>JAZHRO010000025.1:117960000-122960000 GCA_037157565.1 Thalassia testudinum | reverse complement strand
TATCAATTTTATGGGCCCCTTTCCACCATCCAACGACTTCGAGTACATCCTAGTCTCAGTAGACTATGTTTCTAAATGGATTGAAGCCGTCGCCACCCACCAATGCGATCACAAGACTGTCATGGACTTTGTTAAGCAGAACATCTTTTCCCGGTTTGGAATACCAAAGGCCATGATCAGTGATGGTGGAAGTCATTTTACCCACTCCCAATTCCGTGCCCTACTTAGAAAATACGGGGTGAACTACCGCATTGCTACCCCGTATCATCCGCAAACAAATGGGCAGATCGAGGTCTCAAATAGACAAATCAAGAACATTTTACAAAAGACTATGAGACCTGACAGGAAAGACTGGTCCACATGACTAGATGATGCCCTATGGGCATATAGGACCACTTTCAAGACCCCGATAGGCATGTCGCCTGGTCTTTGGAAAAGCCTACCATCTTCCTATCGAATTGGAACACCGAGCTTACTGGGCTGTCAAGCAATGTAACATGGATTCCCAATTAGCCGGTGCGCAGAGGACGCTCCAACTATCTGAGCTCGAAGAAATTCGTCAGGACTCCTTTGAGAATAGTCAACTGTATAAGGAGAAAATGAAAGCCGTCCACGACTGACTTATCCATAGAAAGACCTTTGAGCCTAACCAGCAAGTCTAGTCGTTCGATGCCCGCCTAAAACTCTTCCCGGGGAAACTCAGGTCCAAATGGACAGGACCATTCCGAGTGGTAATCCTTACTATAATGGGGCGGTTGAAATCGCTGATCCAAACACTATGTACACTTTTACAGTTAATGGTCAAAGATTGAAACACTTCCTAGCCCAGGTTCCCCTAAAGGAGAGTGTCACCCTCATTAAGGGATGACACAAAGCAACACCCAGCTGGAGGCGTTAAACTCAGCGCTTCCTTGGAGGCAACCCAAAGGATTCAGACTGATCTAGTATTTCATGTCACTCAGATACTATCTTTTTGAACCCCTGTTGCATCTATGATTTGCCAATGAGAACATTGTCCAACTTAAGCATGGGGGAGTGGTAAATTGCACGATCCTGAGCTCATTTAATCAGTTTGAATAAAATAAAATAAAATAAAAATTGAATTTAGGAAGAAACTTAGGCATTAGAAACTTGTCAATAGTGGGAAATAATACAAAAAGAACTTGAACACTTAGACTTTTTAGGCCTTCAGGCTTAATTAACCCTAGTGTTCGTTAAAATATGGATTTAGCTTCGAATCCTTGAAACCTTAAACTACTCTAATCCACCTACTAAATAAGGTGATAAGTATACGACTTATCAACTCACCCTCTAACTCAAAAGAACTTTGAGTATAAGCATCTGCACCCATTTTTGAACAGACTCACTCCTCGGAGATTTTCACAGAAATTGGGTAGCTAATGAACTCTCTAGGGTGGTATGGCTGGTAAGTTGTCATGGGTAACAGCCCATTGGCAAGTTATCCAGAACCCAGCCACCGGACCACTTCTTCTTCATTGCCTCTAGGTACATTTGAGATTAGGGAAGCCACCTACAAAAAAAAAAAAGAAAGGAGAAGAAAAGAAAACAAAATAAACCACACTTCATCTCACGAGTATGGCTGACAAGTGATCGTGGGTAACAGCCCATTGGTCGGTTGTCCAGAACCCAGCTCAGTAATTGCACAAAAAGAACCAAAACACTTAAGGAAGAAGCGGGGAAGTAGTACAAGCCGGGGAGATATACATTGGAAAATTCCTTGTGTTGACCCCAATTAAAACAAACGTAGGGAGAAAGCTACCAATCGAACAAATCCACCTTCAGGTAAAATACTTCCTTTTTCGGTCACCTTGGAGCATAGAAACCCGAAGTCTGTCTGAATTACCATTGAGTGAGTCTATCACAATCTTCACACCAAGATGCTTAGCACTTAGGATTTTGACCGAGTTTTGGGTGGGTTGGGTAGCCGTAAAAAGTTACCAACCCACTCTGAATTCCAAAAAAAAAAAAAAAAAGATTCTAAAAAATATATATATATACATATGTATATACATTAAAGCAAGAATTCAAGTGATTCGTATTTTGGCAGACACCCGGGCGATGCTTAGTCTTTGTAGATTAAGATCTTAGTATATTTTCTCCTATTGACAAGTGACGAAGTGTCTAAGCAATTACTTCTTAAATTCTGACAGAAAATAAAGGCTAGAATAAACCTTGCTAGGGACTAGCAAGGAGTAAGCATGGGGGTATGATAAACACTACATATGGGGGTGATAATTCTGTTAAATACAACCCATCTTAAGAATAAAAGACACAACATAAGTACAATGGGAGCATTGCATGCATCATATGCCAAGATTGCTTATAAAATAATATTAATAGCCATTTGTATAATCACTTGTCAAAGAAGGCCTCAGATGAGCAATCGGACCACATGGATGGATTCAGAACGATGAACGGAGTCCAACGGACTCAAAATCGGCCAAATCCAACATCCGGAGCTCCCACAATGGGCCCAAGAAGTTCTGACCATTGATCTAATGATCAACGACCCTTGATGTGCCACGTGGCACCCGCTCACCGCGTGCCGCTTCCACCTTCAACCAAAGATCAAATCTCAGTCATCGATCTCTGATCGGACGGTCGAGGACCGTGCGCATGCCTGCAATTGCCATGACAAAGCAGCGGACATGGCACAGCGGTTAATGTGCACTCCCGCACCCACACGACGCGGGTTCGAGCCTGCTCGGTGCGGGAATTCGAAGGCAGTGAGGCGCGTGGATGAAATTTAGCCATAGATCCACACTTGGACGGTGGCGATAGCGCCACGTGGCGTACCCTCAGGAGGCGATCGGCCACGCGCGCGCGCGCACCAGACGACTGTGGTTTCCCTACTCGAAGGGGGTGAGATCAGTGTGACGTAAAAAATGCGGAATTGAAAAAATACCAATCTCACAAAATAGACAAACACACAAAGTACACAATTATTTTTAGGTGGAAACCCAAACCAGGTGAAAACCACCACCTAACCCTCTCGAGTTAGGATTTTCCGATCAACCAAGTTGATCAAATCCACTAAATGAATCACTTTAACGAGGGTGATTCAACCTCAATTACAACCATGCTACAAGTGCGAGGGTATCGTTCCTCAACCCCTTCTCTTCACGAGAAGGATTTTGTCCCTCGAAGGAGACGGGAATTCGCAAAGCGAATACCCAACCAAATAACAAAGATAAAATAACAAATAATCCTATAGAGCCAACAAAGTAATTTTTAACCTAAGCTTCTATAGGAATTAGGAAACTCCCCTTTGTAAGGAGTGCGTCGAATCGATGACGCGGGTGCGTGAGCCACGCGACGGCGCAACGTCGCTCTCGTGAACTACGGCGGGAGAGCGGGTGCGCAACAGCTTGATGCTCTCTAGATGAAGAACTTGAGCTTGGAGAGCAAGAGCTTCTCTAGGACACAAAAGAGTAGAAAGTATGTTGCTTGGGTGTGTCTTAGTGTGTAAATGCTCCCCTCTATTTATAGAGGCCTTAGGAAAGCTTTGGAAGGCTTTGGAAAGCTTCCATAGCCGTTGGGAGCAAAGTCAAAGAGAATTAGGCCGAAATCAGGAACAATGATTGCACTGACAGGGTTATCAGACGTCTGGAAGATCACTTTAAGACGTCTGAAAATATGGTCAGACGTCTGATTTTGGGCGGGTCTCTTCCTGACTTGGATCAGATTTAAATAGGGTTCTAGTGCAAGTCCATCAGACGACATACAGGACGTCTGGCACTATGTCTGGACGTCTGGAAACCTACTTTTTCATGGGAATGGATTTCCAAGAGAGTGCAATGGCTAGAAAATCTCTGAGAAGAGATTTTGGGTCAGTCGAGGCAAAACGGTCATTTATTAGACGTCTGGAAAGGCCTAAGGACGTCTGATAAAGCTCTAACGGTCATATCCTTGCGTGTTTGCTGAGCCAGGCAACGGTCCACTACATGGACGTCTGGCAAAGTCATCAGACGTCTTCTAAGACGTCTGGTCTAAGGTCTGGACGTCTGATTTCATCAGACAGAACATCAAGTCTAGACTAAATGTAATCAGACGTCTTAAAATACATTATCAGACATCTGATTTTGGAATTAGACGTCTGGAAATGATGTTTGAACCCTATATTGGTTTTCTAAGTTCTCTACAGAAAACCTAAGTATCGTAGGGTTATGCCAGTGTTCTTAGGACTACTGTTAGGGTACTTTGAGGCTCTTTAACAAGAATCTAAGTAACAAAAATAAAGAGAAACAAAAGAAACGAAAAAATACAAGGAGTACAAGAGAAGGAAATCTATCCTATTCTTCATCTCCTTCCTTCTTCAATCTATCGCTCCTCGTGAATCTCCTCTGTTTTCCATCAAGCTCCTCCAATCCGTCCTGGATGCGAGCTCAAACTCCGTCTAAACATGTCTCCATTTGCAATTATCTTGAAATCTAAGACTCCAAGTGCAAATGTTAAATGACGCGTGTTTTGTTATCATCAAAACAAATGATCGTGGTGCTCTAGCACCAACAACGACGATGCTCACGTGCACGTGCACTCAAGGTGCGATCCAAGCGCACCCGGGCAAAGATCTCAGCCGTCTGATCTTCGATCGAACGGCTCTGATGCCGTGCCCACAGATCAAGCACAAAGAAGAATGGCGCAAACGTGCGACCGGTGAGTTGGGGGCTTCACCGATGCTTTTGGAAGGGTTTTAGCGACATCCCGGACGTCGCTAAAACCACTTCTCCATTTAGAAAGACCTTCTCCCTATTTAATCCCCTTCCAACCACTCATTCAAGGCATTCACTTCCCTTGCAACTACTCTACCCCTCTCTTAGCTAGCTTTAGGCCCTCTTGTAATCACCGGAGACGACGAGCCACCGACGGAGCCTTCACCACCGTGGCTGCCTCGCCGCCCTCCCTCTTTCTCTTTCTTCCTCTCTTTTAAGCTTTACTTTATTTATGTTTAAGCATGTATCTAATGTGGTAATTTATGAACTAAAGATGCATGATTAATGAAGTTGTTTTCCATTCAGTGTCTACTTTATTTCCTATCCAAGTTGCATGTTAAAGAAAGAAACAACTCTAACCTAATCTCTCTCCCTCTCTCTCTCGCTCTCGCTTTTCTCCCGCACCTTTTCGCAAGCAAAACTCCGCGATTTTCATGACAATAAGTGACAAGAAAAATCTGATTTTCATGCCTCCCTAAGACCGACACTCGAACTCACATCCATTTCTTTACTTTAAAACTGGCATTGCAAGTGCGAACTATAACGACACTTCTTAACACACATGCACGAAAGCGACATTAGGCCTAGAGGTACTCAAGTACCAACTAAGATCCAAACCTGACCAACTCTAGCCTCAGTCTACCACAAAGGTTTTTAAGACCCACAGGAACTATCCTAAGGTTCGTTGAACTCCGCGGTTAAAGCATCCGTGCTTGTAACATATTTTAGCCTTGGTTCAGTTTGCAGTGCATTTTTGTAAGAGAGAGACAGAGGATTTTTCTTTTTGGAGAGTTTTCTTTCTCTTTTATTTTTATTTCTAGCTTCGGATTAGCTTCTCAACATGGTCTGTATCGGATTCCTAGTCCCCATCATCAATCCTCGAAGGGTTCCTTGCAATCGATGCTTCGTGATAGCACCGCCCATGGCAACCCCCAGAACCCTAGCTTTAGAGATTTTGAGATAATCCTGCCCATGGCATTCTGTAGCTAAATCCAAACCCTGGCAATTGACATTTCGGGATAATGTCGCCCATGGCATCTGAACCAGGACAGGGTGCTTACATGCCTTCGGTAAGATATGTAGATATCCTAGGAGACAAGCACCAAGGAGACGATATGTTATTGCACATCTTCAAGGGGAATTTCCTACCTCTCCACACTGGGAACTTGTTTAAATCAATTTGTGTTGATCGGCCGCTCCTAATCCAGGTAACTTTTTCATAATAATTTAAACGCATTTGCACGATTTTGATACTTAGGCACACTGAACCAGACTGTGTGTGGATTGGGGTGCTTAGGTTACCGAGTCCCGCAAACCAGAGGTTAGTTAACGAGGTCGAATACTCCCAAAGCCTTAGACATAATAATTAAGCTTCGCATTTTCCCCAACCTCTTGAGGACTATCCAGATCTTAGTGGATACTTGAATTTTTAAGCCTATGGTCATAGCCCAAGAGGCCTAAAATCTACATTCCTACTAATCTCTTCTGTGTTTCGTTAACACTTTTTTTAATATTTTTTTCTTTTAATATGGTCTAGAACTAAGTCAATTCATTAATTTCTTACTAATGACTATCTCTTTCTTTTCTTTCCAACTTGTGCTCCTTTTTGACATTTTTATCTTCTTCCCTTTTTCTCCTAAAAAATGATATACCATAAAAATTTTCTCTTCTCTCATTTTTTATTATTTTTCACAATTTTATTTTTTTTTGGTATTTTTGGAATATGAGATTTTTTTTTGTGAGAACCCTTCCGAACTTTGATTTTTGTACGTTTGTACTTTACCACCCCCCCATGCTTACGTTTTGCAATGTCCTCATTGTAAACGGAGGGTGTGAAATAGGTTTGGGTTCAGGAATTTAGAACAGGATTATCAGGTGGGCGAACGAGTTGGGAATGATTATTGCAGATGATTTCAAGCTCGAGTACGTGTACTAGAGGTGGGATCAACTGTTCTAAGAGTGAACTCAGGGTGCAATAGATGTGAAGTATAGAAGGATAATTAGAAGGATCTTGGGTTTTTGGAATGATGGGTTGCCTCCCGTTAAGCGCTAAATTCAACGCCTTCAGCCGAGTGGGAGATGGTATGGAGGAGTGGTCAAATCAGTTGAGTTTTGTAGAACAAGCACCTTGATCAAAAGCCTAGTTGGTCCTCTTGTTCAGATCAACACGCTGATGATGCAGCCCAAACCCAATCAATCTGGTGGGTCGATAAATGTGGATCAAGAGATGTGGAACCCACCATATGCTGTGAAGCTCGGAATGATGCAGAAGTGTGAATCCAGGGTTTGACTAAGTCGAATCAGCCTGATCAGAGTAGGGATCCTCAAATGAAAACGAATCAGTGGAGGATGTAGGAACCCTACAAGAGTGATCAGAGAAGGATAGGGCATATTTTATAGTATGATCGATGTCCGAAACCCGATAAAGATGTGGAGGCGAATCATCTGCAATTAGCTTAGTAAGAGGGGAATCAGAATAGAAATTGAGTCCGGTTGCGGGTCGGGGTTGAAAACGGATTTGGGAAGGTTCTATATATGTAGAGGAGGTGGTTTCAATAAGAATTGTGTATGGGGGCTCATCTAAAAAAAGTTTAAAGGTGGGTTCATTTAGAGAGTCCTCATAGTAGTCGTCAAATTCAAAGATAGATGCTTGAAGAGTGTTTATAGGATGAAGAAAATATGAGTCAAGAAACTATTCAAATTTTGGATTGTAGTCACTCTTGGCACTTTTTGGTTTTGATTCCTGAGGATCGAAAAGAAATGATTCTATCTCAATGGAATCTAAGTTTAAATCAGTGATCTCGAGGTCTAGTACCTCAGAGTTAGAGTTGAAGAATGAATCATGCGAGCTGAGGTCGTAGATTGGCTCGTAGTCGTCAGGAAACAATGGTTCTCTGAAATCATGGTAAGATTCAAAACCGTTAGAGAAATTACGAGAATCAAGTTCTAACTTTGATTTGAGATCAGAGGTCCCACTATAAAATGTAGACTCAGCAACCTGACTTGGGTCTAGCCTATTTGTAGATTCTAAGCTTGAAACGGTGTCCCTATTGGTTCTGGGCTTGGGTGTTTGGCTTGTAGGGAACAGCCATTCAAAACCCCTCTTCCAACTCCTCGATTTCTGTATCGTAGATTGGCATGACTTTTGAGAAATCAATCTGTATCTCTAAGGATGTTGGAGAGGGATATTCATCAAATAAAGGCCCAAAATCATAATCCCAATTTAAACTTTGATCTTCGCCATACGAGTCCTTGTCATCATCCCAATATGATTTAGATCCAGATTCTAGGCTAAGGATGTGGATTGAATTATTAGAATTTAGGTCAGAATTGCCTTCAGGGGTCACCTTATCAGAATAAGGGGTGGAACTTACACCCTTGAGAGGTCTTGATTCAATCTCATCATTACAGGAATTTAGAAATTCTATGCTTGGTGAACCAGCAGGGTGTTGGTTTTCTAGGGCTAGCTCAAAATCGTGTTCTCCTGCAATTGGGACTTCCCAACCTAATTCAAGATCAGGCATGTTATATTCCATCTAGATTGGGAATCCACAACAACCTTGTGTCTCAAACCCAGGATTTGGGAAAGCATGTTGATCCTCAATACTATTCCAAGATGGTTCATTAATTGTTTGGGGCATGTACAGGTATTTTTGATTGATAACTTGTTTCAACAATTTCATCATCTCTTCTCATTTTTCAACATCATCTTGGTGTTTTTCCCAAAGTACAGGATTTATCAGGCATTGGAGATATTCAAAGTTATGCAATTTTTCTATCTCAATGTATCCTGTTATGAGAATGTCCCGGGTTGATCCATTTGTTGCTTCTATTAATAATAGTTGGACACAGTCTATGATGAAGGTTGTTGTTGGTACAATAACCTGAATGTCTTCTACTGGTTTTGAGATTTTGTAATTAATCTCATAAAATTGAAGGGCATCCTCAACCATTCTATCTCTCATAGATCTTTGTGATTCAGGTTTCTTGAATGGTTTTCCTAAGTAACAAGGTTGCATATTTGAATCAGATGGTGGAATCAAGATGTAGAATCAAACTTCAAGTTTAGAATGAAGTGATTTGATCTAAAAGAGCTTCCTAATGAAACTATGTGTGTGTACTCTAAATAGAAGGGATGAGGGACTGGATGTGATGTTGACCCAATCAAGGCACCCAAAGATTTTTGGATGACTATAGAGGTTTGGGGCGGATGATACCCCTGGATAAAAAAGTCGTCCACCTGAGAATTACCTGGGCGGCCAGGAAGGGAGAGTCCCGCAAAGACCCCTACATGGTAGAGCGCCCCCACGGGTTACAGGGTTTCCCCCACCCGACCTTCCTTGTCACTGAGGGTCCAGGTAGACCAGAATGGATAACTAGACCTCTTAAGTCTACCAGTTTTATGTCCTAATTTGTGCCTTTGATTTCACTTGAATTAGCAATTGATTTGTCTTGTGACATAATTTGGATGTTGGTTGGCCTACAATGTAGTCCAACTTTACCTGACCTGCCCTAAACATGGCAGAATGATTCTAGGTGAAGACCTAGGATTCACCCTGATTTGACTCCCAGGTTATTAGGTCCATAGATTTTAGGGTTCAAGTGAGTTTAGAGCCTGTTTTTAGGGTTTTTCTTGATTAGATCTTTTCAATCAAGGGCTTGGGTAGCACACAAATGTTGGTGGGTGTGTTTCCTTTTATGCAGGCAAGTGTGATTAGCACTCCAAAACCCTAACAATTGAAACCCTAATTTGGTTTTATTTCCTATTCCTCTTTGATTTTAGCAAATATTCTCCTTGGACCTCAAGCAAGAAGTGTGTAGTCCAAGAAGATTAGAAATTAAGCGTAATCCCTAATAGGCACAGGAATTTTGGGGTAGGATTTCTAAACAGAATCACTTCAACTTCAATAAGATTTGAAAAAATTTGCAAATTAGGAAACTTGCCTTTTAAATGATAATTACTATGAAAAATAATGCAGGTGATTCCTAATTGATTATTTCCTTTTTGTCTTCCCAAGATTAGGAGGTTGATTAGGGAAGTTACCTACCCTGGAGTGGTTGATTTGCACGAAAGATATCTTCGTGAGGTAGCTCGCAAAATCACAATAAAACAAATAGGGCAAGTTAGTGCTCAAATATAATCAAGTAATGCAGAGAATAGTGGTGAATAGCACGTTGCTCCCCGACAATGGCGCCAAAAAGTTTGGAACACTGGATCAAGTTTTAAAAGTAACGTGATCTAGTATAACCGAAAAAGCATTCAAAACAAATACAATTTTATTACTCGAAAAGGTTTTCGAGGTCGAACACAGAGAGCAAATGGAAATCACACACTAAACTTGGCAATTAATGAAATTTGAGCACAAATCATTACTCAAAAACTAATCATGAATGTAGAGCATATGAGTATGTCAAGAGTAAAAAGAAATGTACGCTAGATAATAGTTACTCAAATTAATTAAAGAACAAAATATAAATTTAGACATTTGATTGCAAAATCAGATGTTAGCTACAGTGCTTTTCTTTTTTTTTTTTGAGAAAAGAAAGGAATGCTATCGAGTCATCGATAGCAAACCAGGAAGCTACAGTGCTTTTCTTCTTTTCTTCTTCTTATTTTGCCTTTGCGAGCTTTCTTCTCTTTCTGTCTTTCTCTCCTTAGCTTTCTCTATCTTCTCCTTCGTTCTTCTTCTTCTTTGGCTTTTCTTCTCCTTCTCTAACTTCTGCCTTCTCTTCCTCTTCCTTCTGCATTTAGCTTCCTTCTTCTTCAGCTGCTTCCTTTGTCTCTACTTTGCCTTAAGCCCTGCAGTGCTCCTCTTCTTCCTTTTCTGCCTGACCTTCTCTTCTTCCTTTCTGATTTGGCTAAGTGTCGGAGCAAACTCTTCAGAGAAAAACCCCCCTTTCCCTGCATAGCTTTCTCTCTCTTTCTCTCTTTTCTATTTCATAGCCGCTCTCCCAGAGCCTTTAACTGGTCAGGTAATCGTAGCTAATGGAGACCCGGGTCCAGGCTCACTGGCATGTGTGGTGAGCAAGGAGTGAGTAGGTTGGGTAATCAGGTCGTGGCCAGGTCTGCATGGGCAATGCCACGGGTGAGTCCGTAAGAGGGGGGAAGAGGACCTCACTCTCAGTGTTGGAGGTGATAAGCCTCTAACACTTTTTCCTTTTATGCTCACAAGGGCGCCCTTCCACTTCCGAGGTGGGACTAAATGTCCCACCTTCGTTCGAGCACCACAGCAGAGAGCGCTTGACCAAATTGAAGGATTGCAGCTACTGGAGTCTTCGCACAATGGCTTGGACGCATGCGTGACTTAAGTCTGCATAGCCTGGAGGTCTCACCTAGAGCAACGCAAGGCCTGGGACTGCTTGAAGCTTGCTTCAAGCTCGGCAGTAATGGCAGACCATGGCCTGACCCTGAAATCAACAGCACAGCCTTCCGGCCACATTAAATCACTCAGGGAGCATCGCCGGACCACGGTGGCTTCGATGGGAGTGGTTTCGTGGCATGTGGGTGGCTGTGGTGGCGTGTCTAGGGTTCACTGTGTGCATATGTGTGGGTGTGTTCAGTGGAGTGTTTGGGTGGTCGATGGAGAGATTGGAGTGAGGGGATATAATCAAGGAGTCGAGGCGGAGGTCGTAGGGTGGTCAGCGAGGTGTATGGAGGTGCGGAGCAATGGGAGCACCTCACCGGATGTATCACCAGAGACGGAGAAGGTGATGATGGTCAGTGGCGTCAGTGGGTTGCTTTGAGATATAAAGAGAGGGAAAGAAAGTGTGTGAGAAAGAGAGTCTAAGACATACCTTTAAGGGACGAAGAGGGATAGAGAACCCACTCCAGTATGGTTGCCGAACGTGGGGAAGATGAAGACCTCCATAGGTGAGGCGGCGGCGAAGATAGGGTAGAGTCAACGTTGGCTGGTGTTGCGCGACGCGGATGATTGTGGTAGAGTTAACTCAACCATTGGTATTGTGGTTGGCGACGAGAGAGCGAGGGAGAAGCCACCAGAGCTTGCGGAGTTGTTGTGGCTGGAGGGGAGAGAAGAATGGAGGGAATCTGGGCCAATTTCAAGCTGAGGAACATCGATTGGGTCTAGGGAGTCTTTAAATAGGTCTCTGAGGAGGTTTTATGCTTGGAAGCCAAGCTTCCAAGCAAGGCATGGTCGTCGGAGACGACAACTTCAAAAGACCCAAATCTCTCATGCGCTTGCATGAGAGATTGGGAAACAATTATGAATCACAGATGGGTTTAGATTGGAGGAGATTACTCAGAGAATCTCCTTTCTAATTTTGGAAGGGATTCTCTGAGCAACCAAGGAGAAACCTCCTTTCAAAGCTCATTGGAGTAGGATTCCTCTTCTATAATGGCAGAGGGACCTATTTATGAAGATGATAAGAAATCTAGGGGTCTAAATGCAAGGGTTTTTGAAAGTTGGGGGTAGAAATGTAATCAGACTGGTCCTTTTTGCAAAGTAGGTCAAGGTGAGTTTCCCTTAGGTCCAAATTTTGGTACAATCCTTATTTCAACCTAAGGAATCCAATGGTGAAGTTGGATTTTGTGTTTGACCATGTTTGATGGGGTAATTTATGTAAAAATCTAATTTAAGGCAAATATCTATTTGAGACCACATTTTAGGCCAAGATGGGTTTCAATGGACAAATTAAACGTTTTAAACCCTAGAGAATATTTTTCTATGATTTTTAGATGATTTAAATGAATTTTATCCTGACTAGAACCTTGGTTAATCAAGTGGGTCTATTTTAGGGTTTCTAGAAGTCATTTAATTCACGGAACTCACATAAACCCTTTTCTGTCTGATCCAACCCATTTGTTATCTTATTAAGATCATTTGACCTATGTTTAGCCCTTAAGAAAACCCGTGGTTGTACTGCATTGGTAAAATTGTGATTTTAACCCTAGTTTCTTGTTTACTCTCAGAATGTTTGTGTAGTGAATTATGACCTTTAGTAAGTTATGTAGGAGCATTTATTTTCTTCATTGGATCAAAATGAGCTAGTTAGGGCTCATGATGGTGTTCCCATCAGTCTTGCAACCTCCATTACCGTGAACTAAGCACCATCACTTAATGCTACCATAATTTTCATCACCTATTCATCTTCTCTATGAATAACCCAACATCCCCATCCCCACAACGGCACGCACCAGCACTCCTGCGCGCCACTAGCTCTTCACTCTTGTCCTCACGCGTGCCCTCACACCGCCCACAACCACTCTAACTTGCTGCTCCAGCAGCAACAGAGCACCCCCCATCGGCCCTCGCCTCCAGCCCATGCACGCCGAGTCGCTTGACAACAGTAGCTCCGCTCGCATGCTACAAAGAGCGCGCTACTCCAGTAGCTCCGCCTACATGCAGAGCACGCATCCTCCAGCACCTCCGCTCCACATAGCACCAACGCTGCCCCTCACCTTCAGCTCACGCGCGCCCCCCGCCCGTGTGCAACAGCCAACTGCAGCGTTGCCCACCAGCTGCCCACCGGCGCCATCGCCTTCTCCTCACTTGCACGCACCCAATAAGAACGCCGTGCACGCCCAACACAAGCACAGTGGGCATTGCAGCAGCATCCCACCACTCGTGCACCTCCGCCTGCACGTGGAGCTACTTCATAGCAGCAGCAGCTGAGCACCACCCACCACCTTCCACCACTCTGTCTGGCCACCTTGGGTCGCCTTGCACTTCACCGCAACCGCCACTGCAAATCCCTCGCTTCACTTGTCCTCCACCACAAGCCTCATCTCCAGCCACGACCTCTTTCATGCGCGAGCACAAGGGAAAGAAATCCCCTGTTTCCCCCTCAATCAAATTTTACATTCAATGCCATTGCCACTTTATATTAATATTTTATTATTGTGAACATTGCATTGAACTCCCTTTTGATTGTCATAAATACATCAACTTGTGCGTTCATTTAAATACATATCTAATGCAACATTCGACATAATTTTCTTGACGAAACTAGTCGTAAACAATGATTTTTGATTGATGCAAGTTTTAATAGGCCACTACCACCCTGTGGATACGACCCGCTCTCCTGTGAGTGGTTAATTTCAATTCAATACTTTGATTAGTAGATTTTCCACCACCTAGAAATACAACAAAAAATCATTTTAATTATCATCTTCGAAAGCAAAATCGACTCGTCAATGAACAGTATGCTCAATCAAATATTAGAGTTAGAATCGCTCAAGTGCTAGATCAGATGACAACAGAAGGCCTCAGTTGCCTTAACTAGTAGTAGCACCTTACAAGGCATAAGGCCTTGCCTTAAGCCTTATAGAAGAGGCACAGCAGCAACACACCAATGGAGGCACAACGGCCTCGCACAAAGCCCTCAAAGGCTAAGTGTTAAGAGAGGGAGAGGGCACGAATCCTAAGGTAGAGCAAAACCCTCACCCCTCTCTCTTATTCTCTTTTCAATTCTCAGACTAGACACAGGTAGTCGGATCCAATGCACAGGCCCACCTACGTGGGTGGCGAGTGAGAGCGTGTATGTAGCACATGGAGAGGAACCTCACCCTATGCTACTGAGGCGAAAACGAAAGGAGAGTTTTTCCTTTTATATGTTGCTGAGGGTCCCAAAATCCCTGATGTGGGACTAAAGTAAGCAACCCCTTCCATGTGCGAGCTGCAGCTGATGTTGCTTCTGATTGAAGTTGAGGACGACACCTGCGACTATAATTGGAGACCTAGGGCTGATCCTGGAACTGGTCCGCAGCTTTTAGAGGTAGCAGCACTGATGAATTTGGCCAGGGAACTACAAACGAAGCTGGAGAAGGTGGTGGTGGCAACGAAGTTTTGGTATAGACCTGAAACATAGAATACGACCTCTCGACCCTATCAGAATTGCTCAGGGGAATCGCTTGAGTGTGGGGAACGTGCTGCTGGTGGTTGCATGTGGTGAGGAGGTGTGTATGTGCCTGGCAAAGTCTGAGAAGGTGGTTGAAGGTGATGGTGCTTGGTGGCGTGCTAGAGAGATCAAAGCCCCAAATTTCTTTAGGGCTTTTGATCAGTGAGAAGAGGTAGAGCTCGCAGACTTGGTGGCAGGCGGATTGGTGAAGTGGAGCAGTCGTGTGAGCTCATCAGAGGTATGCCAACATTGAGGAAGGTGGAGGTGGTACGAGCAGTGTGGTGTGTGAACCTAGGTTATAAGTAGATAGGAGAAGTCAAGGAAGTGAGAAGAGTCGAAGGAGGATCTTTACAGGTGAATGGAGAGCGAGTGTGACATCAGCTATGATTGGCCGACGTCGGAGATGAAGAGAGCTCCAGAGGTGGAGACAACGGCTTTTGAAAGGGGAGGAGGCTCCTAGTAGGTATGGTAAGCAGCTGACGACGGAGAGGAAGGGATTCCTGCTGCCTATCGTATGTGGCAGAGGGTAAGGAAGTTGGAGAAGAAGGGTCACCGAAGCAAGCTGGAGCAGGCTAGAGGAAGAGAAAGAAGAGGAGATTTTAACCTTAAAACTTGCTGAGGAACTCGACCTTGTGAGGGAGCTCTTTTTAAAGGCCCTAAGCAGAGCTCTAAGGTTGGGAAGAAGCTTGATAAGCTCAAGATTTCAAGGGAGAAGATGCCCAAATTTTATTGCGTTCTCCTGATCTGATGGGCTTGATTTAGTGTTTGAAAGGTGGTGCAATCGATTAGGAAGGACCTTAAGAACATTCCCTCCAAATTTGGAGGGATTCGATTGAGTAATCAGAGGGGAATCTCTGATTGACAATCAGCTACCATGGATTCACACCTGCCTTGGTGGCAGGGACCTATTTGAAGAAGGTGATGAATAGTTATGGGGGTAAATCCAAATAATTCGAAAGTTGGGGGCTTGGCTAAAAGAAATAGGGACTTAATGGACCAAATTGCAAACTAGGTCAAGATAGACTTTGATTGGGCCCAAATTTTGGTAAAAACCTAATTTGGACCCAAGAAATCAAATTGTGATGTTGGATTTTAGTTTTGACCAAGTTTAACTATGCAATACTGCACAAAAATCCAAATTAGGATAAAATTCCATATAAAACTCTATTTAAGGTCAAAATAGGTTCAAATGTTCAAACTAAGGGTATTAAACCTCTCAACATATTTTTCTATGAATTTTAGGAGGTTTAGATAATTTTATCCTAACCAGAACCTCTTTAATTTAAGCGAGTTTGAAATTAGGGTTTTGTGTGTTGTTGCTATTCTCGAAATGCGTGAAACCCTATTTCTGACAATGCTGACCCACTTTTTGGACTTTTAAGCTCATATGTCCTTCATTAACCCCTAAGTGACCCCATGGTTAATCTGTGTTTGAGATGTGCTGTTAAAATTACAAATTTAACCATAATTTCCTATTTTCCTCTTAAATCAAATTGACATGGAATTACGACCCTCAAATGATTATGTAGAAACATTTATCCATCAAATCTGACTAAAAGTGGCTAATTAGGGCCTGTGATGGTGTTCCCATCATACCCCCATGCCTAGATTTTTCTAGTCCCTTAGCAAAATCCTATGGATCAAACCAGGCTTCTAGGTCGGATGTAACTGTTAGAATGCCCTACTATGCCCCATCTCTAGAGATTAGATCAAAATACCAACAATAGGGCTATAGGTACTCAAGTACCAGCCAAGATCTAGACCACCAGCTTCAGCTTGAGTTTACTGCAAAGGTTTCTAACGCCCACAAAAACAACCTAGAGGTTCATTGACCCCAATAGTTAAAGCACTCATGCATAGACGTATCATGTCTAAGTTCAGTTTGCCAGTGTATTTTTGTAAGAGAGAGATAGAGAAAGATTTTTCATTTGGAGAGTTTTCTCTCTTTCCTTTTTTCTTCCCCCAAAATATATCCTCGAATTGGACCTAAACACGGTCTATATCGAATTCCTTATCCCCACCATCAATCCTTGAAGGGTCCGTGGCTTTTGATGTCTCGGGATACCACTGACCATGGCAACCCCCAGAACCCTATCTTTTGACACTTCGGGATAGTGCTGCCCATGGCATTCTATAACTAAATTCAGGCCCTGGTGATGTAAACACATCCATTTAGGTTAAAATGCCTATTTATGCATGTTGTTAGGCTTAGATTTTCATTCCATATTATAAATATTACATAGCATGCATCATTCTACATTTAGAGTAGTGTATATTTTAGGTTAATTGCATCCATTTTGTGGTCAGGAGGGAAGGAGATTTATTTTGTTGCCTCAGATTGACGATCTGACCATACGAATCTGATCAGGATGATGATCGGAGTCCAACGCCTCCGAAATCGCCTTGATCGGAGTCCTGTAACACAACATGCAGTCTAAGGAAGATCAACAACCAAGGGACTAGGTGATGTAATTCAAAACTTCAAATGACAAATCTGACTGCGCGAATGGATTCGGGTCGACAATCACAGCCCAATGACGCAAAAATTGACTCAATCTGACCTCTGTAGCAGCGCCTACAACGAAAAGAAGATGGACGGCCTAGATTGCACCACATGGCGCAACCCAGGCCGCTAATGCGCATGCATGCGCCACCGCATCAGCACAGCAGCGCCGACGCGCTCGCGTGCACGAAGGCACGCATGCACAACAGTGGCAGTGCACGTGGGCGCGTAGCACATAGAGGCTTGCGCCAGAGCAGCAACAGCATGGACACAAGGCTGTCTTCAGCGATGTTTGCGGTGGATCTTCAGCGACATTTATGACCGTCACTAAATGTCCTGTATAAGATTTTAATTCTTTCCTCCACCATAAAAGGACCCCTACCACTTCCATTTTTCTTCCTTTCTTCCTCTCACCACCCCCAAGGCTCTAGAGAGAGCTTGTCCCAAGCCCGGGATGCTCCTCTAGAGTAGAAATCAAAGATCTTTTCCCACCTCTCAACCCCCTTTGTGGAGCATCCCATGGCCATCTTCTCACCTACTTTGAGAAGTAGATCCTCACTACGATGCTGTCTTGCCCCACCCTCCGTCCTCGTTCGTCCCGCTCCTCACCACCTTCCTCCAAGCGACGTTAGAGTGAGCTGTCCTCCAAGCAAACGTCGAGGGGGATTTCTCTCACCTCTCTATCTTTATTGCTTTCGTAGTATAGATTTCCTGCTTTCCTAGTTGTAGTAAACATTTGATTATAAAAATACATGATTGTTTCTCTCTTTGTCTCTATCTCTCTCTCTTATATTTTGCAAGTAGCTTAGCTAGAATTCATCGACCTAATCTCTTGCTTGCTAAAAATACCAAAAAAATTATAAAAGTTAAAAATGACAACAACAAATAAAAAGTGAAACATGGATTTTCAAAACTAAACGTTCGCCTCCCCGTGTTCAACCTGGGACTCACTTTTCGAGTTTCGGCTATAAATTTTATTAGATTGATGGATTTTCTCACGAATCGAACTACGATGATAGGTTTTCCAAACTTGAAACCTTTCCGCGATGAGATCCGACGCAATCACCTGGTAATCGACATTTCGGGATAATCCCGCCTATGGCACCTGAACAGCATAAGGTGATTACATGCCTCCAATAGGATATTTAGATATCCTAGGAGACAAGAACTAAGGAGATGATATGTTATTACACATCTTTGAGGGGAATTTCGAACCTCTTTGTGCTAGGTACTTGTCCAATCTTATGTTTTCGAGTCACTCACAAGCTAGATCTTCATGATATTTTTTCAGAATAGAACACCTTTAGCATTATTTTTTCGTTAGGTGAACTAAAGTAGAATTAGTGTATGGATTTTGGGTGCTTAAGTTACCAAGTCCCACAAACCAAAGGGCAGACAATGGGGCCGAATAATCCCTAAGCCTTAGCCCTATTATATCAGCTTCGCACTTTCCTCAACTTTTTGAGGACTAATCTAGATCTTAGCAAATACGTGAGTGTTTATGCCCTAGAATGGCCCAAGAGGCCTAAGGATGGTACACTTCACTAATCTCCTATGTTTTATCCTTCCAGGTCTTAATTTATCATTTGATCCAGCCTAGAAGTTAGGTAAATTCCATACTCAATTACAAGGGACTATCTCATTTTCTTTCTTTTTGATTGATCCTTTTTTTTTCTCTTTTTTCTTTCTTTTTGATTGATCCTTTTTTTTCTCTTTTTTATTTCTTTTCTCTTCTCCTCCTCAATTGTTTTTCATTCAGCTCAAATTGATCTCTCCTTTCCTTTTTTTTATGTGAAACCCCTCCAGGAATTGATTCTCACAGCATTTTGTACTTTAATACCCCCCATGCCTAAGAGTTGCAACGTCCTCATTATAAATTAGGTAGGTTTGATTTTAGTTCAGATTGTACATTAGAATAGTTGGGTGGTAAACATGTCAAAATGACTATTACGAATGATTTCTAACTCTGATACAAGTATCAAAGGTGGAGTCAGCTGTTTTAATGGACAAACACTAAAGTGCAATATGATTTCATCAAAATGATATGTTAGAAGGGTTTCAGGTTTTTCAAAAATGACGGGTTGCCTCCCATTAAGTGCTAAGTTTAATGCCAATGGCTGGGCACAAGGTGCTCAAAAGGATATGTCATCTGTTACATTACGATGAGCGATAGGAGAAAATATGTGATCATTGTGGAGGAGAATCAAATGGCCACAAATGAGTATCAAATTTTGGTGAAGAGTCATTCCAGAAGGTCTATGATATGAGTCAAGTCGATTCATTTCTAGGTGGCATTTATGGAGTTTTTGCAAAGGAATCACTTGGAAGATGTAATGATCATGGGGTTCTGAAGTAAGATCGTCGTGGGTCTAGGACCCAACAGAGGAGAATCTAGTCAGCATATCCCAGATGTGTGGTTCCTCTTGTGCAATGTGACCATATGGATCCTTTTCTAATGAGTCATCTTGATTCTTCTGTAATGGGTGTAAGATCAATTCCTCAAAAAATGACTCAAAGATTAGGTCTTCTAGTGATTCTTCTCTATAGTTTTCATCCCAATCAAAAGTGAATGTCTAGAGAGTGCCTTTTGGATCATCCAACTCCAAATCTATAAAGGATTCATACTCTGGGTTGTGGTCACACTCAGTATCTACCATGCCCTCTTCTTAAAGATCCTGAAAACAATCATCATAATGAAATGTCTCTAGATCCATGGAATAAAAATTCAAATCCCGTCGAATGTAATCTTGTTCCCCAAAATCCATGTGTATGTCCTCAAGATCAAATGTAAAAGCCTCCAATACTCTCAATTCACTAGAATCATGCTTGGCTAAATCAAGATCCTCCATCATGTGGAAGACTTCCAGTTCTGGTTCTAGGTTTTCTACTACCAAAATGGTCATGAGATCCTGAATCAAACTTAGTTGTTCTGTCGAGCATTTTTCTTTTCTTTTAGACAATGCCTCAAAAATATTGATCTTAGTTATCTTAACTCCAGAGGTAATTATCATGTGCCCTGATTCACAATTGATTATGGCTCCTGCAGTAGCCAAGAAAGGTCTTCCCAAAATCAAGGGCATATCTTGAATTTGTTGTGGCTCATCCATGTCAAGAACTAGGAAATCAGCTACGTAGCTGAAATCTTTGACTCTAATTACCACATCTTCCACCAGCCCAATCGAGGTGATTACGATTCGGTCAGCTAATTGCAGAGTAACATCAGTGGGTTTTAGCTATCCTATCTGTAGTTTCTCAAATAGGGCAGTCGGGATTAGGTTGACTAAAGTGCCAAGATCCAATACAACCCGCTTGAAATCTGTACCACCGATCTTACAGGGGATAAGTGGGGTACCTGGATTGGATTTCTTAGGAGATAGACTATTTTCGATTATGGCACTCACACTTTCGATAGTATTTCCTTCCCTTATGAGGGTTCCTCCACCTCATTTTTGGATACGTCAGGCGAGGTGGAGTTGAGAGTGAGGATATCTAGTAACGGGATAGTAATTTGTGTGTTCCTTAATGATCCTGTTATGTCAAATTCAGACAGTCCTCTACTGTGGAGGTGGGATAAGATCTGGGATAGGGGAATGGATTGGCTATCTTGGGGGACCGATTTCTATTTCCACCTCTTGGTTTTGTCCTCAACCTTGATATGTTAATCATAGGTTGGGTAAGACTTAAGAGATGGGCCTCAGGGCTTTGTTTTGTGATCTTTTCTCATGCCCACAACATTAATCATAGCACAATCATGATGCGGATGTGGAGGAGAGAGATTTGGACCCTGCTGCCGAACAGTAGGATGAGTCATGGTATGATTCGGATCAGCTGAGGTTGATGCTCCAAACATGCAGGTATGAGTCGATAGGCCTGGCTGAGTGTAGCACGATTGACCTTGGATTTCATTCACCATGTGTTTTTGGGTCAGCATGTTTTTTCGATTTGGCAAAGGTTGGGAAGGAAATGCACTAGGTTGGTGAGTCCACGCCATTTGTGCGAGCTGATTTCAAACCTTTGTGATCTCATCTTTGTGCTATTTCTGCATAGCTACATTAGTCTTTTGGATGTCAGCTAGGGTTTGTAGAATCAGAGTCACATGATCTTCCCTTGGTGGCCTGGATTGGTAATTCAGATTGGGCCTAGGTTGATCGAGTTGATACGGGTGCGGAGCCTGTGGTTGGGCCTGGAATTGAGGTCTGGTGTTTCGATTATTTCCTGATAAAGCAAAGTTGGGATGATTACGCCATCTAGGGTTGTACGTATTTGACAAACATGCATGAATTCATAATAAAATGCTTATTTATGATAGTTCCTAGGCTTAGCATTGCATATCATGGTATAAATATTGCATTTAGGATAATTGTATATTATGTACATTAATTCTTTTGTCTAACATGACCAGGAGGCAATGTGACATCGTTACGAGCTTCGGATGAAGAATTCGACCATATGGATGGATTCAGAGTGACGATCGCAGTCCGTCAACGAGAAAATCACCCCGATCAGAGCTCCGTAGCATCCTTTATAAGGAGAAGAAGATGGAGGGTCCAGATGGAGCCACGTGGCACCATCCAGACCGCCTTACACGAACCACGGCCCCCTAGCTTCATGTATGGAGTGATCTTAGCTGTTGGATCTCAATCCAACGACTGAAGGGCACTCTACATCACCTCACCATCAGAAGAAGAGAGCTGAAGATTATATCGTGACCATTGGATGAAAATTCAATGACCACGATTGCATGATCAGCGAATGCCACATCGCCCTCCACATGACAATCCATCTCCTTGGTGCAATGGTGAAGCGCTCGCCTCTCAAACGAGAGGCACGAGTTCGATCCCTGTGGCCTGCCCAATTCACCAATTAGTGCACAGTTGCGCGTGCACAGCCACCCGCATCGCAGCGCCAACGCACAAGCACGCACGTGACAAGGGGTGCGTGATGCGCAGGCCAGCAGGGGCAAGGGTTGGCACTAATCTTCAGCGATAGCTTGGGCGGACCTTTAGTGACACTTATAGCCGTCACTAATTGCTTGTAGGCGCAAGGACAACTGTGGGTGTGAGCGGTAGGGGCACGATCTTTAGCGACAGCTGCAGGGGTCTTTGGTAACACTTGCAGCTATCACTACAACCCTCTACATGAATTTCTTCCTCTTCCCTCCACTATATAAACACCCCAACACCCCCCATTCCTCTTCATCTCTACCTACTCTACTCCCACCTACTCCTAAGCTCTAGTAGCCTACCAAAGCTCCATTAGATCTTACTCTCAAGCTCCAAAGGACTCCTATTAGTGTAATATTCCTATTTCCCACCAAATATTCATCCTACATCCCACCACCTTCATAGGTTGCCTTGGAGCCATCCTCCCACCTCCATTCCGGTAGAAGATCGCCTCCATCTCCTCACCTCCATTCCAGAGCTTCGGTGAAGCATTCCTCTACCCGGTGTCCTCCTGCATCTCACCTCCGTCATCCTGCATCTCACCTCCTTCATCCAAGCTTCCTCCAGGCACCGTCGTCTCGCCGAACAGCCGATTCGGGAGATTTCCTCTCACCCCTATCTCTTTAATGCTTTCATAGATTATTGTAACAAACATTTGTGTGATATATCATAGTTGTTTCATCTCTCTTGTGATCTATCTTGCTTGCTTCTTCTATGAAAACAAAAGAAAAAAAATAACAAAACCCCAAAACACCAAAAAGGAACAAAACGAAGTGTGAATTTCAAACAAAGTAAACGTCGCCTCCCTGTGTTCGACCTAGGACTCCCTTGGAGTTTCGATTATAAATTGTATTTGATAGACACGTTTTGCGAGCTACAACGATGGATTCTCCAAACCTAGACTTTAATTCAGAAATACCACATCATCATTTTGGGGCCATTGCCGGGGAGGCAACGGAATTTACTTTCTTGTTTTCTGTGATTCTTTGCATTTACATATTATTAACTGCGCTTGTCTCTGATCTACTATCTTGCAGGTACCCTAGCATGGAGATACAAGTGCAGTAGATCAGAGTAAAGTGCAGGTAGAGTAATTTGTAAGTGCCCCCTACATCCCCCCCCCCACTAGTTTCGTTTCACCACATTCATAACCAAGACCTAATCTACTTAGGTGTTTGCATAAACCCTAGGATAGGATTTCTTTGTCTTGTTTGCCACCTCCACTCATCTCACCTTCGTATATATAAAAAAACAAAAACAAAAGAGATACTTTTTGTGGGACAAATCAACATACACACTTTATATACCCACATTTGAGGCACATAACCTAACTTGATTTTTATCTACTCAACCGGGATTCCGACCTATGGAACTAGTACACACAAATCAACACATAAAGGAGTAGAAATCAGTCTAGGTTAATCATCTCTACATGCCTAATTGGTGGTGCATCTGGGTCACCTAATTGAATTGTTTGGACCATACCACCTAATTTAAAAGAAATCCATTTTGTAGCTACCCCATAGGATTCAATAATTAGGTCAAGCTAGGCACTTCATATTTCTTCTTGATTTATAAAGGAAAAACACTTGAACTCGTGATTTCAAATTTGGTTTGCCTCCTGAAAACTTGTTGAATATACCTAATATTTGAACCCTAAAAGCTACTAAGCAAGATCTGAATCTTAAAACTCACTTCATCCTTAATAATCTTGCATGAAAACTTCTTAGTTGTGCACATACACACTCTCGAACAAATCATTAAGGGCACAACCCATTAAGGGCCCATCACATTCCAGACGCACCAATATCCCAAGCCTAATTAAAATTGATTAGACATTGGCCCAAAGGACTGGTTCGCTCTTCGGGATCCAGAATGAGATTGTTCACGATTAACCTGCTTATACTAGTCAATCGGACATCTAGCTAAGGGAGTAGCATCAAACGACTGTGGCTGGGGCTTACACTAGGAACCAAAGGTACAAGCTAAAGGAAGAACCTTCTCGCCAGTCCCTCCTCCTAACTGGTCGGATTGCCTGCATACAAGTAGAGTAAATCATAAATAATCTTAGGATGAATTCTGAGAGTCTGTAGACCTTTAGGCTACCCAACCTAAGAATAGGCTTGTATTTTTTGTGCAGCAGGGTTCCTTCTCTTCCCCGTCCTTCCGACTTCCTTCCAATGTATGCTTGGAAGGAGGTCATTGAACCTTAGATTGGAAGGACCTTTAGACCATTCCCAGAGGTGAAGGTTGAGCTATAGCCAAGCAGATCCCATGGCTGAGCAACAACCACCTCCCCCGCCCCTGAACCAGCAAGAGCTGATTTAGAGGCAATTGGAAGAATTGCAGCAGATGCAGCAATAGTTCCAACGAATGAATGGTTAAGGCGCTCAGCCCTTGAAGGATTTCTATGATCCTTCAAACTATGGGGAACATCTCGACATCATGATTTCCTCTAGAGACATAGAAATCAAGCCTCAAGTATTAAGTTTTATTAAACATTTCTATGGTCTTGGCTCGAGGACCCATTCCAACACTTGGAGGATCTGACCACCTTGGTTCAGACCACTGGAGCAAGGAATGTGAATGAAGAGCAAATGATCATGAGCCTCCTTCCCCACTCTCTCAGGGATAAGGCCGCACATTGGTACTGAACCATCGAAAGGCTGATAGAAACATGGTTGCTCTTAAGTCGACTTTCCTAAAGAAATTCTTTCCAATCGGATGAACCAATGCCTTGCAACGAGCGATTACCACTTTCACCCAACGGTCAGGGGAACCGTTTCATGGTGGCTGGGAGCGATTCCAGGAACTTTTGAGGAAGTGTCCACACCACGAGATGCCAAAATGGCAACTCGTGCAAATTTTCTATCATGGGTTGGTTGAATAATTTCATAATCACATGGATGCCTCCCGCGGAGGTAATTTCCTCAACAGGTATGCAGATAGCGCATATGACCTATTTGACGAAATGAACGAGAACTCAATTAATCACACCTCCATGAATGCATTCAACCGGTCCCAACAACCCAGGTCAAATGCTAATGAGATCCAAGATTCTCATTCATTTGACATGGAATTGATTTGTAACAAGCTTGATAAGATGGACTTGGTTGCTAAAAGAATGGAAGAATGGATGTCTGGGAATTCAGGGAACATATCTACACCCACTCAATCCCAGAATTCAGAATTTCGTTTCTCTTGAGCTCCCATAGAGTAGGAGTTTGTGAACCAACTTGAATCGACTCAACCTATGAGCCAGGATTTCTCGGAACCTTATGGGTTCCAAACTGGGGCCTTTGATCCCAGCTTTTCTAATCCTTCCTTCTATCCATCCTCGCCCTATGAGGATGCATATGCAGTGCAGGAGAATGCTAGGTCCACCCTGTATTCCAATACTTATAACTCGGGTTGGAGGAACCACCCTAACTTCACTTGGAAAAGTCAGGGGCAACAAACCCAAACTTGACTCAGCAACTATGCATCTCAAAGACCTATGGGTCAGGGCCAAGTACACACCTAGTTGCCCTTGAGACTGGTTACTCAGCCATCTTGGAATGCCCAACAATCTGCAGGGCAGGTTGATTTAAACCTGCAAATTATGGAAATGCAAGGGTCCATGCTTCAGCTTATGCAGCAAATGAAGACATCATTGGAAACTTGTAATTCGGGTTTATTGCTAACACCCGACAACCCGAATCTCTACCATCCCAACCCATACCCAACCCACGTAATGTTCAAAATCAGGGCAATAGAGCCCAAGGGTAATTGAAATCAAAGGGTCCCACACACGCATGCTCAGGTGGTTGAGCAGGGTTCCTCCTCTTCTTCTTCTGGTTACATGACCAACCATGGCCCTCCAACCTTCACTAACCCACCTCAAGACCCGAACCTATATGCCTCTGCAAACTTTATCACCTTGAGAATTCGAAAGCAGACTTAGGACCCTGAATTACCTTCTAGAAGCCAAAACCCTGGGGAGCTTGAGAGAGAGGAGGAGATTGAAGAAGACAATAAGGCCTAGGGATTGGAAATTGAAAATACCGCTCACATCTTGTCCCCTGAAGCCCTATTGAAAACTAGGAAGAAGAAAACCTTAGATAGCAACGAGGAGCTCCTGAATTTATTCAAAAGCGTAGAGACCAATATTCTACTCCTCAATGCTATTAGGCACATCCTGGCTTACGCTAAATTTCTGAAAGAACTATGTACCCAAAAGCGTAAGCTGAGAGAACCCACTCCGAAGAAGGTGATTTTCTCTAAGCAGACAAGTTGTCATCCTGCATCACCTTCCTCAAAAGAAGAAAGATCCAGGGGCCCCCTTGATTTCATGCATTATTGGGGAATACACTTTTGATAGGGCACTGTTAGATCTAGGTGCATCCATCAATCTAATCTCAACTTCTCTTTATGAGAGGTTTGGGTTAGGCGAACTTAGGCCAACCTCAGTAACGCTACAATTAGTAGACCGCTCAGTTACCACACTGAAGGGCATCATTGAGGATGTAATTGTCAAGGTCAAGATTATTATTTCACCATAGATTTCCTGGTCCTTAACATGGATGTACCTAACGATTTGAGGAACACGCCCATCATTCTAGGGCGCCTGTTCCTGGCTACCGCCAAGGCCAGCATAAATTGTGAGAGCAGTAGTATGGAGATCGCCTTTGGGGATAGGAAGCTAACTCTTGATATTTTTAAGGCGATAAGAGGATTTGAGGATTGTGGATTCATTAAGGAGCTCAAGGATCATGATTTTGAGACTTGTATGACGATCAGTGCATTCGAGGACTCCACCAGCTTTAGCGAACCCAACCCACAACCCTCCGTGGTAGACCTGCCACATCCTGAAGAGGCTGCTGATTTTGTTCATTCCCAGCCTCTTCCACTTGATCGTCCTGATGAATCTTCGTCAGCATCCTCCCTACCTTCTATACTAAACCCACCTTAGCTTGAATTGAAACCATTGCCTAAAAATTTGAAATACGAATTCTTAGGACCTAAGAATACGCTCCCTGTGATTATTAGTGCTGATTTGACCAAGGAGCAAGAACTGAGGTTGATTAAGGTCATTATGAACAATAAGGAGGCATTGGACTATCCACGACCTTAGGGTGATTGAGCCATCTTATTGTAATCATCATATTTTCATGGAAGATGGATCTCGCCCTTCTCACAAAATGCAAAGAAGACTAAACCTGAATATGCGAGAAGTGGTCAAGAAGGAGATAATCAAGTGGCTCGATGCTAGAATTATATACCCAATCTCGGATTAGTCCATGGGTTAGCTTCGTTCATATTGTACCCAAGAAGGCGGGAATAACTGTTACGACTAATGAGAAAGGGGAAAACTTCACCACTCGTTCAACTTTTGCTTGGAGAGTCTGTATTGACTATAGGAAGCTGAACACAGCCACCAAAAAGGATCACTTTCCCTTGCCATTCATCGATCAAATCCTAGAAAGGTTAGCTGGGCAAAAATACTTTTGCTTCCTGGGAAGTTATTCCGGATATAACCAAGTCCCTATCCATCCCGAAGACCAAGAAAAGATAACTTTCACATGTCCCTACGAAACCTTTGCATTCCGTAGAATGTCATTCGGGCTTTGCAATGCACCTGCGACTTTTCAAAGGTGCATGCTGGCCATCTTTTCTGACATGGTGGGAGATTGTCTTGAGGAGTTCATGGATGATTTCTCCGATTTTGGAGATTCTTTTGAGTCTTGCCTAGCTAACTTAGAATTGATCCTCCAAAGATGCATCAAGACACGACTAGTCCTTAACTGGGAAAAGAGCCACTTTAGGACTCGGGAAGGCATTATCCTGGGTCATGTGGTCTCTAATCAGGGTATTGAGGTTGATAAGGCTAAGGTGGATGCTATCTCTAGACTTCCTCCACCCACATCCCTAAAACAGATCCGCTCTTTCCTTGGGCATGTGGGTTTTTATAGAAGATTCATCAAGGACTCCTCAAAGGTTGCTCGACCCTTAAGTAACCTTCTAGCCAAAGACACGCCATTCGAGTTTGATGAATCATGCTATAAGGGATTTGATTGTTAAAAATGGTAGTCACCTATGTCCCAATGTTGCAACCACCGGTCTGGACAGCCCCATTTGAGATTATGGCTGACGCATCTGATTATGCCTTCGGGGCTATCTTGGGTCAGAAGATTGAGAAAAAGCTTTCTGTGATTTACTACGCTAGCAAGACTCTGGACGAGGCCCAAAGGAACTACACCATTACTGAAAAAGAATTGCTAGCTGTGGTTTTCGCTTTAGAAAAATTCAGGGCTTATCTTTTAGGTTCTCATGTAATCATTTATACCGACCACTCAGCCTTGAAACATCTCTTGGCCAAAAGGATGCCAAGCCCCAGCTTATTCGCTGGATTCTGTCACTTCAACAATTTGATCTTGAAATCAGGGATAAAGTCGGGGCACAAAATGTAGTGGCGGATCACCTCTCAAGAATCCTAATTGATTCTCCTCATCTGGATATCCCTATTTCAGACACCTTTCCGGATGAGACTATCTTTACAATCTCGGGTATCCGAATCCCCTGGTTTGCAGATATCGTCAATTATTTGGTCGTTGGTCAAATCCCCAATGATTGGACCAAACAACAGCAGGACAGACTTGTGTCTGAGGCCAAATATTATTTTTGGGATGATCCTGAGCTATACCACATCGTTGCAGACCAGATTATTCGTCGATGTGTCCCAGAAATTGAGTTCCATAGTATACTTGAGCTTTGCCATACATCTGCATGTGGACACTTTTCTGGGAAAAAGATAGCAGCAAAAATCTTGCAATCCAGATTCTATTGGTCGTCATTATTTAAAGATGCCCAGGAATTCTCAAAGTCGTGCGCTCAATGCCAGACACTCGGCAACATGGCTAAGAGAGATATGATGCCCCTAAACCCAATACTTTCCATCGAAATTTTTGACATTTGGGGCATCGACTTCATGGGACTCTTCCCTCCATTTGGACACCAGTATATTCTGGTTACTGTTGATTATGTGTCCAAATGGATTAAGGCAATCCCCACCTGGACAAATGACCACAAGGTGGTCATCGATTTTGTGAAGAAGAATATCTTCAATCGGTTCAAGATTCCTCGGGTGATTATCATTGATGGTGGCACACATTTCACTCATGCCCAGTTTGGGAATTTACTGGGGGGGTGAATCATCGGATTTCCACACCCTACCACCCTCAAACGAACGAACAGGCTGAGGTTTCCAATCGGGAGATCAAAAACATTTTGCAGAAAATTGTAAGGCCTGATAGGAAGTATTGGACCCAAAAGCTAGATGTTGCTCTTTGGGCCTACTGTATGATGTACAAAATGCCTATTGGTATGTCTCCGTTCCATCTAGTGTTTGGTAAGGTATGTCACTTACCCGCAGAGCTAGAACACCAGGCATTTTACTTAGAGTTGGCTAGGAAGACCAGGAAACTCCAACTATCTGAGTTGGAGGAGATTAGAAATGATGCCTATGAAAATGCCATAATCTATAAGGTAAGGACCAAAGCTCTCCATGATCAGATGATTTCACGTAAAAGCTTTAAGCCAAACCAGAAGGTCTGGCTTTTCAATTCTCGACTAAAGCTCTTCCCCGGCAAGCTTAGGCCTAAGTGGGGCGGCTCGTTCATGATTGAGAGGATTTTCCCTAACGAGGCCCTCGAAATCTCTGACCCAAAGATGGGTAATTCCTTCAAGGTCAACGGACAGCATCTCAAACCCTTTATTAACCATGTGCTCCCTGAACCCATCTTGGACAAGATTGCTCTTACCTTTTGCCCTAACCACCGAGGGCTGATCATCGCCTAGCTGAAGGCACTAAACTCAGCGTGTGTAAAGACTGTTCCGAGCTAACCAAAATCTAACAGAAACCAGGTGCTATTCTTCCACTTCTACTCTCCTTTATGCTTTCATTTTTAACAATGAGGACATTGCATTAGCTAAGCATGGGGGGTGGATATATCTTATGAAATAATCTTTTTGTTAGGTGTAACAGTAATTTCCTATTATTCTCAAGAGAAAAAAAATGAATTAGGAGACTAGAACTTAGGCATTAGGAGTTGCAAACTTTAGGAATTGATACTTTGGGACCTGAATACTTAGACTCTTCAGGTCTTCAGGCTTAATTAGACCAGGTGTCCACTCAAATGTGGACTGTCTCGAGTCCTCTCCAATTCAATTTCATCTTTAATCTAGTAAATAAATTGGGATGATAATACACGACTTATCAACTCACCCTCTGATTTGAGGGGATTTTAAATCTAAGCATCTACACACTATTCGCACTGACTCATTTTCCGATGATTTTTACGGAAATTGGGTAACTAATGAACTATCTATGGTGGTATGGTTGGCAAGTTGTCATGGGTAACAGCCCATTGGCCAGTTGTCTAGAGCCCAGCCACAAGATCATTTTCTTCATACTGCCTTTAGGTAAATCCTAGATCAGGGAAGCCACCTACTTAGGAAAAAGAAAAAAAGAAAAAGAAAAGGTACCCAAAAAGAGAAAAATAGAAAAGGGATAAAATAAAAAAAATAAACAAATAAAACCACACTTCACCGCACGAGTATGGCTGGCAAGTTTCTGTGGATAACAACACATTGGCCAATTGTCCAGAGCCCAGCTCACAAAAATGCACAATAATTCACAAAACAATTAGGGAAGAAGTAGGGAAGTAGAATAAATTGGGGAGATATACACTGGGTTCTCCCTTGTGTTGACCCCATAAATAAAAGTAGGGAGAAAGCTACCATTCGAAAAGATAAACCTTTGGTCAAGGTCACCTAGGTCATAGAAACCCGAAGTCCATTTTAATGGCCGCCTAGTGAGTCTTTTACTCTTTTCACTAGATGCCTAGCACTTAGAGTCCTTTTCGAGTATTGGGCGGGTCAAGTAGCCATAAAAAGTTATCATGAAACTCTCAAACTCCAAAAGTACAAAAAAAAATTAGAAAAGAAAAATAAAAAAATGTATAACTTCCCTTTTCAAATAAGGCAAGGGTTTGGGCGGTCTGCATTTTGGCAGGCACCCGGGCACTGTCGAGTTTTTGTAATTAGGTATTGGGGTTGAGATTTTCTAAAGCAATTGACAAATCTTGCCTAAGTAATCAAATCCTGATTCTACTTTTATACATAGCATTTAGGTTAATTTTGTTAGGGACTAGCAAAAAGTAAGCATGGGGGTATGATAAACATGCATGAATTCATAATAATTTGCTTATTTATGATAGTTCCTAGCTTAGCATTACATATCATGGTATAAATATTGCATAAACATCCATTGCATTGCATTTAGGATAATTGTATGTTATGTACAATAATTCTTTCATCTTACATGACCAAGAGGAAATGTGAGATCTTTACGGGCTTCGGTTGAAGAATCCAACCATACGGATGGATTTGGAGCAACTATCGTAAATCCGTTGATTGCACAGCAATCATGGGTCCCAATCAACCTAAATAATGTTTGAACCTATCTTAATTTGTGGATATTGCACTCATATTTGCATATCATGCATTTCATCAGTCTATTTAGAATAAAATGAGATACCCTGCTATTTAATGATTTTTATTACTATTTGCAGGTAATAAAGTGATCCAAGATGGAGATAGTGGAATAAAGAAATAAAGAAAGAAAAAGACTGATCCAGAAAAGAGGAGTGAGGAGGATAGCCTTATCCCTACCCTTAGAAACCCTAGGACAGCCTTCCCAAACCCAAAACCACCTCCATTAGGACACCTTAGCCTCAAAGACCAAACATGGATAGCACTATCCATGTTCTTATCCACCCTATCCCTCTCCCAAACACTTAGGAACCAAAACCCACCTTAGAAAACCTAAAACCCACTCTCCAGCACCTTTTAAGACGTCCAGACATCTGGCTGGATGTCTGATTTCCACATAATAACAAACCAGGAAGGCAGAACCAATACTGACACACAATTGGACGTCTAATTTAATGTCCAAACATCCAATTTTGTAGTATAAGATGTCTTACTACTATCCTGGACATCTGATACTGCTGTCTGGTTCCTGATTTTGATGCTAGAAGCCTGATCTTGCCTATTTTAACCTATGAACCCCACCGAACACCCTAGGAAACCTAATTAGAGACCTCCTAAGCCTAGTCCACTATCCATAGCCCTACTTATCCTATCCCTAACTTATGAACACACATAAATTCAAGATAAATTGCTTATTTTTGATAGTTCCTAGGCTTAGCATTGCATATCATGTTATAAATATTGCATAACATCCATTGCATGGCATTTAGGATAGTTGTATATTTTATATATTAATTCCTCCACTTTATATGACCAGGGGGCAATGCGACATCCATATAGGTTTCGGATGGAAAATCCGACCATACGGATGGATCCGAAGCGACGATCGTAGTTCGGCATCGCGGGAATCATCTTGATTTAAGCACCATAGCACCCTCTACAAGAAGAAGAAGATGGACAGCCCAGATGGTGCCACGTGGTATCATTCGGGCCGCCCAACACTGGCCAGTAGCATCGCCCAACTCCTTCATCCGCGCCCTTCAATCCTAGCCGTTGGATCAATACCAACGGTTGGGAGGCGGACGCACCAAGCCACTCCACGCGACACAAGGGGAGGATTGCCGCAATGGTAGGAGCGCTAGTTTGCAACGGACGGGCGCGAGTTCGAATCCCCGTAGCCCCTCCAATTCGCAATTGGGCGGGCACTTGGAGTGGCAGCGGCAGCGCTAGCACAAGGTAGCATGCGCACGCACACGTAGGCCAACGCATAGCAAGCACGCACAGCGTATAGCACACGTACACACAGCTGGGCGCACGCAGTCAGTGCGCGTGATGAGCGGGGCAGGCAACGCAGGCACAAGGGTGGTTGGCGCCAGCTTTCAGCGGCAGCTGGGCTGACCTACAGTGAGGCTTACAGCCGTTGCTATTTCATTGCAAGCCAGCAGAGCCAGCTATGGGCGTGGGTGGAGGTGAGATATCTACAGCAACGTTTCCAGCGACGGTCTGGAGGTCGCTAAAGGTCCTGTACCCATTTTTCGCCTCTTCTCCTCCACTATAAAAGGACCTACACCCCCTTCCTTCCAAGCCATCTCTACTTATTCTACTCCCACCTACTCCCAAGCTCTAGCAAGCCTACCAATGCTCCATTAGAGCTTATTCTCAAGCTCCCAAGGTGCCTATTAGTGTAGCGAACCTTTGCTCCACCAAATACTCCTCCAACTTCCCATCTCCCTTCATAGGGACCTTGGAGCCGTCCTCTCACCTCCATTCCGGTAGCAGATCAACTCTGTCTTCTCACCTCCATTTCGAAGCTACGTCGAAGCTTTCCTCAACCCGACGTCCTCCAACATCTCACCTTCGTCGTCCCGCTCCTCACCTTCTTCGTCCGAGCTTCCGCCAGGCGCCGTCATCTCGTCGAACAGCCGATTCAGGAGATTTCCTCTCACCTCCCTCTCTTTTTATGCTTTTGTAGTTCATTGTAATCGACATTGAATTGATATATATATCATATTTGTTCCACATCTCTATCTTGTGAATCATTTGCTTGTCTTTTATTTCAAAAACACAAAAAAATAACAAAATCCTAAAATACCAAAAAGAAACAAAATGAAGCGTGGTTTTCAAGTAAAGTAAACATCGCCTCCCTATGTTCGACCCGGGACTCCCTTGGAGTTTCGGTATAAACTTTATTTGATCAACATGTTTTGCAACTACGACGACAGGTTACTTGTAACCTCGATTTCTAAACACGCGAATCACGACCCGACCATTTTGGCGCCGTTGCCGAGGAGGCAACGGAATTTACTTTATTGTTTATTACGCTTCTTTGCATTTACATAGCACTAACCCTACTTGTCTTTAATCTACTATCTTGCAGGTACCCTAGCATGGAGATCCAAGTGCGGTAGATTGGAGTAAAGTGCGGGTAGAGTACTCTGTAAGTGTCCCCCACTTCCCCCCCCCCCCACTAGTTCATTTCACCACAATCATAACCAAGACTTAATCTACTTAGGTGTTTGCATAAACCCTAGGATAGACTTTGTTTGTCATGTTTGCCACCTTCACCCATCTCACCCACATCTTATATAAAAAAAAAGATAAAAACAAAAAGATATTTCTATGGGACAAATCAATTTACACACTCTATACACCCACATTTGAGGCACATAATCGGACTTGATTTTCATCTACTCAACCGGGCTTCTGACTTGTGGACACGGTACACGAATTCAACACATAAAAGAGTAGAAATCATATTAGGTTAACCATCTTTTTGTGTGCCTTAATCGGTGATGCATTTGAGCAAATTGAGTGAATTGTTTGGGCCGCACCACCTAATCTAAAAGAGGTTCATTTTATAGCTACCCCATAGGATTCAATAATTAGGTCAAGACAGGCACTCCATATTTTTCTTGATTTCTAAAGGAAAATACTTGAACACGTGCTTTCAACAACAAACTTAGTTTGCCTCACAAAACATGGTTGAAAACACCTAATATTTGAATCCTAAAAGCTATTAAGTAAGATTTGAATCCTAAAACTCACCTCATCATTAATAATCTTGCTTGAAAACCTATTGGTTGTGCACATTCACACATTCTCAAACAAATCATTAAGGGCACAACCCATTAAGGGCCCATCACAATCCAGAGCACCAATTTCCCAAGCCTAATTAAAATCAATTAGATGTTGGCCCTAAGGAGTCATTCGCTCATCGGGATCCAGATTGAGATTATTCATGATTAACCTGCTTATGCTAGTTAATCTGATGTCTAGCTAGGGGAGTAGCGTCAAACGACTGCAACTGGGGGGTACACTAGGAACCGGAGGTGCAAGGCAAAGGAAGAGCCTTCTCCCCAGTCCCTCCTTCTAACTGGTTGGATTGCCTAGACATAAGTAGAGTAAATCGTCCGTAATCTTAGGACGGGTTTTGAGAGTCAGTAGACCTTTGGCTACCCCATCTAAGGACAGGCTTGTATTCTTGTGCTACAGGGTTCCCTTCTTTTTCCCTGTCCTTCCGACTTCCTTCTAGTGTATGCTTGGGAGGAGGTCATTGAACCCTAGATTGGAAGGACCTTTAGACCATTCAAGGAGGCAGAGGTTGAGCTATAGCCAAGCAGATCCCATGGCTGATCAACAATTACCTCCCCCGCCTCCAAACCAGCAGGAGCTGATTCAGAGGCAATTGGAAGAATTGCAGCAGATGCAACAATGGTTCCAACGCATGCATGGTCAGGGCGCTCGGCCCTTGAAGGATTTTTACGATCCTTCAAACTATGGGGAACGTCCCGGCTTCATGGTTCCCGCCGGAGACATTGAAATCAAGCCCCAAGTCTTAAGTTTGATTAAGCATTTTCATGGGCTTGGCTCGGAGGACCCATTCCAGCACCTGGAAGATCTAACCACGTTGTTTCAGACCACCAGAGCAAGGAATGTGAACGAAGAGCAAATGATCATGAGGCTTTTCCCCCACTCTCTTAGGGATAAGGCCGCACATTGGTACCGGACTATAGGAAGGCCGATTGAAACTTGGGCTGCTCTTAAGTCAGCTTTCTTGAAGAAATTCTTCCCTACCAGAAGGACTAATGCTTTGCGACGAGCGATTACCACTTTCGCTCAGCAGCCGGGGGAACCATTTCATGGTGCCTGGGAGCGATTCCAGGAACTTTTGAGGAAGTGTCCACACCACGAGGTGTCGAAATGGCAACTCGTGTAGATTTTCTATCACAGGTTGGTTGAACATCTCCATAATCATGTGGACGCCTCTTGCGAAGGCAATTTTCTCAACAGGGATGCAGATTGCACATGCGACCTGTTTGAGGAAATGAATGAGAACTCAATTAATCATGCCTCCATGGATGCATTCAACCGGTCCCAACAACCTAGGTCAAGTGCTAATGAGATCCAGGACTCTCATTCATTTGACATGGAATTAATTTGTAATAAACTGGATAAAATGGACTTGTTTGCTAAGAAAATGGAAGAATGGATGTCTGGGAATTCAGGAAACACTTCTTTACCCACTAAATCCCAGAATTCAGGATTCCATTCCTCACGAGCTCCCATGGGGCGGGAATTCGTGAATCAACTCAATTCGGCTCAGCCTGTGAGCCAGGATTTCTTGGAACCATATGGGTTCCAAACTGGGGCCTTTGATCCCAGTTCCTCCAATCCTTCTCTTCATCCTCGTTTTATGAGGATGCATATGCAATGCAGGAGAATGTTAGGTCCAACCCATATTCCAACACTTTCAACTCGGGATGGAGGAACCACCCTAACTTCTCTTGGAAAAATCACGGGCAATAAAGCCAATCTCAACCCAGAAACTATGCATCTCAAAAACCCATGGGTTAGGGTCAAGTATACACCCAGTTGCCCCCGAGACCGGTTAATCAGCCATCTTGGAATGCCCAACAATCCGTAGGGTACTTTAATTTGAACCGGCAGATGGTGGAAATGCAAGGGTCCATGCTTCATCTTATGCAACAAATGAAGACATCCTTGGATAACTTGCAATCCGGGTTAATTGCAAACACCTGACAACCCGGATCCCTACCATCTCAACCCGTACCAAACCCACGTAATGTGCAAAATCAGGGCAATAGAGCCCAAGGGTACAGGAATCAAAGGGACCCACACGTGCATGCTCAAGTGGTTGAGCAGGATCCCTCTTCTTCCTCTTCTAGTTACATGACCAACCAAGGCCCTCCAATCTTCACTAATCCACCTTAAGACCCAAACCCTTATGCCTCTGCAAACTTTGTGACCATGAGAAGTGGGAAGCAGACCCAAAACCCAGAATTACCTTCTAGAGTCAAAATCCTGGGGAGCTTGAGAAAGACAAGGAGGAGGCTGAAGAAGACAATAAGGCCCAGGGACCGGAAATTGAAAATTCCACGCATATTCTGTTCCCTGAGGCCCTATTGAAAACCAAGAAGAAGAAAACCCTAGACAGCAATGAGGAGCTTTTGAATTTATTCAAGAGAGTAGAGATCAATATTCCGCTCCTTGATGCTATTAAGCACATCCTGGCTTACACTAAATTCTTGAAAGAACTGTGTACCCAAAAGTGTAAGCCGAGAGACCCACTCCGAGGAAGGTGATTCTCTCTGAACAGGCAAGTTCTGTAATCCTGCATCACCTTCCTCAGAAGAAGAAAGATCCAGGTGCCCCCTTGATCTCATGCATTATTGGGGAATACACTTTTGATAGGGCACTATTGGACCTAGGTGCATCCATCAACCTAATCCCAACTTCTATTTATGAGAATTTTGGGTTAGGTGAACTCAGGCCAACCTCAGTAACGCTACAATTAGCAAACCGATCAGTCACCACACCGAGAGGTGTTATTGAGGATGTAATTGTCAAGGTCAAGGATTTCTATTTTCCTGTAGATTTTCTCGTCCTCGACATAGATGTACCTAATGATTTGAGGAACACGCCCATCATTCTGGGGCGCCTGTTCCTAGCTACCGCCAAGGCCAACATAAACTGTGAAAGCAGTAGTATGGAGATCGCCTTTGGGGATAAGAAATTAACTCTGGATATTTTTAAGGCAATAAGAGGATTTGAGGATTGTGGATTCATTGAGGAACTCGAGGATCAGGATCTTGAGACGGGTATGACAATCAATGCACTCAAAGACTCTTAGCGAACCCAAACCACAACCCTCCTCTGTGGTAGACCTACCACATCCTAAAGAGGCTGTTGATTTCGTTCATTCCCAGGCTCTTCCACTGGATCGTCCTGATGAATCTTCATCAGCATCCTCCCTTCCTTCGATTCTAAACCCACCCCAGCTGGAATTAAAACCATTGCCGAAAAATTTGAAATATGAGTTCTTAGGACATGAAAACACGCTCACTGTGATTATTAGTGCCGATTTGACTAACGAGCAAGAATTGAGGTTAATTAAGGTCCTTAAGAACAACAAGGAGGCAATTGGTTGGACCATCCACGACCTTAGGGGGATCGAGCCATCTTATTGTAATCATCGTATTTTCATGGAAGATGGATCCCACCCTTCTTGTGAAATGCAAAGGAGACTAAACCCGAATATGCGAGAAGTGGTCAAGAAGGAGATAATTAAATGGCTCGATGCTAGGATTATTTACCCAATCTCAGATAGTCTGTGGGTTAGCCTTGTTTAGATTGTACCCAAGAAGGCGAGAATAATCGTTACGACTAATGAGAAAGAGGAAACCTTCACCACTCGTTCAGCTTCTGCTTGGAGAGTCTGTATGGACTATAGGAAGCTAAACACTGCCACTAAAAAGGATCACTTCCCCTTGCCATTCATCGATCAAATCCTTGAAAGGTTAGCTGGGCAAAAATATTTTTGCTTCCTGGACGGTTATTCGGGATATAACCAAGTCCCTATCCATCCCGAAGACTAGGAAAAGACAACTTTCACATGTCCCTATGGAACCTTTGCATTCCGTAGAATGCCGTTTGGGCTTTGCAATGCGCCTGTGACTTTTCAAAGGTGCATGATGGCCATCTTTTCTAACATGGTGGGAGATTGTCTTGAGGTGTTCATGGATGATTTCTCCATTTTCGGAGATTCTTTTGAGTCTTGCCTGGCTAACCTGGAATTGATCCTTCAGAGATGCATCAAAACACGACTGGTCCTTAGGTGGGAAAAGAGCAACTTTATGACTCAAGAGGGCATCGTCCTTGGTCACGTGGTTTCTAATCGGGGAATTGAAGTTGATAGAGCTAAGGTCGATGCTATCTCTAGACTTCCTCCACCCACATCCGTAAAATAGATTCGCTCTTTTCTTGGGCATGTGGGTTTTTATAGAAGATTCATTAAGGACTTCTCGAAGGTTACTCGACCCTTGAGTAACCTTTTGGCCAAAGATGCATCGTTCGAGTTTGATGAATCATGTTGCAAGGCATTTGATTTATTAAAAATGGCCATCACCTATGCCCCAACATTGCAACCACCGATCTGGACAGCCCCATTTGAGATTATGGCTGACGCATCTGATTATGCTGTCGGGGCTATCTTGGGTCAAAAGATTAAGAAAAAGCCCTCTGTGATTTACTACGCTAGTAAAACTCTAGATGAGGCCCAGAGGAATTACACCGTTACTCAAAAAGAATTGCTAGTTGTAGTTTTCGCTTTAGAAAAATTCAGGGCTTATCTGTTAGGTTCTCGCGTCATCATATATACCGACCACTCGACCTTAAAACATCTCTTGGCCAAAAAGGATGCCAAACCCCAGCTTATTCACTGGATTCTGCTGCTTCAAGAGTTCGATCTTCAAATCAGGGATAAAGCCGGGGCACAAAATGTAGTGGCGGATCACCTTTCGAGAATCCTAATTGATTCCCCTCATCTGGATGTTCCGATCTCTGATACTTTTCCGGATGAAACTATCCTCACAATCTCGGGAATCTGAACCCCCTGGTTTGTGGATATTGTCAATTATTTGGCCATTGGTCAAATCTCCTAAGATTGGACCAAACAACAATGGGATAGACTTGTATCTGAGGCCAAATATTATTTTTGGGATGATCTCGAGTTGTACCGCATTGGCATTGATCAGATTATTCGCCGATGCATCCCAGAAGTCGAGTTCCATAGCATACTTAAGTTCTGTCACACATTCGCTTGTGGTGGACACTTTTCCGGGAAAAAGACGGCCGCAAAAATTTTGCAATCCGGATTCTATTGGCCATCATTATTTAAGGATGCCCAGGAATTCTCTAGGTCATGCACCTAATGCCAGACACTCGGGAACATGGCTAAGAGAGATATGATGCCCCTGAACCCAATTCTTTCCGTCGAAATTTTTGACATTTGGGGCATCGACTTTATGGGACCCTTCCCTCGTTCATTTGGACACCAGTATATTCTGGTCACTGTTGATTACGTGTCCAAGTGGATTAAGGCAATTCCCACCTGGACCAATGACCACAAGGTGGTCATCGATTTTGTGAAGAGAAATATCTTCAGTCGGTTTGGGGTTCCTAGGGCAATTATCAGTGATGGTGGCTCACATTTCACTAATGCCCAGTTTCAAAATTTACTGGGGAAATACGAGGTGAGCCATTGGATTTCCACACCTTACCACCCTCAGATGAACGGACAAGCTGAGGTCTCCAATCGGGAGATCAAGAACATTTTGCAGAAAATTGTTAGGCCTGATAGGAAGGATTGGACCCAAAAGCTAGATGATGCTCTTTGGGTTTACCGTAAGGCATATAAAATGCCTATCGGTATGTCTCCGTTCCCTCTAGTGTTTGGGAAGGCGTGTCACTTACCCATAGAACTTGAACACCAGGCATTTTGGGCCATCAAGAAATGTAATGTGGACCTTGAGTTGGCCAGGAAAACCAGGAAACTCCAACTATCTAAGTTGGAGGAGCTTCGAAATGATGCTTATGAAAATGCCAGAATCTATAAGGCAAGGACCAAAGCTCTCCATGACCAGATGATTTCATGTAAAAGCTTTGAGCCGAACTAGAAGGTCTGGCTTTTCGATTCTCGATTGAAGCTTTTCTCCGGTAAACTAAGGTCTAAGTGGGCCGGCCCATTTGTTATTGAGCGGATTTTCCCTAATGGGGCTGTCGAAATCTCTGACCCAAAGACGGGTAATATTTTCAAGGTCAATGGACAGCGTCTCAAACCCTTTATTGACCGTGTTCTCCTTGAACCCATCTCGGACAAGGTTGCTCTAACCTTGCCATAACCACCGCAGGCTGATCATCGCCTACCTGAAGGCACTAAACTCAGCACATGTAAAGATTGTTCCAAGCTGACTTGAGTCTCATGGAAACCAGGTGCTATTCTTCCACTTCTACTCCCTTGCATGCTTTCATTTTTTTCATAATGAGGACATTGCAATAGCTAAGCATGGGGGGGTGGACATAGTTTATAACCATTGTGTCAGCTATAACCGTGATTTCCTGTTATTCGATTCTTGTTTAAAAAAAAAAGAAACAAAATAATAAAAAAATAAATAATAATTAAAAAAATGAAATGAAAATTTGAAAAAAAAACTTAGAATTAAGAGACGAGAACTTAGGCATTAGGAGTTGTAAACTTTAGGAATTGATTCTTTAAGACCTAAACACTTAGACTCTTCAGATCTTCGGTTTTAATTGGCCTGGGTGCCCACTCGAATGTGAACTTAGTCTCGAGTCCTTGCCAATTAAAATTTATTTTAATTTGGTAAATAATTTGGGATGATAAGTATGCGACTTATCAACCCGCCCTCTGATTTGGGGTGACTTTAAGCCTAAGCATCTACGCACATTATTTTGAACTGACTCACTTTCTGACGATTTTTACGGAAATTGGGTAGCTAATGGACTGACTTGGGTGGTATGGCTGGCAAGTTATCGGTGCTAACAACTCATCGGCCAGTTGTCCAGAGCCTAGCCACAAGACCATTTTCGTTGTACTGCCTTTAGGTAAATCTTAGATCAGGGAAGCCACCTACTTAAAAAAAAAGAGAAGAAAAAAAATAAATTAAATTAAAAAAACCACAGTTCACTACACAAGTTTGGCTGGCAAGTTGTCGGTGGTAACAACTCATCGACTGGTTGTCTAGAACCCAGCTCACAAAAAAAAATTGCACAATAATTCCCAAAACACTTAGGGAAGAAGCAGGGAAGTAGAATAAACTGGGGAGATATACACTGGATTCACCCTTGTGTTGACCCCATAAATAAAAGAAGTAGGGAGAAAGCTACCGATTGTAAAGATAAACCTTTAGGCAAGGTCACCTAGGGTCATAAAAACCCGAAGTCCATCTTAATGACCATTTTGTGAGTCTATCACTTTTCACAAAGATGCTTAGCACTTAGAGTCCTTTTCAAGTCTTGGGCGAGTTGGGTAGCCATAAAAAGTTATCCCGTAACTCTCAAACTCCAAAAGTACAAAAAAATTAGAAAAGAAAAAAATTATCTTCTCAAATAAGGCAAGGGCTCGGACGATCTGCATACTGGCAGGCACCCAGGCACTGTTGAGTTTTGTAATTAGGTCTTAGGGATGAGATTTTCTAAAGCAATCAATGAATTTTGCCTAATTACTCGAACCCTAATTCTACTTTTATACATAGCATTTAGGTTAATTTTGCTAGGGACTAGCAAAAAGTAAGCATGGGGGTATGATGAACACACATAAATTCAAGATAAATTGCTTATTTTTTATAGTTCCTAGGCTTAGCATTGCATATCATGTTATAAATATTGCATAACATCCATTGCATGGCATTTAGGATAGTTATATATTTTATATATTAATTCTTCCATTTTATATGGCCAGGGGGCAATGCGACATCCATACAGGTTTCAGATGGAAAATTTGACCGTACAGATGGATCTGGAAAGACGATCGCAGTTCGACATCTCGTGAATCATCTTGATCTGAGCACCGTAGCACCCTCTACAAGAAGAAGAAGATGGACGGCCCAGATGGTGCCACAGCCCAACACCTGCCAGCAGCATCGCCCAACTCCTTCATCCGCGCCCCTCAATCCTAGCCATTGGATCAAGATCCAACGGCTGGGAGGCGGACGCACCAAGCCACTCCATGCGACACAAGGGGAGGATTGCCGCAACAGTGGGAGCGCTGGTTTGCAGAGGGGCATAGGTTCGAATCCCCGCAGCCCCTCTAATTCATAATTGGGCGGGTGCTTGGAGCGGCAACTGCTGCGCCAGTGCAAGGTAGTGTGCACACGCACGTGCAGGCCAATGCATAGCAAGCGTGCACGCCAGCGCATAGCACATGTGCACATAGCTAGGAGCATGCGGTCAGCGCACGTGATGAGCGAGGCAGGCAACGTGGGCGTAAGGGCGATTGGCGCTAGCTTTCAGCAACAGCTGGGCTGACCTACAGCGATGCTTACAGCCTTCGCTATTTCATTGCAAGCCAGCAGAGCCAGCTATGGCTGTGGGTGGAGGTGAGCTATCTACAGCAATGTTTCCAGCGACGGTTTGGAGGTCGCTATAGGCCCTTTAATCTATTTTTAGCCTCTTCTCATCCACTATAAAAGGACCTACACCCCCTCCCTTCCAAGCCATCTCTACCTACACTACTCCCACCTACTCCCAAGCTCTAGCAAGCCTACCAATGCTCCATTAGAGCTTGTTCTCAAGCTCCCAAGGTGCCTATTAGTGTAGCGAACATTTGCCCCACCAAATACTCCTCCAACTTCCCATCTCCCTTCATAGGGACCTTGGAGCCGTCCTCTCACCTCCATTCCGGTAGCAGATCAACTCTGTCTTCTCACCTCCATTCTGGAGCTACGCCGAAGCTTTCCTCAACCCGACGTCCTCCAGCATCTCACCTCCGTCCTCCCCCTCCTCACCCCCTTCATCCGAGCTTCTGCCAGGCACCGTCGTCTCGCCAAACAGCCGATTCAAAAGATTTCCTCTCACCTCCCTCTCTTTTTATGCTTTTGTAGTTCACTGTAATCGACATTGAATTGATATATATATCATATTTGTTCCACATCTCTATCTTGTGAATCATTTGCTTGTCTTTTATTTCAAAAACACAAAAAAATAACAAAACCCTAAAATACCAAAAAGAAACAAAATGAAGCGTGGTTTTCAAGTAAAGTAAACGTCGCCTCCCTGTATTCGATTCGGGACTCCCATGGAGTTTTGGTATAAATTTTATTTGATTGACATGTTTTACAACTATGACGACAGGTTACTTGTAACCTCGATTTCTAAACACCTGAATGATGACCTGACCACTAACCCAATTGAACCATCCCATACCTAATTGGGTGCATCTACAGTTGATTGGGTGCACCTGAGCCCAATTAGATCCACCCAGGATCTCATTGGCTCATACCTATTAGGGTTACCCTAGCCTAATCACATGCACACATCCAATTAGACTTGACCAAGACCTAATTAGGTTCACTCCTATCCGATTAAACTTTCCTAAGACTAATTAGGTCCACACCCACTTAATGTATGTTAACCCAACCTAGATTCACCAAACCCACTACCCTACTCCACGAAAATTACACCTACACATACATACACTTTCCTAAATCCCACTTGCCCATTTTAGCCCTCATTAGTTGGTCACTAACCTAGATCCTACATTGGTGGCACTTGCTATTTTGGGAGCCACCAAAAGTGGTGACCCATTTGAAATGGAGAGGCCTTCCCATAAAAGCCAAGGAGAGAAGAGAGCCAGGGAATTCATTCACTCTCCCATCCATTCTCCTCCCACTTGCGACACCCTTCCACCCTCCAAAACCCTAGGGCCGTCATCCTCCTCCAAGGCCCCCTCCATGGACAGCTAAAGAAGAAGCTCCTCCAAGGCATCTTCATGTGGGCGGCAAGAAGAAGGAGAGCACTAGGGTGCAACACCCTCTTCTCCTCCCTTCACTTAGGTGTGTCCTTTCTTCTCCATAGAGAGGATGCACCCTCTTTTTCTTCTTCTTTTTGGATGACCATGAAGGCTCACCCCTAGCCTCTTGTGGTCGGCCATCTCTTGTTGGTAGGAATGTAGATGGGTTTGTATACCCATGGTCTAGCCTACACCCTCACACAAAGCTGATGGCCCTATTGGCACCTTCCTGGTGTGAGGGATTTCTTCTATTTAAATGCTTTCTAGTATAGATATTGTGTGACATTATTTTGAGTATTCTATGCATGAACAATATTGTGTAATCATCACTTCTGTGATTGTCTTCAAGTTTGTTTGCCTATCGCTTTTCAAAATAAAAATAAAAAACACAAAAAGACAAAAAAAAAATTAGGTTAGATTAGATTTAGGTCAGATTAAGCTGATCCAAATCTTGACTTGTTTTCACGCCTCCCAGAGACGAACAACCAAGACTCAAGTTTTCAAAAGAATAAAATCCATCAAGTCTTGTTATCTTAGAAATTATTTTTGTTGATCATATTTTGTAATTGTACTATGACGCATTTCTAATCAAATACGCATTGTACGATCCCAACAAATGGCGCCGTTGCCGAGGAGTCAATGCGCGAGTTTAGATTTAGATTTGCTTAAATTTTTATTATTTTGATTGTAGGGTGCCACGACGAGGATCCACGCACACATCGACTCGTGGTGAAGACCGCAGGTATTTTCTTCATCCTCTATTTGTCGCTTTCTTAGGTTAAAAAAAAATCAATAATATATATATATAATTTCAAATTCAAATTTTCATATTTGAATTTACAAAAAAAGATTTTTCTTCCATTGGTGTGTGTTTTAACTTTGAAACTATTTGAACACACCAATGTCAGATTTGGAAATCCAGCCAGAAATTATTGACGATTTTAAAAAATTTATTACCGTCAAATTAGGCATCCAAAAATCTTCGGATTCGGTTTGATTTTAGTGTTTCAAATAAGCTTTCTAAATCCACCTTTTATTTTGAAAAATGCGCACTGTGAGAATTTTAAAAATTTGTACAATGGAAGGTGGTCAGAATAGTCTGTACTCTAATTTTATCCAACTTCAAATAGTAATTCTGACATCTACAGAAATTAGATCGATCTGAAATTTGTGGGGTTGGAAAGCCACTAAAACTTAGTTTTTCTATAAATTTTTAATAATTTTTTAATTTTCTTTTATACAGCTTCAAGCTGCATTTCTAGCAGGGGGTCCATCTGGTCTGTTTGACCCTCTAGAACATAAAAATTTGCGAAAAATTACATGAAAAAGTAAAAATCTTTAAAAAATATTCTCTGGAAAACTTAATGAAAAAGGAAGATCTCTACCAAATTTCATCTTCGTTTACTTTGTGTACTGATCTGAGGAGAGATTTCAAGTTAGAATAAGGTCTGACGGCATGTTCTTAGAGAAGCATAAACCCTAGGACATACAACTTTAGGGTTTAAACTTTTTTAGAGACCAAAACTGACTTGATTCAATTTAGTTTCCTAGTAGGTGAGGCTGATTTCTTGATTGACCCCCTCACTTACCTGAACTAAACTGATTTACATTTCAACTTAGGCAACCAATTAGGCCTATTTCACTTAGTAGTGGTGCATTAGGACTATTGTTTTCCTTGATTGGGTTGCACCACTTCTACCTTATTGGACTTAAAAGCATCATATAGACTTATCTGATATTAGTGTTTCCACACTAAGGTAGAGCACATTTGCATTCCCTACTTAAAGGAAATTCATATTTTAAATTGGGACTTGCAAAACTTGTTGTGTGTTCCACTACAACCTTGTTTGAATTGACCTAAACAATGAAACCCTAAAAGAAAAAAATTAATCCAAGCACTTGAACAATAAAATCCACTACACTAATTAAAGCTTGTATTGAAAATCCTTTGTCTGTGCACTTCACACTCTAAATCCAATTTTAAGGGCAACTGCCCCAAAATGCCCAATCACATTCTAAGAGCACTCTTAGCCCAAGCCTAAAACTAAGTAGACGTGTCCTAGGTAGGATAAATTTACTTGGTAACCAAAATTTTAATTGGGTAAAAATCAAGGGCTTGTCCATTTGGACCAACTGGTGACAAGAAAGGTCGGTGCGGTAACCGCATTAACCTCTAGTAGTGTCCCACCGTGCGGGGTGTCTTAGGGGGTCCCACCATTTCGGCCAGCCAAGTAATTCAAGGGTTGGTTTAACCCAATTCCATTTCAGGATGCCAGGTTTAGATCCAATTAGGATATATAATTTAAGGCTAGCTTGTTTGCTTGATTTGGGGCTTTCTCATCTTTCTTCCTAGGCCTTTGCCTTAATTCCACCAGCCCCTTGTAGTTGGTTGTGTCTTCCTAAGGAAGACTATCTCTTATTTCTATCCATGTCTTTTCTCAAATATTCATGAACCCATGTCATTCTTTTGACCCTTAGGGTCCTCCATCTCCCAACCCAACCATGATTTCGACTCCTCCTGGTTGGGAGACTCATCCTAACCAGTTGGGATATGATCATCCTTATCCCCCAGCTTATTTAGAGCTTGAACCTCATGGATCCGACCCTTATCTAGATCAAAACCAATTGAAAGCCATAGTTGTTGAATTCCGGGAATATAACAAGGAATATACAGATCAATGTGCCAAGCTCCTGAAGCAAATTAGACGATCTCAGGCACAATCTCAATCTTATCACTCCTCCCAGGAATAAGAGACTTGGAACAACCAGCATACTGGGTCTAGTGACCCATATTTTGGATCCACTAGCTACTCTACTAATTCTTTCTACCACAGGGAGGCATCCTGGACTCAGCCAACCCAAAAGGCACCTTTGGACCTAATCCGTGATTTGGGTAGATCATTTGAGGAATGCACCATTTCTGATACACCTGTACCTGATGATATATCACTAAGGAATTAGAATAATGGATCACAAGTACAGGACCATATAATAGGTTATCAATCAACTCCCTCTATAGTTAGCCCCACTTAGGGCGATACACCTATTGATTCATATCCAAATTTTTATCACCCTGAGTGGAGAGACAACCTTGATCTTTCATGGCCACCACAGAGACCGACTCAGACTGAACATCAATCTAGGCCAGCCCAATATTCCACTCAATCCACTTTAAGGCAACCATCTAGTCCAGCCCAACCTGCAACCACCCTTAAAGATATGATGAACATTTTGTTGGACTTTGACAAGAAAAATGAAGAAAGGCTGACTAAGTTGAAAAATCAAGTGAAATCTCAAGGGGATCAAATCAAGAGACTTCAAGAATCACTTTATCCCTGGATGCAAATGCCTTTCCACTCCCATTATCCACCTATTCTTCCGACCCCTCCTCCAATCTATCATACATGCCATTGTACAGGGGCCAACTCTTTGGCCTCTAAAAGGAAGAGAAAAGCTAAGAGCCCACCCAAATGATCTGATTTGAGTTCAACCAAAAATCATAAGACCAAACCTACATCTATCTCAGACTCAGACTCTAGGGACAAAAAGAAGAAAAAGGCTTCTGAAGTTGATTTAACCTATTTACCCTTTCCTGAGGCCTTAAAGAAAGAGCCACAAAAGAAGAAAAAGACTTGCACATGTAAAAAGGTGGTTTTATCAGCTAACATAAGTGCATTTGTTTCTGGCACTCTACCACCCAAAAAGATTGACCCTGGAAAACCCTTCATATCTTGTGCCATCAAGGGATTCACCTTTAATAGAGCCCTTGTGGATCTAGGGTCTTCCATTAGCTTGATTCCTACCACCCTTTTTGACCGCACTAGACTTGGAGATCCGCACCACACACCTGTCACCATTAGAATGGCAGATGGCTCCATCAAAACACCTAAGGGGGTAGTTCAGGATGTGATCATCAAAGTTCAAGGTCTTAGGTTTGTAGTTGATTTTATTGTTTTGGACATGGATATATCAGAAAAGCTAAGTAATTCACCCATCATTCTTGGTCGACCTTTCTTGGCTATGGCCAATGCACGAATTGGCTATTACTTAGGATGTATGGAGATGAGTAGTGGTAATGAGAAGATTCACTTTGATATTTATGCAGCCGCTAAGAAAACAAAGTCAAGGTATTTTCTGGATGATGTGGAAAGTGAATCGGAGGGTAATTCGAAAGAAACTATGGCAATTGACACCTGGGTAGAACCACATGACCCAAATCAACAATCCACTAGATCACATAAGTCACCCTCAATACCAGATCAAATCATTGATAGTATGGTTGACTATCTTGATCGACCTAGCCCAATTCAAACCCCTACCCCTTGCAATGAATCCCAGATTACTCAATTAATCAAAATGATTCATGAAATAAAAGAAGCTAGTGCAAGAGAATATGATGATATAAGGAAAGAGCTTCATAGAATCCGGAACGAGCAACAAAAATCAGAAATGTTTGAATTTGGGTCAGGTGTGTCACAACTGATTTGTGATTCGGTGGTGTTCATGCAAGATTCTGTTGATCAAACACCCGAGGTGGATGATATTGATAATCTTATTGAAGTCGAGAATGGAGATTTATTCGAGAATCTTGATCTTGATTTAGGGTATGAGTACCAATCATTTCATTTTGAGGAACCAAGTATTAAGGAACCTGAATACGATTTTGTTGTATTTGAGAATACCCATGGAGACATTGATGAATTAATTCAAATGATCTCATACACAGAGTAACAAAATCAAAAAGTCTGTAACAACTCCTCAATCAATGATTCAGCCCATTCCACTTTCACGGTGGGACTCACTACTGAATCTAACGACCAATTTCATCTAAGTGAGAAGAAGGAAATATCCCCTTATGAAAAGGATATTCAAGAGATTGAAATACTTATGGGGATAACATATGATGAGTTGTTAGAGGAAGCTAAAAGTTTTGGGGAATCATGTGATAATTAGGAATTGGCATTGGAAAATTTGGAAGAGATAAAAGAAGATGATACCTAAACACCTTTGGTGGAGATAGAGACTAACCAGTGGACCATGATTTCCAGATCTGATCACATCACTTGGGTCAAGCCTTCCATTCATCACCATTATTAGGACCCATATGATTTCACCCCACATGACTCCACCCATACCCCTACCACCCACATTCTCCATTACCTCTTCAGGATGCTTTCATATTCATTTCTTCCAGGCACCCGTATTTATCTGTCTTTCTTCTGTAGCATCTGGCTACAGATAATCCCAATCCCCATCTATATATTTTTCCGATTATTCGGACTTGGAATTCATGGATAGCTGGTTTGCATTTGCGACCCGCTGTTGACAAACGAGATTAAAATTCTTATCATTTTATTTGCCATTCGCAATAGTGTATTGACATATTCTTTTTGAGTGTACACCCAGCAGGAGGCATTAATCTCAGCACTTATATATGGCATATTTTATTTGTCATATTTTTCCTACATATTCAATTTTAGGTGTTGGAATAAGAGGAATGTCAAAATTCAGGAGCTATTCCAAGGGATTTCTAACCTTTTACTTCCTGTCTTAATTTATTTTTCATTATATTCATGCATGAGGACATGCAAGAAGGTAGGCATGGGGGAGTAGTAATTGTAAAATGAAAATTTCTCTGCCAACACCTAGGAAAAACCTTTCGTACATCATGTTAATTGCACTTTAGGGTCCGTAAATTAAGAACAATCAACTCCACCTCCAATGTTCGCATTGGAGCTAAAAATCGTCCGCAACAGCCAGTTTCGACTCATCCATTCACCTTTTTGTTCTAAATTTAGGGTCAAGCTGAATATAACCCAAATTAGGAAAATTTTCGAAGTGCAACTTTGAAAGGTTACAAATAGCATTTATATATATTGCATTCATGAATAAGATTTTTATCAAGAGAATGTATTAAGGATTTCATCCTCTAGTTGATTCCTGTAATCTGGAATCTAGTACAATTTTCACACACACATAGAATTTGCAATGGATTCACGATGAAGGCTAATAAACATCATTAGTCTGTCGAGAAGAAGCAGTGCTTCTTTTCCTGAATCCCTGGACAGTGTTTTGGGAGTCAAGAAAATTTTCTTCCAAAAATCCACCAAATAATGTGAGATGAGAGTAGAGTGTACTGGCGCTCTAAGATTAGTGCAAGGAAACTAGAATCTTAGATAATTAGGTAATGATACTTGGAGATTGGCATAGTTTTCGCTCTCAGATCCTACGTATTCATTTTTGTGTGAAATTTTGAGAGCCACCAAATAAGGCAAATACGCAGAGAGCGAGTTTTCATAAAACTAGGGCTAAGGTGAATGGTTACGACCATTCTTTACGGAATCCTTGGCTGAAGGAGGGTATTGATGTCAAGGTCAGAAATATACCAACCTATCCATCTCTCCCGATGCCGTGAGTAGACACTTCCACCAAATAAGCCACCCAATGTCTCTTGAGTACCACCAATCCCTAAAAATGCCTCCTCAATAAAGTTCATGAATGTATGCTAGCATGTGTTGTGTTGGAAAAAAAAATTATACATAAAAAAAAGGGAAGAAAAAAATGAATGAAAAAAAATAAATAAAAAAAAAGAAAAATGGAAGAAGAAAAAAATTAGAAAAAGAAGAAAAAGCAAAGAAAAAGAGTGTGTGAATATTTAGTGTTTATTTCAGTTGCATTGAGGTAATACCACCAAATAAATTTGAGAGCCACCAAATAAGGCCTTAACCTATTTTTCTGTGTTTCTAACTGCTCGAATATTGGCTAAGGAATTCAAACTTAGTGTTAAGGTTATGGAACTCAATTAAAGTGTTAATGCTAAGTGAGACCACCAAATACAGATCATACGTGAGCATCTGGTGAGATTGTGAGCTCTAAAAAAAAAATAGAGAGAGTAAGAGAGAATGAATACAAAGGAATCAAAAGAAAGCATAGTTTTTTCTCGTCTTTCTCTGAGATGAGTTACTTGATAATTCGAGAATCTAGATTCTGAAGTACTAATTTCTATGTAGCACCAAGTAAGAGTGAGCCACCAAATAAACACCCATATCGCTCAGACATTCTCTACCCAAGCTTAAAGCTAGGGTGGAATTCATAGAATATCTTGAATACCCTGTGGGAAGAAGTCTACCTATCCCGCTAGAATTTTACTAAGGGGCAAGTACAAGCTCCAGAGGTGAATCAGGTCTTTCACTCGAATCCATTGCAAAAGCTACGTAGCTGTACTTTCACATTTGTCTGGATTTCTAGAATGTGGGATGAAAATAAAAAGGAGAAAAATCTCTAGGCATACACTTGATAAAATAATCAATCCCTTTGGTATCCTTATGTGAATAATTTAGTCTTGCATTTGCTAGGGACTAGCAAAGTTTAGGCATGGGAATATGATTGCACAACAATCATGGGTCCTAATCAACCTAAATAATGTTTGAACCTAACTTAATTTGTCGATATTGCACTCATATCTTGCATATCATGCATTACATCAGTCTATTTAGAATAAGATGAGATATCCTGCTATTTAATAATTTTTATTACTATTTGCAGGCAATAAAGTGATCCAGGATGGAGATAGTGGAATAAAGCAATAAAGGAAGAAGAAGACTGATCCAGATAGGAGGAGTGAGGAGGATAGCCTTACCCCTACCCTTAGAAACCCTAGGACAATCTTCCCAAACCCAAAAACACCACCATTAGGACACCTTAGCCTCAAAACCCAAACATGGATAGCACTATCCATGTTCTTATCCACCATATCCCTCTCTCAAATGCTTAGGAACCAAAACCCACCTTAGAAAACCTAAAACCCACTCTCTAACACCTTTTAGGACGTCCAGACATCTGGCTGGACGTCTGATTTCTACAGAATAACAAACTAGGAAGGCAGAACTCATACTGACACAGAATTGGATGTCTAATTTAATGTCCAGACATCCAATTTTGTAGTATAAGATGTCTAACTACTATCCTGGAAGTCTGATACTACTGTCTGGTTCCTGATCTTGGTGCTAGAAGCCTAATCTTGCCTATTTTAACCTAGGAACCCCACCGGACACCCTAGGAAACCTAATTAGAGACCTCCTAAGCCTAGTCCATTATCCATAGTCGTACTTATCCTTTCCCTAACCAAATTGAACCATCCCATACCTAATTGGGTGCACCTACAGTTGATTGGGTGCACCTGAGCCCAATTAGATCCAACCAGGATCCAATTATCTCATACCTATTAGGGTTATCCTAGCCTAATCACATGCACACATCCAATTAGACTTGACCTAGACCTAATTAGGTTCACTCCTATCCGATTAAACTTTCCTAAGACTAATTAGGTCCACACCCACTTAATGTATGTTAACCCAACCTAGATTCACCAAACCCACTACCCTACTCCAAGAAAATTACACCTACACATACATACACTTTCCTAAATCACACTTGCCCATTTTAGCCCTCATTAGTTGGTCACTAACCTAGATCCTACATTGGTGGCACTTGCTATTTTGGGAGCCACCAAAAGTGGTGACCCATTTGAAATGGAGAGGCCTTCCCATAAAAGCCAAGGAGAGAAGAGAGCCAGGAAATTCATTCACTCTCCCATCCATTCTCCTCGCACTTGCGACACACTTCCACCCTCAAAAACCCTAGGGCCATCGTCCTCCTCTAAGGCCGCCTCCATGGACGGCTAAAGAAGAAGCTCCTCCAAGGAATCTTCATGTGGGTGGCAAGAAGAAGGAGAGCACTAGGGTGCAACACCCTCTTCTCCTCTCTTCACTTGGGCGTGTCCTTTCTTCTCCATAGAGAGGATGCACCCTCCTTTTCTTCCTCTTTTTGGATAGCCATGAAGGCTCACCCATAGCCTCTTGTAGCCAGCCATCTCTTATGCGTGGGTTCCACTCAACTCAGTAATTAAGTTAATTTCACTTAATTAAGAGTAGAAGAAATGACTTAGGTTAACTCGAAGGTGTGTCAGTTGTGTAGTATAGGGTCGAATTAACCTAACATTTTAGAAATTTTTACTGGTTGAGTCCAGGTCGTTCACTGGGAGGCATAATAATTTTCTCCAAATTCACCAATTTTCTTTTATCTCTTTAAGTTTAGGAGGTATAACTAATTTGATTTTCAAAACATGAATTTTGTCAAAATATTTAACTATAAAGGATATACAAAATTCCATATGCAAACATATTTACTCAAAATGTTCTACTTTATTAACAACTAAACATGCTAGTTTTTCAATTTTATTTCATTCTAAGAAATTAAGACAATTAAAAAAATTCTATTAAAACATGCCTTTTTACAATTAAGAACAAAAAGTAATTATGCAAGAGAAAATTCATTTATTTTCATCTCTCTTCAGCCTCTAATCTTGTTTCTTTCTTTTCTTCTTTCTCTCTTTTATTTTCTTCTCTCGAGCTCTCTTTCTTCTTACCTTTCTTGTGTTGTTCCTGCCTTCTTATTCTCCTTCTCTTCCCTTAATCTCCTGCCTTCTCTTCTTCCCTTAGTTTTTCTCCTTTGTTCCTTAGTCTCTTTTTCCTTAACACTTCTTAGCACCTGTGCCTTCTCCTTTAGCACTTAGCATCCTTCAGCGGCTTCTCTTTTCCTTAAGCTTTCAACTGAATCGGGTTTTTCTTATTTTCTAAACCAAAAATATTTTATTTGCAGCGAGGTCCTATCGAGGATACACAGCACCCTGAGACCAGGGTGGGAGTAGACCCTACTCGATCCTCGCCTAATCTTAGTTAGGTTTGTTTCGGTTCATTTGTTAATCGGTTCACAGTCTCGAGCCACATCTGCTCAACTCAGCCTCCCAGGCCACACTCGCCCTCCCAGGGCACAATCACTTCCGCACGCCCCCAAGGACGCACACCCGCAGGCATAAGCTCGCACATAGACATGTAATGCTCAGATCAGATTAAAAGGAATCGGAACCGGTGCGCCGAGCGCTGACGACTGCATAGCCAAGGAAACAAATTGGTTTTGTCCCCAGGCGCACACTCGTGAATAACCGAGGTAGGATTATCCTACCCCTTCCAAACCCGAATTCAAACATTCGTAACTTTCTACCTAGAGCTCCAAATTGAATGATTTCAAGTTTGTTGGAAAGCTCTAAGGGTAATCTACACAATTTCAGGGTCAATTTAATGTTTTAATGATGTTTTCCTTTTCAATTTAAAAGATGAAATCAAGGGTTCCTATGGGTTTTTTAAAAGCCTGGAAAGTGTTTTAAATTAGGAGAGTCCTCAGATGGACTTCTCTCTTCTTTTAAAGGTTTGTACATATTATATAAGCAATTCTGCTTCTGTTAGAGTAGGTTTTAAACTCTTAAGACCTTCAGAACATGCAAAGAAGCTTTTCTCTTCTCTAAAAGCTTCAAAGATTTATTTTTAGATTTCAATAAGTGAAACAGACACTTAAAAGTGTTCCTAATCTATTTAGATTAATTCTAAGGGTTATAATAGATCAATCTGGGCAGGTTTTAAGTTTGAATTTCATTAGAACAGTACTCCTATTGGTTTGGGTTCGAAAGTAACCCAAATTGGCAGAAACTAAATCTCCACTAAATAATTCATCTGAGCTTACTTTAATTAATTTCATATCATCAAATAAGATTCCAGAAACAGTTTTCACATCTCAAAATCTCAATTCAATCTCAGAACTCCATTATCAGACTCATGTTTGACTGTGGAAGCTCGAAAATTAACTTTTTGTTCTAAGCTTCCTCCTAAGAAATTAATGCCTAAAATAGAGTCTTCTCATCATCTAGAACTTATTCAGATCTTTAGATTTGTGTTCTATCCTTAATTTCTAGGGTTTCAGGCTCGCCGCCTGGATTGAAATAGGTGTTTGTTCGACAGAGTAAAGGAAAGATTGCTACAATGTTTTGAAGACCTAAACAGCTTCAGTGCATCACACTGAAGCTTCTGAGCTCCTTAAATGCTTCTCAAATCCTTCCTAACAGACTTCTCCAACTCGACGGAGTTGGAGAAGATGAAGTTCAAATCTATACTCCAGTGGTTAAATCCACAAACAAATTTCTTTAAAATAATCAATAATCCTTATTAAACTATTCTAGAGCTACTTAGCAATTTTTAAAGACTGCAACACAACTTTGGCTTGCCGGAGCTAGCTGGAGCTCCAGTGAGTCCAGAAAATGGCAAAATGTACGTACAGATTGTTAAAACTAAACATTTTTAATCCAAAAATGATCCTGAGGTTACAAGGAACCTCAGTTTCACATTTAATTCCTCATTTGTTCATTAAAATTTAAGATTTCACAGTAAGATTGTTTCCTTAAAAATTTGAGTGGTTAAAGCTTAGGACTTGATTTAAATACTCAATTGAGAGGTTAAATCAAGTCAACAGATGTTATTATTCATAAATATATATTTAATTTATAGTTTAAACTGTTCCTGAGCCGCCATGGACAGCGAGCTCAGGAACTTAATTAAGATTGGGAGTTTAATTACAGATGATAATAATAGGTATTATAATGTCGATTAGGGTTCATTAGTGGTGATAGGTGATGAAAGAACCCAGTGAAGGTGAAATTAAATCGACTACTGTCACCATGGACAGTGATAATAGTCGGTGAAGGTGAGATATGAATTAGGCGTTTAGGTGATTTAATTAAACGATTAAGTGAATTAGAAGTGAACATGGAAGATACAGGAGGTGAACAATGAGTTAAAAGACAAGATTGAAGTCTCTGGCAAGCTCAAGGAACTTGCCGGAGTCGGAGGAGATGAAGCTAAATTCTGAAATTACTCTAACCTAACTAACTAAACTAACTAACTAAGCTAGCCTACTCCTACTCCTACTCCTAGTCTACTGTTACCTGGACGAAGGGGTCAATAGGTTTCCGCCGAAGTCTCATGGCGGACGACGAAATCAGAGGGTGGAAGAAAGATCTCCGGCGAGTGGATTTGAGGTGGAGCGGAGGAATCCTAGGGTCGGCACCTGTGTCAGAGGTGCGGAAAACCACGGCGAATCTCCTCGGCTAGTTAAGATGGACGGAGGAAGTCGGAAAATGGAATGGGGAATCGCCAGAGGTTTGGATGAATAGCCTATTGGGTCGGCTGCACTGTTAGAAGAGGGAAGGGAGCCAACTTGAATGAAATCAGAGGTGTGAGGGGGTATTTATAGCAGTTTGCGGCAAAGAGAGAGGCGGGTCTGGCCGAAGAAGGAGCTCGAGGAGCTTAACCTCCATTGTCGTCTCCGACGATGGTGAGGTTATCTCCCACTGAAAAATAGGATTCTCAGTTAATCCAGACCGATGGATCAAGTGGAGGTGGTGAGTGCAAGCTGCAAGAGCTTGGGCAAAGAGGAATGATGTTGGTAGGGTGGTGATCGTGCAGTGGGGTGACTCTCTGCTACCAACCGTTTGTTCGGCTGGAGAAGAAGAAGAAGACGAAGAGGGACTTAGAAGTAATAAAACTTAAGGACCTATATGAGAAATAAGGACCCGACTATAATGAATATTAAGGACTAAAATGTAAACCTAGGTTTTGAAGGTTTATTTTAACTTAAATCTTTTTCAACTTTTTATATATGTTAGTAAATAAGGTAAATATTATGTTTACACCTTGAATTTACATTTTTTGACCTTTTTAGGTTAATTTATTAGATTAAGTAAAATCACTTAAGTTATTATATACTTAGGTATACATTATATTAAAGTTACTTATCTTATTAATTAAGAGAATGATTAATAGGATTTCGAGTCCAATTATTATCTAGATTATTAGTAATGTTAATTGAATGATAAAATTCCATTTTTAACTTATTTTAAAGTCCTTAACTAAATATCCTTTATTCTATAATTAACCCTTATATATTCATAACCCTAGCTAATTAACTAGGAAGACTAGTTAGTTAGGGGTAATTAGATATCATGATGAGTGTCTCATCAATTGGCATGTAGATGGGTTTGTATACCCATGGTCTAGCAACACCCTCACACAAGGCTAATGGCCCTAGTGGCACCTTCCTAGCATGAGGGATTTCTTCTATTTAAATGCTTTCTAGTATAGATATTGTGTGACATTATTTTGAGTATTATATGCATGAATAATATTGTGTGATCATCGCTTCTGTGATTGTCTTCAAGTCTATTTGCCTATCACTTTTCAAAATAAAAATCAAAAACATAAAAAGACAAAAAAAAGGTTAGATTAGATTTAGGTTAGATTAAGTCGATCCAAATCTCGACTTGTTTTCATGCCTCCCAAAGACGAACGACTGGGACTCAATTTTTCAAAAGAATAAAATCCATCAAGTCTTGTTATCTTAGAAATTATTTTTGTTGATCGTATTTCGTAACTGTACTACAATGCATTTCTGATCAAATATGCGCTCTACGATCCCAACATTCGTCAACACAAAATCACTCCAATTAGAGCTCCATAGCATCCTCTACAAGGTGAAGAAGATGGACTATCTAGATGGTGCCACGTGGTGCCATCCAGACCGCCTTACACGAACCGTGGCCCCCCAGCTTCATGCGTGGAGTGATCTCAACCGTTGGATCTCAATCCAATGGCTGAGGGGCACTCTACATCGCCTCGCTGTCACAAGAGGAGAGCTCAAGATTATATCATGACTATTGGATGAAAATCCAATGGCCACGATCGCACGATCAGCGAATGCCACATCACCCTCCACACGGCAATCCATCTTCTTGGCACAATGATGAAGCACCTGCTACTCAAACGAGAGGCATGGGTTCGATCCCCCGCAGTCTCCCCAACTCACCAATTAGTGCACAGCCACATGCGCGCAGAAGGGTGCAGCGCACAGCAACCCGCACTGCAGCACCAGCACACGAGCACGCGAGCGACAAGGGGCGCGTGATGCGAGGGCCAGCAGGGGCGAGGATTGGCGCGGGTCTTCAGCAATAGCCTGGGCGGACCTTTAGTGACGCTTACAGCCGTCATGAATTGCTTATAGGTGCAAGGACAGTTGCGGGCGTGAACGGTGGGTTTGTGATCTTCAGCGATAGCTACAGGGGCTTTAGTGACACTTGCAGCTGTCTCTTCCTCTTCCCTCCACTATATAAACACCCCAACATGCTTCATTCCTCTTCATCTCTACCTACTCTACTCCCACCTACTCCTAAGCTCTAGTAGCCTACCAAAGATCCATTAGAGCTTACACTCAAGCTCCAAAGGCCTCCTATTAGTGTAGTATTCCTATTTCCCACCAAATATTCATCCTTCATCCCACCACCTTCATAGGTTGCCTTGGAGCCATCCTCCCACCTCCATTCTGGTAGAAGATCGCCTCTATCCCCTCACCTCCATTCTAGAGCCTCAGTGAAGCATTCCTCTACCTGGCGTCTCCTACATCTCACCTCCGTCGTTCTGCATCTCACCTCCTTCATCCAAGCTTCCTCCAGGCATCGTCATCTCGCTGAACAACCGATTGGGAGATTTTCTCTCACCCCGATCTCTTTTATGCTTTCATAGATTATTGTAACAACATTTGCGTGATATATCATAGTTGTTTCATCTCTCTTGTGATCTATCTTGCTTGCTTCTTCTATAAAAACAAAAGAAAAAAAATAATAACAAAACCCCAAAACACCAAAAGGAAACAAAATGAAGTGTGTATTTCATACAAAGTAAATGTCACCTCCCTATGTTCGACCTGGAACTTCCTTAGAGTTTTGGTTATAAATTGTATTTGATTGACGCATTTAGCGAGCTACGATAACGGGTTCTCCAAACATCAACTTTAATTTGCGAAACACAACATCATCAGTATTGGAGAAAGGATCAGTCTGGATGGTGTAGAGATCCTCGCAGGTCTAAGGAACTCTAGAAAGGTCAGAGTAAGAGGGTTCAAAGTTCCCCCAACTAGAGTAGGTGGGTACGGAGTTTCCTCTGAAATCGGGATCAGACGGGGATGGATATTGGTCCATCCCCTGGTGAGAGTGGTGGTAAATGTTATGCACAGCCTCCCTGCCTAAGGGAAGTTGCACATACATGTTTTACTATGCAGCGGTGGCTCTCTACAGATGTCAAGTCAATTCATCCACCTTTTTCTTAATGATTGAGACCTTATCCAAGTGACTAGCTACCAACTCCAAATCGACGGATGCAGATTAGCCTCGAGTCTTGTGCGCCCCGGCATATTTGTCAATGCATGGGTGGTTGTCCGGTCGAACACACCCAGCGATTCATTGTTCATGGAGTTCTCTAACATGTTCTCGAGAATCTCCTAAATTGTATCTTCATGTTGGCCCATGATGCTTCCACCACAGGTTGCATTGACAAAGAGCTTGATATCCTCACAGAGCCCATGGTAAAAAGACTGGATTTGTTCTCACATAGGAACTTTGTGATGGGGGCATTTCCGCATGAGATCTAAAAAGCGGTCCCATGCCTCATGAAGTGGTTCTCCTACATTTTGCGAGAAGTGAGTGATTTGGTGGCTTAAAGCATTTGTCTAACCAACAAGGAAGAATTTCTGTAAGAATTTTGTTTGGAGTTCCCCTCATGAGTTGATTGGATGGGTCAGAGTCAGAAACCAATCGGCATCTTTATCTATGAGAGTGGAGAACATCTTCATGAGGAGGATGTCCCGATTTTGTATAGCAGGCCTGACGGTCTAGGCTAGATGCTTCACCTACTTGATGTGCTAGAAAGGATCTTCGAAGTTCAAGCCATGGAATTTAGGGATAGCTTAAATCATATTTGGCTTGAGTTCAACATCAGGACCTCCAGTAGGAATTTGTACTCTGGGCTCAATTTCCACAGCAGTGGGACTGTAGTGATCTTGCATCTGAGGACACGGCGATGGATTTATGTGTGCATGGACTAGATCATTGAGGTGTTGTAATTGATTCTGGAAATCAAGGTCTTCTTCATGATTCTCCATAGATGTGGATGGAGATCTGGGCTCAGAAGTAGATGAGTTGGAAGAGATATCAATCTGGTCGAGTGGTAGCACAAACAAGTGGGTTGGGACTTGGCCTCGACGAGAATGGACTACTAATGGAGGCCTCAAGGGTGGTCTTAAGGATCTCCTCCCAAGCATGCACTATAGAGCTAGATGAGGGACAAAATGTGTGATGGACCCAATTGAGGCACCAAAAAAATCTTTGGATGACTAAGGAGATTCGAGGCGGATGATACCTCTTGATTAGAAAGTCACTCACCCAAGAAGTACTTGGGCAACCAGGAAGGGAGAGCCCCGCAAAGACCCCTACATAGTAGAGAGTCCCCACGGGTTACAGGGTTTCCACCACCTGACCTTCCTTGTCACTGAGAATCCAAGTAGACCGGAATGAGCAACTTGACCATTTAAGTCTACCAATTTTAGTCCTGAATTATGGTGCTTTGAATTTCACTTGAACTTTAGAATTGATTGTGATTTGTGACCTAATTTGAATGTTTGTTAACCCACAATGTGGGTCAACTTCACCTAACCTGCTCTATAGTTTAGGATGAATTGGGTAAAGAACCCAAAATCACTCTGAGTGGTTTGCAAGCAGGTTATTAAATGAATGTTAAAGCCTTCTTTCTAAGGTCTTCTTGATTAGATTAATTCAATCAAGGCTTGGGTGGCACATAATGCGAGAAATCAATTTTCTTATAATATCAGGCAAGTGTGTTTTCTTGAAACCCTAAAGATGGAAACCCTAATTTGGCTCTTTTCCAGGTCCAATTCCTTCCAAATTTGGCACCTAAGGCTCCATCAAGAAGGTGAATTGCCCTAGGCACCTTAGGTCCCTAGTAGGTGCAGTTATCTGGATGGGGATTTTCGAATAAATCAAATCAGGCAACTCAAGTGATTAATTCTAAGAACAAATGCGAGTTGATCCTAATTGATTCTTCTTTTAGTTCTTTCCAAAAATAAGGGGCTTAAGAAGAAGGAAACGAGATTACCTGCCCCCGGAGTGGCTATCATGCGACTGATCTTCTCCTGTGTACCTCGCACAAACATAGCAGATCAAATAAAGCAAGTTAGAAATCAAATTAGAATTGTAATCAGTGAAATGAAATTGTGTGTTGCTCCCCGGCAATGGAGCCAAAATGTTTATGCGGAATCGTCGATGTTTAGAAATATGTGTTATAGTATAGGACAAAAATCACATGAAACACTTAAATTTATAAAGCTCGAAATCAATTTGGAGTCCAAGGTCATTCACAGGGAGGAAATATGACAATTTCAATCCACTAATCACAATAGCAATAATAATATGCAATTGAACCGATGAAATGCTCAAAAAAATATTCCAATAAAGAACAGAGAATGCAAAAAGATGGGGTTAAAATGGTGATTTGAATCACCAAATTAACCCTTAAGTTTAACCTCATAATTATTCTAAATAAATGAACAGTATGCTCAATCAACTGTCAGAGTCATAACCACTCAAGTGCCAAATTAGACAATAGCAGAAGGCCTCAGATGCCTTAACCAGCAGTAGCACCTCACAAGGCACAAGGCCTTGCCTTAAGCCTCACAGAAGAGGCACAGTAATAACGCACTAATGGAGGCACAAGGGCCTCCCACAAAGCCCTCAGAGGACAAGTGTTGAGAGAGGTAGAGGGCACTAAAGTAAGCAGCCCCTTTCGTGCATAAGCTACAGCAGATGTTGATTCTGATTGTAGTTGAGGACGACACCTACCACTGCAATTGGAGACCTGGAGCTGAGCCTGGAAGTGGTCCGCAGTGCCTGGAGGTAGCAGCGCAGACAAATTTGGTCAAGGAACCACAGATGGACCCGAAGAAGGTGGTGGCGACGATGGAGCTCCGACGTAAACCTGAAATGGACAATGCGGCCTCTCGACCCTATCAGAATTGCTCAGGAGGATCGCCTGAGTGTGGCGAGCGTGCTGGTGGTGGTTGCATGCAATGAGGAGGCGTGTGTGTGCATGGCGAAGTTGGAGAAGGTGGTTGAAGGTGATGGTGCTCGGTGGCTTACTAGAGAGATCAAAGCCGCAATTTATTTGGGGATTTTGATCAATGAGGCAAGGCAAAGCTCGCGGACTTGATGGCAGGTGGATTGGTGAAGTAGAGTAGTCGTGTGAGCTCACTGGAGGTATGCCGACACTGAGGAAGGCGAAGATGGTACGGGCAGTGTGGTGTGTGAACCTAGGTTCTAAGTAGACAGGAGTTAGGGAAGTGAGAGGAGTCAAAGGAGGATGTTTACAGATGAAGGGAGAGCAAGTGTGATGCCGACTATGATTAGATGGCACCGGAGACGAAGTGAGCTTCGGAGAGGGAGACAATAATGTTTGAAGGGGGAGGAGGCTCCTAGTAGGTATGGCGAGGAGCAGATGATGGAGAGGAAGGGATTCCTGTTGCTTATGGTATGTGGCAGAGGGCGAGGAAGCTGGAGAAGAAGGGTCATCGGAGCAAGCTGGAGCAGGTTGGAGGAAGAGGAAGAAGAGGAGATTTTGACCTCAAAACTTGTTGAAGAGCACGGCCTTGCGAAGGAGTTCTTTTTAAAGGCCTCAAGCAGAGCTCCAAGCTTGGGAAGAAGCTTGAGAAGCTCGAGATTTCAGGGGAGAAGATCCCTAAATTTTCTTGTGTTCACCTGATCTGATGGGCTCGATTAGGGTTTGAAAGGCGGCACAATCGATTAGGAAGGTCCTCAGGAACATTCCCTCCAAATTTGGAGGGATTCAATTGATTAATTAGAGAGGAATCTCTAATTGAAGGTTGGTTGCCATGGGTTCACACCTACCATGGAGGTAGGGACTTGTTTGAAGAAAATGATGAATAGTTAGGGGGTAATGCAAATAATTCGAAAGTTGGGGGCTTGATTGAAAGAAATAGAGACTTAATGGATCAAATTGCAAACTAGTTCAAAATGGACTCTAATTGGGCCCAAATTTTGGTACAAATCTAATTTGGACTCAAGGAATCTAATGGTGGAATTGGATTTTAGTTTTGACCATGTTTAACAGGATAATTTGCATAAAAACCTAAATTAGGGTAAAATTCTGTCTGAGACTCTGTTCAAGGTCAAAATAGGTTACATGATCAAACTAAGGGTACCAAACCTCTCAGAATATTTTTCTATGAATTTTAGGAGGTTTACATGAATTTTATACTAACTAGAACCTCTTTAATTTAAGCAAGTTTGAAATTAGGATTTTGTGTATTGTTGCAGTTCTCAAAATACGTGAAACCCTATTTCTGACAATACTAGCCCACTTTTCTAACTTTTAAGCTCATTTGACCTTCATTTAACCCCTGAGTGACCCCATGGTTAATCTGTGTTTGAGATGTGCTGTTACAATTATAGAATTAACTCTAATTTCCTCTCAAATCAGAATGACATGGAATTATGACCCTCAGATGGTTATGTAGGAGCATTTATCCATCAAATTTGACTAGAAGTGCCCAGTTAGGGCCTATGATGGTGTTTCCATCAAATAGCCCAGCAATTGAGGTTTATGATCCCACTGGAGGTAGCATGGAGGATTTAGATCTTGACTTCTTGGATGATTTAATGAATAGCCCCATTCCTCAATCACACCCTGCTGAGCATAATGATGACTCTATTTTTAAGATCACCAAACCCAAGTCAATTCTAATTCAGCCACAATTTTTGGACTTGGATATTTTATACGGGGTTAATAACATTTGCGAGGACTTGAAAGCTTTGATCTTGGAGGATAGGAGTTGGGAAATAACAATTTGGGAAGCCAATTCCAAGGGAAACAGAATTCTTGGTCTAAGGGTTCTGTTCTGTCTGAAACCACCAACCTTTTACCAGAACCCATATGATATTTTTGATTCTAAGGATGTGCAACCTGAGTGTAGATTAATGGATTATCTTTTTGAGTTGAAACCTAATTGGACAACCACATTGATTGATCCAATCCTACATATTGTCAAACACTTTAGACTTGGGTTGCACGAACACAAACCAAAGGCCCAGCCCTGTAAGCTCAATGATCTCCAATTTTGGGTAATTTTCATCCAGAACCTTATAACCAATAGACCCTGGGGCATGGGTCAACATTACAATCTGGTCCACATAAGTGGACACATTTTTATTGCAGGCTTAACGGTCAATCTATTTATTCTGATTGTAACCCATACTTCTCAGTTTTTAATTTCTTCTCTTTGTTTGTATATTATGCCTAGTTGAAGGTAATAAACTTAGCACTTGTGTATGCTTTGTTTTCATCTTAGAGTTGATAGGTTAGTAACGGAATTTAGGTACTTTCTTCGCTATTCAGCTTTGTTTTATGTCTTTTTAATACAATGAGGACATTGCATTAGATAGACATGGAAGGGTGGATTTATTTCTAAATTATATTGTCAGCTCTGTAAATTTCTTATAAATCTCTTTTATTATCCCTTTATTAAAAAAAATTGAATTAGGAAAAGAGAACTTAGGCATTAGAATTTTCAACCTTAGGAAATAATACAATATGACCCAAACACTTAGATTCTTCAGGTCTTCGAGTTTAATCAGCCCAGGTGTCCATTAAAATGTGGACTTGTTTCTTGAGAACTCACAATTTTCCTAATTCATTTCTAATTGATTAATAAGTTAGGGCGATAAGTACATGACTTATCAAACCACCCTTTAATTTGAGGGGACTTATAGTCTAAAGCATCTGCACACTATCTGCACTAACTCACTTTTTGATAGTTTTAACAGAAATTAGCTAGCTAATGAACTTTCTAGGGTGGCAAGTTGTCATGGGTAACCCCCCATTGGTCGGTTGTCCAGAGCCCAGCCACACGACCATTCTCTTTCTGCTACCTTTAGGTAAATCATAGATTAGGAAAGCCACCTACTTTAAAAAAAATACTCAAAAAGAAAAGAAAAAATAGAAAATAAGAAAAAAAAGAAAAAAATAAGCCACACTTCACTGTTTGAGTCACTAAGTCGGTGTTTAAAGAGTGTCACGTTGTAATATAGTCGAAATAGAATTCAAACAAATACAATTTTATTACTCGAAAAAGTCCAAGGTCGAACACAAGGAGCAAATTGGTATTTAGAAATCAAGATCACAATTCAGAATTAAAAGAATATGCAATAATATCAGTATCAAAGTGCAAAAATATGGGAGTAAAATGGTGATTGAGATCACCAAGTACTCTTACAATATCACCAAATAACTCAATGTATGAATATGAAATGGAAATTAGAATCTGTCGTCCGATGAAGGAATCAAACGACTTTAAGTGTTTGATCCTTCTTCTTTGCTTCTTCCTCCTTTCTTCTTCTCTGTCTCTACCTTTGCTTTCTCTGTTTCTGTCTTTGGCCACTTCTTCTTCTGCATTCTTTCTCTTTCTCTTCAATTGTTGCTCTGGCCTCTTCTTCTTCTTCTTCGTTTTGCCTCTGTGAGCCTTTTCTTTTTCCTTCTCTTCTCCTTCTTAAGCTTGTGCCTTCAACCCTGGCTTCCTCTTCTTCTTCAGAATCTGCTAAGTGTCGGCCAGAGATCCCTGTAGCAAAACCCTCCCCCTATCCGTGCAACTCTCCTCTCTGTATCTCTCTCAGGATCTGCTCTCCTAGAGCCACACAGGCATCTGGGTAATCGGGTCGGGTACATACCTGGGACTAGGCCCACCGGTGTGCGGTGGTGGGCAAGGAGTGCAGGTCAGGTCGGGTCAGCCAGGTCCATGGGTGAGTGTCACGGATGAGACCAGTATGGGTGAGTGGGACCTCACCCCATGGTAACTGAGGCGATAAGGCTATGGCAACTTTTCAATTTATTTCGGTGCGAACATCCCTTCGTTTCCATGGTGGGACTATCCATGCCCCCTCTTCTCGTGCACCTGCCACAGAGATTGTGCTTCGCAATTGCAATTGCTGCTAAGGCTTTCGACTCCAACTGAAGGCCAGGGTGTGTGGTGAAGTAAGTACGTGCAGCCTGGGACAGCAACACCTGTGATAGCAGCACCTGGAGTGGCTTCAAGTGAGCTTCAAGCTTGCTCGCCAATGGCGGCTGGGGCCTAAACCTGAAAATAATAGAACAGCCTCGCGGCCACATCAAATCACTCAGGGAGGTTCGTCGGAGCATGGCAGATGTGCTGGGGGTGATGGCATGGCATGTGGGTGCATACCTAGGTCACACTATTTGCGAGTGAGTGGGTGTGTTCGAGGGGTGGTTTGGGTGAGTGGCGCGGTGAGTGAAGTGAGGGGAAGTGCTCAGTGAGGTGTGGCAGAGGTTGTGGGCTTGTCGGCGAGGATTTTGGTGGCCTGTGGAGGTAGGATGGCCTCACCGGAGGTGGTGGCCGGAGATGAAAGGGATGGAGGTGCGATGGGCGTCAGTGGCAGATTTTGGGAAATAAAGAGAGAGGAAGAAAATAGAGAGGACAGGGAACTTAGCTGGGATGTTAAGGGACGAAGGGGGTGATCGAGGGCATCGGGTCTGGTATGGTCGACGCCGGAGACGAAGGCAACTCCGATGAGGTGGGAACGGCGAGGATGAAGAGGGAGTGAGGTCAGCTGGTACAGTGAGATGCGGACGAAGGCAGGGAGGAGGAATCCACCGCAGGTATGGCGGTCGGACGATGAGTAGGTGTAGGGAAGGTCGCCAAACGTCGAGGAGCCTTTGGCCATGAGGAAAAGAGAAGAACTGAGGGTATTCGTTATCGAAATCGAGTGTGAAGAGGTCAAGGAGATCTAGGCTTCTTTAAGTATATCTCTGAAGGGCAATTAGGGCTTGGGGAAGGTCGCCGGAGATGGGAGTTTGTTAGGATACCCAAATCTCTCATGCGTTTGCTGAGAGATTGTGTTATGACCCGTGTTGTTTAATCCTTTTAAGATGTCCGGACTTTAGGTTAGACATTTGGTAAGACGTCTGGACTGAGGGTCAGACATCTGGTAAGATGTCTGGGCTCATTCCCAGACGTCTGAAAATCGAAAATCTTGGGTACGAACTTGTGTTTGCACACGTGCTGCATGCTGACAGTACCCCTCATTTTCCTCCATCTTCTCTCTCTCTTCCATTCCCTGCAAAACCCTAACACCCACCTTATTTATACCCCTCCTCCACCTTCGTTTCCCCCACTTCCCAGCCACCTTCCTTCTTCCCTTCAGCGAGAGCGGCAGGTGCGAGTGAGAGCGCGGGAGTGGTGTGAGAAGGAGAGGAGTTGAGCTTGCAAGCTCGTGTGGGAGCTCACCAGTGAGCGCACAGTCGGAGCGGCGCGTGCGCGAGATGGAGGACTGCGTCGGGGAGGTCCTCCCCAACACTGTTACAGTCAGAGCTACAGGCGAGAGGACACTGCGTGGCCACACATGGTGCGAGAGGATGGAAGTAGGATCTGGTTCCGGGTTTTTCCCAAAATCAGATGTCTGGAGCGACGTCCAGACGACATAGTCAATGCCTAGAGGAGGTTCCAGACGTTTGAGGAGGAAGTCTCATGAAGGTATGTCTCTTTGCAGATACGGCCATGCAGGTCGCTCCGCTAACACCCCCTTTTTGCATGTAGATTTGAGAAGATTCGGTTCTGCGTGTAGGATTCGCTTCGAGAAGGCACAGGACACGCCCTTCCGCGCATTTTAGACGTCTAGGCGACCTACTAGACGACGGGAAGCACTTTCAGACGTTCGAAGAGGTGGTTGGACGTCTGGAACTAGGTCTAGATGGTCCAGCGGAGTTCCTGGACGTCTGAGGATTGGCACAAGACTTGAGGTATGGCACTGGACACTTTTAAGACATCTGGAAGTTGTTCCAGATGTCTGATTTGAGTCAGAAACACGATTTTTGACCAGTTAAGGGTCCGTTTGAGGTCTGTTTTCCGTAATTAAGATACCAATGTTTTCCGTATGAATTCCTCTACTTGTTATAAGATTTTATATACTATTCTGAGTATTCTCTTATTTGATCCTTGTGATAGGACTTCGTTCCGTTGTAGGTTTGGGGCTTGTTGAGGCACATGAACCTGCCGTTCAAGCCCCCACTACTCCTGGGTTTACTGGTAGAGTGGCTTCCCCTTAATTTAATTAAAACCTAAATACATGTGTGGAATGAATGATTAAAACCTAGGTTATGGAATGAATCCTAGGGCAAGAAACACTTGAAATGTCTGTAATGGATGATTGAATTGCCTGTGAAATGTAAAGTACTTGTGCTAGCAAACTGCTGCATATAAATTCCTGTGTATAAGTTAAATGATATAATACGAGCTGCATGTATATAAATTGAGGATGGTAACGTGAATGATGGAAATACGAGCTACCTGTGTATAACCTGTGTACAGAAATCTGAACGATAGAAATGCAAGTTGCATATGTATAACATGAGAATGGAAATAGAAATGATGAAACTTAGTATGGCATGGCCTGAGGAATATGAGCATGAACCCCATGGGGAAATAGTAGTTGAGCTACTGGAAATATATGGAATGGATATGGAAATGCAACAGGAAATGTGCTACCTCTGAAGTACATGATACTAAGGGGAGCGCATGTTACCTCTTAGTGTGGAGGGGTGCTTGCCGCCTTCGGGTTGAGACCCAAGGTGGGTTTGGCCACTTTGCACCGACTCTGTGGCCCTTGTGTACACTGTACTGGGGAGAGCTACTAGTGTAGGGCGAGAGCTAGCCACCCCATGGGGCCCAAGGTTCAGCTAGCCGCCCTACACCGACTTGTTAGGCCCACTGGGCAAACCAAGGTAGTCAGGCGAGGGTGCATGGACTGTGGAGGGGCGAGACCCCTGTTTGGTTACTAAGAGGGGCTAGACCCCTGTTACTGAGAGGGTTAGGCCCCATACTGGTTCTGTGCTATGCTTTAGGTGCACCCACTAACGAAAATGACTGATCGCGTGCCAGTGTGGGGTAGCTACCCATGCGCTTATTACGCGTGCCGTAGTCACCGTTACATCTATCCGTGACCTTGGGGTGGTTGACTGGGTGTAGGATCACCACGGGGGGACTCTCCTAGCTAGGAGAGCACCACGTGCGCCTTCTACTCCTCGAAAAAGACTGCAATCAAGATCGTTCCCACGGGGAACATTCGAGATCAAGAAAGAGACCTGATAAATAAACTAAGTGGTGAAAAATAATGATTAGTTAAAGAAAGTAATTGAAAAACAACAGCTACCTATCCACCTTTACTGCTTTAGTTAGTTGGTTGCCACTCTACTCAGTGTTCGTTGATGTTTTGTACTCATAACCCCTTTCCAGGTCCAGGTGTTGAGCAACCAGAGCCTACGGCTGCAGAGGGTGCTGGGCCTAGTAGAGCCCAGTAGTTGTAGCTTCTTTGTTACTTCTTTCTATTGTAGTGAGTAGACTCTTGCACCTTTGTACTCTTACATTATGTACTTTATATTCTTGTACCTGGTTACTTTTCTACTGTTGTGGTGGTGTGTACTGTAGTAGTTTACTTCTTTACTGTTGTACTTTTGTTACTGTTAGTTGCTTAACATAGTGAATGTGGTTTACTTTCCTGCTTTTTAGTTACTTTCTCGTTGGATGACTGGGTCTTGGGATCAATCGAGTCAGTTCGGTCTCGTGTCCTGTAAGGATTCGGGAACCGGATCATAACAGATTGGGAAGAGGAATCGAAGCTCATCAATGGGTTCAGACGAGAGAGAGTTTCTCAGAGGATCTCCCTTAAAATTTAGGAGATTCTCTGAGAAATCAAAGAGATCTCCTTTGTCAAAGGTCACTGGAGTAGGCTTCCTCTGCAATAATGGTGGAGGGATCTACTTGTGAAGACTATGAGAAAGTTAGGAGGCTGTTAGCAAAGGTTTTTAAAAGTTAGGGGTAGAAATGTAATCAGACAGGACCTTTTTGCAAACTAGGTCAAGGAAAACTCATTTTGAGTCCAAATTTTGGTACAAACCTAATTTAGACCTAAGGAATCCAATGGTGAAGTTGGATTTTGGTTTGACTATGTTTTCCTGGGTAATTTGTGCAAAAACCTAAATTAGGGCAAATATCTGTCTGAGATCCCATTTTAGGTCAAAATGGGTTCTAATGGCCAAATTGAAGGTACTAAACCCTAAATAATATTTTTATATGATTTTTAGATGGTTTAAGTGAATTTTATCCTGACCATAACCTTGGTTAATTAAGTGGGTCAATTTTTAGGGTTTCAAAAGTCATTTAATTCGCAGAACTCACACAAATCCTTTTCTGTCAAATCCAACACACTTGTTATATTATTAAGACCATTTGACCTTTTTTTAGCCCTTGAGAAAACCAGTGGTTCTGTTGCATTGGTAAAATTGCAGTTTTACCCCTTGTTTCTTGTGTTTCTCTTAGAAAGATTATGCAATGAGTTATGACCTTCAATTGGTTATGTAGGAGCATTTATTCTCTTCATTGGGTCAAAATGAGCTAGTTAGGGCTCATAATGGTGTTCCCATCATACTCCCATTCCTAGCTTTTGCTAGTCCCTTAGCAAAATTTTAAGGTTTTAACTTTGATTCTAGACTATGAAATCTTTTGATACTCAAAACTGTGATGTGTGCTTTTCTTTTGTAGATTAGGTTAGAATGCTGATAGTAGGCCTAGAGGTACTTATGGGAACACCATCATGAGCCCTACCTAGCTCATTTTGACCTAGAAAAGAGAATAAAAGCTCCTACATAACCAAGTGGCAGGCCTAACTTAAGGAATAACTGGTTTGAAAGAAAAGTAAGAAAGAAAGGGTAAAACTATAATTTTACCATTGCAGTGCAACAACAGGATTTCTTAGGGGTTAAACATGGGTTAATTAATTTTAACAAGATAAAAGTGGGTTGGTTCAATCAGAAAAGAGTTAATATGCAATCTGGGAATTAAATGACTTCTTGTAACCCTAATATACACCCACTTAATTCAACAAGGTTCTGGTTAGGATAAAATTCACCTAAACCCTCTAAAATTCATTAAAAAATATCCTCTAGGGTTTAGAACCTTCAATTTGGCCTTTAGAACCTATTTTGACCTAAATAGGGGTCCTAGCCAAATTTTACCCTAAATTGGGTTTTTGTGTAAAATGCCTAGTCAAACGTAGTCAAACATAAAATGTAAATTCACCATTGGTTTCCTTAGGTTCAAATTAGGTTTATACCAAAATTTGGACCTAAGGGAAGTTCACCTTGACCTACTTTACAAAATAGTCCAACCCAATTACTTTTATGACCCTTAGCTTTTGAAAACCTTGCAGATACCCCCTATCTTCCTTGTCATTCTTTGCAATTAGGTCCCTCCTCCATTACAGCAGAGGAATCCTACTCCGACGAGGATCTAAGGGGAAGTTCTCCTTGATTCCTCAAAGACTCCCTCTCAAATTTGAAAGGGAGATTCTCTGAGGAATTCCCGATCGTGTGAACCAAATCCTAAGCCCTGATTGTCACCCAATCTCTCATGCGAACGCATGAGAGATTTGGGTATCTCTCGCAATCCTACTCTAGCGAGGATGCCCGTGCTTGGAAGCTTGCCTTCCAAGCACAAGGCCCTCTTCCTGGGACTATAAAAGGTTCCCCTGCCCCGGCCATCCATCCTCAGCTTGGTTTGGCTAGAGACAACCCCTCAAATTCGTCTCTTCTCCTCCGGTCAGACACCCAGCGAGCTTTGACGACCTATTCCTCCTCCCTCTTCTCGTCGCTCTGCCACAATACTAGTAGCAGAGTCATCTCCGCCTCCTTCGTTCGCGTTGCGCCATACCTGGGCACGTGCCTGCATCCTCTTCATCGTCGCCATCACCCTCCTAGTGGACCTTCATCTCCGACGCCGATAGGTACGAGCCGTCTGCCATCTCCTCCCCCTTCATCCTTAAACTAGGTTAGATATCTTCCCCTCTCTCTTCTCTTTATTTTCCCTCTTTTATTTCTATTTTCACCCCTCAACAACCACAGACCACCACCATCATCTCCACCTTCGGCAGACCACCGGTGAGGTGCCTCCATCATTCCACACACCTGTCCACCTCGCCACACACCTTAGAAGTTCTGGCACCTTCCACTGATCATTTCCCCCCTCTCCATCGACCGCCACACGTTCCACATTCTTCTCCCGAACAACCCATCACCACGGCCACAGAACGACCGAGGAACGCATGCCCAAGCCGTCCCGCGCCACGCCACCCACCAAGACACCTTCGCCGTGCCACGGCGTAGCCTTCTGCGTATTCTAATGAGGCCATAAGGTCATTTTACTTGAACGCAGGATCGGACATCGACTGCCATTGGAGCAAGCTTGAAGCAGCTCGCAACCTTCACTCCAGGCAGCCTCGGTCTAGGCATCCAGGTCCAGATGACGCAGAATTATCACACGCATGCTTCCAGCCAGGAGATTGGCTTTAGAGAGCACTACAGCCACAGCAATTGAGCAAGGCATCTCCTACGGGCGCACGAGGAAGCGGGTGGGACTTTTAGTCCCACCTCGGTAAGTTTGGAGGAGGTGGAGCGGTATAAATTATAATTGTGTCAGGGGTTTATTGCCTTCTGACATGGGGTGAGGTCCCTCTCACCTACTCTCGCCTTGTCCGCGACTCACTCCTCCACAAACCTGGTATCCTGACCCAATTACCGAGCACTCCTCGCACATCACCCACGCTGGTGCACCTGGACCCGGGCACGCTAACCCGACCCGTTTACCCGAGAAAGGCTCTGGGAGAAAGAGCCTAAGAGTGAAAGGAGAGAGAGTTCACAAGGGAGGGTAGGGGTAGGTTTTGCACTTGCTTGAAGGGAAAGGAAGAAAGAAGAGGAAGCTGAAGGAGAAGCTAACGAGGAGGAAGCTAAAGAAGCTAATGCAAAGAAGAGCCAAGGCAAGAGAAGGTACAGTTGAAGAAGAAGAGTTGAAGGCCAAAGCCAAAGAAGGAAGGAAGAAGAGGAAGACAAAGATGAAGAGAAGCTGAGGGCTAGAGACAGAAGGAAACTAAAGATAAGAAGCTAAGGAAGAAGAAGAAAGGAGAAGTCAGAGAAAGAAGAGAAGAAAGAGAGCTCAAGCCAGAACCAAAGCCAAAGAAGAAAGCTGAAGGAGAAAGAGCCGTAGAGGAAGCTAAGGCAAAGAAGAGCCAAGGGAGGAGAAGGCACGGCTGAGGAAAAGGCAAGGCTGAAGCCAAAGAAAGAAGGAAAAGAAAAGTCAAGGCAAAAAGGAAGAAGGAAGAAGACCCTGAAGGAAAAGCTAAAGGAAAAAGAAGCTATAAAGAAGAAGAAGAGCTGAAGGCCAAAGCCAAAGAAGGAAGGAGAAGAACCAGAGAAGGAAGAAGAGAAGGACAAGGAAGAAAGAAAGAGGAAGAAAGGAAAGAAGAACAAAGAAGCCATAGAAGAAGACAAAGGAGAAAGGAGCCATCGCCAAAGGAGAGAAGCAAAGAAGAATAGAAAAGAAAAGAAGAGCAAGAGAAGAGTCAAACATTTTTAAGACCTTTAATTTTATAGTCCAATTCTTCCCAATTTCTCTTTTATGCTACATTTTATTATTCATATACTCCTGCTTTACATTCTGAATTAGGTTTTGAGTAATTTTATGTGTTTAAATTGCATCTATTATTGAGATTAGTGCATGAACTCCATTTGCTCCCTGTGTTCGACCTCGAACTTAAACTTCGAGTAATAAAATCTATTTGTTTTCAAAGCGATTTCAACTATACTACGATGCATTCATTTTATACCCAATTTCACCTTGTCAACAGGTACTCAAGTACCAACCAAGATCCGGACCTGACCAGCTCTAGCCTCAGTCTGCCGCGAAGGTTTTTAAGGCCCACAGGAACTAACCTAAGGTTCGTTGGACTCCACTATTAAAACACCCATGCTTGTAACATGTTTTAACCTTGGTTCAGTTTGCAGTACATTTTTGCAGAGAGAGATAGAGGAATTTCCCTTGTGGAGAGTTTTCTCTCTCTTTTCTTTTTATTTCTAGCTTCAAATTAGCTTCACAACACGGTCTGTATCAGATTCCTAGTCCCCATCATCAATCCTTGAAGGGTCTCTAGCAATCGATGATTCGAGATAGCACTACCCATGGCAACCCCTAGAACCCTGGCTTTCGAGATTTAGAGATAATCCTGCCCATGGCATTCTGCGGCTAAATCCAAACCTTGGCAATTGACATTTTGGGATAATGCTGCCCATGGCATCTGAACTAGCACAAGGTGCTTACATGCCCTCGGTAGGATATGTAGATATCCTAGGAGACAAGCACCGAGGAGACGATATGTTATTGCGCATCTTCGAGGGGAATTTCCCACCTCTCCGCATCGGGAACTCATCCAAATCAACTTGTGTTGATCAACTGCTCCTAATCTGGGCAACTTTTCCATAATGATTTAAACACATTTGCGTGATTTTGATACTTATGCTCACTGAACTAGACTGTGTGTGGATTGGGGTGCTTAGGTTACCGAGTCCTGCAAATCAGAGGTCAGTTAACAAGGTCGAATACTCCCTAAGCCTTAGACCTAACACTTAAGCTTCGCATTTTCCCCAACCTCTTGAGCACTATCCAGATCTTAGCGGGTTCTTGAATTTTTAAGCGTATGATCATACCCCAAGAGGCTTAAAATCAGCGTTCCTACTAATCTCTTCTTTGTTTCATTAGCACTTTATTGCCTTTCATTTTTTTCTTTTGATATGGTCTAGAACTAAGTCAATTCCTTAATTTCTTACTAATGACTATTTCTTTTCTTTTCTTTTCAACTTGTGCTCCTTTTTTGACATTTTTAACTTCTCCCCTTTTTCTCCTCAAAACTGATATTCCCTCAAAATTTTCTCTCCTCTAATTTTTTTTGTTCTTTTTCAAGAATTTTTTCATTTTTTTTTTGTATTTTTGGGATATGTGATTTTTTTGATGAAACCCTTCTTGTGAGATGATTTTCATGTCGTTTTGCACTTTAATACCCCCCATACCTATGATTTACAATGTCCTCATTATAAATTAGGTGGGTTTAAGTTCATCTTAGATCATTCATTAGAGCAGGTTTTGGGTGGGTGAATGGGTCAGGATGACTATTACCGACGATTTCAAGCTCGGGTATGGGTACTAGAGGTGGAGTCGGCTGTTCTAATGGATGAACCCTAAAGTGCAATATGAGTTCAGCATAGGATGTGTCAAAAAAGATTTCAAGTTTTTCAAAATTGATGGGTTGCCTCCTGTTAAGCACTGAGTTTTATGCCATCGGCTTGGCGCAATGGGCTCAGGGAGAATGGAGGGTAAAGGATGTCTCAGCCAAATTTGTATTGATAAGTCCAATGAACGGTTTGAGTCTCTAACCATTCACGACTAAAGGTTCTAAATCGTGGCTGAGTTGACTGATTTTGACAGCTCCATTTCCAAAGATTCATCGAACAAGGTAAGGTCCGATCCATTTTGATCTGAGTTTTCCTAGGAATAGTTTGAGTTTGGCATCAAAGAGTAGGACTTTTTGACCAGGGTAAAAGATCTTTCTGGATATGTGCTTGTCGTGAAAGGCCTTAACCCGCTCTTTGCAAATTCGCTAGTTCTCATACTCGTTGTGGCGTAATTCATCAATCTCACTCATTTGAAGCTTTTTGTGGGTTCCTGCCTTAGAAAGATCGAGATTGCAGTTCTATACTACCCAATAGGCTTTGTGCTCCAATTCGACAGGGAGGTGACATGCCTTCCCGTACACCAATCTGAAGGGAAACATACCTAATTGGGTTTTGTGGGTGGTCCTATAAGCCCACAAAGCTTTCGGAAGTCAGGATGACCGGTCTTTTCTGTCAGGTCGAATAGTGACCTGGAGGATTTTCTTGATCTCCCGATTCGATAGCTTAGCTAGACCATTAGTTTGGGGGTGATAAGGAGTAGAGATTCGGTGTGACACCTCGTATTTGGTCATCAGTGACTTGAACTGAGCATTAGTGAAATGGGTCCCTCCATCAGAGATTATAGCATGTGGAATTCCGAACCGAGAAAAGATGTTCTGATGAATGAATTTGATAACCACCTTATGATCGTTGGTTCGGGTTGGAATGGCTTCAATCCATTTGGACACGTAGTCAACAACGAGTAGAATGTACTTGAAGCTATCCGAAATAGGAAGGGTCCCATAAAATCAATCCCCCAGACGTTGAATATTTCACATATGAGAATCAGCTGTAAGGGCATCATATCACAGTGGCTTATGTTGCCTAAGGTCTGGCAACGAGTGCATGCCTTTCAGTGATTATATGCATCTTTGAAAATCATGGGCCAATAGAAGCCACACTGGAGGACTTTAGCTGTGGTTTTATGACCAGAGAAGTGTCCACCGCATGCCTGGTCATGACAAAAGGACAAGATGTCCTGAATTTCTACTTCTGAGACACATCATCGAATGATTTGATTGGCACCGATGCGAAAGAGATACGGGTGTTCCCAGAAGTAGTACTTGGCATCTGAAAGCAATTTGTCCTTCTTGGCCTTCGGCCAATTGGACGGGATCTGATGTGATGCTAGGTAGTTTACTAGATCAGCAAACCAAGGAAGCCCTATACTGATAGTCAGGAGGTCCTCAACCGGATAATGTTCTGTAATGGGTCCGAAAGGGTTGATAACAGCAGAAGGAAGGCAGAACAAGTGATCAACTACCACATTCTATTTTCCCTCTTTGTCATGAATCTTGAGGTCAAACCCTTGCAACAGTAAGATCCAGTAGATTAGTCGAGGTTTTGCATCCTTCTTCGCAAGGAGATGCCTCACAGCTGTGTGATCAGAGTAAATGATAACACGGGAACCCAGAAGATACGATCTAAATTTTTCTAGGGCAAAAACTACAGCTAGCAGCTCTTTCTTAGTAACTGTGTAGTTACGTTGAGCATCGTCAAGTGTCTTGCTAGCGTAGTAGATGACCACGGGTTTCCCATTAATTTTCTGCCCAAGTATCGCTCCTACAGCAAAATCAGATGCATCACACATGATCTCAAAGGGTTGAGACCAATCATGGGACTGTAGGATCGGAGCTTGGGTAACTCGTTCATGTAGGATTTCAAATGCTTGAGTGAATTCCTTGGAGATTTCAAAAGGAACATCCTTAGATAGCAGATTAGTCATGGGGTGCTCGATCTTCGAGAAATCAGGAATGAATCGACGGTAAAAATTGACGTGCCCCAGGAAAGATCGAATGTCCTTGATCAAGATAGGCATAGGGAGTTTGGAAATCAGATTCACCTTGGCTCGATCAACCTGGATGCCTTTTTTGAGATGAGATGCCCCAGGATAATTCCTTCAGGCACCATGAAGTGGCTCTTTTCCCAAGAAAGAACTAGATTCACGTCAATGCACCGCCTGAGGATCTGGAACAAATGCAGGAGGCAATCATCAAATGATTTGCCAAAAACTGAGAAGTCATCCATGAAGACTTCCAGATAATCACCTACCATATCTGAGAATATGGCAAGCATGCATCGCTAAAAAGTAGCGGGTGCATTGCAGAGGCCGAAAGGCATCCTTCGAAATGCGTACATTCCGAAGGGGCAGGTGAAAGTGGTCTTTTCTTGGTCCTCAGGATGGATTGCCACCTGGTTATAATTGGAGTACCCATCCAAAAAGTAGAAGAATCTATTTCCCGCTAGTTTTCTGAGGATCTGATCAATAAACGGTAGTGGAAAATGATCCTTCTTTGTGGAGGTATTGAGTCTTCTGTAATCAATGCAGACTCTCCATGAATTTGCCACACGGGTCGGTATGATTTCTCTGGTCTCAGTCATGATCACGATGAGTCTTGCCTTCTTAGGCACAACCTAGATTGGACTCACCCATCGACTATCGGAGATCGGGTAGATGATCCTAGCATCTAAACACTTGATGATCTCCTTTTTCACAACTTCTTGTAGATTAGGATTCAGATGCCTCTGCATTTCACGGGAAGGTCATGTGCCCCCTTCAGTATAAATGCGGTGTGTGCAGTAAGAGGGGCTGATACTAGTCAAATCATCGAGAGTCCATCCACTGGCTCTTCAATGTTGCTAGAGAATAGAAATCAGATGGGATTCCTGGCCAGGTGTGAGTCTAGAGTTGATAATCATAGGAAACGTCTAATTGGAACCCAAAAAGATGTACTTTAGATGCTTAAAAAGAGACTTTAGTTCCAAAACAGGGTTATCAGCAGTAGCGGGTGGTTCAAGGTGTGTGTCAGGAGTGAGGGAAGGAGTTATGGGTGTCTCTAGGTTGAGTTCGGATTCCTCTGATTGCGGTTTTTGATCTTCTTGTGGTTGATTGGAAGTCGTCAGGTTTTCCTCAATATACTTATTGTCAACCACAGCTTCAATGTCACATATCTGTTATATAACTCCACAATTCATCCCTTGTTGGGCCTTAAAGATGTCAATCTTTAATGTTTGGTTCCTAAATTTCAGTTCAATTTGGCCCTCCTCACAATTAATGTTGGCCTTAGCAGTGGCCAAAAAGGATCTTCCTAGTATGATTGGTGTGTTTTTCAGATTTTATGGAGCATCCGTATCCAAGACTACAAAATCCACCGGGAAATAGAAATCCCAAACCCTAACAATGACATCCTTAAGAACTCCTTTAGGTGACTTAATAGATCGGTCTGCCAACTGTAATGTCACCTCTGTCGATTTGAGGTCAGATTCCTCAAGATGGTCAAGTAGGGATGAAGGTATTAGGTTTATGGAGGCTCCTAGATCCAATAAAGCTCTATCAAATTGGATATCACCAATTGTACAGGAAATTAGGGGAGTACCTGGGTCTTTTGCCTTAGGTGGGAGTTTGCTCAAGATGATAGAGTTGGCTTGCTCTGACAATACGATTGGGCTCCCACTTTTGGTTCGTGGCTTATGCTTAGGTGTACACACGTCTTTCAGAAATCATGCGTAAGCCGGTACGTGGCAAATTGCATCCATCAAGGGGATGTTTATATGGACCTGTTCAAAGAGCTTGACCAGGTCCTCTTTAGGTGCTATGGGTTTGGTTGTCCTCTTTCCCTTAGTCAAGGCCTCGAGAAATGGAACCTTGGATGGTTCCTCTAGAATAGGTCCAGGTTCTTGATCTGGGATAGGGGTATCCTGGATGACTATCCTAGGGTTTGGGTTATTACCAGGCTGTAAGTGGCTTGGGTAAGGTGGGTCTTGTGTTGCTTTGCCACTATGGGTTGTTACTGAATTCAGTCCTGCCTGGTTTGGGTTTGGTGTAGGTAAAATAGGTGGCTGCTGTGGAAATCCCGAGTATGATGTCGAAGCTTCCATCCAGTCGGATGATGGAGTAGAAGGGGCCTGATAAATCATGTGTGCTTGGCCCGGATTTGGGTTCATAATGTGCCTCTTGTTTGGCATGTTATTTAGATTCGGAAAAGGTTGCGAAGGGAGTGTGCCTGGCAGGAATTCGCCATCTGAGTGAGTTGATTGTGAACCTCTATGATCTCGTCTTTGTGCTGTTTTTGCATAGCTGCATTTATTTTTTGAATGTCAGCCAGAGTCTGAAGGATGAGAGTCATTTGATCTGTTTGAGTTGGCCCGGATTGATAGGTGGGGTTGGGCCGAGGCTAAGGAAGCTGATATGGACGAGGAGCTTGTGGACGGGGTTGATATGGTGGTCTCTGATTCTGATTGTTTCCCACCACAGCAAATTAGGATGATTCCGCCATCCAAGATTATAGGTATTAGAGAATGGGTCATTCTGGATGGCGTTGAGGTCCTTGCAGGTCTGAGGCACCTCAGAAAAGTTAGAGTATGAGGGTTCAGAGTTCCCCCAACTAGAGTAGGTAGAATCGGAGTTTCCTCCGACCCTAGAGTCAGACAGGGGTGGATACAGGTCTATCCCCTGAGAAGATCGGTGATAGATGTTATGCACAGCTTCCCTCCCAAAGGGTGGTTGTGCGAATGGGTTTTGTGCAGAGGTGGCCCACTGTAGATGTCGAGTTAGCTCATCCACCTTCTTCTCAATGATAGAGACCTTGTCCAAATGACTGACCATCAATTCTAAGTCGACAGATGAGGACAGGCCCTGAGTCTCATGTGGCCCCTTTGGATTCGTCGATGCGCGGGCATTCGTCCGGTCAAATAAGCCCATGGAGTCATTATTGATGGAGTTCTCACACATATTCTCGAGAATCTCCCACACAGTGTCCTCGTGTTGACCCATGATATTTCCTCCTTAAGTTGCATTGACGAATAAACGGATATCTTCACAGAATCCCTGTTAAAAAGGCTGGACTTGTTCCTATTTAGGAACTCCGTGATGGGGGCACTTTCGCATGAGGTCCAGGAAGTGATCCCATGCTTCGTGAAGTGGTTCTCCAGGTTGTTGTGTGAAGTGCATGGTCTGGTGTCGTAAAGCATTCGTCCGACCAACTGCAAGGAACTTTTTCAGAAACTCGGATTGTAGTTCAACCCATGTGTTGATTGGATGCGTTTGAGTTTGATACCAGTGAGCTGCTTTGTCCATGAGAGAGGAGAACATTTTCATGAAAAGAATGCCTAGATTTTGGACATCTGACCCGAAGGTCTGGGCTAGATGCTTGAGCTGTTTGATGTGCTAGAAAGGATCCTCGGAATTGAGCCCATTAAATTTTGGAATAGCAAGAATCATGTTGGGCTTGAGTTCAGTATCAGGACCTCCAGTCAGGATTTGGACTCGAGGTTTGATTGCCACCACAGTGGGATTGTAATGATCTCGCATCATACGATGTTGCGGTGGATTCATAAAGGCATGAAATAAATCATTAAGGCATTGAAGTTGGTTCTCAAGATTATTCTCTTCTTCTGCGGGTTGTGCCATGATGACTGATGAAGGAGAATTAGGTTCAAATGAATCAGAAGAGATGTCAATGTGATGGGGTTGTTGCAAAAACATGAAAGTCGAGGCCTGGCCTCGACGGGAGTGAATGACTAAAGAAGGCCTCAAGGATGGTCTTAAGGACCTCCTACCAAACATGCACCGATGGTCTGGATGAGAATAGAATGTGATGGACCCAATCAAGACACCCAAAACTTTTGGATGACTATAGAGGTTTGGGGTGGGTGATACCCCTTAGTCAGAAAGTCATCCACCTGAGAATTACCTGGGTAGCCAGAGAGGGAGAGTCTCATAAAGACCCCTACACAGTAGAGTGCCCCCACGGGTTACAGGGTTTCCCCCACCCGACCTCTCTTTTCACTGATGTTCCAGGTAGACCAAAATGGGGACTTGACCTCTTAAGTCTACCAGTTTTATTAAAGAGCAAGGGTGCTTAGGATTTCACTTGAACTTTAGATGTATTGAGTGCAAGAGTGACCTAATTTCAAAATTGGTTGACCCAAGGTGGGTCAACTTCACCTATTTGTGCTTTGAGAAGTTTTAGGTCCCTCTTTTAGGATTCAAGTAAGATTAAGATCCTGATTTTTAGGGTTTGCTTGAATAGATCAATTCAACCAAGGCTTAGGCACACATTATTTTGGAGAGTTGATTCTTGCTTATGTAAGTGTGTCTCTAAAACCCTAACTTAGAATCCTTAATTGGCTCTAATTTTGGCCCAATTTAATTTGCCAAATGTGGTATCTAGGGCTCAAACAAGAATGTGGTAGCCCTAGTTACCTTAAGTGGGTGCACAAGTTAGGTTTTGTTGTTGAAATCAAATCAGGCAACTTGATGAAATATCTAAGAATGTAAAGCAAGTTTCCCTAGTTGATTTTATCCTTTTCCATCTTTTCAGAATGAGGGGCTTAAGAGAGAGAGTAATCAGAATTTACCTATCCCTAGTGTGTTTGATGTGTGGCTGACTTTCTTTGATATATCTTCTCCCTAAAACAACCACAACAAAAGAGATATGGCAAGTTAGTATCTGTATTAGAAATTGTAATCAAGAATTCTAAATTTCCCATTGCTCCCCAGCAATGGCGCCAAAATGTTCGAGTCGTTAAGTGGGTGTTTAAAGAGTGTCACGTTGTAATATAGTCGAAATAGCATTCAAACAAATACAATTTTATTACTCGAAAAAGTCCAAGCTCAAACATAGGGAGCAAATTGGTATTTAGAAATCAAGATCACAATTCAGAATTAAAAGAATATGCAATAATATGGGAGTAAAATGGTGATTGAGATCACCAAGTACTCCTACAATATCACCAAATAGCTCAATGTATGAATATGCAATGGAAACTAGAATCTGTCGTCTGATGAAGGAATCAGATGACTTAAAGTGTTTGATCCTTCTTCTTTGCTACTTCTTCTCTGTCTCTACCTTTGCTTTCTCCGTTTCTATCTTTGGCCTCTTCTTCTTCTTCTTCTTCCTTCTGCCTCTACGAGCCTTCTCTTTTTCCTTCTCTTCTCCTTCTTCAGCTTCTACCTTCAACCCTGCTTCCTCTTCTTCTTCAGAATCTGCTAAGTGTTGACTAGAGATCCCTGTAGCAAAACCCTCCCCCTACCCGCGCGACTCTCCTCTCTGTATCTCTCTCAGGATCCGCTCTCCCAGAGCCACACAGGTATTTGGATAATCGGGTCGAGTACGTACTCGGGACCAGGCCCACCGATGTGCGGTGGTGGGAGAGGAGTGCAAGTTGGGTCGAGTCAGCCAGGACCGCAGGTCAGTGTCACGGATGAGACCGGTATGGGTGAGTGGGACCTCACCCCGTGGTAACTGTGGCTGTAAGGCTATGGCAACTTTTCAATTTATTTGGGTGCGGATGCCCCTTCGTTTCCGAGGTGGGACTATTCGCGCCCCCTCTTCTCACGTGCCTACCGCAAAGATTGTGCTTTGCAATTGCAGCTACTGCTAAGGCTTTCGACTCCAATTGAAGGCCTAGGTGCATGCATGAAGTAAGTCTGCGTAGCCTGGGACAGCAGCACCAGGAGCGGCTTCAAGCAAGCTTGAAGCTTGCTCGCCAATGGCGGCTAGGGCCTGAAGCTGAAAACAGTAGAACAGCCTCATGGCCACGTCAAATCGCTCAGGGAGGTTTGCCGGAGCACAGCAGATGTGCTGGGGGTGATGGCATGGCATGTGGGTGCCTGTGGGTGCATCCTAGATCACACTGTGTGTGAGTGAGTGGGTGTGTTCGGGGGGTGGTTTGGGTGAGTGGCGCAGTGAGTGAAGTGAGGGGAACTGCTCAATGAGGTGTGGTAGAGATTGTGGGCATGTTGGCGAGGGCTTTGGTGGCCTGTGGAGGTGGGATGGCCTCACCGAAGGTGGTGGTCGGAGATGGAAGGGATGGATGTGCGATGGGCATCAGTGGCGGATTTTGAGAAATAAAGAGAGGGGAAGAAAATAGAGAGGATAGGGAAGTTAGCTAGGATGTTAAGGGATGAAGGGGGTGATCAAGGGCGTCGGGTCTGGTATGGCCGACGTCGGAGACGAAGGCGACTCCGGTGAGGTGGGAATGGCGAGGATGAAGAGGGAGTGGCATCTGCTGGTACGGCAAGATGCGGACGAAGGTAGGGAGGAGGAATCCACCGCAGGTATGGCGGTCAGACGACGAGAAGGAGCAGGGAAGGTTGCCGAACGTCGAGGATCCTTCGGTTGTGAGGGGAAGAGAGGAACTACGGGTATTCACGGCCGAAATCGAGCATGAAGAGGTCGGGGAGACCTAGGCTTCCTTAAATACAGCTCTGAAGGGCGATTAGGGCTTAGGAAGCTTGCTTGGGAAGCAAGCTTCCCAAGCTTGGAAGGTCACCGGAGATGGGAGTTTGTTAGGATACCCAAATATCTCATGTGTTCAGATGAGAGATTGGGAAGGAATCGAAGCTTATCAATGAGTTCAGATGAGAGAGAATTTCTCAGAGGATCTCTCTTCCAATTTTGGAGGGGATTCATTGAGAAATCAAAGAGATCTCCTTTGTTAAAGGTTGCCGGAGTAGGTTTCCTCCGCGATAATGGTAGAGGGACCTACTTGTGAAGATGACGAGAAAGATAAGGGGTTGTTAGTAAGGGTTTTTGAAAGTTAGGGTTAGAAATGTAATCAGACAGGACCTTTTTGCAAACTACGTCAACGCTAACTCATTTTGGGTCCAAATTTTGGTACAAACCTAATTTGGACCTAAGGAATCCAATGGTGAAGTTGGATTTTGGTTTTGACTACGTTTGGCTATGTAATTTATAAAAAAATCCAAATTAGGGTAAATATCTGTCCGAGGCCACATTTTAGGTCAAAATGGGTTTTAATGGCCAAATTGAAGGTACTAAACCCTAGAGAATATTTTTCTATGATTTTTAGAGGATTTAAATGAATTTTATCCTGACTAGAACCTTGGTTAATTAAGTGGGTCTATTTTTAGGGTTTCAAAAGTCATTTAATTCTCATAACTCACACAAACCTTTTTCTATCAAATCCAACCCACTGTTATCTTATTAAGACCATTTGACATTTGTTCAACCCTTGAGAAAACACGTGGTTTTGCTGCATTGGTAAAATTGTAGTTTTACCCCTTGTTTCTTGTGTTTCTCTCAGAAAGATTATGTAATGAGTTATGACCTTCAGTTGGTTATGTAGGAACATTTATTCTCTTCATTGGGTCAAAATGAGCTAGTTAGGATTCATGATGGTGTTCTCATCATTCACCGCATGGGTATGGCTGACATGTTGTTGTGGGTAACCCTCCATTGTCGGTTGTCTAGAACTCAGTTCACAAAAATGTACAAATAATTCCTAAGCACATGGGAAAAAGTAGAATAAGTTGGGGAGATATACACTGGGTTTACGCTTGTGTTGCTCCCACAAAAAAATAAAAGTAGGGAGAAAGCTACCGATTGTAATGATAAACCTTTAGGCAGAAATTTTTTTTAAGGGTTACCTAGGGTTGTAGAAACCTGAAGTTCATTCTAATTGCCAATTAGTAAGTCTATCACGTTTTCACAATAGGATACTTAGCACTTATAGTTCTTTATGAGTCTTAGGTAGGTTGGGTAACCATAGAAAGTTACCCCGAAACTCTAAATTCAAAAATCCAAAAAAATTAAAAAAGAAAAAGAAAAAAATGCATTTGCTTTTGAATAAGGTGAGGGCTTGGGCAGTTTGCATTTTGGCAAGCACCTAGGAACTATTGAGTCTTTGTAGTTTAGGTCATTAGTAGAAATTTTTTATTGTTGAGAAATAATTGATGCCTAAGTAATTTGATCCTAATTCTATTTATACATAGCATTTAGTTTAATTTGCTATGGACTACCAAAAGATAGGCATGGGGGTGTGATAAATCTACACTTATCTATGTTAATTTGCCTATCTAAGCATGTTCCTAGGGTCATAGAAGCATCATGCATTATAAATATTGCATAACATGCATTATTTCCATCTAGAATAATTTTTGTAAATTATGTATTAATTTGCCTCTTTTTCTGGTTAGGGGATAAGGTAATATATTTTTATGCCTCATATTGAAGATCTAATCGTGAGGATCTGAACAAGACGATGATCGGAGTACAACAACTCCAAAATCATCTTGATCGAACTTCTGTAGGATCATATGCAATCCGAGAAAGATCATAGACCAAGGGGCAAGGTGGTGTAAATTTGGACTTTAGATGACAAATCAAACTGCACGGATGGATTTGGATCGACAATCACAGCCCAACGGTGCAAAAATCAATCCAATCTGACATATGTGGCATCGCCTATGAGCAATAGAAGATGGATGGCTCTGATGGTGCCATGTGGCACCATCCTAGCCATCCAAAGGCTTCCAAAACCCTTCACTTAGAGATAAACAATTGAGAAGGAATGATCTGGACCATTGGATCTTAATCTAATGATTAGGATCCAGCCACATCGTCCCCCTCAAGGAAGCTCCTTATACTCTGAAGGAAAAGCCCATGTGAAATCTCAATTGTTGGATCCACGATCCAAAGACTGGGATCAACTCAAGACATGCCTCACTTATCCAAAGGAGCCTCCATCAAGCAATCGCAGTCATTGATCTATGATCTAACAATCACGAGTGTCTACACATCTGATGGTCTTCTTGCCCATCCATGTACATAGCATAGTGGATAAAATCGTTCATCACCTGTAGGTCGTGAGTTCGACTCCCCCTCCGTGCTCCCTCCTCAGCGTGTTCAATTGCAATAGGACCATCTGATCGAGAATGAATGGCTAAGATCAAACTACGTAGGTGATCCAACATTCCCCTTCTCTTCAACACATGTGAGGCACGCAATTGGAGTCATCCGATCTTCATCAAGTGGATGAGAGTGAGCCACGTGGTGCTCAGAGATGACCACAGTGTAGAATGCTCGAGATCACGCATGATCTGATACGTGAAGTGCGATCTTAAGCTATCTGGATGCAATCCCAACTGTCCAATTGAGATCGGGCATGATTTGAGGGGCCAACGGTTGAATACCAAGCAATGCAAGACGTGGTCGAATCTGAGCCCTCCAATCTCCATCAAACGACTCTCCTTCCAGGTGCCCAATGGTCACTCTCACCTTTAGCAACGCTTCCATTCATCACTAAAGGCCGTAGATTAATTTTTAAGGCCTTGAAATGACCTTTTTGACCCCATTTCTTCACGTACAAATGGAATACCCCTCCTACACATTTCTTCATCCCTTACTATGCTTCTCTTACTCCTTCCAAAGCTTTAAAAATCTAGTCCCATGCTCGGGATGCTCCACTAGAGTTTATAAAAATAATTTTTCCCATCCTCTCACCCCCATTTGTGGGCACCTGTTGCTATCTTCTCACCTCGTTCAGGAAGTGGATCCCACTGCAATGCTGCCCTGCTTCATCCTCCTTCCTCCAACTTCATTCTCCCTCATCCAGCATCTCACCACTATCTTCTGGGTGCTCCATCAACATGGCTCATCCTCAAAGCGATCGTCAAGGAGGATTTCTTATCTCTCTATTCTTTTTGCTACTTTCTCTAGTGTAGATTTAATTTCGGTAATGAACATTATTCTTCTTAGATAAAGTTGTGTTCTTTTCTCTCTCTTATTCTCTTTGTATTATTCTCTCTCTTTCTTCTATTATTTATTCTTTCAGAAGAGTAGCTCACGAAGATTAATTTCAATTGGCTATTCTATTTTGTGACAATAATTTCCAAATGCGGTATCTAATCAAATGTTTACCTTCCCATGTTCAACTCGAGATACACTTTGAGTTTTGATAAATTTATTTCATTAACGGATTTTTCGCAACTGCAATGATTGGTTTTAAAACTCAATCTTTCTCGCATAAAAATCTTGCTTATCACTTGCATCCAGGAGCACCAGCATGAGCATGGGTGTGTGTGCATGCGTGCGTATCAATAAAGGTAGTGGACCCGACCCCTAGTAGTCTTAGGCACCCCTTGGGAACCGAAATTCCTTTTGTAGCCAATCTCAAGCTCTCTTCCCACGATGTAGGACTAAGGCTTGAGCTTCTTCTTTGTCTTCAATGCCTTGCCGTGTGTGGAAGATGTGTTCCTCAATTGGTGATGCTTGACCGTGGGATGGGCAATGCACAACTAAGATGTCTTCGTTTAGAGAATCTACAACCATAGAGAAGGTGGCCTCATCGTGTTCTCGTCGGAGATCAATGCTCGATGCTGGAGAAGGAACCCAATCCGATAAGTACTTGCAAGTATGAATACAGCCTCTCATCCTAAATCAAATAGACCAAGAGCTCCAACGTGTTAATCTAATTGGGTGCATGGAAGGGTGGACAAGTGTAGTGGAGGAGCTTTGATAGAGCTCCTTTGGTGGTAATGGTGGAGGGTGATGGAGGTGTTGTAGGGACAAATTACATTGGGCAAAAGCTTCATGGAGGTGTAGGGAGTCTTTTGCCCAATGTAATTTGGTCAGAGGAAGGCGTACGACGTGGGACAGTGAAGGTGGTTGTAACGGTGGACAACGGAGTCAAAGAAGGAGGAGTTAATGGATGGAGCCAAGAAGCTCCCTAAAGGTAATTGAGGGGTAGAGAAGAGAAAGCCCTAACCTAATTTTGAGAGAGGAAGAGGGGAGGACGTCCCTGAAGCTTGTTGGCATTGAGGAAGAAGGTAGAGTTGGCTAAGGTGGAGGAGGGGGATTCAAGGCACGAAGCTTCACGGGAAGCTCTGTGGAAGCAAGAGGAAGGAAACCCCTCTACCTATTATATGTGGTAGAGGGTGAGGAGGATGAACGAAGTGCTCCGGTGGTGCTTCCAATTGCACTGGCGATGAGGAAGAAAGAGTGAAAATCCTGTCAAATTGGGCACCCCTTTGCGAAGAAGAGGTCAAGGCCTCTTTATAGGAGAGGAATTCTTCTCAAATATGTCAAGAAATGCATCTTTGGCTTGAATTTTTACCGTTCTTTTGAGCTCGTCTCCTCAACCTTGCCAGCGGTGAAACCAACCGTGATCAGTCTCATGGAGATGTGCATCTAATAGGGCATGATCTGATTGCCAATCCCACCAAATTTGGTGGGATTTGGCATTGATTTGAGCGTTCAAATCTTCACTATAATCTCGGACATGATGGGTTCTTGATTGCTGCTGCATTCTCATGGCAATGAAGGAGAAGGCAGTGGAGGGGCCTTCTTGCAAGATAAGTCAAAAGATAGGGGTCTAAATGTAAGGAAACACAAAAGATAGGGGTCCAAGTGTAATAAAAGAGATCTGTGGGCTAAAATGCAAACTAAGTCAAGATGGATTCTGATTGAGCTCAAATTTTGGGGTTAACCTAATTTGAACCCAAGGAATCTAGTGGTGACATCAAATTTGGGTTTTAATGGAGATTGATTGGGTAAATTACCTAGAAGCCTAAAATAAAGTAGATTCCCACCTAAGTCTCTAATTTTGGTCAAAACGGGTTCCTTTGGCTAAAGAGAAGGTTCCACATCTCTTAGAATATTTTTAAATGCTTTTTAGGAGGTTAATATTACATTTATTTTCACGAGAACCCATTTAATTGAAGTGAGGTTATATTTAGGGTTTTTATTAATAAAATAATCCTCGAAACATGAAAAATCATGTTTCAGGCAACTCAAGCCCACTCCTTCGAAAATTAAGCTCATTTGACCATTAATTAACCCCTCATTTATTCTATATTCGTGATTTTACATTAAAACAATAGAATTAATGGGTTTTCCTGCTTCTTCTTGTATTTGACTCAGAATAGAGTTATGATATTCTAATGAATAATAAGGGGCATTTATTAATGCAATTAGGAAAAATTAGGTTAATTAACACTTATGATAGTGCTACCATCAAATAATAAGACAGTTCAGACATGCAGTGTCCATCCCCACATGCTTGTTCATTATAATGTCATCATTAAAATGTATAAAAAACAAATCAAAACATAATAAGTAAGAGAAGAGGATATCACTAATGCAATACTCATTATAGCTCATAATTCAGTAAAAGTAGCTAGTTTACCTAATTAATTAGTTATTAATATCATATAAATTGGGTTAATTATTAATAAAGTTAATAATAGGCTTGGACATCAAATATACCTTAATTAAGCCTTATTATTATCAAATAAGTGTTTCATTATCCTAATATAAGAATAAGGACTTAATACCATTAGTTAAGCTATTTATAATTAAGTTAATTAAATTAAGACTTAATTTATCCCAAGTTAATAATTACAGCCTTATACTAAACTCTAAATTATATAACACAAATTGGGATGAAAATGTAATTTGACCCCATCCTATTGTTCCTCAACATGCACATATTATACCATAAAAAGTTGAGAAGAAAATAAATTTATTTGCACCTTTAAATCACACATTTACATTTTAGTCCCTAAAAGCCATTTCATTTAAGTCATTTTTATTACACTTGAGTCTTTTTTAGTTTACATTCAGGTCCCTATGTAAATCATCTTCTCCTCTTCTTCCTTTTCAATGTTCAATGATAGCCTATTCTTCTCCTCCTCCGATGAAGTTATATTTGATGGCCATCCACCTCTTCCTTGGCTGCCAAGGAGCTACTCAACAAACCCTTCAAATCTAATGGCTCTGATAAGCCATTAACCAACTCCTCTAACGTGTCACCATCGCCGTCATTGGAGAAGATGATGGGGGTTATCTCATAGCTGAATGCATTTTCCAGCCACATATATCAAACCTTGAGCTTCGTCGCAACCTATAAATAGGCCATGACACCTCTGATTCGAGCTATCGAGTCCTTAGCCTTCTTCCCCAAATCGACTCAGTAGTAGGTTTCGTATTTGACTCCAGTGACTTCCCATCTCTTTCTAGGACATCCTTCAATGGAGTGCTCATCTCTCTCAATCCTCTTCCTCCGCTCCGCCCTACCATTGGTGGAGTTGTGCCCATTCTTCCTCTCTCTTCGCCTTTAATCGCACCGGAGGTCTTCTCTCAACCAAACTCTTTTGTTCTTTGCATTCAGCTCCATTTGGTCCAAGTTAGTGTTTCTAACTTCTCACTTAACTTGTTAGATTAGTCTTAGCACTTTAATTTCTAGGATTAGGTAGTTTTAAGATCCAAGCTCCTTACCTCCTTCTCTGACTCTGATGATACCATCCATTTGTCATCTGATTTCCTACCTCTCAATTGATCACAAAATCACCTCCTCTATCTCTCCACGATCATTTTTTGCTTCTTTTCCTTCGTAATTAGGCATCACATGCCAAACACTCAAGTTACACCTCCACTAGATCTCCGCTATCTATGGCGGAGTTCCGTTGAGCTTTCCACACCCCATAGGCCCTCCACTCATCTCTGCCTCACTAGAAGCACCATTTTACCCCAAGTAATTGATCAATTTATTCACTCTTTTGATCTAACTAACTTGAACTTCTTTCTTAAATGATTCGAGTTTGCAGAACTTCCACAAGCATCTCTTGGCCTAATTAAAGTACTCATGATGTTCTTGAGACCTTGAGGAAGCTTCCAAGCTCTTCCTCGAGTTGTTTAATGAAGGATAGCATTTTGATGAATTCTGACAACATCCTTCATTGCTTCGATTGCCTTCTAAAGTTTCAGCAATCTCAAAATATCACTTCATGACTTGCAACTGTTTGTAACAACTCTTAACTGACTATATAAGCTCCATGGATTATTTTCCCTCTATTAAGTTTGATTTTCATTAACTCCTTGCCTCCATTTGTTGTCATCGTCTATATCCCTGATGATGCCAAGTAGCATGAATTCTTCACTCACAGATCCTAGCGATAGATCCGTAAGCTTCAGTGGGTTCCACTAAGCTTAAAACAACCTTGTGTAGAGTCGTTAGAACTCCTGAGTTCTCTATTGAGCAAACCTCTATTTCAGCAGAGGCGATGAACTCTTAGATTCCATTATAATGATTGATTTTAGTTATTTTTTATCCTAGAAGATTCCTAAGGTTAATTTGAGTACACTAGCACCTTCATCTTAGTCTAAATTGATCTCCTTTCCAAAGTCAACCCCTAACCTGAGATGGGTCAGACAGAGTTGCCATTGCTATAAAAGAAGCTTTAAAGCTTCATTTTAAGGTCTTAGACACATTTCAGAACAACTTACAAATAATTTTGACCCTGTTAGAGAGGATTTAAACTTTGATTTAGTCTTTGTATTTCAACCATAAGAAATGTTGTCCCGAGCTATGTATGATCTACTATGTGTGAGTTGAGTGTGCCAATAGCTAAAGAAGGTGTTAGAATTCTTTAAAAGATGCTAGGAAGTATAGGAAACCTATGTAGAAGGTTAAACAAGCACTTGACTTCAAAATACGTGGAAGCCTACAAGTGTCCTCTTATACTCAACACACAGGAGAAGCACAGAGTGAACTTTGGTGTTTCTAGCTATCCTGATTGAATTAAGCCTCTGATAGGTGCATGATGCAATTTAACATGTTAATTAGATGATGATATCCTTCAATTGTTGATTGAGTGAAGATTGAAGATTATAATTAAAAGATTGTGAAGCTTCAGCTACTGACTGTTATGCACTGAAGAAGCAGGCTACCAGAGAGTCCCACATCAATGGGAGACAAGCTGCCAACTGCATATAAATGAGATCGTGTTTGAAGGTTCATCAGCCAGTATGGGGGTCGGCTCCCTTACGAGCATATATACCCATTACCCCTTACTCTGAGGATGATAGTAAGCATACATATTTGACCATTGAGTGCTTGTTGAGGGGCGGCCTGCCAGCGATTTTGATGATGCCACGTGGATTGATCCTACCCGTCAAGCCAATCTTTGTGATATAGAGAGCAACTTTGACTTAGCTTAAAATTGAGTTTAAACTTATGCTTATGTGTATCAATGACATTCTTTTCAAGCTTTTTTTTTTGCATTCCTTTGTGCAATGAACTACATGACTTTAATTAATCTTTGCTACTGATCTAATCATCATTATTGAAGTTAATTGCCATGCTTTATTTCATTCTTTTGTAATTAACTTCATGTGCTTAATGTATACGAGTTACTAATTAACTAACCAATTAACATAAGTTATACTTAATAAGTTAAGTATAAGCTATATAAGCCTAACTTAATTAACTTAATACAATTAAGTATCAATAAGTTGTAATGTAATTATATCTAATTATTATGTATACATTTAACTTAATAATTTAATCTATGTATAAGTTAATGTAGGTCTTATAACTTTACGTAGTCAAAAAAAAGTCTTATAACTTTAAATAAATTATATGTTTTTAGTATACTTAAGATAATTATAGTCTATATAAGGTTAATATAGTTACCTATAAGTTATACTTGTAGTTTATATAAGTATTAGTTATATTATTAACTTAAGTAATTAAATCGAGGTGTAATTAAGTAATTTATACTCTTAAGTAAATTATACTTCATTGGTTTAAGTAATGTAACTGTAGCCTATCTAATGTTAATAGGAATTAGTAATTTAAGAGTCAAACTAACCTAATAAATATGTTGTACATTACATACACTTTATTTAACATCTTAAGTATATTAACATAAGTATATTATTAGCTCATAAGTTAACCTAAGATAAAAATTATTGAATCTTTATTAAGAGTAAGCTTAATTAACATAATTACGATCAATACATGATAAATTAAGGTAATAGTTGGTGAATTAAATCAAAATAAGTCTCCTAGCGAATGACCTGGACTCATCTACTATAAATTTTATAAAATATGTAGATTGTTTTGCACACTATACTACAACATAAAACCCTAATTATAATTGCAAGATAGCTTTAACATAATTTTTTTGACACCATTGTTGAGGAGGCAACTCTTTTATTCGCCATTATCATTTTTAAATTTTTTTATATTATTCTTGTTTTAATTGTGAATTCTTACTTCTAATTTTGAGTTTTGTTTTCCCTTGGAGATCTAGTTGAGTGTTCTCCTAGTTGAGGGAAGCTATACGTTGTTTTCCCATTTCTTTTGCATTTTCCTTTCATAGAATTGTTGTATTAGGTATTTGTTTGTGATAGAGAGACTCTTTGTTTTGTAATATCTGTAGTTCTATTTCTCGCTTTTTGATTTTTGCATTTAGATAAAAAAAATACAAAAATATCATTCTATTTGTCTAGTAGCAATATATACTAGCCATCCATTTTAAGTTGCATCTATATCTACTAGATTTACATTCCCGTTTTGCATCTGGTAGATTGCTGGAGGCAGGTATGCTTTTATCCCTTTCTATTCATGTCATCTGTTGCATTATCACCTAAGCAAAACCATTACTTGATTGTAAAATACTAAAAAGCAAGAACAATTATCTTTCTTTTCTTTTAGAAGGCATTTATAAAGAGGAAAACTTTTAAAACTCATGACTAATTCTATTTTGATAACTAATGTGAGAAATACATGATTTATAAAAGCATATTTTTAAGTCATACACGTAAATCTCAATCGACTTTTGAATTTATAAAACCTAGATAGTGGGGTATCTAGGGTCATCTAAGGAGGCAAGTTTAGTCAATAAATCGACTCTCTCTCACTCTCTTCAAATCTCCAATCTTTTTGCATTTTTAGCTTTGTAATTTTTAGGGTTTTAGGAAATAATCAAGGCAACAAAATAGTGATGTAAGGAACTATGCCTAAGTGATAAAATGAAATCCCTCTTTCTAAGCTTACCCTAGGCAAGTGCACCTAGGGTAATTTGAAAGTTGGAGTGAAGTGCACTAATAAATTAAAGAAAACACTTGAAATAATGTTGTATACGCTTTCGTTGAGTTTTATGAATGTGCATTGAAGTACAGTCAACAAAAACATAACAGCATTTAAATTTATAAGAGTAGTCAGAAACAAGAATTGAGTCTGAGGTCATTCGAGGAGCAAATATGGAATTCACACACTAATTACGATATAAATCAACAAGCATAATAATTATTTTCAGAAAAGATATGCAATGAGTAATATTCTCAAGAATGCATTGAATGATGATGGGATAAAAAGAACAAGAGAGCTAAAAAGTGGTGATTTAAATCACCAATTAATCCCTCAAATTAAGCACATCCCAAAGCATTTATAATCAAATCAAATTTTCCAACAGTGGTCCTTGAACCACTTACTCAAATATCCACACTAGCCAAATGTCAAAGTCAACCTCAAATATAACCACAGTACTTAGGATCAGATGTTGCAAATAAGGCTTAGATGCCTTAAACCACTCAGAAGTAAGTCTTAGCACAAGGCTTCAGAGCACAACTCTCAAAAATGGCTATGTATGGAACATATGGGCACGTTTCCCGAGGTGGAACAGTGCAAAACCTACCCTTACCCCCTCAGAATTTTTCCTCTTCCCTATCTTAGAACCAAGTATAGGATAGTTGGATACACGGGTAATCGGGTCATGAACAGGGGACCAAACTCATCAGTGTTGTGTAGCGGGTGAGGTGTAAGAGGCACATGAGTGAGAGGGGCCTTACCCCGTGTCTGAGGCAAAGAGCTATCAGCATGATTTTCTCTTATATGGAGTTGCTGTCCCTTCAGTTCACGATGTGGGACTAAATGTCCCACCGTTCTCCTTCGCGCAGCAGTAGAGGAAGGTGGCTCAAATTGAAGTAGTTGTTGCATCCTCTCTTCAATTAGAGCTACAAATGGGTGCGTGGATGGATTCCATGCATCCTCGAAGTGGTAGCAAGGCTGGAGCTGGTCGAAGTACTACAAGCAAAGGCAGAGATGGGCAACGTACATAGCAGCTCTAGTGAGGGTACCTGAAAAGACAAATACGGGCTAAGAGCCCCAGTTAAAAGGTTTAAAAGACTCATCATGGTGCGAGGAGTGCGGTGATGGTGATGATTTGGTGTGTGCATGCGTGTAGTGGTCGGGCAGTGGCTAGGCGGTCGACGAAAGCAGGGCGGTGCTAATGGGAGTGATAGCAGGGCATTTGGTGGTCTATGGCAGCGTAATGGCTTCACCGGAGGTGAAGAAGACGGAGGGGGAGAGCTTGATTTGTTGATGGAATTAGGGTGCTAGGGAGATAGTCCTAAACTAGAGAGAGGAAGTGAGAGAACCTAGCTAACAGTCAAAAGGGAGGGAGTTGGCACCGGCTGTGATTGGCCGACGCCTGAGAAGGTGAAATCTCCCCTGGGAGAAACGGCAAGGAGGAAAGGGTCTAGGGGATCTTTCTTGGTATGACGAGAAGCAAAAGGAGAGGAAGAAGATCCCTCTGCCTATTGTACGTGGTAGAGGGAAACAACGGAGATTTGGAGAAGCTCGTCAGAGTTGCGGTGGAGGTAGCCGAAGGGAGAGAAAGTTGAAGAATTTGGGGCCAAGTCAGACTGAGGACGATCTGTGCATCAATGCTTTATATAGAGCTCAAATTCGAGCTTTAAATCAAGGGAAGAGTCTGATTGATTTACAGTTTTAGGGGAAAAAGTTCCTCAAAATCCTTGAGCTCGTCTGAGCTCTAGGATCTGATTTAGGGTTCTTAAGATCGCTCAAATGATCAGGTATCTCCTCAAGATCATTCCCTCCAATTTTGGAGGGAATTGGATCTGAGATTTCCTTTCTCGCATGACGGCTGAAGGTGCTTTCACACCTTTAATGGCAGAAGGGCCATTTTGCAAGAATGGTGATAAACTTAGGGACCTGATTGCAAGAAATCTGAAAGTTAAATAGAGATCTCAGGGATTGCAATGCAAACTAGGTCAAGATAGACTCAGATTGGGCCCAAATTTTGGCCTTAACCTAATTTGGACCCAAGGAATCTGATGGTGATGTTGTATTTGAGTTTTAACCATGTTTGAGTGGGCAATTTGTATAAAAGCCCAAATTAGGGCAAGGTCCCATCTAAGACTCTATTCAATGTGGGTTTAGATGGTCAAACCAAGGGTACCAAACCTCTCAAAGTATTTTTCTATGAATTTTAGGAGGTTTAGATAAATTTTATCCTAACTAGAACCTTTTTAATTTAAACGAGTCTGAAATTAGGGTTTTGTGTTTTGATTCGGTTCTCGAAACACCTGAAACCCCATTTCTGTCTATGTGGACCCACTCTTTGGAATTTAATGCTCATTTGACCTTCAATTAACTCTTGACGAATCCCATGGTTACTCTGCATTTGTGATGTGATGTTAAAACTGTAGAATTAACCCTGTTTTAATGTTTTCTTCTCAGAATGGATTTGAGTGGAATTACTACCTTAGGTAATTATTTAGGAGCATTTGTCACTTGATTTCAACTAATTCAAGTTAGCTATAGTTAATGATGGTGTTACCATCAAATTAAAAACACACAAAATTGAAACACGAACTTGCTTTTGTATTGCTAAAATATGTAGAGTCATAAGTAGACGAAATGAAAGCTAATACAAAAGAGATAAAACAAGGATGAAGATAGGAAAATTCTCAAACTAAAGCTTGGAAGGACCTTCAATCTAGACATGGCTGCTCCCGCATTTGAAGAAGAACCTCCTCTACTTCTCCCCTTGATGATGCTTCAAGATGCTCCTCTTAGTCTCCTCCAACGGTAGACATCCACCCTTAGCTTCCTCCTTTATGCCTGGCTGTCCTCCACTAGGTTTGCTCCTTGGCTTGGACCAAGGAAGAAGGGAACAAGAAGAAGTCACCATGGAGGCATGGGATCCTCCTTAATCTTCTTCTCCTCTCCTCCCTATGGCTAACTATATGGTATATCTAGGTGGAAGATTAAAGCTAGCCAAAGATGTCCAAATAGGGGGTATGTAGGGCTTAATATAGGGCAGGCAAGGAGGTGGTTATGGTGGTGAAAAGCCACCATAGTGGCTGGTCATGGTGAATAGGTGAATGACTTTTTGGCACCAAAAACACCTTCTAGAAGATGGTGTTTTTTGAGAGAAAAACCAAAGGCTTGGATGGGTTTTGATATGGAATGGAGGGTAGGATTGTTTTGGTGTGGAATGGTGGTGGTTAAGAGAGTCTTGGTGACAACTCTAAGGGTGGTTATTAGGTTGAGTTGGCACCATATGGTGAAGGGATGCATGGTGGTGGTGGTTGCATGGTTGGCACCAAGTGAAAGGATGCCATGGAAGGTGGTGGTTGCTTGGCTATTGGTGCCATAAAGGAAGGAGAGAAGGTGGTGATTTTGGTGGTTTTTAGGAGAGGGTACTTGACCATGAGGTGGAGCTTAGGTGGAGCTTAGCTAGTAGAGTAGTTGGCGAGGAGCAAGGGTTTTACTGTAAGGAGGAAGATTTGAGCTACATGGTCTTTCTAGGGCTGGTAATACTTGAAGTATACACGCCAATTGAAATAGACACATCTATTTAGGTTAAAATGCCTAATCATGCATGTTCTTAGGCTTAGATTTGCATTTCAAGTTATAAATATTGCATAGCATGCATCATTCTACATTTAGAGTAGTATATATTTTAGGTTAATTAGGTCCTTTTATGGCTAGGAGAGAAGAATATTTATTTCAAGGCCTTGGATGGACGATCAGACCGTAAGGATTTGATCAGGATGACGATCGGAGTTTAACACCTCCGAAATCCTCTAGATCGGAGTCCTGTAGCATCACATGAAGTCTGAGGAAGATCAATGGTCAGGGGGCAATGTGACATCCATATGGGTTTCAGATGAAAAATCTGACCGTATGGATGGATCCGGAGTGACGATCGCAGTCCAACAGCATGGGAATCATCTCGATCTAAGCACCATCACACCCTCTACAATAGGAAGAAGATGGACAGCCCAGATGGCAACACGTGGCACCATCTAGGCCACCCAACACCGACCAGCACCCACTCTTCATCATGGCATCACCCATTCTCAATAGTTGGATCTTGATCCAATGCCTGAGGATTCATATCCACCGCGCACCCTTAAAACATCTTCACAACAAACTCTTGGTCGCAGTGCATAGGTTGTGAAGGCGCCTCACAAAGAGAGGTGTGGGTTTGAAACCCGCTGCCCCCTCAATTGGACGCTTGAGGTGTGGCGTAGTAGCTAAGCATGCATGCATGCACGTGCGTGGAGCGCAGCTAAGTGGTAGCGCAGTTGCGCACAGTGTAGTGCCAACGCGTTGAGTGTGCGCGCATGATAAGGAGAGCGCGATGTCCTAGCCAGCGAAGCATGAGCAATGAGTGGATCTTGAGCGACAACCAGGTCAACATTTAGTGACGATTACAGCCATCGCTAATTGTTCGTAAGCACAAGGCCAGCTGCGTGCGTGAGTGGGCATGAGCTTGCTACAGCAACACTTACAGCGACGTCCTAGAGGTCACTACTGGTCCCATGCCTATTCTAGCCTCTTCTCATCCACTATAAAAGGACCTACACCCCCTCCCTTCCAAGCCATCTCTACCTACTCTACTCCCACCTACTCCCAAGCTCTAGTAAGCCTACCAATGCTCTGCCAGAGCTTGCTCTCAAGCTCCCAAGGCTCCTATTAGTGTAACGAAACTCTGCCCCACCAAATACTCCTTCATCTTCCCATCCCCATTCATAGGTCACCTTGGAGCTATCCTCCCACCTCCATTTCGGTAGCAGATCAACTCCGCCTACTCACCTCCATTCCAGAGATGCACTGAAGCTTTCCTCTACCTGGCGTCCTTCCACTTCTCACCTTCGTCGTCCTGCTTCCCAACTCCTTCATCCGAGCTTCCACCAGGCACCGTCGTCTCACCGAACAGCCGCTTCGAGAGATTTCTTCTCACCTCCCCTCTTTTTATGTTTTCTAGATTATTGTAATTGACATTCATGCAATATATCATATTCGATTCCATCTCTCTCTTGTGATTGATTGCCATTTTATTTCAAAAACAAAAAAAAAATAAAACCCTAAAACACCAAAAAAGAAACAAATCGAAGCGCGGTTTTCATACAAAGTAAACGTCTCCTCCCCATGTTTGACCTGGGACTCCCTTGGAGTTTCGGTATAAATTATATTTGATTATGAGTTTTGCAACTACGACGATGGGTTACTCATAACCCTGATTTCAAACACGCGAAAACCGTGCGATCACCAATGAACTCAATAGCAAGCTGAGCTAGCTAGTTCTTTGATAGCAACTAACCTAGGCCAAATTAAGTTGGCTTCTTCTAGCTGAAGCTGAGGTGAGCTAGAGCTGGTCTTCCCAAAGACTTCCTAGCTAGCTAAGCTACCTAGCTTAGGTCTGTTAGCTAAGCTCAACTGAGTTGAGCTAGGTTGTATCTTCAGGAGTTTGGAATTGAGCTAACTTGAGCTGGTTGAGAACTCTTCAGCTGACCAAGCTTAGCTAGTAGATGAGTAGTTGCTAAGTTTAATCAAGTAGAGCTACCATGAGTTATGTGGGCCTGGAGAGAGCTAGATCCAACTCAATTCAGTTGGGTTAAGTTGAGAACAAACTGGAATGAGCTTTGTCTTCATCTTCTACCTTTCACATTGCCAACGTTTAAAGGGTATTCAATGTTTAATCATTCCTAACAATTAAAGGGTGTTAAACTACAAAAAGAAGGAAGCATAATGCAATGCATGCCTATTCGATAAAATGCCTAAATGCAATCCCAAACAAAATTGCAATGTGGAAAACCTAAGAGCTGCATGTGTTTTTAGGCATAAGAGTGACGATAACCTGGTGTTTATCACAACCCCAAGCTTATCTTTTTTGCTAGTTCCTTAGCAAAATTGTATTTCACAAAATAGTTTTAAGGCAAACTAATTTTTTTGGTTTTTAAGGAAAACACTTTCTCAGGACTTAAGTTGATTTTACAATTAATGAAGGTACAAAATTTGTTTAAGATAAACATCAAGATTTATCCTTGGATCCAAAGGTTAGCTTGAAACAAGATTTATGTATCTTCCCTAGAATTTGACAAATTTACCCTGTCGGAATCCAATTATCTCGTCAACTGTTTCTGCAGTAAAAATCTCCTTGACTTAAGAAAGAAATCAATCCAGAATTTGTGCAATGATGAAAAATCAAGTGTCATTGCTTTGTGAATGGCCAACATTTTTTCTTTAATTATATTTTTATGTTTTTGTCATTGCCTCGCCCATGCTTATCCTCAGATTAACCTTAACAGAATTGTGTCAGAATCCTTGTCCCCGTTACCGATCCTTGAGGAGGCTCTTGCTCCAATGCTATACAAGCATCATCCAAGTCACCTCCGGGAGCCCTACAACCCGACACCTTGTGGCATCATGAGAGGAACTCCCAACGAATCTAGGTTCTCGCTTTGATACATCAGGATAGTACCGTCCGAGACACCTGAACTGCAAGATGTGCTTATATGCTCCATATATAGATATGGAATTCAAATATGGAGCAAGCACCAAGGGGGTAACATGTTGGAATCACCTCCTTAAAGGAGAGTTTTCTCCTTCTCCATGGTAGGGACTCATCCAATCAAAACTGCTTAAAGTTTTACCTTAAGTTAAACACAGGGAATTATTGATTTATGTATTTTTGGCCTTTTAGTTTTTGTTGACTTGTATGTGTGGAATTTTTGATAATTGACTTTCAAAAGAAATTCAAATTTTTGTATCGAAGGCTAATTCAAATACTATTTAAACTATTAGACAAAATTAGGGCCAATTGGCTTCTTCAAGGGTCAACGAGGAATTCTTTAGGAGATACACTAATCGAATTTAAGATTTTTAGACCTAAAAGGTCTAACCAAAATATCTTTAGATTTGTCCTTAAGTTTTGTTAAAGATTAAATCCCATGTGCACCTTCATTGAAGTAAAGTCACAACCTTAGTCCCGTGCTTTCAAAAATTCCTCAAAAAGTGTTTTGTGATTTTTCTTATTTTTATGGAAAATGCATGCAAAAGAAATTTTTTTTTGTATTTTTGGGTTTTGAAAATCCTAAAACGACTGTTAAAATTTAAAACATCCCCCATGCTAGAGGTATGCAATGTCCTCATGCAAAAGGAAGGTAGAAGATACAACCTAAGTGAAGAGAGGTCAGAATGGCGATGGTCAAAACCTAAGAAAAGAAAAGTAAAAGGAAAGTAGGAAAATGATAGGTTACCTCCCACCCAAGGCTGTCTTTTAAGCCTTTTAGCTAAGCATAATGCGCATCAAGGAGTATTGAGAATGTCATATGAATCTTGAGAATCAGAATGCAAATTTGGAGAATTGTTGAGGTAGAATTTCAATTGCTGGTCATTGAATGTTAATGATATATTCATTTTAGGATCCAAAATATCAATAGCGCCATGCAGATGAGTTTTAAGGACAATGTATGGGCTGGTCCATTTAGATTTTGACTTCCCTGGAAAAATTCGTAATTGAGCATCGAAAAGCCAAACACACTAATTTGGTTCAAAAGTTTTCTGAAAGATATATTTGTCCGAAAAAAATTTTGTTCGATCTTCGTAAATTCACGTGTTTTCATAAGCAAAGTGATGAATTTCTTCCAATCCTATTAATTACAATATACAGTGTTTTCTAGCTTCAAACAAGTCTTAATTAAATTATTTGATCACCCAAAAAATGTTATGTTCCAATTCTACAGGGAGATGGTATGCCTTGCCATAAATGACGTGAAAAGGTGACATACGAATCAAAGTTTTGAAAGCGTCATCTAGCTTACTGGGCTAGTCTGTGCAATTGGGATGAACCATTTTTTGTAGAATGTTTTTAATTTCCCAATTTAAAACTTCAGCTTGTGTAACGACCCATTTCCCGAGCCCCTACGACACGAGAATCGGACCGACTCAACTAATCCCAAGACCCAGTCGTCCAACGAGGAAGTAACCAAAAGAGCAGTAAAATAAACCACATTCAACATGAATATAACTAACAGTAAGAAGGTACAACAGTAAGGAAAGAAACTACTACAGTAGATACCACCACAACAGTAGATCAAGATTTATCATATAACATGAATTGCAGGTAAAGAAAGTACAGCGGAAACAAGAACTACTCACTATAACAGAAACAAAAGAGGTACAAAAGACTGTGGTAAACTCTACTGGACCTTACTCGGCCCAGTGTCCTCTGCAGCCGCTGACCCTGGCTGCTCAACACCTGGTCCTGAAAAGGTAACGAGTGTAACACGTCAGCAAAACGCTGAGTAGAGTGGCAAACTAACTAAAGACAACAGTAGAGTGTACAGTAGCTGTTATGTTCTATTACTTCCTTTATTCACATCTTTCAATTTTCTCACTATTTCATTTATTTCTCAGATCCTTTACTTGATCTCGAATGTCCTCGTGGGAACGATCTTGATTGCAGTCTTTTCCAAAAGTAGAAGTAGCACGTGGTGCTCTCCTGGCCGGGAGAGTCCCCCGTGGTGATCCTACCCTCAGTCAACCACCCCAAGGTCACTGACAGACGTAACGGTGACTACGGCACGTGCGATAAACGCACAGGTAGCTAGCCCGCACTGGCACACGGTCAGTCGTTTCCGTTAACGGGTGCGCCCAAAGCACAGCACAGAACCAGGGCAGAGCCCTCTCAGTAACAAGGGTCCAACCCCTCCACAGTAACCAAACCGGGGCCTTGCCCCTCCACAGTCCGCGCACCCTCGCCTGACTACCCTGGTTTGCCCCAGTGGGCCTAACAAGTCGGTGTGGGAGGCTAGCAGAACCCCGGGGCCCGTGGGGTAGCTAGTACTCTCCTAACACTACTAGCTCTCCTCGGTACTACGTACACGAGGGCCAACAAGTCGGTACAGAGCGGCCAATCCTAACCCCGGGTCCCTGGGGCGGCTGGCCCCACTCTGCACTAAACAGGTACAGGTACTTCCCTTGGTACTGCGTACCCAAGAGACAGTACAAACTACATCTCAGTTCCATTCCTTTTTCTTTCCAGGAGTTCCACTCCTAATTCCCCGTAGGGTTCCAGCTCTTTATCTCAGAACATCATATGTTTCACTTTCCAGTTTCACGTTCTCACAATCCATGATCTCAATCATGTTTCTTTATTCATAACAGGCAGCTGTTAATTCAATTTACAGGCAGCTTTATATTCCTTTCCATTTTTCGAAGACTGCAGTATTATACATTCCACTAGTTTTTCCATCCTAAGATTCATGCCACATCCTAGGATCTATCATACAACTAGTTTTCCAGCCCTAGGATTCATGCATCACCTAGGAGCTATCATTCCATACATTTCTCATTCCTAGGATTCATGCAATGTCCTAGATTCTAGTTATGGTTCCATACTTTAACAGATTTAAAAATAAACTTAAGCCACTCTACCAGGTACAACGGGAGTAATGGGGGCGTAATCGGGAATCCCGCGTGCCTCCGCGACTCCCACGACTGCAACTGAACGAGGTCCTATCACAAGGATCAAACACAAGGAGTGTCTCAAAATAGTGTATAGCTACTGTAGACGGGTAGAGGAATTAATTTTGAAAAGAACGCAACTCGAATCGCGGAAAACGGAGCCCGAATGGGCCCTAAACAAGTCGAAAAATACGATACTGTGCAAGATCAGACGTCTGGAACTTCTTCCAGACGTCTTAAAAAGTGGATCAGAGAATTACCTGTTCAGCGTGGTTTCCCAGACGTCCAGAAGTCTGCGGGGATGTCTCTCCTATCTCCCAGACGTCCGATGGTCACCCCGGACGTCTGGAGGTCACTCCCGCCGTCTGGTACAACTTCCAGACGTCTGATTCGCAAAGGATGGCGAATCAGCGAGCCTGTGCACAGCCAACTCAAAGAAGAAAGCGGAATACTCACCTTTCAGACGTCTGTAGGAGCTACCAGACGTCTTCCTCGCCGTCTGCCTATCAACCCAGACGTCCGATTCTGGAAATTTTTTCCAGAACAGGGCGCCACCCGGCTTCCGCTCGCGACATCGCCCGCGTCGCACCTCGCGCACCTGCTGCTCAGACTGCAGCAGGTCCCTCTCCGCGTCGCTTCGTGCCCCCTGCGCCCTCCGTCGGCCGGTCAAGCCGCTCCGGCGAGCTCGCCCTCACGGCAGAGCTCCGCTCTCGCACGCCGCACCTCCTCCGCGCTCACTGCGGTCGCCGCTGCCGCCCTCGCACTCGCGCTCACGCTCACTGGCTGAAGGAGAAGAAGGAGGAGACGGTGGAGACGGGAGGGGAGGCGTGGCCTTTTAAGGCCGCGCGAGGAGGAGGGAGAGAGAGCGCAGCAGGTCTGCAGCCGCAGAGAGAGAGGGAAAAAGAGAGAGAGAGAGGGGAATCGCGGGTCTGCGCGCACAGGCGCGCAGACGAATCTCCCGTGCGAAAATAACTGTTTTCCAGATGTCTGGAAACGATCCCAGACGTCTTGTAAGACGTCTGTATGTGATCCCAGACGTCTGGTACGACATCTGGGACACCTCCCAGACGTCTTAAAAGACGTCTGGGGTACGCGTTCGTAACAGCTTGGCCATTAGTTTGGGGGTGGTAAGGAGTAGAGGTTTTGTGGTTAACCCCATATTTAGAGAGAAGCTGATGGAATTGAGAGTGAGTAAAGTAAGATCCTCCGTTGCTAATGGTGGCCTTTGGAACCCAAATCTTGAAAAGATATGCTTTTTGATGAAATCTATGACAACCGATGATCGTTGGTGCAGGTGGGTACCGCTTCAATTCATTTAGAAACATAGTTGACAGTGACTAAAATGTATAAATACTCACAAAAGTTGATGAACAGTCCCAAGAAGTCAATGCTCCAAGCGTCGAACATTTCGACTTCTAAAATCAGGTTAAGGGGCTTCATATCTTTATGTGTTATGTTGTTGATGCTCTGGCAATGCACACATGATCGAACAAAATGTTGAGTATCTTTATGTATGCTCGACCAAAAGAATCCAAAATTTAAAATTTTGGCTGCAGTTTTCTTGCCCGAAAAGTGCCCACCACAAGCCATCACATGACAATGTGTTAGAATATTATGGAATTCTAGGCCAGGAACACACCGTCTGATGACCTGATCAATGCTGATGCGGAACAGATCGGGCTCCTCCCAAAAATAGTATTTAATGTTGTTAAAGAACTTAACCTTTTTGGATTTGGGCCAATCAGAAGGGATTGTCCAGTTGCGAAGTAGTCTACTATAGTAGCAAACTAGGGGAGGGTAGTGGTAACCAAGTGGGTTTTATCTGGAAAAATATCTAGTGGACCAAGCATGCCATTCATCATGAGACGGGAAAGGTGATTGGCCACTACATTTTGTGAACCTGCCTTATCCTTAATTTTCAGGTCAAATTCCTGGAGTAGAAGGATCCATCGAGTAAGGCAAGGTTTCGTGTTTTTCTTATTTAGCAAGTATTTTAATGCCAAGTGGTTTGTATAAACAATGACATGCGGCCCCAATAGATATGAGCAAAATTTTTCTAGGGTAAACACAATGGCAAGAAGTTCTTTCTCAATGACAGTGCAATTCTGTTGTGTATCATCTAATGTTTTGTTGGCATAATAGATCACAATGACCTTATTGTCAATGTGCTACCCTAGAACTGCCCTAACAGCAAAATTAGAGGCATACATTATTAATTCGAAGGGATGATTCTAGTCAGGTCCTTGTAAAATTGGTGCCTCGGTGACTTCTTTTTTCAGTTTATTGAAACTCTCCAAGCATTGATCTCAGAAAAATTGAAAGATTGGTCTTTGGTGAGAAGTTGACTTAAGGGTTTCAAAATTTTGGAGCAATCTTTGATGAATTGATGGTAGAATCCCACCTGCTCCAAAAATGATATGATTTCCTTAACAGAGTTGGGCAGGGGAAGTCTAGAAATTGTATCGATTTTAGCTTTGTCAACAATCGTGACGTGGAATCACGATTTTGAAATACCTTCATTGTAGTATAGTGTGAAAACACGTCGATAAACAAATATAACAAGATTTGGTAATTCTCAGTTGAACATAGGGAGGCGAAAATGTGACTTGATTTAATATCAATCTATTCTAACTAGAACTAGAACTATAAGCAAGATAAATATATGATATTAAGCAAATCAACTTTATTCAAGTAGTAATCATGCAAGTTGTCCATCTAGTTAAATGCTTGACAAGAAGATTAATTAGAATAGCCATAACTAAATTAAAATAAATAGAACAACAACTACTAAAGTAGAACTACTAGAAGAATAAAAAAAAAACAACTATCTATTCTACTAGAACAAGGGCACAAAGGGTGGTCCTTGGTGGCCTTTGGAGGGGCATGGAGTAGCAGTAGTGGTGCACCAAGGGTGGCCTTGGTGGATGTCTTAGAGGAAGAGGGGAGCAAGAGATGTGCGGAGATGGAATTACCTCTCAAATGGGGGGCCTGGGGTCTTTTTATAACCAAAGTGAGGTACAAAATGGATTTTTTTAGACCCCCAATCCATGCAATTGATCAAGAGCAACAAGAGTCGTCGATCTGGCGATCAACACCTTAGATCATGTCAAAATCCCATGTCCACACGCCTCCATCGCACACCCAACACACACATGTATGAGATAGCACCATGTGGTGCACGGTACACCGCCTGATCCATTGCCACAGCTTTCCTCCCACGCATGCACGCTTTCAATCTTAGGCGTTCAATTGCGATGATCAACGACTGAGATCACCCGCGCTATCGCTTCAATGCACCCCACATGCAACGGTGTGTCCAGCCACACGTCCATCAGCGTGTCATTGCGTGCCTCAATCCGATGCTCCATTGTGCACCACGTAGCTCATCCCACGCCCTTCAATTACGCATCGACACTCCAATTTCACCCATGTGCCACCACCTTTGATTTATTGGCTCTTCGCAACTCGAAGGCTCGCCTCGCATTGCTGGTTGAAGGTGCTGACCGCCGCACTCCGTGCGTGGATGGTCACGCATTTGAATTCTCACTCGTGTGTTCTCAACCGTTGGATGACAATCCAATGGTTGAGATGAGGCCTCCTTTAATGAAGAGTGCGGGGGAGGGGGGCTCCAGCAACATGGCTCAATCGTGGCCATTGGATGATGATCCAATGACCCTACATTTTGCTTCAACGGCTGAGGGTACAGTAGAGGGCCATTGGGATGGTGCCACGTGGTGCCATCCTGACCATCCATCTTCCTACCTTTGTAGTTGGTGCTATAGGGCTCCAATTGAGGTGATTTTTGTGCCATTGGACTGTGATCGTTGATCCGAAATTATCCGTGTGGTCAGATTTGGCATCTGAGGTTCGGATTTGTGCCACCTTACCCCTTGGCCTTTAATCTTCCGTGGACTGCATATGATGCCACAAAAGTCTGATCAAGACGATTTCGAAAGCATTGGACTCCAATTGTCATCCTTATCAGATTCGTACAGTTGGATTTATCATCCGTGACCTTGAATCATCTATAATTATTATTTCCTCTTAATTAAAACATAAAATAGTATTATTATTTACATGGCTAAATAAATCAACTGTTATGCAAAATATGCTACTCATGCATGCATTATTCCTAAGTTAAGCTAGGATCTAACTTAATTTAGGTAGATTAGGTTCTATGATTACTGCACAATCATACCCTCATGCCTAAATCTTTCCAGTCCCTAGAAAATGCAAGACTAATGCAAAGTGGTCCCTAAATGGTTGATTTCTATCAAGAGTTTGACTAGAGATCTATTTCTTTTATTTTCATCCAAACATTCAAATATTGTGAAAGTGTAGTGTTGTAGCCTATGTAACGGATCCAAGTGAAAAGTCAATCCACAACTAAAGCTCGTACTAGACCCTAGTAAAACTTTGTTGGGATGGGCAAACTTCTTCCATTGCAGGTATAACAAAATAATATATAATTTCAACCCCAACTTTTGGCTTAGGTAGAATATGTTTGAGTCAAGTGGGTTTGTATTTGGTGGCTCACAATCCTCTGGTGCTACATATAGACTAGTACTACAGAACCTAGATTTCCAGACTACCAAATAAATCAACTTAGAGAAAGGCAGAGAAACTATGCTCTCTTTACTTCCTTTGTACTCAGTCTCTCTCTTTTTCCTTCTCTCTTTTTTTTTCTTTTTATTTTCTTTTCCTTTTTCTTTTCGAGCTCACAATCTTACCAGATTTGTAAACATATTTGGTGGTATCTCATGGCATTAACACTTTAATTAAGTTCTGATAACCCTATAACTAAGTTAAAAATCCTTAGAGAGTATTTGGGTGATCAAAAATACAGAAAAGTAGGTCAAGGCTATATTTAGTGGATCGTAATGGTAGTAGGTGTTGTTGCCTCAATTTACTTGACAAAATAAACATAACTCAACACTTTTTGTTTTCTTCTTTTCTTTCTTTTTTTTCCTTTTTTTTTCTTTATTTTTTTCCCATATCTACCAACACAACGCAATACACACACGCAAATTTGTATTCATGAGACATTATTTGGGATTGGTGATGTTCAAGAGGATATCAGGTGGCTTATTTGGTAGAAGTGCCTACACTATACACCAAGAAAGGAATGGATGGGACAACGTATTTTCTAACCTTGACATTAATACCCTCCTTCAACTGAGGATTCCATAAAGGACGGTCATAACCATCCACCTTAGCCCTAGTTTTATTAGAACTCGCTCTCTACTTGTTTGCCTTATTTGGTGGCTCTCAAATCTTCACACAAAGAATTTGTATGTAGGAACCGAGAGCGAAAATTATGCCTAACTCTGAGTATCATTATCCAATTATCCAAAAACTAAGATTCCTTATACTAGACTTAGAGCACAAGTAGACATTCTACTCTCACCTTGTAGTTGTTTGGTGGATCCAATAGAAGATGGTTTTCCTGACTACCTAATTACTATCCAAGGGTTCAGGAAATGAAGCAATGCTTCTTCTCGATAAACTAAAAATGTCTATCAGTCTTCATAGTAGATCCAGTGCATATTCTACATGCAAGTGTGAAATTATACTGGATTCTAAATTCAAGAATCAACTAAAGAATAAATCTCTAATAAAACCTCTTGATAAAAATCTATTTTCTATGGTGTTGGTAGGAAAATTTTTCAATTTATGTGTACTACCCCCAATGCCTAAGTTCTTGCATGTCTTCATGCATGAATAAGAGAAAAATAAAGTATGACAGGGTGGGAGTGGATAGAAATCACCTGATTCTTCATTCAGAATATGCCAACACAAACATGATATTCACAATATGTAAAAATGAAGTATGCTATGTATAGAAGATATCTATATATGTATAAGTGTTGAGTTTAATGCCTCCAGTTGGGCGAAAATTCAATTACACGTCCTTGATAAAATTAATAATTTCATCAGCGAAAGGAAGTTCCTGGGCCATAAATGGCTTGAGGCATTGGCCATTTACCGTAGAAACACGTCTAGATTTTGGGTCCATAATTTGGACTACCCCATTAGAATATGGGTGAATCACAAGATGCGAGCCAGTCCACTTAGACTTGAGTTTTCCTGAAAAGAATTTGAGTTGAGAATCAAATAACTAGGCTTGCTAGTTAGGCGTGAATTCCTTCCTCGAGATGTGGTGGTCGTGAAAAGCCTTAGTCTTATCTTTGTCTATTTTTGCATTCTCATAAGCTTCCTGCCAAATTTCTTTTAATTCACTGAGCTAGAGCTTCCTCTCATTACCTCCTACATCAAGGTTAAGATTATGCTTCTGCGCCATCCAAAAGGCACAGTGCTCCAACTCGACAGTAAAGTGACAACCCTTTCTATACACCATGCAGTATGGCGACATTCCAAGCGGGCCTTGTACGTAGTCCGATATGCCCAAAGTGCATCGACCAATCGGTTGGACCAATCCTTCTTATTTGGTCTGTCTTCTGGAGAATAAGTTTGATTTGATGGTTAGAAACTTCAGCCTGGTCATTGGTATGCGGATGCTATGAGGTGGCAATGTGGTGATGTACCCTATATTTTTTCAATAGAGACCTAAAATGAGCATGGATGAAGTGATTGCCCTTGTTGCTAATCAGAGCGTAGGGAACTCTGAATCTCGCAAAAGTAAATTCCCGAACAAAGGAGATAACAGTATTATGATAGTCCATCTTGCTTGGATGGCTTCAACCCACTTTGAGACATAGTCAACAGTGAGAAGTATGTACTGGAAGCCATGCGAGTTCAAAAAAAGGCCCATAAATTCGATGCCCCAAACGTCGAACACTTCTACAACTAGAATGGGTTAGAGAGGCATCATGTCTCCCTGGGTCATAGAACTAACTGATTGACATCACTTGCAGCATTTGGCAAACTTGTGTGTATCTTTGACAATAGTCGACCAGAAAAAACCTGACTGCAAAATCTTCGTAGTAGTTTTCAAGTCGAAAAAATGACCACAAGCATCACTATGGCAAAAAGATAACACACTCGAAATTTCTACGTTGACGAAGCACCTTCTGATGATCTGATTAGCCTTGATGTGAAAGAACAAGGGGTCATCCCAGAAATAAAATTTGGCTTCTGAAATGAATTTGAGTTTTTGGTCCTTGGATAACCCCACGGGAATCTTGCATGCAACAAGATAATTCACAATATCTACGTACCAAGGAAACTCAACAAAATTAATGGCCAAAAGAGACTCATTCAAGAATTGATCTAAGATAGGCAGGGAATAGGGGATGTGTTTTGGGTCTAGCTGAGACAGGTGATCCACCACCACATTATGAGCTCCAGCTTTGTCGTGAATTTCGACATTAAATTCCTGCAAAAGAAGGATCCATCTAATAAGACGGGGTTTGGCATCCTTCTTTGCCAACAAATGCCAAAGGGTGGAATGATCAGTGAAAATAATCACTTTTGACCCAAGTAAATAAGGTCTAATTTTCTCTAACCTGAACACGTACTACTGCTAGCAGTTCTTTCTCAGTAACTATATAATTACACTGACCCACATTTAACATCTTGGTAGCATAGTAGATTACAAATGGATGGCACTCTCGATACTGGCCTAGAACGGCTCTGATAGTGAAATCAAAGGCATCACACGTCATCTCAAAATTGAGAGACCAGTTGGATGGTTGGAGAATCGGCAAATCAGAAACAACACTTCGTAAGGTCTGAAAAGCACTCAGACATAAGGAATCGAAGTTAAATAGGGTATTAGCTACCAGAAGATTCATAAAAGAATGGGAAATTTCAAGAAATCACAAATGAATCTTTGATAAAATCTAGCATGACCTAAGATTGATCTAATCTGCCTAATCGAGCTAGGTGGAGGTAATTGAGAAATGACTTCAGATTTAGCTCGATCAACCTCAAGTCCATTAGAAGAGATCCTGTGACCTAGTACAATTCCATCCCGCACCATAAAATTCCTTTTCTCCCATGAAAGTATTAGATTTACTTCTATGCACCTCCTTAGGATCTTTGTGAGGTTATCAAGGCAAGACGAGAAATCATCTCTGAAGATGGGGAAGTTGTCCATAAATACTTCTACATAGTCTATAATCATATCAGAGAAAATGGCCATCATACAATGCTGAAATGTTGCTGGTGCGCTACAGAGGCTGAAGGGCATTCACTTAAAAGCGAAAGATCCAAAGGGACATGCAAAAGTAGTCTTGTCCTAATCTTATGGGTTAATTGCAACTTGATTATAACCAAAGTATCAATCCAGAAAATAAAAGAAACTGTGCCTGGCTAACCTTTGTAATTGATCAATAAAAGGTAAAGGAAAATGATCCTTTTTGGTAGTTGTGTTCAGTTTCCTATAATTGATGCAAACCTACCACGAAATCGTGGTGCTGGTCGAGATGCATTCGCCCTTATCATTCTTAATTACGATGAGTCCTACTTTCTTGGGCATAATTTGAATAGGACTCACCCACTGGCTGTTGGAAATGGGATATACAATGTCTACATCGAGCCATTTGATGATCTCCTTCTTGACAACCTCCAGCATGTTTGGGTTTGGCCGTCTCTGAGGTTGTCTAGAAGGTTTCACCTCCTCATCTGTGTAAATATGATGAGTGCAATACGAGGAGTGAATCCCACGGAGATCAGCAATGCTCCACCCAATAGAAGCTCTATGTGCTTGTAAGACTGAGATCAATTGATGCTCTTGTTCTGGGGTCAAGTGAGCACTAATAATCACTGGGTATGTCTCATCATCACCCAAAAACACATACTTGAGTGGATCAGGTAAGGGCTTCAATTCAATTACGGGTGGGTGGGAATCAAATTCGTGTATGGGAGAAGAATCTATTGCAGAAATCTGATAATCCTAATTTTCGTGAATTCTCACTGATTCCCCACCTGTGAAGAGGTTGGTTGTGGCTACATTGATGGGAAATTCGCTTGTCGCAGTGATGTCATCCTAGATTAGCAGAGGCAAATTAGTACTTGGTGGGAGAGGATAATCAGAATCTGGGGTGTCGTGATCAGATAAACACCCCAGACAATCAGATTCATGGGATGAAATGTGCATCGCATTAGCCTCGGTTCCATTTGGATAAAGATCCAAAAGCCCTGATAGTGAAGATGAATGTGACATTGGGTCATTACAGAGGAGCCTAATGTTCCTACAAAAATATGAGTCTTCATCTTCCCCATCCTCCTTTATCAGATCACAATTAAAGTTTCGTGATGCGCTAAATATGTCCAATCTAAGTCTTTCATTTCCTAGGACTATCTCCATACATCTAGATGCACAATCGATATTCGCACGAGCTGTTGCCAAAAAATGGGTGACCCAAAATAATTAGTGCATGCAGAGATTAAGAGGAACTTGCATATCGAGAACAAAAAAGTCTGCTGGAAAGCAAAATCCATGGACCTTTACGTTCATGTTCTCAACCACCCCCTCGGTGCTTTTACCAATCGGTTGGCCAACTATATGGTAACCGAGGTGGGTTTCAACTCCCCAAATTGGAATCAATCAAATATTGCTGTGTAAGTTAGGTTGATGGACGAACCCAAATCAAGAAGGCTCGATCAAATGGAGAATCCTGAAAAAAGCAGGAAATGAGTGGGGTAACAGGGTCTTTCTTTTAGGTAGTAAGTCAGCTACAATCACAGCGCTAGCCTCTTTTGACAATACCACCTATCATTCGATTTTCTGTTGTTGCTTCAGTTACAGTAGTCCTTAAAGAACCTAGCAACAGCATGGATGTGATCTATTGCTTCGAGGAGAGAGACCTGAATGTAAACATCTTTGAACATAGTTCTTAGGTCCTCAAAATTCCACGTACCCTTTTTCTGAGCTAAATCTCTCATCATACCCTTGGGAAAAGGGACGAGAATCTCAGGGTCAATTGGAATTTTGCCCTTGTCTACAGTAGGTGGCTTCTGAGAGGAAGAAGGGGATGAGCCATCCTGTGGTAGAGGGCACGAAAAATCATGACCCACCTACCTAAGTGATGGATTCTATGTAGTCTTCCCACTCCCTAATGTGACACAGTCTTTGCATTAGCGTACTATCCATGAGGTGGCAGAGAAGTGAAAGGGGCAAAATAGGCAAGATTTTGCAGCAAAGGTGACTGACTCTGTCCATAACCAAGTGGTGCAAGAGGTGATTGTAATACAACAAGCGCCTGTCCTTGTGGTGCCTGGAACCTAGGCGAGGCACCTTGGTTCTACACATATATTGGGTTAGGGATAGGTTGGGAGGGCAAGGCACCCTGCGATCTATGTTACTGCAGTAGCTAATTCTGTGTATTCTGTATGCTCTATATCTGATCAACCATAACCTTCAAAATCTGCAAACTATCATGAGTCGATTTCTGCATTGACTCTTGCAATTCCTCTTTTAATACCTCCAAAGGGTCAGCCTGCTTTGGAGGGTGATTGACAACTTGGTGCAACGGCTAATAAATAGAGCGTGATTACTGTTAAGATGGGAATGGCTGCTACGTCGGGGATGTGTTTTATGCATTCCCGTATTGTCTGGTCTGGTAGTGTGGATCTTGATTGGGTCTTTGTGAGTTACTAGACAAGGAAAAGTTAGGATTCTGCCGCCAACCAGGTTTAAACGTCTCCAAATACAGGTTATTACGCCCGTAACCTTGGATTGCACTGACATCTTCGTAGGCTGAAGATGTCTGAGATGCATATTCATCAAAGGAATACACACTAGAATTGTCAGGGGGTGCATAACCTTGATCGTATCGTGCAAGATCTAGATTATTCACAGGTTCCTGATATGTAGAATCCCATGAAGATGGAGAAGATACATCCCGAGTGAGTAAATGTACTCGAGCAGGAGGGTCTCGGGATGTGAAAGAAGAGTGAGATGTAGTTGAAATGCAAGAAAATCCAGGTTGAGCTCGAATCAATTCGTCGAGTTTCTTGTCAAGCAGATCCACCTTATCCAACTTCTTGATGATATGTCCATATCAGCTCTGGTAGATTTGGCATGAGCTTCATGGACATTAACCTGCTGCTGTCTAGGTCACTGGAACTGGCTAGCTAGTAGGCATGGCATTCATTGAGTTCTCTGCTAAGGACTTGAACAGCTCGAATGTGCTATTTTCATCCTTCATGAGGAAATTCCCACTACTAGATGCATCAGCTAGGTACTGATGTGTGTCATCCAGCCCTTTGTAGAAGATTTAAGCTAAGTGCCATCTGGGCACACCATGGCGTGGGCATTTCTTGAGAAGATCATGAAATCTATCCCAACTGTCATGCAATTTCTCCCTTAGTCCTTGGGAGAAAGTCGTAATTGCACGCCTCATCGCGTTTGTTCGACCAATCGGGAAGAACTTTTGTAGAAATTCACGATGTAATTCCTCCCAGGTTCCAATTGGCCTCCCAATGGTCTTGAACCAATAAAAAGCTTTATCCTTAAGAGAGATGGAAAAAGATTCATGACAATAATCCCTAAATCATCATTTCTGGGTCGAACCATTTCTGCAATTAGACTCAGATCCTCGATATGTTGGAAGGGATCTTGATAGCGAAAAAGCATGATTTGATAAATTAGGGTTTTTGAGTCATTGCAATACGCAATTCTGCAATCGCTTTTAAATTTGTAATCCTAGATAGTGGTGGTATCTAGGGTCATCTAAGGAGGCAAGAATGCAATTTTGAAATCTCTTGAAATCAAGAAATCAACTTTCCTTTTGCAATTTTTGAATATAAGATTTTTTTGGATTTTTGAAATATCGGGGCAACGAAATACGATATGAGAAGAAGGACTACGCCTAATCACTAAAACCTAAGTGATAGGAAGAACCTCTCTTTAAGCTCACCCTAGGTACGTGAAGGCCTAGGATAATTAGAGAGGATGTGAGTGCACTAAAGTAAAAAGCAATTTATTGAATGTAACAAAAATGTAGAAAGGCAACTTTTATATATGGAGAAAATTTGTTTTACAAGAATGCTTGTAGAGGAATGCTTCTACTACAAAATTAAAAATACAAAATGCTAAAACAAAGTTCCTCCTGGTAATGGTGGTGAAGAGGAGAAAATCCTTGCTCCAAGCTCAACTACTCCTAGGTTTAAAAAGGATTTCTCCTACTCCCTTCTTGATGTGCTCCTCCAAAGATGATGCTATCCTAGGTGAAACGTTGCGACTTCGAGAGATAACCGGGTTTTATTGTTATAGCGTTGTAGTATAGCCAGTTATTGCCACCATTTCAAATATATAAATTTTTTTTACTCGGAAAATAAAAGAGTTCCCTAGGTCGAACTCAGGGAGCAAGTTATATTCTAGAGATATACATGTTTCTTTTACAAAAATAAAGAAAGAGAGAGAAAGAATTTGTTGTCTTTTCTTCTTTTCTCTTTGCTTCTCCTCGTCTCAGATCTTCTGTTATCTTCTTCTTCTTTATCTGCAGTGGTGATGTTCTTCTTCTGCAGTGGTGATGTTCTTCTTCTTCTTTCAGCTGTTCCTACTCTTCCTTTTTCTTCTGCAGAGCGGTCCTGTTCTTCTTCTTTTCCTTTCTTCAGATCTTCTTCTTTCAGTTCTTCCCTGTGTTCTCCTCTGCCTCGCCTTCTTCTGTTGTTCTTCAGATCTCCTTCTTTCTTCTTTTCTTTTTCCTGTCAGGACGTCGTCTCTCCTTCTTTCTTCTTTTCCCTTCAGGACGTCGTCTGATTTTCCAATCAGATGACTTAAACCGCTTGTTGCTACAGTGTCTCCCTCAGCTTCCTTCTTCTTCCGCGGTCCTTCTTCTTCACCTGTGCCTGCACACTTCAGAGTTTACGTCAGAGGGCAAAACCTACTCTACCCCCCGCCCCTCCGTCTCTCTCTCACAGAATCCGCTCATAGGATAGCTCTCCCAGAGCTGCCGGGTAGCCGGGTACGGGTAGCGCCCGGGTCCAGGCCCACCGGCGTGAGTGGTGGGCGAGGAGTGCAGGTCAGTCTAAGTCGGGTCGGGTCAGGTCCGCGGGGCGTGAGCGCGGACGAGACCGGGTAACCGGGCAGGTGAAGGGGACCTCACCCCGTGTGCTGAGGCAATAAGCCTCCAGCACTTTTTCGCTTTATACCGCTGCGCCTCTTCAGACTTTTCCGAGGTGGGACTAAATGTCCCACCCTAATTGAGCGCCCGCAGCGGAGAAAGCAGCGGGCGATCGTAGCTACACGCGAGGCCTTCGCCCCAGCTGCGAGCCTGATGCTTTGTCGAAATGCCTCGCAAGGCCTGGGAGTCGAATCTGGGCGTGGCGCGGCTGCAGCTGCAGGCGGAAGCAGCTCCTTCTGCACGGCAATGGCGGCGGAGGTCGGGTGACCTGTTCACAGCAAAACGGCCTCTCGGCCTAATCAGAAGGTGCCGGGAGCTTCGCCAGAGTGCGGCGAAGCTCGTGTGGGTGGTGGCGAGGCGTGGGGCGGCGTGCAAGGGCTGCCCTAGGTCGGACTGTGGGTTGGAGGATGGGTTTGTTCGGTGGGGTTGCAGAGGGTGATGTGGGGGAAGTGGAAGGGCGGGGGTTGATCAGGGTGAGGAGGCGGAGGTTCTGCGGTGGTCGGCGAGCCGTGTGGGTTGCTGGGGTGATGGGGGGGGTCTCGCCGGAGTTTGGCCGGAGACGAAGGGGGTGACGGTGGACAGGAGCGGTCGAGGGTTTAATCAAATAAAAGACAGTGAGGAAAAGAAAGAGGGGGAGATGGGGAGGAGTTCTGACCTAGCTACGGAGACGAAAGGGGCCGGAGCAGGGCGACAGTCGTATCGACTGTCGCCGGAGAAGAAGATGCCCAGGGGAAGGGGCGGCGGCGAGCAGAGAGCCGGAGAGGCGCCAGCTGGGTGCGGCGTGGCGCGGGAAGAGTAGGGGAAGAAGTCTCTGCTGCTGGTATTGTGGCAGAGCGAAGAGGAGGAGGAGGAGGAACCGCCGGAGCTGGTGGGCGTCTGCCGGAGTGAGAGGAGAGGAAAGTTGGGGGTTTTCTCCGTTAGATCGAGCTGGGAAGAACGGTGGAGCGACGGGGGTATTTATAGGGACCGAATCAGGGAGGAAGGCGGAGGGAGACAACGTGTCTCCCTCGCTGGAGGACGCCGGAGATGGAAACCCATACCGTCCGTGCATTCGCACGGCCGGTATGGTGGGTTACAGCGACCAGGGGGGTGTCCCTGCGACGGCTGACGACGCAGGGCACCCCCGGTTTACTTGCCAGGCTCTCCCCCTCACCCTGCGCGGCGCCATGCTCCGCGCAAGGTCGCCGGAGCATGGTGCTGGCAGGTTTTGTAGGGGGGACCTGAACGCAAAGAACGAAGGAGAGTTAGGGGCCAAAATGCGAGGGTTCAAAAGTTGAGGGCCAAAAAGTAAATATATGAGGACCAAAGTGTAAAGTTGGTCAAGGAGGTTTCTTCTTAGGCTCAAGTTTTTATACATGACTAATTAGGACCCAAGGAATCTGATGGTGAATTTCATTTCTATATTAAACCTTGTTTGACCGGTCAATTTATGCGAAAACCCAAATTAAGTTATTAATTGGGCATGGTTCTCAATGTAGGTCAAAATGGGTTCTGAAGGCCAAATTTAAGATTCTAAACCCTAGAGATTATTTTTCTGTGAATTTTAGAGGGTTTATTCTATTTTTACTTTGCCTCGAACCTCGTGAATTGAAGTGGGTTGTTTTAGGGTTACAGATTATCATTTAGTTCCTTGGAATTGCTGTAGCCCTTGCTAGATCATCTCATCCCACTTTTATTCTTATTAAGTTGCTTTGACCAATGTTTGGGCCCTGAATTACCCTGTATGCAGATTATACTGGTAAAATTGCATTTTTACCCCTTATGACTTATTTTCTCCTTAAACTCAGAATTCTCTGAGTTAAGCCTTTCCTTGAGTTATGTAGGAGCTTTTATCCTTTGTATTAGGTCAAAATGAGCTAGTTATGGCTCATGATGAGGTTCTCATCATACCCCCATGCCTAGCTTTTGCTAGTCCCTTAGCAAAAACTTAAGGTTTCAACCCTTGTTCTAGATCATGAAGTTTTTAATAGTTTTAGATAAGTGCCTTTTTTATTTAAGCATAGATTAGGTTAGAATGCTGACCATAGGCCTAAAAGGTACTCTAGTACCAATCAAGATCCAAATCTGTCTAGCCTTAGCCTCAGTCTTTAGCAAAGGTTTTTAAGGTCCACAAGAACTAACCTAAGGTTTATTGGACTTTGTGGTTAAAGCACCCGTGCTTGAAATGATTTTAGCCCTGGCTCAGTTCGCAGTGCATTTTGTAAGAGAGAGATAGAAAGTTTTTCTGTTTGGAGAGTTTTCTCTCTCTTTTTCTTTTAGTTCTAGCCTAGGATTGGCTTTTCAACACGGTCTGTATCAGATTCCTTGCTCCCATCATCAATCCTCAAGGGTTCCTGGCGATCGATGCTTCGAGATAGCACCGCCCATGGCAACCCTCGGAACCCTGGCTATTGAGATTTCGAGATAATCCCATCCATGGTGTTCCGTGGCTGAATCCAGACCTTGGCAATTGACACTTCGAGATAATGCCATCCATGGAATCTGAACCAGCAGAGTGCTTACATTCCCCCAGTAGGATATGTAAATATCCTAAGAGACAAGCACCGAGGAGATGATATTTTGTTACGCATCTTTGAGGGGATTTCCCGCCTCTCTGCGCTGGGAACTCGTCCAAATCAACTTGTGTTGATTGGCCGCTCCTATTCTAAGTGTTCTTTTCAGAATTTTGCGACGCTTCTGCGTGATTCTGATTTTTACGCTTACTGAACCAGGCTGTGTGTGAGGTTAGGGTGCTTAGGTTACTGAGTCCCGTAAACCAAAAATTAGTTAACGAGGCCAAATACTCCCTAAGCCTTAGACCTAATACTTCAGCTTTTCATTTTCCTCAACCTCTTGAGGAGTGTCCAGATCTTAATGGGTACTAAGAGTCTATTCAAGAATGCCTAAGGTTTGCATTCTTACTAATCTCATTGTGCACTTTTCAGTTATTTTCTTGAATGAGGTCTAGAACTTAGGTTAATTCCTTAGTTCCTTACTAATGACTATCACCTTTTCTCATAATTTTGTGCTCCTTTTTCTCTTTTGTTTCTTTTCTCCTCTTTTCCTCTTATTCTTTTTCGAAAATTTTTTAATTTTTATGGTGTTTTTGGCATATGTGAATTTTTTGTTTGAAACCTTTTCTTACAAGTCTTGCACTTTCATACCCCCCCCCATGCCTAAGATTTGCAATGTCCTCATTGTAACCTAGGGGTTTGTATTTAATTTAGTTCATACATTAGGACAGATGTTTTGATGAGTGAATGGGTCGGGGTGACTGTTGCGGACGATTTCTAATCCCAGATGCAAGCACCTGAGGTGGAGTCGGTTGTCCTAAAGTGTGAGCTTTAAGTGCAAAAAGGTGTCAGAACAAGTTTCAAGTTTTCAAAGAGAATGACGGGTTGCCTCCCGTTGAGCGCTAAATTTGATGCCTTCAGCCAAGCGGGAAATGCGATGGAGAGGGGATGGTCAAATCAGCAGAGTTTTGTAAGACAAGCACCTTGATTAAGAGCCTGGTTGGTCCAACCAGGTGCTTGTTCAGATCAACAGGCTGATGATGCAGCCCAAACCCAATCAATCTGGTGGGTTGATAGATGTGGATAAAAAGGTGTGGAACCCACCATAAACTATGAAGCTTAGATGGATGTGGAAGTGTAAACGCAGGGTTTGGCTGAGTCGAATCAGCCTGGTCAGAGTAGGGACCCGTAGAATAATCAATGAATGACGCGGAAACCCTACAGGGGTGATCAGAGAATGATAGAGCATGGTATGTAGTCTGATCAATGTTCGAAACCCGATGTGGAAATGCAATCGGCTCGGTGAGAGGTGAATCTGAATAGAAATTGAGTCCGGTTGCGGGTCGGGGTTTGGGAGAGGTTTTGATCCGTTCTGTGTGTGCGGACGAGGTGGCCATTGTGTACGAGGGCTCTTCTAGAAACAGATGATAGGTGGTTTTCTGTAGAGAGTCCTATGGGTAACTATCAAATGCCGGAAGAGTGTCTGTAGGATGAAAGGAATCGGATTCGAGAAAAAATTTGGATTCTTGGTTGTAATCACTCTTGGCATTTTCTATTTTTGGTTCCTGAGGATCGAAAAGGAATGATTCTGTGTTATTAGTGATCTCGGGAATCAGGACCTCAGAGTCAGAGTCAGAGTCATGTGAACTGAGGTCGTAGATAGGCCTGGCGTGTTCAGGAAGGGGAATCTCTCCGCAATTATAGTCAGATCTGAAATTGTCGGAGAGTTGGCGAAAATGATCATGAATTCCACCACAGCAAAAATCATCAGATGTGGAATCAGCAGCCTGACTGGGTTCTAGCCTATATGTCACTTCTGGGCTCAAAAAGATGTTCTGTTCAAGCTCTAAGCTGGTAGGATAGACCCCATTAAAACCTTGCTCATCCAACTCCTCAGTTTCTGTATCATAAATTGGCATGTTTTCTGAAAAATCGATCAGATTTCCTGAGGATGTTGGAGAGGGATATTCATCAAATAGAGGCCCAGAATCATATTCTGTAAAAATTTGATCTTTCTCATAAGGGGCCTCATAATCTTCCCAATAAGTTTCAGATCTAGGTTCTAGGCTTAGGATGTGGGTAGAATTATTAGAACCTAAGTCCGAATAACCTTCGAGGGTTACCTTATCAAAACAAGGGGCAGAATTTATACCCTCCAGAGGTTCAATTCTAATCTTGTTATTGTAGGAGTCTTGGAGTTCTAAGCTTGGTGATTTATGGCCTAGGGTTGGCTCAGCATTGTGTTCTCCTGCAACTTCCCAACCTATTTTAATGCTATCTTCTATTTGGGTTGGGAGTCGACAACCACCTTGTGCCTCAGTCCCGAGGTCTGGGAAACTGGATTGATTTTTAGTACTGTTCCAAGATGACTCATCCTCTATTTCTGGTGTATACGGGTATTTTTGGTTGATAGTTTTTTCTAAAAGTCTCATCATCTCTACCCGTTTTTCAAGAGCATCTTGGTTTTGTTCCCAAAGTACAGGATTTGTCAAGCATTGAAGGTATTCAAATTTGTGTAATTTGTCTATCTCAATGTATCCTGTCATGAGCATATCTCGGGTTGATCCTTTTGAAATTTCAGTCAATAGGATTTGGGCACAGTTCATGATGAAAGCTGTGGTTGTTGGGACATCAACCTGAATGTTTTCTACTGGTGTTGAGGGTTTGATTTCATAGATTTCAAGGGCATCCTCAATCATCTTATCTTTCATGGATCTCATATATTCAGGTTTTTTGAATGGTAGTCTTGCTAGGTAATTAGGCTGCATAATTGGATCAGGTGGTGGAATCAAGATATAGAATCAAAGTTTGAATCAAGATGGAAGAAGGGGATTTTGTTCAGAATCAGAGGAAAGAAGGGCTGTGTGAATGATTTTTGTAAAAACAAAGGAGACGAGGCTTAGCCTTGGGGAGAGTGAATTTCTATAGGAGGTTTCAAGGACCTCCTGAAAAATACTGAAGGACTGGATGAGATAAGCAGGTGCTGGACCCAATCAAGACACCCAAAAATTTGTTGGGTGACTATAGAGGTGTGGGGCAGATGGACCCCTTGATCAGAAAGATCGTCCACCTGAGAATTACCTGGGCAGCCAGAGAGGGAGAGTCCCGCAAAGACCCCTACACGGTAGAGCGTCCCCACGGGTTACAGGGTTTCCCCCACCCGACCTCTCTTGTCACTGCGGTTCCAGGTAGACCAGAATGGGGATCTTGACCTCTTAAGTCTACCTTTTTTTATGTTAAGATCAAGGTGTTTAGGTTTTTACTTGAACTTTAGGTGTTTTTGTGAACAAAGTGGCCTTGTTTGAAGGTTGGTTGACCCTAGGGGTCAACTTCACCTAGTGGTTTCCTTGAGAAGTTAGGCCTTGTTTTAGGGTTCAAGTGTTTAGAGAGAGCCAATTGTTTAGGATTTTTCTTATTAATTATTTTCAATCAATGGCTTGGGCACACCTCTTTTGGATTTCCTCAATTCTTGATTAAGGGGTGTGTCTCTACTGAAATCCTAATGTTTGACCTTATGTTGGCTCTACTTGGTCCATTTAACTCTTTGTTGGGTAATTAGGGCTCAAGCAAGAATGTGTTAGCCCTTAAATACCCTTAATAGTGTGCAGGAGTGATGAGTTGAAAACATGCAACTCTTTATGGTTACTAAGTATGGAAGACAGGTTAGCCCTATATTGCTTGTTCTTTTCTTTTCTTCCTCCTTAGAGTTTAGGGGTTAATAGCGAGAGGAAAAATTTACCTGTCTTCGGAGTGGTTGTCGTGCGGTTGCTTGTCTTGATTTCCTGTAGCTGCACAAAAGAGGGGAGATTATCAGAAATTAAAAAGAAACAGGAATGTTTACCTCTAGAATAGCCGTTGCTCCCCGGCAACGGCGCCAAAATGAAACGCTGGCGCTTCGGGAGATAATCGGGTTTTATTGTTATAGCGTTGTAGTATAGCCAGTTATTGCCATCATTTCAAATATATAAATTTTTTTTACTCGGAAAATAAAAGAGTTCCCGAGGTCGAACTCAGGGAGCAAGTTATATTCTAGAGATATACATGTTTCTTTTACAAAAATAAAGAAAGAGAGAGAAAGAATTTGTTGTCTTTTCTTCTTTTCTCTTTGCTTCTCCTCGTCTCAGATCTTCTGTTATCTTCTTCTTCTTTATCTGCAGTGGTGATGTTCTTCTTCTGCAGTGGTGATGTTCTTCTTCTTCTTTCAGCTGTTCCTGCTCTTCCTTTTTCTTCTGCAGAGCGGTCCTGTTCTTCTTCTTTTCCTTTCTTCAGATCTTCTTCTCGTGCCCTTCTTCTTTTAGTTCTTCCCTGTGTTCTCCTCTGCCTCGCCTTCTTCTGTTGTTCTTCAGATCTCCTTCTTTCTTCTTTTCTTTTTCCTGTCAGGACGTCGTCTCTCCTTCTTTCTTCTTTTCCCTTCAGGACGTCGTCTGATTTTCCAATCAGACGACTTAAACCGCTTGTTGCTACAGTGTCTCCCTCAGCTTCCTTCTTCTTCCGCGGTCCTTCTTCTTCACCTGTGCCTGCACACTTCAGAGTTTACGTCAGAGGGCAAAACCTACTCTACCCCCCGCCCCTCCGTCTCTCTCTCACAGAATCTGCTCATAGGATAGCTCTCCCAGAGCTGCCGGGTAGCCGGGTACGGGTAGCGCCTGGGTCCAGGCCCACCGGCGTGAGTGGTGGGCGAGGAGTGCAGGTCAGTCTAAGTCGGGTCGGGTCAGGTCCGCGGGGCGTGAGCGCGGACGAGACCGGGTAACCGGGCGGGTGAAGGGGACCTCACCCCGTGTGCTGAGGCAATAAGCCTCCAGCACTTTTTCGCTTTATACCGCTGCGCCTCTTCAGACTTTTCCGAGGTGGGACTAAATGTCCCACCCTAATTGAGCGCCCGCAGTGGAGAAAGCAGCGGGCGATCGCAGCTACACGCGAGGCCTTCGCCCCAGCTGCGAGCCTGATGCTTTGTCGAAATGCCTCGCAAGGCCTGGGAGTCGAATCTGGGCGTGGCGCGCCTGCAGCTGCAGGCGGAAGCAGCTCCTTCTGCACGGCAATGGCGGCGGAGGTCGGGTGACCTGTTCATAGCAAAACGGCCTCTCGGCCTAATCAGAAGGTGCCGGGAGCTTCGCCAGAGTGCGGCGAAGCTCGTGTGGGTGGTGGCGAGGCGTGGGGCGGCGTGCAAGGGCTGCCCTAGGTCGGACTGTGGGTCGGAGGATGGGTTTGTTCGGTGGGGTTGCAGAGGGTGATGTGGGGGAAGTGGAAGGGCGGGGGTTGATCAGGGTGAGGAGGCGGAGGTTCTGCGGTGGTCGGCGAGCCGTGTGGGTTGCTGGGGTGATGGGGGGGGTCTCGCCGGAGTTTGGCCGGAGACGAAGGGGGTGACGGTGGACAGGAGCGGTCGAGGGTTTAATCAAATAAAAGACAGTGAGGAAAAGAAAGAGGGGGAGATAGGGAGGAGTTCTGACCTAGCTACGGAGACGAAAGGGGCCGGAGCAGGGCGACAGTCGTATCGACTGTCACCGGAGAAGAAGATGCCCAGGGGAAGGGGCGGCGGCGAGCAGAGAGCCGGAGAGGTGCCAGCTGGGTGCGGCGTGGCGCGGGAAGAGCAGGGGAAGAAGTCTCTGCTGCTGGTATTGCAGCAGAGCGAAGATGAGGAGGAGGAGGAACCGCCGGAGCTGGTGGGCGTCTGCCTGAGTGAGAGGAGAGGAAAGTTGGGGGTTTTCTCCGTCAGATCCGAGCTGGGAAGAACGGTGGAGCGACGGGGGTATTTATAGGGACCGAATCAGGGAGGAAGGCGGAGGGAGACGACGTGTCTCCCTCGCCAGAGGACGCCGGAGATGGAAACCCATACCGTCCGTGCGTTCGCACGGCCGGTATGGTGGGTTACAGCGACCAGGGGGGTGTCCCTGCGACGGCTGACGACGCAGGGCACCCCCGGTTTACTTGCCAGGCTCTCCCCCTCACCCTGCGCGGCGCCATGCTCCGCGCAAGGTCGCCGGAGCATGGTGCTGGCAGGTTTTGCAGGGGGGACCTGAACGCAAAGAACGAAGGAGAGTTAGGGGCCAAAATGCGAGGGTTCAAAAGTTGAGGGCCAAAAAGTAAATATATGAGGACCAAAGTGTAAAGTTGGTCAAGGAGGTTTCTTCTTAGGCTCAAGTTTTTATACATGACTAATTAGGACCCAAGGAATCTGATGGTGAATTTCATTTCTATATTAAACCTTGTTTGACCGGTCAATTTATGCGAAAACCCAAATTAAGTTATTAATTGGGCATGGTTCTCAATGTAGGTCAAAATGGGTTCTGAAGGCCAAATTGAAGGTTCTAAACCCTAGAGATTATTTTTCTATGAATTTTAGAGGGTTTATTCTATTTTTACTTTGCCTCGAACCTCGTGAATTGAAGTGGGTTGTTTTAGGGTTACAGATTATCATTTAGTTCCTTGGAATTGCTGTAGCCCTTGCTAGATCATCTCATCCCACTTTTATTCTTATTAAGTTGCTTTGACCAATGTTTGGGCCCTGAATTACCCTGTATGCAGATTATACTGGTAAAATTGCATTTTTACCCCTTATGACTTATTTTCTCCTTAAACTCAGAATTCTCTGAGTTAAGCCTTTCCTTGAGTTATGTAGGAGCTTTTATCCTTTGTATTAGGTCAAAATGAGCTAGTTATGGCTCATGATGAGGTTCTCATCACTAGGCATGCCTTAACTCCTCCTAGAGTGGAACAATTCCACTCCAAAAACTCCTCCTAGGGTGGACATGGACCACCCTTAAAAACCTGCTCTTTAGCGATCCTCTTGCTTGGCTTTCCTTGGAATAGGACCCCTTGGCTTGGGCAAAAGAGAGAAGGGAAGAGGGGAAGGCACCAAAGAGATAGAGTGTCTCCATAATTTTTTCTTCTCATTCTTCTCTTGGCCGACTATGGCTGGTGGATTATGGTGGAAGAACACTTGAATGATGTAGCCAAGGGTGTCCTTTTTTGGTGGTAGGGTAGGTCTTTATATAGGAGTGGTAGAGGAGGGGGTAGGCGTAGATGATATGTAGGGTTAGGATGGGTTTATGAAGGTGGTTAGAGGTGCTAAGGGCCATTGTGATTTGGCACCAAGGGTGGATGGTAATGATAGCGTTATGGGGATAGGTGTAGGGTGGAGATGGCCTTTTAGGTTGACGCCAAAATGGGGTGTGTGGTCCTTTCTGGCATCAACCATGGTGGTGTTTTTGGGAGGAAAGGGTTCCATGGTTGGCACTAAAATGAAGGGTTGCTAGTGGTGTGTTTTGGCGCCAACCATAGTGGTTTAGGGTTGGGTTTAGGTAGGGTTATGGCTGTAGATTCCCGACGGAAGGGGAGTGAGATGTGCGTAATTCAAAAGATAACGCAGAAATAGAATAATAATCACATGAAATAAACAATCTCAGAAGCACACAACGAATTTTTAGGTGGAAACCAAAACCCAAGTAAGACCACAACCTAAGCCTCTCGACTTAGGATTTTCCGATCAACCTAGTCGATCAAATCCACTAACCAAGTCACTTAAACAAGGGTGACTTAACCTCTTACAACCACGCTACCATGTATGAGGGTAGCGTACCTCAAACTGACACCACTATGTGCGAGGGTAGTGTTGCCTCAACCCCTCCTCTTCATGAGTAGTATTTTGTCTCGCAAGAGAGATGGGAATTCGCAAAGCGAATATCCAAACAATGACATTTTCAATAAATCCTATAGGGCCACAAAGTATAAATCTAACTAGCTACTATAGGCAAAGGAAACTTCCCTTTGATGGAAGTGCATTGGCTAGTGATGCGGAGTGCATGATCCATGCCATGCCACGATGGCGCTCTCGTATTCGTAGGCAGGAGAGCAGGTGCACAACTAGGATGATGCTCTCAAGATGTAGACTAAAGCTTCGGAGAGCAAGATCATTTGGATGCAATATGATGTGGAAATAGTATATCAAGGTGTGTTTGGCTTAGGAAGGGTGCTCCTCTATTTATAGAGGTCCTAATAAGTCTTTGGAAGGCCTTGGAAGCCTCTTGTAGCTGTTGGGAACAAAGTTCAAGAGTATGGTCCAAAATCCCATCGAAATCAGGGTTATTTATGATTTTGATAGGGTTATCAGATGTCTGATTTTATGGTTAGACGTCTAGGTCTTCGTTTGATCTGAAAGTCGGTCGTCTGATCTAGAAGGGTGGATGTTCTAAACTGGGTTGGATCAAGAAAGACATCTAAGAATCACTTTTAAGACGTCTGGGAATATAATCAGACGTCTAATTCTAGATAGCTTTCTTCCTATTTTCACCATATCGAAATAGGGTTCTAGTGCTATAAGGGTCAAAGGACCTATAGGACGTCTGGAAAAGGTTATGGATGTCTGGAAAGAGAAATCTCTGCAGGAATTGATTTTGCGAGACTCGAGCAACTATTAGGTCTAACAAAAGGTGACTTGGGTTAGATCTTAGCCTAATGTCTATTTATCTGACACCTGGGATGCTCTACAGACGTCTAAAAATAGATGTAAATCTGATTAACACTTAATCCTATAAGATAAAGGTCTAACAGTCCAACGGTCCTATTGTAAGATGTCTGGCAAGATCCTCAGACATCTTGTAAGACGTTTGGAGTATAGTATGGATGTCTGAAGTTGGCAGAGAGAAAATAGGATTCCAGCCCAAGTGTTTTTGACATCTAGACAAAGAGGTAGACATCTTAAAAGTCAAGATCAAACATCTGAGATCTAGATTGGACGTCTGATAGGGCTATCTGATTACTGTTTTGGTTTTCTAAGTGATTTCTAAGATTGTCTAGGTATCCTAGGGAATGTGTAAGTGTTCTTAGGACTAATGTAAGGAACTTTGGGCTCTTTACATGAATCTAAGAAAATAAAAGAGCAAAGTACAAGAAGATAAACACAAAATGCATGAAAGATAAATATCTATTCTATTCTTATTGTCTTTGAACTTTTGCTCCATGCGAAGCTCCATCTCTTCTTCCTCCATCAAGCTCCTCTAATCCACCATGGATGCAAGCTTGAACTCCTTCACACTTGTATCCATTTGCATTCATCCTGGAACTTATAAACTCAAATGCAAATGTTAAATCAAAAGTGTTTTCTTATCATCAAAATCAACGATCATGGTGCCCTTGCACCAACAATGGTGCAATTAAGTGAGCGGGGTGGACAGCCATGGAGTGTGGAATAGGGTTGAGGTTAGCTAAGTGATGATGGCAGATTCGCATGCAGATGGGATTTGGATTTTGGAAAACTCATCATCGTAGTTCGATTCACAAGAAAACCCGTCAATCAGATAAAATTTATAATTGAAACTCGAAATGTGAGTCCCAGGTCGAACACGGGGAGGCGAACGTTTGGTTTTGAAAGATACACATTTCGCTTTTATTTATTTTTGTCATTTTTGTATTTTCTAATTTTTTTTGGTATTTTTAATAGGGCAAGAGATCAGGTCGATGAAATTTTATTTAGCTAATCTACTTGCAAAATATGAGAGAGAGAAACAATCATATATATCTCAATAAGTGTTTCTACAACTATGAAAGCAGGAAAAACTAGACTAGAAAGCAATAAAGATAAGTGGAGATGAGAAGAATCCCCCTCGATGTTCGCTTGGAGGATGACTCGCTTTGACGTCACCTGAAGGAAGGTGGTGAGGAGCACGATGAATGAGGATGGAGCTAGAGGATGAAGGGTGGGGTAGGATGGCATCGCGGCGAGGATGTACTTCTCGATGTATGTGAGAGGACAGCCATGGGATGCTCCACTAATGGGGATGAGGGGAGGGAAAAATATTTGGTTTTCTACTCTAGAGGAGCATCCCAAGCTTGGGACAAGCTCTCTCTAGAGCCTTGGAGGTGATGAGAGGAATAAAGGAAGAGATGCTTTGGAATGGCGGGGGGTAGGTCCTTTTATAGTGGAGGAGAGACAAAATCGTCCATGGGTAATTAGTGATGGTTGTAATCATCGCTGAAGATTTGCCCAACTGTCGTTGAAGATCTGTGCCCTCGGGCGCACGGATAGCGCAGGACATTGGTGATAGCTAGAAGCGTCACTAAAGGCCTACCGAACTATTGCTGAAGATCGCGCCCCCACTGCTCACGCCCCGCTTGCGTGCACATTGTGCGCTCCTTGTCACACACACGCTCGCGTGCTAGCACTGCATAGTGTGCGCTTGTGCGCACAGTCATGCTGAGCTGTAAGCGCTATGTGCTGCACCCTTTCTCACGTAATTGTGTGCTCAATTAGCCAATTGGGGGGGCTATGGGGATTCGAACCCACGCCCCTCTGTTGAAAGCCCACACCTCCACCATTGCGCCAAGTCGTCTAGATGGTCGCGTTGACGTCATAAGGCGTGAGGTGGAGGAGAGCTCTCAGCCTGGATCAAGATCCAACGGCTGAGAATTGATGATGAAGATGATGAGGGGGCACCTTCTAGTTACTACTGGCTCGTGTTGGGTGGCCTGGATGGTGCCACATGGCAACATCTAGGCCATCCATCTTCTGTTTGTTGCAGAGGGTGCCACAATGCTCAGATCGAGATGATTCTCACGCTACCGAACTGTGATCGTCGCTCCGAATCCATCCGTATGGTCAGATTTTCCATCCAAAACCTGTATGGATGTCACATTGCCCCCTGGTCGTTGATCTTCCTCGAACTTCATATGATGCTACGGGATTCCGATCTAGGTGATTTTGTAGGCATTAGACTCTGATCATCGTCTTAATCAAATCCATACAGTCGGATCATCCATCCAAGGCCCTAAAATAAATCTCCTTCCCTCCTGGACATAAAAAGGATGTAACTAACATAAAATATACACAACTACTCTAAATGCAGGATGATGCATGCTATGCAATATTTATAACATGAAAGGCAAATCTAAACCTAGGAACATGCATGTAGGCATTTTAACCTAAATGAATGTGTCTACATCATACCCTCATTCCTATCTTTTGCTAGTCCCTAGAAAAATTAAACTACATGCTTTGTATAAAAATAGAATTAGGACTCGATCGCTTAGGCCTAAGTTGTTTATTAACAATAGAAATTTTCAACTAAGGTCCTAAACTACGAAGACTCAATGGTACCCGGGTGTCTGCTAGAATGCAGACCGCCTAAGTCCTCGCCTTATTTGAAAAGGGAAGGTACATTTTTTTTTGTTTTTTCTTCTTTTCTAATTTTTTTATACTTTTAGAGTTTAAGAGTTTCAGGATAACTTTTTATGGCTACCTGACCCACCCAAGACTCGAAAACGACTTTAAGTGTTAAGCATCTTGTGAAAGGGTGATAGACTCACTAGGTGGCCGTTAAAACAGACTTCGGATTTCTACGACCCTAGGTGACCTTAAAGATTTCTACCTAGAGGTTTATCTTTCGGAATGGTAGCTTTCTCCTTACTTTTAAATTTTTTATGGGGTCAACACAAGAGCGAACCCAGTGTATATCTCCCTGGTATATTCTACTTTCTCGCTTCTTCCCTAAGTGTTTTGGGAATTATTGTGCATTTTTGTGAGCTGGTCTCTGGACAATCGGCCAATGAGCTGTTACCCACGATAACTTGCCAACCATACTCATGCGGTGAAGTGTGGTTTTATTTATTTATTTATTTTACTTTCTCCTTTTTCTTTTTTTTTTTCTTTTTCTTAAGTAGGTGGCTTCCCTGATTTAAGATTTACCTAAAGGCAGTATGAAGAAAATGGTCTTGTGGCTGGGCTCTGGACAATCGGCTAATGGGTTGTACCCACGACAACTTGCAAACCATACAACCCTAGATAGTTCATTAGCTACCCAATTTCCATAAAAATCGCTGGAAAGTGAGTCAGTGCAAGTAGTGTGTAAATGCTTAGACTTAAAATCCACTCAAATCAGAGGGCAGGTTGATAAGTCGTGTACTTATCATCTCAATTTATTCACCAAATTAAAATAAAATTACTTGACGAGGACTTAAGACTAAGTCCACATTTGAGTGGACACCTAAGCTAATTAAGCCCGAAGACCTAAAGACTCTAAGTGTTTAGGTCCTCTTGTATCATTTCCTAAAGTTAATGACACCTAATGCCTAAGTTCTCTTCTCCTAATTTTTTTCTTTTTGTCTTTTTGAATATTCATTTTTTAAAAAGAAAATAAAAGAAATTCTACAGAGCTAACGAAATAATTTCAGGATTAAGTATCCACCCCCTCATGCCTAAATGATGCAATGTCCTCATTGTTAAAACAAAGACATGAAAAGGGTAGAATAACAGAATATCACCTGAATTTTGTGACAATCTGATCAGCTTCACAAAGAACGTGGAATATACACACATATTAAATTTTAATACCTTCAACTAGGAATAATATACATACAAAGAAGAATTTGAGAATTTACAAGTGCGGGTCAGAATCAAAATAAAAAGATTAATCCTTAGACCCACCAACAGAAGATGTCCACAAATGTGGACCAAGTTATGGTGTAGACCCATGCCCCAAGGTCGAGTAGTTCTAAGGTTCTAGATGAAAATCACCCAGAACCAAAGATTGTTGTATTTACAAGGCCAGACCTACAGTTTGGTGGTGTACAACCCAAGACTAAAGTGTTGGAAAAAAAGGTAGATTTGATTTACAGGGTTCAGATGTCCACTTAAAATTCAGCTCAGAAAGATAGTCAATAATTTCGAGCTTAGGTTGAACGTCAAAGATATTGCAAGGGTCCTAGTAGAAAGTAGGTGGTTTCAGGTCAACAGGAACCCTTAGATCCAAAATCGTAGTTCCCTCAGAATTAACCTCCCAGATTTTTATTTCCACATTTCTGTCCTCCAACATCAAGTGTTTGGGTTCCGGGACCTCTAGCAAATCATTCACCCCATATGATTTACCCAAGTCCAATAATTATGGCTGAATCAGGATTGACTTGGGTCTGGTGATCTCAAAAATATCATAATTCAGCTCTTCAGGGTGTGGTTGAGCAGTGGGGCTACTAGCTAAATCATCAGGATTCGAATCATCCAAGTTAGCCCCAACATGATCGTAATCTTCAATAATCAGGCTATCAAAAGGTTTGTCATGCTCCTTAAGCCCATTTGTCTCACTAAAATCCTCTTCCTTAAGCTCAAGTGAGACTTCACTTAAAGATTCTTCACCCTCAAAGTCAAAGAATTCTTGATCCTCATTTATATATGTCTCAAAATCATATGTCATTTCATGGTCCATGGAGACATTTTTTGTCGTTCCCTGGCTCGAGGATCTCGGGTGAAGCAATCGGTTCATCCTCGATGGGTTACTCTAGCCCAACCTGCTCATCCTCGGTCTTAGAACATTTATCCCCCCAGACAAGTGCCTGAGCAGGTTCAGACATTTGCTCTCCTGAAGGGGGTTCATATGAGAATCATCCCAAGATTAGACTAGGGCAACCACAAATTTCATCCTCAACCTTGACAATTTCCCAAGTAGAAACTCACCTAGGCCCCTATACTTAACATTTTAGAGCAAATCCAATAGAGAACTATTAAGTTCGTCAATCATTTTGATCATAGGATCCAATGCTTTAGTGCATGGTGTTGGCTAGGCTTCTAAAGATTGTATGGTGTTCCTCAAGTTAGCCAACACCCTATCTTGCATCTGATTTACCTGAACAGAATGGTTCGATTCAGGTTTGGGTGTGTTTGGGTTAAATCTAGGGGAGTCAAGATATTGAGGTTCTTGGGTCCCTCCCTGATAGTAGGTCATCTCGAGTTGTTCAAAGAATAGAGGTGACCTATATTCAGTGGAATACTAGGGAAGGTAGATGTTATAATCATCATATCTTTCCTGATTGTAGATCAGGTTGGTTTAATTAGCAAAGGATGAAGATCTATAAACATTGTAGCTCTGGGAAGGATAGTAATCATAGTCTTGTTGTCCAAGGTTAGTCCCTGGACACTGAGGTCCAGTATCGTATCCCCAATCAAAGTTATCCCAGCTAGTGGATGGGTAATTATAAGCTGACTCGTGATAGTAATCATCTTGGGTATAAGTGGTGGTAGGAGGGTAGGATGGAAAATGAGTGTAGGATGTGGAAGGATACATGGTAGAATATGAAGGGAAATTAGAAGAAAGAAAGGAGCCCTGCAATACAAGCAATCAACCTTGTCCTCAGGTGGGTTAGCCTAAAGACCTACAGACTCCCAGGACTAGTCTTGAGATTATAACCGATTTGGTCTACTTTTATCTGGTCAATCCAACCAGTTAGAAGGAGGGGCTGGGGAGAAGGTTTTTCCTTTGGCTTACGCCTCTGGTTCCTAGTGTACTCCCCAGCCGCAGTCGTTTGACGCTACTCCCCTAGCTAGACTTCAGATGGACCAACAAAAGTAGATTAATTGAAAGAAATCTCAGTCTGAGCCCCAAAGAGCGAATTCATCCTTAAGGCCAATATCTACTTAGTTTTAGTTAGGCTTGGGATGATTGTGCTCTTTGAATGTGATGGGCCCTTTAGATGGATTATGCCCTTAATGATCAATTCAAATGTGTGTGCATGCACAACCAGGGTTTGCAAACAAGGTTATTTAATGATGTGTCTTTTAGGGTTTACCTTGTTTAGTAGCTTTTAGGGTTTAATTCTTAGGTTGGTTCAATCAGGTTCAAGAGAATACTCCAAGTTTTGAAAACACGGGTGTAGATATATTCCTTTAAAAATCTGAAATAAAATGTGGAGTGCCTGGTTCAATCCTAAAAATCAACCCTAAGTGGCAAGCTACTTGATGAATCAATTTTAATTTGAGTGGTGCGGCCTAAACAACTCAATCAATTGGTCTGTTGCACTACTTAGTTAAGGCACACAAAAAGTCTTAACCTAGTTAGATTTCTACTCACTTATGTGTATTGAGTTGAAGTGTACCGGGTCCATAGGTCAGATTCCAGTTAAGTGGTAGAATCAAAGTGGAATGGTGCACCTTAAGTTGAGAGTTGTGGGTGTTAATGTGTGTCTCTTTCAGGAAATCCCACAATCAGATAACATTTTTTATTTTTTTTATTTATATGGATGGCGAGGTGAGTGGACTGGCAAACAAGACAAATAATTTCTATCCTAGCATTTGTGAAAACACCTAAGTAGATTAGGTCTTGATTATTAAGGTGGTGAAATTATCTAGTGAGTGGGGAAGTGGAGGAAAACTTACAAATGTCTCTACACTTTACTCCAATCTACTGCCTTCGGCTCCTCGATCGGGTTCCTATAAGGCAATAAATTGAAGAAGAAAGATAGGTTAGAAAAATAAGTAAGTAATGCGAGAAAACCTGAAAGAAAACAAAGAGCGTTCCCTCCTCGGCAACGGCGCCAAAATGATAATGGTGGATTCGCACACTAATGAGATTTAGATTTTGGAAAACTTGTGCTCGTAGTTTGATTCGCGAGAAAATCCATCGATCAAATAAAATTTATAACCGAAACTCGAAATGTGAGTCCCGAGTCAAACATGGGGAGGCAAATGTTTGATTTTGAAAGATACACGTTTTGCTTTTATTTGTTTTTGTCATTTTTGTCTTTTCTAATTTTTTTTGGTATTTTTAATAGGGCAAGAGATCAGGTCAATAAAATTTTATCTAACTAATCTACTTGCAAAATATGAGAGAGAGAGAGAGAGAAACAATCATATATATCTCAATAAGTGTTTCTACAACCATGAAAGCGGGAAAAACTACACTAGAAAGCAATAAAGATAGATGGAGATGAGAAGAATCCCCTTCGATGGTCGCTCAGAGGACGACTCACTCTAACATTGCCTGAAGGAAGGTGGTGAGGAGCAGGACGAACGAGGATGGAGCCAGAGGACGGAGGGCGGGGCAAGACAGCATTGCGACGAGGATCTACTTTCCGAAGTAGGTGAGACGATGGCCACGGGATGTTCCACAAATGCGGATGGAGGGAAAAATATTTGGTTCTCTACTCTAGAGGAGCATCCTGATCTTGGGACAAGCTCTCTCTAGAGCCTAGGAGGTGGTGAGAGGAAGAAAGGAAGAGATGCTTTGGAATGGAGAGGGGTAGGTCCTTTTATAGTGGAGAGACAAAATGATCATAAGTAATTAGTGATGGTTGTAATCATCGCTGAAGATCCACCCAAATGTCGCTGAAGATCCGTGCCCTTCAATTCCTTTGTTGGTGCACACATAGCGCAAGCCATTAGTGACAGGTACAAGCGTCACTAAAGGCCCACCCAACTATCGCTGATGATCGCGCTCCCGCCGCTCACGCCCCGCTAGCATGCGCATTATGCGCTCCTTGTTGCGCACACGCTAGCGTGCTGGCATCGTGCTGTGCGTGCTTGTGCGCATGGCTGTGTTGAGCTGTGCACGCTATGCGTTGCACCCTTATGTGCGCAACTGTGTGCTCAATTGGCCAATTAAGGGGCTGCAGGGATTCGAACCCGCACGCCTCTGTTGAAAGCCCACGCCTCCACCATTGCGCCAAGTGGTCTAGATGGTCGCACAGACGTCTTAAGGCGCACGGTGGAGGAGAGCTCTCAGCCGTTGGATCAAGATCAAACAACTGAGAATTGATGATGTAGATGATGAGGGGGCGCCTTCCAATTGCTGCTGGGCGGTGTTGGGAGGCTTGGATGGCACCACGTGGCGCCATCTGGGTCGTCCATCTTCTATTTATTGCAAAGGGTGCCACGGTGCTTAGATCAAGATGATTTTTGCATTGCCGGACTGTGATCGTCGCTCCGGATCCATCCATACGGTCAAATTTTCCATCCAAAACCCATATGGATGTCGCATTGCCCCTTGGCCATTGATCTTCCTCAAACTTCATATGATGCTACGAGATTCTGATCTAGACATTTTTGGAGGCATTAGACTCCGATCGTCATCTTGATCAGATTTGTACAGTCGAATCATCCATCCAAGGCCCTGAAATAAATCTCCTTCCCTCCTAGACATAAAAAGGACGTAATTAACCTAAAATATACACTACTCTAAATGCAGGATGATGCATGCTATGAAATATTTATAACATGAAATGCAAATCTAAGCCTAGGAACATGTATGAATAGGCATTTTAACCTAAATGAATGTGTCTACATCACTAAGTTAGCTAAGCTAGCTTAACTAATAGAAAAGTAGTGCGAGCTAGGGTTTAGGAGGTGATGAGTTGGAAGCAGCTATTTTGGAGCACATCTGAAGCTAAAGGAATTTTCCCGGAGCTGATTCTAACGGCAGAGGTCTTCATAAGAAGTCAGCCACTCAGCTTAGCTAGCTAATTCTTCTACTAGAAGCTAAGCTTGAGTAATAGAGCTAAGTTGAGCTAGACTCAACCTATCTGGAGATGTGCTGAGCTAGACCTGCTTCTGAAGGGAACTCCTGAGCTAGCTTAGCTACTGAGTTGACAAGTAGTAGCTAAGCTGGAGGGAGTTCAGCTGCCATGAGCTGAGTGGAGCTAGGGAGAGCTGGACCTGAGCTGATGTGAATTCCAGTCAACTAAGTTGAGCTAGCTAAAGGTCCCAGTGAACTGATTGGAGCAGGACAAGCTAGACTCAACTAAGATGAGCTGAATCTGAGTTGAGTTAAGCTACCCTGAGCTACCATCCAGCTAAGATGAGTTGAATGGAGCTTAAGAGAGCTAAACCTAACCCAGGTGAGCTGGTATCCAATTTTGATGAGTTGATCTAATTGGGATCCAGTTGAATTGAGCTTCCTCTCAAGCTCAATGCATGCCTAACCTAAGTGATGCCTAAATGCAGCCTAGAAACCCATCTGCAGAGTTAAAACCCTAAGAGCTAGATCAATTTTAGGGCACAAGAATGATGATAAACTGGTGTTTATCACATCTCCATGCTTATCTTTTGCTAGTCTCTTAGCAAAATTTATTTTCACAAAATGGATTTTTAGGAAAGACTAAGTTTTTTACTTTTAAGTAGAAGGAGATTATGGGACCTTGGTTGGTTAAAACACGGAATGCACGGGATTTGTTATGGACGAACATCAGGATTTGTCTTCAGATCCAAAAATTGGATGAATCGGGATCAATGTATCCTCCAAAAATTTACAAATCTTGTGTCAGTGCTTGTGAATGCCAACATTTATAAGGTCGTGTTTTTGAAATTTTTTTTCTCCCCCATGCTTATTCCTAGCTTAGCTTACATCAAATGTGTTGGGATCATCATTCCCGTTACCAATCCTCGAGGGGGCTCTGGCACCAATACTTCGAGATAGTACTATCCAATACACCACCCAGGAGCTCAAAACCCCAATACACAGTGTGGTGTAATGGGGCACTCTAACTAAACTCAAGCTCTTGCTCCAACGCTATGGGTAGAGCACCGTCCAAGACACTTGAGTTGCAAAATTGTGCCTTAATGCTGCATTTAAAGATATGAAATAAGATATAGAGCAACACCAAGGCAGTAACATGTTGACATCACATCCACAAAGGAGACATTTTCCTCCTTCTCAACAGTGGGAACTCAAACCAATCATCTGCTTCATGTTTCACTAGTGCTAAACAAAGGGTTTTTTCTAATTTCTAAATGTTTTTTTAGGTGTTGGCTTGTGTGTGAAATTTGACACAAGAATTTGTAGGAGATGCAAGTTTTTGGATCGGAAACTAAGCCAAGTAATTTCTAGGTTACAAAAAAGATCATGTCAACTAAATCATCTAAGTTCAGGTGGAATTTAGAGGAGGATACTTGATCTACTCTAAAAATAGACCCAGAGGTTCTAATAATCAGATCCGTATCCTTATCCCTAGTTTGTTAAAGATTAAATCCCATTACGCCTTAAAATGAATCTTCAACCTTCGTCCCGATTTCAAAATTTCCTCAAAAAATTTTCAATATTTTTATTCTTTTTGGGTATGCATACAAAAATGAAACAAAAATTTTGAATGGTTTTAGGTTTTGAAAATCCTGAATTGATCGACAAAATTTAAAAATAGCCTCCATACTTAAGATATGCCATGTCCTCATGCATTAGGAAGGGAAAAGAAATCACATTGGTGAAGGTGGTCATAATCAGGATAGTCAAAACCTCTAAAATAGAAATTGAAAAATGTAAAGCAGGAAAAATAATGGGTTACCTCCATCTAGTGCTATCTTTTATACCATTCAGCCGGACCTAAATTGCATCAATGATCATTAGAAGGAAGGTCGATTAAATCAAGAGTGTCAAATGGGAGATTCGAGGAATTGTCTAAGTAGGCGTTAAACGTTGGCCATTGACTTGAAAGGTGGTATTCATTTTTTGATCCAAAAGGTCAGCTGCATCATATGGATATGTTTTCAGGACAATAAACGGGCCAATCCACTTTGATTTAAGTTTGCCTGGAAAAATGCGTAAACAGGTGTTGAAAAGCCAAATGCGTTGATTGATATAAAAATGTTTCCGAATGATATATTTATCATGAAATTTCTTTATTCGGTCTTTATAAATCCTGGCATTTTCGTAAGAAAAATTATGCAATTCTTCGAATTCAGTTAATTGCAGTTTCCTTTATTTACCAGCTTCAGATAAATCCATGTTTAATTGTTTAATTGCCCAAAAGCCCTATGTTCGGGTTCTACTGGGAGATAGCATGCCTTTCCAAAAATCAGATGGAAAGCGGACATGTTGAGGGGGGTTTTAAAAGCTGTACGGTAGGCCCATAAAGCATCTTCCAATTTATTAGACTAGTCTTTACGATCAGGCCTAACCGTGTTTTGCAAAATATTTTTAATTTTCCAGTTAGAAACTTCTGCTTGGCCATTTGTTTGGGGGTGGTAAGGAGTGCAAATTTTATTATTAACCCCATATTTATATAAAAAGTGACAGAATTGAGAGTAGGTGAAATGTGATCCTCCATCACTGATGATGGCCTTAGGGATGCTGAATCTCGAGAAAATATTTTTCTTAATGAAATCAATGAAAACCTTCTGATCATTGGTGCATGTGGGTATTGCTTCAATCCATTTTGCAACATAGTCGACTACAACTACTATGTATAAATACCCACAAGAGTTGATAAATGGTCCCATGAAGTTGATGCCCCATACATCAAAAATTTCAATTTCTAGTGTTGGATTTAGGGGCATCATATCCTTTAGAGTCATGTTGCTGATGCTCTGGCAATGCACACAAGACCGAACAAAAGAATGAGCATCTTTGTTCAAGTTAGGCCTAAAGAATCTAGAAGTGAGGACTTTAGCTATAGTTTTCTTGCTCTAGAAATGACTGCCACAAGCCATTGAGTGACAGTGTATCAGAATATCATGAATTCTGATTTGGGAACACACCATCTAATGACCTAATCAGCGTAGATGCAGAAAAGGTCGGGTTCCTCCTAGAAATAATATTTAATGTCAGCAAGGAACTTATCGCGTTTGGTTTTTGGCCAATCAGAAGGGATTCGTTTTGTAGCTAAATAGTTCGCAATGGGTGCAAACCAAGGTAAGGTATTGGCAGCTAAAATGGTCTCGCCAGGGAAAATATCTGGAGGGGTCAACATGTCATTCATCATAAGATGAGAGAGATGGTCGGCCACTACATTTTCCGACCCCTCCTTGTCCTTGATTTCTAGGTCAAATTCCTGGAGCAGTAGGATCTAATGGGTAAGGTGGGGTTTCACATCATTCTTGCTCAACAAATATGTAAGTGCTGAGTGGTCGGTATAAACAGTGACATATGACCCCAACAGATTTGAGTGGAATTTCTCTAGGGCAAAGATGATGGCAAGATGTTCTTTTTCGATTATCATGTAATTCCGTTGTGCATCAAGGGTTTTACTGGCATAATAGATCACAATGGGCTTCTTGTCAATATGTTGCACTAGAACATCCGCCATAGCAAAATCAGAGGCATCTGTCATTAATTCAAAGGTACAATTCCAACCAGGTTCCTGTAAAATGGGTGCCTCTATGACACCGTTCTTCAACCTATTAAAACTCTCTAGGCATTGTTCTATAAAGTCGAAAGGTTGGTCTTTGGTGAGTAGTTGACTTAAGGGCTTGGAGATTTGGGAAAAATTTTTGATGAAACAGCGGTAGAAGTACACACGCCCCAAGAAAGATTGGTTCTATTTCACAGTAGTGGGTGGTGGGAGTTTAGAGATAGCATCATATTTTGGACGATCTACCACAATTCCTTTTCTTGAGATGACATGGCCTAGGACGATGCCTTCCTGGACAATGAAATGACTTTTCTCCCAACTTAGGATCAAGTTAACTTCTATACATTTTTGGAGCATCCTTTCAAGGCATAAATCAAAGGAGTCTCCAAAAATGGAGAAGTCATTCATAAAAACTTCAAGACATTCACCTACCAGGTTTGAAAATATTGCAGACATACACCATTGAAAAGTCACAGGTGCGTTGCACAAACCAAAGGGCATCCTTCAGAAAGCGAAGGTTTCGAAGGGGCAGGTTGTTGTAGGGTGAAATGAGGAGATTCATGAAATATGTTCATCATAGTACACTCCTAAATCACACAACAAACACTTAAATTTATAAACTCGAAATCTACTTGGAGTTCGAGGTCGATCATATGGAGCAAATATGGAATTCACGCACCAATCTCTATTCAGAATTAATGAGCACAGTAAATTAAGCATAATAAAAGATATGCAATGAATAAAACTTGTCAAATTGATATTCAATGTATCTCAAAAGATCATGGGATAAAAAGAATTGGAAAGGCAAAACAATGGTGATTTAAATCACCAATTATTCTTCTTAATTAAACACATATCCCAAGCATTCAAATCATTCAAATAAATCAACAATATTTTCAATCAATTAATCCACATCAACTTAGACACTTAAATGTTGCTACAATGCTAGAACCAAAGTTCAATCAAACATCGCCCATGTGTATCAGATGACTTAACCTTCATAGCACAGCCCTACAGCAAACGTACAAGGGCACTTCTCTTCTTCAAGCTTTCTCATGACCTCCTGAAGCACATCCATTCTCTTCACAGCATGAGAACCAACTTTCTCAGAGGCTAAGTCTTGAAGCCTCTTCTTCAGCACACACCCAGGTGTATCAGATGACTTAACCTTCACACCACAGCCCCACAGCAAACACACACGAATCTCAGAGAAAAACCCTCCCCCCTCATCTCACAAATCCTCTTCTTTCTCTGAGGACAAGGTTTAATTGGGTATTCGGGTTATCAAGTCATGAACAGTGGCTAGACCCACGTGCGTGGATTGAGGGCGATGCATGCTCGGGCATGTGTGTGGGGGACCCGACCCCTCAGTGTACTGGGCGATAAGCATAGAACACTTTTTCCTCTTATACGTTGCCACGAGCTTTACACTCTACGATGTGGGACTAATCCCATGTCTCTCTTCTTTGCGTGAAATCGCGTGATTGTAGGAGGTGAAAGTCTTCAACTGATTGAGCTTCTACTGCAGGTCTCACTCAATTTAAGCCCTAGGTGGGCTTCTGGGCGTAGTCCACATTGACTGCAGATTGTAGCAGGTCAATTGGGCGTTGAAGAGAGACGGACTGAGCCAGAGAAGATGGTGGCGACGGCGATAACCTGCAATTCACAAATACGGGCACTAGGCCCCAATCAAATGATCCATAAGGATTGTTGAAAGACGACGAAGGTGGTGGTGGTGGCAATTTGGTGTGAGACGGTATGCGAAGGTCTGGCGGAGTCGAGGAAGTTGTGCAGAGTAGACGAAGGTCAGTGGAGGTTTTGAGGGTGTAATCCCCTTAATTTCTTGAGGGGTTTTAGTGGGCTTGAGGTGGAGAAGGTTTTGGGAGTGGTGGCGAGTGATTTGGTGCAGTGTGGAGTTGAGGTAACCTCGTTGGAGTGCAGCTGGACATGGGGAAGATAGGGGAGAACGGGTAGTTGGATGGTCGAAATAGGGGGAGAAGGAGATAGGGAGATTCAGGAGAATACAAGGGAGGGGTTAAGGCCTAATCGAAGGGACGAAAGGATGGGAATGGCATCGGCTTTGATTGGCCAGCGCCGGAGAAGCTGAAACCTCCGGTGATGGAGCGACGAAGGGGAAGCTCCTAATTTGTTAGTCGAGGAGCGGAAGGAGATGAAGATGATCCCGCTGTCTATGGTATGTGGTAGCAAGCGAGGAAGCCAAAGAGAGAGGAGTCGTCACAGCTACGGTGGAGGTGGCTAGAGAGAGGGATTTTGTGAAGAAATGTAGCCAAACTGAGCTAAGGAGCACGGTATGAAAAGAGGAACCTATTTAAAGACATCAGGGTGCCTTTCAAATAAGGTAGGAAGCTTGGTGAGCTTAAAAGCTTAGGGAGGAAGATCACTGAGATTGCAAGCATTTGCATGAGAAATTTGGTGCAAATCAAGGTCCAAGACCTGGTCCAATCGATAGAGGATTTCTCAAGGATTCTCCCTTCCAATTTTGGGAGGATGTGACTAAGAATCGAGCGAGAAAACCTCGCTCGAATCTTGGTGAAGGAGCTCTATTCAAACTAATGGCAGTAGGGACCTTTTTGCAAAAAATGATGATAAAGTTAGGGACCTAATCATAAATATTTCAAAAGTTAGGGGCTTAGTTGAAAGGAATAAAGTTTAAACGAATTAAAATGCAAACTAAGTCATGATGGACTCTGATTGGGCCCAAAGTTTAGTACAAATCTAATTTGGACCCAAAAAATCTAATGGTGAAGTCGAATTTGAGTTTTGACCACATTTGATTTGGTAGTTTACACAGAAACCCAAATTAGGGCAGAAATCTGTCTGTGACTCTGTTCAAGGTCAAAATAGGTTCAAATGGTCAAACCAAGGGTATCAAACCTCAAGGAATATTTTTCTATGAATTTTAGGAGGTTTAGATGAATTTTATCCTGACTAGAACCTCCTCAATTCAAGCGAATCTAAAATTAGGGTTTTGGGTTATGAATTAGTTCTTAAAATGTGTGAAATCCTGTTTCTGTCTGTATGGACCCACTTATTAGACTTTAATGCTCATTTGACCTTAGATTAACCCTTGGGAAACCTCATGGTTACTCTGCATTCATGATGTGATGTTAAAACTGTAGAGTTAACCCTAATTTAATGTTTTCTTCTCAAAATGGATCTGAGTGGAATTATGACACTCAAGCGATTATGTAGGAGCATTTGTCACTTGATTATAACTAATTAAAGCTAGTTATGGCTCATGATGTTGCTACCATCACAGGTGAATGTAGTTTTTTCTTAATTCTCAGGATGGACCACGACTTCATTATAGCCAGAATAACCATTGAGAAAGCAATGGTAATCATGTCTGGCTAATTGCTTCAAGATTTGATCAATAAATAGGAGCAGAAAATGATCCTTCTTGGTGGCGGTGTTTAATTTGAGATAATCAATGCACACATGCCAAGTGGAAGCGGTCCAAATGGCTATGTTTTCCCCATGTTCATTTGTGAGAACGGTTAGTCAAGCTTTTTTAAGCACTACTTGCGTGAGACTAACCCAAGGATTGTCAAAAATGGGGTAAATGATATCAGCATCAAGCCACTTTATTATCTCCTTTTCTACCACCTCCTACATATTAAGGTTCGGGCACCTTTGTGGTTGGTGAGAGGGGCAAGAGTCATCTTTGAGATATATTCTATGAGTGCAATAGGATGAATTATTCCCTTAAGGTCAAAAAGGGTCTAACCAATAGCTTTTTTATTTTTACTAAGAACCTAGAGAAGTTTTTCCTCTTGAGCCCTAGTGAGTCCAGAATTGATAATCAGGGGCATGCTTTGATTAGGTCTAAGGAAAAGATATTTAAGGAAGTCAGGCAAAGGTTTTAACTTTGGTTGGGGGTCCAACACTGAAATGATTTCTGCTTTTTGGTCCATAGGTGAAGTGAGATAGGAGTTAGGTGAAGAGTCAGGTGCTGATGGTGTGGTTACAGTGGGAGTGTGGATTAAATAAGAAGATTGTTTAGAAATTGTATTAACTGCAAAGCAAGAACCCATGTGTGAAATTTGCATTATTTCCTCCACTAAATTTTCTATCTCAGAATCCAAGTCATCAAAGAAATCTAGTTCTTGGAATCTTTTAGAAGCTTGAAAAATATCTAGGGTAATAGATTCACTGCCACACATGATTTTCATCTTTCTAGAATCACAATCAATGTTTGGTTTATTGGTGGTTAAAAATGGTCTTCCAAGAATTATGGGGGCATATTTTAGTGCTTCTGGTACCTCCATGTCCAAGACCAAAATGACTACTTCAAATAGACAATTTTGAACCCAAACAATGACATCCTCAATGATCCCCTTTGATTTAACTATAGATCGGTTAGCTAATTGAAGTGTTACCTCGATAGGCTTTAATTCACCAATCTTGAATTCTTCAAATACAATAGTGGGGATGAGATTAATTGAGGCACCAAGATCCAATAAGGCGGATCAAATGAAGTGTCATTAATGACCACTTGAATTACGGGGTGTGCCTTGATCTTTCCTTTTCAGAGGAAATTTGCTTTGCACAACTAAGCTCACTGTCTCTAGGAGAATCACCTTTCCTAAGTTTCTTGGATGCCTTTTGGTGGAACATAAATCTTTTAAGAATTTGGCATAGGTCGGGATATATTTTATGGCATCAAGGAGAGGGATATTTATTTCAACTTTCCCAAAAAGACTCATCAATACCTTATTAGTGGGCTTGGATTTCTTTTTCTTATTGTGTGAAGAGTGAAGGGCTCATGGGAAAGGTATGGGATTTTCCTATTTTGCAGTTGCAAGTTCCTGAACGAGGTTAGAGGAAGAGGGAGAAGAGTTGATCTGCTTTTCTCTGAAATGGGTTTCTTGAGTAGGTGAGGGATCATGAGTAGATTTCCTGTTCCTTAGAGTAACTGCATTTGCAGTGTGGTTGTTTCTAGGAGGAGGACAAGAAGCCTGGCTTTGATTGAAACATGGTGGGTTCTAGGGTGCTAGGTAAATAGGTTGATTGGGATATCCACCTTGATATTGGTTTCATTGATTATTTTGGTTGGGCATGGTTTTTATGGCAGGTTGCCAACAGGTCTGTGATCAGGAGTAACCTTTACTTGATTTTGTAAATTGGTTATCATGCGGGTTACTTCAATCATTTGAGTCTGCATTCCCTAAAGAGTTTTCAAGACCTGGGTGTTGATATCTTCATAAGATGGCCCAAGTTGATACATGTTTTGCCCATAAGTCCCAATTTGATTTTGCCTAGGAAATGGAATATGATTCAGGGCTTTCTAGGAAGGATTCGGGTTGTTCCTCCAATTTTGATTGTAAGAATTGAAGGAATTTCTAAATTGCTCCTAGTGAGCCGAAATGTTTTCAATGGTGGGGTAGAAGATTTTGATTCATGAAATCAAAAGTCCCAATCAAATCTTATGATAATGTAGATGAATACTGCTGCCCAATAAGAATGGCACTGATATTGTGTAGATTTTCTCTTTCCAGAAGTTGAGGGAAGTTAGGATAAGGAGCTTGTTTTGGGTGAGCTTTTCTTCCATTTTTTTTGGTTAATTTGCATCTGATCCAGCCGTTGAGCGATCATGTGTAGATCATCCTTTGTGGCTGGAACAAATGTGGATTTGGAGTCAATTTCATTTACTCCAAATCTTGGGTTGGTTGTCCTACCAAAAGTATCCATTGAAGCGAAATTAAATAAGTTTTCACTCATTTCTTCGAAAAAAAGGTAGGCACCTTCAGCATCTTTATTAAGGAAATTTCCCCCACATGAAGCATCTACGAATCGTTTCAAGTGATCATCTAATCCGTGATAGAAGATCTACACTAGTTGCCATCGTGGAATTTCATGGTGGGGGCAACTCTTTAGTAATTCTTGAAATCTCTTCCAAGACTCATGGAGAGGTTCACTAGATTTTTGTTGAAAGGTTGTAATTGATCATCTTAAAGCATTTGTATGAGCTATCGAAAAAATTTTTTTTAGAAAAGCGCTTTTTAATTGGGGCCAGGTGATAGGATGCTTGATTGTTCTGAACCAATGAGATGCTTTGTCTTTTAATGAGAGAGGGAAGAGTCTCATAAGCCACATTTCTTCCTGCACATTGCGGGAACGAGTGGTTTGAACGAGGACAGTTTGCTCCTCAAGGTGGGAAAAGGGGTCCTCTCTTGGAAGACCATGAAAATGTTTAATTAGGTTCAAAATGACGGGTTTAATTCAAAATCCCCTTGGGGTATAACCACCCTAGGTCTCTCTTTGTAGTTGGAAGGATAATGGAAATCCTTAAGTGGTACATGTGGTTCCCGAAGTGGCTGACCTGGTCTTTCGTTGGCTAGGTTCGTGACTATCCTAGCCAACTGTTGTTGATTTTGTTGCAGTCGAACCAATTGGTCGACCATAAGGGAAATGGGATTAGCATTCTAGTTTTGAGATTGCACTGGCCATCCTAGGTTTTGTTGTTGCTCCAAATAAAGGAAGTTAGGAATGGAAAAGTTAGCTTGCAGGTCGGTTGATGGGTTTTGGAAATTGGGGTTAGGGTTAAAAGAAAATTCTTAGACCAATTTTTCATGTTTTCGATATTAAGGTCAGAGGAATGATGAAAGGGAGAAGAAAACAAAGATCTTTTGGTGCGTAGGGCAAAATCAAATGATCCCTCAAGAAGTGGTTTCTGGGACCTTCACCCGTGCATGCACTTGGAAGACAGGGAGGGGAGAGAAGAGAAGAGATGAGAAGTGTGCAAAGCAAACAACCAAGCCCAAATATGCCTTAAGGTTAACTCCTTAGAGAAACCTAAGACTTGGGAACCCAATAAATAAGGGATCAACAAGTGAACCCACTTCCTAAGGATAACCCGACTAGACTAAAGAGGCGAATTGGGCCCAAGCATGTCCTGGGAAAATCACCAGGGGCTTGTGTAACCCATCATTTGACTTCCCTCCAAGTCTGTCGTTGCGCTTTCCAATGGAATTAGGACCTCTTAATTGATTCTTAGATACTGGATATCACGCTTAGCTTTTGTGAAGTCCTTCAGAGGTCAAATGACTACTTATTTTAATTTAAGCTTGGGTACCTGAATGTGCATGGGAATGTGGAGAGCGTTGATGGGGGTAATTCTCGGTTATTTCTTTTTAATGTGTGTGCAAATTAGATGGAGTGGGTCTAATGCCAAAATAAAAGGTTTGTCGCATAAATTTTTTTTTTTGTTGTTTTTCTGCTTTTAGGGTTTGAATTTGTTTAATGTAGTTTAGGGTTTTCTTTTTGTGATTTCAAACAAGTTTGAAGTCCACAATCAAATAGAAATCAAGTTGTATTGGTGAAGGTAGATTTCCTTTAGAATGTGGGACTATAAAATGAAAATAAACCCTAATGACTTGAACCCTAGGCAGAAATTTAATTATCAATAAATCGTTTCAGGCTTTCCTTCTTAAGCGGTGGTCCAAATAGAGAAATCAACACCACTACTGGAACTAAAATCAAACGAGGATTCCAAAAAATACATTTTAATGATTTTAGGATTCGTTTGATAGTTTTTTGGGATTTTTCTTTGTGCTGGTGTCAAAGTCTAGAAATAAAACCCACGGGTATTTTGTACTTTTCAATAACACCACCAGCCACCAAAAATTTTTGTGATTTTATATGTTGTGTAGAATTTCACAAAGATTCCAAAACCTAAATCTCACAAAAATTGGACAAGTAGAAAATTTTCTAAAATTCACGAACAATAACCAAATAATGAAATCAGAGATGTCCCTCCTGTGGTCTATGAAATTTTAAAAATTCTCTACAACTCTAAATGCTTTAAAATTTAGAGCACATGTTCCTGACTTGATTTGAAATTTTTGAGTGGAATTTCAAGATTTTAGGAGGCCTATGGTATCGGGAATTGATTTTTGAATTCTAGGCAAAAGTCTGGACCCGAAAATCAGAACACCAACACTTTGAGTAGAGGGGTGTTAATTAACACAAAAAAGCAAACAATGGCTTTTAAAAATCACCACTCCACCTAACTTGAATGTTTTTGATTCTGAAAGCCTGGTTTAATATTTTTTTGATAGTTTGTTCAAGAATTATGTGACAAGAAGGGGTGGCACTAACCTCAAATCCATAGGAAGACAAAGGACTTTAAGCTTTTGCTTCCAAAAATCCTACTTTCTTCTATTAGCAGATGCACACACGAGATGAGACAAAGAGAAGGGGATGAGATCCGCGTATCAAGCAAGAGAAACAAGATAATGCAAAGCCATGCCTTCCCGACTAAGGTGCTAAAAATTGAAAGCGAAAAAGCGTGATTTGATAAATTAGGGTTTTTGAGTCGTTGCAACAAGCAATTCCTCAATTGCTTTTAAATTTGTAATCCTAGATAATAGTGGTATCTAGGGTCATCTAAGGAGGCAAGAATACAATTTTGAAATCTCTTACTTGAAATCTGGAAATCAACTTTCTTTTTTACAATTTTTGAATATAATATTTTTTTGGATTTCTGAAATAATGGGGCAACGAAATACGATATGTGAAGGGACTACGCCTAATCACTAAAACCTAAGTGACAAGAAGAACCTCTCTCTAAGCCCACCATAGGTACATGAAGACCTAGGATAATTAAAGAGAGGGTGTAAGTGCACTAAAGTAAAAAGTAATTAATTGAGTGTAACAAAAATGTAGAAAGGAAACTTTTATATATGCAGAAAATTTGTTTTACAGGAATGCTTGTAGGGGAATGCCTCTTCTACAAAAATAAAAATACAAAATGCTAAAACAAAGATCCTCCTAATAATGGTGGTGAAGAAGAGAGAATCCTTACTCCAAGCTCAACTGCTCCTAGGCTTAGAAAGGATTTCTCCTACTCCCTTCTTATTGTGCTCCTCCAAAGATGACACTGTCCTCCTTAGCAAGCCCATGGTAGGTGTGCCCTAACTCCTAGAGTGGAAGAATTCCACTCCAAAAACTCATCCTAGGGTGGACGTGGATGATGGCTCTACAATGTTCAGTGTTAATATTAACAATTAGAGTCAATTTCGAGGATACTTGTGTGATAATGACATATTATAATGGGATTGGGAGCATTGCATGCATATTGCATGATCTTTACAATTTAATCGCTTAGAATGAATGTTTAATGACCATGTCCGAAAGTCTATTTTGAAACGAGTCTCAAATGAGCGATTGGACCATATAGATGGATTCAGATCGATGAACGGAGTCCAACGAACTCGAAATCACTTCAATCTAGCCTCCGTAGCTCCCACAACAAGCTCGAGAAAGATCAACGGCTAGGGAGCAATGTGACATCCTTACAGGTCTTGGATGAAAAATCCGACCATATGGATGGATCCAGAGCGACGATTGTAGTTCGGCAGCGTAGGAATCATCGCGATCCAAGCACCGTGGCATCTCCTACAACAGAAAGAAATTGGACAGCCTAGATGGCACCATGTGGTGCCATCTAGGTTGCCCAACACCGGCCAGCACCCACTCTTCATCAAGGCATCAACCACTCTCAGCAGTTGGATCTTGATCCAATAGGTGAGAGATTGTCTCCACCGCGCACCCATAAGTCTTCTTTATGACAAAAGAGCGACCTTGGCTCATCTGTCATGAAGGCGCCCTCTCAAAGAGAGGGTGCAGGTTCGAAACCCACTGCCCCTCAATTAGCCACTTGGGCAATAGTGAAGCAACGCAAGCAGCAGCGTGTACGTGCATGCGGAGCAGCGTGTGTGGGCATGTGCTTGCTTGCGCAGTAGCGCATGCAGGGAGTAGCGTGGACCAACATTAGTCAGCGCACGTGCACGTAACAAGTGTGAGGCATGCAGAGCAGCTGGAGCATTGAAGGCACGAGGGCAAGGGCGACACATGCGGCGGGTCTTCAGTGACGCTTGTAGCGTCACTGTTGACTCAAGGATGATTTTTGGCCTTCTCCCTCCATTATAAAAGGGCCTACCCCCTCCAGTTTTGCTCAACATCTACCTAAGCAACACCACCACCTTCTAGAGTTCCAAGAAAGGTCTTGAAGTTGTCGAGCCACAAATGGAAGCTCCTCCACCGCTGTGGCTACCTCGATGCCGTCTTCTTCTTTATCTTAGTTTGATTTTATGTGATAGTGTAGTACATATTTTTCATTTGAAGCATTCATCTATATTTTGTTCATCATAACATTTGATAATTAATGGAATACATCTTTGATATATTATTCACATCATGATTCTCTATCCTTATTCCCTCCCTCTCTCTATCTCTCTCTCTCTCCCTCTTTCTCCCTATCTCTTTCTTTCTTGTTCTCTCCTTTTGCAAGCAAATCAAAAGTGATATTTCTGTGACACAAAAGTGATTAGCGGATTCAATACTTTGCCTCCCTATGTTTGACACTCGAACTCACATCCGATTATTTTTCTAAGTAAAATTGATGTTGTAAAATGTGCTACAATGAATAGTTTTTACACAAACGCGTCCGACGAATGTCAGTTTTTGGCGCTATTGCCGAGAAGGCAACGGATCTCTTATTCACTTTAATTTTCTTGGTCATTATTTATACTTGTGTTATCTAACTTGCTCTTCTCTCTCTTCTTGTGGTTGCAGGAACCTTGTGCATCGGCAACGGGAGGAGAACGAGTCAGGTTGGATCGAAAGGAAGAGCAAGAAGAAGACCACCATCGACCCGAAGGCTTGATCTTGTCTTCCCAAGATCCAAAGGTAACTTTCCATCTTTGGACCAAGAAATGGTGGTGTTATAAAAAAAACTATGTTTTGTTTGTCGAAGAAAAACATCACCACTAAGTCTTCAATCCGTTAACTTAGAAAAAAATCATTTTCTAGACTCAAGTTGAGGACATGATTAAAGGACCCTACACACCTTCAAAAATTTTGAAAAAAATCTTAGAGGTGCCCCTTCGAGTAGGCAAACTTCCCTTCAAATTTCAAAGCTAAACTCTTTGTGGTCTGGCTGTGAGAAATTTGCTACTGGAAGTGCATAAGGTTGTCCTATGTTTTGGAGATCTGTAGGGTGTTCTTACTGCTGCAAACTCCATACAGTTCAGATTTATGAGAGATTTATATTTTTGAAATGATCTTGAAATTTTCTACACTTCTTCTGGAGATCATTTTTGCATTTGAAATTAATTAGTTCATGTTCTGATCAAAATCTTAAACTTGCGCACTGATGTAAGAGTTCTGGATAGATTGATCCCCTCTTCAAAAAATGTGAATTTGGTGGTCTATTTTCCTCAAAAAATTTTGAAATTAATTTTTTTTGAAAATATCATTTAATTTTGGTCAAGATATGGTTATTTAATGTTTTGATTGGACCCTTCTTGACAAAATCTCAAAAAAAAAAAAGAAAAGATTCATTGAGTAGAAACTGCACACCCTAGGATCTTCCACACTAGGGAGTTTTTAACTTTATAGCCACACAAAAGGCCTTAAAGAAAATCAATCTTCACCAACTATGTGACTATACATTTGTGCCTTGTTTGAATGCATAAACAAGTGAAATTTTAAAAGCCATTAAAGCAAGATTCAAACCCTAAAAATTACACATCTCAATCTTGCTTGCTAAAGAACACTTGTTTTGGCATTGGGTCCTTGCACCCAATTATGCACACTTAATTCGCTCATCCCTCTACTTCTTCCAAACCATGGATTTCAATGCCTATCCTTCAATTCCAAACTATCCCCAACATGATTTGTATGCTAACCCAAGTTGGTTGTATCCACAGTTTACTTGGGATAACCAACCACCTAGTTGGGGACTTAATCCAGGACCTGAGTACCCAAAATACCTCCTTTATCCCAACTATCCCAATTTTACTCAACATGCAACAACTTCCTATTGGGATACATCCAACCCAACAACCCAGGGTTATGATCCAAACCTTGGGGATCATTACCTTGATTCTCCTTATGATGGCTCTTCTTTTAGGTCATGTTCACCCACTAATCAATCTAATAGGACCTATACTCTAGGAGAACACCAAGGCCCCTGCCTTGCCCAGGACCTTAACCAAGATGGTATTCCGAATTCAAGGATCTCTCCTACTTGACCTATGGATTGGAAGGGATTCTAGAAAAGTGGAAATCAAAGGATGATCATAAACCTAGGCAAATCAAGAATGATCAAACTTTGCTTTGGACCCCTAATGAAGAATCTGACTGGGAGGACGACTTGGAACCTCAATTATTCTGGAGTCGGACTAAACAGAAAATTGTTCCTTTTGAAGAATTGGACCCTGAAAATGATAGAATAGAGGACCCACCCAAGAACTTAAACCCTAGTATGGACTCTAGCACACATCCTCAACCATACCCTCCCAACTTTGATTTAAATACTAAGGAGCAAATCCAAGGAAAACCTAATGACACCCAATCAGTTCTTGATTGCCTTCAATTGGAGTTACAAAGGCAGAATCAAGAATTGATTAAAGGGCAACAAGCCATGATGGATATGTTCCAACAACTAGAGGAAGTGGGCCAAAGAAAACTCTTGAAAACAACTCCTCTTACTGAATCCAGGAAGCAAGGCCCTGTAATGATCAATTGGACTATGCCTAGTTGCCCAAAATTGGTTCAGTCCACCATTGATACATCTCCATTGTTGTACATCTCATTAGAAAATGTCATTAAGGATTCCTTGGGGAAGGTTGAGGGAAAAAATCAAGAGAATTTAGGGGACAATGTCTTTGAATCCAAATCTATTCTTTCCAAGGAAAGTGATTTGGTAGAAGAGGCATCCAAAATTGAAGATGAGAAGTGGGATTACAATTCCGAAATAACTGATTTTGAATCATTTGAAACCCCCATCACAAGTTTAAAGGAGGCCCAAGGGAAAGAATCTGAGCTAGAAGATGAAATTAGCCCTACCTCTAATACAACCTCGAAAATTTAGTCTGATATGAAAGAGGTTGAAGATAATATTCTTGGGTCACGTAATGGGAGGGAATAAGCAATGAAACTCTAGTTGAAGAAGGGATGGATTTTTATTTGGAGAGAGACCTCACGCTTGATTTTAGGGCCCATTATGAAATTCTTGATTTTGTTACATGCCCTATCAAAATTGAAATCTCGCAACCTGAATGCACTGGAATTGATATACCTCTGGGGGATTACAACTTTAAAGGGACACAAGCTGATTACAAAACCTACGTCTTTAGGGTCCGGCATTTTAGATTTGGGTTGTGCTCATCCAAATCAACTTCCCTGCATGCCTGCAGACTAAGAGAGGAACAGACACGGGCATGCATGTTACACCAATTGCAGAGTTCCCATCCCTTAGGGATTGGACTCCACCACAACCTAGTTCGCATCTGTGGACTTCAGACTCTGGGTCTAGCTGATTTTATTTTCACCTCCTTGATCCATACTAGTCTTGGTTATGCATCATGCCCAGCTGGAGGCACAAAACTCAGTGCTTCCCAGGAGACAACCCAGAGATTACATCTCAGGTGATTTCTTTACCTACTCCCTTGCATACATTTATTTTTCCAATGAAGACATTGTCCAACTTAGGCATGGGGTGGTGGTAATTCATAGGATCTGAGTAAAAAATTGTCAGCTTGAACTAATTTTATTTCTTTTCATAAAAAAGATATTAAAATTAGGAAAAGAAAACTTAGGTATTAGAAGCCTTTCAACTTTAGGAAATGATATGTTAGGGACCTAATCACTTAGACCCTTCAGATATTAGGACTTAATCAATCTGGGTGTCCACTAAAATGTAGACTTGGTCTCAAGTCCTCGCCACCTTAATGTATATTAATCTGGTCAATAAAGTAGGGTGTTAAGCATAAGACTTATCAATGCGCCTTCTGATTTGGGGGGATTTTTAGTCTAAGCATCTACACATGTTTTGCACTGACTCACTCATCGGCGGTTCTAATGGAAATTAGGTAGCTAATGAACCTTCTAGGGTGGTATGGCTGGCAAGTTGTCATGGGTAACAGCCCATTAGTAGGTTGTCCAAAGCCCAGCCACAGGACCATTCCCTCTCACTACTGCCTTTAGGTAGATCTTAGATCAGGAAAGCCACCTACTTAAAAAAAAAGATAAAAGAAAATAGAAAAGGAGAAAAGAAAAAAGAAAAAAGAAATAAGCCACACTTCACCGCACGAGTATGGCTGGCAAGTTGTCGTGGGTAATAGCCCATTGAATGGTTGTCTAGATCCCAGCTCATAAAATGCACAAGAATTCCAAAACACTTAAGGAAGAAGTGGGGAAGTAGAATAATTCAGGGAGATATACACTGGGTTCACCCTTGTGTTGACCCCACAAAAATAAAAAGTAGAGAAAAAGCTACCGATCAGATAGATACACCTTTAGGCAACATTTTTTTTCTTTCGGGTCACATAGGGGCATAGAAACTCAAAGTCCATTTTAATTACCGTTGAGTGAGTCTATCACTATCACAATAAGATGCTTAGTACTGAGAATCCTCTTCGAGTCTTAGGTGGATTGGGTAGTCGTAAAAAGTAATCCTAAAATCCTCAAACACCAAAAATCCAAAAAGATAAAAAAGAAAAAAATATGTTTTTGCTTCTATATAGAATAAGGTGAGGACTCGGGAAGTCAACATTTTGGCAGGCAACCCAAGCACTGTTGAGTCTTAGTGAGTTAGATTCTTACTAGAAATTTCCTCCTGTTGACAAGCAACTTCTACCTAAGCGATCAATTCCTAATTTCAGTTGTAAATAACATTTAGGTCAAACATTACTAGGGACTAGCAAGGGGTGGGCATGGGCATATGATGACTCTACAATATTCAGTGTTAATATTATCAATTAGAGTAAATTTCAGGGATACTTGTGCGATAATGACATATTATAATGGGCTTGGGAGCATTGCATGCATATTGCATGATCTTTACATTTTAATTGCTTAGAATGAATGTTTAATGACCATGTGGAAAAGCCTATTTTGAAATAGGTCTCAGATGAGCGATCGGACAATATAGATGGATCCGGATCGACAAACGGAGTCCAACTGATCCAAAATCACTTCGATCCGACCTCCGTAGCTCCCACAACAAGCTCGAGAAAGATCAATGGCTAGGGCACAATACGACATCCTTACGGGCCTCGGATGAAAAATCTACCGTACAGATGGATCCAGAGCAACAATTGTAGCCCAGCAGTGCGAGAATCATTGTGATCCGAGCACCATGGCATCTCCTACAATAGAAAGAAATTGGATGGCCCAGATGGCACCACGTGGTGCCATCTAGGCCGCCCAACATCGGCCAACACCCACTCTTCATCAAGGCATCAACCACGCTCAGCTATTGGATCTTGATCCAACAGCTAAGAGATCGTCTCCACCTCATGCCCATAAGTCTTCTTTATGACAAAAGAGAGGCCTTGGCTCATTGGTCGTGAAGGTGCCCTCTCAAAGAAAGGGTGCAGGTTTGAAACCCACTGCCCCTCAATTAGGTGCTTAGGTAGCAGTGAAGCGACGCGAGTGGCAGCATGCACGTGTGCTCGGAGTAGCATGCGTGGGCGAGTGCGTGCTTGCACAGCAACGCGTAGGGGGAGCAGCGTGGCAGTGACAGCTCGGACCAACGTGTTCCAGTGTATGCATGCGTGACAAGGAGTGTGAGGCATGTAGAGCAGCTGGAGCATTGAAGGTGCGGGGGCAAGGGCGACACATGCGGTGGGTTTTCAGTGACCCTTGCAGCAGTCATTGTTGACTCGAGGATGATTTTTGGCCATCTCGCTCGATTATAAAAGGGCCTACCCCCCTCCACTTTTGCTCGTCATCTACCTAAGCAACACCACCACCTTCTAAAGTTTCAAGCAAGGTCTTGATGTCGCTAAGCCACCGACGAAAGCTCCTCCACCGTCGTGGCTGCCTCGACGTCTTCTTCTTTGTCTTAGTTTGATTTTATGTGATAGTGTACTACATGCTTTTCATTTGAAGCATTCATCAATATTTTTTTCAGCATAACATTTGATAATTAATAGAATACATCTTTGATATATTATTCGCATCATGATTCTCTATCCTTATTCCCTCTCTCTCTATCTCTCTCTCTCCCTCTCTCTCCCTATCTCTCTTTTTCTCATTCTCTCCTTTTGCAAGCGAATCAAAAGCGATTTTTTTGTTACATGAAAGTGATTAGCAGATTCAATACTTTGCCTCCCTATGTTCGACACTTGGACTCACATCTGATTATTTTTCTAAATAAAATTAACATCGTTAAACGTGCTACAATGAATAGGTTTTACGCAAATGCATCCGACGAATGTCAGTGGACCACCCTAATGAACCTCTTCTTTGGACATCCTCCTACCTGGCTCTCCTTGGAATGGGACCCCTTGGCTTGGGCACAAGAGAGAAGGGAAGAAGGGAAGGCACCAAGAAGATAGAGTGTCAACTTAATATTCATCTTCTCCTTCTTCTCTTAGTCAACTATGGCTGGTGGATTATGGTGGAAGAACACTTGAATGATGTAGCCAAGGGTGTCCTTTTTTGGTGGTAGGGTAAGTGTTTATATAGGAGTGGTAGGGGAGGGGGTAGGCGTAGATGATATGTAGGGTTAGGATGGGTTTATGAAGGTGGTTAGAGGAGCTAAGGGCCATGGTGATTTTGGCGCCAAGGGTTTATGGTGATGATAGCCTTATGGGGACAGGTGTAGGGTGGAGATGGCCTTCTAGGTTGGTGCCAAAATGGGGAGGTGTGTGGTCCTTTTTGGCGCCAACCATGGTGGTGTTTATGGGAGGAAAGGATGACATGGTTGGTGCCAAAATGAAGGGGTGCTAGTGGTATGTTTTGGCGCCAACCATAGTGGTTTAGGGTTGGGTTTAGGTAGGGTTATGCTATGGTTAAGTGAGGAGGGTGGACGGCCATGGAGTGAGGAGTAGGGTTGAGGTTAGCTAAGATATCCAAGCTAGCTTGGCTAGTAGAGAAGTAGAGGGAGCTACGGTTTAGGAGGTGATGAGTTGGAAGGAGTTGTTTTGGAGCACATCTGAAGCTGAAGGAATTTTCCCGGAGCTGATTCTAGCTACAAAGGTCTTCATAAGAAGTCAGCCACTCAGTTTAGCTAGCTAATCCTTCTACTAGCAGCTAAGCATGAGTAGTAGAGCTAAGTTGAGTTGGACTCAACCTATCTAAAGCTGTGTTGAGCTGGACCTACTTCTGATGGAAACTCCCGAGCTAGCTTAGCTAGTAATTTGATAAGTAGTAGCTAAGCTGGAAAGAGTTCAGCTGCCATGAGTTGAGCAGAACTAGGGAGAACTGGACCTAAGCTGAGGTGAACTCCAGTCAACTAAGTTGAGCTAGCTAGTGTTTCCAGTGAACTGATTGGAGCTAAGAAAAGATAGATTCAACTATGTTGAGTTGGATTTGAGCTGAGTTGAGCTACCATCAGCTACCATCCAGCTAAGATGAGCTGAATGGAGCTTGAGAGTGCTAAACCTAACCCAGATGAGCTAGTATCCAGTTGTGATGAGCTGGTTGTAGCTTGGATCCAACTGAATTGACCTTCCTCTTCACCTGTTGCCTTCTTGAATGCTAGGGTTTTATGGATCTGGATATCTGTACATCCTTAATACTTAAATAAACATGTCAAAAATACCAAAAATTATGCAATGCATGCCTAACCCGAGTGATGCCTAAATGTAGCCCCAAAACCCGTTTATGGAGTTAAAATCCTAAGAGCTAGATCAATTTTAGGGCATAAGAATGATGATAAATTGGTGTTTATCAGATCTTCATTCGAGTTTCCATAAAAATAACTTTGAATCTGACTTATTATATTCAGCTTCAACTCGAATGCGTCTTCACTTGCAGGAATCCAGACTTGAGGTGCCAAAATCATAGCTACGGATCATTAAAGTCTCATAGTTGTTCACGTGGTAGATGTTGCAGTTTGACCAATTTAGTGAGAATCCTATCAATACTCTGCTGATATTTCTGTTTTGATTCCTCGACCCTGGCTTCCAGACGAGCCATTGGGTCTAGATTTTTAGGGCCCTGGCTAGGTCTTGGATCAGGATTAGCCATCTCAGCTAATCGAGAAGAAGAGGGTTGAGAAGAAGAATTGGGTGATGCGAAAAGTCACCTTCGCCGCCATGGGTTTGGTTCCCAAGGCCTAGCCAATTTAGGTCTTAAAGACCTCATTCCTTGCATACACCAACGATAAGGGTTGGTGTAGCCAAGAGAAACAAGGCTAAGACCTTGTTAATCAAATTGGTCCTTTAAAATTAGATGACCAGATGTTTCGTTAAGGTTTAACTTCTTGAAGAAAATTTGTCAAGAGACCAACTGAAAATAATCTCTGCCTCTTAAGCTAACCCGGCCAGTCTGTTACGAGGGTACTAAGAGGAAGGTTCTTCCCTTGCATTTCGTCTCTGGGTCCTTAATACCCCTTAGCTGCAATTGTTTGACACTACCCCGTAGGCTAGACACCAGGTTTGGCCAAAGAAATTGAGACCACATAGTAGTTAAAAGATGAATGCAGGTTAATTGATATATTTTTACAATTCTTTTCGTAACCTTTTCTTCAAGTTGGGTGTGTGGTGAGTGGTCCACATGGTGACTCGACTCACTGGCTAGTCACTGGACTCAATTGAGTTCAAGCTAATCCAATGCAGTCTCTAAGTGTGACCCTAAAGGTTAAACCTAGGGTTCATGCAGTTTGAGTAAGCAGACCATAATTAGATTCAAAATACTCTTTAATGCAATTGGAATCCAAATGATATAACAATTTCCAGGAAGATTCCTTTTTCAATAAGTTTTCATTGAGTATTTTTTTGGAATTTTTACTATTCCAAATAAATAAATATGAATTTTTAACTAACAGGGGCTTAGATCTCGAGATTTTGACCCCGTGTTGATTTTTCTTTTTGACATAGTATCAAACGTGATCTAAAAATTCGAGAAAAATATGAAAATGGAAGCTAACTTGATTATCTTTCAAACCAAATCATTTTTGGGTCAATCAGATTTGTGTACTATTCGAAATTGATTTCTGAAGATCAGAAAAATTCAGGTTTCAATCTGTTTGACCCTCATGCACTACACGAATTTTTAAAAATTCCATAAATTAAATTTTTTCAAGGGAATATTAGTGTTGGAAAGATAATTTGAGAATCTAACACCTTGCTGATGTGCATACATCTGATTAACCTAAAATGTCTATTAATGCACATTCTTAGTGTCACATTGGCATCATACATTGTAAATAGTGCATAACATGTATAATCATACATTTAGATCAAGTTGTATAAATTGTATAGTAATTGTCTCCTTTTTATGGTCATGGACAGGGCAACTTTTTATCAGGGCCTCAGATCGAAGATCCAACCGTACGGATCTGATCAGGGCTACGATTGGAGTTCAACGAATCCAAAATCGCCCTAATTGGACATTCATAGCACTAGATAGAGACTGAGGAACCCTAAAGATCATGGGCCAAGATGGTGTTAATCCGCACCTCAGATGACAATCTAACCTCATGGATGGATTCAGATCGACGATCACAGCCTAATGATAAGAAGCTCATCATGGTCTCTAATTACCCCAAATTAACTAGCCTTCCTAGTTAATTAGCTAGGAATATGTAAACATATTAAATAAGGGATAAATAGTAAAAGACATTGAAATAAGTTAAAAATTATATATTATTATCTAATTAATATTATTAATAATTTAATTAATAATTGGACTCGAAATATTATAAGTAATTTATCTAATTAATGATTAACTAGCTTAAGTATAATTTATACCTAAGTATGCAATAACTTAAGTAACACTACTTAATTAAATAAATTAAGTTAAAAAGGTCAAAAATTTAAATTCAAGGTCTAAATATAATAATTATTCTATTTATAATCATATATAAAAGGTTGAAAATGATTTAAATTAAAATAAACCTTGAAAACCTTAGTTTACATTTTAGTCCTTATGTTTTATTTCAATCGAGTCCTTATTCTTCACTTAGGTCCTCAACTTTCATTATGAATAAGTCCCTGAAACTTCTTCTTCTTTCTTTCTTCAGCCTCCTCGACGGCTGACATTAGGAGGTGCTTCCACCTTCTGATTACCGCATATCCGATGTCATTCCTTCCTCTCCAAGCTCCTAGAGCTTGTGCTCACCATCTTCTTTTCATTCACCGGTATGGATGAAGCTGCAATCCTATTGTAGGGTTGAAGATAACCTCACTAGCGTCGGAGAAGACACCAGTGGTTACTCCACTCCTAGCCTCTTCTCTGTCCAGATTCAACCTCCATCTCAGCCGCCGCCACCTATAAATACCCCTCCACACCCTCGATTTCACCAAGTTAGCTCCCTTCCCTCTTCTTCACTGAGCTAACAGATAGGCTATTCTTTCCAAACTCCGGTGACTTTCCTCTACTTCCTTCGTCTTCCTCCGTCCATCTTTGATCGCTTTGGATCTCTGCCAATGTCAGCCAAGTCTTCCGACGTAGTGCTGACTAGGAGTTCCTCTGCTTCACTCCACATACTCTCGCCAGACTTCTTCCTTCAACCCTCTGATTTCCTCCTCTATTAAGGACCATCGATGGAGATTTTCTACCTCCTTCATCCAGGTAACAGTAGGATAGGTAAGTAGATTAGTTAGAGTAGTTAGTTAGGTAGATTACATAGGTGTAATACTAGTTTCTCATTCATCTTCTTCAGCTCTGGCGAGCTCGTTGAGCTTGTCTGGAGTAAATCGCTTGTCTTTTTAAATCATCGATCACCTTCTTAAATCTTTCATGAACATTTCTATAACTTTAATTCACTGAATTGATCATATATTCTCCTAAACCACCTCCACCTTCACCACTGCTTCCGCTGTCCATGGTAGAAGTGGCTGAGTTTACTCCACCTCCACTGGGGCCCTCCACCACTTAACCATCACTTAAGGGCCCCTATCCTCATTTTAATTTAATAATAATCATCTATAACTTAAACGCCTAATTTAATTTAGTCTCCTGAGCTCGCTGTCAATGGCAGCTCAGGAGGAGTTCAGATCATTTTATCCACTTATAATCCATCACAACTTCTTTTTGACTTGCTTTCTCCACTCAATTGAGTGGGAAAATAGGTCCTGAGCCTAATCAAACTCGAAATCTGTTCACTGGGAATTCACTGCATAACTTTCAAATTATTGGATAATTGAATAAATTAATGTGTTCCTGAGGTTCCTTGTGACCTCACGAAGCTTTTGGATCATCAATGGCACGTTTTCATATTGTCTGTACATTTTAGCCTTTTTCTAGACTCACCAGAGCTCCGGCGAGCTCCAACAAGTCAAATGAGCTCTTCAGCTCATAAAACTTAGCGTGAAGCTCCAAATCACTTATTTGAGGGTCACTGATCATTCTGAAGCAATTTATTTGAGGTTTTAAGTCCTGAAGCTTCTTTTAGACCTTTGTCTTCTCCAACTTCGGCAGAGTTGGAGATAACTGATAGTTAGGGTTAAGTCTCATTTGCAAGGTCTAAAAGCATCAGTAACATACCCTGAGACCATTCCAATGTGTCAATCTCTGTGATAGACTTTGGTTTGTTCTGTCAAACAAACTCATCTAGAATCTCAGGCGACAGGCCTGGAACCCTAGGAATCTTAACTGAAACATTCTTCTGAGGTTTTGAATCCGTTCCTAAGGTTAAAGAGAAGCTAACCAAGGCATTAATTTCCTCTGAAATGATTAAATTTAGGAAGTCAAATTTCAAGGCTAATTGGTCAAACTTAAGTTTGATTCATAGAATTGGGATTCAATCAGAGGAATTGAGGAGTTCAATCTATTTCTGAGATGCTTTTAAATGATTTTAAATCAATTTGGATGAGCTCTGATCGATTCTATGGAAGAAATTGATTTTTGTTCAGTTTGGGTTATTTTTGAACCCAAACTTATGATAGTAAGTTTGTGATAAAATTTAACTAAGAAATCTGCACAAATAGATTCTTAACAACCTCTAGAGGTTGTTTGATTCGATGAAGAAAGTCTCTAGATGTCTGTTAGACAAAAAAGAACTTGAATTAAAGTTTTGAAGCTTTCTGGCGAAGCTTTTTAGCTTCTTCACCTTCCTGAAGTTTATTAGAGTTCATTTCCTTCACCAACAACTGTGGAAACACTCTTTGAACCTATTTAACACCTTATTTGGAGGTCAAAAGACTCTCTGTAAGACCTTAGAGCTGAAACACCATTCTGCAGGCAAGATGGCCGTAGTGAACCAGGTCCCTTTGCCCTTCAAATCGAAGAGCTAAACCTTCTCTGAGTATCAAACTGATACTACAATTCTGTAGAGCAACCTTAGAGCTTTACAGCAAGTCTTCATTTGCTTGGATTGGAGCTCTGTGCTTGTTGGAATGATCATTCGAAGTTTGGTCTAAGAAGGGAAAATATAGTCCCGCATCGGTGGAACTAAAGCGGCTGCCTTAGTATAAAAGTAAAAAGTGTTTAAGGCCCTTCAGTCATCAGCACAGGGCTTATGAAAGAGCATGAGCATATGGGTGTGTGTGTGGGTGCGTGTGGTGCACGTGCTTGGGTGTGTGTGCACCTGTGGGCATGCGAGTGTGGGCCTGGGAGGCCGTGAGCCGAATGGGCTCGAGACTATGCGAACCAGAAAAAAATTGAACCAAATAAAGACTAGGCTTAGACCAAGTAGGGTCTGGTCCCACCCTGAGAGTGGTGCTGTGTATCCCCCACCAGTTCAAGCCACCAACCTTAAAGCCTAATTTTTGCTTCAAAGGGTCAAACTGGTTAGGTTTAGAAGAGTTGCAAAGGCTAAGAAGGGCTACAAAGGAAGAGAAGGAGAAGAAGAGGAGAGTTCACTGAGGTTGAATAGGCAAAAGAGAAAAGAAAAAATGACAGGCAGAGTAAGAAGAAAGAAAAGAAGACATGCATAAGAGAAGAGCTCAAGAAAGTTTAAGGAGAAGAAATAAGAGAAAAGTAAAAAGGAAAAGAGAGAGAGAGAGAAAGGTAAAAGAAGAGAAGAATGAGGCTGAAGACAAAGAAGAAAAATTGTGGTTTTATTTTTTGCATTTTATTAATTTCTTTTGAGCTTAATATTGCAATAAGGCATATTTTCATTAGAATTACTTTTTCTTGCCTTAATCTCTTGTAAATAAAAGAAATTAAAAGAAATAAACATGTTTACTTATTTGTAAAAGTAAATCATATGTGTAAATGTGTTTCCTTATGGAATTTTGCATATTTTTCTAATTAGAAATCTTTTAGAAAAATTAATATTCTTAAAGTAAATTTAATTATAATTCCCATAAGTAGCTTAGGGTTAGTGGTGAATTTTAATTAAGTTATGCCTCCTAGCAAATGACCTGGACTAAACCAGTTAAAAAAGAAATAAAATCTAAAATGTTTGGTTAACTTGACCCTATACTACTTAATCGACATAAATTCAAGTTGACCTAAGTTACTTTCTTTTGCACATAATTAAGCATAATTAACTTAATTAACTATGTTGAGAAAGATAACCACCACGTAACGGCGCAAAAATCAGTCCAGTCCAATACCTGTGGCACCATCTACATCACTCATAAGATGGACGCCAAGATGGCGCCATGTGACGCCATCCCAGCCGCCCAATTGGCCTCGAGGAATCGCTGCTGCATCTCCAAGGGATTTCCATCGCATGATCCTAGCCGTTGGATCTTGATCCAACAGCTAGGATTGAATATGATTGGCTGCTTCATCTTCATCAAGTGAAAGAGCGTAGCGGATCTGGATCATTGGATCTCGATCCAACGGCCACGAATCCGCGTGCTAAAATCCTCTTTGCGACAAAGCAACAGCCGCACCACAGCGGTCGCACTGCTGTGGGCGAGACGAAGGTCGCGTGTTCGAGTTGCACTATGCTTCAAATTGAAGAGCGCACATGGAGCAAGCGAGCGAGCGGAGCTGTGCGATGAAGATCGGGCATCACTAAGTGAGGGATAGCGCCCACGCGCGATCAGACGCGAGGCGCTGACACATGATCGCACGTTGGCGCACGGTGCGAGCGAGGATGATTTAAGCCGTCCGATCTCTTGATCGGATTGCTGATATCGCACACATGTCCATATACATTTTTGGTAGAGAAGAAGAGCGGGCACGTGCGACGCATGCACACATCACCACGACGGACCTTTAGTGACATTTAAGTCCATCACTAAAGGTCCCATATTAATGTTTTTCAAATTAAAATGTCCAAAATGCCCCCACTCCTTACAACTATAAAAGGTGACCCCCTCCATACGAATTTCTCATCCCTTCCTTCTCTTCTCTCCCTCTCCAAAGCTCAAGAGAAGCTTGTCCCACACCCGGGATGCTCCTCAAGAGCTAAAATCAATTTTTTGCCCCCATTCCGGAAGTGGATCCCGCGACGATGACGTGCTACCTCATTCCCGTTCCTCCTACTTCAACCTCCTTCCCGCACCGATCCTCATCTTCCAGCATTGTCTCATCCAGCTCGTCCTCCAAGCGATCGTCAAGGAGGATAACTTCTCTCTCCCATTCCTTTTTCCTACTTTCTAGAGTAGAATTTTCCTACTTTCTAGTTGTAATAATTTTCCTGCTTTCTAGTGTAATTTCTCACTTTCTTAAATGTACAAACATTTTATAACATCAAGTGAATGTTCTCTCTCTCTCTTATTGTTTATATTGATTCCATTTCATTGTAATTACTCCTCTCTTTAAACAAAAACACAAAGAAAATATAATTGCGAATTTTGATCGACGTAGCCTCGCTGAGTTCGACCTGGGATTTCTATTCTAGTATAAATTTTATTTGTTGAACCCGAGTTCTTCGCTATTCGAACTACAACGACAGGTTTTCAAAACCAATTCTGATAGCGTAGTCCTCCAACGTTCAACATTTTGGCACCATTGCCGAGGAGGCAACAATTTTCCGATCTTCTTTTTGCATTTCACGCACTGTACTGTCTTCTAACTTGCTTTCTCTCTTATCTATTATTTTGCAGATACCTCTATCAAAGAATCGTCAAGTAGTAGATCGGAGTAAAGTGCAGTTGAAGACGACCGTAAGTGCTCCCCATTCTTCCCCCTCCATAGATTTCATTTCATCACATTAAATTCAAATTCTAATTAACCTAGGTGTTTGCATAAATCCTAGGATTAGTTTGGTTGTTTGGATTTCCACTCACATTCACATTTCACCCTCGCATATAAAAAAAGACAAAAAGATAATTTTGTGGGGTAATCCAACATACACACAACATACACCCACATTCAAGGCACTTAACCTACTTGATTTTTTTCTACTCAATTGGATTTTGATCTGTGGAACCGGTACACACAAATCAATACATAAAAAAGTAGAAATCATTCTAGGTTAATCATTTCTGTGTGCCTAACCTAGTGGTGCAATTGCAGCCAATTATTTGAGTTGTTTGGGTTGCACCACTCAATCTAAAACCAACTCACCAAGTAGCTTCCTCTTAGGGTTTTCAATCTAGGTTCATACCAGGCACTCTACTTTATTTTTGATTTTAAAAGGAAAGCAATCTTCACCTATGCTTGAAAACCTAGTTTGCCTCAAACTTGATTGAAATCAACCTAATTCTAAACCCTAAAAGCTACTTAAGCAAGATTTGAACATTAAAATCTACTCATCACAAATAATCTTACTTGAAAACCCTGGTTGTGCACGCAGTTACACATACTCAATTGATCATTAAGGGCATAACCCATTTTAAGGGCCCACCACATTCCATAAGCACTACAATCCCAAGCCTCAATAAAATCAAGTAGACGTTGGCCTTAAGGACTGATTCACTCTTCGGGGCCTAGTCTGAGATTGTTTACTATTAACCTACTTGTATTGATCAATCTGATGTCTAGTTAGAGGAGTAGCATCAAACGACCACGGCAGGGGGGTACACTAGGAATCGAAGGCGTAAGCCGAAGGAAGAACCTTCTCCCCAGTCCCTCCTTCTAATTGGTTGGATTGAGCAGACACAAGTAGAGTAAATCGTTTATAATCTTAAGGTGGGTTCTGGGAGTCTGTAGATCCTTAGGCTACCCCACTTAAGGATATGCTTGTTTTGTTGTGCTGTAGGGTTCTTATCCCCAGTCCTTTCGACCTTTTCCTAGTTTATGCTGGGAAGAAGGTCATTGAATCCCCGATTGGAAAGACCACTAGAGTCTTCTAGGAGGTGTAGATTGGATTTTGGCCAAATTGATCCCATGGCTGATCAACAGCCTCCTCTGCCTCAGGATCCACAGGAGGTATTTCAAAGGCAGCTGGAACAAATGCAAAGAATACAAGAATGGTTCCAGAGAATGTAGGGCGCTCAGCCCTTGAAGGATTTTTATGATCCTTCAAATTACGGGGAATGTCCCGATGTCCAAATTCCAGCCAGAGATGTAGAAATCATGCCCCAGGTGTTAAGCCTAATTAAACATTTCGATGGGCTTGGCTCTGAAGACCCATTTCAGCACTTGGAGGACTTGACCACTTTGGTCCAAACTACCAAGGCGTAAAACGTGAATGAGGAGCAAATGATCATGAGGCTCTTCCCCCACTCTCTTAGGGATAAAGCCGCTCATTGGTATAGGACTATAGGAAGACCAATTGCAACTTGGAATGAGTTGAAATCAACCTTTCTGAAGAAATTCTTTCCTATCGGACGTACTAATGCTTTGAGACGGGCAATCACTACCTTTACCCAACGGCCGAGGGAGCAGTTTCATGTGGCTTGGGAGCGATTCTAGGACCTATTGTGGAGGTGTCCACACCACGAGGTGCCGAAATGGCAACTCGTGCATATCTTCTACCACGGGTTGACTGAGCAACTCAGAAATCACGTGGACGCTTCTTGCGGAGGCAATTTCCTCAACAAAGACGCAAATAGTGCGCACGATTTGTTTGAGATGATCGAGAATTCAATCAATCATGCCTCCATGGATACTTTTAACCAATCCCAGCAACCCAGATCGAATATTAATGAAGTCCACGACTCTCATTCATTCGATATGGAATTGATTTGTAATAAACTTGATAAGGTGGACTTGGTTGCAAAGAGAATGGAGGAGTGGATGGATGGAAATTCAATGAACTCTCAATCCACTCAATCCCAGAATTCGGGATTCCATTCGTCGCGAGCTCCTTTTTGATGGGAGTTCGTGAATCAACTTGATGCAACTCAACCTGCGAGCCAGCATTATTCGGAAACCCACGGGTTCCAAACTGGGGCCTTTGATCCCAGTTTCTCTGATCCTTCCCTTTCTTTCTCTCCATCCTCACCCTATGAGGATGTGTGTGCTGTACAAGAGAATGTTAGATCCAACCCGTATTCCAATGCTTATAATTCGGGTTGGAGAAACCACCCTAACTTCTCCTTGAAAAACCTAGGGCAGCAGACCCAATTTCGACCCAGCAACTATGCTCCACAATTTCCAATGGGTCAGGGTCATGTTTATACTCAGTTGCCCCTAAATCAGGTCAATCAGCCAGCTTGGAATGCCTGTCAACCTGTAGGGTAGGCTGATTTGAACCAACAAATGGTGAAGATGCAAGAATCCATGCTCCAGCTCATGTAGCAAATGAAAACCTCGCTGGACAATGTGCAAACCGAGCTCATAGCTAACTCTTGCCAACCCGGATCTCTACCATCTCAACCTGTACCCAACCCGCAAAATATCCTAAATCCGAGCAATCAAGCACATGGGTATGGAAATCAGAGGGACCCACACGAACATGCTCAAGTGGTTGAGCAGGGTTCCTTCTCTTCATCTTCTTCTGCAAATCAATGATTTTTGGCTAATGAAGCTCCTCCAATCTTTCCTAACCCTCCCTAAGACCCAAACTCGTATGCATCCACAAATTCTGTTACCTTAAGGAGTGGTAAACAAACTCAGGATCCACAACCACACTGTTCTGATTTACCGAATCCAGAAGAACCTGAGGAGAGAAAGGAGAACTTTGGAGAAGAAATCAAGGCTCAGGAACCTGATTCCAAAGATCCGACTCATGTTCCTTTTCCTGAAGCCTTGATCAGATCAAGGAAGAAGTCTATTGATAGTAATGAGGAGCTTCTGAATATTTTCAAGAATGTTGAGATTAATATTTCGCTCCTCGACGCTATCAAGCATATATCGGCTTACGCGGGATTTTTAAAGGATTTATGTACACAGAAGCGTAAGTCGAGAGAATCTATTCCGAGGAAGGTGGTACTCTCCAAGCTGGCTAGTTCTGTTATCCTGCACCACCTCCCTCAAAAAAAGAGAGATCCAGGTGCTCCTTTGATTTCTTGTGTCAGCGGAGATTACACTTTTGATAGAGCACTACTGGATCTAGGTGCATCCATCAACCTAATTCTGAATTCTCTTTATGAGAAGTTTAGATTAGGTGAACTTCGGTCGACTTCAGTAACACTGCAGTTAGCGGACCGTTCGGTTACAAATCCATGAGGCATTATTGAAGATGTTATTGTTAAGGTTAAGGATTTCTATTTTCCTATAGATTTCTTTGTCCTTGACATGGATGTACCTGAAAATCTGAGGAACATGCCCATCATTCTGGGGAATCCGTTCCTGGCTATTGCTAAGAGCAACATTAACTATGAAAGCGGTAGCATGGAAATCACCTTTGGGGATCAACGAATGAAATTGGATATTTTTAAGGTAATTAATAAATTCGAGATTGTGGATTTATTGAAGAACTTGAGGACGATAATGTGAATATTGAAAGTTGTATGATGGTTTATGCATTTGAAAGTTTCTCCTTTGATGATGAATTGGACCCGCAACCCTCTATGGTAGACCCACCATCTTCTGAAGAGGTTATTGATTTTGTTCACTCTCAACCTCTTCCTCTTAATGAGTCATCAGCATCTTCCTTACCTTCAATCATCAGCCCACCCCAGCTTGAACTGAAACCTTTGCCTGAGAATCTGAAATATCAGTTTTTAGGACCACACAAGATGCTCCCTGTGATTATTAGTGCTAAATTAATAAAGGAGCAGGAAATTAAACTGATTAAGGTCCTGAAGGAACACAAGGAGGCAATTGGTTGGACCATTCATGACCTTAAGGGGATCGAGCCATCTTATTGCAATCATAGAATATTTTTGGAAGATGGATCCCATCCTTCTCACCAGATGCAGAGGAGATGAAATCCAAATATGCGAGAAGTGGTCAAGAAGGAGATTATTAAGTGGCTCGATGCAGGAATCATTTATCCAATCTCTGATAGTCCTTGGGTAAGTCCCATGCAGATTGTTCCCAAGAAAGCCAGGATTACCATTGTGACTAATGAGAAAGGAGAATCTGTCATAATTCGTTCAGCTTCCTCTTGAAGGGTTTGTATCAATTACAGGAAGCTGAACACAGCCATGACAAAGGATCATTTCCCTCTTCCTTTCATTGATCAAATCTTGGAAAGATTAGTCGGGCAGAAGTACTTCTATTTTCTTGATGGCTACTCAAGATACAACCAAGTTCCTATCCATCCCGAGGATCAGGAAAAAACTACTTTCACCTGTCCCTGCGGAACCTTTGCTTTCCGTAGGATGCCATTCTGTTTATGCAATGCACCTACAACTTTTCAAAGGTGTATGCTAACCATATTCTCTGACATGGTGGGAGAGTTTATGGAAGTCTTCATGGATGATTTCTCTATTTTTGGAGAATCGTTTGACTCTTGTCTAGCTAATCTTGAAATGATTCTTAAACAATGCATCAAAACAAGATTGATCCTTAGCTAGGAAAAAAGTCATTTCATGACACAAGAAGGCATCATCTTGGGTCATGTAATCTCTAAACGGGGAATTGAAGTGGATAAAGCTAAGGTTGATGCTATCACTAAACTTCCTCCTCCCACATCTGTTAAACAAATTCAATCATTTCTTGGTCATGTGGGATTCTATAGAAGATTCATCAAGGACTTTTTGAAGGTTGCTCGTCCTCTGAGCAATCTTCTTGCCAAAGAAACGCCGTTTGATTTCAACGAATCATGTCGTAAGGAATTTGATTTTCTTAAAACGGCTTCACTTGTGCTCCAGTGTTGCAACCACTAGTTTGGACAACCCCTTTTGAGATCATGACTGACGCTTATGATTACGCGGTCGGGGCTGTTTTGGGTCAGAAAGTTGATAGGAAGCCCTCTGTCATTTACTATGCTAGTAAAACTCTGGACGAGGCCTAGAGGAATTACACTATTACTGAGAAGGAATTACTAGCCGTAGTATTTGCTTTGAGAAATTCAGGGCTTATCTCTTAGGGTCTCACGTCATTATATATACCGACCACCCGGCCTTGAGACATCTCTTAGTCAAAAAGGATGCCAAACCTCGGCTTATTCGTTGGATTCTTCTACTTCAAGAATTTGATCTTGAAATCAAGGTTAAATCCAGGGTACAGAATGTGGTGGCGGATCATTTGTCGAGACTTCTGAGTAATTCTTCTCATCCAGACATCCCGATTGCTGATACTTTTTCGAATGAAACCATCCTTACAGTTTCAAGCATCCAAACCTCGTGGTTTACTGACATTGTTAATTATTTGGCCGTTGGTCAAATCCCCCATGATTGGACCAAGCAACAATGGGATAGACTCAAATCTGAGGCCAAATATTACTTCCGAGAGGACCCTGAATTGTACTGCATCGTCTCTGATCAGATTATTCACCGATGTGTTCCAGAGAATGAATTCAATAGTATACTCGAGTTCTGCCATGCATCTGCGTGTGGACACTTCTCTTGGAAAAAGACAACTGCAAAAATTTTGCAATCTAGATTCTATTGGCCGTCTTTATTCAAGGATGCCCAGGATTTCTCAAGGTCATGTTCCCAATGCCAGGCACTCAGGAGCATAACTAAGAGAGATATGATGCCCCTAAACCCAATTCTTCCTATCGAAATCTTCGACGTTTGGGGCATCGATTTCATGGGACCCTTCGTCCTTTCATTTGGACATCAGTACATTCTCGTCACTGTTGATTATGTGTCCAAATGGATTGAGGCGATTCCCACCCAAACCAATGACCACAAGGTGGTCATTGATTTTGTTAAGAAGAACATCTTCAGCAGGTTCGGGATTTTGAGGGCCATCATCAATGATGGTGGCACTCATTTCACTAATGGCCAGTTTCATAATTTGCTATCTAAATACGGGGTTAATCACCGAATCTCCACACCTTATCATCCCCAGACAAATGGACAAGCTGAGATCTCCAATTGGGAGATCAAGAATATTCTGCAGAAAACGGTTAGGCCTGATCGTAAAGACTGGACTCAAAAGCTTGAGGATGATCTTTGGGCCTACGGTACGACATATAAAATGCCCATGGGCATGTTTCCGTTTCATCTAATGTATGGAAAGACGTGCCATTTACCCGTAGAGATTAAACATAGGGCATTCTGGGAAATCAAGCAGTACAATCTAGATCTGAGTTTAGCCAAGAAGACCAGGAAACTCCAACTATCTGAGTTGCAGGAGCTTAGAAATGATGCATATGAGAATGCCAAGATCTGCAAGGCTCGGACCAAAGCTCTACATGACTAATTGATTTCCCACAAGAGCTTTGAGCCAAACCAGAAGGTTCGGTTATTCGATTCTCAACTTAAGCACTTTCCCGACAAACTTTGGTCGAAATAGAACGACCCATTCATTATCGACCAAACTTTTTCAAATGGAGCTGTTCAGATCTCTAACCTGAAGATGGGTAATTCTTTCAAAGTCAATAGTCAACGTCTGAAGCCTGTTATTGACTGTACTCTTCCAGAACCCGTCTCAAACACAGTTGTTCTAGCCATGTTGTGATTTCTTTGGCTAGACTTCACCTAGCTGATGGCATTAAACTCAGAAGTTGTACATATGAATCAGAGCTGACTTGAGCTTCATATTCAAGTGATATCTTTCGTACTCTACCCTTCCTTTCATGTCTCTTTTTCTCAATGTGGACATTGCATCAACTAGGCATGGGGGGGTGGATTCATTTTTGAATCATTTTGTCAGCTCTGTGAAATTCTTGTAAATTCTATTTTCCTTCTTATATATACATAAAAAAAAAGAATTAGGAAGGAATACTTGGACATTAGGACTTTTCAATTTTAGGAACTATTACATTAGGATTTGAACACTAAGACCCTTCAGGTCTTTGGGCTTAATTAGCCTGGGTATCCACTAAAATGTGGATTTGTTTTTCGAGTCCTCGCCATCTTGAATTTTATTGTAATTTGATTAAATAAGTTTGGGTGATAAGTACAAAACTTATTAACCCGCCCTCTGATTTGAGGGAACTTTAAGTCTAAAGCATCTACACACTATCTTTTCACTGACTTGTTGATCGACGATTTTAACAGAAATTGGGTAGCTAATGAATCTTCTAGGGTGATATGGCTGGCAAGTTATGATGGGTAACAGCCCATAGGTAGGTTGTCCAGAGCCCAGTCACTAGACCATTCTCTTCTTACTACCTTAAGGTAAGTCTTAGACCAGGGAAGCCACCTACTTAAAAAAAAGAAAAAAAGAAAGTCAAAAAGAAAAGAAAAAGAAAAGGAGAAAAGAAAGAAAAAAGAAAATAAAAGAAACAAGCAATACTTCGCCACACGAGTATGACTGGCAAGTTGTCAGTGGTAACAGCTCATCGACCGGTTGTCCAGAACCCAGCTCAAGAAATGCACTAAAAATTTCCAAAACACTTAGGAAGAAGCGGAGAAGTAGAATATGCCAGGGAGATATACACTGGATTCACCCTTGTGTTGACCACATAAAAATAAAAGTTGGGAGAAAGCTAGCAGTTGTAAAGATACACCTTTAGGCAGAACTCTCTTTTTAAGGTCACCTAGTGGCGTAGAAACCCAAAGTTCGTTCTAATTGCCGATCAATGAGTTTATCACATTCATAATAAGATGCTAAGAACTTAGGGTTCTCATCAAATCTTGGGTGGGTTGAATGGCCGTAGAAAGACACTCTTTAACCCTAAACTCAAAAATCCAAAAAAATTAGAAAAGAAGAAAAAGAGAAAAAGAAATTTTTCTTTGAATAAGGTGAGGGCTTAAGGTGGTCTGCATTTTGGCAGATACTCAGGTGCTGTTGTGTCTTTGAAAGTTCAGATCCTGAGTAAAAAAATTTCTTAATATTGAAAATAACTTATGCCCAAGTAATCCAACCTAATTCTTTTATAAATAGCATGTAGTTTTTGCTAGAGACTAGCAAAAGATAGGCATGGGGGTGTGATGTGCATACATCTGATTAACCTAAAATGTCTATTAATGCATGTTCTTAGTGTCACATTAGCATCATACATTATAAATAGTGCATAACTTGCATAATCATGCATTTAGATCAAGTTGTATAAATTGTACAGTAATTGTCTCCTTTTTATGGTCAAGGATAGGATGACTTTTTATCGAGGTCTTGGATCGAAGATCCAACTGTATGGATCTGATCAGGGTGAGGATTGAAGTTCAACAACTCCAAGATCGCCCTAATCGGACATTCGTAGCACCGATAGAGATTGAGGAACCCTAAAGATCATGGGCCAAGATGGTGTTAATCTGCACCTCAGACGACAAATCCGACGGCATGGATGGATTCGGATCGACGTTCGCAGCCTAATGGTGCAAAAATCGATCCAATCCGATACCTGTGGCACCATCGACTTCACTCAAAAGATGGACGGCTAGGATGGCGCCACGTGGTGCCATCCCAGCCACCCAATCGGCCCCGAGGAACCGCCACTGCATATCCAAGGGATTTCTATCGCACGATCATAGCTGTTGGATCTTGATCCAACGGCCAGGATTTAATCTGATCAGCCGCTTCATCTTCATCAAGTGAAAGAGCACAGCGAATCTGGATCGTTAGATCTAGATCCAACAGCCATGAATCCACGTGCTAAAATCCTCTTTGCAACAAAGCAACAGCTGCAGCACAGTGGTCTCACTGCTTTGGGCGAGACGGAGGTCACATGTTCGAGCCACGCTACACCTCAAATTAAAGAGTGCATGTGGAGCGAGCGAGCGGAGCCATGCGATGAAGATCGGGCGGCGCTGAGTGAGTGATAGCGCCCATGCGCAATCAGACGCGTGGCACTAATGAGTGATCACACGCGGGTGCGTGGTGCGAGCGAGGATGGTTTAAGCCGTCCGATCTCTTGATCGGACGACTGCTATCGCACGTACATGCGTGTACGTTTTGGGCGGAGAAGAGTGGGTGCAAGCGGTGCGTGCACACGTCGCCCACGACGGACCTTTAGTGACGTTTAAGTCCGTCATTAAAGGTCCCATATTAATGTTTTTCAAATTAAAATGTCCAAAATGCCCCCACTCATTGCAACTATAAAAGGAGACCCCCTCCATACGAATTTCTCATCCCTTCCTTCTCTTCTCTCCCTCTCCAAAGCTCAAGAGAAGCTCATCCCACACCCAAGATGCTCCTCAACAGCTAAAATCAATTTTTCTCCCCCATTCCTGAAGCGGATCCCACGACAACAACGACGTGCTGCCTCGTTCCCGTTCCTCCTACTTCGACCTCCTTCTTCTCGCTTCGATCCTTGTCTTCCAGGCATTGTCTCATCTAGCTTGTCCTCCAAGCGATCGTTGAGGAGGATAACTTCTCTCTCCCATTCCTTTTTCCTACTTTCTAGAGTAGAATTTTCCTACTTTCTAGTCGTAATAATTTTCCTGCTTTCTAGTGTAATTTCTCATTTTCTTAATTGTACAAACATTTTACAACATCAAGTGATTGTCTCTCTCTCTTATTATTTATATTGATTCCATTTCATTGTAATTACTCCGCTCTTTAAATAAAAACACAAAAAAAGTATAATTGCAAATTTTGATCGACATAGCCTCCCTGAGTTTGACCCAGGATTTCTATTCCAGTATAAATTTTATTTGTTGAACCCGAGTTCTTCGCTATTCTAACTACAACAACAGGTTTTCAAGACCAATTCTGATAGCATAGTTCTCTGACGTTCAACACTTGCCAATTTCAAAATTTTTAGATCTCCGGAACGGTGTGATTTTAAAGTATTCTCAATCCCAACTAAGCCTTTTCACAAAAAAATATGTTATTTTTTTTTATTTCTTTTATTTTTTTCAAAAAACCAAATCCTAATCTAAGTTATAGTGTGTACCTAAATTTCTTCAACCATGCTCGATGCATGCGTAGAATCCACATTTCGTACCTGCACACCAAAGACAATACACTAAATCAGATATCAAATCAAGAATCGCCTTGCCTCCTCAGCAACGATGCCATTTTGCCGTGACATGGAATCGCGATTTTGAAATACCTACATCGTAATATAGTGTGAAAGCACATTGACAAACAAATATAACAGGATTTGGTATGTCCCAGTCAAACTCAGAGAGGTGAAAATGCGACTTGATTTAATATCGATCTATTTTAACTAGAACTAGAACAACAAGCAAGATAAATAGATGATATTAAGAAAATCAACTTTATTCAAGTAGTAATCATGCAAGTTGTCCATCTGGTTGAATGCTTGACAAAAGGATTAACTAGAATAACTAGAACTAAATTAAAATAACTAGAACAACTACTAGACTCGAACTACTAGAAGAACAAAAAAAAAAAACTATCTATTCTACTAGAACAAGGGCACCAAGGGTGGTCATTGGTGGCATTTAGAGAGGCGTGGAGTAGCAGTAGCGGTGCACTAAGGGTGGCCTTGGTGGATGTCTCGAAGGAAGAGGGGAGTGGGAGATGTGCGGAGATGGAATTGCCTCTCAAATGAGGGGTCTGGGGTCCTTTTTATAACCAAAGTGAAGGGCAACATGGGTTTTTTTAGCCCCCTAATCCGTTCAACTGATCTGGTGCAACAAGAGCCATTGATCTGGCGATCAACGGCTTAAATAGTGTCAAAATTTCACATCCATGCACCTCCAACGCATGTCCAATGCATGCACGCATGAGATCATGCCATGTGGTGCATGCTGCTCCACCCGATCCATCGCCACAGCTTTCCTCATGTGCGTACACACTTTCAATCTCAATCATTCAATCATGACAATCGATGGCTGAGATCATGCGCACTACCACCTCAACGTGCCCTATGTGCAACGGCACATCCAACTGTGCGTCCATTCGTGTGTCATTGTGCGCCTCAATTAGATGCTCCACCATGCACCACGTGGCTCGTCCCACACCCTTCGATCATGCATTGATGCTCCAATTTCTTCTGTGTGCCACCGCCTTTGATTTCTTGATTCTCCATGACTCGAAAGCTCATCTTGCGTTGCAGATTGAAGGCTCTGACCACCGTGCTATGCAAGTGGATGGTCGAGCTTTTGAACTCTTGCTCACGTGCACTCAGCCGTTGGATGACGATCCAATGGCTGAGATGAGGCCTCCTTTAATGAAGAGTGCGGGGGGTCCAGCGACGTGGCTCAATCGTGGCCGTTGGATGACGATCCAATGGCCCTGCATTTTACTTCAGCGGCTAAGGGAGCGGTAGAGGGCCATTGGGATGGAACCACGTGGCATCATCCTAATAGTCCATCTTCCCGTATCTGTAGTTGGTGCAAGAGGGCTTCGATTGAGGTGATTCTTGCACCATCAGACTGCGATCATTGATCTAGATCCATTAGTGCGGTTGGATTTGGCATCTACAGTTTAAATTTCCGCCACCTTGCTTCTTGGCCTTTGATCTTCCATGGATTGCATATGATGCTACGGAAGACCGATTAAGACAATTTTGGAAACGTTGGACTCCAATCGTCATCTTGATTAGATTCGTACAGTCAGATTTATCATCCACAGCTTCGAATCATCTGCAATTATTATTACTTCTCAATTAGAACATAAAATAGTATTATTATTTACATGGCTAAACAAATCAACTATAATGCTGAATATGCTGCTCATGCATGCATTATTCCTAAGTTAAGCGAGGATCCAACTTAGTTTAGGTAGATTAGGTTCTATGATTGTTGCACAATCATCTACCGCAATTCCATCTTTAAAAATAACATGGCCTAAGATGATGCCTTCCTAGACCATGAAGTGACTTTTCTCCTAGTTGAGGACCAAGTTGACTTCTATGCACTTTTGGAGAGTCTTATCAAGATTTTTAAGACACATGTCAAAAGAATCTCCAAACATAGAGAAGTCATCCATAAAAACCTCCAAGCATTCACCTACCAGGATAGAAAAATTTGCAAGTATACACCTTTGAAAAGTCCTAGGTGCATTGCAAAGGCCAAAGGGCATCCTCCAGAAAGAAAGGTTCTGAAGGGGTAGGCAAATGTGGTTTTCTTGGTCCTTAGGGTGGACTCCTACTTGATTATAGCCGAAATATTCATCAAGAAGATAGTAATATTCCTGTCTAACTAAACGCTCCAAGATTTGATCAATAAATGTGAGTGAAAAATGATCCTTCTTGGTGGCAGTGTTTAATTTGCGGTAATCAATGCACATTTGCTAAGAATAAGCAGTCCTAGTTGTGATATTTTCCCTTTTCTCATTGGTGATTACGGTTAGTCTTACTTTTTAGGAACAACTTGTGTGGGACTAACCCAGTTGCTATTGAAGATAGGGTAGATAATTCCAACATCAAACCACTTGATGACCTCCTTTTTTACCACCTCCTGCATATTAGGATTCAGTCTCCTTTGTGGCTGGCAGGATGGGCGAGAGTTGTCCTCAAGATAGATACGATGAGTATAATAGGATGGATTAATACCCTTAAGGTCATTTAAAGTTCAACCAATAGCTTTGCGATTTTTGCTCAATACTTGGAGAAGTTTTTCCTCTTGAGCCCTAGTGAGATTAGCATTAATAATCAGAGCCATAGTTTGGTTGGGTCCCAAGAAAACATATTTTAGAGAGTTGGGCAGTGGTTTTAACTCTAATTGTGGTCCCGGCTCAGAGAGAGATTTAGAAATGTGGTCCAAGGGGAGGTGGAGAGAAGAAGAGTTAGATGTGTGATGTGAAGTTAGAGTGGGTGGGTGTGGCAATTCAGGAATGGCTTCAATAGCAAAGCAAGAGCCCATGTGTGAGATTTACATAGTTTCCTCTACCAAATTTTCTATCTCTAAATCTGAATCATCACAAAAATCAACTTCTAGGAATCTCCTAGTGGCTTGGAAGATATCTAAAATAATTGATTCACCGTCGCAAGTGATCTTCATTTTTCCTGAATCACAGTCAATATTTGCCTTTGTGGTGGCAAGAAAGGTTCTTCCAAGAATAATTAGGGCATTTTTGAAAGCTTCAAGTACCTTGATATCTAGGACAAGAAAATCTATAGCAAATAAATAGTTCTAGACCTAAACAATAACATCCTTGACAATCTCCTTTAGTTTAATAATAGATCGATCAGCTAATTGTAATGTAACTTTGACACGTTTTAGCTCACCAAATCTAAATTCCTCGAAAACAACAATGGAGATAAGATTTATTGAGGCACCAAGATCAAGAAGGGTGCGATCAAAAGTTATGTCATTAATGACAACTGAGATTAGGGGAGTGCTCGGATCTTTCTTTCTCAGAGGTACTTTGCTCTGTACAACAGAGCTAACTATCTCTGACAAGATCACCATTCCTAGGTTTCTGGATTGCCTTTTTAGAGTGCATAAATCTTTTAGGAATTTGGCATAGGCAGGTATGTATTTAATGGCATCTAGGAGAGGGATATTTATTTCTACTTGCCTAAAAAGTTCCATTAGTTCCTAATCAGAAGGCTCATATTTCTTTTTCTTCTTATTGGTAGAGTGAAGTGCTTGTGGAAAAGGAATAGGGCTTTTCTTTGTTGTGATTGAAGGTTCTTGAATCAAGGTGGGTTGAGAGTTAACTTGCTTGTTTCTAGAGTGGGTTTCCTGTGTAGAAGTAGAAGGGCTAGGATCTTGAGTAGCCTTCCCATTCCTCAAAACAACTGCATTGGTAGTATGATTGTGTCTGGGAGGAGGTCGAGAGCCTTGATTTTGGTGGAAACCCAGGGGGTGCTGAGGTATGGGCTGGATAGGTTGATTGGGATTTGAACTCTAATACTGGTTCCTTTGGTTGATTGGATTTGGAATGGGTTGGGAAGGCAAGTTATCTATAGGTCTTTAGTCCAGAGTGACCCCAATTTGATTCTACAAGGTAGTCACAATGCAGGTCACTTCAAACATTTGACCTTGCATGCCCTACAGGGTTTTCATGACCTGGGCATTAATATCATCTTGAGAAGTCCCAGATGGATATTGATTTTGCCCATAGATCCCATGCTAATTTTTTCAAGGGAAAGGAACCTGATTAGGGGCTTTCCAAGAAAAATTCAGGTTATTCCTCCAATTGGGATTGCAACAATTGGAAGAATTTTTAAAATATTCTTGGAGAAAAGAGCTACAGGGCTAAAAGAATTCTGATTAGAAAAATCATATGTCCCAGTCACATGTGGTATAACCTTAGAAAAATAATTGTGCTCAGACGGGACAGCACCAATGTTGTGCAAGTTCTCTCTTTTGATTATGTTAGGCAGAGTGAGATGTGGAGCTTGCTTTTAATTAAACTTTTCCTCTAATTTTTTCTAGTGAATTTGCATCTGATCTAGTCTTTGTGCAATCATCTAGATATCATCTTGAGTTACTAGAATGATGTAGATCTAGAGTCAATTTCACTCAAACCGAGTCTTGGGTTGGAACTCCTACCAAAAGTATTAGTTGAAGCATGATTGAATGAGTTTCCACTCATTTCCTTGAATAATTGGCAGGCACCCTCAGCATCCTTATTAAGGAATTGCATCCAAATGAGGCATCCACAAAATTGATCTTCTAATCCATGATAGAGGATCTACACTAACTCCACAATAAATCTTGAAATCTTTCCCAAGACTAGTGCAGAGATTCACCATGTCTTTGTTGGAAGGTCGTAATTGATCTTCTAAATGCATTTGTACGACCAATAGGGAAAATTTTCTTTAAGAAAGTACTTTTGAGTTGAGACCATGTAGTTATAGGCCAGCTGATGGTCCTAAACCAATAAGTGGCCTTATCCTTGAGAATGAGAGGAAAGAGTCTCATAAGCCAAAAATCTTCTTGCACATTGCAAGAATAAGTGGTTTGAGCGAGGATGGTTAGCTCCTCCAGATGGCTAAATGAGTCCTCTCTAGGAAGGCCATGGAAATGCTTAATAAGGTTTAGGATAGCTGGCTTGATCTCGAAATCCCCCACAAGAATTACCACCCCTGGTCTTTCTTCAAAATTAGAAGGATCAAAAAAATCATTCAAAGGAATGATGGGTTCTTGGTGTGGTAAATTCCCTCTTTGGTTGGCTAGGTTTATCATAGTCCTAACTAATTGATGATTGTGTTGGTGCAAGGGCACCACGATTGCTAATTTTGATGATAACAAAACACTTGCTATTTAACATTTGCAATTTGAGTTTATAAGTTTCAGGAAAATTGCAAATGGATACAAGTGTGAAGGAGCTCAAGCTTGCATCCATGGTGGATTGGAGGAGCTTGATGGAAGAGAAGGAGCTTCGGTGGAGCGAGAGCTTGAAGATAAGAAGAATAGGATAGATTTCCTTTTTGTATTCTATACTTCATTTTTGTATCTTTGTTCTTTGCTCTTTATTTTGTTTAGATTATATGTTAAAGAGCCTCAAAGTAACAAAATAATAGTCCTAAGAACACTTACTCAACCCTTGGATACTTAGACTTCTCGTAGAGAACTTAGAAAATTGAAATAGGATTTTCACAGCCTGATCAGACGTCCAATTTGGAAATCATACATCTGATCTTAGACTTTAAGACATTTGACTAGAGGATTGTTGGCTTGAGAAATATAGTCGTTGAGAATTAACCCTTAACATAATTCACATTCACTTTCAGATGTCCGTAGTGTATCCCAAACATCTGATAAGTAGACGTTAGGCTAACATTTGACCCTAATTACTTCCTTCATACCTTATAGCCGTTTGTGCCTCGAGAAATCTATTCCCGTAGTGATTTGTGTTTCCAAACATCCAGACCTAGTGCCAGACGTCTAATCTGTCATCTAAGCAACTTAACCTAGAACCCTGTTTTGATCTTGACAAAATAGGAAGGAAACCTATTTAGAATTAGACGACTGATTAGTTTCCCAGACGTCTTAAAACACTTCTTTGGACATCCATATTGATCTAACCCAGTCCAGATCTTCCACCATTCTAGATCAAACGACCAATTCCTAGATCAGACGATGACCATGATGTCTGATAATAGATTCAGACGTCTGATAACCCTGTAGAATCATAAATGACTCTAATTTCAGCCTGACTTACCTTGGGATAATTCCCAATGGCTAGAGAAGCCTTCCAACAACTAGAAGAGGCTTCTAAACCCTTCTTAGGGCCTTTATAAATAGAGGAGGACCCTTCCTTTGTCACACACACCTTAAGAAACTATTTCCACATCTATTTGTGTCCAAAAGGAGAAGGAAATCACTTAGAAAAGTGTTGTTGCTCTCCAAGCCCTCTAGCATTCATCCGAGAGCACCATCACGCTATCGACTTCACGTCACACTTCACTTCCATCTCAGGGAAGTACTTGTTGCCTATAGAAGCTAAGATTAAGACAATTACTCTGAGGCTCTATAGGATATTTGTTATTGTCTTTGTTTGGGTATTCGCTTTGCGAATTCCTGTCTCCCTTGTGAGATAAAATACTCCTCAAGAAGAGGAGGGGTTTGAGGTACACTACCCTTATTTAAGTAGCATGGTTGTAAGAGGTTGAGTCACCCTCATTTTAAGTGACTCAGTTAGTGGATTTGATCGACCAGGTATATTGGGAAATCCTAAACTGAGAGGTTTAGGTGGTGGTTTTTACCCAGGTTTGAGTTCCCACCTAAAAATACCTTGTGTACTTGTGATTGCATTCTTTTGTGAGATTGATTATTTATATTTTTGCTTCATTTTATTTATACGCAAATCTCACCCCTTCCTGTAGAACCTATAGATTGTTGCGTACAAGTTGCTCAACCATCGTCAACAGAGGATTAGGTAGGGGGCCTCGATTTTGATTAGGTTGTATCTCTGGATTTTCAAGCACTCCAAATTTGGAAGCTCTGGGATGGGGAAATTAGCTTACGAGTTAGAGGCGAGTTAAGAGGCGGATGTAGAAGTGGACCTATTTTGCATGTTTTCCATATTTTTAAAAATAGAAGAGGAAGACTGAGAATGGAAAGAAGTCGATCGCCTGGTGCGAGGGGTGGAATCAAGTGGTCCCTTCAAGTGTGGATTCTCGGACCTTTGCCCGTGCATACACTTTTATGAAGAATGGGAAGAGGAGAGAATGGAAGAGAAGAGAGAAAAAGCGTGCAATTCAAGCAATAAAAAATTCTAACCATAACTTAAGATTGACTCCTTAGAAAACTTAGGACTTGAGAACCCAAAAATCAAGAAATAAATAATTAATTCTACTTCCCAAAATTAACCTGGCTAGACTAGAAGAGGTGGCTTGAGCCCAAGCATGTCCCAGGAAAATCACCGGGGACTTGTATGAACTCGTACCCACCGTTTGACTTCCCCCTTAATCTTAACTAGGTTTGATTAAAGGAATTAGGATCAATTAGAGAAATCTTAAAATTCGGATATCAAGCCTAAAATTGAATGAAGTCCTTAAGGGTTAAGTGACTACAAATTTTAGTTAGGCTTAGGAAACTCGGAAGTGCACAGAAAATGAAGGGCGTTGATTGAGGTAATGCCCTGTTATTTCATTTTTTTATGTGTGTGTGTGAATTGGGTGGGAATGTAACACCCAAGCCAAAACAAGGAGTTTGCAAACACAGATTAAGGTAAATGATTTTTAGGGTTTGATATAGACTGTAGATTTTGGGATTCTCTCTTTTTAATGTATCCAAACAAGTTTGAAAGTGCTTCACACAATAAGGCAGTCAAGTTTGGAGTTGGTGGAATCTAATTCCTTTAAATTGATTGTGTGACTAAGAGAGAAAATAAAAATCATAAAGTAGAAATCCTATGTAGGCAACTCTGACAATGAATCTCTTTTAACAAATCATTTTATGTGGTAGTCCAAACTAGACAAACACCACCACCACTTGAAATGAAATCAAACAAGGATTCTAAAATGATTTTCTTTAATTTTTGAATTTTTTTGGAATTTTTTCTATACTGGTGTCAAAAATTAGAAAAGATAAAATCAGAAAATTGATTCAGCAAAAACCTTAAACAACCTTTGAAATTTTTGAAAATTTTATATGTTATAGAGATTTTCTCAAAAAATTCCATAAATATAAATTTTGTCCAAATATGATAAGTAGGAAAATTTATAAAATTCACAAATAGTAAGAAATAATAAGGAATTAGGGTGTGACCCCTGTTTAGTCCAAGAATTTTAAAATTTTTTCATTTTGTCCAAATCTTTTGAAATTTGGAACGTAAGCTTTTTACTCAAAGGGACTTCTTTGGATAAAGCTTAAAGATTTGGACCTCTTTGTGCCCAAACTTGAATTTAATAAATGAAGATAGAAGCTTGGATTTTAAAAAATTCAACACCAATAAGAAGGATGTGGTGAAGAGTTGAAGAAAATAAGCAAACAAGCCAATTTTAAAAGTCCACCAACCTTGATTTTTCTTGTTTTCATATGTTTTGATATTTTAAAGATTTTTTTTAGAGATTTTTCTAAGATTTGAAGGGGTTTTGGCTTAGGTACTTACCTGGAAACTCACGGGAAGAAAAGGCTACTTGAAGCTTCCACTCCAAGTGACTCCAAATCGCACTCCCACTCCTGATTCACACCTGAATCAAAAACCAAAACAAAGATAGTGAAGACCTAGTTAAGCAAGAGAGAGACAAACAAAAACTAATGTGTACCTCCACAGCAACAATGCCAAAAAGTGATGCGAGAAATACATGATTTATAAAAGTAAATTTTTAAGTCATACGTGTAAATCTCAATCAACTTATGAATTTATCAAACCTAAATAGTGGGGCATCTAGGGTCATTCAACAAGGCAATTTTAGTCAATAAATCGACTCTCTCTTCATCTCTTGAAATCTCCAATCATTTTGTACTTTTGGCTTTGTAATTTTTAGGATTTTAGGAAATAATTAGGGCAACAAAATAGTGAAAGTAAGGAACTACGCCTAAGTGATAAGATGAAATCCCTCTTTCTAAGTTCACCCTAGGCAAGAGCACGTACAGTAATTAGAAAGATGGAGTGAAGTGCATTAAGAAATTAAAGAAAATGCTTGAAATTAAAAACACACAAAATTGAAAGGCGAACTTGCTTTTGTATTGCTAAAATATGTAGTCACAAGTAGATGAAAGCTTACGATTACAAAAAGAAAGCTAATACAAAAGCGATAAAATCAGGATGAAGAAGATAGGAAAATTCTCAAATTAAAGCTTGGAAGGGCCTTCACTCCAGACACGGCTGCTCCCGCATTTGAAGAAAATCCTCCTCTGCTTCTCCCCTTGATGATGCTTCAAGATGCTCCTCTCAGTCTCCTCCATGGGTAGAAATCCACCCTTAGCTTCCTCCTTTATGCCTGGCTGTCCTCCACTAGGTTTGCTCCTTGTCTTGGACTAAGGAAGAGGGAAGAAGATGTCACGAAGGAGGCAAGGGATCCTCCTTAATCCTCTTCTCTTCTCTCCTTCCTATGGCCAACTATATGGTGTATCTAGGTGGAAGATTAAAGCTAGCCAAAGATGTCCAAATAGGGAGTATGTAGGGCTTAATATAGAATAGGGAAAGAGGTAGTTATGGTGGTGAAAGGCCACCATATTGGCTGACCATGGTGAATAGATGCATGGCTTTTAAGCACCAAAAACACCTTCTAGAAGATGGTGTTTTTAGAGGGAAAAACCGAGGGTTTGGATGGGTTTTGATATGGAATGGAGGGTAGGATTGTTTTGGCATGGGATGGTGGTGGTTAAGGGAGTTTTGGCGCCAATTTTTAGGGTGGTTATTAGGTTGAGTTGGCACCATATTGTGAAGGGATGCATGGCGGTGGTGGTTGCATGGTTGGTACCAAGTGAAAGGATGCCATGGAAGGTGGTGGTTGCTTGGCATTTGGCTCCAAAAAGGAAGGAGAGAAGGTGGTGACTTTGGTGGTTTTTAGGAGTGGGTGGTCAGCCATGAGGTGGAGCTTAGCTAAGTGAGCTTAACTAGTAGAGTAGTAGGGGAGGAGCTAGGGTTTTGCTGCAACGAGGAAGACTTGAGCTGCATGGCCTTTCTAGAGCTGGTAGTAGTTGAAGTAGACATGCCAATGAACTCAATAGCTAGCTAGTTCTTTGCTAGTAGCTAAGCTAATCTAAATTAAGCTAGCTTGTTCTGGTCTAAAGCTGAGGTGAGCTGGGGCTGGTCTTCCTGAACACTTCCTATCTAGCTAAGCTAGTTAGCTTTGGTCTGGTAGCTAAGCTCAATTGAGTTGAGCTAGGTTGAGTCTTCGAGAGCTGGAATTGAGCTAAATTGGGCTGGTTGAGAACTCTTCAGCTGACCAAGATTATCTAGTAGATGAGTAGTTGCTAAGTTTGATCAAGAAGAGCTACCTACCATGAGTTATGTGGAGCTGGAAAGCGCTGGATCTAGTTGAATTCAGTTGGGTTGAGTTGAGATCTAGCTAGATTGAGCTTGGTCATCATCTTCTACCTTTCACATTGCCAGGGTTTAAATGGTATTCAATGTTTAATCATCCCTGACAATGCAAAGGTGTAAAACTACAAAAAGAAGGAAGAATAATGTAAGGCATGCCTACTCTACAAAATGCCTAAATGCAGTCCCAAACCAAATTGCAATGTAAAAAACCTAAGAGCTAGATGTGTTTTTAGTCATAAGAGTGATGATAAGTAGGTGTTTATTAATAACCTGTGTCAGGTTTTCATCACTCTGTTGCTTAGCTATTGCACACACTGTGCAATCACTAAGGACACACGAGTCTTTGCTTCTATCTCTCCTCTTTTCACCTTTTAAGGTTTTAGTTGAAGATCAACAAGTTCATCTCACTACTTAAGCCCCGGGGAACCAATAGTGAGCATTCTCGATCCTAAACTTTAGACCTTCGAGCCTTTAGGGACAAGCACCTTGTAGTCACACTTAGGATGTGTATTTTGTACTGATACTATATCTGTTTATGTTTTATATTTTGTGCATACCCTTATATCTTCTTTTCATTAAAAAAGAAGAACTTGCATATTGTTCTCATTATTTTCAGTTCTTTGCTTGCTGCAGTTTCCCATTGAGGTGTGAGTGTGCATTAGCACATTTTTTCTATTTGTGCATGTGAGGCATTCTCAGAAATTGCCTCTCATCCCTCCTTGGACAAGTAATCCCAGAAACTCATCCTCCTCTACTAGTTTTTCTACTTCCATTCCTGATCTGATGGTGGATCCGAATCTTCCACCTATTCTTCCAGATCCACCTAAGGATCAAGATGAGATTCCTCATCTTGATCTTCATCAAGCTATTCTAGCCCAAAATCTACAAATGCTCGAGTAGAACCATCAGATCAATCTATTGACGGCTCCAATATAGAATCATCAGACCCGACAACCTAAGCCAAAACCTAGTCAATGTCCACCTCCACTTAGGCCACCGCTTAGAGATTACTATAATCTAGCAAACACACAAGTGGAGTCGAACGTTAGGATTCTCGTTGGGGATAACGATCTCGAGCTGAAATCAAATATCATTAGTCTTTTTTTTTTGAAGTGAAAAGGAATGCTATCGAATCACCAATAGCAATCCAGGAGAGCTTTTATTGATAAAAAGATAGAAAAAATTACATGAGTGAACCCCATTGGCGTATGAGATTTCAGCAATTATTGACAATATTATCCACATTCAATGGACTCTCTTGAAACAAACTCTCATTTCTAGCTCTCCATACTGACCATAGTACTGCAACCGTGGGCAAATATGGCTTATTCACCCTTAAGAAGGAACTCCAGAGACTCTCCCACATGGGAATAGTTTCCCTACACACCTTCCTCCAAACAAAATCTGTAATCATGCAAATGGAAAAATTATGAATACTGGAGTCATTATGCATCCCACACAAGTGGCAGAAGTGAGTGGGGGTGCCCATTCTCCTATGCCTCAAATCTTTAGTTATCAGGCCATCTCTTCTGCATAACCATAGAAAAATTTGTACCTTCAATGGCACCTTCAATTTCCATAGCTTTTTCCCAATCTCATCCACTTCAGCCATTCTGGACAAATTGACAAGCTTATCATAGGTAGCCGCTGAGGAGAATGTTCCCTCCCATTTGTATGTGTCATACTCCTTAGGTGTGGGTTTGAACGCAACAAGTTCCTGCATAAGACGTTCATTTTCTGCTCGTGTTCTTATTTCATGACCATTCCCCACCTCATTGTTCAAAGACCAATTCTCAGAGGTCGTGTCCCAGTAGTCATATACCACAGCATTTTTGTCAGTAGCAGCTGAAAACGCAAGAGGGTACCTATCTTTCATCACCCCACCAAGCAACCAATTTTCCAACCAAAATTTGAAGCTTTTCCCATCTCCTAAGATAGACTTGAAAAGACTCCAATTATTTACCAGGGCCTGCACCACAGATGACCAGAAAGGAGATGGCTTATGAGGATTTAGGCGGTTCTTCTCATCATTTGCCACCCCATAGCTATCCTGGATGATCTCTATCCACATTTTTTTTTCTCCTTGAAGCAGCTGAATAGCCCAATTTAGTAACAGGGTGTCATTAAATTCTTTGAGGAACCTGATTCCCATGGCACCATACTTCTTTGGCGAACAAATTGAGTCCCTCTTTACAGGTTGGAGGAAAGTACCTTGATGAGAAGCCCCTTTCCAGAAGAACCTCTTGCGCATCACGTCTAGTTTTTTCCAAATTGATTTTGGGGCTCTAAGAACAGAAAAGAAAAAGACTAGAATGGATGTGATGACTGAATTCAGTAAAATATACCTCCCTCCTTTCGATAAGCAGCGATTACTCCAGCCCTTTAATTTTGTAGCCACCTTTTCATATAGAAAGGACCAATTTGCTTTCCTCAGTTTTGTGCACTTCAGAGGTAAACCCAGGTATGTGACAGGCAGTGATATCACAGGCGTGCCCAAGATGGTGGAGATTTCATTTTGGTCTATACCATTCATACCAAAGCAAACCAAGGAGGACTTGTTTCCATTACGTTTTAAACCAGAAATCTCACCAAAAATTTTAACCATGTAGTATAGCACTTGCGCTTCCCTCTTCCCACATTCCACAAAAAACACAGTGTCATCTGCATATTGAAGAATGGGGGCCAATGCCCTGTTGTTAGACATAGAGAATCCCCTTATCAACCCATCAGCTGCTAGTTTGCATGCATATCTTGCCAATGTATCCACTGCGAGATTGAAGATCAGGGGGGCTAGTGGGCAGCCTTGCTTTACCCCACACTGAGGCTGAATGCAGGCTCGACATGGTTTCCCATTTATCAGAGGGGAGTAGGAAGTAGTCATAATGCATCTCTTCACCCATTATATCAGACGGGGGGGGGGGGGGGGGGGGAATTTTCTCCTTTTAAGAATTTCCCAAAGGTACGGCCAGGAGATTGAGTCATAGGCTTTAGTGAAATCAACTTTCCATAGGAAGGCCTTGGATTTTCGCCTATGCCACCCCATCACCATCTCTTGCGCAATGATGAAAGATTCCTACAGAGACCTCCTAGGTAGAAAGGCAGATTAGACAAGCATTATCAAATCTTGTAATAAAACACGAATTCTGTTGGCTAAAATCTTGTTGATGTATTACAACGCAATGGGTCTATAGTCTAAAAAATTCTCCGCACCCAACTTCTTTGGTAGCAAGAACAAATAGGACTTATTCGATCTTTCAAAACCAAAGTTGCCCATTTCAAACTCATGTATAACATCCATCACATCCTTTTTAAGAACATTCCACATTTCTCTGTAAAAGAATACCTGAACCCCATCCGGTCTAGGAGCTCCCTCATTATTCAAATCTTTGATTGCTTTCACTATTTCTTATTCAGAAATAGGAGCAATTAGCATGGCCCTCTGATCATTGCTAACACTTGGGAAGTCTGCTGAAGCCATCCTCCATGAACCTCTTGGTGTAGCCTTGGCTAACTCTTTAAAATATCGGCCAGCTTTACATCTGATTTCACTGGTAGATGTAATGGCTCTCTCACCCATTTTAATAGATGAAATGAGATTAAACTTCCTCCTATCACTGGCAGCAAGATGAAAGAATTTCGCATTGGCATCACCTTCCTTAAGCCACAGTTGTCTAGATCTCTCATGCCAGTCCATTTCTTTCTTCAAGTCCTCCTCCCCAACGACCTGCTGCATATATTGTCTTTGTTCATGTTCCTAACAACTTAGAGCCTGCCTGCACTCCTTCAGATCCAGACTTTGGATCATTGCCAATGCCTCCACCCTCCTCTACTCTCTGATGGTTGCTACTGTCTGCCCATACTCTTTCAGCATATAGCACATACCTGCCAACTTGGAAGCCAGCTGTTGTGTGGGCGAGCCATTCACTACATTGTTTTGCCACCAACTAGTTAACATCTCAGCAAAACCCTCCTCCCTAGACCAAGATTTCTTAAGTTTGAAGTATGATCCAACATCAACATTCACCCCACTGTCCCACACAATTGGAGTATGGTCCGAAAATGGATTGTCAAGGCTCATAGCAGACGATAGTTGGAATCACTCCAAAAGACTTGGGTTGCCAAAGAATTTGTCCAACATTGATGTCTGTCCACTGCCATTTCTCCAAGTGAACTCCACCCCACTGATAGGGTATTCGGTGATTCCCAATCTCTGCACAGCCAATTGGAATCCAGCCATTGCACTATCAGATCTACCCCCGGGTCTGTCACCACTTGAAAGAGGATAGTTGAAGTCACCACCGATGAGCCATGGTACCTCCTGGACTCTTTGATGCAGTGTTGATAGGTCTTCCTACAATTCTACCCGATCAGTAGCTGCATAAGATCCATAGATGCAAGAGATAAACCAATCCAGATCGCCTTGAAGGTTTTGACATCTACAAGTAAGTACATGTCTGTCACGAAGAACTTCAGTTACTTTAAGGCAAGATTTTTTCCACCATATGGCCATCCCAGCAGACCTTCCAGTTGCACCCTTCCCCACACAGTTTGCTCGCCTTGATAGTCTTAAAGAGTCCCAGGCATGGCCACTTTCCTCCTCCAAGTGTGTCTCTTGAATGAGAGCACAGTCAATTTCCCACTCAGTAAGATATCTGATTAGAGACGCCCTTCTCACCTTGTTGCACAACCCACGCACATTCCATGTTAGAACTCTCATTCCTTGCATGGCTAATCCCCTTGAGCCAAATTATCCACATACTCAACCATAATTGACTTTGCAACAGTTTCCTCCACTATAGGAATCAACTTCTCCTTCCTTCACCTTCTGAGCATGTAAGGGGAGCATCCAAGCCCCCTTTTCTGAATTGTCCCTCTCCCAAACTTCAGTTCATCAGGAACAGAGAACTGCACTTGATTCACCTCTTTAAGGGCACTTCTACCACTACTGACTACTATTTCCATACCCGACTTTACCTCCTCATTTCTAGTAGAGTTGCCTGAGTTCCTCTCTAAGACAATTGCATTAGCCATGGACCCCTTGCCTTTGGCCACAAGGGTTTGGTTGCCACACCCCAAGGCAGTATCATCATCCATAGTCATCAAGTCCCTCTCTGAGGTTTCCTTGTGACAATCCTTCCTCTTCTTTGGTTCAGGGGCCTCATCTGAGGACTCACGACCCAATAGTTCAACCTGTTGTGCCTCCTCAGATCTAACCACAGACATCTTAACATGGCCCTATTCTGGTAACACAGAGACCTGCCCAGCCACAGATAGACGAATGAGCCACGAGGAGCCCCTGCACCTAAGAATGATTCTGTCTGGCAGTGAACCACTTTTAAAGACTTCAGCCTCAAATCGAAGTGAACGGGCATCACCCTCCCCAATCATGATTTCAGAGTCTTCACAGATGGATGCAAACCCTACAACCATCTTGGCAACCACCCCTTTAGATCTCAAGTGCAGAGATAACCATTTTATCTCAAGAATCACCCTCCTAGTTCCCATTCTCTGAGGGGGGTGATCAGGGAGTGCCCCACCAAAGGGGGAGACCATCCTCCACAGCACATTGATGTTCTCAAAGGAACTCAATCGAAAGTGTAACCTTTCCACATCTATCATCCCCATACCAAACACAAGAAAGCAAGTCTGGGATAGCACTGCCACCTTCCAGCTCAAAGACACAAGGGTCAGGGAACTCACCAGTTGTTGAAACCTCTCGATCGAGGGACTGTCAGTCATGACCTCACCGATCAGTGCACCCCTCAACATGATCTTAGCAGAGACAATCTCCTCAGATAATGGAATCTCCACATCAATTGTATGACTACCAAGCACCAGCGGTGGGGGTAGTCGGGGCTCCTTCACCACATCTTGAACTGGGCACTGAGGAATCTTCTTTGTGTGCGATGGCTTCGCCCTTGGGCATGAGTCGTGCTTGTGTCCTTCACCCCCACATGCTAGACAGATGAGAGGGTTTCTACACACCGCAACCATGTGACCTCTTCGTCTGCATCTAAAGAACAAAACCTCTCCATTGGATCTCCTCCAACCCCCTCTTGGAGTGAATCTGAATGCCCTACCTTCATGCGACTGCCATCCCCTCTCCCTCCTCCAGTTTCTTGATCTTCAAGTCTTCCACTCGCCCCCATCCCCCACCCTAGCCGCTTCCTCATCATCTCCTCCTATCGCTCGATGCCACGCACCTCCTCTCCCTCTCTCCCTCATTTCTCCCCCCCCCCCAGACTCCCCAAATATCATTAGTCTTATCCCACACTTTCACAGAAATAGTTCTGATGACCCATTCCAACATATCGAGGATCTGAAAAACCTTAACCAAACCCTAGGTCCCAGAAACCAAAGCCTGGAAATTCTACACATGAAGATGTTCTCCTTCAGCCTTAAAGACAAAGCTTCCCATTTGTATTGCACGATCACTTAACCTATCACTACTTAGACTAAATTGGAAACCTCATTCCTAAAGATATTCTTCCTTATAGGTTGCATAAATGCCCTTAGGAGAGCTATCATGACTTTTACTCAGAATTGAGGAGAACCAATTCATGAAGCATGGGAGTGCCTTCATGAATTGCAAAGGAAATGCCCACATCATGATATCCCTCGCTGGAAACTCATGCATATCTTCTACTATGGATTATAAGAGAGTGTGTATGAAATCTCGTTGATGATTCCTGTGGAGGCAACCTTTTGAATAGAGAAGAAGAATCTGCCCTCAAACTATTTGAGGGCATGGTTGAAAACTTGATCAATAATGCCTCCATGTCTCAGTTTAATTGAGGGAGCACGACTTCACACCCGTATATGAAAAGCATCCACGAAGATCAAGGATAATCTAGTTCACGAGATTTCGATGTTATCATCGAGAAACTAGATAAAGTCAACATCGTAACTAAGCACCTTGATGAGGTCCTCAACATAGTGAAGAATCTTACACCTCTTTTAGCTACGAATCCTACGCAGCGACCTGCTTTGCAAATTCCCACTGGGGGGAATTTGTGAACAATCTGGATATTCAATATCCTTCTGCCTTGGGTATCTATCAGACTCCCACTCAAACCCAAGGAGGAACCTTTATGTCATCTTTTCCTACTTTTTCCCCACTACCTTTACCTTCATGCATGGAAAACACACAAAATTCTGATGATCTCCATGCTATCCAGGGGTATAATTCATAATCAAATCCTTATTCTAACACCTACAACCCTAGATGGAGAAACCATCCCAACTTTTCTTCATCTGATTAGAGCCAAAGACCACTTATATACTTTTTCAGCAATCATAGATTAAGCCCACCTAGCCAAATATGCAGAATTATTCAAGGCCATCTAGAGATTCACAACTAGACTAGATTTTGAAAGCTATGAATTAGAGCCAGGGAAGAAATACTGAGGCTCTCACCGAGATACAAAGGCAATGTTCGACTAAACTGGCTGAACTCACAGGCCAAATCACTCAGTTGGCTGAAGCTCATCAACTAGTGGCTCTACCATATTAGCCAATTCTAAATCTGAAGAACTTGCAAAATGCAAGATACATTCCAACAAATCCGAGCAAAAATCAGGGCCAAGCACACGTCATAAATCAGGCCAATCAAAACCCACCATCTGCACCACTTGAAGTTGAATTATCTTATCCAAATCAACAACAATCTTTATTGCTTCAAGCAGATCAACCTATCATTTCTAATAAAAAATGACTCTATGGCTGATTCTATGCCTAAACGGAACTCAAACTCTTGCTTGATATTCTTAAATACGTATATCTGAAACTTGATCAAACCTGTCCAGTGATAATCAATGCCTATCTTACTTTAGATAAAGAATCAAATTTGATTGTGGTTCTGTGAGAACATAAGAAGGTAATAGAGTGGAATTTACATTATTTGCCCGGAATTAACCTCAACTCTCATTGTTAAAAAATCGCAATCTGCTTCTTTTGCAGGAGTAATTTGTGAGTCTTCAACAACGGAGTTGTTAAAATCACTTGATGAACGAGTTTTGGCAAAAAAAATTAGGGTTTCAAGAAATCCATTACTGTAGTCGCAAAACATGTTATCAAATACAATTTTACCAAAACTCCAATGGAGTCCCGGGTCGAACATAGGGAGGCGACATTTACTTTCGTTGAAATCCATGCTTTGTTTTGTTTCTTTTTGAGGTTTTAGGGTTTTGTGAATTTTTTTTGTGTTTTTGTAAAGAAAAGGGCAAGCAAGATAACTCACAAAGGAAATGATAACAAATATGATATATCATGCAAATGTTTATTACAATATGCTAATAAAATACAAAAGATAAGGGTGAGGAGGAATCTCCCGAATCGACTATTTGGCGAAATGACGGCACTTGGTGGTAGCTTGGACGAAGAGGGTGAGGTGCTGAACAATGGAGGTGTGATGCAGGAAGACGTCGGGTAAAGGAATCTTTCACCAAGGCTTCGGAATAGGGATGAAGAGCTTGTGGTGATCTACTGGAATGGAGGTAGGAGGACGGCTCCAAGGCTCCCTATGAAGGTGGTGAGAGGGATGACGAATATTTGGTGGGGTAAGGGATTGCTACACTAATAGGGGACCTTTGGAGCTTGGGAATGAGCTCTTGGGAGCTTTGATGGGCTTCTAGAGCCGTAGAGTAGGTGGGTATGGCAAAGATAGAGATGGCTAATCAAGGGAGGTGTGCAGGTCATTATATAATGGATGGGAAGGGGCCAGAAATGGACATAAGGTAATTAGCGACCTCCAAGACGTCGCTGTAGGTCCAGCTCAAGTGTTACTATAGCCAACTCACGCCCGCTCATGCACGTGCTCCGCTGGCCCTCCATCACATGCGCGAATCATGCTCGTGCCTTGCTGGTGCAGGCTGGTACGCATTGGCATGCACCCAATTGACGAAATAGGGGGCTCTGAGGGTCTCGAATTCGCACCCCTCCATTGGAGTCGATGCTTCAACCAATGCGCCAACCCCATGTTTATGTCGCAAAGGTGAGTCATGGGCACGCGGTGAAAGGGGTCTCTCAGCCGTTAGATTTTCATCCAACGACTAAGATTACTTGTTGAGAAGCCTTTGGAGGGACGTCGGTAGGCCTTGGGCACTCCAGATGGTGCCACATAGCACCATCTGGATCGTCCACCTTTCCTCACTTGCAGAGGATGCCACAATGCTCGGATCGAGGTGATTTCCATGTTGTCAGACTGTGATCGTCGCTTCGGATCCATCCGTATGGTCGGATTCTTCATCCGAAGCCCATAAAGATGTTGCATTGCCTCCTAGCCATAAAATGTCAGAATTACTAACAATATACACAAATTATCCTAAATGTAATGTAATGCATGTTATGCACTATTTATACTTATGGAATGCAATGCTAGGCTTATGAACTATCATAAATAAGCATTTTATCATGAATTTTTTCCTGTTTATCATACCCCCATGCTTATCATTTGCTAGTCCCTAGCAAAATTAACCTAAATGCTATGTATAAAAGTAGAATTAGGATTTGATTACTTAGGCAAGATTTGTTGATTGCTTTAGAAAATTTCCACCCAAGACCTAGTTACAAAAATCAACAGTGCTCGAGTGTCTGCTAGAATGCAGACTACCCAAGCCCTAGCTTTATTTGAGAAAAGGAAGATACAATTTTTTTGCTTTTTCTTCTTTTCTTTTTTTTTTGGATTTTTGTTTTTGAGTTTGAGTGTTTCAGGATAACTTTTTATGGCTACCCAACCCACCCAAGGCTCGAAAAGGACTCTAAGTGCTAAGCATCTTGTGAAAAGAGTGAAAGACTCACCAAGCGGCCGTTAAAATGGACTTCAAGTTTCTACAACCCTAGGTGACCTTAAAAGTTTTTGCTTAAAGGTTTATCTTTCCGAATGGTAGCTTTCTCCCTACTTTAAAAAAAAAATTTATGGGGTCAACACAAGGACGAACCTAGTGTATATCTCCCCGATTATTCTACTTCCCCGCTCCTTCCCTAAGTGTTTTGGGAATTATTTGTGCATTTTTGTGAGCTAGGCTTTGGACAACCAGCCAATGGGCTGTTACCCACGACAACTTGCAAGCCATACTCGTGCGGTGAAGTGTGGTTCATTTTTCTACTTTTATTTTACTCCTTTTTCTATTTTTCTTTTTTTTTTTCTTTTTCTAAGTAGGTGGCTTCCCTGATCTAAGAATTACCTAAAAGCAGTAGTCATGTAGTTGGGCTCTAGACAATCAGCTAATGGGCTGTTACCCATGAAAACTTGCCAGCCATACTACCCTAGAAAGTTCATTAGCTACCCAATTTTCGAAGAAACCACCAAAAAGTGAGTTAGTGTAAATAGTGTGCAGATGCTTAGACTTATAGTTCCCTCAAATTAGAGGGTGAGTTGATAGGTCATGTACTTATCACCCCAATTTATTAGCCAAATTAGAATAAAATTATTTGGCGAGGACTCAAGACTAAGTCCACATTAGAGTGGACACCTGGGCTAATTAACCTCAAAGACCTGAAGAGTCTAAGTATTTAGGTCCCAAAGTATCAATTCCTAAAGTTTGCAACTCCTAATGCCTAAGTTCTCTTCTCCTACTTCTATTTTTTTTAATTTAAAATAAAATAACAGAAAATTACTGTTACGACTGACAAAAGGATTATTTCATATGATATCCACCCCCCCATGCTTAGCTAATGCAATGTCCTCATTATTAAAATGAAAGCATGCAAGAGAGAAGAATTGGAAGAATAACACCTGGTTTACGTGAGATTTTGGTTAGCTTGAAACAACCTTTACACGTGCTGAGTTTAGTGCCTTCATCTTGGTGATATTCAACCAGTGGTGGTTAGGGCAAGGTGAAAGCAACCTTGTTCGAGATGGGTTCAAGGACCACATGGTCAACAAAGGGTTTGAGACGTTGCCCATTGACCTTAAAAGAATTGCCCATCTTTGGGTCAGATATTTCAATGGCCCCATTAGGAAAAATCTGCTTAATAACGAACGGGCCATTCCACTTAGACCTAAGCTTACCAGGGAAGAGCTTCAGCTTCAGTCGAGAATCGAAAAGCCAGACCTTCTGGTTGGGCTCAAAGCTCTTACGTGAAATCATTTGGTCACGAAGAGCTTTAGTCCTTGCCTTATAGATTTTGGAATTTTCATAGGCATCATTTCTAAGCTCCTCCAACTCAAATAGTTGGAGTTTCTTGGTCTTCCCGGCCAACTCTAGGTCAAAATTACATTTTTTGATGGCCCAACATGCCTGGTGTTCTAACTCAACGGGTAAGTGACACGACTTACCAAACACCAGACGGAACGGAGACAAACTGATAGGCATTTTGTATGTCGTATGGTAAGCCCAAAGAGCACCATCTATCTTTTGGGTCCAATCCTTCCTATCAGGCCTTATAGTTTTCTACAAAATGTTTTTGATCTCCCGATTGGAGACCTCCACCTATCCATTCATCTATGGGTGATAGGGTGTGCAAATCCGATGATTTACCCTGTATTTCCCTAGTAAATTCCAAAACTGGGCATGGGTGAAATGTGTGCCACTATCACTGATAATTGCCCGAGGAATCCCGAACCGACTGAAAATATTTTTCTTCACAAAATTGATGACCACCTTGTGGTTATTGGTCCGGGTGGGGATTGGCTCAATCCATTTGGACACATAATCAACATCGACCAGAATATACTGGTGTCCAAATGGAGGGAAGGGTCACATGAAGTCGATGCCCCAAATGTCAAAAATTTCGACAGAAAGTATTAGGTTTAGGGGCATCATGTCTCTCTTGGCCATGTTCCCGAGTGTCTGGCATCGGGCGAACGACCTTGAGAATTCCTGGGTATTCTTAAATAACAACGGCCAATAGAATCCAGATTGCAAAATTTTGTCCATCGTCTTTTTCCTGGAAAAATTTCCACCACACGCAGATGCCTGGCAGAACTCAAGTATACCATGGAACTCATTTTCTGGGACACATCGGCAAATAATCTAATCGGTGCCAATACGATACAACTTACGATCGTCCCAAAAATAATATTTGGCCTCGAACATAAGTCTATCTCATTGTTGTTTGGTCTAATCCTGGGAGATTTGACCAACGGCCAAATAATTGACGATATCCACAAACTAGGGGGTTTGGATACCCGAGACTATAAGGATAGCCTCATCCAGAAAAGTTTCATAGATAGGGATATCGGGATGAGGAGAATCAATTAGGATTCTCGATAGGTGATCCGCCACTACATTTTGTTCCCTGGCTTTGTCCCTAGTTTCAAGATCAAATTCTTAAAGTAACAGAATCCAGCGAATAAGCCGAAGCTTGGCATCCTTTTTGGCCAAGAGATCTTTCAAGCCCGAGTGGTTGGTGTAAATGATAACATGAGAACCTAAAAGATAGGCCCTAAATTTTTCTAAGGTAAAAACTACGGCTAGCAACTCTTTTTCAGTGACAGTGTAATTCCTTTGGGCCTCGTCCATAGTCTTGCTAGCATAGTAGATTACGGAGGGCTTTTTCTTGATTTTCTGACCCAAGATAGCCCCGACTGCATACTCAGATGTGTCCACCATTATCTCAAATGGAGTTGTCCAAACCGGTGGTTGCAACACCGGGGCACAGGTGACTGTCGTTTTTAATAAATCAAATGCTTTACAACATGATTTATTAAACTTGAACAGCATGTCTTTGGCCAAAAGGTTACTCAAGGGTTGAGCAACCTTCAACAAGTCCTTGATGAATCTTCTATAGAAACCCACATGCCCAAGGAAAGAGCGGATCTGTTTTATGCATGTGGGTGGAGGGAGTCTAAAGATAGCATCCACCTTAGCCTTATCAACTTCAATACCCCGATTAGAAACCACATGACCCAAGACAATGCCTTCTCGAGTCATGAAGTGGCTCTTCTCCCAACTAAGGACCAGCCGTGTCTTGATGCATCTCTGGAGGATCAATTCCAAGTTAGCTAGGCATGACTCAAAGGAATCTTCGAAAAATGAGAAATCATCCATGACACCTCAAGACAATCTCCCACCATGTTCGAAAAGATGGCCAGCATGCACCTTTAAAAAGTCACGGGTGCATTGCAAAGCCAGAATGACATTTTTCGAAATGCAAAGGTTCCGTAGGGACATGTAAAAGTTGTCTTTTCCTGATCTTCGGGATAGATAGGGACTTGGTTATATCCCGAATAACCATCCAGGAAGCAAAAGTACTTCTACGCAGCTAACCTTTCTGGGATTTGATCAATGAATGGTAGGGGAAGTGGTCCTTTTAGGTGGCTATGTTTAGCTTCCTATAGTCAATAAAAACTCTCCAAGCAGAAGCTGAATGGGTGGTAAAGGATTTCCCTTTTTCGTTAGTCATAATGGTTATTCCTGCCTTTTTGGGTATAATTTGAACAAAGCTAACCCACGGACTATCTGAGATTGGGTAAATAATTCCAGCATCAAGCCAGTTGATTATCACCTTTTTGACCACTTCTCGCAATTCGGGTTTAATCTCCTTTGCATTTCGCAAGAAGGGTGGGATCCATCTTCCATAAAAATACGGCGATTACAGTAAGATGGCTCGATCCCCCTAAGGTCGTGGATGGTCCAACCAATTACTTCTTTATTTTTCTCAAGGACCTTAATTAATCTCACTTCTTTCTCCTTTGTCAAATCAGCACTAATAATCACAAGGAGCATATTCTTAGGTCCTAAGAACTCGTATTTCAAATTTTTAGGTAATGGTTTCAATTCTAGCTAAGGTGGGTTTAGTACAGAAGGAAGGGAGGATGCTGATGAAGATTCATCAGGACGATCTAGAGGAAGAGGCTGGGAATGAACAAAATCAACAGCCTCTTTAAGATGTGGCAGGTCTGCCACGGAGGGTTGTGGGTTGAGTTCACTAAAGTTGGTGGAGTCCTCAAGTACACTGATCGTAATACAAATCTCAACATTAAAATCGTGATCCTCGAGCTCCTCAATGAATCCACAATCCTCGAATCCTTTTATCGCCTTGAAAATATCAAGAGTTAGCTTCCTATCCCCAAAGATGATTTCCATACTACCGCTCTCACAATTTATGTCAGCCTTGGCGATAGCTAGGAATGGGCACGCCAGAATGATGGGTGTGTTCCTCAAATCGTTAGGTACATCCATGTCAAGAACCAGGAAATCTACGAGAAAATAGAAGTCCTTAACCTTGACGATTACATCCTCAATAACGCCCTTCGGTGTGGTGACCGAACAGTCTGCTAATTGTAGTGTTACTGAGTGATGAGAACATCATCACGAGCCCTAAATAGCTCATTTTGACCTAAGAAAGAGAATAAAAGCTCCTATAAAACCTAGAGAAGGGCCTAATTCAAGGAATAATTATTCTGAGAGAAAAACATGAAACAAAGGGTAAAACTACAATTTTACCATTGCAGTACATCAACGGGATTTTTCAAAGGCTAAACATAGGTCAAATGGACTTAACAAGATAAAAAGTGGGTTAGTTCAGTCAGAAAAGTGTTCATGTGCAATCTAAGAATTAAATGGCATTCCATAACACTGAAACAAACCCGCTTAATTCAACAAGGTTCTGGTCAGGATAAAAATCAACTAAACCCTATAAAATTCATGGAAAAATATCCCCTAGGATTTAGAACCTCCAAATTGGCCTTTGGAACCTATTTTGACCTAAGTAAGGGTCCTAGCTAATTATTTGACCTAATTTGCGTTTTTGTGTAAAATATTCATTCAAACATGGTCAAACCTTAAATCCAACTTCACCATTGGATTCCTTAGGTCCAAATTAGGTCTGTACCAAAATTTGGATCTAAGGGGAGGTCACCTTTACCTACTTTGCAAAACAATCCACCCATTTACATTTTGACCCCTAGCTTTTGAAAATCATTGCACACACCCCCTATCTTCCTCGCCACCCTTTTCAATTAGGTCCCTCCGCCATTACAATGGAGGAGTCCTACTCTTGTGAGGATTGGAGGAGGATTACTCCCTGATTCCTCAGAGCTCTCTCAAACTTGAAAGGGGGATTCTCTAAGGAATTCCCTATCGTCTGAACGCAATTCCAAGGTCTGATTCGCACCCAATCTCTCGTGCGAACGCATGAGAGATATGGGTATCTCTCACATTCCTTCTCCGATGAGGATTCTTGTGCTTGGAGACTTACCTTCCAAGCACAAGAGCCTCTTCCAGTACCTATAAAAAGAACCCCTGATCCGACCGCACAAAATTAGCTTGGCTTGGCCGGAGAAAACCCTCCAACTTCGTCTCTTCTCCTCCGGCCAAGTGTCCAGCAGGCTCCAATGACTCCTCCTTCTTGTCGCTCTACCATAATACTAGTGGCAAAGATGTCTTCACTTCCTTCCTCCACGTCGCGCCATACCCACGTGCATGCCAAAAGCCCCTTCGTCATCATCGTTCTCCCTCCACTGGAACCGTCTTCTCCGGCGGCTGCAGGTATGGCCAGCCGCCCTCCTATCCCCATTCATCCACTTAGTTATGTTAGAACTCTTCCCCTCTCTCTTCTATTTATTTCCCCCTTTCTTATTTTCACTTTCAACCCCTCGACGCTGCAGACCACCACCATCTTCTCCACCTCCGACCGACCACCGGCGAAGGTGCTTGCATCGCTCCATGCTTCCACATGCTTCGCTAGACCCCTCAAAACCTCTGCCATCATCCACTGATCCTTATCCACATCTCCATCAACCGTCAACACCTCCCCAAGTGCCCACCGAACACACCCATCACAACAGCCACAGAGCGACCTAGGCACGCACGCCTAGGCCGCCCCGCGGCCAGCCACTTACCGCAGTACTTTCATCGTGCCACAGTGAAGCTATCCACGTGGTTTGATTGGTCCGCAAGGCCGTATTTGTGCATTTCAGGTCCGCCCCCTTTCCGCCATTGAAGCACGAGCAAGGAGCTCGCAAGCTCGCTCCAGGCAGTTGCGCTCCAAACAAACAGGCCCAGGTGACGCAGGTTGGTCTCGCGCACACATCCAGCCAAGTGAGTCTCTTTGCGAGGAGCCCAGCTGCAGCAATTAGGCAAAACACCCCTATAGGTGCACGAGCGAAGCGGGTGGGACTTTTAGTCCCACCTCAGAAAATCAAGAGTGCACAAAGTGATATAAGTTGATTTTGTGTTTCCACCTTATCGCCTCAATTCACGAGGTGAGGTCCCCTCACCCGCTCACCTGCCTCGTCCACGACCCACGCCACACGGACCTGGCTGACCGGCCCATTTACCCAGCACTCCTCGCGCACCACCTACGCCGATGCGCCTGGACCCAGGTGCACGTAACCCAACCTGAATACCTGATTGGCTGGCTCTGGGAGAGTGAACCTAAGAGAGAAATAGAGAAAGTGTACACGGGAAGCGTAGGGATAGGTTTTGCACTCATGTGTGCAGGGAAAAGAAGAAAGCAAGAGGAAGGTGCAGCCGCAAAGAAGCTACAGAAGAAAAGCAAAAGGACTGAAGGCTGAAGCTAAGGCAGAAGCTAAAGGAAGCGTGGCTGAAGAAGAAGGAAAGAAGACCAAAGGTAAAGAAGACAAGAAAGAAGAGCCAAGATAAAGGAAAGAAGAAGAAAGGAGAAGGCATCAAGGAAGAAGAAGCCAAGAACCAAAGATAGAGAGGAAAAGAAAGAGAAGCCAAGGCAAGCACGAAGAGAAAAGAAGGAAAGAAAGAAAAAAAGAACAAAGGAAAGAAGAAAGAATAAGTTGAAGAACAAACCAAATGAAGAGTCAAATATTTTTACATTTGATTTAATTTCTCTTTTATTGCTATCTTTTAGTATTCATAAACTCCTGCATTATATTCTGAATTAGATTTTGAGTAGATTTAAGTGTTCAAATTACATCTATTGAGATTAGTGAATAAATTCCAATTGCTCTCTGTTTTCGACCTCGGACTCAACATTCGAGTAATAAAAACTTCTTATTTGTTTACAAGGTGATTTCCACTATACTACGATGCAACATCCTTTATCTTTTATAAAATCGATCTCGCCTTTTCTTGTAAACATTTTAACGTCGTTGCCGGGGAGCAACGTGCAATTTATCACTAGTCTCTGCATTATTTTTTATTATATTTGAGCACTAACTTGCCCTATTTGTTTTTCTGTGATCTTGCAAGGTATTTCACGAGTAGATCTCCCGCACAAGTCAACCACTCCAGGGCAGGTAATCTCTCTTCTTCCCTAAATCCACCTCCTAATCCTGGGAAAACAAAAAGGAAGTAATCAATTAGGAATCAATTGCCTTCTTTCTATAGTAATTACCATCTTAAAAGGCTAGTGTCCTGTTTTGCGAAAATTTTTCAACTTATTGAAGTTGAGGCGATTTTTAAAGAGCTTACCCCACAAATTCCTGTGCCTAGTAGAAATCACGCTTAATCTCCGCGGACAACACACTTCTTGTTTTTAAGTCCAAAGAGAGCTTTTGTGAAAAGAAAAGAGGATTGGAAATAGAACCAAATTAGGGTTTCTACAGTAGGGTTTTGGAGTGCTAGTTCACACGTGCCTATTAAAAATAAAATAAACCCAACCCGCATTTGTGTGCCACCCAAGCCCTTGATTGAAAAGATCTAAGCAAGACAAACGCTAAAATTGAGCTCTAAAATCACTTGAATCTTAAAAACTTTGGACTTAATAACCTAGGAGTGAAATCAGGGTGATTTCTAGGTCTTGACCTAGAATCATTCTACCATCTTTAGGGCAAGTCAGGTGAAGTTGACCCCTTAGGTTAACCAACCTCCAAATTAGGTCACAAAATCAAAACATCTAAAGTTCAAGTGAAAACCCTAAGCACCTTTGATCTTAAAGTGGTAGACTTAAGAGGTCAAGGTCCCCATTCTAGTCTACCTGAAATCTCAGTGACAAGAGAGGTCAGATGGGGGAAACCCTATAACCCGTGGGGATGCACTACCGTGTATGGGTCTTTGCGAGACTCTCCCTCTCTGGCTGCCTAGGTAATTCTTAGGTGGACGACCTTCTGATCTGGGGGTATCATCCACCCCGAACCTCCATAGTCATCCAAACATCTTGTGGGTGCCTCGATTGGGTCAAAAACATCCAGTCCCTCATCTCTTCTCTTTAGAGCACACACATACATTTTTATTGGAACTCTTTATTCAGATTTAATCGCTTCACAACTCGATTCTACATCTTGATCCAAATTCTGATTCTACATCTTGATTCCACCATTTGATCCAAACATGCAGCCGAGTTACTTAGGACTACCCTTCAAAAAACTTGAATCACAGAGATCCATGAGAGATAGGATGGTTAAGGATGCCATTGACTTCTATGAAATTGAATATCAACCCTCAACACCAATAGAAGACATTCAGGTTAACGTACCAACAACCACAACCTTCATCATAAACTGTGCCCAAGTGTTATTGACAGAAGCCACAAAAGGATCAACCCGAGACATTCTCATCACAGGATACATTGAGATAGAAAAGTTACACAATTTTGAATACCTTCAACACATGGCAAATCCTATAGTATGGGAACAACAGCAAGATGATCTTGAAAAATGGGAAGAGATGATGCGATTATTGAAACAAATTATCAACCAGAAATACCTGTATATGCCACAAACAAATGATGAACTATCTTGGAATAGTATTGAGGATCAAGTCGATTTCCCAGATCTCGGGTTTGAGGCATAGAGTGGCTGTGGATTCTGATGAACACACATAAATTCGTGATAAATTGCTTATTTTTGATAGTTCCTAGGCTTAGCATTGCATATCATGTTATAAATATTGCATAACATCCATTGCATGGCATTTAGGATAGTTGTATGTTTTGTATATTAATTCCTTCATTTTATATGGCCAGGGGGCAATGCGACATCCATACAGGTTTCGGATGGAAAATCCGACCGTACGAATGGATCCGGAGCGACGATTGTAATTCGGCATCGCGGGAATCATCTCGATCTGAGCACCATGGCACCCTCTAAAAGAAGAAGATGGATGGCCCAGATGGCACCACGTGGCGCCATCCATGCTGCCCAACACCGGCCAGCGGCACCGCTCAACTCCTTTTTCATCCGTGCCCTTCAATCCTAGTCACTGGATCAAGATCCAAAGGCTGAGAAGTGGTTGCACCAAGCCACTCCTCACGACACAAGGGAAGGTCTGGCGCAATGGTTGGAGCACCGGTTTGCAAAGGAGGGGTGCGGGTTTGAATCCCTGCAGCCCCTCCGATTCGCAATTGGGCAGGCGCATGGCAGCGGCAGTGCTAGCGCATGGCAGCGCACGTGCGCACGTGCACGCTAGCGCATAGCAAGCGCGCACACAGTTGGGCGCACGTGGTCAACACGTGTGATAAGTAGAGCAGCGCAGCGCAGGCACTAAAGCTGATAGCTGGGCTGACCTACAACGACGCTTACAGCTGTCGCTATTTCATTTCAACCTAGCAGAGCCAGCTATGGGAGTAAGTGGAGGTGAGCTGTCTACAGCAATGTTTCCAGCGACAGTCTGGAGGTCTGTAAAGGTCCTTTATCCATTTTTAGCCTCTTCTCCTCCACTATAAAAGGACCTACACCCCCTCCCTTCCAAGCCATCTCTACCTACTCTATTCCCACCTACTCCCAAGCTCTAGCAAGCCTACCAACGCTCCATTAGAGCTTGTTCTCAAGCTCCCAAGGTGCCTATTAGTGTAGCGAACCTCTGCCACACCAAATACTCCTCCTACTTCCCATCTCCCTTCATAGGTCACCTTGGAGCTATCCTCCTACCTCCATTCCGGTAGCAGATCACCTCCATCTTCTCACCTCCATTCCAAAGCCACGCCGAAGCTTTCCTCAACATGACATCCTCCTAAATCTCACCTCCGTCGTCTCGCTCCTCACCTCCTTCATCCGAGATTCCGCCAGGCGCCGTCGTCTCAGTGAATAGTCAATTCTAGAGATTTCTTCTCACCTCCCTCTCTTTTTATGCTTTTATAGTTCATTGTAATCGACATTGAATTGATATATATATCATATTTGTTCCATTTCTATCTTGTGATTCATTCTGCTTGTCTTTTATTTCAAAAACACAAAAAAAAATATCAAAACCCTAAAATACCAAAAACAAACAAAATGAAGCATGATTTTCATGTAAAGTAAACGTCGCCTCCCTGTGTTCGACTTGGGACTCCCTTGGAGTTTCGGTATAAATTTTTATCTGATCGACGTGTTTTGCAACTACAACGATGGGTCACTTGTAACTTCGACTTCTAACATGCGAAACACGCCCGACCATTTTGGCGCCGTTGCTAGGGAGACAACAGAATTTACTTTATTATTTATTGAGTTTCTTTGCATTTACATAGCACTAACCCTACTTGTCTTTGATCTACTGTCTTGCAGGTACCCTAGCATGGAGATCCAAGTGCAGTAGATCGGAGTAAAGTGCGAGTAGAGTACTCTGTAAGTGTCCCCCACATTCCCCCCTACTAGTTTATTTCACCACAATCATAACCAAGACCTAATCTACTTAGGTGTTTTCATAAACCCTAGGATAGACTTTGTTTGTCATGTTTGCCACCTTCACCCATCCCACCCACATCTTATAAAAAAATAAAAAATAAAAAGATATTTTCTGTGGGACGAATCAATTTACACACTCTATACACCCACATTTAAGGCACATAATAGGATTTGATTTTCATCTACTCAACCGGGCTTCCAACCTGTGGACCCGATACACGAATTCAACACATAAAAGAGTAGAAATCATATTAGGTTAACCACCTTTTTGTGTGCCTTAATCGGTGGTGCATTTGAGCCAATTGAGTGAATTGCTTGGGCCGCACCACCTAATCTTAAAGAGGTTCATTTTCTAGCTGCCCCAAAGGATTCAATAATTAGGTCAAGTCAGGCACTCCATATTTTTCTTGATTTCTAAAGGAAAACACTTGAACACGTGCTTTCAACAACACACTTCGTTTGACTCACAAAACCTGGTTGAAAACACCTAATATTTGAATCCTAAAAGCTATTAAGCAAGATTTGAATCCTAAAACTCACCTCATCAACAATAATCTTGCTTGAAAACCTCTTGGTTGTGCACATTCACACGTTCTCAAACAAATCATTAAGGGCACAACCCATTAAGGGCCCATCACATTCCAAAGCACCAATTTCCCAAGCCTAACTAAAACCATTAGATGTTGGCCCTAAGGATTCATTTGCTCGTCGGGATCTAGATTGAGATTATTCACGATTAGCCTACTTATACTAGTTAATCTGATATCTAGCTAGGGGAGTAGTGTCAAATGACCGTGGCTTGGGGATACACTAGGAACTGGAGGCGCAAGCCAAAGGAAGAACCTTCTCCCCAGTCCCTCCTTCTAACTAGTTGGATTGCCTGGACATAAGTAGAGTAAATCATCCATAATCTTAAGACACATTCTGAGAGTCAGTAGACCTTAGGCTACCCCATCTAAGGACAGGCTTGTATTCTTGTGCTGCAGGGTTCCCTGTTTTCCCCATCCTTCTGACTTCCTTCCAGTGTATGCTTGGGAGGAGGTCATTGAACCCTAGATTGGAAGGACCTTTAGACCATTCTAAGAGGCAGAGGTTGAGTTATAGCCAAGCAGATCCCATGGCTGATCAACAACTACCTCCTCCGCCTCTGAACTACCAGGAGCTGATTCAGAGGCAGTTGGAAGAATTGCAGCAATGGTTCCAACGTGTGCATGGTCATGGTGCTCGGCCCTTGAAGGATTTTTACGATCCTTCAAACTATGGGGAATGTCCCGACATCATGATTCCCGCCAGAGACATTGAAATCAAGCCCCAAGTCATAAGTTTGATTAAGCATTTCCATGGGCTTGCTTGGAGGACCCATTCTAGCACCTGGAGGATCTGACCACCTTGGTTCAGACCACCAGAGAAAGAAATGTGAACGAAGAGCAAATGATCATGAGGCTTTTCCCCCACTCTCTCAGGGATAAGGCCGCACATTGGTACCGGACTATAGGAAGGCCGATTGAAACTTGGGCTGCTCTTAAGTCGGCTTTCTTAAAGAAATTCTTCCCTATTAGAAGGACCAATGCCTTGAGACAAGCGACTACCACTTTCGCCCAGCGCCGGGGGAACCATTTCATAGTGCCTGGGAGCGATTCCAGGAACTTTTGAGGAAGTGTCCACACCACGAGGTGCCGAAATGGCAACTCATGCAGATTCTCTATCACGGGTTGGTTGAGCAACTCTGTAATCATATGGACACCTCCTGTAGAGGCAATTTCCTCAACAAGGATGCAGATAGTGCATACGACCTATTTGAGAAAATGAGCGAGAACTTAATTAATCATGCCCCCATGGATGCATTCAACTGGTCCCAACAACCTAGGTCAAGTGCTAATAAGATCCAGGATTCTCATTCATTTGACATGGAATTAATTTGTAATAAACTGGATAAAATGGACTTGGTTGCTAAGAAAATGGAAGAATGGATGTCTGGGAATTCATGAAGACTTATTTACCCACTCAATCCTAGAATTTGGGATTCCATTCCTCACGAGCTCCCACAGGGCAGGAATTCGTGAACCAACTCGATTCGACCCAACCTATGAGCCAAGATTTCTTGGAACCATATGGGTTCCAAACTGGGGCCTTTGATCCCAGTTTCTTTGATCCTTCCTTCTCTTAATCTTCATTTTATGAGGATGCATATGCAATGCAGGAGAATGTTAGGTCCAACCCGTATTCCAACACTTTTAACTCGGGATGAAGGAACCACCCTAACTTCTCCTGGAAAAATTAGGGGCAACAGACCCAATCTCGACCCAGCAACTATGCATCTCAAAAACCTATGGGTCAGGGTCAAATATACACCCAGTTTCCCCCGAGACCGATTAATCAGCCATCTTGGAATGCCCAACAATCCATGGGGTAGGCTGATTTGAACCGGCAGATGGTGGAAATGCAAGGGACCATGCTTCAGCTTATGCAACAAATGAAGACATCCTTGGATAACTTACAGTTCGGGTTAATTGCAAGAACCTGACAACCCGGATCCCTACCATCTGAACCCATTACAAACCTGCGTAATGTGCAAAATCAGGGCAATAGAGCCCAAGGGTACGGGAATCAAAGGGACCCACATGCGCATGCCCAGGTGGTTGAGCAGGGTCCCTCTTCTTCTTCTGGTTACATGACCAACCAAGGCCCTCCAATCTTCACTAATCCACGTCAAGACCCAAACCCTTATGCCTCTGCAAACTCTGTCACCTTGAGAAGTGGGAAGCAGACCTGGAACCCAAAATTACCTTTTAGAAGTCAAAATCCTGGGGAGCTTGAGAAAGAGAAGGAGGAGGCTAAAGAAAACAATAAGACCTAGTGATCGAAAATTGAAAATTCCACCCATATTCCATTCCTTAAGGCCCTATTGAAAACCAAGAAGAATAAAACCCTAGACAGCAACGAGGAACTTTTGAATTTATTCAAGAGCGTAGAGATCAATATTCCGCTCCTTGATGCTATTAGGCACATCTCGGCTTACGCTAAATTCTTGAAAGAACTGTGTACCTAAAAGCGTAAGACGAGAGAACCCACTCTGAGGAAGGTGATTCTCTCTGAGCAGGCAAGTTCTGTGATCCTACATCACCTTCCTCAAAAGAAAAAAGATCCAGGTGCCCCCTTGATCTCATGCATTATTGGGGAATAAACTTTTGATAGGGCACTATTGGACCTAGGTGCATCCATCAACCTAATCCCAACTTCTATTTATGAGAGGTTTGGGTTAGGTGAACTCAGGCCAACCTCAGTACGCTACAATTACCGGACCATTCGGTCACCACACCGAGAGGCGTTATTGAGGATGTAATTGTCAAGGTCAAGGATTTCTATTTTCCTGTAGATTTCCTCGTCCACAACATGGATGTACCTAATGATTTGAGGAACACGCCCATCATTCTAGGGAGTCCGTTCCTAGCTACCACCAAGGCCAACATAAACTGTGAAAGTGGTAGTATGGAGATCGCCTTTGGGGATAAGAAATTACCTCTGGATATTTTTAAGGTGATAAGAGGTTTTGGGGATTGTGGATTCATTGAAGAACTCGAGGATCAGGATCTTGAGACGTGTATGACAATCAATGCACACGAGGACTCCATTAGCTTTAGTGAACCCAACCCACAGCCCTCCTCCGTGGTAGACCTGCCACATCCTGAAGAGGTTGTTGATTTTGTTCATTCCCAGCCTCTTCCATTTGATCGTCCTGATGAATCTTCATCAGCATCCTCCCTTCCTTCTATTCTAAACCCACCCCAGCTGGAATTAAAACTTGACCAAAAATTTGAAATATGAGTTCTTAGGACCTGAAAACATGCTCCCTATGATTATTAGTGCTGATTTGACTAAAGAGCAAGAATTGAGGTTGATTAAGGTCCTTAAGAATAACAGGGAGGCAATTGGTTGGACCATCCATGACCTTAGGGGGATCGAGCCATCTTATTGTAATCATCGTATTTTCATGGAAGATGGATCCCGCCCTTCTCGCAAAATGCAAAGGATACTAAACCCAAATATGCAAGAAGTGGTCAAGAAGGAGATAATTAAGTGGCTCGATGCTAGGATTATTTACCCAATCTCAGATAGTCTGTGGGTTAGCCCCATTCAGATTGTACCCAAGAAGGCAGGAATAACCGTTACGACTAACGAGAAAGGGGAAACCTTCACCACTCGTTTAGCTTCTACTTTGAGAGTCTATATTGACTATAGGAAGCTGAACACTGCCACTAAAAAGGATCACTTTCCCTTTCCATTCATCAATCAAATCCTCGAAAGGTTAGCTGGGAAAAAATATTTTTGCTTCTTGGACAGTTATTTGGGATATAACCAAGTCCCTATCCATCCCGAAGACCAGGAAAAGACAACTTTCACATGTCCCTATGGAACCTTTGCATTCCATAGAATGCCGTTTGGGCTTTGCAATGTGCCTGCAACTTTTCAAAGGTGCATGCTGGCCATCTTTTCTGACATGGTGGGAGATTGTCTTGAGGTGTTCATGGATGATTTCTCCAATTTCGGAGATTCTTTTGAGTCTTGCCTGGCTAACCTGGAATTGATCCTTCAGAGATGCATCAAAACACGGTTGGTCCTTAGCTGGGAAAAGAGCCACTTTATGACTCAGGAGGGCATCATCCTGGGTCACGTGGTCTCTAATCGAGGAATTAAAGTTGATAGAGCTAAGGTGGATGCTATCTCTAGACTTCCTCCACCCACATCCGTAAAACAAATTCGCTCTTTCCTTGGTCATGTGGGTTTTTATAGAAGATTCATTAAGGATTTCTCAAAGGTTGCTCGACCCTTGAGTAGCCTTTTGGCCAAAGATGCGCCGTTCGAGTTTGATGAATCATGTCGTAAGTCATTTGATTTATTGAAAACAACCATCACCTATGCCTGGTATTGCAACCACCGGTCTCGATAGCACCATTTGAGATTATGGCTGACGCATCTGATTATGCCGTCGGGGCTGTCTTGGGTCAAAAGATTGAGAAAAATCCCTCTGTAATTTACTACACTAGCAAAACTCTAGATGAGGCCCAGAGGTACTACACCATTACTGAAAAAGAATTGCTAGCCGTAGTTTTCACTTTAGAAAAATTTAGGGCTTATCAGTTATGTTCTTGTGTCATCATCTATACCGACCACTCAGCCTTGAAACATCTCTTGGCCAAAAAGGATGCCAAACCCTAGCTTATTTGCTGGATTCTGCTACTTCAAGAGTTCGATCTTGAAATCAGGGATAAAGCCGAGGCATAAAATATAGTGGTGGATCACCTCTCGAGAATCCTAATTCATTCTCCTCATCCGGATGTTCTGATCTCTGATACCTTTTTGAATGAAACTATCCTTACAGTCTCGAGTATCCGAACCCCTAGTTTGCGGATATTGTCAATTATTTGGCCATTGGTCAAATCCCCCAGGATTGGACCAAAAAATAATGGGATAGACTTGTATCTGAGGCCAAATATTATTGGGATGATCCTAAGCTGTACCACATTGGCGCAGACCAGATTATTCGCTGAGGCATCCCAGAAGTCGAGTTCCATAGCATACCTGAGTTTTGTCACACATCCGCGTGTGGTGGACACTTTTCTGGGAAAAAGACGGTCGTAAAAATTTTGCAATCTGGATTCTATTGGCCTTCATTATTTAAGGATGCCCAAGAATTCTCAAAGTCATGCACCCGATGCCAGACACTCAGGAACATGGCTAAGAGAGATATGATGCCCCTAAACCCAATTCTTTCCGTCAAAATTTTTGACATTTGAGGCATCGACTTTATGGGACCCTTCCCTCCTTCATTTGGACAGCAGTATATTCTGGTCACTATTGATTACATGTCCAAGTGGATTGAGGCAATTCCCACCCGGACCAATGACCACAAGGTGGTCATTGATTTTGTGAAGAGAAATATCTTCAGTCGGTTCGGGGTTCCTAGGGCAATTATCAATGATGGTGGCACACATTTCACTCATTCTCAGTTTCAAAATTTACTGGGGAAATGCGGGGTGAGCCATCGGATTTCCACACCTTACCACCCTCAGACGAACGGACAAGCCAAGGTCTACAATCGGGAGATCAAGAACATTTTGCAGAAAACCGTTAGGCCTGATAGGAAGGACTGGACCCAAAAGCTAGATGATGCTCTTTGGGCTTACCATACGGCGTACAAAACGCCTATCGGTATGTCTCCGTTCCATCTGGTGTTTGGGAAGGCATGTCACCTACCCGTAAAACTTGAACACCAAGCATTTTGGGCCATCAAGAAATGTGATATGGACCTTGAGTTGGCTGGGAAAACCAGGAAACTCCAACTATCTGAGTTAGAAGAGCTTCGAAATGATGCTTATGAAAACACCAGAATCTATAAGGCAAGGATCAAAGCACTCAATGACCAGATGATTTCACGTAAGAGCTTTGAGCCGAACTAGAAGGTCTGGCTTTTCGATTCTCGATTGAAGCTTTTCCCCGGTAAACTTAGGTCGAAGTGGGGCTGCCCGTTCATTATTGAGCATATTTTCCCTAACGGGGCTGTCGAAATCTCTGACCTAAAGATGGGTAAATTTTCAAGGTCAATGGATAGCATCTCAAACCCTTTGTTGACCATGTGCTCCCTGAACTCGTCTCGGACAAGGTTGCTCTTACCTTGCCGTAACCACTGCGAGCTGATCATCACCTAGCTAAAGGCACTAAACTCAGCACATGTAAAGACTGTTCCAAGCAGACCAGAGTCTCACGGAAACTAGGTGCTATTCTTCCACTTCTACTCTCCTACTTGCTTTCATTTTTTCACAATGAGGACATTGCAATAGCTAAGCATGAGGGAGTGGACATATTTTATAACCATTTTGTCAGCTGTAACAGTGATTTCGTGTTATTTGATTCTTGTTTAAAAAAATAAATAAATAAAAATAATAATAAAAAATAAATAAAATGAAATTTTGAAAAGATAAAAAAATTAGAATTAGGAGATGAGAACTTAGGCATTAGGAGTTGTAAACTTTAGGGTTTAAAAAAATAAATAAATAAAAATAATAATAAAAAATAAATAAAATGAAATTTTGAAAAGATAAAAAAATTAGAATTAGGAGATGAGAACTTAGGCATTAGGAGTTGTAAACTTTAGGAATTGATTCTTTGAGACTTGAATACTTAGACTCTTAAGGTCTTCGGACTTAATTAGCCTGGGTGTCCACTCGAATGTGGATTTAGTCTTGAGTCCTTGCTAATTAAAATTTATTGTAATTTGGTAACTAATTTGGGATGATAAGTATGCGACTTATCAACCCGCCCTCTAATTTGGGGGGACTTTAAGCCTAAGCATCTACACACATTTTTTTGCACTGACTCACTTTCCAGAGGTTTTTATGGAAATTGGGTAGCTAATGGACCGACTTGGGTGGTATGGCTGGCAAGTTGGTGGTAATAGCTCATCGGTCGGTTGTCCAGAGCCCAGCCACATGATCGTTTTCATTGTACTGCCTTTAGGTAAATCTTAGATCAGGAAAGCCACCTACTTAAAAAAAAAAGAGAAAAAAAAAGAAAAGAAAGGAGAAAATAAAAAAAAGACAAATAAAAGCACACTTCACAGCACGAGTATGGATGGCAAGTTGTCGGTGGTAACAGCTCATTGGCCAGTTGTCCAGAACCCAGCTCACAAAAAAAATGCATAATAATTCCCAAAACACCTAGGAAGAAGCGGGGAAGTAGAATAAATCAGGGAGATATACGTTGGGTTCGCCCTTGTGTTGACCCCATATAAAAGAAAGTAGGGAGAAAGCTACCGATCGTAAAGATAAACTCTTAGGCAAGGTCACCTAGGGTTGTAGAAATCCGAAGTCCGTTTTAACGGCCGTTTAGTGAGTCTTTCACTATTTTTCACAAGATGCTTAGCACTTAGAGTCCTTTTCAAGTCTTGGGCGGGTCGGATAGCTGTAAAAGGTTATCCCGTAACTCTCAAACTCCAAAAGTACTAAAAAAATTAGAAAAGAAGAAAAATAAGAAAAAAAAAATTATCTTCTCTTCTCAAATAAGGAGAGGGCTTGGATGGTTTGCATTCTGGCAGGCACCCGGGCACTGTTGAGTTTTTGTAATTAGGTCTTGGGGTTGAGATTTTCTAAAGCAATCAATGAATTTTGCCTAATTACTCGAACCCTAATTCTACTTTTATACATAGCATTTAGGTTAATTTTCCTAGGGACTAGCAAAAAGTAAGCATGGGGGTATGATGAACACACATAAATTCATGATAAATTGCTTATTTTTGATAGTTCCTAGGCTTAGCATTGCATATCATGTTATAAATATTCCATAACATCCACTACATGGCATTTAGGATAGTTGTATGTTTTGTATATTAATTCCTTCCTTTTATATGGCCAGGGGGGAAATACGACATCCATATGGGTTTCGGATCGAAAATTCGACCGTATGAATGGATCCGAAGCGATGATCGTAGTTCGGCATCGCGGGAATCATCTCGATCTAAGCACCATGGCACCCTCTAAAAGAAGAAGAAGATGGACGGCCCAGATGGCGCCACGTGGTGCCATCTAGGCCGCCCAACACCGGCCAGTAGCACCGCTCAACTCCTTTTTCATCCACGCCCTTCAATCCAAGCTGTTGGATCAAGATCCAATGGCTGGGAAGCAGTTGCACCAAGCCGCTCCTCACAACACAAGGGAAGGTCAGGCGCAATGGTTGGAGTGTCGATTTGTAAAGGCGGGGAGCGGGTTCAAATCCCCGTAGCCCATCCAATTCACAATTGGGCGGGGCATGGCAGCAGTAGTGCCAGCGCATGGTAGTGCACGTGCATACGCACACACCAGCGCATAGCAAGCGCGCACACAGCAGGGCGCGCGCGGTCACCGCGCATGATAAGTGGAGCAGCGCAGCACAGGCGCAAGTGTGGTTGGCACCAGCTTTTAGCGACATCTAGGCTGACCTACAGTGACGCTTATAGCCATCGCTATTTCATTGCAAGCCAGCAAAGCCAGCTAGGGGTGTGAGTGGAGGTGAATTGTCTATAGCAACGTTTCCAGCGACGGTCTGGAGGTTGCTAAAGGTCCTTTAATCCATTTTTAGCGTCCTCTCCACTATAAAAGGACCTACACCCCCTCCCTTCCAAGCCATCTCTACCTACTCTACTCCCACCTACTCCCAAGCTATAGCAAGCCTACCAACACTCCATTAGAGCTTATTCTCAAGCTCCCAAGGTGCCTATTAGTGTAACGAACCTCTGCCCCACCAAATACTCCTACTTCCCATCTCCCTTCATAGGTCGCCTTGGAGCTGTCCTCCCACCTCCATTCCGGTAGCAGATCACCTTCGTCTTCTCACCTCCATTCCGGAGCCACGCCGAAGCTTCCTCAACACGACGTCCTCCTGCATCTCACCTCCGTCGTCCCGCTCCTCACCTCCTTCGTCCGAGCTTTTGCCAGGTGCCGTCATCTCGCCGAACAGCCGATTCAAGAGATTTCCTCTCACCTCCCTCTCTGTTTATGCTTTATAGTTCATTGTAATCAACATTGAATTGATATATATATCATATTTGTTCCATTTCTATCTTGTGATTCATTCTGCTTGTCTTTTATTTCAAAAACACAAAAAAAAATATCAAAATCCTAAAATACCAAAAAGAAACAAAACGAAGCGCAGTTTTCATGTAATGTAAATGTCGCCTCCTTGTGTTCGACCTGGGACTCCCTTGGAGTTTCGGTATAAATTTTATCTGATCGACGTGTTTTGCAACTACGACAATGGGTTACCTGTAACCTCGATTTCTAACACGCAAAACACGCCCAACCAGATTCCTTACCTAGATAGAATACAACATGCCTGATATTGAGTTAGGTTGGGAAGTTCCAATTGTAGGAGAACATAATGTTGAGCCAACCCGAAACCATGGATCACCAAGCATAAGATTCCAAAATTCCTGCAATAATGAGATTAAAGCTGAACCTCTCGAGGGTGTAAATCCCTCCCCTTATTCTGATAAGGTGACTCTCGAAGGTTATTCAGACCTAGATTCCAGTAACTCAACCTAAGCCTAGAATCTGAATCGGAAACATATTGGGAAGATTACGAGGCTTCATATGAAGATCAAATTTTTAATAAAGAGTATGATTTTAGGCCTCTATTTGATGAATATCCCTCTCCAACATCCTCAGAGAATCAAATCGATTTTTCGAAAGTCATGCCAATTTACGATACAGAAACCGAGGAGTTGGACTAGTGGGGTTTCAATTGGGTCTTTCCCACAAACATAGAACTTGAGCCTAGACCAAATAAGAACCCCTTTTTAAGCTAAGAATTTACATATAGGCTAGACCCCAGTCAGGTTGCTAAGTCCACATCATATGATCTATTCTATGGTGGAACTCATGATCTTGAATCTCATTCAGAATATGATTTTCGCAATATCTCCGATGATTTCGAATCTTACCATGACTTCAGAGACAATTTGCTTCCTGATTACGACAAGCCAATCTACGACCTCAGCTCACCTGATTCATTCTCTGACTCCGACTCTAAGGTCCTGGTTCCCGAGATCACTAATTTAAGTTTAGGTTCCAGTGACATGGAATCATTTCTTTTCGATTCTCAAGAATCAATACTAGAAAATGCCGAGAGTGATTGCAAGCTAGAGTTCGAATCTTTTCTCGATTCAGATTTCCCTCATCCTATAGACACTCTTCAGGCATTCACTTTTGATTTTGAAAGCTACTATGAGGACTCTCTACATGAGACCACCTATAACTTCTTTCTAAAAGAGCCCTCATACACAATTCTCATTGAAGGAACCTCTTCCACATATACAGAACCAATCAAAACCCATTTTCAACCCTGACCCGCAACCGAACTCAATTTTTATTCTGATTCCCCTCTCACTGAGCCGATTGCAAATGATTCAATTCCACACATACATCAGGTATCAAACATTGATCTAACTGAAAATCATGCTCCATCATTCTCTGATCACCCCTGTAGGGTTCTCACATCATTCCCTGATTACTTCACGGATCCCTACTCTGACCAAGCTAATTCGACTCAGCCAAACCTCGAATTTAGACTTCCACATCCATCTGAGCTGCATAGCATATGGTGGATTCCACATCTTTTGATCAACATCTATCAACCCACCAGATTAACAGGGTTTGGGCTGCATCATCAGCCTGTTGATCATAACAAGCACCTGGTTGGACCAATCAGGCTCTTAATCAAGGTGCTTGTTCTACAAAATTCTACTGATTTGACCACTCCCTCTCCATACCATTTCCTACTCAACTGAAGGCGTTGAATTTAGCACTTAACGGGAGGCAACCCGTCATTCCAAAAACCCGAGATCTGTCTGATTATAAATCTGTACTCCACGTCTATTGCACCTTGAGTTCAGCCTTAGAACAGTCGATCCCACCTCTGGTACACGTACCAGAGCTTGACATTGTCTGCATCAGTCATTTCCCGACCCATTCACCCACCTAATACATCTTGTTTTGAGTCCTTGGACCTAACACTGTTTCACACCCTTCGTTTACAATGAGGACATTGCAAAACTTAGGCATGGGGGGGTGGTAAAGTGCAAACATACAAAACTAAGAAAAGTCAGAAGGATTCTCAGAAAAATTTCACATATGACAAAAATACTAAAAACATAGAAAATTATAAAAAAGAACAAAAAAATTGGAGGATGGGGGAAAATTTTAAAGTCACATAAGCATGAAGAGGAAAAGAGCAAAATGCCAAAAATGGGCACAAAATGAAAAAGAAAAAAAGAGATAGTCATTAGTAAAAGAAATTAAGGATTAACTGAAGTTCTAGACCACATCACGAAAAAAGAGAAAAATGAGAAAAAGTGCTAATGACACAAAAAAGAGATTAGTAGGAATGCTGATCTTAGGCCTTTTAGGCTAGACTCTTAGGCTTAAAAATTCAAGTATCCGCTAAGATCTGGATAATCCTCAAGAGGTTGAGGAAAATGCAAAGCTTAAGTATTAGGTCTAAGGCTTAGGGAGTATTCAGTCTCATTAACTGACCTTTGGTTTGCAGGACTCGATAACCTAAGCACCCCAATCCACACACAGTCTGGTTCAGTGCGCATAACTATCAAAATCGTGCAAAAGCATTTAAGTATTCTAAAAGAAGTTGCCTAGATTAGGAGCGGTTGATCAACACAAGTTGATTTGGACGAGTTCCTAGCACGGAGAGGGGGAAATTCCCCTCGAAGATGCGTAACAACATATCGTCTCCTCGGTGCTTGTCTCCTAGGATATTTACATATCCTACCGAGGGCACGTAAGCACCCTGCTGGTTTAGATGCCATGGGCGACATTATCATGAAGTGTCGATTGCCAGGGTCTGAATTTGGCCACGGAACACCAATGGGCGGGATTATCTCAAAATCTCGAAAGGCAGGGTTCTGGGGGTTGCCATGGGCAGTGCTATCACGAAGCATCGATTGCCAGGGACCTTTGAGGATTGATGATGGGGACAAGGAATCCGATACTGACCGTATTGAGAAGCCAATCCAAAGCTAGAAATAAAAAGAAAAGAGAGAGAAAACTCTCCAAACAAATAAATCCTCTGTCTCTCTTACAAAAACACACTGCAAACTGAACCAAGGCTAAAATATGTCTCAAGCAAAGGTGCTTTAACCACGGAGTCCAACGAACCCTAAAATAGTTCCTGCGGGCCTTAGAAACCTTCACGAAGGATCGAGGCTAAAAGCTGGTTAGGTTCGGATCTTGGTTGGTACTTGAGTACCTCTAGGCCCACTATCGGCATTCTGACCTAATCACAAAGAAAAAGAAAAAACACTTATCATGACTAGTGAAAGAAACTCATGATCTAGAACAAAAGTTAAAACCTTGAAATTTTGCTAAGGGACTAGTAAAAGCTAGGCATGGGGGTATGATGAGAACATCATCATGAGCCCTAACTAGCTCATTTTGACCTAAGAAAGAGAATAAAAGCTCCTACATAACCTAGAGAAGGGCCTAATTCAAGGAATAATTGTTCGAAGAGAAAAACATGAAACAAAGGGTAAAACTACAATTTTACCATTGCAGTACATCAACGGGATTTCTCAGAGGCTAAACATAGGTCAACTTGTCTTAATAAGATAAAAAATAGGTTGGTTCAGTCAGAAAAGGGTTCATGTGCAATCTAAGAATTAAATGACATTCTATTACCCTGTAACAAACCTGCTTAATTCAACAAGGTTCTGCTTAGGATAAAAATCAACTAAACCCTATAAAATTCATAGAAAAATATCCCCTAGTGTTTAGAACCTTTAAATTGGTCTTTGGAACCTATTTTGACCTAAGGGTCTCAGCTAATTATTTGACCTAATTTGAGTTTTTACGTAAAATATCCATTCAAACATGGTCAAACCTTAAATCCAGCTTCACCACTCGATTTCTTAGGTCTAAATTAGGTTTGTACCAAAATTTGGAGTTAAGGGGAGGCCACCTTGACCTACTTTGCAAAATAGTCCACCCAATTACATTTTAACCCCTAACTTTTGAAAATCATTGCACACACCCCCCTATCTTCCTCGCAACCCTTTGCAATTAGGTCCCTCCACCATTACAGTGGAGGAGTCCTACTCTGGAGAGGATTGGAGGAGGATTACTCCCTGATTCCTCAGAGATCCCCTCAAATTTGAAAGGGGGATTCTCTAAGGAATCCCTATCGTCTGAACGCAATTCCAAGGTCTAATTCGCACCCAATCTCTCGTGCGAACGCACGAGAGATATGAGTATCTCTCACATTCCTTCTCTGGTGAGGATTCTTTCACTTGGAAGCTTGCCTTCCAAGCACAAGAGCCTCTGCCAGTAGCTATAAAAAGACCCCCTAATCTAGCTACACAAAATCAGCTTGGCTTGGCCTGAGAAAACCCTCCAACTTCATCTCTTCTCCTCCAGCCAAGTGTCCAGCAGGCTCTGGTGACTCCTCCTCCTCCTTCTCATCGGTCTGCCACAATACTAGTGGCAGAGACGTCTTCACCTCCTTCCTCCACATCGTGCCATACCCGCACGCACGCCAAAAGCCCCTTCGTCGTCACCGTTCTCCCTCCACTGGAACCGTCTTCTCCAACGGTGGTAGGTACGGCCAGCTACCCTCCTATCCCCTTTCATCCACTTAGTTAGGTTAGAAATCTTCCATTCTCTCTTCTCTTCATTTCCCCCTTTCTTATTTTCACTTTCAACCCCTCGACGTCGCAGACCACCACCATCTTCTCCACCTCCGACCGGCCATCGGCGAAGGCACTTCCATCGCTCCATGCTTCCACACACCTAGCCAGACCCCTCAAAACCTCTGCCATCATCCACTGATCCTTATCCACATTGCCATCAATTGCCAACACCTCCACATGTGCCCATCGAACATACCCATCACAACAGCCACAGAGAGACTTAGGCACACACCCCTAGACCACCCCGCAGCTAGCCACCTACCGCAGCACCTTTACCATGCTAAGGCGAAGCTATCCACGTGGTTTGACAGGGTCACAAGGCCGTATTTGTGCGTTTCAGGTCTGACCCCCTTTTCACCATTGAAGCACGAGCAACGAGCTCGTAATCTCGCTCCAGGCGAACAGGCCCAGGTGACGTGGGTTGGTCTCGCGCACACATCCAGCCAAGTGAGTGGCTTTGCAAGGAGCCTAGCTACTGCAATTAGGCAGAACACCCCTGCGGGTGCGCGAGCGAAGCAGGTGGGACCTTTAGTCCCACCAGGGAAAGTCAAGAGTGCGCAGAGTGATATAAGTTGATTTTGTGCTTCCACCTTATCGCCTCAGTTCATGGGGTGAGGTCCCCTCACCCACTCACCGACCTCGTTCGCAACCCACACCACGTAGACCTGGCAGACCAACCCGTTTACCCAGCACTCCTCACGCACCAACCACACCGGTGTGCCTGGACCTGGGTACGCGTAACCCGACCCAAATACCCGATTGGCTGGCTCTGGGAGAGTGAACCCAAGAGAGAAATAGATAGAGAGTGTACACGGGAAGGGTAGGGGTAGGTTTTGCACTCGTGTGTGCAGGGAAGAGAAGAAAGGAAGAGGAAGGTGCAGCTGCAAAGAAGCTAAGGAGGAAAAGCAGAAGGACTGAAGACTAAAGCTAAGGCAAAAGCTAAAGGAAGCATGGTTGAAGAAGAAAGAAAGAAGACTAAAGGCAAAGAAGAAAAGAAAGAAGAGCCAAAGATAAGGGAAAGAAGAAGAAAGGAGAAGGCAGCAAGGAAGAAGAAGCCAAGAACCAAAGGCAGAGAGGAAAAGAAAGAGAAGCCAAGGCAAGCACACAGAGAAAAGAAGCAAAGAAAGATGAAAGAAGCTAAAGAACAAACCAAAAGAAGAAGAGTCAAATATTTTTACATCTGATTCAATTTCTCTTTTATTGCTATATTCTAAATTAGATTTTGAGTATATTTAAGTGTTCAAATTACATCTATTGAGATTAGTGAATAAATTCTATTTGCTCCTTGTGTTAAACCTCGAACTCAACATTCGAGTAATAAAAACTTCTTATTTGTTTACAAGGCGATTTCCACTATACTACGACACAACATCCTTTATCTTTTATGAACTGATCTCGCTTTTGTGTAAACACTAAGGTTGGCCTAAGTTTGCCTAACCCAAACCTCTCATAAAGAGAGGTCAGGATTAGGTCGATGGATGCACCTAGATCCAATAGTGCCCTATCAAAAGTATACTCCCCATTGACGCATGAAATGAAGGGGGCACCTGCATCTTTCTTCTTTTGAGGAAGGTGATGCAAGATAACAAAACTTTCCTGCTCAGAGAGAATCACCTTCCTCAGAGTGGGTTCTCTCAACTTACACTTATGGGTACATAAATCTTTCAAAACTTTAGCGTAAGTCGGGATATGCTTAATAGCATCAAGGAGTGGAATATTGATCCCTACACTATTGAATAAATTCAGGAGCTCCTCGTTGCTCTCTAAGGTTTTCATCTTCCTGGTTTTCAATAAGGCTTCAGGGAATGGGATGTGGGTGGTGCCTTCAATTTTCGATCCCTGGGACTTATTGTCTTCTTCAATCCTCTCCTTTTCTCTCTTGAGCTCCCAAGGGTTTTGGCTTCTAGAAGGAAATTTAGGGTCCTGGGTTTGCTTTCCACTTCTCAAGGTGACAAAGTTTGTAGAGGCATATGGGTTCAGGTCTTGAGGTGGGTTAGTGAAGATTGGAGAGCCTTGATTGGTCTTGTATCTAGAAGAAGAGGAGGGACCCTACTCAACCACCTGAGCATGTGCGTGTGGGTCCCTTTGATTTCCATACCCGTAGGCTCTATTACCCTGATTTTGCACATTGCACGGGTTGGGTACGGGTTGGGATGGTAGAGATCCGGGTTGTCGGGTGTAAGCAATAAACCCAGATTGCAAGTTTTCCAATGATGTCTTCATTTGCTGCATAAGCTGAAGCATGGACCCTTGCATTTCTACCATCTACCGGTTTAAATCAGCCTGCCTTGCAGATTGTTGGGCATTCCAAGGTGGTTGAGTAATCGGTCTCGAGGGCAACTGGGTGTATATCTGACCTTGACCCATAGGTCTCTGAGGTGCATATTTGCTGGGCTTTGTTTGGGTCTGTTGCTCCTGACCTTTCCAATAGAAGTTAGGGTGGTTCCTCCAACTCGAGTTATAAGTGTTGGAATATGGGTTGGACCTAGCATTCTCCTATATTGCATACGCATCCTCTTAGGGTGAGAATGGAGAGAAGGAAGGATCAGAAAACTGGGATCAAAGGCCCCAGTTTGGAACTCATAAGGTTCTGAGAAATCCTGCCTCATAAGTTGAGCTAATTCAAGTTGGTTCACGAACTCCCACCCCGTGGTAGCTCGTGAGGAATGGAATCCCGAATTCTGGGATTGAGTGGGTGTAGAAGTGTTTCCCGAATTTCCAAACATCCATTCTTGCATTCTTTTAGCAACCAAGTCCATCTTATCAAGCTTGTTACAAATCAATTCCATGACAAATGAAAGAGAATCCTGGATCTCATTAGCATTTGACCTAGGTTGTTGGGACCGGTTGAAGGCATCCATGGAGGCGTGATTAATTGAATTCTCTCTCATTTCCTCAAACAGGTCGTATGTGCTATTTGCATCCCTGTTGAGGAAATTACCTCCACAGGAGGCGTCCACATGATTACAGAGTTATTCGACCAACATGTGATAGAATATCTGCACGAGTTGCCATTTCGGCACCTCGTGGTGTGGACACTTCCTCAAAAGTTCCTGGAATCACTCCCAGGCACTATGAAACAGTTTCCCTTGTTGCTGGGTGAAAGTGGTAATTGCCTATCACAAGGCATTGGTACATCCGATTGGGAAGAATTTCTTTAGGAAAGTTGATTTAAGAGCAGCCCATGTTTCTATTAACCTTTTAATGGTACAGTACCAATGTGAAGCCTTATCCCTAACAGAGTGGGGAAAGAGCCTCATGATCATTTGCTTTTCATTCACATTCCTCGCTTTGGTGGTCTAAACCAAAGTGGTCAGATCCTCCAAGTGCTGGAATGGGTCTTCCGAGCTAAGCCCATGGAAATGCTTAATCAAACTTAAGACTTGGGGCTTGATTTCTACATCTCCAACGGGAATCATGACCCCGGGACATTCCCCATAGTTTGAAGAATCATAGAAATCCTTCAAGGGCCAAGAGCCCTAACCATACATCCGTTGGAGCCATTGCTGCATCTGCTGCAATTCTTCTATTTTCCTCTGAATCAGCTCCTGCTTGTTCAAGGGCGGGGGAGGTGGTTGTTGATCAGCCATGGGATCTACTTTGCTATAACTCAACCTCCACCTCCGGGAATGGTATAAAGGTCCTTCCAGACAAAGGTTCAATGACCTCCTTCCAAGCATACACTAGAAGGAAGTTGGAAGGATGGGGAAGAGAAGGAACCCTGCAGCACAATAAATACAAGCCTGTCCTTAGGTTGGGTAGCCTAAAGGTCTATAGACTCTTGGAATCCGTCTTAAGATTATGACGATTTACTCTACTTGTATCCAGTCAATCCAACCAGTTAGAAGGAGGGACTGGGGAGAAGGTTCTTCCTTTGGCTTGCGCCTCCGTTTCTAGTGTACCCCCCAGTCATGGTCGTTTGACGTACTCCCCTAGCTAGACATCAGATTGACTAGTATAAGCAGGTAAATCATGAACAATCTCAATCTAGGTCCCGAAGAGCAAATTAGTCCTTATGGCCAACGCCTAATCAATTTTAGTTAGGCTTGGGATATTTAGTGTTTTTGGAATGTGATGGGCCCTTAATGGGTTGTGCCCTTAATGATTCGTTGAAAGCATGTGTATGTGCACAACTAGAATGTTTTCAAGCAAGATTATTGATAATGAAATGAGTTTTAGGGTTGAAATATTAGATATATTCAACCAAGTTTCCAAAAGTTTGAAATCACTAGTTCAAGTATTTTCCTTTACAAATCAAGAAAAATATGGAGTGCTTGGCTTGACCTAATTATTGAATCTTGTGGGGCAACTACAAAATGGCTTCCTTTTCGATTAGGTGGTGCAGCCCAAACAATTCAATCAACTGGCCCAAATGCACCACTAATTAGGGCACACAAAAAGGTGATTAACCTAATACGATTTCTACTCCTTTATGTGTTGAATTGATGTACCAATTCCACAAGTTGGAATCCTAGTTGAGTAGATAAAAATCAAGTTAGATTATGTGCCTCAAATGTGGATGTATGTAGTGTGTATGTTGCTTTGTCCACAAGAAGTATCTTTTTATTTTTTTTATAATATGCGAGAGTGAGATGAGTGGAGGTGACAAACACGATAATCAAATTCTATCCTAGGGTTTATGCAAACACCTAAGTAGATTAGATCTTGATTATTGATGTGGCGAAATGAAACTAGTGGGGAGTAATGTTGGGGGGGCACTTACAAATTACTCTACCCGCACTTGGATCTCCATGCTAGGGTACCTGCAAGTAAATCAGAGACTAGCAGGGTTAATAATAAGTAAATGCAAAGAAACACAAAAGACAAGAAAGCAAATTCTGTTGCCTCCCAGACAACAGCGCCAAAATGATGAATGGGTTTTAGCGAAGAAAAATCAGGGTTTCGAGAAACCTGTCGCCATAGTCGCAAAACACATTATCAAATACAATTTTACCAAAACTTTGAGTCCCAAGTCGAATACAAGGAGACGATGTTTACTTTCGTTGAAATCAGCACTTGGTTTTGTTTCTTTTTGAAGTTTTAGGGTTTTGTGATTTTTTTTTTATGTTTTTGTAAAGAAAAGGGCAAGCAAGATAACTCACAAAGGAGATGAAAACAAATTTGATATATCATGAAAATTTTTATTACAATATGCTAAAAATATACAAAAGAGATAAGGGTGAGGAGGAATCTCCCAAATTGGCTATTTGGCAAGATGATGGCGCTTGGCAGTAGCTTGGACGAAGAGGGTGAGGTGCTGAACAATGGAGGTGAGATGCAGGAGGACGCCGGGTAGAGGAATGCTTCACCAAGGCTTCAAAATGGGGATGAGGAGCTTGAGGTGATCTTCTACTAGAATGGAGGTGGGAGGACGGCTCGAAGGCTCCCTATGAAGGTGGTGAGAGGGATGATGAATATTTGGTGGGGTAAGGGATTGCTACATTAATAGGGGACTTTTAGAGCTTGGGAATGAGCTCTTGGGAGCTTTGATGGGCTTCTAGAGCTGTAGAGTAGTGGGTATAGCAAAGGTAGAGATGGCTAGGCAAGGGAGGTGTGTAGGTCTTTATATAGTGGATGGGAAGGGGACAAAAATGGACATAGGGTAATTAGAGACCTCCAGGACGTCATTGTAGGTCCAGCTCAAGCATTACTGTAGACAACTCATGCCCGCTCACGCATGCGCTCTGCTAGCCCTCCATCACGTGCACGAATCACGCTCATGCCCAGCTAGTGCTTGCTGGTGCGTGCTGGCATGCACGGGCTCTGCAGATCTCGAACCCGCACCCCTCCCTTGGAGGCCAGTGCTTCAACCAATGCGTTAAGCCCATGTTTATCTCACAAAGGTGAGTCGTGGGCACACAGTGAAGGGGGTCTATCAACAGTTGGATTTTCATCCGACGGCTGCGATTGCTCATTGAGAAGCCCTTGGAGGGACGTAGGGTGGCCTTAGGCACTACAAATGGTGCCACGTGTCACCATCTGGACCGTCCACCTTTCCTTGCTTGCAGAGGATGCCACGATGCTAGGATCGAGGTGATTTCCATGTTGTCTGACTGCAATCGTCGCTCCGAATCCATCCGTACGGTTGGATTCTTCATTCAAAGCCTGTAAAGATGTCGCATTGCCTTCTGGCCATAAAATGTCAAAATTACTAAATAATATACACAAATTATTCTAAATGCAATGTAATATATGTTATGCACTATTTATACTTATGGAATGTAATGCTAGGCTTAGGAACTATCATAAATAAGCATTTTATCATGAATTTATGCATGTTTATCATCACTGAACCCAATAAGGATCAACCCTTCAAAGTAAATGGTCAACATTTGAAACATTTCCTTGGGCCTTATTCTTTGGGTCTTGTTAGAGGCTATTATACTCCATTAATTCTCCTGAGTTTGCACCTAGCTGAAGGCATAAAGCTTAACACTCCTCGAGAGGCAACATGAGATTGTACAGAATGTTTTCTGTTTATCTATTTTCTATTTTCCTTCCTAAAACTGCTTCCACACATCAATTCTGTCTTACTCGATTCACTTCTATATAACAAACTCTTTCAATTAGCTCAACATGATTTTGGCATGGGGTGATGTGAAAGTGAAATTCTTAACTCTAAGTGTGCTAGTAGACAAAAAATTTATATATAAAAAGAAAGAACTATAAAATCAATAATTTAAAAAAAAAATGTAAAGCATAAAAACACAAAAGTATTCTTCCTTTTGGATAAGAACATTTATTTTAGTGAGAAGACGATAATCCACTTGAAAAAGGAGAAGATTTCTTAGAAGAAAATTTTTAAGGGACTTAACTTAATAAATTAAGTATTTGCATTATAAATTGTAGAGCATAAAGAGTTTTGAATTTTCAAGTGAAATTTTTTTGTCAGAAATCCAAAAATATATTTATATCTATTTCATAGAAATATATATAATAAAGAAATGTTATCAAAAGATATCTAAGTAAGAACATTTAATCTTGACTTAGGACTTTTCTGATTAGCAATAAATATTTTTCAAAATATGAACTTATTCTTTCAGTTCTTGACACAAGGTTAGAGTCAACCCCTAATGAAGTTCTGAGTATGTGACTTGTATAGTCGCTTTTCACTTTGGACATAGAGTAATTAAGGTATTCATAAATCATACACGAGTCAATAGGGTTAGGTTATGTCTTTCTGTTTCATTGGATTTCTATTTTTGTATCAAACTAAGTTGAGTAAAATGACTAGATACTTAGAGTTAATCAAATCAAGAAGTTAGTTTGGAACATTAAACCATAAACCCTTGCAGGCTATAGATAGCTTAATCAGTCGAGGATGACCCACTAGATTTGGTTCAGTCTACGTCTTGACAGATCTTGCTAGCTAATACCAATGGTATAAGAGTCTGAAAGTATAGGGCTTTGCTATCCACTCTTTGGTTTGTGAGCTAAGTAACCTAAGTCATCCAAAATTCACACACAATAGAAAATTGACTTACTGTCTATCACGAGAATCATCTTTTAGAAATATGCATCATATTATAGGACAAAAATCTCGACAACACTTAAATATATAAAACTCAAAATCAAGAAATGAGTTTGAGGTCCTTCGCAGGGTGCAAATTAGCAATTTAATCCACTAATCACAATACGAAGAGAGATATCTAAGAATAATCAAAATATTGCTCAATGTATATATCAAAATAATATAACAAGAAAATCAGGATTCAAAGTGCAAAAATATGGGGTTAAAATGGTGATTTGAATCACCAAATTAACCCTAATGTTAAATTCAACAATTATCTCAAATAAATGAACAGTAATGCTCAACCAATTATCTCAGCAATATTAGAACCAAGCATAGGAGCAATGTAGCCAATCAATCGATAGAACCAAGGCACAGACGCCTTAAGCCTTTATGCCTCAGAGGAGCCAAGGCATAGTAGCAGCAGAGGAGCACAAGGCTCTCACAAAAGTAAGGCACAAGGGCCTAACTAAGCCTTTAGTGGGTAAGTGTTGAGGAATGGGAGGGCATAAATCTTGAGGCAGCAAAACCCTCCCCTCTCATCCTTAGATTTCTCTCACAACTCAGACAGACCCGGTTATCTGGGTAAATGGATTCAGTGCCCAGATCCACGAGGCGTGAGCATAGGTGAGGGTGCGTGGACAAGCGCATGTAAGTGAGTGCATAGGGGCATGCGTGGGGGACCTCACCCCCCGTGCGTTCGAGGCGATAAGCCTCAGGCACGAAAATAATCTATGCGCCTTCACGCTTTTGTCCCACACGATGTGGGACTATCCGCTGCTCTTCTTTATGTGTATTCACATGGCTGCAGTAGGTGAAAGGCTTCAATTGATCGGGTGTCTATTGTAGTTTTTACCCAATTAAAGATCTAGGTGATCTTTGAGGTTCGTTTCGCATCGAGTCTAAGTCAAACTAGGTAGACCAAAAGTCGGAGAGAGGCAAACTGAGTCAGAGAAGATGGTAGTGACAGCGGTTGTCCGGTGATGTACCTGAAATGCAAAACATGGGATAAATGCCCCAATCAGTATGCTCAGGAGGTTTGCCGTGTTCTAAGGAACACAATGGTGGTGTGCTTGGAGTGTATGGCGATGTGAGGTACTTGGATGGTGATAGGAAAGGTGGAAGAAGGAGGAGAAGTTCGGGGGAGTCATGGAGTGAGTGAAAGTGAAAATAGGTAGAGGGAATTTGTGCGGGGAAGTGTGGTGGAGCTCGTGGTGGTGGCAGTGTGATGTTTGGAGTGGTGTAGTGCCGATGCAAGCTCGCCGGAGCTCGTGCCAACCATGAGGAAGATGACGAAGTCGAGGGGTGTAGTGTGTGAACCTAAAGTTTAAGGCGTTGGAGAGGATGAGCATGGTGTGAGGAAGAGAAAAAGGAGATTTAGAGAGGGGGGAAGTGGATTAGGGCGGTCGACTATGATGGGTTAGCACCGGAGAAGGTGAAGGCGACGACGAGGGAGCGATGCAGTAGGAAAGGTTGGAAATGGCTGATCTTTGGCTGGACACGACTGCGATAACGAGGTGAAGATGATAAGCTGGTCAATTTGGCCATTGATCAACTTGACGAAAAGGGTAGAGAGGCTTGCCGGAGCTTGAAGAAGCATTGACCAAAGGAGAGAAGAAGAGATTCTTCGCCATTTCTAAGCTCAGAAGAATGACCATGGCATGAAGGTCTTTTATAGAGCTTCAAATCGAGCTCCAAATCAGGTAAAGACCTTGATTGAGTCAAGATTTCAGGGAAAGAAAATCCCCTACAATCTCGAGCTTGCCTGAGCTATACGGATCTTTGTAGGGTTTCCTAACTGGTCCAAACAATCAGGAAGGTTCTTGTGAACAATCCATCTAATTTTGGAGGGATTTGGGTACGATTTGTGGGAGGAATCCTCTCTCGAATCTCAGCTGTAGAGCTTCCACACTAATAATGGAGAAAGGGATCGGAATGAAGAAAATGATGAAAAGTTAGGGACCTATTTGCAAATTATTCAAAACCTAAGGGATAAATGTCAGAAATAGAGTTTTAAAGGGCTAAATTACAAACTAGGTCAAGATGGACTCTTATTGAGCCCAAATTTTGGTACTAACCTAATTTGAACCCAAGGAATCTAATGATGAAGTTGGATTTCATTTTTTACCACGTTTGACTAGGAAATTTGCATAGAAACCTAAATTTGAGCAAAATTTCATCCGATATCTATTATAGATCAAAATGGGTTCAGATGATCAAAACAAGGGTACTAAACCTCTTAGAATATTTCTCCATATTTTTTAAAAAGTTTAGATGAATTTTATCCTGACCATAACCTCTTTAATTTAAGTAGGTTTGAAGTTAGGGTTTTATGTGTTGTTGTGGTTCTCGAAAAGCTTGAAACCCTATTTCTATCAGTGTTGACCCACATTTTGGACTTTTAAGTTTATTTTACCTTCATTTAACCTCTGAGTGACCCCGTGGTTAATCTGTGCTTGTGATATGCCGTTAAAATTACATAATTAACCCAGATTTCCAATTTTCTTCTCAAATCAGAACAATGAGGAGTTATGACCCTTAGATAATTATGTAGAAGCTTTTATCAATCATACCTGACTAAAAGTGGCTAGTTAGGGCCTAAGATGGTGTTCTCATCACTTACAGGCATCTGAAACCGCCAAACACAGAAATCATTAGGATTGGATTTGTATCATCTTTACCTTAAGGATCTCTATGGTGCGGTTCTTGAAAGGATGTAGAATGTGCCACTCACCTAGAGAAAAGATTTAGAGTTTTTATATGTAGTAAGAAAAATGAGGAGAAAAAATATATATACACACCCTACCCAACAATTAAGCACCTTGGTACAAATGGGCACCAATCTCCATCAAATAAAGTATCTCGCTACAAATGGATGCTACACTTTTTCATCCCAATAAAAACACCTCAATACATATGGATGTTCTATCCTATAGGAAAAGGATTAGAAAAATATGGAGATAAAAACTAGGGATAAGTGACCCAGTGGTCGAACTGGGGAAATATACGCCTTGAGTTGACCTTGGGATAAAAATGGGCAAGGAGAAAGCAACCAATTCTGAGTAAGGCGAAACCAAAGGTGCAAATTGGGATGACCTTGATTGAATTCTAATGCCATGAGGTCTGGATTTTTGCAACATTGGATGCCTATAGGTTGAATCTATTGCACTTGCACGGATGCTTTAACCTTATAGCTACTGAACTGTTGAGTGGGTAGTGAAGCCTGAGAAATCTAACTTTGAAAACTAGTGGTTATGCATAAAAGAGACTAATTGACAAAGGCACTGAGTCTAGATGTCAATCCTTGATGCTGTGGGTCAGTTGGAATAAGAGTCCTACTCATTTCCTGAAGTTTGATTGATAATGGGTGTCTGGTTGATCCATGGAAACTCTAGTTGATCAAAAATCAGAATTCATGAACTTTAGGATTGATCTATGCCCAGTGGAATTTTTGAGTTAAAATCCAATTTCTAGATTCTGAATCTTGTTACATACATTATACCTTAACTTATCTAATTTTGAAGTTTTCGAACGGTATACGAGGTACAGAAAGGATATTGATGGCATCGCCATCATCCTCTATATCTAACCTAATTTGGCTAAGTCTAAGGTTAAATTCACCTAATTAAAACATCAAAAGGGTATAACTCAAATGGGGCTAAAGAGAGAGGAATTGATAAAAATAGGGGATAATTCTGTAATTTTCATGAACAATTATAAATGCAGAATAGCTGGAGTGAAAAATTATGATTGATCAAAGGTCAATTGAGCTTAAATGTCCTAAAAGTGGGTTAGTACTAAGTAATTTAGGATTTTCATTCAAATTGAGTGTTAATCCTTAATTAAAATGACTAATTTCGACCCTACTTCAATTAAAATAATTTCGATGGAAATAAATGCAATATAAACCTTCTAAAAATCAATTAAAAATATTTTATAAGATTTAGCACAATTGATTTGACAATTGAAACTTGTTTCGACCTAAAATAGAATTGTAGGCGGGTATTTGGTATATTTTGGGTTAAATTATAAATTAACCATGAGAAATGACATAAAAACCAAAAATTGAAGTCACCATCAACTTCCTTATGTCCAAATTATCCTACCATAAAAATTTGGGCTCATTTGGACTTCATCTTGGTCAACCTTGCAATTTGGCCCTCAATTCTTGATTTCGTTAAAAATACCCCATGCCTCCTCCATGCCATCTTCCGCATCGCCAACCACCCCATGAGCACTGCCTCAATGAGAGGAGCAAAATCCCTCTCCCAATTGAAGGGTTCGACCATTGATAAGTCAAAATTTTGTAGTGAAAAGATTTGAGTTTAGAAAACCCATTGTCATAGTGTGATTCGCAAGAAAATTTGTCAATCAGATAATTTTTACCGAAACTCAGAGTGAGATTTGGGTCGAACACGGGAAGGCTACATCGATTCTAAATCCGCAGTTATATTTGTTTGTAATTTTTGTTTATAAAAGAGACATGCACAATGATGCTATCTTACTTGCAATATAAACAATAAAACTAGAGAGAGAGAAACAACTTTTATAATAAAAGTAATGTCGTTACAACTACAACTAGAAAGTAAGAAATCTAATCTAGAAAGTAATAAAGAGAAGGGGGTGAGAAGTTATCCTCCTCGACGACTGTTGAACAAAAATTCCACGCTAAAAGTTTTGAGTTTCGAAAACCCTGTCGTTATAGTTGCGTAAAAATCCGTCAAATAGATAATTTAACCGAAACTCTGGTGAGTCCTGGGTCGAACACGAGGAGGCTAACATTTGATTAAATGTCACGTTGGATTTATTGTCACAAAGTAGATTAGCTGGTTGAATTAAATATATGCTAGCTATCTACTTAAAGAATAATTAATAGAAGAGAAGAAAAGAATAATACAAATAAAAAGAAAATAGGGAGAGAGCAAACAAATATTTGATAATCATGGAATCAGGTTCATTACATCTAATTACTACATTAGAAAGCAGGAAATCTATACTGGAAGGCAATAAAAGAGAAGGTGATGAGAGGTTATCCTCCTCAACAGCTATTTAAAGGACGAGCCGTGTTGATAGGGCGCCCGAACGAGGGTCGTGAGATGCTGGACGAAAGAGGTTGAAGACAGAGGACAAAGGACGGAGCAGGGTGACGTCGCAACGGGATCTTCTTCCCAAATGGCTGTAAGAGGACAACCGCGGGATGCTCCACGAACAAGGGTGAGAAGATGGAAAATTTGTCTTTTTAACTCTAATGGAGAATTCTAGGTTTGGGACAAGCTCGTAGAGCTTTGGAGGGGGTGAGAGAAGACAGAAAAGGATGAAGGAAATGACTGCTAGGGGTACCCTTTTATAGTTGTAGAAATTGGGGGCAAAAAGGTGTTTTAAAGCTTTACACATTAATTTCTAAGGTCTTTAGTAACGGATACAAACATCACTAAAGATCCAGTCATTGAAGCGCCTCTCTGCCTTCAGTTCTTGAAACGCCTCATCACACGCACGCATTCTCAGCCGTCTGATCTAAACATGCTTAAGCTCTTCATCTTCAGTGCAACGAGTGCCCACATTAGATTAGGCGTGCATTCACGTGTGATCATGCGCGTGCGACGTGCACATCCATCCGGCGCTTGAGATGGTACCACGTCGCACTCCCTTGACTACCCAATTGCCATCGCATGGGCAAATTTTTCTCGTGCCCGCGTATGTGTTCGATTTGAGGCGCTCAGCGTCTCGAATGTGCGCCTCTGTGCTACACCCTGCTTTAAGTCACGTTTACGAATTAACGCTCATGTGCCCTCAGCGGTTGGATATTGATCCAATGACTGAGATTGCACCTTGATAGCACCTTCAGAGTTGAAGCGGGAGGCTAGGCTGGCATTGGGCGGCAGGGATGGCACCACGTGGCACCATCCTAGCTATCCATCTCCTCTCACTTGTAAATGGTGCCACAGATGTTGGATTGGACCGATTTTTGCTCCATTGGACTATGATCGTCGATCTGAACCCATTCGTGTTGTTGGATTTGTCATCTGAGGTACAGATTTTACACCACCTTGCCCCTTGGCTTCTGATCTTTCTCAAACTGCATCTGATGCTACGAAAATTTGATTGGGGCAATCTCAGAGCAATTAAACTCCAATCGTTGCCCTGATCAAATCCGTATGGTTGAATCTTCAATCCGAGGCCCCAATAATTATCGCCTTGTCCCCTGACCACAGAAATGGAGAATTAACCTAAAATTTGTACAATCTAACCTAATTGCATGATGATGCATGTTATGGAATATTTATAATGATGAATGCTTCTATGACACTAGAAACATGCATAAATAGGCATTTTAGGTGAATTAGATGTATGCACATCGCACCTCCATGACTATCCTTTGCTAGTCCCTAGCAAAACTATATGCTATTTATAAAAGAATTGGGATCAAATTTCTTAGGCAAAAGTTATTTTTCAACAATAGAAAATTTATACTAAGGCCTGAAATACAGAGGCACAATAGTGCTCGGGTGTCTACCAAAATGCAAAACGCCCAAGCCCTTGCCTTATTCAAAAGCAAAAGCATTTTGTTCTTTTTTTAATTTTTTTTCTTCTTTTCTAATTTTTTTGGATTTTTCAGTTTTAGGTTTTGAGGCAGCTTTCTACGACTACCCAACCCACCCCAGACTCAAAGAGAACTTTAAGTACTAAGCATATTCTTATGTGAATGTGATAGACTCACTGATCAATGGTTAGAATGGACTCGGGTTTCGACACCTCTAGGTGACCTTGAAAGGAATTCTGCCTAAAAGTTTATCCATAAGATCGGTAGCTTTCTCCATACTTTTATTTTTATGGGGTCAACACAAGGGCAAATCCAATGTATATCTCCCCAGATTATTCTACTTCCCTCTTCTTCCTAAGTGTTTAGGAATTATTCGTGCATTTCATGAGCTGGGCTATGGATAACCGATCGATGAGCTATTATTACCAACAACTTATCAACCACACTCCCACTATGAAGTGTGTCTTATTTCTTTCTTCTTTTCTTATTTTCTATTTTTTTTTCTTTTTGCATGTTTTTCTTTTTGTTTTTTTTTCAGTAGGTGGCTTCCCTGATCTAAAATTTACCTAGAGGTAGTAAAAAGAGAATGGTCGTGTGGCTAAGCTCTAGACAACCGGCTAATGAACTGTTACCACCGACAACTTGCCAGCCATGCCACCTGAAACGTTGGCTGGGCGTGTATAACCGGGTTTTGTTATAGCGTTGTAGTATAGCCAGTTATTGCCATCATTTCAAATATATAAATTTTTTACTCGGAAAATAAAAGAGTTCCCGAGGTCGAACTCAGGGAGCAAGTTGTATTCTAGGGGTACAAGTTTCTTTTACAAAAATAAAGAAAGAGAGAGAGAGAGAATTTGTTGGCTTTTCTTCTTTTCTCTTTGCTTCTCCTCTTCTTCCTTCTCAGATCTTCTGCTCTCTTCTTTTTGTTCTTCTGCAGAGCGGTCCTATTCTTCTTCTTCTTCTTTCTTTCCTTTCTTCTGCAGAACGGTCCTGTTCTTCTTCTTCTTCTTTCTTTCCTTTCTTTTCCTTTCTTCAGATCTTCTTCCCATGCTCTTTTTCTTCTTTCAGTTCTTGTCTTGGCTTCTCTGCGTTCTCCTCTGCCTCGCCTTCCTTCTCCTTCCTTGCCTTCAGGACGTCGTCTGATTTTCCAATCAGACGACTTAAACCGCCGCTGCTACAGTGCTGCTCGGTGATCCTCCTTCCTTCAGCCTTCGTCTTCTTCCACGGTTCTTCTTCACCTGTGCCTGCACACTTACACAGCTTGATCAGAGAGGGAAAAACCTATCTCTACCCTCCCCACGCGTCTCTCTCTCATAGAAGCCACTCTTGGGAAAGCTCTCCCAGAGCTGCCGGGTTGCCGGGTACGGGTCGCGCCCGGGTCCAGGCCCACCGGCGTGCGTGGTGGGCGAGGAGTGCAGGTCAGTCTAAGTCGGGTCGGGCCAGGTCCGCGGGGCGTGAGCGAGGACGAGACCGGGTAACCGGGCAGGTGAAGGGGACCTCACCCCGTGTGCTGAGGCACTAAGCCTCCAGCACTTTTTCACTTTATACCGCTGCGCCTCTTCAGAGTTTTCCGAGGTGGGACTAAATGTCCCACCCCGAGTTGGCGCCTGCGCGGAGGAAACAGCTGGTAATCGCGGCGTTACGCGAGGCCTTCGCGCGAGGGCTTCGCTTCAGCTGCAGCCTGACGCTTTGTCGAAATGCCTCGCACGGCCTGGGAGTCGAATCTGGGCGTGGCGCGCCTGCAGCTGCAGGCGGAAGCAGCTCCTTCTGCACGCAATGGCGGCGGAGGACGGGTGACCTGTTCACAGCAAAACGGCCTCTCGGCCTAATCAGAAGGTGCCGGGAGCTTCGCCAGAGTGCGGCGAAGCTCGTGTGGGTGGTGGCGAGGCGTGGGGCGGCGTGCAAGGGCTGCCCTAGGTCGGACTGTGGGTCGGAAGATGGGTTTGTTCGGTGGGGTTGCAGAGGGTGATGTGGGGGAAGTGGAAGGGCGGGGGTTGATCAGGGTGAGGAGGCGGAGGTTCTGCGGTGGTCGGCGAGCCGTGTGGGTTGCTGGAGTGATGGGAGCGGCTCGCCGGAGGATGGCCGGAGGCGGAGAAGGTGAGGGTGAGGGGTCGGAATCGAGGGCGACAGCAGATGTTTAAAGTGAGGAAAAGGAAGAGGGGAGGAAGAGGAGGAGTTCTACCTACTTAGCAGGAGGAGGAGGGGCCGGAGCGGGCGACAGTCGTATCGACTGTCGTCGGAGAAGAAGATGCCCGGGGGAAGGGGCGGCAGCTAGCAGAGGGCCGGAGAGGCGCCAGCTGGGTGCGGCGTGGCGCGGGAAGAGCAGGGGAAGAAGTCTCTGCTGCTGGTATTGCGGCAGAGCGAAGAGGAGGAGGAGGAAGAACCGCCGGAGCTGGTGGGCGTCTGCCGGAGTGAGAAGAGAGGAAAGTTGGGGGTTTTCTCCATCAGATCCGAGCTGGGAAGAACGGTGGAGCGACGGGGGTATTTATAGGGACCGAATCAGGGAGGAAGGCGGAGGGAGACGACGTGTCTCCCTCGCCGGAGGACGCCGGAGATGGAAACCCATACCGTCCGTGCGTTCGCACGGCCGGTATGGTGGGTTACAGCGACCAGGGGGGTGTCCCTGCGACGGCTGACGACGCAGGGCACCCCCGGTTTACTTGCCAGGCTCTCCCCCTCACCCTGCGCGGCGCCATGCTCCGCGCAAGGTCGCCGGAGCATGGTGCTGGCAGGTTTTGCAGGGGGGACCTGAACGCAAAGAACGAAGGAGAGTTAGGGGCCAAAATGCGAGGGTTCAAAAGTTGAGGGCCAAAAAGTAAATATATGAGGACCAAAGTGTAAAGTTGGTCAAGAAGGTTTCTTCTTAGGCTCAAGTTTTTATACATGACTAATTAGGACCTAAGGAATCTGATGGTGAATTTTATTTCTAGATTAAACCTTGTTTGAATGGTCAATTTACACAAAAACCCAAATTAAGTTATTAATTGGGTATGGTTCTCAATGTAGGTCAAGATGGGTTCCTAAGGTCAAATTGAAGGTTCTAAACCCTAGAGATTATTTTTCTATGAATTTTAGAGGGTTTATTCCTTGAACCTCTTGAATGCCTAAGGTCAAGATGGGTATGGATGCCTTGAACCTCTTGAATTGAAGTGGGTTTGTTTTAGGGTTACAGATTATTATTTAGTTCCTTGGAATTGCTGTAGCCCTTGCCAGATCATCTCATCCCACTTTTATTCTTATTAGGTTGCTTTGACCTATGTTTGGACCCTGAATTACCCTGTATGCAGATTATACTGGTAAAATTGCATTTTTACCCCTTATGACTTGTTTTCTCCTTAAACTCAGAATTCTCTGAGTTAAGCCTTTCCTTGAGTTATGTAGGAGCTTTTATCCTTTGTATTGGGTCAAAATGAGCTAGTTATGGCTCATGATGAGGTTCTCATCACCACCCTAGAAGGTTCATTGGCTACCTAATTTTCGTTAAAATCATCAAAAAGCGAGTCAGTGCAAATAGTGTGTAGATGCTCAGGCTTAAATTCCCCTCAAATCAGAGGGCAGGTTGATAAGGCATGTAGTTATCACCCCAACTTATTTAACCAATTTGAAATTGAATTCAGAATGGTGAGGACTCGATAAACAAATCCACATTTTAGTGGACACCCGGGTTGATGAAGCTAAAAGACTTGAAGGGTCAAGTGTTCAGGTCCTATCGTATCATTCTCTAAAGTTGAAAATTTCTAATGCCCAAGCTCTCTTTTCCTAATTCAATTTTTTTTTCAAAAATAAAAAGAATCTATGAAGCTAACAAAATGATTCAAAGATGAACATCCACCGCCCCATGCCTATCTAATGCAATGTCCTCATTGTATTAAAAAGGCATGAAAAAGAGCAGAGTAGAGTAGAAAGCACCTGAATTTCATGATTAAAAGTCAGCTGCGAGATGAAAATAGACTATATACATGTTGAATTTAGTGTCTTCAGCCAGGCACACTATACAAATAAAGAAGAAATAAAGAATTCACAGGTGCAGGTCAGAATCAGAATAAATAAATTCACCTCAGGACCTGCTAGCAGGTGTCCACAATTGTGGACCAGATTGTGGTGCAAATCCATGCCCTAAGGTCGAGTGTATCTAATGTTCTGAATAAAAATTACTCAAAACCTAAGATCAGTATGCAATCAGGGCCGGGCCTATGATTTGTGAGGATGCAACCCAAGTCCAAAAAGTCGAATAATAGGAAAATCAAAAAGATAATCAATGAATTTTTGCTTGGGTTGGACATCCTCAATATAGAAAATGTCATAAGGGTCTTGGTAAAAGGTTGGTCATTTCAAGTACATAAGAACCCTTAGATTCAGACTTCTGCTTTCCTCGGAATTGGCTTCCCAAATCTTCATTTCACAGCTCCTATCCTCTATAATCATACTTTCCGAGACCTTACCAATATCATCATCCTCATATAAAATATCCAAGTCCAAGATTTATGGCTAAATTAGAATTGACTTGGGTCTAGTGATCTCAAAATCAAAATCTTCATTATGCTCAATGGGGTGTGATTGAGGAATGGGGCTATGAATTAAATTCTTCATGAAATCAGGATCTGAATTTTCTATACTAGCCCCGATGGGATCAAAATCCTCAATTACTAGGCGATTAAATGATTCATCGAATTTCTCAGGCCCAGTCGTCTCACTAAAATCATTTCCCTCAAACTCAGGTGAGACTTCACATATCGATTCTTCACCTTCAGAATCAAAGAATTTTGGATCTGCATTTATGTATGTCTCAAAATCATCTATTATTGTGTGATCCATGGAGACATACTTTTCCGCGTACCTTGTTTCAAAATTAGAATCAAATTACTTGGGCAATAGTTAATTTTCAACATTAGGAAATTTCTACTAAGATCTGAACTACAGAGACACAATAGTGCCTAGATGTCTGCCAAAATGCAGATCGCCCAAGCCCTTGCCTTATTCAAAAGTAAAAGCATCTTTTCTTTTTTTCTTCTTTTCTAATTTTTTTGGATTTTTGAGTTTAGAGTTTCGGGGTAGCTTTCTATGGTTACCCAACCCATCCAAGACTCAAAAAGAATTCTAAGTACTAAGCATCTTTTTGTGTGAAATATGATAAACTTAGTGATCAGCAATTAGAATGGACTTCAGGTTTCTAGGCCCCTAGGTGACCTTGAAAAAGAATTCTGCCTAAAGGTGTATCTATATGATTGGCAGTTTTCTTCCTACTTTTTATTTTTATAGGGTCAACATAAGGGCAGACCCAGTGTATATCTCCATGGCTTATTCTACTTCCCTGCTTCTTCCTAAGTGTTTGGAGTTATATGTGCATTTCGTGAGATGGGTTCTGGACAATCAGCCGATGAGTTGTTACCACCGATAACTTGCCAGCCATACTCATGCGGTGAAGTGTGGCTTATTTATTATTTTTCTATTTTTTTCTCTTCTTTTCTATTTCTTTTTATTTTTGGGTATTTCTTTTCTTTTAAGTAGGTAGATTCCCAAATCTAAGACTTACCTAAAGGCAGCAAAAAGAGAATGGCCGTGTGGCTGGGCTCTGGATAACCAGCCAATGAGCTGTTACCACCGACAACTTGCCAGCCATACCACCCTAGAAGGTTCATTAGCTATCTAATTTGTGTTAAAATTGTCAACAGTGAGTCAATGCGAATAGTGTATAGATGCCTAGACTATAAGTTTCCTCAAATTTGAGGGTGGGCTGATAAATCATATACTTATCACCCCAACTTATTAACTAATTAGAAATGAATTTTCAAATGGCGAGGACTTGAGAATCAAGTCCACATTTTAGTGGACACCCAAGCTTAATTAAGCCCAAAGACCTGAAGGGTATAAGTGTTTAGGACCTACTGTATTATTTCCTAAGGTTGAAAATTTCTAAAGCCTAAGTTTTCTTTTCCTAATTTAGTTTGTTTCTTTTTAATAAAAAGGAAAAATAAGGAAAATTTAAAAGGATTCCACAGAGCTAACAATATGATTCAGAAAGGAATCCACCCCCACATGCCTAGCTATGCAATGTCCTCATTGAAAATAAAAGGCATGAGAAAAGGGTAGAATGGAAAAATATCACCTATATTCCATGATGCTCTGGTCAGCTCTATGTCATACTGTACAAATGTTGAGTTTAATGCCATTAGCTAAGCAAGGTCTGTCCAAAGAAGTCAGATCAAGATTAAAGCAACTTTGTCTGAGACAGGTTCTGGAATAACATGGTCAACATAAGGTTTCAGATGTTGTCTGTTGACCTTGAAAGAATTACTCGTCTTTGGGTCAAAAATGTTAATGGCCCCGTTTAGGAATATCCGAACAATGATGAATGGGCCATTCCACATTGACCTAAGCTTACCGAGAAAGAGCTTAAGTCGAGAATTAAAGAGCTAGACCTTTTGGTTCGACTCAAAACTCTTGCGTGAAATTAGCTGGTCATGGAGAGCTTTTGTCCTAGCCTTATAGATCTTGGTATTCTCATATGCATCATTTCTAAGCTCCTCTAACTCAGATAGTTAGAGTTTCCTAGTCTTCTCGACTAAACTTAAATCAAAGTTGCATTTCTTGATTGCCCAGAATGCCCAATGTTTAATCTCTATGGGTAAAAGGCACGCCTTCCCATACACTAGACAAAATGGTGACATGCTGATAAGCATTTTGTACATCGTACAGTAGGCCCAAAGAGCATCATCAAGCTTTTGAGTCCAGTCTTTCCTATCAGACCTAACCAATTTCTGTAGAATGTTCTTGATCTCCTAATTGGAGATCTTGGCCTATCCATTCGTCTGGGGGTGGTAAGGTGTAGAAATCCTGTGATTCACCCCATATTTTGCTAGTAAATTGAGGAGCTAGGCATTGGTGAAGTGAGTACCACCATCACTAATGATGGCCCTCAGAATCCCGAACTGACTGAAGATATTCTTCTTGACAAAATTAATGACCACCCTGTGGTCATTGGTTTGGGTGGTAATAGCCTCAATCCACTTGGACACGTAATCAACAGCTACTAGAATGTACTGGTGTCCAAATGAAAGGAGGAAGGGTCCCATGAAATTGATGCCCCAAACGTCGAAGATTTCAACGGGAAGAATCAGGTTTAAAGGCATCATGTCCCTCTTAGCTATGCTCCCGAGTGCATGGCATCAGGAACATGATCTCGAGAACTCTTGGGCATCTTTAAGTAAAGACGGCTAATAAAATCCAGATAGCAAAATTTTTGCAGCCATCATTTTCTAGAAGAAATGTCCACCACACGCAGATGCATGGCAGAACTCAAGTATACTTTGGAACTCATTCTCTGGAACACATCGGCAAATAATCTGATCAGAGCCGATGCAGTACAATTCAGGATCATCCCAGAAGTAATATTTGGCCTCAGATATAAGTATATCCCATTGTTGCTTGATCCAGTCCTGAGGGATTTGACCAACAGCCAAATAATTTACCATGTCCGCAAACCAAGGGGTTTGGACACATAAAACTATAAGAATAGTCTCATCCAAAAAAGTATTAGTAATCGGAATATCTGGATGAGAAGAATCAATTAGGAGTCTCAAAAGATGATCCGCCACCACATTTTGTGCCCTAGATTTATCTTTAATTTCAAGATCGAATTCTTGAAGGAAAATAACCCATCGAATGAGCAGGGGTTTGGCATCCTTTTTGGCCAAGAGATGTCGCAAGGCTGAGTGGTCTATATAGATTATGATATGAGACCCTAAGAGATAAGCCTTAAATTTTTCCAATGCAAGTACTACAGCTAGCAACTCTTTTTCTGTAACAGTGTAGTTTCTTTAGGCCTCATCCAGAGTTTTGCTAGCATAGTAGATGACAGAGGGCTTCCTATCTGTCCTCTAACCCAAAATAGCCCCAACTGCGTAATCAGAAGCATTGATCATGATTTCAAATGGGCTATCCAAACTAGTGGTTGCAACACCGAGGCATAAGTGACTGTTGTTTTAAGAAAATCAAATGCCTTGTGGCATGATTTGTCAAAATCAAACGACGTGCCTTTGGCCAGAAGATTGCTCAAAGGTCGAGCAACCCTAGAAAAATCCTTGATGAACCTCCTATAAAATCCCACATGACCAAGGAATGATCACATTTGTTTAACAGATGTGGGAGGAGGAAGATTTGAGATAGCATCCACCTTAGCTCGATCCACTTCAATTCCCCACTCAGAGACTACATGATCTAAGACAACCCTTCTTGTGTGATGAAATGACTCTTTTCCCAGCTAAGGACCAACCGTGTTTTGATGAATCTCTTAAGGATCAATTCTAGGTTGGCCAGGTGATGAACGGGTTTTGGTGAAGAAAAATCAGGGTTTCAAGAACCCGTCATAGTAGTTCGCAAAACACGTTATCAAATAAGATTTTTAACCAAAACTCCAAGGGAGACCCAGGTGGAACACAGGGAGGCGACATTTACTTTAGTTGAAATCCACGTTCCGTGTTGTTTCCTTTTAGTGTTTTAGGGTTTTGTGATATTTTTGGTGTTTCTGAAATAAAAAGACAAGTGAGATAACTTCACAAAGTTGAGAAACAAATATGATATTTCACAATGTCATTCAAATGTCTATTACAATATGCTAAAATATAAAAGAGATAGGGGTGAGAAGAAATCGCCAAATCGGCAGTTTGGCAAGATGACGACGCTTGGCAGCAGCTTGGACGAAGAGGGTGAGGTGCTGGACAACGAAGGTAAGATGTAGGAGGACGCCGGGTAGAGGAATGCTTCACCAAGGCTTCGGAATGGGGATAAGGAGCTGGAGATGATCTTCTATCGAAATGGAGGTGGGAGGATGGCTCCAAGGCTTCTTCTGAAGGTGGTGAGATAGAGGATGAGTATTTGGTGGGGTATAGGAGCAATACACTAATAAAAGGCCTTTGGATCTTAGGAGTAAGCTCTAAGGGAGCTTTGGTAGGCTACTAGTGCTTAGGACTAGGTAGGAGCAGAGTATGTAGAGATGGTTTGGAAGGGAAGGGGTCATGATGTTTATATAATGGTGGAATGGAGGTGTTTCGCACGCACGGGTCTTCAGCAACATTTAAAATGTCATTAAAGACCCTCCAGAGGTGTCACTATGCATTCAAGTGCCTTGGCTGGCGTAAGGAGGCACGACTGTAGCTAGTGTAGCACAAGGAGATTGACAGCCATTGGATTGAGTGCGAATGGATGAGATCGCAAGGAGATTACGCGCGCTCATGGATTCAAACACAAGTGCATTGCTGGCAGCCGTTGGATGAACTATCACACGGTTGGGTCACCCGCAGATCACACCCTTGCGGTCGTTCAAATCACATGCTCGCTGGTCAAGGAAGCATCTCCACCATTCAATCTTGATCGTGTGGTAGAGGACCACACGTAGACCGAGCCTCTTGCGAGATTTGAATTGCGCACATCGAGCAATCGCAAAGATCGAACGATGGATGATACACCCAGTCAACTTAAATGAGGGCTCCAGATGGTGCGCGTCTGCCTAGGCGTGCGTCTACGCATCTTCAAGTGGCATTTCCTCGTGCGTGTGCAACGCTGACCGTTCGATCAAGATCAAGCAGTCCAATTTCTTCGGGCACTGAAGAAGGTGCAACGGATTGAGGCTCAAACCCACACCTCTTGTTTGAGGAGCGGGTGCGCTACCATTTAGCCAATGTGCTGGATGGTTGCGTGGAGAGCAATGCGGTCGCGGACCTCGACCATTGGATGAAGATCCAACGGTTGAGATGAAGCTTTCGCTGTTGTGCTTTAGAGGGGAGAACCGACTGATGTAGCATGTGTCTCAGCCGTTATATTGAGATCAAACGACAAGGATCGTTCCTTGAGTGATGCTGGGGCACGGTGGCTTAGGTAGGGCGGCCTGGATGGCGCCATGTGGTGCCATCTAGGCCGTCCATCTTCTTCTTCTTGTAGAGGGTACCATGGAGCTCGAATTGGGGTGATTTTCACGTTGACGAACTATGATCGTCGCTCTAAATCCATCCATATGGTCGGATTCTTCATCTGAAGCCTGTAAAGATGTCACACTGCCTCCTGGCCATATAAAATGTTGGAATTAATATGTAGAAAATACAAACTATCCTAAATGCAATTCAACTCAAGACCTGGTTACAAAAACTCGACAATGCCCGGGTGTCTACCAAAACGCAGACTGCCTAAGTCCTCGCCTTATTTAAAAAGGGAAGATACTTTTTTTTTTTTGCTTTTCTTCTATTTTAATTTGTTTGACTTTTTCAGATTGAGAATTTTAGGATAACTTTTTATGGCTACCCAACCCACCCAAGACTCGAAAATGACTCAAAGTACTAAGCATCTTGTGAAAAGAGTGAAAGACTCACTAGGCGGCCGTTAAAATGGACTTCAGGTTTCTAGACCCTAGGTGACCTTAAGAGTTTCTACTTAAAGGTTTATCTTTCCGAGCGGTAGCTTTCTCCCTACTTTTAAAATTCTTTATGGGATCAACACAAGAGTGAACTAAATGTATATCTCCAAGGTTTATTCTATTTCCCCACTTCTTCCCTAAGTGTTTTGGGAATTATTTGTGCATTTTTTTGTGAGCTAGGCTCTGAACAATTGGCCAATGGGCTATTACCCATGACAACTTACTAGCCATACTCGTGCAGTGAAGTATAGTTTATTTTTCTAATTTTTTCTCCTTTTTCTTTTTTTTATTTTATTTTTAAGTACCTTTTTTTCTTTTTCTAAACAGGTGGCTTCCCTGATCTAAGATTTACCTAAAAGCAATAGAATGGGTATGGTCAAGTAGCTAGGCTCCAGACAATCGGCCAATGGATTATTACCCACGACAACTTGCCAGCCATACTACCCTAGAAAGCTCATTAGCTACCTAATTTCCAAAGAAACCACCAAAAAGTGAGTTAGTGCAAATAGTGTGTAGTTGCTTAGAATTAAAGTCACCTCGAATTAGAGGGCGGGTTGATAAGTCGTGTACTTATCACCCTAATTTATTAGACAAATTAGAATAAAATTATTTGGCAAGGACTCGAGACTAAATCCACATTCAAGTGGACACCCGGGCTAATTAAGCCCAAAGACCTGAAGAGTCTAAGTATTCAGGTCCCAAAGTATCAATTCCTAAAGTTTGCAACTCCTAATACCTAAGTTCTCTTCTCCTACTTCTTTTTTTTTTAAATAAAATAATAGGAAATTACTGTTACAGCTGACAAAATGATTATTTCATAAGATATCCACCCTCCCATGCCTAACTAATGCGATGTCCTCATTGTTAAAATGAAAGCATGCAGGAGAGTAGAATTGGAAGAATAACACCTTGTTTCTGTGAGATTCTAGTCAGCTCGAAATAGCCTTTACATGTGCTGAGTTTAGTGCCTTCAGTTAGGCAATATTCGGCCAGTGGTGGTTAGGGTAAGGTGAGAGCAACCTTGTCTGAGACAGGTTCAGGGAGCACATGGTCAACATAGGGTTTGAGACATTGTCCATTGACCTTTCAAGGAATTACCTACCTTTGGGTCAAAGATTTCGATGACCCCGTTACAAAAAATTCGCTCAATAACTAACAGGACGTTCCACTAAGACATAAGATTACCGGGGAAAAGCTTTAGTTGAGAATCGAAAAGCCAGACCTTCTGGTTTAGCTCAAAGTTCTTACATGAAATCATTAGGTCATGAAGAGCTTTAGTCCTTGCCTTATAGATTCTGGCATTTTCATAGGCATCATTTCTAAGCTCCTCCAACTGAGATAGTTGAAGTTACCTGGTCTTCCCGGCCAACTCTACGTCGAAATTACATTTCTTGATGGCCCAAAATGCTTGGTGTTCTAACTCTATGGGTAAGTGACATGCCTTACCAAACACCAGACGGAACGGAGACATACTAATAGGAGTTTTGTACGCCGTACGGTAAGCCCAAAGAGCATCATCTAGCTTTTAGGTCCAATCCTTCCTATCAGGCCTTACAATTTTCTGCAAAATGTTTTTGATCTCCCGATTGGAGATCTCAGCCTATTCGTTCATCTGTGGGTGACAGGGTGTGGAAATCCAATGATTTACCCTATATTTCCCCAGTAAAATCCAAAACTGGGCATGAGTGAAATGTGTGCCACCATCACTGATAATTGCTCGAGGAATATCGAACCGATTAAAGATATTTCTCTTCACAAAATCGATGACCACTTTGTGGTCATTGGTCCGGGTGGGGATTGCCTTAATCCACTTGGACACATAATCTATAGCAACCAGAATATACTGGTGTCCAAATGGAGGGAAGGGTCCCATGAAGCGATGCCCCAAATGTCAAAAATTTCGACGGAAAGTATTATGTTTAGGGGCATCATGTCTCCCTTGCCCATGTTCCTGAGTGTCTGGCATCGGGCACACGACTTTGAGAATTCCTTGGCATCCTTAAATAACGATGCCCAATAGAATCCGGATTGCAAAATTTTGGCTGTTGTCTTTTTCATGGAAAAATGTCCACCACATGCAGATGCATGACTGAACTCAAGTATACTATGGAACTCATTTTCTGGGATGCATCGACGAATAATCTAGTCGGTGCCAATACGGTAAAGCTCAGAATCATCCCAAAAATAATATTTGGGCTCGGACATAAGTCTATCCCATTGTTGTTTGGTCCAATCCTAGGGGATTTGACCAACGGCCAAATAATTGACAGGGGGTTCAGATACTCGAGACTATAAGGATTGTCTCATCCAAAAAATTTTCAGAGATAGGGATATCTGGATGAGGAGAATCAGTTAGGATTCTCGACAGGTGATCCGCCACTACATTTTGTGCCCCAACTTTGTCCCTAATTTCAAGATCAAATTCTTGAAGTAACAAAATCCAGTGAATAAGTCGGGACTTGGCATCCTTTTTGGCCAAGAGATGTTTCAAGGTCGAGTGATCAGTGTAAATGATAACATGAGAACCTAAAAGATAAGCCCTAAATTTTTCTAAAGCAAAAACTACAACTAGCAATTCTTTTTCAATAACAGTGTAATTCCTCTGGGCCTCGTCTAGAGTCCTACTAGTGTAGTAGATTGCAGAGGGCCTTTTCTCAATTTTCTGACCCAAGACAGACCCAACTGCAAAATCAGATGTGTTTGCCATTATCTCAAATGTGGCTATCCAGACCGGTAGTTGCAACACCGAGGCACAGGTGACTACCATTTTTAATAAATCAAATGCCTTATGGCATGATTTATCAAACTCGAACGGTGTGTCTTTGGCCAGAAGGTTACTCAAGGGCTGAGCAACCTTCGAAAAGTCCTTTATGAATCTTCTATAAAACCCACATGCCCAAGGAAAGAGCAGATTTGTTTTACGGTTGTGGGTGGAGGGAGTCTAGAGATACCATCCACCTTAGCCTTATCAACTTCAATACCCTCATTAGAACCACGTGCCCAAGACAATGCCTTCTCAGGTCATGAAGTGGCTCTTCTCCCAACTAAGGACCAGTCGTGTCTTGATGCATCTCTGGAGGATCAATTCCAAGTTAGCTAAGCATGACTCAAAGGAATCTCCAAAAATAGAGAAATCATCCATGAAAACCTCAAGTCCCTAGCAAATTCAAGCATGACCTAGCTCCTAGCTCTCCAAGTAGACTAGCCAACCCAATCTATCTTTCCTTAGTAATATGTTAAACTACAGGCTTTAGACCTAAGGTACCCAAGTAATTGCTAAAGTTACAGGCTAGGATGGCTAAGGATAAGTTGCAGACACAAGTTCCTTTGATTTCTCGCTCTACCCTAGGGTCTATTAGTCTCAGAGATTAAAGAATCCGTGCATGTGTAAAGGTCTTATTTATTTGAGGTTGGTATCATTGCCAACTTAGAAAGAGAGTAAAAAGCTTTTTTGTAATATATATTTCTTTTTTTATTTTATTCCTCTAAGTCCAACCTTGGATTAGCTATCAACACGGTCTATGTTGGATTCATTGTCCCTGTCACTAAACCTCGAATGGTGCCTGACTTTCAATGCTTTGAGATAGCACCGCCTATGGCGACCCTAAGAATTCCTGGCAATTGACACTTCAAGATAGTATCGCCCATGGATTTCTTAAGCAACTTCCAACCTGTGACAATCGGCACTTCAAGATAAGGCCACCCATGGTACTTGAACCACACAATGCGCTTACATGCCCCTGGTAGGATGGATGTCCTAAGAGACAAGCACCGAGGATGTGACATGTTATCATTGCGTCATCAAGATAAGTATAGACTCCACCTCTCAGTCAGCAGAAACATGTGCAATCAAGTTGTGTTTTCAAGCTTCTCCTAAGTTAGAACCAAGAGAAGCAAATTTTCTTCAAGAAAGGAATTAAGGTGATCACTATTTACACAAGACCAAGTGTGTGTGAAATGTGGATGCTTAAATTACGAGGACCAGTAAACCACAAGGTAAAAAAAGATACAGGTACTACCCAGCCCTTAACTCAAACCCTAGCTTTTCTTCCTCAACCTCTTGAGGAATGGTTCACATCTTAGCTCCTCCTTCAGTTTTTAAGTCCATAAAGGACCCTAAGGGTCTAAAGCTAGTATCTCAACTTAGCTTCTAAAGTCAGACACCTGGAGTCAGCTTAATCTAACCTAAAGCCTTGGTCTTATGCCTAAGATTGTAGAACCCAGCCAGTTAAGCTCAATGCAATTTTTTTTTTGGTGCAAATGCATGCTATGCAATGTTATCTAGATGTATGCAATTATGTATATATGCTATGTATATCCCCTAAGTACACCCCCCCATGCCTAAAATGTGCAATGTCGCTATTGCAAAGAAGGGTATTACCTGGGTCAGAGTTGGGTAGCCATTATTTTGTTGGTAGCTGAATAGTTAAGGAACTTGCAAGTCTAGTTCCAAAACTAAAGAAATAGGCCCTAAAAATGAGCGTAACAATATAGGCTTAGAAAAGAGGTAACCTAGGATGTTGGTGGGCTGATGATGAATCTTGATAGCAAATGCTCACCCAACCAGGAAGGGAATGAAATCATCCTAGGTCATCGAAGGAGGTTCTAAATGATAGGCGAGAATAATGACCTCCAGAAGGGTAGGGGGAGGATGACATGGATCCTCCAAAAGGAATGGGGAAGGAATAGTGCAAAGATATACCCCCAGGGTGATGGACTAACCATAGCAAGCATCAATCCACACCTGGTACCCCAATATAGGAAATATTGGTTAGTTAAGCCTCCCTAGTCAAAACAGTAGTGAGCATGTTTTTAAGCCAAGGATTGTCTAGGGTGTCCAAGTTTCGAGGTTGTGGGATGGCCATAAAATCTAGGTTGGATTTAGTTAGCTTGATGTCCATCCCTAACAACCTTTCTAATTCCCCAATTGCATCCCTAGCATCCCTACTGATGTGATGTATGTCATCCTGTACTTCATCAATGATCATTTCAAGGTAGGGAGTCAAAATTTCGCCTTCAGACATAGGAAAATTAGAGGGTGACTCTGAATCAAATGAAGGTAGGTTGGAAGCAACAGATTCAGGGATTACTTTATCAATCTCATCCCTATGTTCTTGTTCTTTACTCAATTCCTCCTTGGAGTCTATATGTGAATCCACATAAATCTCAGAAGTTGCTTCCACATTTTCCATTTTTTGATTATCATGAGGAGGGATATCATCAATGGGTGTGCTAAGGAAACCTAATTTGATCAAATTTGCAACATCCTCGGGTCCTAATTCCTCAAAGATGACATATTTACCCTCAATGTCACTCTAAATCCTAAGTGTAGGTTTCTCAAGTAATTCATCCTCCTCAACAGTCAATTCATCATTCACCCGAGGTTTAAATTCATCAAACATTTCTGCAGATCCCTTGGGGCACTCTATTTGGGGTAAAATGTTCCTAATTGTATCATTAGACTCCTCAGATAAGTGAATTTCAGGGTCAAGTTCCCTAAGGGAGGGTTTGAGTTCCATCTCATGATCAAAAGGGAGGGTGGGATTAACAACTTGACTTCAACCCACTTCAGCAAATGTCACAAAAATACTATCATCTGGGTCAAGGTCTTCCAATGGTACCATCATTCCCTTCTTTTGACTCCAATATAGTTTAGGTGGATACTCAACTTAATCATCATCTTCCTCGGGATGTCACCTTTCTTCATTCAATGCATAGCTACTTTCATTCATATTCTCCTCCCACTTAAGGTGTGGACCTCTCAAGGAAGTGTCATCTAGCAGGGAAGGTTCAAAATCAATCCTCAAAAAGTAGCTATTATTCCTTACATAATCCCCAACATTCCCCTACAACTTAGGGTGTGGATCTCCTAAGGGAGATGCATCTTGCGTAGAAGGGTGGAAGTCATCCTCAAGGGTGTAAGTTAGGTGGGTAATGTCTTCTTTTCCTTGTTGGCATGCTCTCGAAGATTTTCCTAATAACTTGATCATTTCGTCTTGCATTCTCAGTATTTCCAATTTCAAGGTGGAAAAGTCATTACTATTTTTAGGAGAGAAGTCAGGCTCAGGGGTATAATACCTAGAAATTTCTGTCCAACCATTACAATCATTCAGGGAGGGTGGGTTGGGAATTTCTATGATATGTGGGATAGTAGGCAAGATGTTTCCCACTCCTAGATTTTGCTCACCGTGATGGGGCTTAATCAAACCAATACTCCTATAGTAGGAGTAAAAAGGATCTTAATGATTGCCATTTTGTCCATCAAAGGATGGACCATCTCAGCGTATGGGATCAAAGATCGTAGAATGGGGGTAAGGGTGTGGGCAAGAAGTAAAAGGATGAAAGTCAACATGGTCATTCTTACTCACACCACAGTCAGTTTTCCCAAAGCAAACACAAATCAAAGGACTTTTTAGGTCTTTAATCAGATAAGGCTTTTGAGATTTAAGTTCAATTGTAGGTGAAAAATCAAGTTATCTAAACAGTTACGTGCCTACTTGTCAACCTACAATATGCCTAAGAAGACCTAACTGAGACTTAGGTGATCCTCCCTAGAGGCCAAAAAGTTTAGTCACCACCAGACACAACAAAGAGGGATGCAAGTAGGGTCAAGCCCTTCCTTTGAAGTGTTGCTTTCGCAATGATGCTTAACTACCCTCAATCCGCAAGATTTGGAGGCAACTTCACCTTTGAAGTAAAGTTTGGATTGCTTTAAACCCTAGTAATAGGAGGCTCTAGTCATAGCAGTTCCAAACCTAAGGAGAGTGTAAATGCATGCCGTGGTGTAAGAGATACAAGTGTGCATACACCGCAAAAGATTTTGAATTTTGAATTACACGCCAAGTTTGAAAATCAAGTCCTTGGTTTTTAAATGTTCCTCCTTTAATTAGTCCTTTTTCAGAAAATTAAATGTGACCACTTTATTAAATCGCTTCAAGATAAATTATGTGGTCTACGAATTAAGTCCAAATGCAAATGCGTGAACAAATATAGATGCAAAGAAAGGGGACGTACCTTCCCTCCAGTGATCAGCAATGCAAAAATGCACGCAATTCAAAAAAAAAGAAAAGTCTAGATGCCACTCATACAATCCTAAATGGTCGTCCCTAAGGGTAGGCAGCTTCTAGCAGGTAGCTCGTGTGTTTTTTTTATTATTATTTTACCTACTTATGCACAAGAAAAATGATAAACTAACCACAAAATAAAATAAAAACCTAAAGCTAAAGAAATGGGAATAACCTCCCAAAAAATTACCCATGCAGGGTCCTAAAACAATGGCGAGGAGCAAACCCCTAAAAAGATGTGTGACCCCAGAACAAGGACCTTCCAATGAATGTGCTAAAAATAAATAAAGAAAATAATAAAATCTAACTACTGAAGATTGGCGGAGATGAAGATGATTACCTCAGATATCCTCCTTTGGCGATGGAAACAAGGTCCACCTTGATGTCACTGAGGCTAGTGCAACAACTCAACTTTAGATATGCGTACCTCACACCAAACAGATAATCGAAGTGAAATATGCCTCAAGTAAAATGTGAACAAATAAATGCATGAATGCAAGTTTAACAGGCTCGTTGCCTCCCCAGCAATGGTGCCATTTGATAGAGCGTGAAAACGGTGTTCGAAAATATGATCTAAGATTGTGTTGTAGTATAGAAACCGAATGTGGAGTGGCAAAATGCATGATCAAAACAAATGAAAAAGAAATAAACAGACACAAGGGAGCGGGTTGTCTCCATAGGGAGGCACTGGCTTATTAAAATTTGCATGGGTCAAAAACAAATGTTCACCAAAGAAATCTCCACGAAATGTGGCCAAAACCCCTTTAACCTAAGATAACAATGAAGCTCAAGCTTCAAATTAGCATTTATGCAAAAGAGGAAGAGGTTCCATGCAAATGAGCCACACATAAAATATTATTTTAATTAAAAATATCCATAGAAATGGCATTAGATGTAAATAGAAATATAACCTAAAATAGGGGATTTCTTCCTCGAGCTTGTGTACAAGGAGGAAGCCAAGGTTGGAGGTGAGGCTCGCAATGAAGGATAAGTCCTTCGAGGGCAACGCGTTGGTGGTGGTGGCGAGTTGCGAGGGTGTTAGAGGTGGCCGGTCGGAGAGGAGGCTGATGTTGGTGTTTGGCGGTGGAGCTCTTCTTGCTACTGCTGCGTTGGAGAAGAGGGCACGGGTAGCAGTGTTGCTTACTGCTGGAGGAGCGACAGAGTGGAGAAGGTAAACCCATACCCCATGGTTGAGTATATCTAAGGTTCTGGATGAAAATTACTCAGAACCTGAGATCAGTATGCAAGAAGGGTCTTGCCTGCGATTTGTGAGGATGCAACCCAAGACCAAAAAGTCAAATAACAGAGAGATCAAGCTCAAAAGGATAATCAATGAATGTTTGCTTGGGTTGAACATCCTCTAAGAAGATGTCATAAGGGTCTCGGTAGAAAGGTGATTTTAGACAAATTGGAACCTTTAAACTCAATCTTTCACTTCCTCCGGAATTTACTTCCCATATCATCATTTTCCAATTTCTATCCTCTGCAATCAGGATTTCAAATTTTAGGACCTCTTGCATATTAATTACCCCATCTGAATTTTCCAAGTCTAAAAGATGTGACTGAATCAGAATGGACTTGGGTTTAGTGATTTCAAAATCAAAATCGATAATAAATTCTATGGGGTGTGATTGAGGATTAGGGTTATGAATTGAATCCTTCAAAACAAGATATGAATCTGCCATGCGAGCCCCAACAGGATCAAATTCCTCAATTTTAAGGCCATCAAATGATTTACCAAATTCCTCTAGCCCAGTTGACTCACTAAAATCATGTTCTGTAAACTCATGTGAGACTAATGATTCTTCACCTTCAGAATCAAAGAAATCTGAATCTGTATTAATGTATGTCTCATAATTATTAATCACTTTCTTATCCATAGAGACATACGTTTCCTCGTACCCCGACTTAGGGATCTCCAGTGAAGAAATCAAATCATCCTTATTTGATTGCTCTAGAACAACTTGGTCAAACCTGGTCTCGTAACACGTGTCCCCCCCAATAGGTGCCTGAGCGAGTTTTGACATTAGCTCTCCTGAAGGGGGTTCATCTTAGGAATCATCCCAAGATTGAAATAAAGCAAGCATAAATCTCATCCTCAATTTTGATAATTTCCCAAGTAAAAACCAACCTAAGCCCTTATCCTTAACATTCTTGAGCCAATCCAACAGATACTTGTTCAGATCATCAATCATTTCAATCAGGGGCTCCAATTCTTCAGTGCAAGGTGTTGGCTGAGCTTCTAAAGATTGTATGGTGTTCCTCAAGTTAGCCAACACCTTTCCTTAGACCTAGTTAACCTGAACAACATGGTTTTGTTCAGGGTAGGGTGGGTTTGAGTTTAGTGCAGGGGAGTTAACGAATTGAGGATCTTGATACCCACCCTGATAATAGGTCATTTCAGTTTGCTCATAAGGTGGTGATGACCTAAAGCCAGTGTATTCAAGGAAGGGGTAAGGATCAGTGTATCCTTCTTGATTGTAGATCATATTAGGTTGTTCAAATGAGGGCGATGATCTAACATCAGTGTAGCTCGAAGAAGGATAAGAATCAAAATCATGGTGTCGAAGGTTAAACCCCGAACATGGAGGTCCAGAATTGTATTCCCAATCAATATTATCCCAACTAGAAGATGGATGAGAATAAGTCTGGTTGGAATAATAATCATTTTGGGAATAAGATGTATTAGGAGGATAAGAATAGGAAAGCATGTAGAATGTGGAAGGATCCATGACAAAATGGGAGGAAGAAAAGTACCCTGCAATACAAACGAACAAACCTATCCTTAAGTGGGCTAGCCTAAAGACCTACAGACTCCCAGAACCTGTCTTGTGATAAATAATAGATTTGATCTACTTCTTTCTGGTCAATCCAACTAGTTAGAGGGAGGGATTGGGGAGAAGGTTCTTCCTTTAGCTTGCGCCTCAGGTTCCTAGTGTAGCCCCCAGCCATGATCATTTGATTCTGCTCCCATAGCTAGATATCAGATTGAATGGTAGAAACAGACTAATAAAAAATAATCTCAGTCTGGGGTCCAAAGAGTGAGTCCAATTCATAAGGCTAACATCTACTCTATTTTAATTAGGGTTAGGTTTGAATGTAATTTGGAATGTGATGGGCCCTTTATCTGGGTTGTGCCCTTAATGATTGATTGATGTGTGTGCATGCACAACCAATGACTTTCAAGCAAGATTATTTTTGGATCCAGTGAATTTTAGGGTTTAAATCTTGCTTAGTAGCTTTTAGGATTCAACTTTAGGTGTATTCAATCAGGTTCAGTTGGCACACTAGGTTTTGAAAGCATAGGTGAAGATGTTTTCCTTTGAAACTTAAAAGAATGTGGAGTGCCTGGTAAATCCCTAAAAGTTGAATCTATGTGGCAGCCACTTGATGAGTTGATTTTAGTTGAAGTGGTGTAGCCCAAACAACTCAAACAATTTGCTTAATGCACCACTTAGTTAGGCACACAAATGATTACCTAATCTGATTTCTACTCAATTATGTGTTTGAGTGTGTGTACCAGTTCCAAAGAGCAGTTTACTGGTTGAGTTTGAAAATTAGAAGAGGTTGTGTATCTCAGTGAGAGATTTTTTTTTAAATTTTTCTTTTATATGTGGAAGGTGAGACGAGTGTAGGTGTCAAACAAACAATCAAAGCTAACTTTAGAGTTTATGCAAGCTCCTAGGTTAATTAGGGTTTGTGTTATTAGGTGATAGAATGAAATCTAGTGGGTGGGAAAGTGGGGTAAACTTACAAATCCTTCAACAGCACTTTACACCAATCTACTATTTTTGCTCACCTCGTAAGAGTACTTGCAATCACAATAAAAGAGGAGAAAAGTGAGGTAAAAGATAACTAAGGTGGGAAAATGCAAAAAATCAAAGCGCATCCCTCCCTGGCAATGGCTCCAAAAGGTTGAGATGCAGAAAACTACACGATTGAAGTTGGTTTTAAAAACTTTTCGTTGTAGTTCGATTTGTGAAGAAATCCGTCAGTAGATAAATTTATACCGAAATTCTAAGAATTTCAGGTTGAACACAGGGAGGTAGATGTTCGATTCAAAATCATGTTTGTTTAATTGTCACAAAGCAGATTAGCTAGTCGAATTAAATATAAACTATCTACTTAAAGAATAAAGAATAGAAGATAGAGAGGAATATTATTACAAATAAAGATAATAGACAGATAGAATAAACATGGAATTCATTATCACAAGTTGATGTTCATTATGATTACAACTATCCATTACACTAGAAAGCAGGAAATCTACACTAGAAAGTAGGAAATCTATTCTAGAAAGTAGTAAAAGAAAAGATAGAGAGGTTATCCTCCTCGATGACTGCTTGGAGGATGAGTTGGATGGGACAATGCCTAGAAGACGGGGGACGGAGTGGGAAGGAGGACGAAGCAGGAAGAAGAGGGAACGAGGTAGCACATCGTCGTCGTCATGAGATCCACTTCCGGAACGGGGATGAGAACAGTGAATTTTGGCTGTAGAATAGCATCCCAGGTGTGGGACAAGCTTTTCTTGAGCTTTGGAGAGAAAGAGAGGGGAAGGAAGGGATGAAGAAGAAGTGGAGGTCGGGTCTCCTTTTATAGTTGTAGGAATTGAGGGCAAATTTGTCATTTCAAGCTTAAAACATTAATATCAGGTCTTTAGTGATGGATTTATCCGTCACTAAAGGTCTGATCATGGTTGCATGCAAAACACTTGCACATGTCTTTCAAATCTTAGCCGTCCAATCGCGAGATCGGATGGCTCAGATTTCTCCTTGCGTACCTTCATCTGCACCTTCACCGTGCATCTGCGTGCGATCGGGCATGCACGCTGTGCATCAGATCATGTGTGCGTGCTATTGGCTGATCTGTGTAGTCCGCAGCCGATCGCACGGTCACGATTACTCGCTCGTGTGCTGCAAATGGCAAGTCGAATGCACGTCGCACTCTCGTGCAACGCTGCTCGACCGTTGTGCTGCGGCGCTTCCTTTGTCGTAGTTTTGATTTCAGGCGTGCATGCTTGCGGCCATTGGATGCACTTGCTTGCGGCCGTTGGATCAAGATCCAACGACCCAGATCGTCCTCGCCCTTTGCCTTAAGAGAGTGTGAGCGGCTCATCTGTGTCGTTCTTGGCTATTGGATCAAGATCCAATGGCTATGATCAAATGGTGGAGATCCTTTGGAGATGCAGCAACGATCCTTAGGGTCAGTTGGGCGGCTGGGATGGTGCCACATGGTGCCATCTTGGCCATCCATCTTTTGTGTGCTGTAGATGGTGCCACAGATGTCGAATTGGATCGATTTTCATGTCGTTAGGCTGTGATCATCGATCCGAACCCATCTATGCCATCGGATTTGTCGTCTGAAGTGCGGATTGGCACCATCTTGGCCCTTATCTTTAGGCTTCATCGGTCTCTATCTGGTGCTATGGATGTCCGATCAGGGCGATCTTGGAGTCATTGAACTCTAATCGTCGCCCTGATCAGATCCGTATGGTTGGATCTTTGATTCGAGGCCTCGATAAAAAGTCACCCTATCCCTGACCATAAAAGGAGACAATTACTATACAATCTATACAACTTGACCTAAATTCATAATTATGCATGTTATGCAATATTTACAACGTATGATGCTAATATGACACTAAGAACATGCATTAATAGACATTTTTGGCTGTTTAGATGTATGCACATCATACGCCTATCAACTATTTTAGAGTGACAAGAATGAAATCCTCCCTTCTAGACGAGAAGAGTGTGGTGCACTAAGTTACTAAGAGCATGAAAAACACACTAAACATAAAACATGAAATTGAAAGGCAAAGTTGAAAACTTGTATTACTAGCAACTAGATGAAGTGTAGTGGAATGCTTGTTACAAAAAAATAAGTCAAACACTAGCTCATACAAGAATTAAGAAAGATAAAGAAGAAGAAGAAAGGATCCTCTGGTGAAAGCTTTGGATGGCCCTCACTCCAAGTGTAGTTGCCCCGCACTTAAAAAAGGTTCTCCTCGACTTTCTTCTTCAAGTAATCCTCCAAGCTTTCCTCAAAGGTGGGCATCAACCACCTTGCTCCTCCTCTTGCCTGGCCATCCCCTCAAGATGAAGATTTCCTCCTCCTTGGTGTGGCATAAGGGAGAGGAAGAGAGATGAAGAAAGCACCAGGGGGGGTAGGTTGCCCCCTTGATCTTCTTCTCTTCTTCTTCCTTGGCCTTAGGTGTAGGTGGATATGGATGGAAATTAAACTAAGGGAAGATATGTTATGGTGGTGGTTATGGGGGGTAGATATAGGAGTGGAGAGGTGGTGGTTGGCATGGAGGGTTGAGATGAGTTGTGTGGTGATGTGTAGGGTAGGGTATGGGGTTATTTTGGTGCCAAGAAAGGGGGGTAGTTAAGGGCATTTTTGTGCCAAAATGAGGGTGTCTTTTGGTGGTTGTGGTGGTGTGAAAGGTGGTGACTTGTTTGCACCAAAGTGGAGTAGGAGTAGGGAGCTTATGTTGACTCTAGGTAGGCTTATTTGGTGGAGCTAGTTAGGTGGGTTTTAGGGTTAGGTTGGGATGCCATTAGCTAAGCTAAGCTAGCTATACTAGCTTAGCTAGTAGAGGGATAGTAGATAGAGGAGCTAGAGCTAGGGTTTTGCAGTATGAGCTGAGGAAGAGTTGTATCTGAGCTACACTGGAGCTGATGGCCGATCGCTAAAAGCGTGATTTTTAAAAGTCATGAATTAGGTCGTTGTAACATGTAATTTGGATTGATTTTAAATTTATAAACTCCGAGTACTTGGGAAAGTATTCGAGTCATCCCAAGAGAGGTAGGAATGCTTTAAGCAAAATCTCTCACTTGAATCTTTAAAATCAACTTCTTTTTTGGGCTTTGAAATATGCAAATTTTTTAGGGTTTTTAAAATACAAGCAAAACAATCATGGAGAGAGATAGAAATTAGAGCTACAAAAAATGCAAAGCAACAAGTGCCTTGCTTCTCCAACTCACCCTAAGCATGGAAGGCCTAGAGTAATGAAGAAGCAAGTCACAACACAATCACAAGCTATCTAAAAGAAAGTAGAGGAATGCTTTTGTTTAATTGAAAAAATGTTTTACAACGAGTTAGAGAACTCACAAGTGAGAGGGGTTCTCACTTATAATCTCCAACCAAGAAAACAAACACTAAACTACTATGCAAAAATACAAAGAAAATGTAGAAGAATGTTTATGAAGAAGATGGTTATGATGTTTCAGAGTTTCCACTCCAACGCAGGCTGCCCATGGGTTGAAGAAAACTTGCTCCTGGTGCTTGGCTCTCATCTTCTTCTTGGTAAGCCCTAGGTGGGCATGCCTCCCCCTCCTTGGTGTGGAAGATCTCCACTCCAAGAACTTCTCCCTAAGGTGGCATGGACCACCTTCAATATCTCTTCCCTTGGATGTCCTCCTTGCCTGGCCTTCCTCCTTAGTTTTGTGGAGACACAAGGAAGAAGAAGTTGAAGCCACCAAGGAGACAGGGTGTCTCCTTGATCTTCTTCCTCCACTCCTTATCTCCTTGGACGTTGGATATGGGTGGAATATGGGTAGAAAAATGTAACCAAGGATGATTTGAAGTGGGTAGTTAGTGGTCTTTTTATAGGATGGGTAGGGGTGTAGGTATGGTTAAAGGCTGGATGGCTAGGATGGCTTATAGGGGGTGGTTATGGGATCCTAGGGCTAGGGTTAATGGCGCCAACATGAAGAGGCTTCTTAGGAGTTAGCGCCAACCCTAGGTGGAGACTAGGGTTAAGGGGTTGTATGGTGTGTTGTAGGGCTAGGATGGCTGCTTAGGAGGGTGGTTAATGGATGGAGGTTTAGATTAGGTTGGCACCATATGTAGGGGTGTGTTGAGTGGTAGTTATGGTTGGGTTAAATGGAGTTGGTGCCAACTCTATGTAGGTTATGGATTATGGGTTGGCGTGGAGATGGATGGAGGGTTAGGATTAGGTCTTTAGGTGGTGGTTATATGGTGGAGGGTTGAGGTTAATTGGCACCACATGAAAGGATGTAGGATAGGTGGGTTTGGGTTGAGTTGGCACCAATTTTGGTGTGGTTATGGGGCTTGTCTTTGGCACCAACATGTGGATGGAGGAGATGGGTTATGGTGGTGTTTGGATGGTGGTGATTGGAGGTAGAGTTGGCACCATTTTGAAGGGCTGTGGATAGGTGGTTTTGGCGCCAACTGAGGTGGTGGTTAAGGGTAGCTATGGTGGTGGAAGGGAGTGTTAAAGTTGGCACCAAAGGAGGGCTTCTAGAAGGGGGTTAGGTGGATGGTGGAGATGGGTTCTAAGGGAGATGGATTGTGGTGATATGAAGGGGTTTTGGAGGGAAAGTTGGTGCCACTTTTCATGGTGGCTCTTGGATGTGGTGGTGTGAAGAGATGTGGGGATGGTGGTGCCAACTATAGGTGGAGGTAGGTGGTTAGTTTAGGTGGTGGACTTGGAGTAGAGTTACGGTGGAGTTAGGTTAGGGTTTAGGTAGTTGGTGGATGGCCATGGAGGTGGAGCTGGCTTTGAGCTTAGCTAAGCTAGCTACGCTAGCTTAACTTGTAGAATAGTAGTGGAGTTAGGTGATTGGATTTTTGCACGGTTTGTAAAATTAGGGTTTTATCGTTGTAACACACAAAATCAAGTCACTTTTAAATTTATAAAACCTAGATAAGGAAGTATCCAGGGTCGTCCAATGAAGCCAAATGTTTGCAAAATATGTCTCTTACTTGGAAATGGAAATCAACTTTCCTTTTTATCTTTCCAAATATATAATTTTTATAGTTTTGAAATGACAATAAACACACGAATTGTTGATAGTGAGAAAATAGCCTACACCTAATTCACTACATGACTACTAAGGTGACAAGTAGAGCCTCTCCCTAAGCTCACCATAGGCACGTGGGGGCCTAAAGTAATTAGCAAGAAGGAGTAAAAAAAAATGCTAGACAAAAATTCTAAAAGACTATTCAACAAAAAGATAACTAAAGGCAACTTGAATTGATGGAAATTGTTTACACAAAACCTATAGAGGAATGCTTTTACTCTACTTGAGAATACAAGAAAAGAAAAACACAAATCCTCTATATGAAATGGTAAAGAAGAGGGGGCTTCTTGCCCCAAGCCAAGTAGCTCCTTGACTTGAAAAGAGGGCTCCTTCTCCTTCCTTGAAAGGCTCCTCCAGGAAGGTGCCCTCCAAGATAGTTGCAAGCCCAAGGGGGGGCATGCACTTGCTTCTCCCAAGGGTGGATGTCCACCCTAAAAACTCCTCCTTTGCCTGGCTATCCTCCTAGTGATTGATTGTTCCTCCTAGGAGTGGCACAAGGTAAAGCAATGGGAAGAAGAAGGCACCAAGGGGGCAGGTGATGTGCCCCCTTAATTTTCTTCTCTCTTCCTTCTTCTTGGCCGTGGGTTATGGCTGGAATTAGAGTGGAAAATATACTATGGGAGGATGATTTATGATGGTGGTTAAGGGGGGTATCTAAAGGGTTTAGGAGGGGAGGGGTTAGTGTGGACACATGTAGGGCTAGGATGGGATTACAAGGTGGTTAAGGGTGGTTATAATGATCCAATGGAGGGGGCTATTTGGTGCCACCTAAAGAGGTGCTAAGGGGGTAGTTATGGTGGCCAAAGGACACCTAAAAGTGGAGCCACTTCTGGCTTCTAGAAAGAGGTGTTTTGGAGCCAAGAATCGAGGGTGGAGATGGGTTGGTTGGTGAAGTGTAGGGTGGTGATTGGAGTTCATTTTGGCACCAAAAGGAGGGGGTTCTAAAAGGGTTAGTTGGCGCCAAAATAGGTGTCTCTTGGTGGTGGTTCAGGGGTGAAAGGGTGGCTAGGTGGTAGCACCAACTTGGAGTAGGGTGGAGCTAGCTTAGGTGAGCTTAGGTAGGGTTTAGTTGGTGAGCTAGTTAGGTAGGGTTTTAGGGTATTGGATTGCCAAGGGAGCTGTAGTTTAGCTAAGCTAAGATAGCTAACCTAGCTTAGCTAGTTGTAGAGTAGAAGAGTAGGCAAATGGAGCTATGGTTTGAGGAGAGGAGCTGGACAGAAGAAGTATGGAACTAAATGGGAGCTGGTAGGTACTGAAGAGGGTAGCATGGAGCTACTTTAGCTGGCTTAGCTTGCTAGTTCTTTGCTAGCTGCTAAGACAAGCTAATGTAGGATTTGTAATACACAAGCACACCAGAAGGGGGGATGAATAGTGTGGTAGATAAAAATTTACAGGAATAACAAACCACAAAATCACACAAGATATATAGTGGTTCCCCTCACTTGGGTACTCCACTACCTAAGTCTCCCGACTTAGGATTTTTAACCCAATTCTCTTAACTCGGAGGAAATCAATTCACTAATGATTTAAGGTAATTAACGGGCCACCTCAACCCAATTACAAGACATCAAAAAGAAATAAAGAAACAGGTGCATGCAAGATCAAAATAAAAGCTTACAACAAATTCCTAAGTTTCCAACAAGTATATTGTTTAATAAGAGTATATAAATTAATCTAATGAGAATACTAAGGCGTAAATGAATGATTGAACAATGAAGAACATGATCACCTTTGATGACTTGCTGCAACTGGAGAGACGCCTTGAGAAGAATACCACAAATCAAGCTCCTCCGCAGCTAGAAAATTTGAGAATTGGAGATGTAGGCAAGGATAGTATTTTTTGTGTTCTTAGTTGTGTGGAAAAGACACTCAAAGAGTGCTTATATAAGCCACTAATCACCTCTCCTACGAATACTAGCCGTTAGGGGCAATTTGAGAAGATTAGAGATAGGTTTAATTGCAAAATAGTCATTCAGACTGGTCACATCGGTTAGTTGGTACCGGTACTAAACTTTTGGTACCAGTACTGACTGCCTACAGTCAGCCCAACTAAGTTACTAGGTACCGATACTCATGATGAGTCATTGGTACTTATGACTCACAGATTTGGGTCTTGTGACTTACATGTATTGGTACTCATGACAAGTACCGGTACTTGTAAGGTTCAAGAACTACATCAGTTTGCAAGCTGTGAGCACCTTGTATCGGTACTCATGATGAGTATCGGTACTTATTGTTCATAGTTTGGGACTAAACACCCAAACCTGCGCCAAGTACCAAGAATGAATTTAAGTCAATTTTTAGAGTTATCCAATCTACTCTATACGACTTTATTTTGAAAGAATCGAATTTGAGTTTTGAAATGAATGAATGAACGATATTTTGAACCCTAATTATCTCTACTTTGATTTTAACTCATAGATTATGTTTTACTTGTTAGGAGGCATACAAAGACTCTAAAATACAATGAATATAAAAAAAACTATAATCTTCTTGTTTCATATGCTATCTTGTCCCTTCAATGCTATCTTGTTGCTTGCATCCATAGATTCTTTTATCCTGTAATACTTCATAAATACACTAGATTTTAAAATGATTTTGTTAACACTAAAACATAGAAGGGAGGTGGAACTAGATTCCAACAATCTCCCCCTTTTTTGTGTTGACAAAACAAACAAGATACTCATATTTAAAAATAAATAGAGACTTAATAAGAGAAGAATAAAAAACTCCACAAGGAGTGAAAAACCTCCCCCTCAAACTAAGCTCCCCTTATATTATGAAGTATCCAATCATTTCTCCCCCTTTTTGTCAAGCAAGCAAAAATATGAGCAAATAATACATTTTTAAGCAATCAAAGCATGATATATAAGCAACCAACTCTATACAACCTTCATAAAAACTAAACATGATAAAGTTCATAAAGATAAAGCTTAAGACAATTTTAGCAAAGCCACACATAAGAAATCTTAAAAGACATACAAGTTTAGCAATACATAAATGTTACACAAGTTCAACAAGCAACAAAAAGAAAACTAAACTAATTTCTAGGACATTTTTTGATAAGCTTTTGTACATGTCCACCATCATCATCATCGTCATTGTCGTCATCATCTTTATCTTCATCATCACTATCTTGATATGAAACTTCTTCATCTTCAGTGTCTTCTTCTTCCTCATCAACATGGAGAGAAGGTTCTTCTTCCACAATTGGAGAAGAGACAGAAGATGGATCTTGGAAGTGCTTTTGCCTTCTTTCACTGTATTCTTGAGGTGCTTTCGGTTGAGTCTGTTTCCTTTGTTTAGATTGTTGAGTGGAAGAAGTGATATGGGAAGGCACAATAGAAAGAGAAAGGTCATGTAACTTGCGTTCCATGTGACAGAAGGCAAATTTGAGATTAGATATTGTTTGACCAATGTAATTGAAAGTATTTATCAAATTTGGATCGGTGTTAGACCAATGAGATAGGTTTACCCAAGGTGTTTCGACTTCTGAATATGGATATGTTATAGGGACAAAAGTCGAAGATGAGTCTGAAGGTTGATAAGAAGAAGATTGAGCATTTGGATCAACATACTCTTCTTCTTCAGTATCACTAGACGATTCCTCTCTAGCAGGTTTCACTCCCATTTTCTGGAGAGTGGACCATCTAAAATAGACCACTTTTCTAAGAGGAGTAAAATTAGAGAGGTTAATTTTATTCTTGTGAAGAATGTGGGATACCAAGATATCCAATGTTAAAGCTGATGCACGGTAATGGGGTCTAAGGAAGTGAATGAAAACTATGTTCCAATTTACCGGGAAGCTTGTGATGATAGCATAAATTAAGGGTACAATATCAACAGAAATTTTGTGGAATCCTAAATTTTTAGCCCTTAAGTTCCATGCTAAGATATGAAAAAGGATGCAAGCAAATAAGGTCATGTTTGGGGCAACCAATGCTTTGCCCTGATAGTTAGAGAGCAAGAGAGTTTCATGGATTTTATAAGTAGGAAATTGCTCCTTAAGTGTGTTAAATGCACAATCTTCATTAAGCAATTTAGTGATGGTTGACAAGAATTTCAGTGTGATGGTGATTTTCTGACCAAAAACATTTATTGTTAGGACAAGGTGACCTTGGTTTTCTTGTTCTTGGAGACCAGCAAAGAATAGACAATTGACATCAGGGTATACTCCAAGAACATTGGCAAAAAATGATTCATCAAAGAAATACATGAGTTTTTGTTCGAAAAGACGAGTGGTAAAATTAAAGAGTTGAAGAGAGAAATCTTTACACTCAACTAGCCTACAATGATGAAGTTTTACACCTTTATACCAATTAAACTTCGACCTAGCATCCTCATTGATGCAAAACATGTGAAAAGCATCTTGAGGTGCTTTTCCCTTACTCTTAGATTTAGGTGCCATCTGAAATCATGCAACAACAAGAAATAGGAAAACAATTAGAAATATAGAAAACTTCCTTTCATGTGTTTGTATAAAAACACATTTAAGCCTGCATGTACTGGTACTGGTAATTAGTACCGGTACCTACTATCTAAAGCAAGCTCTACTGCAGCTAGCTAGTACCGGTACTGATGATGGGTACCGATATCATTTGGTACCCGACATGAATGAAGTGCAACAATAGGAATGGTTTTAAGAGAGTGAAAACAAGATACAAGATGACTTAATGAAGCATGAAATGACAAGATAAGAGTGTACATAGAGTTGAGGCTTGGAGATGATCCTTCTCTTCTTGGCTAGGGGTTGGAGAGGCTCTTGTGAAAAGAACAAGGGTTTGCAAGTGATAAAATGAGGCAAGTGTTTGCACTTGGCCTCTTTTATATGGGATGGGTCATGTGCTAGTCACATGACCACTTAAGTGATTGAGAGAAATGTAATTAACAACTTAGGTGTTGAAAAAATAATGTAGTCAACAACCTAAGCTAAGCAATCATATTGCAAACAACACCCTAATATTTCTAGACATATGGAAATATTACAGTTTATCCCTTTTTAGCAAGCATGGGTAAATTGCAATGAGGCCCTCAGGGATTTTTATAAATATAAACAAATTAGATATCAATCAAATTGTTAATTTTGAATCTCTTTCATTGTACAAAGTCCTAATTTTCTTCTTATAAAGTAGAATCTCTCTGCTGCAAGAGGTTTGGTAAAGATGTCTGCTAATTGGTTTTGTGTGTCAGCGAATTCTAATTGAATGCAACCTTGAAGCACATTATCTCTAAGGAAATGATGTCTAACATCTATGTGTTTGGTACGTGAATGATGTACTGAATTTTTTGATAAATTTATTACGCTTGTATCATCACATAAAATTTTGGATTGCACAATAATCAATCCAAACTCGAAAAAGTCTGTCTCATCCAAATGACCTGAGAGCAAGCAAGTGAAGCAGCAATCTACTTTGCTTCAATCGTAGAAAGTGAAACGCAAGTCTGTTTCTTAGAGAACGATGAGACCAGAGATTCTATAATAAAATGACATGTGCCGCTAGTGCTCTGTCGATCTGTCTGACTCCCTGCAAAGTCTACATCACTATAGGATAATAGATCTAAGGTTTATGCTTTAGGATAGAAAAGACCAAGATCTTTTGTGTTGTTTAGGTATCTAAGTATTCTTTTTACTGCATTAAAATGAGATTCCTTGGCTTCGAATTAGAATCTTGCACATAAATATATAGCAAAAAGAATATCAGGTCTAGAAGCTATAACATATAGCAGTGAACCTCCCATGCCCTGGTATTTCTTTTCGTCTACCCTCTTACCGGATAAATCTTCACCAAGAGAAGCAGATAGAGCAATCGGAGTCTCTTTACCATTTACATTTTCAAAGTCAAATTTCTTGAGAATTTCAAGAACACATTTTGTTTGACTAATGTAAATTCCTATGTCTAATTGTTAAATTTGGAGTCCTAAAAAGAATTTGAGTTCACCCATCATACTCATTTCAAACTCAGTCTTCACAGTCTCACAAAAATGTTGACACAGGGACTCCATAGTTGATCCAAATATAATATCGTCGACATATATTTGAACCAGTAGGATGTCATTTCCTTTCTTTTACAAAATGAGTTGAATTAACAACTCCAGTTCTAAATCTGTGATGAAGAAGAAAGGTCCTAAGCCTATCATACCAGGCCTTGGGAGCTTGTTTAAGTCCATATAATGCCTTATTGAGCTTGTATACATGCTCTGGGTGTGTTGGGTCCTCGAACCCGGGAGGCTGATGAACATAAACTTCTTCCTTAATATAACCATTAAGAACGACGCTCTTGACATCCATTTGATATAGCTTGAAGTCCTTTGCACTTGCAAAGGCAAGTAGCATTCATATGGACTCCAAGCGAGCTACAGGAGCATATGTCTCATCAAAATCAATACCCACCTATTGGTTATAGCCTTGAGCTAGTAGTCTGGCTTTATTCCTGATCACTGAACCAGACTCATCCAATTTATTTCGGAACACCCACTTGGTTCCAATGATGGAATCACCCTCAAGAGTGGGTAGCAAGTTCCATACATTGTTCCTTGTAAATTGGAGTAGCTCCTCCTGCATAGCTACAACCCATGACTTATCCTTTAATGCCTCATCAACTTTCTTGGGTTCAAGTTGAGAAACAAAGGCATTGTGGACAAAATCAGCTCTAAAGTGAGATCGGGTTTTAACACCTTGTTCAATATCACCTATGATCTGTTCTTAAGGGTGATCCTTATGGTGTACCCATTCATTTGGAAGATCATGTACATTTCGTGTATCTTCCATTTTTGATACATCGATGAAGGGGGTATCTTCATCATCAGAATCTAAATGATTTGGTTCAAGTTCACCTAAGTTTGTTTCATCAAATGAAACATGCAAGGATTCTTCTATAACAAAAGTCCTTTTATTAAAGACTCGATAAGCTTTGCTTCTTGTTGAATAGCCAATAAAAATGACATCATCACCTTTAGCATCAAACTTATCAAGCCGATCACGGGTGGTTAATAAATAACATTGACTTCCAAACACTCTAAAATATGAAATCCTAGGAGACTTTTCATAATATAGCTCATATGGAGTTTTCTTAATAATAGGCCTTAAGAGAGTTCTATTAAGAACATAACATGTCGTATTAATGGCTTCTGCTTAGAAATATTTTTGAAGCCCAAACTCCAAGAGCAAAGTTTGGGCACATTCTTGTAGAGTGCAATTCTTGCGCTCTACAACACCACTTTGAGTTGGTGCCCGTGGAAATGAAAATTCATGGGTTATGCCAGAATTGGCACAAAAACTTGAAAATTTTTTATTTTCAAATTCACCCCCATGATCAGTCCTAAGTCTAAGAATTAAGGATGATTTTTCCTTTTGAAATCTTCGAGCAAGACTTAGGAAGGAATCAAATGTGTCATCCTTATGTTTCAAGAAGATGACCCAAGTGAACCTAGAGAAGTCATCAACAATAACTAGGTAAAATTTTGATCCATTTAGACTCTTGAATCATGTTGGTCTAAATAGATCAAGGTGTAACAACTCTAAAGGTTGTGTTGTTGAAACTAAGTCTTTAGGTTTAAAAGAAGCCTTGTGCATTTTTTCGAGTTCACAAGACTTACACAAAGCATCCCTTTTATATGTTAGTTTGGGTAGGCTCCTTACTAACTCATTTTTGGCTAACCTATTAAGATGTTTGTGATTAATGTGACCTAGCCTTCCGTGCCAAAGATCTACTTCAATATGCGAAGCAAGCAGATATTTTACAAATTTCTTTTGTGAAAAATGAAGACCATAGATATTTTCATATCTATAGCCTTCAATTAAAACCACATTTGTTCCTTCTTTTAATATTTTAAATCGAACTTTAGTAAAAAAAACATCACATCCATTATCACATATTTGATTAACACTAAGCAGGTTATGTTTTAAGTTTTCTTTTTTTTTTGAAAAAGAAAGGAATGCTATTGTGTCACCAATAGAAAATAGGGAGAGCTTTTATTAATAAAAAATGAACACAATTACATATTCGAACCCCATTGCTGTATGAGACTCCGGCAACAATTTACAATCTTATCCACATTCACTGGGGTCTCCTGAAAAACACACTCATTCCTAACCCTCCATACAGACCATAACACAGCGACCATAGGTAAACATGACTTATTCCCATCCACAAGATAACACCACAAATTCTCCCATGTGGGAAGAGAATCATTACAAACTCTCCTCCAGATATAATCAGTGATCACACACGAAGAAAAAGTATGAGTTCTAGAATCATTATGCATCCCACATAGGTGGCAAAACTGAGTGGGAATTCCCATTCTCCTATGTCTTAGATCTCCAGTAATCAGATCGTCCCTTTTGTAGAGCCACAAAAAAATTGTACCTTCAGTGGTATTTTTAATTTCCATAACTTTTTTCCCACCTCATCAAGTTCCACCATCCTAGAAGAATTACTCAACTTGTCATAGGCAGCCGTGGAAGAAAACTTACCCTCCCATTTGTATGTGTCATACTCATGAGGTGTGGGTTTGAAGGTAACAAGTTCTTAAATGAGACGCTCATTCTCTGCTCGTGTTCTTGTTTCATGATTATTCCACATAGCATTATTTAATGACCACTACTCATACTCCACATCCCAATAATCAGAAACCACAACATTTTATCCAAAGCCGCTGCATAAGCAAGGGGGAACCTGTCTTTAATCACCCCCCAGGTACCCAATTCTCCAGCCAGAATTTGAAGCTTTTCCCATCACCTAGTATGGATTTGAATAAAATCCAATTATCCCTCAGGGCACGCACCACTGAAGACCAAAATGGAGATGGTTTATGGGGGTTTAGGCGATTCTTCTCATCATTAGCAGCCCCATAGCTATCCTGAACTATTTTTGTCCACATTTTTTTCCCCCTGTAACAGTCGAACGGCCCACTTCAACAGCAAAGCATCATTAAATTCCTTGAGGGATCTAGCACCCATGCCACCAATCTTTTTTTTCTTACAAATTGAATCCCATTTTAAAGGTTGAAGAAAAGCCCCTTGGTGAGAAGCCCCTTTGCAGAAGAATCTCTTGCGCATCACATCAAGTTTTTTCCAAATTGACTTTGGGGATTTGAGAATAAAGAAGAAAAAGATTGGAATCGATGTAACAACAGAATTCAGTAATATATACCTCCCCCCTTTTGATAGGTATCGACTACTCCAACCCTCCAATTTCGTAGCCACCTTTTCATATAGCAAGGACCAATTTACTTTCCTCATTTTAGTGCATTTCAGAGGCAATCCCAGATATTTGATAGGCAATGAGACCACAGGTGTACCCAAAATGGTAGAGATGTCATTCTGGATCATTCCATTCATCCCAAAATAGACCAGGGAGGATTTGTTTCCATTAAGTCTAAGATTAGAAATCTCACCAAAAATCTTAACCAAATGAAAAAGTGCTTGCGCTTCCCTCTTCCCCCCTTCCACAAAAAAAATAGTGTCATCTGCATATTAGAGGATGGGAGCTAAAGCCCTGTTATTAGACATTGAATACCCCCTTATAAATCCATCCACTGCCAGTTTGCATGCATATCTTGCCAATGTATCCACTGCAAGATTAAAAATCAGAGGGGCAAGTGGACATCCTTACCTAACTCCACATTGGGGATGAATCCAAGTTCAGCATGGTTTCCCATTTATCAATGGGGAAAAGGAGGCTGTCGTGATGCATCTCTTCACCCACTGTATCAACTGAGGTGAAAATTTCCTTCTTTTAAGGATTTCCCACTGGTACGACCAAGAGACTGAATCATAAGTGTTGGAGAAGTCTACTTTCCATAAAAAGGCCTTGGTCTTTCTCCTATGCCATCCCATAACGATCTCCTGTGCCATAATGAAGGACTCTTGTAGCGATCTCCCAGGAAGAAAGGTAGATTAGACCGGCATTATCAAGTCCTTCAATACCTCCCACAATTTGTTGGCTATAATCTTACTAATAATATGGTAAATAGAATTAGATAGTGCAATGGGTCTGTAATAAGAAAACTTCTCCGCACTTGATTTTTTAGGAAGTAGGAATAGATAGGATTTATTCAACCTCTCAAAACTAGAGTTGCCTAGTTTAAATTCATGAATAACCTTCAATACATCCACTTTGACAACACTCCACAGTTCTCTATAAAAGAAAACCTGAATCCCATCCGGACCAGGGGCTCCTTCATTGTTTAAGTCTTTAATTGCTTTTAATACTTCTTGTTCAGATATAGGAGTAACTAACATGTCTCTCCGATCACAACTGACACTAGGGAAGTCCACCAATGCCATCCTCCAAGAGCCCCTTGGTGCAACCTTGGCCAAATCTTTAAAATATTTGCCTGCTTCAGTTCTGATTTCACTTACAGAAGTAACAGTTCTCTCTTCTACTTTAACTGATGAGATAAGATTGAATCTCCTCCTAGCACTGGCCGCAAGATGAAAAACCTTCGTGTTTGCATCACCCTCTTTGAGCCATAGCTCTCTAGATCTTTCATGCCAGTCCATTTCTCTTTTCAGATCCTCCTCCCCCACTACTGACTGCATCTGTTGTCTTTTCTGCTGCTCTTGGGGGTTCAAAGACTGCCTGCACTCCTTCAGATCCAATTCTCTGATCACTGCCAGAGCCTCCCTCCTCCTTTGTTCTCTAATCAATGCCACTACCTATCCATATTCTTTCAACATGTCACGCAAGCCTGTCAGCTTTGCAGCCAGCTGCTGTGTGGCAGACCCTTGCACTGCCTTGTTCTGCCACCACTGAGACACCATTTGCACAAACCCCTCCTCCCTAAACCAAGATCTCTTGAGTTTGAAATTAGATCCAATGTCAGAATTCATCCCACTATCCCATACTAGCGGAGTGTGATCAGAGAAAGGCCTATCAAGGCTCATCATAGCTGATAATTGATGGCTCTCTAACAAGCTAGGACTGCCAAAAAATCTGCACAAGGGCCATAAATGCATGAGACATACCATTCCATATCTCCTTGGGGAGATTGGCATCTGCAAGTAAGCATGTGCCTGTCACGAATGACTTCAATTACCAAAAGACAAGACTTTCTCCACCAAAAAAGCCATTCCACTAGACCTTCCAGATGCACCCTTTACAACAACATCAATGCGTCCAGATTGCTTAAAGCAATCCTATTCCTGACCATTCTCAATCTCCACATGTGTCTCTTGGATGAGAGCACAATCAATCTCCCAGTCAGAGAGATATCTACACAAGGAAGTCCTCATCTTATTGCACAACCCACGCACATTCCTAGTCAACACTCTCATTCCTTGCTAGATTGCTCTCCTTGAGCCACACAGCTCACAAACTCAACCATATTGAGTTTGCAATGGTCTGCTCCACAATAGGGGTCAAGTTCTCCTTCCTTCTCCTTCTAAGCATATAAGGGGATCTACCCACACCTCTTTTCTGATTGGATCCGCTACCAAATTTTAGATCAGCAGGAATTGAGAACTACACCTGATTCACCTCTTTGAGAGCTCTGCTGTCATTTCTGAGTACCAGTTCCATTCCTATCATCCCCTCCTCTTTGCTGCTAAGGACCTCTGATTCTTTCTCAGAAACATCAGTAACCTCCATATAACCATCCTCTTTGGCTACCAAGGCTTGGTTGCAACCTCCTACTGCATTAACCTCTTCCATGTGCATTAGGTCCTCCTCTGCATAGTCCTGGTGGCAGTCCTTCCTCTTTTTGGACTCAGGAGATTCATCTGGTGAAGTGCGGCCCACCCTTTCATCCTGTTTCCTCTCCTCAGTGTTGGCTCCAAACGTCTTAACCTGCCCTTGTTCTAACTGCCCAAGCACTTGTCCAACCATTGTTAGACAAATAAGCCATGTGGAACCCCCGCATCTGATCGTAACCCTGTCAGGAATCGAGCTAGCATTGAAGACATCAGCCTCAATTCTAAGAGATTGGATGTCCCCTTCTCCAATCATGACTTTAGACCCTTCACAAATGGAAGCAAAGCCTGCAACCATCTTAGTAACAACTCCCTTAGATCTCAGATGCAATGGCAGTCCACTAATCTCAAGAAGAACCCTCCTAGAACCCATTCTTTGAGGAGGCCGATTAGGGAGAGCCCCATCAAAGGGGGACACCATTCTCCAGATCGCATTAATCTCTTCGAAAGAGCTCAAATGAAATCTCAGTCTCTCAACATCCATCATGCCCAAACCATATACCTGAAAATGAGATTGGGATAGCATAGCCACCTTCCAGCCCACAGACATAAGGTTTAAGGAACATACCAGATCTTGAAACCTTTCTATCGATGGTTTGCCTACCACAATCACACTAATCAGAGCGCCCCTCAGCAAGATCTCCGCAGAAGAAATCTCTTCAAATATCGGGATTTCCACTTCAATTGAATGCCTGCCAAATGCCGGTGGTGGTGGCAGTCGAGACTCTTTCTTCACCACCCAGCTAGGGTGCAAAAATGCCATCTCTGTATGTAGCGGCTTCCTCCTAGGGCAAGAATCACATTTGTGCTCATTGCCCTTGCACGCCAAGCAAATCAAAGGGTTTCTACAAATCACCACCAAGTGCCCCCTTTGTCGACATCTAAAACACAAGACGTCACCGTTCATTCTCCTCTAGGGCTTTTTTGGATAGTTTTCAGTCGTCCTACCAGCCCTCTCCTGCCAGACCCGCTCCCTTCTCCTCCAGTTCCTCGACCTCCACATCTTCCACTCACCCCTTTCTTCAGCGTTAGATGCCTCCACATCACCGCCGCTCGTCGCCCGACACCAACCACTCTCTCTTCCTCTCTCTCTCATCCTCCTTTAGTAAACGAGGATTCCAACTTTAGTAAATGAAACATCACATCCATTATCACATATTTGATTAACACTAAGTAGGTTATGTTTTAAGTTTTCTACTAAAAGAATATTACATACCTGCTTAGAAGAATTACCTATTATACCTTCACCAATAATGCGACAACGTTTGTTGTTGCCCAACTTGATGTGTCCTTCATCTTCGATTCTGGTCCACTTGATAAAGAGGTCGGAGTGTCCCGTCATGTGCTTGGAACACCCATTGTCTAGGATCCATTTGTCCTTCTTGTCCTGCAAAATAGTTTATTAAATCTATTTTAGGTACCCATTTTCTTTTGAGCCCTTGATGGTTAGTACCCTTTAAATCCTTAGGTTTATAGATCACCTTAGTGTTAGATCTATAATTTTTAGGATTCTTGACCTTTTGATAAATCCATGCATGTCTAGGCGCATGTAATTTATTTTGTGTGTTCTTTTCATTATTGAACCTGGCTTTTAAATTATTACAAAATTCTGTATTCAACCTAGTTGTTATTTTTAGATTATTCAAAGTGCCCTCAAGGTGTTCATAAATATCTTCTAATTCTACTATTTTTGCATGCAATTGATTTATTAGTTTCCTTTGACATTTCTAATTTTATTTCTAAACAAGATTTTTCTATTTCTAGAGTTTTATAACTATCATGCAAGACCTTATTTTCTTTTTTAATCATCCTAGCTTTGTGATATAAATCTTCATATGCATGTAGTAACTCATTAAAAGTGTCTTCAGAATCTACCTCATTTTCTGAGCTATTGTTGTTTGCCATTAAGCAAAGATGTGCAACTTCTATTTCTTCAGATTCTTCGGAAGATGATTTCCGTGCCAGAATCACTATCATCCCAAGTCTCCTTATATGCCTTTCTTGAAATCTTCTTTCGATCGAGTTCTTTGTCCTTCTTTTCTTCCTTCTTCTTGATCATTGGACAATCTTTTCGTACGTGCCCCTTCTTCTTGCATTCAAAATAAATAATGTCATTTGTAAATTTATTGACTCTCTTACCTTATTTTCAAATAAATCTTCTGAATCTTCTCTTTAAAATAGCAAGCTCCTCTTCTTTGTTGAAGTTGAAATCATCGAAGTCTGACTTCTCCGTTATAGCTTTGAAAGCAAGCTCCTTCTTGATTACAGATTTTTCTTCGTTCTTCATATTCTCCAATTGGACTTCATACACCATGAGGCTTCCAATCAAGTCATTCAAGGAGAGAGTAGAGAGGTCCTTCGCCTCTTGGATGGCTATGGACTTTGGAGACCAATCGCTTGTAAAGGATCTCAAGATCTTCCTTACAAGCTGCTCCTCCTTCAGCTTGACTCCAAGGTTCTTCATTAGATTCACGATCTCTCCAAATCTTATGTACATTTCTTTGATTGTTTCACCTTTCTACATCCTGAAACACTCAAAGCTTTTTGTTAGAATAGAAATATGGGTTTCTTTTACCTTACTTGTACCTTCATTGGGGACTTGCAGCGTGTTCTATATCTCATATGCGGACTCACATGTGGAGATACGGTTAAATTCTTCCTTTGATAATGCACAATAGAGTGCGTTCATCACTTTTGCATTTCCCACGATCTTTTTCTTTCGGCCTGTGGTCCAAACAACACCTTCCTGTGGCTCCAGATCTGTGTACTTCTCTTGAATGAGAGTCCATGAGTCCTCATCCATGGCCTTGAGGAAGATTTGCATCCTCCTCTTCCAGTATCCATAGTCTATCCCATCAAAGTAGGGAGGACGTGTGGATGACTATCCTTCGGTGCGCTTGACTGATGTTGCCATTACGAGAGAGAAAGATTACTTCTTCTATTCGCGACCTGCTCTAATACCACCTGTAGGATCTGTAATGCACAAGCACACTAGAAGGGGGATGAATAGTGTGGTAGATAAAAATTTGCAGAATAACAAACCACAAAAACACACAAGATATATAGTGGTTTCCCTCACTTGGGTACTCCACTACCTAAGTCTCCTGACTTAAGACTTTTAACCTGATTCCCTCAACATGAAGGGAATCAATTCACTAATGACCTGAGGTAATTAACGGGTTACCTCAACCCAATTACAAGACATCAAAAAGAAATAAAGATACAGGTGTAAGCATGATGCAAATAAAAGCTTACAAAAAATTCCTAAGTCTCCAATACGTATATTGTTTAATAATAGTACATAAATTAATCTAACGAAAATACTAAGGCATAAATGAACGATTAAACAATGAAGAACACGATCGCTTTTGATGACTTGTTGCAAATGGAGAGAGGCCATGAGAAGAATGCAACAAATCAAGTTCCTTTGTAGCTAGAAAATTTGAGAATTGGAGGTGTAGGAAAGGATAGTATTTTTTGTGTTCTTAGTTGTGTGCAAAAGACACTCAAATAGTGCTTATATAAGCCACTAATCATCTCTCCTACGAATACTAGCTGTTAGGGGCAATTTGGGAAGATTAGAGATAGGTTTAACTACAAAATAGCCGTTCAGACTGGTCACAACGGTTAGTTGGTACCGATACTAAACTTTTGGTACCAGTACTGACTGCCTACAGTCAGCCCAACTAAGTCACTAGGTTCCAGTACTCATGATGAGTACCGGCACTTGTGACTCACCTATTTGGGTCTTGTGACCAATATGTACCGGTACTCATTATGAGTACCGATACGTGTAAGGTTCAGGAACTACATCAGTCTACAAGCTATGAGCACCTTATATCGATACTCATCATGAGTATCAGTACTTGTTGTTCACAGTTTGGGACTAAAAACCCAAACCTGTGCCAAGTACCAAGAATGAATTTAAGTCAATTTTTAGAGTTATCCCATCTACTCTATATGACTTTATTTTCAAAGAATCGAATTTGAGTTTTGAAACGAATGAATGAACAATATTTTGAACCCTAATTATCTCTACTTTGATTTTAACTCCTAGATTATGTTTTACTTGTTAGGAGACATACAAAGACTCTAAAATACAATGAATACAAAAAAAACTATAATCTTCTTGCTTCATATGCTATCCTGTCCCTTCAATGCTATCTTGTTGCTTGCATCCATAAATTCTTTTGTCCTGTAATACTTCATAAACACATTAGATTTTAAAATGATTTTGTTAACATGAAAACTCAGGAGAGAGGTGGAACTAGGTTCTAATAGCTAAAGCAAGCTGGCTTCTGCTAAAATGAGTTGAGGTGAGTTGGGTCTGATGCTCCCGGGGAGGATCTCTCTAATTGAGGTAGCTAAGGTAGCTTAGCTCAACTAAGTTGAGCTATACTCAGTCCTCGGGAGCTAGACTTGAGCTTCTTGTGCTAAGATGAAGTCATCTTCAGCTGGCTGGAATTGAGTGGAGCTAAATGTAGCTAGACCTGAGCTGGGGTGAACTCCAGTCAACTCAGCTGAGCTAGCTTGAGCTCTTAGTCAACTGATGGGAGCTGAGATGAGGTAGACTCAACTAAGTTGAGCTAGCTCTGAGATGACTTGAGCGAAGGTGAGCTGAGATGAGCTCTCTTGAGCTGCCATTCAGCTGAGATGAGCTGAATGGAGCTAGGATGAGCTAACCCTAGTTCAAGTGAGTTGGATTCCAGCTATGGTGAGCTGGATAAAGCTGAGTTCTAGCTGGTTTGGACTTCTCCTTCGCTAGTTGCCTTCCTGAGTGCTAAGGTTCTAGGGATCTGTCAATCTGTATATCCCTAATACTCACAAAAAATGTCAAAAAGACAATAAAAAGTAAAATGCATGCCTAACCTATTTTATGTCTAAATGCAACCCAAAAACCCATTTGCAGAGCAAAATCCTAAGAGCTAGGTTTGTTTTAATGCATAAGAATGATGATAAACTGGCATTTATCATTAGAGTTTTGAGAAGAGGAGCTAAAGGAGAGCTGACTTTAGTTGCATTGGAGCTGCACTGGGGCTGAATCTGTTGAGTAGGTCTTCATGAGGAGCTCAACTACTTAGCTTATCTAGCTAGTTCTTGTGCTAGTTGTTAGGCATGAGTAGTTGAGCTAAGATGAGTTGGTTTCAACCTATCTGAAGCTACGTTGAGCTAGAATTGCCTCTAATGAGAACTCTCGAGCGAGCTTAGCTACTAAGTAGGCAAGTAGTAGCTAAGCTGGAGGAAGTTTAGTTGTTGTGAGCTAAGTAGGGCTAGGTAGAGCTGGACTTAGAATGAGTTGCAGCTGGAATTAACTCTCGTCAACTAAGCTGAGCTAGCTGGAGCTCCCAGTGAACTGACTATAGCTAGGATGAGCTAGACTCAGCTAAGTTGAGCTGGATCTGAGCTGAGCTGAGGTGGGTTGAGCTAAGATGAGCTACCTTGAGCTACCATCCAGCTAAGAGCTAGAAGGAGCTAAACCTAACCAATGTGAGCCAATATCCAGCTGAGATGAGATGGATCCAGCTAGGGTTCAGCTGATCTGGACTTCTTCTTCACCTTCTTCCTTCTTGAGTGTTAGGGTTTTAAGGGTTTGAAAATTTGCTTAACCTTAATACTCAAGTAAAGATGTTAAAAAAAAAAAAACCAAAAGGTATGCAATGCATGACTAATCCTAGATTATGCCTAAATGCAACCCAAAAACCTGTTTGCGGAGTTAAAAACCTAAGAGCTAGATCTATTTTAGGTCATAAGAATATGATAAACTGGCATTTATCAATGGCTACTAAAGAGAGTTGCATGTAAGGTCCCTAGCTAGCTTAGCTAACTAGTTCTTTGCTAGTTGCTAAGCCAAGCTAAGATGAGCTAGCTTCTGCTAATGTGAGTTGAGGTGAGCTGGGTCTGGTCATCCTGGAGATTACCTATCTAGTTGGGGTAACTAGCTCAGGTCATGTAGCTTAGCTCAACTAAGTTGAGCTGAGTTGAGTCTCTGGGAGCTAGACTTGAGCTGGCCTGAACTGGTTGAGGACTTCTTCAGCTGACTAGGCCTAGCTAATTGATGGCAATAGCTAGTCCTAGTTAGGTAGAGCTCCTAGCGAACTGTTTTGAGCTGGAGTTGGAATGGTGCTAGTATCAACTGTCTTGAGCAAGTTTGAGTTGCAATCCAGTTGAGGTGAGCTGAATGGAGTTGAGGTGAACTAGCTTGTGCTACCATTCAGTTGAGATGAGCTGAATGGAGCTAAGGATGAGTTGATCAAGCTAAAAGGAGCTAGGATCTAGCTAGGATGAGGTGGATCCAGCTGAGATCTAACTGATGTGAGCTTCTCCTTCATCTTCTGGCTTCCTAAGTGCCAAGGTTTGTGGGATCTGACTTTCTACCTATCCCTAACACTCAAATAAACACATCAAAAAATAACAAAATGCAATTCATGCCTATCTTAAGTGAATGGCTAAATATAGTTCAAAAACCCATTTGTGGAGTTAAAACCCTAAGATTAGATTTATTTTAGGGCATAAGAATGATGATAAATTGGCGCTTATCAGGTACTTCCTAGTCAGATCATTGAACCTCTCCCAATCCTCATGAAGTTGTTCCCTAGGGTTCTGCTTAAAGGTGGAAATGGTACATCTGATGGCATTGGTTTTACATATGGGGAAATTGTTTTTCAAAAATTCATGTCTAAATCATCTGAAGTCAAAATAGGTCTACCAATTTCCCTCAACCATTGTGTATCTTTATCTTTCAAGAAGAACGAGACATTTTCATCATCAAGATACCTTCATCCATATCTCTAGGGCCAAAGGTCCTTTCTATATTTAGGAGTTCCTCAAGGTGCTAGAAAGGGTCATTAGAGTTACAGCAATGGAAGTAAGGAATCAGGTTGATGATCTGAGGTTTAAGCTCAAAATAAGCCCCCTCCTAGGGTATCCTAACATATGGTTCTTGTTGGGCATTAGGAGGGTTATAATAGTCTCTAAGAGGTCGATTTGCTCTACCAGTTTGGATTTGGTTCAAGGCCTATACTAGGGTGTCAATATGATGATCATGGCACTGGCCTTGCCTCTAGATTTGTCTCTGGGGTTGGCAATAGGATCAAGAATTGGTTCCTTCCATCCACTCATCTCTTCCTAATGGTGACTAGCCATGGGAATGGATTCAGATTTAGAAAAAAAAGTCCTCCCTTAGGAGTTCTTTCTAAAGGAGGTACCAACATAGGATTCTGAGATCTTCTACCATTAATGCATCGGAAGAAAGTTACTAGATGAGAGAGAGAGGACAGATGAGAGAATCCCCAATTAAACAAACTAACTAAGCCTTAAAGTGTAGCCTTAGATGACCTAGAAACTTTAGATGGACTAAGTAAAGAAGACAAAGTGAATAAAATCCTCCTTTCTCAATTTAACCTTACCAGGTTGAGTATGAGGGGACTAAGGAGAAGGTTCGACCCATCTTAGTACTAGGCTCCTTTGTACCCCTTAGACATGGTTGTTTGACGCTATCCCACATTCTAGACACCAGGTTTTACAAGAGAAATTTAGATTATTCACATGTTTTCTTTACTTAGATTCCAAAGTTTGGACTCAAGTAATTAATTAGGGGCTGATAAACACATATGAATTCATGATAAAATGCTTATTTATGATAGTTCTTAGGCTTAGCATTGCATATCATGTTATAAATACTACATAACATCCATCAAATGACATTTAGGATAGTTGTATATTATGTACATTAATTCTGTCATTTTACGTGGCCAGGAGGCAGGGCAACATCTTTATGGGCTTCGGATGAAGAATCCAGCCATAAGGATGGATTCAGAGTGATGATCGCAATCCATCATCACGAGAATCACCTCGATCGGAGCTCTGTAGTACCCTCCACAAGAAGAAGAAGACGGATGACCCAGATGGTGCCACATGGCACCATCTAGGCTGCCCCACTTGAGCTAGCACGTCCTCATGCCCACCGTATGGAGGGATCTCAGCCGTTGGATCTCAATTCAACCGTTGAGGGTGGCCTGAACCACACGTCAACATGCTCTGCACTTGACCAAGATCGCGCCTTGGCCAAATGGTGAAGCGCCTTCTTTGCAAATGCCAGAAGTGGGTTTGAGACCCACAGCGCCCCTTCCTTCATCAATTGAACGCGTGCGCATGTAGTGCCAGTGCAGCGCCAACATGCACTAGCAGTGCGTGCACGCGTACACCAGTGCATGCCAGCACGCACACCAACAAGGCCACCGCACAATCCACACTCATGACACGGGATAGCGTAGCGCGCATGGGGCAGGCGCATGCTCGGTTGGTGCCAGCCTTCAAGATAGCTTGGAAGACATACAGCGACGCTTACAGCCATCGCTAGTTATTCGCACGCTAGTAAGGCCAGCTGTGGGCGTGAGCGGGCATGAGCTGCCTACAGCGACACTTCCAGCGATGGCTTGGAGGTCACTAATGGTCCTATGCCTATTCTAGCCTTTGTCATCCACTATAAAAGGACCAACACCCCCTCCCTTCTAAGCCATCTCTACCTACTCTACTCCCACCTACTCCCAAGCTCTAGCAAGCCTACCAATGCTCTGTTAGAGTTTGCTCTCAAGCTCCCAAGGCGCCTATTAGTGTAACGAGACTCTACCCCACCAAATACTTCTCTAACTTCCCATCCCCATTCATAGGTCACCTTGGAGCCATCATCCCACCTCCACTCTGGTAGCAGATCATCTCCGCCTTCTCACTTCCATTCCAGAGCTGCGCTAAAGCTTTCCTCTACCTGATGTCCTCCCGCTTCTCACCTTCATCGTCCTGCTTCCCAACTCCATCCGAGATTCCATTAGTAGCCATTATCTCACCGAACAGCTACTTCGGGAGATTTCTTCTCACCTCCCTCTCCTTTTATGTTTTCTATATTATTGTATTTGACATTTTTGCAATATATCAGATTCAATTCTATCACTCTTGTGATTGATAGTCATTTTATTTAAAAAATAAAAAAAAAAATAACAAAACCCTAAAACACCAAAAAGAAACAAATCGAAGTGCGATTTTCATACAAAGTAAATGTCGCCTCCCTGTGTTCGACCCGGGACTCCCTTGGAGTTCCAGTATAAATTATATTTGATCATGAGTTTTTCAACTATGACGATGGGTTACTTGTAACCACAATTTCAAACACGCGAAACCCGCGTTATCATTTTGGCGTCGTTACCGGGGAGGCAATGGAATTTACTTTATTGTTTTCAACGCTTCTTTGCATTTACATAGCACTAACCCCACTTGTCTTTGATCTACTGTCTTGCAAGTATCCTAGCATGGAGATCCAAGTACGATAGACTGGAGTAAAGTGTGGGTAGAGTGTTTTGTAGGTGCCCCCTACATTCCCCCCCACTAGTTCTTTTCGCCATAATCATAACCAAGACCTAATCTACTTAGGTGTTTGCATAAACACTAGGATAGACTTTGTTTGTCTTGTTTGCCACCTTCACCCATCTCACCCTTGCATTTTATAAAGAAAAAATAAAAAGATACTTTCTGTGGGACGAATTGATTTACACACTTTATACACCCACATCAGTGGCACATAACCTGACATGATTTTCATCTACTCAACTGGGATTTCGACTTGTGGACCCGGTACACAAATTCAACATATAAAAGAGTAGAAATCATATTAGGTTAACCACCTTTTTTGTGTGTCTTAATTGGTGGTGTATTTAAGCCGATTGATTGAATTGTTTGGGCCGTACCTCCTAATCTAAAAGAGGTTCATTTTGTAGCTGCCCCATAGGATTCAATAACTATGTCAAGCCAGGCACTCCATATTTTTCTTAATTTCTAAAGGAAAATAGTTGAACATGTGCTTTTAAAAACAAACTTGGTTTGCCTCACAAAACTTGGTTGAAAACACCTAATATTTGAATCCTAAAAGCTATTAAGCAAGATTCGAACTCTAAAACTCACCTCATCATTAATAATCTTGCTTGAAAACCTCATGGTTGTGCACATTCACACATTCTCAAACAAATCATTAAGGGCACAACCCATTAAGGGCCCATCACATTCCAGAAGCACCATTATCCCAAGCTTAACTAAAATTTAGTAGACGTTGGCCTTAAGGACTGGTTCGCTCTACGGGATCTAGATTGAGATTATTCATGATTAACCTTCTTATAGTAGTCAATCTAATGCTTAGCTAGGGGAGTAGTGTCAAACGACCATGGCTGGGGGGTACACTAGGACCCGGAGTCACAAGCCAAAGGCAGAACCTTCTCCCCAGTCCCTCTTAACTGGTTGGATTGCCTGGACATAAGTAGAATAAGTCGTCCATAATCTTAGGACAGATTCTGAGAGTCTGTAGACCTTTAGGTTACCCATCTAAGGATAGGCTTGTATTCTTGTGCTGTAGGTTCCCTCTCTTCCTCGTCCTTCCAACTTCCTTCCAATGTATGCTTGGAAGGAGGTCATTGAATCCTAGATTAGAAGGACCATTAAACCATTCCTGGAGGCGGAGGTTGAGCTTTAGCCAAGAAGATCCCATGGATGATTAACAACCACCTCCACCACCCCCGAACCAGCAGGAGTTGATTTAAAGGTAGTAGGAAGAAATGCAGTAGATGCAGCAATGGTTTCAACGTATGAATGGTCAGGGTGCTCGGCCCTTGAAGGATTTTTATGATCCTTCAAACTATGAGGAATGTCCTGGCATCATGATTCCCATCGAGGCCATTGAAATCAAGCCCCAAGTCTTCAGCTTGATTAAGCATTTTCATGGGCTTGGCTCAGAGGACCCATTCCAGCACTTGGAGGATCTAACCACTTTGGTTTAAACCACCAAAGCAAGGAATGTGAATGAAGAGCAAATGATCATGATGCTCTTCCCCTACCCTCTCAGGGTTAAAGTCGCACATTGGTACCGGATGATAGGAAGGCTGATAGAAATTTGGGCTACTCTTAAGTTGGATTTCTTGAAGAATTCTTCCCTATCGGGAGGACCAATGCCTTGCGACGGGCAATTACCACTTTCGCCCAACGGCCGGGGGAGCCGTTTCATGGTGCCTGGGAGCGATTCCAACAACTTTTGAGGAAGTGTCAACACCACGAGGTGCCAAACTTTTGAGCAACTCCATAATTAAGTGGACGCTTCCTCCGGAGGCAATTTCCACAACAGGTTTTCAGATAGCACATATGACTTATTTAAGGAAATGAGCGAGAACTCAATTAATCACAGCTCCATGGATGCATTTAACCGGTCCCAACAACCCAGGTCAAGTGCTAATGAGATCCAGGATTCTCATTCATTTGACATGGAATTGATTTGTAATAAACTAGATAAAATGGACTTGGTTGCTAAGAGAATGGAAGAATGGATGTCTGGGAATTCAGGAAACACTTCTATACCTACTCAATCCTAGAATTCAGGATTCCATTCCTCATAACCTCCCACGGGGTGGGAGTTCATGAACCAACTTGATTTGGCTCAACTTGTGAGCCAGGATTTCTCGAAACCTTACGGGTTCCAAACTAGAGCCTTTGATCCTAGTTTTTCTGATCCTTCTCTCCATCTTCGTCCTGTGAGGATGCGAATGCAATGTAGGAGAATGTTAGGTCCAATCCGTATTCCAACACTTATAACTTGGGTTGGAGGAACCACCCTAACTTCTCTTGGAAAAATTAGGGGCAACAGACCCAAACTTGACCCAGCAACTATGCATCTCAAAGACCTATGGGACAGGGTCAAGTATACACCTAGTTGCCCTCAAGACCAGTTACTCAGCCATCTTGGAATGCCCAACAATCTGCAGGGCAGGCTGAGTTAAACCGGCAGATGGTAGAAATGCAAGGGTCAATGCTTCAGCTTATGCAGCAAATGAAGACATCATTGGATAACTTGCAATACAGGTTAATTGCTAACACTCGACAACCTAGATCTCTACCATCCTAAACCATACCCAACCCACGCAATGTGTAAAATCAAGGTAATAGAGCCCAAGGCTACAAGAGTCAAAGGGACCCACATGCACATGCTCAGGTGGTTGAGTAGGGTCCCTCATCTTCTTATTACATGACCAACGAAGGCCCTCCAATCTTCATTAACCCACCTCAAGACCTAAACCCTTATGCCTCTGCAAACTCTGTCACCTTGAGAAGTGGAAAGCAAACCCAGGACTCTAAATTACCATCTAGGTGCCAAAACCCTGGGGAGCTTTAGAGAGAAGAGGAGATTGAAGAAGACAATAAGGCCCAGGGACCGAAAATTGAAAATACCACTCATATCCCATTCCCTGAAGCCCTATTGAAAACCAAGAAGAAGAAAATCGTAGATAGCAACGAGGAGCTCTTGGATTTATTTAAGAGCGTAGAGATCAATATTCCACTCCTCGATGTTATTAAGCACATCCTAGCTTACGCTAAATTTTTGACAGAACTATGTACTCAAAAGCATAAGCCAAGAGAACCTACTCCGAGGAAGGTGATTCTCTCTAAGTAGGCAAGTTTTATGATCCTACATCACCTTCCTAAAAAGAAGAAAGACCCAGGTGCCCCCTTGATCTCGTACATTATTGGGAAATACACTTTTGATAGGGCACTGTTGGATCTAGGTGCATCCATCAACCTAATCCCGACTTCTCTTTATGAGAAGTTTAGGTTAGGTGAACTCAGGCCAACCTCAGTAACGCTACAATTAGCAGACTGTTCGGTCACCACACCGAGGGGCATTATTGAGGATGTAATTGTCAAGGTCAAGGATTTCTATTTTCCCATAGATTTCTTCTTCCTTGACATGGATGTACCTAATGATTTGAGGAACACGGCCATCATTCTAGAGCGTCTGTTCCTAGCTACCACCAAGGCCAACATAAACTATGAAAGCAGTAGTATGGAGATCGCCTTTGGGGATAAGAAGTTAACCCTGGATATTTTTAAGGCGATAAGAGGATTTAAGGATTGTGGATTCATTGAGGAACTCGAGGATCAGGATCTTGAGACTTGTATGACAATCAGTGCACTCGAAGTCTCCACCAGCTTTAGCAAACCCAACCCACAACCCTCCATGGTAGACCTGCCACATCCTGAAGAGGCTGTTGATTTTGTTCATTCCCAGCCTCTTCCACTGGATAGTCCTGATGAATCTTCATCATCATCCTCCCTACCTTCTATTCTAAACCCACCTCAGCTAGAATTAAAACCATTGCCCAAAAATTTGAAATATGAGTTCTTAGGACCAGAAAACACGCTCCCTATGATTATTAGTGCTGATTTGACTAAGGAGAAAGAATCGAGGTTAATTAAGGTCCTTAAGAATAACAAGGAGGCAATTGGTTGGACCATCCACGACCTTAGGTGGATCGAGCCATCGTATTGTAATCATTGTATTTTTATGGAAGATGGATCCCTCCCTTCTCGCGAGATGCAAAAGTGACTAAACACGAATATGAGAGAAGTGGTCAAGAAGGAGATAATCAAGTGGCTCGATGCTAGGATTATTTACCCAATCTCAGATAGTCCATGGGTTAGCCCCATTCAAATTGTACCCAAGAAGGTAGGAATAACTATTAAGACTAACGAGAAAGGGGAAACCTTCAGCACTCATTTAGCTTCTGCTTGGAGAGTCTGCATTGACTAGAGGAAGCTGAACACAACCACTAAAAAGGATCACTTTCCCTTACCATTCATCGATCAAATCCTTGAAAGGTTAGCTGGGCAAAAATACTTTTGCTTCCTGGATAGTTATTCGGGATATAACCAAGTCCCTATCCATCCAAAGACCAGGAAAAGACAACCTTCACATGTCCCTACGGAACCTTTGCATTCTGTAGAATGCCTTTCGGACTTTGCAATGCGCCTGCGACTTTTCAGAGGTGCATGCTAGCCATCTTTTCTAACATGGTGGGAGTTTGTCTTGAGGTATTCATGGATGATTTCTCCATTTTCGAAGATTCTTTTGAGTCTTGCCTAGCGAACTTGGAATTGATCCTCCAGAGATCATCAAAACACAGCTTGTCCTTAGCTGGGAAAAGAGCCACTTTATGACTCAGGAAGGCATTGTCCTGGGTCATGTGGTCTCTAGTTGGGGTATTGAAGTTGATAAAGCTAAGGTGGATGCTATCTCTAGACTTCCTCTACCCACATCCGTAAAATAGATCTGCTCTTTCCTTGGGCATGTGGGTTTTTACTGAAGATTCATTAAGGACTTCTCAAAGGTTGCTCGGCCCTTAAGTAATGTTCTGGCCAAAGACATGCCATTCAATTTTGCTGAACCATGTCGTAAGGCATTTATTTATTAAAAACGGCAGTCACCTGTTCCCTAGTGTTGCAACCACCGGTCTGGACAACCTCATTTGAGATTATGGTTGACGCATCTGATTATGCCATCAGGGCTGTCTTAGGTCAAAAGATTGAGAAAAAGGCCTCTGTGATTTACTATGCTAGCAAGACTCCGTATGAAGCCCAAAGGAACTACACCGTTACTGAGAAAGAATTTCTAGCTGTAGTTTTCACTTTAGAAAAATTCAAGGCTTATCTTTTAGGTTCTCGTGTCATCATCTATACCGACCACTCAGCCTTGAAACATCTCTTGGCCAAAATGGATGCCAAACCCTGGCTTATTCGCTGGATTCTGCTACTTCAAGAATTTGATCTTGAAATCAAGGATAAAGTCGAAGCACAAAATGTAGTGGTGGATCACCTCTCGAGAATCCTAATTGATTCTCCTCATCCAGATGTCCCGATCTCTAATACATATCTGGATGAAACTATCCTTATAGTCCCGGGCATTTGAACCCCCTGGTTTGTGGATATTGTCAATTATTTGGTCGTTGGTCAAATCCCCTAAGATTGGGCCAAACAACAACGGGATAGACTTGTGTCTGAGGCCAAATATTATTTTTGGGATGATCTTGAGCTGTACTGCATCAGCGCAGACTAGATTATTTGTTGATGCATTCCGAAAATCAAGTTCCATAGCATACTTGAGTTCTGCCACACATCTGTGTGTGGTGGACACTTTTCTAGGAAAACGACGGCAGCAAAAATCTTGCAATCTGGATTCTATTGGCCATCATTATTTAAGGATGCCCAGGAATTCTAAAAGTCATGCATCCGATGCCAGACACTCGAAACATGGCTAAGAGAGATATGATGCCCCTGAACCCAATTCTTTCCATCGAAATTTTTGACATTTGGGGCATCGACTTTATGGAACCCGTCCCTCCTTCAATTGGACACCAGTGTATACTGGTCGTTGTTGATTATGTGTCCAAATGGATTGAGGCAATTCCCACTCGGACCAATGACCACAAAGTGGTCATCGATTTTGTGAAGAAAAATATCTTCAGTCAGTTCGGGGTTCCTCGGGCAATTATCAGTGATGGTGGCACACATTTCACTCATGCCCAGTTTCAAAATTTACTAGGGAAATACGGGGTGAGTCATCGAATTACCACACCTTACCAACCTCAGATGAACGAATAGGCCGAGGTCTCCAATCGGGAGATCAAAAACATTTTGCAGAAAATCGTTAGGCCTGATAGGAAGGATTGGACCCAAAGGCTAGATGATGCTCTTTGGTCCTATCGTACAACATACAAAACTCCTATCGGTATGTCTCCGTTTCGTCTGGTGTTTGGTAAGGCATGTCACTTACCCATAGAACTTGAACACCAGGCATTTTGGGCCATCAGGAAATGTAATTTTGACCTTGAGTTGGCCAGGAAAACCAGGAAACCCCAACTATCTAAGTTGGAGGAGCTTCGTAATGATGCTTATGAAAATGCCAAAATCTATAAGGCAAGGACCAAAGCTCTCCATGACCAGATGATTTCATGTAAGAGCTTTGAGCCAAACCAGAAGGTCTGGCTTTTCGATTCTTGATTAAAACTTCTCAAAAAACTCAGGTCTAAGTGGGGCGACCCATTTGTTATTGAGCGGATTTTCCCTAACAGGGCCGTCAAAATCTCTGACCCAAAGACGGGTAATATCTTCAAGGTCAATGGACAGCATCTCAAACCCTTTATTGACTATGTGCTCCCTAAACCCGTCTCAGACAAGGTTGCTCTTATCTTGCCTTAAGCACCGTAGGCCGATCATCGCCCAGCTGAAGGAACTAAACTTAGCACATGTAAAGACTGTTCCAACCTGACCAGAGTCTCACGGAAACTAGGTGCTATTCTTCCACTTCTACTCTGTTGCATGCTTTCATTTTTCATAATGAAGACATTACAATAGCTAAGCATGGGGGGTGGATATATCTTATAATTTTTTTGTCAGCTGTAATAGTAATTTCCTATTATTTGACTCTATTAATAAAAATTAGAATTAGGAGACGAGAACTTAGGCATTAGGAGTTGCAAACTTTAGGAATTGATACTTTGAGACCTGAATACTTAGACTCTTCAAGTCTTTGGGCTTAATTAGCCTGGGTGTTCACTCAAATGTGGGCTTAATCTTGAGTCCTCGCCAATTAAATTTCATTTTAATTTGGTAAATAATTTGGGATGATAAGTATGCGACTTATCAACTCGCCCTCTGATTTGGGGGGACTTTAAGCCTAAGCATCTACACACTTGTCTTGCACTGACTGACTTTTTGGCGGTTTCTTCTGAAATTGGGAAGCTAATGGACTATCTAGGGTGGTATGGTTGGCAAGTTGTCAGTGGTGATAGCTCATCGGCCGGTTGTCCATAGCCTAGTCACAAGACCATTTTCATTGTACTGCCTTTAGGTAAATCTAAGATCAAGAAAGCCACCTACTTAAAAAAGAAAAAAAAAATAGAGAAAAAATAGAAAAAGGAGAAAAAAAAATAATAAAACCACACATCACCGCATGAGTATGGCTGGCAAGTTATCGTGGGTAACAGCATATTAGCCGGTTGTCCAGAACCCAGCTCACAAAAAAAAAAGCACAATAATTCCAGAAACACTTAGGGAAGAAGCAGGGAAGTAGAATAAACTAGGGAGATATACACTGGGTTCACCCTTGTGTTGACCCCATAAATAAAATTAGGGAGAAAGCTACCGTTCGAAAAGATAAACCTCTAGGCAAGGTCACCTAGGGTTGTAGGAACCCGAAGTCCATTTTAATGGCCGCCTAGTGAGTCTTTCACTCTTTTCACTAGATGCTTAGCACCTAGAGCTTTTTACGAGTCTTGGGCGAGTCGGGTAGCCATAAAAAGTTATCCCGAAACTCTCAAACTCCAAAAGTACAAAAAAAATTAGAAAAGAAGAAAAATAAGAAAAAAATTTTATATCTTCTCTTCTAAAATAAGGCGAGGGCATGGACGGCCTACAGACACCTAGACACTGTCGAGACTTCATAACCAAGTCTTGGGTTGAAAGTTCCTAAAATAACCAACAAATTATGCCTAAGAGATCGAATCCTAATTCTACTTTCATAAATAGCATTTAGGCTAATTTTGCTAGAAACTAGCAAAAAGTAAGCATGGGGGTATGATAAACACAAATGAATTCATGATAAAATGCTTATTTATGATAGTTCCTAATCTTAGCATTGCATATCATGTTATAAATACCGCATAACATCCATCGCATGGCATTTAGGATAGTTGTATATTATGTACATTAATTCCGTCATTTTATGTGGTCAGGAGGCAGAGCGACATCCCTACGGGCTTTGGATGAAGAATCCGACCATACGGATGGATTCAGAGCGACAATCGCAGTCTGTCATCGTGAGAATCACCCCGATCGGAGCTCTGTAGTACCCTCCACAAGAAGAAGATAGACGACCCAGATGGTGCCACGTGGCACCATCCAGGTCACCCCACCTGAGCCAACATGTCCTCAAGCCCACCGCATGGAGGGATCTCAGCCGTTGGATCTCAATCCAATGGTTGAGGGTGGCCTGAACCGCAGGTCAACAAGCTCTACACTTGACCAAGAGCGTGCCTTGGCTAAATGGTGAAGCGCCCTCCTTGCCAATGCCAGACGAGGATTCGAGACCCGCAGCGCCCCTCCCTTTGTCAATTGAATGCTAGAGCATGCACGTGCATGCAGCGGCAGCGCAGCACCAGCATGCACTAGCAACGCACGCACATGCGTACACCAGTGCATGCCAGCACGCATAACAGTAGGGCTGCCGCGCAACCCGTGCGCATGAGGCGTGATAGCGTAGCGCACATGGGATGGGCACATGCTCGGTTGGCACCAACCTTCAATGATAGCTTACAAGACATACAGCGATGCTTACAGCCATCACTAATTATTCGTACTCCAGCATGGCTAGCTATGGGAGTGAACGGGTGTGAGCTGCCTACAACGACACTTCCAGTGACGGCTTGGAGGTCACTAATTTTCCTATGCCTATTCTAGCCTCTTTTCATCCACTATAAAAGGACCAACACCCCCACCGTTCTAAGCCATCTCTACCTACTCTACTCCCACCTACTCCCAAGCTCTACCAAGCCTACCAACGCTCTGTTAGAGTTTGCACTCAAGCTCCCAAGGCACCTATTATTGTAACGAGACTCTGCCCCACCAAATACTCCTCCAACTTCCTATCCCCATTCATAGGTCACCTTGGAGCTATCCTCCCACCTTCATTCCGGTAGTAGATCATCTCTACCTTCTCACCTCCATTCTGGTGCTATGGTGAAGCTTTCCTCTACCCAACGTCCTCCTTCTCTCTTTCATCGTCCTGCTTCCCAACTCCTTCATCCGAGCTTTTGCCAGGTGCTGTCGTCTCGTCGAACAGTCGCTTTGGGAGATTTCTTCTCACCTTCCTTTCTTTTTATCTTTTCTATATTATTTTAATTGACATTTATGCAATATATAAGATTCAATTCTATCTCTCTCTTGTGATTGATTGTCATTTTATTTCAAAAACAAAAAAAAAATAAAACCCTAAAACACCAAAAAGAAACAAATCGAAGTGCGATTTTCTTACAAAGTAAATGTCGCCTCCCTATGTTCGACCCGGGACTCCTTTGGAGTTTTTATATAAATTATATTTGATCACAAGTTTTGCAACTACGACGACGGGTTACTTGTAACCCGGATTTCAAACATGTAAAACCTGTGTTATCGGGGGTCAACGTCTAATCACTTTTATTAAACTTAGGGTGTGCATGCTTATGTAATGTGATGGCGCATTGTTTATTGGGCTGGTACCCCTTAGAAATTGATTTGAAATGTGTAGTGCACAAATAAAGTGGTTCACAATACAAGCTTAATTGATGTGGTATCTTTTAAGGTTCAAGGCTTGTATTAATGTATTTTAGGGTTCACTTCATTAAATAATTTCAATCAAGGTTCTTTTGAAGCACACAAGAAGTTTTGCAAATCCCAATTTTTGATAAATTCCCTTTTAAGTATGGAAATGCAAGTGTGCCCTACCTTAATGTGGAAACCCCATGAATAGATAGCTCTAAATGATGGATTTTAAGTCCAACAAGCGAAATGTGGTGCGATCCAATTAAAGAAATCAATGGTCCTAATGCACCACTAACTAAAGCACTTTAAAAAAATAATCAAAATTTTTAATGCACATTTTCTAATTTTTTCAGAATTAAATGTGCGCTAGGGTTTTTAAGTCTGCTTTGACACCCAGTCAGTGATTGGATTTTTAGTGAAATCAAACATGCTCAAATAATTTTTCTTAGATTTTTTCTTAGTGCTCAATTATCACAAGAATCTAACATTGCAAATCTTAGCTTAATCGGACTAGTATAAAACGTCCCATGATTTATGGACTTTGCAAATCAGGAAGCAAAATCAGAATGGATATCAATGTAGTTCACAAGTTCTTAAAAATTAAATATAAATCATATGAGCATGAAGTCTGGACTAAATCTTTCTAACTTCAATAACTATGTATAGTAGCAATTTTATAATTTTTAGGCTAATAAAAATCCAGGAAATGATTTTTGAAAACCAATTTTATTTGCGGACCAAGTTTCAAGGAAGTGGTTTTGTTGATTTCAAAGGGATAACATCCACTAAAAGAGATTTTTATTTTTTTTCAATCAAGGCAATCTCCCACCATGCCCAAAAAGATGGCTAGCATGCACCTTTGAAATGTCGCGGGTGCATTGCAAATCCCAAATGGCATTCTACGGAATGCAAAGGTTCCATAGGGACATGTGCAAGTTGTCTTTTCTTGGTCTTCAGGATGAATAGGGAGTTGGTTATATCCCGAATAACCATCCAGGAAGCAAAAGTATTTTTGCCTAGCTAACCTTTCTAGGATTTGATCAATGAATGGCAAGGGGAAATGATCCTTTTTGATGGTTGTGTTAAGCTTCCTATAGTCAATAAAAACTTTCCAAGCAAAAGCTGAATGGGTGGCAAACGATTCCCCTTTCTCATTAGTCGTAACGGCTATGCTCGCTTTCTTGGGTACAATCTAAACAAGACTAACCCACAGACTACTCGAGAATGAGTAAATAATTCCAGCATCGAGCCACTTGATTATCTCCTTTTTGACCACTTCTCACATATTTGGCTTTAGTCCCCTTTGCATTTCATGAGAAGGGTGGGATCCATCTTCCATGAAAATATGACCTTAGTCCCACTAAGGCTGTGGACGGTCAACCAATTGCCTCTTTATTTTTCTCAAGGACCTTAATCAATCTCACTCTTGCTCCTTAGTCAAATCAGCACTAATAATCACAGGGAGCATATTCTTAGGTCCTAAGAACTCGTATTTCAAATTTTTAGGCAATGGTTTCAATTCTAGCTGAGTTGGGTTTAGTATAGAGGGAAGGGAGGATGTTGATGAAGATTCATCAGGAGGATTTAGTGGAAGTGGTTGGGAATGAACAAAATCGATAGCCTCTTCTAGGTGTGGCAGGTCTGCCACGGAGCATTTTGGGTTAGGTTTGCTAAGTCCAGTGGAGTCCTCAAGTACACTGATTGTCATACAAGTCTCAAAATCTTGATCCTCGAGCACCTTTATGAATCCACAATCCTCAAATCCTTTTATCACCTTCAAAATATCAAGAGTTAGCTTCCTATCCCCAAAGGCGATTTTCATACTACCGCTTTCACAATTTATGGTCGCCTTGGCAGTAGCTAGGAATGGGCACCCTACAATGATGGGTGTGTTCCTCAAATTGTTAGGTACATCCATGTCAAGGACTAGGAAATCTACAAGAAAATAGAAGTCCTTGACCTTGACGATTACATCCTCAATAACGCCCTTCGATGTGGTGACCGAACGGTCAGCTAATTGTAGCGTTACTGAGGTTGGCCTAAGTTCACCTAACCCAAACCTCTCATAGAGCGAGGTAGGGATTAGGTTGATTGATGCACCTAAATCCAACAGTGCCCTATCAAAAGTGTATTCCCCAATGACACATGAAATCAAGGGGGCATCGGGATCTTTCTTCTTTTGAGGAAGGTGATGCATGATAACAAAACTTGCCTACTCAGAGAGAATCACCTTCCTCGGAGTGGGTTCTCTCGGCTTACGCTTTTGGGTACATAGATCTTTCAAAAATTTAGCATAAGATAGGAAGTACTTACTAGCATAGAGGAGTGGAATATTGATCTCTACACTCTTAAATAAATTCAGGAGCTCCTCATTTCTCTCTAAGGTTTTCTTCTTTCTGGTTTTCAATAAGGCTTCAGGGAATGGCATGTGGGTGGTGTCTTCAATTTCTGGTCCTTGGGCCTTATAGTCTTCTTCAATCTTCTCCTTTTCTATCTCGAGCTCCCCAAGATTTTGACTTCTAGAACATAATTCAGGGTCCTGGGTCTACTTTTGACTTCTCAAGATGATAGAATTTGCAGAGGCGTATGGGTTCGAGTCTTCAGGCAGATTAGTGAAGATTGGAGGACCTTGATTGGTCATGTATCCAGAAGAAGAGGAGGGACCCTGCTCAACCACCTGAGCATGTGCGTGTGGGTCCCTTTGATTTCTGTACCCTTGGGCTCTATTGCTCTGATTTTGCACATTACGTGAGTTGGGTACGGGTTGGGATGGTAGAGATCCAGGTTGTCAGGTGTTAGCAATATACCTCGATTGCAAGTTGTCCTATGATGTCTTCATTTGCTCCATAAGCTGAAGCATAGACCCTTGCATTTCTACCATCTGCTGGTTTAAATCAGGTTGCCCTACAGATTATTGGGCATTCCAAGGTGGCTGAGTAACTAGTCTCGGGCACAATTGGGTGTATACCTGACCCTAACCCATAGGTCACTGAGGTGCATAGTGCTGGGTCGTGTTTGGGTCTGTTGCCCCTGACTTTTCCAAGTTAGGGTGGTTCCTCCAACCCAAGTTATAAGTGTTGGAATACAGGTTGGACCTAGCATTCTCCTATATTGCATACGCATCCTCATAGGGAAAGGATGGAGAGAAAGAAGGATAAAAAAAGCTAGGATCAAAGGCCCCAGTTTGGAACCCATAAGTTTCTGTGAAATCCTGGTTCATAGGTTGTGCCGATTCAAGTTGGTTCATGAACTCTCACCCCGTGGGAGCTCATGAGGAATGGAATCCCAAATTCTAAGATTAAGTGGGTGTAGACGTGTTTCCTAAATTCCCAAACATCCATTCTTCCATTCTTTTAGTAACCAAGTACATCTTATCAAGCTTGTAACAAATCAATTCCATGTCAAATGAATGAGAATCCTGGGTTGTTGGAACTGGTTGAAGTCATCCATGGAGGCGTGATTAATGGAATTCTCTCTCATTTCCTCAAACAGGTCATATGCGCTATTTGCATCCCTATTGAGGAAATTACCTCCACAAGAAGCATCTACGTGATTACAGAGTTGTTTGACCAACTCGTTATAAAGTATCTGCACGAGTTGCCATTTTGGCGCCTCGTGGTGTGGACACTTCCTCAAAAGTTCCTGGAATCGCACTCAGGCATCATGAAACAGTTCCCTCAGCCACTGGGCAAAAGTGGAAATCACCCGTCGCAAGGCATTAGTCCATCTGATTGGGAATAATTTCTTTAGGCAAGCCAACTTAAGCACAACCCATTTTTCTATCGGCCTTTCGATGGTCCGGTACCAATATGCGGCCTTATCCCTGAGAGAGTGGGGAAAGAGCCTCATGATCATCTGCTCTTTGTTCACATTCCTAGCTTTGGTGGTCTGAACCAAAGTGGTCAGATCCTCCAAGTGCTGGAATGGGCCCTCCGAGCCAAGCCCATGGAAATGCTTAATCAAACTTAAGACTTGGGGCTTGATTTCTATGTCTCCAGTAGGAATCATGACGCTGGGATGTTCCCCATAGTTTGAAGGATCATAGAAATCCTTTAAGGGCCGAGTGCCCTAACCATTCATTTGTTGGAACCATTACTGCATCTGTTGTAATTCTTCTAACAGCCTCTAAATCAGCTCCTGCTAGTTCAGGGGTGGGGAAGGTCGTTGTTGATCAACCATGGGATCTACTTGGCTATAACTCAACCTTCGCCTCCAACAAAGGTCTAAAGGTCCTTCCAGAGGAGGGTTCAATGACCTCCTTCCAAGCATACAATGGAAGGAATTCGGAAGGATGGGGAAGAGAAGGAACCCTACAGCACAAAAAATACAAGCTTGTCCTTAGGTTGGGTAGCCTAAAGGTCTACAGACTCTCAGACTCCATCTTAAGATTATAGATGATTTACTCTACTTGTATCCAGTAAATCCAACCAGTTAGAAGGAGGGGTTGGGGAGAAGGTTTTTCCTTTGGCTTGCACCTCCGGTTCCTAGTGTACCCCCCAGCTTTGGCCGTTTGACGCTACTCCCCTAGCTAGACATTAGATTGACTAGCATAAGTAGGTTAATCGTGAACAATATCAATCTGGGCCCCAATGAGCGAATCAATCCTTAAGGCCAATGTCTAATCAATTTTAGTTAGGCTTGGGATATTTAGTGCTTTCGGAATATGATGGGACCTTAATGTGTTGTGCCCTTAATGATTCGTTGAAAATGTGTGTATGTGCACAACCAAAAATGTTTTCAAGCAAGATTATTGATAATGAAGTGAGTTTTAGGGTTCGAATCTTGCTTAGTAGCTTTTAGGGTTCAAATATTAGGTAGATTCAACCAAATTTCCAGGAGACAAACCAAGTTTGAAATCATGAGTTCAAGTATTTTCCTTTACAAAATAAGAAAATATGGAATGTCTGGCTTGACCTAATTATTGAATCCTTTGGGGCAGCTACAAAATGAATTCCTTTTAGATTAGGTAGTGCGGTCCAAACAATTCAATCAACTGGCCCAGATGCACCACCAATTAAGGCACACAAAAAGGTAATTAACCTAATATGATTTCTACTCCTTTATGTGTTGAGTTGGTGTACCGGTTCCACATGTCGGAATCCCAGTTGAGTAGATAAAAATCAAGTTAGGTTATGTGCCTCAAATATGGGTGTATGTAGTGTGTATGTTGATTTATCCCACAAGAAGTATCTTTTTGTTTTTTTTTTTAATGTGCGAGGGTGAGATGAGTGGAGGTGACAAGCAAGAAAAACAAATTCTATCCTAGGGTTTATGCAAACACCAAAGTGATTAGATCTTGGTTATTGATGTGGAGAAATGAAACTAGTGGGGGGGGAATGTGGGGGCACTTATAGATTACTCTACCCACACTTTACTCCGATCTACTACACTCGGATCTCCTTGCTAGGGTCCTGCAAGATAGTAAATCAGAGACAAGCGGGGTTAATAATAAGTAAATGCAAAGAAACATGGAAGACAAGAAAGCAAATTCCGTTGCCTCCCCGACAACGATGCCAAAACGATGAACGGGTTTTTGCGAAGAAAAATCAGGGTTTCAAGAACCCATCATTGTAGTTTGCAGAACACATTATCAAATAAGATTTTTAATCGAAACTCCATGGGAGTCTCGGGTCGAATGCAGGGAGGCGACGTTTACTTTCGTTGAAATCTATGTTTCGTGTTGTTTCTTTTTGGTGTTTTTGAAATAAAAAGACAAGTGAGATAACTTCACAAAGTGGAGAAACAAATATGATATTTCACAATGTTATTCAAATGTCTATTATAATATGCTAAAATATAAAAGAGATAGGGGTGAGAAGAAATCTCCCAAATTAGCTGTTTGGAGAGACAACGGCACTTGGCAATAGCTTGGATGAAGAGGATGAGGTGCTGGACCACAGAGATGGGATACAGGAGGACACCAGGTAGAGGAATGCTTCACTAAGGCTTCAGAATGGGGATGAGGAGCTGGAGATGATCTTCTACCAAAATGGAGGTGGGAGGACGGTTCCAAGGCTTCTTATGAAGGTAGTGAGATGGAGGACGAGTATTTGGTGGGGTATAGAAGCATTACACAAATAAGAGGCCTTTGGAGCTTGGGAGTAAGCTTTAAGGGAGCTTTGGTAGGCTACTAGAGCTTAGGAGTAGGTGGGAGTAGAGTAGGTAGAGATGGTTTGGAAGGGAAGGGGTCATGGTGTTTTTATAGTGGTGGAATGGAGGTGTTTTGCATGCACAGGTCTTCAGCAACATTTAAAACATCACTAAATACCTGTCGGGGGTGTCGATATACATTCAAGTGCCTTGGCTAGTGTGAGAAGGCAAGCTGCAGCTGGCGTAGCACGAGGAGATCAACAGTCGTTCGATCATGCACAGATGGATGAGATCGCATGGAGATCGCACGTGCTCGCGAATTCAAACGCGCACACATCGCTGGTAGCCATTGGATGAACTATCGCATGGTTGGGGGCGCCCGTAGATCGCACCCTCGCGGTCATTCAAATCGCATGCCCGTTGGTCGAGGAAGCATCTCCACCATTCAATCTTGATCGTGTGGTTGAGGAGCGCACGCGGATCACGCCTCTCGCAAGATTTGAATCACGCGCATTGCGCGATCTGACTCGCGTGCATCGCGCGATCGCGAAGATTGAAAGACGGATAATATGCCTAGGCAACTTAAATGAGTACTCCAAACAGCGCACGTCTGCCTAGGCATGCGTCTATGCATCTTCAAGTGGTGTTTCCTCGCGTGTGTGCAACACTGATCGCTCGATCAAGATCGAGTGGTCCATTTTCTTCAGGGGCTGAAGAAGGTGCAGCAGATTGAGGCTTGAACCCATGCCTCTTATTTGAGGAGTGGGTGTGCTACCATTCGGCCAATGTGCTGGATGGTTGCATGGAAAGCGGTGTTGTCGCACGCCTTAACTATTGGATGAAGATCCAACGGTCGAGATGAAGCATCGCTGCTGTGCTTTGGAGGGGAGAACCGGCAGATGTAGCATGTGTCTCAGCTGTTGGATTGAGATCCAACAGCTGGGATCGTTCCTTACGTGAAGATGGGGTGCAGTTGATCAAGTAGGGTGGCCTGGATGGCACCACATGGCACCATCTAAGCCGTCCATCTTCTTCTTGTAGAGGGTGCCATGGAGCTCAGATTGTGGTGATTTGCGTGTTGGCGAACTACGATCATCGCTCTGGATCCATCTGTACGGTCGAATTCTTCATCAAAAGCCCATACAGATGTCGCGTTGCCTCCTGGCCATATAAAATGTTGGAATTAATATACAAACTATCCTAAATGCAATGCAATGAATGTTAAGCAATATTTATACTATGATATGCAATGCTAGGCCTAGGAACTATCATAAATAAGCATTTTATCATGAATTCATGCGTGTTTATCACCAGGCAAGAATCAAATGAATCTCCGAAAATGGAGAAATCATCCATGAATACTTCCATAAACTCTCCCACCATGTCTGAGAAGATGGCTAGCATGCACCTTTGAAAAGTTGCAGGTGCACTGAAAAGCCCAAATGGCATGCTACAGAATGAAAAGGTTCCATAGGGATAGGTGAAAGTCGACTTTTCCTGATCCTTGAGATGGATAGGGACTTAGTTGTATCCTGAGTAACCGTCCAGGAAACAAAAATACTTTTGCCCTGCTAACCTTTCAAGGATTTAGTCGATGAAGGGCAAAGGGATATGATCCTTTTTTGTGGCTGTATTCAGCTTCCTGTAATCGATACAGACTCTCCAAGAGGAAGCTAAACGGGTTGTGACTGATTCACCTTTCTCGTTAGTCACAACGGTAATCCCAGCTTTCTTAGGAACAATTTGCACGGGACTAACCCAGGGACTATCCGAGATTGGATAAACGATTCCTATAGCAAGCCACTTGATGATTTCTTTCTTGACCACCTCTCACATATTGGGATTTAGTCTCCTCTGCATCGGGCGAGAAGGGCAAGATCCATCTTCCATAAAAATCTGATGATTGCAATAAGATGGCTTAATCCCCCTAAGGTCATGGATGGTCCAACCAATTGCCTCCTTATGTGCTTTTAGGACCTTAATTAGTTTCATCTCCTTCTCCTTAGTTAGCTTTGCACTTATAATCATAGGGAGCATTTTTTTAGGTCTTAAAAATTCATATTTTAGACTCTCAGGAAATGGTTTCAGTTCAAGCTGGGGCGATGTTGATGAGCGAAATCGATGTTGTAAAAGCTGCATTGTAGTATAGGTCGAAATCGCTTGAAAACAAATAAAATTTATAACTCGAAAGAAATCCGAGGTCGTTCACTGGGAGTAAGTGGCAAATATGAATCTCAAGATCACAATTTCAATCAAATATATGAGCAATTGCAACCCAAAACTTAATTAAAAATGATATAGAGATGAAGCTCAGTAATAAACTGCAAAAAGAAGAGGTTAAAATGGTGATTTGAATTATCAAATTAACCTAATTACAACAATATCAAATATCTCAATAGTATCAATCAACTTAAATCCATGTAGGATAAGTGCATAGTGCACTCCCTTCAGAGATCAGACGATGGAACTCTCGGTGCCAAGAGGGCACCCTTCCCCTTCCTTCCCTTTCTCTCTTCTTCTTCCTCCATAAGCTCAAGAGAAGGCACAACACAGAGCTCAGCACCAACACCAGCAGAGGCAAAGGCCTCCCACAGAAATCACTAAGTGTTGAGAAGAGGGCGGCAGAGAAAAACCACCCCCCCTCTCTCTTTCTCTTCTTTCTCCCTCAGAATTAGGAGAACCAGAATAAACTTGGGTATCCAGGTAAATGGACCAAGGCCCAGACCCGCGAGGCGTGAGCATGGGTGAGGACATGTGTATGCGCGTGCGTGAGCAAGGACCTCACCCCTTATGCTTGCTGAGGCGATAAGCCACCAGCATGAATTTAACTTATCCCCTGCGTGGGCTTCATTCATTTTCGATATGGGACTAAAGTCCCCCTACTATCCTTTGCGAAATCCCGCAAGAGCTGAAACTAAAAGGCATCTGAATTGATGGTGCAAGTGACCTATGCAGCTGTAATTGAGGATCTAGGGATGTTCCTAGAAGGTGTTCGCAATGCCTGTGGAAGAGAACGCTGAAGAACACGACCTAGTTGCTACAGCCGAGGTCGGAGAAGATGACACGGCGGTAGAGCTTCGACCTGGAACCTGAAACAAAAGATAAAGCCTTTCTGCCACATCAAAACAGTCCAAAGGAATCGTTAGGGTGCGGCGAGTGCGGGGGTGGGTGCAACATGTGGTGCGAGTGATGGTGGAAGCCTAACAACCACAAAAAGGTGAAGCGGAAGTGCTTGAGTTCGGGGTGGTGTCCAAGTGGGTGAAGCATGAAATAGGTTGAGGGCTTTTGTAGAGGGTGATGTGGCAGAACTTATGGAGGTGGCGTGGGGCTGTTTGGTGGACTATGGCGGTGGCACATGCTCACCAGAGCCCTTGTCGAAGGAGAAAAAAATGGAGGGGGAGAGGAATGGTTGGTGGTCATGTGTGTGTTGTGAGTGCAAGAAAAAGAAGTAGAGGGAGAGAGAAAGGGATAGAGATACTTAGCGACGATGTAGAGAGGCGAAGGCGGCCGGTTGTGGTAGACCGACACCACAGGAGGAGAAGACAGCAAGACGACAACGATAAAGGAGGTAGTGGTACGCCCTCCCTTTGGCCAAGGAGGGTTGTGACAAGGAGAGGAGTACGATAAGCCGACCAATTTGGTCGTTGGATGGCCGAAGGAGGAGAATCGAGGAGGTCGCCGGAGCAATGGTCGTTGGCCACCGGAGGAAGGGATTTAGAGGTTTTTGGCTTGCCAAGACATGCTGAGAAGATGTGCAAGGCCACGGAGGTCCTTTTATAGGGCTCTAGATGGAGTTCCAAGCTTGAAAACAAGTTTAGAAACTCCGAGCTCCTCTCCAACATAGGATACCCATTCAATCAAATCATTCGCATGAGGATTCTAGAGAGATTTAGGATCCCTGGATGGGCTCATTTGGAAGACAATTACTTGACGAGTTTCCCTTTCAAATTTGAGAAGGATTCATCAAGAAATCATGGAATCTTGCCAAATTAAGCTCTTCGAAGCTGTAGGATTAGGATTTCATGGCAGCAGGGACCTATTTGTGAAGAAGATGACAAAGCTGGGGGCTATTTATAAGAAATTCAAAAACTAAGAAGCCATGTGAAATAAAGAAAATCAGACTTTGACCAAAGTACAAACTAGGTCAAAACAATCTCAGAATGGGCCCAAATTTTGGTAGAAACCTCATTTGGATCTAAAGAATCCAATGGTGAAGTTGGATTTTGGTTTTAACTTAGTTTGACTAGGTAATTTGCATAATTACCCAAATTAGGGTAAATGTCTGTCTGAGACTCTATTTTGGGTCAAGACAGGTTCTAATGGTCAAATTGAAGGTACCAAACCCTAGAGAATATTTTCTATGAATTTTAGAGCATTTAGGTGAATTTTATCCTGACCAAAACCTTAGTTAATTAAGCAGGTCTATTTTTACGATTTTGAAAGTCATTTTAATTCTCAAAACTCGCAATAACCCTTTTCTGTCTGTACTAACCCACTTGTTAGACTCTTAAGATCATTTGACCCTTAATTAACCCCTGAGAAAACCTGTGATTGTTCTTCGTTCGAGATATGATGGTAAAATTACAGTTTTAACCCTGGTTTCTTGTATCTCTCTAAAAGGATTTGTAATGAATTATGGCCTTCTGATGGTTATGTAGGAGCATTTAATGACTTAATGAGATCAAATTGAGCTAGTTATGGCTCATGATGGTGTTCCCATCAGACGGGCTCAAGATGGAGGGTAAGGAGGATGCTGATGAAGATTCATCAGGACAATCTAAAGGAAGAGGTTGGGAGTGAAGGAAATCAGCAACCTCTTCAGAGTGTGGTAAGTCTACCACGGAGGGTTGTGGGTTAGATTCATTGGTGCAAGAGGAATTCTCAGGAATAGTAACAACCACACAAGTCTTGAGATTCAAATTATCATCCTCGAGTTCCTCAATATATCCACAATCCTCAAATTTGTTAATTGCCTTGAAAATATCAAGTTTCATTTTTCTATCCCCAAAGGCGATCTCCATACTACTGCTTTCATAATTGATGTTAGCCTTAACGATAGCCAAGAACGGATGCCCCAAAATGATGGGCGTGTTCCTTAAGTCTTCAGGTACATCCATGTCAAGGAACAGGAAATCTACAAGAAAGTAAAAGTCCTTAACCTAGAAGATAACATCCTCAATAATGCCTTTTGGGTTTGTGACCGAACGGTCCACTAACTATAACGTTATTGAGGTCGACTTGAGTTCACCTAATCTGAACTTTTCATAAAGAGAAGTCAGAATTAGGTTGATGGATGCACTTAGATCCAAAAGTGCTCGATCAAAGGTGTAATCTCCAATAACGCATCAAATCAAAGGGGCACTTGGATCTCTCTTTTTCTGAGGAAGGTGATGCAGGATAGCGAAACTAGCCTACTCGGAGAGTGTCACCTTCCTCGGGGCAGATTCTCTTGGCCTACACTTTTGAGTACATAGATCCTTCAAGAATTTAGCGTAAGCTAAAATGATCTTAATATCATCGAGGAGCGGGATATTGATTTCAACATTCTTGAATATATTAAAGAGCTCCTCGTCTCTATCAACAGGCTTATTCTTCCTGGGTTTAAGCAAGGCTTCAGGGAATGGAACATGAGTAAGATCTTTGGATTCAGATTCCTGAGCCTTGATTTCTTCTTCAGTGTTCTCCTTTCCTTCCTCAGGCTCACTAGGGTTTGATTGGCTGGAAGATGGTAATTTTGGGTCTTGGGTTTGCCTTCCACTCCTCAAGGTAGTAGAGTTTGCAGAAGAGTATGGGTATGGGTCTTGGGGAGGGTTAGGAAAGATCGGAGGGGCTTGATTCGCCAAATACCCCAGATTGGATGAAGAAGCAAAAGAGTAAGAACCCTGCTCAACCACCTGAGCATGTGCGTGTCAGTCCCTCTGATTACCATACCCTTGGGCTCGATTGCCCTGATTCTGTATGTTGCGAGGTTGGGTAGGGTTGATATGGCAGAGATCCAGGCTGACAGGTATTAGCAATGATCTTGGATTGTAAATTGTCCAGTGAGGTTTTCATTTTTTGCATGAGCTAGAGCATGGATCCTTGCATTTCCACCATCTAACGGTTCAATTAGCTGGACATTCCAAGTTGGCTGATTGACCTGATTAGGGGGCAGCTGAGTGCATACGTGACCCTGACCCATTATTCTTTGCGGTGCATAGTTGCTGGGTTGAATTTGCGTTTGCTGCCCCAGATTTTTCCAGGAGAAGTTAGGGTGGTTCCTCCAACCCGAATTATAGGAGTTAGAATATGGGTTAGACCTAACATTCTCCTGTACATCATATACATCCTTAAAGGGTGAGGATGGTGAGAAAGAAGGAGAGGGAACAAAGAAACTGGGATCAAAGTCCCTAGTTTGGAACCTGTGGGGTTCCGAATAATGCTAGCTCACAAGTTGAGTCGCTTCTAGTTGATTTACGAACTCCCATCCAGTAGGAGCTCGTGAAGAATGGAATCCTGAATTCTAGGATTGAGTGGATTGAGAAGTATTTGTAGATTTTCTAGCTATCTACTCTTCCATTCTTTTTGTGACCAAGTCCATTTTATCAAATTTATTACAAATTAGTTCCATATCGAATGAATGAGAGTCGTGGACCTCATTAACATTTGATCTAGGTTGTTGGGATAGGTTGAAAGTATCCATGGAGGCATGATTGATAGAATTTTCACTCATTTCCTCAAATAATTCATGCAAACTATCTGCATCCTTATTGAGGAAATTTCCTCCGCAAGAAGCATCCACATGGTTACAGAGTTGCTTAGTCAACCCATGATAAAAGATATGCACAAGTTGCCATTTCGGCACCTCGTGGTGTGGACACTTCCACAACAGATCCTGGAATCACTCCCAGGCACCATGAAGCGATTCCCCCGACCACTGAATGAAAGTAGTAATCACCCGTCGTAAGCCATTGGTACGCTCGACTGGGAAGAATTTCTTTAGGAAAGTAGATTTAAGATCATTCCAAGTTTGGATCGGCCTTCCAATTGTCTGGTACCAATGTGCAGCCTTATCCCTAAGAGAGTGGGGGAAAAGCCTCATGATCATCTGCTCCTCGTCTGTGTTTTGTGCTTTGGTGGTCTAAACCAAAGTGCTCAAGTCCTCCAAATGCTGAAACGGGTCTTCAGAGCCAACCCCGTGAAAATGTTTGATCAGGCTTAACACCTACGGCTTGATGTCTACATCACCAGATGGAATCTGGACACTGAGACGTTCCCCGTAATTTGAGGGATCATAAAAATTCTTCAAGGGCTAACCACTCTGACCATGCATTCACTAGAAACATTCTTGCATTTGCTGCATTTGTTCTAGCTACCTTTGCAGCATCTCTTGAGGATTCTGAGGTAAAGGAGGTGGTTGATCAGTCATGGGATCAATTGGATCAAAATTCAACCTACGCTTCCTTGAATGGTCTAATGGTCCTCCTTCCAAGCATTTTAATCCATTCAATGACCTCATTCCAAGCATAAACTAGAAAGGGGTCGGAAGGACTGGGGACAAGAACCCTACAGCACAACAATACAAGCTTGTCCTTAAGTTGGGTAGCCTAAGGACCTATTCTCCAAGATAGACTCAAACCACAACACGAATTTTATGTTGTCCTTAATCTAGAAGCTGGTTAAGTTGAGCTGGCGAAGCAGCGGGAGTATGTCTCGAAGGTCACTAATTATGGCAAACCCTAGCCTTCTTAAGTCGTTTGACAATTAGGCCACCCAACTTAGCACCTTCTGGAGAAAGCAGACATCACAAATTAGGACCACAGAATAAGAAATACCTTGAAATGGACTGATGAGTCCTAGGGCCAACATCTACTTCATTTTAGATTAGGCCTGGGATAGTAGTGCTTTTGGAATGTGATGGGCTCTTAAAATGTGCTGTGCCCTTAATGATTGATTGAAACGTATGAGTGAGTGCACAACTACGGTTTTGAAGCAAGATTACTTGGATGAGTGAATTTTAGAGTTCAAATCTTGCATAAGCAGATTTTAGGGTTTGAATTAAGGTGAATTCAATCAAGTTCAGAAGGAACACCAGGATTTGCAAACATGAGTGAAGATATTTTTTTCTTTGAAATCAAAATAAAGTGGAGTGCCTGGTATTGACCTTAAATTGTAACCCTAATGAACAAGCTACTTGACGAGTTGCTTTTATATGAAGAGGTGCGGCCCAAACAACTCAAGCAATTGGCCTTAATGCACCATTGAGTTAGGTGATAAACGCCAGTTTATCATCATTCTTATGCACTAAAATAGACCTAGCTCTTAGGATTTTACTCCGCAAATGGGTTTTTGAGCTGCATTTAGGCATTAACTAGGTTAGGCATGCATTGCATTTTCTTTTGTTATTTTAATGTGTTTTTGTGAGTGTTAGGGGTGAACAGATATACAGATCCCCAAAACCCTAGCACTCAAGAAGGCAATTGGTGAAGAAGGAGCTCAGACTAGCTGGAACTCAGCTTCATCCAGCTCACCACAGCTGGAACCCAACTCACATGGAATAAGGTTAGCTCATCCCAGCTCCATTCAGCTAATCTCAACTGAATGGCAGCTCAAGAGAGCTCATCTTAGCTCACCCTAGCCCAAGTCAGCTTAGATCCAGCTCAACTCAGCTAAGTCTAGCTCATCGCAGCTCCCACTAGTCCACAGGGAGCTCTAGCTAGCTCAGTTGAGTTGACTGGAGTTCACCCCAGCTCAGATCCAGCTCCACTCAACTCCAGCCAGCTGAAGAAGAACTCATCCCAGCTCAGGAAGCTCAAGTCCAGCTCCCGGGGATCCAGCTTAGCTCAAGCTAATTGAGCTAAGCTACCTTAGCTGTCTCAACCAGCTCAATCCTCCCCGGGAGCACCAGACCCAGTTCACCTCAGCTCCATGCAACAGAAGCCAGCTCACTTTAGCTTGGCTTAGTAGCTAGCAAAGAACTAGCAAGCTATGCCAGCTAGAGTAGCCCCATGTTGACCTCATCAGCAGCTGCCTGCTCCACTTCAGCTCCAGATTTTTCAGAACCAGCTCCTCCTTCCAAACCCTACCTCCAACACCTCCTCCTCTACTCCTCCATTAGCTAAGCTAGCTTAGCTTAGCTTAGCCTATCTTAGCTATGCTCCAACTTCCTTGGCTTGTACCACCCAAAAACCCTACCTAACAACTCCACCAACTAGCTCCACCTAAGCTCCACATAAGCTAAACCTACTTGGTGCCAACCTAGCGTACCCACCACCTCCAAAAGACACCTAAAAGTGGCACCAAAACCACCCTAACTACCCCCTTGTTGGAGCCACTTTTCCCTCCAAAAATCCCCTTCATCTCCACCACACATCTCCCCTTAAACCCATCTCCACCCTCCACATAATCCCACCTTATAGAAACCTCAAAGTTGGCGCCAACCCATGGCACCTCTCCATGGTTGACGCCACTTTTAGGTGCCTCTTGACCAACCCTAACTACCCCCCTTACACCCCTTAGGTGGTGCCAACAACCCTTAACCCTAGGATCATCTAACTACCTCCATCCTTCCATCTTAACCCTCCATTCCAAGAGGCACCTTAACCCCTCATCCTTCCCTATAAAAAGACCACTACCCACCACCATTCAAAGCATCCTTAGCTAGCAAATTCACTCTCATATTCTACTTAGAGCCCATGCCCAAGAGAGAAGAAGAAGAAGAAGATTAAGGGGATATTCTGTCCCCTTGGTGAGGAGCTCTCAAGGAAGGAGAAGAAGGAGGCCTTCTTTTCAATTCAACGAGCAGCTAGGCTTGGAGCAAGAAGACTCCCTTCTTCACCAATTTCTGCAAGAGGATTTGTGTTTCTTTTATTGCTTTTAGATTTTTTCATTTCTAATAGAATCATTCCTCTACTTGTCTTTGAAAAAGAACACAAATTCTAGTTAATCAAATTGCCTTCCTTTTACTTTCTATTGCAATTGTTGCTTTGGTTTTAGCACTTGTTTCACTTCTTCTTCCTAATTACTCTAGGCCTCCACTTGCCTAGAGTGAGCTTAGGAAGTGGATATATCTATCTCTTAAGTTTTAGTTAAGTAATTATAGGTGTTAATACTTTCCGCTACAATTCGCATTTTGCCCATATTATTTCAAAACACAAAAAATATATATATATTGAAAATACAAAAAAGAAAGTTGAATGTATTTTTTGCAAGAGAATTCAATTGCAATTTTTTCCTCCTTGGATGACCCTAGATACTCCCCTATCTAGGATATAAATTTAAAAGCGTATGCGAATTCGTGTGTTACAACGACATTAAAAACCTGCCTTTGCAAATCATGCGTATTTCGCATCACTTTTTGGCGCCATTGCCGGGGAGGCACGGCTTTGCATTAGTCAATTTTCTCTTGCTTGAAGTAGATCTCATCCCCTTCTCTTTCTTTCTTTCGTGTGTGCAAGAATTACAGGGGGAAAGTGGGAATTTGGAAGCGAAAGCTTAAAGTTCCTTTCCTTCCCGTGGATTTCAGGTTGGTTCCCCATTACTTGTCACACTTAACCTAAAAAACTACCAAAATACACTAAAATTGGCTTTCAGGACCCTAAAATACTTAGTTAAGTAGAGTGGTGCATTTTAAAATCCATTGTTTGCTTGAATGCTTCTTTAACACCACTCCATTGCAAGTATTGGTGTTCTATTTTTCGGGTCCATATTTCCATCCGGACTTGAAAAATCGATTCCTAACACCACAGCCTTCTAAAATCATAAAATTTCATACAGTGATTCCAAATTGAGTTAGGAACATCTGTTCCAAATTTCAGATCAATTGGCTTTGTATTTAATTTTTAAAAATTCGTGGATTGTAGAGGGGTCACACCCTCTAATCTTCCTATTTTGCTACTATCTATGAATTTTTATAATTTTTATACTCATCCAATTTTTGTGGAATTTAGTTTTCTAGAATCCTTGTAAAATTTTACACATCATCTAAAATCACCAAAATTTTCTAAGGTCAATGATTATACTGAAAAGTCCAGAATACCCACGGGTATCATTTCTGGACTTTGACACCAGTATAATTAAAAATTCAAAACAATTATCAAACAAATTCCTAAAATCTTACAAAAATCTTTTCTGGAATCCTTGTTTGATTTCACTTAAGGTAGTGGTGTTGGTTGCATTGTTTGGACCACTATCTATTCAGAAAGCCTAAAAATAACTCATTGGTAGTTAAATTTCTATCCTAGGACCAATTGGATTAGGGTTTCTTTTTTTTTCATTTTTAGAAACAAACAACAAAAGGAAACATATCTTCACCCATACAACTTGATTTCCTCTTGTTTGTGGAATCTCAAACTTGTTTGAAAACTTAAAAAGAAAACCCTAAAGATACACTAAGTTAAATCCAATCCTAAAAAACAGAAATACAATAATTGTGTGACAACTTGCTTTTCATTGGAGCCACTCTCCAATTCTTGCACACACATAAAAAAATTGAAATAACAGGGCAACAACCCAATTAATGCCCTCCACATTCCGTGTGCACTGCAGTATCCTAGACCTAACTAAAATTTGTAGCAACTTGACCCCTAAGGCTTCATCAACTTAGGCTTGCTATCTAGGTCTTAAGTTTTCTTTAGTTAGTACCAATTCTGTCATCTATATTTGGTGTTCAGGCTGAGGGGCCGTGTCAAACGACTAGGCGCGGGTTTGTACAAGCACCTGGGGTTTTCCCTAGGAAACGTTTGGGCCCAAACCTCCCCTTAAGCAACTTGGCTAGATTTGTTGATAGAATGGGTGTTCACTATTGATTACTTATTTCCTACATAGACCATGTCTTAGGTTTCTTATTAGGGAGTCGCATTTAAGTTAGGTCTAGCTTTGTTTGCTTGAATTGCACACTTTCTCTCATCTCTCTCTTCTCCTCCCCTCCAATTCTTCCTAAATAGTGCATGCACTGGCGACGGTCCCAAAAACCACACCTTGAGAGACCACCTGATTTCGCCTCCCGCAGCAGAAAATCATTGTTTTCTTCCCCCTCCTCTTCTAAAAAAATGGAAAACCCAGGAAGCCATCAAAAAAAATTCTGCTTCCACTTCTAACCCGTCAGCCGACCCACAAGCTGACTTCACCCTCCCTCACCACCCTAACTTGGAGCAACCAGAAATACCAGCAGGGCCAGGTGGCCCTCCAACTATAACCCAAAATCCAAATCCCTTTACATTAATGGTCGACCATTTGGTTCGACTACAACAAAATCAAGAAGATTTAGCTATCACGAACCTAGCTAATCAAGGACAAAATCCACCACCCCGCCAACAGCCTGTCATTCCTCTTAAGGATTTCTATTATCCTTCCAATTATGAGGAAAGACCAGGGGTGGTCATACCACAAGGGGATTTTGAGATCAAACCAGCCATTCTAAACCTTATCAAACATTTTCATGGTCTTCCAAGAGAGGACCCATTTTGTCATCTCGAGGAATTAACTGTCCTCGCTCAAACCACTCGTTCCTGCAATGTGCAAGAAGACGTGTGGTTAATGAGACTTTGTCCTCTCTCTCTTAAAGACAAAGCATCTCATTGGTTTAAAATGATTGGGCGCCCTATTACCACCTGGCCCCAACTAAAAGTGCTTTTCTTAAAAAATGTTTTCCGATCAGTCGAATGAATGCGTTAAGAAGATCCATAACGACCTTTCAACAGAAAATTGGTGAACCCCTCCACGAAGCCTGGGAAAGATTTCAGGAACTTCTAAGAAGTTGTCCCCACCATGAAATTCCATAATGGCAGTTAGTGCAAATCTTCTATCATGGATTAGAAGATTAATTGAAACGATTTGTGGATGTCTCATGTGGGGGCAATTTTCTTAACAAGGACGTCGAAAGTGCCTATCTCCTTTTTGAAGAAATGAGTGAAAACTCATTTAACATGACTTCAATGGACACTTTTGGCAGATCACAAAACCCCAGACACGGAGTCCATGAAATTGACTCCAAAACCACCACTGTTCCAGTCACTCAAGATGATCTATATATGTTAGCTCAACGACTGAACCAGATGCAAATTCACCAAAAGAAAATGGAAGAAAAGCTCATAAACAAACAAGCTCCACACGCTCACTCCCCACACACTAACCCCCCACACATTCTCCGAAGAGAAAATCTACACAACATTGATGCCACATCTACTGGCCAACAATTTTCGGCTGATTTCCCACAAGATTTGATCGGGAATTTTGATCAAAATATTTTTGATCCCAACTCGGAAAATATTTATGCTCTCCAGGAGCAATTTAGAAACCCCTCCAACACTTCCAATCAAAACTGGAGGACTAACCCGAATCACTCTTAGAAAAACCTGAACCCGATTCCTTTTCCCAAACAAAACTATTTTGGGAATTATGGGCAACCTATGTATCAACCTGGACCATCCCAGGATGATATTAATAATCAGGTCATGAAAACTCTGCAAGGAATGCAGACTCAAATGACAGAAGTAACCCTCATGATTACCAACTTGCAACACCAAGTTAAGGTTACTCCTGATCATCGACCTATTGAGAATTTACCTTCCCAACTCATGCCCAACCCAAATAACCAAAGGAATCAGTTCCAAGGTGGATATCCCAGTCAACCCATTCAACTAGCACCTTAGCATCCACCAGGTTTCAATAACAGCCAAGCTTCCCGTCCTCATCCTAGAAACAACCAGACTGCAAATGCAGTTACCTTGAGGAATGGGAAAACCACTCACAATCCCCTACCTGTTAAAGAAACCTGCTTTAATGAAACACAGATTAACTCTTCCCCTCCTATTGTTCAGGAACCAATTCATGCAAAACAGGGAAACCCTGCCCCATTTCCACAAGCCCTCCACTCTTCAAATAAGAAAAAGAAGAAATCTGAGCCCACTGAGAAGGAATTAATGGATTTATTTGGGCAAGTAGAAATTAATATCCCTCTCCTAGATGCCATTAAATATATCCCTGCCTATGCAAAATTCCTAAAAGATTTATGTACTCCGAAAGGCAGCCCAAAAACTTAGGAAAGGTGATTCTTCCAGAGACAGTCAGCTCAGTTGTGCAAAGCCAACTGCCTCTTAAGAGAAAAGATCTTGGCGCCCCCCTAATTCAAGTTATCATTAATGATACCTCATTTGATCACACTTTGTTGGATCTTGGTGCCTCAATTAATCTTATCCCTACAGTTGTTTTTGAGGAATTCAAGATCGGTGAATTGAAGCCTGTTGAGGTTACTCTCCAATTAGCCGACCGATCTACAATTAAACTAAGGGGAATTGTTGAGGATGTTCTTGTCCGGGTCAAAAATTATCTATTCACAGTAGACTTTTTAGTCCTGGACATAGAGGTACCAGAAGCACTAAAGTTTGCCCCCATTATTCTTGGAAGACCATTCTTAGCCACTGCCCGTGCAAATATTGATTGTGATTCTGGAAAGATGAAGATCATGTGTGGTGGTGAATCTGTAACCCTAGACATTTTTCAAGCTTCTAGGTGGTTCCAAGAACCAGATTTCTTTGATGATTCGGATTTAGAAATAGAAAACATTGTGGAGGAAACTTTGTAGATTTCCCATTTAGGTTCCTGTTTTGCCATCAATACGGTTCCTAAATAATCCACTTCTTCTCACCCTTCTACCCTAACCACAAGTCCAGCTAACCTTTTAGCTGACCCATTCACTCTCACCTCACCACTAACCCACAAAGCAGAAACTCTTTCAGAGCCAGGCCCACAATTGGAATTAAAACCTTTGCACGACTCCCTTAAATATGTCTTCCTGGGTCCTAATTAGACCCTGCCCCTGATTATACATTTTGGACTTACAGGGTGTTCAAGGGCGTTTCGTGCGGATTTAAAGCATATTATGTTGTAGTATAACCGACAAAACGTTCGAACAAATACAAAGTTTTTATTACTCGAAGACCGGAGTATCCGAGGTCGAACACAGGGAGCAAATGGAACTTACCACTAAATCAAAATGTAATTGAACACTCTAATTTACTCAAAATATCAATTCAGGTATGAATGTATGCGATTAAAAGGAGTTAGGGCAAAAAAAAATATGAAATTGGACGTCTGATCACAAGATCAGACGTCTTAAAAGCATCTCTCCTTTTCTTCTTGATTATTCTTCTTCTTCTTCTGCTGTAGTCTTTGCTCTGTCTTTTCTTCTTCTGATCTCTGCAAAGTTCTTCACTTGGCTTCTCTGTGCCTTTGCTTCTGGCTTGCTCTTTTCTTTCTTCCCCTGCGAAGGCTTCTTTCTTGCTTCTTCTTCTCTGCCTTGTTTCTTCCTCTTCTATTCTTCTCTGCCGTTCCTTCTTCTTTCTTTCTTTTCCTTCTCGCGGCCAAGTCCTTCTCCTCCTGCGTTCAGCCTGCCTGCACAGGGGAACAAAACCTAACCCTTCTCCCTCTACCCGCGCGTGTCTCTCTCTCAAGCAATTCACTCTAACCGCTCTACCAGAGCCACAGTCTCAATCGGGTCGGATCGTACCCGGGACCAGGCGCACCTACAGGTGTGTGATGCGCGAGGAGTGCGTAGGTCTAGGTCAGGTCGGATCCGCCAGGTCCGCGTGATCAGGCCGCGGACGAGGCGGGTGGGGTCAGTGAGGGACCTCACCCCTGTGCTTTCGAGGCAGTAAACGTATATCACAAAAAATCTTTATACCATACCTGTGCCTTGAGATTCCACGATGTGGGACTAAACGTTCCGCCCTTCCTTTGCGTGCGCCCGCAGACTCTCGTGTGCAATTGCCCACGCTGAAGGCCCTGCTGGTGATCCTTGCTGAACTCAGTCACCTCGCAACACTTGCGAGAGTCTGCTGCACCTGCCGCCTGGGAAGCCTGACGCCTGCTGCTGCTCCAAGCTTCCTGCTGCTTCGACTGTTAATGGCGGCCGGGGCGTTCACCTGAGCTTCCACAGAACGGCCTATTGGCCCAATTAGAATAGTTGGAAACCTTCGCCGTAGCACGGCGAAGGCGGTGGGTGATGCTGCAGGTTGCCGGTCGGCCTAGGCGTGCCCGCCTAGGTTAACCTGTGGCCGGAGATGGTGGGTTGTTCGGGGGGTGGTTATGGAGGTCTGGAGTGGCAGTTGTGGGGTGGAGCGAGTTCCTGGTGGTGAGGCGGAGCTCACGAGGTGGTTGGCGAGCCGTGTGGAGTGGCGGAGTGGTGTGGGCGGCTCGCCGAAGTTCGGTCGGTGATGTGGAAGATGAGGGTGGTCAGCGTCGGTCGAGGGGTAATCAGATGAGATAACAGGGGGAAAAGAGAGAGGATAGGATGGAGAGGAGTTCTAACCTAATTGTAAGGACGAAAGGGGACAGAAGGCGGACAGCAGTACTTGCTGTCGCCGGAGAAGATGACGCCCAGTGGGGGAGAACGGCGGCGACGACGGGGCTGAGGCGGCGTGCGCTGGTACTGCGCGACGCGGAGGGAGGTCAGGAAGCTAACTCTGCCACTGGTTTTGTGGCAGAGCGAAGAGGGAGGGGAGGGGGACTCGCCGGAGCTAGCTGGGGTATTTGGCCGAGCAGGAGGAGATGAATTGAAGGGGGAAACTCGGCCAAATCAAGCTCAGCCTCTTCGGCCGGAGTTGTGGGTTCTTATATAGGCGTTGGACTTGGTGTGCAGGGCGTGAAGGGCACGTAATTGCCTGAGGTTGGTCGCCGGAGATGGAAAGGAGTTAGGATACCCAAATCTCTCGTGCGTTCGCACGAGAGATTGGGTTCACACCAGGGATCGATATCGGTCTTAAATGGAAGGCAATTCTTCAGAGAATTCTCCTTCCATTTCTGGGAGGGAATCTCTGAGGGATTAGAGAGCAATCCCTCTCCGAATCTCGCCGGAGCTCGGTTCTGCCCTAGCAATGGCGGCAGGACCGGTTTGCAAAGGAGGCGAAGAACCTAGGGGGTTCTCTGCAACGGTATTCAAAAGATAGGGACCAATTTGTGATTTGGGTGTACTAAATTGCAAAGTAGGTCAAGATGACCTCTCCTTAGGTCCAAATTTTGGTATAAACCTAATTTGGACCTAAGGAAACCAATGGAGAAGTTAGATTTCAGGTTTGACCTCGTTTGACTGGATATTTTGCGTAAAAACCCAAATTAGGTTAATTGAAGAGCTAGGACCCTAATCTAGGTCAAACTAGGTTCCAAAGGCCAAATTAAGTGTTCTAAACCCTAGAGTATGGTTTTCCATGATTTGTAGAGGGTTTACTTGCTTTTTGTTCTGACCGGAACCTTGTTAATTTAAGCGGGTTTGTTTTAGGGTTACCAAGTGTCTTTTAGTTCTTAGATTGCACATGAACCCATTTCTGATTGACTCAACCCACTTTTTATCTCATTTAGACCATTTGACCTATGTTTTGCCTCTGAGAAATCCCGTTTATCTACTGCAATGGTAAAATTGCAGTTTTAACCTTTATTTCATGTTTTCTTCTCAGAGCACTTGTTCCTTCAGTTCGGCCTTCTTCTAGGTTATGTAGGAGCTTTTATCTTCTTTATTGGGTCAAAATGAGCTAGTTATGGCTCATGATGAGGCTCTCATCATACCCCCATGCCTAGCTTTTGCTAGTCCCTTAGCAAAATTTCAAAGTTTTAACTTCCGTTCTAGACCCTGAATGTTGTCAACATTGATAAGTGCTTCTCCTTTTCTTTTGTGATTAGGTGGGAATGCCGACAATAGGCCTAGAGGTACTCAAGTACCAACCAAAATCCGGACCTGTTCCGCTTTAGCCTCAGTCTTCTGCAAAGGTTTCTACGGCCCACAGAACCTAACCTAGGGTTTGTTGGACTCTGCGGTTAAAGCACCCGTGCTTGAGATATTTTTAGCCTAAGTTCAGTTTGCAGTGCGTTTTTTGTAAGAGAGAGATAGAAGATTTATTTGTTTGGAGAGCTTTTCTCTCTCTTTTCTTTTTTATTTCTAGCTTCGGATTAGCTTCTCAACACGGTCTGTATCGGATTCCTCGTCTCCATCATCAATCCTCAAAGGTCCCTGGCTTTCGAGATTTCGAGATAATCCCGCCCATGGCAACCCCCGGAACCCTGGCTTTCGAGATTTCGAGATAATCCCACCCATGGCGTTCCGTGGCCGAATTCAGACCCTGGCGATCGACATTTCGTGATAATGCCACCCATGGTATCTGAACCAGCAGAGTGCTTACATGCCCCCAGTAGGATATTTAAATATCCTAAGAGACAAGCACCGAGGAGACAATATGTTGTTACGCATCTTCGAGGGGAATTTCCCGCCTCTCCGCGCTGGGAACTCATCCAAATCAACTTGTGTTGATTGGCCGCTCCTAATCTAGGTGACTTTTTCAGAATATTAAACGCTCTTGCGTGTTTTGGATGTTTTATGCGCACTGAACCAGACTGTGTGTGAATTTGGGGTGCTTAGGTTACCGAATCCCGCAAACCGGAGGTCAGTTAACGAGGCTGAATACTTCCTAAGCCTTAGACCTAATACTCAAGCTTCGCATTTTCCTCAACCTCTTGAGGATTATCCAGATTTTAACGGATACGTGAATTTTTAAGCTAAAGATACTAGCCCAAAAGGCCTAAGACCAGCGTTTCCGCTAATCTCTTGTTATATCTCCGTAGCACTTTTCTTTTCTTTTTCTTGACTCGGTCTAGAACTTCAGTTAACCCCTTAATCTTTTACTAATGACTTTTTCTTTTTCTTTTCCTTTTGTGCTCCTTTCTTCATTTTTGCTCTTTTTCTCCTCCTTATGATTATATGGCTCACAACATTTCCTCCCTCCTATTTTTTTTGTTCTTTTTCGTAATTTTTCAATTTTTTGTGTTTTTGACATATGTGAATTTTTTGTGAGAATCCTTCTGATTTTTTTCTTGGTTTTGTATGTATGCACTTTATCACCCCCCCATGCCTAAGTTTTTGCAATGTCCTCATTGTAAACAGAGGGTGGGAATTAGTGTTGAGGTCAGGGGCTTAGAACAGGATATATCGGGTGGGTGAATGGGTCGGGAATGAGTGATGCGAATGATTTTAAGCTCTGATACGTGTACCAGAGGTGGGATCAACTGTCTAAGGCTGAACTCAAGGTGCAATAGACGTGGAGTACAGACGGCTAATCAGACGGGTCTCTATTTTTGAGATGACGGGTTGCCTCCCGTTAAGTGCTAAATTTAATGCCTTCAGCCGAGCGAAAAATGGGGTGGAGAGGGAGTGGTCAAATCAATGGAGTTTTGGAAAACAAGCACCTTGATTAAGAGCCTGGTTGGTCCAACCAGGTACTTGTTCAGATCAGTGGGCTGATGATGCAGCCCAAACCCAATAAGTCTGGTGGGTTGATAGATGTAGATTAGCAGATGTGGGACCCACCAAATGCAGTGATGTTCTGATAGATATGGAAGTGAAAACTCGAGTTGGGGCTCAGTCGAATCAGCCTGGTGGGGGTAGGGTTCCGAAAAATAATTAATGTAAGATGTGGAATCCCTACAGGGACGGTCAAAGGATGGAGGCTCCTGATTTGTGGTCTGATCAGTGTCCGATACCCGGTATAGATACGGAGTTGAATCATCTGCAATCGGCTCATTGAGAGGTGAATCAGAATAGAAATTGAGTCCGGTTGCGGGTCGAGGTGGGGAACGGGTTTTGATTGGTGCTGTATACGTGGAGCAGGTGGCTTCAAAGAAGATTGACATGTTATAATCAGGAGGTAGATTTTCTCCGATGTTATGGTCAGATTCGAGATCGTTGGAGAGTTTGCGAAAATCAAAGTTTGAATGAGATTCTAGATCATGAGTTCCACCATAGAATAAATCATATGTTGTATATTCAGCAGCCTGACTGGGATCTAGCCTAAATGTTAACTCTGAGCTTACAAAGGTGTCCCTATCTGGAAGAGGCTCAGGTTCAAGGTTAGTAGGGCAGAGCCAATCGAAACCCCGCTCGTCCAAGTCCTCGGTTTCTGTATCGTAGATTGGCATGACTTCCGAAAACTCGATTAGTTCTTCTGAGGAGGTTGACGAGGGATATTCATCAAATCGAGGCCCAGAATCATATTCTTCATTAAGAGATTGATTTTCTTCATATGGGGCCTTGAAATCTTCAATATAGGTTTCAGATCTAGGTTCTAGGCTTAGGATGTGGGTGGAATTACTAGAATCTAGGTCTGAATAACCTTCGCGGGCCACCTTATCAAAATAAGGGACGGAATTTATACCCGCGAGAGGTTCAGTTCTACTCTCATACTTGCAGGAGTCTTGGGATTCTAAAATGGGTTCATCATGGTCTTTTCCTGCATTTGGAGCTTCCCAACCTTCTTCAATATTAGGTGCATTATACTCCATCTGGGTTGGGAATCCACAACCATTTTGTGCCTCAAACCCGAGATCAGATTTATCCTCGATGTTGTCCCAAGATAGTTCATCCTCTGTTGGCAGTATGTACGGGTATTTCTGATCAATCACTTGTTTTATTAATCTCATTATCTCTTCCCGTTTTTCAAGACTATCTTGGTGTTGCTTCCAAAGTCGAGGATTTGTCATACATTGAAGGTATTCACTATTATGCAATTTTTCTATCTCAATGTATGCAGTAATGAGCAAGTCACGGGTTGATCCTTTGTTGGCTTCTGCTAATAGTACTTGGGCACAAGTTATGACAAAGGTTGTGGTTGTTGGGACATCAACCTGAATGTTTCCTACTGTTGTTGAGGTTTCTTCATTTTCATAAAATCTCATGGCATCCTCAATCATTTTATCTCTCATGGATCTCCGGTATTCAGGTTTCTCGACTGGTAGTCCTAGGTGGTTCGGCTGCATATTTGGATCAGATGGTGGAATCACGATCAGAGTTTGACTCAAGATGTGTTATGAAGCGATCAGATCTGAATAACGAGTCCCACTGAAAATGAGTGTGTGTGCTCTACAGAGAAAAGATGCAGGACTGGAGATGTTCTTGACCCAATCAAGACACCCAAAAGATGTTTGGATGACTATGGAGGTTTGGGGCGGATGGACCCCTGGATCCGAAGATCGTCCACCTGCGAATTACCTGGGCAGCCAGAGAGGGAGAGTCCTGCAAAGACCCCTACACGGTAGAGCGTCCCTACGGGTTACAGGGTTTCCCCCACCCGACCTCTCTTGTCACTGAGATTCCAGGTAAACCAGAATGGGGACCTTGACCTCTTAAGTCTATCACTTTTTATTTCAAAGGTGCTTTTAGGGTTCTCACTTGAACTTTAGATGTTTTTGGTATTGTGACCTAATTTAGAGGTTGGTTGACCCAAGGGGTCAACTTCACCTGACCTGTCCTATAGATGGCAGAATGATTCTAAGCTCGGAGCCTAGAGATCACCCTGATTTGACTCCCAGGTTATTAGGTCAAAAGAAAATTTTAAGATTCAAGTGATTTTAGGGCTCAATTTTAGGGTTTGTCTTATTTAACTTTCTTCAATCAAGGGCTTGGGTAGCACACTGATGCGGGAGGGTTTATTTCCTTTTACACAGGCATGTGTGACTAGCGCTTCAAGACCCTAATGTGGAAACCCTAATTTGGTTCTATTTCCAATCCTCTTTTTCTTTTTCAAAAGTTCTCTTTGGACTTATAAACAAGAAGTGTGTGGTCCGCCGAGATTAAGCGTTTATTTTCAATTAGGCACAAGAATTTGTGGGATGGAAAAAAAATCACTCCAACTTCAAGAATATTTGCAAAAATTTTTGCAAAATCAAGAAATGTTTTGCCTTAGAGATGGTGATTACTATATAAAGAAGGCAATTGATTCCTAACTTGATTTTCTTCCTTTTGTCTTTCAAAGATTAGGGGATGATTAAGGAAGAAAAGAAATTACCTGCCCTGGAGTGGTTGACTTGCGGGAGAGATTTTCTCATGAAGTACCTTCACGATCACATCAAAGAAAAGTAGGGCAAGTTAGTGTTTAATATGATAAAAAGAATGTAGAGACTAGTGGTAAATTGTGCAGTGCTCCCCGGCAACGGCGCCAAAATGTTCAAGGGCGTTTCGTGCGGATTTAAAGCATATTATGTTGTAGTATAACCGACAAAACGTTCGAACAAATACAAAGTTTTTATTACTCGAAGACCGGAGTATCCGAGGTCGAACACAGGGAGCAAATGGAACTTACCACTAAATCAAAATGTAATTGAACACTCTAATTTACTCAAAATATCAATTCAGGTATGAATGTATGCGATTAAAAGGAGTTAGGGCAAAAAAAAATATGAAATTGGACGTCTGATCACAAGATCAGACGTCTTAAAAGCATCTCTCCTTTTCTTCTTGATTATTCTTCTTCTTCTTCTACTGCAGTCTTTGCTCTGTCTTTTCTTCTTCTGATCTCTGCAAAGTTCTTCACTTGGCTTCTCTGTGCCTTTGCTTCTGGCTTGCTCTTTTCTTTCTTCCCCTGCGAAGGCTTCTTTCTTGCTTCTTCTTCTCTGCCTTGTTTCTTCCTCTTCTATTCTTCTCTGCCGTTCCTTCTTCTTTCTTTCTTTTCCTTCTCGCGGCCAAGTCCTTCTCCTCCTGCGTTCAGCCTGCCTGCACAGGGGAACAAAACCTAACCCTTCTCCCTCTACCCGCGCGTGTCTCTCTCTCAAGCAATTCACTCTAACCGCTCTACCAGAGCCACAGTCTCAATCGGGTCGGATCGTACCCGGGACCAGGCGCACCTACAGGTGTGTGATGCGCGAGGAGTGCGTAGGTCTAGGTCGGGTCGGATCCGCTAGGTCCGCGTGATCAGGCCGCGGACGAGGCGGGTGGGGTCAGTGAGGGACCTCACCCCTGTGCTTTCGAGGCAGTAAACGTATATCACAAAAAATCTTTATACCATACCTGTGCCTTGAGATTCCACGATGTGGGACTAAACGTTCCGCCCTTCCTTTGCGTGCGCCCGCAGACTCTCGTGTGCAATTGCCCACGCTGAAGGCCCTGCTGGTGATCCTTGCTGAACTCAGTCACCTCGCAACACTTGCGAGAGTCTGCTGCACCTGCCGCCTGGGAAGCCTGACGCCTGCTGCTGCTCCAAGCTTCCTGCTGCTTCGACTGTTAATGGCGGCCGGGGCGTTCACCTGAGCTTCCACAGAACGGCCTATTGGCCCAATTAGAATAGTTGGAAACCTTCGCCGTAGCACGGCGAAGGCGGTGGGTGATGCTGCAGGTTGCCGGTCGGCCTAGGCGTGCCCGCCTAGGTTAACCTGTGGCCGGAGATGGTGGGTTGTTCGGGGGGTGGTTATGGAGGTCTGGAGTGGCAGTTGTGGGGTGGAGCGAGTTCCTGGTGGTGAGGCGGAGCTCACGAGGTGGTTGGCGAGCCGTGTGGAGTGGCGGAGTGGTGTGGGCGGCTCGCCGAAGTTCGGTCGGTGATGTGGAAGATGAGGGTGGTCAGCGTCGGTCGAGGGGTAATCAGATGAGATAACAGGGGGAAAAGAGAGAGGATAGGATGGAGAGGAGTTCTAACCTAATTGTAAGGACGAAAGGGGACAGAAGGCGGACAGCAGTACTTGCTGTCGCCGGAGAAGATGACGCCCAGTGGGGGAGAACGGCGGCGACGACGGGGCTGAGGCGGCGTGCGCTGGTACTGCGCGACGCGGAGGGAGGTCAGGAAGCTAACTCTGCCACTGGTTTTGTGGCAGAGCGAAGAGGGAGGGGAGGGGGACTCGCCGGAGCTAGCTGGGGTATTTGGCCGAGCAGGAGGAGATGAATTGAAGGGGGAAACTCGGCCAAATCAAGCTCAGCCTCTTCGGCCGGAGTTGTGGGTTCTTATATAGGCGTTGGACTTGGTGTGCAGGGCGTGAAGGGCACGTAATTGCCTGAGGTTGGTCGCCGGAGATGGAAAGGAGTTAGGATACCCAAATCTCTCGTGCGTTCGCACGAGAGATTGGGTTCACACCAGGGATCGATATCGGTCTTAAATGGAAGGCAATTCTTCAGAGAATTCTCCTTCCATTTCTGGGAGGGAATCTCTGAGGGATTAGAGAGCAATCCCTCTCCGAATCTCGCCGGAGCTCGGTTCTGCCCTAGCAATGGCGGCAGGACCGGTTTGCAAAGGAGGCGAAGAACCTAGGGGGTTCTCTGCAACGGTATTCAAAAGATAGGGACCAATTTGTGATTTGGGTGTACTAAATTGCAAAGTAGGTCAAGATGACCTCTCCTTAGGTCCAAATTTTGGTATAAACCTAATTTGGACCTAAGGAAACCAATGGAGAAGTTAGATTTCAGGTTTGACCTCGTTTGACTGGATATTTTGCGTAAAAACCCAAATTAGGTTAATTGAAGAGCTAGGACCCTATCTAGGTCAAACTAGGTTCCAAAGGCCAAATTAAGTGTTCTAAACCCTAGAGTATGGTTTTCCATGATTTGTAGAGGGTTTACTTGCTTTTTGTTCTGACCAGAACCTTGTTAATTTAAGCGGGTCTATTTTAGGGTTACCAAGTGTCTTTTAGTTCTTAGATTGCACATGAACCCATTTCTGATTGACTCAACCCACTTTTTATCTCATTTAGACCATTTGACCTATGTTTTGCCTCTGAGAAATCCCGTTTATCTACTGCAATGGTAAAATTGCAGTTTTAACCTTTATTTCATGTTTTCTTCTCAGAGCACTTGTTCCTTTAGTTCGGCCTTCTTCTAGGTTATGTAGGAGCTTTTATCTTCTTTATTGGGTCAAAATGAGCTAGTTATGGCTCATGATGAGGCTCTCATCACAGGGGCACAAGAGCACAAACTCCTCCAGGTTTTGAGCAAATATCGAAAAGCTATTGGCTGGACCCTTTCTGATCTTAAGGGTATTCATCCATCCTATTGTACGCATCGTATATATTTAGAGGATGATTCTCGCCCCTCCCGCCAACCACAAAGGCGCTTGAACCCTACTATGCAGGAGGTGGTAAAAAAGGAGATTATTAAGTGGATGGATGCTGATATCATCTACCCCATTTCTGACAGCTCCTAGGTTAGTCCAACACAAGTTGTGCCCAAAAAGGCTGGACTAACAGTTGTCACTAATAATAATGGGGAGAATGTAGCCACTCGAACCGCTTCGTCTTGGCGCGTGTGTATCGATTACCGAAAATTAAACACCGCCACCAAGAAGGACCATTTCTCGCTCCCCTTTATTGATCAAATCTTGGAGCGGTTAGCCTTATGGGATTTTTACTATTTTCTGGACGGTTATTCTGGCTATAATCAGGTAGCGGTTCATCCTGAGGACCAGGACACAACAACTTTCACCTACCCCTTTGGAACCTTTGCTTTCCGAAGGATGCCCTTCGATTTTTGCAACGCACCTGCGACTTTTCAAAGGTGCATGCTTGCAATTTTTTCAGACCTGGTAGGTGAATGTTTAGAAGTCTTTATGGATGACTTTTCTATTTTTGGAGATTCTTTTGACCATTGTCTCAAAAACCTTGAAAGAACTCTCCAAAAATGCATAGAAGTTAATCTGGTCCTCAGTTGGGAAAAAAGTCATTTCATGGTCCAAGAAGGTATTATCTTGGGCCATGTTATTTCAAAACAAGGAATAGCGGTAGATAAAGCAAAAATAGATGCTATATCTAAGCTCCCACCACCCACTACTGTCAAACAGATCAGATCCTTTTTGGGTCATGTGGGTTTCTACCGTCGATTTATACAAAACTTTTCCCAAATCTCCAAGCCCTTAGCTTCTCACTAAAGACCAGCCATTTGATTTTAATGATAAGTGCCTGCAGAGTTTTTTAAGTTTGAAGAAAGAGGTTACTGAGGAACCAATATTGCAGGGACCTGATTGGAATAGTCCCTTTGAATTAATGACAGATGCCTCAGATTTTGCTGTAGGGGCCATTCTAGGGCAAAGAATTGGCAAGAAGTCCGTTGTGATCTATTATGCTAACAAAACCCTTGATGATGCACAACAGAATTACACGATTACTGAAAAGGAACTTCTTGCCATTGTATTTGCCTTAGAAAAATTTAGATCTTATCAGTTGGGGTCACATGTCACTGTATATACCGACCACTCAGCAATTAAATATTTGTTGACAAAGAAAGATGCGAAACCCCTACTTATCCGTTGGATTCTGCTGCTCCAAGAATTTGACCTGGAAATCAAGGATAAGGCGGGATTGCACAATGTAGTGGCCGACCATCTCTCTCGTCTTATGACGAATGACATAATGACCCCGCCAGATCAGTTCCATGATGAAAGCATCCCTCCCTTGGTTTGCACCCATCGCAAACTACTTAGCAACAGAACGAATCCCCGCTGATTGGCCAAAAACAAAATGGGATAAGTTCTTTGCTGATATTAAATATTATTTTTGGGAGGAGCTTGACCTTTTCCGCATTTGTACCGATCAGGTCATTCGACGATCTGTACCCGATCCAGAAATCCATGATATTTTGACACATTATCACTCAATGGCCTGTGGTGGACTCTTTTCGGGCAAGAAAACTGCAGCTAAAATCCTTAATGCGGGATTTTATTGGCCCAGCTTACACAAAGATGCTCATAACTTTGTTCGGTCCTGTGTGTGTTGCCAGAGCATCGGCAACATGACTCGGAAGGATATGATGCCCCTTAATCCTATTTTAGAGGTTGAAATTTTTGATGTTTGGGGCATCGACTTCATCGGACCGTTCATCAACTCTGGTGGGTATTTATATATATTAGTCGCAGTCGATTGTTTCAAAATGGATAGAAGCAATACCCACCTGCACTAGTGATCACCGTGTGGTTGTCGAATTTCTTAAGAAAAATATTTTCTCAAGATTCGGCATACCAAAAGCCATTATCAGTGACAGAGGTTCACATTTCACCCACTCACAATTCCGTCACCTTCTTTCTAAATATGGGGTGAATCATAAAATTTCCACACCTTATCACCCCCAAACGAATGGCCAGGCTGAAGTCTCTAATCGGGAAATTAAAAATATTTTACAAAAGACAGTTAGGCCCGACCGTAAAGATTGGTCCACCAAATTGGACGACGCTTTATGGGCCTACCGTACCGCTTTTAAAACCCCGCTTGGCATGTCTCCCTTCCGTCTGATTTTTGGGAAGGCATGCCATCTCCCGGTAGAGCTAGAACATAGAGCTTTTTGGGCAATAAACAACTCAACATGGATTCATCTGATGTCGATATCCATAGAAAATTACAATTAACTGAATTGGAAGAATTACATAATTTTTCTTATGAAAACGTGAGGATTTATAAAGACCGAACAAAAAAATTTCACGACAAATATATTGTTCGGAAACACTTTGATGTTAATCAACGCGTTTGGCTTTTCGATGCAAGATTACGTCTTTTTCCTGGCAAATTAAAATCAAAATGGACCAGCCCCTCTATTGTCCATAAAGCATATCCATACAACGCTGTTGATCTTTTTGATCCAAAAACTAATTCGACCTTTCAAGTCAATGGCCAATGTTTAAAGCCCTATTTTGATCATACGCCTAAAATTCCGTCTGAATCTTTTAATTTTACTGAGCCAGCCACCCTCGATCACTAATGCACACTACGCCCAACTGAATGGCATAAAAGATAGCACTGGATGGGAGGTAACCCATCATTTTTTTCCTGCTTTCTTTTTTTTCTTTTTCCAGGTTTTGATCATCCTAAACCCGACCATTCTTCACTAAGGTAATTCTTTTTCCCTCCTAATGCATGAGGACATGGCATAACTTACGCATGGGGGCAATGTTTTTAAAATTTGACGATCAATTTAGGATTTTCAAAATCGAAAAACATGCATTTTTTCTTTAGTTTATTTCCTGCTTGCATACCCAAAAAAAATAAAAATGTTGGAAACTTTTTGAGGAAAAATTTTGAAATCGGGACTAAGGTCGAAAAACTCACTTTTGGTATAATGGGATTTAATTTTTAACAAACTAGGGATGAGGATGTGGATCTGATCATTAGAATTTTAGGGTCTATTTTATACTAGATCAGATATCCTTCTCTAAAATTCCACCTGAACTCATGATAGTTCAAGTGACTTGATCCTATTTTGTAATGTGGAAAGTATTTGGCTTAGTTTCTGATTCAAAAACTTGCATGTCTTGAGAAACTTCTTGTGTCAATTTTCACACACAAGCCAACACTTAAAAACAACTAAAAATTTGAAGAAACTCCCTTGTTCGGACTTAGTAAAAGTCTGAAGCAGATCATTGGTTTGAGTTCCCACCGCTGAGAAGGAGGAAAATGCCTCCTTTGAGGACGTGATGTCAACATGTTATCGCCTCGGTGCTGCTCCATATCTATATTTCATATCTTTAGATGGAGCATTAAAGAGCATTTTAGCAGCTCAAGTGTCTTGGACAGTGCTCTACCTATAGTGTCGGAGCAAGAGCTTAAGTTTGCTTGGAGCTCCCCTTTACACCGCATTGTGTTTTAGGGTTGTGAGCTTCTCGATGGTGTCATGGACAGTGCTATCCTGAAGTACTAGCACCAGAGCCCCCTCGAGGATTGGTAACAGGAATGATGATCCCAACACATCTGTTGTAAGACCAAGCTGAAAATAAGCATGGGGGAGAGAAAAAAAAAGAATAAATTAACACAACCCTATAAATGTTGGCTTTTCACAAGCACAGACACAAGGTTTTAAAGGATTTTTGCAAGTTGCGAATCAGATTCATGAGCCAGAAAAATCCGAAAAATAAAAATTTCAAGTCATCTAAATTAACAAGGGGTTAATTTGTGAATTTTCTGGAGGATATATTGATCCCGTTTTATCTAATGGTCGGATCCAAAAATAAATCCCGATGTTTATCTTTAACAAATCACGTACCTCCTGTGTTTAGATCAACCAAGGTCCCCTAATCTTTTTCCTCTCAAAAGTCGAAAAAAAAAATTGGATTTCCCAAAAATTTCGTTTTCCCAAAAATTTGAAGTTTTTCTAAGAGACTAGAAAAAGATAAGTATGGGGGTGTGATAAACGCCAGTTTATCATCATTCTTATGCACTAAAATAAACCTAGCTCTTAGGATTTTACTCCGCAAACGGGTTTTTGGGCTGCATTTAGGCATTAACTAGGTTAGGCATGCATTGCATTTTCCTTTGTTGTTTTAATGTGTTTTTGTGAGTGTTAGAGGTGAACAGATAACCAGATCCCTAAAACCCTAGCACTCAAGAAGGAAATTGGTGAAGAAGGAGCTCAGACTAGCTGGAACTCAGCTTGATCCAGCTTACCACAGCTGGAACCCAGCTCACGTGGACTAGGGTTAGCTCATCCTAGCTCCATTCAGCTAATCTCAACTGAATGGCAGCTCAAGAGAGCTCATCTTAGCTCACCCAAACCTAGGTCAGCTTAGATCCAGCTCAACTTAGCAGAGTCTAGCTCATCTCAGCTCCCATTGTCCACAGGGAGCTCTAGCTAGCTCAGCTGAGTTGACTGGAGTTCACCCGAGCTCAGATCCAGCTACATCCAGCTCCACTCAACTCCAGCTAGCTGAAGAAGAACTCATCCTAGCTTAGGAAGCTCAAGTCCAGCTCCTGGGGACCCAGCTTAGCTCAAGCTAATTGAGCTAAGCTACCTTAACTGTCTCAACCAGCTCAATCCTCCCTGGGAGCACCAGACCCAGCTCACCTCAGCTCCATTCAATAGAAGCCAACTCACTTTAGCTTGGCTTAGTAGCTAGCAAAGAACTAGCAAGCTAAGCCAGCTAGAGTAGCCCCATGTTGACCTCTTTAGCAGCTGCCTGCTCCACTTCAGCTCTAGATTTTTCAGAACCAGCTCCTCCCTCCAAACCCTACCTCCAACACCTCCTCCTCTACTCCTCCATTAGCTAAGCTAGCTTAGCTTAGCTTAGCTTAGCTTAGCCTATCTTAGTTATGCTCCAACTTCCTTGGCCTGTACCACCCAAAAACCCTACCTAACAACTCCACCAACTAGCTCCACCTAAGCTCCACATAAGCTAAACCTACTTGGCGCCAACCTAGCCTACCCACCACCTCCAAAAGGCACCTAAAAGTGGTGCCAAAACCACCCTAATTACCCCCTTGTTGGCGCCACTTTTCCCTCCAAAAATCCCCTTCATCTCCACCACACATCTCCCCTTAAACCCATCTCCACCCTCCACATAATCCCACCTTCTAGAAACCTCAAAGTTGGCGCCAACCCATGGCACCTCTCCATGGTTGGAGCCACTTTTAGGTGCCTCTTGACCAACCCTAACTACCCCCCTTACACCCCTTAGGTGGCACCAACAACCCTTAACCCTAGGATCATCTAACCACCTCCATCCTTCCATCTTAACACTCCATTTCAAGAGGCACCTTAACCCCTCATCCTACCCTATAAAAAGACCACTACCCACCGCCATTCAAAGCATCCTTGGCTAGCAAATTCACTCTCATATTCTACCTAGAGCCCACGCCCAAGAGAGAAGAAGAAGAAGATTAAGGGGATATTCTATCCCCTTGGTGCCTTCTCCTCTTCCCTTCTCTCTTGAGCCACTCCAGCCAAAGGAGAAGCCAGGCAAGGAAGATCTTTGGAGGAGATCTTGAAGGTGGCCCATGCCACCTTGGAGGAGCTTTTGAGGGTGGTGCATGCCCACCCCTTCGAGGAGAGCATTGAAGGTGGTAGCATCTACCTTAGAGGAGCTCTCAAGGAAAGAGAAGATGGAGGCCCTCTTTTCAAGCCAAGGAGCAGCTAGGCTTGGAGCAAGAAGACTCCCCTCTTCACCAATTTTTGCGAGAGGATTTGTGTTTCTTTTATTACTTTTAGATTTTTTCATTTCTAGTAGAATCATTCCTCTACTTGTCTTGGAAAAAGAACACAAATTCTAGTTAATCAAATTACTTTCTTTTTACTTTCTATTGCAATTGTTGCTTTGGTTTTAGCACTTGTTTCACTTCTTCTTCCTAATTACTCTAGGCCTCCACTTGCCTAGAGTGAGCTTAGGAAGAGGATATATCTATCTCTTAAGTTTTAGTTAAGTAATTATAGGTGTTAGTACTTTCCGCTACAATTTGCACTTTGCCCATATTATTTCAAAACACAAAAAATATATATATATATTTAAAATACCAAAAAGAAAGTTGAGATGTATTTTTAGCAAGAGAATTGAATTGCAATTTTTGTCTCCTTGGATGACCCTAGATACTCCCCTATCTAGGATATAAATTTAAAAGCGTATGCGAATTCACGTGTTACAACGACATTAAAAACCTGCCTTTGCAAATCACACGTATTTTGCATCATCAGGCACATAAGTGGTTACCTAGACTGATTTATGCTCAATTATATGTTTGTTTGTGTGTACCGGTTCCAAAGATCGGATTACCGGTTGAGTATGAATTAGAAGATGTTGTGTACCTCTGTGGGATTTTGGTTTTTAGAATTTTTTTTATAAGTGGGGGTCCGGTGGGTGGAGGTGGAAATCAAAACAACCAAACTAATCCTAGGATTTCTGAGAGCGCCTAAATTAATTAGGGTTTGAATTAGGGTGATGGAATGAAATCTATGGAGGGGGAAAGAATGGGGCAACACTTACAATTGTCTTCAACTACACTTTACTCCTTTCTGCTACTCGAAGATTCCTTGGAGAGGTACCTGTAAGACAATAAAGAAGAAATAAAAGAGAGTTAGAGAGCAAATAAGTGAGAAGAATGCAAAAAAAAATCAAGATCCGTTGCCTCCCCGGCAACGACGCCAAAATGATAAGTCAAAATTTCATAGCGAAAAGATTTGAGTTTAGAAAACCTGTCGTTGTAGTGCAATTTGCAAGAAAATCCATCAATCAGATAACTTTTACTGAAACTCAGAATGAGTCCTAGGTCGAATATGGGGAGGCTACGTCTATTCTAAATCCATAGTTATATTTTTCTATAATTTTTTGTTTATAAAAGAGACATTCACAATGATGCTATCCTACTTGCAATATAAACAACAAAACTAGACAGAGAGGGAGAGAAAGAGAGACAGAGAGAAACAACTTTTATAATAAAAGTAATGTTGTTACAGCTACAACTAGAAAGCAGAAAATCTAATCTAGAATGTGATGAGCTCATATTTGTGGGCTAATTAGTTACTTAAATGCCTAGGAATTAGATTAGTATTGGCATATAAATAGCATACAATAAGATGTAAATAGATTAGTCTAATTATTCATTTATTTACATATTTCATGCATTGCATTCAAACTTAGAATTCATTTAGAGTAGCATGCATTAGAATAGTTAATCTTTTAGGTTGCATTACATGCATTACTTTATTTCACATTTCTTTTAAGGGCTTATAAATAAATAACCCTCATTTAATTTCTTTATTTTATCTCCAACGAATGCATGCAGGAGAGTTGCACCGGCTATAATGCACAAGCGACAATCGTGGATCCCTATTCCCACGATCTACGTCGCTTCACCTCTTCTTCAACCAACGTCTGCTTGCACCCGCACTCCTCTTGCAACATAAAGGAAGAGTCCGCTCCACCATCACTGGCAAGCCATCACCACCGATGCACTACTGCGCAGAGAGTCAAGTTCTCCATTCCACCACTGTCAGCCTCAATCGCGAGTACAAGTCCACACCACCACTGGTAGGCGGGGTGACAGAACGCCGCGCCATCAGAGGCTTGTGCAGCTTACTGTGAGCGTGTGCCTGAAGGCCACGTAGTTATAATTCTCTCCGCTATCACCATCACCGCCACCACAGCCACGCACCAGCAGCCAACCCCTGCACATTTAAGACTTCTAGGAATGTTCCCAGACGTCTGATCTCCCAACAGTGTCTTCTTCTTCTTCATCTCCTTCTACTGTTGCTCAAAGAACCCATCATCACCATCGCACCTCTCGCCAAACCTCATCCTCTCCTCGCCGGTGCACACCCAACAGCAACTCCCTCAACTGCTACACGCAACCATCTCCGCGACCACAGTGCGACCAGCCCTCCCCACGTGCGCCCGCACAACCTGCAGCCCCCTTCTTCCAAGTGACACCCACCTGCATGTAGACCTTGAGCAGCACTACGCCCCCTCGCTACAGACCACACGCACCTGCAGCAACTTCCCCGTGCACGCAAGTGCTCTTCTAGCAGTCCCTCACCCCCTTCAGCAGCGCGCAGCACTGCTTCCACTACCTGCAGCCCACAATAGCAGCACCTGAGGTCGAGCCCAGCAGCGCTCGCCCACGCCCGCATGACCCACGCACGCCTTCGCCGAACCCTCCAGCAAGAATGCAGGCGTCTGACGCCCCTTGCATGTGTGCCTTCACTAGCGCCACACCAGCAGCAGCAGAGAGCTACAACCACCGCCATATCTGCCATCGCTCCTCTCCTCGCCGCCGCCACCTCCGACCACCTTTGGCGACGAGACCACCACCGCCGAATAGCCCTCGACTCACTCAGCCTCCGGTGAGCTTCTTGCCTTCAATCACAGCCTCCTCCTCGCGCACAGACAAGGGGAAGAATTTCCCCTATTTTTCTATAGTGAAACGAGGTATTAGTTTTTACATTCAATGTCATTGCAAACTTTTATTTTTATTTTATTATTGTGAACATTTCATTGAGCTCCCCCTTGTTTGGTATAAATGCAATTTCAGATTGTGCTCTCATTCAAACTAATATCTAACATGGTTTTTGACATAATTTTCGGGGGAAACAATTCGTGAACATCTATTTTTAACCCGTACGAGTTTAAATATGCCATTGCCTCCCTGTGGACATGACTCGCTCTCTCGAGTGGTTTATTTTCAATTTAATACTTTGATTAGTCGATTTTCCACCACTTTAAAATACAACGACAAATCATCTTTATCATCTTATTTGAAGGCCAAAATTGACACGTCAAATGGCGCCGTTGCCAGAGATGCAACAGGCTTAATTAACTTGCAATTGTTCATTTGTTCATGATGATTTAAATTGAGGCATATTTAACTTGTTTTATCTTATTTGGTGCGGGGTACACATATTACACACAAGTTGTCGCATCGACCTCAGCAACGCCGTGGTGGACCTTGTTTCCACCACTTGGAGGAGGAACTGAGCTTCGTATCTTGGTGGATCTTGTGGCCACCTCCAAGATAAACATAGGAGCTTGTGGGCCTTGACCCACACGCATAAAAATGCATGGAGGACCATCTCGGAGGAGTTTTCCTCTTAGAATTTTGATTGTACATTTTAGAATAGACTCTTTAGGTTTAGTTTAGTTGTTTGTTTTCTCGCCTTTGTACTCTAGGGCCTATTTTAAGGGTTTGTTCCCTTATTTTGTTTTAGGCCCGTTGGGTAACTTTTGGGAGTCTGTTCTCTCTTTCTTTTGATTTAGGTTTTTACTTTTTTTTGTGGATTGATTTTATTTTTTCTTGATTGTGCATAAGTAGCTGAAGAAAAAAAAAGCACAAGCTGCCTGCTAGAAGTTGCCTACCCTTAGGACAAACCATTCAGGTCTGTATGAGCAACCTTTAGATTTATTGCTCTGCATTGCGTGTATTTTCACATTGTTATTGCTGGAAGCAAGGTACGCATTCTCTTACTTTGCATCCATATTTTAATCACACATTTGCATTTGGACTTAATTCCTAGACCACATAATTTGTCTTGAAATGACTTAACAAGTGGTCACATTTTCTGAAAAAAGAACTAATTAAAGGTGGAACATATAAAACCCAAGGAGTTGATTTGAGACATTGTGCTACGGTTCAAAAATTCAAACTTTTATGGTTAATGCACACGTGCATGACTACGCACTAAAGCACGTAATTAGACACTCCTAGGTTTTGAGCTACTAGGAAAGAACTCTCCTACCATTGGATACCAAAGTGTTTGAAACTTAAGTTCAAAAGTTTTGTAACTCCAAGGAGGGGGATACCCTGTCACGGATTTTTTAGGGTAGTTAAGAAGCACCGCGAAAGCACAACTTCAAAGGAAGGCTTAGGCCTGCTTGCATCCCTCGATCTTCCATCCTTGGAGTACTTTACCAATTGAACTTCAAGGCAGAGCACCTAAGTTCCAATTAGGTTTTCATTAAGGCATTTCGTAGGTCAACAATAGGCACGTAATTGATTGGGCAATTTGAATTGTCACCTGCAACTGGACTAAAAAGGCCTTAATTGATTAAAGACATAAAAGTCCTTTTGAATTGTGTTTGTTTGTGTATGCTTGGTAGGCGATCTCTGAGGAAACAACTTGTGTTTAATTCAGAACCTGAAAGGATCCTTAGGAGAGCCAATCAAGAGAGAAGAGAGATGGCCGAGGAATTTGAAAATAGAATTGTGGAGAACCAACGATCTCTGAGAGATTATTTTATCCCTACCAACCAACCTAGCCATACACTGAGAAGACCTGGGGGGAACAATCCATATGAAATCAAGAGTAGTACCATATCCCTGTTGCCCTCATTCTATGGTACTTCTAGGGAGGACCCCTACAGGCATCTGGAGGAATTCACCGAGGTCTATTCCACGGTGAGATTGCAAGGTGTTACTGATGATGCCCAAATGCGAACCCTCTTTCCTTTCTCCCTCAAGGATAAGGTGAAGCATTGGTATCACACTCTAGATGGTAGAGTGGATACTTGGGATGCCTTGAAGGGAGAGTTTTTGAAAAAATACTTCCCCATGAGCAAGACTAATCACTATAGGAGAGAAATCATAGGTTTTGCTCAACAAGATGGAGAACAATTTCATGATGCATGGGAGCACTTTAAAGATTTGTTACGCTTATGTCTCTATCATCAAGTGCCAAGATGGCAACTTGTAGAAAGGTTCTACACTGGATTAAATGATAAGCATAGGTAAACAGTGGATGGAGCCTATGCAAGAACCTTTCTTACAAAAACTGAAGAGGAGGCTTGGGATCTTTTTGAGACCTTCAGTGACAATTCTATCCATCTAAATTCTGCCTATTTGGATAGGAAACCCACTCTTATGGAGCGAAAAATTGAGGCAAATGAGGCTAGGGATACCCAGAATTTGGCCTTCCAAATTCAATTGTTGAACCAAAACATGGAAAGGCTTATGACAAACCCTAGCCAACTCACTCCAAATGCCTCTGCTTCCCAAGCTTCTGAATTCTCCATTTGCAACGGCAATATGCACGATACTGTGGATTGTCATTTAGCCTCCCAATTCCCTAACCTTGTATAGGCAGACCTGAATGCCGCCCAAGGGTTCTGACCCATACCTCATAATGACCCTTTTTCCAACACTTATAACAAGGGATGGAGGAACCACCCCACTTTTTCATGGAGACAGGGGAATGTCTCTAATTTAGGGAATTACAGACCCCAACCCTTTCATACTCAATAGTACAATCAACCTCCTATGCCCTCCCAACCATCCAAGACTTCTGAGATGGATGAGCTTAAAGCCATGCTAAAAGCCATGCAGGAGAATCAAAGCATGATTATCCAATCTCATGACAAGGCAATCAATGAGATGAAATCACAAATTTGACACCTTATCGAGGCCATGAGTAAAAGAGAGACCGGGAAGCTTCCTAGTTCATCTGAGGAGAACCCTAAAGGGAAAGGGATTATTTTTAGGGAGCATGCCTAGGTGGTGACTATTCTGATGAGTGGGAAAGAAATTTCCAAACCCGATGCTCCTATAGTCCCACCTTCTAAAAACCCATCCACCCTGACTTTCACCCCCACTGAGAAGAGCCGCCCAACTCTTCTCCGCTTGAAATCACCTCATAGGAAGAGGTTGTCCCCATTCCCCCACTTACCCAACATGATAACCCTTCCACCCAAAGACCGAGAGTGCCCTTTTCAGAGCACTTATTTGACTTTGGGTAGACTTCTGCTGGCTCATCCGGAGCCAAAGATAGGATGGACGAAATTATGGAGACTTTCAAACAAGTGCAAATTAACCTGCCTTTGCTTGAAGCTATCAGGAAGATTCCATCCTATGCCCGCTTTCTCAAGGACCTGTGCACGAAAAAGCGACAATCGAGGAAACAGGTCTAATCAAAAGTTGTCCTGCCTGATTCTGTTACCTCAATTATACAACATGGGACACCCCCGAAACTTAAGGACCGAGGAGCCCCATACATGTCAGTGGTCATTGGCAACCTACAAATAGATGAGGCTCTGCTTGATCTGGGTGAGGGGCTAAACATCCTTCCGAGCTATGTATATGAACAACTTGGAGGAGGCAATTTGAAGCCTTCCCCTGTAATCCTCCAAGTTGCAGACCATTCTTTGAAGACACCACGGGGCCTGCTGGAAGATGTCCTCGTGAAAGTGGAGGATTTCTTCTTCCTTGTTGACTTTTTAGTACTGGACACTGACCCTACCAACAAACTAACCAAGCCCTCCATCATCTTGGGCCGCCCTTTTCCTGCAACTTCTAATGCTTCAATTAATTGTCACACTGGGGCATTAAAAATGGGCTTTGGGAATAGGAAAATTTGGCTGAATGTGTTTGATGCTTATAAACAAGCTGGATTTGAGGATTATTCCCAAGTTGAGGTGGTAGATGATCTGATTGAAGAGAACTCCTGCAATTTTATGTGATGACCCCCTTCAGCATGTCATGCTAAATGAGCATTCTCATCTCTTGGAGGAATGTGAAGGGGATGTGCTAGAACTTGAGGAATTGCTTGGAGTTTCTACTGAGTCTCTTTCCCCATCATGTCTGCCTAAGGTAGATCTACTACCTGAGATGGGGACTTCTTGTTTGGCAATCGTAGAGCACATTTTTGATAGGAAAACGTCATAGTATAGTGCGCAATACGATCAAACAAAGATATTTAATAAAAGATAACGAGACTTGAGTCCCAGTCGGTCATCTCTGGGAGGCGTTTGTTTTACTTTTGAATTCTATCTTTTACCACTCTACTTTATTTAAAATCACACACCGGTTTCCAATCTCCTGATTAAGATTTCACCACTTCTATTATGAACCCATATTACGTGTGCATGTGTTAAATAGATCACAAAGGTGAAAGTGTGAGTTTCTGTGTGTACGATTCTAGTGAGATGGTGACTGTTTATAGAAAATGCGTCCACAGTTAGATTTTCTATATTTTCAAGAAAGGACATGCTTGTTGCAAAATAGATAAATGAGTGAAAACAGGCAACTTGAATCACGCAAAAAGGATGGCAATCAATAAGTTCATGGTGATTTCAGAACATAGACATATATATATAGAAAATATATTCTTCATTAATTCATTTGGAGAGCATTTGCAACATGAACTTATAGAGGAAGGCTTGTACATGAATGCTTAAAAATGTAGATCTAGATATCAGAAAACGATCGCATACAAGAATCTACGGGAGGATTTTGCATGCATCATTTGGGGAGAATAAGGACTACACTACTAAGCAATAATTAAAAGCAGTAAATGTAAAGAGATAGCTACTAATCTATCAGAAGTGAGGGCATTCGGAGGTGGTCTCCGATGGCCTTGGAATGGTGGAGAGGAGAATGAGGGGCGGCCAATGGAGCTTAGGCCGACCCTTGGAGAGAGAGAGGAGTGATCCAACATCCCAGCATGGTGTCCTTCATGGTGGTGCTCAGCTCGTGGAGATGGTGGTGGAGATGGTAGTGGCTAGCCTAAGTGGAACTGGATGAAAGTCATGAATGTAGATGGGAGCCAATGGATGTGAATGGGTGCAAATGGCCACCCCTTAGGTCTTTCTATAGACCTAAGGGATTCTCTCTAGAGAGGTGTGGAACTCTCTAGAGAGAGTCCAAGAGTGATCGGCCAAGTGGTTTTGAGATCCAAAAAATGTGGATCTCAATTTGAATGCCTCTTGGTTACTAAATTTGGAAACCAAGAGTGGCACCACTTGGAGAGAGTTATAGAGAACTCTAGATGTGTGGGAGTGCATGAATGGGTGTGTGTGTGTGTGGGTAGTCATGCCCTATGTGGCTAGGTGGTTTAGGTTAGGTCCTAAGGGGCTTAGGTAGGTGTATGCCTTGAATTACGGTTACAAACTATAATTGCTAAGGGGAAATTGCAATCAAACTTAACCTAAGTTTAATTGAATGAGTGTGAACCTAATTGAGAGTGAAATAACTCAATTAGGTTGGGTTTCGGTCAATTGGACTCTCACTAAGTCCAATTGAACTTGTGTGTGTTGAGATCTAAGCTTAATTGGACTCATCGAGTCCAATTAAGCTTAGGTGAAGGTAATTGACTTTGATCTAAGTCAATTGAGTTTGGTGAGGACCTAATTAGGTCCTTAGGTAGGTCTAGAGGTGATGTACTAGGGTTAGGACACCTTAATTTAGGTTCCTATGGGGTTGGGATTAGGTCTAGGGAGCTAGAGATCAAGATCAAGGCTTCAATCTCAAAACAGGAACTAGAGACCCATTCCAGACGTCCAAAAACAAAATCAGATGACTTATACTCAAAAATCAGAAGTCCAGACTTTCGTTCTGGATGTCCAATCTAAGTCAGGGGGAAATATAGATTCTGTTTTGGGTATTTTGCAGAAATTGGATGTCTGACAAAGTGTCTGGACGTCCAATAACACTGCAGAAGTGGGTTTGAGGTGTGCAGGAGTTGGCTAAGGGTCCTGGACATCCTATAACTTATCTGGACGTCCAGATAAGGGTTGGAACTAGGATTTTAGGGCTTCCTAGGGTGCTGTGACCTAATCTGGCTTGGGGGAAGTCTTTAGGCTATCCTAGGGCTAGGATGGACCTAAGCTCTTCACATTTTACTGCTTTATTCCTACTTAATAGAATAGCAAACCTTAACTCCCTTACATCATTATTCCTACATCTAATCTAAGTCTTCTGCTCCAGCTCTGCTGCAACACCCGTTATTCCTGATCCAGCTTCAAATCCTACTCCAGATCAAGCTCCTGATCAGATTATTGCTTGCAATCGACATAATGCACTTAATCAGCACATTATAACATTATTTTATGCATAGCTAAAGGAAAGCAGTAAAGATGCAGATAATGCTTATGCATGCATGAATAACCCTGACTTATGCTAAGTCCTAGCTTAATCTAGGTTAATTAAGACCTATGATTGCTGCGCTATCATATCCCCATACCTAAATCTTGCTAGTCCCTAGAAAATGCAAGACTGAATTATTTACAGCAAGGGTCCCTAAGGGACTGATTATTTTATCAAGTGTATGCCTAGAGATTTTTCTCCTTTTTGTTTTCATCCTATATTCTAGAAATCCAGACAATCGTGAAAGTGCAGCTATGTAGCTTTTGCAATGGATTCGAGTGAAAAACTGATACACCTCTAAAGCATGTACTTGACCCCTAGTAAAAATTCTAGTGGGATAGGCGGACTTCTTCCATCGGGGTATTCAAAATATTCTATGAATTCCACCCCGACTTTAGGCTTAGGTAGAGAATCTCTGAGGGAAAAGATTATATATTTGGTGGCTCACTCTCACTTGGTGCTACATAGAGACTAGTACTACAAAATCTAGATTCCTGGATTACTAAGTAACTCAACTCAGAGAAAGACGAGAAAAACTATGTTCCCTTTTGATTCCTTTGTATTCATTCTCTCTTACTCTTTTTCTTTTTCTTTTCTTTCTTTTTCTTGGAGCCCACAATCTCACCGAATTTGCACATATGATCTGTATTTGGTGGTCTCACTTAGCATTAACACTTTAATTGAGTTCCCATAACTCTAACACTAAGTCAAAATTCCTCAGCCAATATTTGGGCGGTCAAAAACACAAGAAAGGTGGCTTAAGGCCATATTTGGTGGATCTCAAATTTATTTAGTGGTATTGCCTCAATGCAACTGGAATAAATATTCATTCTTTTTTCTTTGCTTTTTCTTCTTTCTTTTTTTTCAACATAACACAACTAGCACACATCCATGAACTTTATTGAGGAGGCATTATTAGAGATTGGTGGTACTCAAGAGACAGTGGGTGGCTTATTTGGTGGAAGTGCCTACTCACGACACCGGGAGAGATGGATAGGACGGTGTATTTCTAACCTTGACATCAATACCCTCCTCCAACCGAGGATTCCATAAAGAATGGTCATAACCATCCACCTTAGCCCTAGTTTTATGAAAACTCACTCTCCGCGTATTTGCCTTATTTGGTGGTTCTCAATATTTCACACAAAATGTATACGCAGGAACCAAGAGTGAAAACTATGTCTAGTCTCAGAGTATCATCACCTAATTATCTAGGACTTCGGATTCCTTGTACTAATCTTAAAGCACCAGTACACTCTACTCTCCTCTCACACTATTTGGTGGATTTTTGGAAGAAAATCTGCCTGACTCCCAAAACACTGTCCAAGGATTCAGGAAAAGAAGTACTGCTCCTTCTCGATAGACTAAAGACGTTTATCAGCCTTCACCGTGAATCCATTGTAAATTCTACGTGTGTGTGAAAAGTTGTACTGGATTCCAGATTACAGGAATCAACTAAAGGATAAAATCCCTAATGCATTCTCCTAATAAAATAATCTTATTTATGAATGCAATATGTATATATGCTATGAACAAGTAACCTCATATAATTTGTACTTCATAAAATTTCCCTTTTGGGTTACATTCAGCTTGACCCTAAATTTAGAACAAGAGGTGAGCAGGTGAGTCAGAAGTGGCTGTTGCGGACGATTTCTAGCTCCAATGCGAGCATTGGAGGTAGAGTCAGTTGTTCTTTTATTTAAGGTCCTAAAGTACATTTTACATGTAGCTCCGAGGTTTTCCTAAGTGTTGGCATAAAAATTTTCAGTTTTGTTGTATCTACCCCCCCATGCCTAAGTTCTTGCATGTCCTCATGCATGAGTACAAAAGAAAATAAGTACTGCATGGAGAGAACGGGTAGAAATCACCTGTAGTTGCTCCTGAAATTATACATTCAGCACCGGCAAACCTATCCATATGCAATATACAAAAGGAAAATATGCTAACAGAAAAAATATGCTATATATAAAAATGGTTATGTATAAATGATGGTGGAATGTGGGATATATGCTATCTATATGCGCTAAGTTTAACGCCTCCAGCTGGGCGAGAATTCAGTCACACGTCCTCAATAAGATGAACAATCTCGTCAGTTGGAGGAGGTTCCTGGGCCAAAAATGGCTTGAGGTGCTGGCCATTTACGGTAGATATATGCCCAGATTTTGGGTCCCTGATCTGGATTGCCCCATTAGGATATGGGTGAATCACAACATAAGGGCCAGTCCACTTGGACTTGAGCTTCCCTACGAATAGTTTTAATCGTGAATCAAACAACCAGACTCGCTGGTTGGGCGTGAATGCTTTCCTCCAGATGTGGCGGTCATGAAAGGCCTTGGTCTTGTCCTTGTATATCAATGCATTCTCATAGGCCTCCCTCCGGATCTCTTCTAATTCACTGAGCTGGAGTTTCCATTCTTGACCTCTTGCATCGAGGTCAAGGTTACATTTTCGCACTGCCCAAAAGGTGCGGTGTTCCAGCTCTATAGGAGGTGACAGGCCTTGCCATATACCATGCGATATGGTGACATTCCGAGTGGGGCCTTGTATGCGGTCCGATATGCCCAGAGTGCATCGACTAACTTGTTAGACTAGTCCTTCCTGTCTGGTCTAACCGTCTTCTGGAGAATCAGCTTGATCTGACGGTTAGACACTTCAGCCTGCCCATTGGTCTGCGGGCGATACAGGGTGGCTATACGGTGATGTACCCCATATTTCTTTAATAATGACCTGAAATGGGCATGAATGAAGTGGCTTCCCCCGTCGCTAATCAGATCGTGGGGTATTCCAAATCTCGCGAAGATGTTCTGTTGTACGAAAGAAATGATGGTCTTATGATCAGCCTGTCTTGCCGGGATGGCCTCGACCCACTTCGAGACATAGTCGACGACTAGTAATATGTACTCGTAGCCATGCGAGTTCAAAAAAGGGCCCATAAAATCGATGCCCCAGACGTCGAACACTTCTACAACCATGATGGGCTGGAGTGGCATCATGTCTCTCCTGGTCATAGAACCAACCAACTAGCATCGTTTGCAGTGTTGGGCGTATTCGTGTGTATCTCTGAAAATGATTGGCCAGAAAAATCCCGACTACAAAATTTTTGCAGCAATTTTCCATCCCGAGAAATGACCACCACAAGCATCATTGTGCAAAAAGATAACACACTGGGGATCTCAGAATCTAGGATGCATCTTCGAATAATCTGGTTCGCTCCAATGCGGAAGAGTGGCGAGTCATCCCAAAGGTAGTATTTGGCTTCTGCAATGAATTTGAGTTTTTGGTCCTTGGATAGATTCGCGGGAATTTTGCCTGCGGTAAGGTAGTTCGCGATATCCGTGTACTAGGGGAACTCAACAGAATGAACTGCCAAAAGAGATTCATCTGGAAATTGCTCGTGGATAGGCAGGGAATAAGGAATGTGGTCTGTGTCCAATCTGGATAGGTGATCTGCCACAACATTCTACTTTCAGGCTTTGTCGTGGATTTCGATATCAAATTGTTGCAATAGAAGGATCCATCCGATGAGCCATGGTTTGGCATCCTTCTTGGCCAACAAATGCTGGAGGGCAGAGTGGTCATTAAAAATGATGACCTTGGACCCTAATAAGTACGATCTGAATTTCTCCAACTCGAATACAACTGCTAGCAGTTCTTTTTCGATGATAGTGTAATTGCGCTGAGCCTCATTCAGCATCTTGCTAGCATAATATATGATGAAGGGTTGTTTCTCCCGACGCTGGCCTAAAACAGCACCGACGGTAAAATCAGAAGCATCGCACATCATCTCGAAATCGAGCGACTAGTCGGGTGGTTGGAGAATCGAGGAGTCAAAGACAGCGCTTCGTAAAGTCTCAAAGACGCTGAGACACGAGGTATCAAATTCAAATTGGACATCGGCAACCAGGAGGGCCGTGCAATTTTTGAGAAATCCCGTATAAATCTCCGATAGAAGCTGACGTGACCCAAGAATGATCTTATCTGCTTGACCAAGCTAGGTGGCGGTAAGTGGGAAATAATTTTCGATTTAGCTCGATCGACCTCGAGTCCATCTTTAGAGATCCTGTGCCCTAGTACTATGCCATCCCTCACCATGAAATGGCTTTTCTCCCAGGATGGTACTAGGTTCACCTCAATACACCATTTCAGGATCTTGGTGAGGTTATCAAGACAAGATGCGAAATCATCTCCGAAAATGGAGAAGTCATCCATGAATACCTCTACACAGTCCCCAATCATGTCAGAGAAGATGGCCATCATACAACGTTGAAATGTCGCTGGTGCATTGCAGAGGCCAAAGGGCATCCGCTTGAAAGTGGATGTTCCAAAGGGGCATGTGAATGTGGTCTTGTCTTGATCTTCTGGGCTAATCGTTACTTGATTATACCCGAAGTATCCATCCAGAAAGCAGAAGAAACTGCGTCCGGCTAACCGTTCCAAGATCTGATCAATGAAAGGCAAAGGAAACTGATCCTTCTGGGTAGCCGTGTTCAGTTTCCTATGGTCGATGCAGACCTGCCAAGATGTCGCAGTGTAGGTCGGGATGGATTCGCCCTTACCATTTTTCATGACGGTGAGTCCTGCTTTCTTGGGCACTATCTGGATCGGACTCACCCACTGGCTGTCTGAGATTGGGTATACAATACTTACATCCAGCCATTTGATGATCTCCTTCTTAACAACCTCTAGCATATTCGGGTTAAGCCGTCTTTGAGGTTGTCTTGAAGGTTTCACCCCCTCATCCGTGTAAATGTGATGAGTGCAATACGAGGGGTGAATGCCACGGAGATCAGCAATACTCCACCTGATAGCAGCCCTATGATCTTGCAGCGTAGAAATCAATTAGTGCTCCTATTCTTGGGTTAAGTGGGCATTGATAATGACTAGGTATGTCTCACTTTCTCCCAAGAACACATATTCAAGTGAGTCAGGTAAGGGCTTCAATTCAATCACGGGTGGGTCAGAGTCAGGAATGAGAGTGGGAGGAGCAGAATCGAGGGTAGGAATCTGTTGATCCATGTGCACATGAGTTCCCGCTGAGTCGCTCCCTATGAAATAATTGGTTGTGACTACGTTAACGGGAAACCCGTTGGCTGTAGTCACGTCTTCCTGCAGCAACAAGGCGATTCAGTAATGTATGGATCAGGATAGCTAGATTCAAGAGTGCTGTGGTCAGAAGCACACCCTAAACGGTCAGATCCTTTGGGAGATATGTGTAGTGCAGTGGTTTCAATCCCGTGTGGATCGAGGTCCAAGAACCCTGATAGTGTAGACGAATGAGACATTGGGTCGTCACGAAGGAGCCCAATATTACCACAGTATGCCGCATCTTCATCTTCACCATCCTCCTCTATTCAATCACAGTCGAAGTTCTTTGCTGCCCTAAATATGTCCAGTCGAAGTCGCTCATTACCTAGGGCTATCTTCATACACCCGAATGCATAATCGATGTTCGCTCGGACTGTCGCCAGAAATGGGCGACCCAAAATAATTGGTGCATCTCAGAGATTAGGAGTAACTTCCATATCGAGAATGAAAAAATCTATGGGAAAGCAGAACCCGTGGACTTTCACAATCACATTCTCAACCACCCCCCTCGATGTTTTGACTGATCTGTCAGCCAGCTGAATTGTGACCAAGGTAGGCTTCAAATCCCCAAATCAAAATCGATCAAATACGGCAGTGGGTGTTAGGTTGATGGACGAACCTAGATCTAGAAGGGCCCAATCAAATGGAGAATCCTGCAAGAAGCAGGATATGAGTTGGGTACTAGGGTCTTTCTTCTTCGATGGCAAGTCGGCTAGAATCACGGCGTTAGCCTCTTTCGACAGTACCGCCTGTCGTCTAATTCTTGGCTGTCGCTTCGAGGTACAATAGTCCTTGAAGAACCTAGCAACAATGGGAATGTGATCGATTGCCTCGAGGAGGGGGACCTAAATATGTACTTCCTTGAACATCAATTTTAGGTCCTCAAAATTCCACCTGTCCTTTTTCCGTACTGCATTTCATGTCAGAGCCTCAGGAAAAGGGACGGGAATCTCAAGGACAAGTGGCCTCTTACCCTTATCTACCGCAGGTGGCTCCTGAGATGAAGGAGTCAATCTCACCTATAGTGAAGGGTGGGAAAACTCAGGACCTGCCTACCTAAGTGGTGTGTTGAATGTCTTCCTTCCGCTCCTCAAAGAGACAGCATGTGCATCGACTTGCTATCCATGAGGTGGTGGGGGAGCGGAAGGGGCAGAATACGCGAGGTTCTGCAAAGGCGGTTGGCCTTGCGCATAACCTGGTGGTGCAGGAGGTGCCTGCAGTATGGCGTGTCCCTGTCCCTGCAGTGCCTGAAACCTAGGCGGGGTGCCTTGGTTCTACATATATCGAGGATTCGGGACGGGTTGGGAGGGCAAGGCTCCCTGAGTCCTATGCTCCTGCAACAGCTGGTTCTACATGTTCTGTATGGTCTGTATCTGATCAGCCATCACCTTCATAATCTGCAAGCTATCTTGTGTAGATTTCCACATTGATTCTTGCAGCTCCTCTTTCAGAGCCTCCAAAGGGTCAGCCCGCTTTGGAGGGTGATTGGCAACTTGGTGCAGCGGCTGGTATAAAGAGCGGGGTTGCTGCTGATGCCGGAATGGCTGCTGCCTAGGGTACGTGTTTTGCGCATTCCTGTATTGCTTGGTCTAGTAGTGTGGATCTTGATGTGGTCTCTGTGAATTACCAGACCAAGAGAAGTTCAGATGCTAGTACCAACCAGGGTTATACGCCTCTGAATACGGGTTATTACGCCTGTATCCTTGGATAGCACTGACGTCCTCGTAGGCTGAAGATGTCTGAGACGTATATCCGTCAAGGGGATACGCATTATAATCTGCGGGTGGTGCGTATCCCTAGTCGTAAGGTGCTAGATCTAGATTATTTACGGGATCTTGATATACGGGATCTCTAAAATACGGAGAAGATGCATCCCGAGTGAGTAGATTAACTCGAGTAGGAGGGGCTCGGGGTGCATAGGAGGGTCTTGAGGCGGCAGAGCTCAAGTCAGATTGACCCTGACTAATCTGGTCAATCTTCTTCTCAATTAGATTTATTCTATCCGGCTGCTTGACGATGATATCCATGTCGACTTGAATAGACTCGGTGTGAGCCTCGTGGACACCAACCCACTGCTGACCAGGCTGCTGGAACTGGTTCATGGATGTGGCATTCATCGAGTTCTCCACTAATGATTCAAACAACTTAAATGCATTGTTCTCATTTTTTGCAAGGAAATTTCCGCCACTAGATGCATCGGCCAGATACCGATGTTTGTCATCTAGCCCATGGTAAAAGATCTGAGTCAGGTGCCATCTGGGTATACCATGATGCGGGCATTTCCAGAGAAGGTCGTGAAATCTATCCCAAGCTTCATGTGACTTCTCCCTAGCTCCCTGGGAGAAAGTCGTGATTGCGCGCCGCATTGCGTTTGTTCGACCGATTGGGAAGAACTTTTGCAGGAATTCACGTCATAATTCTGGCCAAGTTCCAATTGGTTTCCCAATGGTCTTGAACCAGTATGAAGCTTTGTCCCTCAGAGAGAACGGGAAAAGCTTCATTAGAACAATCCCGAGATCGATATTCCTGGGTCGAATCATTTCAGCGAGTCGACTCAGGTCCTCAAGGTGCCGGAATGGATCTTCACTTGAGTTCCCATAGAAGTGAGTGCTGATCAACCCAATCACATTGGGCTTGAGCTCAAACGCGTCTCCGCCTGCAAGAATTCAGACTAGTGGTGCGACGATTTGTGCAGCTGGGTCGTAGAAATCCTGCAATTATTCTCCTCGCAGTGGGTGCCGCATCTTGTCAAGCATCGTTAAGATGTGATCCATGCTCTACCGATGCCGCTCCTTGGATTCGACTACCCGGGCTTCCAGATGAGCCATCGAGTCAAAATTCTCGATATCCTGACCCAGTCTAGGTCCAGGTCCAGGATTAGTCATGGTGGCTCTAGGAGTAGAAGAAGTGGGGGGAGAAGATGGTCCCGGCAAGGTGACTCACCTCCTTGGGGGTGGCTCCCAAGGTCCAACCAAGTGAGGTCTAAGTGACCTCCTTCCTTGCATACACCACCCAACCCATGGGTTGGTGTAGCCAAGCAAGACAAGGCTAAGGCCCTGATTACACCGTAAAAGTACGCTTGCAATAGTGCCTTCTTGTGCTATTTCCTAGCATTACCTATGCATATTAGGATTCCATAGTTGCATTGTAAAAATACACGCATGCATGCATTTAATTAAGAGGGGAGGATAGTGAAATAAAATGGCCTCGCGATTACATTTTTTCCTTAAGTGCATCTCTGCTAATTCACCATCTTTTTATTTTTTATTTCACTTGATTTTTAATCTTTCCCGCGGCTGCATGCATCTTCTCCTCGCGCCATGCTTCCCTGCAGCTGCCTTTCCCTGCCAAGGCCATGCATGAGCCATGCACAACCAGGGCATGGCCGTGCATGGCTTTCATCTTCTATTTAAAGCCACGGCTTCTCCTTCAGTAGCAGCCTGGTCCAACAGAGAAAAAACCCACCTGCAGCACCTTCTCCTTCCAGGCCACCACCATCCTCTCCTCCCCCTCCCTCCACACGTCGGCCCTCCTCCTCAGAGACACCCGGCGGACAAGAGCCCTCACTGTGGTGAACACCCACCACAGTGAGACCACCATCGCCCAGCTCTTCAAAGAGCCGGTGGGCGTGGTGGCTCTTCTCTCATTTTTTCCGCTCCAGCACCTTCAGCCATGGCCGCTAGCTTCAAGGTCTGAAGCTAGAAGCTCGGTGGCAGCAGCAACAGCAGCCCCTTCCGCACGCGCCTGTAGGCACCCTCGCCCTCTGCGCGCGCCTGCAGGCCCTCTCCGCCTCCCGCTTTCTCCGCCCTATCGCACCCTCTTCCGCCCGCAACCGGCCTCTGCGCGCCTCTGCAGTGGCCGATCAAGCACCCCAGCAGCACCCACAGACCTCCGCGCGCCCTATCGCGCCCCTTCGCTCGCGACCCAACCACCCTCCGCATGCTCTGTCGTGAGGTTATGCCCGCAAGCCACCAGCCGAAGCCACTCCACCGCACGCGCCGAGCAGTCTGCACTCACACAACCACCCATACTTGGTTGTGCAGCGCAGACAACCACTGTAGCCACTGTTCACGCGAGTCTACATAACACTGTGGCTACAGTGGGGTGACCGGTGAGCTTCTCACTTAACCTGTCACCCGGCGCGCCGCAACCAGCCGCAGCCCGCGTGCGCGTCTCCACCCGCGTCACCCGCACTCGCCCGCACCCGTCTGCCTCACCTGCACTCGCCCACGCACACCTGCCTTCGCCCGCTCCCTTCGCCCGCGCCTGGGAGCACCCGTGCCAGCCTTCACGTAGCACGATGCGCTGCGTCTCCTCTCCGCACATTTCGCCCTCCAGCGTGCGCTTGTCTGCGTGCTTGCGCCCCTGCGCGCGAGCTTGGAGTCCTCAGACGTCGGCCCTGTTCTGCAGACGCCTTAACAGCGCCCTCGCCTCCAGCAGAGCGGCTGCTCTCTCTCTCCCGCTCTCTCTCTCTCTCTCACTCTCTCACACAACACTCTCTACACCAACCTTACACACACGTACACTAACACTTCCACACACCCACACACACCTATACACTATTATATACATATATATATACGTATACGTATATATATTGATATATATATATATACATATATTTATATACATATATATATATACACATATATATACTTATATTTATACATATAATAGTACCTATATACTTATGTATTAGTATACAAACATACATATATATATATATCTATATACTTATATATATACATACATATATATATACACATATATACATATACTACTATACATATACATATATATATATATACTTATATCTATATATATAGTAGTATTAGTATACTTATATACATATATACATATATCTATATACTTATATATATATATATATACATATATACATATATATACATATCTAGCTACATATACCTATATATACATATATTATTATATATATATACATATAAATAATAGACATCTATTTAGTATTATATACATACATACATATATATATATACATCTATACATATATCTATCTATACATATAGCTACATATATACATATACTTATATATATACATATATACATATATATATACACAAATATATATATACATATATATACCTATTTATAACCATATATACATATAGATATATTTACGTATATACGTATATATATATTTTCACGTTACTTATCATACGTAGTATCGCAGGAATATCTGCACCAGTTGCTGATATTCCCCGATACACACATACAAAAAGCATGGTTACATACGTCTCCCACCATACATCCCACACTCCACGTGGCACCTAGTCCTATCAGTTGCGTCTTTCTAGGCGACGACAGACTCGACACCGTGCTACACTCCATCTCCGCCTCCACCCCCACCCCTTTATATACATAATATATACCTATATATATATATTGTATTTACTATATTTCTATTTCATTGTCCTGTTAGTAAAAAGATAAAAAAATATATAAAAGAGAAAAGAAAATCTTTGACTTGCAGGCACTCTGTCTTGCGAATAGTAAGACCCATTTTGGAACCCTGTTTTGGCTCAAAGCCAAGAACCCAATTTTGAGGGTGTGCCTCAAGGACAAAGATTACCAGAAAAAAATCTAAATAGAAAAAATACCAAAAACACAATAAATGAACGGAAGAGACTCGTTGTAGGAAAGGTGTAGAAACTTGACTTGTAACCCCACTTCCCTAAGTTCGACCCTGGGCCTAAAAGTGACAAGATAAAATCAAGTAGGCCAGGTTAAAAAATTTTGTAAAGAGATGGTTAGGTCTGATTTAGGTTAACCACTATACACACTTCAATGATAAAATCATCATATTAACAACCTATTCGGGTTCAACACCACATCCTTTCCGACGCCGTTGCCGGGGAAGTGCGCCTTCAAGTAAGTTTGTACTCCATTCCTATAATTTTTTCTCCTCTCTTCACGGGTATCTCTGTTTTTGGTGTACAGGTGAACTTGGTGCAAGGAGAAGGCAGGTAGACGAAGTCGAAGACGTGAGCAGATCCAAGGCAGGAATGAGAGCGTGAAGACGCCGACACCGCATTGGAGCTTCGCACACATTGCCGAATAAGTAGGTCGTCTTTTCTTTCCAACTAGGGTTAACTTGTCAACTTAATAAAAAAAAAAAACTAGAAACTAGAAAAAACTTTTTGGGAACTCTTGGGGCAAGTGGACTAAAATTCACTTGTTTGATTGATTGTCTTCACACCCACCGCCCCAGGATTTCCCGCCTTACTTCTCATAGCAAAAATCCAAGAATCTTGATTCTTAAATTTTTCACAGTGTGAAGTATTCTTTAAGGCAAACACAAAAAGATTGATTGCACCCCTCTTTTGCCTCACTTATCTACAATTCGAGATCAACTTTTTGGTGGGGAGACTTGGAATTGAGTTGATTCCAACCCCACCATGACTTTTCAACTTTCCTAAGATTTGATCCCGAATATTTCAACACCAACAATTTGAGTTTCTTTATCTGTTGATTGAGCCTTGTGTGTGGAAATCATTTCTGGTGATTGGGAGCACTTGAATTGAAGTGCTTTGGCTCCCTTTCACACTAATTTAAAACTGATTCGTGCATCCACACATAGAAATCTCCATTTAGGGTAGCCCATTGCATTTTAGCATGCATTAACTAATTGATATTGAAGAAGGGTTTGTTGGGCTTAGAAAGAAACTTGTATTTCACAAAACCCAGAGATTGGTTGAATTGGTATTTCAGCGAAATCCTAAAATCCATACTACTTAAGGCTAAACTCTAAAAACCATTCACCAATAAAAACTTCAATTCAGGGAGATTTCCCCATTTCATGCTTGGATTACACACTTTGAAAAATCAATCACTTGGGCATTACCCGTAAACAACGCCCTTCACATTCCAAAAGCACTTGACCCTAAGCCTCTAACTAAAACTGGTAGTAACTTGACCCTTCTTAAGGATTGGAGATCTAACTACCTGGGTATAGCGGCTACGTGCCGGTGAGAGTTCCCGCGTGCTATCGGGTGTCTAAGACTGGGGTAAACGGCCTTTCAATCTGGCTCGATGGTTCTGTGGTTCTCGCATTCGGTTCCGTAGTTCGTGATAGTAGGTAACTTAGATCTTTAGGTCTAAGGGCACACTATAGAGGTTAGGAATTTGATTGTGTTGATTTATCATCAAGTGTACCTTTGCGGTGTCGTTTCTCTCATCTCTTTTCCCTTCTCATCTCCCCAACTCTTCCTGCGGTAGTGCATGTTTGGGAGGAGGTCACAAAACCCTGAACCGCTTGAATTGACTGATAAATTTAGAAAATAAGCCGAATCGTCCTCCTCCACAAACATGGTTGCACGGCATCCCCAAATCCCGAGGGAGGAAACCGCCCTCAGAACCCACCAGGTGGTGGAGCCTTAGATCCCATAACCCGCCTCCAAGCCCAAATGGAAATGTATAATGAGCAAATCAAAGCCATTCGGGAAACATTGGAGGAAATGCAGAACCATCCCGAACGGGAGGAGCCTAGGTCTCTTAGCTCTTATCAGAATCCCGCTGCTACAGAGACCATAGGACAAATTCGGGTCCCCATGGGCGGGGACGACTTTGAACTGAAACCTAACATAATTGGCCTAATAAATTTTCACTTCCATGGTCTTGCAAGTGAAGATCCCTTTCTCCACTTTTAACCCGACTTGCTGAAACTGTTAAACCAAGAAATGTTGGGTTACCTATAGTCCTCATGAAAATGTTCCCATTTTCGTTGCTGGATAAAGCATCGCAGTGGTTACACACCCTTGAGAGAACCATCCACTCTTGGGAAGAGATGCGAACAGCGTTTCTCAAGAAGTTCTTCCCAATCAGGCGAACCAATGCGCTTCACCGTGCTATCACCTCTTTTATGCAACAAAACGGCGAACAATTTCATGAGGCATGGGAGAGGTATAATGGCCTCCTCAGGAAGTGTCTGCACCACAGTCTGCCTAAGTGGCATATAGCCCATATTTTCTACTATGGGCTAAATGAGACTTTGAAGCAGATTGCAGATGCTTCCTGCGGGAGGGAACTTTATGAATAAAGACGAGAATGGAGCATTTGAATTGTTTGAAAATATGAGTGAAAACTCAATAAACAATGCCTCCATTGTCGCCTTTAATCGTACCAGCCAGCCCCGAAATGTCCACGAAGTTGACACGGGACCCTTCCATTCATCCATTGGTCTAAGCCTTATTGCACAAAAATTGGATGAAGTCTCCGTCGTGCACAAGAAGCTAGATGAGCTTCTGGCCAACCCCGCCCGATCTCTGGCAAACACCACCTCTTCACCACTTCGTCACAATCCAAATTCTTCCAACACCGGGCTTATCCCAAGAAACCCCGTAAGACCTTCCTTACCGAGTGTCGCGCCGAGTGACTCGGTAAGTCATGTGGAACTGGCTTCTGCGAGCCAGTATTTTGACACGGAGGACCAAGCCTCCGTGTGCTCAGACGCATACTTACATGCAAACGCGTCTTCTGGCATAGAAGACGCTTGCGCCCTGGGGAACAACCCGTTCTCTGCCACTTATAACCCAGGGTGGTGTAATCATCCAAATTTTGCATGGTCCAACAACCTGCAGCGCCAAAACCCCACAGGTGGACCAATGCGACCGTCCGCACCCATCATCCCAAGGGCCCAATCTAATCCCACAGCAAATCCGCCATCAGGCCCTTGCGTACCGCAAACAAAACACACATCAAGTCCTTTTGACAAATTGATGCGAATGATGACGGATATGTCAAAGCGCCATGAAGAGAACATGACCTCTCTTCAGCACCAATTGGCGTAGCAGAATGCTGAGATCAGTCAACTACGCATGATGACTCGATCTCAGGGCACTCTTTCTACCCAACTTGTCCCAAACCTGCGAAATTTCATACCCTATGGTCCTCAACCACAGGTACGACCTTCTCAGGGGCAGGTTCATCAAATTCTGCAGGCTCCGAGCATTCCACTGGGATTTTAGGCTAATCCTGCTGCAGCACCGCACTCTTATGTCCCCATTGCGAACCCTCCTTCGCCGTATGATCCCACTAGACCCGCATCGTCCAATGCTATCACTACGATGAGTGGTAAGCAGATCGTCGATCCGCCTTGACCTGATCCTGGCCCATCTTCTTCTTCATCGCCCTCTCGTTCGGGATGCGCTCTGCATTCGCGAGAGGACGATACACCCAAATTGTTGCCAGAATCAGTCACATTCCCTGAGGCTCTACAAAGGGAGCCAAAAGGCAAAAAGAAAGATACGCAAACCTTTGATAACCTGCATAATTTATTCAGGGATGTAGAAATCAAGGTACCCGTACTCGAGGCTATCGATCACATACCTACTGTCGTCCGATTTTTCAAAGACTACACAACACCCAGGCGACAGTCAAAGAAAACTAAGAATTTGGTGGTTCTCTTGCCTCATGCGAGTTGTGCTCTACTGTCAAACCTACCACCGAAGCAGAAACATCTGGGCACACCAATGATTTCCTGTAGCATCCAAGGCTGCAATTTTAACCGTGCCCTGCTTGATCTAGGATCTTCCATCAATCTCATACCGACCATCATGCTCGAAAAATTTTCCTTGGGAAATCTGAAACCCACCCCTATAACGTTACAGTGGGCAGATCATTCTGTCAAAATCCCAAAGGGTGTGGTGGAAGACGTGGTGGTTAGGGTCAACAGTCTCTGTTTTCCTGTTGACTTTCTTATTTTAGATATGGAAGTTCCTAGTTCACTTTCTGATTGTCCGATCATCCTCGGTCGACCTTTCTTGGCCATAGCCTGCGCCCATATCGACTGCGAGTCGGCCTGTATCGAGATTGCCGTTGGATCTAAAAAGATCAAGCTTAAAATCTTCAAGGCAGCCAAGAACTTTGATTGCGATTGTATCGAGGACGACACGTCTGACGAGGACATGGCCGTCAGCGCATGTATCAGACTAATTGGGACCTATTCAAATTGCTGCGGATTACCTAAAAACATTGACGATTGCCTGACTGACACAAATTGTGACGTTCCCCCATCCCTCCCTATTCCCGTACCTTCCCCTGACCAGACTTCTGACGAGGTTTTCTCCGCTTCCCATACCTCGTGGTCTGAGTCATATCCGGGCTGCTCACCGTCGGTCCATACTCTTGAAGATCGGACTGCCCTTTCTTTCCCGCCAAATCAGGTGGATTTGCAAATCCACACCGAGACCTTGAGCCCACATACTACTAACTGGGGCTATTCCTTTTTGGATCCATCTATCCAAGAAGCCCCTCTTCTTGGCCAATCTGAGGGCCAACTTCTTCTTCCCGACTTATTTTCTGTTCCGCCTGGGACACTCTCGTCCCAAGAAATGCTAGATCTTTCACCACCCACCCTACCACCCTGCTGTATACCCTGCACCTCAGCTCTCGTTACCCGATCTTTCATCCTTGCTCTACCATTCCCTGCATGCATATGAGGACATAGCATTGTTTGGCATGGGGGGTGGATAGGCATCCATAGGATCTGGGTATTTTATGGTATCATGCAGTTTCCACCTATTTATAAATATGCAAGAAAAAGAAAAATAAAATATATATAAAAATAAATGGTGTTTAGTAATGATCTGAAAGCTGATACAAAAATACAATAAGTGTTTATGGATATTCAACCTCTGTTTTGAAGACTTTCTAGGCCACAAAAGCTTGATTCGCTCAGGCTCAGCTTAATTCACTTGAGCATTGACAAAATAGATTGGAATCTCTCCTAACTAAGGATGTATTCTTGTACCTGAGACACCAGTACAGGATCCGTTGGTTTGCTTTTACTTGAGAGCTTAAGTAAACTTGGTTCACACTACACATATCAGGAAAGACCAGGTGAACATAAGATCCAACCCTAGTGTTCATTAGGGAAGGTGGAGTCCTTACCTGTGTGTGCAGGTAGACTTTTTATCCCAGGTTTTAGACTTGTGTTTAGGAGAAACTCTTTTTACCAAAAAGAAACTCTCCCACCAAAAAGAAAAGTGTGCTCCTCCAAATAAAGTTGTAAGAGATATACTAACACGTGTTTCAAAAAAAAAAAAAAGGATGCAAATAAGCCAGTATATCTTGCAAAGTCGCAAATACCCTATTTTCCTATGAGCCACAAATGTCAGAAAATGGGAGTTGAGTTATTTTCGCTATGCGAAGTAAGGCGGGAAATCCCGGAGCGGTGGGAGTGAAGACAATCAATCAAACAAGTGAATTTTAATCCACTTGCTCCAAGAGATCCCAAAAAGCTTTTTCTAATTTTTAGTTTTTTTTTATTAAGGTGACAAGTTAACCCTAGTTGCTAAGAAAAGAAGACCTACATGTTCGGCAACGTGTGCGAAGCTCCAATGCGGTGTCGGCGTCTTCACGCTCTCATTCCCACCTTGGATTTGCTCACGTCTTCGACTTCATCTGCCTGCCTTCTCCTTGCGCCAAGTTCACCTATACACCAAAAACAGAGATGCCCGTGAAGAGAGAAGAGAAAAAATTACAGGAATGGAGTAAAAACTTACTTGAAGGCGCACTTCCCCGACAACGGTGCCAGAAAAGATGTCGTGTCCAACCCGAATAGGTTGTTAATGTGATGATTTTATCGTTGAAGTGTATATAGTGGTTAACCTAAATCGGACCTAACCATCTCTTTACAAAATTTTTTAACCTGGCCTACTTGATTTTATCTTGTCACTTTTTGGCCCAAGGTCGAACTCAGGGAAGTGGGATTACAAGTCAAGTTTCTACACCTTTCCTACAACGAGTCTCTTCTGTTCATTTATTGTGTTTTTGGTGTTTTTTCTATTTAGATTTTTTTCTAGTAATCTTTGTCCTTGAGGCACACCCTCAAAATTGGGTTCTTGTCTTTGAGCCAAAATAGGGTTCCAAAACGGGTCTTGCTATTCGCAAGACGGAGTACCTGCAAGTCAAAGATTATCTTTTCTCTTTTATATATTTTTTTATCTTTTTACTAACAGGACAGCGAAACAGAAATAAAGTAAATACAATATATATATAGGTATATATTATGTATATAAAGGGGTGGGGGTGGAGGCGGAGATGGAGTGTAGCATGGTGTCGAGTCTGTCGTCGTCTAGAAAGACGCAACCGACAGGACTAGGTGCCGTGTGGAGTGTGGGATGGATGGTGGGAGACGTATGTAACCACGCTTTTTGTACGCGTGTATCGGGGAATATTAGCAACTGGTGCAGATATTCCCGCGATACTACGTATGATAAGTAACATGAAAATATATATATATATATGTATATATGTAAATATATCTATATGTATATATATATAAGTATATGTATATATGTAGCTATATGTATAGATAGATATATGTATATATATATATATATATATATATATGTATGTATGTATGTATGTATATAATACTATATAGATGTCTATATATTTATATGTATATATATATATAATAATATATGAATATATGTATGTAGGTATATATATATATGTATGTATATGTATATGTATATATATGTAAGTATATATATATATATAAGTATATAGATATATGTATATATGTATATAAGTATACTAATACTACTATATATATAGATATAAGTATATATATATATATGTATATGTATATGTATAGTAGTATATGTATATATGTATATATATATATGTATGTATATATATAAGTATATAGATATATATATGTATGTATACTAATACATAAGTATATAGGTACTATTATATGTATAAATATAAGTATATATATGTATATATTTGTGTATATATATATATGTATATAATAGTGTATAGGTGTGTGTGGGTGTGTGGAAGTGTTAGTGTATGTGTGTGTAAGCGTCGGTGTAGAGAGTGTTGTGTGAGAGAGTGAGAGAAAGAGAGAGCAGCTACTCTGCTGGAGGTGAGGGCACTGTTAAGGCGTCTGCAGACCAGGGCCGACGTCTGAGGACTCTAAGCTCGCGCGCAGGCGCGCAAGCACGCAGACAAGCGCGCACTAGAGGGCAAAGGGCGCCGAGAGGAGACGCAGTGCACCGTGCTGCGCGAAGGCTGGCACAGGCGCTCGCAGGCACGGGCGAAGGGAGCGGACGAAGGCAGGCGTGCGTGGGCAAGTACGGGCGAGGCAGACGAGTGCGGGAGATGCGGGCGGAGACGCGCACGTGGGCTGCGGCCGGTTGCGGCGCGTGGGGTGATCGGTTAAGTGATAAGCTCACCGGTCACCCCACTGTAGCCATAGTGTCGCGCAGACTCACGTGAACAGTGGCTACAGTGGTCGTCCGCACCGCACAACCGGGTACGGGCAGTTGTGTGAGTGCGGACTGCTCAGCGCTGGCGGCGGAGTGGCTTCGGCTGGTGGCTTGCGGGCGGAACCTCGCGACAGAGTGCGCGGAGGGGGGTTGGGTCGCGAGCGAAGGGGCGCGACAGGATGCGCAGAGATCTGTGGGTGCTGCTGGGGTGCTTGGCCGGCCGCTGCAGAGGCACGCAGAGGCCGGTTGCGGGTGGAAGAGGGTGGGACAAGGCGGAGAAAGCGGGAGGCGGAGAGGGCCTGCAGGTGCGCGCAGAAGGGGTTGCTGCTACTACTGCCGCCGAGCTTCGAGCTTCATACCTTGAAGCTAGCAGCCATGGTTGAAGGTGCTGGAGCAGAAAAAATGAGAGAAGAGCCACCACGCCCATCGGCTCTTTGAAGAACTGGGCGGTGGTGGTCTCACTGTGGTGGGTGTTCACCACAGTGAGGGCTCCTGTCTGCCGGGTGTCTTCGAGGAGGAGGGCCAGCGTGTGGAGGGAGAGGGAGGAGAGGATGGTGGTGGCCTGGAAGGAGAAGGTGCTGCAGGTAGGTTTTTTCTCTGTTGGACCAGGCTACTGCTGAAGGAGAAGCCTTGGCTTTAAATAGAAGATGAAAGCCATGCACGGCCATGCCCTGGCTGTGCATGGCTCATGCATGGCCTTGGCAGGGAGAGGCAGCCGCAGGGAAGGGCAGCTGCAGGGAAGCATGGCATGAGGAGAAGATGCATGCAGCCGCGGGAAAGATTAAAAATCAAGTGAAATAAAAAATAAAAAGATGGTGAATTAGCAGAGATGCACTTAAGGAAAAAATGTAATCGCGAGGCCGTTTTATTTCACTATCCTCCCCTCTTAATTAAATGCATGCATGCGTGTATTTTTACAATGCAACTATGGAATCCTAATATGCATAGGTAATGCTAGGAAATAACACAAGAAGGCACTATTGCAGGCATATTTTTGCGGTGCAATCAGGCCCTATCAATCAAGTGGTCCTTATGAATCGGATGACCGAATTTTTCATTTTAGGTTTTAATTCCCGAAGAAATTCATCGTACAACCGACTGAAAGCGATTCCCACCTCTTCGCTAACCCAACCAAGAGGTTGAAACCACTCAGTAGTACGACAACGAATTCAAGTTTTATTTCATATTTTTAAAATTTATTTTAGCCCATTTTCTTCAGTGGGGTTTTCTCTTGGTGAGTGGCCCACAAGGTGACCAAGCTCACCAGCTAAGTGCTAGACTTGATTAAGTCTAGGTTAGCCCAAGTGTGGTCTCTAAGTTGTAACCCTAAAGATTTAACCCTAAGGTTATGCACTTCTAGGGTTTTGTTCTCTGATAGCAATTGGAATCCAATTAACTTGAAATTTGGTGAGTAGATTCCTTTTTCAATTATCTTTTTACAGAATATTTTTTTTTTAATATTTTTACTATTTCAACCAAATGTTTAGGATTTTTGAATGTCAGGGGGTCAGATCTGGAATTTTGACCCCTGGTTGGTTTTTCGCTTTGAAACAGTACCAATTGACCTTCAAAAATTTAGGAAAAATATTGAAAATAAAGCCAATGAGATCATCTTTCAAACTCCACCATTTTTATTCAAAACAGATTCACAGATTGCTCAAAATTGCTTTTTGAAATTTGAAAATTTTCAAATCTAGGTCAGTCTAACCCCCATGTACTTCGTGAATTTTTAAAAATTTTATACTTGAAATTTTTCAAAATAACGGTGCCATTTGAAAGATGGTTTGAAAATAGAGGTTTGACTTGAATTTCAGAATTTTTTGCTCACTAATTTTTTGGCAACCGAATTTTTAAATCAGACTTGAAATATGGCCGAAAATCAGAAGATGGTGAAAAAGCTTTTAAAGAGGGTTTGTGTTTGAAATCCAAGCCTTCCACCAAAAAATATCTTTTTCAAAAACTTTTACAAATTCCTTTTTCTTTTCAAAAGGATTTTTTTCTTTTTTTTTCAGAGGGTTTTCATAAATATATGTTTTTTTTTCTTTTTTTTTCAAACTACCTAGGATTCAAAAAGAGACCTAATCTAGATTTTTTTGATTTTTTTGATTTTTTCTTTTTCTCACGAAAATGAATAAATAAAATTTTTTTCTTTTTGCAAAAGAAATTACAGAAAATCTACTCCTAAGGTTCAAAGGAAAACCTAATCTAAAAAGGAGATGATGTGCACCTGGATTCGTTTTCTGCGCTCGTTGTGCGCGTAGATCCCGTTCTTCTTCTGTTTTTTCTGCACATCCAGAAACAAAGTAGAGACAAACTTGTCAGTGATGGTATCAAAGATCAAAATCAAGGACAATTACGTTGCCTCCCCGGCAACGGTGCCATTTGTTTGGCAGTCGTAGAGCACATTTTTGATAGGAAAACATCGTAGTATAGTGCGTAATACAATTAAAAAAAGATATTTAATAAAAGATAACGAGACTTGAGTCCCAGTCGGTCATCTCTGGGAGGCGTTTGTTTTACTTTTGAATTCTATCTTTTACCACCCTACTTTATTTAAAATCACACACCGGTTTCCAATCTCCTGATTAAGATTTCACCACTTCTATTATGAACCCTTATTACGTGCGCATGTGTTAAATAGATCACAAAGGTGAAAGTGTGAGTTTCTGTGTGTACGATTCTAGTGAGATGGTGACTGTTTATAGAAAATGCGTCCACAGTTAGATTTTCTATATTTTCAAGAAAGGACATGCTTGTTGCAAAATAGATAAATGAGTGAAAACAGGCAACTTGAATCACGCAAAAAGGATGGCAATCAATAAGTTCATGGTGATTTCAGAACATAGACATATATATATAGAAAATATATTCTTCATTCATTCATTTGGAGAGCATTTGCAACATGAACTTATAGAGGAAGGCTTGTACATGAATGCTTAAAAATGTAGATCTAGCTATCAGAAAACGATCGCATACAAGAATCTACGGGAGGATTTTGCATGCATCATTTAGGGAGAATAAGGAATACACTACTAAGCAATAATTAAAAGCAGTAAATGTAAAGAGATAGCTACTAATCTATCAGAAGTGAGGGCATTCGGAGGTGGTCTCCGATGGCCTTGGAATGGTGGACAGGAGAATGAGGGGCGGCCAATGGAGCTTAGGCCGACCCTTGGAGAGAGAGAGGAGTGATCCAACATCCCAGCATGGTGTCCTTCATGGTGGTGCTCAGCTCGTGGAGATGGTGGTGGAGATGGTAGTGGCTAGCCTAAGTGGAACTGGATGAAAGTCATGAATGTAGATGGGAGCCAATGGATGTGAATGGGTGCAAATGGCCACCCCTTAGGTCTTTCTATAGACCTAAGGGATTCTCTCTAGAGAGGTGTGGAACTCTCTAGAGAGAGTCCAAGAGTGATCGGCCAAGTGGTTTTGAGATCCAAAAAATGTGGATCTCAATTTGAATGCCTCTTGGTTACTAAATTTGGAAACCAAGAGTGGCACCACTTGGAGAGAGTTCTAGAGAACTCTAGATGTGTGAGAGTGCATGAATGGGTGTGTGTGTGTGTGGGTAGTCATGCCCTATGTGGCTAGGTGGTTTAGGTTAGGTCCTAAGGGGCTTAGGTAGGTGTATGCCTTGAATTACGGTTACAAACTATAATTGCTAAGGGGAAATTGCAATCAAACTTAACCTAAGTTTAATTGAATGAGTGTAAACCTAATTGAGAGTGAAATAAATCAATTAGGTTGGGTTTCGGTCAATTGGACTCTCACTAAGTCCAATTGAACTTGTGTGTGTTGAGATCTAAGCTTAATTGGACTCATCGAGTCCAATTAAGCTTAGGTGAAGGTAATTGACTTTGATCTAAGTCAATTGAGTTTGGTGAGGACCTAATTAGGTCCTTAGGTAGGTCTAGAGGTGATGTACTAGGGTTAGGACACCTTAATTTAGGTTCCTATGGGGTTGGGATTAGGTCTAGGTAGCTAGAGATCCAAGATTAAGGCTTCAATCTCAAAACAGGAACTAGAGACCCATTCCAGACGTCCAAAAACAAAATCAGATGACTTATACTCAAAAATCAGAAGTCCAGACTTTAGTTCTGGATGTCCAATCTAAGTCACAGATAAATCTAGGTTCTATTTTGGGTATTCTGCAGAAATTAGACGTCTGACAAAGTGTCTGGACGTCCAATAACACTGCAGAAGTGGGTTTGAGGTGTGTGGGAGTTGGCTAAGGGTCCTGGATGTCCTATATCTTATCTGGGATGTCCTATATCTTATCTGGACGTCCAGATAAGAGTTGGAACTAGGGTTTTAGGGCTTCCTAGGGTGCTGTGACCTAATCTAAGGGTGGCCAAGGCTTGGGGGAAGTCTCTAGGCTATCCTTAGGCTAGGATGGACCCGAGCTCTTCACATTTTACTGCTTTATTCCTACTTAATAGAATTGCAAACCTTAACTCCCTTACATCATTATTCCTACATCTAATCTAAGTCTTCTGCTCCAGCTCTGCTGCAACACCCGTTATTCCTGATCCAGCTTCAGATCCTGCTCTAGATCCAGCTCCTGATCAGCTTATTGCCTGCAATCGACATAATGCACTTAATCAACACATTATAACATTATTTTATGCATAGCTAAAGGAAAGCAGTAAAGATGTAGATAATTCTTATGCATGGATGAGTAATCCTAACTTATGCTAAGTCCTAGCTTAATCTAGGTCAATTAAGACCTATGATTGCTGCGCAATCACTTCTGTTATGAAACCCTCAACCATAAAAGCCCCCGACCTTGAACTGAAACCCCTCCTAGACTCTCTTGAGTATGTATTCCTTGGGCCAAATGATACACTCCTTATAATCATCTCATCTGCACTATCTGAAGTGCAAGAGGGAGCCTTGCTAGACTGCTGATCAAGGCACAGGGAAGCCATAGCTTGGATGATTGCTGATATTAGGGGTATAGACTCTACGCTTTACATGCATCACATTTATACTAATGATCCCATCAAACCCTTTCGAGACATGCAGAGACGTCTTAACCCCAACATGAGGGAGGTGGTTAAAAAGGAAATTCTGAAGTGGTTGGACGTTGGGATTATTTATCCCATCGCAGATAGCAAATGGGTTAGTCCAATCCATGTGGTGCCAAGGAAAGCAAGCTTCACGGTAGAAACAAATGACCAGGGTGAACAAGTGGTGACCAGACCCTCAACTGGTTGGAGGGTCTGTATTGACTACTGCAAACTGAACACCGCTACCCTGAAGGATCACTTTCCCTTGCCCTTTATTGATTAGATCCTAGAGAGATTGGCAGGGAACAAGTATTTTTGCTTTTAGATGGATATTCTGGGTACAACTAGGTTGCAGTCTTCCCTGATGACCAGGATAAGACAACTTTCACTAGTCCTCATGGCACTTTTGCATTCAGGCGTATGCAGTTTGGATTATGTAATGCACCAATAACTTTCCAGTGGTGTATGATGTCCATTTTCTCGGACATGATTGATGAGTGCATCGAGGTTTTTATGGATGACTTCTCCATTTACGGCTCATCTTTTGACCAGCGTCTCCTGCACTTAGAGGATGTGCTGAAGAGATGTTAGGAGGATGGTTTAGTCCTCAGCTGGGAGAAAAGCCACTTCATGGTACAGAAAGGCATTGTTCTTGGGCATGTTGTGTTTAAAAGAGGCTTGGAAGTAGATAAGGCTAAAGTTGATTCTATTTCCAAACTTCCATTGCCCACGAATGTCAAACAGATTAGATCCTTTTTGGGCCATGCAGGCTTTTATAGGAGATTCATTAAGAATTTCAGCAAAATTTCTAAGCCACTTTGCGACTCATTGGCGAAGGAATCTTCCTTTGATTTTGATTCAAAGTGTGCTGAGGCTTTTCATACACTGAAGGAGGCCTTGACCTCTGTGCCTATTCTCCGAGCTCCTGATTGGACACTCCCATTTGAGCTGATGTGTGATGCTTTGGATTATGCAGTGAGAGCCATTCTTGGACAGAGGGTTGAGGGAAGACCACATGTGCTGCACTATGCTAGCAAGACTTTAACTAAACCACAACAAAACTATACAATCACTGAAAAGGAATTACTTGTAGCTTTTGCTCTGGAGAAGTTTAGGTCTTATCTTCTTGGATCCAAGGTGGTCATTTTTACTAATCATGCGGCAATGAAACATCTCATTGCCAAGAAATACTCTAAGCCACATTTAATTAGATGGATTCTACTCCTTCAAGAGTTTGACTTAGAAATTCGTGAAAATAAAGGGGTGGAAAATGTAGTGGCTGGCCACCTGTCTCGCCTTCCCCTTGATGACTCTCAATCTGGAGACATCTGCGAGACATTTCCCGATGAAACCCTTATGGCGGTAACACCTACTTCACCTGGTATGCGAATATAATTAATTACTTGGTCACTGGAGAAACCCCTGGCTCTTTGGATGCGCAAAAACGGAAGCGATTCATTTCCCAAGCTAAATTCTTTCATTGGGAAGAGCCAAAATTATTTCATATTGGACAAGACAAAGTTTGAAGATGATGTGTGCCTAAATAAGAGCAACAAAGTGTGTTGAGATTTTGCCATGAGCTTCATTGTGGAGGATACTTTGGTGCTAAGAAAATAGCTTTTAAGGTTCTCCAGTCCGATTTTTGGTGGCCTTCTTTATTTAAGGATTCCCATTACTTTGTTAAGGCATGTCTTAGATGTCAACGGACTGGAACGATTGGGAAGTGGAATGAAATGCCCCAACACCCTATCCAACCTGTGGAAATTTTTGATGTTTGAGGGATAGACTTCATGGGTCCCTTCCCTTCATCCCATGGATTTGAATATATCTTGGTGGCAGTGGATTACGTCTCCAAGTGGATAGAGGCCATTCCTACGCGCACAAATGACCACTTTGTGGTCTTGAAATTTTTGAAGGCCAATATCATATCCCGTTTTAGCTACCCCAAGATGATTATAAGTGATGGGGGACCTCATTTCTGGAACCATCACTTCAATCGGCTGCTCAGAAGTCTGGGAGTAACTCACAAAACTACTACCCCTTATCATCCTCAGACAAGTGGCCAAGTTGAAGTGTCAAATAGAGAGCTCAAGAATATTTTAGAAAAGACTGTTAGGCCAGATAGGAAGGACTGGTCCCAAAAGCTCAATGACGCTTTATGGGCTTATCGAACGGCCTACAAAACCCCTTTGGATTGTATACGGGAAAGCATGCCACTTACCCGTTGAACTTCAACATAGGGCACTCTGGGCTATCCAAAATGTCAACATGGATTTAGAGCAAGTAGGTAAGGCACGTTTACTGGAGTTGAATGAGCTTGAGGAGCTGAGGAATGACGCTTATGATACCTCCCAAGCCTATAAAGAGAGAACTAAGGTCTTGCATGATAAATATATCCTTAGAAAGACCTTTGAGTCCAACCAACAAGTCTGGCTTTTCAATTCCAGACTTAAGTTGTTTCCAGGAAAATTGAAATCACGTTGGGATGGGCCTTATATTATCACCAAAGTATTTCCACATGGGGCTGTGGAAATCAAGAGCCCTTCTTCAGCAGCACCCTTTACCATCAACAGCCAACGATTAAAACCTTATGTAACTTTGGATGGCCATCTGGTTGATGAGGTCACTCTCGAGGAGCCTTAGTTCCTTTCTTTCCCACCTCAGGTAACATCTTCCCTTAACCATTTTATTTTCAATGAGGACATTGTTTGAACTAGGCATGGGGGATAGGACCTGAGACATCTGTACATAGCATTTATACATAGTGCATTCATGCATTTAGTTAAAACATTCTGCATTGCATACATTTGCATTGCTTTAAAAAAAGAAAAAAAACATTTTACATTATTGAGCTTAATTGGCTGGGTCCTGCATTCTTAGGCTGACCAGAACTTTAGGTTAGACTAAGTTGACTCTAGGGTTTAACTTAGAAGCTAAGTTGAGTTACTAACTTTAGACCTTTAGGGTCCTTTGTAGATTTGAAAAAGCTGAAGTAGGAGTTAAGTTGTGGACCATTCCTCAAGAGGTTGAGGAAGGAAAGTTAGGGATTGAGTTAAAGGTTGGGTAGTACCTGATGTCTTTTTATACCTTTTGATTTATGGGTCCCCGTAACCTAAGCATCCACACTTCACGCACACTTGGTCTTGTGTAAATAATGATAACCTTAATTCCTTTCTTGAAAAAAAAAATTGGTTCTGTTAGTTCTGACTTAGGAGAAGCTTAAAAGCACAATTTGATTATATACTCACCTTGATGATGCGATGATAACATGTCACCTCCTCGGCGCTTGTCTCTTAGGATGTCCATCCTACAGGGGGCATGTAAGCGCATTGTGCGATTCAGGTACCATGGGCGGCCCTATCTTGAAGTGTTGATTTCCACAGGCCTGAATTCGCTTTAGAAATCCATGGGTGATACTATCTCGAAGTGTCAATTGCCAAGAGTTCTTAGGGTCGCTATGGGCGATGCTATCTCGAAGCATTGAAAGCCAGGCACCCTTCAAGGTTCGGTGATGGGGATAATGAATCTGACACAGACCATGCTGATAGCTTATCCAAGGATAGACTTAGAGGAATCAAACAAAAAAATTATATATTAAAACAAAAAAAAATATCTTTCTTACTCTCTTTCCTGGTTGGCAATCGAACCAACCTCAAATAACTCAGACCAACAAACGTGCATGGATGCTTTAATCTCTAGGACCAATAAACCCTAGGGTAGAGTTAGAAATCAGGGAAACCTGTGCCTGCAACTCGTCTATAGCTGACTTAGTCTGTAACTTAGCAATTACTTGGGAACCTTAGGTCTAAAGTCTAAACTTAAACTGATTCTAAGGGAAGACCGATTGGGTTTGCTAGTCCACTTGAAGATCTAGGTTATTGCTTGAATTTGCTTGGGACTAGTAAAAACTAGGCATGGGGGCATTTGATGAGCCCATATTTGTGGGCTAATTAGTTACTTAAGTGCCTAAGAATTAGATTAATATTGGCATATAAATAGCGTACAATAAGATGTAAATAGATTAGTCTAATTATTCATTTATTTACATATTTCATGCATTGCATTCATACTTAGAATTCACTTAGAATAGCATGCATTAGAATAGTTAATCTTTTCGGTTGCATTACATGCATTCTTTTATTTCACATTTCTTTTAAGGGCATATAAATAAATAACCCTCATTTAATTTCTTTATTTTATCTCCAACGGATGCATGCAGGAGAGTTGCGCCAGCTATAATGCACAAGCAACAATCATGGATCTCTGTTCCCACGATCTGAGTTGCTTCACCTCTTCTTCAACCAACGTCTGCCTACGCCCGCACTCCTCTTGCAGCATAAAAGAAGAGTCCGCTCCACCATCACTAGTAGGCCATCACCAACGATCCACTACCGCGCAGAGAGTCAAGTTCTTCTCCATTCCACCACTGTCTACCTCAACCACGAGTACAAGCCCACACCACTGCGGGTAGGCGAGGTGAAAAAACGTCGTGCCATTAGTGGCTTGTGCAGCTTACTGTGAGCGTGTGCTTGAAGGCCACGCAATTATCATTCTCACTGCTATCACCATCACCGGCACCACAGCCACGCACCAACAGCCAACCCCCGCACATTTAAGACGTCTGGGAATGTTCCCAGACGTCTGATCTTTCAACAGTGCCTTCTTCTCCATCTCCTTCTACTGTTGCTCAAGGAACCCATCATCACCACCGTACCTCTCGCCACGTCGCGTCCTCTCCTCGCCTACGCACACCCAACAGCAACGCCCTTAGCTATTTCACACAACCATCTCCGCAACCACAGTACAACTAGCCCTCCCCACGTGCAATAGCTGAGGGCCCCTTCTTCCGTACGTGGTACCCACTTGCATGTAGCCCTTGAGCAGCACTGCGCCCCCTAGCTACTGACCACGTGTACCTGCAGCAACTTCCTCGGGCATGCACGCACTCCTCCAGCAGTCCCGCACCCCCTTCAACAGCATGCAGCACCGCTTCCGCCACCTACAGCCCGCACAGCAGCACCTAAGGCCGAGCCCAGCAGCACCCACGCAGCAGCACCTGAGGCTAAGCCCAGCAGCACCTGCGCGTGCCCGCACGACCCGCACACACCTTCGCTGACCCCTCCAGCAAGCGTGGGGGCATTTAACACCCCTTTCGAGCTTGCCTTTGGGAGTGCCACACCAACAACAGTAGAGAGCTGCAACCACCGCCATCTGCTACCGCTCCTCTCCTCGCAGTCACCACCTCCAGCCACCGTTGGCCACGAGGCCACCACTACCGAATAGCCCTTGGCTCACTCAACCTCTGGTGAGCTTCTCGCCTTCAATCGCAGCCTCCTCCTCGCACACAGACAAGGGGAAGAATTTCCCCTATTTTGCTATAGTGAAATAGGGTATTAGTTTTTACATTTAATGTCATTGCAAACTTTTATTTCTATTTTATTATTGTGAACATTGCATTGAGCTCCCCCTTGTTTGGTATAAATGTAATTTCAGAATTTGCTCTCATTCAAACTAATATCTAACATGGTTTTCGACATAATTTTTGGGGGAACAATTCGTGAACATCTATTTTTAACCCGTACGAGTTTAAATAGGCCATTGCCTCCCTGTGGACATGACCTGCTCTCTCGAGTGGTTTATTTTCAATTTAATACTTTGATTAGTCGATTTTTCACCAATTTAAAATACAATGACAAATCATCTTAATCATCTTATTCGAAAGCGAAAATCGACACGTCAGAATGCGATAAAGAGAAGGGGATGAGAAGTTATCCTCCTCAATGGCTGCTTGGAGGACGAGCCAGACTGACAACGCCTGGAAGAAGAAGAGAGAAGATGGAGGACGGAGTATGGATTGGGAAGAATTGGGGATGAGGTATGGCATCGACATTGCGAGATCCACTTCCAGAACATGGGTGAGAAGATGGCTGACAAGAACTCCTCGAAGGGGGTGAAAGGTGGAAATTTTATTTTTAACTCTAGCGGTGCTTCTCGTAGCTTAAGAGCACTAGAGTGACCTTTAAAACTTGAGTTCTTAGCTCTTAGAGAGGGAGAGAGATGATGGAAGGGATGAAGTAAAAGTGGAGGGCATAAGGCCTTTATATAGTTGTATACATGGGGGCAAAAAGGGCATTTTGTCTTTTAAAAATTAATTCTACTGCCTTTAGTGACGGATACATGCATCACTATAGACACACGTCATTGTAGCCATGTGCTCCATCTCCGCCGCTCACTCCTCATCCAATGTTTCAGAGGCGGCCACGTCACCGACTATCCACCTTCAGTCGTGCCCACGTTCACTAAGTGATGCGCCTCCTCAACCGTTCAATCATTAATCAACATCTCAGATCACACACGCACGCCTTCAAATCGCCCCTCCGCATTCGATCATACGTAAAAAGTGCATCATCAAGCACGTGTGCATCACGTGATTCCAAGCGTGCCATGTCGCACCTCTGCAGTAACTCATCTTTGATCAGGCAATCCAATTTCGCCTGCGCTTCTTCTTTGCAAATTTCGCTACGAAGCGCACCTAGATCCCGTGCCTCGCGCTATGTGTAGGGCGTTCACCCAATGCGCTACGCCCATAGATTATCTCAAAGACAATCCAAGGGTCCATCACTCACGACCTTTGGATGAGAATCCAATAGTCCAAATCGCTTGTTGCTTGAGAGAAGAGGATAGCGGCTAGCGATGTGGTGAGATAGAGACCGTTGGATTAAGATCTAACGGTCCACATTAAATCTTCATCTTCCCTTTGTAAAAATATGAAGGCAGGCGCAGATTAATCTCAGCAGTTGGATGGTGATCCAACAGCTGAGAGGCGATGGCGCGGATGGCTATGGGAGCTTGTGGGTTATCATTGGCGGCTAGGATGGTGCCATGTGGCACCATCTGAGTCATCCATCTTCTTTTACTTGTAAGTGGTGCCATGGATGTCAGATTGGATCGATTTTCACGTCGTTGGGCTGCGATCGTTGATCTGAACCCATCTGTGTGGTTGGATTTGTCGTCTGAAGTTAAGATTTTCCACCACCTTGGCCCTTGACCTCTAATCTTTCTCAGACTGTATTTGATGCTACAGAGGTCTGATTGGGGCGATCTTGGAGGCGTTGGACTCTGATTGTCACCCTGATCAGATCCGTATGGTTGGATCTCAAACCCAAGGCCTCAAAATGATCTCTTCCTATCCCCTAACCACAGAAAGAGGTGAAATGCTATACAATTTATACAAATTAACCTAAATGCATGATAATGCATGTTATGTAATATTTATAGTGCATGATGCTTCTATGACACTAAGAACATGCATAAATAGACATTTTTGGCTAATTAGATATATGCATATTGTTTACGTGGCTAGATCGTATTTTAACAGGTATCTCGTTGTAATACAAATGAACTCTTCGTGAAAACAAATAGAAATTTATAACTCGAAAATCAAAGTATCTGAGGTCGAACACAGGGAGCAATTTAAGTATTCCAAAACTTGAGAACACAACTTTTAATAAAAAGCAATGACTAGTTCAGTAAAAATGACAGGATTATGTTATGGAGAAAATGCTCAAAAAGAATTGGACATCTGATATTGCATCAGACATCTTAAAATTAGCCTTCAAAGTATTCTCTTCTATTTTTGCTTTGGCTCTGCTGCAGCTATGGTTTCTTGTTTCTCTTTTTCTTTTTCTTCCTTAGCCGCTCCTGCTCCTCTTCTTTTTCCTTTGCTTTCTCTCTTCTTGATTCTCTTCCTGCAGCTAAGTCCTGGCTTTGCCTTCTTCTTTTTCTTCCTCTTATTCCTTTGCTTTCTTGCTTCTCTTTGTCTGACCCTTGATCTCTCTCTTCTTCTTCTTTCTCTTGGTCTGTCGCACCTCTGCTACAGTGTGTCTTTCTTCTTCTTCTCCTTCGCTTGCAGTGGCTAAGTCCTGCTTCCTTCTCTTGCTACGCTTCTTCCTCCTTAGCATCCTCTTCCTGCACGAGCACACCATGCAACAAAACTTATTCCCCTACCCTCCCCGCGCATCTCTCTCTCTCTCAATCTCTCTTCGATATGCTCTCCCAGAGCCGGGTTATCGGGTCGGTCGTGCGCCCGGGTCCAGGCGCACCAGCGTGGGTGTGGTGCGCGAGGAGTGCACGATAGGATAGTCAGGTCGGGTTGCCAGGTCCACGGGCTAATTTACAAACGAGGCATGTATAGGTGAGGGGAGGGACCTCACCCCAGTTATTTCGAGGCAAACAGATAATAGCAAAAAATCCACTTAAACCACTCAGACAGCTTACGACTTACCGAGGTGGGACTAAAAGTCCCACCCGCTGCTGCTGGCAACTGTAGGAGAGAGACTTCACAATTGGTGCAACTGCAGGTCCTGCGGCACCCTCTATCAGGCTGGACTTGCGTACACTCACAACCCACACAGTCTGGAATCCAAGGAGCAGACGATTGTGGCCTGGAGCTGGAGAACAGTCAAGCTCGAGTCATCTCTAATGGTGGTTGGGAGCTTGACTCTGCACGACACAAAAGGAGACTTGCATCTCTATCAGATCACAGGAGGACCTTCGCCGTGTCACAGTGAAGGTGAGGCGATCGGTGGCAGGCCGCGAGGCGGCCTAGGCGTGCATGCCTAGGTCGCTCTGTGGCTGGGTTTATGGGTTAGGTCGGGGGAAGCGTGGAGTGCATGTGGCGACCTGTGGATGGGTGGAAGATGTTCAGTGGAGTGTGGCAGAGGTTGTGAGGTGGGTGGCGAGACGTAAGGGGCTGCGGAGTGATGGATGCGTCTCGTCGAAGGGTGGCTGGAGGTGGGGAAGATGCGGACGGATAGTGGCAGTCAGGGGATGTTCTGTGAAATAGAATGAGGGAAAGGAAAGAGTGAAAGATGAGGAGCTTATCTGGAGTACTTGGAGCGAAGGGGGGGCAGAGGAGATGGACAACGTGTTTGTGCCATCGTCGGAGAAGACGGCCCTGAGGGAGATAACGGCGACGAGGAGGAGGACAGGAAGGCATGCGCTGGTGCGACGCGACGCGGAAGAACGAGGCAAAGTGAACCCTGCTACTAGTATGGCAGTAGAGCGACGAGAGGGAGGAGGAAGACTCGCCGAAGCTTGCGGGCTACCTGGCCGGAGAGGGGAGATGAAATCTGGGGGAGTCTGCGACCAAAACAAGGTTGAGAGATTCGCAGAGGACTGGGGATCCTTTTATAGTTGCTGGCCAAGCTTCTGGTGCGTGGAGGGCAAGCCTTCTGCCACCGAATTCTTGCTGGAGAAGGAAGGTAGTTGGAGCTCCAAATTTCTTGTGCGTTCGCACGAGAGATTGGATGGAAATCAAATATTGTGATTGAGCTTAGATGGAAGGGGATTCCTCAAAGAATCTCCCTTCCAAATCTGGGAGGAGATCTCTGAGGAATCAGGGAGTATACCTCCTCAATTCCTCGCCAGAGAAGGATTCCTCCCAATTAATGGCGGAGGGACCTGTTTGTAAGGGTGGTGAGGAAGTTAGGGGGGTTATTGTAATGGTTTTCAAAAGATAGGGGCCAAAATGTAATTGGGTGTACTAATTTGCAAAGTAGGTCAAGATGACCTCCCCTTAGATCCAAGTTTTGGTAAAACCTAATTTGAACCTAAAAAATCCAATGGTGAAGTTGGATTTTAGGTTTGACTACGTTTGACTGGACTTTTTGCACAAAAACCCAAATTAGGTCAATTAATGAGGTAGGACCCTAATCTAGGTCAAAATAGGTTCCAAAGGTCAAATTGAAGGTTATAAACCCTAGGGGATATTTTTCCATGAATTTTAGAGGGTTTAGTTGATTTTCATCCTAACCAGAACCCTGTTGAATTAAGTGGGTCTATTTTAGGGTTACAAGATGTCATTTAATTCCTAGACAGCACATTAACCCATTTCTGACTGAACCAACCCACTTTTTATCTTATCTAGACCATTTGACCTATGTTTTGCTTCTGAGAAATCCCGTTTATGTACTACAATGGTAAAATTACAATTTTACCCTTTATTTCATGTTTTCTTCTCAGAACACTTATTCCTTGAATTAAGCCCTTCTCTATGTTATGTAGGATCTCTTATTCTCTTTCTTAGGTCAAATGAGCTAGTTAGGGCTCATGATGAGGCTCTCATCATATCCCCATGCCTAGCTTCTGCTAGTCCCTTAGCAAAATTTCAAGGTTTTAACTTCTGTTCTAGACCTTGAGTGTCTGTCATCAGTTATGATAAGTGCTTTTCTTTTTCTTTTGTGATTAGGTTGGAATGTTGACAATAGGCCTAGAGGTACTAAGTACCAACCAAAATCCAGACATGACCTGCTCTAGCCTCAATCTTCCGTAAAGGTTTTTAAGGCCCACAGAAACTATCCTAGGGTTTGTTGGACTTCGCGGTTAAAGCACCCGTGCTTGAGACATTTTTAGCCTAGGTTCAGTTTCCAGTGCGTTTTTGTAAGAGAGAGACAGAAGATTTATTTGTTTGGAGAGTTTTCTTTCTCTTTTCTTTTTATTTCTAGCTTCGGATTAGCTTCTCAACACGATTTATATCGGATTCCTCGTCCCCATCATCAATCCTCAAGGGTCCCTAGCAATCGATGCTTCAAGATAGAACCGCCCATGGCAACCCCCAGAACCCTGGCTTTCGAGATTTTGAGATAATCCTACCCATGGCATTCTGTGGCCGAATTCAGACCCTAGCGATCGACATTTCTTGATAATGCCGTCTATGATATCTGAACCAGCAGAGTGCTTACATGTCCTCGGTAGGATATTTAAATATCCTAAGAGACAAGCACCGAGGAGATGATATGATGTTACGCATCTTCGAGGGGAATTTCCTGCCTCTCCGTGCCGGGAACTCATCTAAATCAATTTGTGTTGATCAGCCACTCCTAATCTAGGTTACTTTTTCAGAACATTGAAAATGCTTTTTGCGTGATCTTGATATTTATCCACACTGAACCAGACTGTGCGTGAATTGGGGTGCTTAGGTTACCGAATCTCGCAAACTAAAGGTCAGTTAACGGGGTCGAATACTTCCTAAGCCTTAGACCTAATATTTAAGCTTCGCATTTTCCCCAACCTCTTGAGGATTATCCAGATCTTAGCGAATACGTGAATTTTTAAGCCAAAGAATATAGCCCAAGAGGCCTAAGATCAACGTTCCTGCTAATCTCTTTTTATGTCTCCTTAGCACTTTTCTTTTATTTTTCTCTTTTCTTGATCTGGTCTAAAACTTCAATTAATCCCTTAATCTTTTACTAATGACCACCCCTTTTTTTTCATTTTGTGCTCCTTTTTTGGCATTTTGCTCTTTTCCTCCGCTCATTTTATATAGCCCAAAAAATTGTCTCTCCCCCCTCCTCAGTTCTTTTTTTTTTTCTTTTCCAAGATTTTTTTTTTTTGAGTTGAATCCTTTTCTTGATATGAATTTTCCTGACATTTTACACTTTCATACCCCCCCATGCCTAAGATTTGCAATGTCCCCATTGTAAATTAGGTGGGTTCGATTTCAGCTTAGTTCATGCATTAGGACAGGTGTTGGGTGAGTGAACATGTCGAAGTGACTATTGCGAACGATTTCTAATCTCAGGAAGGGGTACCTGAGGCGGAGTCGGCTATTCTAATGGATGAACCCCAAAGTGCAATATGAATTCCACGTAGAAATGTCAAAAAAGGTTTCGGGTTTTTCAAAGAATGATGAGTTGCCTCCCGTTAAGCACTGAGTTTTACGCCATCAGCTAGGCACAATGAGCTCAAGGAGAATGGAGGGTAAAGGATGATTCAGCCAAATTTGTATTGGTCATTTCAATGAATGGTTTGAGTCTCTGACCATTCATAATAAAGGGTTCGGAATCGTGGCTGAGTGGGCTGATTTCAATGGCTCCATTTCCAAAGATTTGTCAGACTAGGTAGGGTCTGATCCACTTAGATCGTAGTTTTCCTGGGAATAATTTGAGTCGGGCATCAAAGAGTAAAACCTTTTGACCAAGATGAAAGATCTTTCTAGAAATGTGTTTGTCATGAAAAGCTTTAACTCGTTCTTTGTAAATTCGCGAGTTCTCATACGCATCGTGGCATAATTCATCGATCTTGCTTATTTGAAGCCTTCTGTGGGTTCCAGCCTTAGAAAGATCTAGATTGCAATTCCGTACTACCCAATAGGCTTTATGCTCCAATTCGACAGGGAGGTGACATGCCTTCCCATACACCAGTCTGAAGGGAGACATACCTAATTGGGTCTTATGGGCGGTCCTATAAGCCCACAATGCTTCCGAAAGTCGAGAAGACCAATCCTTCCTGTCAAGTCGAACAGTAACCTGAAGGATTTTCTTGATCTCTCAGTTTGATAGCTCAGCTAGACCATTAGTTTGGGGTGGTAAGGAGTAGAGATTCGATGCGACACCCCGTATTTGGTCATCAGTGACCTGAACTGAGCATTTGTAAAAATTGGTCCCTCCGTCAGAAATTATTGCTCGTGGAATCTGGAACCTTCATAAGATGTTTTGATGGATGAATCTGATAACAACCTTATGATTATTAGTTTAGGTCGGAATGGCTTCTATCCACTTGGACACGTAGTCAACAGCAAGTAAGATGTATTCGAAGCCATCCGAGATAGGGAAGGGTCCCATTAAATTGATCCCCCAAATGTCAAAAATTTTGCATACCAGGATCAGCTCTAGAGGCATCATGTCTTGATGGCTCATGTTGCCCAAGGTCTGGCAACAGGTACATGCCTTACCGTGATCGTATGCATCCTTGAAAATTGTGGGCCAATAAAAGCCACACTGGAGGACTTTTGATGTAGATTTGTGTTCTGAGAAATGTCCACCGCATGCCTGGTCATGGAAAAAGGAGAGTATGTCTTTGATTTCTACTTCCGCGACACACAGTCGAATTATTTGATCAGCACCAATGCGGAATAGATACGAGTCTTCCCATATGTAATACTTGGCATCAGAATGCAATTTGTCCTTCTTGGCCTTCGGCCAATCGGTCGGGATCTGATGTGATGCCAGGTAATTCACTATATCTGCGAACCATGGAAGCCCTGTATTGATAGTCAGGAGGTGCTCATCAGGAAAGTGTTCTGTGATGGGTTCGGAAGGGTCAACTATTTCAAAAGGAAGGCGAGACAAGTGATCAGCTACCACATTTTGCTTTCCCGCTTTGTCGCAAATCTCGAGGTCAAATTCTTGCAACAGCAAGATCCATTGGATTAATTGAGGTTTCGCACCTTCTTTGCAAGGAGATGCCTTACAGCTGTGTGATCCGAATATATGATAACACGAGAACCCAGAAGGTATGATCTGAATTTTTCTAGGGCAAATACTAAAACTAGCAGCTTTTTCTCAGTAACCGTGTAGTTACGCTGAGCCTCGTCCAGTGTTTTGCTAGAGTAGTAAATGACCACGGGTTTCCCATCAATTTTCTGCCCCAAAATCGCACCTACAGTGAAGTCAGATGCATCGCACATGATCTCAAAGGGTTGAGACCAATCGGGGGACTATAGGATCGGGGCTTGGGTGACTCGATCACGAAGGATCTCGAATGCTTAAGTGCATTCCTTGGAAATTTTGAAAGGCACATCCTTGGAGAGAAGAGTAGTCAGGGGGCACGCGATTTTTGAAAAATTAGGGATAAATCGATAGTAAAAATTGACGTGCCCTAAAAAAGATCGGATGTCCTTAATCGAGCTAGGCATAGGGAGCTTGGAAATCAGGTTAACCTTAGCTCGATCGACTTGGATGCCTTTCTCCGAGATTAGACGTCCCAGGACAATTCCCTCAGGCACCATGAAATGGCTCTTTTCCCAGGAAAGAACCAAATTCACATCGATGCATCGCCTGAGTATTTGGACCAAGTGTTGGAGGCAATCGTCAAATGATTCTCCAAAAACTATAAAGTCATCCATGAAGACTTCCAGATAATCACCTATCATATCTGAGAATATGTCAAGCATGCACCGCTGAAAGGTACGAGTGCATTGTAGAGACCGAAAGGCATCCTTTGAAATGCGTACATCCTTAAGGGGCAGGTGAACGTGATCCTTTCTTGATCTTCTGGATAAATTGCCACCTGGTTGTAACCAGAGTACCCGTCAAGAAAGTAGAAAAACCTATTTCCCGCTAGTTTCTCAAGGATCTGATCAATAAATGGTAGTGGGAAATGGTCCTTCGTGGAGGAATCGAGTCTTCTGTAATCAATGCAGACTCTCCACGAGTTAGCTATTCGGGTAGGAATGACCTCTCCGGTTTCAGTCGTGATGATGGTGAGTCCAGCCTTCTTAGGCACAACTTGTATTGGACTCACCCAACGACTGTTGAAGATCGGGTAGATGATCCCTACATCTAACCACTTGATGATCTCCTTTTTCATGACCTCCTACAGGTTAGGGTTTAAACGTCTCTGCATCTCTCGTGAAGGTCGTGTGCCCTCTTCTATGTAGATTCAATGTGTGCAGTACGAGGGGCTTATGCCAGTCAAGTCATCGAGAGTCCATCCAATGGCTCTACGATGTTGCTGGAGAACAGTAATCAGACGGGATTCTTGGTCAGGTGTGAGTCGGGAGTTGATAATCACAGGAAACATCTGATTGGAACCCAAAAAGACGTACTTTAGATGCTCAGGAAGGGGCTTGAGTTCCATGACAGGATTATTAGCAGCAGCGGGTGGATCGGGGTTTGTACTAGGAACAAGGGTCGGAGTCATGGGTGTGTCTAGATCAGATTCGCACTCCTCTATTTGTGGGTTTTGATCTTCTAGTGGTTGATCCGGGGTAATCAGGTTGTCCTCTGTATGTGATTCATCAACCACGACTCTGATATCACATATTTGCTCTATAACCCCTCAATTAATCCCTTGTTGGGCCTTAAAGAAGTCAATCTTCAGAGTTTGATTCCCAAATTTTAATTCTATTTGGCCCTCTTCACAGTTTATGTTGGCCCTAGTGTTTGTATGCTTTTGTGGGGTTTTAAAAGATAACACGTTGTAATATAGCCGACAAAACGTTCAAACAAATATAGAAAATTTTATTACTCGAAAAACTAGAGTATCCGAGGTCGAACACAGGGAGCAATCTTAGTACTTTCAAAACCAAAGAATACAACTTTTAAATGAACATAATTGATTCAAAGAGAGAGAGTTATAAAAAGAATTGCTAAAAGAAAACAGAATTGGACATCTGATTTCTTTATCAGACGTCTTAAAAGTAGTCTTCTTTCTTCTACCTTCTTCTTCGTTGGCTCTTCTTCTTTTCTTCTGATCCACAAGTCTTTTTCTTCCTTGAACTTCTTTCTCTTCTCTTCCCTTTCCTGCGAAGACTTCTTCCTGCCTTTGTTTCCCTTCTGTCTTCTTCTTTCTTTTTGTCTTTTCTGCAATCCTTCCTTCTCTCAGATCTCTGCCTTGCTCAACTTCCTTTCTTCAGAGTTCCTTCCTCTTCTGCTCCTGCTCTTCTATTTCTTCAGTTCTTCTTTTTGCTTTCCTTCGCCTCTTCCTTCTCTTCTTTTCCCTTGCTGCAGCGGCTAAGTGTTTGCTTCTTCCTCTCTTCCTTCTTTCCTACGCACACCACAGCCAATGCAAAACCTACCCCCTTCCCTCTACCCAAACGTCTCTCTCTTTCTCTGCAATTCGCTCAAGGATGCTCTCCCAGAGCCACACGGGTAATCGGGTCGGATTTCGCACCTGGGACTAGGCGCACAGGCAGGTGGGTGATGCGCGAGGAGTGCTCAGGATAGGGTCGGGTCGGATCCCGCCAGATCCGCGAGGTGAAACCGCGGACGAGGCAGGCGTGGGCCGGGTGAGGGACCTCACCCCTGTGCTTTCGGAGGCAGTAAGGCAATATCACAAAAATAATTTATGGCGCACCTGTGTTTCGCGTTTCAACGATGTGGGACTAAAGTCTCTGCCCCGCTCTCGCGCGCGCCCGCAGAGGATTCTTCGTGCAATTGCTAAGGCTGGGAGCATCGCAGCGTCAATGCTGGCCCTGATCGCTTCGCAACACTCGCGCGAGTCTGCTGCGCCTGGAGCTGCTGCGAAGCTGCTTCGACCGTCAATGGCGGCAGGAGCTGAAACCTGTCAAACACAAGCACGGCCTATTGGCCTAATTAGACTAGCTAGGCACCTTCGCCATGGCACGGCGAAGATGGTGCACGGTGCTGCAGGCCACAGGACGGCCTAGGCGTGTGTGCCTAGGTCAACCTATGGCCGGAGGTGTGGGGTTGTTCGGGGGGCTACTGCGGAGGTGTGGAGTGGCAGTGGAGGGGCGGAAAGTGTTACTTGTGGTGAGGCGGAGCTTACGAGATGGTTGGCGATCCGTGTGGAGGGGCGGAGTGGTGGGAGCAGCTCGCCGGAGGTCGGTTGGAGGCGAGGAAGATGGAGGTGGTCAGGCAATGTTGAGGGGCAATTCAATGAAATAACAGGGGGAAAAGAGAGAGGGGAAGATGGAGAAGGTATCTGGAGTGATCTGGAAGGAAGGGAGGCAACGGAGTGGACGACGCGTAACTGCCGTCATCGCGGAAGAAGAACCCTGAGGGAGAGAACGGCGACGAGGACGAGGTCAGGAGAACGCGCGCCTGGTACTGCATGACGTGGGAGAAAGAGGCGAAGTTGACTCTGCTGCTGGTATGGCAGCAGTGCGACGAGAAGGAGGGGCGGAGGTCACCGAAGCTTGCGGGTCTCTTGGCCGGAGATGGAAGAGAGGAAAGTTTGGGGGAATCTCCGCCAATTCAAGTCTGAAGATCTGTGGCCTGGTCTATAGATCCTTTTATAGGTGTTGGCCGAACCTTCTAGTGCGTGGAGGGTGCGCAATCACCTCCGCTGTCTCACCGGAGAAGGAAAGAAGGTGGATATCCAAATCCCTCGTGCGTTCGCACGAGAGATTGGGTTCACACCAGAGATCGTGATTGGCTTTAGATGGAAGGGAATTCCTCAGAGAATCTCCCTTCCATTTATAGGAGGGAATCTCTGAGGAATCAGAGAGTAATCCCCCTCTAAACCTCGCCGGAGATCTCTTCTGCCCTAACAATGGCGGCAGGACCTGATTGCAAAGGTGGCGAGGAACTTAGGGGGCTCTCTGCAATGATTTTCAAAAGATAGGGACCAAGTTGTGTTTGTGTGTACTAAATTGCAAAGTAGGTCAAGATGACCTCCACTTAGGTCCAAATTTTGGTATAAACCTAATTTGGACCTAAGGAATCCAATGGTGAAGTTTGATTTTAGGTTTGGCCTCGTTTGACTGGACATTTGCGTAAAAACCCAAATTAGGTTAATTGAATGGCTGGGACCCTAATCTAGGTCAAACTAGGTTCCAAAGGCCACATTATGTGTTCTAAATCCTAAGGAGTATTTTTTCATGATTTTTAGAGGGTTTACTTGATTTTTATCCTGACCAGAACCTTGTTTATTTAAGCGGATCTGTTTTAGGGTTATCAAATGTCATTTAATTCCTGAATTGCACATAAACCCATTTCTGATTGACTCAACCCACTTTTTATCTCATTTAGACCATTTGACCTATGTTTTGCCTCTGAGAAAACCCGTTTATGCACTACAATGGTAAAATTGCAGTTTTACCCTTTAATTCATGTTTTCTTCTCAGAGCACTTATTCCTTTATTTAGGCCTTCTTCTAGGTTATGTAGGAGCTTTTATCTTCTTTATTGGGTCAAAATGAGCTAGTTATGGCTCATGATGAGGCTCTCATCATACCCCCATGCCTAGCTTTTACTAGTCCCTTAGCAAAATTTCAAGGTTTTAACTTCCGTTCTAGACCCAGAGTGTCTGTCAACAATCATGATAAGTGCTTCTCCTTTTCTTTTGTGATTAGGTAGGAATGCCGACAATAGGCCTAGAGGTACTCAAGTACCAACCAAAATCCGGACCTGACCTGCTTTAGCCTCAGTCCTCCGCAAAGGTTTCTAAGGCCCACAAAAAACGAACCTAGGGTTTGTTGGACTCCGCGGTTAAAGCACCCGTGCTTGAGACATTTTTAGCCTAAGTTCAGTTTGCAGTGCATTTTTGTAAGAGAGATAGAAGATTTTTTTGTTTGGAGAGCTTTTCTCTCTCTTTTCTTTTTATTTCTAGCTTCGGATTAGCTTCTCAACACAGTCTGTATCGGATTCCTCATCCCCATCATCAATCCTCAAGGGTCCCTGGCTTTCGAGATTTCGAGATAATCCCGCCCATGGCAACCCCCAGAACCCTGGCTTTTGAGATTTCAAGATAATCCCGCCCATGGCGTTCCGTGGCCGAATTCAGACCCTGGCGATCGACATTTCGTGATAATGCCACCCATGGTATCTGAACCAGCAGAGTGCTTACATGCCCCCAGTAGGATATTTAAATATCCTAAGAGACAAGCACCGAGGAGACGATATGTTGTTATGCATCTTCGAGGGGAATTTCCCGCCTCACCGCGCCAGGAACTCGTCCAAATCAATTTGTGTTGATTGGCAGCTCCTAATCTAGGTGACTTTTCAGAACATTAAACGCTTTTTGCGTGATTTGGATGTTTATGTGCACTGAACCAAACGGTGTGTGAATTTGGGGTGCTTAGGTTACCGAATCCCGCAAACCAGAGGTCAGTTAACGAGGCCGAATACTTCCTAAGCCTTAGACCTAATACTTAAGCTTCGCATTTTCCCCAACCTCTTGAGGATTATCCAGATTTTAACGGATACGTGAATTTTTAAGCTAAAGATTCTAGCCCAAGAGACCTAAGACCAGCGTTCCCGCTAATCTCTTGTTATGTCTCCTTAGCACTTTTTCTTTTATTTGATTTGGTCTAGAACTTCAGTTAACCCCTCAATCCTTTACTAATGACTTTCTTTTCATTTTCATTTTGTGCTTGTTTTTGTCATTTTATTCTTTTTCTCCTCCTCATTTGTATGACCCTGAATTGTTCCTCCCCTCCATCAAGTCTTTTTTTTTTTTTTATTGAAACCCTTTCTTGATATGAATTTTCCTTACATTTTGCACTTTCATACCCCCCCATGCCTAAGATTTGCAATGTCCCCATTGTAAATTAGGTGGGTTCGATTTCAGCTTAGTTCATGCATTAGGATAGGTGTGTGGTGAGTGAATGGGTCGAAGTGACTTGTTGCGAACGATTTCTAGTCTCGGGTAGGGATACCTGAGGTGAAGTCGACTGTTCTAATGGATGAACCCTAAAGTGCAATATGAATTCCGCATAGAGATGTCAGAAAAGGTTTCGGGTTTTTCAAAGAATGACGGGTTGCCTCCCGTTAAGCACTGAGTTTTACGCCATCGGCTGGGCGCAATGAGTTCAAGAGGAATGGAGGGTAAAGGATGACTCAGCCAAATCTATATCGGTCATGTCAATGAACGACTTGAGTCTCTGACCGTTCACGACAAAGGGTTCAGAATCGTGGCTGAGTGGGCTGATTTCAATGGCTCCATTTCCGAAGATTTGTCGAACTAGGTATGGTCCGACCCACTTGAATCTTAGCTTCCCTGGGAATAATTTGAGTCGGGCATCAAAGAGTAAAACTTTCTGACCAGGATGAAAGATCTTTCTAGAAATGTGTTTGTCGTGAAAGCTTTAACCCATTCTTTGTAAATTCGCAAGTTCTCATACGCATCGTGATGTAATTCATCGATCTCTCTCATTTGAAGTCTTCTGTGGGTTCCAACCTTAGAAAGATCTAGATTACAAGTCCGTACTGCCCAATAGGCTTTATGCTCCAACTCGACGGGGAGGTGACATGCCTTCCCGTACACTAGTCTGAAGGGAGACATTCCTAATTGGGTCTTGTGGGCAGTCCTATAGGCCCACAATGCTTCCAGAAGCCAAGAAGACCAATCTTTTCTATCAGGTCGAACAGTAACCTGAAGGATCTTCTTGATCTCTCGGTTAGATAGCTCAGCTAGACCATTAGTTTGGGGGTGGTAAGGAGTAGAGATTCAGTGTGACACCCCGTATTTGGTCATCAGTGACCTGAACTGAGCGTTTGTAAAATGGGTCCCTCCATCGGAAATTATAGCACGTGGAATCCCAAACCTTGAGAAAATGTTTTGATGAAGGAATTTTATAACGACTTTATGATTGTTGGTTCGGGTCGGAATGGCTTCTATCCACTTGGAAACATAGTCAACTGCGAGTAAGATGTATTCGAAGCCATCCGAGATCGGGAAGGGTCCCATGAAATCAATCCCCCAAATATCAAAAATTTCGCATACCAAGATCGGCTGTAGAGGCATCATGTCTCGATGGCTCATGTTGCCCAGAGTTTGGCAACGGGAACAGGCCTTACAGTGATCGTATGCATCCTTGAAAATTGTGGACCAGTAAAAGCCACACTGGAGGACTTTTGATGAGGTTTTATGTCCTGAAAAATGTCCACCGCATGCCTAGTCATGGCAAAATGAGAGTGTCTTTGATTTCCACTTCCGTGACGCATCGTCAAATTATCTGATCAGCACCAATGCGGAATAGATACGGGTCTTCCCATAGGTAACACTTGGCATCGGAACGCAATTTGTCCTTTTTGGCCTTCGGCCAATTGGGCGGAATCTGATGTGATGCTAGGTAATTAACTATATCAGTGAACCATGGAAGACTTGTACTGATAGTCAGGAGGTGCTCATCAGGAAAATGTTCTGTAATAGGTCCGGAAGGGTTGATTATTTCAGAAGGAAGGCGGGACAAGTGATCAGCTACCACATTCTGCTTTCCCGCCTTGTCGCGAATCTCGAGGTGAAATTCTTGCAACAGCAAGATCCATCGGATTAATCGAGGTTTCGCGTCCTTCTTTGCAAGGAGATGCCTCACAGCTGTGTGATCCGAGTATATGATAACACGGGAACCCAGAAGGTATGATCTGAATTTTTCTAGGGCAAATACTACGGCCAGCAGCTCTTTCTCAGTAACTGTATAGTTACGCTGAGCCTCATCCAGTGTTTTGCTGGCGTAGTAAATGACCACAGGTTTCCCGTCAATTTTCTGCCCCAAAATCGCTCCTACAGCGAAGTCAAATGCATCGCACATGATCTCAAAGGGTTGAGACTAATCAAGGGACTGTAGGATTGGAGCTTGGGTGACTCAGTCACGTAGGATCTCAAATGCTTAAGTGCATTCCTTGGAAATTTTGAAAGGCACATCCTTGGAGAGAAGATTGGTCAGGGGGCACGTGATTTTGGAGAAATCAGGGATAAATCGACGGTAAAAATCGACGTGCCCCAAAAAAGATCGGATGTCCTCAATCGAGCTAGGCATAGGGAGCTTGGAAATCAGGTTAACCTTAGCTCGATCCACTTGGATGCCTTTCTCTGAGATTAAATGTCCCAGGACAATTCCCTCAGGCACCATGAAATGGCTCTTTTCCTAGGAAAGAACCAAATTCACCTCAATGCACCGCCTGAGTATTTGGACCAAGTGTTGGGGGCAATCGTCAAATGATTCTCCAAAAATTGAAAAGTCATCCATGAAGACTTCCAGATAATCACCTACCATATCTGAGAATATGGTAAGCATGCACCTCTGAAAAGTTGCAGGTGCATTGCAGAGACTGAATGGCATCCTTCGAAACGCGTACGTCCCGAAGGGGCAGGTGAATGTGGTCTTTTCTTAGTCTTCTGGATGGATTGACACCTGATTGTAACCGGAGTACCCATCAAGAAAGCAGAAGAACCTATTTCCCGCTAGTTTTTCGAGGATCTGATCAATAAACGGTAGTGGGAAATGATCCTTCTTCGTGGAGGAAATGAGTCTTCTGTAATCAATGTAGACTCTCCACGAGTTAGCTATTCGGGTAGGAATGACTTCTCTGGCTTCAGTCGTGATAATGGTAAGTCCTGCCTTTTTAGGCACCACTTGTATTGGACTCACCCAACGACTGTCGGAGATCGGGTAGATGATCCCTGCATCTAACCACTTTATGATCTCCTTTTTCACGACCTCTTGTAGGTTAGGGTTTAGGAGTCTTTGCATTTCTCTTGAAGGTCGTGCGCCTTCTTCTGTGAATATTCGATGTGTGCAGTATGAAGGGCTTATGCCAGTCAAATCATCGAGAGTCCATCCAATGGCTCTAAGATGTTGCTGGAGAACAGAAATCAAATGGAGTTCCTGGTCAGGTGTGAGTCGAGAGTTGATAATCACAGGAAACGTCTGATTTGAATCCAAAAACACGTACTTCAGATGTTCGGGAAGGGGCTTGAGTTCCATGACGAGATTGTCAGCAGCAGTGGCCGGTTCGGGGTTTGTATCAGGAGCAATGGTAGGAGTCATAGGTGTGTCTAGATCACGTTCACACTCCTCTGTTAGCGGGTTTTGATTCTCAAGTGGTTGATCAGGGATAATCAGGTTTCTTCTATATGCAATTCATCAACCACGGCTCTGACATCACATATTTCCTCTATAACCCCACAATTAATCCCTTGTTGGGGCTTAAAAATGTCAATCTTCAGGTTTTGGTTCCCAAATTTTAATTCTATCTGGCCCTCTTCGCAGTTTATGTTGGCCCTAGCAGTGGCCAAAAAGGGTCTCCCTAATATGATTGGTGTGTCCCTTGGGTTCTTAGGTGCATCCATGTCTAGTACTATGAAGTCCACCGGGAAATAGAAATCTCGTACCCTAACAATGACATCCTCAAGTATTCCTCTAGGTGACTTGATGGATCGATTGGCTAACTGCAATGTCACCTCAGTGGGTTTAAGTTCAGATTCTTCAAGGTGGTCAAGGAGGGACGTAGGTATTAAATTTATGGAAGCACCTAGGTCTAGTAGGGCTCTATCAAATTGGGTTTCACCAATTTTACAAGAAATCAAGGGAGTTCCTGGGTCTTTAGCCTTGGGTGGGAGTTTGCTCAAGATGACAGAGCTGGCTTGCTCTGACAGTACGATTGGATTCCCATCCTTGGTTCGCAGCTTACGTTTAGGGGTACATATGTCTTTCAAGAATCTTGCGTAAGCCGGTATGTGGCGAATTGCATCCATCAATGGGATGTTTATCTGGACCTGTTCGAAGAGCTTGATCAGATCCTCCTCGGGAGCCACGGGTTTAGTTATCCTTTTTCCTTTGGTCAAGGCCTCAGGAAATGGGATCCCAGTTGGTTCCTCTAGGATAGGTCTAGGTTCTTGATCTGGGACAGTGGTATCTTGGATAACTATCTTAGGGTCTTGGCTATTATCAGGCTTGGAGTGGGTCGGATAATGTGGGTCTTGGGTTGTTCTACCACTACGTGTTGTTACAGAGTTCAATCCGGCCTGATTTTGGTTTGGGTTAGGTAGGAGGGGTGGCTGCTGCTGAAATCCCGCATACGATGTTGAAGCGTCCATCCCGTCTGGCGATGGAGCAGTAGGGGCCTGATAAATCACATGTGTTTGGCCTGAATTTGGATTCATAACGCGCTTCTGGGTTAGCACGTTATTTGGGTTGGGCAGAGGTTGCGAGGGAAGGGTACCAGGTTGGCAGGAATTTGCCATCTGGGCCAGTTGGTTGCGAACCTCTGTGATCTCGTCCTTGTGCTGTTTTTGCATTGCCGCATTCGACTTTTGAATGTCAGCCAGTGCTTGAAGGATAAGAGTCATTTGATCCTGGTTTTGCCCAGATTGGTAGGTGGGATTGGGCCGAGGCTGAGGCTGCTGATATGGACGAGAGGCTTGTGGACGGGGCTGATATGGTGGTCTTTGAGAATTTCCCGCCCACTGAAAGTTAGGATGATTTTGCCATCCAGGGTTGTAGGTATTGGAGAATGGGTCATTCTAGATGGCGTTGAGGTCCTCGCAGTTCTGAGGAACCTCAGGAAAGTCAGAATACGAGGGTTCAGAGTTCCCCCAACTCGAGTAGAATGGATCGGAGGTCACTCCGGTCCAAGAGGCAGACGGGGGTGGATATGGGTCCATCCCCTTGGCAGATTGGTGATAGATGTTTTGCACAGTTTCCCTTGCCAGAGGAGGTCATGCAAAAGAGTTTTGCGCAGAGGTGGCTTGCTGCAAATGTCGAGTTAGCTCGTCCACCTTCTCTTCTATGATAGAAACCTTGTCCAACCGACTGGCCATCAGTTCCAAGTCGACAGAATTGGACAGGTCCTGCATCTCATGTGTCCCTCTCAGATTCGTCGATGCGTGGGCATTCGTCCTGTCGAATAAGCCCATGGAGTCATTATTTATGGAGTTCTCGCACATGTTTTCGAGAATCTCCCACACCGTGTCCTCGTGTTGACCCATGATGTTTCCTCCGCATGTTGCATTGACGAATAAACGAATGTCTTCACGGAGTCCCTGGTAAAAAGACTGGACTTGTTCCCACTTAGGAACTCCGTGATGGGGGCACTTTCGCATGAGATCTAGGAATCGATCCCAAGCTTCGTGAAGAGGTTCTCCCGGTTGTTGAGTGAAATGAGTGATCTGGTGGCGCAAGGCATTCGTCCGGCCAACGGGGAAGAATTTTTTCAAAAATTCGGACTGCAGTTCCTCCCATGTGTTGATCGGGCGGGTCTGAGTTTGATACCAGTGTGCGGCCTTGTCCATGAGGGAGAATGAAAACATTTTCATGAGTACGATATCCTGGTTTTGCACATCTGACTCGAAGGTCTGGGCCAGATGCTTGAGTTGTTTAATGTGTTGGAATGGATCCTCAGAGTTAAGCCCATGAAACTTCGGTATGGCATGAATCATATTGGGCTTCAGTTCAGAATCAGGTCCTCTAATCGGGATTCGTACTCGAGGTTTGATTGCCACCGCAGTGGGATTATAGTGATCTCGCATCATAGGTCGCTGCGGTGGGTTTACAAAGTTCTGAAAGAGATCATTAAGGCGTTGAAGTTGGTGTTCAAGGTTATTCTCCTCTTCAATGGGTTGTGCCATGATGGGAGAAGGAGAATTAGGATCTGAATCAGATGAGAGATTTATGTAGTGGGGTTGCTGCACAAACAAGGGCGTCGAGGCTTGGCCTCGATGAGAGTGAAATATCTAAAGGAGGTCTTAAGGGTGGCCTTAAGGACCTCCTACCGAACATGCACCGAAGGATGTGATGAGATTTAGAAGGTGCTGGACCCAATCAAGACATCCAAAAATTGTTGGGTGACTATAGAGGATCGGGGCGGATGGACCCCTTAGTCAGAAAGGTCGTCCACTTGAGAAATACCTGGGCAGCCAGAGAGGGAGAGTCCCGCAAAGACCCCTACACGGTAGAGCATCCCCACGAGTTACAGGGTTTCCCCCATCCGACCTCTCTTGTCACTGCAGCTCTAGGTAGACCAGAATGGGGATCTTGACCTCTTAAGTCTACCTTTTTTACTTTAAGATCAAGGTGCTTAATGTTCCACTTGAACTTTTAGGTATTTTTAGTGAAAAAGTGACCTAATTTTAAGGTTGGTTGACCCAAGGGATCAACTTCACCTTTTGTTCCTTTAAGAGCTTTTAGGTCCTTTTCTTTTTAAGGTTCAAATGGATTAAAAGCCTGATTTGCTTAGGGTTCTTCTTGTGTAGATCTTTTCAATCAAGGTTTAGGCACACCTCTTTTTGGAAAAATTTATTTCTTTGTTTAAGATAAGGTGTGTCTCTAAAAACCCTAGCTTTTTAATCCTTAAATTGGCTCTAGTGGGTCCAATTTAGTTGCCTCAGAATTTAGTACCTAGGGCTCAATCAAGAAAGTTTTAGCCCTAGTTACCTTAGTTGGATGAGCAGAAAAAAATGTGTTGAAATGAAAATCAGGCAACTTGATGAGTTACTAAATATGAAACAGGTAACCCTAAGTTGATTGTTCTTTCTTTTTTCTTTTCCTTTCAGATTTTGAGAGAGTTAAGAGGGAGGGCTTATGGAAATTACCTGTTCCTTGGAGTGTCTGTTGTACAGCTACTCTTCTTTCCTTTTTGCTTTGCTTTCCCTGCTTTGAACACAACAAAAGAGAGGAGTTAGGTCAAATATTGAATAGAAAAGTTGTAATCAAAAGCTTTAAAAGTGCCTGTTGCTCCCCGGCAACGGCGCCAAAATGTTTGTATGCTTTTGTAGGGTTTTAAAAGATAACACGTTGTAATATAGCCGACAAAACGTTCAAACAAATATAGAGAATTTTATTACTCGAAAAACTAGAGTATCCGAGGTCGAACACAGGGAGCAATCTCAGTACTTTCAAAACCAAAGAATACAACTTTTAAATGAACATAATTGATTCAAAGAGAAAGAGTTATAAAAAGAATTACTAAAAGAAAACAGAATTGGACGTCTGATTTCTTTATCAGACGGCTTAAAAGTATTCTTTCTTCTGCCTTCTTCTTCGTTGGCTCTTCTTCTTTTCTTCTGATCCACAAGTCTTTTTCTTCCTTGAACTTCTTTCTCTTCTCTTCCCTTTCCTGTGAAAACTTCTTCTTCCTGCCTTTGTTTCCCTTCTGTCTTCTTTCTTTTTGTCTTTTCTGCAGTCCTTCCTTCTCTCAGATCTCTGCCTTGCTCAGCTTCCTTTCTTCAGAGTTCCTTCTTCTTCTGCTCCTGCTCTTCTATTTCTTCAGTTCTTCTTTTTGCTTTCCTTTGCCTCTTCCTTCTCTTCTTTTCCCTTGCTACAGCGGCTAAGCGTTTGCTTCTTCCTTTCTTCCTTCTTTCCTACGCACACCACAGCCAATGCAAAACCTACCCCCTTCCCTCTACCCAAACGTCTCTCTCTTTCTCTGCAATTCGCTCAAGGATGCTCTCCCAGAGCCACACGGGTAATCGGGTTGGATTTCGCACCCGGGACCAGGCGCACCGGCAGGTGGGTGATGCGCGAGGAGTGCTCAGGATAGGGTCGGGTCGGATCCCGATAAAGATCCGCGAGGTGAAACCGCGGATGAGGCAGGCGTGGGTCAGGTGAGGGACCTCACCCCTGTTCTTTCAGAGGCAGTAAGGCAATATCACAAAAATAATTTATGGCGCACCTATGTTTCACGTTTCAACAATGTGGGACTAAAGTCTCTGCCCCGCTCTTGCGCGCGCCCGTAGAGGATTCTTCGTGCAATTGCTAAGGCTGGGAGCATCGCAGCGTCAATGCTGGCCCTGATCGCTTCGCAACACTCGTGCGAGTCTGCTGCGCCTAGAGCCTGGAGCTACTGCGCCTGGAGCTGCTGCGAAGCTGCTTCGACCGTCAATGGCGGCAGGAGCTGAAACCTGTCAAACACAAGCACGGCCTATTGGCCTAATCAGACCAGCTGGGCACCTTCGCCGTGGCACGGCGAAGATGGTGCACGGTGCTGCAGACAGTAGGACGGCCTAGGCGTGCGTGCCTAGGTCAACCTATGGCCGGAGGTGTGGGGTTGTTCGGGGGGCCACTGCGGAGGTGTGGAGTGGCAGTGGAGGGGCGGAAAGTGTTCCTTGTGGTGAGGCGGAGCTTACAAGATGGTTGGCGATCCGTGTGGAGGGGTGGAGTGGTGGGAGCGGCTCGCCGGAGGTCGGTCGGAGGCGAGGAAGATGGAGGTGGTCAGGCAATGTCGAGGGGCAATTCAATGAAATAACAGGGGGAAAAGAGAGAGGGGAAGATGGAGAAGGTATCTGGAGTGATCTGGAAGGAAGGGAGGCAGCGGAGTGGACAACGCGTAACTGCCGTCGTCGGGGAAGAAGAACCCTGAGGGAGAGAGCGGCGACGAGGACGAGGTCAGGAGAACGCGCGCCTGGTACTGCGTGACGTGGGAGAAAGAGGCGAAGTTGACTCTGCTGCTGGTATGGCAGCAGTGCGACGAGAAGGAGGGGCGGGGGTCGCCGAAGCTTGCGGGTCTCTTGGCCGGAGATGGAAGAGAGGAAAGTTTGGGGGAATCTCCGCCAATTCAAGTCTGAAGATCTGTGGCCTGGTCTGTAGATCCTTTTATAGGTGTTGGCCGAACCTTCTAGTGCGTGGAGGGTGCGCAATCACCTCTGCCGGCTCGCCGGAGAAGGAAAGAAGGTGGATACCCAAATCCCTCGTGCGTTCGCACGAGAGATTGGGTTCACACCAGAGATCGTGATTGGCTTTAGATGGAAGGGAATTCCTCAGAGAATCTCCCTTCCATTTATAGGAGGGAATCTCTGAGGAATCAGAGAGTAATCCCCCTCTAAACCTCGCCGGAGATCTCTTCTGCCCTAACAATGGCGGCAGGACCTGATTGCAAAGGTGGCGAGGAACTTAGGGGGCTCTCTGCAATGATTTTCAAAAGATAGGGACCAAGTTGTGATTTGTGTGTACTAAATTGCAAAGTAGGTCAAGATGACCTCCACTTAGGTCCAAATTTTGGTATAAACCTAATTTGGACCTAAGGAATCCAATGGTGAAGTTTGATTTTAGGTTTGGCCTCGTTTGACTGGACATTTGCGTAAAAACCCAAATTAGGTTAATTGAATGGCTGGGACCCTAATCTAGGTCAAACTAGGTTCCAAAGGCCACATTATGTGTTCTAAATCCTAAGGAGTATTTTTTCATGATTTTTAGAGGGTTTACTTGATTTTTATCCTGACCAGAACCTTGTTTATTTAAGCGGATCTGTTTTAGGGTTATCAAATGTCATTTAATTCCTGAATTGCACATAAACCCATTTCTGATTGACTCAACCCACTTTTTATCTCATTTAGACCATTTGACCTATGTTTTGCCTCTGAGAAAACCCATTTATGCACTGCAATGGTAAAATTGCAGTTTTACCCTTTAATTCATGTTTTCTTCTCAGAGCACTTATTCCTTTATTTAGGCCTTCTTCTAGGTTATGTAGGAGCTTTTATCTTCTTTATTGGGTCAAAATGAGCTAGTTATGGCTCATGATGAGGCTCTCATCACCTAGCAGTGGCCAAGAAAGGTCTCCCTAATATGATTGGTGTGTCCCTTGGGTTTTCAGGTGCATCCATATCCAGAACTATGAAATCCACCGAGAAGTGGAAATCCCGCACTCTAACAATGACATCCTCGAGTATTCCTTTAGGTGACTTGATGGATCGATCGACTGGCTACAATGTCACCTTAGTCAGTTTAAGTTCCGATTCTTCAAGGTGGTCAAGGAGGGATGTAGGTATTAGATTTATGGAGGCACCTAGATCTAGTAAGGCTCTGTCAAATTGGGTTTCACCAATTTTACAAGAAATCAGGGGGGTTTCTGGGTCTTTAGCCTTGGGTGGGAGTTTACTCAAGATTACAGAGCTGGCTTGTTCTGACAATACGATCGGATTCCCACTCTTGGTTCGCGACTTACGTTTAGGTGTACATACGTCTTTCAGGAATCTTGCGTAAACCGGTACATGGCGAATTGCATCCATCAAGGGGATGTTTATCTGGACTGGTTCAAAGAGCTTGACCAGATCCTCCTCGGGAGCCACGGGTTTGGTTATCCTTTTTCCTTTGGTCAAGGCCTCAGGAAATGGAATCCTAGTTGGTTCCTCCAGAATAGGTCCAGGCTCTTGATTTGGGTCAGGGGTATTCTGGATAACTATCCTAGGGTTTTGGCTACTACCAAGCTTGGAGCGATTCGGATAATGTGGGTCTTGGGTTGTTTTACCACTACGAGTTGTTACAGAGTTTAATCCTGCTTGGTTTTGGTTTGGGTTTGGTAAGAGGGGTGGCTACTGCTAAAATCCCGCATACGATGTTGAAGCTTCCATCCCATCTAGTGATGGAGCAGCAGGGGCCTGATAAATCAAATGTGCATGGCCTGAATTTGGGTTCATAACATGCCTCTGGGTCGGCACGTTATTTGGGTTTGGTAGAGGTTGCGAAGGAAGGGTGCCCGGTTGGTGGGAATTTGCCATCTAGGCTAGTTGATTGTGAACCTCTGTGATCTCATCCTTATGCTGTTTTTGCATTGCCGCATTCGTTTCTTGAATGTTAGCTAGTGCTTGCAGGATAAGAGTCATTTGATCCTGGTTTGGCCCGGATTGATAGGTGGGATTGGGCCGAGGCTGAGGTGGCTGATATGGATGAGGAGCTTGTGGACGGGGCTGATAAGGCGGTCTTTGAGTCTGAGAATTTCCCGTCCACTGAAAGTTGGGATGATTTCACCATCCAAGGTTGTAGGTATTAGAGAATGGGTCATTCTGGATGGCATTGAGGTCCTTGCAAGTCTGAGGAACCTTAGGAAAGTCAGAATACGAGGGTTCAGAGTTCCCCCAACTCAAATAGAATGGATCGGAGGTCACTTCGATCTGAGAGTCAGACGGGGTGGATATGGGTCCATCCCCTGAGAAGATTGGTGATAGATGTTTTGCACAGTTTCCCTCGTCAGAGGTGGCTGTGCAAAAGAGTTTAGTGCAGAGGTGGCTCGTTGCAGATGCCGAGTTAGCTCGTCCACCTTCTTCTCTATGATAGAAACCTTGTCCAACCAACTGGCCATCAGTTCTAAGTCGACAGATGTGGATATGCCCTGCGTCTCATGTGCCCCTCTCAGATTCGTCGATGCACGGGCATTCGTCCTGTCGAATAAGACCATGGAGTCATTATCGATGGAGTTCTCACACATGTTTTCGAGAATCTCCCACACCATGTCCTCATGTTGACCCATGATGTTTCCTCCGCATGTTGCATTGACGAATAATCGAATGTCTTCACGGAGTCCCTGGTAAAAAGACTGGACTTGTTCCCATTTAGGAACTCCATGATGGGGGCACTTTCGCATGAGATCTAAGAATCAATCCCATGCTTCGTGAAGAGGTTCTCCTGTTTATTGAGTGAAATGGGTGATATGGTGGTGCAAGGAATTCATTCGGCCAACGGGAAAGAACTTTTTCAAAAATTCGAACTGATGTTCATCCCATGTGTTGATCAGACGAGTCTGAGTTTGATACCAATGGGCAGCCTTGTCTAGGAGGGAGAAAGAGAACATTTTCATGAGCAGAATATCCTGATTCTGTGGATCTGTCCCGAAGGTCTGGACCAGATGCTTGAGTTGTTTAATGTGTTGGAATGCATCCTCGGTGTTAAGCCCATGAAACTTTGGTATGGTATGAATCATATTGGGCTTGAGTTCAGAGTCAGGACCTCCAACCAGGATTCGGACTCAAGGCTCGATCGCCACCAGAGCAGGATTATAGTTATCTCGCATCATTGGTCGCTGTGGTGGGTTTACAAAGTTTTGGAAGAGATCAGTCAGGTGCTGAAGCTGGTGCTCAAGGTTGTTCTCTTCTTCAATGGGTTGTGCCATGATGGTAGAAGAAGGAGAACTTGGCTCTGAATCAGATGAAAGGTTTATGTGGTGAGGTTGCTGCACAAACAAGGGTGTCGAGGCTTGGCCTTGGCAAGAGTGAATTTCTAAAGGAGGTTTTAAGGATGGTCTTAAGGACCTCCTACCAAACATGCACCGAAGGATGTGATGAGATTAGAAGGTGCTGGACCCAATCGAGACACCCAAAAATTGTTGGGTGACTATAGAGGTTTGGGGCAGATGATACCCCTTAGTCAGAAAGGTCATCTACTTGAGAAGTACCTGGGCAGCCAGAGAGGGAGAGTCCCGCAAAGGCCCCTACACGGTAGAGCGTCCCCACGAGTTACAGGGTTTCCCCCACCCGACCTCTCTTGTCACTGAGATTCCAGGTAGACCAGAATGGGGACCTTGACCTCTTAAGTCTACCTTTTTTACTTTAAGATCAAGATGCTTATGGTTCCACTTGAACTTTTAGGTCTTTTGAGTGAAAAAAGTGACCTAATTTTAAGGTTGGTTGACCCAAAGGATCAACTTCACCTCTTGTTTCTTTGAGAGCTTTTAGGTCCTTTCTTTTAGGGTTCAAATGGATTAAGAGCCTGATTTGCTTAGGGTTTCTCTTGTATAAATCTTTTCAAACAAGGTTTAGGCACACCTCTTTTTGGAACTTTTTTGCTTCTTTGTTTAAGAGATGTGTCTCTAAAAACCCTAGCTTTGCAATCCTTAGGTTGGCTCTAGTTGGTCCAATTTAGTTGGCGATCGGTGGCAGGCCGCAGGGCGGACTAGGCGTGCGTGCCAAGGTCACTCTGTGGCTGGATTTATGGGTTTGGTCAGGGGAAGCGTGGAGTGCGTGTGGCGACCTGTGGATGGGTGGAAGATGTTCAGCGGAGTGTGGCGGAGGTTGTGAGGTGGGTGGCGAGACGTAAGGGGCTGCGGAGTGACGGATGCGTCTCGCTGGAGGGTGGCCAGAGGTGGGGAAGATGCGGGCGGACAGTGGCAATCGGGGGATGTTTTGTGAAATAGAATGAGGGAAAGGAAAGAGTGGAAGATGAGGATCTTATCTACAGTACTTGGAGCGAAGGGGGGGAAAAGGAGACGGATAGCGTGTTTGTGCCGTCGTCGGAGAAGATAGCCCTGAGGGAGATAACGGCGACGAGGAGGAGGACAGGAAGGCGTGTGCTGGTGCGGCGTGACGCAGAAGAACGAGGCGAAATGAACCTTGTTGCTGGTATGGCAGAAGAGCAACGAGAGGGAGGAGGAAGACTCGTCGGAGCTTGCAGGCTACTTGGCCGGAGAGAGGGGAGATGAAATCTGGGGGAGTTTGCGACCAAAACAAGCTTGAGAGATTCGCAAAGGACCAGGGATCCTTTTATAGTTGTTGGCCAAACTTCTGGTGCGTGGAGGGCAAGCCTTCTGCCACCGACTTCTCGTTGGAGAAGGAAGGTAGTTGGAGCTCCAAATCTCTCGTGCATTCGCATGAGAGATTGGATGGAAATCAAATATTATGATTGAGCTCACATGGAAGGGGATTCCTCAGAGAATCTCCCTTCCAAATCTGGGAGATCTCTGAGGAATCAGGGAGTATACCCCCTCCATTCCTCGCCAGAGAAGGATTCCTCCCCATTAATGGTGGAAGGACCTGTTTGTAAGGGTTGCGAGGAAGTTAGGGGGGTTAGTGTAATGGTTTTCAAAAGATAAGGGCGAAAATGTAATTAGGTGTACTAATTTGCAAAGTAGGTCAAGATGACCTCCCTTTAGGTCCAAATTTTGGTACAAACCTAATTCGAACCTAAGGAATCCAATAGTAAAGTTGGATTTTAGTTTTGACCACGTTTGACTAGACTTTTTGCATAAAGACCTCAGACTGCAGAGTATAGAAAAGGTATGATGAGAAGAGCTATAGGAAATCCGCTAGCTATCTAGGTGGTAGGCGAAGAAAGGTTAAGACAAGAGGAAGGGAATGGTGTCACTTTTTTCTTTGGAAAGAAGCGGGCGGGTCAAGATATGGGGGCCCAGGAAAAGTCCTGCCCTCCTTGATCGACGACGGGTCAAATCTTTCCCGCCGCTCCTAGTAAAAGAAGCGAGTTCAGACTCAACAAGCCTAGCAATCTAGGTCAAAATAGGTTCCAAAGATCAAATTGAAGGTTCTAAACCCTAGGGGATATTTTTCCATGAATTTTAGAGGGTTTAGCTGATTTTTAACCTAACCAGAATCTTGTTGAATTAAGCAGGTCTGTTTTAAGGTTACAAGATGTCATTTAATTCCTAGACTGCACATTAACCCATTTCTGACTGAACCAACCCACTTTTTATCTTATTCTGACCATTTGACCTATGTTTTGCCTCTGAGAAATCCCATTTATGTACTGCAATGGTAAAATTACAATTTTATCTTTTATTTCATGTTTTCTTCTCAGAACACTTATTCCTTGAATTAAGCCCTTCTCTAGGTTATGTAGGAGCTCTTATTCTCTTTCTTAGGTCAAAATGAGCTAGTCAGTGCTCATGATGAGGCTCTCATCACATATCAACCATCCATGACCTCCACAAGACACCCACATCAGCCAGCACCATCCCAACTTCGCCACTCGTTGTTGAACGCTCGAATTGCTACGCTAACGTGTTTGGTTTTGAAAAACCTGTCGTTGTAGCTTGAAAGCGAAGAATTCGTGTCCAACAAATAAAATTTATATCGAAATTTGAATTCTGGGTCGAACACAGGGAGGCTACGTCGATCTATATTCGCAATTATATTTTTTTTAGAATTTTTGAAAAGCGAGGCGATAAAATTACAATGAAGCCATCAGACTAAAAGGAAGAGAGAGAGAAAGAGAGAACATGCATTTAATCTCTCCAAAATGTTTATACAATCAAACCAAATAAAAGTTACACTAGAAAGCGGGAAATCAGCTACACTAAAAAGCAGGAAAATTCTACACTAGAAAAGCTGTAAAGAAGAATGGGAGAGAGAAGTTATCCTCCTCGACGATCGCTTGGAGGACGAGCCGGACGGAACGATGCTTGGACGAAGGAGGACGGAGAAGGATGAAGGAGGACGAAGCAGAAGAATGGGAACGGAGCAGCACGCCGTCATCGTCCCGGGATCCACTTCCGAAGGGGGACGAAAATTTGGACTTTATCTCGCGAGGAGCATCCCGGGTGTGGGACAAGCTTCTCTTGAGCTTTGGAGAGGTAGAGAAGAGAAGGAAGGGATGAGAATTTCGTGTGGAGGGGGTCTCCTTTTATAGTTGCAAGGAGTGGGGGTAAATTGGTCATTACATCTTTAAAACAATAAATGAGGGGTCTTTAGTGACGGATAAACCTATCACTAAAGCCCCAACGTGGGCGTAGTACCCGCTGCCCACGTGCACCCGCTCAGCTGCTCTCTCTCTCAACGCTCGCCCATGTTCTTTCATCCACAGCCGTCCGATCGCGAGATCGGACAGCTTAAGATGCGTCTTCGCCCACTGCTGCGCGTACGATGCCGCGTAACCACCTCGCGTGAGATAGCACGTGGCCGCTATTGGAAGATCTGAGCCACCTGGTGATGATCCAACGCACGCCCGCGCTCGCTCGCCCGCGCCCTTCTCCCCTTCGCTACGGCTCGAACCCACGGCTGCAGCTCGCGATAGTGCCTTCGACCGCTGCGCTACGAGGCGCGGATGGTCGAGCGGACGCTTTTAGGCGCGGCTGTCCACAGTCGTTGGATCGAGATCCAACGGCGGAGAGAGGGTGGACACGGAGGCTTCAGTGATTGCATGTGGCCGTTTGGGCGGTCGAGATGGCGCCACGTGGTGCCATCTTGGCCGTCCGTCTTCTGGATGTTGTAGATGGTGCTACAGATTTTATATTGACTCGATTTTTGCATCGTTAGGCTGCGATCGTCGATCCGAATTCATCCGTGCGGTCGGATTTGTCTATTGAAGTGTGGATTTACATCATCCTGGCCCTTGATCTTCTAGGATTCCTCGATCGCTATCTGATGCTCCAGATGCCTAATTAGGGCGATCTTGGAGTCGTTGAACTCCAATCATCACCCTGATCACATCCATACGATTGGATCTTCGATCTGAGGCTCCGATAAAATGTTTGCCCTGTCCAAGCACATAAAAGGAGACAATTAACCTCCATTTTATTCAAACTACTCTAAATGCAAGATGATGCATGTTATTCAATATTTATATCATGAAATGCAATCCTATGCTTAAGAACATGCATAAATAGACATCTTAAGTAGTGTAAATGTGTTTACATCATACCCCCATGCCTATCTTTTGCTAGTCCCTAGCAAAAACTATATGCTATTTGTAAAAGAATTAGGTTGGATTATTTGGGCCTGAGTTATTTTCAATCATTAAGAAATTATATACTTAGGAACTGAACTTTCAAAGACACAACAATGCCCGAGTATTTGCCAAAATGCAAACCGCCTCAAACCCTCGCCTTATTCAAAGAAAATTTTCTTTTTCTCTTTTTACTCTTTTCAAATTTTTTTGGATTTTTAAATTTTAGGGTTTAAGAGTGGCTTTCTACGGCCATTCAACTCACCCAAGATTTGATGAGAACCCTAAGTTTTAAGCATCTTATTGTGATTGTGATAGACTCGTTGACCGGCAATTAAAATGGACTTCGGATTTCTATGGCTCTAGGTGACCTAAAAAGAATTCTGCCTAAAGGTGTATCTTTACAACCGGTAGCTTTCTCCCTACTTTTATTTTTTTACGGGGTCAACACAAGGGTGAATCCAGTGTATATCTCCCCGATTTATTCTACTTCTCCACTTCTTCCTAAGTGTTTTGGGAATTTTTTTTTAGTACATTTACTGAGCTGGGTTCTGGACAACCAGTCGATGAGCTGTTACCACCGACAACTTGCCAGCCATACTCATGCGGCGAAGTGTGGCTTATTTCTTTTTTTTTTCTTTTCTCCTTTTCTTTTTGATTTTTTTTCTCTTTTTTTTTTTTAAGTAGGTGGCTTCCCTGGGCTAAGATTTACCTAAGGGTAGGAAAAAGAGAAAGGTCTAGTGACTAGGCTCTGGATAACCTACCTATGGGCTGTTACCCACGATAACTTGCCAGCCATATCACCCTAGAAGGTTCATTAGCTACCCAATTTTTGTTAGAATCGCCGAACAACGAGTCAGTGCAAAGAAAGTGTGTAGATGCTTAAAACTCATAAATTCCCTCAAATCAGAGGGTGGGTTGATAAGTCGTGTACTTATCACCCAAACTTATTTATTCCAATTACAATAGAGTTAAGATGGTGAGGACTCGAAAGACAAATCCACATTTTAGTGGATACACGGGCTAATTAAGTCCAAAGACCTGAAGGGTTTTTGTGTTCAGATCCTAATGTAAAATTTCTTAGGATTGAAAAGTCCTAATGTCCAACTAATCCTTCCAAATTTTGATTTTTTTTTTTATAAATAAGAAGAGAAAAATAATTTATATGGATTTCACAAAGCTGACCAAATAATTCAAAAATGAATCCACCCCCCCATGCCTAGCTGATGCAATGTCCTCATTGAAAAAGAGACATGAAAGAAAGGGTAGAATATGAAAGATGTCACCTGAATATGAAGCTCGTATCAGCCTTGTGTCATATGTACAACTGCTGAGTTTAATGCCTTCAGCTAGGCGAAGTCCAGCCAAAGAAGTCACAGAATGGCTAGAGCAACAAAGTTTAAGACAGGTTCAGGAAGAATACGGTCAACAACAGGCTTCAGACATTGACCGTTGACTTTAAATGTGTTACCCATCTTTTGGTCAAAAATCTGAACAGCACCATTTGGAAAAATCTGATCAATTATGAATGGGCCATTCCATTTAGATCTAAGTTTGCCAGGAAAGAGCTTAAGTTGAGAATCAAATAACCAGACCTTCTGGTTTGGCTCAAAGCTCTTGCGGGAAATCAATTAATCATGTAGAGCTTTGGTCCAAGCCTTGTAGATCTTGGCATTCTCATAAGCATCATTTCTAAGCTCCTCCAACTCAGATAGTTGGAGTTTCCTGGTCTTCCTAGCTTGATTCAGATCTAAATTGCATTGTTTGATTGCCCAGAATGCCCTATGTTCAATCTCTAGGGTAGATGGCACACCTTTCCATACACCAAACAAAATGGAGACATGCCGATGGGCGTTTTATACGCTGTACGGTAGGCCCAAAGAGCATCCTCAAGCTTTTGAGTCCAATCCTTGCGATCAGGCCTAACCGTTTTTTGCAGAATGTTCTTGATCTCTCGATTGGAGATCTCAGCTTGTCCATTCGTCTGGGGATGGTAAGATGTGGAAATTCGGTGATTAACCCCGTATTTGGCCAATAAATTATGGAATTGGGCATTAGTAAAATGAGTGCCACCATCACTGATGATAGCCCTCGGAATCCCGAACCTACTGAAGATATTTTTCGTGACAAAATTGATGACCACCTTGTGGTCATTGGTTTGGGTGGGAATCGCCTCAATCCATTTGGACACATAATCAACAGCAACAAGAATGTACTGATGTCCAAATGAAGGGATAAAAGGTCCCATGAAATCGATGCCCCAAACATCGAAAATTTCTACAGGAAGAATAGGGTTTACGGGCATCATGTCTCTCTTAGTTATGTTCTCGAATGCCTGACATCGAGAACATGACCTTGAGAAATCCTGGGCATCCTTGAATAAAGACGGCCAATAGAAGCCAGATTGCAAGATTTTTGCAACCATCTTTTTCCCGGAGAAATGTCCACTACACCCAGATGCATGGCAAAACTCGAGTATACTATTGAATTCATTCTTCGGAATACATCGGCGAATAATCTGATCAGAGCCGATGTGATACAGTTCAGGGTCCTCCCAGAAGTAGTATTTGGCATCAGATTTGAGTCTATCCCATTGTTGCTTTGTCCAATCCTGGAGGATTTGACCAATGGCCAAATAGTTAACAATGTCAGCAAACCATGGGGTGTGGACACCTAAAACTGTAAGAATGGTTTCGTCCGGAAAAGTGTCAGCAATCGGAATGTCCGGACAAGAAGAATCACCTAGGAGTCTCAACAAATGAACCGCCACCACATTTTGTACCCTGATTTTATCCTTGATTTCAAGATCAAATTCTTGAAGAAGAAGAATCCAATGAATATGCTGGGGTTTGGCATCCTTTTTAGCCAAGAGATGTCTCAAGGCCGAGTGGTCGGTATAAATGATAACATGAGACCCTAAGAGATAAGCCCTGAATTTTTCCAAAGCAAATACTACAGCTAGTAATTCCTTTTCAGTAACAGTGTAATTCCTCTGGGATTCATCTAGAGTTTTACTAGTGTAGTAGATGACAGAGGGCTTTCGATCAATTTTATGACCAAGGACAACCCCAACCGCGTAATCAGAAGCGTCGTTCATGATCTCAAAAGGGGCTGTCCAAATTGGTGGTTGCAAAATTGGAGCACAGGTGACTGCCATTTTCAGAAAATCAAATGCCTTTCGGCATGATTCGTCAAAAACAAACGACATTTCTTTGGCAAGAAGATTGCTCAAAGGACGAGCAACCTTCGAGAAATCCTTGATGAATCTTCGATAAAATCCCACATGGCCAAGAAATGGTCTGATTTGTTTAACAGATGTGGGAGGAGGAAGTTTAGTGATAGCATCAACCTTAGCTTTGTCCACTTCAATTCCCCCTTCAGAGATTACATGACCCAAAACGATGTCCTCTTGGGTCATGAAATGACTCTTTTCCCAGCTAAGGACCAGTCGTGTCTTGATACATCGCTTAAGAATCATTTTCAAATTAGCCAAACAAGAGTCAAATGATTCTCCGAATATAGAGAAATCATCCATGAAGACTTCCATAAACTCTCCCACCATGTCAAAAAATATGGCTAGCATACACCTTTGAAAAGTCACAGGTGCATTGCATAACCCGAAAGGCATCCTACGAAAAGCAAAGGTTCCGTAGGGACAGGTGAAAGTAGTTTTTTCCTGATCCTCGGGATGAATAGGAACTTGGTTGTATCCTGAGTAGCCATCAAGAAAATAGAAGTACTTCTGCCCGACTAATTTTTCCAAGATTTGATCGATGAAGGGTAGGGGAAAATAATCCTTTTTAGTGGCTATGTTCAGCTTCCTGTAATCAATACAAACTCTCCAAGAGGAAGCTGAACGAGTTGTGATAGATTCTCCTCTCTCATTAGTCACAATAGTAATCCTGGCTTCCTTTGGAACAATCTGAACGGGACTTACCCAGGGACTGTCAGAGATTAGATAAATAATTCCTGCATCGAGCCACTTGATGATTTCCTTTTTGACCACTTCTCGCATATTTGGATTCAATCTCTTCTGCATCTGGCGAGAAGGGCGGGATCCATCTTCCAAAAATATTCTATGATTACAGTAAGATGGCTCGATCCCCCTGAGGTCATGAATGGTCCAACCAATTGCTTCCTTATGTTCCTTTAGGACCTTGATCAATTTAATCTCTTGCTCCTTTGTCAATTTAGCACTAATAATCACAGGGAGCGTATTCTGAGGTCCTATAAATTGATATTTCAAATTCTCGGGCAATGGTTTCAATTCAAGTTGGGGTGGGATGATGATTGATGGTAGGGTAGATGCTGAAGATTCAACAAGAGGAAGAGGTTGTAAGTGAACAAAATCAGTAACCTCTTCCGAAGATGTCAGGTTAGCCAAAGAGGGTTGCGGGTCAAATTCATCATCCAAAGAGGAACCTTCGATTGAAGAAATTGTCAAACAAGTTTCAATATTATCATTATCCTCATCAAGTTCCTCAATAAATCCACAATCCTCAAATTTGTTGATCACCTTAAAAATATCCAATTTCATTCGTTGGTCCCCAAAGGCGATTTCCATGCTACCGCTTTCACAATTAATGTTGGCCTTTGCTGTAGCCAGGAACAGACGCCCCAGAATGATGGGCGTGTTCCTCAGATTATCAGGTACATCCATGTCAAGGACCAGGAAATCTACAGGAAAATAGAAATCCTTGACCTTAACTATAACATCTTCAATAACGCCTCATGGGTTAGTGACCGAACAGTCCGCTAACTGTGGCGTTACTGAAGTTGGCCGAAGTTCTCCTAACCCAAACTTCTCGTAGAGAGAAGTCGGAATTAGGTTGATGGATGCACCGAGATCCAAAAGTGCTCTATCAAATGTGTAATCTTCGATAACGCAAGAAATCAAAGGAGCACCAGGATCTCTCTTTTTCTGAGGGAGGTAGTGCAGGATAACAGAACTAGCCTGCTCGAAGAGTACCCCCTTCCTCAGAACAGATTCTCTCGACTTACGCTTTTGTGTACATAATTCCTTTAAAAATCTTGCGTAAGCCGGTATGTGCTTGATACCATCAAAGAGCCGGATATTGATCTTAACATTCTTAAATAAATTTAGAAGCTCCTCATTACTATCAACAGACTTCTTCTTCTTTGATTTTGTTAAGGCTTCAGGAAAAGGAACATGAGTCAAATCTTTGGAATCAGGTTCCTGAGCATTGATTTCTCCTCTGGAATTCTCCTCTCTCTCCTCAGGTTCTTCAGGATTCAAAAGATCAAAATAATGTGGTTGTGGATCCTGAGTCTTCTTACCACTCCTCAAAGTTACAGAATTTGCAGAAGCATAAGAATTTGGGTCTTAGGGAGGGTTAGGAAAGATTGGAGGGGCTTGATTGACCATGAATTGTTGATTTGCAGAAGAAGAAGAAGATGAGGAACCCTACTCAACCACCTGAGCATGTGCGTGTGGGTCCCTCTGATTTCCGTACCCTTGGGCTTGCTTTCCCGAATTCATAATATTTCGCGGGTTGGGTACGGGTTGGGATGGTAGAGATCCGAGTTGATGGGAGTTAGCAATGAGCCCGGATTGCAAGTTGTCCAGCGAGTTTTTCATTTGCTGCATAAGTTGGAGCATAGATCCTTGCATCTCTACCATTTGACGGTTCAAATCAGCCTGCCCTGCTGGTTGACGGGCATTCCAAGCTAGATGATTGACCTAGTTCGAAGGCAACCGAGTATATACTTGACCCTGACCCATTGGTCGTTGCGGAGCATAATTGCTGGGTCGGAATTGGGTCTATTGCCCTGGATTTTTCCAAGAGAAGTTAGGGTGGTTTCTCCAACCTGGATTTTAGGCATTCCAGTAGGGGTTGGATCTAACATTCTCTTGTACAGCGTAGACATCCTCATAAGGTGAGGATGGAGAGAAAGAAAGGGAAGGATCAGAAAAACTGGGATCAAAGGCCCCAGTTGAGAACCCATGGGGTTCCGAAAAATGCTGACTCACAGGTTGAGCCGCATCGAGTTGATTCACGAACTCCCATCCAGAAGGAGCTCATGAGGAATGGAATCCCGAATTTTGGGATTGAGTGGATCGAGAGTTGTTTATAAAATTACCAACCATCCACTCTTCCATTCTTTTAGCAACCAAGTCCACCTTATCAAGTTTGTTACAAATCAATTCCATATCAAATGAATGAGAGTCATGAACTTTATTGACATTTGATCTGGGTTGCTGGGACCAGTTAAAAGTATCCATGGAGGCATGATTAATTGAATTCTCACTCATTTCCTCAAATAAATCATGTGCACTATCTACATCTTTATTGAGGAAATTGCCTCCGCAAGAAGCATCCACATGATTTCAGAGTTGCTCAGTCAACCCGTGATAGAAGATCTGCATGAGTTGCCATTTCGACACCTCGTGGTGTGGACACCTCCGCAATAAGTCCTGGAATCGCTCCCAGGCCACATGAAACTGCTCCCCCGGCCACTGGGTAAAGGTAGCGATTGCCCGTCCCAAAGCATTGGTACGTCCGACTGGGAAGAATTTCTTCAGAAAGGCCGATTTCAACTCATTCCAAGTTGTAATTGATCTTCCTATTGTCCTATACCAATGTGCGGCCTTATCCCTAAGAGAGTGGGGGAAGAGCCTCATGATCATTTGCTCCTCGTTTACATTTCGAGCCTTGGTGGTCTGGACCAAAGTGGTCAAGTCCTCCAAGTGCTGAAACGGATCTTCGGAGCCAAGCTCATGATAATGTTTAATCAGGCTTAACACCTGGGGCTTGATTTCTACGTCACCGGCTGGAATCTGGACGCCGGGATGTTCCCCTTAATTTGAAGGATCATAAAAATCCTTCAAGGGCTGAGCGCCCTGCATTCTCTGGAACCATTCCTGCATTCTCTGCATTTGTTCCAGCTACCTTCGAAATTCTTTCTGTGGATTTCCAAGCAGAGGAGGCTGTTGTTCGGCCATGGGATCAAATTGACCAAAATTCAACTTGCGCCTCCTAGAATGTTCTAATGGTCCTTCAAATCGGGAATTCAATGACCGTCTTCCCAGCATAAACTAGGAGAAGGTCGGAAGGACTGGGGCTAGGGACCCTGCAGCACAACAAAACAAGGCTGTCCTTAAGTGGGGTAGCCTAAGGATCTACTGACTCCCAAAACCCGCCTTAAGACTGTAAATGATTTACTCTACTTGCATCTGTTTAATCCAACCAGTTAGAAGGAGGGACTGGGGAGAAGGTTCTTCCTTCGGCTTTCGCCTCCGGTTCCTAGTGCACCCCCCAGCCGCGGTCGTTTGACACTACTCCCCTAGCTAGACATCAGATTAATCAGTACAAGTAGGTTAATCAAAAATAATCTCAGACTAGGCCCTGAAGAGCGAATCAAACCTTAAGGCCAACGTCTACTCAATTTTATTAAGGCCTGAGATTGTGGTGCTTATGGAATGTGATGAACCCTTAAAATGGGTTGTGCCCTTAATGATTGATTGAGATTTGTGTAAGTACATGCACAACCAGGGTTTTCAAGCAAGATTATTTGTGATGCGTGAATTTTAATGTTCAAATCTTACTTAAGTAGCTTTTAGGGTTTCAAATTAGGTGGATTGCAATCAAGTTTCTAGGCAAACCAAGTTGTAAAACATGGGTGAAGATTATTTTTCTTTAAAATCAGAAAGAAAGTGGAGTGCCTGGAATATACCTAGATTGAAAACCCTAAGGAGGAGCTACTTGATGAGTTGGTTTTAAATAGAGTGGTGCGGCCCAAACAACTCAAACAATTGGCCACAATTGCACCACTAAGTTAGTCACTCAAAGATGGTTAACCTAGAATGATTTCTACTCTGTTATGTGTTGCTTTGTGTGTACCGGTTCCACAGATCAGAACCCGATTGAGTAGAAACAAATCAAGTTGATTAAGTGCCTTGAATGTGGGTATGTGTTGTGTGTTTGTTGAAAATTACCCCACAAGATTATCTTTTTGTTATTTTTTTTTATGAATGAGGGTGGAATGAATGTGAGTGGAAATCCAAACAACCAAACTATTCCTAGGATTTATGCAAACACCTAGGTTAATTGGAATTTGGATTTAATGTGTTGAATGGAATCTATGGAGGGGGAAGAATGGGGAGCACTTACAATTGTCTTCAACTGCACTTTACTCCAGTCTACCGCTTGTTGATTCCTTGATGGAGGTCTCTGCAAAGCAATAGACACAAGAGAAAGCAAGTTAGAAAATAATAAAGTGCAAGAAATGTGAAAAGAAGATCGGGAATCGTTGCCTCCCGGCAACGGTGCCAAAATGTTGAACGCTCAAATTGCTACGCTAACATGTTTGGTTTTGGAAAACCTGTTGTTGTTGCTTGAAAGCAAAGAATTTGTATTCAACAAATAAAATTTATACCGAAATTTGAATTCCGGGTCGAACACAGGGAGGCTACGTCGATCTATATTTGCAATTATATTTTTTTTAGAAATTTTGAAAAGCGAGGTGATATAATTACAATGAAGCTATCAGACTAAAAGGAAGAGAGAGGAGAGAGAAAGAGAGAGAGAAAAAGAGAGAACATGCATTTAATCTTTCCAAAATGTTTATACAATCAAACCAAATAAAAGTTACACTAGAAAGCGGGAAATCAGCTACACTAGAAAGCAGGAAAATTCTACACTAGAAAAGCTGTAAAGAAGAATGGGAGAGAGAAGTTATCCTCCTTGACGATCGCTTGGAGGACGAGCCGGATGGGACAACTCCTGGACTAAGGAGGATGGAGCAAGACGAAGGAGGATGAAGCAAAAGAATGGGAATGGAGCAGCACGCCGTCGTCGTCGCGGGATCCACTTCCGAAGGGGGACGAAAATTTGGACTTTATCTCGCGAGGAGCATCCCGGGTGTGGGACAAGCTTCTCTTGAGCTTTGGAGAGGTAGAGAAGAGAAGGAAGGGATGAGAATTTCGTGTGGAGGGGGTCTCCTTTTATAGTTGTAAGGAGTGGGGGCAAATTGGTCATTACATCTTTAAAACAATAAATGAGGGGTCTTTAGTAACGGATAAAACCGTCACTAAAGCCCCAACATGGGCATAGTGCCCGCTGCCCACGTGCGCCCGCTCAGCTGCTCTCTCTCTCAACGCCCGCCCACGTTCTTTCATCCACAGCCATCCGATCGCGAGATCGGACAGCTTAAGATGCGTCTTCGCCCGCTGCTGCGCGACCGCCTCGGGTGAGATAGCACGTGGCCGCTATTGGAAGATCTGAGCCGCCCGATGATGATCCAACGCACGCCCGTGCTCGCTCGCCTGCGCCCTTCTCCCCTTCGTTGCAGCTCGAACCCGCGGCTGCAGCTCGCGAGAGCGCCTTCGACCGTTGCGCTACGAGGCATGGATGGTCGAGCGGATGCTTTTAGGCGCGGCTGTCCACAACCGTTGGATCGAGATCCAACGGCGGAGAGAGGGCGGACACGGAGGCTTTAGTGATTGCATGCAACTGTTTGGGCGACAGAGATGGCACCACTTGGCACCATCTTGGTCGTCCATCTTCTGGATGTTGTAGATGGTGCTACAGATGTCGGATTGACTCGATTTTTGCGTCGTTAGGCTACGATCGTTGATCCGAATTCATCCGTGCAGTCGGATTTGTCAATTGAAGTGCGTATTTACACCATCTTGGCCCTTCATCTTCTAGGGTTTCCTGGTCACTATCTGATGTTACAGATGCCTGATTAGGGTGATCTTGGAGTCATTGAACTCCAATCGTCGCCCTGATCACATCCATACGGTTGAATCTTCGATCCGAGGCCCCGATAAAATGTTTGCCCTGTCCAAGCACATAAAAGGAGACAATTAACCTCCATTTTATTCAAACTACTCTAAATGCAAGATGATGCATGTTATTCAATATTTATATCATGAAATGCAATCCTATGCTTAAAAACATGCATAAATAGACATCTTAAGCAGTGTAAATGTGTTTACATCACTCGTCCTCCAGCCTTGAAGCAGTGATCCACTACCACCATCACCTTCAGCAAGGCTGGCCGATTCTCATCGACCCTTCAGTAGAGCCTGAAGACCTCTCCCATGCACAACCGACCTAGCCTGCAGATGTCGTCTTCCTCGTAGTTGGCTGCCGTACTCTGACGTCCGTGAGCCTCCAAGCTTCACAGGAAGCTTGCCCATGGCACGAGGAACATTTTGTGACCACCAGCAAGAATTTCCGTGCCTTGAGCTCTGTCGACCACCGGTTCTGCCTCCCTATGACATGGTCATTGGCGGTTCTACCCACTGCCAATTGCCACCACACCACCGCCATGATCAGTGGCACTCCAGTGACGTTGCTCCGGCGCACGTCGACGAGATCCCATGGTCGGAGCTCATTTTCAGCGACACACCATCGCTCCTCCGTTGAGCTCTACCGGCAGGAAGAGGAAGAAGAAAGCAAGGGCCTATCTGTAGAAGAAAAATAACTTACAAGGACCTCTGTGCAAAGATGCAGGGACTGAAATGCAAGAGAGCTTGACTTCTTAGGGATTGAATTATAGAATCTATCAATTTAAGTCCAATTAAATTGGTTATTGAATTGTCTTGTCCAAACTTTATTAGCCAACCACTTCGTCCAAGGAGCAACCACACCACAGGCAGGTAGTCCTCTTCTCCTTTATTTCTTAATCCCCTTTTCTCAGTATATATTTAAAAAGAAAGAAAAACTAGGATTGCACCCTTGCATTATTTTTCCCAGAAATAATAATTGTGGCAAGTTATTCTTGACTTTTCTGAAAATTAATTATGATTGAAGAGATTTGATTGCGAATTAGATACACCCAAACCCTAATTCCTATGACTAATAGGGACTTATTGTGATTAATTGAACCTTGGACTAACACGTTCTTGATTGAGTCCAAAGAGATTTTTGAAATTAAATTGCACTCCACTTTAGAGCCAAATTAGGGGTGAATTTTAGGGTTTTCTAGTACACATTTGCAAAACCATAAAGGAAATAATTACCTGCATTGTGTGCTACCCCAAGCCATGCTTGAAGTGATTTAAGAAAATCCTAAAATACAGGCTGTAAGATCACTTAAACCTTAAAAGTTGAGACTTAATAACCTGTTTGTCGAACCGAAAGAAGGTGGTTTGGGTGATTTAGCCCGGATTACATCATAAATATTAGGCTAGGTCAGGTGAAGTTGGTTCACATTATGAATTAATCAACCTAAAATTAGGTCACAATTTGGAATCAAACTCTAAATCAAGTGATAACTCAAGGCACAAGCATAATCAAGTTTAAAATTGGTAGACTTAGGGTTCAATTCACACTTATCTGGTCTACTTGGAACCGCAGTGACAAGAAAGGTTGGGTGGGGTAAACCCTGTAACCCATGGGGACGCTCTACCATGTACGGGTCTTCATGGGGTTCTCCCTTTCTGGCTACCCAAGTAATTCTCAAGCGGGTGGATTTGTGATCTAGAGGCCCATCTACCTCAAATCAACCATAGTCATCCAATTAATTTGAGCGCCTTGATTGGGTCCTATTCATATTCAGTCCCTCTCGTCTTTTCTGTAATACACGCATAGGAGGAGGTCTTTAAGACCTACTGATGTGCATACATCTAAATAGCCAAAAATATCTATTAATGCATGTTCTTAGTGTCATATTAGCATCATACATTATAAATATTGCATAACATGCATAATCATGCATTTAGGTCAAATTGTATAAATTGTATAGTAATTGTCTCCTTTTATGGTCAGGGATAGGGAGACTTTTAATCGGGGCCTCAGATCAAAGATCCAACTATACGGATCTGATTAGGGCGACGATTGGAGTCCAATGACTCCAAAATCGCCCTGATCGGACATCCGTAGCACCAGATAGAGACTGAGGAAGCCTAAAGATCAAGGGCCAAGATGGTGCCAATCCACACTTTAGACGACAAATCCAACCACACAGATGGGTTCGGATCGATGATCGCAGCCTAACGGCACAAAAATCGGTCCAACCCGTCATCCGTGGCACCATCTACAACACACAGAAGATAGATAGCCAAGATGGCACCACGTGGTGCCATCCCAGTCGCCCAATCTACCCTAAGAACCACCGTTGCATCTCTAAAGGATCTCCATCGCTCGATCCTAGCCGTTGGATCTTGATCCAATGGCCAGGAATGACTCAGATGTGTCGCTCACATCCTCTTAAGGCGTAAGGCGTAAGGCCGTGAGCATGCGCACCTAAAATAAAAGCATGACAAAGAAGGTGAGGCAGCGCAGTGGTTACGCCGCTGCGGGAGAGATGCGAGGCACGCGTTTGAAGCGCAACGCGCCTCAAATCAGACGTGGGTGTGGGACCGGGAGCAATCCAGCGTTCAGATGGCGATCGGGCAGGCAAGGGGTGGAGACGTGGCACGCGGAGGAGCCTTGGATCGTCACGCGAATGATGACGTGCTTGCGCATGCCCGATTGCACGCAGGCGAGCGGTTAAGTGCAGATGAAGGCACGCGCGAGGAGCAATCTGAGCAATCCGATCTCGCGATTGGACGGCTGAGATTTCAAGAACATGGGCATGCGTTATGCGCACGGCAGGCGAGGAGGCAGGCGCACGTGCGAGGCTGCGGCAACGTAGGGTCTTTAGTGATGCTTAAATCCGTTACTAAAGACCCCCTCATTTAATGTTTAAATAACCAAATTGCCTCCTATCCTTGCAACTATAAAAGGAGACCCCTACCCTACGAAATCCCCATCCCTTCCTTCACTTCTCTCCCTCTCCAAAGCCTAAGAAAAGCTTGTCCCACACCTGGGATGCTATTCTAGAGCCAAATCCAATTTTCTCGCCCCCGTTTCAAAAGTGGATCCTGCGATGACGACGATGTGCTGCCTCGTTCTTGCTTCTTTCTGCTTTGTCCTCCTTCTTCCCGCTCTGTCCTCCGTCTTCCAGGTGTCGCTCCGACCGGCTCATCCTCCAAGCATTCGTCGAGGAGGATAACATCTCTCTCCCTTCTTTTTAATCACTTTCTAGACTAGAATTTTCTACTTTCTTGCTGTAATCATTTCTCGCTTTCTAGTTGTAAAAACATTCTGATTATATCAAGTGATTGTTCTCTCTCTCTCTCTCCTTCTTTCTCTCTCTCTATATTGTTTTATCAATTCCATTGTAATTATTTTATTTTCAAACAAAAACACAAAAAATATAAATCACAGATTTTATATCGACGTAGCCTTCCTGTGTTCGACCAGGAATTCCTAGAATTTCGGTATAAATTTATCTATTAACGGATTTCTTTACCAATCGAACTACAATGACGGGTTTTCTGAAACCAACTTTGATCACGTAGTTTTCCGCATTCAACACCTACCTTAAGTCCTCCATTAGAGTCTAATCTGAATCGGGGTCAAGCCTTGATTGTTGTGTGTGCTTCCGATCTAGTCAAATTCTCTTGTGATCATTCTGAACCTGAATTTGATTCCTCATCTTTTGATCCACCACCTGACCTGATTTAGTTACTTGGAAATCAACCTTATAAAATAACAAAATGGAAACTAGTCCTGAGCCTTGTATGAGCATGAAAGACAAAATGATTGAGGATGCTGTTAGGTGTAACGAAGAATTCTTCAGAACCTTAAAACCAGTTAACAGAAATCAAACTAGTAAACCTAAAATTATGAACCCCATTATAAACCACATCCAAATGGTTGAAACCCAGATATCAACTAGTTCGACCCGAGAAACTCTCCAAGAACAAATGAGTGTTGTGAGAAAAATTCATCGAAATGAAGGTTTACAATATCTATCAGATCCACAATTATGGAAAAATTACCAAGATTTCATTAAACAACATGGGGATTTGTTAGATCAATTGGAAGAATTGATTAATGAAAGATACCCTGACCCCCACCAGGAAATTGATTATGAATCTTAGGATAATTTTGAGGACAAATATGATTTTCCTGAACCTGGGTTTGAAAATGGAGATTTCTATGCTAAATCCCCAACCTGATTTGAATTAAATGATGATTATAAGGAATTACCTGATATTGAAAATCAACTTTTGAGTTTAGAGGATTCCATTACAAGTGTTCTTGATTTTGAACCAACAACCGAAGATTTTGAGGCTAGTTTAACCCAACCAAAATGTCCAAACACCTGTATTGAATTTTATTCTGATTTCCTCGATGAAACAATTGCAGCATCTTATCATGATAAGGTAGTCCTCTAGCAAAATTTTGACATCCCAATTGAGATGAATGTAGATTCTAGCGAACCAATTCCTACGATTAACCTAGAATCTAAATCCAAACTTATTTGGGATGATGATAAGGCTCAACCTGAAGAGAATAAAATCTCATAATTGAAATATCAGGGTTTTGATGAGCCTATTTTTTATGACAAAATCTCTCTAGATTCCTTGGAGAAGCATAACAATTTATTCGAATTGAAATTGATTTATGATATAGAATTAGAGCAATATGAAGGATCAGGATTTGATTGGATCTTCCCTAGATTTCCAGAAACCAAGCCTATACCTGATGATGAAATCTCTTTTAACTTGGCATCAGAATCTAGGTTAGACCAATTTCAGGTTGATAACTTTGTGAGTGTTGATTTTCTAGTGATGGTGATCTTAATTCTGATTCAGGTTCAGAAAAATCTTATCACCCGCATTCTTCTGGATTCTCCTATGCTGATGCTAACTTTGAACCCAATTCTGATTCTGGAGAATCTTTCTTCCCAGAGGATTACAGTCCAATCTATGACCTCAATATCCATGACCCATTCTTTGATTTTGATTCTAAGGTCATTAATTTGGATAAAGCAGTTGCATCTCATGATCAGGAACCACCTTGGAATGGTTGCTTAAGCTTCTCAGCAACTGGTCTCCACTACATGACTCCACTGGAACCCATTTATATCTTGAATCACCTCCTCAATTTGACGATGAATGTGGCATCAATCAAATTGAGAATCAACTGTAAATCATTTCTAATCCCATTAGTATGGTTCCTATATTTTTCACTAACCCCTATGCTGAGCTGGCTGAACAAATGTAGCCAAACCCTTGTTTTTCACTTCCAAATCTTTTTTAGATAGGCTTTACCCGGTGGATTCCACATCTTTTGATCTACATTTTCCAACCCACCAGACTAATTGGGTTTGGTCTGCATAACCAACCAGTTGATCTAAACAAGCACTTGGTTGGACCAACCAGGCTAATCATTAAGGTGCTTGTTTTACAAAATTCTTCCAATCTGATTACTTCGTCGCTTGACAATTTTCTGCTCGACTGAAGGCATTAAATTCAACGCTTAATGGGAGGCAACCCGTCATTTGAAAAACCCAAGACCTTTCTTATCATCTTTGAGCAAATCATTCTTACTGTACTTTAGGGTTCCTAATTTCAAAACACCTACCCTTAAACCTATTCTAAAATTATGAACTAAGTTGAATGTGAACCCATCCTGTTTGCAATGAGGGCATTGCAAAACTTAGGCATGGGGGGTATTAAAGTGTGATTATCTGAAACTCATGTTTGAAAGGTTCTCATAAAAAAAATACATAAATTCTATTAAAAAAATAAAGAAAAAAAAATAAAAACAAAAAAAGAAAAGAAAAGGATTTTAAGAAGAAAGGGACTAAAGTTGTACATTATTTCTAAAATGGTACACAAGGGATTTCATCTTTAACAAACTTAGGATTGAGTCTAAGGATCCTTTTGTTAGACTTTTTAGGTCTAAAAATTTATATTATATCAGTTTATCTCTGAAAGAACTCCTTTTTGACCCTTAACGGTTCTGACTTCTGAAATTGGTTTAGCGACTTGAGTAGTATCTGACTCGATTCTCATTCAAAAATTTGAATGACTTTTGGAAACTAAGTGTCAAAACTACTACACACACAAAAGCCTGCACTCAGAAATGATGATCCCGACACAACTATATTAGGGCTGATCTGAGTCTAGGTATGGGGGAGCAAAAAAATGCATTCGTTCTGTCATATTAAATAAGTCTTTCAAAGACACCACAAAATAAATAAAGTTGGCTAATCACAAAAGCACTAACACTTGGATATTCAGGTCACACAAGCCGTGGTACGAGTTCTTAGGTCAAGGAGGCTCTAACTACGAAAATGGGTTTTGGGGCTTGTAAGAACCAGAAAAGGGTAGATTAGTTGAGTTCTTGAGTTGACAAGTAGGTCCTGATTATGCTAACCTTAGGATCCAAAAGAATCATTTTGACGTCTTATCTTTAACAAAATCTCGTACCTGCATTGTTTTGAAAACACAACCAAAGTCCCGATTTTCTTTTAATTCGGAAAAAAAAAAGAAGTAATAAGGTTGGAAGAAGAAGAGAGATAAATATTTTTGAGCTGAATGTCAAAATACCCTCACACTAAAAATCTATGCTGAACTCTAGAATTTGCTAAGGGACTAGCAAATAATAGACATGGGGGTATGATGGCATCGTGATCATCCTCTATATCTAGCCTAATTTGGCTAGTTCTAAGGTTAAATTCACCTAATTAACACATCAAAAGGGTTTAACTCAATCAGGGCTGAAAAGAGAGGAATTGATAAAAATAGGGGATAATTCTACAATTTTCACGAACAACTAACTATAAATGCAGAATAGCTAGAGGGAAAACTTATGATTAATCAAAGTTTAATTGAGCTTAAATGTCCTAAAAATGGGTTAATATTGAGTAATTTAGGATTTTCATTTAAATTGAGCGTTAATTCTTAATTAAAATGACTAATTTTGACCCTTCTTCAATTAAAACAGTTTTGATGGAAATAAATGTAATATAAATCTAGTAAAAATCAATTAAAGATATATATAGGGTTTGGCATAGTCTATTTGACAATTGGAACTCGTTTTGACCTAAAATAGAATTGTAGGGCATTTAGTATATTTTGGGTTAAATTGTAGATTAACCATGAAAATGACATTAAAACCAAAAATGGAATCCACCATCAACTTTCTTATGTCCAAATTAGGCTATCATAAAAATTTGGGCTCATTTGGACTTCATCTCGGTCAACTTTACAATTTGACCCTCAATTCCTGATTTCCTTACAAATACCCCATTAACTTTTGATTTCTTGCATATATGCCCCTGCCAGCACCGCCTCCACCTACCACCTCCGCATTCGCCAGCCATGCAACTCCAGCGAACCATTCCCGCAACCTTTGGCTCTCTCCTCATGCTCCAACAAGCCCTAAACCTCCACCATCACACGTTGCTTCTTTTCGTCTAGAATGGGTTGAGTTTCCTGTCGTTCTTCTATGCCTCAACCATCGTCATCTCCAGCCCCGGCAGTCCTCTCCGACCTCTTCATCCATGTGTCCTTCGACCACAAGGGCAGCACTACCTTCTTCCTCACCTTCCTCAGATTGTCACCAACCAGGGCACATCCTCTCCTTCCCTCTCCTCGTCGTCGGTCTGCTTCCCCTAATCCTCCTTCATGATTGGCGAGCCAAAACCGACCGCTCGCTACCTCCTCCTCGTCCATTAGATAGGTTCTCTCTTTCTTTCTTCTAGAATAGGTTAGACCTCCTTAAACTACCACCACAACTCCCTTCTCTTCTTCTTCTCCACCCACGGCCAAGCTTCAGCCACACTCCGGCGAGGCAAGTTCACCTGCATCCACGCCACCTCCCTCGCCTCCGACAACCCCACGACCTTTGCAATGCCCTAAGGAGAAAATGTCCTCTATCAATGGAGGGTTTCGCTACCTCGAGGAACCCACCAGACACACTCTCCTACTGCCCCCTTCGACAATGTCATCTGGCCATCTCTGGCGTCCTTGTAACAAATTGTCATCGCCATCACATTCTCCACCTTCCAACGAAGCTCGCTAGCCCTTTGGCTTGAGGTTTAAAGCATCCACGCGCTTCACCAGAAACCCACCACCGCTGCCTTCGCCTCCGTCAACAGTTGACCATTCCATCATCCATGAGCTTCCAAGCTTCGTGGGAAGCTTCGTGAAGACACGAGGAATATTTTCCACCCTCTCACAGGTGGTATTTGCACCAAGGACCTCCGTCGACCACCATCAGACCTGCCACTTCCTCGGTAGTCGCTCGTCGCCTTCGACCGCTTGATCGACCCAACAACCATGCCACCACATTGGTGTCGCTCCAGCGACGTTGCTCCATCGCACGTCAACGAGATCCCACGGCCAGAGCTCATTTTTGGCAACCGCCGTTGCTCCTTTGGTGAGCCTTGCCGGTTGAAGGAGAGTAGGGGGTTGTTCGAAAAAGCAGAAAAGTTATAAGGACCTGATTGTAAGATTCTAGGGACTTGAGTGTAAGAAACTCAAATTCTTAGGGACCAAATTGAATAAGTCCTTAAATAAGTGATTGTTTATCTTGAATCTTTCTATTTAATGATTGTTATTGAAATCTAAATGCAATATCTTATTCAATCACTAGTGTTATGAATTATTTACTGCTTGATCTAGTCACATTAGATTCTTTCTTTTATTGAGCATTAAATAACAATTATTCTAATCATTAATACCCTGCACTTGAACTTTAAATTCCATCTATTTATTTCATAAAACCAAGTGCAATGTTTGAACTTCTTTTCCTTTCGAGAAATTTCCCCAAAAATAAGTCCTCCAAATTCCTGAGTGTGAAATTCTTAATAGTGGTAATCCGCACATTAGCTTGCTCCTAGCGAACGACCTCGGAATATCGATGTTTCGAGTTATAGAAATTTTAAATGTTTATTGCTCTTCTATTGTCTATACTACGATGTGAAACGATTTTTAAAGACCCGATTGAAGCGCTTTTAACAGATATTAGATGAATCTAATTTGATAGAGCATTCATCAAGGAACTAATGCGAAGAAAAGCGTGATTTGTAATTAGGATTTTTAAATCATTGTCACACGCTAATTCGCAACCTCTTTTATAATTTATAAACCTAGATAGTGGTGGTATCTAGGGTCGTCCAAGGAGGCAGGAATGCACTTTTATAAATCTTGCTTGACAAAAAGGAAATCAACTTTCTTTTTAGGTTTTTGGATATAAAATTCTTTTGCTTTGAAATAATAGAAACTACAAAATTGAGAGTGGGAAAGAGACTACGCTTAACTTGCTGAAATTAAAACCTAAGTGACAAGCAATTCTACTCTCTAAACTCACCCTAGGTACATGAAGACCTAGGGTAATTAGAGAAAGAGTGTAAGTACACTATGGTAAAAGCAATAATTAAAATGAAATAAGAATTTCAGAAAAGGGCAACTTTATATATGGAGAAAAGTGTCTACAAAACACTAGTAGAGGAATGCTTCTACTACCAGAATTAAGAATACAAAAATTTGTAAAAGGAAACAATAATCCTCCTGGTGACATTGGTGAAGAAGAGAGGCTTTTTTCTCCAAGCTTAGCTGCTCCTGGGCTTAAAAAGAAGTTCTCCTTCTCCTTCCTTGAAAAGCTCTGCAAAGTTGGTGTCTTCCTTGGCAAGCCCTAGATGGGCATACCCTTGCTCCTCTAAGGGTGGAAGATTTCCACCCACAAGACTCCTAGGGTGGCATGCACCACCCTCAAGACCTCCTCCTAAGGTCCTCCTTGCCTGGGTGCTCCTCTGGCTAGTGGGGGCACAAGAGAGAAGGGAAGAGGGGAAGGCACCAAGGGGACAGAGTGTCCCTTAATCTTCTTCTTCTCCTTCTTCTCTTGACCGACTATAAGGTGGATTAATGGTGGAATTAGTGAAGCCAAAGGATGAAAGTATGGAGGTGGTTAATGGGGATATATATAGGAAAGGATGGGGGTTGTAAGTGGCTTTTAGGATGGATGGTTAGGATGGGTTTTTAGGGTAGTTAGATGATCCTAGGGCTACTATAGGTTGGCACCAACTCAAAGGTGGTGATTACCATCCTTGGTGTCTCTTGAGTTGGCACCAAAAAAGGGTTCTAAAAGGTTGTTGGCTGGCGCCACCTAATGGAGGGTGGAGATGGTTTAGGTGATGAGGTGTAGGGCCATGATATGGTGGTGTTTTGGCACCAAAACAAAGGGCCTCTAGAAGGGTGTTTTGGCACCAAAACAAGGTGGCTCTTGGTGGTGGTGGTGTGAAGAGGTGTGGGGGTTGGTGGTTGGCCCCAAAAAGGGTCGGAGGTGGAGGTTATTTTAGGTGGAGCTAGTAGTTCATTGAGGTGGAGCTAGGTTAAGGTTTTAGGTAGGTGGTGGATGGCCAGTGGGAGCTAAGATGTAGCTAAGCTAAGCTAGCTTAGCTAGTAGTTGAGTAGAGGAGGAGGTGGGATGGAGCTATGGTTCAGGGAAGAGGAGCTAAGGAAGGAATGTCTAGAGCTGAACTGGAGCTGGTAGCTACTGAAGGGAATTGCAGGGAGCTACTTTAGCTGGCTTAGCTTGCTAGTTCTTTGTTAGCTACTAAGTCAAGCTAAAGTGAGCTAGCTTCTGCTGAAATTTGCCAAGGTGAGCTAGGTCTAATTTTCCTGAGGAGGACCTAGCTAGCTGGAGTACCTAAGATAGCTTAGCTCAACTAGGTTGAGCTAAGTCGAGTCCCTAGGAGTTGGACTTGAGCTAGCCTGAGTTGTATGAAGTCATCTTCAGCTGACTTGAGTTGAGTGGAGCTGTAAGTAGCAGGACCTGAGCTGAGGTGGACTCCAGTCAACTTACTTAAGCTAGCTAGAGTTCCCAGTGAACTGATTGGAGCTAAGGTGAGCTAGACTCAACTAAGTTAAGTAGGATCTGAGCTAACTTCAACTAGGGTGAGCTAAGATAAACTATCCTAAGCTACCATTCAGCTAAGAGGAGCTTAATGGAGCTTAATGGAGCTAACCCTAACCCAAGTGAGCTGGTATCCAGCTATGATGAGCTGGGTTTGGCTAAGTTCCAGCTAGATTGAGCTTCTTTTTCACTAGTTGCCTTCATGAGTGCTAAGGCTTTAGGGATCTTATTATCTGTTCATCCTTAAAAGTCAAATAAACATGTTAAAAACACAACAAAATACGCAATGCATGCCTAACCTAATTGATGCCTAAATGAAGCCCAAGAAACCCATTTGTAGAGTTAAAATCCTAAGAGCTAGGTTTGTTTTAGGGCATAAGAATAATGATAAACTAGTGTTTATCACATCCCCATGCTTATATTTTGCTAATCTCTTAGAAACAAATTTTTACAAAATGGAATATTTGGGAAAACTAATTTTCTTTCCACTTTTTTAAGGAGGAGATCACAGGACCTTGGTTGGTTAAAACATGAGAGGTACGGGATTTGTTATAGATAAACATCGGGATTCATTTTCGGATGCAAAAAATTAGACGAATCAAGATCAATATATCCTCCAAAAATTCACAAATTAACCCTTTGTTAATTCAGATGACTCAAAATTTTTGTAGCTAGGATTTCTTCAGCTCTTGAATTCGATTCACAACTTACAATATCCTTTAAAACCTTGTGTCTGTGCTTGTGAAAAGCTAACATTTATAAGGTCATGCTTTTGGTTTAAACCTTTTTTTTGTCTCCACCATGCTTATTCTTAACTTAGTCTTATAACAGATGTGTCAGGATCATCATTCCCGTTACCAATCCTCGAGGGGGCTCTGGCACTAGTACTTCGAGATAGTACTATCTATGACACCACCCAGGAGCTCATAACCCTAAAACATAGTGTGGTGTAAAGGGGCATGATGTGTATGCATCTAAGTAGCCTAAAATGTCTATTTATGCATGTTCATAGTGTTATAGAAGCATTATACATTGTAAATTTTGCATAACATGCATCATAATGCATTTAGGTCAAATTATACAAATTGTATAGTAATTTGCTCTTTTTGGTGGTCAAGGACAGGGCGATATTTAATCAAGGCCTCGAATTGAAGATCCAACCATACAGATCTGATCAAGGCAACGATTGGAGTTCAACGACTCTAAGATTGCCCCGATCGGACTTCTGTAGCATCAGTGCAGTCCGAGAAAGATTTGCAATCAAGGGGCCAGGTAGTGTAAATCTGTATTTCAGATGATAAATCTGACCATACGAATGGGTTCGGATCGACGATCGGAGCTCAACAGCGTGAAAATCGATCCAATCCGACATCTGTGGCACCACTTACAAGCAAGAGAAGATGGACGGCCAGGATGGCACCACGTGGTGCCATCCCAGCCACCCAACATTGGCCCAACTCCTCCACTCGACTTCTGAAGGCTTAAGCGATGAAAGATCTCGGCCATTGGATGAAGATCCAATGGCCAAGATCGGCTGAACGGAAAATCATCCGCACGACAAAGAGGGCGGCTTAGCGTGTTAGGCGAGCACACGCTCGTGAAGCAGAGGTCGTGGGTTCAAGTCCCACGAGCCTCAAATTGATTGAGCGGGTGAAATTTGCCCATTGGATGGTGATCGGGCGGAGGTGAATGAGGCGACGTGGTGGCACGGATGAGCACGACTTGTGCACGCGCTATCTGATGCGTCATTGGATGCACAATCGCATGCACAAGCATTAGTCACATGATGAAGGCGTGGGTGCGGATAATCCTAAGCAGTCCGATCTCGTGATCGGACGGCTGAGATTGTCTGAATGTGGATGTGGGTTGAAACAAATGAAGAGGAGGCGGGCGCGCGCGTGCTACACCCATGTTCAGCCTTTAGTGACGTTTATATCCATCACTAAAGGCTGATGCATTTAATATTTTAAATCTTAAATGACCAATTTGCCCCCAATCTATGCACCTATAAAAAAGACCTACGACCCCCACATTCTTCTCATCCCTTCCTCTCTTCTCTCACCCCTTCCAAAGCTTTAAGAGCTTGTCCCAAACTAAGGATGCTCCATTAGAGTTTAAAATAGAATTTTTCCACATTCTCATCCCCATTCGTGGAGCGCCAGCGGTTGTCTTCTCCCTGCCGTTCAGGAAGCAGATCCCGGTACGATGTCGCCCTACCCCAACCTCCATCTTCCATCTTCATTCTCCCTTGCCTGTCATCTCACCACCCTCGTTCGGGCGCTCCATCAACGTAGCTCGTCCTCCAAGTAGCCGTCGAGGAGGATAACCTCTCTCCACCTTCTATTTTATCGCTTTCTAGCATAGATTTCCCGCTTTCTAGTGTAGTGATTAGTTGTAATGAACATGATTATGTGGCTATGAAATATTTGTATATTCTCTCCCTATTTTGTCTTTATTTGTATTATTCTCTCTTTATCTTTTATTAATTATTCTTTAAGTAGATAGCTAGCATAGATTTAATTCAACCAGCTAATCTACTTCGTGACAACAAATATAAATGTGATTTTTGATCAAACGTTCACCTCCTTGTGTTCAATCTGGGACTCATTCTGAGTTTCGATAAAAATTATTTGATTGTTTGAATTTTCTCACAAATTACACTACGACGACAGGTTTTCAAAACTCTAATCTTTTTACGACAAATTTTTGATACAACATTTTGGCACCGTTGCCGGGGAAGCGATGCCCTTTGATTTCTCGCATTTTCCGCCTTACCTAACTTTTATCTCACTTTTTCTCCAATCTTGCTGTGATTGCAGGTACTCTTCTGAGGCAAGCCAGAGTGGTTAGATTGGAGAAAAGTACAGATGAAGGTTTTGTAAGTATACCCCACCTCCCACCCACTAGTTTTCATTCCATCACCTAATAACACAGACCCTAATTAACCTAGGATCTCTTATAAACCCTAGGCTTAGTTTGGTTGTTTGTTTGCCACCTCCACACACCTCACCCTCTGCTTATAAAACAATTCTAAAAAAAATCTCACAGAGGTACACAACCTCTTCTGATTCTTCATACTCAACCGGTAACCTGATCTTTGGAACTGATACATCCATCTACACATAATTGAGTAGAAATCAGATTAGGTAATCACTTGTGTGCCTAATTCAGTGGTGCATCAGGCCAATTATTTGAGTTGTTTGGGCTACACCACTTCATGTAAAAATAACTCATTGAGTAGCTACCTCTTAGGGTTCAACTTTTATGAATTAACCAGGCACTCCACATTCTTTTAAGTTTTAAAGGAAGGCATCTTTACCCGTGTTTTCAAAACCTGGTGTGCTAACTGAATCTTGATTGAATATACCTAAAGTTGAACCCTAAAAGCTACTAAACAAGGTTGAACCCTAAAAAACAAATCATCAATAAACCCTATTTGAAAATCATTGGTTATGCAAGCACATAAATTGAAATTAATCTTTAAGGCCACAACCGAGATAAAGGACCCATCACATTCCAAAACACATTCAAACCTAACCCTAATTAAAACAAAGTAAATGTTGGCCTTAAAGATTTAACTCACTCTTCAGGGCCCATATCGAGATTAGTTTTGATTAATCTAATTCTATCGTTCAATTTGATATTTAGCTAGGGAAGCAGAGTCAAACGATCGTGGTTGGGGGGTATCAAAGGAACCTGAGGCAAAAACCAAGGGAAGAACCTTCTCTCCAGTCCCTCCCTCTAACTGTTTGGATTGACAAAAAAGAACTAGATCAAATCGTTCTTTTCATCTCAAGATGGGTTTTGGGAGTCTGTAGATCTTTAGGCTATCCCACTTAAGGACAGGTTTGAGTGTTCGTATTGCAGGGCACCTTCTTCCCTCCCATTTTGTCATGGATCCTTCCACATCCTACACACATTTCCACTCCTACCCACCTGACATTTCTTATCCCCAATATGATGATTATTATCCCGACCCATGTTGTAATCAACCATCTACTAGTTGGGATAACTCAGATTAGGGATACAATTCTGGACCTCCATGTTCAAGGTTTAACCCTGAACATCATGATTGTGATTTTTATCCTTCTCCGAGCTACATCGATTATAGATCAACGCCCTCCTATGGACAACCTAATACGATCTACAATCAAGAAGGATATGCTGACCATTACCCTCCTTCATATTACACTACATATGGGTCACCATCCCTTTATGAACAATCCAAAATAACCCATTATCAAGGAGGGTATCAAGAACCTCAATTTGTTGACTCCCCTGGATTGAAATCAAACCCACCCAACCCTAAACCAAACCATTTGTTTCAGGTGAACCAGGTCCAAGATAGGGTGTTGGCTAACTTAAGGAATACCATTCAATCTTTAAAACATCAGTTAACACCCTACATTGAAAAGTTAGAGCCTCTGATTCAAATGATTGATGATCTTAATAAATATTTGTTGAATTGGCTCCAAGATGTTAAGGATAAGGACCTGAGTGAGTTTTTACTTGGGAAGTTGTCAAATTGAAGATGAGATTTGTGATTGCTCTAGTCCAATCTCGGGATGATTCCTAGGATGAACCCCCTTCAGGAGAGCCAATGTCAGAACCTGCTCAGGCACCTGTAGGGGGGACACATTTTATGAGACTGGGGTTGACCAGATTATTCTAGAGTAACCAATTGAGGATGAGTTGATTACTTCACCCAAGATCCCTAAGCCACGGTATGAGGAAAAATATGTCTCCGTGAACCCGGAAATGATAAATGATTTTGAGACATATATAAATGTGGATCCAGAATTCTTTGATTCTGAAGGTGAAGAATCATTATGTGAAGTCTCACCTGAGTTTGAAGGAAGTGATTTCAGTAAGACAAGTGGGCCTGAGGAATTCGATCAATCTTTTGATAGCCCAATAACTGAGGAAATTGATCTTGTTGGGGCTAGAATGGTGGATTCAGATCTTGATTTCATGAAGGATTCAATTCATAGCACTATTCCTTAATTATACCCCTTCAAACATAATGATGCTTTTAATTTTGAGATCACTAAACCCAAGTCAATTATGATTCAGCCACAAATCTTGGACTTGGAAATTTTAGATGGGGTGATTAACATGCAAGAGGTCTTGGAATCTGAAATCCTGATCGTGGAGGATAGGAATTTGGAAATGAAGATATGGGAAGCCAATTTCGAGGGAAGTAGAAATTTGAGTCTAAGGATTCCTACAGACCTAAAACCACCAACCTTTTACCATGACCCTTATGACATTTTTTATTTTGAGGATGTGCAACCCAAGCATAAATTCATTGAATATCATTTTGATCTTGATTTTTCTATTATCTGACTATATGGGCTTGGGTTGCATCCTCGCAAACCACAGGCCCAACCTCGCTTGCATACTGATCTTAGGTTTTGGGTAATTTTTATCTAGAACCTTAGATACACTCGACCATGTGGCATGGGTTTGCACCACAACCTCATCCACATCTGTGGACATCTTCTCCTAGCAAGCCCAAAAATAGATTTTCTTATTTGGATCCTAACCTACATCTGTGAAATCTTTATTTCTTCTTTGTATAGTGTGCCTAGCTGAAGGCACTAAATTCAACACATATACAGTTAGTTTTCTTCGCGGAGCTGACCGGGTAATCACAAAATTCATGTGCTTTCTACTCTACTCCACTCTATTTCATGCATTTTTAATACAATGAGGACAATGTAGCAGATAGGCATGGGGGGTGGATATCATTATCTGAATCATCTTGTTAGCTCCGTAGATTCTTTTTATTTTCTCTTTATTTTTGAAAAAAAAAATTGAATTAGGAAAAAAGAGCTTGGGCATTAAAGTTTTTCAACTTTAAGAAATAATACGATAGGACTTGAACACTTAAACCCTTCAGGTCTTAGGGCTTAATCAGCCCAGGTGTCCACTAAAATGTGGACTTGCTTCTCGAGCCCTCGCCATTTGAAAATTTATTTTAAATTGGTTAAATAAGTTAGGGTGATAAGTACACAATTTATCAACCTGCCTTCTGATTTAAGGGGACTTTAAGTCTAAGCATCTACACACTATTTGCACTAACTCGCTTTTCGATGATTTTTATGGAAATTGGGTAGCTAATGAACCTTCTAGGGTGTTATGGCTGGCAAAGTATCGTGGGTAACAGGCCATTGGTCGATTATCTAGAGCCCAGCCACATGACCATTCTCTTCTTACTACCTTTAGGTAAATCTTAGATCAGGGAAGCCACCTACTTAAAAAAAAAGAAATAAAGAAAAGAAAAAGAAAAGGAAATAGAAAAGAAGAAAAGAAGAAAGAAATAAGCCACACTTCACCACACGAGTATAGTTGGTAAGTTGTCAGTGGTAACGGTGTTGGAACCTAGTTCCATTTCTCTTCTATATTTTGATGTTAACAAAATCATGTTTAAATCTAATGTGTTTATGAAGTATTACAGATCAAAAGAACCTATGGAGGAAAGCAACAAAATTGCATAGGGAAGAAGAAGATTTGAAGACTAATTTTTGTTGTATTTATTGTTTTTGTAGAATCTTTGCACGTCTCCTAACAAGGAAAACAAAATCTAGAAGTTGAAAACAAAGTAGAGATAACTAGAGTACCAAAAAATTATCCATTCACTCGTTTCAAAACTCAAAATCGAGTTTTTGAAAATCATGTCATTTAGAGTAAGTTGGATTACTCTAAAAACTAGCTTAAAGTTACAAAATGTGGTACTTGTCGCAAGTATCGGTACATGCTAGGCACAGGTTTGGGCCTAAGTTCCAAACTGTGAACAACAAGTACCGGTACTCATCATGAGTACTGGTACCAAGTGGTCACAGTTTGTGCACTTGGTTTTTTCCTGAACCTTACAAATACCGGTACTAATCACTAGTACCGGTACATGTAGGTCACTGGACCCAAATTTGTGGGTCACATGATGAGTACAGGTGCCTGATGACTTAGTTGGGCTGACTGTAAGCAGTCAGTACTAGTACCGAAAGTTTGGTACCAGTACCAACTAACTGTTGTGACCAATCTGAACGACTATTTTGCAATTAAACATATCCTTAAACTTCCCAAATTATCCCTAATGGCTAGTAAACATTAGGAAGGTGCTTAGTGGGTTATATAAGCACTCTTTGAGTGTCTTTTGCACACAACCAAGAAGCCAAAATTCTATCTTTTCCTACACCTTCATTTCTCAAATTTCTAGCTAAAAAAGATCTTATCTTGTTGCAATTCTCTCAAGGCCATTCTCCACTTGCAACAAGTCTTCAAGGCGATCGTGTTCTATGAAAAATTCGTTTGTTTTACGCCTTAATTTTCTTGTTAGATTAATTTACATACTCAAATAAAGTAATATAATTTTTGGAGACTTAGGGATTAGTTGTAAGCTTTTATTTATATTTTGCTTACACCTGTATCTTGATTTATTTTCTATATCTTGTAATTGGGTTGAGGTAACCTGTTAATTACCTTAGGTTTTAGTAAATTGATTCCCTCCGGGTTAAGGGAATCGGGTTAAACATCCTAAGTCGGGAGACTTAGGTAGTGTAGTACCCAAGTAAGGGGAACCACTATATATTTTGTGCATTTTGTGGTTTGTTTTGTGTTGCAAATTTTTTTTGCCACACTATTCATCCCCCCTTCTAGTGTGCTTGTGATTTACAGATCCTACAGGTGGTATCAGAGTGGGTTGCGAATAGAAGAAGTAACCATTCTCTTTCGCAATGGCATTTCCAGTTAAGTACACCGAAGGATAGTCATCCACACATCCTCCCTACTTTGATGGGACGAACCATGGATACTGAAAGAGGAGGATACAAATCTTCCCTAAGGCCATGGATGAGGACTCATGGATGCTTATCCAAGAGAAGTACATGGATCCGGAGCCACAGGAAGGTGTTGTTTGGACTGCATAACAAAAGAAAAGGATCGCAAGAAATGCGAAAGCGATGAACGCACTCTATTGTGCGTTATCAAGGGAAGAGTTTAACTGTATCTCCACATGCAAGTCCGCATACGAGATATGGAACACATTGCAAGTCACCTACGAAGGTACGAGTAAGGTAAAAGAAACACATATTTCTATTCTAATAGAAATCTATGAGTGTTTCAGGATGCAGAAAGGTGAAACGATCAAAGGAATGTACACAAGATTTGGAGAGATCATAAATCCATTGAAGAATCTTGGAGTCAAGCTGAAGGAGGAGCAGCTTGTAAGGAAGATCTTAAGATCCCTTACAAGTGATTGGTCTCCAAAGACCATAGCCATCCAAGAGGTGAAAGCTCTTTCTACTCTCTCCTTGGATGATTTGATTGGAAGCCTCAAGGCATATGAAGTCCAATTGGAAAATATGAAAAAGATTAAAGAAAAATCCATAAGCAAGAAAAAGGAGCTTACATTTAAAGCTTTAAAGGAGGAGTCGGACCTCAATGATTCCAACTCTGATGAAGAAGAGGAGCTTGATCTTCTAACGAGAAGATTCAAAAGATTCATTCGAAAATAAGGTAAGAAAGTGAATAAATTTACAAATGACATTATTTGTTTTGAGTGTAAGAACAAGGGACACGTATGAAAGGATTGTTCAATGATCAAAAAGAAGGAAGAAAAGAAGAAAGACAAAGAACTCGATCAGAAGAAGAAGAAGATTTCAAGAAAGGCATGCAAGGCGACTTGGGATGATAGTGATTCTGACACGGAATCATCTTCTGAAGAATTCGAAGAAATAGAAGTTGTACATCTCTATTTAATGGCGAACAACGATAGTTCAAAAAATGAGGTAGAATCTGAAGTTACTTTTAATGAGTTATTACAAGCATATGAAGAATTGTATCATAAAGCTAGGTTAATTAAAAAGGAAAATAAGGTCTTGCATGACGGTTATAAAACCCTAGAAATAGAAAAATCTTGTTTAGAAATAGAGCTAAAAATGTCAAAAGAAACTAATAATCATTTTTTTTTTCTTTTGAGAAGGAAAGGAATGTTATCGAATCACAGATAGCAAACCAAGAGAGCTTTTATTAATAAAAATAATGAAATAATTACATGTTCGACCCCCATTGCTGTATGAGATTCCAGCAACTATTGACAATCTTATCCACATTCACTGGACTCTCCTGAAAAACACACTCATTCCTAGCCCTCCAAATAGACCATAACACAGCCACCATAGGTAAGCATGGCTTATTCCCCCTCACAAGAGAACTCCAAAGATTTTCCCATGTGGGAAGAGAATCTTTACAAACTCTCCTCCAGACATAATCTATGATCACACACGAAGAAAAAATATGAGCGCTGGAATCACTATGCATCCCACATAAGTGGCAAAACTGGGTAGGAGTTCCCATTCTCCTGTGCCTTAGATCTCCAGTAATCAGACCATCCCTTCTACAGAGCCACAAAAAAATTTGTACCTTCAGTGGTATCTTCAATTTCCATAATTCTTTTCCCACCTCATCAAGTTCTGCCATCCTGGAAGAGTTAACCAGTTTGTCATAGGCAGCCGCTGAAGAAAACTTACCCTCCCACTTGTATGTGTCATATTCATGAGGCGTGGGTTTGAAGGCAGCAAGTTCTTGCATGAGGTGCTCATTTTCTGCTCGTGCTCTTATTTCATGATTATTCCACATTGCATTGTTCAAAGACCACTGCTCAGACTCCACATCCCAATAATCAGAAACCACAGCATTTTTATCAGAAGCAACTGCAAAAGCAAGGGGGTACCTGTCTTTAATCACCCCCCCAGGCAACCAATTCTCCATCCAGAATTTGAAGCTTTTCCCATCACCTAACACAGACTTGAACAAAATCCAATTATCCATCAAGGCACACTCCACCAAAGACCAAAAGGGGGAGGGTTTATGGGGATTTAGGCGGTTCTTCTCATCATTGGCAGCCCCATAGCTATCCTGAACAATCTCTGTCCACATTTTTTTTCCCCCTGCAACAGTCAAACAGCCCACTTCAACAGCAGAGCATCATTAAATTCTTTGAGGGATCTAACACCCATGCCGCCAATCTTTTTTGGCCTACAAATTGAATCCCATTTTATTGGTTGGAGGAAAAACCCTTGGTGAGAAGCCCCTTTCCAGAAGAATCTTTTGTGCATCACATCAAGGTTTTTCCAAATTGATTTCGAGGCTTTGAGAACAGAAAAGAAAAAAACTAGAATCGATGTAATGATCGAGTTCAGTAAAATATACCTCCCACCTTTTGATAGGTAGCGACTAATCCAACCCTCCAATTTCGTAGCCACCTTTTCATATAGGAAGGACCAATCTGCTTTCCTCAATTTAGTGCATTTCAGAGGCAATCCCAGATATCTGACAGGCAGTGTGACCACAGGCATGCCCAAAATGGTAGAAATATCATTCTGGATCATTCCATTCATACCAAAACAGACCAAGGAAGATTTGTTTCCATTAAGTCTAAGACCAAAATCTCACCAAAAATCTTAACCATATAAAAAAGCACTTGCACTTCCCTCTTCCCCCCTTCCACAAAAAAAATAGTGTCATCTGCATATTGGAGAATGAGAACTAAGGCCCTGTTATTAGACATTGAATACCCCCTTATTAGTCCATCAGCTGCTAGTTTGCATGCATATCTTGCCAATGTATCCACTGCAAGATTAGATATCAGAGGGGCAAGTGGGCACCCTTACCTAACCCCACATTGGGGTTGGATCCAAGTTCGGCATGGTTTCCCATTTATCAATGGGGAAACGCAGTCGTGATGCACCTCTTTACCCACTGTATCAGCTGAGGTGGGAATTTTCTCCTTTTGAGGATTTCCCACAGATATGACCAAGAGACTGAATCATAAGCTTTGGAGAAATCTACTTTCCATAGAAAGGCCTTAGTCTTTCGCCCGTGCCATCCCATTACCATCTCCTGCGCCATAATGAAGGATTCCTGTAGCGACCTCCCAGAAAGAAAGGCAAATTGGACTGGCATTATGAAATCCTTTAGTGCCTCCCGCATTCTGTTGGCTATAATCTTACTGATAATAGGATAAATAGAATTTGATAATGCAATGAGTCTATAATCAGAAAAGTTCTCCACACTTGATTTTTTTGGTAGTAGGAACAAATAGGACTTATTCAGTCTCTTAAACCCAAAGTTGCCCAGTTCAAATTCATGAATAGCCTTCATTGCATCCATTTTGACAACACTCCACAGTTCTCTGTAGAAGAATACCTGAATCCCATCCGGACCAGGAGCCCCTTCATTATTTAAGTCTTTAATTGCTTTCAATGTTTCTTGTTTAGAGATAGGAGCAACTAGCATGTCTCTCTGATCACTATTGACACTTGGGAAATCAACCGATGCCATCCTCCAAGAGCCCCTTGATGCAGCCTTGGTAAGTTCTTTGAAATACTTGCCTGCTTCACTTCTGATTTCATTAACAGAATTAATAGTTCTCTTACCTACTTTAATTGATGAGATTAGATTGAATCTTCTCCTAGCACTAGTCGCGAGATGAAAAAACTTCGTGTTAGCATCACCCTCTTTGAGCCACAGTTGTCTAGAACTTTCATGCCAGTCCACTTCTCTTTTCAAATCCTCCTCCCTCACTGCTGACTGCATCTACTATCTTTACTACTGTTCTTGGGGATTCAAAGGCTGCCTGCACTCCTTCAAGTCCAGTTCTCTGATCACTGCCAATGCCTCCCTCCTCCTTTGTTCTCTGATCAATGCCACTGCCTGTCCATATTCTTTCAACATGGAGCACAGACCTGTCAGCTTTGAAGCCAGCTGCTGTGTGGCAGAACCTTGCACTGCCTTATTCTGCCACCAATGTGTTACCATCTGCACAAAGCCCTCCTCCCTAAACCAAGACTTCTTGAGTTTGAAATACGACCCAATGTCAGAATTCATCCCACTGTCCCACACTAGTGGAGTGTGATCAGAGAAGGGCCTATCAAGGCTCGTAACTACTGATAATTGATGCCTCTCTAGCAGGCTTGGACTGCCAAAGAATCTGTCCAATCTATATGACTGTCCACTGCCATTTCTCCAAGTGAATTCAACTCCACTAATAGGATATTCTGTGACGCCCAGATTTTGCACAGCCATTTGAAAGCCAGCCATTGAACTGTCCATCCTACCCCCAGGTCTGTCATCACTTGATAGGTGACAATTGAAGTCACCTCCTATAAGCCAAGGAACCTCCTTCACCCTTTGATGCACTGCGAATAGTTCCTCCCAAAGGCCAACCCTTTCTACAGCCGCACATGGGCCATAAATGCATGAGACATACCATTCTAAATCTCCTTGAGGAGATTGGCATCTGCAAGTAAGCACATGCCTATCACGAATGACTTCAATTACCACGAGACAAGAATTTCTCCACCAAATAGCCATTCCACCAGATCTTCTAGCTGCACCTTTCACCACAACATCTACACGTCCAGACTGCTTAAACAAGTCCCATACCTGACCATTCTCCACCTCCACATGTGTCTCTTGGATGAGAGCACAATCAATCTCCCATTCAGAAAGGTATCTACACAAGGAAGTCCTTCTTACCTTATTGCACAGCCCACGCACATTCCAAGTTAACACTCTCATTCCTTGCCAGGTTGATCCCCTTTAGCCAAACTACCCACATACTCCACCATGATCGAATTTGCAATGGTCTGCTCCATAATGGGGGACAGGTTCTCCTTCCTTCTCCTTCTAAGCATATAAGGGGATCGACCCACCCCCCTTTTCTGATTAGATCCACTACCAAATTTCAGATCAGCTGGGACTGTGAACTACGCTTGATTCACCTCTTTGAGGGCTCTGCTGTCATTGCTAAGTACAATTTCCATGCCTGTGTTCCCCTCCACTTTACTGCTAGGGACCTCTGAGTCTATCTCAAAAGCATCAGCATCATCCATATAGCCATCACCTTTAGCTACCAAGACTTGGCTGCAACCTCCTAAGGCACTAACATCTTCCATATGCATCAAGTCCTCTGCATAGCCCTGATGATAGTCCTTCCTCTTTTTGGACTCAGGGGCTTCATCTGGTGAAGTGCGGCCCACCCTTTCATCCTATTGCATCTCCTTAGAGCTAGCCACAGACATCTTAACCTACCCATGCTCTGGATGCACAGATACTTGTCCAGCCACTATTAGGTGAATAAGCCATGAGGAGCCCCCACATCTAATCGTAACCTTGTCAAGAACCGAGCCAGCCTTAAAGACATCAGCCTCAATTCTAAGTGGTCGGATGTCCCCTTCTCCAATCATGACTTCAGACCCTTCACATATGGAAGCAAAGCCTGCAATCATCTTGGCAACAATTCCCTTAGATCTCAGGTGCAATGGCAGTCCATTGATCTCAAGAACCGCCCTCCTAGAACCCATCCTTTGAGGAGGTCGATCAGGGAGAGCCCTATCAAAGGGGGACACAATTCTCCAGATCACATTAATATCTTCAAAAGAGCTCGATTGAAATCTCAGCCTTTCCACATCCATTGTCCCCAAATCAAAGACTAGAAAGCGAGATTGAGACAACATAGCAACCTTCCAGCCCACAGACAGAGGTTGTAGGGAACATACCAGATTTTGAAATCTTTCGATCAAGGGTTTACCTGCCATAATCTCACCAATCAGAGCACCCCTCAACATGATCTCCGCAGAAGAGATCTCCTTAAATAGTGGGATCCCCACTTCAATTGAATGTCTGCCAAGCGCCGGCAGTCGGGGCTCCTTCGTCATCACCCAGCCAGGGTACGAAGAGGTCATCTTTGTATGTGGCGGCTTCCTCTAGGGCAAGAGTCACGTTTGTGTCCTTCACCCCTGCATGCCAGGCAAATTAAAGGGTTTCTGCAGATCGCAGCCAAATGCCCCCTTTGTCGACATATGAAGCATAAGGTGTCGTCATTGGTTTTCCTCCAAGGCCTTCTTGGGTAGTTGTCGGTCGTCCTACCAACCCACTCCTGCCAGACCCTCTCCCTTCTCCTCCAGTTCCTCGACCTCCACATCTTCCATTCGCCCCCTTCCTCATCCCTAGCCACTTCCACGCCGCCACCACCTACCGCCCGACGCCATCCACCCTCTCTTCCTCTCTCTCTCATTTTCCTAGAACAAGAGGAAACTTTAAATAATCTAAAAACAACAACTACGCTAAATACAGAATTTTGTAATAATTTAAAAGCCAATGTCAATAATAAAAAGAACACACAAAATAAATCACATGCACCTAGACATGCATGGATTTATCAAAAGGTAAAGAATCCTAAGAATTATAGATCTAACACTAAAGTGATCTATAAACCTAAGGATTTGAAGGGTACTAACCATCAAGGACCCAAAAGAAAATGGGTACCTAAAATAGATTTAATAAACTATTTTGCAGGTCAAGAAGGACAAATGGATCCTAGACAGTGGGTGTTCCAAGCACATGACGGGACACTCCGACCTCATTATCAAGTGGACCAGAATCGAAGATGGAGGACATGTCAGTTGGGCAACAACAAACGTTGTCGCATTATTAGTGAAGGTACAATAGGTAATTCTTCTAAGAAGGTACATAATGTTCTTTTAGTAGAAAATTTAAAACATAACCTGCCTAGTGTTAGTCAAATATGTGATAATGGATGTGAAGTTTTGTTTACTAAAATTGGATTTAAAATATTAAAAGAAGGAACAAATACGGCTTTAATTGAAGGCTTTAGATATGAAAATATCTATGCTCTTCATTTCTCAGAAGAGTAATTTGTAAAATGTCTGCTTGCATCCCATGTTGAAGTAGATCTTTGGCACCGTAGGCTAGGTCACATTAATCACAAACATCTTAATAGGTTAGCCAAAAATGAGTTAGTAAGAGGCCTACCCAAACTAACTTATAAAAAGGATGTTTTGTGCAAATCTTGTGAACTCGAAAAAATGCACAAAACTTCTTTTAAACCTAAAACTTAGTTTCAACAACACGACCTTTAGAATTATTACATCTTGATTTATTTGGACCAACACGATTTGAGAGTCTAAATGGATCAAGATTTTGCCTAGTTATTGTTGATGACTTCTCTAGGTTCACTTAGGTCATTTTCTTGAAACATAAGGATGACTCATTTGATTCCTTCCTAAGTCTTGCTCGAAGACTTCAAAAGGAAAAATCATCCTCTATTCTTAGACTTAGGAATGATCATGGGGGTGAATTTGAAAATGAAAAATTTCCAAGTTTTTGTGTCAATTCTGGCATAACCCATGAATTTTCATTTCCTCGAGCACCATCTCAAAATGATGTTGTAAAGCACAAGAATCACACTCTACAAGAATGCACCCGAACTTTGCTCTTGGAATCTGGGCTTCAAAAATATTTCTGGGCAAAAGCCACTAATACGGCATGTTATGTTCTAAATAGAACCTCTTAAGACCTATTATTAAGAAAACTTCATATGAGCTTTATTATGAGAAGTCTCCTAGGATTTCATATTTTAGGGTATTTGGAAGTCGATGCTATTTATTAAACATCCGTGATTGACTTGATAAGTTTGATGCTAAAGGTGATGAAGGCATCTTTATTAGCTATTCAACAAGAAGCAAAGCTTATCTAGTCTTTAGTAAAAGAACTTTTGTTATAGAAGAATCCCTGCATGTTTCATTTGATGAAACAAACTTAGGTGAACCTGAACCAAATCATTCAGATTCTGATGATGAAGATACCCCCTTCATCGATGTATCAAAAATGGAAGATACACGAAATGTACTTGATTTTCCAAAAGAATGGGTACACCATAAAGATCATCCTCAAGAACAAATCATAGGTGATATTGAACAAGGTGTAAAAACCCGATCTCACTTTAGAGCTGATTTTGTCCTTAATGCCTTTGTTTCACAACTTGAACCCAAGAACGTTGATGAGGCATTATAGGATGAATCATGGGTTGTAGCTATGCAGGAGGAGCTACTCCAATTTACTAGGAATAATGTATGGAACTTGGTACCCGCCCCTGAGGGTAATTCCATCATTAGAACCAAGTGGGTATTCCAAAATAAATTGGATGAATCTGGTTCAGTAATCAGGAATAAAGCCAGACTTGTAGCTTAAGGCTATAACCAATGGGAGGGTATTGACTTTGATGAGACATATGCTCCTGTTGCTCGCTTGGAGTCCATACGGATGCTACTTGCTTTTGCAAGTGCAAAGGACTTCAAGCTATATCAAATAGATGTCAAGAGCGCCTTTCTTAATGGTTATATTAAGAAAGAAGTTTATGTTCATTAGCCTCCCAGGTTCAAGGACCTAGCACACCCAGAGCACGTATACAAGCTCAATAAGGCTTTATATGGACTTAAACAAGCTCCCAGGGCTGGTATGATAGGCTTAGGACCTTTCTTCTTCAGCATGGATATAGGATTGGAGTTGTTGATTCAACTCTTTTTGTAAAAGAAGGAGATGACATCCTACTGGTTCAAATATATGTTGACGATATTATATTTGGATCAACTAAGGAGTCCTTGTGTCAACATTTTTGTGAGACTAGGAAGACTGAGTTTGAAATGAGTATGATGGGTGAACTTAGATTCTTTTTAGGAGTCTAAATTCAACAATTAGACACAGGAATTTACATTAGTCAAACAAAATATGTTCTTGAAATTCTCAAGAAATTTGAATTTGATAATGTAAATGGCAAAGAGACTCCGATTGCTCTATCTGCTTCTCTTGGTGAAGATTTATCCGGCAAGAGAGTAGATGAAAAGAAATACCGAGACATGATAGGTTCACTACTATATCTTACAGCTTCTAGACCTGATATTATTTTTGCTACATGTTTATGTGCGAGATTCCAATTCGAACCCAAGGAATCTCATTTTAATGCAGTAAAAAGAATATTTAGATACTTAAATAGCACAAAAGACCTTGGTCTTTTCTATCCTAAAGCACAATCCTTAGATCTATTATCCTATAGTAATGCTAACTATGCAGGAAGTCAGACAGACCAAAAGAGCACTAGCGGCACATGTCATTTTATTGGAAAATCTCTAACCTCATGGTTCTCTAAGAAACAGACTTATGTTTCACTTTCTACAATTGAAGCAGAATATATTGCTGCTTCACTTGCTTGCTCACAGGTCATTTGGATGAGACAGACTTTGTCCGACTTTAGATTGATTTTTACGCAATCCAAAATTTTATGTGATAATACAAGTATAATAAATTTATTCAAAAATTCGATTCATCATTCACGTACCAAGCACATAGTATTAGACATCATTTTCTTAGAGATAGTGTGCTTCAAGGATCAATTCAATTAGAATTCATTGACACACAAAATCAATTGGCAAACATCTTTACAAAACCTCTTGTAGCAAAAAGATTTTGCTTTATAAGAAGAAAATTAGGACTTTGTACAATAAAAGAGATTCAAAATTAATAAGTTGATTGTTATGGAACTTATTTATATTTATAAAAATCTCCGAGGGCCTCACTGTAATTTACCCACTTTTTTTAAAAGAAAAGGGGTAAACTGTAACATTTCCATATGTCTGGAAATATCAGGGTGTTGTTTGCAATATGGTTGCTTAACTTAGGTTGTTGACTACATTATCTTTTCAACACCTAAGTTGTCAATTTCATTTCTTTCAACCACTTAAGTGGTCATGTGACTAACACATGACCCATCCCATATAAAAGAGGCCAAGTGCAAACACTTGCCTCATTTTGTCACTTGCAAACCCTAGCCCTCTTCACAAGAGTCTCTTCTCCAAGCCCTAGCCAAGAAGAGATAGATCATCTCCAAACCACAACTCTAGGTACATTCTTATCTTCTTATCATTTTGTGCTTCTTTGAGTCATCTTGCATCTTGTTTCCTTTCTCTTCAATCCTTCTCGCTGCTACATTTGTTTTCGTCGGGTACTAGGTGGTACCGGTACCCACCACTGGTACCGGTACTAACTTGGCGCAGTAGTGCCTGCTTTAGCGAGTAGGTACCGGTACCAAAGAGGAGTATCGGTACTAGCTCAAATTCCTAGTTGGAACAGAAACCAACCAGTACTGGTACCAATCATCAATACCAGTACATGCAAGCTTAAATGTGTTTTTCTTTATACAAACACATGAAAGGAAATTGTCTATATTTCTAATTGCTTTCCTATTACTTGTTATTGAATGTTTACAGATGGCACCTAAATTAAAAAGTAAGGGAAAAGCACCTCAAGATGCTTTCCACAAGTTCCGCATTAATGAGAATGCTAAGTCAAAATTTGATTGGTATAAAGGATTAAAACTCCATCATTGTAGGCCAGTTGAGTAGAAAGATTTCTCTCTTCAACTCTTTAGTTTTATACTCGCCTTTCAGAACAAAAACACATGCATTTCTTTGATGAGTCATTCTTTGCTGATGTTCCTGGAGTATACCCTGATGTTAATTGTCTATTTTTTGCTAACCTCCAAGAACAAGAAAATCGAGGTCACCTTGTCTTAACAACAAATGTTTTCGGTCAGAAAATCACCATCACACCTAAATTCTTGTCAACCATTACGGAATGTCCTAATGAAGGTCATGCATTTAGCACACTTAAGGAGCAATTTTCTACTCATAAAATCCATAAAACTCTTTTTCTCCTAACTGTCAGGGCAAAGCATTGGTTGCCCCAAATATGACCCTTTTTGCTTGCGTCCTTTTTCGTATCTTAGCATGGAATTTAAAGGCTTAAAATTTAGGATTTCACAAAATACCAGTTGATATTTTACCCTTGATTTATGCTATGATTACGAGCTTTCCGATCAATTGGAACACAGTTTTCATTCACTTTCTTAGACCTCATTACCGCGCATCAGCATTACCATTGGATATTTTGGTGTCACACATCCTTCATAAAAATAAAATTGACCTCTCTAATTTTACTCCTCTCAAAAAAGCGATCTATTTTAAATGGTCTACTCTCCGAAAAATGGGAGTGAAACCTGCTAGAGAGGAATCCTTTAGTGGTGACGAAGAAGAAGTTGACCCAAATGCTCAATCTTCTTCTCATCCAACTCCTGAATCATCCTCCACTTTCATTCCTATAACCTACTCATATCTAGAAGCAGAAACACCTTAGGTAAATCTATCTAATGTGTCTAGAACTGATCCCAATTTGATAAGTACCTTCAACTACATTGGTCAAAATTTAACCAATCTAAATTTTGCCTTCCGTCACATGGAACGCAAATTCCATGATCTTTCTCTTTCTATTGAGTCCTCCCATGTCACTTCTTCCACTCAACAACCTAACCAAAGAAAGTGGACTCAACCAAAAGCACCTCAAGAGTACATTGAAAGAAGGCAGAAGCATTTTCAAGATCCATCTCATGTATCAATGGCGGAAGAACCTGTTCTTCATGATGATGATGAAGAAGAAGAAGACATGGAAGATGAAGTTTCTTATGAAGAAAGTGGTGATGAAGATGAAGATGATGACGACAACGATGATGATGAAGACAATGATGATGACGACAATGATGATGATGATGATGGACATGTGCAAAAGCTAATTAGAAAATGTCCTAGAAATTAGCTTAATTTTTTTATTTTGATGCTAGTTAAATTTGTATGACTTTTCAAACAATTATATGTTAAGTTTATTTCAAGACTTATCTTTATGAACTTTATCATGTTATGATTCATGCTTGATTTGTTTATGAAAAACTATTGCTTATTCATGTATCGTGTTATGTTTCATTCTTATTATTTGCTCATCTTTTTGCTTGCTTGAAAAAAAAGGGGAGGAAATGATTGATACTTCATATTTAAAATAGGGAGAGCTTAGTTTGAGGGGGAGGTTTTTCACTCCTTGTGGAGTTTTTTATTCTTCTCTTATTAAGTCTCTATTTATTCTTAAATATGAGTATTATCTTGTTTGTTTTGTCAACACCAAGAAGGGGGAGATTGTTGGAACCTAGTTCCATTTCTCTTCTGTGTTTTAGTGTTAACAAAACCATGTTTAAATCTAATGTGTTTATGAAGTATTACAGGTCAAAAGAACCTATTAAGGCAAGCAACAAGATTGCATATGGAAGAAGATTAGAAGACTAATTTTTATTGTATTTATTATTTTTGTAGAATCTTTGTATGTCTCCTAACAAGTAAAACAAAATCTAGAAGTTAAAAACAAAGTAGAGATAATTAGGGTTCAGAAAATCGTTCATTCCCTCATTTCAAAACTCAAAATCGATTTTTTGAAAATCATGTCGTTTAGAGTAAGTTGTATTTCTCAAAAACCTAACTTAAACATACAAAATGTGGTACTTGTAGCAAGTACCGGTACTGGTCATAAGTATCGATACATGCTAGGCACATGTTTAGGCCTAAGTTCCAAACTGTGAATAAGTACTAGTACTTACATGAGTACTGGTACCAAGTGGTCACAGTTTGTGCACTTGATTTTTGCCTGGACCTTACAAGCATCAGTACTAATCACTAGTACCGGTACATGTAGGTCATTGGACCCAAATCTGTGAGTCACAAGTACCGGTACTCGTCATGAGTACTTGTACCTGATGACTTAGTTGGGTTGACTGTAAGCAGTCAGTACCGGTACCGAAAGTTTAATACTGATACCAACTAACCGTTGTAACCAATCTGAACGACTATTTTGCAATTAAACCTATCCTTAAACTTCCCAAATTACCCTTAACATCTAGTAAACGTTGGGAAGGTGCTTAGTGGGTTATATAAGCACTCTTTGAGTGTCTTTTGCACACAACCAAGAATCCAAAATTCTATCTTTGCCTACACCTTCATTTCTCAAATTTTTAGCTACAAAAGAGCTTGTCTTGTTGCAATTCTCTCAAGGCCATTCTCCACTTGCAACAAGTCTTCAAGGCGATCGTGTTCTTCTCTGAAAACTTCATTTGTTTTACGCCTTAATTTTCTTGTTAGATTAATTTACATACTCACATTAAGCAATATAATTATTGGAGACTTAGGGATTAGTTGTAAGCTTTTATTTATATTTTGCTTATACCTGTATCTTTATTTCTTTCCTATATCTTGAATTGGGTTGAGGTAACTCGTTAATTACCTTAGGTTTTAGTAAATTGATTCCCTCCGAGTTGAGGGAATCGGGTTAAAAATCCTAAGTCGGCAGACTTAGGTAGTGGAGTACCCAAGTGAGGGGAACCACTATATATTTTGTGCATTTTGTGGTTTGTTTTGTATTGCGAATTTTTTTTACCACACTATTCATCCCCCCTTCTAGTGTGCTTGTAATTTACAGATCCTACAAACAGCTCATCAGCTGGTTGTCCAGAACCCAACTCACAAAAATGCACGTTTAATTCCAAACACTTAGGAAGAACCGAAGAAGTAGAATAAGCCAAGGAGATATACACTGGGTTCACTCTTGTGTTGACCCCATAAAAATAAAAGTAGGGAGAAAGCTACTGGTCGAATAGATACACATTTAGGTACAATTCCTTTTTAAGGTCACCCAGGGGTGTAGAAACCTAAAGTCCATTTTAATCACCGATCAGTGAGTCTATCACATTCACTCAAAAAGATGCTTGGTACTTAGAGTTCTCTTCGAGTCTTGGGTGGGTTGGGTAGCTATAGAAAGCTGCCTCCAAACCATAAACTCAAAAATCCAAAAAAAAAAAATAGAAAAGAAGAAAAAGAAAAAGATCCTTTTGCTTTTAAACAAGGCGAGGCCTTGGGTGGTCTGCATGTTGGTAGACACCTGGGTACCGTTGTGTCTCTATAGTTCAAGTCCTTAGTAATTTGATCCCAATGTTGAAAAATAACTTTTGCATAAGAAATCCAATCCTGATTTTGTTTATAAATAGCATATAGTTTTTGCTAGGGACTAGCAAAAGATAGGCATGGGGGTGTGATGTGCATACATGTAAGTAGCCTAAAATGTTTGTTCATGTATGTTCTTACTATCGTAGAAGCATTATACATTGTAAATATTGCATACCATGCATCATCATGCATTTAGGTCAAATTGTATAGTAATTTGATCGTTTTGGTGGTCAGGGACAGGGAGATATTTAATTGGGGCCTTAGATTGAAGATCCAACCATACGGATCTAATCAGGGTGATAATTGGAGTTCAATGACTCTAAGATCACCCTAATCAGACTTCTGTAGCATCAGATGCAATCTGAGTAAGATCTAAGAACAAGGGACCAGGTGGTGTAAATCCGTATTTCAGATGACAAATCCGACTGCACGGATGAGTTCAGATCGAAGATCGCAGCCCAACGACGTAAAAATCGGTCCAATCCGACATCCATGGCACCACTTACAAGCAAGAGAAGATAGATGGCCAGGATGGCGTCACGTGCTTCCATCCCAGCTGCCCAACACCAGCCCAACTCCTCCACTCGACTTCTGAAGGCTTAAGTGATGAAAGACCTCAGTCGGTGAATGAAGATCCAACAGCCAATATCAGCTGAGCACAAAATCATCCGCACGACAAAGAGGATGGCTTAGCACATTGGGCGAGCACACACTCGCGAAGCAGAGGTTGCGGGTTCAATCCCGCGAGCCTCAAATTGATTGAGTGGGCGAAATTCATCCGTTGGATGGAGATTAGGCGGTGGTGTTCGAGGAGACGTGGTGGCACGGATTAGCGCGGCTTGTGCATGTGCAATCTAACGCATCGTTGGACACGCAATCGCACGTGCAGGCACTAGGCGTACAATGAAGGTGTGGGTGCGAATGATCCTAAGCTGTCCGATCTCGCTATTGGATGGCTGAGATTGTCTGAACATGGATGTGCATTGAAATTAAGGAAGAGGAGGAGGCGGGCAGGCACACGTGCTACACCTACATTCAGCCTTTAGTGATGTTTATATCCATCACTAAAGGCTGATGCATTTAATATTCTAAACCTTAAATGACCTATTTGCCCCCAATCTATACACCTATAAAAAAGGCCTACGACCCCCACATTCTTCTCATCTCTTCCTCTCTTCTCTCACCCCCTCTAAATCTCTAGGAGCTTGGCCCAAACCCGGGATGCTCTATTAGAGTTTAAAATAGAATTTTTCCACCTTCCCATCCTCATTCATGAAGCACCAGCAGTTGTCTACTCACCGTCGTTCAAGAAGCAGATCCTGCTACGACGTCACCCTGCCCTATCCTCCATCTTCCATCTTTGTTCTCCCTCGTCAGTCGTCTCACCACCCTCGTCCGAGCGCTCTGTCAACGCAGCTCGTCCTCCAAGTAGCTGTCGAGGAGAATAACCTCTCTCCACCTTCTTTTTTACTGCTTTCTAGCATAGATTGCCTGCTTTCTAGTGTAGTGATTAGTTGTAATGAACATGATTATGTGTCTATGAAATATTTATCTATTCTCTCCCTATTTTATCTTTATTTGTATTATTCTTTCTCTGTCTTCTATTAATTATTCTTTAAGTAGTTGACTAGCGTAGATTTAATTCAATCAGCTAATCTACTTCATGACAACAAATATAAACGTGATTTTTGATTAAATGTTTGCCTCCCTATGTTCAACCCGGGACTCATTCTGAGTTTCGGTAAAAATTATTTGATTGTTTGGATTTTCTCGCAAATTACACTATGATGACAGGTTTTCAAAACTCAAATCTTTTTACGACGAATTTTTGATACAATAGGGTGCTCCAAGAAAACTCAAGCTCTTACTCCGATGCTATGGGTAGAGCACCGTCCAAGACACTTTAGTTGCAAAAATGTGCCTTAATGCTCCATCTAAAGATATAAAATATAGATATAAAGCAGCATCGAGGTAGTAACATGTTGACATCACATCCTTAAATGAGGCATTTTCCTCCTTATCGATGGTGGGAACTCAAACCAATGATCTGATTTGGACTTTTACTAAGGCCAAACAAAGGGTTTTTCTAATTTCTAATTAGTTTTTAGGTGTTGGCTTGTGTGTGAATTTTGACAGAAGAAATTTTGCATGAGATGCAAGCTTTTGAATCGGAAGCTAAGCCAGATACTTTCTCTGTCACAAAGGAGGATCAAGTCACCTGAACTATCATGAGTTCAGGTGAAATTTTAAAGAAGGATAATTGATCTAGTCTAAAGGTAGACCCTAAAATTCTAATAATCATATCTGTATCCTTATCTCTAGTTTGTTAAAGATTAAATCCTATTGTACCAAAAGTGAATGTTCAACCTTAGTCCTGATTTCAAAATTTCCTCAAAAAATTTTCAACATTTTTATTTTTTTGGGTAAGCAAGAGAAAAATAAAACAAGAAAATTGCATGTTTGTAGGTTTTGAAAATCCTGATTTGATCGTTAGAATTTAAAAGCACCCTCCCCCATGGTAAAGATGTGGCATGTTCGCATGCAATAGGAAGGGAAAAGAAATTACCTTGGTTTAGGCAATCAAAATCTAAATAGTCAAAGCCTCTGAAGAAAAGAAAAAATGAAAAAGTGGGAAAAAAAAGGATGGGTTACCTCCCATCCAGTGCTATCTTTTACACCATTCAGCCGAGCGTGAATTGCATCAATGATCATTAGTAGGCAGGTCGGTTAAATCAAGTGTGTCGGATGGAAGATAGGGCTTTAAACGCTGGTCGTTGACTTGAAAAGTAGTGTTTGTCTTAGGATCAAAAAGATCAACAGCGCCATATAGATATATTTTAAGGACAATAAATGGGCCAATCCATTTGGATTTTAATTTTCCAGGAAAAATTCATAATCTAACATTAAAAAGCCAAATGTATTGATTAACGTCAAAATGTTTTTGAATGATATATTTATCATGGAACTTCTTTGTTCAGTCTTTATAAATCCACGCATTTTCATAAGAGAAATTACGTAATTCATCCAATTCGGTCAATTGCAATTTCCTATGGGTACTAACTTCTGATAAATCCATATTTAATTATTTTATTGCCCAAAAAGCCCTACATTCAAGTTCTGCCGAAAGATGGCATGCCTTCCCTAAAATCAGGTGGAAAGGAGACATGCCCAGTGGAGTTTTGAAAGCAGTATGGTAGGCCCATAAAGCATCATCTAATTTATTAGACCAGTCTTTACAATCAACCCTAACCATCTTTTGTAAAATATTTTTTATCTCCTGGTTAGAAACTTCCACTTGGCCAATTGTTTGGGGTGGTAAGGAGTGGAAATTTTATGATTAACCCCATATTTAGAAAGAAGGTGACGAAATTGAGAGTGAGTGAAATATGAGCCCTCATCACTGATGATGGCCTTAGGAATGCTGAATCTCGAGAAAATGTTTTTCTTGATAAATTCGACAACCACTTTATGATCATTGGTGCATGTGGGTATTGCTTTAATCCATTTTGATACATAGTCAACTGCAACTAGTGTATATAAATACCCACAAGAATTGATGAACGGTCCCATGAAGTCGATGCCTCATACATCAAAAATTTCAACCTCTAAGATTGGATTAGGGGCATCATATCCTTCCGAGTCATGTTACCAATGCTCTGGCAACGCACATAGGACCAAACAAAGGAATGAACATCTTTGTGCAAGATGGGCTAAAAGAATCTAGAATTGAGGACCTTAGCTGTAGTTTTCTTGCCTGAGAAATGTTCGCCACAGGCCATTGAGTGACAATGTGTCAAAATATCATGAATTTCCAAATCAGGGACACATCGTCTAATGACCTGATCGGCACAAATGCGGAAAAGGTTGGGCTCCTAAAAATAGTATTTAATGTCAGCAGAGAACTTATGCCTTTTGGTTTTTGTCCAATCAAAGGGGATTTGTTCTGTTGCTAAGTAGTTTGCAATAGGCGCAAACCAAGTGAGGGTATTGGCAGCTAAGATTGTCTCATCAGGGAATTTATCAGGAGGGGTCAACATATCATTCGTCATAAGACGAGAGAGATGATTGGCCACTACATTTTGCGATCCCACCTTATCCTTGATTTCCAGGTCAAACTCCTGGAGCAATAGGATCCAACGGATAAGGTAGGGTTTCGCATCCTTCTTGTTCAATAGATATTTAAGTGCTAACTGGTCAGTGTGTACTGTGACATGTGACCCTAACAGATAAGAACGAAATTTTTCTAGGGCAAAGACATTGGCAAGAAGTATTTTTTTAGTAACTGTGTAATTCCATTGTGCATCATCAAATGTTTTGCTAGCATAGTAGACCACAATGGACTTCTTGTCAATTCTTTGTCCTAGAACAGCCCCGACAGCAAAATCAAGGGCATCAATCATTAATTCAAAGGGACAATTCCAGGTTCTTGTAAAATTGGTGCCTCTATGACATCCTTCTTCAGTTGATTAAAACTCTTTAGGCATTGGGCATTGAAGTCAAAAGGTTGGTCTTTGGTAAGTAATTGACTTAAGGGCCTGGAAATTTAGGAAATATTCATAGTGAAATGGCGGTAGAAGCCCACATGCCCCAAAAAAGATCGAATCTATTTTACAGAAGTGAGCGGTGGGAGCTTAGAGATTTTAGCTCAATCTATCGTAATTTCCTTTTTGGAAATAACATGGCCCAGGACAATTCCTTCTTGGACCATGAAGTGACTTTTTCCCAACTGAGGACCAGGTTAACTTCTATGCATTTTCAGAGAGTTCTTTCCAAATTTCTAAGACAAAGATCAAAAGAATCTCCAAATACAGAGAAGTCCTCCATAAAGACTTCTAGACATTCACCTACCAAGTCAGAAAAAATTGCAAGCATACACCTTTGAAAAGTCGCAGGAGCATTGCAAAGATCGAAAGACATCCCTCGTAAAGCAAAGATTCTGAAGGGGCAAGTGAATGTAGTTTTGTCTTGATCCTCAGGATGGACCACAACTTGATTATAGCAGGAATAACCATCAAGAAAATAATAGTAATCATGTCTAGCTAACCGCTCCAAGATTTGATCAATGAAAGGGAGCAGAAAATGGTCCTTCTTGGTGGTGGTGTTCAATTTTCTGTAATCAATGCACACACACCAAGAAGTGGTCCGAGTGGCTATATTTTCCCCATGTCAATTAGCAACAACTGTTAGTCTAGCCATTTTAGGACTTACTTGTGTGGGACTAACTCAGGAGCTATAGGAAATGGGGTAGATGATATCAGCATCAAGCCACTTTATAATCTCCTTTTTTATCACCTCCTGCATATTAGGGTTCAAGCGCCTTTGTGGTTGGTGGGAGGGGCGAGAATCGTCCTCAAGATAAATCCGATGGGTGTAATAGGACGGATTAATACCCTTAAGATCAGAAAGGATCCAGCCAATAGCTTTTCTGTGTTTACTTAAGACCTGGAGAAGTTTTTCCTCTTATGCCCCAGAAAGTCCAGAATTGATAATCTGGGGCATGGTCTGGTTTTAAGGGAGTCGAGAAAGGGTTTTAATTCCAGTTGAGGGCCTGGCTCCGAAATGATTTTTGCTTGTGGAGTGAGGGTTGAAGTGAGAGAGAGAGAGTTAGATGAAGAGTCAGATGGAGAAGGTGTGGTTAAAGTCCAAGGATGGGTTAAATCAGATTGTTCAGGAACTGTGTAAATTACAAAGCAGGAACCCAGGTGTGAAATCTGCATTGTTTCCTCTACAAAACTTTCAATCTCTGAATCCGAGTCATCAAAGAAATCTTGTTCTTGGAAACGCCTAGAAGCTTGGAAAATATCTAGGGTAATAGATTCACCGCCACACATGATCATCTTTCCAGAGTCACAATCAATATTGGCTTTGGAGGTGGCTAAGAATGGTCTTCCAAGAATTATAGGGGCATTCTTCAAAGCTTCCGGCACCTCTATGTCCAGGACCAAAAAGTCTACAGCAAATAGACAATCTTTGACCCAGACTATTACATCCACGACAATCCCCTTGGGTTTAATTGTAGATTGGTCTGCTAGTTGAAGTGTTACCTCAACAAGCTTTAATTCACCAATCTTGAATTCCTCAAAAATGACAGTGGGGATGAGATTAATTGAGGCACCGAGATCCAATAGGGTGCAATCAAAGGAAGTGTCATTTATGACCACTTGAATCAGGGGGTGCCTTGATCTTTTCTTTTCAGAGGCAGCTTGCTCTACACAACTGAGCTTATTGTCTCTGGAAGGATCACCTTTCCTAGGTTTCTAAGCTGCCTTTTTGGGGTACACAAATCTTTCAAGAATTTGGCATAGGCAAGAATTTATTTTATGGCATCTAGGAGAGGGATATTGATTTCTACTTGCCCAAAAAGATCCATTAATTCCTTATCAGTGGGCTCAGATTTCTTTTTCCTAGTTTGTGAAGAGTGAAGGGCTTGTGGAAAAGGTGCTGGGTGTACCTGTTTTGCATTTTTGGGTTCCTGAATGGGGTTAGCAGAAGAGAGAGAAGAGCTAATCTACTTTTCTCTTAGGTGGGTTTCTTGAGCAGGCAGGGGATCATGAGTGATTTTCTTGTTCCTCAGAGTTACTGCATTTGCAGTATGATTGTTTCTAGGAGGAGGACGGGGAGCCTGATTTTGATTAAAAACCAACGGATGCTGGGGTGCTAGGTAGATAGGTTGACTGGGATATCCACCTTGATACCGATTCCTTTGATTGTTAGGGTTCGGCATGGGTTAGGATGGCAGATTACTAACAGGTCAATGATCATGAGTAACCTTAACTTGATGGTGCAAGTTGGTTATCATGCGGGTTACCTCCGCATTTGATTCTACATACCTTGCAGAGTTTTTGTTAAGAGCGCTCGATTGAGTTTTAAAAAGGTCGCATTGTAGTATAGTAGAAAAAGCGTTCAAAACAAATACAATTTATTACTCAAATTTGAAAGTCCGAGGTCGAACATAGGGAGCAAATTAGGGTTTAGAAATTAAGATCACAACTTGAGAATTAGAAAGAATATAATATGCAATAAGATCAATGTTATAGTGCAAAAAGATAGGAATAAATGTAACGCACTAAAGGAACCAATGTATGTGAATAAACACAAAATTGGGCGTCTGATTTGTGAATCAGACGCCTTAAAATGATGATGCTACAGTGCTTGATCTTTCTTCTTTCTTCTGCTTCTTCTCCTGGGGGATTCTTCTTTCTTAGCCTTTCCTTGATATTCCTCTATCTTTTCGTATTTTGACTTTCTTCTTTTCTCTCTCTCTGTCGGCTGCCTTCAGCTTCTTCCTTTGGCTTCTTCTTTCTCTCTTCTTTCCCTGCCTTCCTTGGCTTCTGACTTCGGCTTCCTCCTTCTTCTTCCTAGGCTTCAGCCTTTAACTTCCTCTTCGACCTTGTCTTCTCCTTCCTCTGCAGAGCAAAACCTACCCCCTACTCGCACGATCTCTCTTCTCTCCTTTCTCTATTAGGTTCGCTCTCCCAGAGCCACTTCTCAGGTAATCGGGTTGGGTACGCGCTCGGGACCAGGCCCACCAGCGTGCAGTGGTGGGCAAGGTGTGCTAGGTGGGGTCAAATCACCAGGTCCGCAGGGGGTGGTCGTAGATGTGGCGTCGGGTCAGATGAGAGGGGACCTCACCCTGTGAGTTATAGGCAATAAGCCACTGGCAGAAAAATAATTTATGCGGGCGCGGCCCTTCTTCTAATTCTGAGGTGGGACTATCTTTCCACCTTCCTCGCGCGCGTCCGCAGCAAAGATGCTTCTTTCGATTGCAGCTGCAGCTTCAGCCTTCGACACCAATTGGATGCTTGGAGTTGTTCGCGAGAGTGCCCCGCACAGCCTGGGACACAAGCCTGGAGCGGGCGAAGCTTGGAGTGGCTGTAAGCTTGCTTCGAGCTTCGCTTAAATGGCAGATGAACGTCTACATCTGAAATCACGCAAACGGCCTTGCGGCCGCGTTAAAAAGCTCAGGGAGCATCACCGAGGCACGGCGAGTGTGCTGCGATGGTCGGTTTGGCTTGGGACCGCCTGAGGTAGCGTGCCTAGGGCACACTGCGGTCATGTGTGTGGGTGTGTTCGAGGGCGCTTGTGGGTGAGTGGCAGAGTGTTGTGAGTGAGGGGTTATGATCAGTGAGTCGAGGTGGTGCTTATGGATTGGTCGGCGAGGAGGGAAGTGGTCTATGGAGGTGGAGCGAACTCGCCGGAGTTGGTGACCAGAGGTGAAGGGGATGATCGTGGTGGAGTGTGGCAGTGGTCATTCGATGGAATAAAGAAGGGGAAAATAGAGTAGAGGGTAAGAGGACTTATCTGGGAGTGAAGGGACGAAGAGGGAGGTAGGGATGGCGTCTGGCTCGTATCACCGACGTCGAAGACAAAGATGCTCAGTAAGGGAGGTCGACGAAGATGAAGGAGAGGCAGGAGCGTCGGCGGGTGCAGCGTGACGCGGACGAGCGAGAAGAAGAGGAACCTGCCACCGGTATTGTGGCTAGGAGACGAGGGAGAGTGGGAGAAGTCGTCAGAGCTTGATGAGCAGATCGGCCAGAGGAGGAGAGATGAAATTGAGGGGTTTCTCCGGCTGAATTCAAGCTTAAGAGATTTGGGGCGATTTGGGGTCTCTTAAATAGGCTTCTGAGGATGGATTTGTTCTTGGAATCCAAGCTTCCAAGCAAGGTATGTTTGTCAGCGATGGTAACTCAAGAGAGACCCGAATCTCTCATGCATTCGCATGAGAGATTGGGTACCAAGTAGGACCTCAAATTAGGTTCACATTGGAGGAGATTTCTCAGATAATCTCCCTTTCAATTTTGAAGGGGATTCTCTGAGAGATCAGGGAGAAATCGCCCTTTCAATCTCGTTGGAGTAGGATTCCCTCTGCTATAAGGCCGGAGGGACCTAATTGCAAGGAACGAAGAAGAAGATAGGGGGTCAATTGTAAGGGTTTTTGAAATCTAGGGGTAGAAATATAATTAGGCTGGACCTATTCACAAAGTGGGTCATGATGAATTTCTCTTAGGTCTAAATTTTGGTAAAAACCTAATTTGGATCTAAGGAATCCAACGGTGAAGTAGGATTTTGGGTTTGACCACGTTTGCCTGGCAATTTATGTAAAAACCTAATTTAAGGCAAATATTTGTCTGAGACCCCATTTTAGGTCAAAATAGGTTCCAATGGCCAAATTGAATATTCTAAGCCCTAGAGAATATTTGTCTATGATTTTTAGAGGGTTTAGGTGAATTTTATCCTGACCAGAACCTTGTTTAATCAAGCAGGTCTGTTTTAGGGTTACAAGAAGTCATTTAATTCCCAGAATTCACACGAACCCTTTTCTATTTAAACCAACCTACTTTTTATCGTGTTAAGAACATTTGACCTGTGTTTAGCCCTTGAGAAAATCCATTGTTATACTGCAATGGTAAAATTGCAATTTTATCCCTTGTTTCTTGCTTTTCACTCAAAATGGTTATTCATTGAATCAGGACCTCCAGTTGGTTATGTAGGAGCTTTTATTCTCTTTTATGGGTCAAAATGAGCTAGTTAGGGCTCATGATGGTGTTCCCATCATACCCCCATGCCTAGCTTTTGCTAGTCCCTTGGAAAAATTTTAAGGTTTTAACTTTGACTCTAGACCATGAGTTCTTTGATGTCCAAAACTATGATCAGTGCTTTTTTTCTTTTGATTAGGTTAGAATGCCGATAGTAGGCCTAGAGGTACTCAAGTACCAACCAAGATCCGGACCTGACCAGCTTTAGCCTCAGCCTGCCGCGAAGAGTTTCAAGGCCTACAAAAACTATCCTAAGGTTCGTTGGACTCCGCGATTAAAGCACCAGTGCTTGTGACATATTTTAGGCTCGGTTCAGTTTGTAGTGCGTTTTTGTAAGAGGGAGACAGAGGATTTTCTTTTTTTGGAGAGTTTTCTCTCTCTTTTCTTTTTATTTCTAGCTTCAGATTGGATTCTCAACACGGTCTGTATTAGATTCCTAGTCCCCATCATCAATCCTCGAAGGGTCCCTAGCAATCGATGGTTCGTGATAGCATCGCCCATGGTAACCCCCAGAACCCTGGCTTTCGAGATTTCGAGATAATCCCGCCCATGGTGTTATGTAGCTAAATCCAGACCCTGGCAATCGACATTTCGTGATAATGCCGCCCATGGCATCTATGTTGGTGCTAGAGCACCACAATCATTTGTTTTGATGATAACAAAACACGTGTTATTTAACATTTGCACTTGGAGTCTTAGATTTCAGGTTAATTGCAAATGTAGACGTGATTAGACGGAATCGAGCTCGCATCCAGGATGGATTGGAGGAGCTTGATGGAAAATAGAGGAGATTCGCGAGAAGCGATGGCTTGAAGAAGGAAGGAGATGAAGAATAGGATAGACTTCCTTCTCTTGTACTCCTTGTATTTTTTGTTTCTTTTGTTGCTCTTTATTTTTGTCACTTAGATTCATGTTAAAGAGCCTCAAAGTACCCTAACAGTAGTCCTAGGAACACCAGCACAACCCTAGGATACTTAGGTTTTCTGTAGAGAACTTAGAAAACCAATATAGGGTTCAAACAGCATTTCCAGACGTCTAATTCCCAAATCAGACGTCTGATAATGTGTTTTAAAACGTCTGACTGTTGATTCAGACGTCTGATAACATTTAGGCTGGACATAGTTAGTTTTGTCTGATGAAATCAGACGTCCAGACCTTAGACCAGACGTCTGATGACTTTGCCAGACGTCCAATTAGTGGACCGTTGGCTGGCTTAGCGAACACTCAAGAATGTGACCGTTAGAGCCTTATCAGACGTCCATAGGACTTTCCAGACGTCTGATAATTGACCGTTTTGCCTCGGCTGACCCAAAATCTCTTCTCAGAGATTTTCTAGCCGTTGCAATGTTTGGAAATCCATTCCCACAGAAAAAGTAGGTTTCCAGATGTCCAGACATAGTGCGAGACGTCCTATATGTCGTCTGATGGACTTGCACAAGAACCCTGTTTAGATCTGATTCAAGTCAGGAAGAGACCCACCCAAAATCAGACGTCTAACCTTATTTTCAGACGTCTTAAAGTGAACTTCCAGACGTCTGATGCCAGAATTAGACGTCTGATAAGCTTGTCAGAGCAATGATTGTTCCTGATTTCGGGTTGATTCACTTGGGCTTTGCACCCAACGACTATGGAAGCTTTTCTAAGCCTTCCAAAGCCTTCCTAAGGCCTCTATAAATAGAGGGGAGCCTTTGACACACCAAATATACACCTTTGCAACACAAGACACACCTAAGGAACATACTTTCTACCATTTTGTGTCTCTCTTGCTCTCAAAGCTCTAATTCTTCATCTTGAGAGCATCAAGTTGTTGCGCACCCGCTCTCCCGCCATTGTTCACGAGAGCGACGTTGCACCATCGCGTGGCTTACGCATCCGCGTCGTCGACGCACTCCTTTCAAAGGGAAGCATCCTATTTCCGATAGAAGCTTAGCTTAAATATTACTTTGTTGGCTCTATAGGATTACTTGTTTTATCTTTGTTATTTGGTTGGGTATTCGCTTTGCGAATTCCCGCCTCCTTCGCAAGACAAAATCCTTCTCGTGAAGAGAAGGGGTTGAGGTACGCTACCCTCGTCTAAGTAGCATGGTTGTAATTGAGGTTGAATCACCCTCGTTTTAAAGTGATTCGATTTAGTGGATTTTGATCAACTTGGTTGATCGGAAAATCCTAACTCAAGAGGGTGAGGTGGTGGTTTTCACCCGGTTTGGGTTTCCACCTAAAATTCTTTATGCCTTTTGTGCAATTGTATTTTGTGAGATTGTTTATATTTCAATATTATTACGTCACCCCCTCCTGGTAGGTAAACTACAATCTGAACCAGCACAAGGTGCTTACATGCCCCCGGTAGGATATGTAATATCCTAGGAGACAAGCACCGAAGAGACGATATGTTATTGTGCATCTTTGAGGGGAATTTACCGCTTCTCCGCGCCGGGAACTCGTCCAAATCAACTTGTGTTGATCGGCCGCTCCTAATCTAGGCGACTTTTTCAGAACAATTAAATGCTTTCGCATGATTTTGATACTTATGCGCACTGAACCAGACTGTGTGTGGATTGAGGTACTTAGGTTACCGAGTCCCGCAAACCAAAGGTCAGTTAATGAGGCTGAATACTCCCTAAGCCTTAGACCTAATACTTAAGCTTCGCATTTTCCCCAACCTCTTGAGGACTATCCAGATCTTAGTAGATACTTAAATTTTTAAGCCAAGGAGTCTAGCTCAAGAAACCTAAGATCAATGTTCCTACTAATCTCTTTTGTGTCTCATTAGCACTTTTTCCTTTCATTTTCTTTTTCTTAATATGGTCTAGACTTAGTTAATCTCTTAATTTCTTACTAATGACTACTTCTTTTTCTTTTCATTTTGTACTCCTTTTTTGACATTTTTCACTTTTCCCCTTTTTCTCCTCATGATTTGTTTGGCCTCAAAATTTTCTCTCCCCTCTAAATTTTTTGTTCTTTTTCAAAAAAAATTTCATTCATTTCTTTTTTGGTGTTTTTATGATATGTGATTTTTTTTTTGAAACCTTTTCTTGTGAGATGAGTTTCCATGGCATTTTGCACTTTCATACCCCCCATGCCTACGATTTACAATGTCCCCATTGTAAATTAGGTGGGTTCAAGTTTATCTTAGATCATTCATTAGAACAGGTTTTGGGTGGGCGAACAGGTCGAGGTGACTGTTGCGAACAATTTCAAAATTCGAGTATGGGTACCTGAGGTGGGGTCGGCTGTTCTAATGGATGAACCCTAAAGTACAATATGAATTCAACATAGGAATGTCAAGAAAGGTTTCGGGTTTTTCAAGAATGACGGGTTGCCTCCCGTTAAGCGCTGAGTTTTACGCCATCGGCTGGGCGTAATGAGCTCAGGGAGAATGGAGGGTAAATGATATCTCAGCCAAATTAGTATCAGTCAGGTCAATGAATAGTTTGAGTCTCTGACCATTCACGACGAAAGGTTCTGAATCGTGGCTGAGTGGATTGATCTTGATGGCTCCATTTCCAAAGACTCATCGAACGAGGTAAGGTCTGAACCATTTTGATCGTAGTTTTCCTGGGAATAGTTTAAGCTTGACATCAACGAGTAGGACTTTTTGACCATGGTGGAAGATCTTTCTGGATATGTGCTTATCGTGAAAGGCCTTAACCCGCTTCTTGTAAATTCGCGAGTTCTCATACGCTTCGTGGTGTAATTCATCGATCTCGCTCATTTGAAGCTTTCTGTGGCTTCCTATCTTAGAAAGATCTAGCTTGCAGTTCCGTACTGCCCAATAGGCTTTGTGCTCCAATTCGACGAGGAGGTGACATTCCTTCCCGTACACCAAACTGAAGGGAGACATACCTAATTGGGTTTTGTGGGTGGTCCTATAAGCCCACAAAGCTTCCAGAAGTTAGGATGACCAGTCCTTCCTTTCAAGTCGAACAGTAACCTGGAGGATTTTCTTGATCTCCCAATTTGATAGCTCAGCTAGACCATTAGTTTGGGGGTGGTAAGGAGTAGAGATTCGATGCGACACCCCGTATTTGGTCATCAATGACCTGAACTGAGCATTAGTGAAATGGGTCCCTCCATCAGAGATTATAGCACGTGGAATCCCAAACCGCGAAAAAATGTTCTAATGAAGGAATTTGATAACCACCTTATATCATTGGTTCGGGTCGGAATGGCTTCGATCCATTTGGACACATAGTCAACAGCGAGTAGAATGTACTTGAAGCCATCCGAAACAGGAAAGGGTCCCATAAAATCAATCCCCCATACGTCAAAGATTTCGCATACAAGAATCGGCTGTAAGGGCATCATATCACGGTGGCTGATGTTGCCTAAGGTCTGCCAACGAGTGCATGCCCTATAGTGATTGTATGCATCTTTGAAAATTATGGGCCAATAGAAGCCGCACTGGAGGACTTTTGCTGCGCTTATATGACCTAAGAAATGTCCACCGCATGCCTGGTCATGGCAGAAGGACAATATGTCCTGAATTTCCACTTTCGTGACAATAGTCGAATGATTTGATCAGCACCGATGCGGAAAAGATACGGATCTTCCCAGAAGTAATATTTGGCATCGGAAAGTAATTTGTCCTTCTTAGCTTTCGGCTAATCGAACAAGATCTGATGTGATGCCAGGTAGTTTACTATATTAGCAAACCATGGAAGCTCTATATTAATAGTCAGGAGGTGCTCATCAGGAAAATGTTCTGTAATGGGTCCAAAAGGGTCGATGATCTCAGAAGGAAGGTGGGACAAGTGATCAGCTACCATGTTTTGTTTTCCCGCTTTGTCGTGAATCTCGAGGCCAAACTCTTGCAACAGCAAGATCCAGCGAATTAATCGAGGTTTCGCATCCTTCGCAAGGAGATGCCTCATAGCTGTGTGATCCGAGTAAATGATAACACGGGAACCCAGGAGATATGATCTGAATTTTTCCAGGGCAAATACTACGGCTAGCAGCTCTTTCTCCGTAACCGTGTAGTTACGCTAAGCCTCGTCAAGTGTCTTGCTAGTGTAGTAGATGACCACGAGTTTCCTTTCAATTTTCTGCCCAAGTACCGCTCCTACAGTGAAATCAGATGCATCACACATGATCTGAAAGGGTTGAGACCAATCAGGGGACTGTAAGATCGGAGCTTGGGTAACTCGATCATAGAGGATTTCAAATGCTTGAGTGCATTCCTTGGAGATTTTGAAAGGTACATCCTTAGAAGCAAAGTGGTCAGGGGGCACGCGATCTTTGAGAAATTAGGAATGAATCGACGGTCAAAACCAACGTGCCCTAGAAAAGATCGGATGTCCTTGATCGAGCTAGGCATAGGGAGTTTGGAAATCAAGTTCACCTTGGCTCGATCGACCTGGATGCCTTTTTCTAATATGAGATGTCCCAGGACAATTCCTTCAGGCACCATGAAATGGCTCTTTTCCCAGGAAAGAACTAGATTCACGTCAATGCACCGCCTGAGGATTTGGACCAAGTGCAGGAGGCAATCGTCAAATGATTCTCCGAATACTGAAAAGTCATCCATGAAGACTTCCAGATAATGACCTACCATATCTGAGAATATGGTAGGCATGCACCGCTGAAAAGTAGCGGGTGCATTGCAGAGACCGAACGACATCCTTTGGAATGCATACGTTCCAAAGAGGCAGGTGAAAGTGGTCTTTTGTTGGTCCTCAGGATGGATTGCCAGCTGGTTATAACCGGAGTACCCATCCAAAAAGCAGAAGAACCTATTTCCCGCTAGTTTCTCGAGGATCTGATTAATAAATGGTAATGGGAAATGATCCTTCTTCGTGGAGGAATTGAGTCTTCTGTAATCAATGCAAACTCTCCACAAATTCGCCACACGGGTTGATATGATTTCTCCGATTTCAGTCGTGATCACAGTGAGTCCTGCCTTTTTAGGCACAACTTGGATTGGACTCACCCACCTACTGTCGAAGATTGGGTAGATGATCCCTACATCTAACTACTTGATGATCTCCTTTTTCACGACCTCCTACAGATTAGGATTCAGACATCTCTGCATTTCACCGGAAGGTCGTGTTCCCTCTTCGGTGTAGATAGGATTCAAAAAGTGATAGCGGTTTCACGCGGTTTGTTAATTACGTCGTTGTAACGTGCAAAATCGATCAACTCTTAAATTTATATTCCTAGATAGGGGAGTATCTAGGGTCGTCCAAGGAGGCCAAATGTTTGCAATAGTGATTCTCTTGCTTGGAATAAATCTCAACTTTCTTTTTGGTATGCAAGTAGGAAAATAAAATAACTAAAGAAAAATGCATGTTTTTAGGTTTTGAAAATTCTAAATCGATCGTCAAATTTTAAAAACACCCCCCCATGCTTAAGATATGTCATGTCCTCATGCATTAGGAGGGAAAAGGGATCATCTTAGTGAAGAACGGTCAGGTTTAGGATGATCAAAACCTGGAAAAAGAAAAGAAGAAAAAGGAAAGCAGGAAAAAAAATGATGGGTTACCTCCCATCCAGTGCTGTCTTTACGCCATTTAGCCGGGCGTGAAGGTATGCATAGAAGACGGAAAATCATGTAAAAAGTTGGACACTTGAATGTCTTTAATAAAAGTGTCTTCCTCAAGATCCCTAAAAAGATGAGTGGTAAAGAAAAAGGGATTAAAATAAAATAGAGAAATGGAAAAAGGACCCCGATCTGGCCATGGTTTGAATTGATGATGAAGGCCAAACTCAGGTGGATCAGGTGGTAGGTCCAATAGAAAAGGGAGGGGAAAGGAGTTGTGATATGCAAGATGGGTGAAGTTAGTGTGGATATTTTTGGTGAAAAATCAGGAAGATGAAAAGGGGGACAGTCAAACCCTAGTTGATCTGGAAAGTCTTGGACCACATAATTATCCTTAGAATAAGAATCAATAAAATCTAGATCAATAGTTGTCAAAGCTGAATGAGATTGGATCAACATATACTTTTCAAATACTGCTTCCATTTTATTATCAGTATCCTAAAAAATTTTATGATCACTGGACCTCTTGGAAGCTAGAAATAAATCTAATGAGAAGGTCTAGTTACTGCAACTTATATTCATTTTCCCAGAATGAGAATGGATATTAGATGTTGCGGTAATCAAAAGGGGTCTTCCAAGAATGGTATTAAAGAGAGCCTTAGGTACCTCTATGTCAAGGACCAGAAAATTTACCGAAAATAGACAATTTCGGACCTTGATAATACTATCCTCAACAACTCCCCGCGGTTGAATGGTAGATCGATCTTCTAATTGAAATTGAACCTTAGGAGGTTTTAAATCACTAAATCGAAATTCCTCAAATAAGACCAGGGGGATGAGATTACTAGATGTACCTAAGTTGAGAGGGGCGCGAAAAAAAAAATGGTGTCAATTATGACAACTGAGATGAGTGATGTGCCCTGGTCCTTTTTTGTGAAAGGCAGCATGCTCTGAAAAACTGAGCTGGCTGTCTTAGAAAGGACCAACCTTTCTAGATTCTGATCATGCCTTTTTGAAGTAAATTTTTTAGAGGCATGGGGAGAATCTAGGAGGGGAATATTCCTCTCGACTTGCTCAAATAAGTCCAAAGGATTGTGGTCAGAGGGCTCTGATTTTGGATTGTTGGATTGCAGTTTTTGAGAGTGGGAAATAGGGTTTGAATCAGGTGTTTTTGGGATTTCCTTTTCTTCTTCCTTATTGAGGTTAGGGGAGTCAATCTGCATTGGTTGAGAATCAGTTTCATCATTTGAATGTGAAGGCCTTAAATCCATGTTGGTTTCCTCACCCCTCAGAGTCTCTGCATACGCAGCTTGGTGGTCACTGGGAGGTGGGGGGGCCTGATTTTGATAGAAACTAGGTTGGTGCTGTGATATTGGGTTAATAGGAGGCTGAACCATGTGGTTCTGATGTTGGTATCCACCTGGGTGTTGGTTCCTGGGATTAATAAAGTTTGGTGTGGGTTGGGATGGTGAGTGTCCTGCAGGTCTTTGAGTCGGAATATCCCCAATTTGATCATTGAGATTGTTAATAAGACGGGTTGTTTCCTTTGTTTTTCTTTGTAACTCCTGCAGGGTTTTCATCATCTGGGCATTAATGTCTTCTTGAGATTGCCCAGATTGATAAGTCTGATTTGAATCATACCCTCCAAACGGGTTTTGTTGTTTGTGTGGAACCGGATTGGTCCAGGAGTGAGCCGGATAATTTCCCCCATTAGAGGAATTTTTCAATTTCTCCTGGAAAGTAGGGACATTTTGGGTGGGGTGATGATTGGGATAAACATAATTCCCTATTGAACCATAGAAAGCCTCAGAATAATAATTATACTCAGCACGAGATTTATGTAGATTTTCTCTCTTGCGGGTGTTTAAAGGGGTGAGATGTGGAATGTGTGGAGCTTGGGTAGGTGTGGCAGGACTCCCTTGGTTGGCTAGGTTTGTTAAATCCTTATGCAACTGTTGTTGCTTAACTTCTAGCTGAGCCATGATAGAGTAGAGATTAGGTGGAGGGGCCTGATTAAGTAGCTCCTGGGTGGAAAAATAGGGGAAAGAAAAATTAGCATGCGGGTTAGAGGACCAATTTTGATTTTCCATTTTGAGATAAGAGGAAGAATGCAGGAAAAGTCTTTTTTGGGGAGGCAAAATCAAGTGGTCCCTCCAAGTGTGGAGTTTTGGACCGCCGCCCGTGCAAAATGGAAGAAATGGCAGGGGAGGAGAAGAGATGGGGATGAGAGAAGTGTGCACACAAGCAATCAAATTCTAGACCTAACTTAATTGTGACTCCCTAGAATTTAACCTAAGACTTGGTCTACCTAGGAAATAAGTAATCAATAGTGAATACCCGTTCTGTCAACAAATCTAGCCAAGTTGCTTAAGGGGAGGTTTGGGCCCAAGTGTTTCCCAGGAAAATCCTCAAGTACTTGTACAAACTCGTGCCTAGTCGTTTGACACGGCCCCTCAGCCTGAACACTAGATATAGATGACAGAATTGGTATTAACTAGAGAAAACTTAAATCCTATATAGCAAGCCTAAATTGATGAAACCTTAAGGGTCAAATTGCTACAAATTTTAGTTAGGTATAGGATACTACAGTGCACATGGAATGTGGAGGGCGTTATTGGGATGTTGCCCTGTTATTTAGATTTTTTTGTGTGTGTGCAGGAATTGGAGAGTGGCTCCAATAAAAATCAAGTTGTCACACAATTTTTTTTGTATTTTTGTCCTTTAGGATTTAATTTAATTAAATGTATTTTAGGGTTTCTCTAGTTAAATTTTCAAACAAGTTTGAAAATCCACAATCAAAGGAAAACAAGTTGTATGGGTGATTGTATATTTCCTTTAAATTGAGTCTCTAGAGAGAAAGAAAGAAACCCTAAGCCAATTATCCCTAATATAGAAATTTAACTACCAATGAGTTATTTTTAGGCTTTCTGAATAGATAGTGGTCCAATCAATGCAACCAACACTGCTACCTTGAGTGAAATCAAACAAGGATTCCAGAAAATATTTTTGTAAGATTTTAGGAATTTGTTTGATAATTGTTTTGAATTTTTAATTGTACTGGTGTTAAAGTCCAGAAATGATACCTATGGGTATTTTGGACTTTTCAATATTACCACCGACATCAAAAAATTTTTATGATTTTATATGATTTGTAGAATTTCACAAGGATTCTAGCAAGCTAAATTTCATAAAAATTGGATGAGTATAAAAATTCTAAAAATTCACGGACAGTAGCAAAATAGGAAGATTAGAAGGTGTGACCCCTCTGCAGTCCATGAATTTTTAAAAATTAAGTAAAAATCCAATTGATCTGAAATTTGGAAAAGATATTTCTAACTTAATTGGAAATCACTATATGAAATTTTATGATTTTAGGAGGCCTGTGGTGTTAAGAGTCAATTTTTCAATTTCGGAAAGAAATCTGGACCTGAAAAATAGAACACCAATACTTGCAATGGAGTGGTGTTAAAGAAGCATTCAAGCAAACAATGGATTTTATATGGACACCACTCCACTTAATTAATTTGTTTATGGTCCTGAAAGCCATGTTTAATATTTTTTTGGTAGTCTTTTAACCTAAATGTCACAAGAAAGGGGAACCAACCTGAAATCCACGGGAAGAAAAGGAACTTTTAGGCTTTCGCTTCCGAATTCCCGCTTTCTCACTGTAATTCCTACACACACAAAAGAAAGAAAGAGAAGGGGATGAGATCCACTTCAAGCAAGAGAAACTTAACTAATGCAAAGTCATGCCTCCCCGGCAACGGTGCCAAAAAGTGATAGCGATTTTACGCGATTTGTTAATTAGGTCGTTGTAACACGCAAAATCGATCAACTCTTAAATTTATATTCCTAGATAGGGGAGTATCTAGGGTCATCCAAGGAGGCCAAATGTTTGCAAAAGTGATTCTCTTGCTTGGAATACAAATCTCAACTTTCTTTTTGGTATTTTTCAATATATCATTTTTTTTTGTTTTTGAATTAAAACAATATGAGAAATGGTGGCAGGAACGTGATTTACACTTCAAATTCAAATACTACTTCTAAGTGGCAAGTAGAACCTCTCCCTAAGCTCACTCTAAGCAAGAGGGAGCCTAGAATAATTAGGGAGAGGGAGTGAAGAATGCTTAAAACAAAGCAAGTAGAAATGCAAAATAGAAAATTGCAAAGAAGGCAACTATATTGATGAAAAGTGTTTTACAAAAAAAGCCTAGTAGAGGAATGCTTCTACTACTAGAAAAATTAAAATAAAGAAAAGCAAACACAAATCCTCTAGATAGATGGTGAAGAAGAGGGTGTCTTGCTCCAAGGTTGGTGGCTCCCAAACTTGAAAAGAATCCTTCAACTCCTTCCCTGCTGTGCTCCGCCAAGGTGATGTCCTCCAAGGCAAGCCCTAAGGGGGCGTGCCCTAAACTTCTCTCCAAGGGTGGACGTCCACCCTAGGTCCTTCTCCTTTGCCTGGCCGTCCTCCTTGAAGTAGAAAAGTCCTCCTCCTTGGCGTGGCCCAAGTTGAAGAGAGTGGGGAGAAGAAGGCACCAAAAGGGCTGGTGATGTGCCCCTTTAATCTTCTTCTCTACTCCTTCTTGGCCGTAGGTGTAGGTGGGTATAGGTAGAAAAATGCACTAATGGAGGATGATCTAAAATGGTTGTAAGTGGTGGGTTTATATAGAGTAGGAAGGGGGGCTAAGGTGACTCTTGGAATGGAAGGCTAAGATGGAGAGATGGAGGTGGTTGGGGATCCTAAGGCTAAGGGCAATTGGCGCCAACTCAAGGGGTGTTAAGGGGGTGGTTATGGTGGTGTTGGTGGCTTTTGGTGGTGGAGAGACACCACCATTTTGGCGCCATCCTAGGGTCTTCTAGAAGGGGGGTTAGGTGGATGGTGGAGATGGATTTAAGGAGAGGTGTATGGTGGAGATGAAGGGAATTTTGGAGGGAAAGTTGGCGCCAAAAGGGAAGGCTTCTAGAAGGTCATTTTGGAGGGAAAATAGGTGGCTTTTGGTAGTGGTGATGAGGTGAAGGGGTGTGATGGTGGTGGCGCCAACTTGGAGTAGGATAGCTAGCTTAGGTGAGCTTAGTTGATGGAGCTAGCTAGGGTTGACTTTGAAGGTGGTGGATGGCCAAGGAGCTGGTTGCTAGCTAAGCTAAGCTAAGCTAAGCTAGCTTAGCTAAAGGTGGAGTAGAGGAGAAGGTGTTGGAGCTAGGGTTTGGAGGGAGGAGCTGAGGAGGAGAAGTCTGGAGCTAAAATTAGAGCTGGCTGCTGTTGAAGAGGCTGGCATGGAGCTACTCTAGCTGGCTTAGCTTGCTAGTTCTTTGCTAGTTGCTAAGCCAAGCTAAAGTAAGCTAGCTTCTACCATGATGAGCTGAGGTGAGCTAGGTCTGGTGCTCCCAGGGAGACTCAAGCTGGTTGAGGCAGCTAAGGTAGCTTAGCTCAACTGAGTTGAGCTAAGCTAAGTCCCCGGGAGCTGGACTTGAGCTTCCTGAGCTGGGATGAGTTCTTCTTTAGCTGGCTGGAGTTGAGTGGAGCTGGATGTAGCTGGATCTGAGCTGGGGTGAACTCCTGTCAACTCAGCTGAGCTAGCTAGAGCTCCTTGTGGACTAGTGGGAGCTGAGATGAGCTAGACTCAGCTAAGTTGAGCTGGATCTGAGCTGACTTGAGATAGGGTGAGCTAAGATGAACTCTCTTGAGCTACCATTCAGCTGAGATTAGCTGAATGGAGCTGGGATGAGCTAACCCTAGTTCAAGTAAGCTAGGTTCCAGCTGTGGTGAGCTGGATCAAGCTGAGTTCCAGCTAGTCTGGGCTTCTCCTTCACCATTTGCCTTCTTGAGTGCTAGGGTTTTAAGGATCTGTGTATCTGTACATCCCTAACACTCACAAAAACACATTAAAAAGACAATAAAAAAATGCAATGCATGCCTAACCTAATTTATGCCTAAATGCAGCCCAAAAACCCGTTTGCGGAGTAAAATCCTAAGAGCTAGGTTTGTTTTAATGCATAAGAATGATGATAAACTGGCGTTTATCAGGTGTGTGCAGTAAAAGGAGTTGATACCAGTCAAATCATCGAGAGTCCATCCAATGACTCTACGATGTTGCTGGAGAACAGTAATCAGATGGGATTCCTGGTCAGGTGTGAGTCTGGAGTTGATAATCACAGGAAACGTCTCATTGGAACCCAAAAAGACGTACTTCAGATGGTCGAGAAGAGGCTTGAGTTCCAGAACAGGGTTATCAGCAGCAGCGGGCAGTTTAAGTTGTGTATCAGTAGCAAGGGAAGGAGTTATGGGTGTATCTAGGTCAGGTTCGGACTCCTCTGATTGCGGGTTTTGTTCCTCTTGTGGTTGATCGAAAGTAGTCAGGTTGTCCTCAATATACGGATCGTCAACCACAGCCTTGATATCACATATCTGTTCTATAACACCATAATTAATCCCTTGTTGGGCCTTAAAGATGTCAATCTTTTATGTTTGGTTCCCGAATTTCAGTTCAATTTGGCCCTCCTCACAATTTATATTGGCCCTAGCAGTGGCCAGAAAGGGTCTCCCTAGTATAATTGGTGTATCCCTCAGGTTTTCTGGAGCTTCCATGTCCAAGACTACAAAGTCCACCGGGAAATAGAAATCCCTTACCCTAACAATGACGTCCTCAAGAACTCCTTTAGGTGTCTTAATAGATCGGTCAGCCAACTGTAATGTCACCTCTGTCTGTTTGAGCTCAAATTCCTCAAGATGGTCAAGTAGGGATGTAGGTGTTAGGTTTGTGGAGGCTCCTAGATCTAATAAATCTCTGTCAAATTAGGTATCACCAATGGTACAGGAAATCAAGGGAGTACCTGGGTCTTTTGCCTTAGGTGGGAGTTTGCTCAAAATTACAGAGTTGGCTTGCTCTGACAATACAATCGGACTCCCACTTTTGGTTCACGGCTTACGCTTAGGTGTACACACGTCTTTCAGAAATCGTTCGTAAGCTGGTACGTGGTGGATTGCATCCATCAAGGGGATGTTTATATGGACCTGTTCAAAGAGCTTGACCAGGTCCTCCTCAGGTGCCACAAGTTTATTTGTCCTCTTTCCCTTGGTTAAGGCCTTAGGAAATGGAACCTTGGATGGTTCCTCTAGAATAGGTCCAGGTTCTTGATCTAGGACAGGGGTATCCCGGATAACTATCCTAGGGCTTGGGCTACCACCAGGATGAAAGTGGCTTGGATAAGGTGGATCTTGGGTTGCTTTGCCACTATGGGTTGTAACAGAATTCAGTCCTGCCTGGTTTTGGTTTGGAGTTGGTAAAATAGGTGGCTGCTGCTGAAATCCCGCATATGATGTCAAAGCTTCCATCCCGTCGGGTGATGGAATAGAAGGGGCCTGATAAATCATGTGGGCTTGGCCCAGACTTGGGTTCATAACGCGCTTCTGGTTTGGCACGTTATTCGGATTCGATAGAGGTTGCGAAGGGAGTGTGCCAGGTTGGTGGGAATTCGCCATCTAGGCGAGTTGATTATGAACCTTTGTGATCTCGTCCTTATGCTGTTTTTGCACAACCGCATTCATTTTCTGAATGTCAGCCAGAGTCTGAAGGATAAGAGTCATTTGATCTATTTGAGTTGGCCCAGATTGATAGGTGGGGTTGGGCCGAGGCTGAGGCAGCTGATATGGACGAGGAGCTTGTGGACGGGGTTCATATGGTGATCTTTGACTCTGATTATTTCCCACCCACAGGAAGTTGGGATGATTCCGCCATCCAAGGTTATAGGTATTAGAAAATGGGTCATTCTAGATGGCGTTGAGGTCTTTGCAGGTCTGAGGAACCTCAGGAAAGTCAGAGTATGAGGGTTCAGAGTTCCCCCAACTAGAGTAGGTCAGATCGGAGTTTCCTCCGATTCTAGAGTTAGACGGGGGTGGATACTGGTCCATCCCCTAAGAAGATCAGTGATAGATGTTATGCACAGCTTCCCTCCCAGAAGGCGGCTGTGCAAATGAGTTTTGCGCAGAGGAGGCTCGCTGCAGATGTTGAGTCAGCTCATCCACCTTCTTCTCAATGATAAAGACCTTGTCCAACTAACTGGCCATCAATTCCAAGTCAATGGATGTGAACATCCCTGCGTCTCATGTGCTTCCCTTGGATTCGTCGATGCGCAGGCATTTGTCCGGTCGAATAAGCCTATGGAGTCATTATTGATGGAGTTCTCGCACATATTCTCGAGAATCTCCCACACAGTGTCTTCATGTTGACCCATGATATTTCCTCTGCAGGTTGCATTGACAAATAAGCGAATATCTTCACGGAGTCCCTGGTAAAAAGACTGGACTTGTTCCCATTTAGGAACTCTGTGATGGGGGCACTTTCGCATGAGATCCAGGAAACGGTCCCATGCTTCATGAAGGGGTTCTCCAGATTGCTGGGTGAAGTGTGTGATCTAGTGTCGTAAGGTATTCATCCAACCAACTAGGAAGAACTTTTTCAAAAACTCGAATTGTAGTTTAACCCATGTGTTGATTGGATGCATTTGAGTTTGATACCAGTGAGCTGCTTTGTCCATGAGAGAAAAGGAAAACATCTTCATGAGAAGAATATCCCGATTTTGGATATCTGACCCGAAGGTCTGGGATAGATGTTTGAGTTGTTTGATGTGTTGGAAGGGATCCTCGGAATTAAGCCCATGAAACTTTGGAATAGCATGAATCATGTTGGGCTTGAGTTCAGAATCAGAACCTCCAGCTAAGATTTGGACTCGAGGTTCGATCGCCACCGCAGTGGGATTATAGTGATCTCACATCATACGACGCTGCGGCGGGTTTACAAAAGCTTGAAATAAATCGTTAAGGCGCTGGAGTTGGTTCTCAAGGTTATTCTCTTCTTCTACTGGTTGTGTCATGATGATGGAAGAAGGAGAATTTGGTTCAGATGAATCAGAGGAGATGTCTATGTGGTGGGGTTGCTGCACAAACACGAACGTCGAGGCCTAGCCTTGGCTGGAGTGAATCACTAAAGGAGGTCTCAAGGATGGTCTTAAGGACCTTCTACCGAACATGCACCGATGGTTTGGACGAGAGTAGAATGTGATGGACCCAATCAAGACACCAAAAAATTTGGATGACAATAGAGGTTCAAGGCAGATGATACCCCTTAGTCAGAAAGCCGTCCACCTGAGAAATACTTGGGCAGCCAGAGAGGGAGAGCCCCGCAAAGACCCCTACATGGTCGAGCATCCCCATGAGTTACAGGGTTTCTCCCACCCGACCTCTCTTGTCACTGATGTTCCAAGTAGACCAGAATGGGGACTTTGACCTCTTAAGTCTACTAGTTTTATTTAAGAGCAAAGGTGCTTAAGATTTCACTTGAACTTTAGATGTATTGAGTGCAAAAGTGACCAAATTTCAAGGTTGGTTGACCCAACAAGGGGGTTAACTTCACCTATTTGTCCTTTGAGAAGTTTTAGGCCCTTTCTTTTAGGATTCAAATGAGATTAAGAGCTTGAATTTTAGGGTTTTCTTGAATAAGTCTCTTCAACCAAGGCTTAGGCATGCCTCTTTTTGGAGAGTTGGTTATTGCTTATGAAGGTGTGACTCCAAAACCCTAAATTGAAATCCTTAGTTTGGCTCTAATATTGGTCCAATTTAGTTTGCCAAAATATGGTATCTAGGGCTCAATCAAGAAGGTGGTAGCCCTAGTTACCTTAAATGGGTGCACAAATCAGTATTTGTCGTTGAAATACAATCAGGCAACTTTGGTGAATTAGCTAGAGATGGAAAGTAGGTAGCCCTAATTGATTTTATCTTACTTTTTTCTTTTCAGAATGAGGGGCTTAAGAGAACGAGATTAATCAGAAATTACCTGCCCCAGGCGTGTTTGTTGTGCGGTCGTCTTCCTTTGAATCTTCTCCCCTGAAAACAACCACAACAAAAAGAGATATATCAAGTTAGTACCAAATCAGCAATTGTAATCAAGATTTCTAAATCACCCGTTACTCCCCAGCAACGGCACCAAAATGTTAAGAGTGCTTGATCGAGTTTTGAAAAGGTCGCATTGTAGTATAATCGAAAAAGCGTTCAAAACAAATACAATTTATTACTCGAATTTGAAAGTCCGAGGTCGAACACAAGGAGCAAATTAGGGTTTAGAAATCATGATCACAACTTGAGAATTAGAAAGAATATAATATGCAATAAGATCAATGTTATAGTGCAAAAAGATAGGAATAAATGTAAGGCACTAAAGGAACCAATGTATGTGAATAAACACAAAAATTGGACGTCTGATTTGTGAATCAGATGCCTTAAAATGATGATGCTATAGTGCTTGATATTTCTTCTTTTTTCTTCTTCTCCTGGGGGCTTCTTCTTTCTTAGCCTTTCCTTGATCTTCCTCTGTCTTTTCTTCTTTTGACTTTCTTCTTTTCTCCCCCTCTGTTGGCTACCTTCAGCTTCTTCCTTTGGCTTCTTCTTTCTCTCTTCTTTCTCTACCTTCCTTCGCTTCTGACTTCGGCTCCCTCCTTCTTCTTCCTTGGCTTCAACCCTTAGCTTCCTCTTCAGCCTTGTCTTCTCCTTCCTTTCCAGAGCAAAACCTACCCCCTACCCGCACGATCTCTCCTCTCCTTTCTCTCTTAGGGTCGCTCTCCCAGAGCCACTTCTTGGGTAATTGGGTCGAGTACGCGCTCGGGACCAGGCCCACCAGCGTGCGGTGGTGGTCAAGGTGTGCTAGGTCGGGTCGAATCACCAGGTCCGTGCGGGGTGGTCGCAGACAAGGCATCGGGTCGGATGAGAGGGGACCTCACCCTGTGAGTTGGAGGTGATAAGCCACTGGCAGAAAAATAATTTATGCTGGCGCGACGCTTCTTCCAGTTTCGAGGTGGGACTATCTTCCCACCTTCCTCGCGTGCGTCCGCAGCAGAGATGCTTCTTTCAATTGCAACTGTAGCTTCAGCCTTCAACACCAGTTGGATGCCTGGACTTGTTCGCGAGAGTGCCTCGCGTAGCCTGGGACACAAGCCTGGAGCAGGAGAAGCTTGGAGTAGCTGCAAGCTTGCTTCGAGCTTCGCTTCAATGGTAGATGAACGTGTGCACCTGAAATCACGCAAACGGCCTTGCGGCCACGTTAAAAAGCTCAAGGAGCTTCGCCGAGGCACGGCGAGTGTGCTACGGTGGTCAGCATGGCGTGGGACCGCCTGAGGTAGCATGCCTAGGGCACACTGCGGCCGAGTGTGTGGGTGTGTTCGGGGGCGCTTGTTGGTGAGTGGCAGAGTGTTATGAGTGAGGGGTTATGATCAGTGAGTCAGGGCGGTGCTTATGGATCGGTCGGCAAGGAGGGAAGTGGTCTATGGAGGTGGAGTGAACTTGCCAGAGTTGGTGATCGGAGGTGAAGGGGATGAAGGTGGTGGACTGCGGCAGTGGTCGTTCGATGAAATAAAGAAGGGGAAAATAGAGTAGAGGGTAAGAGGACTTATCTGGGAGTGAAGGGACAAAGAGGGAGGCAGGGATGGCATCTGGCTCGTATCACCGACACCGAAGACGAAGATGCTCAGTGAGGGAGGTCAGCGAAGATGAAGGGGAGGCAGGAGCATCGGCGGGTGCAGTGTGACGCGGACGAGCGAGAAGAAGAGAAACCTGCCACTGGTATTGTGGCTAGGCGACGAGGGAGAGTGGGAGAAGTCGCCGAAGCTTGATGAGCAGATCGACTGGAGGAGGAGAGATGAAATCGAGGGGTTTTTCCGGCTGAATTCAAGCTTAGGAGATGCGGGTCGATTTGGGGTCACTTAAATAGGCTTCTGAGGATGGATTTGTGCTTGGAAGCTTGCCAAGCTTCCAAGCAAGGTATGTTCACTGGCGATGGTAACTTGAGAGAGACCCGAATCTATCATGCATTCACATGAGAGATTGGGTACCAAGTAGGGCCTCAAATTAGGTTCACATTGGAGGAGATTTCTCAGAGAATCTCCCTTTCAATTTTGAAGGGGATTCTCTAAGAGATCAGGGAGAAATCGCCCTTTCAATCTCGCTGGAGTAGGATTCCCTCTGCTATAATGGCGGAGAGACCTAATTGCAAGGAACGAAGAAGAAGATAGGGGGTCAATTGTAAGAGTTTTTGAAATCTAGGGGTAGAAATGTAATTGGGCTGGACCTATTTGCAAAATGAGTCAAGATGAATTCCTCTTAGGTCCAAATTTTGATACAAACCTAATTTGGACCTAAGGAATCTAATGGTGAAGTTGGATTTTGGGTTTGACCATGTTTGACTGGGTAATTTATGCAAAAATCTAATTTATGGCAAATATTTGTCTGAGACCCCATTTTAGGTCAAAATAGGTTCCAATGGCCAAATTGAAGGTTCTAAACCCTAGATAATATTTTTCTATGATTTTTAGATGGTTTACGTGAATTTTATCCTAACCAGAACCTTGCTTAATCAAGCGGGTCTGTTTAGGGTTATAATAAGTCATTCCATTCCCAGAATTCACACGAACCCTTTTCTGTTTGAACCAACCTACTTTTTATCTTGTTAAGACCATTTGACCTATGTTTAGCCCTTGAGAAAATCCACTGTTATACTGCATTGGTAAAATTGTAGTTTTACCTCTTGTTTCTTACTTTTCTCACAAAATGGTTATTCATTGAATTAGGACCTCCAGTTGGTTATGTAGGAGCCTTTGTTCTCTTTTATGGGTCAAAATGAGCTAGTTAGGGCTCATGATAGTGTTCCCATCATTTTTCATGACCTAGTTGTTGATATCTTCCTGGGATGGACCAGGTTGATATAAGTTTTGCCCATAATTCCCAAATTGATTTTTTTTAGGAAACGGAATCTGATTTGGAGCTTTCTAGGAGGGATTCAGGTTGGTCCTCCAATTTTGATTGTAAGTATTGGAGGGATTTCTAAATTGCTCCTAGAGAGCAAAGAAGTTTTTAGTGGTGGAGTCAAGTAGATTTTGATTCATGTAATCAAAAGTCCCCGTCAGCAAATCTTGTAAGAAACCAGAAGAAAATTGCTGCCCAGTAGAGGTAGCATTAATATTGTGCAGATTCTCTATTTTGAGAAGGTGAGGAGAATTAAGATAAGGAGCTTATTTTTGGGTGAGCTTTTCTTCCATTTTTTTCTAGTTGATTTGCATCTGATCCAGTCATTGAGCTATCATGTGTAGATCATCTTGAGTGACTGAAACAGATGTGGATTTGGAGTCAATTTCATTTTCTCCAAGTCTTAGGTTGTTGGTTCTACCAAAAGTATCCATTGAATCCATATTAAATGAGTATTCAGTCATTTCTTCAAAAAAGGAGGCAGGCACTTTCGGCATCTTTATTAAGGAAATTATCCCCACATGAAGCATCCATAAATCATTTTATTTAATCTTCTAATCCATGATAGAAGATCTACACTAGCTGCTATCATGGAATTTCATGGTGGGGGCAACTTTTGAGTAATTCTTGAAATCTTTCCCAAGACTCATGGAGAGGTTCACCAAATTTTGTTGAAAGGTTGTTATTTATCGATGTAAAGCATTTGTACAACCTATCATAAAGAACTTTTTGAGAAAAGCACTTTTTAATTGGGGTCAGGTGGTGATAGGGCACCTGACCATTCTAAACCAATGTGATGCTTTGTCTTTAAAAGAGAAAGGAAAAAGTCTCATGAGCCACACCTCTTCCTGCACATTATGGGAATGGGTGGTTTGAGCGAGGACAGTTAACTCCTTGAGGTGGAAAAAGGGGTCCTCTCTCGGAAGACCATGGAAATGTTTAATTAGGTTTAGAATGGCAAGTTTAATTTCAAAATCCCCTTGGAGTATAACCACTCTGGGTCTCTGTTCATAATTAGAAGGGTCATAAAAATCCTTAAGCGGCATGAAAGGTTCCCCAAGTGGCTAATCCAGTCTTTGATTGGCTACGTTCGTGACAGTCCTAGCCAATTGTTGTTGGTTTTGTTGAAGTCGAACCAATTGGTCGACCATAAGAGAAAAGGGGTTTGAATTTGGATTTAAAGAGCCACCTGACCATTCAGGGTTTTGTGGTAGCTCCAAATGCAGGAGGTTAGGGATGGTGAAGTCAACTTGTGGGTCAGCTAACGGGTTAGGTTCAGATTGGGAAGTGGAAGCAGAATTTTTTGAATGGTTTTCCATATTAGAAACAGAGGAAGAAGAAGAAGAAAACAAAGACCTTTTGGTGCAGGGGGCAAAATCAAATGGTCCCTCGAGATGTGGATTCTGGGGCCTTTGCCCGTGCATGCACTTAATAGAAGAACGGGAGAGGAGGAGAGAGAGAGAGATGAGAGAAAGTATGCAAATCAAACAACTAGGCCTAATCTGTCCTAAGGTTGACTCCTTAATGCAACCTAAGGATTGGGAACCCAATAAAGAAGAAATTAATAAAAGAACCTAGTTCCTTAATATTACTCGGCTAGACTAAAAGAGGTGGATTGGGCCCAAGCATGTCCTGGGAAAATCACCAGGGGCTTTTATAAACCCGCACCAGTCATTTGACTTCCCTCTAAGTCTGTCGTCACGTGTTTCAAAAAGAATTAGGAGCGCTTAGTAATTCTTAGATATTGGATATCAAGCCTAAGTTTGGGTGAAGTCCTTAAGTGGTCAAATGACTACTTGTTTTAATTTAGACTTGGGTGTCTAATTGTACATGGGAATGTAGAGGGTGTTGATTGGGGTAATGCCCTGTTATTTCAATTTTTTTAAGTGTGTGCAAATTGGTGGGAGTGATTTCAATGCCAATTTCAAGTTGTCGCACAATTTGTTGTTTTCCTACATTCAGGATTTGATTTATCTTAGTGTCTTTTTAGGGTTTTCTTTTTAAGTTTTCAAATAAGTTTGAGATCCACAAACAAAAAGAAATCAAGTTGTATTGGTGAATGTAGGTTTCCTTTTAAGATGTGGGTCTGTTAACATGAAAAGAAACCCTAATTGAATTTGATCCATAAGCAGAAATGTTACTACCAATGAATTGTTTCAGGCTTTGCTTTTTAAGTAGTGGTTCAAACAAAGCAAACAACACCACTACTGGAAGGCAAATCAAACAAGGATTCCATAAAATATTTTTTTGTGATTTTAGGAATTTGTTTGATATTTTTTTTAAGATTTTTCTTTGTGTTGGTGTCAAAGTCCAAAAATGATACTCATGGGTATTTTGGACTTCTCAATACCACCGTCGGCCACCAAAAATTTTGGTGATTTTATATGTTGTGTGGAATTATACAAGAATTTTAGAAAGCTAAATTTCACAAAAATTAGATAAGTAGAAAAATTCCTAAAATTTGTGGACAGTAACAAAATAATGAAATCAGAGGAGATGACCCCCCCTGTGGTTAGCAAATTTTTAAAACTTTCTACCAATCCAATTGCTCTAAAATTTGGAACAGATGTTCCTGACTTAATTTGAAATATTTGGGTGAAATTTCAAGATTTTAGGAGGCCTGTGGTATCGGAAATTGATTTTAGAAGTCTGAACAGAAGTTTGGACCCGAAAATCAGAACACCAACACTTAAGGTAGAGTGGTGTTAATTCATGCAAACAACCAAACAATTACTTTTAAAGGTCATTACTCTACCTAATTTTTATGTTTATGATCCTGAAAGCCTGACTTAATATATCTTTTGTAGTTTTTAAGAGTAATTATGTGACAAGTGAGAAATCACTAACCTGAAATCATGGGAAGAAAAAGAACTTCAAGCTCTTGCTTCCAAAATCCTGCCTTCTTCCTGCAATGCCTGCACACACGAAAGAGGAGAGAGAGAAGGGGATGAGATCCACTTATCAAGCAAGAGAATTAATATGATGCAAAGCCGTGTCTCCCTGGCAACAATGCCAAAAAGTGATGAGAAGAAAAGCATGATTTGTAATTAGGATTTTTAAATCGTTGTAACACGCTAATTCACAACCGCTTTATAATTTATAAACCTAGATAGTGGTGGTATCTAGGGTCGTCCAAGGAGGTGGGAATGTACTTTAGAAATCTTGCTTGACAAAAAGGAAATCAACATTCTTTTTAGGTTGTTGGATATAAAATTTTTTTGGTTTTGAAATAATGGAAACTACGAAATTGAGAGCGCTCTCTAAACTCACCCTAGGTACGTGAAGACCTAGGGTAATTAGAGAGTGTGAGTACACTATGGTAAAGGCAATAATTAAAATGAAACAAGAATTTCAAAAAATGGCAACTTTATATATGGAGAAAAGTGTCCACAAAACACTAGTAGAGGATGCTTCTACTACTAGAATTTAGAATACAAAAATTTGAAAAAGGAAACACTAATTCACCTGGTGATATTGGTGAAGAAGAGAGGCTTCTTGCTCCAAGCTCAACTACTCCTGGGCTTGAAAAGTTCTCCTTCTCCTTGCCTGAAAAGCTCCTCCAAGTTGGTGTCTTCCTTAGGAAGCCCTAGATGGGTGTGCCCTTTCTCCTCCAAGGGTGGAAGATTTCCACCCACAAGACTCCTCCTAGGGTGGCGTGCACCACCCTCAAGACCTCCTCCTAAGGCCCTCCTTGCCTGGCTGCTCCTCTGGATGGTGGGGGCACAACAGAGAAGGGAAGAGGGGAAAGCACCAAGGGGACTGAGTGTCCCCTTAATCTTCTTCTTCTCCTTCTTCTCTTAGCCAACTATAAAGTGGATTAATGGTGGAATTAATGAAGCTGAAGGATGAAAGTATGGTGGTGGTTAATGGGGATATATATAGGAAAGGATGGGGGTTATAGGTGGCTTTTAGGATGGATGGTTAGGATAGGTTTAGGGTAGTTAGATGATCTTAGGGCTACTATAGGTTGGCACCAACTCAAAGGTGGTGATTACCATCCTTGGTGTCTCTTGAGTTGGGGCCAAAAAAGGGTTCTAAAAGGTTGTTGGTTGGCGCAACTTAATGGAGTGTGGAGATGGTTTAGGTGATGAGGTGTAGGGCCATGATATGGTGGTGTTTTGGCACCAAAACAAATGGCTTCTAGAAGGGTGTTTTGGTGTCAAAACAAGGTGGCTCTTGGTGGTGGTGGTGTGAAGAGGTGTGGGGGTTGGTGGTTGGCGCCAAAAAGGGGAGGTGGAGGTGTTTTTAGGTGGAGCTAGTAGTTAGTTGAGGTGGAACTAGGTTAAGGTTTTAGGTAGGTGGTGGATGGCCAATGGGAGCTAAGATGTAACTAACCTAAGCTAAGCTAGCTTAGCTAGTAGTTGAGTAGAGAAGGAGGTGGGATGGAGCAAGGGTTTAGGGAAGAGGAGATGAGGAAAGAATGTCTGGAGCTGTACTGGAGCTGGTAGCTGCTGAAGGGAATTGCAGGGAGCTACTTTAGCTGGCTTAGCTTGCTAGTTCTTTGCTAGCTGCTAAACCAAGCTAAAGTGAGCTAGCTTCTGCTGAAATTTGCTGAGGTGAGTTGGATCTGATTTTGCCGGGGAGGGCCTAGCTAGTTAGAGTAGCTAAGATAGCTTAGCTCAACTAGGTTGAGCTAAGTGGAGTCCCCAGGAGTTGGACTTGAGCTGGCTTGAACTGTATGAAGTCATCTTCAGCTAACTTGAGTTGAGTGGAGCTGTAAGTTGCTGGACCTGAGCTGAGGTGGACTCCAGTCAACTTAGTTGAGCTAGCTAGAGTTTCCAGTGAATTGATTGGAGCTAAGGTGAGCTAAACTCAACTAAGTTGAGCAGGACCTGAGCTATCTTGATCTAGGGTGAGCTAAGATGAGCTACCCTGAGTTACCATTCAGCTAAGAGGAGCTGACTGGAGCTTAATGGAGCTAACCCTAACCCAAGTAAGTTGGTATCCAGCTATGATGAGCTGGATTTGGCTAAGTTCCAACTGGATTGAGTTTCTTCTTCACCAATTGCCTTCTTGAGTGCTAAGGTTTTAGGGATTTGATTAATTGTTCATCCTTAACACTAAAATAAACGTGTTAAAAACACAACAAAATATGCAATGCATACCTAACCTAATTGATGCCTAAATGCAACCCAAAAAACCTATTTGCAGAGTTAAAATCCTAAGAGCTAGGTTTGTTTTAGGGAAAAAGAATGATGATAAACTGGTGTTTATCAGGAACTGGTTTTTCATGAGTATATATTTTGAGAAGTATTCTTAAGCCTCTGTAGTCTTATGTTTGTGGATTCTCGCAAATGCTCTAAACAAAATTTATTCAGAAAGATCTCTATTCTTTATAGTTCTATTTTTTTAATTTTGAAACAAAAAGGAAAGCTATCGTCTAATGATATCCGGAGAAGTATATTATATAAACAAGTAAGAGGAATTACAAAACATATCCCCACGTATGTATGAGGGACTAGCATTCTCTTACAATATTTTCACAACACACCAGTCTCTCCTGAAAAAGCCTCACATTTCTCGCCTTCCGCACACACCAGAGAGTGACAGCCATATGCACATGTGGCTTCTCTCTCACACCAAATCCATGCCAAATGGAATCCCATGTTGGTAGTGGCTCCTGGCAAGTCCTCCAAATAGCATCAGTGACCAGGCAGGATGAGAAGATGTGGTTCACATTGTCAGTGTGCATCCCACATAAGTAACATTCATGACAAGCAGCTCCCATCCTTCTGTGTCGCAGATCACCTGTAATCAAACCATCTCTCCTACATAGCCAAAGAAATATTTGTACCTTAAGGGGGATTTTCAGAAGCCAAATTTTCTTGTCAATGAAATCGCAGTTCCACCCATTTCCATTTTCCATGATTCTATTGTAACCACATTGCATAGTGTAGAGCCCCTCCCAGGTGTATTTATCCTCCACTCCAAGCCTTGGCCTAAAGCTTTCAAGATCTGATAGCAGATTCCTCCTTTTATCCCATAGTCGGGTGTCCCTTCTGGTGGAGTCCTCTTCATTCAAAATCCAGGTGTAGCTACTACTAAACTAGAATCTGCTGACAGTTCCCTCCTTATCAGATGTTGCAGCAAAGGCCCTGGATAGACCTCCTTTAGGACACCCAGCAAGGACCAACCTTCCTTCCAGAAGCTGAAGGACCTGCCATCCCCAAGAGCCAACTGCAGCAGATGCAAGTTATCAGCCAAAGCTCTGATCACTGAATTCCAGAATGGTGAGGGTCTGTTGGGTTGCAGCCTAGAGAGCATACTGTTTGAAGCTCCATAACTATCCCTGATCAAGGTAGTCCAAGGTTTCAACTCTCCTTGCAAGAGCTTAATTGCCCACTTAAGCAATAAAGCATCATTGAACTGTTTCAGAGACTTAATCCCAAGTCCTCCTATGTCCTTTGGCTGGCAAATCTGCTCCCACTTCAGTGGCTGCAAAAATCTATCCTCATGCTTAGCTCCCCTCCAAAAGAACCTTTTTCTCAACACATCCAACTGTTTCCATATGGATTTAGGGGCTTTAAAGATGGAAAAGTAGAAAACAAGGATAGAGGTGATCACTGAATTGAGCAAAATGAGTCTTCCACCCTTGGAAAGAAAGCTGCTATGCCATCCTTCCAATTTCACAGAAATTTTATCAAAGAGACAAATCCAATCTTTTTTCTTCATTCTAGAACATCTCAATGGTAGCCCTAAATATTTAATAGGAAGGCTGATGCAGGGGGTCCCCAAAACAGCAGCAATATCACCTTGCTCAGCCTCAGGTAGGCCAAAACAGACCAAACTAGACTTTTCTCTGTTCAGCCTAAGGCCTGAGAGCTCTCCAAAGATGTTGACCATATGACACAAAGCTAGTGCTTCATCCATAGATCCTTCCACAAAAAAAATCGTATCATCCGCATATTGAAGTATAGGAGCCAAAGTACTCCTACAAGATAAGGAATACCCTCTAATAAAACCTGCTTTAGCAAGTTTACAAGAATACCAGGCCAAGTTGTCAACTACCAGGTTGAAAATCAAGGGTGCCAGAGGACATCCTTGTCTAATTCCACATTGGGGCTGAATCCAAGCACCACAAGATTTCCCATATATCAAAAGAGTGAAAGAGGTAGTTGTGATACACCTTTTCACCCATTGAATCCAAATAGGGGGAAAACCTCTTCTTTTAAGAACTTCCCAAAGATAGGACCAACTGATGGAGTCATAAGCTTTGCGGAAATCAACCTTCCATAAAAAAGCTTTACACTTCCTCTTGTGCCAACCACAAACCATCTCCTGGGAAATGATAAAAGACTCTTGTAGAGATCTGTCAGGAAAAAAGGCTAATTGAACAGGGTGGATCAGCTCTTGCAAAACAGGCCTCAATCTATTGGCCAAGACCTTGCTAATCACCAAATAAATAGAGTTAGAGAGGGCAATTGGTCTGAACTCCTAAAAGGATTCAGCTCCCGGAGTCTTTGGCAACAGAAAAAGAAAGGATCTATTGATTCTTTCAAAGCTAGAGTTGCCAATCTCAAATTCTTTGATCACCTCCATCACCTCAGTGCCCACAATATCCCACAACTCTTTGTAGAAGAAAACTTGAATCCCATTAGGACCACGTGAACCTTCACAGTTGAGATCCTTGATGGCCTTCAAGACTTCAGCTTCCGAAATAGTAGCAGTCAGGCTGGACCCCTGATTCTCTGTGATTCTGGGAATGTCACTTGCTACCATCCTCCAACAGCCCCTACCAACAACTCTTGAAGACTCCTTGAAATACCTAACAGCCTCAACTCTGATATCAAAGATGGAGGTAATTCTCTTCCCATCTTTAACAATAGATGAAATCAGATTGATTCTTCTCTGAGAGCTGGCAGCCAAATGGAAGAACTTAGTGTTTGCATCCCCCTCACATAACCACAGTTGTCTTGACCATTCCCTCCAATCCATCTCCAGCTTCAAGTCTTCTTCAACCACCACCCCCTACCATTTTTTCTGTCAAGGATGTCCTGCTCAGACAGCCGATCATTAGCTTCCTTGGAATCCAATTCCTGAATCTTCATCAAGGCATCTCTATTTCTCTAATGCCTTAAGACAGAAACAACATCACCATATTCCTTTAACATCACTTTCAAAGCCAAAATTTTGGAAGCCAACCTAAAGGTAGCCGTGCCTCAACCTGTTGAGCCCTCCACCAACCTGCAAGCATTTCTCTAAATCCCGGTTCCCTCAGCCATGACTTCCTGAATTTGAAATAGGATCCAGCCAACACCTGTTCCCCATTGTCCCAGACCAGGGGAGTGTGATCAAAGAAGGGACGTTCAAGGCCACAAACAAAAGACAATTGGAAAAGGTCCAGCAACCCAGCATTGCCAAAGAACCTATCAATCTTGGACATGAGACCATTACCATTCCTCCAGGTGAATTCAGAGCCCGAGGAGGGAAATTCACTCAAGCCTAAAGCTTGGACCATCAGCTGGAAGCCAGTGGCAGAACTATCCACCACACCACTGGGTCTGTCACTTCCCACCAACACACAATTGGAATCCCCTCCAACAAGCCAAACCGCCCCATTCACAAAATCCGCAGCCAAATTCCAATCCTCCCAAAGCTCATGTCTTCTGTTAGGATCACTGGGACCATACACACCTGTCACAAAGAAGTCACTGCCCCCTGGTCTCTTTTGAACCTACAAGTCAGTAGGTGTCTAGCCAAAGATGCCTCCTCCAAACACAGCACATGCTTCTTCCACCAAATGGCAATACCCCCAGATCTGCCACTTGAGTTGATCATCACAATGTCATTAGTAAGACCTGCTTTCATCTCTACCCAAGCCCTGTCAGACTCACTATCAATATGTGTCTCTTTGGAGGATGGCACAATCAATCTCCCATTCTCGCAAATATCTAAGCAAAGAAGCCCTTCGACTTCTATCGCGCAGCCCACAAACATTCCAAGTAAGAATCCTCATTTGGCCATCTGATCAGTCCCCTTCTTCGCAGCAGAGACTTTGCTAACCTTCATCACAGCTGCAATGGCACACTCATCAACTTTTTGTGTAGAATTATGTCTTCTCATCCTCAGCTTATAGGGAGGTCTCCCAGGACCAGAGGAGGAAGGAGTCTTAGACTCCAATTGCAGACCACCAATCACAGGAGGACTACATTGCATATCTAAGGAATTCACAGGGGGATTTTCCATATCAGAAACAATAGAATCATTGGCGAGGGAAGTCACACCTTTCAAGTCCTCAGCCACAGCTTCATTCATCACTGTTACCTCCTCCCCTTCTTTCACCACACTGCAGAATCAGCTTGGATCAGAGGTACCCCACCCCCATCCTCCAAAGTTTCAGACATCACCTCCTCTACCCTCAAGCCCCCCACCCCATCTTCCAATTCCACAATTTTATTGGGTTCGGCCAACATCTCCTGACTTGCACAATTTCTCAGTAAAGAGCCTGCTTTGGCTTGCAGCACCTCAACATAAGAGGGGAGGTGATGGCTTGACTCCACACCCCTGTTAACCACATGAAAATTCAAGAATAGCATCCATGAGCTACCCCCACACCGGAGAATTAGTTTATCTAGAACAGATCTAGCCCTGAAGACATCCACCCTCACCTTCAGAACATTAGCATCTCCTTCAATCAGACCAATTTCAGCATCCTTTGCCACGGAAGCAAATCCAGCAACCATATCTTCCACCACCGCCCTAGACCTCAAGTGCAGAGGCAGACCTTTGATTTCAAGAAAACCTAATCTAGGGGCAACTCTTTGAGGTGGTCGCTCAGACAAGGATCCATCAAAAGGGGATACCAGATGCCACAACACTGTCAATCTACACAGATTACTGGACCAAAAACACAGGTGTTCGACGTCCTCCACCCCCAAATCAAAGAGCACAAATCGCGAAGGGGAGAGAACTGCAATTTTCCAAACATCAGTCGAGAGGGAAAGAGAATTTACTAGTTGCCAAGCTCTCTCCAGAGATAGAGTGCCCATCATCACTTCCCCAATCAAGGCCCCTCGCAAAACCAGTTTCGCCACCTTAATGTCCTCACTCCAGGGAATCTCCACATCCAGAGTGTGCCCCCCGAAAGCTGGCAGGGGAGGTGGAGGAGGCTGCTGCGCCTCACCCTTAGGCTTCCATGGTGCAGTGCGCATCCTACCCCCAGATCCACCATGAGCTGCCAAATAGAAGTCACGCTTATGGCCATAGCCCCTACAAGCCAAGCACAGCACTGGTCGGCGGCACATCACCGCCAAGTGTCCATGGTGCCAACATCTAAAGCAGACCACCTCCCTACGGTTTCGTGACCACCCAATGTGAGATCCCCTCTTGTCCACAGCCCTAACTCCATCAGATGGCAGGGCGCCTCGCTCTTTTCTTCTCCAAGACCGTGAACGCCATACCAACCATCCATCAGAGCCGGCGGCATGGCCGCTAGGCCACCTCAGGTGGCCAACCATCATCGCCGGAGCTTCCCGCCCAAAGGAGAATTCAAATTTCTTTATAGTTCTATTTATAAAAAAAAGAGAAAAATTCCTAAAACCTTCTAACCTAAAGCTATAAACTAGGAGATCCATAACTATCCTTTAGATTTAAATTAAAACCCTGAAGTGTTAAACTCATTATATTCACTAACTAGTTTATTAGAGACTAGCAAAACTTAGGCATAGGAGTATGATGAGATACTCATCATAGCTCATAATTCATTAAAAATACATGGTTTACCTAGTTAATTAGTTATTAATATCATATAAACTAGGTCAATTATTAATAAAGTTAATAATAGGCTTGGACTTCAAATATACCTTAAGTAAGCCTTATTATTATCAAATAAGTGTTTCATTATCCTAAGCTAAGAATAAGGACTTAATACCATTAGTTAAGCTATTTAAAATTAATTTAATTAAATTAAGACTTAATTTATAACCCAAGTTAATAATTAAAGCCTTATATTCAACTCTAAATTGTATAACACAAATTGGGACGAAAATGTAATTTGACCCCATAATATTCTTCCTCAACATGCACATAATATACCAAAAAAAGTTAAGAAAATAAATTAATTTGCACCTTCAAATAACAAATTTACATTTTAGTCACAAAAACCCATTTCATTTAAGTCCTTTTTATTACACTTCAGTTCTTTTTATTTTGCATTCAGGTCCCTACATACATCATCTTCTCTTCTTCTTCCTTTTCAACTGCTAGTGATAGCCTATTCTTCTCCTCCTCTGATGAAGCTACACCCAATAGCCATCCACCTCTTCCTTGGCCACCAAGGAACTACTCAACAAACCCTTCAAATCTAATGGCTCCGATGAGCCATTAACCAACTCCTCCGACATGTCACCACCACCGTTGTCGGAGAAGATGACAGGGATTATCTTTCACCTGGATGCATTCTTCGGTCACATACATCAAACTTGAGCTTTGTCGCAGCCTATAAATAGGCCATGACACGTTCAATTCGAGCTATCGAGTCCTTAACCCTCTTCCACAAACTGACTTAGTCGTAGGTTTTGGCTCCAACTCCAGCGACTTCCCATCTCTTTCTCAGATGTTCTTCGATGGAGAGCGTTGTCTCTCTCACCCTGTCTTCCTCCGCTCTACCCTGCCAATAGCAGAGCTGCGCCCATTCTTCCTCTCTCTACCTTTGATTACGTCAAAGGTCATCTTTCACTCAAAATCTCTTGTTCTCAACTCCGGCAAGTGATTGTAGGAGTGTTGACGGGGTAAAACAGGGTTTTAAAATCATTTCGTTGTAATATAGCCGAAATAGCTCAAAAATAGATATAATTTATATCTCGAAGAATCGTCAGAAAATCTGAGGTCAAACACAGGGAGCAAGTATTGCAATTCAATCTCAAAGATCACAATAGAAGAACAAATATAAGTAGTTATAATCAAAATTCTATCCAAAAATGATATATATATATGAGAGTCAATATCAAAGTGCAAAAAGAATGGGGTAAAATGGTGATTTAAATTACCAATTAACCCCTGAAATTAAGCTCACAATAATCTCAAATGAATGACTAGTAAACTCAATCAGATGTTTCACGTCACTTAAGTAACTAATGTAACCACAGAAGCATAGCACCAGCAGAATTAGACAACATAGATAAGCTTCAAACGACTTAAGTAACGCCTGCTACAGTGCCTTCAAGAGGCTCAAGGGCCTCTTCCTTCTTCTTCTTCTTCTACTTTCTTCTCTCTTCTTCTCAAGGCTTCTCCTTCTTCTTCTTCCTTTACTTCAGACCTTCTCCTTTCTTCACAAGCACAAGGGTATAATTCCCTCAGTGACTAAGTGTCGAACCTTTTCTCTGAGGAGCAAAACCCCCCCTCCCCTGCTCACAAATTCCTCCACCTCTTCTCTCTCAGATAACCGGGTAGCCAATTGGGTAATCGAGTTAAGCAGTATCGGATCCAAGGCTACCGGCATGGGTGGTAGCCGAGGAGTGAAGGCTTAGGCTAGTATGGGTGAGCAGGTAAGGGAACCTCACCCCATGGTCTTGAGGCGAATAGGATAGATCACAAAAATAATATATGTGCTATCAGGTGCTCTTCTCCCACCGATGTGAGACTAAATCCACAGGCCTCTTCACGTGCGTGTAGCTGCGATGAAGCTTCTTCGATTAGAGCAGCAGCTACAATCCTCTCACCTAATTGAGGACTTGGGCATGTGACTGGAATGAATCCGCTCGACCTGGAGGGTGTAGCCTAGAGCTCTCGTGGCTGGATCTTGAAGAACAAGGCAGAGCTGATGGCGGCGATGGAAAAGCACCGGCGAACACCTAAAAAGCAAAAGACGACCTTGTTGCCACGTCAAATAAGTTCAAAAGCTTTGTCGTGGAATGGCGACTGCAATGGTGGGTGCGACGTGTGGTGCGAGTGAAGGTGGAGGCTTGACAACCTATAGAAGGTGGTGCAGTGAGGATGGTGTCTGGTGGAGTGCGTGAGCAGCCAATCCCCTCAATTTCTTGAGGGGTTTTGGAGGGTGATGTATGGTGAAGGTGTAGGGATCAGTGGCAGCCAATTTGGTGGAGTGTAGCAGCCATGAGAGCTTGCCGGAGGTACGTCGACGAGGTGGAAAACGGAGTCGAAGTGAGTGAGACACTGGTCGGAGTCGAAGTTTGGAGGTGTGGTTGTGATCAGTAGAGGTCGAGGAGTTGACGGAGATAGCTAGCATATGAAAGAGTATGGAGGAGGCACTGGTTGCAGTAAGGCCGACGATAGAGAAGGAAGATACTTTGATGAGGGAGAAAGCGACAAGGACGAGGTTGGAAGACACCTCGCAGGTATGGCAAGGTGCGGATTTCGAAGGGGAAGAAGAATCAGTTGCCTATTGTATGTGGCTACCGGCGAACAAGCTCGAAGCGAGCTAGAGGTAGAGGAAAGAAGAGGGTTTTTTGGCTCAAAAACTTGCTAAGGTAGTCAATGGGGGTCATTTATAGGCCATTGGGCGAGCTTTCAAGCTTGGAAACAAGCTTGAAAGCTCCACAAATCAGGGAGTAGGTTTTATGGGATTCAAAGAGTTTTTATGAACTTTTGGACAAGAATCAGAGGTCGAGAAGCGGTCCAACATGAAGAGGATCTTCTCAGGAGTCTCCCTTCCAAATTTGGAAGAGATTGACCAAAAAATAGGGAGGAATCCTTAATTGAAGCTCGGCTTCTTTGGGTTCACACCTGCCATGGCGATAGGGACCCAAATGCAAAGAATGAAGATAAACCTAGGGGGCATTTCGTAAAGTTTTCAAAATTAAGGGGCTATAAGAGAGAAAACAAGTCTAAGATGACCAAAATGCAAACTAGGTTGAAATTATCTCTGATTGAGCTTAATTTTTGGTACAAACCTAATTTTGACACAAGGAATCTGATGGTGAAGTCAGATTTTGATTTTGACCAAGTTTGATTGGGTAATTTATGAAGAAACCTAAATTAGGCCAACTTCATGTTCTAGACTCTATTTTAGGTCAAAATGGGTTCAGATGGTCAAATCAAGAATACCAAACCTTATAGAATATTTTTCTATGATTTTTAGAAGGTTTAGGTGAATTTTATTTTGACCAGAATCTCAGTTAATTAAGCAAGTCTATTTTTAGTGTCTTAGATGTCCATTAATTCTTGAAATGCGTGAAAACCCATTTTTGTTCTGCAAGGGCTCTCTTATTAGACATTAATGACCATTTGACCTTTAATTAACCCTTAGAATTCCCCGTGGTTATTCTATACTTATGAAATGCAGTTAAAATTGCAAAAATAACCCTAGTTTCTTATCTTCTCAAAATAGAACATTATGCATATAGGACCCTCTGATGGTTATGTAGGAGCTTTTATCAACTTTATCAGACCAAATTGGACTAGTTGGGCTCATGAGGGAGATCAACGAATCAGATTTGGCCTCAAAACACCTTCATTTGCGCCTAAAACGCTCGTATTCAACCTAGGCTTGACACTTGGCAGCTTCTCGACCTTCAGATCGCCATCAGACGCTCCCGCGTGTGCCCAACCACTCTTCTCTCTTCACGAGCGCCCGCATGCTTAAATCCTGCGCCTTAACTTCAGCCGTCCGATCGAGAGATCGGACAACTTAACTCGCGCTCACATCTCCTTCGCGACGAAGGAAATGCATGAGTTCACGCGTGGAAGCACGCGTGCAGCTGTCAAGCGCTCAGATCACGCCATGCTTTTTCTCCTCCACCCTCCGATGCTAATCCAATGGCCAATCGCACGCTTTCTCAATGCTTTCCTGATTTCGTGCTCAGGCGGTTTCAAACCCACGCCATTCGCTTAAGGGCGAAGGTGCTAATCATTGCGCCAGGCTATCTCTTGTGTTTTGTTTCCAAATCACGTGCAACCGCTATCAGCAGTTGGATGAAGATCCAACGGATGATCTTCTTCCTTCCTTGATGGCATCAGGGCAACCGACGACATGGCCACTTCGTGGCCATTGGATGACGATCCAATGGCCCACAGTGCATGATGGAAGAGCCTTCACAGATGGGGCAATGATGAGGGGGTGGTTGTGATGGTGCCACATGGCACCATCATGGCTGTCCATCTTCCTTTCTTTGTATCTGGTGATGTAGACCTCTGATTGAGACGATTTTGAGTCATTAGACAGAGATCGTTGATCCGGATCCATCCGTACGGTTGGATCTTTTATCTAAGGCTTGGATCTTTGCACTTTGGCTTTATCATCTCCGTTCTTTTATGGACTGCACAAGATGCCCTAGTTGTCTGATCGAGACGATTTCGAAAGCATTGGACTCTTATCGTCGTTCTGATCAGATCTGTCTGGTCTGATATGACATCAATGACTTCAAATCATCTGCAATTAAAATCATCTCTCTTTTATGTCATAAAATGACGATATTATCTATATGGCTAATAAACTAGCTATTGTGTAAATTACGATGCCTATGAATGCATTATTCCTAAGTTATGCTAGAATTTAGCTTAATTCGAGTGATTTAGGCTGCATGATTGTTGTGCAATCATGTGTCCTGTGTTACTTGGCCACTATGGGTGGTGACGGAGTTCAATCCTGCCTGACTTGGGTTCGGGTTAGGCAAAATAGGTGTCTGCTGCTAAAACCCGGAATATGAAGTTGAAGCTTCCATCCTGTCAAGTGATGGAGCAGAAGGGGCCTGGTAAACATAGTGTGCTTGGCCTTTATTTGGGTTCATAATGCACCTCTGGTTTAGCACGTTATTCGGATTAGGTAGAGGTTGGGAAGGAAGTGCACTAGGTTGGCGAGCACTTGCCAGTTGAGCCAGTTGATTACGAACCTCTATGATTTCTTCTTTGTGTTGTTTTTGCATGTCAACCAAGGTTTAGAGAATCAGAGACATTTGGTCCTCCCTAGGTGGCTTGGATTGGAAATTTTGATTGGGCCTTGGTTGAGTAGGTTGATAAGGTCGTGGGTTTTGTGGTTGGGGTTGAAATTGAGGTCTCGGGTTTGGGTTATTTCCCGACCACGCAAAGTTGGGATGATTACACCATCAGGGTTATAAGTGTTTGAGAATGGATTATTTTGGATGGCTTGGAGATGCTCAGAGGTCTGAGGAATTCCAGAAAAATTAAAGTAAGAGGGTTCAGAGTTTCCCCAACTAGAGTAGGTTAGTCCTGAGTTTCCTCCAAGACCATAATCAGACGGGGGTGGATAGGCATCTGTCCCCTGAGAAGAGTAGATGTTGTGTACAACCTCCCTTCTTGAGGGCGGGTGCACGTATGGGTTTTGTGGTGTAGCGGTGGGTCGGTGTAGATGTCAAGTTATGTCATCCACCTTCTTCTCTATGATTGAGACCTTATCCAATTGGCTAGCTACCAACTCCAGATCAACGGATGTGGAAAGGCCTCGAGTCTCATGTACCTCCTGATTTTTTGTCAATGTGCGAGAGGTCGTCCAGTCGAACACACCCAATGACTCATTGTTCAGGGAGTTCTTGCACATGTTCTCAAGAATTTCCCAAATCGTGTCTTCATGTTGACCCATGATGCTGTCACCACATGTTGCATTGGCAAAGAGTTTGATATCGTCACGGAGCCCATGGTAAAAAGACTGGACTTGTTTCCATTTTAGAACTCCGTGATGGGGGCACTTATGCATGAGATCCAGAAAATGATCCCATGCCTCATGCAAAGGTTCTCCTGCTCCTTGAAAGAAGTGTCTGATCTACCGCTGCATAGCATTCGTTTGACCAATGGGAAAGAATTTTTGTAGGAAAATAGTCTGAAGTTCTTCCCATGTTGTGATTGGATAAGTGAGAGTCTGAAACCAATGAGCGGCTTTATCCAAAAGAGAGAAGGAGAACATTATCATGAGTAAGCTACCTCGATTCTACATGTTTGGCTCAAAGGTTTGAGCCAAAAGCTTTAGATGCTTAATGTACTGGAAGGGATCCTTGGAGTTCAAGCCATGAAATTTCGGGATTATATGAAGCATACTTGGCTTGAGCTCCACCTCAGGTCTTCCCACAAGGATTTGCACTCGAGGCTCGATTTCCACCGTAGCGGGATTGTAGAGATCTCTCATTTGAGGATGCTGCAGTGGGTTGATGTGAGCATTAAATTGATCTCTAAGGTTATGGAATTGATGTTGAAGGTCAGGTTCTTTTCCACAGTGTTCCATGGTTGTGGCTGGAGATACAGGCTCAGAAATGGAAGAGTCGGAGGAGATGTCAATTTGATTAGGAAGTTGCACACGCAAGGGGGTCGAGGCTTGGCCTCGACGCGAGTGAAAAGCTAATGGAGGCCTCAAGGGTGGTCTCAAGGACCTCCTCCCGAACATACACTATAGGATGAGATAAGGGACAGAAAATGTGATGGACCCAATCGAGACACCCAAATATTTTTGGATGACTATGGAGGTTCGAGGCAGATGATACCTCTTGATTAGAAAATCTCTCACCTGAGAAGTAATTGGGCAGCCAAGAAGGGAGAGTCCCGCAAAGACCCTTACACGGTAGAGTGTACCCACGGGTTATAGGGTTTCCCCCACCCGCCCTTCCTTGTCACTACGGATCCAAATAGACCAGAATGAGCGACTTGACCTCTTAAGTCTACCAAATTTTAAATCTGCTTTGACATGATTAGGATTCCACTTAAACTTTAAGATGTATTTGTGAGTGGTAACCTAATTTGAAGATTGGTTGACCCTGCAAGGTGGATCAACTTCACCTGATTTGTCCTTGTTATTAAGTCCCAATTTTAAGATTCAAGTGGATGATTAGAGCTTGATTTTAGGGTCTCCTTGATTAGGTAAGTTCAATCAAGGGTTAGGCAACACACAATGTGGGAAGGTATATTCTTTTTATTTCAAGAAAGAGTGTTTTCTCAACCCTAAAATGGAAACCCTAATGTGGCTCTTATTTGGTCCAATCAGTTTCTTCCAATTTTGGCACCTAGGGCTCAATCAAGCAAGTGAGTGGCCCTAAGTACCTTAAATGCCCAGTAGGTGCAGGAATCTCAGAGAGGGGTTTCTAAATAGATCAAGTTAGGCAACTCAGAAGTGATTAATTCTAAATAAGGATTGCAAGTTGACCTAATTGATTTTTCCTTTTTTAATCCTTTCAAAAATAGGGGTTTACAAAGAATGAAACGAGGTTACCTACCCCTGGAGTGGTTGTCGTGCGACTGATCTTCTCTTGTGTACCTCGCATAAACCACAACAAAAGAGATAAGTTAGTAACAAGATCATATATTGTAATCAATGAAATCAAATTGCGCATTTCTCCCTAGCAACGACACCAAAATGTTGATGGGCTAAAACGGGATTTTAAAATCACTTCGTTGAAATATAGCCGAAATAGCTCGAAAATAGATACAATTTATATCTCGAATAATCGTCAGAAAATCTGAGGTCGAACACAAGGAGCAAGTATTGCAATTCAATCTCAAAGATCACAATAGAAGCACAAATATAAGTAGTTATAACCAAAATTTTATCCAAAAATGATATATATATAAGAGTCAATATCAGAGTGCAAAAAGAATATGGTAAAATGGTAATTTAAAACACCAATTAACCCCTGAAATTAAGCTCACAATAATCTCAAATGAATGAATAGTAAACTCAATCAGATGTTTCACGTCACTTAAGTAACCAATGTAACCACAGAAGCACAACACCAGCAGAATCAGACGACAGAGATAAGCTTCAGACGACTTAAGTGACGCCTGCTATAGTGCCTTCAAGAGGCTCAAGGGCCTCTTCCTTCTTCTTCTTGAGGCTTCTCCTTCTTCCTTTACTTCAAACCTTCTCCTTTCTTCATAAGCACAAGGGCACAATTCCCTCAGCGACTAAGTGTCGAACCTTTTTTCTGAAGAGCAAAACCCCCCCTCCCCTACTCACAAATTCCTCCTCCTCATCTCTCTTAGATAACCGGGTAGCCAATCGGGTAATCGGGTTAAGAAATATCAGGTCCAAGGCTACCGACGTGGGCAGTAGCTGAGGAGTGAGGGTTTAGGCGGATACGGGTGAGCGGGTAAGGGGACCTCACCCCGTGGTCTTGAGGCAAATAGGATAGATCACAACAACAATATATGTGCTATCAGGCGCTCTTCTCCCATCGATGTGGGACTAAATCCACAGGCCTCTTCGTGTGCGTGCAGCTGCAGTGAAGTTTTGTCGATTAGAGCAACAGCTGCAGTCCTCTCGCCTAATTGAGGACCTGGGCGTGTGACTGGAATGAATCCGCTCGACCTTGAGGGTGTAGCCTGGAGCTCTCATGGCTGGATCTTGAAGAACAAGGTGGAGCTGATGGTGGCGATGGAGGAGCACCGGCGAACACCTGAAAAGCAAAAGACGGCCTTGCGGCCATGTCAAATAAGTTCAGAAGCTTCGTCGTGGAATGGCGAGTGCAATGGTGGGTGCAACATGTGGTGCAAGTGAAGGTGGAGGCCCAACAACCACGAGAAGGTGGTACGGTGAGGGTGGTGTCGAAGGGAAAGAAGAACCAGCCACCTATTGTATGTGGCAGCAAGCGAAGAAGCTAGGGATAGAATGTCGCAGGAGCAAGCTCTTAGCGAGCCAGAGGTAGAGGAAAGAAGAGGGTTTTTTGGCTCAAAAACTTGCTGAGTAAGGCAGTCGATGGGGGTATTTTATAGGCCATTGGGTAAGCTTTCAAGCTTGGAAACAAGCTTGTAAGCTCTGCAAATCAACGAGTAGGTTTTGTAGGATTCAAAGAGTTCACATGAACTTTTGGACAAGAATCAAAAGTCAAGATGTGGTCCAACATGAAGAGGGTCTTCTCAGGAGTCTCCCTTCCAAATTTGGAAGAGATTGACCAAAAAATCAGGGAGAAATCCTTGATTGAAGCTCGACCTCTTTGGGTTCACACCCGCCATGGCAACAGGGACCCAAATGCAAAGAATGAAGATAAACCTAGGGGGCATTTCATTAAGTTTTCAAAACCTGAGGGGCTATAAGAGAGAAGACAAGTCTAAGAGGACCAAAATGCAAACTAGGTCGAAATGATCTTTGATTGAGCCCAAACTTTGGTACAAACCTAATTTGGACTCAAGGAATTTGATGGTGAAGTTGGATTTTGATTTTAACCAAGTTTGAATGGATAATTTATGAAGAAACCTAAATTAGGGCAACTTCCTATCCGAGACTATTTTAGGTCAAAATGGGTTCAAATGGTTAAATCAACGATACCAAATCTTATAGAATATTTTTCTATAATTTTTAGAAGGTTTAGGTGAATTTTATCCTAACCAGAACCTCATTTAATTAAGCGAATCTATTTTTAGGATTTCAGATGTCCATTAATTCTTGAAATGCATGAAAACCCATTTCTGTTCTACATGGACCCTCTTATTAGACATTAATGACCATTTGACCTTTAATTAACCCCTAGAATTCCCCGTGGTTATTTTGTAGTTATGAAATGTAGTTACAATTGCAGAAATAACCCTGGTTTCTTATCTTCTCAAAATAGAACATTATGCATATAGGACCCTCTGATGGTTATGTAGGAGCTTTTATCAACTTTATTAGACCAAATTGGGCTAGCTAGGGCTCATGATGGTGTTCCCTTCAAGGAGCCCTCCTCATCATTTCGTCAACATTAGGGTTTCTAAATTCTCGCTTAACTCTCTAGATTAATTTTAGCACTTTAATTTCTAGGATTAGGTAGTTTCAAGATCCAAGCTCCACTACTAGAAACATGAGTTTTGGTCATGGCTATTTGGTCACAGTTCATTAAACTGTGACCAAAAGTAACTTATGATAATGGTTCCACCCAAAATCATGACCAGAAAGGTGGGTGAGATATGTGTAATATTTTGGCTTTTCTTCATGATTTTAAAAATTGTGACTGGAGACTTTGGTCAGGGTTTTAAAACCGTGACAAAAATGTTTTTCCATTAAACACAAAACCCTCCCTCACCTCCCTCCATTTTTTTTCCCTAAAACCACCACTCCCACCCCCATCACCTCTTCGACGGCATCACCGACCATACCATCCCTCCTCCTAACCATACCTGCCCCCTTCCCTCTATCAAGAAAGGCGACGGCGTCTCCTCCCCCGACCATAGCATCTCTCAGCAACGACAGCAATAATAGCACCTCCGCTTCTCCCCTTAAGATAATCGCCTCCATTCCTCCTTCCTCTTCCCTCCATTATAGGCCCTCTAAGGAGTCCCTCCCCTCCTCTGACTTCTCACCACATTGTAGCATTGCCTCGCCTCCATGAAACCACCACAGCATCACCTCACCTTCAAGGGTTGTGCGATGTACGAGTCCCTCTTTCTTGTCCCCTCACCCCATCCTTCCACGGTATTCTTTTCTATTCTAATTAATTTGTAGGCTTTTCCTTTGATTAATGCAAAATAGATTTAGGATTACTTTTGCATATACGGGTTCTCTCATTTTCCAATGGTATGGTGATTCTTATCATGACATTGATTTTTAGTAATTCAACCTTTATCATTTTTTAAGGGGAAAATTAAGCTATTTCATTATAAAAGAGGTAAAGCAACTAGTTATAAAACACAAAGTAAGGCCATAGCCAAATTCATTGAGATCTAGTGTTTACACAGACCTCGTGGACCAGATTCTTTTGGACATGAACGAAAAAAATAAGGTTTATTCTCCATAAGTACCTTGCAATTATATACCTAAGTTCACCCCCATAGAAAAAAGGACCTAACAAAGTTAAGAGCATTGTTCTTAATTTCATAAGCCTTTGTAGGATTATCAAAAGCTAGATGGATTGCAAGTCTAATGAACCTTGATTCGATTTGCCTCCTCTGATGTTATTGTAAAGCATTCATTGACTCTATCTGAGACGATGGTGCTATGTTTATCTGTTTCAACTGCCATAAGAAATGAATCAGATGGCTTATCTATTATGTCCAACATAATGGAATGCCCCAAGAAGAGCCTTCCAATGTTATGGGTAGATTGTCAATTTGCTGGGGTGGAATTCTTAAATAAATTTACTAAGCAGCTATCCTGTGATTCTGAGGTTATATATGGTAGAAATGCATTATCTCCTATATATACTAAAATAAAGCAACATTCTAAAAGGGCACTGTTAAGGATACAGGAAACCCCACTTCACATCTTACAAAACCCTCTTCAACCATTGAATCATCACAAGCAGACAAAAGAGAATTACGGTTGTCATGATTGTGAATCATCACAAGCAAACAAAAGGGAGAATTTCATACCTCCATTTTTATCTTATTTTGTATCCATCTTCCATGACCTCCCAATCAGTCTAATTTGGGAGGGTAAGAGAATTACGGTTGTTATGATTGCAAATTTTGTAAATTATAACACAATGTCTGACTTATGTTATGACTGTTGTTTTCTTTGTTTGTATTTATTTATGCAATTTGTATATATCCACACTTGCACAACCTTAGATGCACCCAAGGACAAAGATAAGAAATATAACCCTTAGGGTACAGGTTGAAAGGATGGGTCAAATTGTGTTAATATACCTGGTCATGCAAGGCTTATGATAGTATCAAACAGACAATGTGTTAATGTATGTATATCTCACATACATACATGATGTGTTGTCTTTATAACATGCCATAAGTCTTGATTGACCTCAGTTCGATAAAGGTTTGAACTAAAGAGGGTTCTTGAATTGGCCTATTTGAATTGGTCTAAACCCTCTGACGGTGATTCCTTTGTTTAGAAAAGTGAAGGTAGTCTTCCTAGTATTCCCAAGTGATTACAAATCAAGTACGCTACTTTTCTAACAAACAACTATGAGAATCACATTTATTACATGTCCCGTTGCCAATTTCCTCACTAGAGAGTGGTGTAAATAGAAAGGAAAATGGAAGAGCTAATGAAAGGACCCCCCTTAAAGCCAAGGTCTCTGATTATAGTACTTTATCCCAGGATAAGAGGATTAGGAAGACTAGTACTGTAAGTCATCATTCCTGGCTTTACATAAAGACCAGAATGCTTCGGCTATTTTAACAACTTGCCCTTGACATCAATTGAGTTGTTTAAACTTGCACATTATTTATCCTTCATAGGTAAAAGAGCCCATTCTTTAGTATGTCAAATGTCAGAAGTCTCGAGCAGGCTAATAAGAAATAGATACTAGAGGGTCCTTTGGCTTTTGACTTCGCCAACTTTCCTTGTTTAATGTCATGCGTGAAGTTGATGAGACACTCATCATGATCTCTAATTACCCCTAATTAACTAGTCTTCCTAGTTAATTAACTAGGGTTATGAATATATAAGGGTTAATTATAGAATAAGGGATATTTAGTTAAGGACCTTAAAATAAGTTAAAAATGACATATTATCATTCAATTAACATTATTAATAATTTAGATAATAATTGGACTCTAAATCCTATAAATCATTTCCTTAATTAATAAGATAAGTAACTTAAATATAATGTATGCCTAAGTATATAATAACTTAAGTAATTTTACTTAATCTAATAAATTAATCTAAAAAGGTCAAAAATGTAAATTCAAGGTGTAAACATAATATTTACCTTATTTACTAACATATATAAAAAGTTGAAAAAGATCTAAATTAAAATAAACCTTCAAAACCTGGGTTTACATTTTAGTCCTTAATATTCATTACAGTCGGGTCCTTATTTCTCACACAGGTCCTTAAGTTTTATTACTTCCAAGTCCCTCTTCGTCTTCTTCTTCTCCAGCCGAATGAACGGCTGGTGGCAGAGAGTCACCTCACCGCGCGATCACTGCCCTGCCAACATCATTCCTCTTTACCCAAGCTCTTGCAGCTTGCGCTCACCACCTCCACTTCATCCATCGGTCTGGATTAACTGAGAATCCTATTTTTTAGTGGGAGATAACCTCACCATCGTCGGAGACGACGACGGAGGTTAAGCTCCTCTAGCTTCTTCTTCGGCCAGACCCCGCCTCTCTCTTCACCGCAAACTACTATAAATACCCCCTCACACCTCTGATTTTAGGCAAGTTGGCTTCCTTCCCTCTTCTAACACTATAGTCGACCCAATAGGCTATTCTTCCAAACCTCCAGCGATTCCCCATTCCATCTTCCGACTTCCTCCGTCCATCCGCACCTCTGACAAAGGCACCAACCTAGGATTCCTCCTCTCCACCTCAAATCCGCCCGCCGGAGATCTTTCTTCAACCCTCTAATTTTGTCATCCACCATGAGACTTCGGCGGAACCCTATTGACCCCTTCGTCCAGGTAACAGTAGACTAAGAGTAGGAGTAGGAGTAGCCTAGCTTAGTTAGTTAGTTTAGTTAGTTAGGTTAGAGTAATTTTAGAATTTACCTTCATCTCCTCCAACTCCGGCGAGTTCCTTGAGCTCGCCAGAGACTTTAATTTTGTCTTTTAATTCACTGTACACCTTCCTATATCTTCCATGTTCACTTCTAATCCACTTAATCATTAATTAAATCACCTAAATGCCTAATTCAAATCTCACCTTCACCGATTACTGACACTGTCCATGGTGACAGTAATTGGCCTAATTCCACCTTCACTGGGTTCTTTCATCACCTATCACCACTAATGAACCCTAATCGACATTATATTACCTATTATTATCATCTATAATTAAACGCCTAAATTTAATTAAGTTCCTGAGCTCACTGTCCATGGTAGCTCAGGAACAGTTCAAACTATAAATTAAATATATATTTATGATTAATAACATCTGTTGACTTGATTTAACTTCTTAATCGAGTAGTTAAATCAAGTCCTGAGCTTAAACCACTCAAATTTTTAAGGAAACAAACTTACTGTCAAATCTTTTATTTCAATGAAATGAAGAATTTAAAGTGATAAGGAGGTTCCTTGTAACCTCAGGATCATTTCTCGATTAAAAATAATTAATTTTGTCAATCTGTACATACAATTTACATTTTCTGGACTCACTGGAGCTCCGGCGAGCCAAAGTTGTGTTACAGCCTCTTAAACTTGTTAAGTGGCTCCAGAACAATAAAATAAGGATTACTGATTATTTTAAAGAAATTTGTTTGAGGTTTTAATCACTGGAGCTAAAGATGTAACTTCATCTTCCCCAACTCCGGCGATTTGGAGAAGTCTGTTATGAAGGATTTGAGAAACATTTAATGAGCTCAGAAGCTTCAGTGCGATGCACTGAAGCTATTTTAACTCTCAAAACATTGTAACAAACTCTGATTAATTCTGTCGAGCACATACCTATTTTAGTTCAGGCGGCGAGCCTGAAACCCTAGAAATTAAGGTTGAAACACAAATCTAAAGATCTAATTGAGTTTCTGATGTTGAGGAGACTCTGATTGAGGCATTAATTTCTTAGGAGGAAGCTCTAAACAGAAAGTCAATTTTCGAGCTTCCACAGTCAAACCTGAGTCTGATAATGGTGTTCTGAGCTTGAATTGAGGAATTGAGATGTGAAAACTGTTTCTGGGATTTTGTTTGATGATCTGAAATCAATTAAAGTAAGCTCAGATGATGTAATTAGTAAAGATTTTGTTTCTGTCAATTTGGGTTACTCTCGAACCCAAACCAACAGAAGTACTATTTTGATGAAATTCAAACCTAAAACCTGCCCAGATTGATTTGTTATAACCCTTAGAATTAATCTAAATTGATTAGGAACACTTTTAAGTGTCTGTTGCACTTATTGAAATCTAAAAATCAACCTCTGAAGATTTCAAAGAAGAGAAAAGCTTCTTTGCAGGTTCTGTAGGTCTTAAGAGTTTAAAATCTACTCTAACAGAAGTGGAAATGCTTATATAACATATACAGACCTTTTAATAGATGAGAGAAGTCCATCTGAGGACTCTCCTGAGTTAAAACACTTTCCAGGCTTTTATAAAACCCATAGGAACCCCTGATTTCATCTCTTAAATTGAAAAGGAAAACATCATTAAAACATTAAATTGACCCTGAAATTATGTAGATTACCCTTGGAGCTTTCCAACAAACTTGAAATCATTCAATTTGGAGCTCTGGGTAGAAAGTTACGATCGTTTGAATTCAAGTCTGGAAGGGTTAGCTTTGTCCCACCTCGGATATTCACGAGTGTGTGCCTGGGAATAAAACTGATTTGTTCCCTTGGCTATGCAGTCGTCAGCGCTCGATGCACCGGTTCCAATTCCTTCTTATCTGATCATTGTTCTGAGTGTGCGGTAAAATGCCTGCGGGTGTGTGCACCCTTGGGGGCGTGCGAATGTGAATGTGCCCTGGGAAGGCGAGTGTGGCCTGGGAGGTCGGGTTGAGCCGATGCGGCTCGATACTGTGAACCGATAAAAATGAACCAAAACGAACCTAATTGAGATTAGGCGAGGACCGAGTAGGGTCTGGTCCCACCCTAGTCTCAGGGTGCTGTGTATCCTCGAAAGGACCTCACCGCAAATAAAAAAAACTTTTGGTTAAAAAAGTTAAAAAAACCTGATTCAGCTGGAAGCTTAAGGAAAAGAGAAGCTGCTGAAGGACGCTAAGGAGAAAGCACAGGCGCTAAGAAGTGTTAAGGAAAAAGACTAAGGAACAAAGGAGAAAAACTAAGGGAAGAAGAGAAGGCAAGAGAAGATTAAAGGGAAAAAGAAGAGAAGGAAGATAAGAAGGCAAGAACAACACAAGAAAGGTAAGAAGAAAGAGAGCTCGAGAGAAGAAAATAAAAGAGAGAAAGAAGAAAAGAAAGAAGAATAGAGGCTGTAGAGAGATGAAAATAAATGAATTTTCTCTTGCATAATTACTTTTTGTTCTTAATTGTAAAAGGCATGCTTTAATTGGATAATTTTCTAATTGCCTTAATTTCTTAGAATGAAATAAAATTGAAAAAAACTAGCATGTTTACTTGTTAATAAAGTACAACATTTTGAGTAAATATGTTTGCATATAGAATTTTATACATCCTTTATAGTTTAAATATTTTGACAAAATTCATATTTTGAAAATGAAACTAGTTTTACCTCCTAAACTTAAAGAGATAAAAGAAAATTGGTGAATTTAGAGAAATTACTATGCCTCCCAGTGAACGACCTGGACTCAACCAGTAAAAATTTCTAAAATGTTAGGTTAATTCGACCCTATACTACACAATCGACACAACTTCGAGTTAACCTAAGTGATTTCTTCTATTCTTAATTACTGAGTTGAGTTGAAAAACACGCATCAGAAGTCTCCATATATGTCCATTGAATCTAGTTGTCATATGCTAGATAGGAGCAAAGGACATGTGATACAGATTATACAACGCAATCTCATATTGCATTTCAGGCACAATAACCAAGGGACCCAATCATATGTGTTTAACACAACCCTTCAATTATGATATTCACTAAATAGGAAGTAACTCATTCCATGTTTTTGGATTTCTTATATGCTTCCTAATGAATGGCAGTACTTGGCATTATCTTTTGCAGGCATGAAACAAAATCATGTTCTGGATTAGAAACTTATAAATAAAGCTAAATATGTATGTATGTACAACATGAATTATATTCCTACTTAAATCAGAATCTCAACATCCTCCAAAGGATTTAGTAACAAATTTAGCAAAGGGAAAGCTCCTTGCCATATTCCAACTACATGACATATGTGAAAAAACAAAACAAAATAGTTTTATATATGAACTTTTTTAATTTTGATAATATTGCATAGTGAAAGAACTGCTACTTTATATACCCTAAATCATGGACCTCTTTCCTTTTATGGCAAGGTGCTTAAGGACAACCAAGAACTTGTTCTAAGTTTAACTTCTTGGATTGCACCAAGTTTAGAAAAGTTAAATATCAACTCATTATTACTTATTAAGGTAGGCCATAACAACCTCAGAGCCTATCAAAAGTATGCATGCACTTCTAGAAACCTTAAAATGCCTAATTAGAAACCTAAAACAAGTTCCTAAACTAATAAGGTCTCCAATTATTATTGTAGCCCAACAAGCAAGAGAGGTGGCCCTCCAGTGTATTATTTCGCGTTATTCTCATTAATGTTAACAAGATTACACATCTATGATTCCCCTAAAATATGCAATCTCACTTATTTGAGTTGCCTTTGGTAAGTAAGTTGCCTGCATTTTCTAGTCCAAGTAGTTGATAGTTTGTTCAGTTGTGTTTGAGGTCTTTCATGCTCTTCTTCAATATCCCTCTAATGGTGATTCCTTTGGCATTTTATTAGAATCACAAATATAGTGATATCTTTCTTTCAAATAGGTAATACTGACAACTTAGGAACTGCACTTTTGGAAACCCTACTCAAAAAGGCTCCAAGTAAAGAGGAGGAAGCTAAATTGATAGAATACAAAGACGATTCACCATTCAAACTAGGACCAACTAAAAAGTTTCATTATAAATATGGTGTTGATCCATTTTAATTAATGAGTCACAACATATATGAAATTCTGTATGACATCTCTTAATGCACTAGTGTTTAAAAGATTAATACCTGCTACACTAACCCAATTAGAGGGTTTTAGACTGTAAAAATGAGAAGAGAAGAATTTCTTCATCCAAATCCTTTTTGGCATGCTCTGCTACGAATCGATTGTTGTGGATGTGCATTTACATGTGGGTGGAGTTGTAAATTGCCTATGGATGTATTAATTTTGTAGGAATTACATGGTGTTTGGAATTTATAGGAATAAGGTTGAATTTCCCATCATTCTCAGCTTGTGGTGATGATCTCAGATCTTTTTATTATTTTTTTTCTTACTAAGAGACCTTTGGTCTTTATCTAGACTCTTTGATCAAGGCTATAAATTGTGACCAAAGCCGTTCTTTGGTCACGGTTTTAAAATCATGACCAAAAGTCTTTGGTCATAGTTTGTAACCATGAGTAGAAACCCCAACGATAGGCACTTTCAAACCGTGACCAAAAGCCTTTTGTCACGATGTTTAAATTGTGATTGAAAGTGAGGACTTTTGGTCACGATTTTGGGTGGAACCATGACCAAAATGCTTCGACCAAGCAACTTTTGGTGATGCTAATTGGTGATAGTTTTAAACCCTTTGGTCACAATTTTTAACCGTGACCGAAAGCGTTCTTTGTTGTAGTGCTCCTCACCTGCTTCTCCGACTCCAGCAATACCATTCCAATGTTGTTCAACTACCTACCGCTCAATTGGTCACCAAATCACCTCCCCTATCTCTCCACGATCAATTTCCACTTCTTTTCCCTCCTAATTAGCCATCACATGCCAAACACCCACATTACACCTCCACCGGACCTCCGTTGCCTATGGCGGATTTCCATTGAGCTTTCCACACCCCATAGGCCCTCCGCTCATCTCCGCCTCACTACAAGGGCCATTTGGCCCCAAGTAATTGATTGATTCATTCACTCTTTTGATCTAACGAACTCAAACTTCTTTCTTAAATGATTCAAGTTCGCAAAACTTCCATAAGCATCCCTTGACCTAATTAAAGTACTCATGATGTTCCTAAGACCTTGAGGAAGCTTCCGAGCTCTTCCTTGAGTTATTTAATGAAGGGTAGTGTTTTGATGAATTTCGGTGACATCCTTCATTACTCTAATGATCTTCTTTAGTTCTGACGATCTCAAAATATCGCTTCAGGACTTGCAGCTATAACAACTCTTAACAGACCCTATAACCTCCATAGATTATTTTCCCTCTATTAAGTTTTATTTTCATTAACTCCCCACCTCTGATCGTTGTCATCGTTTATATCTTCAGCAATGCCAAGTTGCATGAATTCTTCATTCTCAGATCCTAGCGATAGATCTGTAACCTACAATGAGTTCCACTGAGCCTAAAACAACCTTGTGCAAGGTTGTTAGAACTCCTAAGTTCTCTGCCGAGCAAACCTCCATTTCAAAGGTGATGAACTCTTAGATTCCATTATAATGATTGATTTATGTTATCTTTGATCCTAGAAGATTCCTAAGGTTAATTTGAGTCTATTAGCTCCTTCAACTTAGTCTGAATTGATCTCCTTTCCAAAGTCAACCCTTGAACTGAGATGGATCAAACAGAGTCGCCATTACTATTCAAGAAGCTTTAAAGCTTCATTTTAAGGTCTTAGAGACATTTCAAAACAAATTACGAATAATCTTGACCCTATTAGAACGAGGATTTAAGCTTTGATTTAGTCTTTATATTTCAACCATAAGAAATGTTGTTTGTAGCTATGTATGGTCTGCTATGTGTGAGTTGAGTGTGCCAATATCTAGAGGTGTTAGAATTCTTTAAAAGATGTTAGGAAGTATATATAGGAAACCTATTTAGAATCTTAAACAAGCACTTGACTTCAAAATACATGGAAGCTTGCAAGTGCCCTCTTATACTCAACACAGGTGAAGCACAGAGTGAACTTTGGTGTTTCCAACTATCCTGAGTGAATTGAGCCTCTGATGGGTGCATGAAGGAATTTAGCATGTTAATTAGATGATGATGTCCTTCAATTGTTAATTGAGTGAAGATTGAGGATTATAATTGAAAGATTGTGAAGTTGCCACTACTGACTACTGCACACTGAAGAAGGAGGCCACCAGATAGTCCCACCTTAGTGGCTGATAAGCCGCCAACTGCAAATAAATGAGATCGCGTTCGAAGGCTCCTCAGCCAGTACGGGAGTTGACTCTCCTATGAGAATGTATACCCATTACCCCTTAGTCTGAACATGAAACTAAGCATACATATCTGACCATTGAGTGCCTGCTGAGGGGTGGCCTGCGAGCGATTCTAAGGATGCCACGTAGGCTGATCTTGGCTGTCGAGCCATTCTTTTTGATATAGAGAGCAACTTTGACTTAGCTTAAAATTGAGTGTAAACTTGAGCTTGTGTATGAAGAACATTCTTTTTAAGCAATTTTTTTTACATTTCTTTGTGCAATGACCTACATGCTTTTAATGAATCTTTGTTATTGATCTAATCATCATTAGTGAAGTTAATTGCCATGCTTTATTTATTTTTTTTGTAATTAACTTCATGTATTTAATGTATATGAGTTATTCACTAATTAACTAACCAATTAACATAAGCTACACTCAATAAGTTAAGTATAACATATATAAGACTAACTTAATTAACTTAATACAATCTAAGTATTAATAAGTTGTAATGTAATCATATCTAATTATTATGTATACATTTAACTTAATAAGTTAATCTAAGTATAAGTTAATCTAAGTCTTATAACTTTAAATAAAGTATATGTTTTTAGTAGAATTAACATAATTATAGTCTATATAAGGTTATTATAGTTACCTATAAATTATACTTGTAGTTTATATAAGTATTAGTTATACTATTAACTTAAGTAATTAAACTGAGGTTTAATTAAGTAAATTATACTCTTAAGTAAATTATACTTCATTAATTTAAGAAATGTAATTATAACCTATCTAATGTTAATAGGAATTAGTAATTTAAGAGTTTAATTAACCTAATATATATGTTGTACATTATATACACTTTATTTAACATCTTAAGTTAACTATATTAACATAAGTATATTATTAACTCATAAGTTAACCTAAGATACAAATTATTGAATCTTTATTAAGGGTAAGCTTAATTGACATAATTAAGATTAGTACATGATAAATTGAGGTAATAATTGGTGAATTAAATCAAAATAACCCTCCCAGCGAATGACCTGAACTCATCCAGTATAAATTTTATAAAATATGTAGGTTGTCTTGCACACTATACTACGACATAAAACCCTAAATACAATTACAAGATAGGTTTAGCATCAATTACCTGACTAAGCTTGTCATTCTAGGTCAGTTTAGAAAGCTAAAATACATCTATACCTGTACAAAATACTAGGTTGCCTCCAGCAACTCTAAGTATGTCATTATTCAGACAAAAATCCTAAACAAAGAAGAAATATACAATTTAGTAGTATAGATCAAGAGAAGAATCAAAAGATAGTCATTTAGGATTAGGAGTAAAGGACCACAGATGTGGACTAGCTGGTTGTGGAGCCCCAAATCCCTAGGTCGGATGGTTTTAAAGTGAATAACACAGTCTACCCACATCCTATGTTCTTTTAGTATGTGGCCATGGGGCTTGGCTTTAGTTTTAGGAACTTGTAACCCTAGTCTAAAATTTTGGGCACACAATAAGTATCTTCCATAAAATACATGTGCCTAGTTGGAATTCAACTCAAATTGCTCATGCATTGTCTTCCTGCATGTGGGTTTCAAGTTCCCATAATCAAATGTCATAAGGGTCCTAGTAGAGGGTAGGTGGCTTTAAACACATAGGAACCCTAAGCTGCATGGTTATCTCTCCCCTAGATTTTTCCTTCCAAAATGCCACATCCATTTTCCTATCCTCCACAATAATCAGTTTGACATTGGGGACTTCCAATGTGTCATTGACCCATCCTAAAATGTCCACATCCATAGAGTCAGGGTCAATCATAGTGAACTTGGTTTATCAAAATCATGTCCAATAGATTTTTCATCCAATATCGAGGGTTTGACTAGGGGTGGGGCTAGGAATTAGGTCATCAAAGATCTCTAAAATTAATTCATTTGCTTCTATCCCATCAAAAGGTCATAAATTAATTATTCGTTAGATTCCTTCATCCTATTTTCCTCAAATGGTGTCTCGTTAATGTTTTCATCCAATTTAGATTCTCTCAGTGAGACGCCATTAATGACGTATCCCTCATCCTCATAATCAAAAAATGTGTGATCCTCACATATTTATGTCTCTCAATCAAAAATGGTATCTACATCCTTAGAGACATATTTTTCCCCGTTCCTTGATTCCAAGATCATGCATGAAGGACTTGATTCTTCCTCAATTTTATTCTTCTGTTCTTTATCCTTTAAATCAAACCTATAGCCTAGAACCTCATCACTGATAGGTTAAACTTCAATTAAGTCTTCCCCCAGTGGCTCCTTAAGAGCCTCCTCTATTAGTTCTTTGATGGGGGGATCGTTGGCAAGATTATCAGTTTGAGGTTCTTCCCAAACTTGGGCTAGAGCAACAAAAACATTTCTCTTAGAAATTGGTATTCTCTTCGTCAAACCCTTAGCTTGACCCTTGCTACCCTTATTTATCAACATCTTGGAGCCATTCTGATAGCATGCCCTTCATTTCCTCTAACAATTTTATCATTGGCCCCAATTGATCACTTATTAGTGTTGGCTAGGATTCTAGAGTTTGGATAGTTTTACTTATCCAAGCCAACACTCTTTCTTGGGCTAAGAATAACTAAGTTTCATAATTTGCCTTAGGGTTGGGTGGGTTTGGGTTTAGTCCCTGAGGTTCAAGATATGAGAGTTCCAGATTTCTTCCCTGGTGATAGGCCATCCTAGGTTGGTCGCTAAGGGATGATGACATATGCTGCAGAGGGTAAGAAGTGAAATTCTAATATCTAGGGTTAGACCCTGGATACTAGATTCCCGAAGTAGATCCCCATTAAGATTTGGAGTTATCCCAATTAGGAGGTAGGTAATGGTAGGTTAAATTGGGATAGTGATCATGTTGGGGATGGGTGTAGTTAGGAGAATAGGTGTTGAAGGTCTTGGAAGGATACATGGAGATGGGATAAAGAGACAAATGAGAGATGCCTAGTTCAAACAAGCACACAAAGTCTCGCCTAACGTGTGACCCTAATTAACCTAGAAACTTTATAGAATCCAAGTTAAGAATACAAAATGAATAAAATCTACCTTTCCTGAGTTAACCTGGCTAGGTTGAGTACGAGGGGACTAAGGGGAAGGCTCGACCCAGCTTAGTACTAAGCTCCTTTATACCACTTAGATGTAGTCGTTTGGCACTACCCCAAAACCATAGACACCAAGTTCCACAAAGAAAATTTAGACCATTCACCTGTTTTCTCGACTTAGGTTCCAAAGCTTGGACTCCAATGATTCCTTAGGGGTCGACATCTAATCCATTTTATTAGGCTTGGGATGTGAGTGCTAATGGAATGTGATGGAGCATTGTTTATTGGGTTGGTGCCCCTTAAAGATAGATTCATCAAGTGTGAAATGCCTAAATAAGGGTTCACAATACAAGTTAATTTGATGTAGTGTCTTTTAGGGTTTAAAACATGTATTAGTGGATTTTTAAGGTTGCAATGATTTAACCACTTCAATTAAGTTCTTGTGAAAGGCACACAATGTTCTTTATCAAGCATGGGTGATGATCTTTTACCTTTAAAATTCAAATAAAGTATGAGTGCCTATGTCAACTCTAAAAATAGATACCTAAATCAAGCAACTTCTAACTTGTGAATCAATTTTTGGTTTGAGTGATGTGGCCAATCAAATGCAACAAATGCTTCTTAAACACCACTCAATAAGGATTAGAACAAATATTTTTTTAAGATTTTTAGAGCACGTTTTCTAATTTTATCATATTTAATAGTGCACTAGGGGGCTTGAGTCTATTTTGACCCCCAATCAGTAAATGAAAATTCAGTGCCATCAAACGTGTGTGGAGTATTTTTCCCAGATTTTTTCTAGATGCGCAGTTATCACAAGAATCCAACACTACCAATTTTAGATCAATCAAAGTAGTAAAGAAATTCTTATGATTTCCAGGTAGAAGCAAATTAGGAAGAAAAATCAGAACTGATAGCAGTCAAATGTGCAAATTTTTAAAAATTAATTACAAATCAGATGGACTTCAAAATTTTATAACTTCTGGACTTCAATACCAAAATATTGAGAAATGATTTTTGAAAAGGTTTGAAACCTATTTTTGCAAGCAGAAGTTGGAGATTTTTAAATGTGCAAGTCAAATCACTCCAATCACGATAAGATTTTTTTATGAAAAGTAAAAATAAACAAGCAAATTTTTAACCTAAGATTCAAACCAAGCAACTAATTTTTTTGAGGTTTTTTTTATATATCCAGAAAGAACCTAATCCAAACTTAGATACAATTATCTCAAGATAATCAAAGCCCCCTTTCCTCCATTCGTCATGCTTTTCTTTAGATTCTTGATTCCTACACACAAGACAACAAACACGAAGTAAGATGGATTAGTAATCTCGAGATAAATGAGGAATCAAAAGGCAAAAATAAAGTCGTGCCTTCCCTGCAACGGCACCAAATTGATGCGGTAAAATTATCCCGATTTTCAATTTCGAGTTCGTTGTAGCATGAAAACAAAGCAATCAATCAATAAATTTTTCTAAATAAAGGGAGTCCAGGTCGAACATAAGGAGGCAATTGTTTGTTTTCAAAACTCTTCACTATTATTTTTTTTTTCTTTTCCATATACATTTTTTGTTTTGAAATAGAGTCGCAAGCAATATAGAAAAATGATAGGATTTCAAAACCACAAATATTGCAAATATGGAGATCACAAAAAATACTTCTATTGATAATCAAGAGTTTTACAAATCTACGAATGATAAAGATACAAGAAAAATATAAACATAAGAGTAAGAAATGGAGGGAGAGTCATGGAGCCGCTTAAGGGATGCCTGTGTGAAGCTTCTAGCGAAGCTTCAGATACAAGGCACTAGGAAGAAGACATAAGACTAGTAGAGCAACAGTAAGGCCACCAGGGTGGCATGGAGGAAGAGGAAGGTGGATACTAGGAGAAGGTTTCCATGTAGAGGTGGAGGTACTCTAATGGTGGTGTACAGCTAGGGAGAGGACTATGTAGAGGTGGTGGGTATGGGATATTAAGGTAGAGCTATGGTGGACTAAACTAAACAAAGGAATTAACTAAGGAAGAATTAGTTGTAGGTGTAGGAGGGGTAGTGTTTTTATAGGAATGGGGATGAAATGAGGACCCTTGGATTTAATCAAGGGTTGTAATGCTTCCACCACCTCAAAATTAACTCAAACTCTTAGATGGGTATCTAATGGTGGTGGTTTAGCAAAGGGAGGGTTCGCTTAGGAGCCTTAGGATTGGAGGGGTCTAGATTGAGTTTGATGATGTAGCCTAAGTGGTGGTTGTTCTAGGTTTTAAAATAGGCCATAGGATGAGGATCTAAAGGTGAATAAAATATGTGGGTAAGGAGTCTTGGAGAAGCCACCAAGTGATAGGTTTTGACTAAAAATAGTAAGTGGTGTTGACCATTGGATGTGGTGTGTGTAGCTTAGATAATTAAGTGGATTTGGGTTGCTAAAAATAAGAAGGTTTTGGGTAGCCTTAGGATGGGGATCTAAGGGTTGAGATGGGTTTTCAAACTTGGGTTTAGGACAAGGTTAAATGATAGAATAGGCTGTCTTTAGGTTCAAAATGGTGGAAGTGTAGGAAGAGGCCATGTGGCCCTTGTCTCCTTTTATTCTTTCTTGTCTTTTTATTTCTTGAAGCTCTTATCCATAGCCTTCTTTATTCTTCATATTGGGCTTCTATATAAGTGCTTCATATCCCAATCCATTTGGGCTATTAAAAATAGGAGGGTTTTTGGTATCCTTAGGATGGGGATCTAAGGGTTGAGATGGGTTTTCTAACTTGGGTTTAGGACAAGGTTAAATGGTAGAATAGGTTGTCTTTAGGTTCAAAATGGTGGAGGTGTAGGAAGAGGCCATGTGTCCCTTGTCTCCTTTTATTCTTCCTTGTCTTTTTATTTCTTGAAGCTCTTCTCCTTGGCCTTCTCTATTCTTCATTATTGGGCTTCTATATAAGTGCTTCTTCTCCCAATCCCTTAGCTTATTTACTCGTACCTAATACCTGTATTATTCATAAAAATAATAATTAAGCCTTAATAATGCATGTATGCATGTATAACCCTATTTATAACCAAAATGCAAGTTTTAACTTAGAAACTAACCCAAAATTAAACATATTAAGGTTATAAAATAGACTGTTATCAAGGGTTCACGTCGTACATGATGAAAATCAAGTTTTCTCGACATAAAGGGCTTCATTCACTTGTCGAGAAGAAGGGAGTCCCTATAGACAGGACTTATTTGAGGAGGCACAACACATGATTGTTGTGCTATGCCACCTACAGGTATAATTCATTACTTGTGAGGATCCTGGAATAGGGAGATACTAGAGCTTCCCATGTGGTTCCAATTTAGGTGCTTTTCATTTCATGATTGATTCAGTTTTAGGCATCGATTGAGTTTATCGAATTGAGAAAAATTTAAAATGCTTGTGTTTCACGCTTCTACGATACCATAGGGAACTAGGGATTGAATCGCTCGACTCCCCACCCGTCGAGTGGGGTCCAAACACTCCAACAGGTCTCTTAAAATCCCAACCTCCATCAATAGAGGAGATCTTCTACAGGAGGTCTTCTTTATGCAACTTTAGTGTTGCACTTCATCAATAAACTTAGAGAAGTTGCACATTGTATTGAGGATGTCGAGTTGAGGTGTTGTGATAACTATTGGGGATCGAACAATTCAAACCTGGTGGCATCACAAAAGGATGAAACAAGTTGTTTAAAAATTTTCTTCGATTCAATAAATGGCTTGATACCCCAAAAATTGAATATAAGGATTGAGAAACAACCATGAGCTATGTAATCGGAACCATATGGGAAGATCCAGTATCTCCCTATTCTGAATTCCTTGTAAGCATCGAAGTATACATGAGGGGCGACGTCGCACAACACTGCAAGTGTTGTTTCTCCTCAAATAAGTCCCAACACCATGGGACTCCTTTCTTCTCGATATGATGATGAGGCCCTTTGCACCAAGAACACTCAATCCCTATGTACATTACATAAACTCTTCATGTGCTGCAAACTTCTTTGCGTTCCTTGAGGCGACGATCACCTCGAAACTCCTCTAGAGTTGAAGCACAAAGTTCAAAACTTTTTTTCCATAGAAGTTGGACATCTAGTAGAGAGACTGGATGTCCACATGCCACCCAGGACTTCTTGTCAAGATCTTTAATGTCCAAAAACTATGGATTCTAGACATCCTATCCCATTGCTGGTCGTTTGCTGAAGACTCAGGACATCTTCTTAGTGTGTTAGACATCTAGATTGGAGAGCAATCAGGAGATGAGGGCAGCAATGGTGCTTCTCTCCTTTTCTTGTCTCTCTTGTAATCTCGATGGAGGGTTTTGTTTGCACATCAATGGGACTGATTAGGTTTTCTCTTGTTACCTTGGGAGATGTTTATAGGAAATCCATTAGTTCTTAATATGATGGTGGCCATTGGTGTTAGTACATTAAGTACCACATAACTCTATTTTAATGTTTAACAAAATATATAATTATTATTGTGTTTATATCTTATCCTTAATTTGCACATTGTCAATTATATAATTTTGACAAGATACAAGAAGGATTGAAATCATGGACATTCAGATCATTTCAAGAAGTTCTCAAAGTTCCATGATGAAGGCTACTTTTATTTTATTTTAGATCTTTGTTAAAGAGCCTCATTCACTTGTATAGTCACTTCATGATACATTTTGTTAATCATCCGATTTTCGTAACTAAAAAATCAGTCATCCTTATTATGTGTTTAATTAGCGATTTCAAAAGAAAAATTGTTAGGTTGACTTTTATTGGCTTATATTTTTATATGACATTATTATTCTAAAACTTATTTTTGACACATGTCTATTAGAATGATCGAAACTTCTCATTTATAAATGTTGTAACCATTCATGATTATTTATTTCAAATTTAATAACTGAAAGCAATTATTCAACAAAACACAAAAATTAGTTGCATAATTATTTTCAGCTATATTTTTATTAATCGACTAAATTACATGATTATGTGCTAATATGAAATTCAGATTCAGTTTTGATTTTTAATAACTACTTAAACGTCTATAACTCAATGATCAAGTCTTTTTGAAGATCCTTGGTACTTCTATAAATGCTCTCTTTGGTTCTTCATTAAAATACACAATTCATATGATATTCACTCTTATTTACTACTCAAAAATTCTCAAGAGTTCATCTTTTTGAAAAAACCCTCTCACATTGCAATTTCAAAGTGCTCTCAAAGCTCTCTCAATCGTGCTCAACTACAAAGGCTTTTACAACTTCCACGCATCAAAGGTTTATTTCGAAAAGGGAAGTTTTTGCAAGGAGGTATTTCTCATTTTCATACTCCTTACTTTCATACTCTAATATCATTTTCTTCAAAGAAAGTATTATTGGAGTATAATTGATTAGTTTTGAGCTTATGATTCTATGTTACACTTACACATTTGGCTCTATAGCATTGTTGTAAACACAATCTCTTAATTCTTATTGTTGTTGGATTTCCTAGTGCGAAATTCTAATTCTTCCTAGAAAGAACAAAAGGAATTTCTTGTGGTTATACAAGAAAGTAGTTGGTGTAAATTGAGATATACCACACTCGATTTCAAGTGGTATTGATTAGTAGAATACTTGCATGAAGCAAATGAAAATTCTTTGTTAGGAGACAAGGTAGAGGTTTTTCCCAACTGAAGGGTTTCCTCTCTAAATTACTATCTTCATTTGTGCTACAACAAAGAAGGGTTTTGGTCATGGTTAAAAATCATAACCAAAGGGTTTTAAATCGTCACCACTTAGCACATCAAAAGTTGCATAGTGGAAGAGTTTTGGTCACGATTCCACCCAAAATCGTGACCAAAGCCCCCCACCTTTGACTTAGCTAAAGGCATTCGGCCACGGTCATGAACCATGACCAGACACCTTTGGTCACGGTTTTCAAATCGTCACCAAAGGCTAAAACCGTGACCAAAGACCTCTTGAAAAAGAATAATATATATTATAATTCCTGCCACCTAAAAATGAAACACTATTCTTACTTTCTTGTATAAAGATCGCTAATAAAAATAACAATACTAATAATAATAGAATGGCGAGATTATCATATGCACAGAACTTCATCATTCCTCCATGCAGCCTGGTTCCACATGGGAAATTAAACAACCAACCACCAAGAGAAACCTTGTGAAATATAAAATGATTTCTCATGGTTTCGATATTAAAAAACATATAGGTGATATACTTTCCTAAGTAACTAATCAAACTTCCATCAAATCAAGATATATTTAAAGAGCCACCTCTTTTATAGTTGATCCAAAATCTAATAGGATATCTAAACCCTATGAAGCACCGAAGGACTTGAAGAAGAAAAAATACTATAAAGATAAATGATTGGCGGATTTTCACGAGGAAAAGTTATGATTTTAAGAAATCTATCATCGTAGTTACGAAACTCGTTATCGAATAAAATTTTATCGAAACTTGAAAGGGAGTCCCGACTCAAACAGGGGAAACAAACGTTCGATTTTGAAATCCGCATTTCCCTTTTATTTGCTTTTATTGTTTTATATCTTTCGTTATTTCTTTGGAATTTTTATAAGACAAGAGATCAAATCGACAACATAATTATCTAGCTAATCTACTTGCAAGATAAGAAAGAGAGAGAAAGAGAGAAAATATCAAGATTTTTATCTAAACAAATATTTACTACAAATAAAAAGTGAAAAACTACACTAGAAAGCGAAAAGATAGAAAGTTGTGAGAAGAATTCCCCTCGACAGTCACTTGGAGGACAGCTCGTTTTGACGGCGCCCGGACGAAGATGGTGAGGAGCGAGATGAAGGCGAACAACATTGAAGGATGGAGGGCGGGATAGGACAGCGTCATAGCGAGGATCTATTTCCTGAAGTGATGAGAGGATGGCCACGGGATGCTCCACGAATGGGGATGAGAGGCGGGAAAAAATATTTGGTTTTCTACTCTAAAAGAGCATCTCGAGCTTGGGACAAGCTCTCTCTAGAGCCTTGAAGGTGGTGAGAGAGAGAAAGGAAGAGATGATGGTGGATGGAGGGGTATGGGTCCTTTTATAGTGGAAGATGAAGGGCTTGGTCGCACATGGGTAAGTAGTGGCATCCGTAAACGTCGCTAAAGATTCGCCCATCTGTCACTAAAGATCCGTGCCAACTCACACTTGCTTGCAGCTGTGTTCACGCACCCATCACATAGCTATGCTCGCACGCCCATCACGCAGCCGTGTTGCACGCGCTAGCGCTTACACTGCATGTGCGCTACGGTGCGGGTGCACGAGTTGGTGCACACGCGTGTGCTAGATAGTGTGCCCTTGTTGCGCTACGTGCATCCAATTGGAGAATTGGGGGAGGCTTTGCGGGTTTCAAACCCACGCCCCTCCTTTGGGAACGCACCTCAAGACCAATGCGCCAAGCCTACGAGTTTGTCCTGAGGAGGAGCCAAGGGCGTGCAGTGGAGACGGCTTCTCAGCTGTTGGATCAAGATCCAACGGTTGGGAATGGATGATATGGATGAAGAGGAAGCATTGGGTGGACTGCTGGCCGGTGTTGGGCAGCCTAGATGGCACCACATAGCACCATCTAGGTCGTCCATCTTCTTTCGCTTACAAAGTATGCCACGGTGCTCGGATCGAGATGATTTTCACATTGCCGAACTGCGATCGTTGCTTCGGATCCATCCGTATGATCAGATTTTTCATCCGAAGCCCATAAGGATGTTACATTACCCCTAAGCATTCATCTTCTTCGAACTGCATACAGTGCTATGGGATTCCGATCTAAACGATTTTGGAGGCGTTGGACTCCAATCGTCGTCCTAATCAAATCCGTACGATCAAATCGTTAATTCAAGACCCTGAATTAAATCTCCTCTCCTGGCCATAAAAGGACGTAATTAACCTAACATATACACAAACTACTCTACATGCAGAATGATGCATATTATGCAATATTTATAACATGGAATGCATATCTAAGCTTAAGAACATACATAAATAGGCATTTTAACCTAAATGGATATGTCTACATCATATCCCCATGCCTACCTTTTGCTAGTACTTAGCAAAATTAAACTATTTGATATGTATAAAAATAAAATTAGGGCTCGATCGCTTAGGGCACTAGTTGTTTATTAACAAAAGGAAATTTCAACTAAGAGCCTAAACTATGAAGACTCGACAGTGCTTGTGTGCCTGCCAAAATGCAAACCGCCCAAGTCCTTGCCTTATTTGAAAAGGGAAGATACATTTTTTTGCTCATTCTTCTTTTCTAATTTTTTTGGGTTTTTCAAGTTTGAGAGTTTCGAGATAACTTTTTACAACTACCCGACCCGCCCAAGACTCAAAAAGACTCTAAGTGCTAAGCATCTTGTGAAAGAGTGATAGACTCACTAGGCGGCCGTTAAAATGAACTTTAGATTTCTACGACCCTAGGTGACCTTAAGAGTTTCTGCGTAAAGGTTTATCTTTCCGATCAGTAACTTTCTCCCTACCTTCTTTATTATTTTTTTATGGGGTTAACACAAGGGCGAACCCAGTATATATCTTCCCAATTTATTCTACTTCCCCGCTTCTTCCCCAAGTGTTTTGGAAATTATTTGTGCATTTTTGTGAGCTGGGCTCTGGATAACCAGCAAATGGGCTGTTACCTATGGCAACTTACTAGCCATACTCGTGCGGTGAAGTGTGTTTATTTTTCTATTTTCATTTTTTCTCCTTTTCTATTTTTCTATATATTTTTTTTCTTTTTATTTTTTAGTATCATTTTTTTTCTTTTTCTAAGTAGGTGGCTTCCCTGATATAAGATTTACCTAAAAGCAGTAGAATGAATATGGTCATGTAGCTGGACTTTGGACAATCGGCCAATGGGTTGTTACCCACGACAACTTACCAGCCATACTATCCTAAAAAGTTCATTAGCTACCTAATTTCCGTAAAAACCGTCAAAAAGTAAGTCAGTGCAAATAGTGTAGATGCTTAAACTTAAAGTCCTCTCAAATCAGAGGGTAGGTTGATAAGTCGTGTACTTATCACCCCAATTTATTAGCCAAATTAGAATAAAATTACTTGGCAAAAACTCGAGACCAAATCCACATTCGAATGGACACCTGGGCTAATTAGGCCCGAAGACTTGAAGAGTCTAAGTATTTAGGTCCTAAAGTATCATTTCCTAAAGTTAACAACTCCTAATGCCTAAGTTCTCTTTTTCTAATTCTAATTTTTTTATTTATTTATTTAAATAATAGGAAATTACTGTTACGGGCTAACAAAATAATCAAATCATAAAGTATCCACCTCCCATACCTAGCTAATGCAATATCTTCATTGTAAAATAAAAGCATAAAGGAGGGCAGAATAGGAAGAATCACCTGTATTCCGTGAAACTTCGGTCAGCTCCAAAACAGTCTATACACGTGCTAAGTTTAATGCCTTCAGCTAAGCACAGTTCTCAAACAAAAATTATAAACATTGAGGGTACAAGAATAAATTTTCCAAGCCCCAAGATATAGGTCCCGGAGAGTGAAAGTGGGTTTGCCAAAGAGATGATCAATAAAAGTGGCAAGCTGGTGATGTAGGGAGAGCCCAAATGGTCTCAAATAGGAGTTTTGTTAACTCAATACAGAGGAGGTTTAGGTAGGTGTAGGATTTGTGCAATGGTTGAGTAAGAAAGGATGATGAGATTTTTGTAATGTGTTGGGGGTTTGTAATGTGTGAGGGCACTCTAGAATACCAAACTTTTCAAGAGTTTCTCCCCAAAATTCAATTTCATCCTTAAAATCTGGGTGCTTGATCCAATCATTCTGATCTTTGTGATTTCCACCCAATATTTGAACATCAAACTCCAAAAATTCAAGATAAGGACATTGTTGGGTTTTAACTTGATCAGGTGAATCTTCCAACAAATTCCTAATTTCATGAATATTTTTCTCATCCCGGTTTGCTATTGTTGGTTGCATGTCTTCATTGTCCTCAATTATCCTTACAACTTTGTGATTTTCTTCCTGAGTTTGGGTTGGCCATTAGGGGGTTGTCTAATGTGTGTAAGGTCATTACCTCATCTATTCTATCAAGCTCCTCAATCAAGCCACACTTTTATTCTTCTTTAAGGCCTCAAAAATATTAAATTGATTTGTTTTATTCCCTGAGGTGATTTCTATATCTCCCGATTCACTAAGAAAGGTCTTCCCAAAAATAGTCGAGGTGTGGTTGAGATGTTTTGGTGCTTCCATGCCAAGGGCCATTAAATCAACAAGGTAATGCAAATCATTAACCTTGACTAGAACATCTCCCAAGAGACCCCTTGGTTTTGTAATAGATCTATCAGCCAACTGCAAGGTTATGTCAGCGTGTTTCAGGTGGCCTACACCCAGTTTCCTACATAGTAAGGTAGGGATCACATTAATGGAAGCACCCAAGTCGAGGAGAGCCTGCTCAGAAGTAATGTTTCCTATTGTGCAAGAAATCAACGGGGCTCCCGGGTCCTACTTCTTAGAGGGTAGCTTGTTTAAGATTAATATGCTTGTGTTGTCAAACAAGACTACTCTCCTAGTGTTTTCAAATTCCTCTCTACGCTTCTCTTTATATGAATTCAGTAAAGCTTTGGCGTAGGCGAGGATTGATCCAATAGCCACGAGGAGTAAAATGATTGTCAATTTGAAAACCTGAACTAAAGACATCCTCTCCAATTTCTCCTCCAGCTTTTTCTATTTGCCCATACAATAACATACTCCCGAATTAGACTCTGATGTTTTGTTGACTACATCCTTAGTTGGGAGTCTAGAGTTCTTATTATGGGTCTTAATGGTATTGACGTGGGTTTGGGTGGGACCCTTGTATCTACTACCACTCCTCAAGGTGATGGTATTTGCAGTAGCAAAGTGCTGTTGGTTAGTGCCTTGGGGAGGGTTGGGCAAAACAAGAGATTTCCGGTTGATTATGGTAGAAACTTGGTTAGCTTCGGGAGGGACTAGAGTAACCTAATAGATAGCATGAGCTTGAGCATGTGGCTCCCCACTATTACCAAACCCTTGAGGCCCAGTGCCTCGATTCTGCACATTCCTTGGGTAGTACAGGTTGTGATGGTAGAGATCCGGGTCGTCGATTGTTTGCACTAAGTTTGGATTGTAAGGTGTCCAAAGAAGTTTACATTTGTTGCATGAGCTGAAGCATTGACCCTTACATTTCTACCATCTTCAAGTTTAAATTAGCATACCCAGCGGGTTGTTGGGCATTCCACATGGGCTGATTAATCTGATTCGGGAGCAACTGAGTATATACATGACCCTGACCCATTGATTTTTACGGTACATAGTTGCTGGGTTAATATTAAGTCTGCTGCCCCTGATCTTACTAAGAGAAGTTAGGGTGATTTTTCCAACCAGGATTATAGGAGTTCAAGGGTTGGACCTAGCGTTCTCTTGTACAGCATAAACATCCTCATAAGATGAGGATGAAGGGTAAGGATCAGAAAAATTGAGATCAAAGGCCCCAATTTGGAACCCATAAGGTTTCGAGAAGTGCTGGCTCGAAGGTCAAGTCGACTCAAGTTGGTTCACAAACTCCCGTCCCATAGGAGCTTATGAAGAATGGAATCCCGAGCTTTGGGATTAAGTGGACCTAGAAGTATTAGAGTTTCCGAACATCCACTCTTCCATTCGTTTAGCAACCAGATCCACCTTATCTAATTTATTGCATATCAATTCCATATCAAATGTATGAGAATCTTAGACCTCATTGACATTTGATCTAGTTTGTTGGGATCAGTTGAAGGTTTCCATGGAGGCATGGTTTATAGAGTTTTCACTCATTTCCTCGAATAAATCATACGCGCTATCTGCGTCTTTGTTGAGGAAATTGCCTCCACAAGAAGCATCCACTTGATAACGGAGTTGATCATTCAACCTGTGGTAGAAAATCTGCACAAGTTGCCATTTAGGCACCTCGTGGTGTGGACACTTCCGCAACAGATCCTGAAATCGCTCCCAAGCTCCATGAAACGGTTCCCTCAGCTGCTAGGCGAAAGTGGTAATTGCCCGTCGCAAAGCATTGGTTCGTCCAATTGAGAAGAATTTCTTTAGGAAGGTCGATTTCAAAGTTGTCCAGGTAGCAATTGGTCTTCCAATGGTACAATACAAATATGCGGCCTTATCCCTAAGTGAATGGAGGAAAAGTCTCATGAGCATCTATTCTTCATCACATTTCGCGATTTGGTGGTCTGAACCAAGGTGATCAGATCCTCCAAATGTTGTAATGGGCCTTCTGAGCCAAGCCCGTGAAAGTATTTAATCAAACTCAAAACCTGGGGCTTGATCTAAACATCACCAGTGGGAATCACAACGTCGGGACGATCCTCGCAATTTGAAAGATCATAAAAATCCTTCAAGGGCCGAGCACCCTGACCATTCATCCATTGGAACCATTGCTGCATCTACTGCAATTCTTCCAACTGTCTCTAAATCAACTCCTGCTAGTTCGAGGGCAGGGGAGGTGGTTGTTGATCAGCAATGGGATCTGCTTAGCTATAACTCAACCTTCGCCTCCAAGAATGGTCTAAAGTTCCTTCCAAGCGAGGATTCAATGACCTCCTTCCAAAAATGCACTGGAAGGAAGTTGAAAGGACGGGGGAAAAGGAACCCTGCAGCATAAAAAATACAAGCATGTCCTTAAATTGGGTAGCTTAAGGACCTATGCTTCAGAAATAAACTCTGACCACACAATGAATTTGGTGTTATCCTTACTCCCAACGGTGGTAAAGTTGGGCCGGCAAAGCAGGGGGAGCGTGTCCCGAGGGTCGCTAATTATGCCAAACCCTTACTTGCTTAAGTCGTTTGACAATCAGGCCCCCTAACTTAGCACCTTTTGAAGCAAGTAGACGTCACTAATTCGAAATGTGTTCAAGAGATTACCCTGAAATGGACTCAATGAATCCTAGGGCCAACGTCTACTCAATTTTATTTAAGACATGGGATAATAGTGCTTCTAAAATGTGATGGACCCTTAATTAGGTTATGCCCTTGATGATAAATTTGTGTCTATGTGCACAACCAATGGTTTTATAAGCAAGATTAAATTTTTGTAAGGTGAATTTTAATGTTCGAATCTTGCTTAGTAGCTTTTAGAATTTAAATATTAGGTGTATTCAACCAGGTTTTGTTAGGCAAACCAAATTTGAAAGAACGAGTTCAAGTATTTTCCTTTATAAATTACGAAAATATGGAGTGCCTGACTTGACCTAATTATTTGAATCCTATAAAGCAGCTACAAGATGAATCAATTTTAAATTGATTAGGTGATGCAACCCAAACAACTCAAACAAGTGATTCAGATGCACCACCAATTAAGGCATACAGAAGCGATTAAGCTAATCTAATTTCTACTCTTTTATGTGTTGATTTATGCATGTACCGGTTCCACAGGTCGGAATCCCAGTTGAGTAAAAATCTAAAGAGGTTATGTGCCTCGAGTGTGGGTGTGCACAGTATGTGTGTTACTTTCGTCCCACAATCAGATCAGATATATTTTTTAATTTTCTTTTTATGCGAGAATAAAGTGGGTGAAGGTGACAAACAAGACAAGCAATTCCTATCCTGGGGTTTGTGAAAACACCGAAGTAGATTAGGTCTTGATTATTAAGGTGGTGAAATGATCTAATGGGTGGGGAAGTAGGTAGGAAACTTACAAATATCTCTACCCGCACCTTACTTCAATCTACCACCTTCAGCTCCTTAATTGGGTTCCTGCAAGATAGTGAATCAAAGAAGATAGGTTAGAAAAATATGTACGTAATGCAGAGAAACACGAAAAATCGAATCAAAATCCATTGCCTCCCTAGCAACGGTGCCAAAATGATTGGCGGGTTTTCACGAAGAAAAGTTAGGGTTTTGAGAAACCCGTTGTCGCAATCACAAAACTCGTTATCAAATAAAATTTTATCGAAACTCGAAAAGAAGTCCCGGATCGAACACAGGGAGGTAAACGTTCGATTTTAAAATCCGTGTTTTGCTTTTATGTGTTTTTGTTGTTTTATATCTTTTGTTATTTTTTGGGAATTTTTATAAGACAAGAGATCAGGTCAACAACATAATTATCTAACTAATCTACTTGCAAAGTAAGAAAGAGAGAGAGAGAGAGAGAGAAAATATCAAGATTTTTATCTAAACAAATGTTTGCTACCGATAGAAAGTGAAAAACTACACTAGAAAGAGAAAAGATAGAGTAGTGAAAAGAATCCCCCTCGACGGTCGCTTGAAGGACGGCTCGCTTTGACAACGCCCAAACGAAGGTAGTGAGGAGCGAGACGAAGGAGAATGGCATCAGAGAACAAAGGGCGGGATGGGACGTCGTCGCGGCAATGATCTACTTCCCGAAGTGATGAGAAGACGGCCACGGGATGCTCCACGAATGGGGATAAGAAGGGAGAAAAATATTTGATTTTCTACTTTAGAGGAGCATCATGGGCTTAGGACAAGCTCTCTCTAGAACCTTGGAGGTGGTGAGGGAGAGAAAGGAAGAGATGATGGTGGATGGAGGGGTATGGGTCCTTTTATAGTGGAGGATGAAGGGCTTGGTAGCACGTGGGTAATTAGTGACGTCCGTAAACGTCGCTAAAGATCCACCCATCTGTCGCTAAAGATCCACGCCAACTCACGCTTGCTTGCAGCTGTGCTCGCACGCCCATCACGCAGCCGTGTCACACGTGCTGGCACTTGCACTACATGTGTACTACGGTGCACATGCACGGGCTGGTGCGTCGACGTCAATGCACGTGCGCTAGCTAGTGCGTCCTTGCCGCGTTATGTGCATCCAATTGGAGGATTGGGGGGGACTTTGTGGGTTCCAAACCTGCACCCCTACTTTGGGAACGTACCTGAAGACCAATGCGCCAAGCCTACGAGCTTGTCCCGAGGAGTCAAGGGCATGCGGTGAAGACGGCTTCTTAGCCGTTGGATCAAGATCCAACGGTTGGGAATGGATGATGCGGATGAAGAGGAAGCATTGGGCAGACTACTGGCAGGTGGTGGGCAGCCTAGATGGCGCCACGTGGTGTCATTTGGGCCGTCCATCTTCTTTTACTTGCAGAGGATGCCACGGTATTCGGATCAAGATAATTTCCATATTGCCGGACTGCGATCGTCACTGTCGGATTTTTCATCCAAAGCCCGTAAGGATGTCGCATTGCCCCCTAGCCATTGATCTTCTTCAGATTGCATGCAATGCTACGGGATTCCGATCTAGACGATTTCAGAGGCGTTGGACTCCGATCGTCATCCTGATCAGATCCGTACGATCAAATCGTCAATCCGAGGCCCTAAATTAAATCTCCTCTCCTGGCTATAAAAGGATGCAATTAACCTAACATATACACAAATTACTATAAATGCAGAATGATGCATGCTATGCAATATTTGTAACATGGAATGCATATCTAAACCTAAGAACATACATAAATAGACATTTTAACCTAAATGGATGTATCTACATCAATAAAGATACAGTACTTGCAGAGCAAAGGGACAAGCTGCTAGACGTTTATCATCATGACCTTACATACCTCATAGAGAGAAGCGACATAACATGTGATAAGTCATCTCGTTTTCTCTTTTCCATCTCAAAGTTGATGCAATCTATGAAGAGATCTTAATCATAAGATGAGATAGATACCAAAAATGGTGAATGTATCTCTGATTATCCAAGAGAATTCTAAATGTCAACTCTTCTCAACCTACTCCCTACTCGTACACTTATTTATGATCTTATGAGCAATTTGTTTTCACGAGAATTTCCTAAGCAAAATAATCGCCTAAAGAAGGCTTGAGAGATTTGGTACTTGAAAGAACTACCTTGGAGCTTAAGCACGGTAACATTGTAGGAATTCATCTGATAAAAACATTATCCTAGTAATGTCACCCTCCGATAAACAAGATGAGTACTATCAGCTCCAATGATCTTTCTGATTTCTTTTCAATATATGGTGAAGGAACTTGTTATACAAAGTTATTTGGCTTAATATCAAATGAATTACAATTTGATTAGCAAGCAAATTCCCACTACAGATTCAGGCAAAAGAAATCAAAGCCATCACGGGCAACCACAACTGAGACTACAGCCTTTTAAAAAAGAAACCAAGAACTCCAGGGTTTGAAGATAGGGCATGATTTTTTTTTGTTAAGGGGGGATTTAAATAAAGATTTAAATTCATCATGGTTCTACTAGCAATAGCTGTATTTCTACTGATATCATCAACATTGCTAAATTTAACTAAAACTGAGTTTACCAATTTATTGATATGAAAAAAATCAAACACATAATTGACTAGGTACAAAGGTGAAGCACTTCCACAATGACTTTTACTATCAAATCTTTGCATGCCAAGAAGCGACCTTATTGTTTATTGAAAAAGAAAAGAAAAAAAACTACTGCGACAGGAGATAACCTATTCAGAATACAATATGCAAATATAGAAAAGTGGAAAAAAAAAGAAAAAAAAGTAAGAAAAGCAAAACATACTTCTCGTTTTGTGAACCATGTAGCTTTCAACGAGGTCTACCTAGCTAAATCCCCAAGAGATGTGCCTTTCCTGGGACTTGAAACCAAATTGCAAGGCCAATGTGATGTTCATGCACAAAAGGTTTGCTTGCACTAAATTTGCACTGCTTGCCCATTTGAAAAAGGATAAAAAAAAGAATCTCTCAACATTTGCAGATAATTTTGCTTGGCCCAGGAGGAACCAATTTCAAGTTTCGCTTCCACTCAATGAAGCTATAACCATCAAAGTGAAGAAAGCTAGTTTTTAGCCTTGCCCTTTACTCCATTGATCAATATTTGAGCTATGGGAATCTTGCCTCCTAAAATCAACCCAAGAATGGAAACAAGAAATCAGCATTCAGCATTTGAAGAATATTGTGAAATTAAAAGGTCACGACAGGCCTTAAGCAACAGATGGTAGGCTCCTCATGTCATTTTTTTCAAGTACAATTCTAAATTTCACTTATTAAGCACTAGAATATATATCAAGTTCTTTGTTTACAAAGCCTTACTTCATAGATTACAACCTCTTTTTCCCGTTATGCTTCTTCATATTAACAAGAATTTACCAATAACATAAAAAGGACTCATTTACACCAATTTAGTTAGAAGGCTCCACCCTAAACTTACAAGATCAAGTCTCCACAGTATCCATGTTGCAAGTGTATCTCCTTTTTTCCGAAAGCAGCCTCTTCCCTTTTATCCTCTATTACTTTTACACCAACGTTTTCTCTAATAATCTCGTTTCAGATATGATCCCTCATTATGTGGCCCTATGCATCCACTTTAACAGGTTCAACTCCAGACATTCACATCCATATAACATCACCAGTCTTATTGTTGCTCTATAGCGTTTACCCTCAACTTTCAAAGAAATTTTGCTGCCTAAAGCAAATGAAGCCCCTCTCTTTAATATTTCTGTCGACTATTTATTCATTTCTAATGACATCCACAAGGATAGTACCATCTGCCATGATACTTCATTTGGATGTGTTTCACTATCACCAACTACCGGAGTGAAAAGACAAGCACTCAAAAACCTTGGTATCAATGTTAACTTCAAAGTAGTCTAAATCTCTAATCAAGGTATATCTCCATGATTTCTATCCCTTATGAGGTTAATATACGACATAGATACCCCTCTCTTCTCTTAAATGCTCCACAATATAAACCATTCTTAAGATAGTTTAAGCTGCAATCCAAAATAAATAACCTTTATATATGATATATCTTTCATTTCTTATGAAATTATTTTCTTTCAATATTGTTTCTAAAAACCACATCCAACCACACCAAGGATTGAGTAAAGCATCTTATACCAAGGCTAGAAAACCAAGGCTTGAATGGTAATAAAGCATCCTATACCACAATTATAATGGTGAGAACGTGGTCGAAAAAAAATACTATAGGTGGAAACTTCAGGATTCAATAATTTCCATAAATGCAAAGCACAAGATTTAAAATTGCTCACAAGAGAGAGAGAGAGAGAGAGAGAGAGAGAGAGAAACGAGATAGAAACATGGCAATGCTTCCAGCCCAACTCTTTTGATCATTGAATGGAAGGTTTGCTGCCCCAAATTTCCTTCCAACGATATCAGCAAATCCTAAATGGCTATATGAGTAAGTACAAAATCAAATCAGATAAAGTCTTTGGAGAAAAGGTTTACCATCTCCACCACTCATCATAACCAATAAGACTATTCCAATGGGTGAATCACGCTAAAAGAGGAGAACACAGAGTAGCAATACGATAACATAATAGAGAGGTCCCCTCAGTAATTCCGTAAAGAAAATTTGTCAATTTACAAGATCAACTGATTAAAAGGTTGGAAAGGAAGAAGATAGGAAAGTGTGATTAGAAAGTACTTGGGCTTTCCTCCACCGTAACTGATTTAATAAGTTCTTCATTGTTGACAAAAGAAAGACCACTGATAATAAGTCTAAAGCAATTAAGAAGTGAAATTACAGCTTCAAAATATCATGCTTCCATGGAGGAGTTTGTACAAAAAACAAAGGTAAATTGGTTCACGAGGAAAAAGAAAGAAACTCAACTTTGGTAATATCAGTAGTTCTAAAAATATTAGTAAAGTTCTAAACATGCATGACTAACATGTACTTGAAAAGTGACCAGGAACACATAGAAGGCACACTTGATAATACATGAACAACTTTCCTGCTCAATTTTTGCTCTATAGTACAAGAAAAAAACAAAAAATAAATAATGTAAACACCACATAAAAAGCACACTTGATAATACATGAACAGCTTTCCTGCTCAATTTCTTCAAAAGTACAAGAAAAAAGCAAAAATAAATAATGTGAACACACCAAGAGACATGAAGAGGAAGAGTAAAGAAGTCATAATCAGGTTAAATGATTTGGAAAAGGAACTTCCTCCTAAAGAAGAATCAGGGGACTTGTTAAATAACTATGTTTGTGCACAGTATCCCTCCAAACAATCTCAGGGACTTTCTCATGGATCTTTAGATGCCTAGAAATATCGAAAATTAAAAGAAAATAATGAAGGATCACCAACCAGATCAAGGAATAAGAGAATCCTGCGGTCCCTGGAAGCGAGGCGACGCTACAGTAGTCTCCCAGAGGTGAGGCGACGATGCGGCCTAGAGGGAAGTGGGAGGGTAGTGGAGGGAAGGGGAGGGGGGGTAGGGGGCGGCCGTCTCAAGGAGGGGAGGGGTGGTGCCACTTCTGCCGCCACCGTCAAGTGAGGGGAGGGTATGGTCAAGTGAAGGCGCCACCGTCATCAGGAGGGGGAAGGGGGCAGGGGATGGTTAGCGATGGAGGGAGTTGGGGTGATGGTCGGGGATGGGGGAAGGCGGCGCCTTCGTAGGGTGACGAGGGGAATTAGAAGAGGCGGAAGGGTATTTGAGGGAGGATATTTTTCTTAAAATGTAAAAGTCCTTTTTCATGGTTTTTAAAATCTTGACGAAAAGTCTCGTCATAAAATAAACCTAATCACTTTTTTGGTCACGATTCTAGGTAAAGTTTTGATCATAATTTATCTTTGGTCATGATTTTAGGAACGGTGATCAAATGATTATAATCAAAATTAATTTTTCTAATAATGATGGTTTGATACTTTGTGCTTTTTAAATCATAATTTTAGTTGATAATTGCTATTTTACACAATTCATCCCTCTTTTGTGCTATTCTTAATTGAATGAAATCCAATCATTAGGGATTAATACTAATTTAATTTTGCAATATAAGCCCTCCAATTAATTTAGGCAATTAGGTTTAAATATCGAAAGGCATTGTATTTGCATCTAGACCCTTTGGATTAATACCAAATCAAATATGGATAAATTAAATGTTAAGTAATGTTATTTAATTAGGTGATATTAGCATCGAAATGAGTATAGTAGAAATGGCTAACTATGAATGATCCTACACTAATTTTTCAAATATATTAAAGTATGTTTTAAGATTTTCAGTTTTAAGCCCAAGGTCGAACTTAAGGAAGCGAGCTTAAGGTCCTCAATTTCTATGCGAATACTAAAAGCGAGTCACTTCCATTTGCTTATTTTATTTTTGAATATTTCTTGATTTTAAGATTTTTTGCGTGATAACTTTGTCCTTGAGGTACTCCCTTAAAAATAAGTCCTTCACAACATGCCAAACTCGAGTCTAAATAATCTCGCTACACGTGAGATTAGATACCTGCAAGTCACAAGTTATCTTTTATCTTTTACAACTTTTTTCTTGTATCTTCTTAACTATCAAATAACAGATACTAAGAGAACAAAGGAAAATTTTCAAGAATTGAAATAAATTGAAATACTTAGCTTATTTATATATGCACATATGTATGTATAAGATATATATATTTATGTGTGTGTGTATATATATATATATAGAGAGAGAGAGAAGAAAAGGATAATGGGATGTAGTACCGTGCTAGGTTAACCTATGTCTAGAGAGACATGATTAACCCTAGCTATGTGCCGTGTGAATGTGTGGGTTAGACATGTGTGTGTGTGTTTGAATGCTTGATGTGCATGGGTTATTGAGTATGTGCATGCAACTCGTGTGCGTACACACACGATATAATGCGTGAGAAATGGGAATGGTGTGAGTAGTGTAAAAATGTGAATGTGCATGTTGTGTGTGAGTGAATATGAGTGTGTGTGTGTTAATGTGAGTGAGGGTGTTTGCGAGTGAGTGCATGCATGCGTAGGCATGTGTTAAGAGGTGAGTGCGTGAGGTACACCCAGTGCTGTGTGTGGTGTGAGTGAGGCATGCATTGAGAGATAGCATGAGGGAGTGGTGATCGGCTGGAGGGGAGTAGAGAGGGATTGCGCGAGAATTGGTGTGGGCATGCAACCGGTTAAGTGAGGAACTTGCCAGTTGCGAGTTGCACCAACAGGTCACGAGAGGTGCACAGAAGATGTTGGTGACGGGCAAAATGAGAAGTGCACCAGTCACATTGGCGTGCTAGCGGGTTGCATAGGGGTGAAGTGTGGGTGGGGTGATCGGCTAAGGCGATTCTGACCGAGTAGTGTGTAGGTCCTTGTCATTAGATAAATGAGAAGTGAGCTAGTTACGAGGGAAAAACATGAATCGCAACTGGGGTACTGTTGCAGAACATAGCAAGGAAAATAGGAGCTTCTAGGCTATGCTAATGGCTATAAAAGCATGATACAAAATAACAAAACACAGAGAGAGCCACCACGTCTACCTGCTTACATAGGAGCTAGATGGTGGTAGAGCTTACTGTGGTGGTTGCGACCACGGGGAGCTTCTCCCAATTACCAGTGGGGGCTCTCAACTAGTTGAGGCCGCTGGGATTGGGAGGAAGAGAGGGAGAGAAGAGAAGCAATTGACATCTGTGAGGTGTGTGCTGTGAGGGTGTGTATGAGTGAAGATGGTGTGTGCCAACCCTAAGAGTGAAGGTGGGGGTGGTGGTTTTGTAGGTGAGAGGTGAGGTGTGTGGTGCATGCAGGTGACCATTATTGATAGGGTTATTTGTAGGGGAACACTTGGGGTTTAGGGAATATAGGTGAAAGGGGGATGATGAAAAGTGGTGGTACACCTACACATAAATTGATGATTAACCTACCTCTCTCTCTCTCTTTAAATTATTCATGTATGCAAGTATTGTTACCTAATCCTAGATGTGTAAATCTAGAAAATATCATAAGATTGACAGATTATTATTGTGAATTGCTACGCAATCACACCCTCATGCCAATCTTTGCTAGTCCCTAGTAAAACACTTATTTAGTACCCAATATAGAAGTTAAGTATTTAGAAATAATCTTTATTGAAGATTTTTCTAAAGCAATTCCAATGTGTTTATCTGTTGGACATTGTGAGAACCAATTACAACGAAGACTACCAGCACTTAAGACTTACATGACATAGACCATCTCTCGATTAACAAGGACTCTCGGTATTTATGCCTTAAGTACGACTTCCAGGATCCATAGAGTTTTACCAAGTTTAAGATGAAAAGAACTTATGGTTGTGCTTGGTGCAAGTTAGCACTAACCAGACGAACTTAAGACTCAAATACAAGGTTTTACTTCCTTTTATATCCAGGTTGGTCTCCGCTTCAACTCATGTTTTCAGATCAACTCTAAAAATAGTGAATACTCAAACCCAACTCTTATTGAGTATGTGGCTCAAAAATATTTGGCGGAAAACATAGGGTGTATATAGTGTACCCTAAAGCAACCATTTTTGGTCGATATGTACAAAGGTATTTACAATAGGATTTGGAGAACATCCCAACTTGTTGCAAAGAATTTTTTTCCTTTTTCTTTTGACTTTTTTCTATTTTTTCTGCTTTTCTCCATTTTTCAATCTTGTTTTGATGATTTTTTTTCTTCCTTCTTTCTAAAAACAAATATGTCGATGTCTCCTGTCAACTTTATTTATTTGGTGGGTGAGTATTTGGTGGAAAGAGTTTCTCCTAGACATAAGATCAAAGATTGAGACAAAGAGTCTATCTACACGCATAGGTAAGGACTCCACCTTCCCTAATGAGCACTAGGGTTGAGAACTTAAATTTGCCTAGTTCTCCCTATATCTGTGTAGTGTGAACCAAAGTTACTCAACTCTTAAGTAGAGGCAAACAAATGAATCTTGCACTGGTTAACTCAAGTACAAGACTATGTCCTAAGTTAGGAAGGATTTTGGTTCTATCTTGTCAAAGCTCAAATGTATTAAGCCTAAGCCTGAGCGAATCAAGCTTATGTGGCCAGGAAAGTCTAAAAGCAAAGGTTGAATGTCCATAAATACTTATTTTATTTTTCCTTTACCTTTGAGATAACAAATAAACACTTTTGAATACATTTTTGGAGTTTTTTATTTTTCAATTTTTATGTGTTCTTTTATATTTTTTTCAAAATTTTTCAACATTTCCCAATTTTTATGGATTTTTCAATAAAGCTATTAATACACTAAAGATGGATATGTATAATGGAAGGGAGCCCTACATGATACCCAAAGAATATACAAGATCTTATGGATGCCTATCCATCCCCCCATGCCAAATCTTGCTATGTCTTCATATGCATGCGAGATGGGTGAGACAGGATTAAAGGCTCTTGGCATAATAGTAAGGGGTATAAGGCAGGGTGGATGGTTGGGTGGATGGTGGGTGGTGGAAACATGTGAAGTGAAGTGAACTGTAGTGAACTGAAATAGAGTACAAAAAATGAGAGATGAGAGAATATGGTGAAAGGCGAAAGGGTGTTCAGGTGCCTCCCAACTAGCACTGAATTTAACGTCCCTAGCTAAACTAAGAGTAAGGAAAAAGTTAGTCACCCTCCAGTAGGAAAACTGTCTCACTAACGAGGGTAGATTCATGAGTGAGATAAGGTTTAATCGCAGCCCATTTACCATAAATTTATGCCCAATTTTGGGGTCTTCGATTTCAACGTTGCTATTGGGAAATGGTTGTGAGATAAGGAATGGCCCAATCCATTTAGACTTTAGTTTACTAGGAAATAATTTAAGCCAGGCATTATAAACCCAAACTTGCTGTGATGGCTCAAACTCCTTCCACCAAATGTGGCTATCATGAAAGGCCTTGTTTCATTGTTTAAAGGTCAAAGCAAAGTCATAGGCCTCACATCTCAATTCTTCTAATTCTTGGAGTTGGAGTTTCCATTCTCGACCACACAGGTCTGGGTCGAGGTTACATTAGCGAATCGCCCATTAAGTGTGGTGCTCCAACTCAACAGGCAAGTGACAAGGCTTCCCGAAAATAATTGTATAAGGTGACATACATAGGGGAGCCTTGAAGGCAGTCTAATACACCCATAAGGCATTAGTTAGCTTGTCAAACCAATCCTTACAGTCATGATAAACCATTTTTTCGAGGATTTTCTTGATCTGTTGGTTCAACACCTCAGCCTGGCCATTCATCTAGGGATGGTACAGAGATGCGATAAGGTGGTGAACTCCATACTTCCTCATAAGTGCCCGAAAAGATGAATGTGTGAAATGGGTTCCTCCATCCGAAATGATGGCCCGAGGGATCCCAAAGCGAGCAAATATATAGTCCTTCACAAATTTAGTGGTGACAACATGGTCAGCATGGTGCATGTGAATAGCCTCAATCCATTTCGAGACATAATCAGTGGCAACGAGGATGTACTCAAACTCATTAGATGGAGGAAAGGGACCCATAAAATCGATTCCTCATATATCAAAGATTTCTATAGCTAAGATGGGTTGCAAGAGCATCATGTCACAGTGTGACATTGACCCTAGTGATTGGCATCTAGTGTAGCGCTTAGTATAACTGTGTGCATCCTGATGAAGGGAGGGCCAAAACAATCCACATTGCAACACCTTGGCTACCGTCTTCCTCCCACAAAAATGGCCTCCGCAGGCCTAATCATGGCGAAAGGATAACACACTGGGGATCTCGCTGTTAGGAACACAGCGATGGATAATCTGGTCAACACCTAATCTAAAAAGAATTGGATTATCCCAGAAGTAATACATTGCCTCTACAATAAGACGCTCATGCCGATTTTTAAGCCAACCTCAAGGAAGAGAATCAAACGTAAGGTAATTAGCGATATTGGCATAATAAGGTCCACTTGCCACATTTATCGCCAGAAGGTGCTCGTCATGGAAAGACTCATTGAGTGATAGAGAAAGTCCAATATGGTCTGGGTTAAGTCTAGAGAGATGGTCTGCGACCATATTCTGGGCTCTAGCCTTATCTCGTATCTCAAGATCATGCTCTTGTAATAGAAGGATCCATCGAATCAATCGGGATTTAGCATCCTTCTTATGCAAGAGATGACGGATGGTTGCATGGTCAATGAAGATGGTAACATGGGAGCCTAGAAGATAAGATCTGAATTTCTCCAACCCAAAGACAACCACCAGCAACTCCTTTTCAGTGGTCGTATAATTACGCTAGGCCTCATCCAACGTCTTGCTGGCGTAATACACCATGAAGGGGTGTCTATCACGTCTTTGTCCTAAGATGGCTCCGACAGCTAAGTCAGAAGTATCACACGTCAGCTCAAAGTCGAGGGACCAATCAAGTGGCTAGAGAGCAGGGGCTTTAGTGACAGCATCACGTAACTACGTGAATGCCCGAATATAGTCGAGGCCCATGTCAAAGGGTACATCGGTCGATAGGAGATGCGCCAAAGGTTTGGAAATCTTGGAGAAATCCTTGATAAATTAAGTTGGCTAGACAATCATCAAATGTCAATCTGAAGATCGAAAAATCCTCCATAAAGACCTTAAGAAAATCACCTACCATGTCATGGAATATTGCCAGCATGCAATGTTGGAAGGTAGCTGGCACGTTACAAAGTCTGAATGGCATTCTTCGAAAGGTGAAGGTGTCGAACGGACAAGTGAAGGTAGTCTTCTCTTGATCATGGGAGTCGATAGCCACTTGATTATAGCCTAAGAACCCATCCAAGAAACAACAGAACTGTTTTCCCACTAACTGCTCTAGGATTTGGTCAATAAAAGGAGAGAAAATTGGTCTTTCTTAGTAGCAGCATTGAGTTTCCTATAATCTACACACACTCACCAAGACGTAGGAATGTGTGTAGGGATGGATTCGCCCCTATCATTAACATGGATGGTGAGGCCCACCTTTTTGGGTATGACATGAATCAAGCTCACCTAGGGGATGTCACTGATCGGGTAAATGATTCTTACATCAAGCCATTTAATGATTTCCTTTGTAACGATACAGCGACATCCCCTAGGTGTAAGAATCATTTACCCCATCAGTGATATTTTTTTGTAATGATTCTTACATCAAGCCATCAGGCCCTAATTATAGGTTTGGAAATTTGGGTTTGGTTAATAGGTGTAAGCCACAGTTCGACCTTTCCTGCGAGATATAGTGACATCAAGCCATTTAATGATTCTTACATCAGGGGGCAAGGCTTGATAGGTCGGACCCTGATTATAGGTTTGGAAATTTGGGTTTGGTTAATAGGGTCAAGGTTGTACAATAGGTTGGGTTGCCTACCCCTAGTCTTTCCAAGAGAAGTTCGGGTGATTTTTCCAACCCGGGTTATAAGTATTGGAATACGGGTTAGTTTTAAAGTTCCCTTGGATTGCCATGACATCCTCATATTCTGAGGATGAACTGGTTAGGATAACAGGGATCAAAGGTCCCTAATTGGAATCCTTTAGTTGGGTTCTAGCTCAAATGGCTCATAGATTGAGCCAAGTTCACATTATTCACAAACTCCCTCCCTAAGGAAGTCTGGATAGCAATGGTTGGGCGGTTAATTCCTTTCTTATTCATCAGTTCTGCCAAATGTTTAGACACAAAATCAACTTTGTCTAATTTTTGGCAAATCAGCTCCTTATCAGCCCAACCTGAATTGTTCTGAATTTCATTAATTGATGCTCTAGGATGATTGGACCTACCATAAGTATCCATGGAGGCATTAGTAAGGGAATTTTCACTCATATTTTCAAATAGGTCAAATGCACTATCCTCATCCTTATTCAAGAAGTTACCTCCACATGATGCATCCACCAAATTTCTTAATGGTTCATGATGAACGGGTTTTGGCGAAGTAAAATTAGGGTTACGAGAGCACATCGTCGTAGTTCAAAAAACACGTTATCAAACACAATTTTTAACCGAAACTCCAAGGGATTCCCAGGTTGAACACAGGGAGGTGACGTTTACTTTCGTTGAAATCCACATTTCGTGTTGTTTCTTTTTGGTATTTTAGGGTTTTATGATTTTTTTTGGTGTTTTTGTAAAAAAAGGGCAAGCAAGATAACTCACAAAGGAGAGGGAAAAAAATCTGATATATCATGCAAATGTTTATTACAATATGCTAAGAAATACAAAAGAGATAGGGGTGAGAAGAAATCTCCCAAATCGACTGTTTGGCAAGATGATGGTACTTGGTGGCAACTTGGACGAAGAGGGTGAGGTGCTAGATGATGAAGGTGAGATGCAGGAGGACGCCAGGAAGAGGAATGCTTCACCAAGGCTCTGGAATGAGGATGAGGAGATGGAGGCAATCTTCTACCGAAATGGAGGTGGGAGGACGACTCCGAGGCTTCCTATGAAGGTGGTGAGATGGAGGATGAATATTTGGTGGGGTATAGGAGCATTACACTAATAGGAGGCCTTTAGAGCTTGGGCATAAAATCTAAGGGAGCTTTGGTAGGCTATTAGAGCTTAGGAGTAGATGGGAGTAGAGTAGGTAGAGATGGTTTGGAAGGGGAGGGGTCATGGGGTTTATCCAATGGAGGAATGGAGGTCATTTGCGTGCACAGGTCTTCAGTGACATTTAAAGCATCATTAAAGACTTGTCGGGGGTGTTGCTACACATTCAAGTGCCTTGGCTGGCGTGAGGAGGCACGGTTGCAGTTGGCGTAGTGTGAGGAGATCGTAAGCCGTTGGATCGGGCACGGATGGATGAGATTGCAAGGAGATCGCGTGCACTCATGGATTCAAACATGCGTGCATCGCTGGCAGCTGTTGGATGAACCATCACATGACTGGGGGAGCCCGCAGATCGTGCCCTCGTGGTCGTTCAAATCTCACACCCGCTAGTCAAGGAAGCATGTCCACCATTCAATCTTGATCGTTTGGCTGAGGAGCACGTGAGGATTGCGCCTCTCGCGAGATTTGAATCGCACTCATCACACGATTATGAAGATCGAACGATGGATAATGCACCCGGTCGACTTAAGTGAGCGCTCCATATGGCACGTGTCTGCCTGGGCGTGCGTCTGCACATCTTCGAGTGGCGTTTCCTCACACATGTGCAATGCTGACCGCTTGATCAAGATTGAGCAGTCCAATTTCTTCGGGTGTTGAAGAGGGCACAGCGGATTGAGGCTCCAACCCACGTCCCCTCTTTGCGAAATGGGTGCGTTGCCACTGTGGTAAGGGTGCTGGTTGGTCGGGCAGATACTTTAGCTTGCTACGGCCTCGACCGTTGGATGTGGATCCAACGGTTGTGATCAAATCTTCCTTGAGGTGCTTTTGGAGGAGGCCGAATGATGTTTGAGCTATTCTTAACCTTTGGATTGAGATCCAACGGCTGGAATCCTCTCTTTGAGGCAAGGTTGGGGGCTACGACTCATGTAGGGCGGCCTGGATGGCACCACGTGGTGCCATTTGGGCTGTACATCTCCTTCTCGTAGAGGATGCTACAGAGCTCTGATCGGGTGATTTTCGTGCTGACTAACCGCGATCGTAGCTCCAGATCCATCTGTATGATCGGATTCTTCATTCAAAGCTCGTAAAGATGTCACACTGCCTCCTAGCCATATAAAATGTTGGAATTAATATACAGAATATACAAACTATCCTAAATGCAATACAATGAATGTTATACAATATTTATACTATGATATGTAATGCTAGACCTAGGAATTATCATAAATAAGCATTTTATCATGAATTCATGTGTGTTTATCATTTCATTTAGCTCTTGATAGAAAATCTAGACTAACTACCACCTTGGAACTTCATGGTGTGGGCATTTTCTCAATAAATCCATGAACCACTACCAAGCTGCATGTAATTATTCTCAGGGTTGCTGAGAAATGGTTGTAATGGCCTTCCTAACTACATTGGTTTTACCAATAGGGAAATATTTTCTAAGGATGGCATCTCTAAGAGCTGCCCAAGGGTCTATAGGTCACCCTATGATTCTATATCCATGGCTGGCTTTATCCTTTAAAGAAAAAGGGAAAAGCTTCATCTTTAGGACATCTTTGCCCATATTCTAGATCTGGATTGTTTGGCTAATGGTAGTTAGCTCCTCTAGGTGCTGAAATGGATCCTCTAAGCTACTTGTGAGTGAGTGCGGAGCCTAAGGGATCAAATATACACTAGAACAGGGGGTGAATAGTGTAATATCTATTTAAAATATAACTTAAAAAATTATTCACTAGAAATCAAAGATGAATAAGCACAAACTAGAAAAATAACACCTGATTTTACAGTGGAAAACCTTCCAGGTAAAAGCCACTACCTAAGCCTCCCAGCTTAGGATTTTCTCGACTACTCAACACTAGTCAAATCCACTATCACGTACCACTTGAATGAGGGTGGCACAACCTCATACAAACGTCTTCTCTTACACTTGATCAAGAGAAGAACAACGGGACTTCCAATACAACTTAGATTCTCAGATCAAGAACAACAATATAAATGAATATAATAATATTTCCTATGGAACCTCGGCAATATTAAAACAAACTGAGCTTCTTGAATCACAAGGGAACATGCTTTGAATTGCAATAGTTGTAGGCGTAGAGGCACAAAAGCACTAGAGAGAGTATGCGTGCTTTTCTCTTTTGAAAGCTCTTGAGGTGTGTTTTGAAAAGGGATGTCAAAGGTCCTATTTATAGGTGTTTTTCAACCTGTTTTGGAAATTCTAGAAACACAGCTTTGATCGATCAAAATAAATGTTTGATTGATCAAAACTATATTTAATCGATTAAACAAGGTATTAATCGATTCATTATTGATCGATTAAAAAGGTATATTGATCGACTTTATGATTGATGTGCACACATCTAATTGGCCTAAAATGCCTATTTATGCAAGTTCCTAGGTCTATAAAAGCATCATGTATTATAAATATTGCATAGCATGCATCATCATACATTTATATTAGTTTGTAAAAATTATAGGTTAATTTTCCATTTTTGTGGTCAGGGGGCAAGGCGATATTTTTTGGGACCTCGAATTGAAGATCCAACCGTATGGATCTGATCAAAGTGACGATCGGAGTTCAATGCCTCCGAGATCACCCCGATTGGACCTCCGTAGCATCAGATGCAATACGATAAAGATCAAAGGTCAAGGGTCAAGTTGGTGTAAATCCATACCTCAAATGACAAATCCAACAACACGGATAGATTTAGATCAACGAACGTAGCCCAACGGTGTGAAAATTGTCTTAATCCAACATCTGTGGCACCATCTACAAGCATTGGAAAATGGACGGCCCAAATGGCACCACGTGACACCATCCTAGCCACCCAAGATCGCCCGCAGGACCTCTGCTTAGATTGCTTGATCAATCCTAGCCGTTGGATCTCCATCCAACAGCTGAGAGCGCTGCAGCCATAAAATCAAGAGCACAACAAAGAAAACGCCTTAGCTTAGTGGTCGGGCGTTCTTTCAAGAAGAGAGTGGCCAGGGGTCGAATCCTCACGCACCTCAAATCAAGTGAGAAGTGGCGCGCGGAGAAATTGGACCATTGGATGCGGCGCGAACGGCCAATGGAGCAGCAACATGGTGCCTTCTAGTGCACCAGATGAATGATCACGCTACACACATGCGATGATGCACCCTCGACCCGCCATCATACGTAGGCACTATGTAAGTCGAAGATGAAGCGTGCTCGTGCGATCTAAGCTATCTAATTGAACGATCAAATGACTAAGCTCGGTTGGGTGCGATGAAGCGGTGAACGGTTGAAGAGGAGTCATCGACGTGGTCGCGTGTCGACGCTCTAATCTCCATCTCACAGCAAAGATTGAATGCACGCTTTCAACGACGTGCATCTACAATGACGCACGTATCCGTCACTAAAAGCCCTATACTTAATTTTAAAGACTTAAAAACACTTTTATGCCCCCATTCTTATAACTATAAAAGGACCACCCCTAGCACACATTTCTTCATCCCTTTCTCTCAACTCTCACCCCCTCCAAAGATCTACGAGCCGGTCCCATACTCGGGATGCTCCACTAGAGCTAGAGTAAAATAATTTTCCATCTTCTCACCCCCTTTGTGGAGAATCCCATGGTTGTCTTCTCGCCACCATTCGGGAAGCGGATCCCACTACGACATCGCCCTATTCCGTCCTCCATCCTCCAACTCCGCTCTCCCTCATCCAGCATCTCACCACCCTCTTCCGGGTGCTCCGTCAACGCGGCTCATCATCCAACTAGCTGTCGAAGAAGATTTTCTCATCCCTCTCTTTTTACCGCTTTCTAGTGTTTCTAGCTTTCTAGTTATAGAAATTAGTTGCAATGAACATGTTGTTATGGTTATGAAATATTTGTTCACTCTCTCTCGTTTTCTCTATATTATTCTCTCTCTTTTTTCTATTATTTATTCTTTAAGTAGAATAGCTAGCGTAGATTAATTTCAACCAGCTAATCTGCTTTGTGAAAAATAATTCTAAATGCAATTTTTAATCAAGCGTTCGCCTCCCTGTGTTCGACCTGGGACTCACCAGAGTTTTGGTAAATTTATCTAATAGTAGATTTTTACGCAACCACAACGACGAGTTTTCAAACTCAATCTTTTAACGGTATGAAATCTCGCTCATCATTTTGGCCCCACTACCGAGGAGGCAATGCTCATTGATTTCCCATGTTTTTCGCCTTTCATATCGTTTACCTCACTTGTCTCCATTCTTATTGTGATTGCTGGTACTCTCTCGAGGAGGGTAAAAGCAGTAGATTGGAGCAAAGTGCAGTTGAGGTGTTTGTAAGTATATCTCCACCACCCACCCCTTAGATTTCATTCTTCCACCTAATAACGCAAACCCTAATTAACCTAGGAGCTTGCATAAACTCTAAGGTTAGTTCTAGTTGTTTGTTTGTTGCCTCCACCTACCTCACCCACACGCATGCACACGCACGCACACACATATATTTGATTGTGGGATTTAATTAAACATACACACCTTATATTCCCACACACACCTATGGCACCTCACTTTTGTCTGATTCAATCACTTAATCGGGAATCCGACCAAAGGACCAGGGCCTGCACGACTTATACAAATAAGTGATTAGGAACATATTAGGCTTAAATTGTTTAGGTGCCTTAATCAAGTGGTGCAAGAGGTCAATTGATTGAGTTGTTTGGGTCGCACCACTTAAGATAAAAGTGATCCATCATTAGCTTGCCCCAAAGGATTCAACTTTTAGGGCTGAACCAGGCACATCACATTTGTTTTATTTGTAAAGGATATATCTTCATTTGTGCTTTCAAAACTTGGCGTGCCTCACAAAACCTTGTCTAAATATACCTAAAATTTGAATCCTAAAAGCTACCAAGCAAGATTTAAACCCTAAAATTCACTACATCCAAAAATAATCTTACTTGAAAATCATTGGTTGTGCACGCACACACATTGAACCTGATCGTTAAGGACACAACCCATTAAAAGGGCCCATCACATTCCAGAGCACATTCAAACCTAAGCCTAACTAAAATCAAGTAGACAATGGCCTTAAGGATTTGACTTGCTCTTTGGGGCCCAGATCGAGATTATTTTTGATTAATCTACTTCTACCGATTCATCTGATGACTAGCTAGGGAAGTAGTGTCAAATGACCGCGGTTGGGGGGTATCAAAGGAACCTAAGGTGAAAGCCAAGGGAAGAATGTTCTCCCAAATCCCTCCCTCTAACTAGTTGGATTGACCAGAAAGAAGTAGACCAAATCGCTTCTTTCATCTCGAGATGGGTTCTGAGAGTCTGTAAGTCTTTAGGCTACCCCACCTGTTGACATGCGAAATCGATGTTTTAAAATCGTTGCGTTGCAGTATAATTGAAATCGCTTGTCAACAAATATAATTTATAACTCGAAAGATCATTAAGAAAGTCTGAGGTCGTTCACTGGGAGCAAGTATTGCAATTAATCTCAAGATCACAATATAACCACAAAGATGAGCAATTTATAATGAAAAATCCATGCAAAAATGATATATATATGAGAATCAGTAGCAATGTGCAAAAATAATGGGGGTAAAATGGCAATTTAAATCACCAATTATCCTTTACAATTATACCAAATAAATGCACAGTATCAACCAAGTAATTCCATGCAAGATAAGTAAGTAGTATAGCTTCAGAAGCACAAAGTGGTGGAATCAGACGTTGGATGCTCAAATCAGACGACTTAAACTACCCTCTACTATAGTGCGTGTGCACTATTCTTCTTCTTCTTCTCTTGTTTGCTTTGCTCTTTCTTAAGTCAAGCACAGAGGCAAAGGCCTCTTCTCTTCAAGTGTTAGAGAGTTAGAGAGAGAGGCAAACCCTCCCTTCTTCCTCTCTCTCTTTTCTCTTCTTTCTATCAAACCAAACTAATCGGGTAATCGGATATGTAGTCAGAGGTCCAGACCCGCTTGCGTGGTGTAGCAGGTGAGGAGTGAGCACGAGGAGGTGCGTGAGCAGGGACCCAACCCCTGGTGATCTTGGGTGAATAGATGAGAACAAGAATTCCACTTATTTGGCGTGGAGAGCTCGTCTGCATCCGATGTGGGACTATTGTGTCCCTTGTTCTTCGCATGCGAGCAGCGGCTAAAGACTTGTCCAATTGAGGATGAAGGAGCCTGCAAAGCTCCCAATTGAGAGTCTGGACTTCTTCCTGGAGTAATCCGTGTCACCTGGAGTAGTGGCCTGGACTTGATGTTGCAAGAACACCTACTTTGAGCACTCATGGAGGAGCTCATTAATGGTGACCGGAGGGCGAACACCTGAAATAGAAAGTACAGGCTAAATGCCCCAATCATAATGCTCAGGGTGATCGCCTGAAGGTGGCGAATGTGATGGTGGTCGTGGCAGTGAGTCTGAGTGAGTGAGGAGGTTGTACAACCTTGAAATTGTGGTGCGGATGGAGGTGAGTTCGGGGAAGCAGTGGAGTGGCCCATCCCCTCTATTTCTTGAGGGGTTTTGGTTGATAGGATATGGCAGAGCTTTTAGGATAGGTGAGGGGTGGTTTGCTGCAACGAGGTAGTGTTGCGAGGTCACCAAAGGTATGTTAGAGATGGGGGAGAAGACGACGGAGCGGGCGCGTGAGTAGTCAAATCAGAGTTTGGTAGTACGGTGATGATGAGCTGATGATAAGGAGTCAATAAGACTAAGTAGCGGACAAAGGGGTACGGAGGAGGTGCCAGGTCTGGTATGGCTGGCACCGGAGAAGGAAGGTGCTCCGAAGGTGGATAACGACGACGACAGAGGGATAGAGAGCACCTCGCCGGTATTACGAGGTGCGGAAAGACGTAGGGAAGAAGAACCAACTACCAATTATATGTGGCGGCTGGCAAAGAGGTCGGAGGTGGAGAGTCACCGAAGCGAGGTGGAGCAAGCTGGAGGTTGGAGGAAGAAGAGGGATTTTTGGCTCTATTTCTTACTAAGGAGGTAAGGAATGTCATGGGCGAGCTTATAAAGGCCAAGAGCGAGTCTCCGAGCTTGGAAACAAGCTTGAAGACCTCAAGAATCTTGAGTTAGGTCTAGAACTTCCAAGAGTTCTCATGAACTCTTGGCTTGATTAGGAAAGCCGTGGAATAGCTCAAATGGAAGGAGATCTCTTCAGGAGTCCTCCTTCCATTTTTGGGAGAGTTTTGTTGAAGATTCGAGGAGAAGTCCTTGATTGAAACTTAACATATATGCACGGAAGCTTCCATGGTGGAAAGGACCTCTTCACGAAAAAGATGAAGAAGTTAGGGGGGTTTTTGTAATGAATTCAAAAGCTGAAGGTCTATTTGCAAGAAAAAGAGTCAAATCAGGATTGAAATGCAAACTAGGTTAAGATGATCTCAGATTGGGGCCAAATTTTGGTACAAACCTAATTTAGACCCAAGGAATCTCATGGTTAAGTCAGATTTTGGTTTTGACTAAGTTTGACTGGGAAAATTACGTAGAAGCCTAAATTAGGGCAACTTTCTATCTGAGACTCTATTTCAGGTCAAAATGGGTTTTGATGGTCAAATCAAAGAAACCAAACCCTATAAAATAATTTTATATGAATTTTAGAGGGTTTAGGTGAATTTTATCTTGACCAGAACCTAAGTTAATTAAGCGGGTCTATTTTTAGGATTTCAGATGTCCAATAATTCTTGAAATGCGTGAAAACTCGTTTCGTTCTGTATGGACCAACTTATTAGACATTAATTACCATATGACCTTTAATAAACACCTGAAATACCCCATGGTTATTTTGTATTTGTGGAATGTTGTTAATTTTGTAGAAATAACCTTGTATTCTTCTCTTCTTTTCAAAATAGGATAATATGCCCTTAAGACCTTCTGATGGATATGCAAGAGCATTTATCAACCTTTTTAGACCAAGTTGAGCTAGTTATGGCTCATGATGGTGTTCCCATCATACCCCCATGCCTATCTTTTGGTAGTCCCTTAGCAAAATTCTATGGAACAAACCTGTTATCTAGGTCGGATGTAACCGTCAGGATGCCCTCCTAAGCCACATCTCTAGGAATCAGATCTTAATACCAATAATAGGCCCAGAGGTGCTCAAGTACCAACCCAGATCCAGAACTAACTAGCTTTCCCCTCAGTCTATCACGAAGGTTTCTAAGGTCCACAGGAACTATCCTAAGGTTCGTTGGACCCAGCAGTTAAAGCACCCGTGCTTGTAACAAGGTTAGCTCAGGTTTAGTTTGCCAGTGCATTTTTCTGTAAGAGAGAGTGATAGAAGAAGATTTTCATTTTTGGAGAGCTTTCTATCTCTTTTTCTTTTCATTATATTCTTTCATAGATCCAACCTTGGATTAGCACTAAACACGTTCTGTATCGGAATCCTTGTCCGATAACACTGCACAAGGGGGTGATAGTTATGTTGAATATGGCCCATCTTAAGAATAAAAGGCACAACATAAGTAGAATGGGAGCATTGCATGCATCATGTACCAAGATTGCTTATAAAACTATATTAATGGCCATTTGTGTAAACACTTGTCAAAGCAAGCCCCAGATGAGCAATCGAACTGCACGGATGGATTCAGAACGACGAACGGAGTCCAACAGACTCAAGATCGGCCAAATCCAACATCCGGAGCTCCTACAATGGACCCAAGAAGTTCTGACCGTTGATCTGGAGATCAACGGCCCTCATTGCGCCACATCACCCCCGCTCCACCGCACGCCACCTCTTCATCCAGCCGAGATCAGATCTCAGCCGTCGATCTTCGATCGAACGGTCGAGACTCGCGCGCCCACCCGCAATCGCCGCGACAAAGCGCGGGCATGGCGCAACGGTCAGCGCGCACGCTCGCACGCACGCGACGTGGGTTCGAGCCGCGCGGTGCGTGAAATCAAAGACGAAGGATGCGCACGGCGAAATTGGGCCACCCGATCAGCAGCGGGTGGCCGAGATCGCGCCACTTGGTGCGCCCACAGATCGCGAGCGCCTACGCGCCCGCGCACGCCGGGCGACGACGCGCACGCAGACGCACGCCCGAGGCGCGATCCAAAAGCAGCCAAGGAGAGATCTCAGCAGTCCAATCTTCGATCGGACGGCTCTCACGCAGCGGCTGCGGATTGAGCGCGGAGAACAACGACGGTGCAGTTGACTGGCGGGCTGGAGGGCTTCACCAACGCTTTTGGAGTGGTTTTAGCGACGTCCCAGACGTCGGTAAAGCCCCTTCTTCTTTTAGAAAGCCCTTAACCCTATTTAAACCCCCTCCAACCACTCATTCAAGGCATTCACTTCCCTTGCAACTACTCCACCCCTCTCTTAGCTAGCTTTAGGCCCTCTTATAATCGCCGGAGACGACGAGCCGCCGACGGAGCCTCCTCCACCGCCGTGGCTACCTCGTCGCTCTCCATCCTCTCTCTCTCTCTCTCTCTCTCTCTTTTAAGCTTTCCATTACTTTTGTTTGAGCATGTATTTATTGTTGTAAGCTATGAACTAAAAGTGCATGATTAATGAAGCTATTTTCTATTCAGTTGTTACTTTAATTTCTGTTTAAGTTGCATGATCAAACAAGGAACACTCTAACCCTAATCTCTCTCTCTCTATCTCTCTCTCGCTTTTCAAAATCGCACCTTTCACAAGCAAAACTCCACGCTTTCCGTGACAACAAGTGATAAGCAAAATCTGATTTTCACGCCTCCCTGAGACCGACACTCAGACTCACCTCCGTTTACTTATTTTAAAATCGATGTTGTAAGTGCGACTATAATGACACTTAACACACACGCACAACCGCACGTCATTGTCCCCACCATCAATCCTCGCAGGGTCCCTGGAAATCGATGCTTCAAGATAGCACCACCCATGGCAACCCCCAGAACCCTAGCTTTCGACACTTCAGGATAGTGTCGCCCATGGTGTTCTATAGCTAAGTCTAGACCCTGGCAATCGACATTTCATGATAATGCCACCCATGGCATCTGAACTAGCACAAGGTGCTTACATGCCCCCGGTAGGATATTTAGATATCCTAGGAGACAAGCACCGAGGAGATGATATGTTATTTCACATCTTCGAGGGAAATTTCCTACCTCTTCACGCTGAGAACTTATCCAAATCAACTTGTGTTTTTGAGCCGCTCCTAATTTAGATCTTAAGACCGTTTCAGAATAACATAAATGCTTTTTGGCATGATTTCATATTTAAGCACACTGAACTAGACTGTGTGTGATTTTAGGGTGCTTAGTTACTGAGTCCCACAAACCAGAGGTCAGTTAACGGGGCTGAATAATCCCTAAGCCCTAGACCTAATACACAAGCTTTGCATTTTCCTTAGCCTCTTGAGGACTAATCCGAATCTTGACAAGTACGTGAGTGTTTAAATCTCAGAATAGATCCAACTGTCCTAAGGTCGATATTCGCCACTAATCCCTTAAGTTTTAGACTTCTAGGTCTTATTTCATCAGTCGATCCAACGTAGAAGTTAGGTGAGTTCCATATTATTTTGATGGGACTCAATTTTTTTCTTTATCTTTTTGCTCATTTCTTTTCTTTTCAATTTTCCTCCCTCCTTTTTCTCTCAAATGGATGTGATCGGGTAGTTACACAAACAAGGAAGTCAAGGCCTGGCCTTGACGAGAGTGAAAAACTAGTGGAGGCCTCTAGGGTGGTGTTAAGGACCTCCTCCCATACATACACCGATGGAATAAACGAGGGATAGAAGGTGTAATGGACCCAATTAAGACACCCAAAGATTTTTGGATGACTATAGAGGTTCGAGGCAGATGATACCTCTAGAACATGAAGTCATCCACCTGAGAATTACCTGGGCAGCCAGGGAGAGTCCCGTAAAGACCCCTACACGGTGGAGCGTCTCCACGGGTTACAGGGTTTCCCCCACCTGACCTTCCTTGTCACCGTGGATTCAGGTAGATCAGAATGGGTAACTTGACCTCCTAAGTCTACCAGTTTTAAGTTTAAATGAGGTGCTTAAGATTCCACTTGAAATTTAGAATGAATTTGTGAGTGGTGACCTAATTTGAAGATTGGTTGACCCCACAAGGTGGGTCAACTTCACCTGATTTGTCCTGAGATTATTAGGTCCCAATTTTATGATTCATGTGGATGTTTAGAGCTTGCTTTTAGGGTTTTCTTGATTAGGTAAATTCAACCAAGGCTTAGGAAACACATAGTTTGGGGAAGTAGATTCTTTTTTAAGCAAGTGTAATCCTCAACCCTAAAGTGGAAACCCTAATTTTGGCTCTAATTGGTCCAATTAGTTTTTGTCCAAATTTGGCACCTAGGGCTCAATCAAGAAGGTGAGTAACCCTAGGTGTCTTAAATCCCTAATAGGTGCAGAAATCAAGTTTGGGATTTTTCTAATCAAATTAAGCAACTTGATGATTAATTCTAAGTAGAAAATGCAAGTTGATCCTAATTGATTTCTTCCTTTTTAGCTTTTCTCAGAATCAAGGGCTTTAATGGAAAAGAAGATGAGATTACATGCCCCTAGAGTGTTTGATGTGCAACTGATCTCCTTGAATGAATCCCCAACACAGATCAAAGAAAAAAAGAGATCAAGTTAGTACTAGATCAAAAATTATAGTCAGAGAGATCAAATTACGCGTTGCTCCCTAGAAATGGTGTAAAAATGTTGACGCGCGAAATCGATGTTTTAAAATGGTTGCATTGCAGTATAGTCGAAATCACTTGTCAACAAATACAATTTATAACTTGAAAGATCGTTAAGAAAGCCCGAGGTCGTTCACTGGGAGCAAGTATTGCAATTAATCTCAAGATCAGAATATAACCACAAAGATGAGCAATTTATAAGGAAAAATCCATGCAAGAATGATATATATGAGAATCAGTAGCAATGTGCAAAAATAATAGGGGTAAAATAGTGATTTAAATCACCAATTACCCTTTACAATTATACCAAATAAATGCACAGTATCAACCAAGTAATTCCACGCAAGATAAGTAAGCAATATAGCCTCAGAAGCACAAAGTGGTGAAATCAGACGTCGAATGCTCAAATCAGACGACTTAAATAGCCCCCTGCTACAGTGTGTGTGCACTACTTCTCTTCTCTGCTTTGCTCTTTCTCAAGTCACGCACAGAGGCAAAGGCCTCTTCTCTTCAAGTGTTAGAGAGTTAGAGAGTGAGGCAAAACCCCCCCTCTTCCTCTCTCTCTTTTCTCTTTTTCTTTCTCTCAAACCCAACTAATCGGGTAATTGGATATGTAGTCAGAGGTCTAGACCCGCCTGCGTGGTGTAGGGGGTGAGGAGTGAGCGCAATGAAAAATCCATGCAAGAATGATATATATGAGAATCAGTAGCAATGTGCAAAAATAATAGGGGTAAAATAGTGATTTAAATCACCAATTACCCTTTACAATTATACCAAATAAATGCACAGTATCAACCAAGTAATTCCACGCAAGATAAGTAAGCAATATAGCCTCAGAAGCACAAAGTGGTGAAATCAGACGTCGAATGCTCAAATCAGACGACTTAAATAGCCCCCTGCTACAGTGTGTGTGCACTACTTCTTCTTCTCTTCTCTGCTTTGCTCTTTCTCAAGTCACGCACAGAGGCAAAGGCCTCTTCTCTTCAAGTGTTAGAGAGTTAGAGAGCGAGGCAAAACCCCCCCTCTTCCTCTCTCTCTTTTCTCTTCTTCTTTCTCTCAAACCCAACTAATCGGGTAATTGGATATGTAGTCAGAGGTCCAGACCCGCCTGCATGGTGTAGCGGGTGAGGAGTGAGCGCGAGGAGGCACGTGGGCAGGGATCCGACACTCGGTGATCTTGGGCAAACAAATGAGAACAGGAATTCCACTTATTTGTCACGGAGAGCTCATCTGTATTCGATGTGGGACTATTGTGTCCCTTGTTCTTCGCCTACCAGCAGCGGCTGATTTCATAGAGGATTCAATCCATAGCCCCATTCCTCAATCACACCCCTTTGAGCATAATAATGATATCTTCTTGAGATTACCAAACCCAAGTCAATTCTGGTTGAGCCACAAATTTTGGACTTGGATATTTTAGATGGGGTTGATAACACTTTCAAGGTCCCAGAAACTTTGATTATGGAGGATAGGAATCAGGAACTAAAGAACTGGGAAGCCAATTCTAGGGGATGTAGAAGTCTAAGTCTAAGGGTTCCTATTTTCCTGAAACCACCAACCTTCTACCAGGACCATTACGACATTTTCAACTCTAAGGATGTCCAACCCAAGCACAAATTAACTGATTATCTTTTTTATACAAATTTTTCTATTTTCCAACTTTTTGGACTTGGGTTGCATCTTCATAAACTACGGGCCCGACTCTCTTACACAATGATCTCCGATTCTGGGTAATTTTTATCTAGAACTTTAGATACACTCGACCCTGAGGCATGGGTCTGCATCACAATCTCGTCCACATCTGTGGACATCTCCTTGCGGGTCATAAAATTAATCTTCTTATTTTGATCTTGACTCACACCATGAATTCTTCATTTCTTCTTTGTTTGTATAGTGTGCCTAGCTGAAGGCAATAAACTTAGAATGTATACAGTCTATTTTCATCTTGAAGCTGACCTGTTAATCATGAAATTTAGGTGCTTTCTTCTCTATTCCACTCTTTTTCTTGTCTTTTTAATACAATGAGGACATTGCATTAGATAGGCATGGGGGGGTGGATATAGTCATATCTGAATCATTTTGTTAGCTCCATAAATTCTTTTTATTATTTTCTCTTTATTTATATAAAAAAAATTGAATTAAGAAAAGAGAACTTGGGTATTAGAGTTTTTCAAACTTTAGGGAATGATACAATAGAACCTGAACGCTTAGACCCTTCAGGTCTTCAGGCTTAATCAACCCGGATGTCCACTAAAATGTGAACTTATTTCTCGAGTCCTCGCCATTCTAAGTTCATTTCTAAATTGGTTAAATAAGTTAGGTTGATAAGTACACGACTTATCAACCCGCCCTTTGATTTGAGGGGACTTATAGTCTAAGCATCTACACACTATTTACACTAACTTACTTTCTAGTAGTTTTAATGGAAATTGAGTAGCTAATGAACCTTCTAGGATGGTATGGCTGGCAGGTTGTTGTAGGTAATTTCCCATTGGCTTGTTATCCAGAGCCCAGCCACACAACCATTCACTTTCTGCTGTCTTTAGGTAAATCTTAGATCAAGGAAGCCACCTACTTAGAAAAAAAAGAGAAAAAAATAAAAAATTATCCAAAAGAAAGAAAAAGAGAAATAGAAAAGGAAAAGAAAAAAAAAGTCACACTTCACTGCACGAGTATGGCTGGCAAGTTGTCGTGGGTAATAATCCATTGGCCTGTTGTCCAGAACCCAGCTCACGAAATGCATAAATAATTCCTAAACACTTAGGAAGAAGCAAGGAAGTAGAATAAGCTAGGGAAATATACACTGGGTTCGCCCTTATGTTGACCCCATAAAAATAAAAAGTAGGGAGAAAGCTACCGGTCGAACAGATACACCTTTAGGCAGAAATTTTTCGTTAGGATCACATAGGGTTCGTAGAAACTTGAAGTCCATTCTAGTTGCCAATCAGTGAGTCTATCATAGTCACAAAAGATGCTTAGCACTTAGAGTTCTTTTCGAGTCTTGGGTGGGTTGGGTAGCTGTAGAAAGCTATCCCAAAATTCTAAATTCAAAAATCCAAAAAAAAATTAGAAAAGAAGAAAAAGCAAGGAAAAAAAATGTATTTTCTTTTAAGTAAGGTGAGGGCCTGGGGTGATCCATAAATTGGCAGACACCTGGGCACTGTTGAGTCAGGTATTCAGGTCTTTAGTAGAAATTTCTTAGTGTTGAGAAATAACTGTTGCCCAAGTAATTTGATTATAATTCTGTTTATAAATAGCATATAGTTTTGCTAGGGCCTAGCAAAAGATAGGCATAGGGGTGTGATGTGCACACAACTAATTAGCCTAAAATGACCATTTATGGATGTTCCTAGGTCTATGGAAGTATCATGCATTATAAATATTGCATAACATGCACAACATGCATTTATATTAGTTTGTACAAATTATAGGTTAATTTACCCTTTTTGCGGTCAGGGGACAGGGCGATATTTTTTGGGGCCTCAGATTGAAGATCCAACCGTATAAATCTGATCAGGGCGATGATTGGAGTTCATCGCCTCCGAGATTGCCCCGATTGGACCTCTATAGCATTAGATGTAGTATGAGAAAGATCAGAGGTCAAGGGTCAAGGTGGTGTAAATCCATACCTCAAATGACAAATCCAACTGCATGGATGGGTTTGGATCGACGATCACAGTCCAACGATGCGAAAATCGACCCAATCCAACATTCGTGGCACCATCTACAAGCATTGGAAAATGGACGGCTCAGATGGCACCATGTAGTGCCAACCTAGCTGCCCAAGATCACCTGCAAGACCTTTTCTTAGACCGGTCGATCAATCCCAGCTGTTGGATCTCCATCCAATAGCTGAGAGCGTTGCGACCATAAAATCAAGAGCACGATAAAGAAAGTGCCTCAGCTTAGTGGTCGAGTGTTCTTTCGCGAAGAGAGCAGTGAGGGGTCGAATCCTCGCATGCTTTCAAATCAAGCAAGAAGCGGCGCACGATGAAATTGGGCAGTTGGATGTGGCGTGAATGGATGATGGAGTAGCGATGTGGTGCCTTTTCATGCTCCGGATGAATGATCGCGCCACACGCGTGCGCTATCGCACCATCAGACGTGCCACCGTACGTGGGCACTATGTGAGTTGAAGACGAAGTGTGCTCCAGCGATCTAAGCTATCCAATCGAACGATTAGATGGCTGACATCGGTTGGACATGATAAAGCGGTGAACGGCTGAAGAGGAGTCGTCGACTGATAAACGTCAGTTTATCATCATTCTTATGCCCTAAAACATATCTAGCTCTTAGGGTTTTAACTCCGCAAATGGTTTTTCAGGCTGCATTTAGGCATTTATTTCGGATAGGCATGCATTGCATTTTATTATCTTTTTTATAAGTTTATTTGAGTGTTAGGGATAAGTAGAGTCAGATCCCACATACCTTGGCACTTGGGAAGGTAGAAGATGAAAAAGAAGTTTCTTTCAACTCTATTCCAGCTAGATCTAACTCATCCCAGCTGGATCCCAGCTCATTCTAGCTGGATCAACTCATCCCTCGCTCCATTCAGCTCATCTCAGCTGAATGGTAGCTCTAGCTAGTTCACCTTAGCTCCATTCAGCTTACCGTAGCTGGATGACAGCTCAAACTAGTTCAAGTCAGTTGATCTCAACTCCATTCCAGCTCCTCCAACTCAGAAGAGTTCACTGGAAGTTCAACCTGACTAGAACTAGCTACTAGCTAGACCTAGTCAGCTGAAGATGACCTTAACCAGCTCAAGTCCAGCTCCCGAAGGCTTAACTCAGCTCAACTTAGTTGAGTTAAGCTACTTGACCTAAGCTAACTACTCTAGCTAGCTCAGTAATCTCCGAGAAGACCAGACTCAGCTCACCTCAGCTCATATCAGCAGAAGTCAACTCATCTTAGCTTGGCTTAGCAGATAGTGATGAGAGCCTTATCATGAACCCTAACTAGCACAATTTAATCTAAATAAGTGTGAAGAAGCTCCTACAAAACCTAAAGAGAAGCTTAACTCAGAGAATTCTGAATTAAAGAATAAGACAAATCATAAGGGGTAAAACTACAATTTTACCAATGCAGTACGCAAACAGGGTAATTAAGGGTCTAAACACAAGTCAAATAAGCTTAATAAGGAGGGAAGTGGGATGATCTGATCTGAAAAGGGTTATAGCAACTTCTAGGAATTAAATGACATTCTGTAACCCTAAAACAAACCCACTTTAATTCATGAGGTTCGAGGTAGGATAAAAATCAACTAAACCCTCTAAAATTCATGGAAAAATATTCCCTAGGGTTTAGAACCTTCAATTTGGCCTTTGCAACCTATTTTGACCTAAAATGAGAACCATGCCCAATTTATGACCTAATTTGAGTTTTTACGCAAATTGATCGATCAAACATGGTCAAACCTAAAATCAAACTTCACCATTAAAATCCTTACGTTCAAATTAGGCTAGTGTAAAAATTTGGGCCTAAGAAAAGACCTTCTTGACCAACTTTACAAATTGGTCCTCTTGAATTACTATTTGACCCTTATCTTTTGAAACCCTTACACATTGCCTCCTATCTTTATCGTCGTTCTTTGCAGAATGGTCCTCCTTGCCATTCTAAGCAGCGCCATACCTCCGACGACCTTGCGTGGAGGATGGCGCCGTGCAGGGCATGGCGCCCGTTCTCAGGAACGAACGGGAGGTTCCCTATGTCGTCCTCTGTCGTAGGGACCCTCCCCTGTGTCCTATAACCGCCCATGCCTCTCGTGCGAACGCACGAAAGGCATGGGTCTCCTTCTCCGTCCATCTCTGGCATGATCTGCACGTCGTTCCCTCGGGCCGCTCTCCTCGCCATCGCCTTTATAAGGAGCAGCAGGAGCTACCGTCCAAGGCAAGCTAGTTCTGGCCGAGAAACTCCCCCTCCTTCGTGTCCTCTCGCTTCGGTCAGACTGCCTAAGCTTCCGGCGAACTGTCCTCCTCCTCGTCGCTCTGCTGCCATACTTGCAGCAGAGCCCACTCTGCCCCGTCTTCCCACGCCAGGCCACACCAGCTAGCGTCCTCAGATCTCCTCCTCGTCGCCGATAACCCCCTCCTGGGCACCGTCGTCCCCAGCGCCGGCAGGTACGTGCCGAGCGCCACCTCCCTCCCTCTTCGTCAATTAGGTAGGTAGAAACCTTCCCTTATCTCTCCCTGTTATTTCCCCCTTCTTAATTTACCATTTTAACCCACCGACCGCCACTGTCCATCACCACCTTCCCCATCTCCGGCCGCTCTTCGGCGAGGCGTTCTCACCACTCCACTCCTCCATCCGCCTCGCCAGCTACCCATTAAGCTCTGCAACATCTCACCCACACTGAATCTGCCCTCCATTCACTTCCTAGCACCGCCAGACCAGCCCCCGAACACACCCACTCTCACGCACGCAGTGTGCCCTAGGCGCACGGCCACAGGCACGCTCGCGTCTCGCCAACCCCCGCACCACCATTGCCATCTTCTGGCGAAACTCCCTGCATTGTCTGACGTGGCTGTGAGGCTATCTTCGTGATTTCAGGGTTCACCCTCCTCACCGCCATTGACAAGCAGCAGGAGCTGCCTCACAGGCAGCTCCAGACTTCTTCGGCCGCAGGCAGTGCGGGGCACTTTCGTAGAGACGCCCAGGTTCTCAATTGGGGTCACGAGCCTTCGCTGCTGCCCCAATTGCGCGAAGCCTTCTCCTACGGGCGCACGAGATCGGAGGTGGGACTTTAGTCCCACCTCGTAAGTGTGTGGCCTCACGCCCACACTTAAATTATTTTCGTGATATGAGCCGATTTCCTCCGATACACACGGGGTGAGGTCCCTCACCTATCACCGCCCTCGTCCGTGAGCTCACCACACGGATCAGGAGCGATTAGACCCGACACTCCTGTGCACTTCTCGCGCAACACCCACGCCGGTGCGCCTGGATCCGGGCGCACGACCCAACCCGATTACCCAGCTCTGGGAGAGCTTTCCAAAGAGAGATCCAGAGAGAGAGAGACGCGGGGAAGGGGTAGGGTAGGTTTTGCTCTAATGTGTGTGTGTGCACGTAGGAAGGAAAAAAGGAGAAGAGAAGCGGCAGTCGAGACTTAGCCGCGCAGAAGAAGAAAGGAAGGAACGAAGGAAAGAAGGAGAAGAGCAAGGGAAGCCAGGAGGAAAAGGAGAAGGCAAAGCCGTTCAGATAAGGCGTCCAAGCTCTGAATCAGACATCAGAGGGTCAGCAGCCAAAGTAGAGAAGAACCGCAGCTGCTGAAGAAGAAGAAAGAAGAAGGCAGGCTGAAGAAGAAGAAAGAAGACGCAGAGAAGAAGAAGAAGAAGAAGACAGGAAGAAGAGAAAGAAAGAAGAGGAAGGGCCAGAGCAGAAGAAAAGAAGGAAAAAGAAGAAGAAAGGAGAGAAGAAAATCAGAGAGGAAGAAAGGAGAAAGACTTAGCAGCTGAAGAAAAAAGAGAAGGCAGAAGCCTCTGCAGTCGCAAGGAAGAAGAAGACCCAAAAGAAAAAAAAGAAAATCAGAGAGAAGAAAAGAGGAAGAGGAACCACAGAAGCAGAGAAGAAGAAAACAAGAAAGAAGAAGAAAGAAGAGAGTCGATTGAAGAAAGAGAAGAAGCCAATCACCCCTTCTTTTTCTCTCTCTCTTAATTTTTTGTAAAACCTTATATATTGTGAATTTATAGGCTTCTAGAATTATAGTTTGCTCCCTGAGTTCGATCTCGGGAAACTTTTCATTCCGAGTAATAAATTGTATTAGACTGGTAACCGTTTTGTTATATACCACAACGACTATAATAACTATAAAGACGAACAAAGCGGCAGAGTGGGCCACCAGATAGCAAAGAACTAGCAAGCTAAGCCAGCTAAGGTAGCTCCCTGCAATTATCTTCAGCAACCACCAGCTCCAGTGCAGCTCAAGATAGCTACCTCCAGCTCTTCTCCATGAAAACCCTACCCCACTCCCTACAAGCTAAGCTAGCTAAGCTGGCTTAGCTTAGCTAGTCCACCTCCTTAGCATCCATACATAACCCTAAAACCCACCTACCTAAGCTCCACTATACAACCCTAGTTAGCTCCACCTAAGCTACTCCTATGCCTACCTATTTTTGGTGCCAACAAGAGACAACCCTTCACACCACCACCACCTTCAAAGGACACCATAAAGTTGGTGCCAACAAGCCTATAACTACCCCATCTTGGAGCCAACTTCTTCCCTCCAAAAACCCCTAAAATCCAACCCTACACATACCCCGTAAAGCCATCTTAACCCTCCACATAACGCTACTTCTAGAACCCACCTAGGTTGGCGCCAAAATGGAGGCAACCTTCCATAGTTAGTGCCACTTTTAGGCAACCCTTAGCCACCATAAATACCCCTAGCAACCTGTTGAACGTGCGAGTTGCTACGCTAACGTGTTAGGTTTTGGAAAACCTATCGTTGTAGTTTGAAAGCGAAGAACTCGTGTTCAACAAATAAAATTTATACCGAAATTGAAATTCCGGGTCGAACATAGGGAGGCGGACGTTTGATTTAAAAACTATGCATTTGTTCTTATTTGTCACAAAGTAATTTAATTTAAAACTCTCTGATTATTTACAATAAATAGAAGAGAGGGAGAGTAAGAGAGAGAGAATATTACAAACAGAAATCAAAACGAGATGTAGAATAAATAGGGAATTCATCATTAAGGAGATTGTTTGTTTCACTATTACAACTAGAAAGCAGAAAATAATTACACTAGAAAGCGATACATTTACTCTAGAAAGCATTAAAAGAATGGAGGGAGAAATGTCCTCCTCGACGATCGCTTGGAGGATGAGCAGAACTACTCTAGAAAGCAGTAAATCTATACTAGAAAGCGGTAAAAAGAATAAGGAGAGAGTTATCCTCCTCGATGGTCACTTGGAGGACAAGCCGGACGGGACAACGCTTGGATGAAGGAAGACGAAGCAGGATGAAGGAGGACGAAGAAGAACGGGAACGGAGCAGCACGTTGTCGTCGTCGCGGGATCCACTTCCGAACAAGGACGAAAATTTGGACTTTATCTCGCGAGGAGCATCCCGGGTGTGGGACAAGCTTCTCTTGAGCTTTAGGGAGGTAGAGAAGAGAAGGAAGGGATGAGAATTTCATGTGGAGGGGGTCTCCTTTTATAGTTGCAAGGAGTGGGGGCAAATTGGTCATTACATCTTTAAAACATTAAATAAGGGGTCTTTAGTGACGGATAAAACCGTCACTAAAGCCCCAACGTGGGCGTAGTGGCCACTGCCCATGCGCGCCCGCTCGTCTACTCGCTCTCAACACATGCTGCACGTTTAGCCGTCCACAGCGATCGAACAACCCAGATCGCGCCTTCGCCCGCTCGCTGCGCGCCGCCCCAACGCGTGCGATGCCGCGTTACATCGCGCGTGCAATAGCGCGTGAACTCTATAGGGCACGCGTGGCCGTTGGATTGCGATCTGACAGTCGATAACGGCGTGCCCGCTAGCTTCAGAATTCGCGTGGCGAGGCTCGAACGTGCGCCAGCGCCTCGCGACAAGGCGCTGGACCGCTGCGCTGCCTCGCCCAAAAGGTTATGCAGACGATTTCAACGCGCCGCATCCACAGCCATTGGATCTTGATCCAACGGCGGAGAAGAGCGAATGCAAGAGCTTCAGCGGGTGCATGCGGGTGTTTGGGCGGCCGAGATGGCGCCACGTGGCTCCATCTTGGCCATCCATCTTCTGGATAATGTAGATGGTGCCACGGGTGTCGGATTGACTCGATTTTTACGTCATTAGGCTGCGATCGTCGATCCGAATCCATTCGTGTGGTCGGATTTGTCATTTGAAGTGCGGATTTACACCATCTTGGCCCTTGATCTTCTAGGGTTCCCTAGTCACTATCTAATGCTACAGATGCCTGATTAGGGCGATCTTGGAGTCGTTGAACTCCAATCGTCGCCCTAATCACATCCGTACGGTTGGATCTTCGATCTGAGGCCCTGATAAAAAGTTTGCCCTGTCCAAGCACATAAAAGGAGACAGTTAACCTCCATTTTATTCAAACTACTCTAAATGCAAGATGATGCATGTTATGCAATATTTATATCATGAAATGCAATCCTATGCTTAAGAACATGCATAAATAGACATCTTAAGTAGTGTAAATGTGTTTACATCACAACCCTTAGGTTGGCGCCAAATACCCTCCACCATAGGATCATCTAACCACCTCTTAAAGCCCATCCTAGCCCTACACCTAATCCCCATGCCAACCACCACTCTCCACTTCTATAAATACCCTCCTAACTACCACCAAAAATTCATCTCCTCCATTAGTTAGGTTCCACCCATACCACCTTCATCCACGCCAAGGAAGAAGAAGAAGAGAAGAAGATCAAGGGGGCAAGCTACTCGCCCCCTTAGTGCCTTCTTCCACTTCTTCCTCTCCCTTGTGCCATGCCAAGGAGGAGGAGCTCTTCATCCAAGGAGGACGGCCATACATTGAGGAGGAATCTAGGGTGGACATCCACTCTTGGAGGAGCACTATAACGACCTGATTCCCGAGTCCCTACGAGACACGAGAACCGGACCGACTCGACTAATCCCAAGACCTGGTCGTCCAACGAGGAAGTAACCAAAAGAGCAGTAAAATAAACCACATTCAGCATGAATATAACTAACAGTAAGAAAATACAACAGTAAGGAAAGAAACTACTACAGTATATACCACCACAACAGTAGAACAACATTCATAACATAATATGAAACTGCAGGTAAAGAAAAGTACAATGGTAACAAGAACTACTCACTACAGTGGAACCAAAAAGAGGTACAAGAGAACAGTGGTAACTCTACTGGACCCTACTCGGCCCAGCATCCTCTGCAGCCGCTGACCCTGGCTGCTCAACACCTGGTCCTGAAAGGTAACGAGTGTAACACATCAGCAAAACGCTGAGTAGAGTGGCAACTAAAACAAAAGAAACAGTAGAGTGTACAGTAGCTGTTATGTTCTGTTACTTTCTTTAATTACGTCTTTCTATTGTCTCAAAATTTATCTATTTCTCAGATCCTTCACTTGATCTCGAATGTTCCTCGTGGGAACGATCTTGATTGCAGTCTTTTCCGAACAGTAGAAGTAGCACGTGGTGCTCTCCTGGCCGGGAGAGTCCCCCGTGGTGATCCTACTCTCAGTCAACCACCCCAAGGTCACGGACAGGCGTAACGGTGACTACGGCACGCGCGATAAACGCACAGGTAGCTAACCCGCACTGGCACGCGGTCAGTCGTTTCCGTTAACGGGTGCGCCCAAAGCACAGCACAGAACCAATACAGGGCAGAGCCCTCTCAGCAACAGGGGTCCAACTCCTCCACAGTAACCAAACAGGGGCCTTGCCCCTCCACAGTCCGCGCACCCTCGCCTGACTACCCTGGTTTGCCCAGTGGGCCTAACAAGTCGATGTAGGAGGCTAGCAGAACCTCGGGGCCCGTGGGGTAGCTAGTACCTCCCTACACTAGTATCTCTCCTCGGTACTATGTACACGAGGGCCAGCAAGTCGGTACAAAGTGGCCAGTCCTAACCCCGGGTCCCTGGGGCGGCTGGCTCCGCTCTGCACTAAACAGGTACAGGTACTTCCCTTGATACAACGTACCCAAGAGACAGCACACTACCACGTCTTTCTTTCTCAGTTCCATTCCTTTCTCTTTCCAGGAGTTCACTCCTAATTCCCCGTAGGGTTCCAGTTCTTTTAACTTAGCACATTCAGGTTTCACCTTCCCAGTTTCACATTCATACATCCCATATTCCCAGACATGCTCATTTATTCATAACAAGCAGCTGTTAAACCAATTTACAGGTAGCTATTATTTCCTTTCCACATTTTCCAAGACTGCAGTATTCATATATTCCACTAGTTCTTCCCATCCTAGGATTCATGCCATACCCTAGGATCTATCATACAATCTAGTTTTCCAGCCCTAGGATTCATGCAACACCCTAGGATCTACTATTCATTCTAGTTTCTCATTCCTAGGATTCATGCAATGTCCTAGGTGCTATTTATGGTTCCATAATTTAACAGATTATACCAATAACTTAAAAGCCACTCTACTGGTTACAACAGGTGAACTGGGGGCGTGGTCGGGAATCCCACGTGCCTCCGCAACCCCCGAGACTGCAACGGAACGGGGTCCTATCACAAGGATCAAACACAAGGAGTTTCTCAAAATAGTATATAGCTACTGTAGACGGGTAGAGGATTTAATTCTGAAAAGAACGCAACTCGAAACGCGGAAAATGGAACCCGAACGGGCCTTAAACGGGTCGAAAACGACGAAACAGTGCAAAATCAGACGTCTGGAACTTATTCCAGACGTCTTAAAAAGTGGATCAGGGGTTACCTTGCTCTGCGTGGTCTCTCAGACGTCCAGAAGCCTATGGGGGCATCTGGCCTAGTTCCCAGACGTCCGATAGTCACCCAGGACGTCTGGAAGTCGCTCCAGTCGTCTGGCACTGCAGCCAGACGTCTGATTCGTGTTGGGTGGTGGATCAGAACCTGCGCGTACCCATTTCCTCTCTCTCTCAGTACGGTCAGTCAAAGAAAAGGAAGGAAGATGGAAATAACTCACCTTTCAGACGTCTGTACAGTCCTCCAGACGTCGTCCCCGTCGTCTGGCTAGACTCCCAAACGTCTGATTCTGGAAAAGTTTCCAGAACCAGGGCGCCACTCGCCCTCTGCTCGCGACGCTCGGCCGCGCCGCGTCCCGTCCGCCTGCTGCTCGACCTACAGCAGTCCTCTCGCGTCGCTCCGCGCCTGCTGCGCCCCCCGCCGGCCGGCCCTAGTAGCCCCGGCGAGCTCGCCCTCACGGCCGAGCGCCTCTATCCATGCGCAGCACCTCCTCCCACTCTCACCGCGGTTGTCGCTGCCGCCACTCACTCGCGCTCGCTCTCGCGCACCGGCTGGAAGGAGAAGAGGAAGGGAACGGAGATGACGTGAGTGAGGGAGAGGGCGTGGCCTTTTAAGGCCGCGCGAGAAGGAGAGAGAGAGCGGACAGGGCGTAGCCTGCGGCCGCAGGAGAGAGGGAAATAGAGAGAGAGAGGGCGTTCGCAGGTCTGCGCGCTCAAGCGCGCAGACGAAACACGCGTGCCGAAAATAACCGATTTCCAGACAAGCGCGCAGACGAAACACGCGTGCCGAAAATAACCGATTTCCAGACGTCTGGAAGGGGTTCCAGACGTCTGGTCCGATGTCTGGGCCACCTCCCAGACGTCTTAAAAGACGTTTGAAGCCGCGCATTCGTAACAATATAACAAACTCAAAGGAAGTTTCACCCCCGACACTTGCACTAACTAGGGTGCGGGAAAGACGTCAAAATAACCATAACAAACTCAAAGAGGACTGAAATCGGTCCGAAAAGACGTACCCGCGAAGAGTTCCGGGTACCGCTCCCGCATTGCCGCCTCAGGCTCCCAGGTAGCCTCCTCGTACCGCTGGCTCCTCCACAAAACCTTTACCAGGGGTACTTGCTTTCGTCTCAAACTGCGGACGGCTCGATCTAGAATCTGCACTGGCCGCTCGGGGTAGGTCAGGTCGTCGCCCACCTCGACGCTCTTGTGACTCAGTATGTGACTGGGATCGGCTACGTACTTCCTGAGGTTGGACACGTGGAACACGTCGTGCACACCAGAAAGCTGCGGGGGGAGGGCAAGCCTGTAAGCAACGGGTCCAACCCACTCCAGGACCTCAAAGGGCCCCACAAACCTCGGCGTAAGCTTCCCTCTCACACCAAACCGCTGCAGGCCCTTCATGGGAGAAACACGAAGAAAGACGTGATCCCCAACCTCGAACTGCACCTCTCTGCGTCTCCGATCCGCGTAGCTCTTCTGTCTGCTCCTGACAGTGCGGAGTCGCTTGTGGATCTGCTCGACCACCTCCTAACTCTGTCGGATCAACCTGGGGCCAACCTCCCACTTGGTCCCCACCTCAACCCAACTCAAGGGTGCCGTACACCTCCGTCCGTACAGAGCCTCGTAGGGAGCCATGCCGATACTCGAGTGATAACTGTTGTTGTATGCAAACTTCGCTAGGGGCAGGTGCTCCTCCCAAGAGGCCCTCCAGTCCAGTACACAGGCACGCAAAAGGTCCTCAAGTGTCTGTATCGTGCGCTCGGACTGTCCGTCCGTCTGGGGGTGGTAAGCTGTACTAAACCTCAATCGCGTCCCTAGGGCCTGCTGAAACTCAGCCCAAAACTGGGACGTAAAGCGGGTATCCCGGTCGGATACGATCTCCCGCGGAACTCCGTGTAGTCGTACCACGTCGCGGATGTACCTCTCTGCCAACTGTGTTGGTCCCAAAGTGACTCAGATCGGCAGGAATCGTGCCGTCTTCGTCAGTCTATCCACAATTACCCAGACAGCGTCGTGCCCTTGCTGGGTAACAGGTAAGCCCACCACCAAGTCCATGGTGATGCTCTCCCACTTCCACTCTGGCACTGGAAGCGGCTGCAGCGGCCCTGCAGGCCTCTGATGCTCGACTTTCACCTGTTGGCACACTAAGCACTGCTACACGAATTCTCCCACATCCCGCTTCATCCCCCTCCACCAAAACTCGCGTCTCAAGTCGTGGTACATCTTCGTGTTTCCGGGATGTATGGTGAATCTGGAACCGTGTGCCTCAGTCAGGAGCTCTCTCAACAGCTCCTCGTCTCTGGGAACGCACAATCGTCCCCTCAGGGGCAGCACCTGGTCTGTGAAAGAGAAGTCCCCTGGGTCTCCTGACAGTACTCTGTCGCGCAAGGACTGCAAGTACGGATCGGCCATCTGTCCTGTGATGATGTGGTCTATCAGCTCTGGCCTAGTCTGTCGTGTCACCGTCACTGCCCCACAGTGCCCCCGTAACTCCAGGGGTCGCCAACTGCCCACCCCCAAAAGGCTCCAACTCTATAACTGTAAACTGGCCAAGTGCGCGAGCGCCTTACGGCTCAAGGCGTCAGCCATCACATTGGCCTTTCCCGGGTGGTAGGAGATGCTGCAGTCGTAGTCCTTCAGAAGCTCCAACCAACGTCTCTGTCTCATATTGAGCTCCTTCTGATCAAAAAGGTATCTGAGGCTCTTGTGATCTGTGAAAATCTCGAAGGTCTCACCGTACAAGTAGTGCCTCCAGGTCTTCAGCGTGAAGACAACCGCTACCAACTCTAGGTCGTGGGTAGGGTAGGTATGCTCATGGGGCTTCAGTTGCCGTGAAGCGTAAGCGACAACGTGACCCCTCTGCATGAGCACACCTCCTAACCCCTGCAAGGAGGTGTCCATGTACACAATGAACCCGCCACTACTGTCAGGGATGGTGAGCACGGGAGCCGAGGTCAACCTCTCCTTCAGCTCCAGAAAACACGCCTCACAGGCATCTGTCCAAGCGAAGGGCACGTCATTCCGGGTCAACTGTGTCATAGGACACGCGATCTGTGAAAAACCTCTGATGAATTGTCTGTAGTAGCCTGCCAGTCCCAGGAAACTGCGAATCTCAGTGACTGAACGCGGTCTCTCCCACCTGAGTACTACCTCGACCTTGGCTGGGTCCACCGCCAAGCCGTCTCCCGAGATCACATGACCTAAGAAGGTCACTTCCCTCAACTAGAACTCGCACTTGCTGTATTTGGCGTACAGCCTACGTCGTCTCAGAGTGTCCAGAACCATCCGCAAGTGTTGTCCGTGTTGCGCCTGATCTCTAGAATAGATGAGTACATCATCTATGAAAACCACCACGAACTGGTCCAAGTACGGTCTAAACACTCGGTTCATCAGGTCCATGAAAGCAGCGGGGGCATTAGTCAGCCCAAACGGCATGACCAAAAACTCGTAGTGTCCGTACCGGGTGCGGAAAGCTGTCTTGGAGACGTCGGTCTCCCTGATCCTCAACTGGTGGTATCCAGACCTCAAGTCGATCTTGGAGAACACCGTGGCACCCCGCAACTGGTCAAACAAGTCGTCGATCCTCGGCAGCGGATATCTGTTCTTGATGGTGACCCTATTCAGCTGTCGGTAGTCCACACAAAGGTGTAGGGTACCATCCTTCTTCTTCACAAATAGTACCGGGGCTCCCCAGGGAGACGCACTGGGCCTCACGAAACCTTTCTCCAAAAGGTCCTGCAACTGAGACTTGAGTTCTCGTAGCTCAAGTGGTGCCATCCTGTATGGCGCGGTGGAGATGGGGCTGGTCCCTGGTACTAGTGAGATCTCAAACTCGATCTCACGCTCGGGCGGTAGTCCTGGTAACTCGTCTGGAAACACATCAGGGTACTCTCTGACCACTGGGATACTCTGGAAGTCTGCCATAGGGCTGGGCTCTGCCACCACACAAGCTAGGAAGCCCTCACACCCCTGGCTCAAAAGTCTCGCCGCCCGACGTGCCGAAATGCACCTGAAGCCTCCGTCCACTGGCTGTCCGTGAAACTCGAAAGAAGGCAACTCTAGCATGGAGAAGACAATCTTCCTCTCAAAACAGTCTACCAAGGCGTGGTAAGCGGACAACCAGTCCATCCCCAGAATCACTCCAAAGTCCTCCATCTGTATCATAATCAGGTCAGCTGGCAGGCTATGTCCCCCGACGCTGACCTCGCAATCCGTGTACACCTCCTCAGCTACAAACAGCTGACCACTCGGACCTCTGATTACGAACGGATTCTCTAACAGCGTATAATCCTGGCCCAAACTAACTGCGAAACTGGCTGCGACAAACGAGTACGTAGCGCCGGAATCGAAAAGTGTGTAAACGAGTCTGCAAAAACTGAAACCATACCTGCCACAACTGAGCCCGAAGCTCTGGCATCCCTGTGTGTCAGGGCGTTGATACGCCCCTCTGCTCTAGGTGCGGACGAAGCAGCCACACTCTGCATCGGACGAGTAGGTGCTGGCCGGTACCCTCCTCGTGAGTGCTGTCCTCCTCCTCACGCCTGGGAACTGCGGCCTCCTGCGCGCCCTCCAGTGCTCCGTGCGGGGAGTATCTGCTGACCTCCTGCCCTAGACGGGTAGTCCCTCCTGATGTGGCCCGGCTGGCCACACTGGTAACAGAGGGGAACCCGACTCCCACCCTCAGTAGGTCCCTACTGTCGGCTGGGCAGGGGTCCGGTGCTGGCGACTGGCCCCTGTCGAGGGCCCCCAAAGGCCACTGATGGCCCTGTAAAACGTGACGGCTCTCCTCCGGACGCCACGTGTCTCCTCTCTTGCAGGCCCTGTGAAAAGTCTGGCTGGAAGGGCCTCTTCCGCCCGCCGTCAGTGTCTCGCGCAGACGGGTTGGTCTCCTCATAAGTCATGGCTGCCTCCACCACCCTCGAAAACGTAGGCAACTTCAGGGGTTTGACATACCCCCGAATCGCAGGCCGGAGCCCCTCGGTGAACCTCCAAAGGTGCTCCTCCTCAGTGGCTACCGTTGTCGCTGCAAAGCGGGACAGCTCCAAGAAACGCGTGCGGGTACGCGCTCACAGTCATCGTCCCTTGGCGGAGAGTGTGGAACTCCCGCCTCCTCTGGTCCTGCCACGTCTGGGGAAAGTACTGCTCGCAGAAGATGGTGACGAACTGGTCCCAGGTCGGCTTGTCCTTCTCCTATCCCTGGACCGCCCTCCACCACCTGTGTGCCGCACTCTCCAACTGGTACGTGGCAAAGGCCACGCGGCACTCCACCGGGGGGCGAAGGGTGTCGAAAATCTTCTCCACTGCTCGAGCCAGTCCTCTGCCTCGGTTGGGTCCTCATCCCCCTTGAAGGAGGGGGGCTTCAGCTTCCGGAACTACCCGAAGAACTTGGAGTGGCGCTGCAGTGGGGATGCTGGTGCACCTCCAGGAAATGGTGCCTCGTGCACAGAAGTATCGGAGGAAGGTGGGGGCTGCGGCGGCCCATCCCCTCCCCCGTGTCCAGCGCCGCGTCCATCGGGTGGTCCCACCGAGGACTCCCCCTCTGCAGCCCCAGGGGGAGGCGCTCAGGGCGGTGGGTGGAGCTCCTCTCGCACAATATCCCGTATCAGTCGGGCGAGGTCCTGGGCCTGGACGCCCGGGAGTAGTGGCTGGTCCACTGAGGCGTCGGCAACGGCACGCCCACCTCGCTGACCTCGTCCTCGGCCGCACCCGCGGCCAATCTCGCCAGTCCCGCGATGAGGCATCTCCTACAAGGAGAGGCAAAAAAATGAAAAACGTCAGTACGGAACAGTACCTAACGAAAACGTCTAAGAGTTCATGTCAAAAGATATGTTGTGGTGGCTACTCTAGTTATAGACATGTGAATTGGTTATTTTCCAGTCAGTTGATTCACTTCTCGGAGCGACCTTGCTCTGATACCATCCAGTAACGACCCGATTCCCGAGTCCCTACGAGACACGAGAACCGGACCGACTTGACTAATCCCAAGACCTGGTCGTCCAACGAGGAAGTAACCAAAAGAGCAGTAAAATAAACCACATTCAGCATGAATATAACTAATAGTAAGAAAATACAGCAGTAAGGAAAGAAACCACTACAGTATATACCACCACAACAGTAGAACAACATTCATAACATAATATGAAACTGCAGGTAAAGAAAAGTACAACGGTAACAAGAACTACTCACTACAGTGGAACCAAAAAGAGGTACAAGAGAACAGTGGTAACTCTACTGGACCCTACTCGGCCCAGCGTCCTCTGCAGCCGCTGACCCTGGCTGCTCAACACCTGGTCCTGAAAGGTAATGAGTGTAACACATCAGCAAAACGCTGATTAGAGTGGCAACTAAAACAAAAGAAACAGTAGAGTGTATAGTAGCTGTTATGTTCTGTTACTTTCTTTAATTACGTCTTTCTATTGTCTCAAAATTTATCTATTTCTCAGATCCTTCACTTGATCTCGAATGTTCCTCGTGGGAATGATCTTGATTGCAGTCTTTTCCGAATAGTAGAAGTAGCACGTGGTGCTCTCCTGGCCGGGAGAGTCCCCCGTGGTGATCCTACTCTCAGTCAACCACCCCAAGGTCACGGGCAGGCATAACGGTGACTACGGCATGCGTGATAAACGCACAGGTAGTTAACCCGCACTGGCACGCGGTCAGTCGTTTCCGTTAACGGGTGCGCCCAAAGCACAGCACGGAACCAGTACAGGGCAGAGCCCTCTCAGCAACAGGGGTCCAACCCCTCCACAGTAACCAAATAGGGGCCTTGCCCCTCCACAGTCCGCGCACCCTCGCCTGACTACCCTGGTTTGCCCAGTGGGCCTAACAAGTCGGTGTAGGAGGCTAGCAGAACCCCGGGACCCGTGGGGTAGCTAGTACCTCCCTACACTAGTAGCTCTCCTCGGTACTATGTACACGAGGGCCAGCAAGTCGGTACAAAGTGGCCAGTCCTAACCCCGGGTCCCTGGGGCGGCTGGCTCCGCTCTGCACTAAACAGGTACAGGTACTTCCCTTGATACAACGTACCCAAGAGACAGCACACTACCACGTCTTTCTTTCTCAGTTCCATTCCTTTCTCTTTCCAGGAGTTCACTCCTAATTCCCCGTAGGGTTCCAGTTCTTTTAACTTAGCACATTCAGGTTTCACCTTCCCAGTTTCACATTCATACATCCCATATTCCCAGACATGCCCATTTATTCATAACAAGCAGCTGTTAAACCAATTTACAGGTAGCTATTATTTCCTTTCCACATTTTCCAAGACTGCAGTATTCATATATTCCACTAGTTCTTCCCATCCTAGGATTCATGCCATACCCTAGGATCTATCATACAATCTAGTTTTCCAGCCCTAGGATTCATGCAACACCCTAGGATCTACTATTCATTCTAGTTTCTCATTCCTAGGATTCATGCAATGTCCTAGGTGCTATTTATGGTTCCATAATTTAACAGATTATACCAATAACTTAAAAGCCACTCTACCGGTTACAACAGGCGAACTGGGGACGTGGTCGGGAATCCCGCGTGCCTCCGTAACCCCTAAGACTGCAACGGAACGGGGTCCTATCACAAGGATCAAACACAAGGAGTTTCTCAAAACAGTATATAGCTACTGTAGACGGGTATAGGATTTAATTCCGAAAAGAATGCAACTCGAAACGCGAAAAACGGAACCCGAAAGGGCCCTAAACGGGTCGAAAACGACGAAACAGTGCAAAATCAGACGTCTGGAACTTATTCCAGATGTCTTAAAAAGTGGATCAGGGGTTACCTTGCTCTGCGTGGTCTCTCAGACGTCTAGAAGCCTGTGGGGGCGTCTGGCCTAGTTCCCAGACGTCCGATAGTCACCCAGGACGTCTGGAAGTCGCTCCAGTCGTCTGGCACTGCAGCCAGACGTCTGATTCGTGTTGGGTGGCGGATCAGAACCTGTGCGTACCCATTTCCTCTCTCTCTCAGTACAGTCAGTCGAAGAAAAGGAAGGAAGATGGAAATAACTCACCTTTCAGACGTCTGTACAGTCCTCCAGACGTCGTCCCCGTCGTCTGGCTAGACTCCCAGACGTCTGATTCTGGAAAAGTTTCCAGAACCAGGGCGCCACTCGCCCTTCGCTCGCGACGCTCGGCCGCGCCGCGTCCCATCCGCCTGCTGTTCGAGCTGCAGTAGTCCTCCCGCGTCGCTCCGCGCCTGCCGCGCCCCCCGCCGGTCGGCCCTAGTAGCCCCGGTGAGCTCGCCCTCACGGCCGAGAGCCTCTATCCACGCGCAGCACCTCCTCCCACGCTCACCGTGGCTGTCGCTACCGCCGCTCACTCGTGCTCGCTCTCGCGCACCGGCTGGAAGGAGAAGAGGAAGGGAACGGAGATGACGGGAGTGAGGGAGAGGGCGTACAGGGCATAGCCTGCGGCCGCAGGAGAGAGGGAAGAAGAGAGAGAGAGAGAGAGAGAGAGAGGGCGTTCGCAGGTCTGCGCACTCAGGCACGCAGACGAAACACGCGTGCCGAAAATAACCAATTTCCAGATGTCTGGAAGGGGTTCCAGACGTCTGGTCCGACGTCTGGGCCACCTCCCAGACGTCTTAAAAGACGTCTGAAGCCGCGCGTTCGTAACAATCACCTAGGAGGAGAACCAATTGAAGGAAGGAGTGAGGGAACATCTTCTTCAAGCTCGGGAGCTACCGAGCTTGGAATGAAGATTATTTCGAGCTTCTACTGGAGGATTATTTCGAGCTAGTAATTTGTTGTTTTGCATGAAGCATTCCTCTACATGTACTTCACTTTCTAGCAATACAAGATTTATTTTTCCTTCCAATTCTCATGTTCTAGTTAGTGTGTTTTTCATGTTGTTCTAGTTGTAGTGCACACTACACTCTCCTCTTTTAATTACCCTAGGTGCACTTTCCGAGGGTGAGCTTAGAAGAGTGAGTTTTATTCTTGTCACTTAGGTTTAGTGATAGGTGTAGTCGTTAGTGTAGTTAATCTTCGCATCACAAAACCCGATTGTTTTTTAAAACCCTAAAAACAACAAAATCAAAAAAATACAAAAAGATATGTGTTGATTTGAGAGGTGAGAAAGAGAACCATTTCATGTGACTAACAAATTAGCCTCCTTAGACGATCCTAGATACTTCACTATCTAGGTATTATAAATGTAAAAGTTTGATTGCGGATTTACGCGTTGCAACAATACTAATTACATCATTTAACAAACCATGTATTTCTTGCATCATCGACGTGGCCGCATGTGGACTCTCCAATCTCCATTGCACAGCAGAGATTGAGCGCATGCCTTCAGCAACGTGTGTCTATAGTGATGCATGTATCCGTCACTAAAGGCCCTAAATTTTAAAGACGTAAAAAAACTTTTATGCCAGCATTCCTACAACTATAAAAGGACCACCCCTACCACACATTTCTTCATCCCTTTCTCTCTTCTCTTAACCCCTCCAAAGCTCTATGAGCTGGTCCCATACTTAGGATGTTCCATTAGAGTTAGAGTAAAATAATTTTTCTTCTCACCCCCTTCGTGGAGATCCTGTGGTTGCCTTCTTGCCACCATTTGAGAAGTAGATCCTGTTGCGACGCTACCCTATTCAGTCCTCCATCCTCCAGCTCCATTCTCCCTCGTTCAGCATCTCACCACCCTCTTTTGGGCATTCCGTCAATGCGGCTCGTCCTCCAAGCAGCCATCAAGGAAGATTTTCTCATCCCTCTCTTTTTACAGCTTTCTAGTGTAGATTTTCAGCTTTCTTGTTGTAGAAATTAGTTGTAATGAGCATGGTGCTATGGTTATGAAATATTAGTTTACTCTCTCTCTCTGTATTATTCTCTTTCTCTTTTCTATTATTTATTCTTTAAGTAGAATAGCTAGCGTAGATTAATTACAACCAGTTAATCTGCTTTGTGAAGAATAAATTCTAAACGCGACTTTTAATCAAACGTTCGCCTTCCTGTGTTCGACTCGGGACTCACCAGAGTTTCAGTAAATTTATCTGATAGCAGATTTTTACGTAATTACAAAGATGGGTTTCAAACTCAATCCTTTTGCATATAAAATCTCATTCATCAATGATTTCAAAAGAAATTTGACCATTGGAATACTTTTGATTGATTAACTCAAATGGGTTGATCGATAAAAAATGGAATATGATCGTTAGAGGTCTTTGATCAATTAAAACAAGAAGTTGGTCGATCAAAGTCTGGTCGATCAAAAAGGAATTTTTGTTGATCAATAGTAGAATTGACAAACGTTCAAAAGAGAATGATTTTTGTGAAAAATGAAAACTTATGTTTGTTTTCTTATTGAGGTTCTGTACATTATTCTAGACTTAATCAAGATAAACATTCTTCAAGTCCTCTTTGTCCATGATGTATTTGAAAAATGTTGATGAGGATGCATCTATGCTATAATTTGACTTAACCTGTAATGGTTAGTCCTTAATAAAAATGCAATTTTGTTATATTAAAACAAAGGTATTAACATTCTCTCCCTTTTAGATGATAACAAAATTATAATTAAGTATGCATGATGCATTATCAAATTTTTATTTTTCTCCCCCTTTGTTATTAATAAAAAGTTTTAAATAATATAATCAACAAGTAAATGTTGCTCCCCTTATTGAAATATTCATGCAATTAATGACATGTTGCTATGCAATTGATAGAATATCACATTTTCAAAAAGTATATCAAGTAACAAGATTTATAGAGCAAGACATCTCGACTGAAAATATTGCAATGCTCACATATCAAATAAAAGTACTACATGCCAACATAAGTAATAAAATCTAAAGGAAGCTAAGGATTGTCTCTATATCTGATGGGAACTCCACGTCAATATCAAAGTCATCCAAAGAAATTATCATTCCACAATAAAACACACAATTTATTTGAACAACTAATGGCTTTCAAGACAAAACAATAAACAATCAAATTTCAGCAAGTCTTGTTAAGCCTAAGTCTCTTCTTATCAGTATAAAGCTTTCATTTGCTGGAGGTCTTGTGAAGATATCAGCTAATTGTTTCTCTGTTTGAAAGAATTCTAAGACTATTTCTTTCTTTAGGGAATAATCCCTAAGGAAGTGATGTCTAATATCTATATGTTTTGTCCTAGAGTGTTGAATGAGATTTTTGGACAAGCTTATTGCACTAGTATTATCACAAAGAATACTAGTGTTCTCAAAGTTTAGTCTAAAATCTCTAAGTGTTTATTTCATCCAGAAGACCTGTGAACATGCTAAAGAGGCAGCAATGTACTCAGCTTCAGTTGTGGACAAAGAAACATTGTTATGTTTCTTGCTAACCTAAGATACTAGGGAATTTTCGAGAAATTGACGCATTCCATTAGTACTCTTGTGATCAGTCTGACTTCCCACATAATTAGCATCACAATAGGAAAGTAAGTCAAGTGTGACTAATTTGGGGTAGAACAAACCAAGATCAACAGTGTTAAGTAAGTACCTATGTATCCTTTTTAAGGCATTTAGGTGAGATTCTTTAGGATCTACTTGAAATCTAGCACATAAATAGATACTAACAAGTATGTCAAGTCTACTAGCAGTTGATAACATTCTAATCTATTACCCTAATTGGCTTATTCTAGGGTTAGATCCTTAATAAAATCATGCATTTAGATTGTAAATGTTGTATTTAGAGCATGCATGCATATTCTGTATGTTATGTTTAGTTTAGACCTAATTATCTAATTTTAGTCTATTCTGAATAATGTAGGTTAAGGACTTGGAATAAGTGGGAGCATTGAGTGGAATAGGAAAAGAAGTTGTAGTAGAATTACGAGCTGGTTGAAGACCAAGATTTGATTAAGGAAGAAATGAAAATCCAAGTAAAGAATAAGAGAGAGAGGGACTAGGATAACCTAACCCTACCCTTAGAATCCTAGGATACCCTTATCCCAACTCCTACCCTTAGGTCGGCTCAAACTGAATAAGTGAGTTCAAAAGCTAAAATCATGGATAACACTATCCATGATCTTGACCCTTTATCCACAGAGTTGTCCTACTATCTAGAAACCTAGTCAAAGATGGTTTTTGCATAAATTACCTAGTCGAACATGGTTAAAACCAAAATCAAACTTCACCATTGGATTCCTTAGGTCCAAATTAGGCTTGTACCAAAATTTGGACCCAAGATGAGTTTGTCTTGATCTAGTTTGCAAATTGGTCCTATCTAATTACATTTCTATCCTTAACTTTCAAAACCCTTTCAAATAGGTCCTCAACTTTATCATCGTTCTCACAAAAAGGTCCCTACCGCACAGAACTCCTAATCCTACAACTCTAGCAACAATTAATCGAGGATTTCTCCATGATTGATTGATGAAACCTCCTCAAAATTGAATCGGAGATTCCTCTTGAAATCCTCTTTCAATCAGACTGATTCTTGTGCTTCAATTTCTCATGCGAATGCATGAGAAATTTGGGTTTCCAACTCCGGTGACCTTCCAAGCTTGAAAGCTTGGCTTCCAAGCTCTAATCGACCCCCTAATACCTATATAAAGGCTCCCAAGGCCTGCCCAATCCTCCAAGCTTGAATTCGACAAGAGAAACCCTTAAATTCCTCTCTCCTCCTTTGGCCAATTTACTTTTCAAGCTCCGGCTACACTCCCTGCCTCCCCTTGTCGTCTGACCACAATACCAGTGGCAGACTCTTCCTCCTTGCCTTCTTCCACGTCGATAAGCACCCGCCGGCGCTCCTACCCCCTTCGTCCTCACCGTCCACTTCTTATCAATGCAGCTTCATCTTTGGCGCCGCCCATACCTCAACCAGCACCAACTCTGATCCCCTTCGTTTGCCTCCTTTCCTAAATGACTCCTTATCTTCCACTCTTTGTTTCCAAACATCTGCGACTTCGTTTCGACCGCCAACCAGACCCACCGTCCTCCGTCTTCCACCTCACCGGCGTACCTCCAGCGAGCTCGCATGGCCACTATGCTCCACCAAATCAGTTGCCGTTCATGCCTACACCTCCTCCTCAACCCCAGGAGCAAAAGACCTAAATTAGTTAGGTCGATTGCTCCTCCACAACCTCCACCGAACACCGCACTTTCGCACTTCACCTTCAATCACCGTCCAGCCACCTTACGCACTCTCACACCTCACGAACACTGCCGTTCACTTCCTCGCCTCAAGACGACGCTATTGAACCTTTTAACTGAGGCTTTTAGCCTGTATTTCATGTTTTAGGTAGCAGGTCCTTCGACCACCATTGACGAAGCTTCGATTGAAGCTTGAAGCTTGCTCCAGCACCTGCAGGTTCCAGGCATCGACTCTAGTTCGTGCGAAATCACTCCAAGAGTCTAAGTGGACCAGCAATTGAAGCCTTTGACTGCCATCTTGCGCGAATTGAACGAAGAAGCATCTACAGCTGCATGTAGAAGAAAGGCAGTGGGATTAGTCCCACCTCGGAAGCTGAGGAGCTCTCGTAGACGAATAAGTTGAATTCCTACCACGGGTTGTTTGCCTCAGCACGCATAAGGGGTGAGGTCCCCACACGCATGCCTCACATGCCTCATCTGCGACTCTGACCCCGTGGACCTGGTGCTCCCGATAACCCACCTAACCCTAAGCACTCCTCGGCTGTGACCCACACCCGCAACCCTGGTCCCGGGTATGCTCTAGGTCCAATTACTCATATACCCGGTACTGTTGAAGGCTCTGGGAGAGTGTGACCTACGTAGAGAAAGAGAGAAGAAAGCTTGCGCGGGGAAGGGGGAGGGTTTTGCTACAGAGGAAATTGGCTGACACTTAGCCAATTCAAGAAGTTCCCCCCTGTGTGAAGAGGCTGAAGAAAAGGAGAGGAACCACAGCAGAGAAAGAAGAACAGAAGAAGAAGAAGAAGAGGAGGAGCCACAGTAGAAGAAACGGAGAAGAAGAAGAAGTAGAGGGAGAAAGAGAGGGCTATACCTGTAGCTCTTGACAATTAAGCTGTCTGATTAAGCACTCAGCCGTCTGATATTTGATTGCTAGGCTTTATTTGGTTGATATTTGTTGTTATTGTGAGGGGTAATTGGTGATTCAAATCACTATTTTACCCCATTCTTTTTGCAGTATTGACATTTATTTTCATTTATATATCATTATTGTTTGTAGTTCTATTATAAATTGCTTATATTATGCTTAAATTGAAATTCTTGAGATCTAAATTCCATATTGTTCCCTGTGTTCGACCTCGGAACCTTTTTCGAGTAATAAAATTTATTTGTTTAAGTGCTATTTTGGCTATACTACAACACAACAATTTTAAAGCACCGATCTATCACTTAAACATTAGGTTAGATTTCCTTTCAGGAAAAAAATAAAAAAAAAAATTAGGTGCTTTGCTTGATCCTTAAGTTAATATTTGCTTGCTTTTCAAAAAAAAAAAGCTCATGTTGGTTGGTATTATCTTTTGAAAATCAATAAAACCACCTTCTACATTTTTGAGTTGTAACAAACTTTTATTTTCAAAATTCAATTCCCAAAATTTTACACATCCAAAAATTCTGACATTTTTACTGGATGTGGGTATTGAAGTCAAAAATAACATATCCAAATTTTGAGTCATTCTGATATACATAAAAATTTTAAAAATTCTCGAACTGAACTGCTATCAAGTTTGTTGTTGCTCCTAATTTTTTGAAATTCAAAAAATCACAGGAATTTTTATGCAACTCTGATTTTTCTAAAATTTATTTCATTGGATTCTTGTGATAATATAAAATCCCAAAAAATCTGAAAAAAAATATTTGGTGCACGTTTGATTGCACAAAATATTCGATCACTAACTGGGAGTCAAAATAGACTGCAGAACCCTTAGTACATTTTAAATCTAAAAAAATAGAAAACATGCATTAAAATTCTTGAAAAATATTTTCCGAGTGCCTAGTTGGTGGTGCAATAAGACTAATTGATTACATTGATTGGGCCGCGCTACCTTATTTTGGACTTAAATTTCATCATTTAGCGTTATTTGCTCTTAGGGTTTCATATTATGGTATAGCACACTTGCATCTCCATACTTAAAGGAAATTTATCAAACAATTGGGACTTACAAAACCTCTTGTGTGCCTCATCAGAACCATTGTTTGAATATATCTAACCAAGTGAACCCTAAAATTCACTAATACAAACAATTGACCTTAAAAGCAACCACATCAATTAAGCTTGTATTATGAACCCTTTGATTGTGCACTTCACTTTTAAAATCAATTTTAAGGGCAACACCCCCCCTAACGACCATCATATTCCAAAAGCACTTTAAGCCTAAGCCTAAACTTGAGTAGATGTGCCCTAGGTAGGACTAATCTTCTTAGTAACTTGAAGTTAGATTAGACTAAGTTCAAGGCCTTATCTACTTGTTCCCACTTGTGACAAGAAAAGTCGGTGCAGTAACCAGTTAACCCTTAGTGGTGTCCCATCGTGCGGGGTGTCCTAGGGGATCCCACTATTCTGGCTAGCCAAGTAATTCAAGGGTTGGTCTAACCTAATCGTATTTTAGGGAGCCAGGATTAGGTCTAATTAGGGTTTACGTGCTAAGAACTATCTTGATTGCTTGTATTGTGAGGGAGGGTATTCTCTCATCTATCTTCTCTCTCTCATCTATCAACTTTCTTCTAGTGCATCCAAGGTAGATCTCTAAACCCTGATTTGACGCCACATTTAGAGAGAAATCCTAGGAGAAGACTTCTTTTTTTCTGAATTTGATTCTGAATCCTTTCCCATGGGTAATCACCAAAAGGAAGAACTGATTGACGAAGAAAACTTGGACCCATACTCTTTTGCTTCTCACTATTCCTTCTTTTCTCCCTATCCCAACCCATCCCTTACTCCAACTTCTTTAGGATGGGAGAACTCTCCTCAACACCTGGGGCTTGATTCCCTTGCCTACACCTCATATTCCCTAAGTATATATTGGCCTACATCATCCTTATGAAATTTCACACAAATTTTTAGATATCAAGGATCTCTATAATCTCAAGAGACACTCTCCATACAAGACCAACACCTAATCGGATGACCAACTATCTTGATCGATTTAAGCAGACTCATCTCTCCCCTGGTCGAGGAAATGCCTCAAAGTCCCAATACCTATGATATCAATCCTATCCCCAAAATCACTCTGCAGATTATCCCAATTTCACCCAACCCACTCCACCTTCTTATTGGGATAACCCTACACCACCCAACCAAGGATATGATCCTCACCCTAGGTATTCAAATCTTGATAATGGAGATTCTGATTTGACTGAGATTAGAAATCTTGAAAATTATTTCACCCAACCCACTCAAACCCCTGACCACAGTGGTGATCCTGAGATTACCCAATTGCTCCAAGTAGTCCAGGAGATGAGAGAAGTTAATAAAAGAAATACTTATAATTTATTGAAGGAGCTCAATAGAATCCGGGAAGCACAACTTGATAAACCCGGTCCGAGTGTGGCACAAGTTCGTGGTGAACCACTTAGGGTTGAGGATTCAACCTTAGGTATGACATCTTATTCAATCCCAACCTCTACTTACACCAAGCCCACCCACCAGCCTTGTGATTATCTAGAATAGATCTTACTTAGGCATACATCTAAACTAATGGACAATTCTGATGTTCCAAAGACTAACTTTGAGGAGGAAGACTCACTCGAGTATCCAAATCTTGGTTTAGGACCTAAATTACAATCATTCTATATTGAGGAACAAATCTCCAGCGGGCCTGAGTACGAGTCCTTTATGTTAAAAGATGCATAATTGAACCATGCAGATGATTCAGATTTGGATATCTCGAAGAATTTGGGAGAATCAGAATAAGATTATAAAGAGCCCTATCAAGAAGATAGAAGGATTGAGGACATGACACTCCCAGCCAGGAACATTTGGATGGTTTTGATATGATTTTGTCTGAGGATTATCATGATCATATGTGCTTGGATGATTCGATTATGATATCTAGATTTAGCGGTACTGATCATTCTGAGATGTTCCATTTAGAAGTCGAATCTGCTTTTACTTTTGCATAAGCTAATTCTCACCCTTCTCTTCCCATCTACGAGAGTCCTGTGGAAAACCCTGACTTTGATCCCCAACATCTTGAGATTGAACAAAATAGGCAATCCCTCTATGAAAAAGATGTTCAAGAGATTGCAAAATTATTGGGGATGACTTATGATGATTTACCTAAGGAAGCAAAGAATTTATCTGAATCATGGAATTTTGAGGAAATTAATTTGATTGATGAGAAACAAGAAGATATTTCCTCAGAAGATGTAGTTCAAGACAGAGTCACTTGGGGTCAAATTTATAATCCTACTAATCATAATGGATGGTTCAATTCTAACACTCAAAAATTCATAGAAGCAACAGAACAAAAAATGAAAGAATTTGAGGCCTTGATTAATCTAGATTTTGATCTTACACCCCCTGGGGCAATGATTCTGAGGGATAATGAATTTTTTCCCATTGCATTTGAAGATTTACATCATGAATTAAGATAGGATTTTGGCAACTTGTATGAATTTTTTATCACCCCAGGGATGAGCTTGAGGATTCTGATTTAGATATCCAGCATGATTTGGCTGAATCTATAACTGTTGAGATGGACCACTAGATTTTATTTGACTCACCTACTCTACATCCATCCACACCTGACTTGACTTACGAAGTGGTTCCTTATACCATTTCAGACTACACCACTCGGGTTCCTCCTTTCATTTCCCATCACTTTCAAAACCCATATGATTTATTCCCCGCTGACCACTCTTTATCCACCTCATCTACCTTACTTATGCACCACTTCTTAGGGTTTCCACTATCTACTTTCCACTATGGGACCTGCACTTATTTTTCTCTCTTTTGTAGCACCTGGCTGCAAATAATTCCAAGGCCATTTATTTTATTTTTTCGACCTTTTAGGCTTGGTATTCACCATTAGCTAATCCACATATATGGATCACTGATTGTTGGGTCGCATGACAATATCTTCATATTAATCCCAACTCAACCCATTAATTTGATCATTCATTTATTTTTAAGGTTTTGGTCCAGCAAATGACGTTAAACTTAATGCTGGCTAGGATGCAACCCAATATTCTGTATAGGTATTTTTCATTTTTGTCTATCTATGCTAGCCTGGGTTAACAAGCTCAGTTAGGTGATATCCCCTCCTCTTGCTTATTACATTTTGATTTTCTTACATACATTTCAATGTGGACATTATAATGAATAGAAATGGGGGGTAAGACATTGCATGTCTTATTTTTATGTCAGAACTTATAAATAGCATTTAAGAGAAAAAAACCATTTATACATATTGCATTTATGCATAAAGTATTTTTATCAAGAAGGTTTCATTGAGGATTTTCTTCTGGTAGTTTAGAATCTAGTACAATTATTTCACTTACACGTAGACTTTACAATAGATCCTTTACGAAAATCAACAGACATTTTTAGTTTTTCAAGGAGAAGCATTGCTTCTTTTCCTAAACCCTTGGACAGTTAGTTAGGGAGTCAAGCAAGCTATCTTTCATTAGATCCACTAAACAATTATGAGGTGAGAGTAGAGTATCTACTGGCGCTATAAGTCTAGTGTAAGGACTCTTAGCTTCTGGATAATTGGATAATGATATTCAGAGTTAGGCATAGTTTTTCACTCTCGGTTCCTGTGTGTGAATTTTTTGTGAGAATTCTTGAGAGCCACCAAATAAGGCAAATACGTAGAGATCGAGTTCTAATAAAACTAAGACTAAAGTGGATGGTTACGACCGTCCTTTACGGAATCCTCAACTGAAGGAGGGTTTTAATGTCAAGGTCAAAAAGTACACTTATCCTATCCATCCCTTCTCGGTGCCGAGAGTAAGTCACATTATCCTCTTGAACATCATCATTCCCCAATAATGCCTCGTCAATAAAAATTTATGTTGTGTGTTGTGTTGCTAGAAATGAAAAAAAAAAAGGAAAAAATATGAAAAAAGAAAAAAAATCAGAAAAGAAAAAAAAGTGTTTAAGATCTGTTTATATATTAATTTCATGTTGAGTGATTACATTGAGGTAAGAAACCACCCATTATGATCTACCAAATATGACCCATACCTACCTTTACAGTAGTTCTGACCGCCGGAATATTGGCTAATGAATTCTGACTTAGTTTTAGGATTATCAGAACTTTAATTGAAGTGTTAATGTCATGTGAGGCCACCAAATATTTAGTACATTTACAAAATCTGATGAGATTTGTGAGTTCAAAAAGAAAAAGGAAAAGAAAAAAAAAGAAGAGAACAAAAGAAAGAGTGAGTACAAAGGAGCCAAAGAGAGCACAATTTTGCGCCTCTCTCCAAGTTGATTTGTTTGATAGTCTAGAGATTTAGAGTCTGTAGTATTAGGCTATATGTAGCACCAAATGAGTGTGAACCACCAAATATAAAACCAATTGACTCAGACATCTTTTACCTAAGCCAGAAGCCATGGTAGAAATTTCATATTATTTGTATTCCCAAAGGAAGAAGTTTTCCAATCCTGATAGAATTTTTACTGAGGGTCAAGTACGAACTTTAAGTGTGCGTTGCCTTTTCACTTGGATCCATTGCTTAAGCTACTATCACATCATTTTCACATTTTTCTGGGTTTTTAAATTTTTGAAAGAAGACAAGAACAAATCTTTTGTCGAACCCTTGATAGAAAGGAATAAGTAGTCCTTTGGGGTCTAAGTTGTAAATAGCATGAATAATACACCTTGCATTCATTTTTCATATTGACTTTGCTAAGGGATTGACAAAAGATAGGCATGGGGGTGTGATAACAATCTAATCTATTACCCTAATTGGCTTATTTTAAGGTTAGATCCTTAATAAAATCATGCATTTAGATTGTAAATGTTGTATTTAGAGCATGCATGCATATTTTGTATGTTATGTTTAGTTTAGACCTAATTATCTAATTTTAGTCTGTTCTGAATAATGTAGGTTAAGGACTTGGAATAAGTGGGAGCATTGAGCTGAATAGGAAAAGAAGCTGCAGTAGAATTACGAGCTGGTTGAAGACCAAGATTTGATTAAGGAAGAAATGAAAATCCAAGTAAAGAATAAGAGAGAGAGGGACTAGGATAACCTAACCCTACCCTTAGAATCCTAGGATACCCTTATCCCAACTCCTACCCTTAGGTCAACTCAAACTGAATAAGTGAGTTCAAAAGCCAAAATCATGGATAACACTATCCATGATCTTGACCCTTTATCCACAGAGTTGTCCTACTATCTAGAAACCTATCCAACCTACCCTAGATCCAATCCTTAACCCAAGATCCTATTTAGGTCCATAAGCTCACTTCATTAACTTAGTATAAGTCAATTGGGTTCATGGAACCTATTTGGACCCAACCCACTAGACTTAGGGTCAACCTAGCCCAATTAGGAACCATGTCTATCCCTAACCCTACCTACATAAGACCCACGAAAATCCTAGCCTAATCCTCTTAAGTTGGTCGCAACTTAAGAAGATTTTATCCCTTAGTGGTTGGCCAAGAGATAAGATCTTATCTCTTGGCAAGATTTTATCCCTTGGTAGCCACCCACCTAGGTTGCCTGATGTGAATACTTCTAATCAACCTAAAATGTCTATTTATGAATGTTCCTAGTGTCATAGAAGTATCGTGCTTTATAAATATTGCATAACATACATCATTATGCATTTTGGTCAATTTGTATAAATTGCATAGTAATTTCCCTTTTCTTGTGGCCAGGGACAGGGCAATATTTATTGGGGCCTCGGATTGAAGATTCAACTGTACGGATCTGATCAGGGCAACGATCGGAGTTCAATGACTCCGAGATCACCCCAATCGGACTTCCATAGTATCAGATGCAGTCCGAGAAAGATCAGAGGTCAAGGGGCAAGGTGGTGTAAAATTCAAACTTTAGACAATAAATCTAACCACACTGATGGGTTCAAAGCAACGATCGCAGCCCAAAGGCACAAAAATCGATCTAATCTGACATCTGTGGCACCACTTACAAGCAAGAGAAGATAGACGACCCAGATGGTGCCACGTGGCACCATCCAGACCTCTCGCTGCATCTGGCCCAAGATCTTAAAGCATCGCAACCATTCATCTGAGCCATTGGATCACCATCCAATGGCCCAGATGGCGCCACATCTACCCAAAGCCGACGCTCTCATCTCCTGAAGGCAAAGGTCGCTTGATCTCGACCGTTGGGTCGATATCCAACAGTCATGAACGCTCGCCCCTTAAATCAAAAGCGCGACCAAAAAGGTTGCATAACGCAGTGGTCGCACCACTCACACACAACATAGAGGCACGCGGTTGAGACCTCGCATGCCTCAAATCGAGCGAGCGAGTGGGCTGCTACTAAATTCAACCGGACGATCTTCATCGAGCAGTTGTGAAGTAAGCAACACGGCGCGTGAGAAGCGTGGATCGCGCACGCACATGATGACGTGTGAACAGATGAGCCATCACACGCGCGCACAAGTGTAACATCTGAAGAGGAAGGGGCTCGAACACTTTTAAGCCGTCTGATCTCTTAATCGGACAACTGAGGTTGATTGAACGTGAAGAGCTTCAACGGCCGAAGAAGAGGCACACCTTCACCAATGCTTGGCTACAATGAAGATTATATCCGTCACTAAAGACCTCAGCATTAATTCTAAGCAATGGAAAAAAAGACTCTTATGCGCCCATTCCTACAACTATATAAAGCCCCAACACCCTCCACTTTTTCTTCATCCCATCCTTCATCTCTCCCTCTCTAAGAGCTAAGAACTCAAGTTCTAAAGCTCACTCTAGTGCTCCCAAGCTATGGGAAGCTTTGCTAGAGTTAAAATCAAAATTTTCCACCTCTCATCCCCTTCACGGAGCTCTCACCAGCTATCTTCTCGCCCCCGTTCCAGAAGTGGATCTTGCGACGTCGACACCCTACCTTATCCTCGGTTCTTCCTGATCTGTCCTCTGTCTTCGCTCTCCTTCTAGGCATCATCCATCCGGCTCGTCCTCCAAGTTGTCGTCGAGGAGGATAACTTCTCACCCCCTATCTTTTTAACGCTTTCTAGAGTAGATTTCCTACTTTTTAGTGGTAGACATTAGTTGTAATGACATTATTTTTATTATAAAAGTTATTTTCTCTCTCTATATATATCTCTATTATTTATTTACAAGTAGATTAGCTGTTAATACTCATTGTGAATGTCCTCTTTATAAACAAAATTTCAAAAAAATATAATTATGGATTTAAAATCGACGTAGCCTCTCTGCATTCAACATGGGGCTCACCCCGAGCTTCGGTAAAAATTTATCTAATATTGGATTTTCTAGCGAATTGCACTACAACGACAGGTTTTCCAAACTCAATACTTTTCATTATGAAATTCCGTTAATCATTGCCTATTTTTAGAAAACCCTCATCCTATCCTAGCCTTACAACTTAGATCCTAAGGTCTTATTCAACCAATCCTAGGCTTCACTTTTGAATAAATCTAAACCAACCAAATTAGTAATCCTGGGTACTCTAAATCAACCAATAGGAAGTGACCTACTTTTCTATAAAAGGACCTAACTCCTACCCTTTGGAACATAACTTAGATACCTAGAGATAGAGGAATTAGTCTTAGTTTAGTTTAGACCACCATTGTGCATGCCCCCGTCTCTCTTTCTGTCTCTCTCTCCAATTTCTTCCTAGCGCCCTGGATCTGATGTGCTGCCACACTTCGCACAAGCATCCCACAAGCGGCTCCATCTCCACCACATTCTCTTCTTTTCCTCTTCCATAGTTTATTCTTCTATTTCATGTTATTTCCAAGCATTCAATTACTTTAGATTTCTTAGACATTCGCTTTATCAATAAAATGTTTATTCAATCTCATGAATGCTTGTCTATATATACATATATACATAATACATATATAAATATTTTCTTAGAACATCTTTCCAAAAAGCTTTCGCACAATCTCGTTTTGCCTCCCCGTAAACGACTCAAGACTTACCGTTTCTAATTTATAAATTTATTTTTCTTTGACGTGATTCATAACAACAACAACGATAACGTAGAAATCTTTTTACACAATTCATGACGAACAACAGTCAAGTAAAGCAAAGATCCTATCATGCTTCCATATAATTTTTTATCTACACACTTACCTAACTCATCTTCTTTGAGTTGAGTAGTGGTAGCATTGGTGTATCTTTTCCTTTCGTCTTATCCATTCCGAATTTCTTCATAATTTCTTTTGTGTATTTACTCTGCAGGATGAAGATTCCATCTTCCAACCAACCAATCTGCAACCCTAAAAAGAACTTTAATTCTCCCATTAGGCTCATCTCAAATTGATCCTACATGACTTTCCCAAACTCTTGGCATAGAAGATCGTTAGTAACACCAAATATTATGTCATCAACATAAATTTGGATTAGAATTAGCTAATTATCTTTTCTTTTAGTAAATAAAGTTAGATCAATTAAGATAATTTTGAAGTCATTTTCTATTAAGTAGTTTCTTAGCCTTTCATACCAAGCTCGAGGAGCTTATTTAAGTCCATATAAAGCTTTATTAAGTTTGAAAACATGATCAGGATTACTAATACTTTCAAAACCAGGAGGTTGTTTCACATAGGCTTTTTCTTTTAGAGATCCATTTAGAAATGCACTCTTGACGTCCATTTGGAATAGTTTAAATCCCATACGAGCAGCAAAAGCTAGTAACATTCTAATGGATTCTAGTCTAGCTATGGGAGCCTAAGTTTCGTAAAAGTCAATTCCTTCCTCCTGATTATAGCCTTGAGCCACAAGTCTAGCTTTGTTTCTTACAACTTTTCCTGATTCATCAAGCTTATTTCGAAAGACCTACTTTGGTTCGATAATAGATTGAGGTTCTGGCTTAGGAACTATTTTCCAAACATCATTTCTTTCAAATTGATTCAACTCTTCTTGCATAGCTACAATCCAACAATCATCAATGAATACTTCTTTCACAGATTTTGGTTCTAGTTGGGATACAAACATGCTAAGTACAAGGTTATTAAAGGATGATCTAGTTTGAATTCCCTTTGAGACTTCAGCAATCACTAAATCTTTAGGATGGTCTATGGTATAGGTTAGGTCTTTAGGAAGTTCACTAGAGATGGTTGACGTCGTCGAAACACATCGTTATAGCATGCATTTGTGACATCAATCTTAGATGAAAATATAGATTAGGTGAGTCCAAGTGTCGAACATGAGGAGGCGTAAAATTGGATTAGTTTGTCGCTTTAGGGTGTCACAAAAATCTTTGTTTTGTTTGCTTGGGAGAAAATAAGAGAGAGAGAGAGAGAGTAGGGTTAGAGACTTGAGATTATAGCATGGTGATTACTTGTGAATGCATGAAACATGATATGATGAAACAAATGGAAATATATTGCATACGTAAAATTGTTTCACAAGTACAATGCTAAAGGAAAGCTTTAAAACACATAAGCATTAACCTAGGGTAGAGAGGTGCAAAATGGAGAGGCGAGGCAGTCATGGCAGTGGCTGGGCTTCCATCGACGGCTCTACAACTCCGAGAGAGTGCGAAAGGTGTGCTAAGTAGAGCTAAGGAGAAGCTAGGAAGGGATGATCATAAATGGACTGGGTGTGGGGATTTTTATAGAGAATGAAGGGTTTCTAAATCAGATAGGGGCTTTAGCAACATCCAAGACACCGCTAAACCCATTCCAAAAGTGTCGGTGAAGGCCTTCTCCCGTCGGTCCATCACGCGCGCTGTGCTTTTTTCCTTATAAGATCCATGTATGCTGGCTCAGAACCATTCAATCCACGATTGACTACCCAAATCGCGCATGAACGCATGCTCAAATCGCACCTCAAGCACGCATGTTCTCGGGCGTTAACGCAGCATTGGCACGTGTGTCTAGCGAAGGCACGCATCAGAGAGTTCCACATGGCCGCCATCTGCGTCGCCCGCTCCTTCATCGATGATTGTATTTCATTGTGCCTTTACGAAGTGGAGATTTGCTGCACGTGAGGTTTCGAGAGCCCGCCACTACTTGTGAGTGTGGTGCTTCGCCCGCTGTGCTGCCCTCACGGATGGTCGCGAAGATGGTCGACGTGTGTGGCAACGACAACCATTGGATTGAGATCCAACGGTCAGGATCTCATGCTGAAGGAGCTACGGGAGTGCAGGTGAAGGCCGGGCGGGCACCACGTGGTGCGTTTTTGGCCGTTGATCATCAGATCAAAGGCCAGAACTTCGCAGACTTGTTGTGGGGGCCACGGAGGTTGGATTGAAGTGATTTTGAGTCCGTTGGACTTTGTTCGTCGATCTAAATCCATCCGTAAGGTCCAATTGCTCATCTGAGACCTGTTTTAATATGCACTTGCACACATGGTTGTCAAACATGAATTACAAGCAATCTTAACACAACATGCATGCCATGCTCTCAAGCCCATTATGATACGTCAGTAATGCACATATACCCATGAGATTGGCTCTAATTGATAGAATTATCACCGTTAGATGTAGAGTCATCATACCCCCATGCTCATCTCTTGCTAGTCCCTAGCAAGGCTATCCTAAATGTTATTTTCAGCTAGAATTAAGAATCGATTGCTCAGGCATGTGTTACTTGTCAACAGGAGGAAATTTATACTAAACAGCACCCAGGTGCCTACCAAAATGCAGACTGCTCAAGTCCTCGCTTTAAATTTAAGCACACATATATGCATATATATTTTTTTCTTTTTCATCTTTTGAAATTTTTTTGGATTTTTGGAGTTGAGTGTCTGTGTAACTTTTTACGGCTACCCAACCCACCCATAACTCGAAAAAGGACTCTAAGTGCTAAGCATCTTGGTGTGAAAATTGTGATAGACTCACTCGACGGTAATTAAAACAGACTTCGAGTTTCTACGCACCTACGTAACCTGAAAGAAGATGTTGCCTAAAGGTGTATCTGTCTGACTGGTAGCTTTCTCCCTACTTTTATTTTGTGTAGGGTCAACACAAGGGTGTTTCCAGTGTATATGTTCCCGGATTGTTCTACTTCCCCGCTTCTTCCTTAAGTGTTTTGGATTTTTTTTTGTGCATTTTGGGAGCTGGGATCTGGACAAATAGCTAATGGGCTGTTACCCACGACAACTTGCCAGCCATACTCGTGTGGTGAAGTGTAGCTTATTTCTTTTTTCATTTTCTTCCTTTTTTTTTGTAGGTGGCTTTTCTGATCTAAGATTTACCTAAAGGCAATAGTAAAAGAGAATGGTCTTGTGGTTGGGTTCTAGACAACCAGCCAATGGGTTGTTACCCACGACAACTTGCCAGCCATACCACCCTAGAAGGTTCATTAGCTACCCAATTTCTGTTAGAATTGCTGAGGAGTGAGTCAGTGTAAAATGTGTGCAGATGCTTAGACTAAAAGTCCCCCTGAATCAGAGGGCGGGTTGATAAGTCGTATACTTATCACCCTACTTTATTGATCAGATTAATATAAATTGAGGTGGCGAGGACTCGAGATCAAATCCATACTTTAGTGGACACCTAAGCTGATTAAGCCTGATGACCTGAAGAGTCTAAGTGTTTAGGTTCTTAACATATTATTTCCTACAGTTGACAAGCTTCTCATGTCTAAGTTTTTCTTTTCCCAATTCTTTTTTTTTATTTTTTTAATCACACTATAATTCAAAAATTCAAGCTGATGGTATGAACTCAAAGAATACGAATTTACCACCCTCCCATGCTTAAGTTGGACAATGTCCTCATTGGAAGATAAATGTATGCAAGGGAGTAAAGAAAGAAATCACTTGAGTTTAGCTATGTGTCTGGTCAGCTAGAATCTTCTGGGTTGCCTCCCAGGAAGCGCTGAGTTTATTGCCTCTAGCTGGGCGCAGCTCCGGTTTAACCCTCAATAAGGGTTAAACCTTCCTTTGGGGGGACCTTGGCAAGAAAGTGTTTTAATCTTTGGCCATTAACTATGAAGGTTTGCCCAATTTTAGGATCCACAATTTCTACGGCCCCGTTTGAGAATGGTTTGACCACCTGGTAAGGTCCCATCCACTTAGATCTTAACTTCCCAGGGAAGAGTTTAAGTTGTGCATCAAAGAGCCAGACTTGTTGATTTGGCTTGAAGGTTTTCCTAGTGATATGCCAGTCATGGACAGCTTTCATCTTCTCCTTGTAAAGTCTACTATTCTCATAAGCGTCCTGACGAATTTATTCAAGCTCAGAGAGTTGGAGCTTCCTTTAAGCTCCAACCAAATGGGAATCCATATTGCATTGTTTGATAGCCCAATATGCCCGATGCTCTAACTCAACCGGAAGGTGGCAAGCTTCGCCAAAGACCAATTGGTATGGTGACATGACAATCAGGGTCTTAAAAGTGATCCTATATGCCCATAGGGCATCATCCAATCGTGTGGACCAATCCTTTCGGTCAGGTCTCATAGTCTTTTGCAGAATATTCTTGATTTGTCTGTTTGAGACCTCAGTTTGCCCATTCGTTTGTGGGTGATACGGGGTAGCAATGTGGTGAGTAACCCCGTATTTCTTGAGCAAAGCACGAAACTCGACATTGATGAAGTGGCTCCCACCATCATTGATCATGGCCTTGGGTATCCCAAATTGGGAAAAGATGTTCTTCTTCACAAAGTCCATGACGGCCTTATGATCACATTTCCAGGTAGGTACGACTTCGATCCATTTTGAGACGTAGTCAACTAAGACCAATATATATTCTAAGCCGTTTGAAGGTCGAAAGGGACCCATGAAATCAATGCCCCAAACATCGAATATTTAGATGACAAGAATGGGTTTTAGAGGCATCATATCCTTGCTAGTCATGGTCCCTAAAGTCTGGAATCTAGAGTAGGTTTTAGCAAAGCTATGTGAGTCCTTGAATAGTGATGGCCAGTAAAAACCAGACTACAAAACCTTTGTAGTCGTTTATTTCCCAGAGAAGTGGCCACCACAAGCTTGGTCATGATAGAAGGACAACACATTTTGAACCTTCTCCTTAGGTATGCATTGATGTAAACACATTTACAATACTTAAGATGTCTATTTATGCATGTTCTTAAGCATAGGATTGCATTTCATGATATAAATATTGCATAACATGCATCATCTTGCATTTAGAGTAGTTTGAATAAAATGGAGGTTAATTGTCTCCTTTTATGTGCTTGGACAGGGCAAACATTTTATCAAGGCCTCGGATCAAAGATCCAACCGTATGGATGTGATCAGGGCGACGATTGGAGTTCAACGACTCCAAGATTGCCCTAATCAAGCATCCGCAGCATCAGATAGTGATCGGGGAACCCTAAAAGATCAAGGGCCAGGATGATGTAAATCTGCACTTCAAATGACAAATTCAACCGCACGGATGAATTTTGATTGACGATCATAGCCCAACGACGCAAAAATCGAGTCAATCCGACATCTGTGGCACCATCTACAACACCCAGAAGATGGACGGCCAAGATGGCACCACGTGGCGCCATCTCGGCCGCCCAAACGGCCGCATGCAATCACTGAAGTCCCTGCATCCGCTCTCTCTCCTCCGTTGGATCTCGATCCAATGGCTGTGGATAGCCACGCCTAAAAGCGTCCGCTCGACCATCAGCGCCTCGTAGCGCAGCGGTCGAAGGCGCTATTGCGAGCTGCAGCCGCGGGATCGAGCCGCAGCGAAGGGGAGAAGGGTGCAGGCGAGCGAGCGCGGGCGTGCGTTGGATCATCATCGGACAGCTCAGATCTCCCAATAGCGGCCATGCACTATTTCACGCGAGGCGAGGATGCGCCATCGTACACGTTGAGGCGGGCGCATAGCAGCGGGCGTAGGCGCATCCTAAGCCGTCCGATCTCGCGATCGGACGGCTGAGATTTGATGAACGTGGGCGGGCGTTGAGCGCGGGCAGGTGAGGAGGCGCGCATGGGGAGTGCCCACTACACCTACGTTAGGGCTTTAGCGACGGTTTTATCCGTCACTAAAGACCCCTTATTTAATGTTTTAAAGATATAATGACTAATTTGCCCTCACTTCTTGCAACTATAAAAGGAGACCCCCTCCATACGAAATTCTCATCCCTTCCTTCTCTTCTCTACCTCTCCAAAGCTCAAGAGAAGCTTGTCCTACACCTGGGATGCTCCTCGCGAGATAAAGTCTAAATTTTCGTCCTCCTTCAGAAGTGGATCCTACAATGACGACGGCGTGCTGCTCCATTCCCGTTCTTCTGCTTCGCCATCCTTCGTCCTGCTCCGTCCTCCTTCGTCCAGGCGTCATCTCGTCCGGCTCGTCCTCCAAGCAATCGTCGAGGAGGATAACTTCTCTCTCCCATTCTTCTTTACAACTTTTCTATAGTAGAATTTTCCTGCTTTCTAGTGTAGCTGATTTCCCGCTTTCTAGTGTAATTTTTATTTGGTTTGATTGTATAAACATTTTAAAATATTGAAAGCATGTTCTCTTTCTCTCTCTCTCTCTCTTTCTTTTAGTCTGATAGCTCCATTGTAATTATATCGCTTCGCTTTTCAAAAATTCTAAAAAAAATATAATTGCGAATATAGATCAACGTAGCCTCCCTATGTTCGACTCGAAATTCTTTTCGGTATAAATTTTATTTGTTGAACATGAATTCTTCGCATTCAAGCTACAACAACAGGTTTTCCAAAACCAAACACGTTAGCGTAGCAATTCGAGCGTTCAACATTTTGGCACCGTTGCCGGGGAGGCAACGATTTCCGATCTTCTTTTTGCATTTCTTGCACTTTATTATTTTCTAACTTGCTTTCTCTTGTGTCTATTATTTTGCAAAGACCTCCATCAAGGAATTAACAAGCGGTAGACTGGAGTAAAGTGCAGTTGAAGACAACTGTAAGTGCTCTCCATTCTTTCCCCCTCCATAGATTTCATTCGCCACATTAAATCCAAATTCCAATTAACCTAGGTGTTTGCATAAATCCTAGGAATAGTTTGATTGTTTGGATTTCCACTCACATTCATTCCACCCTCATTCATAAAAAAAAAAATAACAAAAAGATAATCTTGTGGGGTAATTTTCAACAAACACACAACACACACCCACATTCAAGGCACTTAATCAACTTGATTTGTTTCTACTCAACCGGGTTCTGATCTGTGGAACTGGTACACACAAAGCAACACATAACAGAGTAGAAATCATTCTAGGTTAACCATTTTTTAGTGCCTAACTTAGTGGTGCAATTGTGGCCAATTGTTCGAGTTGTTTGGGCCGCACCACTCTATTTAAAACCAACTCATCAAGTAGCTCCTCCTTAGGGTTTTCAATCTAGGTATATTCCAGGCACTCCACTTTCTTTCTGATTTTAAAGGAAAACAATTTTCACCCATGTTTTACAACTTGGTTTGCCTAGAAACTTGATTGCAATTCACCTAATTTAAAACCCTAAAAGCTACTTAAGCAAGATTTGAACATTAAAATTCATGCATCATAATAATCTTGTTTGAAAACACTAGTTGTGCACACACTTACACAAATCTCAATCAATCATTAAGGGCACAACCCATTTAAGGGCCCATCACATTCCATAAGCACCACAATCCCAGGCCTTAATAAAATTGAGTAGACGTTGGCCTTAAGGTTTGATTCGCTCTTCAAGGCCTAGTCTGAGATTGTTTTTTATTAACCTACTTGTACTGATTAATCTGATGTCTAGCTAGGGGAGTAGCGTCAAACGACCGCGGCTGGGGGGTACACTAGGAACCAGAGGCGAAAGCCGAAGGAAGAACCTTCTCCCTAGTCCCTCCTTCTAACTGGTTGGATTAAACAGACGCAAGTAGAGTAAATCATTTACAGTCTTAAAGCGGGTTTTGGGAGTTTGTAGGTCTGTAGGCTAACCCACTTAAGGATAGGTTTGATTATTTGTATTGCAGGGCACCTTTCTTCCTCCCGTGTCTCATGAATTCTTCTACATATTACACGCATTCTCGCTCTTTCCCTCCTGTTTTGAATTATCCTCAACATGACAATTATCCTGACTCGTACTGTAATCGACCATCAGTTAGTTGGGATAATTCGGATTGGGGATACAGTTCCGGACCTCCGTGTTTAGGGTCTAACCCTGAGCACTTTGATTCTGATTTGTATCCTTCTCAGGGCTACATCGATTATAGATCGTCTTCCTTTCATGAACAACCTAATACGATCTACAATCAAGATGGATACACCGATCCTTACCCATCCTCTGATTTCACTGCCTTTAGGTCATCACCATCTTTTGAACAATCTGAAATGACCTATTATCAGGAAGGGTATAACGAATCTCAATTCGTTAATTCCTCTGCATTGATGTCAAACCCACCCAATCCTGAACCAACTCATTTGGTTCAGGTTAATCAGGTTCAAGATAAGGTTCTGGCTAACTTGAGGAATATCATACTATCTTTAGAAGTTCAGCCAATACCTTGCATTGAGAGATTGGAGCCTCTGATTGAAATGATTGATGATTTGAATAAGTCTTTGTTGGATTGGCTTCAGGATGTTAAGAATAAGAACCCGGGTGAGTTTCTACTTGGGAAATTAGCAAAATTGAGGATGAGATTCGTGGTTGCTTTGATTCAATCTTGGGATGATTCCCAGGATGAACCCTCTTCAGGAAAGCCAATGTCAGAACCCGCTCAGGCACCTGTTAGGGGGGACACGTGTTAAGAGGCTGACCAGATTGAATTAAAACAACCAATTAAGGAAGATCTGATTTCTTCACCTAAGATCCCTGAGCCAGGTTACGAGGAAACGTATATCTCCTTGGAACAGAAAGTGACAAATGATTTTGGGACATACATTGATACAGATCCTGATTTCTTTGATGGTGAAGATTCAAGTTGCGAAGTCTCACGCGAGTTTTCTGAACACGATTTCTATGAGACGATTGGGCCTGAGGAATCTGATAGATCATTTGATAGCCCAATAACTGAGGAAACTGATCTTATTAGGGCACACATTACGGATCCAGAATCGTATTTTCTGGAGGAATCAATTCAATGCCCTGATTATCAGTTACACCCCGTTGAGCTTATCGATAATTCTATTTCTGAGATAATTAGACCCAAGTCAATTCTGATTCTACCACATCATTTAGATTTGGAGATTTCAGACGGGGTGATTAACATGCAAGAGGTCTCGGAATTTAACATTCGGAATGAGGAGGATAGGAGCTACGAAGTTCTGATTTGGGAAGTTAACTTTGGAGGAAATAGAAGATTGAGCCGAAGGGTTCCTTTTAAGCTGAAACCATCAAATCAGAATCCTTACGACATTTGTTTTGAGGATGTCAAACCCAAGCACACATTCAACGATTATCCTTTTGAGCTTAATTTCTCTGTAACCCGACTTTTTGGTCTTGGGTTGCATCCTCATAAATCGCAGGCTCGACCCCGCTGGCATTCTGATTTTAGGTTTTGGGTAATTTTTATCCAGAACCTAAGATATTCTCAATTATGGGGGATGGGTCTGCACCACAATCTGGTCCACATCTGTGGACGTCTACAAACAGGTCAGAGGTTCTTCTGTTTATTCTGATTCTGACATGCACTTGTGAATTCTTCATTTCTCTTCTTTGTATAGTGTGCCTAGCTGAAGGCACTAAACTCAGCACATATACAGTTCTTTTTAGTTTTCATCTCGGAGCGAACCTGACATTCACACAATTCAGGTGCTTTCTACGCTTTTCCACTCTGTTTTATGTCTTTTTAATAAAATGAGGACATTGCATTAGATAGGCATGGGGGGGGTGGATATTCATCTCTGAATTCATTCGTCAGCTCCGTAGATTTATTTTATTTTCTTTTATAAAAAAAAAAATTAGGAAAGAAAATTTAGGTTTAAGAAAATTTTCAATCTTAGGAAATATTACATTATGATTTGAACACAAAGACCCTTTAAGTCTTTGGACTTAATCAGCCCGTGTATCCTCTAAAATGTAGATTTGTCTTTCGAGTTCTCGCCATCTTAATTCTATCGTAATTGGAGTAAATAAGTTTGGGTGATAAATACATGACTTATCAACCCGCTCTCTAATTTGAGGAAATTTTAAGTCTTAAGCATCTACACACTATCTTGTCACTAACTCATTGTTCGGAGATTTTAATGGAAATTAGGTAGCTAATGAACCTTCTAGGGTGATATGGCTGGCAAGTTATCATGGGTAACAGCCCATAGGTAGGTTGTCCAGAGTCTAGTCACTGGATCTTTCTCTTTTTGCTGCCTTTAGGTAAATTTTAGACCAGGGAAGCCACCTACTTAAAAAAAAAAAATCAAAAAGAAAAGGAGAAAAGAAAAAAAAAATAATAATAAGCTACACTTCGCAGCACAAGTACGGCTGGCAAGTTTCGGTGGTAACAGCTCATCGACCGGTTATCCAGAACCCAGCTCAGTAAATGCACTAAAAATTCCCAAAACACTTAGGAAGAAGCAGAGAAGTAGAATAAATCGGGGAGATATACATTGGATTCACCCTTGTGTTGACCCTGTAAAAAAAATAAAAGTAGGGAGAAAGCTACCGGTTGTAAAGATACACCTTTAGGCAGAATTCTTTTTAGGTCACCTAGAGGCATAGAAATCCGAAGTTTGTTTTAATTGCCAGTCAACGAGTCTATCACAATCACAATAAGATGCTTAAAACTTAGGGTTCTCATCAAATCTTGGGTGAGTTGAATGGCCGTAGAAAGCCACTCTTAAACCCTAAAATTTGAAAATCAAAAAAAAAAAAGAAAAAGAGAAAAAGAAATTTTTCTTTGAATAAGGCGAGGGCTTGAGGCGGTCTGCATTTTGGCAAATACTCGGGCACTGTTGTATCTTTGAAAGTTCAAATCCTAAGTAGACAATTTCTTAATGATTGAAAATAACTCAGGCCCAAATAATTCAACCTAATTCTTTTATAAATAGCATATAGTTTTTGCTAGGGACTAGCAAAAGATAAGCATGGGGGTATGATGTAAACACATTTACACTACTTAAGATGTCTATTTATGCATGTTCTTAAGCATAGGATTGCATTTCATGATATAAATATTGCATAACATGCATCATCTTGCATTTAGAGTAGTTTGAATAAAATGGAGGTTAATTGTCTCCTTTTATGTGCTTGGATAGGGAAAACACTTTATTGGGGCTTCGGATCAAAGATCCAACCGTATGGATGTGATCAGGGTGACGATTGGAGTTCAACGACTCCAAGATCGCCCTAATCAAGCATCCGTAGCATCAGATAGTGACCGAGGAACCCTAGAAGATCAAGGGCCAGGATGGTGTAAATCTGCACTTCAAATGACAAATCCAACCGCACGGATGAATTCGGATCGACGATCGCAGCCCAACGACGCAAAAATCAAGTCAATCCGACATTCGTGACATCATCTACAACACCCAGAAGACGGACAGCCAAGATGGCACCACGTGGCGCCATCTCGGCCGCCCAAACTGTCGCATGCAATCACTAAAGTCCCTGCATCCTCTCTCTCTCCGCCTTGGATCTCGATCTAATGGCTGTGGACAGCCGCGCATAAAAGCGTCCACTCGACCATCCGCACCTCGTAGCGCAGCGGTCGAAGGCGCTATCGCGAGCTGCAGCCATGGGATCGAGCTGCAGCAAGGGGAGAAGGGCGCAAGCGAGCAAGCGGGGGTGTGCGTTGGATCGTCATCGAGCGGCTCAGATCTCCCAATAGCGGCCACGCACTATTTCACGCGAGGCGAGGACGCACCATCGTACGCGTTGAGGCAGGCGCACAGCAGCGGGCGTAGGCGCATCCTAAGCCGTCCGATCTCATGATCGGACGGCTAAGATTTGATGAACGTTGGCAGGCATTGAGCGCGGGCAGCTGAGGAGGCACGCGTGGGGAGCGCCCACTACACCCACATTGGGGCTTTTGCGACGGTTTTATCCGTCACTAAAGGCCACTTATTTAATGTTTTAAAGATGTAATGACTAATTTGCCCTCACTCCTTGCAACTATAAAAGGAGACCCCCTCCATACGAAATTCTCATCCCTTCCTTCTCTACCTCTCCAAAGCTTAAGAGAAGCTTGTCCCACACCCGGGATTCTCCTCGCGAGATAAAGTCCAAATTTTCATCCTCCTTTGGAAGTGGATCCCACGACGACGACGGCGTGCTGCTCCGTTCCCATTCTTCTGCTTTGTCCTCCTTCGTCCTGCTCCGTCCTCCTTTGTCCAAGCATCATCTCGTCCGGCTCGTCCTCCAAGCAATCGTTGAGGAGGATAACTTCTCTCTCCCATTCTTCTTTACAGCTTTTCTAGAGTAGAATTTTCCTGCTTTCTAGTGTAGCTGATTTCCCTCTTTCTAGTGTAATTTTTATTTGGTTTGATTGTATAAACATTTTGAAATATTGAATGCATGTTCTCTCTCTCTCTTTTAGTCTGATAGCTCCATTGTAATTATATCGCTTCGCTTTTCAAAAATTCTAAAAAAAATATAATTGCGAATATAGATCAACGTAGCCTCCCTGTGTTCGACCCGAAATTCTTTTCGGTATAAATTTTATTTGTTGAACACGAATTCTTCGCTTTCAAGCTACAACGACAAGTTTTCCAAAACCAGACACGTTAACATAGCAATTCGAGCGTTCAACATGCATCTCCTAATGATCTGATCATAACAGAGTCTAAACAGCAAGGGGTCATCCTAATGATAGTGTTTGGCTTCAGCCAAGAACTTGTCTTGTTGCTATCTGGACCAGCCGTGCGGAATATACCCTACCACAAGGTAATTAACCAAGTCGACATACCAGGGGAGACTTTTGGCTTGCACAGCCAGGATTTGCTCATCGGGAAATGTATCAGTTAAAGGTAGTGAAGGTCCAATGTGTTCTGGGTGAAGTCAGGATAAGTGGTCGGCTACAACATTCTTGGATTCGGCCTTATAGCGTATTTCCAGGTTAAATTTTTGCAGGAGAAGGATCCATCTGATTAGCCTGGGTTTAGCATCCTTTTTGGCTAAAAAGTGCCGGATAACCGAGTGGTCAATATAAATGATGACGTGGGATCCCAACAGGTATGATCTGAACTTTTTTAGTCTGAAAACTACAGTAAGCAGCTCCTCTATTATAGTGTAGTTCCGTTGAGTGCCATCCAAGGTTTTGCTCGTGTAGTAGATCACCACAGGTTTCTTTTCCTGCCTCTATCTTAGGACGGCCCCAACGGCAAAGTCTGATGCATCACACATTATCTCAAAATCCTAGGACCAGTCTTGGGGTTGTAAGATAGGTGCATTCGAGACTGTGTCCCATAGAGTGGTATAGGCTTTAATGCACTCAGAGGTCATATTAAAGTGCACATTGTTGGCTATAAGGTCAGTTAAGAGCTTGGAGACCTTGGAGAAGTCATTTATGAACCTTCTGTAGAAGCCAATATGTCCTAGGAAAGATCTGATTTGTTTAACCGAGCTCGGTGGTGGAAGTTTGGAGATTAAGTCAACTTTAGCTCGATCGACTTCTATGCCCCGATGAGATGACGTGACCGAGGACAATCCCTTCTTGAACCATAAAATGGCTCTTTTCCCAGCTTAAAACAAGGTTGACCTCGATACATCGCTTCAGGATCTTCTCCAGGTTGCTAAGGTAGTGGTTGAATGAGTCTCCAAAGATGGAGAAATCATCCATAAAGACCTCTAAATATTCACCCACCATCTCTGAAAAGATGGCCAACATGCAATGCTGAAAGGTAGCAGGTGCATTACATAACCCGAATGGCATACAGTGGAATGCAAACGTGCCATACGGGGAGGTGAACGTGGTCTTCTCTTGGTCCTCAGGTGCAATAGCAACCTGGTTATATCCTGAATATCCATCCAAGATGCAAAAGTATTTCTTCCCTGCCAACCGTTCGAGAATCTAATCAATGAATGGCAGAGGGAAATGATCCTTCTTGGTAGCTTCATTGAGCTTCCTATAGTCAATGCATACCGGTCATGCAGTGGTGGTGCAAGTAGGGATGGTTTCGCCATGGTCATTTGTGATAACGGTGAGCCCAGCCTTCTTTGGTACCACTTCAGTAGGGCTCACCCAGGGGTTGTTGGAAATCAGGTAGATGATCCCCGCGTCAAGCCATTTGGTGATCTCATTTTTAACGACCTCCCGCATGGTTGGATTCAGTCGCCTTTGCATCTGGCGAGAAGGTCGAGCCCCATCTTCCACATAGATTTTATGTGTGCAATAGCTAGGGCTAATGTCTCTTGGGTAAAAAATTGTCCACCCAATTGCTGGCCGATATTCAGAAAGAGTTGTAGTCAACCTAAGCTCTTGGTCCCTAGTCAGGTGTGCATTAATAATCACAGGAAAGGTGTGATCGGGTCCTAAGAATACATACTTGAGGTTGTTGGGCAAAGGTTTCAATTCAGGTGTAGGTGGTACAATATTTGATGGGTAAGGGAAAGGAGGGAGTCGAGTGACATCAATCTCCTCAAATGGGGGTTGGTGGAAATCAGTTCGGCAAAGTTCTGCAACCTCCAGAGATTGGGGTGGGTCAGGGTAGTCTAAAGTTGGTTGAGTTAGGTGGCCCTCTAAAGAGCTTGCTATCAGGCATTCCTCGACCAGAGTTTCCGCGGGATCACATCCCTCGACCCAACCACAACCAAAAGACTTTGTTGCCTTGAAGATATCTAATTGCATCTTCTTATCTCCAAAGGCGGCCTCCATACATCCCGTGTCACAATCGATGTTAGCATTGGCCGTAGCCAAAAAAGGTCTGCCTAGGATGATGGATGTGTTTTCTAATTGTTCGGGGACCTCCATGTCAAGGACTAAGAAGTCAACTGGGAAGTAGAAATCCTTAACCCGAACATTTACATCCTCAACTACCCCTTTCGGGGTTTTCATAGATCGGTCGGCCAGTTAGATAGTCACGGGTGTAGTCTTTAGTTCTCCAAATCAAAATTGGTGGTAAAGAGTAGTCGGGGTCAGGTTTATCGAAGAACCTAGATCCAGGAGCACTCGATCAAAAGTCAAATCCCCAATATTACATGAGATCAAAGGTGCTCTAGGGAGGAGGTAGGCTACTCAATATCACCGAACTAGCCTGCTCAGATAACACTACCTTCCTATGTGCTTAGGTTCTTGGCTTATGCTCAGGTGTGCACACATTCTTCAGAAATTTTGCGTAAGCCAAGATATGTTTGATTGCATCGAGGGGTATATTGATCTGTACTTGTTTGAATATCTCTAACAACTCCTCATTCTCAGCCATGTTTCTTTTCTTCTTGGCCTTATCCAAGGCTTCAGGGTATGGGACTTGGATTTGAACTGGGTCAGGTTCCTAACCCTTGGGTTCCTCTTGCTCGTCTTCAGAATCAACTATCTTGGGTAGTGTAGTCACGAGAGGAGTCGACCATTTAGGATCCTGGGTTTGGGTGCCACTTCTCAAGGTAATCGCATTGGCTGAGGCATTGGGACCAAGCTTAGGTCCTTCAGAAGAACAAGAAGCAACAAACCCAAGGGGTGTCTATGGGGCTTGTAGAATCACATGGCCTTGCCCCTGATTTTGTTGGAACCCTTGAGGATTGTGGCCTCTGTTCATGGCATTCCTCGGGTTTAGTTGTGGTTGAGATGGAAGGGACCCCTGTTGTTTATTATCCAATAGCTGACTCAATTGTCCCTTCACTAAAACCATCTCCTCCTGATGTTTCTAATTCATATCAGCCATCATTTTGATCAAGGTGTCCTATTGGCTTTGTTGTGTAGGAGACATCCTATTCTGGTTATAGGATGGTCTAGTAGATGGACTTTGTTGATAGGAGGGAGGGTTTGGGCTTGGTTGGTTCTAGAATTGGTTCGATTTTTGGTTTGTCCAGGTAAAATTTGGGTGATTGCACCATCCAACATTGTAAGTGTTAGAGAAAGGGTTAGGTTTGGAGTAACCTTGGATGGCATTGGCATCTTCCAAGGTAGGAGCTGCCAAAGGGGAGGGGAAAGAATAGTCAAGGTATGAGGGAGCAAAGGTCCCTCCCTGGAACATAGGCAGGGGTTGTTCCAGGTGTGTTGGGTTCATAGACTGAACCAGGTCAGCATTGTAAGCTCCCTTTGCTAGGGTGTTCGAGATTGATTTAGAAGCTCGTCAATTTTCTTAACTACCATCTCAACTCGATCCAGCTTCTTTGCTATGATGTCCATGTTAATCATCCCTGAATTAGTTTGCACTTCGTAAATCCCACCACGGGGTTGATTGGACTCGTTAAATTGGGTCGTGGAGATGTTATTAAGTGAATTATCACTCATGGACTCAAAGAGTTCGAACGCGCTTTCTTCATCTTTGTTCAGAAAATTGCCTCCACATGAGGCATCAACAAAATTCTTAAGGTTGCTATCGAGATCATGGTAGAAGATCTGGGCCAATTGCTACCTTGGAACCTCGTGGTGTGGGCATTTCCTCAATAATTCATTAAATCTTTCCCACGCCTCATGAAATTGTTCCCTACCTTGTAGTGTGAATGTGGTAATGGCTCTTCTGAGGGCATTGGTTTTACCTATGGGGAAAATTTTCTTCAAAAAGGCATGCCTCAGTTCCTCCTAGGTGAAGATGGGTCTCCCTAAGGTTCTAAGCCAGTGAGAAGCTTTGTCTTTTAGGGAGAAAGGGAACATCTTAATTAAAATAATATCTAAGCTAATGTTCCTTAGTTTCATAGTCCGGGCGATCCAGTCTAGGTCCTCTAGGTGTTGGAAGGGGTTCTTATTTGAGCTCCCATGAAAGTGTCTTTCAATTAGGCTAAGGACATTAGGTTTTAGCTCAAAATCATCACCCCCTTTGGGGACCCTAAGATGTGGCTTAATTCGGATAGCAGACGGATCGTAAAAATCACGGAGAGGCCTTGGTTGGCCTTCGAGAGGTTGTGGTGGGTTAGGTGGGTTCAATGGGGGTTGCTCTTGAGGGTTCTGCAATCGGTGTATGTCTTGCATGATGGTTTGGATCTGTTGTTGTTAGAGTTGGTGGTTGGCTGAGATTTGAGCCTGAATGATGGCCATAGCATCAGGTTAAGGTTGGTCCTCAATCTCCTCAATTCTTAGGTCAGCCATTTCCTTAATCCTATCCCTTGAAAAATCAAGTCTCCTCCTGATGTTCCTTTCTAAAACAAACAACCCAGGATGAAGTGATAGTTTTCCATGCATACACTAGAGAAGAATAGGGAGGGGTGCAAAGAGAGACAAGTGCGAGAAAAGTGTGTGCATAATCGAGCAAATAAGTCTAGTCCCTATAGTGTAGACCTAGGTGACCTAAAAGTCTTGGAAAGAGTAATCAAGTCTGTAAGCACTTAAACCTCCCTTCTCAAAGTTAATCTGGCCAGGTTGATTATGAGGGGATTGAGGGGAAGGTTCTTCCTTTGGCTCGCGCCGTCGATTCCTTTGCACCTCACAACCATGGTCGTTTGACACTTCCCCGTAGCCTAGACACTAGATTTCACGATGGGAATTAAGGTCAAGCACTTGACAAACCCAATCACTCTTCCAGGACTTGGATTAGTCCTACCTAAGGCACTTCTACTCCATTTTAATATGGGGCTAGGTTAGTGCTTGTGCTCAAGATATGTGATAAGGCATTGTTGGGGGTTGTGCCACTTAGTTAATCCAACTGAGAATGTGTGTGGACTCAACAAAACATGATTTTCAAGCAAGGTTTTTAGGATATGGTGTCTTTTAATGATTCATCCTTGCTTTAGTGATTTTTAGGGTTGAAATTTTTCAATGGATTCAGACAATGTTTAAGTAGGCACACAATGGATGATAGTCGATTTCCTTTTAATGTATTCACCCTAGAGTTCATGCAATTCTACCAGGTGAATTGATTTTAGTTGAAGTGATGTGACCAAGTACAAAGCACGGATGGCTTCACAAACACCACTTGAAAAGAAAAGAACACTCCAAAAAGATTTTCTTCAAAAACATTAGTGTATTTTTTTGTTTGGGTGATGGATTTGAGATATGGATCAAGTACTCATTCACCACGTCATTTTTTGAATTTATATTTTTTTTGGATTTTTAAGCAAGCAAACAATCAACTAACCTAGGGTTTATGCATGAGGTTTTTTTTTCTTTTTATTTTTGGATAATGGAGAGATGAGACCATGCTAGGACAAGTGATACTCACAAAAGTTATTTACCACACTTTGCTTCGACTCTATCAATGTGGATCACTCTCCTCTTGTTGCTGACGCACCGAGTTCCTACGACCAAAGAATGAGAGAGAAAAGAGGGTTAGAAATGTGAATACCGATGCAAGGATAAACACGACAAAAAGATCCGTTGCCTCCTCGGTAACGGCGCTAAAAAATGACGTCGTCCAAACGCGTTAAGTTAAATCTATCGTTATATCATGCGTTTGCGACGTCAATTTTAAATGAAGATATGGATTAGGTGAGTCCAAGTGTCGAACACGAGGAGGCGCGAAATTGGATTAGTTTGTCACTTTAGGGTGTCACAAAAATCTTTGTTTTGTTTGCTTGCGAGAAAACGAGAGAGAGAGAGTAAGGTTAGAGACTTGAGATTATAGCATGGTGATTACTTGTGCATGCATGAAACATGATATAATGAAACAAATGGAAATATATTGCATACGTAAAATCGTTTCATAAGTACAATGCTAAAGGAAAGCTTTAAAACACATAAGCATTAAACTAGGGTAGAGAGGTGCGAAATGGAGAGGCAAGGCAGTCACGGCAGTGGATGGGCTTCCGTCGACGGCTCTGCAACTCCAGGAGAGTGTGAAAGGTGTGCTAAGTAGAGCTAAGGAGAAGTTAGGAAGGGATGATCATAAATGGAGTGGGTGTAGGGGTTTTTATAGAGAATAAAGGGTTTCTAAATCAGGCAGGGGCTTTAGCGATGTAGGACGTCGCTAAACCCATTCCAAAAGTGTCGGTGAAGGCCTCCTCCCGCCGATCCATCAAGTGTGTGCGTGCTTCTTCCCTCGCATGATCCGTGTGTGCTGGTTCTCAGAGTTGTCCGATCCACGATCGATGGCCCAGATCGCGCGTGAACGCGCACTCAGATCATGCCTCAAGCGCACGTGTGCTTGGGAGTTAACGCGGCGTTGGCGCGAGCATTTGGCGAAGGCGCACATCAGAGAGAGCCACGTGGCCACCATCCACGTCGCCTGCTCCTTCATTGACGATTGTATTTCGTCGCGCCTTTGCGAAGCGGAGATTTGCTGCACGCGAGGTTTTGAATGCCCACCGCTGCTTGTGAGTGTGGTGCTTCGCCCACTATGCTGCCCTCGCGGATGGTAGCGAAGATGGTCGATGTGCATGGCAACGACGATCGTTGGATTGAGATCCAATGATTAGGATCTCGTGCTGAAGGAGTTGCGGGCATGCGGGTGAAGGCTGGGCGGGTGCCACATGGTGCATTTTGGGTCGTTGATCATCAGATCAATGGCCATAACTTCCCAGACTTGTTGTTGGAGCGACGGAGGTCGGATTGAGGTGATTTTGAGTCTGTTGGACTCCGTTCATCAATCTAGATCCATCCGTAAGGTCCGATTGCTCATCTGAGACCTATTTTAATACGCACTTGCATACATGGTCGTTAAACATGAATTACAAGCAATCTTAACACAACATGCATGCCATGCTCTCAAGCCCATTATAATATGCCATTAATGCACATATACCCTTGAGATTGACTCTACTTGTAAGAATTATCACCGTTAGATGTAGAGTCATCAATGGCATCTTTAGGTAGGTTTGAAGGATCATCTAGAGGTTGATCATCATATTTGGTTGATGCATTATTTAACTAATCTACTTCATCAAATGACATATGCAGAGTCTCTTCAACTACCAATTTCTTCTTATTAAAGACTCTGTAGGCTTTACTTCTAGACGAATATCCTCGAAAGATTCTTTCCTCACTTTTTGCATCCAACTCATCCAAGTTCTCTTTGTATTCAATATGAAACACTTGCAACCAAATATTATAAAGTAAAAGATCTTAGGAGTCCTATCAAAGTAAAGTTCAAAAGGTGTTTTCTCAAGGATAGGTCTAATAGAGGCCCTATTTTTGATATAACAAATAGTGTTTATAGCCTCAACCCAAAACTACCAAGGCAGCTTTAACTTGCACAGCATAGTGCGGGCACACTCCTATAGGGTTCTATTCTTTCTTTCTACGACACCATTTTGAGGAGCTACTCTAGGAAAAGCAAATTCTTGTTTTATTCCAAATGTAGAGCAGAAATCTTGGAATTTTTTATTTTCAAATTCTCCTCTATGATCACTCCTAATCCTAGTGATGGATAAGCCAGATTTGGTTTGAATTCTCTTAGCTAATTTTCTAAATTCCTTGAAAGTAGATCTTTAGATCTTAAAAATAATACCCAAGTTAATCTAGAGAAGTCATCAATCATGACAAGATAGTATTTGCACCAATTTAGACTTTCAGACTTGGTTGATCTGAAGAGATCTAAGTGGATCAACTCAAGTGGCTTGGAAGTAATGACCATGATTTTAGGTTTGAAAGAAATTTTATGTAGTTTTCCTAGTTCACAGGGTGAACGGAGATTTTCTTTCTAAAGGAAATCTTAGGCAAACCTCATACTAAGTCGTGTTTCACAAGCTTGTTTATATTTTGCATATGAACATGACTGAGTGGACGATGCCACAATATTGACTTATCATTTGATGCAACCAAGCAATTAAGATCATTGCATTTGTCAAAGTCAATAGTGTAGATGTATTTTGATCTGTCTTCAATCAAAAGGATTTCCTTTGAATTTTTATCCCTAATTTTAAAACCTTTTGATGTGAAAGTGACTTTATAGCCTTTATTACATATCTGACTTACACTAAGCAAGTTATGTTTTAGGCCACTAACAAGATGAACATTATCAAAAGAACTTTTGGAGTTACCAATTTAGCCAATACTAATAATATGGTCCTTGTGGTTGTTGCCAAAGGTGACTGAACCACCTTCCTTGCAGTTGTGGTTCTCCTATCATGTGCTTCAAACAACCGCTGTCCATAACCCATCTTCCTTTTCCTTGGACCTGTCATTGGTTTACGTCTGTGAGGTCCGATGTTTCTTCTTACAGCTATAAGGTGTCCATCTTTTTGTTGATAGATCCAATCTGAGTACTTTACTAACCCTTAAAAGTTTCCTACAAAACAAGATTCCAAGAGTCCTTTTGGTACCCATTTTCGTTTGGGTCCAGTTTTATAGCAGGTGCCTGTTTAGGTGTGGACCTATTCTTGACCTTTGGACTAGAAGGAATTTATGTGTTAGATTATGAAGTGGATGCTTCATGATCATTATTAGGAATGTATCCTAACCCAAATGTTATGGTTTGGGTTGGTGTGCCTAATAGTTTCTACAGGTTTGCTCTCCCTTGGGTGATCTCTTGAGATAATTGTTGATTTAGAGATTTGGCACTATTCCTTAAGTTAATTTCTTCATCAACATCTTTGGTTAATTTCTTATTAGCTACTTTAAGTGCTTTAGCTAAATCATGCAACTTATTAAATGCTTCTAATAAATCATCAAAAGTAAAAGACTATACCTCATCTTCGATTGCCATAAGACCGTAGAGTGCTTCTTCACTTGAAGTGTCTTAACTCTCTTCTTCTGAGATTATATCACTTTCATCCCATGTTACTTGTAGAGCCTTCTTCTTTGCTTCATGTTTGGGAAACCTCTGAGCCTTCTTTTTGACATTCTTCTTCTTGAGTTGAGGGCATTCCTTTCTAATGTGCCCTTTCTTCTTACATTTGTAGTAGATGACTTGATTTTCCTGAGGCATTTCCTTCTTCTTCATCCAGCTCTTTGTGTTCTTTAGGAACCTCTTGAACTTTCTGGAGAGAAGGGCTATATTCTCTTCATCTTCCATTTCTAATTACTCAGAATCAATGTTTGCTTTAAGAGCAAGATCCTTCTTTTTCTTTGCTTCTCCTTTATGCTCCTTCATATGCCCGAGTTGAACTTCATATTCCATTAGACTACCTATGAGATCGTCCAACTGAAGTACTGAGAGATCCTTTAATTCCTAAATCGCCGTTATCTTTGTTCCCAGTCACTTGTGAGGGATCTGAGTATCTTGCAAACCAAAGCCTCATTCGTGATGATCTGATCCAAGTGTAACGACCCGATTCCCAAGTCCCTACGAGACACGAGAACCGGACCGACTCGACTAATCCCAAGACCTAGTCGTCCAACGAGGAAGTAACCAAAAGAGCAGTAAAATAAACCACATTCAACATGAATATAACTAACAGCAGGAAAATACAGCAGTAAGGAAAGAAACTACTACAGTATGTACCACCACAACAGTAGAACAACATTCATAACATAATATGAACTGCAGGTAAAGAAAAGTACAACGAAAACATGAAACTACTCACTATAACGGAACAAAAAGAGGTACAAGAGAACAGTGGTAACTCTACTGGACCCTACTTGGCCTAGCGTCCTCTGCAGCCGCTGACCCTGGCTGCTCAACACCTGGTCCTGAAAGGTAACGAGTGTAACACGTCAGCAAAACGCTGAGTAGAGTGGCAGCTAAACTAAAGAAACAGTAAAGTGTACAGAAGCTATTTTAAATTTTCTTTCTTCCTTTATTTACGTCTTTCTATTGTTTCACAATTTATCTATTTCTCAGATCCTTCACTTGATCTCGAATGTTCCTCGTGGGAACGATCTTGATTGCAGTCTTTTCCGAACAGTAGAAGTAGCACGTAGTGCTCTCTTGGCCGGGAGAGTCCCCCGTGGTGATCCTACTCTCAATCAACCACCCCAAGGTCACTGACAGACGTAACGATGACTACGGCACGCGCGGTAAATGCACGGGTAGCTAACCCGCACTGGCATGCGGTCAGTCGTTTCCGTTAACGGGTGCGCCCAAAGCACAACACGGAACCAGTACAGGGCAAAGCCCTCTCAGTAACAGGGGTCCAACCCCTCCACAGTAACCAAACAGGGGCCTTGCCCCTCCACAGTCCGCGCACCCTCGCCTGACTACCCTGGTTTGCCCCAGCAGGCCTAACAAGTCGGTGTGGGAGGCTAGCAGAACCCCGGGGCCCGTAGGGTAGCTAGTACCTCCCTACACTAGTAGCTCTCCTCGGTACTACGTACACGAGGGCCAGCAGGTCGGTACAGAGTGGCCAGTCCTAACCCCGGGTCCCTGGGGCGGCTGGCTCCGCTCTACACTAAACAGGGGGGACAGTCGCTCTCCTTGGTACTCCGTACTCAAGGGCCAGCTCACTTCCCCAATTCTATTCCATTCACTTTCCAGGAGTTCTACTCCTAATTCCCCGTAGGGTTCCAGCTCTTTTAACTCAGAACATCCAGGTTTCACTTTCCAGTTTCACGTTCTTACAATCCATATTCTCAATCACGTTTATTTATTCATAACAGGCAGCTGTTAATTCGATTCACAGGCAGCTAGTATTTCCTTTCCACATTTTCCAAGACTGCAGTATTCATACATTCCACTAGTTTTCCCATCCTAGGATTCATGCCATATCCTAGGATCTATCATACAATCTAGTTTTCCAGCCCTAGGATTCATGCAACACCCTAGGAATCTACCATTCAATCTATTTCTCATTCCTAGGATTCATGCAATGTCCTATGTTCTATTTATGGTTTCATAATTTAACAGATTATACTTAAAGCCACTCTACCGGTTACAACAGGCGAACTGGGGGCATGGTCAGGAATCCCGCGTGCCTCCGCAACCCCCGAGACTACAACGGAACGGGGTCCTATCACAAGGATCAAACACAAGGAACTTCTTAAAATAGTATACAGCTACTGTAAACAGGTAGAGGATGTAATTCCGAAAAGAACGCAACTTGAAACGTGGAAAATGGAGCCCGAACGGGCCCGAAACGGGTCGAAAACGACGAAACAGTGCAAAATCAGACGTCTGGAACTTCTTCCAGACGTCTTAAAAAGCGGATCAGGGAATTACCTCGCTCTGTGTGGGCTCTCAGACGTCCAGAAGCCTACGGGGGCTTCTGGCCTAGTTCCCAGACGTCCGATGGTCACCCAGGACGTCTGGAAGTCGTTCCCGTCGTCTGGTGCTACGGCCAGACATCTGATTCGCGTTGGATGGCGAATCACCGAACCAGTGCGTACCCATCTCTCTCTCTCAGTACGGTCAATCGAAGAAAAGGAAGAAGACGGAAATAACTCACCTTTCAGACGTCGTTCCAGTCGTCTGGCTAGAAGCACAGACGTCTGATTCTGGAAAATTTTCCAGAACCAGGGCGCCACTCGCCCTCCGCTCGCGACGTACGGCCGCGGTGCGAGTGCTCCGCCTGCTGCTCGAGCCGCAGCAGTCCTCCCGCGTCGCTCCGCGCCCGCTGCGCCCCCCGCCGGCTGGCCCTAACAGCCCCGGCCAGCTCGCCCTCACGGTCGAGCGCTTCCTCCCCCGCGCAGCACCTCCTCCCGCACCCGCCGCGGCTGTCGCCGCCGCCGCTCACCCTCGCGCTCGCTCTCGCGCACTGGCTAGAAGGAGAAGAGGAAGGAGACGGAGGTGACGGGAGTGAGGGAGAGGGCGTGGCCTTTTAAGGCTGCGCGAGGAGGAGAGAGAGAGCGCGACAGAGGGCGCAGGAGGGAGAGGGAAAAAGAAGAGGTGGAGTAGGTCTGCGCGTACAGGCGCGCAGACGCAATGGCGTGCGCGTAGAAAAATGAATCCCAGACGTCTGGAAGTGATACCAGACGTCTTAAAAGACGTTTGAAAGCACGGTTCGTAACACCAAGTTTCTTAGAAAGTTGATGATGTCAGTGAATCTCATATGCGTCTTCTTAATGATCTCCCCCTTTTTCATTCGAAAAAGCTCGTACTTATGGGTAAGGAGATTGACTCGAGTCTCCTTCACTTTTGAAGTCCCTTCGTGAGTGACTTAAAAAATGTTCTAGATCTCATAGGTGGTTTTGCGGGCAGAGATTCTATTGAATTCTTCTGTGGATAGACCACAGAAGATAGCATTCATGTCTTTGGCATTATGTGTGGCTATCTTCTTTTAGTCTATTGTAATGGCCACTCCTTCCTTCCTTTTTGGTCTGGTGTATTTAGGCGCTATCACGTCCCGCACCTCGTAATCCATAGATTCTAGAAATATTTGCATTCTAGTCTTCCAATATCCAAAGTTGGTGCCATCGAATAGAGGTAGTCTGACAGCAGATTGGCCCTCAACGTATACCCAAAGGATTTTGACATCCTAACTGAAGTAGAATAGGCCTCTGATACCTGATGTGAGTGCATACGGAGCCTAAGGGAACAAGTATACACTAGAAGGGGGTGAATAGTGTAATATCTATTTAAAATAGAACTTAAAAAATCATTCACCACAGATCAAAAAAGAATAAGCAAAAATCAGAAAAATAACACCTGATTTTAGAGTAGAAACCCTTCTAGGTGAAAACTACTACCTAAGCTTCCCAACTTAGGATTTTCTCGACTAGTCGACGCTAGTCAAATCCACTATCACCTACCACTTGAACGAGGGTGACACAACCTCTTACAAATGTCTTCTCTTACACCTGATCAAGAGAAGAACAATGGGACTTTCAATACAACTTGGATTCCCAGATCAAGAACGACAATATAAAATAATATAATAATATTTCCTATGGAACCTCAGCAATATTAAAATAAATCGAGCTTTCTTGAATCACAAAGGAGCATGCTTTGAATCGTAGTAGTTGTAGGCGCAAAGGCGTGAAAGCACTAGAGAGAGTATGTGTCCTTTTATCTTTTGAAAGCTCTTGAGGTATGTTTTGAAGAGGGAGGTCGAAGGTCCTATTTATAAGTATTTTTCGAACTATTTTGGAAATTTTGGAAGCACAGCTTTGATCGATCAAAATAAATGTTTGGTCGATCAAAACTATATTTTGTCAATTAAAATAAGGTATTGATTGATTTATTGTTGATCAATTAAAATGGCATATTGATCGACTGTTGAATGAGAATTTCTACACTAAAAGTTTGAGTTTTGAAAATCCGTTGTTATAGTCGCGTAAAAATCCGTCAAATAGATAATTTAATCGAAACTCTGGTGAGTCCTGGGTCAAACACGAGGAGGCAAACGTTTGATCAAAAATCACGTTTGATTTATTGTCATGAAACAGAGTAGCTTGTCAAATTAAATCTACCCTAGCTATTCTACTTAAAGATTAAATAATAGAAGACATAGAAAGAATAATACAAAAAAAGAGAAAATAGGAAGAGAATAAACAAATATTTCATAACCACAGATTCATGTTCATTACATCTAATTGCTACACTAGAAAGCGGGAAATCTAATATAGAAAGCGGTAAAAAGAGAAGAGGGAGAGAAGTTATCCTCCTCGACGACTACTTGGAGGACGAGCTGCATTGACAGAGCACCTGGACGAGGGTGGTGAGATGCTAGACGAAAGAGGACGAAGACGAAGGACAGAGGATGGAGCAGGGTGACGTTGTAGCGCGATCCGCTTCCTGAATGACGATGAGAGGATAACTGCGGGTGCTCCACGAATGAGGGTGAGGTGGAAAAATTATTTTAAAAACTCTAATGGAGCATCCCGAGTTTGGGACGAGCTCATAGAGCTTTGGAGGGGGTGAGAGTAGAGAGGAAGGGATGAAGAATGAGGTGGTAGGGGTGGCTTTTTATAGTTGTAGGAATGGGGGCATAGATGTCTTTTTACAAAGCTTAGAAAATAAATGCTGGGGTCTTTAGTGACAGATATAAAAGTCACTAAAGGCCCCATGTTGTTAAAGCTAGCGCACATCTTCGCCTCTTCACCTTCAAACACTGCGCTGAAGGCTCAATCTCGACCATCCAATCGTGATCAGACGTCCCAGATTATGCCTCTAGCGCTTCACCTTCACGCATTATGAGGCGATGCGGCTGCTTGATCACCGTTGGATTATGATCCGATGGTCAAGAATCACGAATGCCCACGCGCTTCATCACATCAGATCAAGCATTGGATTGGGCATCAGATTGCATGTGGGCGCTCTCACTCTCGCTCATTCGTGCCGCCACATAGCCGCTGCCGATGTCGCTCGATCACTATCCAACGAGAAAATTTCACCCACGCCTGCTTGTCGCTTCGATTTGAGGTACGCCGCACTTCGAACATGCGACCTTGGCATTGAGATAAGGCGCTTGACCACCATGCTACGAGCATGTATGGTCGAGCTCTTGATTTTATCCGCAATCGATCTCCACCGTTGGATGATGATTCGACGATGGAGATTAGGCTAATGTTGATGAAGGAGGAGGCTGTGGTGACCATGGGCGGCTTGGATGGTGCCACATGGCACCATCCTGGCCGTCCATCTTCTATTGCTTGTAGGAGGTGCCACGGTTGTCGGATTGGACCGATTTACATGCTGTTAGGTTACGATCATCAATTCAAACCCATCCATGTGGTTGGATTTGTCATCTGAAGTCCGGATTTTACACCACCTTGCCTCTTGACCTCTTATCTTTCTCGGACTGCATCTGATGCTACAGAGGTCCGATCAGGGCAATCTTGGAGTTGTTGAACTCCGACCATTGCCCTGATCAAATCTGTACGGTTGGATCTTTAATCTGAGGCCCTAAAATGATATTGCCCTATCCCTTGTCCATAAAATGGAAAATTAACCTAAATTTTGTACAAACTAATCTAAATGCAGAATGATGCATGTTGTGCAATATTTATAATGCATGATGCTTCTATAGACCTAGGAACATGCATAATTAGGCATTTTAGGCCAATTAGATGTGTGCACATCATCGACTTTGTAATTTCAAAAGAAATTTGCCCATTGGAATATTTTTGATCGATTAAATCAAATGGGTTGATCGATCAAAAATGGATTATGATCATTAGAGGTCTTTGATCAATTAAAATAAGAACTTGGTCAATCAAAGTCAGGTCGATCAAAAGGGAATTTTGGTCGATCAACAGTAGAATTGACAAACATTCAAAAGATAATGATTTTTGTGAAAAATGAAAACTTACATTTGTTCTCTTATTGAGGTTTCGTACATTATTCTAGACTCAAAGTTAAAAAGTCAAGTCCTCTTTGTCTATGATGTATTTGAAAAATGTTGATGAGGACACATCTATGCTCTAATTTGACTTAACCTGTAATGGTTAGTCTTCAATAAAAATATAATTTTGTTAAATCAAAACACGGCTATTAACATTATTGCCATAAAAGTATGGCAACAAGGCTATTGTAGTAGGTTTAATCTCAAATTAAGCCTCAACCTGCAGAACCTATACATAGGGTTCAGGGACAACATGGGAAGGATTATAGAAATCCTTCAAGGTTCTAGGTTGTTCTTCCTGAGGTGGATTTTGAATGGTTTGAATCAAATGATTCATTTGCTTCCTATGGTTTTCCTGGAATTGGATAAACTGTTTCTACAAGAGAGCAATTGGAGTGGTAGGGTCCATGGGTTGATCAGGATTCTGTCCCCTGGAGGAACTTGGTTGTTTGGATTCCATTTGATCAAGTTTGATCTGCAAGTTCTCCTCCTTATTCTAGTTGGAGTGCGATCCAAGGGTCCTTCAAGTCGAAGATTTTGAGATCTTGTGGCTCACATACAAATGGAAGAAGGTGTTGGAGATGAGAGGAAAACTGATGAGAGAAATTAGTGCACAATTCAATCAAACAATTGTAGCCCTATTGTGTGCACCTATTGACCTAATCCAAGCCAATCACGACTCAACCACCCTTAACATCCCTTGAATTAGTTGGCTCGCCAGAGAATAGAGACCCACTAGTAAAACCTGCACAACAAGTCCCCATTAGCGGTTAACATGGTTACCTCACCATATTCTCTTGTCATGAGTCGCTCCTCTAAGATAAGGCCATGCAAAGAATGGACTTACTCTAACCCACTTGAATAGACTCTTGCTTCCTAGGGCACGTCCATCAGATTAATTACGATTGGGCTTTACTATGCATGGGATTTTAAATGATGGGCGTAAGGGGGGTGGTTACACAAATTAATCAATTTTCAATATGTGTGTGCATGGCAATCAAGGGTTCACAAATAATTTTTTATGACAAAGTGTCTTTTAAGGTCTAAATATTTAAGTGTAAATTTTAGGGTTGCACTTATGAAATATTTTCAAACAAGTTTTGTGGGAAAGTAACGGTTTTGCAAACAAGTGGGTGCTTGTCTCTTTCCATACTTTTGAGTGGAGTCCACTACACCCTAAAGTAGAACCAAGATATGCTACTTCTAAATGAATTGATTTTATTAATGACCCAATGGTGCAGCCCAAATAAATAAATGGTGGCTCCTCAAATACCAATGGATTAGGCACTCAAAAAATATTTTTTTCTGATTTTTGGAGCCCTTTTTATATTTTTCCAAAATTTATGTGTACCAGGGGTCTAAAAGTCAAAAAAGAGCCCCAATTAGTTTTTCCAGTGAATCAGATTGTGAAATGTGTCCAAAAATTCTCAATATTTTTTCAGAACAAAAAAACTTAATCAGGAATCCAATCCAAGTGATTTCAGTGAATTTGGATTTGTATAAAAATAACTAAAATTCAGACAACTCGCAAAAACAATGGCAGTTCGGATTTTTGATAGGGGGCTGTTCCACAAATTTTGTAATTTTTTCTACAAAGAGTTAAGTAGCAAAAAATTCAGGGATGATTCTCCCCTTAATAAGGAATGTTAAGCAGAAATTTGATGACTTTTGGATCTTTGTATTAATGGAAATAAATTTTTGAAATTCGTGTTTTTGGTATGCCTGAATTTAGAGGGGTGGATTTAAGATTAAAACTTGAAATCTAATCCCCTCAAAAAAAAATAATTCTTTTTTTTTTGGAAATAGGCATGTGATTAGAGGAAACCTAAAGATCTTCTTAAATGGTCTGGAGTTGCAATCAACCACTCCATCTTTCTTTTGATTTTCCCTACACATAGAAGATCAAAACAAGGTAAATTGAATTAGTACGAATCACACGCATCAAGAATGAAAAGCAATAGAATATGCATCGTGCTTCCCCAAAAATGGTGCCAAAAAGTGTTTGTGCTCGAAATCTCTTTCGAAAAGATACATTGTAGTATTTTTAAATCGAGCGAACCTTTTGAAATGTTTTATTGAACTCGAAAGAATATGCATTTTGAAATATGAGTCCGAGTCTTCTCAAGAAGGCAATTTGGATCATCTCACTTTTCTAAATATAATTTTTTTGTGGTTTTTTCTTCTTTTGATTTTTTTGGTATTTTCAATAATAAGGATAGAAGAAAAGTAATCTAAACTACGACTAGCAAAGCATAAAAATCAGACATGAAAGGTAGATGAAAGATTATTTTATTGAAATTGCAAGGGGAGCTTTTACAAATAATGATGAAAGAAAATAACAAGGAAGAAGATGCAATAAAAGAAAGTGGATCCCTAAGACGAAGCCCTGTCAGAGAAGCAAAAGATTGGAAGCGAGGACGAATCCGACAGATGACCAAAGGTTGGCGGTTGTAGCCCTAAGCAAGGGAGACCCATGCCCAGGATGGAGAGGCTTGGAGAGTGGACGACTAGGAGGTAGAGGAATGCTTAATTCATGAAGGTAGAGGAAGACTAATTGCCATCAAATGATGGGGGCTTAGGTATTTTATAGAAGTGTAGGAAGAATATAGGCCATAGGATTCTAGATCTAAGGTTGATGATTGGTCACCACATCAAGTAGAGAATAGACCCTTGGATGTGCATCCAAGGGTGGAGATTTAGTGCTATAAGTGGTCAGCCATAGGGTTTAGATGAGGGCCATTGGATCTAGTTTGAAGGGTGTTGATAGGTTGTAAGGTGATAAGATCTTTTTGGGATTTTAGGAAGGGATAAGATCTTTTTAGGTTTTTTTAGGAAGGGATAAGATCTTGGTTTTTTGGAGTCCTAAGGAAGCTACTAAGTGGTTGGTTAAGGAGATTGATTGGAGGCCATTGGATCTTGGTGGAATGGTGGATAGAGAGTGTTAGGTCGCCGGCCACTATGCTTAGTGGCTAAGTAAGCATGGCCGACCACTTATGTGGATAAAATCTTCTATTTGCTATTTTTGGTGGTGGGTTGTGTCCTTAGGATCAAGGATCAAGGGTGTAGGTTCCTAGGTGGTTTTCTGAAGATAGGATTAGAGCATAAGCTTAAAGAAATTGGGTTGTCCTAAGGTGGGTTTTGGAAGAGGTTTTTGGGTTTGACCTTTGTCCTCCCTTGCCTTTTATTTAATTCCTTGTCTTTATTTATTCGAGCTTGTCTTTATTTCTTCTAAAACTCTTCTTATTTGGCTTCCAAGAGACTTCTCAATAAAATAGTTCTCCATCTTCTCAACTTGATCTACACCTACATTATTCAGAAGAAATCTTAATTAGATGTAAAGTAATAAGAAAACATATGCATGATATAATTATGCACTTATGATTATAATGCAACATATGTATAACCTATATGCACTAAGCTAGCATAAAGTAAGCAAATTATCATCAATAATTATGCACTTACTAGGCACTTCGATCTTCAAGGGGGCAGATCAGAGGTGAGTAGCCCAAAAATGACTCAAACCACGAGGCATAAGAAGCAGAGTGGGCCTCGTCAGGGGTCTAGTTGGGGAGGGACAAGAGAAGGGGTGGGGAAATGACACAATGAAAATCAGTCAGGCTTTGGTGATTATCTAGGGGTATGCCATAGTAGTCGAAATAAGTCCCTACCAACCCGATACATGCACTGACAACCATGTCATCGTTAGACGTGTCATCCTCAATTAGATCATAGTAAAAATTCTTGGCAGTCTTAAAAATATTGAGTTTAAGCTTCTTAGAGCCCATGGCTATCTCAATGTAGCTCATTTCACAATCAATATGGATGTGGGCTATGGCCAAAAATGGACTCCCGAGGATTATCGGGTAAACAGAAAGTGACTCAGGAACTTCCATATCTAATGCAAGAAAGTCAAAAAGAAACAAAGACTTTGAGCCTAACCACCATGTCTTCCACCACACCCCACGGGATTTTGACAAAGCGATTTGCCAGCTGTAATGTAGTAGGGGTGGGTTTTAGATTTCCCAATGCAAATTTTAAAACATGATGGTCGGAACAAGGTTAATGGAAGATCCTAAATCAAGCAAGGCATGATCAAAATTACAGCCCCTGATGCTACACAAAATGAGATGGGTGCTAGATCTTTCTGCTTCGGTCGTAGTTTTGAGAGGATAGCACAACTCACATGAAGCGGGAGAACAACTGGAGTTTTCATTTTCTTTTGCTATCGCCTCGGTGTAGTGTAATCCTCAAAGAAATGGACAACGGTAGGGATGTGGTCGATCGCCTTAAGTAAGGGAACCTTGATTTCAACATCCTTGAATAAATCATGCAGATTATCAAACGTTTGCGTGCTCTTATTCTTGTCTTTTGGCTCCCTTAATAGAGCATCAGAAAATGGGACTGACTTTGTGTTACGACCCGGTTCCCGAATCCCTACAAGACACGAGACTAGCCCGACTCGACTGATCCCAAGACCCAGTCGTCCAACAAGAAATAACCAAAAAGTAGGAAAGTAAATTACATTCACTATGCTATGTAACTAACAGTAAAAGAGTACAAGCAGTAAGGAAAGAAAAGTTGATAACAGTACATATCACCACCATAACAATAAAGTGGAAATAAAGTACAGAAATGTAAAGGTAACAAGAGTCTGAAACTCACTACAACGGAAAGTACAACAAAAGGAAGACCACTACTACTGGGCTCTACTGGGCCCAGCACCCTCTGCAGCCAGAGACTCGAGCTGCTCAACACCTGGACCTAAAAAGGGTTATGAGTAACAAAGTCAGCGAATGCTGAGTAGAGTGGCAACCAACTAACTAAAGCAGTAAAGCTAACAAGTAAACTATATATTCCAATTTCTTTATTTTACAAGTTATTTCTTTTCACCCATTAGTTTATTCTATGCAGATCTCTTTCTTGATATCAAATGTTCCTCATGGGAACGATCTTGATTGCAGTCTTTTCCGAAGAGTAGAAGTCGCATGTGGTGCTCTCCTGGCCGGGAGAGTCCCCCGTGGTGGTCCTACACCCAGTCAACCACCCCAAGGTCACGAACAGACGTAACGGTGACTATGGCACTCGCGATAAGCGCATGGGTAGCTACCCCACACTGGCACGCGGTCAGTCGTTTCTGCTAACGGGTACACTCAAAGTATAGCACGGAATAGTATATGGCCTAGCCCTCTTAGTAACAGGGGTCTAGCCCCTCAGAACCAAACAGGGGTCTCACCCCTCCACAGTCCACGCACCCTCGTCTGACTACCATGGTTTGCCCAATGGGCCTAGCAAGTCAATGTAGGGTGACTAGCTGAACCCAGGGCCCCGTGAGGTGGCTAGCTCTCCCCCTACACTAGTATCTCTCCCCGGTATAGTGTACGCGAGGGCCAAGAAGTCAGTGCAGAGTGGCCAATCCTAACCCTGGGTCCCAACCCAAAGGTGGCTAGCTCCGCTCTACACTAAACAGGGGACAATCGCTCTCCTTGGTACCACATACTCAAGGGCTAGCACACTTCCCCACTCACATTTCCAGATCCATTCCATTTATTTCCAAGATCTCTACTCCTAATTCCCCGTAGGATTCATGCTCATATTCTCAGGCCATTCCATACCAGGTTTCCTTATTCACATTTCCATTCTCAGGTTATACATATGCAGCTCGTATTTCTATCATTCACATTTCCATTCTCAGGTTATACACATGCAGCTCGTATTTCTATCAATTAACGTAAACAACAGGTAATTCGTACTTCACAAGCAACTCTTGTTCATTAACAGGAAGTTGTTATCGTTTCTATTTATTCATTCAAGATTGCAAATCAAACACACAATACAGACATTTCAAGTAACTTCTCATCCTAGGATTCATGCCATATCCTAGGTTCTAGTTATTCAATCCACATATGCATTAAGGTTTATAATTAATTTAGGGAAAGCCACTCTACCAGACAACCCAGGAGTATTGGGGGCTTGAACGACAGGCTCACGTGCCTTAGCAAGCCCCGAACCCACAATGGAGCGAAGTCCTATAACAAGAAACAATCACAATGGAACATTCAGAACAATATAGAAAGTCTTCTAACAAGTAGAGGGACTCACAAGGAAAACACCGATATCTTGTTTGCGTAAAACGAACCTCAAACGGACCCTAAACGGGTCAAAAACAGAGTTACTGACTTAAATCAGATGCCTGGCACAATGTCCAGACGTTTTAAAAGTGACTAGAAACGCACCTCAGGCTCTGCGTCGACCTCAAACGTCCAGGACCTCTTCTGGACCATCTGGACCTAGCTCCAGACGTCCGACCTCCTCTCCGGATGTCTTGGAGTGCTTCCAGCCATCTGGAGAGCTGCCCAGACGTCTAAAATGCATGGGAGGGCATGTCCCGCGCCATTCCGAAGCAATCCCTGCACGCGATAGCAAATCTCCCACAATAAGCCACATAAAACGTAGCTGCGGAGCAGCCTACATGGACGTATCCGCAAAAGGAAACATACCTTCGCGAAGATCTGTCTTCAGACGTCTAGAGTCGTCTCCAGACGTCCACTCCGTCGTCTGGACGTCACTCCCAACGTCTGATTCTAGGAAAAACCCAGAACCAGGACCTCTTCCTGCTCGCCCTCGCCGCGCGCAGCCGCGCCTCGCCTCCTCGCCTGCAGCTTCGGCTGCGGCAGTGTCGAGGATGACTCCCCAGCGCTCTCCTCCTCCCGCAAGCGCCGCTCCAGCCGTGCGCCCTCCAGTGAGCTCTCACGAGCTCGCAAGCTCAAGCTCTCCCTCCTCTCCTCACGCCGCCGCTCCTCCTCGTCGCCGCTCTCACGCTCTCTCTCTCTCTCATGCTCGCTCCTCTAGCTGGGCTGTTGAGGAAGGGAAGGAGGTGCTGGCTAGGTGAAGTGAGGAAGAAAGAAGAGGGGAAGGGGGCCTTTTATAAGGCTCGCTAGGGTTGGGAAGAAGGAGAGAGGAGGGAAAAAGAGAGAAGGAGGGTACTATCTGCGCACAGCACATGCGCAGACGCGAAGCTGGTACCCAAAAATTTTGATTTCTAGACGTCTGGGAAGTGGTCTAGATGTCTGACCATACGTTTGACCGACAGTCCAGACGTCTTAAAAGGCTCAGGACAGAACGAATCTTTACATCATAACAAACTTAAAGGAAGTTTCGTCCTCAAAACTTGAGCTAGCTAGGGTGCGGAAAAAGAACTATGTACGCATAACAAACTTAAAGAGGATCGAAGCCGGTCCGAAAAGACGTACCCTCAAAAAGCTCTGGGTACCGCTCTCGCATCGCCGCCTCAGGCTCCCAGGTAGCCTCCTCGTACCTCTGGCTCCTCCACAAGACCTTCACTAGGGGTACCTGCTTCCGTCTCAAACTCCGAATAGCTCTGTCTAGTATTTGTACTGGTCGCTCGGTGTAGGTGAGGTCGTCACCCACCTCGACACCCTAGTGGCTCAGAACGTGACTGGGATCAGCAACGTACTTCCTGAGGTTGGACACGTGGAACACGTCGTGCACACCAGAGAGCTGGGGAGGAAGGGCAAGCCTGTAAGCAATGGGTCCTACCCGCTCCAAGACCTCAAATGGCCCCATAAATCTCGTCGCAAGCTTCCCTTTCACCCTAAACTGCTGCAGGCCCTTCATGGGCGAAACGCGAAGAAAGACGTGATCCCCAACCTCGAACTGCACCTCTCGGCGCTTCCGATAGGCATAACTCTTCTGTCTGCTCCTGACAGTGCGAAGTCGTCTATGAATCTTCTTAATCACCTCCTGAATTTGTCGGATCAGCCTAGGGCCAACCTCCCACTTGGTCCCCACCTCAACCCAACTCAAGGGCGCAATACACCTCCATTCGTATAGAGCCTCGTAGGGTGCCATGCCGATACTCGAGTGATAACTGTTATTACATGCAAACTCTACCAGGGGCAAGTGCTCCCCCCAAGAGCCCCTCTAGTCTAGTACATAGGCATGTAAAAGGTCCTCCAGTGTCTGTATTGTGCGCTCTGACTGTCCGTCCGTCTGGGGGTGGTACGCCGTACTGAACCTCAACCATGTCCCCAAAGCCTGCTGAAACTCAGCCCAAAACTGGGAAGTAAAACGGGTATCCTGCTCAGATACAATCTCACGTGGAACTCTGTGCAGACGTACCATGTCGTGAATATATCTCTCTGCCAACTGCATTGGTCCCAAGGTGACTCGGATCGGCAAGAAACGTGTCATCTTCGTCAATCTGTCTACAATCACCCAGATTGCTTCATGACCTCACTGGGTAACGGGCAAGCCCACCACCAAGTCCATGGTGATGCTCTCCCACTTCCACTCTGGCACGGGAAGTGGCTGCAACGGCCCTGTAGGCATCTGATGCTTGGCCTTCACCTGCTGGCACACCAAACACTGCTGCACGAACTCACCTATATCTCGCTTCATCCCCCTCCACCAAAAGTCACATCTCAGATCATGATACATCTTCATGTTCCCGGGATGTATGGTGAACCTGGACCCGTGTGCCTCAATCAGGAGCTCTCTCAACAACTCCTCATCCCTGGGAACGCACAAATGTCCCCTCATGTGTAGTACTTCGTCTGAAAAAGAGAAGTCTCCTGGGTCCCCCGACAGTACTCTATCTCTCAACGACAGCAGATACGGATCCGTCATCTGTCCTGTGATGATGTGGTCTTTCAGCTCTGGTCTCATCTATCGTGTCACAGTCACTACCCCACAATGCCCCTGTAACTCTAGGGGTCGCCAATTTCCCAACTCCTCCATAAGTTTCCAACTCTGTGCCTGTAAGCTGGCCAAGTGGGTAGGTGCCTTCCAGCTCAAGGCGTCAGCCACCACGTTAGCCTTCCCCGAATGGTAGGAGATGCTTCAATCATAGTCCTTCAGGAGCTCTAACCAATGTCTCTGTCTCATGTTAAGCTCCTTCTGATCAAACAAATACCTGAGGCTCTTATGATCCATGAATATCTCAAAAGTCTCACCGTAAAGGTAGTGCCTCCATATCTTCAGCGCGAAGACAACAGCTGCCAGCTCTAAGTCATGGGTAGGGTAGCTATGCTCATGGGGCTTCAGTTGCCGCTAAGCGTAAGCGACAACGTGACCCCGCTGCATGAGCACACCCCCTAACCCCTGCAATAAAGCGTCCGTGTAGACAACGAAACCGTTGCTGCTATCTGGGAAGGTGAGCACAGGAGCCGAAGTCAGCCTCTCCTTCAACTCCTGAAAACACGCCTCACAAGCATCAATCCAAGCAAAGGGCACGTCCTTCCGGGTCAGCTGGGTCATAGGGCATGCAATCTGTGAGAAGCCTCTAATAAATCGTCGGCAGTAACCTGCCAATTCCAAGAAACTGCGGATCTCTATCACTGTACGTGGCCTCTCCCACCTGAGTACTGCCTCTACCTTGGCTGGATCCACATCCAAGCCATCCCCTGAAATCACATGATCCAAGAAGGTCACCTGCCTCAACCAAAATTCGCACTTGCTGTATTTGGCATACAGCCTGCGTCGTCTCAACGTGTCCAGAACCATCCGCAAGTGCTGTCCGTGCTGTGCCTAATCCCGCGAGTAAATAAGCACATCATCAATAAACACCACCACAAACTGATCCAGGTACGATCTGAACACCCGGTTCATCAAATCCATGAAGGCAACAGGGGCGTTGGTCAGCCCAAACAGCACGACCAAAAACTCGTAGTGTCTGTATCGGAAAGCTGTCTTGGAGATGTCGGTCTCCCTGATCCTCAACTAATGGTAGCCTGATCTCAGATCTATCTTGGAGAATACCGTGGCACCTCGCAACTGGTCAAACAAATTGTCAATCCTCGGTAGCAGATACCTGTTCTTGATGGTGACCCTATTCAGCTGTCTGTAGTTCACATAAAGGTGTAGGGTTCCATCCTTCTTCTTCACAAATAACACCAGGGCTCCCCACGGGGACGCACTTGGCCTCACAAAGCCCTTCTCCAACAGGTCCTGCAACTGGCACTTGAGCTCTCATAGCTCAAGTGGTGCCATCCTGTACGATGCTGTAGAAATGGGGCTAGTCCCCGATACCAGTGAGATCTCAAACTCGATCTCACACTCAGGAGGTAGTCCTGGCAGCTCCTTGGGAAACACGTCGGAGTACTCTTTGACCACTGGGATGCTCTGAAAGTCTGCCACGGGGCTGGGCTCTGCCACTACACAAGCCAGGAAGCCCTCACACCCCTGGCCCAAAAGTCTCGCTGCTCGAAGTGCAGAAATGCACCTGAAACCTCCGTCCTCTGTCTGTGAAACTCAAAGGAAGGCATCTCCGGTATAGAGAAGATGATCTTTCTCTCAAAATAGTCCACCAATGCGTGGTAAGCGGATAGCCAATCCATCCCCAGAATCACGCCAAAGTCCTCCATAGGTATCACGATCAAGTCAGTGGGGAGGCTGTGTCCCCAATACTGACCTCACAGTCTATGTAGACTTCCTCAACTACAAATAGCTGACCACCCGGACCTCTGATCACAAACGGATCCTCTAGCAACACACAGTCCTGTCCCAAACTAACAGCAAAACTCGTAGCAACAAACAAGTGCGTGGTGCCTGAATCAAAAAGTGCGTAAACTAATCAGCCGAAAACTGTAACCATACCTGCCACCACTGAACCTGATGCCCTGGCGTCTTTGTGTGTCAGGGCGTTGATACGCCCCTCAGCTCTCGGTGCGGAAGAAGTAGCCACACTCTGCGTCGGAAGGGTAGCTGCTGGCCGGTACCCTCCCTGCGACTGCTATCCTCCCCCACGCGCCTAAGAACCACAACCACCTGCTCGGCCTCTAGCACTCGGTGCGGGGAACATTTGCTGTGCTCCGGCCCTAGACGGGCAGTCCCTCTTGATGTGGCCCGGCTGGCCACACTGGTAGTAGAGGGGGACTCGACTCCCTCCCTCGGTAGGTTCCTGCTAACGGCTGGCCGGGGGTCCAGTGTTGACAGCTGGCCCCTGTCGGGGGCCCCCAAAGGCCGTTGACGGCCCCGCAAAACATGACAGCTCTCCCGCGGGCACTGCGTGCCTCCTCTCTCGCTAGCCCTGTGAGTACTTTGGCTGGTAGGGCCTCTTCCGTCCGCTGTCAGTGCCTCGTGCGGCCGGGTTGGTCTCCTCATATGTCATTGCTGCCTTCACTACTCTCGAGAACATGGGCAGCTTCAGGGGTTTGACATACCCCCAAATGGCCGATTGGAGCCCCTCAGTGAACCTCCACAAACACTCCTCCTTAGTAGTCACAGCTGTCACAGCAAAACGTGACAGCTCTAGGAAGTGCGTGCGGTACGTGCCAACAGTCATCGTCCCCTAGCGGAGAGTGTGGAACTCCCACCTCCTCTGGTCCTACCACGTCTGCGGGAAGTATTGCTCGCAGAAGAGGGTCACAAATTGGTCCCACGTCGGTTCTGCCCTCTCCTAGCCTCTAACTGCCCTCCACCACTTGTGTGCCGCGCTCTCCAGCTAGTACGTGGCAAAGGCCACGCGGCACTCCGCAGGGGGGCGGAGGGTGTCAAACACCTTCTCGATCTGCTCGAGCCAGTCCTCCGCCTCAGACGGGTCCTCATCCCCCTTGAAAGAGGGGGGCTTCAGCTTCCGGAACTGTCCGAAAAGCTCGTAGTGCAGCTGGAGCAGGGGAACGGACATGCCTCCAGGAAGGGAGGGCTCGTGCTCGGAAGTGTCAGAGTGCGGTGGGGGCGGTGGAGGACCAACCCCTCCCCCACATCCAGCGCTGCATCGGTCTCGTGGTCCCACAGAGGACTCCTCCTCCACGTCCCCCGGGAGAGGCACTCATGGAGGTGGGTGGAGCTCCTCTCGTACTATATCTCATATCAATTGCGCGAGGTCCTGGGCCTAGACGCTCGGGAGGAGTGGCTAGTCAACTGACGCCTCAGGCTCAACATATCCGCCCTTCCGATCTCGTCCACAGTCGCGTTCGCGGCCCGCCTCAAGGACTTCACGTCGAGGCATCTCCTGCAAGGAGATGCAGAAACAGAATCAAAAAGAAGTCAACTCTAACATACTTCAGCAAAGGAAGCCCAGAACAGATGTCAAGCAGTACGTTGTGGTGGTTACTCTAGTTACATGCATGTGAATTGGTTATTCTCAAGCTAGTTGATTCATTTCTCGAGACGACCTTACTCTGATACCGTCTTGTTATGACTCGGTTCCCGAATCCCTACAGGACACGAGACCGGCCCGACTCGACTGATCCCAAGACCCAGTCGTCCAACAAGAAATAACCAAAAAGAGGAAAGTAAACCACATTGACTATGCTATGTAACTAACAGCAAAAAGAGTACAAATAGTAAGGAAAGAAAAGCTGCTAACAGTACATATCACCACCACAACAGTAAAGCGGAAACAAAGTATAGAAACGTAAAGGTAACAAGAGTCTGAAACTCACTACAACAGAAAGTACAACAAAAGGAAGACCACTGCTACTGAACTCTACTAGGCCCAGCACCCTCTGTAGCTGGAGACTCAGGCTGCTCAACACCTGGACCTGAAAAGGGTTATGAGTAACAAAGTCAGCGAATGCTGAGTAGAGTGGCAACCAACTAACTAAAGCAGTAAAGCTAACAAGTAAACTATATATTCCAATTTCTTTATTTTATAAGTTATTTCTTTTCACCCATTGGTTTATTCTATGCAGATCTCTTTCTTGATCTCGAATGTTCCTCATGGGAACGATCTTGATTGCAGTCTTTTCCGAAGAGTAGAAGTTGCACGTGGTGCTCTCCTGGCCGGAAAAGTCCCTCGTGGTGGTCCTACACCCAGTCAACCACCCTAAGGTCACGGACAGACGTAACGGTGACTACAACACGCACGATAAGCACACGGGTAGCTACCTCACACTGGCACGCGGTCAGTCATTTCCGCTAACGAGTACACTCAAAGTATAGCACGGAATAGTATAGGGCCTAGCCCTCTCAGTAACAGGGGTCTAGCCCCTCAGAACCAAACAGGGGTCTCACCCCTCCACAGTCCGCGCACCCTCGTCTGACTACCCTGGTTTGCCCAGTGGGCCTAGCAAGTCGATGTAGGGTGGCTAGCTGAACCCCGGGCCCTGTGGGGTGGCTAGCTCTCCCCCTACACTAGCAGCTCTCCCTGGAACAGTGTACGCAAGGGCCAAGAAGTCGATGCATTGTGGCCAATCCTAACCCCAGGTCCCAACCCAAGGGCGGCTAGCTCCGCTCTACACTAAATAGGGGACAGTCGCTCTCCTTGGTACCACGTACTCAAGGGCTAGCATACTTTCCCACTCACATTTCCAGATCCATTCCATTTATTTCCAGGAGCTCTACTCCTAATTCCCCGTAGGGTTCATGCTCATATTTCTCAGGCCATTCCATAGCAGGTTTCCTTATTCACATTTCCATTCTCAGGTTATACACATGCAGCTCGTATTCTATCATTCACATTTACATTCTCAGATTATACATGATGAGTCCATTTTAATGGATTATTATTACGCCTAAGTAATTCAATTAAAACATTGTATGCTTGTTAATAATCACATTTGGTCATTAAATAATTGCATGTGTCATTGTTTAAGTTTACATTTCTTCTTATGTAATTATATTTCATTCAGGGTCCCGCAACAATGCACCCATCTTCTCAAATTAATCACCATCAGCCTAATATCAGAAGAAGAGGGAGGAGGAACAATTGTGGAAAAGAACAGGGGGGTGGAAAGATATTTTTCCCCTACAAATATCTCCACCTACAGCTGTCATCCTTCAACCGAACCCAACAACCGCCGGCCAAAATTAGGAAGGGATTTGAAAATCCCTTAATTGGTGCGGGGGAGAGGAGTTAAGAGGAGATTTGCACAGGAGAGGAGGGCATCTTCGGATCTTCTTCCTCCCCCAGGGGGGATATCCTTCTTCCCTACTGTGGAGAGAGTACGCACTGTGGAGAAGGTGTGCACAGTGAACGCCCTTGCATTGCCCATAGTCAAGCCCTTCCACGCACTCCAGGCGCAACACCATCGCCCTACTGCCCTCACCGTGCACCTGCAGTTGCTTCACCTTCCATCACCCTTCCACTGCAGGCGCAACATCATCGCCCTACTACCCTTGCGTGCCTGTGCAATCGCCTTTCACCGCCCGTAAGCACTGCCTCCATGCCAGCTCGCAGGCTGCAATCGCCTGCAGGCGTCCAAGCCAGCAACCGCCCGCAGGCGTTGCACCCCCTCCAGCGCCCTCGCGCACCCTCCTGCGCTGCATCCACTACGCCCTGCACCAGGCCCGCAGGTGCTGCACCGCAACCACCTGCAGGTACCTGTAGGCGCCACGCCTGTAGGCCACTCCAGCCGCGCTCGCCCTGCACACCTTGCGCGCACATGCGCCCAGCGTGCTGCAATAGTGACACCACCCTCTCCACGAGCGTCCTCCTCCTCCAACAGGTCGGCGGCCCTTCTCCTCCGCTCGACTGTCGCAGGCCACCTCCAGTCGCTGTGTCACCGCCATTGCGTAGCCCTCATTGAGGCACACCTCCCTGTCGACTCTCGCCACCAACTGTGCACGGCCGCCCACGAGAGGAAGAGAGAGGAGAAATCCTCTGTTTTCTTCTCAATTAATAATTACATTCAATGCCATTGCCAATTATATATTCATATTTTATTCAGGCCACATTGCATTGATGCACTCATACTTTCGTGAAATTACTTCACTTGTGTTATGTGCATGATTCTACATTGAATTTCAAATCAAATTTGCATGCAAGTTGAATTTATATGATATGCCATTACACATGCATCATATGCATATTTTTGGACCTTAATTCCTGACCTGAAAATTGCATAACCAACCCTGAACTTTTAAAGATATCGCAAGCTCCATTTAAAATAGCATATTCCTCGCATTAAAGTACCGAAAGTGTCTGCGAACATTATATTCCTCTTCTCATGAATTTATTAGTCTATTCCTCCCTGTGGATACAACATCTTTACTGTGGTTAAAATTGATATTTAGTTTTGATTGAGAGATTTTCCACCACATTAAACACGACACATCATTCTATTGCTATCATAATTAAGCGAAACTCTCTCTGTTAAAATGGCACCGTTGCCGGGGAGACACAATAGATTCACTTCATTATTTTTGAATATTCTAAGTTGCGCAATTATCTAATCATTTTTTTTTATTATGCGAGGAATCTGAAGAGGCGACAGGTGTAGCAGAGCAACGACATTGACCTGGAACGACGCACACGGCGGAGACAATCTTTTTGGTGGACCTTGACGCCACCTGGAGGCCAGCAACAGGAACACGTGGGCCTTGATCCCTCATGCATAGGCTTACGGAGAAGCCTGTTTTTGATTTATTCAGTAGATCCTAGTTAGATTTAGTTTAGATAGACATTAGAATTTAATTTCTGTCTTTTGGACCCTTGTCGGGTATTTTTGGGAACGTGTTCCCAGGCTTCTTTATTTCTTATCGCTCTTGTATGCAGGAGCGTATTTTTGGGAGCATGTTCCCATTTATTTAGATTACAAGACTCTTCGAATTGTTTGAACTGCATGTTTATTAGTTAGTTAGATTAGGTTTGTTTGCTTATTATTATAATAAAAAAAATTCAAACTGCCTGCTAGAAGCTGCATATCTATAGGACGACCATCTAGGATTGAATGAGCGGCATCTAGTTTATTTTTACTATATTTTATACATTCCTGCACAAAGAAACCTAGAGTAAGGTACGTCTTCTCTTGAGCATCAATTACCTGTCATGCATTTGCATTGAACCTAAATCTAAGACCACTAAAGTGCTTGAATCGAATTAATTCAGTGGGCACTTTAAAAATTGGGACTGCCAAGAGGTTGGACCTTAAAATATGTGACGGAAAATTGTGTGCAAAAGGATCTTGTTTGCGAAATTTCAAAACTCAAAACACGATCGTATGTTTGCACACCTGAGACACTGTGCACCTCACACAAAGGTCACTAGATAAATTTCTACCTCTTCTCTTTTGCACCACAAGGGAAGTAGTCGGAAATCAACAAGCCTATCCACCAAGTTACTTCGATTCCTCGTGTGTGGGCTCGATTCGAGACTTCCATCCCTTGCGAGTAGATTATAGGTACCAGTGAAGGTTGGCCCAGGAAGCGTAATTTTTGCAAAATTTGTTTGGCCACCAACTGAACATTTAATTCTAAGATCTACAATCTACTAAAAATAGATCCCATTGAACTTGCATTTGCTTTGACAGTAGAACTCTCTAGGAAGTTTGTACTTGTATTCTGAATTCTTCTAAATCCTAAGAGAGTTAAAACTGTTTTGCTTAAAAAAATGGATCACCCTTACTCCTATCAGTTAGATTATCAGAGTCAATACTTCCCATCTTTTAACCAGGATCCCATGCTCCGAGCATATCCATCCTTTGATGGGTACATTGACAATTCATGGGATCATTCATATCATTATCCTGGGAGTACTGGCCCGATAACTCCCACTTTTGAGCAGAGCCTAGGAGAGGGATTTTCCAACCCTGAAATCCCTACTTCTATGCAAACACCCAACCCTCCCACCCTTCATGATTTTCCGTATTAAGGTTGGACCGATACCCCTAGGCAACTAGAGCCTGAAATTGACTATCCTCCCCAACCTGATAATAGTAGCCTCTCCTCTTTTATGATAGAAATGCAAAAACTACAAAAGGAAATGATGGAATCAATGGAAGAGATGTTGAGGAATAGTCAACAGTTAAATGAAGAAATAAGACATCTTGCTACACGCTTCCCAGTAATTCTGATCCCTACCCATACAACCATGATCATGAAAATAATTCTGAGGAAACCAATGACAATAGGGATCCAGTTTTATGTAGCTATCATTTAGACTCTCCTAATGAGACACAGCCACTAGAGGAGAACGATCATAGTGATTATCCACCCGAGCTATATTGGAGTCAAAAGCAAGGGAAGATGGTACCTCTTGAGGACCTTGACCCCAATGACATTATTCTCCTTACCCCTACTAACCCGGGTCAAGGTTGTATTGTTCCTATCACTTCCCCTATTAATTATCTGGTGGAATCCTATTCTACCCTTAGTGAGCCTACTCCTAACCCTCCACTTAGGGAATCAACACCTACCATTCAACATCCTAAGGATTTAAATGCACCCAATGAAGGTGACCCTAAGGGAATGGAGGATGAATTATATCAATTTTGGTCTCAGGGATATGAAGAGTCTATTTCAGAAAATGAGGATGCTCCAATAGAAGAACCTGGATTGAAAATCTGGAGTGAATCACAAGGGAATTATTTATTATTTGAGGATTTACCTCCAGAGGATATAAATAATATGGTGAAACCCAGATTCCTCCCTTCTTTTGAGAGTCATCCTCCATCAAAACAGGAGTTGCTATTAGAGGAGGAAAAACAAAATAGTGAGAACTCTATGGGAGACTCTCGGGGACAAAACACGTCAATTGAGGATTTATACCCCGAGAAGAATAACAAATTCAGTGATATAGGCTTGCTCCAAAATATTAAGACTGATCCTCCTTTGGGAATAATTGAGGATACTGATCCAACTCCTAATGAATCACATATACACCCTGTTGCAACGCTTTGTCGGGCTTTTTAAGTTAGTCGCGTTGTAGTATAGGTGACCAAGAGTTGACAACAAATAAAAATTTATTACTTGAAAACCTAAGTATCCAAGGTCGAACACAGGGAGCAAATGGAATTTATTCACTAATCTCAATAATGAAATTGAACACTTAGAGTTACTCAAAACCTAATTCAGAATATAAATGCAAGAGTTTATAAATTAAATTTATAGCAAAAATAGAAGAGTAGGACGTCTGATTCTATGATCAGATGTCTTAAAAAGATATTTTCTCTTTAAGCTTTTATTTCCTTCTCCTTCTTAAGTCTTCTCTTGTCTGCTGTCTTTCTTCTTCTTCCTTCTCTGTCTTGTGCTTTTTCCTTTCTCCTTTTTCTGTCTCTGCTTGTCTTTTTCTTCAGTCGTCCTTCTTAGCTTTGGCTTTCTTCCTTCTTCTTCTTCTCTTGCACAGTGCCTTTCTCCTTCTTCTTCCTCTACGGTCTTCTTCTTCTTTCTTTGGCTTGCCTCTCTTCTTCTTTCTTTTCCTTCCTTGTCTTCTGCCTTGATTTCCTTCAACCTTAGCTCTCCTCTGACTTCCTCTTCTCTTTGGCTTTCCTTCCTTCTTCCTTTCTGAGACTAAGTATCCTTACTTTCACCTCAGTTGTGCCTTCCTCTTTCTTCTTCTTTTTCCTTAGCTTCCCTGCTGCGCATCTTCCTTCCTTATCTCTGCTTCTTCCTTGTACAACACAGCAAAACCTAACCCCTAACTTCCCCCGCATCTCTCTCTATTTCTCTCTTCGGTAGGCTCTCCTAGAGCCGGGTAATCGAGTCGGTCGCGTGCCTAGGTCCAGGCACACCGGCGTGGGTGTGGTGCACGAGGAGTGCTAGGTTAGGTTAGTAGAGTCGGGTGCCAGGTCTGCGGGGGAGTGTCGCAGACTAGGCGTGGCGAGTGAGGGCAAGGGACCTCACCCTTGTGTTCTCGAGGCAGACAGCATAAAACACAAATCCAATTTATGTTCCGCGCCGTGCTCTTGCGTTCATAAGGTGGGACTAAATGTCCCACTCGCTTCTGCACTCGCGCCCGCAAGAACTCCTTCAATTGCTGCTACTAGGTTGCTTTCCAAACCACTTGCTCGGCTGTATAGTTCATGCATGCATTTGCTTCCTCTGGGACCCTAACGCCTGGAGCGCGCAGCCTGGGATGAAGCTCCCGACCTTCTCGCTGTGTGAGTCAATGGCGGCAGGTGGTGAGGTCTGACACACACAAACACGGCCTTGCAGCCCCATTAAAATACATGGGAAGCTTCCCTGTGTCAAGGTGAAGGTGGGACGGTAGGTGGCAGGCCACGGGCCGGCCTAGGCGTGCGTGCCTAGGTCACCCTGTGGTCGTGCTTATGGGTTGGGTCGGGGGGCATTTATGGCGGTGTGGGCGATCGATGGAAGGGTGGATGATGATCAATGGACTGTGGCGGAGGTAGTGAGGTATTTGGTGAGGCGTGTGGAGGTGCGGAGCGGTGGAAGCGCCTCACCAGTGGGCGGCCGAAGATGGAGAAGATGGTGGTGGACAGTGGTTGCGAGGGGTCAAAAAGGGAAATAGGAAGAGGGGAATTGAAGAGGGGATAGAGAGGAGTAAGTCTAACCTAATTAAGTGGATGAAGGGGGAGAGGTGGCGACTGGCTATACCTGTTGTCACCGAAGAAGACGGTGCCCAGTGGAGGAAGACGGTGACGACGAAGGGTCTAGAGGTGCTCGCGCAGGTGTTGCACGATGCGGAGGAAGATGGTAAGGATAACTCTTCCATTGGTATTGTGGCAGAGCGACGAGAAACAGGAGGGAGGCTCGCCGAAGCTCACTGGACTACTTGACCGGAGGAGAAGAAGATGAAATTTGGGTGGATCTCTAGACAAGTCGAGCTAAAGAGGTGCGACTGGGGTTGAGGATCCTTTTATAGATGCTGGTAAGGGCTCCTGTGCTTGGAAGACAAGCTTCCAAGCATGTGAATCCTCACCGGAGAAGGAAGCAGTTGGAGACCCAAATCTCTCGTGCGTTCGCATGAGAGATTGGGTGTGAATTAGACATTAGGACCACGCTCAGATGGAAGGGAATTCCTTAAAGAATCTCCCTTCCAAATCTGGGTGGAGATCTCTGAGGAATCAGAGAGTACTCTCCCTCCATTCCTCACCAGAGTAGGATTTCTCCCCATTAATGGTAGAGAGACCTGTTTGTAAGAGTGACGAGGAAGTTAGGGGGTTTGTGCAATGATTTTCAAAAGATAGGGACCAAAATGTAATTAGGTGTACTATTTTGCAAAGTAGGTCAAGATGACCTCCCCTTAGGCCCAAATTTTAGTACAAACCTAATTTAGACCTAAGGAATCCAATGGTGAAGTTGGATTTTAGGTTTGACCACGTTTAACTAGATATTTTGCACAAAATCCCAAATTAGGTCAATTAATGAGGTAGGACCCTAATCTGGGTCAAAATAGGTTCTAAAGGAAAATTTGAAGGTTCTAAACCCTTGAGGATATTTTTCCATGAAATTTAGAGGGTTTAATTAATTTTTATCCTGACCAGAACCGTGTTGTATTAAGCGGGTCTGTTTTAGGGTTACGGAATGTCATTTAATTCTAGGATTGCATAGTAACCCATTTCTGATTAAACCAACCCACTTTTTATCTTATTCAGACCATTTGACCTATGTTTTGCCTTTGAGAAATTCTGTTTATGTACTGTAATGGTAAAATTACAGTTTTAACCTTTATTTCATGTTTTCTTCTCAGAACACTTATTCCTTGAATTAAGTCCTTTAAGTTATGTAGGAGCTCTTATTCTCTTTCTTAGGTTAAAATGTGCTAGTTAGGGCTCATGATGAGGCTCTCATCATACCCCCATGCCTATCTTTTGCTAGTCCCTTAGCAAAATTTTAAGGTTTTAACTTCTATTCTAGACCATGAGTTTCTTCTATTAGTTGTGACAAGTGCTTTTTTCTTTTGTGATTAGTTCAGAATGCCGACAATAGGCCTAGAGGTACTCAAGTACCAACCAAAATCCAAACCTAACCCGCTTTAGCCTCAGTCTTCCGCAAAGATTTTTAAGGCCCGCAGAAAATATCCTAGGGTTTGTTGGACTCCGTGGTTAAAGCACTTGTGCTTGAGACATTTTCAGCTTAGGTTCAGTTTGCAGAGCGTTTTTGTAAGAGAGACAGAGGGTTTATTTGTTTGGAGAGCTTTCTCTCTCTTTTCTTTTTATTTCTAGCTTCGGATTGGCTTCTCAACACGGTCTGTATCGGATTCTTTGTCCCCATCATCAATCCTCAAAGGTCCTTGGCAATCGATGCTTCATGATAACACTGCCTATGGAAACCCCCAGAACCCTGGCTTTTGAGATTTCGGGATAATATCGCCCATGGCGTTCCGTGGCCGAATCCAAACCCTGGCAATCGACATTTCGTGATAATGCCGCCCATGGTATCTGGACCAGCAGAGTGCTTTCATGCCCTCGGTAGGATATTTAAATATCCTAAGAGACAAGCACCGAGGAGACGATATGTTGTTGCACATCTTCGAGGGGAATTTCCCATCTCTCTGCACCGGGAACTCGTCCAAATCAACTTGTGTTAATCGACCGCTCCTAATCTAGGCAACTTTTTCAGAGCATTAAAACGCTTTTTGTGTGATTTTGATAGTTATGCGCACTGAACCAGACTGTGTGTGGATTGGGGTGCTTAGGTTACCGAATCCCGCAAATTGAAAGTCAGTTAACGAGGCCAAATACTTCCTAAGCCTTAAACCTAATGCTTAGGCTTCGCATTTTCCCCAACCTCTTGAGGATTATCCAGATCTTAACGGGTACGTGAATTTTTAAGCCTAAGAGTCTAGCCCAGAAGGCCTAAAATCAGTGTTCCTGCTAATCTCTTTTTGTCTCCTTAGCACTTTTTTTTCATTTTTTTCTTGATGTGGTCTAGAACTTCGATTAATTCCTTAATCTCTTACTAATGACTATCTCTTTTTCTTTTTCATTTTATTCTCCTTTTTGTCTTTTTGCTCTTTTTTTCCTCCTTATGATTATGTGGCTCACAAAATTTCCTCCCTCCTCCATTTTTTATTCTTTTTCAATTTTTTTTTTGTGTTTTTGACATATGTTAATTTTTTTGTGAGAATCCTTCTGACTTTTTTTTGGTTCTGTATGTATGCACTTTACCACCCCCCCATGCCTAAGTTTTGCAATGTCATTGTAAATAGAGGGCGTGAAATAGTGTTGAGGTCAGGGACTTAGAACAGGATACATCGGGTGGGTGAATGGGTCGGAAGTGACTAATGCAGACGATTTCAAGCTCTGGTACGTGTATCAGAGGTGGGATCAACTGCCTAAGGCTGAACTCAAGGTGCAATGGACGTGAAGTATAGACAGATAATCAGACGGGTCTCTGTTTTTGGAATGACGGGCTGCCTCCCGTTAAGCATTAAATTCAACGCCTTCAGCCGAGTGGAACATGGGGTGGAGAGGGAGTGGTCAACTTAGCGGAATTTTGTAAAACAAGTACCTTGATTAAGAGCCTGGTTGGTCTAACCAGGTGCTTGTTAAGATCAACAGGCTGATGATGCAGCCCAAACCCAATCAATCTAGTGGGTTGATAGATGTAGATCAACAGAGGCGGAACCCACCATATGCAATGTGGCTCGAATGGATATGGAAGTGAAAACTCGGCTTTAGGAAGAGTCGAATCAGCCTGGTCAGAGTAGGGTTCCGAAAAATAATCAGTGCATGGTGTGGAAACCCTACAAGGGTGATCAGAGAATGATGGATCATGTTTTTTAGTCTGATTGATACCCGATGCTCAGTATAGATGTGGAGTTGAATAATCTGCAAATGCCTCAGTGAGAGGTGAATCAGAATAGAAATTGAGTCCGGTTGCAGGTCGGGGTAGAGAATAGGTTTTGATTAGTTCTGCATGTATGGAAGAGGTGGCTTCAATGAGAATTGTGTATGAGGGCTCTTCTAGAAAGGAATGACAGGTGGTCTCATGTAGAGAGTCCTCATAGTAACTTTCAAAATCAAAAGTGAATGCCTAGAGAGTGTCTATGGGATACTATAAATCAGAGTCGAGAAAAGATTCGTATTTTGGGTCGCAATCACTCTTGGCATTTGCTGGGTCTTATTCCTGAGGATCGAAAAAAAATGATTCCATGTTATTGGAACCTAAACTAAAATTAGTGATCTCGGGAACCGAGACCTCAGAATCGAAGTTAGCGAATGAGTCATGTGAGCTGAGGTCGTAGATTGGCTTGTTATAATCAGGAAGCGGATTTTCTCCGATGTTATGGTCAGATTCGAAATCGTCGGAGAGTTTACGAAAATCAAAATCTGAATGAGATTCAAGATCATGAGTTCCACCATAGAATAAATCATATGCTATAGATTCAGGAGCCTGACTGGTGTCTAACCTAGATGTCAGTTCTGAGCTTAAAAAGGTGTCCTTATCTGGTAGAGGCTCCGGTTCTAAGCTGGTAAGACAGACCCAATTGAAGCCCTACTTGTCCAACTCCTCAGTTTCTGTATCGTAAATTGGCATGACTTCCGAAAAATTGATTGGTTCCTCTGAGTATGTTGGCGAGGGATATTCATCAAATAGAGGTCCAAAATCATATTCTTCATTGAAAAATTGATCTTCCTCATATGGGGCCTTGAAACCTTCCCAATAGGTTTCAGATCTAGATTCTGGGCTTAGGATGTGGGTTGAATCACTAGAATCTAGGTCCGAATAACCTTCGAGGGCCACCTTATCAGAATAAGGGGTGGAATTTACACCCTTGAGAGGTTCAGTTCTACTCTCATTATTGCAGGAGTTTTGGGATTCTAAGCCTGGTGATTCATGGTCTAGAGTTGGCTCAACATTGTGTTCTCCTGCACTTGGAACTTCCCAACCTTCATCAATATCAGGCACATTGTACTCTATCTGGGTTGAGAATCCACAACCTTTTTGTGCCTCAGACCCGAGATCAGATTGATCCTCGATGTTGCCCCAAGATGGTTCATCCTCTATTTGTGGTATATACGGGTATTTCTGGTCGATAATTTGTTTTAATAATCTCATTATCTCTTCCCATTTTTCAAGATTATCTTAGTGTTGCTCCCAAAGTATAGGATTTGTCATGCATTGAAGGTATTCAAGATTGTGCAATTTTTCTATCTCAATGTATCCTGCGATGAGCATGTCTCGGGTTGATCCTTTTGTGGCTTCTGCCAGTAGCACTTGGGCACAAGTTATGATGAAGGTTGTGGTTGTTGGGACATCAACCTGAATGTTTTCTACTGGTGTTGAGGTTTTGTCTTCTTTTTCATAGAATTTCAAGTCATCCTCAATCATCCTATCTCTCATGGATCACCGATATTCAGGTTTCTTAAATGGTAGTCCTAAGTGGTTTGGCTGCATATTTGGCTCAGGTGGTGGAATCAAGATGTAGAATCAGAGTTTGAAGTAAGATGTAAAGTTATGAAGCGATAAGATCTGAATAAAGGGTCCCACTGAAAATTTATGTGTGTGCTCTAAAGAGAAAAAGATGAGGGACTGGAGATGTTTTTGACCCAATCGAGGCACTAAAAAACGTTTGGATGACTATGAAGGTTCGAGGCGAATGATACCCCTGGATCAGAAGGTCGTCCACCTGAGAATTACCTGGGCAACCATAGAGGGAGAGTCCCGCAAAGACCCCTACAAGGTAGAGCGTCCCCACGGGTTACAGGGTTTCCCCCACCCGACCTCTCTTGTCACTGAGATTCCAGGTAGACCAGAATGGGGACCTTGACCTCTTAAGTCTACCACTTTTATTTCAAAGGTGCTTTTAGGGTTTTCACTTGAACTTTAGATGTTTTGATGTTGTAACCTAATTTGGAGGTCGGTTGACCCAAGGGGTCAACTTCACCTGATCTGTCCTAAATATGGCAGAATGATTCTAAGCTTGGGACCTAGAGATCACCCTGATTTGACTCCCAATTTATTAGGTCCAAGATTTTAATATTCAAGTGCCGTTAGAGCTCAATTTTTAGCGTTTATCTTATTTAGATCTCTTCAATCAAGGGCTTGGGTCACACACTGATGCAGGAGGGTTTATTTCCTTTTATACTAGCACTCCAAAACCCTACTGTAGAAACCCTAATTTGGTTCTATTTCCAATCCTCTTTTTCACAAAAATTCTCTTTGGACTCAAAAACAAGAAGTGTGTTGTCCGCAGAGATTAAGCGTAATTTCTATTAGGCACAGGAATTTGTGGGATAGGATCTAAAAAAAATCGCTTCAACTTCAAGAAGATTTGAAAAATTTTCGCAAAATCAGGAAATGTTTACCTTAAAGATGGTGATTACTATAGAAAGAAGGCAGTTGATTCCTAAATTAATTTCTTCCTTTTGTCTTTCAAGGATTAGGGAATGGTTTACGGAAGAAAAGAGATTACCTGCCCTGGAGTAGTTGATGCGGGAGGGATCTTCTCGTGAATACCTTGCAAGATCACAACAAAGCAAAGTAAGGCAAGTTAGTGTTCAATATGATCAAAGAAAAGAATCCAGAGATTAGTGATAAATTGCACGTTGCTCCCCGGCAACAACGCCAAAATGTTGTGACGCTTTGTCGGGCTTTTTAAATCAGTTGCGTTGTAGTATAGGTGACCAAGCGTTGACAACAAATAAAAATTTATTACTCGAAAACCTAAGTATCCAAGGTCGAACACAGGGCGCAAATGGAATTTATTTACTAATCTCAATAATGTAATTGAACACTTAGAGTTACTCAAAACCTAATTCAGAATATAAATGCAAGAGTTTATGAATTAAATTTATAGCAAAAATAGAAGAGTTGGACGTCCAATTCTATGATCAGACGTCTTAAAAAGATATTTTCTCTTTAAGCTTTTATTCCCTTCTCCTTCTTAAGTCTTCTCTTGTCTGCTGTCTTTCTTCTTCTTCCTTTCTTCTCTGTCTTGTGCTTTTGCCTTTCTCCTTTTTTTGTCTCTGCTTGTCTTTTTCTTCAGCCATCCTTCTTAGCTTTGGCTTTCTTCCTTCTTCTTCTTCTCTTGCACAGTGCCTTTCTCCTTCTTCTTCCTCTGCGATCTTCTTCTTCTTTCTTTGGCTTGCCTTTCTTCTTCTTTCTTTTCCTTCCTTGTCTTCTACCTTGATTTCCTTCGACCTTAGCTCTCCTCTGACTTCCTCTTCTCTTTGGCTTTCCTTCCTTCTTCCTTTCTGCGGCTAAGTATCCTTACTTTCACCTCAGCTGTGCCTTCCTCTTTCTTCTTCTTTTTCCTTAGCTTCCTTGCTGCCCCTCTTCCTTCCTTAGCTCTACTTCTTCCTTGCACAACGTAGCAAAACCTAACCCCTAACCTCCCCCACATCTCTCTCTCTATTTCTCTCTTCGGTACGCTCTCCCAGAGCTGGGTAATCGGGTCAGTCGCGTGCCCGGGTCCAGGCACACCAGCCTGGGTGTGGTGCGCGAGGAGTGCTAGGTTAGGATAGTTGAGTCGGGTGCCAGGTCCGTGGGGGAGTGTCGCGAACAAGGCGTGGCGAGTGAGGGCGAGGGACCTCACCCCTGTGTTCTTGAGGCAGACAACATAAAACACAAATCCAATTTATGTTCCGCGCCACGCTCTTGCGTTCATGAGGTGGGACTAAATGTCCCACCCGCTTCTACGCTCGCGCCTGCAGGAACTCCTTCTTAAATTGCTGCTACTAGGTTGCTTGCCAAACCAATTGCTCAGCTGTATAGTTCACGCATGCATTTGCTTCCTCTGGGACCCTGATGCCTGGAGCACGCAGCCTGGGATGAAGCTCGCGACCTTCTCGCTATGTGTGTCAATGGCGACAGGTGGTGAGATCTGACACACACAAACACGGCCTTGCGGTGCCCTTAAAATACATGGGAAGCTTCGCCGTGTCAAGGCAAAGGTGGGACGGTAGGTGGCAGGCCGCAGGGTGGCCTAGGCGTGCATGCCTAGGTCACCCTGTGGTCGTGCTTATGGGTTAGGTCGGGGGGCGTTTATGGCGGTGTGGGCGGTTGATGGAAGGGTGGATGATGATCAGTGGACTGTGGCGGAGGTAGTGAGGGATCTGGCGAGGCATGTGGAGGTGCGGAGCGGTGGAAGCGTCTTGCCGGTGGGCGGCCGAAGATGGAGAAGATGGCTGTGGATAGTGGTTGCGAGGGGTCAAAAAGGGAAATAGGAAGAGGGGAATTGAAGAGGGGATAGAGAGGAGTAAGTCTAACCTAATTAAGTGGACGAAGGGGGAGAGGTGGCGGCTGGCTGTACCTTCTATCGCCAGAGAAGATGGTGCCTAGTGGAGGAAGACGACGACGACGAAGGGTCTAGAGGTGCTCGCGTGGGTGTTGCACGATGCGGAGGAAGATGGTGAGGATAGCTCTACCACTGGTATTGTGGCAAAGTGACGAGAAACAGGAGGGAGGCTCGCCGAAGCTCGCTAGACTGCTTGACTGGAGGAGAAGAAGATGAAATTGGGGTGGATCTCTGGCCAAGTCGAGCTGAAGAGGTGCGGCCGGGGTTGAGGATCCTTTTATAGATGCTGGCAGGGGCTCCCATGCTTGGAAGACAAGCTTCCAAGCGCGTGAATCCTCACCGGAGAAGGAAGCAGTTGGAGACCCAAATCTCTCATGCATTCACACGAGAGATTGGGTGCGAATCAAAGATTAGGACCACACTCAGATGGAAGGGAATTTCTTAGAGAATCTCCTTTCCAAATCTAGGAGATCTTTAAGGAATTAGAGAGTACTCCCCCTCCATTCCTCGTCGGAATAGGATTTCTCCCCATTAATGGTAGAGGGACCTATTTGTAAGAGTGGTGAGGAAGTTAGGGGGGTCTGTGCAATGATTTTCAAAAGATAGGGGCCAAAATGTAATTGGGTGTACTATTTTGCAAAATAGGTCAAGATGGCCTCCCCTTAGGCCCAAATTTTGGTACAAACCTAATTTGGACCTAAGGAATCCAATGGTGAAGTTGGATTTTAGGTTTGGTCACGTTTGACTGGATATTTTGCATAAAAGCCCAAATTAGGTCAACTAATGAGCTAGGACCCTAATCTAGGTCAAAATTGGTTCCAAAGGCCAATTTGAAGGTTATAAACCCTTGGGAACATTTTTCCATGAATTTTAGAGGATTTAATTGATTTTTATCCTAATTAAAACCTTGTTGAATTAAGCAGGTTTGTTTTAAGGTTATAGAATGCCATTTAATTCTTGGATTGCATAGTAACCCATTTTTGATTGAACCAACCCACTTTTTATCTTATTCAGACCATTTGACCTATGTTTTGCCTCTGAGAAATCCCATTTATGTACTGCAACAGTAAAATTACAGTTTTAACCTTTATTTCATGTTTTCTTCTCAAAACACTTATTCCTTGAATTAAGTCCTCTAGGTTATGTAGGAGATCTTATTCTCTTTCTTAGGTCAAAATGTGCTAGTTAGGGCTCATGATGAGGCTCTCATCACACCCCAACAAAAATTTGAGTGAACCAAACGAATCCGGGGATGAGCTGAATGATAATGATTCTGACATTTTGACCCTGCCATCAAAGAGTTGTAATTTAGAGTCTACCCTTGACAAATATGACTCCGATCATTAATGCTAGGCAGGGTAACGTGCAATTGCCTACAACTGTTAGGGAGTATACACAATCTGAATCATTGTTGGAATTAGACCTGACACCGACTGAGCCCTCATTGGACTTAAGCATTACCTTCCAACACTACAAACAGCCCTTATACTCCCTAACCAATCCTTGGATCAAATCTCTGCTCATGTACATTCTTTCTGGAGAACATATTAGGCCAGTACATCCTCGGGTAGAATGGTGAGTGTGGATTTATGCTTGTACTTTTACTCTCGCCATTCAACGGTTTGAACTATTAATGTTTATATCTTTTAAAATCCATCCTGCTCTAGAGGATCCTTGTTATCCACCACTTATTCCGTTTCGGGAGGTCCTTTTTCATATTCCTGTTGTTATTCCTAGACCTCCCAAGGTAGCCAACGAGGTTCTCCTCTTTCATATCTTCTGGCGAGCATTTAGGATTACGTTACATCATTAGCTCGCCAACATCCGTGGCTACCTGTTTTCTAGGCCCACACTGTTACGCATATTTTTAGGGCCTAACCTTTTTTGTCTGGAACCAGACTTGCAGGTTCCTTCTAAGTCTGGTTGCTGACAGAAAATGCAGCGCTTGTTGGGAGGCAACCCAGCGTTCTGAATAACACCGTTGTCAAGTGATTTCTTTCCTTTCTCCCCCTATTTTAATTTTACAATAAGGACATTGTAGGATTTAGGCATGGGGGGTGCATTTTGCATTTTAGGAAGTATTCATGCATTTAGGTTAGCTATAAAAAAAAAATTCTCTTTTCTTAAGCTGAATGGGTTAGTCCCTAGCAGAATACCTTTGTCATTGGAGGTTTTTCTTCCTGAATTATTTCTTAAGTTTAGAATCCAGTACATTTATTTCACGTGCACGTAGACTAGGTAATGGATCCTTGAAGAAAACCAATGAGCATTTGTAGTCTACTGAACCCTTGGACAGTTCATAGGGAGTCAAGCATACTATCTTCTAGTAGATCCACCTCATATTTGTGAGAAGAAAGTAGAGAGATTACTGGTGCGCTAAGTCTAGTGGAAGGACTCTTAAGTTTTGGACAATTAGATGATGATACTTCAGAATTAGGCATAGTTTTCGCTCTTTGTTCCTGTGCACATACTTTGTGTGAATTCCTGAGAGTCACAAAATAAGGCAGATACACAGAGATGGAGTCTTAATAAAGTTATGACTATGGTAGATGGTTACGGCTATTCTTCATAGAGTCTTCGCCTGAAGGAGGGTAATAGTGTCAAAGGTTAGAAATACGCATGTCCTATCCATTCCTTCCTGGTGCCGAGAATAGGCACTTCCACTAAATATGCCACACAATTTCCTCTTGACCATCATCATCCCTAATAATGCCTCATAAATAAAAGTCTGTATCATGTTGTGTTGATTGAAAAAGAAACAAAAACAAAAAGAAATAAAGAAGAAGAAGAAGAACAAACAATAATAATAATAATAATAAAAAGAAAAGAAAAAAAAGAGAGAAAAGAAAAAGAAAAGAGTCCATGGTTATCATTGTAACATTGTTTATGAGGCAATAAAACACCTATCGCGTTCCACCAAATATGACCCATACCTACCTTTTAGTATTTCTGATCGCCCGAATACTGGTTGAGGACTCTAACTTAGTTGCAGAGTTATTGGGGCTTTAATTGAAGTGTGGATGCCATGTGAGGCCACCAAATAGTGAGTACAATTACTAAATCTGGCGAGATTTGTGATCTCAGAAAGAAAAGAAAGAAAAGAGTGAGCGCACAGGAACATCAAGAGAGCACAGTTGTTTAGCCTCTCTCCGAGTTGACTTGTCTAATAGTCTAGAAATCTAGAGTCTGTAGTACAAGACTACATGTAGCATCAGATGAGTGTGTGCCACCAAATACAAATCCATTCAACTTGATATCTCCTACCTAAGCCAAAAGCTAGGGTCAAATTACAGATTATCTTCTACTTTATCCCTGAGGGAAGTAGTTGCCTATCCCGATAGAAATATTTACTAAGGGTGAAGTACGAACTCCCAATGCGAATTGGCTTTCCACGTGGATCTGTCACCTAGGCTATCATCACTTCAGATTTGTCTGGATCTCTAAAGTTTTGAAATAAGAAAAGAAGAAATCTTATGATTACTTTTATTATTTTTCAATTTTGCTAGGGACTAGCAAATCTTAGGCATGGGGGTATTTGATGAGTCCATTTTAATGGATTATTATTACGCCTAAGTAATTCAATTCTAACATTGTATGCTTGCTAATAATCACATTTGGTCATTAAATAATTGCAGGTGTCATTGTTTAAGTTTATATTTCTTCTTATGTAATTATATTTCATGCAGGGTCCTGCAACAATGCACCCATCTCCTCAAATTAATCTCCATCAGGCTAATAATCAGAAGAAGAGGGAGGAGGAACAATTGTGGAAAAGAACAGGGGGTGGAAAGATATTTTTCCCCTACAAATATATCCACCTACAGCCGTCATCTTTCAACCGAACCCAACAGCCGCCGGCCAAAATTAGGAAGGGATTTGAAAATCCCTTAATTGGCGCAGGGGAGAGGAGTTAAGAGGAGATTTGCACAGGAGAGGAGGGCATCTTCGGATCTTCTTCCTCCCCCAGGGGGGGTATCCTTCTCCACTGTGGAGAGAGTATGCACTGTGGAGAAAGGTGTGCACGGTGAATGCCCTTGCATTGCCCACAGCCAAGCCCTTCCATGCACTGCAGGCGCAACACCATCGCCCTACTGCCCTCACCGTGCAACTGCAGTAGCTTCACCTTCCATCACCCTTCCACTGCAGGCGCAACATCATCGCCCTACTACCCTCGCGTGCCCGCGCCATCGCCTTCCACCGCCCACAGGCGTTGCCTCCACGCCAGCCCGCAGGCCGCAATTGCACGCAGGAGTCCAAGCCAGCAGCCGCCCACAGGCACTGCGCCCCCTTGGTGTCGGACCCGGTTAGGTTGTTAATATGGTGATTTTATCGTTGAAGTGTGTATAGTGGTTAACCTAAATCGGTCCTAACCATCTCTTTACAAAATTTTTAACCTGGCCTACTTGATTTTATCTTGGTCACTTTTAGACCCAGGGTCGAACTCAGGGAAGTGGGGTTACAAGTCAAGTTTCTACGCCTTTCCTACAACAAGTCTCTTTCGTTCGTTTATTGTGTTTTTGGTGTTTTTCTATTTAGATTTTTTTCTAAAAATCTTTGTCCTTGAGGCAAACCCTCAAAATTAAGTTCTTAGCTTTGAGCCAAAATAGGGTTCCAAAATGGGTCTTGCTATTCGCAAGACGGAGTACCTGCAAGTCAAAGATTATCTTTTCTCTTTTATATATTTTTTTTTATCTTTTTACTAACAGGAAAGCGAAACAGAAATAAAGTAAATATAGTATATATATAAGTATATATTATATATATATAAAGGGGTGGGGGTGAGGCAGAGACGGAGTGTAGCACGGTGTCGAGTCAGTCGTCGTCTAGAAAGATGCAACTGACAGGACGAGGTGCGGTGTGGAGTGTAAGGTGGATGGCGGAAGATGTGTGTGACCACGCTTTTTGTACGCGTGTATCGGGGAATATCAGCAACTGGTGCAGATATTCCCGCGATACTACGTAGGGTAAGTAATGTGAAAATATATATATGTATATATGTAAATATATCTATATGTATATATATATATGGTTATAAATATATAGGTATATATATGTAGTTATATATGTATATATATATATGCGTATATGTATATATATATATATGAGTATATGTATAGATAGATATATGTATATATATATGTATAAGTATGTAACTATATATATATATATATATATATATATATATATATATATATATATATATTACTATACACACACACACAGATATATATATATATGTATGTATGTATAAGTAGGTGTGTATATATGTGTATATATATATATATATATGTATGTATCTATACTTATACTTAGTTATATAGGTAGTAATATATATATAAATATATGTATATATATATATATATGTATACGAATATATGTATATATGTAAGTATATATGTGTATATATATATATATGTATATAAATATATGTATATATATCAATATATATATGTATACGTATATATATATATATGTATATAATATTGTATAGGTGTGTGTGTGTATGAAAGTGTGAGTGTATGTGTATGTGTGTTTACAAAAAGAGAGGGAGAGTGTGCTGTGAGAGAGAGAGAGAGAGAATGGGAGAGAGAGTGCCTGCTGAGGAAAAGAGAGGTGTTTAAGTCGTCTAAGGCAGCCAGGCGTCATCTGAAGGCTTCACGCGCACGCGTAGGTGTGTATGCATGCAAGGACGTGCGTGCTGGAGGGAAATGGGCATGAAGAGGAGGCCGCAACGCACCGTGTTGCATGAAGACTCGGGTGCGGGTTGGTAGACGCAGGCGCTGGGAGCGGGCGAGCGTACGCGGGCAAAGGAAGCGGGCGCTCGAAGACACTGAAGCGAGTGGGTGCGGGCGTCGCAGGCCGAGACGCACGTGCGGGCTGCGGCCGGTTGCGGCGAGCCAGGTGACCTGTTAAGTGAGAAACTCACCAGTCACCCCACTGTAGCCACAGTGTTCCGTAGACTGACGTGAACAGTGGCTACAGTGGGCGGGCAAGCCACGCGACCTGGAGCGGGAGGTGCTGTGAGTGCGGGTGGCTTGCGGCTGGCTCGACACGTGCGCGGAAGAGGTGTGCCGGTTGGTGGCTTGCGGGCGGGACGTCGTGACAGAGCGCGCAGAGAGGGCTACTGGCGTGCGCGGTGGAGGGCGAGGGCGACTTGCTGCTTGCGCGGTGGCTTGTAGGTGCTGCTGGCATGCGGTGAAGCTTGGCCGGCGGCTCCAGTGGCGCACGGTGGCCGGTTACGGAAGAGGGAGCGTGATAGGGTGCTTGCGCGAAGAAGTTGGAGGCGAGGGTGCCTGCAGGTGCACGTGGAAGGGGCTAGGGCTGCTGCTGCTACGTGCGGAGCTTTGAGCTTCAAAGCTTGAAGCTCCTGCTCCAATGGTTGGAATGGATGGAAAGTGAAATAGGGAAGAAGGCCACCACGGCCACCGGCTCTTGATGAGCTGGGCGGTGGTGGTTTCACGGTGGTGGGTGTGCACCACAGTGAAGACTCTTGCCCGCAGGGTGTCTCCTATGAGGAGGAGGTCCTGCGTATGGAGGGAGAGGGAGGAGATGGTGGCCTGGAGAAGAAGGTGGTGCTGCGTGGTGTTTTTGGCGTGGAGGACCAGGCTGCCTTGCAAAGGAGGAGACATGGCTGCTTTATAGAGGAAGAAGTCATGCACAGCCATGCCCTGGCTGTGCATGGCTCATGCATGGCTCATGGCAGGGAGAGGTTGCATGCGGCTGCAGGGAGTGGCGAGCAAGGAATGGCAGAATCAGGACAAGGTGCGAAGAAGAACTCTTCCATGCAACCGCAGGAAGAATTCCAAAAAAAGTAGAAATAAAAATAAAAAGTTGGTGGATTTTGCAAAGATGCACTTGAGGAAAAATGTTAATTGCAAGGCCACTTATTTCATTCTCCTCCCCTCTCAATTAAATGCATGCATGCGTGTATTTTTACAAATGCGACTATGGAACCCTAATATGCATTGGTAATGATAGAAAATAGCACAAGACGACACAATTGCAGGCGTATTTTTTGGTGCAATCATACCCCCATGCCTATCTTTTGCTAGTCCCTAGCAAAACATTTTTTTGTAGTATTTAGAAATGATCTTAAGCTGAAGATTTTTTTCTTGAGGCGACATAGGTGTGTTTATTGTTGGATATTGTGAGAACCAATTGTAGAGAAGACTACTAGTACTTTAAGTCTCACATGACAAAGATCATCTCTCGACTAACCAGGACTCTTGATATTTAAACCTTAAGTACGATTTCCAGGATCCAGGAGGTTTTTGCCGTACTCGAGAGCTCAAGAGATTATGGCTTGTGCTTAGTGAAGGATCAAGACTGACCAGATAAACATTAAGACTCAAGCCCAGGGTTTCACGAATGTTTAAGTAAAGGTTGGTCCCAGTTTCAGCTCGTGTCTTCGGATTGACCCTTAAAAAGATGATGGAAACTCAACTCCCATTTTCTGACATTTGTGGCTCAAAGAAAACAAGGTATTTGTAACCTGCCCTGAAGAACTTCTTGTAGGGCGAAGACTTTACAGACATTTGTGAGATATACTGACTTATTTGCATTTTTTTTTTTTGAAACACATGTCGGTATATCTCTTACAACATTATTTGGAGGAGCACACTGTTCTTTTTGGTGGGAGAGTTCCTTTTTGGTGGAAAGAGTCTCTCCTAAACACAAGACTAAAGCCTGGGATAAAAAGTATACCTGCTCGCACAGGTAAGGACTCCACCTTCCCTAATGAACACTAGGGTTGGATCTTATGTTCACCTGGTCTTTCTTGATACGTGTAGTGTGAACTAAGATTACTTAGGCTCTCAAGTAGAAGTAAACCAACGGATCCTGTACTGGTGTCTCAGGTACAAGAATACGTCCTTAGTTAGGAGAGATTCTAATCTATTTTGTTAATGCTCAAGTGAATTAAGCCTGAGCCTGAGCGAATCAAGCTTCTGTAGCCTGGAAAGTCTTCAAAACAGAGGTTGAATATCCATAAACACTTATTGTACTTTTGTTTCAGCCTTTAGATCATTACTAAATACCATTCTCATTTTTCATCATTTTTTTTCTTTATATATATATATTTAGGTGGGAACTACATGATACCATAAAATACTCAGATCCTAAGGATGCCTATCCACCCCCCCATGACAAACAATGCTATGTCCTCATATGCATGCAAGGTAAGGTATAGGCAGGACGAAAGATCGGGTAACGAGAGTTGAGGTGCAGGGTATACAGCAGGGTGGTAGGGTGGGTGGATGGTGGGTGGTGAAGTGAAAAGTGAAGTGATCGTGATAGTGGCATGAAAAGTGATGGTGGAAGGTGAAAGGTCTGGCATTTCCTGGGACGAGAGTGTCCCAGGCGGAACAGAAAACAAGTCAGGAGGAAGAAGTTGGCCCTCAGATTGGCCAAGAAGAGGGGCTTCTTGGATAGATGGATCCAAAAGGGAATAGCCCCAGAGAGTATGATGTGGGCTCAAGATCCCAGTGTGGAGTTGCAAATCCACCTGATTTGGCAGGGAAGAAAGGGCACTCCAGTCTTCAAGAGTGTGGACCGGCGGTGAGTAGCCCGGATATGACTCAAACCATGAGGTATGGGAAGCGGAGAAAACCTCGTCAGAAGTCTGGTCATGAGAAGGTACGGGAATAGGGAGGGATGGGGGAACGTCACAATATGTGTCAGTCAGGCAATCGTCAATGTTTACAGGTAATTCGCAGCAGTCAGAATAGGTCCCAATTAGTCCGATACACGCGCTAACGGCTATTTCCTTGTCAGATGTGTCATCCTCGATACAATCGCAATCAAAGTTCTTGGTTGCCTTGAAGATGTTAAGCTTGAGCTTTTCAGATCCAACGGTAATCTCAATACAGCCCAACTCGCAATCGATAAGGGCATTGGCTGTGGCCAAGAAAGGTCGACCGAGGATGATCGGACAATTAGAAAGTGAACTAGGAACTTCCATATCTAAAACAAGAAAGTCAACAGGAAAACAGAGACTGTTGACCCTAACCACCACGTCTTCCACCACACCCTTCGGGATTTTGACAAAACGATCTGCCAACTGTAACGTGACAGGGGTGGGTTTCAGATTTCCCGAGGAAAATTTTTCGAGTATGATGGTCGGTATAAGATTGATGGAAGATCCTAGATCAAATAGGGCACGATTAAAACTGCAGCCTTGGATGCTACAGGAAATAAGTGGTGTGCCCGTATCTTTCTGCTTCGGTGGTAGGTTTGATAGTATAGCACAACTCGCATGAGGCGAGAGAACCACCGAATTCTTGGTTTTCTTTGACTGTCGCCTGGGTGTTGTGTAGTCTTTGAAAAATCGGGCGACAGTAGGTATGTGTTCGATAGCCTCGAGCAGGGGTACCTTGATTTCTACATCCCTGAACAAATTACGCAGGTTGTCAAAGGCCTGCGTATCTTTCTTCTTGCCTTTTGGCTCCCTCAGTAGAGCCTCAGGGAATGGAACTGATTCTGGCACCAATTTGGGTGTATCGTCCTCTCGCGATTGCGGTGCGCATCTCGAATGAGAGGGCGATGAAGAAGATGGGCTAGGATCAGGTTGAGGTGGACCGACAGTCTGCTTTCCACACCTCGTAGTGATAACATTGGACGATGCGAGTCCAGTGGGATCATACTGCGGAGGAGGGTTCGCAATGGGGACATAAGAGTGCGGTGCTGCAGCGGGATTAGCCTGAAATCCCGGTGGAATGCTTAGAGCTTGCTGAATTTGATGAACCTGCCCCTGAGAAGGTCGTACCTGTGGTTGAGGACCACAGGGTATGAAATTTCGTGGGTTTGGAACAGGTTGGGTGGGAAGAGTGCCCTGAGATCGAGTAGTTATGCGTAGTTGACTGATCTCAGCATTCTGCTGCGCCAATTGGTGTTGAAGAGAGGTCATGTTCTCTTCGTGGTGCTTTGACATTTCCATCATCATTCGCATCAATTTGTCAAGAGGACTTGATGCGTGTCCGGTTTGCGGTATGCAAGGGCCTGATGGCGGATTCACCAAAGGATTAGACTGGGCCCTTGGGATGACGGGTGCGGACGGTCGCATTGGTCCACCCGTGGGATTTTGGCGCTGCGGGTTGTTGGACCATGCGAGGTTCAGATGATTTCGCCACCTTGGGTTATAAGTGGCAGAGAACGGGTTGTTCCCCAGGGCGCAAGCGTCTTCTATGCTAGAAGACGTGTCCGCATGTAAATATGCATCCGAGCACACGGAGGTTTGGTCCTCTGTGTCAAAATACTGGCTCGCAGAAGCCAGTTCCACATGACTTACCGAGTCGCTTGGCGCGACACTCGGTAAGGAAGGTCTTACGGGGTTTCTCGGGATAATCCTGGTGTTGGAAGAATTTGGATTGTGATGAAGTGGTGAAGTGGGGGTGTTTTCCAAAGAATGGGCAGGGTTGGCCAGAAGCTCGTCCAACTTCTTATGCATGACGGAGACTTCATCCAGTTTTTATGCGATAAGGCTGAGATCAGTGGATGAATGGGAGGGTCCCGTGTCAACTTCGTGGACATTTCGGGGCAGGCTGGTACGATTAAAGGCGACAATGGAGGCATTGTTCATCGAGTTTTCACTCATATTTTCAAATAGTTCGAATGCTCCATTCTCATCTTTATTCCTAAAGTTCCCTCCGTAGGAAGCATCTACAATCTGCTTCAAAGTCTCATTTAGCCCATAGAAGAAAATCTAGGCTATATACCACTTAGGCAGACCGTGGTGCGGACACTTTCTGAGGAGGTCATTATACCTCTCCCATGCCTCATGAAATTGTTCGCCGTTTTGTTGCGTAAATGAAGTGATAGCACGACGAAGCGCATTGGTTCACCCGATTGGGAAGAACTTCTTGAGAAATGCTATTCACATCTCTTCCCAAGAGTGGATGGTTCTCCCAAGGGTGCGTAGCCACTACGATGCTTTATCTCGCAATGAAAACGGGAACATTTTCATGAGGACTATAGGTAACCAGACATTTCTTGGTTTAACCGTTTCAGCCAGTCGAGTTAGGTCTTCCAAGTGGAGAAAAGGATCTTCACTTGCAAGACCATGGAAGTAAAAATTTATTAGGCCAATTATGTTCGGCTTCAATTCAAAGTCGTCTCCGCCCATGGGGACCCGAATTTGTACTATGGTCTCTGTAGCAGTGGGATTCTGATAGGAGCTAAGAGACCTAGGCTCCTCCCGTTCGGGAGGGTTCTGCATTTCCTCCAATGTTTCCCGAATGGCTTCCATTTGCTCATTATACATTTCCATTTAGGCTTGGAGGCAGGTTATGGGATCTATGGCTCCACCACCTGGTGGGTTCTGAGGGCGGTTTCCTCCCTCGGGATTTGGGGGTGGGCGTGCAGCCATTTTTGTGGAGGAGGACGATTCGACTTCTCTTCTAAAATTATCAGGCAATTCAAACAGTTCAGGGTTTTGTGACCTCCTCCCAAACATGCACTACTGCAGGAAGAATTGGGGGGATAAGAAGGGAAAAGAGATGAGAGAAATGACGCTGCAAAGGTACACTTGATGACAAATCAATTCAATCAAATTCCTAACCTCTACAGTGTGCCCTTATACCTAAAGATCTAAGTTACCTACTATCACGAACTACGGAACCGAATGCGAGCACCGCGGAACCACCGGGCCAGATTGAAAGGCCGTTTTCCCCAGTCTTAGACACCCGATAGCACGCGAGAACCCTCACCAGCACGTAGACGCTACACGCAGGTAGTTAGACCTCCAATCCTTAATAAGGGTCAAGTTACTACCAATTTTAGTTAGAGGCTTAGGGTCAAGTGCTTTTGGAATGTAAAGGGCATTGTTTACGAGTAAAGCCCACGTGATTGATTTTCAGAGTGTGTAAAACAAGCATGCAACGGGGAAATCTCCCCGAATTGTAGTTTTAATTAGTGAATGATTTTTAGAATTCAGTTTTAAGTAGTATGGATTTTAGGATTTCGCTAAAATACCAATTCAACCAATCTTCGGGTTTTGCAAGAATACAAGTTTTCTTCTAAGCCCAACAAACCCTTCTTCAATATCAGTTAGTTAATGCATGCTAAAATTCACTGGGCTTCCCTAATTGGAGATTTCTATGTGTGGATGCACGAATCAGTTTTAGATTAGTGTGAAAGGGAGCCAAAGCACTTCAATTCAAGTGCTCCCAATCACCAAGAAATATGTCCACACACAAGGCTCAACCAAAAGATAAGGAAAATCAAATTGTTGGGGTTGAAGTGTTCGGGATCGAATCTTAGGCAAGTTGAAAAGTTGTGGTGGGGTTAGAATCAACTCAATTCCAAGTCTCCCCACCAAAAAGGTGATCCCGAATTGCAGGACAATGAGGCAAAGAGGGGTGCAATCAATCTTTTTATGTTTGCCTCAAAGAATACTTCACACGGCGAAAAATTCAAGAATTAAGATTCTTGGATTTTCACTATGCGAAGTAAGGCGGCAAATCCCGGGGCGGTGGGAGTGAAGACAATCAATCAAACAAGTGAATTTTAATCCACTTGCCCCAAGAGAACCCAAGAAGTTTTTCTAGTTTTTGTTTTAATGATTTATATATATATATATATATATATTTTATTAAGGTGACAAGTTAACCTAAGTTGCTAAGAAAAGAAGACCTACTTGTTCGGCAACATGTGCGAAGCTCCAATGCGGTGTCGGCGTCTTCACGCTCTCGTCCCGCCTTGGATCTGCTCACATCTTCGACTTCGTCTGCCTGCGTTCTCCTTGCAACAGGTTCACCTGCACAGCAATAAACAAAAAAACCCGTGAAGAGAGAAGAGAAAAATGAAAGGAATGGAATAGAAACTTACTTGCAGGCGCACTTCCTCAGCAACGACGCCAGAAAAGATATGGTGTCAGACCTGGTTAGGTTGTTAATATGGTGATTTTATCGTTGAAGTGTGTATAGTGGTTAACCTAAATCGGTCCTAACCATCTCTTTACAAAATTTTTAACCTGGCTTACTTGATTTTATCTTGGTCACTTTTAGGCCCAGGGTCGAACTTAGGAAAGTGGGGTTACAAGTCAAGTTTCATGCCTTTCCTACAACGAGTCTCTTCCGTTCGTTTATTGTGTTTTTGGTGTTTGTCTATTTAGATTTTTTTCTAAAAATCTTTGTCCTTGAGGCACACCCTCAAAATTAAGTTCTTGGCTTTGAGCCAAAACAGGATTCCAAAACAGGTCTTGCTATTCACAAGACGGAGTACCTGCAAGTCAAAGATTATCTTTTCTCTTTTATATATATTTTTTATTTTTATCTAATAGGAAAGCGAAACAGAAATAAAGTAAATATAGTATATATATTATATATATAAAGGGGTGGGGGTGAGGCAGAGACGGAGTGTAGCACGGTGTCGAGTCGGTCGTCGTCTAGAAAGACGCAATCGACAGGATGAGGTGCCGCGTGGAGTGTAAGGTGGATGACGAAAGATGTGTGCAACCACGCTTTTTGTACGCGTGCATTGGGGAATATCAGCAACTGATGCAGATATTCCTGCGATACTACGTAGGGTAAGTAATGTGAAAAAAAAAATATATATATGTATATATGTAAATATATCTATATGTATATATATATATATGGTTATAAATATATGGGTATATATATATATGTAGTTATATATGTATAGATATATGTGTATATATATATATATATGAGTATATGTATATATATATATATATACATATACTCATATATATATATATATAAGTATGTAACTATATAGATGTATATATATGTCTGTGTGTGTATGTATATAGTAATATATGTATATATAGAAATATGTAGATAGATATGTATGTATATATATATATATATATATATAGATATATGTATACTAATACTTAGTTATATAAATACTACTATATATATATAGATATAAGTATATATATATGTATATATATCAATATATATATGTATACGTATATATATATATATATATATATGTATGTATATAATAGTGTATAGGTGTGTGTGTGTATGAAAGTGAGTGTATGTGTGTTTGCAGAGAGAGAGGGAGAGTGTGCTGTGAGAGAGAGAGAGAGAGAGAGGGAGAATGGGAGAGAGAGAGCCTGCTGAGGAAAAGAGAGGCGTTTAAGTCGTCTGAGGCAGCCAGGCGTTGTCTGAAGGCTTCACGTGCACGCGCAGGTGCGTATGCGCACAAGGACGTGCGTGCTGGAGGGCGATGGGCGAGGAGAGGAGACCGCAGCGCACCGCGTTGCATGAAGAGTCAGGTGTGGGTTGGCAGACGTGGCCGCTGGGAGCGGGCGAGCGTACGCGGGTGAAGGAAGCGGGCACGCGCAGACACTGAAGCGAGTGGGTGCGGGCGACGCGGATCGAGACGCGTGCGCGGGCTGCAGTCGGTTGCGGTGTGTCGGGTGACCGATTAAGTGAGAAACTCACTGGTCACCCCACTATAGCCACAGTGTTCCGCAGACTGGCGTGAACAGTGGCTACAGTGGCCAGGCGAGCCGCGCAACCGGGAGCGGGCGGTGCTGTGAGTGCGGATGGCTTGCGGCTGGCTCGGTGCATGCGCGGAAGAGGTGCGCAGGTTGGTGGCTTGCGGGTAGGACGTCGCGACAGAGCGCGCGGAGAGGGCTGCTGGCGTGCGCGGTGGAGGGTGAAGGCGATCTGCTGCTTGCGTAGTGGCTTGCAGGTGCTGCTAGCGTGCGGTGAAGCTTGGCTGGCCGCTGTAGTGGCGCGCGGTGGCCGGTTGCGGAAGAGAGAGCGCGACAGGGCGCTTGCGCGAAGAAGCTGGAGGCGAGGGTGCCTGCAAGCACGCGCGAAAGGGGTTGGGGCTGCTGCTGCTGCCTTGCTGCATGTTGCCGCCTTGCTGCTGCTGCTGCGTGCGGAGCTTTGAGGTTCAAAGCTTGAAGCTCCTGCTCCAATGGCTGGAATGACTGGAAAGTGAAATAGGGAAGAAGGCCACCATGCCCACTGGCTCTTGATGAGCTGGGCGGTGGTGGTTTCACGATGGTGGGTGTGCACCACAATGAAGACTCTTGCCCGCAGGGTGTCTCCTCTGAGGAGGAGGTCCTGCGTATGGAGGGAGAGGGAGGAGATGGTGGCCTGGAGAAGAAGGTGGTGCTGTGTGGTGTTTTTGGCGTGGAGGATCAGGCTGCCTTGTAAAGGAGGAGCCGTGGCTGCTTTATAGAGGAAGAAGTCATGCACAGCCATGCCCTGGCTGTGCATGGCTCATGGCAGGGAGAGGCTGCATGCGGCTGTAGGGAGTGGAGAGCAGGGAATGGCAGAGTCAGGACAAGGTGCGAAGAAGATGAATTCTTCCATGCAGCCGCGGGAAGAATTCCAAAAAAGTAGAAATAAAAATAAAAAGATGGTGGATTTTGCAAAGATGCACTTGAGGAAAATTGTTAATTGCAAGGCCACTTATTTCATTCTCCTCCCCTCTCAATTAAATGCATGCATGCGTGTATTTTTACAAATGCGACTATGGAACCCTAATATGCACTGGTAATGCTAGGAAATAGCACAAGACGGCACAATTGCAGGCGTATTTTTGGGTGCAATCACCCCTCCAGCGCCCTCGCGCGCCCTCACCTACGCCCTCGCGCACCCTCAGCGCTGCATCCACCGTGCCCTGCACCAATCCCGCAGGCACTACACCGCAGCCACCCGCAGGCGCCACGCCCACAAGCCACTCCAGCCGCGCTCACCTTGCACACCTTGTGCACACGTGCGCCCAGCGCACTGCAGCAACGACGCCACCCTCTCCACGTGCGGCCTCCTCCTCCAACAGGTCGGCGGCCCTTCTCCTCCACCCAGCTGCCGCCGGCCACCTCCGGTTGCTGCGTCACCGCCGCTGCATAGCCCTCATCGAGGCGTACCTCCCCATCTACTCCCGCCGCCAACCGTGCACGGCTGCCCACGAGAGGAAGAGAGAGGAGAAATCCTCTGTTTTCTTCTCAATTAATAATTACATTCAATGCCATTGCCAATTATATATTCATATTTTATTCAAGCCACATTGCATTGATGCACTCATACTTTCCTGAAATTACTTCACTTGTGTTATGTGCATGATTCTACATTGAATTTCAAATCAAATTTGCATGCAAGTTGAATTTATATGATATGCCATTACACATGCATCATATGCATATTTTTGGAGCTTAATTCCTGATGTGAAAATTGTATAACTAACCCTGAACTTTTAAAGATATTGCAAACTCCATTTAAAATAGCATATTCCTTGCATTAAAGTCGCGAAAGTGTCTGCGAACATTATATTCCTCTTCTCGTGAATTTATTGGTCTATTCCTTCCTGTGGATACGACATCTTTACTGTGGTTAAAATTGATATTTAGTTTTGATTGAGAGATTTTCCACCACATTAAACACAACGACACATCATTCTATTGCTATCATAATTAAGCGAAACTCTCTCCATCAATACACATGCAGCTCGTATTTCTATCAATTAACGTAAACAATAGGTAATTCGTACTTCACAGGCAACTCTTGTTCATTAACAGGCAGTTGTTATCGTTTCTATTTATTCATTCAAGACTGCAAATCAAACACACAATACAGACATTTCAAGTAACTTCTCGTCCTAGGATTCATGCCATATCCTAGGTTTTAGTTATTCAATCCACATATGCATTCATGTTTATAATTAATTTAGGAAAAGCCACTCTACCAGACAACCCAGGAATATTGGGGGCTTGAACGGCAGGCTCACGTGCCTCAGCAAGCCCCGAACCCACAACGGAACGAAGTCCTATAACAAGGAACAATCACAATGGAACATTCAAAATAGTATAAAAAGTCTTCTAACAAGTAGAGGAACTCACAAGGAAAACACCGATATCTTGTTTGCGTAAAACAAACCTCAAACGAACCCTAAACGGATCAAAAATAGAGTTACTAACTCAAATCAGATGCCTGGCACAATGTCTAGACGTCTTAAAAGTGACTAGAAACACACCTCAGGCTCTACGTCGACCTCAAACGTCCAGGACCTCTTCTGGACTGTCTGGACCCAGCTCTAGACATCTGACCTCCTCTCCGGACATCTGGGAGTGCTTCCAACTATCTGGTGAGTTGCCCAGACATCTGAAATGCGTGGGAGGGCATGTCTCGTGCCTTCCTGAAGCAATCCCTACATGCTACAGCAAATCTCCCACAATAAGCCACGCAAAACATAGCTGCGGAGCGGCCTGCATGGCTGTATCCGCAAAAGGAAACGTACCTTCGTGAAGATCTGTCTTCAGACATCTGGAGTCGTCTCCAGACGTCCACTCCGTCGTCTGGATGTCACTCTCGACGTCTGATTCTGGGAAAAACCTAGAACCAGGACCTCTTCTTGCTCGCCCTCGCCGCACGCAACCACGCCTCGCCTCCTCACCTGCAGCTCCGGTTGCGGCAGTGTCGGGGATGACTCCCCCGACGCTCTCCTCCTCCCGCATGCGTCGCTCCAGCTGTGCGCCCTCCGATGAGCTCTCACGAGCTCGCGAGCTCAAGCTCTCCCTCCTCTCCTCACGCCACCACTCCTTGTCGCCGCTCTCACACACTCTCTCTCTCTCACGCGCTCGCTCCTCTCGCTAGGGTAGAGAGGAAGGGAAGGAGGTGCCGACTGGGTGAAGTGAGGAAGAAAGAAGAGGGGAAGGGGGCCTTTTATAAGGCTCGCTAGGGTTGGGAAGAAGGAGAGAGGAGGGAAAAAGAGAGGAGGGTACTATCTGCGTGCAGCACGCACGCAGACGCGAAGCTCGTATCCAAAAATTTCAATTTCCAGACGTCTGGGAAGTGGTCCAGACGTCTGACCGACAGTCCAGATGTCTTAAAAGGCTCAGGACAGAATGGGTCTTTACACTTTGGCACCAGTTTAGGTATGTCGTCCGCCTGAGAATGCGGTGCCTAACTCGAATGAGAGGATAATGAAGAAGATGGGCCATCATTAGGTGGAGGTGGATTGATGGTTTGTTTACCGCTCCTTATGGTAATCGCATTGGACGTTGTAGGTCCAGAGAGATCGTAAAGCGGAGGAGGGTTCACAACAGGGATGTAAGGTTGCTATGCTGCTACGGGATTCACCTGAAATCCCTGGGGAATGCTCAGACCTTGCAGAATTTGGTAACCTGCCCCTGAGAAGGTCGTACCTATGGTTACAGATCACAGGGTACAAAATTTCATGGGTTTGGGACAAGTTGGGCGGAAAGAGTGCCTTAAGATTGAGCCGCCATACATAGTTGGTTAATCTCAACATTCTGCTGCACCAATTGATGCTGAAGAGAAGTCATGTTTTCTTCTTGGAGCTTAGACATTTCCGTCATCATACGCATCAATTTTTCAAGAGGGTTTGATGCGTGATCAGCTTGAGGTGCGCAAGGGCTCAATGGCAGATTTGCTAGAGGACCATATTAGGCCCTTGGGATCGGGAGCAGACGGCTGCATTGGTCCACCAGTGGGGTTTTGACATTGGGGATTGCTGGACCATGTGAAGTTCGGATAATTGCGCCACCTTGGGTTATATGTAGCAGAATATGGGTTGTTGTTCCCCAAGGCGCACACATCTTCGAATTTTGAAGATAGGTTTGAATAGGTTAATGCATCCAAGCACATGTATGCTTGCTCTTCCATGTCAAAATACTAGCTAGTAGAAGCCAGATCCACATTGCTTACCGAGTCGCTTGGCATGATACCCAGCAAAGATGGCGCTGGTCGTGCGAGATTCTTGGTAAGAAGCCTAACTTGGGAAGGTTAGGTTGGTGACGTGAAGGAGGAGTCGAAATCCTGGCCACAAAACGGGTGGGGTTGGCCAAAAGTTCGTCCATTTTTGCGAATGAGGGAGACTTTGTCCAATTTTTTTGCAATTAAGTTCATATTGTAAGTACCTCTATTTTGATGCACCAAAATTATACTTTCTGCAGGACTAATCTTTCAGGACTCTCTCATGGATCAAAGCAAGAAGATTGCTGACTTCATCTCAGTGTCTTTTTACTTTTATTAAGTCTAGATTATTTTGTAAGCAGCTCAAAATAAGTTTCAAACAAATTTTCACACTTCATATAAAAAATAAGTTTTTAGGATTATTGATTGACCAAATAATAAAATTGATCTACCAAATGAATTGATCAACCAACCAACTTAGTGAATCGATCAAATTGGCCCATTTTAGGAAGTTGATAAATACACCTTTGATCAAACATTTAGGTTGATTAATTGATTAGTCATCGATCGATCAAATAACTAGGTTGACCGACCAAAACTCAATTTGATTGACCAAACTACCATAATTGATTGAGCAATTTGATTTCCTTTTCTGGTCGATTTGCTAGTATAAATAGAGGTCATACACAGCCTTTTTAAAACATACTACAAAGAAGAATTTCATCTAGAAAAAAGAGCTTTTCGTGCTTCCCTCTAAGTGCTTCTACACTTCTACTTTCACGACTTTCAAAGCACATTGATTCAAACCTCCGCCAAAATCTAGTTTGACTTTCCTTGAGGTTCCATAGGTTTATACTATTCTTATATTACTTGTTGCCTTTGATTACATATCCCAAGCTATTGGGAGAAATCCATTGTTGTTGTTGTTGTGCTACTCTTCAAGTTGTTAAGAGAAGGGATCATTGTAAGAAGTTGTACGGCCCTCATTTTAAGTGGTCTGTTAGTGGATTGACTAGCTTGACTAGTCGGGAAAATCCTAAGTTGAGAGGCTTAAGTAGTGGTTTTCACCCGGGAAGGGTTTCCAATATAAATTTAGGTGTCTTCTGTGCATAAATTTTTGTGGTTTTGATTTGTCTTTGCTACTATGATATTTAAGTTTATAAAAGATAATACCATTCACCCCTCCCCTCTAGTATCCATTAAGATCCGCAGGAACCCTCATTTGGTATCAGAGCTAGAGCATCCAGAAGATGTCAAAGTCATTTGTCGACACATACGCTATGGGGCAATCAGCAGTTCGGCATCCACTCTTTGATGGAACGAACTATGGCTACTAGAAGACCTGGATGCAAATATTCTTGGAATCTATGGACTATGAAGTATGGAACGCCATTGCGTCCAAATACACAAAACCAGAAATCAAGGAGTAGCAGCGACTCCAGATCAAAAGAAACTGGCAACGTACAACGCAAAAGCCATGAATGGAATCTTCTATGGACTCTCCAAGGAAGAGTTCAACCGCGTATCTGCATGCAAGACAGCTCACGAGATCTGGAGCATCCTAGAAATCACTCACGAGGGAATGTATAAGGTAAAAGAAACTCGTATAAATTTACTGACTCAGAAATACAAGCTTTTCAAGATGAGGGGTGAATCCATAAAGGAGATGTTTACCAGATTTATGGATATTGTAAACTCTCTACAGAATCTGGATCAAGACATAAAGAATGAAGTCTTAGTAAAGAATATCCTCCGATCACTCACCAGCGACTGGGAAACGAAGACCATAGTCATACAGGAATCAAAGGATCTATCTACTTTGAAACTAGATGATCTTGTCGGAAGTTTGGTGGCTTACGAGGTCCAGCTTCAACACATGAAGGAGCATGAGAATGAAGGAGTGAAGAAGAAGATTGTGGCACTCAAAGCTAATGATTAGTCTGAAGATTCGTCAAGCAAAGATGAAGAAGAAGACATAGCCCTTTTATCAAGGAAGTTTAGGAAGTTCCACAAAAGCAAGAGGAGTTGGAGAAAAAAGAAGAAGAATCCAAGGCAGATACCATCATCTGCTACAACTACAAATGGAAGTGACACATCAAAAAGGACTGTCCACTTATCACAAAGAAATCAGAGAAGAAGAAATTCCTAAGAAGGGATGGGAAGAAGAAGGCTCTTCAAGCCACCGAGGATGAAACAGACTCAAGCTCAGAGGAAGAAGAGACCTGCAGTGAAGAAGTTCTTATAGGACTCGTGGCCTTAGAAGATGAGGATCAAGAAGAAAGAAGATGGATCATGGATAGCAGGTGTTCCAAGCATATGACAAGAGAGGAAGGCCTGTTCCTACAACTCAATCACCAGGAAGGTGGTACAGTCACGTTTAGGAACAACCATAAGGGTCGTATTATTGGTACTGTCCAAGTTGGTAACTCCTCTACTTCCTTGATAATGTGCATCTAGTTAGAGGATTAAAACATAATCTATTTAGTGTAAGTCAAATCTATGATAAAAGATATAAAATTACTTTCACCTCAAATGATTTTAAAATAAGAGATAAAGAAACCAAACAAATTCTTCTAAAAGGAAACAAACATAAAGATCTTTACATTGTCAACTTCGACAAATGCAATAACTTTGAATGTCTTGTCGCTTATGACAAAGAAGCAATACTATGGCACAAATGGCTAGGTCATGTTCACATGAAGAAAATCAGTAGACTTGTGAAACATGAGTTTGTCAAAGGCCTGCCAAAGATCAACTTCAAGAACAGCAAAGTCTATGATTCTTGTCAAGTTGGTAAACAAATCAAAAATCCCTTTAAACCTAAAAGGATGGTTAGCATCTCTCAAGCCTTAGAATTACTTCACTTAGACTTGTTCGAACCAACCAAATACGAAAGCTTAAGTGGTTGCAGATATTGTTTAGTCATAATCGACGATTTTTCAAGATTTACCTGGGTATCCTTCTTGAAAAGTAAAGATTTTACTATCGATGTTTTTAGTAAACTAGTAAGAAGATTGCAAAATGAGAAAGGATCTAAAGTCATTAGGATTAGAAGAGATCATGGCAGAGAATTTGAGAATCAATCTTTTTTTTTATTTTTGTGATCAATATGGGATAAAACATGAGTTTGCTTTTCCTAAAGCTGCACCTCAAAATGGAGTAGTTGAAAGGAAAAATAGGACCATACAAGAGTGTGCCTGCACGATGCTGTGCGAGTCAATTCTGCCTTGATATTTTAGGCTGAGGATGTAAACACTGCTTACTATATCCAAAATAGATCCCTAATTAGATCAATCCTAAACAAAATAGCCTTTGAATTCTATCATGGAAGAACACCGAGAATTTCCTATTTCAAGATATTTGGTTGTAGATGCTTTATACTTAAGACCAAGGATAATCTTGACAAGTTTGATGCTAAGAGCTCAGAAGGAATCTTCTTAGGTTATTCAACCAGAAGTAAAGCCTATAGAGTATTCAACAAGAAGAATTCTGTCATTGAGGAAACTATGTATGTATCAGTTGATGAAACCCTAGTTTAACCACAATCTTCTTTAAGTGATGATGATGACCAGGTAGGAGATCCTTCAAACATACTAGAAGAAAACATTTCAAATGAATTACCAAAAGATATATATTATATGAAGAATCATCCAAAAGAATTAGAAATAGGAGAACTATCCAAAGGAGTTCAGACCTGATCTTTCGTCAATACCTTAGCTTTCATAGCTTTTATTTCTTAGTTAGAACCTAAAAATGTTAAGGATGCCTTTTCTGGTAATTGTTAGATTATTCCAATGGAAGATGAGTTGAACCAATTTAAAAGAATCAAGTATGGGAACTTGTTCCAATACCTGACTCTCAGACCATCATAGGAATCAAATGGGTCTTTAGGAATAAACTGAATGAATCAAGAGTAGTTAGGAACAAAGCTAGACTTGTGGCCCAAGGGTATAATCAAGAAGAAGGAATAGATTTTGATGAAACATATGTGCCTGTAGCTCACCTAGAATCCATTAGAATGTTGTTAGTGTTGGTGCTAGAGCACCACGATCGTTTATTTTGATGATAACAAAACGCATGTCATTTAACATTTGCTTTTGAGTCTTAGTTTTCAGGATAATTGCAAATGGAGACGTGTTTAGACGGAGTTCGAGTTCGCATCTATGGCAGATTGGAGGGGCTTAACGGAGAATGGAGGAGCCTTCGTGAGGAGCGAAAGCTTGAAGTGTGAAGTCACGAAGAATAGGATAGAAGTCTTTTCCATTCTTGTATCTTGTACTCTCTTTCTTTTGTTGTTTCTTTGCTCTTTATTTCTTTCTTAGATTACTGTTAAAGAGCCTCAAAGAACCCTTAAAGTAGTCCTAGGAACACCTGCATAACCCTAGGATACTTAAGTTTTCCATGGAGAACTTAGAAATCCAAGATAAATATCAAACAACCTAATCAGACATCTAATCTGGAAATCAAACGTCTAATCTTGACTTTTAAGACGTCTGACTATTGACTCAGAAGTCCAATAACTTAGGTTGGGCTTAGTAGGTTCTGTCTATTAAAAGCAGACATTCGGACCTTAGTCTAGATGTCTTAGAAGACATCTGATGATTGTGCCAGACGTCAAATTAGTGGAATGTTGGCTAACAAAGTAAACGTTGAGGAAAATAACCGTTAGGCTTCTATCAGATGTTTGATATGTGACCGTTGAGCCTCGACTGGCCCAAAATCGCTTTCCTAGACTAATATAGCCGTTTGGACCTTGAGAAATCTATTCTTGCAGTACAATAGGTTTCCAGATGTCCAGACCTAGTGCCAGACATCCTGTATGTTGTTTGATTGATTTACACTAGAACCCTATTTAGGTCTAATGAAAGTCAGGAAGGAAACCCGCCTAGAATCAGATATCTGACTTAGTTCCAAGTCGCCTTAAACTAGTTTTCTAGATGTCTGATACCTAGACCAAACGTCTGATGACCCTGTTAGAATCATAAATGATTCTAATTACGACCTGTTTTGCCTTGGGTTCAACCCCAACGGCTATGGAAGCCTTTTAAGGCCTTCCAAAGCCTTCCTAGGTCCTCTATAAATAGAGGAGGACCCTTGCCTTGTGAAGACACATCAAGCAACACATTTTCCACATTTTTTGTGTCCAAGAGAAGTAAAAGAAGCTCTAGCTCTCCAAGCATTCATTTCACACCTGAGAGCTTTGTCCAATCGTGCACTCGCTCTCACTCCGCGATTACGAGAGCGACATAGTGCCTACACGTGGTTCATGCATCTGCGTCGTCAAATCGACGCACACCCAGCAAAGGGAAGTTCCTTCACCTATACTAGCTAGATTCAATCATTTACTTTGTGGCTCTATAGGTTTGTGTTGTAATTTTACTTTGTTATCTGGTTGGGTATTTGCCTTGCGAATTCCTGTCTCCTTCGTGAGACAAAAACCTTCTCATGAAGAGAATGGGTTTGAGGCACACTACCCTCGTTCAAAGTAGTGTTGTTATATTGAGGTTCAGTCACCCTCGTTCAAGTGACTGGGTCAGTGGATTTGATCGACTCGGTCGATCGGAAATCCTAACTCGAGAGGGTTAAGTGGTGGTTTTTACCCGAGTTAGGTTTCCACCTAAAAATCACTTGTACCATTGTGTGATTGCTTTTGTGAGATTGTTATTTATTTTAATTCCGCATTTTATATATCACGCATATCTCACACCCTCCAACAGGGAATTACAATTAGCCTTTGCCGCCCACATGGAGTTTACACTCTTTCAGATGGACGTCAAAAGTGCCTTTCTAAATGGCTTTATCAAGGAGGAAGTCTATGTTAAACGACCTCCAGGTTTTGAAGATGCAAACCCTCCAGAATACGTATATAACTATACAAACCATTGTATGGTCTTAAACAAGCTCCACAAGCTAGGTATGACAGATTAAAAACTTACCTAATTGAAAATGATTTTAAAATTGGTAAAATAGATCCAACTCTATTTACAAAAGGAAAAGAAAATGATCTCTTAATAATACAAATTTATGTAAACAATATCATTTTTGGTGCTACTAATGATCTTTTATGCCAAAAATTCATAAAGGTAATGCAAGATCAGTTTGAGATGAGTATGATGGGAGAACTTTGGTTCTTTCTCAGACTTCAAATTGACTAGCTATCCTCCAGAATATTCATTTCTCAAACCAAGTACACCACGAAGATCTTGAAGAAATTCTCCATGGACAAGGTAAAAAAAAAAAAAGAAAGGCCTATGGTAGCTTCTACACTACTCAAAATTGATGAGACAGGTAAGTCTGTAGATAAGAAGTTGTATAGAAGCATGATAGGTTCTTTATTATATTTAATTGCTAGTTGACCTAATATTCTCTTTAGCACCTGCTTGTGTGCTCATTTTCAAGTTGACCCTAAAGAGTTACACCTAAATGTAGTTAAAAGAATATTTAAATACTTAAATCAGACACCAAATCAAGGACTTTTCTATCCAAAGTCAGCCACACTGGATCTTTATTCCTCTTGTGATGCTGATTATGTGGGTAGCTTTACTGACTGAAAGAGTACTAGTGGAACATGTCAATTTCTCGGAAATTTCCTAGTCTCTTAGTTCTCTAGAAAACAACACACTATTTCATTATTTACAACAGAAGTTGAATATGTAGCTGTATCTTTAGCTTGTTCACAACTGTTATGGATGAAATAAATACTAGAAGGTTTTAGCCTATCCTATAAAAATAACAAAATACTCTATGACAACATTAGTGCCATCAACCTATCTAAAAACCTTGTTCAACATTCTAGGACTAAACATATTAATGTTAGGCATCACTTCCTAAGGGATAATGTCATAAAGGGTAAAATCAATTTGGAATTTGTTAAAACTAAATATCAATTAGCTGATATCTTTACAAAACCTTTACCAAAAGATAGATTTAACCTTATCTATCATACACTAGGATTATCTAGGTTGAACGAGCTAATTTGATAATTTTAATTATATTATTTTCAACCTTTGATCGATTAAAATTACAATTTGATCGACCAAACTGTTTTTGATCGATCATTATTCCTTGATTGATCAACCAAAATCTTTGGAGGGAATTTCCCCCCTAAAACTTTGAAGTTTGATCAACCAACTTTGTTATTTGATCAACTAATCCGGTTGGGCTGGAATTTTCCCTCCAAACCTTTGAACCCTGATCGACCAATGAGCCTAATTGATCGATCAGTTTCTGTTTTGATCGACCAAAACTAGACAGATTTGCTTTTCGCAATTGCAATCTTAAACGCCTCTAATCTCGCTCCTAATCACCTAAACTGTGCCTAATCTACTCGATTACCTACCCTAAATGTATTTACATTTTTTTTATCAACCCAACTTTGCATAAAACACCATCTATTTTACCACTTAACCTATTTGTTTTTCAAACACTATACCCCACTTTGGTCCCCACATCTCCTCTCCACCACCGACCAAACACACCCTCGACCCCACACCTCTCTCCAGCCTCCGTGGTCGACCAACAACTCTGGCGCCACCAACCACCGTTGCACGTCACGAAATCAAGTCGCGCCGCTCTAGGCAATGCCGACTGCCAACCTCATCGGTCATGCGTCCTCCTCGTCGCACACCCTCCTTGCTGTGCATCCTTCCTTGCTAGCCATGCTTGCCGTCACCGAGGACCACGTTGACTTCCTTTTTGATAGATTATGGTAACGGTCCAAACTTATTTTCAATTTGTTCTTGTGTGGATTTTTCATAAGTTTCGATGTTGAATGTATTGATCATGTTGATCTTGTGATTGCCACTACTAGAAAAATTAGTTTTGGTCATGGTTATTTGGTCACAATTTTGAGTGGAGCCATGACTAATGGATTCAAAGAACTCATCTTTTATATTGAATATTTCAAAATAGTTTAGAAAGCATGACAGAAAACCCTTTAGTCACGGTTTCAAAACTGTGACCAAATATTTTCCTTTCTTTAAAAATAACACCCTCATCCAACTCCTCGCTCTCACGCACCCTTCGTTTTTCGCAACCCCCACCATTTGGTGATCGTTTCAGAACCGTGACCAAAACTTTTCCCTTTTTTGTCAAAAGAACCCTCGTTGACCCCTCCCTCCTTCGATGCCCTCCTCCCCTACCCAGCGAAGAACTAACTGCGTCTTCTTCCTCGCCCCCCTCCCTATCCTCCTCTGATGCCCTCCTCCCCACAAACACTTCACCCTCTCCTCCTCCCCTACCTTTTCCTTCCCCTGAAACCCTAACCTTAACCTCATCTCCCCCTCCTCCTCTGCATGTCCTCCTAGCGCACAGTCATCGACGTCCTCATAGGTGGCGCCCACACATGCACAACCGCCGCCTCCGCCTCCAAGCGCGTCAAACCCTCCCCTACCTCCTCCGCTCTCGACGGCCTTTCGCCTGCCGCCAAAACCCTAGAAGCTCCACCGGAGCCCCCACCTCCGAAGTAGCCCCCTGCTGCCACCGCCTCCCCCGACCTCGACGTCTTCCTCGAGAGGAGAGGCGTCGACTTCCGCCCAGAGCTCGCCGCATCCTGGAAGCCCGGCGACCCCATGCCCTTCCTCTTCCTCGTGAAGGTGCTCGACCTGATCTCCGACGAGAGCGGGAGGATCGCCATCTCCGGCATCCTCTGCAACATGTTATGCACGATGATCGTCTCCACCCCCGGGGACCTCCTCCCGGCAGTGTACCTCTCGGCCAACCGGATCATGGCCTCCACACGAGGGGTGAGCTCAGCATCGGGTACGTCACCCTCGTCAAGGCCCTCCCTGACGCCTACGGGAGGAAGGAGGAAGGCATCTTTTTTGGGGTTTGTAATGGGAAGAAGAAAAGGGCGGGTGCTGTTTCGGAGGGGGGTGTTTGATGTGAGGGTGGGTATTTGTTGGTAGGAGTTGAGGGATCTAGGGCTTGTGGCGAAGGCCAGCAGGCTGTCGCAGAGGGTGACGTTCAAGCTGCCGCCACTCACGGTTGCGAAGGTCTTCAACACGTTCTGTGCCATTTCGAAGGTAGATGTTCTTCTTGTCTGGTTGCATCTTTCCTTCATTTTTTAAAAAATGGATTTTTAGCTCAGTTATGAATGAAATAGGGGTGAAAAAATAGAGAGAAATTTTATGGTGTAATTTGCTGGAGATATCACCGTTTTCTATAAATAGTTTTCATCTTAAACATTTTGATGCATTTTGCTATGTTCCATGCCAAAACAAGAAGGTAGGCATTCTCCTCGATCTTCTTGTGGGCATATAGACTTTTTTCTAAAGAATTCAGCAAGGTTAGCACAGTTGTGGATGCAGTAGGGAAGAAAGGAGAAAACTTTGTTGTCACTTATCATCTAGGAAGTGTTCAATTTAATAAAGACCTCACTAGAGAGCTGATCTAGGAAGGCTATTTTTTTTGTTTAGATTGAAAATAATGTCTAGGAAGGCTATTTTAATAGATAGAAAAATAAAAACCTTGCCTATCACATCCCATTTAACGAGCATCATGTCAGAAATTCATATACCAGAAGCTAAATTCTTGCTGCTATTGATTTATGGTTAGAAGATGAATCAACTTTTATGGATACTATATTGAAATCTAAGATCCCCCTTATCAACAATTAAATCACCTTCTACTTGTTACATATTCATTCATCATCTCTCTTCTAAGAAACTTGCATGTTTTTAATTCTAAAATGTATGGTTTATGGGTTGCACCCCACATACCCTCTTCTTTATATGGTGAAGTGAAGGTTTATTATTAATAGATAATTTTTTTGAGAGGATATTATTATTAATAGATAATGCACCAATATGTTTGTCAAAAAAGAAAAAAAAAAATCACAATCTCTAGAGGTGCCATTTGAATTAGTTCTTTGAGCTTAAATACAAAGTGAATGGGGATGAAATTAAATTTGCACATGTAAGAGGCACATTTTAATTATAATATAGCAAAAACTAAACTTGCAAGAGTTAATATCTGATTAAAAGAATTTCAACATTTATTTATTCTATATTGAAACTATAAGCGCCCTTATCAACAATTAAATTAACCACCACTTGATGTGAATTCTCTGGATATCACTTGAGTTAATTTATCACACACTTTTTTTTTCTGCTTATTGTTGCTTAATTCCACTATTTGTTAAACATTTTAGAGAAATTAAAGATAACTAGATAAGGGCATCTATATGCATATCCGCATAATTCACTTCCCAATTTGGTTTTTTAGTCTTAATGCCAAGTGAAGGGAGCTAAAATATATCTTGGGTAATGGAGCAACCAATGGACAAGGCTTTAGAAATCATTGTTAAAGGGGAGGAAGTGCATGGAGTTCAAAGGATATCCCATAGATGAGGTCTATCGATGGAGCCATTACTCAGGATTTTATTATGACAGTGTTTGTTCATTTTATAGTTAGTTCTACTATTAGCATTTATAGTTAATTACCTTGTATCATCCCACTGCCTGATGTTTAAACATTGGTGTGATTTTAACATATGGGTCAGGTTTTTAAACTTTGGTACTGAGTTTTAAACATTCTTTGATTTTTAGACAAGGGTTCGACTTCTATTTTGGTGGTTGTAAAATTGGTCAGATCTTTACTTTCATATGGTTTAGAACTTGTGTTGCTCTAAACTTTTCTTTGACCTATAAACTTGGGTCTAATTTTCATTTTATATGGTCCAAACTTGTGTTTGATATGGAGTGGATTTAAACTTGCCTCTAAACTTGGGTTGATCTAATTAAACTTGGCTTCATGCTTACGTCTGATATTTACTTTTATATAGTTTGAGCTCCAACTAAACTATGGTTGATCTAAACTACTTCTAAACTTGGGTGGATTTAAACTTGACTCCAAACTTGGGTTTGATTTGTAACTTCATATGATCTCTTTCTGTAACTGCTTTTTAATGAAGAGAGCAAGTCACCCGATCTAGGCTATTTGGTGTTTTTGGCTGTAGCAGATTTGGCTGTAGCATGATTTGCCACATGCTTAGATATGCTTATTATGTTCATGCAGATTATGGAACCCACATGCTTTCTTGACTTCATTGGTAACTTGACTAGCTTGGTCAGTATGTGAAATGGGTGTGGGAGGATAGATTTATGAACTTACAATTGGAAGAAGTGGATAAAATTGGAAATAGAGATTCAAGTAAATTAATAATTCTAAATGTTAGGTGTCATATGATTTTGGGAAGTGGCATTATTTTTGAAGGAATATTCGCGTGTATGAATGCTAGCTGAATCCTTGAACACCTACTGATGAAGTGTGTAAATCTGATTTTTGATATCTAAATCCGCTTTCAATTTTCAGCTGTTAGTACTCACAGAAGCTCTAATCTGCCTCCTATGGCAGGGGAGATCGACGTTCATATCCAAATTCAGGCTTGGAAATTTGAATCCAATACTTGAATGATAGGTGGATTTTTGTTCAATTGGAAATATTTCCTGGTACTTCCAACTGATTGGGCCACGTTTACCAGGTTCTGCATGCTCTAAGTACTCTCTCGATATTTCAAGCTATTCCCACAGCAGCACAGCAACCCTACATCCCTGTTGTAAACCCTCCTCCACCTTATGATCCCACTGACCTGCGACATCCAATGCGATTACTACGAGTGGTGAATAAACCGTCGATCTGCCTCGACCTGATGTTGGCCCATCTTCTTCATCATCCTCTCATTCCGATTGCGCACCAAATTCTCATGCGTACGACATACCTAAACTGGTGCCAGAATTGATCCCATTCCTTAAGGCTCTACTAATGGAGTTAAAAGGCAAGAAAAAGAACACTTAGACCTTTGATAATCTACGTGATTTATTCAAGAATATTGAAATCAAGATTCTCCTGCTGGAGGTGACTGTTCACATCCCCACCGTCGCCCGTTTCTTTAAAGATTACACTACACCAAGGTGACAGCAAAAGAAAACCAAAAACCCAATGGTCCTTTCGCCTCATGTGAGTTGTGCTATTCTCTCCAAATTACCACCGAAGCAAAAGAACCAAGCAGCCTTCTCATTTCGTGCAGCATCAAAGGCTGCAATTTTGATTTAGGATCTTCCATTAACCTTGCACCGACCATCATGTTTTAGAAGTTTGCATTGGGAAATCTGAAACCCACCCCTACTACATTACAACTGGCAGATTACTCTGTCAAAATCTCACGGGGTGTGATGAGAACACCATCATGAGCCATAACTAGCTCATTTTGGTCTAAAACGGTTGATAAAAGCTTCTACTTATCTATCAGAAGGTCCTAAGGGCACAATATCCTGTTTTAAAAAGAAGAGAAAATTACAAGGTTATTTCTGCAAAATTAATAGTACTTCATAAATATAAAATAGCCACGGGGTATTTTAGGGGTTTATTAAAAGTCAAATGGTAATTAATGTTTAACAAGTGGATCCATGTAGAACAAAATAGGTTTTTATGTATTTTAAGAATTAATAGATATCTAAAACACTAAAATCAGCTTCGCTTAATTAACTGAGGTTCTGATCAGGATGAAATTCATCTAAACCTTTTAAAAATCATAGAAAAATATTATTTAAGGTTTGGTATCCTTGATTTGACTATATAAACCTAATTTGACCTAAAATATATTCTCAGATTGATAATTGCCCTAATTTAGGTTTTGCATAAATTACCCAATTAAACTTGGTCAAAACTAAAATTCAACTTCACTATCAGATTCCTTGGGTCCAAATAAGGTTTGTATTAAAATTTGTGCCCAATCTGAGATCATTTTAACCTAGTTTGCATTTTAATCCTGTTCTGACTCTTTTTCTTACAAAAAGTCCCTCAACTTTCGGAAAGCCTTACAAAGACCCCCTTTAATTTCATTATCTTCTTCACATTTGGGTCCCTGCCACTATGGCAAGTGTGGACCTATAAGATCTAAGCTTCAATCTTTGATTTTACCTTGATTGATTGACAAATCCCTTCCAAATTTGGAGGGGATCATCCTGGAGAGTTTTTTGATCGATTAAACCTACTTCGAAGCTCCAAATCTGTCTCAATTGCCGGTGCGAATCCAAGGATTTCAAGAATCTTTATTCCTGAAAAATCGAACCTTTCAAGTTTGTTTCCAAGCTTGGAAGATTGTTTGAAAGCCTGTATGGACCTCCCTCGCTTGCCTCACCTCCTTAACAAGTTTTGGCCTAAAAAAAGCCCTCTTCCTCCTTCTCCGGCCACCTTTACACCTTGCTTTGGCAACCTTCTCCGCTCTCCTTGTCTGGCCGTCCAACAGTCAAATTGAACAACCCATTGCCTCCCTCTCCAGTTAAAGAGGACGTCTCCCTCCTTTTTCCTCGTCGCCCTCTTCGTCTTCTTCGGCTCCGGTTGACCAACATTGCAGCCTTCCGCCCCTTATCTTCCCCTTTTAGGCTCTCTATCACTTCCCCTCTCCTTCTATTTTCTTTTTACTCTCCCACAACTCACGATCCACGCACCGCCCACATCACCTCCATCTTCCTCAGCGCTGGCACACCTCCGGTAATGCCTCCAGCTTGCTCCACCTCACGAAACTCATTGCCACCACCTCCGTTAGCTTCGCCTCGACTCCCACATCAAAAGCCCTTAACCAATTCCTCTCCATGACCACTCAACCACCCTACCGAACTCCAACCCCTTCGTAGCTCCACCCAGATCTCGCCCTACGCACATCCACCTCTAAACGCTAAGAAATCGCTACCACTACATTCGCCGTGCTATGATGGACCTTCTGAGCTATTTTGACGAGGCCGCGAGGTCGTGTTGTGGTTTTCAGGTACACCACCAGAGCTCCACTGCCTCCGTGACTCCTTCGACTTCATCTTCAGTGTTTCGGCCACAAGACCTCCAGGAGTTATTCCTAGACACTGTGGTTGATCCCTAGGACCCGATCCTGACATCCAATTTGGCCAAAGACCTGCTGCTGTGGCTTCAATTGAGCACATCAATCTTTCACAGTTGCACGAGGAAGGGTGTGGGACATAGTCCCACATTGGAAACTTCAGAAGCCTCTGCATGAGATATATTGATTTCCTTCCCCTGACCCCTTCCCCAAGGCACGAGGGTCAGGTCCCCATGCACGCCTCGCCCACAGTCATGTTACACGGGTCTGGCTTGGATTCGTTTACCCGCTTGTCTACCTACTTACTGATCCGATTAGAAAGGCCTTTGCCTCTGTTGTGCGTGACTGTTGTGCTTCTCCCTGAGGCTTGAGGAAGAGACGCCTTTGCCTCTGTGCATGACTTGAAGGCTTAAAGAGAGAGGTCTTTGCTTCTGCTTTATAAGGTGTCTGAGCGCCTGTTCTATCGTCTGATATTCTGAAGGGAGTTGATATATATTGTGGTTTGAGCTTTACATTCATATGTTGAGTGCTTGTAAAATTTAAAGAGTAATTTGATAATTCAAATCGTCATTTTACTCTAATCTTTTTGCACTTTCAAACTTGAGTTATCTGATATATCATTTCTGATTATTCTTCTTGTTATAATTACTTATATTTGTGGTGATATTGTGACTTTTGAGATTAATTGCTACTTGCTCCCTGTGTTAGACCTCGAACTTCAAATTCAAGTATAAATTGTATTTGTTTTTGTGTGATTTCGACGTATACTACAACGCATTTTTTATAATAAAGATTTCGCACGTTAACATTTTAGCACTGTTGATGGGGAACAACGCGCAATTGGATCTCTCTTATTACAATTTTTGATCCAGTACTAACTTGATCTATCTCTTTTACTATGATCTATGTAGGGGATTCATTCGAGGAGATCAGCTACACATCAAATACTCCAGGGGCAGGTAATCTCATCTTCTTTTCTATTAAGCCCTTATTATGAGAAAAAGCTAAAAAAGGAAGAAATCAATTAAGATTAACTTGCATTTTCTACTTAGAATTAATCATCAAGTTACTTGATTTGATTAGAAAAATCTCGAACCTGATTTCTGCATCTATTAAGGATTTAAGACACCTAGGGCTACTAACTTTCTTGATTGAGTCCTAGGTGCCAAATTTGGACAAAAACTGATTGGACCAATTAGATCCAAAATTAGGGTTTCCACCTGATTTCTGCACCTATTAAGGATTTAAGACACTTAGGGCTACTAACCTTCTTGATTGAGTCCTAGGTGCCAAATTTGGACAAAAACTGATTAGACCAATTAGATCCAAAATTAGGGTTTCCACTTTAGGGTTGAGGATCACACTTGCTTAAAAAAAATCTACTTCCCCAAATTGTGTGTTTTCTAAGCCTTGGTTGAATTTACTTAATCAAGTAAACCCTAAAAGTAAGCTCTAAACATCCACTTGAATCATAAAATTGAGACCTAATAATCTTAGGACAAATCAGGTGAAGTTGACTCACCTTGTGGGGTTAACCAATCTTCAAATTAGGTCACCACTCACAAATTCATTCTAAAGTTCAAGTGGAATCCTAAGCACCTCATCTAAACTTAAAATTGTTAGAGTTAAGAGGTCAAGTTATCCATTATGGTCTACCTAGATCCGCAATGATAAGGAAGGTCGGGTGGGAGAAACCCTGTAACCCGTGGGGACGTTCTATCGTATAGGGGTCTTTCCGGTACTCTCCTTTCCTGGCTACCTAGGTATTTCTCAGGTGGATGACTTCGCAATCTAGAGGTATCATCTGCCTTGAAGCTCTATAGTCATCCAAAGATAGATATTTGAATGTTTTGATTGGGTCCACCACACCTTCTGTCTCTCATCTACTCCATCGGTGTATGTTCGAAAGAAGGTCCTTAAGACCACCCTTGAGGCCTTCATTAGTTTTTCACTCTCGTCGAGGTCAAGCCTCGACTTCTTTATTTATGCAACTACCTGATCACATCGATATCTCTTCAAACTCCACTTCTGAACTTGAATCTCTAGTCACAGCCATGGATTATTAAGAAGAACAACCTAACTTTGAACCACAACAATTCTTTGCCCTTCGAGAGATAGTTCATGCACATCTCAACCCACCACCGCATCCTCAAATGCGAGATTACTACAATTTCGCTGCGGTGAAAATCGAACCTCGAATCAACATTCCTACAGGAGGATCCAAGGTGGAGCTCAAGCCTAATATGCTTCACATGATCCTGAAATTTCATGGCTTGAACTCCAAGGATCTTTTCCAGCACATCAAGAATCTGAAGTATCTAACCCACACATTCGGGGCAGACATGTAAAATCGAGATGGTCTACTCTTGAAAATCTTCTTCTCTCTAGCTGACAAAGCCACCAATTAGTTTCAGAGATAACCTCACCAGATTAACCCATGGGAAGAACTTTAGAAAGCATTCTTACAAAAATTCTATCCCATTGGCCGGACAAATTCAATGCGGCATCAAATCACACACTTCTCGCAAAGAGCAGGAGAATCTCTAGACGAGGCATAGGATCATTTTCTAGATCTCATCCGCAAATGCCCCCATCACGAAGTCCCGAAGTGGGAACAAGTCCAATTCTTTTACCACAGGCTCCGTGGCGACATCAAGCTATTTGTCAATGCAATCTGTAGTGGCAACATCACGGATTAGCATGAAGACACGATTTGAGAGATTATCGAAAATATATGTGAGAACTCCCTGAATAATGAGTCAGTGGGTGTGTACGACTGGACGACCACCCACGCATTGACAAACAATCAGGAGGTACATGAGACTCGAGGCTTGTCCACATTCGTTGATCTGGAGTTGTTAGCCAGTCGCTTGGATCAGGTCCCCATTGTTAATAAGAAGGTGGACAACATAACTTGACATCTACACAGGACCACCATTGCACCACATAATCCGTATGTGCACTCGCCCTTTGGTAGGGAGGCTGCACACAACATCTATCACTCTTAGGGGATGGATGCTTGTTTGCCCCCTTCTGATTTCGGTATTGGAGGAAACTCCGAATCAACCTACTCTAGTTGGGGGAATTTTGAACCCTCGTATCCTGATTTTTCTAGAGTTCTCAGACTTGCAAGGATCTCCACGCTATCCAGAACAATCCTTTCTCAAACACCTATAACCTTGGATGGCGTAATCATCCCAATTTCTCGTGGTTGGGAAATAACCCAAACCCAAGACCACAATTCCAACCTCGACCACAATATCCGCGACCTTATCAACCCACTCAACCAAGGCCCAATCAAAATTTCCAATTTGGCTCACCTAAGGAGGAGCAGACCTCCCAGATTCTTTAGACCTTGGTTGACATGCAGAAATAACACAAAGAAGAAATCACTGAGCTCCGCAATCAGTTGGCCCAGCTGGCAAATCCTTCCCAGCCTAGTGCACTTCCTTCTCAGCATCTTCTTAACTCAAATAACGTGCCGAACTAGAGATGCGTTATGAACTTAAATCCATGCCAAGCACATTATGTTTATCAGGCCCCCTCTGCTCCATCACCTGACGGGATGGGTGCTTCAACTTCATATTCTGGGTTTCAGTAGCAGACACCTATTTTGTCTAGCCCAAACCAAAGTCAGGCAGGATTGAATTCCGTCACCACCCGTAGTGGCAAAGCAACACATGACCCATCATTTCCTAGCCACAATCAGCCTGACACCACAAATCCCAACCCTAGATTGGTAACCCAGAACACTTCTATCCCAGATAAAGAGCCTAAGCCAATCCTAGAGGAACCAATTGACGTTCCATTTCTTGAGGCCTTAACAAAGGGAAAGCGGAAACCCAAAATTGTGGCACTAGAGGAAGACCTGGTCAAGCTCTTTGAGTAGGTCCAAATAAACATCCTCTTGATGGATGTGATTCGCCACGTACTGGCTTACATGAGATTTCTGAAAGATGTATGTACACCTAAGCGTAAGTCGCGAACTAAAGGTGGGAATCCAATCGTACTGTCGGAGTAAGCCAACTCCATCATTTTGAGCAAATTCCTGCCTAAGGCAAAAGGCCCCGGTACCCCTCTGATCTCCTGTGCAATCGGTGATATACAGTTTGATAAAGATTTATTGGACCTAGGAGCTTCCATAAACTTGATACCCACATCCTTACTAGATCACCTTGAAGAATCTAAACTTAAACCGACAGAAATGACTTTGCAATTAGCAGATCGATCCATCAAGTCACCTAAAGGAATTCTCGAGGATGTCATAGTTTGAATTTGTGACTTTTATTTTCCTGTGGATTTCATTGTGCTGACATGGATGCTCCTGAGAATTTGAAAGATACACCGATCATATCAGGGAGACCATTTTTGGCCACGACTAGGGCTAACATCAATTGTGAAGAGGGTCAAATTGAGTTGAAATTTGGGGATAAAACTTTGAAGATTGATATCTTTAAGGCCCAAAAAGGAATCAACTGTGGGGCAATTGAGTAGATCTACGATATCGAGTCCGTGGTGGAACATCCGTTTGTTGAGGAAAACCTGCTTATCCCTGATATTGAACCACAAGAGGATCAAGCCCCACAGTTAGAGGATCCTAGACACACCTACAGCCCCTGCCTTTGCTCTCGAACCCCACCCTGAATCGCCTACTGCTGCTGACAACCCTGTTATGGAGTTGAAACCCCTCCCTTATCATTTAAAATACATCTTTTTGGGTTCAAATCGCACGTTTCCTGTGATCATCAATTTCCGACTAACCTCTGATCAGGAAACATGATTGATTTTTGTCTTCAGCAGCATCGGAGAGCCATCGAATGGACTCTTGTTGATTTGACTGGTATCAGCCCTTCATGTTTCACGCACCGCATCTATACTGAAGAGGGCTCACGACCATCCCGTGAAATGCAGAGACGTCTGAATTCGAACCTACAGGATGTCGTGAAAAAGGAGATCATTAAGTAGTTAGATGCTGGGATCATCTGCCCGATCTCCGATAATCGTTGGGTGAGTTCGATCCAGGTTGTGTCTAAGAAGGCAGGGCTCACCGTGATTACAACTGAAACCGGAGAAACCATCTCGACCCGTATAGCGAACTCGTGGAGAGTCTGTATTGATTACCGAAGACTGAATGCCTCCACGAAGGACCATTTCCCATTGCCGTTTATTGACCAGATTCTTGAGAAATTGGCGGGAAATTAGTTCTTCTACTTCTTGGATGGGTACTCCACTTATAAGTGGTGGCAATCCATCCTGAGGACCAAGAGAAGACTACATTTACCTGCCCCTACGGGACATACGCGTTTCGCAGGATGCCTTTCAGGCTCTACAATGCACCCGTCACCTTTCAACAATGCATGCTCGCCATATTTTCTGATATGGTAGGTGATTACCTTGAAGTCTTCATGGATAACTTCTCGATATTTGGGGAATCTTTCGATGATTGCATCCTGCACTTGGTCCAAATCCTTAGGCGATGCATTGACATGAATCTGGTTCTTTCCTGGGAAAAGAGTCATTTCATGGTTCCTAAGGGTATTGTCTTAGGACACCTCATCTATGAAAAAGGCATCCAGGTTGACCAGGCTAAGGTAAATCTGATTTTCAAACTATCTGTACCTAGCTTGGTCAAGGACATCAGATTTTTTCTGGGGCACGTCGATTTTTACCGTCGATTAATTCTTGATTTCTCAAAAATCGTGTGTCCCCTAACTAATCTCCTAGCAAAAGATGTCCCTTTTGAGATCACGAATGAGTGCATTCACACATTTGAAAGCCTGCGAGACTGAGTTACCCAAGCACCGATCCTGCAATCCCCTGACTGGTCTCTATCCTTTGAGATCATGTGCGATGCGTCTGACTATGCAATGGGTGTAGTGCTTGGGCAGAAAATTGACGGGAAACCTGTGGTCATCTACTATGCTAGCAAGACGCTTGACGAGGCTCAACGTAACTACACGGTTATTGAGAAAGAGCTGCTGGCTGTTGTATTTGGCCTGCAAAAATTCAGATCATACCTTTTGTGTTCCCGTGTCATCATCTACTCAGATCACACTGTAGTGAGGCACACTTACTCTCGAAGGACACGAAACCTCGACTAATCTGTTGGATCTTGCTGTTGCAAGAATTCGATCTCGAGATTCGCGACAAGGTAGGAAAACAGAATGTGGTAGCTGATCACTTATCCTGCCTTCCTTCTTCTGTCATTGACCCGTCCAGTCTAATAACGGAGCATTTTCCGGATGAGCATCTATTGGCTATTCACGGTCTCCCTTGGTTTGTTGATATGGTAAACTACTTGGTTACGGGGAAAGTCCTGCTAGATTGGGTGACTTCCAAGCAGGACAAGCTGATTTTTGAGGTCAAGTACTATATTTGGGAGGAACCGTATCTCTTCCACATTGGCAATGATCAAGTAATCCGGAGATGCATTCCTGACAACGAGATCAATGATGTGATTTCATTCTGCCATGAAGCTTGTGGTGGCCATTTCTCTGGGCGAAAAACTGTAGCAAAAATCCTCCAGTGTGGGTTCTTTTGGCCCACGATGTTCAAAGATGCACAAACATATTGCAGGGCATGTAATCATTGTCAGACTCTTGGCAACATAGACCCACAGGATATGATGCCCTTGAACCCTATCATTGTGTGCGAAATCTGACATATGGGGAATTGATTTCATGGAACCCTTTTCAGGATCTAGTGGCTTCGAATACATCTTACTCACTATTGATTACGCCTCAAAATGGATTGAAGCCGTCCCCACCAAAACTAGTGATCACAAAGTTGTTCTCCAATTCATTCAAGAGAGCATCTTTTCCAGATTTGGAGTTCCTAAGGCCATCATCAGTAATAGCGGGTTTCATTTCAACAATGTGCACTTCCAATACCTGATGAAAAAGTATGGGGTGACTCATTGTATCTCGACTTCTTACCACCCCCAGACTAATGGACTAGCTGAACTGTCAAATCGAGAGATCAAGAAGATCCTTCAGGTTACTATTTGGCCTGATAGAAAAGACTGGTCTATTCACCTTTCGGAAGCCTTGTAGGCCTATAGAATCGCCCATAAGATCCAATTAGGCATGTCTCCCTTCAGACTTGTGTACGACAAGGCATGTCACCTTCCTGTAGAGATGGAGTACAAGGCTTATTGGGCAGTGATGGGAACACCATCATGAGCCATAACTAGCTCAATTTGGTCTTATAAAGTTAAGAAAAGTTCCTACATATCAGTCAGAAGGTCTCTTGAGCAGGATGAGTTGTTTTGAGAAGAAAAAAATGAAAACATGCTTATTTATGTAATTTTACTATCTTATCACAAATATAGAATAACCATGGGGTATGCTAATGGTTTATTAAAGGTCATTTAGTCATTAATGTCTAATAAGTGGGTCCATGCAGACAAAAACGGATTTTCACGCATTTCAAGAATTAATAGACATTTGAAACACTAAAAGTATACCCACTTAATTAACTGAGGTTCTGGTTATGATAAAATTCATCTAAACCTTTTAAAAATCATATAAAAATATTCTTTAGGATTTGGTATCTTTTATTTGACCATCTGAACCCATTTTGACGTAAAACAGTCTCAGACAGACTATTGTCGTAATTTGGATTTTTACATAAATTATTTAGTTAAACTAGGTCAAAACCAAAATATAACTTCACCATTGGATTCCATAGGTCCAAATTAGGTTTGTATCAAAATTTGGGCTCAATCAGAGATTGTTTTGACCTAGTTTGTAATTTGGTCTAGTCTAACTCTTTCTCTCTTGCACAACCCCTCAGCTTTTGAAATTCCTTGCAAATATCCCCTATCTTTGTCGTCACTCTTTGCAAAAAGGTCCCTCTGCCATTATCATTGAGGAAACCTACTCCGACGAGCTTCTTTTAGCAAGAACTTAGTGATTACTTGACGAATCACTCTCAAAATTGAAAGGGAGATTCGTCAGGTAATCTCCTTCCTATTGAGCCACGTCCAAGTCTCCAATTCTTTCCCAATCTCACATGCGAACGCATGAGAGATGTGGGTGTCTTACTTCGGCGAACTTACCAAGCTTCAAATCTCCATCTAAGGCCTATATAAAGACCCATGTTGCACGTTGATCTCCTTACGCTCGTCTTCGACCAAAATCCCTCTATTTCCTCCCTCCTCTTCGATCAAAAAGCTCTATGACGTCCGGCGACTCCCTTCGACCACTCTCACCATCCGCTCTCAATACTAGCGGCGGATTCTCCATCCTCTCCCTCTTCTACGTCGCGCCATACCAACAGGCGCCCCAATCCCCTTCGTAGTCACCGATTCTCTCCCATCGGAGCTCCCTTTGTCTCCGACGCCGGCCACACCAGACCCGGCATCACTCCTCCCCCTCGTCGACCACCACTTAAGTCTCCTCAACTCCTTATCTTCCGCACACCATCACCGTGCCACTACACTGCTATTTCGATCGCTCCTACATCGTCCGCAACTTCATCTTCCTCCGCTCCGGCAACCACTCTGGTGAGGCTCTTCGTCCGTTACACCACACCATAAGCCTCGCCACCTACCTCATAAGTATCACCTCATCTACGTGAGCAAAACCCCTCAAGAAATTGAGGGGTTTGCTGGCCCTAACAGCCTACCGAACACCACCACCATCATGTTCACAGTATGCCTTCGTCAGGCCTCTCCGACCCCTCTCACAGCTTGCCACTACCACCATCGCCCTCGTCGTGCCGCAACGAAGCTCTTAAGCATCTCTAACGTGGCCATCGAGCCATTTTCCTCTTTGCAGGTGTTTACGGTTCACGCCATTAATGGAGCTTCTTCAAGCAACCTTTGGAGCCTAGTTCGTGCCGCACTCTCCCTCGATTCCACGCCTAGGCTATGTGGACGACTCCCAAGTGCCTTCCTAGGCACCCAATTACAGCTACCAGGGTCTTAAGCATCACCAATCAGACGCTCCCCTCTTCTGCTGCCTCACGCCAGAAGGAGCTCAGTGGGATAGTCCCACCTCAGAAACTCAGAAGGCACTGAAGGCGCATAAATTGAATTTATGCTGAGGCTTTATCGCCTCGACACACTGGGGTTGAGGTCCCTGCACTCGATCACTTGACTCGACTCGACCTGCTTCATTACTCAACTGCGACCTCACGCCTGTAGCCTTGCTCCCGGATCTGGTTACTGTTCCTACCCGATTACCCGGTTAACCCTGGGTCTTTGAGCGAAAGAAAAGAAGGAAAGAAAGGGAAAGAGAGGGAGGGAGGGTTTTTGCCTCGCTGACTATCTCTTGACACTTAGCGAAATCTGAAGAGGCCTTCACCTCTGTTGGTATTGTGCTCTGCTGTGCCTCTCCTTGAGGCTTGAGAAAGAGAGGCCTTTGCCTTTGTGTGCTGGTTCTGAGATAGTGTAACACTTAAGTTGACGTGGCATTTGGTTGATTGATACTATTGCATTATTTAAATAGAATTATAATAGGGTAATTTGGTGATTCAAATCACTATTTTTACCCTAATCTTTTTGCCACATTGACTTTTGAATTTATATCTATGTCATTTGTGCTTGAAATTGATACTACATTGTTATATTCTTGCTTACAATTATGATCTTGAGATATATTACCATATTGCTCCCTGCATTTGACTTCGGACTTTTCTGAGTTATAAATTTTAAGTGTTCTACGTGATTTATTAACTATACTACAGCGCATTACTTTTAAAACACCAATTCAGAGTGTCCAACAGGAAGTACGGAAGTGTAATCTGGATCTTATGAAGGCTGGAATACACCACCGGTTGCAAATGAGCGAGATTGAGAAACTACGCAACGATGCGTATGAGATCTCGCGAATCTACAAAGAGCAGGTCAAAGCCTTCCATGACAGGCACATTATGCGAAAATCTTTTCATCCTAATCAAAAAGTCCTACTCTTTGATGCCAAGCTCAAACTCTTCCTAGGCAAACTCAGATCTAAATGGATTGGACTATTATTGGTAAGACAAGTGTTTGGAAATGGACCTGTTGAAATTAGTGAATTCAGCCATGATTCTGAACCTTTTATCGTGAGCAGTTAGAGACTCAAACCGTTCATTGAACTCACTGACCCGAACTTGGCTGTTATCTCTTTTGATCTCCATTCTCCCTGAGCTTATTGCACCCAGCTGATGGCGTTAAACTTAGTGTTTAATGGGAGGTAACCAATCATCTTTTTTAAAAAAAAAAACCCGAAACCCTTTTGACATATCTCCTTGCTGAACTCATATTGCACTTTAGGGTTCGTTCATTAGAACAGTCGACTCTACCTTTGGTATTCATACCGGAGCTTGAAATCGTACTCAACAGTCATCTCGACCCGTTCACTTACCCTTTTAATCTGTTCTAATGTACGATCTAAGCTGAATTCGAATCCACCTAATTTATAATGAGGACATTGCAAATCATATGCATGAGGGGGTATTAAAGTGCAAAATGATGTGAAAATCTAAGATATCACATCATTCTTGAGGAGGTGATTTGAGCTAAATGAAAGAAATTGAGGAAATAAAAAGAAAAGAAAGAAAGAAGGAAAAAGATGAAGAAAAAATTAAGTCCCTTCAAAATAATATGGAACTCACCTAACTTCTAGGTTGGATCGAATGATGAAATACGACCTAGAAGGCTAAAACTTAAAGGATTAATGGCGAATACTGATTTTAGGCCTCTTGGATCTATTCTGAGATTTAAACACTCAAGTATTTGTCAAGATCTGGATTAATCCTCAAGAGGTTAAGGAAAATGCAAAACTTGTGTATTAGGTCTAAGGCTTAGGGATTATTCAGCCCTGTTAACTGACATCTGGTTTGTGAAACTCGGTAACTTAAGCATCCTAAATCACACACAGTTTGGTTCAGTACGCTTAAATATGAAATCATGCCAAAAAACATTTATGCTGTTTTGAAAATGGTCCTAATATCTAGATTAGGAGTGGCTCGAAAACACCAGTTGATTTGGACGAGTTCGCGGCACAGAGAGACAGGAAATTCCCCTCGAAGATACGCAATAACATATCGTTTCCTCGGTGCTTGTCTCCTAGGATATCTAAATATCCTATCAGGGGCATGTAAGCACCTTGTGCTGGTTCAGATGCCATGGGCGATATTATCACGAAATATCGATTGTCTGGGTTTGGATTTAGCTACAGAACTCCATGGGCGACATTATCTCGAAATATCGAAAGCTAGGGTTTTGGGGGTTTCCATGGGTGGTGCTATCTCGAAGCATCGATTGCTAGGGACCCTGCAAGGATTGATGGTGGGAGCAAAGAATCCAATACAGAACATGTTTAGGGCCAATCCGAGGTTGGATCCAAGGAAAAATATAATGAAAAGGAAAAGAGAGAGAAAACTCTCCACAAATGAAAATCTTCTTCTATCCCTCTTTCTCTTACAAAAATACATTGGCAAACTAAACCTGGGCTAACCATGTTACAAGCATTGGTGCTTTAACCACTGGGTTCAACGAACCTTATGATAGTTCTTGTAGGTCTTAGAAACCTTCGCGGTAGATTGAGGCGAAAGCTAGTCAAGTCTAGATCTGGGCTGGTATTTGAGTACCACTAGGCTTATTGTTGGTATTAAGATCTGATTCCTAGAGATGCGGCTTAATATGGCATCCTGAAAGTTACATCCGACCTAGATAACTGGTTTGATCCATAGGGTTTTGCTAAGGGACTAGCAAAAGTTAGGCATGGGGATATGATGGGAATACTATCATGAGCCATAACTAACTTATCTTGGTCTAATAAGGTTGATAAAAGCTCCTATCAACCTTAAGGGCACAAAATCCCTATTTTGAAAAAAGGAGAATATTACAAGGTTATTTCTGCAAAATTAACAGCACTTAATAAATACAGAATAACCAAGAGGTATTTTAGGGGTTTATTAAAGGTCAAATGGTCATTAATGTCTAACAAGTAGGTCCATGCAGAACAAAACAGGTTTTCACGCATTTCAAGAATTAATGGACATTTGAAATCCTTAAAACAGATTCGCTTAGTTAGATGAGGTTTTGATCAGGATAAAATTCATTTAAACCTTCTAAAAATCATATAAAAATATTCTCTAAGGTTTGATATCTTTGATTTGACCATTTGAACCCAATTTGACCTAAAATGGAGTTTCAGACGGACAATTGCCTTAATTTAGAATTTTGCATAAATTACCCATTCAAATTTGGTCAAAACCAAAATCCAACTTCACCATTAGATTCCTTGTGTCCAAATAAGGTTTGTATCAAAATTTGGGCCCAATCTGAGATCATTTCAACCTAGTTTGCATTTTAATCCTGTTCTGACTCTTTCTCTTGCAAAAAGGCTCTCAACTTTCGAAAAGCCTTACAAAAACCTCCCTAACCTCATTATCTTCTTCACATTTGGGTCCCTACCGCCATGGCAGGTGTGAACCCATAAGATCGAAGCTTCAATCTTTGATTTTGCCTTGATTGATTTACCAATCCCTTCCAAATTTGGAGGGGATCATCCTAGAGAGTTTCCTGATCGATTAAACCTACTCTCAAGCTCCAAATCCGTCTTAATCGGCAGTGTGAATCCAAGGACTTCAAGAATTCTTCTTCCTGAAAAATCGAACCTTTCAAGCTTGTTTCCAAGCTTGGAAGCTTGTTTGAAGGCCTATAAAGGACCTTCCTCGCCTGCCTTACCTCCTTAGCAAGTTTTGGCCTCAGAAAAGCCCTCTTCCTCCTCCAGCCACCTCCGCACCTTGCTCCGACGACCTTCTCCGTTCTCCTTGTCTGGCCGTCCAACAGTCAAATTAGATGGCCCATTGCCCCCCTCTCATCATCGCGCGCCTCTCCGGTCAAAGAGAGGGTGCTGCCTACCTTTTTCCTCGTTGCTGTCTCGCCGCCTTCTTCATCTTCTTCGGCTTCGGTCGACCAACATCGGAGCCTTTCGCCCCTTATCTTCCCCTTTTAGGCTCTCTATCACTTCCCCTTTCCCTCTATTTTCTTTTTACTCTCCCACAACTCACTCATGACCTACGCACCGCCCACATCACCTCCATCTTCCCCAATGCCAGCACACCTCCGGTAATGCCTCCAGCTCACTCCACCGCACGAAACTTGCTGCCACCACCTCCATTAGCTTCGCCTCGACTCCCACATCAAAAGCCCTCAACCAATTCCTCTCCACGACCACTCAACCACCCTACCGAACTCCACCTCCTTTTTGTAGCTCCGCCCTGATCTTGCCCTATGCACATCCACCTCCAAATGCCACGAAATTGCCACCACTACATTCGCCGTGCTGTGGTGGACCTCCTGAGCTATTTTGATGAGGCCGTGAGGTTGTGTTGTGGTTTTCAGGTACACCACTGGAGCTCCAATGCCACCGCAACTCCTCTGACTTCGTCTTCAGTGTTCCGGCCACACGACCTCCAGGAGTTGTTCCCAGACGCGGCGGTTGATCCCCAGGGCCCGATCCAGACATCCAATTTGGCCAAAGACCTGCTGCTGTAGCTTTAATTGAATGCATCAATCTTCTGCAGCTGCACGAGGAAGGGTGTAGGACATGGTCCCACATCGGAAACTTCGGAAGCCTCTGCGCGAGATATATTGATTTCCTTCCCCCGACCCCTCGCCTAAGACATGAGGATCGGGTCCCGACGCACGCCTCAACGCTCGCCTTGCCCGCGGTTACGCTATGCGGGTCTGGCCTGGATCCGTTTACCCTCTTGTCTACCCACTTACTGATCCGATTAGAGAGGCCTTTACCTCCGTTGTGCATGGTTGCTGTGCTTCCCCCTGAGGCTTGAAGAAGAGAGGCCTTTGCCTCTGTGCATGACTTGAAGGCTTAAAGAGAGAGGCCTTTGCCTCTGCTGGTTAAGGCATCTGAGCGCCTGTTTTGTCGTCTGGAATTTTGAAGGGAGTTGATATATATTGTGGTTTGAGTTTTACATTCATATATTAAGTGCTTTTAAAACTTAAAGAGTAATTTGGTGATTCAAATCACTATTTTACTTTAATCTTTTTGCACTTTCAAACTTGAGTTATCTGATATATCATTTTTTATTATTCTTCTTGTTATAATTACTTATATTTGTGGTGATATTGTGATCTTTGAGATTAATTGCTATTTACTCTCTGTGTTCGACCTCAAACTTCAAATTCGAGTATAAATTGTATTTGTTTTCGTGTGATTTTGCCCTATATTACAACGCATCTTTTATAATGTCGATTTCGTGCGTTAACAGGGTGTGGTGGAAGAGGTGGTGGTTAGGGTCAACAATCTCTATTTTCCTGTTCACTTTCTTATTTTAGACATGGAAGTTCTTGATTCATTTTTTGATTACCCAATCATCCTCTGTAGGCCCATATTGATTGTGAATCAGGCTGTAATGAGATAGTTGTGGGCTTTGAAAAGCTTAAACTTAACATTTTTAAGGTTTCCAAGAATTTTGACTGCGATCTTATCAAAGATGACACATCTAACAATGACATGGTCGTCAACGTGTGTATCGGGTTGGTAGGGACCTATTCTGATTGTTGTGGCATATCCATGGATAATCGCTAATGCCTGACTGACTTGTATTGTGACATTTCCCCACCCCTTTATCTTTATCCCTTCCTGACCAGACACTGATGAGGCCCACTTCGCTTCTTACAGTTCGTGGTCTAAGTCATTTCTGGGCTACTCACTTTTGATCTACCCCCTTGAAGATTGGACTACCCATTCTTTCCCACCAAATCAGGCGGAAGCAATATTCCACACTAGGACTTTGTTCCCAAACACTGATTCCTGGGGCTCTCCTTTCTTGGGTCCATCAACCCAAGATGACCCCAGGGCCAATTTTCTTTACCCCTACTTCCTTCTGATAATCCTTTTGGGACACTCTTGTCCCAAGTTTTGCTAGATCTTTCCCCATCTATTCTCGAGCTTAAATCATTGCCTATCATGCTAAAATATGCTTTCTTAGGACCAAATGAAACATGCCCTGTAGTCATTAGTTCGAATTTATCTAAAGAGCAAGAGTACAAACTAATGAAGGTCCTAACTGAACATAAGGTAGTCATCGGATGGTCTCTCTCTGATTTAACTGGCATTAGCCCCTCCTACTGCACTCACCGTATATATACAAAGGAGGAGGCTTGACCTTCCCGTGAGATGTAGCAACGGCTCAATCCTAATATGTGGAAGGTCGTTAAAACAGAAATTATTAAATGGCTTGATGTGGGCATCATTTACCCGATCAACGATAGCCCCTAGGTGAACCTGATTCATGTGCTGCCCAAAAAGGCGAGTCTTACCATCCGTGTTAATGTCAGGGGCGAATCCATCCCTACATGCACTTGTACGTCTTGGAGAGTGTGTGTAGACTACTAAGAAAGACAATTTCCCACTACATTTTGTCGACCAAATCCTGGAGCAGTTAGCGGAAAATCAGTTATTTTGTTTCCTGGATGGGCTCTCAGGCTATAATCAGGTCACTATCGAACCCCGTGATCAAGAGAACACCTTTACCAGGCCCTTTGGCACCTTCACCTTTCGAAGGATGCCATTCGAACTTTGTAATGCGCTCGCTACCTTCCAACGTTACATGCTGGTGATGTTCCATGATAAGGTACGTGATTTTCCTGAGGTCTTTTTGGACGAATTTTCGATCTTCGAACTGACCTTTGATGATTCTTTAGCCAATCTAACCCGCATCCTTTGGAGATGTATTAATGTAAACCTCGTGCTTTCCTAGGAGAAAAGTCACTTTATAATGCATGAGGGTATTATTCTGGGACATATCATCTCTGAAAGAGGTATTAAGGTGGATAGAGCTAAGGTAGATGTGATAGTTGATTTACCTATACCTAGCTCTGTTATGCAAACCCGCTCCTTTCTGGGTCACGTTGGGTTTTATAAGAGATTTATCAAGGATTTCTCTAAGATTTCCAAACCTTTGACGCATCTCCTATCGACTGATGTGCCCTTCGACATGGCCCCAACTATATTCAAGCATTCACGTAGCTACGTGAATGCTTGAATATAGTTACGTGATGCTGTTACTAAGGCCTCTGCTCTCTAGTTGCCTTATTGGTCCCTCGACTTTGAGTTGATGTGTGATACTTCTGACCTAACTGTCGGAGCCATCTTAGGACAAAGATGCGATAAACACCCCTTCCTGATGTATTATGCATTTGCAATCGTAAAACGCGTATTTGATTAGGGAACGTTGTCGTATAGCACAAATTACGATTCCAACAAAAATAAAGTAACGAGACGGTGAGTCCCAGTCGATCTTAGGGAGGCATATGAAAATGAAGTTGATTTCTGATTTTACGTTCTTTTCTTGCTTAAAACCAGACTCCAATTTCTATGGTGTGATTTAGAGATGCGTCAGTTGCATTATTGACACGGAAAACAAGTGCGCATGTCAAATATCACAAAGGTGAATGTGTGTATTTGAGTATGCATGACCTCTACTATATGATGTTGGCTAGTAGAAAATAAATCGATTGCTAATTCATTCACATCTTCTGGAATTAACATTTTGTTGCAATAGAGATAAACAAATCAAATAGTGATTTCATTTCCTCAAAAATATCGTCATTACAATTAATTTTAGAGGAAGCTTGTACATGAAATTGAAAATACTAAGGACTATGCAAATAGAATAAAGATGCATGCATGGAACCCATGAAGAGTTTATACGTGCACGCTGGATGACAGGAATACTATGCTAATAAATAGAAAATTAATGCACGAATTAAAACTATGAAGAACTAGCTAAAGAAATCAGAACAGTGGAGGTGGTCTCCAATGGTTGTGGCTTGAGGTGGTGGGAGGGGAAAGAGGGATGACCAAGCTGGCTGGTTGGCCTCTTGAGAGGGTGGTGGAGGTGCTTTAGGTCTTGGATGTGGAGCTGGAGTGGAGATGATGGTGGAGCTCGCCAATTGTGTGGAGTGATGAATGGCATCCAAGACCTAGATTTTCTATATAGGGTCCGTGGCCATCCAAGGGGGTCTTTAAATAGACCAAGGGATGGCTCTTCCAGAGAAGTATGGAACTCTCTAGAAGAGCTCCCATCTTGGCCGTCCAACCCATTTGAAATGGGTCTTCTTAGATCCACTTCTTAAGGGTATGGTTGTGGACTCCATGAAAGACTATTTTTTGTCTTTCAAGGTGGCACCACTTGAAGGCCATTCTAGACAATTCTAGAGTTTGTGGCCAAGTGGTGGTGTGTGTGTGTGTGCATGAGTGTGTGGGTGTGGCTAGGTGGCTTAGGTCGAGTCCTATAGGTCTAGGCAATTAGGTCTAAGTGGGTTTCTAGAAATAGGTTTATAAACCCTAAGTGCAATTAAACTTATTACAAGTTTAATTAAGTGGATGTGTGTGCAATTGGAAGAGAAAGTATCCAATTAGGTTAGGCTTGAGTCAATTGGACTCTCACTGAGTCTAATTAGACTTGTATTGGTTGAGGTTTGAGCTCAATTGGACTCTAGAAGTCCACTTAACTAGGTGAATTGTGATTGACTTAGATCCAAGTCAATTAGGTTTAGTGAGAACCTAATTAGGTTCTTAAGAGGGTCTTAGGGTAGTGTACTAGGCTTAAGATACCTTAATTTAGTTTCCTTAGGGTGTAGGATTGGGTTTAGGTCTTAAAAAATCAAGATCTAGGCTTGATTTCAAAAACAGTAATCGGAGAGGAGTTCCAGACATCTGATTTAGTGATTAGACAACTTATACTTCAAAATCAAAAGTTGAAGTCTCTAGTCTTGGATGTCCAATTTTGAGTCAGGGTGAATTTGAGATTCTGTCTTGGAGTTCTGCAGAAATTGGACGTCAAACACCTTTTCTGGGCGTCCAATATTCTAGCAGATGGGGTTCTGGGTCTGCAGGTGGTGTCTTAAGGGTTCTGGACGTCGAGCAACCTACCTGGACATCCAGATATGGGCTGGAAAATGAGTTTTAAAGTGTTTTAGGCTATGGTGACCTAATCTAAGGGTAGCTAGGGCTTGGGAAGGTATCTGAGGCTGTCTTAAAGCTAGGAAAGGTCTTATGTTCTTCATAATTTAATTCATACATTAAAATTCTACTAGTAAGGTAGTATACCTCTTTCCTACATTATGCCTTCATCTTTATTCCAGGGCCTCTACTCCAGCTCTGCTGCAGCTCTGGTTTCTTTCGGGTTCAGCTTCAAGCCATCTCCTAAGCTTCTTATTACTTACAATCCAAATAGTGCACTAATTAATACATTATTTCATGATTATTGAAATAAAGTAGAAAATATGCAATGTATGCTACTAATGCATGAAGTATACTGCAATTATGCTAAGTTCTAACTTAATTCAAGTCATTTAAGTCCTATGTCACTGCGCAATCATACCCTCATGCTTAAATCTTGCTAATCCCTAACAAATGTAAACTAAGTTATCTAGAAATGGATCCCTAGAGGACTGAATATTTTTACCAAGCGTAAGAGTAGAGATTCTTTCCTTTCTATTTTCATCTTAAAATCTAGAAATCCAAACAATTATAAAAGTGCAACTATGTAGCCTATGTAATCGATTTGAGTTAAAAGCTGATTCACTTCTAAAGCTTGTACTTGACCCTAGTAAAAATCTACTAGGATAGGCAAACCTTTTCCCTCGAGGTATAACAAAGTATTCTCTAATTCTACCCTGGCTTTTTAGCTGACGTAGAGAATGTCTGAGTCAAGTGAATTTATATGTGGTGGCTTACTCATTTGGTGCAACATATAAAGTAGTACTAAAGAATTTAGATTTCCAGATTATCAAGTAAGTCAACTTAGAGAGAAGCGGGAAAACTGTGCTCTCTTGGTTCTTTTGTACTCACTCTCTTTTTCTTCTCTTCTTTTTCTTTTTCTTTTCTCAAGTTAACAATCTCACCAGATTTACGTATAATTCATATTTGGTGATCTTACATGGCATTAACACTTTAATAGAATTTTGATAACCTTAACATTAAGTCAGAATTCCTCAGCTAGTATTTCGGTGGTTAGAAATGCAGAAAAGTATACTAAGGCCATATTTGGTGGATCGCAACTGTGGTAGGTACTGTTGCCTCAATACAATTGAAATAAATGCTAAACACACTTATAAACTCATTTTTTCTACTTTTCTTTTTTTTTTCAGATTTTTTTTTACATTCAATTTCATTCATTTTTTTCTTTATATATATATATATTTTTCTCTATTTTTTTTTAACACAACACAATACAACAAACGCAGCACACAACATATGCGACTTTTATTCCAGAGGCATTATTGGGCATTGGTGGTGTTCAAAAGGATATCAGGTGGCTTATTTGGTGGAAATGCCTACTCTTGATACTGGGAAAGAAACGGATATGACGTGTATTTTCTGACCTTAATATCAATACCCTCATTTAGCTGAGGATTTTGTAAAGGACAGTCGTAACTATCCACTTTAGTTATAATTTTATTAGAAGCTGATCTCTGCGTATTTACCTTATTTGGTGGCTCTCAGAAATTCACACAAAATTTATGTGGGAACCGAGAGTAAAAATTATGCCTAACATCGAGTATCTTTCGCAATTATCCAGAAATTAAGATTCATTGCACTAGTCTTAGAGCACTAGTTACATTTTACTCTCATCTCACGCTATTTGGTGGATCTTCTAGAAGAAGGTTCGCCTGACTCCCTAACCACTGTCCAAGGGTTCAAGAAAAAAAGTACTGTTTCTTCTCGACAAATTAAAGACGTTGATCAGTCTTCACAGTGAATCCATTGCAAAATCTACATGTAAATGTGAAAATTGTACTGGATTCTAGATTACAAGCACCAATTAAAGAATAAAATCTTTAATAAACCTTTTGATGAAAATCTTATTCATGGATGCAATATATATATGCTATATATAATTGACCTCTTATGATTTGTACTTTAATATTGTTTCCTTATCGGGTTACATTCAGCTTAGTCCTAATTCAGAATAAAAAGGTGAGCGAATGAGTCGAAAATGGCTGTTGCGAATGATTTCTAGCTCTAATACAAGCATTGGAGGTGAAGTCGGTTGTTCTTAAATTAAGGACCCCAAAGTATAATTAACATGCTTCTTGGAGGTTTTTTTCTAAGTGTTGGTAAAAATTTTTTTAATTTAATGTAAACTATCCCCCATGCTTAAGTTCTTGCATATCCTCATGCATGAATATAAAGGAAATAAAGTACAGTAGGGTTGCTCTTGAATTTTTTATTCAGCATAAGCCAACCTGATGTATCATATGCAGAGAAATATGCTAAAAGAAAATATGCTATGTATAAAAAGGAAAGTAGATGCTATTTATAAATGCTGAGTTTAACGCCTCCAACTGGGTGAAAACTCAATTACACGTCCTCAATGAAATGAATGATTTCGTCACAGGAGGAGGATCTTGGGCCATAAATGGCTTGAGGCGCTAGCCATTTACTGTAGAAACATGCCTAGATTTTGGATCCATGATTTTGACCGCCCCATTAGAGTAGGGGTGAATCACAATGTACGGGCCAGTCCACTTGGACTTGAGCTTTCCCACAAAGAATTTAAGGCGCGAATCAAATAAGTAAACTCGCTGGTTAGGTGTGAATTCTTTCCTCCGAATGTGGCGGTCGTGAAAGGCCTTCGTCTTGTTTTTGTAAATTTTTGCATTCTCGTAGGCCTCTCGTTGAATTTCTTCTAATTCACTGAGCTGGAGCTTCCTTTCATAACCTCCTACATCGAGGTTAAAATTACACTTTCGCACCGCCTAAAAGGTGTGGTGCTCCAGCTCGACAGGAAGGTGACAGGTCTTTTCATATACTATACTATACGATATGGCGACATTCCAAGTGGAGCCTTATACATGGTTCGATATGCCCAAAGTGCATCGATTAATCTCTCGGACCAATCTTTCCTATCCGGTCTAACTGCCTTTTAAAGTATCAGCTTGATTTGACGGTTAAACACTTCAGCCTACCCATTGGTCTACGGATGATACGGGGTGGCTATACGGTGATGTACCCCGTATTTGTTTAATAATGACCTGATGTCGGAGTGGATGAAGTGACTACCCCCTTGTTAATTAGAGCGCGGGTACACCGAATCTCGCAAAAATACATTCCTGTATAAAAGGGATGACGATCTTATGATCACTCCGTCTCATTGGGATGGCTTCGACCCACTTCGAGACATAATAATAAACATGTATAAATTCATTATAAAATGCTTATTTGTGATAGTTTCTAGGCCTAACATTACATATTATGATATAAATATTGCACAAATATCCATTGCATTACATTTAGGATAGTTATATATTATGTACATTAATTTTATCATTTTACATGGCCAGGAGGTAGTGCGACATCTTTACGGGTTTCGGATGAAAAATCCGACCGTACGGATGAATTCAAAGTGACGATTGCAATCCATCAACGCGAGAATCACCCCGACCAGAGCTCTGTATCACCCTCCGCAAGAAGAAGATGGACGGCTCAGATGGCACCATGTGGCACCATCCAGGCCACCCCACCTGAGCCACGGCGTCTCCAAGATCAGATCCCAGCCGTTGGATCTCAATCCAATGGCTGAGATGTGCGCTCCATGGCTGAAGAAGCATCTCATCTCACCAAGCCTCAGGCAGATCAAGCGCGTGGATCTTCATCCAATGGTCATGGGCGTGGAAGCTTAATTCGTAAGCAGAGCACATAACAATCCTCAGCACATTGGTTTGCACCTTAACTTACAACGCGCGGCCATGCGTTCGAAGCCCCGCGTGCGGATTTTATCCGTTGAAGCGCATGCAGAAGGGAAATTAAGCCATCGATGGAAGATTGGGCGGCGAAGGAAGCAGCTACGTGGACACATAGTTGAGAGCGGATGTCACACGCGGCCGCCGACGCACCTCCAGAACGCACCATCTGACGCGCACAGCTAAGACGTCTGGGAGGTGCATCTGACAGCTGAACATGCGAGGCACGCAATTCAAATTTTGCGAAGGGGTGCGATCTTCTCGGCAGTGCGATCCTTCATTCGACTGTCAGGATTCATCCGCACCTATGTGTGCGATGATAGCTGCGGGCGTGAGCGGTGGGTGCGGGATTTACGACAAAAGAGTGGGCCTTTAGTGACACTTGCAGCTGTCACTAAATGGTCTGCGTAGTGCGTGCGCCAGCTAAGGCAATGAAGAAGCGCAGATCTTTTGGCGACAGCTTGAGCGGCCTTTAGTGACGCTTGTAGCTGTCGCTGAATGCCTGTGCGCAGGATTCTCTTCTTCCCATCCACTATATAAAGGCCTACACACCTCCCTTGCCAAGGTATCTCTACCTATTCTACTTCCACCTACTCCTAAGCTCTAGCAAGCCTACCAACACACCATTAGAGCTTACTCTTAAGCTCCTAAGGCTCCTATTAGTATAGCGAACCTCTGCCTCACCAAATATTCCTTCATCTTCCCATCCCCATTCATAGGTCGCCTTGGAGTCGTCCTCCCACCTCCATTCCGGTAGCAGATCATCTCCGCTTTCTCACTTCCATTCCGGAGCCATGCTGAAGCTTTCCTCTACCCGACGTCTTCCTGCATCTCACCTCCATTGTCCCACTTCTCACCTCCTTCGTCCGAGCTTCCGCCAAGCATCGTCGTCTCACCAAACAACTGATTCGGGAGATTTCTTCTCACCTCCCTCTCTTGCTATGCTTTCGTAGATTATTGTAATAGACATTCATGTAATATATCACATTTAATTCCATCTTTATCTTGTGATTGCTTGTCTTTTATTTTAAAAATAAAAAAAGAAATAATAAAATCCTAAAATACCAAAAAGAAATAAATCGAAGCGCGGTTTTCTTACAAAGTAAACGTCACCTCCCTGTGTTCGACCCGGGACTCCCTTGGAGTTTCAGTATAAATTTTATTTGATCACGAGTTTTGCAACTACGACGACGGGTTACTAGTAACCCCAATTTCAAACACACGAAACACGTGCGATCATTTTGGTGCTGTTGCTGGGGAGGCAACAGAATTTACTTTATTATTTTCTACGCTTCTTTGCATTTACATAGCACTAACCTCGCTTGTCTTTGATCTACTGTCTTGCAGGTATCCTAACATAGAGATCAAAGTGCAGTAGACCTAAGTAAAGTGCGGGTAGAGTGTTTTGTAAGTGTCCCCCACATTTTCCCCCTACTAGTTCATTTCGCCACAATCATAACCAAGACCTAATTTACTTAGGTGTTTGCATAAACCCTAGGATAAACTTTGTTTGTTTTGTTTGCTACCTTCACCCATCTCACCCACATCTTATAAAAAATAAAAATAAAAAGATACTATCTGTGGGACGAATTAATTTACATACTTTATACACCCACATCAGAAGCACATAACCTGACTTGATTTTCATCTACCTAACCGGGATTCCGACCTATGGACCCAGTACACAAATTCAACACATAAAAGAGTATAAATCATATTAGGTTAATTATCTTTTTGTGCCTTAATCGGTGGTGCATTTGAGTCGATTGATTGAATTGTTTGGGCCGCACCACCTAATCTAAAAAAGGTTCATTTTGTAGCTGCCTCATATGATTCAATAAATAGGTCAAGCCAGGCACTCCATATTTTTCTTAATTTCTAAAGGAAAATACTTGAACACGTGCTTTCGAAAACAAACTTGGTTTGCCTCACAAAACTTGGTTGAAAGCACCTAATATTTGAATCCTAAAAGCTATTAAGTAAGATTAGAACTCTAAAACTCACCTCATCATTAATATTCTTGCTTGAAAACCTCTTAGTTATGCACATTCGCACATTCTCAAACAAATCATTAAAGGCACAACTCATTAAGGGCCCATCACATTCCAGAAGCATCAATTTCCCAAGCCTAACTAAAATTAATTAGACGTTGGCCCTAAGAACTCATTCGCTCGTCGGGATCCAGATTGAGATTATTCACGATGAACCTACTTATACTGGTTAATCAAATGTCTAGCTAGGAGAGTAGCATCAAATGACTGTGGTTGGGGGGTACACTAGGAACCGGAGGCACAAGCCAAAAGAAGAACCTTCTCCCCAGTCCCTTCTTCTAACTGGTCGGATTGCCTGGACATAAGTAGAGTAAATTATCCATAATCTTAGGATGGATTCTGAGTATCAGTAGACCTTTAGGCTATCCCATCTAAGGACAGGCTTGTATTCTTGTGCTGCAGGATTCCCTCTCTTCCCCATCCTTCCGACTTCCAGTGTATGCTTGGAAGGAAGTCATTGATTCCTAAATTAGGACCTTTAGATCATTCTAGGAGGCGGAGGTTGAGCTATAGTCAAGCAGATCCCATGGTTGATCAACAACCACCTCCCCCGCCTCCGAACCAGCAAGAGCTGATTCAGAGGCAGCTGGAAGAATTGCAGTAGATGCAGCAATGGTTCCAACGTATGCATGGTCAGGGTGCTTGGCCCTTAAAGGATTTTTATGATCCTTCAAACTATGGGGAACGTCCCAGTGTCATGATTCCCGCCGGAGACATAGAAATCAAGCCCCAAGTCTTAAGTTTGATTAAGCATTTCCATGGGTTTGGCTCGGAGGATCCATTCCAGCACCTGGAGGATCTGACCACTTTGGTTCAGACCACCAGAGCAAGGAATGTGAACGAAGAGCAAATGATCATGAGACTTTTCCCCCACTCTCTTAGGGATAAGGCCGTACATTGGTATTGAACCATAGGAAGGTCGATTGAAACTTGGGCTGCTCTTAAGTCGGCTTTCTTGAAGAAATTCTTCCCTATTGGAAGGACCAATGCCTTGCGATGGACGATTACCACTTTCGTCCAGTGATAACACTGCACATGGGGGTGATAACTTTGTTGAATATGGCCCATCTTAAGAATAAAAGGCACAATATAAGTAGAATGGGAGCATTGCATGCATCATATACCAAGATTGCTTATAAAATTGTATTAATGGCCATTTGTGTAAGCACTTATCAAAGCAGGCCTTAGATGAGCAATCAGACTGCACAGATGGATTCAGAACGACGAACGGAGTCCAACGAACTCAAGATCAGCCAAATCCGACATCCGGAGCTCCTACAATGGGCCCAAGAAGGCCCTCGTTGCGCCACGTCACCCCCGCTCCACCGCACGCCACTTCATCCATCAGCTGAGATCAAATCTCGGCCGTCGATCTTCGATCGGACGGTCGAGAACCGCGCAGTCGACGTGACAAAGCGCGGGCATGGCGCAACGGTTAGCGCGCACGCCCGCAAGCACGCTACGTGGGTTCGAGGTGCGCAGTGCATGAAATTGAAGACGAAGGAAGCGCGCGGCGAAATTGGGCCGCTCAATCAACATCGGGCGGCGAGATCGTGCCACGCGGCGCGCCTACAGATCGCGAGCGCTCACACGCGCGTGCACGCCGAGCGACGACACCCGCGCACACGTGCGCCTGAGGTGCGATCCGAATGCATCCAAGGGGAGATCTCAGTCGTCCGATCGAAGATCGGACGGCTCTCATGCAGCAGTCGCGGATCGAGCGCAAAGAAGAACGGCGCGGGCGGTTGACCGGTGGGCTGGAGGGCTTCACCGACGCTTTTGGAATGATTTTAGCGACGTCCTGGACGTCACTAAAGCCCCTTCTTCTTTTAAAAAGCCCTTAACCCTATTTAAACCCCCTCCAACCACTCATTCAAGGCATTCACTTCCCTTGCAACTACTCTACCCCTCTCTTAGCTAGCTTTAGGCCCTCTTGTAATCGCCGGAGACGACGAGCCACCGACGGAGCCTCCTCCACCGCCGTGGCTGCCTTGCCGCTCTCCCTCCTCTCTCTTTCTTCCTCTCTTTTAAGCTTTCCATTACTTTTGTTTGAGTATGTATTTAATGTTGTAAGCTAGGAACTAAAAGTGCATGATTAATGAAGTTATTTTCTGTTCAGTTGTTTACTTTCATTTCTGTTTAAGTTGCATGATCAAGCAAGAAACAACTCTAACCCTAATCTCTCTCTCTATCTCTCGCTTTTCAAACCGCACCTTTCGCAAGCAAAATTCCGCGCTTTCAGTGACAAGTGATAAGAAAAATTCGATTTTCACGCCTCCCTGAGACCGACACTCGGACTCACCTCCATTTCTTTACTTTAAAACCGACGTTGCAAGTGCGACTATAACGACACTTCTTAACACACACGCACAAGCGTACTCAGTTTTTGGCGCTGTTGCCGGGGAGGCAACGGATTTGTTTTGTCACCTCCATTCCACATATATTCTCACATCGTCTAATGCTTTGTTTCCTTTTTACTTGATGGTTGCAGGAATTCGGCGCTTGGACGAAGAAGCGACGCATCCCATGACGGTAATAAGGGAGTAGGCACAACAAGGATCGATAGTGAGTAATTCTTCACTTATGATTGTTTGCTTGCGTGAAAAAATTAAAAAAATTGTAAAAATTGAAAAAAATTAGCGTGATGTATGATTGCTTGACTCACATCCTTAACACATCATCCCACAAAAAAATGTACACCCTAACATTCTTAATAAATTCTTGGAGTGTTCTTCTCTTTTTTGAGTGGTGTTTGCGAAGCCACCATGAGTTGACCTAGGTCGCACCACTCAACCTAAAATCGACTCATCTAATAGAACCTGATGATCATTAGGATGAGTACATTAGGATTTTAGAGCCTCTACAGAATAAAAGGAAATCTACTTTCACTGAATTGTGTGCAGAACTTGACGTGCCCACTGAAACTTGTCTGAAAATATTAAGACATGTCAACCCTAAAAAGCACTAAAGTAAGGATGAAACATTAAAAGACACATCTTAAAAATCCTTGCTTGAAAATCATGTTTGATAGAAGCACACTTTGAAATTGGAAAATTAAGAGGCACAACCCCAATCAACGCCTCATCACATAACCCTAGCACAAGCACTATCCTAGCCCTTTAAAACTGAGTAGACGTACCCTAGGCAGGACTGAGTTAAGTCTCGAAAGGTGAGGTTTTGTTCGTTGGGCACTTGGCTTTCATTCCCTTAGTAGAATCTGGTGACTAGGCTGCGGGGCAGTGTCAAACGACCGCGGTTGTGGGGTCTACGGAACCGGAGGCGCGAGCCAAAGGAAGAACCTTCCCTGCAATCCCTCGTAATCAACCTGGCCATATTAGCCTTGGGAAGGGGAGTCCAGTGCTTATGGACTTAATCACCCTTTGTGAAATTTCTAGGTCTCCTAAGGAATACACCATAAGGACTAGGCTTATGTGCTTGATTGAAACACATTTCTCGCATCTGTCGCCCTCCGCATTCCCTCTTGTTCTTCTCTAGTGTATGCACGGGAGACTCTCACTGCATCCCGAGTTGTGTGTTTTGGGGCAGGAATCTAGGAGACGAAATTCTATTAGAAACATAGCTGAACCTAGGGTAGATGAAGCTGAGGATCAACCCCCACCAGACGGAATGGCCATCATCCAAGCCCAAATTAATGCAAACCACCGGCTTCAGCAACAACAAATCCACACCATCATGCAAGCCATACAACGGTTACAGAACTCACAAGAACAACCACCACCACCTTTTCAAGGTGTACAAGGACAACCACCACTCGATATACCACCATTTCAGGATCAGCCGAGGCCCCTCCGCGATTTCTATAATCCCTCCGCTATTAGAGTCGAGCCACGCCTTAGGATCCCCGAAGGGGGAGATGATTTTGAGCTGAAACCGAATGTCTTAAATCTAATCCAGAGCCACTTTCACGGAAGCTCAAATGAGGACCCCTTTCAGCACCTAAAGAATCTCGACCGCATAGCACGAACTATGAAACCTAGGAACATTAACCTTAACATTGTTCTAATCAAGATGTTTCCCTTCTCATTAAGAGACAAGGCTTCTCATTGGCTTAGAACTCTAGGTAGACCCATCATCACCTGGGAAGAACTAAGGCATGCATTTTTAAAGAAATTCTTCCCCATAGGAAAGACCAATGCCCTCAGAAGAGCTATCACTACCTTTACACTCCAGGGTAGGGAACAATTTCATGAGGCGTGGGAAAGATTTAATGAACTCTTGAGGAAATGCCCACACTACGAAGTACCAAGGTGGCAATTGGCCCAGATTTTCTATCATGGTTTGGACAGCAACCTGCGGAACTTCGTCGATGCCTCATGCGGGGGGAACTTCTTGAACAAGGATGAGGAGAGCGCGTTTGAGCTCTTTGAGTCTTTGAGCGAGAATTCGCTCAACAATGTCTCTATGACCTACTTCAACAGGTCCAGTCAACCCCGTGGTGGGATTTATGAGGTACAAGCAAATTCTGGAATGGTTGACATGGACATCATTGCCAAGAAACTGGATCGAGTGGAATTGGCGGACAAAAAGATTGATGAGCCACTGAACCAGACCAGGAACCCCTTACAGACTTTTTCCCTAGTAAAGGGAGCGCATAATGTTGACCTGGTCCAGCCCTTTACCCAACTGAACCTGGAATAACCCCTAACCACGTTCCAAGGAGGGACCTTTGCTCCCTCAACCCTTGATTACTCCCTTCCCTCTTCATCAACATCGGCTATCCTCGAGTATGTGCAAGCTGTCCAAGGTTATGCGAAATCGGATCCTTTCTCCAACGCTTACAACACTGGCTGGTGTAATCACCCCAACTTTGGTTGGACAAACTAGAAACCATCGCAATTCCAAAACCAGCCCAGGCCAAACCAGCAGCCACACTTGCCCCCTATCAGCAAGGACCACCAGTTAGACCCCAATATAATCAGAATAGGGTGACCCCTCCCCCACAAAATCAAATGGACACCCTAATAAAGATGATGGCTGACATGAACTAGAAACATCAGGAGGAAATGGCCTTGGTAAAGGGGCAGTTAAGCCAACTCTTGGACTGTAAGCAACAAGGATCCCTACCTTCCCAGCCAGAACCGAACCCGCGAAACATAATTAACAAAGGCCCCAATTCGCAAGGGTTCCAAGGTAATCCCGGGCAGGCTCACATGGTCCAGCCAGCCCCGCAAACACCCCCTGAGTTTGGTGCTTCTTCGTCCTCGTCTTCTCAAGGATCAACCCATGGCCCTAATGCCTCTGCAAATGCGGTGACCTTGAGAAGTGACACCAAAATCCAGGATTCCAAATGGCCGACTCTCCCCGAGACTTCACCCGCTGAAATACCCAACACAGAAGAGGCACCAACCAAGGACCCAGAAATAGAACCAATCCACATTCAGACACCCTACCCTGAGGCCTTGGAAACAATCAAGAAAAAGAAGAATGTTGTGGAAACTGAGGAGCTATTGGAAATCCTTAAGCAAGTACAGATTAATATTCCGCTCCTTGAAGCCGTCAAACACATCCCTGCTTACGTCAAGTTTTTAAAGGATGCCTGTACACCCAAGCGTAAGCCGAGACCTCAAGCACCTAGGAAGGTTGTGCTCTTTGAACAAGAAAGTTCCGTAATATCAAGCAACCTTCCGCTCAAGCGAACTGACCCAGGAGCGCCCCTGATTTCCTACAATATCGAGGACATGACATTTGATAGAGCGCTCCTGGACTTAAGTGCTTCTATCAATCTGATTCCAACAATCCTGTACCATCAATTTGGTTTTGGAGAGTTGGCACCAACCCCTGTCACCATCCAGATGGCTGATAGATTAGTGAAAACCCCGAAGGGGGTTGTCGAGGACGTGATTGTACGGGTCAAGGACTTCTATTTCCCGGTCGATTTTTTGGTGCTCAACATGGAAGTTCCTGAAAAATTATAGAACGCACCCATAATCTTAGGCAGACCTTTTTTAGCTACGGCTAAGGCAAGCATTGATTGCGCAATGGGATGTATGGAAATCACCTTCGGAGACAGGAAAATGCAATTGGATATCTTCCAAGCGACAAAGTCTTTTGATTGTGATTGCGTTGAGGAACATGATCCCGTGAAACTCTGATCGAGGAATGCCTCACCCTCAGTTCTGTATCAGACCACCAAACCCGTAATGACTGTTCTGACCCGTCACCATCATTACCCGTGGACCTCTGTAAGGCTGAGTACCATCACACAACACCATTTGAGGAGATCAATATTGATCAACTCCCGCCCTTTCCCTTTCCATCAACTGTGATTCCACCCGCACCTGAACTTAAGCCATTGCCCAAGAATCTCAAGTATGTCTTCTTGGGACCTGACCAGACCTTCCCAGTGATTATTAATTTTCATCTAACCAAGGATCAAGAACTTAGGTTGATTGCGACCCTTTCAGAACATTGGGCCGCCATTGGTTGGACCATTTCGGACTTAAGAGGAATTAGCCCCACCTATTGCACCCATAAGATTTAACTGGAAGACGGGGCATGACCCTCCCACCAGATGCAGAGACGTTTAAACCCAAACATGTGGGAGGTCGTTAAGAAAGAAATTATCAAGTGGCTTGATGCTGACATTATCTATCTTATCTCCGATAGCCCCTCGGTGAGCCCCACTCAAGTGGTTCCCAAGAAAGCTGGGCTCATCGTTGTCACTAATGATCATGGCGAATCCATCCCCACCCGCACCACCACCACATGGCGGGTGTATTGATTATTGGAAGCTCAATGAAGCCACTAAGAAGGATCATTTCCCCTTGCCATTCATTAACTAAATCCTTGAAAGATTGGCAAGGCAGAAGTATTTTTGCTTCCTAGATGGATATCAAGGATATAACCAAGTCGCAATTGCTTCGGAGGATCAAGAAAAGACCACATTCACTTGCCCGTATGGCACGTTTGCATTCCGTCGAATGCCGTTCGGGTTATGCAATGCACCTGCGACCTTCCAGCGTTGCATGCTAGCCATTTTTTCAGAAATGGTGGGTGAATACTTAGAGGTCTTTATTGATGATTTCTCTGTATTTGGGAATTCATTCGACCATTGTCTGAGCAACTTGAAGAAAATCCTGAAACAATGTATCGAGGTTAATCTGGTGTTAAGTTGGGAAAAGAGCCATTTTATGGTTCAAGAAGGAATTATCCTCGGTCACATCGTATCGCATAGGGGCATCGAGGTAGATCGGGCTAAGGTTGATTTAATTTCCAAACTTCCTCCACCTAGCTCGGTCCGACGGATTTGCTCCTTCCTAGGACATGTTGGCTTCTACCGAAGGTTCATTGAAGACTTTTCCAAGCTTTCCAAACCCTTTTGACCGACCTTCTAGCCAATGACGCCTTATTCCACATGTCTTCTGATTGCATCCAGGCTTATCACACCCTTCGGGATTTAGTCTCCACCGCACCTGTACTTCAACCCCCAGACTGGTCCTAGGACTTTGAGATTGTGTGATGCATCGGATTTCGCCATAGGCGCTGTCCTGGGACAAAGGCAAGATAAGAAGCCCGTGGTGATCTACTACGCAAGCAAAACGTTGGACGAGGCCCAAAGAAATTATACGGTCACAGAGAAAGAGTTGCTCGCTGTAGTCTTTGGACTTAAAAAGTTCCGATCGTACTTGCTGGGATCCCATGTGACTATTTACACTAACCATTCAGCCATCCGACACCTGTTGTCCAAGAAGGACGCAAAGCCCAGGCTTATTAGATGGATCCTGCTTTTGCAGGAATTTGACCTGGAAATCTGAGACAAGGCCGGATAGAAGAATGTGGTGGCTGACCACTTGTCTAGACTTCATCCAGACCACATTGGACCCTCCCTACCTCTATCTGACGCCTTCCCTGATGAACACATCCTGGCTGTGCAAGACAAGAAAATGCTATGGTATGCTGACTGCGTCAACTACCTGGTTGTAGGACAAACCCCGCACAGCTGGTCCAGATAGCAACGGGACAGGTTCTTGGCTGAGGCCAAGCACTATTTCTGAGATGATCCCATGTTGTTTCGCCTCTATGCTGACCAGATCATCAGGAGGTGTATCCCTGAAGACGAAGTTCAGAGTGTGCTTTCCTTTTGTCATGATCAGGCTTGTGGTGGCCACTTCTCTGGAAAGAAAACAGCTGCAAAGGTTCTGTAGTTTGGATTTTATTGGCCGTCCCTATTTAAGGATGCACACAACTTTGCCAAGACTTGCTCACGCTGCCAAACGTTAGGGACCATGACCAAGAAAGATATGATGCCCCTCCAGCCCATTTTGATTGTCGAAATCCTCGACGTTCTGGGTATCGATTTTATGGGCCCCTTTCCACCATCCAACGGCTTTGAATACATCCTAGTCTCAGTAGACTATGTTTCCAAATGGATTGAAGCCGTCGCCACCCACCGATGCGATCACAGGACTGTCATGGACTTTGTTAAGAAGAACATCTTTTCCTGATTTGGAATACCCAAAGCCATGATCAATGATGGTGGAAGCCATTTTATCCATTCCCAATTTCGTACCCTACTTAGAAAATACGGGGGTGAACCACCGGATTGCTACCCCGTATCATCCACAAACAAATGGGTAGACCGAGGTCTCAAATAGACAAATCAAGAACATTTTACAGAAGACTGTGAGACCTGACAGGAAAGACTGCTCCACACGACTTAATGATGCCCTGTGGGCATACAGGACCGCTTTCAAGACCTCGATAGGCATGTCGCCTTATCACCTGGTCTTTGGCAAAGCCTGCCATCTTCCTGTCGAATTGGAACACCGGGCTTACTGGGCTGTCAAGCAATGTAATATGGATTCCCAGTTAGCCGGTGCGCAGAGGATGCTCCAATTATTTGAGCTCGAAGAAATTCGTCGGGACGCCTTTGACAATAGTTGATTGTATAAGGAGAAAATGAAAGCCGTCCACGACCGACTCATTCGTAGAAAAACCTTTGAGCCTAACCAGCAAGTCTGGTTGTTTGACGCCCGCCTAAAACTCTTCCCGGGGAAACTCAAGTCCAAATGGACAGGACCATTTCGAGTGGTTAAGCCCTACTCTAATGGGGCGGTTGAAATCGCTGATCCTAACACTGGGCACACTTTTAAAGTTAATGGTCAAAGATTGAAGCACTTCCTGGCCCAGGTTCCCCCAAAAGAGAGTGTCACCCTCATTGAGGGATGACACAGAGCACCGCCCAGTTGGAGGCGTTAAACTCAGTGCTTCCTGGGAGGCAACCAAGAGGATTCAGACTGATCCGGTATTTTACGTCACTCAGGTACTGTCTTTTTGAACCATTATGCATCCATGTACTTGCCAATGAGGACATTGTCCAACTTATGCATGGAGGGGTGGTAAATTACGTAATCCTGAGCTCATTTAATCAGTCTGAATAATAATAAAAAATAAATAAATTTAGGAAGAAAACTTAGGCATTAGAAACTTGTCAATAGTTGGAAATAATACAAAAAGAACTTAAACACTTAGACTTTTCAGGCCTTCAGGCGTAATAAACCCTAGTGTCCGTTAAAATATGGATTTAGCTTCGAATCCTTGCAACCTCAAGCTATTCTAATCTACCTACTAAATAATGTGATAAGTATATGACTTATCAACTCACCCTCTAACTCAGAAAAACTTTGAGTCTAAGCATTTGCACACATTTTTGCACAGACTCACTTCTCGGAGATTTTGACAGAAATTTGGTAGCTAATGAACTCTCTAGGGTGGTATGGTTGGCAAGTTGTCGTGGGTAACAGCCCATTGGCAGGTTGTCCAGAACCCAGCTACGGGACTATTTCTTCTTCATTGCCTCTAGGTACATTTGAGATCAGGGAAGCCACCTACGAAAAAAAGAAAGAAAAAAGAAAAAAAAGAAGAAAAGAAAATAAATCACACTTCACCGTACGAGTATAGCTGGCAAGTGATCGTAGGTAACAGTCCATTGGTCGATTATCTAGAGCCCAGCTCAATAACTGCACAAAAAGAACCAAAACACTTAAGGAAGAAGCGAGGAAGTAGTACAAGCTGGATAAATATACACTAGAAAAATTCTTGTGTTGACCCAAATTAAAACAAACGTAGGGAGAAAGCTACCAATCGAACAAATACACCTTCAGACAAATATATTTCCTCTTCCGGCCACCTAGAGGCGTAGAAACCCGAAGTCTGTCTGAATTACCGTTAAGTAAGTCTATCACAATCTTCACACCAAGATGCTTAACACTTAGCGTTTTGACCGAGTTTTGGGTGGGTTGGGTAGCCGTAAAAAGTTACCAACCCATACTGAATTCTGAAAAAAATTCTATATATATATATATATATATATATATATATACATATACATATGAATAGTTATATACATTAAAGGAAGGATTTGGGCGATTCGTATTTTGGTAGACACCCAGGCGCTGCTTAGTCTTTGTAAATTAAGATCTTGGTATATTTCCTCCTATTGACAAGTGACGAAATGTCTAAGCAATTACTTCTTAAATTCTGAAAGAAAATAAAGGCTAGAATAAACCTTGTTAGGGACTAGCAAGGAGTAAGCATGGGGGTGATAACTCTGTTGAATACGGCCCATCTTAAGAATAAAAGGCACAATATAAGTAGAATGGAAGCATTGCATGCATCATATACCAAGATTGCTTATAAAACTGTATTAATGGCCATTTGTGTAAGCACTTATCAAAGCAGGCCTTAGATGAGCAATCAGATTGCACGGATGGATTCAGAACGACGAACGGAGTCCAATGGACTCAAGATCGGCCAACTCCGACATCTGGAGCTCCTACAATGGGCCCAAGAAGTTTTGACCGTTGATCTGGTGATCAACGGCCCTCGTTGCGCCACGTCACCCCCGCTCCATCGCACGCCACTTCATCCTTCAGCTGAGATCAAATCTCGGCCGTCGATCTTCAATCGGACGACCAAGAACCGCGCAGTCGACATGACAAAGCGCGGGCATGGCGCAACGGTTAGCGCGCACGCCCGCATGCACGCGACGTGGGTTCGAGTCGTGCGGTGCGTGAAATTGAAGGCCGAGATCGCGCCACGCGGTGCGCCCACAGATCGCGAGCGCTCACGCGCCCGCGCACAGGCACGCTCGAGGTGCGATCCAAATGCATCTAGGGGGAGATTTCAGCCGTCTGATCGGACGGCTCTTACGCAGCAGGTGGGGATCGAGCGCGAAGAACGGCACGGGCGGTTGATCGGCGAGTTGGAGGGCTTCACCGACGCTTTTGGAATGGTTTTAGCAACGTCCCAGACGTCGCTAAAGCCCCTTCTTTTAGAAAGCCCTTAACCCTATTTAAACCCCCTCCAACCACTCATTCAAGGCATTCACTTCCCTTGCAACTACTCTACCCCTCTCTTAGCTAGCTTTAAGCCCTCTTGTAATCGTCGAAGACGACGAGCCGCTGACGGAGCCTCCTCCACCGTTGTGGCTGCCTCGCCGCTCTCCCTCCTCTCTCTCTCTCTCTTCCTCTCTTTTAAGCTGTATTTAATGTTGTAAGCTATGAACTAAAAGTGCATGATTAATGAAGTTACTTTCTGTTCAGTTGTTTACTTTCATTTCTGTTTAAGTTGCATGATCAAGCAAGAAACAACTTTAACCCTAATCTCTCTCTCTCTATCTCTCTTTCGCTTTTCAAATTGCACCTTTCGCAAGTAAAACTCTACGCTTTCCGTGACAAGTGATAAGAAAAATCCGATTTTCACGCCTCCCTGAGACCGCCACTCGGACTCACCTCCGTTTCTTTACTTTAAAATCGACGTTACAAGTGCGACTATAACGACACTTCTTAACACACACGCATAAGCGCACGTCACCCAGCGACCGGGGGAATCGTTTCATGGTGCCTGGGAGCGATTCCACGAACTTTTGAGGAAGTGTCCACACCACGATGTGTCGAAATGGCAACTCGTGCATATTTTCTATCACGGGTTGGTTGAGCAACTCTGTAATCACGTGAATGCTTCCTGCGGAGGCAATTTCCTCAACAGGGATGTAGGTAGCGCATACGACCTGTTTTAGGAAATGAGCGAGAACTCAATTAATCACGCCTCCATGGATGCATTCAACTGATCCCAACAACTCAGGTCAAGTGCTAATGAGATCTAGGATTCTCATTCATTTGACATGGAATTGATTTGTAATAAACTGGATAAAATGGACTTGGTTGCTAAGAGAATGGAAGAATGGATGTTTGGGAATTCAGGAAACACTTCTATACCTACTCAATCCCAGAATTTGGGATTCCATTCCTCACGAGCTCCCACGGTGCGCGAATTCGTGAACCAACTTGATTTGGCTCAACCTGTGAGCTAGGATTTCTTGGAACCTTATGGGTTCCAAATTGGGGCCTTTGATATCAGTTTTTCTGATCTTTCCTTCTCTCCATCCTCGTCCTATGAGGATGTGTATGTAATGCATAAGAATGTTAGGTCCAATCCGTATTCCAAAACTTATAACTCGGGTTGGAGGAATCATCCTAATTTCTCCTGGAAGAGTCAAGGGCAACAGACCCAAACTTGACCCAGCAACTATGCATCTCAAAGTCCTATGGGTCAGGGTCAAGTATACACCCAGTTGCCTCCGAGATCGGTTACTCAACCATCTTGGAATGCCCAACAATCTACAGGGCAGGCTGAGTTAAATCGGCAGATGGTAGAAATGCAAGGGTCCATGCTTTAGCTTATGCAGCAATGAAGACATCATTGGATAACTTGCAATTCGGGTTAATTGCTAACACTCGACAACCCGGTTCTCTACCATCCCAACTCGTACCCAACCTGCGCAATGTGCAGAATCAGGGCAATAGAGCCCAAGGGTACGAGAATCAAAGGGACCCACATGCACATGCTTAGGTGGTTGAGCAGGGTCTCTCATCTTCTTCTGGTTACATGACTAACCAAGGCCCTCCAATCTTTACTAACCCACCTCAAGACTCAAACCCATATGCCTCTGCAAACTGTCACCTTGAGAAGTGGAAAGCAAACCTGGGACCCTAAATGCCAAAACCCTGGGGAGCTTGAGAGAGAAGAGGAGATTGAAGAAGACAATAAGGCCTAGGGATCGAAAATTGAAAATACCATCCATATCCCATTCCCTGAAGCCCTATTGAAAACCAAGAAAACCTTAGATAGCAACGAGGAGCTCCTGGCTTTATTCAAGAGTGTAGAGATCAATATTCTGCTCCTTGATGCTATTAAGCACATCCCGACTTATGCTAAATTTTTGAAAGAACTATGTACCCAAAAGCGTAAACCGAGAGAACCCACTCCGAGGAAGGTGATTCTCTCTGAGCAGGCAAGTTTTGTGATCTTGCATCACCTTCATTAAAAGAAGAAAGATCCAGGTGCCCCCTTGATCTCATGCATTATTGGGGAATACACCTTTGATAGGGCACTGTTGGATCTAGGTGCATCCATCAACCTAATCCCAACTTCTCTTTATGAGAGGTTTGGGTTAGGGAACTCAGGCCAACTTTAGTAACGCTACAATTAGCAGATCGATCGGTCACCACACCGAGAGGCGTTATTGAGGATGTAATTGTCAAGGATTTCTATTTTCCTGTAGATTTCCTCGTCCTTGACATGGATGTACCTAATGATTTGAGGAACATGCCCATCATTCTGGGGCGTCCGTTCCTAGCTACCACCAAGGACAACATAAACTGTGAAAGTGGTAATATGGAGATCGCCTTTGGGGATAAGAAGTTAACTCTGGATATTTTTAAGGCGATAAGAGGATTTGAGGATTGTGGATTCATTGAGGAGCTCGAGGATCAGGATCTTGAGACTTGTATGACAATCAATGCACTCGAAGACTCCACTAGCTTTAGCGAACCCAACCCACAACCCTCCGTGGTAGACCTGCCACATCCTGAAGAGGCTGTTGATTTTGTTCATTCCCAGCCTCTTCCACCGGATCGTCCTGATGAATCTTCATACCTTCTATTCTAAACCCACCCTAGCTGGAATTAAAACCATTGCCCAAAAATTTGAAATATGAGTTCTTAGGACCTGAAAACACACTCCCTGTGATTATTAGTGCTGATTTGACTAAGGAGCAAGAATCGAGGTTAATTAAGGACCTTAAGAACAACAAGGAGGTAATTGGTCGAACTATCCACGACCTTAGGGGGATCGAGCCATCTTATTGTAATCATCATGTTTCCATAGAAGATGGATCTCGCCCTTCTTGCGAAATGCAAAGGAGACTAAACCCGAATATGTGAGAAGTGGTCAAGAAGGATATAATCAAGTTGCCCGATGCTATGATTATTTATCCAATCTCGAATAATCCGGGGGTTAGCCTCGTTCAGATTGTACCCAAGAAGGCAGGAATAACCATTACGACTAACAAGAAAGGGAAAACCTTCACCACTTGTTTAGCTTCTGCTTAGAGAGTCTATATTGACTATAGGAAGCTGAACACAACCACTAAAAAAGATCACTTTCCCTTACCATTATCAATCAAATCCTTGAAAGGTTAGCTGGGTAAAAATACTTTTGCTTCCTAAATGGTTATTCGGGATATAACAAAGTCCCTATCCATCCCGAAGACCAGGAAAAGACAACCTTCACATGTCCCTATGGAACCTTTGCATTCCGTAGAATGCTTTTCGGGCTTTGCAATGCACCTGCGACTTTTCAAAGGTGCATGTTGGCCATCTTTTTTGACATGGTGGGAGATTGTCTTGAGGTATTCATGGATGATTTCTCTGTTTTCGAAGATTCTTTTGAGTCTTGCCTAACTAACTTGGAATTGATCCTCCAGAGATGCATTAAAACACGACTGGTCCTTAGTTGGGAAAAGAGCCACTTTATGACTCAGGAAGGCATTGTCTTGGGTCATGTGGTCTCTAGTCGGGGTATTGAAGTTGATAAAGCTAAGGTGGATGCTATCTCTAGACTTCCTCCACCCACATCCATAAAATAGATCCGCTCTTTCCTTGGGCATGTGGGTTTTTACAGAAGATTAAGGACTTCTTGAAGGTTGCTCGACCCTTGAGTAACCTTCTGGCTAAAGACACGCCGTTTGAGTTTGATGAATCATGCTGTAAGGCATTTGATTTATTAAAAATGGCAGTTACCTGTGCCTTGGTGTTGCAACCACCGATCTGGACAGCCCCACTTGAGATTATGGCTGACGCATCTAATTATGCCGTCGGGGCTATCTTGGGTCAAAAGATTGAGAAAAAGCCCTCTGTGATTTACTACGCTAGCAAGACTCTGGACGAGGCCTAGAGGAACTACACCATTACTGAAAAAGAATTGCTAGTCGTAGTTTTCGCTTTAGAAAAATTTAGGGCTTGTCTGTTAGGTTCTTGTGTCATCATCTATACTGACCACTTGGCCTTGAAACATCTCTTGGACAAAAAGGATGCCAAACCCCAGCTTATTTGCTGGATTCTACTGCTTCAAGAATTCGATCTTGAAATCAAGGATAAAGCTGGGGCACAAAATGTAGTGGCGGATCACCTCTCCAGAATCCTAATTGATTCTCCTCATCTGGATGTCCCGATCTCTGATATTTTTCCAGATGAAACTATCCTTACAGTCTTGGGTATTCGAACCCCCTAGTTTGCGGATATTGTCAATTATTTGGTCGTTGGTCAAATCCCCCAGGATTGGACCAAACAACAACGGAATAGACTTGTCTGAGGCCAAATATTTTTTTTGGGATGATCCCGAGTTGTACCGCATCGGTGTAGACCAGACTATTCGTCGATGCGACCCAGAAATCGAGTTCCATAGCATACTTGAGTTTTGCCATACATCTGCATGTGGACACTTTTCTGGGAAAAAGACAGCGACAAATCTTGCAATTTGGATTCTATTGGCTGTCATTATTTAATGATGCCCAGGAACTCTCAAAGTCGTGCACCCGATGCCAGACACTCAGGAACATGGCTAAGAGAGATATGATGCCCCTGAACCCAATTATTTCTGTTGAAATTTTTGACATTTGGGGCATCGAATTTATGAGACCTTTCCCTCCATTTGGACACCAATATATTCTGGTCGCTGTTGATTACGTGTCCAAGTGGATTGAGGCAATTCCTACCTGGACCAATGACCACAAGGTGGTCATTGATTTTGTGAAGAAAAATATCTTCAGTCGATTCGGGGTTCCTCGGGCAATTATCAGTGATGGTGGGACACATTTCACTCATGCCAAGTTTCGGCATTTACTGGGGAAATACAGGGTGAATCATCGAATTTCCACACCTTTCCACCCTTAGACGAATGGACAGTGTGAGGTCTCCAATCGGGAGATCAAAAACATTTTGCAAAAAACCGTTAGACTTGATAGGAAGGATTGGACCCAAAAGCTAGATGATGCTCTTTGGGCCTACCGTACGGCATACAAAATGCCTATCGATATGTCTCCGTTCCATCTGGTGTTTGGTAAGGCATCACTTACCCATAGAACTTGAACATCGGGCATTTTGGGCCATCAGGAAGTGTAATTTTGATCTAGAGTTGGCAAAGAAAATCAGGAAACTCCAACTATCTGAGTTGGAGGAGCTTCGAAATGATGATTATGAAAATACGAGAATCTATAAGGCAAGGACCAAAGCTCTCCGTGACTAGATGATTTCACGTAAGAGCTTTGAGTCGAACCGGAAGCTCTTTTTAATTCTCGATTGAAGCTTTTCCCTGGAAAACTCAAGTCTAAGTGGGACGACCCGTTCGTTATTGAGCGGATTTTCTCTAACGGGGCCGTCAAAATCTCTAACCCAGATACGGGTAATATCTTCAAGGTCAACGGACAATGTCTTAAACCCTTTGTTGACCATGTGCTCCCTGAACCCGTCTCGGACAAGGTTGCTGTTACCTTGCCTTAACCACCGTGGGCCGATCATCGCCCAGCTGAAGGCACTAAACTCAGCACATGTAAAGACTGTTCCAAGCTGACCAGAGTCTCACGGAAACTAGGTGCTATTCTTCCAGTTCTACTCTCCTGCATGCTTTCATTTTTAACAATGAGGGCATTACAATAGATAAGCATGAGGGGGTGGAAATATCTTGTAATCTTTTTGTTAGCTGTAATAGTAATTTCTTATTTTTTTGACTCTATTAAAATAAATAAATTTAGAATTAGGAGACGAGAACTTAGGTATTAGGAGTTGCAAACATTAGGAATTGATACTTTGAGACCTGAATATTTAGACTCTTCAGGTCTTCAGGCTTAATTAGCTCGGGTGTTCACTCGAATGTGGACTTAGTCTCTAGTCCTCGCCAATTAAAATTAATTTTAATTTAGTAAATAAATTGGGATGATAAGTATGCGACTTATCAACCCGCTCTCTGATTTGGGGAAACTTTAAGCTTAAGCATCTACACACTTTTTTTTGTACTGACTCACTTTTCGGCAGTTCCTTCGGAAATTGGGTAGCTAATGAACTATCTAGGGTGGTATGGCTGGCAAGTTGTCGATGGTAACAGCTCATCGGCCAGTTATCTAGAGCCCAGTCATAAGACTATTGTCATTATATTATCTTTAGGTAAATCTTAGATCAGGAAAGTCACCTACTTAAGAAAAAATGAAGAAAAGAAAAAGGAGAAAAAAAAAATAAAACCACACTTCACTGCACGAGTATGGCTGACAAGTTGTCGTGAGTAACAGCCCATTGGTCAGTTGTCCAGAACCCAGCTCACAAAAAAAAAACACAATAATTCACAAAACACTTAGGGAAGAAGAGGGGAAGTAGAATAAATCGGGAGATATACACTAGGTTCGTCCTTGTGTTGACCTCATAAATAAAAGTAGGGAGAAAGCAATCGTTCGAAAAGATAAACCTCCAAGCAAGGTTACATAGGGTCGTAGAAACTTGAAGTCCGTTTTAACGGTCGCCTAGTGAGTCTTTCACTCTTTTCACTCGATGCTTAGCACTTAGAGTCCTTTTCAAGTCTTGGGCGGGTCGGGTAGTTGTAAAAAGTTATCTCGGAACTCTTAAATTCCAAAAGTACAAAAAAGAATAGAAAAGAAGAAAAACAAGAAAAATTTTTTTTGTATCTTCTCTTCTCAAATAAGGCGAGGGTTTGGATGGTCTGCATTCTGGCAGACACCCGGGTACTGTTTAGCTTTTTTAATTAGGTCTCAGGTTTGAGATTTTCTAAAGCAATCGACGAATTTTACCTAAATACTCGAATCCCGATTCTACTTTTATACATAGCATTTAGGTTAACTTTGCTAAGGACTAGCAAAAAGTAAGCATAGAGGTATGATAAACAAGTATAAATTCATCGTAAAATGCTTATTTATGATAATTCCTAAGCTTAGCATTGCATATCATGATATAAATATTGCCCAAATATCCATTGCATTGCATTTAGGATAGTTGTATATTATGTACATTAATTCCATCATTTTACATGTCCATGAGGCAGTGTGACATCTTTATGGGCTTTGGATAAAGAATCCGACTGTACGGATGAATTCAGAGTGATGGTTGCAGTCCATCAACGCGAGAAGCACCCTGATCAGAGCTTTGTAGCACCCTTCGCAAGAAGATGATGGACGACCCAGATGGCTCAATGTGGGGCCATCCAGGCCACCCCACCTGAGCCAAGGCGTCTCCAAGCCCACTGCAAGATCAGATCCCAGGCGTCGGATCTCAATCCAACGGTTGAGATGTGCGCTCCACGGCTGAAGAAGCATCTCATCTCACCCAGCCTTAGGCAGATCAAGTGAGGAGTCATCTCGATTGTTGGATCTTCATCCAACGATCGTGGGCGCAGAAGCTTAATTCGTAAGCAGAGCACATAACGATCCTCAGCATAGTGGTTTTCACCTCAGCTCACTATGCTCAGCCACGCGTTCGAAGCCCTGCGTGCAGATTTTATCTGCTGAAGTGCATACAGAAGGGAAATTAAGTCGTCGATGGAAGATCGGGCGACGAAGAAAGCAGCTACATGGGTGCACAGTTGAGCGTAGATGTTGCACGTGGCCACCGACGCACCTCGAGAACTCACCATCTGATGCGTACAGCTAAGACATCTGGGAGGTGCATCCGACGGCTGAGCATGCGAGGCATGCGATTCAAATTTTGCGAAGGGGTGCGATCTTCTCTCGGTTGTGCAATCCTTCATCCGACGGTCAAGATTCATCCGTGCCTATGTGCGCGATGACAGCTGCAGGTGTGAGCGGTGGGTGCGGGATTTATGACAGAAGAGCAGGCCTTTAGTGACACTTGCAGCTATCACTAAATGGCTTGCGTAGTGCGTGCGCCAGCCAAGGCAATGAAGAGGGGCAGATCTTTTGGTGATAGCTTGAGCAGCCTTTAGTGACGCTTGTAGCTGTTGCTAAATGCTTGTGCGTGGGATTCTCTTCTTCCAATCCACTATATAAAGGCCTACACACCCCCCTTGCCAAGGCATCTCTACCTACTCTACTCCCACCTACTCCTAAGCTCTAGCAAGCCTACCAACACACCATTAGAGCTTACTCTCAAGCTCCCAAGGCTCCTATTAGTGTAGCGAACCTCTGCCTCACCAAATATTCCATTTTCGCATCCCCATTCATAGGTCACCTTGGAGCCATCCTCCCACTTCCATTCCGGTAGCAGATCATCTCTGCCTTCTCACCTCCATTCCGGAGCCACGCTGAAGTTTTCCTCTACTTGACGTCCTGCATCTCACCTCCGTCGTCCTGCTCCTCACCTCCGTCCGAGCTTCCGCCAGGCACCGTCATCTCGCCGAACAATAGATTCAGGAGATTTTTTCTCATCTCCCTCTCTTTTTATGCTTTCGTAGATTATTGTAATAGACATTTATGTAATACATCACATTTGATTCCATCTCTATCTTGTGATTGCTCATCTTTTATTTGAAAAAAAAAAAAAAAACTCTGAAACACCAAAAAGAAACAAATCGAAGTGCGGTTTTCATACAAAGTAAACGTCGCCTCCTTGTGTTCGATCTGGGACTCCCTTAGAGTTTCAGTATAAATTTTATTTGATCACGAGTTTTGCAACTACGACGATAGGTTACTCGTAACCTCGATTTCAAACACACGAAACATGTGCGATCACATAATCAACAGTGAGAAGTATGTATTTGAAGCCATGTTAATTCGGGAAAGGGCCCATGAAATCGATGCCCCATACATCGAACACTTCTACGACTAGACTGTGTTGGAGAGGCATCATGTCTATCCTGGTCATGGAATCGATCGACTGGCATCGCTTGCAGCACTTGGCAAAAATCGTGTGTATCTCTGAAAATGGTTGGCCAGAAAAATCTCGACTGCAAAATCTTTGTAGCGATTTTTAGGCCTAAAAAATGACCACAGGCTTCGCTGTAGCAAAAAGATAACACACTCAAGATTTAGGAGTCTGGGACACCTAATAATCTGATTGTCTCCAATGCAAAAGAGTAAGGGGTCATCCCGAAAATAGAATTTGGCCTCAGAAATAAATTTGAGTTTCTGATCCTTGGATAAATTCGCAGGAATCTTGCCTGTGATAAGATAATTCGCGATATCCACATACTAGGGAAACTTGACAGAATGGATTGCCAACAGAGATTCATCCGGGAGTTGATCTGCAATGGGCAAGGAATAAGCGATGTGGGCTGGGTCTAGTCTTGATAAGTGATCCGTCACCACATTTGTGCTCCGGCTTTGTTGCGTATTTCGACATCAAATTCCTGCAAGAGAAGGATCCATCTAATGGGATGGGGTTTGGCATCCTTTGCCAACAAATGCTGAAGGGCAGAATGGTCTGTGAAAATTATCACTTTGGACCCAAGCAAGTATGATCGGAATTTCTCCAACTCGAATACTACCGCTAGCAGTTCTTTTTTCGTGACAGTATAATTATGCTAAGCCTTATTCAGCATCTTGCTAGCATAGTATATTACAAAAGGTTGTCACTCTCGACGTTGACCTAAAACAACTCCGACGGCGAAATCAGAGGCATCGCACATCATCTTGAAATCGAGAGACCAATTAGGTGGTTGGAGAATCGGGGAATTAGAGACAACACTTTGTAAGGTCTCAAAAGCACTGAGACATGAGGCCTTGAAGTCAAACGGGACATCGGCTACCAGAAGATTTGTCAATGGGCATGCGATTTTCAAGAAATCACGTATAAATCTCCGGTAAAATTCGACGTGACCCAGGAATGATCTAATTTGCTTAACCAAGCTAGGTGGAAGTAATCTGGATATAACTTTTGACTTAGCTCAGTCGACCTCGAGTTCATTGGATGAGATCTTGTGACCTAGTACAATGCCATCCCTCACCATGAAATGGCTTCTCTCCCATGAAAGCACTAGGTTTACTTCTATGCATCGTTTCAGGATCTTAGTGAGCTTATCAAGATAAGACGAAAAGTCATCTCCGAAAATGGAGAAATCGTCCATTAACACTTCCACATAATCCCAATCATGTCAGAGAAAATGGCCATCATACAATGCTGAAATTTTGCTGGTGCATTGCAGAGGTCGAAGGACATTCACTTAAAAGCGAATGTTCCAATGGGATGTGAAGGTAGTCCTATCCTGATCTTTTGGGCTAATTGCTACCTAATTATACCCAGAGCATCCATCCAAGAAGCAAAAGAAACTGCGCTCAGCTAACCACTTTAGGAACTGATCAATGAACGGTAAAAGAAATGATCCTTCTGGGTGGCCCTATTTAGTTTCCTATAGTCTATGCAAACCCGCCATGAAGTCACCGTATGGGTTGGGATGGATTCACCCTTGTCATTCTTTATGACAGTGAGTCCTGCTTTCTTGGGCACGATCTGGATAGGACTAACCCATTGGCTGTCGGAAATCGGATATACAATGCCTGCATTCAGCCATTCAGTGATCTTTTTAATAACCTCTAGCATATTTGGGTTCAACTGTCTTTGAAGTTGTCTTGATGGTTTCACCCCCTCATCTGTCTAAATGTGATGAGTGCGATACAAGGGGTGAATCCCACGGAGATCAGCAATACTCCACCCAATAGTAGCCCTATGGTCTTGTAAAACAGAAATCAATTGATGCTCCTGTTCCTAGGTCAAGTGAGCACTAATAATAACCGGGTATGTCTCACTTTCACCCAAAAACATGTATTTGAGTGAGCCAGGTAAGGGCTTCAGTTCAATCACGGGTGGGTCAGAATCAGAATTGTAAGTGGGAGAAGCAGAATCAATAGAGGGAATTTGGTGATCTTGATATGCAAGAATTCCCACTAGTTCGTCCCTGCAAAATCGTTAGTTGTGACTGTATTAATGGGAAACCCATTTGTTGTAGGCACGCCTTCCTGTGTCAGCAGGGGCGATTCAGTAATTTGTTGATCAAGATAATCAAACTCAGGGGTGTCGTGATCAGATGAACACCCCATACAATCGGATCTGCAGGAGAAAATATGCATTGCGGTGGTCTTAGTCCCCTATGGATCGAGGTCTAAAAGCGTTGACAACAAAGACGAAAGAGAGATTGGGTCTTCACAAAGGAGCCCAATGTTACCACAGAAAGTCAATTCCTCATCTTCACCGTCCTTCCCGATGTGATCACAGTCAAAGTTCCTTGATGCCCTGAATATGTCTAGTCTCAGTCTTTCCTTTCCTAGGGTAATCTCCATACACCTGGATGCACAGTCGATGTTTGCTCTGGCTGTTGCCAAAAATGGGCGACCTAAAATGATCGAATCATCACGGAGATTAGGAGGAACCTTCATATCGAGAATGAAAAAGTCTACGGGAAAATAGAATCCACGGACCTTGACGATCACATTATCAACCACCCCCTTGGTGTTTTCACTAATCGATCAGGCAACTGAATAGTAATCGAGGTGGGTTTCAACTACCCAAATAAAAAACAACCATATACAGCGGTGGGAATTAGGTTGATGGACAAATCCAAATCAAGAAGGGCCCGATCAAATGGAGAATCCTGCAAAAAGTAGGAAATGAGTGGAGTACCAGGGTCTTTCTTAGGCGGTAGGTCAGCTAGAATCACGGCGCTAGCTTCCTTCGACAGTACTGCTTGTCCAGTCTTCTGCTGTCGCATCTAGGTATAGTAGTCCTTAAGGAACCTAGCGACAACGGGAATGTGATCTATAGCCTTGAGGAGAGGGACCTGAATATGAACTTCCTTATTTTAGGTCGAAATTTTGCATACCTTTTTCCATGCTATATCTCGTGTCAAAGCCTCAGGAAAAGGGATGGGAATCTTAGGGTCAATTGGCCTCTTGCCTTATCTACCGTAGGTGGCTTCTGAGATGAGGAAGGAGTCGAACCATCCTGCGGTGAAGGGCACGAAAAATCAGGACCCGCCTACCTAAATGGTGGGTCATATGTCATCTTCCCGCTCCTCAACGTAACAGCTTTCACATCGGCATGATGTTCGTGAGGTAGCGGAGGAGCAGAAGGAACAGAGTATGCGGGGTTCTACATAAAAGGCGGTTGACCTTGAACATATCCAAGTGGTGCGGGAGGCACCTGTAATATAGCATGCGCATGTCCTTGTGGTGCCTGAAACCTAGGTGGGGCACCCTGGTTCTACACATATCGCGGGTTAAGGACAAGTTGAGAGGGCAAGGCTCCCTGAGTCCGTTGCTCCTGCAACAGCTGGTTTTGCATGTTTTGGATGCTCTGTATTTGGTCAGCCATTGCCTTCATTATCCACAAGCTATCCTGCGTAGATTTCCTCATTGATTCTTGTAGTTCCTCTTTTAATGCCTCCAAAGGGTCATCCTACTTTGGAGGGTGACCGACAGCTTGATATAGCAGCTGATATATAGAACGGGATTGTTGCTGAGATGGGAATGGTTGCTGCCTTGGATACGTGTTTTGCACATCCCCGTACTATTTGGTTTGGTAGTGTGGATCTTGATGTAGTCTCTGCGAATTACTAAACCAGGAGAAATTTGGATGTTAGCGCCAACCAGGGTTATATGTCTCCGAGTACGGGTTATTACGCCCGTATCCATGAATAGCATTGACGTCTTCGTAGGGCGTCGACATCTGAGACGTATATTCATCAAGGGAATATGCATTAAAATCATCATGTGGTGCGTAACCCTGATTCCGCTGTGTCAGATCGAGATTATTCACGAGTTTTTGATATACGAGATCCCATGAATACGATGAAGATGCATCCCGAGTGAGTAAATTAACTCGAGCAGGAGGACTCGGGGTGCTAGGAAGATCTAGATACAACAGAATTTCCAGAGAATTCAAGTCAAGCTCGAATCAGTTCATTGAGCTTCTTATCTAGCAGATCCACCTTATCCAACTTCTTGGTGATGATGTCCATATCGGCTCGAGCAAATTCGGCGTGAGTCTCATGGACACTAACCCGTTGCTGTCTAGGTCACTTGAATTGGTTCATCGACGCGACATTTGAGTTCTTCGCCAAGGATTCGAACAACTCAAATGCACTGTTCTCGTCCTTTGCGAGGAAATTCCCGCTGCTAGATGCATTGGCCAAATACCGATGTGTGTCATCCAGCCCATGGTAAAAAATCTAAGCTAGGTGCCATCTGGGCACACCATGGTGCGGGCATTTCCTAAGCAAATCGTGAAATCGATCCTAGGCATCATGCAACTTCTCCCTTGGTCCTTGGGAGAAAGTCATAATCATGTGCCTCATCGCTTTCGTTCGATCAATCGGGAAGAACTTTTGGAGGAATTCACGTCATAATTCCACCCAGGTTTCAATTGGCCTCTCGATGGTCTTGAACCAATATGAAGCTTTATCCTTGAGAGAGAATGGAAAAAACTTCATGAGAACTATTCCTAAATCAACATTCCTAGGTCGAACCGTTTTTGCAATTTGACTCAGGTCCTCTATATGCTGGAAAGGATCCTCATTCGAGTTCCCATAGAAATAATTCTGGATTAAACTAATCACATTTGGCTTCAACTCGAATGAGTCTCCGCCTGCGGGAATCCGGACTTGAGCTGTTAGAATCGATGCCACCGGATCGTAGAAGTCCCATAGCTGTTCTCTTTTGGGAGATGGTGCATCCTGTCCAATGTTGTCAAAATTCTGTCGATATTCTGCTGTTACCGTTCTTCTGATTCGACGACCCAAGCTTCCAGATGAGCCGTTGGGTTCAGATTCACTGGATCTTGACCAGGTCCAGCTCAATGGTTAGCCATCTTGGCTAAACAGGAAGAAGGGTGAGAAGGTCTGGGCGATGCAACAAATCGCCTTTGCCTCCTTGGGATTGGTTGATGTATACACATTCATTTATGTTAAAATGCCTATTTATGTATGTTCTTAAGCTTAGAGATGCATTCCATAATATAAATATTGCATAGCATGCATAATTCTGTATTTAAAATAGTTTTTATAAATTTTAGTTTAATGTGCATCCTTTTGTGGCCAAGAGAGAAGGCGAATTATTTTGGGGCCTCAGATTGATGATCCGACTGTACGGATCTGATTAGGATGATAATCGAAGTCTAACGTTTTTGAAATCGTCTTGATCGGAGTTCCGTGACACATTATGCAGCCCAAGGAAGATCAAAGGCCAAGGGACTAGATGATACAATTCGAAGCTTCAAACAACAAATCCAACTGTATGGATAGATTAAGATCGACGATCGTAGCCCGACGACGTGAAAACCAATCCAATCCGACATCCATGGCGTCAGCTACAAAGCAAAGAAGATGGACAACCATGATAGCGCCACATGGCACCATCACAACCGCCCAAACCCACTTAGGCCCCTCCACTCATCTTCATCAAGTAATCCCAGCCATTGGATCCAATCCAACAGCTAAGATTCACTTACGTGAGCGTCGTTCAGACTCAAAGGAGAGGCGAAGATAGATCTCGACCGTTGAATCGAGATCCAACAGCTGAAAGCGCTTGCACATGATTCCATCCACGCAACAATCCATGCCGGTGGTGCATTGATTCGTGCCTTCGCCCACAACACACGGATGCACATTTGAGACTCCCCTCATGCCCCTTAGCGCATCCAATTGAAATTGGTGCGTTTGATGGCGATCAGGCGGCGGAGAGAGTGGAGATGTGGTGCTATGAGCACCGTGCGATCTGCACGCCCGAGTTAACGCACGAACGGACACACGATCATACGTGCGAGCGAGTGCGATGTCAAGTGCGACATGTGTGCGAGATCTAGAGCATCCATTAGAGATTCAACAACGACGATTCATCCACGCCTGATTTAGCTTGCACGTGCGCACGTCGGATCTTCAGCGACGTGTATATTCTTCTCTCTGAAGGGCTGACTGAATTTATCACGAAATTTAGATGATATTTTATTTATTATGTCATTTTCATGTCTTTATTTTTACAATGAGGATATTGCATTATTTAGGCATGGGGGGTGGATACTTAATTTTGAAATTATTTTGTTAGCTATGTGGAATTTCTTTTATTTTCTTAAAAAAAATAAAATTTAAAAAAATAAAAAAAAATTAGGAGAAGAGAACTTAAGCATTAGGAGTTAACTTTAGGAGATGATACTTTAAGACCTGAACACTTAGACTCTTCAGTTCTTTGGGCTTAATCAACCCGGGTATCTTATTAAAATGTGAACCTGTTCTCAAGTCCTTACCATGTTAATTTTATTTTAATTTGGTTAATAAATTAGAGTGATAAGTATACGACTTATCAACCCGTCCTCTGATTTGAGGGAATTTTAGGTCTACAGCATTTACACACTATTTGCACTGACTCATTTTTCAGCAGCTTTTATGAAAATTAGGTAGCTAATGAACTTTCTAGGGTAGTATATCTGACAAGTTGTCATGGGTAACAATCCATTGGTCGGTTGTTCAGTGTCCTACATAACCATATTCATTCTACTGCCTTTAGGTAAATCTTAGATCAACAAGTCACCTACTCAGAAAAAAAATAGATATATATATGCTCAAAAAGAAAAAAATAGAAAAAGGAGAAAAATAAATAAGCTGTACTTCACCGCACAAGTATGGTTGATAAGTTGTTGTGAGTAACAACCCATTGGCCATTTGTCCATAGCCCAACTCACAAAAATGCCCAAATAATTCCCAAAACACTTTGGGAAGAAGTGAGAAAGTAGAATAACTGGGGAGATATACACTAGGTTCGCCTTTGTGTTGACCCCATTAAAAAAATAAAAAAGTAGGCAGAAAGCTACCGATTGAATAGATAAACCTTTCAGTAGAAACTCTTGAAGTCACCTAGGGTCATAGAAACCTGAAATCTGTTTTAACTGCCGCCTAGTGAATTTATTACCTTTTCACATTAAGATGCTAAGAAGTTGAAGTTCTTTTCGAGTCTTAGGTGGGTTGGGTAGTCGTAAAAAACTGGTCTGAAATTCTAAACTCAAAAATTCAAAAAAATTAAAAAAGAAGAAAAATAGAAAAAAAAAAATATCTTCCCTTTTCAAATAAGGGGAGAACTTGGGCGATTTACATTTTGACAGACACCTGGGTACTGTTTAGTATTCATAATTCAGGACCTTAGTTGAAATTTCCTTTGTTAACAAGCAACTAACGCCTTAAGCGATCAAGTTTAATTCTGCTTTCATACATAGCATTTAATTTGATTTTGCTAGGGTCTAGTAAAAGATAGGTATAGGAGTATGATGTATATACATTTATTTAAGTTAAAATACCTATTTGTGTATGTTCTTAGAGATACATTTCATATTATAAAAATTACATAATATGTATCATTATATATTCAGAATAGTTTATATATAAAGTTTAGGTTAATATGCATCTTTTTATGGCCAAGAGAGATTTATTTTGCACTACAACAAATAAGGTTTTTGGTCACGATTTTTAATCGTGACCAAATGATTTATAATCGTCACCAATTAGTGACAGAAAAAAGTTACGTTGCGAAAGAATCTTTGGTGACGGTTCCAGCCAAAACTGTGACCAAAGTCGAAAGGGTTTTGGTAACGTTTCCATCCAAAACCATCACCAAAGCCCCCGTCACTAGATAGGTTATACAGCTTTGGTCATGGTTATAAAGTGTGATCAAAGACTTTTAGTCCCAGATGTAGGATTATGGCCGAAGAGAACTTTGGTCATGGTTTCTTAACCATCACCAAAGAGACCACCGTGACCAAAAATTACTTTTGGTGATCACTAACTAACCGTCACAAAAGGTTCTCTTTGGTCACCATTTATAAGATCTCTTAAAACAAAAATATTAACTTACACATTTATTCTTAGCAACCAATCCAGATACTGCAAGTGCAATAAAATTTCCTTTGTCATGAAAACTTTTAAAAGCTATAGAAATATTTCGTGATTACCATGCATTTTTTTGTACATTTACTGGTTGATATATTACTCTCTTTAAAGTAGTTGTGAAAGAAGGTCTGAAAAGAAAAAGAAGACAATATTCTCGTACATTTACTAGATACATTTACTGTCTCTTTAAACGTACACATTTACTAGATACATTACTAGAATGTTGCTTTGAGGATTCCTGCGAATGATTTTCATGTATCAGCCAAATGAAATAAAGATCGAATGGACATGAAGAAAGAAGAATAAAAAAAGAGTACAGAAAATGCTTCACTATTGCTTAGGACAATATTCTTCAGGAAATTACAGAAAAATTGTAAAAATGTATCTACAGTTAGTAAGACTTGTTCTTCTACTATTTCTAGAATAGCTTTTCTGGGAAATTAAACAAGATTTAACCAAATACTTGGACTCTTACGGTAGTAGTTACGATTACTTCCTCTCTTTCATACTTAGAATCTTCATATGAATCCAAAACAGCAAACTCATGACCTGTGAGTCCAAACATGACCTGAAAGCAGAGTGAATATGATCTTACCAAGCATCATGATGTATAACATAAGCATTTCCATTACGATAAGTTAAACTGATTTCATTAGTCAGATGCACCTTGACATACCAAAGAAGTTCAGAGGTAGTGCATTAGGTTCCTTCCATTTACCATTATTACTATGTATGCTCTTCCATTGGAACAAGCATAGATCTTAATGATATTCACTACTTATAGGACAATATTAGACAGATGACTGAAAAATTTTATGTTCTCTGTGAAATTATAATAATCTTGTGGAGAGAATATGACAACTAAAAGGAGATGTCCCATAAACATCAATCCAAAATAAGATAACCATTCAAATAGAGAAAAAAAAAAGAGTAAAATATTAGGAACAACAAGCATAAACTGAAACGATGATGCAAATGGTAGTCCCTTGATTTCCCTATTACCCATCTGACTCAGCCACGATGGGTCATAGGATGGATTATTTTTCCTTCTTAATGACATCAATTGGGTTGGATACATCTACCGAGAATGGGGCTCCATTCCAACAAGGTAGGTGGATTTGGGACTTTATTTCTTCTTTATAGCCAGTTACTTTGCAGGTATGAATGTGGAGGGTAGTTTTTCCTTTTTAAATTACAGCAGATTATACCGTAACCCTACCAACTTCAGCAGCAATCATAAAATTTAAAGCCAGCATTCTATGCCTTAGGCTCCATTTATATGAGATTAGAATTTAGCACTGGCTATATTTTCGTAAGTGTTAAGTTGGAAAAGTGATGAGTTTGGTGGTGGGATAGATTATAGTGCATTTGATATGATATGTGAGTTAATATGGATTTAAGAAGAAGGTTGTAGTTGTTTATTTTATATTTGATAGTAAAGTAATGGTTAGATGTGATGGATGAGTCAGTACATCACGAGTAGGGATGCGAGATTACATCCCCCCATGAGCCACACCTATTTCACCTATATTGTTCATCCAAACCTGCCAAACTCATACTAAACTCATATACTAACCCTTATACAAATGGAAGATTAAAGAGTTAACAAGAGTGGAGCTTCAATTACCTAGAGTACATGAGACTAGGTAAAGAAGAGCCAGTTGTCCATGGCCATTCATCAAAAATAAAGCAAGATATGTAAGGAACAAACCTGCAAAAAGATATGTTTCTAAGATTGCAAGTACGAATATATGTATGCAAAATTGAATCCAGTATAACCCAAATGCCTCATTCTTCTCTCAAAAAAGAAAACAAAAACTAGGAAGGGAGATGAAAAATGCATTGATCTTTGAGAGGCAGATTATCTTTGATGATACTCACAACTAATTATTTATTGTTAAGGCATCATTTCTGAGTTTATTTTCAGGATAGTTCCTTCTATCATCAGATAAGAGAGAGAGAGAGATGTGGCTACATGTGGGAAGTGGGCTTAGCTACATGGTTCATTGCCACCATTCGGTAGTCATCCTGAATAGAAACCAAAGGGAGACTCTTTAAATGGTCTCAAACAAAGGAAAATTTGTTCCATATTGAGGTCTGACATCATATAACCAAACCCTATTGTCTCAAGTCGAATAATTTAACCCACCAAATCAGCTTGTCCCTTGACAAATACATCTTTCACTGGAACAAAATCTTCTACACTTCACTTGCCATCTGCCAGCAAATTAATTCTTATAAACATATTCACATAATTAACTATCCACATGCCCCCTCATGAATGGCCTTCTTTGAGGCTCACAAGTCGTATGTCATATAAAGTTTAATCTACTCCATTAGACCAGTGTAGCATCCAACTTCAAATCAACTTGCTTGAGTAGAAAGGTCAGCTATTATTTGATACCATTTCTCCTCAGCATGTGGGTGTATGAAACTTAAAATCAATTGGACTGAGTGGAGAGGACCAACAGTTTATATATACCACTAATCAATTTCTCATTAGATAAGGTATTAATCTCTGAGAAATAGAAATTTAGAAGTCTTGTACTGTTTGTCTAGTTCTTTGAAGTGTAATGTAATAGCCTCAAAAATCACTTATGAGCCTTTGCCATTATGAAACCAAGATTTGGTATCAACAAGAAATTACAAAGAATGCAATTTTATAAAACATACCAAATGCATATCCAATTGCCACCCAAAGGAAATATCCATTCAGAAGAGTCTTGTGTGCTCTGTCATATCTGCATTAGAAAGCACGTTATTTCGAATGAAAGTAAAAAAATAATTAAAAAAAATAGAGAGAGAGAGAGAGAGAGAGAGAGAGAGAGAGAGAGAGAGAGAGAGGCTTCCTTAAATTCCACCATGAGAAAGAGGGAAAAATCCATCCCCAGAATTGCAATTTGGTATTAATTTTGATTAGGCAACATATGACCAAAATGAGGCCATTGATCTCTTCTAATCAATGACAACAATGACATAGACCATTTAAACTGAAAGAATAAGCATATGTGATGTCAAGCACGTGAAGCAAAAGGCAACGAGCAGACTAGATAAAAGAATGTCACCGAAGCCAATCATATCATAGCCACCCCAAGGATCAAAAAAACGAGGGATCTTCAGAAGCATGGGTATAGATTCTCCACTGTCATCACCACGTGCAACCTATAAATGAGAAACATTTAGCATGAACTATTAACTTCTCAAAGAAATATATGCTTAGAAGGACCACAACTTGTGAAAAAATAATACTAATATATTTTTTAGAATACCAATAATATGACAGGTACCATACAAAAGTGACGGCACTATATGAAATGAAAGAAGACCTGACCTGGACAAACAATAAGAACTGCATGCGTGAAGCAACACAGAGTAAGCACATTTTAGCATCGCTCTTGGTTAGAAAAAATTCTCCTAACATAATAAGCACATTTTGGTGATTTTCTCTATTCAAAATGTTACTAATATACAATTGCAACTCATGAGAAAAAACTCTCCTACCATAAGGGGGTAGATAACCCACAACAAGGTTAGGAGACAGCAATGGCTTCCCAATGAAGATGCAACCTGTTTGCGTGGGGTGGAGGGCGAGGATTTTGGACATCTTTTCCTGTGATGTGACTTTGCCAAGGAGATCTATGGGCATTTGGACATACCCGACTTGGTGGACCACACAGTGAATGATTTTGGAGCTCCTTCTGATATGGATCTAGGGCAGATCCTCCCGTCCACGTCAAGGTGGCTACAGGCTTATGGTCATTGTAGCTACAAAGAAACAGGACCATGGGTCTAGTTGGAAAATGTTGTAAGGGAAGAGCTTTCCTTTTTTGCTTTTTGAACCCAACATTTGCAATGCCCCACTCATTTTGCTGATTGAAGTAATAAAGTGATGGCTACCAACCACTAGTAGTCATCCTTAATTCAAGAAAAAAAACCCACAACATCACTCAAGCCAAGAGCTTTCCTTTTTTGCTTTTTGAACCCAACATTTGCAGTGCCCCACTCATTTTGCTGATTGGAGTAATATAGTGATGGCTACCAACCGCTAGTAGTCATCCTTAATTCAAGAAAAAAAACCCACATCACTCAAGCCAATTCAGAGGACCCAATCAATCAAGAATCTGTTTACTTATTGAATTTCTCTTTGTCAACTTAGTTTTGGACGACTATTGTCACCGACACCACGCTAAGTAATCAAGTTATTATAAATGCTTAACTACCTAGTTGACCATAAGAATAGAGCATGATTAACCTGGTTAAGCCCTTTTCAGATAGAATACCATAAAAAAGACAGAAGCCCTTCTCTATGTAAGCACCCAAGAATACGAGGGTGGAGCCAGATTATCAAAAAAAGATAGAAACTTGTACCTTATAGTAGAAAAGCGGTAGAAAAATGCCTCAAGAAGCTAGGAAAAGAATACAAATATTTGCAGGCCCCTCAAATGTTAAAATAGGTTATTAATTATGCTAGTACATGAAGCTGAGTTTATAATTTGCCAACCAAACCCCCATTTAAAGAGGCAAGGATTTCTCAGGATTCTCAATAAATAACTGAGCATTTTCTGTGAAAATGCTTTTAGAAAAGCGTGAATACCATCCTAGTTATCCTCTCTTTTTCTTCTCAACCAAAATCATTTCCTCAAAGCTGCCTCAATCCTCCACCGTCCAACAAAGAGGCAATGCTATCACACTACTTGTGTTGCTCTAGTAGTGATGTTAGCAACTGCAGCAGCAGAAGCATCGAAGCACCTAGCACAACCACTTGCACAAGGCACTGCTCAGCAATGCAACGAGTAAATGAGCAATACAAGCAACTTATGACACATGCTTTGCTTGCTGCACCTTAGTGAGGATGCCTACATGAGGCAGCATATTAACAGAAGCCACCATTCAATGCAAGTGCCCACTAGGCAACATCTAGTATAAGCATGCCGATGATAGCGCATGTCCAGCATATGGTTGTTGTGATTGCATGTATGCACATGTCCCTTCATGACAATTATAGGATGTCACTTGCCATTGTAATGCTTTCCATCACCAATTCTTAGGATGCATGCGATGTGAGTCATTGGCATGCACTTCCTGAATGGCAACGAACATGGTGTACTTGTGCATTACCAAGGATGTTGAAAGATTCCAGCAGTGACAGTTCTACTTGGTGATCATCACATAGGCCTTCCTACACTACTTTTCTTCTAAGCCAGACATAGCATCTTGAAGATCTTTTAAGGTTAAGGTGAAAACTTTAGCCTCCATTATCGCTTTTGTAACTTTAAGTCACACCATCAAGCTGATAGTGTCCAAACTATATTCCCTGGTCACGGTCTTTCCATTTTTTTTGGGAGGCAAAACAAACTGAACATTTGGATGGCAAAAGCTCCTGATATGAAAGATGTACTTTATAAGGGGGAATATGTAAGTGTCACATCAGGCGGTGGCTAATGAATAACATCAAGCCAAGAATTTCTGCCAACCAGTTATAAAGGAAGAATGCTCAAAGATATGTGAGACAAAAATAGCCAAGAGATACCGTCTGATGTCTAATGATTCTCAGCTAGCAAGTATCTAGAAGCCCATATGGCCATTCAGTCGGGAAATTTAGTCATTCATTGATCACTACAACACTGTATAAGAAGTCAATTATCACTTGGCCTTCTTGTTGTCTCACTCAAACCTCTCAAACAATTAGTTCTCTATAGGTTTCTTTACGGTCTCACTACTCATCAACTAAAGAACAAACAGTATGCTCTGACATAATACCTGACCTTGAAATTGTTTATAGTCGGCATCAGATAATTGAAACCTCTTCTGTGATCATGAAACCTCTTTTATGATCCATGAACTCTTGTTGCCTCTAGTTATCATGGTGATTGGAGTGATGAGGTCAACATGGTGGCCTTGGTGATATAACCACAATGGTCCTATCTCAAGAAAATACCTTTCACAGAATTCTGTTTGAGATATAACTATAACATTTCAATTTCATTCCTAAATTTGATGCATCTTGAAATTTTCAATATTTTTCAACAAGAAAAACATGGACAGATATTACAACTACAAAAATGCATATATTAACAAGTTAACCAATTGTCCTACCTTAACATGTTAACCAATGCAAACCACCATTTGCAATCATAAGTCAAGATTATTAGAATGACAACCGATACAATTCCACCACTGATCTAAGGAACGGAGCAACTTTCTCAAGACCCTCAAGATTTGCAAGAGATTGGACAAAAGAAATTGGTATCATGTAGAAAAACACCAACAAAAATACCAAGATTGATATGATAAGCCTCCGGATGCCAACAGAAACAAGTGGTATGGCTAGATTTTGCCAATAAACATCACGAGGTTCTGGAGCCCAATCAATTAACCATTGAGTTGGATTCCTACTTTGCTGTGTTTGTGCATAAACTGCAACCCCCCATTGTGAATCAAAGGTGACAAATGCTACTAGCAAATTAAGGAATTCATCTTTATATTACTTAGCCTTGTTATTCTCTGAGTTCAAACAAAGATCTTGTAGAACTTTCAAATGAACAAGTATTACCAAGTTTGATAGGTGTTAAGGAAGATGTGGAGGGTACAACTTAACAATGCTCAAATTGATTTAATAGTTTTGTAACTGTTTAATCCAAAATCTCTGAAGAACAAAGTGGAAGGAAGTTCATGGAGGCCATTTGCACAATAACTGAGTAAAGCAATAGAGGGAACTAAGGGTAAAACTAATTACAAGACGATGACCTCCTTGTAGGGTAGGGAACTGCTTGTAGGAACACCTATGAAGAGCCAAGCCAACGCATTGAACTGCATGTAGAAATGGAAAATCCAATATCAGAACCCAAAGAATGTCAATGGAAAAATCCGAGGTATGATGCTACATCTAAATAGATGAAAGGCAGCAGTTTTTAGCCAATCACTTATTGAGGATAGGTTTGTTGCACCTTGTAGTCATCATGCTTCTCAAAGAACATCTTCCACAAGACCACACGGAAAGGGGCAATACCAGTCCCGATTCCAAGCTATAATTTACATGAGCAATCAAATCAGCTAACACAGATATTTAAGGAAGACATGACATGCTGATTTTACTAGCTCATGAAGGCAGAATTACCATAATGATGGTTGCATTAGGATCAACTGGCATGAGCATCTCTTTCCCAACTGGGCCTGTAATCTTGACTTCGGCTCCTGGCTTTAGGTCACCTGAAACATCACATTACATGAGATGGAAAACAAAGAAGAGAAGTGACATAGACTTAATTTCATTTGTCTCACAAGTTCCTCTGCACAAGGAAGTCACTGTTTTTAACTCCCTGATTTGGTCCACCCTTTGATGAAACAAAGTTACAAGCGCATCGTAACCCCCCCGAAAGTCAATACCCCAAAACAAAATGATTTGGAATTAATCATTATAGTCCACTACGTAACAAATAGCAAATCTTTTAGTTGTTTGCTTGTAGAATTTAGTTGGCCATCAAACCAAATATGTCTCTTAACAGGAGTCATTCCATGACTTGTTTTCAGGATAGATTGCTCATGGGATTTAGTTACCTATTAGACTAAATATATCTCTCAAGAGTCAAGAGGAGACATTGTATGACTTGTTCTGGTATAGAGGCTAACCTGTCAATTCATGTTGGAGCTATTTAAGGATAACATCAATTTGTCATCTAAAAGGATTATTTCTTTCATAAAGCTACTCTTCATATCTGAGTTTGACACTTTCCCTTGGGCAAGTTTAAATTGCCCTCTGCTCTTAACTAGGGTACATACTTTTGATCCTATACTGAATTTGCCACTTCAGTTTGGATTGGCATTTTTTCTTTACAAGTTGATCTTTGAAGTTCCCTTTTATGTGGACTACATCCTTTAATTCCGGCTATATAGAGGTTTGTGTATACATAGTGCCTCCCAAGCCAACATAAACAACTGAACTGCATTAGATAACCAAATGCCGGCAAAAATGGTATGGACATTCTGAATTGGCCAGATGGTATAATGATTCTTACATAAGAAGTTTGAGCAAACTCCTTTAACAATCTCCCCGGCTTCATTGGTGTAAACTAGCCGCTTGACACAGAGAAACCTGAGAAAGAAAGCACAAGCATTAATTGTCACAGTTCTATTTAAATTTTATTTTAAAAAAAAAATGATTTATGATGATTTTTTTTAAAAAGGAATTTGTGTTGATTTTAAGTCTATAAGTTATCTATAAAGCAACAAAACATCCTTGATTTGCCATTTGCAAAATTTAGCAGCATCAAGTAGAAGCCATCTCAACTTACAGATTCACAAGTAAATAGCTCCTTTTTTGTGAGAAATATTATCACAAAAACAAAGAAAGATTATAATCTTAGTTGTCAGGAAGTTCTCATGGTTCATATAGTCAAAAATAAATTGAAGTTCTGAAGATCCAGGAGACATACACTCTTAGAATCACCAAAATTACCAATGGCATTGCTGGCAATGAAATACAATCTCAGCTTGTGTGGCTTCCCATTCTTATCAACCCCATCAGCAATCACACTAATGGATTGCCCTTCTCTATATGGGATTTCTCCTACAATCACATAACAAATTAGCAGTGTCAATGGAACTGAAAGTAAGAGACAAATCCAGATGCTCTTGCCATATTTGTTTTAGGATTCACAATAAAATGAAAGTGGAAAAAGATAAAAGAGATATACAACTGATTTCTTTAAGAAAGCCCATTTTAATGAAGTATTGTATGAGACAGGCATCCTGCCTACATTAAACAACATTCTGTATTTTATATGGTAATTTCTCACTGAGAATCCTCGAGAAAAAGTCCAATATGCTATAATAACTAATATACCCTATTCAATATATTAACTTACCACCAAGGGGTTGTCTCAATGGTAGAGCACCCTACTGGCATCCAAGAGGTCATGGATTCAATCCGATGCCCACCACATTTATCTTCTCAAAAAATATATATTAACTTACTGAAGTAACCTAGAGCATTTCTTCTTAACCTTTCAAAAAAATATCACAAAAGAATAACTTAGGAAAAAGACCCCAGCAATAGGCTTGTTCCTAGAAAAGGCCCATTCCATAAAATGAACATACTAGGTCTCATTTTTTAATAAATATAATAAGTTGGGTCCTCCTATAATGGAGGTATAAATAAAAGCAATGGCATGATGACACATGCAGGCCAAGGTCCTAATATCCATCTTCTATAGCCATCAACCATTAACTTTTGTATTTGCAGGCAGCATCCAACTCATGGCAGCATTTCTAACCAGCAGATGCTCCATTGGAGAATGTGGAGGCAACCCCGTGAATCATGGATTAGCAAGACAGGCTCCTTCAAATACAAAAGTCATATTGAGGGGGTATTCTTTAGTGAACAAGCAGCATAGGATGGTGCAAAAGAACTAATGCCATTAGCTTCCACAGTTATCGTTCAAAGATTAGGACCTTGTTGTTGGGAACGAAAAAATAACAGACATTTTTTGGAAATGTGCCTAAAGGTGGGGTTCTCGGAGGATAATGAGGTTACTAGACATGAACACAATCTGAATGTCCAATATCAATGGTACTAGGAACCCCAGTCAGAGCATCGTATGACCAGTTAGCACAGCAAAACCTTATTTCGCCAGAAGAAGCAAAGCCATCAATTACTAACAATCCTTGATACTTAAGATGATCTTGAAAAATTACCTTCAAAAGAGATGCTGTTTGAGATTACACAACTTCAGTCTAGATGTTTTTCATGTCTTTAAAAGTGGGCCTATCATCCCAACATGCCCCGTCATATGAAGTCTTCTTTCAATCCAGTCCATAGATTTATCAACAAGGGATCTGAAGGGCTAAATCTTGGCTATTAGGCCTATGTGACTTTGCCAACATTGGAAAGCATTCAAGCAAAACCAAATAAATAGAGCTGCACAAACTTGTTTAACCACTTCACAAAATTATGCATCTGTGGGTGTGGAACTTTCTCCAGGAAGATGTATTTTGTTAAGAACTCGATATACAAAAAGGAGAGAGCAGAAAAAAAAGCAAAATAAAAAAAATCGACAAACCAAGGAAAACTCAACAACATATATATAGGATTTATTTTAATGGAGTGAGAAGAGGTAGTGATAGATAGGTTACAAGGGAGGGAAGGCATGGGAGTCCTTACTTCGAGGAGGGTGCAAATGGCGAGCTTGACGGTGTCTTTGCCGGAGGTGTCGCGGTAGTTCTTCTCGAGGAACTCGCGCATGGAGTTGGAGTTCCGGCTGGTGGCGTTGGCCTTCCAGACGGAGAAGGTGCCGGAGGGGTCGGTCTGGTAGAGGGAGGGGATGCCAGTGTAGGGGTCGAAGCCGACGATGAGGGTGGAGAGGCCAAAGGGCCTGACGCTGCCGCTCTGGTGTACCTCTGCTGGAGCCCAGCAACGTACCTCGTGATGTACTCCACCGTGACGGGGTCCTCCACGGTCAGCCTGTGACTCTGGCACTCCACACGGGCTCGGTTGATGAGAACGCGGGCGTCGGCCTTGAGGCCCACGCAGGCAAGGGCGATGTGGGCGTCCAGGTTCACGATCTTCATCACAGATCTGGATGGAATCAGTTGTTATGGTGAGGATCGATCGATGGGGATGAAGGGAGGGTGAGATTGTTACCACCACCGCAACCTACCAGGAGTCCTGGAGCTTGGCAGTGGACTTCTTCTCGACGTTGAGGATGATGGTTTCGGTGCCGCGGACGCCGACGGCGGCATTGCCCTTGCGGACGGCCTTGAGGGCGTACTCGACCTGGAAGAGGTGGTCGTCGGGGGAGAAGACGGTGATCACGCGGTCGTAGCGGGCCATCGTGGTGGCGGCGGTGGCGAGATCCTTTTCTTCTGGGTCTCTCTCTCTCTCTCTCTCTCTCTAGTAGGGCTTTTGTTGAGGGGGAAGGGGAGGGGGAGGGGGTTGGAGTTGGAGCTCTCTCTGCTTTGGGGGGGTGGGGGAGATGACGGATGGGCTGGCTGAGCTTGGGGAGCAAGGAGGTGTGTGGGGGGAGGTGATGCCATTGGGGATCGGGGAGTCAGGAGAGGGAAGGGGAAGGTGATGTCGTCGGAAATTGGGGAGAGGGAAGGGGAAAGTCAAATTTGGGAGAGGGCAGGAAGGAAAATTTTTGGAGGAAAGGTTAAGGTAGTGGTCCTATTTGAAATTGTCATTAAATGATAGGCTACAGTCATGGTTCTACTTGAAATTATCACGAAAGGGTAGGTTATGATCATGGTCCCACTTGAAATTATCACGAGAGGGTAAGTTATGGTCACGGTCTCACTTAGAATCGTCATAAAAGGAAGGCTATGGTCACGATCTCACTTGGAACAATCACCAAAGCCTTTTGTCTCGGTTCTCATCCCTGTAACAAAAGGTTATAACAGAAAATAAATCTCTCTCCCACAATGGTCACGGTTTTAGGTGGAGCCGTGACCATAAATTACTTTTGGTAACGATTTTTAAACTCGTGACCAAATAACCGTGATTAAACCTTAGTTTTCTAGTAGTGTTGGGACCTCGGATTGACGATCCGACTGTACAGATCTGATCAGAACAATAATCAGAGTCTAATGCATCTGAAATCGTCTTGATCAGAGTCATGTAGCACACTATGTAATCTGAGGAAGATCAAAAGCCAAGGGACTAGGTGACATAATTGGAGCTTCAAACAACAAATCCAATTGCACGGATAGATTCAGATCGACAGTCATAGCCTAATGGCGCGAAAATCAATCCAATCTGACATCTGTGGCGTCAACTACAAAGCAAAGAAGATGGATGGCCATGATAGCACCACGTGGCACCATCACAGTTACCCAAACCCACTCAGGCCCCTCTACTCATCTTTATCAAGCAATCTGAGCTGTTGGATCTCAATCCAACGGCTGAGATTCACGCACGCACGCGCTGTTCATACTCATAGGAGAGGCAAAGATATGATCTCAACCGTTGGATTGAGATCCAATGGCCGAGAGCACATGCACATGATTCCATCCGTGCGACAATCCACACCGGTGGCACATTGGTTCTCGCCTTCGCCCACAACACATGGACGCACGTTTGAGACTCCCCACATGCCCCTTAATGCATCCAATTGAAATTGGAGCGTTCGATGGAGATCGGGCGGCAAAGAGAGCGGCGACGTGGCACTATAAGTGCCGCGTGATCTGCACGCCCAAGATAATGCACGAACGAACACACGATTGTACACGTGGGCAAGCACGATGTCAAGCGCGCAATACGAGCAAGATTTGGAGCATCCATCAAAGATCCGATGGCAACGATTAATCCACGCCTGATCAGCTTGCACGCGCACGTAGATACCATCGATGGAGAGTAAGGACCTTTAGCAACACTTGCTACGGATCTTCAACGACGTCTTTACTGTCGTTATAGCCCATGGAAGGATTTTTGCCTCTTCTCCTCCACTATAAAAGAACCTACACCCCTTCATCCATCATCATCTCTTCCTTTCTCTTCCTCACCACCTCTAATGCTCTAGAGAGAGCTTGTCCCAAGCTCGAGATACTCCTCTAGAGTAGAAAATCAAATTATTTTACCACTTCTCAACCCCACTCATGAAACATCCCGTGGCCATCCTCTCACCACCTTCCGGAAGAAGATCCTCGCCGCAACGCAGTCCTGCCCCATCCTCCTTCGTTCGACACATTCTTCTTTGTTCAGCTTTTGCCACATTCATCCGGGGTGTCGTCAAAGCAAGTCGTCCTCCAAGCAACCGTTGAGGGGATTCTTCTCACCTTTATCTTTTATCAATTTCTAGTCTAGTTGTAATTTCTCGATTATCTGTAGAAAACTTTGTTTGAACATATATGTTGATTGTCCCTCTCTCTCATATTCTTTTAGAGTAGATTAGAATAGATCACAATTCGCTTGATATTCTTCCTGATAAAATACCAAAAAAAATTGCATAAGATAAAAACAAAAATAAATAAAATTGAAGTAAGGATTTCAAAACCAAACGTTCTCCTCCTTGTGTTCAACCTAGGACTCACTTTGAGTTTTGATATAAATTTTATTTGATAGCGATTTTTGCGACACAATGATAGGTTCTCCAAAACCCTGATTTCCCTCGCGAAAATAACACCTACCATTGGCTTCTAAGGTCCAACCAATTGAGGTTTAAATGACCTCCTCCTTTGCATACACTAGCCAACCTGGGTTGGTGCAGCCATGCCAAAAAAGGCTAAGGTCTTGTCAATCAAGTGGTCCTTAAGATTAGATGAGTAGATTTTTTGTTAAGAATCCAATTATTGAAGAAAAATTCGTTATAAAATCGACTGCAAGTAATCCCAACCCCTCAAGCTAACACAACCAATCTGTACGAGGGGACTAAGGGGAAGGTTCTTCCTTTGGCTTTTGCCTCCGGTTCCTTTGTACCCCTTAGATGCTATTGTTTGACACTGTCCCACAGATTCGGCTATGGGTTTGGCTAAAGCAGTTGCGATGACCAAGTATTTTGATAACAAATGTAGGTTAATTAACGTATTTTATGAAATTTTTCTTAACCCTTTGTTTCTTCAACTTGGGGTTTTGGTGAGTGGTTCACAAGGTGACCTAGCCCACCAGCTAGCCACTAAACTTGATTAAGTCTAGGCTAGTTAAGTGTGGTCTCTTAATTGAAATCCTAAAAATTAAGTCCTAGGGTTCATGCAATGGCTAAGTGTTCAACATACTACAATTCAATTCAAAACATTCTCCATGGCACAATTTGAATCCAAATGATTTCAAATTTGACAAGCAGATTCCTTTTTCAATTAGCTTTTTAGATTATATTTCTTTAAAATTTTTACTATTTCAAGTAAGTAAATTTGAATTTTTTTCTGTAAGGGGTCAGATTTGGAATTTTGGCCCCTTGTCGATTTTCCCTTTTGAAACAGTATCAATTTAACTCCAAAAATTTGAAAACAATATGGAAATGAAAACTAATTTGATAACCTTTCAAACCCCACCATTTTTAGCCAAATCTGATTTGTGTACTATTCAAAATCGCTTTTTGAAATTCATAAATTTTTGGATTTGAGTCAGTTTGACCTACTTGTATTTCGTGAATTTTCAAAAATTGTACAAATCAAATTTTTTCAAATGAATGGTGTGGTTTGAAAGTTGATTTGAAAATATAACTTCAGCTCGAACTTCAAAATTTTTGAGTGAGAATATTCGGCAATCGAATTTTGAAATCTCAAAAAAATTTGGTCGAATTTTTGGGAGTAGTGAAAAGGCTTTTGAAATAGTTTGAATTAAAAAATGAGCCTTTTTCACCAAAATGTTTTTTTTTGTAATTTTTTTTCAAAACCTTTTGTTTCAATTTTTTTCATCTTTTTGGAGGGAAATTATTCAAATTTTTCCTTTTTTTTTCAAAAATAAACTTTACCCCTAAGATTCAAAAGAATCCTAAGTCTAAGATCTTTTTTTTTTGCACGAAAATATTCATATTTTTTTTTTATTTTTTCGAAATCATGCCTACCTAAGATTCAAATGGAACCTAAAACTAAGATCAAGATGTGTACCCGATTTCTTCACCTATGCTTGATGTGTGCACGGACTCCATTTGACCTATTCCTACACATCAAAAGCAAGCAAAGGCAGATGTGTCAATGTTACACTCAAAAATCAAAAATCAAAATCGTGTTGCCTCCCTGGTAATGGCGCCATTTGTTTATAATCATAAAATGCGTATTTGATTAAGAAAACATCGTAGTATAGCGTGAATCATGATTCCAACAAAAATAAAGTGACAAGACGGTGAGTCCTGGTCAATCTCAAGGAGGCATATGAAAATAAAGTTGATTTCTGATTTTACGTTATTTTCTTGCTTAAAATCGGACTCCAGTTTCTATGGTGCGATTTAGAGATGCGCCAATCGCATTATTAATGCAGAAAACATGTGTGCATCAAATATATTTGAAAGGTGAATGTGTGTGTTTGATTGAGTATGCACAACCTCTACTATACTATGGTGACTAGAAGAAAATAAATTGATTGATAATTCATTCACATCTTCTGGAATCGACATTTTGTTGAAATATAGATAAACAAATCAAATATTAGGCAACTGGTGACTTCATTTCCTCAAAAATATCGTTATTACAATTAAGTTTAGAGGAAAGCTTGTACATGAAATTGAAAATACTAAGGACTATGCTAATAGAATAAAGATGCACACATGGAACCCATGAAGAGTTTATACATGCACTATGGATGGTAGGAATACTACACTACTAAGCAAAAAATTAATGCACTAATTAAAACTATGAAGAACTAGCTAAAGAAATCAAAACATTGGAGGTGGTCTCCAATGGCTGTGTGGCTTAAGGTGGTGGGAGGGGAAAGAGGGACGGCCAAAGTGGTTGGTCGGTCTCTTGAGAGGATGGTGGACATGCTCTAGCTCTTGGATGTAGGGATGGAGTGAAGATGGTGGAGCTCTGTTAGTCGCTCGAGATTGGATTTTAAATCGTTGCGTTGCAGTATAGTCGAAATCTCACGAAAAACAGATAAAATTTATACTCGAAAAGTCCGAGGTCGTTCACTGAGAGTAAATAGGAATTCAATTCTCAAGATTGCAATTTAAAACAATAGAGATAAGAAATTATGATCAGAAATCGATTAAGAATAATGTGGCAATAATATCAAGTGTTAGATTAGAAAAAGAATGGAGTAAAATGGTGATTTGAATCACCAATTACTCCGTACAATAATATCAATTGGAACTCAATAACTATGTATGAAATAAACTCAAATCAGTTGTCTGATTGAATGATCAGACGTTTAAGACGTCTGATGAATAGTTCTTCTTTGCTTGATTTCTTCTTCTTCAGTTCTGTCTCTTCTCTTCTGCGACTCTTCTATTCTTCTTCTTCTCTGCTGTTGTTCCTCTTTTGTTTCTCTTCTTTCACTACTCTTTTCCTTCTTTTCCTTTTCATCTTTCTTTCTCTACTCTTCTTCTTCTCTTCCTTCATTGCTTCTCTTATTTACATAGAGGGGGAGAGGGTCTCAAATTTGGCTAAGTGTTAACTAACTTCTCCAGAGCAAAACCCTCCCCTGCCCCGTGCAAGCTCTCTCTCTTTCTCTTCTTGGGTCACGCTCTCCCAGTGCCTTCAACAGTACCGAGTATACAGGTAATCGGACCTAGAGTGCACCCAGGTCCAGGGTTACGGGCGTGGGTCGCAGCCGAGGAGTGTACAGGGCTTAGGCGGGTCATCGGGTCTGCACCAGGTCCGCGGGGGGTGTGTCACGGACGAGGAGCGTGAGGGGTGTAAGGGACCTCACCCCTTGTGACTTGAGGCGATAAGCCTCTATCACAAAATCAATTTATGCTGCACAAGAGGACCGTTCGTATTCGATGTGGGACTATGTTGTCCCCCTTTTCTTCGTGCGTAGCTACAGTGGAAGCTCTCTCAATTGGGGCAGCTGCTAAGGGTATCTCCCTCAATTGGAGACCTGGGCGCGTGTGTGGGACGAATCTGCGTGGCCTGGAGCTAAGACCTGGAGTGAAGGCGCCGTGGAGCAAGCTTAAAGCCTTGCTCGAAGCTACGGCAATGGCGATTGGAGCTCGACACCTGAAACAAGCAAAACGGCCTCTCGGCCCTATTGAAACACTTCAGGAGAGTCGCCGTGGGTCGTGGAATGTGGTGGCAGTGATCTCATGGTGGGTGGATGTGTGTGGTGGCCGGACGAACCTGGATATGGCCGGAGGGAGTGGGTTTGTTCGGCAATGCGTTCGGAGGGCCAATCGTCCTAGCAAAGTTAAGGCTTTTGCTCCTGAGGTCAAGGCGGAGGTGTGGAGTGCAGGAGCGGTTGGTTTGGTGATGTGTGGAAGCCACTAGGGCTCGCTGGAGGTATGCCGGCGAGATGGAAGATGGAGTCACGGAGGGCGTTGATGAGGTCGAAGCGGTGTGTTGGAGATGTTGGCATGCTGAGGAGAAGTTGAGGAGTCGTTTGAGAGAGGTAGCGGACGACGGGGAGTGGAGATGGCGTTGATTGCGGTATGGCTCGTGCCGGAGAAGGAAGTTGCTCCGGTGGATAGGAAATGGCGAGGAAGACGGTGAAAGGGGCGTCAGCGGCTACGGCTCGATGCGGAAGAAGATGAGGGAGATAGCTCCACTGCCGGTATTGCGAATGGAGGAAGAACGGAGGCGAGAGTTGCCGAATGTCGAGGAGCAATTTGGCCAAGAAAGAGGAGAGGAATTGGAGGTGTTCAAGGCAAAATTCGAGAGTGGGAAGAACAGCCTGATCTGGAGATCTTTTTATAGGCCATCAGAGGGCAATTAGAGCTTGGGAAGCAAGCTTCCCAAGCTTAGAAGGTCGCCAGAGTTGGAAACCCAATTTTCAAATTATTCGCATTAGGATTTGGGTAAGACTTGGAGCCCAAGATGTGGCTCAAATGGAAGGCAACTTCGTCAAGAATCTGGGTATTTATTTTGGGATTGATTGATTGAGAATAGAGCAATAAATTCTCGCTCAATCTCAACAATGAAGCTCAAAGTTGCTTATAATGGTGCCAGGGACCTATTTGCAAAGATGAAGACAAAGTTAGGGGCCTTTTTGTAAGGATTTTGAAAGTTAAGGACATAAGTGTGATCAGGCAGGACCAAGTTGCAAACTAGGTTAAGACAATCTCAGATTGGGCCCAAATTTTGGTACAAACCTATTTTGACCTAAGGATCCAATGGTGAAGTTGGATTTTGGTTTTTACCATATTTGACTGGGTAATTTATGCAAAAACCTAAATCAGGGCAAATGTCTGTCTGAGACTCTGTTTTGGGTCAAGATGGGTTTTGATGGTCAAATTGAAGGTACCAAACCCTAGTGAATATTTTTCTATAAATTTTAGAGGGTTTAGGTGAATTTTATCCTGATCATAACCTCAGTTAATTAAACAGGTCTATTTTTGGGGTTTCAAAAGTCATTTAATTTTCAAAACACGTGCAAACCCTTTTCTGTATGTTCTAACCCACTTGTTAGCCTCTGACCCTTAATTACTTCTTAGGAAAATCCATGGTTATTCTACATTCATGATATGATGGTAAAATTATAGTTTTAACCCTAGTTTTTTGTCTTTCCCTTAGAATGATTATGCAATGAATTACAGTCCTCTGGTGGTTATGTAGGAGCATTTACTAACTTAATCAGATCAAATTGAGCTAGTTATGTCTCATGATGGTGTTCCCATCAAGCTCGCCAATGGTGTGGAGTGATGAATGGCATCCAAGACTTAGATTTTCTAGATGGGATCCATGGCCATCCTAGGGGGTCTTTAAATAGGCCAAGGGATGACTCACCTAGAGAAGTGTGGAACTCTCTAGAAGAGCTCCCATCTTGGCCATCCAACCCATTTGAAATGGTTCTTCTTAGATCAACTTCTTATGGGTATGGTTGTGGACTCCTTGAAAGACTATTTTCATCTTTCAAGGTGGCACCACTTGGAGGCCATTCTAGATAATTCTAGAGTGGGCTGCAAAGTAGTGGTGTGTGTTTGTGTGCGTAAGTGTGTAGGTGTGACTAGGTGGCTTAGGTCTAGTCCTATAAGTCTAGGCAATTAGGTCTAGGTGGATTTCTAGAAATAGGTTTATAAACCCTAAGTGCGATTAAACTTATTACAAGTTTAATTGAGTGGATGTATGTGCAATTGGAAGAGAAAGTATCCAATTAGGTCAGGCTTAAGTCAATTGGGCTCTCACTAAGTCCAATTAGACTTGTGTTGGTTGAGGTTTGAGCTCAATTGGACTCTAAGAGTCCACTTGACTAAGTGAATTGTGATTGACATAGATCCAAGTCAATTAGCTTTAGTGAGAACCTAATTAGGTTCTTAGGAGGGCCTTAGGGTAGTGTACTAGGCTTAAGGTGCCTTAATTTAGGTTCCCTAGGGTGTAGGATTGGGTTTAGGGTCTTAAAAAATCAAGATCTAGGCTTGATTTCAAAAACAGTAATTGGAGAGGGGCTCCAGACATTTGATTTAGTGATCAGACAACTTATACTTCAAAATCAGAAGTCTAAGTCTCTAATCTAGATGTCCAATGTTGAGTGATGGTGAATTTGAGGTTCTGTCTTGGAGTTTTGCAAAAATTGGACATCTGACACCTTGTCTGGACGTCCAATATTCTACCAGATGGGGTTTTGGGTCTGCAAGTGGTGTCTAAGGGTTCTGGACATCCAACAACCTACCTGGACATCCAGATATGGGCTGGAAGATGAGTTTTAAGGTGTTCTAGGTTATGGTGACCTAATCTAAGGGTGGCTAGGGTTTGGGAAGGTATCTAAGGTTGTCCTAAAACTAGGAAAAGTCCTATGTTCTTCATAATTTAATTCCTACATTAAAATTCTACTTGTAAGGTAGTATATCTCTTCCCTACATTATGACTTCATCTATATTCCATAGCCTTTGCTCCAGCTCTACTGTAGCTCTCCCTTCTTCAGGTCTAGCTTTAGGCCATCTCCTGAGTTTTTTATTACCTACAATCAAAATAGTGCACTAATTAGTACATTATTTTATGATTACTTATATAAAGTAGAAAAGATGCAATGTATGCTGCTAATGCATGAATTATACTACAATTATGCTAAGTTCTAACTTAATTCAGGTCATTTAAGTCCTATGATTGCTGTGAAATCATTACACCAGTAAGATGCTGGATGAGGCCCAGTGTAATTGCACAACCACTAAAAAGGAGCTGCTGGCCGTCGTCTTTGGGTTGGAGAAATTCAGATCGTATCTTCTGGGCTCACATATTACCATCTTCATTGACCACGTGACCATTTATCATCTCATGCATAAGAAGGATGCTAAACCCCAATTAATTTGATGGATCCTTCAGTTACAAGAGTTTGATCTTGACATACAAGATAAGGCCAGAGCCCAGAATGTGGTCGCAAACCATCCCTCTAAACTTGACCCTGACCATATTGGACTTTCCCTATCGATGAATGAATCCTTCCCTGAAGAGCACCTTTTGGCGATAGATGTAGCAAGTGGACCTTGGTATGCCAATATCACTAATTACCTTGCCTCTAGCTCTCTTCCTCGAGGCTGGTCTAAAAACCAGTGCAAGCGTCTCATTTCAGAAGTAAAGTATTACTTCTGGGATAATCCACTTATTTTTAGATTACGTGCCAACCAGATTATCTGTCGTTGTGTTCCTGACACTGAGATCCTCGGTGTGCTATCCTTTTGCCATGATCAGGCCTACAGAGGCCATTTTTTCGAGAGGAAGACAACAACCAAGGTGTTGCAATGCAAATTCTTTTGGCCCTCCCTTCATTAGGATGCACACAATTATGCTAAGTGCTGCACTAGGTGCCAGTCGCTAGGGTCAATGTCACGCCACAACATGATGCCCTTGCAACCTATCCTAGTTGTAGAGGTCTTTGATATATGGGGAATCAATTTTATGGGTCCCTTTCCTCCATCCAACGACTTCAAGTACATCCTCATTGCCGTTGATTATATCTCGAAATGGATTGAGGCTATTCCCACTCATCATGCTGGCCATGTCGTCACCACCAAATTCGTCGAGGACTATATCTTTGTGCCTTTTGACATCCCTCGAGCCATATTTCGAATGGAGGAACCCATTTCACACATTCATCTTTCTAGGCACTTTTGAGGAAGTACAGAGTTCACCACTGTATTGCTTCTCCGTACCATTCCCAAACGAACGACTAGACTAAGGTGTCGAACTGGCAGATCAAGAAAATCGTCTCGAAAATGGTTCATCTTAACCATAAGGATTGGTCCGACAAGCTAATTGACGCCTTATGGGCATATTAGACCACCTACAAAGCTCCCCTAGGTATGTCACCGTATAGGTTGTTTTTAGAAAGCCTTGTCACTTGCCCATTGAGTTGGAGCACCGTGCTTATTAAGGGGTTCACCAGTGTAACCTCGACCCAGACCTATGTGCTCGAGAAAAGAAACTCCAACTCCAAGAATTAGAAGAACTAAGACGTGAAGCTTATGACTCTACTTTATCCTTTAAACAACAAACCAAGGCTTTTCACGATAGCTGCATATTGCAATCGAAAATCATCATAGTTTAAGAAAACATCACGTCGTAGTATAACGACAAAAATTGATACAACATTTAAATTTATAAACCTCAAAAAATCATGAGTTCCGAAATCGTTTGCGGGGGCAAATATGAAATTCAATCACTAATCAAATAATTCAATCAATGAGCATAATAATCAATCCATAATAATAATATGCAATGAATGAATAATCCACTAAAAAGATATTCAATTAATATCAAAATGTATCTCATGACTCAAGGACAAAAATATAAAATGAAGCATAAAAAATGTTGGTTTAAACCACCAATTAAGTCCCACAGCCAAGCACAATTCCTAGCCACATCAGATCAGATCTTAATATCTTTAAAGTAGCCAAAATCAGACATCTCCAAGGCACATCAAATGCCTTAAAATCAGCCCCTCAAATCTCTGAAATTTTTCCTAAGTGTTAAGGCACGAATCCTAATGATGAACAATGCAAAACCGACCCCTCCTCCCTCAGAAAATCCCATTTTCTCTCTCTCTTTCTGAACTGAGTTTAGGATAGTCGGGTTGGGTAAATAGGTCGATGTCCAGACCCATTGGCATGGTGGTGGGCAAGGGTGCATGAGGGTAGGTGAGGGACCTCACCTCGTGTTTGAGGCACTAAGCCATAGCACGGAATTGAATTTGTATGCATTTCCAAATCGATGTTCCACGATGTAGGACTATTGGATGCTTCAATTCTTTATGCGTAGTTGGTGATTAGTTCTTACAATTATTGTTGGTGTTGTCGCTGCTTTAGCCAATTGAAGGCCTGAACCCCTTCCTGACTTGAGTCCATGTCGATTGAGGGTGGTAGTGGGAAGCAATGATGGCCGTAGCATGGCGAATGGTACTGGAGAAGACGATGGCGGCAACGGAAAAGCCTACACAAAAAACACGGCCCTAAGGCCTAGCTAGTAGGATTAGTAGTTTCACCATGACATGGTGAATATGGTGGTGGGTTCAATTTGGTGGAAGCGTGCGTGCGGTGGTCGGCTGAAGTCGGTGAGGGTGACGAAGCGATGGGTTGTCCGACAGGGGTCAAAGGCGGTTGCTCCGCCCAATAGGGTGAGGGCTTTTGGTGGTGAGGGCGAGGTGAAGCTTATGGAGTTGTTGGCGGTGTGTTTGAGTGTGTGTGGAGATGGGGCGATGATGTTGACACATCCATTTAGGTTAAAATGCCTATTTATGCATGTTCCTAACCTTAGAGATGCATTCCATATTATAAAATTGCATAACATGCATCATTTAGAATATTTTGTATAAATTTTAGGTTAATTTACTTCCTTTTGTGGCTAGGAGAGAAGATCTATTTCAGGGCCTTAGATTGACGATTCGACGTACGGATTTGATCAGGACAACAATCGGAGTCCAACGCTTCCGAAATCGTCTTAATCGGAGTCCTGTAGCACCTTATGCAGTTTGAGGAAGATCAACAGCTAAGGGGCTAGGTGACACAATTCAAAGCTTCAAATGACAAATCCAACCACACGAACGGATCTAGATCGACAATCGCATCCTAACAGTGTAAATATCGACCCAATCTAACATTCGTGGTGCCACGTACAAAGCAAACATAACAGATGACCATGATGGCCCCACGTGGCACCATCACAGCCACCCAAGATTTACCGCAGCTTCCGCTCACCTCCAAAGAGCATCCTCGCGAAGAAATCTCGACTGTTGGACCAAAATCCAACGGTCGAGAAGCGGCCTCCACACGCGTGTCCACGCGATAAACCGCGCCCACAGTGTAGTGGTCGCAGGTAGTGCTCTCAAACCACGAGCGTGAGTTCGAGTCGCAGTGAGGGGAGGAATCTAGCAGAGAAGGCACACAATTAGAATTGGATTGTATGATGGAGATTTGACGGTGAAGATAATGACGATGTGGCGTCACGAGCGTCGCGTGATCTACACGCACGTGATCACTCGCTGACCGATGCTCCATCTGACGCACACTCTAGCACGCAATCTGAGTGCGTGATCCTCACGCAATCCTAGCCATCCATCTTTGATTGAACAGTTCACCATTGACCACGCCTCTGCAGCTGTATGTGCGCATGCGCGAGCATGAGCTGGGGTTGTAGCTATGCTTGCGGCAAAGCTTTAGTGACAATTGTAAATGTTGCTATTGACCATGACTTCATTTTGCCTCCTCTCCTCCACTATAAAAGGACCATTACCCCTCTCATTCTTCTGGATCTCTTCCTTTCACTCCCTCACTACCTCCAAGGCTTTAGAGAAAGCTTGTCCTAAGCCCAGGATGCTCCTCTAGAGTAGAAATTAAACATTTTTGCCTGCCTCTCACCCACATTCGTGGAGCATCTCATGGCCATCCTCTCGCCAACTTTGAGAAGAAGATCCTCGCCACGACGCCGTCCTGCCCCATCCGCCTTCCATTGATGTCGTTCCCCTTCGTCCTACTCCTCACCATCATCATCCAGGCAACGTCAGAGTGAGTCGTCCTCCAAGTAGCCATTGAGGGAAATTCTTCTCACCTCTCTCTATCTTTTTGCTTTCTAGTGTAGTTTTCCGCTTTCTTATCTATAGCAAACTCTTTGAGATATATGATTGTTTCTCTTTCTCTCTCTTTGCAAGTAGATTAGTTAGATAAATTTTTTGTCGACTTGATCTCTTGCCTATTAAAATACCCAAAAAAATTGCAAAAGATAAAATAATAAAAATAAATAAAATTGAAGTGCGAATTTAAAAACCAAACGTTTGCCTCCCTGTGATCGACCCGGGACTCACATCGAGTTTTGGTATAAATTTTATCTGGTAATGATTTTTGTGACTACAACGATGGGTTCTCCAAAACCCTGATTTTTCCTTGCAAAAATACATGCTTATCAGGCGACCACGTCGAAGGTGTGACCGGAGTCAAGGAAGAAAGAGAGGGAGAGTGATACGATGGTTGAATTCGATTTCTAAAGACCTAATTCTAATCTAGAGAGGGAGAGGGAGTAGGAAAACTACTTTACTAGTTGAAAGGGGGAGAGAACCACAACGACTTGCCTTGCTGATTACGGGGAAGGTGAATTCTCCGGTTGAAGGAGTGGCGAGGAAGAGAAGGGAAGGCGACTCCTGCTGTGGCAGCGAGGAGTAAATAAAGATGAGGAAGATGGAGGACTGGTCAATTTGGTCGTTGGCTGACCTGACGAAGGGGTTGAGGAGGCTTACCGGAGTCGCGATTGGAGGTGGCCAGTGAAGAGGAGGAAGAGGTGTTTTTGGGCCTAAGTCGGACTGGGAAACACCTTGGGAGTTAGGAGAGCTTAAATAGAAGAGGAATTGACCCTCAATTATGAGGAATTCGCGAGACTTCCTTGCAATTGAAGCAACTTAAATCCGTGATTTTTGAAGAGCTCACTGGAGCTCTTGGGTTGTTCTTAGCTCTCGTGAGATGGTGCATTTGGAAGAGGATCCCTTCAAGATAAATCCCTCCAAATTTGGAGGGATTTGGTCTAGAAATAAAAGAGATATCTTAGATTGAAGTCGACGGGTAGTGGGTTTGGGATTATGTTCAAATGGCCATGGCAGTTGGGACTGTTTTGAGAAAATGATGAGAAGTTAGGGGCATTTTGGTAATGAAAGATAGAACCTAGGGGTTTAAATGTTAAGAATAGAGATTCTAAGGGCAGAAATGCACACTAGGTCAGGATAGACTTTGATTGGGCCCAAATTTTGGTGTTAACCTAAGTTGGACCTAAGGAATCTAATGGTAAACTGAATTTGAGTTTTGGGCACGTTTGACTAGGCAAATTGTATAGGAGCCTAAATCAAGGTAGATTCCCGTCTGAAACTTTATTCTTAGTCAAAATGGGTTCAGATGGTCAATGTGAAGACACCAAACCTCTTAGAAAATTTTTCAATGATTTTTAAGAGGTTTAGATTGATTTTATCTTGATCAGAACCCTTCTAATTTAAGTGTGGTTGATAATTAGGGTTTTTAGTCCTATTTTCACCCTCAAAATACGTGAAACCCTCATTCAATTAGTATGAATCCACCTCTTAGTCTTTGATGTTCATTTGACCTTTAATTAACCCCTGAGTAACCCCATGGCTAATCTGTATTTGTGATGTGCTGTTAAAATAGTAGAATTAACCCTGTTTTCTTATTTTCTTCTTAGATCAGTTTAGTGTAGAGTTATGACCCTCAGACAATCATTTAAGAGCATTTATCACTTGATTTTGACTAAATTAAGTTAGTTATGACGAATGATAGCGTTACCATCACTGCATTTGGCGGAAGGAGCTTAAGCCATCACAGCAAGTTTGGCTTTATAATGCCCAGCTCAAATTCTTTCCTGATAAACTGAAGTCCAAATGGATATGTCCTTTCCTTGTCTCGCAATCTTTTTCCATCAGTGTCGTTGAAATTAAAGATGCCAAAACTGGGCAGAAATTTACAGTAAATGGGCAATTGTTGAAACCTTATCTCACTCATGAGCCTACCCCCGTTGATGAGATAGTTGCTCTGCTAGAGGGTAACTAATTTTTGCCTCACTTTGAGTCCAGCTGGGGAGGTTAAATTCAACACTTGTTGAGAGGCACCCCAACACCCTTTCACCTTCAGTCATCATTTCATCTCTCGAGTTTTCGCCACTTTACTCCACATTCCATTTCACTTCACAGCACTTCACTTCACACTTTGCCTATTCCACATGTTTGCCACCACCCTCCTATCCACCCTATTGTGTACCCTTTACTCACTCTTGTACGAAGAGCCTTTAATCTTGTCTCACCCCTCTTACATGCATATGAGGGCATAGCAAGATTTGGCATGGGGGGATGGATAAGCATTCATAAGATCATGTATATTCTTTAGGTATCATGCAGGACTCCCTTTCATTATACATTTCCATCTTTAGTGTACATATTACTTTATTGAAAAATCCATAAAAAGTGAAAAATCTTCAAAAATCTTCAAAAAATTATAAAACACAAAAAAACACATAAAAATTGAAAATTCAAAAACTCTAAAAAGGTTTTCAAAAGTGTTTATTTATGATCTAAAAGCTGAAGTAAAAACAAAATAAGTATTTATAGACAATTAACCTTTACTTTTAGACCTTCCTGGCCACATAAGCTTGATTCGCTTAGGCTTAGGCTTAATACACTTGAGCTTTGACAAGATAGAACTAAAATCTTTCCTAACTTAGGACATATTCTCATACCTAAGTCAACCAGTACAAGATTCATCTGTTTGCCTCTATTTAAGAGTTAAGTAACTTTGGTTCACACTACACGAATATAGGAAGAACCAGGCAAACTTAAGTTCTCAACCCTATGTAAGTACCTCTGTTTTGATGCACCAATATTATGCTATCTGCTAAACTAATCTTTCAGGACTCTCTCATAGATTCTTGGATTAAAGCAAGAAGATTGCTGATTTCTTCTCAATGTCTTTTTATTTTATTGAGTCTAGATTATTTTGTAAGGAACCTCGAATAAGCTTCCAACGATTTTTTACGCTTTATGTAAAAATCAAGTTATTAGGTTAATTGATCGACCAAATAATAATATTGATCAACCAAACTAATTGATCGACCAACCAACTTAATTAATCGATCAAAACAACCCATTTTATGAAGTTGATAAATATATCTTTGATTGACCATTTAGCTTAATTAATCGACCAAACGTTACTCAATCAAATAACTAGTTTGATCAACCAAAACTCATTTTGATCGACCAATCTACCTCAATTGATTGACCAATTTGACTTCCTTTCTAGTCGATTTTCTAGTGTAAATAGAGGTCGTAGGTAGCCTTTTTCAAACACACATTCAAAAAGAGGAATCCATCTAGAAAAAGTGGTTGCGTGATTTTCTTTCAAGAGCTTCTGCACTTCTACTACGCTTTTTAGAGCACGACAATCCGAACCTTTGCATAAATCTAGTTTTACCTTCCTTGAGATTCCATAGGATTATACTATTTTTATTGTACTTGTTGCTTTGATTACGGATCCCAAGTTGTTGGGAAGATCCATTGTTGTGCTTCTCTTCAGGTTGTAAAGAGAAGGGATTGTTGTAAGAGGTTGTGCCACCCTCGTTCAAGTGATACGATAGAGAATTGACTAGCTTCACCTAGTCGGAAAAATCCTAAGCTGAGAGGCTTAGGTAATGGTTTTCACCTGGGAAGGGTTTCCACTATAAATCCAGGTATCTTCTGTGCTTAATTTTCTATGGTTTGAATTGTCTTCACTTCTATTATATTTATTTTTTAAGCGATACTATTCACCCCTCCCCTTTAGTATACCATTAAGATCTGCAGGCAACCACACCCTAGTACTCATTAGAGAAGGTGTGTCCTTGTACGTGCAAATAGACCCTTTGTCTCTATCTTTGGTCTTGTGTCTAGGAGAAACTCCTTTTACCAAATACTTACCCACCAAATAAGTGTGCTCCACCAAATAAAGTTGATGGAGATATATCGACATCTATTTTTATAAAAAAAAAGGAAAAAAAAGAGAAAAAAAAGTCAAAAGAAAAAGAAAAAAATTATTCTTTGCAATAAGTCGATATGTTCTCCAAATTTTGTTGTAAATACCATTGTACATATGCACCAAAAATGATTGTTTCGGGGCACACTACAAATACCCTATGTTTTCCACCATATATTTTTGAGCCACTTACGCAATAAGAATTAGGTTTGAGTATTCACTATTTTTAGAGTTAATCCAAAAACATGAGTTGAAGCTAAAACCAACCTGAACTTAAAAAGATGTGAAACCTTGGATTTGAGTCATAAGTTCGTCTGGTTAGCCCTAACTTGCACAAAGCACAGCCATAACTTCTTTTCTTCTTAAACTTGGTAAAACTCTCTAGATCCTGGAAGTCGTACTTAAGGTTTAAATATCAAGAGTTCTTGTTAGTCGAGAGATGGTTTATGTCATGTAAGTCTTAAGTACTGGTAGTCTTCTTTGCAATTGGTTCTCACAATGCCTAATAGATAAACACATTGGTATTGCTTCAGAAAAATCTTCAGCTAAAGATCATTTTTAACCACTTTACTACTATATTAAGTACTAAATAAGTGTTTGCTAGAGACTAGCAAAAGATAGGCATGGGGGTGTGATTGCACAACAATTCACACCAACAATTTGTCAATCTTATGTTATTTTCTAGGATTACACAGTAGGATTAATTAACAATTCATGCATTTTGTAAATACCTACATTCATGAATAATTTAGAGGAAGAAAGAGAGAAAGGTAGATTCTTCATATTTCATTTCCTATGTGTGTGTCACCATCCATTTTTATCCACTCATTGCCTACATTCAATATCCAAGATCTCAAGTGACTCAAGGATATTTTCCCAAATATCCTTAACGACCACCTTGGTCCACACACCCCCATCACTTATAAAAGCACACCCTCGCCTCCACTCTCAAGAGGTCGGCACCCATCTCCTACCCACATGCACAAAACATCACACCTACTCGTCGACCACTATCTTCTCTCCCTGTCTTCCTCTCATGTCTCAACAACTTCTCACCAGTTGAGAGGCCACGTTGATGGTATTGGGAGAGCCTTCCCATGTTGCAACCACTGCGGCAAAGGTCTACCACCATCTAGCTCCTCCATGAGCAGGTAGACGTGGTGAATCCTATTTTTGCTTTTAGTTGTTTTGCTGTTTTCATCTTCATTTTGATCACCATTAGAGCTACTTAGAAGCTCCATGTTTCCTCCTCTGTTTTGTAACAGTGCATCAATTTAATAAGGGGTTAATCAGGACTTAATCCAAAGTCAAATGAACTTAATTTCCCAAGAAGTAGGCCTAAGCTGACTGAATCAAGATTTTCTACATTCTGAGGATTAAATTATTACAGAAAAATCTAATTGCAGCCTCACTCAAATTGAAAGGGTTCTGGTAGAAATAAATTCAATCTAAACCTCCTAAAAATCATTAAAAATTATTCTAAGAGGTTTGATACCTTCATTGTGACCATCTAAATCCATTCTGACCCAAAATAGAGATTCAGCCGAGAATTTGCCTTGATTTGGGCTTCTATGTAAGTTACCCAGTCAAACATGGTCAAAATTCAAATCTAAGCTCACCATTAAATTTTTTATTTCTAAATTACATTAACCGCAAAATTTGAGTCCAATCAGAGTCCATCTTGCCCTAGTTTGCATTTTAAGCCCCAGCTCTCTATTCTCTACACCTAGACCCCTAGCTTTTATGTTCTTACAATCAGGCCCCTAACTTCTCATAACTATCACCAAAAAGTCCTTGCTGCCTTCATCAAAGTTTCTGAATTTCTTTGGTAGCAGACCTAATCAACCCATACCTGCTGACTTCATTTGAGGATTTCTCCTCCAATTTGTGACTAAATCCCTCTAAACTTGGAGGGATTGATCACAAGAGGATTCCCTACCATATGAACACAATTTTGGATCCCAATTTGGACCAAATCAGCTCCGACAAGCTTGGGAAAATAAGGGACTTGAGTTTCCTAAATTGCATGGAATTCGCGAGTATTCCATGCAATTGAGGGCACAAATCACCTTTATATGAGCTCCTACATGTTCTCAGAAGTTCCTGAGTCGTGAATTGGCTGAGAAAACCACTTCTCCTTCATCTCTATCCACCTTCTCACATACTTCGGCAACACCCCTCCGACCTCCTCTTCCGCATGTGCGCTCGACCAACAGACACCGCCGCCGCCTTCCTCTCTTCCTCGCACACCTTGTCAGCCAAAGCAAGGGCACCGCCGACCCCTTCTTCATCGCCGTTTACCTTGCCATCGACTTCATCTTCCTTACGTCTGACCGGCCAATGCCAGACTGTGGTTCTGCCTCTCCTCCCTCAAAATAAGTTCCCATCTTATCCCTCTCCCCTCCTAGAATCTGTTAGGCCCCTTATACCTAGGTTAGATACATTCACCTTCCCATTCCTCCCCTTTCATTCTCGGCTCTAGTGAGAGCTTCGGCAAGCTCGTGCTGGCGCCACACACTTCCAAACCACACACCACCACCACCAAAACCTTCCTCACACTCCATAGGTTAAAAGCCCCCAAGAAATTTGGAGCTTTGACATACAAATCCCCTCACTGGACAACCCAACATTCCATCAACCCCTCCGACTTCGTCTGGTCAAATTACGCCTCTGTTCACCAAATCTCCACCATCACCACGTTCCTCCCTCCACGACATAGGTCTTGAGCTTTTTAATTGGCCCGCATGGCCATCTTCTTGTGTTTCAGGTTTTCCTTGAATCAAGCTTCATCTCCGATGTTCAACCACCACCGGCGAGCAATCGACCATGTCTCCACTTTCACTCGACATAGGTTACCCTTAGGAGTAGTGTTGCACCTTCAATCAAGCAAACAACTTGCAGTAGCTGCTTCAATCAGTTGAAGTTCCCTCACGTAGGAAATAGTGGAGCAAAAGCTCCTTCCTTAGTGCTACATTGTGGAAATCTATTTTGGATTTTGATACATAAGGTTTTATGTTCACAGGCTTATCGCCTTCGAGACAGGGGATCAGGTCCCCACTATCATGTGCATGCCCGCACTCGCCCATGCCTATGCGAGTGTGGTGCCCATGCTTGAATTAGGTTTGGTTTGGAATTGAACCAACTCTTAAGAGGGAGAGAAGAGAATCTAGGATGAATATGGGGGCGTTTTGCTCTAAGCTACACTTGAGACATCTAGGTTTGAATCTAAAGTTGAAAGTTAAACCGTGTAAGGCCCATTGTGAGACATCTGATTGAAGGCTTGAAGTTGAATTAAGCCTAAGTGTGAAAGGCTTCCTTGGTGGTCTCAAACCACCTTTTTTTTTTGTTTTTGCTCCATATCTCTCTCAGTTCATCAATTTGTTTTAGCTTGATATACAATGATTCATATTTCAATAAATTGAGCATCCATTTCATATATTGTGCAATTTGATTACTTGGTTAGTGTTTGATTTGCGATCTTTTGCACCCTGTGAACGACCTCAGAAACTCACATTTCTCGAGCTTATAAATTTTAAGCATTGATTCGATTTTCGTTTCTACTCTATGACGCTCGTATTTTAATTTGACGGAAATTCGCTATTAACATCTTGTTGGTAATTATTGAAACGTCCTAACTTAGAAAACCCTACTCTAACTCAGCATTTTCCTAGTAGGTGTGTTGGTTGTAAACCCTTGGGCGATTTTAACTCCTTTACTAGGAAAACCTAGGGACTCAAAGCCTTGTTCATATGGTAAATGCAACCATGATTCTTGCAAAAGTGAGCTAGATTTTTCAAATTTGCTTTTATTTTATTTCATTTTGCTCGAAAACTAGCAAAAAGTTACCCATGTGGTGTGATCGTATCACAATTTTGTATAATTTCTCCACCTATTTTTTTGTTGATTTTTGTTGATTTTTTATATTTTTATATTTTATTTTTAAATAAGCTAATTTATTTAGTTTTTTATGTGAGAGAAAACACAAGAAAAGTACATTTAATATTGGTCTCAAATGAAAGGATACAAGACGTGGAGGTTAGTCATGAAGATGGAATTCGAAAAAGATGCTCGTAAAAAGTAATAAAGAGAAATAAAGAAAACAAGAAAAGAAAAGTGAGAGAAACAAAGAGCATCAACAGCTTACGTACTCTCTCACTCCACATCTCACCCTGCCACTAGTCAATCTCTTCCAACCAAGCATTCTCTCTCCTCAAATCCAAGCAAGGGTGATGACCCAACATGGAATGGGTCAGTGGTTGATTGGGCTGGAAAAAGGAAAAGAAAAGAAAGGAAACAAAACATCTAAATCCTATTCTTATGCAAGAATTAAGGGATTAATCCCATTTTTAATGAAATTTGGAGTTTCCAAAGCCCTCCAAAATTATCATATTTTGGGAGGACAAAATTTACACTATTCCTAAGAATTTTGAGATTTATGAAGGCTATAATACCTCCCAAAACGTCATTCATTCACACACACACATCTCATAATATTATTGTCTCTCCCTCCTCTCTACCTCTCTCATGGGCAAGGGAAACCTCCAACGAAATCCTGCCTCCTCGCCACCATAGTTGACATCAGCTACCACTGCCTACTCATCACCATCGCACCAAGACCCTCTCCTTGCTCTTTTCTTTTCTTTTATTTTCTTTCTTTCTGTAGTTCTAATTTTAGCATTTTGTTGCATTACTAAAATTTTTCTCTAGTGATTTATTCTTATTTTCATTAGTCTAGTAGTTTGTGGTTCGTCGTTAATTCGTAGTTAGTTTGTCTGTCATTTTTCGTATACTTTTATTTTGTGAATTAAGGATTAGTATTTATTTCTCATTACAAAATTCCCAAAAGAAAACTAAAAAATCCCCCAAAATCCAAAAGAAATAATTTAGGTTAGTAATTAGTAATTTAGAGAATTTTTCCTCACTATGGATGACTTGGACTCCCATTATACTATTTCTATTTCTTTTCGAGAGTTTCGATGAATTTTTAATAAACAATAGTATTTTCATGTACAACAACATTCTTATCACCCTTGTGAATTTCATGATTAACCTTTATTTCCAGTCACATCTTATCTTCATCCTCGTTGACTAGCCACTAAGGTAGGCTCTAACCATGGCAATCAAATAATGACAAATGCTTCACTCAAGCTCAGTGAATTTGACATTACCATCTGCACCCACCTCGCCATCAAAGGTTAGGTCATAGCATATTTTCTAGCCAAGCTGACCTCATCTGACACCTCACCATCTAGAATTCAATTAGGTGACAATCTCTTGAATAACTTACACAATTATTATCTCTTTTGAAACTAAATACTATGGTCATGACAATGAGTTGATGATAACAAGCACATATAGATATTAATCTTGTATCTACTCTCCAAAACCATTTTGAATAATTAACCCACTTACTCACTTGACTAGTTAGTTTTTTGTGCAAGTAATCCTAAGGTCACATTCAGGCGAAGTTTTAAAGATTTGTACATAAATTTAATTCTACATAGTGGGTTAGGAAGAATAATAGATGAATAATGACTTAGGTTTGGTGGGATTTGTATATAAGAAAAGTCTTCTCATCTCCCTACCAATAATACATTGATTCACCTCTTATATCAAACTAGCACTTTTCACAAAACAATAACAAACACAACCCATACAAAATAGATAAAGTAAAATCTTCTCTACATCTACACTACCGGTGTAAATATAAAAGAATATAACTTACAATATACTAATTTATCCATTACATCTAACCCACCACTTATTCACTACCTCCATAACTAACACACTCTAAAGTTTATCTTAAGATAAATGCAAACACATATAAGAAAAATAGCTTAAAAATATGATTAACATTAATATTATATATAATTTATCAATATTTATTTATCCAGATAAATAGAAGAGACATATTTACTCATTTGTAGATTTACATAGTAGAGGGTCTACCATGGGCTTATAATTCTAATAGTTAGCACCAATTAGGTTTATCTATCAGTTGGTGCACACCAAGGCTATAAGGTTACATTGTACATGTGCTATAATATTACATGTCATCAATACTATAATTCTCATGCACATGACACTTATGTTAAGACATTATAAAGCATCAATATATTGGACTCATATATATATTAAAAATGTCATTGTGTAGCATTGATGTCATGTACATAATAACAATGTTGTGACACTATATAGTGCTAGTGTTACACCACTCATGCATATAACATTAATGCTACGTAGAATAATAAGATCGATGCTATAAGTTTAAAATTTTGCTCTTTATCCTTTTCCTCCATTGATGCTGCAAGTGGTTTGGAAAACTTACCTTCCAATCTTAGCCTCCACTTACAACAAAAAGCCTTCTATGAAGCAACAGTAGGCAGTCGATGTTGAGGTTAATCTGTAAATGATTCACTTCTAGCTTAGGATGAACCTAAACTATAACTTAACGTAACTGAACATCATACTCAATGAGTATCGATAGTGGTTCACTAGTACCGGTATTCCATATTCTAAGTACCAGTACTGGTTGGTATCACTGACATACAGGTACAAGTCACATAAGTACCAGTACCTATGGCTTATTGTTTGGGACTCGAGCTCAGTTATATATAGTTGTCCAGCACTCATGGGGTGCTGGTATTAATGACTAGTACCGGTACCTCAAAAATACTGGTATCCCTCCAGAACCATACTGATCTCAACTAGTACCAATACTCATGTTGAGTACCGGTATATGTTGAGTACAAACCTGATCTTAAGAACTGAGGCCCCATTCCTGATCTTTATATGTATTGATACTTATGGTCCAGTACCGATACATATGAGATACAGTTCTGAGTGTCAGAACTTTGACCTCCTCTTGTAATCTACAAGTACCGGTACTAAAGATACATACTGATACAAGTGGCTTACAAATTCAACCAAACCAAATCTGTGCCCTATAAGTATCGATACTCATGTAGAACACTGGTAAACACAAGTCACAGATGTGGGCTTCTAGAGTCATAAACCTAATCTATAACTTCTTGGTATCGGTACTCATGTTTAGTACTGATACTGGTAAGCTACAATTCCCAATTGTAATGCCTATGTACTGGTACTCATAGAGAAGTATCAATACCAGTGGTGGTTACGAGATGAAATTTGGGTTTTCAGAGAAGGTGAAACATCTATCAAACCTAGTTCATGCCAAACTTAGATATGATTCTAAACAATCTATCTGAGGGAAACATAATAAAACTACACATGTAATGATTCAACATGAACTCAAAGATATAAAGTACAAATATGATCAAAACAAATGGTACCCATATTCATCTTGTTGTTAGATGAACAAGGGTTGTAAGATGGTCTTCTAAAAGATCCTCCCAATCAACTGAAAGGAGATCCTACAGGAGAAGAAGAGCCTTGTGCTGCCCTCTCTCCTTTCCTTTCTCTCTTTTTCTCTTCCTCCAGTCACGATGGGGCAAACTGAGGGTCAAATTAGGTGGTCATTTAGGGACCATAATTGCCATTAAGCAACAATTACAAAATAAAACATTAATTGGTGTGGTGATTTGTCTTTCTACCCATCAAAGAATACGCAAATCATATAATAGTCTTTGCACATTACTTTTAGAAAACCCACACCTCTCTTGATGCATTTTATGCCCATTGTTGACGCGTGAAACTCGATCGTGTTTTAACAGTTATTGCGTCGTAGTATAGGTGATCAAGCGTCGTCAACAAATAAAAGATTTTATTACTCAAAAATCGGAGTATCCGAGGTCGAACACAGGGAGCAATCAGAATTTACTACTAATCTCTAGAATGTAATTAAATACTGTAATTACTCAAAACTTTAGTTCAAATGTAAATGCATGAGTTTCAAAGCAATTATGGTAAAAAGAAAGAATTGGACATCTGATCCCATAATCAGACGTCTTAAAAGTGTGTCTTTCCCTTCTTTAATTCTTCTTTCTCTGCAGTGCCTTGCTTTTCTTCTGCCTCCTTTCTTTCTTCTCCTGCAGTATCTCTCTCTGCTTCTTTTCTTCTGTCTTCGTCTTCTTCTTCCTTGGCTCTGCTTCCTTCAGTTCCTCTTCTCTGCCTTGGCTCTCTTGCTTCCTTGGCAGAACTTCCTTCCCTCGTTTCTTCTTCCTTTCTGCTTTGCCGTTCTTCCTTTGCAGAGCCTCTTTCCTTGCAGCAGCCAAGTGTTGGCTTCTTCCTCCCTTCCTTCTTTCCTGCACACACACAACAAAGCACAAAACCTAACCCTCTACCCACACCCGCGCGTATCTCTCTCTCTGTAAACCACTCTTAGGAAGCTCTCCAAGAGCCAGGTTAACAGGTCAGATTCGCGTGCCCGTGACCAGGCGCACCGGCGTGAGGGTGATGCGCGAGGTGTGCTCAGGGTCGGGTCGGATCGTGCCAGATCCACGTGGTGAAATCGCGGACGAGGCGACGTGAGATAGGTGAGGGACCTCATCCCAAGTGTGATTGGAGGCGATAAGACGATATCACAAAAACAATATAAAGCATGCCAGTGCTTTGTAAGTTACCGATGTGGGACTATTGGTTGCTACCTTCTCTCGCATGCGCCCGCAGAAATCCTTCCTGCAATTGCCATAGCTACGGACGTCGCAGCATCTCTTGCTTGGTCAGATAGCTTCGCAGTGCTTCCCCGAGTGAGCTGCACCTGAAGCCTTGCGGTCCTGAAGCCTGGAGCGAGCTTGGAGCTTCTTCGAGTCGCCGTCAATGGCGGCAGGGGCTATGAATCTATCAGACACGAAAATGGCCTCGCGGCCTAATCAGATCACTGGGGAACCTTCGCCTTGTCATGGCGAAGGTGAAGAGCAAGGTGACAGGCCGCGGGGCGGCCTAGGCATGCGTGCCTAGGTCGTCCTGTGGCTGAAAAGATGGGTGTGTTCAGGGGTGCGTTGTGGAGGTGTAGCGTGGCAGTGGAGGGGCGGAGTGTGTTCAGTGTGGTGAGGCGGAACTTTTGCGACGGTCGGCGAGTCGTGTGGAGTTGCAGAGCGATGGGGGCGACTCGCCGGAGGGTTGCCGGAGGGATGGAAGATGACGGTCGTCAGGCGTGGTCGTGGGGTAATCAAGTGAAATATAGTGGGGAAAAGAAAGAGGGAAAGATGTGGAGTAGTTCTAACCTACTTGCAGGGACGAAGGGGGTGGAGAAGGCGGACGGTTGTACCTGATGTCGTCGGAGAAGAAGATGCCCAGTGGGGGAAGACGGCGGTGACGATGAGGCTGAAGCTGCGCGCGAGGGTATTGCGTGACGCGGAGGAGAATGAGGAAGAAGTCTCTGCCACTGGTTTTGTGGCAGAGCGAAGAGGAAAGGAAGGAGAGCTCGCCGGAGCCCGCTGGACACCCTGGCCAGGAGGGAAGAGAGGAATCTGAGGTAGAATCCCGGCCAGGTCGAGCTGAAATTAAGCGGTCGGGTTTGGGGGTTCTTTTATAGGCACAGGCCATGTGTTCTGGAGCGTGGAGGGCAAGCATTCGTCACCGACGGCTCGCCGAAGAAGGAAAGTGGGTGGATACCCAAATCCCTCGTGCATTTGCACGAGAGATTGGGATCAAATCAGGTTTCATGACTGGCCTCAGATGGAAGGGAATTCCTTAGAGAATCTCCCTTCCATTTCTGGGAGGGGATCTCTGAGGAATCAGAGAGTATTCCCTCTCTAATCCTCGCCGGAGCAGGATTCTGCCCCAATAATAGTGGAAGGACCTGATTGCAAGGTTGGCGAGGAAGTTAGGGGGGTTGTTGTGATGGTTTTCAAAAGATAGGGACCAAAATGTGATTGGGTGTACTAAATTGCAAAGTAGGTCAAGATGACCTCCCCTTAGGTCCAAATTTTGGTAAAAACCTAATTTGGACCTAAGGAATCCAATGGTGAAGTTGGATTTTAGGTTTGACCACGTTTAACTGGATATTTTACGTAAAAACACAAATTAGGTTAATTGATGAGCTAGGATCCTAATCTAGGTCAAACTAGGTTCCAAAGGCCAAATTAAGTGTTCTAAACCCTAGAGGATATTTTTCCATGAATTTTAGAGGGTTTACTTGATTTTTATCCTGACCGAAACCTTGTTGATTTAAGCGGGTCTGTTTTAGGGTTACCAAATGTCATTTAATTCCTGGATTGCACATAAACCCATTTCTGATTGACTCAACCCACTTTTTATCTCATTTAGATCATTTGACCTATGTTTTGCCTCTGAGAAATCCCGTTTATGTACTGCAATGGTAAAATTGCAGTTTTAACCTTTAATTGATGTTTTCTTCTCAGAACACTTATTCCTTCTATTAAGCCTTCTTCTAGGTTATATAGAAGCTTTATTCTCTTTATTGGGTCAAAATGAGCTAGTTATGGCTCATGATGAGGCTCTCATCATACCCCCATACCTAGCTTTTGCTAGTCCCTTAGCAAAATTTCAAGGTTTTAACTTCTGTTCTAGACCCTATCTATCATCAATTATGATAAGTGCTTCTTTTGTGATTAGGTCCGAATGCTGACAATAGGCCTAGAGGTACTTAAGTACCAACCAAAATATGGACCTGACCCGCTTCAACCTTAGTCCTCCGCAAAGGTTTTTAAGGCCCACAGAAACTAACCTAGGGTTTGTTGGATTCCGCGGTTAAAGCACCCGTGCTTGAGACATTTTTAGCCTAGGTTTAGTTTGCAATGCATTCTTGTAAGAGAGAGATAGAAGATTTATTTGTTTGGAGAGCTTTTCTCTCTCTTTTCTTTTTATTTCTAGCTTCGGATTAGCTTTTCAACACGGTCTGTATCGGATTCCTCGTCCCCATCATCAATCCTCAAGGGTCCCTGGCTATCGAGATTTCGAGATAATCCCGCCTATAGCAACCCCCAGAACCCTAGCTTTCGAGATTTCGAGATAATCCCGCCCATGGCGTTCCATGGTCGAATTCAGACCCTGGCGATCAACATTTTGTGATAATGTCGCCCATGGTATCTGAACCAGCAGAGTGCTTACATGCCCCCAGTAGGATATTTAAATATCCTAAGAGACAAGCACCGAGGAGACAATATGTTGTTACGCATCTTCGAGGAGAATTTCCTGCCTCTCCACATCGGGAACTCGTCCAAATCAACTTGTGTTGATTGGACGCTCCTAATCTAGGTGACTTTTTCAGAACATTAAACGCTTTTGTGTGATTTGGATATTTATGCGCACTGAACCAGACTTTGTGTGAATTTGGGGTGCTTAGGTTACCGAATCCTGCAAACTGAAGGTCAGTTAACGAGGCCAAATACTTCCTAAGCCTTAGATCAAATACTTAAGCTTCGCATTTTCCCCAACCTCTTGAGGATTATCTAGATTTTAGCAGATACGTGAATTTTTAAGCTAAAGAATCTAACCCAAGAGGCCTAAAATCAGCGTTCCTGCTAATCTCTTGTTATGTCTCCTTAACACTTTTCTTCTATTTCTTTTCTGGATCTGGTCTAGAACTTCAGTTAATTCCTTAATCTTTTACTAATGACTACCTCTTTTTCTTTTTCATTTTGTGCTCCTTTTGTCATTTTTGCTCTTTTTCTCCTCCTTATGATTATGTGGCTCACAAAATTTCCTCCCTCCCCCATTTTTTTGTTCTCTTCATAATTTTTCAATTTTTTGTGTTTTTGACATATGCAAATTTTTTTGTATGTGAGACTCCTGACTTTTTCTTGGTTCTATATGTATGCACTTTATCACCCCCCCATGCCTAAGTTTTGCAATGTCCTCATTGTAAACGGAGGGTGTGAAATAGTGTTGAGGTTAGGGACTTAGAACATGATACATCGGGTGGGTGAATGAGTCGAAAATGACTGATGCGAATGATTTCAAGCTCTGGAGGTGGGATCAACTGTCTAAGGCTGAACTCAAGGTGCAATGGATGTGGAGTACAGACGGATAATCAGACGGGTCTCTGTTTTTGGGATGACGGGCTGCCGCCCGTTAAGTGCTAAATTCAATGCCTTCAATCGAGCGGAAAATGAGGTGGAGAGGGAGTGGTCAAATCGGTGGAATTTTGTAAAACAAGCACATTGATTAAGAGCCTGGTTGGTCCAACCAGGTGCTTGTTAAGATCAGTAGGCTGATGATGCAGCCCAAACCCAATGAGTCTGGTGGGTTGATAGATGTAGATTAACAAATGCGGAACCCACCATATGTAGTGAAGTTCAAATGAATATGGAAGTGAAAACTCGGGTTTAGGCTGAGTCGAATCAGCCTGGTCAAAGTAGGGTTCCGAAAAATAATCAATGTAAGGTGTGGAATCCCTACAGGGGTGATCAAAGAATGTTGGCTCCTGTTTTTTGGTTTGATCAATGCTCGATACCCGGTATAGATATGGAGTTGAATCATCTGCAAACGGCTCAGTGAAAGGTGAATCAAAATAGAAATTGAGTCCGGTTGCTGGTCGGGGTAGAGAACAGATTTTGGTTGGTTCTGTATATATGGAGCAAGTGGCTTCAAAGAAAATTGGCTTATTATAATCAGGAAGCAGATTTTCTCCGATGTTATGGTCAGATTCAAAATCGTTGGAGAGTTTGCGAAAATCAAAATTTGAATGAGATTCCAGATCGTGAGTTCCACCATAGAATAAATCATATGTTGCACATTCAGCAGCCTGACTAGGGTCTAGCCTAGATGTTAATTCTGAGCTTAAAAAGGTGTCCCTATCTAGTAGAGGATCAGGTTCTAAGCTAGTAGGGAAGACCCAATTGAAACCCCACTCGTCCAACTCCTCGATTTCTGTATCGTAGATTGGCATGACTTTTGAAAAATCGATTAGTTCCTCTGAGGATGTTGGCGAGGGATATTCATCAAATAGAGGCCCAAAATCATATTCTTCATTAAAAGATTGATCTTCTTCATATGGGGCCTTGAAATCTTCAAAATAGGTTTTAGATCTAGATTCTGGGCTTAGGATGTGGGTTGCATTACTAGAATCTAGGTCTGAATAACCTTTGAGGGTCACCTTATCAAGATAAGGGACGGAATTTACACCCTCAAGAGGTTCAGTTCCCCTCTCATTATTGCAGGAGTTTTGGGATTCTAAAATGAGCTCAACATGATATTTTCCTGCATTTGGAGCTTCCCAACCTTCTTCAATATCCGACACATTGTATTCTATCTGGGTTGGGAATCCACAACAATTTTGTGCCTCAAACCCGAGATCAGATTTATCCTCGATGTTGTCCCAAGATAGTTCATCCTCTGTTTGTGGTATATACGGGTACTTTTGGTCAATAATTTGTTTTACTAATCTCAGTATCTCTTCCTGTTTTTCAAGACTATCTTGGTGTTGCTTTCAAAGTCGAGGATTTGTCATACATTGAAGGTATTCAAGATTGTGCAGTTTTTCTATCTCAATGTATGCAGTAATGAGCAAGTCACGGGTTGATCCTTTTGTGGCTTCTGCTAATAGTACTTGGGCACAAGTTATGATAAAGGTTGTGGTTGTGGGACATCAACCTGAATGTTTCCTACTGTTGTTGAGGTTTCTTCATTTTCATAGAATTTCATGGCATCCTCAATCATTTTATCTCTCATGGATCTCCGATATTCAGGTTTCTTGACTAGTAGTCTTAAATGGTTTGGCTGCATATTTGGATCAGGTGGTGGAATCAAGATGTAGAATCAGAGTTTGAATCAAGATGTAGAATCAAGTTATGAAGTGATCAGATCTAAATAACGAGTCCCACTGAAAATGTGTGTGTGCTCTAAAGAGAAAAGATGAGGGACTGGAGATGTTTTTGACCCAATCAAGACACCCAAAGATGTTTGGATGACTATGGAGGTTCGGGGCGGATGGTACCCCTGGATTGGAAGATCGTCCACCTGAGAATTACCTGGGCAGCCAGAGAGGGAGAGTACCGCAAAGACTCCTACACGGTAGAGCGTCCCCACAGGTTACAGGGTTTCCCCCACCCGACCTCTCTTGTCACTGAGATTCCAGGTAGACTAGAATGGGGACCTTGACCTCTTAAGTCTACCACTTTTATTTCAAAGGTGCTTTAGGGTTCTCACTTGAACTTTAGATAGTTTGATGTTGTGACCTAATTTGGAGGTTGGTTGACCCAAGGGGTCAACTTTACCTGACCTGTCCTATAGATGGCAGAATGATTCTAGGTTTGGAGCCTAGTGATCACCCTGATTTGACTCCCAGGTTATTAGGTCCAAAAATTTTAAGATTCAAGTGATTTTAGAACTCAATTTTTCTTAGGGTTTGTCTTGTTTAGATCTCTTCAATCAAGGCCTTGGGTGACACACTGATGCAGGAAGGTTTATTTCCTTTTATGCAGGCATGTGTGACTAACACTCCAAGATCATACTGTAGAAACCCTAATTTGGTTCTATTTCCAATCCTTTTTTCTTTTTCACAAAAGTTCTCTTTGGACTTGAAAGCAAGAAGTGTGTTGTCCGTAGAGATTAAGCGTTATTTCTATTAGGCACATGAATTTGTGGGATGGAATCTAAAAAATCGCTCCAACTTCAAGAAGATTTGAAAAATTTTCGTAAAATTAGGAAATGTTTGCCTTAAAGATGGTGATTACTATATAAAGAAGGCAATTGATTCCTAAATTGATTTTCTTCCTTTTGTCTTTTCAGAATTTAGGGAATGGTTTAAGGAAGAAAAGAAATTACCTACCTTGGAGTGGTTGACTTGCGGGAGGGATTTTCTCATGAAATACTTGCAAGATCAAAACAAAGCAAAGTAGGGCAAGTTAGTGTTCAATATGATAAAAAGAATGTAGAGACTAGTGATAAATTACGCGTTTCTCGATCGTGTTTTAACAGTTATTGCGTCGTAGTATAGGTGATCAAGCGTCGTCAACAAATAAAAGATTTTATTACTCGAAAATCGGAGTATCCGAGGTCGAACACAAGGAGCAATCGGAATTTACTACTAATCTCTAGAATGCAATTGAACACTGTAATTACTCAAAACTTTAGTTCAAATGTAAATGCATGAGTTTAAAAGCAATTATGGTAAAAAGAAAGAATTGGACGTCTGATCCCATGATCAGACGTCTTAAAAGTGTGTCTTTCCCTTCTTTAATTCTTCTTCTTTCTCTGCACTGCCTTGCTTTTCTTCTGCCTTCTTTCTTTCTTCTCCTGCAGTATCTCTCTCTGCTTCTTTTCTTCTATCTTCGTCTTCTTCTTCCTTGGCTCTGCTTCCTTCAGTTCCTCTTCTCTGCCTTGGCTCTCTTGCTTCCTTGGCAGAACTTCCTTCCCTCGTTTCTCCTTCCTTTCTGCTTTGCCTTTCTTCCTTGGCAGAGCCTCTTCCCTTGCAGCAGCCAAGTGTTGGCTTCTTCCTCCCTTCCTTCTTTCCTGCACACACATACCAAAGCACAAAACCTAACCGTCTACCCACACCCGCGCGTATCTCTCTCTCTGTAAACCACTCCCAGGAAGCTCTCCAAGAGCTGGGTTAACGGGCTGGGTTCGCGTGCCCGTGACCAGGCGCACCGGTGTGAGGGTGATGCGCGAGGTGTGCTCAGGGTCGGGTCGGATCGCGCCAGATCCGCGTAGTGAAATCGCGGATGAGGCGATGTGAGATAGGTGAGGGACCTCATCCCAAGTGTGACTGGAGGCGATGAGACGATATCACAAAAATAATATAAAGCATGCCAGTGCTTTGTAAGTTACCGATGTGGGACTATTGGTTGCTGCCTTCTCTCGCGTGCGCCCGCAGAAATCCTTCCTGCAATTGCCACAGCTGCGGACGGCGCAGCGTCTCTCGCTTGGTCAGATAGCTTTGCAGTGCTTCCTCAAGTGAGCTGCACCTAAAGCCTTGCGGTCCTGAAGCCTGGAGCGAGCTTGGAGCTTCTTCGAGTCACCGTCAATGGCGTTAGGGGCTATGAATCTGTCAGACACGAAAATGGCCTCGTGGCCTAATCAGATCACTGGGGAACCTTCGCCTTGTCACGGTGAAGGTGAAGAGCAAGGTGACAGGCCGTGGGGTGGCCTAGGCGTGCGTGCCTAGGTCGTCCTGTGGCCGGAAAGATGGGTGTGTTCAGGGGTGCGTTGTGGAGGTGTAGAGTGGCAGTGGAGGGGCGGAGTGTGTTCAGTGTGGTGAGGCGGAACTTTTGCGACGGTCGGCAAGTCGTGTGGAGTTGCGGAGCGACGAGGGCGACTCGCCGGAGGGTTGCCGGAGGGATGGAAGATGATGGTGGTCAGGCGTGGTCGTGGGGTAATCAAGTGAAATATAGTGGGGAAAAGAAAGAGGGAAAGATGTGGAGTAGTTCTAACCTACTTGCAGGGACGAAGGGGGCGGAGAAGGCGGATGGCTGTACCTGCTGTCGCCGGAGAAGAAGATTCCCAATGGGGGAAGACGGCGGCGACGACGGGGCTGAAGCTGCGCGCGAGGGTATTGCGCGACGCGGAGGAGAATGAGGAAGAAGTCTCTGCTACTAGTTTTGTGGCAGAGCGAAGAGGAAAGGAAGGAGAACTCGCCGGAGCCTGCTGGACACCCTGGCCAGGAGGGAAGAGAGGAATCTGAGGTAGAATCCCGGCCAGGTCGAGCTGAAATTGAGCGGTCGGGTTTGGGGGTTCTTTTATAGGCACAGGCCATGTGTTCTGGAGCGTGGAGGGCAAGCATTCGTCACCGACGGCTCGCTGAAGAAGGAAAGTGGGTGGATACCCAAATCCCTCGTGCGTTCGCACGAGAGATTGGGATCAAATCAGGTTTCATGACTGGCCTCAGATGGGAGGGAATTCCTCAGAGAATCTCCCTCCCATTTCTGGGAGGGGATCTCTGAGGAATCAGAGAGTATTCCCTCTCTAATCCTCGCCGGAGCTGGATTATGCCCCAATAATGGTGGAAGGACCTGATTGCAAGGTTGGCGAGGAAGTTAGGGGGGTTGTTGTGATGGTTTTCAAAAGATAGGGACCAAAATGTGATTAGGTGTACTAAATTGCAAAGTAGGTCAAGATGACCTCCTCTTAGGTCCAATTTTGGTAAAAACCTAATTTGGACCTAAGGAATCCAATGGTGAAGTTGGATTTTAGGTTTGACCACATTTGACTGGACATTTTGCATAAAAACACAAATTAGGTTAATTGATGAGCTAGAACCCTAATCTAGGTCAAACTGGGTTCCAAAGGCTAAATTAAGTGTTCTAAACCTTAGAGGATATTTTTCCATGAATTTTAGAGGGTTTACTTGATTTTTATCCTAACCGGAACCTTGTTGATTTAAGCGGGTCTGTTTTAGGGTTACCAAATGTCATTTAATTCCTAGATTGCATATAAACCCATTTCTGATTGACTCAACCCACTTTTTATCTCATTTAGACCATTTGACCTATGTTTTGGCTCTGAGAAATCCCGTTTATGTACTGCAATGGTAAAATTACAGTTTTAACCTTTAATTCATGTTTTCTTCTCAGAACACTTATTCCTTCTATTAAGCCTTCTTCTAGGTTATATAGGAGCTTTATTCTCTTTATTGGGTCAAAATGGGCTAGTTATGACTCATGATGAGGCTCTCATCACCCATACCTAAAATTAGCCTTAGTTGATCACTTTAAATTATGGGCACTAAAGATGACAGTCCATAACATTTATTATTTGCTTATAACTATATATACATATACAAGTCTACATGTTCGATTTTAATCCAATAGTCAATTGCACACAGGAAGGTACACTTGCTTCATGATTCACATATCTTGATCTTTTAGATAGGAATCTACCTACTCAACCTTGAAACTACTCAAGGAGATTAACAACACAAAAGTTTTTAGAAAAGGTTCATTGTCAAATGCACTGAACTAGATTATGAAATAGAAATCAAGTTGTTTTTATCGGTATGGCTAAAGTTTATAAACACAATGTAAAAAATTTCTTCTCAGACCATCCTCACGAAAATTTATTATTATATATAGGAACATACATACTCCAAATATTTACTCCTGATTTTCATAAATTAAAAGAAAAAAAAAAAAGTTCAAATACATAAACTCGTCATGGCTCATGTTTATTTCCAATGACAAGACTCTATGTGAAAGCATCCTAGATTAAATTTACCATGGCAATTGGCAATGCCCCGTGATCGAGCCTCTTAGAATAGCAGGATGAACTCATGAACAATCACAAAGAAGCACCGGAATTGTTGACCCAATTCCACCTAATAGGTGTATGTTTGGGGGGAGGGCTATGCACCCGAAATTTCACCAGAATCAGTACCACAAGCTCTCTGCTTCTTTTCTCTTAGATTGCATACCTCCAAAAGTTCACCTCACTCAACTATTTATAGAGGAGATTAGACTTGGGGTGGAGATCTTAGGGGGCTCCCACAATCCCATGATTTAGCAATAAATAACATTTAACTACGGCAGTTACTATCATAAATTGTCATTAACTTGGACACATTGGTTGTCGCCCAAATATGCTTTGCCATTACTACTATAACATATTGCAATGGTTGACAACCTTTATTTGAGACCCACTGAGCTAGGAGAATTGAAGTTTCATCGAGTTGGCCTTAGTAGTCAATCCTACACAGGTGAACCTGGCCTTTGATAGTTAGCCAAATATTCCTACCGGGATCGACATTTAGTCGGATCTGGTAATTGCTTCTAACGGTCCACCGTAGTTCCCTAGGTGACTAGGTCCTGAACCTCGGGTAATTGGATCTTCTAGACTCCCTAGTTAGTCAGATCCACCCTATCCTCCAGGTAATTGGATCCTTGTTGGCTTTAAGGTGTAAGGAATATTTCGTCCCTCATCAGTTGCCCCCACTCTCTTTGTTTGTGTAAAAGAGCATAGAGAGTAGTAATTCTCAAAAAACATCGTGTGTTGTATGTCCCCAATATTGGTCACACTCCTAGTGGGCCAATAATTTTAAGAAAACATGAAGTAAAGTGGATAAGGTGGTATTGATACGCAGGCGAGCGAGGCACCGTGAGAAGTAAATGTGAGCGTTTAGGCAGGCAAGGTGCCATGAATGGGGCATTGCCAAATGTTCAGGCAGGGATAGTGCCTGAACAAGGCATTGCTTGATATCTATATTTTTTGGAACAGGCATATCGCCGCCTGTATATTTTGCAGAGTTAGGCGGAGGCAGCCAAGCTCTTGCTCCTCAGGAGGAGAGAAAGAAATGGCCTTCTATCTTAGAGGGGAAGGAAGAAGATGTGGGTGGAAGTAGCCAGGCCACCAATTCTCAGGAGGAGAAAAGGAAGGAACCATTAGGAGCTCCCACCATCTTTGAGCACCCACCTCCGAAGCGTCTGAGGAGGATGTGAGACCTTACCGAGAGGGCACAGCATGCTTCTTCCCATGGAGTAGACCTTCCTGAGAAGGCGCAACACGCTTCATCCCATGGAGTAATCAGTGTAGAGGAGCTTGCCTTCCATCCATCGGTAGAATCGACTAGGGTGGAAATGGCTGGCATCCCAATGGCATTTCCTGGAGTGCCAAGTGCCTTTACTAGAGATGGTGCAATTGGCCAGACTGTGGCCTCGTTGACAGGGTCAATCCTGGGAGGCCCTTAATCAGGGAGGATAGCCAAAGGGGAGGGCAATAGTGTCTAGGCAGGGGGAGATGCGTTTCCCCCCAGCTTGGAGAGACAGGTACTTAGGCACTTGAATGATGCCATTAGCTAGGCATTGCCTCCCAAGGGGGGAAAACTTCAGAAACATTCAATTTTACTACCTTCGTATTGTATGATCCCTTTGTTTGAGAAAAATTTTTCTTCCAGTTCTTTTGCTATTCATATTTTTGACGAAAGTTTCTCGCCTGCTTACTATGCAGGTGGAGGCTATTGAGAATCATTTTATTCCTGGATTTGCTCAGGGTCTAGGTGAAGTAGGCACTGGTAGCGACAGGTCTGGCGGCATTATCGAAGCATTGGACTAGACGGTCAAGTGGACGACCTTTTTTGGGATGAACAGAGGACCCTCATCCATAAGTTGGAGGTAGCTCAAACTGCCCGCTAGAAGGAGGAGCTGGTGAAGGCTAATTGTAGGCTAGTGTCCCAGCAGAAGGCGATTAGTTGGGTTGGACAGTTGAAGAGGGAGCTGAAGGGGACTCGTACTGGATTGGCGTCAACCGGGGAGGTCTCCAGGAAGCTCTATGACTCCATCATCAAGACTCACAAAGGGGATCTTGACAAGATGGATGAGTTGGCGAAGAAGGTGGATTCCACCTTCAACCATTTCTTCGACCTGAAGGAGGAGTTGTAGGTGCTGAAAGCAGGGAATTCCTCCAAGGTAGAAGGGCTTGAGAAATCCCTTAAAGAAGAGCGTCTTAGCCTTGTCTTTGCGATGGGTAAAATGTCCAAACATAAGGTGACATGAGAGGATGCAGAGGCAGACGTAGTTGGGTTGGAGGTGGATCTTGCTGCTGCCAACCAAAATTTGGGGTTTGAGACTCAGCGTGTGGTGCTTAAAGAGAAACTTTGCCTAAGCAGGGACCTAGATGAAGTGATCTAACTTCTTTGTGACTGACCCTTCCATGGAAGGAAGTTATAACCTTGTCTCGAATGAGGTAGGGAAGTTCATCCTGGTGGCAGTCTAAGCCATCCTTGAGGGTGGTCATACCTCAAAGGTCGATCTGTGCACTTGGTCTATTAAGAAACTAAACTTTGAATATGATCACCAATTACAAGAGGGTCTTATTAGAGAGAAAGCCCCCATCCTTCTGCCTGAAGGTCTGTCAGGTGGTGTTAATAAGGCGAAATCAAGTTTTAAAGTAAAGCGTTGTAATATAGTTGAAATCGCTTTGAAAACAAATATATTTTATTACTCGAACTTTAAGTCCGAGGTTGAACATAGGGGCAAATTAGGGTTTAGAAATCAAGATCACAACTTAAGAATTTGAATGCATTAAAAATCAAAGTTATAGTGCAAAAATGTAAGCACAGAAGATTAAAGAAATTAATGTATGTAAACAAGCACAAAATTGGATGTCTGGTTGGTGAATCAGACGCCTTAAAATATGGATGCTACAGTGCTTAATCTTCTTTTTTTTCTCTGTCTCTGGCGGCTGATTCCTTTCTTCTTTTTTTCTCTTCTTCTGATTCCTTGTCTTAGCCTTTCTCTTCTTCTGTCTTCTTCTTCAGCCTTTTCCTTCCTTAGCTTCTTTCTTTCTCTTTCTTTGGCGGTTCCTTCTTCTTCTGCCTTCAGTCCTTCCTTCTCTTCAGCTCCTTCCTCTTCAGCCTTGTCTTCTCCATCCTTAGCTTCCTCTTCGGCCTCCTCCTTCTTCTTCTTTGGCTTTAGACCTTAGCTTCTTCTTCTTCGTTCTTCAGAGCAAAACCTACCCCTACCCGTGCGTGCTCTCTTCTCTTTCTCTCTTATGTTCACTCTCCCAGAGCCACCTTCTTGGGTAATCGGGTCGGGTATGCACCCGGGACCAGGCCTACCAGCGTGCGGTGGTGGGCGAGGTGTGTTGGGTCGAATCGGATCAAGCCAGGTCCGCGGAGGCAAGGTCACAGACGAGGCGGGTGAAGGGTGAGTGGGACCTCACCTCATGGTAACTGAGGCGATAAGGCCTATGCAGTTTTTCCTCTTATGCAGGTGAGGCACTTCAAAAGTTTTTGAGGTGGGACTATCTTCCCACCTCCCTTGTGCGTGCCTGCAGCAGGGATGCTTCCCTTGATTGCAATTGCGGCTTTAGCCTTCGATGCCAATTAGCTACTTGGAGTTGTGCGCAAGGGAAGTCCGTGCAACCTGGGATTATTGACTTGGAGCGGGTGGACCTGAAGAGAGTTTGCAAGCAAGCTTCCTGCTGTTCGTCAATGGCAGCGACCCTCCAGACTTGCAATCATGCAAACGGCCTCGCGGCCATGTCAGAATGCTCAAGAGGCTTCGCCAAGGCACGGCGAGTATACTATGGGGGTCGACGTGGCATGGGACTGCTTGAGTGCATGTGCTTAGAGCAAGCTGTGGCCGTGTGTGTGGGTGTGTTCGGGGGATGATTTGGGTGCGTGGCGCGGTGAGAGGTGAGGGGTTATGTTTAGTGAGGTGTTATGGAGCTTATGGGGTGGTTGGTGAGGCGGATGGAGGTGCAGAGCGACGGGGACGCCTTGCCGGAGGTCTGGCCGGAGGTGAAGGGGATGGTGGTGGAGTGCATCGAGGGGTGTTTTTGAGAGATAAAGAAGGGAAAAAGGAGCAGAAAGGAGAGAGGACTTAGTTGGGCGTAGAGAGACGAAGGGGGAGGCAAGGATGGCGGCCGGCTCGTATTGCCGTCGTCGGAGACGAAGGCTCTCAGTGGGGGAGGACGGCGAGGACAAAGGGGCTGCAGAGGTGTCAGCGGGTGCGGCACGATGCGGACGAGCGGGAGGAAGGGGAACCTGCCACTGGTATTGTGGCTAGGCGACGAGGGAGAGAGAGGGAAGTCGCCGGAGGTTGATGGGCCAACTAGCCGGAGGGGGAGAGGCGAATTTGAGGGGTTTTTCCGATCAATTTCAAGCTTGGGAGATGCGGGGTGATTTGGGTTTGCTTAAATAGGCCTTTGAGGAGGTTTTGTGCTTGGAAGCCAAGCTTCTAAGCACGGCAAATTCGCTAGAGATGGCAACTTGAAAGAGACCTAAATCTCTCATGCATTCGCATGAGAGATTGGGTACCAAACAGGGCCTTAAATTAGGTTCATACTAGAGGAGATTTCTCAGAGAATCTTCCTTTCAATTTTGAAGGGAATTCTCTGAGAGATTAAGGAGAACTTGCCCTTGCAATCTCACTGGAGTAGGATTCCCTCCGCTATAATGGAAGAGGGACCTAATTGCAAAGAATGAAGAAGAAGCTAGGGAGGTTTCTGTAGAGGTTTTCGAAAGATAGGGGTAGAAATGTAATTGGGTTGGACCTATTTGCAAAGTGGGTCAAGATGAATTCTTCTTAGGTCCAAATTTTGGTACAACCCTAATTTGGACCTAAGGAATCCAATGGTGAAGTTGTATTTTGGGTTTGACCACATTTGACTAGGTAATTTATGCAAAAATCTAATTTAGGGTAAATATTTGTTTGAGACCCCTTTTAAGTCAAAATAGGTTCCAAGGGACAAATTAAAGATTCTAAACCTTAGAGAATATTTTTTCATGATTTTTAGAGAGTTTAGGTGAATTTTATCATGATCAGAACCTTGTTAAATCAAGTGGGTTTGTTTTAGGGTTACAAGAAGTCATTTAATTCCCAGAATTCACATGAACCATTTTCTATCTGATTCAACCCACTTATTATCTTGTTAAGACCATTTGACCTGTGTTTAGCTCATGAGAAAACCCGTTGTTGTACTGCAATGGTAAAATTACAGTTTTACCCCTTGTTTCTTGCTTTACTCTCAGGATGGTTATTCATTGAGTTAGGACCTCCATTTGGTTATGTGGGAGCTTTTGTTCTCTTCTTTGGGCAAAAATGAGCTAGTTAGGGCTCATGATGGTGTTCCCATCATGTGGGATCAGGTGGGTCCCTTCGCTCCTAAGGCAGGAGAAAAAGCTTGCGGAGGGAGCCCTAGTCTTGAGTCTCCTCGAGTCGAAGAATGGCTAACAACTCCTCGTTGTGACCTTCTGGATGTTGATTGGAATACTTAGCTTCTCCACCCCTATTTTTTTAGCTGTCTTTTCCTTTTTTTTCTTCCTTGTGTTTGGCCGGCGATGCCTTGGGGGTGCATAACAAAGATATTTAAAAGAAAATGAAAGAGGAATTTTCCTTTATTATCATTCATTCATAGTACATGCGTAAGTTACTGGCATGCCAGGTGTAAGGAATTAGCTTCTTGGCCATAGTTTGTAACTTATAATAGTCTCTTTTATTAACTCTTCCTATTCTGTAGGGTCCCTCCCAATTAGGATCCTACTTCTTGGCTGATTCTGCCGGCTGTAAGGCAGCAGCCTTTCTAAAGACTAAGTCTCCTTATGAAAATTTATGCTTGTAGACTCTTTTGTTATAGGAATATTCCATTTTTCTTTTATACTTTGCTGTTGAAGAAGAGGCTTCGGTCCTTAATTCTTTAGTTGAGTCCAAAGCCAAGTAAGTTAATCATTATTCTTATCAAGATTACACAATTAGGTCCTGAAGGTTGGGAGGACTGTTTCAATAGGAAGTCTTATTTCCATGCCATACACTAAGTTAAAAGGCGTATGTCCTGTTGAAGTTTTTTTGGCTTGTCCTATATCCCCACAATACGTCCGACAACTCGTCTACCCATTTTCCCTTTGTTGCATCCAAACGACTTTTAAGGGAGGAGATTATTGTTCTATTAGTTACCTCCGCCTGTCCATTCGACTAAGGGTGAGCCACTGATGTGAAACACAAGCCGATACCCCAGCTTGAATAGAACTCTTCAAATTTCTTTGCAGCAAATCATGTACCATTATTAGTAATAATGGTACAAAGGATACCATAATGAGTGATGATATTCTTCCTCACAAACATTATAACTCTGTTAGCTGTCAAACTTGCCATGACTTCAACCTCTACCTATGTAGAAAAATAATCCATGGCTGCTAGGATATATCTTTCTTATGATGGGGCTGGCGGAAATAGTTCGACAAAATCCATTCCCCACTTAGCGAATGGAATAGGGGATAAGATTGGCACCATCTTTCCAAGCAAAAGGTGATGGGCTGTAATGAATCTTTGGCATTTATCATATTTCCGTACAAAAGCCTTGCAGTGCTGCCTCATTTGTGGCGAAAAATATCCTAACTGAAATAAATAGGCAATGAGGGCTTTGAATCCTCATGATTGCCACAAATTCCTCCATGGACCTCTTTTAATACGTATAGCTTCTTCTATCATGAGGCAGTGGAATAAGGGAGTTGAATAACCCGCTTATAAAGCTGTCCATCAATAATTATATATTTGGAGGCCTTTAGGTAGAATGCCTTGGTATGTGGCTCATCTGGGGGGACCTCCCCTATATTCAAGAAATGCATTATTGGCATCATCCATGAGTCGGCTTGCTGAATGACTAATGCTTGAGGTGTGAGGATAGTGGGCCCCTTCATTATTTATAGAAGGATATCATCTTCTTCACCCACAGGGATAGTAGAAGCTAGGCATGCTAGCACATTTGCTAGAGGGTTATCTAATCGTGGAACCTGTCTAACAGAAGCTATTTGAAATTGTGACAACTCTGCTTTTGCCTTTTCAACATAGAGGCTCATATTTGGATCATGAGCTTGGTATTCCCCATTTATTTGGTTCGCCACTAATTGAGAATCTGTCAGGATTTCCAGCGAAGGGGCTCCCATGGATTTGGCTACCCTTATGCCTGCTAATAAAGCTTCATATTCAGCAATGTTATCAGAGGCAGGGAATGCCAATTTTATGGCATACTTGTAAGTATTGCCATTTGGTGCTGATAATGCAACCCCAACTCAGGATCCGACAGACATAGATGAACCATCAATAAACAGCTTCCAAGGCAATGCTTGGATATTGTTAGGATCTGTGAATTCTACAACAAAATCCTCTAAAACTTGTTCTTTATGGACTTCCAAGGTTGATATTTAATATCAAAATTCGGTAGTTCCATAGCCCATTTCATTTGTCTTAGGGATCCAGCTGATTTATATAACATTCTGTGAAGCGGGTAGTTGGACAAGACTAAGATGGTATGCGCTTGGAAATAGGGCCATAATTTCCTGGTGGCAACAACAAGAGCAAGACCAAGTTTTTCAATTATTGTATACTTGGCTTTAGCTCCTTGGTAGGTTTTGCTGACAAAGTAGACAGGCTGTTGAAGCCCTTTTCTTTCACTTACAAGAGCAGCACTGATGGCAATCATAGAGGCTGCTAAATATAGAAACAGGGGTTCGCCTGCCACTGGAGCTGTCAGTACTGGCGGTTGTTGCAAGGCTTAGAGATTCGGTGAGACACTCCGTATTTGGTCATCAGTGACCTGAACTGAGCATTCGTGAAATGGGTCCCTCCGTCAGAGATGATTGCATGAGGAATCCCGAATCGTGAGAAGATATTCTGATGAATGAATTTGATAACGATCTTATGATCATAGGTTCCGGTCGGAATGGCTTTGATCCATTTGGACACGTAGTCCACAGCAAGCAGAATGTACTCGAAGCCGTCCGAGACAGGGAAGGGGCCCATAAAATCAATCCCCCAAATATCGAAGACTTCGCATACGAGAATCGGCTGCAAAGGCATCATGACGCGATGGCTCATGTTGTCCAAAGTTTGGCAACGACTGCATGCGTTGTAGTGATTGTATGCATCGTTGAATAAACTGGGCCATTAAAAGCCACACTGGAGGATTTTTGATGCGATTTTGTGCCCAAAGAAGTGGCCACCGCATGCCTGGTTATGGTAGAAGGAGAGAATATCATTGATTTCGCCCTCCGGGACACATCTTCAGATAATTTGGTCAACACTTATGCGGAAACGGTACAGGTCTTCCTAGATGTAGTACTTGGCATCAGAGCGCAACTTATCTTTCTTGGCCTTCGGCCATTCATACGGAATTTGACGAGATGCCAGGTAGTTTACTATATCAGCAAACCTTGGAAGCCTAGTACCAATAGTCAATAAGTGCTCATCTGGAAAATGCTCTGTGATGGGTCCAGAGGGGTTGATGATCTCAGAAGGAAGGCAAGACAAGTGGTCAGCTACCACATTCTATCTTCCCGCGTTGTCGTGAATCTCGAGGTCGAATTCTTGCAATAACAAGATCCATCGGATTAATCGAGGCTTCACATCCTTCTTAGAAGGAGATGCCTCACAGCTGTGTGATCCGAGTAGATGATGACGTGGGAACCCAGGAGATAGGATCGGAATTTTTCGAGGGTGAATACTACGGCTAGCAGCTCTTTCTCCGTAATTGTATAGTTACGCTGAGCCTCGTTAAGTGTTTTGCTAGCGTAGTAGATGACCACGGGTTTCCCGTCAACTTTCTGCCCTAGAACTGCTCTTACAGCGAAGTCAGATGCATCGCACATGATCTCAAAGGGTTGAGACCAATTAGGGGATTGTAGGATCAGGGCTTGGGTGACTCGGTCACGAAGGTTCTCAAAAGCTTGAGTGCATTCCTTGGAAATCTCAAAGGGTACATCCTTGGAGAGAAGAGTAGTCAGGGGGCGTGCGATTTTCGAGAAATCAGGAATGAAAAGACGGTAAAACCCGACATGCCCCAGAAAAGAACGGATATTCCTGATCAACCTTGGCTCGATCCACTTGGATGCCTTTCTCAGAAATTAAGTGACCTAGGACGATCCCCTCAGGCACCATAAAGTGGCTCTTTTCCCAGGAAAGAACCAAATTTACGTTGATGCAACGCCTGAGTATATGAACCAAGTGCTGGAGGCAATCATCAAATGATGCCCCGAAAACTGAGAAGTCATCCATGAAGACTTCCAGATAATCACCTATCATATCATAGAATATAGCAAGCATGCACCGCTGAAAAGTCGCGGGTGCATTGCAGAGACCGAAAGGCATCCTTCGGAATGCGTATGTCCCGAAGGGGCAGGTGAACGTGGTCTTCTCTTGGTCCTCAGGATGAATCGCCACTTGGTTATAACCGGAGTACCCGTCAAGAAAGTAGAAGAATCTATTTCCCGCTAACTTCTCGAGAATCTGATCAATGAATGGTAGTGAGAAATGATCCTTCTTCATGGAGGAATTGAGTCTTCTGTAATCTATGCAGACTCTCCACGAGTTGGCTGTTCGGGTAGGTATGACCTCTCCGGTTTTAGTCATAATGGTGGTGAGTCCTGCCTTTTTAGGCACAACCTGGATTGGGCTCACCCAACGACTGTCGGAGATCGGGTAGATGATCCCTGCATCTAACCACTTAATGATCTCCTTTTTCACGACCTCCTGTAGATTAGGATTCAAACGTCTCTGCATCTCACGGGAAGGTCGTGCGCCCTCTTCAGAATAGATACGATGTGTGCAATAAGAGGGACTTATTCCAGTCAAGTCATCGAGAGTCCAACCAATGGCTCTGCGATGTTACTGGAGAACAGCAATCAGACGGGATTCTTAATCAGGTGTGAGCTTGGAATTTATGATCACAGGAAATGTCTGATTAGAACCCAAAAAGATGTACTTTAAATGATCGGGAAGGGGTTTGAGTTCAAGGATGGGGTTATCAGCAGCAGCAGGTGGTTCAGAGTGAGTGTGAGGTATAAGGATAGGAGTTATGGGTTTGTCTGAATCAGGGTCTGACTCCTCTAATTGCGGTTCAAGATCTTCTTGTTGTTGATAGGTATGATCAGTTTATTCTCAAAGGGTGTTTCATCAACCAAAGTTCTAATATCACAGATTTGTTCAATGACACCGCAATTAATCCCTTGTTGGGCCTTAAAGATATCAATTTTTAGGGTTTGATTTCCAAATTTCAGTTCTATTTGGCCCTCCTCACAACTAATGTTGGCCCTTGCAGTGGCCAGAAAAGGTCTCCCTAGTATGATCGGTGTATCCCTTGGGTTTTCAGGTGCATCCATATCTAAGACTATGAAGTCCACAGGGAAGTAAAAATCCCACACCCGTACAATAACATCCTCAAGAATCCCTTTTGGTGACTTTATAGATCGATCTACTAACTGTAGTGTCACCTCAGTCGGTTTTAGCTCAGATTCTTCTAGGTGGTTGAGTAAGGATGTGGGTATCAAGTTTATGGAAGCACCTAAGTCTAACAATGCTCTGTCGAACTGGGTCTCGCCTATCTTGCATGAAATCAGGGGAGTGCCTGGGTCTTTTGCCTTGGGTGGAAGTCTGCTCAGGATTACGGAGCTGGCTTGCTCTGATAGTATAATTGGACTCCCACTCTTGTTTCGCGGCTTACGCTGAGGTGTACACACATTCTTCAGGAATCGTGCATAAGCCGGTACGTGGCGGATCGCATCCATCAAGGGGATGTTTATTTGGACCTGCTCAAAGAGCTTGACCAGGTCCTCCTCAAGAGCCAGGGATTTTGTTGTCCTCTTTCCCTTGGTCAAGGCCTCGGGAAATGGAACCTTGGTTGGTTCCTCTAGGATAGGTCCAGGTTTTTGATTTGGGATAGGGATAGGAACATCCTAGATTACTGTCCTAGGGTTTGGGTCACTACCAGGCTTGGAGTGGTCTGGATAAGGTGGATCTTGGGTCTCCTTTCCACTACGAGTGGTTACAGAATTCAGCCTTGCCTGGTTCTAGTTAAGGTTTGGTAGGATAGGTTGCTGCTGCTGGTAACCCGCATAGGAAGTTGAAGCTTCCATCCCGTCAGGTGAAGGAATAGAAGGGGCTGGATAAATCATGTATGCTTGGCCCGGGTTTGGATTCATAACGTGCCGCTTGGTCAGCATGCTATTAGGGTTAGGAAGAGGCTGAGAAGGAAGTGTGCCTGGTTGGCGAGAATTCGCCAACTGGGCCAATTGGTTTCGAACCTCTGTGATTTCGTCCTTGTATTTTTCTTGAATAGCCACATTCGTTCTCTGAATGTCAGCCAAAGTCTGAAGGATGAGGGACATTTGGTCTTGGTTTGGCCTGGATGGATAAGTAGGGTTGGGTCGAGGCTGAGGTGGCTGGTAAGGATGAGGTGCTTGTGGACGGGGCTGAAAGGATGGTCTTGGATTCTGGGAATTTCCCACCCACTGGAAGTTGGGATGGTTTCGCCATTCAAGATTATAGGTATTGGAAAATGGGTCATTTTGGATGGCATTGAGGTCCTCGCAGGTCTAAGGAGCCTCAGAAAAGTCAGAGAATGGGGGAGCGGAATTCCCCCCGCTAGTATAGAAAGGGTCGGAGGTTCCTCTGATCTGAGAGTCAGATGGGGGTGGATACGAGTCCACCCCAGGAGAAGGTCAGTGGAAAATGTTCTGCACGGTCTCCAATGCGGAAGGAGGTTGTGCAAAGGAATTGTACGCAGAGGTGGCTCGCTGCAAGTGCTGAGTCAGCTCATCCACCTTCTTCTCAATAATAGAGACCTTGTCCAATCGACTGGCCATCAATTCCAGGTCGACTGATGTGGACAGGCCCTGCGTTTCATGTGCTCCCCTAAGGTTCGTCGATGCACGGGTATTCGTCCTGTCGAATAGTCCCATGGAGTCATTATTGATGGAGTTCTCGCACATATTCTCGAGAATCTCCCACACGGTGTCTTCATGCTGACCCATGATATTCCCTCCGCAAGTTGCATTGACGAACAGTCTAATATCCTCACGGAGTCCCTGGTAAAAAGACTGGACTTGTTCCCATTTAGGAACTCCGTGATGGGGGCATGTTCTCATGTTTTTGTGCGGGTTTAAAGCGTATCACGTTGTAGTATAACCGAAAAAACGTTTAAACAAATATAAAGAATTTTATTACTTGAAAAACGGAGTATCCGAGGTCGAACACAGGGAGCAAATGGAATTTACTACTAATCAAAATGTAATTGAACACTCTAATTTACTCAAAATGTTAATTCAAATATGAATGTATGCGATTAAAAGTAATTAGGACAAAAAATAGGAAATTGGACGTCTGATCTGGTGATCAGACGTCTTAAAAGTATTTTCCCTTTTTCTTCTTCTGATCTTGCTTTCTTTCTTCTTTCTCTTCTTTTCTTGCGAAGGCTTCTTCTTCCTACCTTTGTATCTTTTCTCTTGTTTCTTCTCCTGCCTTGCCTTCCTTCTTTCTTCTTCTTCTTCTTTTGATCTTTGCTGTCTTCACTTGACCTCTCTTTCGTTCTCTGTCTTGCTTTTGCCTTGCTCTTCCTTCTTCTCCTGCGAAGGCTTCTTTCCTCTTCTTCTTCTCTGCCTTGCTTCTTCCTCTTCCTTGGTCTCCTTCGCTCAGTTTCTTCTTCTGCTTCTTCTCTTCTCCTTGCGGCTAAGTCTCTCCACGCTCAGTCTGCCTGCACAGGAGCAAAACCTACCCCTTTCCCTATACCCGTGCGTCTCTCTCTCTCAGCAATTCACTCAGGGACGCTCTCCCAGAGCCACACGGATAATCGGATCGGATCGTACCCGGGACCAGGTGCACCTGCAGGTGGTGTGATGCGCGAGGAGTGCTCAAGGTTAGGGTCGGGTCGGATCTTGCCAGATCCGCGAGGTCAAGCTGCGGACGAGGCGGGTGTGAGGGCAGGTGAGGGACCTCACCCCTGTGCTTACGGAGGCGTTAAGGTAATATCACAAATTCAATTTATGGCGCAGCGGCGCCTCGTCTCTCCACGATGTGGGACTAAAGGCTCTGCCCTGATTTCGCGCGCGCCGCAGACTTGCGTGTCATCCCCACAGCTGCTGGCTCTGCTAGCGCTCCTTGCTGGACCAGGGCACTTCACGACACCCGCACGAATACGCAGCACCTGCAGCCTGGGAACCCTGGCGCCTGGAGCTGCTACGGAGCTTCTTCAACTGTCGTCCATGGAGGCAGGAGCGTCGACACTGTCAAACACAAAACGAGCCTCTCGGCCCAATCAGACCAGCTAGAGACCTTCGCCGTAGCACGGCGAAGGCGGTGGACGGTGCTGCAGGCCGCAGGTCGGCCTAGGCGTGCGTGCCTAGGTCAACCTGTGGCCGGATGTGTGGGGTTGTTCGGGGGGTTATTGGGGAGGTCTGGAGTGGCAGTGGAGGGGTGGAATGAATTCCTGGTGGTGAGGCAGAGCTCACGAGATGGTTGGCGAGCCGTGTGGAGGGGCGGAGTGGTGTGGGCGGCTCGCCGGAGGTCGGTCGGAGGCGAGGAAGATGGAGGTGTTCAGGCACTGTCGGGGGGTAAGTAGATAAAATAGCAAGGGAAAAAGAGAGAGGGGAATGTGGAGAAGGTATTTGGCCTAACTACAGGGATGAAGGGGGACGGAGAGGCGAACAACAGTACCTGCTGTCGTCGGAGAAGATGCTGCCCAGTGGGGGAGAACGGCGGCGACGACGGGGCTGAGACGGCGTGCGCGGGTGCTGCGCGACGCGGAGGAGAGTCAGGAAGCTAACTCTGCCACTAGTTTTGTGGCAGAGCGAAGAGGATGGGAGAGGGAGCTCGTCGGAGCTTGCTGGGAACTTTGGCCGGGCAGGAGGAGATGAATTGGAGGTGGAAACTCGGCCAAATCAAGCTAAAGATGAGCGGCCGGAGGTGTAGTCTCTTTTATAGGCACTGGGCTGGGTGTTCAGGGCGTGGAGGGCATGCAATCGTCTGAGGTTGGTCGCCGGAGATGGAAAGAGGTTAAGATACCCAAATCTCTCGTGCGTTCGCACGAGAGATTGGGTTCACACCAGGGATCAAGATTGGCCTCAGATGGAAGGGAATTCCTCAGAGAATCTCCCTTCCATTTCTGGGAGGGGATCTCCGAGGAATCAGAGAGGATTCCCTCTCAAATCCTCGTCGGAGCAGGATTCTGCCCCAATAATGGCGACAGGACCTGATTGCAAAGGTGGCGAGGAACTTAGGGGGCTCTCTGCAAAGATAGTCAAAAGATAGGGACCAAATTATGATTTGGGTGTACTTAATTGCAAAGTAGGTCAAGATGACCTCCCCTTAGGTCCAAATTTTGGTATAAGCCTAATTTGGACCTAAGGAATCTAATGGTGAAGTTGGATTTTAGGTTTGACCTCTTTTGTATGGATATTTTGCATAAAAACCCAAATTAGGTTAATTGAAGAACTAGGACCCTAATCTAGGTCAAACTGGGTTCCAAAGGCCAAATTAAGTGTTCTAAACCCTAGAGGATGTTTTTCCATGATTTTTAGAGAGTTTACTTAATTTTTATTCTGATCGGAACCTTGTTAATTTAAGCGGGTCTGTTTTAGGGTTACCAAGTGTCATTTAATTCTTAGATTGCACATAAACCCATTTCTGATTCACTCAACCCACTTTTTATCTCATTTAGACCATTTGACCCATGTTTTACCTCTGAGAAATTCCGTTTATGTACTGCAATGGTAAAATTACAGTTTTAACCTTTATTTCATGTTTTCTTCTCAAAGCACTTGTTCCTTCAGTTAAGCCTTCTTCTAGGTTATGTAGGAGCTTTTATCTTCTTTATTGGGTCAAAATGAGCTAGTTATGGCTCATGATGAGGCTCTCATCATACCCCCATGCCTAGCTTTTGCTAGTCCCTTAGCAAAATTTCAAGGTTTCAACTTCCATTCTAGACCCTGAGTATCTGTCAACAATCATGATAAGTGCTTCTCCTTGTCTTTTGTGATTAGGTAGGAATGCCGACAATAGGCCTAGAGGTATTCAAGTATCAACCAAAATCCGGACCTATTCCGCTTTAGCCTCAGTCCTCCGCAAAGGTTTCTACGGCCCACAGAAACTAACCTAGGGTTTGTTGGACTCCGCGGTTAAAGCACCCGTGCTTGAGACATTTTTAGCCTAAGTTCAGTTTGCAGTGCGTTTTTTGTAAGAGAGAGATAGAGGATTTATTTTTTTGGAGAGCTTTTCTCTCTCTTTTCTTTTTATTTCTAGCTTCGGATTAGCTTCTCAACATGGTCTGTATCGGATTCCTCGTCCCCATCATCAATCCTCAAGGGTCCCTGGCTTTTGAGATTTCAAGATAATCCCGCCCATGGCAACCCCCGGAACCCTGGCTTTCGAGATTTCGAGATAATCCCGCCCATGGCATTCCGTGGCCGAATCCAGATCCTGGTGATCGACATTTCGGGATAATGTCGCCCATGGTATCTGAACCAGCAGAGTGCTTACATGCCCCCAGTAGGATATTTAAAATCCTAAGAGACAAGCACAGAGGAGACGATATGTTGTTACGCATCTTCGAGGGGAATTTCCCGCCTCTTCGCGCCGGGAACTTGTCCAAATCAACTTGTGTTGATTGGCCGCTCCTAATCTAGGTGACTCTTTCGGAACATTAAACGCTTTTGCGTGACTTGGATATTAATGCGCACTGAACCAGACTGTGTGTGAATTTGGGTTGCTTAGGTTACCGAATCCCACAAATCGGAGGTCAGTTAACGAGGCCGAATACTTCCTAAGCCTTAGACCTAATGCTTAAGCTTCGCATTTTCCTCAACCTCTTGAGGATTATCCAGATTTTAACGGATACGTGAATTTTTAAGCTAAAGTTTCTAGCCCAAGAGGCCTAAGATCATTGTTCCCGCTAATCTCTTGTTATGACTCCTTAGCACTTTTCTTTTATTTCTTTTCTTGATTTGGTCTAGAACTTCAGTTAATTCCTTAATCTTTTACTAATGACTACTTCTCATTTTTCATTTTGTCCTCCTTTTTGTCATTTCTGCTCTTTTTCTCCTCCTTATAAATATGTGGCTCACAACATTTACTCCCTCCCCCCATTTTTTTGTTCTTTTTCATAGTTTTTCAATTTTTTGTGTTTTTGACATATGCGAATTTTTTTGTGAGAATCCTTCTGATTTTTTCTTGGTTCTGTATGTATGCACTTTATCACCTCCCCATGCCTAAGTTTTGCAATGTCTTCATTGTAAACAAAGGGTGTGACACAGTGTTGAGGTCAGTGGCTTAGAACATGATACATCGGGTGGGCGAATGGCTCGAAAATGACTGATGCGAACGATTTCAAGATCTGATATGTGTACCAGAGGTGGGATCAACTGTCTAAGGCTGAACTCAAGGTGCAATAGACGTGGAGTACAGATGGATAATCAGATGGGTCTCTGTTTTTGGGATGACGGGTTGCCTCTTGTTAAGCACTAAATTTGATGCCTTCAGCCGAGCAGAAAATGGGGTGGAGAGGGAGTGGTCAAATCAATGAAATTTTGGAAAACAAGCACCTTGATTAAGAGCCTGGTTGGTCCAACCAGGTGCTTGTTAAGATCAGTGGGCTGATGATGCAGCCCAAACCCAATAAGTCTGGTGGGTTGATAGATGTAGATCAGCAGATGCGGAACCCACCATATGCAGTGAAGTTCTGATGGATATGGAAGTGAAAACTCGAGTTCAGGCTGAGTCGACTCAGCCTGGTGAGAGTAGGGTTCCGAAAGATAATCCATGTAAAGTGTGGAATCCCTACAGGGATGATCAAAGGATGGAGGCTCCTGATTTGTGGTATGATCGGTGCCCGATACCCAGTATAGATATGGAGTGGAATCATCTGCAATCGGCTCAGTGAGAGGTGAATTAGAATAGAAATTGAGTCCGGTTGCAGGTCGAGGTAGGGAACGGGTTTTCCTTGTCTCTGTATATGTGGAGCAGGTGGCTTCAAAGAGAGTTGGTCTGTTATAATCAGGAGGCAGATTCTCTCCGATGTTATGGTCAGATTCAAAATTGTCGGAGAGTTTGTGAAAATCAAAATTTGAATGAGATTCACGATCATGGGTTCCACCATAGAATAAATCATATTCTGTATTAGCAGCCTGATTGGGGTCTAGCCTAAATGTTAACTCTGAGCTTAAAAAGATGTCCCTATTTGGTAGAGGCTTAGGTTCTAAGCTAGTAGGGCAGACCCAATTGAAATCCCACTCGTCCAACTCGGTTTCTGTGTCGTAGATTGGCATGACTTCCGAAAAATCGATTAGTTCCTCTGAGGATGTTGGCGAGGGATATGCATCAAATAAAGGCCCAAGATCATATTCTTCATTGAAAAATTCATCTTCTTCATATGGGGCCCGGAAATCTTCCCAGTAGGTTTCAGATCTAGATTTTGAGTTTAAGATGTGGGTTGAATTACTAGAATCTAAGTCCGAATTACCTTCGAGGGTCACCTTATCAGGATAAGGGACGGAATTTACACCCTCGAGAGGTTCAGTCCTACTTTCATACTTGCAGGAGTCTTGGGATTCTAAAATGGGTTCAACATGATATTTTCCTGCATTTGGAGCTTCCCAACCTTCTTCAATATCAGGCACATTATGCTCTATCTGGGTTGGGAATCCACAACCACTTTGTGCCTCAAACCCGAGATCAGATTTATCCTTGATGTTGTCCCAAGATAGATCATCCTCTGTTGGTATACACGGGTATTTTTGATCAATAATTTGTTTTACTAATCTCATTATCTCTTCCCATTTTTCAAGACTATCATGGTGTTGCTTCCAAAGTCGATGATCTGTCATACATTGTAGGTATTCAAGATTGTGTAGTTTTTCTATCTCAATGTATGCAGTAATGAGAAAGTCACGAGTTGATCCTTTGTTGGCTTCTGCTAATAACACTTAGGCACAAGTTATGACAAAGGTTGTGGTTGTTGGGACATCAACCTGAATGTTTCCTACAGTTGTTGAGGTTTCTTCATTTTCATAAAATTTCATGACATCCTCAATCATTTTATCTCTCATGGATCTCCGATATTCAGGTTTCTCGACTGGTAGTCCTAGGTGTTTTGGCTGCATTTTTGGATCAAGTGGTGGAATCAAGATGTAGAATCAGAGTTTGAATCAAGCTGTAGGTATGAAGCGATCAGATCTGAATAACGAGTCCCACTGAAAATGAGTATGCGTACTCTAAAGAGAAAAGATGAGGGACTGGAGATGTTTTTGACCCAATCAAGACACCCAAAGATGTTTGGATGACTATGGAGGTTCGAGGCGGATGGACCCCTGGATCAGAAGATCGTCCACCTGCGAAGTACCTGGGCAGCCAGAGAGGGAGAGTCCCGCAAAGACTCCTACACGGTAGAGCGTCCCCACGGGTTACAGGGTTTCCCCCACCCGACCTCTCTTGTCACTGAGATTCCAGGTAGACCAGAATGGGGACCTTGACCTCTTAAGTCTGCTACTTTTATTTCAAAGGTGCTTTTAGGGTTCTCACTTGAACTTTAGATGTTTTGCTGTTGTGACCTAATTTAGAGGTTGGTTGACCCAAGGGGTCAACTTTACCTGACCTGTCCTATTGATGGCAGAATGATTTTAGGTTTGGATCCTAGTGATCACCCTGATTTGACTCCCAGGTTATTAGGTCCAAATTTTAAGATTCAAGTGGTTTTAGAGCTCAATTTTAGGGTTTGTCTTGTTTAGATCTCTTCAATCAAGGGCTTGGGTAGCACACTGATGCCGGAGGGTTTATTTCCTTTTATGCAGGCATGTGTGACTAACACTTTAAGACCCTAATGTGGAAACCCTAATTTGGTTCTATTTCCAATCTTCTTTTCTCACAAAAATTCTCTTTGGACTTTACAAGCAAGAAATGTGTTGCCCACCGAGATTAAGCGTGATTTCAATTAGGCACAAGAATTTGTGGGGTGGAATAAAAAAAAAAAAATCGCTCCACTTCAAGAAGTTTTGAAAAATTTTCACAAAATTAGGAAATGTTTGCCTTAAAATGGTGATTACTATATAAAGAAGGCAGTTGATTCCTAAATTGATTTTCTTCCTTTTGTCTTTTCAGGATTAGGGGATAGTTTAAGGAAGAAAAGAAATTACCTGCCCTGGAGTGGTTGACTTGCGGGGGGAATCTTCTCGTGAAATACCTGCAAGATCACATCAAAGCAAAATAGGGCAAGTTAGTGTTCAATATGATGAAAAGAATGTAGAGACTAGTGGTAAATTGCGCGTTGCTCCCCGGCAATGGCGCCAAAATGTTCTCACGTTTTTGTGCGGGTTTAAAGTGTATCACGTTGTAGTATAACCGACAAAACGTTTAAACAAATATAAAGAATTTTATTACTCGAAAAACAGAGTATCCGAGGTCGAACACAGGGAGCAAATGGAATTTACTACTAATCAAAATGTAATTGAATACTCTAATTTACTCAAAATGTTAATTCAAATATGAATGTATGCGATTAAAAGTAATTAGGACAAAAAATAGGAAATTGGACGTCTGATCTGGTGATCAGACATCATAAAAGTATTTTCCCTTTTTCTTCTTCTAATCTTGCTTTCTTTCTTCTTTCTCTTCTTTTCTTGCAAAGGCTTCTTCTTCCTGCATTTGTATCTTTTCTCTTGTTTCTTCTCCTGCCTTGCCTTCCTTCTTTCTTCTTCTTCTTCTTTTGATCTTTGCTGTCTTCACTTGACCTCTCTTTCGTTCTCTATCTTGCTTTTGCCTTGCTCTTCCTTCTTCTCCTGCGAAGGCTTCTTTCCTCTTCTTCTTCTCTGCCTTGCTTCTTCCTCTTCCTTGGTCTCCTTCGCTCAGTTTCTTCTTCTGCTTCTTCTCTTCTCCTTGCGGCTAAGTCTCTCCATGCTCAGTCTACCTGCACAGGAGCAAAACCTACCCCTTTCCCTCTACCTGTGTGTCTCTCTCTCTCAGCAATTCACTCAGGGACGCTCTCCCAGAGCCACACGGATAATCGGGTCGGATCGTACCCGAGACCAGGTGCACCTGCAGGTGGTGTGATGCGCGAGGAGTGCTCAAGGTTAGGGTCGGGTCGGATCCCGCCAGATCCGCGAGGTCAAGTCGCGGACGAGGCGGGTGTGAGGGCAGGTGAGGGACCTCACCCGTGTGCTTACGGAGGCGTTAAGGTAATATCACAAATTCAATTTATGGCACAGCGGCGCCTCGTCTCTCCACGATGTGGGACTAAAGCCTCTGCCCTGATTTCGCGCGCACCCGCAGACTTGCGTGTCATCCCCACAGCTGCTGGCTCTGCTAGCGCTCCTTGCTGGACCAGGGCACTTCGCAACACCCGCACGAATACGCAGCACCTGCAGCCTGGGAACCCTGGCGCCTGGAGCTGCTACGGAGCTTGTTCAACTGTCGTCCATGGAGGTAGGGGCGTCGACACTGTCAGACACAAAACGAACCTCTCGGCCCAATCAGACCAGCTAGAGACCTTCGCCGTAGCACGGCGAAGGCGGTGGACGGTGCTGCAGGCCGCAGGTCGGCCTAGGCGTGCATGCCTAGGTCAACCTGTGGCCGGATGTGTGGGGTTGTTCGGGGGGTTATTGGGGAGGTATGGAGTGGCAGTGGAGGGGTGGAATGAATTCCTGGTGGTGAGGCAGAGCTCACGAGATGGTTGGCGAGCCGCGTGGAGGGGCGGAGTGGTGTGGGCGGCTCGCTGGAGGTCCGTCGGAGGCGAGGAAGATGGAGGTGTTCAGGCACTGTCGGGGGCTAAGTAGATAAAATAGCAAGGGAAAAAGAGAGAGGGGAATGTGGAGAAGGTATTTGGCCTAACTACAGGGATGAAGGGGGACGGAGAGGAGAACAGCAGTACCTGCTGTCGCCGTAGAAGATGCTGCCCAGTGGGGGGGAACGGCGGCGACGACGGGGCTGAGACGGCGTGCGCGGGTGTTGCGCGACGCGGAGGAGAGTCAGGAAGCTAACTCTGCCACTGGTTTTGTGGCAGAGTGAAGAGGATGGGAGAGGGAGCTCGCCGGAGCTTGCTGGGAACTTTGGCCGGGCAGGAGGAGATGAATTGGAGGTGGAAACTCGGCCAAATCAAGCTAAAGATGAGCGGCCGGAGGTGTAGTCTCTTTTATAGGCACTGGGCCGGGTGTTCAGGGCGTGGAGGGCAAGCAATCGTCTGAGGTTGGTCGCCGGAGATGGAAAGAGGTTAAGATACCCAAATCTCTCGTGCGTTCGCACGAGAGATTGGGTTCACACCAGGGATCAAGATTGGCCTTAGATGGAAGGGAATTCCTCAAAGAATCTCCCTTCCATTTCTGGGAGGGGATCTCTGAGGAATCAGAGAGGATTCCCTCTCAAATCCTCGTCGGAGTAGGATTCTGCCCCAATAATGGCGACAGGACCTGATTGCAAAGGTGGCGAGGAACTTAGGGGGCTCTCTGCAAAGATAGTCAAAAGATAGGGACCAAATTATGATTTGGGTGTACTAAATTGCAAAGTAGGTCAAGATGACCTCCCCTTAGGTCCAAATTTTGGTATAAACCTAATTTGGACCTAAGGAATCCAATGGTGAAGTTGGATTTTAGGTTTGATCTCTTTTGTATGGATATTTTGCGTAAAAATCCAAATTAGGTTAATTGAAGAGCTAGGATCCTAATCTAGGTCAAACTGGGTTCCAAAGGACAAATTAAGTGTTCTAAACCCTAGAGGATGTTTTTCCATGATTTTTAGAGAGTTTACTTGATTTTTATTCTGACCGGAACCTTGTTAATTTAAGCGGGTCTGTTTTAGGGTTACCAAGTGTTATTTAATTCTTAGATTGCACATAAACCCATTTCTGATTGACTCAACCCACTTTTTATCTCATTTAGACCATTTGACCCATGTTTTACCTCTGAGAAATTCCGTTTATGTACTGCAATGGTAAAATTACAGTTTTAACCTTTATTTCATGTTTTCTTCTCAAAGCACTTATTCCTTCAGTTAAGCCTTCTTCTAGGTTATGTAGGAGCTTTTATCTTCTTTATTGGGTCAAAATGAGCTAGTTATGGCTCATGATGAGGCTCTCATCAAGGCACTTCCTTATGAGATCCTGAAAACGATCCCATGCCTCATGAAGAGGTTCTCCCGTTTGTTGCGTGAAGTGAGTAATCTGATGGCGCAAGGCATTGGTTCGACCAACGGGGAAGAACTTCTTCAGGAACTCGGACTGAAGTTCCTCCCAATTGATGATCGGTTGGGTCTGTGTTTGGTACCAATGGATGGCCTTGTCCATAAGGGAGAAAGAGAACATCTTCATAAGGATAATATCCCGATTTTGCGCATCTGACCCGAAAATCTGGGCCAGATGCTTTAGCTGTTTACTGTGCTGGAAGGGGTCTTCAGAATTAAGCCCATGGAATTTAGGTATGGCATGAATCATGTTGGGCTTCAGTTTAGAATCATGTCCTTCAGTCGGGATTCTGACTCGAGGCTCAATAGCCACCGCAGCGGGATTATAGTGATCTCGCATCATGGGACGTTGTGGTGGGTGCATGAAGTTCTGGAAGAGGTCATTGAGTCACTGGAGCTGGTGCTCCAGATTGTTCTCTTCCTCAACTGGTTGAGCCATTGTGGAAGAAGAAGGTGAGTCAGGTTCGGAATCGGAGGAAAGGTCTATGTGAAGGGTTGGTTGCACACGCAAGGGTACCGAGGCTTGGCCTCGGGGAGAGTGAATTTCTAAAGGAGGTTTCAAGGACCTCCTACCAAACATACACTGATGGAATGGATGAGTTTAGCAGGTGCTGGATCCAATCAAGACACCCAAAATGTTGGGTGACTATAGAGGTTCGGGGCGGATGGACCCCTTGATCAGAAGGTTGTCCACCTGATAATTACCTAGGCAGCCAGAGAGGGTGAGTCCCGCAATGACTCCTACACGGTAGAGCGCCCCCACGAGTTACAGGATTTCCCCCACCCGACCTCTCTTGTCACTGAGATTCCAGGTAGACCAGAATGGGGACCTTGACCTCTTAAGTCTACCACTTTTAGTTAGGATCAAGGTACTTAGGGTTTTCACTTGAACTTTAACCTTTTGAGTGCAAAGAGTGACCTAAGTTAAAGGTTGGCTGACCCAAAGGATCAACTTCACCTATTAATTCCTTTGAGAGCTTATTAGGTCTTGTCTTTTAGGGTTCAAGTGTTTTTAAGAGCTAAATTTCTTAGGGTTTCTCTTGATAGATGTTTTCAAGCAATGGCTTAGGCACACTTCTTTTGGGAATTTTCCATTCTTGCTTGGAAAAGTGTCTCTAAACCCTAGCTTTGAATCTTATATTGGCTCTAATTGGTCCAGTTAGTTGCCTCTAGATTGGGTAATTAGGGCTCAAGCAAGAAGGTTTTAGCCCTAACTACCTTTAATGGATGTACAGATAAAGTATGTTGAAATTTGAAAACAGGCAACTTTGGTGTTTTACTATGTATGAAAGATAGGTTATTCCTAAATTGCTTTTTTTTTTCTTTTCTTTTCTTTTTCTTCCTCTTTAGAATTTAGGGGTTCAAATGAGAGGATAGAAAATTACTTGTCCTTGGTGTGATTGTTGTGCGGCTGCTTGTTTTCCTCTTGATTTCTTGTGCCTGCACAACAAAAGAGAAGAGATTAGTCAATAGAAAATCAAAAATTGTGAATCAATAGCTTCTAAATTGGCCATTGCTCCCCGGCAACGGCGCCAAAAACTGGTTAGCTCGTCGCTTTGGTTTTAAATTCTAGACATTGTAGTAAAAAAAAGCTGCTACCAGTTTACAATTTATTACTCGAAATTAAAAGATTCCCGATGTCGAACTCAGGAAGCAAACTATGATTCCAGAAGCATATGAATTCACAATATTATTTTACAAAAATTAAGACAAAGGAGAGAGAGAAAGAGAGAGAGCAAAAATTCTCTTCTTGGCTTTTTCTTCTTCTCTCTTCTTCTCTTCAGCCAGCCTGTCTTCTTCTTTCTTCTTTGCTGCAAAGGCTTCCTTTTCTTTCTTTCTTTCTTCAGCTGCTAAGTCCTTCTTTCTTCTTCCTTCTTCTTCTCTTCTTCTCTGCTTCTCTTCTTTCTTCTACGTCTTCTTCTTCTTTGCTGCCGAGGCTTCTTCCTTCTCTTTTCTCTTTCTTTTTCTTTGGCCTTTCCTCTGCTCTTCTCTTCTGCTTCACTCCTTCCTTTCTTTCCGACGTCTGATTCAGAAATCAGACGCCTTAACTGCACTGTTGCTATAGTGCCCCTGCTTATCTTATTTTCTTCTGCTTCTTGCCTTCCTTCCTTCTTCTCTGCAGCTAAGTCCTTGCTGCTGCTCTTCTTCTTCTTTCTTCCTTCCTTCTTCTCTTCAGCAGCTCCTTGCTTCTTCCTTCCTCGCCTGTTCCCTGCACACACACACAAGCTCAGCGCAAAACCTACCCTACCCTCTCCCCGCGTCTCTCTCTCTCTGAATCTCTCTTGGGTATGCTCTCCCAGAGCCAGGTTATCGGTCGGGTCGTGTGTCCGAGTCCAGACGCACCGGCGTGGGTGGTGCGTGAGGAGTGCACAGGAGGGTGTTGGGTCAGGTCGCGCCTGATCCGTGTGATGAGCTCACGGACGAGGGTGGTGTATAGGTAAGGGACCTCACCTCGTGTGTATTCGAAGGCGACCAGCTAATATCACTTTTTCAATTTATGTGTGGGCGTGCGCCCACACACTTCCGAGGTGGGACTAAAGTCCCACCTCTGCTCCGCGCACCCGCAGGCGAGATGCTGCTAGCAATTGGGGCAGCAGCGAAGGCTCGTGACCCCAATTGAAGGCCTGGGCACCCTCGCGGAAGTGTTTCGCGTTGCCTGGGACCTGTGCCTGGTGCTGAGGGGACTTGGAGCTGCTCGCTAAGCAGCTCCTGTTGTCCGTCAATGGCGGCTAGGAGGTCAAAACCTGAAAGCACGAAAACGGTCTCACCGCCGCGTCAGACAGCTCAGGAAGCTTCGCCAGAAACGGCGAAGGCAGTGCGGTGGTCGTTGTGGTGGGAAAGTGGCTGTGGCCGTGTTCCTAGGGCACACTGCAGAGGTGTAGGTGGGTGTGCTCGAGGGGTGGTCTGAAGGTGAAGGACGGTGAATGGAGTGGGGGAAATGCTTGAGTGGAGTGAGGGGGAGCTTCTGGGCTTGTCGGCGAGGGGTGGGATGGCCTGTGGAGGTGGAGCGACCTCGCCGGAGATGGTGGCCAAAGGTGGAGCTGATGGAGGTGGTAGTGGCGGTCGAGGGGTCTAAAGTGCCAATTTAAGAGGGGAAAATTAAGAGGAGAATAAGAGGAAAGTTTCTACCTACTTAATCGACGAAGAGGGAGAGGAAGATGCCCGGCGCATGCCTGCTGGAGTTGGGGACGAAGGTGCCCAGAAGGGGGTAACGACGACGAGGAGGGGATCTGGAGACGCCAGCTGGTGCGGCCTGGCGTGGGAAGATGAGGCAGAGTGAGCTTTGCTGCAGGTATTGCAGCAGAGCGACGAGGAGGAGGTAAGATCGTCGGAAGCTTCGGCTGTCTGACCGGAGTGAGAGGAGACGAAGTAGGGGGTTTTCTTCAGCCAAAGCTAGCTTGAAGGAAGCGGCTGCCCCTGCCGCTCCTTATAAAGGTGCTGGCGCGGAGAGGATCTCAAGGGAGCGACATGGGGAGCTCGCCGGAGATGGTCGGAGATGGAGACCCATGCCTATCGTGCATTCGCACGAGAGGCATGGGCAGCCGCAGGTCAAAGGGGAGGGTCCCTGCGAAAGAGGATAACGTAGGGAACCCCTCGTTCATTCCTGAGAGCGGTTGCCATACCCTGCACGGTGCCATCCTCCACGCAAGGTCGCCGGAGGTATGGTGCCTGCGTGGGGTGGCAGGAAGGATCGTTCTGCAAAGAATGAAGGAGAAGATAGGGGGCTAAGTGTAAGGTTTTGAAAAGATAAGGGTCAAAAAGTAATTCAAGAGGACCAATTTGTAAAGTCGGTCAAGATGGTCTTCTCTTAGGCCCAAATTTTTGTACCAATCTAATTTAAACCTAAGGAATTTAATGGTGTAATTTGATTTTAGGTTTGACCACGTTTGGCTAGTCAATTTACGCAAAAACCCAAATTAGGTTAAAATTTGGGCATGGTTCTCAATTTAGGTCAAGATAGGTTCCAAAGGCCAAATTGAAGGTTCTAAACCCTAGGGTGTATTTTTCCATGAATTTTAGAGGGTTCAGTTGATTTTTATCCTACCTAGAACCTCATGAATTAAAGCAAATTTGTTTGTAGGGTTATAGAATGTCATTTGATTTCTAAAAGTTGATATAACCCTTTTCAGATCAGATCATCCCACTTCTTTCCTTATTAAGCTTATTTGACCTGTGTTTAGACCTTTAGATACCCTGCTTGTGTACTGCATTGGTAAAATTGCAGTTTTACCCCTCATGACTTGTTTTATTCTTCAATTCAGAATTCTCTGAGTTAGGCTTTTCTTTAGGTTTTGTAGGAGCTTTTTCACACTTATTTAGATCAAATTGTGCTAGTTAGGGTTCATGATGAGGCTCTCATCACCAGCCCCTCCTTCTAACTGGTTGGATTGAGCAGACACAAGTAGAGTAAATCGTTTATAATCTTAAGGCGGGTTTTGAGAGTCTGTAGATCCTTAGGCTACCCCACTTAAGGACAAGCTTGTTTTGTTTTGCTGCAGGGTTTTTATCCCTAGTCCTTCCGACCTTTTCCTAGTTTATGCTGGGAAGAAGGTCATTGAATCCCCGATTGGAAGGACCACTAGAGTATTCTAGGAGGCGTAGATTAGATTTTGGCCAAATTGATCCCATGGTTGATCAATAGCCTCCTCTGCCTCAGGATCCACAGGAGGTATTTTGAAGGAGGCTGGAACAAATGCAGAGAATGCAAGAATTGTTCCAGAGAATGCAGGGTGCTCAGCCCTTGAAGGATTTTTATGATCCTTCAAATTACGGGGAACATCCCGGCATCTAAATTCCTGCTGGAGACATAGAAATCAAGCCCCAAGTGCTGGTTGTCCGTCGTTGGGGCAACTAGCAGATATGTTTGTTTTTATTACTCGAAAAATAGGAAATTTCCGAGGTCGAACTCAGGGAGCAACACTAGATTTTAGAAGCGTACAAAATCACAATTTACAATACAGATATATACTATTTTACAAAAAGAACAATAAAGGAAAGGAAAACTTGTTCTTTTTTCTCTCATTCTTTCTCTCTCCAGACGTCTAACTCCAAGGTCAGATGACTTAGACTTCCTCTTGCTACAGTGCTTCTTCTGTTGGTTCTTCTTCCTCTTGGCTTCTTCTTCTTCTCTTCTTCTCTGCGGCTTCTCTTTCTTCAGCTTTTGCTCCTGTCTTCTTCTTTGCCTTGCGTCTACAGCTTCTTGGTCTCTCTCTATTCCAACTTCCTCTTCTGCTGCAACTCGTCCTTGGCTTCTTCTTCTTCTTTCTTTTCTTCAACCGTGTCTCTTCTTCTCCCTGCTATTACACTATCTCCTCCATCTTCTTCTCCTTCTGCTCCTCTATGCAGCTAAGTGTCCTTAGCCGCTCCTTCTCTTTTCTTCTCCTCCTACTTCCCTGCACAATGTAAGGTTAAGCAAAACCTAACCCCTTCCCTCCCCACGTCTCTCTCTTTCTATTACTCTCTCAGGTTCGCACTCCCAGAGCCTTCACAGGTATACGGGTCGGGTGTACACGCCTGGGACCAGGCCCATCGGCGTGCGGTGGTGGGCGAGGAGAGCAGGTCGGGTATACGGGTCAGGCCAAGTCCGCGGGGGGTGGTCGCGGACGAGGCCGGGTGAAGCGGGTGAGAGGGTCCTCACCTAGTGTTTCAAGGAAAATAGCCTGAAACACAAAATCAATTTATGTGCGGGCGGCCGCTCGCACACTTCTGAGATGGGACTAAAAGTCCCACCCGCTTCCATGCCTTCGTCCGCAGCCGAAGTCCTCGTAATTGCAGCGATATGAGAGGCTTGCATCTTCAATTGGGGACCTGGGATCGTGTGTGAGTCTCTTCCGCGAGGTTTGGGGCTCCAAACTGGAACTGTAGAGGCCTGGAGCTGCTAGCATGCTTGCTCCAAACTCGGCAGCAATGGCGGCGAGGGCACAGAACCTGAAAGCAAGAATACTGCCTCGCGGCTCTGTCAGACCATCAAAAAACATTCTCCGTATCACGGCGAAGGTGAGGCGGGGGTTGGCTGGCCGCAGGGCGGCCTAGGCGTGCGTGCCTAAGTCACTCTGTGGCCGTGAGGATGGGTTTGTTCAGGGGAAGGCGACAGGGGTTGGTGCGGTCAGTGGAGGGTCGTAAGGTGATCAGTGGGTGGTGGTGATGCTCAGGGATCGGTTGGCGAGGTGGATGGAGGTGTGGAGCGGCGGGGACACCTCGTCGGAGGTCTAGCCGGAGATGGAGATGGCGATGGTGAACAGTGGCAGTCGAGGGATAATTCGTGAAATAGATTTAGGGGAATTGAAGAGGGGATAGAGAGGAGTGTTTCTAACCTGATTAAGTGGACGAAGGGGGAGAGATGGTGATTGGCAGTATTTACTGTCCTCGGAGAAGACGATGTCCAGTGGAGGGAGACGACGGCAGCGACGGGGCTAGAGATGCTTGCGCGGGTATTGCGTGAAGCGGAGGAAGATGGTGAGGACAGCTCTGCCACTGGTATTGTGGCAGAGCGACGAGAAGGAGGAGGGCGGCTCACCGGAGCTTTCTGGACCACTTGGCCGGAGGAGAAGGCAAACTTGGGGTGGAACTCTGGCCAAGACAAGCTTGAAGGAAGAGGTAGCCCCTGCCGTTCCTTAAATTAGTGCTGGCAAGGAGGGAAACACGAGGAGGAGGTGTGGGCTGGTCGCCGGAGACGTGGCCGGAAACGAGACCCATACCTCTTGTGCATTTGCACGAGAGGTATGGGTGTCGGCAGGGCATGGGAGGTGGTCCATGCGGAAGAGGACAATGCAGGGGACCCTCCTCTCGTTTCTGGGGCCAGCTCCCACGCCCTGCGCAGCGCCATCCTCCGTGCGAAGTCGCTGGAGGTATGGCCTACTGTTGTGGGTAGCAGAGGGACCAGTCTAAAGAAAATGAAGGGAAAGTTGAGGGGGTAAATGCAAAAGTTCAAAAAGTTAAGGGTGAGAAAGTAATTATTGAGGACCAATTTGTAAAGTGGGTCAAGGCAAACTTTCCTTAGGTCCAAATTTTGGTATAACCCTAATTTTGACCTAAAGAATCCAATGGTGAAGTTGGATTTTAGGTTTGACCACGTTTGACTGGATATTTTGCACAAAAACATAAATTAGGTCAAAAATTGGGTATGGTTCTTAATTTAGGTCAAGATAGGTTCCAATATCCAAATTGAAGTTTCTAAACCCTAGGGAATGTTCTTTCATGAATTTTAAAGGGTTTAATTGATTTTTATCTTTCTTGGAACTTCATTAATTAAAGTGGATTTGTTTTAGGGTTGTAGAATGTCATTTAATTCCTAGATGTCGCTATAACCATTTTCAGACCAAATCATCCCACTTTCTCTCTTATTAAGCCTATTTGACTTGTGTCTAGACCCTTGAAATCCCGTTTATGTGCTGTGTTGGTAAAATTGCAATTTTACCCCTTGTGAATTATTTTATACTCAAATTTATAATTCTCTGATTTAGGCTTTCCCGTAGGTTTTGTAGGAGCTTTTGTACACTTATTTAGGTCAAAAATATGCTAGTTAGGGTTCATGATGAGGTTCTCATCATACCCCCATGCCTAGCTTTTGCTAGTCCCTTAGCAAAATTTTAAGGTTTTAACCTTTGTTCTAGACCATGAATTTCTTTCATCAATTTTGATAAGTGGTTTTCTTCTTGTATCCTTGATTAGGTCGGAATGCCAATCATAGGCCTAAAAGGTACTCTAGTACCAACCAAGATCGAGATCTGTCTAGCTTTAGCCTCAGTCTTTAGTAAAGGTTTTTAAGGCCTACAGGAACTAACCTTAAGTTTATTGGACTCCATGGTTAAAGCGCTCGTGCTTGAGATATTTTTAGCCTTGGTTCAGTTTGCAGTACATTTTGTAAGAGAGAGACAAAGGGTTTATTTGTTTGGAGAGTTTTCTCTCTCTTTTCTTTTTAATTCTAGCTTAGGATTGGCTTCACAGAACGATCTTTATCGGATTCCTTGTCCCCATCATCAATCCTCAAGGGTTCCTGGCAGTCGATGCTTCGAGATAGCACCACCCATGGTAACCCCCAGAACCCTGTCTTTCAAGATTTCGAGATAATCCCGTCCATGGTGTTCCGTGGCCGAATTTAGACCCTGGCAATTGACACTTTGTGATAATGCCATCCATGGAATCTAAACCAGCAGAGTGCTTACATGCCCCCGGTAGGATATGTAAATATCCTAGGAGACAAGCACCGAGGAGATGATATGTTGTTACGCATCTTCGAGGGGAATTTCCCACCTCTCCGCGTCGGGAACTCGTCCAAATCAACTTGTGTTGATCGGCTGCTCCTAATCTAGGGGAGTAATATATGATTCAACCCGGTATAAGCCATCCAGTATGTTATAATTACAGGATATTTTCAGAATATTTGAAACGCTTCTGCGTGATTTTGATATTTATGCTCGCTGAATCAGACTGTGTGTGTGAATTTGGGTGCTTAGGTTATTGAGTCCCGTAAATCGAAGGTCAGTTAACGAGGCTGAATACTCCCTAAGCCTTGGACCTAATACTTAAGCTTTTCATTTTCCTCAACCTCTTAAGGAATATCTAGATCTTAACGGGTACTAAGAGTGTAGCCAAGAATGCCTAAGGTTCGCGTTCTTACTAATCTTGTTATGCACTTTCGCTTTACTTTTCCTTAATGTGGTCTAGAACTTTGGTTAATTCCTTAATTTCTTACTAATGACTATCTCTTTCCTTTTTCATTTTGTGCTCCTTTTTAGCATTTAGCTCTTTTTTTTCCTTTTACAAAGTTTACCAACACTTTCTTCCTCCTTCAAAGTTTTTTTTTTTTCGTATATGCGGATTTTTTGTTGAAACCTTTTCTTGTTATGTCATTTCATTGCACTTTCATACCCCCCCATGCCTCATTGTTCATTAGGTTTACAATGTCCTCATTGTTCATTAGGTGGGTTTTTATTTGGTCAGGTTCAAGCATTAGGACAGGGATTCGGGCGAGTGGATGGGTCGAGGTGACTGTTGTGAATGATTTCTAATCTCAGGTACTAGTACCTGAGGTGAAGTTGGCTGTCCTAAGGAACGAACCTAAAGTGCAAAGAAATGTCAGAAAGGGTTTTGGTTTTTCAAGAATGACGGGCTGCCTCCTGTTAAGCGCTAAGTTTTATACCATCGGCTGGGCGCAATAAGCTCAGGGAGAATGGAGGATAAATGATGACTCAACCAATTCTGTAATGATTACATCAATGAACGGTTTGAGTCTCTGACTGTTCACGACGAAAGGTTCAGAATCGTGGCTGAGTGGACTGATCTCGACGGCTCCATTTCCAAAAATCTGTCGGACAAGATATGGTTCGACCCACTTGGATCGCAGTTTCCCAGGGAAGAGTTTGAGTCAGGCATCGAAGAGTAGGACCTTCTGACCAGGGTGGAAAATTTTTCTAGATATGTGCTTGTCATGAAAGGCTTTAACCCTCTCTTTGTAGATTCGCGAGTTCTCATACGCATCAAGGCATAATTCATCAATCTCGCTTATCTGAAGCTTTCTGTGGGTTCCAGCCTTAGAAAGATCTAAGTTGCAGCTCCATACTGCCCAATAGGTTTTGTGTTCCAATTCGACGGGAAGGTGACATGCCTTCTCGTACACCAGTCTAAAAGGAGACATGCCTAATTGGGTCTTGTGGGCGATCCTATAAGCCCACCAAGCTTCCAGAAGTCGAGACGACCAGTCCTTCCTGTCAGGTTGAACAGTAACCTGCAGGATGTTCTTGATCTCCTGATTTGATAGCTCAACTAGACCATTAGTCTGGGGGTGGTAAGGAGTAGAGATTCGGTGAGACACCCCGTATTTGGTCATCAGTGACCTGAACTGAGCATTGGTAAAATGGGTCTCTCCATCAGAAATGATCGCACGAGGAATCCTGAACCGTGAGAAGATATTCTGATGAATAAATTTGATGACGATCTTGTGATCACAGGTTCGGGTCAGAATGGCTTCAATCCATTTGGACATGTAGTCCATAGCGAGTAAAATGTACTCGAAGCCGTCCGAAATAGGGAAGGGGCCCATAAAATCAATCCTCCAAATATCGAAAATCTCGCATACGATAATCGGCTGTAAAGGCATCATGTCGCAGTGGCTCATGTTACCCAAAGTTTGGCAACGATTGCATGCCTTGTAGTGACTGTATGTGGCCTTGAAGATAATGGGCCAGTAAAAGCCACACTGGAGGATTTTTGATGCGATTTTGTGCCCAGAAAAATGGCCACCGCATGCCTGGTCATGGCAGAAAGAGAGAATGTCATTGATTTCACCCTCCGGGACACATCGCCGGATGATTTTGTCAGCACCTATGCGGAATAGGTACGGGTCTTCCCAGATGTAGTACTTGGCATCAGAGCGCAACTTGTCTTTCTTGGCCTTCGGCTAATCAGACGGAATTTGACGAGATGCCAGGTAGTTTACTATATCAGCAAACCATGGAAGCCTAGTACCAATAGTCAATAAGTGCTCACCCGGAAAATGCTCCATGATGGGTCCAGAGGGGTTGATGATCTCAGAAGGAAGGCGAGACAAGTGGTCAGCTACCACATTCTATCTTCCCGCCTTGTCATGAATCTCGAGGTCGAATTCTTGCAATAACAAAATCCATCAGATTAATCGAGGCTTCACATCCTTCTTGGCAAGGAGATGCCTCACAGCTGTGTGATCCGAGTAGATGATGACGTGGGAACCCAGGAGATAGGATCGAAATTTTTTGAGGGTAAATACTATGGCTAGCAGCTCTTTCTCTGTAACTGTATAGTTATGCTGAGCCTCGTCAAGTGTTTTGCTAGCGTAGTAGATGACCACGGGTTTCCCGTCAACTTTCTGCCCTAGAACTGCTCTTACAGCGAAGTCAGATGCATCGCACATGATCTCAAAGGGTTGAGACCAATCAGGGGACTGTAGGATCGGGGCTTGGGTGACTCGGTCACAAAGGTTCTCAAAAGCTTGAGTGCATTCCTTGGAAATCTCAAAGGGTACATCCTTGGAGAGAAGAGTAGTCAGGGGGCGTGTGATTTTCAAGAAATCAGGGATGAAACGATGGTAAAAATCGACATGCCCTAGGAAAGATCAGATGTCCCTAATCGAGCTAGGCATAGGAAGTCTAGAAATCAGATTAAACTTGGCTCAATCCACCTGGATGCCACTCTCAGAAATTAAGTGTCCCAGGACGATCTCCTCAGGCACCATAAAGTGGCTTTTTTCCCAGGAAAGAACTAGATTTACGTCAATGCAACGCCTGAGTATGTGAACCAAGTGCTGAAGGTAATCATCAAATGATGCCCCAAAAACTGAGAAGTCATCCATGAAGACTTCCAGATAATCACCTACCATATCAAAGAATATGGAAAGCATGCACCGCTGAAAAGTCGCGGGTGCATTGCAGAGACCGAAAGGCATCTTTCGGAACGCATACGTCCCGAAGGGGTAGGTGAATGTGGTCTTCTCTTGGTCTTCAGGATGAATCACCACTTGGTTGTAACTGGAGTACCCGTCAAGAAAGCAGAAGAATCTATTTCCCACTAACTTCTCAAGAATCTGATCAATAAAAGGTAGTGGGAAATGATCCTTCTTTGTGGAGGAATTGAGTCTTCGGTAATCTATGCAAACTCTCCACGAATTCGCTATACGGGTAGGTGTGACTTCTCCAGTTTCAGTCGTGATGGTGGTGAGCCCTGCCTTCTTAGGCACAACCTGGATTGGGCTTGCCCAACGACTGTCGGAGATCGGGTAGATGATCCCTGCATCTAACCACTTAATGATCTCCTTCTTCACGACCTCCTGCAGATTGGGATTCAGACGTCTCTACATTTCACGTGAAGGTCGTGCGCCCTCTTCAGAATAGATGAAGTGTGTGCAATAAGAGGGACTTATTCCAGTCAAATCATCGAGAGTCCAACCAATGGCTCTGCGATGTTGCTGGAGAACAGCAATCAGACGGGATTCCTGATCAGATGAGAGTTTGGAATTTATAATCATAGGAAGTGTCTGATTGGAACCCAAAAAGACATATTTCAAATGATTGGGAAGGGGTTTGAGTTCAAGAATGGGGTTATCACCAGCAGCGGGTGGTTCAGAGTTGGTGTGGGGTACAAGGGTAGGAGTTATGGGTCTGTCTAGGTCAAGTTCTGACTCCTCTAACTGCGGTTTTTGATCTTCTTGTGGTTGATGAGGGATAATCATGTTATCCTCAATTTGTGGTTCATCAACCACGACTCTGATGTCACAAATTTGTTCAACGACACCGCAATTGATCCCTTGTTGGGCCTTAAAGATATTAATTTTGAGAGTCTGATTCCCAAATTTTAGCTCTATTTGGCCCTCTTCACAACTTATGTTGGCCTTTGTAGTGGCCAAAAAATGTCTCCCTAGTATGATTGGTGTATCCCTTGGGTTTTCAGGTACGTCCATATCTAAAACTATGAAATCTACAGGGAAGTAAAAATCCCGGACCCTAACAATAACATCCTCAAGAATTCTCTTAGGTGACTTGATAGATCGATCTGCTAACTGCAATGTTACCTCAGTCGATTTCAGTTCAGATTCTTCTAGATGGTTAAGTAGGGATGTGGGTATCAGGTTTATGGAGGCACCTAGGTCCAACAATGCTCTATCAAACTAGGTTTCACCAATCTTACATGAAATCAGGGGAGTGCTTGGGTCTTTTGCCTTGGGTGGGAGTCTACTCAGGATTACAGAGCTGGCTTGCTCTGACAGTACAATTGGACTCCCACTCTTGGTTTACGGCTTACGCTGAGGTGTACACACGTTCTTCAAGAATCGTGCGTAAGCCGGTACGTGGCAGATTACATCCATCAAGGGGATGTTCATTTGGACCTGCTCAAAGAGCTTGATCAGGTCCTCCTCAAGAGCCACGGGTTTAGTTGTTCTCTTTCCCTTGGTCAAGGCCTCAGGAAATGAAACCTTGGTTGGTTCCTCTAGGATAGGTCCAGGTTTTTGATGTGCGACAGGGATAGGAACATCCTGGATGACTATCCTAGGATTTGGGTCACTACCAGGCTTGGAGTGGTCTGGATAAGGTGGATCTTGGGTTGCCCTACCACTACGGGTTTTTACAGAATTTATTCCTGCCTGGTTCTGGTTGGGGGTTGGTAGGATGGGCTGCTGCTGTTGGTAACCCGCATAGGAGGTTGAGGCTTCCATCCCGTCAGGTGAAGGAATAGAAGGGGCTTGATAGACCATGTGTGCTTGGCCCAGGTTTGGGTTCATAACGCGCCGCTGGGTTAGCACGCTATTTGGGTTAGGAAGAGGTTGGGAAGGAAGTGTGTCTGGTTGGCGAGAATTTGCCAACTAGGCAAGTTGGTTGCGGACCTCTGTGATTTCGTCCTTATGTTGCTTCTGGATAGTCGCATTCGTTCTCTGAATGTCAGCCAGAGTCTAGAGGATAAGGGACATTTGATCTTGGTTGGGCCTAAATGGATCAGTGGGGTTGGGCCGAGGCTGAGGCGGCTGGTAAGGACGAGGGGCTTGTGGACAGGACTGAAAGGGTGGTCTTGGGTTCTGAGAATTTCCCACCCACTGAAAATTGGGATGGTTTCGCCATCCAGGATTGTAGGTGTTGGAAAATGGGTCATTCTGGATGGCGTTGAGGTCCTCGCAGGTCTGAGGAGCCTCAGAAAAGTCAGAGAATGGGGGAGTAGGGCTCCCCCGGCAAGAATAGAAAGGATCGGAGGTCCCTCCGATCCTGGAGTCAGATGGGGATGGATAAGAGTCCATCCCAGGACAAGGTCGGTGGAAAATGTTCTGCACAGTTTCCCGTGCGGGAGGGGGCTGTGCGAAGGAGTTCTACGCAGAGGTGGCTCGCTGCAAGTGCTGAGTCAGCTCATCCACCTTCTTCTCAATAATTGAGACCTTGTCCAATTGATTGGCCATTAATTCCAGTTCAACTAATGCGGACAGGCCCTGTGTCTCATGTGCTCCCCTAAGGTTCGTCGCTGCGCAGATATTCGTCCGGTCGAATAGTCCCATGGAGTCATTGTTGATGAAGTTCTCGCACATATTCTCGAGAATCTCCCACACGGTGTCGTCATGTTGACCCCTGATATTCCCTCCGTAAGTTGCATTGACGAACAGTTTAATATCTTCATGGAGTCCTTGGTAAAAAGACTGGACTTGTTCCCATTTAGGAACTTCGTGATGGGGGCACTTTCTCATGAGATCCTGAAAATGATCCCATGCCTCATGAAGAGGTTCTCCCGTCTGCTGTGTGAAGTGAGTAATTTGATGGCGCAAGGCGTTTGTCCGACCAACGGGGAAGAACTTCTTCAAAAACTCGGACTGAAGTTCTTCCTAAGTGTTGATCGGGCGGGTCTGTGTCTGATACCAATGAGCTGCCTTGTCCATAAGGGAGAAAGGGAACGTCTTCATGAGTAAGATATCCTGATTCTGTGCATCTGACCCGAAAGTCTGGGCCAGATGCTTAAGCTGTTTGATGTGCTGAAAGGGGTCTTCAGAGTTAAGCCCATAGAATTTAGGTATGGCATGAATCATGTAGGGCTTTAATTCGGAATCAGGTCCTCCAGTCGGGATTCTGACTCGAGGCTCAATTGTCACCGCAGCGGGATTATAGTGATCTCGCATCATGGGATGCTATGGTGGGTTCATGAAATTTTAGAAAAGATCATTGAGTCGCTGGAGCTAGTGCTCAAGATTATTCTCTTCTTCAACAGGTTGAGCCATTGTGGAAGAAGAAGGGGAATTAGGTTCAGAATCAGAGAAGAGGTCTATGTGAAGTGGTTGTTGCACAAACAAGGGTACCGAGGCTTGGCCTCGGGGAGAGTGAATTTCTAGAAGAGGTTTCAAGGACCTCCTACCAAACATGCACTGATGGATTGGACGAGGTTAGCAGGTGTTGGATCCAATCAAGACACCTATAATGTTGGGTGACTATAGAGGTTTGGGGTGGATGATACCCTTTAATCAGAAGGTCGTCCACCTGAGAATTACCTGGGCAGCCAGAGAGGGTGAGTCCCGCGAAGACCCCTACATGGTAGAGTGCCCCCACGGGTTACAGGGTTTCCCCCACCCGACCTCTCTTGTCACTGAGATTCCAGGTAGACCAGAATGGGGACCTTGACCTCTTAAGTCTACCACTTTTAATTATGATCAAGGTGCTTAAGGTTTTACTTGAACTTTATCCTTTTGTGTGTAAAAAGTGACCTAATTTAAAGGTTGGTTGATCCAAGGGATCAGCTTCACCTATTAGTTCCTGTGAGAGCTTATTAGGTCGTTTCTTTTATGGTTCAAGTGACTTAAGAGCCGGATTGCTTAGGATTTCTCTTTATTAGGTCTTTTTCAAGCAATGGCTTAAGCACACTTCTTGTGGGAATTTTCAGTTCTTGATTAGAAGGTGTGTCTCTAAAACCCTAGCTTTGAATCCTAGGTTGGCTCTAATTAGTCCAGTTAGTTGCCTTAGGATTAGGTAACTAGGGCTCAAGCAAGAAGGTTTTAGCCCTAATTACATTTAGTGGATATGCAGATAGAATGTGTTGAAATTAAAAAGCAGGAAACTCTTGTGATTTACTATGTATAAAAGACAGGTAATCCCTAGATTGCTTTTCTTTTTCTTCTTCCTCTTTAGAATTTAAGGGGCTTAAAAGAGAGGATAGAAGATTACCTGTCCCTTGGTGTGGTTGTTGTGCGGCTGCTTGTTCCTTCTTGTCTTCCTATGCCTGCACAACAAAAGAAAAGAGATTAAGTCGGTAGTAAATCAGAAATTATGATTTAATAGCTTCTAGAATGCCCGTTGCTCCCCGGCAACGGTGGCAAAAATGTTGGTCGTCCGTCGTTGGGGCAATCGGCAGATATGTTTGTTTTTATTACTCAAAAAATAGGAAATTTTTGAGGTCGAACTTAGGGAAAAACACTAGATTTTAGAAGCATACAAAATCACAATTTACAATACAGATATATATTATTTTACAAAAAGAACAATAAAGGAGAGGAAAACTTGTTTTTCTTTTCTTCTCTCTTTCTTTCTCTCTCCAGATGTTTGACTCCAAGTTCAGATGACTTAAACTTCCTCTTGCTACAGTGCTTCTTTTGCTGGTTCTTCTTCCTCTTGGCTTCTTTTTCTTCTCTTTTTCTCTGCAGCTTCTCTTTCTTCAGCTTTTGCTCCTGTCTTCTTCTTTGCCTTGTGTCTGCAACTTCTTCTTCCTTGGTCTCTCTCTGTTCCAACTTCCTCTTCTGCCGCAACTCGTCCTTGGCTTCTTCTTCTTTCTTTTCTTCAACCGTGTCTCTTCTTCTTCTCTCTGCTATTGCACTATCTCCTCCATCTTCTTCTCCTTCTGCTCCTCTGTGCAGCTAAGTGTCCTTAGCCGCTCCTTCTCTTTTCTTCTCCTCCTGCTTCCCTGCATAGTGTAAGGTTAGGCAAAACCTAACCCCTACCCTTCCCGTGTCTCTCTCTTTCTATTTCTCTCTCAGGTTCGCTCTCCCAGAGACTTTGCGGGTATACGGGTCGGGTGTACACGCCCAGGACCAGGCCCACCGACGTGCAGTGGTGGGTGAACAGTGCAGGTCGGGTATACGGGTCAGGCTAGGTCCACGGCGGGTGGTCGCGGACGAGGCCGAGTGAAGCGGGTGGGAGGGACCTTACCCCAGTGTTTTGAGGCAAATAGCCTGAAACACAAAATCAATTTCTGGGACTAAAAGTCCTACCCGCATCCATGCCTTTGCCTGCAGCCGAAGTCCTCGTAATTGCAGCGATATGCGAGGCTTGCATCTTCAATTGGGGACCTGGGACCGTGCATGATCTCTTTCGCGTGGTCTGGGGCTCCAACCTAGGACTGCAGAGGCCTGGAGCTGCTAGCACGCTTACTCCAAACTCGGCAGCAATGACGACGAGGGCACAGAACCTGAAAGCAAGAATACTGCCTCGCGGCTCTGTCAGACCATCAGAAAACCTTCACTGTATCACGGCGAAGGTGAGGCGGGGGTTGGCTGGTCGCGGGGCGGCCTAGGCGTGCATGCCTAGGTCGCTCTGTGGCAGTGAGGATGGGTTTGTTCGAGGGAAGGCGACAGGGGTTGGTGCGGTCAGTGGAGGGTCGTAGGGTGATCAGTGGATGGTGGTGATGCTCAGGGATCGGTTGGCGAGGAGGATGGAGGTTTGGAGTGGTGGGGATGCCTCGTTGGAGGTCTAGCTGGAGATGGAGATGGCGATGGTGAACAGTGGCAGTCGAGGGATAATTCGTGAAATAGATTTAAGGGAATTGAAGAGGGGATAGAGAGGAGTGTTTCTAACCTGATTAAGTGGACGAAGGGGGAGAGATGGTGACTGGCAGTATTTACTGTCGTCGGAGAAGACGATGTCCAGTGGAGGGAGACGGCGGCGATGACTGGGCTAGAGATGCTTACGCGGGTACTGCACGAAGCAGAGGAAGATGGTGAGGACAGCTCTGCCACTGGTATTGTGGCAGAGCGACGAGAAGGAGGAGGGCAGCTCATCGGAGCTTGCTGGACCACTTGGCCGGAGGAGAAGAAGACGAACTTGGGGTGGAACTCTGGCCAAGACAAGCTTGAAGGAAGCGGCAGCCCCTGCCATTCCTTAAATATGTGCTGGTAGGGAGGGAAATACGAGGAGGAGGCGTGGGTTGCTCGCCGGAGACGTGGCCGGAAATGAGACCCTTACCTCTCGCACGTTTGCACGAGAGGTATGGGTGTCGGCAGGGCATGAGAGGTGGTCCATGCGGAAGAGGACAATGCAGGGGACCCTCCTCTCGTTTCTGGGGCCAGCTCCCATGCCCTGCGCAGCGCCATCCTCCGTGCGAAGTCGCTGGAGGTATGGCCTACTGTTGTGGGTAGTAGAGGGACCAGTCTAAAGAAAATGAAGGGAAAGTTGAGGGGGTAAATGCAAAAGTTCATAAAGTTAAGGGTGAGAAAGAAATTATTGAGGACCAATTTGTAAAGTGGGTCAAGGCAAACTTTCCTTAGGTCCAAATTTTGGTATAACCCTAATTTGGACCTAAGGAATCAAATGGTGAAGTTGGATATTATGTTTGACCACGTTTGACTTGACATTTTGCACAAAAACCCAAATTAGGTCAAAAATTGGGTATGGTTTTCAATCTAGGTCAAGATTGGTTCCAATGGCCAAATTGAAGGTTCTAAATCCTAGGGGATGTTTTTTCATGAATTTTAGAGGGTTTAATTAATTTTTTTCTTACCTGAAACTTCATGAATTAAAGTAGGTTTGTTTTAGGGTTGTAGAATGTCATTTAATTCCTAGATGTCGCTATAACCCTTTTCAGACCAAATCTTCCCACTTTCCCTCTTATTAAGCCCATTTGACCTGTGTCTAGGGTAAAATTACAGTTTTACCCCTTGTGAATTATTTTATACTCAAATTTATAATTCTCTGATTTAGGCTTTCCCTTAGGTTTTGTAGGAGCTTTTGTACACTTATTTAGGTCAAAAATGTGCTAGTTAGGGTTCATGATGAGGTTCTCATCACCAGGTGTTAAGCCTGATCAAACATTTCCATGGGCTTGACTCTGATGACCCGTTTCAGCACTTGGAGGACTTGACCACTTTGGTCCAGACTACTAAGGCGCGAAACGTGAATGAGGAGCAAATGATCATGAGGCTCTTCTCCTACTCTCTTAGGGATAAAGCTGCTCATTTGTACAGGACTATAGGAAGACCAATTGCAACTTGGAATGAGTTGAAATCGACCTTCCTGAAGAAATTCTTCCCTGTCAGACGTACCAATGTGTTAAGACGGCCAATTACTACATTCACCCAGCGGCCGGGGGAGCAGTTTCATGTTGCCTAAGAGCGATTCCAGGACCTGTTGCGAAGGTGTCCACACCACGAGGTGCCAAAATGGCAACTCGTGCAGATTTTCTACCACAGGTTGACTGAGCAACTCAGAAATCACGTGGACGCTTCTTGCGGAGGCAATTTCCTCAACAAAGATGTAGATAGTGATGGTCGGCCTGGATAGGTTGTTAATATGATATTTTTATCGTTGAAATGTGTATAGTGGTTAACCTAATTCAGACCTAACCATCTCTTTACAAAATTTTTAACCTGGCCTAATTGATTTTCTCTTGTCACTTTTAAGCCCAGGGTCGAACTCAGGGAAGTGGGGTTCAAGTCGAGTTTCTACGTTTTCCTTAAAACGCGTCTCTTCCGTTCGTTTATTCTGTTTTTGGTATTTTTCTTATTTAGGTTTTTTTCTTGTAATCCTTGTTCTTGAGGCACACCCTCAAAATTGTGTCCTTGGCTTTTAGCCAAAACAGAGTTTCAAAACACGTCTTGCTACTTGCAAGACGGGGTACCTGCAAATCAAAGATTATCTTTTCACTTTTATACCTTTTTTTATCTTTTTACTAAGAAAGAAACTAACAGATAGAAAGTAAATATAGTAGCTATAGATATATATTTATATGTAGTATATATATAAAGGGGTGGGGGTGGAGGTGACGATGGAGTGTAGCACTATGTCGAGTCAGCCGACGTCTAGAGAGACGCAACCAACACGACTAGGTGCCGCGTGGAGTGTGGATGGAGGATGGATGATGTATGGGACCACGCTTTTTGTACGCGTGTATCAGGGAATATCAGCAACTGGTGCAGATATCCCCGCGATACAGCGTATAATAAATAACATGAAAGTATCTGTACATATGTATGTATATAAATGTATAAGTATATATGTATAGATATATATATAGATATATATATATATATATATATAGGTGTATATATATATATATATATATGTATGTATATATGTATATAGCTATGTATATATGTATATAAGTATATATATATAATACTATATAGATATATATATATATATGTATATAAGTATATATGTATCTAGATATATATGTATATATATATGTGTATATGTATAAGTATATAGATATGTATATATATATATATGTATATGAGTATGTGTATATATATATATATATATATATTATATATGTATATGCATATATATATTATATTATATGTATGTATACATAACTATATAGATATACTATGTATATATAAGTATATATATATAGATATATGTATATGTATATATATATATATATATATATGTATGTATATAAGTTACTATTAGTGTGTGAGTGTGTGTGTCGGTGAATAGGTGTGTGTGTGTTGCTGTAAGTAAAAAAAAAAGAGAGAGAGAGAGAGAGAGAGAGATAGAGAATTCGTGAGAGAAAGAGAGCGGCAGACAGAGAGAATGCAGCCGCTCTGCAGGAGGCCCGATACGTCGTCTGCAGATGGCGGCCGACGTCTGGAGGTCGCGGGCGCACGGGGGCGTACTCGCGCAGAGGAGATGAGGAGTCTGCGTCGACCTGCTGCGAGCGCGGAGGCTCGCGACAGCGCGCTCGGAGAAGGAAGCGGGGAAGGTCTGCAGGCACGCGCGGAGTGGCTGGGGCGCTTGCAGACGCTCGCGGAAGCTGCGGGGGCCGCTGCCACTGCTGCTGCTGCTGCCGCCGCTTAGCTGCTGCTGCTGCTTCCGCTTAGCTGCTGCTGCTGCTGCTTCCGCTTAGCTGCTGCTGCTGCTTCAAGCTTCAGACCTTGAAGCGGCAGCAATGGCTAGAAGTGCGAGAACGGAAAACAAATGAAAACAGAGAGCCACCACGCCCACCGGCTCTTTGAAGAGCTGGGCGGTGATGGTCTCACTGTGGTGGTGTGCACCACAGTGAGCTCCTGCCCGCCGGGTTTCTCCTCGGAGGAGGACCGACGTATGGAGGGGAGAGGGAGGAGAGGAAGGTGGCGGCCTGCTGGTGGTGTTTCTTTCTTGCTGCAGCCAGCCGGGTTTGAAGAGAAGAAGACGTGGCTTTATAGAAGATGAAAGCATGGTCATGCAGCATGCGGGGAGTGGGATGGAATGGCAGCCGCAGGGAATGGCATGGCAGGGAGAGGTTGCGGAGAAGTTGCAGCCGTAGGAAAAATAAAAATCAAGTGGAGATAAAAAATAGAAGAGATGGATTTTTGTAAAGAGGCACTTGAGGAAAATGTAAAAATGCAAGCCATTTATTCCATTCTCTTCTCCTCTCAATTAAATGCATGCATGCAAGCGTTTTTACAAATGCAACTACAGGATTATAATATACATAGTTAATGCTAGAAAATAGCATAAGAAGGCGTTCTTATAGGCGTGTTTTGAGGTGCAAACATATACCCCCATGCCTATCTTTTGCTAGTCCCTAGCAAAACCGTATTTAGAAATGATCTTAAGCTGAAGATTTTCTTCTGAGGTGATATAGGTGTGTTTATTATCGAATATTGTGAGAACCAATTGTAAAGAAGATTACCAGTACTTTAAGTCTCACATGACATAGATCATCTCTCAACTAACCAGGACTCTTGATATTTAAACCTTAAGTACGATTTCCAGGACCCAGGAGGTTTTTGCCGTACTCGAGAGCTCAAGAGGCTATGGTTTGTGCATAGTGAAGGATCAAGACTGACCATATGAACATTAAGACTCAATCCCAGGGTTTCACGAATTTTTAAGTACAGGTTGGTCCCAGTTTCAGCTCATGTCTTCGAATTGACCCTTAAGATGATGACGGAAAACTCAACTCCCATTTTCTGATTTTTTTTTTTTTTTTTTTTTTTGACTCACCGAAAAACAAAGTATACAGACATTTATGAGATATACTGACTCTTTTAAACCATCTCTTTTCTGATTTTTTTTTTTTTTTTTCGAAACACGTGTCAGTATATCTCTTACAACACATTTTGAAGCACACTTTTTTTTTTTTTTTTTTTTTTTTTGGTGGGAGAGTTTCTTTTTGTTGGAAAGAGCCACTCCTAAACACAAGACTAAAGCTTGGGATAAAAAGTCTACCTGCACGCACAGGTAAGGACTCCACCTTTCCTAATGAACACTAGGGTTGGATCTTATGTTCACCTGATCTTTCCTGATATGTGTAGTGTGAACCAAGTTTACTTAAGCTCTCAAGAAAAAGCAAACCAACGAATCCTGTACTGTGTCTCAGGTACAAGAAACGTTCTTAGTTAGGAGAGATTTTGATCTATTTCGTCAATGCTTTAAGTGAATTAAGCCGAGCCTGAGCGAATCAAGCTTCTGTGGCCTGGAAATTCTTCAAAACAGAGGTTGAATATCCATAAACACTTATTGTATTTTTTTTTTTGTTTCAGCTTTTAGATCATTACTAAACACCATTTATTACTAATATATATATATATATATATTTTTTTTTCTTTTCTTTTTTCTTTTTCTTGCATATTTATAAATAGGTGGTAATTGTCTGATACCATAAAATACCCGGATCCTATGGATGCCTATCCACCCCCCCATGCCAAACAATGCTATGTCCTCATATGCATGCAGGGAAAGGCAGAGAACGGACGACAGATCGGGTAACAGGAGCTGAGGTTCAGGGTATAAATCAGGGTGGAAGGGTGGGTGGATGGTGGGTGGTGAAGAGAAAAGCAAAGTAATCGTGATAGAGGCGTGAAAAGTAATGGTGGATGGTGAGAGATTTGGCGTTTTCTGGGACGAGAATGTCCCAGGCGGATCAGAAAACAGATCAGGAAGAGGAAGTTGGCCCTTAGATTGGCCAAGAAGGGGGGCTTTTTGGATAGATGGATCCAAAAGGGAATAGCCCCGGTGAGTAAGATGTGGGCTCAAGGTCCCAGTGTGGATTTGCAAATCCGCCTGATTTAGCGGGAAAGAAAGGGCAATCCGGTCTTCCATAGTGTGGACCGGCAGTGAGCAGCCCGGCAATGACTCAGACCACGAGGTATGGGAAGCGGAGAAAACCTCGTCAGAAGTCTGGTCAGGAGAAGGTACAGGAATAGGGAGGGATTGGGGAACGTCACAGTTTGTGTTGGTCAGGCAGTCGTCAGGTAATTTGCAGCAGTCTGAATCGGCTCCAATTAGTTCGATACACGTACTGACAGTCACGTCCTCGTCAGACGTGTCATCCTTGATGTGATCACTATCATCATAAGAGTGCGGTGCTGCAGCGGGATTAACCTGAAATCCCGAAGGAATACTCGGAGCTTGCAGAATTTGATGAACCAGTTCCTGAGAAGGTTGTACCTGTGGTTGCGGACCACAGGGTACAAAGTTTTGCGGGTTTGGAACAGGTTGGGCGGGAAAAGTGCCCTGAGATCGAGTCACCATGCTTAGTTGACTGATCTCAGCATTCTGCTGCGCCAAATGCTGAAGAGAGGTCATGTTTTCTTTATGGCGCTTTGACATTTCCGTCATCATTCGCATCAATTTATCAAGAGGTTTTGATGCGTGTTTGGTTTTCTGTACACAAGGGCCTGATGGCAGATTTGCCATAGGATTAGACTGGGCCCTTGGGATGACGGGTGCGGACGATCGCATTGGTCCACCAGCGGGGTTTCGACGCTGCGGGTTGTTGGACCATGCAAAATTGGGATGATTGTGCCACCCTGGGTTATACGTGGCAGAAAACGGGTTATTCCCCAGGGTGCAGGCATCTTCTATGCCAGAAGACGTGTCCGCATATGTGTCCGAGTACACGGAGGCTTGGTCCTCCGTGTTGAAATACTGGCTCACAGAAGCCAGTTCCACATGACTTACCGAGTCGCTTGGCGCGACACTCGATAAGGAAGGTCTTACAGGGTTTCCAGGGATAAGCCTGGTGTTGAAAGAATTGAAATTGTGACGAAGTGGTGAGGCGGAGGTGTGTGCCATGTTTGTGGAGGAGGAGGATGATTCGGCTCTTTTTCTAGATTTATCAGTCAATACAAGCAATTCAGGGTTTTGTGACCTCCTCCCAAACATGCACTACCGCAGGAAGAATTGGGGAGATGAGAAGGGAAAAGGGATGAGAGAAATGACGCCGCAAAGGTACACTTGATTACAAATCAATACAGTCAAGTTCCTAACCTCTACAGTGTGCTCTTAGACCTAAAGATCTAAGTTACCTACTATCACGAACTACGGAACCGAATGCGAGCACCGCGGAACCGCCGGGCCAGATTGAAAGGCCGTTTGCCCCAGTCTTAGACACCCGATAGCACGCGGGAACCCTCACCAGCACGTAGCCGCTACACGTAGGTAGTTAGACCTCCAATCCTTAAAAGGGTCAAGTTACTACCAGTTTTAATTAGAGGCTTAGGGTCAAGTGCTTTTGGAATGTGAAGGGCGTTGTTTACGGGTAATGCCCAAGTGATTGATTTTAAGAGTGTGTAAGAACAAGCATGCAACAGGGAAATCTCCCCGAATTGAAGTTTTTATTGGCGAATGATTTTTAGAGTTCAGCCTTAAGTAGTATGAATTTTAGGGTTTTGCTGAATTACCAATTCAACCAATCTCCGGGTTTTGCAAGAATATAGGTTTTCTTTCTAAAGCCCAAGAAACCCTTCTTCAATTATCAGTTAGTTAATGCATGCTAAAATGCAATGGGCTACCCTAAATGGAGATTTCTATGTGTGGATGCGCGAATCAATTTTATATCAATGTGAAAGGGAGCCAAAACACTTCAATTCAAGTGCTCCCAATCACCAGAAAGATATCCACACACAAGGCTTCAACCAACAGATAAAGAAAGTAAAATTGTTGGGGTTGAAGTATTCAGGATCGAATCACAGGCAAATTTGAAAAGTCGTGGTGGGGTTGGAATCAACTCAATTCCAAGTCTCCCCACCAAAAATGTGATCCTGAATTAAAGATAAGTGAGGCAAAAGAGGGATACAAGCAATCTTTTTCTTTGCCTCAAAGAATACTTCCCACGGCGAAAAATCTAAGAATGAAGATTCTCGGATTTTCGCTATGCGAAGTAAGGTGGGAAATCCCGGGCAGTGGGAGTGAAGACAACCAATCAATCAAGTGAATTTTAATCCACTTGCCCTCAAGAAATCCCAAGAAGTTTTTCTAGTTTTTAGTTTTTAATTTTTTTTTTTTTTTTTTTTTTTTTTGTGTGGTGGCAAGTTAACCCTAATTTGACGAGAAAAGAAAACCTACTTGTTCGACAACGTGTGCGAAGCTCCAATGCGATGTCGGCGTCTTCACGCTCTCGTTCCCACCTTGGATCTGCTCACGTCCTCGACTTCGTCAGCCTTCTTCTCCTTCCACCAGGTTCACCTGCACACCAAAAACAACAATACCCGTGAAGAGAGAAGAGACAAATTTAAAGGAATTGGATAGAAACTTACTCGAAAGTGCACCTCCCCGGCAACGGCGCCAGAAAAGTTATGATGGTCGGCCTGGATAGGTTGTTAATATGATATTTTTATCGTTGAAATGTGTATAGTGGTTAACCTAATTCAGACCTAACCATCTCTTTACAAAATTTTTAACCTGGCCTAATTGATTTTCTCTTGTCACTTTTAAACCCAGGGTCGAACTCAGGGAAGTGGGGTTCAAGTCGAGTTTCTACGTTTTCCTTAAAACGCGTCTCTTCCGTTCGTTTATTCTGTTTTTGGTATTTTTCTTATTTAGGTTTTTTTCTTGTAATCCTTGTTCTTGAGGCACACCCTCAAAATTGTGTCCTTGGCTTTTAGCCAAAACAGAGTTTCAAAACACGTCTTGCTACTTGCAAGACGGGGGGTACCTGCAAATCAAAGATTATCTTTTCACTTTTATACCTTTTTTTATCTTTTTACTAAGAAAGAAACTAACAGATAGAAAGTAAATATAGTAGCTATAGATATATATTTATATGTAGTATATATATAAAGGGGTGGGGGTGGAGGTGACGATGGAGTGTAGCACTATGTCGAGTCAGCCGACGTCTAGAGAGACGCAACCAACACGACTAGGTGCCGCGTGGAGTGTGGATGGAGGATGGATGATGTATGGGACCACGCTTTTTGTACGCGTGTATCAGGGAATATCAGCAACTGGTGCAGATATCCCCGCGATACAGCGTATAATAAATAACATGAAAGTATCTGTACATATGTATGTATATAAATGTATAAGTATATATGTATAGATATATATATAGATATATATATATATATATATATAGGTGTATATATATATATATATATATGTATGTATATATGTATATAGCTATGTATATATGTATATAAGTATATATATATAATACTATATAGATATATATATATATATATGTATATAAGTATATATGTATCTAGATATATATGTATATATATATGTGTATATGTATAAGTATATAGATATGTATATATATATATATGTATATGAGTATGTGTATATATATATATATATATATATATTATATATGTATATGCATATATATATTATATTATATGTATGTATACATAACTATATAGATATACTATGTATATATAAGTATATATATATAGATATATGTATATGTATATATATATATATATATATGTATGTATATAAGTTACTATTAGTGTGTGAGTGTGTGTGTCGGTGAATAGGTGTGTGTGTGTTGCTGTAAGTAAAAAAAAGAGAGAGAGAGAGAGAGAGAGAGAGAGAGATAGAGAATTCGTGAGAGAAAGAGAGCGGCAGACAGAGAGAATGCAGCCGCTCTGCAGGAGGCCCGATACGTCGTCTGCAGATGGCGGCCGACGTCTGGAGGTCGCGGGCGCACGGGGGCGTACTCGCGCAGAGGAGATGAGGAGTCTGCGTCGACCTGCTGCGAGCGCGGAGGCTCGCGACAGCGCGCTCGGAGAAGGAAGCGGGGAAGGTCTGCAGGCACGCGCGGAGTGGCTGGGGCGCTTGCAGACGCTCGCGGAAGCTGCGGGGGCCGCTGCCGCTGCTGCTGCTGCTGCCGCCGCTTAGCTGCTGCTGCTGCTTCCGCTTAGCTGCTGCTGCTGCTGCTTCCGCTTAGCTGCTGCTGCTGCTGCTTCCGCTTAGCTGCTGCTGCTGCTGCTTCCGCTTAGCTGCTGCTGCTGCTTCAAGCTTCAGACCTTGAAGCGGCAGCAATGGCTAGAAGTGCGAGAACGGAAAACAAATGAAAACAGAGAGCCACCACGCCCACCGGCTCTTTGAAGAGCTGGGCGGTGATGGTCTCACTGTGGTGGTGTGCACCACAGTGAGCTCCTGCCCGCCGGGTTTCTCCTCGGAGGAGGACCGACGTATGGAGGGGAGAGGGAGGAGAGGAAGGTGGCGGCCTGCTGGTGGTGTTTCTTTCTTGCTGCAGCCAGCCGGGTTTGAAGAGAAGAAGACGTGGCTTTATAGAAGATGAAAGCATGGTCATGCAGCATGCGGGGAGTGGGATGGAATGGCAGCCGCAGGGAATGGCATGGCAGGGAGAGGTTGCGGAGAAGTTGCAGCCGTAGGAAAAATAAAAATCAAGTGGAGATAAAAAATAGAAGAGATGGATTTTTGTAAAGAGGCACTTGAGGAAAATGTAAAAATGCAAGCCATTTATTCCATTCTCTTCTCCTCTCAATTAAATGCATGCATGCAAGCGTTTTTACAAATGCAACTACAGGATTATAATATACATAGTTAATGCTAGAAAATAGCATAAGAAGGCGTTCTTATAGGCGTGTTTTGAGGTGCAAACAGATAGCACGCATGATTTGTTTGAGGAGATGAGCGAGAATTCGATCAATCATGCCTCCATAGATACTTTTAATCGGTCCCAGCAGCCCAGATCAAATGTTAATGAAGTCCACGACTCATTCATTCGATATAGAATTGATTTGTAATAAACTTGATAAGGTGGACTTGGTTGCTATGAGAATGGAGGAGTGGATGGCTGGAAACTCAATGAACTCTCAATCCACTCAATCCCAGAATTCAGGATTCCATTCATCGCGAGCTCCTTCGGGACGGGAGTTCGTGAATCAACTTGATGCGGCTCAACCTGCGAGCCAACATTATTCAGACCCCACGGGTTCCAAACTGGGGCCTTTGATCCCTGTTTCTCTCATCCTTCCCTTTCTTTCTCTCCATCCTCACCCTATGAGGATGTTTGTGCTGTACAGGAGAATGTTAGATCCAACCCTTACTCCAATGCTTATAATCCAAGTTGGAGAAACCACCCAAACTTCTCCTGGAAAAACCCAGGGTAGCAGACCCAATTCCGACCCAGCAACTATGCTTCGTGATGACCAATGGGTCAGGGTCATGTTTATACTCAGTTGCCCCCGAATCAGGTCAATCAACCAGCTTGGAACGGCCGTCGACCCGTAGGGCAGGCTGATTTAAATCGGTAAATGGTAGAGATGCAAGGATTTATGCTCCAGCTCATGCAGCAAATGAAAACCTCGTTGGACAACTTGCAAATCGAGCTCATAGCTAATTCTCGTCAACCCGGATCTCTACCATCTCAACCCGTACTGTTACGAACGCGCGCTTCAGACGTATTTTAAGACGTCTGGGAAGTGACCCAGATGTCTGACCAGACGTCTGGAACCACTTCCAGACGTCTGGAAATCAGTTATTTTTGGCACCAACGGTTTCGTCTGCGTGCCTGAGCGCGCAGACCTGCGAACGCTCTCTCTCTCTCTCTTTTCCCCTCTCTCCTGCGGCCGCAGGCTGTCTGTCCGCTCTCTCTCTCCTCCCCGCGCGGCTTTAAAAGGGCACGCCCCCTCCCTCACTCTCATCACCTCCGCCCCCTTCCTCTTCTCCTTCCAACCGGTGCGCGTGAGCGAGTGCGAGTGAGCGGCGGCGGCGACAGCCGCGACGGGTGCGGGAGGAGGTGCTGCGTGGGGGAGGAGGCGTCGGCCGTGAGAGCTCGAGCCTGCCGGGGCAGCGGGAGCCGGCCGGCGGGGGCGCAGCAGACACGGGGTGGCGCAGGAGGCCTGCTGCAGCTCGAGCAGCAGGCAGAGCACTCGCAGCGCGGCCGTGAGTCGCGATCAGAGGGCAAGTGGCGCCCTGATTCTAGAAAATTTTCCAGAATCAGACGTCTGGGAGTCTAGCCAGACGACGTGGGCGACGTCTGGAGGACTGTCCAGACGTCTGAAAGGTGAGTTATTCCATCTTCTTCCTCTTCTTCGACTGACCGTACTAAGAGAGGGAGGAAATGGGTACACGCAGGTTCTGAGATTCGCATCCAACGCGAATCAGACGTCTGGCTGCAGTGCTAGACGACGAGAACGACTTCCAGACGTCCTGGGTGACCATCGAACGTCTGGGAACTAGGCCAGATGCCCCTGCAGGCTTCTGGACGTCTGAGAGACCTCGCAGAGCAAAGGTAACCCTGATCCACTTTTTAAGACGTCTGGAATAAGTTCCAGATGTCTGATTTTGCACTATTTCATCGTTTTCTACCCGTTTATGGCCCGTTCGGGTTCCTTTTTCCGCGTTTCGAGTTGCGTTCTTTTCGGAATTAAATCCTCTACCTGTCTACAGTAGCTGTATACTATTTTGAGAAGTTCCTTGTGATAGGACCCCGTTCCGTTGCAGTCTCAGGGGTTGCGGAGGCATGCGGGATTCCCGACCACGCCCCCAGTTCGCCTATTGTAACCGGTAGAGTGGCATTTAAGTTTATTAGCATAATCTGTTAAATTATGGAACCATAAATAGAACCTAAGACATTGCATGAATCCTAGGAATGAGAAACGAGATTGAATGATAGATCCTAGGGTGTTGCATAAATCCTAGGGCTGGAAAACTAGATTGTATGATAGATCCTAGGGTATGACATGAATCCTAGGATGGGAAAACTAGTGGAATATGTGAATACTACAGTCTTGGAAAATGTGGAAAGGAAACAATAGCTGCCTGTGAATTGAATTAACAGCTGCCTGTTATGAATAAATGAACATGATTAAGAATATGGGATGTATGAACGTGAACTGGAAAGGTGAAACCGGAATGCGCTGAGTTAAAGAGCTGGAACCCTACGGGGAATTAGGAGTAGAACTCCTGGAAAGTGAATGGAATAGAATTGGGGAAGTGTGCTGGCCCTTGAGTACGGAATACCAAGGAGAGCGACTATCCCCCTGTTTAGTGCAGAGCGGAGCCATCCGCCCCAGGGACCCGGGGTTAGGACTGGCCACTCTGTATCGACTTGCTGGCCCTCGTGTACGTAGTACCGAGGAGAGCTACTAGTGTAGGGAGGTACTAGCTACCCCACGGGTCCCAGGGTTCTGCTAGCCTCCTACACCGACTTGTTAGGCCTACTGGGGCAAACCAGGGTAGTCAGGCGAGGGTGCGCGGACTGTAGAGGGGCAAGGCCCCTGTTTGGTTACTGTGGAGGGGTTGGACCCCTATTACTGAGAGGGCTCTACCCTGTACTGGTTCCGTGCGGTGCTTTGGGCGCACCCGTTAACGGAAACGACTGATCGCGTGCCAGTGCGGGTTAGCTACCCGTGCGTTTACCGCGTGTGCCGTAGTCACCGTTACATCTGTCAGTGACCTTGGGGTGGTTGACTGAGAGTAGGATCACCATAGGGGACTCTCCCGGCCAGGAGAGCACCACGTGCTACTTCTACTGTTCGGAAAATACTGCAATCAAGATCGTTCCCACGAGGAACATTCGAGATCAAGTGAAGGATCTGAGAAATAGATAAATTGTGAAACAATAGAAAGACGTAAATAAAGGAAGAAAAAAAATTAAAACAGCTACTGTACACTTTACTGTTTCTTTAGTGTAGCTGCCACTCTACTCAGCGTTTTGCTGATGTGTTACACTTGTTACCTTTCAAGACCAGGTGTTGAGCAGCCAGGGTCAGTGGTTGTAGAGGACGCTAGGCCGAGTAAGGTCCAGTAGAGTTACCACTGTTCTCTTGTACCTCTTTTTGGTTCCACTGTAGTGAGTAGTTCACGTTTCTGCTGTACTTTTCTTTACCTGCAGTTCATATTATGTTATGAATGTTGTTCTACTGTTGTGGTGGTACATACTGTAGTGGTTTCTTTCCTTACTGCTGTATTTTCTTACTGTTAGTTATATTCATGTTGAATGTGGTTTATTTTACTGCTCTTTTGGTTACTTCCTCGTTGGACGACCAGGTCTTGGGTTTAGTCGAGTCGGTCCGGTTCTCGTGTCTCGTAGGGACTCGGGAATCGGGTCGTTACACGTACCCAACCCGCATAATATCCTGAATCCGGGCAATCAAGTCCATGGGTACGGGAATCAGAGGGACCCACACGCACATGCTCAGATGGTTGAGCAAGGTCCTTCCTCTTCTTCTTTCGCAAATCAACAGTTCTTGGCTAATGAAGCCCCTCCAATCTTTCCTAACCCTCCCCAAGACCCAAACCTGTATGCATCTGCTAATTCTGTTACCTTGAGGAGTGGTAAACAAACTTAGGATCCGCAACCACACTGTTCTGATTTACTGAATCCTGAAGAACCTAAGGAGAGAAAGGGGAACTCTACAGAAGAAATCAAGGCTTAGGAACCTGATTCCAAAGATCCGACTCATGTTCCTTTTCCTGAGGCCTTGATTAGATCAAGGAAGAAGTCTGTTGATAGTAATGAGGAGCTTCTGAATATTTTCAAGAATGTCGAGATCAATATCCCGCTCCTTGATGCTATCAAACATATACCGACTTACATGAAATTTTTAAAGGATTTATGTACACATAGCATAAGTCGAGAGAATCTGTTCCGAGGAAGGTGGTACTCTCCGAGCAGGCTAGTTCTATTATCCTACACCACCTCCCCCAGAAAAAGAGAGATCTAGGTGCTCCTTTGATTTCTTGTGTCATCGGAGATTACACTTTTGATAGAGCACTGCTGGATCTGGGTGCATCCATCAACCTAATTCCGACTTCTCTTTACGAGAAGTTTGGATTAGGTGAACTTCGGTTGACTTCAGTAACGTTGCAGTTAGTGGATCGTTCGGTCACAAATCCGTGAGGCGTTATTGAAGATGTTATTGTTAATGTTAAGGATTTCTATTTTCTTGTAGATTTCCTTGTCCTTGACATGGATGTACCTGAAAATATGAGGAACACACCCATCATTCTGGGGCATCCGTTCTTGGCTACCACCAAGGCCAACATTAACTGTGAAAGTGATTGCATGGAAATCGCCTTTGGGGATCAAAGAATGAAATTGGATATTTTTAAGGTGATTATTAAATTCAAGGATTGTGGATTTATTGAGGAACTTGAGGATGATAATGTGAATATTGAGACTTGTTTGATGGTTTCTGCATTTGAAAGTTCCTCCTCTGATGATGAATTAGACCCGCAACCCCCTATGGCAGACCCGCCATCTTTTGAAGAGGTTATTGATTTTGTTCACTCTCAACCTTTTCCTCTTGATGAGTCTTCATCAGCATCTTCCTTACCTTCAATCATCAACCTACCCTAGCTTGAACTGAGACAATTGCCTGAGAATCTGAAATATCAATTTTTAGGACCACATAAGACGCTCCCTGTGATTATCAGTGCTAAATTAACAAAGGAGCAGGAGATTAAACTGATTAAGGTCCTAAAGGAACACAAGGAGGCAATTGGTTGGACCATTCATGACCTTAGGGGGATTAAGCTATCTTATTGCAATTTCTCGCCAAATGTAGAGGAGATTAAACCCAAATATGCGAGAAGTGGTCAAGAAGGAGATTATTAAGTGGTTCGATGCAGGAATCATTTCTCTGATCTCTGATAGTCCTTGGGTAAGTCTCGTGCAGATTGTTCCCAAGAAAGTTGGGATTACCGTTATTACTAACGAGAAAAGAGAATCTGTCACAACTCGTTCAGCTTCCTCCTGGAGGGTCTGTATCGATTATAAGAAGCTGAACACAGCCACGAAAAAGGATCATTTTCCTTTGCCCATCATTGATCAAATCTTGGAAAGATTAGCCGGGCAGAAGTACTTCTGTTACCTTGATGGTTACTCGGGATGCAACCAAGTTCCTATCCATCCCAAGGATTAGGAAAAAATGACTTTCACCTGTCCCTATGGAACCTTTGCTTTTCGTAGGATGCCATTCGGCTTATGCAATGCACCTGCAACTTTTCAAAGGTGTATGCTGGCCATATTCTCTGACATGGTGGGAGAGTTTATGGAAGTCTTCATGGATGATTTCTCTGTTTTTGGAGAATCGTTTGACTCTTGTCTAACTAATCTTGAAATGATTCTTAAACGATGCATCAAAATAAGACTAGTCCTTAGTTGGGAAAAGAGTCATTTCATGACACAAGAAGGCATTGTCTTGGGTCATGTAATCTCTAAACGGGGAATCGAAGTGGATAAAGCTAAGGTTGATGCTATCGCTAAACTTCCTCCTCCCACATCTGTCAAACAAATTCGATCATTTCTTGGTCATGTGGGATTCTACAGGAGATTCATCAAGGACTTTTTAAAGGTTGCTCGTCCTCTGAGCAATCTTCTCGCCAAAGAAACGCTGTTTGATTTCAACGAATCATGCCGTAAGGCATTTGATTTTCTTAAAATGGCAGTCACTTGTGCTCTGATGTTGCAACCACCGATTTGGATAGCCCCTTTTGAGATCATGACCAGCGCTTCTGATTATGCGGTCGGGGCTATTTTGGGTCAGAAAGTTGATAGGAAGTCCTCTGTCATCTACTATTGTTAAGACCTGTGGCACCAAAACAATTTAAGACGTCTGGGAGTTAGTCCAGACGTCTAGTCAGACGTCTGGACACCTTCCCAGATGTCTGGAAATTAATTTTTGCGTGCGTACGATCGCGAGTCTGCGTGCGTGTCGCGTGCAGATTGAACCCCAGCAGCCTTCTCCTCTTTCTCTCCCCTCGCCGACGGCAGGACCTTTCCACCCTCATGCCTACAAATACTCCCCTCCTCTCCCTCACACCACCCCACCCCATCCATCTCCTTCCTCCAGTGCGAGAGCGAGAGTGAGAGCAAGTAGCAGCTGCAGTCGAGTGCAACGGCGGAGAGGAGAGGAGCAGCGAGAGGGAAGAGAAGAGAGCGTGCGAGCCGTGAGAGAGAGAGAGCTCGCCGGAGTAGCTCAAGGTCGGTCGGCGTGCACGAGGCGGAGCGTTGTGACGGGGAAGTCCTCCTCGACGCTGTTGCAGCTAGAGCAGCGGGCGGACGAGCGCGATCGCGCGCAGCGGGAAGAAGACGAAGGAGCTTCTGATTCTGGGATTTCTCCTAGAATCAGATGTCTGGACCTACATCCAGACGACGTGGACGACGTCTAGAGGGAGCTCCAGACGATGGAGAGGTACGTATTTTCCTCCTTTGCTTCCTTTTGCGGATACAACCATGCAGGCAGTTTCGCCGAAGTTCTATCTCATGCTGTGTTGAGAGATTTTGCATGCGTTTGCAGGATTCGCTTTGGGAAGGCGCGGGACATGCCCTCCCACCCAGTTTAGACGTCTGTACGACTCACCAGACGGCGGAGAGCGTCTCCAGATGTCCGGAGAGATAGTCGGACATCTGGAACTAGGACCAGACGGTTCAGTAGGATTCTTAGACGTCTGAAGAGCAGCGTAGAGCGAGGTATGATCTGGACCCCTTTTTAAGACGTCTGGAAGCTGTTCCAGACATCTGATTTGAGTCAGAGTTGTCATTTTTTACCCGTTTAGGGTCCGTTCGAGGTCCAATTTCTGCGTTTAAGATTCCATTCTTCTTTGTATAAGTTCCTCTACTTGTTGGAATGCTTGTTATCATGTTCTGAGTGGTTTCTTGTGGTTGATCCTTGTGTTAGGACCTCATTTTGTTGCGGACTTGGGGGTTGCGGAGGCACGCGGACCTGCCGATCGAGCCCCCATTACTCCCGATTTTTCGGGTAGATTGGCTTCCCTTAGTTAATTACAAACAGAAATGCATATCTGAAATAAATGATAGATCCTAGGGTATGGCATGAATCCTAGGACCTGAAAACTAGATTGAATGATAGATCTTAGGGTATAGCATGAATCCTAGGACTAGAAACACTGGAAGGATTGTATTAAATGCCTGAAATGCAGACTTGAAATGAGTAGATGGAATAATAACTTCCTGTAATTGGATAACAACTGCCTGTGAAATGTAGAGTACTGTTGTTAGTAGCTGCTACATGCAATTTCTGTTGGTTGAAATTAAATACGAGCTGCTTGTATATAAATTGGAAAAGAAAGATTGGATGTTGGAAACACCTGCTATATGCGAATAAACCTGAATGATGAAACCTAGTATGGCTTGGCTTGAGGAAACATGAGCGCGAACCCTACAGGGAATTAGGAGTAGAGCTCTTGGAAATAAATAGAATGGAACTGGAAAAGTGAATGGGAAAGTGTGTTGTCTCTTGGGTACGTGGTACCAAAGAGAGCACGTATTACCTCTTAGTGTAGAGGGGAGCTTACCGCCCTCAGGTCGAGATCGGGGTGAGTTTGGCCACTGTGCACCGACTTTCTGGCCCTCACATACACAGTACCACGGAGAGCTGCTAGTGTAGGGAGAGAGCTAGCCACCCCATGGGGCCCGGGGTCAGCTAGCCGTCCTACACCGACTTGTTAGGCCCACTGGGCAAACCAGGGTAGTCAAGCGAGGGTGCGTGGACTGTGGAGGGGCGAATCCCCTGTTTGGTTACTATGGAGGGACTAGACCCCTGTTACTGAGAGGGCTCTGCCCTATACTGGTTCTGTGCTGTGCTTTGGGTGCACCCGTTAACGGAAATGACTGACTGCGTGCCAGTGAGGGGTAGCTACCCATGCATTTATCGCGCGTGCCATAGTCACTGTTACGTCTGTTAGCGACCTTAGGATAGTTGACTGAGGGTAGGACCACCACGGGGGACTCTCTCAGCCAGGAGAGCACCACGTGCTACTTCTACTCTTCGGAAAAGACTGCAATCAAGATCGTTCCCACGAGGAACATTCGAGATCAAGAAAAAGACCTGATAAATAAACCAAGTGATGAAAGAAAGAATAATTAGTTAATAAAGAAAGAAATTGAAAACAACAGCTACCTGTCCACCTTTACTGTTTCTCTTAGTTAGCTGGTTGACACTCTACTCAGTGTTCATTGACATGTCGTACTTACCACCTTTTTTAGGTCCAGGTGTTGAGCAGTCAGAGCCTACGGCTGCGAAGGGTGCTGGGCCTAGTAGAGCCCAGTAGTTGTACTTGTGTTGTACCCGTTTTCTGTAGTAGTGAGTATTTTGTTGCACTTTGTACTCTTATTGTAAACTTCATATTTCTGTACTAGTTTGAAATTCTCTACTGTTGTGGTGGAGTGTACTGTAGTAGTTGTTTCTTTACTACTGTACTTTGTTTACTGTTAGTTGCTTGCATGGTGAATGTGGTTTATTTTACTGCTTTTTGGTTACTTTCTCGTTGGACGACTAGGTCTTGGGATCAGTCGAGTCGGTCCGATTCTCGTGTCCTGTAGGGATTCGGGAACTGGGTCGTAACAAGATGGTATCAGAGCAAGGTCGTCCCGAGAAGTGAACCAACTGGCTAGAAAACAACCAATTCACATGCTTGTAACTAGAGTAACCACCACAACGTACCTTTTGACATCTGTTCTAGGGTTTCTTCGTTGAATTCGATTAGAATTGACGTATTTTCTGTTCTGTGTTCACGTCTCCTTGCAGGAGATGCCTCGATGCGAGACTAGTGAGGTGGGCCGCGGATGCGGTCGAGGACGAGGTCGGAGGGGTGGGCGCGCTGAGCTCAACGCTTCAGTGGACCAGCCACTACTCTCGGGCATTCAGGCCCAGGACCTCGCCCAGTTGATATGGGAGATCATGTGAGAGGAGCTCCCCCCACCGCCACGAGCGCCTCTCCCGGGGGCTGCGGAGGGGGAGTCCTCTGTGGGACCACGAGACGGACACGGTGCTCGACGTAGGGGAGGGGGTGTCCCTCCACTGCCCCCACCTTCTTCCAGCACTTTAGAGCACGAGTCCTCTTTACCTGGAGGTGTACCAGCCTCTCTACTTCAGCGCCATTACGAGCTTTTCGAACAGTTTCGGAAGTTGGAACCCCCTCCTTCAAGGGGGATGAGGACCCGACCGAGGCGGAGGACTGGCTCAAGTAGATCGAGAAGGTGTTTGACACCCTTCACCTCCCTGTGGAGTGCCGCGTGGCCTTTGCCACGTACCAGCTAAAGAGAGCGGCACACAGGTGGTGGAGGGCAGTCGGGGGTCAAGAGAGGGACGAGCTGACTTGAGACCAGTTTGTCACCCTCTTCTACGAGCAGTATTTCCCTCAGACGTGGTAGGACCAGAGGAGGTGGGAGTTCCACACTCTCTGCCAGGGGACAATGACCGTGAGCGCGTACCGCACGCGTTTCCTGGAGCAGTCTCGTTTCGCAGAGACAGTCGTGGCTACCGAGGAGGAGCGCCTTTGGAGGTTCACTGAGGGGCTCTGACCTGCTATTCGGGGGTATGTCAAACCCCTGAAGCTGCCTACATTCTCAAGGGTGGTGGAGGTAGTTATGACGTATGAAGAGACCAACCCCTCCGCACGTGACACTGACAGCTGGCGGAAGAGGCCCTACCAGCCAGACTTCTCACAGGGTCGGCGAGAGAGGAGGCATGTGGCTCCCGCAGGAGAGCCATCACGCTTTGCGGGGCTGGCAGTTGCCTTTGGGGGCCCCCGACAGGGGCCAGCTACTAGCACCGGACCCCTGCCAAGTCGTTAGCAGGGACCCACTGAAGGCGGGAGTCGAGTCCCCCTTTGCTACCAGTGTGGCCAGCCAGGCCACATCAGGAGGGACTGCCCGTCTAGGGTAGGAGGCAAGTAGATGCCCCCCACGTCGAGCACCAGAGGGCGAGCAGGAGGCCATGGTTTCCAGGCGCGAGGAGGAGGATAGCAGTCGTGGGGAGGGTACCGGCTAGCGGCTACCCGTCCGACGCAGAGTGTGGCTGCTTCGTCCGCACCTAAGGCTGAGGGGCGTATCAACGCCCTGACACACAGGGATGCCAGAGCTTCAGGACAGTGGTGGCAGGTATGGTTACAGTTTCCGGCAGGCTTGTTTACACGCTTTTCGATTCCGGCGCTACGCACTCGTTTGTCGCTGCCAGTGTTATGAACGCGTGCCCCAGACGTCTTTTAAGACGTCTGGGAGGTGGACCAGAAGTCGGACCAGACGTCTGGAATCACTTCCAGACTCGTATAAGACGTCTTGGATCGTTGCCAGACGTCTGGAAATCTGTTATCTTTGACACGCGCAGAGCGTCTACGCGCCTGAGCGCGCAGACCCGCATATTCGCTTATTCCTTCCTCCTGTGGCTGCAGATTCCCCTACCATGCTCCTTCTCTCTCCTCCTCGCGCGGCCATAAAAGGCCACACGCTCTTCCATCACCACTGCCTCCTTCCTCTTCTCCTTCAGCAAGTGAGCGCGAGAGCGAGCGCGAGGTTGCAGCGGCAGCGGCGGCCGCAGTGAGCGCAGAGGAGGTGCTGCGTGCGAGAGCGACGCTCAGCCGTGAGGGCGAGCTCGCCGGGGCTGCTAGGGCCAGCTGGCGGGGAGTGCAGCGGGCACGGGGCGACGCGGGGGGGACTGCTGCGGTCCGAGCAGTAGGCGCGCGAGGTGCGTCAAGGCGCGGCGTCGCGAGCGGAGGGCGAGTCGTGGCCTGATTCTGGAAACATTTCCAGAATCAGACGTCTGGGCTGATAGCCAGATGGGAGGGGCGACGTCTGGAAGACCATCCAGACGTCTGAAAGGTGAGTTCTTCCATCTTCTTCCTTCCTGTCGACTGACCGTACTGAGAGAGAGAGTTGGGTGCGCGCAGGCTCGGTGATTCGCCATCCAACGCGAATCAGACGACTGGCTGTAGTACCAGACGGCGGGAGCGACCTCCAGATGTCCGGGGTGACCATCGGACGTCTGGGAACTAGGCCAGACGTCCCCGCAGGCTTCTGGATGTCTGAGAAACCACGCAGAACAACGTAATTCTCTGATCCACTTTTTAAGACGTCTGGAAGAAGTTCCAGACGTCTGATTTTGCACAGTGTCGTCATTTTCGACCCGTTGAGGGCTCGTTCGGGTTCCGTTTTCCGTGTTTTGAGTTGCGTTCTTTCTGGAATTAAATCCTCTACCCGTCTACAGTAGCTATACACTGTTTTGAGACACTCCTTGTGTTTGATCCTTGTGATAGGACCTCGCTCCGTTGCAGTCTTGGGGGTCGCGAAGGAACGCGGGATTCCCGATCACGCCCCCATTACTCTCGTCATACCTGGTAGAGTGGCTTTAAGTATAATATGTTAAATTATGAAACCATAAATAGAACCTAGGACATGGCATGAATCCTAGGAATGAGAAATAGATTGAACGGTAGATCCTAGGGTGTTGCATGAATCCTAGGGCTGGAAAACTAGATTGTATGATAGATCCTAGGATATGGCATGAATCCTAGGACGGGAAAACTAGTGGAATGTATGAATTCTGCAGTCTTGGAAAATGTGGAAAGGAAATAATAGCTGCCTGTAAATTCGTTTAAACAGCTGCCTGTTATGAATAAATGAACATGATTAAGAATATGGGTTGTATGAACGTGAAACTGGAATGGTGAAACTGGAATGTTCTGAGTTAAAAAGCTAGAACCCTACGGGGAATTAGGAGTAGAACTCCTGGAAAGGGAATGGAAAGGAATTGGGGAAGTGAGCTGGCCCTTGAGTACGGAGTACCAAGGAGAGCGACTGTCCCCCTGTTTAGTGCAGAGCGGAGCCAGCCGCCCCAGGGACCCGGGGTTAGGACTGGCCACTCTGTACCGACTTGCCGGCCCTCGCGTACGTAGTACCGAGGAGAGCTACTAGTGTAGGGAGGTACTAGCTACCCCACGGGCCCTGGGGTTCTGCTAGCCTCCCACACCGACTTGTTAGGCCCACTAGGGCAAACCAGGGCAGTCAGGCGAGGGTGCGCGGACTGTGGAGGGGCAAGGCCCCTGTTTGGTTACTGTGGAGGGGTTGGACCCCTGTTACTGAGAGGGCTCTGCCCTGTACTGGTTCCGTGCTGTGCTTTGGGCGCACCCGTTAACGGAAACGACTGACCGCGTGCCAGTGCGGGTTAGCTACCCGTGCGTTTACCGCGCGTGCCGTAGTCACCGTTACGTCTGTCAGTGACCTTGGGGTGGTTGACTGAGAGTAGGATCACCACGGGGGACTCTCCCGGCCAGGAGAGCACCATGTGCTACTTCTACTGTTCAGAAAAGACTGCAATCAAGATTGTTCCCACGAGGAACATTCGAGATCAAGTGAAGGATCTGAGAAATAGATAAATTGTGAAATAATAGAAAGACGTAAATAAAGGAAGAAAGAAAATTTAAAATCGCTACTGTACACTTTACTATTTCTTTAGTTTAGCTGCCACTCTACTCAGCGTTTTGCTGACGTGTTACACTCGTTACCTTTCAGGACCAGGTGTTGAGCAGCTAGGGTCAGCGGCTGCAGAGGACACTGGGCCGAGTAGGGTCCAGTAAAGTTACCATTGTTCTTTTGTGCCTCTTTTTGTTCCGTTATAGTGAGTAGTTCTTGTTTCCGCTGTACTTTTCTTTACCTGCAGTTCATATTATGTTATGAATGTTGTTCTACTGTTGTGGTGGTATATACCGTAGTGGTTTCTTTCGTTACTGCTGTATTTCCTTACTGTTAGTTATATTCATGTTGAATGTGGTTTATTTTACTGCTCTTTTGGTTACTTCCTCGTTGGACGACTAGGTCTTTGGATTAGTCGAGTCGGTCCGGTTCTCGTGTCTCGTAGGGACTTGGGAATCGGGTCGTTACAGCTAGTTTTGCGGTTAGTCTAGGGCAGGACTGTGTGTTGTTAGAGGATCCGTTTGTGATCAGAGGTCCAGGTGGTCAGCTGTTCGTAGCTAAGGAGGTTTACACGGATTGTGAGGTCAGTGTTGGGGGACACAGCCTTCCCGTTGACCTGATCATGATACAGGTGGAGGACTTTGGCGTGATTCTGGGGATGGACTGGCTGTCCGCTTACCTTGCCTTGGTGGACTATTTTGAGAGGAAGATCGTCTTCACCACACCGGAGTTGCCTTCTTTCGAGTTCCACTGGCAGCCAGTGGATGGAGGCTTTAGGTGCATTTCTGCACTTTGGGCGGTGAGACTTTTAAGCCAGGGGTGTGAGGGCTTCCTAGCTTGTGTGGTGGTGGAGCCCAGCCCTGTGGCAGACTTCCAGAGTATCCCGGTGGTCAGAGAGTACCCCGACGTGTTCCTAAATGAGTTGCCAGGACTACCGCCCGAACATGAGATCGAGTTTGAGATCTCACTGGTACCGTGGACCAGCCCCATTTCTGCAGCACCGTACAGAATGGCACCACTTGAGCTGTGAGAGCTCAAGTCTCAGTTGCAGGACCTTCTGGAGAAGGGCTTTGTGAGACCCAGTGCGTCTCCGTGCGGAGCCTCGGTATTGTTCGTAAAGAAGAAGGATGGTACCCTACGCCTTTGTGTGGACTGCAGACAGCTAAATAGGGTTACCATCAAGAACAGGTATCCGCTGCAGAGGATTGACGACTTGTTTGACCAGTTGCGAGGTGCCACGATATTCTCCAAGATAGACTTGAGGTCTGGGTACCACCAGTTGAGGATCAGGGAGGCAGACGTCTCTAAGACAGCTTTCCGCACCCGGTACGGATACTACGAGTTTTTGGTCATGCCGTTTGGGCTGACAAATGCCCCCGCTACCTTCATGGATTTGATGAACCGGGTGTTCAGACCGTACTTGGCTCAGTTCGTGGTGGTATTTATTGATGATGTGCTCATCTACTCTCGGGATCAGGCGTAGCACGGACAGCACTTGCGGATGGTTTTGGACACACTGAGACGACGTAGGCTATATGCCAAATACAGCAAGTGCGAGTTCTGGTTGAGGGAGGTGACCTTCTTGGGCCATGTGATCTCCGGGGATGGCTTGGCAGTGGACCCAGCCAAGGTTGAGGCAGTGCTCAGGTGGGAGAGACCGTGTATAGTTAGTGAGATCCGCAATTTCCTAGGGCTGGTAGGCTACTATAGGCGGTTTATCAAGGGCTTCTCGTAGATTGCACGTCCTATGACACAGCTGACCCGGAAGGACGTGCCCTTTTCTTTGATAGACGCTTGTGAGGTGTGTTTTCAGGAGCTAAAGGAGAGGCTGACTTCGGCTCCGGTACTCACCATCCCAGACAGTAGTGGCGGGTTCGTTGTGTACACGGATGCCTCTTTACAGGGATTTGGGGGTGTGCTCATGCAGAGGGGTCATGTTGTCGCTTACGCCTCGCGGCAACTGAAGCCCCATGAGTATAGCTACCCTACCCATGACCTGGAGCTGGAAGCTGTCGTCTTCGTGCTGAAGACTTGGAGGCACTACTTGTACGGTGAGACATTTGAGATTTTCACAAATCATAAGAGCCTCAGATACTTGTTTGATCAGAAAGAGCTCAACATGAGACAGAGAAGTTGGTTGGAGCTCCTGAAGGACTATGACTGCAGCATTTCCTACCACCCGGGAAGGGCCAATGTGGTGGCTAACGCCTTGAGCGGGAAGGCGCCCGCACACTTGGCCAGTTTGCAGGCGCAGAGTTGGAGCCTCTTGGAGGAGATGGGCAGTTGGCGACCCCTAGAGTTACTGGGGAACTGTGGGGCAGTGACCGTGACACGACAGACGAGGCCAGAACTGATAGACCGCATCATCACTGGACAGATGGCCGACCCGTACTTGCAGTCATTGCGTGATAGGGTACTGTCAGGAGACCCTGGGGACTTCTCTTTTACAGACCAGGTATTGCGCATGAGGGAACGTTTGTGCGTTCCCAGGGACGAGGAGCTGTTGAGAGAGCTCTTGACTGAGGCACACGGTTCCAGGTTCACCATACATCCCAGAAACACAAAGATGTACCATGATTTGAGACGCGACTTTTGGTGGAGGGGAATGAAGCGGGATATAGGTGAATTCGTATAGTAGTGTTTAGTGTGCCAGCAGGTGAAGGTCGAGCATCAGAGGCCTACAGGGCCGTTGCAGCCACTTCCAGTGCCAGAGTGGAAGTAGGAGAGCATCACCATGGACTTGGTGGTGGGCTTGCCCGTTACCCAACGAGGACACGACGCAGTTTGGGTGATCGTGGACAGATTGACGAAGATGGCACATTTCTTGCCGATCCGAGTCACCTTGGGACTAGCACAGTTGGCAGAGAGGTATATCCGCGACGTGGTACGGCTACACGGAGTTCCGTGGGAGATCATATCCGATCGGGATACCTGTTTTACGTCCCAATTTTGGGCTGAGTTTCAGCAGGCCTTGGGGACACGGTTGAGGTTCAGTACAGCATACCACCCCAAGACGGACGGACAGTCTGAGCGCACGATACAGATACTTGAGGACCTTTTGCATGCTTGTGTACTGGACTGGAGGGGCTCTTGGGAGGAGCACTTGCCTCTGGCGGAGTTTGCATATAATAATAGCTATCACTCGAGCATCAGCATGGCACCTTACGAGGCTCTATACGGACGGAGGTGTACGGCACCCTTGAGTTGGGTTGAGATGGGAACCAAGTGGGAGGTTGGCCCTAAGCTGATCCGGCAGAGTCAGGAGGTGATCGAGCAGATTCACAGGCGACTCCGCACTATCAAGAGCAGACAGAAGAGCTATGCAGATCAGAAACGCAGAGAGGTACAGTTTGAGGTTGGGGACCACGTCTTCCTTCACGTTTCGCCCATGAAGGGCTTGCAGTGGTTTGGGGTGAGAGGGAAGCTCACGTCGAGGTTTGTGGGACCCTTTGAGGTCCTAGCGCGGGTTGGACCCGTTGCTTACAGGCTTACCCTTCCTCTCCAGCTTTCTAGTGTGCACGACGTGTTCCATGTGTCCAACCTCAAGAAGTACGTCGCCGATCCCAGTCACGTTCTGAGCCATGAGAGCGTCGAGGTGGGTGATGACCTGACCTACCCCGAGCGGCCAGTGCAGATTCTTGACAGAGTCGTCCGGAGTCTGAGACGGAAGCAAGTACCCCTGGTGAAAGTCTTGTGGAGGAGCCAGCGGTACGAGGAGGCTACCTGGGAGCCTGAGGCGGCGATGCGGGAGCGGTACCCGGAGCACTTTGAGGGTACGGCTTTTCGGATCGATTTCGATCCTCATTGAGTTTGTTATGTGTATATTGTTCTTTTTCCGCACCCTAGTTAGCGCAAGTTTCGGGGATGAAACTTTCTTTGAGTTTGTTATGTTGTTAAGACCCGTGACATCAAAACACTTTAAGACGTCTGGGAGTTGGTCTAGACGTCTGGTCAGACGTCTGGATACCTTCCCAGACATCTGGAAATTAATTTTTGCGTGCGTATGATCGCGAGTCTACGCGCGTGTCGCACATAGACTGAACCCCAGCAGCCTTCTCCTCTTTCTCTCCCCTCGCCGACTGCAGGACCTTTCCCCCCTCACACCTACAAATACTCCCCTCCTCTCCCTCACGCCACCCTACCCCATCCGTCTCCTCCTTCCTCCAGCACGAGAGCGAGAGTGAAAGCAAGCAATAGCTACAGCCGAGTGCAGCGGTGGAGAGGAGAGGAGCAGCGAGAGGGAGGAGAAGAGAGCGTGTGAGCCGTGAGAGAGAGAGAGCTCGCCGAAGCAGCTCGAGGCCGGCCGGCGTGCGCGAGGTGGAGCGTTGTGACGGGGAAGTCCTCCCTGACGCTGCTGCAGCTAGAGCATCGGGCGGATGAGCGCGGCGCAATCGTGCACAGCGAGAAGAAGATGAAAGAGCTTCTGATTATGGGATTTTTCCCAGAATCAGACGTCTAGACCTACATCCAGACGACGCGGACGACGTTTGGAGGGAGCTCCAGACGACAGAGAGGTACGTATTTTCCTCCTTTGCTTCCTTTTGCGGATACGATCATGTAGGCCATTCCGCCGAAGTTCTGTCTCATGCCTTGTTGAGAGATTTGGCGTGGGTGTGCAGCATTCACTTCGGGAAGACGCAGGACACGCCCTCCCATGCAGTTCAGACGTCTGGATAAGTCACCAGATGGTGGAGAGCGTCTTCAGACGTCCGGAGAGATAGTCGGACGTCTGGAACTAGGACCAGACGGTTCAGTAGGATTCATAGACGTTTGAAGAGCAGCGCAGAGCGAGGTATGATCTGGACCCCTTTTTAAGACGTCTGGAAGTTGTTCCAGACGTCTGATTTGAGTCAGAGTTGCCATTTTTGACTCGTTTAGGGTCCGTTTGAGGTCTGATTTTCGCATTTAAGATTCCGTTCTTCTTTGTATAAGTTCCTCTACTTGTTAGAATGCTTGTTATCATGTTCTGAGTGGTTTCTTGTGGTTGATCCTTGTGTTAGGACCTCGTTCTGTTGTGGACTTGGGGGTTGCGGAGGCACGCGGACTTGCCGATCGAGCCCCCATTACTCCTGATTTTGCAGGTAGAGTGGTTTCCCTTTGTTAATTACAAAATAAATGCATATCTGAAATAAATGTTAGATCCTAGGGTATGGCATGAATCCTAGGACCTAAAAACTAGATTGAATGATAGATCCTAGGGTATAGCATGAATCTTAGGACTAGAAACACTGGAACGATTGTATTAAATGCCTGAAATGCAGTCTTGAAATGAGTAGATGGAATAATAACTGCCTGTAATTGGATAACAGTTGCCTGTGAAATGTAGAGTACTATTGTTAGTATCCGCTACATGTAATTTCTGTTGGTTGAAATTAAATACGAGCTGCTTGTATATAAATTGGAAAAGAAAGATTGGATGTTGGAAACACCTGCTATATGCGAATAAACCTGAATGATGAAACCTAGTATGGCTTGGCTTGAGGAAACATGAGCACGAACCCTACGAGGAATTAGAAGTAGAGCTCCTGGAAATAAATAGAATGGAACTGGAAAAGTGAATGGGAAACTGTGTTGTCTCTTGGGTACGTGGTACCAAAGAGAGCACATATTACCTCTTAGTGTAGAGGGGAGCTTGCCGCCCTCAGGTCGAGATCGGGGTGAGTTTGGCCACTTTGCACCGACTTTCTGGCCCTCACATGCACAGTACCGGGGAGAGCTGCTAGTGTAGGGAGAGAGCTAGCCACCCCACGGGGCTCGAGGTTCAGCTAGCCGTCCTACACCGACTTGTTAGGCCCACTGGCAAACCAGGATAGTCAGGCGAGGGTGCGTGGACTGTGGAGGGGCGAGTCCCCTGTTTGGTTACTATGGAGGGGCTAGACCCCTATTACTGAGAGGGCTCTGCCCTATACTGGTTCCGTGCTGTGCTTTGGGCGCACCTGTTAACGGAAATGACTGATCGCGTGCTAGTGCGGGGTAGCTACCCGTGCGTTTATCGCACGTGCCGTAGTCACCGTTACGTGTCAGCGACCTTGGGGTGGTTGACTGAGGGTAGGACCACCACAGGGGACTCTCTCGGCCAGGAGAGCACCACGTGCTACTTCTACTCTTCGGAAAAGACTGTAATCAAGATCGTTCCCATGAGGAACATTCTAGATCAAGAAAATGACCTGATAAATAAACCAAGTGATGAAAGAAAGAATAATTAGTTGAATAAAGAAAGAAATTGAAAACAACAGCTACCTGTCCACCTTTACTGTTTCTCTTAGTTAGCTGGTTGGCACTCTACTCAGCGTTCGCTGATGTGTCATACTTACCACCTTTTTCAGGTCCAGGTGTTGAGCAGCCAGAGCCTACGGCTGCGGAGGGTGCTGGGCCTAGTAGAGCCCAGTAGTTGTACTTGTGTTGTACCCATTTTCTGTAGTAGTGAGTATTTTGTTGCACTTTTTTACTCTTATTGTAAACTTCATATTTCTGTACCTGTTTAAAACTCTCTACTGTTGTGGTGGTGTGTACTGTAGCAGTTGTTTCTTTACTTCTGTACTTTGTTTACTGTTAGTTGCTTACATGGTGAATGTGGTTTATTTTACTGCTTTTTTGGTTACTTTCTTGTTGGACGACTGGGTCTTGGGATCAGTCGAGTCGGTCCGATTCTCATGTCCTGTAGGGATTTGGGAACCGGGTCGTAACAACTACATTAGTAAAACTCTGGACGAGGCCCAGAGGAATTACATTGTTACTGAAAAGGAATTTCCAGCTGTAGTGTTTGCTTTGGAGAAATTTAGGGCTTATCTCTTAGGGTCTCATGTCATCATATATACCGACCACTCGGCCTTGAGACATCTCTTGGCCAAAAAGGATGCCAAACCCCAGCTTATTCGTTGGATTCTTCTGCTTCAAGAATTTGATCTTGAAATCAAGGATAAATCCGAGGTACAGAATGTGGTGGCAGATCATCTGTCAAGACTTCTGAGTGATTCTTCTCATCTGGACATTCCGATTGCTGATACTTTTCTGGACGAAACCATCCTTACAGTTTCAGGTGTCCAAACCCCGTGGTTTGCTGACATCGTTAATTATTTGGCTGTTGGTCAAATCCCCCAGGATTGGACCAAGCGACAATGGGATAGACTCAAATCTGAGGCCAAATATTACTTCTGGGAGGACCCTGAATTGTACTGCATCGGCTCTGATCAGATTATTCGCCGATGTGTTCTAGAGAATGAATTCAAGAGTATACTTGAGTTTTGCCATGCATCTGCGTGTGGTGGACACTTCTCCGGCAAAAAGACAGCTGCAAAAATTTTGCAATATGGATTCTATTGGCCGTCTTTATTCAAGGATGCCCAGGAATTCTCGAGGTCGTGTTCCCGATGCCAGGCACTTGGGAGCATGACTAAGAGAGATATGATGCCCCTAAACCCGATTCTTCCTATCGAAATCTTCGACGTTTGGGACATCGATTTCATGGGACCCTTCCTCCCTTCATTTGGACATCAGTACATTCTCGTCGCTTCGATTACGTGTCCAAATGGATCGAGGAGATTCCCACCCGAACCAATGACCACAAGGAGGTCATCGATTTTGTCAAGAATAACATCTTCAGCAGGTTCGGGATTCCGAGGGCCATCATCAGCGATGGTGGCACTCATTCCACTAATGTCTAGTTCCATATTTGCTGGCAAAATACGGGGTTAATCATAGAATCACCACACCTTACCATCCCCAGACAAATGGACAGGTCGAGATATCCGATCGGGAGATCAAGAATATTCTGCAGAAAATGGTTAGGTCTGATTGTAAAGACTGGACTCAAAAACTTGAGGATGCTCTTCAGGCCTACCGTACAACGTATAAAACGCCCATCGGCATGTCCCCGTTTCGTCTGGTGTATGGAAAGGCGTGCCATTTACCCATAGAAATTGAACATAGGGCGTTCTAGGCAATCAAGCAATGCAATCTAGATCTGAGTTTAGCTGGGAAGACCAGGAAACTCCAACTATCTAAGTTGGAGGAGCTTAGAAATGATGCATATGAGAATGCCAAGATCTATAAGGCTCAAACCAAATCTCTTCATGACCAATTGATTTCTCGAAAGAGCTTTGAGCTGAACTAGAAGGTTTGCCTATTCGATTCTTGACTTAAGCTCTTTCCCGGCAAACTTAGGTCAAAATGGAACGGCCCGTTCATTATTGATCAGATATTTCCAAACGGAGCTGTTAAGATCTCTGACCCGAAGATGGGTAATTCATTCAAAGTCAACGGTCAACGTCTGAAACCCGATATTGACCATACTATTCTAGAACTCGTCTCAGACATGGTTGCTCTAGCCATGTTGTGACTTCTTTAGTTGGACTTCACCTAGCTGATGGCATTAAACTTAGCAGTTGTACAGTCTGACTCAGAGCTGACCCGAGCTTCATTTTCAGGTGATATATTCTGCATTCTACCCTTCCTTTTAGGTCTTTTATTCTCAATGTAGACATTGCATCAGCTAGGCATGGGGGTGTGGATTCATTTCTGAATTATTTTGTTAGCTCTGTGGAAATTTTGTAAATTCTACCTATTTTCTTATATTTACATAAGAAAAAATTTGAATTAGGAAGGAATACTTAGACATTAAGACTTTTCAATCTTAGGAAATATTATAGTAGGATCTAAACACTAAGACCTTTCAAGTCTTTGGGCTTAATCAGCCCAGGTATCCACTAAAATGTGGATTTATTTTTCGAGTCCTCGCCATCCTGAATTCTATTTTAATTTGATTAAATAAGTTTGGATGATAAGTACATGACTTATCAACCCACCCTCTGATTTGAGGGAACTCTAAGTCTAAGCATCTACACACTATTCATCACTGACTCGTTGTTCGGCGGTTTTAACTGAAATTGGGTAGCTAATGAATCTTCTAGGGTGATATGGCTAGCAAGTTATTGTGGGTAACAACCCATAGGTAGGTTGTCCAAAGCCTAGTCACTGGACCACTCTCTTCTTGCTGCCTTTAGGTAAATCTTAGACTAGGGAAGCCACCTACTTAAAAAGAAAAAGAAAGTCAAAAAGAAAGAAAAAGAAACAAAAAGAAATAAGCCACACTTCGCCGCACGAGTATGGCTGGCAAGTTGTCGATGGTAATAGCTCATCAACCGATTGTCCAGAACCTAGCTCAAGAAATGCACTAAAAATTCCCAAAACATTTAGGAAGAAGCGGAGAAGTAGAATAAGCCAGGGAGATATACACTGGACTCACCCTTGTGTTGACCCCATTAAAAATAAAAGTAGGGAGAAAGTTACCGGTCATAAAGATACACCTTTAGGCAGAACTTTCTTTTTAAGGTCACCTAGCGGCGTAGAAACTCGAAGTCCACTCTGATTGTCGATCAACGAGTCTATCACATTCACAAAAAGATGCCTAGAACTTAGGGTTCTCATCAAATCTTGGGTGAGTTGAGTAGCTGTAGAAAGCCACTCTATAACCCTAAACTCAAAAATCCAAAAAAATTAGAAAAGAAGAAAAAGAGAAAAGGAGATTTTTCTTTGAATAAGACGAGGGCTTGAGGCGGTCTGCATTTTGGTAAATACCTGGATGCTGTTGTGTCTTTGAAAGTTCAGGTCCTAAGTAAAAATTTCTTAATGTTGAAAATGATTTTTTCCTGAGTATTCCAACCTAATTCTTTTATAAATAGCATGTAGTTTTTGCTAGGGACTAGCAAAAGATAGGCATGGGGGTGTGATGTGCGTACATCTGATTAACCTAAAATGTCTATTAATGCATGTTCTTAGTGTCACATTAGCATTATACATTGTAAATATTGCATAACATGCATAATCATGCATTTAGGTCAAGTTGTATAAATTGTATAGTAATTGTCTCCTTTTATGATCAAGGCGACTTTTTATCGGAGCCTCGGATCGAAGATCCAACTGTACGGATTTAATCAGGGCGATGATTAGAGTTCAACAACTCCAAGATTGCCCTGATCAAACATCTGTAGCACCAGATAGAGATCGAGGAACCCTAAAGATCAAGGGCCAAGATGGTGTTAATCCACACCTCAGATGACAAATCCAACCACACAAATGGGTTCGGATCAATGATCGCAACCTAACGGCGCAAAAATTGGTCCAATCCGACACCCGTGGCATCATCTACAACACTCAGAAAATGGACGGCCTAGATGGTGCCACATAGAGCCATCATAGCCACCTAGCACTGGCCGCAGCTCTTCTTCTTCACCCACTGGACAAATCTCTGTCGTTAGATGCACATCCAACGGCCAAGAATGTGCCACGTCGCCGCTCATCCATCACCTCTCCTCATCTGAAAGCACAAGCAATGCTTGATCTTGACCGTCGGATGAAGATCCAACTGCCGAGATCGGCCGTGCACAGAATCCTCAATGCACCTCAACCGCACGTGTAGTGCAGCGGTTAAGGCGCTGTGTAGGCAGGAAGCACGGGTTTGAGTCATAAGCACAACGCCTCTCCTCGCATGTTGGCACGAATTGGAGCTGTGCAATGGGCATCCAGCGGCGTGAATCAACCGATAGTGCCCACACGCGATCAGATGCGCAACGTAAATGCCCGATCGCACGCAAGCGCGTGGTGCTGGCAAGGGCAGTTTAAGCCATCTGATCTCTTGATCGGACGGCTGAGCGCGTGCGGTCGTGTGAAGGCATTAAGAGCACGAAGGCAAGGGGGTGGACCCAAGATGAATTTTCCTTGACCTAGTTTGCAAAAAGGTCCAACCTAATTACATTTGTACCCCCATCTTTAAAAATCTTTGCAAAAGACCCCTATCTTCTTCATCATTTTCGCAATTAGGTCCCTCCACCATTATAGTGGAGTAATCCTACTCCGGCAAGCTTTGGAAGGTGGTTTCTCCCTGATTACTCAGAGATTCCCATCCAAAATTGGAAGGGAGATTCTCTGAGAAAATCCCTCCAATCTGAACCCGTCCATGATCCAAGATTCTTTCCCAATCTCTCATGCAAACGCATGAGAGACATGGATATCCCAACGGATTCCATCTTCGACGAGCCTTCCTTGCTTGGGAAGCTTGCTTCCCAAGCTGTAAACGACCTCCAAGGCTCTATTTAAAGGAGCCCAGTTCACCCCGACTCCTCTAAGCTTGAATTTGACCAGAAACCCTCTCAATTTCTTCTCTTCTCCTCCCGCTGATCCGCTCGTCAAGCTCCAGTGACCTTCGCTGCTCTCCCTCGTCGTCTAACCACAATACCAGTGACAGGCTCTTCCTCCTTGCATTCGTCTACGTCGCGCAACACCAGCCGACGCCCTTGTCTCCCCTTCATCCTCGCTGGTCGTCTCTAGCATCGGCAGTATGCACCTACCGCCATCTTCGTCTCCCCTTCGTCCACTATCACCCTAGATAAGCTTCCCAAGCCTTAAATGATCTCCAGGGCTCTATTTCAAGGAGCCCAATTCACCCCAACTCCTCTAAGCTTGAATTTGATCAGAGACCCTCTCAATTTCTTCTCTTCTCCTCCAGCTGATCCGCTTGTCAAGCTCCTGCGACCTTCCTTGATCTCCCTCATCGTCTGACCACAATACCAGTGGCAGGCTCTTCCTCCTTACGTTCGTCTGCACCGCGCAACACCAACCGACTCCCTTGTCTCCCCTTCATCCTCGCCGACCGTCTCTCTCTGAGAGCCTTCGTCTCCAACGTCGGCAGTACGCGCCCACCGCCATCTTCGTCTCCCCTTCGTCCACTATCACCCTAGATGAGTCCCCTTCCCCCTCTACTTTCTTATCCACTCCCTATTTCTCAAAATCAACAACTGCCGTAGTCCACCACCCTCATCTCCTTCATCTCTGGTCACCACCTCTGGCGATATCACTCTGCCACCACAGGCCATCCCACCCCTCGTCGACAAGTCCATAAGCATACCCTCACTTCACTGAACGTTTCCCCCCACTTCACACACCACTCCACTCACTCACGCACCTCATCGAACACACCCACACATACGAACACAGTGTGCCATAGGCACGCTCGCATAGGCATCTCTACGCCACTCCGACCACCGCAGCATATTCGTCGTACCTCGGCGAAGATTCCTGAGCAATTTAACGTGGCCGCGAGGCTATCTTGGTGATTTCAGGTAGCAGGCATCCTCCGCCATTGGCGCAGAGTTTAAAGCAGAGCTTGAAGCAAGCTTCAGGCTTCGCTAGCTCTAGGTCCCTATCCCAGATTGCACGAAACACCCTCGTGCACGACTCTAGGCACTCAATTCCAGTCGAAGGCCATCGCAGTTGAGGCAATTGAAGAACCACATTTGTTGTAGGCGCGCGAGAAGAAGGGCACGCGTTTAGTCCCACATCGGTGGTTGCGAAGCAAGTGAAGGCGCATAAGTTGAATTCTTGCCAGTAGTTGTTCGCCTCCAAACCACGGGGTGAGGTCCCTCTCATCGGAACCGAACCGGTCTCGTCCGCGCTCACGCCCCGCGGATCTGGCTAACCCAACCCGACTTGCACTCCTCGCCCACCACTGCACGCTGGTGGGCCTTGTTTCGGGTAAGTACCTGACCCGATTACCCAAATACGTGTGGCTCTGAGAAAGCGAAACCTAAGAGAGAAAGAGAGGAGAGTGCGCATAGGTAGGGGGTAGGTTTTGCTGCAGGATGAAGAGGAGGAGAAGCAAAGCTGAAGCAGAGAAGGAAGAAGCTGAAGGAAAGAAGAAGTTAAGGAAGAAGAAGACAGAGGCCAAAGGAAGCAGCAAAGAAGGAGAAGCTAAGGGCCACGGTAGAGAAAGGAAAAGAAGGAAGAAGCTAAAGGTAGATGGCAGAAGGTAGAAGTCAGAGAAAGAAGAAAAAGCCAAAGAAGAAGGGAGGAGAAGGTAGAGAAAGCCAAAAGCAAAGAGAAAGAAAGAGAAGAGGAAGCAGTAGAGAAATAAGAGAAAGATCGTAAAGGAAGAAGAAGACAGAAGCCAAAGGCAAAGAGAAAGAAGAGGAGTTGAAGCAAAAGAAGGAAGAAATAAGAAGAGCCGCAGGAGAGAAGCAGAGAAGTCAAAAAGAGTACTGTAGCATCATCAGTTTAAGATGTCTGATTTACAAATCAGACGTCCAATTTGAGTTTTATTCATATACATTGAGTTCTTTAGTATTTTGCGCTCTACATTTACTCCCATATTTTTGCACTTTGATAGTGATATTATTGCATATTCTTTCAAATTCTGAATTATGATCTTGATTTCTAAACACCAATTTGCTCCCTGTGTTCGACCTCGGACTTCAAATTTGAGTAATAAAATTGTATTTGTTTTGAATGCTTTTTCGGCTGTACTACAATGTGATACTCTTAAAAACCAATCCAGTGCCCAAGAACATTTTGGCGTCGTTGCCAGGGAGTAATGGGCGATTTAGAATTCTTGATTACAATTTCTGATTTGGTATTAACTTGCTATATCTTTTTGTTGTGGTTGTTTCAGGGAGAAGATTTCAAAGAAAGACAACCGCACATCAAACACACTAGAGGCAGGTAATGTTTGAGTACTTTCTCTTAAGCCCCTCATTCTGAAAAAGAAAAAAAGAGATAAAATCAATTAGGGCTACTTGCTTTACATTCCTAGCTAATTCATCAAGTTGCCTGATTTGATTTCAACAACAAAATTGATTTGTGCACCCATTTAAGGTAACTAGGTGATGTAAACACATTTACACTACTTAAAATGTCTATTTATGCATGTTCTTAAGCATAGGATTGCATTTCATGATATAAATATTGCATTACATGCATCATCTTGCATTTAGAGTAGTTTGAATAAAATGGAGGTTAATTGTCTCCTTTTATGTGCTTGGACAGGGCAAATATTTTATCGGGGCCTCGGATCAAAGATCCAACCGTATGGATATGATCAGGGCGACGATTGGAGTTCAACGACTCCAAGATCGCCCTAATCAGGCATCCGTAGCATCAGATAGAGACCGGGGAACCCTAGAAGATCAAGGGCCAGGATGGTGTAAATCCGCACTTCAGATGGAAAATCCAACCACACGGATGAATTCGGATCGACGATCGCAGCCGAACGACACAAAAATCAAGTCAATCCGACATCCGTGGCACCATCTACAACTTCCAGAAGATGGACGGCCAAGATAGCGCCATGTGGCGCCATCCCAGCCGCCCAATCGGCCGCAGGAGTCCTGTGAAGACCACGCAACGTCTCCTCTCCGCCGTTGGATCTCGATCCAACGGCTGCGGTCGCGCGCGTTTAAAAACGTCCGCGCGACCATTTCGCCGCGTAGCGCAGCGGCTACGCAGCTGCGGGCGAAGCGGAGGTCGCGAGTTCGAGCCGCGGAGAGGGGGTCGAAGGCGCGGGCGAGCGGGCGCGCACGAGCGTCGGATGAAGATCCAACGGCCGCGCGTGCCCGATAGCGCCGACGCGCAATTGGACGCCCTGGTGGGCGCGCGATCGCACGCGGGCGGCGCGCTACGCAGCGGGCGCGGGCGCGATCTAAGCCGTCCGATCTCGCGATCGGACGGCTGAGACGACGCGGACGTGCGTCTGCGTTACGCGCGCAGGCCAGCCGAGCGGGCGCGCGTGGCGCGGCGGCGACGGCGACGGCGGGGCTTTAGCGACGGTTTTATCCGTCACTAAAGACCCCTTATTTATTATTTTGAAGATGTAATGTCCATTTTGCCCCCACTCCTTGCAACTATAAAAGGAGACCCCCTCCATACGAAATTTTCATCCCTTCCTTCTCCTCTCTACCTCTCCAAAGCTCAAGAGAAGCTTGTCCCACACCCGGGATGCCTCTCGCGAGATAAAGTCCAAATTTTCGTCCCCCTTCGGAAGTGGATCCCGCGACGACGACGGCGTGCTGCTTCGTTCCCGTTCTTCTGCTTCGTCCTCCTTCGTCCCACCTCGTTCTCCTTCGTCCAGGCGTCGTCCCGTTCGGCTCGTCCTCCAAGCGACCGTCGAGGAGGATAACTTCTCTCTCCCATTCTTATTTACAGCTTTTCTAGTGTAGAATTTTCCTGCTTTATAGTGTAATTGATTTCCCGCTTTCTAGTGTAACTTTAATTTCGTTTGCTTGTATAAACAATTGAAATATTGAATGCATGTTCTCTTTCTCTCTCTCTCTCTCAATTTGATAGCTCCATTGTAATTATTTCGCCTTGTTTATCAAAAATCCTAAAAAAACATAATTGCGAATATAGATCAACGTAGCCTCCCTGAGTTCGACCCGGAATTCTTGTTTCGGTATAAATCTTATTTGTTGAACACGAATCCTTCGCTTTCGAACTACAACGACGGGTTTTCCAAAACCAAACACGTTAGCGTAGATTCTCGTTCAACATTTTGGCGCCGTTGCCGGGGAGGCAACGATTTCCGATCTTTTCTTCGCATTTCTTGCACTTTATTTGTTTTCTAACTAGCTTTCTCTTGTGTCTATTGTTTTGCAGAGACCTCCATCAAGGAATCAACAAGCGGTAGACTGGAGTAAAGTGCAGTTGAAGACAACTGTAAGTGCTCCCCCATTCTTTCCCCCTCCATAGATTTCATTCGCCACATTAAATCCAAATTCCAATTAACCTAGGTGTTTGCATAAATCCTAGGAATAGTTTGGTTGTTTGGATTTCTACTCACACTTATTTCACCCTCATTCATAAAAAAATAATAATAACAAAAAGATAATTTTGTGGGGTAACTTTCAACAAACACACAACACACACCCACATTCAAGGCACTTGATTAACTTGATTTGTTTTCTACTCAACCGGGTTCTGATCTGTGGAACCGGTACACACAGAGCAACACATAACAGAGTAGAAATCATTCTAGGTTAACCATCTTTGAGTGCCTAACTTAGTGGTGCAATTGTGGCCAATTGTTTGAGTTGTTTGGGCCGCACCACTTTATTTAAAACCAACTCATCAAGTAGCTCCTCCTTAGGGTTTTCAATCTAGGTATATTCTAGGCACTCCGTTTTCTTTCTGATTTTAAAGGAAAACTATCTTCACCCGTGTTTTACAACTTGGTTTGCCTAGAAATTTGATTGCAATTCACCTAATTTGAAACCCTAAAAGCTACTTAAGCAGGATTTGAACATTAAAATTCACACATTATAAATAATCTTGCTTGAAAACCCTGGTTGTGCACCCACTTACACAAATTTCAATCAATCATTAAGGGCACAACCCATTATAAGGGCCCATCACATTCCATAAGCACCACAATCCCAGGCTGTAATAAAATTGAGTAGACGTTGGCCCTAAGGTTTGATTCGCTCTTCAAGGCCTAGTCTGAGATTGTTTTTGATTAACCTACTTGTACTGATTAATCTGATGTCTAGCTAGGGGAGTAGCGTCAAACGACCGCGGCTGGGGGGTACACTAGGAACCGGAGGCGAAAGCCAAAGGAAGAACCTTCTCCCCAGTCCCTCCTTCTAACTGGTTGGATTATACAGACGCAAGTAGAGTAAATCAGTTACAGTCTTAAGGCTGGTATTGGGAGTCAGTAGATCCTTAGGCTACCTCACTTAAGGACAGCCTTGTTTTGTTGTACTGCAGGGTCCCTATCCCCGGTCCTTCCGACCTACTCCTAGTTTATGCTGGGAAGACGGTCATTGAATCCCAGATTAGAAGGACCATTAGAACATTCTAGGAGGCGCAAGTTAGATTTTGGTCAATTTGATCCCATGGCCGAACAACAGCCTCTTCTGCCTGGAAATCCACAGGAAGAATTTCGAAGGCAGCTGGAACAAATGCAGAGAATGCAAGAATGGTTCCAGAGAATGCAGGGCGTTCAGCCCTTGAAGGATTTTTATGATCCTTCAAATTACGGGGAACGTCCCGGCGTCCAGATTCCAGCCGGTGACGTAGAAATCAAGCCCCAGGTGTTAAGCCTGATTAAACATTATCATGGGCTTGGCTCCGAGGATCCGTTTCAACACTTGGAGGACTTGACCACTTTGGTCCAGACCACCAAGTCTCGAAACGTAAACGAGGAGCAAATGATCATGAGGCTCTTCCCTCACTCTCTTAGGGATAAGGCCGCGCATTGGTATAGGACAATAGGAAGACCAATTACAACTTGGAATGAGTTGAAATCGGCCTTTCTGAAGAAATTTTTCCCAGTCGGTCGTACCAATGCTTTAAGACGGGCAATCACTACTTTTACCCAGCGGCCGGGGGAGCAGTTTCATGTGGCCTGGGAGCGATTCCAGGACTTATTGCGGAGGTGTCCACACCACGAGGTGCCGAAATGGCAACTCATGCAGATTTTTTATCATGGGTTGACTGAACAACTCAGAAACCATGTGGATGCTTCTTGCGGAGGCAATTTCCTTAATAAAGATGCAGATAGTGCACATGATTTATTTGAGGAAATGAGTGAGAATTCAATAAATCATGCCTCCATGGATACTTTTAACCGGTCCCAACAACCCAGATCAAATGTCAATGAAGTCCATGACTCTCATTCATTTGATATGGAATTGATTTGTAATAAACTTGACAAAGTGGACTTGGTTGCTAAAAGAATGGAAGAGTGAATGGCTGGAAATTCTATGAACAACTCTCAATCCACTCAATCCCAAAATTCGGGATTCCATTCTTCACGAGCTCTTTCTGGACGGGAGTTCGTGAATCAACTTGATGCGACTCAACATATGAGTCAGCATTTTTCGGAACCCCATGGGTTCCCAACTGGGGCCTTTGATCCCAGTTTTTCTAATCCTTCCTTTTCTTTCTCTCCATCCTCACTTTATGAGGATGTCTGTGCTGTACAAGAGAATGCTAGATCCAACCCCTACTCGAATGCCTATAATCAAGGTTGGAGAAACCACCCTAACTTCTCTTGGAAAAATTCGGGGCAACAGACCCAATTCCGACCCAGCAATTATGCTCCGCAACGACCAATGGGTCAGGGTCAAGTATATACTCAGTTGCCTCCGAATCAGGTCAATCAGCCAGCTTGGAATGTCCGTCAACCCGCAGGGCAGGCTGATTTGAACCATCAAATAGTAGAGATGCAAGGATCTATGCTCCAGCTCATGCAGCAAATGAAAAACTCACTGGACAACTTGCAATCCGGGCTCATTGCTAACTCTCGCCAACCCGGATCTCTACCATCCCAACCCGTACCCAACCCACGAAACATTACAAATTCGGGCAATCAAGCCCAAGGGTACGGAAATCAGAGGGACCCACACGCGCATGCTCAGGTGGTTGAGCAGGGTTCCTCATCTTCTTCCTCTGTAAATCAACAATTCATGGTCAATCAAGCCCCTCCAATCTTTCCTAACCCTCCTCAAGACCCAAATTCTTACGCTTCTGCAAATTCTGTCACTTTGAGAAGTGGTAAGAAGACTCAGGATCCACAACCACATTATTCTAATCTTTTGAATCCTGAAGAATCTGAGGAGAGAGAAGAGAATTCTAAAGGAGAAATCAAGGCTCAGGAATCCGATTCCAAAGATCTGACTCGTGTTCCTTTTCCTGAAGCCTTAACCAAAGCAAAGAGGAAGAAGTCTGTTGATAGCAATGAGGAGCTTCTGAATTTATTTAAGAATGTTGAGATCAATATCCCGCTCCTTGATGCTATCAAGCACATACCGACTTACGCAAGATTTTTAAAGGAATTATGTACACAAAAGCGTAAGTCGAGAGAATCTGTTCCGAGGAAGGTGGTACTCTCCGAGCAGGCTAGTTCTGTTATCCTGCACTACCTCCCTCAGAAAAGGAGAGATCCTGGTGCTCCTTTGATTTCTTGCGTTATCGGAGATTACACATTTGATAGAGCACTTTTGGATCTCGGTGCATCCATCAACCTAATTCCGACTTCTCTTTACGAGAAGTTTGGGTTAGGCGAACTTCGGCCAACTTCAGTAACGCTACAGTTAGCGGATCGTTCGGTCACAAACCCGCGAGGCGTTATTGAAGATGTTATAGTTAAGGTCAAGGATTTTTATTTTCCTGTAGATTTCCTTGTCCTTGACATGGATGTACCAGATAATCTGAGGAACACGCCCATCATTCTGGGGCGTCCGTTCCTGGCTACCGCAAAGGCCAACATTAATTGTGAAAGCGGTAGCATGGAAATCGCCTTTGGGGACCAACGTATGAAATTAGATATTTTTAAGGCGATCAATAAATTTGAGGATTGTGGAGTTATTGAGGAACTTGATGAGGATAATATTAATATTGAAACTTGTTTGACAGTTTCTTCAATTGAAAGTTCCTCTTTGGTTGATGAATTTGACCCGCAACCCTCTGACTTAACATCTTCGGAAGAGGTTACTGATTTTGTCCACTCACAACCTCTCCCTCTTGTTGAATCTTCAGCATCTACCCGACCATCAATCATCACCCCACCTCAGCTCGAATTGAAACCATTGCCCGAGAATTTGAAATATCAATTTTTAGGACCTCAGAATACGCTCCCTGTGATTATCAGTGCTAAATTGACAAAGGAGCAAGAGATTAAATTGATTAAGGTTCTAAAGGAACATAAGGAGGCAATTGGTTGGACCATTCATGACCTTAGGGGGATCGAGCCATCTTACTGCAATCATAGAATATTTTTGGAAGATGGATCCCGCCCTTCTCGCCAGATGCAGAGGAGATTGAATCCAAATATGCGAGAAGTGGTAAAAAAGGAAATCATCAAGTGGCTCGATGCAGGAATTATTTATCCAATCTCTGACAGTCCCTGGGTAAGTCCCGTTCAGATTGTTCCAAAGAAAGCCGGGATTACTGTTGAGACTAATGAGAAAGGAGAATCTGTCACAACTCGTTCAGCTTCATCTTGGAGAGTTTGTATTGATTACAGGAAGCTGAACACTGCCACTAAAAAGGATCATTTTCCCCTGCCCTTCATTGATCAAATTCTGGAAAAATTAGCCGGGTAGAAGTACTTCTGTTTTCTTGATGGTTACTCGGGATACAACCAAGTTCCTATCCATCCCGAGGATCAGGAAAAAACTACTTTCACCTGTCCCTACGGAACCTTTGCTTTTCGTAGGATGCCTTTCGGGTTATGCAATGCACCTGCGACTTTTCAAAGGTGTATGCTAGCCATATTTTCCGACATGGTGGGAGAGTTTATGGAAGTCTTCATGGATGATTTCTCCGTTTTCGGAGAATCATTTGACTCTTGTTTGGTTAATTTGGAAATGATTCTTAAGCGATGTATCAAGACACGATTGGTCCTTAGCTGGGAAAAGAGTCATTTCATGACCCAAGAGGGCATCGTTTTGGGTCATGTAATCTCTGAACGGGGAATTGAAGTGGATAAAGCTAAGGTTGATGCTATCGCTAAACTTCCTCCTCCCACATCAGTTAAACAAATCAGATCATTTCTTGGCCATGTGGGATTTTATCGAAGATTCATCAAGGACTTCTCGAAGGTTGCCCGCCCTTTGAGCAATCTTCTTGCCAAAGAAACACCGTTCATTTTTGACGAATCATGCCAAAAGGCATTTGATTTCTTAAAAACGGCAGTCACCTGTGCGCCAATTTTGCAACCACCTATTTGGACAACCCCATTTGAGATCATGACCGATGCTTCTGATTACGCGGTCGGGGCTGTCCTGGGTCAGAAAATTGATCGAAAGCCCTTTGTCATTTACTACGCTAGTAAAACTTTGGATGAAGCCCAGAGGAATTACACTGTTACTGAAAAGGAATTACTCGCTGTAGTATTTGCATTGGAAAAATTCAGGGCTTATCTCTTGGGGTCTCATGTTATTGTTTATACCGACCACTCGGCCTTGAGACATCTCTTGGCTAAAAAGGATGCTAAACCCCGGCTTATTCGTTGGATTCTTCTTCTTCAAGAATTTGATCTTGAAATCAAGGATAAAACCGGGGTACAAAATGTGGTGGCGGATCATTTGTCGAGACTCCTAGGTGATTCTTCTTGTCCGGACATTCCGATTGCTGACACTTTTCCGGACGAAACCATTCTTACAGTTTTAGGTGTCCACACCCCATGGTTTGCTGACATTGTTAACTATTTGGCCGTTGGTCAAATCCCCCAGGATTGGACCAAGCAACAACGGGATAGACTCAAATCTGAGGCCAAATACTACTTTTGGGAGGACCCTGAACTGTATCGCATCGGCTCTGATCAGATTATTCGCCGATGCATACCGGAGAATGAATTCAACAGTATACTTGAGTTTTGCCATGCATCTGGGTGTGGTGGACATTTCTCCGGGAAAAAGACGGCTGCAAAAATTTTGCAATCTGGCTTCTATTGGCCGTCTTTATTCAAGGATGCCCAGGAGTTCTCACAGTCATGCCCTCGATGCCAGGCACTCGGGAGCATAACTAAGAGAGACATGATGCCCTTAAACCCTATTCTTCCTGTCGAAATTTTCGATGTTTGGGGCATTGATTTCATGGGACCCTTTATCCCTTCATTTGGACATCAGTACATTCTTGTCGCTGTTGATTATGTGTCTAAATGGATTGAGGCAATTCCCACCCGAACCAATGATCACAAGGTGGTCATCAACTTTGTCAAGAGAAATATCTTCAGTAGATTCGGGATTCCGAGGGCTATCATCAGTGATGGTGGCACTCATTTTACTAATGCCCAATTCCGGAGTTTATTGGCCAAATACGGGGTTAATCATCGAATTTCCACACCTTACCATCCCCAAACGAATGGACAAGCCGAGATCTCTAATCGAGAGATCAAGAACATTCTGCAAAAAACGGTTAGGCCCGATCGCAAGGATTGGACTCAAAAGCTTGAGGACGCTCTTTGGGCCTACCGTACGGCGTATAAAACACCTATCGGCATGTCTCCATTCCGTCTGGTGTATGGAAAGGCGTGTCATCTACCCGTAGAGATTGAACACAGGGCATTCTGGGCAATCAAACAATGCAATCTAGATCTAAATCTAGCTGGGAAGACCAGGAAACTCCAATTATCTGAGTTGGAGGAGCTTAGAAATGATGCTTATGAGAATGCCAAGATCTACAAGGCTCGGACCAAAGCTCTACATGATCAAATGATTTCCCGCAAGAGCTTTGAGCCAAACCAGAAGGTCTGGTTATTCGATTCTAAACTTAAGCTCTTTCCTGGTAAACTTAGATCTAAATGGAGTGGCCCATTCATAATTGATCAGATTTTTCTAAATGGTGCCATTCAGATTTCTGACCCAAAGACGGGTAACACCTTTAAAGTCAACGGTCAACGTCTGAAGCCTGTTGTTGACCATAATCTTCCAGAACCCGTTTCAGACTCTGTTGCTCTAGCCATTCTGTGACTTCTTTGGCTGGACTTCGCCTAGCTGACGGCATTAAACTCAGCAGTTGTACATATAACACAAGGCTGATACGAGCTTCATATCCAGGTGACATCTTTCATATTCTACCCTTTCTTTCATGTCTCTTTTTCAATGAGGACATTGCATCAGCTAGGCATGGGGGGGTGGATTCATTTTTGAATTAGTTGGTCAGCTTTGTGAAATCCATATAAATTGCTCTCTTTCTAAAAAAAAAAAAAAAAAAAAAAAAAAATTAGGAAGGATTAGTTGGACATTAGGACTTTTCAATCCTAAGAAATTTTACATTAGGATCTGAACACAAAGACCCCTCAGGTCTTTGGACTTAATTAGCCTGTGTATCTACTAAAATGTGGATTTGTCTTTGAGTTCTCGCCATCTTAATTCTATTATAATTGGAATAAATAAGGTTGGGTGATAAGTACACGACTTGTCAACCCACCCTCTGATTTAAGGGAATTTTGAGTCTTAAGCATCTACACACTTTCTTTGCACTGACTCGTTGTTTGGCGATTTTAATGGAAATTGGGTAGCTAATGAACCTTCTAGGGTGATATGGCTGGCAAGTTATCGTGGGTAACAGCCCATAGGTAGGTTGTCCAGGGCCCAGTCACTGGACCTTTCTCTTTTTGCTGCCTTTAGGTAAATCTTAGACCAGGGAAGCCACCTACTTAAAAAAAAAAAAAAAAAAAAAAAAATCAAAAAGGAGAAAAGAACAAAAAGAAATAAGCCACACTTCGCCGCACGAGTATGGCTGGCAAGTTGTCGGTGGTAACAGCTCATCGACCGGTTGTCCAGAACCCAGCTCAGAAAATGCACTAAAAATTCCCAAAACACTTAGGAAGAAGCGGAGAAGTAGAATAAACCGGGGAGATATACACTGGATTCACCCTTGTGTTGACCCCGTTAAAAAATAAAAAGTAGGGAGAAAGCTACCGGTTGTAAAGATACACCTTTAGGTAGAATTCTTTTTGAGGTCACCTAGAGGCGTAGAAATCCGAAGTCCGTTTTAATTGCCGGTCAACGAGTCTATCACAATCACAATAAGATGCTTAAAACTTAGGGTTCTCATCAAATCTTGGGTGAGTTGAATGGCCGTAGAAAGCCACTCTTAAACCCTAAAATTTGAAAATCTAAAAAAAGAGAGTAAAAACAGAAAAAAGAAATTTTTCTTTGAATAAGGCGAGGCTTGAGGCGGTCTGCATTTTGGCTGATACCCGGGCACTGTTGTGTCTTTGAAAGTTCAGTTCTTAAGTAGACAATTTCTTAATGATTGAAAATAACTCAGGTCCAAATAATTTAACCTAATTCTTTTATAAATAGCATATAGTTTTTGCTAGGGACTAGCAAAAGATAGGCATGGGGGTATGATGTAAACACATTTACACTACTTAAAATGTCTATTTATGCATGTTCTTAAGCATAGGATTGCATTTCATGATATAAATATTGCATTACATGCATCATCTTGCATTTAGAGTAGTTTGAATAAAATGGAGGTTAATTGTCTCCTTTTATGTGCTTGGACAGGGCAAATATTTTATCGGGGCCTCGGATCAAAGATCCAACCGTATGGATATGATCAGGGCGACGATTGGAGTTCAACGACTCCAAGATCGCCCTAATCAGGCATCCGTAGCATCAGATAGAGACCGGGGAACCCTAGAAGATCAAGGGCCAGGATGGTGTAAATCCGCACTTCAGATGGAAAATCCAACCACACGGATGAATTCGGATCGACGATCGCAGCCGAACGACACAAAAATCAAGTCAATCCGACATCCGTGGCACCATCTACAACTTCCAGAAGATGGACGGCCAAGATAGCGCCACGTGGCGCCATCCCAGCCGCCCAATCGGCCGCAGGAGTCCTGTGAAGACCACGCAACGTCTCCTCTCCGCCGTTGGATCTCGATCCAACGGCTGCGGTCGCGCGCGTTTAAAAACGTCCGCGCGACCATTTCGCCGCGTAGCGCAGCGGCTACGCAGCTGCGGGCGAAGCGGAGGTCGCGAGTTCGAGCCGCGGAGAGGGGGTCGAAGGCGCGGGCGAGCGGGCACGCACGAGCGTCGGATGAAGATCCAACGGCCGCGCGCGCCCGATAGCGCCGACGCGCAATTGGACGCCCTGGTGGGCGCGCGATCGCACGCGGGCGGCGCGCTACGCAGCGGGCGCGGGCGCGATCTAAGCCGTCCAATCTCGCGATCGGACGGCTGAGACGACGCGGACGTGCGTCTGCGTTACGCGCGCAGGCCAGCCGAGCGGGCGCGCGTGGCGCGGCGGCGACGGCGACGGCGGGGCTTTAGCGACGGTTTTATCCGTCACTAAAGACCCCTTATTTATTATTTTGAAGATGTAATGTCCATTTTGCCCCCACTCCTTGCAACTATAAAAGGAGACCCCCTCCATACGAAATTTTCATCCCTTCCTTCTCCTCTCTACCTCTCCAAAGCTCAAGAGAAGCTTGTCCCACACCCGGGATGCCTCTCGCGAGATAAAGTCCAAATTTTCGTCCCCCTTCGGAAGTGGATCCCGCGACGACGACGGCGTGCTGCTTCGTTCCCGTTCTTCTGCTTCGTCCTCCTTCGTCCCACCTCGTTCTCCTTCGTCCAGGCGTCGTCCCGTTCGGCTCGTCCTCCAAGCGACCGTCGAGGAGGATAACTTCTCTCTCCCATTCTTATTTACAGCTTTTCTAGTGTAGAATTTTCCTGCTTTATAGTGTAATTGATTTCCCGCTTTCTAGTGTAACTTTAATTTCGTTTGCTTGTATAAACAATTGAAATATTGAATGCATGTTCTCTTTCTCTCTCTCTCTCTCAATTTGATAGCTCCATTGTAATTATTTCGCCTTGTTTATCAAAAATCCTAAAAAAACATAATTGCGAATATAGATCAACGTAGCCTCCCTGAGTTCGACCCGGAATTCTTGTTTCGGTATAAATCTTATTTGTTGAACACGAATCCTTCGCTTTCGAACTACAACGACGGGTTTTCCAAAACCAAACACGTTAGCGTAGATTCTCGTTCAACACTAGGGCTACCACTTTCTTGATTATGCCTTAGATACCACATTTGGCAAACTAAATTGGACCAAGATTAGAGCCAAATTAAGGATTTCAATTTAGGATTTTAGAGACGCACCTTCATAAGCAAGAATCAACTCTCCAAAAAGAAGTGTACCTAAGCCTTGGTTAAAGAGATTTATTCAAGAAAACCCTAAAATTCAGGCTCTTAATCTCACTTGAATCCCAAAAGAAGGGACCTAAAACTTCTCAAAGGACAAAAAGGTAAAGTTGACTCACCTTGTTGGGTCAACCAACCTTGAAATTAGGTCACTTTTTGCACTCAATACATCTAAAGTTCAAGTGAAATCTTAAGCACGCTTGCTCTTAATTAAAACTGGTAGACTTAAGAGGTCAAGTCCCCATTCTGGTCTACTTGGAACATCAGTGACAAGAGAGGTCGGGTGGGGGAAACCCTGTAACTCGTGGGGGTGCTCTACCATGTAGGGGTCTTTGCGGGACTCTCCTTCTCTGGCTGCCCAGGTATTTCTCAGGTGGACGACTTTCTGACTAAGGGGTATCATCCGCCCTGAACCTCTATAGTCATCCAAAGTTTTTGGGTGTTTTGATTGGGTCCATCACATTCTACTCTCATCCAGACCATCGGTGCATGTTCGATAGGAGGTCCTTAAGACCATCCTTGAGGCCTCCTTTAGTTATTCACTCCCGTCGTGGCCAGGCCTCGACCTCCGTGTTTGTGCAGCAACCCCATCACATAGTCATCTCCTCTAATTCATTTGAACCTAATTCTCCTTCTTCCATTATCATGGCACAACCTGCAGAAGAAGAGAATAACCTTAAGAACCAACTTCAGTGCCTTAATGATTTATTCCAAGCCTTTGTGAATCCACCGCAGCGTCCTATGATGCGAGATCACTATAATCCTGCTGCGGTGGCAATCGAACCTCGAGTCCAAATCCCAGCAGGAGGTCTTGATTCTGAACTAAAGCCCAACATGATTCATGCTATTCCAAAATTTCATGGGCTTAATTCCGAGGATCCTTTCTAGTACACCAAACAACTCAAGCATCTGGCCCAGACCTTCGGGTTAGATGTCTAAAATCAGGATATTCTTCTCATGAAGATGTTCTCCTTCTCTCTCATGGACAAAGCAACTCACTAGTATCAGACTCAAACACGTCCAATCAACACATGGGTTGAACTACAATCTGAGTTTCTGGAAAGGTTCTTCCCAGTTGGTTGGACGAATGCCTTACGACACCAGATCACACACTTCACCCAGTAGCCTGCAGAACCACTTCATGAAGCATGGGACCGTTTCCTGGATCTCATGCGAAAGTGCCCCCATCATGGAGTTCCTAAATGGGAACAAGTCCAGTCTTTTTACCAGGGACTCCGTGAAGATATCCACTTATTCGTCAATGCAACTTGCGGAGGAAATATCATGGGTCAACATGAAGACACTGTGTGGGAGATCTCGAGAATATGTGCAAGAACTCCATCAATTATGACTCAATGGGCTTATTCGACCAGATGAATGACCGTGCATCGACGAATCCAAGGGGAGCACATGAGAAGTAGGGCCTATCCGCATCCGTTGACTTAGAATTGATGGCCAGTCGTTTAGATAAGGTCTCTATCATTGAGAAGGAGGTGGATGAGCTAACTCGACATCTACAGTGAGCCACCTCTACGTAAAACTCGTTCTCACAGCCGCCCTCTAGGAGGGAAGCCGTGCATAACATCTATCACAAATCTTCTTAGGGGATGGACCCATATCCACCCCCATCTGACTCTAGGATCGAAGGAAACTCTGATTCTGCTTAGTCTAGTTGGGGGAACTCTGAACCCTCGTACTCTAATTTCTGTGAGGTTGCTCAGACCTGTGAGGACCTCAACGCTATCTAGAATGACCCATTCTCTAATACCTATAACCCTGGATGACGGAATCATCCCAATTTCCTGTGGGTGGGAAATAATCAGAATCAGAGACCACCAGATCAACCCCGTCCACAAGATCCTTGTCCATTTCAACCGCCTCAGCCTCGGCCCAACCCTACCTACCAATCTGGGCCAACTCAGACAGATCAGATGACTCTTATCCTTCAGACTCTGGCTAACATTCAAAAGACGAATGCGGCTATGCGGAAACAACACAAAAATGAGATCACAGAGGTTCACAATCAACTCGCCCAGATGGCGAATTCCCGCCAACCTGGCACACTCCCTTCACAACCTCTGCCAAATCCAAATAACATGTCGAACCAGAGGTGCGTTATGAACCCAAATCCGAGCCAAGCCCACATGATTTATCAGGCCCCTTCTGTTCCATCACCTGATGGGATGGAAGCTTCGACATGCTACTTAGGATTTCAGCAGTAGACACCTATTTTACTGACACCAAACCAGAACCAGGCAGGACTAAATTCTGTAACAACTCGTAGTGGCAAAACAACATAAGACCCACCTTACTTAAGCCACTTTCAGCTTGGTAGTGCTAACCCAAGCCCTAGGATAGTTATCCAGGATACCCCTGTCCCTGATCAAGAACCTTGACCTATTCTAGAGGAACCATCCAAGGTTCCATTTCCCGAGGCCTTGACCAAGGGAAAGAGGACAACCAAACCCATGGCACTTGGGGAGGACCTGGTCAAGCTCTTTGAACAGGTCTAGATAAACATCACCTTGATGGATGCAATTTGCCATGTACCAGCTTACGCAGGATTTCTGAAAGACATGTGTACACCTAAGTGTAAGCCACGAACCAAAAGTGGGAGCCCAATCGTATTGTTAGAGCAAACCAGCTCTGTAATTTTAAGCAAACTCCCACCTAAGGCAAAAGACCCAGGTACTCCCTTGATTTCCTGTACAATTGGTGATATCCAATTTGATAGAGCTTTATTGGATCTAGGAGCCTCCATAAACCTAATACCTACATCCCTACTTGAGGAATCTAAGCTCAAACTGACAGAGGTGACATTACAATTGGCTGATCGATCTATTAAGTCACCTAAAGGAGTTCTTGAGGATGTCATTGTTAGGGTTTGGAATTTCTATTTCCTGGTGGACTTCATAGTCTTGGATATGCATGCTCCAGAAAATTCGAAGAACACACCAATCAAATTAGGGAGACCCTTTCTAGTCACTGCTAGGGCCAACATAAATTGTGAGGAGGGCCAAATTGAACTGAAATTTGGGAACCAAACATTAAAGACTGACATATTTAAGGCCCAACAAGGGATTAACTGCACTGTCATAGAACAAATATGTGATATCAAGGCTGTGGTTGACAATCCATATATTGAGGAAAACCTGACTACTTCTGATCAACCACAAGAGGATCAAAACCTGCAATCAGAGGAGTCCGAACATGACCAAGACACACCCATAACTCCTTCCCTTGCTCCTGACACACACCCTGAATCACCCGTTGCTGCTGATAACCCTGTTTTGGAACTGAAGCCTCTTCCCAATCATCTAAAGTACATCTTTTTGGGTTCCAATCAGACGTTTCCTGTGATTATCAACTCCAGGCTCACACCTGATCAGGAATCTCGTCTGATTACTATTCTCCAGCAACATCGAAGAGCCATTGGACGGACTCTCGATGATTTGACTGGCATCAACCCCTCTTACTACACACACCGTATCTATACCGAAGAGGGCACATGACCTTCTCGTGAAATGCAGAGACGTCTGAATCCTAAACTACAGGAGGTCGTGAAAAAGGAAATCATCAAGTGGTTAGGTGCTAGGATCATCTACTCGATCTCCGACAGTCGTTGGGTGAGTCCAATCTAGGTTGTGCCTGAGAAGGCAGGACTTACTGTGATCACAACTGAAATTGGAGAAATCATATCGACCCATGTGGCAAATTCGTGGAGAGTCTGTATTGATTATAGAAGACTCAATACCTCCACAAAGAAGGATCATTTCCCACTACTATTTATTAATTAGATCCTCAAGAAACTAGTGGGAAATAAGTTCTTCTACTTTTTGGACGGGTACTATGATTATAAACAAGTGGAAATCCATCTTGAGGACCAAGAAAAGACCACTTTCACCTACCCCTTTAGGACATACACGTTCCTAAGGATGCCTTTCGGTCTCTGCAATGCACCCGCTACTTTTCAGTGGTGCATGATTGCCATATTCTTAGATATGGTAGGTGATTATCTGGAAGTCTTCATGGATGACTTTTCAGTATTTGGCGAATCATTTGATGATTACCTCCTACACTTGGTCCAGATCCTTAGGCGGGGCATTGATGTGAATCTGGTTCTTTCCTGGGAAAAGAGCCATTTCATGGTGCCATCTCATATCAGAAAAAGGCATCCAGGTCGATCAAGCCAAGGTGAATCTGATTTGCAAACTCCTTATGCCTAGCTCAATCAAGGACATCCGATCTTTTCTGGGGCACATCGGCTTTTACCATTGATTCATTCCTGATTTCTCAAAGATCGCGTGCCCCCTAACCACTCTACTATCTAAGGATGTTCCTTTCAAAATCTCCAAGGAATGCACTCAAGCATTTGAAACCCTACGTGATCGAGTTACCCAAGCTCCGAACCTACAGTCCCCTGATTGGTCTCAACCTTTTGAGATCATGTGCGATACATCTGATTTTGCTGTAGGAGCGGTACTTGGGCAGAAAATTGATGGGAAACCCGTGGTCATTTACTACGCTAGCAAGACACTTGACGAGGCTCAGTGTAACTACACGGTTACGGAGAAAGGGCTGCTAGCCGTAGTATTTGCCCTGGAAAAATTCAGATCATATCTCTTGGGTTCCCGTGTTAGCATTTACTCGGATCACACAGCTATGAGGCATCTCCTTGCGAAGAAGGACGCGAAACCTCGATTAATCCGCTGGATCTTGCTGATGCAAGAATTTAACCTCAAGATTTCCGACAAAGCAGGAAAATAGAACGTGGTAGCAGATCACTTGTCCCACCTTCCTTCTAATATTATCGACCCTTCCGGACCCATTACGGAGCATTTTCCTGATGAGCACCTCCTGACTCTCAGTACAAGACTTCCATGGTTTGCTGCTCTAGTAAACTACCTGGCATCACATCAGATCCCGTCCGAGTGGCCGAAGGCTAAGAAGGACAAATTGCTTTCTAATGCCAAGTATTACTTTTAGGAAGACTCGTATCTTTTCCACATCGGTGCTGATCAAACCATTCGATGATGTGCCTCGGGAGCGAAAATTTAGGACATATTATCCTTCTACCATGACCAAGCATGCGGTGGACACTTCTTAGGTCATAAAAATGCAGCGAAAGTCCTTCAGTGCAGCTTCTATCGGCCCACAATTTTCAAAGACGCATACAATCACTGTAGGGCATGCACTCGTTGCCAGACCTTAGGCAACATGAGCCACCGTGATATGATGCCCTTACAGTCGATTCTCGCATGAGAAATCTTCGATGTATGGGGAATTGATTTCATGGGACCTTTTCTTGTTTCGAACGGCTTCGAGTACATTCTAGTCACTGTTGACTACGTGTCCAAATGGATCGAAGCCATTCCAACCCGAACCAATGATCATAAGGTGGTTATCAAATTCATTCATCAGAACACCTTTTCGCAGTTCGGGATTCCACGTGCAATAATCTCTGATAGAGGACCCATTTCACTAATGCTCAATTCAGGTCACTGATGACCAAATATGGGGTATCACACCGAATCTCTACTCCTTATCACCCCAAACTAATGGTCTAGCTGAGCTATCAAATCGAGAGATCAAGAAAATCCTCCAAGTTACTGTTCGACTTGATAGGAAAGAGTAGACTTCCCGACTTCCGGAAGAGTTGTGGGCTTATAGGACCGCCCACAAAACCTAATTAGGCATGTCTCCCTTCATATTGGTGTACGAGAAGGCATGTCACCTTCCCGTCGAATTGGAGCACAAAGCCTATTAAGCAGTACAGACCTACAACCTAGATCTTTTTAAGGCTGGAACCCACAAAAATCTTCAAATAAGCGAGATCGATGAATTATGCTACGACGCGTGTGAGAACTCACAAATTTACAAAGAGTGGATTAAGGCCTTTCACGACAAGCACACATCCAGAAAGATCTTTCACCCTGGTCAAAAAGTCCCACTCTTTGATGCCATGCTTAAAATGTTTCCAGGAAAACTACGATCAAAATGCATCGGACCTTACCTCGTCCGACGAATCTTCGGAAATGGAGCCATCGAGGTCAGTCCACTCAACCACGATTCAGAACCTTTCATCGTGAATGGTCAGAGACTTAAACCGTTCATTGACCTAACCGATACAAATTTGACTAAGATATCCTTTACCCTCCATTCTCCTTGGGCTCATTGCGCCCAGCCGATGGTGTAAAACTCAGCGCTTAACAGGAGGCAATCCATCATTTTTGAAAAACCCAAAACCTTCCTTGACATTCCTATGCTGAATTCATATTGCACTTTAAGGTTCATCCATTAGAACAGCTGACCCGACCTTAGGTACCCGTACTCGAGCTTGAAATCATCCGCAACAGTCACCTCGACCCGTTCTCACACCAAGAACCTATTCTAATGAATGATCTAAGCTGAATTCGAACCCACCTAATTTACAATGGGGACATTGCAAATCATAGGTATGGGGGGGGGGGGTATGAAAGTGCAAAATGCCATGAAAATCATCTCACAAGAAAAGGTTTCATGAAAAAAAATTCACATATCCCAAAAATACCAAAAAAATGAAAAATTCTTGAAAAAGAACAAAAAATTCTGAGAGGAGAGAAAATTTTGAGGCCATACAAATTTTGAGGAGAAGAAGGGGAAAAGTGAAAAATGTCAAAAAGGAGCACAAATTGAAAAGAAAAGAGATAGTCATTAGTAAGAAGTTAAGGAATTAACTGAGTTCTAGATCATATCAAGAAAAAGAAAATAAAAGAAGTGCTAATGAAACACAGAAGAGATTAGTAGGAATGCTGATCTTAGGCCTCTTGGGCTATACTCTTGGCTTAAAAATTCAAGTATCCGCTAAGATTTGGATAGTCCTCAAGAGGTTGGGGAAAATGCGAAGCTTAAGTATTAGGTCTAAGGCTTAGGGAGTATTCAACCTCGTTAACTGGCCTCTGATTTGTGGGACTTGGTAACCTAAGCATCCCAATCCACATACAGTCTGGTTCAGTGCGCATAAGTATCAAAATCATGCAAATGCATTTAAATTGTTCTGAAAAAGTCACCTAGATTAGGAGCAGCCGATGAACACAAGTTGATTTGGATGAGTTCCCGACGCGGAGAGGTGAGAAATTCCCCTCGAAGACGTGCAATAACATATCGTCTCCTAGGATATCTACATATCCTACCGTGGGCATGTAAGCACCCTGTGCTGGTTCAGATGCCATGGGTGGCATTATCACGAAATGTCGATTACCAGGGTATGGATCTAGCTATAGAACGCTATGGGCGAGATTATCTCGAAATCTCAAAAGCCAGGGTTCAGGGGGTTGCCATAGGTAGTGCTATCCTGAAGCATCAATTGCTAGGGACTCTTCGAGGATTGATGATGGGGACTAGGAATCCGATACAGACCGTGTTGTGAAGCCAATCAAAAGCTAGAAATAAAAAGAAAAGAGAGAGAAAACTCTCCAAACAAAGAAAATTCTTCTGTCTCTCTCTTACAAAAATGCACTGCAAACTGAACCAAGGCTAAGATATGTTACAAGCACAGGTGCTTTAACCGCGAAGTTCAACGAACCTTAGGATAGTTCTTGTGGGCCTTAAAAACCTTCGCAGCAGACTGAGGCTAGAGCTAGTCAGGTCTGAATCTTGGTTCGTACTTGAGTACCTCTAGGCCTACTATCGGCATTCTAACCTAATCCCCAGAAGAAAGCACACATCATAAATTTGAGAATAAAAAAGATTACATGATCTAGAACTAAAGTTAAAACCTTAAAATTTTGCTAAGGGACTAGCAAAAGCTAGGCATGTGGGTATGATGGGAACAACATCATGAGCCCTAAATAGCTCATTTTGACCCAATGAAGAGAATAAAAGCTCCTACATAACCAACTGAAGGTCCTAATTCACTGCATAACATTTCTGAGAGAAAAATAAGAAACAAGGGGTAAAACTATAATTTTACCATTGCAGTACAACAACAGGTTTTCTCAAGGACCAAACAAAGGTCAAAGGATCTTAACAAGATAAAAAGTAGGTTGGATTTGATAGAAAAGGTTTTGTGTGTACCCTGTGAATTAAATGACTTCTTGAAATCCTAAAACAAACCCACTTGATTAACCAAGGTTTTGATCAGGATAAAAATCACCTAAATCATCTAAAAATCATAGAAAAATATTATCTAGGATTTAGAACCTTTAAATTGGCCATTGAACCCATCTTGACCTAGAATGAGGTCTCAGACAGATATTTACCCTAAATTAGGTTTTTGCATAAATTTCCCACTCAAACGTGGCCAAACCCAAAATCCAACTTCACCATTGGATTTTTTAAGTCTAAATTAGGTTTGTACCAAAATTTGGACCCAAGATGAATTTGCCTTGACCTAGTTTGCAAAAAGGTCCAGCTTAATTACATTTGTACCCCCATCTTTCAAAAACCTTTGCAAAAGGCCCCCTATCTTCTTCATCATTTTCACAATTAGGTCCCTCAGCTATTATAGCGAAGGAATCTTACTCCGGCGAGCTTTGGAAGGTTGTTTCTCCCTGATTATTTAGAGAATCCCCTCCAAAATTGGAAGGGAGATTCTCTGAGAAAATCCCTCCAACCTAAACCCATCCATGATCCAAGATTCTTTCCCAATCTCTCATGTGAACGTATGAGAGACATGGGTATCCCAACGGATTCCATCTCCGGCGAGCCTTCCTTGCTTGGGAAGCTTGCTTCCTAAGCCCTAAATGACCTCCAGGGCTCTATTTAAAGGTGCCAAGTTCATCCCGACTCCTCTAAGCTTGAATTCGAACAGAGACCCTCTCAATTTCTTCTCTTCTCCTTCGGCCGATCAACTTTTCAAGCTCCAGCGACCTTCCCTGCTCTCCCTCGTCGTCTAACCACAATACCAGTGGCAGGCTCTTCTTCCTTGCGTTGGTCCGCGTCGCGTAGCACCAGCCGACGCCCTTGTCTCCCCTTCATCCTCGCCGACTGTCTCTCTCTGAGCGCCTTCGTCTCTGGCATTGGTAGTACGCGCCCGCCGCCATCTTCATCTCCCCTTTGTCCACTATCACCCTGGATAAGTCCCCTTCCCCCTCTACTTTCTTCTTCACTCCCTATTTCTCAAAATCAACCACTGCCTCACTCCACCACCCTCATCTCCTTCATCTCCAGCCACCACCACCAGTGAGATCGCTCCACCACCACAGGCCATCCCACCCCTTGCCGACAAGTCCATAAGCATCCCCTCACTTCACTAAACGTTTCCCCCTACTTCACACACCACTCCACTCACTCACGCACCTCACCGAACACACCCACACATAGGCACACAGTGTGCCCTAGGAACGCTTGCACGGGTGCCTCCACGCCACTCCGACCATGGCAGCATATTCTCCATGCCTTGGAGAAGCTTCCTGAGCAATTTAACGTGGCCGCGAGGCCATCTTGGTGATTTCAGGTAGCAGGCGTCCTCCGCCATTGGTGCAGAGTTTAAAGCAGAGCTTGAATCAAGCTCCAGGCTTCACTAGCTCCAAGTCCTTGTCCCAGATTGAGTGGAACACCCTCGTGCATGACTCCAGGCGCTTAATTCTAGGAGAAGGCCGTGGCAGTTGAGGCAATTGGAGAACCACATTTGCTGCGGGCACGCGAGAAGAAGGGCACGTGTTTAGTCCCACATTGGCGGCTGTGAAGCAAGTGAAGGCGCATAAGTTGAATTCTTGCCAGTAGCTGTTCACCTCCAAACCATGGGGTCAGGTCCCTCTCACTCGAACCGAATCGGTCTCGTCCATGCTCATTCCCCGCGAACCTGGCTGACCCGACCCGACTTGCACTCCTCGCCCACCACCGCACACTGGTGGGCCTGTTCCTGAGTACGTACCCAACCCAATTACCTGAATACATGTGGCTCTGAGAGAGCGAAACCTAAGAGAGAAAGAAAGGAGAGTGCACGCGGGTAGGGGGTAGGTTTTGCTGCAGGCTGAAGAGGAGGAGAAGCAAAGCTGAAGCAGAGAAGGAAGAAGCTGAAGGAAAGAAGGAGAAGTTAAGGAAGAAGAAGACAGAGGCCAAAGGAAGTAGCAAAGAAGGAGAAGCTAAGGGCCACGGCAGAGAAAGGCAGAGAAGGAAGAAGCTGAAGGCAGACGGCAGAAGTCAAAGAAAGAAGAAGAAAAAGCCAAAGAAGAAGAAGGGAGGAGAAGACAGAGAAAGCTAAAAGCAAAGAGAAAGAAAGAGAAGAGGAAGCAGCAGAGAAAGAAGAGAAAGATCGTAAAGGAAGAAGAAGACAGAAGCCAAAGGCGAAGTGAAAGAAGAGAAGGAGTTGAAGCAGAAGAAGGAAGAAATAAGAAGAGCTGGAGGAGAGAAGCAGAGAAGTCAAAAAGAGCACTGTAGCATCATCAGTTTAAGACGTCTGATTTGTAAATCAGACATCCAATTTGAGTTTTATTCATATACATTGAGTTCTTTAGTATTTTGCGCTCTACATTTACTCCCATATTTTTGCACTTTGATACTGATATTATTGCATATTCTTTTAAATTCTGAATTGTGATCTTGATTTCTAAACACCAATTTTCTCTCTGTGTTCGACCTCGAACTTCAAATTCAAGTAATAAAATTGTATTTGTTTTGAACGCTTTACTCTTAAATACCGATCCAGCACCCACAAACATGGCTGCTGAAGAGAACTGCAAGGAGCTACCTTGCTGGCTTAGCTTGTTAGTTCTTTTCTAGCTGCTAAGCCAAGCTAAGATGAGTTGGCTTCTACTAATATGAGCTGACATGAGCTAGGTCTGGTCTTCCTGGAGAATACCTAGCTAGCTGGAGTAGCTAGCTTAGGTCAACTAGCTCAGCTCAACTAGGTTGAGTTGAGTTGAGCCTCTGGGAGCTGGACTTGAGTTGGCCTGAGCTGTTGAGATCATCTTCAGCAGAGCAGGTCTAGCTAGTAGCTAGTCGTAGTCAGGCTGAGCTTCCAATGAACTATTCTAGGCTGGAAGAGCTGGAATGGAGTTGGGATCAATTTACTTGAGCTAGTTTGAGCTGTCATCCAACTAAGGTGACTTGAATGGAGCTAAGGTGAACTAGCTAGAGCTACCATTCAGCTAAGATGAGTTGATCCAGCTAGAATGAGCTTTGATCTAGCTGGAATGAGCTGGATCTAGCTAGGATCCAGCTAAAAGAAGCTTCTTCTTCATCTTCTACCTTCTTGAGTGCTAAGGTTTGCAGGATCTAACTTTCTGTCTATCCCTGACACTCAAGTAAATGCATCAAAAAGATAATAAAATACAATGCATGCCTATCCTAAGTAAATGCCTAAATGTAGCCCAAAAACCCGTTTGCGGAGTTAAAACCCTAAGAGCTAGATATGTTTTAGGACATAAGAATGATGATAAACTAGCATTTGTCAAAGGCTTATCCATAAGTACCTGTATTTCTTTTATCTCATTTCTACTTCTTATTAATTGCATCCAAAGGCCAAAGCTTTAGATTCCTATCTCTCCAAAAAGGAAAAGGCCATCTCTTGATTAGGTAATCAAAAGGGTCTAGGGTACCAGAGGTTGAGCTACCACCAAAGTAGCTTCAACTAATGATTTTAGGATTGACTCAATGCAAAATCCTAGGTTAGGAGACCTAAATGGTGATTTTTCCCAATAAGAGGGTTCTTTTATAAATTTATGTTTTGTAGATGCATTTACATCTATTATGCATGCATTTAAATTATGCAATCACTCATTCCTTACTTTGTTCTCCTATTCAAGCTGTCATGATGTGTCTTATGAGGTTACACGATGAAAGAAAAAGTGTTGTGATAATTGGTAAGAATATTTATGGCTTTTATTGTGATTTAGTTACTATCATTTATGCTTTTTATTTGCAATTAATAGATTTACAACAAGGGTTCATGTGAGGGGTTAAGGGAAAGGTTTCGCAACCTGATTTAGGATCACAATAGATAAGGAAGGATTTTAATTAACATTGCAGTTGGAGTCCTCTTCTATTTCTAGCTATCTAATTCTCCTATGCCTAAAGAATTTCTCTATGTGCTTAATTCTTTGTTGATAGATTTCCTTTAGGATGACAAGACCTACTTATCTATTGGAATGTGGCTTCCTTCCCTTAGATGGAGGTGGTTAGGGGCATTGGATTATGGTAGATCTATCAATTATTCAAATAGGATTCTTCATGGACATCTAACAAGATTGTTGCTACTAAGATAAGTAAAATAGAATACCTTAATGGGGCTAGTTATGAATTGTGGAGTCAAAAAATATACTGTCATGATAGTATCCACTCCATAACTAATAAGGCTAGTCCTAAGTTATTGCAATATCCAACAATGGAGGAAATCAAAGCCTGTAAACAATGGCAGAAAATAGATAATAGGGCCAGGAGCATTATGTTAACACATACAAAGATGAACTTGATAAGAGTCTTTAAGACTTATAAAACTGCTTACGAGCTTTGGAATGCTATGAAAGAAAAATATCATTCAAATTTGGAAGTTAGTATTCAGCTACTTTTACATAAATACAACTCATAAAAATGAAGGAATCTGACAGTGTTATAGAGCACATAAATAGAATGATTGTAATGGCTAAACATTTGGCACCAGTAGCCTATGAGATTCCTGAAAGGTTACAAGTTGAAATCATATTGAATAGCTTACCACCATCTTTTGATATGATTGCCACATCCTTCAAATTGAATGGCATTATTAAGAGTGTTGTATGACAAGTCGATTGTTCGCTTTAAAGTCGTTTGTAGTTTTATTGGGTGGAAAAATCAACTAATCAATATTTAAAAAGAAATAACCACTCATAGAAGAGCAGGTCGTATCCACAGGGAGGCAATGATGTATTTAAATTCACATCGGTTAAAAATGTTTGTTCGTAGTTAGTTTAGACAAGAATCAAGCCAAAATTGCCTTTAGATTAAGGTTGAATCAAAAAATCATGCTGAAATAGCAACTCTTAATAACTAGAGGATATTTGTTGCAATGCAGATTCAATAAAATATCATTAAAAGATGACAATGGCAGAAAATGTAATTATTAATGGCATGGATACTATAGCAAAACAGGGGATTTATTCCCCTTGGTCGTGCACGAAGAGGAGTGGACGACCGGAGGCGGGAAGCTCGGAGGAAGTTCTTTGGACCGAGGGCTTCGCAACGATGGTGGCGGCGAGTCGCGCGGTGGCCGGAGCCGGCCGGATGGAGCTCCGGCGAAGGTGGCTACCAATGGTGCTGCAGCTGCTGTTGGCGGGAGGTGCTGTAGGCGGGAGGCGCGGGTGCGCTGCTGTTGGCGGAAGGCGCTGCAGGCAGGAGGCGCGGGTGCTCTGCTGTTGGCGGAAGGCACTGTAGGTGAGTGCACGCACTGGAGTGGAAGCGAGCTTGACGCTGCTGCAGGCTACTGGCGGGCGATGCGCACGGGTGCGTGCACGCACTGGTGCGGCACTGCAGGTAGTAGCAGGGAGGCTGCAGGCGCAGGAAGGCTGTTGGCACGGGAAGGCTGCTGGCTGTGCCCGCCTTGCGCTCGGGAAGGTTGCTGGCCATGCTCGCCTTGCGCGTGAGAAGGTTGCTGGCCGTGCCCGCCTTGTGCGCGGTTGGAGGGCGTGCGGGCGGGCGTGGAGTGAGCGGGTGAGGGTTGGCGGTTCAGGTGAGCGGGAGAGGGTTGGCGGTTCAGGTGCTAGAGGTGAAGTGGGCGAGGGTGGTTGCTGCTGGAGTGGGGGGGTCGAAGCTTCAGACGTCCGGGAAACTTCCCGGACGTCTTAACTGGCTGAGGAGTGATTGCAGTAACTGCGACGATGGTTGTTGGTGGCGACGGTGAGGGAGGTGCACGGCGAGGTGCTCACGGTAATGTAGACAATCTCCTGATGGAGGTGTGGCCTGTCACACCACACGCCCACGGTGGTGGAGGGTCGTCACCACGGTTGAGGCCGGCGGGGTAGAATGGAAGAGAGAAGAACTCTCTGCACAGTGGTGGGTCGGTGGTGGAGGCCTGCCCCGCTCAGCAGCCTCTCTCCTCTTTTTGTAGCTGCCTGCACGAATTTGAATGGAGAGGCGGGAGCAGATCCACCTTCTTCGCTGATCCATGAATGTGGCTTTAGTGCGGCAGGAGGCGTTGCAGCGGCAGCCAAGCCGTTGCTGAAAAGTAGAAGAATAAAGGATATTATTAAAATATCATGGTTATTTATATACAAATCCTAAACTTTTATGTCACCTTAAACAATGTACCTAATTGGTTAACTAATTAAATGAATGCCATTCTAAGCTAATTCTAAATGCATTTAAAATATGAATGCAATGCATGAATTATGTAATTAAATTAGAAATATGAATTAATCTATTTACATCCTAATTTATGCTAAATAAATGTTAGAATTAACCTAATATCTAGCACTTAAATACTTAAATAGCCCACAAATATGGGCCAATCAAATACTCCCATGCCTAGTTTTTGCTAGTCCCTAGCAAAATTAAGCGAAACCTAGCACTCCAAGTAGACTAGTCAACTCACTTAGTCTTCCTTCAGAAGCATATTAAGTTCAGACTCTAGACCCAAGGTTCCTATGTAGTTGCTAAGTTACAGACTAGGTCGGCTAAAGACGAGTTGCAGGCACAAGTTTCCCTGACTTCTGACTCTACCCTAAAGTTTATTGATCCCTGAGATTAAAGCATCCATGCCTATGCATTGGTCTGAGTTATTTGAGTTAAAGGAAAAAGTTAAATATATATATATATTTTATTCTTCTAAGTCTAACCTTAGATCAGCTATCAACACGGTCTGTGTCGGATTCATTGTCCCCATTACCATACCTCGAAGGGTGCCTAGCTTTCGATGCTTCGAGATAGCACTGCCCATAACGACCCCAACAACTCTTGGCAATCGACATTTCGAGATAGTATCGCCCATGGATTTCTTAAGCGAATTCAGGCCTATGGCAATCAGCACTTCGAGATAGGGCCACCCATGGTACCTGAATCGCACATTGCGCTTACATGCCCCCAGTAGGATGGATATTCTAAGAGATAAGCGCCGAGGAGGTAATATGTTATCATCGCATCCTCAAGGTGAGTATATACTCCACCTCTCCTGCGGCGGGAACTCTTCCAATCAAAATGTGTTTTCAAGCCTCTCCTAAGTCAAAACTAAGAGAACCAAATCTCTTTTCAGAAAGAAAGAAATTAAGTTAATTACCAGACCAAGTGTGTGAAATTTGGATGCTTGGGTTACAAGGACACGTAAACCAAAAGGTAGAATAAGATTCCAGGTACTACCCCACCTTTTAACTCAAACCCTAGCTTCCCTTCTTTAACCTCTTGAGAAATGGTCCGCAACTTAACTCCTACTTAAGTTTTTAAGTCCACAAAGGACCCTAAAGGTCTAAAGCTAGCAGCTCATTTAGCTTCTAAAGTTTGACCCTAGAATTAATTTAGTCTACCCTAGAGTTCTGATTTGCTTAAGAATGCAGGACTTAGCCAGTTAAGCTCAAAACTTTTTTTTTTTTTTGTCATTTTCATTTTTTATATGCATGCTATAAACAAAATGCCTCAGGTCCTCTCCCCCATGCCTGGTTCAAATAATGTCCTCATTGAAAAAAAAAATAGCTAAAGGAAGATATTACCTGAGGCGAAGAATGGTAGGAGCTAAGGCTCCTCAAGATTGACTTCATCAACCAGATGGCCATCTGAAGTTATGTATGGTTTTAACCGTTGACCATTGACGATAAAGGGAGTTGCTGAAAAGGAAGGATTTTTTATCTCCACAGCTCCATGCAGAAATACTTTGGTGATTATGTAAGGCCTATCCCAAAGAGATTTTAACTTCCCAGGAAAAAGCTTAAGTCTGGAATTGAAAAGCCAGACTTGTTGTTTGAACTCAAAGGTCTTTCGAAGAATAAACTTATCGTGCAAGACCTTAGTTCTTTCTTTATAAGCTTGAGAGGTGTCATAAGCATCATTCCTCAGCTCCTCAAGCTCACCTAATTCTAGAAGTCGTGCCTTACCTGCCTTCTCTAAATCCATGTTAACACTTCGAATAGTCCAAAGTGCTTTATGTTCCAACTCAACAGGTAAATGGCACGCTTTTCCATACACAATCCGAAAGGGAGAAGTACCCAAAGGGGTCTTATAGGCCGTTCGATAAGCCCACAAAGCATCATCGAGCTTTTGGGACCAGTCTTTCCTATCAGGTCTAACGATCTTTTCCAAAATATTTTTTATCTCCCTATTTGATACTTCAACCTGGCCACTTGTCTGAGGATGGTAAGGGGTAGCAACCTTGTGAGTCACTCCCAAACTCCCGATTAACCGATTAAAGTGGTGGTTTCGAAAATGAGGTCCCCCATCACTTATAATAGTCTTGGGGCAGCCGAAACAAGATATGATATTGGCCTTCACAAATTTCAAAACCACAGAGTGGTCATTTGCGTGCGTAGGAATGGCCTCTATCCATTTAGAGACATAATCAGCTGCCACCAAGATATATTCATAACCATGGGACGACGGGAAGGGGCCCATAAAGTCAATTCCCCACATATCAAAAATTTCAACAGATTGAATAGGATGTTGAGGCATTTCATTCCTCATCCCAATCGTTCCAGTTCGTTGACATCTAATACAGGCCTTAACAAAATTATGAGAATCCTTAAATAAGGAAGGCCACCAAAAACTGGACTGGAGAACCTTAAAAGCAATTTTCTTAGCACCAAAGTGTCCTCCACAATGAAGTTCATGGCAAAAACTCAGCACACTTTGTTGTTCCTCTTCAGGCACACAACATCTCAATACTTGGTCATGTCCAATTCTAAATAATTCTGGCTCTTCCCAATGAAAATATCTTGCTTGAGAAATGAATCTCTTTCTTTTCTGCTCATCCCAAGAGCCAGGAGTTTGTCCAGTGACCAAGTAATTTATAGTGTCTGCATACCAAGGTAAAGTTGGTGTTACCGCCATCAGAGTTTCATCGGGAAATGTCTCGCGAATGTCTCCAGAAAGAGAGTCATTAAGAGGAAGGCGAGACAGGTGGTCAGCCACAACATTTTCTACTCCTTTCTTTTCACGTATTTCCAAGTCAAATTCTTGAAGGAGTAGGATCCACCTAATCAGACGTGGCTTAGAATCTTTCTTAGCAATGAGATGTTTCACTGCTGCATGATCAGTAAAAATAACCACCTTAGACCCAAGTAGATAAGACCAAAACTTCTCCAGAGCAAAAACTACAGCAAGTAATTCTTTTTCAGTGACGGTGTAGTTTTGCTGAGGTTCGGTTAAAGTCTTGCTTGCATAATGCAGCACATGAGGTCTTCCCTCAACCCTTTGTCTAAGGACTGCTCCCACTGCATAATCCGAAGCATCACACATAAGCTCAAATGGGAGTGTCCAATCAGGAGCTTGGAGAATAGGTGTAGAGATCAAGGCCTCCTTTAGAGTTTGAAAGGTCTCGGCACACTTTGAATCAAAACTGAAGGAAGATTCTTTCGCCAAAAAGTCACAAAGTGGCCTAGAAATCTTATTAAAATTTTTAATAAAGCACCTATAGAAGCCAGCATGGCCCAGAAAGGATCTAATCTGTTTGACATTCGTAGGCAATGGAAGTTTGGAAATAGAATCAATCTTGACTTTATCTACTTCCAAACCTTGCTTGGATACAACATGCCCAAGTACAATTCCTTTCTGTACCATGAAGTGACTTTTCTCCCAGCTGAGGACTAAACCAGTCTCCTTACATCGTTTCAACACATTCTCCAAGTGCAAGAGACACTGGTCGAAAGACGAGCCATAAATGGAGAAGTCATCCATAAACACTTCAACACACTCATCAATCATGTCCGAAAAGATAGACATCATACACCGCTGAAAAGTTGCAGGGGCATTACATAATCCAAACGGCATACGCCTGAATGCAAAAGTACCGTAAGGACTCGTGAATGTCGTCTTTTCCTGGTCATCAGGAAAGACTGCCACCTGATTGTACCCAGAATATCCATTGAGAAAGCAATAATACTTATTCCCTACCAATTTTTTGAGAATTTAATCAATAAAAGGCAAAGGAAAGTGATCCTTCTGGGTAGCGGTGTTCAGCTTGCGGTAATCAATACTGACCCTCCATCCAGTTGAGGGTCTAGTGACAACTTATTCACCTTGGTCGTTGAGTTCCACAGTAAAGCCTACCTTCTTTGGCACCACATGAATGGGACTGACCCATTTACTATTAGCAATGGGATATATGATCCCAGCGTCCAACCACTTCAGGATTTCCTTTTTAACCACCTCCCCCATATTAGGGTTCAGACGTCTCTGCATGTCCCTAAAAGGCTTGATGGAATCATCAGTATAGATGTGGTGCATGCAGAGTGTAGAGTCTATACCCTTAATGTCAGCAATACTCCAAGCAATAGCTTCCTTGTGCCTAGACAAGCATTCAATCAAGGCTCCCTCCTGTGCCTCAGATAGCACAGCCGAAATGATAACGGGGAGCGTATCATTGGCACCTAGGAAAACATACTTGAGACTGTCAGGGAGGGGTTTCAACTCAAGGTCGGGGACTTGTATGGTTGAGGGTTTCATAATAGATGTCCCCATCTCAGGTAGCAAATCTACCTTTTGCGAAAATGATGGGGGAAGAGACTCAGCAGAAACTCCTAGCAATTCCTCAAGTTCTAGTATATTCCCTTCACATTCCTCCAAGAGATGGGAATGCTCATTTAGCATGACATGTTGAAGGGGGTCATCACATAACATTGCAGGAGTTGCCTCTTAACGTGCGGTTGTGCGTGTGTGTTAAGAAGTGTCGTTATAGTCGCACTTGCAACGCCGATTTTAAAATAAGTAAATGGAGGTGAGTCTGAGTGTCGGTCTTAGGGAGGCGTGAAAATCGGATTTTGCTTCACTTGTCACGGAAAGTGCGGAGTTTTGCTTGCGAAAGATGCGATTTTGAAAAGCGAGAGAGAGATAGAGAGAGAGATTAGGGTTAAAGCGTTCCTTGTTTGATCATGCAACTTCAGCAGAAATTAAAGTGACAACTGAATAGAAAATAACTTCATTAATCGTGCACTTTTAGTTCATAGCTTACGACATTAAATACATGCTTCAAACAAACGTAATGGAAAGCTTAAAAGAGATAGAGAGAGAGAGAGGATGGAGAGCGACGAGGCAGCCACGGCGATGGAGGAGGCTCCGTCGATGGCTCGTCGTCTCCGGCGATTACAAGAAGGCCTAAAGCTAGCTAAGAGAGGGGTGGAGTAGTTGCAATGGAAGTGAATGCCTTGAATGAGTGGTTGGAGGGGTTTAAATAGCGTTAAGGGCTTCCCAAAAGAAGAAGGGGCTTTAGCGACGTTTGGAACGTCGCCAAAACCACTCCAAAAGCGTCGGTGAAGCCCTCCACCCGTCGGTCAGCTGCTTGCTCTATTTCTTCTTTACGTGCGATCCGCAGCCATTGCGTGAGAGCCGTCCGATCAAAGATCGGACGGCTGAGATCACTCCTCGGCTGTGCTTGGATCGTGCCTTCGGCGCGCGTGTGCGCGGGCGTCATCGCCCGGCGTGCACGCGCGCGTGGGTGCCCATGAGCTGTGGCCGCACTGCGTAGTGAAATCTCAGCCGCCCGCTGCTGCTCGGGCGACCCAATTTCGCCGCGCACAACCTTCGTCTTTGAATTCACGCTCTGCGCGGCTCGAACCCGCGTCACGTGCGTGCGGGTGTGTGCGCTAATCGTTGTGCCATGCCTGCGCTTTGTCACGGCGACCGCGGGTGGGCGCGCGAGTCTCGGCCGTTCAATCGAAGATCGACGACCGAGATTTGATCTCGGCTGGATGAAGAGGAGGCGCGCGGTGGAGCGGGGGTGACGTGGCGCAATGTGGGCCGTTGATCACCAGATCAACGGTCAGAACTTCTTGGGCCCATTGTAGGAGCTCCGGATGTCGGATTTGGCCGATCTTGAGTCCATTGGACTTCGTTCGTCATTCTGAATCTATCCGTGCGGTCCGATTGCTCATCTGAGGCCTGCTTTGACAAGTGCTTACACAAATGGCCATTACTACAATTTTATAAGTAATCTTGGTACATGATGCATGCAATGCTCCCATTCTGCTTATGTTGTACCTTTTATTCTTAAGATGGGCCATATTCAACATAATTATCACCCCCTTGTGAAGTGTTATCATACCCCCACGCTTACTCCTTGCTAGTCCCTAGCAAGGTTTATTCTAGCCTTTATTTCCTTTCAGAATTTAAGATGTAATTGCTTAGACACTTCATCACTTGTTAATAGGAGGAATTATACGAAGATCTTAATCTACAAAGACTAAGCAGCGCCCGGGTGTCTGCCAAAATACGAATCACCCGAATCCTTGCTTTAATATGTATATGTATATATGTATATTTTTTAGAATTTTTTTGAAATTTAGTGTGGGTTGGTAACTTTTTACGGCTACCCAACCCACCCAAAACTCGGTCAAAACCCTAAGTGCTAAGCATCTTGGTGTGAATGTTGTGATAGACTCACTTAACAGTAATTGAGACAGGCTTTGGGTTTCTACGCCCCTAGGTGACCGGAAAAGGAAATAAATTTGCCTGAAGGTGTATTTGTTCGATTGGTAGCTTTCTCCCTACATTTGTTTTAATTGGGGTCAACACAAGGATTTTTCCAGTGTATATCTCCCCGGCTTGTACTACTTCCCCGCTTCTTCCTTAAGTGTTTTGGTCTTTTTGTACAGTTATTGAGCTGGGCTCTGGACAACTGACCAATGGGCTGTTACCCACGATCACTTGCCAGCCATACTTGTGCGGTGAAGTGCGGTTTATTTTCTTTTCTTCTTTTTTTTTTTTAGGTGGCTTCCCTGATCTCAAACGTACCTAGAGGCAATGAAGAAGAAATGGTCTGTGGCTGGGTTCTGGACAACCTGCCAATGGGCTGTTACCCACGACAACTTGCCAGCCATACCACCCTAGAGAGTTCATTAGCTACCCAATTTCTGTCAAAATCTCTGAGAAGTGAGTCTGTGCAAAAATGTGTGCAGATGCTTAGACTCAAAGTTTTTCTGAGTTAGAGGGTGAGTTGATAAGTCATATACCTATCACCTTATTTAGTAGGTGGATTAGAATAGCTTAAGGTTGCAAGGATTCGAAGCTAAATCCATATTTTAACGGACACCAGGGCTGATTAAGCCTGAAGGCCTGAAAAGTCTAAGTGTTTAAAATCTTTTTGTATTATTCCCCACTATAGACAAGTTTATAATGCCTAAGTTTTCTTCTTAAATTCAAATTTTTTTTTTATTATTCAGACTGATTAAATGAGCTCTGAATTATGCAATTTTACCACCACCCCATGCTTAAGTTGGACCATGTCCTCATTGGCAAGTACATGGATGCATAAGGGTTCAAAAAGATAGTACCTGAGTGACATAAACTACCGGATCAGTCTGAATTATCTGGGTTGCCTCCCAGGAAGCGCTGAGTTTAACGCCTCCAGCTGGGCGGTGCTTCGTGTCAGCTCTCAACGAGGGTGACACTCTCCTTTGGGGGAACCTGGGCCAGAAAATGCTTCAATCGTTGACCATTGACTTTAAAAGTGTGCTCAGTGTTAGGATCAGCAATTTCAACTGCCCCATTAGAGTAGGGCTTAACCACCTGAAATGGTCCTGTCCATTTGGACCTGAGTTTCCCTGGGAGGAGTTTTAGGCGGGCGTCAAATAGCCAGACTTACTGGTTAGGGTCAAAGGTTTTTCTATGAATGAGTCGGTCGTGGACGACTTTCATTTTTTCCTTATACAGTCGACTATTGTCAAAGGCGTCCCGACGAATTTCTTCGAGCTCAGATAATTGGAGCGTCCTCTGCGCACCGGCTAACTGGGGATCCATGTTACATTGCTTGACAGCCCAGTAAGCCCGGTGTTCCAATTCGACAGGAAGATGGCAGGCTTTGCCAAAGACCAGGCGATAAGGCGACATGCCTATCGGGGTCTTGAAAGCAGTCCTATATGCCCACAGGGCATCATCAAGTCGTGTGGACCAATCTTTCCTGTTAGGTCTCACAGTCTTCTGTAAAATGTTCTTGATTTGTCTATTTGAGACCTCAGTCCGCCCATTTGTTTGTGGATGATACGGGGTAACAATGCGGTGGTCCACCCGTATTTTCTAAGTAGGGCACAAAATTGGGAATGGATAAAATGGCTTCCACCATCACTGATCATGGCCTTGGGTATTCCAAACCGGGAAAAGATGTTCTTCTTAACAAAGTCCATGACAGTCCTGTGATCGCATCGGCTGGTGGCGACGACTTCAATCCATTTGGAAACATAGTCGACTGAGACTAGGATGTACTCGAAGCCGTTGGATGGTGGAAAGGGGCCCATAAAATCGATACCCCAAACGTCAAATATTTCGACAATCAAAATAGGCTGAAGGGGCATCATATCTCTCTTGGTCATGGTCCCCAGCGTTTGGTAGCGTGAGCAAGTCTTGGCAAAGTTGTGCGCATCCTTAAATAGGGACGGCCAGTAAAATCCAAACTGCAAAACTTTTGCAGCTATTTTCTTTCCAGAGAAGTGGCTGCCACAAGCCTGGTCATGACAAAAGGAAAGCACACTCTGAATTTCGTCTTCAGGGATACACCTTCTGATGATCTGGTCAGCACAAAGGCGAAACAGCATGGGATCATCCCAGATATAGTGCTTAGCCTCAACCAAGAACCTGTCCCATTGCTGTCTGGACCAGCTATGCGGGGTTTGTCCTACAACAAAGTAGTTGACGTAGTCAGCATACCATGGCATTTTCTTATCTTGCACGGCCAAGATGTGTTCATCAGGGAAGGCGTCAGATAGAGATAGGGAGGGTCCAATGTGGTCTGGATGAAGTCTAGACAAGTGGTCAGCCACCACATTCTTCGATCCGGCCTTGTCTTGGATTTCCAGGTCAAATTCCTGCAAAAGCAGGATCCATCTAATGAGCCTGGGCTTTGCATCCTTTTTGGCGAACAGGTGCCGGATGGCTGAATGGTCAGTGTAAATAGTCACGTGGGATACCGGCAAGTACGATCGGAACTTTTCAAGTCCAAAGACTACAGCGAGCAACTCTTTCTCTGTGACCGTATAATTATGTTGGGCCTCGTCCAACATTTTGCTCGCGTAGTAGATCACCACGGGCTTCTTGTCTTGCCTTTGTCCCAGGACAGCGCCTATGGCAAAATCTGATGCATCACACATAATCTCAAAGTCTTGGGACCAGTCTGGGGGTTGAAGTACAGGTGCGGTGGAGACTAAGTCCCGGAGGGTGTGGTAAGCCTAGATGCAATCAGAAGACATGTGGAAGATGGCGTCGTTGGCTAGAAGGTCGGTCAAGGGTTTGGAAAGCTTGGAAAAGTCTTTAATGAACCTTCGGTAGAAGCCAACATGTCCTAGGAAGGAGTGAATCTGTCGGATCGAACCAGGTGGAGGAAGTTTGGAAATTAAATCAACCTTAGCCCGATCTACCTCGATGCCCCTATGAGATACGATGTGACCGAGGATAATTCCTTCTGGAACCATAAAATGGCTCTTTTCCCAACTTAACACAAGGTTAACCTCGATACATCATTTCAGGATTTTCTCCAAGTTGCTTAGACAATGGTCGAATGAATTCCCGAATACAGAGAAATCATCCATAAAGACCTCTAAGTACTCACCCACCATTTCTGAAAAAATGGCTAGCATGCAATGCTGGAAGGTCACAGGTGCATTGCATAACCCGAATGGCATTCGACGGAATGCAAACGTGCCATACGGGCAAGTGAATGTGGTCTTTTCCTGATCTTTCGGAGCAATTGCGACTTGGTTATATCCTAAATATCCATCCAGGAAGCAAAAATACTTCTGCCCTGCCAATCTTTCAAGGATTTGGTCAATGAATGGAAAGGGGAAATGATCCTTCTTAGTGGCTTCATTGAGCTTCCTATAATCAATGCACACCCGCCATGAGGTGGTGGTGCAAGTGGGGATGGATTCGCCATGATCATTGGTGACAACGGTGAGCCCAGCCTTCTTGGGAACCACTTGAGTGGGGCTCACCCAGGGGCTATCAGAGATAGGATAGATGATGTCGGCGTCAAACCACTTGATAATTTCTTTTTTAACGACCTCCCGCATGTTTGGGTTTAAACGTCTCTGCATCTGGCAGGAAGGTCGGGCCCCATCTTCCAGGTAAATCTTATGGGTGCAATAGGTGGGGCTAATTCCTCTTAAGTCCGAAATGGTCCATCCAATGGCGGCCTGATGCTCTGAAAGGGTCGCAATCAACCTGAGTTCGTGATCCTTAGTTAAATGAGAATTAATAATCACTGGAAAGGTCTGGTCAGGTCCCAGGAAGACATACTTGAGATTCTCGGGAAATGGTTTAAGTTCGGGTGCGGGTGGGACCACAGTCGATGGGAAGGGAAAGGGCAGGAGTTGATCAACATCGATCTCTTCAAATGGTGTCGTGTGATGGTACTCAGCCTTACAGAGGTCCACGGGTAATGATGGTGACGGGTCAGAACAGTCACCACGGGTTTGGTTATCTGATACAGAACTGAGGGTGAGGCATTCCTCGATTAGAGTTTCCACGGGATCATGTTCCTCAATGTAATCGCAATCAAAAGACTTTGTCGCCCGGAAGATATCCAATTGCATTTTCCTGTCCCCGAAGGCGATTTCCATACATCCCGTGTCGCAATCAATGTTTGCCTTAGCTGTAGCTAAGAAAGGTCTGCCTAAGATTATGGGTGCATTCTGTAATTTTTCAGGGACTTCCATGTCGAGCACCAAAAAGTCGACCGGGAAATAGAAGTCCTTGACCCGTACAATCACATCCTCAACAACCCCGTTCGGGGTTTTCACTGATCTATCAGCCAGCTGGATGGTGACAGGGGTTGGTGTCAGCTCCCCAAAACCAAATTGGTGGTACAGGGTTGTTGGAATCAGATTGATAGAAGCACCTAGGTCCAAGAGCGCTCTATCAAACGTCATGTCCCCGATATTGCAGGAAATCAGGGGCGCTCCTGAGTCAGTTTGCTTGAGTGGAAAGTTACTTGATATTACAGAACTTGCTTGTTCAAAGAGCACAACCTTCCTAGGTGCTTGAGGTCTCGGCTTATGCTTGGGTGTACAGGCATCCTTTAAAAACTTGGCGTAAGCAAGGATGTGTTTAACAGCTTCAAGGAGCGGAATATTGATCTGTACTTGCTCAAAGATTTCCAACAGCTCCTCAGTTTCCACAGCATTCTTCTTTTTCTTGATTGTTTCCAAGGCCTCAGGGTAGGGTGTCTGAATGTGGATTGATTTTATTTCTGGGTCCTTGGTTGGTGCCTTTTCTGAGTCGGGTATTTCATCGGGTGAAGTCTCAGGGAGAGTAGGCCATTTGGGATCCTGGGTTTTGGTGCCGCTTCTCAAGGTCACCGCATTCGTAGAGGCATTGGGGCCATGGGTTGATCCTTGAGAAGACGAGGACGAAGAAGCACTAAACCCAGGAGGTGTTTGCGGGGCTAGCTGGACCATGTGAGCCTGCCCGGGGTTGCTTTGGAACCCTTGCGAATTGGGGCCTCTGTTAATTATGTTTCGCGAGTTCTGTTGTGGTTGGAAGGTAGGGATCCTTATTGTTTACAGTCTAAGAGTTGGCTTAGCTGTCCCTTTACCAAGGCCATTTCCTCCTGATGATTCTGGTTCATGTCAGCCATTATCTTTATTAGGGTATCCATTTGGTTTTGTGGGGGAGGGGCCACCCTATTCTGATTATATTGGGGTCTAACTGGTGGTCCTTGCTGATAGGGGGCAAGTGTGGCTGCTAGTTTGGCCTGGGTTGGTTCTGGGATTGCGGTGGTTTCTAGTTTGTCCAACCAAAGTTGGGGTGGTTATGCCAGCCAGTGTTGTAAGTGTTGGAGAAAGGGTCTGGTTTCACATAACATTGGACAGCTTGCACATCTTCAAGGATAGCCGATGTTGATGGAGAGGGAAGGGAGTAATCAAGGGTTGAGGGAGCAAAGGTCCCTCCCTGGAACGTGGCCAGGGGTTGTTCCAGGTTCAATTGGGTGAAGGGCTGGACCAGGTCAACATTATGTGCTCCCTTTGCTAGGGAGAAAGTCTGCAAGGGGTTCCTGGTATGGTTCAGTAGCTCATCAATCTTTTTGTCCACCAATTCCACTCAATCCAATTTCTTGGCAATGATGTCCATGTCAACCATTCCAGAATTTGCTTGCACCTCAAAAATCCCGCCACGGGGTTGACTAGACCTGTTAAACTGGTTCATGGAGGCATTGTTGAGCGAATTCTCGCTCATAGACTCAAAGAGCTTAAACGCGCTCTCCTCGTCTTTGTTCAAGAAGTTTCCCCCGCATGAGGCATCAACGAAGTTCCGTAGGTTGCTGTCCAGACTGTGGTAGAAGATCTGGGCCAATTGCCACCTTGGTACTTCGTGGTGTGGGCATTTCCTCAAAAGTTCATTAAATCTTTCCCACGCCTCATGAAATTATTCCCCACCTTGGAGTGTAAAGGTAGTGATAGCTCTTCTGAGGGCATTGGTCTTTCCTATGGGGAAGAATTTCTTTAAAAATGCATGCCTCAGTTCTTCCCAGGTGGTGATGGGTCTACCTAGGGTTCTAAGCCAATGAGAAGCCTTGTCTCTTAATGAGAAGAGAAACATCTTGATTAGAACAATGTCAAGGCTAATGTTCCTAGGTTTCACAGTTCGTGCTATGCGGTCGAGATCCTCTAGGTGTTGAAAGGGGTCCTCATTTGAGCTTCCATGAAAGTGGCTTTGGATCAGACTTAAGACATTCGATTTCAGCTCAAAATCATCTCCCCCCTCGGGAATCCTAAGGTGTGGCTCGACTCTAATAGCAGAGGGATTATAGAAATCACGGAGGGGCCTCAGCTGATCCTGAAATGGCGGTAAATCAAGTGGTGGTTGCCCTGGTATGTCTTGGAAAGGTGGTGGTGGTTGTTCTTGTGGGTTCTGTAACCGTTGTATGGCTTGCATGATGGTGTGGATTTGTTGTTGCTGAAGCCGGTGGTTAGCATTAATTTGGGCTTGGATGATGGCCATAGCGTCTGGTGGGGGTTGATCTTTAGCCTCATCTACCCTAGGTTCAGCCATGTTTCCAACAGAATTACGTCGCCTAGATTCCTGCCCCAAAACACACAACTCGGGATGCAGTGAGCGTCTCTCGTGCATACACTAGAGAAGAACAGGAGGGGATGCGGAGGGCAACAGATGCGAGAAATGTGTTTCAATCAAGCACACAAGCTTAGTCCTTATGGTGTATTCCTTAGGAGACCTAGAAATCTCACAAAGTGTGATTAAGTCCGTAAACACTGGACCCCCCTTCCCAAGGCTAATCTAGCCAGGTTGATTATGAGGGGATTGCAGGGAAGGTTCTTCCTTTGGCTTGCGCCTTCGATTCCGTAGACCCCACAACTGCAGTCGTTTGACACTGCCCCGCAACCTAATCAACAGATTCTACCAAGGGAATGAAAGCCAAGTTCCTAGCGAACAAAACCTCACCTTTCGAGACTTAACTCAGTCCTGCCTAGGGCACGTCTACTCAGTTTTAAAGGGTTAGGATAGTGCTTGTGCTTAGGGTTATGTGATGAGGCATTGATTGGGGTGGTGCCTCTTAATTTTCCACTTTCAAGGTGTGTGCTTCTAGCAAAACACGATTTTCAAGCAAGGGTTTTTCAAGATGTGATGTCTTTTAGTGTTTCATCCTTACTTTAGTATTTTTTTAGGGTTGACGTGTCTTAATGTTTTCAAATAAGTTTCAGTGGGCACGTCAAGTTCTGCACACAATTTGGTGAAAGTAGATTTCCTTTTATTCCGTAGAGGCTCTAAAACCCTAATGTACTCATCCTAATGATCATGCACTTCTATTAGATGAGTCGATTTTAGGGTTGAGTGGTGCAGCCCAGATCAACTCACGGTGGCTTCGCAAACACCACTCAAGAAAAAGAAAAGAACACACCAAGAATTTATTCAGAATGTTAGAGTGTACATTTTTTTTGTGGGGTGATGTGTTAAGGATGTGGGTCAAGCAATCATACACCACGTCAATTTTTTTCAATTTTTACAATTTTTTTAATTTTTTCACGCAAACAACCAATCATGAGAGAAAAATTACTCACTATCGGTCCTCGTAGCGCCTACTCCCTTGCTACTGTCGTGGGATGCGTCGCTTCACCATCCACGCGCCGAATTCCTGCAACCATCAAGTAAAAAGGAAAATAGGGCATTAGACGATGTGAGAATGAATGTGGAATGGAGGTGATAAAACAAATCCGTTGCCTCCCCGGCAACGGCTCCAAAAACTAACGTGCGGTTGTGCGTGTGTTAAGAAGTGTCGTTATAGTCGCACTTGCAACGTCGATTTTAAAATAAGTAAACAGAGGTGAGTCCGAGTGTCGGTCTTAGGGAGGCGTGAAAATCGGATTTTGCTTATCACTTGTTGTCACGGAAAGTACAGAGCTTTGCTTGCGAAAGATGCGATTTTGAAAAGCGAGAGATAGTGTTAGAGCGTTCCTTGTTTGATCATGAAACTTAAGCAGAAATTAAAGTGACAACTGAACAGAAAATAACTTCATTAATCATGCACTTTTAGTTCATAACTTACAACATTAAATACATGCTTCAAACAGAAGTAATGGAAAGCTTAAAAGAGATAGAGAGAGAGAGGATAGAGAGCGACGAGGCAGCCACGGCGGTGGAGGAGGCTCCGTCGGCGGCTCGTCGTCTCCGGCGATTACAAGAGGGCCTAAAGCTAGCTAAGAGAGGGGTGGAGTAGTTGCAAGGGAAGTGAATGCCTTGAATGAGTGGTTGGAGGGGTTTAAATAGGGTTAAGGGCTTCCTAAAAGAAGAAGGGTCTTTAGCGACGTCCGGAACGTCGCTAAAACCACTCCAAAAGCGTCGGTGAAGCCCTCCAACCAGTCGGTCAGCTGCTCGCTCTGTTTCTTCTTTACGCGCGATCCGCGGCCACTGCGTGAGAGCCATCCGATCGAAGATTGGACAGCTGAGATCTCTCCTCCGCTGCGCTTGGATCGTGCCTCGGGCGCACGTGTGCGCGGGCGTCATCGCCCGACGTGCGCACGCGCGTGGGCTCCCGTGAGCTGTGGCCGCGCCGCGTGGCGAAATCTCGGCCGCCCGCTGCTGATCGGGAAGCCCAATTTCACTGCGCGCAACCTTCGCCTTCGAATTCACGCTCCGCACGGCTCAAACCTGCGTCGCGTGCGTGCGAGCGTGCACGTTAACCGTTACGCCACGCCCGCGCATTGTCGCAGCGACCGCGGGCGGGCGCGCGAGTCTCAGCCGTTCGATCGAAGATCGATGGCCGAGATCTTATCTCGGCTGGATGAAGAGGCGGCGTGAGGTGGAGCGGGGGTGACGTGGCACAATGTGTGCCATTGATCTCTAGATCAATGGTCAGAACTTCTTGGGCCCATTGTAGGAGCTCTGGATGTCGGATTTGACCGATCTTGAGTCCGTTAGACTCCGTTCGTCGTTCTGAATCCATCCGTGCAGTCCAAGTACTCATCTGAGGCCTGCTTTGACAAGTGCTTACACAAATGGCCATTAATACAGTTTTATAAGCAATCTTGGTACATGATGCATGCAATGCTCCCATTCTACTTATGTTGTGCCTTTTATTCTTAAGATGGGTCATATTCAACATAATTATCACCCCCTTGTGTAGTGTTATCACCTTTTCAATCTGGTCATCTATCACCTCAACTTGAGAACAATCCTCAAGTCCGACTTGTTTGTAAGCATCAAACACATTAAGCCGGATTTTCCTGTTCCAAAAGCCCATTTTCAATGCCCCAGTATTGCAATTGATTGAAGCATGCGAAGTTGCAAGGAAGGGGTGGCCCAAAATGATGGAGGGTTTGGTTGGCTTGTTGGTAGGGTCAGTATCCAAAACTAAGAAGTCAACGGGAAAGAAGAAATCCTTCACTCTTATGAGGACATCTACCAAACTTTCCTGTGGTGTCTTAAGTGATCTATCAACAACTTGAAGGATTACAGGGCTAGGCTTCAGATTGCCTCCCCCAAGTTGTTCATACACATAGCTCGGAAGGATGTTCACCCCCACACCCAGATCAAGTAGAACCTCATCAATTTGTAAGTCACCAATAACTATAGAGATGTATGGGGCTCCTGGGTCCTTAAGTTTCGGGGGTGTGCCATGTTGAACAATTGAGCTAACAGAATCAGGCAGGACAACTTTTGATTTGCCCTGTTTTCTAGATTGCCGCTTTTTCATGCACAGGTCCTTTACGAAGCGGGCATAAGACACAATCTGCCTGATAGCTTCAAGCAAAGGCAATTTAATCTGCACTTGCTTGAAAGTTTCCATAATCTCATCCGTCTTATCTTTAGCTCCAGATGAGCCAGCAGAAGTCTGCCCAGAGGTGGATAAGCGCTTTGGAAAAGGCACTCTCGATCTCTGGGAGGAAGGGTTGTCATGTCGAGTAAGGGGTGGAACGGGGGCAACTTCTTCCGGTGAGGTGATTTCAAGGGGAGAAGATTTGGGCAAGTCTTCTCCGGTGGGGGTGAAAGTCGAGGTGGATGGTTTTTTAGGAGGTGAGACTATAGGAGCATCGGGTTTGGAAATTTCTTTCCCACTCCTCAGAATAGTCACCGCCTGAGCATGCTCCCTAAAGACAATCCCTTTTCCTTTAGGATTTTCCTCAGCAGCACTGGGGAACTTCCCAGTCTCCCTCTATCTAATGGCCTCAACAAGGTGTCTAATTTGTGATTTCATCTCATGTATAGCCTTGTCATGAGATTGGATGATGGCACTTTGACTTTCTTGCATAGTTTTCAACATCGCCTTCAATTCATCCATCTCAGAGGTTTTAGGTCGGGCAAAGGTCTGAGGTTGGTTCATTTGATGGTTTTGAAAGGATTGTAGTTTATAATTCCCTAAATTTGAGACATTTCCTTGTCTCCATGAAAAGTTTGGGTGGGTCCTCCATCCCTCATTATAAGTGTTGGAGAAAGGGTCATTACGAGGTCTTGGACAGAACCCTTGAGCGGCATTCAAATTCGCTTGTACAAGCTCAGGGAATTGGGAGGCCAAGTGGCAATCCACAGTGGCATGTGTATTGCCTTGACAAATTAAGCATTCGGAAGCTTGGGAAGTGGAGGTGTTAGGTACGAATGAACTCGGGTTCGACATAAGCCTTTCCATGTTTTGATTCAATAATTGAATCTGATAGGCTAAATTATGGGTGTCCCTTGCCTCATTCGCCTCCAACTTTCTTTGCATGAGAGTGGGCTTTCTATCCATGTAGGCAGAATTCAAGTGAATAGAATTCTCACTCAAAGTATCAAATAAGTTCCAAGCTTCACCCTCAGTCTTAGATAGAAAGGTTCCCGCACAGGTACCATCCATAGTTTGCCTATGCGAATCATTAAGTCCGATGTAGAACCTTTCAACCAGTTGCCATTTAGGCACCTGGTGATGTGGGCAAAGTCTCAGCAAGTCGTTAAAGCGCTCCCACGCATCATGGAATGCTTCCCCATCCTTTTGAACAAAACTCATAACTTCCCTCCTAAAGTGATTTGTTTTGCTCATGGGGAAGTACTTCTTCAAAAACTCCTTCTTCAGGGCATCCCAAGTATTTATATTATCAAGGGTGTGATACCAATACTTGTCTTTGTCCTTAAGGGAGAAGGGAAAGAGGGTCCGCATTTGAGTGTCATCAATAACGCCCTGCAACTTCATCGTGGAACAGACCTCGGTGAATTCCTAAATATGCCTGTAAGGGTCTTCCCTAGTAGTACCATAAAAGGAGGGTAGCAAGGATATGGTACTACTTTTGATCTCATACGGATTGTCCCCTCCAGGTCTACATAGTGCAGGGCCAGCTTGATTGGTCGGGATGAAATATTCCTTAAGGCTCCTTTGACCAGCCATTTCTACCCTTGGAAGGTCTCTTCTTAGGATTCTTTTAGGTTCAGGATCAAACACAAGTTGTCTCCTAAGAGAATGCCTACCAAGCATGCACTACAAACACAATTCAAATGGACTTGTTCGGTCTTTACAAATTTAGGATTTTGACTTTAGTTCAAATTGTAGGTGACAAAGCAAGTTGCCCAATCAATTACGCACCTATTGTCAACCTTCGAAATGCCTAAAAAGACCTAGTTGGGGCTTAGGTATTCTTCCATAAATCTCAAATGGTCAAGTAAATCCAAAGACGGAAGATCGAGGGATGCAAGTAGGCCTAAGCCTTCCTTTGAAGCTGTGCTTTCGCGGTGCTTCTCAACTATCCCCAAAAATCCGTGATAGGGTATCCCCCTCTTTGGATTTACAAAACCTTTGATCTCAAGTTCCGAACACTTCAGAATCCAACAGTAGGAGGGCTCTTGTTCTAGTCGTTTCAAGACTTAGGAGTGTCTAAATGAGTGTTGTGGTGCAAAAGATATAAGTGTGCATTCACCGCAAAAGGATTTTGAATTTTGAATCGCACACCACGTTTTACAATCAAGTCCTTGATTTTTAGATGTCCCTCCTTTAATTAGTCCTTTTTCACAAATATATGTGACCACTTGTTAGATCGCTTTAAGATAAATTTTGCGGTCTTTGAATTAAATCCAAATGCAATGCATGATCAAGAATAGGATGCAAAGTAAGAGAATACGTACCTTGCTTCCAGCAATTAACGATGCAAGAATGCACGCAATGCAGAGAAGTAAATCTAGAGGCTGCTCATACAGACCTAAATGGTTCGTCCTAAGGGCAGGCGGCTCATTTTTTTTTTTAACTACTTATGCACAAGCAAATAAAAGTAATCAATAAACTAAAAACCTAAATCTAAAGAAAAGGAAACAGGCTCCCAAAAATTACCCAACACGGGCCCAAAATAAAATCGGGGAACAAACCCCTCAAAATATACCCCAGAACAAGGGTTTCAAACAAAATGCAATGAAAAATTAAATCTAAAGTCTTAATTCTATTCTAATCAGATTAGCGACTAAATATACAATGATGACCGTCATGTCCTCGTCCTTCTCCTTTTCAAAATAGCTCGACCAATTCTCCTCTGGCGACGTCAAGGGTCGCCTCTCACAATGGCTGATTCTTGCACAAATTTCTCGCACAGAAAAGAAAATAATAAATGGTCAAATTACTGTGCAATTGACAAATAATCAATAAAATCAGGTGAAATTATTGTGTCTGTTGCCTCCCTGGCAACGGCACCATTTGACAAGTTGATTGTTCGCTTTAAAGTCGTTTGTAGTTTTATGTGGTGAAAAAATCGACTAATCAATATTTAAAAAGAAATAACCACTCACAGAAGAGCGGGTCGTATCCACAGGGAGGTAATGACGTATTTAAATTCACACCGGTTAAAAATGTTTATTTGTAGTTAGTTTAGACAAGAATCAAGCCAAAATTGCCTTCAGATTAAGGTTGAATCAAAAAATCATGCTGAAATAGCAATTCTTAATAACTAGAGGATATTTGTTGCAATGCAGATTCAATAAAATATCATTAAAAGATGACAATGGCAGAAAATGTAATTATTAATGGCATGGATACTGCACGAAGAGGAGTGGACGGCCGGAGGCGGGAAGCTCGGAGGAAGTTCTTTGGACCGAGGGCTTCACAGCGGTGGTGGCGGCAAGTCACGCGACGGCCGGAGCCGACCGGACGGAGCTCGGGCGAAGGTGGCTGCCAACGATGCTGCAGCTGTTGTTGGCAGGAGGCGTTGCAGGCGGAAGGCGCGAGTGCGCTGCTGTTGGCGAAAGGCGCTGCAGGCGGGAGGCGCAAGTGCTCTGCTGTCGGCGGAAGGCACTGCAGGCGAGTGCGCACACTGGAGCGGAAGCGGGCTTGACGCTGCTGCAGGCTGCTGGCGGGCGGTGCGCACGGGTGCTGGTGCGGCACTGCAGGTAGCGGCAGGGAGGCTGCAGGCGTAGGAAGGCTGCAGGCGCGGGAAGGTTGCTAACGTGGGAAGGCTGCTGGCCGTGCCCTCCTTGCACACAGTTGGAGGGCGTGCGGGCGGGAGTGGAGTGAGCGGGTGAGGGCTGGCGGTTCAGGTGAGTGGGCGAGGGCTGGCGGTTTAGGTGCTAGAGGTGAAGTGGGCGAGGGTGGTTGCTGCTGGAGTGGGGGGGTCGAAGCTTCAGACGTCCAGGAAACTTCCCGGACGTCCTAACTGGCTGAGGAGTGATTGCACTAACTGCGACGGTGGTTGTTGGTGACGACAGTGAGGGAGGTTCACGGCGAGGTGCTCACGGTAATGCGGACGATCTCCGGATGGCGGTGTGGCCTGTCACACCACACGCCCACGGTGGTGGAGGGTCGTCGCCGCGGTTGAGGCCGGCGGTGTGGAATGGAAGAGAGAAGAACTCTCTGCACAGTGGTGGGTCGGTGGTGGAGGCCTGCCTCGCTCAGTAGCCTCTCTCCTCTTTTTGTAGCTGCCTGCATGAATTTGAATGGAGAGGCGGGAGCAGATCCACCTTCTCCGCTGATCCATGAATGTGGCTTTAGTGAGGCAGGAGGCGTTGCAGTGGCAGCCGAGCCGTTGCTGAAAAGAAGAAGAATAAAGGATATTATTAAAATATTATGATTATTTATATACAAACCCTCAACTTTTATGTTAACTTAAACAATGTACCTAATTGGTTAACTAATTAAATGAATGACATTCTAAGCTAATTCTAAATGCATTTAAAATATGAATGCAATGCATGAATTATGTAATTAAATTAGAAATATGAATTAATCTATTTACATCCTAATTTATGCTAAATAAATGTTAGAATTAACCTAATGTCTAGGTACTTAAATACTTAAATAGCCTACAAATATGGGCTAATCATTGTACACTTACCAACCCAATTAGTAATAGAATAGGATCTCGTTAAAGAAAGAATGAAGACAGAGATAAATGATAACAATAAGAGGCCAATGTAATGCAAGGAGAGAAGTAGATCAAACCCTTCAAAATGCAGTTCAAAGGAAAACATGGAAAAGTTCGACATGGTGCCTACTACAAGTATAGGAAATTTAGCACTTCAAGGGCAATTGCCCATAAGGGAAGAAATGAAATGTCCACAGAGGCCCTAATCAAAAAGGCAAGAACAAGCTTGAATTTATCGAAGCATAATTCTGCCATTACGAGATATAAAAGATGGTGGATCAACTCTAGTGTAACCCACCATATCTCAAAAACAAAAGTAGGATTGGTCAAATACAAAGAATTGCAAAAGGGAGAAATAAGGATTTACATGGGAACAACACCATCTTGATGTAAAGAGTATTGGTACCTATAGGTTGGATCAGGGAGAAAACGTTATGGTTCTTCAAGAAGTTCTTTATGCCCCAAGAATCCGATGTAATCTATATCTCTATCCACATACTCCTCAAGAAGAATCTTGAAGTCCATTTCTACGAAGATTATGTAACCATTGGCAAAGACGGAAAAGTCTATGCCATGGGGAAATTTGTTCTTGAGCATGATTTATTTTGTCTTCCAATAATAAATCATGATAAATCAATGAATATAGTTTCTAAGTACTCCCTATGTTATATATCTTATTTTGATTTGTGGCATATGAGATTATGACACCCAATAAACACTAAAATGAATCAAATAATTAAAATGAAATTGCTACCTTGCATAATAGGAGTGAGAACATGACATTGTAAACATTATTTAACCAACAAAATTACGAGAGAGCCCTTCTCATAAGGTGCAAGGTCAAAAGAATTGTTAAAGTAATTCATTTAGATATCTAAAGTTCCTTAAGTGTCAAAACACGTAGAAACAAGGAATACTTTATAACAGCCATTGATGATTACACCAAATTCTATTATATATATTTCTAAGATAAAAAAATCAGAAGCTCTTGAAATTTTTAAGAGATAAAAAAATAGAAAAGAAATTAAAAAGACCAACTAAAACCCTTATAAATAAAAGAGGTAGGGGAATACACCTCAAAAACATTTGAAGATTACTACATACTGATGATAACGTCATCACCAGCCATATCTAGCTTTAATTAGTCAAATTCCATTAATAGATGCTCCTACATAACCGGCAAAGGACTATAATTCACTAGACATCCTTTCTGAGAGTTTAACATGAAACCAGGGTTCAAACTACAATCTTACCATCATATCATGAATGCAGAATAACCACAGATTTTCTCAAGGGTTTATTAAAGGTTAAATATGCATTAAATTCTAATAAGTGGATTCGAGCATAACAAAACAGGATTTTATGCATTTCAAGAATTAAATGACATCTAAAACCCTAAAAATAGACCTGCTTAATAAACTGAGGTTCTGGTCAGGATAAAATTCACCTAAACCCTATAAAAATCATATAAAATATTCTCTAGGATTTGGCATCATTGATTTGACCATTAGAACCCATTTTGACCTAAAACAAAGTCTCAGACAGATAATTGCCCTCATTTGGGTTTCTACGCAATTTACCTAGTCAAACTTGGTCAAAAAATAAATCCGACTTCACCATCAGATTCCTTGGATCCAAATTAGGTTTGTACCAAAATTTGGGCCCAATCAGAGATCACCTTAACCAAGTTTGCATTTTGGTCCTGTATAACTCTTTTCTCTCACACACAGGCCCCTAACTTTCAAATTATTTGCAAATATGCCCCTAAATTCATCATCTTCTTCACCAATAGGTCCTCGCCACCATCAACTCCTAAACCTACTTCGTCGGCAACCTTCAATCAAAGATTACTCCCTGATTTCGCGGCTAAACCCTTCCAAAATTGAAAGGAAGATTCCTAAGAGGATCCCCTACGATCTAAACCTATTCTTTGGCTCTAACTCTTTCCCAATCTCCCATGCGAACGCATGGGACATGTGGGTTTCCTATTGCGTGAAGCGTTCAATGCTTCAAGCTTGGTTTCCAAGCTTGAAACGATCACCTAAGCCCTATAAAAGGACCCAAGTCGCAAGGTCGAGTTCCATAGCTAAGTTTTAAGCCACAACAAATCTTCCTTTCCCTTCTCCAGCTCGTTTCAACCGAAGCTCCGACGAACTCACTCTCCATCATCCTACGGACGACCAACGACCAAATTGGCCTATCCTTCTCACTCCTCATCGTCCTCCGCCACTCGCTGGCCAAAGCGAAGGCCCTCAGGCCCCTTCCCCCTCACTGTCACCCTCACGAAGCGTTCTCTTTCTTCGATGTCGGCCAACCAAAGCTGATGCCAAACCTTCATCCCCTTCATCCGTAGGTAGATCCTATAGCTTCCTCTTCTCCTCCTTAATCTCCCTGGTCCCTTAACCTCCAAATTTGACCACCGTTCGCACTCTCCCCCATCGTCTTCCCCAAATCTGGTAAGGGCTCCAGTGAGCCCGCGCCACAACCACAGACTACCAAACCACTCTGTTCCACTTCGAAAAGCTCCGTTGTTCCACCGCAACCAAAAGCCCTCTCCTATTTCACCTTTTCGCCTAACCAAACCACCCACCGAACCCACCCACTTCCGTACACCTACTTCGACCTCGTCTAACCAATTCACGCCCTTTCATGACATGCTACCACCACCGTCACCTTTGCTAAGACCTGGCGAAGCTTCTAAGATGTACTAATGCGGCCACAAGGCCTTATTTCATGTTCTCAGGTTCTAAGCCGGAGCTCCGCCGCCACGTCATCTCTCTGTTACAATTCTTCATGTTCTAGCCACGCACGTTCCAAGTGCACCCTCCAGGACATGTGGACTCGATCCAGGATCACTCCCAGGTGGTCAATTGGAGACCATACCACCTGCTGGCATTCCAATTGAGGACATCTTCACCTACAAGCGCACGAGAGGAGGGGACTTTTTAGTCCCACATCGGGCATTGAGAGGCACGCAGCAACACTTAAATTGTTTTTGTCACACCGACTCTTCGTCTCGAGACCATGGGGTTGAGGTCCCCACTACACCCACTCACCCAACCCAATTACCTATCCTAAGCACTCCTCGGCTACTACCCACGTCGGTAGCCTTGGACCCAGGTGCACGTGATCCGATTACCCGGCCATCTGAGATAGAAAGAGAAGAAAAGAGAAAGAGGGAAGGGAAGGGGGGTTTTGCTCTCTGAAGAAGTTTCCCTGTGTGACACTTAGCCAAATTTGAAGGGTGCATAGCCCTTGTGCGTGAAGAGAGGAGAAGGCTTGAGAAGAAAAGCAAAGGGCCTATGCATGCTGAAGAAAAAGGAAGAAGAAGAAAAGAAGAGGTTGAGAAGAAGGAAGAAAGAGAAGAGTTGAAGAACATGAACAGTGCCTTTGCACTGTAGCATCTATGTACCTCTTGTCTGATTGAGCATTATCTATATTACTATCGAATAATTTAAGTACTATGGTTAGGATACATGCTGAAATATGGATCTAAAAGGTGATTTAAATCACCACTTTTTAGATCATTTCCATTCTTTTTGCTATGTCAAACTCATGTTATATATTGATGATCAATTTTTTGTAATTATTCTTTCTTGAATATCATTCTTGGCTTAATTATTGTGCTCATATATATATATATATATATATATATATATATATATATATATATATATATATATATATATATTCATTAAGATTAGCGCTTGAATTCCTACTTGCTCCCTGCATTCGACCTCAAACTTATATTCGAGTTATAAATTATATTTGTTGTTCAATCTCTTGAGGATTTGAACTACAATGACGATAATATAAACCCTCGATAGATCACTTCAACATTTTGGCACCACTGCTGGGGAGCAACGTGCAATTCACCACTATTTTTTGCTTTATCTAATTATATTTGAACACTAACTTGCCCTGTTTGATTTCTTGTGATTTTGCGAGGTACTTCACAAGGCAAACTTCCACGCAATTCAACCACTCCAAGGAAGGTCATCTCTCTCCCTCCCTAATCTCCTAACCGTTGGAAGAGAGAAAAGGAAACAAAACTACTTAGGAATCACCTGCCTTATTTTTCTAGTAATTATCATTAAGAGGCAAGTTTCCTAATTTGCGGAAAATTTTCATATCTGATTGAAGTTTGAAGCGATTCTGTTTAGAATTCCCTACCCAAATTACCTGTACCTCTTAGGGACTATGCTTAATTTCTAAAATCACCCTGGGCTAACACACTACTTGCTCAAAGCCCTACGTGAACATTTTGAGATTAAATTAGACTTGAAATAGAGTCAATTAGGGTTTGAACACTAGGGTTTGAAGTACTAGTTCACATTTGCCTACATAAAAGGAAATAAACCCTCCCGCATTTGTGTGTTACCCAAGCCCCTATTTGAAAAGACTTAATCAGGAAAACCCTAAAAATCAGGCTTTAAAATCACTTGAACCTTAAAATCGTGGACCTAATAAACTAAGAGTCATTCAGGGTGATTTTTGGGTCTTAACCTAGATTTCATTCTGCCATCATTTAGGGCAGGTCAGGTGAAGTTGATCTACATTGTGGGCCAACCAACATCCAAATTAGGTCACGAGTCGAATTAACTTCTAATCAAGTGGAATTAACGACACAAATTAGGACTTAAAACTGAATACTTAAGAGGTCAAGTTATCCATTCTGGTCTACCTGGACCCTCAGTGACAAGGAAGGTCGAGTAGGGGAAACCCTGTAACCCATAGGGACGCTCTACCGTGTAGGGGTCTTTGTAGGACTCTCCCTTCCTGGTTTCCCAGGTAATTCTCAAGTGGATGACTTTCTGATCCAGGGGTATCATTCTCCCTGAACCTCTATAGTCATCCAAAAATCTTTGAGTGTCTTGATTGGGTCCAATTCATATCCAGTCCCTCATCTATTCTTTAGAACATACACACAAGAAGGTCCTTGGGTTTTTAGCCTAAGAGGCCTCATTAGATCTTCTTGGGAATCTCTTTTCAGATCTGATCAACTTCAATCTAGTCCTAAATTTGATTCTACATTCTGATCCACCACTTGATTTTAAGATGTAGCCTGGCAATTTAGGAAGACTATTTAGGAAACTTGAATCCCGAATGTCCATGGGAGATAGAATGATTGATGATGTCCTAAAATTTTATAGAGTTAATGACAAAACCTCAAATCCAGTCAACATGATTCAGGTTAATATCTCAGAAACAACAGCCTTTATTGCAAATTGTGCTCAATTAATATTAGCACAAATAACAAATGGATCAACTCAGGATATTCTCATGACAGGATATATTGAATTAGAAAAATTGCATAACTTTGAATATCTCCAATGCATGACAAATCCTGTACTTTGGGAAAGACACCAAGGTAACTTGAGAAATGGGAAGAGATGATAAAATTGTTGAAACAGATTATCGATAAAAAAATACCCGTATATTTCCCAAGCATTTAACAAAACATCATAGAATAAGACTAAGGATCAATCTGATTTCCCAAATCCCAGGTTCAAGAATCAAGGTTGTTTTGGATCCCCAACCCAGATGGAATATGATCCAACTTATGTGCAGACTGATACACCTAATCTTGAATTGGGTTGGGAAGATCCAATTGCAGGTGTTCCCGATTTAGAGCCAACCCTAGAGATACGAAAACCTGGTTTGCCTAGCTTTGAATTCCCAGACACCTGTAATGATGAGCTTAAAATAGAACTCCTCGAAAATGTAAAACCCAAGCCTTATCCTGTTAAGGTAATTTTCAAGGATGATTCTGATATCAAAATAGAGCCCAGGCTAGATTTTAGTGATCCAAACCCTACCTTAAACCTAGAATCTGGATTCGAGCCTATTTAAGATAATTATGAGGCCCCATGTGATGAGACTCAGATTTTCGAGTTGAACTACGATTCTGGGCCTATGTTTGATGACTACACCTCTCCAGACTCCTCCAAGATACAAATCAATTTGTCAGAAATCACGCCAATTTACAACACAGAAATCGAGGAGCTGAAAGAGTTGGGATTCGATTGGGTCTCTCCTAGGAGCCAAGAACTCGATCCCATGCCTAATAGGGACACCTTTTTGAGTTCGGATTCTGAGTTTAGTTTAGATCCAAGTCAGGTTGCTGCTTCTCCACATCTCAATTCACTCTGTGGTGGAACGTCTGATCTGGAATTAGGTTCAAAACACGATCTTCGCAAATTCTTCGACGATTTCGAATCTTACTCTGATTTCGGAGAATCTTTGTTTCCTGACGACTACGAGTCAATTTACGACCTCAGCATTCACGACCCATTCTTTGACTCTGACTCTGAGGTCCCTGATCCCGAGATCATCGATTCAAAATCAAGTTGCATTCACTTCGAATCATTCCTTTATAATCTACAGGATTCAAAAATTGCAAGTGCTGAGAGTGTATGCAATCCAGAGTTTGAATCCTTTCTTAACTCTGATTCTTATGATCCGATAAACACTCTTCAAGCTTTTCCATTTGATTTTGATGGGCTCTATGAGGACTCTCTAGATACACCTACCATTGAACCTTTTCTAGAGGAGCCCTCACACATAGTTCTCTTAGAAGCCACCTCTTCTACAGCACATACAGAATCTTCTCGAATCCAATCCCAACCCCGACCCGCAACTGGAATCAACTTCTACTCTGATTCTCCTCTCGATGATCTGGTCGCAGATGATTCTTATCCATCTTTTGATTGGGATTTGGACATCGATCAGACTACTAATCACATCCCATTCTTCTTTGATCACTCTTGTAGGGTTCCTATATCCTCCACAGACACTTTTGCATTTGAGGATCCCTACTCTGACCAGGCTGAATCGAATTAGCCAAACCCTGGATTTTCATTTCCACATCCTTCTGAGTCACAAAGCATCTGGTGGGCACCACACCTCTTGATCCATACTCATCAACCCACCAAGCTGATTGGGTTTGGGCTGCATCATCAGCCTGTAGATCTGAACAAGCACCTGGTTGGACCAATCAAGCTTTTGATCAAGGTGCTTGTTCTACAAAATTCGTTTGATTTGACCACTCCTCCTTAACCACTTTCTACTCGGTTGAAGGCATTGAATTTAGCGCTTAACGGGAGGCAACCCGTTATTTCAAAAATTCGAGATCCTTCTTATTATCCTTTTGAGCTTCACGTCTACTGCACTCTGAGTTCAGAACAACCGACTCCACCTCTGGTACCTGTACCAGAGCTTGAAATTGTCCGCATCAGTCATCTCAACCCGTTCACCCACCCTTTTGACCCTGTTCTAATCCATGAACCCAAGTTGATTTCATACCCTCTAGTTTCCAATGAGGACATTGCAAAACTTAGGCATGGGGGGGTGTTAAAGTGCAAACACATAAAAATTTGAATTTCTGAAGGGTTCTCACAAAAAATTACATATTCAAAAAAATAAAAAAAAATTGAAAAAGAATTAAAAAAATGGAAAGGAGAAATTTTTGTGAGATTAATTGCATATCATTCTTGAGGAGGAAGAGAGGAGGTGATTTAAATGTTAAAAATGAGCTACAATTTGAAATAAAAAGGTGATAGTCATTAGTAAAAAATTATGGAATCTACATAAGTTCTAGACTAAGTCAAAAAAAGAAAAAATTAAATCCTAGAATAACAGAGAGGCAAAGAGATTAGTGTGAGTGCTGATCTTAGGCCTCTTGGACTTGTTTTTGGCTTAAAAATTCACATATCCATTAAGAGTTGGATAGTCCTCAAGAGGTTGAGGAAAATGAGAAGCTTATGTATTAGGTCTAAGGCTTAGGGATTATTTAGCCTCATTAACTGACCTCTGGTTTGTGGGACTCGGTAACCTAAGCACCCTAATCCACATACAGTCTGGTTCAGTGCGCTTAATATCAAAATCATGCAAATGCGTTAATTTTATTCTCAAAATGCCACCTAGATTAAGAGCGGCTTATCAAAAAAAGTTGATTTGGATGAGTTCCCGGCATAGAGAGGTGAGAAATTCCCCTTGAAAATGCACAGTAACATATCGTCTCCTCGGTGCTTGTCTCCTAGGATATCTAAATATCCTACCGGGGGCATGTAAGCACCTCGTAATGGTTTAGGTGCTGATGAGAACCTCATCATGAACCCTAACTAGCACAGTCTAACCTAGGTATGCAAGAAAAAGCTCCTACATAACTCAAAGAAAGGCTTAACTCAGAGAATTCTGAGTTTAAGAAGAAAACAAGTCATAAGGGGTAAAAATGCAATTTCACCAACACAATCTGCAAACAGGGTAACTCGGGGTCCAAACACAGGTCAAACTAACCTAATAAGAAGGAAAGTGGGATGATCTGATCCAACAAGGGCTACAGCAACTCCAGGGAATTAAATGACATTCTGTAACCCTAAAACAAACCCACTTTAATTCACGAGGTTCGAGGTAAGGTAAAAATAGAATAAACCCTCTAAAATTCATAGAAAAATAATCTCTAGGGTTTAGAACCTTCAATTTGGCCTTAGAAACCCATTTTGACCTACATTGAGAACCATGCCCAATTAATGATTTAATTTGGGTTTTTACGTAAATTGGTCAATCAAACATGGTCTGACCTAGAAAAAAAATTCACCATTAAAATCCTTGGGTCAAACTTAGTCATGTATAAAAACTTGAGCCTAAGAAGAGACCTCCTTGATCGACTTTGCAATTTGGTCCTCATCATTTACTTTTTGACCCTCAACTTTCAAAACCCTTGCATTTTGGACCCTAATTTCCTCTTCGTTATTTGCATTTTGGTCCCTCCTGCAAGTCTCTGCGCAGCACCATGCTCCGGAGACTTTGCACGGAGCATGGCACCGCGCAAGGTGAGGAGGGCGTCCTACAAAGAGAACGCGGAGTTCCCTGCGATGTCTGCTATCGCAGGGACTCGGCCTTGCCACCTGACGACGCCCACACCTTCCGTGCGAACGTGCGGAAGGTATGGGTCTCGTCTTCGACCATACTCCGACGAGGGACGCACGTCGCCTCCCTGCGTCCGCCCCTCCGCCACCGCCTTTATAAAGACCAGCATCGTCAGCCGTTTCTCCCAGCTCGATCTTGACAGAGAATCCCTCAACCCTTCCTCTCTTTCCACTCCGACAGGAACCCACCAGCTCCGGCGGCTCCTCCTCCTCCTTCTCATCGCTCTGCTGCAATACCAGCAGCAGAGCCACCTTCGCCTGATCTCCCCGCGTCGCACCGCACCAAGCGCGCGCCTCCCTGCCCTCTTCCTCGCCGCCGCTCTCTCCCTCTGGGTGTTTCTTCTCCGGCGACAGTCGGTACGGCTGCTCGCTGCTCCGGCCCCCCTTCGTCCCCGTAGGTAGGTTACAGTTACTTCCCTTCCTCCCCTCTTTCTTTTCCCCAACTTAATTTGATTGATCGCCCTACGACCACCCCTGACCACCCTCATCTTCCCCACCTCCGGTCACTCTTCGGCGAGTCGTCCCCGTCATCCCACAACCCCATACGACTCGCTAACTATCCCAAAAGCTCTGCCTCACTTCACCAAACACCCCCCGCCCCTCCACTGCCACTCCACACCTCCACAGCATACCCCCGATCAAACCCACTTTTCCGGTTGCAGTCCGACCTAGGGCTGCTGCCATACATCGCCCCGCGACCTGCTACACCCCGCACTACCTTCGCCGTGCCACAGCGAAGGTTCCCCTGTGGTCTAATTAGGCCGAGAGGCCCTATTTGTGTTAAATAGACTTTCAGCCTCGGCCGCCATTGGCGACGATGCAAGGAGCTTCCAAGCGAGCTCCAGGCCTCGAAGCATCAGGACTTCAGCTGAGGCGAATTAGGGAGACTCGGGCGAGGGCAGGCAGCTGTTTTGCGAAGGGAAACGAGGATGCAGCTGCTGAGGCGAGGTCGCGTCCTTCCTGCAGGCCCGCGCGAGAAGGGGCAAAGTTTAGTCCCACATCATGAGTCTTCAAATCGCCGCACCACTTTAAATGTTTTTGTGTATACGGCTGGTTGCCTCTGAATGCACCTGGGGTGAGGTCCCTTGCCCATCACCCGCCTCGTCTGCGGATTCATCTCGCGGACCTGGCGGATCTGACCCGACACTACCCTGCACTCCTCGTGCACCACCCACGCCGGTGCGCCTGGTCCCGGTTATGCAACCCGACCCGTTAACTTGGCTCTGGGAGAGCTTCCTGTGAGCGGTATACAGAGAGAGAGAGACGTGCGGGTAGAGGGAAGGGCTAGGTTTTGCTGTGAAGAAGCCTTGCAGCTGAGCAAGGCAGGAGACCAAAGAAGAAAAGAAGCAGAGGAAGAAGAAGGCTCGCCAAAGAAGAGAAGAAGAAGAAGCAGTGAAGGAAGAAAAGGAAGCACTGTAGCAGACCGCCGTTTAAGTCGTCTGACTGCGGTATCAGACGACGGATGAAGCTTCAGAGGAGATAAAGCAGAGAGGAAGAAGAAGAAAAGAGAAGGCTCCGCAACTAAAGAGAAAGAAAAGAGAAGAAGGAAGAAAGAAGCAGAAGAAGACTTCGCGCAGGAAAAGAGAAAGAAGAACTGAAGAAGAAAAGAAATAGAAGACAAGTAGAAGAAGAATTGAAGGCAACAGGAAGAAGACCCGTAGAGACACTGCAGCTGAAGAAAAGCCAAAGAAGAGAAGAAGAAGACAAGCAAAGAGAAGAAGAAGAAGCCAAAAACCAAAATCTATCTCTCCCTCTCTCTCTCTTATTTTTGTAATAAAGAAAACTCTGTACTTCTAGAATTCTAGTAGCTCCCTGAGTTCGACCTCGGGAAACCAAACTATTTCCGAGTAAATTTTGATAGTAACGACAACCGTAGCTATCTTATTTTACACTATAACCACATTACTGTAATAAGCACTAAAACAAACAAAGACTAGCCGCGGTTGAAAACCCCGTTACTAGGTGCCATGGGTGGGATTATCCTGAAATATCTATTACCAGGGCCTGAATTTTAGCCACAGAACACCATGGGCAGCACTATCTCGAAGTGTCGAAAGCTAGGGTTCTGAGGGTTTCCATGGGGAGTGCTATCTCGAAGTATCAAAAGCCAGGAACCCTACAAGGATTGATGGTGGGAACCAAGGATCCGATACAGACCATGTTTTTAAGCCAATCCGAAGTTAGAAATAATAAAAAAAAGAGAGAGAAATCTCTACAAAAATAAAAAAAAAAATCTTCTATCTCTCTCTCTCTTATAAAAATACACTGCAAACTGAGCCTGGACTAACCATGTTACAAGTATGGTGCTTTAATCGTTGGGTCCAACGAACCTTAGGATAGTTCCTGTAGGACTTAGAAACCTTCGCAGCAGATTGAGGCTAAAGCTAGTCAGGTCTGGATCTTGATTGGTACTTGAATACCTCTATACCTACTGTTAGCATTCTGATCTAATTTCTAAAAAGAAGAAAGAATCAGGACTTTGAACATCAAGGCATGGTCTAAAATTTGAATTAATTCCATGAGATTTTGCTGAGGGACTAGCAAAAGTTAGGTATGGGGGTATGATTATAACGTCATCATCAGCCATATCTAGCCTTAATTAGTCATATTACATTAATAAATGCTCCTACATAACCGCCAAAGGACCATAATTCACTACACATCCTTTCTGAGAGTTTAACATGCAACTAAGGTTAAAACTGTAATTTTACAATCATATCATGAATGTAGAACAACCATGGATTTTCTCAGGGGTTTATTAAAATTCAAATATGCATTAAAGTCTAATAAGTGGGTTCATGCATAACAAAATGGGTTTTCATGCATTTCAAGAATTAAATGACATCTAAAACAATAAAAATAGATCCGCTTAATTCACTGAGGTTCTGGTCAGGATAAAATTCACCTAAATCCTCTAAAAATCATAGAAAAATATTCTCTAGGGTTTGGCATCTTTGATTTGACCATTGGAACCCATTTTGACCTAAAATAGAGTCTCAGACAAATAATTGCCCTCATTTAGGTTTCTATGCAATTTATCTAATTAAACTTGGTCAAAACCTAAATCCGACTTCACCATCAGATTCCTTAGACCCAAATTAGGTTTTTACCAAAATTTGGGCCCAATCAAAGATCACCTTAACCAAATTTGCATTTTGGTCCTGTCTAACTCTTTTCTCTCACACACAGGCCCCTAACTTTCAAATTATTTGCAAATATGCCCCTAACTTCATCATCTTCTTCACCAATAGGTCCTCACCACCTTCAACTCCTAAACCTACTTCGCCGGCAACCTTCAATCAAAGATTACTCCCTGATTTCGCGGCCAAACCCTTCCAAAATTGAAAGGAAGATTCCTAAGAGGATCCCCTACGATCTAAACCTATTCTTAGGCTCTAACTCTTTCCCAATCTCCCATGCGAACGCATGGGACATGTGGGTTTCCTATTGCGTGAAGCTTTCAAGGTTTCAAGCTTGGTTTCCAAGCTTGAAACGATCACCTATGCCCTATAAAAGAACCCAAGTCGTACGGCCAAGTTCCTTAGCTAAGTTTTGAGCCACAACAAATCTTCCTTTCCCTTCTCCAGCTCATTCCAACCGAAGCTCCGGTGAACTCACTCTCCATCGTCCTATGGACAACCAACAACCAAATTGGCCTGTCCTTCTTACTCCTCATCGTCCTCCGCCACTCGCCGGCCAAAGCGAAGGCCCTCAAACCCTTTTCCCCACACCGTCACCCTCATGAAGCGTTCTCCTTCTCCGACGTCGGCCAACCAAAGCTGACGCCAAACCTTCATCCCCTTCATCCATAGGTAGATCCTATAGCTTCCTCTTCTCCTCCTTAATCTCCCTGGCCCCTTATCCTCCAAATTTGACCACCGTTCGCACTCTCCCCCATCGTCTTCCCCAACTCCGGCAAGGGCCCCAATGAGCTTGCGCCACCACCACAGACTACCAAACCACTTTGTTCCACTTCCAAAAGCTCCGTCGTTCCACCATGACCAAAATCCCTCTCCTATTTCACCTTTTCACCTAACCAAACCACCCACCGAACCCACCCACTTCCATACACCTACTTCGACCTCGTCCAACCAATTCACACCCTTTCATGACATGCTAACACCACCGTCACCTTTGCTAATACTAGGCGAAGCTTCTAAGATGTAATAATGCGGCCACAAGGCCTTATTTCATGTTCTCAGGTTCTAAGCTGGAGCTCCGCCGCCACGTCATCTCTCTGTTCCCATTCTTCATGTTCTAGCCATGCACGTTCCAGGTGCACCCTCCAGGACATGTGGACTCGCTCCAGGATCACTCCCAGGTGGTCATTTGGAGACCACACCACCTGCTGGCATTCCAATTGAGGACATCTTCACCTGCAGGTGCACGAGAGAAGGAGGGGACTTTTTAGTCCCACATTGGGCGTTGAGAGGCACACAGCAACACTTAAATTGTTTTTGTCACACCAGCTCTTTGCCTCGAGACCACGGGGGTGAGGTCCCTACTACACCCGCTCACCCGACCCGTCGCCTATCCTAAGCACTCCTCGGCTACTACCCACGTCGGTAGCCCTGGACCCGGGTGTGTGCGATCCGATTACCCGGCCATTTGAGATAGAAAGAGAAGAAAAGTGAGAGAGTGCGGAGAAGGGGGGTTTTGCTCTCTGAAGAAGTTTCCCTGTGCGACACTTAGCCAAATTTGAAGGGTGCGTAGCCCTTGTGTGTAAAGAGAGAAGGTTCGAGAAGAAAAGCAAAGGGCCTGTGCATGCTGAAGAAGAAGGAAGAAGAAGAAAAGAAGAGCTTGAGAAGAAGGAAGGAAGAGAAGAGTTGAAGAACATGAACAGTGCCTTTGCACTGTAGCATTTATGTACCTCTTGTCTGATTGAGCATTATCTATATTACTATCGAATAATTTAAGTACTATGGTTAGGATACATGCTGAAATATGGATCTAAAAGGTGATTTAAATCACCACTTTTTAGATCATTTCCATTCTTTTTGCTATGTCAAACTCATGTTATACATTGTTGATCAATTTTTGAGTAATTATTCTTCCTTGAATATCATTCTTGGCTTAATTATTGTACTCATATATATATATATATATATTCCTTAAGATTAGCACTTGAATTCCTACTTGCTCCCTGCGTTTGACCTCGGACTTATATTCTAGTTATAAATTGTATTTGTTGTTTGATCGATTGAGGATTTGAACTACGACAATGATAATATAAACCCTCGATAGATCGCTTCAACACATACAGGGAAGCATATGTTGGGAAACTACAATGCTTTACACATTGTAGCAAAATGGTGTGGCAAAAAAGAAAAGAAATCTAATGAATACAGTGAGGTGAATATTATCACATCAAGATCTCCCACAAAAGTTTTGGAGAGATGCAGTGTTGACAGCAAATTACATACAAAGTAGAATTCCAATTAAGTCCATAGAATCCACGCAACATTAAATTTGGAATGGCAAGAAACTTGAGTTGGCTCATCTTTGCAAGTAGGGATTTGTTGCATATTTTTTAGTCCCAAGTCAACTTAGGGATAAGCTAGACTTAAGGCATTAAAATGTAGATTCATTGGATATAGTGAACAATCTAAAGGATGTAGGTTCTGTCACAAGTCTAGAGGTCTTATTGAGAGTCATCATGCCACTTTTCTTGAGAACCAAGATGAAAACAAGCATATAATAAAGGACGCAAATCCCTTAATTATCGGATAAGACAATGAAAGTGACTCAAAGATAAGACTGAAGATGGTGGGATGATATTGTTCATCCAAAAATGGAAAATGAACTTATAGATGATGATGTACCTCTAGTGGAAGTGGGTAGACCCACAAAATCTATAAGTTTAATTGACAAGAAGAAGCCTAGGACACAGCCTGCATGGGTGAATTATTATTATTTATACGAGTGTAAGGCATCATGTTACATCATAGACAAAGGTATAGAGGATTGTATAGATCCCATATCCTATAATGAGGCAATGGCTTTAAATGGTTCGGAATCATGGGCATCTGCTATAACAGATGAGTTGGACTTAATCGAAAGAAGTGATCTCTAGGAGCTAGGAAGTCCATAGGATGTAAGTGGGTATTTCAAGCAATATGGTACTATTGATAAATATAAAGCATGATTAGTTTCCAAGGATTATACTTAGAAAGCTAGTATAGATTTCTAGGAAAACAATTCTCCAATAGCTAAGTTTTCTTCAATAAGAATGATCTTAGCCTTAGTCATATATATGGATTTGGTGTTATTCCAAATGAATGTAAAGATGACCTTTCTCAATGGAGAATCAAGGGAGGAAATATTTATGTAATAGGAGAATAAGTTATATAAACTAAAAAATTCATTATATGGCTTAAAGCAGTCTTTACAGTAGTGATATCTCAAGTTCCCTGAAATAATTATCCAATTTGATTTTCTTGCAAATAAATTCATAATTGTGTTTATGTCATGAAGGGTGGGAACAAGTTTATACCATGTTATTGTATGTGGATGATATATTGCTTATCTGAAATGAATATGATGCGCAATCAAATAAAAGAAAAATTAAGGAATTTGACACGAGGGATGGGTGAAACATCCTATATTCTTGGAGTACAAGTGATTGGAGATAGAGGCTCAAGAACATTAAGCCTAAGTCAAGAAAAGTATTTACATGCAATTCTAAAAAAGGTTTAGAATGCAGAATTGTAGTCCGACCCCTACTCCATTTGTGATTGGAAAGAGAATCTGTAAGGATCGATATCCCGAAAAAGGGTAGAAGCCATTAGATGTACCTTATACACAAACAATGGGAAGTTTGATTTATGCAATGATGTACTAGATCTTATTTGGCTTATCCTGTAAGCCTCGTAAGTAAATATCAAAGTAATCTTAGGCCAACACATTGGGAAGCTATAACAAAGATCCTAAGATATCTAAAAGGCATTATACAATTGAGATTGATCTACCAAGCTAAGTCTCTAAAGGTGGTAGGATATTTCGATGTAGACTTTAGAGGAGATGTGGATGATAGAAAATCCACATCAAGTTATCTATTTATGTTTAGTGGCACAACTATTGCTTGGGGAAGTAAGAAACAAAGTTATTTATCTAAGTATACATAGGAAGCTGAGCATATAGCATGTAGGATGGCCACCACTCATGTTGTTTGGATCAAACATTTATTAAAGAACTTAAGGCTTGCATTGCTTAAAGGACCAATTGAAATATATTGTAATAATCAAGCTACAATAAGCTTGATCGATAGTGGCTCAAATAGTCCTAAGGGAAAGCATATTCAAATCCAATATGACTATACCAAGATATAATGGCTAAATAAGAAATCAAAGTATCCCACATACTTACAAGTGATATGCTAGCTGATTCCTTGACCAAGGGAATACCGAACAAAGATCATACATTATACATGTTGGCTTAATAGGATTAAGAAAGTTTTGAATCCAATAAGAGTGTTCACAAATAGTGAGCCTCAAAACTACATCTCCAAGAATATCTATGTACACTATAAGAATAGTGGGAGTAAAGAACATAATCAACTACTTTGATCAAGTGGGAGATGTTGAACGAATCAAAATATTTGTTTATGACCTTGTGGTCAAGTGAAATTCTAACAAAATCGCGATTGTAACAGCCCTATTTGCATCAAAATGCATAATCGTACTTGGATCTTGGGAGACGAGGTGCAAGCATACATGAGACATGGTGGATAAGGGGCGGATGCATGAGGTAGTTTCACATATATAAATGCCTTTGTGGAAGGGAAATACCAATCAAATTAACCTCAACCTTAGAAGCCTCCATCCAAACTAACCCCAATATCCCCTAACACACTTTCTTGCTCACTCGAAATCCAATCGGGCAACACTGCAAGGGGAATTATCTAGTAGGGGCTTCACAGAAAGGTTCAAGGATATATCCATTTCTCAACTTAATCAACATGATAGTTTCAATTTAAGATTAAAATAACTTCCATTACAAAGAAAATCAAATTATATCAAGCAAAATAGATTTTCTTAAGAAGCTTTACATTAATATCGTAGTTTATGTATACTGTTATGCATTTTGTGTTTACATAAATGCTCCTATAAGAATGTTAACATAGGTCTACCCACCAAGGCATGGTCAAACAATGGGGACTCATGATTTTGGCAAGAGAAACCCAAGTTCAAGTCTCCAACCCTGCATTACCTAGAGGATTAGTGTGAGTGGATTGGCTATGGTCAATTTCTTCCTAGTTTACCTAAATGGAATTCTGGATCATCAAAAAAAATGTCAACATAAGTCTATTTGTGCACACTTGGATGACCAACGAATTTCAAGTTGATATGACAATAACTAATTTCAAGTTGATGTAAATTCACAACTCCTTAACCATAAGATTACGATTAAGTTGATGAGATCTTAAAACTTCTGGGGATGGCAAATGAGCTATAACCAGACTTATATGAAGGTTTACACAGTCTCTTACTAGAAATTCAGTGGACATCATTTGATCCATTATTAACTATACATATTAATTATGGAATATTATAGGTGATGATATTGTATAAGGATTTTTACATACATACCCTTATAAGCATTGCTAATTACATTCATACTTGTAAAATCGATATTTACTAAACTCCACGAACTTATGTTATTACACATAGATGCCATTCAGTTAGATGTTAACGGTAGGTAAGAGTAACCATGGTTTATATCTAACCTTTCATCATAGTTAATCCAAAAAACAATCCAACCCTTCTCGACCCATCACCTAAGAGAGAAAGGGAGGGATGGATGATAGCTCTCACATCAAGATCATCCTCATCACCACTACTACCAAACCCAAGTCGTTATCATTGTCCCCACGTCCAACCAATTCATTACCTCTTTTTTCTTCTTCAAGATTCCCCTATGTGATTACCGCTCTTCTTCTCACAATCGTAAGCTAAGGGGGAATGGTGGTCTCCTCAACCCTTCATCATGGAGGTGGGAAGAATGAGCCCTTTGCTAAACTCAATCTCCCCCTAGAATGGTAGTGACCTAATCTCTAGAAGAGGAGACACAAAAGACAAGGCCATAGTTTCTCTAACCAAACTTATTGGCATGGGAGGAGGCAATAGCATGGCTAAGTTGACTATAGGAATGGCAAAAGGACAATGGCAATGCAAACAGATAGGTGGGGAAGGAGGGGGCAATCTTCCTGCAATCTCTAATTCACCCTACCACAAGGTCCTTTGTGAGGCCTTCCTCTCCAGAAGGACCTCCCTTCTTGAGATCCTCCACCGAATGCAACTCCCTTGCAAGGTCCTCCTCCATGAGGCCTTTCCCTCCATAAGGTCCCACGATAGTTGTGCCCTCTCCCTCCTCGTTGTAGCTCTTCCCTGTCCTCTTCCTCCACGTGCCTCTCCTTCTCCTTAGCAGCTCCACACACACCCCCTCCAAAACAAAGGTGGAATCAATGGTGTCACAAAAACAAGGGAGGAGAAAAAGGAAGAAAAAATAAGGGGAATTTTTTTAAAAAAATCATAGATAAAAGAGTATATGTGTAATTTTCACAATTTTCTGCCATTAAAGTTAACAACCATTAGGAAATATTCCCTTAAATCTAATAGCAAATTAACCTAGGGATATAACCATATATAGTTAACAAGTTTACAAACATATACCAAGTATTGATGTATGTAATTAGGAATGTTTACGGAGGCACAAATGTAAAAACCCATTTTATATTGGCAGCTCAGTTGTAATAAACTTTGAATCACCATCCGCCAGAGCAATAATGGAAGGTGTTTATGTTAAGGACACCGTGCCATAAGTATCTCCATGTAAATCAATCAAAAACATATGTAACCTGCATTTATGTTAAAGGTTTCCCAGGGCTTCCTTGTAGCAACCCATTTAGTAAAGAATTTTTAGAACAAAAACCTTTTGTAGCCTTGTTTCGAGCTCAAACTTTGAATCTTACGTGCAAATTACGAGCTAAGGAAACAGGATAGAACTTCTTGTTGGGAAAAGCTATTTTCTAAAATTTGTAGTGTTGGATAGTTGGAAAATCCAATCAAAAGCCGTAATTCAAACCTTATTACAAAACGAGGGTCCGAGAACATTCCAAGACAAACCGTCGAGCACTGGACATTTGGAAGTATGAGAGGAGCATTGCCCGCGGTCATCCAAAAATTAAAAAAACCTAAGATATCTCCGTAACCATTACACCAAGACAAATAAATGTCAAAAACTCCCAAAAGGATATGGTACAACAGCTATTAGATATACCATTCATTATACAACGCAACTTATTGTAAAATCCATCAAGATCTCCAAAAAAAATTCCACCAAGAGGTGAAAACATAACCTTTGCACAAGCAAATTTTGAACTTGAAAAACGAAGAATGCATTCCTGGAACTACCTGTTCTAAGGTGTGAATGAGATTTCAAATTGGAAGCGCATACAACTATCGATACATCATCAAGCTTCATGAAACAAATCATGTTTAGGTAACTTTCTTTGCACCACGGACAGCTGAGACATGATCCTGCAACAAAAGTAGTACTGAGTTTCGGGAAAGGCAACCAACCATTGCAAGGGAGCTTACGTACAGGACAAAAATATAGTTTGATCCGGAAATAACATCGAATTAACTGTGTATTAAAGTAATATATTTGCTCATCCAGATATAATATCGAATTAATTAACTGTATGTTAAAACAATATATAAGCACCACCTTCTTTAGGAGGCACCCCACACACAGGAATAGAGTTGGTTGGGTGGCCAAAACACCAAGAAAACCCAAGGGGAAAATAGAGAAAGCACCATTTAAAGAATCAATAATTGAAATCTCTAGAACAAAATGTGCGCTTTATACCTTTATCATGGCCGATCCAACTAATACAATCTAACAAGGGATGATCAACGTGTTGTGCAGCCATGCAAATGAACAGTTTACTGTATCTCAAAAGAAAGGCTCAATGCTAAAAGAGGAGTTTTCAGACATAGCAAGAAAATCTCAGACGTGAACAACACTGAAGAAAAATCTCAGACGTGAACAACACTGAAGAAAAATCTCAAAGACAAAATAGAAGACATGACCACCTTGAGCTATGTTAACCGTCCATATAGCAACTAGCCATGTAGTAAAAGGGCAGCCAGTGCACAAAGCTCCCACGATGCACGAGGTCCAGGGAAGTGTTTGTCAATTCAGTTATATTACACGCAGCCTTACCCTGTTTTCTTCATAGGAGACTGCTTCCACTCGAAACTATGACATCCAGTTCAAAAGGCACAATGGTAAACTCGAGCCTATGATCTCCAGTTCTCAAGGCAACAACTTTACCATTGTGCCAAGGCTCCCCTTGTCAGTCATCCAAAAGAGGGGAAACAAGGAAAAAGAAAGAAAAAGAAAAACTCAGCTGTTGGTCAATGCTAACCGTAGAGGCCCATATCTAAAATGACACATGGACCAGATCAACTGGCACTAAGTTCCACACAGAGAATCAGTTCCAAGACAAAACTGTTCATATTCAGGTTAGCAATGAATAAACGCAATCATCAAACCAAGACCCCTGTCAGGCCAATGGAAGATTGAACCTAGCAAGGCAATACCAGTTCTGGCAACAAAGAGACTAGATCTAGCATCAGGTGATCATCTTGACAGCGAGCAAGAGGCAAAACCAGCAACCAAGCCACAGGTCAAATCATCGTGGTATTCCCCCATGTAGAATACACCCTTCCAGCTTGCCATTCATGAGGATTGAAAATGACGAAGTGGTAATACACCATATCATCCAAGTAATCCACATCTCTGGAAAACCTCCTCTTCTGCAAGTGTGAACACAAAAACAACCACCATATATGGACTATGCCTTGGAAAATCTGCCTTTCAAAGGAAGCCCTTGGCACCCATCCTACACCAGTAGGGAACCACTTCTAAAGCCATGATGACACCGTCTAGCATATTGCTGCCCCTGATAATGCTAAATGCACCTAAAAAACTGGGGTATCTATAAAATCCAACAACTTATTCAACACCTTGGAGATAATGAGATTGGGTTAGACAAAGAAATGGGAATATAATCCGTCAAAGAAATGATTGATCTATTTCTCAAAAAAAATCCTACACCTCTTTATATAGAAAGAGGTGTTTGGATAAATTGCAACATGAGTCCACAAGAGAAAAAATAAATAACAAAATAGTCCAAAACAGGAAATAAAAATAACTAGAGTGCTACACTAACACTCTCCCTCAAGCTGGAGCATATATATCAACTATACTCAGCTTGGAACAGCATAACACGAGTTGAGGAAGTGGCTTCGTGAATACATCCGCAGTTTGATCTTTAAAAGTAACTGAGGTGGTGTAGATAATCTCACGTTGTATCAAGTTTCTAGTGTAGTGACAATCAACCTTAATGTATTTGGCATGCTCATGAAACATCAGGTTGTTTGTAATATACATGGGAGCACGATTGTCACACCTTATCTCCATTGGTCCCTCTACGTGGACAGGCAAATCCTATAACATTGATTTGACCTAGACCATCTCTGCAACCATCTGTGCCATGGCATGGTACACTGACTTTGCACTTAATCTGGATACCACCTACTGCTTTTTGCTCTTCCATGTCACAAGATTACCTGCTACATAACTACAAAAACCGATTGTTTGACTTTCTGTCTGCCCCACAGCCTGCATAATTTGTATTAGAATAGCCGACACTCATAGATGCACCCTTCCGAAATAGAATGCCTCTACCTGGTGCTTTCTTTACATATCTAAGCACCTGCATAACAGCATCCAAATGCTGCTTGGTTGGTTTGTCCATAAACTAGCTGAGTTTCTCCACTATAAGAGAGAGATCAGGGCGAGTAATAGTAAGATATAAGAGCTTACCAACCAATTGCCTATAAGATTTACTATCTATAGGCTGAGACTGTAGCATAGAGATGTCCTTTGGGATCCATTGGTATATTGGCAGATTTAGATCCCAACATCCATGTCTCTTGTAATACATCAAGTGCATACTTACACTAAAGACAATCCCATCCTTGCTGCGTGCCACCTCAGTACCTAAGAAATATCTTAGTTCACCCAAATCCTTCATCACAAAAGCTTCAGCTAACTTCTTCACCTCCTCTATACCAACCGTGTCATCCCTTGTAAGAATCAGATCACCAACATAAACAAGGAGTGCCACAACTCCCCCTATACTCTTCCTGACAAAGAGCGAATGGTCAACAAAAGACCTCAACAGTCCCATTGCCTGCACCTCCTCTGACAGTCTGTGGAACCAAGCCCTTGGACTCTAGTTCAAGCCATAAATAGCCTTCTTCAACTTACACACACTCCCCTTGAGTCTCAGACCCCGAAGGTTGTTGTATATAGACTTCTTCCTGAAGATCGTCGTAGAGAAAGGCATTCTTCACATCTACCTGGTGAAGAGATCAGTCGTAGTGTGTAGCAACAGATAAGAGGATGTGAACAGTAGGAAGCTGTGCCACAATAGAAAAGGTATCAAAGAAACCTATTCCATATGTCTGGGTGAATCCCCTTGCTACTAATCTCACCTTGTGACGAGATATGGTGTCATCTGGATTGTACTTGACAGCAAAGACCCACCGACATCCCACTGTCATGGCCTATCTGGGCAAATCTTTAAGTTCCCACGTCCCTCTAGAGTGTAGGGTAGCCATCTCTTCCTCCATGGCCCGACGTCATTTTGGATCAAGCATGGCTTGCTGATAGGAAGTAAGAAGCTGTGCCATAGAGAGTGCATCTGTGAACATAGCAAACAAGCACCCAAGGTTAGCAGTAGAAACTGCTCCAACTGCATGATAATGTGCACAACTTCAATGAGCCTTCCATATAGCAATAGGAAGGTCAAGATCCTCTATAGGCTCAGTAATAGTAGGAGGTGAAGCATGTTCCTCAGTAAGATATGCAGAATCATCTAAAGTACCTGCATGATCACCACTGGGACAACTCATGTCAGTATCAACACATACCTGACTAGGGAAGGAGACGGTTGAGGTAGTGGGGTGTGTTTTTGACACCAAGTATGTTGTATGTATGTAATCGGAAACCTGTAGACGAGTTGGCTCTGTCTCCTGCTCAGTAGTGGATTATGTACTACCATCCTCAGTATAAGTGATAGGAATCTGCTCTAAAGGAAGTGGTGGCACTGGCATGGGAGCTAGCTCTCCCTCAAAGGACAATTGATTCTCATCTGCATAAAAAAATGGAATAGGCTCATGAAAGGTGACATCAGCAGTCACAAAATGCTTCCTGTCCCATGGATCATAGCATCTGTATCCTTTTTGGATGCTACTATATCCCAGAAAGACACTTCACTACTCTTGGGGCAAGTTTATCCCTGCCAGGTCCTAAAACATGGACAAAGGCTACACAGCCAAAAACATGTGGTGGAACAGTAAACAATTCCTTCTCTGGGTGAAGAACCTACCATGGAATCTATTCCTGAATAGCTAAGTTGGGCAATCTGTTAATCAAATAACATGTAGTTAACACTACATCTTCCCAGCAGATCTATGGCACAATATGATGAATTAGTAAAGTTCTAACCACATCTAACACATAACGATGTTTCCTCTCAACAACTTCTGCTGCGATGCATGCGTGCATCATTCTAATGGACAATCCCAAGAGATCGATAAAATGATGCCAAACTTGGCAGTGCAATACTCTAAGGCATTGTCAGAGCGTACAATTTTTACATCAGTAGAGAACTAAGTCATTATTTACAAAATGAATGTCTCAATCACAAAACTAACCTCTGCTTAATTCTTTAACAAAAATAACCATGACATCATCGAAAAATCAACAATAACCAAGTAGAAATGATGATCCAATCTATCTGACACTCTACTAGGACCTCATATATCTATATGCAATAAATCAAAAACCGCAGAACTCTGAGACGAACTGGAAGGAAAACTAACTCTATGATGCTTTCCCAGCTGACATGTATCACACAAAATCTCTATGATAGGCGAACTATGAGGGATGACATGTTGTAGCCTGTCCAATGAAGGGTGCCCAAGTCAACGATACCACTGAAGAGTTGTACCAATACTAAAACCAACCATGTCCTGACACAGTAGCAAAAGGAATCTAGATCAGACGATAGACACCTCATCCTCATGTCCGCCACTAATCATCCACCATGTGAGTTTATCCTGAAAAATACTGCCTAACCCATAAAAAATGACACAACAATATGTCTTTTGTGATTCTGCTAACTGACAAAAGAAGGAAATTAGGAACATAAATAACATTACGTAGTTTCAGCGAGGGAGTCACCGCCACATCTCCTTTACCATCCATTCTGCAATGTTTGCCATCTGCTACCTAGATAGATCTACGAGGAGGAATTGTCTAAACATGTCTAAAGCATGTCTAATCACCACTGAGATAGCGAGAAGCCCCTAAATCTACTAATTACAAGGTGCTGTCAGAAAGACCACTGCCAAAAGTAGTAGAAGCTATACCTGAGGTTAATGCAACGGTATCAGTAGTAGTAACAAGCTCCTGAGTCAACTAGGTAAGGCGCTAAACCACAACATCATAATCAACACGTGGCACCGTGTTACCTCCTCAGAAGAAATACTTGGTTGGCCATGGAAGGTCCACCATGCTTATACCAGCAAGTAGTCTCCAAATGTCCAACCTTGCCATAGTATGAGCACATGATTTAGGGTTTACCAGACATGCCCTGACCACGTCCTCTCCCCCTGGTAGATAGAGAACCGTGTCTAGTACGTCGTCCAGTGGCCACCATGGCTGAAGTCTGTCCAACATTAAATGAAGATGGTTTAACCACCACCCTACTTACTCAACTATATGCATCCTCAAGGGAAGGAAGCTCAGCAAGAGTCAAAATACGGGACTTGGCAGCATCATAGTCTGGTCCAAGACCATCCAAGAACTGAAGAGCAGCATACTCCTTCCTGTGCACCCTCTGAGTGGCACAAGTGTAGACGAGACGGCAACCATTATATTTTTCTGGAAGCCCCTTTAGAGTAGGATAATACTGGGATAAAGACTGGCCCTCCTGCTTCAGACCACCAATAACATGATGGATCTCAAACATCTTACTGGAATTCTTCACATGAGAATAAGTATCACACAAAGAATCTCACATCTCCATGGTCATCATGTAGTACATTATCCCATCTCCAATCTAAGGCTCCATAGAATTCATAATCCAAGTATAGACTATGGCATTGTCTTTCCTTTACGTGGCATTTTTCCATGTCTTCTCTTGTGGCTCCAACTCCATCAAAATGTGTTCCTTATCGTGTCCCTCTACAGTCATGAGGAACATTTGAGACCATCTGACATGGTTCGTCTCATTCAACTTGACGATAAGAACAAAGAAGGAAATTTTGTAACCCCAATGTTCATAGTAGTAACCGATGACACCTCCGAAGAACTTGAAGAGGCCATCGTGCCTTAGGGCTGCCACAAGACACCATGAACACAATCTGAAAAAAAACATTCAGATAAATAAAGTGATCTCTTGATCATGAAATCTAAAATTGAAAGGTCTTAGATATTATCCCAAGAGTCACAACCACCCTTTAGATCAAGACTTAGTGCATGTTAAGATACAGGAAAGGACTTAACAGTGCTCCTAAAGAATGCTCCTCTCTCTCTCCAGCACAGAGGCTCCTCTCTGATCACACCAGCCCCACCAAAACAGCAGGGCTGATCTGCGATCAAGAGAAGATCAGGCCGGTGGACAAACCGGTGTGGTGCAGTCCTTACACCTGATCGGTAGACTAGTCTGTGATCAAGAGGGATGCAGACCAGTCCTGATCAAGCAGGAGGGGCAACGATGCACCCTCCGATCAGACTAAGAGTGGCGGTGCTGCACCAGCAGTTCGGCAAAAGGTCCAACCAGTGGATCTGCCTTGATCTACTGCTACTGCTCCTTTGGAAGACCCCTGTGTTGATCCAAGAAGAAACAAGGATATGGTGATTGTGTTTGAAGGCTTGTGAGGGGGATACCGGAGCCCCGATCTAAAATCGTTACTTTGATACCAAGTAAAGGAAATGATTGATCTTCTCAATAGAAACTCTACACCTTTTTATATAGAGAGAGGTGTTTGGGTAAATTGCAACATGAGCCCACAACGGAAAAAATAAATAAAAAAATAATCCAAAATAGGAAATAAAAATAACCAAAGTGCTACACTAACAATCTACTCTCTTCGCTAACTCCTTAGGAAGAAGGAACAAAAGCAACTTGTTGAGCCTCTCAAAGCCATTATTGCCAATAGCAAACTCCTCTAGAGTACTCAGAACATCCTACCTACCCACTGCTCAAAATTCCTTGAAAAAGGGTACGGGGGAAGTATCCAGCTTAGGTAATCCTCAGCATTCAAACCCTTCAAGCACCTACTGAAACTTAGCCCAGAGAACAAAAAAACAAGTCATTAGCCTACTATAGCAACCTCACCACGTCCCCACCAAGCCATCTTCGATGCAACAAAGGACCCTTCTTTGTAAAATTACGGAAGTACGGCAGGACCAACGCCTCTCCCACCGCCCGCCGTCCCTACACCACCATGTCTTGCACCTGGAGCTTATCCAAAAAATTAGCTCTACATCTAACTACTAGCCACCATGTAAATGTAGTATTAGAATCCCCCTCCTTTAGTGAGGTTTAACTCGACCCCTGCCTCCACTCAACCTCTTTCCTTTGATCCTCCTCAAAAACCACTAGGAATTGTTTATGATTTGACACATAAATCACACCTTACAACCAAATCGAGGAGTATTTATTTGCAGTATAAGGTGAGTTTTTTTTGGCAAAAAAAGCTGTAGTTTTTACTGTTACTAATCAATACAAGTACCAAAAGGCTCATTGGACTTTTAACACAATCTACTCACTACACATCAAAGCTCAAACTTGTGAACTTCAATCCTGTGCCAATCTACCGCTGAAGTTATAAGATGAAGTGACATACAGCATTTATAACATTTAACAAGCAAAGCCAACAATCCTTCTCCATTACCCAAACCAGTATCTCTTCAAAATGGGAGTTGAAGGCAAAGCATTGTCTTCACAATGTAAGTAAAAAATTGCCTCTTGCAGACAAGTATTCCTTCCAATCTAGGATTGCAACTTGAAAGTGATAGCATTAGGAATAATAGAGATGATGATAGCATTAGGTGCCCTTTTGCATTTTTCAATGCTTTTAAAGCGTATATCAAAAAAATCATGTACTCTTCCTGCAAGAGACCCAACAAATTGCACAAACAGGCTATATGCATGGACATACCGTGAAATGTGGATCTATAAGTACCTTCAAACTGCAGCCAAAAGTATAGGGATATAAAATATTGAGATATCATTTAGGAGAGGTCAACATGCCATGTCAAAATCAAATAGCAATCAATCTATGCTTGATAAATATAAGTTCATACCGAAATAAAGTCGAATGCTTTTGTCTCCTTTTTTGGGCTACTCAAGGTCGAGCCATAACTTTGCACTGGATTATTGGTGGGTCCAAAAATATCAGGAAGTGCCGATGAGTGATTTCCATCAGTAATATTGACAGAGGGATGTGAAAATCCCATGGTAAAATTGCCAAAATTCTGAACTTGCAATTGCTGCTGAGCAGAAAAGTTATTCATCGCTCCATAACTCACAGTCTGAGAAGCGAAAGCTGGGTTTAGCATGACATTAGTAGGGAGGTGGTAAACTTGACTGGCAAATATGTCTGGGTTCCTGCCAGCCATATGAGTACTTACATTACCGGTCAAAGATTCAACAGAACTAGCAGGATAACTTGGTTGATTATTGGCATCGATGAAGGCAAGTGTGTCTCCACCTGTATTCTTGTTCTGTACTGGTATCTCATTAACAGACAAGTCTGCCAATAGGTCAGGTGCATCTGCTTTCTTTTGTGCATGCTGATCCACATGGGAAGAGAATATATCAGTCAATTCAGATGTCTGATGGATGGTGGGCTTCTTGATTTCAGCACCAGAATTATCATCAATCACCAGACCAGAAAATAAATCATTTTGATGATTTTTGTCTTCACTCACATGAAAAGACACATCAGCAAAGGGATTTTCCTCAGCTTTACTGTTGTAAGTTCCTGCATCAGTTGCTGATTCATTACCCAAAAGATCATCAATTAAGGATCCTGCCGATTTTGGCTCTGAAAAGTTATTCACATGTTTAGAAACAGATTCTTCATTTCCATAATCACCAGGATCACCAGTATCTATCAAGTCTGGCAGTGGAGTCTGACCAGGAATATCCTTCGAAGTCGTAACCTCCCCTGGATGAGTACTCATCCCAGAAGCATTCTCCCCTTCAAGAAGACTCAAAACCTAGAAAAAGAAATAGCAACGTTTTCAGCAAAAAATATATCAACAGCAAATTACATAGGCTCATTGCCAGCAAAATTCTACAAGGGTGGTGCTATGAATCCAAATTAAACAAAAAGTGCATAAAATGGCTAGAATATCACCATACTATAAGGGATACTGAAGATGATGAAATGACTGGAAATATCTTCACTAAACTTTGGAACATTGTGTGTAAAATCTACGATGGCCCAAGGTACAAAACACAGTTTATGAACTGTACCGAACAATCAAGATTGAAGAAGCTAAAAAGGGAATAAGACTTTTTGGTTATGCATTGGTGTTCCACCATTTGTAGAGATAGATGTCCTCGTTGCATGGAAAAAATAGACATACAAGAATGGTATGTACCAATGTTCCTTCTCCTTTGTTGCTTGCTCATGATCTGCTTCCTTGGTCTTAAATATTGGCTGACAAACTGTCAAATGCAAATCAACTTTTTCATATATTTCAGGTCAGAGCATAAAGATAATTTAGGAGCTATGTCAAAAATTTCCAAGTCACAGGCCACTGTGTTTTTATCTTTTATTTGAGAGGTCGTTGCAGGGCACTAACTCTTTTATGAGGTCATTGGTCAGAGTTTAACTCTGTTTCTGCAATGGAAGAGTTTAAGTAGACAAGATAATAAGGAAGGTTCTTCGGCATTGTTGAGTAGAAATGCATGAAGAAAAGTTTCCAATGTCCTTTTCCAAGGGGGAATAAAAGCTTCTAACTTCTTTCTGAAATGAGATTAGGGTGACTGCTCAAGCCCAGTAGTCATCCAGAGAAATTAGCTTCAAATGCTCAAATTCAGTGAAATAAAACTGCCATTCTATGCAGCATGCATTTCAATTTTGAAAGAAAAAGAAAAGGCAAAAGGGAAGACAACATGGTGTTAAAATGGCAATACCAGGTGAAGTTTGAGAATAGGTCAACGGTATCGCACCAATGCCAGGTGAAGTAAGCGGTTGAATGGTGTATGATGACAGTGAAATGGAAGTGATCACGGTAGAGCCTAGTAAAGCTAGTTCTAAATTAGAGGGTCCATGTATGGTGCTTCAAGGAAATCAGCAAATAGAAAATGTAACAAAATATTATTCATAAAATGATAGACATTATTCTGATCCAAGCCAAAATACATGTGAACCTGATTGTCAATTTGGCAAAAAATCCCACGAATAAACTCTCAGCTCCCTTCACAAACAACAACAACCAACCCTTTTCCCACACTAAGTGGAGTCGGCTATATGGATTCTATGCCTCAGCTCCCTTCACTTTTCAAAAAATATCCTCTACTTGCGAAGAAGATGCATGTCACCAAATTGGATTAGATGATTAAATCATTTATCTGGACAACCTCTTTAATATGTATATGTGTGTTGGTAGAGTATTCTAGTTATCTTTTATTATTGTTGGAGTTGTATGTTATGTTTTTGTCCTATTAGACCTATGATGTAATTTTCCCAACACCTCTCACTGTATAAAGAGGTATAGGGTTTCATTTGATAATAAGACTTATTAGTTTCTCCGACTTAATATCAGAGCAACGATCCTAGATCAGTATTCAGGTATCCTACCTACATAAGCCTCCGTACACCTCCACTAAAACCCTAATTTCCTCTTTGGGATCCACAGGAGGTCATCGTCGACCCTTGCTGGTCAGGCGCACCCCACCAACCACTCACCGACCCCTCCCGTCCTCCACTATCACTGCTGCTCACACAAGTAGCGCTGTTGCTGCCCTCCACCAATCATCAAGACCGCCACCACTGCCAGTGCTTGCTTGAGCGACGTGGCTGCTGGTCTTCTCTAACTCCCCTTACAGTTGCAACCCCCACTACAGGCCACTCAAGCACGAGCAACGTCGTCGCTGCCCTCCGCCGGTCGTCAAGACCATCGCCGCTGCCGCTGCCTGCTTGAGCGACGTGGCTGCTGGTCTTCTTTGACTCCTTTGACGGTCGCAGCCCCCATTGCAGGCCGCGCCACCACCTACAAGGTGGCTCGCCGTCGCCGCTACCTCCTCTAAGGCCACCGTCATCCTGCAATACTTCTTGCTGCGGGTTGTAGGCTGTAGGGGGTGGTTCTGCTACCCAGAAACAGTAGCACTCCTTTGAGGCAGTGTTAGGGTCTTCCTCGTACCCTAACATGAACTAAATTGATCTATAGGGTGCGACTGTTCTCTGATTTCTAGTGATCTATGGTCTGAATAGTGATTTCAGATCAAGTTTGAAGTGTCTTGTGGTTGTCCCAAGGCACAATGGCCGCCTCAAGCAGTTCAGAGGTGTCATCAGTTACCGCTACGAACATCGGGGGTTACAAAACCCCTTTCTCTGTTCCTATTGCCAAACTGAACGAAACTAATTATGCCAGATGGTCTCAAACATTCCTCATAACTGTTGAGGGACATGATAAGGAACATACCTTATTGGAGCTAGAGCCATAAGACAAGACTGAGAAGAATATAATATGGAAGAAGGGCAATGCTATGGTCCAGGCTTAGATCATGAACTCTGTGGAGCCCCAGATCGATGATGGAATTATGTACTACAAAATGACCAAGGATATGTAGGATTCCCTGCGTGACACGTACTCTCACGAGAAGAATTCTAGTAAGGTGTTTGAGATTCACCATGCTATTGCTAAGTCTCAAACAATAGAGTCAGTCTCTTTCCCAATACTATGCCACCCTAAAGGGGTTATTTGAGAAGTACAACGCATGTCGCCCTGTCTGCACCTATGATACTCAGAGGGCATACAAGAAGGAATATGCTGCCCTTCAGTTTCTTGATGGACTTGGACCAGACTATGAGGCTATAAGGTCCCAGATCCTGACGTTGGTTGAGCTTCCATCACTTGAGGAAGCTTACAGCGGTGTAAGTAGGGTGGTTGTCAAGCCATCCATGCCAGAGGTTGGACAGACTCCCATTCTTGTTGCTGCTGCATGTGGAGGACGTGGTGTTCCATCCACCAGGGGGAGAAGGCGTGGTGGTCGGAGTACGAGTGGTAGACATCGCACCATCTGCTCATATTACGGGAAGATTGGCCATTCAGAGGCTTCTTGCTGGACGAAGCATGGTTGACCTCTCATAGCTAACTAGGTTGTTTCTTTAGAAGAGATGAACGACATGGTGTCTCATGCAGACTATGATGTTGTGGTCCAGCACCTCTCCTAGTTGACCAAGGAGACCACTACTTCTGTTGATACTACTGCCTTGGCCATCTCAGGTATAACTTCTACTTATAGGTCTAGTAGCACTGACAGTGCCTTGTGGTTTGTGGATTCAGGTGCATCTCAACATCTTAGTGAGGCTGAGACATTTTAGACAGGTTCATGATATTCCCTCAAGGAGATCTGTGCAGGTAGCAGATGGCAGGCAGTGCAGGGTTCATGGCAGAGGAGATGTGGCAGTGACTCCTGTACTGACTCTGCCTAATATTCTTTATGTTCCAGAATTTCTTATTAGTGTTTTGTCTGTCAGCAGGATTACAAAAGACTTACACTGTCGTGCAATATTTAATGAGTTGGGTAGTATCTTTCAGGACAAACTCACAAGGGGAATGATTGGTGACGAACATGAGGAAGGGGGTGTGTATCGCCTGATCCAGACTCCATTTATTGCTATGTGTCAGGACAAGGTTGCATTTAGTACTGGTATAACTCTTCAGTGGCATCGTCATCTTGAGCACCCCTTACTAGATAGGCTTTGACGCGTCATTCCTCATATCTCGCCAGCTACAAAGATTTTGTGTGATACATGCCAGCTGGGAAAGCATCATAGGGCCAGTTTTCCTTCTAGTTCTTCTCAGAGTTCTGCTGCTATCTTTGATTTACTACACATGAATGTATGGGGTCCTAATCGAGTCTTAGACAGACTTGGTCATAGATTTTATCTACTTATTGTGGATGATTTTTCCATGATGTCATGGTTATTTCCTTTGAAAAATAAATCTGATATTGGATGTGTAATTGAAATATTTATTTGACAAATAAAGACTTAGTTTTCAACTGTTATGAAGATTGTACGGTCTTAATGCTCTAGAGTTCTGTACATCTAAGTTGATGGCCTTTTACAGATCTCTTGGGATTGTTCATCAAGCATCCTATCCCCATACGTCGCAATAGAATGGTGTAATAGAAAGAAAGCACCGTTATGTACTTGATATGGCTAAGACACTATTGATACAGCATAATGTGCCACAGGTGTATGTGGGGAGACGCAGTGTTAATTGCATGTTATTTGATTAACAGGTTGCCTAACTCAACTATACAAGAACAAGTTCCTTGACAGGTCCTCTGTCCTGAGGACTTATTTACTGTCCCACCTCGAGTGTTTGGCTATGTAGCCTTTGTTCCCATTCTTGGACCTGGCAGGGACAAGTTAGCTCCAAGAGCAATGAAGTGTATCTTTCTGGGTTACAATAACACCCAGAAATGATACAGATGCTATGACTCCCATGGTAAGAAACATTATGTAACTACAAATGTCACATTTCATGAGTTCATTCCTTATTTTTCTACAAATGGTCATCAAGTAACATTTGAAAGAGGCTTGGCTCCTACGCCTGTTCCACCAGTTCCCTTGGAATAATTCCTTGTTACACAGTGAGGATATCACTACCACAGAGACTCCTATGAAACAGAAGGCTGAGATCACTCAGGCTTATAGGTTACTTGTGACATACAGACAGCATGCATAGCGAGAACACCCCCCACCACCACCTCAGCCACCTGTCTCCTCCCCTAATCAGGTATGGGTTGATACTGACGTGAGTTATCCTAGTGGTGCTTGTGCAGGTTCCTCTTATGAGTCTTCTACTCCCGTTGCTACTAGGCATATTGAGTAGGATCTCGATCTTCCAATTGCTATTCGGAAGGCCCCACATAGCTGTACCCAGTACCATACTGTACAGACATTATCTACTACTAATCTTGGCATTTCATTTGCTGCTTCACAATTGCCCTTTCTGCAACGCACATTCCTACCTCCCATCAACAGGCCATGCTGGATCCAAAATGGCGTCAGGCCATGGAGGATGATATGGCTGCTCTACGCTCTAGAAGGAGGTGGGACCTAACCACCTTACCTCTTCATGCCAGAACAGTAGAGTGCCGTTGGGTCTTTGCTATCAAATACAACCCAAATGGTACAATTATCTCGCTACAAGGCGAGATGGTGGCAAAGGGATTTACCCAAACGTATGGGATAGATTTCTTTGATATCTTATCTCCTGTCGCTCGACTGTCTATTGTTTAGATTTTGATGTCTATAGCTGCTCACTACAACTGGCCTCTCCATCAGTTGGATGTGAAGAACACTTTTTTGTATGAAGATCTTCAGGAGGAGGTATATATGCAATAACCTCCTGGGTTTGAGACTCAGGGGGAGTGTATATGCAGATTGAAGAAAGCCATCTATGGCTTGAAGCAGAGCCCGAGAGCCTGGTTCCAGAGACTCTTAGAGGAAGTACAGACCATGGGATTTATAAGATCTTCTATTGATCACTCTTTGTATGTCAGGAAGAGCAAAGGCAGAGTGGTTGTATTCCTTGTCTATGTGGATGACCTGATCCTTACTGGAGATGACTTTGTTGGGATAGCTGAGGTGAAAAGGAAGTTGGCTAATGCCTTTGCGATGAAGGATCTGGGTAAGCTCAGATACTTTCTTGAGATTGAAGTAGCACACAGCAGAGAGGACATTGTTCTGAGTCAACGCAAATATGCCCTTAATATCTTGTAGGAAACAGGAATGATGGGGTCCAAACCTACTAATATACCTATGGATTCCAAAGGACACCTCTATGATACTAAGTCTCCGCCTGTAGATAACAGATCTTATAGGAAATTGATTGGTAAATTATTGTATCTTACTATTACACATCTAAATCTTTCCCTTGCAGTAGGGAAACTTAGCCAGTTCATAGACAAACCGACCAGGCAGCATTGGGATGCTATTATACAGGTGCTTAGGTACGTAAAGAAAGCACTTGGCAGAGGTGTCTTATTTTAGAGGGGCACACCTATGAGTGTTGGCCATTCTGATGCCAACTATGCATGATGCATGACAGACAAGAAGTCAACAACTGGGTTCTACACTTACATGGCAGGCAACTTAGTAACTTGGCAAAGCAAGAAGCAGCAGATGGTATCCAAGTCCAGTGTAGAGTCAGAATACAGGGCTATGGCTCAAACAGCTACAGAGATGGTTTGGATCATATCAGTACTACATGATTTCCATGTTCAGATAAAGGGACCAATGGAGATGAGGTGTGATAATCGTACTACTACATATATTGTAAACAACCTAATATTTCATGAACGGACAAAGCATGTTGAAGTTAATTGCCACTATACCAGAGACTTGATGCAACGTAGAATCATTTACACTACATCTGTACCTTCTGAAGATCAGATTGCAGACATATTCATAAAGCTCCTTGCAAGATCCACTTTTGACAAGTGTTGTTCCAAGCTAAGCATCATTAATATATATGCTCCAGCTTGAGAGGGAGTCTTGGTAGAGCACTCTAATTATCTTTTACTATTATTGGAGTTATATATTATGTTTTTTATCCTATTGGACTTATGATATAATTTTCCCAACACCTCTCACTATATACAAAGGGGTAAGATTTCATTTGAGAATAAGACTTGTTATTTTATCCGACTATATATATATATATATATATATATATATATCATCTTCGAAGTTCCATTTACAATTGGTTGAAATGAGATAAGTTTATTGTAACCTTAGGTCTCTCTTATATAGAGAAAGACCAAAAAGAGTAAAAATACATCATTGCCCCTGAAGAGCACACATGGAAAAAGCTAGAAAGGAAATAACACACATATGGTATGCTAATACTCCCCCTCAAGCTGGAGCATATATATCTATCATGCTCAACTTGGAGATACACGAATCAAATGAAGATCTAGTCAAGGGCTTGGTGAAAATATCTGCAGTCTACTCCTCAGATGCAATAGAAGTGATATATAACAACCCCTTCTGAATAATGTCCCTAGTATAGTGACAGTCAACCTCAACATGCTTTGTTCTCTCGTGAAATGCTGGGTTGTTGGCAATGAAGGTGGCTGCTCTATTATCACATCACATCTCCATAAGACTAGAAAACTGCACATGTAGGTCAATAAACAAGGATCTAATCCACATCTCCGCAGTTGTCTGAGCCATAGCTTTATACTCAGACTTGACACTGGATCTCGCAACTGTACCTTATTTCTTACTCCTCCAGGTGATCAATTTCCCTGCTAAGAAGGTGTAGAACCCAGTAGTGGATTTACGATCCACATGGCATCCGGCATAGTTTGCATCCGAGTAACCAGCCAACGTCGTAGAGGACCCCTTTGAGAAGAAAAGACCCTTCCCAGGAGCCCTCTTGACATATCTAAGTACCATCAATATTGCATCCCAATGCTACTGTATTGGCTTGACCATGAATTGACTCAGTCTCCCGACTGCAAAGGAGATATCCGACCTTGTGATAGTAAGATACAACTTGCCAATAAGTTGTCTATACCTCCTGTTGTCCACCACCTGTGCATCCCCATCATAAAGTGGCATCTTGAGGTCCGTAGGAATATTGGCCTCCTTGGCCCCAAACATACCAACCTCCTACAAAATATCTAAACCATACTTTCGCTGAGAGAAGACCACACCTTCCTTACTGCAAGCTACCTCAATACCAAGGAAATACCGTAAAGCCCTCAGGTTCATAACAAATTGTTCTGCTAGGATGTACTTAACCTCAGCAATACCCTCCATATCGTCCCCTGTGATGATCAAATCATCTACATAAACCAGAAGTACCATAGTACCTCGTCTAGTCCTCCTGACAAAGAGTGAAAAAATAGCTGTCAATCTCCTGAATCCAGCTGCCTCTACAACTTGTGACAATCTCTGAAACCAGGCTCAGGGACGTTGTTTAAGGCCATATATAGCCTTCCGTAATCGACATACACACTCCCTCTGTCTCTCAAATCCAGGCGACTGTTGCATATAGACTTCCTCTTTGAGATCACCATAAAGAAATGCATTATTCACATCTAATTGGTGCAAGGGTCAATCTAACTAAACTGCCACTGCAATCAACACCTAGACTGTGGGAAGTCTGGCAACTAGAGAGGTATCAAAGAAGTCCACCCCATAGGTCTGGGTGAACCCCTTTGCCACAAGGCAGGCTTTGTACCTAGCAACACCACCATCAGAATTGAACTTCACAGTAAATACCCATCAACAACCAACAAGTGCAGCACCATCAGGAAGTAAAGTAAGCTCCCAAGTCTCACGGCCTCGAAGAGCAACCATCTCATCCTCCATGGCTGCCCGCCATTTTGGATCAAGCATGACCTCATGGTGTGTAGCTGGAATCTGTGTAGTAGCTAACGCCTGAGTAAATCCAGCAAATCCAGGAGCAAGAGTATCAGTAGCAAGCGCCCCCGTCATGGGATAAGTAGTGTAAGTCCATGACCACTTCCGAATAGCTATCGGAAGGTCAATATCATCATCTGATACATCACATGTCCTGTCCTTGTGACCATCATATAGCAAACATACGTCAGTGTCTAAAGGACTCACTTGAGAAGCCAATGGTGAGGGTGAGGATGGGGGTCCCTTATAGGTAGCATGAAGGCGAACATATGTCTACAAAGGCCCAGTCAGGCGTAGAAAGGGATGCGTAGCAGGTGGTGGTGGTGCTGTGGTAGGGACAGAAATCTCAGGAAAGCTCCCAAAACGAATGGGAGAATATAGCATAGCTGTCATATCACCCTCGGGAGGCATCTCGACAGCCGTCACAGAAAAGAAAGGTACAACCTCATAAAAGATAACATCCACTGAAACATAGTGCCGAGAAATAAGCGAATCAAAACAGCAACATCCCTTTTGTGTCCGAGTATACCCAAAAAAAACACATTTGACTACTTTCGGTGCTAGTTTATCCCAACCTGGTCCTAACAAATAGACAAAGGCAACAAACTAAAAGTTCGAGTGGTGACGTGAAACAATGGATGATCAAGATACATGACCTGAATAGGAATCTGTTTATGTAACGCAGCATTAGGCATCCGATTAACCAAAAAATTAGTCAAAACAGCGTCCCCCCAATAGAAAGGGGACAGAGTGGTAAATCAACAAGGTGCGAGCAACATCATGAATATGGCGATATTTCCTCTTAGCAACACCATTTTGCTGAGAGGTATAAGGACATGTCTCATAGATAATGCCACAACTAGAAAAGAAATTGTGCAAATGTAAAGTACAAAATTTCAAGGCATTATCTGACTAAAAGCACTTCATCAAATAAGAATGTTGAGTTTTTATTTCTTTGACAAAGTTCTCAATAATTTGTCCCACATTAGACTTATTTTTCAAGAGAAACATCCAAGTCACACGTGAAAAATCAACTAAAACAAGATAATACTTGTTCCCAAGTCGATCATGAGTACGACTAGGACCCCACACATTCATATGGATCAAATCAAAAATGGCAACAAACGAAATAGACGAACTGGAAAAACTAGCCCTATGGTTCTTGCCAAGTTGACAAGCATCACAGGTAAGAGCAGTAGTGGAGGGAATGTGGTATAATGTGTCTGAGGCAATGAATGGGTAGATGGCAAAGGTGATGGCGCCACTAGAGAGGAGATCCAGTAGAAGCAAAGCCCTCAGTAGCAAAAGCAGTACGGCTTAGACGATACACCCCATATTCCTCATGCCCTCCACCAATCGTCTTTCCAATGAATTTGTCCTGCAAGACGCATCAAAGATAGCTCAGCAATTTAGATCCCTAGTGATGCTACTAGTAAACAATAAATTCAAGGGAAAATTAGGCACATAATAAACATTTGCAAGACTCAAAGTAGGAGATAATGACATATCTCCCTTGCCAACAAGTGCCGAGTGTTTCCCATCAACCACCTACGCTGTCCTAGCAGGTGTAACAAGTGCCAACTGAGAGAAGGATCCACGGGTGCCACATAGGTGCTTGGATGCACCAAAATCAATCAACCACTCACAAGACAAAAGTGACGACATACTAGTCACAGGTGTCTCTGATGAGGAGGCCATGGCTGCAATGTCCGAAATCTGAGAGGAGGATGAAGCCTGTGTCAACTGTGCAATCAGTTGTTTTAGGATCTCAATCTCTGTACTCAAGGAGCTTACATTAAGATCGGTAGGCACTCCGTCGAAAACCTCAGCTGCCCGATTGAACATGGGTGGCCTACCATGCTTCTGCCAGCATGTAGCCTCTAGATGACCAAGTATGCCACAATAAGTGCATGGTGTCTTGGTGCGTGTACCAGACGAGCGTCCACGTCCACGGCCAAGTGCAGGGGAAAGGGTACCCCTGCCATGTCTAGGGATCACTGCCAGTGTAGACGTTTGGGTACCTATGTTTGGGGCTGTAGTACGAACTGCAACTCTATTGTGTCTACTGTAAGCCTCCTCCAAGGTAGGAAGCTCAGGAGCTGTGACAATCTGATCTCTGGCAGCTGTATACTCAGGTACAAGACCTGGTAAGAAGAGAGAGACGGCCAATTGTCTCCAAAAATTCCTCCAAGAATCATAGGCACACCCCGGCAGATAAGAGTGATGTCTCTCCAGCATTCCCTTCAAGAGGAAGTAGTACTATGGCAGAGTGCATCCTTCCTAATGTAAATAGAAAAGGTCGTAGAAGACCTGAAAAACTCATGCAGAGTTGGCATGAAAATACGTCTCGCGCAAAGACTCCTACATCTTCTTTGCAGTGTCGTAATAAATGATCTCATCCCCTATACGAGGAATAACTGTCTGCATAAGCCACGCAAAGACCATGGCATTGTCTCTATCCCAGGTGGCGTTGACGCCAGTCTTGCTCTCAGGCTCCGAATCTGTAAGGATGTGACTCTTCCCATGACCCTTGACGGTCATGAGGAAAGTTTGACACTACCGTGGGTAATTGGTCTCGTTCAACTTGACTATAGGACCAAAAAATGGATTCTTCAACACCCCGATGTCCAGAGAAGTGCTTAAATTCACCTCGGATTGATCATCTGAAGCCATCCTTACAATCTTGGAGCTGCAATCAAACTTCTATATCTAAGAAGTCATCAATCAGGTCTGAAATCCAAGATTTAGGTCGGCATCTTCACGTTGGACAAGCTTTGGCCTATCCCGGGTGTGGGGAGACTACCCGAGAAGGCCCTACTGATGCTGACGGAGGCCAGGCGAGGCCCTAGGTGGCTCTAATGGTGCTGGCAGCGCCCTGGGCGACACTGGTGGCACCTTGGTAGGCGCTGGCAACACTGGCGGCACCCTAAGTGGCGCTAACAAGGTCTAAGGTGATGCTAGTTGGCACCCTAAGTGTCACTGGCGGTGCTAGCAGTGCTTGCGGTGCCCTAGGTGACATGGGGGATGCCTTAGACGAAGCCCTAAGGCCTGCAAGTGAAGCCCTAATCGATCGGAGAGGCTAGAGGCAGAGGTAGTGGCGCGTAGCGGTGCTGCACAGGTGGTTGGTAACGCTAACGGAGTCTTCCGAGGCAACGAGCCGGTGGAGGTCAGTTCGTGGCCTTCCAAGGCAGCCCGATCGGCATCAAAGACCGATGAGTCTGGTTGGCGGCGGCAAGGGGCCGAACAACGACCAGCAGAGGCCGGTGGCCATCGGTGGAGGCTCCTCCGGGTACCTCCAATGAAGATTAGGGTTTTGGTGGACAAGGTACGGAGGCTTGTAAAGGTGAGATACCAGAGCGCTGATCTAGGATTCACTGCTCTGATACCAAATTAGTTGAAATGAGATAAGTTTATTGTAACCCTAGGTCTCTCTTATATAGAGAAAGACCAAAAGAGTAAAAATACATCCTTGCCCCTTAGGAGCACGCATGAAAAAGCTAGTAAGGAAATAACACACATATGGAATGCTAACGCCATCTTAGATCTTGTTTTCTTAGTAATAAACAATAATACAATTCCGACGAATGTTGCGGATTGTTTATCTATTAAAGCTATTACAACTGCTACCCCATGTTATTGAAAGAACTTCTACAGCTAAATTCTACCCGCATTATTTTGATTTCAACCTGATTTTTATTTACCAAATTTAATCTCATTTAATCTGTGCATATGGCTATTAATCATTTTTTTAATTGTTGTTAAGCTTCTGTTAAAATATTTAATAAAGAAAAAGGTCCAAGCACTTTTTCAGAAGAAAAGGTTCAAGCAAAGCATCATATTTCCATTCTGTTGATATAACCTCTGATATTGCTTAATTCATTATGGTTATGTATATCCAGCATGGTAACTCTTTTGGGAAAATATATAACTAGGAACATGTCTTCTTTCACTCTCTCTTATTAATCTTTGATCCACAAATTAGTCGAAAGGGTTTCAATGTTATTGCTGCTTTGGTTTCAAGGTTCTTCCTGCTTGCCAAAAAATCCCTGTTATAAAATCTAAGAAAATCTACTTAACATTTTTCCACATATAAAAAGTAAAACCTGGCCACCATATATAACAGATTTCTTACATTCCAGCTGTCACGTTCTTCTGTTAGCTGACTGCCGATTTGATTTATGAAAAAAGTTTCTCTAGAGACAAGCATAAGCTTCTAACAAGCTATAGTTATGGAAATCCAAGTCTTCAAGCTTTTCCGGGACTTTTATCAGGAAATAGGCCAAGTATCAGACTTCAATTAACATGCTTTACTTTTGTTGCTATGCATAAACAATTTTTTTAACAAAACCAAAATTTCTACGCATGTTAGTCAAGTTGTATTGAACTTAATCTTGGTACATGATATGTTTAGTGTACTTAACTAGCTACTATACGCATACATAGAAAACTGCAGACTAATGAACTATAATTGGGTTTTTCTTGGGAACTTTTAATCTGCCTTAATTTTGTTAGTAAATTTAGGAAGAGTATTTCAGAATTAGTTAAAATAGGCAAAAATTGTTCTCTCTTTCTATTTTTGTAAGGATTTGATTTGATTAGGATTGATATAATTGAGTTTGTTTCTATGTTTAGGATTACGATTAGGATTGAGATTGCTTGTAATCCCCTTTCTATATAAAAAGATGTTAGGGTCATCTCTATTAGTTCTCATTCTTAAAAAAAAAAAATCCAATTTGAAAATTCTCCAACATGATATCAAAGCGAGAGCGGTCCTAAGGAATTCCCTAGACCGCTAACCTCTCTCCTGCATGTGGCTTTCTCCACGTTGCCTTCTTTCCTCGCATGCAAATGTGTGCACTATTGTTGCTGCTTCCTGCACATATCATGTGATCTCTCTTCGTGCCTGCAACAGAAACACACATGGGGTTTCTCTGGTCTGTACGCTATCATCACACACAATCGACCTTCTCTATGCACAATAGTGTGCTACTACCCTCTCTTCCCACGTGCAATCCACACGCGCACTGCACAGCCTTTGCGCACACCAGCGTAGCTTCTATGCTCAAGCAATGCAACCCCTGCACGCACCACTGCCCTCTTCCTCGCACACCGGCATGTGATCTGCTCTACATCTATGCGCCTCTTGATGAGAACTTGCACACGGGCACGCATCACATGTGCTACTCTGCACGCCTTTGGCTGCAATCTCTTCCTATATACGTGACATGCATGCATTTGTATGTCCCTTCATATAGGGTTGTGTGATCAACTTTACAGATCACGATGTCGACTACGAGATCACCTTCCACTACTATTGAGGCCAAGACTTTGGCTTCTACTACTACCATAGTTCTACGATCTCTCCTAAGGAGCAAGACTCCTTTACAACTACCATGGTTGCAACCCCTACTACTTCTACAGACCAAGGTACTGGAACTTTTGATCCAACATCTGTCTTTACAGCTAATGTTGATGACTATTGACTTTGAGCAAGGCTCTCTCACCACTACTACAATGTGCTTGGGAATGTTTCCTTATTTATGATCGCTACTATTGTTACGACAATTGTGTGGTCGTTACTTCTACTACGGTTTTTATATCTTGCTACTACTCTACTATAGCAACTAGTAATCAACAGTGACTGCTACTTCTGCTACAGTTTGCATTACTCTGTGCTTCTTCGACTGTCTGTATTAAGGAGAGTTCTTGTTTTGCGTGCCTCCTTCAAATTGGACATTGTACACTCCAACTTAAAGGGAGTGTTAAAGAATTTAAAAAAACGTATTTCAAGATTAATTAAAGTAGGAAAAAACTGTTTCATCTCTTTCTATTTTTGTAGGAATTTGATTTGATTAGGATTGATGTGCTTGAGTTTTTGTTTCTATGTTTAGGATTAGGATTGCTTGTAAACCCCTCTCTATATAAAGAGTGGTTAGGATCTTCTTTTTTCATTAATTCTCATTCTAATAAAAGTCCATTTCAAACAAATTTCATAAAGTGTAAACATCCTTATAAGTGTTTTGGGCCTTGCCCTGAGTAGCTTTAATTAGAGAGCTTCACCGTTCCTTTGAGATTACCATATCTGTTCACCTCAATATTTAATGAGAATGAAATATTTAAATAAGCTATTGGAACACTTGAATGATCAGCATAGTCTTCCCATCCAATCAGGTGTATTGCAATTCATTTGCTTTTACCAATTTAGGTTTACTTGCAATCAGTCCAATACAAGATTTTAAGTGGTAATATCGATGTTATGCTAATAAATCTCCAAGTGCGTATATCGGATGCATGTTGAGGACATATCGTGGAAATGTCTGCATTTTGACGTCGGGTTATCAAGGTTATTGATGACCCAAAAAATTATGCATATCGAGGGCATGCTAACGACATGCCGACACATGCCAATAAATTCACTTAAATGATTAACTTGCAAGTAAATTGCAAATTATTAACTTAAAATCTTAAAAGGTTAAGCAAAAATAGCATACATATAAAACACAAGTATTGAATCAATACATAATCAAATAAAATAGTCTCTACCAGCTTAAAGTTTAAAGTAGGTGGTTGTGATATATTATCAATAGACTTATGATCTTAGAAAATTACCTAATTAGGACATTGAGAAAGTTGAAATATAAGAATGTTCTAAATCATATAAGTCATTAAATGTGTGCAAACCAATACCGAACACCATTTACGCTCCTTGTTCAGCCCGATCCCCATGCAACACCAACCACCTCTGCCTCCTCTGATGTCGCTCGATCACTTCTACTACCATCAACCTCCTCCAACGCACCCTTAAGTAGCAACAACAACATGCAGTAACAAGGCACAAACAAAATATGTATAGGCAAAATATCGAGGTTATTGAGGTTATTGTTGCCATTATCGATGGCACACCTATAAATCAACTATTGCATGCCGATATAGCCATTCCCCTAAAACCCCCATTATCAACGACATGATGGCAGAATGTCATTGGCAACTTGATCACTAGTCCATTATTTTTCATCACACTTCTCAATTTGCAATCATGCAATTGTCTTTAAGCTCGAAAATCCTGGAACCAATGTCCATCGACCGGAATAATTCCTTACCAAAATGTCAGGAAGTAGCAACAGCATGTACAGTGATGCACCCACTATTTAGATGACAATCTAGGGAATTGGAGTATATTTCTCGTGGATGCATTGTGAGTGTTCATTCCAACCAACTTTATCACAATATCTCTACATCTTATGAACTCTGCAATAAGACAAAAAAAAATTGGCCTAAAGACATTGACTTGAAAAGGCACATATGTTGCTCTTTGCTCACACCTTTAAAATCACTTACATCCAATTTTTCAAATAAAAAAGATCACTTACATCCAACCTAATAGTTGTCATTCTTATCTTTCTTTTTTATCACATCATCATGTTCTCTCATCTCCGAAGCCCCACAAGCCAAATTTCGTAAATCATATAAATTTTTCAGTCAAAATGTTACGTGGAGAAAACAAATGCAGTGCTAGCTAACCACCAGGATTACTCTTCCATATCATCCCCTATTCCTCAATTGTTGTAACTTCCACAACTCCAATGTACCCACAAGCTCTTCCAAACCAACTGACACCACTAATTGACCTAAAATTCCAGATGATAAATTTATGGAACTATATTTGTCATGGAAGATGGATCTTAAGTTCCTTTCCTACCATCTTCATAGCAGGAGACTCCTATGTCCTGTGAACTCTAGGAAGAATTAGATAAAAAAAAAATATGGGTCCGTTTCAATATATATATATGTGTGTGTGTGTGTCCAAGGATGCTGCCTTCAAATGATATTCACTAAAATTTGTTAATGACAGGTCATTTATTTATAAGATTTTTTTTTTTTTGAAAAAGTCATTCACCTATATGCTCATCATTTTTATACTCTAGTTCATGGAATGAAAAATATTGGTGTTGCTGAAATGATTCTCCACTAGTTGCTACAAATACTCTTTTTCCAAAAAACTAGTTTCTATAGTTATTGGAAACTACCTCCTCGCCAGGCTGATTTTGCTAAAATCCTTCATCATAACAGAGTTAATTTCTCTCAACATAACCAAACCATCTTCATCGGTGTGTAAGGAAAACATCAGACTTGGAATAGAGTTTTGAAATCTGAATACAATCTACAGCACACACCGTAGAGTCCTCAAGTTGACTGGTCTCAATAAAATCATAGTAAAAGGTAGCATCTTCTGAAGCAACTCTTGGGCCTTGAGGATGTCTTGTTTGGGCTGGCTGTGTGTGAGCACGCGCGTGTGTGTGTGTGGTGGTGGTGAGTCTTTTTTGGCATGCCGAAGGAGGGGGGGAGGGTGACAATCATGTGGTAGAAGATTATATTTACAATTTCTTCTTTTAAGGAAAGCAAAAATGATGACTAGGGGAAGTCCGTAGTCATCCACTTCATTACCACTAAAATTAAAACAGTGGATAAGAGATTTTGGTGCCAAAATTTAAACATAGTCAAGGATTCCCTCAACATTTTCCACCCGTGCCCTTTGACTTATGAATTATATTTGCAACTTAACAAGAGTAAGGAAAACATCCAATCGCCACATCTCAAGCAAATTTCATTTTTTAGATTCCTCTGATAAGTCATTTAATTCTAATTCTTCTGGTAACAACAATAATCATTTTTTCCCTTTCTCCCTTCGCCGACTTGGCCACCTATAGTCCTCTTCTCTTCCCTCCATTCACATGGCCAGCCATCACCTTCAATCCTCTCCTTAGACCTTCTACCACCACCAACTAAACCAATTTTTTGTATCTTCTAAATTCTCACTTAAGTTAGTGTCTGTATTGATATATATAGTGTTCACTTATATTCTCTGTCAAGAATTGGTGTGCACGTGGAAGCGTAGAGGCTTGATTGGCATGGAAACTAGTCTATGATGGGACTGATTCCACGTTGCAAATAGGGAAGAATTTCCTTATTATGACTGCTGCAGTTGGCATGGTCTTTTGAGGAAGATAACAGCAGGTTGCTGCAGATTTAAGACGTCCGGATTGGACGTCAGAAGTCTGATCTGGGCATCTGCAGAGAGGGCCAAAAGTTTGAGAAGAAGAGAGAGAGGAGAGAAGCTTTGAGCTTATGGAAATATTGTTGTATTGCTCAAATGAAAATAGTTGGGGAGGTTCTCTATTTATAGAGAGAACATGCCCACTAAAAATAGTAAAGATTCTATTCCTATTAGAGATTAGATCTTCTCTCATGTGGAAAGATCTAATCTCTTAACAAATCTCAAAACTTGTTTCCTAAACCAACTTGCTAAAAATAGGAAACAACTAAGAATAAAAAGCAACCAACTAAGAATACAAAATGATTAAATCAGGAAACAACTAATTTTGGTACACCCAAAATTGGTTCTTGGAAACCAAGAACTACCAGTCTGCTGGGCCTCCAGATTGCTACCATGTGGCCTCCTCCAAAAAAATCCCAACAGTCTCCAGTTAAGAGAAATGAACAGTTTATTATAGAATCCTATACCCTAATATACAGAGAATGTAGGTAAAATTCAGAGATATCCATAGAAAATAAATATATATATAAATAAGAACTCATTACACAACCTTGAACACTCACCCTCAAACTGGAGCATAGATATCAATCATGCTCAACTTAAAACATCTGTCGAAGAGGATCCATGGAAGTGTCTTGGTGAAGATATCAGCTGCCTAGTCCTCAAAGCCACATGAATTGTACGAATGAGCCCTTGCTAAATTAAGTCATGAGTATAGTGACAATTAACCTCTACATACTTTGTTCGCTTATAGAACATGAGATTATTCACTATATAGGTGGCTACTCTATTACCGCATCTCTTCTCTATTATAAAATCAACAGTGATATGCAGATTTGATAGGAGTGATCATATCCACATCATCTCTGCAACCATTTGAGCCATTGCCTAATCCTCTAACTTTGCACTAGACCTGCTTCTTGCTTTTCCACATTACTAAGTTTCCCAGCCACATAAGTGCATAAGCCTGTAGTAGACTTCCTGTTGGCAATGCAACCTGCATAGTCTACATCTATATATGTTGCAATATCTAAGGAAGTATCTTTTGTAAACATAATCCCCTTCCTTGAGGAACTTTTCAAGTACCTCAATACCATCATAGCAGCATCCCAGTGCTGCTTGGTAGGCCTATCTATGAATTGACTCAGGTTCTCGACTACTCACAGGATATTAGGTCGTGTCACTGTCAGATAAAGGAGCTTCCTAACCAAGCCTCTATACTGACAAGTGTCAACTGGCTAAAACCTCTCATCATGCAAGTGTGCCTTTGGATAATCCATAACGACATTTGATAGCTTGGCCCCCAGCATTCCAGTCTCTTCTAGCAAATCTGTGGCATACTCTCTATGATAGAGCAATCCCTTACTACAAGTAACCTCTATCCCAAGGAAATAGTGGAGTGGTCCCAAATCTTTGATGATAAAATTTTCTACAAGACACTTCTTCAAATCAATAATGCCTTGCTCATCATCACCCATAAGAATGATGCCATCAATGTACACTAGCATGGCCACTAGTCCCTACACAATCTTTTGTACAAATAGAGAATGATCTAACGATGATCTATGAAATCCCACTGCCTCAACAACCTTTGACACTTTCAGAAGCTAGTCCCTAAGGCTTTGCTTCAAGCTATAAATCACCTTGCGCAAACGATAGACCTTGGAACACACCCCCTAAGACTCATAACCCGATGGGTGCTGCATATACACCACTTCTTGCAGACTATTGTACAAGAAGGCATTTTTGACGTCCAACCGATATAGTGGCCAATCTTGCTGAACAGTAACAAAGATAAGAATCCAAACAGTTGGCAAGTAGGCCACTAGGGATAAAGTATCAAAGAAATCAGCCCCATATGCCTGTGTAAAGCCTTTAGCAAGCAGGCGAGCCTTGTATCTAACAACAATACCATCTAGATAGTACTTAATTGTAAAACCCACTTCAGCCAACCATAGTCACTCAAGGAGAGAGTTCTATAAGCTCCCACGTACGGCCAAAGATAAAGGTAGGCATCTCATCCCCCATGGCTTGTCGCTGCTTCGGATCATAAAGAGATTGCAAACGCAAAGTTGGAATTTGAATAACAGATAGGGCCCTACAAAACTGCCTATATGACATCTCAAGACATGCCAAGGAGACATGGTTGGAAAGTGGTTGCCTGGTGCAATTACAAGGAACTATTTGCATAGCAATACGCAAATCCAAATCTATGGATAGCTGTGGCAAAATATTGTGAGAAGACACTAGATGTGTAACACCGTTGTCCACTTGCTGGGTACCAGGAGCATCACCAGTCACCACATCGTCAAACTATAAAACATCTGTGCTCACCTAAGGGGTGATGTCGTTGGCTCAAAGGGGGGATTAAGTTTGTACATTGACTAGCTCAAAAACAAGAATAGTCACCAAAGGAGTGAGAGCCTAGGAGGAATAAGCATAAGTGTCGTGTTAGGAATGTCATGAATGTCTCCCAGCATTAGAGTAAGGTACAAACTCATGAAAGGTCACATCCATACTAACATATTGATGTCGATAAATGGGATCATAGCAACAATATCCCTTTGGGTACGTGAATATCCCCAAAAAACACAATTGATAGATTAGGGGGCCAATTTGTCACGGCCAAGAGCGAACACGTGGACAAAGGCAACACACCTAAAGACACGGGATTGGACATGAAACAAGTTTCCATTTGGATACAGGATTTGTAAGGAAATTTGCTCATGAATAGCAGAGGAAGATATGAGGTTAATGAGATAACAAGTTATCAATATCACATCACCCCGTAAGTAGGACATTATTATGAATAAACAAAGTTCTAGCAACATCCAAGATATGATGATGCTTACGCTTGCAACCCCATTATGCTGCGATGTATAAAGACAAGTGGCCAGTGTATAATGCCCTAAAACTTGTGGAAATCACGCAAATATTGAGTACAAAATTAAAAACCATTAACAGAGCAAAATAATGTTAATAGTAGCATCAAACTGAGCCTTTATTTCCAAAACAAAATTTTTAAGAATAGAACTAACATTAGACTTCTGCTTCAAAAGAAAAATCCAAGACAATCTAGAGAAATCATTGACAATGACAAGATAGTGCTAGTGTCCCAACCTATCGAGAACACAACTAGACCCCAGACATCCACATGAACCAACTAAAATAACTCCTATGACCCGAAACTCTAGCTAGAAGGGTAAGTACTCCAGTGATGCTTCCCAAGCTGGCATGCATCATAATTGATAATAGCATTAGGAGATATCTATGCAATGACTTGTCGAAGCCTGTCCAGTGGAAGGTTGCCCAAACAAAGATGTCTTTGAAAAGGAGATTTAACAATAAAGGTGATGCCATCAAGACTCGCAGTAGCATAATGAAAGTAGAACAGGTGATAAACTCCCTCCTCTTCACGACCACCACCAATCGTCCTCCCCGTTAGAACATCCTGAAAATTACATGTAATTGTGTCAAAGATAGTCCAGCACTTTAATTCTTTGGTGATTCCATTGATAGAAAGTAAACTAATTGGAATATCAAGAACAAGTAGAACATCTATCAGTCATATATTGAGGGCAACAATAACGTCCCTCTGACCAGTAATAGGGGAGTGCCTCCCACCTGCCACCTAAGTTGTACATCCAAGGGAAACAAAGTGGAGATGATGGAAGCGTCGTCAATCTCCACACAAGTGGCGAGATGCCCCAGAGTCCACTAGCCAATCATATCACAAAGCACATCAATCTATGTGGAGAGCGCAAGTGGTATACCTGAAGAGGTGGTTAAGGTAGCAATATCAGAGTTGGATGAGGTATCCTAAGAATGCTAGGTGAGACACTAAAGAAGCTCATCGTAATCAGATTAAGGTACTAAGATTGTCTCTAAGGCTCTAAGCTGATCTATTGTGGTAACAACCTGATTGGTAGAGGGTGGTCGTTCATGCTTGGTCTAGCAGATACTCTCAGTATGGCCAAGCTTCCCGCAATAAGTGCAGGAAAGGCATCCTCTGCCTTGAGCAGCACGTGCTAACCCCCTTCCTTGGGTAGAGAGCACACCATGTCCACAGTTGTGGCTAGCAACCAAGGTGCGTGTCAGCACTGTAGGCTCCTCAGAAGTAAAAGAGAGATTCGATTGATCATGTTGTATGCTTCCTCAAGGTTAGAAAGCTCTACTAGGGTAAGCATCTAAGAACAAGCAACTGAATACTCAGGCCCCAAGCCAACCAAAAACTATAGGACTACACTTCCTTACCATACACCTTCTATGTGTCATAGGTACATACACGGCGACACACATTGTACTTCTCAAATAGGGCCTTGAGTGTCGAGTAGTACTAAGATAAAGTGTGACCTTCCTGACAAAGATGTGACATCTCACTATAGATGTGAAACACTCAACTGGAGTTTTTCTCACGTAAGTAGGTATCTCTCATGTTGTCATACATCTCCTTGGTCGTCTTGTAGTACATAATCACTTCCCTTGTTCTAGGGATGACCGAGTTTATGATCCACACACGGATCACGGCATTGTCCTTCCACGTGGCATTCTTGCCCTTTTTCTCAACCTCTGGCTAAAGCACAACGTGCTCCTTATCACGAACCTCCACCATCATAAGAAAGGTCTGCGACCATCAAGCGTAGTTAGTCCCATCTAACTTCACCATGGGAGCAAAGAAAGGGCTCTTGTAAGCCCTTGCACCCATAGCATGCTCCGGTGTCACCCCTGAAGAAATTTGGATGTCGTCTCAACCCGAACTAATCAAAGAATATGGTATCTAAATTTAAAACAATAGATTGGAGGAGATGTAGACACTTATGTCCCGTAAAAGGTGAATTGATCCCTACAGATCAACTAGCAAAACACCTAAGGTCCAACGAAGGACCTAAGAATCCACATGGTACGTAAGACTACTCTGGGAGGTAGCACTGGGCTGGAGGCAGCACTAGCAAACACCGCATAGCCCTCAGTAGCATTGAGAGGTAGTAATAAGGCCTTTGGTATCATTGCTAGGCATTGCTTAGCCCATAGCAGTGCTGAGAGGTGGCGCTAAGGTCCCTTGGTGGCATTACTAGGCTGTGTAGGGTGGCTTGACAACACTACTAGGGTCCTCCCGATGTTGGGGAGGTTTAACAGTGCTTAGGTCAAGGCAAGGGACCCACAATGACGCAAGATGGGGCCACTGCGAGTGACTTGAGATGGACGAGAGGGCTCGATCACGCAAGGGAGATGATCTGGGCTCTCCTCTACCAAGCATCGCCAAGAGGAAGGAGTTTAGGATGATGGCAGCGAGATGGTGTTGTTGCCAGTCATCAAGAAGGCCACCAGTCGGGCGAGAGGTTGGCAGCAGCAATGGTGGTTGTAGATCTTGTGTCACTACAATCATTATACAAGATGCAGGACGGAACTTAGAAGAGTCCGATTCCAACCCATCTCTATGATGAGAGTGTCTTAAGATGCAATTTTACAAGAGGACTCAAGGCCTAGACTAGATGGCACCCTTTGATATTAGCATACAGATATTGCAGTTGTGAAGCACCACCTTAGGGGCACATGGACAGCCTCCTAAAAGCACTTGTGACACTAGTATTTGCTCAAGGCTCTCAAGCACCGGAGTACTTGTGAGGATCTGTTTCAGGAACATGGAATATCAGTCAGAGAATTTCAAATTCTATGTTGGATTTTGCTTTGTGGCAAAAAAACTGCAAAATCATCCTTATGCACGCGGTATATTGACCTTTGGTCAAAAAGTCCAAACTAAATATGTGGTCCACTAGATTGTTGTTTTAAAATGTGGATTTGTTGACACAGAGAGTTTAATCCAAAAGAGACCTACTCTCGTTGCACAGTGACATATGCAACTGCTTTCTTCAATGTGACATGTTATTTATTACCCCACTTAGTGTGGGAAAGGCTTTGTAGCTGCTGTTGGTATAAAACAATAATCGTTTTTTTCATATCACTTAAGAATTTTTGCTAGTTAGAATCAATAAGGATCTTCAAAAGTCTGAGTAGATCTAATTTAAATTATATTTTGGACCTGATTCTGATTTTAACATTGGGAAATAGTTACATTCCCATCCCTAAAATGTAAAGGTTGTTTCTTTCTTTTTTCTGAAAAAGAAAAGGACAGCTACTAGAGGTTAGAAGCCATCCACTTCATTCCACCTTCAAACCTGAAAGCAATTCACAAATGAGGTTGTTTCAAATGTTGCTGTTGTACCCCTTTGGCCTTTGCTTATTCATTCGTCTTGAGTCATGCACATTTTATTATTTATTTTATTATTTTCTTAGAGTTGTACTGAACTTTTCCCACTTTTAAATATTATGAGATAGGGTTAAAGAATAAAGATTACTTGGTCATTTTCTCCTACCTAATATCAGAGCAACGATCCTAGATTGAGGCTCAATATCCTACCAAAAACCCTAGCCTTCCTCACCCTCTACCAAAACCCCTCACCACTAGCCCTCTCTCCTCTGCAACAACCCTGCAACAGTGCCGCCAAGGCCCAACAGGGCCCTAGTGCCACCACAGGGACCTCCTGCTCCCCTCGCAATGCTACAACAAACCTTGCTGCGGCATCTGTGCACCTCACGCCACCTGTGAGGGGCTCCTATGGTCTTGTGCAGGGGTTCCTCTTCACGTGCACATGTGCGTAAAGGCCTATTGTTGGTAGGAGGGAGTATATTGCCCTCCTCTCTTCTATCCTAGACAGCAACAGGCTCTAGAAGGGAGAGGCAGTCACTTTTGTGGTTTCCTATTGCCTCGGAAGTGATTGCTACACCTACAATACCATACTTTTCATACCACAGATTTGAAACAAAGTATTGAGATCTAATTTTCAGGTTCAAATTGAGTTTTTTGATAGTTGGTGATTGATTGGATGCTTTTGCCTTGATTTGTGGCTTTTTAGAGTGGTTCTGTTGAAGGAAGATGCCGTCTTCAAGTTCTTCTGAGGTGACATCTGATCCCGTTTGAGAGACATAAAGCAGTCCCTTTTTTTGTCCCAAGGTCAAGTTGGATGAGACCAACTATGCCCAATAGTCACAAACTTTTCTTATGACAGTGAGAGGTTATGATAAGGAGCATATTCTTTTTCAACCAGAACAACAGAGAAGACGAGCCAGCATGCTACATGGAATAAACATAATGCCATGGTATATGGTTGGATTATCAATTGTGTCATTCCTAAATTGGTGATGAGATCATGTATTATTAGACAGCTAAGGAGATGTGGGATAGCCTGAGAGAGATAGACTCCCATGAGAAGAATTCAACCGGGGTGTTTCGAACCTTCCATGAGCTTACGCAGTTATGCCAGAAGGGTCATTCACTGGCCCAGTACTATTCAGCGATGAAGGGCCTGCTGGAGAAGCACAATGCTAGTAGACCTATGTGTACATGTGCTTCTTAGAGGGCATACAGGAAGGAAATAGTTTTCTTACTCTTCTTGTCCGATTTTGGAGCAAAGTTTACTGCTGCATGTTCTCGGATCCTTACTCTAGCAAAGCTCCCTTCACTTGAGGAGACCTATAGTAGGTTGAGCCAGATTGTTATTCATCTTCCTATTGTAGAGGTTAATGGTCAGACTTTGGCTCTTGCGACTACTTCTGGATGAGGCAGAGGGTCTCCTATATTATGAGGCAGAGGTCGTGGTCGTATGCTGGGAGGACGAGACCATACTCAGTGCACTTATTGCGGCTAACCTAGACATGTTGAGGCCACTTGTTGAATGAAGCATAGTCATCCCCCCACAACCAACCAGGCAGTTGAGTCTACTGAGGCTATTTCTAGCACTATGTCTCGGGCTGAGTTTGAAGATTTACTACAACTTTTCTCACAGCTGACCCAGGCTTCTACTACTACTCTCGAGACAACTACCCTTGCCTCTTCGTCAGGTACAGATCTTGTTTATTCTTCCCAATTTGCAAATCGATGGAGTAGTGACTAGTTAGTTGACTCTGGGGCTTCACATCACTTCTGTGGAGATCAGAGGTGGTTTCCACAACTTAGGCCTATTCCTTCAAGCAGGACAATACAAGTAGCTGATGGGAAACATTCCCATGTTGCTGGACAAGGGGAGGTTCCTATTCCCGCACTTTGAGATTACCTGACATGTATCAAATTTTCCAATTAGTCTACTTTCTGTGAGTCAAATTACAACGGAGGTAAACTGTCATGTCATTTTTTATGATGTGCCTTGTGTATTTCAGGACAAGCTCATGGGATGGATGATTAGTGGAGGACGTGAAGAAAGGAGGGTGTATCGCCTAAGCCAGAATCCAATTGCTACTACTTGCCATGGGGAGGTCACCTTTGCAGCAAAGAGTCCCTTCCAGTGGCACCTTTGCCTTGGTCACCTTCCTCTAGATCAGCTCTGGTGTGTCATACCTCATATCTCTCCATTTGCGATCATCACATGTGATACTTATCAATTGGGCAAGCATCATTGCTCCAATTTTCCTTCTAGTCAGAGTGTTGGGTCTACTACCTTATTTGAGTTGGTTCATAAGGATGTATAGGGTCCTAGTCGAATTCTTGATCGACATGATCACCATTATTTTCTTGTCATCATTGATGATTTTTCTAGAGTAGCATGGTTTTTCTTATGAAAAATAAATCAGATGTGGGTACTATTATTGAACATTTTATACTGGAAATAAAGATCTAGTTTTCTACTATTGTTAAGATTGTGTGATCAGATAATGCTCATGAATTTTTTACTCGTCAATTGTCTTTGTTTTACAAATCCAATACATTGCGCATCAAACTACATGTGCTCATACCTCTCAACATAATGTAGTTGTTGAGAGGAAACATAGGCATTTATTAAATGTGACTTGTACATTATTGATACATCACAATATTCCTTCTCTTTATCAGGGGAAGCCATCTTGATTGTGTGTTTTGTTTATGAACAAGATGCCCAACTCTACTATTTATGAGAAGATTTCTTGGCAATTGTTGTATCCTGATCGTAAGATTTTTCATGTGCCACCTAGAGTTTTTGGGTGTATTGTTTTTGTGCATAATCTCACTCCTGGTCGGGATAAGTTAGCTCCGAGGGTAATCAAGTGTATTTTCTTGGAATATTTTCAGACTCGGAAGGGTTATCGGTGCCTTAATCCTATTTCTAGTCGTCATTATGTCAGTGTTGACGTACCTTTCATGAATCCATCCCTTATTTCTCTACTGCGGGGCATGATCCTTCTCCAGAGGTTGTTAAGGCACCTATGTCTGTACCTCTCATATCGTCAGAGAGTATACCGATTCCTGATCCTATGCCCTCTACCACTAAGCCTGTGCGATATCAGGATCCATGTGTTACCTTCGAGCTTCCTATTACTTATAGGTAAAACCACCCTTCACTCACACCATCTTCCTCAATATAGGTGAACACAGATATTTTAAAGACTAACAGTATTTTACCGAGTTGTAATGATACAGGTGCAGGGATGGATGGCACTACTTCTAAGCGAGTACAGGGGATTATGCCTACTACTATGGATCTTTCAATTGCTATTCGGAAGGCACCTCAGAGCTATGCCCAGTATGACATAGCAGGCACCCTATCTCTTAAGGGCCTGGGTACCACCTTTAGGAGATTTTGTGTTGTTGTGTCTACTACCTAACTGCCTACCACCTACTAGTAGGCCATGCTCGATCCAAAATGACGTCAGGCCATGAAAGATGAAATGGTTGCCTTACGTTCACAGGGTACTGGGAGCTTACTACTCAAGATGGAGTTGCTGTTGTTGGTTGTCGATGGGTGTTTGCCATCAAATATAACTCGGATGAGTCGATTGCTCGATACAAGACCTATCTTGTCACCAAGAGGTTTACCCAGATGTCAAGGCATTGTTAAGCTCAAGTAATGTCTTGCAAGTAGATTTGTTATGAAGGACCTTAGACCATTGAGGTACTTCCTTAGGATAGAAGTTGCTAGCAAGAAAAAAGAATTATTCTATCTCAAAGAAAATATGTTATAGATGTCCTACAAGACATAGGCATGCTAGGCCAAATCAACCAACATTCCTATGGACCCTAAAGCAAGACTTTATAATGAGGAGGCTGAGCTTGTTGACAATAGACAATTCAACCAAGTTGTTGGCAAACTTCTTTATCTAACCATCACTAAACCTGACATTTCCCTAGCTATTGGCTTGAGTCAATTCATGGATAGGCTGACAAGGCAACACTAGGATGCAACCATGATGGTGCTGAGGTACTTAAAGAAGGCACCTGGACAAGAAATATTGTACAGCAGAGGGGCATCCAAGGGTGTAGTAGGGTAGTCTGATGCAAACTACGTAAGATGCTTAACCAACAGGAAGTCCAATACGAGATTTTATACTCACGTTGTTGGGAATCTAATGACATGGAAAAGTAAGGAGCAGGTAGTCGTCACCAGATCCAATGCATAGTCCAAGCATAGAGCAATGGCCTACACTACTGCAGAGATGATGTGGGTGAAATCACTTTTGATAGACTTGCATATTTTCTATGACACACCTATGGAGATGAAGTATAATAACAGAGCTAACATGCACATTGCTAACAACCTCATGTTGCACGAGAAGACAAAGCACGTTGAAATTGGCTGCCACATATGCATGAATTGATCCAGCATAGACTCATCCGTATTATTCTTATTACTTCAGGGGACCAAACAGTAAACATCTTTACCAAGCCACTACTACGTTCATCTTTTGATGTTTGTCGTTCCAAGCTGAGCATGATTGACATCTATGCTCCAGCTTGAGGGGTAGTGTTGTAACCATTCGGTATTTGCTTGTTTATATCTTAAGTCTTGTACCTTTTATTATTTTATTATTTTCTTGAGGTTATACTGAACTTTTCCCATCTTTATATATTATGAGGTAGGGTTAGAGAATAAAGTTTGCTTGCCCATTTTCTACTATTGTTGCTTCATGGGCAATGTCGAAGAAAATGAAGTTTTTTATTTTAAAAGCAAATCCTAGCAACTCTTATATAGAGAGGAGGGAATACAAAATTACATACATGCCATGAAGAAATAGAAACTCTCAAAGAACCACAAATATCACTATGTTAACACTCCCCAAAGAATCAAAAATATCACTATGTTAACACTCCCCCTTAAGTTAGAGCATAGATGTCTATCAAGCCTATCTTGTCATAGAGGAGCGTCTCTTCTTAGTCAATGCCTTTGTTAGGATATCTACAAGCTAAAGCTCAGAAGGCACATGAAGAGTGACTATTTTTCCTTTCAACACAGCATTTCGAATAAAGTGACAGTTCACCTCCATGTACTTAATCCTTTCATGAAAGGCATGATTAGAGGCCATGCAGGTGGCTAGTTTATTGTCACAATACATAGGAACTAAGCTCTCTCTACTTGGACACCAAGATCATTCATGAAGGTGATCCATATGACCTGACATGCAGTGTGAGCCATTGTCCTATACTCTGCCTCGACATTAGAGCGTGCAACAACAGTCTGCTTCTTGCTACACCATGAAACAAGATTCCCTCTGAGGAATATGGCATAACTAATGGAAGATCTTCTGTCCTTAACAAATGTTGCATTGTTCGCATCAAAATAGGAATGATCCAAATGCCTATTGTTCCTATAGTACAACCCCTTTCCAAGAGACCCCTTCAAATACTTCAAAATCAAGCAAACATCATGCCAATGACTATAACACTGTCTATAAACTGACTTCTTCTACCGATTGTGGAACTAATATCCAAGCGTGTAATTTCCACAATGCTCTTGTACCTATGAACATCCTCAAAGAGTGGATCCTCTATCTCCCTATATATCTTCTACTCAACATGAATGGCTGACTAGTTTCCAAGGCTTTATGCTCTATCCAATAAGAGGAAGGCAGCAACGGTGGAGTGCTGGGATGGCTCCAGGTGCCCAACCTTTACTAAGAACCTCTCAGACCAAAGGACATAAGAGCCACAGGAATGTCACGTATGCTGAAGGGTTATCATCCAGAGGGTGGTATTGACACCTTTTAATGGGATGGAGGTGACTTCTCGATGAGAGATGCCTACTCAAGGCTAAAGAGTATGGGACCTTTGACAAACATCGACTTCCTTAGAGATTATAGATTGATATGGACAACAGCATGCCCTCTAAAGATCAAGATCTTTGCTTGGCTCCTTAGAAGAGGAAGACTCGTGACGAGGATGTAGAGGGCTGGATGGGTGCTTGAGACGGCCACCAAGTGCCCCTTGTGTCATGTAAAGGATAAGGACATAGACCATTTGTTCTTTAAATGTAGACTATCTACGCAGATTTGGAGGCACTTTCACCTTGAATGGATTGTACACACATCTAAACATGAATTTTGGAGCTCCTTTAGGATAGAAAGCCAATACCATGGACAAAATACCTTCCAATCAGAAAAAGAGAGAGGGATCGGCAATTTTGTAGGGCATTTTCTTAGGGAGAAATGAGGCCATCTTCAAAGAACAACATGCTTATTTTGAGAATGTTGTTTCCATCTCTCTTTTCCATTTTTGGGAAATGTGCATGTAGTTGGTCTGCTTTGCAGATTTTTTGATTGAATGAAGCTAGCTGGTTATCAACCGAATAACCACCCTTACACCTTTCAAAAAAAAGGTGTCCCTAGGACATACTTCCTTTGTGAGAGTACCAGGCCATGTTCATCTCTAACTGTCTATACCCCCAAAGTATATCGCAATTCTTCAAGGCCTTTTGTCATAAAGACCTTTTGTAAGAATGCTTTAGTCTCCTAAACTCCCTCATAATCATCTCCTGTCAAGACCATGTCATTAACATACACAGCACAAATTGCAATGGCAGAGGTACTCGTCTTGATGAAGATAGAATGACTAAATGTGGATCATCCAAACCCAACCATTATCAACTCATTGGTCAGCCTCTTAAACCAAACACGAAGACTCTACTTCAGGCCATATATAGCTTTCCTCAACTTACATACATGCTCCCTGTGAACCTTGTAACCAGGACGTTGCCTCACATACACCTCGTTCAGATCACCAAAAAGGAATGCATTCTTGATGTCAAGATGATATAGCAATCAATTTGTATCTAGAGCAACTAATAAGATGACACGAATACAAGGAACCCGAGCCATAGGAGAAAAGGTCTCCAAGTAGTCGACTCCATAGGTCTATATAAACCCCTTAACCACCAATCTTGCCTTGAATTTGTTAGTACCATCTGCACAATACTTTATTGTATAAACCCACTTACAATCAGCAACCTTAGCTCCCTATAGGCATACCACAAGTTCCCATGTGCCACATATAGTGAAGGCTTCCACCTCAGCATCCATAGCCATCTTCCATTGAGGATCCCCAGAAGCTTCTGAATAATCACGCAGGATGACAGTGCTGAGTAATGCACTAGAAAGCCATTGTATAGAAGGAACCAGATGAATCATTGATGTGTAGTGAGAGACTAGATATAATTTACAGGAGCGAATGACTTTCTAAAGCAATCGGTCTTTCATCTTCATTTAAGCTCTGCATTGACAAAGACACGCCATCAAGAGGAACTATCATAGTAGGTAATGAAACAATAGGAGGCTCCTTAGGACATCTATGGTATGCTTGTAGCTGGCGAGGAACAAGCTCGATGTTTGTCCCTTCTTCTGAAAAGAAAGGGGCCTTCTCAAAGAAGGTAACATCTGCAATAACTATATATTATCGATTACTAGGATCATTACAGCAATACCCTTTCTGTGTGAGAGAGTAGCCAAGGAAGATGCACTTAACTGCTCGTGGGAACAACTTGTCTTGTTGCCCAATAGAATGCACAAAGCATATACATCCGAAGACACAGTAGCATAGTAAAAGGTTGATTCACATCAAGATGTAGTAGCTGGAATGAGATTTCCCCATTCAGAACTGATGAGGGGACCCGATTGATTAAATAAGTGAAAAATTGGAAGTGTAAGTATAGCATCACCTCATAATTGTTTTAGCACCTTCATGAACACCATGAGGATCTTAGTGATGTTGAGTATGTACCTCAATTTCCTCTCAGTGATGCCATTTGTTGAGAGATATAGGTACAAGATGTCTGATGTAAGGTGTCATTTGTAATGAAGAATCACTCCAGCTCCTTTTTGCATGAATTCTAAAACATTCACTATGAAATTTCTTAATGGCAATAAAGTAGACATTTTGTACCTTAGCAAATAATCATTTCACAATGTAAAGGATCTCAGACCGAGCCCAGATGGATCCGTTATAATCATCAATAAATACTACAAAGTACCGGTGGCCTACAATACTAGTTATGCGAGATGATCCCCAAATAACATGGTAGATCAGTTCGAAGGCAGATCTACTACATTCTCAATTCATGGAGAAAAGGTAGATCAATGATGTTTGCCCAACTGACAAGCCTTACAATCAAACTTGGCAAATAGGGGCAAATTCGGAAACATCTGGTGAAGCTTCCCAAATAAGGGATGACTAAGTCGACAATGCCACTGTAGAGGATCCGTAGAAATAGAGGCAGTTTCTGCAAAATGAGTAGGGATAGCGAGGTAGTATAGTCCATCACTCTCATATCTGCCACCAATGATCTAACTGGTTTGCCTTCTCAAAAGAAAACATGATCTAACCAGTTTGCCTGTCGTGAAAGTAGCAATGATGCTCATTAAATATGACACGACACTTCATATCCTTGCACAACTTGCTTACTGAGAAGAGACTCATAAGAAACTCAAGGGCACAATGAAAATCTAATATCTACAGCCTAAATGAGAGCTGAACATCCCCAACTACTATCACTGGGGAGTTGGAGCCATTAACCAGCTTCATAAATGAAACTGTTTTGGCTAACTGAGTCTTACACAAGAAACTAGGATTACCAGTAAGGTGAGTGGAAGCACCTAAGTCAATTACCATTACTGTAGATGTCAAATTCGCCTAGGCCCAATCAACATCAGTGAGAGCAACAATCGCCTAGGCCCCATCAACATCAGTGAGAGCAATAAGCACACAAGAACTCTCAGTACATGCAGTCAACAAGTCTCCATAGCAAATCCATCTTATCATAAACCTCTCAAGGAGGTAGTATACTAAGACAAAGATAGTAAGGGATAATAATCCTGAGCGATGGTAGGAGTCGATCCCATGCAACAATTAGAAAATAATCCTAACTAGTAAGAGAAAGCAAATCCTGATTACCATAGTAGAGAGAGATCAAATCATCCAAAAAACTTGGAGAGGTAGGTTGAGCAGGAACATGTCATTGAGAGAATCGAGCCATCTCCAAGATGCAAAGACAATAGAACACAAACACGATGAAGAGTTCACATGCACCTACCTACACGTGCACACATCAAGATCCAACGCATGCAATGGCATTACACGTGCGCAATGTGTAGCGAGGCGCTATGTGCACTACGCTCAGGGCTACGTTGCGCACTGCAGCTCTACGTATGGTGCATGTAATGTTGTGCTGCACACTACGTGCGATGCAGTGCGGCACTACACACAATAACATATTGTACATTCCTGGAGCTACTACGCTTCAAGAGAGAACAATTACGGTGGCAACGAAGGATTGATGTACAGGAGAAAGGGTATGGCAATCAAGAAGGTATCGAACATCAACCTTGTTAAAATATAAAATAAGAATAAAATAAACACAATATTAAAAGCATCACAATCATGAACATTTGGATTTACATGGTATCAAGAATTTACGCGGAAGCGGAGCATGGAGACTCCCATACATAGGAAAGTAGCCCAATAAAGGGGCTATCAACGCATGGAGAGGGAGAGCAACTCTGTGGCTACTACAGACGACTGGCCTGATCCTGTAGGGAATGAAAATCAGTCCAGCAATGGCTGGACAAACCTACCTACTTGGTAAACCAAGTTGCAGGCCAATATACTATGTGCAAACCAATCTACAGTGGAGGAAAAAGTCTGGCCTGGTTGTTGAACCCTTCTATAGGGACTGGAGAACGTCGGTCCACGCTTTGACTGGTCAGTCGGGATGCGTGAGACCTGTAGGGATCCTCCTAGGGTCGGCTACCACTTGTAGAAGAAGTAGAGAGGGAGGAGAGGAGCACAATAATTGGAAGAAGTTTTCTATTGCTCAAATCTCAAATCATAAGAAAGGTTCCCTTTAAATAGAGAGTACATATTCCTACTTCTAAAAATTGACTTAACTAACAAAATCTAATCAAATCTTCTAGATTTGGTAAAATCAAATCTTACAACATCTCCTAAAATAAATAAACCAAATTAGGCTTATTTGCCAACTAAGAAAAAACAACTCCTACTTGGACTCCAAAACCAATGGCGCTATTGGCCTTTGGATAGCTGCCACATGGCATGTACCACATGGCACTTTTCATCGAATCCGACACTCCCCCTCAAGTCGGAGGTCAAGAGTCTGATGACTTACCAAAATTGAAATTGATGCATCGTTCTTCTTGAGAATTTGAGGATGATCTTCGTGTCTCTTCTTTTACATTCGAGAGTCGAGCTCTTCATCTTAGCATTCCTCGATGTATTAGGAAGTTCCACGTATCTCCTCAAGAAGTATGGCACCTTGCTCCTGACTTTTTTTTTGAGCCAAGGTCACCAAGAGAAATTGTAGAAGTTGATGCATTCTTGGAGTTCTTCTAGAGGCTACACTATGCCTCTTCTGGTAAATCTCCTCGTATTTCTTCTTGTTTTTCTCCTACAGCTCCTCCAAAAGAACATGCAACTTCTCTTGATCTCTAATGAAGACTTTGAAAGCGCGAGCCCATAAAATGTAGTTAAAGACCCACGAAGCTTGATGGTTGTCCTAAAAACGATCACCTTGCTCTCTCACGGTCCAAGCAAGGCGTTATTGACAGTTGATGATGCTTCCGCCATCTCTACCACGTAAGTCGCTGGTTTGAATCCTCCTTCACCGCGTAAGTCACTAATTTTCTTGAAGGGGGAACTTTTCTAGATGTGCAAAACACCACCGCACGATCTTGAACCACACGTACGACGAGTCTAGACCAACCTAGCTCTGATACCATGTCAAGAATTGGAGCGGAAGCAAAGTGTGGAGACTCCCATACACAGGAAAAACATACCAATGTTGGGGTTTTTAACGCATGGAGAGGGAGAGTAGCTCTGTGGCTGCTGTAGACGACCGACCTGATCCTGTAGGGGCTGAAAAACAGTCCAACAGTGGCTGGACAAACCGGCCTACTTGGCAGACCGAGTTGCAGGCCAATCTGCTATGTGCAAACTGATCTACAGTGGAGGAGAAAACCCAACCTGGTTGCTGAACCCTTCTGCAGGGACTAAAGAACGCCAGTCCAGGCTTGGACCAGTCTATTAGGATGCATGCAGACCTGCAAGGGTCCTCCTAGGGCTGGCTACCACTTATAGAAGAAGTAGAGAGGAGAGGTGCACAATAATTGGAAGTTTTTCTATTGCTCAAATCTCAAATCTCAAATCATAGGAAAAGCTCTCTTTAAATAGAATACATATTCCTACTTCTGAAAATAGACTTAACTAATAAAATCTAATCAAATCTTCTAGATTTGGTAAAATCATATCTTACAATATCTCCTAAAATAAATAAACCAAATTAAGCTTACTTGCCAACTAAGAAAAAACAACTCCTACTTGGACTCCAAAACTGATGGCCTATTGACCTTTGGATAGCTGCCATGTGGTATGTGCCACATGGCACTTTTCACCGAATCCCAACACTCCCCCTCAAGTTGGAGATCGGGAGGCCAATGACTTGCTGAAATTGAAATTGATGCATTGTTCTTCTTGAGATTTTGAGGATGATCTTCATGTCTCTTCTTCTACGTTCGAGAGTCGAGCTCTTCATCTCGACATTCCTCGATGTATTAGGAAGTTCCACGTGTCTCTTCGAGAAGTATGGTGCCTTTCTCCTGAGCCGACAAAGACCTTCGACTTTTTTTCCAAGCCAAGGTCACCAAGAGAAATTGTAGAAGTCAATGCATTCTTAGAGTTCTTCTAAAGGCTACACTATGCCTCTTCTGATAAATCTCCTCATATTTCTTCCTTTTGCCGTCCTCCTGCAGCTCCTCCAAAAGAACATGCAACTTCTCTTCACCTCTAATGGAGCAAGCCCACAAAATGTAGTTAGAGGCCCAACGGAGCTTGATGGTCGTCCCAGAGATGATCACCTTGCTCTCTCCCGGTCCGAGCGAGGCATTGTTGATGGTTGATGATGCTTACGCCATCTCTACCACGTAAGTCACTGGTTTGGATCCTCCACCACGTAAGTCGCCAGTTTTGTTGAGGTGGTAACTTTTCTGGATGTGCAAAACACCACCACACGATCTTGAACCACGTACGACGAGTCTAGACCAACCTGGCTCTGATACCATGTCAAGAATTGGCACAGAAGTGAAGTGTGGAGACTTCCATACGCGGGAAAAACAACCCAATGATGGGGTTGTCAACGCATGGAGAGGGAGAGCAGCTCTGTGGCTACTGCAAACGGCCGGTTTGATCCTGTAGGGGCTGAAAAACAATCTAGCAGTGGCTAGACGAACCAACCTACTTCACAGACCGAGTTGCATGCCAGTATGCTATGTGCAAACCGGTCTGCAGTGGAGGAAAAAGTCTGGCCTGGTTGCTGAACCCTTCTGCAGGGATTGGAGAATGTCGATCCAGGCTTGGACCGGTCTGTGGGGATGCGCACAAATCTGCAGGGGTCCTCCTAGGGCCGGCTACCACTTGTAGAAGTAGAGAGAAAGGAGAGGAGCACAATAATTGGAAGAAGTTTTTCTATTGCTCAAATGTCAAATCTTTAAATAGAGAGTACATATTCCTACTTCTAAAAATAGACTTAACTAACAAAATCTAATAAATCTTCTAGATTTGGTAAAATAAAATCTTACAATATCTCCGAAAATAAATAAACCAAATTAGGCTTACTTGCCAACTAAGAAAAAACAACTCCTACTTGGACTCCAAAATCGATGGCCCTATTGGCCTTTGGATAGCTGCCACGTGGCACTTTTCACCAAATCCCAACACATGGAAACCCCTATCACAAAGAGATGAGAGAAAATCATGAGAGAAGCACCTTTATGGACATAATCTCTAAATATTTCTTCTCAAGGATAAATGGAGGGTATAGGGCCCTTTTATATGCCACCACACACCTCTCCTTCTCGTACTCCATTATGTGGGACTAAACTATTTGTAATTGGATCTCACACACTATTCTATTATCCAACACCAACAATCATTTCTTTCAATACTTCCCCTCAAGCTAGAGCATGGAATGCTTAGCTTATGCAACATAAATCCTTACTCTTACAAGAACACAACACTCAACTAGTGCAACTAGGTCATGGCTCTCCTCTAATCGAATGACAGTTGCAACCTCATTCTTACTTGTAGGCAGGTGTACTAATGACGAGACATTAACGAGGTTGGAGTTTGGTAGATGAACTACTAAATTTGGCTCTGATTAATCTCTCTCCTAGAAACCTCAACTGGTGTCGATGCCTTCCCCATTGGAGATCTTAAAAGTGGGTCTCTCCCATAGAAACTTCTAGACTAGGCCTCTTTCACATGGAAACTCGAAGTAGGCCTCTCCCTTGGAGACCTCAAGGTCAGCCTCTCCCATACAGGAACTCAAAGTGAGCCTCTTCCTTGGACACCTCGAGACAATGACTACAATGGCGACAGAGGATTAATGTAGAAGAAAGGGGTATAGGAATAAAGAATGTATCAAACATTGACTTTGTTAACGTATAAAAGCCGAATCAAATAAATGCAATATCAAACGTATCACAATTATGAATGCTTGAGTTTATGTGGAAACCCCTCTCACGAGAGGGGAGAAAAAATGGGAGCACTCCTATGGGCATGATCTATGAATATTTCTTCTCAACGCTAAATGGGGGGTACAAGAACCCTTTTATAAGCCACCACACACCTCTCCTTTTCCCACTCCATCATGTGGGACTAAACTATTTATAATTAAATCTCACACAAGTCCAATTACCCAACATCAACAATCATCTCTCAACCGACCTCATACCGTTGCTCTAATCCCATGTGGAAGAAAATGAAGTTTCTTTTTTTAAAAGCAAACCCTAGCCTCTCTTATATAGAGAGGAGGGAATATGAATTTGCATATATGTCTACGAAAAAATAGAAAATATCAAAGAACTACAAATATCAGACAAAATATACAAAGGGCATTGAGGAGAAAAAGGGAATTGCTACTTTTTTCCCATAAGCACTCAATTGTTCCTATTTTCTAGCAAATTCTTAATTTTCACTTAGAAAATTATTACAATAACAACAACAAAACCCTTTCCCACATTAAGTGAGTTAAATACATGGATTCTTTGCCCCACTTAGATTTTTTCCAAGCCATTCCCAAGTTAGATCCAAGTAATTGAGATCATGTCTTGTAGTTTCTTTCTAACACTTCTCCAGCCTTTCCCACCCCTTTCACAAGGTTCAATATCCAACTAATCACATCTCCTAACCAGCACATCAATTAGCCTACTTTGAGATGTCCAAACCACCTTTAAAATGCCTCTCCTTTTTTCTCCCCTATTAATACCACCCAAACTTACCGTTGATAATCTCATTGGAAGTTCCATATTTGGATGTACGACGTTGTGGCCACCTCAACATCCTAAATTTTATAATAAACTCCCTGTACAAATGCCTATAACTGATAGCCTAAACACATGTAGCATAGCAAGTTTTGCAGGTACTTTATGGTACTTCCCTTTGGCTTTCAAGGGAATATACTTGTCACAAAAAATACCAGAAGCACCTTTCAACTATATGACAACTCCGATCTGTCCATGTTGAAAAATTGACCTTAGATATTTAAAACATCTTTCTTCAAAATGGAATTTACTCCAACTTCCAGCTCTCTATCTCTATCTCCACAACTACTAAACTTACATTTCATATACTCAAGTTTTCATCAGTTAAAGAAAAAAAAAATACCATGTCACCTCATCTTGAATGTGATTCATTAACACATTCATGGCCAAAGTAAAAGGTATTAACTTTAAGCCAATCCTTAATGTAGCCACTAGTGACATCAAAATAGCTTGTTAATCCATCGTAAGACCTCACACAAGCTGCAACACCATCAACATATTCTTTATGTGGATGATATAAGTTGAAGAAAATGAATCATCTTATTTACTAAGCTGATCCTACACCTTTTTATATAGAGGTGAGGGAAAAATTATAACATAAGTTCAATTAAATAAAAACATAACAAAATAACTCTCAAGACATAACGTAGCGCTCCCCCTCAAGCTGGAACATATATATCAACCATGCTTAGCTTGTCTCTACTCTTCTCAAACATAGAGTGAGATAACAGCTTAATAAACATATTTGCAGTCAGATCTGAAGAGCCAAGGCAAGCAGTATGGTGTAACCCCTGCTGGATAAGACTCTTGGTAAAATGACAATCAACCCCCACATACTTAGTTCTCTCATGGAACATAGGATTACTAGCTATATAGTGATAGCATTGTTATCACAATACATCTCAATGGGCTCATCCACTGTAACATGAAGGTCACGCAACAATGATCGTATCTAGGTCATCTCCACTGTCATGTGTGCCATAGTGCGGTATTCTAATTCAACGCCTGAATGTAACACCACACTTTATTTGTTGCTCTTCGAAGTCGCAAGGTTTCCTACTCCAAATGTACAGAAACCTGTAGTAGATTTTCTGTCCCCAATATCACCAACATAGCGTCAGAATAAGCAACAATATTCATAGGAGCTTTCTTCTGGAATAGAAGGCCACGGCCTAGACACTCCTTAATATACCTCAACACTTGCATCACTGCCTGGCAATGATTAGTAGTAGATTTGTCTAAGAACTGACTTAGCTTACCTATGGCAAAACTAATATCTGGCCTCGTAATAGTCAAATATAACAGCTTTCCCACTAGCTGTCTATAGGCTTTCATATACATCAATTTTGTTGTGCCATCAAATAAATAAGCCTTTGAATCCATAGGAATATTAGCACCCTTTGACCCAAGCATGCCTTCCTCCTAGAGAATGTCCAGAGCATATTTTCTCTAGGACATAATAATATACTTCTTGCTCGCAGCAATCTCAATGCCAAGAAAATATCTAAGCCTCCCAAGGTCTTTTATAACAAACTAGCGAGCTAAATAGTCCTTCACCTGAGAAATATCAGCTGCATCATCACCTATGTGTGTCAGGTCCACATATACAAGTACCACTGGAGGAAAATATGAGAGAGAGAGAGGTCTGGCGACGAGGTGGCGGACGTCCAGGCGGCTGGCGAGTAAGGCGGGGAGGGATGGCCCAAGCTGGACGGTGGTAGGCAGGAGGTCGTGGAAAGGTGCGGCGCCAGTGAGATGTTACAAGTGCCTTGGGGAGGGGCACTTGGCGGCGGTGTGCAGGGACCCGATGCGGTGCCTGCGCTGCAGCTCTCTGGGACATCGGAGGTCGGGCTGCGAGCGTCGGAGGTTGAGTGAGGTGGTCTCTTCGAGGAGAGGGGTGACACCTCCGCCCCCTCCAGAGGGGGCGCCCCTCGTGGAGGTCGAAGCGCCGTGGTCGGAGGAGATGGGAGCGCTAGAAGGGAGGCTGGCATCGGCGCTGGTTGCGGTGGTCTTGGAGGGGTTGGTGGAGGCCCTGAGGGAGGCGGTCGCCGCCTACTTGGGGATTGACGGGAGTCGGTTGGGGGTGGCCTCTCTGGGAGGTGGGCGAATGGTGTTGCTGGGGCTGAGCCGGGTGGAGTTGAGGCAGCTGGTCTTCAAGGTACTCCGATGTGGCGGTGGTGTGGTGAGGTGCCGGTGGCCGGTCAGGTCTGATGGCGCTTTGGCGGAGAGACCGCCGTCTGGCGCGAGGAGGAAGGTCTTAATTGAGGGGGTTCCGCTCTTCCTCCACACGGTGGAGGTGGTAGCGGCGGTGGTTGCCCCTTTTGCGAGATTGCGCGAATGCATGGGCCTCGGCCTGAAGGCGACCAATCTGTCGCAGATCGAGGCCTGGGTGGAGATGAGACCGGGGCAGCAGCTGATGGAGAGGTCTGTGCTCAGGTGGGGTAGCCCTGCCTGGCTTCTCCGCATCTCTTGGGTTTCCGGGAACCCTAGATCCTTTGCTGAGGTGGTGGGTGGCGGAGCGGCGGCGACGTGTGGAGGCGGTAGTGGTGGGCGGGCGGAGGAGGGCCGAGCTGCTCTTGGGAAGGTCGAGGGTCGCGGTGAAGATTGCAGCGGGGATCTTGGGGCGGTTGCGATTCCCATGGCGCAATCGATAGCAGGCGAAGGGGCAGGGATGCGGGAGCCATTGCGATTTTTGCGAAGGGGTCGGGGGAGGTGAATGCGGCGCTGAGGCCGGGCGTCCCCGCTGACTGCGGGTGTGTTGGTGGCAAAGCGGTGGCTCCTGGCTTTGTGAGAGAGGCGGTTGGCAGACTCGGGTCGGGTGGGCATGACCCGGGTACGGGGATTGAGGGCTCCAGTACTGGTGCCAGGTCGGGTTCTCCTGCACGCTCGACTCTGCGTCTCCAGGTCTCTGTGGAGGGGGGCGAGAGCTGTTGGTGGGAGTTCGAGGCGGATTTTGATCCTGTCCGACCTGGGCGGCGGGGCAGGATGCGGCTGGTGGGGAGGGGAGCGGGCGACGGCGGGAGCGGAGGTTGGCTGGTTCGCAGAGACTCGTCTACCGGCTGCGGTGGTCGTACCATAGGCGGCTAGCTCGGAAGACCTCGTCTGGGGGAGTGGCTGGGGTCGACCGACATCGGTTGCCAGAGGGGCTGGGTGCCTCTGGTGGCTCTGGGTCGTCAGCGGCGGCGTTTGCTGGGGGCGGCTGCGGAGGTTTATCTGCTCCGAGGTCCCCTGAGGTGGCAGAGGGGCGATAGGCGGCAGATGCTGGTGGTGGAGCTGGGGGGCTGGTGGATGCGAGGGCGGGGAGGACAACTGAGGCAGCTGGGCTACCTGAGGGCAAGGATGTGCTACTGGGGGCCGGTGCTGGTGACGCGGTTTTGCTGGCTATAGGAGATCTGGAGGCTGTGGGGCAAGGAAGAGAGATGTGTGGTGGTGAGGGGAGTCCAGACGACCAACGTTTGTTGATGGAAGAGGAGGATGATGTGGCCGAAATGATGGGGTTTAGACGACTGATGTCTGGAGGCGATTCCCGAAAGTCCTCATGACTAAGGTCTTGTCTTGGAATGTGAGGGGTCTGAATGACCCGTCAAGACGGACAGTTTTGCAGGGGTATATTCAGAGATGGGGGCCTAATGTGGTCTTTCTCCAAGAAACGAAGTGGGGGAGCTGTGATGGAAGGTTGTGGAGGGAGGTGGGGGGAGGAATTTGTAGGGGTTTCCTGGCCCTGGATGCGGATGGGAGTGCGGGGGGAATTGCTGTGGGATGGAAGGAGGAGTTCTCCCTGCTGGACACTCTGTTTGGATCCTATGTTGTCACTGTTAGACTTCAAAGACGCCGGGACGACACATGTATGCTCCTTTCCTCGGTTTATGGCCCGATGGAGGGTCGGAGAAGACAGGTCTTATGGGAAGATCTGAGCCAGGTTGCAGCAACTTTCCAGGGGGTTCCTTGGCTGATTGGTGATGATTTTAATGTTACTCTGCGAGCTGAAGACAGACCGGGTGACCGAGGGGGGTTGGACCAGGGCTCTGAGGCGTTTGCAGACTTTGTGGCAGATCAGGGGCTGGTTGATATGCCTCCGTTGTCCTGTCTCTACACTTGGAGGAACTCTGGAGGGCAGCGGTCCCGTATTGACAGATTTCTGGTTTCGACAGCGATGGCAGAGTTGTTCCCGATGGCGGAGGTTAGACCTTTGGAGCGCCCGTTCTCGGATCACACCCCCTTGCTGTGGGCGTCGAACGAGGAATGGAGGCATGGTACTTACTTCAAGTTCGACAAAGCGTGGCTCATGGAGGAGGGCTTCAGGGGTTTGATTGAGGAACGGTAGAGGTCATCTCAGGCGGATGGGTCGACGGCTACCAGATTGGAAGCGAAACTGAGGGATTTGAGATCTTTCTTGAAGACCCACATCAAACAGGTTAGGGAGGAATGCGGGAGGAAGAAAGAGGAGGCTCTTGCTGCGGTTACTCTCCTGGACAGGGCAGAGGATGTTGGGCTCCTTTCAGAAGATGACAGGGTTTACAGAGCGAGGCAGATTCAGGTGATACAGGAGAAAGACCGAAAAACGGAGGTGGAGTGGAGGGTGAGGTCTAGGCAGAAGTGGCTGAAGGAGGGTGATTCCAATACTCGTTTTTTTCATATGGCTACGTCAGGCAGGAGGAGGAACTGGATTGACAGATTGGTGGTGGATGGGGAGGAGTTTGTGGGAAGGGAGGCAGTGGGAGGGGCAGCTGCGAGTTATTTTAGAGATTTTACTGGGTGGAGACGGGGGGGGAGGTGGAGGTGGTTGGGATCTGAGATGCCACAGATCCAGGAGACAAACGCCAACTTCTTGACGGGTTCTTTTGGGGAGGATGAAGTCCGTAAGGCAATTTGGAGGTTGAACGCGGATGGGTGTCCAGGGCCGGATGGCTTTCCGGTTGCCTTCTACAGAGAGTTCTGGCCGGTGGTGAAAGAAGACGTGATGCAAGTGGTGCAAGAGTTTAGAACGGGTAACTCGGGATTTAATAGGCTGAACAAATTCTACATGTTCTTATTGCCGAAGAGGGAGGGTGCTGAGGAGATTCAGGAGACAGACCGATAGCTCTTTCGAATGCTATCTACTTGGTGGTGGCGAAGCTTCTGGCAAATAGATTGAGGACGCTGGGTGGGATTGTAGACTCGGTGCAGACGGCATTTGTTCCTAGCAGAAATGTTTTGGAGGGTTTCGTGATGGCCTCGGAAATCCTTTCATCCTGGAAGAGAGATAAGAAGAAGGCTTTCTTATGGAAGGTCGATTTCAGCAAAGCTTACGATTTGATCCAGTGGTCGTTTCTTTGGGTGTCCTTGGTGAAGAGGGGGTTCCCACCGGTGTGGATTGAATGGATGAAGAGGTGCGTCACCACGATGTCTTTCTCGGTTCTTATCAACGGAAACCCAGCTGGGGGTTGGATCCAACCTCGGAGGGGGGTGAGGCAAGGTTGTCCGCTGGCACCGATGCTCTTTGTGATTGCCGTGGATGCTCTTGCTAGGGCAGCGAAAAGGTCTTGTGAGAGGAACTTGGTGAGTGGTTTCTCCTTGAGGGATGGGACGAGTATCCCATTGCTCCAGTATGCGGATGATACGATCTTCATTGAAGGTGGAGAAAAGGAGGCCAGAAGAATGAGGTTTCTTGTTTTCTTACTGGGTGAGGCGTCCGGATTGCAGATTAACCTGGCTAAGTCGGATTTTGTCCCTTTCAATATGACTGAGACGGAGGCGAGGGGGTGTAGTTTGGGTCTTGGCACAGAGCAGGGTAAGCTTCCGATTAAGTATTTGAGCCTACCGTTGTCAAATGGGAGGATTCTAGTGAGAGACTGGACCTCCCTGGTGGAGAGGTTGGTAGGGAGGTTGGAGGGGTGGGCATCCAGGCTACTGTCTAGAGGTGGGAGGTTGATCCTGCTCAAGGCAGTTCTGTCGGCGATGCCGTCGTATTTCATTTCTGTACTGAAGATGCCTCGACAAATGATTGCAAAGATTGAGTGAGCTATGAGGAGTTTCTTTTGGTCCAATCAAGGGACGAGTGGACAGGGTGCCAGGTTGGTTGCTTGGGAGGAGGTCTGCAAACCGTTGAAAAATGGGGGGCTCGGCGTGAGGGATTTAGAGAGATCTAATGACAGTCTGTTGGAGAAATGGGTGGGGTGCCTGTTGGAAGGAAGGGGGGATTTGTTGGGCAAGGTGTTCGAAACGGCATATGGTTGTCCGGTGCATTGGGATCTCCTGGTGTCTCCACCTAGGGATGCTTCTCACTTCTTGAAAGGCTTGTCGACGGTGGTCCCTAGGGTGAGGAACTGCTTTGTCCCTGTGTTGGGAACAGGGGAGATTTTCAGATTCTGGCAGGATGACTAGACGGGTGATGGAGCGCTTTGCAGAAGATTTCAGAAACTGTTTGCCTTGTCCCAGAACAAGATGGCGTCTGTGGCTGAGGTTGGGAAGATGGGTGGTGCCCGAGCTTCGTTGGCAGTCTGTCAGATGCGAGAGCGCATGATTTTCAGGTCTTGATGAGTTAGAGGGACTGCATCCGACGGCTGGTACAAACATGTTTGGTTGGGATGAAAGTGAGTTTTCGCTAGCGGCTGCGTATAGGAGATTGTCCGCTGGTGGTCCTGAGGTGGAGCTGGATCTGGTGAGGGACTGCAGACAGATTTGGAAAGCTACGTGTCCGCTGAAGGTCAAGATTTTTGCCTGGCTGCTTAGGAGGAGAAGGCTGGTGACTAAGGTGTGGAGGGCGAGGTGGGCTCCTGGAGAGTGTAAGGTGTGCTCTTTGTGTGGGGGTGGTGAGGAGGACGTTGACCACCTTTTTTTCGCTTGCCCTTTTGTGGTGCAAATTTAGGGCAGGATGGGCGGGAGGTGGTGGGAGTGTCGGCTGTTTGAGGAATTCTGACATAGCTTTAGAAGTGGAGGTGGTGTTGGCGGACAGTTCGTTTTCCGTACGAAGGAGAGGGCCAAGCCGTTGGCAGTCCTTTGGGGAATTTGGTTGGGTAGAAATGCGGTAGTTTTCAGGGGCCAGAAACCTTACGTAGAGAATTTTGTTGAGTCTATTGACTCCTTGTTTTCTCTTTGGGTTGAATCCTTGTAAGTGGGGGACCTTAGCGTCTGCCTGTTGTAATGTTGTTTATTGTTGATTCTATTATATATATTTTTGGGTAGTTATCACTCTGGATAACTACCCTTTCCTTTTTCAAAAAAAAGTCACAGTACCACTATTAGTTTTCCTCGCAAGCAGGGAATGGTCAAAGGAGGACCTCTACAACCCAAACACAGCCAAGGCCTTTAACAAGTGTTGAAACTAGGCTCGAGGACTCTGTTTAAGATCATAAATTGCCTTTCTAAGCCTGCAAACACACTCCCCCTGAACTTCAAAGCCAGGAGGCTACTGCATGTATATCTCATCCTGAAGATCCCCATATAGGAATGTATTTTTAACATCCAACTGGTGTAACAACCATCTGTAGTGCACTGCCACAGAAACAAGTATACAGTCAGTGGAGAAGCGAGCAACTAATAAGGTGTCAAAGAAATCCACCCCATAGGTCCTTTGGCCACAAGATGAGCCTTATACCGAAAAATAGACCTATCTGGGTTGTATTTCAAGGCGAAAACCCATCTAGCACCAATAAGGTGCACACCAAAGGTTAACGAAGTAAGATCACAGGTGTCCCTGTCATAGAGAGCAGACATCTCTAAAGCAGACTTCCAATGTGGATCAAGTAGAGCTTGCTAATATGATGTAGGAAGGTTAGAACTAGAGACTGCAGCGGTAAATGCATAAAACTTAGTACTAAGAGTATCAGTGGAGACTGCATGCCCTACAACACGGTACTAAGCACAGGAACAGGGAGCTTTATGAATGGAAATAGGCACATCATCATCAATATCCGTGGATACCTGACCTAAGGAAACATCAACAGGAAAAGCACTATCAGATGGCTCAACATATACCCAACAGGGGAAGGACGATGGTGGTTTAGTAGCCACTGGAGGGGGGGTGTATGTATGCTTCTCTCTGTAACTAACAGGTAGCTAACATGTAGTGCCCTTGAATGTCTTCTCATCTGGTGGTACTACCCTGAATGTACTCATAGGCTGCTCTGACGAGGTAACAGCCCTGCTATTACTGGTAAAGTCATCCATAGATACTGAAGGCACAGGCATAGGCACAGCCGTCTCCATAACCCGTAACTGATGTCCCAATGTAGGAAAAAAGGGAATAGACTCATGAAATGTGACGTCTGCACTGATATAGTATTTCCTGGAAATGGGATGAAACATCTATATCCTTTTTGAGTGCGACAATAGCCGAAAAGCATATACTTGGCTGCTCTAGGGGTAAGCTTATCACGACCAGGTCCAAGCAAGTGCACAAAAGCTAGGCAACCAAATGTCTTAGGAGGTATAAGAAACAATTCCACATAAGGGTACAACACTGTCCATGGCACCTGCTCGTGGATCATAAAAGAAAGAACCCTATTAATAAGATAACAGGCTGTAAGTACTGTATCTCCCCAGTAGGTATGTGATACACTATTCTGAATGAGTAAAGCCCAAGCTGTATCCAGAATGTGTATGTTTTCGTTCTGCAACCCCATTCTACTGTGATGTGTAGGGGCAGGAGGTCTAATGCACAGTGCTAAAAGAACTATAAAACCCTGACTATTTGGTGCAAAACTCTAAGGCATTGTCAGTTCTAATAGTTTTAATACAAACCCCAAACTGATTTTTCACAACTACAAACTGCTAAATAATGGTCCAACATCAATTTATTATGCATCAAAAATAATCATGAAAGGCGAGAAAAATCATCCACTAGAATCAAGTAATAACGATGGCCTTGTCTATCTGCCACACAGCTACGGCCCCAAACATCACAATGTATCAAATCAAAACATGTAGAACTACTAGGCTGCATAGAAACTGAAAAGCTAGATCTATGGTGCTTCCCTAATTGGCAGGCATCATATTGAATCTTCGTAGCTGGTGATAAATGTAGGAAGATCTAGCGTAGCTTGTCTAGAGACAGATGACCTAGTCGTCTATGCCACTGCAAAGCACTCCCAACAGGACTCATCTAACAGGCTACTGCAACTGGAATCTACACTAGCCGGTACACACCCCTCCCCTCATGTCCACCACCAATCGTCCTCCCCGTCATGCGATCCTGAAAAGTATACCGAATAGCATCAAAAATAACACGGCAATTCAGTTGCTTTGTAATAGTGCTAATAAAAACCAGTGTTGAAAAATCGATAGTCGATATTTAGTCTGTCAGGCCACTAACTAAGGAGTATACGGTATACAGGGGAGTAGTCGAGGAGTACTCGGTCGGGCATTGTGTGTGTGTGTGTGTGTAAACACACATATCAAGAAGTAAAATATATCATTGTATAAAAGTAAACATATTCAAGTTCAAGGTTGTAAAATAAGCTACAAAGTACAAACAATATCAAATTCATTACAAATTTAATAATTAAACTAAAGTATAAACCATTACAAATACATTACGACAAAGCAACATAAACTAAGAATTAATATATGCTTGAATCAAATACATTACAATATATGCTTCGGCGATGGAGGGTTTTTGCTTGGTCGAAAAGGACTCTCGGGTGGAAATAAACAATTTTAGGGGATTGGTTGAGGAAGGGGGGGTCGAGTGGGGTTTTATTTGACCTAAAAAAAATAATATACTTATATACCTATTTTTCCCTCTATTCAAAAATTGGCCTACTACTCGATCGACTACACCGACTACTCAGCCGAGTAGTCAGTATTGCCAACTATATGCCCGACTATGGGTTATTCAGTCGGTAGGGCACTGCATAGGATTACTCGACCGAGTAAACCGATTTTTACAATACTAACAGGAATATAACAAGCATCTGAAAGGTGTAGAACGAGAGTAACTGACATCCCCATTTTCCAGAAATAGGGGCATGCCTACCATCTGCAAGCTGGACTGAGCATCCTAGTGGAACATCCTGTATACCTCCAAAGCAGTGGGGATTCCCAGACAAATGATCTAAAGCACCTGAATCTATCAACCATGTATTACTCATAACTGAAGCTGATGCATAACCTATTGTGCCTGAAGACTGTGGCTGATCATGAGTCCAACTGTGCCAGACGCTATGCTACTACAGCATAATCTGCATCTACAAGAGTCAGGGGCTAGGTAGAAGTCACTGAAGTAGGTGTCACAGTAGCTTGTTTGACACTGTAGGCCTTCCAAGCTTATTCCAGCACTTAGCCTTAACATGACCAATCCTCCCGCAATAGGTGCATGTCGGCTTACTGCGTGTACCATCACCATGTCCTCTGCCTTTACCATGGAAGAATCCACCCCGACCACCACGAGTGCTAACAGCTGCATAAGCAGATGTATTTGTGGCGACTACATCATGAGTAGGCTGAACCTATAACCTACTAAGCCTCCTGTAAATCTCCTCAACAGGGGGAAGCTCCCAGAGAGTAAGAATCTAAGAGCGAGCCACAGAATAATCATCACTTAGCCCTGCAAGAAACATATGGGCTGAAAACTCCTTCCTATGATCTCTACATGTAGTGGATGTACGTATCGATCTGCAAGCATTATATTTTTTTAAAAGTCCCTTCATAGTAGAGTAATACTATGGCAAACTCATTGACTCCTACTTGAGATAACATAGATCATAGTATATCTGAAAGACTTGAATTAAATTCAACTCATGTGAATAAGCAACCCTCAAGCCATCCCACATCTCTTTGGCCAATTTGTAATACATAGTTTCATCTCCAATGCGAGGAATTACACCATTCAAAATCCAAGCTCTTACCATAGTATCATCTCTATTCCGGGTTGCATATTTCCCTATTTTCTGCTCCGGTGGTGCTTCTCATGACCTTCCACAGTAACAGGGAAGGTTTGAGACCGAGGGTAATTAGTCTCATTCAGTTTCACAATTGGAACAACGAACGGGCTTTTGTACATGCCACTTTCTGCACCTTGTCCTAAAGACACTTCAGATTCTATTGATGAAGCCATGCTAACTCTAAGACACAAAAAATCACAAACTGCAGATCTAAATTTCAGTATCAAAAACACAATATCCGAGGAATACATACCCTGTAATCTGCACACACAAGCAACCAAAGATCGTCACAACTTCACAGGGGAATACACACCCAAAGAATCATCAAACAAGGGGAATACACATCCCAAAATCAATCCACAAGCTTGAAAAATTCATACCATAGTTCGGTGTTGCATCAATACACCGTCAGGAAGGTTCTTGCTCTAGAACTCCATCACCAAGGCACCAAAAACCTTCCTAGACACAGCCGGAGAGAGAAACACGGCCTACTGCCCTCTCCTTACTGCCGAAACTAACCCAGCAGAGAGAGAAGGCACTCATGAAAGGGTCGGCACTAACCCTGCTGTTATCGCTGTTGCTAGGCGACAACACTGCCCCTGCTACGGCGCTACTACAGCTGCCAACGAAGCTATTGCTGCTGGCCAGCACTGTTGGTGATGGTAGTGGTAGAGAGGCTATGAGGTAGGGTTAGGATTTTCTTGGTAGAGTCCCCAACTTAGCTCTAATACCAAGTTAAAGAAAAGGAATCTTCTTATTTACTAAGCTAGTCTTACACCTCTTTATATAGAGAAAGGCAAGGAAAAAATTATAACATAAGTCCAATGAAATAAAAACATAGCAAAATAACCCTCAAGACATAACATAACAATATATAAAGTCGACACTTTTCTCTAACATTCTCCACAATGGCATAGAATCGTTACTTTCCCTAAATCAATAAAATCTATATGTAAATCCTTTTTAACTCTATGTATCTCCATCAAACACCTCACAAGATGTTTGCTTCAGTCATAGACTCATTAGGTATGAATCAAGGGTACTCAATTACCGTGGAAACTTACCTCATCCTTCAATTACTCTCGGATCTTCATTTTATGACTCATAAATTTGATCCCTGTGCGATTTCAACAATCTTCTATCTTTTTTCCTGCACAATACTTTTCCTCCAATGCCCTAGCATTATCTTGCTTTGTCAAATGATAATACCTAATTTTGTAATGCAAGTTACACATTTCTCCATCATAACTTTCCAAACATCTACAAAAGCATAACCAAGCCCAAGGTTCGGGAAGTCGGTATGTGGTATGCAATCGGTTGGGTCACCACATAGAGAGTATGAGGCATTCAGACGAGTATACAGTTTTGCATTTTTTATTTTAAAAAATATAAAATAATTAGTTATATTATTAAAATTTATGTTATATGTAATATTATAACTATACAACTACCTCTAGTATAATAAAAATAACATAGTTAATACTCCTACTCTTTAGTTATTATACGACTTAAAATATAAAAGATTAGACATCTTGAAAAAAGATGTAGATATTAGAACACAAATGTTCATAGTTATTATCAATGAACATAAACAATAGATCAAAATCAAAAATCTAAAATAAAAACTAAATCAAAAACTTCAAATCAACCCAAATCAAAACATATTATCAAGAATCTAAAATGAAATCTATATCAAAAACCTAAAATCAGACCCAAGAATCTAAAATGAAACTTAAAATAACAATTTAAAATGAAATGTAAATAAAATAAATAAGTATACATTAGACATCATGTCAAACAATACCTAAAAGGCTAAAAAGAAGAAATCTCTCAATGACTCAAATCAAAATCATCTAGCATATACCTTAAGAGGACATTGCCACTGCCGACCAAAAGAATCCCCCCCCCCCCCCCCCCACCTTAAGAGCTTGGGGGTTTTGTGGAAGGGATGCAATGAGGGTTTTATTTTTAGGGGCTATCGAGGGGTTGATGTGTCAACAAGAAAAGGGGTTATCAGGGGTAGGGATATTAGGTAGGTGTTGGGTTAATGTGGGTTTTTTTGAGAAGAGCCCACCGGTGGCTTTGTCTCAAAATCGGGTGAGTATGCGACCGAGTAAACACCTACTCAGCTGAACCCGAGTACAAGACCGCATGGCACTACTTGATTTGGGAAGGGGTCTGCCAATGCCTATGCAAGCACCTACTTGCCCACGGCAGCCAACTTCCTGAACACTGACCAAGCCCAACAACTTTCCAAGATTTCTCCATCTTTAAAGCATCTACATCTTCCTTTACACCCACAAGAATATCATTAAGACATACAGTGATGATTTAAAGGGGGTTATTTGCCACACAGCTACCTACTTTGCATTATGCCCTCTAGAGGAGTCTGAGCTCTATCCCATGTGGGAGAAGATTACGTGTTCAAATTCATAAAGCAATCCAAATTCACCAAACTTTGGTTTGATTTCTTGGAATTCTATAAGTTAGCTTTTAATAATTTTGTTGTGATAATAATTAGCGAGCATAGCTATTAATTAATTTAAATTCCTGGAAATTACAACAATATAATTATGAGAACTCAATCCAAAGTTCGATAGAGCCTGAAAGAATGGATCATCTTCAATGTATGAGATGGAACCCAGACTCTCAAGGGTACAATGCCTAAGTGGGTAGTAGCATGTTCAAAATCACCTCCCAAAAAACTACTACCTGTCCAACCATAGAAATTAAGAATATATTACCAGTAAAAACAATATAGTGCTTTAAAAGAAAGGCAGAAAAAAAGGTCTTCCTTTCTCACCTCAATTCTCTTTTTATATGTAGTCTACCTATTCAATACATCAAGAAACATGCGCAACAACCACCACAATTTTTAACCATGGAATGGTTCTACTCCTCAATGGTAGAGTTAACTAGCCCCAAAATATAGTGAAACTAGCATCGTATAAAATCTCCAACATGGACACGTATTTTATATAAATTGCATGCATAAATTCATTAAAAAAAGTAGAAAGAGCAAGTGGCAGAATTAAACTAAGTAATTGAGCATATTACTATGTCATTAGAATTAGGGTTGCATTAAGGGTCAGATTCAACTCAACTTGTCCCAACCCAAGCCTAGTGGTGGGTTAGGTCAAGTCAGGAGCTTCAAAGTGTTGGGTTGAGTTATTTTGAGCCAACTTGTTAAAATATAGGTTAAATTTAGCTAGGTTAAAGGAGAAACCCAATCCAACCAAACCAACAACCCGTACATATTTTGTTATGCCCCTTCTGTTATTTACTTTTGTCAGTAGTTTGTGCAACTTTCATTATTTTGTTATTTTTTGTGGGGTTGTACTGAACTTTTCCCACCTCTATATGTTAAGAGGTAGGGTTAGAGAATAAAGTTGCTTGGTCATTTTCTCCCACTTGGTATCAAAGCAATGATCTTAGATCAGGACTCAGTATCCCACCAAAATCCTAGCCTCCCTAACCCTCCACCAAAATCCCTCCTCTAAGGGCACCGTCGACCCTTCTCTCTCTCCATCAGCCTACAACAGCATCGCCAGGCCCTCCTCTGTTTCTCTCGACCCTGCAACAACGCCTTCAAGGCCTAGCGATGCCCCAGCAAGGTTGCATAGGGCCCTAGCGCCACCATAGGGCCCACTGAGCCACCCAACACCTGCCGCAGTACCAACGCTGCAGCACTTCTGAGGCTACTATAGCGCTGCCTTCAGTGCCACCTCATCACCTGAGGTTATTGCTACTACTCTGCTAGTGCCTAGAGGTAGCTTCTTCGTGTGGGTAGGGGCGTGTGATCACCCTCCTCACTTTCGAGCTTCATCTGAGGGAGCACCAAAGGGAGAGGCGGCATCTAATGGGATTGTCTATGCCCTAGAGGGTGACTACTACATCTAACAATTGGATCACACATTCTGATTTGCTTTGCTAATTCTTAGTTGATCGAATGTTCTAGTTGTGCTTTGTTTACTTCGGTAACTTGGGTGAAGGCAAGATGGCGTCAAGTTCTTTTCAGGTGACATCAGATTCCACAATTGAGACAAGGGTTAACAAAAACCTATTTTTTGGTCCCATGGTGAAGTTGTACAAGACCAACTATCTCCGATGGTAACATACCTTTCTCAAGACAATGAGGGGTTATGCTAGGGAGCACATCTTGCTCCACCTAGAGCTTACGGAGAAGACAAGGAAGAATGCTTCATGGAACAAGGATAACGCGATGATCAGTGCCTGTATCATGAATTGCGTTATTCCTAAGATAAGTGATGAGATCATTATTATAAGACAGCAAAAGATATGTGGAATAGTATAAGAGAGACGTATTCTCACAAAAAGAATTCAGCTCGAGTTTTTTGGACCTTCCACGAGCTCATGCCGTTACGCCAGGAGGGTAGTTCACTGGCACAATACTATTTGACCATGAAGGGCCTGTTGAAGTACAATAAAAGTGAACCAGTGTGTACTTGTGCTTCTCAAAGGGAAGTATAGGAAGGAGATAACTATGTTACTCTTCTTGTCTGGTCTTAAACCAGAGTTTACTGCTGGATGTTCTCAGATCCTCACCTTGTCAAAGCTTCCCTCTCTTAAGGAGACCTACAGTAGGTTAAGTAAGATTTTTGTTCACTTACCTACTACAAAGGTCACTAGTCAAGCTTCTGCTCTTGCTGCAACTTCTAGGTGAGGCAGAGGGCCTCCCGCATTACAAAGCAGAGGTCATGGTCGTGCATCAGGGAGGGGCAGGGCGAGGTCGAACCCCATGCACATGCTATGGTCAACTTGGACACATTGAGGCCACCTGCTAGACGAAGCATGGTCATCTCCCCACCGCCAACCAGACAGTTGAGTCTACTGAGGCTACTTTTGACCTGGGCCGAGTTTGATGATTTACTACAGTGCTTCTCTTAGCTGACTCAGACTTCTAATGCTCCTCCGAAAACAGCTACCCTTGCTTCCTTATTAGTTACAAATCTAGTTCTTCCCAATCTGCAGATAGATGGAGTGGTGACTGGTTAGTTGACTCTGGGGCTTCACGTCATCTATGTGGAGATCAAAGCTGGTTTCCTCAACTTAGGCCCATTCCTCCAAGCAAGATAGTACAGGTAGCAGCAGATGGGAGGCACTCCCAAGTTACTAGATAGGGGGAGGTTCCTATCACCCCGACATTGCGATTACCTGACATGTGCGTACCAGATTTTCCAATCAATCTACTTTCTATTAGTCAGATTACAAAGGAGTTGAATTGTCGTGCCATTTTCTACGCTCGGTCTTGTATTTTTCAAGACAATCTCACAAGGAGGACGATTGGTGGAGGATGTGAAGAAAGGGGAGTTCATTGCTTAAGCCAGAATCCTTTTGTTGTTGCTTGCCCTAGGGAGGTCTCCTGGCTGCTAAAAGTCCATTCTAGTGGCACCTCCACCTTGGTCCCCTTTCTCTAGATCGGCTTCAATGTGTCATACCCCATATCTCTCCTGTTGTCATCACATGTGACGCTTGTCAGGTAGGCAAGCACCACCGTGCTAGTTTCTCTTCTAGTCAAAGCGATGGGCCTATCGCTTTGTTTCAGTTGATTCATATGAGAAATGTGGGGCCCTAGTCGGATTCCTAAACGGTAGGGTTACCATTATTTTCTTGTCATTACTAATTATTTTTCCAGATTGTTGAGTTTTTCTTGTGAAAATAAGTTAGATGTGGGCAATATTATTGAACATTTTATATTAAAAATAAAGACCCAGTTTTCTACTACTATAATTGAAGGAAACGAGATAAATCTATTATTGAGCCCTGCCTCTTCTTACATAATGGAGAAGTATAAAAGTTACGATACAACACCAATACAAGAAATAAAATAGCGAAAGACCCCTCATACAAAATAGGTGTATATGCTAACACTTCCTCTCAAGCTGGAACATAGATATCTATCATACTTAGCTTGGATACACACAAATCAAATAAAGACCTAGCCAAGGGCTTAGTATAAATGTCTGCAATCTACTCCTCAGCCATGACTGATGTATATAGCAACCCCTTCTGAATAATATCTCTGGTATAATGGCAATCAACCTCTACCTACTTTGTTCTCTCATGAAATGCTGGGTTGTTGGCATTGAAGGTAGCTGCTCTATTATCACACTGCATCTCCATTGGGCTAGAAAACTGTACCTCTAAATCAATGAGTAGGGACATGATCCACATTATCTCTGCAGTCACTTGAGCCATGGCCTGTACTCAGACTCGACACTCGACCTAGCAACTATGCCTTGTTTCTTGCTCCTCCATGTGATCATATTCCTTACCAAAAAGGTGCAAAACCCCATTGTGGATTTTCGATCCACGTGACATCCAGCATGGTCTGCACCAGAGTAGCCAACCAAAGTCATAGAAGACCCCTTGGAAAAGAGAAGTCCTTTTCCAGGAGCCTTCTTGATGTATCTGAGCACCATCAATGCTGCATCCCAGTGCTGTCGTGTTGGCTTGGCCATGAACTAACTCAATCTCCCCACCGCAAAGGAGATATCAAGTCTCGTGATAGTCAGATATAGCAACTTGCTCACAAGCTGCCTCAACTGTCTATTGTCCACCAACTATACATCCTCATCATAAAGTGACATCTTGGGGTCCATAGGAATGTTGGTTGCCTTGGCCGCAAGCATGCCCACCTCCTGCAGACTATCCAATGCATACCTCCTCTAAGACAGGACTATGCCCTTCCTGCTCCAAACAACTTCAATACCAAGAAAATATCGTAGAGCCCCCAAATCTTTCATGACAAACTGCTCCGCCAAAATGTGCTTGATCTCAGTGACACCCTGCACATCATCCCCTGTAACAATCAAGTCATCAACGTATACAAAAAGCACCACGGTACCTCATCCAGTCCTCCTGACAAAAAGAGAGAAATCAGCCATCGATCTCATGAATCCAACTGCCTCCACAACCTAAAATAACCTCTGGAACCATGCTCTGGGATTCTACTTGAAGCTATAGATGACCTTCTGCAGTCTGCATACATGCTCCCCCTAAACCTCAAAAGCCTGGTGGTTGCTGCATGAAGACTTCCTCTTAAAAATCACCATAAAGAAATGCATTCTTCACATCCAGCTGATGCAAGGGCTAATCAAGCTGGACCGCCATTGCTACCAACACTTGTACTATGGGAAGTCTGACAACTAATGAGATGTCAAAGAAGTTCACCCCATAGGTTTGGGTAAACCCCTTTGCCACGAGGCATAGTTATATCTGGCAATGCCTCCATCTGGATTGAACTTCACTATGAAAACCCATCGACAGCCAACAATCGTAGCTTCGTCTGGAAGTGGAGTGAGCTCCCAAGTGCCACGACCCCTAAGAGTAGCCATCTCGTCCTCCATGGCTGCCTGCCATCTCGGATCAAGCATGGCCTCGTAGTAAGTCGTTGGGATGTGAGTAGCAACCAACGCCTGAGTGAAGCCTGCAAACCTGGGGCCTAGCCTGTCAGTGGCAACTGTCCCAACCTTTCGGGTAAGTAGCACAAGTCTGTGACCTCTTCCAAACAGCTATCGGAAGATCAAGATCATCACCTATCACATCATCGGTCATGTCCCTGTGATCAACACGTAGCAAACAAGTGTTAGTGACTAAGGGACTCACCTAAGAATCCGATGGTGGAGACTAGGGAGGGGGCTCCTGAAAGGTAGTGCAAGGACAGGTATATGTTTGAAGCAGTTCAATCAGACGTGGAAAGGGTAGCGCAGCAGGTGGTGGTGGTGGTGGTGGTGGTGGGACAGTAGGGACGGGAGTCTCTGGAAAACTCCCAAAGCAAATAGGTGTAAATGGCATGGGTGCCAAATCACCATCAGAATGTAGCTCAGCTACAGATGTGCAAAAGAAGGGTCTCACCTCATGAAAGGTAACATCTGCTAAAACAAAGTGCCGAGAAGTAATCGGATCAAAACATCGATGCCCCTTTTGAGTCCGAGTATACCCAAGAAAAACACACTTAACTGCTCTCGGTGCTAATTTATCCCGACCTGGTCCCATCAAATGGATAAAAGCAACATAACCAAAGGTCTGGGGGTTGACCTGAAACAGGGGTCTATCAGGATACATAACCTGCAAAAGAAGCCGTTTGTGTAAAGCAGCATTAGGCATCCAATTGAATAGAAAACAAGTCGTCAAAACAACACCACCCCAGTAAAGAGAATGGACCGAGTGGTGAATCAACAAGGTACGTGCAACATCAAGTAAGTGGCGGTGCTTCCTCTCAGCAACAGCAACACCATTCTACTGAGAGGTGTGAGGGCAAGTAGTCTAATGAATAATGCCACAACTAGAAAAGAAAGTACGCAACCAAGTGGTATAAAATTCTAAGGTATTATCAGATCGAAAACGTTTCACAAAACATGAATGCTGAGTTTTTATTTCTTTGACAAGATTTTCAACAATATGTCCACATCAAACTTACTTTTCAAAAGAAACAACCAAGAAAGACAGGAAAAATCATCCATTAACACCAAGTAATATCTGTTCCCAAGCAATCAGGAATACAACTGGAACCTCAAACATCCATGTAAACCAAATCAAACAAAGCAACAAAGGCAACAGAAACGGAAGTGGAAAAACTAGCCCTATGGTGCTTACCCAGCTAACAGGCATCATAAATGACACAGTAATGGAGGGCATGTGCGACAGAACTCGTTTGAGATGATCAATGAGCAGGTAACCAAGGCGATGATGCCACTAGAGAAGGGACCCAGCAAAACCAAGGTCCTGGATGGTAGAAGCAACAACAACAGTACGGCTCAGACGGTATACCCCCACTTCCTCATGCCCTCCACCAATCATCTTCCTAGTGAGCTTGTCCTGCAAGACACATGACGTATCAAATATAGCTCGGCAATTCAAATCTCTGGTATTCCTACTACCAAACAACAAACTCAATGAAAAATCAAGAATGTAGAAAACATCTGTCAATTGCAAGGTTAAAGATAAAGGCATCTCCCTTGCTAACAAGTGGCGAGTGTCTCCTATCTTCCACCTGTACAGTTCTGGCTGGGGTAACTAGTACTAATTGAGAAAAGATCTCCTGTCACCACACAAGTGCTTAGACGCATAAGAGTCAATCAACCAATCGCCAAGAAATAAAAGAGACGACATACCAGTCGTAGGTGCCTCAGAAGAGGAGGCAATGATTGCAGTGTCTTGAGGCTGAGAAGGGGATGTCTGGGCTAACTGGCGATTTGCTACCGTACAGTCTCAATCTCTGTACTGAGGGATCTAACATTAGGACTCGAGGAGGCTCCATCAGTGACCTCGACTGCCTGATTGGCCACAATAGGCCTACCATGCTTCTGCCAACATGTAGCCTCAAAGTGGCCCATCCTGCCACAGTAGGTGCACGGAGACCCAACATGTGCACCAGAAGAGCATCCACGTCCACAACCACGACCACGTGCAGGGAGGGGAGCACCCCTGCCACGTCCAGGGGTCGCGACTAGTGCGAACGTAGTATGCATTGCTACTCTATTAAGTATATTGTAGCCTTCTTCTAGAGTGGGAAGCTCAAGAGCAGTGAGGATCTGATCTCTGGCTGCTACATACTTAGGTAAAGGCCTGGCAAGAAAAGAGAGGCTGCCAGCTGTTTCTGAAAGCTCCTCCAGGAGTCACAGGCACACCCCAGTAGGTAGGACTAATGCCTCTCTAGCATTCCCTTCATAAGGGAGTAATACTGCAACAGCGTGCGTCCCTCCTGACACAAGTGAAAGAGGTCAAGAAAGACCTGAAAAACACGTGCGGAGTTCTTGGTGTGTGAGTATGACTCACGCAAAGACTACCACATCTCCTTCGCTGTCGCATAGTATATGATCTCATCCCCTATCTTGGAAATGGCAATCTGCATAAGCCATGCACAAACCATGGCGTTGTCTCTATCCCAGTTGACATGTATGCAAGTCTTGTCTATAGGCTCCGAATCCGTAAGAATATGATTTTTCTCATGACCCCTGACAGTCATAAGAAAAGTCTAGGACCACCATGGGTAGTTGGTTTCATTTAGTTTGATGATGGGACCAAAGAACGGGTTTTTGAGTACCCCGATGTTCGAAAGAGAGCCCAATGTCACCTCAAACTGATCGGACTGATCTGAAGAAGCCATCTTCGCAGTCCGCGAGCCTCAGTCAATCTTCCAACATCAAAGAAACAACGATAAATATGAAATTGTCTAGTTTCATATCTGCATCTTCATTGGAAAGCCCTCTTGGACAGGCGTTGGCCAACCACAAGTGCGGGGTAAAGCACCCGAGACGACCCCAAGGGAACTTAAAGCTCTCTCTCCCTGCAACTATAAGGGATGCAGCCCTAGAACAGAGCTACAAATGCCTCACAACTACCGCCATCACTGCACGTGCGCACTACGCCTAGATCGACGCCGCCGTTTCGCACCAGCTGGGCTCGACACACCTCGTCGCATAGTTGCACATGCGCACAATGCCTAAATCGACGCCACCACAGCTGCGTTGCGGCGTGCTTGCCTCGTTGCTGCACCACTGGGCCACGCAATCGTCGCTGCACCACTAGGCCACGCACTCGTTGCCGCCACAGGGAGACCGATGCATTCAACACAAAGAGAAAAAGGGAGGGATTTGGTGGTTAGGGTTTTGAGGTCTTGGAGGTGGGATACCTAAAGCCTCGATCTAGGGTCGCCGCTCTGATACCAAATTGGAGGAAATGAGATAAATCTATTATTGAATCCTACCTCTCCTTATATAATAGAGAGGTGGAAAAGTTATGGTACAACACCAGTACAAGAAATAAAATAGCGAAAGACCCCTCTTACAAAATAGGTGCATATGCTAACAACTATTAAGATTGTACAATCGAATAATGCTTTTGAGTTTTGTACTCGTTAGTTATATTTGTTTCATAAATCCTATGGCATTGTGCATCAAACTACATGTGCTCATACCTCTTAGTATAATGGAGTTGCTGAAAGGAAGCACATGAACCTTCTTGATGTGGCTCGTACCTTATTGATACATCACAATATTCCTTCTCTTTACTGGGGTGATGCCATCTTGACTGCCTGTATTTTTATCGGTAGGAAGCCCAACTCTGCTATCTATAAGCAAATTCTTTAGCAACTGTTGTATCCTAATCGTATGATTTTCCATGTGCCTCCTAAAGTTTTTGGGTGTGTTGCTTTCGTGCACATTCTCACTCTAGGTCGAGATAAGTGAGCACCAAGAGCAGTCAAGTGTGTTTTCTTAGGCTACTCTCGGACTCAGAAGAGTTATCAATGCTTTGATCCTATTTCTGGTTGCCATTACATCAGCGCGTTGATGTTATCTTTCATGAGTCAATCTCCTATTTTTCCACTGCATGGTGTAATCTTTCTCCAAAGATTATTAAGGCAACTATGCTTATTCCTCCCACACCTTTAGTCTTTAGAAAGTATACCAATTCCCGACCCATGCCCTCCACTACTGAGCCTACGCAGTATTAGGACCCACTGTTTACCTTTAGGCTTCCAGTCACTTATAGGCAGCACCCCCCTTCTTCACCAACACCATCTTCCCCAATACAGGTAAGGACAAATACTTTGCAAACTAACAGAGTTTTAACGAGTTGTGATGATACAGGGGCAGAAATGGATGATACTACTTTTGAGCCAGTACAAGGGCTATGCCTAATGAAATGGATCTTCCGATTCCTACTCGGAAGGCACCTCGAAGGTATGCCCAATATGATGTAGCAAGGGCCCTATCTCTTGATAGCCTGGGCACTTCTTTTAGGAGATTTTGTGCTACTGTGTCCACTATCCAACTACCTACCACCTACCAGCAGGCTATACAAAATGACGCCAAACCATGGAGGATGAGATGGCTACCTTACATTCACATGGTACTTAGGAGCTTACTACTCTTCCAGATGAAGCAATTGTTGGTTGTAAATGGGCATTTTCCATCAAATACAACCTGATGAGTCTATTACTCACTACAGGGCTCATTTTGTAGCTAAGGAGTTTGTTCAGACGTACGGTGTAGACTTCTTCGACACATTTGCTCTAATTGCTTGGTTTCCCACAAGTCGCATTCTTGTCTCTGTTTTTTTTTTAGAGAGAAAAAAGGATGGTTAGTGGTCACCAATAACCATCTAGCAATATATTAAAAATTGGAACTTACAAGATGTTCAACTACATCTCAAAATGACAAGACGCTTCCTTTAAATATTCTTAATCCAAGCCCTCCCCTTTCAAAAAATGGAGTCATTTCTCTATAGCCAAATTGACCACAACTTAGCAATAGCCTTCACCCAGCCTATCGTGTTCACATGTGCCAATGATCTAAACGACTCCTACCAAGAATCAAAAGAAGACATATCATCCTGGTTGACCGTACAATTGCTCCAAACCTCCTTGGAAAGGTTACACTGAAAGAATAAGTGATAAAGATCCTCAGCAGCCACCCCACAGCTGATACAATACAGGTCATTATCACCAACCCATCTAGAACGGAAGACCTTAGTTACCAGGTTCTCCATCCTAAAGAGCCATAGAAATATTTTAACCTTCAAAGGAATTGACAATCTCCAAATCATAAAACAATCCTCCCAAACAAGAAGCACAGGACCAATCTCCAAAGTCAATTTCTTGTAAGCCTTAACCACAAAGAACACCCAATCCTCCCAATGAAAACGATCCATAGGTCCATCATTGACAAAGATACCATGCAAAAGTTGAAACATCTCTTGCAACTCCCGTAGTGACGCATTAGAGAGACCTGGATATAGGATTGGAGACCAACAACTAGTACCAGCGTCCCATACCTCTAAAACAAGTGCCTCTTTAATCCTAGCCAAACCAAAAAGACGCAGAAACAAAGACTGAAATTTAGCACAACCCATCCAATCATCTTTCCAAAAACGAAAGGAGTACCCTGCACCAATCAACGGCCCAAAATATCCCGATGCAATCCCCTATGAAACAAGAGGCTGAATTGAGGACCAAAAGGAAGATGGTCGAACTGATTGTGAACACCCAAGACCTACTTCCACTGGCGTTCCATAGGAATCTCTCAATAATTTATCCAGGAGGCCACTATCCCCCTGCAAGAAACGCAACACTCATTTCATTATAAGTGCAACGTTAAATTCATCCAATCTCCTAATACCCAATCCTCCCCTCTTCCTCGACCTACAAATCTCCTTCCATGGCACCAGTTGCAAGAAACGACCCTGATGATTAGGACCTTTCCGAAAGAATCTTTTTCTAACCATATCCAATCTTGTCATAATCTTTTTCGAAGGTCTAAAAAATCGAAACATATGACAACATTACCTTTACCTAAACCAGTCTACCTCCCCTAGATAAAAGCCTCCCACTCCATCCATTTAGCCTTCTAGTCAACCTCTCCTTCACCAACCTCTAATCAGACATACTTAAATTTTTACCCTTCAGTAGCAACCCCAAATAAGTAACGAATAGCCTAACAAGCGTATGGAGGATGTCCAAGATACAATTTTCAAAGTCCCTACCCAAGTGAAAAGATACAAAGGCAGATTTCCTACTATTAACCCTCAAGCCAAAAATATCACCAAAAAGGCCAACCAAACAAGCTACATGTTCTACCTGACCCACCTCGCCCTAAATGAAAAAAAAAAGTATCATCTACATACTATAATAGCGGGGTCAGAAGAGAACCATCCCTAGAGAGGGTAAAACCACTGAAGAAACCAGCAGCACAACACCTAAAAGCCAGAAAAGCTAAAGTATCAACTGGAATATCGAAAAGTAAAGGTGACAACGGCCATCCTTGTCTGACCCCCCTCTATGGCTACATCCACAATCCTGAAGACTTGCCATTAACCAGGATAAAGAAAGATGTTGTAATACATCGCCTCATAAGCCTAACCTAAGACTCCAAAAAACCCCTCTGCATGATCTCCTAAAGGTAAGCCCAGGAAATAGTCATATGCCTTAGAGAAATCCACCTTCCACAAGAAAGTTGCAGCCAAAGCAAAATAATCGATAATAGATCTACCAGAAATAAAGGCCGACTGAACAGAGGATATCAACATAAGCAACACCGAACGGAGGCGATTTACGAATGTCTTAGCAACAATCAAATAGATTGCATTATAGAGAGCAATATGCTGAAACTCATCCACCGAATCAGAGCACCTAGCTTCTTTGGAAGCAAGAAAAGGAAAAAGCGATTCAACCTTTCAAACCCCCTATTCTCCTGAAAAACCTCCTTCACAACCACCAAAACATCATCCCCAACAACATCCCAGAACTCCTAAAAAAAAGGACAGGCAAGCCATCAGGTCTCGGGGAACCCTTCGCCTTCAAACCCCGAATATCTTGAACCACCTCCTCATTTGTTACAGATCTAAGAAAATCATCCCTCATGGCCTCATCCCACCTGCCCATCTAAGAGGAACCCAATCTCCATCGGCCTTGTAGTTGTTTCCTAGTGAAATCATGAAAATGATCTGCAAAAACTTTGCAGATCTGCTGCCTCTATGTAACCGTTGTCTCACCAAGACGTATAGAAGTAATCATGTTCATCCTCCTTGTAGCACTAGTTGCCATATGAAAGAAATTCGTATTTGAATCCCCTTCTTTGAGCCATAACTATCTAGACTTTTGTCTCTAATCAATTTCTTTCTTTCAATCCTCCTCCTTGATCTTATTCTGCAAAACCACCCATTCCTGCTACCATCAGCATCAAGCTCACCCACATCCTCTTTCTCATCAAGCACACAGCCAAAGTCCGCAATGCCTCCTCCCATGAATTTTTCCCTCCTCGCCTCCTTGAAATCCACCATCACTTGTCTAACAGCCTTGATGCATTCCATAATAGTGCGGACTGCCAAATCCCCCTTAGGAACACCCTGCCAACTTTGCATCACAAGACCTCTAAAATCTAGCTCCAACAACCAGGACTTTTGAAACTTGAAATATGTTGTAGGAAAGCCATCCTCCTCATTGTCCCACAACAAAGGAGTATGATCAAAAAAATGTCTCACCAAAGCCTTTACAAAGGCACCATGTGCTGACTTGGCAAGTGGTAAATTGCATAAGAATCTATTAATCCTCGACATCTAACCAGAACCATTCCTCCAAGTAAAGCAAGCACCAGAAGCCGGGATCTCCATCAGCTCCAAGTCCACAACCACCTCCCAAAATTGCTAGGAAGAGGAGTCCACATGCCCATCCCGCCGATCCTCCATAGACAATGTAACATTAAAATCACTGCCAATTAACGAAGGCCCACCATCTACCTTTGCAGGTGCCTGCCTCAAATCAACCTAGAGGGAGTCACACAATGAAGAGTCACAAGGCCCATACACACCAGAAATCGCAAAACTGACCCCATCCAACTTGTGAGTAAAGAGTCTAGTAACGACATGGGACCCAACAAAAGAATCATCAAGCCGGAACAAATCTTCATTCCACAAGAGCCACTGCCCTCCCAACCTTCCCACTGCATCAACAAAGAGAAGCAGACAACAAACCTCTTCCAATACTATCAACCAGTGATTGATCACTAGCCTCAAGGTGCGTTTCTTGCAACAAAGCCATGTCTACCTTCCAATCAGCCAAATAATTCCTCAGAATAGACCTCTACATCCTATCCCGAAGGCCACGAACATTCCAGGTAAAAATTTTAACCATGGGAAACCACCTTACCCCCATCACCACAAGCTGAGGAAACCTTCTTCAGATTTAAAGCTTTGGCCACTCTCGTCACCGCTCCTCCCAGCAACCTTCCTTAACGAACTTCCTCTTATAACAGGAACAGTAGAGCAGGCCATTTCTCACACACAACGACCTTCTAACACCCGATCTTCTAGATTTAGAAGAGGAAGAGCTTCCCCATCTTCCACCTACATTCGTCTTCGAGGAGGTATGCATAAGAATATGAGGCTTCGAAGTTCCACCATGCTGACAACCACCGAAATTCCCAACAGCACCCTCGGCATGGCTCCTACTCAACAAAGCAATGACAACCCCCTACTTCACTCCACGTTGAGCCACAGAGGCGGATGCAGCACCATCCTCCTTACCAGTCGCTCGCCCATTAGCGCCAGCAAGTGCACAGGCCGCACTCATGTGCAGCACAGCAAAAGCCTCAAAACACTCGTAGCTACATCTAATATTGCATCACCTGTCGCGTTCCCAGCAGATGATTGAGCCCCAGACTTGCAATCATTTTTGAAGAGCCCACAAGCAACAGAACAAGGAGAAAAGTGGGCCTGATCACTGGACCCAAATAAAACCAGACCCAAAAAGGAACCAGAAACAGATCCGGAGGCACCCTATCTTGCGCCAAGAAAACTGCCCAAATGGCCCACCATCGGATCGTGCGTCTCCTTTCCATCGCAAGAAAATTCCCCATATGAGCAGCACATCAAATATCGCGTGAAGCCAACTGCACATCGCCCAATCAGAAGCTTGTCCTAGTTGGGTTACAAAAGGAGGCTCCTCAATCTTAGGAGCCGAAAAGGATCATGCCCACCCTCTTTAATATTCAAATTGGAAGGATGACCCTTTACCTTCCAAATTTGCCTCACCTTCACTACCGGAGCACCACCTGCCACCTCTGACAACTGGTGGTTGTTTCCGTCATTAAGCACCTTAGCAAAAGACATCTTTCTCACCACCAGCAACCTCTGCAGCCGGACCAAGCAAGAGCAATCGTTGCATCTAACAATCACCTCCCTCAGCAAAGAACAGCCCTTTAACAAATCACCCAAGATATAAACATGAGACAAATCCCCTTCAACAATTTTAATTCCCAACAAGCCTTCACCCGAAGAAAACTCGAGCAAATCTCATCCACCACCTCCCTTGATCACAACCTCAGAGGCACACCAGTCATAGAAAAGTCAACTATTGATTTCGTTGGGGACGTGCCTCCACAGCACCTTCATAGGTTGTCGATAACCTCCACCGAATCAGTCCCTCCCCAACCTTCACCTCCATGAAGCACAACCGCTCCAAATCAGACTTCTCCAACCCAAACAACAAGAATTGTTTGGGAGGGAGAGAATACAGCCTCCACTCTGAAATCATACTCAAACCACGAAGATGCTCCCTAACTGCATCCATAGAGAAGGGACCCTCAGAGAGAACCCCCACGAGAGAGCTCTCAAGCACCTCGTCAACCTCTCCACGAGGTCACACACCCAAACAAACCTCCATCGCAGGGGGTGTGGGAGGAGAGGGAAGCACCGACAGAGAGGAGGAAGAAACCTTCCTCGGACAATCCCATCTCCTATGCCCAACACCCCTACAAACAACGTAGACGACAAGGTCCCTGCACTCCGCCGCCTTATGGCCATGCCCCCGACACTTGTAGCAAATGATATCCCGAAGAAATGAAGAAACCCCTCCTCTCCAGCCGACCCCCCACCGCACCCCCCCATCTTGCCCGTCGTACGCTCCTCCGGCACTCCACCAGGGTCCACGCGTCCCCACCCTCACCACCCATTATGATAAGAGAATCACTTTTTTTCTATTCTTGTTTCCGTTGTGGTTCAATGTGATTGGCAACTTCACCAACTTGATATCAAGAATGCGTTCTACAATGATCTTTAGGATGAGGTCCATATGCAACAACCACTGGGCTATAAGACTCAAGTAAAGTGTGTGCAAACTGCGGAAAGTCATATATGGGCTGAAGCAGAGTTCCAAAGCCTAGTTTCAAAAGCTATCTAAGGTGGTTGAGGCCATGGGTTTCTAGAGGTCAACATCAAATCATTCCCTCTTTGTTAGGAAGATGGGAAAAGAAGTGGTGCTACAGGGGATAATACAGCTGGCATTGCTGAGCTCAAGCAATGTCTTACAGGAATCTTGGGCCATTGATGTACTTCCTTAGGATAAAAGTTGCTTGCAGCCAAAAAGGAATTGTTCTATCTTGGAGGAAATATGCTCTAGATGTTTTGTAGGAGACAGCCATGCTGAGGGCCAAGCTAGCAAACATTCCTATGGATCCCAAAGCCAGATTGCATGATGAGAAGGCAGAGGTTGTTGCCAGTTGACAGTACAGGCAACTAGTTGGCAAGCTTCTTCATTTGACCAACACCAGACTCAACATTTCTCTAGCTATTGGGAAATTGAATCGGTTTATGGATGAGCTAATGAGGCAACACTGGGATGCAGCCATGATGGTACTAAAGTACATGAAGAAGGCACCTAGACGAGGCATTTTGTTTAGTAAAGGAACTTCCGCTAGTGTGGTAGGATACTCAAATGCAGATTATGCAAGATGCTTGACAGACAGGAAGTTTACCATAGGATTTTGCACTTACATTGATGGGAAACTGGTGACATGGAAGAGCAAAAGGCAGGTGGTTGTCGCCAGATCCAATGAAGATTCCAAGTATAGAACTATGGCCTACACGACTGCAGAGATGATGTGTGATAAGGTGATGTTTTACATATTTCCTGTGACACCTATGGTGATGAGGTATGATAACAGGACTGCTATGTACATTGCTAACAACTGCATGTTCCATGACAAGGCAAACAATGTCAAGATCACTTGCCACTATACATGTGATTTGATCCAAAGTGGACTCATTCGCACCATTTCTGTTACTTCAGAGGACCAAACAACAGACATCCTTACTAAGCCCCTGCCACATTCATCCTTTAATGTTTATTGTTCCGAGCTGAGCATGATTCATATATATGCTCCAACTTAAAAGGGAGTGTTGTGCTTCTTCGGTCTTTTACTTATTTACTTTTGCCAATAGTTTGTGTACCTTTTATTATTTTATTATTTTCTTGCAAGATTGTACTGAACTTTTCCTACCTCTATATATTAAAAGGTAGGGTTAAAGAATAAAGTTGCTTGGTCATTTTCTCCTATTCATTTATTAAGCTGTTAGTTTTCAAAATATTCTTTTAAGTATAATACACATTAAATATCTCAATTTCTACCATTCCCCAAAATTAAATAACATCTTTTTCATAATGAAATAATTAAATAACATTTTATCTCATTACACTCAAATCGTTGAGCCCATTCTACTCTAAAGCCCATTCTACTCAAACACCCCATTTCAACCATTGCCTAATGTACACAATTCCTATTGTGAATTTCGACAATCCCTTAATCGATCACACTCCCCAATTGCCCCTAACTCCTCCATCACCTCCCCTTGTCCTCACTCCCCAAAGGTCGCCCATGTCCACCTACCCACAACCTTTCCCTATCCTTAGAGGTTCCCTCCATCCTCCACTCCCCAATCCCCATAACTACCCACCATTAAAGACTTACTCTTTCCTACAAAGTACACCTCTATTTTGTGTGGCTAAAGCTAAAGGCCTCTATTGAGTTATCAAATGATACATATTTTTTTATATAACTTGAATGGTCCTATCCTTAATTTAAAATTTTTCGATAGTAAATAGAAAAATATATAGGAAAGGAGTAAAACAGCTTGACTAATCAACAACTCAATCCAAACCAACTCAAGCTAACCCACTTGTATGGGTTGGGTTGATTTGAGTTTGGTAGTAAGATAGGTTGTGTTGGGTTGAAAAAATTTCAACTAGGAGACACTAGATTAGGTCCCAACCTAACCCCTAGACAGCCCTAGTTGGTGTAGGAGTCTTTCAGATATTATTGTTCAGTCAATTCAGCAAATCGACATCTAAATGCAACCTAGTAGACTATGCCATGATGTAGGACCCTTTTTTTAAAATGAATTAGGACTTTTTGAGCATACTTCAATATGCCACACATGATCAGACACTCCAGCAATTCACAGTGTAGCACATTACCAGCTCAGTTTTAATTCATTTAGTGTAGCTCAAAAGGAGATGCCCAGAAGAAAAATATTCATTTGAGATGCAAAAACAAAAAAACAAAAAATGGGCCAATGAAAAGCTAAACAAGGTGAACCTAAACTTGCTTGGGATCTATTGATAAATAAATAACAGCAATATAAAAATGAACATAAATATCAAAGCATGTAAATAATAATGCTTGGATTTACGTGTAAACCCCATTCACAAAGAGTGAGAAGAAAATGTCAGAAGTGCCCCTATGGGCATAGTATCCCTGTATTCTTCTCAAAGAGTAAATGGGAAGTACACCGGCCTATATATAGGCCACCACACATCTCAAAGTCCCACTCTACTATGTGGGACTAAACAATACTTAACAATAGCAATATCTCCCTCAACACTCTCCCTTAAGCAGGAGCATGGAATCCTCACCTTATATAGCAAAGAAATCCTTAATCTACAACACTCAAATGACTCAACTAATACCGCTGGGTCACCGCTTCGTGCATGATTGCATCCTCGTTTTGGCTTGTAGGTGGGTGTAGGTTGAAGAATAGAAATGAATTGTTGGAGCTGGCTCTAATTGGTCTCTCACCTAGACACCTCCACTAATGCTAGTGCCTTCCTATTTAGAGATCTTAGAAGTAAGTCTCTCCTATGGAAACCTCGAGAGCGAGCCTCTCCCACATGAAAGCTCAAAATGGGTCTCTCCCTTAGAGACCTGGAGAGTGGCCCTCTCCCTTATAGACATCAAGATTGGCCTCTCCCATACAGAAATCTCTCTGTAGATTTATCTCATATAGGGACCAAGAAAATGAGCTTCTCCCATGTAGAAACCTCAAAGAATGAGTCTCGTATGGAGTCATAATAAGCTCTTACACTCCCCCTTTCTCCCATACTTGTATAAGAGAAGAAACAAAAAGGTGAAAAAATAAAAAATAGCTAGAGAAGAGCTTCTCCCCCTTTTCTCTTCAAGTTCTTTTTTTTTTACTCATCACTTCATTTTTTCTTCTTTTTTTCTCTATTTTTCTCTTTTTTTCTTTTTTTATCTTTATATTTTCTTCCTTTTTTTCTTTCGATATAGTTTCCCCCCTTTTTTCTTTTCTTGCGCCTTTCCCTTTGCAATGTTAAGAAGAGGCCCAAAAATGAGCCCAAAAGAAAATAAAAGGGAAACAAGGGGTAAAAAAGTAAAAAGATCAATAAAAAATTTAAAAAATAAAAAATCTTCTACAAATCATAGTTGAAGAGCCCCAAAATATCTCACGTAAACTCTTCATTCCACCTTCTTCACAAGCGAGATCAACATTGCCAATCATAGCCTATCACCGCCATCATTGCTGTTATGGATCTCGCTGACTCGATTGGCATTGCCTTTGATCCCTACTACTACTGAGCACCTCCAATAGCAACTACGATCTCAACGTCACCTTCACCGGCGGTCTCGCATGATCTTGTACGAGTTTAATGCAAATGTCGTCGCTTCTTCTCTAACTTCTTTTTCTTCTTCAACGCAAATTTGACGCCACTAATCTAGCGTGCTCCTCCTCCAACTTTTTCTTTGGCACAGCATCAACCTCACCTTCTTCATTCTTTTCTCCTTCTTGGTCTCAACTTCGACCATGCACGGAGCCTCGATCAGTGCATCATCACCTTCTTCATTGATCTCGCGCAAGAGATCGTTGCCATAGAGATTGGTGCAAGGGGATGAAGGCGTGACACGATCCTTGCCCTCGCTACTTTGCCCTACATGCAGTGGACTCCGTGCACCGCAAATAAGGAATCATGATCTCGTGATCCTCCACTAGGGAGACAAATATCAAATGGTTTCCTTGAGGATTCTGTCATAGTTTACGACAAAAATCCCCTTAGCTATGCTTCCAAGAACTCATGAATAATGACAAAAGAAAACTCAAACAATGAAAGTGAAAATAAAATTTGAAACAAACCCAAGAATGATTGTTGTAATACTATGCTGATAAATAAATAACGACTGTATAATAATGAACATAAATATTAAAGCATGACAAATAATAATCCTTGCGTTTACGTGGAAACCCCACTTAAGAAGAGTTGGTAGAAAACCTCAAGAGAAGTGCCTCAATGGGCCTAGTATCTCTATATTCTTCTCAGTGAGTGAATAGGGGGTACAACAACCTATATATAGGCCACCACACACCTCTCAAAGTCCCATTCTACTATGTGAGACTAAACAACACTCAACAACAATAATTTCTCTCTCAACAGGATCATTCAATAATAGTTCAATGTTCAATTTAATGATACATGTCATTGAAAATCCACATCCAACTCAAGATAAATTATCTATTTAAATATGTAGTAACACATCTTTCTTTATGAAAGGGAATAACATATCTTTCTTATCAATGGTACGCTTATTAGTATCTGAAAATCAAAGGCTAAACTCGGGAAAAACATTGCTTGCAAGGTATATCTCACCCATTTAACATGTGTCCTTTCTAGAGAATTTGTAGGATGCTAGAGGTTCTAGGTTATTTGTAAAACAAAGAAAAAAAATTATAAAAAAAACTATAACAAAATGGTACCAAGCTCTGCTAAACAAACCAAACATATTTGTAATTGAGTTCTTCCACATACGTAGGAAAAAGTTCATCCAAAAACAAAATCAACTGAACCTACATTCCAAGTACATTTGGAAGTTAAAAAAATGAATAAATTCTTATAACCAAAATGGGAATCAACCTAAATATGGTGCTTGTCTGAACCAAATCTGTTTGTTTTGAGCCCCCACCCTTCAGAACACTCCCTCCTTTCTTGCACCCAGACATGGACTGTCACCACCGTTTTCACAACCCCATCCCACTTGTAAATTGCAACCCTCCCTCCCAGCCTACACACATCCAGTCCTAATTACCAAAAAAACTCCCTCATTCAATAATTGCAGATCCAAACCATTATTGAATTTAACCTTCCTTTTTAGATCCATTACATCCGGATAGACAGAACAGTCTCTACGTACAACCTCATCAAATTGCATGCACTCACCTTCGGTAAGAGGAAAAAAAAATCGCACTTCCCTACCTTGCTCCTTTAGCCACCTAGCCACAGATAGGATGCTAGAAGCATAAGCTTGGCCACCTATATGGCACCATCACCATTCATTATAATTGATCAAGAAGCTTGTAAAGATCATGTTTTGGCTGAAGGGTCTGGAGAAGAGATTGTTTTTCTGATTTCAATTGGCAATGGTTTGATCAAAGAAACAGCCAGGATCTACCTTGGCTCAATAATGTAGTCATTCAAGGGAACTAATAGGTTTATCATCAAGAAAATTGCATTGACAATCCTCAAAAATCAAGTCAAACAAGTATAGGCTTATCAAGTAAAATCACATTGACAACATTTATAAGATAAAATTTCACGTTAGTTCCCTCTTATGTGACACACACAAGCAAATCCCTCTGCTTGCTATAAACAGTTCCAAAGAGAAATTGCTTTCCAAACAATGGAGGTGAAGATGTGGAGACTGGAGCATCTGCCAGTTACTTATCATTTCGCTTGGAGAGTTTGGAATGACATGAGGTTCTTTTGGATAGATCCATCTTCCTTCTCTTCTTATTGACTCCTTTTGAAGGGGTTCTTCCTCCACGGGTGTGCATCAGTACCACACCAAAAAGAAAAAGGATGGGCCTTTGGCAGTGATTTGGTCCTGATGGCTGAAAAGGAATGGGGTTATTTTTCATTCCAGTTGAGAATGTTCTATCCCGGACCAATGGATTTATGCAACAGTAGGATGAAGATAGATTTTCTTTTTGCTTTTGATCCTCTTGTAACCCTTTCCTTTTATTAATGCAAACGGAGGGTCGCTACCATCGAGTGACCTTCCTCTCTTCCTCTCAAAAAGAAAAAAGGAACTAGATAAATCTTTAGAGGACCATGGAAATTAAAATCTCCTAGATCTCAACAAGTTCTTTACAGGAGATTCAGAAACCCAAGAAGACTGGCATATATTTTCACTCTTTATATATATACCAAGTCTATTCATACGGTGCATCCGCGAAAACACAGCAAAGGAACTTTTCCCCCAATTCTTTTCACCAAAATGATCAAAGAAATAGCTTTGCTTTAGCTCTTGCTCACATTATAGGATTCCCTCACCTTTTCTCAAAATGAGGAAAAGAAAAATCTCATTGTTTAACCTCTCCATGAAACTTAATGATGTTGCCAATGGTCAAAATGTCAATAGCATCCCAATGACATCCTTACTGAGGATGTACGATAGACTGGGCAAGACAAATGTAGGAACTAGGAAGAGATTGGACAATCAACCATTATTTGTTGAAAGAGACGAAGGAAATGTAATCCAAGGCATCTCTGTAAAATTGATGGCTTACAATCCTTAAAAGGGGGAAAAGTAAGAGCCCTTTGAGCGGCACTCTCCAACTGAATTGATGGATAGAAGGTTTTTTTTGTGGGGAGGAGATGAAAGAATATTTAGCCAAATGAATGCTGTTCCAATTTTATCAGATGTCGCCAGGGAGACTTTAGCCAAATGATTGTTCCTTTGTTTTTTTTTTTTTTAAGGAAATGAAGTGGCTACCAAATTATATATGTTGAAAGAAAATGAATGACTTGATTCTCAAAAGAAACCCCAGCCTTCTTTATATAAAGAGAGACTATGGGTAAAGTACAGGGAACACCCTTAAGAAAATAACAAATAACAAAAACACCCCTACATATACACTCCCCCTCAAACTAGAGCATATTTATCAAGCATATCCAACTTATTGCATAAGTAGTCACGATGCTTTAGTGGGAGTGCCTTTTGTGAAGATGTTAGCAACCTATTGCTCAAAAGTAGTAGTCGGGGTACTAACCTTCCCTGTAGTAACCGTGTCTCTAACAAAGTGACAATCAACTTCAATATATTTTGTGTGCTCATGGAAGACAGGATTAGAGGTTATAAAAGTCACTAAGCGATTTTCACATAACATAGGCACAAGAAGAGAAACATGGATCCCAAAATCTACCAAGAAATGTACTAGCCACATGACTTCACAAGTTGTATGAGTCATGGCCCGATACTCAGCCTCTGCACTGGATCAAACAACCACAATCTACTTCTTACTCCTCCAAGTAAGAAGATTGCCCTTAAGAAAGGTGACATATCCAATAGTGGATCTCCTACCCTCCACAGATCCTGCATAGTTTACATTAGAATACGAGTACGAGTCCACATGTCCATTGTTATTCATATATAGACCCATTCTAGGATTCCCTTTAAGATACCTGAGGATAAGGCAGATAGCATGCCAATGGTTATAGCGAGGGTTCTCCATGAACTGACTTACCATGTTCACTGCAAAAATGATATCTAGCCTACTCATAATAACATATAATAGCTTGCCAAAAATCCTTCTATACCTCTTCTTGTCTTTAAATAATGAATCGTCCTCCTCCTTTAGATGCCCCTAAGATTCAACGGGAATAAAGGACAACTTGGCCCTAAGCTAGCAAGTCTCTTCGAGGAATTCCATAACATATTTCAGCTATGAAAGAATAATGCCATAAGAGTTTCTGGCAACTTCAATATCCAAAAAACACCTTAGAGTACTCAAGTCCTTTCTCACAAAAGTAGTCTGCAAGAAATCTTTACTTTCCTAATCCCTATGACATTATCACCAGTAAAAATCATGTCATCAACATATGCTACCAAAATCACAACACCTAACTTCCTACATCTCACAAAAATAGAATGATCAAAGGTGGATCTCAAATTTCCAATCTTTTGAATTTCTCTACTTAGCCTCTCAAACCATGCTCCTAGATTCTATTTCAACCCACATATAGCCTTTCGTAGGCGACAAACCTCCCCCTTGACCACACAGGCAAGTGGTTGGTTCATGTAAACTTCCTCCTACACGTCACCGTGTAGAAAGGCATTATTCACATCAAGTTGATACAGGGGCCATTGCTTATTAACAACCACAAAAAGAATGACACAAACCAAGTTGAGTCAGGCTACTAAAGAGAATGTATCAAAGTAGTCAACACCATATGTCTGAGTATAGCCCTTGGCCACCAATCTGGCCTTCAGCCTATCAATCTTCCTATCAGGTTATACTTGACAATATAAACCCATTTGCAATCAACCACAATAGCCCCTTATAGGAGAGGGGTCAGCTCCTAGGTTCCTCGTGTAGTAAGAGTTGTCATCTCCTCATTTATAGTCTCTCTAACGTAAGTCTTGCACAAGCTTATGATAATTCCTAGGAACTACCATAGCAGAATAAAGTTATAGAAAACTTCTGTAGTGCAAGACTAAGATGATCAACGGCAGTATAATGTGACATGGGATGTAACATACAACTCCTTACTACCTTTCGTAGAGAAATAAGCAAATCCTCTATTTGCGTAAGGAAGAAGCATTTGGATTAAATGTTGATGGGGAAGATAGATCAAATGTCCTCAGAGACTTCAATCTACATGGAAGGTAAAGGAATAGACATGGGGTCCTTAGAACGATGCTCATAGATGTGATCCATCCAAGAGAGGAGCTTTCATCAGAATAGACGGACACATTCTCAACAAATGAGGCATCAACAGACACATAATACATGTTCCCAAAAGGGGCTAAACAACAATAGCCCTTCTGAGACCAAGAGTATCCCAGTAAAACACACTTGACCAAACTCAAGGAAAGCTTTTCAACCACCCCAAACAAATAAACAAAATACATATCCCAAAGTCCGTAGTGGTAAAGTAAAGAAATCAAGATAGGGCTAAAGAATAGTGAAGGGTGTATCTCCATTAAGAATAGAGGATTGATAAGATAAGTGGCAGTAAGTACAACATCTCCCCAGAAATGCTTGGAACTTTCATAGCGATAAGTAAAGTACGAGTCACATCAAAAATATAACAAAGCTTACGTTCAACCACACCATTCTATTGGAAAGTATAGGCACAAGAATTCTAATGAAGGGTGCCATTTTTCGCCAAAAACTCTTGAACATCCCTTTGCATAAACTCAAGTGCATTATCACTATGGAAAATTATGATGTGAGTAGAATAGAAATTTTGAACCTCATTAAAAAAACTTGGAAGTACAATAGTAATCTCTAACCTATCCTTTAATGGAAAAACCCAAGACAAACAACTACGATCATCCACAAAACGGCAAAATACCGAAGACTGGTTTATTTCGACAAAGACCCCAAATATCAACTAACACAAATGTTGAGGGACTCCTCTTATTTTCTCTGTAAGGAAAAGAGATACAATGGTGTTTCCCAAAATGGGAAGCTTCATAATCAAGAGAAATCGAAACAGTTGAATCCGAAAACATCTATCGAAACCTAACAATAGATGGGTGACCCAAACGACAATGCCAAAGTTTAGGATCGACGAAGACAGACACAGCACCAACAAAAACCCAAGGGTCATCAATGTAATAGAGACCATCTCTCTCAAACCCCCCCACTAATCATCTTCCCCATCCGGATGTCCTAAAAGAAAATAAAATGCTCATCAAATATCACCCAGTAGGATAGATCTTTACACAATCTATAAACAGATAATAGGCTCAATGAGAACAAGAGCATAGCATACATCAAATAGAAGTAAAGAATACGTAAAATGAGCATCCTCAATAACAATAACAAGGGAATAAGAGTCATTCACCAATCAAACAGTGGTAATAGTAGGGGACCCTCGCAAGGAAGTAGGTGCATCCTTCTTACTAGTAAGATGGTTAAATGTACCTGAGCCAGATTGGCTGAAGTACCCACTAAATAGTAAATGAGGTGTTAGTATCCTAGGGTGTAGTAAACGGCATAGCCTACCGAAGGAGCTGTAGAAGGCGTGCATAATGATCTATAGATAAAAGGGGTGGTCCAGAAGGGGAAACTCCCCTGAATCAAGGTAGAGTTAGCTCGACTAGGGCTTCCAAACTTGGCCCAACATCTCTCAAAAAGATGATTCATCCGCTGACAATAGATGCAAGGCTCATATGTACAGTCACAGCCACAACCATAACCACGACTAGCTCAAAAACCACTACGCTCACCAGAAACCGCAAAGGCAAAGGTTTCTATAAGAGGTACAACAGAGGAAGCTACAACTGATGTCGAGGTACTCTCATCATGGGAGATCTTCTGGAGTCTCCTATACACTATCTCCAGATCAAGAATATCATCCATGGCCACTACCTGATCTCAGGCAATTGATATCTAGCATTCAGACCATCCAGAAATCGATAGACCTCCCACCTTTGTCACTACCTTGTCCGCATGTCGTAGCACGATTGCTGTAACACATTCAACTCCTTAAAAAGTGCCCCATCTCAGTATAGTAGGTGACTAGAGAGTGCTCTCCCTAAGACGTAGACCAGATTCAACGATATATATTGGCTAAATGGGCATGATTTGACTTCTAAGAGAATTTCTTCGCCAAGTTGTCCCATATCTCCTTAGTGATCTTCTTATAAAGCATGTTAGCAGCAATCTATGGCTCAATACTATTAATCATCCAATTCATAACCAAGTAATTTTCCTATTCGCATCTCTCAAAGTCTACAGATTAGGATCAAGGAGAAGCCTTGGTTAGGATGTAGAGCTTCTTCTGTCCATCAACAAATAACTTAAACGTCGACTAGAGAAGGTAATTCTGGACACCATTAAGTGTCATAGAGGTGCCTTGAATCATTATTCATGGCAGAGGCAAAGGTAGTCATGGGCTTGACTTCAAGAGCATTAGAAGATCCCAACATCACCATGTGGGGCAGAAGAAGTCAACAAGGACAAAAATCAGAACTCAAATCATCCAAAAAGCATCTACAATCAGCAAAGCAATCATCACAAGAACATCCAAGAGTGCCTCAAGTCAAATCAGCGATTGTTCATCACCCAAGACATGTGATAAGGCAAGAAAAGGGTATCGATACCCCCTTAGAAAACCACCAGCACCAAGAATAATCAAATCTGAAAGTACAAACAGCAGTAGCAGCAACTTCCAGGGATGAAATACCAAGCTTCTTGCTGGGGTGCTGGTGGGTACTATAGAGGTACAGCTTCAGTAGCAACATTATTACGGTGGCAGCACTACTATAGCAATGACTACTATAGCGGCACTACAATAGATGATGGTGGCGCTGATGTTGCCGCCGTGGTGCTAGGATGCTATAGGTCGTGACCCAGAAGGAGGATGAAGAACGAGAAGAGCACAACGATCTTCTCTTTCTTCAATGGTTTTTTTTTTAGTTGAAAGGCACCCAGCATAAAGAACCTAGGAGTCACCCCACTCTAATACTATGCTGAAAGAAAATGAATGACTTAATTCTCAAAAGAAACCATATCCTTTTTTATATAGAGTATATGGGTAAAGTACAAGGAACACCCTTAAGAAAATAGCAAATAACAAAAACACCCCTACATATGCTCTAACAATGTAAAACCCCCAATTCACTAATAAGGAGAGCTATATAGTTCAAATATTATAAAGAGAGTTAAAGTGATAGATCACACCATCCACATGCACACTCTCTCTCTTGAAGATTACACCATTAACTTCGAACCACAACACCAAGTAAGATAGCAGCTATCTTAGAATGATCCACAAAACCGAACCCACAAAGACCGCAAGTGTTGTCCTGAAACTCCATCTACAACGAGAAATGGAAAGGCCAAGCTCAACTACGATGGTAGCACTTCGATGCAAGGGAGCAAGAGAAAAAGAGATGGTCTGTATCTTTGAATGCAGAACCATAAAGCATACAAGAAACATCAACAAAAATATCCAACATTGCCTAAAAGACTAGATAACAATTCTTCTCCTTAAGAGCCATAAGAATAACCTGACCTTACGGTGTAAGAAATGCTTCATATCCTCAATCAAGCAGAACAAGATCCAAGGCAACGCATCCATAAACCGAAGGTAAACTTTTTAGCTAGAACAAGGGTCACATTTCCAAATCCACCATCCCTCCCCTCCCCTCCCCTCCCCTCCCGAAAAGAAAAAGGGTCATATTGCCAAATCCACCACTTCTACCCTCCCCCAAACGGATATCCTGCAACCCCTGTAACCTGAGAAAACTCTCCCACTCTCACATTTGACAAGGAAGGAGGCAAACTAGGCATCCATTGCCCATCCTGGAAACAAGCTGCCAAATACCAAACCCAAGGGCCAAGCCAAGGGTAGATATTTGCAATAATCCCAAAAGTGCTCCACCAATGGGGCCAAAAAGGAGATTTTCAATTGTCCCCAGGAGACTAGACTTTCCATAAGAGCTCCACAAGGCCCCTCCAAAAGTAAGATCTCCAAATGGCTACTTCTCTCCCTCTTACTCAATGTTCTCTTCCAAAAGGGCATTTTTTTTAAGAAAAGAGTCGGTGAAAATGAGCAATTTATTATTCCAGGAAAACCCTACAACTCTTTATATAGAGGAAGAGGTGTGAATAAAATACAATGGAGGACCAAAGAACAAAAGAAATAGTAGAATGGGACATAAAGACAAATATACAGGGTTACCATAACACTCTCCCTCAAGTTAGAATATAAATGTCAATCGTGCTCAACTTGTCACAACAGCTATCAAATGCAGTCTGACCAACTGGCTTGGTGAAAACATCTACAATCTGGTCTTCCGAGGAGACAGGAGTAGTGTAGATGATCCCCTTCTAGATGAGATCTCGTATATAATGGCAATCAATCTCCACATGTTTCGTGCGCTCATAAAACATGGGATTGTTGGCAATGTAAATAGCTGCCAGGTTGTCACACCTTATCTCCATCGGCTCCTCTATCTAAACATGGAAATCTCTCAAGATAGACCAGATCCACACCATCTCTGCAGCAATTTGTGCCATGGCATGATACTCTGACTCTGCACTCGATCTGGACACAACTATCTGCTTCTTACTCCTCCAAGTGACTATATTCCCAACAACAAAGGTACAAAAACCAGTAGTGGACTTCTTATCAGTAAGACAGCCTGCATAATCAGCATCTAAATATCCTATAATTGTCATAAGATACCCCTTTCTAAACAACAGCCCACATCCAGGTGCTTTCTTCATCCTTCAGGTATCTAAGCACCTGCATAGCAACATCCCAATGTTGCTTCATGAGCTTATCCATAAACTGGCTTAACCTCCCCATAGCAAAGGAGATGTCTGGTCTGATAATGGTCAGGTACAGCAACCGACCAACCAACTGTCTGTAGCTCTTGCTCTCCACTCGTTGTGCCTCAGTGTCATACAAATGGACCTTAGGGTCCATGGGTACATTTGCTGCCTTTGCCCCAAGTATCTCAGTCTCCTAGAGAATATCAAGAGCATACTTTCTCTGACTAGCTATAATTCCTTCTTTTCCTCTTACCACCTCAATGCCCAAAAGCATCGTAGAGGACCTAAGTCCTTCATAACAAACTGCGACGCCAATTCTTGTTTGACATGTCCAATCCCTTCTGTATCATCTCCTATAATGATAACATCATCAACATATACACGAAGCACCACAACTCCCTTGTCAGTCCTAACAAACAACAAATGATCTGAAGTAGACCCACCATGCCCAATCCTTCCACAACCTCTGACAGTTTGTGGAAACATGCACGAGGACTCTGTTTGAGCCCATAGATCGCTTTCCTCAACCTACACACACACTCCCCCTCAGTCTCAAACCTGGGGGCCTGCTACATATATACTTCTTCCTGAAGAGCACCATATAAAAATGCATTCTTTATATCTAACTAATGTAATCCCCAGTCTCTATTTGCTACAACAAATAAGAGAATCCGAACCGTCGAAAGTCGTGACACCAATAAGAATGTGTCACAGAAGTCTACCCCATAAGTCTAGGTAAACCCTTTAACCACCAACCGAACCTTCTGCCTAAAAATAGAACCATCAGGGTTATATTTCAAGACAAAAATCCATCTACATCCTACCACTCGTGCAGTAGGTGGTCTCGTCGTAAGCTCCCATGTACCTTGCAAACATAAAGCTGCCATCTCCTCCTTCATGGCCTAAAGCTACTTAGGATGAAGCATGGTCTCCTGATAAGATGTAGGCAACTTGGATGCAGATACAGTAGAAGTAAATACAGCAAACTAGGAACCCAACCCATCACTGGCAGAAGCACCTGCGATCCTGTACTGAGCACAACTCCAGGGCACCTTGCAAATGGCAATAGGCAAATCACTGTCCTCAGTAGCCTCATCTAAAACATCAGTAACTTCCTGCTCCTCTAGAATACCAGTAGGCTCCTGCTAACTGTCCATGTGAGAAGCATTAGACATAGGCATATCAGTATCATCAACACATACCTGTGTGGGGGAGGATGATGGTGCTCGGGCGGTAGAGGGGGGTACCGTGACTCGTGGTCTATAAGTCACCAAAAGCTTGTACACAAATGGTTGTCCCTTGAATCTGCTATCTGTACTGGCAGGAAACTGACAGAGAGAGAAATCTCCAAACTATATAGCAAGAACCGACATTGGTGTCGTCTCGAGAATAGTGGGCATCCACTGCGCAGTGAAGGAAAAATAAGGTACAGCCTCATGAAAGGTGACATCCGCACTAACATGATGCCATCTGGTCAACGGAGCATAACACCTGTACCCTTTCTGAGTAGAGCTGTAACCCAAAAACACACACTTCACTGCCCGTGGTGCTACCTTGTCCCAGCTAGGTCCATTAATGTGGACAAACGCAATACAACTAAAAATGCAAGGTGGCAAATGAAACAACTATCTAAATACAAAATCTATCAAGGGATCTATTTAGACAATACAGAGCTGGGCATTTTGTTGATCAAATAGCAAGCAATAAGACATGCATCGCCCCAATAAATTTGAGGAACATTATGATGTATCATCAATGTTCGAGCAACATCCAGGAGGTGTCCATGTTTCCTCTCTGCTATCCTATTCTGTTGGGATGTATGAGGATAGGAAGTCAGATGTATGATACCATTCAATCTATAAGAATCACACAATCTAGAAAAATAGAACTCCAATGCATTATCTGAGGGCACGCATTTCACAATGGTAGAAAATTGCATTTTTATTTCAAGAATAAAGTTTTGAATGACATTACCAACATCTAACTTATTCTTTAATAAAAATAACTATGACATACGTGAAAAATCATCCACAATAACAGGTAATAACTATGACCCTATCTATCTGAAACATGACTTGGACCCCAGACGTCCAAGTGAATCAACTAAAATGCAGAATCAGTAGTGGAAGAACTAGCAAGAAATGAAACTCGATGATGCTTCCCAAGTTGACATGCATCACAAGTAATCTGTGACTGGAGAGACATGGGGGAAAATACGGCGAAACCTGTCTAGAGGAATGTGTCCAAGACAGTAGTGCCAATGTAGTGCAATCCTTAGAGCAAAACTAAACTCGCCCTGACGTGAAACAGTAGTATCGGTCTGGACCAGGCAATGGACCCCCCTCTTCATGTCCGCCACCAATCATCCTCCCAATGAACCTGTCCTGTAACACACAACCCACATCATCAAATACAACACAGCAGTTGAGATCTTTCGTAATTCTGCTCAGATAAAAGACTAATAGGGAATCCTGGTACAACAAAACTTGAGGCAACTGTAGAGCAGACGAGAGAGACACCTCCCCATGTCCACCTACTCTAGAGTGATGGCCATCAGCCACCTGCACAGTTCTACCAGAAGGAACTACCTATATCTATCTAAAACAACTCTGATATCCACTCAAGTACTGGAAGGCTCCAGAATCAATGAGCCATGTAGTACTACTGCTGTGGGGAAGAACAGAAATACTATAAGCATATTCTATGCCTGAGAAGGCAACTGCAGCGGTATCAAAAGTGGATGGAGTCTCCTGAGTCACCTGAGCCAGTCTCTAGGCAAGAGCCTCAAACTCTGAACTGGCCACCATATCAGTCTCCATCTCTCTGGTCGAGGCAACCTAATTTGCCATGGGAGGACAACCATACTTGGTCCAGCAGCTAGCCTCCACGTGACCAATCCGCCACAGTATGTGCACGTCCACGAGTCGATGGAACTCCACGTCCACCACCAGCAGCAAAGGCTGAAGTCTGGCTCGCTACCTTAGGATTAGTAGATTTAATGAACAATCTACTAACCCTACTATAAGCCTCCTCCAGAGTAGGAAGCTCTGTGAGGGTAAGCATCTAATCCTATGCAAACTCATACTTAGAGCTCAAACTAGGCAAGAACTTGAGCACCGTAAACTCCTTGCGATGCTCTCTCTACATCGCATATGTGCACACTGGCCTACATGAGTTGTTCTCCAACAACCCCTTCAATCTGGCATAATACTGTGCAAGTGTCAAACTTGCCTGCCTTAGCAAGAAGGTGTCCTGAGTGATTTGGAACACCTTGCTCGAGTTATTCTCATGGGAATATGTATCATGAAGAGAATTCCACATCTCTCTAGCAGTCCTGGAACACATTATCCCATCTCCGATGTGAGCAGCTACGGCATTCATAATCCATGCTCTCACCATAGTGTTGTCACGCTTCCACGTGGCGTATTCTCAATCTTCTCTTTTGGATCTGGCTCCAGGAGAATGTTCCTTATCGTGACCTTCAGCGGTCATGAGGGATGTCTGCGACCAACGGGCGTAGTTGGTCTCATCAAGCTTCGTGATGGGAATAAAAATAGATTCTTGATGTTCCCATGATCCGTCACCCTCTCGAATGGGCCTTCGGACTTTGGAGAGGCAACCATGAAGCTAAATTAGGAAGAGAAATCACTACGAACAGATCACTTCATAGACGGACTAGATCTGAATCATAGGTTTTTAGATCTGCATAATGAACAGAAGACCCCCTTGGACAGACGTAGGCTTAGCAAGGGTGTGGGGGAAGACACCCAAGATGGCCCCAAGGGGACTTAGGCCTCTCCGCTGCAATCACAGGAGATGCGACCCTAGAACAGGGTCGCAGGCACCCCTGCAACCGCTTGGAGCAATGCCACACGCCCCTGCAAACCATCGTTGCTCCTATAGTGCCGTCGCTACTCCTGCAAATGGAGCGGTACGCTAATCAAGCCGTTGCCACTGCCGCTGCACGCTCCAGCTTCCCCTTTCGCATAGCTGCAGCTGGGCAAGAGCACAAGAAAGGGATGCCGCCCAAAGGAAGCAACCCCTATGCCACCACAATTGGGTAGGGATGCGAGGAGGCTACCGAGCAGCACCACTAGGCAAGGACGCGAGGAGGCCACCGGACGATGCCGCTGATGCACGTGAGAGAGAGAAAGACAGGGATTTGGTGGTTTAGGGTTTCAAAGGCTCTTTTCCAGGTGGGATATCGAGAGCTCCGGTTGAGGACCGCTGCTCTAATACCAAGTCAGTGAAAATGAGTAAATTATTATTCGAAGAAAACCCTACACCTCTTTATATAGAGGAAGAGTTGTGGATAAAATATAGAGGACCAGAGAATAAAAGAAATAGTAAAGCAGGACATAAAGACATATATAAGGTATTATAACAAAAGAAAGGAAAATTACCAGAGGTCGATAATCATTTGAAAAATTATATTACCAAACGAAACAAACTTACATATTATGGAGCCAAAGATCGAAAAGAAAATTTGCCTCATTAATTACATTCTTAACCCATGCCCATTCCCCTTTGAAGATGGTAGCATTATGCTGCAACCAAACGCACCACAAGCGGAAAAGGCTTTGACCCACCTGACCATATCAAAATGAGAAAACTTTCTAAAGTTGTCCCAAAAGCCTTCAAATGTGGAGTAGTCAGCACCCCTGAGCTGCACCTCTCCCCAAACATCCATAGAGAACCCACAAATGAGAAACAAGTGGCGCAAGTCTTCATCGTAGCCCTGGCAGAAACTACACGTTATATTCGGATCATTCACCCACCTCAACCTATAAACCTTGGTCATAAGGTTTTCCCTTCTCAACTACCATGAAAATAATTTAATTTTCAATAACAAAATGATAGAACAATTAGCCAAAAGATCATCAACAAGCCCTCATTAGAAGTAAACAGCTTTTTGTAAGCTTTCCCAACAAAAAATACTTCATCCTTCAACACATACCTGTCTTGCCCATTTAGAATCAACTACTACCCGTCCAAAAGCTCCAAAAGGCACAGGAATTCATTAAGCAACGCCTCTAATAACCTCGACTGCAAGATTGGGGCCCATGAGGTGGATTCACTATCTCAAACTTTGGCAACAGTAGCCTCTTTGTATGTTACCAACCTAAACAAATGAGGGAATTCATGAGAGAGGGGACCCTCCCCTATCTAATCATCATGCCATAAAAGAAATGAACTACCATCACCCAACACTGGCCTAAAAAAGGAGGCTCTGAGAGCAACCTAAACAATCGTACTTACCAAGCTCCCGACTACTAATGCCCAAAATCGAGCCCAAAGCAACTCCACCATAGATCCATAGAAATCACACATTAATCATTCCATCATGCCATCACCCCCACCAAGGAACCTAACAACCCACTTCATAAGTAAAGCCACAATTGTCTCATCCGGTGATTTGACACCCAACCCCCCATCCTTCTTGGACTTGCATATCTTCTTCCAAGGCGCCAACCATAAAAGAATCGACCTTCCTGGCCCGAACCCTTCCAAAAGAATCTCTTTCTAGCAACGTATAACTTCAACAATACTTTCCTAGGCAGCCTAAACAAGGAAAAGTAGAAAGTAGAGATGGCTGATAGAACAACATTAACCAGAATTAACCTTCCACCCTTAGACAAAAACTTACCACCCCATCCATCCAACCTCTTGTTAACCCTCTCCACAACAAAATTCCAATCAGCCGCAACCAACTTCCTACCCATAAGAGGGAGGCTCAAATACGTAATGGGCAGGCGGATCAATAGAGTGCCAAGAGAAATAGAGATCACCTCCTCAACCTCCCCTTCCAAATGAAAAAATACAAGAGCAAACTTCCTACCATTTATGCAAAGACCAAATATGTCACCAAAAATCCTGACCAGCGACACCACATTCTTTGCCTGAGGGACTCCCCCTTGGATGAAGAAAACCACATCATCGGCATACTATAGCAATGGAGTGAGCAACAAACCATCAGACCTTCAAGTAAAACCAAAAAACATGCCCCCTCTACATGCTTTGAAGCCAGGCAAGATAAAGTATCCACTACAATATCAAAGAGAAAGGGTGCTAGAGGGCATCCCTGCCTAACCCCCCGCTACAATTATCAACGCAAAGGATGACGTCATCGTTATCATTGCTTCATCAGGCGCACCCAATCCTCTAGTAATCCTCTCCTTCGCAATATCTCCCAAAGGTACGACCAAACCACCAAGTCATAAGCTTTGGAAAAATCAACCTTCCACAGAAAGGCAGAAACCCCAAGTCTCTTCCAAGCTGCCACCATCTCCTCAACTAAGACATAAGAGTCATACATCGACCTCCCAAAATTGAAAGTGGACTGAACATGGGAGATCAGCATAAGAAGAACCACACGCAACCTATTCGCAAACACCTTTGCCACTATCAGTCACACTTCATTTGAGAATGCAATAAGCCTCTAGTCATCCACAGTCTTAGTGCTTGACTTCTTCAAGAGTAAGAAGGAAAAACGATTTAGCCTCTCAAAGCCTTTATTAGCCACAAACATCTCTCAGATCATAGCCATAACATCTGACCCAACAACATCCCAAAGTTACTTGTAAAACAAGACCTGAAGCCCATCCAGATTGGGTGACCCCTCCGCTTCGAGTCCACACATAGTAGAAAGCACCCCATACTCAAAGATATCTCAAGACAACTCTGTCCAGCCTAATTATCAAGAGAAGGCAAGTCTAAAGCACCCAACCTCCAATCCCCCAACGGTCTCCTAGTGAACTCTTGGAAATGGTCGCAACAACATCACAAATCCATGGCCTCTTGTCCAAAAATTTGTCCCCCACCCTCAATGACAAGATCAGGTTGGTCTTTCTACCAGCACTTGCAGACATATGAAAGAACCCAATATCGGAGCTGCCCTCTTTGAGCCACAACTATCTCAACTTCTCCCTCCAATCCATTTCACGCTTTAAATCTTCCTCCTTTACAACGTCCTATAATATCGCTCTCTCCTGGTGAACAGACTACTACAGTGGACCCAACCCCTCCTTTCTATCAATCTCCACTATGGATGCCAGCATTGACTGCCTGATTTGATTTCTCCTCTCACACACCTCTCTTTCATACCCCATCAAAGTGATCCTTGGTGATCTTGTAATTTCCATAAGGGCATTTGTGGTCACATTATATGGGAAATCCATTTAGTAAACAGTGCATTATTCAACTCCTTCAAATTAAGGACAACCAACCTCCCATCCTTCTTAGGTTTGCACACATCATCCTAAGCCACTAGAGGTAGAAAACTCTATCTAGATTTAGAGGTCCAAAGGAACTTCCTCTTGGTAAAGATAATTCTATCTAGCACAAACCAAGCATCTTCAGAACTAATAAAAAATAAATCCACAATGCAAAAAGAACAAAAGATGGCAAAACCAACCTCATCGTTGGAAAGAAATGAGGAGCCAACCCCTTCTCGAAAGCCCCTCTAACAAAAGGACAACCAAAGAAACTTCCAATAAAGGCTATTGTAGGCCTTAAAGAAATCTACCTTCCAACAAAATGCCTTTTTTCATTCCCTCTTTCAAGTTGCCAAAGTCTCTAATGCCGCAATATAGTTTTCCGAGATGGATCTACCTTTAATAAAAATAGATTGCACCAAATTTATCAAATTATCCAAAATGTTCACCAATGACATTGTCTGTGTTTTAGCTATAGGAAAGTACATGGAGTTGGGAGAGTGTAATAAGCCCGAAGTCCACTATCTCAACAAATTAGGCAACAGGAATAGGAAGAATCTGTTGAGTGTGACGCCATCTTCCAAGGAGAAAGTGTTAAAGAGGACTATGATATCCTCCTTAATTAATGGCTAGAACTCCTTTAAGAAGAAATCGAGAAACCATCTGAACCTAGAGATTCCACTTACTTGAGTGAACAACGAACCCATCATAACTTATCCTTTGTAAATAGAGAAACTAGATTAGTTGCATCCTCCCACTAATGTGCTTAGGTCGATATCCCCCAAGTGCCAACCAAACTCTATACCACTCGAGCAAAATAGGACACAATAGAAATCAACAAAAGCACGTTCAATCTCTTGTCTTCCATTCCCGACGTCCTAACCCTCTCGACAAAGTCAATCCAATTTTGCATTTGCAAAAGCATGAATGAATATCGTGTCTGCATCTCCCTCCTTCAACCACAACTGCTCAGACCTCCACATCCCAACAACTTCATTATTCTTATCTTTAAAGTGGACTTTCAAACTCAAATCTTCCCTATGTTTACCCTCCTCAAGAGTTAATCACTATTACCTTTAAGCCTATCCAACTTGGAGATCCTACAAGGGCCTCCTCTTAACCCTATTGCAAGCATTCTTCAGCTCCTCAAACTCTCAGCTTGTCCTAAAGAAAAAGAATCTTATTTTGACAAATCATAGTAGGGTAACCAATAAGGGATACACTCTCGCCACCAAGCCCCAACTTCCTCTAAGAAGTTTCCAAGAAAACAAGACCATTCAAATTTGAAGCAAGTCTCAAAGCATACTTCTTCACTTTAATCTAAAACAAGAGGAATGTGGTTAAAGAAATGCCTCGACAAGGTAGTGACAGGCCTAAGGGGAAGCTCTTGCAAAAGGCTATGGAACACAAAATCTATTAAGCCTAAACCTTGGCTGCCATCCTTCAAGCTCCACCAAGAATACTATAGTTAGGTACCTCCAGCTTAATAGAACTACCAGATAAAACCCAGTCAATGAAGTCCATGGCTCCCCTATGTCTCCCCCCAAGGGTATCCAACCAGTCCTTTGAAGAAAGAGTGGTGTTGAAGTCTCCTCCACATAGCCAATCATCATCCATGACCTATTAGGACAACTCCACCCAAAAAGCCTCCTTCCCATCATGAGTATAGGGTCCATACACATTGATAACATGGAAGGCAAAGCCATCACTTCTGTAAACTAGGTCAATAGCCAAAGAGAATATGCACCTCATTACGTTAACACCAACATATTTTATAATAAACGCATAGGACAAGTGGAGAAATCCAATAATTAGAACTTTAGAATTGAATATGGTAGTTTGCAAAGGATATCCAACTCTAGGACTTTGACAGTTTGACCTCTTCAGACGTAAACTATAGGGCTTTGAACAAAAGGTGTTGAATTGTAAAAAAGATGCAACATTGGTGCACAACACTTGTCAGCAGTCCCTTTAGCAAAAAGTAATCATGTGATATCACATGGTGATTTTGTTCTTAAACTACTCCTTCCCTTGGGCCTCCTCACTTGATTAGTTTAATTATGTCCATCCTCTCCCTCCCTACCCCTTCCAATGCCTCCATGCCTGAAATGCTGCCACTTGCGGAGTTGCCATGTTAGAGCATGTTATCAGCATTTAAATGAGGAAATCACATCTAATGTTGGGGAAAGATAAGTGAAAAGTTTCAAGGGTTTGCCATCTTTGGCACCTTGATGCACTACTTACAGTGTCATATGCCCACATTAAGTTCCTCTTCTTTTTTTTTTGTCTCTCCCTTCTCATCTTTTCCTCTCACTATTGGCTTCATGAGATTCCACATAATGGAATGGTTCGATCTGTGACTGAAATGAAGCACTTGTTTCTTAGATGGTTTTAGGTAATTTCCACAAAGGTCCAATTAGATTTTTGTTGTAATAATTCTACGGTATTCAAGAACTGCATTGGCACCACATTTAGAATGCATTCTTTTGTTTGGGTGTCTTCCTGCCTACCTTTGCCAGGGTGGCAAATTTATATTATTTGGAGTTTTTATCCAAGAAAGGATGTGTTTTCTTATTTATGTTTTTGCTGTTTTTCTGAAAGATAATGCTTCGGTGATATATCTCCAGTACAAGGAGTAAGAAGGCCAGTGGAGGGGGCCGGACGCAAGGAGGCACATAAGTAGAAAGGGAGCTGCCAAGGGAGGAGAAAGCCAAGCATAAAACAATCTTTGCCCACCATTGGTGGAGATATTTAGGGCACTGAAATGGCAAGAAAAAATCATAGCCACTTTTATAGAACCTTTTCTAATTTTCTCAGCAATGTAAAGGGATGACAACTTCCACAGAGTTGTCATTCTTTCCTCACTTAAAAAAATTAAGATTGCATTTACAGGTACACACCTAAAATCCTGATTTGTGTTTTATTAGTTAACAAGAATGTGACTTACAGCACAAATTATTCTGGTTGACATGGACTATAGCTAGGAAAATATTAAAAACATTTGGGCTGTTTTTCTTTTTCAAAGAATCAAGAAATGGGTAACCCAGGAGAAGCCCTTTGGCTAAAAGATTGCATTGACATCGATTAAATGGATGTCAATATCAGGTTTCTCCAATAATCTTTTCTTTAATCTAACATGAAGGTCTTAAAATTGGAGGGTTTGAATACTTTAGCCAGATCCGAAAATCAAAAGGAATGTATTAAAAGCATCATTAAAAGCATCATTAAATGGATTCTGCAGCTTTGTTTATTGATAAAACATTACATCATTAAAAGCAACGTGAAACCAAATACAAAAAATTCAAACAAGCCAACTATTCTGAAACTGAATGGGACCCAAACTAAGACTAAAAGACGAAACAAATCTTGCAAACAGTTTTGGAGAATTTACCTTGCCAGCCTTCTCTCTCAAGGCAACTTGAGGGGACTGGGCACATTTTATTACAGAATCTTTGTGTTCACCAAAATAAGATGATATAACTGCTAATTGTTCATCGTCTTTCTTCCTCAAAATGGAGTCCAACGCACAAAAAGCTTTCACGCGAACCTGTCAAGTTAAAAAAATGCCAGAAGAGCAAGGAACCTCAACAACAACTTATTCGAGAAACTGGAAACAATCTAGGTTTTCTTTAAAAGCAACTGGAAATAGTAATAATGTTACAGATAAAGTTTCAACAGAGGTTCTTTCTACAGCGTCACCTGTTTATCGGAATGAGGTCTATTTACCTTGGGAGAAAGAAATGATAAGACCTTTCAGGAAAGTAGATTTTTGCAGTGAAACTAAATATGAGATGGCCAGACAGATTATTTACCTCCAATTAAACTTTGTGTAAAGACTTGTTCTGATTTGAGCCTTTTAAGATGTCTGGATTGTCAGTAAGATGTCTGGCCAGACGTTTGGACCCCTTCCCAGATGTCTGAAAATTGAAAAATCTGTATGCGTTGTTAGTTTTGCGTGCAGCCAGCGCGTAGGTCCTTTCCTTCTCTCTCTTCTCCTTTCCCCCGTCGAACCCTAACCCTCCAGCCTATATAAGAAGCACCCCCTTCCTCTCCTCTCCACTCCACCACCACCACCATACTCCCCACTCCACTGCCGTGAGTAAAGCGTGCGAGAGAGAGGGAGTGAGAGTGAGGAGCGGACATGAGGAGGAGAGGGCCGAGGTCGCGAGCTCGTGGAGGCTCGCCGGAGATTTGCACGGCCACCGCGGCACGTATGGAAGGAGGAGAGTGTCGGGGCGTCGCCTCCGACCTTCTGCAGCGGTCGAAGCTGCAGTGGAGCGAGAGGAGCCGCGGCAGAGCGCAGCGAGAGAAGCGGGAGCGCGGTTTGGTACTGGAGTTTTTCCAATATCAAACGTCTGGAGTGCCTTCCAGACGATGGGCTGGATGTCTGGCGATGACACCGAACATCTGAAGGCAGGTGTATCGCGAAGGTACATCTTCCTCGCGGTTACGGCCATGCAGGCCACACCGCAGAGGTGATCTGCTTGACTAAAAGTGGTGCGTTGCTCTGTCGTGCGCAGGAGCAGCTTTGAGAAGGCGCGCGGCACGTCCTCCCATGCTTTTCGGACATCTGAACAGCTTACCAGACGACCGGAGGCATCCCCAGATGACCGGAGGACTGGTCAGACGTCTGAAACTGAGTCCAAACGGTCGCGGAGGAGTTCTGGACGTCTAAGATCACCGCAGGACTTGAGGTGAGTCTCTGATGACTTTTAAGACGTCTGGACTTGATTCCATACATCTGATTTGGGTCTACAGACACGCTTTGACTCGTTTAGGATCCGATTGGGATCCGTTTTATGCAAACGAAATATTTGTTGTTTCCTTGTGAGTTCCTCTACATATTAGAAATCTTTATACAATATTTTGAATCTTCCGTTGTGGTGTGTTCCTTGGTATAGGACTTCGACCTGTTGCGTGTCTGGAGCTTGCAGAGGCGAGTGGACCTGCAGTTCGAGCCCCCAGTACTCCTGGATTGTCTAGTAGAGTGGTTTCCCATATTCTACTTATAAAATATGAATGCATCTATGAAAATTAGATAACTGGAAACCTAGGATGTCGCATGAACCCTAGGATGAGAAATGGTATTGTTAGCAACTACCTGTTAATAAATACGAGCTGCCTGGTAAAATATGAGTTGCCTGAGATAATTAAACTGTTACCTGTAATATCGCTTGTTGCATGTGTAAATTGTGGAAATACGAGCTGCATGTGTATAATACGAGAACGGAAATGTGAATGATGAAACCTGATTTGGAATAATATGGTGAATATGAGCATGAACCCTACGGGAAGTTAGGAGTAGAGCTCCTGTGAATGAATGGAAAGGCCTAGAAATGTTGATGGAAAGTGTGTTGGCCCTTGAGTACGTGGTACCAAGGAGAGCGACTGTCCCTTTTTTAGTGTAGAGCGGAGCTAGCCGCCCTTAAGTTGGGACCCGAGGTTAGGATTGGCCACTCTACACCAACTTCTGTTGGCCCTCGCGTACACGATACCAGGGAAAGCTACTAGTGTAGGGAGAGAGCTAGCCACCTCACGGGACCCGGGGTTTAGCTAACCACCCTACACCAACTTGTTAAACCCTCTGGGCAAACCGAGGTAGACAGACGAGGGTGTGCAAACTATAGAAGGGCGAGACCCCTGTTTGGTTCTGAGGGACTAGACCCCTGTTTCTGAGAGGGCTAAGCCCTATACTGTTCCGTGCTGTACTTTGGACGTACCCACTAGCGAAAACGACTTACCGCGTGCCAGTACGGGGTAGTTACCCGTGCGCTTATTACGCGTGCCATAGTCACCGCTACATCTGTCTGTGACCTCGAGGTGGTTGATTGGGTGTAGGACTACCACGGGGGACTCTCCTAGCCAAGAGAGCACCACGTGTGCCTTCTACTCTTCGAAAAAAACTGCAATCAAGATCGTTCCCACAAGGAACATGCGAGATCAAGAAAGAAATCTGAAAGTAAACCAATGGGGTGAAAGGAAATTACTTGTAAAATAAATAACTGGAAAAGATAAATTTACCTGCTAGTTTTTACTACTTTAGATAGTCTGGTTACCACTATACTCAACGTTCGCTGACTCCATTTTCTCATAACCCTTTACAGGTCCAAGAGTTGAGCAATCCGAATTACCGACTGCAGAGGGTACTGGGCCTAGTCGAGCCCAGCCATAGTTTTCCGTACTGTTGTACTCTCTTTTTGTTATAGTGAGTTTCAGACTTTGTTTACTGTTTTAGTTACTGTTACTTTTGTTTTACTTTCCTGTTGTTGTAGTGGTATGTACTGACTAGTAGCTTTTACTTCCTTTACTACTTGTACGCTTTTACTGTTAGTTATATTGCATAGTAAATGTGATTTATTTTCCTACTTTTCGATTATTTCTTGTTGGACGACTGAGTCTTGGGATTAATCGAGTCGAGCTAGCTTCGGGTCCAGTAGGAATTCGGGAATCGGGTCGTAACACTTTGGAAGGATATTTTATTTTTGACACTGTAGCAAGATATTTATCATTCTTGATGCTTAGCTTTGACTGTGCAATAGGCTGGATTATAAACTTGTAGGGGAGGTCAAAAAATATGAAAGTTCTGGAAGAAACTATTAAGCGTGAGGTCAATAATGCAGACAAGTCCAAGTATAACCTGTCACAGAAAATGATTCTATTAAGGAACATTAATCTCTCTTGAATAGAGATTTTTGGGAAAAATACATAGTAGCGCTAGCATAAGTAAATACATGAAAAAACAGAAAGCATGTGAAGAACTGGTTCTAATATTCCCCCTTAAGCTGTAACATATCTACATGCATAACTTGTCACATAAGGCACCATGACGGTCTTGAGGTAAAGACTTGGTGAAGATATCAAGAATTTGAAGTTTACAGCAAGGTTCGAAATGCCGAATTCAACGCCGTGCCAATGAATTTCTAAGTGTACATTTCATGGGCATGCCGAGGACATGCCGTGGAAACACCAGCAGATTTTGACGATTTCGATGGCCCAAAAATAGGGCATTTCAGAGGCACACTAAGGGCATGCTGATGCATGCTAAGAAAAATGCCAGAAGTAGTCAAAATGATATAAATTTCAACAAAATCAAATGCTTAAGCTAATTTATGTAAGAATAAAAGTATTATATCATAATATGCAGCGTGACTATATCATGTTTAAGTTCAATAATCAAATATCAAATAATTACCATCCAAATTGAATCTAAGAATACAAAGAATTTAAGAATACAAAGAATTTAAGACTAAAAGAATTTAAGACTAAAAGAATCAAAGTATACAGTTTTAAAGTAAAAGTTGAAACTATAATGTCTTGATGCATCAGACGTTAGAACTCAGAAGTCAGGACTCGAAACACCTCCAAGTCGGGGAGAAAGGGACAGATAGCATGGAATCATGAATGGAAAATGAGGTATTATTGCACTTCCAAATTTTCCAATGGCATATGCTTCCAGTAATGCGCCAGCAACATTACCAACAGTGCGGTGTAGTGGCAACAGTAGCTATAGGAGCACGCAACGTACGCCAGCAACACGAGTGCACATCACTAGCAACAGTGCAGCAGCAGTAGAAGAGGAGCGTTGGGGCAACAACACAGAGCGTGCACCAAGCACTAGTAGCAGTGCGGTAGTAGTAGAATCGGAGCGCAACAGCAAACAGCAACAATAAGCAATAGTAGCAATCGACATACCGAAGCTTGCCGACCGTATCGCCGACATGCCGACGAAATCTCCGGCATGCCGGTGAAATGCCTACTTATCAATAACTAATGGATGTCAATATGGCCACCCGTCCAAAATGCGCATTTTGACGACATACCGACAGCATGCCACCAGCATTTAAATCACTGGTTTGGAGGAGATGGGATCGGCAATCCTTCCTTCTAAGACAATACTGCAGATAAAGTGCCAATGAACTTTTATATATTTGATTCATCCGCGAAATGCTGGATTTGATGCAATGTAGGAGAAAGCTTTGCTGTTGTCACAATACATAGGTGTGGGCAATTTAAAACTGAAATCAAATTCATCCAAGAAAGCATAAATACTTGTTAATTCGCATGCTTTATGGCATGGCCTAGTACTCAACCTCTGCACTAAAATCTTTTCTTTTTTTTTTTTTTTTGAAGAGGCCACTGCACTAAAACATGGCATTAGTGTTGCTTCTTAATTTTCTATGTAACCAAATTCCTTCCAGAAAAATGCTTGTACCCTCTAGTTGACCATTTATCCTCTAGGAAAACAGCCTAATCTGCATTTAAATAGGCATAAAGGTCCAAGGAACCATATCCCTTGAAGAAAAAGCCTTCCCTTGGGAAACACTTCAATAATGAAGAAAAATGAATGCAGCATTCTAATGAATATCTCAATCTGACATAGTTTGTAGCAAAATTGATGCCTGATCTAGTGATGGTGAGCCGAAGGAGTTATCAACAACACTTTAATAGCACTCAGAGTCATTAAATTCTGGGCCATCAGCAACCAGAAAACTCACCTTTGTATCCGTGTGTACAGAAGATTATTTTGCACCAAGAAGACCAGTCTTAGCCAAAATCTCCATTGCATACTTGGATTGAGACAATTCAAGGCCTAACAAGTTTCTAGCCACTTCAATCCCAAGAAAATATCATAGCTTCCTAGATCTTTGTTACTAAACACATTTAAACTAGACCATTGTCTTGTTAGTTCCTACACCACAATTCCCAACAAGAATCATATCCTCTACATAAATAGGAATGATCAAAGAGCCTGTTGGTCACCATCTAATGAAGATGGAGTGATCTAATGTCGGTTGAGAATCCAATCATCATAAGCTCAACACTCTGGTCTGTCAACAAAGCTTAAAGACTTCTGATCAAAGCCACAAATTGCTGCCTTCATAATTTATTTTCCTTCTCGGCCCCATATCCATAAACTTGTCCAAAATGTGCATCATAGAGGGCAAATTTTCCATAGAAAGTTGATAAAAAGATTAATTCTTGTTAACTACTACAGGAATAATAATTTATGCAAAATGAATCTAGCAACCACAGAAAAAAGTCACAATTTTTCCTACTTTTTGGCCCATAAAAAGGCTAGAGATGCCTCATTTCCAACATTAGTAGCAAAGCACAAGGGAGCTTGGGAAAGGTAAGGAGATCTTATTTGACAAGAATCAAGGAATCTCATATCTAAGATCCATATTCTTTGATGTTCCTCAATTTACTTCCTAAAATAGCAACATTATGAATTATGATTGTATACTATCATAAAATATTTTGATCATTGTCCATACTTCACAGCAATAATTACCAATTACTAATACTAACAACTGCTACTAATTAGTACTAAGTATTAATAAAGTATTACTAAGAATGGAAGTACTAATTAAGTAAATAGTTAGAATTATAGTAACTACTAACTAGTCCAAGAATAATTACCAAATAGAAACAGTAAATTCTTGGCTTGCAACTCTTTGTATTTTAAAATGCTAAACATGTTGCTTCTTGTTAGAAATATGAATTCAAGTGTTTGTTATGTTACTTATGGGTTTTTTCTGAAAAGAAAAAAAGGGGGCTAACAAGGGTTGTTAACCCCCCACTTCGTTAAGAAGTTGAGGAAAGTACATCAATGATTCCATAGCATATTATAATGATATAAAACCCCATCAACAAAAAATCACCTCCTTCAGAAAATCAACCCATTATGCTGAATCCAAATACACCATAAAAGGATACAGGCTCTCCAGATAGTATCATCGTCTACTAGGAGATCATGACCATTGGACCAAAAGTCAGAATAGGAAGCATAACTAAGAGACCGATCCCCAGCCCCTGAATGAGCAAAGATACAGCAAAAAAAAAGATGATCTAAATCTTCCACCCCTTCCCCATCAGCAGGTGCCCATCTCCTCCAGTAGCTCCTGGTGACAAGTCTCCCTCTCTTTAGAAGCCGCATCAAGAATTTGATCTTTAAGGGAATCTTACACCTCCAAGTATTCTTGCAATCAGCAGCCGAACTATGATTGACAGGGAGGAGATGTGGCATAAACTGAAGATAAGCTTTTTTTTATGGGAAAACTCCCATGCCTCCAAACCCAACCATCCCTTCCCTGGCCAAGGCAAATATCAGGGCAAAAAAACTTCTAAATATGTCACATGTTAAAATCATGAACATATTGAGTTCTCTCTTTTTTGAGAAAATTTCCCATTTTTCGTGATATTCATCGGCATGCCTTCACATACCTCCAACATACCTCCATTTTCAAGCGTCAAAATAGCAGTATTGGTTTACATCCGTTTCTTCAGCATGCCTCCAAATATGCACTTCCTAAACCATCAACGCAGCATCCAAATTGACATGTCGAACCTTAACCGTATAAACCTGCCTACAATCCACAAAGCAATATCTAGTGGGCATAACTGACTCCCAAGTTCCAAAGGATAATGACAATGCATGTAACATGGCCTTTTTCTATCGAACATCCCATACGGCCTCAACAAAGATTTTAGAGACATTAATATTAATTAAGTAGAGAACTTCAAAGTAGGACTAAAATGACAAACTGAAGTATTAAGGCATGGTATACAAGGTGCAAGACCCAAATCCCTTGCAAAGACCAGTAGGAAAATCAAGACCGTTTTACCAGAGATCTAGAGAATGGAGCATCCTGTGTAGAGTCAGCTAATAGCAATGAGTTGAGTTTGAATCTTGTATTAGAAGGTAAGGGTACATTATGTGCTTCCTTATTCCTCCTTCGATAAACCTATAAAGGTTGAATTCCAGCTGAATGGATCTAGATTCAACAGAAACCTGCTTTTCAAAAAAAAGATTCAACAGGAAACTAAAAGCGCTTAAAGTAACATGTTGTGATACCCCTTCGATCTTTTATTATGATATGTTTTATGATGCTTGTACCACTTTATTATTTTTTCTTTTCTTCATGGGTTTATACAATTATTTCTCCTCACCTCTTCTCTTTATAAAGAGGTGTAGGATTTATAGAATAAACTATGTTCATCATTTCCTTCAACTTAATATCAGAGCAACAATCCTACATCGGAGCTCGATATCCCACCCAACCCTAGCCTTTCTACCCTCTACGCCGAAATCCCTGTTCTCTTTTATAGGCGCCGTCGACCACCATCCTCAACACTGCCAGCCAGGCCTGCGTCAGGACCAATCCAGCGCCGCAACCTGGGCTAGCAGTAACGGCCCTCAGGGCCATGCACCGCCAGGAAGGGCATTTGCTGACCTTGCTGCACAAGTGAAGGGCCTTCCTCCCCTAATGTGCCGCCCATGGAAGCATCTGCTACCCTGCGCAAACCAGGTAGGAGCTTCCACAACCTTCCCTATTCCCTCCTCTCCCTACTACAGAAGCGTAGGGGCTTCTCCTGCCCCTATGTTGCTTGCATGGACTCTTGCTAGTAAGGGTGACTTTCTTACCCTCCTTTCTTCTTCTCTAGACAACTAAAGGTTCCAAAAGAGCAAGGCAATTGCCATTAGGGCCTTATCTTGCCCTAGGGGTGATTGTTATACCCGCAACATTGTTGCTCTTGAGTCAGTGATGGTCTGAAAATGAAATTTCAGATCTGATTTGGAGCATCAGATTGTGTTTTTATTGATGTGATGTTTGTCTGAATGCATTATCCTTGTTCTTTGGCCCTGTAACATGGTCTGGTTGAAGGACAATGGTCTCCTTAAGTTCATTGAGGCATGTTATTGCTCTTGTGAAATAGTGCCACGTCATATATTGATTATTACAGTATGATCTCTCCCTAATTTGGTGCTTTAGATTCTCTTTTTGGGGGATTTGTGAGCCAACTACAGAGATATGGCCTCCCCTCATGTTGAGCCTAATACCTTTACCATACAAAGTTCAGTAGGTGACACAATGACACAGTGACCATTGCACGGAGTGAGTATGAGAGGCTTCTCCGAGGTCTTTGCCATCATGATGATTTTCAAGGAGGCACCAATTTGGTTTCTATCACACATAATAGGAATCAGGGCAGTACGGGGTGGCTAGTTGATTCAGGAGCTCCAAGCATCTTAGTGGAGATCGAAGTTGGTTCACTAATCTCAAGTCTATACCCGCAGGTAGGACTGTTCAAGTTGTAAATGGCAAGCACTCCAAGATAAAAGGTTAGGGAGAGGTACTAGTGACCTCTACATTGAGACTGTTGGATGTTCTATTTGTGCCAAACTTTCCTATCAGCCTACTATCGGTCAATAGTATCATTAAGGAACTTAATTAATGTGACATTTTTGATAATGTGGGAAGCATCTTTGGAAACAAGCTAACAGGAAAGACAATTGGTAGTGATCATGTGGAGGGTGGTGTTTATCGTCAGGTTCAGTCTCCACTTGTCTTTGCCTATTGAGGAGAAACCTCTTTCGTTGCTGGGAGTACATTTCAGTGGCATCTTCAACTAAGACACCTTCTGGACAACCTCTGATGAGTTATTCCCCACATATCTCCTACAGCCACGATCAGTTGTGATGCTTGTCAGATGGGCAAGCACCACCATACCTCCTATCCTATGAGTACTCATCTTGGGTCGACAACTTTGTTTGAGTTGTTACATATAGATGTATAGGGTCCAAGCCAGATTACAAATAAGCAGGGTCACCATTACTACTTAATGGTTGCTGATGACTTTTCACGTCTATCGTGGGTTTTTTTTTTTTAAGAATAAGACAGACGTTAGGTCTATCCTTGAGCATTTTTTTGTCAGAGATAAAGATTTAATATTCAATTATTATTAAAGTGGTAGGATATGATAAATAATGCACTTGAGTTATGCACCATCAGGTTGTCTGCTTTTTACAAGTCTCGTGAGATTATACACCAGATCACTTATGCTCATACCTCTTAACAAAATGGAGTGGCTGAGGAAATATCAACACCTCCTAGATGTGTCCCGCACTTTGTTGATTCACCATAGTGTGCCTCCGTTATACTGGGAAGATGTAGTTCTTACAGCATGTTACTTGATCAATAGAATGCCCAGTTCGATACTCATGAGCAAATTCTTTGGCACATCTTGCATCTTGACCAAGAGCTTTTCCACGTGCCACCACGTGTGTTTGGCTATGTTACCTCTGTGCACCTTTTCCCAAGGTAAGACAAGCTTGCACCACGATGAGTCAACTGTCTTTTTGGGATATTCACGAACTCAAAAGGGATGTAGGTGCCTAAATCACATCATTAGTAAGCACCATGCGAGCACCGACATTACCTTTCATAAGTCCATTCCATATTTTTTCATTGCTGCCCAAAGAATATCTATTGAGGTTACGGAAACGCCCATGCCTATACCTCTTGTTCCCTTGGAGGAGATACCTATTTCTACTCCCTCAGCTACTACAACTGGACTTGTGAGGTTCTGACCCTACTATTACCTACACACATCCTTATAGTACTCTATAGATACCCTCTTCTTCATCGACACTATCCTCTCAAATTCAAATGGCCATAGTTAGTTTGCATACAGAAGATACAATGTCCAGTTGTGATGCTACAAGACCAGGTGTGGATATTTCTACCTCAGAGCCAGTACAAGAGGGCCTGCTAGATGATCTTGACCTTTTGATTGCTATTCGATAGGCACCTCACAATTGTGCCAGATATCTAGTTACAAGCATTCTGTCTACTGAGGGACTAGGGTCAACCTTTGGGAGTTTTTGCCGTACACTTCCACCCAGATTCCCACTACGTACCAGCAAGCCATGCTTAATCCCAAATAATGTTAAGCCATGGAGGATGAGATGATTGCTCTTCATTTCAGAGAGACACAAGAGCTTACTTCACTTCCTACAGGAGCACGAGTGGTTGGATGTCGTTGGCTCTTTGCCTTAAAATACAATCCCGGTGGATCTATTTCACGGCAAAAGGATTGGCTGGTGGCAAGGGGGTTCACCCAAACCTATGAGGTGGACTTCTTTAATATGTTTTCTCCAGTGGCTCACCTCCCTACAGTGCGTATTCTAATTTCTGTTGTAGTGCACATTGACTGGGTTCTTCATCAGTTAAAAGTAAAGAATGTATTTTTATATGGCGATCTTCATGAGGAGGTCTACATACAGCAGCCTCCTAGCTTTGATGTTCAGGGAGTTTGTATGTAGGTTGAAGGCGATCTATGGACTAAAGCAAAGCCCAGAAGCTTGGTTTCAAAAGCTCTCGAAGGTGGCTGAGGTGATTGGTCTTCGGCGATCTACCTCAAATCATTCAGTTTTTGTCAGAAGACTGAGAGAGGTGTAGTAGCTCTCTTAGTTTATGTTGATGACCTTATTATTACAGGTGATGATGAGACTAGGATAGCTGAGGTCAAGTAGTGCCAGAAGTTTGTCATGAAAAACCTAGGACAACTAAAGTACTTTCTTGGGATTGAGGTGGCTAAAAGCAAGGCATAGTACTGTCACAGCAAAAATATGCATTAGATGTCTTGTAGAAGACAAGCATGCAAGAGCTAACCCTACCAACATTCCCATTGATCGTAAGGTACATCTCTATAATGAAGATTCTGAGATACTAGACAGTCATGCATATAGATAGGTGATTAGCAAGCTCTTATATTTGACCATCACACGACCAATTATTTCCTTAGTTATGGGCAAGCTAGGTCAGTTTATGGATAGGCCAACCAAGCAGCATTGGGAGGCTGCTATGTAGGTGCTTAGATACCTAAAGAAAGTACCTAGTTTTAGGATTCTTTTTAGCAGAGGGACTACTATGACAATGGTTGGCTATTCAGATGTGGACTATGTGAGGTGCTTGGTAGATCGAAAGTCTACTGCAAGCTTCTGCAACTATGCAGCAGGAAACCTACTTACTTAGAGGAGCAAGAAGTAGGCAGTGGTGTCTAGGTCCAATGCAGAATCTAAGTACAGAACTATGGCTCATACTACAGCTGAGATGGTTTGGATGAAATCCCTACTTTATGATCTACACGTCCAGATTTAGGAGCCCATGGAGATGCGATGTGACAATCGTGCAACTACCTACATTATGAATAATCTCATGTTCCATGAGCGCACCAAACATATGGAAATAGACTACCACTATGCCACAGATCTGATTTAGCATGGGATTTTGCACACCTCTTTTGTCACATCGAAGGACCAAACAGCAAATATCTTTACCAAATCCCTTCCTTGGTCTACTTTTAATGTTTGCTATTCCAAGCTAAGCATAATAGATATCTATACTCCAGCTTGAGGGAGAGTGTTGTGATACCCCTTCAATCTTTTATTATGATATTTTTATGGTACTTGTACGACTTTATTATTTTTCCTTTTCTTCATGGGTTTGTACTGTTATTTTTCTTCACCTCGTCTCTTTATAAAGAAGTGTAGGGTTTCGGGAATAAACAATGTTCCTCATTTCCTTCACCTAGTAACAAGATCAAGACACCTAACCTATAACCCTTCTGGGTTCGGGAATAACCAAGAAAAGTGCAATCCATGGCTAAGTAATAGTTTATCCTAAACTCCAAAGTTGCATAATTTTAATATGAGGCTTCAACTTCTCTTAAATAGAGGAGGATGAGAAATTTTGAAAGTGGAACTCAAAGAAAAGAAAAATAGCAAAATAACATGAGAAAAATAAATAGACCTAACACCCTCCCAAGCTAAGCGGAGATGCCAATCATGCCTAGCTCGTCGCATAAGAAGCAATGTCTCCTTTTGAAGAATATCTACAGCCTGTAACTCAAAGTAGATAAGGGGTGTAATAATCTTTCTATCACTTACTACATTGCAGATGAAATGACAATCCACCTCAATGTGTTTGATCTTACAAAACACAGGATTGGATGCAATATGAGTACCTAATTTGTTATCACAATAGATGGTAATAGCATATACGACAGAATCTAAGATTTGCCATAAAGGAGGCAGCCCACATGACCTCAAAGGATGTCTAAGCTACCATCTCTTCCTCCATAGCCAAGGTCCAAGACAGATCCTAAAAGGCCTCTTGAACGTCCCGTAGTACCTGTAGACTGTCAATAGATAGAGAAAATTGTCATCCAATAGCAGGCAAACTGTCAGATAACATAAACTGTGATACAACATATTTAACAGAAGACCGTGGAGCCTTCCTTTGTGCAATAGGAAGGTCCAGGGTGATACTCTCAGTAGCAGTAGGCACCTGGTCCTCAGACAAGCCATCAGCAGCTGGTGGAGACTGAGCAGAAATGGTAGATAATGGTTCCTCCACCTAAGGTACATCCATAGACTTACATTGAAAATGCTTAAGGAAAGTATTTGTAACAAGGACCTCTGGATGACACGAAAAAGGACCAGGATCAGGCTAACTAATCCTAGATATAGGTAGCTCAGTGGGCTGTGGTGATTGAGATGACTGTGGTGGCTCAGACGACCTGGGAAGGAAACTTCTTGAGAATGGAAAGAAGTGGACTACTCCCCTGTTTATGGTAGTATTGAATCTCCTCAAAGAAAGTAACATCCGCAAAAATATAAAACTTCTGTGACACAGGATCATAGCATATGTACCCTTTCTAGGTTCTAGAATAGCCCAAAAAAATATACTTCACGGAACAAGGAGAAATCTTATCCACTTTATATAAGTGGACAAAACACACACAACCAAAGATAACCGAAGTGATAGAAAACATGTCCTTGCTAGGGAAAAGTAGTGAGTACAAGGTTTTACCCCCCCCCCAAAAAACTGACGAAGAAATATGGTTCACCAAGTATGTCGCCGTTAGAACAGCATCAACCCAAAAAGATAAAAGAACATTCATCTAAAACATAATATATAAGCCACATCCAACAAATGACAAAGCTTACGTTCAGCTACCCCATTTTGCTGGGAGGTATGAATGCAAAAAGTCTCATGAATAATACCTAACGACTGAAAAAAGTGTGTAACCTTGACATTCACAAATTCAAAACCATTCACTCCGGAAAATTTTTATAATAATGGAAAACTGAGTCTTTACTTCTTGAACAAAATTTTTAACAAGATTAAAACTCTGGGCTTCTCTTTCATCATAAACACCCAAGACATCCTGGTATAGTCATCCATAAGAACAAGGAAGTAATAAAAACCTCTGATACTCTTGACCCTACATGAGCCCTAAACATCAGTATGAATTAAATCAAATACAAACTCAGTCTATTTATTTTGAAAGGAAAAAGAAGACCTATGGTGTTTGCCCAATTGGCAGGCTTCACACCTAAAAGACTTGGGAAAAGACATCTCTGAAAATTGACAACGAAGGACATGTGTAGAGATTTCATGAAGTGGGTGCAAACGAAGCATGGAGGCTCCTGTGCGTAGAAAGATCCAAAAATTCACGGACAACACTGAGTTGTGCGTTTAAGACGTCTAGAACGTCTATCAGATGTCTGATCTAGGTGATCAGAGAGTCTGGGAAGAGGCAGCGTGAGATGGAGGAGCAAGGATGCTCCTTGTGGTCTGCAGGGAGCCGGTCTGGTAATGTAAACCACCTGCAGAGGTTGAAAGAGGGTCGGTTGAGACTTGAACCAACCTGTTGGAACTCGTGCAGGCTGCACCTGAGGACCAGTTGCTATGGAAGCCTGGTGGCCTTAATGCACACGGTGAGAGAGAAGAGAGAAAGGAGAGGAGCTTTGATAGGAAATATTTGTATGGCTCTATTGCTCAAAGAAATAATGGTTGGGAGACTCTTTTTATATATGGGAGACTCTCTTTTTATATAGAGGACATACCCACTAAAAATAGTAAAGACTTAATTCCTAAAACAATTCCTAAAGTATGTTTCCTAAAGGAATAAAATCTTTTCTCATTTGGACAAATTTTATTCTCTTAACAAAGGAATTAATCCCACAACATTTATTCCTAAAACATCTTTACTAAAAATAGGAAAGCACCATATTGGTGCACCAAATTTGGTCCAAAGGACCCTTGCCGCCAGATCTGTTGGGCATCCAGATGGCTGCTACTGCTGCTGCCTCATGGCTTAATATGCCACATAGCAGTGTCCACGTTGCTTCTTTTCGGATTCCCAACAACATGCAAGGTGAGATGACCAAGACAAAAATGCCACTAGAGAGCAATAGTGGCACAAACAGCATCAGCACTAAGCAAAGGTGGAACTTAGAGATAGTAGAGACCATTCTGCTTAAGTCCTCTACCAATTCGTCTCATCATATAGGGGTCCTGCAAAAAGAAATACTAGTCATGAAAAATTGCCCGGCACTGTAAATCCTTCGTAACCTAACTAATTGACATCAAGTTAAGACAAACTTAGGAGCAAGCATAACATTAGATTAAGGTAAAGTGGAAGAGATGGAGATGTTCCCAAGACCAGTAACCGGTGACAAACCACCATCTACTACCTTAATCTGGAACGGGATCTCGTAGAGAGAAAAACAAGGTGGTATCACCAGTTATGTGAGAGGAAGCACGTAAATCCATAAGCCAAGCATGGGCTTGGGATCCTGACATGGCTAAAGTACCTGCCGATCTCTGAATTGAGGCTAATGTACATGCTTGAGAATCCATAAAGCACTCATAGTCTGCTCTAGAGACTAAAATCTGGTTATCATCCTCCTGCACCTAAGAAGTATCCTCTGCAGACACCTGATAGGCATGTGGAACCATACCCTGTAGATATTCGTGCTTCACCTAGCATCGTTTCATAGTATGTCCATTTCTATGATAGTACTCAAAAAAAGGAGCTCTGACCTCAACCACGACCACGTGCACTACCATGAGACCGACCACTTTTGCCCCCAAAATTTCCCCTACCACGGCCAACAGTAGCCATAGCAAAGGTGTCAGATGTAGGCACGGGATCAAAGGTGTCAAGCCTCGAGAGACGAGCATAAATCTACACCGATGTGGGAATCTTATCCATGATCATAAACTAATCTTTCACTGCCTTGTACTCAGAGCCAAGCCCAGACAAAAGCTAGATAAAGTGAATAGCCTCTCTCTGCTTGGCTATAACAGCTGCATCCGTAGAAATAGGGTGGTAGATGCCCTGCTCGTCCCACAGGTTCTTTATGCTACCGTAGTATTCTGATAAGGCCATGGTGCCTTTCCGAAGGATGTGAATATCCTCTACAACTCGGTATAACCTGCTAATATTGCTCCTGTGGGAGTGAATCTCATGCAACACCTTCCACATCTTTTTTGCTGAGGCATATGCCATGACCTGCTTGGCAATTGTCTAAGTCATGTTGTTTAGAAGACATATAGCCGCCTAATCATTATCAGCCTCCCAATCTACTAACTTCACAATAGACACATCATCTATCAGAATGTACTTCTTCCGATGGGATCCGACAAAGCGGGAAAAAGAGGTGAACCAAAGCAAAAAATTGGATCAATCCAACTTAATAGAAGTTCCCTGCATGTGAGGGGGAGCGCTTGTGGTAGATGTCTTCCCCACTAAGTCACTCACAGAGTCATTTTGGTCCCCCATAATGTCTGGAATCGAGATTCACAAAAAACAGTAATTTCAAGGTCTGAAAATCGGATCATAAGATCTGAAAACTCCAATTTCAGACCTATGCTACCTCCAAAACACATATATAAGCCACAAAAAACACTAATTTCAGATCATGTACCTTGTAGGTACCAAAAAAATGCTCTCTTTGCACACGCTAGGGCATAGAACAGGCCCTAGCGGTGCCTTCCAACGTGCAAGAACTCCTCTAGAAGGGACTACGGAGATAGAAAAGAACCGGTAACTCTACTTCTAGCAGTAAAAATCGATCTTCACAGTCCCAATGAAGTAGATCAGGGATTCAAGGATCCCCAAATCACTAATCTAGGCCAACACAGTCTCTAGAAGGGGACCTAAAGACCGTGTAGGCCCAACAAAAGAGGGGCAACGATGGTGAAGGGGCCCTACACCACTAGGCAATGCTCCAATTAGTGGCGCAGGGGCCAATGGAGCCCAGTAGCTGCTGAGGAGGGGTCTAGCGATGCCTATGGTAGTGCTGCTAGCCTCCTACGATGGCTAACAACGCTTGTAAGGGGCGCTGCTAGCCCTGTTGGTGCGGACAACGCTGGAAGAGAGGGGGGGAAGGGGTATGGTGGTGGGTTAGAGGCTACGGTTTAGTGGGATACCTGAGTCCCAATCTAGGACCACTGCTCTAATATCATGTTAGGATTGAAATACAATAATTTATTCTGAGTACCCATGGTGCCTTTATATAGAGAGACACCAAAAGGATAAAAGTAGTGAAACACCCTTACATAACAAAATAACAAAGTAAAGCAAAGGAACCAACTACACGAAACTAAAGATATAACTCAACAACTCTCAATGTTGAAGTTTTTTTTTTTTTTGAAAAGGACTCTCAATGTTAAAGATAGGCCTGGAGATAAAGGTTTCTAGAAATCGGATTAGGGTACTATTGCGTTTAGAAACCTCATCATAGATTTACAGTTGGTGGATTTCCATATAACCAATGGCAGGTCCACATGGCGACGTTCACCTTCAGAGGAGTTATGTTCTCACTTTGATAGATTTACGTGCTGCGGTGTCTTTGGACAGAACATTTTCAAGTTCAATAGATTTTGCATTTTTTTTTTTCCATTATGTGATGCAATGCCTTTGGACCGGCCATTTTCAAATCACACCCGCCATGTGCTAGTGGTCTAATCAAGATCTGAGATACAGTACATATTTCATGTTTGATAGGCGTAAACCAAATTTCAGAGCTCTAGTTGAAGAGCAGTGGAGAAAAATACCGAAGTCTAATTCAATACCTAGAACATTGATCTTCAGATCGGTAACTTTGAGGGTGTTCCTGAAAGATGATAAGAAAAGGCTGGAAGAAATGAGGAAGCAGAAACAGCAGTCTCTTGAGGTGGTTTCAAGAATAGAAAGGGTCTAGGATTCACATCCTCTGTTGCAAGAGGAAACTGCAGATAAAGCCAAACATATGTCTATCATGGAGGATGAGGAAAAAAAGATTGAAATTCAATGGAAGCAAAAATCAAGATGGAGATAGGACAAAGGAGGCGATGCTAATATCAAGTTCTTCCATGTGTGCCAATGGAAGGAGGAACCATACTTGATAACTATTAAATGATGGGCAAGAGACTAATGGGAGAGATGTGGTTGGTGAATACCTTGCTGCACATTTCAAAATCTTCTATGAACAATGAATCGCTAGCTCATGGAGGTGGAGGGGTTCAGGTATCACACAGCTCAACAAGGAATGAAGGATAGCTCCAATGGTTAATGTTACTCAGGAAGAGGTAGTGAAGGCTTCGAAAACATTTAATGCTGATGGTTGCCTAGGACCTGATGGCTTTTCTGTCATCTTCTACAAGGAGTTTTGGATTGTCATTGGCAGTGATGTATTTGTTGTAATTAAGGAGTTTGACAGAGAATAGGAGTTTTGAACGCATAAACAAATTTTTCCTTTTTTTATTGCCTCAGAAAGATGCAATTAATTAAGAAATCTGTCGAACCTCTTTTCTGGGTTGTCAGGCTCATCAAGCTCGCAAATAATGATGCCTCTCATCTACTTTGCAGGACAACACCTTTGTAGAAGGGTCCATTTTAGAGGCAGAAAATGTGGTCGCTATGGTAAGAGTATTTGGTGATGCTTCAAGCCATTCTAACTAATTTTAGTAAGTCAATTTCTATTACTTTTGGAATGAAGGATGTGGAGGCAAATGCGACTACAGCTATGTTTTCAGCACCACAAGGAAGTCTGCTAATCACATATCTTGGACTACCATTGACAACCTCTTTGAGGCTACAGGATTTTGCACCGCTTCTGCAGAATTTGAAGAGGAAGCTGGGAGGTTGGAGTTTCAAGTTACCATCAAAGAGGGGACGCCTGATGCTTTTCAAGGCATTTGTTTTTACGAAAAAAAGGATGATCACATAATACTTTTGAAGGCAATTTTAGCAGCTATTCCAATTTTTTCATGTCTGTTTTTTGGCTTCCACATGAGCTTGTCAATAGGATCGAAGCCATTCATGGGAGACTCCTTTGGAGACGACCTAGAAAGGGATGGTAGATGTGGTTTCTTTGTGGCATAGAAAAAAGTATATCAGCCAATGGCAAAAGGTGGCATGGGGATCCAGAGCATTGATTTAAATGCCGATGGCATGCCGTCGGCAAGGGCATTTCCGAGCAACGGTCGTGCCGACATGAAGAAAGCGTCGATTTACAGGGATTTCGTCAGCATGCCGTCGGCATGGTCGGCATACTGGCGAAATTGGTGCCCATGTCTAGGTTGCTATTGATTTTTTTAATTACTTTTGCTATTTTTGTTGGTATGCATCGGCATGCCCTCGGCATGCCCACAGCATGCCCACGGCATGCTCATCGGCATGCCAATCGAAAAACGGGCATTTCCACGGCATGCCCTCGGCATGCCCACGAAATGCACACTTGGAATTCATCGGCACGGCATCGAAATCGACATTTCGAACCTTGATCCAGAGAATATGTCATAAATGCTACCTTACTAGCCAAGTGGTGAACAAAGATGATGGGGATGCCCCAAATCTATCAGTGCATGTGCACCCGAGTTGTATGGCCATGTGCTTAAATGGGAAAGAGGGGCCTAACTCGAAGGGGGCATTTTTTGGAAGAGGTTGATAAAGGCTTTTCCACAGTTGCTGTGGTATTCTCCCCAGTTATAGGAAACAGACAGTAGTTCCAAATTCTGGTTGGATGATTGGTGTGATATGGGACCTTTACATAGGCCCATCTTAGATGGTTAGCTTTAGCTCATGAAAAATAAGGCTCGGTTGCCAAATTGCTAGAGTGGCCTTTTAGGGGAAAAGAGGTTGTTGGACACCCCCATTGATGGATTAAGTTAAAGATAAATACAATAGGCACAAGAAATCAACTTTATGGTCACACTACAAAGAGTTCACCCACAGGGACAAACCCTTCACAAGAAACTCAAGCTGAATATCTCACTCCAAAAACCAAGCCCCACCTAGAAAAAGTTACCCAAACATCAAAACTAATCATTTAACAGATGTATCTTCTCTCTCTCTCCTTTTGTGCTCGAAACTGCTGCCTCTTGGTACAATAAACCAACCTATGTCTTTGCAACAATGGTCTCCACAACCATGAACCACATCTTAAATCTTAACTCATCGAAAACACATACTCCAAAGCTTCCCCATCACCTGATTTTTCTAATGCATCAAGATTAATAACTATTGTCGTGCCAATTTCTGCCTCCACCACCAAAGATCCCAAAGATGATGCAAGCCAAATCATCGGAAGGAAATTTTGCATCCTCCACCCTCTCAAGAGGGAAAGAAAAACGTCTTGGAATCACTTTACGCTAAAAAATGGCAAAGGAGGAAACAGAAACGTTGGGATCATGATTAAAGTCAAACCTCATATAAAACTATTAAAATCCTGATCTTCCACTTGGGTATCGGACTTACCTCAGGAAATAATAAGGGATCTTGTAGATACTCCACCTCACAATTGATCTCACAAAAATATTGGGTTCAAAATCCAAGGAAAACCCCTCATCAATGCAAGGATTCAAATTTCGAAAAACCACCAGCTCCTCACCTCGATTTTCTTCACCTTTCTCACTGCTATAATTATCGTAACCAGCTCCTTTCTTTCCAATTTCACCCCCACAATTATCGCCATCACTTTTAAAAATAGGAACCGTGCCACCCTGCCTGATTCCGAAGATTTCAATGCAGTCAGCGCCAACAGTTTGCGATTCTGGAAGCTATTGGCTGTCACACCCAACCTGCCCAACCAGTTTAGCCACAAATGACAGATTTGAAGGCCCTGCATCTCCAAAAAAAAAAAAGCTAATTCCAGCTACTCTTGTCTTTTAAATTCAAATTTTGAATTCAAAGGGTAATCCCGCTTAACAGCAGGCTTCCATATCCGTCGCACAATCTTCTTCGATGACTTCGTCGGACCGCCACCGCTCACCACCTCGACAAATGATCTTCTATGCAAATGATCACATAAATCACCAACCAACTCAAACTTTATGACCCAAGAAGTACCCCCCAATCTAGGAATTACCTTGGACGTCAATTTTTGACCCACGACAATCTCTCCAATGACCCGAACACACGATAAATCCCCCTCTTGCGAGCCAATTCCCACACGTTGCTTTATCCTCGCAAAACCAGCACAACTCACGCACAACCTTCAACGTATGCAACCTTAAAGGGATGCCCCAAATCCTGAACTCCAACTCCAAACTCATGAGTGGTATATCTTCAGACACACCTTCATGGATAGAAGGAGCCCTCCACCGGAAAAGAGCATCACCAACATCCATCTCCATTCATCTTATCCTCCCAAGGTCTTCCTCGAGGAGACCAAAAAGAAGAATTCTATCATGTGCAACAACAGCAACCTTCCAATCGTTTGAAATGAGTCCACTGCTAAAGAGAAAATTCTTGACCCCTTCCAAAGAAAAGTGTTCCCACAGAAGATACCCCACCAAAGATGAAGACAAATCAAAATCAAGAGAACTCACCAAAGGGGACCACGGCGCTTCAACCTCCAAACAAAGGGGAACAGATGGAAAAGGAGGTGATAAGGCACTCACCATCACCTTCAAAGACAAATCCACCTTTCTCTTACACAAATCCCTTTTGTGCCCCAACCCTCAACACACCAAGCACACGACTGAATCATGACAATTGGATGAAACATGGCCATGTGTCCTACACTTGTAGCAAACGATCGCATTGTGAGATCTCCTTGCAAGACATGGGCCACGAGTACCACATCACCCCCTCTCACCCTAACCCACACACCTCCAACCATCTCCCTTTTGCCCATCTATGTCTCACCTTTTGTTACACTGAGATATTGGCCACATTCGCTTCGTAGAGGGGGTAACAAATGGGTATTAGTGAGACAATGGAGAATTTTTAGTCAAGAAGGAAATTCCATACTGTAAGGATGTTCCAAAGAATGGGTATGTGGATTTTCATAGAGATTGTTAGCTGTTATGGAAGGCTAAAGCACCCTTGAAGGTCCTCTTCTTTGCTTAGGAGTTTAAAAGACAGTGAATTACAACACAAGATTGGTGCTGATGGCAGATGTAACGTGTACACTTTGTGGCAAGGGTAAAGAAACTGTGGATCACTTATTCTTTTCTTGTCCATTTGTAGGTTGCATTTGTTTGGAGAAAACATTCCATGGACTGATGTCAACTATTTTGCAGATTTTTGGAGATCTTTCAAAATGGGAGGTAGAAATGGGCCCAATGCCTATCGATCCAGTGCAAAGAGGGCTGCTCCCTTGGTTTTATCTATGGGACTTGTGGAAAGAGAGGAATGCAGTAGTTATTAAGGGCGAGAAACATGATGTTGAAAATAATACTTTATTTCCTCACTCTTCGTTGTTGGAGTGGGACATTTTTGTTACTATAGTATTGATGTATTTTTTGTTGCTTTCTATAATTAAATCTGGGATAAATATTGACCTCGAATAGTCATGTTTTCTTCTTTCAAGAAAAAAACAAAGAAAAAAGAAAAAAGAAAGGAGTACCCAAAAGACTCAAAAGAGGAGCAGCCCACCCACGGAATGTGGCAAACCATTGGCAGTTGCCATGCAAAGTCACAACCTAAGAAAAGATGATCAATATTTCCTCGTCCCATGGAATAAAAGCAGCATGCCTTTGTAGGCATCAGGGAAAAGGGAAATTACATTTCCCACATGGGAGAAAAAGATGGATGCCAAATCCCTTGAAGAAAGGCTCTTCTCTTTGAGAGAAAAAAAAAAGTAATTGTTTGGTGGACGGAAAATGATAGGAACAGTCATCACCACTAGCCTTTTCTTACTATTGTATAGTTAGTGTCATCCAGAATGAACATGCACCGAGATATGAAGAACACAGTTGCTACAAACATCACCGGTGTTCATCTTATACATCACCTTAATGAATATAGTAACTAATCAACAAAGAGAACCAAATTGGTGCTAAAGTTCAGGGTCCATCAATGCATATAAAAAGAGCGAGACTCAATATATAAATTACAAAATATGTACCTCGTGAAATGTGTGTGTGTGTGTGTGCAAGGGCATACCTGCCATAAATTAGACTGCAGCTTGGACTCAAGGGCACGGCACATGGCCAGGGGATTCAACTTAGATGCTTCTGCAAGAAAGACTTGGATTGCATCACGAGTGGGCTGCAACCGCACACCTCCAGGAGTAACTATAGTCTCCAATAGCCTTTCCTCTCGAGTCTTGGCAGGCATAACACTTGGACCATCCTCAGGATTAACTGAAGCAGCAGATCTCTGCACAGAATCTTGACCCCAAGTTACAGAACTAGAACTATTCCCTCCCCCAGTAGAAGACCAGCTTCTGTTGTTCCTTTCATACCTATCCCATCTATCTGTCTCACTTGTCAGTGACCTCCGCAGGTTTGGACTCCTGTAACTCCCGTAATTCCCATTATCATCATTTCCCATGGAATGGGACGAAGCAAAATTGCTCAGGCCCTGCATAATAGAAGCCTTCCCTAAATCCACCACCTCACTGAGAAAAGATCTCTTCTCTTCCACTGGCCTAGAAAAATTCGTGCTCCCAAACCCCTCAATACGATTGCCAATGCCTTCTGTAGGAGCTGCCTTGCTCTCCTCGGAAGCAAAGATGGCAGCAACAGTCTCGTTAGCCATATCCCTTACTGCCTTATTCAGGGCGTCTCCTTTCAGAGGGTCTGGATATCCCTTGTAATGCGTCAATTGCCGCGCCGCCACGGAGTGCCGCTGCATTTCCCTTCTGAACTCCACACCGGATTTCCCCACCGCGAACTTGATCAACCTCAGAGCCTGCACAAATCACGGTATTACTGCTCATTTCTCAACTGACCAAATGCCACAACAACGAACATTGCTAAACTGTAACTTCTCTTATTTCAGCAAATTAGCCAAAAGCTCATTATCTTCGCTAGAGAAGCTTTACAACCGAGGATTCTAAATGGGGGAAAAGCACGATTTTGATGGTGCCGCCCATCAAAACCCTCAACGCGCTGATCGGAGATACAAAGTTGACCCTCGAATTTGATAGATTACATAAAAAAAGTGCAGGTTTGGCAGTTGAAACCAATCGATCCGGAGTACCTTTTGCTTGACGACGGGGCTCTTGTGATCGAGGCGCTTGAGGATGTAACCGGACACCTCCTTGACGATGCCCGCAGGCGCAGTCCTAAGAAGCTCGCAGACCTCTTCTAATTTGTAGACGGGGGCGACCTTGTCCTCGTCCGACGTCACGCCATCGATCATGCGCGATCTCCAGTACGCCTCTACCGCCCGGCGGCTCGTATCCATGGCGACCTCGTGGGAGACCCTACGATCGAACAAATCTGACGACCGCGCGAGAAGGGCCTCCGATCGGACCGAGGGGGCGGTGGATCGGAGGGTGGATTGGGATTAGGGTTAGGATTAATCAGTTTGGAAACGCGGGAAGAGAGAGAGAGATGGGACCTTCGCCGGTGTGAGTAGAGAGGGACGAAGCGGGAGACGATGGCCACTCCGCACACCGACGAGGACCACGTCTCTCGCACGTGCGAAGTCGTTGGAACAGACGTGACGATATAGGCCCGTTGGATCAGTAGGCAACCACCCCCTCGCATAAGGGCAGCTTGGCAGGAAGAACGGAAAAAAAAACGAATTCCGAGCGAGACACCAAGGAAATAGAATTAGAAGATGAATCGGTATTCTTTTACTTTAGGTGGGACGTCAGAATTAAATTAGATATTTAGAAGAAAATAATATCACATCAGAAGTATAAAAAATAAATAAAATAATTACACTTTATTTTTCTAAAATTAAATACCTAATTATCAAATAAAATAATTTTTAAATTAAGAGTCTCAAACAAATATCATTAATTCAGCTTTCTCTTACATTCACCCAAGTAATAAAAAAATAAAAGAAAAAGAGAGGTAAAATCTTGAGACATATTTGTTCATGCACCCACCATTTTATTTGCTTACCCTAAGATAAACTCAACTCTAAGGTCTCTCATTGGATGCATTTTTTCTCAAGATATTATCAGTAACTCTATCATATTTCCTCTTGTGTTGTCTTATCAACATATATTTTATTCTTAGGATCGCAATTTTTTTAGGTGAAGTACTTACGCAAAATTACATGCTCCTCACACAAAACTAAATATCATTGATCATATTCTTATATATCACCAATGATTTTTAATTATATATCTAAAAGTCAAAGATGATTTCTCACTCTCTCATGCACCCCACAAAAAAAAAATTAAAAAATCACCGGTGATTTCGCTATATATCAAGAAATCAATAGTGATTTTTATCTATAATTAAAAATCACCGGTGATGAATGAGAATATCATAAGTGATATTTAGTTTATGGGAAATGTGTAAATTTTTACATGAAATCATGCATTACTGTAGATTTACATTTATTTTTATTACCAACACCTTTGATCTCTTTATCTTCTCTTATCCTTATCATTCCTTACTCCTAATTCTTACTTCATTCTAACCACTGCATGTACTCATCTTCCTAACATCTAACCTATCTTGAATGAAATGGATGAGAAGATAATCAAGAAAGTACACAATGCCTCTAATCTCTAAAGCTAACATGCACTTATTATTTTCAACAGGACTTTGACGGATGATCTAAATTGTTGAAGGTAATTCTTGTATTTGGAGATTCACACTTACTCTTTATATATGGTCCAACATAAAGTAATATCTAGTAAAATATTTTAGCATAAGAGGGATGATGGTATCTCTGGATGAAGAACATAATATGGACTTGATGATCAAGTTCCACTCAAAAGAAAGTGTTACATCTTTAGAGAGATACAATCTCTTAGTGCACTCTATTGTTAAGAGTACAAGGTGGAGTGTAGAGGCTCAGCGTATAATCCATCAATCAAGTGCTCAACAATTCAATTACTTAAGCACTCAATTACTCTGTTCCTCGATTATCCTCCAAGAATGCTTTGGGGATCTATACATGCTAGTGTCAAGTAGTCCACAAGGTTGAAGATCTTCATAACTATGCACATCTAAGTAAAATCCTTCTTTTATCCTCAGATGTGCTAGGAATGATTAGCTAACGCAATCTTCACTAGCATCATTGCACCTTCTAAGGCCCTTGTTGGTTTTGTTGCAACATCCAAATCTTTGACCATGCATTTTCTCGTGGTCTAATCATCAAGGAAGGGGCTAGGGCTCAATCCCTATCAAATTAAGACAATCTCAAAAATTACTTGAAATGAATGCTAGGTGCCACGACCATATATTGCACTATGACTAAAGTCATTTTCTAATCTAAGTTGTAATTATTAGCTATTGTAAATGAAATGCATAAATGACACAATGAAATAAATAAACAAATGCTATAAAATTTTCTAAGTAGATTTATGCCTTATATTTGATTACATCTATGTGAATGCTTAACAATGGGGCCTCTTGGAAAATGAGTTGTCCCTATGGACTAATCCCCTAAGAAGAGTATTGTGGTCAATCTAGTCTAGCTCGAACATTCAAATAACAAGTGTTCAAAATAGATTCCATATGATCCTAGAGTTGGTATTAAATAAAACAAATCATCAATTGTTAATGGCTACATGAATCTTGTCTTGCAGGAATAGGCTGATGATGGAGCTAAAATGTGTAAGTAATCATTAAATAGAGATGGAGACCAAGCTTGAAGGATTCTCAAGAACCAAAGAATAGTGATATTTTCTTATGTGTTTAGAAGTCATGTAGCCTCCTTAACAAATTGATTAATAGTATTATCTCATAAAATCTACCTAGAAATCAATTAAGGGTGAATTTGTTTCTAATATAGATAAAATTCACTTTTTAAAGTTTAGCTCTTCCAATACGATCAAAGTTGAAATGCACTTAGAGACTTAATTTGGATGGAAATAAATTAATTCTAGAAAGGACTCCATCAGTATCTAACATTGACTCATAATCTCAATCAATTAGCTAACCGTGCTAACATGCTTTCGTCGGGTTTTAAGAAATGTATCGTAGTATAGTCAACAAAAGCAAATCAACATTTAAATTTATATGCTCAAAATATAAGTTCCAAAGTCATCTTAGGGAGTAAATGTGATCACAATTAACCTAATCAAATAATCAAAATAAAGCTCAAGATATTGATATGACCAGAAATATATTCAATGTAAAGCAATGCATGTATCAAACTCAACAAAAATGTATACTCTAAGTGTTAAATGCCAAAAAAAATGTGTGTCAACTAATGCTCAAATCAGCCTCAACACTAAGTTATTTTCAGCCCAAGGTCTACATAAACACAACGCCTCAATCAGACGTCCGCACTAACCATTAGACAAGTTAAAGTTTGCAATCAAATCCAAGTCCAGACATAAGTCCAGACCTAAGTTCCACCCAACAAAAACCGATTCTTCTCTCTAAGCCCAAATCTGAGTCAAAACCCAGCCTGAACCAAGTCAATTGAATTGAACTAAACCGCCAAAACTGGCCCAGATCCACTTGGCATGAGGACGGGCGAGGGCTATTTACAGGGCTATTGAGGGTTTGAAATATTCACTCGTAGTAACGCCTCAATTGCTCTATAACAAATAAGATTTATAGCTCGAATTCAAAAGAGTATCCGAGGTCAAATACAGGGAGCAAATAGGAATTCACGTGTTAATCTTAATTAAAATCTAAAGGAGCACAAGGAATCAAGCCAAGAATAATTATCAATGAATAATATCTACTCAAAATTGATCTTCAATGCAGAACATGAGTATATCAGGAGTTTAATGAAGTAAAAAGAAACCTAGAGCAAAAGCAATGGTGATTTATATCACTAATTATTTAGTCTAGATACATATATATTAGCTAATCAATATTGCTACAGTAATCAAGACCACTTAGTCAATTTCTATGTCATGAAATAAACCAACGATATCAATCTCAAAGGAGCTATCAGACGTCGATCCTGTGCATCATATGGCTTAAGTGAACACAAGCACAAGGGTTCTCAAAGCCTTTCTTCTTCTTCTCTTTCCTTGCCTTCAGCTTCTCTTTCTTTAGCTTCTTCCTCTCTCTCTCTCTTCTTCAACCTTTCTCTTTCTTCCCTTCGCAACACAAGGGAAACAACCCCTCAAATTTGGCTAAGTGTTAGTCACTCTACAGAGCAAAACCCCCCTTCCCCATGCCTTCTCTTTCCTTCTTACCTTCTCTCTCAAAGCCAAGCACTAATCGGATCCATAATTAGGTATATGATCGGGTTATCAAGTCAAATAGAGACCAGGCCTGCGTGCGTGCATTCGCAGGAAAGGTGTACTTAAGCGGGTGAATGGGGACCCAACCCTCGTGACTTGGGCGAGGAGTTGGGGGCACAATATCAATTTATGCGCTAAGTAAGCCTCCGCAGCCACTAATGTGGGATTAAGTCCCCGTTCTTCTGCTTGTGCACAGCTGCAGCCAAATCCAAGGAAATCAAAGACGTTGTGACGAGTCGATTTTCGCTTTCGAAAATGATGATTAAGATGATTTGTCGTTGTATTTTTAAGTGGTGGAAAATCGAATAATCAAAATAATTAAAATAAACCACTCACAAAAGGAGCGAGTCGTATCCACATGGAGGCACTAGCTATTAAAAACTCTCAAGGGTCAAAAATCGATGTTCATTATTAATTTCATCAAGAAATAAAGCCAAATCCACCTTTAGATTACGAAAATAACAAGAGATCATGCTGAAATGGCATTTATGAGAAAGAGGGAGGTCACTTGCATAAGTTAGCCATAATATTTAATTAATAAAATCAAAATAAAAAGAGTGGCAATGGCATGTGAATGTAAAAACTAATACCCTCTTCACTGTAACAAAATAGGGCACTTTATGCAAGTGCTCTCCAGGCATAAGGGGAAGGGAAGCCAGAGATGAGGAACTTGCCGGAGGGAGAGTAAGCCAATGCATATCCGATGGTGGTGGTGGCAAGGAGCGAGATGGCCGAAGGCGGCAGCCGGCCGTTTGGATGGAGGTGGGTTTCGACAGTGATGGGCGGTAGCCTATTGCTACAATGAGTGCATAGGCATGGGACACCAGCGCGCTGGGTGTGTGCGGCATTGATGGAGAGCAGGTCGGCGTGTGGCTAGAGGCGAGGAGGGCGCACAGGCACACATGCGTTGTGGAGAGGGTTGCTGCTGTGCTTACACGGCGAGGGAGGCTGCTGGAGAGATGCTTGCTGCTGCGGGCGTGGCGGAGCTGTAGCAAGGGGGGTGCATGCACTGGAGGCGAGGGGGAGCGCAAGCCGCGCGTGTTGTTGCAACTGCAACTGCTGCTTGAGTTGGAGGTGTGCGTGGGCGGTGCACTCGGTTGCTCGTGTAGGCGCACTGCTGGACGTGGAGAGCGGGAAGGCGTGGTGATGAGGGTGGTGACTTTCGTTGAGGTGGACTAACAATAGGGAAAGAAGAAATAGATGAAGAAGAAAAATGGAGATGTTGGTGGTGGTGACCGTGGACAGGGGCCTGGATGGGCGCGCACAGGGTGAGAAAAGGTGTGAGGTGGTTGCTGTAGGTACTTCAGACGTCTGGGAACATTCCTAGACATCTTAACCAGCGGAAAAGATGAAGGTGCGTGGTTGTGGTGGTGGTTGCTGGTGATGGTGGTGAGGGTGGTGCACGCTAAGGTGCTCACAGTAATGCAAATGAGCTCCAGATGGCGGTGTGGCCTATCATGCCACACGCCCACAGTGGTGGAGGCTCGTCACCACGGTTGAGGCCGGTGGTGGTGGAGGGGACAAGAGATCAACTTTCTACACAGTGATGAATCGGGATGGAGGCCTCCCGAACACAGTTGTCTCCTCCCCCCTCTTGTAGCTGCAGCCAATACATTTGAAATCACAAGAGGCGGGAGCAGATCCTCGTGAATGCTGGCAGCTGTGAGGAATGAATGGGAGTAAGAGGAGGAAACAGAGCGGTTACCTGCGGAATAATAATAATAAAAAAAAAAATTAAGATTATTTATACATAACTCCTTAACTTCTATGTTAATTAAAACAATGTATGTGATGCACCTAATTTGTTAACTAATCAAATGCATGCAATTCTAAGTTAATTCTAAATGCATTTAGATATGAATACCACACATGAATTATGCAATTAAGCTAAAAATATGAATTAATTGATTTACATCCTAGCTATCTAAATGTTAAAATTAACTTAATATCTAGGCACTTAGATATTTAAATAGCCCACAAATATGGGCTAATCACATTGCAGCTGCTTTCACGGTCAATTGGAAGCCCAAGAACCTTCACAGAGCCAACCCGCACCTAGGGAAAGTGGTGGCAATGCTGGAGCGGGTCAGATGAAGGAGAATGATATTGGAGAAGATGATGGAGACGACGAATGGCAGCAAGAAGCTTGGAAACATAAATACGGCCTTTCGGATCAATTAGAATAGCTCATAAGTTTCGCCGTAGGGCGTGGAGTGCGGTGGCAGCGATTATGTAGTCGGATGAGGCCGGTGGTGGCTGGATGACTGCAGGGAAGGTCTGCATGAGAGGTTATGTTCGATGGATGTTTTGGGTGGCCAATAAAGTGGAATAGGTTAGGGCTTTAGATCTATAGGACACGACGAAGCTGATGGAGGTGATAGCGGCGTAGTTCGTGTGATGGAGCGGCGGTTTGGCGTCACCGAAGCGGGAGAAGACGGAGAAAGAGAAGGCGATTGGTTGATTGTCGATTTCAAGAATAAAGGAATTGAGAATGGTCTAGAGAAGGAGAGGAAGCTAATAAGACCTAAATTAGTGGGCGAAAGGGGCAGGAAGGCACCGGCTTTGATTGGTCGGTGCCATGGAAGACGAGTGCTTCGGGGAAGGAACGACGGCGATGATGAGGTTAGGAAGGTCTAGTTTTGGCCCACCAGACATGAAAGAAGAAGAGGAAGAAGGAGGCGCTCTCAATTTGATCGTTGAGAGGTCGTAAGGAGATGGGGGAAGTAGTTGTTGGAGCTTAGGTGGGAGCTTGGCGGAGGAGAGAAGTGGAGTATTTTGGCCTTAAACCTAGCTAAGGAGAAGCGGCGTGCAATGTAGGTCCATTTATAGGCCATGGGGAGGGGTTTCAAGCTTGGAAACCAAGCTTGGAACTCCTCAAATTTCTCGCAAGTAAGATATGTGAACCTTAAAAAGGTTCACATGAGGATTTGGGGGCGATTTAGAATTCGTGGATGAGCCCATTTGGAAGACAATTTTACAAGGAATCTCCGATTTAAATTTGGGATTGTTTGGTTGAGAAGCGAGCGAGAAAATCTCGCTCGAATCTCGTCGGAGCTCAACGTGTTCACACCAATTGCAGCAGGGGCTTAAATGTGAAGATGATGAAAAAATTAGGAACCTATTTGTAAAGAATTCAAAAAGTTAAGGGCCATTGTGTGACAAAAAGAGTCTGTCTGGACTGGAATGCAAACTAGGTTAAGGTGATCTCTAATTAGGCCTAAATTTTGGTACAAATTTAATTTGGACCCAAAGAATCTAATGGTGAAGTTGGATTTAGATTTTGACAAACTTTAACTGGGTAAATTACTCATAAACCCAAATTAGGGCAATTATCTGTCTGAGACTCTATTTTAGGTCAAAATAGGTTCCAATAATCAAATCAAAGATACTAAATCTTATAGAATATTTTTATATGATTTATAGAAGTTTTAGGTGAATTTTATCCTGACCAGAACCTCAATGAATTAAGCAGGTCTGTTTTTAGGATTTTAGATGTCATTTAATTCTCGTAATGTGTGAAAGCTCATTTCTAGCTGCACAGACCCTCTTATTAGACTTTAATGCATATTTAACCTTTAATAAACCCCTGAGAAAACTCACGGTTGTTTTTCATTCATGATATGATGGTAAAATTATAGTTTTAACCCTTATTTCCTATTAAACTCTCAGAAAGGATATGCAGTGAATTATGGTCCTTTGGCGGTTATGTAGGAGCATTTATCTATTAGTTATGGCTAATGAAAGCTAGATATGGCTGATGATGATGTTATCTTCATGGGCACGTGCAAAAGGCATGATGGAGTGGGGACCCGACCCCCTATGATCGTGGGCAACCGGATGGAGGGAATGATCCCTTATGAAGGCATTTAAAAAACATCTTCCCATGATGTGGGACTAATGTCCTCATATCTTCATCTTCATTGTAGAGGAGGTGCTGCTCAATTGGATGGGAATTCGACCGTGGATTTCTAATCCAACGGCCCAGCTTCGTTGCTCAGATGAATCCGCATTGAATGAAGGTGGAGCCTTCGTTGTTAAGTCGTCGAACATCGCTACTCGACATTTGGGAAGAAGCTCTTTCTAGTCGGTCACCTGCACACAAAACTATGACCTCTCAGCTCAATCGAGAATGTAGAAAGCTCCGGTGAAGCTTGCCGGAGTAAAGCCTTATGGCTATTGGCAGCGAGCGTGGGTGTAGCATGGTGGCGGTGAAGCTCGAAGAAGCTTCATTGATGGCGATGGTGTACGGTGATGGAGGTGATGTGGGGTCCAATTGGGTTAGGCAAAAGGCTTGTGGAGGTGAGGAGAACCTTTTGCTTAACTCAATTAAGTCAGAGGAAGGTGGATGGTTAGGGATGGTGAAGGTGGTCGGCGCAGTGAATGACAAGGTTGAAGGAGGTGAAGGACTTGATGAATGGAGCCCTAGAGCTCCAGAACTCTAATTGGAGGAGAGAGGAGAAGAAGCCCTATGTTAATTAGAAGAAAGGGAGAGTGGAGAGGTCCACCGGTGGTCGCCGGTGATCAGGAAGGAGAGGCCAGCAGTAGTGATTAAGGGGGTTACGAAGGTCGAAGCTTTGTGAGAAGCTTCGAAGAAGCTCGAGGAAGAACCCTCTACCTATTGTACGTGGTAGAGGGCGACCAAGGGGATTTGAGAGCTCCGGTGGTGCTTGGTTTCTACCGATGTGGAGGAAGACAAGGGGAGATTTTCGACGAAATTGGCACGAATTCGTGAATGTAGACATGAAGTCGTTTATATAAATGAGGTTTCGTTCACGATTAAGCCAAAATATGCAAGTTTTGTTTGTGAACTTGACGGTCCTTGAGCTTAAGATTCTCGAGCTCATCAGCGATGATTCGCTCCAAATTGGAGCTCGTGATGTAGCTTGATTAAACGAGCACGATCTCAACATCAATCCTACCAAATTTGGTATGATTTGGTGCTGATTTGATTGCTTAAATCATTGATCAAATCTCGCAACCATGGGTTGCCTTAACTGCTGTTGTTGTCGCTTTAGGAAGAAGAAGGCGGTGGAGGAAGGACCTATTTGCAAGGAAAATAAAAAAGTTAGGGGCCTAGTTGTAATAAAGATCAGAAAATTAGGGGTAACTTTGTAATAGACAGAAACCTATGAGCTGAAATGCAAACTAGGTCAAAATGGACTTTGATTGGGTTCAAAAGTTGAGGTTACCCTAATTTGGATCCAAGGAATCTAATGGCGACCTCAGATTTAAGTTTTTATCAAGTTTGATTGGGAAATTTACACAAAAGCCCAAACTAGAATAAATTCCCACCTAAGTCTCTATTTTTTGTCAAGATGGGTTCCTTTGGTCAGAGTGAAAGTTTCAAACCTTTTAGAATATTTTTAAATGAGTTTTTAGAGGTTTAGATTATATTTATTACTACCAAAACCCGTTTAAATGAAGTAAGGCTGTATTTAGGGGTTTTATTAATAAAATAATCCTTGAAATGCGAAAAACCCTACTTCAGCCAATCTAAGCCCACTTCTTGAAATTTTAAGTTCATTTGACCCTCTATTAGACACCAAGTAGCCCCTCAAGTTAATCTACATTAGTGATTTCACATTAAAATAATAGAATTAACTTAATTTCTTATCTTCTCACATTCAATTCAGAATAGAGTTACGATCTTCTGATGAATATTTAGGAGTATTTATTACTATAGTTAGGCTAAATTAGGCTCATTAACACCAATGGTGGTGTTACCATCGTACCGATACTAAGCAATCGGTATTGGTTGTTGAACGGTAATTGTCATAGTTTAGAAAAATACGTTGTAGTATAGCAACGAAAATCGAATCGACACTTAAAATTTATAATTTCGAGAAAGATGAGTTTCCGAGATCATTCCCAGAGAACAAATAAAATCAAAATCCAATCACTAATCAAGTATATAAGAAATGAGCACAATGAACAATATTCAATATTCACAACTCAAGATATTCAATGAATGGTCAAATTATAAATCAGAGATAAAAATAATACAGAGAAAGAGAGTAAAAAGAATGGTGGTTGAAACCACCAATTTAAGACTTAGGCTCAACTCTTCTCCTCCTCAATTACTCAGCTTTTCAACATTTAGTCAACTTTTCTTCTTAACTCTCGAACACTTAGATTAAGACTCAACACTCAACTCTTTCTACAACTCATATCCTCAAATTTAGCCAAATTAGACATTAGTAACAATCATCAGACACCTTAAGTGTTGAAATTAAACCTGAGATCAGCTGTCTGGTTGCAACATAGAGTAAAACCCCCTCGCTCTCTCTCAGAAATCCTCTTTTCTCTATCTCTCTAAACCCCTGGTTCAGACTAATCGATTCCATGCAAGGGATCCGGCCTGGCTTGCGTGGCGTGGGTGAGCAAACCAATGCGTATGGGAGTGCAATGAGGGACCCAACCCCTCATGACTAGGGCGAATAGGCTTTGAGCACAATTTGTTAAGTATCAAATTTCAAAATGAACTCCCACAATGTGGGACTATTCGTCCTTCTTTTTTTCTTACTGCAGGTGCGTGAAGCTGTTCTCCCAATTGGCCCTGCAGTTGCTACTTTCTTCCTCAATTGGCACTGTAGGTGGCTGCGCTATTTCAAGACACAGCTATTGGGTGCTGTGGCTAGATTAGAGATCGTCGAACGGTGGTGAGCAGCAATGGAGAAGGTGGAATCCGCAAGGAGTTCCTGAAACAAGGAAAATGGGCAAAAAGCCCCAATTAAAGGGTTTAGAAACTTTATCGAAGTGCGGCGAGTGTAGTGGTGATGTTATTTGGGTGAATGCATGTGTGATGTGGCTGAATGGTGACTGTGATGGCGAGGGGGAGTGGGTTTGTCCAGTGGGTCAAAATAATGATTAAAGCCCCATATTTCTTTGGGGCTTTTGATCTGTGGAAGATGTGGAATGTTTTGGTGGTGGCAGCAGAGTGTTTTGTGGTGGTGTGGCCACCTCGTCGGAGTGGAGGCCGGAGATGGAGAAGAAAGCGGTGTGAACTGTGTTATGAAGGGTCTAACCTAAGTCTAAGGAGTCTAAGAAAACTCTAGGAAGTAAGAAGAGGAAGAAGGGGAGCTTATCAGGGAGAGTGGATATTGGGATCACATCGGTTTGACTCCCCAGACGTGAGGGAGATGAAGACCTCCGTTGGGAGAGAGCGGCGATGATGATGAAGGAAGGAACTCCTACTGTGGTTAGAGAGGAGCGAAAGATAGAGTGGAAGATGGTGAGCCTCCCAATTTGGTTGTTGGGAGGTTGAAGGAAGGGGATCGAGGTGAGTCGCCAAAGCAGAGATCAGAGGCAATTGTAGGAGGGAAAGAAGGGGATTTTTGGCCTGGAACCTGGCTAGGGAATGTGCTGGGAGATGAAGTAGCTTATATGGAGCTCGGAATTGACTTTAATTCTTAGGAATTCGCAAGTTTGGGTCATGATTTTGGAAACTCAATTCCTTGATTTTCGTGAGCTCGCAATGGCATTCCTCTTCATCAAATGATCTGGGATTTGTTCTAAATGGAAGATGATTTCTTGGCAATCAATCCCTCCAAGTTAGGAGGGATTTGATTGAGAAATCAAAGAGATATCGTCAGTCAAAGTTGGTGTTTGATGGGTTTGACTCTGTTTAGGAAATAAGGGGGTTTCAGGTGGTAGGGACCCTTTTTCAAAGAAGATAATGAAGTTAGGGACCTTTTGGTGAGAAAAGTCTAAAAGGTGAGGGTTTAATTGAAATAAATTAGAGATCTGGGGACTGAATTCCAAACTAGATCAAGATGGACTTTGATTGGGCCCAAGTTTTGGTGTTAACCAAATTTGGATCCAAGGAATCTAATGGTAAACTTAGATTTGGGTTTTGACCACATATGACTGGGTAAATTGCACAGAAATCCAACTCAGGGTAAATTCACATCCGAATCTCTATTTATGGTCAAAATGTGTTTAGATGATCAAAGTGAAGGTACCAAATTCCTGCCTGAATCTCTAACTAGCCTTAGCCTTGGATCCATTATGAAGGTTTCTAAGTCCCACAAAAATTTCCTAGAGGTTCGTTGACCCTAATGGTTAAAGCACTCGTGCATATACATAGTAAGCCCAGGTTTAGTTTGCCAGTGCATTTTTGGTAAGAGAGATAGAGAGGGATATTTATTTTGAGAGTTTTCTCTCTTTTCATTTTACATTCCTCTAAATCCAACCTCAAATTAGCCCTAAACACGATTTGTAATAGACTCTTTATCCCCACCATTAATCCTTACAGGGTCCCTAGCAATAGATGCTTCAGGATAGCGATACCCGTTACCTCCAGTATCGGTACTGATCATGAGTACCGGTACTCACGGGGTACAGGTTTGTTTCTTTGAAAAAATCCAAACCTATAACTCACATGTACCGGTACTAAACTTTAGTAACGGTACTTGTGGGTTTAACAAGTACCTTTTTAAGTAAATTAATCAATTACGTTCTTTGAAAATGATCGTAGTATAAATCCTAGTTTATCGCTAATTTATTTTACAATCTAAGTTGATTCTTTGTTAAGAGGCATACACTCTATAAATTAGAAAAACCTAAACTAAAAATTAAAGGATGAAGATGATCTTCTCCTCCTTGATTCTTCCTTGTCATCTTGCCTCCTTCATGTCATGATCTTCTCCTTCTCATCATCATGCCTCCATCATTTCCTATTTGCCTTGATCTTCACCTAAATCTGAAAAGCACTCAATTGCAAAGATTAATCCATAATAATTTTGTTAACACCAAAATAAGATGTGGAACAAGGTTCCAACAATCTCCCTCTTTTTGGTGTTGACAAAACTATCGTGCAAATAGATAATAAATAATTTTTAGCAATGTTATATGAAGGACAAAATATTTAATTTAATCCTCCCCCTCACTATATGCTCCCCCTAAAAATATCACTCTTTGCCCTTTACTTTTTTCCCCCTTTTTGTTAATAATAAAAAAAAATGAAGGGGTAAAAAATATCATACCGTAAAATTACCAATAGTAGAATGATGAATGTGGGTACCAAGCTCTGTTAGGCCATCATTCTTGGTCTTCATTCAACCTATGGAAAGGTTGAAGTGTTCCGTTGTGTGCCTTGAACACCCATTGATCACTTTGATCTCATTGATCTACTCCTGCAAAATAATGTAAAATGTCTTTTCTAGGTACCCATTTTCTTGTGGTCCTTTCAGGTTAGCACCTTTCAAACCCTGAGATTTATAGACCTCTCTTGTGTTAGATCTATAATTCTTGGGATTTTTGACCTTTTGGTACATCCATGCTTGCCTAGGTGCATGTGATTTATTTTGTGTATTCTTTTTACTCTTAAATTTTGATTTTAAAGAATCACAAAATTCAGTGTTTAGCCTAGTGGTTGTTTTGAGATTATTTAAAGTCTCCTCAAAATGTTCATAAATATCTTCTAGCTTTACTATCCTTGCATGCAACTTATTATTAGTCTCTTTTGACATTTCTAATTCCATTTCTAAACATGATTTATTTATTTCTAATGTTTAATAATTATTCTTTAAAACCTTATTTTTCTTCTTAAATAAACTAGCTTTATGATATAATTCTTCATAAGCTTCTAACAATTCATCAAGAATAAAATTAGTATTCACCTCATTGTCCGTGTCTTCTATAGTTGCAACCAAACAAAGGTGTGCGACCTCGTCATCATCTGATTCGGTGTCCATGTCGGAGTCGCTATCTTCCACATCGCTTTAAAAACTTTCTTCTTCTTGTTGGCTTCTTTTGTGTCTTCCTTCTTCTTGCTTATGGGGCAATCCTTCCGCACGTGACCCTTTCTCTTGCATTCATATCAAACAATATCAGATGAAATTTTATTCACTTGCTTACCTTGCTTTCGAAGAAATTTTTGGAACTTTCTTGTGAGCATTTCCATTTCTTCATCTTCGGATTTTAAGGTGCTTGAATCCGAGTCCTCTTTAATAGCTATAAAAGTAATATTCTTCTTCTTGCTTGACGTCTTCTCCTCATACTTCTTCATATTCTCCAGTTGAACCTCGTAAGCCATGAGGCTTCCAATTAGATCATCAAGGGAAAGGATTGAAAGGTCCTTTGCCTCTTGAATCGCCATTGACTTTGGAGACCAGTCACTTGTAAGGGATCTCAAGATCTTCCTTACAAGCTGTTCCTCTTTTAGCTTGACTCCAAGATTCTTCATGGTATTCACGATCTCTCCAAACTTTGTATACATATCTTTGATTGTCTCTCCTTTTGTCATCCTGAAATACTCATATTCTTCGGTTAGAATAGAAATACAGGTTTCTTTTACCTTGTCAGTACCTTCGTAGGTGATTTGAAGTGTATTCCATATCTCAAATGCTTACTCGCACGCTAAGATACAGTTGAATTCCTCCCTTGACAACGCATAATAAAGTGCGTTCATCACCTTTGCGTTGCCGACAATTTTCTTCTTTTGATCCGCTGTCCATGCTACTCCTTCTTGCAGCTCTGGATCTGAGTACCTCTCTTGAATGAGTGTCCATGACTCCTCATCCATTGCCTTGAGAAAGATTTGCATCTTCCTCTTCCAGTATCCATAGTCCATCCCATCGAAGTAGGGAGGACGTGTGGATGACTGTCCTTCGGTGCACTTAGTTGATGAAGCCATAGCGTGTAAGGTTTTTACTTCTCCTCACAACCCACTTTGATACCACCTGATAGGATCTAAAGATAGATGGCTATGCACACAAACACTTAAAAACAATATCAGTAATAACAAGAAAGATTTGCACAAATTACAATCATAGAAAATGGCACAAGATGTATAGTGGTTCCCCACTCATTTGGGTACTCCACTAACTAAGCCTCCCAGCTTAGGGTTTTTAACTCGATTCCCTCAACCCTGAGGAATCAATTTACTAAACGAGGTAATTAATGGGTTACCTCAACCCAAGTACAAGAGACGGGTTTGTTATAACCCAATGAGGAACAAGCTTAAAAACAAATACAGCACATGTGTAAGAAAAATAAAATTTTACAACAAAGTTCCTATGCCTCCCAACAATAATTAAATAGAATACCAATTGAGAGCCTAAGATGGACGTGAATCGCTTCATAGATGCGTGACAAAAACATGTCGTTGAGCTTGCAGGAATGTAGAGAGAGTGAATGGCAAGCTTCTTCTTTCTCTCTTGAAAATATGGTGGAAATTTGAAATATAGCTCTAGGAATTTTTCTTCTCCTTTCTTATGTGCAAACTAAGGGTCCAAGGGTTTATTTTATAGAGTTAGAATCTTAGTGGGTTGTTGACGCACGTGGAATGCGTTGGTTTAATTATGTCATTGTAGCATGCGTTTGCGACGTCGGTTTTAATTTAAGATGTGGATTTGGTGAGTCCAAGTGTTAAACACGAGGAGGCATGAAATCAGATTAGTTTGTTGCTTTAGTTATCACAAGAATGTTTGGTTTGCTTGCGAGAAAATGAGAAAGAGAGAGAGAGAGATTAGGGTTAGAGCTTGTGTTTAAATCACGACATTCATTCTAAGAAGATGTGAGCTATGATATAAGAAACAACATTAACATATACCATGCAATTAGAGTTTGTTTACAACTACAGCAATAGATGAGAGCTTAAATAAGTGCGACATAAAACTAAAGTAAAAAGATGCAAGGAGGAGGCGAGGCGGCCACGGCGGTGGAGGGGGGTCCGTCGGCGGCTCGACAACTCTAGGGCAGATATGGGATTCTTTGTGGAACTAGGAGAGGGCTAGTATTGCATGGAGAATGTGTATGAATTCAATGCCCTTGAATGGGGTGGTTAAGGAGGTTTATATAGAGAAGAAGGGGTTTCCAAACTAAGTAAGGGTTTTAGCGACGTCCGGGACATCGCTAAACCCATTCCATAAGTGTTGGTGAAGCCCCTTGCCAATTGGTCCAAGTGCACGTGCATGCTTCTTCCTTCATGCAATCCATGTGCGCCCCGAGGGCTAGTTCAGATCGCACTGCGTGTTTCAGGCACGCGCCTTGCACGTGATCATGCGTGTTCCCATCGGATGCGTGAGAGCACGCCGCGTAGCTCGCCTTAGAGCTATTTAGTGGTGATCGGCAGTCTGAATCAGATGCGGTGCGGGCGATATCGCGATTTGGGGTGCAGCGGGTGTTGAACTCTCGCCGCTGCTTGCGAGTGCAAGCGTTCGACCGTTGAGTTGCCTCCGCGAGTTGGTGAGAAGGTGAGATCAGGCGCAGGAGATATCGACCGTTAGATGGAGATCCAAGGTCAGATTTTGAAATCCTTTGGGCGCGGTGGAGAGATCGCTTGTTGTGGATTTTCAGCCGTTGGATTTGAAGTTCGGACGGCTTAAAGGTCATTTGATGCTGCGAAAGGCAGTGGACGCGGGCAGGCGGGCACCACATGATGCATCTTGGGCCATTGATCTGATGATCAATGGCCATAACTTCTTGAGCTGGTCGAGGGAGCTTCGGATGTCGGATTTAAGTGATTTCAAGTCTGTTGGACTCCATTCATCGATCTGAATCTATCTGTGTAGTCCAATTGCTCATCAGAGGTTTGTTTCAACACGAACTTGTATGAATGGCCATTAAACATTTATTTATAAGCAATCTTAATTCACGCTGCATGTAGTGCTCCCATGCCCATTATGGTGTGTTATTAGCACACATATATCCTCAAGATAAACCTTGGTTGATTGAATTATCATCATCGAACGCAGAGTTATCATAGCCCCATGCTCATTGTTGAAGCCCGGGTTACTACGCTAACGTATTTGGTTTTGAAAAATCTGTCGTTGTAGTTTGAAAGCGAAGAACTCGTGTTCAACAAATAAAATTTATAGCGGAATAGAAATCCCGAGTCAAACTCAGGAAGGCTGCGTCGATCTATATTTGCAATTATATTTTTTTTTAGAATTTTTGTTGAAAAGTGAAGCGATGTAATTACAATGAAGCCATATTAACAATCAGAATAAACGGGAGAGAGAGAGAGAGAAAATATGCATTCAATAATTCAAAATGTTTATACAATAAAACCAGAGAAGAATTACACTAGAAAGCGAGAAATCAGCTACACTAGAAAGCAGGAAAATTCTACACTAGAAAGCAGGAAAATTCTACTCTAGAAAGCTGTAAAGAAGAATGGGAGAGAGAAGTTATCCTCCTCAACGATTGCTTGGAGGACGAGCCGGACGAGACACCACCTGGACGAAGGAGGACGGAGCGGGAAGAAGGAGGTCGAAGTAGGAGGAACGAGAATGGGGCAGCACGTCGTTGTCGTAGTGGGATCCTTTTCCAAAATGAGAGCGGAATTTTGACTTTATCTAGCGAGGAGCATCCCGGGTGTGGGACAAGCTTCTCTTGAGCTTTGGAGAGGTAGAGGAGAGAAGGAAGGGATGAAGATTTCATATGGAGGAGGTCTTTTTTTATAGTTGCAAGGAATGAGGGCAATTTGGTCTTTTTAATCTCAAAACATTAAATTAGGGGTCTTTAGTGATGGATAAAACCATCTCTAAAGCCCCATCGTGGGCGACGTGAGCTGCCTGCTCGCCTCCCGTGCATGAAACGAGCACTCCATGTTCTTCAAATCTTAGTCGTCCGGTAATGAGATCGGACAGCTTAACTCACCCCTCGCCGTGCCTTCTCATCGCGCGCCTAGCACATGCGATCCTGCATTACGCGCGAGCGTGCGTGATCTGGATTGAGCGCTCACGGCCATTAGATCACCATCGGGCAGTCAATCGCGCCCGCACCTTCGCGGCTCAGCGCCTGCTGCATGCGACTCAAACGCGTGTCGGATTACAAGCAAGCACTCTATCCACTACGCTACGTGCGTGGATGGGCGAGTAGGCCGATCTCTGAGTCTGCGATCAGGACCGTTGGATTGAGATCCAATGGTCGAGGCAGCTCTTCAGTTGATGCTTCAGAGAAAGGGGAGCGTCGGTTGAGATGTACTCTCAGTCGTTGGATCTTGATCCAACGGCGGAGATGCGTGGACGCTAGCAGCTTCAGTAGTTGAGGGCGGCTAGTTGGGTGGCCGAGATGGCGCCACATGGCACCATCTTGGCCGTCCATCTTCTGGATGATGTAGATGGTGCCACAGGTGTCGGATTAAGTCGATTTTCGCGCTGTTAGGTTGCGATCGTCGATCTAAATCCATCCGTGCGGTCGGATTTGTCGTTTGAAGTGCAGATTCACATCATCTTGGCCCTTGATCTTCTAGGGTTCCGATCTCTATTTGATGCTACAGGTGTCTGATTAGGGCGATCTTGGAGTCGTTGAACTCCAATCGTCGCTCTGATCACATCTGTACGGTTGGATCTTCGATCCAAGGCCCTGATAAAAATTTTCCCTGTCCCTAAACATAAAAGGAGACAATTAACCTCTATTTTATTCAAACTAATCTAAATGCAAGATGATGCATGCTATGCAATATTTATAGTATGCAATGCAATTCTATGCTTAAGAACATGCATAAATAGACATCTTATGTAGTGTAAACATGTTCACAACACACCCCCATGCCTATCTTTTGCTAGTCCCTAGCAAAAACTATATGCCATTTATAAAAGAATTAGGTTGGATTATTTGGGCATGAGTTATTTTCAATCATTAAGAAAATGTTTACTTAGGATCTGAACTTTAAAAGACACAACAGTACCTGAGTATCTGCCAAAATGCAGACTGCCTCAAGTCCTCGCCTTATTCAAAGAAAAATTTCTTTTTCTCTTTTTCCACTTTTCTAATTTTTTTGGATTTTCAAGTTTTAGGGTTTATGAGTGGCTTTCTATGACCATTCAACCCACTCAAGATTTGATGAGAACCCTAAGTTCTAAGCATCTTATTGTTAATGTGATAGACTCGTTGATCGGCAATTAAAACGAACTTTGGGTTTCTACGCCTTTAGGTGACCTTAAAAAGAAAATTATGCCTAAAGGTGTATCTTTACAACCGGTAGCTTTCTCCGTACTTTTATTTTTATGGGGTCAACACAAGGGTAAATCCAGTGTATATCTTCCCGGTTTATTCTACTTCTCCGCTTCTTCGTAAGTGCTTTGGGAATTTTCAGTGCATTTATTGAGCTGGGTTCTGGACAACCGGTCGATAAGCTGTTACCACCGACAACTTGCCAGCCATACTCGTGCGGCGAAGTGTAGCTTATTTCTTTTTTTTCTTTTCTCATTTTCTTTTCTTTTTGACTTTTTTTTTTAAGTAGGTGGCTTCTCTGGTCTAAGATTTACCTAAAGACAGCAAAAAGAGAATGGTCAAGTGATTAGGTTCTGGACAACCTACCTATAGGCTGTTACCCATGATAACTTGCTAGCCACATCACCCTAGAAGGTTCATTAGCTACCCAATTTCCATTAAAATCACCGAACAACGAGTTAGTGCAAAGAAAGTGTGTAGATGTTTAAAACTCAAAGTTCCCTCAAATCAGAGAGCGGGTTGATAAGTTGTGTACTTATTACCCAAAATTATTTACTCAAATTACAATAGAATTAAGGTTGGCGAGGACTCGAAAAACAAATCCACATTTTAGTTGATACACGGGCCAATTAAGTCCAAAGACCTGAAGGGTCTTTGTGTTCAGATCCTAATGTAATATTTCCTTGGATTGAAAAGTCCTAATGTCCAACTATTCCTTCTTAATTCAATTTTTTTTATGTATAAATAAGAAAAGAAAAGTAATTTACATGAATTTCACAAAGCTGACCAAATGATTCAAAAATGAATCCACCCCCCCATGCCTAGTTGATGCAATGTCCACATTGAGAAAGGGACATGAAAGAAAAGGTAGAGTATGAAAGATGTCACCTGAATATGAAGCTCGTGTCAGCTTTGTGTCATATGTACAACTGCTGAGTATAATGCCGTCAACTAGGCGAAGTCCAGCCAAAGGAGTCACAGAATGGCTAGGGCAACCGTGTCTGAGATGGGTTCTGGAAGAGTACGGTCAATAACAGGCTTCAGACATTGACCGTTGACTTTAAATGTGTTACCCGTCTTTGGGTCAGAAATCTGAATGGCTCCATTTGGAAAAATCTGGTCAATTATGAATGGGCCATTCCATTTAGATCTAAGTTTGCCAGGAAAGAGCTTAAGTCTAGAATCGAATAATTGGACTTTCTGGTTCGGCTCAAAGCTCTTGTGGGAAATCAATTGATCATGTAGAGCTTTGGTCTGAGCCTTGTAGATCTTGGCATTCTCATATGCATCATTTCTAAGCTCTTCCAACTCAGATAGTTGGAGTTTCTTGGTCTTCCCAGCTAAATTCAGATCTAAATTGCATTGTTTGATTGCCCAGAATGTCCTGTGTTCAATCTCTACGGGTAGATGGTGACGTGTCTTCGTGCGTGTGTGTTAAGAGGTGTCGTTATAGTCGCACTTGATACGTCGGTTTTAAAAGAAGTAAATGGAGGTGAGTCCGAGTGTCGATCTCAGGGAGGCGTGGAAATCGGATTTTGTTTACCACTTGTTGTCACGAAAAATGTGGAGTTTTGCTTGCGAAAGAGACGATTTTGAAAAGCGAGAGATAGAGGGAGTTTAGGGTTAGAAAGCTCTTGGTTTTGATCATGCACTTTAAACAGAAATTAAAATGGCGACTAAATGGAAAATAATTTCATTAAACATGCATTCATAGTTCATGGTTTATAACATTAAATACATGCTTCAACAAAAGTAAATGAAAGCTTAAAAGAGAGAGAGAGAGGTAGAGAGAGAGTGGAGAGCGACGAGGCAGCCACGGCGGTGGAGGAGGCTCCGTCGGTGGCTCGTCGTCTCCGGCGATTACAAGAGTGCCTAAAACTAGCTAGGAGAGGAGTGGAGTAGTTGCAAGTGGGAGAGTATGCCTTGAATGGTGGTAGAAGGGGGGTTTAAATAGAGTTAAGGGCTTCCTAAAAGAAGAATGTGCTTTAGCGACATCCAAAACGTCGCTAAAACCGCTTCCAGATACGTCGGTGAAGCCCTCTTGCCGCTGGTCAGCTGCCTGCCCCGCTCTCTCTCCATGCGCGATCCGTGGACGTTGAACGAGTGCCGTCCGATCGAAGATCGGACGGCTGAGATCCTCCTGCGCCCGCGCTGAGATCGCGCGTCGGGTGCGCGTGCGCGTTTCCGCCCGGCGTGCGCGCGTGCGTGGGCGCTCGGGAGCTGTCATCGCGCCGCGTGGCGCGATCCTGGCCGCCCGCTACTGATCGGGCGGTCCAATTTTGCCGCGCCCTTCGCTCTCGCTGGATTTCCGCTCCGCGTGATTCGAACACGCGTCGCTGCGATGCAGGCGTGCGCGCTAGCCATTGCGCCACGCCCGCGCTTTGTCGCGGCGACCGCAGGAGAGCGCGCGGATCTCGGCCGTTCAATCGAGGATCAACGGCCGAGATTTGTCCTTGGCTGGCTTGAGGGCGTGCGAGCGGTGGGGGCAGGGCGACGTGGCGCTTTCTGGGCCGTTGATCTCCAGATCAACGGTCAGAATTTCTTGGGCCCATTGTGGGAGCTCCGGATGTCGGATTTGGCCGATCTTGAGTCCGTTGGACTCCGTTTGTCATTCTGAATCCATCCGTGTGGTCCGATTACTCATCTGAGGCCCTCTTTGACACATGCTTTACACAAATGGCTATTAATGCAGTTTATAAGCAGTCTTGGTACTTGATGCATGCAATGCTCCTATTCTACTTTATGTTGTGCCTTTTATTCTAAAGATGGGCCATATTCAACCTAATTACTACCCCCTTGCGTGGTGTTATCATACCCCCATGCTTACTCCTTGATAGTCCCTAGCAAGGTTTATTCTAGCCTTTATTTCTTTGGAGAATTCAAGAAGTAATTGCTTAGGCACTTCGTTACTCGTCAATAAGAGGAAATATATGAAGATCTTAATCTACAAAGACTAAGCAGCGCCCGGGTGTCTTCCAAAATACGAATCGCCCGAATCCTTGCTTTGTATATATAACTATACATATGTATACGTATATATCTATATATGTCTTTTTAGAATTTTCGGAATTCAGTGTGGGTTGGTAACTTTTTACAGCTACCCAACCCACCCAAAACTCGGTCAAAACCCTAAGTGCTAAGCATCTTGGTGTGAATGTTGTGATAGACTCACTTAATGGTAATTAAGACAGACTTCGAGTTTCTACGCCTCTAGGTGACCGGAAAAGAAAATAAATTTTTGCCTGAAGGTGTATTTGTTCGATTGGTAGCTTTCTCCCTACGTTCATTTTACTTGGGGTCAACACAAGGATTTTCCAGTGTATATCTCCCCGGCTTGTACTACTTCCCCACTTCGTCCTTAGGTGTTTTGGTCTTTTTTGTGCAATTATTGAGCTAGGCTCTAGACAACCGACCAATGGGCTGTTACCCACGATCACTTGCCAGCCATACTTGTGCGGTGAAGTGTGGTTTATTTTCTTTTCTTCTTTTTTTTTTTTTCGTAGGTGGCTTCCCTAATCTCAAATGTACCTAAAGGCAGCGAAAAAGAAATGGCCTGTTGCTGGGTTCTGGACAACCTGCCAATGGGCTGTTACCCACGACAACTTGCCAGCCATACCACCCTAGAGAGTTCATTAGCTACCCAATTTCTGTCAAAATCTCCGAGAAGTGAGTCTGTGCGAAAATGTGTGTAGATACTTAGACTCAAAGTTTTCCTGAGTTAGAGGGTGAGTTGATAAGTCGTATACTTATTACCTTATTTATCAGGTGGATTAGAATAGCTTAAAGTTGCAAGGATTCGCCGCTAAATCCATATTTTAATGGACACCAGGGCTAATTAAGCCTGAAGGCCTGAAAAGTCTAAGTGTTTAAGTTCTTTTTGTATTATTTCCCATTATTGACAAGTTTCTAATGCCTAAGTTTTTCTTCCTAAATTCAATTTTTTTTTTTTAATCAATTAATTTATTCATTCAGACTGATTAATTAAGCTCAGGATTATGCAATTTACCATCCCCCCCATGCTTAAGTTGGACAATGTCCTCATTGGCAGATGCATGGATGCAAAAGCGTTCAAAAAGATAGTACCTGAGTGACGTAAACTACCAGATCAGTTTGAATCCGTTGGGTTGCCTCCCAAGCAGCGCTGAGTTTAACGCCTCCAGCTGGGCGGTGCTTGGTGTCAGCCCTCAACAAGGGTGACACTTTCCTTGGGGGGTACCTGGGCCAGGAAATGCTTCAATCTTTGACCATTTACTGTAAAGGTGTGCCCGGTATTAAGATCGGCGATTTCGACTGCCCCATTGGAATAGGGTTTGACCACCTGAAATGGTCCTGTCCATTTGGACCTAAGTTTCCCTGGGAAGAGTTTCAGGCATGCATCAAATAGCCAGACTTGTTGGTTTGGCTCAAAGGTTTTCCTATGAATGAGTCGGTCGTGGACGGCTTTCATTTTCTCCTTATATAGCCGACTATTGTCAAAGGCGTCCCGACGAATTTCTTCAAGCTCAGATAATTGAAGAGTCCTTTGCGCACCAGCTAACTGGGGATCCATGTTACATTGCTTAACAGCCTAGTAAGCCCGGTGTTCCAATTCGACAGGGAGATGGCAAGCTTTGCCAAAGACCAAGCGGTAAGGTGACATGCCTATCGGGGTCTTGAAAGCGGTCCTGTATGCCCACAGGGCATCATCAAGTCGTGTGGACCAGTCTTTCCTGTCAGGTCTCACAGTCTTCTGTAAAATGTTCTTGATTTGTCTGTTTAAGACCTCAGTCTGCCCATTTGTTTGTGGATGATACGAGGTGGCAGTGCGGTGGTTTACCCCGTATTTTCTAAGTAGGGCACGGAACTGGGAATGGATAAAATGGCTTCCACCATCACTGATCATGGCCTTGGGTATTCCAAACCGGGAAAAGATGTTCTTCTTTACAAAGTCCATGACCGTCTTGTGATCGCATCGTCGGGTGGCGACGGCTTCAATCCATTTGGAAACATAGTCTACCGAGACCAGGATGTACTCGAAGCCGTTGGATGGAGGAAAGGGGCCCATAAAATCGATACCCCAAACGTCGAAAATTTCGACAATCAAAATGGGTTGAAGGGGCATCATATCTTTTTTGGTCATGGTCCCTAGTGTTTGGCATCGTGAGCAAGTCTTGGCAAAGATGTGTGCATCCTTGAATAGGGACGGCCAATAAAATCCAGACTGCAAAACTTTTGCAGCTGTTTTCTTGCCAGAGAAATGGCCGCCACACGCTTGGTCATGACAAAAGGAAAGCACACTCTGAACTTCGTCTTCGGGGAGGCACCTCCTGATGATCTGATCAGCACAGAGGCGAAACAGCATGGGATCATCCCAGAAATAGTGCTTGGCCTCAGCCAAGAACCTGTCCTGTTGCTGTCTGGACCAGCTGTGCGGGGTTTGTCCTATAACCAGGTAGTTGACATAGTTAGCATACCATGGCATTTTCTTGTCTTGCTCGGCTAGGATGTGTTCATCAGGGAAGGTATCAGATAGAGGTAGGGAGGGTCCAATGTGGTCTGGATGAAGTCTTGACAGGTGGTCAGCCACCACATTTTTCGATCCGGCCTTGTCTCGGATTTCCAGGTCAAATTCCTGCAAAAGCAGGATCCATCTGATGAGCCTGGGTTTTGCGTCCTTTTTTGCCAACAGGTGCCGGATGGCTGAATGGTCGGTGTAGATAGTCACGTGGGATCCTAGCAAGTATGATCGGAATTTTTCCAGTCCAAAGACTACAGCGAGCAACTCTTTTTCTGTGACCGTATAATTACGTTGGGCCTCGTCCAACGTTTTTCTCGCATAGTAGATCACCACGGGCTTCTTGTCTTGCCTTTGTCCCAGGACAACGCCTTTGGCAAAATCTGATGCGTCACACATAATCTCAAAATCCTGGGACCAGTCTGGGGGTTGAAGTACAGGTGCGGTGGAGACTAAGTCCCAGAGGGTATGATAAGCCTGGATGCAATCAGGAGACATGTGGAAAGTGGCGTCGTTGGCTAGAAGGTCGGTCAAGGGTTTGGAAAGTTTGGAAAAGTCTTTGATGAACCTTCGGTAGAAGCCAACATGTCCTAGGAAAGAGTGAATCTGTCGGACCGAACTAGGTGGAGGAAGTTTGGAAATTAAATCAACCTTAGCTCGATCTACCTCGATGCCCCTATGCGAAACGATGTGTCCAAGGACAATTCCTTCTTGAACCATAAAATGGCTCTTTTCCCAACTTAACACCAAGTTAACCTCGATACATCGTTTCAGGATTTTCTCCAAGTTGCTCAAACAATGGTCGAATGAATTCCCTAATACAGGGAAATCATCCATAAAGACCTCCAAGTATTCACCCACCATTTCTGAAAAAATGGCTAGCATGCAACGCTGGAAGGTCGCGGGTGCGTTGCATAACCCGAACGGCATTCGACGGAATGCAAACGTGCCATACGGGCAAGTGAATGTGGTCTTTTCCTGATCTTCCGGAGCAATTGCGACTTGGTTATATCCTGAATATCCATCCAGGAAGCAAAAATACTTCTGCCCTGCCAATCTTTCAAGGATTTGGTCAATGAATGGCAAGGGGAAGTGGTCCTTCTTAGTGGCTTCATTAAGCTTCCTATAATCAATACACACCCGCCATGCGGTGGTGGTGCGGGTGGGGATGGATTCGCCATGATCATTAGTGACAACGGTGAGCCCAGCCTTCTTTGGAACAACTTGAGTGGGGCTCACCCAAGGGCTATCAGAGATGGGGTAGATGATGTCGGCGTCGAGCCACTTGATAATTTCTTTTTTAACGACCTCCCGCATGTTAGGGTTTAACCGTCTCTGCATCTGGCGGGAAGGTCGGGCCCCGTCTTCCAGGTAAATCTTGTGGGTGCAATAGATGGGGCTAATTCCTCTTAGATCCGAGATGGTCCAACCAATGGCGGCCCGATGTTCTGAAAGAGTTGCAGTCAACCTTAGTTCCTGATCCTTGGTTAGATGGGAATTAATAATCACTGGGAAGGTCTGGTCAGGTCCCAAGAAGACGTACTTGAGATTCTCGGGCAATGGTTTAAGTTCAGGTGCGGGTGGGACCACAGTTGATGGGAATGGAAAGGGCGGTAGTTGATCAACATCGATTTCTTCAAATGGTGTCATGTGATGATACTCAGCCTTACAGAGGTCCACAGGTAATGATGGTGACGGGTCAGAACTACGGGTTTGGTGGTCTGAGACAGAACTGAGGGTAAGGCATTCCTCGATTAAAGTTTCCACGGGATCATGTTCCTCAATGTAATCACAATCAAAAGACTTTGTTGCTCGGAAGATATCCAATTGCATTTTCCTGTCTCCGAAGGCGATTTCCATACATCCCGTGTCGCAATCGATGTTTGCTTTAACCGTAGCTAAGAAAGGTCTGCCTAAGATTATGGGTGTGTTCTGTAATTTTTCAGGGACTTCCATGTCGAGCACCAAAAAGTCGACTGGGAAATAGAAGTCCTTGACCCGTACAATCACGTCCTCGACAACCCCCTTCGGGGTTTTCACTGATCTATCCGCCAGCTGGATGGTGACAGGGGTTGGTGCCAGCTCCCCAAAACCAAATTGGTGGTACAAGGTTGTGGGAATTAGGTTGATAGAAGCACCTAGGTCCAGGAGCGCTCTATCAAATGTCATGTCCCCGATGTTGTAGGAAATCAGGGGCGCCCCTGGGTCAGTTCGTTTGAGTGGAAGGTTGCTTGATATCACGGAACTGGCTTGCTCAGAGAGTACAACCTTCCTAGGTGCTTGAGGTCTCGGCTTACGCTTGGGTGTACAGGCATCCTTTAAGAACTTGGCATAAGCGGGATGTGTTTGACAGCTTCTAGAAGCAGAATATTAATCTGTACTTGTTTAAAAATTTCCATCAGCTCCTCAGTTTCCACAGTATTCTTTTTTCTCTTGATTGTTTCCAAGGCCTCAGGATAGGGTGTCTGAATTGGTTCCATGTCTGGGTCCTTGGTTGGTGCTTCTTCTAAGTCGGGTATCTCAGCAGGTAAAGTCTCGAGGAGAGTCGGCCATTTGGGATCCTGGGTTTTGGTGCCGCTTCTTAAGGTCACCGCATTCGCAGAGGCATTGGGGCCATGGGGTGATCCTTGAGAAGACGAGGATGAAGAAGCGCCAAACCCAGGAGGTGTTTGGGGGCCGGATGGACCATATGAGCCTGCCCGGGGTTGCCTTGGAACCCTTGCGAATTGGGGCCTCTATTAATTATGTTTCGCAGGTTCGGTTGCGGTTGGGAAGGTAGAGATCCTTGCTGTTTACAGTCCAAGAGTTGGCTTAACTGTCCCTTTACCAAGGCCATTTCTTCCTGATGTTTTTGGTTCATGTCAGCCATCATCTTTATTAGGGTGTCCATTTGGTTTTGTGGGGGAGGGGCCGCCCTATTCTGGTTATATTGGGGTCTAACTGGTGGTCCTTGCTGATAGGGGGGCAAGTGTGGCTGTTGGTTTGGCCTGGGCTGGTTTTGGAATTGTGGTAGTTTCTGGTTTGTCCAACCAAAGTTGGGGTGATTACGCCAGCAGGTGTTGTAAGTGTTGGAGAAAGGGTCAGGTTTTGCATATCCTTGGACAGCTTGCACATCTTCTAAAATAGCCGAAGTTGATGAAGAGGGAAGGGAGTAATCAAGGGTCGAGGGAGCAAAGGTCCCTCCCTGGAACGTGGTTGGGGGTTGTTCCAGGTTCAGTTGGGTGAAGGGTTGGACCAGGTCAACATTATGTGCTCCCTTTGCTAGGGAGAAATTCTGCAAGGGGTTCCTGGTCTGGTTTAGAAGCTCATCAATTTTTTGTCCACCAATTCCACTCGATCCAACTTTTTGGCAATGATGTCCATGTCAACCATTCCAGAATTTGCTTGCACCTCATAAATCCCGCCATGGGGTTGACTGGACCTGTTAAACTGGTTCATGGAGGCATTGTTGAGCGAATTCTCGCTCATAGACTCAAAGAGCTCAAACGTGCTCTCCTCGTCTTTGTTTAGGAAGTTTCCCCCGCATGAGGCATCGACGAAGTTCCGTAGGTTGCTGTCCAGACCGTGGTAGAAGATCTGGGCCAATTACCACCTTGAAACTTCGTGGTGTGGGCATTTCCTCAAAAGTTCATTGAATCTTTCCCACGCCTCATGAAATTGTTCCCCACCCTGGAGTGTGAAGGTAGTGATAGCTCTTCTGAGGGCATTGGTCTTTCCTATGGGGAAGAATTTCTTTAAAAATGCATGCCTCAGTTCTTCCCAGGTGGTGATGGGTCTACCTAGGGTTCTAAGCCAATGAGAAGCCTTGTCTCTTAATGAGAAAGGGAACATCTTGATTAGAACAATGTCAAGGCTAATGTTCCTAGGTTTTACGGTTCTTGCTATGCGGTCGAGATCTTCTAGGTGCTGAAAGGGGTCTTCATTTGAGCTTCCATGAAAGTGGCTCTGGATTAGACTTAATACATTAGGTTTTAGCTCAAAATCGTCTCCCCCTTCGGGGATCCTAAGGTGTGGCTCGACTCTAATGGCAAAAGGGTTATAGAAATCACGGAGGGGTCTTGGCTGGTCCTGAAATGGTGGTAAATCAAGTGGTGGTTGTCCTGGTATGTCATTGAAAGGTGGTGGTTGTTCTTGTGGGTTCTGTAACCATTGTATGGCTTGCATGATGGTGTGGATTTGTTGTTGCTGAAGCCGATGGTTAGCATTGATTTGAGCCTGGATGATAGCCATAGCATCTAGTGGGGGTTGATCTTCAGCCTCATCTACCCTAGGTTCAGCCATGTTTTCAACAGAATTACGTCGCCTAGATTCCTGCCCCAAAACACACAATTCGGGATGCAGTGAGCGCCTCCCGTGCATACACTAGAGAAGAACAGGAGGGGATGCGGATGGCGACAGATGCGAGAAATGTGTTTCAATCAAGCACGCAAGCCTAATCCTTATGGTGTATTCCTTAGGAGACCTAGAAATCTCACAAAGGGTGATTAAGGCCGTAAGCACTGGACTCCCCTTCTCAAGGCTAATCTGGCCAGGTTGATTACGAGGGGATTGCAGGGAAGGTTCTTCCTTTGGCTTGCGCCTCCGGTTCTATAGACCCCACAACCGCGGTCGTTTGACACTTCCCCGCAGCCTAGTCACCAGATTCTACCAAGGGAATGAAAGCCAAGTGCCTAGCAGACAAAACCTCACCTTTTGAGACTTAACTCAGTCCTGCCTAGGGCACGTCTACTCAGTTTTAAAGGGTTAGGATAGTGCTTGTGCTTAGGGTGGTGTGATGAGGCGTTGATTGGGGTGGTGCCTTTTAATTTTCCACTTTCAAAGTGGTGCTTCTAGCAAAACATGATTTTCAAGCAAGGATTTGTTAAGATATAGTGTCTTTTAGTGTTTCATCCTTACTTGAGTACTTTTTAGGGTTGACGTGTCTTAATGTTTTCAAACAAGTTTCAGTGGGCACGTCAAGTTCTGCACACAACTTGGTGAAAGTAGATTTCCTTTTATTTTGTAGAGTCTCTAAAACCCTAGTGTACTCATCCTAATGATCATGCAGCTTCTATTAGATGAGTCAGCTTTAGGGTTGAGTGGTGCGGCCCAGGTCAATTCATGGTGGCTTCACAAACACCACTCAAGAAAAAGAAAAGAACACTCCAAGAATTCGTTCAGAATGTTAGAGTGTACATTTTTTTTGTGGGGTGATGTGCTATGGATGTGGGTCAAGCAATCATACCCCACGCCAATTTTTTCAGTTTTTACAATTTTTTTAGCTTTTTCATGCAAGCAAACAATGAGAGAGAGATTGCTCACTATCGGTCCTCGAGGCACTTACTCCCTTGCTACCGTCGTGGAATGCATCACTTCGCCGTCCATGAGTCGAATTCCTGCAACCGTCAAGTAAAAAGGAAAATAAGGCATTAGATGATATGAGAATGAAGGTGGAATGGAGGTGATAAAACAAATCTGTTGCCTCCCCGGCAACGGTGCCAAAAACTGACGTGCCTTCGTGCGTGTGTGTTAAGAGGTGTCGTTATAGTCGCACTTGATACGTCGATTTTAAAAGAAGTAAATGGAGGTGAGTCCGAGTGTCGGTCTCAGGGAGGCGTGGAAATCGGATTTTGTTTACCACTTGTTGTCACGAAAAAGGCGGAGTTTTGCTTGCGAAAGAAACGATTTTGAAAAGCGAGAGATAGAGGGATTTAGGGTTGGAAAGCTCTTGGTTTTGATCATGCACTTTAAACAGAAATTAAAATGGCGACTAAATGGAAAATAATTTCATTAAACATGCATTCATAGTTCATGGTTTACAACATTAAATACATGCTTCAACAAAAGTAAATGAAAGCTTAAAATAGATAGAGAGAGAGGTAGAAAGAGAGTGGAGAGCGACGAGGCAGCCACGGCGGTGGAGGAGGCTCCGTCGGTGGCTCGTCGTCTCCGGCGATTATAAGAGTGCCTAAAACTAGCTAGGAGAGGAGTGGAGTAGTTGCAAGTGGGAGAGTATGCCTTGAATGGTGGTAGAAGGGGGGTTTAAATAGAGTTAAGGGCTTCCTAAAACAAGAATGTGCTTTAGCGACATCCAGAACGTCGCTAAAACCGCTTCCAGATACGTCGGTGAAGCCCTCCTGCCACCGGTCAGCTGCCCGCCCCGCTCTCTCTCCATGCGCGATTCGTGGACGTTGAACGAGAGCCGTCCGATCGAAGATCGGACGGCTGAGATCCTCCTGCGCCCGCGCTGAGATCGCGCCTCGGGCGCGCGTGCGTGCGCGCGTTTCCGCCCGACGTGCGCGCGCGCGTGGGCCCTCGGGAGCTGTCATCGCACCTCGTGGCGCGCTCCTGGCCACCCGCTGCTGATCGGGCGGTCCAATTTTGCCGCGCCCTTCGCTCTCGCTTGATTTCCGCTCCGCGCGATTCGAACGCGTGTCACTGCGATGCGGGCGTGCGCGCTAGCCGTTGCGCCACGCCCGCGCTTTGTCGCGGCTACTGCGGGCGAGCGCGCGATCTCGGTCATTGATCTTCGTCCTTGGCTGGCTTGAGGGCGTGCGAGCGGTGGGGGCGGGGCGACGTGGCACTTTCTGGGCCGTTGATCTCCAGATCAACGGTCAGAATTTCTTGGGCCCATTGTGGGAGCTCTGGATGTCGGATTTGGCCGATCTTGAGTCCGTTGGACTCCGTTCGTCGTTCTGAATCCATCCGTGCGGTCTGATTGCTCATCTGAGGCCCGCTTTGACACATGCTTTACACAAATGGCCATTAATGCAGTTTATAAGCAATCTTGGTACTTGATGCATGCAATGCTCCTATTCTACTTTATGTTGTGCCTTTTATTCTAAAGATGGGCCATATTCAACCTAATTACTACCCCCTTGCGTGGTGTTATCAGATGGCACGCCTTCCCATACACCAAACGAAATGGAGACATGCTGATGGGCATTTTATACGCCGTACGGTAGGCCCAAAGAGCGTCCTCAAGCTTTTGAGTCCAGTCCTTGCGATCAGACCTAACCATTTTCTGCAGAATGTTCTTGATCTCCCGATTGGAAATCTCGGCTTGTCCATTCGTCTGGGGATGGTAAGGTATGGAAATTCGGTGATTAACCCCGTGTTTGGCCAACAAATTCCGGAATTGTGCATTAGTAAAATGAGTGCCAGTGTCACTGATAATGTCTCTCAGAATCCCAAACCTACTAAAGATATTTTTCTTGACAAAATTGATGACCCCCTCGTGGTCATTGGTTCGGGTGGGAATCGCCTCAATCCATTTGGATACATAATCAACAGCAACAAGAATGTATTGATGTCTAAATGAAGGGAGAAAGGGTCCCATGAAATCGATGCCCCAAACATCGAAAATTTTGACAGGAAGAATTGGGTTTAGGGGCATTATATCTCTCTTAGTTATGCTCCCGAGTGCCTGACATCGAGAACATGACCTTGAGAAATCTTGGTCATCCTTAAATAAAGACGACCAATAGAAGCCAGATTGCAAGATTTTTGCGGCAGTCTTTTTCCTGGAGAAACGTCCACCTCACGCAGATGCGTGGCAGAACTTGAGAATACTGTTGAATTCATTCTCCGGTGCACATCGGCGAGTAATCTGATCAGAGCCGATGCAGTAGAGTTCAGGGTCCTCCCAAAAGTAGTATTTGACCTCAGATTTGAGTCTATCTCGTTGTTGCTTGGTCCAATCCTGGGGGATTTGACCAACGACCAAATAGTTAACAATGTCAGCAAACCATGGGGTTTGGACACCTGAAACTGTAACGATAGCTTCGTCCAGAAAAGTGTCAACAATCGGGATGTCCGGACGAGAAGAATCACCTAGGAGTCTCAACAAATGATCCGCCACCACATTTTGTACCCCAGTTTTATCCTTGATTTCAAGATCAAATTCTTGAAGCAGAAGAATCCAACGAATAAGCCAGGGTTTGGCATCCTTTTTGGCCAAGAGATGTCTCAAGGCCGAGTGGTCGGTATAGATGATAACATGAGACCCTAAGAGATAAGCCCTGAATTTTTCCAAAGCGAACACTGCAACTAGTAATTCCTTCTCAGTAACAGTGTAATTCCTTTGGGCTTCATCCAGAGTTTTACTAGCGTAGTAGATGACAGATGTCTTTCTATCAATTTTCTGACCCAAGACAACCTCGACAGCGTAATCAGAAGCATTGGTCATGATCTCAAAAGGGGTTGTCCAAATTGGTGGTTGCAATATTGGAGCACAGGTGACTTCCATTTTCAGGAAATCAAATGCCTTTCGGCATGATTTGTCAAAAACAAACGGCGTTTCTTTGGCAAGAAGATTGCTCAGGGGACAAGCAACTTTCGAGAAATCCATGATGAATCTTCGATAGAATCCCACATGACCAAGAAATGATCAACTTTGTTTAACAGATGTGGGAGGAGGAAGTTTAGCGATAGCACCAACCTTAGCTTTATCCACTTTGATTCGTCGTTCAGAGATTACATGACCCAAGACGATGCCTTCGAGTGTCATGAAATGACTCTTTTCCCAGCTAAGGACCAATTGTGTTTTGATACATCGCTTAAGAATCATTTCCAGATTAGCCAAACAAGAGTCAAACGATTCTCCGAAAATAGAGAAATCGTCCATAAAGACTTCCATAAACTCTCCCACCATGTCAAAGAATATGGCTAACATACACCTTTGAAAAGTCGCAGGTGCATTGCATAAATCGAAAGGCATCCTACGGAAAGCAAAGGTTTCATAGGGACAGGTGAAAGTAGTTTTTTCCTAATCCTCGGGATGGATAGGAACTTGGTTGTATCCTGAGTAGCCATCAAAAAACAGAAATACTTATGCCCGGCTAATCCCTCCAAGATTTGATCGACGAAAGGCAGGGGAAAATGATCCTTTTTAGTGGTTGTGTTCAGCTTCCTATAATTAATACATACCCTCCAAGAGGAAGCTAAACGAGTTGTGATAGATTCTCCTCTCTCGTTAATCACAACAGTAATCCCGGCTTTCTTCGGAACAATCTGCACGGGACTTACCTAGGGACTATCAGAGATTGGATAAATAATTCCTTCATCGAGCCACTTGATGATTTCCTTTTTGACCACTTCTCGCATATTTGGATTTAATCTCCTCTGCATCTGGCGAGAAGGGCGGGATCCATCTTCCAAGAATATTCTATGATTGCAGTAAGATGGCTCGATCCCCTTGAGGTCATGAATGGTCTAACCAATTGCCTCCTTATGTTCCTTCAGGACCTTGATCAATTTAATCTCTTGCTCCTTTGTTAATTTAGCACCGATAATCACAGGGAGCATCTTCAAAGGTCCTAAAAATTGATATTTCAAATTCTCAGGCAATGGTTTCAATTCAAGCTGAGGCGGGTTGATGATTGATGGTAAGGACAATGCTGAAGACTCAACAAGTGGAAGAGGTTGTGAGTGAAAAAAATCAATAACCTCTTCAGAAGATGGCAGGTCTGCCATAGAGGGTTGCAGGTCGAATTCGTCATCAAAGGAGGAACTTTCAATTGAAAAAGCCATCAAACAAGTTTCAATGTTTTTATTATCCTCCTCAAGTTCCTCAATAAATCCACAATCCTCAAATTTATTGATTGCCTTAAAAATATCTAATTTCATTCATTGGTCCCCAAAGGTGATTTCCATGCTACCGCTTTTGCAATTAATGTTGGCCTTAGAGGTAGCTAGGAACGGATGCCCCAGAATGATGGGCGTGTTCCTCAGATTTTCAGGTACATCTATGTTAAGGACAAGGAAATCTATGGGAAAATAGAAATCCTTGACCTTAACTATCACATCTTCAATAACGCCTCACGGATTTGTAACCGAGCAGTCCGCTAACTGTAGCGTTACTGAAGTTGGCCGAAGTTCACCTAGTCCAAGCTTCTTGTAAAGAGAAGTCGGAATTAGGTTGATGGATGCACCCTGATCCAAAAGTACTCTATCAAATGTGTAATCTTCGATGACACAAGAAATCAACGGAGCACCTGGATCTCTCTTTTTCTGAGGGAGGTGGTGCAGGATAACAGAACTAGCCTGCTCGGAGAGTACCACCTTCCTCGGAACAGATTCTCTCGACTTACACTTTTGTGTACATAAATCCTTTAAAAATTTCGCGTGAGTCAGTATGTGCTTGATAGCATCAAGGAGCGGGATATTGATCTCAACACTCTTAAATATATTCAGAAGCTCCTCATTGCTATCAACAGACTTCTTCTTTGATTTGATCAAGGCTTTAGGAAAAGGAACATGAGTCGGATCTTTGGAATTAGGTTCCTGAGCCTTGATTTCTCCTCCAAAATTCTCCTCTCTCTCCTCAGGTTCTTCAGGATTTAGTAGATCAGAATAGTGTGGTTGTGGATCCTGAGTCTGCTTACCACTCCTCAAAGTGACAGAATTTGCAGATGCATAAGAGTTTGGGTCTTAGGGAGGGTTAGGAAAGATTAGAGGGGCTTGATTAGCCAGAAATTGTTGATTTGCAGAAGAAGAAGAAGAAGAGGAGGGACCCAGCTCAACCACCTGAGCATGTGCGTGTGGGTCCCTCTGATTTCCGTACCCATGGGCTTGATTCCCCGAATTCAGAATATTTCACAGGTTGTTTACGTGTTGGGATGGTAGAGATCCGGGTTGACGAGAGTTAGCAATGAGCTTGGTTTGCAAGTTGTCCCGCGAGGTTTTCATTTGCTGCATGAGCTGGAGCATGGATCCTTGCATCTCTACCATTTGTTGGTTCAAATCAGCCTGCCCTGTGGGTTGACGGGCATTCCAAGCTGGCTGATTGACATGATTTGGATGCAACTGAGTATATACATGACCCTGACCCTTTGGTCGTTGCAGAGCATAGTTGCCGGGTCGAAATTGGATCTGTTGCCTCGGGTTTTTCCAGGAGAAGTTAGGGTGGTTTCTCTAACTAGGATTATAAGCATTAGAGTAGGGGTTGGATCTAACATTCTCTTGTATAGCATTGACGTCCTCATAGGGTGAGGATGGAGAGAAAGAAAGGGAAGGATCAGAAAAACTGGGATCAAAGGCCCTAGTTTGGAACCCGTGGGGTTCCGAAAAATGCTGACTCATAGGTTGAGCCGCATCGAGTTGATTCACAAACTCCCATCCAGAAGGAGATCATGAAGAATGGAATGCCAAATTTTGGGATTGAGTGGATCGAGAGTTGTTTATAGAATTTCCAGCCATCCACTTTTCCATTCTCTTAGCAACCAAGTCCACCTTGTCTGGTTTGTTACAAATCAATTCCATATCAAATGAATGAGAGTCATGGACTTCATTGACATTTGATTTGGGCTGTTGGGACCGGTTAAATGTATCCATGGAGGCATGATTGATTGAATTCTCACTCATTTCCTCAAATAAATCGTGTGCACTATCTGCGTCTTTATTGAGGAAATTGCCTCCGCAAGAAGCATCCACATGATTTCTGAGTTGCTCAGTCAACCCATGATAGAAGATCTGCATGAGTTACCATTTCGGCACCTCGTGGTGTGGACACCTCCACAATAAGTCCAGGAATCGCTCCCCCGGCCACTGGGTAAAGGTAGTGATTGCCCGTCTCAAGGCATTGGTACGTCTGACTGGGAGAATTTCTTCAGAAAGGCTGATTTCAACTCATTCCAAGTTGCAATTGGTCTTCCTATTGTCCTGTACCAATGTGCGGCCTTATCCCTAAGAGAGTGGGGGAAGAGCCTCATGATCATTTGCTCATCGTTTACGTTTCGTGCCTCGGTGGTCTGGACCGAAGTGGTCAAGTCCTCCAAGTGCTGAAACGGATCTTCGGAGCCAAGCCCATGATAATGTTTGATTAGGATTAACACCTGGGGCTTGATTTCTACGTCGCTGGCTGGAATCTAGATGCCGGGCACTCCCCGTAATTTGAAGGATCATAAAAATCCTTCAAGGGCTGAGCACCCTGCATTCTTTGGAACCATTCTTACATTCTCTACATTTGTTCCAGCTGCCTTCGGAATTCTTCCTGTGGATCTCCAGGCAATGGAGGCAGTTGGTCGACCATGGGATCAATTTGACCAAAATTCAATTTGCACCTCCTAGAATACTCTAGTGGTCCTTCCAATCGAGGATTCAATGACCATCTTCCCAGCATAAATTAGGAGAAGGTTGGAAGGACTAGGGATAGGGACCTTGCAGCACAACAAAACAAGGCTGTCCTTAAGTGGGGTAGCTTAAGGATCTTCTGACTCCCAAAACCTGCCTTAAGATTGTAAATGATTTACTCTACATGCATCTCCTTAATCCAACCAGTTAGAAGGAGGGACTGGGGAGAAGGTTCTTCCTTTGGCTTTCGCCTTCGATTCTTAGTGTACCCCCCAACCGCGGTCATTTGACGCTACTCCCCTAGCTAGACATCAGAGTAATCAGTACAAGTAGGTTAATCAAAGACAATCTTAGACAAGGCCCTGAAGAGCGAATCAGATCTTAAGGCCAATGTCTACTCAATTTTATTAAGGCCTGGGATTGTGGTGCTTATGGAATGTGATGGGCCCTTAAAATGGGTTGTGACCTTAATGATTGATTGAGAATTGTGTAAGTGCGTGCACAACTAGGGTTTTCAAATAAGATTATTTATGATGCGTGGATTTTAACGTTCAAACCTTGCTTAAGTAGCTTTTAGGGTTTCAAATTAGGTTGATTGCAATCAAGTTTTGAGGCAAACCAGGTTGTCAAACACGGGTGAAGATTGTTTTCCTTTAAAACCAGAAGTAAAGTGGAGTGCCTGGAATAGACCTAGATTGAAAACCCTAATGAGGAGCTACTTGATGAGTTGATTTTAAGTAGAGTGGTGCGGCTCAAACAACTCAAACAACTAGCCACAAATGCACCACTAAGTTAGGCACACAAAGATGGTTAACCTAGAATGATTTCTACTCTTTTATGTGTTGCTTTGTGTGTACCGGTTCCACAGATCATAACCCGATTGAGTAGAAACAAATCAATTAGGTTAAGTGCCTTGAATGTGGGTGTACGTTGTGTGTTTGTTGAAAATTTCCTACAAGATTATCTTTTTTTTATTTTTTTATAAATGATGGTGGAGTGAATGTGAGTGAGAATCCAAACAACCAAATTATTCCTAGGGTTTATGCAAACACCTAAGTTAATTGGAATTTGGATTTAATGTGGCAAATGAAATCTATGGAGGGGGAAGAATGGGGGACACTTACAGTTGTCTTCAATTGCACTTTACTCCGGTCTACTGCTTGATGATTCCCTGATGGAAATCTCTGTAAAACAACAGACAGAAGAGAAAGCAAGTTAGAAAATAATAAAGTGCGTGAAATGCGAAAAGAAGATCGAAAATCATTGCCTCCCCAGCAACGGCGCCAAAATGTTGAAGCCCGGGTTACTAACTAACGTATTTGATTTTGAGAAACCTGTCGTTGTAGTTTGAATGCGAAGAACTCGTGTTCGACAAATAAAATTTATACCGGAATAGAAATCCTGGGTCGAACTGAGGGAGGCTACGTCGATCTATATTCACAATTATATTTTTTTTTAGAATTTTTGTTGAAAAGTGAAGCGATGTAATTACAATGAAGCCATATTAACAATCATAATAAACGAGAGAGAGAGAGAGAGAAAACATACATTCAATAATTCAAAATGTTTATACAATAAAACCAGAGAAGAATTACACTAGAAAGCGAGAAATCAGCTACACTTGAAAGTAGGAAAATTCTACTCTAGAAAGCTGTAAAGAAGAATGGGAGAGAGAAGTTATCCTCCTCAACGATTACTTGGAGGACGAGCCGGACGAGACGTCGCCTGGACGAAGGAGGATGGAGTGGGAAGAAGGAGGTCGAAGCAGGAGGAATGAGAACGGGGTAGCACGTCGTCATCGTCGCGGGATCTGCTTCCGAAATGAGAGTGAAATTTTGACTTTATCTCGCATGAAGCATCTCGGGTGTGGGACAAGCTTCTCTTGAGCTTTGGAGAGGTAGACGAGGGAAGGAAGGGATGAAAATTTCATATGGAGGAGGTCTCCTTTTATAGTTGCAAGGAATGAGGGCAATTTGGTCTTTTTAATCTCAAAACATTAAATCAGGGGTCTTTAGTGATGAATAAAACCATTGCTAAAGCCCCATCGTGGGCGACGTGCACCGCCCGCTCACCTCCCGCACATGAAACGTGCACTCCACGTTCTTCAGATCTTAGCTGTCCGATCGTGAGATCGGATGGCTTAACTCGCCCCTCGCTGCGCCTTCTCTTTGCGCGCTTAGCACGTGTGATCCCGCGTTACGTGCGGGCGTGTGATCTGGATTGAGCGCTCCCGGCGTTGGATCACCATTCGGTGGTCAATCGCGCCTGCACGTCCATGCCTTGACGCCTACTGCCTGCGACTCGAACGCGTGCCCGATCGTGAGCGAGCGCTCTATCCACTGTGCTATGCGCGTGGATGGGCGAGCATGCCGATCTCTAAGCGTGCGATCAGGACCGTTGGATTGAGATCCAACAGTCGAGGAAACTCTTCAGTTGATGCTTTAGAGAAAGGGGAGCGTCGGTTGAGATGTACTCTCAGCCGTTGGATCTTGATCCAACGGCGGAGATGCATGGACGCTAGCGGCTTCAGTAGTTGAGGGCGACTGGTTGGGTGGCTGAGATGGCACCACGTGGTGCCATCTTGGCCGACCATCTTCTGGATGATGTAGATGGTGCCACGGGTGTCGAATTAAGTCGATTTTCATGTCATTAGGCTGCGATTGTCGATCCGAATCCATCCGTGTGGTCGAATTTGTCGTTTGAGGTGTGGATTCACACCATCTTGGCCCTTGATCTTCTAGGGTTCCTCGGTCTCTATCTGATGCTATTGGTGTCTGATTAGGGTGATCTTGGATTCATTGAACTCCAATTGTCACTTTGATCACATTTGTACGGTTGGATCTTCGATCCAAGGCCCCGATAAAAATTTGCCCTGTCCCTGAACATAAAAGGAGACAATTAATCTCCATTTTATTCATACTAATCTAAATGCAAGATGATGCATGCTATGCAATATTTATAGTATGCAATGCAATTCTATACTTAAGAACATGCATAAATGGACATCTTATGTAGTGTAGACATGTTTACATCACTCATCCCTTGCTAGTCCCTAGCAAGGTTTATCTTAGTCATTATTTTCGGTCGGAATTGGGAATTGATTACTTGGACATTTGTTGCTTGTCAATGGGAGGAAATATACTAGGAGCCTAATCCACAGAGACTAAATGGCACCCGTGTGTCTGTCAAAATGCAAACCGTCCAAGTCCTTTCTTTAAAGCATATATATATTTTTCTTTTTCGTCTTTTCTTATTTTTTGGATTTTTGGAGTTGAGAGTGTGTAGATAATTTTTTACGGCTACCCAACCCACCCATAACTCGAAAAAGGCTCTAAGTGCTAATTATCTTGGTGTGAAGATTGTGATAGACTCACTCAACGATAATTAAAATAGACTTCAGGTTTCTATGCCCTAGGTGACTGGAAAAGAAAATGCTTTCCTAAAGGTGTATCTGTTCGATCGGTAGCTTTCTCCCTACTTTTATTTTGTGTAGGGTCAACACAAGGGTATTTTCAGTGTAGATCTCCACGAATTGCTCTACTTCCTCGCTTCTTCCTTAAGTGTTTTGGGCTTTTTCGTGCATTTAGTGAGCTGGGTTCTGGACAATCGGCCAATGGGCTGTTACCCACGACTACTTGCCAACTATACTAGTGTGGTGAAGTGTGGCTTATTTTTTTTTCTTTTTCTTCTTTTTCTATTTTTTTTCTATTTCTCCCTTTTTCTTTTTTTTCTTTTTCTTTTGTTGTTTCAGTAGGTGGCTTCCCTAATCTAAGATTTACCTAGAGGCAATAAAAGAGAATGGTCCTATGGTTGGGCTCTGGACAACCGGCCAATGGGTTGTTATCCACAACAACTTGCCAGCCATACTACCCTGGAAGGTTCATTAGCTACCCAATTTCTATTAGAATCTCTGAGGAGTGAGTCAGTGCAAAAATGTGTGCTGATGCTTAAACTAAACGTCCCTTCGTGTCGGAAGGCGAGTTGATAAGTCATATACTTATCACCCTTCTTTATTGATCAGATTAATGTAAATTAAGGTTGCGAGGATTCGGGGCTAAATCCACATTTTAGTGGACACCTGAGCTGATTAAGCCTGAAGGCCTGAAAAGTCTAAGTGTTTAGGTTCTTCTCATATTATTTCCCACAGTTGACAAGCTCTTAATGCCTAAGTTTTCCTTCCTAATTTATATATATATATAATTAAGGCTTTTATATATATAATTCAGGTTGAAAATATAAACTTAGAGAATGCGAATTACCACCCTCCCATGCTTAAGTTGGACAATGTCTTCATTGGCAAATAAATGTATGCAAGGGGGTACAGAAAGAAATCACTTGAGTGCTACTGTGTACCTAATCAGTCTGAATCTTCTGGGTTGCCTCCCAGGAAGCGCTAGGTTTATTGCCTCCAGCTGGGCGAAGCTCCATGTCAACCCTCAATGAGGGTGACTACCTCCTTTGAGGGAACCTAGGTAAGAAAATGTTTTAATCTCTAGCCGTTTACGGTGAAGGTTTGCTCAGTCTGCAATTTCAACTGCCCCATAGGGATAAGGTTTGACCACCTGATATGGTTCTGTCCACTTTGATCTTAGCTTCCCAGGGAAAAGTTTAAGTCTTGCATCAAAAAGCCAGACTTGCTGATTGGGCTCGAAGGTTTTCCTATGGATTTGTCTGTCGTGGATGGCTTTCATCTTCTCTTTGTAAAGTCGACTGTTTTCATAGGTGTCCCGATGGATTTTGTCGAGCTCGGAGAGTTGGAGTGTCCTTTAAGCTCCGGCCAACTGGGAGTCCATATTGCACTGCGTCACAACCCAGTATGCCCAATGTTCCAACTCGATCGGAAGGTGGCAAGCTTTGCCAAAGACCAATCGATAAGGCGACATGCCTATCAGGGTCTTTAAAGCGGTTTTGTATGCCCAAAGGGCATCATCCAATAGTGTGGACCAATCCTTCTGGTTAGGTCTCACAGTTTTTTTGTAGAATATTCTGGATCTGCCTATTAGAGACCTCAATTTGACCATTTGTTTGCAGGTGATACGGGGTGGCAATGCGGTGAGTAACCCTGTATTTTCTAAGTAAGGCACAGAATTGGGCATGAATAAAGTGACTCCCACCGTCACTGATCATGGCTTTCGGTATCCTAAACCGAGAGATGATATTTTGCTTAACAAAGTCCATGACAGCCTTATTGTCACATCTTTGGGGGGCTACGACTTTGATCCATTTTGAGACATAGTCCACTAAGACTAATATGTACTCGTAGCCGTTGGATGGTGGGAAGGGACCCATAAAATCAATGCTCCAGACAAAAAATTTCGACAATTAGAATGGGTTGGAGGGGCATCATATCATTTCTAGTCATAGTCCTTAATGTCTGGCACCGAGAGCAAGTCTTAGCGAAGTTGTGTGCATCCTTGAATAAGGATGGCCAGTAAAATCTGAACTGCAAAACATTTGTAGTTGTTTGTTTCCCAGAGAAGTGGCCACCACAATCTTGGTCGTTACAAAAGGATAACACACTTTGGACTTCCTCTTCAGGAATACAACTCCTAATGATCTGGTTAGCACAGAGTCTAAACAGCATAGGATCATCCCAGAAATAGTGCTTGGCTTCAACCAAGAACTTATCCCGTTGCTGTCTGGATTGGTCGTGCGGAGTTTGTCCTACCACCAGATAGTTGACTAAGTCTGCACACCAGGGTAGTTTTCTTCCTTGCATGGCTAGAAGTTGTTCATCAGGGAAGGTGTCAGTCAAGGGTAATGAGGGTTCGATGTGGTCCAAGTGAAGTCTGGACAGGTGATCGACTAGGATGTTCTTGGACCCGACTTTGTTGCGTATTTCCTGGTCAAATTCCTGCAAGAGCAGGATCCATCGGATGAGCCTTGGTTTAGCGTTCTTTTTGACCAACAAATGCCGGATAGCTGAGTGGTCGGTGTAAACCGTCACGTGGGATCCCAAAAGGTATGATCGGAACTTTTCTAACCCAAAGACTACGACAAGCAGTTCTTTTTCTATGACGGTGTAATTCCGTTGAGCCTTATCCAACGTTTTGCTTGTGTAGTAGATCACCACAGGTTTCTTCTCTCTTCTTTGTCCTAGGATTGTGCCGATGGCAAAATCTAATGCATCACACATTATCTCAAAGTCTTGGGACCAGTCTGGGGATTGTAAAATAGGTGCAGTGGAGACTATTTCCCTAAGAGTGTTGTAAGCCTTGATGCAATCAGGTGTCATGTGAAGAATGGCGTCGTTGGCTAGAAGGTCAGTCAAGGGCTTAGAAAGTTTGGAAAAATCCTTAATGAGCCTTCTATAGAAGCCAACATGTCTGAGGAAAGATCGGATTTGCTTGATCGAGCTAGGGGGTGGAAGTTTGGAAATTAAATTAACCTTAGCTCAATCCACTTCGATGCCCCTATGTGAGATGATGTAACCAAGGACAATCCCTTCCTAAAACATGAAATAGCTCTTTTCCCAGCTTAGGACTAGGTTGACCTCGATACATTACTTCAGGATCTTCTCCAAGTTGCTAAGACAATGGTCGAATGAGTTCCCGAACATAGAGAAATCATCAATAAAGACCTCTTGGTGTTCACCCACCATCTCTAAGAAAATGGCTAGCATGCAATGCTGAAAGGTCGCAGGTGCGTTGCATAACCTGAATGGCATACGACAGAACGCGAACGTGCCATACGAGCAAGTGAATGTGGTTTCCCCTTGATCCTCTGGTGCAATAGCAACTTGGTTGTATCCTGAATATCCATCTAGGAAGTAAAAATATTTCTGCCTTGACAATCGCTTGAGAATCTGGTCAATGAATGGCAAAGGGAAATGATCTTTCTTGGTGGCTTCATTAAGCTTCCTATAGTCGGTGCACACCCGCCATGCGGTAGAGGTGTGGGTGGGGATGGATTCGCCCTGGTCATTGGTGACCATGGTGAGCCCAGCTTTCTTGGGTACCACTTGAGTGGGGCTTACCCAGGGGCTCTCGGAAATTGGGTAAATGATGTTTGCGTCAAGCCATTTGATTATTTCTTTTTTAATGACCTCTCGTATATTCAGGTTCAATCATCTCTGCATCTGGCGAGAAGGTTGGGCCCCATCATCCAAATAGATCTTGTGAGTGCAATAGATAGGGCTAATTCCCCTTAAGTCAGAAATTGTCCACCCAATGGTTGCCCGATGTTCAGAGAGGGTTGTAGTCAACCTAAGTTCTTGATCCCTTGTTAAATGGGCATTGATAATCACGGGGAAGGTCTGGTCAGGTCCCAGGAAGACATACTTGAGATTATCGGGCAAAGGCTTTAGTTCGGGTGTAGGTGGGAGAACATTTGATGGGAAGGGGAATGGTGGGAGTTGATCAACATCAATGTCCTCGAATGGAGGTTGCTGAAGGTAATCAGCTCACATAGGTCAACCTCCACAGGATGGGGTGGGTCAGGGTAGTCATCAATTGGTTGAGTCAGATGGTCTGCTGAAGAGCTAAGAGTGAGGCATTCTTCAACCAGAGGTTCCACGGGATCGTGCTCCTCAACCTCGCCACAATCAAAAGACTTATCCACCCTGAAGATATCCAATTGCATCTTCTTGTCTCCAAATGCGATTTCCATGCATCTCATGTCATAATCAATGTTTGCCTTAGCCATAGCTAAGAAGGGTCAGCCTAGGATGATGGGTGTGTTTTGTAGCTATTCGGGGACTTCCATGTCGAGGACCAAAAAGTCGACCAAGAAGTAGAAGTCCTTGACCCAAACAACTACGTCCTCAACTACCCCCTTCGGGGTTTTCACAGATCCATCAGCTAGTTGGATAGTCAAAGGCGTGGGTTTTAACTCCCCAAATCCAAACTGGTGATACAGGGTTGTTGGGATGAGGTTGATCGAAGCACTTAAGTCCAAGAGTGCTCTATTAAATGTCATGTCTGCAATATTACAAGATATCAGGGGTGCTCCTGGGTCAGTTTGTTTGGGAGGCAGGCTGCTCAATATCACTAAACTAGCTTGTTCTGAGAGCACTACCTTCCTAGGTGCTTTGGTTCTTGGCTTACGCTTTAGCATACAGACATCCTTCAAGAACTTAGCGTAAGCTAGGATATGCTTGATTGCTTCGAGGAGAGGAATATTAATCTGGACTTGTTTGAAAATCTCCAACAGCTCCTCATTCTTAACTATAGCTTTCTTTTTCTTCCTTTGCTCCAATGCCTCAGGGTATGGTGTTTGGATTTGAATTGGGACAGTCTCCAAGTCCTTGTGTTACTCCCGCTCACCCTCAGAATCGGGTATCTCAGGAAGTGAGGTCATGGGAGGGGTCAGCCATTTGGGGTCCTGGGTTTTAATGCCACTTCTCAAGGTAATTGCGTTGGCTGAGGCATTGGGACCATGGGTAGATCCTTGAGAAGAAGAGGAAAAAGAAGCACCAAACCCAGGGGGTGTTTGTGGGGCTTGTTGGACCATGTGGGCATGCCCAGGATTGGCTTGGAACCCTTGAGAATTGGGGTCTCTATTGATCACATTTCGCAGGTTCGGTTGTGGCTGAGAAGGAAGGGATCGCTGTTGCTTGCAATCCAACAGCTGGCTCAACTGTCCCTTCACTAATGCCATTTGCTCCTGATGTTTCTGATTCATATCAACCATCTTTTTTATCAGCATGTCCATTTGGTTTTGTGGGGGAGGGGCCACCCTATTCTGATTATAGGGTGGTCTAACCGATGGACCTTGCTGATAGGAGGGGGGTTTGGCCTGGGTTGGTTCTAGAATTGGTTCGATTTTTGGTTCGTCCAAGAGAAATTCGGGTGATTACGCCATCCGGTGTTGTAGGTGTTGGAGAAGGGGTCGGGTTTAGAGTAACCTTGGATGGCCTGGACATCTTCAAAGATGGAAGGTGCCGAGGGGGAGGGGAGAGAGTAATCAGGGTTTGAAGGAGCAAAGGTCCCTCCCTAGAACATGGTTAGGGGTTGTTCCAGGTGCATTTGGTTCATTGGCTGTGCCAAATCTACATTGTGAGCTCCCTTTGCTAGGGAGAGGGTCTGTAGCGGGTTTCTGGTTTGGTTCAACAGCTCATCAATCTTTTTGTCCACTAACTCAACTCTATCCAACCTTTTGGCTATAATGTCCATGTCAACCATTCCAAAATTGGCTTGCACTTGGTAGTGAGATTCCCCACTTGGAGGGGGTGACGTAATAATTGCGGAAATAAATATAAACAATCTCACAAAATAGACAATCACACAAGTACACAAGTATTTTTTAGGTGGAAACCCAAATCGGGTGAAAACCACCACCTAACCCTCTCGAGTTAGGATTTTCCGATCAACCAAGTTGATCAAAATCCACTAAACGAATCACTTTAAACGAGGGTGATTCAACCTCAAATACAACCACGCTACAAGTGCGAGGGTAGCGTTCCTCAACCCCTTCTCTTCACGAGAAGGATTTTGTCCCTCGAAGGAGATGGGAATTTGCAAAGCGAATACCCAACCAAATAACAAAGATAAAAGAACAATAATCCTATAGAGTCAACAAAGTAATTTTAAACCTAGCTTCTATAGGAATTAGGAAACTCTCCTTTGAAAGGAGTGCGTCGGCGACGTGGATGCGTGAACAACACGACGGCGCTACGTCACTCTCGTGAACTACGGCGGGAGAGCGGGTGCACAAAGCTTGATGCTCTCAAGATGTAGAACTAGAGCTTGGAGAGCAAGAGAGTCTTTTTGGACACAAAAGAGTGTGAAAGTGTGTGGCTAGGTGTGTCTTATGTTTCTTGGTGTGTCTTGGTGTGAAAGAGGTTTCCCTCTATTTATAGAGGCCTTATGAAGGCTTTGGATGGCTTAGGAAAGGCTCCATAGCCGTTGGGTGCAAAGCTCAAGTGAATTAACCCGAAATTAGGAATAATCATTGCACTGACAGGGTTATCAGACGTCTAATTCTGGCATCAGACGTCTGGAAGACCACTTTAAGACGTCTGATTTCAAGGTCAGACGTCTGATTTCGTGCGGGTTCCTTCTTGACTTGAATAAGATCTAAACAGGGTTCTAGCGTAAGTCCATCAGACGACAGACAGGACGTCTGGCACTATGTCTGGATGTCTGGAAACTTACTTTTTCGTGGGAATGGATTTGTAACGGCTAGAAAATCTCTGAGAAGAGATTTTCGGGTCAGTCGAGGCAAAACGGTCAATTATTAGACGCCTGGAAGGGCTTAAGGATGTCTGATAAGGCTCTAACGGTCATATCCTCGAGTGTTTGCTAGGAGAGCCAACGGTCCACTAATTGGACGTCTGGAAAAGTCATCAGACGTCTCCTAAGACGTCTGGTCTAAGGTCTGGACGTCTGATTTCATCAGACAAAACTAACTTGTCCGGCCTAATTGTTATCAGACGTCTGAATCAACAGTCAGACGTCTTAAAACACTTTATCAGACGTCTGATTTGGGAATTAGACGTCTGGAAACTCTATTTGAACCCTACATTGGTTTTCTAAGTTCTCTACAGAAAACCTAAGTATCCTAGGGTTGTGCCGGTGTTCCTAGGACTACTGTTAGGGTACTTTGAGGCTCTTTAACATAATTTTCTAAGGAAATAAAGAGCAAGAAAATAAAGACAAAAGTACATGAAAGGAATAAAATGGAATTCTATCCTATTCTTCTTGTCCTTCCATCTTCAATCTATCGCTCCTCGCGAATCCCCTCTATTCTCCATCAAGCTCCTCCAATCCGTCCTGGATGCGAGCTCGAATTCCGTCTAATCACGTCTACATTTGCAATTGACCTGAAATCTAAGACTCCAAGTGCAAATGTTAAATAACACGTGTTTTATTATCATCAAAACAAATGATCGTGATGCTCTAGCACCATCAGGTAGATCCCACCATGGGGTTGATTGGATCGATTAAACTGGGTCATGGAGGCATTGTTGAGTGAATTCTTACTCATGGACTCAAAGAGTTCGAACGCACTCTCCTCATCTTTGTTCAAAAAGTTGCCTCCACATGAGGCATCAACAAAGTTCCTAAGGTTTCTGTCCAGACTATGGTAGAAGATCTGGGCCAATTGTCACCTTGTAACCTCGTGGTGTGGGCACTTCCTCAACAATTCATTAAATCTTTCCCACGCCTCATGGAATTGTTCCCCACCTTGTAGTGTGAATGTGGTAATGGCTCTTTTGAGGGCATTGGTTTTACCTATGGGGAAAAATTTTTCCAAGAATGCATGCCTCAGTTCCTGCCAGGTGGAGATGGATCTCCCTAAGGTTCTAAGCTAGTGAGATGCTTTGTCTTTTAGGGAGAAAGGGAGCATCTTAATCAAAACATTGTCCAAGATGATGTTCCTGGGTTTCACAGTTCGGGCGATCTGGTCTAGGTCCTCAAGGTGTTGGAAGGGGTTCTCATTTGAGCTCCCATGAAAGTGGCTTTGAATTAAGCTCAGGACATTCGATTTTAGCTCAAAATCATCTCCCCCTTTGGGGACCCTAAGATGTAGCTCGATCTGGATAGTAGATGGATCGTAAAAATCACGGAGTGGCCTAGGTTGGCCCTCAGGAGGTTGTGGTGGGTTAAGTGGTGGTTGTCCTTGAGGGTTTTGCAATCGGTGTATGGCTTGCATGATTGTTTGGATCTGTTGTTGTTGAAGTTGGTGGTTGGCAGAGATTTGGGCCTGAATAATGGCCATAGCATTGGGTTGAGGTTGATCCTCAATCTCATCAATTTTTGGTTCAGCCATTTCCCTTGTAAAATCAAGTCTCCTCTTGATTTCTCTTTCTAAAACAAACAGCTCAGGATGAAGTGATCATCTCCCGTGCATACACTAGAGAAGAAGGGGGAGGGATGCAGAGAGAGACTGGTGCAAGAAGTTTGTGCATGAATAAGCAAGCAAGTCTAGTCCTTATAGTGTATACCTTAGGTGACCTATAAGCCTCAAAGGAAATGATCAGATTTGTAAGCACTTAACCTCCCTTTCTGATGTTAATCTGGCTAGGTTGATTATGATGGGATTGAGGGGAAGGTTCTTCCTTTGGTTTTCACTGTCGATTCTGTAGACCCCACAACTGTGGTTGTTTGACACTTCCCTGTAGTCTAGACACCAGATTCTATAAAGGGAATGAAGGCCAAGTGCCTAGCAAATCTAATCACACCTTCAAGAGTTAGACTAGTCTTGCTTAAGGCATGTTAACTCTATTTTAATGAGGGGCTAGGCTAGTGCTTGTGCTCAGGATATGTGATGAGATGTTGTTTGGGGTTGTGCCTCTTAGTTAATCGATTTGAGCATATGTGTGCACTTAACAAAACATGGTTCTCAAGTAAGGATTTTAGGATGTGGTGTATTTTAATGATTTGTCCTTGCTTTAATGCTTTTTAGGGTTGAATTTCCTTAATGTTTTCAAACAAGGTTCAAGTGGGCACACAAGGTTTTGCACACAACGGGTGAAAGTTGATTTCCTTTAGAATAATGTGGCCCTAGAAAAACAACCCTAATGAGTTCACCCTAGTGTTCATGCAGTTCTAGCAGGTGAGTTGATTTTAATTATGGTGAGTGGTGTGGCCCAAATCGAATCATCGTGGCTTCACAAACACCACTCAAAAGAATGAAGAACACTCCAAAAAGATTTCAAGAATGTTAGAGTGTATTTTTTTTTTTGGTTGGGTGATGAGTTTTGAATGTGGGTCAAGTAGCCATTCACTACGCCAATTTTGATTTTATATATTTTTTTTGTATTTTTTAAAGCAATCAAACACTCAATGGGTAAAGTGGTACTCACAAAAGGTCTTCGTAGCACTTTACTCCGTATCTACCATCTCGGATTATGCTCCTCCACCGCCCAAGTGTCAAGTTTCTGCAACCAATCAAGTAGAGGGAGAAAATGAGTTAGAAGATGTGAATATGGATGTAGGATGAAAGCAATAAAAGAAATCCGTTCCTCCCCAGCAATGGCGCCAAAAACTGATAAATGTAGAATGCATTGGTTTAATTATGTCATTGCAGCATGCATTTGCGACGTCGATTTTAATTTAAGATGTGGATTTGGTGAGTCCAAGTGTCGAACACGAGGAGACGTGAAATCGGATTAGTTTGTTGCTTGAGTTGTCACAGGAATGTTTGGTTTCCTTGTGAGAAAACGAAAAAGAGAGAGATAGAGTGATTGGGGTTAGAGCTTGTATTTAAATCACGACATTCATTCTAAGAAGATGTGAGCTATGATATAAGAAACAACATTAACATATAGCATGCAATTACAGTTTGTTTACAACTGCAGCAATTGATGAAAGCTTAAACAAGTGCGACATAAAACTAAAGTAAAAAGAGTGCAAGGAGGAGGCGAGGTGGCCACAGTGGTGGAGGGGGGCTCCGTCGGCGGCTCGACAACTCTTGGGCAGATATGGGATGTTTAGTGGAGCTAGGAGAGGACTAGTATTGCATGGAGAGTGTGTGTGAATTCAATGCCCTTGAATGGGGTGGTTGAGGAGGTTTATATAGAGAAGAAGGGGTTTCCAAACTAAGTAAGGGTTTTAGCGACGTCCGGGACGTCACTAAACCCATTCCATAAATGTCGGTGAAGCCCCTCGCCCATCGGTTCAAGCGCACACACTTGCTTCTTCCTTCGTGCAATCCGTGTGCGCACAACGTGGGTCGTCTGATCAAAGATCGGACGGTTGAGATCGCACCCTGAGCATTGGTTCAAATCGCGCTGCGTGCTTCAGGCACGTGCCTTACACGTGATCACACTCGTTCGCATTATGCGCAGGAGAGCGCGCCGCATAGCCCGCCTTAGAGCCGTTTGATGGTGATCGGGTGGTCTGAATTAGATGCAGTGCAAGCGATATCGCGATTTGGGGTGCAGCAGCGGTCGAACACTCACCGCTGCTTGTGAGTGCGAGAGTTCGACTACTGAGCTGCCTTCGTGAGTTGGTGCAAAGGTGAGATCGGGCACGGCCGATATCGACCATTGGATGGAGATCCAACGGTAAGATTTTGAAGTCCTTTGGGTGCGGTGGAGAGCTCGCCTGTTGCGGATTTTCAGCCATTGGATCTGAAGATCGGACGGCTTAAAGGTCGTTTGATGCTACGAGAGGGCGGTGGACGTGGGCAGGCGGGCGCCACATGGCGCGTTTTGGGCCATTGATCATCAGATCAACGACCAAAACTTCTTGGGCTGGTCGAGGGAGCTCCGAATGTCGTCCATTGGACTTCATTCGTCGATTTGAATCTATTCGTGCAGTTCGATTGCTCACCTGAGGCCTGTTTCAACATGAACTTGTACGAATGGCCATTAAACTTTGATTTATAAGCAATCTTAATTCGCGATGCATGTAGTGCTCCCATGCCCATTATGGTGTGTTATTGGTGCACATATATCCTAAAGATAAACCCTGGTTGATGGAATTATTATCATCGAATGCAGAGTTATCAGTCGTCTACTAGATGTTGGGGTGTAAATCCTAACGTTCATATACCCAAAATAAAATTTCTAGCCATTTAGTTTTGGGCCAATGGCTAACTGGTACAAGTATTAAAGTATGGGTACCAGTACTCGTTACTTCCAGATTTGGGTTTTAAAAACTTAACACAAATCTATAAGCCACTCGTACCGGTACTAATCTTGAGTATTGTTACTTGTTACCTCCAGTACCGGTACTGATCATGAGTATCGGTACTCGCGGGGTACAGGTTTGTTTCTTTGAAAAAACCCATACCTGTAACTCACATGTACCGGTACTAAACTTTAGTAATGGTACTTGTGGGTTTAACAAGTACCTTTTTAAGTAAATTAATTAATTACATTCTTTGAAAATGATCGCAGTATAAATCCTAGTTTATCTTTAATTTATTTTACGATCTAAGTTGATTCTTTGTTAAGAGGCATACATTCTATAAATTAGAAAAACCTAAACTAAAAACTTAAGGACAAAGATGATCTTCTCCTCCTCGATTCTTTCTTGTTATCTTGCCTCCTTCATGTCATGATCTTCTCCTTCTCATCATCATGCCTCCATTATTTCCTGTTTTTCTTGATCTTCACCTAAATTTGAAAAGCACTTAATTGCAAAGATTAATCCATAATAATTTTGTTAACACCAACATAAGATGTAGAGCAAGGTTCCAATAGTCGGTACCCTTCACTTATCTCCTAAGATTTAGCCCTTCAGGTCTTAATTCATCATCTAATCCAGCGTAGAACTTGGGTGAGTTCCATACTCAATCACTAGGACTAACACAATTTTTTCTTTAGTTTGCTCTTATTTTTCTTTTCTCCTCTTTTTTCTTCCTCAACTCTGATCTTTCAATTCAGCACTCCTTTTTTTTTCAATGAAACCCCTTAGAGTGTCAAATTTCATAGCGTTTTGCACTTTAATACTCTCCCATGCCTATGATTTGCAATGTCCTCATTGTAATTTAGGTGGGTTCGAGTTCAGCTTAGATCGTACATTCGAACAGGTTCGGGTGGGTGGTGAATGGATTGGGATGACTATTGCGGACGATTTCAAGCTTTGATACAAGTATCAAAGGTGGAGTTGGCTGTTCTAATAGATGAACCCTAAAGTGCAATATGAATTCAGCTCATAGATGGGTTAGAAGAATCTAAGATTTTTTAAATGACGGGTTGCCACCTGTTAAACACTAAGTTTAACGCCATCAACTGGGTGCAATGCAACTTAGGGAAAATGGAGATCAAAAGATACAGTAGCCAGATTCAAATCGGTGAGCTCGAGGAATGGTTTCAATCTCTAACCATTCACAACAAATGGTTTTGAGTCATGGCTGAGTCCACTGACTTTTACAGCTCCATTTCTAAAGATCCTTCAGACTAGAAAGGGTATGATCCATTTCGATCTCAATTTTCTTGGGAAGAGCTTAAGCTTAGCATCAAGAGGAGCACTTTCTGATCAGGATAAAAAGATTTTTGTGATATGTGCTTGTCATGGAAGGCTTTGACCTGCTCTTTGTAGATACGCGAGTTCTCGTATGCATCATTGCGTAACTCTTCAATCTCTCTCATTTGCAATCGACGGTGGATTCCAACCTTCATGAGATCTCGATTGCATTTCTATATTGTCCAATAGGCCTTATACCCCATCTCTACAAGAAGGTTACATGCCTTCCTGTACACGAGCCTGAATGGAGACACCCCTAACTGGGTCTTGTGGGTGGTGATAGGCCCATAAGGCTTCTGGAAGTCAGGTGGACTAATCCTTCCTGTCAGGTTGAATAATGACCTGAAGGATTTTCTTGATCTCTCGATTGGAGAGCTCAGCCAATCCATTAGTTTGGGGTGATAAGGAGTTGAAATACAATGTGACATCTCGTACTTTTTCATTAGGGATTGGAAGTGCACATTCACGAAATGAGACCTGCCATCACTGATGATGGCTTTAGAAACCCCAAATCTGGAAAAGATGTTCTCTTAAATGAATCGAGAAACAACTTTATGATCATTCGTTTTTGTGGGTATAGCTTCGATCCATTTTGAGATGTAACCAATAGCAAGTAAGAAGTACTCGAAGCCGTTGGATCCAAGAAAGGGGCCCATAAAATCAATTCCCCATATGTCAAAGATTTCGCACATGATAATCAGGTTCAAAGGCATCATATCACATGGGCCCATGTTGCCAAGGGTTTGGCAATAGGCAGATACCCTATAGTAGGATTGTGCATGTTTGAACATAGTGGGCCAAAAGAACCCACATTGGAGGATCTTTGCTGCAGTTTTATGCCCAGAGAAATGGCAACCATAGGCCTGGTCATGACAAAAAGAGGTGGCATCATTGACCTCATTGTCGAGAATGCATCTTCGAATCACTTGGTCATTACCGATGTGAAACAAATAAGCATCTTCCCAGACATAGTACTTGGCATCGGAAATCAACTTGTCCCGCTTGGAGGTTGTACAATCAGGCAGAACTTCCAAGGAGTCGTTCTGATTGCACAAAGCTGTAAGAACACTTTCCCTCTTTTGTAAATACTGACTCCTTAATATACACATCTTCTAGTCGTCCAAACACACCATCAGATGTAGCCCATGACATTTGATAAATTGGCACATGAACCCTGTATAAGATCTGATTCATCAGGAAGCTTCCAAGGAGCTCATCTCACAAAATCAGATGACTAATCCAAACATTAGATGCCACTTATTGCAATATATGTCATCTGATATTTTCTCATGTTGTCTAGTGGTCTATACAAACTTTCCCCCTTTTCTTATACTATGAAATCTCGATGTCTACATTTTCTGACAAACGTTTGCTAAGGCACATCAGATGTCTGAAAATCAAATTAGATATCTGTTATTAGTTGTCAGTTAGGTAGTCTTTTCTGACTGAGATCTACCTTATGGAAACTTGTTAGTAACAGCTAAAAGACCATATTTAAGCATACTATGCCTACCCTATGACCTATAAAAACATAGCACAACACTCTCAATAGAGGTTAGCACCTACATACATCAAAATCTCAAGTGCCCGCTCAAAAGAGCTCTCTACTCTTTCATTTGTGCTCTCTTACTCTCTACTCTCACTACTACTTAGTGAGAGGGTCAACTTCGTGAGCTTCCATTCATAATCAAGCCATCTCATTAGGGAGTACTAACTAGAACCTTAGTAGCCCATCAATTCCTCATTCTTTGGGCTCCATAGGTTCTTGGGCGTATTTGATGTTCTTCTAATTTACTATTGTAACTAGGTATTCAGTCTATCGAATCTCCATCCCTTCTGTTGAGAAGGGTAAAACTCACTAGTGGGGACTAAAAAGGGGCTTGTAATATGTGGTACACCACCCTCGTTGAAGTAGTGTAGTTAGTGTGTTGTTGATCAACTTAGTGATTGGAAAATCTCAAGTCGAGTGACTTGGGTGGTGATTTTTCTCCATTAGAAGTTTCCACCTAAAAATCGATGTTCATGGTGGTGTGCATTTTTTGCGATGTTTATTTTTAGCACAAGAATTTTACAATATTAATAGAGTGCACTAATCACACCCCCTCTAGTATATTTTCAATTGGTATTAGAGCAGGTTTTTGTGCTTGAGGCGTAACAACTGATGAGGATTTGATGGAAGGAAGGGTGACTGCTACTGGACGCAACAAGGGCTAGTCCACCACGAGGCCACCATACTTCGACGGGATGAACTACAACTATTGGAAACTTTGGATGACTATGTGGCAGCAGGCAGACAACTTTGCCATTTGGGAGAAGTGTCAATTTCCATACATGACCCCTACAAAACCAAATGTGGGATACTCCGAAAATCAAACTAAAGAGCTAACTCTCAATGCAAATGCTCTAAATGTGCTGTATTGCACTCTTAGCCTGGAAGAGTTCAATTGGGTGTTGCAATGCAAGTCGACGCATAACATTTGGAGGACCCTCCAGATTACACACAAAGGTACAAGCAAGGTTATGACATCTAAAATCAATATTTTGATGCAAGAGTTCGAAGTATTTTTGATGAAGGATGATGAGAAGCTGAAGGACATGTACACATGATTCAATCTCATAGTGAACAATTTAAAGTCCTTGGGAAAGACCTTCACTAAGGGAGAACTTTAAGCCATGCTTCTCCGATCACTTAGATCAGAGTTGGAGCAAAAGGTCACTACAATCGAGGAAGCTCACCGAATAGAAGACCCCGATATGGATGACCTTCTCAACAATCTCATTACATATTGATTGCACCGCAAAAATACACCTGCAATTGTGCCGTCTTGTGCTATTTCCTAGCATTACCAATGCATATTAGGTTTCCATAGTCGCATTTGTAAAAACATATGCATGCATGCATTTAATTGAGAGGGGAGGAGAGTAAATAAATGGCCTTGCATTTAACATTTTTTCCTCAAGCGCATCTTTGCAAAATTCACCATCTTTTTATTTTTTATTTCTACTTAACTTTGAATTCCTCCCGCAGCTGCATGGATTGATGGACCTTCCTCCTCTCCCCATTCCCTGCTCAGGCCCTTCCTTGCGGCAGCCTCTCCCTGCCAAGCCATGCACAAGCCATGCACAGCCATGGCATGGCTGTGCATGACTTCTTCCTCTATAAAACAGCCACGGCTCCTCCTTTGCAAGTCGGTCTGGTCCTCCACAGAGAAAACCCAACGCAGCACCATCTTCTTCTCCAGGCCACCGTCCCCTCCCCTCTCCCTCCATACGCAGGACCTCCTCCTCAGAGGAGCCACTCTGCGGGCAGGAGTCATCACTGTGGTGCACACCCACCATAGTGAGACCACCACCGCCCAGCTCATTAAAGAGCCGGTGGGCGTGGTGGCCTTCTTTCCCTGTTTCAACATTAAACCATTTCAGCCATTGGAGCGGGAGCTTCAAGCATTGAAGCTCTCAAGCTCCGCACAGCAGCAGCAGCTCCATCGCGCATGCCAGCAACATGGTGGCCTTCTCTTCCCTGACGTCTTCGTTTCCAGCACTTCTGCCATTGCCGCAGGCTTCAAGGTCTGAAGCTCCACGGCAGCAGCAGCAAAGCAAGGTGGCAGCAGGCGCGCAGGCCATCGCGTGCCCGCACGCAGGCCACCGCGCGTGCCTGCAGGCACCCTTGCCTCCCTCTCCACGCGCTCTGTCGCGAACTTCTCCACGCCCGCAACCAGCTGGCGCAACCCTTCCTCGCGTGCGCCAACCCGCGCGCACCAGCCGCAAGCCGCCCGCACTCACAGCACCTGCAGCAAGCGGTCGCGCGGCTCGGCCATACACTGTAGCCACTGTTCATGCCATTCTGCGGAACACTATTTCTACAGTGGGGTGACCGGTAAGCTTCTCACTTATCCGGTCACCTGGCGCGCTGCAACCGGCTGCAGCCTGCACGTGCGTCTCGCCCCGTGTTCTACTCCAGCGCTCGCTCACGTGCGCCCGCGTCGCCCGCACCCGCCCGAGTCGCCCGCTTCCTTCGCCCGCGTACACCTCTCCGCACAGCGCTGTGCGCTGCGATCCTCTGTGTGCGCTCACTCCCTCCCAGCACGCGCCTCTTCGCGCTCCTACGCGTAGTGCGGTGCGCTGTGTGCATCAGACGTCGGCCACTGGTCTGCAGATGGCTTAACCCTCCAGCCCTCACCTCCAGCTGTGCTCTCTCTCTCTCTCTCTCTCTCACAACACTCTCTCACTCTCTTTACCGACACTTACACACTTACACTCACTTTCATACACACACACACCTGTACACTATTATATACATATATATATACACGTATACATATATATATTGATATATAGACATATATTTATATACATATATGTATATATATATATACTTATATCTATATATATAGTAGTATTTATATAACTAAGTATTAGTATACATATATATATATATATACGTATATCTATATACTTATATATATATATATATATATATATACACACATATATATTTCCGTATATACATATACTTATATACATATATACATATATATATATATACATATATCTATATATATATTAGTACTTATATAACTATGTATTAGTCTATATACATACATACATATATATATATATATATCTATATACTTATATATATATATATATATATACACATATATACTTACATATATACATATATTTATATACATATATATATATATATATACTATTACCTATATAACTAAGTATAAGTAGAGGTACATATACATATATATATACATATATACACACCTACTCATACATACATATATATATATATATATATTTATCTACATATATCTATATATACATATATTACTATATACATACACACATATATATATACATCTATATAGTATCATAAGCATATACATACATACATACATACATACATACATACATACATACATACATACAGATATATATATATCTATACATATAGTTACATACCTACATATATATACATATACATATATATAGATATACATATAACTACATATATACCTATATATTTATAACCATATATTTATATATATACGTATAGATATATTTACATATATATACACACATATATATATCTATATATTTTCACATTACTTACCATACGTGGTATTGCGGGAATATCTGCACCAGTTGCTGATATTCCCCGATACACTCGTACAAAAAGCGTGGTCACACACATCTTCCGCCATCCACCTTACACTCCACGCAGCACCTCGTCCTGTTGGTTGCGTCTTTCTAGACGACGACAGACGCGACACTGTGCTACACTCTATCTCCGCCTCCACCCCCACCCCTTTATATATATAATATATACCTATATATATACTATATTTACTTTATTTTTGTTTCGCTTTAATGTTAATAAAAAGATAAAAAATATATATAAAAGAGAAAAGATAATCTTTGACTTGCAGGTACTCCGTCTTGCGAATAGCATGACCCATTTTGGAACCCTGATTTGGCTCAAAGCCAAGAACCTAATTTTGAGGGTGTGCCTCAAGGACCAAGATTATCAGAAAAAAATCTTAAATAGAAAAAAAACCAAAAACACAATAAACGAACGGAAGAGATTCGTTGTAGGAAAGACGTAGAAACTTGACTTGTAACCCCACTTCCCTGAGTTCGACCCTGGGCCTAAAAGTGACCAAGATAAAATCAAGTAGGCCAGGTTAAAAATTTTGTAAAGAGATGGTTAGGTCCGATTTAGGTTAACCACTATACACACTTCAACGATAAAATCATCATATTAACAACCTAACCAGGTTCGACCACCACATATGAGAGCAAGTTGAAGCAATGCAAAGCCAAGAAGGTAAGCACAAAAACCAAGAAGAAAACACTTGTAGGACCAATTATAAATTGAGAGATGGACACTTATCTATTCTTGGACCCAAATATGCACGAAAGAGGCTCCAAAGAGCACGAAGAACACAAAGGTCTCAAAGAAACTCTTTTTTAGGCCTGTTGCAAGCATTTTACGTCGATTTATGAAATTTGCGTTGTAGTATAGATGACAAAAATGCAACATCATTTAAAATTTATAAAGTGTGCTCGAAAACAAGGAAATGAGTCCGAGGTTGTTCGCAGGGAGTAACTATAGAATTCACACACTAATTGCAATTTATAATTAATGAACACAATAATAAAGATATGTAATGAATAATCAACTCAAAATGATATTCAATGATAAACCAATGTATCTTGAGAAATAGAGGGGTAAAAGGATAGAAGAGCTTAAAATAATGGTGATTTAAATCACCACTTAAATCCCACAATTTAGCATATATCAAAGCATCCAAATAACTCAAATTTCTCTACAGTGATCGTGAATCACTGAATCACAGAGAACCCTTCTAAGCCAATAGCTTAAATATGTTCATAGTATCAGATGAATGCCACAATCAGATGTCGGAATGGATCACCGGAAGCCTTAAGCCATTGAGGCATAGAGCCTCAGCAAAGTAGACGAACAAGGGCACTAAGCACAAAGATGATGCCTCTCAAAGATGCTAAGTATATAGCAACCATGCATGCATCTCGAAGCAAGACCCCCTCCCCTTTCCTCCTCAGAAATTCTCCTCTATATGTTAAGTAGACCTTTAATAGGGTAATCGGGTATATGGGACAGAGGTCCAGGCCTGTGTGCATGTGTGCATGAGCTAGGGTGCAGAGGTTATGTGAGAGGGGACCTGACCCCCGTGCTCATGGGCGAACAACCTTCATCACCTTTTCATCTTATATGCTACTTTTAGCCTTCCCACATACAATGTGGGACTAAACAAGCAACCTTCTTCTTCGCATGATGCGACTGGACTCTTCTCTCCAATTGAAGCAGCTGCTCTACTTCTTTCTTTGAATTAGGAGCTCAGAAGGTTTTGCAAGATTAATCTGCAACTCCAGGTCGTGGCATCAGTGGAGTTGGCCAACAGAGGGTGGTTGACGAAGGTGGTGGTGACGGTTGCGATAGGCAAAGCTTTGGCGAGAACCTTGAAACACATATACGGGCTCAAAGCCCTAGTTAGAACGTTCATGAGAGTCGCTGGATCACAGTGAGTGTGGTGGTGGGGTTTATTCGGTGAATGGTAGCGTGTGGTGGGCGGCTGAGGTCGGCGATGACACGTAGGAGGTGTTGTGTTCGACGAGGTGTATGGTGGATGAATGCCTCAATAAAGAGAGGGCTTTTGTTCGGGTGAATGTGGCGAAGGTGTAGGAAGTGACAGCAAGGCGATTGGTGTAGTGTAGTGGTGTGGAAGCCTCGTCAGAGGTGTGGTCGTCGTTAGAGAAGACGGTGGGGGAGGTAGGTGTATGGTGATCGGATTGAGACGCTAAGGGGCTAGGAGTTATCTAGAGAGGTAGAGGAAGAAGTATGCCTAGCTAAGGGATGAAGGGAATGAGGAATTGGTGCTTGTGTGATTGCCGGCACCAGAGAAGGTGAAAACTCCAGAGGGGGAACGATGAGAAAAAAAAATTTGAGGCGGCTCCTAAGTTGGCTGTTGAGGAGAGAACGAAGTCGGGGAAGGAGGATGACCAACCAATTTGGTTGTTGGCTGGCCATAGAAAGAAAGTTGAGGAGGCTCGCCGGTGCTCGATTGGAGAAGGCTGGAGGAAGGAGAGGATGAAGATTTTGGGCTTAAACCTTGCTAAGGAGGACGATGGATTGATCGTGAGCTTTTATAGAGCTCATATCCGAGCTTTAATTGAGGAAAGAAGCTCAATTGGACCTTGGTTTGGAAGCAACGGATCCGATGATTTTCATGGATTCACACGGTCTAATGGGAATACCATCATAAGCCTTAATTATCTTATTTTGACCCATAAAAGAGAACAAAAGCTCCTACATAACCAACTGAAGGTCCTAATTCACTGAATAACCAGTTTGAGAGAAAAGAAAGAAACAAGCGGTAAATCTATAATTTTACCATTTCAATACAACAACGGATTTTCTCAAGGGCTAAACACAAGTCAAATGGTCTTAACAAGATAAAAAGTAGGTTGGTTCAAACAGAAAAGGGTTCGTGTGAATTCTGGGAATTAAATGACTTCTTGTAACCCTAAAACAGACCCACTTGATTTAACAAGGTTCAGATCAGGATAAAATTCACCTAACCCTCTAAAATTCATAGAAAAATATTCTCTAGGGTTTAGAACCTTCAATTTGGTCATTGGAACCTATTTTGATCTAGAATGGGGTTTCAGACAAATATTTACCCTAAATTGAGTTTTTCCGTAAATTACCCTGTCAAACGTGGTTAAACCCAAAATCCAACCTCACCATTGGATTCCTTAGGTCCAAATTAGGTTTCTACCAAAATTTGGACCTAAGGGAAATTCATCTTGACCCACTTTGCAAGTAGGTCTAGCCCAATTACATTTCTACCCCTATCTTTCAAAACCCTTACAATTGACCCCCTAACTTCTTCTTCATTCTTTACAATTAGGTCCCTCTACCATTAAAGTGGAGGGAATCCTACTTCGACGAGCTTGAAAGGGTGATTTCTCCCTGATCTCTTAGAGAATCCTCTTCAAAATTAAAAGGGAGATTCTCTGAGAAATCTCCTCCAATGTAAACCCAATTAGAAGCCCTATTTGGTACCAATCTCTCATGCGAACGCATGAGAGATTTGGGTCTCTCTCGAGTTTCCATTGTCAGCGAACTTCCCTTGCTTGGAAGCTTGGCTTCCAAGCACAAACTCGACCGCCAGGGCCTATTTAAGAGACCTCAATTCGCCCTGCATCTCCCAAGCTTGAATTCAACCGGAGAACTCCCTCACTTTCGTCTCTCCTCATCTGGCCGACCTGCTCATCAAGCTCCGGCGACTTCTCCCACTCTCCCTCATTGCCTAGCCACAATACCAATGGCAGGGTCGTCTTCCTCTTGCTCGTCCATGTCGCGTAGCACCCGCCGACGCTCCTGCATCCCCTTAGTCCTTTCGACCTCCCTCACTGAGAGTCTTCGTCTCCAACGTCGGCGATATGCATGGATGCCATCCCTATCTCCCCCTTCATCTCTTCACTCCCAGATAAGTCTCTCTCACTCTCTACATTCTTTTCCCCTCTTTATTTCCTTCAAACAACCACTGCCGCACTCCACCACCATCATCCCCTTCACCTCCGTTCACCACTTCAACGAGTTCACTCCACCTCCACAGACCACTTCCCTCCTCGCTGATTGGTCCATAAGCACCGCCCCGACTCACTGATCATAACCCCCCAGTCACAACACTCCTCCACTCACCCACAAGCATCCCAAACAGGGTCTCTCTGCCGTGAATCAGAGTCCAAAATCACATTCATGTGATTCCTTGCTGTGTGAACATCAATCCCATCAAATTTGTTGGGATTTGGTGTTGGTTTGATGAGGTTTGGAGGCGGTTAAAGTAGATGCTTAGGTCGGTTGACCTCTAATGGCGGTAGGGGTCACTCTGTGAAGAAGAAGAAGTTGGGGGGCTAAACGGAAGGAATTTCGAAAGCTGGGGGCTTAGGTGTGAAGAATAGAGTTTTAAGGGACTTGATTGCAAACTAGGTCAAGATGAACTCTGATTGAGCCCAAATTTTGGCCTTAACTTAATTTGAACCCAAGGAATCTGATGGTAGCTTGGATTTTAGTTTTAACCATGTTTGATTGAGTAATTTGCATAGAAGCCCAAATTAGGGCAAAATCTCATCTGAATCTCTATCCAAGGTCAAGATAGGTTCAGATGGTCAAACCAAGGGTACTAAACCTCTTTGAATATTTTTATATGAATTTTAGCCTGACCAGAACCTCTTTATTTTAAGCGGATCTGAAATTAGGGTTTTGTGTGTTATTTTGGTTCTCGGAATGCGTGAAACCCTATTTCTATCTGTGTGGATCCATTATTTGGACTTTAATGCTCCTTTAACCTTTAATTAACCCCTAACAAATCCCATGGTTACTCTACATTTGTGAAGTGATGTTAAACTTGTAGAATTAACCCTGTTTTGTTGTTCTCTCCTTAAAATGGATCTGAATGGAATTATGGCTCTTAGGCGATCATGTAGGAGCATCTGTCACTTGATTTTCACTAATTTAAGTTAGTTATGGTTAATGATGCTATTACAATCAAGGAACAAGAAGGACACAAAGGAGGCCGATGATTATGGATTCAAGTTATTCCAAGCTTATAACTGGCGATATGCAGCTGTTCTTTAGAGTTGGAGCCTACGGAAGGAGGTGCGATTGCATTTAGGAATAACCACAAGGGCTGCATTCTTGGCCTCAATAAAATTGGTAACCCTACCTGTCTGATTTCTTGCATTTCTTTAGTTAAAGGTTTAAAGCATAATCTGTTAATTGTAAGCCAAATTTATGATAAGGGCTTTAAAGTTGCTTCTACTTCTAAACTTTTTGAAGTAGTAGATGTTAAAACTAATGAAACCCTCTTGGTAGGAGTTAGATACAAAGATATTTATATTATAGAATTTGACAAAAATGGAACCTATGGTTTCTTAGTTGCTAACGAGGAAGTAGATCTTTGACATAGAAGGCTTGGACATGTGCACATGAGACTTGTCAAAAAGTTAGCCAAACATGAGTTAATTAGAGGATTGCCCAAAAAGAAGTTCCTTGACAACATAGTATGTGATCCATGTCAACTAGGCAAAATCACTAAAGCTAGCTTTAAGCTCAAAACTTGATTTCTAAAACAGGATCTCTACAGCTCCTCCATTTAGATTTATTCGGACCAACTAAATATGGGAACCTAAATAGATGTTGTTATTGTCTTGTAGTTGTGGACAATTATTCACGATTTTCATGGGTCTTCTTTTTGAGAACCAAAGACCAAGTTTCAAAGATCTTTTTCAGTTTTTGTAAGAGAATTCAAACTAAGAAAAGTTACCTAATCACTTATATTAGGAGTGATCATGTGGCGAGTTTGAAAACTCTTTGTTTGCCGAGTTTTGTGAGGCTCGTGGAATATCTCATGAGTTCTCTTTCCCACGAGCTCCTCAACAAAATGGGGTGGTTGAAATGAAGAACCGTACCCACCAAGAGTGTGCTTGGACAATGATCATTGACTCTGACTTGCCGAAGTATTTTTGCGTGGAAGTGGTCAACACAGCATGTTACGTGTTGAACTAGATTTTAAATCGCTCGGACTTGCAAAAAGCGTGTTTTGAACACTATTATGTGAGACACCCAAAATAAGCTATTTTAAAGTTTTTGGATGTCGATGCTTTGTTTTAAATAACCACTCTAATTTAGATAAATTTGATGCTAAAGGTGAAGAAGCCATTTTCATAGGTTACTCTTCATGGAGTAAAGCATATTGGGTTTTTAATAGGACCATGTTAATTATTGAAGAGACCCTTCATGTCTCTTTTGATGAATCCGGTTCATCACCATCATGTGATCAAGTTCTTGATGATGATGATTGATTAAGCGCATGTTTCGCTAATTAAAATAGGGGTTTGGAGGACTCGTCATTGTAGCTCGCAAAATGCATCTATCAAATAAAATTTATAACCAAAACTCGAAAAGTGAGTCCCGGGTCGAACACGGGGAGGTGAACGTTTGGTTTTATAAAAATTCGTGCTTCGCTTTTATTTATTTTTTGTCATTTTTATCTTTTCTAATTTTTTTTAGTTTTTAGCAAGCAAGAGATCTGGTTGATGACTTCTAACTAATCTCCTCGCAACAATATAAGAGAGAGAGAAACAATTGTGGATTTCTAATCAAATGTTTTTTACAACTAGGAAAGCAGGAAAGATTACACTACAAAAGCAACAAAAAGATAGAAAGAGGTGAGAGAATCCCCCTCGATGGTTGCTCGGAGGATGACTCGCTCTGATGTCGCCTGGAGGAAGGTGGTGAGGAGTGGGACGAAGGAGGATGTAGCCGGAGGACAGAGGAAGGGGTAGGACGGCGTCGCGGCGAGGATCTTCTTCCCAAAGGGTGGTGAGAGGACGGCCATGGGATGCTCCACGAATGGGGATGAGGGGAGGGAAAACTATTTGGTTTTCTACTTTAGAGGAGCATCCCAGGCTTAAGACAAGTTCTCTTTAGAGCCTTGGAGGTGGTGAGGTGAAGAAAGGAAGAGATGAAGAAAAATGGGAGCGGTGGGTGTCCTTTTATAGTGGAGGAAATAATCAAATTCATATATAGGACATTTAGTGATGGTCATAAATGTCGCTGAAGATCTCGCTCACGCGGCCCTACTGCCGCACCGCTAGCGCGCGCTGTACGTGCCCTTGTCATGCGTGTACGCGCGATATGCGCCGCTGCCTCCACGCACGCACTACGCTTATGCGTGCATGCCTCTGCACATGCCCACGTGCCTGTGCTGCTATGCGTTTGCATGCGCATGGGTGGCCTGGTTTGAGCCACATGGCACAATCTGGGCCGTCCATCTTCTTTCCTTTGTAGGGGATGCTATAGAGGTTAGATTGAGTCGATTTTTGCACCGTTGGGCTGCGATCGTTGACTTGAATCCATCCGTGCGGTTGGATTTGTCGTTTGATGCTCCAGATTGTGTCACCTTGTCCCTCGACCGTTGATCTTCCTTGGATTGCATATGGTGCTATGGGACTTCGATCGTTGACTCCGATCGTTGACTTGATCAGATCCATACGGTTGAATCGTCAATCCGAGGCTCTAAAATAAATATCCTTCTCTCCTTACCACAAAAGGACGCAATTAACGTAAATTATATACAAGTACTCTAAATGCAGAATGATGCATGCCATGAAATATTTATAACATGAAATGCAAATCTAAGCCTACGAACATGCATGAATAGGCATTTTACCCTCAATAATTGTGTCTACATCATACCCCCATGCCTTTCTTTTACTAGTCCCTAGCAAAACTAAACTATATGCTATGTATAAAAATAGAATTAGGATTTGATCGTTTAAGCCTATGTTGTTTATTAACAATAAAATTTATCAACTAAGGTCCTAAACTACAAAGACTCAACAGTACCCGGGTGTCAGTCAGAATGCAGATTGCCCAAGTCCTTGCCTTATTTCAAAAGGGAAGATACTTTATTTTTTTGCTTTTCTTCTTTTCTATTTTTTTTTTATACTTTTGGAGTTTGAGAGTTCCGGGATAACTTTTTATGGCTACCCGACCCGCCCAAGACTCAAAAAGGACTCTAAGTGCTAAGTATCTTGTGAAAAGAGTGAAAGACTCGCTAGGCGACCATCAAAACGAACTTCGGGTTTCTACGACCCTCGGTGACCTTGCCTAAAAGTTTACCTCGAACGGTAGCTTTCTCCCTGCTTCTTTTACTTATGGAGTCAACACAAGGGCGAACCCGGTGTATATCTCCCCGTTTTATTCTACTTCCCCGCTTCTTCCCTATGTGTTTTAGAAATTATTGTGTATTTTTGTGAGCTGGGCTCTGGACAGCCGACCAATGGGTTGTTACTTATGATTACTTGCCAGCCATACTCATGCAGTGAAGTGTGGCTTTATTATTATTTTTTTCTCTCCTTTTTCTATTTTTTTGTGTTTTCTTTTTGGGTGTTTCTTTTTTCTCTTTTTTCTAAATAGGTGGCTTCCCTGATCTAAGATTTACCTAAAGGCAGTACAAAGAAAATGGTCTTGTGGCTGGGCTCTGGACAACCGGCCGATGAGCTATTACCACCAACAACTTGCCAGCCATACCACCCTGGATAGTTCATTAGCTACCAAATTTCTGAAGAAACCGCCGAAAAGTAAGTCAGTGTAAAAAGTGTGTAGATGCTTAGGCTTAAAGTCCCCTCAAATCAGAGGGCGGGTTGATAAGTCGTATACTTATCATCTCAAATTATTTACCGAATTAATATAAGTTTGACATAGAGAGGACTTGAGACTAAGTCCACATTCGAGTGGACATCCAGGCTAATTAATTTCGAAGACCTGAAGAGTCTAAGTATTTAGGTCTCAAAGTATCATTTCTAAAGTTAATAACCTCCAAATGCCTAAGTTCTCTTCTCCTAATTCTTTTTTTTTTTTTAATTTTCAAAATTTTTTTAAAAGAAACTAAAAGAAATTCGACGGAGTTAACAAAATGATTTTAGGATAAAGTATCCATCCCCTCATGCTTAAATGATGCAATGTTCTCATTGTAAAAACAAAGACATAAAAAGGGCGGAGTAAATAGAATATCACTTGAATTTCGTGAAAATCCGGTCAGCTCCGCAGAGAACATGGAATATACACACATGGTAAATTTAATGCCTTCAGTTAGGCATAACATACATACAAGGAAGAAATTGAGAATTCACAAGTGCAGGTCAGAATCAAAATAAAAATATTAATCCATAGACCCGCCAACAGAAGATGTCCACAGATGTGGACCAGATTATGATGCAGACCCATGCCCTAGGGTCGAGTGGTTCCCAGGTTCTGGATGAAAATCATCCAGAATCGAAGATTGTTGAGCTTGTGGGGCCGGGCCTGCGGTTTGGTGGTGTGCAACCCAAGACCAAAGTGTCAGACAATGTGTAAAGATGGTTCATTAGGTGCGGAAGTTCACTTAACATTTAGCTCAGAAAAATAATCAGTTATTTCGAGCTTAGGTTGCACGTGAAAGATATCGTAAGGGTCCTGGTAGAAAGTAGGTGGCTTCAGGTCAATAGGTACCCTTAGATCCAAAATCGTAGTTCCCTTAGAATTGACTTCCCAGATTTTCGTTTCCATATTTCTATCCTCCAACATCAAGTGTTCGGGTTCCGGGACCTCTGGCATATCATTCACCCCATATGATTTACCCAAGTCCAGAAATCGTGGCTGACTCAGAGTTGACTTGGGTACAATGATTTCCAAATCAAAATCAATCCCTTCGGGGTGTAGTTGAGGAATGGGGCTATTGATTGAATCTTCTAGTAAATGAGGATTTGAATCCTTCAAGTTAGCCCCAATCGAATCCAAATCTTCAATAATTAGGCTATCAAATAGTTCGTCATGCTCCTCGAGCCCGTTTGTCTCACTAAAATCCTCTTTCTTAAGTTCAAGTGAGACTTCACCAAAAGATTCTTTACCCTCAAAGTCAAAGAATTCATGATCCTCATTTATATATGTCTCAAAATCGATTGTCATTTCCTGGTTCAAAGAGAAAATTTTTCCTCACTTCCTGGATCGAGGATCTCGGGTGAATCAATCAGTTCATCCTCAGTGGGTTGCTCTAGCCCAACTTGGTCATCCTTGGTCTCAGAAAATGTATCCCCGCTGACAGGTGCCTGAGCGGGTTCAGACATTGGCTCACCTGAAGGGGGTTCATCCTGGGTGTCATCCCAAGATTGGACTAAGGCAACCACGAATTTCATCCTCAACCTCGACAATTTCCCAAGGAGAAACTCACCCAGGTCCCTATCCCTAACACTTTGGAGCAAATCCAATAGAGAACTATTAAGTTCATCAATCATTTTGATCATAGGCTCCAGTGCTTCAGTGCATGGTGTTGGATGAGCTTCTAAAGATTGTATAGTTTCCTCAAATTAACCAATACCCTATCCTGGATCTGGTTCACCTGAACTGAATGGTTCAGTTCAGGTTTGGGTGGGTTTGAGTTAGATCTAGGGGAGTCAAGATATCGAGGTTCTCGGGTCCTTCCCTGATAGTAGGTCATTTCAGGTTGTTTAAAGGATGGTGGTGACCTATATTCAGCATAATTCTGGGGAGGGTAAGTGCTATAATCAACATATCCTTCATGATTGTAGATTGGGTTGGTTTGGTGATCAAAGGATGGAGATCTATAATCATTGTAGGTGTGGGAAGGATAACAATCATAGTTTTGTTGTCCAGGGTTAGACCCTGGACACTGAGGTCCGGATTCATACCCCCAATCAAAGTTATCTTGGCTAGTGGATGGGTAATTACAAGTCAAGTCAGGATAGTAATCATCTTGGGGATAAGTGGTGATAGGAGGGTAGGATTGGAATTGTGTGAAAGATGTGGAAGGATACATTGTGGAGTAACAGGGAAATCAGAAGAAAGAAAGGAGCCCTGCAATACAAGCAATCAACCCTGTCCTTAGGTGGGTTAGACTAAAGACCTACAGACTCCTAGGACCCATCTTGAGATTATAAATGATTTGGTCTACTTTTTTCCAGTCAATCCAACTAGTTAAAAGGAGGGACTGGGGAGAAGGTTCTTCCTTTGGCTTACGCCTTCGGTTCCTAGTGTACCCCCTAGTCGTGGTCGTTTGACGCTACGCCCCTAGCTAGACATCAGATGGACCAGTAGAAGCAAATTAATCAAAAAAATCTTTGTCTGAGCCCCGAAGAGCGAATCAATCTTTAAGGCCAACACCTACTCAGTTTTAATTAAGCTTGGGATGATTGTTCTCTTGGAATGTGATGGGCCCTTTAGATGGGTTGTGCCATTAATGATTGATTCAAATGTGTGTGCGTGCACAACCAGGATTTACAAATAAGGTTATTTGATGATGTGTCTTTTAGAGTTCAACCTTGTTTAGTAGCTTTTAGGGTTTAATTTTTAGGTATATTCAATCAAGGTTCAGTAGAACACTCCAAGTTTTGAAAGCACTGGTGATGATATATTCCTTTAGAAATTAGAAAAAAAATGTTGATTGCCTGGTTCAACCCTAAAAATCAACCCTAAGAGGCAAGCTACTTGATCGATCAGTTTTAAATTGAGTGGTACAGCCAAAACCGTTCAATCAATTTGCCTATTGCACCACTTGATTAAGGTACACAGATGTTTAATCTATTTAGATTTCTACTCACTTATGTGTATTGAGTTGAAGTGTGCCGGCTCCACAGGTTAGATCCCGGTTAAGTGGTAGAATCAAAGTGATTGTGTGCCTTAGGATAAGAAGTTGTGGGTGTTAAGTGTGTAGCTTTTAATTAAATCCCACAAGAGAAGAATTTATTTTTTTATTTTTTTATATATGCGGGTGGGTGAGGTGAGTGGAATGACAATCAAACAACCAAAATCTACCCTAGGGTTTATGCAAGCACCTAAGTTGATTTGGGTTTGAGTTATTAGGTTATGGAATGAAAACTAGGGCGTAGGTGGTGGGGGTATACTTACAAAACCTTCATTTGCACTTTTCTCTGATCTAACCACTTTGGCCTGCTTTGGATGAGTACCTGCAATCATAGTAAGATCATAGAAAAAGTGAGATCAAAGTTAGGTAAGGCGGAAAAACACGGAAAAAAAAACCAAAGAGCGTTGCCTCCCCGGCAACGGTGCCAAAATGATTAAGCATGTGTTTCACAAATTAAAATCGGGGTTTGGAGGACTTGTCATTGTAGCTCGTAAAATGCATCTATTAAATAAAATTTATAACCGAAATTCGAAAAGTGAGACCCAGGTCGAGCATGGGGAGGTGAAATTTTGATTTTATAAAAATCAGCGCTTTGCTTTTATTTATTTTTGGTCATTTTTATCTTTCTAATTTTTTTAAGTTTTTAGCAAGCAAGAGATCAGGTCGATGACTTCAGCTAATCTACTTGCAATAATATGAGAGAGAGAGAGAAACAATCATGGATTTCTAATCAAATATTTTTTACAACTACGAAAGCGGGAAAGATTACACTACGAAAGCAAAAAAAAGATAGAAAGAGGTGAGAGAATCCCCCTCGACGGTTGCTTGGAGGACGACTCACTCTGACGGAAGCTTCGAAGGAGTTGGGAAGCAGGATGATGGAGGTGAGATGCAGGAGGACGTCGGGTAGAGGAAAGCTTCAGCGTGGCTCCGGAATGGAGGTGAGGAGGCGGAGATGATCTGCTGTTGACATGGAGGTGGGAGGATGGCTCCAAGGCGACCTATCAATGGTGATGGGAAGACAGAGGAATATTTGGTGTGGCAGAGGTTCGTTACACTAATAGGCGCCTTGAGAGCTTGAGAGTAAGCTCTAATAGAGTGTTGGTAGGCTTGCTAGAGCTTGGGAGTAGGTGGGAGTAGAGTAGGTAGAGATGGCTTGGAAGGAAGGGGGCGTAGGTCCTTATATAGTGGATGAGAGGAGGCTAGAATAGGCATAAGACCAATAGCGACCTCCAGGATATCACTGTAAGTGTCATTGTAGCTAGCTCACGCCTGCTGGTGAGGAGTGCGATGAAGGAAGATGTAGCCGGAGGACGGAGGATGGGTCAGGATGGCGTCACGACTACGATCTTCTTCCCGAAGGGCGGTGAGAGGATGGCCACAGGATGCTCCACGAATGGGGATGAGGGAAGGGAAAACTATTTGGTTTTATACTCTAGAGGAGCATCCCAGGCTTGGGACAAGCTCTCTAGAGCCTTGGAGGTGGTGAGGTGAAGGAAGGAAGAGATGAAGAAAAATGGGAGGGGTAGGTGTCCTTTTATAGTAAGAGTCAAATTCGTATACAGGACATTTAGTGATGGTCATAAACATCGCTGAAGATCTGCAGCAAACGTCGCTGAAGATCTCGCTCACGCACCCCTACAGCCGCATTGCTAGCGCGCGCTGAATGCACCCTTATCACGCGTGCAAGTGTGATTTGCATTGCTACCTTCACGCACGTGCTGCGTTGTTGCGCGCGTCACTGCTGTGCGTGTGTGGTGGTGCATACGTGTGCATGGGTGGCCTGGGTTGCGCCACGTGGCGTAATCTGGGCCATCCATATTCTTTCCTTTGTAGGGGATGCTACAGAGGTTGGATTGAGTCGATTTTCGCACCGTTGGGCTGTGATCATCGACTCGAATCCATCCGTGTGGTCGGATTTGTCATTTGATGCTTCGGATTGTGTCACCTAGTCCCTCGACTGTTGATATTCCTTGGATTGCATATGGTGTTACAAGACTCTGATCGAGGCGATGGACTCCGATCGTCATCTTGATCAGATCCGTATGGTCGGATCGTCAATCTGAGGCTCCGAAATAAATATCCTTTTCTCCGGACCACAAAAAGGACATAATTAACCTAAATTATATACAACTACTCTAAATGCAGAATGATGCTTGCTATGCAATATTTATAACATGAAATGCAAATCTAAGCCTAGGAACATGCTTGAACAGGCATTTTACCCTTAATAATTATGTCTACATCAAGGGTGAAGATTCATTTGTTGATGTGTCTAACATAAAGGACTTAAATGTCCACAACCTTCCCAAGGAATGGATATTTAATAGGGATCATCTTGAAAATTAGGTCATCGAAAATGTCTCCGATGGCATGAGAACCTAATCTAGGGTTAATTGTTCAGTTGGTTTTGAGGCCTTTGTCTCTCAAATTGAGCTGAAGAGGGTCAAGGATGCGTGTACCGATGAGTCATGGTTACTTGCTATGCAAAAGGAGTTAAACCAATTCCAAAGAAACCATGTTTGGGATCTTGTGCCTAAGCCCAAAGGTCATATTGTTATAGGAACCAAATGGGTTTTTAGGAACAATCATGATGAATCTGGGATAGTAATTCGTAACAAGGCCTGTTTGGCAACGCAAGGGTATAATGAAGAAGAGGGTATCAATTTTGATGAAACCTATGCATCGGTTACTAGGATGGAGTCAATTCGAATGCTCCTTGCTTATCCTCTTTCCTTGGCTTTAAACTCTTTCAAATGGATGTTAAGAGTGTGTTTCCTAATGGTGTCGTTAAGGAGAAAGTTTATGTTAAACAACCTCCCAACTTTAAGTCCCATAAAAATCCTGATTTCGTGGACAAACTGAACAAGGCTTTGTATGGCTTAAAACAAGTTCCTAGAGCTTGGTACCAAAGGTCAAGGATTATATCTATTAGGAGCTAAGTTCAAAATTGGTGAAGCTAATTCCACTCGTTTTATTAAAATGAAAAGCAATGACATATTGCTAGTACAAATTTATGTGGATGATATTTTATTTGGTGAGACTAACGAACAACTTTGCCAAGAATTTGCTAAGTTAATGCAAGAAGAGTTTGAAATGAGTCTCATGGGAGAGCTTAAGTTCTTCCTAGGACTGCAATTACTCTAACGGATCATGGGAACTTCTTCATCAACCAAGCCAAACATACAAGAGAAATGTTGTTGCACTTTGGAATGGACAAGACCAAAGGAAAGACCACTCCAATGATCCCCTTAACCTCTTTAGATGCTGATGATGAAGGTACTCCCATTGATAACAAGGTATATAGAGGTATGATCGGTTCAATGCTTTATTTAATTGCAAGTAGAGCCATCATTTTTTTAGTACTTGTTTATGTGCTAGATTTCAGGCCAACCCTAGGCAAACACATTTAAATGTTGTTAAACGATTTTTCAAATATCTAGTTGACAAAATTGACTATGGCCTATTCTACCCTAGAAGTAACTCATTTGAATTAATATCCTATAACAATGTGGACTATGCGAGAAGTCACACTGATAGGAAGAGCACTGGTGAAATGTACCAATTCTTTGGTGATTCCTTAGTCTCTTGATTTTCCAACAAACAAATAAGTGTAGCCCTTTCTTCAACGAAGGATGAATATATAGCTGTCGCATTAGCATGTGGTCGATGAGAAATCAAGTGTCGAAAATACACGTCGTAGTATATGTCAAAATCTTATTGCCAAATAAAATTTATAATCGAAGCTCGAGGTGAGCCTCAGGTCGAACATGGGGAGGAGAACGTTTGGTTTTGAAAATCCATGTTTGATTTATTTGTTTTTGGTCTTTTTATCTTTTGTGATTTTTTTGGTATTTTTATAAGGCAAGAGATCAGGTCGATAATATCTAACTAATCTACTTGTAAAATGAGAGAGAGAGGGGGAGAGAGAGAATGACAATATATATCTAAACAGAGTTTGCTACAAGAAATTAAAACTACACTAGAAAGTAAATAAAAGATAGAGAGAGGTGAGAAGAATCTCTTTCAACGGTTGCTTAGAGGATGACTCGCTTTAAAAGAATGGAATCGGAGGATGGAGGACAGGGTAGGATGGAATCACGGTGAGGATCTGCTTCCTGAATGTGGTGAGAGGGCAGCCAAGGGATGCTCCACGAAGAGGTGAGAAATGGGAAAATATTTTTACTTTTCTACTCTAGTGGAGCATCCTGGGCTTGGGACTAGCTCCTTAGAGCTTTGGAGGAGATGAGGGAAGAAGAGGAAGAGATGAAGAATGGGAGGAGTGGTGGTCCTTTTATAGTGGAGGAAAGGAGGCTTAAAATGGGTAGGGTCAACTGCGACATTTAAAACATCGCTGAAAACCCAACTTGGTCGTTGCTGATGGCCGAGCTTACGCACCCACTGGTGCTTGTGCACGCACAGCTGCTAAGGCGTGGTTGAAGGAGAGTCATTGGATCATCATCTCATGGCCGAGGACGCACAGGGATCGCACTCTTAAGATTTGAATGGGTGTGGGTCGATGAATCTTGGTCGTCGGATCACAAATGGACGCCTCTGATTGCGCGAAAGAGTGCGATCAAGATCGCGTGCTGAAGTGGCGTGAAATCATGTGTTGGATCACTGATAAACACCAGTTTATCATCACTCTTATGCCCTAAAATAGATCTAACTCTTAGGGTTTTAACTCTGCAAACGGGTTTTCGGGCTACATTTAGACATTTACTTAGGATAGGCATGCATTGCATTTTATTATCTTTTGATACATTTACTTGAGATTCAAGGATAGATAGAAAGTCAGATCCAGCATACCTTGGCACTTAGGATGACAGAAGATGAAGAAGAAGCTCTTATTAGTTGGATCCCAGCAAGATCCAGCTCATCCCAGTTGGATCGTAGCTCATTTTAGCTGGATCAACTCATCTTTACCTCCATTCAGCTCATCTCAGCTGACTGATAACTCAAGCTAGTTCACCTCAACTCCATTCAACTCACCTTAGTTGGATGGCAGCTCAAATTAGCTCTAGACAGTTGATCCCAGCTCCATTCCAGCTCCTCCAGTTCAAAACAATTCACTGGAAGCTCAACCTGACTGGGACTAGCTATTGCCATCAACTAGCTAGACCTAGTCTGCTGAAAATGACCCCAACTAGCTCAGGCCAACTCAAGTCCAGCTCCTAGAGAGTTAACTCAGCTCAACTTGGTTGAGCTGAGCTACTTGACCTAAGCTAGCTACTCCAGCTAGCTAGGTAATCTCTGGGAAGACCAGATCCAGCTTACCTTAGCTCATATCAGTAGAAGCCAGCTCATCTTAGCTTGGCTTAGCAACTAGCAAGGAACTAGCAAGCTAAGCCAGCTAAGGTACGTAGCTCCTTGCAGTTCTCTTCAGTAGCCACCAGCTCCAGTGCAGTTCAAGGCAGCTCCTTCCAATTCCTCACCTCCAAAACCTTAGCTCCCTCTACCTCTCTCCACTACTCACCTACTAGCTAAGCTAGCTTAGCTAGCTTAGTTTAGCTAATCACCTTCTTGGCCACCAAAACCTAACCCGAAACCCTACCTAACCTAAGCTCCACCTAATAACCCTAAACCTAGTCCACCTAAACTCCCTACTAGTCCATTTTGGGCCAACAACCCACATTCCTTCACCCCATCACCTCCACCAAAAGACACCATATAGTTGGCGCCAAAACCTTCCCTTAACCACCTCAAAATTGGTGCTAACCTACCTCCTCATCTCAACCCTATATCGATCCCTTCTGGCCATCTCAACCACCCATTTTGGCGTCACCTAGGACCCCTTCTAGAAGACCATTTTGGCACCAACTTAATGTGTCTCTACACCACCTTAAACTACCCATAACCACCCCCATGGCCTCCCTTGAATTGGCGCCAACTAGCCTACACCTTAGGATCTACATAACCACCCATAACTACCCTCAAAACCCATTCTAGCCCTACACCTAATCTTCACGCCAACCAACCCTCTCCCTTCCGATATATACCCCACCTAACCACCACCTAAAAACCATCTTCTCCATTTGTTAGGTTCTACCCTTAACCACCCTACATCTACTTCCCTTCACGCCAAGGAAGAAGAAGAAGAGAAGAAGATTAAGGGGGCAACCTACCCTCCCCCTTGGTGCCTTCTTTCTCTACCTTCTTCTCCCATGTGCCATGCCAAGGAGGAGGTCCACACTTGAAGGGACGACTAGGCAGAGGAGGAACCTTGAAGGTGGATGACACCCACCTTGAGGAGAGAGCTTGGAGGAGGACTACATCAAGAAGAAGCTAAGGAAAACCCTTTTCAAGTGCGGGGCAACTACACTTGGAGCAAGGGCCATCTAGACTTCAAATAGAGGATCCCCCTTTCTTCTTCTTTATCCTTATATTTTGTATTAGCTAGTTTATTTTTGGTTATTTTCATATAACATGCATTTCGCTACATTTCCTTTAGTTGCTAGTAATATAAGTTCTATTTGCCTTCCAATTCATGTTTTATGTTTAGTGTGTATTTCATGTTCTTGTAGTTGTGGTGCACACCACACTCTCCTTTTCTAATTACCCTAGAGTACTTGCCTAGGGTGAGCTTAGAAGAGAGGGTTTCATTCTTGTCACTTAGGCTAGGTTTAGCGTACTTAATCTTCACTTCAAAAACCCGATTGTTTCCAAAACCATAAAAACAACAAAAAACAAATTCATAAAAAGACAAGTGTAGATTTGAGAGGCGAGAGAGAGAATCAATTCTTGTGATTAACAATTTGGCCTCCTTAGACGACCCTAGGTATTCACCCTACCTAGGTTTTATAAATTTAAGAGTTGATTAGTTTTATACGTACAATGATATTATTTCACATTTTTAACAAACCGTGTAAAATCTGTATCAATCACACGTGATCACACTTGTGTGAAATTCTCTTCATCTATCATGCTATGTGTCACATTCTGTACTACTAGATTTTGATCGAGCTGCTCCAATTAAAGGTGATAAGCTTGTTATGGATGCGAAGGGTGCTGGAGGAGTCAAACTCGCATCCGTGTGTTGTGAGCGCTCCTCCTAACCACTGTGCTGCGGGCAGGATTGTGTCTCGTGGACGGATTTGCTGCTGAGGGCATGGAGGCTTCCTAGTCGTTGGATCTTGATCCAAGGGCTGAGGTGCGAGGGTGAGATGATGGGGGCACTTGCGGTAGTCCTTGGGTGGTTTGGATGATGCCATGTGGCATCATCTGGGCCATCCATCTTCAAATGCTCCTTGAAAGTGCTACAAATATCGGATTGGATAGATTTTCACGCCGTTAGGCTGCGATCGTCGATCTAGATTCATTCATATGGTTGGATTCTTCATCTAAAGCTCCAAAATATGTCGCCTTGTCCCTAGCCATAGAAATATGTGAATTAATATACAATTTATAGAAGTCAACCTAAATGCAATATGATGAATGTTATACATTATTCACAATGTTAAATGCAATGTTAAGCTTAGAAACTGACATAAATAGGCATTTTATCATGAATAAATGCATATTTATCATGCCCCCATGCCTGTCTTTTGCTAGTCTCTAGCAAAATTAACCTAAATGCTATGTATAAAGTAGAATCCAGATCTGATCACTTAGGCAAGATTTGCTGATTAATACTAGAAAATTTCAACTAAGGACCTAATTACAAACCCTCAACAGTGCCCGGGTGCTTCTCAAAATGTAAACTGCCCAAGTCCTTGCCTTATTTTGAAAAGGGAATAAACATTTTTTTTTGTGTTTTCTTTTTTTCTTTCTTTTTTTTGTCTTTTTGAGTTTGGAGTTTCGATGTGGCTTTCTATGGCTATGCAACCCACCCAAGACTCAAAAAGAACTTTAAATTCTAAACATCTCTTGGAAAGTGATAGACTTACTAAGTGGTAGTTAGAACAGACTTCAGGTTTCTACAACCCTAGGTGACTTAAAAGTTTCTGCCTAAAGGTTTATTTTTCCGATCGTTAGCTTTCTCCCTATTTTTAATTTTTTATGAGGTCAACACAAGGGCGAACCAAGTGTAATCTCCTCAATTTATTCTACTTCCCCACTTCTTCCCTAAGTGTTTGGGAATTATTTGTGCATTTTTGCGAGCTGGCTCTGGACAACCAGCCAATGGGGCATCAAACTCACGGCAACTTACCAGCCATACTCGTGCAGTGAAGTATGGCTTTTTTTCTTTTTCTTTTCTTTTATTTTTCAGTATTATTTTTTTTCAGAGTAGGTGGCTTCCTTGATCTAAGGTTTACCTAAAGGCAGTAGAAAAAGAATGGTCTTGTGGCTCGATTTTAGACAACCAGCCAATGGGGCATCAAACCCACGACAACTTGCCAGCCATACCTTCCTAGAAAGTTTATTAGCTACCTAATTACCGAAAAGGCCACCAAAAAGTAAGTTAGTGCAAATAGTGTGTAGATACTTTAGATTCAAAGTCCCCTCAAATTAGAGGGTGGGTTGATAAGTCGTGTACTTATTACCCTAATTTATTAGCTAAATTAAAATTAATGTGGCAAGAACTCGAGAAATAGGTCCACATTTTAGTGGGCACCTGAGTTGATTAAGTCCAAAGACCTGAAGAGTCTAAGTGTTCAAGTCCTATCATGTCATTTTCTATGGTTAACAAATTTCTAATGCATAAGTTCTCTTCTCCTAATTCTCTAAATTTTTTGGTCTTTTTGAATTTTGATTTTTTTTATAAATAAGGAGAAAATAAATAAAAGAATCCATGGAGCTGAAAAAAATGATTCAAAATCAAGTATCTACCCCCCTATGCCTAGGTAATGAATGTCCTCATTGTAAAAATAAAGGTGTGAAAAGGGTGGAATAAACAAAATATCACCGAATATTGTGGCAAAATCGATCAGCTCCGTAGAGAAAGTGGAGTATACACATGTGCTAAGTTTAATGCCTTCAGCTAGGCATATTATAGAATAAATTAAAAATTGAGAAGTGCAGGTCAAAATTAGAATAGGAAGATTGATTTTAGGATCCGCAAAAAGATGTCCACAGATGTGGACCAGATTGTGATGCAGGCCCATGCCCCAAGGTCGGGTGGTTCTAAGGTTTTCGATGAAAATTATCTAGAGCTAGAGATTATTGTGTTTGCAGGGTCGAGCCTATGGTTTTGTGGTGTGTAACCCATGTCTAAAATGGCGGACAATAGGTAGATCTGGTTCAATAGGTTTGGTTGTCCACTTAAGGTTCAGCTCAAAAAGATAATTAATTTGAGCTTGGGTTGCACATCCTCAAGGTTGAAAATATCATAAGGGTCTTGGTAGAAGGTTGGTGGTTTTAGGTCAACAGGAACCCTTTGATCCAAAATTCCATTTCCCTCAGAATTCACTTCCCATAATTTAACTTCCAAATTCCTGTCGTCTAAAATCAAGTGATTGGTTTCGGGGACCTCTACCATATTATTCACCCCATGTGATTTACTGATAAACACACATGAATTCATGATAAAATGCTTATTTATGATAGTTCCTAGACTTAGCATTCCATATCATGTTATAAATACCGCATAACATTCATTGCATGGCATGTAGGATAGTTGTGTATTATGTACATTAATTCTTCCATTTTCTATGGCTAGGAGGTAGTGCGACATCTTTACGGGTTTCAGATGAAGAATCTGATCGTATGGATGAATCTAGAGTGACGATCGTAGTTCGTCAACGTAAAAATCACCTCGATCAGAGCTCTGTAGCACCCTCTACAAAAAGAAGAAGATGGACGGCCAAGATGGCACCATGTGGTGCCATCCAGACCACCCTACCTGAGCCATCGTGTCCCTGGCCTCGCCGCAAGAAGAGATCCCAGCCGTTGGATCTTCATCCAACGGTCAAGGCACGTGCGACCGCACCACCCTCCACTCGGCAAAGTGGTGCTTTGGCCAAATGGTGAAGCGCTCGCTCGTCAAATGAGAGGCACGGGCTCGAGCCGCAATCCACTGTGCCTTATACAGTGCCAGCTGAAATAGGGTCGCTCAATCTCAATCGAGTGGTCGAGATTCTTCACGCACGATCTGACGCCGCCCACTGACGCGAGGACACACGCCTGATCGCATGTGCACAATTAAAGGTGCTTATTTAAGTCGAGCGGATGCACTGTCGACCGTTGGATCTCCACGAGGGTGTGATCCATGCGCATTCAAAGCAGCGAAGGCTCGATCTGCGGGTGTCTCTCAGCCGTACGATGCTTCATCCAACGGCTGTCAACACTTGCACTAGCAGGGCGAGATTCAAATGCGGGCGAGCGTGCATTCCCTCCTCGCGATCTCAGCCATCCACGCCCAATCCAACGGCTGACGATTGCCATGCCTTACGCCAGCTGCAGCCGCACTTCCAAGTACCAGCCAAGGCACGTGAATGCTACAGCAACACCTCCGGTGGGTCTTTAGCGATGTTTTAAATGTCGGTAAAGACTTGTGGGCGCAAACCACCTCCATTCCACCACTATATAAACACCCCTACACCCTCCATTCCTCTTCATCTCCACCTACTCTACTCCCACCTACTCCTAAGCTCTAGTAGCCTACTAAAGCTCCATTAGAGCTTAGTCTCAAGCTCCAAAGGCCTCCTATTAGTGTAATCTTCCTATTTCCCACCAAATATTCATCCTTCATCCCACCACCTTCATAGGTTGCCTTGGAGCCGTCCTCCCACCTCCATTCCGATAGAAGATCTCCTCCGTCTCCTTACCCCCATTCCATAGCCTTGGTGAAGCATTCCTCTACCTGGCGTCTGCCTGCATCTCACCTCCGTCGTCCTGCATCTCACCTCCTTCATTTAAGCATCTGCCAGGCGCCATCGTCTCATCGAACAGTCGATTCAAGAGATTTCCTCTCACCCCTATCTCCTTTATGCTTTCATAGATTATTGTAACAAACATTTGCGTAATATATCATAGTTGTTTCATCTCTCTTGTGATCTATCTTGCTTGCTTTTTCTATAAAAACAAAAGAAAAAAATAACAAAACCCCAAAAAGAAAAACAAAACGAAATGTGGATTTCAAACAAAGTGAACGTCTTCTCCCTGTGTTTGACCCGGGACTCCCCTAGAGTTTCGGTTATAAATTGTATTTGATAGACACGTTTTGCCAGCTATGATGGGTTCTCCAATCCCCGATTTTTCTTTGCGAAACACGATTCATCATTTACCCACGTCCAAAAATTATGGTTGAATCAGAGTTGACTTGGGTTTGGTGGCATCAAGATCATCATTATATTCTTCGGGGTGTGGTTGAATAATGGGGTTACTCATTGAATCTTCCATCAAATTAGGATTTTTATCCTCCAATTTAGCCCCAACTGAATCAAATTCCCCAATTATAGGGCACTCAAATGATTGATCAGATTTCTTTGGCCTGTTTGTCTCACTAAAATCATCTTCCTTTAGGTTAAGTGAAACTTCATGAAGAAATCCTTCACCCTCAGAATCAAAGAATTCTTGATCCTCATTTATATATGCCTTAAAATTATTTATCATATCCTGGTCCGTGGAGACATATTTTTCCTTGTTCCATAGCTAAGGGATCTCAGGTGAGAAAATTGATTCATCCTCAATGGGTTGCTCTAAACCAACCGATCACTCTCGATCTCATAAAATGTGTGCCCCTTGACAGGTGCCTGAGCGATTTCTAACATTGCCCTCCTGAAGGGGGTTCATCCTGAGAATCATCCCAAGATTGGACTAAGGCAACCATGAATTTCATCCTCAATCTCGACAAATTCCTAAGCAAAAACTCACCTGGGCCTTTATCCTTATCGTCTTGGAGCCAATCCATTAAAGACGTATTAAGCTCGTCAATCATTTTGATCATAGGCTCCATTGCTTTAGTGCATGGTGTTGGCTGAGCTTCTAAAGATTGTATAGTGTTCCTTAAGTTAGCCAATACCATATCTTGGACTTGGTTCACCTGAATTGAATGGTTTGATTCAGGGTTGGGTGGGTTTGGGTTCAATCTAAGGGAGTTAAGGAATTAAGGTTCTTGGGGCCCTCCATAATAATAAGTCACTTCCAGTTGTTCATAGTGGGGTGCTAACCTATATTCAGTGTAATCCTGGGGAGGGTAAGAGTTGTAATTAGCATATTCTTCTTGATTGTAGATCTGGTTAGGTTGATCATCAAAGGGTGAAGATCTATAATCAGTATAAGCATAGGGTGGATAATAATCATAGTCTTGTTGTCCAGGGTTAGGCCCTAGACATTGAGGTTTAGAATCATATCTCCAATCAAAGTTATCCCAACTAGGGGATGGGTAGTCATAAGTCAGGTTGGGATAGTAATCATCTTGGGGATAAGTGGTGGTAGGAGGGTAGGAGTGGAAATGTGAGTAGGATGTGGAAGGATCCATGTCAAAGTAGGAGGGAAAATAAAGGAGAGAAAGATGCCTTGCAGTACAATTAAACCAAACCTATCCTTAGGTGGGTAGCCTAAAGACCTACAGACTCTCAGAACTTGTCTTGAGATGAAAGAAATGATTTGGTCTACTTTTATCTTGTCAATCCAACCAATTAGAGGGAGGGATTGGGAGAAGGTTCTTCCTTTGTCTTGCGCCTCCAGTTCCTTTGATACCCCCCAACCGTGGTCTTTTGACACTACTCCCCTAGCTAGACATCAGATGGACCGGTAGAAGTAGATTAATAAAAAAAAATCTCAGTTGGAGTCCCAAAGAGTGAGTTAATCCTTAAGGCCAACGTATACTTAGTTTTAATTAGGCTTGGGATGATTGTGCTCTTGGAATGAGATGGGCCTTTTGGATGGGTTGTGCCCTTAAAGATCAGTTTCAATGTGTGTGCGTGCACAACCAATGGTTTTCAAGCAAGGTTGTTAAAGATGAGGTTAATTTTAAAGTTTAAATCTTGCTTAGTAGCTTTTAGAGTTTAATCTTTACCTATATTCAGTCAAGTTTAAGAGGCACACCAAGTTTTAAAAGCACTGGTGATGATATATTCCTTTAAAATAAAAAATAATGTGGAGTGCCTGGTTCAAACCTAAGAATCAACTCTAAGGAGCAAGCGACCGAATGAATCAAATTTTAATTAAAGTGGTGCGGCCTAAACAATTCAGACAAGTGGCCTGATGCTCCACCTATTAAGGCACACAAGGGTAATTAGCCTAATTTGTTTCTAATCACTTATTTGTATAAGTTGTGCAGGTGTACCAGGTCCTTAGGTCGGATTCCTGGTTAAGTGATTAAATTAGATCAAAGTGAAGTGCCTTGGGTGTGTGGGTGTATAAGGTGTGCAACTTTTAGCTTAATCCCACAAGAAGAGAAGAGTATTTTTTGTATTTTTAATTTATGCGGGTAGGTGAGGTGAGTGAAGTGACAATCAAACAACTAGGATTATCCTAGGGTTTATGCAAGCTCCTAGGTGAATTAGGGTTTGAGTTATTAGGTGGTGAAATGAAATCTAGTTGGTGGGGAATGGGGGAATACACTTACAGAACCTTCTAACTGTACTTTACTCTGATCTATTCCGCTTTGGCTCGCCTTCGAAGGGTACCTGTAATCACAGAAAGAAAGGAACAAAGAGCTAAAAGGTTAAATAAGGTGAAATATGTGGGAAAAACCAAAGAGCGTTGCTTCCCCAGCAATAACACCAAAATGGTCAATGAGAAATTGAGTGTGGAAAATACGTGTCGTAGTATATGTTGAAATCTCGCTGCCAAATAAAATTTATAACTGAAGCTTAAGGTGAGCCCTGGTGACAGGATCTATAAATAGATGGCTATGCGCACAAATACTTAAGCAAAGTATTAGTAATAAAAAGAAAGATTTACACAAATAACAATCATAGAAATTGTCATAAGATGTATAGTGGTTCCCCACTCACTTGGGTACTCCATTACCTAAGCCTCCCAACTTAAGATTTTTAACTCGATTCCCTCAACGTCGAGGGAATCAATTTACTAAATGAGGTAATTAATGGGTTATCACAACGTAATGAGCAATAAGCTCAATTACAAATAGAGCACTGGTGTAAGATAAAAGAAATTTTACAACAAAATACCTAAGCCTCTCAACAAATATATAAATGATATTAACGATTTGAGAGCCTAGTGAAGATGTAAATTGCCTTGTGAATGCGTAAACAAAACACACCGGGTAGTTTGCAAACGTGTAGAGAGATTGGAATCAGAAAACACTATTTCTTCTCTTCAAAATATTGTGGAAATATGAAATGTAGCTCTAGAATTTTTCTCTTCTATTTCATGTGTGCAAACAAAGAGTCCTAAGGTCTTTTTATAGAGTTAGGACCTAGGTGAGACGTCTACTAGACGTTGGGGTTTAAATCCTAACATTCACATTGCCAAAATCAAATTTCTAACTATTCAGTTTTGAGCCAACGGCTAACTGGTACTGGTACTGAAGTATAGGTATCGGTACTAGCTACTTACAATTTTCTCTGTAGGTGGCACACAAGAGTCTTGGTACCAGTATCTTTCATAGGTACCGGTACTTGTAAGGTTTAGGCTAGAACTGAGTCTTTAAACTGTGACCATTAGATACCGGTACTCATGATTAGTACCAGTAGTTCTTGTTCATAGTTTGAGACATATGCTCAAACCTGTGCCTTTTATATACCGGTACTAATGAACAGTACCGATACTTGCTTATAAGTACCTATTTTAAGTGAAGTAATCAGATCGTAGTATAAATCCTAGTTTATCTCTAATTAATTTTACAATCTAAGTTGATTCTTTGTTAAGAGGCATACATTCTATAAAACAAAAAATCTAATCTAGAAAATATGGAGGTCGAAGATGATCTTCTCTTTGACTCCTTTTCATCATGCCTATTTGCCTTGATCTTCACATAAATTTAAAAAGCACTCATTGCAAATATTAATCCACAACCTATTTCAAAAAAAAAAATATTAACCCATAATAATTTTGTTAACACCAAAATAAGATGTAGAATAAGGTTCCAACACCTGGGTCGAATACGGGGAGGCGAACATTTGATTTTGAAAATCCAGGTTTCGATTTATTTATTTTTTGTGCTTTTATCTTTTGTGATTTTTTTGGGTACTTTATTAAGGCAAGAGATTAGGTTGACAATATTTAGCTAATCTATTTGCAAAATATGAGAGAGAGAGAGAATGACAATATATATCTAAATAGAGTTTGCTACAAGAAATTAAAACTACACTAGAAAGCAAATAAAAGATGGAGAGGTGAGAAGAATCTCCCTCGATGGTTGCTTGGAGAACGACTCACTTTGACGGCGCCTGGATGAAGGTGGCGAAAGGCTAGACGACGAAGAATGGGATCGGAGGATGGAGGATGGGGCAAGATGATATTGCGGCGAGGATCTGCTTCTCGAATGTGGTGAGAGGATGGCCATGGGATACTCCAGGAAGAATGGGAGGAGTGGTGATCCTTTTTTAGTGGAGGAAAGGAGGATTAAAATGCATACGAGTCAACATCTATATTTAAAATGTTGCTGATGACCCACCTCAGTTGTTGCTGATGGCCCAGCTTACGCACCCGCTGGTGCTTGCGCGCGCACAGCCGTTGAGGCATGGTTGAAGGAGAGTCGTTGGATCATCATCTCGCGGCTGAGGATGCGCAGGGATTGCGCTCTTAAGATTTGAACGGGCGTGGGTCGATGAATGTCGATCGTCGGATCACAAATGGACACCTTTGATTGCATGGAAGAGTACACCCAGAATCATAGGCTGAAGTTGTGTGTGATCACACGTTGGATCATGCATAATCACGCGCATGTGAAATTCTCTTCATCTATCGCACCACGTGTCTCATTCTGTACCGGTAGATTCTGATCGAGTGCTCCAATTAAAGGCGATGCGCTTACTATGGATGCAGAGGGCATTGGAGGAGTCAAACTCGTGTCCATGTGTTGTGGGTGCTCCTCCTAACCACTATGCTATGGGCAAGATTGTGTCTCATGGAGGAATTTGCTGCTGAGGGTGGGGAGGCTTCCTAGCCATTGGATCTTGATCCAATGGTTGAGGTGCAAGGGCGAGATGATGGGGGCGCCCGCGGTAGTCCTTGGGTGGTTTGGATGATGCCGTGTGACAACATTTGGGCTATCCATCTTCAAATGCTCCTTGATAGTGCTACGGATATTGGATTGGACTGATTTTCAAGCTATTGGGTTGTGATCGTTGATCTGGATCCATCCTTTTGGTTGGATTCTTCATCTGGAGCTTCAAAATATGTCCATGTTCCCTAGCCACAGAAATATGTGAATTAATATGCAATTTATACAAGTCAACCTAAATGCAATATGATAAATGTTATGCATTATTCACAATGTTAAATGCAATGTTAAGCTTAGGAACTAACATAAGTAGGCATTTTATCATGAATAAATGCGTATTTATCAGCATATTCCGAAATTATTTGGATGAAAAATACTTTTAAGAGATTTTGACTTGTCATTTAATAAGATAATGAAACTGACATAAGTAGGCATTTTATCATGAATAAATGCGTATTTATGAGCATATTCCAAAATTATTTGGATGAAAAATACTTTTAAGAGATTTTGACTTGTCATTGAGTAAGATAATGAAACTTTGTTATAATACTAGCGCAATTAACCTCTCTAAGAACCCTGTACATTACTCCCAAACGAAACACATTGATGTGAGACATCATTTTTTAAGGAACAATGTACTGAAAGGGGAGATAGAGGTTGAATTTGTGAGTACTGATTTACAACTTGATATTTTTACCAAGCCTCTCAACTATGAGCAATTTAATTTTATTCGTAGGAAACTGGGCATATGTAAGCCCATTGATATTTCAAGAACTTAGTGAGTTAGTTTTTACACTTGTATGCAATTGAACTAAGAATGCATGTTGACTTCATCAAGTCAGGAAGCCTTCACTTGGTTCAAAAATTAAAAATCAACCTATATGCATAATCTGACGTCTGACATTATAGTCAGACGACATAAAATGCATTAAATGATGTCTGATTAGAATATTAGATGTCCATTGGCAAACATATGGTTCTCTCTGTGTGTAATATGGAGTTGACTAACTTGGAAGTCAATTGTTGCGTAATCTTAGCTTAGAGTTGAGCTATTTCCCTCAGGCGACGTCTAATTGCTATATCAGACAACATAGTAACATCTGTAGCCTCGTTTGATAGAAGATTAGTCGACACTTGGGAACTCATTTCTCTGAGTAGAAGAGATCTCCTAGAGGATTAGATGGCCACTCATGGAATTAGACATCGCATTATGTCATATGATAGAAAGTAAGTCGACACTTGCAGATTTTCTGATCTTAGACAATGAAAGGAACCTACTAATTTAGATAGCCAAAATCATGGACTAGACGTCGCATGGTGTCATCTGATAGGACATTAGACGACACTTGGGAGTTCCCTAAACCAAACTCAAAGAGAATTACTCACAATATGCGATGGCTGGTGCTTAAGGAAGATGTTTGATTTGACACTATAGCGTTGTCTAATATATAACTAGACGACACTTGGGATTGTCACTTTACTCATTTTGCCACCAAATACCAAATCCTGTTGTCTGATGAGTTGATTAGATGACCTCTGAAGCGAGAAGAGAGTGAACTTAGTGTAAACCCAAGGGCTTTTGGAGAGATTTTGAGGAAAATAAGGGGCCCACTTGCAATGTGGACCCCCACAACTAAAGACTCCTCAACTAAAACCCAAAGCCTAAACCCTCACACTCACCTCCATTGAATTACTCCTTCCCTCTCACTCTCTTACAACTGTCATCCCTCTACCCCTCGCGATGGTGCACGCACAAGGAGGAGATGACCTGCGACCCTCCTCCCATTGGTAGCTCTCTATCTCAATCCTTGATCTTGTGATTTCTCTTCTGCTTTAGTGTAAAAAATGATGATTGGATGAGTCTTTGAGTGTTTTCTTGCTTGATTGCAGCTACCAAGAACCCTAGATTTCCTTTTAGGTTTCCCACGATTTTGTCACATATCTAGGTCTAAGTAGGAGGTTCACTCACCCTCTTAGATGTTGATTTAAGAGTTAGTCGACCTAGGATTGAACACCCCTCTCCCTCACGTCGTCTGCCTTAAACTTAGGCATGCCTTAACTTGGCCAGGAATTGTTTGACACAAAGGAACTAAGAAAGGGGAAGTGATATAGACACATCTATTTAGGTTAAAATGCCTAATCGTGCATGTTCTTAGGCTTAGATTTGCATTTCAAGTTATAAATATTGCATAGCATGCATCATTTTGCATTTAAAGTAGTATATATTTTAGGTTAATTTGGTCCTTTTTATAGTCAGGAGAGGAGGATTTATTTCAGGGCCTTGGATGGACGATCGGACTGTATGGATCTGATTAGGATGACGATCGGAGTCTAACGCCGCTGAAATTGTCTATATTGGAGTCCCGTAGCATCACACGAAGTCCGAGGAAGATCAATGGCCAGGGGGCAATGGGACATCCATACGGGTTTTGGATGGAAAATTCGACATATGGATGGATCCGGAGTGACGATTGCAGTCCGGCAATACGAGAATCATCTCGATCTGAGCACTGTGGCACCCTCAGCAACAGAAAGAAGATGGATGGCCCAGATAGCACCATGTGGCTCCATCCAAGCCGCCCAACACCAGCCAGCAGTGCCAGCACTGGCTTCTCTACATCCACATCCTCAATTCTCAGCCGTTGGATCTTGATCCAATGGCTGAGAAGCCATCCACGCCACTCTTTAGAGGATCCTCCACACGACCATCTCACGTCGTAGTAAAGTGGTAGAGAGAGGCACTCCCAAAGGAGGGGTGCAGGTTCGAATCCCCACAGCCCTCCCAATTCCTCAATTAAGCCGGCACCCAACGCAGCACGTACACGGATGCACGTGCATAGCCACCCACACCGCGCGTGCACCCGCACGATATGGTGCGTGACAGGCGCACGAGCACAACACCAGCAGGGCGTGAGTGGCGGGGGGTGCGATCTTTAGTTACAGTTAGGCAGGCCTTTAGTGACGCTTGCTGTTGTCACTAATGGCCCGTCTGCAGCAGCAAAGGAATTGAAGGCGCGGATCTTCAGCAACAGAAAGGGCGGATCTGTAGCGACGTTTACGGACGTCAATAATGACCCATATACGAATTTGTTCTTCCTCCTCTACTATAAAAGGACCTACCCACCACCATTCCAAACCATCTCTTCCTTTCTTCCTCTTACCACCTCCAAGGCTTTAGAGAGAGCTTGTCCCAAGCCCGGGATGCTCCTCTAGAGTAGAAAACCAAATAGTTTTCCCTCCCCTCATCCCCATTTGTGGAGCATTTCGTGGCCATCCTCTCACTGCCTTTCAGGAAGAAGTTCCTCACCGCAACGCCGTCCTACCCCATCCTCCATCCTCCGGCTCCGTCTTGCTCCTCACCACCTTCCTCCAGGTGACGTCAGAGTGAGTCATCCTTCGAGCAACCATCGAGGGGGATTTTCTCATCTCCATCTATCTTTTCTGCTTTCTAGTGTAGTTTTTCCCGCTTTCTTAGTTGTAGAAAACATTGGATTCAGAAATATATGTGATTCTCTCTCTATTATATTTTTTGCAAGTAGATAAAGTTTTCATTGACCTCATCTCTTGTTTGATAAAAATACCAAAAAAAAATAGAAAAGATAAAAATGACAAAAATAAATAAAAGCGAAATGTGGATTTTTTAAAACCAAATGTTCGACTCACCGTGTTCAACCCGGGACTCACTTTTTCAGTTTTGGTTATAAATTTTATCTGATAGACACATTTTGCGAGCTACGACGACGGGTCCTCCAAACCCCTAATTTTAATTTGCGAAACACGCCTACATCAGGAAGCCACCTTCTCTAGTCGACCAGTCTATGTTCTTGTTGATCATGTCATCTCTAAACATGCTATGGAAAAGTTTCAACACTTTTTTGTATCTAAGGTCAAGAACTCATCCCATAATATGGTCAGACTTCGAGTTTCTAAACCTGAAGGACCACCTTCAAGCCCTTCACCTTGTCAAGCTCTTTGATAGATTTTTCCATGCCTATGTGGGTTGCCTTGGAGTTTATCCAGACCTAGTTCTCCTATTCTATGCGAACATGAGAGACGTAAGTGGAGATGACTCCATCATCCTTGAGACTTTCATCTTGGGAGTCAAAATCAAGGTCACCACAAACCTTGTCTCTCGTATTCTAGAACTTCCTGATGAGGTGACTACTTCAAGGATTTAAGTGAACATTTTACCATCGAACAAGTAAACTGGGAACTCATCCTCCTTGAAAAATACCATCCAGCCATAGGAATCATCCCAAGCAACAAGCTAAAACCACTAACCTATCTTTTAGCACGCATGCTTTGCTAGGATTTATTCAACAAATTCAGTGGGTTCGACTACATCTCTCGAAACCTCACTAACTTATTGTTCGTAGCTGCCACAAAAGTTCCCTTCAATTTCTGTTTACTCATTCTTAATGTTATGAATGAGGATCACAGAGCCTCGCTGCCATTTGGGGTTCTCATAATCCATAATTTTAAACATTTCAAAGTAGCCCTCTCCAGCCAAATGGTGAACAAGACCACCAAACCATATTCAAGAGCCACTGCATCTAAGATGGGAATCAAACCTCGTGAGGATCAACCACAAGAAGTGTAGGAAGAACTTCCTGACTATCCTCATAGGATCCCGCCTCTCTCTTTATCTGTTCCCTATTCAGCCTTTAATGCATCAATGAAGTTAGCTAGTGAGTGCCCCCATCCTTCTATCGCCGAAGGAATACAACTTATGCTCGACCGTTAGGTGAAGATGCACAGGGATTTCACTGAGTTTCGTGAGCATGTGGATCAATGATTTTCAACCATAGAGCAGGATCGTGAGCAAATAAGACATCATTGAGTGGAGGACACTACAAGATGTTGCAAATAGACGATGATGATAATTTCAGCAAGTTCTGTTTACACTGGTTGCTACTTGATCTATGAATTCTCCTATTTTTTCCTTTGGTCGTATTTATCTCTGTGTTAGTATGGCCATTGTTGGCCCACTTTGGTTGTTCTTTTTGTTATGGTCTATTTCATGTGTTATCTACTAAGTGGCTCTAGCCACATATGCTCTATTATGGGAAAAATTCTAGGTAGATAATAGGCACACACACACACACATATCTTAACACGAATAGATAACATGAATGGTCTTTAGTGATGTTCTTTGCATGATCAATTGTCACCTAAAACTTATATACTTCTTTGCATGCTCTAGGTATAACCCTCTATTCCACAGTTATTCAAGTTTATTTGTGGAGTTCTAATAGCCCTTTCATTTCTTGATTATCACATACTCATTGTTATCTATAGAATTGTGATTTGTGTTTATTTGTTGAAGCCTTGTTTATTACATAGCTAGTAGTGCTTGAAGCATTGTCTTATGAGAAGCTATCCCATTAGAGGTACCCTTTTTGGTGACTTTCAAAAAGGGGGAGTAAATAATTGAAATTATGCAAGTTCAACTACACTTTTGATTGAAATTATGCGAGTTCAACTACGCTTTTGCAATTGAAATTATGTGAGTTCAACTATGCTTTTGCAAAGTCTTTGTCTTCACTAACTCTTTCACGAAACTCTAAAGCAAGGTGCTGTTAGATCCGTAATAAGTCATTTACAAATTAAGAATGAGTCATTTTAGTAAGGGGAGCTTTCTTGTAAAATGAGGTTTTTAAAGTCATCAAAAGGGGGATATTGTTAGTGCAACCCTCTAATCTTGTTTTAATGATCTTTCAAAACCCATTAACAAGCACTAAATATAGATCAAAGTGGTTGTATAGACTCTCTATATCGTAAAATGACAGGAAGGCAGGATCTGATTTTCATGAAGTAGAGAGGTAGAGAACTCAAGTGAGGAAGCAAAGGAGATGGTGGCCAAGATAGTTCCTGTAGAGAGTGTCCTTGTAATTTATTTCTTGTATTCATGTGTCTAGAAGTATTGTAAGGAGTCCTTAGATGCTTGGAGCAGGCTAGGAATCGAATATAACTAGACCTACCCATGAAGAAACTCTTACAAAATCATTTCAAGTTAGTACATCCAATATAGGACATCTACACTATGTATCAGACATTTGATAGCCTCTACAAACGTCTCCCAACACAACCCGACGACCCAATCTCAATAAAAGGAAGATGACTTTCCTCATTTTAATTATTAACGACGACCAATCACACTATCAGATGTCTCCACAGATATCCAGATGTCTGACATGATCTTTAGACGTCCCATTGATAGACGCTATTTTCGAAATTCGAGCCATTTTGATTGCACAGAGTTGTAAGAACACTTTCCCGCTTTTGCAAAGTAATAAGTGCATAATTTAAAGGGTTAACATGCTTAATTATGTTAGTTTCTTAGTATTATTGCATTATACACAGAGTATTTTATGTAACAATTGCATGCATGTATTTGAGAATTAAGAAGAGACATTTGAGCTTGATATATTATATTTATTCGTGTGGAGCTATTTTATGTGCTTATATTGGGTTTATAATGTTTGGTTTGACACTAATTAAATATCCATCTAATTATATATTATTTTATGCTTTTGTAGAAGTATATTTAATATTGGTCTCTAATGAAAGAGCACAAAATCAGGAAACTAGTGGCAAAGATGGAATTCAAAATGGATGTATGTGTTGAACAACATGCAGGAAAAATAAAATAAGAGGAAAAAAAGACAGAGAAAATTTTAAAAAAGCTATTATTTAGTTTCCCATTCCCCCCGTCTTCCCATTCACATAAGTGATTCCTAAATCCTAATTTCCATTCTCATCTCTTATTCATGTCAATTCCCATCCGCTCTTCTCTTTCCAAATCAAGAAACGTGCTATCTATTTCTGATTCACATTCCTAATTTCCAAATTTCCCTCCCCATGCATGAAGTCTTGTTGGGAACCGTCGGGTAAGTCATTGGTGACTAGGTTCATATTATCTATGTGGGAATGATGAGTTCCCAATTCAAGTCCTGATTTATTTGGGGGATCTATTTGCGAGCTAAGTATCTCTCCTACCCAGGATGAATGAAGGCTCGTCGGATCCTCTTTCTCGCTATTTAATTGCCATGCACTTTCTCGACCGTATAACGACTTGACCGCACCCTCTCTTTCTCTTTCTCTCGATCTCTCATCTCATGTCCCTGCGTCCTCCCTATCCTGCACTCTTTCCTTCTCAACTCTCTCTCCCCCTCGCACTCCCTCTCAATCTCACATCTCTTTCTCTCTCTATTGTTTCTTGCCTTACGTATATGTGCCTCGATTCTCTCACCCCGATCAACAATCTCCTTGAGGCGCATGTGACCATGACAGAAGCATCTCCTCCGACCTCCTATCCTTTCTATCCAACACACGCGAACACCTCTGGCTCTCTCCTTCTCTTCATCTCCTCTTCTCCTCTCTGTGACTTTGGCTTCTTGAACTGTTGCCTGAGCTTCCTCCTTCGCCATTCTTCTTCCCTGATAGCATGCCTCAAGCCATGACCTCCTCCTCTTCGGTCTCCTTCTCCTCCTTTAGCGATTGCTCTCGCACCTCTAGTCCTTTCCTCTTCCATTCCCTTCTTCACCTTCACCATCTTCTTCTCTTGTCTCCTTCCCTTTCACTCCTGTTTTCCTTCTTTTTCTTCCACGTTCTCGTAACCGTCCTCCTCTTCCTCTCCTTCTTCTTTCCACGCTCTCTCCTTTTTCTTCTCTTTCACTCTCCTCTTTCTCTCTACACTATCACCATTATCTTCTCTTCTTCCTCTCACACCTCTCCTTCCTCTACATTTTTCTTCTTTTTCTTCTCATCTTACTCCACCACCTTCTTTTTCTTTTTTCTCCTCTTCATTCTCACTCTTTTTACACCACCTTCTCCTCTACACGTTCTTTCTCTCTCTTCCTCTCTCTCTACACATGTCCATCACCATCACATCTCCCTTGCTATTTTCTCTTAGTGATTTCTCTTTTGCTTTCAGGTTCTCAACGAATTCCATGTATTCTTCGCATCTTTGCCTCTTCTCTGCACACTTCTTGTGACTTCCCGCATGTCTTTGCATCTTTGACTTCTCGCCTTTGCACCCATTTTTACCAAGTATCGTTGACAGCTTTCTCTGCCCCCGTCATGATCTTGCTGGATTCCTTCCTGAGCCTCTTCACTCTCTTCTCTTTCATCATCTCATTATTTTTTTGTTTTATCTGTCTTCTTGTGTCATTGTGACCTTTTAGTAGTATAAAAATTCTTGTTTTCATTTTCGTGTTCTCTTTGTATTTGTCTCTATGTTTGCTTCGTTTATTTGCTTTTATTGTATATAAGAAAATAGTTGGCTTAGTTAGGATATGAAATATCTAGATATCTCTACCTCCCTATGAGACAACCTATACTCCCGACATTACTCTTATATTTTTCGGAGATGATTTTATAAATTTAAACGACATCTTCTCACAACTATGACGATAGATTTATCCTTTACGCAATTTCACAATCACAAAGACTAACTCCCTGATATACTTGTCTTCTAGTCATCCAAACACACCATTAGACATCACCCAAGATGTCTGATAAATTGTTACATGAACCCTATATAAGGTCGGATTCAATAGGAAACTTCCAGGGAGCTCATCCCACAAAATCAGTTGACTAATCTAAACATCAGACGTCACTTATTGTGATATATGTCATCTAATCTTTTCTCTTGTCGTCTAGTGGTCTAGACAAACTTTGCCCCCTTTTCTTATAGTATGAACTCTCGACGTCTATATTTTCTAATAGATGTTTGCTAAGGCGCATCGAACATCTGAAAATCAAATTAGACATTTGTTATTGGCTGTCAGTTAGGCAGTCTTTTCAAACCGAGATCTGCCTTATGGAAACTTGTTACTAATGGCCATAAGACCCTATTTGAGCATACTATGACCACCCTAAGACCTATAAAAACATAGCACAACACTTTCAAGAGAGGTTAGCACCAATATACATCAAAATCTCAAGTGTCCACTTAAATGAGCTCTTTGATGGAATTTAATTTGAATAAAATAAAAAATAAATGATTTTCTAAATCCCAAGAACAATCCTTTCATCCAATCATCAACACATAATGAGAGAAAATGAGAGATACAATAGAGGGATACCTGAATCCATCGTAGTGGGAGGCTTGTTGAGAACAATCACGAGGATCCTCTGGAACTGTTAGAACTGCTTCTCCAACGAGAGGTAGTGGTAATGGTGCTTCTAGAGTGTTTAGAGAACGAGAGTGGAAGGAGACTGAGAGAGAGCATGTCCCTTGAGTTTTGTCATGGGCCTTTTATATTCTCTACAATGGGATGCAGAGAAAACGTAAACCCGCCCACTCCGCAGAGACCCCTCCGGGGACCATAACCATTGGAATTGAAATGATAATTCTACCCATTACTGAATTTCATTTCCCTCATGGTTTCTATTTATGAATTTCTATACTCTTACGAGATGTGAATAGTCACATAATGTAATTAGATCACTTTAATGACCGTAAATGTAATGCCAACTATGTATGTATATATGTAACATATAATTCCTTAATAATAATATATGATGGTTTGCATTATGAGTCTAACAATCTCCCACTCGAACCACATATATTATCCTTATAATCATACGCTTACACATGCCTTTATGAGCTCAATAAGACAACATCACAATAAACCACATCTCTACTAATCTCGTCCATACTCTGTCAATATACGACCAAAGTTGGTGTTCGTCATTATAAAATCGACTAGACCAAACAATAATCACATATATCAACACAAGTAATAATATAGATCTGATATAGGTACATAGCATGAAAATTACATGTTAATGTGATCCATACATGCCTATTGTCAATTGGTCCAAAACCTTATCATACAAGAGATCACATAACAAGGACAAATGAGTTCCAAAATTTAAACGAAATTTATTATGTGCATAATTGATAATATATGTCCATACATCAAACATCAAAAATGGAACAAACTCCCACTGAATTGTCATATCATAAAATGCATACAACACCCATGCAGACAACATGCTCATGAAAAACCTTTGGCATTAGCCCTTTAGTGAGCGGGTCTGTCACCATGGAGTGAGTCCCAATGTGTTCAATGGACACTTGTTCATTTTGAACCTATTCCTTGACCGCTAGGAATTTAATATCAATGTGCTTCGACCTTGAAGAACTTTTGTTGCTATTGGAGATAAGACAGTCGAATTATTGTCATAGTAAAATCGAAGTGGTCTTTCAACCCTGTCAATGATTCGCAGTGCTATGACAAAATTCCTAAGCCATACCCCGTGATTTGATGCCTCGAAGCATGCTATAAATTCTGCTTCCATAGTGGAGGAAGCTATCAAGGTTTGCTTAGCACTCCTCCATGAGATAGCTCCTCCAGCTAGCAGAAAAATGTATCTTGAAGTAGATCTTTGGGCATCCTGACATCCCACAAAGTTGGAGTTGGAATATTCGAGGACCTCTAAATGATCTGATTTCCTGTATGTGAGCATGAAGTCCTTTGTTCTTTGCAAGTGGCACATGACCCATTTGGCTGACTTCCAATGATCAGATCCAGGCTTGCTTAAATACCTGCCTAGCATGCCAACAATGTATGCTAGGTCTGGCCGCTTGTAGACTTAGGCATACATTAAACTTCCCATTGTTGATGCATATGGAATATTTTCCATTTCTTTTGCTTCAAAATCATTCCTGGGCATTGGTCAAGAGAGAATTTATCTTTCTTAGCCACTGGAGTATCTACTAGTTTGTAATTCTCTATGCCAAAACACCTTAGAATGGTATCAATATTTCTCCTTTGCGATAATCCAAGAATACCATGAGAATGATCCCGTCGTATTTGGATTCCTAATATAAAGGAAGCTTCACTAAGATCTTTCATTGCAAAGTTACTTGAAAGATATTTCTTGGTTTCCTGAAGCAAACCATTATCATTACTGGCAAGAAGAATGTCATCTACATACAAAACCAAGAAAATATGTTTTCTCTTACAAAATTTATGGTATACGCATTCATCAACTGAAATTGTCTCAAATCCAAATGAGACAATTACTTGATGAAATTTGTAATACCACTGTCTTGAAGCTTGTTTTAATCCATAAATGGCTTTCTTTCATTTGCAAACCATTTTATTTGCGTCTCCTAATGCAAAGTTTTCTGGTTGTACCATGTAAATTGTTTCATTAATGTTTCCATTAAGAAACATTATTTTTATATCCATTTGATGTACCTTGAAATCAAAATGACCTACTAAAGTCATTATGGTTCTTAATGAATCTTTATATGAAACTAGTGAAAATGTCTCTTTATAATTAATGCCTTCCTTTTGAGTAAACCCTTAGCAACAAGATGAACCTTATACTTTTCTACATTACATTGTGAATCTTGTTTGGTTTTAAATATCCATTTACAACCAATGGGCTTCACACCTTCAGGAAATGGGACAACATCCCAAACCTTGTTGTCACTCATGGATTTCATCTCCTCATTCATGGCATTGATCCAATCTTGAGAGTTGGAACTCCTCATGGCATGAGAGACCGAAATGGGATCTGTATCCATTTGGTCAGCCTCTAGTTCCAGGAGAAAGACAACATAAACACTTGATATTGCACTTTTCCTTTCTCTACTGGATCTTCTAATGGGTGTATGATCTGGAACGCTTTGAGGTTGTTCAGTTTGATTAATGGTAAGATTATTTGATAAACTCCAGTTTATCATCATTCTTATGCATTAAAATAAACTTAGCTCTTAGGATTTTGCTCTGCAAATGGGTTTTTGGGTTGCATTTAGGCATCAATTACGTTAGGCATGCATTGCATTTTTTATTGTGTTTTTAATATGTTTCTTGGAGTGTTAGGGACAAATAGCTTGATAGATCCCTAAAACCCTAGCACTCTTGAAGGCAACTAGTGAAGAGGAAGCTCAATCAGGCTAGGACTCAGCTAATTCCAGCTCATCATGGCTAGATACCAGCTCTCTTGGACTAGGGTTAGCTGCATTCAACTCCATTCAGCTCATCTTAGTTGAATGGTAGCTCAAGGTAGCTCATCTCAGCTCAACCTAGCTCAAGCTAGCTTAGATCCAGCTTAACTTAGTTGAGTCTAGCTCATCTTAGCTCCCTTCAGTTCACTGGGAGCTCTAGCTAGCTCAACTGAGTTGACAAGAGTCGACCTCAACTTAGGCCTAGCTTATTCCAGCTCCACCCAGCTCATGGCAGCTGAAGTCCATGCTAGTTGAGCTACTACTTGTCAACTAGTAGCTTAGCTAGCTCTGGAGTTCTCATCAGAGGCAGTTCCAGCTCAACCTAGCTCCAATTAGGTTGAGGCCAACTCAACTTAGCTCAACTACCCAAGCCTAGCTACTAGCATAAGAACTAGGTAGCTTAGCTAAGTAGTTGAGCTCCCTATGAAGCTACCTCAGCAGATTCAACTCCAATTATAGTAGCCACCAGCTCCAGATTATTTTCTCTAGCTCCTCCTTCATGAAACCCTAGCTCCACTACTTCTACTCTACTAGCTAAGCTAGCTTAGCTAAGCTCCCAACTAACTCCACCTCCATGGCCATCCACCCTTTCCCCTTTAACCATAACTAACCCTAACCTAACCCATCCCTTTTAGCACCAACCCACACCAAATACACCACCCACACCCCTTCATGTTGGCGCAAGAAACACCACATGCATCCCTTCATTTTGGCGCCAACATGTGCCAAAATCCTAGTCCTATACATCACCACCTAAAGCCATCCCTACCACCCACCTAATACCTTCTAGAAACCCTCCTTTGGCGCCAACCTTAACCCCCCTTAACTACCCTAAACTACACCCTAGTTGGTTCCAAAATACACCACCCACACCCCCTCATTTTGGTGCCACCTATATCTACCCTTAATCCCATAACCACCACCACATGGAGCCATCCTAACCCTTCCTAAAACCCATGCCACTTAACCCACCTAAACCCTCTTATAGTAGGCACCAAAACACCTAACCACACCTCCACATATCCCTTAAGTTGGCGCCAACTAACCCTAGCCATCCATTTCCTAACTACCACCCTATGATCTAATCTTAGCCCTACAACACACTAACCTATCCCTTAACCCTACCCTACATAGAGTTGGTGCTAACTCTTCCACCCACCATAACCACCACCTCATACACCTCTCTACCTCTACGCCAACCTTCATCCACCATCCATCAACCAACTTCCACATCCTAGACTTCCATCACACCACCTTTCCTTTAACCTTAGTTAACTATCCTTACCTCCTATATATACCCATACCTACCACCATTAACAAGCACCTTTGGCTACATATTTTCTACCTATACTTTCACCTACATAGAAGGCCAAGTGACGAAGAAGAAGAAGAAGATTAAGGGGACACTCTGTCCCCTTGGTAACTTCCCCTCTTCTCTTCTCTCTTGAGCCCACACTAGCCAAGGGAAGAAGCCAGGCATTGGAAGGAGACCTAGGGTACATGCCTACCCTAGGAGGAGGATTTGAGGGTGGTACACAGCCACCTTTGGAGGAGCATTTGAAGGTGGAATTCCATCCACCTTGGAGGAGATCAAGCACACCCCCCTTTGGGCTTGCCAGGAGACCACAACTTGGAGGAGCTTTGCAAGGAGAAGGAGAAGAAGGAGCTCCTTTTGACTATGGGAGCCAGCCACAGTTGGAGAAAGAGCATCTCTTCTTCACCAACATTCAAAGGATTAATGCTTTGCATTTTTTTTATTTTTTATTTGCTAGTAGTAGAAGCATTCCTCTACTAGGGTTTTTGTAAAACACTTTTTCCATCAATTAAAGTTGCCTTTTTCTCAATTAGTCTTTGTTGCAATTCTTATTACTTTTTCTTTAGTGCATTTACACTCTTTCTTTCTAATTACCCTAGGCCTCCACGTGCCTAGGGTGAGCTTAGAAAGAAATCATTTTTGCCACTTAGATTTTAGCTACTAGGTGTTAGTCTTTTCCACCATTAAAACCGCATTATCTTATTATTCAAAAATCCAAAAAAAAATTTATATATTCAAAAATCAAAAAGGAAAGTTGATATCCCATTTTTCGAGTAAGAGATTAGAATTTTGCAAACATCGCCTCCTTGGACGACCCTAGATACTCTCCCTATCTAGGTTTAAAAATTTAAAAGTGTTTGTGAATTCGCGTGTTACAACGATTTGAAAATCCTAATTACAAATCACACGTATTTTCGCAACATTATCCACATTATTTTCTTCCCTTGATGTTGTTGGAATAACATTTGGAATAAGAACTTGACATGTTCAATGGTTTCCTTATGAATAGGATCTGGTTCTTCAAAAGTAATGTGGCGATTATCACCCCCAAACTAATGTCCTCAAAGAAATTGACATTTTTGGCCTTAAAAAATGATTGAGTCGTTGGGTCATAAAAGTTATAACCCTTCGACCTCTTAGAACATTCTATAAAATAGTAAGTAACCATCTTAGAGTCCTTTTTTCTTTGGTAGGCCTGTATGGCCTAGCTTCTGCTGGATACCCCTAAATATGAAAATGTTTTAGACTAGGTACCTTAGTAGTACACATTTCAAAGGGATTTTGGGTACTGCTTTAGTTGGTACTCTATTGAGAACATATATAGCTATTTTTAACTATTCACCCCATAAAGACTTAGGTAAAGAGGTATGACCTATCATACTCTGTACCATATCCTTAAAAGTTCTATTGAGGCCCTCAACAACACCATTCATGCTTGGTGTCCCAAGCATGGTGTATTGAGGTACTATGCCACACTCATCTAAGAAAGAAGCAAAAGGTCCTGGATGCTATACACCTGATCCATTATGCCTACGGTAGTATTCACCACCACGATCATATATAGAATTTGAACTCATCTAAGGACTGTGACTTTTGTGAAGAAGAAATAAATAGTTGTATCTAGAGTAGTCATCTATGAACGTAATAAAATACTGTTGTTTGACGACTTGAGTCTCGTCAACCGACGGAACCCGAGTCATCACAGATGGCATCAGAGCAAGGTCACCCCACTAATCATAAAATTACCTGGAAAGGCCATACAGACATTCATATTGTGTCGCGGATGGGGTACTCAGCTGCATAATGACGTAGTACCCTAGTCCTGATCTTCCACTATGTTTTGACTTGATTCACTTCTTGATTTCCGATCTTGTCCCCGTCCCATTTATTCTTCTTATTTTTTTTCCCGTCGTTAAGGTCATCCCTTCAGTCGTTGGGCTGAGTAGATTAAAGTCCTCTTAGGGCATCACTCAATCTGAATGTTATCTTAAGAAGTAAATGAGTAACTTCTTGGTTCATCCACCATTTCTGTGATTGTATAGTTTCTCGGGGTTTTGCTTATGGTTTTGATAGTAATAAAGCGGATTTCCATGCCGACGAACACGTTAATTTGTAGCACTACTTGGTTGTACACATTTGTAATGCTTAAATTATATCATCCTTTTTAAAACCACCCAACCATTGGTTCTTTAAATATCCATATAGGTTACATATATTTTTAGGGCACATATAAATATGTGTGGGATGACTTACAGTGGTATAATTGTGTTAATAGTGGAGTACATATAATTAACATCGATCACTTGGAAAAGGGTAGATTATTCTCGGCTAGCACGTGATATTGCACAGTTTGTACCACATTTTTGTACTTATGATTATTGAATGATAACTACGTGATAGTTTAGACTCTTTAGAAAATTTATGACAACATGAAAAGTAATTAGTCATTATGAACAACAATAGCCACAACTATTCATTTGGAATAAAATCGGTAAAAATTTTATCATAGCTTGTGGTCAAATAATTTCATTGGGGTCAAGGCCAATAGTTAGTTAGTATTTGTTAGTCTCAGCTAATTCTTGCATGATGGGTTTTCTATCCTTGTAAGTATAAAATATGTATATATACGTTTTCACGATGAATTTGACTCGTAACATACCTTAACATGTCAATATTTATATTTAAAGCCTATGAGGGATTGAGTCAGAGATATACGATTCATTGCGTTATTAACATAGTTTCGTAAATAGTCAATCATTTTAATAACCTTTGAAGAAAGATGGTTGTCTTGTTTTCGATGCAGCTAGTAACGGATATACATTATCTTCAAGGTTTAATGTTAAATTTTTGTAGAAACTAATTTTTGTAAAACATATTACTTAGATGGAATTGAAATTAAGTTATTATTAGGATTGGAATGAAATTAATCAATTAGTAGTTAGAATAGCATGGAATTAATTGATTTTCGTCTTCGAAATTTTATTAGTAAGAAAATAGCGATGGAACAAATATGTTGGTTTTTGAATTTCTGGCATGATCGATTGTACTCCTACAAAAAGGGGTAAATAATCTAGCTAATCCTTGTGTCTGTTATAAGGAAAAGAAGATTCGTTATATTATCATCCTATTTGATTTCATAAGTTTAGGGTAAATGTATTTTCACTACAAATATTGTACTAATTATGAACCTTGAGGTGTTCCTATCGTGCTATTTATGATTGACCTGCGTAGGATAAATGAGGAAAAATTGTTATGTATTAGCTTATTATTGCTAATTTCATTGTCAAAGGTATTTAAATAAACAATGGCTTATACATTTAGGATATTGATAATCAAATAATTTGTATCATGTTTATGGAGTTGGTCTTAACTTATAAAGTTGGGCAATTCAATTTGGAGTGTTATAAAAGAAATAAATATGTAAAATTGGGTGAGTGAAAAGATATATATACATCGCTTGTTTTGCTGGATTAAAGAAATAATATGATAACTCCCTTTATCAATTGTATCAAAGGCTAAATCGCGAAATGTGGTTATACCTGGCATTGTCAATTGACGGTTATCTTGGTGATAAGTGAATATGTGGATACGATATAGTTGATAATTGAATTGAACATCCGAATGAGACTCCAATCAACCTAGAAAATGATATTTCTATTATTCTTCTTAAGAATTGGAACATTTCATTGCTTAGAGTCTAGAGCTTACATTTTACTCGCCAACTATAAATGTTTTTATTTGGAAACCTATATTTTACCTTTGAAAGTGATTTAAACGTAAAATTCTTACATTCTTTCATGCTCTATGTTTTTAAGTTCACAAATTAAGATCATTTCATCAGCATGGATCTAAAATTTTAGGAGATTGTGTTTTGCACCTTGCAACTCTACATTAAATTGAAGACATCTTCCTATGTTATGAAGTATGTCTATTAATTTGAATTATTCTTGAATTGTGTATCATAGCTAACTGATTTTGCCTTAACAATAGTTATAAATTACCATTATCATCATTAACTTTGTCATTAGATTTAAGGGCATACCAATTCAGAATTTTTCCAATTGCTAACACCATAGACTGTAGGGGATCACAAATTCTTCTTTGACTTGCTCTGTTAATGGTTGATGAAAATTTGACATTAGTCGATAGCAAATTTTTCTGTTTAATTCAATTGTTTGCATAAACACACAATTCTTTTGTATAGAAACTCTTTTAACAGCATACTGATTTCTTGCAAGGTTGTCCATTAGTTGTTGCATGTTTGGTACAAATTTAAAGAGAATTCTAGACCTATTAATGAAAGCATTTTTGGTTCTGAGACCAGCATTACAAATGATAGCGATGCTAAATATATTGAAAATTTGTAAAACAAAATATTGGTAAAAAATTTTTCAATTGATGAATGCGGATAAAGATATGGAGATCCCGAATGGCGACATTGATAACCTATGCCAACTCTTATATCATCTTTTGACATCTGAATAACTTAGGTATATTAATAAAAAATGACTTCTTTTGATTCACTGTATTGTTATTAAATACGCTAATCATTGTAGTCCTCTATGGAGGATAAATGAATAAAATTATCTATACTCAATTAAAATTTTGGTACAATCATCGACATCAAATGGCTGTTGTAACCTATCATTCGGGGTGTCGTAAAGAGTGTATTATTAAGTTTTGGTAGGAGATTTTGATTTTTAATGCAGTGGAACTTATATTGATATACCTTCCCTTGTAGAGCCACAACTCAGTTCACTTTGAAAGAAACCATACATACGGTCAAGCTGTATAAGCTACTTAGCGATTTTCTGAGTCCAAGGCAAGATGTTATAAATCATAATGTAAATGAGTTAAAATAAAAAAAGATGGGGGGTCTAATTTACGATTGTATCTTGCTATCATTATTTACATTTTCCTCCTTTGATGAAAGAAATGGTTTCTTAACCTTTATATTAGAATAACATACGATATGGTTATAACTCTTGTTTCCCGATAATTGACAAGTTTTATGTTTGAAGTCCTTGAGTCTGCAATTAATTCTTTATCTGCTATTCTGGATAGTTGAAAATTATTCTTGTTTGGATGATGAGATAAGCAGTGATCTAGTGGGATAGGAAAGAGATGTACTGCAATTAAGGGGTTAATAATTATAATTTAGTCACTTGTATTTGATGATTGAGTTTACTTTAATATTTTTTGTACCTAACTATATCTAAGTGAATTTCATTAAACTAGCAAATTTTGGTTGTTAAAGTTGGAAAATGGAAGTTCTTGTTCATTGAATGTGATTGATTTTGTTGTGGATTCTTATGATTTGCATACCTCACACCTTAACCACCATTTAACCCCTTCATGTTATTCCTTGGACCGTGTAGTTACCTTACAACCACATGCATTCGGAATAATCTTCTATAACTTTTCATTTAATGTATTATCAAGAAAATAGAGTCCTTGTTTAGTTAGGTGTGGGTAAAGTATTCCGAGGGTTTACTGGTGAGTCCATAACATCCTGGTTTGTTCTTTTTAAGGTTGTTATTACCTCTTTAAGGTTGTTTTGGACCGCTTGCTTGCATGTCTCCCTTCGTACTTACACGTTCGCTCGAGTTTTAGGGACAAAACTCCCTTTAAGGTTATATTTGTAACATCCCAAAATTCGGACTCTGAGTCATTTCAAAGTGGTTCGGACTAATTTGGACCCGGAAATGCGGTTGTGGTTCGAGGTTCGATGCTAGTGTCAGCACCTCCTTAAATTGCTAAAAAATGTGTATTTCGAGCAAACCCTTGGTCAAACATTGTCAAAAGGGTGTCATATGTGGTACCATTGGATTCCTCTCATCGCAAGCTTTCCGATGACACTTGTTTTGTGAGATTCGAGATGTCTAGCTCAAGATATAGCCAAAATAAGTTAAAAAGGACCTAAATGTAAGGTGGATCCAACCTTATGGGTATTTTAGGTATTTCACCCTACTAGTTCTAATCCCAACCACCCCTAAGGCCTATAAAAGGATCCCCTTGGGTCCTTGGGTCGTCATTAGCCTTTAAGCCTCTCAATTAAGAGAGGAAAAGAGGAGGAAAATCTTGGATTTTCCTTTTAAAATTAAAAAATTTTCTTTTCGAGGACCCGGTTGTAATTCAGCAAAATGTAGGCTTCCCACCGAAATTTTCGCGGAGGCACGGGTGTGCAGGTGCGTGGGCGTGAGAGCGCGGGCACATCGAGCGGTGCGTGCGAGGGTAGTCTGGTCTGGTTCTTGACCCCTTTGCACTTTTTCAACTAGTTTGAGGCCTTCCCAACCTCGGATTTCGACAAGTAAGGTATCGTTGGAATCGTATCGATTCATACTATGCGTTGGTATGAGTTTTCTCACTTTTGAGTTCTTTATCCTTATTATAGAATTAGAAATGTAATTAGGTGTTTTTGACCCTATTTTTGGTTCGTTTGAATCAGGTTTGGCCCTGGTGCATGCACAGATTTCGAGGTAGGTGTGGATACTAACCCCAGGCCTTGTGCACATGGTTTGGAGTTACCGTGACCCTCCGATGACATTAGGTAGAGTAGTCTCTCTCCTTTTCTATATAGTTTATCTACATAGTGATTTTCTTTGTGTATTGCACCGTTTAGCATGTGTTCTTACCTCTTACTTAGATCGGATCCATTTGTGTATTTCTTGTAGCTCTAGGTATTGGAATATTAAATATATTGATGAAATCAAGTTCACTTGGAATGTGAATAACCAGAGTAATATTGTTAATTGCCGCATTAAAAGGGGTTAATGAAAAATTATTTGATAATTTTCATGAAATGAATTATAAAATAATTAAGCTTGTTGAATATGGTCATAATATCACATGTGAGAAATAAATTTCTATTTTGAGTAAAATTGGCATCATCAAGATGGTTAAATAATAAATTGATTGGAACCTCGATCAGAAATTGAGAATTTCCAGGAAATAGATAAGTTAGAAGATACTGTGAAAAATTGTAAATTCTAGAATTAATAATGACCCCAGGATGGAAAGTAGTGACTCAATGGGTATAAGAGGTCTTCTCAGCTAGGAGGGTGGCTTACACCGATCTTGTGTTGCAGGAAGTTACATGAAATCGTCTCGTGCCCTAAAAAGTCAATTGATAATTTGTGAACTATAAAAAATTGGGCTTCCAATAGATGAAACAAAATCGGATAACGAGATGCTTAATAAATGGATTAATAGTACCTATTCTCTCTTGTGCTTGGTTACTGTTGCACTCTACTATTGTTATTTCTACTCTATTCAGTTTTTACTGACGTGTTTTGGGTTTCGTACTCAGGTGTATTTGGCAGTTTTCCAGGAGATTTCCGTCATACATCTCCTTGGACTTATATACTATGGTAAATCCTTCGGTTAGTATTCAATTTATGTTCCTTTAAATTTTACAATATGAATTGTTTGTTGGCTATGTTTATATTTTATGATTATATGTTGGGTGACTGCAATCTTGTGGGTATTTGTGCTAGTGTTAGCACAAGGTGACTCGGGTTCTGTCCATTGGTGGGACTCGGGTCGTCACATGTTGTCCATTCCAAGAAGCTATAGGGAATGGATCACAGATATCTATATACATTAGTTCTAAGACTTCTGAAGCTCTAGTGGCACCTACATCCATTTTGCTTGTTCTTTTCCCTTTTAAACATTCTACACATATCTCCAAATCTGTGTAATCAAGAATTCCATTCAAAATAAGCCCATCCATTCTCTATTTAGAGATATGGCCTAAACGCTTATACCATAATAAAGCAAAATTATCTTGAGTTAGTTTACTCTTTGTACCACTCGAGGTTGCATTGATGGTTTCATTATTGGAGGAAACTATATGAAGCATATAAAATTTATCACTAACATACAAAGAACCAGAACCAACTAAATTTGAATTAAGAAGCAAATGAAATTGTTTATCACTAAATGAACAAGAATATCCAAATTTGTTCAACTGATAAACAAAAACTAAATTCTGTCTAAACAATGATACAATAAATGTTTCTTTCAAATCTAATTGGTGGTCGGTAGTCAATGATGGCCTGAAATCTGCAATGGCTTCTACCTCCATCTTCTTGTCGTCTCCCACATAGGTGTATCTTTCAACACCACTTGGCATTCGATAACTTAGGCAACCCATGCACAGACACACTAATGTGATTAGTAGTTCTCGAATCTATCCACCAAATGTCTGAGGGTACAAAAGCATAATTAACTTCTGAATAAACTAAAGAAAGTGATGTACCTTTCTTTTCACACTACGCGTGATATTTGTACAATCTTTCTTCACATGTCCTTTACCCTTGCAGAAGAAGCAAGATGCCTTAGGCTCCTTATGATTCCCTTTAGAGGAGGATGAACAAGTAGCAGTTGTATCCTTAGCCCGCTTCCTTTTGGGCCCAGAAACCAGATGAGCACTTTCTGGTTTGTCCTGTTTTAGCCTTTCTTCCTCTTGCACACAATGAGAAATGAGCTCATTAAGAGTCCACTTCTCCCTTTGGCAGTTATAACTGACCTTAAACTGGTCGTATTGTGTAGGGAGGGAGATCAAAACTAAATGCACGAGGAGGTCATCCAATAACTCCAACTTAAGTGTCTTTAGTTTTGAGGCCAAATGGGACATTTCCATGATATGTTCCCTTATGTTTCCAGTGCATCTGTACTTTAGTGAGACAAGTTTGTTAAGGAGATTGCTTCTCTCAGCTTTCTCATTCTTAGCAAAACTTTTCTCAATCTCATCAAGGAATTTCTTTGCATTCAATTCCTCTATGATTGCACCTGTAAAGTTCTTTGGGATGGCACATTTCATTATCATTAGACAGATGCGATTTGATTGCTCCCACCTCTCAGAGTTCTTTATATCATTAGGAGAACTCTTATCTGTAAGAGGGGAGGGAGGATCAATTCTAAGCACAAGGTCCAGATCCATGCATCCTAGAATAATGACATTTTCTTTCCAGAATTTAAAGTTAGATCAATTTAATTCTACAATAGAATTAAAGTTGACAGTTATGACAGATGTAGAGGAGTTAACTGAGAATAAAAGAATAACAAAAAACATGCTTAGAATGAAATAAACTAAGTAATATAACATTAATAATTAGTCTTTGGACAGAAATATCAACATTGTAAAAGGGTAGTCTTAAGAAATGATAAATAACTTTTGAAAACAATCATGCAAGATTATTAAGTCATCTTTGGATTAACTCAATTATCCACATGAATCCTAATATTCCAATACAAAATTTATCAAAAAAAAAAATTGTACACATGTATTCAGTCATGAGATGGTTCACCTTTGGGCTAAACACCCTATACAGGGATACAACATACATAGTCATTTTAATGTTTCAAATAACCCAGCACATAAAGCAATCGGCTTTGGCTAGAATTACTAAATGTGTTAGAATATTTGATACACTAAAATCAAGCACTAATGTTTATACCAAATGATTCATATTAGTATAATTATATTCCTAATAACACACTTGTATCGGTACTGATGATAGATATCGGTACCAATTGGATGGACCAGGTACCGGTACCAAAGTCCACTACCGGTACAGATTTCTACATGTACTTATACTCAAGCTGAGTACCGATACCTAATGGGTACAGATTTCCACGAAATCAATTTTCTAGGTCCTCGTGAGTATTGGTACCCATGTTGAGTATCGGTATTCATAGGGTACAGTTTTGGGAAATCGTACCTCATGTGTATCGGTACCCAAAGTAATGTATACCAGTACTAATATTATGTACCGGTACTACATTGATTTTGGATATGGTTCTAGAATCGAAAACTGTATCCTTTATGTACCAGTACTAAACTTTATTACTTGTACTTGTATGATATAGATTGAGTTCTAGGACCACCTGATGGCATTCCCATACCTAACTAATACTGGTACACATCATGAGTACTGATACCGGATGAATATCAAGTCCGATTCCAGGGTGGAAATCTAGATCGTGAATCATTCGTTAACATCCCAAACTTGATTCTAATTGAACATGAACGCTTCAAGAATCAAACATGGGATCAATATTGACATGAATCCATAAAATAAACATTAGTTTATGTTGATTCATTAAAGAAGGGATAGAAAAGGAATCAAATGCAAAAGTCAAGAACAATCCCAAAACTTAATAGATTTGTTCTTCATAGCAATTGTCAGGGAAATGATTCAGCAAATAGAAAATGCTCTGATATCACTTGATGGAATTTAATCTGAATAAAATAAAAAATGAATGATTTTCTAAATCCCAAGAATAATCCTTCCATCCAATCATCAACGCATAATGAGAGAAAACAAGAGAGATGATGGAAGGATACCTGAATCCATTGTAGCAGGAGGCTTGTCGAGAACAATCACGATGATCCTCTAGAACTGTTAGAACTGCTTCTCCAACGAGAGGTGGTGGCAATGGTGCTTTCAGAGGGTTCAGAGACCGTGAGCGAAAGGAGAATGAGAGCGAGCATGTCTCTTTAGTTCTATCATGGGCCTTTTATATTCTTTGCGATGGGATGCAGAGAAAACGTAAACCTGCCCACTCTGCACACACCCCTTTAGGGATCATAACCATTGGAATTGAAATGACAGTTCTACCCAACACAGAATTTCATTTCTCTCATGGTTTCTATGTATGAATTCCTATACTCTTATGAGATGTGAATAGTAAAATAATATAATTAGATCACTTTAATGACCGTAAATATGATGTCATATGTATGTATATATGTAACATATAATTCCTTAATAATAATATATAATGGTTCGCATTATGATTCTAACATTTTCTACTCTTTTATTCGTGCTCTCTTGTTCTCTACTCTTACTACTACTCAGTTAGAGAGCCAACTCCTATGAGCTTCCAATCATCAAGCCATCTTACTAGGGAGTATTAACTAGAACCTTAGTAACCTATCAATTCCTCATTCTTTGGGTTCCATAGGTTCTTGGGTGTATTTGATTTTCTCCTTATTTGCTATTGTAACCGAGTATCTGGGCTATTGGATTTTCATCCCTTTCATTGAGGAGGGTAAAAATCTTAAGTAGGGACTCGAGAAGGGATTGTAATATGAGGTATACCACCGTCATTGAAGTGGTGTGGTTTGTGTGTTGTTGATTGCCTTAGTGATAAGAAAATCTCATGTGACTTGGGTGGTGGTTTTTCTCTGTTAGGAGGTTCCACCTAAAATTTGGTGTTCAATGTGGTGTGCATTTTCTGTGTTGTTTATATCTAGAACAAAAATTTTATAATACTAATAGAGTGCACTAATCACCCCCCCTCTAATGCTTTTTCACAGAAGTCGTAGGTAAAGTTAGTTTTGAGCCACTTAATTAATAGGGTGATACTAGTATTGGTACACTTTGTTTAGAACTTATACTAATTGACCATTAAGGCAAATCTACTTGCCAAAATTTCCTAATATGATTTGTCTTCGACACTAATTATTTTCCAATGGCTATACTTTGATTCTAGGTCCTCTTATACCTATAAAAAAATGCTCAAAATCACATAATATATATGATTACATTAAGAAACATACTTGAGCTCAAAAAGCAAAGTTGACACTTTCAAAGCAACCTTTTTCACTCTTGTGCGATTGCTAATCACTTAGATTTGTTTCCAACGTACAGTCTCTTAGGTTTTTACTTGGTACTCAATTTCTAAATACTTGTTGAGAAAACCTAGGATCAGTTGTAAGGGAAATCATTTTTCTATTGTACCCGTACTTTCTTTTGCTATTTCCTTTTCTATTTGATCTCTATATAAGGTTGAAATAACTAGTAAATTATTGATTTTCAAGTACATTTGTTTCTCTTGGGGCTAAAGAATTGGGATCAAAAATCTTAATTCAAGAGGCTTAGGTAGTGGAGTACTCGGATTGCGAAACCACCATACATCTTGTGCCACTTTACAATTTGTTTTTTTTTTTGTTTGCATTACTTTTCATCGTACACTTTTTAACCCCCCTTCTAGTGTATGCTTAAATTCTACAAGTACTTTCAAGTCATATCAAAGTGGGTTTTGCAAAAGGAGTGTAACATCTCAACTTGCTATGGGCACACCAATGAAGTGCTCAAAGGGTCAATCATCCAGTCGACCACCCTACCTTGGTGGTTCGGACTATAGCTATTGGAAGAAGAGGATGCAAATATTCCTTAAAGCTACGAATGAAGATGCTTGGGGATACATTCAAGCCAAGAACACTGATCCATAAGTGACTAAATAATTAGAACTTTGACTAAGCAAGTATGCAATGCTATTTTAGTTGAAAATTTGAAATATAACCTGCTTAGTGTAAGGCCAAAATGTGACAATGGATGTGATGTTTTATTTACTAAAACTAGCTTTAAAATAGTGAAAGAAGGAATAAATATATCACTTATAAGTGGCTTTATTCACTTAAGAGAGAAGTTTGTAAAGAGTTTACTAGCCACTCATGTTGAAGTAGATTTTTGGCACTGTAGGTTAGGCCACATAAATCACAAACACTTAAATAAGCTAAACCAAAAAGAATTAGTAAGGGGCCTACCTAAACTAACTTTTAAAAAAGAATCTCTATGTAAAAGTTATGAACTATGGAAAATGCATAAAGCTTCTTTAGAGGCTAAAAATCTAGTTTCCACTATATGAGCACTAGAGTCATTGCACCTTGACCTATTTGGGCTAATTCGCTTTGAGAACTTAAGTGGATCAAGATTTTGACTTGTTGTAGCAGATGACTTCTCTAGGTTCATGTGGGTTGCCTTTCTAAAAGATAAAAACAACTCATTTGTTGCCTACCTTAGTTTTTTATTGAGTTGGGCATATCCCAAGAGTCTCTCTTTGTAGGGTCCCATCTTAGAATAGTGTTGTAGAGTGTAAGAATCACACTCTACAAGAATGTTTCCACACTTGACTCTTGGAGTCCAAGCTTCGCAAGTATTTCTAGGTTGAAGTCGTGAATATAACCTGTTATGTATTCAATTGCACCCCTTTTAAGGCATATTCTCAAAAAGATTTTCTTTGAGTTTTATTATGAGAGGTCACCTAAGGTTTCATATTTTAGGATGTTTGGTAGTAGATGTTATCTTTGAAACACCTATGATCAACTTGATAAGTTAGATGCCAAGGGTGTTGAAGACAAATTCATTGGTTGTTCAATAGGAGCAAAGCTCATCAAGTCTCTAATAAAGGAACACTTGCTATTGAGGAATCCCTACATGTTTCATTTGATGAAGTAATATTGAGAGAACACGAGCCCACCATGATATAGTCAAATGATGAGAATGATGATACTTGTTTTCGAAAAACATCTGATTTGTAAATGCGAATTAAGTCATTGTAACATGCACTTTCAATCGACTTTTGAATTTATAAATTGAATACGATGATGAGTATTCGGGTCGTCCAAGGGAGGTAGGTTGGTGTAGAAAATAATGAACTTTCTCTTACTTGCTTGAAAACTCACTTTTATGGCTTTTTATATTTTTTACTTTTTAGGGTTTTGATATCAAGGCCATTTGAGATGGTGAAATGCGTAAAGAAAAATGGAGAAATGAGAAGATAACACCCTATCTTCCTTAGCTCACCCTAGGTACATGTAGCCTAGGGTAGTTAGGAAGGAAATTGAGAAAACTATTGTAATTCAAAGAAGCACAAAAAAGGAGAGTGCAAAGTGAAAGGAAAATTCTTTATACTTGAAAAAGAAGAATCCACAACGAGTGTAGCACTTGAGCAACTCACTTGTGTGGAAGAGTTCCACACAAGTAATCTCCAAGGAAAAAAGTAAAACACTAGCTACTAACAAAATGGAGATACAAAGGCTCCCGTGCTTGAAGAAGATGCTCCCTACGTGCTCCAATGATGATGTAATCCCCCAAGATGAACTAAGGGTGGTTTCCCACCCTTCTCCTCCTGGCCATCCTCCGCAGATGCTCCCCTTGGTAAGGCTCCGTGGAAGTTGGTGTAGAAGTTAAAGATTAGAGGGGGATGGTTGAGGTCCCTCCTAATCCCAACATCCACTCTCCTCCTTAGGACTAGGAATATATGGAATTAAGGTAGCCAAGGGTACTTTGCTTGGTGGTGGTTAGTGGGTTTAAGTATGGAGGAAGGAGGGTGGTTGGTGTGGAATGAGGGTATGCCATGGTTGGCGCCAAATATGGTGGTTGCTAGGAAGTTGGCACCAACAGGGTTGGTGGTTGGTGGGAAGTTGGCACCAAAATGGTGGTTGCAAGAGGTGGCATGTAGTGGTGGTTACAAGGGTTGGCGCCAAAGTGAAGAGATGCCATGGTGGTTAAATATGTAAATAAGGCTTGGTTTATATAAATAACTTAAGTCTAACTTATCATATCTATTTAGTTATAATGTATAGTATTATATATAGTATGTAAGCCTAATTATATTCTATTCTATGTAAATATGTATATAACTTATATAGATATATACTTATATATTATGCATGTATAATAGTATGTATAAATATATATCTTAATATACTAATTACAATAATTATTATGTAAAATAATATATCTATTTTCATCTACTTAATTATGTATTGTATATATGTATATTATTATAAATTAATGAAGTATATTAATAATAAATTAAGCTAATTTAAGTTAGTAATTTAATTAACTAACATACTAATTTATACTATATCCTAATAATCTATATTTTAACTTATTTTAAATATATTTATCATAAGTATGTATATTTTATATAATTAATTTATATATAAATATAATGTAATGTGTATAATAAATAATGTAAATACCTTAATAAATCAAAGTAAATTATTTAAAAATCTTAATTAATCATGTAAATATGTAAATTAGCTAAATTCAACCTTAATTAAGTAATTTATACAATAATTTATAGTGTACATTAGTAATTATACTTAATTATAACCATATAATACACCTAAGTTTAACTAATTTAAAAATGTATTTATATATTTATTTAACTTAAAGTAATTATACTAATAGATAGCCCTATGTATCAGCTTTAAGATTATATAATTTATTTCTAAATTAGACCTCTAATTATGCATTAATTAATAGTATAAACTTTGAAATAAAACACAGACACAGACGCTGAGCGCTGTTTATAAGCACTAAGAATAGTGCCACATCGGTGGCATGTGAACCATTTTTGTGGTGTTTAAGTTGTAGCGCTCATAGCTTGATAAATGTTAGTTTATCATCATTTTTTTGCCCTAAAACAAACCTAGCTCTTAAGATTTTAACTTCGCAAATGGATTTTTGGGCTACATTTAGGCATCAATTAGGTTAGGCATGCATTGCATATTTTGTTGTATTTTTAATACGTTTGTTTGAGTATTAGGAATAAACAGATAGACAAATCCTTAAAACCCTAGCACTCATGAAGGCAACTGGTGAAGAGGAAGCTCATTCCAGTTGGGACTCAGCCAAATCTAGCTCATCATAGTAGAATACCAGCTCACTTGAGTTAGGGTTAGCTCCATTAAGCTCCATTCAGCTCATCTTAGCTGAATGGTAGCTCAGGGCAGCTCATCTTAGCTCACCCTAGCTCAAGTTAGCTCAGACCTTGCTCAATTTAGTTGAATCTAGCTCACCTTAGTTATTACGATCCAAACCCGGTTCCTCATGGAACCCGGGAACGATTTGCCTTGACTAATCCCAAGACCCAGTCGTCTATCGAGAAATAGACCATATATATATATATATATATATATATATATATATATATATATATATATATATATATATATATATAGCATTCCATACATGTACCGTAGCTAAGCATTCAATGAAAGACGAAAAGTAGAATAACAATCTGAAATAGACATCATGTCACATGAGAAAAAAACAGAGTTCACAACATAGCCATCACAACTGAAATTGAAAGGCAGAAAACATGGCTACTAGTTCCATCATGAAGAAAGAAACATACCATAAGACAGTAAGCTGAAAACTGACTAAGGCTGGGTTCGACTAGGCCTAGCACCCTCCACAGCCGGTGGTACTGGTTGCTCACCTCCTTGACCTGAACATAAGTAGTAGATGTTAGCTAAATGCTAAGTAGAGTGGCAAACTTAAGAACATTTAATGCATTTAACTGTTAAAAGCAGTAAACTATTTATGCAGTTTCAGTTATTCATACTGTTAGCATTTGGTTCTATTCATAATCACTAGTTTAGCATTTAGGCATTCTAGTAAAGGTCCATGTCATCACTTGATTCACATGTTCCCTATGGGAATGATCTTGTTGAAGTTTTCCAGCGATGCAAGATGTACACGTGGCACTCTCCTGGCCAGGAGAGTACCCAGTGGTAGTCCTACACCCAATCTATCATCTCGGGGTCACGGTCGCGACGTAGTGATGACTACGGCACGCGCTATAGACGTACGGGTAGCTACCTCGCACTGGCATGCGGTCAGTCCTTTCCGCTGGTGGGTATGCTCTAACGTACAACATAGAATAGAATGGGGGCTACGCCCCTAACTAGTCTACGTACCCTCGCCCGACTATCTCGATTTGCCCAGTGGGCTCAACAGGAGTCAGTGTAGGGAGGCCATTCCTATCCCGGGTCCCAACCCAAGGGGAGGCTAGCTCTCTCTCTACACAAAAGTGATAGTAGCTCTCCACGGTACCACGTACACGAGGGCCAGCTCACTTTCTATACCCAAGTCTAACCAACCGTCATGCCTGTATAGGCGAGTTATTCCATCATACATTAAAGTTTCCATGTCATAGCAACTTAGCTACTTTTCTAGTTCCCCATAGGGTTCATTCGTAGTACTTCTCTCACACCAACAAGTTGCATGCATCTCTATTCACATTCAGGTTCCAGTCATGGAAATAGGCAGTTCGTAATATAATAGTAAAAGCATTTAACTACATTGTTCGAGTTACCATTCTCTCGTAATGTGGAAATGATCATCATTCATATTTAAGTTATGTAAATCAAGGTTCATGTACTATATGTAAAAATACATCATTCTCAATCATAGGGTTCATTTCATGACTTAAGTTTCAGGCAGAGATCTCTAGTTTAACATTCACTTAGCAAAATCAATAAAAAAGGAGTAGAGAAAGACCACTCTACCAAGGGTACGGGTGATATGGGAGCACAAACGATGGATCCCAATGCCTCCGTAGGTCCTATGCACACTACGGATTGGAGGCCTACACCAATTTAATGGTCATACAGGGCATCAACCTCGTTGTCAGACATTTCAATACATAAAACAAGCTCAAAATAGTGTGGAAATAACTCTAAAACATAGAAAATCCTACGAGCTTTCCAACGATACCTTGATTGCACTATTCCTACTCCGTTTGGGCCCTGAACCAACCCAAACACTCCTCCCGGTTCACCTGAACTGGACCAGGCAGGCTGGTTTGGTTGGACCGGTCGCTTGCTTGCAGTAGACGCATGCATTGGCTGAGATCAAACGTCTGGGGTGAGTCCCAGACATCTTAAACTCGCACAGTAACCCGCCTAGTGCTCCTGCTTCCCCTTCCGTCGTTTACTACCTCTCACGGTCGTCTGAGGGTGCAGTCAGATGTCAGACTCCTCCTTCAGATGTTTGAAAGTGCCTCGATTGTTGAGTATGCGTGCCTTCCCAACACCTCCCCTACGCAACTCGCTTTCCCACGTAAGCTCGTGCCTCGAGTGGCACACAACGCAGACACCTTGGGCAGACCTCACCTTGGGTCTTACGTGTGTCCAGACGTTCGAAGCGCACCCTGGCCATTCGCAGAGCCTCCCAATCGCCTGCTGGCATTCACGGACGTTTGATGGATGTTGGGCTTGCCTCCTGCTCTACGCTTCAAATGCGAGCGTCTGCACCTTCGATGCCTCACACCGTGCGCCGCTGTGGCCTCATGCTATGTGCAGTAGTAGCAACAGCTCTCCCTCCTAATCTCTTGATCCCTCCTCCTCCTACTCCCTTCTTTCTCTCACCCCTTGCGGGTTGGGGGTGAAGCTGGCACCGCAGGAGATAATGGGAGGATAGGGGTGCGGAAAATGAGGGGGGTTTTTAAAGAGGTGTGGGTAGGGTTTTAGGGCCCATCGGGTGGGGAAAAAGTGAGGGGAAAATTGTGAAATCAGTCCTAGGTTCTTTGATTTGTTTGTACGGGGTCAAACAGGTGAAAAGTAGGGGTGTAAAATTTACGATAGGACCCCTATAATTTAGGGGAAAGCCCAAATGGCCCTTGGAAAGGGTCATTTCATTAGCTCCATTCAGTTCATTAGGAGCTCTAGCTTGCTCAACTAAGTTGACTGGAGTCCACCTTAGCTCAGGTCCAACTACTTCCAGCTCTACTCAACTCAAGTTAGCTGAAGATGACTTCACACAACTCAAGCCAGCTCAAATCCAGCTCCTGGGGACTCCACTTAGCTCAACCTAGTTGAGTTAAGCTACCTTAGCTACTCCAGCTAACTAGGTCCTCCCGAGGAAAATCAGACCCAGCTCACCTCAACATATTTCAGTAGAAGCCAGCTTACTTTAGCTTGGCTTAGTAGCTAGAAAAGAACTAGCAAGCTAAGCCAGCTAAAGTAGCTCCCTGCAACTCCCTTCAGCAGCTACCAGCTCCAGTTCAGCTCTAGACATTCCTTCCTCAGCTCCTCCTCCCTAAACCCTAGCTCCATCCCACCTCCTCCTCTACTCAACTACTAGCTAAGCTGGCTTAGCTAGCTTAGCTTAGCTACACCTTATCTCCTAATGGTCGTCCACCACCTATAACTAACCCTAGAACCCATCTACCTAAGCTCCACTAAGTAGACCTAAGCCTAGTCCACCCTAGGTCCTCCTTTTGGTGCCAACATTAAACACCTCTTGGCCCCTCAACCACCACCAAGAGCCACCTTGTTTTGGTGCCAAAACGCCCTTCTAGAATCCCTTTGTTTTGGCGCCAAAACATACCCACATCATGGCCCTACACTTCATCACCCAAACCATCTCCACCCTCCATTAAGTGGTGCCAACCCATACCCTTCTAGAACCCCCTTTTTGGTGCCAACTCAAGAGGCACCAAGGATGGTAATCACCACCTTCGAGTTGGCGCCAACCTATAGTAGCCCTAGGATCAACTAACTACCCTAAAAACCCATCCTAACCATCCATCCCAAAAGCCACCTACAACCCCCATCCTACTCTATAAAAAGACCCATAACCACCACCATTTCCATCATCCTTGGCTAACATTAATTCCCACTTAGACACACCTATATTCGGCCATAGGAAGGAGAGGAGAGAAGAAGATTAAGGAGGCTATCCCTTGCCTCCTTGGTGCCTTCTTCTTCCCTTCTTCCTTGGTCCAAGACAAGGAGCAACATTACCAAGAGGACGGCCAGGTAGAGGAGAAGACCTAGGGTACATGCCTACCCTAGGAGGAGGTCTTGTGGGTGGAAATAATCCACCCTTGGAGGAGCAAGGGCATGCCCCCTCTAGGGCTTGCCAAGGAAGACACCATTTTGGAGGAGCTATTCAAGGAAGGAGAAGGAGAACTTCTTTTCAAGCCCAGGAGCAGTTGAGCTTGGAGCAAGAAGCCTCTCTCTCTTCTTCACCAACATCATCACAAGAGGATTTTTATTTTCTTTTATTTTCATTTGTTAGAGTAGAAGCATTCCTCTACCTTTCCTTTTGTAAAACATTTTCTTAATTAAAGTTGCCTTCTCTTCATTTGTGTTGCATCCTTTTTGTTGTTTCTAGCACTTTTCATTCTCTCCCTAATTACCCTAGGCCTCCACGTGCCTAGGGTGAGTTTAGAGAGAAGACTAGCTTGTCACTTTAATGTTAGCATTAGCAAGTTAGGTGTAGTCTCATTTCCCGCTTCTAATTCCATAAGTTCTCGTTATTTCAAACAAAAAAAAATCTTATATTCAAAAATCTAAAAAGAAAGTTTATTTCTATTTTGTCAAGTAAGATTCTTAAAAAGTGCATTCCCACCTCCTTGGACGACCCTAGATACCACCACTATCTAGGTTTACAAAATTTAAAAGCGATTGTGATTTAGCATGTTACGACTCAAAACCCGCTTTTTACAAATCACGCATTTTAGCGATCATAGCCCAGTCGAGTGACATTGACAAGGTGCCTACGGGCAACCTTGGGTGTTATCGGGAAATCCCATGTGCTACGTGTGCCTATGGGTGCATGTATGCATCCGGGTGTGCACATGCATTGTGCGAGCATGTGCATGTGTGTGTGTGGACTGGTTTGGAATTTGTGCGGGCCTAGTTGTGCTGTGCATTGTGGCTATTGCCCTCCCCCATAGGGTGGGTCTAGTAGAGGCTAATTAGCCATCTGGGCCGTTGATTTGTGCGAAAAACTTGCCATTCTTTTTGGGCCCCAAGTTAAGTGGGCTCTGTGAGTGTGCAAGTATTTATATAAACCTAAATAGTGTTTGTAAATTAAGTATTAAGTTATGTATTAGCATGTGTACATTAGTTACATATGTTAGTTATATATCTATATATGAGTTAGTATTATGTATGTTTGTTTGTTTCAGTGTATGGTTGAACTGTATTGCATCTTGTTTGGCCTAATATATGTACATAACTTTTTGAGGCTATATATATATATTTATGTTTAATTCTTCCTTTTCAAATATTTTTAGCCTTGTTTGTATATAGCTTTTAAGGCTTCTATATATAGCTCTTTATTTATAGAGATTTAGTGATTCATTGTTGCCTCTATGTTTACCGTGTTTAAGGAAAAATTGTAAATAGGATTTCATTCATTTATTAATATTCATGATTGTACATAAGTAGTTGTAAATTACATAGATGCAATTAGTCTAACCTAACTCATGTTTTTTATGCCTTTATTATGTAAATATTCTTGAGGCATTAATACATTAACATTCATTCTATTGCTTTGACTTGTAAATAGTTAACTTAGATTAATTGATTCTTTGATTGTTTAATTTCTAATTCATTCTTTTGTAAATAAAATTAACATTTTTGAAATAAAAGACAGAATCTTAGAGAATGATGTATATCAATAATTACCTTCCAATGAATGACCTGTAATAAAATCAGTAAAAGTTGTATATAATTAAAATGACATCTGTTTGGATTGTGATATTATACCACTACAATGATAATAAACCCTAATTAACATGCTCTCCAAATGGTAACATCAAGAGATGCTGTGAAGACTTAACTCGAATCTCAAGGAAGTCGTGAAAAAGGAGATTAAGTGGCTCGATGTGGGTATTATCTACCTCATCTCTGATAGCTGCTGGGTAAGTCACATTCAGGTTGTGCTTAAAAAGGTGGGGCTCATCGTTATCACCACTGATTATGGGGAAACCATCCCTACTTGGATTGACAATTTGTGGAGAGTCTACATAGACTGCAGGAAATTGAATGCCTCCACGACGAAAGATCACTTCCCTTTCCCGTTTATTGATCAGATCCTTGAAAAGCTAACGGGAAATCAATTTTTCTACTTTTTGGATGGTTATTTCGGATATAACCAAGTGGCAATTCATCTTGAAGATCAGAAGAAGACCACTTACACTTGCCCCTATGGAACTTATGCATTCCGTAGGATGTCATTCGAGCTATGCAATGCACCTACCACCTTTCAACAATGCATGCTAACTATCTTTTCTGATATGGTGGGTAAATTCCTTGAAGTCTTCATGGATGACTTCTCGATGTTTGGTCAAACATTTGATGATTTCCTACAACACTTGGTTCAGATCCTCTAGCGATGCATTGAAGTGAACTTGGTTCTAGCATGGGAAAAGAGCTACTTCATGGTTCCTGAAGGCATCGTTCTTGAACACCTTGTATCTAAGCAAGGTATCTAGGTTGACCGGGCAAAGGTAAATCTGATTTCCAAGCTTCCTTTGCCTTCCTCGGTCAAAGAAATTTGATCTTTTCTGGGGCATGTCAATTTTTATCGACATTTCATAACTGATTTTTCTAAGATTGCACGCCCCATGACAAACCTTTTCTCAATGGACACTCCCTTTGAGATGAGTAGCAAGTGTGTTCACACATTCAAGATCTTGCTCGATCGAGTAACTCAGGCTTCTATCTTATAATCTCTTGACTGGTCTCAACTGTTTGAGATTGTGCATGACATGTTTGACTATGTGGTAGGAGCAGTGCTTGGGTAAAAGATTGACGAGAAATTAGTGGTAATATATTACGCCAGCAAGACACTTGACGAGGCTCATCGTAATTACACAATTACAGAGAAAGAGTTGTTGACCGTAGTATTTGGTTTAGAGAAATTCAGATCATACCTCTTGGGATCCCATGTTATTAATTACTCGGATCACACTGCTATGAGGCACTTGTTGGAGAAGGATGCGAAGCCAAGGTTGATTAGATGGATCTTGATTCTGCAAGAGTTTGACCTTGAGTTATGCGATAATGTAGGTAAGCAAAATGTAGTTGCTGATCATTTATCTCGTCTTCCTTCTTTGATCATTGATCTATCCGGACCTATCATTGATCATTTTCCGGATAAACATCTATTGGTCATTCATGGACTTCCGTAGTTTGCTGACATTGTGAACTACTTGGTCACTGAGAAAGTCCCATCTCATTAGGTCAGGACCTGATGGGACAAGCTGATTTCTGATGCCAAGTATTACTTCTGGGAAGATCCTTATCTGTTCTGCATTGGCAATGACCAGATTATTAGAAGATGCATTCCTGATGATGAGGTCAATCATATTATATCTTTCTGTCATGACCAGGCCTGTGGTGGCCATTTCTTTGGGCGTAAAACTGCAGCTAAAATCCTCCAGTGTGACTTCTTTTGGCCCACATTATTTAAAGATGCACAAACTTATTGTAGGGCATGTGCTCGTTGCTAGACCCTCAGCAACATGGGCAGTTGCGATATGATGCCCTTGAACCCAATTATTGTGCGTGAGGTTTTTGATATCTGGGGGATTGATTTTATAGGACCTTTTCCTATTTCTAATGGCTTCGAGTACATCCTACTTACTATTGATTATGTCTCTAAATGGATCAAAGCTATCCCCTCCAGATCAAATGATCATAAGGTGGTTCTCCACTTCATCCAGGAGAACATATTTTCTAGATTTGCGGTTCCTAAAGCCATCATCAGTAATGGCAGGTCCCACTTTGTGAATGTGTATTTCCAGTCCTTGTTGAAGAAATATAGGGTGTCACACAGAATTTCGACTCCATATCACTCGCAAACTAATGGACTAACCGAGCTCTCCAACCAGGACATAAAGAAGATTCTTCAAGTCACCATTCGACTTGATAGAAAAGATTGGTCAACCCGACTTCTGAAGCATTGTGGGCCTCTAGGACCACCCATAAAAGCCAGTTAGGAATGTCTCCCTTCAGATTGGTTTACAGGAAGGTATGTCACCATCCTGTAGAGATGGAGCATAAAGTCTACTGGCCAGTACAGAAGTGCAATTTGGATCTCAAGAAGGTTAGAATCCACTGATGATTACAGATGAGCAAGATTGATGAATTTCGCAATGATGCGTATGAGAACGCATGCATCTACAAGGGAAGGATAAAGGCCCTTCATGATAAACACATCTCACATAAGAGTTTCCATCCTGGACAAAAAGTGCTTCTTTTTGATGCTTGGCTCAAGCTCTTCTCGGGTAAGCTGAGATCAAAGTGGACCTGACCTTTTATAGATTGGAGGATCTTTGGAAATGGAGCTGTTGAAATCAGTGAAGCAAGTCAAGATTCAAATCCTTTTGTTGTGAACGAACAAAGATTGAATTCTTTTCTTGAGCTGGCCACTTCGAACTTGACTGAGGAATCTTTTGACCTCCATTCCACCTGAGCTGACTTGTGCCCAGCTGAAGGTGGCAAACTTAGTACTTAATGGGAGATAACCCGTTATTTTCTCAGAAAACCCAAGACCTTTCAAATTCTTTTTGAACACCATTTCTTTAGCACTTTCAGGTTCCATCTGTAGATTCTTCCCTACTAGGAGGGGGTGACGTAATAATTACGGAAATGAAAATAAAACAATCTCACAAAATATCAATCACACGAGTACACAATTATTTTTAGGTGGAAACCCAAATCGGGTGAAAACCACCACCTAACTCTCTCGAGTTAGGATTTTCCGATCAACCAAGTTGATCAAATCCACTAAACGAATCACTTTAAACGAGGGTGATTCAACCTCAATTACAACCACGCTACAAGTGCGAGGGTAGCGTTCCTCAACCCCTTCTCTCCACAAGAAGGATTTTGTTCCACGAAGGAGACGGGAATTCGCAAAGCGAATACCCAACCAAATAACAAAGATAAAATAACAAATAATCCTATAGAGCCAACAAAGAAATTTGAAACCTAAGCTTCTATAGGAATTAAGAAAATCCCCTTTGTAAGGAGTGCATCGAGTCGATGACGCGGGTGCGTGAGCCACGCGACGACGCAACGTCGCTCTCGTGAACTATGGTGGGAGAGCGGGTGTGCGAAGGCTTGATGCTCTCTAGATGAAGAATTAGAGCTTGGAGAGCAAGAGAGACACAAAATGGTTTGAAAGTGTATTGCAAGGTGTGTCTTGTGTATCTAGGTGTGTCTTAGTGTGCAAGAGGTTCCCCTCTATTTATAGAGGCCTTAGGAAGGCTTTGGGAGGCTTGGAAAAGCTTCCATAGTCGTTGGATGCAAAGCCCAAGTGAATCAACCCGAAATCAGGAACAATCATTGCACTGACAGGGTAATCAGACGTCTAATTCTGGAATTAGACGTCTGGAAGACCACTTTAAGACGTCTGAAAATAAGGTCAGATGTCTGATTTTGGGCGGGTCTCTTCCTGACTTGAATCAGATCTAAATAGGGTTCTAGCGCAAGTCCATCATACGACATACAGGACGTCTGGCACTATGTCTAGACGTCTGGAAACCTACTTTTTCATAGGAATGGATTTGCAACGGCTAGAAAATCTCTGAGAAGAGATTTTCGGGTCAGTCGAGGCAAAACGGTCAATTATCAGACGTCTGGAAGGGCTTAAGGACGTCTGATAAGGCTCTAACGGTCATATCCTTGAGTGTATGCTAAGAGAGCCAACGGTCCACTAATTGGACGTCTGGCAAAGTCATCAAATGTCTCCTAAGACGTCTGGTCTAAGGTCTGGACGTCTGATTTCATCAGACAGAACTAACTATGTCCAGCCTAAATGTTATCAGACGTCTGAATCAACAGTCAGATGTCTTAAAACACATTATCAGACATCTGATTTGGGAATTAGACGTCTGGAAGTACTGTTTGAACCCTATATTGGTTTTCTAAGTTTTCTACAGAAAATCTAAGTATCCTAGGGTTGTGCGGGTGTTCCTAGGACTACTGTTAGGGTACTTTGAGGCTCTTTAACATGAATCTAAGTAAAAAATAAAGAGCAACAAAATAACGACAAAAGTACATGAAAGGAATAAAATGGAATTCTATCCTATTCTTCTTGTCCTTCCATCTTCAATCTATCGCTCCTCGCGAATCCCCTCTGTTCTCCATCAAGCTCCTCCAATCCGTCCTGGATGCGAGCTCGAATTACGTCTAATCACGTCTACATTTGCAATTGACCTGAAATCTAAGACTCCAAGTGCAAATGTTAAACGACACGTGTTTTGTTATCATCAAAACAAATGATCGTGGTGCTCTGGCACCAACACCATCTTTAGAATAGCCAGCTCCACCTCCAATTTTCACATTGCAGCTTGAAATCATCCACATTTGACCACTTTTGACTCACCCACCCACCCTGTGTAAACCTGTTTTGAAAGTTTGAACTAAGCTAAATTCAAACCCATTCTGTTTGCAGTGAGGGCATTGCAAAACTTAGGCATTAGGGGGGGTATTAAAGTGCATCTCATAAAAATTCAATTTCTTTGAAGGGTTCTCATAAAATAAAATAAAATACAATATTTTGCTGATGAAAGGAGGGGAAAATCTTTTTAAGCTGAATTGCATAAACAAGGAAGAAGAAAAATGTGTTGAATGCTTAATTTGTTAATCTTGATCAAATTTAAAGTTGTCTGTGCTCTAGTCTAGTATTAGGACACCCATATCCTTGACCTTAGATCTTTCGGGCCAAATATGCTTGCTTAAGCATGACTTAAATTATCCTGCTAAGCGAAGTTGGATAATCTGATTTCTTGGACTAAGGGACACGAGTGTTTAAACCAATCTCTTTATCACTTCTGGTCTAGGAGTTTGAAAAATCGGAACACAACCTCATATGCAAGGATTGAGTTTTAGGACCCAAGTAGAAAGTTAATAAAACATTGGACTTAGGTAGAGTTAGAAAATAACTCTTTTATGGAAGCAAACCCTTGAAGGATGGAGACCCACTTAATAAGGTGCACATATTTGAATTTTTGTTTTTGGTGGGGCTTGTATATGTAACTCTTTGTAATTAGTGTGTCTGTCCTCACCAACCCAAAAGGTGCACAAATGCCTCACACACACACCACAAAAAAAGGGGAGCTAAACAAAAGGAAAGAACAAAAGAAAAACAGAGAGAGAGAATGGTGCTAGATTTTTATTTTCTTTTTTCAGGGAGATATACTCCAAAGTTGGCCCCAATGGGAAGCTAAAAAGCTGCCAAATTCATGTGGGAGTAGTCGACTGAGTCCAATAGGTTATTAACTAGACACTTAGGACCTTTAACTTAATTCACTTTCACTACACGTGTTCCAACCTTGACAACAACAAAACTAGGAGTGAAACTGAGACCAACTTAAACTGTGTGCCTCTGTGTTTAAAAATGATGAATCATAAGAAATCAAAATAGAGAACCGTTAGATCTTAGTGTCTTGAGGAATAGGGTTATCCAAAGTCCCAAGCATAAGAGCATTTTTGTCTGTATAAAATTATGACTAGGATTAATAAGACAAACTATTTTTAAGTTGAGAAACTAAGTTGAATGCCAAAAGTACCCTTGAGCTGAAAATCTATTATGAACTCTAAGAATTTGCTAGGGGACTAATGTTCTACTTGCGGGATAAGTACGTAAAAATACATTTTTGTTGTAGTATAAGCACGTAGAAATTATTAAATTTATTTCAAATAAAACTCATAAATATAGAGATAGTAGTTTTCAAAATGGAGTTCAAGTCGTTCGTAGTGAGGGTATTGGACTAGTTTCGCTTACCTAATACCGATGAACTGAGCGAGTCAAATAGTAAGTCAGAGGAATACTATCAGAACTAAGTAGAAATCTACTAGAACTACTAGCATGCAATTACTAATTATAATACTAGAACTAGAATAAGCACTAGAAGAAAGCAAGAAACTTGAAGACAAGTTGAAAAAGAGCTACTGGAACTTTTATTGAAAAAATAAGAGTTTTGCACAAGTGGAACTAGTACTACAACTAGAATTAGAATGAAAATAATAGAAAGTAAGGGCTTTGAAGGTGAAGTTCGGATCAATGGCTTAGTAGCAGATACAAAGGCGCACCCAAGAACTCCAAGGGGAGTAAGAAGAAGTAGGAAGACTAGTTCTGGTTGGTGGAACTTATTTGGAAGTAGGAAAGCTAAGTAGGAAAAGTTCATCCTAAGGGGGGGTGGCTAAGGTGTTTATATAAAGGTCAAGAAGGCCTGTGATTGGTTGATCTAAGTTGTCTTGGATTACCAAAATAAGGGGATAGGATTAGAAGTCTAATAGGAATCAAGGCGTAGATGAAGGAATAGATGGATAGAATAGGTTAGGTGTTGTTGGAATTGATGGAAGGCTAGGATGTCTTTAAGAGGATGATGGAGGGCTATAATTCTCTCAAATTTTTTGCCTCTTTCTATTTTGAATTTCATTTCACATAAAATCAAAGTTGTATCCCTCGAAATCAGCTTTCCAACGCAACTTGAATAACTCAATTTGGATTTGAAATGAAAAAGTTATGGCCAAAATACTAAAGATGTGTCATGCTGTTACGAATTTCAAAATTAACTTTAGGATTAGGAATAAGATTTGGTTTAGGATTCTAAGCTAGGGATTTAGGTAGGCAATTTAAAACCCTAGGATTTAGATTTAGTGGTGGATAAATTGTGATGTATTTTTACCATCCAAATAGTATTTATTGGAGGATAAAAGGAATCACCAAATAAGGTTTGTTTGGTTAGGATAAGGTTTAGGTTTTTGTAAGTTTTGTTGGGATTTTAGGTGGAAAGGATTAGGTAATCTAGAGATCGAATACTATAGGTTTTATGACAAGATTTTGGTCTATCCTAAAGGGGTTTCTAGGGTAGGTAATTATATTCCTAAATTGGGTGAAGGTCTAGGTTAGTTGGGTCTCCAAATAGGTCCACCAACTAGGCTAGTCTTCTTCCAAATGAGCTCAATTCAGAAACCAATCAACCTTGCTCCGATCAACCTAAAATTTTGTATCTGCACATATAAAAATAAACACAACAAGGTACCAAAAAAAATTGTAGAAAAAATTGCACAAAAGCCTACAAGTATGCATTATTTACAGAATGACCTAAAATGACTAATCTACCATAATTGAATGCAATCTAACTCAAATTACCTTTAGACTAACATTAGTTAGGCATTAATTAACATAAATAAATATAGAAATATCAACTAAGAATGGGGGTATGATGGTAACACCATCATCCTCTATATCTAACTCAAATTGACTAATTTCCAAGGCTAAATTCACCTAATTGATATATCAAAGGGTATATTTCAACCAAGGTTGAATCATGAGGAATCACTTTGAAATTGGTTAATTCTACAATTTTAATAGAAAATATAATTATATATTAACTAAGGGGTGAACCTATACTCAATTGAAGGTCAACTAAGCTAAAATTTCCAAAAAGTGGGCTTGCATTAATTAATTTCAAGTTTCCATTAAGGTTAAAAGATAATTCTCAAATAAAAATTCTAATTTCAGCCTCACTTAAATTCAAAGGGTTCTAGCTGAAATAAATGTAATCTAAACCTTCAAAATTATTTAAAAAATTTCTTAAGGTTTAGAATGATCATTTTAAAAAAAGAGCCCAAATCGACCTAAAACAAAGACCAAGGTTAATATTGATTACATTTTGGGTTAAAATGTAATTTGACCAACCTAACTTCATCAAAACCCAAAATTAATGCCACCATGAGATTCCTTGGGTTCCAATTAGGTTAACTGTAAATTTTGAAACTAATCAGATTCCATCTTGACCACGTTTGCAATTTGCTCTCTTAGTTTTTGAATTTTGCAAAAAATCCCCTTAAGTTTCTATTTTAATTTCAAATATGCCTCTATGACCGTCTTCATCATTGGTTCTTCTTCTTCACATGTAGTTGAGCTCTTGCCATTGACCACACTTTTGACTATGAAATAGCCCAATGCTAGTCGAGGAACCATGCCAAATCTAGAAGGATTGATAACATGCAATTGCACACAAAGCTGCGTTTTCAAAATGTTGCCAGCTGTAGCCACGGTGCTTCTCGAATAGCTTCACAAATCACACATGGCCATCAATGGAAACCTGCAAATCTCATCTCAATTTTTGTTGGAGCTTTCCTAGAAAGTGTCGCCAAGCTCTATTGATGCATCTCATCGAGTTTTGCCATGTGTTCAACCCCTTCCTTTTCCTCCCTTCTTGTTCTTCCTCCAACCTGCCATTGACGAGACCTTGGAGTTTCTCCGACCACCTTCTTTGTCGCATCTCGCCATCAACTGAGGTTGTGGTCATCTTCCTCACATCCTCGCCGAGCTTCCTACCATAGAAGCTGGTTCCTAACCCTCCTTTGCTTCAATCTTCCTCACTGGAGTCTTCTCCCTCACATCCGGCTGGCCAATGCCAGATGCCCTCTTGTCCTCCTCGTCAAACTATAGGTATCCCTGCTTGCACAGCAATCATGGGACTTAATTAACCTAAATTATGTTATAACCTAGCTTAACTTGTGATTAGTACTTTCATATGATGCATTGCATCATTTTATATTAATGTACCTAGAATAATGTGAGATTATCTTGTTATTTAATGCTTTTTCCTTTATTTGTAGGTAATAAGAAGAGAGAAGAAGCCTGATCCAGACAGTGGAGAGAGGAGGATATCCATATTCCTGCCCCTAGAAACCCTAGGATAGCCTTTTGAAACCCAAAACCACTCATATTAGGACATCCTAACCTTAGAACCTAAAACATGGATAGCACTATCGATTTTCCTATCCACACTATCCTTATCCTCATCCTCTACCTAGGATATCTAATAAGTTCACTTTCGTGGACCATTATTTGGCCTAAGTACCTTTTAATTACTTGTTCTTAATTATTAATTGATTAGGAGTTAAATGGGAATTCACCTTTGTTTGCATATAATCTCATGCACTAATTTTATATTTAATAACATATGATATGATATGATAATCATTTGGTGGATGCAGGCTAGATGCAAGACACTTGAAGGCATTAGTCAGATGCCCAAAGTCACTCTATAAAACGTCTGGAGCCTAGTCTGGACGTTTTAGAACCTCCATCGTGGACTCACTGCTATCCATACATTTTAAGATGTATGGAGTGCTGATCAGACGTCTGATGAAGAATTGCCAATCCTTATCTGCTGTTCCAACCACTCGTGATCTTCGCGAGTGGTTAGAAAAACTTGTGGCCAAAGGAAACAGAGAAAGATTTCGTTTAAAAAAGCCACATCTCTTCTCCATCGGGGGACCTTCTCCATCTCCACCACCGTGCAACAGGCATACACCGTGGAATTGCAACGTGCACCATGCCTTGAGCGTACTCCACTGCACTCGTCGCCCTCCAGACCCATAGGTGCACACGCTGACAGCATGCACACCACCATGCCCTCGTCCACTACCAACTTCCTCCTTCTTCGTCTACCTCCACCTTCTTCCACGGCCCCTCTCCCACGCCAACACCACCAACTGCATCCAAAAACCCAACAACACCTCCACCATCCTCACACCAGCTGCTGACCTTCCATGCTCCACCTGGCTTTCATCTTCATCTTCTTCTTTTCCTTTATCTTCTCCACCCATCACAGCCACCAACACCATCTAGTAGTGCCTTCAACCTCCCACCATCACACACATGCAACACCTTCATCAACACCACTGTCGCCTTGCCCCCAGCGAACACACCAACTGTAGCACCACCTCGCGAGTAGCCTGCATGACCACGCACTAGCCCCTCGTTCCCTTGTGCGCACATGCACAACTGTTCATCTTCTTCCTCGCATTTGTCACATAGTGAAAGAACCTAAAGTCATCGTCGACATCCTCCTCGCAACCACGTCAACGGACCTCGAAGCTTTGCACCATCGGCGCCAATGATCTCGCCTCGACCACACAAGGGCAACCACACCCTCAGAACCGGCCACAACAGCCTGTGAGCGCTGGTGAGCTGCTGCCTCCCCCACCGGCCTTCCTGGCGAGATCTCCGGTCACCATTCGCCGTGCCACCACTGCCATCGTGATCCTCATTGCAGCCAACCTCCATTGAGAACCAATAGGTCGATGGTCCTCCATCCCTCACGCGAGGAAGAGAGAGGGAGAATGCTCTGTTTCTACTCTCATTACTAATTACCATCCATGCCATTGTGGATATTCCTATTCATTTATTTAATGCATTAATTTATGAAAAGTAATTTGCATGGATATACCTCTTGTTTATTTGAATTACTTTCATGAAGGATACAGAGCATGAGATATGGTTATAGTAATGATAGCGAAATATGCGTGATTTGTAAAAGCGGGTTTTTAACGTCGTTGTAACACGCGAATCCGCTTTCGCTTTTAAATTTATATCCTAGATAGGGGAGCATCTAGGGTCGTCCAAGAAGGCCAATTGTTTGCAAAATTAATCCTCTTGCTTACAAATTGATCTCAACTTTCTTTTTGGTATTTTAAATATGTAATTTTTTGTTTTGAAAAGACCAGGGCAAAATGCGAATTGTAACGAAAAGTACTAACACCTACAATTGCTTAACTAAAACTTAAAAGATAGAAATATCTTCTTCCTAAGCTCACTCTAGGCAAGTGGAGGCCTAGAGTAATTAGGAAGAAGAGGTGAAACAAGTGCTAGAACCAAAAGTAACAATTGCAATAAAAAGCTAAAAGAAGGCAATTTAATTGACTAGAATTAATGTTCTTTTCAAGGACAAGTAGAGGAATGCTTCTACTAAAATAAAAAAAAATATAAAAGCAAGAAAAGAAACACAAATCCTCTTGCAAAAATGGTCAAGAAGGGAGTCTTCTTGCTCCAAGCCTAGCTTCTCCTTGGCTTGAAAAGAGGGCCTCCTTCTTCTCCTTCCTTGAGAGCTCCTCCAAGGTGGAAGCTACCACCTTCAATGCTCTCTCCAAGGGGTGGGCGTGCACCACCCTCAAAAGCTCCTCCAAGGTGGTGTGGACCACCTTCAAGATCTCCTCCAAAGATCTTCCTTGCCTGGCTTCTCCTTTGGCTGGCGTGACTCAAGAGAGAAGGGAAGAGGGGAAGGCACCAAGGGGACAAAATATCCCCTTAGTCTTCTTCTTCTTCGTCTCTCTTGGACGTGGGCTTCTAGGTGGAATATGAGAGTGAATTTGCTAGCCAAGGATGCCTTGAATGGTGGTGGGTAGTGGTCTTTTTATATGGTAGGATGGGGGGTTAAGGTGCCCCTTGAAATGGAGGGCTAGGATGGAAGGATGGAGGTGGTTGGTGATCCTATGGCCAAGGGTATTTGGCGCCAACCCAAGTGGTGCTAAAGGGGGTGGTTATGGTGGTGTTGGTGGCTTTTGGTGGTGGAGAGACACCACCATTTTGGCGCCAACCTAGGGTCTTCTAGAAGGGGGGTTAGGTGGATGGTGGAGATGGATTTAAGGAGAGGTGTATGGTGGAGATGAAGGGAGTTTTTGGAGGGAAAAGTGGCGCCATCAAGGGGGTGGTTAGGGTGGTTTTGGTGCCACTTTTAGGTGTCTTTTGGAGGTGGTGGGTATGCTAGGTTGGAGCCAAGTAGGTGGAGCTAAGGTGGAGCTATTAGGTGGAGTTGTTAGGTAGGGTTTTTGGGTGGTACAAGCCAAGGAAGTTGGAGCATAGCTAAGCTAGCTTAGCTAAAGGAGGAGTAGAGAAAGAGGTGTTGGAGCTAGAGTTTGGAGGGAGGAGCTGAGGATGAGAAGTCTGGAGCTGAAACTGGAGCTGGCTACTGCTGAAGAGGCTGGCATGGGGCTACTCTAGCTAGCTTAGCTTGCTAGTTCTTTGCTAGTTGCTAAGCCAAGCTAAAGCGAGCTAGCTTCTACCATAATGAGCTGAGGTGAGATAGGTTTGGTGCTCCCGGGGAGGATCAAGTTGGTTGAGGCAGTTAAGGTAGCTTAGCTCAACTGAGTTGAGCTAAGCTGAATCCCCGGGAGCTAGACTTGAGCTTCCTGAGATGAGTTCTTCATCTGGCTGGAGTTGAGTGGAGCTGGATGTAGCTGGGTTTGAGCTGGGGTGAACTCCTGTCAACTCAGCTGAGCTAGCTAAAGCTCCCTGTGGACTAGTGGGAGCTGAGATGAGCTAGACTCAGCTAAGTTGAGCTGGATCTGAGATGACTTGAGCTAGGGTGAGCTAAGATGAACTCTCTTGAGCTGCCATTCAGTTGAGATTAGCTGAATGGAGCTGGGATGAGCAAACCCTAGTTCAAGTGAGCTAGGTTCCAGGTGTGGTGAGCTGGATCAAGTTGAGTTCCAGCTAGTCTGAGCTTCTCCTTCACCATTTGCCTTCTTGAGTGCTAGGGTTTTAGGGATCTGCATATCTGTTCATCCCTAACACTTACAAAAACATATCAAAAAAGACAATAAAAAATGCAATGCATGCCTAACCTAATTTATGCCTAAATGCAACCCAAAAACCCGTTTGCGGAGTAAAAACCTAGGAGCTAGGATTGTTTTAATGCATAAGAATGATGATAAACTGGCGTTTATCAAGTAAACAGGGTCTATTCTATTAGAGATTAATATTTACACTGACTGCTATATGCCAAGATCAATATTCACTTGTTAAAAGAATATTATATGGTGGTGATTTTGCATCTAACACCTACATTGTTGATTAAGTGTTTAGAATGAGAATTCATGTTGGAAATGAGAGCACTAGTTAACATGCACATCCGTTGAGATTCTTGAACAAACGAAGCACTACTCACTAGTCCAAGAGGCTAATTTCTCCCTGTGGAAACAACCTTACTATTTTCGTGGTTAGATTTTGAATATTAAATATTTTGAAAAGCGATTTTCTACCATGTAACTAAATACCACACGACATTTTATGTTAAAACTTTTATCAAAAACGAAGATCGTTCTTTCAAATGGCATTGTTGCTGAGGAGGAAATACGCCTATTAATTTTTTCAGGAAATTTATATTATTTTTATGCTATGTCTAAAGCTTTTTTGAATTGCTGACCTTATTTCTATTTGCATGCAAAATGAACGAATGCGATGGGAGCGCACGACGAAGACGATATTTTTGGTGGACCTTGATACCACCTAGAGGACAGCAACAGAAGAGCGTGGAAGGTGGATTGGCAACCAAAAACCTATTGTTTATTTTAGATTTAGATAGACATTAGAATTTAAGTTCTGTTTTGTGGACCTGTGTTGGGCATTTTTGGGAACTTGCTCCCAGTGCCTTTATTGCTTATCGTTCTTATATGTGGGAGCGTATTTTTGGGAGTGTGTTCCCATTTTATTTAGATTATAGGTTTATTGGAATTATTTGAACTGCATGTTAGTTAGTTAGCTAGTTAAATTAGATTAGGTTTGTTTTCTTATTAATTATCATAAAAAAAAAATTTGAACTGCTTGCTAAAAGCTACATATCTATAGGATGACCATCTAGGATTGAATGAGCAGCATCTAGTTTTTCTTTCTGCATTGCAAACATCCTGCATTGAAGAGAGCTGGAGTTAGGTACGTCCTTTCTTGAGCATCAATTACTTGTCATGCATTTGCATTGGACTTAAATCCAAGACCACTAAAGTGTTTAAATCTAATTAATTCAGTGGTCACTTTTAAGAAATTGGAACTGCTAAGAGGTGGAACCTCAAATTCAGTGACTTGAAATTGTGTGCAAAAAGGACTTGTTTGCGAGATTTAAAAATTCAAAGCGCATACATGTGTTGCACACCTGAGACACTGTGCACATCACACATAAGGTCACTAGATAAATTTCTACCTCTCCTTTTTGCACGACAAGGGAAGATAGTTGGAAATCAACAAGCCTATCCACCAAGTTACTTCAGTTTCTCGTCCGTGCGCTCGATTTGAGACTTCCATCTTTTGCGAGTAGGTTGTAGGCACCAATGAAGGTCGGCCTAGGAAGCGTAACTCTTGCAAAACTTGTTTGGCCACCAATTGAACACTTAATTCTAAAACCTAGAATCTACTAAAAATAGATCCCACTGTATTTGCATTTGTTTTGACAGTGGTAGAACTCTCTAGGAAGTTTCTATTTTTACTCTGATTTCTTCTAAGTCCTAAGAGAGTTAAATCTGTTTGGCTTAAAGAAATGGATCACCCTTACTCCAATAATTTAGATTATCAGAGTCAATAGTTCCCATCTTTTAATCAGGATCCCATGCCCTGAGCATATCCATCCTTTGATGGGGATAATGACAATTCATGGGATCAATCATATTCCTATCCTGGGAGTATTGGCCCGATAACTCCCACTTTTGAGCAAAGCCTAGGAGCAAAATTTTCCAGTTTGCAAACACCCAACCCTCCAACCCTTCATGATTCTTCCCATCAAGGTTGGACCGATACCCCTAGGCAACTTGAGCCTGAGACTGACTATCCTCCCCAATATGACAATAGCCTCTCCTCTTTTATGATAGAAATGCAAAAACAACAAAAAGAAATGATGGAGTCTATGGGAGAGATGTTGAGGAATAGTCAACAATTGAATAAGCAAATTCATCAGCTTAGCTATTCTCTTACTATTGATTTGATCCCTACTTGTACAATCGTGATCATTAAAAAGATTCTGAGGAAACAACGGATAATAGGGATCCCATTTTGAGTAGCTATCACTTAGACTCATCCCATGAGACACAACCACTAAAGGAGAACTATCTTAATGATTATCCACCAGAGCTATATTGGAGTCAAAAGAAAGGGAAGATGGTACCACTTGAGAACCTTGACCCCACTAACAGTATTTGTCTTACCCCTGATACCCTGGGTCTAGGTCATATTGTTCATGCCACTTCCCCTATTAATCATATGGTGGAACCCCATTCTACCCTTAGTGAGCCTAATTCTGATTCTCTGCTTAAGGAACCAACACCTACCATTCATCATTCTGAGGATTTACATGTGCCCAATGAAGGTGACCCTAAGGGAATGGAGGATGAATTGGATCAATTTTGGTCTCAGGGACACAAAGAGTCTATTTTAAAGGAGGATGATGATCCAATGGAGGAACTCGGGCTTATAGTTTGGAGTGAATCTCGAGGGGGTTATGTATTATTTGAGGACTTACTCCCCAAGGATATTAATGATTGGTGAAATCCGGATTCCTTCCTACTTTTGATTTTCAAAAGCATTGTTCGGTGCGTAATTCATGTTTTAAAAGTTAATTAGTTGTAGTATAGTACGGAAACACGTTGACAAATAAATTTATAAAACTCCGGTGAGTACTAGGTCATTCGCAGGGAGGCAATCGTAATTTATGCAGAAGCGTTTCAATAAAACTAATTCTAACTAGATATATAAATATGTATATATGTATAAAATAGATATCTAGAGAATCAGAATTTTATTGCAATTAGATAAAGTTTTTCACAATAGAAAATCTAATAGAGATAAATAGATAGCAGATAGATAGAAAGATAGAGGGAGAGAGAGAGAGAGAGAAGAAAGTGGCAGAGAAACGGCGCTGCTTGTGGGATGCTTGTGTGAGATGCGGCAGCACCTCAGATCCAAAGCATCGAGACAAAGGTCGAAGTGGAGTTGTAGAGGGATGGAGAGTTGCAGAGAAGGTGGAAGATGTTTGGAGTTGATAGAAGAGAGAGATGCTTCAACTGGGGGGCCCTGGGCCTTCTTTTATAGCTTTTGTAGAGGGCAAAAAGGGTATTTTAACCCCTAATCTCGTGCAACAACCTCTTGGAAAATCAGATCCATCTATTGGGAGATCAATGGCTCTGATTAGGCCTCAAAACTCCTTCAAAAGCCATCTTATCATGTGGATTCACTTTGGTGCTGACACGTGGCAGCTTCTGGATGTTTGGATGATGATCGCACTTCTCCGCTGCTTCCTCATGCGCGCTTGCCCGCTTCTGCTTTCTTCACACGTGCCTGCATGCCTTGTTTTAGCGCCTGATCCTCGACCATGAGCTTCCAATTTCAAATTGCGCACCCTTAAGCCTTAGATCGGATGACTTAAAATGAGCGTCGTTGCCTTAGCGTCAAAGCAAGCATGTGAGATTGCGCGTCTGCCCACGGCGCACTTTCATCGCACCATGTGGGTGTGCCTCCACCCTCCGATCGTGCAATTGTGCTCGCTCGCACCTGCACACCCAACGCCACTTCAATTTCGCATGGCACCCAGCTCGAACGCGTCTCCCACTTTTGCGCGAGTGCGTGAGCCAACACGCTGCGTGAACTTTTTGTTATATATACGTGTTTGTTTCTATTTATGCTTATCTGGTCTGGGCGGGCGACGTGGCGTGCTCGTGGTCGTTAGATGAAGATCCAATGGCCCACAACATGTGGTGCAGCCTTCCTAGATGGGGCTGTGGTGAGGGAGCGGCTATGATGGCACCATGTGGTGCCATCATGGCCATTCATCTTCTTTTCCTTGTATCTGGTGATGTAGACCTCTGATCGAGTTGATTTTTGCGCTGTTGGACTGCGATCGTTGATTTGGATTTATTTGTGCAGTTAAATTCTTCATCTAAGTCTCAGATATTTGTCATTTGGCTTTATGATCTCCATTCTTCTATGGACTGCGCAAGGTGCCCTGGTTGTTTGATCGATATGATTTCGAAAGCGTTGAATTCCCGTCGTCGTTTTGATCAGATCTATCCGGTTTGATCTATCATCCATGGCTTCAAATCATCTGCAATTAAAATAATCTCTCTTTTAGGTTATAAAATGACGATATTATCTATATGACTAATAAACTAGCTATTGTGCAAATTACGATGCCTATGAATGCATTAATCCTAAGTTATGCTAGGATCTAGCTTAATTTAGGTGATTTAGGTTGCATGATTGCTATGTAATCAAGCATCCTCTGTAAAATCATGAAGATATGGAGTTGATGTTGGAAGAGGATGAACACAATAGTGAGAAGCCTAGGAGAGACTCCCAGGGGCAATACACATCAATTGAGGATTTATGCCCCGAGGAGAACAAAGAATTGAGTGATATAGGCTTACTCCAAAATATTAAAACTGATCCTCCTTTAGAAATAATTGAGGATACTGAAGCAACTCCTCTCTTTACTGGTGAATCACATATACACCCCAACTAAAACTTAGGTGAACCAAAAGAATCTGGGGATGAAATTAATGACAATGATTCTGTTGCTTCGACCCTACTATCAAATAAATGTGATTTGGAGTCCATCATTGATTCACATATACTAGAAGGTGAAAATATGACTCCGATTCTTGAGGAAATCATTAATAATAGGTAGGGTGACTTCAATTTTTCTACAACAACTATTAGGGAGAATAATACAGAATCTGAATTGTTGTTGGAACTGGACTTGACACAGACTAAGCCCTCCTTGGACTTAATCATTATCTTCTAACACCACAATCAACCCTTACACTCCTTAACTGATCCTTGGCTCAGGTCTCTGCTCATATACATTCTTTCTGGAGAGAATATCAGGCCAGTACATCCTTGGATAGAATGACTAGTTTGGATTGATGGTTGTACTTTTACTCTCACCATTCAAGGGTTTAACGTACTTATGATTATATCTTATAAAACCCTTCCTGCTTTAGAGGACCCTTGTTATCCTCCACTCCTTTTTTGGGAGGTCTCTTTTCATGTTCCTTTTGTTATTTTTAGACCTCCCTAGGTAGCCTATGAGGTACTCTATTTTCATGTCTTTTGGCGAGCATTTGGAATCACTCTGCATCATCAGCTCGCTAGCATCCGTGGCTACCTGTTTTCTAGGCCTGCACTATTACACACATTTTTAGGGCCTAGCTCTTTCTGTTGGGAACCAGACTTACAGGTTCCCTATAAGTCTGGCTGCTGACAGAAAATGCAGTGCTTGTTGGGAGGCAACCTGACGTCCTGAATAACTCCTTCATCAGGTAATTTCCTTCCTTTCTCCCCCTGTTTTAATTTTACAATGAGGACTTTGTAGGATTTAGGCATGGGGGGTGCATTTTGCATTTTTAGGTAGTATTCATGCATTTAGGTTAGGTGCATTATTAGCAAAAAAAAAATCTCTCTTATTTTTTTGAACTGAATTGGTTAGCCCTAGCAAAATATCTTTATCAAGGATGTGTCATTGAAGATTTTCTTCTTAAATTATTTATAAGTTTAGAATCCAGTACAATTACTTCACTTGCATGTAGACTGGGTAATGGATCTTTGTAGAAAACCAATAAGCATTTCTAGTCAGCTGAATCTTTGGACAATTTGAAGGGAATCAGGCATACTATCTTCTATTAGATCCAACTAATATTTGTGAAAAGAAAGTAGAGAAACTAATGGTGTGCTAAGTCTAGTACAAGGACTCTTAAGTTCTGGATAATTAGATCATGATACCTCAGAGTTAGGCATAGTTTTCGCTCTCTGTTCCTATGTGCAAATATTATGTGAATTTCTTAGAGTAAACAAATAAAGCAGATACACAGAGATTGAGTCCTAATAAAACTATGACTATGGTGGATGGTTATGACAGTCCTTCATAGAGTCCTCAGCTGAAGGAGGGTAATAGTATCAAAGGTCAGAAATACACTTGTCCTATCCATTCCTTCCCAGTGCCTAGAGTAGGTACTTCCACCAAATAAGCCACACAATATCCTCTTGAGCATCATCATCCCTAATAATGCCTCATGAATAAAAGTCTACGTCGTGTTGTGTGGGAGTTATATATTAAAAAATAAAAAATAAAAAATAAAAAATAAAAAAAAGAGAAAAGAAGAGAGAGTGAGAAAAAGAAGAAAAGAAATATATATATATATATATATATATATATATAAAAGAAGAAAAAGGAAAGAAAAAAAAAGAAAAAAAGAAGAGTTCAAGTTTATAGTTTTATCTTTGAGTCATGTTTCATCATGTGTCGATGTTTTTGAAGCAACAACAAAACACCCATTGCGATCCACCAAATATGACCCATACTTACTTTTCAGTATTTCTGATTGCCTGAATACTAGCTGAGGACCTCTAACTTAGTTGTAGGGTTATTAGGACTTTAGTTGAAGTGTGAATGCCATGTGAGGCCACCAAACATTGAGTACATTTATAAAATTTGGTAAGATATGTGATATCAAAAAAGAATAAAAACAAGAAAAAAAAAGACAGAATGACCTCGCCTCGACCACATGAGGGCAGCCACGCCCTCAGAACCGGCCACGATAGCCCGCGAGTGCCGATGAGCCGTTGCCACCACCGTCGGCCTTCCTCGACATTGGCGAGATCTTCGGCCGCCGTTCGCCGTGCCACCATCGTCATCATGATCCTCTCGTCACGGCCAACCTCCACTGAGAACCATTAGGCCGACAGTCCTCCATCCCGCATGCGAGGAAGAGAGAGGGGGAGAATGTTCTGTTTCTACTCTCATTACTAATTACCATCCATGCCATTGTGGATATTCCTATTCATTTATTTAATGCATTAATTTATGAAAAGTAATTTGCATGGATATACCTCTTGTTTATTTGAATTACTTTCATGAAGGATACAGAGCATGAGATATGGTTATAGTAAATAGGGTCTATTTTATTGGAGATTAATATTTACACTGATTGTTATATGCCAAGAAAACTATTCACTTGTTAATAGAATATTATATGGTGGTGATTTTGCATCTAAACACCTACATTCTTGATTAAGTGTTTAGAATGAGAATTCATGTTGGAAATGAGAGCACTAGTTAGCATGCACATCCGTTGAGATTCCTGAACAAACGAAGCACTACTCACTAGTCCAAGAGGCTAATTCCTCCCGGTAGAGACGACCTAACTATTTTCGTGGTTAGATTTTGAATATTAAATATTTTGAAAAGCGATTTTCTACTATGCAACTGTAGTTTCCCTACTAGGAGGGGGTGACTTAATAATTGCGGAAATAAATATAAACAATCTCACAAAATAGACAATCACACAAGTACACAAGTATTTTTAGGTGGAAACCCAAATCGGGTGAAAACCACCACCTAACCCTTTCGAGTTAGGATTTTCCAATCAACCAAGTTGATCAAAATCCACTAAACGAATCACTTTAAACGAGGGTGATTCAATCCTCAGTTACAACCACGCTACAAGTGCGAGGGTAGCGTTCCTCAACCCCTTCTCTCCACGAGAAGGATTTTGTCCCTCAAAGGAGATGGGAATTTGCAAAGGGAATACCCAACCAAATAACAAGGATAAAGTAAACAAGTAATCCTATAGAGCCAACAAAGTAATTTTTAACCTAAGCTTCTATAGGAATTAGGATGCTTCCCTTTGAAAGGAGTGCGTCGACGACGTGGATGCGTGAGTCACGCGACGGCGCAACTTCGCTCTCGTGAACAACGGCGGGAGAGCGGGTGCGCGAAGGCTTGATGCTCTCAAGATGTAGAACTTGAGCTTTGAGAGCAAGAGAGACACAAAATGGTAGAAAGTATGTTCCTTAGGTGTGTGTTTGTGTTGCAAAGGTTCCCCTCTATTTATAGAGGCCTTAGAAAGGCTTTGGAAGGCTTAAGAAAGGTTCCATAGCCATTGGGTGCAAAGCCCAAGTGAATCAACCCGAAATCAGGAACAATCATTGCACTGACAGGGTTATCAGACGTCTAATTCTGGCATCAGACGTTTGGAAGACCACTTTAAGACGTCTGATTTCAAGGTCAGATGTTTGATTTCGGGCGGGTTCCTTCCTGACTTGAATCAGATCTAAACAGGGTTTTTGTGCAAGTCCATCAGACGACATACAGGACGTCTGGCACTATGTTTAGACGTCTGGAAACCTACTTTTTCGTGGGAATGGATTTGCAACGGCTAGAAAATCTCTGAGAAGAGATTTTCGGGTCAGTCGAGGCAAAACGGTCAATTATCAGACGTCTGGAAGGGCTTAAGGACGTCTGATAAGGCTCTAACGGTCATATCCCTGAGTGTTTGCTAGAGAGCCAACGGTCCACTAATTGGACGTCTGGAAAAGTCATCAGATGTCTCCTAAGACGTCTGGTCTAATGTTTGGACGTCTGATTTCATCAGACAGAACTAACTTGTCCAGCCTAACTGTTATCAGACGTCTTAAAACACTTTATCAGACGTCTGATTTGGGAATTAGACGTCTGGAAACCTTAATTGAACCCTACATTGGTTTTCTAAGTTCTCTACAGAAAACCTAAGTATCCTAGGGTTGTGCCGGTGTTCCTAGGACTACTGTTAGGGTACTTTGAGGCTCTTTAACATGAATCTAAGTAACAAAAATAAAGAGCAACAAAAGAAACGAAAAATACAACGAGTACAAGAGAAGGAAATCTATCCTATTCTTCATCTCCTTCCTTCTTCAATATATTTCTCCTCGGAAATCTCTTCTGTTCTCCATCAAGCTCCTCCAATCCGTCCTGGATGCGAGCTCGAATTCCGTCTAAACACGTCTACATTTGCAATTGACTTGAAATCTAAGACTCCAAGTGCAAATGTTAAATAACATGTGTTTTGTTATCATCAAAACAAATGATCGTAGTGCTCTAGCACCAACAGCAACTAAATACAGCAACGTGACATTTTATGTTAAAACTTTTATCGAAAATGAAAATCGCTCTTTCAATATCTCTATCCTTAACCCTGAACTATCTCCACCTTGGCTAAAACCTAGATAGTACTATCTAGATTCCTATTATCCACTATCCACAATCCTAGCCCACCTATTCGCGACCTAATTCCCTTATTAGAATCCTATTTAGGCTCAGAACAATCTCAATTGACTTAACTTGAGTTAATTGGGTTGACCACACTCCAATTGGGTCTACATGGATGTAATTGGGCTAACCTATGGCCGATTAGGCTCACTTGAGTCTAATTGGGTTCGAACTTACCCAATTAGGTCCATGTGGTGACTCGAGTCCCGCCAACCAATGAAACCTGAGTCGTGTGATAACAACCAGCATGACTTGCCCACAAGATCGTAGTCACCTAACACATAATCATAAAATATAAACATAGCCAACAAATAGTTCATATTGCAAAATTTAAAGGAACACAAATTGAATACTAACAGGAACATTTACCATAGTGTATAAGTCCAAGGAGATGTATAACGGAAATCTCCTTGCAAGTTGCCAAGTATACCTGAGTACGGAACCTAAAAACACGTCAGTAAAAACTGAGTAGAGTAGAAACAACAACAGCAGGGTGCAACAGTAACCAAACACAAGAGAAAATGAGTACATAGCTTTGATTAATTTATTTATTAGACATCTCGTTATCTGATTCCATTTCATATGTTGGAAGCCCAATTTATTATGGTTTACAAATTATCAATCGACGTCTCAGGGAAAAAGATGATTTCGTATAACTTCTTGCAGCACAAGACCGGTATAAGTCACCCTCCTAGATGAGAAGACGGCTTATAGCCATCAAGTCACTACTCTCCATCACCCTGGGGTCATTGCGGAAAGGGGTGGCGGCTACATCATATGGTATGAACAAATACATGCACTATGTACACTAAGCCACAGACAGCTAATGACCTACCCATCGACTGAAAGAATTTCTCCAAACCTTGAGCCCTACGAATCCACTATCCTAGTTGGCTGCTAAGCTAACCAAAGAGTCATAGGGAGGCCAGCAACTCCCTAAACCAGCCCCTGAAATCGGTCAGAAAAGATCTAAAGCTACGGCCGAAAGCCCGGCAAGTAGCGGGGCTGAAAACTAGTTATCTATTCCTTTTATTTTTTCCGACATATCCGTTGTACTAATTATTTAATCATTTTCAGATAACTATATCTTTCATTTTCATCCATTCAACCGTCCTTAATAATTTCGCATTATTAATTCCAGATTTAACACTTTTTCACATTATCTTCCAACTTATCCATTTCCCAAAAATTCTCAATTTTTGATCGGGGTTCCAATCAATTTATATTTTAACCATCTTGATGATGCCAATTTTACTCAAAATAGAAATTCATTTCTTACATGTGATGTTAAGACCATATTCAACAAACTTAATTACTTTATAATTCATTTCATGAAAATTATCAACTAATTTGCCGTTAACTCCTTTTAATCTGGCAGTTAACAATATTACTCTGGTTATTCACATTCCAAGTCAATGACTTTATTCTTGCCATTTATATTTAATATTCAAGTACCTAGCGGAACAAGAATATGTAGATGGGTTCGATCCCAGCAAAAGGTAAGAACTCACACTAAATAGTGCAATACATGAAGAAAATCACTATGTAGATAAATTGTACGGAAAAAGAGAGAGACTATTCTACCTAATGTTGTCGGGGGGTCACGACGACTCTGCAAGAACAGGTTGGAGACTCCTAACACCACACGTGTCTGCCAGGTCTACACCTAAAAAATTGGAGCGAAAATCGTTTGATCCAATCGTATGAATGCGTCTGGCTCCCTCGAGAACCCCAAGATCGAGTCTTGGATCATTTGAGATCTTGAAGGCCCTCGATCTATGCAAAACAAATCTAACTGTCGGATCTCACCCAAGGCCATAAATCCCTTCACAGGAACTGATCCGCAATAATTGAAACTTTGATTTTTAAAAATGTAATTTTCCTAACTCTTCAACATACCTTCTTCTTCCCCGTTTCTTCTTCTTCGTTTCTTCTCGCAATGTAGATGCTTGGAGAACCCATGCACGCACGTCCTCCTAGTTGGTGCTTCGCCCCCCGATGGCCTCACCGGACCCACGCCGACTCTGCCGATCGTCCACCTCCCCGGGTGACCTCCCTCTTTTCTCCTTCCTTCTCGATCTCCTTCTCCACATGTTCGCCATGCACAATGCAGTCACCTCCACCATTGATCCTCCTCACTGTCGGACCTTCACTGGTGATCTACTGCCCATGTCGGCCACTACCGACGCCCTGCCGACGCTCCGGGGACTTTCCTCCTCTCCTCACGTCGTCTTCTTCTTCTTCGAGTTCTTCAGTGTTGCACCCATGCAAGGGGTGCAACCACCTTCTCACCTGTGCGACACTGGCCACGACCGCCGCTGCTGTGCTCATCGATACACCGGAGACCCTCCTCTGGCCTCCACGTGGGTGTGGAAGGGAGGGGATGGAGGAAGAGAATGTGGGTCAAAGGAAAGAGGTCTCCTCTTCCTTCTTCCTTTCATTCTTTCTCTCTGTCTCTTTTCAACTCCCTCTCTGTTTTCCTCTCTCTTTTCAATAACAACTTTCCCCTCCTGTTTAAAAAGATATGGTAGCAACTTTACCATTTAATTTAAAAAAAATATTTATGTAATCCCAACAAACTACTGACCTTTATTTTAGTTTTATAATAATAAAAAAATAAATAGGAAAGTGTAGCAAATGAAATAAATAAATAACTAAAGATACATATATATTTTTACTTTCCATAACAACACCTATTTTACTTATAACTACGAGTAATCTCGTAATTAGCTTAAATGAACCTCAATTTTGGCAAAACATGTATCTTTGGAATCATTATGAGATAAGGAATCCAATAAAATTCGTGGATTTCCAAATGGAGGTCGTTTGCAAAATGCGATCCCTAAGGTGGATTGCGAGCGACTTTGCTTATGGCTTACACACGTTTTGCATGCCTAAAGTCCGATCGCCACACAGAACCTGCCGTAAAAATTCTCACGAGACCAGAAAGTTGACAGTACTTTCGGATTGTCAATTCGAGTTCTAGATTGCAAAATGAAAATACACGAGTTTTCAATCTAGTTATGCATTTTAAATTTGTGCAAGCTTCGATTTGCATGCGAAATGTGTCGACGGGTTTGCCTTGACATGCTTAGTTTGAAATGACTCAGAAATTCGAGTTCGGGATGTTACAATCCACCCATACACTAGTTTGGACCCACCTAAGGTTCGCATCAAATGTGGGAAATAAGCATCTTGTGTGTGATTTTTATGTGACTCGTCAAACGGGAAACTAAGTTGATTCCTAGTATTTAATAAAACTTAGAATATTTCTATGCTCTCTCTGGGATAACCTGCCTTCAGTTAGGCCATACTAGGATTTGACAGCTTTCTCCTCACCACTTTTCTATCTCGAGGTCAACACACAAGGTGTATATCTCCTCGGCTGGACTCCTTGGTCTCTTGTTGGCTTTCTCACTATGTTTGGGATGCTCTCATGTATGAAAGGGACATATATTTTTGTTTTATTTTTTTTATTTTTTTTTTCTATTATTATCTTTTAAAACTTCCTCCAACTACTCATTTTTCTGGGTCACACTTATTTTTCTACGTGAGTGGCTCTCTTTCATCCATTCTAAATGCATGCCCTACAAACAGGAATAGTCTTAAGAGCTAGAAACACAGACAAGTCCTTTGGATCTTTTACCCTAAGATTAAATCTTATTGACCACTAAGGACTCAACAAAATCGCCCAGAAGATGTGTCAGTGCAATGTGCAAGTGAAGATGCTTGGATCTCAAAGACTATCCAAACCATCACCCTTTTCACTTAATAGTTTTAGCTTTTTAGGATCCTTTCAAGGACTTGGGAAAACAAATCTAGATTTAGGTAAATTCTCAAGATTATTAAGTCGACATACAACCTAAAGAGTTTAAGCGAAAATACTTTGTTCGTACTTTTTCTAACACCAATTTTTTTTCTTTTTTTTTTTTTTCAGAAAACATGATATAAGAAACAAACTTTGGTATGCTATGTATAAAATTCTGGAGAAGAATAAGTGACTCAAAAGATTATCTATCCCCCCATGCCTATTTCATGCAATGCCCTCAATGCATGCAATACACATAAGAAAAGAGATAGATATCACCGGATAAGTCATGAGTTTTGACAAATATGGCTTGATTATCTCTAGACTTGAATCAAATAAACCAAAATATAATCTAACCTAATTCATTGGGTTGCCTCCCAACAAACGTTGAATTTTATGTCTATAGCTAGACGCAGTTCAGTTAGTTAACCCTATAAAGAAGATATCAACAATTCAATAGAAAGGGTCAGAATAAAAAGTGATATTTGGTCATAACTGTCCAAAATCAAAGGTCCACAGATTCAAACCAGATTGTGGTGTAGTCCCAACCCTAAAGGACGGGAATTGAGCAAGTGGTGGGTCATGCATGGCCGCATCCTTTCATTTCTTATTTTTCGAGTAGACAAAGTTGATCTTTGTTTGGATGAGTGCAACCCAAATCTAAAGTGTTGGACACTGGAGGTAAAAGCCAAGTGCTCAGCACATGTCCTTTTAAAGATTGAATCCACAAAATGTTTACAAATCAACTCATTTTTGGGTTGCACAAATTCAATTTTAATAAGGCTTGTATCAAAATTTAGAATTCCACAATAGGCCCAAAAATCAATAATAAAATTTTTCTCAAAATAAAAATCAATTCCTCCCTTCGAAACAATTATTTCCATATGTGAATCCTCCTTATCCCTGTTCATTAGAAGAGCTTCTTTATCTTCAACCTTTTTCAGATCAAGCTCGACTTCTAAGGTTAAAGTCAAGGTAGAGCTTATTTTGATTTTGTTATCCGAATTAGACTCGGATTCTTTCTCTTGGCCCTGCTCTAAATTTGGGATGGGGTTTTCAAATAATTCATAATCAAAGTATTCACAATTAGGCTCCGACTCCCCATCTTCAACTTTAGATTTCTACAGAGAATTAGATTTGAGTTCGAAGACATCAACCCTAATTCCATTATTAATAGTTTCAAATTCTTCCATAATCACTTGGGAATTTTGGTTTCTTTTACCCACCTCAAAATCTAGACCCATGGAATCCTCAATGACATTTTCAAAATTATTTTCTAACACTTGGGTGAAGGGATTATCAATGGGTGATTGAACTAGTTTAGGAGCATTAGGTGTAGTCCAATCAATACTCATAAGGCCTCGTCTTATAAATTCCATAAAATTATTATTTGAAATCATTTTCTGTTGCCCTTCTTCATTTAATTGCTGGAATATCTCTAGCATTTTAGACTTCATTTCAATTAATTGCTGGTTCTGTCTATTAATCTCCAATTGAAGGAGATAATGGGTATCATTGATTTTTCCTTGAGTTTGATTAAGAGAATGGGTTTTAGAGGGTGAAGTATTTGCAGGATCGAGACTTGAGTTTGGGGTGGAACCATGGTCAATAGAAACTGACTTATTTTCACTCCAAATGAATTCTGGCTTTACATTTTCTTCCACCAAATCAAGATCTTTATCAAGTGAATTAGGGTCATTTGATTTCCATTTCTCAAACATCTCTTCCAATTCATAGGTCAAGTAAGAAAGATCCTCAGATTCGGTTGCTTTATCCTGGTTATCATCTTGGAGAGGGTGGGGGTCTTAATATCCTCCTAAATTGTAAATCCTATAAGATTGGTCATCAAGGGGCGAGAATCTTGAATAAAGATCATTGCAAGTATGATTAAAGTTGTCATTAGTAGACCCAGAGTTTGAATTATATCCCTGGTTAGAAGAGGTGGCACTATCCCAATAAGAGGGTGGTGTGGGTTATGTGAAATTGGGATAGGAATTGTGTTGGTCTTGCGGATAAGATAAATACCCTATGTACCTAGGATTTGAGGTGTACCCCCAACTTGGATGAGAGTCATCCCAAGTGGACTGCGCATAAGGTCTACTTGGGTTAGAATATAAATCATGTTGGAGGTAGGTAAGATAAGAGAGATAAACATTAAAATCCATGGTTTATAAGAAATGGAGGGATGCGAGGGGAAAACATATGAGAGAACACCCACCCTCACAATGCAAGTAATCAAGTTGATCCTTATAGTGTATATCCTAATTAAACCTAATCCTGGCACCCCAAAATAAAATTGGGTTACACCAACCCTTGAATTACATGGTTGGCCAGAAGGGGGATGCCTTAAGACACCTCGCACGGTGGGACACTGCTAGAGGTTAATGTGGTTACCACATCGACCTTTCTTGTCACTAGTTGGCCTAAGTAGACAAGGCCTTGATCTTAGTCCAATCTAACTTCAAGTTACCAAGTAGATTAGTCCTACTTAGGGCATATCTACTCAATTTTAGGCTTAGGCATGAAGTGCTTTTGGAATGTGATGGGTGTTAGGGGGTGTTGCCTTAACATTGATTTGAAAGGTGTAGTGCACACACAAAAGAGGTTCACAATACAAGTTTAATTGATGTGGTGTCTTTTAAGGTTCAATGCTTGTATTACAATATTTTAGGGTTGACATTTTGTTAGATAAAATTCAAACAAGGTTTCATTGAAGCACACAAGAAGTTTTGCAAGTACCAATTGTTTGATAAATTTCTTTTAAATATGGAAATGCAAGTATGCTGTACCTTAATATGAAAACCTTAAGAATAGATAGTTCTAAATGATGAATTTTAAGTCCAACAAGCCAAACATGGTGCAACCCAATCAAAGCAATCAATGGTCCTAATGCACCACTAACTAAAGCAATCAGAAAAATTTTTTCATAATTTTTAATGCACATTTTATATTTTTTTCAAAATTAAATGTGCATTAGGGTCTTCAGGTTTGTTTTGACACCCAATTAGTGGTTGGATTTTCAGTACAATAAAAAATACTTAAAATGTTTTTTCTAGATTTGTCCTTGGCGATCAATTAGCACAAAAATCCAACGTCGCAAATTTCATATTAATCAAAGTAATATAAAAATTCCTATGAGCAACCCAAGCAAATAACTAACCGAAGGATCAAATGAACACCTAATCTAAATGGATATATATATATTTACTTTTTTTTAAAATAAAACTTTAATGCAAATCTAACCTAGGATTCAAAAATGATCCTAAAACTAAGATGCAAAAACTTACCTAGATATCTCTACTTGCACTTTACTCCGTTTCTTCCATTTATCCATGAGATCTTGTGTCGCTGTGAAATCCTGTACATAATTAGAGAAACAGAGAAAAATGAGTTAGAGACACGAATGTAAAGAATGAAATAAAATATGCAAGCGAAATCTGTTGCCTCTCGGGCAAGGACTTCAAAAACTTATAGCGGAACTGTGTGATATGTAAATAGGTGCTTTCTAGTACACAAACTTGCTAACAATTTTAAAATAATCAGATTGGGAGTCCGGGTCGAACATGGGGAGACAAAAATAGAACTTCGCTTACATATTATTTTTGTTTTTATTTCTAATGCCAAAGCAAATATGGACTCGACTAACTAAGATAATAATAATAGAGGGGGGGGGGCGAGAGAGAGAGTAAGGTGTTCGCAGGAGCGAGATAGTTGTTTATAAATGCTGCATTGTAGTATAGCCGAAATCGCTTTGAAAACAAATAAAATTTATAACTCGAATGAAAGTCCAAAGTCAAACACAGGGAGCAAATAGGAATCCACACACTAATCTCAATAATGTAAATGAGCACAAGAAAATGAGCTAAATAATGCTAAGCAATAAATATTAATTACACAAAGTTGATCATCAATGTAGAATATAAGTCTAACAGGAGTTTGGCACATCAAAAACAAATCTAGAATAAATATAATGGTGATTTAGATCACCAATTATTTAATCTAGATAATCATATAATAGTTAAGCAGGAATGCCAAATAAACCAACAATATCCAGGATCACTTAAGTAATTAAATAAATGAATAGTGCCTTGGACATCTGATTTGCTAATCAGACAGCTTAAGTGCTTCCTCTTCTACTCAGCCCTTTTTCTTCTTCTTCAGCTATGCCTTCTCTCTTCTACTTCTCTTCTCTGCTTTCTCTGCTCTCTTCTTCCTCTTCTCCTTCTGTTTCTCTACTTCTCTACTTTCTTTGCTCTCTTCTTCCTTCTTTCTTCACACACAGAGGGCAGCCATCTCAAAATTGGCTAAGTGTCGCATAGGGCAAAACCCTCCCCTGCCCTGTGCTCTCTCTCTCTTTCTCTCCCCTTAGGTTCCACCCTCCCAAGGCCAGTCAGGGTAGTCGGGTTATTGGGTAGGTGCGCACTCGGGTTCAAGTTCACCGGCATGGTGTAGTGACCGAGGAGTGGACAGGGCTTAGGCGGGTAGTCAGGTGCACCAGGCCTGCGGGTGGAGTGTCGCGGGAGAGGCACGTGAGGGCGTGGGGACCTCATCCCCTGTGTGTCACTTGAGGCAATAAGTCTAAAAGACAAATTCAATTTATTCGGCTTCGTCTGCTCCTCAGTCCACGATGTGGGACTAAATCCCATACTTCCTCTTCACATACAGCTATAGAGTTTCTTCCTTCAATTGCGGCAGCTCACGAGGTCTAGGCATCCAATTGATCACCTGGGGTAGTGGTTGAGGCGATTTTGCATAGCCTGGGACTTCCACCTAGGGCTATCGAGACCTGGAGCGAGCTTGAAGCTTCCTTGAAGCTCTTCGTTAATGGCAACTGAAGGTTCTGTACTTGAAAACATAAACACGGCCTCGTGGCCACATTAGAAGTGCTCAGAAGTTTCGCCAGACGTCATGGAATGTAATTGTGGTGGTGGCGTGTTGCGAGGATGTGTATAGGTGGTTGGTGAAGGCAGAATAGGTTGGAGATGATGGGTTTGTTCGGTGTAGGGTTCGGGTGGATGGGAAGGCAAATAGAGATAGGGGTTTTGTGCACGGAGGGACGACGGTGCTTATGGCTCATGATGGTGTTCCCATCATACCCCTATGCCTAGCTTTTGCTAGTCCCTTAGCAAAATTTCATGGAATTAACTTTAATTCTAGACCATATGCCTTTTTATGCTCAGATGTGCGTTTTCTTTTTGTGGATTAGGTCAGAATGCCAATGGTAGGCCTAGAGGTACTCAAGTACCAATCAAGATCCGGACCTGACCAGCTCTAGCCTCAGTTTTCCATGAAGGTTTCTAAGGCTCACAGGAACTAACCTAAGGTTCGTTGAACTCCGCAGCTAAAGCACCCATGCTTAAGACATGTTTTAGCCTAGGTTCAGTTTGCAGTGCATTTTTGTAAGAGAGAGACAGAAGATCTTTTATTTTTGGAGACTTTTCTCTCTCTGTTCTTTCTTTATTTCTAGGTTCGGATTAGCTTTACAACACGGTCTGTATCAGATTCCTAACTCCCACCATCATTCCTCGTAGGGTCTCTAGCAATCGATGCTTCGAGATAGCACCACCCATGGCAACCCCCAGAACCCTGGCTTTCTAGATTTTGAGATAATTCTGCCCATGGCGTTCTGTAGCTAAATCCTGACCCTGGCAATCGACATTTCGTGATAATGTCGCCCATGACATTTGAACCAGCACAAGGTGCTTACATGCTCCCAGTAGGATATCTAGATATCCTAGGAGACAAGCACCGAGGAGACGGTATGTTATTGCGCATCTTCAAGGGAATTTCCTACCTCTCTACGCTGGGAACTCTTCCAAATCAACCTGTGTTGATAAGCCGATCCTAATCTAGGTAGCTTTTTTAGAACAGACTTAACACATTTACGTGATTTTGATAATTAAGCTCACCGAACTAGACTGTGTGTGGATTGGGGTGCTTAAGTTACCGAGTCTCGTAAACCAGAGGTCAGTTAACAAGGCCAAATAATCCCTAAGCTTTAGACCTAATATTTAAGATTCGCATTTTCCCCAACCTCTTGAGGACTATCCAGATCTTAACGGATACTTGAATTTTTAAGCCTAAATACGAGGCCAAGAGGCCTAAGATCAGCGTTCCTTAGCACTTTGTCTTTTTATTTCTTTCTTTTGATTTGATCTAGAACTAAGTAGATTTCTTAATCTTTTACTAATGACTATCTCTTTTTTGTTTCAAATTGTGCTCCTTTTTGACATTTATGTTACCTCCTCTTTTCCTCCTCAAAGAATGATATTCACTTAATTCACTCAAAATTTCCTTCCTTCTCCATTTTTTTATTCTTTTTCAATTTTATTATTTTTTTGCTTTTTTGGAATATGTATTTTTTTGGTGAGAACCCTTTCAAACTATGAATTTTTGTATGTTTGAACATTACCAGCCCCCCTTGCCTAAGTTTTGCAATGTCCTCATTGTAAATGGAGGGTGTGAAACAGTTTTAGGTTCAGGAATTAGAACAGGATTATTGGGTGGGCAAGCGGGTCAGGAATGACTGTTGCGGATTAATTCAAGCCCTGGTACGAGTACCAGAGGTGGGATCAACTGTTCTAAATATGAACTCAGAGTGTAATAAATGTGAAGTACAAAAAAGGATAATCAGAAGGATCTCAATTTTTTTGGAATGACTGGTTGCCTCCCGTTAAGCGCTAAATTCAATATTTTCAGCCGAGCGAAAAATGGTATGGAGGAGTGGTCAAATTAGATGAGTTTTGTAAAGTAAGCACTTTGATCAATAGCCTGGTTGGTCCAACCAGGTGCTTGTTTAGATCAGCAGACTGATGATGCAGCCCAAACCCAATCAATCTGGTGGGTTGATAGATGTGAATCAGTAGATGCGGAACCCACCATATGCTCTGAAGCTCAAAATGATGTGGAAGTGTATAGCTAGGGTTTGGCTGAGTTGAATCAGCCTGATCAAAGTAGGGATCCTCAAATGAACAAGAATCAATGGAGGATGTAGGATTCCTACGAGAGTGATCAGAGAAGGATGGGGCGTGATTTGTAGTTTGATCGATGTCCGAAACCCGATAAAGATATGGAAGGGAATCATGTGCTATTGACGCATTGAGAGGGGAATCAGAGTAGAAATTGAGTCCAGTTGCGGGTCGGGGTTGAGAATGGGTTTGGGAAGGTTCTGCATATGTTGTGGAAGAGGTGGCTTCAAGAATAATTGTGCATGAGGGCTCCTCTAAAAAGGATTCAAAGGTGGGTTCATTTAGAGAGTCCTTATAGTAGCCATCAAAATAAAAAATAAATGCTTGAAGAGTGTTTATAGGATCAAGAAAATCTGAATCAAGAAAAGATTCGAACTCTGGGTTGTAGACACTCTCGGCACTTTCTATTTTCGATTCTTGAGTATCAAAAAGAAATGATTCCATCTTAATGGAACCTGATTTTGAATCAGTGATCTCAGGATCAGGGACCTCAGAGTCAGAGTCGAAGAATGGATCATGTATGCTGAGGTCGTAGATTGGCTTGTAGTCATCAGGAAACAATGGTTCTCAGAAATCATAGTAAGATTCGAAATCGTCGGAGAACTTGCGAGAATCAAGTTCTGAATTAGATTCGGGATTAGGGGTTCCACCATAGAATAAATCAAAAGATGTATACTCAGCAATTTGACTTGGGTCTAGCCTATTCTCAGTTTCTGAGCTCAAAAGGTGTCCCTATTAGGTATGGGTTGGGGTTCTTGGCTTGTAGGGAAGACCCAATCAAAACCCAATTCTTCCAACTCCTCAGTTTCTATATAATAGATAGGCGTGACTTCTAAAAAATCAATCTGTGTTTCTGAGGAGGTTGAAGAGGTGCATTCATCAAATAAAGGCCCAGAATCATAATCCCGATTCAAAATTTGATTTTTATCACATGGGGCCTTGTAATCATCCGAAGAAAGCTCAGATCCAGCTTTTAGGTCAAGGGTGTGGGTTGGATCAATAGAATTTAGGTTGGGCTCTACAGGGATGTCAGAATTGCTCTCGAGAGTCACCTTATCAGAATAAGGAGCGGAATTTAAACCCTTGAGAGGTTCTGATTCAATCTCATTATCATAGGAGTCTGGGAAATCTAAGCTTGGCGAACTAGGGTTTTGTGTCTCTAGGGCTGGCTCATAATCATGTTTTCCTGTAATTGGGTCCTCCCAACCCATCTTAAGATTAGGAATCTTTTGTTCGTAATTTGAATCAGGTTCCATTCAGGTTGGGGGTCCATAACAAGCTTGATCATCAAACCTGGGATTTGGGAAATTGTTTTGATCAGTAATCTCACTCCAAGATGTTTTGTTAGTTTCTAACGGGTATTTTTGATCAATTGTTATATATAACTTATTTAGCAATTCTCCCCATTTTTCTAAAAATTCATCAAATTTTTCTGGAAGTGAAGGGTTTGACCAACATTGCAGACAATCATTGTTGTGTAATTTCACCAATTCACCGTGTTCTGCAAATAGGAGATTTCAGGTTGAACTGTATTTCTTTTGTGTCCATATTATCTCTACACAGTTCATGATGATTTCTGTTGTTTTTGCAAATCTTTCCTGAATGTCCCTTGCATAATATTCTTCATGATTTCTATAGGCATTCTCAAGTATCTTTTCTTTCAAGTTCATTGGGATTCAGGTTTCCTAAATAGTCTTCCTATATAGCCAGGCTGCATTTTGAATCAAATGGTGGAATCAAGATGTAGAATCAAACTCAAGTTAGATTGAAGATGATCAGATTTGAAAGAGATTCCCTATGTTCATATGTGTACGTGCTCTAAATAGAAGGGATGAGGGACTGGATGTGATATTGACCTAATCAAGGCACCCAATGATTTTTGGATGACTAAGGCAATTTCGAGGTGGATGATACCTCTAAATCAGAAATCTGTACACCCAAGAAGTACTTAGGCAGCCAGGAAGGGAGAGCCCTGCAAAGACCTCTACATGGTAGAGTGTCCCCACGGGTTACAGGGTTTCCCCCACCCGACCTTCCTTGCCACTGAGGGTCCAGGTAGACCGGAATGTACGAACTTAAGTCCTTAAGTCTACCAATTTTATGTCCTAATTTGTGCCTTTGATTTCACTTGATTAGAAGTTAATTTCAACTTGTGACCTAATTTGGAGGTTGGTTGGCCTACAATGTAGGCTAACTTCACCTGACTTGCCTTAAAGGTGGCAAAATGAGATCTAGGTCAAGACCTAGAAATCACCCTGATTTTACTACCAAGTTATTAGGTCCAAGTATTTTAGGGTTCAAGTGAGATTATAGCCTAATTTTAGGGTTTTTCTGATTAGATCTTTTCAATCAAGGGCTTGGGTAGCACACAAATGTGGGTGAGTTTGTTTCTTTTTATGCAGGAAAGTGTGAACTAGAGCTCCAAAACCCTAAAATTGAAACTCTAATTGGATTTATTTCCAAGTCCAATTGATCTTTAAAAAACGTTCACCTTGGGCTTCAAGCAAGAAATGTGTTACCCCAGAGTGATTAGAAATTAAGCATAGACCTTAATAGGCACAGGCAATTTAGGGTAGGGAATTCTAAACAAAATCGTCTCAATCTTCAATTAAATTTGAAATTTTCGCAAATAAGTAAACTTGCCTTTTAAATGATGATTACTATGAAAAATAAGGCAGGTGATTCCTAATTAATTGTTTCTTGTTTTTGTCTTCCCAAGATTAGGAGGTTGATTAGGGAAGAATAGAGAAGTTACCTACCCTGGAGTGGCTGTTTTGGGCAGAAGATCTCCTCGTGAAGTACCTCGCAAAATCATAAGAAAGCAAACAGGGCAAGTCAGGGCTTAAATATAATCAAACAATGTAGAGAATAGTGGTGAATTGTGTGTTGCTCCCTGGCAACGGTGCCAAAATGTTCACAGGAGCGAGGTCGATGTTTATAAATGCTGCGTTGTAGAATAGCCAAAATCGCTTTGAAAACAAATAAAATTTATAAATCGAATGAAAGGCTGAGGTCGAACACAGGGAGCAAATATGAATCCACACACTAATCTCAATAATGTAAATGAGCACAATAAAATGAGACAAATAATGCTAAGTAATGAATATTAATTACTCAAAGTTGATCATCAATGTAGAATATAAGTCTGATAAGAGTTTGGCACATCAAAAACAAATCTAGAATAAATATAATGGTGATTTAGATCACCAATTACTTAATCTAGATAATCATATAATAGTTAAGCAAGAATGCCAAATAAACCAACAATATCCAGGACCACTGAAGTAATTAAATAAATGAACAGTGCCTCGAACGTCTGATTTGCTAATCAGATGACTTAAATGCTTCCTCTTCTTCTCAGCCCTTTTTCTTCTTCATCAGCTATGCCTTCTCTCTTCTACTTCTCTTCTTCTATGCTTTCTCTGCTCTCTTCTTCTATGCTTTCTCTGCTCTCTTCTTCCTCTTCTCCTTCCGTTTCTCTTCTTCTCTGCTTTCTCTGCTCTCTTCTTCCTCTTCTCCTTCTGCTTCTCTTCTTCTTTGTCTTCTCTGCTCTCTTCTTCCTTCTTTCTTCACACACAGAGGGCAGCCATCACAAAATTGGCTAAGTGTCACATAGGGAAAAATGCTCCCCTACCCCACATTCTCTCTCTCTCTTTCTCTCCTCTTAGGTTTAGCCCTCCTTGGGCTAGTTAGGGTAGTCGGGTTATCGGGTAGGCGCGCACTCGGGTCCAGGGTCACCGGCGTGGTGTAGTGACCGAGGAGTGGATAAGGCTTAGGCGGGTAGTCAGGTGCACCAGACCCGCGGGTGGAGTGTCGCAGGCGAGGCACGTGAGGGCGTGGGGACCTCACCCCCTGTGTGTCACTTGAGGCGATAAGCCTAAAAGACAAATTCATTTTATTCAGATTCATTTGCTCCTCAGTCCATGATGTGGGACTAAATCCCACACTTCCTCTTTGCGTACAGTTGTAGGCTTCCTTCCTTCAATTGCTGTAGCTCACGAGGTCCAGGTGTCCAATTGACCACCTAGGCAGTGCTTGAGGCAATTCCGCACAGCCTGGGTCTTCCACTTGGGGCTATCGAGACCTGGAGCGAGCTTGAAGCTTCCTTGAAGCTCTTCGTTAATGACGGATGAAGGTCCTGTACCTGAAAACATAAACATGGCCTCACGACCACATCGGAAATGCTCAGGAGCTTCGTCGGATGCCATGGAATGTAACTGTGGTGGTGGTGTGTTGCGAGGATGTGTATAGGTGGCTGGCGAAGGCGGAATAGGTCGGAGATGATGGGTTTGTTCGACGGAGGGTTCGGGTGGACGGGAAGGCGAATAGAGATAGGGGTTTTGTACGCGGAGGGACGATGGTGCTTTTGGGAGTTGTGGTGAGGTGTGTGGATGAGTGTAGCGATGGGGGGTGCTTCGCCAGAGGGATTGCCGGAGACGGGGACGATGAGGGTGAACGACGTAGTCGAGGGGTTGTTTTTGGTGTTTTGGGTAGGAAACTAACCTAAAAGAGATAAGGATCTAATCTAACCCTAATCTAATAGACGAACGGGGGAGAACGCCACTGGCTTTGATTGGCCGATATCGGGGAAGATGTATCCTCCATGAGAGGGATGACGGCAAGGAGAGGGGAAGATGCCGCTTGTTGTGACCGGCGAGACGTGGAGAAAGATGGCGAAGGTTGTTGTGCTACCAATTTGACCCTTGGAGGCGCAGAGGAGAGAGATCGAGAAGGTCCGTCAGAGCTTAGGTTGGAGGTGGCCGGTGATAGAGAAAAGAAGAAATTTTTGGCCTTGAACCTAGCTGAAGAACACGGTCGTGCCCTGGGGATCCTTTTATAGGGTTCAAGAGGTCGGCTTGAGCTTGGAAGCCAAGATTCCAAGCTTGGGATGTTCATCAGAATAGGATACCCAAATATCTCATGCGTTTGCATGAGAGATTGGGAAAGTTTTAGGGCTAATGGACGGATTTAATGGAAAGTGGATTCCTTAAGGAATCTCCCTTCCAATTTTGGAAGGGATTGATTGAGTAGAGGAGTTCACTTCAATCAAAGGTCGGTGGAGTTGTAGGAATAGGATTCATGGTAGTAGGGACCTTTTTGTGAAGAAGATAAAGAATTTGGGGGGCTATTTGTAATAAATTCAAAAGTTAAGGGTCTGAATGAGATAGAAAGAGTCTGACTGGGCTAAAATGCAAACTTGGTCAGGATGATCTCAGATTGGGCCCAAATTTTGGTACAAACCTAATTTGGACCCAAGGAATCTAATGGTGAAGTTAGATTTAGATTTTGATCTCGTTTGATTGGGTAATCTAGCTGGTAGGGCCTCTTTCGTCTATTTTTGGTGTCTCGTGCGGTCGGGTTAGTCTCCTCGTACGTCATAGCTGCCTCCACCACTCTCGAGAAGATGGGTAGCTTCAGGGGCTTGACATACCCCCGAATGGCAGGCTAGAGCCCCTCAGTGAACCTCCACAGGCGCTCCTCCTCTGTAGCTATAGTTGTCGTAGCAAAACGTGACAGCTCTAGGAAACGCGTGCGGTATGCACTAGCAGTCATCGTCCCCTTGCGGTGAGTGTGGAACTCCTGCCTCCTCTGGTCCTGCCAAGTCTGCAGGAAGTATTGCTAGCAGAAGAGGGTCACAAACTGGTCCCACATCGGCTCTCCCCTCTCCTGGCCTCTGACCGCCCTCCACCACCTGTGTCGCACTCTCCAGCTGGGACGTGGTAAAGGTCACGCGGCACTCTGTAGGGGGCGAAGGGTGTCAAACACCTTCTCAATCTGCTCCAGTCGGTCCTCTACCTTAGATGGGTCCTCATCCCCCTTGAAGGAGGGGGGCTTCAGCTTCCGGAACTACCCGAAAAGCTCGTAGCATAGCTACAGTGGGGGAACGGGCATGCCTCCAGGAAGGGAGGGCTCGTGCTCAGAGGTGTCAGAGTGTGGTGGGGGCAGTGGAGGACCACCCCCTCCTCATCGTCCAGCACTGCGTTGGTCTCTCAGCCCCACAGAGGACTCCCCCTCCACGTCCCCAGGGAGAGGCACCTGTGGAGGCAGGTGGAGCTCCTCTTGTACTATGTCTCGAATCAACTAAGTGAGGTCCTGGGCCTGAATGCCCAGGAGAAGTGGCTGGTCAACTGGCACCTCGAGCTCGACATGTCCGCCCCTCCGACCTTGTCCACGGCCGCGTCCGCGGCCCGCCTCAAGAACTCTACGGCGAGGCATCTCTTGCAAAGAGACGCAGAAGACAGAACAAAAAGAAGTCAACTTTGACGGACTTCGGCAAAAGGAACTCAGAACAGATGTCAAGCAGTACGTTGTGGTGGTTACTCTAGTTACATGCACGTAAATTGGTTATTCTCAAGCTAGTTGGTTCATTTCTCAGGACGACCTTGCTCTGATATCATCTTGTTACGACTCGGTTCCTGAATCCCTACAGGACCCGAGATCGGATCGACTCGACTAATCCCAAGACCCAGTCGTCCAACAAGAAATAACCAAAAAGTAGGGAAGTAAACCACATTCACTATGCTAAGTAACTAGCAGTAAAAGAGTACAAGCAGTAAAAGAAGTAAAAATTGCTAACAGTACATATCACCACCACAATAGTAAAGCGAAAATAAAGTACAGAAACAGAAGCAGTAACAACAGTCTGAACTCACAACAAAAGGAAGTACAATAGGAAACTACGGTTGGACTCGACTGGGCCCAGCACCGTCTGTAGCCGGTGACTCGGGCTGCTCAACACTTGGACCTGAAAAGGGTTATGAGTAAACGGAGTCAGCGAACGCTGAGTAGAGTGGTAACCAACTAACTAAAGTAGTAAAAGCTAACAGGTAATTTGTCTTTTCCAATTATTTTAATTCACCAGTTATTCCTTTTCACCCATTGGTTTACTTTTCAAATCTCTTTCTTGATCTCGAATGTTTCTTGTGGGAACGATCTTGATTGCAGTCTTTTCCGAAGAGTAGAAGGCACACGTGGTGCTTTCCTGGCCGGGAGAGTCCCCTGTGGTGATCCTATACCCAGTCAACCACCCCAAGGTCACGGACAGACGTAGCGGTGACTATGACACGTGCAATAAGTGCACGGGTAGCTACCCCGCACTGGCACGCGGTCAGTCGTTTCCGCTAGCGAGTATGCCCAAAGTACAACACGGAAAAATATAGGGCCTAGCCCTCTCAGTAACAGGGGTCTAGCCCCTCAGAACCAAATGGGGGTCTCGCCCCTCCACAGTTCACGCGCCCTCGTCTGACTACCCCGGTTTGCCCAGTGGGCCTAACAAGTCGGTGTAGGGTGGCTAGCTGAACCCCAGGCCCCGTGAGGTGGCTAGCTCTCTACCTACACTAGTAGCTCTCCTTGATATAGTGTACGCGAGGGCCAAAGAAGTCGGTGTAGAGTGGTCAATCCTAACCTTGTGTCTCAACCCAAGGGCGGCTAGCTCCGCTCTACACTAAACAGGGGACAGTCGCACTCCTTGGTACCACGTACTTAAGGGCCAGAACACTTCCCACTCACATTTTCAGATCCATTCCATTTATCCACAGGAGCTCTACTCCTAATTCCCCGTAGGATTCATGCTCATATTCCCCATGTCATTCCATACCAGGTTTCATCATTCACATTCAATTCTCAGATTATACACATGCAGCTCATATTTCCATCATTTAACATATATAGCAAGTAATGTCACAGGTAATTATTTAACTAGCACAGGCATTCCATATTTCACAGGCAGCTCTTGTTTATTAACAGGCAGTTGTTCACATTTCTATTCATTTATTTAAGACTGCAGTTTCAAACACACATACAAACAGTGCAAGTACTTCTCGTCCTATGATTCATGCCACATCCTAGGTTTCTAGTTATCCAATTTCACATATGCATTCAAGTTTTATAATTAAAATAGGGGAAACCACTCTACCAGACGACCCGGGAGTATTAGGGGCTCGAATGGCAGGCTCACGTGCCTCAGCAAGCCCCGAACCCGCAACTAATCGAAGTCCTATACCAAGGAACATACCATAATGGAACATTCAGAATAGTATAAAAGGCCTTCTAACTAGTAGAGAAACTCACAAGGAAAACACTGATATCTTGTTTGCGTAAAATGGACCTCAAACGGACCCTAACAGGTCAAAAACAGGGCTGCAGACCTAAATCAGACGTCTGGCACAAGGTCCAGATGTCTTAAAAGTAACCAAAGTCTCACCTCAGGTTCCTGCATCAACTTCAGACGTCCAGAACCCCTTCTTGATTGTCTGGACCCAGCTCCAGACGTCCGACCTCTCCTCCAATCGTTTGGGAGTGCTTCCGGTTGTCGGGGAAGCTGTCCAGACGTCCGAGATGCGTGGGAGGGCGTGCCTCGCACCTTTCTCGATGTAATCCTTGCATGCGACAGGCGAATCACCTATATTTAGCCACGCAAATTGTAGCTGCAGTGCGGCCTGCATGGCCAGAACCGCAAGAGGAATGTACCTTCATGAAGTTCTGCTTTCAGGCATCCGGTGTCATCACCAGACGTCCAACCCATCGTCTCGACGGCACACCAGACGTCTGATTCTAGGAAAATCCCAGAACCAGAACTACCTTCTGCTCTTCCCCGCCGCGCGCAGTCGCAACCTCTCCTCCTCGCTTGCAGCTCCAGCTGCAGCAAGTGTCGGGGATGTCTCCCCCGATGCGCTCCTCCTTCCGCATGTGTCCTCAGGCCATGCGTCCTCTGGCGAGCTCCCACGAGCTCGCGAGCTCAAGCTCTTCCTCCTCTCCTCACGTTGTCTCTCCTCCTCATTGCTCGCTCTTTCACCCTTTCTTACGCTTGCCCCTCTTGCTGTAGTGGGGAGGAAGGAGGGAAGGTGGCTATGGTGAAGAGAGGAAGGGGGAGAGTGATTTTATAAGGGTGTGCTAGGGTTCGGTGGAGGAGAGAAGAGGGAAAAAGAAAGGAGCGGTACTGTCTACGTGCAGCCTGCGTGCAGATGCGAAGTTACGTACCAAATTTTCAATTTCCAGACATCTGGGAAGGGATCTAGACATCTGACCAGACGTTTGACCGACAGTCCAAACGTCTTAAAGGGCTCAGGACAGAACGGGTCTTTACATCATAACAAACTTAAAGGAAGTTTCGTCCTCGAAACTTGAGCTAGCTAGGGTGCGGAAAAAGGAATTATATATGCATAACAAACTTAAAGTGGATCAAAGCCGGTTTGAAAAGACGTACCCTCAAAAAGCTCCAGGTACTGCTCTCGTATCGCCGCCTCAGGATCCCAGGTAGCCTCCTCGTACTGCTGGCTCCTCCACATGACCTTCACCAGGGGTACCTGCTTTCGTCTCAAACTCCGGATGGCTCTGTCTAGTATCTACACTGGTCTCTCGGGGTAGGTCAAGTCGTCACCCACCTCGACACACTCGTGGCTCAGAACGTGACTGGGATCGGTGATGTACTTCCTGAGGTTGGACACACCAGAAAGCTGGGGAGGAAGGGCAAGCTTGTAAGCAACGAGTCCTACTCGCTCCAGGACCTCAAAGGGCCCCACAAACCTTGACGCAAGCTTCCATTTCACTCCAAAACGCTATAGGCCCTTCATGGGCAAAACGCGAAGAAAGACGTGATCCCCAACCTCGAATTGCACCTCTCTGCGCTTCCGATCGGCATAACTCTTCTGTCTGCTCCTGACAGTGTGAAGTCATTTGTGAATCTACTCTACCACCTAACTCTACTGGATCAGCCTGGGGCCAACCTCCCACTTGGTCCCCACCTCAACCCAACTCAAGGACGCAGTACACCTCCGTCTGTACAGAGCCTCGTAGGGTGCCATGCTGATACTCGAGTGATAGCTGTTATTATATGTGAACTTTGCCAAGGGTAAGTGCTCCTCCCAAGAGCCCCTCCAGTCTAGTACACAGGCGTCCAAAAGGTCCTCAAGTGTCTGTATAGTGCGCTCTGACTGTCTGTTCGTCTGGGGGTGGTATGCCGTACTGAACCTCAACCGTCTCCCCAAGGCCTGCTGAAACTCTACCCAAAGCTGGGAAGTAAAACGGGTATCCCGGTCTGATACAATCTCACGCGGAACTCCGTGTAGATGTACCACATCATGAATATACCTCTCTTCGAACTGTGCTGGTCCCAAGGTGACTCGGATCGGCAATAAACGTGCCATCTTCGTCAATCTGTCTACAATCACCCAGATTGCGTCGTGTCCTTGCTGGGTGATGGGTAAGCCCACCACCAAGTCCATGGTGATGCTCTCCCACTTCCACTCTGGCACATGAAGTGGCTGCAATGGCCTTGCAGGCCTCTGATGCTCGGCCTTCACCTGCTGGCACACTAAACACTACTGCACGAACTCACCTACATCCTGCTTTATCCCTCTCCACCAAAAGTCACGTCTCAGATCATGATACATCTTCGTGTTCCTGGGATGTATGGTGAACTTGGACCCGTGCACCTCAGTCAGGAGCTCTCTCAACAACTCCTCGTCCCTGGGAGCGCACAAACGTCCCCTCATGCACAGCACCTCATCTGTAAAAGAGAAGTCTCCTGGGTCCCCTGACAGTACTCTGTCTCGCAACGACTGCAAATATGGATCTGTCATCTGTCCTGTGATGACGTGGTCTATCAGCTCTGGTCTCGTCTGCCGTGTCACCGTAACTGCCCCACAATGCCCCTGCAACTCTAAGGGTCGCCAACTGCCCAACTCCTCCATCAGTCTCCAACTCTGTGCCTGTAAACTGGCCAAATGGGTGGACGCCTTCCGGCTCAAGGCATCAGCCACCACGTTGGCCTTCCCCGGATGGTAGGAGATGCTACAGTCATAGTCCTTCAGGAGCTCTAATCAACGTCTCTATCTCATGTTAAGTTCCTTCTGATCAAACAAGTACCTGAGGCTCTTATGATCCGTGAAAATCTCAAAGGTCTCGCCGTAAAGGTAGTGCCTCCATGTCTTCAGCGCGAAGACAACAGCTGCCAGCTTTAAGTCATGGGTAGGGTAGCTATGCTCATGGGGCTTCGGTTGCCGCGAAGCGTAAGCGACAACATGATCCCGTTGCATGAGCACACCCCCTAACCCCTGCAACGAAGCGTCTATGTAGACCACAATCCCGCCACTGCTATCTGGGATGGTAAGCACAGGAGCTGAAGTTAGTCTCTCCTTCAACTCATGAAAACATGCCTCACAAGTGTCTGTCCAAGCAAAAGGCACGTCATTCTGGGTCAACTGAGTCATAGGACATGCAATCTGCGAGAAACCCCTGATAAACCACCGGTAGTAGCCTACTAGTCCCAAGAAACTGCGTATCTCTGTCACTGTATGTGACCTCTCCCACCTAAGCACTGCCTCAACCTTAGCTGGATCCACAACCAAGCCATCCCCTGAAATCACATGGCCCAAGAAAGTCACCTGCCTCAGCCAAAACTCGCACGTGCTGTATTTGGCATACAGCCTACGCCATCTCAAAGTGTCCAGAACCATCCGCAAATGCTATCTGTACTGTGCCTGATCCCGCGACTAAACGAGCACGTCATTAATAAATACCACCACAAACTAATCCAGATACGTTCTGAACACCCGGTTCATCAAATCCATGAAGGCAGTAGGGGCGTTGGCCAGCCCAAACGGCATGACCAAAAACTTGTAGTGTTCGTACCGGGTATGGAAAGCTATCTTGGAGACGTCGGTCTCCCTGATCCTCAACTGGTGGTAGCCTGATCTTAGATCTATCTTGGAGAATACCGTGGCACCTTGCAACTGGTCAAACAGATCATCAATCCTCTGCAGCGGATACCTATTCTTGACGGTGACCCTATTCAGCTATCTGTAATCAACACAAAGGCACAGGATACCATCCTTCTTCTTCATGAATAGCACTGGGGCTCCCCACGGGGACACACTGGGCCTCACAAAGCCCTTCTCCAACAGGTCTTGCAGTTGTGACTTGAGCTCTCGTAGCTCAAGTGGTGCCATCCTGAACGGTGCCATATAAATGGGGCTGGTCCTCGGTACCAGTGAGATCTCAAACTCGATCTCACGCTCAGGCGGTAGTCCTGGCAGCTCCTTTGGAAACACGTCGGGGTACTCTCTGACTACCGGGATTCTTTGAAAGTCTGTCATGGGGCTGGGCTCCGCCACCACACAGGCTAGAAAGCCCTCACACCCTTGGCCCAAAAGTCTCATTGCCCGAAGTGCAGAAATGCATCTGAAACCTCCGTCCACCTGCTGTCCATGAAACTCAAAGGAAGACATCTCCGCTATGGAGAAGATAATCTTCCTCCCGAAACAGTCCACCAAGGCATGGTAAGAGGACAGCCAATCCATCCCCAGAATCACGCCAAAGTCCTCCATCGGTATCATGATCAGGTCAGTGGGGAGGCTGTGTCCCCCAACAGTGTTGGGGGACACAGCCTCCCCATTGACCTCACAGTCTGTGTAGACCTCCTCAGCTACAAACAGCTGACCACCTGGACCTCTGATCACAAACGGATCATCTAACAACACGCAGTCCTATCCTAAACTGATAGCAAAACTTGCAGTAACAAATAAGTACGTGGCGCCAGAATAAAAAAGTACGTAAACTAATCTGCCGGAAACTGTAACCATACCTGCCACCACTGAACCTGATGCCCTAGAGTCTCTGTGTGTCAGGGCGTTGATACGCCCCTCAGCTCTCGGTGCAGAAGAAGCAGCCACACTCTATGTTGGACGGGTAGCCGCTGGCCGGTACCCTCCCCGCGACTGCTATCCTCCCCCATGCGCCTGGGAACCACGACCACCTGCTCGCCTCCAACGCTCGGTGCGGGGAGCATCTGCTACGCTCTAGCCCTAGAAGGGTAGTCCCTCCTGATGTGGCCCGACTGGCCACACTGATAGCAGAGGGAGACTTGACTCCCTCCCTCGGTAGGTCCTTGCTGACGGCTGGGCGGGGGTCCAGTGCTAACAGCTAGCCCCTGTCGGGGGCCCCCAAAGGCCACTTACGACCTCGCAAAATGAGATGGCTCTCCCGCGGGTGCCGCGTGCCTCCTCTCTCGTCGGCCCTGTGAGTACTTTGGATGGTAGGTCCTCTTCCGTCCGCTATCGGTGTCTCGTGCGGCCGAGTTGGTATCCTCGTACGTCATAGATGCCTCCACCACTCTTGAGAAGGTGGGCAGCTTCAGGGGCTTGACATACCCTCGAATGGCAGGCTGGAGCCCCTTAGTGAACCTCCACAGGCACTCCTCCTCTGTAGCTACAGCTGTCGCAGCAAAACATGATAGCTCCAGAAAACACGTGCGGTACACACTAACAGTTATCGTTCCTTGGCGGAGAGTGTGGAACTCCCGTCTCCTCTGGTCCTGCCAAGTCTGCGGGAAGTACTGCTCGCAGAAAAGGGTCATGAATTGGTCCCACGTCGGCTCTCCCCTCTCCTGGCCTCTGACCGCCCTCCACCACCTGTGCCTCACTCTCCAGCTGGCACGTAGTAAAGGCCATGTGGCACTCTGCAGGGGGTGAAGGCTGTCAAACACCTTCTCAATCTACTCCAGCCAGTCCTCTGCCTTAGACAGGTCCTCATCCCCCTTGAAGGAGGAGGGCTTCAGCTTCCGGAACTACCTGAAAAGCTCATAGTACAGCTGTAGTGGGGGAATGAGCATGCCTCTAGGAAGGGAGGGCTCGTGCTCAGAAGTGTCAGAGGGCGGTGGAGGACCACACCCTCCCCCTCGTCCAGCGTTGCGTCGGTCTCCCGGCCCCACAGAGGACTCCCCCTCCATGTCCTCAAGGAGAGGTGCCTGTGGAGGCGGGTGGAGCTCCTCTCGTACTATGTCTCGAATCAGCTGAGCGAGGTCTTGGGCTTGAACACCCAGGAGAAGTGGTGGGTCAACTGGAACCTCGGGCTCGACACATTCGCCCCTCTGACCTCGTCCATGGCCACGTCCGTGGCCAGCCTCAAGAACTCCACGGCGAGGCATCTCCTGCAAGGAGACGCGGAAGACAGACTAAAAGGAAGTCAACTCTGACGGACTTCGGAAAAAGGAACTCAGAACAGATGTCAAGCAGTACACTGTGGTGGTTACTCTAGTTACATGCACGTGAATTGGTTATTCTCAAGCTAGTTGGTTCATTTCTCGGGGCGACCTTGCTCTGATACCATCTTGTTACGACTTGGTTCTCGAATCCCTACAGGACCCAAGACCGGCTCGACTCGACTAATCCCAAGACCCAGTCATCCAACAAGAAATAACCAAAAAGCAGGGAAGTAAACCACATTCACTATGCTAAGTAACTAACAGTAAAAGAGTACAAGCAGTAAAGGAAGTAAAAACTGCTAACAGTACAATTCACCACCACATCAGTAAAGAGGAAACAAAGTATAGAAATAGAAACAGTAACAACAGTCTAAACTCACAACAAAAGGAAGTACAACAATAGGAAACTACAGCTGGGCTTGACTAGGCCCAGCACCCTCTGCAGCCGTTGACTCGGGCTGCTCAACACCTAGACCTGAAAAGGGTTATGAGTAAATGGAGTCAGCAAACGCTGAGTAGAGTGGTAACCAAGTAACTAAAGCAGTAAGAGCTAACAGGTAATTTGTGTTTTCCAATTATTTTAATTCACCAGTTATTCCATTTCACCCATTGGTTTACTTTTCAGATCTCTTTCTTGATCTCAAATGTTCCTTGTGGGAACGATCTTGATTGTAGTCTTTTCCGAAGAGTAGAAGGCACACGTGGTGTTCTTCTAGATGGGAGAGTCCCCCATGGTGATCCTACACCCAGTCAACCACCCTAAGGTCACGGGCAGACGTAGCGGTGACTACGGCAAGCACGATAAGTGCATAGGTAGCTACCCTGCACTGGCACATGGTCAGTCATTTCCGCTAGCGGGTACACCCAAAGTACAGCACGGAATAGTATAGGGTCTAGCCCTCTCAGTAACAGGGGTCTAGCCCCTCAGAACCAAATGGGGGTCTCGCCCCTCCACAGTCCACACACCCTCGTTTGACTACCCCAGTTTGCCCAGTGGGCCTAACAAGTCGGTGTAGGGTGGTTAGCTGAACCCCGGGCCTCGTGGGGTGGCTAGCTCTCTCCCTACACTAGTAGCTCTCCCCGGTATAGTGTACGCAAGGGCCAAAGAAGTCGGTGTAGAGTGGCCAATCCTAACCTTGGGTCCCAACCCAAGGGCAGCTAGCTCCGCACTACACTAAACAGGGGATAGTCACTCTCCTTGGTACCACGTACTCAAGGGCCAGCACACTTCCCACTCCCATTTTTAGATTCATTCCATTTATCCACAGGAGCTCTACTTCTAATTCCCCATAGGGTTCATCCTCGTATTCCCCATGTCATTCCATACCAGGTTTCATCATTCACATTCCATTCTCAGATTATACACATGTAGCTCGTATTTCCATCATTTAACATATACAACAAGTAATGTCACAGGTAACTGTCTAACTAGCATAGGCATTCCATATTTCACAGGCAGTTGTTCACATTTCTATTCATTTATCTAAGACTGTAGTTTCAAACATGCATACAAATAGTGCAAGTACTTCTCGTCCTAGGATTCATGCCACATCCTAGGTTTCTAGTTATCCAATTTCACATATGCATTCAGGTTTTATAATTAAAATAGGGGAAAACCACTCTACTAGATGACCCGGGAGTATTGGGGGCTCGAACGGCAGGCTCATGTGCCTCAGCAAGCCCTGGACTCGCAACTGATCGAAGCCTTATACCAAGGAACATACCATAATGGAACATTCAGAATAGTATAAAAGGCCTTCTAACAAGTAAAGGAACTCACAAGGAAAACATCGATATCTTGTTTGCGTAAAACAGACCTCAAACGGACCCTAAACAGGTCAAAAATAGGGCAGCAGACCTAAATCAGACGTCTGGTACAAGGTCCAGACGTCTTAAAAGTAACTAGAGCCTCACCTCAGGTTCCTGCGTCAACTTCAAACGTCCAGAACCCCTTCTTGACCGTCTGGACCCAGCTCCAAACGTCCGACCTCTCCTCCAGTCGTCTGGGAGTGCTTCCAGTCATCTGGTAAGCTATCCAGACATCCGAGTCGCGTGGGAGGGCATGCTCCGTGCCATCCCGAAGTAATCCCTGCACGTTACAGGTGAATCACCTATATTTAGCCATGCAAATCGTAGCTGTGGTGTGGCCTGCATGGCCGTAACCACAAAAGGAACGTACCTCCGCGAAGTTCTGCTTTCAGACGTTCGGTGTCATTAGCAGACGTCCAACCCGTCGTCTGGACGGTATGCTAGACGTCTGATTCTGGGAAAATCCCAGAACCAGAACTACCTTTTGCTCCTCCCTGCCACGCACAACCACGACCTCTCCTCCTCCTTTGCAGCTCTGACTGTAGTAAGTGTCGGGGACATCTCCCCCGACGTGCTTCTTGACAGTCTGGACCTAGCTCCAAACGTCCAACCTCTCCTCCAGTCGTCTGGGAGTGCTTCCAGTCATCTGGTATGCTGTCCAGACCTCCGAGTCACGTGGGAGGGCGTGCCTCGCACCATCCCGAAGCCATCCCTGCACGTGATAGGTGAATCACCTATATTTAGCCATGCAAATCGTAGCTGTGGTGTGGTTTGCATGGTCGTAACCACAAAAGGAACGTACCTCCGCGAAGTTTTGCTTTCAGACGTTCAGTGTCATCAGCAGATGTCCAACCCGTCGTCTGGACGGCACGCTAGACTTCTGATTCTGGGAAAATCCCAGAACCAGAATTACGTTCTACTCCTCCCTGCCGCGCGCAGCTGCGGCCTCTCCTCCTCGCCTGCAGCTCCGGCTGCAGTAAGTGTCGGGGACGTCTCCCCCGACGTACTCCTCCTACACACGTTGCTCCGGCTGTGCGTCCTCTGGCGAGTTCCCACGAGCTCGCGAGCTCAAGCTCTTCCTCCTCTCCTCACGCTGCCTCTCCTCCTCATCGCTCGCTCTTGCACCCTTTCTCGTGCTCGCCCCTCTCGCTGCAGTGGAGAGGAAGGAAGGTGGCTGTGGTGAAGTAGGGAGGAGAGGAAGGGGGGAGCAATTTTATAAGGGTGTACTAGGGTTCGGGTGGAGGAGAGAAGAGGGAAAAAGAAAGGAGAGGTACTGTCTGCGTGTAGCCTGCACGCAGATGTGAAGTTATGTACCAAATTTTCAATTTCCAAACGTCTGACTAGACTTCTGACCGATAGTCCAGACATCTTAAAGGGCTCAGGACAAAACAGTTCTTTACACCTTACTTTCATCCTCTTGATGAGAGCCTCATCATGAGCCCTAACTAGCTTAGTTTGACCTAAGAAGGAGAATAAGAGCTCTTGCATAACCTAGAGAAGGGCCTAATTCAAGGAACTAAGGTTCTGAGAAGAAAACATGAAACAAAGGTTAAAACTACAATTTTATCATTGCAGTACATAAACGGGATTTATCAGAGGCAAAATATCCTGGATAATTCAACAATGTTCTGGTCAGGATAAAAATCAACTAAACCCTCTAAAATTCATGAAAAAATATCCCCTAGGGTTTAGAACCTTTAATTCGGCCTTTGGAACCTCTTTTGACCTAAATTGGGGTCTCAGCTCATTATTTGACCTAATTTAGGTTTTTACGTAAAATGTCCAGTCAAACGTTATCAAACCTAAAATCAAACTTCATCATTGGATTCCTTAGGTCCAAATTAGGTTTGTACCAAAATTTGGACTTAAGGGGAGGTCATCTGGACCTACTTTGCAAAATAGTCCACCCAATTACATTCTGACCCCTAACTTTTGAAAACTCTTGCATAGACCCCCCTAACTTCTTCACCACTCTTACAATCAGGTCCCTCCACCAATAATGGGGAGAAATCCTACTCCAACGAGGAATGGAGGGGGAGTACTCCCTGATTCCTCAGAGATCTCCCAGATTTGGAAGGGAGATTCTCCGAGGAATTCCCTTCCATTTGAGCGTGATTTCAATCTTTGATTTGCACCTAATCTCTCGTGCGAAGGTTAGAGAGATTTGGGTATCCAACGGATTCCTTCTCCGGCAAGGACTCTCGCGCTTGGAAGCTTGTCTTCCAAGCACAAGAGCCCTTGCCAGCATCTATAAAAGTATCCTCAACCTCGGCAGCATCTCTTCAGCTCGACTTGGTTGGAGAATCACCCTAATTTCGTCTTCTTCTCCTTCGGTGAGGAGTCCAGTGAGCTCCGGCGAAACCCCCTCCTCTTTCTCACTGCTCTGCCACCATACCAGTGGTAGAGCTGCCTTCACCACCTTCCTCCGCGTCGCGCAACACCCGTGCGTGCACCTCTAGCCCCGTCATCGTCGCCGTCACCTCTCCACTGGACATCGTCTTCTTCGGCGACAGTAGGTACAGCCAGTAGCCACCTCTCCCCCTTATTCCACTTAGTTAGGTTAGAATTACTCCTCTCTATCCCCTCTTAAATTCCCCTCTCTCTATTTTCCCTTTCGACCCCTCGCAGCACTGTCCATCGCCATCTTCTCCATCTCCGGCCGCCCACCGGCGAGGTGCCTCCACCGCTCCACACCTCCACACGCCTCGCCAGATACCTCACTACCTCCGCCACAGTCCATTGGTCACCTTCCGCCCAGCCATTGACCACCATCACCGCCCGAAACGTCCCCCGACCAAACCCATAAGCACGACCACAGGGTGACCTAGGCAAGCACGCCTAGGCCACCCCGCGGCCTGCCACCACCGTCCCACCTTCGCCTCAACACGGCGAAGCTTTCCATGTGTTTTAATGGGGCCGCTAGGCTATATCTGTGTATGTCAGATTTGAGCACCTGCCGCCATTGGGGCATGTAGCAAGAAGGTCGCAAGCTTCGCTCCAGGCTGCGTGCTCCAGGTGTCAGGGTCCCAGGTGAAGCGGGTTGGTCTTGCACATGTATGCAGCTAGGCAATTGGCTTGGCGAAGCAACCCAGCAGCAGCAATTGGCAAAGGTCTCTTGCAGGCGTGAGCGAAGAAATAGGTGGAACATTTAGTCCCACCTCATAAACTCATAGGTGAGTGGCAACACTTAAATTATTTTTGTGCCTTCAGCTATTTGCCTCAAGTCACATAGGGGTGAGGTCCATCGCCCTAATGCCTCGTCCGTGACCTGCCCCCACGGATCTGGCACCTGACCCGTTTAGCTAAACCTAGCACTCCTTGCGCACCACACCCACGTAGGTGTGCTTGGACCCGGGCACGCACCCACCCGATTACCTGGCTCTGGGGGAGCGCACCGAGGAGAGAAATAGAGAGAGAAAGATGTGGGGGAGGGTAGGGGATTGGTTTTGCTTCTGTGTGTGCATGCGCAGGGAAGAAGCAGATAAGAAGGAAGAGGAAGGCGTAGCTACGGCAAGGTGAAGCTAAGACACTTAGCCGCAGAAAGGAAGAGGAAGGAAGGCCAAAGAGAAGAAGAGAAAGTCAGAGGAGAGCTAAGGCTGAAGGAAATCAAGGCAGAAGCCAAGGAAGGAAAAGGAAGAAGAAGTAAGGCCGGAGCCAAGGGAAGGAGCAGCGCTGTAGCAGAGGTGCGGCTGAGGAAGAAAGAAGAAGACCATGGAAGAAGAAGGAGAAAGGCACTGTGCAAGAGAAGAAAGAAAGAGACAAGGAAGAAGAGCTGCAGACGACCAAAGTCAGAGAAGAATAAAAGAGCTGAGGAAAGCCAGAGATAAAGAAAGAAGAAGAAGAGAAGGTAGAAAGAAGGGCCATCATTTATGACATCTGATCATAGAATCAGACGTCCAATTCTTCTATTTTTGCTATAAGTTTAGTTCATAAACTCTTGCATTTATATTCTGAGTTAGGTTTTGAGTAACTCTAGTTGTTCAATTACATTATTGAGATTAATGAATAAATTTCATTTGCTTCCTGTATTCGACCTCGGATACTTAGGTTTTCAAGTAATAAATTCTTATTTGTTATCAATGCTTGGTCACCTATACTACATCGCGAACTCATCTAAAAAGCTGTACCAGAGCTTGAAATCGTCCGCATCAGTCATTTCCGACCCATTCAACCACCCGATGTATCCTGTTCTAAGTCCCTAACCTCAACACTATTTCACACCCTCTGTTTATAATGAGGACATTGTAAAACTTAGGCATGGGGGGGTGGTAAAGTGCATACATACAGAACCAAGAAAAAGTCAAAAGGATTCTCACAAAAAAATTTCACATATGTCAAAAACACAAAAAAAATTGAAAAATTATGAAAAAGAACAAAAAATGGAGGGAGGAAATTTTGTGAGCCACATAATCATAAGGAGAAAAAGAGAAAAATGACAAAAAGGAGCATAAATTAAAAAAAGATAGTCATTACTAAGAGATTAAGGAATTAACCGAAGTTCTAGACCACATCAAGAAAAGAGAAAAATGAAAGAAAAGTGCTAAGGAGACACAAAAAGAGATTAGCAGGAACGCTGATCTTAGGCCTTCTGGGCTAGACTCTTAGGCTTAAAAATTCATGTACCCGCTAAGATCTAGATAATCCTCAAGAGGTTGGGGAAAATGTGAAGCTTAAGTATTAGGTCTAAGGCTTAGGGAGTATTCGGCCTCATTAACTGACCTTCGATTTGCAGGGCTCAATAACCTAAGCAACCCAATCCACACACAATTTGGTTCAGTGCACATAACTATCAAAATCACGCAAAAGCGTTTTAATGCTCTAAAAAAGTTGCCTAGATTAGGAGCGGCCGAGCAACATAAGTTGATTTGGACGAGTTCCCGACGTGGAGAGGTAGGAAATTCCCCTCGAAGATGCGTAACAACATATCGTCTCCTTAGGGCTTGTCTCTTAGGATATTTTAAAATCCTATTGGGGGCATGAAAGCACTCTGCTGGTTCAGATACCATGGGCTGCATTATCATGAAATGTCGATTGCCAGGGTCTGGATTCGGCCACGGAACGCCATGGGCGGGATTATCTCGAAATCTCGAAAGCTAGGGTTCTGGGGGTTGCCATGGGAGGTGCTATCATGAAGCATTGATTGCCAGGGACCTTTGAGGATTGATGATGGGGACGAGGAATCCGATACATACCGTGTTGAGAAGCCAATCTGAAGCTAGAAATAAAAAGAAAAGAGAGAGAAAACTCTTCAAATAAATAAATCCTCTATCTCTCTTTTACAAAAAAAATGCACGGCAATCTGAACCTAGGCTAAAAATGTCTCAAGCATGAGTGCTTTAACCGAGGATTCTAATGAATCGTAGGATAGTTTCTGCGGGCCTTAAAAACCTTTGTGGAGGATTGAGGCTAAAGTGGGTCAGGTCTGGATTTTGGTTGATACTTGAGTACCTCTAGGCCTATTGTCAACATTCTAAGCCTAATCAAAAGAAGAAAAGCACTTATCATGACTGGTGACAGACACTCAGGGTCTAGAATAGAAGTTAAAACCTTGAAATTTTGCTAAGGGACTAACAAAAGGTAGGCATGGGGGTATGATGAGAACCTCATCATGAGCCCTAACTAGCTTATTTTGACTTAAGAAAGAGAATAAGAGCTCCTACATAACCTAAAGAAGGGCCTAATTCAAGGAACTAAGGTTCTGAGAAGAAAACATGAAACAAAGGTTAAAACTGTAATTTTACCATTGCAGTACATAAATGAGATTTCTCAGAGGAAAAACATAGGTTAAATGGTTCGAATAAGATAAAAAGTGGGGTGGTTCAGTCAGAAATGGGTTAATATGCAGTCTAGGAATTAAATGACATTCTGTAATCCTAAAATAGACCCGCTTAATTCAACAAGGTTTTGGTTAGGATAAAAATCAACTAAACCCTCTAAAATTCATGGAAAAATATCCCCTAGGGTTTAGAACCTTCAATTCGGCCTTTGGAACCTCTTTTGACCTAGATTAGGATCTCAGCTCATTATTTGACCTAATTTGGGTTTTTGTGTAAAATATCTATTCAAACGTTATCAAAACTAAAATCCAACTTCATCATTGGATTCCTTAGGTCAAAATTAGGTTTGTACCAAAATTTAGACCTAAGGGGAGGTCATCTGAACCTACTTTGCAAAATAGTCCACCCAATTACATTCTGACCCCTAACTTTTGAAAACTCTTACGTAGACCCCCCTAACTTCCTCGCCACTCTTACAATCAGTTCCCTCCACCATTAATGTGGAGAAATCCTACTCCGGCGAGGAATGGAGGGGGAGTACTCCCTGATTCCTCAGAGATCTCCCAAATTTGGAAGGGAGATTCTCTGAGGAATTCCCTTCCATTTGAGCGTGATTTCAATCTCTGATTTGCACCCAATCTCTCGTGCGAAGGCTAGAGAGATTTGGGTATCCAATGGATTCCTTCTCCGGTGAGGACTCTCGTGCTTGGAAGCTTGTCTTCCAAGCACAAGAGCCCCTGCCAGCATCAATAAAAGTATCCCCAACCCCGGCCGCATCTCTTCAGCTCGACTTGGCTGGAGAATCACCCCAATTTCGTCTTCTTCTCCTCCGGTCAGGAGTCCAGCGAGCTCCGGTGAGCCCCCCTCCTCTTTCTTGTCGCTCTGCCACCATACCAGTGGCAGAGCCACCTTCACCACCTTCCTCTGCGTCACGCAACACCCGCGTGTGAACCTCTAGCCCCGTCGTTGTCGTCGTCACCTCTCCACTGGACACCGTCTTTTCCGGCGACAGTAGGTACAGCCAGTAGCCACCTCTCCCCCTTTGTCCACTTAGTTAGGTTAGAATTACGCCTCTCTATCCCCTCTTAAATTCCCCTCTCTCTATTTTCCCTTTCGACCCTTCGCAGCCACTGTCCACCACCATCTTCTCCATCTCCGGCCGCCCACCGGCGAGGTACCTCCTCCGCTCCACACCTCCACAAGCCTCGCCAGATACCTCACTACCTCCACCACAGCCCACTGGTCACCTTCCGCCCAGCCATTGACCACCATCACCTCCCTAAACGTCCCCCGACCAAACCCATAAGCACGACCACAGGGTGACCTAGGCATGCACGCCTAGGCCACCCCGCGGCCTGCCACCTACCGTCCCACCTTCGCCTCAACACGGTGAAGCTTCCCATGTGTTTTAATGGGGTTGCTAGGTTGTATTTGTGCATGTCAGATTTGAGCACCTGCTGCCGTTGGAGCACGCAGCAAGAAGGTCGCAAGCTTCGCTCCAGGCCGCGCGCTCCAGGTGTCAGGGCCCCAGGTGAAGCGGGTTGGTCTTGCACATGTACGCAGCTAGGCAATTGGTTTGGCGAAGGTCTCCTGCGGGCATGAGCGAAGAAACAGGTGGGACATTTAGTCCCACCTCGTAAACTCACAAGTGAGTGGCAACACTTAAATTGTTTTTGTGCCTTCAGCTATTTGCCTCAAGTCACACAGGGGTGAGGTCCCTCACCCTCACTCCTCATCCGCGACTTGCCCCCACGGATCTGGCACCCGACCCGTTTACCTAAACCTAGCACTCCTCGCACACCACACCCACGCAGGTGTGCCTGGACCCAGGCGCGCACCCGACCCGATTACTTGGCTCTGGGGGAGCGCACCAAGGAGAGAAAGAGAGAGAGAGAGAGACGCGAGGGAGGGTAGGGGATAGGTTTTGCTTCTATGTGTGCATGCGTAGGGAAGAAGCAAAGAAGAAGGAAGAGGAAGGCGTAGCTAAGGCAAGGTGAAGCTAAGACACTTAGCCGCAGAAAGGAAGAGGAAGGAAGGCCAAAGAGAAGAAGAGAAAGTCAGAGGAGAGCTAAGGCTAAAGGAAATCAAGGCAGAAGCCAAGGAAGGAAAAGGAAGAAGAAGTAAGGCTGGAGCCAAGGGAAGGAATAGCACTGTAGCAGAGGTGCGGCTGAGGAAGAAAGAAGAAGACCGTAGAAGAAGAAGGAGAAAGGCACTGTGCAAGAGAAGAAAGAAAGAGACAAGGAAGAAGAGCTGCAGACGGCCAAAGTCAGAGAAGAATAGAAGAGCTGAGGAAAGCTAGAGATAAAGAAAGAAGAAGAAGGAGAGAAGGCAGAAAGAAGGGCCATCATTTAAGATGTCTGATTCTATTTTTGCTATAATTTTAGTTCATAAACTCTTGCATTTATATTCTGAATTAGGTTTTGAGTAACTCTAAGTGTTCAATTACATTATTGAGATTAGTAAATAAATTCCATTTGCTCCCTGTGTTTCACCTCGGATACTTAGGTTTTCGAGTAATAAATTCTTATTTGTCATCAATGCTTGGTCACCTATACTACAATGCGATTGACTTATACTCATCTAAAAAGGCCGACAAAGCGTTATAACACCTCTCTCGCAATTTTTGAATCGCAAATTTTTGTAGGACTTTATGTTGAATTCCACCTAGTTTGAAAACTATCTTGGTGCCATGTGGTGGCGACCTTCCTCTATAGTTTTATTATTTCGTCGTAGTATAGTATAGAGAGAGGTGATTACCAGTTTAATACAATTTGTTACTCGGAAAATAAAAGAGTTCCCGAGGTCGAACTCAGGGAGCAAGTTGTATTCTAGGGGTACAAGTTTCTTTTACAAAAATAAAGAAAGAGAGAGAGAGAATTTGTTGGCTTTTCTTCTTTTCTCTTTGCTTCTCCTCTTCTTCCTTCTCAGATCTTCTGCTCTCTTCCTTTGTTCTTCTTCTTTATCTGCAGTGGTGATGTTCTTCTTCTTCTTCTTTCTTTCTTCTTTTCCTTTCTTCAGATCTTCTTCTCGTGCTCTTCTTCTTCTGCAGAGTCTTCACTTGGCCTCTCTGTGTTCCTCCTCTGCCTCACCTTCCTTCTCCTTCTTTGCCTTCAGGACGTCGTCTGATTTTCCAATCAGACGACTTAAACCGCCGCTGCTACAGTGCCGCTCGGTGCTCCTCCTTCCTTCAGCCTTCGTCTTCTTCCACGGTTCTTCTTCACCTGTGCCTGCACACTTACACAGCTTGATCAGAGGGGCAAAACCTAACTCTACCCTCCCCCGCGTCACTCTCTCACAGAAGCCACTCTTAGGAAAGATCTCCCAGAGCTACCGGGTTGCCGGGTACGGGTCGCGCCCGGGTCCAGGCCCACCGGCGTGCGTGGTGGGCGAGGAGTGCAGGTCAGTCTAAGTCGGGTCGGGCCAGGTCCGCGGGGCGTGAGCGCGGACGAGACCGGGTAACCGGGCGGGTGAAGGGGACCTCACCCCGTGTGCTGAGGCAACAAGCCTCCAGCACTTTTTCTCTTTATACCGCTGTGCCGCTTCGGAGTCTTCCGAGGTGGGACTAAATGTCCCACCCCAATTTCGCGCCTGCGCGGAGGAAGCAGCTGGTAATCGCAGCTTTACGCGAGGCCTTCGCGTGAGGGATTCGCCTCAACTGCCGCCTAACGCTTTGCCGAAATGCCCCCGCACAGCCGGGGAGCGTGACCTGGGCGCGGCGCACCTGGGACAGCAGGTCGAAGCTGCTTCGCTTCAACAATGGCGGCGACGAGCGCAGGTACCTGCCCACAGAGAAACGGCCTCTCGGCCCAATCAGAAACGCGGAGGACCTTCGCCGTGGCACGGCGAAGGTGGTCGGGGGGTGTGCAGGCGGCGGGGCGGAGCCTAAGAGCTGCCCTAGGTCGGACTGTGGGTCGGGAGATGGGTTTGTTCAGTGGAGTTGCAGAGGGTGATTTGGGGGAAGTGGAAGGGCGGAGGTTGATCAGGGTGAGGAGGCAGAGGTTCTGCGGTGGTCGGCGAGCCGTGTGGGTTGCTGGAGTGATGGGAGCGGCTCGTCGGAGGATGGCCGGAGGCGGAGAAGGTGAGGGTGATTAGGCGCGGTCGAGGGGTAATTAGATAAAAATAGCAGGGGGAAAAGAGAGAGCGAATAGAGGGAAGTAGTTCTAACCTAACTACAGTGACGAAGGGGGCGAGGAGGCGGATGGCTGTACCTGCTGTCGCCGGAGAAGAAGGTGCCCAGTGGGGGAGGACGGCGGTGACGACGGGGCAGAGGCAGCGCGCGCCGGTATTGCGCGACGCGGGAAGAGCAAGGGAAGAAGTCTCTGCTGCTGGTATTGCGGCAGAGCGAAGAGGAGGAGGAGGAAGAACCGCCGGAGCTGGTGGGCGTCTGCCGGAGTGAGAAGAGAGGAAAGTTGGGGGTTTTCTCCGTCAGATCCGAGCTACTCAGAACGACGGAGCGACGGGGGTATTTATAGAGGCCAAATCAGAGAGGAAGGCGGAGGGAGACGACGTGTCTCCCTCGCCGGAGGACGCCGGAGATGGAAACCCATACCGTCCGTGCGTTCGCACGGCCGGTATGGTGGGTTGCAGCGACCAGGGGGGTGTTCCTGCGACGGCTGACGACGTAGGGCACCCCCGGTTGTCTTGCCAGACCCTCCCCCTTACCCTGCGCGGCGCCATGCTCCGCGCAAGGTCGCCGGAGCATGGTGCTGGTCAGGTTTTGGCAGGAGGGACCTGAATGCAAAGAACGAAGGAGAGTTAGGGGCAGAAATGCGAGGGTTCAAAAGTTGAGGGCCAAAAAGTAAATATATGAGGACCAAAGTGTAAAGTTGGTCAAGAAGGTTTCTTCTTAGGCTCAAGTTTTTATACATGACTAATTAGGACCTAAGGAATCTGATGGTGAATTTTATTTCTAGATTAAACCTTGTTTGACTGGTCAATTTACGCAAAAACCCAAATTAAGTTATTAATTGGGTATGGTTCTCAATGTAGGTCAAAATGGGTTCTGAAGGCCAAATTGAAGGTTTTAAACCCTAGAGATTATTTTTCTATGAATTTTAGAGGGTTTATTCTATTTTTATTTTGCCTCGAACCTCGTGAATTGAAGTGGGTTTGCTTTAGGGTTACAGATTATCATTTAGTTCCTTGGAATTGCTGTAGCCCTTATCTGATCATCCCACTTTCCTTCTTATTCGGTTTGTTTGACCTGTGTTTGGATCCTGAATTACCCTGTATGCAGATTATACTGGTAAAATTGCATTTTTACCCCTTATGACTTGTTTTCTCCTTAAACTCAGAATTCTCTGAGTTAAGCCTTTCCTTGAGTTATGTAGGAGCTTTTATCCTTTGTATTGGGTCAAAATGAGTTAGTTATGGCTCATGATGAGGTTCTCATCACCATGCTTGTGGCATTATACACCTTCATGCAGAATAAGGCATTCAACTGGAATCATTTCATCCTCTCCTTCATGGAGACGAAACCTACTAGCATCTTTCCATTTCACACCCTTCTCTCCCACATTTTCATTATTTTAGTGTGCCAATGGACATCTCTCAAGTTAGTATTTTTGGTGAGTTAACCTATTCTAAAATGGAACAAGAAAGGCAAAGTTGATAGGATCCTCCTCCTCCCTCACAGGCTGCAGCTCCTACCTCCTCTTCCTAGCCTCCACCCTCTCAGGATGGACCTTCTACTACTCTACCATCCTATCCCTCATACTAGCACTTCTTTGCCTTCTGCCCCCTACCAATGCAACCTACTCCTTTCTTCTACGATCATGAGAGGCAGTACCTCAACCGACAGTTCACCAGGCATGACTCTTCAAGGATACAGGATGTGATAGACGACATCTCTCTCATGATGCACAGATAGAGTGAGACTGTAGTGATGATGATGGAGCACGAGACTTAGGTATCTGACTACTTGAGTCACCAGGGTTAGTTCTTGGATTAGTTGGGAGAACAAATTCACACTCTATAGTTTCGCGACCAGTGACCTCCCAGATCCATACGACTAGCAACAGTAGCAGCACCTCCTCCTTCTACTCAACAGTAGCATGGTCAATCCACACCAACATTAGCCTCAGTAGTAGCACCTTCACAATAGTAGCAGAGCCGCACACATACTACCCCATCTCACACCACGCCACCAGAGTTGAGTTAGCTTTCTCCTCACATGGGATGTTGACTACGGCTCTAACTGCCACTCGCCTCTTCTGTTGGGCCGAGCACCTCCAATCATGGGCTAGATGACTTTGACATGGATGCAAAATTCCTGGAGAACTTGGAGGCTTTTCTTAGTTTCATTTAGACTTTTATTAATCTTTGTGGTCTATAGTACATTTACATATGTGGTTTGACATATATGGCTCGTTATTCCTACTTTTATATGTAGTTTTCTTCTGCTTTTTTTTGAACTCTTATATATGTAGAATATTGATGCTCCTAATGGCATATCTTTCAATTATCACTTGAATGTTTATAAAAGTAGCATGCCATGCATCACATTTGACATATGGAAAAGGGGAGCTTATGTTTTGACTTAAGAAAATTTACCCTAAACTTTTTTTTAATAACAAAGGGACAGAAATATTCTATATGCATTTATCTTTTTAAGCAGAATGCGTCATGCATTTAATACATATATAATTATAATTTTGTTTTCATAAAAAAGTGGGAGAATGTTGATAGCCTTGTTTTGATATAACAAAATCATGTTTTATTGCAAACTAATCATTTTAGGTTGTATTATGGTGAAATGATTACAAATTAAAGAAATTCAATTCAAGAAAATTGTAATCTTAGAGTTGTACTTTTTACTTTCTTGAGTCTTAAAATATATAAGGAACCTCAAAATATCAATCGCTTTGTTTTGACATTCATTAAATAACAAAATTAGGTTAAAAACCAAGTTTTTGATACTGTTGATCGACCAAATATTTACTTTGATTAATTAAATGCCTTTGATCAACCAAACATATCATTTTAACTAATCAAAATCATCTAATGGTTAAATCCTAATTTTATGCTAGAAGTCGATCAAAATCATCTTTTAATCAATCAAGTAATCAATCAAAATATATTTTTAATTGACCAAAGTTTGTTTTGATCAACTAAACACTAATTTTGATCGACCAATGTCATTTTTATAAACTTTCTAAATTAGGAAAAAAATACCTATAAATAGGATTCCTCAACCCCCATTAGAAAACACACCTCTTAGAGCATTTCTAAAGCAAGAAATACTTCTACTCACATACTTTTGCACCTTTGCATCTATTCTCAATGCTTTTTAAAGCATGACTTTCTGAGGCTCCAAAAATCATGCTTTGCATATTTTTGAGCTTCCATAGAATATTTTCTATATCTCTTTATTTTCCAGTTATTTTGATTTTGGACCCAAGTTGGGAGCCTCATTGTTCTTCTCTTGTCAGGTGTAAAAAGGAAGCTTTTGTAAAGAGGTTGTGCCACATTTGGTGTTAAGTGGTGCATTAGTGGATTGATTAACATCGACTGGTCGAAAAATCCTAAGCTGAGAGGTTTAGGTAGTAGTTTTTACTCGAAAGGATTTTCACTTTAAAATCAAGGTGTGATTTGTCTTACTTTTGTAGCTTGAATTTTTAAATTTTATATTATTTGTCTATATATACTATTCACCCCCCTCTAGTGTAGACTTATAAGATCCTACAAGTACTCTTAGTACTCATAGTTTTCACTTTGATTTTTGCACTACTATTTGAATGAGCTCTGATTTTCTCATGACTAGTGTCATCGGGTTCGTTTTAAGATGTATGATCCGATTGAGGATTCAGATCTTCAATTTGGGTCATTAAAATTGGAGATAGTGACAATCTTGAGGACTCTTGAGGATTGGATGCAACCCAAGGAGTGGGTGAAGTAGGATAAAATTCTCTTGTGCACTTTGTGGTTTGATTATTCTTTGTCTACTTGTGTTTGCTTTTTACTTTCTACATATTTGTTTATTATAATTGTTGGAATTTAGGAGGCACTATTCACCCCTCTCTGGTGCCATCCACCCATAATACTACTTGATTTGTTGCACTATTGAGCTACCATTATGTTTCCACTAGCTTTCATTTCCTTAGTGCAAGTATATTTCATGGTCTATATTTTTATTTCTTGCAAGTATTTCTCACCTATTATTTCTACTATTTTTTATCTGTTTGTTAGTTGACAAAAAGGGGGAGACTAGACTCAAGCAGACATATTTTGAGAGGGAGCATAACTTAAAGGAGAGTAAAACTTCTTCAACTAAAATATAATCTAACTTTCATGATATCCTCCCTGAAATAAATCTATTTGACAATTAGTTTTGTTAAAAACAAACAAAGGGATATTATTGGAACTAGGTTCCATATGATTCAAGTGTAGGTATTAACAAAACTCCCCTTAGTTGTATAATTTTTTCTAAACTAATTATACAGGAAGAAATAAGATTAAGGATGAATTGATGTTAGAAAGCAAGACGATGATGCAAAAGCATCAAATTGATCAGTTTGTGAAGAGAGAACAAATATGAATGAATGCAAAGAAACTATGCTTTAAGCTCAAAGATGAAGGTACTAAAGACTCAAGCTCAAGATTCAAGGAGCTTGCTTATTAATTCTTGGTACTTGGAATTTTCTTGTAAGGCTTGTTAATAAATCATTACAGAGGGATTCGTAAAATCAAATTAGAGATAAATAGGGCTCAATCATTCTTCAAAATGCATTTTTAAGGTCGATATTTTTTAAAGTAAGGTTGGATTTCAAAGTATGCATAAAACTTGCTTAACACCTGGTTTCAAAGGCAAGTCACTGATTTTTATTGATACAGGTAGGGTGTGACTAGTAAACATTACTCAATCCTTTGACCATCAAGAACAAAATTTTGTTGACATGTAACCTATGAGTATCAATACTTATCCTTTTGAACATATACACATATCTCATGAGTTGAATCTTTTAGGAACTCAAATGCAACCTGTAAGGGTCATTACCAATAAGTATTCTTTTGAACTAGTACATCGTGCTCATAGGTTTTTGGTGAACTTGCCTCTGATCAAAATCCATGAGTCACTTGTGTCGATACACCATATTATGAACTAGTACAAGAGGATTGTTGTGGCAAATTTTCTTGCCTACAATGGATTGATTTAATTTTGATTCCACCTTAAATGACCTTTAATGGTTACTAATCAATGTCAGTGACTCTTAACCTATAAATAACCCTCTCTACCACCTACTTTCGCAACCAATTGAAAAAGTAACACTTGTCCTCTCAAAAAATTTTCTCTCTCTCAAAAGCTTTTTCACTTGATATTACTCTTCCTCCATACTTCACATCTCACTTTGTGCACATTCTAGATATTGCATAGGCTCCTAATCATAGCATAATCATATATTGTATTGAGGGGGTCTAGGTTAAGTTGTAAATTCTCTTGTTTTTGCTTACACCTATACTTTTTATTTGGATTCTTGAACCTTTATACTAGATTGATGAAACTCATTATTTTTATTATTTTTATTTTTTAAGAAAATCAGCAGTAAATTTTATTCATGCCCCACTCCTAGGGAGCTAGAAAAAAGGCAGGAGGATTAGGCCAAGACTTGCCAAGTATAAGGAAAATAAAAAGAGCCATGACTCATGACTTGGTACATCGAAAAAGCAAAAAGGAGGCATACACCAAGGGTAGCCCAAGGCATAGACCGGAAAGGAGAAGAGAACCAGCGTCAACCGATGACACGAGGGAACTGGATTTTGTTGAGTTTGATAGTGCTGCGACATCCTGGAGAGAGGTAATCCTCATAATGGAAAATTTGCCAGGGTCCATATGTAGAGAAGGTGATCAACCAGGTGAGACTATTAACCAAGGGATGAATATAGTTCAAGATGAGCTCCTAGGACTGTAACCATTTAGCTTGCTCTAATCGCAGCCACACCCCCCACACCATAGGAAGCTTACCATACCACCAATAATATAGAATCTATTTCAAATTGAAAGGGGATATTACCAGCATTCCAGAAAGTGATGAAAAGCATCTAAATGACCACTCTCCTTGGAACAATGGGGACCTTAGACACAACAACTTTGATGAATGTACCACAATAATCATGGATTACCCAAGCAATAAAAGAGTGGCTAGATCTATTATGAGCGGCGAAATTGACCTTCAAGCTAACATTCGGACGGACCTATGATAAGGCAAACACGGAAGAGCGCTGGGATTTGAACCAAGTAGCCATGCTAAAGGTCCTCCAATTGTGTTGCAGGAATTGGGAAATATCCTTGAAACTGAAGTTATCATTTTTAATTTTATTCCGAAGCCACCATATATTATACCATATGAAAATCGTAAGACCCTTGATTCTTTTGTTATAATAGGAAGCACTGGTATCCTAAAAATTAGTGAAGAGGCTATTCAGATTAGTAGGAGTAAGTAAATTTTTGTGAAAAGTCCAAGTAGTAATGATGTTAGAGAGCTCGCCGTAGTAGACAAGTTGGAGTAAGGATTCAGTATTCGAGGAGATTGGGCAACAATAACACTTGGAGGCCATGTTGATTCCCAGCCTCTTAATTTTATCCTCAGTGGGAAGTCTATCATGGAGGATCCTCCAAGCTGTTAGGACCATCCTCAAAGTCAACTTAAGTTTCCAAAGGCCATGCAAGACAGGATTAAGCGGAGTGGATCTGAAGTTCAGATTGTAAGTAGAGATATTGCTCGGAGGAGACCAAATTGGGATATCCTTGGAAACATGAATAGGGATTTGAAAGATCTTGTTGCGAATAGAATCAAGGATGAACAAGAGATGTTGAACCTGAGAAGTATAAGCAATGGCATCCTTGATCTGGAGAGTAGGAGGGTTAATATCAGGGGGAAGAAATTTTTTTAAGGGAGAGTCCCCAACCTAAATATCCACCTAGAAATCGATCCTCCCATCTTTCACTTCCCAACGAAGGAAAGGTTTCAACTCTTGGTACGTCGTGGCCAATGACCTAAGCCTATTGGGAAGCTTATAAAGAGCATTATAAGGCAAGCTGTAGAGATTTCTCATCAAGAAAACATAGGGAGAGTCCCCAAAAAGGATATTCCAAACACGCTTCATTCTAAAGGCCTTCATGACCAAAGACAGATCCCGGAAGCCAAGGCCACCATGCTCAAGAGGCTTACAGATGGAGTTCCAAGAAATCCAGTGGTGATGTCTCTCCTCTGGGCCCGAATTCCAAAAGAAGTTGGCACAGGTAGATTCCAACTTTCGAATAACCGATTTAGGAACATCAATGACCGATAAAACATGAATAGGAATAGAAGTAAGGACATGCTTGATAGAGAGGAGCTTGGCAGCATTAGGGAGGAGTTTCACTTTCCACCCTAAGAGTTTAGATTGGATTTTATCAATTAGTTCATGGAAATATGAAAATTTTATCCTACCCGTAAAGATGGGGCAACCCAGATAAGTGAAAGGAAAGCTTCCAACTTGAAATCTAGTGATCACAAGAATGAGGGTAAGCCTCCCTAGAGGAAAATGTTCCCCACACAACAGAAACTCTTCAGAGAGTTAAACTTTTGACCAAAATTAGATTCAAAATCATGAATAATGGTCATAAGATTACAAGTTGACCTATGATTCCCATTAAGAAGGAGGATAATGTTATCCGCATAAAGAAGAGCAATAGGAGAAGTTCTGGGCTTAATGGAAAAAGAGGAAATATGGCCCAAGAAGGTCGATTCCTTAATGCCACGAATGAAAGGCTCAATAAAGATGTCGAAGAGAAAAGGTGATAAAGGATCACCTTGTCTGGGAGGAGCTCCATTAACCAGAATGGATGATCCCTCATGTTGCACAAAGCTTTTAGTGAGCTTAATAACCTACTGGGAGAAACCAAATCTATGAAGAGTATGATATAGAGCCTCCCATTCCACCCGATCATAGGCTTTCTGAAGGTCAAGTTGAAAAAAGACATTAGAGCCGAAGACCTTACGGTCAAGACGTTGAGAGAGCTTGAAGGTGGTGGAAATATGATAAAAAATAGGTCTCCCTTGAATGAACCCAACCTGTTCTGGGGAAATGATCCTAGGCATAATAGAGGCAAGGAATTTGGCAAGAATAGCGGAAGCAATCTTGTATATAACATTACATAAGCTAATGGATCAAAAATCAAAAAGCTCAGCAATATTTTGTTTTTTGGGTATGAGGGACATAAAGGTAGAGTTAAAAGAGCTAGGAGCAGTTTGATCAGAGTAGAGATTAGTAATAGCATGCACAACATTGGTCTTGACATTGTCCTAGCACTTAAGATAAAATTCCACATTAAAACCCTTGGGACTAGGGGTACTGTTGGAGGGCATTTGGGTCATAATATCAAAGATCTCTTTCTCATACAAATTTTGGCTAAGGAGGACTCAGAATTGGAGATGATGGGAGGGATGACATCGAGAAATCTATCCATCTCCCCAATACCAGATGGAAGTAAGGAGATTCTCAAAATACTGTGAAGCTTTGGAAGCCATAAGATCCCAGGAGTTGTTACCAATGGTAGACGAGAGAGAATTACGGTTATGTTTGGCAAAGCGCTTCTTGATAGTAGTGAAGAAGGAATTGCTCCTCTCCCCCTGTTGCAGCTAGTAAATCTTGGCTTTTTGGGCAAGAAAATCATAAAGTTTAGCGAGGGCATCATCTAGTTGGATGCGAACATCTGAGAGCTCAACGGAGGTGTCTTCATCCCAGTGGGATGACAATCTAGCTTCAAGATCATCGTGGCGTTTCTCAAGGTCCTCGACTAAAGGGTGAATGTCACCAAAACTCCAATGATTCTAAGATTGAAGGGCCCTTTTAAGGCTGACAAGTTTAGAACATAGACTATCAATCAAATTGTAAGTAGGATTAAGGCAAGGTTGAGTCTACACCCTAATAACAAGGTCCTTAAAGCTTTGGTCCCTGAACCACATGTTTTGGAATCGAAACAAATGGAGTCTGGAAGACTTTTGAGTACTAAAAGTGAACAGCATAGGTGCATGGTTGGAGTTACGCCTAGATAGGTATTTAGCTTCAGGAGGCAAGGCCATGCAAAGAGGAGAGATAAAGATATGGTCCAGCTTTTGATAGATCCTAACACTACCATTTCTACCAGTGCACCAGGAAAATTGGTTCCCCTAAAGAGGGAGCTCTAGAAGACTAAGGGAATCTTTCCAAGAGTGAAAAGCAATAGCTTGGGAATTGTGGGAAGGGTTCCCCCCAATCTTTTCAGAAGCTCTAGGAATACAATTAAAGTCGCCCCCAATAATCAAGGGGCACGAGACGGAAGAGTACAAGCTAGCGAGATGGACCCAAAGGGTCGATCTGGAGTCAACATTGCATGATGCATAGACCCCAGTAATTATGCAAGTAGTATCCTGAAGAACGCATTTAACAATAACAACTTGGGCCATGGACTGAATCAAGATCAGATCAACAGGATCCTTCCAAAAACACCAAATGTTAGAAGCCAAGGCATTAATGTGAGAATGATGCAAACTAATCATGTCCATGAAAGGGGAGGCCAAGGAAAGGTCAGCAAAAGGCTCAAAAAGGAAAATGATATTGATTGAGTATTCATTAATCAGAAATTTGATACGATTAACAGTGGGAAGGTTTGAGGTTCCTCAATAATTCCAGAGAAGGTCCTTCATTGAGAACGAATTTTAGAAAGTAATTTATAGTGACTTCTTGTCATTCTACCCATTCCCCTCAAGGTATCACCACCATGTGCCTTGTATGCGTTCTCTTGAGTAGGTCGGGTATTGGTAGAAAGATAATCGAGGGTACCTTGAGAAACTTTATTTGATCTGGAAGTTTCTAAAAGCCCATCATCACTCACTAGAAGATGCTCCTCATTATTAGTAACATCCAAAATCATAGGAGGGTTCGAGTCAGGATCAGGGGGAGTCGGAGTAGGAAGGGGAATGTAAATGCCCCAAGAAGTAATCCCATCCATATTCTTGTATTTGATCTATTTACAGCAAACTTTTTGTTGGTTACTACACTGATTAAGTGAGGAAGGGAAAGTGTTGCCTTGAGTATAAGAAAATCCAAGATTGTTCAATGAACATTGGGCATAAAAAGCATGGATTCTATCAAGGTTAAAATCATCAAGCATGCTAAGTGAGGAAACCATAAGACTTTTATCATTATTATTACCATTAGAATCAACATTATCCTCGATATGAGAATTATCCATCAGATTAGAATTTACGTGAAAATTATAGTAAGCACGATTGTCAAAAAAAGCATTGCGATATTGAGAAAATAGATCGGAACGTAAATCCTCATCCACAAAGACACAAACATCACCAATAGACACACCATCAACACAAGTAGGATTATCCAGAGAGAGGGTATCAGAGTATACTTGAGGGGAAGAGGATGAATCTGGTGTGGAAGACACCAGATTCTCTTTCCCAAGGTCATCAACATGCAAGGGCCTCTTGTTTTTCTTAGTGCAATCCGAACCCTACGTTTCTTCTTTTTCACCATTAGAGGACCCTTCGAAGCAAGCAAGCCCCCCAGAGAAGAAGGAATTATACAATGCAGAAAAGAATCCCCCCAAGGTCCTTCGGTGGCAAGGTTGCTGGAGCTCCAACAGGAGGGGTCGGATGAGCAGACGTAGCCGATTGAGGAATCCCCACAATCGGAGGCTTTTGAGCATTGGTCTCCCTACCAAATGAAGAGGGTGGAATCGCACCCTTTCCACCCACACCTACAGAAGAGAAAGCAGTGCAAGAAAGCAACCTATGACCAATCTTCAAACAATACGAGCAACAAAGCGGCACACATTCAAAAACAACTTTCTGAACAATGACAACGAGATCTACACCATTAAAAATATTAACAAACTCAAGGCAATCAGCCAAAAGATATACTTCAATGCAGACCCTGGGGTACCCAGGTCTCAGTCCTTGCACCATTTTAGGATCAACACTCACTGGGTTTCCCAGTTGATAAGAAAGCAACAGAAGCACATTAGGATGGATCAAGTGTAGGTTGAGCCTCGGAAAATCCACCTAAACAGGTGGCCAAGTCGCCAAGGCGTTTGTCCAAAAGGAAGGAGGCCACTTGATAAATTGGAGATGATTACGCTCCAAAATCATTGAGCCCAAAGAAAAAAACCTTGCAGAAATCTAGATAAGAGGCACATCTAACAAGCCAATGACGCATGTCCAAAGCGGTCAACGAGAAACCAGGTTTGGAACCCATCACCTGGATCACTACTGAAGAAGCAAAGCTCTTAGCAAGATTCGAAACCTCTGAAGAGGAAAATGACGTATAGAGGCGACCATCTATACGAGAAGGAAATTGAACCGCCAGCACGCGCTCCGCATAGGACAAGGACTTAGCCGATCGATGATCGGCCACCATAGAAACAAACGAAGGCTTCTGTGGTGGCGAGGATCGAAGATCAGATGCCGCCAGAGGTGAGGAAGGCTCCAATGACTGAGCCATGACTTGCACAAGGAAACCCACCACCCAAAAAGGAAAAGACAGGCAAAAATAAAAAATAATCAACCGAGAAAAGATCAAAACACCTCCAAGCAGAAGAACACCAACTTGATCCCCAGCATGGCCAAGCTAGCAAGAGAGCCACTTTGAAAATTGAAAGCAAAATGAAGCAAGAAAAATAAACCAAAAACACACGACCAACCCCAAGGATAGCCCCCACTGCTCCTCAACAAGGAGGAGCAGCCATGGCAAGGAGCCTCTCAGCTCCCCTCCAGAGAAGAGGGGAGGAAGAGAGGTCTCACCAGACAAGAGAGAGGCAGGAACCCTAAGGGAACAAAAAAGGGGAAGTGGGGGGAAAAGGAGTGCCACAAGAGAAAAAAGGGGGGGAGAGCGGAGACAAAAGAGAGCGCTTGGTGGCTGATGAAACTCATTAATTACATTAGTTTTTGTTTAGTGAATTTGATTCTCCTAAGAAGAGAAAATCAAGGTTAAAAATTTCAATTTTGGAGACTTGGAGAATGGTGTACCTGAGATCCTGCTTTACGTTGCTTGTCTTTTGTAGTATGATCCTATCTTGACATCATTTATTGGCTATTTTTTCACACCAATCATTCTACTTCTGGGGTGTGCTTGTAGATGGGGGATGAACTATAACCCTTAGAAAGTCATCATTGATGTGAAACGCTTTCATGAATTTAATAAATAGGAAAATGGAAAAGGGGACACAACCCTTACTCGGGATTGGATGCCCATGCCATCAAAGTGAAACACACAATCTTCCTAAGGTATCATTTGCTTTGAGGGATCAATTTTGTATGTGGTGGAATTATGGGATAAACTTGAGATTGTAAAGTTCTTGTGTTTGGAAAAATATGGGTTAAATCATGAGGTGTTTGGAGGAATAGGTGTGGGTGTTTTGTCATACAATCCCTGGATAAGTTTGTCTCACCCTTTCGCTTGAATTAGATAATCCTAGGATTGAGGGCTCTATCTTGAGATTGTTATAAGTAGGAATTAAAAAATCCAAATGCAACATAAATGACTCAATCCTTGCAAACAAATAGTGCTTAAGTGAGTCTCACCCTAAAGTTTGTCCCTTTCAAGGTAGTGGATGGCCGAGATGGACTGCATGGAATCCTATGCGAGAGCTTGCTTGGAAAAACCATCACCTTAATCGGTGATGAGGGGCAAAAAATGCCCTCGAATCCAAAACTCCACAATGGTTCGATGGAGGATCCGGCTACTCGACTACGGGAATATAAGTGGGACCAGCATCGCTCGGCTAGCTTAAAACCAACTGAATCTCAATCAGAACTCTCTTAGCCTGACAAAAGATTTAGCGCAGCCAGGGCAAAAGTTACGATAAGATGGACCTGGCCACCTAACCCCTGACAGCAGACAAGTAGGTGGACAGTAGGGAAATTAGAAGCCATCAAGTGAGGGTTCTCCCTACGATATAAATAGAGGCAAGGGCCCCCAATGAAGCGAGACCTTCCCCTCTCCCTCGGAGAGGAAGAGAAAATCTTGTAATCTCGAAAATTCTAGTGCATAGTTTGGAGCACCATCCTCCCCCCAGATGTACACTCCTTACGATGGAACTGGGTCACCAAATCCTTAGTTTTCTTTGTGTTTGCCTATTGATTGTCAATCTCCTTCCTATGCATCGGATGATAATGGCTAAGCAGTGCTTCCTTCTTGTATAAATCTTTTGGGGGCCTTCCAAGACCCATCAAATGGTACTGTCTGTGGGAGTGTCAACGAAAGCGCCATCGCTCTCATAAGCATTCAATCGTTGGGAGGAGGAGCCCTTTCAGCACCTTGCCTCGACCTCCCTAAGCGAGAACTCCCGCAGTGGTTGTGACCACTTGTGGTCCTACTCGTGGCCTCCTCCCTTGGAGGGGCCCGGTCAGGATTTGGCATCTTCGCACCCTAGGGACCTCGGTCGATCCCCCGAGGTCCCAAAGCGTACCCCCTTCCTTGAGGCGTAGCCCTGAGAAGAGAAATGGGGAGCTGAGGTTGGCAACCCTAGGTACACTCCTCTGCATGTATCGCCTGCCCACTCAGGAAGGAGAAAACAGAGGTCCCCCAATGGAAGTACTTGAGGAGCCTGTCAAAGCCTAACACGAAATAACAGTGGACCCTAGCTCATGCACCATGCCCTTAGGAGCCACCCTCGAGTAGAGTCGACGCTCGGCCACCCTGAAGGGAGATCATGCTGGACGCCTCCAACGGCGCCCACCCAACACAGGCCTGCCTACGGAATTGTTGCTCGGCCAGCCGAACAAGTTGTCAACTCCCCCAAAGGCTCGGTGGGTAGGTCCTGGAAGTGCTCCATTAAGTGCCTAAGGACCAGAGACAACCCCAAGAGGTTGTCGGAAGTCAAGCAGCGGAAGATGGAGCCCACCTGATTTTGCCCAGATCAACTCTAGGCTCAACATTCCGAACGAGGGAGGCCCCGTGAGATGACGATCCCTCAGTACCCTGAGCTAGACCATTCAACTCGCAAGCACGGGTGCAACGCCCTCAATCATGCATCCAAGTGCTCAGCAAGAAACCGTGGAGAGAGGTAACTCCTCCTGTGGATCAGCTGAGGGACGCCGCGGCAACGGCAGCTCCGCTGAGGGCAAGTAGATCCCTGCAAGGTGCGCCTTTGCGCCCACCTGCGGAAGAGGCCCACTTCCACAAGTGAAGGGCCTCATTCCCCGAGACAGCAGTTGGCTTCCGAAGGGCCTCTATGGCGGATCGCACCAAAGGCATTCCTCGAGAAATGCACTCCATTGACCATGCACCAAGTGAGTGTGCTTGAGAGGAATTGACCCACTGAAGATCACCATTGTGGACCCTGCCACTCTGGGCAGGAGTACCTTGGGGAACACACCCCTTGGCCATGAACTAGGCGGGCGTGCTTAAAGGGAGCTAGCCCACGAGCGAGGACTTGTTGCCCCCATGCCCTATAGAGCGAGAGAGTGGAAGGCCTGTGAAGCACCTGAGGGACCACCTCGAGAAGGGCCCTAGTGGTTGCAGGTAGTTGACGCGGTCTCTCCAGCAAACTGAGAGCCATGCTAGTTGACACCCCTCCGAAGCAGGCAGGTGATGTCACCCTAGCTCCCCCCTAGGCGGAAATCACCGTCGAATCTTGGCAGCGACGCTCGCGCTACCTAAGGTCCTCTCCTCCCATCGCCTGAGCACATTAGCATAGAGGTTAAGGTACCTCCCCTCGAACTTCTTTAGGGTGAGGATGATACGGCCAAGCCTCCCTGTATAATTCGGTGGAGCGTATAGGCTTGCTTCGACGAAAGCCTCCCCTGTCAGGGCAGCCCTTCGGAGAATACGCCCCCTTGGCCATGGATCGGGCGGAAGTATCCACTGTGGTGCCAACAATTGGCGAGGTTCTCGCCTCTGGCCTATTGGTCATGTCAGCGTGAAGGTTGAGGCAACCTCCAGAAGCGACGTTGCCCGAGACGGGTCAACAACCTGTACGACTAACTTCCGATGAGAAAGCATGCAGCGCTCCAAGATGCTCAGGCTAACCTACCTTTTAAGCCACCCCTTCCGGGTCGGCGAGCCCAAAGTTCATCCATTGCACTAGTGGGAATGCCCCCCTCTCCTCCCATTGGCCATTTCGATCATGGCCCTTTGGCAATTAAGAGAAGAGAGGAAGGGCACCGCCCTCCTCTGACCAACTTGGACGAGGATGGGCAATGATAAAAGTCAGTTTATCATCATTCTTATGCATTAAAATAAATTTAGCTCTTAGGATTTTAACTCCGCAAATAGGTTTTTGGGCTGCAATATGCATAAATTAGGTTAGGCATGCATCACACATTTTGTTGTCTTTTTAATGTGCTTTTGTGAGTGTTCGGATTATGCAGCTTGTCAGATAACTAGAAGCCTAGCACTCAGGAAGGCAATTGGTGAAGGAGAAGCCTAAACTAGCTGGAACTCAGCTTGATCCAGCTCACCATAGCTAAATTTCAGCTTACTTGGACTAGGGTTAGCTCATCCTAGCTCTATTCAACTCATCTCAGCTGAATGGCAACTCAAGCGAGCTCATCTCAACTCACCTTAGCTCAAGTCAGCTTCGATTCAGCTCAACTTAGTTGAGTCTAGCTCTTCTCAGCTCCCATCACTTCATTGAGAGCTCTAGCCAGCTCAGCTGAGTTGACTGGAGTTCGCCCTAGCTCAGGTCCAGCTACATCCAGCTCCACTCAACTCCAGTCAGCTGAAGATGACTTCATCTTAGTTCAGGAAGCTCAAGTCCAGTTCACGGGGACTTAGCTTAGCTCAACTTAGTTGAGCTACGCTACCTTAGCTACTTCAACTAGCTAGGTCCTCCTCGGGAATATCAAACCCAACTCACCTCAGCATAATTCAGCAGAAGCCAGCCTACTTTAGCTTGGCTTAGTAGCTAGCAAAGAACTAGCAAGCTAAGCCAGCTAAAGTAGCTCCATGCCATCTTCTTTAGCAGCTACCAACTCGAGTTCAGCTCCAGAGAACTTCTTCCAGCTCCTCTCCTCTAAACCATAGCTCCAGATGCCTACTTCTCTACCCTACTACTAGCTAAGCTCCAACTCCCTTGGCCATCCACCACCCTAAAACCCTACCTAAACAGCTCCACCAACTAAACCCTACTTAGGTCCACCTAAGTTAGCTCCACCCCTACTCCATTTGGCGCCAACCTACTACCACCCTTCACCCCTCAACCACCACCAAAAGTCACCAAATAGTTGGCTCCAAAACCACCCTAACTACCCCCCTCTTTGGTGCTAACTTCACCTCCCATATCCACCATAAACCTATCCCTTCCAAGCCACATCCACCATCCACCTCACCCCCCTTCTACAAGCCCTCATGTTGGCGCCAACCCATGGCACCCTTCCATGGTTGCCACCACTTTTAGGTACCCTTTGGCCACCCATAACCACCACCCTAGCACCCGTTAGGTCGAGCCAACCATCCTTAGCCTTAGGATCATTAACCACCATCCTAAACCTAATCCTAGCCCTACACCTAAGGCTACGCCAACCACCACCTTTCTACCTCATAAATACCCCATCTAACCACCACTATGATCCATCCTCCATTTAGTTTTTTTTGTTACCCTACATCCACCCTAACTCACGACCATGGAAGGAGAAGAAGAGAATAAGATTAAGGGGGCATCCTACTCGCCCCCTTGGTGCCTTCTTCCCCTTCTCTCTTCTTCCTTGTGCCACGCTAAGGAGGAGCAAGTTTCCAACTTGTAGGATGGCTAGGCATTGGAGGAGAAGGGTGGTGCATGCCCACCCTTAGAGAAGATTTGAACATGGTACCATCCACCTTGGAGGAGCATAGAGCACGCCCCCTTCTTGTTGGGCTTGCCTTGGAAGACAACACCACCATGGAGGAGTTATTGAAGGAAGGAGTTGGAGAGCCTCTTTTCAAGACCAGGAGCCACTAAGCTTGGAGCAAGTGCTCTCTTCTTCACCAACATCATTAGTACAATTAGTGTCTTTCATTATTTTGTGCTTTAATTTCTAGTAGTAAAACATTCCTCTACTAGGTTTTTTTTTGTAAACACATTTTGCCCATCAATTAAAGTTGCCTCAATTAATTCTTGTCACAATTGTTGCTTTAGTTTTAAGCACTTTCACACCCTCTTCCCAATTATCCTAGGCTTTCACTTGCCTAGGGTGAGCTTGGGAAGAGATCAATTTTGTCACTTAGTTTCTAAAGTAGGTGTAGTCTCTTCCCGCAACCAACTTCATGTTGCCCCATTATTTCAAAAACCACAAAAAAATTATATATTGAAAAATACCAAAAGGAAAGGTGAATTTTAGTTTTCAAGTAAGAGACGTATTTTGCAAACATTTGGCCTCCTTGGATGACCCTAGATACTCTCCCTATCTAGGATTACAAATTTAAAAGGACTCTATTTTTGTGCGTTACAACGATAAAACCCCAATTTTACAAACTGCGTGGAAACGCAATCACTTTTTGGCGCCATTGCCGAGGAGGCAAGGGTTTGCATTTGTTGTTCTCTTGCTTGTTAAGTGGATCTCGTCCCCTTGTCTCTATTCTCTCTCGTGTGTGTAGGAACTACAAGAAAAAAATGGGATTCTGGAAGGAACAACTTGAAATTCCTTGTCTTCCCGTGAAAATTCAAGTTGGTTCCTCTTTCTAGTCACACATATCCCTAAAAAACTACCAAAAAAATATTAAACTTGGATTTTAGGATCCTAAACATCTTAATTAAGTGAAGTGGTGATAATTAAAACCCATTGTTTGCTTGTTTGTATCATTTAACACCACTTCACTTCAAGTGTTGGTTTTTGATTTTTGAGTCCAAACTTCTGTCTGAACTTCAAAAATCAATTTCCAACACCATAAGCTTCTTAAAATCTTGAATTTTCACCCAGTGATTCCAAATCAAGTGAGGAACATCCGTTCCAAATTTCAAAGCAATTGTATTTGTATAAAATGTTTAAAAATTCATGGACTATAGAGGGGTCATCTCCTCTAAGCTTCTTGTTTTGCTACTATCTGCAAATTTTAGGAATTTTTATGCTCATCTAATTTTTGTGATATTTAGCTTTCTGGAATTCTTGTGAAATTCTACACATCACATAAAATCATAAAAATTTTCTGAGGCTGGTGGTGCACTAAAAAGTCTAAAATACCTATGGGTATCATTTCTGGACTTTGACACCAGCATAAAGAAAAATCTTCTAAAAATATCAAACAAGCTTCTAAAATCATAGAAAAATATTTTTTGGAATCCTTGTTTGATTTTCCATATAGTAGTGGTGTTACTTACTTTTTTTTGACCACTACTTAAAAAGAAAGGCTAAAACAAATTCATTGGTAGTAAAATTTCTGTCTTAGGATCAATTCACTTAGGGTTTCTTTTTGATTTGTAGCCTCACAATATAAAGGAAATCTATCTTCACCATCACAACTTGATTTCCCTTTGTTTGTGACATTTCAAACTTGTTTGAAAACTTAGAAAGAAAACCCTAAAACACATTAAGCTAAATCCAATCCTAAAAGACAGAAATACATTAAATTTGTGTGTCAACTTGATTGCTATTGAAATCACTTTTCCAATCCTGCATACACTAAAAAAATTGAAATAACAGAGCATTACCCTAATCAACGCCCTCCACATTCTCGTGCACATTTTAGCACCCAAGCCTAACTCTAAAACAAGTAGTTACTTAACCACGTAAGGACTTCATCCACTTTAGGCTTGATATCTAATATTTAAGGATCACTAAGCACTCCTACTTCCTTTAGAGAATGCAGCGACAAACTTAGAGGGAAGTCAAACGACGGGTGAGGGTTTACACAAGCCCCTAGTTTTTCCAGGAAATTCTTGGGCCTAAGCCACCTCTTTAGTCTAGCTGGGTTCTCTTTCTGGAATTAGGTTCACTTGTTGATTTCTTATTCATTGGGTTCCTGATGAGAACCTCATCATGAGCCATAACTAGCTCATTTTGACCCAATACAAAGGATAAAAGCTCCTACATATCTCAAGGAAAAGCTTAACTCAGAGAATTCTGAGTTTGAGAAGAAAACAAGTCATAAGGGGTAAAAGTGCAATTTTACCAGTATAATCTGCATACAGGGTAATTCAGGGCCCAAACATAGGTCAAAACAACTTAATAAGAATAAAAGTGGGATGAGATGATCTAGCAAGGGCTACAGCACTTCCAAGGAACCAAATGATAATCTGTAACCCTAAAACAACCCACTTCAATTCACAAGGTTCGAGGCAAAGTAAAAATAGAATAAACCCTCTAAAATTCATAGAAAAATAATCTCTGGGGTTTAGAACCATCAATTTGGCCTTTAGAACCCATTTTGACCTACATTGAGAACCATGCCCAATTAATAACTTAATTTGGGTTTTTACGCAAATTGACCGGTCAAACAAGGTTTAATATGAAAATAAAATTCACCATTAGATTCCTTAGGTCCTAATTAGTCATGTATAAAAACTTGAGCCTAAGAAGAAACCTCCTTGACCGACTTCACACTTTGGTCCTCATATATTTACTCTTTGGCCCTCAACTTTTGAACCCTCGCATTTTGGCCCCTAACTCTTCTTCGTTCTTTGCAAACAGGTCCCTCCTGCAAAACCCTGCCAGCACCATGCTCCGGCGACCTTGCGCGGAGCATGGCGCCGCGCAGGGTGAGGTGGAGGACCTGGCAAGTGTACCGGGGGTGCCCTGCGTCGTCAGCCGTCGCAGGAGCACCCCCATGGTCACTGTAGCCCCCCATACCGGCCGTGCGAACGCACGGACGGTATGGGTTCGTATTCCGACCATTCTCCGGCGAGGGAGACACGTCGTCTCCCTCCGCCTTCCTCCCTGCTTCAACCCTATAAATACCCCCCGCCGCTCCACCGACGAAGGCAGCCTGGACCTGACGGAGAAAACCCCCAGCTTTCTTCTCTTCTTTCTCCGGCAGACGCTCACCAGCTCCGGCGACTTCCTCCCCCTCCACCTCTTCGCTCTGCCGCACTACCAGCAGCAGAGACCTCCTCCCCTACTCTTCCCGCGCCACGCCGCACCCAGCTGGCGCCTCTCCAGCCCTCTGCTCGCCGCCGCCCCTCTCTCTGAGCATCATCTTCTCCGGCGACAGTCGATACGACTGTCGCCCTGTTCCTCCCCCTTCGTCCCTGCAGTTAAGTTAGACTTACTCCCCTTCTCCTCCTCTTTCTTTCCCAGCTTTCGATTTAGTCAATTAAGCCCTCTACCGACCCTGTTCACCCTCATCCTCTCCGCCTCCGACCACCCTCCGGCGAGCCGCTCCCATCACCTCAGCGACCCACACGGCTCGCCGACTACCGCAGAACCTCCGCCTCCTCACCCTGATCCTCTTCCGCCCCTCCACTTCCCACCAAACACCCTCTGCAGACCCACCGAACACACCCACTCCCTCGCTCACAGTTTGACCTAGGACGACCTGACAGCTCCATCTCGCCCCCTGCAGACCCCCTGACCACCTTCGCCGTGCCACGGCGAAGGTCCCCCGCCTGTCTGATCTGGCCGAGAGGCCGTGCCATTGGTTTCAGGTTCCAGGCCTTGACCGCCATTGGCGAGGAAGCTCGAAGCCTGCTCGAGGTTGCTCCAAGCCGAGATATCCCAGGTTGAATAGCCACGGCCAGCGCGGAAGAGTCTCGCGCACACACCCTGGCCCTCAATTGGAGCTGTGCGCCTCAACAGCCGATGCAATTGGGAGCACCATCCCTGCTGCAGGCGTGAGAGAATTGGGGTGGGACATTTAGTCCCACCTCGGAATCTCTCAAAGGCGCGCGGATGCATAAAGGCAAAAACTGCCTTATGCTGTTTGCCTCAGTTACCACGGGGTGAGGTCCCTCTCACCCGACCCGACCCGACTCGGCCTCGTCCGTGACCACGCTCCGCGGACCTGGCCCGACCCGATTAGACTGACCTGCACTCCTCGCCCACCACGCACGCCGGTGGGCCTGGACCCGGGCCTGACCCGAACCCGATTACCCGGTAGCGCTCTGGGAGAGCTTCCGAAGAGTGATTTCAGAGAGAGAGATACGCGGGGGAGGGGGGTAGAGTAGGTTTTTGCCTTGACGAATAAACTCTGAAGTGTGCAGGCCAAAGAAGAAGAAGCAGACCCGCTGAAGAAGAAGGAGCTGCTGCACTGTAGCGAAGGCATTGTTAAGTCGTCTCAGCACTGGCGCAGACGACGGAAGGTCAGCAGCCAAAGAAGAAGAAGACCCGCTGAAGAAAAAGGAAGAGCAACGGCCATCGCGAAAGAAGAAAAATAGAGGTCAAGGCAGGTGAAGACAAAGAAGAAGAAGGAATGAAGAGAAGCAAGAAGCAAGAAAAGAAGAAGACGATCTGACGAAAAAGAAAGAAAGGAAACAAGGAAGAACAGAAGAAGAGCACGAGGGGAAAATCTGAAGAAAGCAGAAGAAGAAGAAGAAGAAGAAGAAGAACAAAGAACAGGAAGAACCAAAGACAAAGAGGAAGAAAGAAGAAAAGAAGAAGAAGCCAAATTTTCATCTCTCTCTCTCTCTTTATTTTTGTAATAGAACTTGTATATCTCTAGAATACAACTTGCTCCCTGAGTTCGACCTCGGGAACTCTTTTATTTTTCCGAGTAAAAAAATTTTTTATGAAAACGTTGGTAACAACCGGCTTTACTACAACGATATAACCGAAACCGGTCGAAAACCAAACGCTTATCAGTTCCTAAGTCTTAGGTTTGTAAGGAGTCAACCTTAAGAAAGACTAGGCTTGGTTGTTTGAATTTCACACCTTCTCTCATCTCCATTCTTCTCCTCCCTTCCCGTTTTTCCATTTTGTGCACGGGCGACGATCCCAAACTCTGCACTTGGAGGGACCCTTTGATTTTGACCACCCACTCTAAATGACCACTTTTTCTGTCTTCTTCTAAAAATATGGCAAATCAACAAAACATGTCAACTAACCCTTTCACTTCCACCTCTAACCCCACTTCTAATCCCAATTCTGACCTGTCCACCCAAAACAACCCCCTACCTTTGACTTCCTCACCTGGAGCTTCCTAATGCTGATTTGCCGCAATCTCAACAACATGCCCCCCCGCCTAATCTTTACTCCTTGATGGCCGAGCAGATTGCTCAACTTCATGTCAATCAACAACTTTAAAGATAAGGCCGCTTATTAGTTCAGAACCATTGGCTAACCTATCACCACATGGCCTCAGCTCAAAAGTGCCTTCCTCAAGAAATTTTTTTCCATAGGTAGTACTAATTTCTTGCGAAGATCTATTATGACCTTTCAACAAAATTTTGGAGAGACTTTTCATGATTCTTGGGAAAGATTTCAAGATATCCTAGGAAGTTGCCTGCACTACGAGATCCCCTTATGGCAGCTCATGCAGATCTTCTATCACGGATTAGAAGATCAAATTCGACATTTCGTCGATGCCTTATATGGCGGCAATTTCTTAAATAAGGATGCAGAGAGTGCCTATGACCTCTTTGAAGAAATGAGTGAAAACTCATTTAATCAAGCTTCCATGAACACCTTTGGTAGAACTTCAAACCTGCAATTCGGTGTTCATGAAATAGGCACTCAATTTATTCCTGTCACCTAAGATGATCTTCAAATGATTGCCCAAAAACTTGACCAGATGCAAATAACTCAAAAGAAAATTGAGGAAAGACTTGCCACACCAACTTAAGCTCCACAAAGTCCACATCTAACCCAGCCTACCATTCCACTAAGAGAATATTTGCACAATCTAAGTACTACCCCTACTGATTATCACCAATATTCTGAGGGTTTCTATGACTCACTGGGGAATTACAAATATCCAAACCCTAACCCCACTCAAAATATTTCTGCTCTCTAGGAGCAATTTAGAAATTCTTCCAACTAGAAGAATTACTTGAACCACTCCTGGAATAACCCAGTTCCTCCCGAAACTTCAAATCAATTTAGTGGGTATGGGTCCAATCTGATCTTTCATCCTGGGCCATCTCAACAAGACATCAATGCCCAGATAATGAAAACCCTGCAGGACATGCAAAGTAAAATGACGGAAGTAACCCGTGCTGTCACAAATCTGAATAATCAGATTGGGGTTACTCCAAGACCTGCAGAGCATCTACCCTCCCAACCCATACCCAATCCTAACCATCAGAGGAACCAGTATCGGGAAGGAATCAAAACTACCTGAATCAGCCTCCTATTAATCCACCACCTCAGCAACCTCCCAGGTTTTCACAACAACAGGCCCCCCCACCTCCTCTAAATAACAATCTGACTACACATGCAGTTACATTGAGGAGTGGGAAAATCACCACTAATCCCGGGTCTTCACAACAACCTGGTGAAATCCACATTCCCATGAAAATTGACTCTACACTCCCACATCAGGAAGAAAAAGAAATACAAAAATCTCAGGACACGACTCCCATCCCTTTTCCACAAGCTCTCCACCCCACCACTAATCGAAAAAAGAAATCTAAGCCCACAACTGAAGAACTCATGGATTTATTTAGGCAACTTCAAATCAATATCCCTCTCCTAGATGCAATCAAATATATACCTGCCTACGCCAAATTTTTGAAGGAGATCTGTACTCCAAAAAGGCAGGCTAAAAATCTAGGACAGGTGCATCTTTTGGAGACAATAAGCTCTATTATACAGAGCAAGCTGCCTCCTAAGATGAAAGATCCGGGCGTGCCTTTAATTTCACTGATTATTGATGACACTGCCTTTGATCGTGCCCTTCTTGATCTTGGTGCCTCAGTTAATATCATTCCCACGATTTTATTTGAAGAATTTCAGATCGGTGAATTAAAACCTATTGAGGTTACCCTTCAATTAGTCGACTGATCTACAATCAAACCTTGTGGGATTGTCGAGGATGTCTTGGTCAAGGTCCAGAATTGTGTCTTCCCCGCAGACTTTTTGGTCCTTGACATTGAGGTACCTAAATCTTTAATGAATGCCCCAATAATTCTTGGACAACTTTTTTTGGCCACTACAAAGGCAAATATAAATTGCCATACAGGAAAAATGGATATCACCTGTGCAGGCCAAACTATCACCCTTGATATTTTCAAATCCTCCAAGAGATTCCATGATGATAATTTTTTTGAGGACTCAGATATAGAAATATCAAATTTGGTGGAGGAGACAATGTTGGTAGAGACCCTTCTTGACCACAAAATTTTTTAGGAATCTAACTTAGAATCAGTGGCCGGCAAATCTATGACTTGGAGACGTGTCTTCCACAAAAGTCTGTTCCTATTGATCCCCCTGATTATTCCTCTGACCCACCCACTTTTCTCTCAACCCACCCCTGCACACTAACCTCACCTACCTTTCATCATTCCTCTCCCACCCCCTTTCACTTGGACCTACCACCAAACCTGCTCGAGTTTGGCATTCATCCTGAATTAAAACCATGGCTAGACTTGGGTCACACTTACCATTTTCCATCAAATTTTGATCCCCACCTTTTTAACACTCAACTTTCCCGAGATCCAGAAGAAGACCCTTTTTTTGCAGGCATCCAAGTGTCTAACTACTTACATGAAAACTCGTCTTCTGTGCATACCTTCATGCTCGGCTGAATGGCGTAAAAGATAGCACTGGATGGGAGGTAACCCATCATTTTTCCTGCTTTCTTTTTCTCTTTCTTTTTCTAGGTTTTGACCATCCTAAACCCGACTGCCTTTCACTAAGGTGTTCCCTTTTCCCTCCTAATGCATGAGGACATTACATATCATAAGCATGAGGGGATGTTTTTAAAAATTTTGACGATTGATTTAGGGTTTTCAAAACCTAAAAATATGCTTTTTTCTTTTTTCATTTTATTTTATTTTCCTGCATGCATACCCAAAAAAAAATGTTAAAAACTTTTTGAGGAAAATTTTGAAATTAGGACTAAGGTTGAAAACTCATCTTGCGGTACAATGGGATTTTATCTTTAACAAACTAAGGATAAGGATACAGATCTAATCATTAGAATTTTAGGCTCTATCTTTAGACTAGATCAAATATCCTTCTCTAAAATTCTACCTGAACTCATGATAGTTCAGGTGACTTAATCCTCTTTTGTAACATGGAAAGTATCTGGCTTAGTTTCTGATTCAAAAACTTGCATCTTGTGCAAAACTTCTTGTGTCAAATTTTACACACAAGCCAACACCTAGAAACAACTAAAAATTAGAGAAACCCCTTGTTTGGCCTTAGTAAAAGTTTGAAGCAGATCATTGGTTTGAGTTCCTACCATTGAGGAGGAAAATGCCTCCTTTGAGGAGGCGATGTCAACATGTTATCGCCTCAGTGCTGCTCTATATCTATATTTCATATCTTTAGATGGAGCATTGAAGCACATTTTTGCAGCTCATGTGCCTTGGACGGTGCTCTACCTGTAGTGTCAGAGCAAGAGCTTGAGATTGCTTGGAGCGCCCCTTTGCACCGCATTGTGTTTTGGGGTTGTGAGCTCCTGGGTAGTGTCATAGACAATGCTATCTCGAAGTACTAGTGCCAGAGCACCCTCAAGTATTAGTAACAGAAATGATGATCCCGACACATCTGTTGTAAGACTAAGCTAAAAATAAGCATGGGGGAGAGAAAAAAAAGTTTTAAACCAAAAATGCACCCTTATAAATGTTGGCTCTTTACAAGCACAGACACAAAGGTTTTACAGGATATTGCAAGTTGCAAATCAGATTCAAGAGCCAGAAAAATCCTAAATACAAAAATTTTGAGTCATCTGAATTAACAAAGGGTTAATTTATGAATTTTTTGGCGGATGTATTGATCCTAATTCGTCTAATTTTTGGATCCGAAAATAAATCCCGATGTTTATCTTTAACAAATCCTGTACCTCCTGTGCTTGGATCAACTAACGTCCCGTAATCTCTTTCTCCTCAAAAGTTGTAAAAATTAGATTTCCCAAAAATTTTGTTTTGTAAAAATTAAAGTTTTGCTAAGAGACTAGCAAAAGAAAAGCATGGGGGTGCGATAAATGTCGGTTTATCATCATTCTTATGCATTAAAACAAATCTAGCTCATAGGATTTTAACTTCACAAATGGGTTTTTGGGCTGCATTAGGCATAAATTAGGTTAGCCATGCATCACACATTTTGTTGCCTTTTTAATGTGTTTCTGTGAGTGCTCGGGTTATACATCTTGTCAGATCCCTAGAAGACTAGCACTTAGGAAGGCAATTGGTGAAGGAGAAGCCTAAACTAGCTGGAACTTAGCTTAATCCAGCTCACCATAGCTTAATTCCAGCTAACTTGGACTAGGGTTAGCTCATCCTAGCCCCATTCAGCTCATCTCAGCTGAATGGCAACTCAAGCGAGCTCATCTCAGCTCACCTTAACTCAAGTCAACTCCAATTCAGCTCAACTTAGATAAGACTAGCTCTTCTCAGCTCCTATTAGTTCACTGGGAGCTCTAATTAGCTTAGTTGAGTTGACTGGAGTTCGCCCTAGCTCATGTCCAGCTACATCCAGCTCCACTCAACTCCAGTCAGCTGAAGATGACTTCATCTTAGCTCAGGAAGCTCAAGTCCAGTTCATGGGGACTCAGCTTAGCTCAACTTAGTTGAGCTAGGATACCTTAGCTACTTCAACTAGCTAGGTCCTCCTCAGGAATATCAAACCCAGCTTACCTCAACATAACTCAGCAGAAGCCAGCTTGCTTTAGCTTGGCTTAGTAGCTAGCAAAGAACTAGCAAGCTAAGCCAGCTAAAGTAGCTCCATGCCATCTTCTTCAGTAGCTACCAGCTCGAGTTTAGCTCTAGAGAACTTCTTCCAACTCCTCTCCTCTAAACCATAGCTCTAGATGCCTACTCCTCTACCCTACTACTAGCTAAGCTCTAGCTCCCTTGGCCATCCACCACCCTAAAACCCTACCTAAACAGCTCCACCAACTAAACCCTACTTAGGTCCACCTATGCTAGCTCCACCCTTACTTCATTTGGCACCAACCTACCACCACCCTACACCCCTCAACCAGCACCAAAAGGCACCAAATAGTTGGCGCCAAAACCACCCTAACTACCCCCCTCTTTGGTGCTAACTTCACCTCCCATATCCACCATACACCTACCCCTTCCAAGCCACGTCCACCATCCACCTCACCCCCCTTCTAGAAGCCCTCAAGTTGGCGCCAACCCATGGCACCCTTCCATGGTTGCTGCCACTTTTAGGTACCCTTTGGCCACCCATAACCACCTCGCTAGCACCCTTAGGTCGCACCAACCATCCTTAGCCTTAGGATCACTAACCACCATCCTAAACCTAATCCTAGCCCTACACCTAAGGCTACGCCAACCACCACCTTTCTACCCTATAAATGCCACATCTAACCACCACTACGATCCATCCTCCATTTAGTTTTTTTTTTTACCCTACATCCATCCTAACTCACGGCCATGGAAGGAGAAGAAGAGAAGAAGATTAAGGGGGCATCCTACCTGCCCCCTTGGTGCCTTCTTCCCCTTCTCTCTTCTTCCTTGTGCCACTCTAAGGAGGAGCAAGTTTCCAACTTGGAGAACGACTAGGCATTGGAGTAGAAGGGTGGTGCACACCACCCTTGGAGAAGATTTGAATATGGTACCATCCACCTTGGAGGAGCATAGAGGACGCCCCCTTCTTGTTGGGCTTGCCTTGGAAGTCAACACCACCTTGGAGGAGTTATTGAAGGAAGGAGTTGGAGAGCCTCTTTTCAAGCCCAGGAACCAATGAGCTTTAAGCAAGTGCTCTCTTCTTCATCAACATCATCAGGACAATTAGTGTCTTTCATTATTTTGTACTTTAATTTCTAGTAGTAAAAGCATTCCTCTACTAGATTTTTTTTTGTAAACACGTTTTGCCCATCAATTAAAGTTGCCTCTTTTTCAATTAATTCTTATCCCAATTGTTGCTTTAGTTTTTAGCACTTTTACACTCTCTTCCCAATTATCCTAGGCTTTCACTTGCCTAGGGTGAGCCTAGGAAGAGATCAATTTTGTCACTTAGTTGCTAAAGTAGGTGTAGTCTCTTCCCGCAACCAACTTCACATTGCCCCTTTATTTCAAAAACCACAAAAAATATTATATATTGAAAAATACCAAAAAGAAAGGTGAATTTCAGTTTTCAAGTAAGAGACGTATTTTGCAAACATTTGGCCTCCTTGGATGACCCTAGATACTCTCCCTATTTAGGATTACAAATTTAAAAGGACTCGATTTTTATGCATTACAACGATAAAACCCCAATTTTACAAATCGCACGGAAACCCAATCAGGTAACTTAGCCAGGTTGCCACACTTAAGGTGGCTAGGTTGATGGCAGCGTGGGGCGGCCCAGCCGGCTGACTAGTGTACACCCATTGCCAGATCCTCTCGATACATGTCCAACCCCCTAAGAGGGTGAGGACACCACATGGAGGCTCAGTGACCTGGCGTAAACCCCTTTGGGTTGATTCAAATTAACCTAAGATGCCCATGCAAAGAAAGGAAAGGGGACCCAATTCTGCGTAATTTGACAAAGGGGCTCACTCGGCTGATCTGCTAAATGACTTTGGGATCATAGCCAAACTCTTCAGTCGTGGTATTCCCTGCCTTTTCTTCTTTCCTCATGATATGACCAAGCTCGTTGAGGTTGGGGGGGGTCTCAATCCCTTCAAAGGTCCAGGGGCAACAACCCCTCGGAGGGCTCAATGTGCCCAAAAATAGCATCGTAAGGCTACCAGGGATCAGGGCATCCCCCTAAGTCCTTGTAATGGCGAAATCACCCCTCGAGATAGGTTGACACTGGATACCCCTTGCTCATAAGGAGCAATCCTGTAACCACCAAACTTGGAGTTTGAGGCCTCCACCCTACCACAACAATGATAAGAGGCCCGACCTGCCTTACCAAGGCCAGGGTCTTATCCCTCTCAATCGTCGATCATCGTTCGTAAAAGGAGGCCATCGCCCTGTACTCTTGCATGGCCACTCACCCCAAGGGAATGGCGAGGACCAGACATCTACCCACCAAGCCACCTCTCATGGTCAGTGTGAACGCAAATGGACATGTCCGATGTTCCTTATATTACCGCCTCTTCAGGTCGGCAAGCCACCACTCAAGGTGGGTGCGTGATGCTAACACCATCATTAGCCATAACTAACTTGAATTAGTGGAAATCAAGTGACAAATTCCCTTGAAATGATCACCGGAGAGCCATAATTCCACTCATATCCATTTTGAGGAGAAAACATTAAAAAGGTAATTCTACAGTTTTAACATCACATCACAAATGCAAATTAACCATGGGGTTTGTTAAGGGTTAATTAAAGGTCAAATGAGCATTAAAATCCTAAGAGTGGGTCCACATAGACAGAAATGGGGTTTCACACATTTCAAGTACTAAAACAGCACACCAAAACCCTAATTTCAAACCCGCTTAAATTGAAGAGGTTTTGGCCTAGATAAAATTCATCTAAACCTCCTAAAATTCATAAAAAAATATTCTAAGAGGTTTGGTACCCTTGGTTTGACCATCTGAACCCATTTTGACCTTGGATAGAGCTTCAGATGCGATTTTGCCCAAATTTGGGCTTTTGTGCAAATTACCCAGTCAAACGTAGTCAAAATTGAAATCCAAGTTCACCATTATATTCCTTGGGTACAAATTAGGTTAGCAAAATTTGGGCCCAATCAGAGTCCATCTTGACATAGTTTGCACTTCAGTCCCTAAAACCTTTATTCTTCACATCTAAGCCCCTAACTTTCGAGTTATTTGTAAAACCCCCTATCTTCATCTTCTTCTTCATAAAATGCCCCCTACCACCTCTAATATGAATGGAATCCTAGGACCCAAACAAACCATGATTAAAGAGAGGAAATCTCTCTTGAATCTGCACTAAAGCTCTCCAAATTTAGAGGGATTGGTGTTCGCATCACGGAGAATCCACTCGACCAGATTTCGAGGGCTAAAATCAATCCTGCAAGTCAGGCAAACTCGAGTTTTTTTCCAAACAAGAGCTCCTTGAAATCCTATTTTGTTGAGAGAATTCTTCCTAATTGAGCTTAAATCTGAGTTTTATATAAGCTCTAGATCATTCAGCGGTCAAAACTAGTTCGGTTTAGGCCAAAAACACCTCTGCCTTTCTTCCTCCAGCAAGCTCCGAGCGTGACTCCAGCGGACCTCCTCGAACTCCTTCTTCTGGTCACCCAACAGCCAAATTAGGTGGCCTAGTGCCTTCACCACATTCGTCCGCTCCTCACTTACCATTGCAAGGGCTCCTATCTCCTCTATAACCACTGTCCTCCCCCATCGGAGTCTTCATCGTCCACGACGTTAGCGAAGCAAGCCACCGTGGATTTCCTCCCCGTTTCATCCAGTAAAGTAGTCCTAGCTCTCCCACTCAATCTCTAGGTTAGTTTTAGGTGTTCAGCTTCTAGGTTAGCCTTCAATCTTTCCCTCTCCAACTTCTTCACTGTCTCTAGCCACGTCTCTGGCGTGGTCGCTACGCTACCACACACCACCAAATGCCTCGCCGCCACTCCCATTAGCACCGCCTCACCTCCTCCTTCAAAATCCCTCTACAAATTTTGCCATTCACCCACTTCATAGTCCCATCGGATGACCCATCCCTCCATCATCTCCTACGTCATTCGGTCACCACTAACCTCCAACTACCTCGCCAACACCACTGTCACCTTCCACGCATCACGGCGGTGCTTATGAAAGATTTAACTAGGGCCAAGAGCCCATATTCTTGATTTCAGGAACTTCAACAGAGCTTCGTTGCCACCACCGATTCAATGCCGATCTCCATTGCCATTCACTAATCTCCAGACCTACTTCCACTTCCAGGTGTTGTAGAATTCCTTTGCAGCCTCAGTCACTCCCCCAATTGGTCGAAGCATCATCTCTAGCAACTTGAATTGATGAAGACATCCCTGCAGCTGCTCACATGAACGAGGAGAGTGGGATAGTCCCACATTGTCAGCGACAAAGCGCAAAGAGTGCATAAAAGGATTTTGTGAAATAAGCGGTTCGCCTCAAGCACACGGAGGGTGAGGTCCCCCATGCACCTACTCATCCACATGCTCTCACTCCTCACCTGCTGTACACGTCACACGGGTATGGACCCTAACAGGATCCGATTACCTGCTTATATACCCGATCTGAAGAAAGAAGAGAAATTCTGGGGGGTAGGGGTAGGTTTTGCACTGTGCTCCTTGAGATGCGTGCTTAAGTGCCTTAACACTTAGTGTCTCAAGAGGTGTTGTGCTACTTAAGTTGTTCTGCTGGTGCCTTGTGTTGTGATCATTTAAATTATCTGAAGTGCGTTGATGACGTTTGATTAAGGCACTTGAGGTACTATGGGGTTGTTTGATACCTGTGCTGACATGGATAAGTGGTTGATACCACTGTAGCGATATTTAAATTAAATTGAGCTATGGGATATATGCTTAAACGTGGGATTAATTGGTGATTTAAATCACCATTTTTAGTTCTCTCTTATTAGGGGTCTTGGGTAGCACAGTTAGTGCGCCTATTCCCTATAAGGCGTTCCCTATGTGGGGTGCGCGGGATCGAGCCCTGCGGCATGCCCATTGCACATAGCGACCTCATGGGGAGACACATCACTGATGTAATCCCTCCTCGACTCGACGCCGGAGAGTGGCCATGGCTAAGATCATGGAGGCACTCCGTGGCAAGCGAGAAATTCGGAGACCCTCGGGGGGGTGGGGTCTCCCCCCTCCCACCCCTTTTATATATTCTTTTTATCCTAGCATCATTCAATACATTCTTGAGAATATTATTCATTGCATATCTGTTCTAAAAATATTTATTGTGCTCATTGATTTATATTATGATTAGTGTGTGAATTCCATATTTGCTCCCTGCGAATGTCCTCGGACTCATTTCTTTGTTTTTGAGCACTCTTATATATTTAAATGTTGTAAAAATGGTCTTGTTGACTATACCACAATGCAAGCATCTCTTTTCCTCATAATTAGACGCAAATCACATTCAACATTTTGGCGCTATTGCCGGGAAGCAACATGCAATTCACCACTAGTCTTATCTTATTTGATTGAGCTTATTACTAATTTGTTCTATTTGTTTTGCTGTGATTTTGCAAGGTACATCACGAGAAGATCTTCCGCGCAATCAACCAATCCAGGGGCAAGTAAAATTTTTGTTTCTTCCCTAATCACCTCCTAAGCTTGGGAAAGAGAAAAAGGAAACAAATGAATTAGGATCCACTTGCCTTACTTGTCTAGTAATTATCATTTAAAGGCAACATTTCCTGATTTACGAAATTAATTTGATATCTGATTGAAGTGAGACGATTTGGTTAGAGATCCCCATCCTAATTTCTTGTACCTATAGGGATTTACGCTTAAATTCTCGACATCTTGGACTACTCATTTTCTTGTTTGAGTCTAAGGTGTTACCTTTGAGATCAAATTGGACTTGAAATAGAGCCAATTAGGGTTTCCACTTTAGGGTTGTGAAGTGTTAATACACATTTGCCTACATTAAAGGAAATTGACATTCCTGCATTTGTGTGCTACCCAAGCTGATAGACGACTTTTCGCTTTGCGTTATAGTATTTAAGTGGTGGAAAAATTGACTAATAAAAAACAATGAAAATAATCACTCGCAGAAGAGCGGGTCGTGCCCACAATGAGGCAATGATGCAATCAATACTTAATTATTTACTGTTATTTCAGATAGTGCGAAATCCCTTTTCAAAACGGACTTAAAATGTGAAGGAAAGTAGATTTGCAATAACCTAAAAAGTTAAGGGTATAAGTGTAGTTTTCCCTCATAGAAATCCTCAATAAATTTAGGATGAATTCATGCAGTTTTCACGTGATGTGTACTAAAGACCATTAGTACTTAAGTTAAGCTCAAAATCAATCTTTAAGCTAGTTAATATCAATACCATGCAATTATAAAGAACTATGAGTACTTGAATGCAATTCTGCCACAATATAATAATAATAATAAAATCAAATTGGTGGCAATGGCATTGAATGTAATTTTTAATTAAGATGAAAATAGAGCTTTCTTCCTCTCTCCTCGCGAGAGAGAGAGAGAGAGAGAACCGCGGGGGTCGAAGCAAGGCTCAAGAGGACGGCGAGGTCGAGAGCTTTCCAACGGTGGCAGCGGCGGTGACGGAGGTGGCCGGAGGCGGTGGCTGGAGCTCCAGCTTATGGATCAAGAGGGCGTAGCTGCTGCTGCAGTTGTGCGAGCATGTGCGTGCGTGCACTGGTGCGCGGGCAGGCGCTTGCAGGCTGTGGTCTGAAGGTGGGTGGAGGCGCGTAGGCAGAGAAGACTTGCGGGCAGAGAGGGTGCAGCGTCTACTGTGCGGTGCGTGAGTGCCTTCTGCAGGGAGGAGTGGCGCAGCGTGGATGCGTGCAGGGTGGAGTGCACCTGCAGCAGGGCTGGAGATGGCACGCGGTTGAGAGCGCCTGCAAATGGTGGTGGGGCACGCTGGTGCACGCGCTGGAAGATGGGGAGCGGGCAGGCACTTGCGGAGGGAAGCTACAGGGGCACGTGTGCGTGCAGGGCTGGAGATCTGCCTGCAGTAGGAGGCGCTAGTGATGGCATGCGGTTGCCTGCAGTGGTTGAGGGGGAGGCGCGCTGACTTGGTGGATGCAGCAAGGAGGCGCAGCAAGGGAGAGGCACGCTGGCTTGGTGGATGCGCCTGCTGTGGCTGGGGATGGTGTGTTGGCAGGCGCTTGCGCTGCAGGGCGAGCTGGAGCGGTGGCTGGAAGGTAGGCGCGCGGTAGGGCAGGTGCGGTGGAAGCAAGGCCGGCTGGAGATGGCACCCACCTGCTGGCACGCAAGGAGGAGAGGTGTACGCCTGTGGACACAGTGCATGTGGTGTAGGAGTGGTGGAGAAGATGGAGCCTTTCCTCACAGGGGGGGGGGAATTCCTTACTCTTTGCTCCCCTCCTCTTCCTTTTTAACTTCTCCCTTGCACGTGAGTTGAGGGATTTTCCCAAATCCCCGGTCATATTTGTTGAGAAAGGCGACGGAAGAAGAAGATTACCCCAATGTCCGGTGGGGGAGGGGGAAAAGAGTTGCGGCTGGGGAAATTTATCCCCCCACCCTTGCTCTTTGTGCATTTTATTACCTGCACATAAAAACAATAAATCATTAAGTTATAGAATGTTATAACTTAAATCATGAGGTGTACAATTCTTCTACAACTTAATTGTAATTATTAACACAACAACAAGGTACGATTAAAGGTACTTAGGCTTAATATTAGTCCATTAAAATGGACTCATCAAATACTCCCATGCCTAAGATTTGCTAGTCCCTAGCAAAAATGAATAATAGAAGTAATCAGAAGACTTCTTTTCTTATTTCAAAACTCTAGAAATCCAGACAAATGTGAAGTGCTGATAGCCTAGGTAACAGATCTAAGTGAAAGAGCCGATTCGCATTAGGAGTTTGTACACCACCCTTGACAAAAATTTCTGTTGAGATAGGCAACTACTTCCCTCGGGGATAAAGCAGACGATAATCTGTAATTTGACCTCGGTGTTTGGCTTAGGTAGGAGATAACAAGTTGAATGGATTTGTATTTGGTGGCATACACTCAACTGGTGCTACATATAGTCTAGTTCTGCAGACTCTAGCTCTCTAGACCATTAAACATGTCAACTCTGAGAGAGGCTACACAATTGTGCTCTCTTGATGTTCCTGGGCACTCTCTCTTTTCTTTCTTTCTGAGATCACGAATCTCACCAGATTTAGAAATTGTACTCACTATTTGGTGGCCTCACATGGCATCCACACTTCAATTCAAGTCCTAATAACTCTACAACTATGTTAGAGTTCTCAACCAGTATTCAGGCGATCAGAAATACTAGAAGGTAGGTATGGGTCATACTTGGTGGAACGTGATAGGTGTTTTGCTGCCTTAGAAACAGTGTTACATCATACACTTGGACCCTTTTTTTTTGTAATATAACTATTTTTCCTTTTTCTTCTTTCTGTTTCTTCTGTTTCTTCTTCTTTTCTCTCTCTCTTTTTTATTTTATCTTATTTCTTCTTGTTTTTGTCTCTTTTTCAATCAACACAACATGATACGGACTTTTATTTATGAGGAATTATTAGGGATGATGATGGTCAAAAGGAAGTTATGTGGCTTATTTGGTGGAACTGCCTATTCTTGGCACTGGGAAGGAATGGATAGGACAGACGTATTTCTGACCTTTGACACTATTATCCTCCTTCAGCTGAGGTTTCTATGAAGGATGGTCGTAACCATCCACCATAGTTATAGCTTTATTAAGACTCAATCTCAGTGTATCTGCCTTATTTGGTGACTCTCAGGAATTCACTCAAAGTACATACATAGGAACAAAGAGTGAAAATTACGCCTAACTCTGAAGTATCAACATCTAATTATCCAAAACTTAAGAGTCCTTGCACTAGACTTAGCGCATTAGTAATCTCTCCACTTTCTTCTCACAAATATGAGGTAGATCTATTAGAAGATAGTATGCCTGACTCCCTATAAACTGTCCAAGGGTTCAGTAGACTTACAAATGCTCATTGGTTTTCCTCAAGGATCCATTACCAAATCTATGTGCATGTGAAATAAATGCACTGGATTCTAAACTTAAGTAATAATTTCAGAAGAAGAACCTCCAATAACAAAGGTATTTTACTAAGAACTAACCCATTCAGCTCAATTCTTTTTTTTTTTTTTTAAACTAACCTAAATGCATAAATACTTCCTAAAATGCAAATGCACTCCCCCATGCCTAAATCCTACAATGTCCCCATTGTAAAATTAAAACAGGAGGAGAAAAGAAAAATATCACCTGACATAGTTTGCTGGGTTGCCTCCCAATAAGCGTTGCATTTTTTGTCAGCAGCCAGACCAAGAAGGAACCTATAAGTCTGGTTCCAAACAGAAAAGGTTAGGCCCTAAGAATATGCGTAACAGCGCAGGCCCAGAAAATAGGTAACCACGGATGTTGGCGAGCTGATGATGCAATGTAATTCCAAATGCTCGCCAGAAGAAATGAAAACAGAAAATCTCGTTGGCTACCTGGGGAGGTCTAGGAATAAGAAACGGAATGCGAAAAGAGGCCTCCCGAAATAGAATAAGTGGAGGATAACAAGGATCCTCCAAAGCAGGATGGGTTTTAAAAGATATACACATAATTAGTTCAAACCCTTGAATGGCGAGAGTAAAAGTACAAGCATCAATCCATACTCGCCATTCTACCCTAGGGTGTACTGGCCTGATATATTCTCCAGAAAGAATGTACATTGGCAGAGATCTGAGCCAAGGATCGGTTAGGGAGTATAAGGGTTGTTTGTAGTGTTGGAAGGTAATGGTTAAGTCCAACGAGGGCTTAGTTGGTGTTAAGTCCAATTCCAACAATGATTTAGATTGTGTACACTCCCTAACAGTTGTAGACAACTTCAAGTTATCCTGCCTAGCATTAATAATCGGAGTCGTATTTGAATCAAGGGTAGACTCCAAATTACAACCTTTTGATGGCAGGGTCAAAATGTAAGAATTATTATCATTCAGCTCATCCCCAGATTCGTTTGGTTCACTCAAATATTTATCTGGGTGTATCTGTGATTCCTTAGGAGTTTGATCAGTATCCTCAATTATTTCTAAGGGAGGATCAGTTTTAATATTTTGGAGGAAGCTTATATCATTGAATTCGTCATTCTTCTCGGGGTATAAATCCTTAAATGACATGTTTTGTTCCCGAGAGTCTCCCATAGACTTCTCATTATTTTGTTTGTCCTCCTCTAATATCAACTCCTGTTTTGATGGAGGATGGCTCTCAAAAGAAAGGAGGAATCTGGATTTAATCATATTATTTCTACCCTCTGGAGGTAAATTCTCAAATGATAAATAATTCTCCTATGAATCACTCCAGATTTTCAGTCCAGGTTCCTCTATTGGGGCATCCTCATCCTCCGAATTAGACTCTTCATATCCCTGAGACCAGAATTGATCATCCTCCATTCCCTTACGGTCACCTTCATTTGGTGCATTTGAATCCTTAGAATATTGAATGACAGGTGTTGATTCCCTAAGTGGAGGGTCAGGAGTAGGCTCACTAAGAGTAGAATGGGATTCCACCAAATAATCAAGAGGGGAAGTGATAGGAACAATATAACCTTGACCTTGGTTGGTATGGGTAAGGAGAATACCGTCATTGGGGTCAAGGTCATCCAGAGGTACCATCTTCCCTTGCTTTTGACTCCAATAAAGTTCAGGTGGATAATCACAATGATTGTTGTCCTCTAGTGGCCGCGTCTCATTGGGAGAGTCTAAGTGATCGCTACATGAAATTGGATCCCTATTGTCATTAATTACCTCAGAATTATTTTCATGATCATGATCGGATGGGTAGGGATCAGGATTATTGGGAACCGTGTAGCTAAGTTGTCTTATTTCTTTATTTAATTGTTGACTATTTCTCAACATCTCTCCCATTGATTCCATTATTTCCTTTTGCTATTTTTGCATTTCTATCATAAAAGAGGAGAGGCTACTATTATCAGGTTGGGGAGGATAGTTAATTTCAGGCTCTAGTTGCCTAGGGGTATCGGTCCAACCTCGATACGGAAAATCATGAAGGGTGGGAGGGTTGGGTGTTTGCATGGAAGTAGGGATTTCAGGATTGGAAAATCCCGCTCCTAGGCTCTGCTCAAAAGTGGGAGTTATCAAGCCAGTACTCCCAGGGTAAGAATGAGAATGATCCCATGAATTATCAATGTACCCATCAAAGGATGGATACGCTCGGAGAATGGGATCCTGATTAACAGATGGGAAGTATTGACTCTGATAATCTGAATGATAGGAGTAAGAGTAATCCATTTCTTTAAGAAAAACAATTTTGACTGTCTTAGGATTTAGCAGAAAACTTCCTAAAGAGTTCTATTGTCACAGTAAACGCAAATTCAACGGGATCTGTTTTTAGTAGATTGCAGGTTTTAGAGTTATATGTTTAGTTGGTGGCCAATCAAGTTTTGCAAAAATTACGCTTCCTAGGACAACCTTCGCTGGTGCCTATAACCTACTCGCAAGGGATGGAAGTCTCGAATCGAGCCCACACACGAGGAACCGAAGTAACTTGGTGGATAGGCTTGTTGATTTTCGACTAACTTCCCTTGTGGTGCAAAAGAGGAGAGGTAGAATTTTATCTAGTGACCTTATGTGTGAGGTGCACAGTGTCTCAAGTGTGCAAGCATACGATCGTGTTTTGATTTTTTTTTTTGAAATTCCGCAAATAGGATCCTTTTGCACACAATTTTCAGTCACAGATTTTAAAGTCCAACCTCTTAACAGTCCCAATTTATTTAAAGTGACCACTGAATTAATTTGATTCAAGCACTTTTGTGGTCTTAGATTTAGGTTCAATGCATATGCATGACAAGTAATTAATGCTCAAGAAAAGACATACCTTACTCTAGCTTTCTTTGTGCAGTGTATGAATGCAATGCAATAAAAAAAATAAACTAGATGCTGCTCATTCAATCCTAGGTGATCGTCCTATAGATATGCAGCTTCTAGCAGGCAATTCGAATAATTTTTTCTTTTTAATAAGAATAACAAACAGACCTAATCTAACTAACTAACTGAAATGCAGTTCAAAACAGTTCAAATAATCCTATAATCTAAATAAATGGGAACACGTTCCTGAAAATACCCAACAAGGGCCCAAAAGATAGTAATTTAAATTCTAATGTAAATCTAACTAAAACCTACTGCCTAAATTAGAAATAGGCTTCTTCGTAAGCCTATATGCGTGGGATCAAGGCCGATGTGTTCCTGTTGTCGTCCTCCAGGTGGCGTCAAGGTCCACCAAAAAGATCGTCTCCGTCGTGCGCGTTGTTCACGTTCAAAGTTGTCGCTTTGCTGCGCCTCGTCGCCGTGTCAGGTTCCTCGCACAATAATAAAAATGATTAGATAATTTCGCAACTCAAAAGATTTAAAAATAATAAAGTAAATCTATTGCATCTGTTGCCTCCCCGGCAACGGCGCCAATTTTGATAGACGACTTTTCGCTTTGCATTATAGTATTTAAGTGGTGGAAAAATCGACTAATAAAAAATAATGAAAATAACCACTCGCAGAAGAACGGGTTGTGTCCACAGGGAGGCAATGATGCAATCAATACTTAATTATTTACTGTTATTTCGGATAGTGCAAATCCCTTTTCAAAACTGACTTAAAATGTGAAGGAAAGTAGATTTGCAATAACCTAAAAAGTTAAGGGTATAAGTGCAGTTTTCCCTTACAGAAATCCTCAATAAATTTAGGATGAATTCATGTAGTTTTCATGTGATGTGTACTAAAGACCATTAGTACTTAAGTTAAGCTCAAAATCAATCTTTAAGCTAGTTAATATCAATACCATGCAATTATAAAGAACTATGAGTGCTTGAATGCAATTCTGCCACAATATAATAATAAAAAAAAATAAAATTGGTGGCAATGACATTGAATGTAATTTTTAATTAAGATGAAAACAGAGCTTTCTTCCTCTCTCCTCCTCGCGAGAGAGAGAGAATTGCAGGGGTTGATGCAAGGCTCAAGAGGACGGCGAGGTCGAGAGCTTTCCGACGGTGGTAGCGGCGGTGACGGAGGTGGCTGGATGTGGTGGCCGGAGCTCCAGCCTGTGGAGCAAGAGGGCGTAGCTGCTGCTGCGGCTGTGCGAGCGTGTGCACGTGCGCTGGTGCGCGGGCAGGCGCTTGCAGGCTGCGGTTTGCAGGTGGGTGGAGGCGCGCAGGCGGAGAAGACTTACGGGCAGAGAGGGTGCGGTGTCTGCTATGCGGTGAGTGAGCACCTTCTGTAGGGAGGAGTGGCGCGGTGTGGATGCGTGCAGGGTGGAGTGCGCCTGCAGTAGGGCTGGAGATGGCGCGCGATTGAGAGCGCCTGCAGATGGCGGTGGGGCACACTGGTGCGTGCGCTGGAAGATGGCGAGTGGGCAGGCGCTTGCGGAGGGAAGCTGCAGGGGCACATGTGCGCGTAGGGCTGGAGAACTGCCTGTAGCAGGAGGCGCTGGTGATGGCGTGCGGTTGCCTGTAGTGGCTGAGGGAGAGGCGCACTGGCTTGGTGGATGCAGCAAGGAGGCTCAGCAAGGGAGAGGCACGCTTGCTTGGTGGATGTGCCTGTTGTGGCTGGAGATGGCGTACGGGCAGGTGCTTGCGCTTTAGGGCGAGCTAGAGCGGTGGCTGGAAGGTAGGCGCACGGTAGGGTAGGTGCGGTGGAAGCAAGGCCGGCTGGAGATGGCACCTGCCTGCGGGCACGCAAGGAGGAGCGGTGTATGCCTGTGGACACAGTGCATGTGGTGGAGAAGGAGCAGTGGAGAAGATGGAGCCTTTCCCTGCAAGGGGCGGGGTGGGGGGGGGGGGGGGGAATTCCTTACTCTTTGCTCCCCTCCTCTTCCTTTTAACTTCTCCCTTGCGTGTGAGTTGAGGGATTTTCCCAAATCCCCGGTCACATTTGTTGAGAAAGGCGGCTGAAGAAGAAGATTACCCCAATGTCCGGTGGGGGAGGGGGAAAAGAGTTGCGGCTGGGGAAATTTATCCCCCCACCCTTGCTCTTTGTGCATTTTATTACCTGCACATAAAAATAATAAATCATTAAGTTATAGAATGTTATAACTTAAATCATGAGGTGTACAATTCTTCTACAACTTAATTGTAATTATTAACACAACAAGGTACGATTAAAGGTACTTAGGCTTAATATTAGTCCATTAAAATGGACTCATCACAAGCCCTTGTTTGAAAAGATCTATTCCAGAAAACCCTAAAATCAAGGCTCTAAATTCACTTGAACCCTAAAATTTTAGATCTAATAACCTAAGAGTTAATTCACGGTGATTTTGGGTTTTGACCCAAATTTCATCCTCAATCTTTAGTCTAGGTCAGGTGAAGTTGGTCCACTTTGTGGGCCAATCAACCTCCAAATTAGGTCACAAATTGAATCAACTTCTGATCAAGTGAAATTCAAGGAACAAATTAGGACTAAAATTGGTAGGCTTAGGTCTCAATTCGTACATTCCAATCTACTTAGAACCGCAGTGGCAAGGAAAGTTGGGTAGGGGAAACTCTGTAACTTGTGGGGACGCTTTACCATGTAGGGGTCTTTGCAGGGCTCTCCCTTCTTGGCTGCCAAAGTAATTCTCGGGTGTGTGGATTTTTGATTTAGAGGTATCATCTGCCTCGAAATAGCCCTAGTCATCCAAAAATCTTTGGGTGCCTTGATTGGGTCCAATTCACATCCAGTCCCTCATCTATTCTATGGTGCACATACATAGAAAAGGTCCTAAGTTTGACCTAGAGGCCTCCACTAGAGTTGATCTTTTGGGGAATTCTTATCTGATCTAATCAATTCGATCTGTGCCTGAATTTGATTCTACACCCTGATCCCCCACCTGATTTAAAAATGCAACCTGACAGCATAGGAAGACTATTTAGGAAACCTGAATCCCAAATGAGCATGAAAGGAAAAATGATCGAGGCTACTCTTAGACATCATGATGAGTATTAGAAAACCTTAGATCTAGTTAGCAGAGTCTAGGTTAATGTGTTAGAAACAACAACCTTCATTGTGAACCGTGCCTAGCTAATGTTGACACAAATGATAAATGGTTCAACCCAGGATATTCTCATGACAGGATACATTGAATTAGAGAGATTGCATAATTTTGAGTATCTCCAATGTCTAACAAATCCACTACTTTGGAAAATGCACCAAGATGACATTGATAAACGGGAGAATTTGATAAATCTATTAAAACAGACCATCAATAAAAAATATCCATATATCCACTTAGAAATTGATCTTGGAGCAACGTTGATCAATATGACTTCCTAGAGCCCGAGTTAGAAAATCAAGGTTGTTGTGGACCCCCAACCCAAATGGAATCAGATTCAAACTTTATGCAGAATGACATACCAAAGCTTGATGTTGGTTGGGTGGATCCAGTTGCAGGTGTTCCCGATTTTGAGCTAGCCTTAGAGAGCCATGAAGCTGGTCCATCATGCCTTGATTTCCCAAACACCTGTAGTGAGCTTGAATCATAACCTCTCGAGGATGAAATTCCCGCACCATATCCTATTAAGGTAATCCTCGAGAGTGATTCTGACATTCCAGTAGAACCAAGTCCAGATTCTAGTGACCCAATTCCTAACCTTGACATAGAATCTAGATTTGAGACTATTAGGGATGATCATGAGGCCCAATGTGATGAGAATCATATTTTAGATTTGAATTGTAATTTTGGGCCTATATTTGATGATCACACCTCTCCAAATTCCGTAAAGGTACAAATTGATTTGTCGGAAGTCATACCGATTTACGATATAGAAATAGAGGAGTTGGAAGAGTTGGGATTTGATTGGATCTTCCCTAGGAGCCAAGAACCCAAGCCTATGCCTAATAAGGGTACCTCTTTGAGCTTGGAATATGAGACTAGGTTAGATCCAAGTTAGGTTGGTGATTCTATGCATTATGATTTGTTCTATGGTGGAAATCCTGATCTGGAATCATGTTTAGAAACTGATTTTCACAGATTCTCCGATGATTTAGAATCATACTCTAATTTTGGAGAACCTTTGTTTCTAGATGATTATGACCCAGTTTACGACCTCAACATCCATGACCCATTCTTTGATTCTGATGCTGAGGCCGATGATTTGGACCTCGATGCAAACACACCACATACAGAGCTTTTCAAAATCCAATCCCAACCCTGACCTGCCATTGGAATCAATTTCTACTATGATTCATCTCTCTCTAATCCGGTTGCATATGATTCACCTCCAACTTTTGATCGAGAATCGAACATTGATCAGACCAATAATCACGTCTTATCTGTCTTTGATCTCACTAGTAGGGTTCCTACATTTTCCACAGATCCATTTTCATTTGAGGACCCCTACTCTGATCAGGCTGAATTGATTCAGTCAAACCCTAGATTTGCATTTCCACATCTTTTTGAGCCACAAAGTATCTGGTGGGCTCTACACCTGTTGATTCACATCCATCAACCCACCTGAGTGATTGTGTTTGGTTTGTATCATCAACCTATTGACCTGAACAAGCATCTGGTTGGACCAACTAGGCTACTCATCAAGGTGCTTGTTCTATAAAATTCCTCTGATTTGATCACCCCTTCTCCTTCACCACCTTCTGCTTGGCTGAAGGCATTGAATTTAGTGCTTAATGGGAGGTAACCCGTCATCCCGAAAACCTGAGATCCTTTTAACCATCTTTTTGAGTTACACTCCTATTGCACTTTAGGGTTCAACTTTATAACAACCGATTCCACCTTTGATACTTGTATCAAAGCTTGAAAACATCTACAACAGTCATCCCAACTCGTTCACCAACCCTTTGATCTTGTTCTAAACCTTGAACCAAGCTGAATTCATACCCACCTAGTTTACAATGAGGACATTGCAAAACTTAGGCATGGAGGGGGTGTTAAAATGCAAAAAAAGAAAATGGAAATTCAATTCTCAAAGGGGTTTTCATAAAAAAAATACAAAAAAAATGGAGAAAGGGGAGGAAAATTTTGAAGAAATAATTGAAAATCTTTCTTGAGAAGGAAAAGAGGAGGAAATGCAGGATGCAAAAGGAGCAAAAATAGAAAAAAATGATAGTCATAGCAATTGATTATGGGATTTACTTAAGATCTATACCAAATCAAAAGAAAGATTAAGTCCTAAAATGCCAGAGACAAGGAGATTAGTAAGAGTGCTGATCTTAGGCCTCTTGGGCTTGTTTTAGGGCTTAAACACTCACATATTTGTTAAAATCTGGGTTAGTCCTCAAGAGGTTGAGACAAGTGCAAGGCTGATGTAGTAGGTCTAAGGCTTAAGGATTATTGGACCCCGTTGCTTACCCTTTGGTTTGCGAGACTTGGTAACCTAAGCACCCAAATCATACACTAGTCTGGTTCAGTGCGCTTAATGAAGAAATAATGCCAAAAGTGTTCTATTCTGAAAAGCCATCTCGAAGATCTAGCTTAGGAGCGGCTCGGCAACACAAGTTGACTGGACGAGTTTCCAGCACGGAGAGGTGGAATATTCCCCTTGAAGATGCGTATTAACATTTTGTCTCCTTGGTGCTTGTCTCTTAGGATATCTAAATATCCTACTAGGGGCATGTAAGCACCTTATGCTGATTCAGGTGCCATGGGCGGGTTTATCTCGAAATGTCGATCGCCAGGGCCTGAGGTTAGCTACAGAATACCATGGGCAGCACACCCCGAAGTGTCGAAAGTCAGGAGTTCTGGGGGTTGCCATGGGCAGTGTTATCCCGAAGCATCAAAATCCAGGGACCCTTCGAGGATTGATGCTGGGGACAAGGAATCCGATACAGATCGTGCTTAGGGCCAATTCAAGGCTAGATCTAGTGAAATATAAAAAGAAAAGAGAGAAAACTCTCAAAATGAAATATCTTTCTTCATCTCTCTCTTATCAAAATGCACTGGCAAACTAAACCTAGACATGATACGCATATGCATGGGTGCTTTAACTGTTGGGGTCAATGAACCTCTAGGCAGTTTTTGCAGGTCTTAGAAACCTTTGCGACAGACCCAGGCTGAAGCTAGTTAGGTCTGGATCTTGGCTGGTGCTTGAGTACCTCTAGGCCTATTCTTGGCATTCTGATTAAATTTCTAGAGAGAGACAAATTAGGCATCTGAACATCAAAACATGGTCTAGAGATCTAGTTCTTTCCATGGGATTTTGCTAGGGACTTACAAAAGTTAGGCATGGGGGTGTGATGGTAACACCATCATTAGCAATAACTAACTTGAATTAGTGGAAATAAAGTGTTAAATGCTCCTTAAATGATCACCAGAGAGCCATAATTCCACTCAGATCCATTTTGAGGAGAAAACATTAAAAAAGGGGTAATTATGCAATTTTAACATCACATCACAAATGCAGAATGACCACGAGATTTTTTAGGGGGTAATGGAAGGTCAAATGAGCATTAAAGTCCTAAGAGTGGGTCCACATAGATGGAAACGGGGTTTCACGTGTTACGAGAACCAAACAACACACCACAACCCTAATTTCTGACCTGCTTAAATTGAAGAGGTTCTGGTTAGGATAAAATTCACCTAAAACTCCTAAAATTCATATAAAAATATTCTAAGAGTTTTGGTATCCTTGGTTTGATCATCTAAACCCATTTTGACCTTGGATAGAGCTTCTGACAGGATTTACCCTAATTTGGGCTTTTATGCAAATTTCCAAGTCAAACGTGGTCAAAATTGAAATCCAAGCTCACCATTAGATTCCTTATGTCCAAATTATGTTGGTACCAAAATTTGGGTCCAATCAGAGTCCATCTTGATATCATTTCAAGAACCCTTAAAACCTTTAAAACCTCTATTCTTCACATCGAAGCCCTTAACTTTCAAGTTATTTACAAAAACCCCTATCTTCATCTTCTTCACAAAATGCCCACTTTCGCCTCTTGTCTGAATGGAATCCTATGACCCAAACAAACTGAGATTCTAGAGAAGAAATCTCTCTTGAATATGCACCAAATCCCTCCAAATTTGGAGGGATTGGTGTTCTCATCACGGAGAATCCACTCGACCAGATTTCAAGGGCTAAAATCAACCCTATAAGTCAAGCGAACTTGAGTTTTTTCCCAAACAAGAGCTCCCTAAAATCCTATTTCATTGAGAGAATTCTTCCTAACTAAGCTTAAATCTGAGCTCTATATAAGCTCTAGATCATTTGACGGTCAAAACTAGTCCGGTCTAGGCCCAAAACACATCTTCCTTTCTTCCTCCAACCAGCTCTGACCATGACTCTGGAAGACCTCCTCGACCTCCTTCTTCCAGCCACCCAATAGCCAAATTGGGTGGCCTAGTGCCTTCACCACATTCGTCTGCTCCTCTCTTACCATCGCAGGGGCTCCAATCTCCTCTATCACCGCCATCCTCCCCTATTAGATCTTCATCGTCCATGGCATCGGCAAAGCAAGCCACCATGGATTTCCTCCCCCTTTCATCCAGTAAAGTAGTCCTATCTCTCCCTCTCAATCTCTAGGTTAGTTTTAGGTGTTCAACTTCTAGGTTAGCCCTTAATCTCTCCCTCTTTGACTTCTTCTTCCCTGTCTCTGGCCACGTCTCCGACGTGGTCACTACGCTACCACACACCACCAAACGCCCTCCCATCACTCCCATTAGCACCACCACACCTCCACCTTCAAAAGTCCTCTACAAATTTTGCCATTCAACCACTCCATAGTCCCACCGGATGACCCAAACCTCCATCATCTCCTCCGACATCGTCCGTTCACCACAGACCTCCAACTGCCTCGCCAACACCACCGTCACCTTCCATGCATCACGACGGCTCTTATGAACCATTTAATCAGGGCCAAGAGCCCATATTCTTTATTTCAGGAACTTCAACGGAGCTTCGTCGCCGCTGCCGATTCAACGCTGATCTTTGTTGCCATTCACTGATCTCCAGACCCGCTTCCACTTCCAGGTGTTGAAGAATTCCTTCGCAACCTCAGTCACTCCTACAATTGGTTGAAGCATCATCTCCAACAGCTTGAATTGATGAAGACATCCCTACAGTTGCTCACACAAACGAGGAGAGTGGGATAGTCCCACATCATTTGCGACAAAGCGTAAATAGTGCATAAAAGGATTTTGTGAAATAAGCGGTTCACCTCAAGCACATAGGGGGTGAGGTCCCCCATGCATGCGCTCACCCACGCGCTCTCACTCTTTAACCGTGGTACACACCACACTGGTCTGGACCCTACCTGGATTCGATTACCCGCTTATATACCCTATCTGAAGAAATAAGAGAAATTCTGGGGGGGTAGGGGTAGGTTTTGCACTGTGGTCCTCAAGATGCGTGCCTAAACACCTTAACACTTAGTGTCTCGAGAGGCATTGTGCTACTTAAGCTGTTGTGTTGGTCCTTGTGTTGTGATCATTTAAGTCATCTGAAGTGCCTTGACGACGTCTGATTAAGGCACATGTTAAGGTACTGCGGGGTCATTTGATACCTATGTTGACATGGATAAGTGGTTGATACCATTGTAGCGATATTTGAGTTAAATTGAGTTGTGGGATATATGCTTAAACGTGGGATTTATTGGTGATTTAAATCACCACCTTTTAGTTCTCTCTTATTCTTTTTATTCCAGCATCATTCAATACATTCTTGAGAATATTATTCATTACATATCTTTTCTGAAAATAATTATTGTGCCCATTGATATATATTATTATTAGTGTGTGAATTTCATATTTGCTCCTTGCGAATGACCTCAGACTCATTTCTTTATTTTCGACCACTCTTACATATTTAAATGTGTAAAAGCGATTTTGTCGACTATACTACAATGCAAGAATCTCTTTTCGTCATAATTCGACACAAATCCCATTCAATAGTGCGAACTCGGATGAATGTGTCCAATGTTCCTTATATTATAACTCTTCAGGCTGACAAGCCACTTCTTAAGGTGGGCGCGAACTCGGATGGGCACGTCAGACGTTCCCTATATTGTCGCATCTTTAGGCCGGCAAGCCACCTCTTAAGGTCGACGCGAACTCGAACTAATGCGTCCGATGTTCCTTATATTGTCGCATCTTTAGGCTGGCAAGCCACCTCTTAAGGTCGATGCAAATTTGAACGCATGCATCTGACGTTCCTTATATTGACGCCTCTCAAGGCCATCAAGCCACCTCTTAAGGTCGGCGTGAACTCGAACTAACGCGTCTGATGTTCCTTATATTGCCTTCTCTTAAGGTCAGCAAGCCACCTCTTAAGGTCGGCATGAACTCGAACGAATGCATCCTAAGTTCCTTATATTGACACTTCTCAAGGTTGTTGATGTTGCAAAACATGTTTAATTAATTTGTTTGTTGTAGCGTGCGCTTACAACATCAATTTTAAAGAGAATAATCGCACATGAGTATGAGTGTCGAACATAGGGAGGCGAGAAATCGGTTCACTTAATCGCTTCAATGTCACAAAATATGTCATTTAGTTTGCTTGCAGAAAAGAGAGAGAGAGAGAGAGGGAGAGAGAGTGAGAGAGATAGGGTTAGAAATTCATGATAAAGAGGTGATAATGGCTAACTATGAAACCAAGCAAGATAATCTATTGCAAAAGATAGAACTATTTTACAATTATAACACTAGAGGAAAGCATAACAATAACATAAACATTAAACTAAAGAGAAAAATAGAGAGATGAGTGTTGAATGGGCTATTGAGGGGTGTTAAATAAGCATCTGTTGTTGTAAGGCCTCAATTGTTCATCAATAGATACAATTTATAACTTGAAATCTAAAATGAAGTCCGAGGTCGAACACAAGGAACAAGTATTGCAATTCACGCACTAATTAAGATGAATATGTAAATGAGCACAAGAAGTTAAGCCAATAATGATATCCAATGAATAATAATTACTCAAAATTGATCTTTAATATAAAACATGAGTATTTCAAGAGTTTGACAAGGCAAAAAGATATCTAAGACAAAGTAATGGTGATTTGAATCACCAATTATTAGTTTAGATACATATATACTAATTACTCAATGATCAAATAAATGCATAGTGGCCTGAACCACTTAAACCATAATTCCACAGTGTTAGAACCCTGCTTTAGCCAATCAGACGTTGCCTTCTCAATATTAGACGACTTAAACGTCGCCTTCACAGCATAGCACAAGGCTCTCAAGGCCTCTCCTCTCTTCTTCTTCTTCTTCTTTCCTTCAGGCTCTTCCTCTTCTTCTTTTCTTACGCACAAGGGTTCCAAATCTCTGTAGTGACTAAGTGTCACGCAATGCCTGCAAGAGCAAAACCCTCCCCTCCCCCACTCTCTCTCTCTTTCCTTCCTCTCCTCTTCTCTCAAACCCAGAGCATAGTTGTATTCGGTTATGGGTTATTAGGTCATGGGTCCAGGTCTGCATGCATCTGGGCACGAACGAGGGTCTGCAGGTGAAGCGGGGACCCCACTCCCAGTGTTTGAGGCGATAAGCCTTAGGCACAAAACACATTTGTGCTGCCGCTTGCTTTTCTCCCACTGATGTGGGACTAAATCAGTCGCCCTTATTTCGCGCATCCAAGCGGCAGTAGCTGAAGGTGTCTTCGAGCATTTGTCAACCTGCTGCTACTAGGGCCATCAATTGAGGACCTGGGAGAGATCTTGTGATGTGTCTGCATGACTTGGAGGTAGCATTTACGAAGAACACGGCCGTGGTGTGATGAACAATCCGGAGACAATGGTGATGGTGGTGGAGCTTCAGCCGAAAACCTGAAAGCATGAATAAGGCCTCATGTCCATATTAGAATACCTCAAGGGGATCGCCGAGTGATGGCGAATGTGGTGGTGGAAATTTTGTAGCATGAGCGTGTGTGTGGTGGTCGGACGAAGGCGAGAAGGTGGTACAGATGATGGGTTGTTCAGTGGTGGTTGAGTGTGCGAATAGTGAAATTGGTTGAGGGTTTTGTGCAGGGATGAGTGGCAAAGGTTGTGAGGGTGTTGGCGAGGTGTGAGGTGAGCGGAAGACCTTGCCGGAGGTATGGCCGGAGGTGGAGACGAAGGGGGTTGGCGACGACGTGGAGGGTTGAAACTAATATTAAAAGGGATAAATAGGAAGTAGGGGAGGAGATAAACCTAATTAACCTAATCTAAATAGTCGAAAAGGAAGGGAGGGCACCGACTTTGATTGGCCGGCGCCGAAGAAGGGGAAATCTCTGGTGGCGAACGGCGAGGAGGAAGGAGAATTGGGAGGTGCTCACCGGTATTGCGAGACGTGGATGAGTGAGATGAAGAGAAATGCATCGGCTATTGTCCGTGATGGTAGACGAGGAAGGTGGATAGAGGGGCTTGCTGGAGCTCACGGAGCTTTCAGTCAGGGAGAAGGGAAGACGGTGGGGAACCAGCCAAAAATGAGCTAAGAGTGGAATCTGTCGTAGGTTCTTTTATAGGCCCTACGGAGGAGTTCCAAGCTTGGAAACCAAGCTTCTGACTCCAAGGTTTTTGGACAAGTAGGATATGTGAACCTTCAAAAGGTTTGCATGAGGATTTTGGCATGAATTAGGATTCATGGCTAGTCCCATTAAGAAGGGAATTCCTCAAGGAATCTCCCTTTCAAATTTAGGATTGTTTGATTGAGAAACGAACGAGAAAATCTCGCTCGAATCTCGTCGGTGAGCTGCAGCTCACTCCTAATGGTGGAGGGGACCAGAACGCAAAGATGACAAAACCTAGGGGGCATTTTGTAATGATTTCAAAAGTTAGGGGAATGAATGTGATTGAAAGAATCAGACTGGACTGAGATGCAAACTAGGTCAAGATGATCTCTGATTAAGCTCAAATTTTGGTACAAACTTAATTTGGACCTAAGGAATCTGATGGTGAAGTTGGATTTTGGTTTTGACCAAGTTTAACTTGGTAAATTACGTAGAAACCAAAATTAGGGCAACTTTTAGTTTGAGACTCTATTTTAGGTCAAAATGGGTTCAGATAGTTAACTTAAGGATACCAAACCTTATAGAATTTTTTTATATGATTTTTGGAAGGTTTAGTGGATTTTATCCTGATCGAAACCTCAGTTATTTAAGCAGGTCTATTTTTAAGGTTTTAGATGTCTGTAAATTCTCAAAACGCGTGAAAACTTGTTTCTTTCTGCATATGCCCTATTATTAGAACATTTGACCTTTAATTAGCCCCTGGAATACCCCTTGGATATTCTGTATTTATGTAATGCCGTTAAAATTGCAGATTTAACCCTAGTTTTATGTTAATTTTTAGAAAGGATATGTAGTGAATTATGATCTTCTGGTAGTTATGTAGGAGCATTTATCAATTGATTATAACTAAATAAAGATAGATATTGCTAATGATGATGTTATCATCATACCCTGTTAGCAGAGCGAGATCGATGTTTATAAATGCTATGTTGTAGTATAGACGAAATCACTTTAAAAACAAATACAATTTATTACTTGAATTTGAAGTCTAAGGTCGAACACAGGGAGCAAATAGGAATTCACACACTAATATCAAATAAAATGTAATTGAGCACAAAATTTAAGCCAAATAAATTACTCAGAAATGATAATCAATGTTAGAACATGAGTATAATAAGAATTTGACATGATAAAAAGAGATCTATAACAACATAATGGTGATTTAGATCACCAATTATTTAGTATAGTTATATGTATACTAAGGTAATCAATAATGCCCTAGTAATTAGGACCAAATCAATCAAATATTCGCATGTAGCTTGAATGCTACAGTAATCAGACATCTCCTTTGGAGATCAGACACCTTAAATGTTCAACTGCTACAGTGTCTTCTTTTTTCTCTTTCCTTCTCCTTCTCTTCTTCCACGACCCTGTTCTTCCTTCAACTCTTCTCTGCTTTCTCTTCCTTCTCTTCTTCAAGCCTTCTTCTGCTCGTCTTCTTTTCTTCGAGCATAGGGTAAGGGTCTTCAAATTTTGGCTAAGTGTTAGCAAATCTTCTTTAGAGCAAAACCCCTTGCCTATGCTCTCTCTCTCTTACTCTCCTTGGGTTTCCTCCTTTATTCCTCCTTCACAAGGCCATGCACAGTACCGGGTATTCGAGTAATCGGACCTAGAGTGCACCTGGGTCTAAGGTTGCAGGCATGGGTCGCAGCCGAGGAGTGTACAAGATTTAGGCGGGTAATCAGATCAGGTGCCAAACTCGTGGAGCAGTGTCACGGGTGAGGCAGTGGGGTGTTGATAGTGAAAATACGCGGTTTGTTAATTCGGTAATTTAGTGTCGTTGAAACGCGTAAATCTGCTTTCGCTTTTAAATTTATATCCTAGATAGTGGGGTATCTAGGGTCGTCCAAGGAGGCCAAATATTTGCAAAATTGATTCTCTTGCTTACAAAATAGATCTCAACTTCTTTTTGGTCTTTTTCAATATATCATGTTTATGTTTTTGAAATTAAGGCAACATGCGAAATTGTGGCGGGAAAGTGACTTACACTTCAACTCAATATACTACTTCTAAAGTGGCAAGTAGAGCCTCTCCCTAAGCTCACTCTAGGCAAGTGGAGGCCTAGAATAATTAGGGAGAAGGAGTGAAGAATGCTAAAAATAAAGCAATTAGAAATGCAACTAAAGAAATTGCAAAGAAGGCAACTAGATTAATGAAAAAGTATTTTACAGAAAAGCCTAGTAGATGAATGCTTCTACTACTAGAAAAATTGCAATAAATAAAAGCAAACACAAATCCTCTAGATAGATGGTGAAGAAGAGGGCTTCTTGCTCCAAGCTTGGTAGCTCCCAAGCTTGAAAAGAGTCCTCCAACTCCTTCCTTGCTATGCTCCGCCAAGGTGATGTCCTCCAAGGCAAGCCCTAAAGGGGCGTGCCCAAAGCTTCTCTCCAAGGGTGGACATCCACCCTAGGTCCTTTTCCTTTGCCTGGCTGTCCTCCTCGAAGTAGAAAAGTCCTCCTCCTTGGCGTGGCCCAAGTTGAAGAGAGTGGGGAGAAGAAGGCACCAAAAGGGCTGGTGATGTGCCCCTTTAATCTTCTTCTCTACTCCTTCTTCTTGGCCGTAGGTGTAGGTGGGTCTAGGTAGAAAAATGCACTAATGGAGGATGCTCTCAAGTGGTGGTAGGTGGTGGGTTTTTATAGAGTAGGAAGGGGGCTAAGGTGACTCTTGGAATGGAGGGCTAAGATGGAGAGATGGAGGTGGTTGGGGATCCTATGGCTAAGGACAATTGGCGCCAACCCAAGGGACACCTAGGGGGTGGTTATGGGTGGTGGCACCCCTTGATGTTGGCACCAAAATGGCTTCTAGAAGGGGGTCTTAGGTGGCTCCAAGAAGGGTTTTAGAAGGAGGGGTAGGTGGGTGGCTAGGATGGGTTGTAGGGTTTGGTGTATGGTGGATGTGGGGGTGGATGTTGGCGCCAAAAAGAGGGGTAGTTAGGGTTAGGTTTTGGCACCAAAATTGGTGCCTTTTGGTGGTGATGATGGCATGAAGAGGTGGCTAGGAGGTGGTGCCAACTTGAGTAGGATAGCTAGCTTAGGTAGGGCTTAAGTTGGTGGAGCTAGATAGGGTTGAATTGAAGGTGGTGGATGGCCAAGGAGCTGGTTGCTACCTAAGCTAAGCTAAGATAAGCTAACTTAGCTAGCTATGGAGTAGATGAGGAGGTATTGGAGATAGGGTTTGAAGAGAGGAGCTGAGGAGGAGAAGTCCGGAGCTGGAACTGGAGCTGGCATGGAGCTACTCTAGCTGGCTTAGCTTGCTAGTTCTTTGCTAGCTGCTAAGCCAAGCTAAAGTGAACTGGCTTCTACCATAATGAGCTAAGGTGATCTGGGTCTGGTGCTCTCAGGGAGGATTAAGTTGGTTGAGGCAGTTAAGGTAGCTTAGCTCAACTGAGTTGAGCTAAGCTGAATCCCCGGGAGCTGGACTTGAGCTTCCTGAGCTGAGATGAGTTCTTCTTCAACTGGCTGGAGTTGAGTGGAGCTAGATGTAGCTGGGTCTGAGCTGGGGTGAACTCCCGTCAACTCAGCTGAGCTAGCTAGAGCTCCCTGTGGACTAGTGGGAGCTAAGATGAGCTAGACATAGCTAAGTTGAGCTGGATCTGAGCTGACTTGAGATAGGGTGAGCTAAGATGAACTCTCTTGAGCTGCTATTCAGCTGAGATTAGCTGAATGGAGATGGGATGAGCTAACCCTAGTTCAAGTGAGCTAGGTTCCAGCTGTGGTGAGCTGGATCAAGCTGAGTTCCAGCTAGTCTGAGCTTCTCCTTCACCATTTGCCTTCTTGAGTGCTAGGGTTTTAGGGATCTGTATCTCTGTTCATCCCTAACACTCACAAAAACATATCAAAAAGACAATAAAAAATGCAATGCATGCCTAACCTAATTTATGGCTAAATGCAGCCCAAAAAACCCATTTGCGGAGTAAAATGCTAAGAGCTAGGTTTGTTTTAATGCATAAGAATGATGATAAACTAGCATTTATCAGGTGTGCAGGGGACCTCATCCCCCAAGTGACTTGAGGCAACAAGCCGTAATCACTTTTGCATCTTATTCGACTATAGTTGCTTTGTTGCGAACAATGTGGGACTATATCTGCACCCTTCTTCTTCGCACAGCTACTGGTGGATTGCTCTCTCAATTAAAGTAGCTGCTGGAGTGTATGCCTTCAATCAAGGACCTGGGAGTGGTCCTGGATCTTGTCCGCATATCCTGGGATGAAAACCTGGGGCTCGCATGGCTAGAACACCATGAATGCAGCCGGAGAAGATAACGCAGCCGCGGAGCTTCGGTGTAAGACCTGAAACATGAAATATGGGTGTGAGTCTTTGCCGTATCATGGTGAAGGCTATGGTGACGGTTTTGTGGAGGATGGCGACATGTAGAAGGTGTTCAATGATGGAGAAGATGGCATAAAGGTGGGTTGGTTGGGAGATGGTTTGGGTGAGCGGTGGAGCGAAATAGAGAAGGGGTTTGGTAGGGCGTGATGCGGCGGAGGTTATGCGGTGGTCGGTGAGGCAGATGGAGGAGTGTAGTGGTGTATATGCCTTGCCGAAGGAGTGGTCGGAGATGGGGAAGACAGAGGTGAGCGGTAGCGTCGAGGGCTATTTTTGAGGTTTTTGGGTATAAAACTAAACCTAAGAGCTAAGCTAACTAATCTAACCTAATCTAAACAAATGAATGGGGGAGAACAGCACTGATGTTGGTAGGCCAGCACTGGGGAAGAAGGTGCTCCGATGATGGGAACGACGACGACGATGGAGATAGAGGGGCTCCTGCTAGAACGACCAAGAGCGGATGTGAGAGAGAAAGAGAATCAAGCCACTGGTTTTGTGAATGGATGTCGAAGGAGGTCAGGAGGAGTTGTCGGAGCTTGTGTAGCTTCGCGGCTGGAAGGGGAAGGAGGAAAAGAGGGTTTCACCACCGGAATCAAGCTTGGACCCCTTGGCGAGGTCTGGTGGTTCTTTTTATAGGCAGTAGAGGGCGAAAGGAGTTTGGAAGCCAAGCTTCCAAGCTTGGAATGTTCGCCGGAGTAGGAGACCCAATTGTTCCACGAGTTCACATTAGGATTTGGGCAAGACTTGGAGCCCAAGATGTGGCTCAAATTATAGGGAAATCTCTCAGTGGTCTCGTTTCCAATTTTGGAAGGGATTCGCTAATCAATCAGGGAGAAATCCCTAGTTGAAGGTCATCGGAGTAGGAGTTCCTCTACGATAATGGTGGAGGGACCTGATTGCAAAGAAGATGATAAAGCTAGGTGGCATTTTGCAATGAATTTGAAAAGCTAAGGGTCTGAATGAGATAGAAAGAGTTTGACTGGACCAAAATGCAAACTTGGTCAAGATGATCTCAGATTAGGCCCAAATTTTAACACAAACCTAATTTGGACCCAAGGAATCCAATGGTGAAGTCATATTTAGGTTTTGACCAAGTTTGACTAGGTAATTTATGTAAAAACTTAAATTAGGGTAGATGTCAGTCGAGACTCTATTTTGGGTCAAGATGGGTTCTGATGGTCAAATTGAAGATACCAAACCCTAGAGAATATTTTTCTATGAATTTTAGAGGGTTTAGGTGAATTTTATCATGGCCAGAACCTCAGTTAATTAAGCGAGTCTATTTTTAGGATTTCAGAAGTCATTTAATTCTTAAAACACGCGAAAACCCTTTTCTGTCTATTCTAACCCACTTGTTAGCATTTTAAGACCATTTGACCCTTAATTAACCTCTGAGAAAACCCATGGTTGTACTGCATTTAAGATATGATGGTAAAATTATAGTTTTAACCCTGGTTTCTTGTCTTTCCCTTAGAATGATTATGTAATGAATTACAGTCCTTTGGCGGTTATGTAGGAGCATTTAAAGACTTAATCAAATCAAATTAAGCTAGTTATGGCTCGTGATGGTGTTTCCATCATGCCCCCATGCCTAACTTTTGCTAGTCCCTTAGTAAAATCTTATGGAATTGACTTGAATTCTAGACCATGCTTTTTTTTTCCTCAGATTTTTTGTTGTGTGCTTTTCTTTCTAGAGACCATGTCAGAATGGTAGCAATAGGCATAAAGGTACTCAAGTATCAATCTAGATCCAAACCTGACCAGCTTTAGCCTCAGTCTGCCATGGAGGTTTCTAAGGCCCACAAAAGCTATCCGAAGGTTCATTGGACCCAGCGATTAAAGCACCCGTGCTTTTAACATGGTTAGTCCAAGTTCAGTTTGCGGTGCTTTTTTGTAAGAGAGAGGGATAGAGGAATTTCTTCGCATTTTTGGAGAGCTTTCTCTCTCTTTTTCTTGATTATTTTTTTACCCTCAGATTAGCCCTAAACATGATTTGTATCGGATTCCTTGTTCCCATCATCAATCCTCGCAGGGTCCCTGGTAATCGATGCTTTGAGATAGCACCAACCATGGCAACCCCCAGAACCCTGGCTTTCGACACTTCGAGATAGTGCCACCCATGGCGTTCTATAGCTAAATTCAGGCCTTGGTGATCGACATTTCAGAATAATCCCGCCCATGGCACTTGAATCAGCATAAGGTGCTTACATGCCCCCGGTAAGATATTTAGATATCCTAGGAGACAAGCACCGAGGAGACGATATGTTATTGCGCATCTTCAAGGGGAATTTCCTGCATCTCCGCGTCGGGAACTCATCCAAATCAACTTGTGTTTATAAGCCGCTCCTAATTTAGGTAGTTTTTTAAGAACAGAATAAATGTTTTTACGTGATTTTGATTGATTAAGCGCACTGAACTAGACTTGTGTGTGGATTAGGGTGCTTAGGTTATCGAGTACCGCAAACCAAAGGTTAGGTAATGAGGCCAAATATTCCCTAAGCCTTAGACCTAATACGTAAGCTTTGCATTTTCCTCAACCTCTTGAGGACTATCCGAATCTTAATGGATACATGAATTTTTAAGCCTAAAAACAAGCCCAAGAGGCCTAAGATTAGCACTCATACTAATCTCCATGTCTCTTTATCACTTTTTGACTTAATTTTTCTCTTTCTTTTGATTTGGTCTAGAATTTTAAGTGGATCCCATAATCATTTACCAAGACTAACACTTTTTGTTTCAAATTGTGGCTCCTTTTTGACATTTAAATCATCTCCTCTTTTCCTCCTCAAAATGATATGCAATTAATCTCTCAAAATTTCCTCCCCTTTCTCCAATTTTTTATTTTTTTGGTTTTTTTGAAATATATATATATTTGTGAGAACCCCTCAGTAGCTTGAGTTTTTGTGTGTTTGCACTTTGTTACCCCCCCATGCCTAAGTTTTGCAATGTCCTCATTGTAAACCGGAGGGTATAAAGTCAGCTTGGTTCAAAGCTTAGAACAGGGTTAATGGGTGGGTGAACAGGTCGAGATGACTGTTGCGAATAATTTCAAGCTCTGGTACGTGTACCAGAGGTGGGATCGGCTGTTCTAATTCTGAACTCAAAGTGCAGTAGACGTGTAGCTCAAAAGGATGATCAAAAGGTTCTCAGGGTTTTTGGAATGACGGGTTGCCTCCCGTTAAGTGCTAAATTCAATGCCTTTAGCCGAGCAGAAGGTGGTCATGGAGGAGTGGTCAAATTGGAAGAATTTTGTAGAACAAGCACCTTGATCAAAAGCCTAGTTGGTCCAACCAGGTGCTTGTTTAGCTCGGCAGGCTGATGATGCAGCCCAAACCCAATCAGTTTGGTGGTTGATGGATGTGAATCAGTCAATGCGGATCCCACCAGATATTCTGTGACTCAAAATGATGTGGTAGTGCGAATTGCGGGTTTGGTTGATTCCAATTAGCCTGGTCAGATTTGGGATCCTCGAAAGAAAAAGGGTTAGTGGAGGATGTAGGAACCCTACAAGAATGATTAGAAAAGGATGGGACGTGTTTATTGGTCTAATCAATGTCTGAAACCCGATCAACATGTCGAGAAGAATCATGTGCGACCGAATCATAGAGAGGAGAATCAGGATAGAAATTGATTTCGGTGGCGGGTCGAGGTTGGGTTTGAATTTGAGAAGGCTTTGAATGTGGTGCAGAAGAGGTGGCTTCAAGGAGAATTGTATGTGTTGAGGGCACCTCTAGAAAAGGTTCAAAGGTCAGTTCATCTAGAGAGTCCTCGTAATGTTCATCAAAATCAAATGTAAATGCCTGGAGAGTGCTTATAGGATCATGGAAATCTGAGTCAATAAAAGATTCGAATTCTGGATTGTAGACACTCTTGGCATTTACTGCTTCTGAATCCTACAGATCATAAAGGAATGATTCCATCTCAATGGAACCTAATTTTGAATCAATGATCTCAGGATCAGGGATCTTAGAGTTAGAGTTGAAGAATGGATCATGGATGCTGAGGTCGTAGATTGGTTCATAATCATTAGGAAATAAAGGTTCTCTGCAATCAGAGTAAGATTCGAAATCGTCGAAGAATTTACGAGAATTGTGTTCTGAACTTGATTCCAGATCGGAAGTTCCACCACGAAGTAAATCAAGATGTGGAGAAGCAGCAACTTGACTTGGAACTAACCTAATCTCATAATTCGAACTCAAAAAGGTGTCCCTATTAGGCATGGGCTCGGGTTCTTTCCTCCTAGGGTTGACCCAATCAAATCCTAACTCTTCCAGCTCCTTGGTTTCTATATCGTAAATTGGCGTGACTTTCAAAAAATCGATCTGTATCTCGAAGGAGTCTGGAGAGGTGAAGTCATCAAACATAAGCCCAGAATTGTAGTTTAGATTCAAACTTTGATTCTCATCATGTTGGGCCTCATGATCATCCCAAATAGGCTCTAATCCAGATTCTAGGTTAAAGGTAAGGATTGTATTACTAGGATCTAGGCTAGGTGTTGATAGAGTGAAATCGAGGTTTCAAAAGCTGCATCGTATTATAAATCGAAATTGCTTGAAAACAAATAATATTTATACTCGAAAGAAATTCGAGGTCTAACACAAGGAGCAATTGGCAAAATAATTCTCAAGATCACAATTCAATTGCAATATAAGTAATGTATGATAGAATTTCAAACAAGAATGATATATAAATGAAATTTGATGTTAGGTAATGCAAAAAGAATGGGGTAAAATGGTGATTTCAATCACCAATTACCCTTCACAATTTATATCAAATAACTCAATAGTATTAAGCAAATAAATTCCATGTAATATAAGTGAATAGTGCACTTCAAATGATGCTCAGACGTCTATTTAGCTGGTCAGACGGCTTAAATCACTCGCTACTACAGTGCCAAGAGGGCACCCTTCCTCTTTTCTTCTTTTCTGTGCCCCTTCTCTTATGTAGCTACTCTTTCTTTCCTTCTTCTTCTTCTGGCTATGCCTTCTCTCTTCTTTCTCTGCTGCTCAGGCTTCCTCTCCTTCTTCCTTCTTTACGCGCATGGGGGAGGTTCTTTAAACGGTTAAGTGTCTGCCGTTGGTCCCGAGAGCAAAACCCCCTACCCCTGCATGCTTTCCTCTCCTTTGCTCTCTAGGATCCACCCTCTCAAGGCCTCGGGTTATCGGGTATTCGGGTAGAGCACACTCGGGACCAGGGCTACCGGCCATGAGTGGCAGTCGAGGAGTGCTTAGGTTAGGCGGGTTATCGAATCGAGCAAACCCGCATGTAAGGTGTCACAGGTGAGGCGCGTGAGGGGTGCGTGAAGGGACCTCACCCCCTGTGCTTGCTGAGGCGATAAGCCTATGCGACAAAATCACTTTATGCGGGTGCGGGCACTCGTCAGCTTCCAAGGTGGGACTATCCCACCTCCCTTCCTCTGCGTGTAGCTACAACTGCTGCTTCTTGCAATTGTGGTCAAAGGCCCAGTCAAAGGACCAAATTGTTTCCTGGGTCGTGATCCTGGAGATGCTCTGCTGTGCCTAGAACTTCACCTAGGACCTGCAAGTGCTGAAGCAAGTCTTCAAGCTTCGCTCGAAGCTTCATCAATGGTGGCAGAGGACCTGCTACCTGAATGTCAGGAGACGGCCTCTCAGCCTTGTTAAATAGGTTTAGGAGCTTTGCAGGGATGTGGCGAGGGTGTGGGTGGTGGTGACAAACCACGAAAGAGGTCGTAGGTGGCTGGCGAAGGCGGAGATGGAGGTCTGAAGGTTGGTTGTCCGGTGAGGAGGTGGAGTGGGCAGTAGGCCTGGAAAGTTTAGGGTTTTTACTAGAGGAGCCATGGTGGAGGTTTTGGTAGTATTGGCAAGGTATTTGGAACAGTGGAGTGGGCGGAAGACCTTGCCGGAGGTCTGGTCGGAGCGGAGGATGATGGAGGTTGTTGGGGTGATACAACAATCGAAATGAAGTGTGGTTGGTGTGTAAATGAAGTAGAGGAGTTAGGGAACTTATCTAGGTGATTGGTGGACGAAGAGGAGTCGAGGCAGCACTGATTGTGGTATGGTCGACGTCGGGGAAGAGGGTGCTCTAGTAGAGGGGGACGGTGACGATGACGGAGATAGAGAGGCGCCCGCTGGTATGGCGCGACGCGGAGGAAGATAGGGAAGACGAATCTGCCACTGGTATTTGTTGGTGCTAGAGCACCACGATCATTTGTTTTGATGATAACAAAACACGTGTTATTTAACATTTGCAATTTGAGTCCTAGATTTCAGGTCAATTGCAAATGTGGACGTGTTTAGACGGAGTTCGAGCTCGCAACCAGGACGGATTGGAGGAGCTTGACGGAAAACAGAGGAGGTTCGCGTGGAGCGAAAGATTGGAGATGGAAGACAAGAAGAATAGGATAGATTCTTTTTTATCCTTTCATGTATCTCTTGTATTTATTTTCTTGCTCTTTTTGATTCCTTAGAACATTATGTTAAAGAGCCTCAAAGTACCCTAAAAGTAGTCCTAGGAACACCTGCACAACCCTAGGATACTTAGGTTTTCTGTAGAATACTTAGAAAACCAATATAGGGCTCAAACAGCATTTCCAGACGTCTAATCCCAAAATCAGACGTCTGATAAAGTATTTTAAGACGTTTGACTGTTGTTTCAGACGTCTGATAACTGTTAGGCTGGACATAGTTAGTTCTGTCTGATGAAATCAGACGTCCAGACCTTAGACCAGACATCTTAGGAGACGTCTGATGACTTTGCCAGACGTCCAATTAGTGGACCGTTGGCTGGCTTAGAAAACACTCAAGATTATGACCGTTAGAGCCTTATCAGACGTCCATAGGACTTACCAGACGTCTGATAAATGACCGTTTTGCCTCGGCTGACCCAAAATCTCTTCTCAGAGATTTTCTAGCCGTTGCAACGTTTGGAAATCAATTCCCACAGTAAAAGTAGGTTTCCAGACGTCCAGACATAGTGCCAGACGTCCTGTATGTCGTCTGATGGACTTGCACAAAAACCCTGTTTAGATCTGATTCAAGTCAGGGAGAAACCCGCATAGAATCAGACGTCTGACCTTGGAATCAGACGTCTTAAAGTGGCCTTCCAGACGTCTGATGCCAGAGTTAGACGTCTGATAACCCTGTCAAATGCAATCATTGTCCTGATTTCGGCCTGATTCTCTTGGGCTTTGCACCCAACGGCTATGGAAGCTTTTCCAAGCCTTCCAAAACCTTCCTAAGGCCTCTATAAATAGAGGGGAACCCTTGCAACACAAATAGACTAAGAAATACACCTAGAGAGACATATACGCACTAAGACACACACCTTGCAATACACTTTCAATCCTTTTGTGTCCAAAGAAAAGACTCTCTTGCTCTCCAAGCTCAAGCTCCATTTTCTTGAGAGCATTCAACCGTTGCGCACCCGCTCTCCCGACGTTGATAACGAGAGCGACGTAGCGCCATCGCGTGGCACACGCACCGCGTCATCGTCGACGCACTCCTTGCAAAGGGGAGTTTCCTATTTCCTATAGAAGCTAGGTTTAATTTTGTTGGCTCTATAGGACTGTTGTTTTATTTTATCTTTGTATTTTGGTTGGGTATTCGCTTTGCGAATTCCCGTCTCCTTCGTGGGACAAAATCCTTCTCGTGGAGAGAAGGGGTTGAGGAACGCTACCCTCGTACTTGTAGCGTGGTTGTACTGAGGTTGAATCACCCTCGTTCAAAGTGATTCGTTTAGTGGATTTTGATCAACTTGGTTGATCGGAAAATCCTAACTCGAGAGGGTTAGGTGGTGGTTTTCACCGGGTTTGGGTTTCCACCTAAAAATACCTGTGTACATTGTGCGATTGATTTTTGTGAGATTGCTTTATATTTTTATTTCCGCATATTTTTACGTCACCCCTCCTGGTAGGGACGAACCTTCAGTATTATGGTCAGATGAAGAATGTAGATGGAGGAGGTCGCCAGAGCTTGAGGAGCTTTTTGGACAAACAAGGAAGGAGGAATTAAGGGTGTTCCAGGCCGAAATCAACCTTGGAATCTTCGGTTTGATCTGGAGGTCCTTTTATAGGTCTTTGGAGGGAGTTTTGAGCTTGGGAAGCAATCTTCCCAAGCTTGGAAAGCTCGTCCGAGTTGAAATTCTCTAGGATACCCAAATATCTCACGCGTTCGCATGAGAGATTGGAAAGGTTTGAGGGCATGGGAATTTGGCTCAAAATGAAGGGAATTCCTTGAACTTCCCTTTCAAATCTGAGAGGGATTCGTCAAGGAATCAAGGAGAACTTGCCAAATTTAGGTCGCCGGAGTTTGTAGGAATAGGATTCATGGTGGCAGGGAACTATTTGAAGAAAATGATGATAAAGATAGGGGCCTTTTTGTAAGGATTTCGAAAGTTAAGGGCATATGTGATATAAAAGAATCAGACAGGACCAAATTGCAAACTAGGTCAGGACAGTCTCAGATTGGGTCTAAATTTTGGTACAAACCTAATTTGGATCTAAGGAATCTAATGGTGAAGTTGGATTTTGGTTTTGACCTAGTTTGACTAGGTAATTTATGCAAAACCTCAAATTAGGGTAAATGTTAGTCTGAGACTATTTTAGGTCAAGATGGGTTCTAATGGTCAAATTGAAGGTACCAAACCCTAGAGAATATTTTTCTATAAATTTTAGAGGATTTAGGTGAATTTTATCCTGACCATAACCTCATTTAATTAAGCAGGTCTATTTTAGGGTTTCAGAAGTCATTTAATTCTCAAAACACGTGAAAACCCTCTTTTATCTGTATTAACCCACTTGTTGGATATTTAAGACCATTTGACCCTTAATTACCCCTAGAAAAACTCATGGTTGTTCTACATTCAAGATAGGATGGTAAAATTATAGTTTTAACCCTATTTTCTTGTCTGTCCCTCAGAATGATCATGCAATGAATTATGGCTCTCTGGTAGTTATGTAGGAGCATTTATTCCTAGATAATGACTAAATTGAGCTAGTTATGGCTCATGATGGTGTTCCCATCACTGGACTTTATTGGGATGTTAGAATCATCCTCGGGAATTACCTTAACAGGATAAGGCTTGGGATTTACACTCTCGAGAAGTTTTGTTTTAAGTTCATTATTACAGGTGTTTGGGAATTTAAGGCTTGGTGAACCAGGCTCTCAATTTTATAGGGCTGGCTCAAAATTGGGAACACCTGCAATTGGATCCTCCCAACCTATCTTAAGATCAGGCTTATCAATCTGCACATAATTTGAATTAGATTCCATCTGGGTTGGGGGTCCACAACAACCTCGATTTTCGAACCTGAGGTTTGGGAAATTAGATTGATCCTTAGTCTTATTCCAAGATGTCTCATCATCCTCTGAGGGAATGTATGGTATCTTTGATCAATTGCCTGCTGTAATGTATTTAGCATGTACCCACGTTTTTCCATGAGACCTTAGTACATCTCCCAAAGTTGTGGATTTGACAAACATTGTATATACTCAATGTTGTGTAGTCTCCACAACTCATTGTATTCAGTTAAAAGTTCATCCCGAGTTGAACCGTGTAACATTTATGTAAATAGTAGTCCAGCATCATTCATAATGTGGGTTGTTGTTTCTGGTATATTAACCTAAATCATGTTAACTGGGTTTAAGGTCCTGAAATAGTCATCATGGTGTTTGAGAGCAACCTCAATCATCTTCTCTTTCATGCTCATTCGGGACTCAGGTTTCCTAAATACTTTTCCTAACATGTCAGGTTGCATTTTCGAATCAAATGGTGGAATCAAGATTTAGAATCAAACTCAAAATTAGATTGAAACTAATTAGATCTGAAAGAAATCCCCAAGATGATCTACTGAAGCCCCTTAGGTCAAAAAACCCAAGGGCCTTTCCTATGTATGTGCTCTGGAGAAAAGATAAGGGACTAGATATGAAATGGGACCTAATCAAGGCACCCAAAGAATTTTGGATGACTAAGGCTGTTTCGAGGGGGATGATCCCTCTAAATCAGAAATCCGCACACCCAAGAATTACCTAGGCAGCCAAAAAGGGAGAGCCCCGCAGTAACCCCTACACGGTAGAACATCCCCACGGGTTATAGGGTTTCCCCCACCCAACCTTCCTTGTCACTACGGTTGCAAATAGACTGGAATGTACAAACTTAAGGCCTTAAGTCTACCAATTTTAACCTAGTTTGTGCCTTGAATTTCACTTGATTAGAAGTTGATTTGACTTGTAACCTAATTTGGAGGTTGGTTGGCCCACAATGTAGGTCAACTTCAATTGACCTACCCTAAAAGATGGAGGATAAAATCTAGATCAAGATCTAGAAGTCACCCTGAATTGACTCTCAGGTTATTAGGTCCATAATTTTAGGGTTCAAGTGAATTTAGAGCTTGATTTTAGGGTTCTTCCAGTTAGATCTTTTCAAGCACGTGTTTGGGTAGCAGACAAATGCGAGAGGGTAAATTTTCTTTTATGTAGGCAAAATGTGAGCTAACACTTCAAAACCCTAATGTTGAAAGAAAACCTAATTGGCTCTATTTCCAAGTCCAATTTGATCTCAAAACATGTTCAACTTGGACTTTAAGCAAGAAGTGTGTTAGCCCAAGGTGATTTAGAAATTAGGCGTAGTCCCTAATAGGTACAGGAAATCAAGGTAGGGATTTCTAAACAGAATCGCCTCAAGCTTCAATCAGATATGAAAATTTTCACAAATTAGGAAACTTACCTCTTTAATGATAATTACTAAGAAAATAAGGTAGGTAGCTCATAACTGATTTGTTTCCTTTTCTTATCTTCCCAAGATTAGAAGGTTGATTAGGGAAGAAAAGAGAATTTACTTGCCCTAGGAGTGGTTGAATTGCATGGAAGATCGCCTCGTGAGATACCTTGCAAAAATTGCAAGAAACAAACAGGGCAAGTTAGTGCTCAGATATAATCAAGTAGAACAAAGAATAGCGGTAAATTGCACGTTGCTCTCTGGCAACGACGCCAAAATGTTGAACAGGCTATTAAGCGTTGTTAAATATGAGTCCATTGTAGTAAAGTCTCAATTGCTCGTCAATAGATACAATTTATAACTCAAAATCTAAAATGAAGTCCGAGGTCGAACACAAGGAGCAAGTATTGCAATTCACACGCTGATCAAGATGAATATGTAAATGAGCACAAGAAGTTAAGCCAATAATGATATTCAATGAAGAATAATTACTCAAAATTGATCTTCTATATAAAACATGAGTATTTCAAGAGTTTGACAAGGCAAAAAGATATCTAAGATAAAATAATGGTGATTTGAATCATCAATTATTAGTTTAGATACATATATACTAATTACTCAATGAATCAAATAAATGCACAGTGGCTTGAATCACTTAAACCATAATTCCATAGTGTCAGAACCCTGCTTTATCCTATCAGACGTCACCTTCATAGCATAGCATAAGGCTCTCAAGGCCTCTCATCTTTAGCTCTTCTTCTTCTCTTATTTCCTTCAGCCTCTTCCTCTTCTTCTCTTCTTACACACAAGGGTTCCAAATCTCTACAATGACTAAGTGTCGTGTAATGCCTGCAGGAGCAAAACCCTCCCCTCCTCTGCTCTCTCTCTCTCTCTTTCCTTCCTCTCCTCTTCTCTTCTCTCAAACCCATAGCATAGTCAAATCCGATTACGGGTTATCGGGTCATGGATCCAAGTCCGCATGCATGTGGGCACCAACGAGGGTGCACGGGTGAAGCGAGGTCCACAACTTGAGTGTCTGAGGCGATAAGCCTTAGGCACAAAACACATTTCTGTGCTGCCGCGTGCTTTTCTCCCACTGATGTGGGACTAAATTAGTCCCCCTTCCTTCGTGCATCCAAGCAGCAGTAGCTGAAGGTATCTTTGAGCAATTTTCAACCTGTAGCTATTGGGGCCATCAATTGAGTACCTGGGAGAGATCCTGTGATGTGTTTCCACAACCTGGAGGTAGCATCCACGAAGAACATGGTCGTGGCAAGATGAACAAGCCAGGGGCGATGGTGACGGTGGTGGAGCTCTAGCCGAAAACCTGAAAGCAAGAATAAGTACTCATGGCCACATTAGAATACCTTAGGGGGATCGCCAAGTGATGGCGAATGTGGTGGTGGCAGTTTTGTAGCGTGAGCATGTGTGTGGCGATCGGACGGAGGTGAGAAGGTGGTGTGGACGATGGGTTGTTCGGTGGCAGTTGTGAGTGAGTGAAGGGTGAAATTGGTTGAGGGGTTTTGTGCGAGGATGAGTGGCAGAGGTTGTGAGGGTGTTGCCCAGGTGTTTGGAGGTGTGAGGTGAGTGGAAGACCTCGCCGGAGGTGGAGATGAAGGTGGTTGGCAACTGCGTGGAGGGTTGAAACTAAGATTAAAAGGGATAAATAGGAAGTGGGGGAAGAGATAAACCTAATTAACCTAATCGAAACAGTTGAAAGGGAAGGGAAGGCACCGGCTTTGATTGGTTGGCGTTAGAGAAGGGGAAATCTCCGGTGGGCGAACGACAAGGAGGAAGGAGATCTTGGAGGCGCTCGCCGATATTGCGAGACGCGGATGAGTGAGACGAAGAGAAATCCACTGGCTATTATCAGTGACGATGGATGAGAAAGGTGGATGGAGGGGCTCGTTGGAGCTCGCAGAGCTTTCGGTCGGGGAGAAGGAAAGATGGCGGGGAACCAGCCAAAAACGAGCTAAGGAAGAGCGGAATCTGTCGTAGGTTCTTTTATAGGCCTTAAGGAGGAGTTCCAAGCTTGTAAACCAACCTTGCAACTCCATGGTTTTCGCACAAGTAGGATATGCGAACCTTGGAAAGGTTTGCATGAGGATTTGGGCATGAATTAGGATTCATGGTTGGTCCCATTTGGAAGGGAATTCCTCAAGGAATCTCCCTTTCAAATTTGGGATTGTTTGATTGAGAAAAAATGAGAAAATCTCGCTCAAATCTCATCGGTGAGTTGCAGCTCACTCCTAATGGCAGCAGGGACCAGAAAGAAAAGAAGATGGCAAAACCTAGGGGGCATTTTGTAACAATTTCAAAAGTTAAGGGAATGAATGTGATAGAAAGAATCAGATTGGACTAAGATGCAATAGAAAGAATCATACTGGACTGAGATGCAAACTAGGTCGAGATGATATCTGATTGGGCCCAAATTTTGGTAAAACCTAATTTAGACCAAAGGAATTTGATGGTGAAGTCAGATTTTGGTTTTGACCAAGTTTGACTGGGTAAATTATGTAGAAATCCAAATTAGGGCAACTTTTCGTCTGAGACTATTTTAGGTTAAAATGGGTTCAAATGGTCAACTTAAGGATACCAAACCTTATAGAATATTTGTCTATGACTTTTGGAAGGTTTAGGTGAATTTTATCCTGACCAGAACCTCAGTTATTTAAGCGGGTCTATTTTTATGGTTTCAGATGACTGTAAATTCTTGAAACGCCTGAAAACTCGTTTCTTTTTGCATGGACCCTCTTATTAGACACTTATGACCATTTGACCTTAAATTAGCCCTTGGAATACCCCGTGGTTATTCTGTATTTATGAAATGCTGTTAAAATTGTAGATTTAGCCCTGGTTTGATGTTAATCTTTCAGAAAGGATATGCAATGAATGACGGTCTTCTGGTGGTTATGTAGGAGCATTTATCAATTGATTATGACTAAATAAAGATAGATATGGCTGATGATGACGTTATCATTAGCAAGGCAGCCACAATGGTGGAGGGGCTTTTGTCAGTGGCTTGGCATCTCTGGGACCTTGCTTGGGAGCTCTATGGAGTGGTAGTGTTGCTAAGTAGTACATATGAAGAGCTCCCCATGGATGGAGGGTTGTAGGTCCTTTTATAGTGGAGATATGAAGGCTAAAAGCACATTCTGGCCAACAGTGACATTCAATTCGTCACTGAAGCTCTGTCGCAAGCGTTGCTAAAGGACCTAGCTCACGTGCTCACTAATGCTCGCAGATGTCGCGCGCGATCGAAGTGAGCTATCCAATGCTTCATCAACGGTTGAGACGAGCCATTGAGATCGCGTGTTGTTTTAAGTCACTTGGGTGCGTGCTCAGCCGTTGGATCTACATCAGAGGGTTGAGATTACGCGTGAGATCACACTTCAGATCGTTCCTTGGGTGCGCGTATGACCAGGCGTCGACACGGGTGTCAGTGCGCATGTGGATGAATCATGTACTTCCAGATCTGCCACGTAGCCTCTATGCCATCGAGCAATAAAATTTCTCCTGCAACTCACGGGCATCGAATTTGCACTGTATTGTGTTTCGATCATGTGTCCTCCACGCTTGGGTCAAGGTGCTGACCACTATGTCACGAGCGTGACTTTGTCAAGCTTCTTAATTCATGTGCACGCGTTCTCAACTGTTCGATCAAGGATCGACAGCTGAGATTTCTTGATGAAGGAGCACAGGATGAGAGCGGTGGGTTGAGAACATGTGGATGCATGACATGTGGCAGTATGAGGGCCGTTGATCATCAGATCAACGGTCAGAACTTCTCAGGCTTGTTATGGGAGCTACAGAGGTCAGATTGAGTTGATTCTGAGTTCGTTGGACTCTGTTCGTGGATCCGGATCCATCCGTATGGTTCGATTGCTCATTTAAGACCTGTTTCAATATGCACTTGTGCACATGGTCGTTAAACATTAATTATAGGAAATCTTAATGCAAGAATAACACAATATAAATGCAATGCTGCCAAGCCCACTATAATATGACATTAATGCACATGTGCCCTCGAAATTGACTCTAATTGAGAGAATTATCATCATTATATGTAGAGTCATCACACCCCCATGCCAACCCCTTGCTAGTCCCTAGCAAGGTTAACCTAAATGCTATTTATAACTAAAACTAAGAATCGATCACTTAGGCATAAGTTACTTGTCAATAAGAGGAAATTTTTACTAAGAATCTAACCTGTAGAGACTCAACAACGCCTGGGTTACCTACCAAAATGCAGAGCACCTGAGTTCTCGCCTTATTCTATATAGAGGCAAATATATATTTTTTTCTTTTTCATCTAAAAAGGACTCTAAGTGCTAAGCATCTTGTCATGAAAATTGTGATAGTCTCACTCAACGGTAATTAAAATGGAGTTTGGGTTTCTACACTGCTAGGTGACCTAAAAATTCTGCCTCAAGGTTTATCTTTCCGATCGGTAGCTTTCACCCTACTTTTGTTTAATTTTTTTATGGGTCAACACAAGGTCAAACCTAGTGTATATCTCCCCAGTTTATTCTACTTTCTTGCTTCTTCTCTATGTGTTTTGGAATTTTTATGCATTTCAAGAGCTGGGTTCTAGACAACCGACTGATGAGCTGTTATCACCGATAACTTGCCAGCCATACTCGCATGACGAAGTGTGGCTTTTTTTTTTCTTTTTTCTTCTTTTTCTATTTTTTTCTATTTCTATTTTTTTTTTTTAAAGTAGGTGGCTTTCCTAATCTATGATTTACCTAAAGGCAATAATAAAAGAGAATGGTCCAGTGGCTGGGTTTTGGACAACTAGTTGATGAGCTGTTACCATCAACAACTTACCAGCCATACCAACCTAGAAGGTTCATTAGCTACCTAATTTCCATTAGAATCGCCGATGAGTGAGTTAGTGCAAAATGTGTGTAGATGCTTAGACTAAATGTCCCCCCAAATCAGAGGGTGGGTTAATAAGTCGTATACTTATCACCCTTCTTTATTGACTAAATTAATATAAATTATGGTGGCGAGGAATCGAGACCAAGTCCACATTTTAGTGGACACCCGGACTGATTAAGTCCAAAGACCTGAAGAGTCTAAGCGTTCAGGTCCCTAAGGTATCATTCACTAAAGTTTACAAGCTCCTAATGCTTAAGTTTTCTTTTCCTTTTTTTTTGAATAAAAAGAAATTATAAATTAGTTCAAGTTGACAATTTTGTACTTAGATCATGAGAATTACCACCCCACCCATGCCTATCTTGGACAATGTCCTCATTGGAAATTAAATGTATGCAAGAGGGTAAGTAAAGAAATCACCTGAGTTGTAACTGTGTATCCATGAAACCTCTGGGTTGCCTCCCAGGAAGCACTGAGTTTATTGCCTCCAGCTAGATGAAGTTCCAGTTTAACCCTTAATGAGGGTTACAACTTCCTTCGGCGGAATCAAGGTAAGAAAGTATTTCAATCTTTGGCCATTAACTGTAAAGGTTTGCCCAGTCTTAGGATCAACAATTTCTACTACCCCATTGGGAAAAGGTCTGACCACTTGGTACAGTCCCATCCACTTATATCTCAATTTCCCAGGAAAGAGCTTAAGTCTCGCATCAAAGAGCCAGACTTGCTGATTCAGCTCGAAGGTTTTTCTATTAATGTACTTATTGTGGATAGCTTTCATCTTCTCCTTATAAAGTCGATTGTTCTCATAAGTGTCCCAACGAATCTCCTCGAGCTTGGAGAGTTAGAGCTTCCTTTGAGTTTCAGCCATTTGGGATCCATATTACACTGCTTAACGGCCCAGTATGCTTAGTGCTCCAACTTGACCAGAAGGTGGCAAGCTTTGCCAAAGACTAATCGATATGGTGACATGCCTATTAGGGTCTTAAAAGCAATCCTATATGCCCAAAAGGCATCATCCAATTGTGTGGACCAATCCTTCCGATTGGGTCTCATAGTCTTTTGCAAATATTCTTAATCTGCCTATTTGAGACCTCAGTTTGCTAATTCATTTGCAGGTGATACAAGGTGGCAATGTGGTGAGTGACCCCGTGTTTCTTAAGTAAGGCACGAAACTAGGCATTAATGAAGTGACTCTCACCATCGCTTATAATGGCCTTAGGTATCCCAAATCGGGAAAAGATATTTTTCTTAATAAAGTCCATGACAGCCTTGTGGTCACATTTTCAGGTAGGTAATAGTCCACTAAGACTAGCATATACTCAAAGCCATTTGATGGTGGGAAGGGACCCATGGAATCGATGCTCCAGACATCAAAAATTTCGATGATCAGAATGGGTTGTAGAGGCATCATGCCTTTTTTGGTCATGGTCCCTAAGGTCTGGCATCTAGTGCAGGTTTTAGCAAAGTTGTGTGCATCCTTAGATAGTGATGGCCAGTAAAAATCGGATTGCAAAACTTTTACAGTTGTTTGCTCCCTAAAGAAGTGGCCACCACAGGCCTGGTCATGACAGAAGGATAACACACTTTGAACCTCCTCTTCAGGGATACACCTCCTAATGATTTTATCAGCACAAAATATAAACAACATAGGATCATCCCAGAAATAATGTTTGGCTTCAGCCAAGAACTTATCCTTGCTATCTAGACCATTCGTGTAGAATCTGGCATACCACTAAATAATTAACTAAGTTTGCATACCAAGGGAGAATTAGTTCATCAGGAAATGTGTATATTAAGGGCAATGAAGGTCCAATATGTTCTGGGTGAAGTCTGGATAAGTGGTTGGCTACAACATTCTTGGATCCGACCTTGTTGCATATTTCCATATCAAATTCCTGTAGGAGCAGGATCCATCTGATCAGCCTGGGTTTAGCATCCTTTTTGGCTAACAAGTGCCGGATAGCCAAGTGGTCAGTGTAAATGATCATGTGGGATCCTAGCAGATATGATGAAACTTTTCTAATCCAAAAACTACGACGAGCAACTCTTTTTCCATGGTAGTGTAATTCCGTTGAGCCTCATCTAAAGTTTTACTCATGTAGTAGATCACCACAGGTTTCTTCTCTCGTCTTTGTCCTAGGACTACTCCAATCGCAAAATCTGATGCATTACACATTATTTCAAAGTCCTGGGACCAGTCCAGGGGTTGTAAAATAGGTGCAGTCGAGACTATATCCCTTAAGGTGGTGTAGGCCTTGATGCAATCAGGTGTCATGTCAAAAAGCACATTGTTGGCTAGAAGGTTAGTCGAGGCCTTGGATAGCTTAGAAAAATCTTTTATGAACCTTCTATAGAAGCCAACGTGTGCTAGGAAAGATCTAATTTGCTTGACCGAGCTAGGAGGTTGAAGTTTGGAAATTAAATCAACCTTAGCTAAATCAACTTCTATACACCTATGCGAGATGATGTGACCGAGGACAATCCTTTCTTGAACCATAAAGTGGCTCTTCTGCCAGCTTAAAACTAGGTTGACCTCGATACATTGTTTCAGGATTTTCTCCAAGTTACTAAGATAATGGTCGAATGAATCTCCAAAAATGGAGAAATCATCCATAAAGACCTCTAAATATTCACCTACCATCTCCGAGAACATGGCTACCATGCAACACTGAAAGGTAGCGGGTGTGTTGCATAACCCGAATGGCATATGGCAGAATGCAAACATGCCATACGGGCAAGTGAACGTGGTCTTCTCTTAGTCCTCTGGTGCAATAGTAACCTAGTTATACCCTGGATATCCATCCAAGAAGCAAAAATATTTTCGCCCTGCCAATCGTTTGAGAATCTGGTCAATGAATGGCAGGGGAAAATGATCCTTCTTGGTAGCTTCATTAAGCTTCCTATACTCAATACACACACGCCACGGTGGTGGTGCAGGTGGGGATGGATTCTCCTTGGTCATTTGTGACCACGGTGAGCTCGCCCTTCTTTGGTACCACTTGAGTAGGGCTCACCCAAGGGCTGTCGGAAATCGAATAGATGATTTTCGCATCAAGCCACTTAATTATGTCTTTTCTAATGACCTCTAGCATATTCAGGTTCAATCGCCTTTGCATCTGGAGAGAAGGTCGAGCCCCATCTTCCAAATAGATCTTGTGTGTGCAATAACTAAGGCTAATTCCCTTTAAGTTAGAAATTGTCCACCCAATTGCTGCTCGATGTTCAGAAAGAGTCATAGTCAACCTAAGCTCTTAGTCTCTAGTCAGGTTTTCATTGACAATCATAGGGAAAGTATGATCAGGTCCTAGGAAGACATACTTAAGGTTATTGGGCAGAGGTTTCAATTCAAGTGTAGGTGGTACAGTATTTAATAGGTAAGGAAAGGGAGGGAGTTGAGTGATATCAATATCCTCAAATAGAGGTTGCTGGTGGTAATCAGTTCTGCAAAGTTCTGCAACCTCTAGAGATTGGGATGGCTCAGGGTAGTCTGCAGCTGGTTGAATCAAATGGTTCTCTAAAGAGCTTACAGTCAAGCATTCTTCAACCAGGGTTTCCACGGGACCATATTCCTCGACCCAACTGCAATTGAAAGACTTGGTTACCTTGAAGATATCCAATTGCATCTTCTTATCTCCAAAGGCAATTTCCATACATCCTGTGTCGTAGTCAATGTTAGCCTTGGCCGTAGCTGAAAAGGGTTTGCCTAGGATGGTGGGTGTGTTTTGTAGTTGTTCGGGGACTTCCACATCAAGGACTAGGAAGTCAACTGGGAAGTAGAAGTCCTTAACCCAAATAATTACATCCTCGACTACCCCTTTCGGGGTTTTCATAGATCGATCGGCCAATTGGATAGTTACAGGTGTGGGCTTTGATTCTCCAAATCCCAATTGGTGATAAGGATAGTCGGGATTAAGTTAATTGAAGCACCTAAGTCTAGGAGTGCTCTGTCAAAAGTCATGTCATCAATATTACATGAGATCAAAGGCACTCCAAGGTCAATCCTTTTTGGAGGTAGGCTACTCAATATCACCGAACTCGCCTGCTCAGACAGCACTGCCTTCCTAGGTGCTTGGGTTCTTGGCTTACACTTAAGAGTGCAAACATCCTTCAAAAACTTTGCGTAAGCTGGGATATGTTTGATTGCTTCAAAGAGAGTGATAAACACCAGTTTATCGTCATTCTTATGCATTAAAACAAACTTAGCTCTTAGGATTTTGCTCCGCAAATGGATTTTTGGGCAGCATTCAGGCATAAATTAGGATAGGCATGCATTTACATTTTATTGCCTTTTTGATATGTTTTTGTGAGTGTTAGGGATAGACAAAGAGTCAGATCCCCAGAACCCTAGCACTCGAGAAGGCAACTGGTGATGGAGAAGCTCAAACTAGCTGGGACTCAGCTTGATCCAGCTTACCATAGCTGGATTCCAACTCACTTGGACTAGGGTTAGCTCATCCTAGCTCCATTCAGCTCATCTCAGCTGAATGGTAGCTCAAGAGAGCTCATCTTAGCTCACCCTAGCTCAGGTCAGCTCAGATCCAGCTCAACTTAGCTGAGTCTAGCTCATCTCAGCTCCCATTAGTTCACAGGGAGCTCTAGCTAGCTCAGCTGAGTTGATTGGAGTTCACCTCAGCTCAGGACAAGCTTGATACAGCTCCACTCAACTCCATCTAGCTAAAGATGACTTCATTTCAGCTTAGGAAGCTCAAGTCTAGCTCCCGGGGACTCAGCCTAGCTCAACTCAGTTGAGCTAAGCTACCTTAGCTGCCTCAACTAGCTTGATCATCCTCGAGAACATCAGACCTAGCTCACCTAAGCTCATTTCAGTAGAAGCCAGCTTGCTTTAGCTTGGCTTAGCAGCTAGCAAAAAACTAGCAAGCTAAGCCAGCTAGAGTAGCTCCATGCCACCCTCTTCAGCAGCTGCCAGCTCCAGTTCAGTTCTAGACTTCTCCTCTTCAGCTCCTCTCCTCAAACCCTAGCTCCATATGCCTCCTCCTTTTCTCTACTACTAGCTAAGATAGCTAAGCTATCTTAGCTTAGCTAAGCTTCGGCTCCCTTGGTCATCCACCACCCTAAAACCCTACCCAACTAGCTCCACCAACTAAGCCCACCTAAGACCACCTAAGCTAGCTCCACCTCCACTCCAAGTTGGTGCCATCACCATCACCACCTTTCAACCCTCAACTGCCACCAAGAGACACCTATTTTGGCACCAACTAACCCTTCTAGAACCCCCTCCTTTTGGTGCCAAAATGACCTCCCATCTACACCCTACAGCTACCCCTTCCAAGCCTCATCCACCCTACACATAACCCCCCTTCTAGAACCCTAAGTTGGTGCCACGTAACTCCCTTCAAGAAACCAATTTTGGCGCCAACTCTAGGTTCCTTTTGGCCACCATAACCACCCCCCTAACACCCTTTAAGTTGGTGCCAAATGATCTCCACCATAGGATCCCCAACTACCTCCCAAATCATATCCTAGCCATCCATTTCAAGAGCCACCTCTACCTCCCATCCTACTCTGTAAAAGGACCCTTAACCACCACCATTTTCCCCATCCTCCATTAGTATATTTTCTATCCTATATCCACCTACATCTCATGGCCAAGAAGAAGAAAGAGAGAAGAAGATTAAGGGGGCATCCTACCCGCCCTGTTGGTGCCTTCTTCCCCTTCTCTCTTCTTCTTGTGCCACGCTAAGGAGGAGGAGCACTCAACTAGGAGGATGGCCAGGCAATTGGAGGAGGAAGGGTGGTGCACGTCCACCCTTGGGAGAAGCATGGGCACGCCCCCCCTTAGGGCTTGCCTTGGAGGACATCATCTTGGCGATACTTTGCAAGGAAGGAGTTGGAAAGCCCCTTTTCAAGCCAAGGAGCAACTTGACTTGGAGCAAGAGGAGCTTCACCTTCATCATCATCATTAGCAATTAAAGGATTTTGTTTCTTCTTTATTTGTCTTTTAAAATTTTAGAAGCTTTCCTATACTTGTAGACAATTTCCTTTAATATAGAAAAAGTTACCTTCATTTCTTGTTGCATCTTTAATTACACTACTTTGCTTTATCTTAGTATAGTCTCACTCTCTCTTTCTAATTAACCTAAGCCTTTACGTGCCTAGGTTGAGCTTAGAAAGATGATAATTTTGTTGCTTGGATTTTAGCATATTAGTTGTGATAGATTTTCCCGTCAACAACTTCGTATTTGCCCCTTTATTTCAAAAACACAAAAGAAAATGATATATTGAAAAACGACAAAAAGAAAGGTGATTTCTACTTTTCAAGCAAGAGATTGATTTCGCAAAATATTTCCTCCTTGGATGACCCTAGATACTTCCCTATCTAGGTTAGACATTTTAAAAGCAACTTGATTTTTGTGCGTTACAACGATAAAACCCTAAATTAACAAACCGCGCAAAAATGCAACCACTTTTTGGTGCCGTTGCCGGGGAGGCATGGCTTTGCAAATTGTTTTTCTCTTGCTTGAAGTGGATCTCATCCCCTTGCCTCTCTTCTTTCTTGTGTGTGCAGGAACTACAGGAAGAAAGCAGGAATTTGGAAGTGAGAGCTCAAAGTTCCTCTTCTTCCCACGATTCTAGGTTGGTTTCTTCTTTCTTGTCACACATAGCTTAAAAGACTACCAAAATACACTAAACTTGGCTTTCAGGATCTTAAACATCAAATTTTGGTAGAGTGGTACCTTTAAAACCCATTGTTTGATTGATTGCCCCATTAAACACCACTCTACCTTAAGTGTGGGTGTTCTATTTTTCAGATCCAGACTTCTGTCCAGATTTGAAAAATCAATTCCGAATGCCACAAGTCTCCTAAAATCTTGAAATTTCACATAGAGTTTCTAAATCAAGTTGGAAACATTTGTTTCAAATTTCAAAATAATTTCCTTTGTATTTAATTTTAAAAAATTCGTGGACTATAGAGGGGTCATACCCTCTCATCTTCCTATTTTGATACTATCCAAAAATTTTTAGAATTTTTATTCACTTCCAATTTTTGTGAAATTTAGCTTTCTAGAATCCTTGTAAAATTCTACACATCACCAAAAATCATCAAAATTTTCTAAGGCTAGTGGTGGTACTGAAAAGTCCAAAATACCCACAGGTATCATTTTTAGACTCTGACACCAGCACAAAGAAAAATTCAAAACAAATATCAAACAAATTCAAAAAATCTCAAAAAAAATCTTTTCTGGAATCATTGTTTGATTTTCTTCAAAGTAGTGGTGTTGTTTGATTTTTTTGGGCCACTAGTTAATACAAAAAGCGTAAAAAATATTCATCGGTAGTTATTTTCTGTCTTAGGGCTAATTGGATTAGGGTTTCTTTCCTTCTTTTTAGTCCTACAACATAAAGGAAACATATCCTCACCCATACAACTTGATTTCCTCTTGTTTGTGTATCTCAAAACTTGTTTGAAGTCTTAAGAAAGGAAACCCTAAAATGCACCAATTTAAAGCAAATCCTAAAAGATAGAAATACATAAAATTGTGTGACAACTTGCTTTTCATTGGAATCAACTTTCCAATTCCTGTACACACACTAAAAATTGAAATAATAGGGCATTATCCAAAATCAACACCCTCCACATTCCATGTGCACTATAGTATCCTAGACCTAACTAAAATCCGTAGCAACTTGACCCCTAAGGTTTCATCAACTTCGGCTTGCTATATGGTCTTAAGTTTTCATTAGTTAATACCAATTCTATCATCTATATCTAGTGTCAGGCTGAGGGGCCGTGTCAAATGACCAGGCACAGGTTTGCACAAGCCCCTGGAGATTTTCCTGGGAAATGCTTGGGTCTAAACCTACCCTTAAGCAACTTGGTTAGATTTGTTGATAGAATGGGCATTCACTATTGATTACTTTTTTCCTAGGTAGACCAAGTCATAAGTTAATTTTTAGAGACTTACAATTAAGTTAGGTCTAGAATTTGTTGTTTGAATTGCACACTTTCTCTCATCTCTCTCTCTTCCCCTCCCCCCCCCGTTCTTCCATTTTATGCACAGGCAACGGTCTTAAAATCCACACTTGGAGGGAACATTTGATTTCGCCCCGCTCGCAGAAAGACTGCTTTTTCTATCTTCTTTGTCTTCTAAAAAAATGGAAAATCAACAAAACAGGTCCACTTCCACCTCTAATCCCACTACTAACCCTAATTCTGACCCTTCCACCCAAAACTTCCCCACCTTTGACTTCCCGCACTTGGAGCTCCCTAATGCTGATTTGCCTCAATCATAACATCAAGCCCCCCTGCCTGATCTCTTGACAATGATGGCTGGGCAGCTTGCTCAACTGAATGGCAATCAACAAACATTGACTTGGAACATCCAAAACCTAGCCAATCAAAGGCCAAACCCACCACCCTGTCAGCAACCTGTTATTCCTCTAAAAGATTTTTATGATCCTTCTTATTATGAGGAATGACCAGGGGTGGTCATACCATAAGGGGACTTCGAGATCAAGCTAGCGATTCTGAACCTGGTTAAACATTTCCATGGCCTTACTAGGGAAGACCCATTTAGCCACCTTGAAGAGCTAACTCTTCTTGCATAAACAACTCATTCCCGAAATATGCAAGAAGACTTATGGCTGATGCAACTATTTCCATTATCTCTTAAAGATAACGCCGCTTACTGGTTTACGACCATTGGCCTACTCATCACAACTTGGCCTCAGCTTAAGAGTGCCTTCCTCAAGAAATTCTTTCCCATAGGTCATACTAATTCCCTGCGAAGATCTATTATGACCTTTCAACAAAAATCTAGTGAGACTTTCCATGATTCTTGGGAAAGATTTCAAGATCTCCTAAGAAGTTGCTCGCACCACAAGATTCCTTTATGGCAGCTCATGCAGATCTTCTATCATGGATTAGAAGATCAAATCTGATGTTCCGTTGATGCCTCATGTGGCAGAAATTTCTTGAATAAGGATGCTGAGAGTGCCTATGACTTATTTGAAGAAATGAGTGAAAACTCATTTAATCAAGCTTCCATGAACATATTTTGCAGAACTTCAAACTCGTAGTTCGGTGTTCATGAAGTAGGCACTCAATCTATAACTGTAACCCAAGATGATCTTCAAATGATTGCACAAAAACTCGACTAGATGCACATTAATCAAAAGAAAATTGAGGAAAGACTTGCCACACCAACCCAAGCTCCACACAGTCCACATCTAACCTAACCTAACTTTCCATGAAGAGAAAATTTGCACAATCTTAACACTACTCTTGCTGATTATTACCAGTATGTTGAGGTTTCCCATGATTCATTGGGGAATTACAACTATCCTGATCTTAACCCCACTTAAAATATTTCTGCCATCCAGGAGCCATTTAGAAATTCCTCCAATTGGAGGAATTACCTGAACTACTCCTGGAATAATCAGGTTCCTCCCCAACCAAACCAATTTAATGGGTATAGGTTTAATCTGACCTTTCATCCTGGGCCATCCCAACAAGACATCAATTCCCAGATGATGAGAACCCTGCAGGAAATGCAAACTAAGATGACGGAAGTAACCCGCACCATTACAATCTGAATAATTAGATTGGGGTTACTCCCACTCAAAGACCTGCAAGACATCTACCCTCCCAACCCATGCCCAACCCTAATCACCAGAGGAACCAGTATCTGGGCAGAACTCAAAACTACACAAATCAGCCTCCTACTAATCCACCACCTCAGCAGCCTCCCTGGTTTCCACAACAACTGGCCCCCCCACCTCCTCCAAATAATAATCTGACTGCACATGCAGTTACGTTGAGGAGTGGGAAAACCACCACTGATCCTGGGCCTTCACAAAAACCTAGTGAAATCCCCATCCCTATGCAAATTGACTCTCCACTCCCACATTAAGAAGAAAAAGAAATGCAAAAATCTCAGGACATCACTCCTATCCCTTTTCCACAAGCTCTCCACCCCATCACCAATTGGAAAAAGAAATCTGAGTCCACCACAAAAGAACTTATGGATTTATTTGGGAAAGTTCAAATCAACATCCCTCTCCTAGATGCAATCAAGTATATACCTTCCTATGCCAAATTTTTGATGCAGATCTATACTCCTATAAGGCAAGCCAAAAATCTACTACAGGTACATCTTTCGAAGATAGTAATCTTTGTCATATAAAGCAAGCTGCCTCCTAAGATGAAAGATCCGGGGGTGCCTGATGAGAACCTCATCATGAGCCATAACTAGCTCATTTTGACCCAATACAAAGGATAAAAGCTCCTACATAACTCAAGGAAAGGCTTAACTCAGAGAATTCTGAGTTTAAGGAGAAAACAAGTCATAAGGGGTAAAAATGCAATTTTACCAGTATAATCTTCATACAGGGTAATTCATGGTCCAAACATAGGTCAAAGCAACCTAATAAGAATAAAAGTGGGATGAGATGATCTGGCAAGGGCTACAGCAATTCCAAGGAACTAAATGATAATCTGTAACCCTAAAACAAACCCACTTCAATTCACGAGGTTCAAGGCAAAGAAAAAATGGAATAAACCCTCTAAAATTCATAGAAAAATAATCTCTAGGGTTTAGAACCTTCAATTTGGACTTCAGAACCCATTTTGACCTACATTGAGAACCATGCCCAATTAATAACTTAATTTGGGTTTTTGCATAAATTGACCAGTCAAACAAGGTTTAATCTAGAAATAAAATTCACCATCAGATTCCTTAGGTCCTAATTAGTCATGTATAAAAACTTGAGCCTAAGAAGAAACCTTCTTGACCAACTTTACACTTTGGTCCTCATATATTTACTTTTTGGCCCTCAACTTTTGAACCCTCACATTTCTGCCCCTAACTCTCCTTCGTTCTTTGCATTCAGGTCCCTCCTACCAAAACCTGCCAGCACCATGCTCCGGCGACCTTGCACGGAGCATGGCGCCGCGCAGGGTGAGTGGGAGGGGCTGGCAAGTCAACCGGGGGTGCCCTGCGTCATCAGCCGTCATAGGAACACCCCCCTGGTCGCTGCAACCCACCATACCGGTCGTGCGAACGCACGGACGGTATGGGTTTCCATCTCCGGCGTCCTCCGGCGAGGGAGACACGTCGTCTCCCTCCGCCTTCCTCTCTGATTCAGCCTCTATAAATACCCCCGTCGCTCCGCCGTTCTGAGTAGCTCGGTCCTGACGGAGAAAGACCCCCACTTCCTTTCTTCCCACTCCGACAGGAAGCTCTCCAGCTCCGGCGGCCTCCCCTCTTCCTCCTTGTCGCTCTGCCGCACTACCAGCTGCAGGGTTGCCCTCCCTCGCTCTTCCCGCGCCACGCCGCACCCAGCTGGCGCCTCTCCGGCCCTCTCCTCGCCGCCGCCCCTTCCCCCGGGCATCTTCTTCTCCGGCGACAGTCGATACGACTATCGCCCGCTCCGGCCCCTCCTCGTCCTGCTAAGTAGGTAGAACTCCTCCTCTTTCTCCCCTCTTCCTTTTCCTCATTTTACATCTTTACTGTTACCCCGATCCGACCAATCGCCCTCACCTTCTCCATCTCCGGCGCCTGCTCCGGCGACCCGCTCCCATCACTCCAGCAACCCACACGGCTCGCCGACCACCGCAGAACCTCCGCCTCCTCACCCTGATCAACCTCCGCCCTTCCACTTCCCCCAAATCACCCTCTGCAACTCCACCGAACAAACCTATCTCCCGACCCACAGTCCGACCTAGGGCAGCTCTTAGGCTCCGCCCCGCCGCCTGCACACCCCCCGACCACCTTCGCCGTGCCACGGCGAAGGTCCTCCGCGTTTCTGATTGGGCCGAGAGGCCGTTTCTCTGTGGGCAGGTACCTGCACTCGTCGCCGCCATTGTTGAAGCGAAGCAGCTTCGACCTGCTGTCCCAGGTGCGCCGCGCCCAGGTCACGCTCCCAGGCTGTGCGGGGGCATTTCGGCAAAGCATTAGGCTGCAGTTGAGGCGAATCCCTCGCGCGAAGGCCTCGCGTAAAGCTGCGATTACCAGCTGCTTCCTCCGCGCAGGCGCAAAATTGGGGTGGGACATTTAGTCCCACTTCGGAAGGCTTTGAAGGAGTGCAGCGGTATAAAGCGAAAAAGTGCTGGAGGCTTATTGCCTCAGCACACGGGGTGAGGTCCCCTTCACCCGCCCGGTTACCCGGTCTCGTCCGCGCTCACGCCCCGCGGACCTGGCCCGACCCGACTTAGACTGACCTGCACTCCTCGCCCACCACGCACGCCGGTGGGCCTGGACCCGAGCGCGACCCGTACCCGGTAACCCAGCAGCTCTGGGAGAGCTTTCCTAAGAGCAGATTCTGTGAGAGAGAGACGCGGGGGAGGGTAGAGATAGGTTTTGCCCCTCTCTGATCAAGCGGTGCAAGTTTGCAGGCACAGGTGAAGAAGAACCAGAGAAGAAGGACGACGAAAGCTGAAGGAAGGAGCACCGAGCGGCACTGTAGCAGCGGCGGTTTAAGTCTTCTGATTGGAAAATCAGACGACGTCCTGAAGGCAAAGAAGGAGAAGGAAGGCGAGGCAGAGGAGGAACACAGAGAGGCCAAGTGAAGACTCTGCAGAAGAAGAAGAGCACGAGAAGAAGATCTGAAGAAAGGAAAAGAAGAAAGAAAGAAGAAGAAGAAGAACATCACCACTGCAGATAAAGAAGAAGAACAAAAGAAGAGAGCAGAAGATCTGAGAAGGAAGAAGAGGAGAAGCAAAGAGAAAAGAAGAAAAGCCAACAAATTCTCTCTCTCTCTCTTTCTTTATTTTTGTAAAAGAAACTTGTACCCCTAGAATACAACTTGCTCCCTGAGTTCAACCTCGGGAACTCTTTATTTCCGAGTAACAAATTGTATTAAACTGGTAATCACCTCTCTATACTATACTACGACGAAATAATAAAACTATAGAGGAAGGTCGCCACCAGTTTTTGGCGCCGTTGCCGGGGAGCAACGGCTATTCTAGAGGTAAACATTCCTGTTTCTTTTTAGTTTCTGATAATCTCCTCTCTTTTGTGCAGCTACAGGAAATCAAGAAGACAAGCAACCGCACGACAACCACTCCGAGGACAGGTAAAATTTTTTCCTCTCGCTATTAACCCCTAAACTCTAAAGAGGAAGAAAAGAAAAGAACAAGCAATATAGGGCTAACCTGTCTTCCATACTTAGTAACCATAAAGAGTTGCATGTTTTCAACTCATTACTCCTACACACTATTAAGGGTATTTAAGGGCTAACACATTCTTGCTTGAGCCCTAATTACCCAACAAAGAATTAACTGGACCAAGTAGAGCCAACTTAGGATCCAACACTAGGGATTTAGAGACACACTCCTTAAGCAAGAATTGAGAAAACCAAATGAAGTGTGCCCAAGCCCTTGTCTGAAAATACCTATTCAAAGAAAACCTAAAACAATTGGCTCTCTAAACACTTGAACCCAAAAAGAAAGGACCCAAAAGCTCTCAAAGGAACAAGAGGTAAAGTTGACTCCTTGGGTCAACCAACCTTAAAATTAGGTCACTTTCTCACTCAAAATACCTAAGAGATCAAGTGTAACTTTAAGCACCCTGATCTTAAGCTAAAATTGGTAGACTTAAGAGGTCAAGATCCCCATCCTGGTCTACCTGGAATCTCAGTGACAAGAGAGGTCGGGTGGGGGAAACCCTGTAACTCGTGGGGACGCTCTACCGTGTAGAGGTCTTCGCGGGACTCTCCCTCTCTGGCTGCCCAGGTAATTCTCAGGTGGACGATCTTTCTGATCAAGGGGTCCATCTGCCCCGGACCTCTATAGTCACCCAACATTTTTTGGGTGTCTTGATTGGGTCCAGCACCTGCTTATCTCATCCAGTCCTTTAGTATTTTGCAGGAGGTCCTTGAAACTCCTATAGAAATTCACTCTCTCCGAGGCTAAGCCTCGGCTCCCTTGTTTTTGCAGAAATCATTCACATAGCCCCTCTTTCCTCTGATTCTGAACAAAGTCCCCTTCTTCCATTAATTCAAACTTCTGATTCTATCTTGATTCCACCACCTGATTCGAAGATGCAGCCTAATTACCTAGCAAGACTACCATATAAAAAACCTGAATATCTGAGATCCATGAAAGATAAGATGATTGAGGATGCCCTTGAATTCTATGAAATCAAATATAAACCCTCAACACCAATAGAAAACATTCAGGTTGATGTCCCAACAACCACAGCTTTCATCATAAACTGTGCCCAGATTCTATTGACAGAAGTTACAAAAGGATCAACCTGAGATATGCTCATGACAGGATACATTGAGATGGAAAAATTACACCAATCTGAATACCGTCAATGCTTGACAAATCCTGTACTTTGGGAACAACACCAAGATGCCCTTATGAAACGGGTAGAAATGATGAAATCAGTAGAACAAATTATCAACCAGAAATACCCGTATATACCAGAAATAAAGGATGAACCATCTTGGAACAATATTAAGGAACAATCCAGTTTCCCAGATCTCGGGACTGGGGCACAAAGTGGTTGTGAAATCCCAACCCAAATAGAAGACAATGTTGAATTAGGTTGGGATATTGCAGGAGAACACAATGATGAGCCAAACTTAGACCATGAATTGCCAAGCCTAGAATTTCAAAACTCCTGCAATAATGAGATCAGAGCTGAACCTTCTGAGGGTATAAATTCCGCCCCTTATTTTGATAAGGTGGCCCTCGAAGGTTATTCGGACTTAGGTTCTAATAATTCTACCCACATCCTAAGCCTAGAACCTAGATCTGAAACTTATTGGGAAGATTATGAGGCCCCTTATGAGAAAGATCAAATTTTTACAGAATATGATTCCGGGCCTCTATTTGATGAATATCCCTCTCCAACATCTTCAGAAAATCTGATCGATTTTCCAGAGAACATGCCAATTTATGATACAGAGACTGAGGAGTTGGACGAGTTGGATTTTAATTGGGTCTATCCTACCAGCTTGGAGCTTGAGCCTAGACAGAATACCTTTTCGAGCCCAGAATTGACATATAGGCTAGACCCCAATCAGGCTGCTGATTCCACATCTGATGATTGTTGCTGTGGTGGAATTCATGATCATGAATCTCATTTTCACCAACTCTCCGACAATTTCAAATCTGACTATAATTGCGGAGAGATTCCCCTTCCTGAACACGCCAGGCCTATCTACGACCTCAGTTCTCATGACTCTAACTCCGACTCTAAGGTCCTGATTCCCGAGATCACCGATAACACAGAATCATTCCTTTTCGATCCTCAGGAACCAAAAACAGAAAATGCCAAGAGTGATTGCAACCAAGAATCCAAATTTTTTCTCGAATCCGATTCCTTTCATCCTACAAACACTCTTCCGGCATTTGATAGTTACCCAGAGGACTCTCTACAGAAAATCACCTATCATCTGTTTCTAGAAGAGCCCTCGTACACAATGGCCACCTCATCCGCACACACAGAATGGATCAAAACCTCTTCCAAACCCCGACCCGCAATTGGACTCAATTTCTATTCAGATTCACCTCTCACCGAGCCGATTGCATTTCCAACTCAGGTTCTGAACACTGATCAGACTACATACCACGCCCCATCATTCTTTGATCACCCCTATAGGGTTTCCGCGTCATTCATTGATTATTCTACGGATCCCTACTCTGACCAGGCTGATTCGACTCAGCCAAACCCTGCGTTTACACTTCCACATCCATCTGAGCTTCATAGTTTATGGTGGGCTCCACACCTTTTTATCCACATCTATCAACCCACCAGATTGATTGGGTTTGGGCTGCATCATCAGCCTGTTGATCTGAACAAGCACCTGGTTGGACCAACCAGGCTCTTAATCAAGGTGCTTGTCTTACAAAACTCTGTTGATTTGACCATCCCCTCTCCATCGCATTTCCCGCTTGGCTGAAGGCATCAAATTTAGCGCTCAACGGGAGGCAGCCCGTCATTCTCTTTGAAAACCTGAAACTTGTTCTGACACCTTTTTGCACTTGAAGTTCACACTTTAGGACAGCCGACTCCACCTCAGGTGCTTGCATCTGAGATTAGAAATCGTTCGCAATAGTCACCCCGACCCATTCACTCATCAAAACATCTGTCCTAATGTATGAACTAAGTTGAATAAAAACCCCTAGGTTACAATGAGGACATTGCAAATCTTAGGCATGGGGGGGTATGAAAGTGCAAAACTTGTAAGAAAAGGTTTCAAACAAAAAATTCACATAAGCCAAAAACACCATAAAAATTAAAAATTTTCGAAAAAGAATAAGAGGAAAAGAGGAGAAGGAAATTTTGTGAAGGAGAAGGAGAAAAGAAATAAAATGAAAAAGGAGCGCAAAATTACGAGAAAAAAGTGATAGTCATTAGTAAGGAACTAAGGAATTAACCTAAGTTCTAGACCTCATTCAAGAAAATAACTGAAAAGTGCATAATGAGATTAGTAAGAACGCAAACCTTAGGCATTCTTGAATAGACTCTTAGTACCCATTAAGATCTAGACATTCCTCAAGAGGTTGAGGAAAGTGAAAAGCTGAAGTATTAGGTCTAAGGCTTAGGGAGTATTTGGCCTCATTAACTAATTTTTGGTTTACGGGACTCAGTAACCTAAGCACCCTAACCTCACACACAGCCTGGTTCAGTAAGCGTAAAAATCAAAATCACGCAGAAGCGTCGCAAAATTCTGAAAAGAACACCTAGAATAGGAGCGGCCGATCAACACAAGTTGATTTAGACGAGTTCCCAGCGCGGAGAGGCGGGAAATCCCCTCGAAGATGCGTAACAAAATATCATCTCCTCAGTGCTTGTCTCTTAGGATATTCACATATCCTACTGGGGGCATGTAAGCACTTTGCTGGTTCAGATTCCATGGATGGCATTATCTCGAAGTGTCAATTGCCAGGGTCTGGATTTGGCCACGGAACACCATGGATGGGATTATCTCGAAATCTCAATAGCCAGGGTTCCGGGGTTGCCATGGGCGGTGCTATCTCGAAACATCGATCGCCAGGAACCCTTGAGGATTGATGATGGGAGCAAGGAATCTGATACAGACCGTGTTGAAAAGCCAATCCTAGGCTAGAACTAAAAAGAAAAAGAGAGAGAAAACTCTCCAAACAGAAAAACTTTCTATCTCTCTCTTATAAAACGCACTGCGAACTAAGCCAGGGCTAAAATCATTTAAAGCACGGGTGCTTTAACCACAAAGTCCAATAAACCTTAGGTTAGTTCTTGTGGGCCTTAAAAACCTTTGCTAAAGACTGAGGCTAAGGCTAGACAGATTTGGATCTTGATTGGTACTAGAGTACCTTTTAGGCCTATGGTCAGCATTCTAACCTAATCTAAGCTCAAATGAAAAAGCACTTATCTGAAGCTATTAAGAACTTCATGGTCTAGAACAAGGGTTGAAACCTTAAGTTTTTGCTAAGGGACTAGCAAAAGCTAGGCATGGGGGTATGATGAGAACCTCATCATGAGCCATAACTAGCTCATTTTGACCCAATACAAAGGATAAAAGCTCCTACATAACTCAAGGAAAGGCTTAACTCAGAGAATTCTGAGTTTAAGGAGAAAACAAGTCATAAGGGGTAAAAATGTAATTTTACCAGTATAATCTGCATACAGGGTAATTCAGGGTCCAAACACAGGTCAAACAAACCGAATATGAAGGAAAGTGGGATGATCTGACAAGGGCTACAGTAATTCCAAGGAACTAAATGATAATCTGTAACCTTAAAATAAACCCACTTCAATTCACGAGGTTCGAGGTAAAGTAAAAATAGAATAAACCCTCTAAAATTCATAGAAAAATAATCTCTAGGGTTTAGAACCTTCAATTTGGCCTTCAGAACCCATTTTGACCTACATTGAGAACCATGCCCAATTAATAACTTAATTTGGGTTTTTGCATAAATTGACCAGTCAAACAAGGTTTAATCTAGAAATAAAATTCACCATCAGATTCCTTAGGTCCTAATTAGTCATGTATAAAAACTTGAGCCTAAGAAGAAACCTTCTTGACCAACTTTACACTTTGGCCCTCATATATTTACTTTTTGGCCCTCAACTTTTGAACCCTCACATTTCTGCCCCTAACTCTCCTTCGTTCTTTGCATTCAGGTCCCTCCTGCCAAAACCTGCCAGCACCATGCTCCGACGACCTTGCACGGAGCATGGCGCCGCGCAGGGTGAGGGGGAGGGGCTGGCAAGTCAACCGGGGGCGCCCTGCGTCGTCAGCCGTCGCAGGAACACCCCCCTGGTCGCTGCAACCCACCATACCGGCCGTGCGAACACACGGACGGTATGGGTTTCCATCTCCGGCGTCCTCCGGCGAGGGAGACACATCGTCTCCCTCTGCCTTCCTCTCTGATTCGGCCTCTATAAAAACCCCCGTCGCTCCGCCGTTCTGAGTAGCTCGGTCCTGACGGAGAAAGACCCCCACTTCCTCTCTTCCCACTCCGATAGGAAGCTCTCCAGCTCCGGCGGCCTCCCCACTTCCTCCTCGTCGCTCTGCCGCACTACCAGCTGCAGGGTTGCCCTCCCTCACTCTTCCCGCGCCACGCCGCACCCAGCTGGCGCCTCTCCGGCCCTCTCCTCGCCGCCGCCCCTTCCCCTGGGCATCTTCTTCTCCGGCGACAGTCGATACGACTGTCGCCCGCTCCGGCCCCTCCTCGTCCTGCTAAGTAGGTAGAACTCCTCCTCTTTCTCCCCTCTTCCTTTTCCTTATTTTACATCTTTACTGTTACCCCGATCCGACCAATCGCCCTCACCTTCTCCATCTCCGGCCCCTGCTCCGGCGACCCGCTCCCATCACTCCAGCAACCCACACGGCTCGCCGACCACCGCAGAACCTCCGCCTCCTCACCCTGATCAACCTCCGCCCTTCCACTTCCCCCAAATCACCCTCTGCAACTCCACCGAACAAACCCATCTCCCGACCCACAGTCCGACCTAGGGCAGCTCTTAGGCTCCGCCCCGCCGCCTGCACACCCCCCGACCACCTTCGCCGTGCCACGGCGAAGTTCCTCTGCGTTTCTGATTGGGCCGAGAAGCCGTTTCTCTGTGGGCAGGTACCTGCGCTCGTCGCCGCCATTGTTGAAGCGAAGCAGCTTGGACCTGCTATCCCAGGTGCGCCGCGCCCAGGTCACGCTCCCAGGCTGTGCGGGGGCATTTCGGCAAAGCGTTAGGCTGCAGTTGAGGCGAATCCCTCGCGCGAAGGCCTCGCGTAAAGCTGCGATTACCAGCTGCTTCCTCCGCGCAGGCGCGAAATTGGGGTGGGACATTTAGTCCCACCTCGGAAGGCTTTGAAGGAGCACAGCGGTATAAAGCGAAAAAGTGCTGGAGGCTTATTGCCTCAGCACACGGGGTGAGGTCCCCTTCACCCGCCCGGTTACCCGGTCTCGTCCGCGCTCACGCCCCGCGGACCTGGCCCGACCCGACTTAGACTGACCTGCACTCCTCGCCCACCACGCACGCCGGTGGGCCTGGACCCGGGCGCGACCCGTACTCGGTAACCCGGCAGCTCTGGGAGAGCTTTCCTAAGAGCAGATTCTGTGAGAGAGAGACGCGGGGGAGGGTAGAGATAGGTTTTGCCCCTCTCTGATCAAGCGGTGCAAGTTTGCAGGCACAGGTGAAGAAGAAGAACCAGAGAAGAAGGACGACGAAAGGTGAAGGAAGGAGCACCGAGCGGCACTGTAGCAGCGGCGGTTTAAGTCGTCTGATTGGAAAATCAGACGATGTCCTGAAGGCAAAGAAGGAGAAGGAAGGCGAGGCAGAGGAGGAACACAGAGAGGCCAAGTGAAGACTCTGCAGAAGAAGAAGAGCACGAGAAGAAGATCTGAAGAAAGGAAAAGAAGAAAGAAAGAAGAAGAAGAAGAACATCACCACTGCAGATAAAGAAGAAGAACAAAAGAAGAGAGCAGAAGATCTGAGAAGGAAGAAGAGGAGAAGCAAAGAGAAAAGAAGAAAAGCCAACAAATTCTCTCTCTCTCTCTTTCTTTATTTTTGTAAAAGAAACTTGTACCCCTAGAATACAACTTGCTCCCTGAGTTCGACCTCGGGAACTCTTTATTTCCGAGTAACAAATTGTATTAAACTGGTAATCACCTCTCTATACTATACTACGACAAAATAATAAAACTATAGAGGAAGGTCGCCACCAGTGCCATTAATTTCAGTGATTATTAATGATACTACTTTTGATCGTGCCCTCCTTGATCTTAGTGCCTCAGTTAATATCATTCCCACAATTTTATTTGAAGAATTTTAGATCAGTGAACTAAAACCTATTGAGGTTAACCTTCAATTAGCTGACTAATCTACAATCAAACCTCGTGGGATTGTTGAGGATGTTTTGGTCAAGGTTTAGAATTGTGTTTTCCCTGCAGACTTTCTGGTCCTTGACATTGAGGTACCTGAATCTTTGATGAATGCCCCGATAATCCTTGGACGACCCTTTTTGGCTACTGCAAAGGCAAACATTAATTGCCGAACAGGCAAAATGGATATCACCTGCGTAGGCCAAACTATCACTCTTGATATTGTTAAATCCTCCAAGAGATTCCATGATGATGGCTTTTTCGTGGACTCAGATATTGAAGTTTCAAATTTGGTGGAGGAGACAATGTTAGTAGATACCCTTCTCAACCATAAATTTTTCGAGGAATCTAACTCAGAAACTGTGGTCAACAAAATCTTTGATTTGGAGACTTGTCTTGACCAAAAATCCATTCTTGATGAACCCCCTGATCACCCTGACCCACCCACTCTTCCCTCACCCCACCTTTCCATACTAACTTCACCCAAGCCTCACCATCCCTTCCCCAACCCCTTTCCAATGGACCTGCCATTAGACCTGCCAGAGTTTGGCATTCAACCCAATTTAAAACCATGGCCAGACTCGGGCCACACTTATCATTTTCCATTGAACTTTTATCCTTATCTTTCTACCAATCAATTTTCCAGGGATCCAGAAGAAGATGCATTTTTTGTGAGCATCCAAGTGTCCAACTATTTACACGATTATCCGTCTACTGTGCATGCCTTCATGCCCGGATGAATGGCGTAAAAATAGCACTGGATGGGAGGTAACCCATCATTTTTCCTGCTTTCTTTTTCCTTTCTTTTTCCAGGTTTTGACCATTCTAAACTCGATCGCCTTTCACTAAGGTGATCCCTTCTCCCTCCTAATGCATGAGGACATTGCCAATCATAAGCATGGGGGGTGTTTTTAAAATTTTGACAATCGATTTAGGATTTTCAAACCCTCAAAACATGCATTTTTCTTTTGTCATTTTGTTTTTCTGCTGGCATACCCAAAAAAATAAAATTGTTGAAAACTTTTTGAGGAAAATTTTGAAATCAGGACTAAGGTTGAAAACTCACTTTTGGTACAATGGGATTTTATCTTTAATAAACTAGGGATAAGGATACAGATCTGATCATTAGAATTTCAGGGTCTTTCTTTAGACTAGATTGATATCCTTCTCCAAAATTCCACCTGAACTCGTGATAGTTCAGGAGACATGATCCTCTTTTGTAAAATGGAAAGTATATGGCTTAGTTTCTGATTCAAAAACTTGCATTTCATGTAAAACTTCCTGTATCAAATTTCACACACAAGCCAACACCTAAAAATCACTAAAAATTAGAAAAAACCCCCTTGTTTGGACTTAGTAAAAGTCTGAAGCAGATCATTGGTTTGAGTTCCTATCACCGAGGAGGAAAATACCTCCTTTGAGGACGTGATGTCAACATGTTACCACCTCGGCGCTGCTCCATATCTATATTTCATATCTTTAGACGGAGCATTAAAGCGTATTTTTGCAGCTCAAGTGTCTTGGACGGTGCTCTGCCTAGAGTGTCGAAGCAAGAGCTTGAATTTGCTTGGAGCGTCTCTTTACACCGCATTGTGTTTTGGGGTTGTGAGGTTCTGGGTGGTATCATGGATAGTGCTATCTCGAAGTACTGGCGCCAGAGCCCCCTCGAGGATTGATAACGGGAATGATGATCCTGACACATCTGTTATAAGACTAAGCTAAAAATAAGCATGGAAAAAAAAGTTTTAAACCAAAAACATGCCCTTATAAATGTTGGCGTTTCACAAGCACAGACATAAGGTTTTAAAGGTTACTGCAAGTTGTGAACCAGATTCAAGAGACAGAAAAATCCTAAAAACAAAAAATTCAAGTCATCCGAATTAACAAGGGGTTAATGTTAACGTGGAGAAATCGAGTTTTAAAATAAAGAGTTACAATATAGTCGAAATCACTTTGAAAACAAATAGATTTTATTACTCGAAAAGGTTCCGAGGTCGAACACAGGGAGCAAATAGGAATTCACACACTATTCTCAATGATTAATGTAAATGAGCATAATCAATTACTTAAAATCTAATTTGCAATGTAGAATATAAGTATATGAAGAGTAAAAAGGAATTCTAGATGAAATAATGGTGATTTGGATCACCAATTATAAGCCTAATACATAGACTAATTGCTCAAATCTTAATCAAAGACAATAATTTGTGATCAGACATCTTAAAAGATGTTGCTACAGTACCCCTTTATGATTCTTCTTCTGCTTTCTTCTTCTTCACACTGTCCAGACCTTCTTCCTTCCTTCTTCTTCTGCTTCTGCTTTCTCTTTCTCCGCTACGGCTCCCTCTACTTCTTCAAATAGGGGAGGGTAACCTCTCAAATTGGCTAAGTGTCAGCCAATGTCTTTTGTAGCAAAACCCCCTAACCCCTGCGCAATCTCTCCTTCCCTTCTCTCTTAGGCTTCGCCCCCCCAGGGCCTCTGTAAGGATAGTAGGTTTGTCAGATTGTACGCACCTAGGTGCAGGCTCGGCAACGTGCAGTAGTGAGCGAGGAGTGTAGGTCAGTCCAGGCAGGTAAACAGGTTGGCCAGATCCGCGGGGGATGGAGTTGCGGACGAGGAGAAGGTGTGCATGGGTGAGAGGGACCTCACCCTATGTTATGAGGCGAATAGCCTCTAACACATTTTCAATTTATGCGACAGCAACCGCTCGTGGGTCTCCGATGTGGGACTAAACACGTCCCTCTTCTTCGCGCAGCCAGCAGCAGGGTATCTCCATTCAATTCGTGCAAGGGAAGCAGTCAACGCTTCAATTTCTTGGTCAGGAATGAAGCTGAGTCTATTCCGCAGCCGTTGGAGTTGAGTCCTGGAGCTGTAGGTGAAGAACAAGCTCTGAAGCTTGCTTCAGAGCTATGCGTCAATGGCAGAGAGGGGCAGTACCTGAAATCAAGAATACGGCCTTTTGGCCATGTCAGAATGTTCAGGGAGTATCGTCAAACGATGGCGAGTGCAACTGTGATGGTGGCGTCGTGTGCGAGTGGATGTGGAGGTTTGTCGACCTCGTGGATTGTGTGTGAGAATGCGTGTGTTCGGGGGTGCAGTGGAGAGGCTAATAGCCTCAAAGACCAGAGGGATTTTGCTCTTTGGGACATGGCGGAGGTGTAGGGATGAATGGCGGCCAGATTGATGGAGCGTAGTGGCCGTGCGAGCTCGCCGGAGGTACGTCGATGAGGTGGAAGACGGAGGATGATGAGGCAAGTCGGCGATCGAAATGAAGTGGAAAGTGTCTGGAAATGAAGAGGGGAAGTCGAGTAACTTATCTAAGTTGTTGGTGGATGAAGGGGAGCGGAGTTGGCACCGGCTAAGGTATGGCTGGATCGAAGACGAAGCTGCTCTTAGAGAGGTGGTCGGGGAGGATGAAGGGGGGTAGCAACGTCGGCGGGTGCTGCACGACGCAGATAAAGGCAAGGAGGAAGAGTCTGCCACTGGTATTGTGGTCAGATGACGAGGGAAGACCAGGAGAATCATCGGAGCTTGAAGAGCAAATCGGCTAGAGGAGGGGAGAAGAATTTGAGCAATTCTCTGGCCAAATTCAAGCTTAGGGAAGTTCAGGAGGATTTGAGCTCTCTTATATAGGGATCTAAAGGCGGTTTGAGCTTGGGAAACAGGCTTTCCAAGCTTGGAAAGCCTCACCGGACTTGGGAGTTCCTTGATACCCAAATCTCTCATGCGTTCACATGAGAGATTGGGTAAGTTCTAGGGCTTAGGATTGGGTTCAAAATGAAGGAATTTTTTTGACAAACTTCCCTTTCAAATTTGGAAGGGATTCGTTAAGAAATCAGGGAGTCCTTTCCATTTTAAGGTCACCGGAGCAAGTAGGAATAGGATTAATGGTGGCAGGGACCTTTTTGTGAGAATGACGACAAAGTTAGGGACCTATTTGAAAGGATTTGAAAGTTAAGGGCAGTAATGAAATTAGATAGGACCAATTTGCAAACTAGGTCAAGACAAATTCTTCTTGGGTCAAAATTTTGGTGAAAACTTAATTTGGACCTAAGAAATCCAATGGTGAAGTTGGATTTTGGTTTTGACTATGTTTGACTGGGTAATTTATGCAAAAACCTAAATTAGGGCAAATGTCTGTCTGTGGTTTTGTTTTGGGTCAAATTGAAAGTTATAAACCATATAGAATATTTTTATATGAATTTTAAAGGGTTTAAGTGAATTTTATCCTGATCATAACCTCGGTTAATTAAGCAGATTTATTTTTAGGGTTTCAAAAGTCATTAATTCTCAGAACATGTGTAAACCCTTTTCTTTCTATCTTAACTCACTTGTTATCTTTTTACAACCAATTGACCTTCATTCAACCCCTGAGAAAACCCTTGTTTGTATTGCATTCATGATAAGCTAGTAAAATTGTACTTTTAGCCCTAGTTTCTTATTTTTCTTTCATAATGAATATGCAATGACTTGTGACTCTCTGGCGGTTATGTAGGAGCATTTATTGACTTAATTGGGTCAAAATGAGCTAGTTATGACTCATGATGGTGTTCCCATCTAGTTGGGTGTGTTTCGCGTGTTAGAAATTGGGGTTACAAGTAAGCCGTCGTCGTAGTTGCAAAACACGTCGATCAGATAAAATTTATACCAAAACTCTAAGAGAGTCCCAGGTCGAACATAGGGAGGTGATGTTTACTTTAAGTGAAAACTACACTTCAATTTGTTTCTTTTTGGTATTTTAGGGTTTTGTTATTTTTTGTGTTTTTGAAATAAAAGACAAGCAATCACAAGATAGAGATGGAATCAAATATGATGTATTGCATTAATGTCTATTACAATAATCTACAAAAGCATAAAAAGAGAGGGAGGTGAGAGGAAATCTCCCGAATCAGCTGTTCGATGAGACAACGATGCCTGGTGGAAGCTCGGACAAAGGAGGTGAGGAGTAGGACGATGGAGGCAAGATGCAGGAGGACGTCGTGTTGAGGAAAGCTTTGGCATGGCTCCAGAATGGAGGTGAGAAGACGGAGATGATCTTCTACCGGAATGGAGGTGGGAGGACGGCTCCAAGGCGACATATGAAGAGGGATGGGAAGTTGGAGGAGTATTTGGTGGGGTAGAGGTTCGCTACACTAATAGGTGCCTTGGGAGCTTGAGACAAGCTCTAATGGAGCGTTGGTAGGCTTGCTAGAGCTTAGGAGTAGGTGGGAGTAGAGTAGGTAGAGATGGCTTGGAAGGGTGGGGGTGTAGGTCCTTTTATAGTGGAGGAGAAGAGGCTAAAAATGGGTAAAGGACCTTTAGTGACTTCCAGACCATCACTGGAAACGTTGCTATAGACAGCTCACATCCGCTCACGCCCTTGGCTGGCTTTGCTGGCCTGCAATGAGGTAGCGACAGCTGTAAGCGTCGCTGTAGGTCAGCCCAGCTATCACTGAAAGCTGGCACCAACCATGCAGCCGCCTGCGCTGCGTTGCCGCCCATCATGAAAGCTGATTGCGCGGCAGCCTGCTGGTGTGCGCGCTGGTGTATGCTGGTGTGCGTGCACGTGCTGCACTGCTGATTGCGTGCGCCGCTGATTTGAGGATTGGGGGGCCGTGGGGATTCAGACCCGCGCCCCTCCCTTGAGAACCGCCAATCCCACCATTGCGCTAGGTCACCCTTTGTCACGTGGAGGGGCTCGGTGTAGACTCTTCCTAGTCGTTGGATCTTGATCCAATGGCTAGGATTCAAGGGCGTGGATGATGAAAGGAGTGAGTGGTGGCTGTTGGTTGGTGTTGGGTGTTAGAACTAGAATAGGTTGTGTTAATATAGTGAAATTATTGTTGAAGTCAATATAGTGGTTAACCTAAATCGAGCCTAACCATCTTTCACAAAATTTTTTTAACCTGGCCTACTTAATTTTATCTTGGTCACTTTTAGGCCCAGGGTCGATCTCAGGGAGGCGGGGATTAAAGGTGAAGAAGTTTCTACGCCTTTCCTAAAACGTATCTCTTCCGTGCGTTTATTATGTTTTTGGTTTTTTCTATTTAAGATTTTTTTTGCTGATAATTTTGTCCTTGAGGTACACCCTCAAAATCAGGTCCTTGGCTTTGAGCTAAATTGTTCTTAGCTTTTAGCCAACTTAGGGTTTCCAAAAAAACTGGTCCTGTTATTCGCAAGATCGAGTACCTGCAAGACAAGGATTACCTTTTCTCTTTTACTCTTTTTTTTATCTTTTTAATAGCAGGAAACAAAAGAGAAATAAAAACAAGATAGGTTGCTTGTAGAGAAATAAATATAGTCTATATATATATATATATTATATATATAGGGGTGGGGGTGGAAGTGGAAATGACGTGTAGCACAGTGTCGAGTTAGTCCACATCTAGAAAGACGTAACCAACAAGACGAAGTGCCACGTAGAGTGTAGGATGGATGTGTGGGAGTGTGTGCGGAGTTGCTTTCTTTACGCGGGTATCGGGGAATATCAGCAACTGGTGTAGATATTCCCGCGATATAACGTGTGGTGGAGTGACTAGTGCGTAGGGATACAGGTAGGTGATGTGTATGTAAATATATATATATATATATGTATGTATATATGTATATATATATGTGTGTATATATATATAGATAGGGTTGTAACTATATAGGTGTATATGTAGTTATGTATATATATATATATAGATATGTAAATATATATATATAGTAATATATGTATGTGTATATGTGTATATATATATGTATTTATATCTATAGATATATATGTATATATGTATGTATATATGTATAAATATATATATATATATGTATGTACATACTAATATATAGTTGTATAGGTATGAATATGTATATATATATATAAATATATATATGTATATATATATAAGTATGTATAGGTGTATACAAGTGAGCGTGTGAGTGTACAAGTGTGTGTGTGTACGAGTGTGGTGTGTCGCTGGAGGGTGATTGTGAGAGAGAGAGAGCGCATTAAGTCGTCTGGCTGGAGTGTCCGCTGTCTGGTGGCCAAGGCATGCGTAGGCACATAAGGGCTGCGTGGGCGCTGAAGGGAGCGCGTGGTACTGTCGTTGCACGCAGGCTGGTGCTGGAGCGTGAGAGAGGGCAACGCAGCGCACTGCGTAGCCTAGTGCACTGCGCTGTGGGCAGGAACGAGTGTGGGCGTAGATGGGCATGGGCGTATGCGGACGCGAGCGTAGACGCTGGAATGCGCGCGCGTGACTGGCTGGAGGCGGTCGCAACGAAGAGAGAGAGTGTGCGGTGACCGGATAAGTGAGAAACAAACTGGTCACCGCACTGTAGCTACAGTTCCGCGCTAAGAGGCATGAACAATAGCTATAGTGCCGAGCAGAGTGAGCAACCTGTTGTGGCCGATTCTGCATGCACGGGCGTGCTGGAAGGCACCTGTGCACGTGGAAAGAGCCTGCAGACATCGCTGGCGTGCGCGCGGTGGCCTGCACTGCTACTGTTGCTGGAGCTTCCGACCTTGGAGCTCTGGCAATGGCGGTGAGAGCTTCCAGCGAAGAAAACAGAGGGTGAAACCACCACGCCCACCTGCTCACGAAGGAGCTAGGAGATGGTGGAACTCACAGTGGTGGTCGTGGGACCACTGTGAGCTTGCTCCTGCCCGCAGTGTGTCTCTTCAGTGAGAAGAGAGACTGCATATGGAGAGGGAGAGGGGAGGAAGATGGCCTAGAGGAAGGTGTCTGCGGGTGGTGTCTATTCCAGGCCCTCTCGCAAGGAAGATGGCTAGGCTTTTTAAAGAAGCGGGAGCTTGCCACAGCCATGCTGCCGGCATCACCTGCCCAGCCATGTTGCTGGCAGAGGAATGGCGTGAAGAGGCGCAAGCCCCATGCCCTGCAGCCGTGCGAGGGATAAGATTTCAAAGCAAAATAAAGAAATGAAGAATGTGAAATTGCGAGGCAGCACTTGAAGAAGATGTTAATTAAATGGCCAATTATTCGCATTCTCCTCCCCTCTTTAAAAATGCACGCATGTGTCTTTCTTACAAATGCAACTATAGCTACCTAAGATGCAATGGCAGTGCTAGGAAATAACACAAGATGGAATATTTATTGGTGTATTTTTGCTGTGCAATCATTGGGCGGTCTGGATGGCACCACGTGGCACCATCTGGGCTGTCCGTCTTCTTCTTCTTGTAAAGGGTGCTACGGTGCTCAGATCGAGATGATTCCTGCGATGCCGAACTGCGATCGTCGCTCCAGATCCATCCGTACGGTTGGATTTTCCATCCAAAATCTGTATGAATGTCGCATTGCCCCTTGGCCATATAAAATGAAGAAATTAATATACAAAATAAACAACTATCCTAAATGCCATGCAATGGATGTTATGCAATATTTATAACATGATATGCAATGCTAAGCCAAGGAACTATCATAAATAAGCAATTTATCATGAATTTATTTGTGTTCATCATACCCCCATGCTTACTTTTTGCTGGTCCCTAGCAAAATTAACCTAAATGCTATGTATAAAAGTAGAATCAGGGTTCGAGTATTTAGGCAAAATTCATTGATTACTTTAGAAAATCTCAACCCCAAGACCTAATTATAAAAACTCAACAGTGCCCAGGTGCCTGCCAGAATGCAGACCATCTAAGCCCTCACCTTATTTGAGAAGAGAAGATAATAATTTTTTCTTGTTTTTCTTCTTTTCTAATTTTTTTTATTTTTGGAGTTTGAGAGTTCCAGGATAACTTTTTACGACTACCTGACCTACCCAAGACTCGAAAAGGACTCTAAGTGCTAAGCATCTTGTGAAAATAGTGAAAGACTCACTAGACAGCCATTAAAATGGACTTCGGGTTTCTCTAACCCTAGGTGACCTTGCCTAGAGGTTTATTTTTTTAATCGGTAGCTTTCTCCCTACTTTTTTTTATGGGGTCAACACAAGGGCGAACTTAGTGTATAACCCCCCTGATTTATTCTACTTCCTCGCTTCTTCCCTAAGTGTTTTGGGAATTATTGTGCATTTTTTTGTGAGGTGAGTTCTGAACAATCAGCCAATGAGCTGTTACCACCGACAACTTGCTAGCCATACTCGTGCGGTGAAGTGTGATTTTATTTTCTCCTTTTTCTTTTTTTTTTTAAGTAGGTGGCTTTCCTGATCTAAGATTTACCTAAAGGCAATACAATGAAAATGATCTTGTGGCTAGGCTCTGGACAACCAGTCAATGAGCTATTACCACTGACAACTTATCAGCCATACCACCCAAATTAGTCTATTAGCTACCCAATTTCCATAAAATCCGTTGGAAAGTGAGTCAATGCAAAAAAATGTGTGTAGATGCTTAGGCTTAAAGTCCCCCCAAATCAGAGGGTAGGTTGATAAGTCGCATATTTATCATTCTAAATTATTTACCAAATTAAAATAAATTTTAGTTGGTGAGGACTCGAGACTAAGTCCACATTCAAGTGGACACCCAAGCTAATTAAGCCCGAAGACTTGAAGAGTTTAAGTATTCAGGTCTCAAAGTATCAATTCCTAAAGTTTACAACTCCTAATGCCTAAGTTCTTGTCTCCTAATTCTAGTTTTTTTTTTTAATCTTTTTCAATTTTTTTTTAACAAGAATCAAATAATAGGAAATTACTGTTACAACTGACAAAAAGGTTATAAAATATGTCCACCCCCCATGCTTAGCTATTGCAATGTCCTCATTGTGAAAAAAATGAAAGCATGCAGGAGAGTAAAAGTGGAAGAATAGCACCTGGTTTCCATGAGACTCTGGTCAGCTTGGAACAGTCTTTACATGTGCTGAGTTTAGTGCCTTCAGCTGGGCGATGATCAGCCCGCGGTGGTTATGGCAAGGTAAGAGCAACCTTGTCTGAGACGGGTTCAGGGAGCACATGGTCAACAAAGGGTTTGAGACGCTGTCCATTGACCTTGAAAATATTGCCTGTCTTTGGGTCAGAGATTTCAACAGTCCCGTTAGGGAAAATTCGCTCAATAACGAACGAGTCATCCTACTTAGACTTGAGTTTTCTGAGGAAAAGCTTCAATCAAGAATCGGAAAGCCAGACCTTCTGGTTCGGCTCAAAGCTCTTATGTGAAATCATCTGGTCATGGAGAGCTTTGGTCCTTGCCTTATAAATTCTGGCATTTTCATATGCATCATTACGAAGCTCCTCCAACTCAGATAGTTGGAGTTTCCTAGTTTTCCCAGCCCAAAAAGTATCATCTAGATTTTGGGTCCAGTCCTTTCTATCAGGCCTATCGATTTTTTGCATAATGTTCCCCGGCAACAGCACCAAAATGGTCGAGCATGTTTCGCATGCTAGAAATCAGGGTTAGAAGTAACCCGTAGTCGTAGTTGCAAAACACGTCAATTAGATAAAATTTATACCGAAACTACAAGGGAGTCCCGGGTCGAACACAGGGAGGTGATGTTTACTTTAAGTGAAAATTGCACTTCGATTTGTTTCTTTTTGGTATTTTAGGGTTTTGTTATTCTTTTTGTGTTTTTCAAATAAAAGACAAGCAATCACAAGATAGAGATGGAATCAAATATGATGTATTGCATTAATGTCTATTACAATAATCTACGAAAGCATAAAAAGAGAGGGAGGTGAGAGGAAATCTCCCGAATCGACTGTTCGGCGAGACGACGGCACCTGGTGGAAGCTCGGACGAAGGAGGTGAGGAGCAGGACAACGGAGGCGAGATGTAGGAGGACGTTGTGTTGAGGAAAGCTCCGACATCTCTCTAGAATGGAGGTGAGAAGACGGAGATGATCTGCTACCGGAATGGAGGTGGGAGGATGGCTCCAAGGCGACCTATGAAGGGGGATGGGAAGTTGGAAGAGTATTTGGTGGGGCAGAGGTTCACTACACTAATAGGCACCTTGGGAGCTTGAGAATAAGCTCTAATGGAGCGTTGATAGGCTTGCTAGAGCTTGGGAGTAGGTGGGAGTAGAGTAGGTAAAGATGGCTTGGAAGGGTGGGGGTGTAGGTCCTTTTATAATGGAGAAGAGGCTAAAAATGAGTGAAGGACCTTTAGCGACCTCCAGACCGTCGTTGGAAACGTTGTTGTAGATAGCTTACATCCGCTCACGCCCTTAGCTGGCTTTGCTGGATTGCAATGAAGTAGCGACGGCTGTAAGAGTCGTGGTAGGTCAGCCTAGCTGTCACTGAAAGCTGGCATCTACCACGCACATGCCCGCGCTGCGCTGCCACCCATCACGCCAACTGATCGCTTGGCGGCGTACTGGTGTGCGCATGCACCCTGCGCTGCTACTTGCGTGCGCCGTTGATTTGAGGATTGGGGGGGCTACAGGGATTCGAACTCGCGCCCCTATCTTGAGAACCACCGCTCCCACCATTGCGCTAGGTCGCCCTTTGTGTCGTGCGGAGGAGCTCGGTGCAGACGCTTCCCAGCCGTTGGATCTTGATCCAACGACTAGGATTCAAGGGCTCAGATGATGAAGGGAGTTAGCAGTGTCTATTGGCCGGTGTTGGGCAGTTTGGATGGCACCACATGGTGCCATCTGGGTCGTACGTCTTCATCTTCTTGTAGAGGGTGCCACGGTGCTCAGGTCGAGATGATTCCCACGATGCCAAACTGCGATCGTCACTCCGAATCCATCCGTACGGTCGGATTTTCCACCCGAAATCCGTATGGATGTCACATTGCCCCTTGGTCATATAAAATGAAGGAATTAATATACAAAACAAACAACTATCCTAAATGCCTTGCAATGGATGTTATGCAATATTTATAACATGATATGCAATGCTAAGCCTAGGAACTATCATGAATAAGCAATTTATCATGAATTTATGTGTGTTCATCACCATCATACCCCCATGCCTAGCTTTTGCTGGTCCCTTAGCAAAATTTCAAGGTATTAACTTTGATTCTAGACCATAAAATCTTTTGATGCTTAAGAACTTTGCTATGTGCTTCCTTTTGTAGATTAGGTTAGAATGCTAATAGTGGGCCTAGAGGTACTCAAGTACCAACCAAGATCTGGACCTGATCAGCTCTAGCTTTAGTTTGCCGCAAAGGTTTTTAAGGCCCATAGGAACTAACCTAAGGTTCGTTGAACTCGGCGGTTAAAGCACTCATGCTTGTAACATGTTTTTGCCTCGATTCAGTTTGCTGTGCATTTTTGTCAGAGAGAGACAGAGGAATTTTTCTTTATTTTTTGAGTTTTCTCTCTCTTTTCTTTTTTATTTCTAGCTTCGAATTAGCTTTACAACTGGTCTGTATCAGATTCCTAGTCCCCACCATCAATCCTTGTAGGGTCACTGGCAATCGATGCCATGGCAACCCCCAGAACCTTTTGGGATAATCCCGCCCATGGAATTTTGTAGTTAAATCCAGACCCTGGCAATCGACATTTCGGGATAATGCCGCCCATGGCATCTGAACCAGCATAGGGTGTTTATGTGCCCCTGATAGGATATGTAGATATCCTAGGAGATAAGCATCGAGGAGACGATATGTTATTGCTCATCTTCGAGGGGAATTTCCTGCCTCTTCGTACCGGGAACTCATCCAAATCAACTTATGTTGATCAGCCACTCCTAATCTAGGTGACTTTTTTAGAACAAGTTAAACACATTTGCGTGATTTTGATACTTAGGTGCACTGAACCGAATTGTGTGTGGATTGGGGTGCTTAGGTTACCAAGTCCCACAAACCAGAGGTCAGTTAACGAGGCCGAATAATCCTTAAGCCTTAGACCTAATACTTAAGCTTCGCATTTTCCCCAACCTCTTGAGGACTATCCAGATCTTAGCGAGTACTTGAATTTTTAAGCCTAGGATTATAGCCCAAGAGGCCTAACATAAGCATTCCTACTAATCTCTTTTTTTGTTTTATTAGCACTTTTTGCCTTTCATTTTCTTTCTTTTGATATGGTCTAGAACTAAGTTAATTCCTTAATCTTTTACTAATGACTACCACTTTTTCTTTTCTTTTCAAATTGTTCTCCTTTTTGACATTTTTATCTACTCCCCTTTTACTCAAATTTTGATATGCCATTAAAATTTCCTCTCCTCTCATATGTTTGTTCTTTTTCAAGAATTTTTTATTTTTTTGGTATTTTTGGAATATGTGATTTTTTTTATGAAACCCTTTCTTGTGAAATGATTTTCATGGCATTTTGCACTTTACTACCCCCCCATGCCTACAATTTGCAATGTCCTCATGTAAATTAGGTGAGTTCAAGTTCAGCTTAGATCATTCATTAGAATAGGTGTTGGGTGGGTGAATGGGTCGGGATGACTGTTGCAAACGATTTCAATCTTGGGTACGGGTACTAGAGGTGGAGTCGGCTATTCTAGTGGATGAACCCTAAAGTGCAATATGAGTTTAGCATAGGATGTGTCAGGAAGGGTTTCAGGTTTTTCGAAATGACAGGCTGCTTCCCGTTAAGCACTAAATTCAATGCCTTCAGCCAAGTGGAAAATGGTATGGAGCAGTGGTGAAATTAGACGAGTTTTACGGAACAAGCACCTTGATCAATAGCCTAGTTGGTCCAACCAGATGCTTATTCAGATCAGCAAGCTGATGATGCAGCCCAAACCCAATTAATCTAGCGGGTTGATAGTTATAGATCAAGAGATGTGGAACCCACCAAATGCTGTGGAACTCGGAATGATGTGGAAGTGTGAATCCAAGGTTTGGCTGAGTCGGATCAGCTTGGTCAGAGTAGGGATCCTCAAAGGAATCACTGAAAGATGTGAGATCCCTACGAGAGTGATCAGAGAAGGATGGGCATGATTTGTAGTCTGATCGAAGTCCGAAATGCTATTTGAATGTGAAGGAGAATCATTTGCAACCGGATCAAGAGGAGAATCAGAGTAAAAATTGAGTCCTGTTGCAGGTCAGGGTTGAAAGTGGGTTTGGGAAGGTTCTGCATATGTTGAAGAAGTGGCATTAATAAGAATTATGTATGAGGGTTCCTTTAGTGAGGCTTCAAAGGTGGGTTCATTTAGAGAGTCCTCATAGTAGCCATCAGACTCAAAGGTAAATGCCCGAAGAGTGTTTATAGGATGAAGAAAGTCTGAGTCAAGAAAAGATTCAAACTCTGGGTTGTAGTCACTCTCGGCACTTTTTGTTTCTAATTCCTGAGGATTGAAAATAAATGATTCCATCTTATGGGAACTTGATTTTGAATCAGTGATCTCGGGATCAGGGACCTCAGAGTTAGAGTCAAAACATGGATCATGTATGCTGAGGTCATAGATTGGCCCATAGTCGTCAGGAAACAATGGTTCTCCGAAATCATAGTAAGATTCGAAATCGTCGAAGAATTTGCGAGAATCAAGTTCTAAATTTGATTCGGGATCAGAGGTTCCACCACAGAATAAATCACAAGATGTAGACTCAACAACTTAACTTGGGTCTAGCCTATTCTTAGATTTCGAGCTCAAAAAGTGTCCCTATTGGGTCTGGGCTCGGGTTTTTGGCTTGTAGGGAAGACCCAATCAAAACCCAACTCCTCCAACTCCTTGGTTTCTGTGTTTTAGATCGACGTGACTTCCAAAAAATCACTCTGTATTTCTGAGGATGTTGGAGAGGTACTTTCATCAAATAAAGGTCTAGAATCATAATCCAAATTCGAACTCTGATTTTCGTCACATGGGGCCTCGTAATCCTCCCAAGAAGGTTTAGATCCAGATTCTAAGCTAAGGGTGTGGGTTGAATCACTAGAATCTAGGTTGAGTTCTACAGGATGTCAGAATTGCCTTCGAGGGTCACCTTATCAGAGTAAGGAGCGGAATTTATACTCTCTAAAGGTTTTGATTCAATCTCAATATCACAGGAGTCTAGGAATTCTATGCTTGGCGAACCAGGGTTTTGCGTCTCTAGGGTTGGCTTGAAATTGTGTTCTCCTACAATTGAATCCTCCCAACCCATCTCAATGTCAGGCATATCAATCTGTATATTAGGTTGATCATATTCCATTTGGGTTGGAGGTCCACAACAACCTTGATTCTCAAACCTAGGATTTGGAAGATTAGATAGATCCTTAGTATTATTCCAAGATATTTTGCTGAATGTTTAGGGAATGTATGGATATTTTTGATCGATTATCTGCTTTAATAATTTTATCATCTCCTCCCATTTTTCAAGATCATCTTGGTGTCTTTCCCAAAGTACAGGATTTATCATGCATTGGAGGTATTCAAAGTTATGTAATTTTTCTAACTTAATGTATCCTGTCATGAGAACATCCCGGGTGGATCCATTTGTTACTTATGTTATAATTACTTGGGCACAGTTTATGATGAAGGTGGTTGTTATCGATATATTAACCTGAATGTCTTCAATTGTTTTTGAGGTTTTGTCATCAATCTCATAAAATCTAAGGGCATCCTCAACCATTTTATCTTTCATGGATATTTGAGATTCATGTTTCTTAAATGGTTTCCCTAAGTAACCAAGCTGCATTTTTGAATCAGATGGTGGAATCAAGATGTATAATTAAAATTGAAGATTAGATCAAAATTGATTAGATCTGAAAAGAGATTCCCAAGGAAATATGTGTGTGTGTGCTATAAATAGGGGGGATGAGGTACTGGATGTGAGATTTACCCAATCAAGGAACCTAAATATTTTTGGATGACTAAGGCAATTTCGAGGTGGATGATACATCTGAATCAGAAATTCGCACACCTGAGAAATACTTGGGTAGCCAGGAAGGGAGAACCCCGCCAAGAACCCTACACGTTAGAGCGTCCCCATGGGTTACAGGGTTTCCCCCACCCGACCTTCCTTGTCACTGAGGGTCCAGGTAAACTGGAATGTATGAACTTAAGTCCTTAAGTCTATCACTTTTATGTCCTAATTTGTGCCTTGAGTTTCACTTGATTGGAAATTAATTTAACTTGTGACCTAATTTGGAGGTTGGTTGGCCTACACTGTAGACCAACTTCACCTGACCTACCCTAAAGATGACAGAATGAGATCTAAGTCAAGACCTAGAAATCACCCTGATTTGACTCCCAAGTTATGAGGACCAAGGATTTTAGGGTTTAAGTGAATTTAGAGCCTGATTTTTAGGGTTTTTGTTGGTTAGATCCTTTCAACCAAGGGCTTGGGTAACACACAAATGCGGGAGGGTAACTTTCCTTTAATTCAGGCAAACATGTGTATTAGCACTTCAAAACCCTAATGCAGAAACCCTAATTGGCTTTATTTTGGTCCACTTTAATTTATCCAAATGTGGTACCTAAGGCTTAAACAAGAATGTGATGGCCCTAGATACCTTAACCTTTAAGTGGGTGCACAAATTAGGATTTGTTGTCAAATGAAAATGTATCAATTCAGGCAACTTTATGAATTATCTATGGAAAGAATGCAAGTAGCCCTAATTGATTTTTTTCCTTTTATTCTTTTCAGAATGAGGGGCTTAAGAGAGAGTGGCTAGAACTTACCTGCCCTTGGTGTGTTTTTTGTGTAGTTGATCTTCCTTGAATGTATCTTCTCCTTAAATGTCCCTGCCCTAGTGTGGTTGTTTTGCGTGGAAGATCTCCTCGTGAAGTACCTTGCAAAATCATAAGAAAACAAACAGGGCAAGTTAGTGCTCAAATATAAATAATGTAGAGAATAGAGGTGAATTGCGCATTACTCCCTGATAACGGTGCCAAAATGTTAACGCAGCGAGATCGAGTTTTAAAATAAAGTGTTGTAATATAGTCAAAATCACTTTGAAAACAAATAGATTTTATTACTCGAAAAGGTTCTGAGGTCGAACACAAGGAGCAAATAGGAATTCACACACTAATCTCAATGATTAATGTAAATGAGCACAATCAATTACTCAAAATCTAATTTGCAATGTAGAATATAAGTATATGAAGAGTAAAAAGGAATTCTAGACAAAATAATGGTGATTTGGATCACCAATTATAAGCCTAATACATAGATTAATTACTCAAATCTTAATCAAAGGCAGGAATGTGTGATCAAACATCTGATTTTGCAATCAGACATCTCAAAAGATGTTGCTATAGTACCCCTTTATGATTCTTCTTATGCTTTCTTCTTCTTCATCACACTATACAGACCTTCTTCTTTCCTTCTTCTTCTGCTTCTGCTTTCTCTTTCTCTGCTGTGGCTTCCTCTACTTCTTCCTCAAACAGGGGAGGGGAACTTCTCAAATTGGCTAAGTGTCAGCCAATGTCTTCTATAGCAAAACCCCCTAACTCCTGCGCAATCTCTCCTTCCCTTCTCTCTTAGGCTCTACCCTCCTAGGGCCTCTGTAAGGATAGTAGGGTTATCGGATTGTAAGCACCCAGGTCCAGGCTCACCAACGTGCGGTAGTGAGCAAGGAGTGCAGGTCAGTCCAGGCAGGTAAACGGGTCGGCCAGATCTGCGGGGGACAGAGTCACGGATGAGGCACAGGTGTGCATGGGTGAGAGGGACCTCACCCCATGTTATGAGGCGAATAGCCTCTAACACTTTTTCAATTTATGCGACAGAAATCGCTCGTGAGTCTCTGATGTGGGACTAAACACGTCCCTCTTCTTCGCGTAGCTAGCAGTAGGGTATCTCCATTCAATTCATGCAAGGGAAGCAGTCAGCACTTCAATTACCTAGTCAGGAATGACGCTGAGTTGATTCTGCAGCCGCTGGAGTTGAGTCCTGGAGCTGTAGGTGAAGAACAAGCTCTAAAGCTTGTTTCAGAGCTATGCGTCAATGGCGGAGAGGGGCAGTACCTGAAATCAAGAATACGACCTTTCGGCCATGTCAGAATGTTCAGGGAGTATCGTTGAACGACGGCGAGTGCAATTGTGGTGGTGGCGTCGTGTGCAAGTGGATGTGGAGGTTTGTCAACCTCGCGGATTGTGTGAGAGAGTACGTGTGTTCGGGGGTGCAGTGGAGAGGCTAATAGCCTCGAAGACCAGAGGGCTTTTTCTCTTTGGGACATGGCAGAGGTGTAGGGATGAATGGCAGACGGATTGATGGAGCGTAGTGGCCGTGTGAGCTCATCGGAGGTATGCCGACAAGGTGGAAGATGGAGGACGGTGAGGCAAGTCGGCGATCGAAATGAAGTGGCGAGTGTCTGGAAATGAAGAGGGGAAGTCAAGGAACTTATCTAAGTAGTTGGTGGATGAAGGGGAGAGGAGTTGGCACCGGTTAAGGTATGGCCGGTGTTGGAGACGAAGCTGCTCTGAGAGAGGTGGACGGCGAGGATGAAGGGGGGTAGGAATGCTGGCGAGTGCTGTGCGACGCAGACAAAGGCAAGGAGGAAGAGTCTACCAATGGTATTATGTTCAGACGACGAGGGAAGACAAGGAAAATCATTGGAGCTTGAAGAACAAATCGGCTGGAGGAGGGGAGAAGAATTTGAGGGATTCTCTGGCCAAATTCAAGCTTAGGGAAGTTCGGGAGGATCTGGGCTCTCTTATATAAGGATCTAAAGGTGGTTTGAGCTTAGGAAACAAGCTTTCCAAGCTTGGATAGCCTCTCCAACCTTAGGAGTTCCTTGATACCCAAATCTCTCATGCATTCTCATGAGAGATTGGGCAAGTTCTAGGGCTTAGGATTGGGTTCAAAAGGAAAGGAATTTCTTGACGAACTTCCCTTTCAAATTTGAAAGGGATCCGTCAAGAAATCAAGGAGTTCTTTCCATTTTAAGGTTGCCGAAGCAAGTAGGAATAGGATTAATGGCGACAGGGACCTTTTTATGAGAATGACGACAAAGTTAGGGGCTTGTTTGAAAGGATTTTGAAAGTTAAGGGTAGAAATGAAATTAAACAAGATCAATTTGCAAACTAGGTCAAGACAAATTTATCTTGGATCCAAATTTTGGTAAAAACCTAATTTGGACCTAAGAATCCAATGGTGAAGTTGGATTTTGGTTTTGACTACGTTTGAATAGGTAATTTATGCAAAAACCCTAATTAAGGCAAATGTCTATCTATGGTTCTGTTTTGGGTCAAAACAAGCTCTGATGGTCAAATTGAAAGTTATAAACCTTATAGAATATTTTTATATGAATTTTAGAGGATTTAGGTGAATTTTATCCTATTCATAGCCTCAGTTAATTAAGCGGATCTATTTTTAGGGTTTCAAAAGTCATTTAATTCTCAGAACACATGCAAACCCTTTTCTATCTGTCTTATCCCACTTGTTATCTTTTTATGACCAATTGACCTTCATTCAACCCCTAAGAAAATCCTTAGTTGTACTGCATTCATGATGAGCTGGTAAAATTGTAGTTTTAGCCTTAGTTTCTTATTTTTCTTTCATAATGAATATGCGATGACTTGTGACTCTCTGGCGGTTATGTAGGAGCATTCATTGACTTAATTGGCTCAAAATGAGCTAGTTATGGCTCATAATGATGTTCTCATCAGTTAATCTATGAATTTTTTGGAGGATATATTGATCCCATTTTTGTCTAATTTTTTGATCCAAAAAGAAATCCCGATGTTTATCCTTAACAAATCCCGTACCTCCTGTGTTTGGATCAACCTATGTCCAATAATCTCTTTCTCCTCAAAAGTCAAAAAAATTAGATTTCCAAAAAATTCTATTTTGTAAAAATTAAAGTTTTGATAAGAGACTAGCAAAAGATAGGCATGGTGTTGGAACCTTGTTTTACATCTTGTTTTTGTGTTAACAAAATTATTATGGATTAATGTTTACCATTAAGTGTTTTTCAGATTTTGGTGAAGGAGCAAGGCAAACAGGAAATGATAGAGGCATGATGGTGAGAAGAAAAAGATCATGTCTTGGAGGAGGCAAGATGACAAGGATGAGTCGAGGGGAAGAAGATCATCTTCGACCTTTAGTTTTTTAGTTTAGGTTTTTTTATTTATAGAATGTATGCCTCTTAACATAGGAATATAACTTAGATCATAAAAATAATTAGAGATAAATTAGGATTAATATTGCGATCATTTACAAAGAACGTAATTGATTAAATCACTTAATAAGGTACTTGTTAACCCACAAGTACTGGTACTAAAGTTTAGCACCAGTCCATGTGAGTTATAGGTTTGGGTTTTCTTAAAGAGACAAACCTGTACCTTGCGAGTACCGGTACTCATGATCTGTACCGGTACTGGAGGTAACGAGTATCGGTACTCATGATCAGTACCGGTATAAGTGGGTTACAGATTTATGTTAAGAGTTTGAAACCCAAATCTGGAAGCAACGAGTACCGGTACCCATACTTTAGTACCGATACCAGGTAGCCATTGAGTCAAAACTGAACGACTAGAAAATTAATTTTGGCTATATGAATGTTGGGATTTAAACCCCAACGTCTAGTAGACGTCCCAATTAGTTCCTAACTCTATAAATAAACCCTTGGACCCTTAGTTTGCACATAACAAAAGAGAAGAAAAATTCTTAGAGCTATATTTCAAATTTCCACCATATTTTCAAGAGAGAAAGAAGAAGCTTATCATTAACTCCTCTACATTCTTGCAAGCTCAACGACGTGTTTTTCTCACATATCTATGAAGCGATTCACGTCCATCCTAGGCTCTCAAATAGGTATTCATTTTAATTATTGTTTGGAGGCATAGGAATTCTTATTGTAAGAGTTCTCTTTCTTACACCAGTTCTTATTTGTATTTCTTATACTAGTTCTTATTGTTGAGAGGCTCTTTAATTATTTGTTGTAACAAACCTATTTTTGTACTTGGGTTGAGGTAACTCGTTAATTACCTCAGTTTAGTAAATTGATTCTCTCGGGGTTGAGGGAATCGGGCTAAAAACCCTAAGCTGGGAGGCTTAGGTAGTAGAGTACCCAAGGGAGGGGAACTACTATACATATTGTGCCAATTTCTATGGTTTGATTGATTTTGCAAAATTTCTTATTATTACTGATTTTGTGTTTGAGTTTTTGTGCGCATAGCCATCCTATCTATTAGATCCTATCAAATGGGGGTGTGATAAACACCTATTTATCATCATTCTTATGCAATAAGACAAACCTAGCTCTTAGGATTTTGCTCTGCAAACATGTTTTTGGGCTGCATTTAGGCATAAATTAGGATAGGCATGCATTTTACTTTTTATTGCCTTTTTGATATGTTTTTGTGAGTATTAGGGATAGATAAAGAGTCATATCTGCAGAACCCTAGCACTCGGGAAGGCAACTGGTGAAGGAGAAGCTCAAACCAGCTGGGACTCAGCTTGATCCAGCTTACTATAGCTGGATTCCAGCTTACTTGGACTAGGGTTAGCTCATCCTAGCTCCATTCAGCTCATCTCAGCTGAATGGAAGCTCAAGAGAGCTCATCTTAGCTTACCCTAGCTCAGGTAAGCTCAGATCTAGCTCAACTTAGCTGAGTCTAGCTCATCTCAACTCCTATTAGTTCACAGGGAGCTCTAGCTTGCTCAGCTGAGTTGACTGGAGTTCACCTCAGCTCAAGACCAGCTTGATCTAGCTCCACTCAACTCCAGCCAGCTAAAGATGACTTCATTTCTGCTCAGGAAGCTTAAGCCTAGCTCTCGGGGACTCAGCCTAGCTCAACTCAGTTGAGCTAAGCTACCTTAGCTACCTCAACTAGCTTGATCATCCCTGAGAGCATCAGACCTAGCTCACCTCAGCTTATTTCAGTAGAAGCCAGCTTGCTTTAGCTTGGCTTAGCAGCTAGCAAAAAACTAGTAAGCTAAGCCAGCTAGAGTAGCTCCATGCCACCCTCTTCAGCAGCTGCCAGCTCCAGTTAAGCTCCAGACTTCTCCTCTTTAGCGCCTCTCCTCAAACCCTAGCTCCATATGCCTCCTCCTTTTCTCTACTACTAGCTAAGCTAGTTAAGCTCCTGCTCCCTTCGCCATCCACCACCCTAAAACCCTACCCAACTAGCTCCACCAACTAAGCCCACCTAAGACCACCTAAGCTAGCTCCACCTCCACTCCAAGTTGGTGCCACCACCATCACCACCTTTCAACCCTCAACCACCACCAAGAGACACCTATTTTGGCTCCAACTAACCCTTCTAGAACCCCCTCCTTTTGGCACCAAAATGACCTCCCATCTACACCCTACACCTACCCCTTCCAAGCCTCATCCACCCTACACATAACCCCCCTTCTAGAACCCTAAGTTGGCGCCACCTAACTCCCTTCTGGAAACCAATTTTGGTGACAACTCTAGGTGCCTTTTGGCCACCATAACCACCCCCCTAACACCCTTTAAGTTGGAGCCAAATGATCTCCACCATAGGATCCCCAACTACCTCCCAAATCATATCCTAGTCATCCATTTCAAGAGCCACCTCTACCCCCCATCCTACTCTATAAAAAGACCCTTAACCACCACCATTTTCCCCATCCTCCATTAGTATATTTTCTATCCCATATCCTCCTACATCTCATTCCCAAGAAGAAGAAGGAGATAAGAAGATTGAGGGGGCATCCTACCTACCCCGTTGGTGCCTTCTTCCCCTTCTCTCTTCTTCTTATGCCACGCTAAGGAAGAGGAGCATTCCACTAGGAGGATGACCAGGAAATTGGAGGAGGAATGGTGGTGCACGTCCACCCTTAGAAGAAGCATAGGCACGCCCCCCTTTCGGGCTTGCCTTGGAGGACATCATCTTGGCGGAGCTTTGCAAGGAAGGAGTTGGAAAGCCCCTTTTCAAGCCAAGGAGCAACTTGACTTGGAGCAAGAGGAGCTTCACCTTCTAAATCATCATTAGCAATTAAAGGATTTTGTTTCTTCTTTATTTGTCTTTTAAAATTTTAGAAGCTTTCCTATACTTGTAGACAATTTCCTTTAATATAGAAAAAGTTACCTTCATTTCTTGTTGCATCTTTAATTACACTACTTGCTTTATCTTAGTATAATCTCACTCTCTCTTTCTAATTAACCTAGGCCTTCACGCATCTAGGTTGAGCTTAGAAAGAGGATAATTTTGTCACTTAGATTTTATCATATTAGTTGTGGTACATTTTCTCGTCAACAACTTCGTATTTGCCCCTTTATTTCAAAAACCCAAAAGAAGAATGATATATTGAAAAATAACAAAAAGAAAGGTGATTTCTACTTTTCAAGCAAGAGATTTATTTCTCAAAATATTGCCTCCTTGGACGACCCTAGATACTTCCCTATCTAAGTTAGAAATTTTAAAAGCGACTTGGTTTTTGTGCATTACAATGATAAAACCCTAAATTAACAAACCGCACAAAAACGTGACCAGGGAGGTATATTGATCTGTACTTGTTTGAAAATCTCCAACAACTCCTCATTCTAAGCCATATTTCTCTTCTTCTTTACCCAATCCAAGGCTTCAGGGTATGGGATTTGGGTTTGAATCGAGTCAGGTTCCTAATCCTTCGGTTCCTCATGCTCATCCTTAGAATCAAGTATCTCAGTTAGTGAGGTTACGGGAGGGGTCGGCCATTTGGGGTCCTAGGTTTGAGTGCCACTTCTCATGGTAACCGCATTGGTTGAGGCATTGGAACCAGGGTCCTTGAGAAGAAGAAGAAGCGGCAAACCCAGAGGGTGCCTGTGGGGCTTGTAGTATCATATGGGCTTGCCCTTGATTTGGTTAGAACCCTTGAGGATTGTGGCCTCTATTCATTACATTCCTCCGGTTCGGTTGTGGCTGACATGGAAGGGACCCCTGTTGTTTATTATCCAATAGCTGGCTCAATTGTCCCTTCACTAAAGCCATCCCTCCTGATGTTTCTGATTCATATCAGCCATCATCTTGATCAGAGTGTCCATTTGGTTTTGTTATCTAGGAGATGCCCTATTCTAGTTATAAGGTGGTCTAGCAGGTGGACCTTCCTGATAGGAGGGAGGGTTTTGCCTGGGTTGGTTTTGGAATTGATTCGATTTTTGGTTTGACCAGGCAAAATTTGGGTGGTTGCGCCATCCAAGATTGTAAGTGTTGGAGAAAGGACCGGGCTTAGAGTATCCTTGGATGGCATGGGAAACTTCAAAGGTAGAAGGTGAGAAGGTGCCGAAGGGGAGGGGAAAGAATAATCAGGGTTTAAGGGAGCGAAGGTCCCTCCCTGGAACATGGTCAAGGGTTGTTCTAGGTGCACTTGGTTCATAGACTAAACAAGGTTGACATTATGTGCTCTCGTCGCTAGGGAGAAGGTCTGCAATGGGGTTTGAGATTGGTTCAAGAGCTCATCAATTTTCTTCTCCACCAACTCAACCTGATCCAATTTCTTTGCTATAATGTCCATGTCAACCATTCCAGAATTAGTTTGCACCTCATAAATCCCACCATGAGGTTGACTGGACCTGTTGAATTGGGTCATGGAGGCATTATTAAGCGAGTTCTCACTCATTGACTCAAAGAGCTCGAACGTGTTTTCCTCATCCTTATTCAGAAAATTGCCTCCACATGAGGCATCAACGAAATTCCTAAGGTTGTTGTCCAAACCATGGTAGAAAATCTAGGCCGATTGACACCTCGGAACCTCATGATGTGAGCATTTCCTCAATAATTCGTTAAATCATTCCTACGCCTCATGGAATTGCTCTCCACTTTGCATGGTGAACGTAGTGATGGCTCTTCTAAGGGCATTAGTCTTTCTTATGGGGAAAAACTTCTTAAGAAATGCATGCCTTAATTCTTCCCAAGTGGAGATGGGTCTCCCTACCGTCCTAAGCCAATGAGAAGCCTTGTCCCTTAAGGAAAATGGGAACATCTTAATTAAAACAATGTCCGAATGGATGTTCCTAGGTTTCACGATCCGAGTAATCCGATCTCGGTCCTCCAAGTGTTGGAAAGGGTCTTCATTTGAGATCCCATGGAAATGGCTTTGAATCAAGCTAAGGACATTGGGTTTTAGCTCAAAATCGTCTCCCCCTTTGGGCACCCCAAGGTATGCTTCAACATGGATGGAAAACGGATTGTAGAAATCATGGAGAGGCCTTGGTTGGCCCTCAGGGGGTTGTTGTGGGTTAAGTTGGTTCAGTTGGGGTTTCCCTTGAGGGTTCTGCAGTCGGTGTATGGGCTACATGATGGTATGGATCTGTTGTTGCTGAAGTTGGTGGTTGGCTGTAATCTGAGCTTGAATCATGGCCATGGCATCGAGTTGAGGTTGGTCATCAACCTCCTCAACTCTTGGGTCGACCATTTCCTCAGTCCTACCCCTTGAAAAATCAAGTCTCCTCCTAATCTCTCTATCTAAAGCAACCAATTCAGGATGAAGTAATCGCCTTTTGTGCATACACTAGAGAAGAACCTGGAGGGGTGAGAAGGGAAACAGATGCAAGAGTAGTGTGTACACAACCAAGCAAACAAATCTAGGCCCTATAGTGTAGACCTAGGTGACCTATGCTTCAAAAGTAAATTCTGACCACACGACGAATTCAGTGTTGTCCTTACTCCCGAAGGTGGTTAAGTTGGGAAGGTGAAGCCGGGGGAGCGTGTCCTGAGGGCCGCTAATTATGCCAAACCCCTGCTTACTTAAGTCGTTTGACAATCGAGCCTTCCAACTTAGCACCTTTTGAAGTAAGCAGAGGTCACTAATTCACAATGCATAGGAAAATACCCTGAAACAGACTCAATGAATCCTAGGGGCAACATCTACTCAATTTCAATTTAGGGCTAGGTCAATGCTTTTGCTTAGGGATTAAGTGAAGGGTGTTAGGGGGGTTGATGCCATTAAAAATTTCAGTTAAGCTGTGTGCACAATTGGGTACAAGGACCCAATGCCAAAACAAGTATCTTTTTTATCAAGCAAGATTGTGATGAACAACTTTTAGAATTTGAACCTTACATTATTGGATTTTAGGATTTCACTTGTTTACAGATTCAATCAAGGAACAAAGATGTAGTTACACGGTTGGTGAAGATTGATTTTCTTTAAGGTCTTTTGTGTGACTCTGAAGTTAAAAGCACCCCAATGTGGAAGATCCTAGGGCATGCAACTTCTACTGAATGAATCTTATTTTTAATTTTGAATTTATCAAGAATGGTTCAATCAAAGTAAGCAATGACCCTATCCTAACCAAAATCAAATGAGCTTTTCAACAAGATCAATTTTAGAATTTTTCAAGGATGATTGATCACCCAAATTCACATTTTTCCAAGAGGGGGTCAATCTATCCAGAACCTCTAGATCAGCACGTGAGTTTAGGAATTGAATTAGAAAAAGAAATAATGTTTTTCAAAAGAAAAAATAGTCTTCAGAAGAAGTGTAGACAACTTCAAGAGCTTTCCGGAAATATAAACCTCACACAAATCCAAGCTGTGTGGAGTATGCAGCAATAGAAACAACCTATGGGTCTCCAGAAATTAGGACAACCTTGCGTACTTCCAATAGAGAATTTCTCACGGCCAAACCACAAAGAGTTTGGCTATGAAATTTTAGATGGAGTTTGCCCATTGAAAGGAACACCTCTAAGAGTTGAGAACCTAGTGGTGGTGTTTCCTTTGACAAACACAAGAGAGGGTTCTTCTTTTAGAGCACCACCACTTAAATCTTTTCCTTTGTCCACAGATAAAGGGTTGCTTTTGGATCGTAGGAAGATAAGATATCAAACCTTTGGGTTGATGGCGGTCTTCTCTTGTGCTTCCTTTGATCCAATCTAGTCCACTCTCTTCTTGTTGCTGATGCACGAGATTCCTGCAACCAATAAGAAGAGAGAAAGGAAAGTTAAATAATGAAAGTATGAGTAATGCCCAAGGAAATGAAAGAGAATAAAAGATCCGTTGCCTCCCCAGCAACGGCGCCAAAGATTGACGTCGCAAAACGTGTTTAATTAATTTGTTTGTTTTAGCATGCACTTACAACATCAATTTTAAAGAGAATAATCACACGTGAGTATGAGTGTCGAACACAAGGAGGTGAGAAATCAGATCACTTAATAGTTTCAATGTCACAAAATGTCGTTCAGTTTGCTTGCGAGAGAGAGAGAGAGATAGGGTTAGAAATTCATGATAAAGAGGCAATAATGGCTAACTATGAAACCAAGCAAGATAATCTATTGCAAAAGATAGAATCGTTTTATAACTATTACACTAGAGGAAATCTTAAAAATAACATAAACATTAAATTAAAGTGACAGATAGAGAGGTGAGGCAACAACGGCAGTGGAGGGGCTTCCGTCAGCGGCTCGGTGCCTCCAAGACCTTGGTTGGGAGCTCTATGGAGTGGTAGTGTCGCTAGGTAGTAGGTATGAATAGCTCCCCATGGATGGAGGGGTGTAGGTCCTTTTATAGTGGAGATATGAAGGCCAAAAGCATATTCGAGTCAATAGCAGCATTCAATTCATCGTTGAAGCTCCACCGCAAGTGTTGCTAAAGGACCCAGCCCACACGCCCGACGACGCATGTAGCTGTCGCACGCAGACGTGGGTGAGCTGTCCGATGCTTCATTAATGGTTGAGATGAACTGTTGAGATCGCACACTACTTTACGACATCTGGGCATGGGCTCAGCCATCGGATCTGCATCAGAGGGTAGAGATTGCACGCGAGATCATGCTTCGGATTGTGCCTTGGGTGCACATATGATTGAGCGTTAGTGCAGGCGTTGGGGTGCGCGTGGATGAATCGTGCTCTTCCGAATGCACCACGTAGCCTCTATCAGAGACGCTCGATGGCGATCGGGTGATCCAATTTTTCCTGCAACTCGCAAGCATCAAATTTGTGTTGCATTACTTTTCGATCGTGCGTCCTCCGTGCGTAGGTCGAGGCTTTGACCGTTGTGCCACGGGCACGACTTTGTCAAGTTTCTGAATTCATGCACATGGACTCTCAACCGTTTGATCAAGGACCAACAGCTGAGATTTCTTGATGAAGGAGCACTGAATGAGAAAGGTGGGTTGAGGATGCTTGGATGCGTGACACGTGGCACTACATGGGCCGCTGATCATCAAATTAGTGGTTATAACTTCTCAAGCTTGTTGTGGGAGCTATGGAGGTTAGATTAAGGTGATTTTGAGTCTGTTGGACTCCGTTTGTCGATCCGGATCCATCCGTATGGTCTGATTGCTTATCTAAGACCTATTTCAATATGCATTTGTAAACATGGTTGTTAAACATTAATTATAAGCAATCTTAATGTAGGAATAACACAATATGTATGCAATGCTCACAAGCCCACTATAACATGACATTAATGCACATGTGCCCTCGAAATTGACTCTAATCGATAGAATTATCGTCATTATATGTAGAGTCAATAGCTGTTAAGCCACCTTTTAAGGTCAGTGCAAACCTGGACGGATGCATCCGACGTTCCTTATATTGCCGCTTCTTAGGGCTGGCAAGCCACCTCTTAAGGTTGGCACGAACTTGGACGGATGCGTCTAACATTCCCTATATCACCGCCTCTTAAATCCTCCTTACGGTGCTGTTGATCTTTTTGATCCAAAAACTAATATAAGTTTTCAAGTCAACAGCCAACGTTTAAAGCCCTGTTTGGATCATGCCCTGATCTTCCTTCATAATCATTCGATTTAACTGACTCAACCACTAATGATCATTGATGCACATTATGCTCGACCGAATGGCGTAAAAGATAGCACTGGATGTGAGGTAACTCATCATTTTTTCTTCTTTCTTTTTCTTTCTTTTTCCAAGTTTTTGACTATCCTAAACCTGACCGCCTTTCACTAAGGTGATCCCTTCTCCCTCTTAATGCATGAGGACATTACATATCATAAGCTTGGGGGGGTGTTTTTTAAAATTTTGATGATCGTGTTAGGATTTTCAAAACCTAAAAACATGCATTTTTCTTTTGACATTTTATTTTCCTGCATGCAAACCCAAAAAAATAAAAATGTTGAAAACTTTTTGAGGAAAATTTTCAAATCGGGACTAAGGTTGAAAATTCACTTTTGGTACAATAGGATTTTATCTTTAACAAACTACGGATAAGGATATGGATCTGATTATTAGAATTTTAGGGTTTATCTTTAGACTAGATCAAACGTCCTTCTCTAAAATTTCACTCGAACTCATGATAGTTTAGGTGACTTGATCCACTTTTGTAATATGGAAAGTATCTAGCTTAGTTTCTGACTCAAAAACTTGCATCTTGTGCAAAACTTCTTGTGTCAAATTTCACACACAAGCCAAAACCTAAAAACAACTAAAAATTAGAAAAACCCCCTTGTTTGGCCTTAGTAAAAGTCTAAAGCAGATCATTGGTTTGAGTTCCCATCGTCAAGAAGGAGGAAAGTGCCTCCTTTGAGGATGCGATGTCAACATATTATCGCCTCGATGCTGCTATATACCTATATTTCATATCATTAGACAGAGCATTAAAGTGCATTTTTGCAGCTCAGTTGTCTTGGACGGTGCTCTACCTATAGTGTCGGAGCAAGAGCTTAAGTTTGCTTGGAGCGCCCCTTTACACCGCATTGTGTTTTGGGCTTGTGAGCTCCTAGGTGGTGTCATGGATAGTGCTATCTAGAAGTACTGGCGCCAGAGCCCCCTCGAGAATTGGTAACAGGAATGATGATCCCGACACATCTGATCTAAGACTAAGCTAAAAATAAGCATGGGGGAGTGAAAAAAAAAGTTTTAAACTAAAGACATGCACTTATAAATGTTGGCTTTTCACAAACATAGACACAAGGTCTTAAAGGATGTTGCAAGTTGTGAATCAGATTCAAGAGCCAGAAAAATCTTAAACACAGAAATTTCGAGTCATCTGAATTAACAAGGGGTTAATTTGTGAATTTTTTTGTGGATATATTGATCCTGATTCGTCTAATGTTTTGGATTAAAAAAGAAATCCTGATATTTATCTTTAACAAATCCCATACCTCCCATGTTTAGATCAACCAAGATCCCGTAATCCCTTTCTCCTCAAAAGTTAAAAAAATTAGATTTCCCCAAAATTCTCTTTTGTAAAATTAAAGTTTTGCTAAGAGATTAGCAAAAGATAAGCGTGGGGGTGTGATAAACACTAGATTATCATCATTCTTATGCATTAAAACAAACCTAGCTCTTAGGAATTTAACTCTGCAAACGGGTTTTTGGGTTGCAATTAGGCATCAACTAGGATAGGGATGCATTTTAAATTGTATTGTCTTTTTAATGTGTTTTTGTGAGTGTTAGGGTTATACTGTTTGTCAGATCCCTAGAACCCTAGCACTCTTGAAGGCAACTGGTAAAGGGAAGGCTCAATCAAGCTAGGACTCAGCCAATTCCAGCTCATCATGGCTGGATATTAGCTCCCTTGGACTAGAGTTAGCTCCATTCAGCTCCTCTTAGCTGAATGGTAGCTCAAGGCAGCTCATCTTAGCTCAACCCAACTCAAGCTAGCTCAGATCCAGCTCAACTTAGTTGAGTCTAGCTCATCTCAGCTCTTATCAGTTCACTGGGAGCTCTAGCTAGCTCAACTGAGCTAACAGGAGTCCATCTCAGCTCAGCCTTAGCTCATTCCAGCTCCACCCAACTCATGGAAGCTAAACTCCATGATAGCTGAGCTACTACTAGTCAACTAGTAGCTTAGCTAGCTTTGGAGTTCTTATTGATTCGTATGCATCTGAATATCCTAAAATGTCTATTTATGCATGTTCTTAGTATTATAGTTGCATCATACATTATAAATATTGCATAACATACATCATCTTGCATTTAGATTAGGTTGTGTAAATTTTAGGTTAATTTTCCTTTTTTGTGGTCAGGTAACAAGGTGACTTTAATCGAGGTCTCAGATCAAAGATCCAACCATACGGATCTGATCAGGGTGACGATTGGAGTTTAATGACTCCAAGATCGCTTTGATCGAAATTCTGTAGCATCAGATATAATCCAAGGAAGGTCAGAGAACAAGGGCCAAGATGGTGTAAATCCGAACTTCAGATAACAAATCTGACCGATGGATGGATTTGGATCAACAATCGTAGCCCAACGGCACAAAAACTGGTTCAATTCGACATCCATGGCACCATCTGCAACTCACAGAAGATGGACAGCCATGATGGCGCCACATGGCACCATTGCAGCCACCCAAACCGGCCGCAACACCGCTTCTCAACCTCTGAAGGCACCGATGAGGCAATATCTGGGTTGTTGGATCTTGGGACATTGAATCTTGATCCAACGGCCATGGGCACGCGCGCTTAAAACATAAGCGCGACATAGAGTCGACCGCAGTGCAATGATCGAGTGTGCTTTCGCGAGCGTGAGGCACGGGTCCTATCCTTGCTGCACCTCAAATCAGGCATGGGTGAGGGAGCGGGCTCAATTAAGCCGTTGGATGATGAGTGAGCGGCGCGGATGCAGGCGACGTGGCACGCCCAGATGCGAGGAACGCGAACACGCCATCAGATGCATTTTTGTGAAGGCAGGCAAGTGCACATCCCGAGCCATTGATCTTCGATCCAACAGCGATGAAGGAGGCCGTGTCGCCTCTTAGCAGGCGTTGAGAGAGATTGGGCACGGCGCATTTAAGTCGTCCGAGCACATTCTCAACCGTCCGATCTCACGATCGAACGGCTGAGAATGAGCGTACGTGAGCGTGCGTTGAGGTGTGGGGAGAGGAGGAGATGTGGCGTGCGCAGTAGCAACGCCCACAATCTGGGCTTTAGTGACGGTTTTATCCGTCACTAAAGACCCTAATTTAATGTTTTTAAACTAAAATGACCTATTTGACTATTCAAACCTCACCTATAAATAGCCCTATGACCACCACATTTTCGTCATCTCTTCCTCTCTTCTCTCACCCCCTTCATAGCTCTAAGAGCTTATCCCAAACCCGGAATGCTCCTTGTTAGGACTCGAACAGGTTGTGTTAATATGGTGAAATTATCATTGAAGTGAGTATAGTGGTTAACCTAAATCGAGCCTAACCATCTTTTTAAACAAAATTTTCACCTGGCCTACTTAATTTTATCTTGGTCACTTTTAGGCCCAGGGTCGATCTCAGGGAGGTGGGGATTAAAGGTGAAGAAGTTTCTACGCCTTACCTAAAACGTATCTCTTCCATACGTTTATTATGTTTTTGGTTTTTTTTTGTTTAAGATTTTTTTTGTTGATAATATTGTCCTTGAGGTACACCCTCAAAATCAAGTCCTTGGCTTCGAGCCAAATTGTTCTTGGCTTTGAGCCAACTTAGGGTTTATCAAAAAACTAGTCTTGCTAGTTGCGAGACCAAGTACCTACAGGACAAGGATTATCTTTTCTCTTTTACTCTTTTCTTATCTTTTTAATAGTAGGAAACAAAAGAGAAATAAAGACAAGGTAGGTTACTTGTAGAGAAATAAATATGGTCTATATATATATATATTATAAATATAGGGGTGGGGGTGGAAGTGGAAATGACATGTAGCACAGTATCAAGTTAGTCCACGTCTAGGAAGACGCAACCAACAAGACGAAGTGCCACGTAGAGTGTAGGATGGATGTGTGGGAGTGTGTGCAGAGGCGCTTTCTTTACGCAGGTATCGGGGAATATCAGCAACTGGTGCAGATATTCCCGCAATATAATGTGCGGTGGGGTGATGTGTATGTAAATATATATATATATATGTATATATATATATGTATATATATAGATAGGGTTATAACTATATAGGTGTATATGTAGTTATGTATATAGATATGTAAATATATATATATATATATATATATATTTATAACTAGATATATATATAGTAATATATGTATGTGTATATGTTTATCTATATATATGTATTTATATCTATAGATATATATGTATGTATGTATGTATATATGTATATATGTATAAATATATATATATATATATATATATGTATGTATGTATGTATACTTATATATAGTTGTATAGGTATGAATATGTGTGTGTGTGTATATATATATATATATAAGTATGTATAGGTGTGTACAAGTGAGTGTGTGAGTGTACAAGTGTGTGTGTATGAGTGAGGGAGTCGCTGGCGGAGTGTGAGAGAGAGCGGTTGAGTTAAGTCGTCCGGAGGCTGCGTCCGTCGTCTGATGGCCAAGGCACAAATGCAGGCGCAAGCGCACGCACTGTTGTCGCGCTCAGGCGGGTGCGGGAGCGTGAGAGAGGGCAACGTAGTGCACTGCGTAGAGCAGCGCACTGCGCTGCGGGCGGGAGTGGATGCGGGTGCAGATGCAGGCGTTGGCGCTGACTGGCTAGAGGCGGTCACGAGGAGGAGAGAGAGCGCGCGTTGACCGAATAAGTGAGAAACAACCTGGTCATCGTACTATAGCTATAGTGTCGCGCTGAGAGGCGTGAACAGTAGCTACAGTGCCGCGCGGGATGGACAGCCAGTTGCAGCCGGTTCTGCATGCGCGGGCGCACTGGAAGGTGCCTGCGCGGGCGGGGAGAGCCTACGACCAGTCTGCAGGAGCGTGCGCAGCGGCTGCTGCTGCTGGTGGCCGTTGCTGCTGCTGGAGCTTCTGACCTTGAAGCTCTGGCAATGGCGGCAAGGGCTTTAGCGATGGAAATAGAGAATGAAACCACCACGTCCACCTACTCACGAAGATCACAGTGGTGGTTGTGGGACCACTGTGAGCTTGTTCCTGCCCGCAGTGTGTCTCTTTAGTGGAAGAGCTACTGCGTATGGAGGGGGAGAGGGGAGGACAATGGCCTGGAGGAAGGGTGTTTGTGGTGGTGTGTGTTCCCCCCGGCTCTCCTGCACATGGGAGAGGGCAGGGCTTTTTAAAGAAGAAGATGCAACCCCCCCGCCATGCTGCTGGCAGAGCAAGTCCCGCCATGCTGCAAGCAGAGGAATGGCACGAAGATGTGCATGCCCATGCCCTGAGCCGTACGATTGAGAAGAAATTCAAAGTCAAAATAAAAAATGAGGATGGTGAATTTACAATGCAACCCTCATTGAAGACGTTAATCACATGGCCAATTATTCGCATTATCCTCCCCTCTCAAATAAATGCATGCAAGTGTCTTTTTACAAATGCAATTATAGCTACCTAATATGTAGTGGTAGTGCTAGGAAAAAACACAAGATGGCATATTTATTGGTGTATTTTTGTTGTACAATCATACCCCCATGCCTATCATTTGCTAGTCCCTAGCAAAACATTTTGTATTGTATTTAGAAATGATCTTAAGTTGAAGATTTTCTTCCGAGGCGACATGGGTGTGTTTGTTGGATATTGTGAGAACCAATTGCAGAGAAGACTACCAGTACTTTAAGTCTTATGTGACATAGACCATCTCTCGACTAACCTGGACTCTTGATATTTAAACCTTAAGTACGATTTCCAGGACTCAGATGGTTTTTGCCGTACTCGAGAGCTCAGGAGATTATGGCTTGTGCATAGTGAAGGATCAAGACTGACCAGATGAACATTAAGACTCAAGCCCAGGGTTTCACGAATCTTTAAGTGCAGGTTGGTCCCAGTTTCAGCTTGTGTCTTCGGATTGACCCTTAAAAAGATGATGGAAAACTCAACTCCCATTTTATCACATTTGTGGCTCAAAGAATATATGGTAGAAATAGGGTATTTGTAACTTGCCATGAAAAACTTTTTAGGGAGAAGACTTTACAGATATTTGTGAGATATACTGACTTATTTGCACATATTTTTTTTTTTTTGAAACAAGTGTCAGTATATCTCTTACAACTTTATTTGAAGGAGCACACTTTTTTTTTGGTGGGAGAGTTCCTTTCTGGTGGAAAGAGTTTTTCCTAGACACAAGACTAAAGCCTGGGATAAAAAGTCTACCTGCGCACACAGGTAAGGACTCCACCTTCCCTAATGAACACTAGGGTTGGATCTTATGTTCACCTGGTCTTTCTTGATATGTGTAGTGTGAACCAAGATTAGTTAGGCTCTCGTGTAGAAGCAAACCAACGGATCCTGTACTGATGTCTTAGGTACAAGAATACGTCCTTAGTTAGGAGCGATTCCGATCTATCTTGTCAATGCTCAAGTAAATTAAGCCGAGCTTGAGCGAATCAAGCTTCTGTGGCCTGGAAAGTCTTCAAAATGGTGGTTGAATATCCATAAACACTTATTGTATTTTTGTTTCAGCCTTCAGATCATTACTAAACACCCTTTTTTTTTATGCTATGTACATATTTATAGATGGATGGAAGCTGCATGATACCATATAATACCCAGATCCTATAGATGCCTATCCACCCCCCCATGCCAAACGATGCTATGTCCTCATATGCATGCAGGGTAGGGTAGAGGAAGGTCAAAGATCAGGGAACGAGAGCTGAGGTGCGAGGTATATAGCAGGGTGGTAGGGTGGGTGGATGGTGGGAGGTGAAGTGAAAATGTGCGAAGTGAAGTGTACGTGACAGTGGAGGAGTGTTGCTGGGGTGCCTGCCAACGAGTGCTGAATTTAACGTCCCCAGCTGGACTCAGAATGAGGCACGACATTAGTTACCCTCCAGCAGGGCAACCGTTTCTCCAACGGGGGCAGGTTCATGAGTAAGATAAGGTTTTAAACGGTGCCCATTGACCGTAAATTTATGCCCAGATTTGGGATCTTCAATTTCAATGGCCCCGTTGGGAAATGATCTCGAGACCAAGAAGGGACTAGTCCATTTGGACTTCAATTTCCCAGGAAAGAATTTGAGTCGGGCATTGTAAAGCCAAACTTGCTGAGATGGCTTAAATTCCTTCCGCCGAATTCGGTTGTCGTGAAAAGCCTTAGTGCGCTACTTGAAAGTTAAGGCAGAATCATAGGCTTCATGACGGAGCTCTTCCAGCTCTTGGAGTTGGAGTTCCCTTTCTCGACCACACAGGTCTGGGTCGAGCTTACATTGGCGAACTGCCCAATAAGCGTGATGCTCCAGCTCCACAGGCAAATGACAAGGCTTCCCGTAAATGATTCTATAAGGAGACATACCAAGGGGAGCCTTGAAGTCGGTCCGATACGCCCAAAGTGCGTCAATCAGCTTGTCGGACCAATCCTTATGGTTAGGTTGAATCGTTTTCTAGAGAATTTGCTTGATTTGCCGGTTCGACACCTCAGCTTGGCCGTTCGTCTGAGGATGATACGGAGATGCGATACGATGGTGGACTCCATATTTCCTCAGAAGTGCCCGAAAAGAAGCATGGGTAAAATGGCTTCCTCCATCCGAGATAATGGCTCGAGGGATCCCAAAGCGTGTAAAAATGTGGTCTTTGACGAATCGAGTGGATATGACATGGTCAGCATGGGGCGTGGGAATAGCCTCGATCCATTTCAAAACATAATCAACAGCAACAAGGATGTATTTGAAGCCATTGGAAGGAGGAAAGGGACCCATGAAATCAATTCCCCAAATGTCGAAGATTTCAGTAGATAGGATGTGTTGCAAGGGCATCACGTCACGATGTGACATTGACCCTAACGACTGGCACCTAGTGCAATGTTTGGCATAATTGTGTGCATCCTGGTGAAGGGAGGGCCAAAAGAAGCCGCACTACAACACCTTGGCTGCAGTTTTCCTCCCAGAGAAATGGCCTCCGCAGGCCTGATCATGGTAGAAGGATAGCACACTAGGGAATTCGCTGTCAGGAATACAGCGACGGATTATCTGATCAGCACCTATTCAAAAAAGAAGTGGATTATCCCAGAAATAATACTTTGCTTCTGCAATGAGACGCTCGCACTAGTTTTTAGGCCAGCCATGTGGAAGGGAACCAGAAGCAAGGTAATTGGCAATGCCGGCATACCAAGGTCCACTTGCCACATTAATTTCCAATAGGTGCTCATTGGGAAAAACTTCGTTAATCGGCAGGGTAAGTCCAATGTGGTCAAGGTCCAGTCTAGAGAGATGATTAACAACAACATTCTAGGCTCCGACCTTATCGCGGATCACAATGTCAAATTCTTGGAGCAGAAGGATCCAACGAATTAGTCTAGGCTTGGCATCCTTCTTGTGCATGAGATGGCGAATGGCTGCGTGGTCAGTGATAACAATAACATGCGAGCCCAGAAGGTAAGAGCAGAATTTCTCCAGCCCAAAGACGACCGCCAGTAGTTCTTTCTCAGTGATTGTATAATTGCGCTGGGCCTCGTCCAATGTCTTACTAGCGTAGTACACCACGAAGGGGTGTCTATCGCATCTTTGTCCCAGGATGGCTCCGACTACAAGGTCGAAAGCGTCACACATGAGTTCAAAGTCGAGGGACCAATCAGGTGGCTGGAGAACAGGGGCCTTGGTGACAGCATCACGCAACTGCGTGAATGCTCGTATGCAGTCGGGGCCCATATCAAAGGGTACGTCGGTCGATAGGAGATGAGTTAAAGGTCTAGAAATCTTGGAGAAGTCTTTGATGAATCTCCTATAGAAACCGACGTGTCCCAGGAAGGAGCGGATTTGTTTGACAGAGCCAGGCATAAGTAAATCAGCAATTACATCAAGCTTAGCTCTGTCAACCTCGATACCCCTATCGGAGATGATATGCTCGAGAACAATTCCCTCGTGTACCATAAAATGACTTTTTTCCCAGGAAAGCACGAGGTTCACATCAATACATCTCCTAAGGATGCGGGTCAGGTTGGCAAGACAGTCATCAAAAGAGGGTCCAAAGATCGAAAAGTCATCCATGAAAACCTCGAGAAAGTCACCCACCATGTCATGGAATATTGCCAGCATACATCTCTGGAAAGTTGCTGGCGCATTACAAAGTCCGAACGGCATCCTTCTAAATGCAAAGGTGCCGAAGGGGCAGGTAAAGGTGGTTTTCTCTTGGTCCCGGGGGTCAATTGCTACCTGGTTATATCCAAAGAATCCATCCAGGAAATAGAAAAATTTATTTCCCGCTAACCGCTCCAGGATTTGGTCAATGAAAGGTAGAGGAAAGTGATCTTTCTTAGTTGCGGCATTAAGTTTCCTATAATCTACATACACTCTCCAAGATGTAGGAGTGTGTGTAGGGATGGATTCGCCCCTGTCATTGACACGGATGGTGAGTCCCGCCTTTTTGAGCACGACGTGAATCGGACTCACCCAAGGGCTATCGCTGATCGGGTAGATTATACACGCATCCAGCCACTTAATAATTTCCTTTTTAACGACCTCCTGCATGTTAGGGTTGAGACGTCGCTGCATCTCGCGGGAAGGTCGAGCCTCCTCCACCGTATATATACGGTGAGTGTAGTAGGAGGGGCTAATGCCAGTTAAGTCTGATAAGGACCATCTAATGGTTGCCTTGTGTTCCATAAGGAACTTTGTTAGTTTGCACTCTTGCTCCCTGGTCAATTTTGAACCAATGATTACGGGGAGCGTTTCATTTGGTCCCAAGAAAACATACTTAAGCGTATTAGGCAACTCTTTCAGCTCGGGAGAGGATGGTGAAAGATCTGGCATTTCTTAGGACGAGAGTGTCCCAAGCAGATCAGAAGAAAACAAGTCAAGAGGAAGAAGTTGGCCCTCAGTTTGGCCAAGAAGAGGGGTGACTGGTCGATTGTTCGCTTTAAAGTCGTTTGCAGTTTAATGTGGTGGAAAAATCGACTAATCAATATTTACGAAGAAAAAAAATAACCACTCTTAGAGGAGCAGGTCGCATCCACAGGGAGGCAATGACGTAATAAAATTCGCACCAGTTAAAAACGTTTGCTCGTAGCTAGTTTGGACAAGAATAAAGCCAAAATTGCCTTCAGATTAAGGTTTAAGCAAGAAACAATGCTGAAATAGCAATTCTGGGAAACTAGAGGATATTTTTCGCAATGCAGAATCAATAAAATATTATTAAAAAGTGACAATGGCAGAAAATGTAATTTTTAATTGGCAAGTTACTGTAGTAAAATAGGGGATTTTTTTCCCCTTTGCCTTACGCGACGAGGAGTGGATGGCCGGACGTGGGAAGCTCGAAGGAAGTCCCTTGGATCGAGGGCTTCGAAGCGGTGGTGGCGGCGTGTCGTGCGATGGCCGGAGGCGGCCGGACGAGCTTCGGCGGAGGTGCTGCAGCTGCTTTGGCATGAGCGCACGCAGCCTGTTGGCGGTGAGGACTACCGCGCGCTACTGCTGCTTGCTGGCTGAAGGCGTGGGCGTGCACTGCAGCCAGTGCATGCTCTGTTGGCATGGAGAGTGGGTGCTGCTGGTGGTTCTGCAGGCGCGGGATGTTGCGGGTGACTTCAAGCGGGTGCTGCTAGCGGTTAGCAGAGGGCGCGGGTGCGGCTGGAGGTTCTGCAGGCGCGGGGAAGTTGCGGGTGCTGCTGGAGGTGAGCGGGTGTGAGTGCGGCTGGAGGTGAGCGGGTGCGGCTGGAGGGCGTGGAGATGGCCCTGGAGGTGAAGTGGTCGGATGTGGCTGTGCGGGTGCGGGTGGACTTCAGACAGGTGCGCAGGTTGTTGGCAGAGGGCGCGGGTGAGCGGTAAGGTGCAGGCTAAAGGTGAGCGGGTGGCTTCAGACGTCCGGGAAATTTCCCGGACGTCTTAAGTGACTGAAAGGGTGGTTGAACGGTAGCTGCGGCGGTGGTGGTTGGTGACGACGGCGAGGGAGATGCACGCTAAGGTGCTCACGGTAATGCGGACGAGCTTCGGATGGCAGTGTGGCCTGTCACACCACACACCCACGGTGGTGGAGACTCGCTGCCACGATTGAGGCCGGCAGTATGGAATGGAAGAAAGGAGATCTCTCCTCTGCACAGTGGTGTTCGATGGTGGAGGCCTCCCGAGCTCGACTGCCTCCCTCCTCCTTTTGTAGTGGCCTGCACAAATTTGAAATCAGCTGCCCGACCAGATCCAACACATTCGCTCCTCCTTGAATGGGTTCTTCACTGCAGCAGCTGGTGGCGTTGGTGCGGCAGCCAGCCGTTCCTACAAGAAGAAGAATAAAGAAAATAATGTTAAAATATTAGGGTCATTTATATACAGACCCTCAACTTTTATGTTAATGAAAACAATGTACCTAATTGGTTATCTAATTAGATGAATGCCATTCTAAGCTAATTCTAAATGCACTTAAAATATGAATGCAATGCATGGATTATGTAATTAAATTAAAAATATGAATTAATCTATTTACATCCTAATTTATGCTAAATAAATGTTTGAATTAACCTAAAGTCTAGGCACTTAAATACTTAAATAGCCCACAACTATGGGCTAATCAAATACCCCCATGCCTAGTTTTTGCTAGTCCTTAGCAAAATTAAGCGAAACCTAGCACTCCAAGTAAACTAATTAACTGACTTAGTCTTCCTTTAGAAGCATATTAAGTTCAGACTCTAGACCCAAGGTTCCTAAGTAGTTGCTAAGTTATAGACTAGGTCGGCTAAAGACGAGTTGGAGGCACAAGTTTCCCTGATTTCTGACTCTACCCTAAAGTTTATTGATCCCTGAAATTAAAGCATCCGTGCCTGTGCATTGGTCTAAGTTATTTGAGTTAAAGGATTTATATATATATATATACTTTTTTTTTTTATTCTTCTAAGTCTAACCTCAGATCAGCTATCAACACGGTCTGTGTCGGATTCATTGTCCCCATTACCATACCTCGAAGGGTGCCTGGCTTTCGATGCTTCGAGATAGCATCGCCCATAACGACCCCAAGAACTCCTGGCAATCGACACTTCGAGATAGTATCGCCCATGGATTTCTTAAGCAAATTCAGGCCTATGGCAATCGGCACTTCGAGATAGGGCCGCCCATGGTACCTGAACCGTGCAATGCGCTTACATGCCCCCAGTAGGATGGATATCCTAAGAGACAAGCTCCGAGGAGATAATATGTTATCATCGCATCCTCAAGGTGAGTATATACTCCACCTCTCCTGCAACGGGAACTCTTCCAATCAAAATGTGTTTTCAAGCCTCTCTTAAGTCAAAACTAGGAGAACCAAATCTCTTTTTAGAAAGATAGAAATTAAGTTAATTACAAGACTATGTGTGTGAAATTTGGATGCTTGGGTTACAAGGACCCGTAAACTAAAAGGTAGAATAAGACTCCAGGTACTACCCCACCTTTTAACTCAAACCCTAGCTTCCCTTCCTCAACCTCTTGAGGAATGGTCCGCAACTTAACTCCTATTTAAGTTTTTAAGTCCACAAAGAACCCTAAAGGTCTAAAGCTAGTAGCTCATTTAGCTTCTAAAGTTTGACCCTAGAATTAACTTAGTCTACCCTAGAGTTCTGATTTGCTTAAGACTGCAAGATCTAGCCAGTTAAGCTCAAAACCCTTTTTCTTTTTTTCTCTTTCTCTCTTTTTTTTTTTATATATATGCATGCTATAAACAAAATGCCTCAAGTCCTCTCCCCCATGCCTGGTCCAAACAATGTCCTCATTGAAAACAAAAATAGCTAAAGGAAGATATTACCTGAAGATGAGAATGGTAGGAGCTAAGGCTCCTCAAGAGTGACTTCGTCAACCAGATGGCCATCTAAAGTTATGTACGATTTTAACCGTTGACCGTTGACGATAAAGGGAGTTGCTGAAGAGGAAGGATTTTTGATCTCCACAGCTCCATGCAGAAATACTTTGGTGATTATGTAAGGCCCATCCCAATGAGATTTTAACTTCCCAGGAAAAAGCTTAAGTCTGGAATTGAAAAGCCAGACTTGTTGGTTGGGCTCAAAGGTCTTTCGAAGAATAAACTTATCATGCAAGACCTTAGTTCTTTCTTTATAAGCTTGAGAGGTGTCATAAGCATCATTCCTCAGCTCCTCAAGCTCACTTAATTCTAGAAGTCATGCCTTACCTGCCTTCTCTAAATCCATGTTAACACTTCGAATAGCCCAAAGTGCTTTATGTTCCAACTCAACAGGTAAATGGCACGCTTTTCCATACACAATCCGAAAGGGAGAAGTACCCAAAGGGGTCATATAGGCCGTTCGATAAGCCCACAAAGCATCATCGAGCTTTTGGGACCAGTCTTTCCTATCAGGTCTAACGGTCTTTTCCAAAATGTTTTTTATCTCCCTATTTGATACTTCAACCTGGCCACTTGTCTGAGGGTGGTAAGGGGTAGCAACCTTGTGAGTCACTCCCAAACTCTTGATTAACCGATTGAAGTGGTGGTTTCGGAAATGAGGTCCCCCATCACTTATAATAGTCTTGGGGCAGCCGAAACGGGATATGATATTGGCATTCACAAATTTCAAAACCACAGAGTGGTCATTTGTGTGCGTAGGAATGGCCTCTATCCATTTAGAGACATAATCAACTACCACCAAGATATATTCAAAACCATGGGACGACGGGAAGGGGCCCATAAAGTTAATTCCCCACACATCAAAAATTTCAACAGATTGAATAGGATGTTGAGGCATTTCATTCTTCTTCCCAATCGTTCCAGTCCGTTGACATCTAATACAGGCCTTAACAAAATTATGAGAATCCTTAAATAAGGAAGACCACCAAAAATCAGACTGGAGAACCTTAAAAGCAGTTTTCTTAGCACCAAAGTGTCCTCCACAATGAAGTTCATGGCAAAAACTCAGCACACTTTGTTGTTCCTCTTCAGGCACACAACGTCTCAATACTTGGTCTTGTCCAATTCTAAATAATTCTGGCTCTTCCCAATGAAAATTTCTTGCTTGTGAAATGAATCTATTTCTTTTCTGCTCATCACAAGAGCCAGGAGTTTGTCCAGTGACCAAGTAATTTACAATGTCTGCATACCAAGGTAAAGTTGGTGTTACCGCCATCAGAGTTTCATTGGGAAATGTCTCGCGAATGTCTTCAGAAATAGTCATTAAGAGGAAGGTGAGACAGGTGGTCAGCCACAACATTTTCTACTCCTTTCTTTTCACGTATTTCCAAGTCAAATTCTTGAAGGAGTAAGATCCACCTAATCAGACATGGCTTAGAATCTTTCTTAGCAATGAGATGTTTCACTGTTGCATGATCAGTAAAAATAACCACCTTAGACCCAAGTAGATAAGACTTAAACTTCTCCAGAGCAAAAACTACAACAAGTAATTCTTTTTCAGTGACGGTGTAGTTTTGCTGAGGTTCGGTTAAAGTCTTGCTTGCATAATGCAGCACATGAGGTCTTCCCTCAACCCTTTGTCCAAGGACTGCTCCCACTGCATAATCCGAAGCATCACACATAAGCTCAAATGGGAGTGTCCAATCAGGAGCTTGGAGAACAGGCGCAGAGATCAAGGGCTCCTTTAGAGTTTGAAAGGCCTCGGCACACTTTGAATCAAAACTAAAGGAAGATTTCTTCGCCAACAAGTCACAAAGTGGCCTAGAAATCTTACTAAAATTTTTAATAAAGTGCCTGTAAAAGCCAGCATGGCCCAGAAAGGATCTAATCTGTTTGACATTTGTAGGCAATGAAAGTTTGGAAATAGAATAAATCTTGGCTTTATCTACTTCCAAACCTTGCTCGGATACAACATGCCCAAGTACAATTCCTTTCTGTACCATGAAGTGACTTTTCTCCCAGCTGAGGACTAAACCAGTCTCCTTACATCGTTTCAACACATTCTCCAGGTGCAGGAGACACTGGTCGAAAGACGAGCCATAAATGGAGAAGTCATCCATAAACACTTCATCACACTCGTCAATCATGTCCGAAAAGATAGACATCATACACCGCTGGAAAGTTGCAGGGGCATTACATAATCCAAACGGCATACGCCTGAATGCAAAAGTATCGTAAGGACTCGTGAATGTCATCTTTTCCTGGTCATCAGGAAAGACTGCCACCTGATTGTACCCAGAATATCCATCGAGAAAGCAATAATACTTATTCCCTGCCAATTTTTTGAGAATTTGATCAATAAAAGGCAAAGGAAAGTGATCCTTCTGGGTAGTGGTGTTCAGCTTGCGGTAATCAATACAGATCCTCCATCCAGTTGAGGGTCTAGTGACAACTTGTTCACCTTGGTCGTTGAGTTCCACAGTAAAGCCTGCCTTCTTTGGCACCACATGAATGGGACTGACCCATTTACTATCAGCAATGGGATATATGATCCTAGCATCCAACCACTTCAGGATTTCCTTTTTTGCAACCTCCCTCATATTAGGGTTCAGACGTCTCTGCATGTCCCTAAAAGGCTTGATGGAATCATCAGTATAAATGTGGTGCATGCAGAGTGTAGAGTCTATACCCTTAATGTCAGCAATGCTCCAAGCAATAGCTTCCTTGTGCCTAGACAGGCATTCAATCAAGGCTCCCTCCTGTGCCTCAGACAACACAGCGGAAATGATAACGGGGAGCGTATCATTGGTACCTAGGAAAACATACTTGAGAGTGTCAGGGAGGGGTTTCAACTCAAGGTTGGGGGCTTGTATGGTTGAGGGTTTCATAATAGATGTCCCCATCTCAGGTAGCAAATCTACCTTCTGTGAAAATGATGGGGGAAGGGACTCAGCAGAAACTCCTAGCAATTCCTCTAGTTCTAGTATATCCCCTTCACATTCCTCCAAGAGATGGGAATGCTCATTTAGCATGACATGCTGAAGGGGGTCATCACATAACATTGCAGGAGTTGCCTCTTCAATTAGGTCATCTATCACCTCAACTTGAGAACAATCGTCAAGTCCGGCTTAGTTGTAAGCATCAAACACATTACGCCAGATTTTCCTGTTCCCAAAGCCCATTTTCAATGCTCCAGTATTGCAATTAATTGAAGCATGGGAAGTTGCAAGGAAGGGGCGACCAAAAATGATGGAGGGTTTGGTTGGCTTGTTAGTAGGGTGATGAGAACCTCATCATGAGCCATAACTAGCTCATTTTGACCCAATACAAAGGATAAAAGCTCCTACATAACTCAAGGAAAGGCTTAACTCAGAGAATTCTGAGTTTAAGGAGAAAACAAGTCATAAGGGGTAAAAATGCAATTTTACCAGTATAATCTGCATACAGGGTAATTCAGGGTCCAAACATAGGTCAAAGCAACCTAATAAGAATAAAAGTGGGATGAGATGATCTGGCAAGGGCTACAGCAATTCCAAGGAACTAAATGATAATCTGTAACCCTAAAACAAACCCACTTCAATTCACGAGGTTCAAGGCAAAGAAAAAATGGAATAAACCCTCTAAAATTCATAGAAAAATAATCTCTAGGGTTTAGAACCTTCAATTTGACCTTAGGAACCCATCTTGACCTACATTGAGAACCATACCCAATTAATAACTTAATTTGGGTTTTTGCGTAAATTGACCAGTCAAACAAGGTTTAATCTAGAAATAAAATTCACCATCAGATTCCTTAGGTCCTAATTAGTCATGTATAAAAACTTGAGCCTAAGAAGAAACCTTCTTGACCAACTTTACACTTTGGTCCTCATATATTTACTTTTTGGCCCTCAACTTTTGAACCCTCGCATTTTGGCCCCTAACTCTCCTTCGTTCTTTGCGTTCAAGTCCTCCCTGCAAAACCTGCCAGCACCATGCTCCGGCGACCTTGCGCGGAGCATGGCGCCGCGCAGGGTGAGGGGGAGAGTCTGGCAAGTAAACCGGGGGTGCCCTGCGTCGTCAGCCGTCGCAGGGACACCCCCCTGGTCGCTGTAACCCACCATACCGGCCGTGCGAACGCACGGACGGTATGGGTTTCCATCTCCGGCGTCCTCCGGCGAGGGAGACACGTTGTCTCCCTCCGCCTTCCTCCCTGATTCGGTCCCTATAAATACCCCCGTCGCTCCACCGTTCTTCCCAGCTCGGATCTGACGGAGAAAAGCCCCAACTTTCCTCTCTTCTCACTCCGGCAGACGTCCACCAGCTCCGGCGGTTCTTCCTCCTCCTCCTCTTCGCTCTGCCGCAATACCAGCAGCAGAGACTTCTTCCCCTGCTCTTCCCGCGCCACGCCGCACCCAGCTGGCTCCTCTCCGGCCCTCTGCTCGCCGCCGCCCCTTCCCCTGGGCATCTTCTTCTCCGGCGACAGTCGATACGACTGTCGCCCGCTCCGGCCCCTCCTCGTCCTGCTAAGTAGGTAGAACTCCTCCTCTTCCTCCCCTCTTCCTTTTCCTCACTTTAAACATCTACTGTCGCCCTCGATTCCGACCAATCACCCTCACCTTCTCCGCCTCCGGCCATCCTCCGGCGAGCCGCTCCCATCACTCCAGCATCCCACATGGCTCGCCGACCTGCACATAATCTCCGCCTCCTCACCCTGATCCATTTTCGCCCCTCCACTTCCCCCAAATCACCCTCTGCAACTCCACCGAACAAACCCATCTCCCGACCCACAGTCCGACCTAGGGCAGCCCTTAGGCTCCGCCCCGCCGCCTGCACACCCCCCGACCACCTTCGCCGTGCCACGGCGAAGGTCCTCCGCGTTTCTGATTGGGCCGAGAGGCCGTTTTTCTGTGGGCAGGTACCTGCGTTCGTCGCCGCCATTGTTGAAGCGAAGCAGCTTCTTCACCTGCTGCCCCAGGTGCGCCACGCCCAGGTTACGCTCCCAGACAGCGCAAGGCGCCTTCGCGAAGTACCAGGCTGCAGTCGAGTCGAAGCCCTCGCGCGAAGGTCTCGCGTAACGCTGCGATTACCAGCTGCTTCCTCCGCGCAGGCGCGAAATTGGGGTGGGACATTTAGTCCCACCTTGGAAGGCTCTGAAGGAGTGCAGCGGTATAAAGCGAAAAAGTGCTGGAGGCTTATTGCCTCAGCACATGGGGTGAGGTCCCCTTCACCCGCCCGGTTACCCGGTCTCGTCCGCGCTCACGCCCCGCGGACCTGGCCCGACCCGACTTAGACTGACCTGCACTCCTCGCCCACCACGCACGCCGGTGGGCCTGGACCCGGGCGCGACCCGTACCCGGTAACCCGGCAGCTCTGGGAGAGCTTTCCTAAGAGCAGATTCTATGAGAGAGAGACGCGGGGGAGGGTAGAGTTAGGTTTTGCCCCTCTGATCAAGCTGTGTAAGTGTGCAGGCACAGGTGAAGAAGAACCGTGGAAGAAGACGAAGGCTGAAGGAAGGAAAAGAAGAAAGAAAGAAAAAGAAGAAGAACAGGACCGCTCTGCAGAAGAAAAAGGAAGAGCAGAAACAGCTGAAAGAAGAAGAAGAACATCACCACTGCAGATAAAGAAGAAGAACAAAGGAAGAGAGCAGAAGATCTGAGAAGGAAGAAGAGGAGAAGCAAAGAGAAAAGAAGAAAAGCCAACAAATTCTCTCTCTCTCTTTCTTTATTTTTGTAAAAGAAACTTGTACCCCTAGAATACAACTTGCTCCCTGAGTTCGACCTCGGGAACTCTTTATTTCCGAGTAACAAATTGTATTAAACTGGTAATCACCTCCCTCTATACTATACTACGACGAAATAATAAAACTATAGAGGAAGTTTCTACACCAGTTTTTGGCGCCGTTGCCGGGGAGCAACGGCTATTCTAGAGGTAAACATTCCTGTTTCTTTTTAGTTTCTGATAATCTCCTCTCTTTTGTGCAGCTACAGGAAATCAAGAAAACAAGCAACCGCACGACAACCACTCCGAGGACAGGTAAAATTTTTTCCTCTTGCTATTAACCCCTAAACTCTAAAGAGGAAGAAAAGAAAAGAACAAGCAATATAGGGCTAACCTGTCTTCCATACTTAGTAACCATAAAGAGTTGCATGTTTTCAACTCATTACTCCTGCACACTATTAAGGGTATTTAAGGGCTAACACATTCTTGCTTGAGCCCTAATTACCCAACAAAGAATTAACTGGACCAAGTAGAGCCAACCTAGGATCCAACACTAGGGATTTAGAGACACACTCCTTAAGCAAGAATTGAGAAAACCAAATGAAGTGTGCCCAAGCCCTTGTTTGAAAATACCTATTCAAAGAAAACCTAAAACAATTGGCTCTCTAAACACTTGAACCCTAAAAGACAGGACCTAAAAGCTCTCAAAGAAAACAAGAGGTAAAGTTGACCCCTTGGGTCAACCAACCTTAAATTAGGTCACTCTTTGCACTTAAAAGACTAAAGTTCAAGTGAAACCTTAAGCACCCTGATCTTAAAATAAAAATTGGTAGACTTAAGAGGTCAAGATCCCCATTCTGGTCTACCTGGAACCGCAGTGACAAGAGAGGTCGGGTGGGGGAAACCCTGTAACCCGTGGGGACGCTCTACCGTGTAGGGGTCTTCGCGGGACTCTCCCTCTCTGGCTGCCCAGGTAATTCTCAGGTGGACGATCTTTCTGATTAAGGGGTCCATCTGCCCCGCACCTCTATAGTCACCCAACACATTTGTGGGTGTCTTGATTGGGTCCAGCACCTTCTAAACTTACCTCTTCCAACAGTGCATGTACGGAAGGAGGTCCTTAAGACCACCCTTAAGACCTCCTTTAGAAATTCGCTCTCGTCAAGGCCAAGCCTCGACGCCCGTGTTTGTGTAGCAACACCCTCACATTATTCTCTCTTCTGATTCAGAACCAAGTTCTTATTCTTCCCCCATCATGGCTCAGCCAGTTGAGGAAGAAAATAATCTGGAGCACCAGCTCCAGCGACTCAATGACCTCTTCCAAAACTTCGTGCACCCACCACAGCGTCCTATGATGCGGGACCACTACAATCCTGCTGCGGTGGCCATTGAGCCTCGAGTCAGAATCCCGACTGGAGGACCTGATTCTGAATTAAAGCCCAACATGATCCATGCTATACCTAAATTCCATGGGCTTAATTCTGAAGATCCCTTCCAGCACATCAAACAGCTAAAGCATCTGGCCCACACTTTTGGATCAGATGCGCAAAATCGGGATATTCTTCTCATGAAGATGTTCTCCTTTTCTCTTATGGACAAGGCCGCCCATTGGTATCAAACTCAGACCCGGCCGATCAACACTTGGGAAGAACTTCAATCCGAGTTTTTGAAAAAGTTTTTTCCCGTTGGTCGGACCAACGCCTTGCGCCATCAGATTACACACTTCACTCAACAATCAGGAGAACCTCTCCATGAGGCATGGGATCGTTTTCAGGATCTCATGAGAAAGTGCCCCCATCACGGAGTTCCTAAATGGGAACAAGTCCAATCTTTTTACCAGGGACTCCGTGAGGACATCCGCCTTTTCGTCAATGCAACTTGCGGAGGAAACATCATGGGTCAACATGAAGACACCGTATGGGAGATTCTCGAAAACATGTGCGAGAACTCCATCAACAATGACTCCATGGGATTATTCGACAGGACGAATACCCGCGCAGCGACGAATCTTAAGGGAGCACATGAGGCGTAGGGCCTGTCCGCATCAGTCGACCTGGAATTAATGGCCAGTCGATTGGACAAGGTCTCAATCATTGAGAAGAGTGTGGATGAGCTGACTCAGCACTTGCAGCGAGCCACCTCCGCGCGTAACTCCTTTGCACAACCTCCTTCCACACAGGAGACTGTGCAAAACATCTTTCACCGATCTTCCCCTAGGATGGATCCATATCCATCCCCATCTGATTCTCGGATCGGAGGATCATCCGATCCTTTCTACACCAGCCCGGGGAACTCCATTCCCCCTTTCCCTGATTCTCAAGAGGTTCCTCAGACCTGCGAGGACCTCAACGCCATCCAGAACGACCCATTCTCCAACACTTACAACCCTGGATGGCGAAACCATCCCAATTTTCAGTGGGCGGGAAATTCCCAAACCCAAAGACCACCTTTTCAGTCCCGCCCACAGCCCTCTCGTCATTACCAGCCGCCTCAGCCTCGGCCCAACCCTACTTATCCATCAGGGCCAAATCAGGATCAAATGTCCCTAATCCTTCAGACTCTGGCTGACATTCAAAGAACGAATGCGGCTATTCAAAAACAGCACAAGGACGAACTTACAGAGGTTAAAACTCAACTGGCCCAGTTGGCAAATTCTCGCCAGCCAGGCACACTCCCTTCCCAACCTCTTCCTAACCCGAATAACGTGCCAACCCAGAAGCGCGTTATGAATCCAAATTTAGGCCACGCACAATGGATTTATCAGGCCCCTACTGCTCCATCTCCAGACGAGATGGAAGCTTCAACTTCTTATGCGGAATTTCAGCAGCAGCCACCCCTCTTACCAAACCCAAACCAAAATCAGGCCGGATTAAATTCTGTAACAACACGTAGTGGTAAAACAACTCAAGACCCGCATTATCCAAACCACTCCAAGCCTGATAACCATGACCCTAGGATAGTTATCCAAGATACCACTATCCCGGATCCACAACCTGGACCTATCCTAGAAGAACCAACCAAGATCCCGTTTCCCGAGGCCTTGACCAAGGGAAAGAAGACCACCAAACCCGTGGCCCTTGAGGAGGACCTGGTCAAGCTCTTTGAGCAGGTCCACATAAACATCCCCTTGATGGATGCAATCCGCCACGTACCAGCTTACGCACGATTTCTAAAGAATATATGTACACCCCAGCGTAAGCCGCGAACCAAGGGAGGGAGCCCAATTGTTCTGTCAGAGCAAGCCAGCTCTGTAATCCTCAGTAGACTCCCACCCAAGGCAAAAGATCCTGGTACTCCCCTGAATTCCTGCAAGATAGGTGGTACCCAATTTGATAGAGCATTGTTAGACTTGGGTGCATCCATAAACCTGATACCCACATCCTTACTTGACCATCTAGAAGAATCTGAGCTAAAACCAACCGAGGTGACATTACAATTAGCAGATAGATCTATAAAGTCACGAAAAGGGATTCTCGAGGATGTTATCGTAAGAGTGCGGGATTTCTATTTCCCAGTGGACTTTATAGTCCTAGATATGGACGCACCTGAGAACCCTAGGGATACACCAATCATTCTAGGGAGACCTTTCTTGGCTACTGCTAGAGCCAACATCAGCTGTGAGGAGGGCCAAATAGAGCTTAAGTTTGGAGATCAAACACTGAAAATTGATATATTTAAGGCCCAACAAGGAATTAATTGCGGCGTCATCGAACAAATTTGTGACATCAGGACCTTGGTTGATGAATCACACTTCCAGAATGACTCGATTATGCCTCATCAACCACAGAAGGATCTTGACCCGCAAACAGAGGAGTCGAATCCAGATATGAATAACCCAGTAACTCCCACCCTTGAACCTCACATCTATACTGAACCACCCGCTGCTGCTGATAACCCCATCCTCGAACTGAAACCCCTTCCTGCTCACTTGAAATACATCTTTTTGGGTTCTAATCAGACCCTTCCTGTGATTATCAATTCCAACCTCAGTCCTGAACAGGAATCCCGTCTGATTGTTGTCCTCCAGCAACATCGCAGAGCCATCGGGTGGACTCTCGATGATTTGACTGGAATAAGTCCCTCTTATTGTACTCATCATATCTATTCAGAAGAGGGCACACGACCTTCTCGTGAAATGCAGAGACGCTTAAACCCCAATCTGCAGGAGGTCGTGAAAAAGGAGATCATCAAGTGGTTAGATGCCGGAATCATCTACCCGATCTCCGATAGTCGTTGGGTGAGCCCAATTCAGGTTGTGCCCAAGAAGGCAGGACTCACCACTATAACGACTGAGACCGGAGAAATCATTCCTACCCGATTAGCCAACTCGTGGAGAGTCTGTATAGATTACCGCCGACTCAATTCCTCCACAAAGAAGGATCATTTCCCACTACCCTTCATTGATCAAATTCTCGAAAAACTTGCGGGAAATAGGTTCTTCTACTTTCTTGACGGGTACTCCGGTTATAACCAGGTGGCAATCCATCCTGAGGACCAAGAAAAGACCACATTCACCTGCCCCTTCGGAACATACGCTTTCCGAAGGATGCCTTTCGGTCTTTGCAATGCACCCGCTACTTTTCAGCGATGCATGCTTGCCATATTCTCAGATATGGTAGGTGATTATCTGGAAGTCTTCATGGATGACTTTTCAGTTTTCGGAGCATCATTCGACGATTGCCTCCAGCACTTGGTCCAGATACTCAGGCGGTGCATCGATGTGAATTTGGTTCTTTCCTGGGAAAAGAGCCATTTCATGGTGCCTGAGGGAATTGTCCTGGGACACTCAATTTCGGAAAAAGGTATCCAAGTGGATCGAGCTAAGATTAATCTGATTTCTCACCTTCCTATGCCGAGCTCGATCAGGGACATCCGTTCCTTTTTAGGGCATGTCGGTTTTTATCGACGATTTATCCCTGATTTTTCAAAAATCGCTCGCCCCCTAACCACTCTTCTCTCCAAGGATGTTCCTTTCGAAATTTCCAAGGAATGCACTCAAGCATTTGAAATCCTGCGTGACCGAGTCACCCAAGCCCCGATCCTACAGTCCCCTGATTGGTCTCAACCCTTTGAGATCATGTGCGATGCATCCGACTTCGCTGTAGGAGCGGTTTTGGGGCAGAAAATTGACGGGAAGCCTGTGGTCATTTACTACGCCAGCAAAACACTCGATGAGGCTCAGCGTAACTATACGGTTACTGAGAAAGAGCTGCTAGCTGTAGTATTTGCCCTAGAAAAATTCAGATCGTACCTTCTGGGTTCCCGTGTCATCATATACTCGGATCACACAGCTGTGAGGCATCTCCTTGCAAAGAAGGACGCGAAACCTCGATTAATCCGATGGATCTTGCTGTTGCAAGAATTTGACCTTGAGATTCGCGACAAAGCGGGAAAGCAAAATGTGGTAGCTGATCACTTGTCCCGTCTTCCTTCTGAAATAATTGACCCTTCCGGACCCATCACTGAGCATTTTCCCGATGAGCACCTGCTGACTATTGGTACTAGCCTTCCATGGTTTGCTAATGTAGTAAATTACTTGGCATCTCATCAGATCCCGTCCGATTGGCCGAAGGCCAAGAAGGACAAATTACGCTCCGATGCCAAGTATTACATTTGGGAAGACCCGTACCTCTTCCGCATAGGTGCCGATCAGATCATCCGGAGATGTGTCCCGGAAGAGGAATTCAACAATATCCTCTCTTTCTGCCATGACCAGGCATGCGGTGGCCATTTCGCCGGGCATAAAACCGCATCAAAAGTCCTCCAGTGCGGCTTTTACTGGCCCACACTGTTCAAAGACGCATACAATCACTGCAAGGCATGCAGTCGTTGCCAGACTTTGGGCAACATGAGCCATCGCGACATGATGCCTATGCAACCGATTCTAGTATGCAAAATCTTTGATGTTTGGGGGATTGATTTTATGGGCCCCTTTCCTGTTTCGGATGGTTTCGAATACATTCTGTTGGCTGTGGACTACGTGTCCAAATGGATCGAAGCCATACCGACCCGAACCTGTGATCACAAAATCGTTCTCAAATTCATTCATCAAAACATTTTCTCAAGGTTCGGGATTTCTCGTGCAATAATCTCTGATGGGGGGACCCATTTCACAAATGCTCAGTTTAGGTCACTGATGACCAAATACGGGGTGTCTCACCGAATCTCTACTCCTTACCACCCCCAAACTAATGGTCTAGCTGAGCTGTCTAATCGGGAGATCAAGAAAATCCTGCAAGTCACTGTTCGACCTGACAGGAAGGACTGGTCGTCCCGACTTCCGGAAGCATTGTGGGCCTATAGGACCGCCCACAAGACCCAATTGGGCATGTCTCCCTTTAGACTGGTGTACGGAAAGGCATGCCACCTTCCTGTAGAACTGGAGCATAAAGCCTATTGGGCAGTACGGAACTGTAATCTAGATCTTTCCAAGGCTGGGACCCACAGAAAACTCCAAATCAGCGAGATCGATGAATTACGCCTAGACGCGTACGAGAACTCGCAAATCTACAAGGAGTGGGTTAAAGCCTTCCACGACAAACACATCTCGAGAAAGATCTTTCATCCTGGTCAGAAGGTCCTACCCTTTGATGCCCGACTAAAACTCTTCCCAGGAAAACTGAGATCCAAGTGGGTCGGACCATATTTGGTCCGACAGGTTTTTGGAAATGGAGCAATCGAAATCAGTCCACTCAGCCACGATTCTGAACCTTTCATCGTGAACGGTCAGAGACTCAAGCCGTTCATTGATGTAACTTCTACTGATTTGGCTGAAGCATCTTATATCCTCCATTCCCCTTGAGCTTATTGCGCCCAGCCGATGGCGTAAAACTCAGCGCTTAACGGGAGGCAACCCGTCATTTTCCTAAAAATCCAAAACTTTTTCTGACACCTTTTTGCACTTAAGGTTCACCCTTGTAGACAGCCGACCCCACCTCAGATGCTTGCATCTGGGATTAGAAATCGTCCGCAAAAATTCAACCCGACCCATTCACGCATCCAAATTTCTGTCTTAAGGAATGAACTAAGCTAAATAAAAACCCCCTAGGTTACAATGAGGACATTGCAAATCTTAGGCATGGGGGGGTATGAAAGTGCAAAACTGGTAAGAAAAGGTTTCAAACAAAAAAATTCACATATGCCAAAAACACCATAAAAATTAAAAATTTTCGAAAAAGAATAAGAGAGGAGAAGGAAATTTTGTGAAGGAGAAGGAGAAAAGAAACAAAATGAAAAAGGAGCTCAAAATTATGAGAAAAAAGTGATAGTCATTAGTAAGGAACTAAGGAATTAATCTAAGTTCTAGACCTCATTCAAGAAAATAACTGAAAAGTGCACAATGAGATTAGTAAGAATGCAAACCTTAGGCATTCTTGAATAGACTCTTAGTACCCATTAAGATCTGGAAACCTTGCAGAAGCGTCGCAAAATTCTGAAAAGAACACCTAGAATAGGAGCGGCCGATCAACACAAGTTGATTTGGACGAGTTCCCAGCGCGGAGAGACGGGAAATCCCCTCGAAGATGCGTAACAAAATATCATCTCCTCGGTGCTTGTCTCTTAGGATATTTACATATCCTACTGGGGGCATGTAAGCACTCTGCTGGTTCAGATTCCATGGATGGCATTATCTCGAAGTGTCAATTGCCAGGGTCTGAATTCAGCCACGGAACACCATGGATGGGATTATCTCGAAATCTCAATAGCCAGGGTTCCGGGGGTTGCCATGGGCGGTGCTATCTAAAAGCATCGATCGCCAGGAACCCTTGAGGATTGATGATGGGAGCAAGGAACCTGATACAGACCGTGTTGAAAAGCCAATCCTAGGCTAGAACTAAAAAAAAAAAAGAGAGAGAAAACTCTCCAAACAAAATAACTTTCTATCTCTCTCTTACAAAACGCACTGCGAACTGAGCCAGGGCTAAAATCATTTCAAGCACGGGTGCTTTAACCACAAAGTCCAATAAACCTTAGGCTAGTTCTTGTGGGCCTTAAAAACCTTTGCTAAGGACTGAGGCTAAGGCTAGACAGATTTGGATCTTGATTGGTACTAGAGTACCTTTTAGGCCTATGGTCAGCATTCTAACCTAATCTGAGCTCAAATGAAAAAGCACTTATCTAAAGCTATTAAGAACTTCATGGTCTAGAACAAGGGTTGAAACCTTAAGTTTTTGCTAAGGGACTAGCAAAAGCTAGGCATGGGGGTATGATGAGAACCTCATCATGAGCTATAACTAGCTCATTTTGACCCAATACAAAGGATAAAAGCTCCTACATAACTCAAGGAAAGGCTTAACTCAGAGAATTCTGAGTTTAAGGAGAAAACAAGTCATAAGGGGTAAAAATGCAATTTTACCAGTATAATCTTCATACAGGGTAATTCATGGTCCAAACATAGGTCAAAGCAACCTAATAAGAATAAAAGTGGGATGAGATGATCTGGCAAGGGCTACAGCAATTCCAAGGAACTAAATGATAATCTGTAACCCTAAAACAAACCTACTTCAATTCACGAGGTTCAAGGCAAAGAAAAAATGGAATAAACCCTCTAAAATTCATAGAAAAATAATCTCTAGGGTTTAGAACCTTCAATTTGACCTTAGGAACCCACTTGACCTACATTGAGAACCATACCCAATTAATAACTTAATTTGGGTTTTTGCGTAAATTGACCAGTCAAACAAGGTTTAATCTAGAAATAAAATTCACCATCAGATTCCTTAGGTCCTAATTAGTCATGTATAAAAACTTGAGCCTAAGAAGAAACCTTCTTGACCAACTTTACACTTTAGTCCTCATATATTTACTTTTTGGCCCTCAACTTTTGAACCCTCGCATTTTGGCCCCTAACTCTCCTTCGTTCTTTGCGTTCAGGTCCTCCCTGCAAAACCTGCCAGCACCATGCTCCGGCGACCTTGCGCGGAGCATGGCGCCGCGCAGGGTGAGGGGGAGAGTCTGGCAAGTAAACCGGGGGTGCCCTGCGTCGTCAGCCGTCGCAGGGACACCGCCCTGGTCGCTGTAACCCACCATACCGGCCGTGCGAACGCACGGACGGTATGGGTTTCCATCTCCGGCGTCCTCCGACGAGGGAGACACGTTGTCTCCCTCCGCCTTCCTCCCTGATTCGGTCCCTATAAATACCCCCGTCGCTCCACCGTTCTTCCCAGCTCGGATCTGACGGAGAAAACCCCCAACTTTCCTCTCTTCTCACTCCGGCAGACGCCCACCAGCTCCGGTGGTTCTTCCTCCTCCTCCTCTTCGCTCTGCCGCAATACCAGCAGCAGAGACTTCTTCCCCTGCTCTTCCCGCGCCACGCCGCACCCAGCTGGCGCCTCTCCGGCCCTCTGCTCGCCGCCGCCCCTTCCCCCGGGCATCTTCTTCTCCGGCGACAGTCGATACGACTGTCGTCCGCTCCGGCCCCTCCTCGTCCTGCTAAGTAGGTAGAACTCCTCCTCTTCCTCCCCTCTTCCTTTTCCTCACTTTAAACATCTACTGTCGCCCTCGATTCCGACCAATCACCCTCACCTTCTCCGCCTCCGGCCATCCTCCGGCGAGTCGCTCCCATCACTCCAGCATCCCACACGGCTCGCCGACCTGCACATAATCTCCGCCTCCTCACCCTAATCCATTTCCGCCCCTCCACTTCCCCCAAATCACCCTCTGCAACTCCACCGAACAAACCCATCTCCCGACCCACAGTCCGACCTAGGGCAACCCTTAGGCTCCGCCCCGCCGCCTGCACACCCCCCGACCACCTTCGCCGTGCCACGGCGAAGGTCCTCCACGTTTCTGATTGGGCCGAGAGGCCGTTTTTCTGTGGGCAGGTACCTGCGCTCGTCGCTGCCATTGTTGAAGCGAAGCAGCTTCTTCACCTGCTGCCCCAGGTGCGCCACGCCCAGGTTACGCTCCCAGACAGCGCAAGGCGCCTTCGCGAAGTACCAGGCTGCAGTCGAGTCGAAGCCCTCGCGCGAAGGTCTCGCGTAACGCTGCGATTACCAGCTGCTTCCTCCGCGCAGGCGCGAAATTGGGGTGGGACATTTAGTCCCACCTCGGAAGGCTCTGAAGGAGCGCAGCGGTATAAAGCGAAAAAGTGCTGGAGGCTTATTGCCTCAGCACACGGGGTGAGGTCCCCTTCACCCGCCCGGTTACCCGGTCTCGTCCGCGCTCACGCCCCGCGGACCTGGCCCGGACCCGACTTAGACTGACCTGCACTCCTCGCCCACCACGCACGCCGATGGGCCTGGACCCGGGCGCGACCCGTTCCCGGCTACCCGGCAGCTCTGGGAGAGCTATCCTATGAGCGGATTCTGTGAGAGAGAGACGCGGGGGAGGGTAGAGATAGGTTTTGCCCCTCTCTAATCAAGCTGTGTAAGTGTGCAGGCACAGGTGAAGAAGAGCACGAGAAGAAGATCTGAAGAAAGGAAAAGAAGAAAGAAAGAAAAAGAAGAAGAACAGGACCGCTCTGCAGAAAAAAAGGAAGAGCAGAAACAGCTGAAAGGAGAAGAAGAACATCACCACTGCAGATAAAGAAGAACAAAGGAAGAGAGCAGAAGATCTGAGAAGGAAGAAGAGGAGAAGCAAAGAGAAAAGAAGAAAAGCCAACAAATTCTCTCTCTCTTTCTTTATTTTTGTAAAAGAAACTTGTACCCCTAGAATACAACTTGCTCCCTGAGTTCGACCTCGGGAACTCTTTATTTCCGAGTAACAAATTGTATTAAACTGGTAATCACCTCCCTCTATACTATACTACGACGAAATAATAAAACTATAGAGGAAGTTTCTACACCATAGGGTCAGTGTCCAAAACTAAGAAGTCAACAGGAAAGAAGAAATCCTCCACTCTTACGAGGACATCTTCCAAAATTCCCCGTGGTGTCTTAAGTGATCGATCAGCAACTTGAAGGATTACAGGGCTAGGCTTCAGATTGCCTCCCCCAAGTTGTTCATACACGTAGCTCGGAAGGATGTTCACCCCCGCACCCAGATCAAGTAGAGCCTCATCAATTTGTAAGTCACCAATAACTATAGAGATATATGGGGCTCCTGGGTCCTTAAGTTTCGGGGGTGTGCCATGTTGAACAATTGAGCTAACAGAATTAGGCAGGACAACCTTTGATTAGACCTGTTTTCTAGATTGTCGCTTTTTCGTGCACAAGTCCTTTAAGAAGCAGGCATAAGATGGAATCTGCCTGATAGCTTCAAGCAAAGGCAGGTTAATCTGCACTTGCTTGAAAGTTTCCATAATCTCATCCGTCTTATCTTTGGCTCCAGATGAGCCAGCAGAAGTCTGCCTAGAGGTGGATAAGCGCTCTGGAAAAGGCACTCTCGATCTCTGGGTGGAAGGGTTGTCATGTCGAGTAAGGGGTGGAACGGGGGAAACTTCTTCCGGTGAGGTGATTTCAAGCGGAGAAGATTTGGGCAAATCTTCTCCAGTGGGGGTGAAAGTCGGGGTGGATGGTTTTTTAGGGGGTGAGATTATAGGAGCATCAGGTTTGGAAATTTCTTTCCCACTCCTCAAAATAGTCACCTCTTGAGCATGCTCCCTAAAGACAATCCCTTTTCCTTTAGGATTTTCCTCAGCAGCACTGGGAAACTTCCCAGTCTCCCTCTGTCTAACGGCCTCAACAAGGTGTCCAATTTGTGATTTCATCTCATGTATAGCCTTGTCTTGAGATTGGATGATGGCACTTTGACTTTCTTGCATAGTTTTCAACATCGCCTTCAATTCATCCATCTCAGAGGTTTTAGGTTGGGCAAAGGTCTGAGGTTGGTTCATTTGATGGTTTTGAAAGGATTGTGGTTTGTAATTCCCTGAATTTGAGACATTTCCTTGTCTCCATGAAAAGTTTGGGTGATTCCTCCATCCCTCATTATAAGTGTTGGAGAAAGGATCATTACGAGGTCTTGGACGGAACCCTTGAGCGGCATTCAAATCCGCTTGTACAAGCTCAGGGAATTGGGAGGCCAAGTGGCAATCCACAGTGGCGTGTGTATTGCCTTGACAAATTACACATTCGGAAGCTTGGGATGTGGAGGTGTTAGGTACGAATGAACTCGGGTTCGACATAAGCCTTTCCATGTTTTGATTCAATAATTGAATTTGATAGGCTAAATTCTGGGTGTCCCTTGCTTCATTCGCCTTCAACTTTCTTTGCATGAGAGTGGGCTTTCTATCCATGTAGGCAGAATTTAAGTGAATAGAATTCTCACTCAAAGTATCAAATAAGTTCCAAGCTTCATCCTCAGTCTTAGATAGAAAGGTTCCTGCACAGGCACCATCCACAGTTTGCCTACGCGAATCATTAAGTCCAGTGTAGAACCTTTCAACCAGTTGCCATTTAGGCACTTGGTGATGTGGGCAAAGTCTCAGAAAATCGTTAAAGCGCTCCCACACATCATGGAATGCTTCCCCATCCTTTTGAACAAAACTCATAATTTCCCTCCTAAAGTGATTTGTTTTGCTCATGGGGAAGTACTTCTTCAAAAACTCCTTCTTCAGGGCATCCCAAGTATTTATATTATCAAGGGTGCGATACCAATACTTGGCTTTGTCCTTTAGGGAGAAGGGAAAGAGGGTCTGCATTTGAGCGTCATCAGTAACGCCCTGCAGCTTCACCGTGGAACAGACCTCGGTGAATTCCTCAATATGTCTGTAAGGGTCTTCCCTAGTAGTACCATAAAAGGAGGGTAGCAAGGATATGGTACTACTTTTGATCTCATATGGATTGTCCCCTCCAGGTCTATGTAGTGCTGGGCCAGCTTGATTGGTTGGGATGAAATATTCCTTAAGGCCCCTTTGACCGGCCATTTCTACCCTTGGAAGGTCTCTTCTTAGAATTCTTTCAGGTTCAGGATCAAATACAAGTTGTCTCCTAAGAGAACGCCTACCAAGCATGAACTACAAACACTATTCAAAAGGACTTGTTTGGTCTTTACAGATTTAGGCTTTTGACTTTAGTTCAAATTGTAGGTGACAAAACAAGTTGCCCAATCAATTACGCGTCTATTGTCAACCTTCGAAATGCCTAAAAAGACCTACTTGGAACTTAGGTATTCTTCCCTAAATCTCAAATGGTCAAGTAAATCCAAAGACGGAAGATCGAGGGATAAAAGTAGGCCTAAGCCTTCCTTTGAAGCTGTGCTTTCGCGGTGCTTCTCAACTACCCCCAAAAATCCGTCACAGAGTATCCCCCTCTTTGGATTTACAAAACCTTTGATCTCAAGTTCCGAACACTTCGGAATCCAACGATAGGAGGGCTCTTGTCCTAGCCGTTTCAAGACTTAGGAGTGTCTAAATGAGTGCTGTGGTGCAATAGATATAAGTGTGTATTCACTGCAAAATGATTTTGAATTTTGAATCGCACACCACGTTTTACAATCAAGTCCTTGATTTTTAGATGTCCCTCCTTTAATTAGTCCTTTTTTCGAATATATGTGACCACTTGTTAGATCGCTTCAAGACAAACTTTGTGGTCTTTGAATTAAATCACAAATGCAATGCGTGATCAAGAATAGGATGCAAAGTAAGAGAATGCGTACCTTGCCTCCAGCGATCTACAATGCAAGAATGCACGCAATGCAGAGAAGTAAATCTAGCGGCTGCTCATATAGACCTAAATGGTACATCCTAAGGCAGGCAGCTTCTAGTAGGCAGCTCATTTTTTTTTTCTATTTTTTTTTAGAACTACTTATGCACAAGCAAATAAAAGTAATAAAAAATACCTAAATCTAAAGAAAAGGGAACAGGCTCCCAAAAATTACCCAACACGGGCCCAAAACAAAATCGGGGAACAAACCCCTCAAAATATGCCCCAGAACAAGGGTTTCAAACTAACTGCAATGTAAAATTAAATCTAAAGTCTTAATTCTAGTCTAATTAAACTAGTGACTAAATACAATGGTGTCCGTCTCGTCCTCCCCCTTCTCCTCCGTTTAAAAATTGCTCGTCCAATTCTCCTCTGGCGATGTCAAGGGTCACCTCTCACAGTGGCTGATTCTTGCATAAATTTTCTCGCACAGAAAAGAAAATAATAAATGGTCAAATCACTGTGCAATTGACAAATAATCAAAATAAAATCAAGCGAAATTATTGCGTTTGTTGCCTCCCCGGCAATGGCGCCATTTGACTGGTCGATTATTCGCTTCAAAGTCGTTTGCAGTTTAATGTGGTGGAAAAATCGACTAATCAATATTTAAGAAAAAAAAATAACCACTCGCAGAGGAGCGGGTCATATCCACAGGGAGGCAATGACGTAATAAAATTCGCACCAGTTAAAAACGTTTGTTCGTAGCTAGTTTGGACAAGAATCAAGCCAAAATTGCCTTCAGATTAAGGTTGAAGCAAGAAACAATGCTGAAATAGCAATTCTGGGAAACTAGAGGATATTTTTCGCAATGCATAATCAACAAAATATTATTAAAAAGTGACAATGGCAGAAAATGTAATTTTTAATTAGTAGGTTACTGTAGCAAAATAGGGGATTTTTTTCCCCTTTGCCTTGCGCGACGAGGAGTGGATGGCCAGACACGGGAAGCTCGGAGGAAGTCCCTTGGACTGAGGGCTTCGAAGAGGTGGTGGCGGCGTGTCGTGCGGCGGCCGGACGAGCTCCGGCGGAGGTGCTGCAGCCGGTGCCGCAGCTACTTTGGCGTGAGCACGCGCGGCCTGTTGGCGGTGAGGACTGCCGTGTGCTGCTGCTGCATGCTGGCTGAAGGCGTGGGTGCGCATTGCAGCCAATGCGCGCTCTGTTGGCGTGGAGAGCGGGTGCTGTTGGTGATTTTGTAGGCATGGGATGTTGCGGGTGACTTCAGGCGGGTGCTGCTGGCGGTTAGCAGAGGGCGTGGGTGCGGCTGGAGGTTCTACAGGCGCGGGGAAGTTGCGGGTACTACTGGAGGTGAGCGGGTGCGGGTGCGGGTGCGGCTGGAGGTGAGAGGGTGTGGCTGGAGGGAGTGGAGATGGCGCTGGAGGTGAAGTGGTCGGATGTGGTTGTGCGGGCACGGGTGGCCTTCAGACGGGTGCGCAGGCTGTTAGCAGAGGGCGCGGGTGAGCGGTAAGGTGCAGGCTGAAGGTGAGTGGGTGGCTTCAGATGTCCGGGAAATTTCCCGGACGTCTTAAGTGACTGAATGGGTGGTTGAACAGTAGCTGCGGCGGTGGTGGTTGGTGACGACGGCGAGGGAGATGCACGCTAAGGTGCTCACGGTAATGCGGACGAGCTTCGGATGGCGGTGTGGCCTGTCACACCACACGCCCACGGTGGTGGAGACTCGCTGCCACGATTGAGGTCGGCAGTATGGAATGGAAGAAAGGATTTCTCTCCTCTGCACAGTGGTGGTCGATGGTGGAGGCCTCCCGAGCTCGACTGCCTCCCTCCTCCTTTTGTAGTGGCCTACACAAATTTGAAATCAGCTGCCTGACCAGATCCAACACATCCGCTCCTCCTTGAATGGGTTCTTCACTGCAGTAGCTGGTGGCGTTGGTGAGGCAGCCAGCCATTCCTGCAAGAAGAAGAATAAATAAAATGATGTTAAAATATTAGGGTCATTTATATACAGACCCTCAACATTTATGTTAATGAAAATAATGTACCTAATTGGTTATCTAATTAGATGAATGCCATTCTAAGTTAATTCTAAATGCACTTAAAATATGAATGCAATGCATGGATTATGTAACTAAATTAAAAATATGAATTAATCTATTTACATCCTAATTTATGCTAAATAAATGTTTGAAATAACCTAATGTCTAGGCACTTAAATACTTAAATAGCCCACAACTATGGGCTAATCAAGGGGCATCTTGGATAGATGGATCCAAAAAGGGGTAGCCCTAGTGAGCAGTATTTGGGCTCAAGGTCCTAGTGTGGAGTTGCAATTCCGCCTGATTTGGCAAGAAAGAAAGGGCAATCTGGTCTTCAAGAATGTGGACCGACGGTGAGTAGCCCGAATATGACTCAGACCATGAGGTATGAGAAGCAGAGAAAACCTCATCAGAAGTCTGGTCAGGAGAGGGTACGGGAAAAGGGAGGGATGGGGGAACGTCACAATATGTGTCGGTCAGGCAATTGTCCGTATTTAAAGGCAATCCACAGCAGTCAGAATAGGTCCCAATTAGTCCGATACACGCGCTGACGGCCATGTCCTCGTCAGACGTGTCATCCTCGATGCAATCACAATCAAAGTTCTTGGCTACCTTGAAGATGTTGAGCTTGAGCTTCTCAGATCCAACAACAATCTCAATACGGCCCGACTCGCAGTTGATATGGGCACGGGTTGTGGCCAAGAAAGGTCGACCAAGGATGATTGGATAATCAGAAAGTGAGCTAGGAACTTCCATATCCAAAACAAGAAAGTCAACGGGAAAACAGAGACTGTTGACCCTAACCACCACGTCTTCCACCACACCCTTTGGTATTTTGACAGAACGATCTGCCAACTGTAACGTGATAGGGATGGGTTTCAGATTTCCTAAGGCAAATTTCTCGAGCATGATGGTTGGTATAAGATTGATGGAAGATCCTAGATCAAGCAGAGCATGGTTAAAATTGTAGCCTTGGATGCTACAATAAATAAGTGGTGTGCCCGGATCTTTCTACTTCGGTGGTAGATTTGACAATATAGCACAACTCGCATGAGGCGAGAGAATCATCGGATTCTTTATTTTCTTTGACTGTCGCCTGGGTGTAGTGTAGTCTTTGAAAAATCGGGCGACAGTAGGTATGTGGTCGATAGCCTCGAATAGGGGTACCTTGATTTCAACATCCCTGAATAAATTACGCAGGTTATCAAAGGCCTGCGTATCCTTTTTCTTGCCTTTTGGCTCCCTCAGTAGAGCCTCAGGGAATGGGACCAATTCTGGTACTAGTTTGGGTGTATCGTCCTCACGAGAATGCGGTGCGCATCTCGAATGAGAGGGCGATGAAGAAGATGGGCCAGGATCAGGTCGAGGCGGATCAACGGTTTGCTTACCGCTCCTCGTAGTAATCGCATTAGACATTGCAGGTCCAGTGGGATCATAAGGTGGAGGAGGGTTCACAATAGGGACATAAGGGTAAGGTGCTGCAACGGGATTAGCCTGAAATCCTGGTGGAATGCTCGGAGCCTGCAGAATCTAATGAACCTGACCATGAGAAGGCCGTACCTGTGGTTGAGGACCATGGGGTATGAAATTTCGCGGGTTGGGAACAGGTTGGGCTGGAAGAGTGCCCTGAGATCGAGTCACCATGCGTAGTTGACTGATCTTAGCATTCTGCTGCGCCAATTGGTGCTGAAGAGAGGTCATGTTCTCTTCATGGTGCTTAGACATTTCCGCCATCATTCGCATCAGTTTATCATGAGGATTCGATGCGTGTTCTGTTTGCGGTATGCAAGGATCAAATGGCAGATTCGCCACAGGATTAGATTGGGCCCTTGGGATGACGGGTGTGGATGGTCGCATTGGCCCACCCGTAGGGTTTTGGCGCTGCAGGTTATTGGACCATGCAAAGTTCGGATGATTTCGCCACCTTAGGTTATAAGTAGCAGAGAACGGGATGTTCCCCAGGGTGCAAGCTTCTTCTAAGCTAGAAGACGAGTCCGCATGTAAATATGCATCCGAGCACACAGAGGCTTGGTCCTCCGTGTCAAAATACTACCTTGCAGAAAAGATATCTACATGACTTACCGAATCGCTCGGCATGACACTCAGTAAGGAAGATCTCACGGGGTTTTTGGGGATAAGCCTGGAGTTGGAAGGATTGGGATTGTGACGAAGTGGTGAGGTGGGGGTGTTTGCCATAGAACAGGCAGGATTGGCCAGAAGCTCATCCAGCTTCTTGTGCACGACGGAGACCTCATCCAATTTTTGTGTGATAAGGTTAAGATCAGTGGATGAATGGGAGGATCCCGTGTCAACTTCGTGAATATTACGCGGTAGGCTGGTACGATTAAAGGTGACAATGGAGGCATTGTTCATTGTGTTTTCACTCATGTTTTCAAATAATTCAAATGCTCCATTCTCATCTTTATTCATGAAATTTCCTCTTAAAGAAGCGTCTGCAATCTGCTTCAAAGTCTCATTTAGCCCATAATAGAAAATCTGGGCTATATGCCACTTAGGCAAGCCATGGTGCGGATACTTCCGGAGGAGGTCATTATACCTCTCCCAAGCCTCATGAAACTGTTCGCCATTTTGTTGCGTAAAGGAAGTTATAGCACGGCGAAGCGCATTGGTTCACCCGATTGGGAAGAATTTCTTGAGAAATGTTGTTCGCATCTCTTCCCAAGAATGGATGGTTCTCCCAAGGGTGCATAACCATTGCGGCGCTTTATCCCGCAACGAAAACGGGAACATTTTTCATGAGGACAATTGATAACCCGATGTTTCTTGGTTTAACCATTTCAACCAATCGGGTTAGGTCTTCCAAATGGAGAAAAGGATCTTCACTTGCAAGACCATGGAAGTGGAAGTTTATCAAGCCAATTATATTGGGTTTCAATTCAAAATCATCCCCACCCATGGGGACCCGAATTTATCCTATGGTCTCTGTAGTAGCGGGATTTTGATAAGAGCTAAGAGACCTAGTCTCCTCCCGTTCATGATGGTTCTGCATTTCCTCCAAGGTTTCCCTAATGGCTTCAATCTGCTCATTATACATTTCCATTTGGGCTTGGAGGCAGGTTATGGGGTCCATGGCTCCACCACCTAGTGGGTTTTGAGGGCGGTTTCCTCCCTCGGGATTTGGGGGTGGGCGTGCAGCCATGTTTGTGGAGGAGGATGATGATTCGATTTCTGTCCTTCTAAAATTATCAGACAATGCAAATAATTCAAGGTTTTGTGACCTCCTCCCAAACATGCACTACCGCAGGAAGAATTGGGGAGATAAGAAGGGAAAAGGGGATGAGAGAAATGACGTCGCAAAGGTGCACTTGATGACAAATCAAGGCAATCAAAGTCCTAACCTCTACAATGTGCCCTTAGACCTAAAGATCTAAGTTACCTACTATCACGACCTACGGAACCAAATGCGAGCACTGTGGAACCACCAGGCCAGATTGAAAGGCCGTTTGCCCCAGTCTTAGACACCCGAGGCACTTTCCTTACGTGGGTATCGGAGAATATCAGCAATTGGTGCAGATATTCCCGCGATATAATGCGCGGCGGGGTGATGTGTATGTAAATATATATATATATATACAGATAGGGTTATAACTATATAGGTGTATATGTAGTTATGTATATAGATATGTAAATATATATATATATATATTTATTTATAACTAGATATATATGTATATATATTTAACTATATAGATATATATATATAGTAATATGTGTATGTGTATATGTTTATATATATATATATGTATTTATATCTATAGATATATAGGTATGTATGTATGTATGTATATATACTTATATATAGTTGTATAGGTATGAATATGTGTGTATATATATATATAAGTATGTATAGGTGTGTACAAGTGAGTGTGACTGTACAAGTGTGTGTGTGTGTACAAGTTGGTGTGTGTATGACTAAGGGAGTCGCTGGTGGAGTGTGAGAGAGAGCGGTTGAGTTAAGTCGTCCAGAGGTTGCGTCCGTCGTCTGATGGCCAAGGCACAGACGCAAGCGCAAGCGCGAGCGCTGTTGTCGCGCGTAGGCGGGTGCGGGAGCGTGAGAGAGGGTAATGCAGCGCATTACGCTGCGGGCGGGAGTGGACGCGGGTGCAGACGGGCGCCGGCGCAGACGCAGGCATTGGCGCTGATTGGCTGGAGGCGGTCGCGAGGAGGAGAGAGAGCGCGCGGTGACCAGATAAATGAGAAACAACTCGGTCACCGTACTATAGCTATAGTGTCGCGCTGAGAGGCGTGAACAGTAGCTACAGTGCTGCGCGGGATGGACAATCGGTTGCAGCCGATTCTGCATGCGCAGGCACACTGGAAGGCGCCTGCGCGGGCGGGGAGAGCCTACTACCGGTCTGCAGGAGCGTGCGCAGCAGCTGCTTCTGCTGCTGCTGCTGGAGCTTCTGACCTTGAAGCTCTGGCAATGGCGGCAAGGGCTTCAGTGATGGAAATAGAGAATGAAACAACCACGCCCACCTGCTCACGAAGGAGTTGGGCGGTGGTGGAACTCACAGTGGTGGTTATGGGACCATTGTGAGCTTGCTCCTGCCTGCAGTGTATCTCTTCAGTGGAAGAGCTACTGCATATGGAGAGGGAGAAGGGAGGACGATGGCCTGGAGGAAGGGTGTCTGTGATGGTGTGTGTTCCCCCCCGGCTCTCCTACGCAAAGGAGAGGCTAGGGCTTTTTAAAGAAGAAGATGCAACCCCCCCGCCATGCTGCTGGCAGAGCAAGTCCCGCCATGCTGCAGGCAGAGCAATGGAGCGAAGATGTGCATGCCCATGCCCTGAGCCACGCGATGGAGAAGAAATTCAAAGTCAAAATAAAAAATGAGGATGGTGAATTTGCAATGCAACCCTCGATGAAGACGTTAATTACATGGCCAATTATTCGCATTATCCTCCCCTCTCAAATAAATGCATGCAAGTGTCTTTTTACAAATGCAACTATAGCTACCTAATATGCAATGGCAGTGCTAGGAAATAACACAAGATGGCATATTTATTAGTGTATTTTTGTTGTGCAATCACTCCTCTAGAGTAAAAATTAGAATTTTTCCACCTCCCCCCTTCGTGGAGTATCCCGTGGTTGTCCTCTCACTCCATTCGGGAAGCGGATCCTGCGATGACGGCGACGTCTTGCCTCACCCCCGATTCTTCCCACTTTGTTCTCCTTCTTCCCACTCTGTCCTCTGTCTTCTAGGCATCGCCCCATCTGGCTCGTCCTCCAAGCATTCGTCGAGGAGGATAACTTCTCTCTACCTTCTCTTTTACTGCTTTCTAGTGTAGATTTTCGGCTTTGTAGTGTAGATTTCCTGCTTTCTAGTGTAGTGGGTAGTTGTAATTGTAATGAATATCAGCTTGTGATAATGATATCCATGTTTATTCTACCTCTCTTTTGTCTTTATTTGTAATATTCTCTCTCTGTCTTCTATTCTTTATTCTTTAAGTACATAGTTTAGATTCAAGTTGACTAGCTAATCTGCTTTGTGACAATTAAACAAACATGGTTTTGAATCAAACATCTGCCTCTCTGTGTTCGACCCAGAATTCTTAGAGTTTCAGTGTAAATTTATCTATTGACAGATTTCTTCGCAAATCGAAATACAATGATGGGTTTTCAAAATCTAATTCCGATCGCGTAATTTTCCGCTACTCAACACTTATCAGAGGCAGTTCCAGCTCAACCTAGCTCTAGCTAGGTTGAAACTAGCTCAGCTTAGCTCAACCACCCAAGCCTAGCTACTAGCATAAGAACTAGGTAGCTTAGCTAAGTAGTTGAGCTCCCCATGAAGCTACCTCAATAGATTAAGCTCCAGATGCAGCAACCACCAGCTGTAGATAATTTTCTCCAACTCCTCCATGAAACCCTAGCTCCACCACCTCTACTCTACTAGCTAAGATATCTTAGCTAGCTTAGCTAAGCTCCTAACACCACCCAAGCTCCATGGCTGCCCACTCCTTAACCCTTAACCCTAACTAAACCCCAACCTAACCTACCTAAAGTGGCGCCAACCCACACCAACCACCAACCACTCACACCCCTTCATGTTGGCACCAAAAACCTCTCATGCATCCCTTCATTTTGGCACCAACATGCCCTTAAATCCTAGCCCTACACATCACCACCGAAACCCATCCCTACCAACCACCTAACCCTTTCTAGAAACCCTCCTTTGGCACCAACCTTAAACCCCCTTAACTACCCTAAACCACACCCTAGTTGGCGCCAATACACCACCCACACCCCCTCATTTTGGCGCCACCTATATCTACCCTTAATCCCATAACCACCACCACATGGAAACATCCTAACCCTTCCTAAAACCCACGCCACTTAACCCACCTAAACCCTCCTATATTTGGTGCCAAAACACCTAACTACACCCCCACAGATCCCTTAAGTTGGTGCCAACTAACCCTAGCCATCCATCTCCTAACTACCACCCTATGACCTAGTTCTAGCCTTACAACACACTAACCTATCCCTTAACCCAACCCTGCATAGAGTTGGCGCCAACTCTTCCATCCACCATAACCACCACCTCATACACCTCTCTACCTCCACGCCAACCTTCATCCACCATCCATCAATCAACTTCCACATCCCAGCCTTCCATAACACCACCTTTCCTTTAACCCTAGTTAACTATCCTTACCCCCTACCACTCCTATATATACCCATACCTACCACCATTAACAAACACCTTGGGCTACATATTTTCTACCTATACTTCCACCTACATAGAAACACAAGAGAAGAAGAAGAAGAAGATTAAGGGGACACTTTGTCCCCTTGGTGCCTTCCCCTCTTCTCTTCTCTCTTGAGCCCATGCTAGCCAAGGGAAGAAGCCAGGCATTGGAAGGAGACCTAGGGTACAAGCCTACCCTAGGAGGAGGACTTGAGGGTGGTACACAACCACCCTTGGAGGAGGATTTAAAGGTTGATCACGCCACCTTTGGAGGAGAATTTGAAGGTGGAATTCCATCCACCTTAGAGGAGATCAGGCACGCCCCCCCCTTTGGGCTTGCCAGGAGACAACACCTTGGAGGAGCTTTGCAGGGAGAAGGAGCTCTGTTTGACTACGGGAGCAGCCGCAGTTGGAGCAAGAGCCTCTCTTCTTCACCAACATTCAGAGGATTAGTGTTTTGCATTTTCTTTATTTTCAATTGCTAGTAGTAGAAGCATTCCTCTACTAAGATTTATGTAAAACATTTTTTTCATTAATCAAAGTTGCCTTTTTCTCAATTAGCTTTTGTTGCAAATCTTCACTTTTTCTTTAGTGCATTTTAACTCTTTCTTTCTAATTACCCTAGGCCTCCACGTGCCTAGGGTGAGCTTAGAAAGAAATCATTTTGTACCACTTAGATTTTAGCTATTAGGTGTTAGTCCTTTCCGCCAACTATTTCACGATGGGCCCTTTATTTCAAAACCTAAAAAAATTTATATATTCAAAAACCAAAAAGAAAGTTGATTTCCGATTTCAAGTGAGAGACGTATTTTTGCAAACAAATTGCCTCCTTGGACGATCCTAGATACCCCACTGTCTAGGTTTAGAAATTTAAAAGTGTTTGCAAATTGCGTGTTACAACGATTTGAAAACCCCAATTACAAATCACACGTACTTTTACAACAACCACCTCTTAAGGTCGACGAGAACTCGGATGGATGCATCCCACACCACCTATTCAAGCTAGTGGGCCATCTCTCTAGGATGGCTGGGGCATGAACGGACTTGCCCCGCAACCCAGAGAATTGCTGCCTCTTAAGGCTGGCAAAGCTACTCCGGATGGCTAATGGGAATTCAAATGGAGGCACTCATGCCCCACTTATTAGCTGCTAGAAGAACTGGAAAATGTTGGAACTGAGGCTCTCACATCCTACTCTCCAGCAACTACGATGCCGGCTCCTCAGGCCGGTAAGGACTCGGGCCTGTGCACCTTGAGGTTCCACAGGCCACCTGATGAGTCCACTTTAGTGGACAATTATTTTGCCTAAAAGTGTTGATTCCATATTATTTATATGCATTAATTCATGCATATTAGTTCATAATAAATGTAGATTGTCATAACTTTTATGCATCTACTAGTTAGTTCTTCTATGATAAAGTGCAAAATAAATATTAAGTATAGATTGTGTTTTGGTGTATTTTGAAGTATAAATAATTACATATTTCTTTTAGGGATATTTGAAGAAAGAATACGAAACACTGTGAAAAACCAGGTGCATGCGTGCAAAATCTTCATCAGCCATTCTCGCATCGCCGTTATGAGAGTCTCGCAACAATTTCCACCTCCTTCCCCCCTGAGGTTTGCGACAGTTGCATCAATATCTTTAGGTTGTTGGAGAAGACTACAGAACAACACAGAGCAAGGGAGTTAGTGACGATTTCTATAAAAGAGGCTCGTGCACAAGGGGGGAGGATCTTCATCTTCTTCCTCGACCGAGTCCTCAAACACCATCACGGAACATGCGTAGATCGTGATCCAAGTGTGCACTATGGACCACCTCCTCTGCCATCACAAACCCACCATGACTGGTTGTGCGGTGACAGCGCATAGCCCCATAACCGTGAGCCTCCACCGTGACCATCGCACCACCGCCATAACCACCCTCACTATCTTCTCTTTCGCATCACCATGAGCCTTCATCCTCGACTGCGCCTCCTCTAGGCCATAGTGGCCACAGCCACAACAACTCAACGTGCACTCGCCCTTGCGCCTCCTTGCATGCACATACACACGTGCACCCATAGCAATAAACCTCTCAGCGACCATGCCTTATCTTCATCATCCCTGTCATCTTCAACCTCTACACGTCGAAGGAACCCATCAACCACCACCATGCAGCCACCTCCTCCTCGAAGTCAACGCCTCTCCGATACCACCACAGTCGCACGTGGCCTTCCATGCACAGCTGTCGATGTCCCCTTGTGACTCGCACTGCCTGCAGTGGCTTGCAACAGCAGCAACAGCCCACCATCGTCGCACCTCCTCGTCATCGCCAATGGCAGCTCTGGCCACTGCATGTGGTTGTTCCATCTCTGGAGTTCTCCTCTCCTCCGACCCTACTCCTCCGATGAGTGACACCTTCATCGGTGCCCGCCTCCATGCGCACGGCCAAGAGGAATCCCCTCCCCTATTTTACTACAGGAGGGGGGGTATTAAGTTAAATAAGATTGGTTGAAGGAAGGGATTTTTCAGATGTTTATTTATTTTTTATTGGGTAATTGCTTCTCAGACCCTCTTGACTCTTTATATTTGGTGTTAATGTTTATTCAAGTCATGTTTTGATCTCATTTGATGCTACAACTAATTGATAAACTTTGCATCATATTAGCCTCGTACAATATACTCGAATAATGCACTAGATACATTGGTGAATTTGTTGGTCTTGTCTCCCTGTGGATACAGCCCACTCTCCTATGAGTGGTTTATTTTAAATATTAACAATTGATTTTTTGCCACTCAATTTCTACTTCGACAACTTATTTTCTTAAGCGAAAATCGACCATTCAAATACCGCCTCCGTTGCTAGGGTGCAACAGATGAAATAGGTTCACTTGGTTAATTTTTATTATTTTGAGGTGCACATTTATCTGACCATTCTATATTCTTCTATGCGAGGTACATTCTTGAGGAGGAGGAGCGTGCAGTGAACGCTCGTTTTAGTGGACCTTGATGCCACCTAGAGGACAACAACACGAGTCTGTAGGCCTTGACCCCACGCACGTGAAGGCATACAAAGGAGCCTTTCCTGATTTAGTCGTTAGATATTAGTTTAGATTTAGACTGATAGAATTAGTTTAGTATATGTTTTCTTGCCCTTGTAATTTGAGTCTAGTTTTTGGGGGAGTGTCCCCAGTTCTTTAGATTCTAGGTTTATTCTTAGATAGTTAGTTTCTTTTGATTGCACATTTATTTAGTAAAAAAAAAAAATTCGAGCTGCCTGATAGAAGCTGCATATCCATAGGTCGATTATCTAGGAGTGCTTGAGCAGCATCTAGATTTTCTTATTGCATTGCATGCATTTTTGTATTGTAGAGTGCAAGAGCAAGGTATGTATTTTCTATCTTTCTACATCAGTTATCTGCACACACGTTGCATTTGAACAAAATTAAAAATAGACCACTTAAATTGACTTGAAAAGATTAAATCAAGTGGTCACATTACTTCTTGAAAGAAAGGTAAAATATACAGGAAGTGTTTGAATAACTTGATTGCGATTTTCAAAAGAAAAAAAATCACTTTTCGCGGTGTGATGCACACTTCTTGCACCGACCATGCATTGTAGGCACTACACTAGGACTTGGACCCTTAATGCTATAGGCATCGATCTCTTTATCGGTGCAAATCCTCCTATCTCGCTTTGTGATGGTGGTATTAACTTTTGTCTTAGTGATTCGATACTCTAAGGAGGGGGACACCCCTTAAAGGAATTCAAGGGTAGTTAAGAGGCGTCGCTAATGCATCGCCTCAAAGGAAGGGTTCGCCCCACTTGCATCCCTTAGTTCCATCCTTGGAGTACCTTTTTACATGAGCATTTGAGAATATCATTGCAACAAGGTGTACATCTTTAGGGCACTCGAAGGTCAATTTAGGGTGCGTAATTGATTGACAACTTGATCAGTCACCCCAAAGGAATTAAAAGTAACCTCAACCTCCTTAACAGCCATTAACCAAGAATCCCAAGTGCCTCATTTCTCTTATACCACTTACGTGGGAATGGAGAAACACTGCCTTGACTCTACTTAGCTAAGCTAGAAAGTTGGAAGAGGACTTAAAGTACTTTAAATCAACAAAAGACCTGTTGCCTTGTGTTTGCTTGGTGTATGCTTGGTAGGTGCTCTCTTAGAAGGAGTATTGTTTTCAACTCAGAACTTGAGAGAATTATAAGAAAAGCCAACCAAGAAAGAAGAAAAATGGCAGAAGAAAGACCTGAAGAAGAGATTAGGGTTGGTGAAAACCAAGGAACCTTGAGAGACTATTTCCTTCCTACCATTGACCAAGCCCTACCTATCTGGAGACTTGGAGTGGATAATCCTTATGAGATCAAGAGCAGCACCATATCTTTGCCCCCTGCTTTCTATGGTACTGCCAGGGAGGATCCCTACAGGCATCTTGAGGAATTCATCGAGGTCTATTCCATAGTGAAGCTCCAGGGCTTTACTGATGAAGCCCTGATGAGAACTCTATTTCCTTTCTCCCTTAAGGATAAGGCCAAGCATTGGTATCATACCCTGGATGCAAGGGGAAATGATTGGGCCACCCTTAATGGAGAATTCTTGAAAAAGTAATTTCCTATGAGTAAGACCAACCATTACAGAAGAGAGATTATGGGTTTTACTCAACAGGAAGGGGAGAAATTTCACGAAACATGGGAGCACTTCAATGACCTCCTTAGGTTATGCCTCCACCATTAGGTGCCAAGATGGCAATTGGTCGAGAGGTTCTACAATGGATTATCTGAAAGGCACAAGAAAACCATCAATGCAGCCTATGCAGGAACCTTCATGACTAAAACTGAGGATGAACCCTGGGCATTATTTGAAATATTAAGTGATAATTGATTGCACAGCAATCATAGGCCCTAATTCGCCTAAATTAAGGTAGAACCTAGCTTAACATGGACATTTTGCATGTGTATACATCGTACTTTGCATCTTAGATGATTTATATGTTTTATACATAATAATATGCTATTTGAGAGGTATTAATAATTGTAGGTAATCCAGGGCTGCGGATGATCAACCCAACCTTATGGATCTATTCGGAATAACAACGGGAGTCCAACGCTTCCAAGAGCACATCAATAAGACTCCTGTAGCACCCTAGGGAGTCCGTAGAAGAAGTAGGAGCCAAGGGAAAATTGAGGAATATCCGGACTTCAGATGACAAATCCAATTGCACGGATGGATCTGGATTGACGTTCGGAGTCCAACGACGTAGAAATCAATTTAATTGAAGGCCTACATCATCAGATACAAGGAGAAGAAGATGGACGACCACGATGGTGCCATGTGGCACCATCGCAGTCACCTCTCACCGCGCCCCAATCTGGAAAGGAGGACCGCAGGCGATTGGATCGTCATCCAACAGCCGCGATGCAGCCACGTCGCCGCCTCCAGCCGCCTCATCACGCACGGGCGAAGATCTCGACCGTTGGATTCCCATCCAAGGCCGAGCACAGCGGAGAGGGCACCTAATAGACAGTAGGCGACGTGGGATTGAAGCGTGCCTGGTGTGAAATCAGGGGAAGCGGTGAGCATGGGCGTAATTAACTGCTGGATCTTCATCGGGCGGCTTGACAGCAGATGTGTGGCAAGCGCGGAGGCACTGGATCAAGAACACGCATGACTACACGTGCAGAGATGCATGTGCAAGCGCTTTAGGATTCAAAGGCACACGTTTAAGCTGTCCGATCGTAAGATCGGACGGTTGACTATCGGGTGCTCCAAAGCGGCGTGCAGCGAAGGAGATGAAACAAAGGCACATGTAAGGAAGATTTGCAGCCGTGCGATGGAGGATCGACGATTGATAAGCTGCCATGTGGAAGTTAAACTAAGGGTAAAAGGATTTGGAAGGCTTAATCAGGGCCGTTGATCTCCCGATAAACAGATCTGATTAATTTAAAGCATTTGCATGGATTTAAGGGGCTAAATACCTTAATTGCCCTTCACTAAAGCTATAAAAAGAGGCCTAAGGGCCCCCCTTTGAAAGGCATTCTCTTATTTTCTTCTTCCTCCTTCAACCTCTCTCTCTTCTTCTTCTCGTCTTCTCTGCATTCGTCTTTGTACCTCCGTTTGAAGAATCTGTTGGCCCACCCCAGTGGATTGTTGCTACTCTTCCCAACCTCTCCAAAAGGCCACCATGAACCACCCGTGGTGCTCTTATTTTGTTACAGTAATAGTTGTTTACATTCATGTTTTTTTAGTCTATTGCATATATCAAATACAATTTATTTGTGATGTGGATATTGTGATTGATTGTTTTTATTATTTAGTAATCATTTTGAGAACAAACGTATGAAATCAAAAGTACTTTCTGCCTCCCTGTGATCGACCGGGACTGATCAAGTTCTGTTAATTTATTTACTCAAGACGTATTTCGCGCTATACTACAACGTACTAATTTTCTACACGATATATGCCACAAAAAATAATTCTATACATATGTCCTTTGCCTATCAAGAAAGAAAACCATCAATCTTGTAGAGGAAGATAGAGGCCCATGAAGCTGGGGCTACTCAGGATTTGGTTTATCAGATTCAATTGTTAAACAAAAATTTTGATAGGCTTTTAGCAAACCCCGGCATGAACCCACAAGCAGCCTCTATCTTTCAGGCTTCAAGTGAATGCTCCATTTGCCAAAGCACAATGCATGCCACTGTAGAGTGTACCTAGGCAAATCAATTCCCTGAGTTGATTCAGGTCGACCTGAACGCGGCCCAAGGTTTCTGACCACCCCTCGTAATAACCCTTATTCCAATACATATAATCCGAGGTGGCGGAACCATCCAAACTTCTCATGGAAGCAAGGTAATCCTTCCAACTCAAGGAATGAGACCCCAGCCTCCCCGGCACATATATCAGCCTTCCAATGCAAACCCTCCTCAGAATAAGCCTTCTGAGATGGATGAAATAAAAGCCATGATGAAAGAGATGCAAGAGCATCAGAATATGGTCATCCAATCTCAGAGTAAGATGATCACTGATATGCAATCCAAAATTACTCATCTTACTGAGGCAGTTAAGCAGCAGGATTCAGGAAAGTTACCTAACTCTTCTGAGGAGAACCCAAAGGGTAAGGGGGTCATGTTCAAGGAGCACCCTCTAGATGTGACCTTGCTGAGGAGTGGAAAGAAAATCGAAAAACCTGATAACACTCCTACGATCACCTCTCAGAATTCCCCTCCTCCTAAACCGAACTCAACTTCCATCTCAACCGAGGAAGAGCCACACTGCTCTCCCTTGCTTGAAATCACCCACCCAGAGGATGTCGTCATTCCGCCACCCCTTTGCCGACATGATGACCCTCTACCCAGAAGCTAAGGGTGCCCTATCCAGAGCGCCTATCCTCTCCTGGGAAATCTTCTATTAGCTCATCTAGAGCCAAGGATAGGACAGACGAAATTATGGACACTTTCAGGCAAGTCCACATCAACTTGTCTTTACTGGATGTTATTAAACAGATCCCATCCTGCGCCAAGTTTCTAAAGGACCTGTGCACCCAGAAGTGCCAATCTAGGAGACAGGTCCAAGCTAAGGTCATTCTGCCTGACCATGTTAGCTCGGTGCTCCAACATGGAACACCCCTGAAAATGAAAGACCCAGGGGCCCTGTATATTTCAGTGGTTATAGGTAACCAACACATTGACGAGGCTCTGCTCGATCTGGGTGTGGGGGTGAACATTTTACCAAGCTCTATCTACGACCTTTTGGGAGGAGGTGATTTAAAGCCTAGTCCAGTCATCCTTCAAGTCCTAGACAGATCGCTTAAGACACCACGGGGATTACTGGAAGATGTCTTGGTGAGAGTGGAGGACTTCTTCCCTGTTGACTTTACCATGCTTGATACTGACCCATCTAATAAGCCCACCAAGCCGTCCATTATTCTAGGACGTCCCTTCTTGGCCATAGCCAACGCCTCTATCAATTGTAGATCAGGGGCAGTTAAAATGGGCTTTGGGAATAAGAAGATCCAGTTGAATGTTTATGATACCTACAAGCAATCCGAATTTGAAGACTATTCCCAGATTGAGGTAGTTGATAAAATCATTAAAGAGACTACTCCATCACTCTTATGTAGAGATCCCCTTCAAAAGGTCATATCTAAGGACCATCCTCCGACTATTGAAGCAACTAAAGGGGATATGCTCGAATTAGAAGAGCTACTGGGAGTACACACAGAGTCTCTATCCCCACCCTGGACCCTAAAGGTAGATCTGCCGCCTGAGGCGAGGACATTTCAACTTAAACCCTCAATCCAAAAGGCTCCTGAGTTGGAGTTGAAACCCCTCTCGAGCACATTGAAGTATGCTTTCCTTGGCCCTAACGACATGCTCCCCGTCATTATCTCGTCTGCATTATCTGAATTGTAGGAGGAAGCTCTGCTTGAGTGTTTACAAAGACATGAGAAAGGGATTGTTTGGTCAATAGCTGATATTAAGGCTCTTGATCCCTCCCTTTGCATGCATCATATATACATGGATGAGTCTGTGAAGCCCTTTCGAGAAATGCAGAGAAGTCTCAACCCCAATATGCGGGAGGTTGTCAAAAAAGAGATTCTGAAATGGCTGGATGCAGCAATTATCTATCCCATTTTAGACAGCAAATGGGTCAGTCCAATACATGTGGTGCCTAAAAAGGCAGGAATCACTATGGAAGAAAATGACCAAGGAGAGTTGGTGACCACAAGACCCTCAACTGGCTAGAGGGTCTGCATTGATTATCGCCATTTGAATACAGCTACCCAGAAAGACAATTTCCCCTTGCCGTTTATCAATCAGATTTTGGAACGATTGGTTGGAAACAAGTACTTCTGTTTCTTTGACTGGTACACTGGGTATAATCAAATAGTCCTTTTCCTTGATGATCAAGAGTGTACCACCTTCACGAGTCCGTATGGCACATTTGCATTCTGCCAAATGCCATTCAGGTTATGTAATGCTCTTGCCACATTCCAACAATGTATGATGGCTATCTTTTCTGCCATGATTAATGTGTTTGTAGAGATCTTCATGGATGATTTCTCTATTAATGGCTAGTCATTTGACCTATGCCTTTCACACCTTGATAAAGTCTTAACCCATTACGAAGAGGAAAAGCTGGTTCTTAGCTGGGAGAAGAGCCACTTTATAGTCCAGCAAGGCATTATTTTGGGGCATGTAGTCTCTGAGAGAGGATTAGAGGTGGATAACACCAAAATTGAATCCATCTCTAAACTTCCATCACCCACCAATGTTCATCAAGTTATATCTTTTCTTGGCCATGCTGGATTCTATAGGGGCTTCATTAGAAATTTCAGTAAAATCTCTAAGCTACTCTGCAACTTGTTAGAGAAGGATGTTTCCTTCGATTTTGATGACAGATGTGGCGAGGCTTTCCAAATCTTGAAGAAAGCCCTTATTACCGAATCGATTCTCTGAGCACCAGATTGGGCCCTCCCATTTGAGCTGATGTGAGATGCGTCTGATTTTGTTGTGGGAGTAGTCTTAAGTCAAAGGGTTGATGGCAAACCTCATGTATTACATTATGCTAGCAAGACCCTTACGGATCCTTGGCAAAACTACACAGTCACTAAAAAGGAACTTCTTGCTGTAGTATTTGCTTTGGAAAAGTTTCGATCTTATTTATTGGGATCCAAGGTTGTGGTGTTCATCGATCATTCTACTTTAAAGCACCTTCTTGCAAAAAAGGACACCAAACCTTGTTTGATTCGTTGGATTATGCTACTCCAGGAGTTGGACCTGGAAATAAAAGATAAGAAAGCAGTTGAGAAAGTGGTTGCAGATCATCTGTCCAGGATCCCTATTTGAGGCATCAACCCCTGCTGGCAATATCCAAGAGACTTTTCCTAATGAGTCTCTAATGACTGTGGAGGCCAAAACTCCTTGGTTCACTGATATAGTGAACTATCTGGTCACGGGCATAACCCCCAGTACTTAGGATAAGTAGAAGTGAGACAGGTTTCTTACTGATGCTAAATTTTATCACTGGGAGGAACCTGAGCTGTTTAGAATAAGCCCTGACCAGCTATTCCGCCGTTGCATCCCTAACGAAGAACAAAGGAGTGTTCTGAGTTTCTGCCATGACCTCCACTGTGGAGGGCATTTTAGTGGGAAAAAGACTACCCATAAGGTTCTTCAATCTGGCTTTTGGTGGCCCACATTATTCAGAGATGCACATACATATCTAGGCGCATGTCTACGTTGCCAGAAGACGGGAACCATCGGAGAAGACGGGAACCATCGGAAAAAGGGATGAGATGCCCTAGCAACCTATTCTCCCTATTGAGATCTTTGATATTTGGGGCATTGACTTCAAGGGTCCCTTTCCTGTGTCCTTCGAATATGAGTATATCCTTGTGGCTAAGGACTATGTATTGAAATGGATAGAAGCCATACCCACACGGACCAATGACCATTTCTTTGTCTTGAATTTTGTTAGAGCTAATATCATTTCTCGGTATGGATGTCCAAGGACTATCATAAGTGATGGAGGACCTCACTTTAAGAATGTGTACTTCACAAGATTACTCCAAAATTTTGAAGTCAACCACATGGTAGCCACACCTTACCATCCCCAAATTAGTGGACAAGTTGAAGTGTATAATAGGGAGATTAAATGGATTCTAGAAAAAATTGTCAAGCCCGATCGTAAGGATTGGTCAAAAAAATTAAATGATGCTCTTTGGGCGTAAAGAATAGCGTATAAGACTCCCTTGGGTATTTCTCCTTTTCGGCTTGTCTACGGAAAAATGTGTCACCTTCTCATGGAAATCCAACACAAAGCTTATTGGGCTATTAAAAACGTTAACTTAAATTTGGATAAATCGGGTAAAGCATGCATGCTAGAGTTACGTAAGCTTGAGGAGCTACGCAATGAAGCCTACAAAGCCTCTCAAGCTTACAAACAATGTACAAAGGTCTTCCATGATAAGCACATCATTAGAAAGACCTTTGAGCCCAACCAGTGGGTCTGGCTTTTCAATTCCAGACTTAAAGTATTTCTTGGAAGGCTCAAGTCTTGTTGGGATAGGCCGTATGTTGTTATCAATGCCTTCCCTCATGGAGCAGTAGAAATTCACAACCCTACTTCTAGTACGAGCTTTAAGGTAAATGGCCAACGACTTAAACCTTATGTTACTCTTTCAAATGGCCCAATTTTGGATGCACTTCGGGTTGAGGAGCCTTAGCTCAGGCTCCTCCCACTCTCCTCCTCAGGTGATATTCTTCTATGTCTTTATTTTTCCAATGAGGACATTGTCAATCTAAGGCATGGGGGGATATAACTTGAGGATGTTTATAGCATTTATAAATATTTGCATGCATTTAGGATAGGTGCATTAGTCAAAGAAAAATGAAATCTTTTATTTTCATGAGCTGAATTGGTTAGTCCCTAGCAGAAGATTTTTATCAGGGAGGTGTCATTAAAGATTTTCTTCTTAAATTATTTCTGAGTTTAGAATCTAGTATAATTACTTCACTTGCACGTAGATTGGGTAATGGATCATTGTAGAAAACCAATAAGCATTTTTAGTTTGTTAAATCCTTGGATAGCTTGAAGGGAGTCAGGCAAACTATCTTCTATTAGATCCACCTAATATTTGTAAGGAGAAAGTAGAGAGACTACTAATGTGCTAAGTCTAGTGCAAGGACTATTAAGTTCTGGATAATTAGATGATGATACCTCAGAATTAGGCATAGTTTTCGCTCTCTATTCCTGTGTGCAAACATTATGTGTGAATTTCTGAGAGTCACCAAATAAGGAAGATACATAGAGATGGAGTTCTAATAAAACTATAACTATGGTGGATGGTTATGACTGTTGAAAGAGCGATCTTCATTTTCGTTGAAAATTTTAACATAAAATGATGTGTCATTGTATTTAATTGCGTGGTAGAAAATCGCTTTTCAAAATATTTTAATTTTCAGAATCTAATCACAAATAGTTAGGTCGTCTCCACAGGGAGGAATTAGCCTATTTAAACTAGTGCGTTGTGCTTCGATTATTCGGGAATCTCAATGTGTATGCATACTAACTGGTGCACGTGTTTTCAACATGATTTCTTGCTTCAAATAATTAATCAAGAATACAGGTGTGCATATACAAAATCACCACTATATAATATCATGTAAAATAATGATCTTGATACTGGTAAACACTGTAAGTACTAATTTCTAGAATATAGCTTGTTCACCATAATATATATGACATGCATTAAATCATTCATGAGAGATATGCATATGCAAGCAATTTTGATTAAATAGAAGGATGGATACGCAAATTCACCTCAATAATTTAATTCATTAAATAAGGGAATAGTGTTCCCCGCAATGGCACGGATGGTAAATTTAATTGGAGAAGCAGAGGATTTATCCTCTCTCCTCCTCGCATGAAGGAGCGGGCGTGGCTGGCTATAAGAGTCGTCGAAGGAGCTGGGTCGGAGGAGAGGAACACTCCGATGGTGGTGCGGCGGCGAGTGGTCACCGGAGGTCACCGGCGGACGGGGAAGATAGCGTCGGTGATGGGTCCTAAGGAGGCCGTGCGCAGGGGTCGACTGGTGGCGTGAAGCGGAGGGGAGCAGCAGTGGAGTGAGGGCGTCTCAACAGTGGTGTCAACGAAGAGAATGGAGACCGGAGGGGGCGGCACGACGTGGGGTAGGCCAGTGGCTGATGGGTTCTTTAGGTGGAGATGTAGGTGGCCTGTTGGGAGGAAGAAGATGAAGATGGCTGCTAGCGGCACGTGCATGCATGCGCATGCGAGGGGCACGGGTGAGCAGCGCAGCACGACAGTTGGCTACGTAGGGTGGCTGCACACGCGCGGCTGTGGCTGCCTTGGGTTCTTCTTGCCGGTGGATAAGAAGATGCGCAAGCAAGCTGGGCGGTGGCGCGCGGGCGTGCACATAGCGCGCGTAGGGCTGGTTGTGCATGCCTTAGGCTGCGCACGCACGCGGTTGGAACACAGCTGGAGAGCGAGGTCTACTGTGTGCGCACGTGGGTAGGAGATGGTGTAGTGCGTGGTGAGGGTGGTGAGAGGCTGGCGGTGCGTGGTGTACTGCACGTGGTGAGGGGGCTCGCAGTGGTGGCCGCAGGCTGTCACCGTGCGACCGTCGAGAGGACGAAGGCGGGAGGCAGGTGCACAGAGACCACGGTGCTTGCTGAAGTCCACGGTGCATGCCTCCTTCACGGTGGTGGAGATGGAGGATAGTTCCCTGCCAGGGGAAAGGCGGATGATCAAGATCTTCTCCTTGGTGGGCGTGGCTTCTTTTTAAACAAAAATCTCCTTTTCCTTCGACCGTAAGTATCTCCAACTACTCGCGACGATCGCGAGTGGTTGGAACAGCAGATAAGTACGACGGTTTCTTCTTCAGACGTTTAACTAGAGCATCAGACATCTTAAAAAAATGTAACACCGTGAATTTGTGATAGCAGTTTCAGACGTCTTATAGAAGTAAAAATGAGCGCCTGATTCTTGTACCTAGCCTGCATTCATCAAATAAATTATATTATCATAACATATGTTATCAAATGTAAATTGAAGCATAAAGTTAAATGCATGCCAAGGTGAATTGCCATATAATTCCTAATTAATTAACAACTAAGAATAAATAATTAAATAGTACTTAGGCTAAATAATAGTCCACAAAAGTGGACTTATCAACTGTCCTTCATAGAATCCTCGGCTGAAGGAGGGTAGTAGTGTCAAAGGTAAGAAATATGCTTATCCTATCCATTCCTTCCCAGTGCTGAGAGTAGGCACTTCCACCAAATAAGTCACACAATATCCTCTTGACCATTATCATCCCTAATAATGCCTCATGAATAAAAGTCTACGTCATGTTGTGTTGGAGTTATAAAAAAAAATTAGAGAGAGAGAGAGAAAAGAAGAGAGAGATAAAGAAGAAAAGAAATATATAGATATATATAAAAAAAAGAGAAAAAGAAAAAAAAGAAGAGAAAAAAATATATATATATATACAAAAAAAAATGTTCAAGTTATAGTTGTTGTAGGTGTCAATTTTATCAAGTGTTTATATCATTGAGGCAACAAAATCACCCATTACGATCCACCAAATATGACCCATACCTACTTTTCAGTATTTCTGACTGCCCAAATACTGGCTGAGGAATTCTGATTTAGTTATAGGGTTATTAGGACTTTAATTGAATTATTAATGCCATGTGAGGTCACCAAACATTGAGTACGTGGACAAAATCAGGTGAGATATGTGATCTCAGAGGGGAAAGAAAGAAGAAGAGTGGGTGCAAAGGAACATTAAGAGAGAACAGTTTTGTTTAGCCTCTCTTTGGGTTGACTCATTTGATAGTCTAGAGATTTAGAATTTGCAGTACTAGACTGCATGTAGCACCAGATGAGTATGAGCTACCAAATACGAATCCATTTGACTCAGATATCTTCTACCTAAGCCAAAAAGTCGAGGTCAAATCACAGATTATTTTCTGCTTTATCCTCGAGAGAAGTAGTTGCCTATCCTAATAAAATCTTTACCAAGGGTAAATCATGAATTTTAATGTAAGTTAAATTTTCACTTGGATCCATTACCTAAGCTACTATCACTTCGTTTTCACGTGTCTGGATCTCTGAATTTTTGGAATAAGAAGAGAAGAAATCTTGGGTCACTTCTATTTATTTTTTACTTTTGCTAGGGACTAGCAAAACTTAGGCATGGAGGTATTTGATGAGTCCACTTTAGTGGATAATTATTTGGCCTAAAAGTGTTGATTCCATATTATTTATATGCATTAATTCATGCATTGATGCGAACACTATCATGAGCCATAACTAGCTCATTTTGACCTAATTAAGTCAATAAATGCTCCTACATAACCCCCAGAGAGTCACAAGTCATTGCATATTCATTCTGAAAGAAAAATAAGAAACTAGGGCTAAAACTATAATTTTACCATCTCATCTTGAATGTAGTACAACCAAGGGTTTTCTTAGGGATTGAATGAAGGTCAATTAGTCTTAAAAAGATAACAAGTGGGATATGACAGACAGAAAAGGGTTTGCACGTGTTCTAAGAATTAAATGACTTTTGAAATCCTAAAAACAGACCCGCTTATTTAACTGAGGTTCTAATTAGGATAAAATTCACCTAAACCCTCTAAAATTCATAGAAAAATATACTATAGGGTTTATAACTTTCAATTTAACCATTAGAACCCATCTTGACCCAAAACAAAGTCATAGACAGATATTTGCCCTAATTTAGATTTTTGCATAAATTACCCAGTCAAACATGGTCAAAATCAAAATCCAACCTCACCATTGAATTCCTTAGGGCCAAATTAGGTTTGTACCAAAATTTGGACCCAAGATGAGCTTGTCTTGACTTAGTTTGCAAATTGGTCCTGTCTGATTACATTTATGCCCTTAACTTTCAAAATCCTTTCAAATAGCCCCCTAATTTCTTCATCGTATTCACAATTAGGTCCCTCCACCATTATCGCAGTGGAAACCTACTCCGGCAATCTTTGACTGGGGAGTTCTCTTTGATTGTTTGGCGAATCCCTTCTAAAATTGGAAGGAAGATTCATTGAGAAATTTTCTTCAATCTGAATCCATCCATGGGCTCCGAATCTTTCCCAATCTCATGCAAACGCATGAGGGATTTGGGTCTCAAGAAACTCCTAAATTCGGTGAGGCTTTCCAAGCTTGGAAAGCTTGTTTCCCAAGCTCAAACCGCCTTTAGATCCTTATATAAGAGAGCCCAGATCATCCCAAACTTCCTTAAGCTTGAAATTCGGCCAGAAGTCCCCTTCTTCCTCTCTCCTCTTCGACCGTAAATCTCCACAAGCTCCGGTAGTCTCTCTCCGACTCCTCTTGTCATCTAACCACAAAACTAGTGGTAGATTCGTCTTCCTCACCGTCCTTCGTGTCGTGCAATACCAGTCGTCGCCATCCTTTCCCCATCTTCGCCACCGTCTCTCCCTTCATCTTTTCATCCGTAGAGTAGATTCTTAGGTTCTTATCTCTCTTACTTTCTTCTCCTCCCTTTATTTTCCAAATCCGATCACCGACGCTCCTCCGCGACTTCATCGTCTTCCACTCCATCAATACCTCCGGCAAAGTCCCCCACTCACGCCTCAACTCCAAATCCTTCGCCGACCACACCAAAACCTCCACTTCACTTTTCCACACCTTTCCCCTCACTCCATTCGCTCCATCATCCACCCAAACTCACCCCCTAACACAACCACCTTCACGCACACAGTCCAACTCCGACCAGCCACCATATGCATCCATCCACCACGTCGATCCTCTCTACAAGTTTGCCATGCTCTGGTGATGCTTCCTGAGCATTTTAACATGGTCGAGAAACCTTCTTTGTGATTTTCAGGATATAGGTTCACGCCATTGCCGTAACTGCTACAAAGGAGCTTGAAGCATGTTCTAGCGACTTGCAGCTACAGGTGTTGTGTCTAGGTAGCGTGAAATCAGCCCAGGAAGCGACCCAAGCTGCTAATTGGAGGAGTCTACCTCCTCTTCACCTTCAATTGGTCGCATCCTCTGTAGTCGTTCGCATGTGAAGAAGGAAGTGGGATAGTCCCACATCGGAAAGTGCTGAAGCAGTGAGCCCGCATAAATTGAATTTGTGTTAGAGGCTATTCTCCTCATAACACAGGGTGAGGTCCCTCTCACCCACTCACCCAGCCTCGTTTGTGACACGTACACGCGAACCTGGTTCGACCCGTTTACCCGCCTAGACTGACCTGTACTCCTCGCTCACTACCGCATGCCGGTGAGCCTGGACCCAGGTGCGTATGATCCAATAACCTGATTATATCCGTGGCTCTGGGAGAGTAGATCCTAAGAGAGAAAGAAAGGAAGAGAGCTACGCAGGGGCAGGGGGTTTTGCTCTCAAGAAATTAGGTTGACACTTAGCAGGACTTTGAGGAAGAAGAAGAGCTAAAGGCACAGAGGAGAAAGGACAGAGAGAAGAAGAGACTGAGCAGAAGAAGAGAAGAAGAAGAGAAGAGGGAGCCACAACAGAGAAAGAAGATGGAACAGTAGAAGGGAAAAGGAAGAGAAGTTCACTGTAGCATCAGACATTTAAGTCGTCTGATTTACAAATCAGACATTCAATTTGAGTTTATTTCATACATATCCTTTGAGTTCCTTAACTAATTCTGTAAGGAGTATTTGGTGATTTGAATCACCATTTTACTCCCATCTTTTTGGCACATTGATACTTGGCATTCTTTTTGCAATACTTTACAAGTTAAATTATAATCTTGATCTCTAAATTCCATATTGCTCCCTATATTCGACCTCAAAACCTTTTTCGAGTAATAAAATCTATTTGTTTTCAACGCGATTTTGACTATACTACAACGCTTCATTTTAAACTTGATTTCGCTGCATTAACATTTTGGCGTCGTTGCCGGGGAGCAACGAGCAATTTAGAACTCTTGATTGCAATTCCTGATTTGGTACTAACTTGCTTTATCTCTTTGTTGTTGTTTCAGGGAGAGATTCATTGAAGATAGTTCAATCGCACACCAACCACGCCAGGGGTAGGTAAACTCTATCTACTCTCTCTTAAGCCCCTATCTCTGAAAAGGTTAAAAGGAAAACATCAATTAGGGCTACTTGCTTTCCATTCTTAGATAATTTATCAAGTTGCCTGATTTGATTTAAACAACAAACTCTGATTTGTGCACCCACTTAAGGTAACTAGGGCTATCACATTCTTGTTGGAGCCCTAGGTACCACATTTGACAAACTAAATTGGACCAAAATCAGAGCCAATTAAGGATTCCAATTCAGGGTTTTAGAGACACACTTGCTTAATCAAGAATTGATCTTTCCCAAACAATGTGTGCCTAAGCTTTGGTTGAATTGATTTATTCAAGCAAACCCTAAAATCATGCTCTTAATCTCACTTGAATCCTAAAAGAGGGACCTAAAACTTCTCAAAGGAGTTGACCCACCTTTTTAGGTCAACCAATCTTTAAATTAGGTCACTTTTGCACTCAATACATCTTAAAGTTCAAGTGAAATTCCAAGCATCCTTGCTCTTAAATAAAACTGGTAGACTTAAGAGGTCAAGTCCCCATTCTGGTTTACCTGGATCATCAGTGACAAGAGAGGTTGGGTAAGGGAAACCCTATAACCCGTGGGGATGCTCTACCTTGTAGGGGTCTTCACGGGACTCTCCCTCTCTAGCTGCCTAGGTAATTCATAGGTAGATGACTTTTTGACTAAGGGGTATCATCTGCCCCAAACCTCTATAGTCATCCAAAATTTTTAGGTGTCTTGATTGGGTCCATCACATTCTATTCTCATCCAGTCCATCGGTGCATGTTTGGTAGGAGGTCCTTAAGACCACCCTTGTGGCCTCCATTAGCTATTCACTCCCGTCGAGGCCAGGCCTCGACTTCCGTGTTTGTGCAGCAATCCCATCACATAGACATCTCTTCTGATTCATTTGAGCCTAATTCTCCTTCATCCATCATGATGGCACAACCTGTAGAAGAGAACAACCTCGAGAATCAGCTTCAGCCCCTTAATGATCTATTCCAAGCCTTTGTGAATCCACCGCAACGTCCTATGATGCGAGATCATTACAATCCCACTGCGGTGGTGATCGAACCTCGAGTCCAAATCCTGGCTGGAGGTCCTGATACTAAACTCAAGCCCAACATGATTCATGCTATTCCGAAATTTCATGGGCTCAATTCCGAGGATCCTTTCCAGCACATTAAACAGCTTAAGCATCTAGCCCAGACCTTTAGGTTAGATGTCCAGAATCGGAATATTCTTCTCATGAAAATGTTCTCCTTCTCTCTCATGGACAAAGCAGCTCACTGGTATCAGACTCAAACGCATCCAATCAACACATGGGTTCAACTACAATCCGAGTTTTTGAAAAAGTTCTTCCCGGTTGGTCGGACAAATGCTTTACGACACCAGATCACACACTTCACACAACAGCCTGGAGAACCACTTCATGAAGCATGGGATCATTTCTTGGATCTCATGAGAAGGTGCCCCCATCATGAAGTTCCTAAATGGGAACAAGTCCAATCTTTTTACCAGGGACTCCATGAAGATATCTGATTATTCGTCAATGCAACTTGCAGAGAAAATATCATGGGTCAACACAAAGACACTATGTGGGAGATTCTCGAGAATATGTGCGAGAACTCCATCAATACTGATTCCATGGGCATATTTGACCGGACGAATACCCGTGCATTAACGAATCCAAGGAGAGCACATGAGACACATGGCCTATCCTCTTCTGTCGACTTGGAACTGATGGCCAGTCGTTTGGACAAGGTCTCTATTATTGAGAAGAAGGTGGATGAGCTAACTTGACATCTGCAGCGAGCCACCTCTGCGCAAAACTCATTCGCACAGTCACCCTTTGGGAGGGAAGCTGTGCATAACATCTAGCATTGATCTTCTCAAGGGTTGGACCCGTATCCACCCCTGTCTGATTCTAGGGCCGAAGGAAACTCCGGACCTGCCTATTCTAGTCGAGGGAACTCTGAACCCTCATATTCTGATTTTTCTGAGGTTCCTCAGACCTGTGAGGACCTTAACGCCATCCAGAATTACCCATTCTCTAATACCTATAACCTTGGATGGCGAAATCATCCTAATTTCACGTGGGCGGGAAATAATCAGAGTCAGAGACCACTATATCAGCCCCGTCCACAAGCTTCTCATCCATATCAGCCACCTCAACCTCGGCCCAACCCCACCTATCAATCTGGGCCAACTCAAGGAGATCAAATGACTCTTATCCTTCAGACTCTGGCTGACATTCAAAAGACGAATGCGGCTATGCAGAAACAGCACAAAGACGAGATCATAGAGGTTCGCAATCTACTCGCCCAGATGGCAAATTCCCGCCAACCTGGTACACTCCCTTAGCAACCTCTACCTAATCCCAATAACATGCCAAATCAGAGGCGTCTTATAAACCCAAACCAAGGCCAAGCCCACATGGTTTATCAGGCCCCTTCTGCTCCATCACCCAATGGGATGGAAGCTTCGACATCGTACTCAGGATTTCAGTAGCAACCACCTAGTTTACCTACACCAAACCAAAACAAGGCAGGACTGAATTCAGTTACGACCCATAGTGGCAAAGCAACATAGGACCCCCCTTACCCAAGCCACTTGCAGCCTGGTAGTGCTAACCCAAACCCTAGGATAGTCATCCAGGATACCCCTGTCCTAAATCAAGAACTTGGACCTATTCCAGAGGAACCATCTAATGTTCCATTTCCCGAGGCCTTAACCAAGGGAAAGAGGACAACCAAACCCGTGGCACCTGAAGAGGACCTGGTCAAGCTCTTTGAATAGGTCCATATAAACATCCACTTGATGGATGCAATTCACCACGTACCGGCTTATGCAAGATTTCTGAAAGACATGTGTACACCTAAGCATAAGACGCGAACCAAAAGTGGGAGCCCAATCGTATTGTTGCAATAAGCCAGCACCATCTTTTTGAGTAGGCTCCCACCTAAGGCAAAAGACCCAGGTACTCCCCTGATTTCCTGTACAATTGGCGATATCCAATTTGATAGAGCACTATTGGATCTAGGAGCCTCCATAAACCTAATACCTACATCCCTACTTGACCATCTTGAGGAATCTGAGCTAAAACCAACAGAGTTGACATTACAGTTGGCAGATCAATCTATTAAGTCACCTAAAGGAGTTCTTGAGGATGTCATTGTTAGGGTTCGGGATTTCTATTTCCTAGTGGATTTCATGGTCTTGGATATGGATGCTCCATAAAATCTGAGAAACACATCGATCATACTAGAGAGACCCTTTCTGGCCACTGCTAAGGCTAACATTAATTGTAAGGGCCAAATTGAACTAAAATTTGGAAACTAGACACTAAAGATCTACATCTTTAAGGCCCAACAAGGGATTAATTGCGGGGTTATAGAACAAATATGTGATATTGAGGTTGTGGTTGACGATCAATATATCAAGGAAAACCTGACTACTTCTGATCAACCACAAGAGATACAAAACTCACAATTAGAGGAGTCCAAACTCAACCTAGACGCACCCATAACTCCTTCCCTTGCTCCTGACACCCACCCTGAACCACCCGCTGCTGCTGATAACCCTGTTTTAGAACTAAAGCCTCTTCTCGATCATCTAAAGTATGTCTTTTTGGGTTCCAATTAGACGTTTCCTATGATTATCAACTCCAGACTCTCACCTGATCAGGAATCCCATCTGATTTTCCTCTCCAGCAACATCGAAGAGCCATTGGATGGACTCTCGATGATTTGACTGGTATTAGCCCCTCTTACTGCACACATCGCATCTATACTGAAGAAGGCACACGACCTTCCCATGAAATGTAGAGACGTTTAAATCCTAATCTGCTGGAGGTCATGAAAAAGGAGATCATAAAGTGGTTAGATGCTGGGATCATCTACCCGATCTTCGATAGTCAGTGGGTGAGTCCAATCCAGGTTGTGCCTAAGAAGGCAAGACTCACCGTGATCACGACTAAGATCAGAGAAATCATACCAACCTGTGTAGAAAATTCGTGGAGAGTCTACATTAATTACAGAAGACTCAATACCTCCACGAAGAAGAATCATTTCCCACTGCCGTTTATTGATTAGATCCTCGAAAAACTAGCGGGAAATAGATTCTTCTGCTTTTTGGACGTGTACTCCAGCTATAACCAGGTGGCAATCCATCCTGAAGATAAAGAGAAGGCCACTTTCACCTGCCCCTTCGGGACGTATGCATTCCAAAGGATGCCTTTCGGTCTCTGCAATGCACCCGCTACTTTTCAGCGGTGCATGCTTGCCATATTCTTAGATATGGTAGGTGAATATCTGGAAGTCTTCATGGATCACTTTTCAATTTTTGGCAAATCATTTGATGATTGCCTTCTGCACTTGGTCCAGATCCTCAGGCGATGCATTAACGTGAATCTGGTTCTTTCCTGGGAAAAGAGCCACTTCATGGTGCCTGAAGGAATTGTCCTGGGACATCTCATCTCCGAAAAAGGCATCCAGGTTGATCGAGTTAAGGTAAATCTGATTTCCAAACTCCCTATGCCTAGCTCGGTCAAAGACATCTGATCCTTCCTGGGGCACGTCGATTTTTACCGACAATTCATTCCAGACTTCTCGAAGATCACGCACCCCTTGACTAATCTGCTATCTAAGGATGTCCCTTTTGAAATCTCCAAGGAGTGCACTCAAGCATTTGAGATCCCGCGTGATCGAGTTACCCAAGCTCCAATCCTACAGTCCCCTGATTGGTCTCAACCCTTTGAGATCATGTGCGATGCATCTGATTACTCTATAGGTGCGGTACTTGAGCAGAAAATTGATGGGAAACCTGTGGTCATCTACTACGCTAGCAAGACACTTGATAGGCTCAGCGTAATTACACAGTTACTGAGAAAGAGCTACTAGCCATAGTATTTGCCCTGGAAAAGTTCAGATCATATCTTCTGGGTTCCCATGTTATCATTTACTCTGATCACACTACTGTAAGGCACCTCCTTGAGAAGAAGGACGCGAAACCTCGACTAATCTGCTGAATCTTGCTGTTGCAAGAGCTTGACCTTAAGATTTGCGACAAGGCAGGAAAACAGAACGTGGTAGCTAATCATTTGTCTTGCCTTCCTTCTAACATTGTTGACCCTTCCAGACCCATTATAGAACATTTTCCCAATGAGCACCTCCTGACTATCAGTACTGTCCTTCCATAGTTTGCTGATCTAGTAAACTACCTGGCATCACATTAGATCTCATTCGATTGGCCGAAGGCCAAGAAAGACAAATTACTTTTTGATGTCAAGTACTACTTTTGGGAAGACCCGTATCTCTTCTCATTCGTGCTGATCAAATCATCCGACGATGTGTCCCGGAAGCGAAAATTCAAGACATCTTATCCTTCTGCCATGACCAAGCATGCGGTGGACACTTCTCTGGTCATAAAACCACAGCAAAAGTCATCTAGTGCAGCTTCTATTGGCCCACGATTTTCAAAGAGGCATACAATCACTATAAGGCATGTACTCGTTGCCAAACCTTAGGCAACAAGAGCCACCATGATATGATGCCCTTACAGCCGATTCTCGTATGCGAAATCTTCGATGTCTGGGGGATTGATTTTATGGGACCCTTCCCTATTTCGAATGGCTTCGAGTACATTCTGCTCGCTGTTGACTACGTGTTTAAATGGATCAAAGCCATTCCAACCCAAACCAACAATCATAAGATAGTAATCAAATTCATTCATCAGAACATCTTTTCTCGATTCGAGATTCCATGTGCCATAATCTCTGATGGAGGGACCCATTTCACTAATGCTCAGTTCAGATCACTGATAACCAAATACGGGGTGTCACACATGTTGGTGCTAGAGCACCGCAATCATTTGTTTTGATGATAACAAAACATGTGTCATTTAACATTTGCACTTGGAGTATTAGATTTCAGGAAAATTGCAAATGGAGACGTGATTAGACGGAGTTCGAGCTCGCATCCAGGACGGATTGGGGGAGCTTGATGGAGAACAGAGGAGATTCGCAAGGAGCGATAGATTGAAGATGGAAGGACAAGAAGAATAGGATAGAATTCTGTTTATTTCTTTCATGTATGTTTGTCTTTATTTTCTTGCTCTTTTTGTTCCTTAGAACATCATGTTAAAGAGCCTCAAAGTACCCTAATAGTAGTCCTAGGAACACCTGCATAACCCTAGGACACTTAGGTTTTCTGTGGAGAACTTAGAAAACCAATATAGGGTTCAAACAGCTTTTTCAGACGTCTAATTCAAAAATCAGACGTCTGATAATATGTTTTAAGACGTCTGACTGTTGATTCAGACATCTGATAACATTTAGGCTGGACTTAGTTGGCTCTGTCTGATGAAATCAGATGTCCAGACCTTAGACCAGATGTCTTAGAAGACGTCTGATATTTTTTCCAGACGTCCAATTAGTGGACCGTTGGCTGGCTTAACAAACACTGGAGGATATGACCGTTAGAGCCTTATTAGACGTCCTTAAGCCTTTCCAAACGTCTAATAAATGACCGTTTTGCCTCAGCTGACCCGAAAATCTCTTCTCAGAGATTTTCTAGCTGTTGCAATCTCTTGGAAATCCATTCCCCCAGAAAAGTAGGTTTCCAAACGTCTAGACATAGTGCCAGACGTCCTCTATGTCGTCTGATGGCCTTGCACTAGAACCCTGTTTAGATCTAATTCAAGTCAGGAAGAAATCCGCCTAAAATCAGACGTCTGACTTTGTTCCCAGACGTCTTAAACTGGTTTTCCAGATGTCCGATGCCAGGATCAGACGTCTGATTACCTTGTCAGTGTAATGATTATTCCTGTTTTCGGCCTGATTCTCTTGGGATTTGCTCCCAACGGCTATGGAAGCTTTCCTAAGCCTTCCAAAGCCTTCCTAAGGCCTCTATATATAGAGAGGAACCTCTTGCACACAAAGACACACCTAGACACACCAAGAACAAGCATTTCCACTCTTTTATGTCCTAGAAAAGCTCTTACTCTCCAAGCTCAAGTTCTTCATCTTGAGAGCATCAAGCCTTTGCGCACCCGCTCTCCCGCCGTAGTTCACGAGAGCGACGTTGCGCCGTCGTGTAGCTTACGCACCCGCGTCATCGATTTGACGCACTTCTTGCAAAGGGAAGCATCTTAATTCCAATAGAAGCTTAGGTTAAATATTACTTTGTTGGCTCTATAGGATTGTTGTTATTTATCTTTGTTATTTGGTTGGGTATTCGCTTTGAGAATTCCCGTCTCCTTCGTGGGACAAAATCCTTCTCGTGAAGCGAAGGGGTTTGAGGTACGCTACCCTCGTATAAAGTAGCGTGGCTGTAATTGAGGTTGAATCACCCTCGTTTAAGTGATTCGTTTAGTGGATTTGATCAACTTGGTTGATCGGAAAATCCTAACTCGAGAGGGTTAGGTGGTGGTTTTCACCCGGTTTGGGTTTCCACCTAAAAATAATTGTGTACATTGTGTGATTGTTTATTTTGTGAGATTGGTATATTTTCAATTCCGCATTTTTTACGTTACGCTGATCTCACCCCCTCCAAGTAAGGAAGCTACAATTGGTATCAGAGCAGGTTCTTGCTAATCGGAGTAACACCCAGCAAGAAGATCATGGAGGGGAGCAATTCCGCAATCCGAATCTCCGAGGGGCAGTCCACTTCCCGTCCGCCATTCTTCGACGGGAGCAACTACCCCTACTGGAAGCTGCGAATGAAGACTTGGCTTCAAGCCAATGACTTCACGATTTGGGCTAGGTGCGAGATGCCATTTGAGATCCCAGAGAAACCCACGGGAGGCTACTCGCAACAACAAATTTGTGAGCTTTCTTTGAACGCAAAGACCATGAACGCCCTTTACTGCGCACTCAGCCCGGAGTTCAACAGAATCTAGCAATGCGCCACCACATACGAGATTTGGCACACACTTGAGGTAACTCACGAAGGTACCTCCAAGGTAAAAACTTCTAAAATAAATTTACTTTCTCAAGAATTTGAATATTTTTCTATGAAGCCTAACAAATCTTTAAGTGAGATGAACATTAGGTTCACTCTCATTGTAAATAATTTGAAAGCTTTAGGGAAGACTTTCATCAAGGGGGAGCTTCAAGGGAAGCTTCTTCGTTCCCTCGGACCAGAGTGGGAATAGAAAGTCACCGCCATTGAGGAGGCAAACAAGGTGGAGGACCTCAACATGGAAGATCTCCTAGGCAATCTAATGGCCTACGAGACAAAGTTGAAGCAGAAGAAGAAGGATGCACCGGAGCCAAAATCGAAGAAGACTCTCACCTTCAAAGCTGCGTCAGATAGCAAGGTAAGTTCCGACGACGAAGACTTTAAAATTTTACTTAAGAAATTTTCCAAGTTTGTAGGGAATCAAAGAAAGAGAAACAGAAGGAAAGCCCGAGATGTTGCTACCACTGCAATGAGAAAGGGCATCTGCAACCAGAATGCCCTCTTCTTAAAAAGGAGAAGAAGAAGGAAAATGAGAAGAAATCTAAGAAGAAGGCGTTCTAAGCCACTTGGAACGATTCGAGCTCGGAGGAAGAGGAAGAAGAAAAGTCTATAAAAGAAGAAACCACTTGCTTTGGTTTCATGGACAGACAAAGTGATAACAACGGCAAAAGCGGAAACGACTTAGACAACGAGGTAAATTTCGATTTACAAGAAGCTTTTAATGAACTATTTGATGTTAGTAAATCATTAAAAATAGAAAACAAAAGCATTAAAAAGAACCTTAGCTTTCTTAAAAATGAAAATGATAGGTTAGAAAAATAACTCAAGGACATAGAAACTAGTCCTAAGGATAATAACCTGTTATTAGAAAATAAAAATTTAATCAATGAAAATATTAAATTGATTGAAGAAAATGATAGTTTAAAGTTAGAAATTTCTGATTTAAAGACTAAGATGCATATTATAGAAAAAGAAATTGCATGTCTTAGGGAAAACTCTAACAAATTAATCAACAAAGTAGATAATTTTTATAGCCCTAAGGTTGAGAAAGGATCTCCGTCAAGGAGACCTGCTAACAGATCCGGATCCAAGCTCACGTGGATACCGAAGAAAGAATTGGAATCTTATTTTGTAGGTTTCAGGGATAACTACAATACGAAGGACTGGACCTACAAGCTCAAGGCTGGTCAACTCGAGTTGGGAGAACCAAGGAATAGACCAAGGAGGAGAACAAGAAGACCGACGAGATGGCAAATAAACGATGGACCCGCCGCACGTCGACCACCAAACTGGAGACCGGTGCCAATGCTCGGGCCTCCAAGCTATGGATGGAAGCCCCATCCAATGTGGCATCCACCACCACCATTTGGGCCATTTTATTGGCCATGGTAGGGGAGGTAAAAATTCTTTACCCTATCTTTTTATTAGCATTTAGATAGGGGAGTTAAAAAAAATTATGAGCTAATTGTCAATTTTTAAGGGGGAGTTGTAAGTTAGCTAAATTTCCTTTAGTAAGGGGGAGAAAAATAATAGCTATCTTGTTATTACAAAAAGGGGGAGGATATTACTTTTGTTAAAAGAAATTCATAGAAGAGCATGTTTTAAGGGAAAGTTATAGGAAATTTAAAATCAATCAAATCTTTTTGATAATGTCAAAAAGGGGGAGGATTTTTTTGCATCATTATTTATGATTTTGTCATCATTAAAAAGGAGGAGATTGTTGGTGCTAGAGCACCGCGATCGTTTGTTTTGATGATAACAAAATACGTGTCATTTAACATTTGCACTTGAAGTATTAGATTTCAGGAAAATTGCAAATGGAGACGTGATTAGACGGAGTTCGAGCTCGCATCCAGGACGGATTGGAGGAGCTTGATGGAGAATAGAGGAGATTTGCGAGGAGCGATAGATTGAAGATGGAAGGACAAGAAGAATAGGATAGAATTCTGTTTATTTCTTTCATGTACTTTTGTCTTTATTTTCTTGCTCTTTTTGTTCCTTAGAACATCATGTTAAAGAGTCTCAAAATACCCTAATAATAGTCCTAGGAACACCTGCACAACCCTAGGACACTTAGGTTTTCTGTGGAGAACTTAGAAAACCAACATAGGGTTCAAACAGCTTTTTCAGATGTCTAATTCAAAAATCAGACGTCTGATAATATGTTTTAAGACATCTGACTGTTGATTCAGACGTCTGATAATATTTAGGCTGGACTTAGTTAGCTCTGTCTGATGAAATCAGATGTCCAGACCTTAGATCAGACGTCTTAGAAGTCATTTGATGTTTTTGCCAGACGTCCAATTAGTGGACCGTTGGCTGGCTTAAAAAACACTGGAGGATATGACCGTTAGAGCCTTATCAAACATCCTTAAGCCTTTCCAGACGTCTGATAAATGACCGTTTTGCCTCGGCTGACCCGAAAATCTCTTCTCATAGATTTTCTAGCTGTTGCAATATCTTGGAAATCCATTCCCGCAGAAAAGTAGGTTTCCAGACATCTAGACATAGTGCCAGACGTCCTCTATGTCGTCTGATGGCCTTGCACTAGAACCCTGTTTAGATCTAATTTAAGTCAGGAAGAAATCCACCTAAAATCAGACGTCTGACTTTGTTCCCAGACATCTTAAACTGGTTTTCCAGACATCCGATGCCAGGATCAGACGTCTGATTACCCTGTCAGTGCAATGATTATTCCTGTTTTTAGCCTGATTCTCTTGGGCTTTGCTCCCAACGGCTATGGAAGCTTTCCTAAGCCTTCCAAAGCCTTCCTAAGGCCTCTATATATAGAGAGGAACCTCTTGCACACAAAGACACACCTAGACACACCAAGAACAAGCATTTCCACTCTTTTGTGTCCTAGAAAAGCTCTTGCTCTCCAAGCTCAAGTTCTTCATCTTGAGAGCATCAAGCTTTGCGCACCCGCTCTCCCGCCGTGGTTCACGAGAGCGACGTTGCGTCGTCGTGTAGCTCACGCACCCACGTCATCGATTCGACGCACTCCTTGCAAAGGGAAGCATCTTAATTCCAATAGAAGCTTAGGTTAAATATTACTTTGTTGGCTCTATAGGATTGTTGTTATTTATCTTTGTTATTTGGTTGGGTATTCACTTTGCGAATTCCCGTCTTCTTCGTGGGACAAAATCCTTCTCGTGAAGAGAAGGGGTTTGAGGTACGCTATCCTCGTATAAAGTAGCGTGGTTCTAATTGAGGTTGAATCACCCTCGTTTAAGTGATTCGTTTAGTGGATTTGATCAACTTGGTTGATCGGAAAATCCTAACTTGAGAGGGTTAGGTGGTGGTTTTCACCCGGTTTGGGTTTCCACTAAAAATAATTGTGTACATTGTGTGCTTGAATTTTGTGAGATTGTTTTACATTATATTTTCATAATTTATTACGTCACCCCCTCCTAGTAGGGAATCTACAACACCGAATCTCTACTCCTTATCACCCCTAAACCAACGGTCTAGCTGAGCTATCAAATTAGGAGATCAAGAAAATCCTCCAGGTCATTGTTCGACCTGACAGGAAAGTCTGGTCATCCCCACTTCCGGAAGCTTTGTGGGCTTATAGGACCACCCACAAAACCCAATTAAGCATGTCTCCCTTCAAATTAGTGTACGGGAAGGCATGTCACCTCCCCGTCGAATTGGAGCACAAAGCCTATTGGGTAGTACGAAACTGCAATCTCGATCTTTCTAAGGCAGGAACCCACAGAAAGCTTCAAATGAGCAAGATCGATGAATTATGCCACGACACGTATGAGAACTCACGAATTTACAAAGAAAGGGTTAAGGCCTTTCATGACAAGCACATATCCAAAGGGATCTTTTTCCCTTGTCAAAAAGTCCTACTCTTTGATGCCAAACTCAAACTATTCCCAAGAAAACTCAAATCAAAATGAATTGGACCTCACCTTGTCCGACGAATCTTTGGAAATGGAGCTATCAAAATTAGTCAACTTAGCCATGATTCAGAACCTTTTGTCATGAATGGTCAGAGACTCAAAACATTCATTGAACGCACCGATACAAATTTGGCTGAGATATCTTTTACCCCCATTCTCCGTAAGCTCATTGCGCCCGGCTGATGGCATTAAACTCAATGCTTAACGGGAGGTAACCCATTATTTTTGAAAAACCCGAAACCCTTCTTGACACATCCTATGTTGAACTCATATTGCACTTTAGGGTTCATCCATTAGAACAGCTGACTCCACCTCTAGTACCCGTACCCGAGCTTGAAATCGTCTGCAATAGTCATTCTGACCCATTCACCCACCTAACACTTGTTCTAATGAATGATCTAAGCTGAACTCGAACCCACCTAATTTACAATGAGGACATTACAAATTGTAGGCATGGGGGGGTAGTAAAGTGCGAAACGCCATGAAAATCATCTTACAAGAAAGGGTTTCATAAAAAAATCACATATTCCAAAAATACCAAAAAAATAAAAAATTCTCGAAAAAGAATAAAAATATGAGAGGAGAGGAAATTTTGATGGCATATCAAATTTTGAGGAGAAAAAGGGAAGTTAAAAATGTCAAAAATGAGCATAATTTGAAAAGAAAAGAAAAGGAGGTAGTTATTAGTAAAAGATTAAGGAATTGATTTAGTTCTAGACCATATCAAAAGAAAGAAAGGCAAAAAGTGCTAATGAAACAGAGAATGGATTAGTAGGAACGCTGATTTGAGGCATTTTGGGCTATAATCCTAGGCTTAAAAATTCAAGTACTCGCTAAGATCTAGATAATCCTCAAGAGGTTGGGGAAAATGAGAAGCTTAAGTATTAGGTCTAAGGCTTAGGGATTATTCGGCCTCGTTAACTAACCTATGGTTTGTGAGACTCGGTAACCTAAGCACCCCAATCCACACACAGTCTGATTTAGTGTGCCTAAGTATTAAAATCACGCAAATGTGTTTAAATTGTTCTGAAAAAGTCACCTAGATTAGGAGCGGCTAATCAACACAAGTTGATTTGGATGAGTTCCCGATGTGGAAAGGCAGGAAATTCCCCTCGAAGATGCGCAATAACATATCATCTCCTCGGTGCTTGTCTCCTAGGATTTCTACATATCCTACCGGGGCATGTAAGCACCCTATGCTGGTTCAGATGCCATGGGCAACATTATCCTAAAATGTTGATTATTAGGGTCTGGATTTAGCTACAGAACGCCATAGGCGGGATTATCTTGAAAGCCAGGGTTCTGGGGGTTGCCATGGGAGCTGCTATCTCGAAGCATCGATTGCCAGGGACCCTATGAGGATTGATGATGGGGACTAGGAATCCGATACAAATTGTGTTGTAAAGCTAATCCGAAGCTAGAAATAAAAAGAAAAGAGAGAGAAAACTCTCCAAAAACAAAGAAAAATTCCTCTGTCTCTCTCTAACAAAAACGCACTACAAACTGAACCGAGGCTAAAACATGTTACAAGCACGGGTGCTTTAACCGTGAAGTTCAACGAATCTTAGGTTAGTTCCTGTAGGCCCTAGAAACCTTCACGGCAGACTGAGGCTAGAGCTAATCAGGTCTGGATCTTGGTTGGTACTTGAGTACCTCTAGGCTTACTATCGGCATTCTAACCTAATCTACATAAGGAAGCACACAGCAAAGTTTTTAAGCATCAAAAGATTTTATGGTCTAGAATCAAAGTTAATACCTTAAAATTTTTCTAAGGGACTAGCAAAAGCTAGGCATGGGTATATGATGGGAACACTATCATGAGCCATAACTAGCTCATTTTGACCCAATTAAGTCAATAAATGCTCCTACATAACCGCCAGAGAGTCACAAGTCATTGCATATTTATTCTGGAAGAAAAATAGGAAATTAGGGCTAAAACTATAATTTTACTAGTTCATCTTGAATGTAGTACAACTAAGGGTTTTCTTAGGGGTTGAATGAAGGTCAATTAGTCTTAAAAAGATAACAAGTGGGACCAGACAAACAGAAAAGGGTTTGCATGTGTTTTGAGAATTAAATGACTTTTGAAATCCTAAAAACAAACCCACTTAATTAACTAAGGTTCTGATCAGGATAAAATTCACCTAAACCCTCTAAAATTCATATAAAAATATTCAATAGGGTTTAGAACTTTCAATTTAACCATTAGAACCCATCTTGACCCAAAACAAAATCTCAGATAGATATTTACCCTAATTTCAATTTTTGCATAAATTACCTAATCAAACATGGTAAAAACCAAAATCCAATCTCCCCATTGAATTCCTTAGGGATAAATTAAGTTTTTACCAAAATCTGGACCCAAGATGAGCTTGTCTTGAGCTAGTTTGCAAATTGGTCCTGTCTGATTACATTTATGCCCTTAACTTTTAAAATCCTTTCAAATAGCCCCCTAATTTCTTCATCATCTTCACAATTAGGTCCCTCTACCATTATCGCGGTGGAAACCTACTCCGGTGATCTTTGACTGGGGAGTTCTCTCTGATTGCTTGGCGAATCCCTTCCAAAATTGGAAGGGAGATTCATTGAGAAATTTTCTTCAATCTAAACCCGACCATGTGCTCCGAATCTTTCCCAATCTCTCATGCAAACGCATGAGAGATTTGGGTCACAAGAAACTCCTAAATCCAACGAGGCTTTCTAAGCTTGGAAAGCTTGTTTCCCAAGCTCAAAGCACCTCTAGATCCTTATATAAGAGAACCCAGATCCTCTCGAGCTTCCCTAAGCTTGAAATTCGGCCAGAAGTCCCCTTCTTCCGCTCTCCTCTTCGGCCACAAATCTCCCCAAGCTCTGACGATCTCTCTCCGACTCCTCTCATCATCTAACCACAAAACTAGTGACAGATTCATCTTCCTCACTGTCCTCCGCATCGTGCAATACCAGTCGTCGCCGTCCTTTCCCCATCTTCGCTGCCGTCTCTCCCTATGGAGGTTCGTCTTCCCCACGTCTGACAACCACACCGGCATGGGAATCCCTTCACCTTTTCGTCCTTAGAGTAGATTCTTAGATTCCTTATCTCTCCTACTTTCTTCTCCTCTCTTTATTTTCCAAATCCGACCACCGATGCTCCTCCGCGACTTCATCATGTTCCGCTCCGGCAATCCCTCCGGTGAAGTCCCTCGCTCACGCCCCAACTCCAAATCCTTCGCCGACCACACCAAAACCTCCACTTCACTTTTTCGCACCTTTCCCCTTACTCCATTCGCTCCATCATCCACCCAAACTAGGCCCCCTAACACAACCACCTTCACGCACACAGTCCGACTCCGACCAGCTACCATACGCATCCATCCGCCATGCCGATCTTGTCTACAAGTTCGTTGTGCTCTGGCAATGCTTCCTGAGCATTTTAACGCGGTCGAGTGACCTTCTTTTTCATTTTCAGGATATAGGTTCACACCATTGTCGTAGCTGCTTTGAAGGAGCTTGAAGCGTGTTCTAGTGACCTGCAGCTACAGGTGTTGTGTCCAGGTAGCGCGGAATCAGCCCAGGAAGCGACCTAGGATGCTAATTGGAGGAGTCTACCTCCTCTTCACCTTCAATTGGTAGCATCCTCTGTAGCTGTTTGCACGCGAAGAAGGAAGTGGGATAGTCCCACATCGGAAAGTGCTAAAGCAGTGAGCCCGCATAAATTGAATTTCTGTTAGAGGCTATTTGCCTCATAACACGGGGTGAGGTCCCTCTCACTCGCTCACCCGGCCTCATCTGTGACATGTACACGTAGACCTGGTTCGACCTGTTTACCCGATTAGACTGACCTGCACTCCTCGCTCATTGCCACACACCGGTGAGCCTGGACTCGGGTGCGTACGATCCGATAACCCAATTATATCCGTGGCTCTGGGAGAGCGAATCCTAAGAGAGAAAAAAAGGAAGAGAGCTATGCTAGGGTAGGGGGTTTTGCTCTCAAGAAATCAAGTTGACACTTAGTAGGATTTCAAGGAAGAAAACCAGAGGAAGAAGAAGAGCTAAAGGCACAGAGGAGAAAGGAGAGAAAGAAGAAGAGGTTGAGCAGAAGAAGAGAAGAAGAGAAGAGGGAGCCGCAATAGAGAAAGAAGAGGGAATAGCAGAAGGGAAAGGAAGAGAAGTTCACTGTAGCATCAGACATTTAAGTCGTCTGATTTACAAATCAGATGTCCGATTTGAGTTTATTTCATATATATACTTTTAGTTCCTTAGCTAATTCTGTAAGGAGTCTTTGGTGATTTGAATCACCATTTTACTCTCATCTTTTTGGCACATTGATATTTGGCATTTTTATTGAAATACTTTACAAGTTAAATTGTAATCTTGATTTCTAAATTCCATATTACTCCCTGTGTTCGACCTCATAACCTTTTTCAAGTAATAAAATCTATTTGTTTTCAACGCAATTTCGACTATACTACAATGCTTCATTTTAAAAGTCGATTTCATCGCATTAACATGCATATTAGTTCATAATAAGTAAATGTAGATTGTCGTAACTTTATGCATCTACTAGTTAGTTCTTCTATGGTAAAGTGTAAAATAAATATTAAGCATAGATTGTGTTTTGGTGTATTTTCAAGTATAAATAATTACATATTTCTTTCAGGGATATTTGAAGAAAGAATATGAAACATTGTGAAAAACCAGGTGCATGCGTGCAAAATCTTCGTCAGCCATTCTCGCACCACTGTTACGAGAGTCTCGCAACAATTTCCCTCTCTTTCCCCCCTGAGGTTTGCGATGGCTGCATCAATATCCTTAGGTTGTTTGAGAAGACTACAGAACAACATGGAGCAAGGGAGTCGGCAAGGATTTCTATAAAAGAGGCCCGTGCACAAGGGGGGAGGATCTTCTTCTTCTTCCTCGGCCGAGTCCACCAACACCATCGTGGAACATGCATAGACTGTGATCCAAGCGTGCACTGTGGACCACCTCGTCTGCCATCGTGAACCCATCACAACCGACTGTGCGGTAACAGCACATGACCCCATCACTGTGAGCCTTCACTATGACCATCGCACCACCATCAGAACCACCCTCACCATTTTCTCTTTCCCATCACCACGAGCCTTTGTCCTCAAATACGCCTCCTCTTCGCTACAGCGACCACAGCCACAATAGCCCAGCGTGCACTTGTCCTCGTGCCTCCTCGCATGCGCGTACATGTGCGCACCCATAGCAGTAAACCTCTCCGCAACCGTGCCTTATCTTCATCTTCCCCGTCATCTTCAACCTTTGCATACCAAAGGAACCCATTAACCACCACCATGCAGCCACCTCCTCCTCGATGTCAGCACCTCTCTGATGCCACCAAAGTCACACGCGGCCTCCCACGCATAGCCACCAACGTCTCCATGTGACTTGCGCCGCCTGCAGCGGCTCTCAGTAGTAATAGCCTACTACCACCGCACCTCCTCGTCGCCGGTGGAAGCTCCGGCCACTACAAGCCATCATTCCACCTCTGGAGTGCTCCTCTCCTTCGGCCCTGCTGATAAGAACACCATCATGAGCCATAACTAGCTCAATTTAGTCATTATCAAGGAATAAATGCTCCTACATCACCACCAGAGGACTATAATTCATTGCATAATCATTCTGAGGGAAAGATAAGAAAATAGGGTTAAAATTACAATTTTACCATCATATCATGAATGCAGTACAATCACGGGTTTTCCCAGGGGGTAATTAAGGGTTAAATGGCCTTAAATGTCCAACAAGTGGGTTAGAACAGACAGAAAAGGGTTTGCACGTTTTTTGAGAATTAAATGACTTCTGAAATCCTAAAAAGACCCACTTAATTAACTGAGGTTCTAGTTAGGATAAAATTCATGTAAACTCTCTAAAATTCATAGAAAAATATTCTCTAGCGTTTGGTACCATCAATTTGACCATCAAAACCCATCTTGACCCAAAATAGAGTCTTAGACTGATATTAGCTCTAATTTGGGTTTTTGCATAAATTACCCATTAAAACAAGGTAAAAACCTAAATATAACTTCACCATTGGATTCTTTGGATCCAAATTAGGTTCTTACCAAAATTTGAGCCCAATCTGAGATCATCTTGATTAAGTTTGCATTTTAGTCCAGCTAGACCCTTTCTATCTCATTTAGACCCTTAGCTTTTGAATTCCTTACAAATAGCCCCCCAACTTCGTTGTATTCTTCACAAAAAGGTCCCTACCACCATGAATCCTATTCCTACAACTCCTCCGACCTTTGATTAAAGAAAACTCCTCTGCTTAATCAATCCCTTCCAAAATTGGAAGGGAGATTCCTTGAGTCCTCTTCCTATTGAATCTGTCCATGTGCCCTAAAACTTTCCCAATCTCTCATGCGAATGCATGAGAGATTAGGGTACCTTAAAACTTCCATCTCCGATGACATTTCATAAGCTTGGAAGCTTGGCTTCCAAGCTCAAAACCCTTTCATGAACCCTATAAAAGAATCCCCAGGGCACAATTGTGCTTTTCAGCTAGGTTGAAGATCAAAAATCTCTTCTTTCCTATATCACCGGCCACCTCCAACCTAAGCTCCGATGGACCTTCTTGATCTCTCTCCTCCGTGCCTCCATGGGTCAAATTGGTAGCGCAGAAACCTTCCCCATCTTCCTCCACATCTCGCCGGTCACAGCAGGCGCCATCTTCCCCTCTCCTCGCTGCCGTCCCTCTCACGGAGGATTCATCTTCCTTGACACCGGCCGATGAAAGCCGGTGGCGTTCTCCCCCCTTTGTCTATTAGATTAAGGTTAGATTAGATCCTTAGCTCTTTTAGGTTAGTTTCCTACCCAAAACACCAAAAACAACCCCTTGACTACGCCATTCACCCTCATCGTCCCCGTCTTCGACAATCCCTTCGGCGAGGCACCCCCATCACTACAGTCATCCACATGCCTCGCCACAAATCCCAAAAGCACCGTCATCTCTCCACGCACAAAACCCCTATCTCTATTCGCCTTCCCGTCCACAAAAACCCTTCGCCGGACAAACCCATCATCTCTGATCTATTCCACCTTTGCCAGCCACCTATACACATCCTCGCAACATGCCACCACCATAGTTACATTCCATGACGTTCGGCGAAGCTCCTGAGCACTTCTGATGTGGCCGTGAGGCCGTGTTTATGTTCTCAGGAACAGGACCTGCAGTCGCCATTACCAAAGAGCTTCGAGGAAGCTTCAAGCCCGCTCCAGGTCTCGATAGCCCCAGGTGGAAGTCCCAGGATGTGTGGAATTGCCTCAGGCACTGCCCCAGGTGGTCAATTGGATGTCTGGGCCTCGTAAGCTGTAGCAATTGAAGGAAGGAACCCTGCAACTGTACGCGAAGAGGAAGTGTGGGATTTAGTCCCACATCGTGGACTGAAGAGCAGACGAAGCTGAATAAATTGAATGTCTTTTAGGCTTATCGCCTCAAGTGACACACAGGGGGTGAGGTCCCCGCGCCCTCACGTGCCTCACCTACGACACTCCACCCGTGGCCCTGGTGCACCCGACTACCTGCCTAAGCCCTGTCCACTCCTCGGTCACTACACCACGCCGATGACCCTAGACCCGGGTGCGTGCCTACCTGATAACCCGACTACCCTGATTGGCCTTGGGAGGACGGAACCTAAGAGGAGAGAAAGAGAGAGAGTGTGTAGGGCGGGGAGGGTTTTGCCCTGTGCGACACTTAGCCAATTCTGAGATGTCTGCCCTCTATGTGTGAAGAAAGAAAGAAGAAGAGAAGGAAGTCTTCGCAAAAGAAGAGGAAAGAAAGAAGGCCTGCTTAGAAGAAGGGAGAAGAGATTGAAGATAGAAGGAAAAGAAGGCATAACAGAAGGAGAACTTGCTCGTACATAAAGAAGAAGGGAGAAGAGGATGAAGACAAAAGAAAAAGAGAGATGGCATAGCTGAAGAAGAAGAAAAAGGGCTGAGAATAAGAGGAAGCACTTAAGCCGTCTGATTATCAAATCAGACGTCCGAGGCACTGTTCATTTATTTAATTACTTAAGTGGTCCTGGATATTATTGGTTTATTTGGCATTCCTGCTTAACTATTATATGATTATCTAGATTAAGTAATTGGTGATCTAAATCACCACTATTTTTATTCTAGATTTCTTTTTGATATGCCAAACTCTTGTTAAATTTATATTCTACATTGATGATTATTTTTGAGTAATTAATATTCATTACTTAGCATTATTTGGCTCATTTTCTTGTGCTCATTTACATTATTGAGGTTAATGTATGAATTCCTATTTGCTCCCTATGTTCGACCTCAGACTTCAAATTCGAGTAATAAATATTATTTGTTTTTCGCCTTGATTCGATCTATACTACAATGCGATGATTTTAAAACCTGTTTCAGAGCGACTAACACCTACTCCTCCGATGAGTGACACCTTCGCCAGCGTCGACCTTTGTGTGCACGGCCAAGAAGAATCCCCTCCCCTATTTTGCTACAGGAGGGGGGTATTAAGTTAAATGAGATTGGTTGAAGGAAGGGATTTTTAAGATATTCATTTATTTTTTATTGGGTAATTGCTTCTCAAACCCTCCTGACTCTTTATATTTGGTGTTAATGTTTATTCAAGTCATGCTTTGATCTCATTTGATGCTACAACTAATTGACAAAGTAACTTTGCATCATATTAGCCTCGTACAACATACTTGAATAATGTATCAGAAACATTGGTAAATTTATTAGTCACTGCCACTCTGTGGATACGACCCGCTTTATTGTGAGTGGTTTATTTTAATTATTAACGATTGATTTTTTGCCACTCAATTTCTACTTCGACGACTTATTTTCTTAAGCGAAAATCAATCGTTCACCACTCGCTGGCAAAGTCTTGGCCCCCCACCCTCAGAGGCATCCACCCACTGGAGCAAATGACGGGGTTTTAGGCCACCTCACCTAATGACCACCATACCGGTCACCAAGGCCAGTAGGGATCAAGACCCTAGCGCCCGTCTCCTAGACAACACAATGTCACATAATGCCAATAACACGAGCTTAGGCTCCTGCACCCCAAGCATCGCTTGGCGTGCCTTCGAACCTCTGGCGAAAAGTGTCCCAACGCCAGCCCTTTCAAGGTTAGCTCCCCTTCGTTGCCACCTTTCCTTTAGGTCACCTTCCAAGGTTGGCTCCCCTTCGGGTTGTCCCCTTCATGGCCACCCTCTAAGGAAGGCTCTAGGCGATGGCCACCTTCAAGGGCCGACCCATGCAAAATTCCCCTACGCTTGCCCTATCTGGAGGCACGGTCAGGTAGGCAAACACCTGGTGGTATCACACCCCACAGAATCACCCCCCGTCCATGCACGATAAGGATGAGCCCAGTAGTAGAACGACTGCATCCAGAAAATAGTTAAGCCGCCAACTGCAAATCACCTTTGAGGATATAGTTGGTCACCTGATGGTCAACTTCCAGGCCCTCGCTTTCGCAGAGAGGCCGAGGTGATGGATCATGGTTCAATAACGGTGATTGAGCTAACCCTCACAAGAATTCGGCCAGGCTCTTTAGCCTCGACCACTCAATTCATTCCTGACACCGCCGCTTAGCTCGTCTAGGCAAATGATCTCCCAAGGGAAGTGATTGTCCCAAAAAGGGCACACGCACAAGCTCCACTGGTGAAGCTCACCTCAAGGCTCCCTTGTTAAGGATAGACGCTTAGACGTTCCTGCATAAGGTGCTCCTACCCAACCCCTATGAGGGATGCGCAATGACTATTGCCAAAGTAGGCCTTATCCCAGCCAAGGGGTTTCCCAAGAAGCCCAACCAGATACCCCTCAGATTGAGAGGTATGTCCCAATAAGAGAAGTCCCAAGTCCCCTTGTCCTCAACAAAAGGACAAGGGGCAGCATTGCTAGGGTAGCCTAAGCCCCTTCGTTCCCGAGCACCAAGAAGAAGGGCCTAAGCGGCGTAGGTGGAGCTCAAGTACCTGTCGAACCCTACCCTAGCAAATCCCATTAGCAACTGACTTCGGAAAAATGTGCAATGGACTAAGGCGACCTGCTTGAAAGCTATCAGTGCAAGCAGGGATTCTCCGCCGCCTCCTTCCGCCACCTTGCAAGGCAAGGCATTCGCGGCAACAACCCCTAGCCTAACTGCTTTGCGGAGAATAAGCACTACACACCAAGTAGCCTCGATGCAACCTCTCGCTTAAAGAGAGCGTGCCGCTCCCACTTACTAAAGGGTCTACGTTTGCTCCCCCCATCTTGAAAGCAGGGTGTGGCTAAGGCACTAATTCCACTTACGGCTGACACAGTTACCCCGTGTACCAAGCGAAGGTAGGTGGACAAGGTGTCGTGTAGGTAGCCGGACCTTAGAAACCTCAAGAGGATCCCTAAGGGTCACCCACTTGCACCATCATAGGCGCAAACCATATGCAGTCGGCCGCGACCTCGAATAGCCCTCTCCACGGGCATCTCATTTGGTCTCGCCAGTAATCAGTCGGGAGAGAGTAACAAGACAAGCCTCTATGCCAAGTTGTTCGAGCAAATGAAGGGGATCAAGATGAGACTCATAAAATGCAGTTCACATAACCCATGTAGGAAACAAAATCCAAGGCAGGAAAATAATTCCTCGCACTCGGCATATGAGCAGTTCTTGATACAAGGAACGAAAAAGTCTCTTCCTTTACAATGAGCATCGACTATTACATTCCCTAGATTATTGTCTCCAGCTAAATTACAACTGAAAAGAAACATGCTAGTACAAAGAAAATGGCGACACTAGGACTCAATGGCTTCACCCTCGGTCTTCCAGGATGGTCTCACTCAGTAGAACAGGGTGATAGTACAGCAGTAAGACCGGTAAGCCCTACAGCTCCTGCTAGGCCTACTCTGAATGACTCCTCAGCAAAAACCAGTTTGTCCCTACCAAACGCCACTCGCCTACGTCCTTGGTAGGGAATGGGCTCCCAAGCCCCCTACCCCTCCGATGTAGAGGATTGTCCTACTACTAGGACATGCACCTCCTTCTGCAGGGGAATAGTGGTTGAATGAGGAGTTCGCTACTAGACCGACGGGAGTTGATGGATAGCGACAATCACTTGAGGTAGTCGGGGCCGCTTGGATGTGTGGAGTACCCTCCCATATACCAGTGAGGGACCCCAGCTAGTCGACACCATAAGGCCTCCAGAAGGCCATTCCATAGGGGATAACTAGTCGAGCTCGACTACCTAGGTGGGTGTTGCACCTACTTTTACTAACACCCTCACCGAGCTCAGCCTCGCTTGTGCCTGAGCAAATACATTGCCATGAGAGGAGCTCTCGGTAGCTGCAGCCCCTATTTTGCCTTCGTGGAGCCACCAGAGAAATCAAGTGAAGTGAAACGAGTGTCGCGACCTTCCCCTGAGCCCTTGGAGGGACCCCCATGACCCCATGTCCAGCGGGTTCTCCACACCCACACAATAAGAGAGGCACGACTACATCTCACTCAACAAACACCCCTCCAAATCCACCCCGCAGGTGCCTTAAGAGAGACTGCCTTGCCCTTTCTCGGTTTCCTGCTCCTTTCCTCTCGAACCCTCTGAGTGCAAGAGGACCACTTCTTCACGCCTTGCTAAACGAGCCTCCCCCACACGGCATGGGCCCTCGGCTGGGAGAACTTGCCGCGGGATCCAATATCTCCTGGTGAAAGAAACCCCCAAAAGCCTACACCAGAAAACAAGGCAAAACGAGTGCAACAAAGGGAGGATAAGCCACTATAGGCGTACCTAAGACTCAGAGCCCTTACCTCAACCCGTGTGTTGAAAGGGGGCACGAAGAGGAGCTCACCCCTGTCTGAAGAGTCACACATAGTTGTCCTTCGATCGTTCTGCTGAACACACAAAAGTTCAGCAACAAAGCTTTATCAAGGGAGTGAATGGAACAGAAACGCTCCTCCCCACGACTATCAAGTCCCTCAAGCACGGTGAAAGGGGAGGGAAGGCTGTGAAGTAAGGGCCATCGAGGGCCCCTATTTATAGCCCTGTTATGTGGGTTCCCGAGGGTGGTAACATCTTTCCACCCTCCCCTTGGGGATCACTAATTCTTAAGGAACTAAATCCCTCAAGATATGACACTGATTCCGCAGTTGCGTGACAGTGCTAACAAAACCATTGGTCAAGGACCTCAATCAATATTACACGTCGGACATTCGAAAAGCCTTTCACTCCTTTCCAAAAAGGCACGACGCTTCAGGCCATGACCTCTCATGGCAATAACAACTAATGTTTACCTTAGCGTCTCAATTGGGAAAAATGCCACCTCCTCAAGCTGGCATGAGCTCAGGCTCATACACCCCATGCCTTGGTGATGTCTCCTCCTCAGGCTGGCACGGGCTCGAGCTTATACGCCCCACGTCCAGGTGATGCTGTCTCCTCAGGTCAGCATGGGCTCGGGTTCATACACCCTACGCCCAACTACTTGTTAAGACCCGTGACATCAAAACACTTTAAGACGTCTGGGAGTTGGTCCAGACGTCTGGACACCTTCCCAGATGTTTGGAAATTAATTTTTGCGTGCGTACGATCGCGAGTCTGCACGCGTGCTGCGCGCAGACTGAGCCCCAGCCACCCTCTTCTCTTCCTTCTTCCCTTGCAGACCTGCAGAAGCTTTTCCCCTACCCCTACAAATACCCCCTCTTCTCCCTCACGCCACCCCACCCCATCTGTCTCCTCCTTCCTCCAGTGCGAGAGTGAGAGTGAGAGTGAGCGCGGCAGCTACAACCGGGTGCAATGGAGGAGAGGAGAGGTGCAGCGAGAGGGAAGAGAAGAGAGCGCTGAGCCATGAGAGAGAGAGCTCGCCGGAGTAGTTCGAGGCCGGTCGGCGTGCGCATGGAGGAGCGTTGTGCTTGGGAGGTTTCCCCCGGTGCTGCTGCAGCTCGGGCAACGGGCGGACGAGCACGGCGCGGCCGCACGTAGCGAGAAGAAGACGAAGGAGGTTCTGATTCTGGAAATGTTTCCCAGAATCAGACGTCTGAACCTACATCCAGATGACGTGGACGATGTCTGGAAGAAGCTCCAGACGACTGATAGGTACGTACTGTGCCTATACCTTCCTTTTTGCGGATACGGCCATGCTGGCCGTTCCGCCGGAACTTTGTAGCGTGCTGTGTTTAAGAGCTTTTGCGTGCGTATGTAGAATTCACTTCGGGAAGGCGCGGGGCACGCCCTCCCACGCGGTTCAGATGTCTGGGCGAGTCACCAAACGGCGAAGAGCATCTCCAGACGTCCGGAGAGGTGGTCGGATGTCTGGAACTAGGTCCAGACGGTTCAGCAGGACCCCTGGACGTCTGAGGAGCAGCGCAGAGCAAGGTATGATCTAAACCCCTTTTTAAGACGTCTGGAAGATATTTCAGACGTCTGATTTGAGTTAGAGTTGTTGTTTTTGACCCGTTTAGGGTCCGTTCGAGGTCCAATTTCCACGTTTAAGGTTTCGTTCTTCTCAGAATAGGTTCCTCTACTTGTTTGAAATAATTTTATCCTATTCTGAGTGGTTTCTTGTGATTGATCCTTGTATTAGGACCTCATTCTGTTGCGGATTGGGGGTTGCAGAGGCACGTGGACCTGCCGATCGAGCCCCCATTACTCCCGATTTTGCGGGTAGAGTGGCTTCCCTTAATTAATTACAAACTTAACTGCATGTCTGGAATAAATGATAGATCCTAGGTTATGACATGAATCCTAGGACCAGAATCACTAGATTGAATGATAGATCCTAGGGTATGGCATGAATCCTAGGACCAGAAACACTAGATTGAATGATAGATCCTAGGGTATGGCATGAATCCTAGGACTAGAAGCACTGGAACGATTGTATCAAATGCCTGAATTGCAGTCTTGGATGAGTAGATAGAATAATAATAATTGCCTGTGAAATGTAGAGTACTGTTGCTAGTAACTGTTACATGTAATTCCTGTTGTTTGGAAAGTAAATTCGAGCTGCTTGTATATAAATTAGAAAAGAAAGATTAAATGTTGGAAACACGTGCTATATGCGAATAAAACTGAAATGATGAAACCTAGTATGGCATGGCCTGAGAAACATGAGTATAAATCCTACGGGAAATTAGGAGTAGACCTCCTAAAAATAAATAGAATGAAACTGAAAAAGTGAATGTGTAAGTGTGTTGTCTCTTGGGTACGTAGTACCAAGGGAAGCACATGTTACCTCTTAGTGTAGAGCGGAGCTAGCCGCCCTAGGGACCCGGGGTTTGGTCTGGCCACTTTGTACCGACTTTTGGCCCTCGCGTACACTATACCGGAGAAAGCTACTAGTGTAGGGAGGGAGCTAGCCACCCCACGGGGCTCGAGGTTCAGTTAGCCGTCCTACACCGACTTGTTAGGCCCACTGGGCAAACCAGAGTAGTCAGGCGAGGGTGCGCGGACTATGGAGGGGTAAGACCCCTGTTTGGTTACTGTGGAGGGGCTGGACCCCTGTTACTAAGAGGGCTCTGTCCTATACTGGTTCCGTGCTGTGCTTTGGGCGCACCCGTTAACGGAAATGACTGACTGCGTGCCAGTGCAGGGTAGCTACCCGTACGTTTATCGCACATGCCGTAGTCACCGTTACATCTATCAGCGACCTTGGGGTGGTTGACTGAGGGTAGGATCACCACGGGGGACTCTTCTGGCCAGAAGAGCACCACGTGCTACTACTTTTTGGAAAAGACTGCAATCAAGATCGTTCCCACAAGGAACATTCGAGATCAAGAGAAAGACCTGAGAAATAAATCAAGAAAGAGTAAATAGAAAAATAAAGAAAGAAATTAAAAACAACAGCTACTTGTCTACCGTTACTGTTTTTTTTAGCCTGCTAGTTGCCACTCTACTCAGTGTTTCGCTAACGTGTCATACTTACCACCTTTTTTAGGACCAGGTGTTGAGCAGCCAGAGCCTACGGCTGTGGAGGGTGCTGGGCCTAGTAAAGTCCAGTAGTTGTACTTGTGTTATACCCGTTCCTTTAGTAGTGAGTATTTTGTTACACTTTTGTACTCTTTTATTGTAAACTTCATATTTCTGTACCTATTTTTAATTTTTTATTGTTGTGGTGGTGTGTACTGTAGTAGTTGTTTCTTTACTGCTGTACTTTGTTTACTATTAGTTGCTTGCATGGTGAATGTGGTTTATTTTACTACTTTTTAGTTACTTTCTCGTTGGACTACTGGGTCTTGAGGTCAGTCAAGTCGGTCTAATTCTTGTGTCCTGTAGGTATTCAGGAACCGGGTCGTAACACTACTACTGCCTCCTAAGGACGACCGGAGCTTAGGCTTATGTGCCCCTTACAAGGGACCTCTTCCAAGCAATGGGAAGTAGGTGAAAGCCTCCCAACTCCTCCATCATAAATGTTCCCCCCAATGTTATATAGCCGAACGAACATCTATGGGTATCATCTACCATGGAGCTTTGGCCACTCTCACTACTCTCTTAGCAGTTCACACTAGATAGAGAGTGGGGGTATATGATGAAGGGCAAAAAATACCGTTGAATCCAAAACTCTGCACATGGTACGTTGGAGGATTCGGCTACCCGATTACGGGACATACAGGTGGGACCGACATCACCCGGCCTACCTAAAACCAACCAAACACCAACTGGGACCTGCCCAGCCTGATAAAAGATTCAGTGCAGTTAGGGCAGAAGATACGATAAGATGGACCTGACCACCTAACCCCTGATAGCAGACAAGTAGGCTGATCGTAGAGAAACTGGAAGTCATCAAGTGAGGGTTCTCCCCATGATATAAATACAGCGAAGGGCCCCCAATGAAGTGGGACCTTCCCCCCTCCCCCGGAGAGGAAGAGAAAATATTGTAATCTTGGAAATTCTAGTGCAAAGTTGGGAGTAACATCCTCTTCCCAGATGTACACTCCTTGTGGTGGAACTAGGTCATCAAATCCCTGATTTCCTTTATGTTACTTGTTGATTGTCGATCTCCCCCCTACATGTCGGATGATAATGGCTAAGTAATGTTCTTACTTGTATAAATCTTTTGATAACCTTTGAAGATCTATCAATGGATATATATGATAATGTGAAATGAAATACCAACATAAAAGAGAGGTGCCATTACTCAGATCCAACAATGCCTGTGTTGCAGTAGGTAAAACTCACATTCACTTATGTACTTATGCTCCCAGAAAGAAGAAAGAAGACAAGAAATGACAATATGAATGAAATAATCCGTAGCAATGGTGAAAAGCATGACTGTCTGCACATGAAATCATGCTAAGCGAGGCATTTCGTTCTAATTAAAGTATGAAAGTAGAATGAAATTACGTTGAGATACCTAAATTGTTTACATCGCAAATATTTTGACAAATACCACCACCACTCTGCGCTCTCAGTAATACATCTTCAGTTGCCTTGCAACTCGGTAGCCTGTAAATATGAATATATTCTCTTTGACCTGCAGTTTGACAACCCATATGTTCAGCATGGTACTAAAAATTTTTGCCAAATGTTTGTTTCCTGCAACGGTTTCACCGCATGCCTACTTGTTAGCATATATAAATTTATGGGTTTTACTGTAAAAAGGAAAATGAAGAAAATTATTATAAGAAGACAGATGTATCTGTAAATGTGAATGATCTATAAAAAAATTACTTATAACAATTTCGAAAATTAAGGACGATCTTCGTTTCCACCGTTCTATTTTTCGCTCTCTATTGTTACACCACCCAGCTACTTTGGCATTGGCGCACCTTCATGACGTAAATCACATAAAAATCTAATTGCAGTAATTTATCCATTTTCCGTTTATCGTGCACTGCACCACAAACTTATTAAAGATGGCTTTCCAAAAATATCTGACCAATGCTAAATTGTACAGTAGGACAAAAATTCAGGATCGATAAAAAAAAAAGGAAAGTTATCGAGTTGAATTTGAGCCCAATTTAGTTTGATTCGATAATCACTCGATTTTGATAAGAAAATTATATATATTACATACACAAGTAAACAAAATTTCTAAAACCCCATATTTTCTTTCCTCTCCCTCCATCTTCCATCCTACTGTCAAAAACACATCATATATGTTAAATAAATATATATTAAAAAAATATTTATATAATTTTTTTAAACCTCTCTCCCCACCCCGAAAATCCTCTTCCCCAACGATACCACTCTCTCTCTTGTAAAAGACTTTTCGAAGAAATATCAAAATTTTGATTTATGAAATTGAGTAGCCCTTTTTTCCTCTAAGTATTCTCTATTATTATTCTCATGTTACGATATATTAATGTTAAACTTTTGAAAGACTATTTCATGATGAGATTGAATTGTGATTTATGACTATATTATATTTATTATGGGATGCATAATAATATTTTTATTTAGTGTAATACATGACATTTGATACATTATAGATTATTTCTATTTTATTTAATATAATTTTTCTAATATTTATATTTTATTTATTAAGTATAATTTATTTGTCAAGTATTTATATTTTACTTATTAAATTCAAACGTGAGTCTTGAAATTTTGAACTCATTATTAATGAATTATTTAATAAACTCAAACTCAAACAAGCCAAACCTAAATAAAACTTTTCAAACTTGACTTGGACTTATCTAAGATATTAAGATCAAAATAACAAGAAAGGATGTCATGACAGATTTAAGTTGATGTTTATTTTAATTAAATATCTAAATAATTTTATAATTATTTCAAGGCTTAGGAAAATAAATAGTTAGATTTTATTTGTTAAGAGAAATAAGTTAAAGAAGTAAAATAAATGATAAAATAAATAAATTAACTTGTTTGAATATTTTGATAGATTAAAATTATTTTATATAAAAAATAAAATAATTTCATGTCAAATTAAATGTAGTTACCTTGACATAAATAAAAGATAAATTAAATAAAATTTCTTTTTACATTGTTGTAGTGAACTCAATTCGGTAGAACTACGCACTTTCGGCCATGATCATATGGGCAATAATTCGAATTCGAAAGTTGGCCACGTGGGCCTGGAATTATCGGAGACAACGCCAGGTGCGGTCTAACGTGAAGTGAATTGGCATTATATTCATAAAAAATCTGACATCCGGTTACTCGCACAAGACTTTTGGAGACACGATTAATCACCATCGACAGATTTGACTGTGAAGCTATATCCAAGAACTGACGCTATTACGCGAATCAAACCTGTCGATACCTTAGGTTGCGTTCGGCATGGGTGATAATTTTATGAAAATAAAATATTATAAGAATAAGTTATGAGAAGTTTTTGATTGTGATGTAAAAATTAACAGTGAGATAAAATGATTAATAATTAATGTATATTAGTGACTGACTTTTTAATATTAAAATATAAGTATAATAAAATTGATATGAAATAATAAATATATTTTAATAAATATATTATGTTAAAATAGATATATTTTAATATATATTATATTGATGTGATATAATAAGATAATTTAGTATTGATGTTGATATTGATCGATGAAATAAAATAAATTATATATTTTAATTTTGAAATTAATTATTTTAATTTTCTCTAATATTCTTTTATTGAAAAATAACTCTTGAGTAACTTTCCGATCTAAAGTACATCCAAGAATATTACCATAAATGCATCCAATCAAAATAATATAGGGAGAATAACATGCATTCAGAAAGCCACAACTCAACTCACAAAATCAAGGAACAATGTTGATTAACAAAAAAAAAAAACAAAGCAACCCACAACAAATCGAAAACGAGCGTTATTCGGACTTTACCACGACAAAGGTTGCCCTAAAATTAAAGAAACACGAAAGCAATCGATCGACGTCTGGAAGTGCATGTACGGTCGCGCGCATGCACGTGGACGTACTGCACACCTCCCCAATCACAGTCGCGCTCACTCAGACCTCGCTCTGGAGAGGGACGTGCTGCGACCACATGAAGGAGAAGGTGTAGACGACTCCGGCCAGGCCGCCTCCGATGAGTGGGCCCACCCAGTAGATCCAGACGTTGGTGAAGTCCACGCTGGCCACAGCTGGGCCGAACGAACGGGCTGGGTTCATCGAGCCCCCGGTGAACGGACCGGCGGCAAGAATGTTGGCTGCAACGACGAACCCGATCGCGATGGGTGCCAGTGTGCCAACCGATCCCTTCTTGGGGTCAACTGCCGTGGCGAAGACGGTGTAGACAAGTCCAAAGGTGATGATGATCTCCATCACCAAACCCTGGAAGACTCCCACTCCCGCAGCGAGGCAATGGATCGGAGTCGTCTATTCACACACACACAAACACAATTAATTGTATGACAAAACATCAAGTTCAATTAATTATTTTCGATTTGACAGAGGATGAAAATATTTGCATACAGTTCCGGTGACGAAGAGGAGGAGGTAAGAGGCGACGATGGATCCCACAAGTTGGGCAATCACGTAGAAGATGCTTGTGAGGAATGTGATTTGGCCACCGACGGTCAACCCGAAGGTTACCGCGGGGTTAACATGGCCGCCGGAGATGTTGGCACCAACAGCAACCGCAACAAAGAGTGCGAAGCCGTGGCACATTGCCACGGCCACAAGTCCTGCCGGGTCTAGCGCAGAACCTGACGTCAACTTGCCTACAAGGATGTTAGTACCACATGGTCAGATGTTAAGAATTTTCCAATGCAACAAGTCCACGATTAGTCATGAGATCATATATATATATATATAGGAAGACCGTCGACCATAAGCAATGGCGGAGCCAACGCCGGCGAAGACGAAGAGGAGGCTGGAGATGAACTCGGCGGCGTAGGCCTTGATGGAGGTCAAGCTGAAGGAGTCCGAAAAGCTGCCGAAGGCGATCCCCGGCATGGCTCTGCTGGTAGTACTATTTACGTAGAGGATGGGTGTATGTGGGTAGCTGTGGGGACTTATGCGAATGAGAAGGGGTTTCAGGGTATACATATAAGCGGAGAGGGGATACGGATGGAGGTGGTGAGATCTGTGGTGGTGAGCGAACGATCGATGAATCGCATGTGGCCACGTGGAGAGGTGCGCTGAGCAGTGAGGACATGACAGCTGTGCATGGCTTTGCATTATTGGAAGAGTCCAGAAGGGGAGGAGGTGGTGGGGGTAGCTGTAATTTGATTGATGTATCATGTCACGATGATGATGGTTGATAGTAAGAATGATGTATCATGTAATGATGGATGATAGCTAGTTGAACAACCGATTCTTTTGCAGGCACAAATTATTAACATTTCTTTCTATTGTGGATTTTCATGTGGATAATATAAAGAATGGATTTTTTCTGTGAAGGCAATACGAAACTTCATTGGATTTTTAACTTGATGGCCACGAATCAGTGTTTAACGTCAATTACAATGTAGTATGTCCGCATCTTCCTAATATGAGATTACTTTCCAAGACTATTATCAATATTTTTTATCGGAATGTGATGAGAGAGAAATTGATCCGGAGAAATTTACTTGCATCACAAGTGACAAGTGACTCAATAACTCAAAACATCCCTCGATGACTCAAAGATCCCATAGCCTATTGCATATCTACGGAAGGTGAACCATTAGGTCCACCCAAATATGGTTAATTTGTTGGAAGCAACCCCGTTAAATGAGTACCATCAAGGTGTTCTATCCAGTTGACCATCAAAAGCTCATGAACGTGATATTTGCCTCAAGTTTGCTCAAGTTTAAAGCTCGATGGCAAAAGTTCCACCAAAAAACCTATGTCAATCTAAGAATGTCTCAACCAGCTAGCCAACAGTAGGCCTCACGCATGCCTAGACCTATTCACTAGCTAGGGAGTCAATCATGTAGGTCACTACCTAAATGGAGGAGCCTTGCATCACTACTAGAAAATTGATCATTGGTGATGGTCATAATCAAACAATTTTACAACCATCGCTAATAGCATTCATTATCAAAGGTTAGTATAGAAACCATCGGCAATAGTTCACTTGAAAACACATCTTGATTGTGAACTGTTGCCATTATAGTCTACGATTTTTAACCGACGCCAGTGAGTCATTTCCTATTGATGATAGTAAGGTTTACCCTCATGAATGCTTGCTCGACCCATCCCCTTCTTGTCACAAACCCTCATTCCCCTTGACTCCTCCCTTCTTATGAGCCCCCCTACGATGAATCGTCCCTCCTCGATGATCTGTAGCCAGACTCTAGTGATGTCAACCCTAGGTGTTGGTGGCTAAAATTGCACGAAAATGATTTTTATATCACGTCGTAGTATAGGTTTCCACATATTTTCCAACAATCAAAATAATGTAACGAAACTTTGAAATATTTTTTTGATTTTGTACGGTGCATCCCGTCCCAATCAAACTAAGAAAGACGATTGAAAATTTGATTTTTGTCAAGTGTGTGCGGATATGTTTTTCTTTTATCTTCTTTCTTTAGCGATCTTTTTTTTTTAATTTTTTATTTTTAGAAACTCACCTAAGATCTAATCCTAAAAGCTAAACATAATACTAAACCTAGTCAAAAACATCTCTTTTTTTTTGTGATTTTCATTTTGTACTTTTTTTTACATTTTTGGTTTTGTAAAACAAAAAGTGAAGCGATAACAAAAACCTAAACTAACATGCAACTAAGCGAATCCACAAAAAATCTAACTAATCGACTCTATGCATGTGGCTTGGAGATGCAAAACTATAGTGAAATAAAAAACAAGATCAGATTATCAAAGATATAAAGAGAACATATGAACTATTGCATTGACTAATAAAATAGAGAGTGCTCGAACAATAAATGAATGCTTAAGTAATTAGGAAATACATAAAATAATGGAAATTGAAGGAAGTTTTTTTTTTAAGCAAATTTTGGAGTCAATTTTCTTTATCCCCCACTCCCTCAAGGTAATTAAAAGGGCAGGGGGACCAAACCTAAACTTGCTAGTTACAAAATAAAGATGCGAACCACGACTCGTAGCCTATTACAAAGTAAGGATCCCAATCAAAATAGGAAAGAGGCACAAAAGTTAAGGAACCACATAAGGAAATTGAATCTTATCCAAGAGCAGAATACTCTTGACCAAGCGATTTTCGCACGTGTTTTGAAATACGTCGGATTTGTAGTATAGTTGCACTAAACTCTCGATCTAAAATATTTGTTTTAACGAAACTTGCATTGATTTTCATTTTTTTATAACATGAGTTCCGGTCATTTGTCTCTGGGAGGCGTAAAATGTGAGTATTCGAATTGGATCCACTTTTCTAACCTAAATCTAACCTAACCTAAATCTTTTGGTCTTTTTGTTTTTGCAATTTTTTTTTTTTACATTTTTGATTTTTGGAAAACAAACTTGAATGCGAGAACCACCTAAGCGAAACCCTAAAACCTACATGCATCTAGGTAAGGCCATGGTGGCCATGCATAGTGTGGCTAACCTAAATGGCGTGTATATATATTAGCGAAGAGGCAAACAAACGTGAAGATATACACATAAGAAAATTCAGTTCTAGCGTCAATCATAAAAGCATCAACCACACAATATTATGCATGCATAGAACAATAAAAAATGTCAAATAAAGTCTATACTAGAAAGCACATAAATAGAGAAAATGCCTCATGCCGGAATGTGCCACTAGGGCCATCGACTTTTGTGTGAAGGTGTAGGCTAGACCTTGGGTTGCAAACCCATCTACCTGCCTACTAAGAAGATAGGACAGCCAACCAAGGTATGAATGACCTTGTGGCCATCCAAAAAGGAGGAAGAGAGGGCACATGCCTTCTCCGAAGGAGGAAGAAGATACACTCAAGAGGAAAATGGAGAGAAGAGGGTGGTGGACCCATTCTCTTCTAGTCGTCCTTGATGCCTTGGAGGAGAGCACCTTGAAGCTTCACTTGGTCATCCATGGAGGAGCACCTTAGGGGACCTTCTTTAGGCATCCATGGAGGACGTCTTGGACAAGAGGAGGACGAGGAGGGAGATGGTCGTCGCAAGTTGAAGTGGAGGGAATAATATGTGCGACACCTCTTTTGTTGACTTTTATGGGAAGATCATTCTTTTGGTCACAAGATGGCTTTTCCAAAGATAGGAGTCGCCACTTTTGGTGGCTCTTAGAATTGATGACCAAAAATAGGGAGGGTAGATTAGGAAGGTTGATTTTGGAAGGTGTGTGTGTGCAGTTTAAATTTCATAGAGTAAGGTTGTGGGTTTTTGGTAAATCTAGGTTGGGTCAACCTAGATTAAGTAGGTGTGGATCTAATTAGGCATAGGTGAGTCTAATTGGAGAGGAGTGATAACACCACGCAAGGGGGTAGTAATTAGGTTGAATATGGCCCATCTTTAGAATAAAAGGCACAACATAAAGTAGAATAGGAGAATTGCATGCATCAAGTACCAAGATTGCTTATAAACTACATTAATGGCCATTTGTGTAAAGCATGTGTCAAAACAGGCCCCAGATGAGCAATCGGACCGCACAGATGGATTCAGAACGACGAACGGAGTCCAACGGACTCAAGATCGGCCAAATCCGACATCCGGAGCTCCCACAATGGGCCCAAGAAATTCTGACCGTTGATCTGGAGATCAATGGCCCAGAAAGCACCACGTCGCCCCGCCCCCACCGCTCGCACGCCCTCAAGCCAACCAAGGACGAATATAGGCTGTTCATCTTCGATCGAATGGCCGAGATCCGCGCGCTCGGCCGCGGTCGCCGTGACAAAGCGCGGGCGTGGCGCAACGGCTAGTGTGCACGCCCGCATCGCAGCGATGTGCGTTCGAATCGCGCGGAGCGGAAATCAAGCGAGAGCGAAGGGCGCGGCAAAATTGGGCCGCCCGATCAGCAGCGGGCGGCCAGGATCGCGCCACGGGGCGCGATGACAGCTCCCGAGCGCCCACGCGCCCGCGCACGCTGGCCGGAAACGCGCGTGCGAGCGCGGGCACAGGAGGATCTCAGCCGTCCGATCTTCGATCGGATGGCTCTCGTTCAACGTCCACGGATCGCGCATGGAGAGAGAGCGGGGCGGGCAGCTGACCGGCGGCAGGAGAGCTTCACCGACGTATCTGGAAGCGGTTTTAGCGACGTTCTGGATGTCGCTAAAGCACATTCTTCTTTTAGGAAGCCCTTAACTCTATTTAAACCCCCTTCTACCACCATTCAAGGCATACTCTCCCACTTGTAACTACTCCACTCCTCTCCTAGCTAGTTTTAGGCACTTTTGTAATCGCCGGAGACGACGAGCCACCGACGGAGCCTCCTCCACCGCCGTGGCTGCCTCGTCGCTCTCCACTCTCTCTCTACCTCTCTCTCTCTCTCTTTTAAGCTTTCATTTACTTTTGTTGAAGCATGTATTTAATGTTGTAAACCATGAACTATGAATGCATGTTTAATGAAATTATTTTCCGTTTAGTCGCTATTTAATTTCTGTTTAAAATGCATGATCAAAACCAAGAGCTTTCTAACCCTAAACTCTCTCTCTATCTCTCGCTTTTCGAAATCGTCTCTTTCGCAAGAAAAACTCCGCCTTTTTCGTGACAACAAGTGGTAAACAAAATCCGATTTCCATGCCTCCCTGAGACCGACACTCAGACTCACCTCCGTTTACTTCTTTTAAAATCGACGTATCAAGTGCGACTATAACGACACCTCTTAACGCACACGCACGAGACCATGTCAGTTTTTGGCGCCGTTGCCGGGGAGGCAACGGATTTGTTTTATCACCTCCATTCCACCTTTATTCTCGCATCGTCTAATGCCCTATTTTCCTTTTTACTTGATGGTTGCAGGAATTCGACGCATGGACGGTGAAGCAATGCATTCCACGACGGTAGCAAGGGAGTAGGCGCCTCGAGGACCGATAGTGAGTAACCTGTCTCTCATTGTTTGCTTGCGTGAAAAAGCTAAAAAAAAATTGTAAAAACTAAAAAAATTGGCGTGGTGAATGATTGCTTGACCCACATTCTTAACACATCACCCTACAAAAAAATGTACACTCTAATATGCTGAATAAATTCTTGGAGTGTTCTTTTCTTTCTTGAGTGGTGTTTGGGAAGCCACCATGAGTTGACCTGGGCCGCGCCACTCAACCCTAAAACTGACTCATCTAATAGAAGCTGCATGATCATTAGGATGAGTACACTAGGGTTTTAGAGCCTCTACAGAAGAAAAATGAAATCTACTTTCATCAAATTGTGTGCAGAACTTGACGTGCCCACTGAAACTTGTTTGAAAATATTAAGACACGTCAACCCTAAAAAGTACTAATTTAAGGATGAAACACTAAAAGACACCACATCCTAACAAATCCTTGCTTGAAAACCATGTTTTGCTAGAAGCACACACTTTGAAAGTGGAAAATTAAGAGGCATCACCCCAATCAACGCCTCATCACATCACCCTAAGCACAAGCACTATCCTAACCCTTTAAAACTGAGTAGACGTGCCCTAGGCAGGACTGAGTTAAGTCTCAAAAGGTGAGGTTTTGTTTGCTAGGCACTTGGCTTTCATTCCCTTGGTAGAATCTGGTGACTAGGCTGCGGGGCAGTGTCAAACGATCGCGGTTGTGGGGTCTATGGAGCCGGAGGCACAAGCCAAAGGAAGAACCTTCCCTGCAATCCCCTCGTAATCAACCTAGCCAGATTAACCTCGGGAAGGGGAGTCCAGTGTTTACGGACTTAATCACCCTTTGCGAGATTTCTAGGTCTCCTAAGGAATACACCATAAGGACTAGGCTTGTTTGCTTGGTTGAGGGCACAACTCTCTCGCATCTGTTCTTCCCACATCCCTCCATTTCTTCCAAACCATGGATTTCAATGCCTATCCATCTTACCCAAACTACCCCCAACAGGATTTGTATGCTAACCCAAGTGGACCATACCCACAGCCTACTTGGGCTAACCAACCACCAAGTTGGGGGTACAATCTTGAATATCCCTCTTGGCCCAACTATGACCAAACCGCACCAACCTCTTATTGGAATACAACCAACATAGCCACCCAAGGGTACGATTCAAATCATGGGGCACCATATCTCGATTGTCCTCACGATGCCTCCTCATTTAGGTCCGACCCGCTCTACTGTGATAGGACCTACACTTTAGGAGAACACCAAGAACCCTACCCATCTCAGGATAATAACCAAGAAAGGTCATCTGAATTCAACAACCTTGCCTACTTGACCTTTGGATTAGAAGGAGTTCTAGACAAATGGAAATCAGAAAATGATCAGAAATCTAGGCAAGCCCAGGATCATCAACCTTTGATTTGGTCCCCTGATGAAGAATTTGACTGGGAGGAGGACTTAGAACCTCAACTATTCTGGAGTAGGACCAAACAGAGAATGGTTCCTCTTGAAGAACTGGACCCTGAACATGATAGAATAGAGGACCCACCCAAGAACCTAAACACCAGTGTGGGTTCTGATCCACAACCTCAACCATACTCTCTTAACCAGGATCTCAAGGAGGAAATCCAAAGGATACTAAATGACACCATGTCAATTCTTGATAACCTCAAATTAGAACTACACAAACAGAATCAAGAATTGGTTAAAGGGCAACAGGCCATGATGGATTTGTTCCAACAATTGGGGAAAGAAGGCCAGAGAAAGATGTTGCACACAACGCCACTCATAAAGCAAGGACCTACCATGATCAATTGGACTACACCTAGTCATCCTGATTTGGTTCAGTCCACCATTGATACCCCTCAGGAGTTGGACAGCTCAGTGGATAAGGACAGTAAGGATTCCTTGGAACACAATTTGGGGAAACATCAGGAGGAAACTGAGAATGTGAGGGGAGAGGCCTTGGAATCTGAATCCAATCGGCCCAAGAGAAGCAATCCGGTGGGAGCAGCAGCCACCATCATAGATGGAGAATGGAGTTACAATCTCAAAGAAATTGATTATGAATCGGTTGGAATCCCCATCACAAATTTGGAGGAGGGTCGAGAGAAAGAATATGATCTAGAGGATGAAATTGACCCTACCTCTAATGTAACCCCAAATAGTGAATCTGATACAGAGAAGGTGGCAGAAAATATTCTTGAGATCAAGGGCTTGGAAGGAATGAGCGATGAAACCGTAGTTGCGGAAGAGATGGATTCGTCTTTGGAGAGAGGCCTCATGCTTGGTTGTAGGGCTCAGTATGAAACTCTGGACTTTGTTACCTGCCCTACCAGAATAAGAATCCCGCAACCCGAATGCACTGGAATTGATACACTTTCGATGGATTACAGTTTTATGGGGACACAAGCTGAATATAAGACCTACATCTTTAGTGTTTGGCATGTCATATTTGGGGTGCGTTCGTCCACAGCAACTTGTTTGCATGCCCACAAACTAAGAGAGGATCTGACACGGGCATGCATGATATATCTGTTACAGAATTCCTGCCCCTTAGGAACGGGACTCCACCACAACCTTATTCGCATCTGTGGACTTCTGATTTTGGGTCTGGTTAATTTTGAACATATCTTCTTGACCCAAGCCATTCCTGTTTTTGCACCGCTCAGCTAGAGGCATTAAACTCAGCGCTTCCTGGGAGCCAACCCAGCGGATTCAGACTGATCTGGTAGTTTACGTCACTCAGGTACTATCTTTTTGAACCCTTCTGCATCCATGCATCTGCCAATGAGGACATTGTCCAACTTAAGCATGGGGGGGATGGTAAATTGCATAATCCTGAGCTTAATTAATCAGTCTGAATGAATAAATTAATTGATTAAAAAAAAAAAATTGAATTTAGGAAGAAAAACTTAGGTATTAGAAACTTGTCAATAGTGGGAAATAATACAAAAAGAACTTAAACACTTAGACTTTTCAGGCCTTCAGGCTTAATCAGCCTTGGTTCCATTAAAATATGGATTTAGCGGTGAATCCTTACAACTTTAAGCTATTCTAATCCACCTAATAAATAAGGTAATAAGTATATGACTTATCAACTCACCCTCTAACTGAAGAAAACTTTGAGTCTAAGCATCTACACACATTTTTGCACAGACTCACTTCTCGGAGATTTTGACAGAAATTGGGTAGCTAATGAACTCTCTAGGGTGGTATGGCTGGCAAGTTGTCGTGGGTAACAGTCCATTGGCAGGTTGTCCAGAACCCAGCCACAGGCCATTTCTTTTTCGCTGCCTCTAGGTACATTTGAGATTAGGGAAGCCACCTACGAAAAAAAAAAAAAGAGAGAAGAAGAAAAGAAAATAAACCACACTTCACCGCACAAGTATGGCTGGCAAGTGATCATGGGTAACAGCCCATTGGTCAGTTGTCCAGAGCCCAGCTCAATAATTGCACAAAAAGACCAAAACACCTAAGGACGAAGCGGGGAAGTAGTACAAGCCGGGGAGATATACACTGGAAAATCCTTGTGTTGACCCCAAGTAAAATGAACATAGGGAGAAAGCTACCAATCGAACAAATACACCTTCAGGAAAAAATTTATTTTCTTTTCCGGTCACCTAGAGGCGTAGAAACTCGAAGTCTATCTGAATTACCGTTAAGTGAGTCTATCACAACATTCACACCAAGATGCTTAGCACTTAGGGTTTTGACCGAGTTTTGGGTGGGTTGGGTAGCCGTAAAAAGTTACCAACCCACACTGAATTCCGAAAATTCTAAAAAGACATATATAGATATATACGTATACATATGTATAGTTATATATACAAAGCAAGGATTTGGGCGATTCGTATTTTGGCAGACACCCGGGCACTGCTTAGTCTTTGTAGATTAAGATCTTCGTATATTTCCTCTTATTGATAAGTAACGAAGTGCCTAAGCAATTACTTCTTGAATTCTCCAAAGAAATAAAGGCTAGAATAAACCTTGCTAGGGACTATCAAGGAGTAAGCATGGGGGTATGATAACACCACGCAAGGGGGTAGTAATTAGGTTGAATATGGCCCATCTTTAGAATAAAAGGCACAACATAAAGTAGAATAGGAGCATTGCATGCATCAAGTACCAAGATTGCTTATAAACTACATTAATGGCCATTTGTGTAAAGCATGTGTCAAAACAGGCCCCAGATGAGCAATCGGACCGCACAGATGGATTCAGAACGACGAACGGAGTCCAACGGACTCAAGATCGGCCAAATCCGACATCCGGAGCTCCCACAATGGGCCCAAGAAATTCTGACCATTGATCTAGAGATCAACGGCCCAGAAAGCGCCACGTCGCCCCACCCCCACCGCTCGCACGCCCTCAAGCCAGCCAAGGACGAATCTCGGCCGTTGATCTTCGATCGAACGGCCGAGATCTGCGCGCTCGGCCGCGGTCGCCGCGACAAAGCGCGGGCGTGGCGCAACGGCTAGCGCGCACGCCCGCATCGCAGCGACGCGCGTTCGAATCGCGCGGAGCGAAAATCAAGCGAGAGCGAAGGGCGCGGCAAAATTGGGTCGCCCGATCAGCAGCGGGCGGCCAGGATCGCGCCACGCGGCGCGATGACAGCTCCCGAGCGCCCACGCGCGCGCGCACGCTGGGCGGAAACGTGCGTGCGCACGCGCGCCCGAGGCGCGATCTAAGCGCGGGCACAGGAGGATCTCAGCCATTCGATCTTCGATCATACGGCTCTAGTTCAACGTCCACGGATCGCACATGGAGAGAGAGCGGGGCAGGCAGCTGACCGGCGGTAGGAGAGCTTCACCGACGTATCTGGAAGCGGTTTTAGCGACGTTCTGGATGTCGCTAAAGCACATTCTTCTTTTAGGAAGCCCTTAACTCTATTTAAACCCCCTTCTACCACCATTCAAGGCATACTCTCCCACTTGCAACTACTCCACTCCTCTCCTAGTTAGTTTTAGGCACTCTTGTAATCGCCGGAGGCGACGAGCCGCCGACGGAGCCTCCTCCACCGCCGTGGCTGCCTCGTCGCTCTCCACTCTCTCTCTACCTCTCTCTCTCTCTCTTTTAAGCTTTCATTTACTTTTGTTGAAGCATGTATTTAATGTTGTAAACCATGAACTATGAATGCATGTTTAATGAAATTATTTTCCGTTTAGTCGCCATTTTAATTTCTGTTTAAAGTGCATGATCAAAACCAAGAGCTTTCTAACCCTAAACTCTCTCTCTATCTCTCGCTTTTCGAAACTGTCTCTTTTGCAAGCAAAACTCCGCCTTTTTCGTGACAACAAGTGGTAAACAAAATCCGATTTTCATGCCTCCCTGATACCGACACTCGGACTCACCTCCGTTTACTTCTTTTAAAACCGACGTATCAAGTGCGACTATAATGACACCTCTTAACACACACGCACGAGACCACGTCAAGGAGTGAACCTAATTGGGTCTAGGTCAAGTCTAATTAGGTTCTACTGAGCCTAATTAGACTTGTATGGGTAGGTAGGAGTCAATTAGATCCTTGGTGGATCTAACTGGGTTTAGGTGCACCCACTCAACTATAGATGCACTCAATTAGGTATGGGCTAGTTCAATTGGGTTAGGGATAGGATAACTAAGGATATGGATAGTGGGATAGGCTTAGGAGGTTTTAATTAGATTTCTTAAGGTGTTTGGTGGGGTTTCTAGGTCAAAAGAGGCAAGTTCAAGCTTCTAGCACCAAAAATAGGAATTAAAGAAGACCTCTAAATGTCTAGACAAGTGATCAGACATCTTATACTCCAAAATTGGATGTTTGGAAGTTAGGTTGGATGTCTAATTCTATGTCAATGCGAGTTTTGGCTTCCTGGATTGATTTTCTACAGAAATAAGATGTTAAGCCTAATATCTGGATGTCCAGAAATGTGCTGGAGAGTGGGCTTTGGGTTTTCTAAAGTAGGTTTTAGTTCCTAAGTGTTTGGGAGAGGGATAAGGTGGATAAGAACATGGATAGTGCTATCCATATTTTGGGTTCTAAGGCTAAGATGTCCTAATGGAAGTGGTTTTGGGTTTAGGAAGGTTGTCCTATGGTTTCTAAGGGTAGAGATAAGGCTATTCTCCTCACTCCTCTTATCTGGATTAGTCTTCTTCTCTCTTTATTGCCTTATTCCACTCTATTTCACATCCTGGATCACTTTAGTACTTGCAAATGACAACAAAAACATTAAATAGCAAGATATCTCATCTTATTCTCTATAAAATGATGCAATGCATGATATGCATGATATGAATGCAATATTTACAAATTAAGCTAGGTTCTAACATTATTTAGGTTGATTAAGACCTATGATTGCTACGCAATCAACCCTATATACGTTGAGGTAGATCCTTAGAATCCCTAATATTGAACCAATGAGTAGCACCAACTTTAGCAATCTTGGATGCCAAAATATTAGCAGAAGGAGAGATATATGATACAGAAACAATCCTCTGCTTAAGCCGTTGAAGGGACTTGAATTCCTGCTAAGCTATCCACGCAATGGGGATTTTCCCATTCCACCAGTAATGCAGAAGGGTTGAGTTAGTTTCCAGGTGAAGGTTAGACTCATTCGAGATGGTAGAGAAAGTAGGGAGAGTGGATCTAATTAACACCACTTCCTTGGACATTTTAACATCTCTGCATTGAGCACTCTTCAAGAAGTCTCCATCATTGTTATGCATAACACATGCCATGTAAGTGTTAAAGGAATCAGAAATAACAGCGATGTTGATCTTAATACCAATCATGGGATAGACCCAAGAAATTGCAAAAGTTGTAGGGTGTTGCTTGCAAAACCAGAGAAACATATCAAATTTGTTCCAGTTGTGTTCAAGGGTATAATTAATCCTTTGAAAGGTGAATGTTTTAATTTGTTCCTCATCTGCCACGCATTATACCAAATGAACCATATAAGACCCTTGATCATCCGACCTCTCTTAGAATTAGCACGAGCTTGCATAATTTGAGAGAAATGATTGGTGTGGATCAAGGTAATGAGTTGTTTAGAGAAGACCCAACTGGAGACTTGCATGACGAGCTGATTATAAGAGAAAAGATGTGTAATAGTTTCAGTGTTTGGGGAAGAAGGGCAGCAACAACACTTAAAAGGGATAGGGATACCAAGTTTGGAAATATTATCATTCGTAGGAAGTTTAGAACTCAAAACTCTCCATCCAAGAATAGAGACCCTTAGGGGAAGATTTAGATTCCACAAATCTTTGGCAGAAATATCCTCTTGAAGGGGAAGAAAGTTAGAATGGTAAGCAGAAGCCATAGAGAAACTTTTGTTTGCATTCAGAGTCCAAATAAGCATATCTTTATCATTATCCAAGGAGATCTGAAAGATCTTTGCATGGATTTGGGTCGGAAGAAGATGTAAATGAGGGTGTTGTTGAGGAGAGTCAATGATGCTGTTGATTTGAATAGGGGATAGCACTACAGAGTTCGAAAGCAAATCTTTAAGAGTGGAGTTTTCCATCCATACATCAAGCCAGAAATTGACAACCCCTTCATGAACTTTCCACCTAATTAAATGTCTCATTTTAATATAAGCATCCAAAAGGAGCTTGATCTTAGTAGGGAGAAGGCGAGATGGAGAATAGACTTTAACATAAAGTTACTGCATGAGTTGGCTGTAAGGGGACTTAAAGAAGTGGATGTTCCATACATGTTTCATCCTAAGGGTGAGCACAAAGTGACTCAAGTCATGGACACCTAGCCCCCCATAATTAAAATGTTTTGTGATTTGATTCCAAGAGACCTAATGTTGCAAGACTCCAAGGCTGAAGAGCCCCAGAGGAAGTTGGCAAAAATGGTCTCAAGTCTTTTGATTATGGTCTTAGGGACATCAAGAACTGAGAAAATGTGGATGGGAATTGAAGAAAGCACATGATTAATGAGCAGAAGTCTTAAAGAATATGACAACATATTAGCTTTCCAGCTTGCCATCTTAGACTAAATTTTTCCAATAATTTGAGAAAAGTAGGACACTTTGGCACGGTCGGAGTAGATTGGGCATCCAAGATAGATGAAGGGGAACGAATCGAGTTGGATGCCAAGGGATTGAAGAATATGAGGAAACCTCCTTGAAGGAAAATGCTTACCTACATAATAGAAGCTCTTTGTAGAGTTGACCCGTTGCGCAAAAGCATGTTGGAAAGATTGGATAAACAGAGATAGATTAGAAATAGTATGAGAGTTTCCATTGAGAAAGAGAACAATGTCATTAGCATATAGGAGTGCAAGAGGTGGCAAAACACCACGTTTGACCGAATAAGGGGTCAATTTGCCTTGAAAAGCTAGTTCTTTGATTCCATGAATGAAAGGTTCGATGAAGATATCAAAGAGGAAGGGGGATAAAGGGTCCCCCTAATGAAGACCATAGGAAACCTTAAAGAAAGAGGAAGAGGGAACATCAACAATGATCGATGGGCCTTCATGTTCAACAAAGGCTTTGATTAAGTTAATGGCAGTCATAGAAAACCCAAAATTTTAAAGGATTTGGTATAAGATTTCCCATTCAACTCTATCATAAGCTTTTTGCAAGTCAAGCTAGATAATGAGGTTATAACCAAATACCTTCCGGTCAATACGCTGAGTTAGTTCAAAGGTAGTCGCTTTCTTCCACCCTCTGATTTCGTCATCCGCTATGAACCTTTCGCGGAACCTTATTGACCCCTTCATCTAGGTAACAGTAGATTAGGAGTAGGAGTAGGCTAGCTTAGTTAGGTAGTTAGTTAGTTAGAATAGTTGTAATTTTAGAATTTTAGTTTCATCTTCTCTGACTCTGGCGAGCTCCTTGAGCTTGCTAGAGCTTTAATCTTGTCTTTTTAATTCACTGTCCACCTTCCTTTAACTTTTATGATCATTTCTAAATCACTTAATCGCTTAATTGCTCATCTAATCGCCTAATTCACATTCCACCTCCACTGACTACTGTCACTGTCCATGGTGATAGTAATCGACCTAATTCCACCTTTATAGGGTCTTTCATCATCTATTCATCACTTATGGACCCTAATCGACACTATAATACTTATAATTACCACATATAAATTAAACACCCAAATCTTAATTAAGCTCCTAAGCTCGCTGTCAATGGCGGCTCAGGAGCAGTTCAAATCTTAAATTAAATATATATTTATGAATATAAACATCTGTTGACTTGTTTTAACCGATCAATCGAGTGGTAAAACAAGTCCTAAGCTTTAACCACTCAGATCCTTTAAGAAAACAAATTCATTGTCAAATCTTAATTCTAATGGACAAATGAAGAATTAAATGTGATTCTGAAGTTCCTTGCAACCTCAGGATCCTTTTTAGATTAACAATGGTAAGTTTAATCAATCTGTGTACACTTTTTATATTTTCTAGACTCACCGGAGCTCCGGCGAGCCAAATTGGTGTTTCAGCCTCTAGAATTTATTGAGAAGCTCCAGAATGATGTAATATGGATCACTGATTGTCTTGAGGATGATTCTTTGAAGATTTAGTGTCTGGAGCCAAAGAATGAAGTTCATCTTCTCCAACTCCGGTGGAGTTGGAGAAGTCTGATAAAGGGATATAAGAAGCATTTAAGGATCCTAGAAGCTTCAGTGCAATGCACTGAAGCTGTTTAAACCCTTATAATACTGTAACAACCTTCCAATTGCTCTATTGAACAAACACATTTTCAACCTCAGGCGACGAGCTTGAAACCCTAGGAATAAGAGTCAGAACATCAATCTGAGGATCTAAATGAGTTTCTGGTGTTGAGAAGACTTTAATTGAGGCTTTAATTTCTTGTGGAGAAGCTTTGAATGGAAAGTCAACTTTTTATGCCTTCACAGTCAAATTGAGTTCGATTATGGAGTTCTGAGCTCAATTTGAGAAATTGATGAGTTTAAATGGATTCTGAAATCTTTTTGAATGATCTGAAAGAGAATAAAGTGAGCTCAGATGATTTATTATGTGAGAATTTGAATCCTGTCAGTTTGGGTTACTTTCGAACCCAAACTAACAGGAGAAGCATTTCGTTGAGTTTTGATTTTGAATCCTGCCTAGTTAAGTCAATTATAACCCTTAGAATTAGTTTAAATCAATTAGAAACATTCTTAAGCGTCTGTTGCACATATTAAAGTCTAAAAATTCAAACTCTGAAGCTTCAGAGAAGCTTCAACCTTCTGTACACTTCCTGAAGGTCTTGAGAGCTTAAAACTTACTCTAACAGATGCGGAATAATATTTAGAACTTGTACAGACCTTTAAATAAGAAAGAAAAGTCCATCTAAGGACTCTGTAGATGTTAATTCCATTTCCAGGCGATAATAGCCTGTAGGAACCCCTGATTTTATCTTTCAAATTGAAGAGGAAAACATCCTCTAATCCTTAAATTGACCCTGCAATTGTATAGATCTACCTTAGAGCTTTCTAGTAAACTTTAAATCACTCGATTTGGAGCTCTAGGTAGGAAGTTATGATCATTTGAAGTTGGGTCTGGAAGGGGTTAGGATAATCCCACATTGCTAGTTTCTGAGCGCGCGCATGGGGATAGAAAGATTTTGTTACACTGGCTCTTCAGTCGTCAGTGTTCGGCGCACTGGTTACCGATCTAATTATCTGAGCATGTGCATGTGTGTGCGCGGGCTTGCGTGCCTGCGGGTGTGCGCCCTTGTGGGCATGAGTGAATGTGCCCTGGGAGGGCAAGAGGCCTGGGAGGCTGGGTTGAGTTGGATTGGCTCAAAACTATGAACCGAAATGAAATGAACCGAAAACGAACCTAATTGAGATTAGGCGAGGACCGAGTAGGGTCTGGTCCCACCCTGGTCTCAGGGTGTTGTGTATCCTGGAAATGACCTCGCTGCAAATAAAATAATTTTTGGTTAAAAAGTAAAAAAAACCTAGTTCAGCTGAAAGTCTAAGGGATTGAAAGAGAAGCCGATGGTTGTTAAATGCTAAGTGTTGGGCTGATGGCTAAGTATTGAAAGCTAAGGTTAAGAGAAGAGTTGAAGCAAAGAAAAGAAAGAAGAACAGGCATGGAAGGAACTAAGAGAATAGGCACTAAGGGGAGAGAAGAAGGCAGGAGAAGACTAAGGGAAAGAGAATAAGAGACAAGAAGAGAAGGTAGGAACAGAAGAAGAGAGGTAAGAAAGAAAGCTCGAGAGAGAGAAGAAAATAAAAGAAAGAGAGAAGAAGAGAAAGGTTGAAGAAATAAATAAAGAAACTCTTTTCTTGCATCATTTGAATTACTTTTTGAATTTGTTTTAATTGTAAAAAGGCATATTTTAATAGAACAACTTTTATTGCCTTAATTTCTTTTGAAATAAAATTGGAAAACTAACATGTTTACTTGTTAATAAACAAACATCATTTAAGTAAATATGTTTTCATATGGAATTTTGTATATTCTTTATAGTTTAAATATTTTGGCAAAATTCATATTTTAAAATCAACCTAGTTATACCTCCTAAACTTATAAGAAATAAAAGAAAATTGGTGAATGTAGAAATTATTATACCTCTCAGTGAATGACCTGGACTCAACCAGTAAAAATTTCTAAAATGTTAGGTTAATTCGACCCTATACTATACAACCGACACAATTTTGAGTTAACCTAAGTGACTTCTTCTACTCTTAATTAAGTGAAATTAACTTAATTACTTAGTTGAGTGAAAAACACGCATCACATTGCCCATGGAAACCCCCAGAACCCTGGCTTTCAATACTTTGGGATAGTGTCGCCCATGGTGTTCTGTAGCTAAATTCAGGTCCTGAAAATCGACATTTCGGGATAATCTCGCCCATGGCACCTGAACCAGCACAAGGTGCTTACGTGCCTCTAGTAGGATATTTAGATATCCTAGGCGACAAGCACTAAGGAGATGATATGTTATTACTCATCTTCGAGGGGAATTTCCCACCTCTCTATGCCGAGAACTCATCTAATCAACTTGTATCTTAGAGCTACTCCTAAGTTAGATCTTTGAGACAATTTTTTAGAACAGAACACTTTTGGCATGATTTCTTTATTAAGCACACTGAACCAAACTAGTGTGTGATTTTGGATGCTTAGTTTACCAAGTCTCGCGAACCAAAGGGCAGGCAACGGGGTCGAATAATCTCTAAGCCTTAGACCTGCTACATCAGCTTCGCACTTTTCTCAACTTCTTAAGGATTAATCCAGATCTTAAAGAATACGTGAGTGTTTAAGCCCTAAAAATAAGCCCAAGAGAGCTAAGGTCAGTATTCGTCGCTAATCTCCTAAGTTTTAGCCTTCCAAGTCTTAATTCATCATCCGATCCAACCTAGAATTTAGGTAAGTTCCATACTCAATTACAAGGGATTGTCATTCTTTTCTTTTCATTTGCTTCTTTTTCTCTTTTCTTTTCTTTTCTTTTCTTCTCTTCTCCTCAATTGCTTTTCATTTAGTAAAAAAATTGACCTCTCCTTTCCCCTCTTCTCCTTTTTTTTTTTGAGATGAAACCCTTCCATGAATTGATTTTCATAGTGTTTTGCACTTTAATACCCCCCATGCCTAGGATTTGCAATGCCCTCATTGTAAATTATGTGGGTTCAAGTTTCACTCAGTTTGTACATTAGAATAGGTGGGTGGTGAACAAGTCGGAATGACTATTGCAGATGATTTCTAGCTCTGATACAAATATCAAAGGTGGAGTTAGTTGTTTTAATGGATGAACCCTAAAGTGCAATGTCATTTCAGCAAAGAAATAGGTCAGAAGGGTTTCGGGTTTTTGAAAGATGACGGGTTGCCTCTCGTTAAGCACTAAGTTTAGTGCCATCAGCTGGGCACAATGAAGCTCAAGGGGAATGGAGATCAAAAGATACTTCAGCCAGATTTGAGTCGGTGAGTCCGAAGAATGGTTTGAGTCTCTGTTCGTTCACAACAAAAGGTTCTGAGTCGTGGCTAAGTTCGTTGATTTCAACAACTCCATTTCCAAACACTCGTCTCACGAGGAATGGTCTAATCCATTTAGATCTGAGTTTTCATGGGAAGAGCTTGAGTTTGGCATCAAAGAGTAGTACTTTCTGACTAGGATGGAAAGTTTTCCGCGAAATGTGCTTATCATGGAGGGCTTTGACCCTCTTTGTATATTCACGAGTTCTTGTACGCATCATTGCATAGTTTCTCGATCTTGCTCATTTGCAACCAGTAGTGGATTCCAACCTCCATGAGATCTAGATTGCACTTCTGTACTGTCTAGTAAGCTTTGTGCTCCATTTCTACAGGTAGGTGACATGCCTTCCCGTACACGAGTCTAAAGGGAGACATTCCCAACTGGGTCTTTTGAGCTGTCCTATAGGCCCATAAGGCTTCGAGAAGGCAAGTAGACTAGTCTTTCTTGTTAGGCTGAACAGTAACTTGAAGGATCTTCTTCATTTCTCTGTTGGATAGCTCAGCTAATCCATTCATCTGGGGGTGACAAGGAGTCGAAATACGATGCAACACCCTATACTTTTTCATCAGGGATTAGAAATGCACATTTGCAAAGTGGGTCCCTCCATCAAAGATGATAGCTCGTGGAACACCAAACTAAGAAAAGATGTGTTGATGAATGAATTTTATCATGACTTTATGATCATTGGTTCAGGTCGGGATGGCTTCGATCCATTTGGACACGTAGTCCACGGCTAGGAGTAAGTATTCAAAACCATCGGATTTTGGGAAGGGACCCATGAAATCAATCCCCCAGATGTTGAAGATTTCGCACATGAGAATCGGTTGTAAAGGCATCATGTCACGATGGCTCATGTTGCCTAAGGTCTGGCAACGAGTGCATGCCTTACAATAGTTGTGTGCATCTTTGAAAATTGTGGGCCAATAGAATCCGCATTGGAGGACTTTTGCTATAGTTTTGTGTCCAAAGAAGTGACCACCACAGGCCTGGTCGTGGCAGAAGAACAAAATGCCATTGATTTCTGATTCTGGAACACATCTTCTAATGATTCGATTAGCACCAATGCGGAATAGGTACGGATCTTCCCAATGAAGTATTTAGCATCTGAAAGTAATTTGTCTTGGCTCTTGGTTAATCAGATGGAATCTGATGTGATGCCAAATAGTTCACCATATCAACATACCAAGGAAGTTTCGTATCGACTATCAGGAGGTGCTCATCCAGAAAATGCTCTGTGATAGGTCTGGAAGGGTCAATAATTGAAGAAGGAAGACGGGATAAATGGTCAGCAGCTACCACATTCTGCTTTCCTACCTTGTCACGAATTTCAAGATCGAATTCTTGCAACATCAAGATTCAACGGATTAATCTAGGCTTCGCATCCTTCTTTGTGAGTAGGTGCCTCACTGGAGTTTGATCCGAGTAAATGATGATGTGGGAATCCAGGAGGTATGACCTGAATTTCTCCAAGCCAAATACTACAGCCAGCAGCTCTTTCTCTATAATGGTGTAATTATGCTAAGCCTTGTCCAATGTCTTGCTGGTGTAATATATGACTACCAGTTTCCTGTCAATTTTCTGACCCAGCACCGCTCCTACTGCATAGTCAAATGCATCACACATGATCTCAAAGGGTTGAAACCAGTCAAGAGATTGCAGGATTGGTGCTTGGGTGACTTGGTCACGTAGGATTTCAAATGCGTGCATGCACTCACTAGATATCTCAAATGGCGTGTCCTTCGAAAGGAGATTCGTCAAGGGGCGTGTGATCTTAGAGAAATTAGGTATGAATCGACGATAAAATCCAACATGCCCCAGGAATGATCTGATGTCTTTGACCGAGTAAGGCATAGGTAATTTGGAAATGAGATTCACCTTAGCTCGGTCAACCTAGATACCTCTCATAGAGACAAGATGTCCAAGAACAATGCTCTCAGGGACCATGAAGTAGCTCTTTTCCCAAGAGAGAACCAAGTTCACTTCGATACATCTCTTGAAGATCTGGACCAAATGCATGAGGCATTCATAGAAAGATTCACCGAATACTGAGAAGTCGTCCATGAAGACCTTAAGGTAATTACCTACCATATCTGAGAATATGGCTAGCATGCACCGTTGAAAGGTGGCGGGTGCATTGCATAGCCCAAAAGGCATCCTGTGGAATGCATACGTACTATAGGGGTAGGTAAAGGTGGTCTTTTCCTGATCCTTAGGATGAATTGCCACCTGATTATATCTGAAGTACCCATCCAAGAAATAGAAAAATCGATTTCCCGCCAGTTTCTCGAGAATCTGGTCAATGAATGGAAGTAGAAAATGATCTTTCTTTGTGGAAGCATTCAATTTCCGATAGTCTATGCAGACTCTCCATGAATTCACAATACGTGTCAGAATGGTCTCTTCAAATTCAGTCGTAATCATGGTGAGCCCTGCCATCTTAGGCACAACTTGGATCAGGCTCACCTAGCGGCTGTCAAAGATCAGGTAGATGATACCAACATCTAACCACTTGATGATCTCTTTCTTCACGACTTCCTGCAAATTTGGATTGAGTCTTCTCTACATCTCTCGAGATGGTCGTGAGCCCTCTTCAGTTTAGATACAGTGTGTGCAATACGAGAGGCTTATACCAGTCAGATCATTGAGAGTCCATCCGATGGCTCTTCGATGCTACTGGAGAATAGAAATCAGCTTCGTTTCTTGATCAAAAGTAAGTCAGGAGTTGATGATCACAAGAAACGTTTGATTGGAACCCAAGAAGATGTACTTCAGATGATCTGGGAGTTTCATAATTGGGTTATCAGCAACAGGTGGGGGTTTGGGGTGGGCCTTAGAAAATAAAGTGGGAGCTATGGGTGAATCAAAATCAGCTCTGGGCTCCTCTATCTGTGGGTCAAGATCTTAAGATTGAGGTTCAGCGATAATCAGGTTTTCTTCTTTAACTGGGTCCTCAACCACAGAACTGATGTCGCATACTTCTTCAATTGCCCCACAGTTTATTCCTTTTTGGGCCTTAAAGATATCAACCCGTAATATCTTATTCCTGAATTTCAACTTGATTTGGCCCTCTTCACAGTTGATGTTTGCCCTAGCTGTGGCTAAGAATGTTCTCCCTAAGATGATCGGTGTATTCCTCAAATTTTCAGGAGTATCCATATCTAATACAATGAAGTCCACCAGGAAAATAGAAATCTCGGATCCGTACAAGAACATCCTCAAGAATTCCTCTAGGTGACTTGATTGATTTGTCTGCTAACTGCAAGGTCACCTCAGTTGGTTTGAGCTCTGTTTCCTTGAAGTGGTCTAATAGGGATGTAGGGATCAGGTTTATGGAAGCTCCTAAATCCAACAATGCTCAATCAAATTCTAAATCATTGATCCTGCAGGAGATCAAAGGGATGCCAGGATCTTTTACTTTTTGCAGGAGTTTGCTCAAAATGGTTGAGCTGACTTGCTTAGACAAAATGATTGGGCTCCCGTCTTTGTTCACGGCTTACACTTTGGTGTACATAAATTCTTCAGGAATCTCATGTAAGCCAGTATGTGGTGAATCGCATCCATCAAGGGGATGTTTATCTGGACTTGCTCAAAGAGCTTGACCAGATCTTCCTCAAGTGCCATGGGTTTAGGTTTCCTCTTTCCTTTGGTCAAGGACTCAGGAAATGGAACCTTTGTAGGTTCCTCTATAATTGATTCAGTCTTAGGATCTGGGTAGGAGTGTCCTAGATAACTATCCTAGGGTTAGGATCTAAGCTACTAGGTGTCGGGTGACTAGGATAAGGTGGATCTTGGGTTGATGTACTACCACTAGTGGTAACAGAATTAAAACTTGCCCAGTTTTGGTTTGGAGTTGGCAAAATAGGTGATTGTTGTTGATATCCCGAATACGATGTTAAAGCCTCCATCCCGTCGACTGATGGAGTAGAAGGGGCCTGATAAACATAATGAGCTTGGCCCTTACTTAGGTTCATAATGCGCCTCTAGTTCGACACGTTACTTGGATTCAGCAGAGGTTGAGATGGAAGTGCACTAGGTTGGTGAGATCCCACCATTTGTGCAAGTTGATTTCGAACCTTTGTGATCTCATCTTTGTGCAGTTTTTGCATAGCCGCATTAGTCTTTTGGATGTCAGCCAAGATTTGTAGAATCAGAGTCATGTGATCTTCCCTTGGTGGCATGGATTGGTAATTTGGGTTGGGCCTAGGTTGAGTGAGCTGATATGGGTGCGGGGCCTTTGGTCGGGGTTGGAATTGAGATCTGGTGTTCTGATTATTTCCCGACCACGTGAAATTAGGGTGATTACTCCATCCAAGGTTGTAGGTATTGGAGAATGGATCATTCTGGATGGCGTGGAGATCCTCGCAGGTCTGAGGAACTTCAGCAAAAGTCAGAGTACGAGGGTTCAGAGTTCTCCCAACTAGAGTAGGTGGGTCTGGAGTGTTCTCCAAAACTGGGATCAGATGGGGGTGGAAATGGATCCATCCCTTGGTGAGAGTGGTGGCAAATGTTATGCACGACCTCCCTATCTGAGGGTGGTTGCGCATACATGTTTTACTGTGTAGCGGTGGCTCTCTATAGATGTTGAGTCAATTCATCCACCTTTTTCTCGATGATTAAGACCTTATCCAAGCGACTGACCACCAACTCTAGATCGACGGATGCAGATAGGCCTTGAGTCTTGTGCACCCCCCGCATGTTTGTCAATGCACGGGTGGTCGCCCGGTCAAACACACCCAGCCATTCATTGTTTATGGAGTTCTCGCACATGTTCTCGAGAATCTCCCAAACTGTATTTTCATGTTGACCCATGATACTTCCACCAGAGGTTGCATTGACAAAAAGCTTGATATCCTCACAGAGCTCATGGTAAAAAGACTAGACTTGTTCCCACTTAGGAACTTCGTGATGGGGGCATTTCCTCATGAGATCCAAAAAGCGATCCCATGCCTCATGAAGTGGTTCTCCTTCATTTTGTGAGAAGTGAGTGATTTGGTGCCTTAAAGCATTTGTCCGATAAATGGATAAGAATTTCTATAAGAATTTAGTTTGGAGTTCCCCGCATGTGTTGATTGGACAGGTCAGAGTCTAAAATCAATCGACAGCTTTATCCATGAGAAGGAGAACATCTTCATGAGCAGGATATCCCGATTTTGTATAGCAGCCCCGAAGGTCTGGGCTAGATGTTTCAGCTGCTTGATATGTTGGAGGGGATCTTCGGAGTTCAAGCCATGGAATTTAGGGATAGCATGGATCATATTTGGCTTGAGTTCAACATCAGGTCCTCCAGCTGGGATTTATACCCTAGGCTCTATCTACACCGCAGCAGGATTGTTGTGATCTCGCATCTGAGGATGCGGTGGTGGATTTATGTGTGCATGGAATAGATCATTGAGGTGCTTGTTTACAGAGCGAGATCGATGTTTATAAAAGGTGCGTTGTAGTATAGTCAAAATTGCTTGAAAACAAATAAAATTTATAACTTGAATGAAAGTCCGAGGTCGAACACAGGGAGCAAATAAGAATTCACACACTAATCTCAATAATGCAAATGAGCACAGGAAATAACTCAGAATTGATAATCAACATAAAGCATGAGTTTAACATATGGCAAAAAGAATCTCAAAATAAAAACAATGGTGATTTAGATCACCAATTATTCAATTTAAGCATATATGCAAATAATGCAACAATGCCATCAACCATCAAACTTAGGTACTTAGATAACCAGATAAAGCCTCAAATTAGACGTCGGGTTATTGAATTAGATGACTTATCCAACAAGTGCTACAGTGCTTCTTGATGAGTCCACTAAAATGGACTAATATTAAGCCTAAGTATCTTTAATTGTACAATTTAGGTGTGTTAATAATGGCAATTAAGTTGTAGAAGATTTGTACACCTCATGATTTAAGTTATAACATTCTACAACTTAATGATTTTATTATTTTTATGTGTAGGTATAAAATGCACAGAGAGCAAGGGTAGGGGGATAAATTTCCCCAAACAGCCGCAACTCTTTCCCTCCTCCCCCACTGCACATGGGGTTAATCTTCCGCCGCCCTTCAACTAACGAGGCCAGAAATAGTTAAGGGATTTGAAAATCCCTTAACTCACGAGCATGGTGAGAGAGAGGAATTAAAAAGAGAGGAGGTGCACTGGGGATGGGCTTCATCTTCCTCCTGGCAGGGACCTACTTAGCGGACACTGTGGAGGAAAAGAAGAAGCGTGCACTGTGCCCTCTTCCCCCTTGCGGGGAAAAACCTCTCTGCCTGCACGCACCAAGCCGCGCCCCTCATCTCCAGTGCCCCTACAGCCACACGCAGCGCGCAACCGCGCGCCTTCCTACCTTTGCAACACACCAAGCCCTCCAGTGCACCTCCCTACAGGTGCTCACGCCATCTCCAGCACGCCTTCCTGCCCATCAGCGCACTTGTAGGCGCCAGCCTCTGCAGCGTGCAACCGCGTGCCCTGCTGCAGGCGCTCTCCGCCGGCGCGCCTCTCCCTCCAGCCATTGCAGGCGTTCTCTGCCCGCACGCCATCTCCATCACACCGCTCCACCTTCCTGCAGACCGTACGCTTGCAAGCGCGCTCCGTCGCCAATCTGCAGGCGCACCAGCGCGGGCGCACGCCTCCGCCCGCGCCACTAGCCACAGGCACTGCAGCAGCTACGCCTACTTTGTCAACAAGCCGAAGCTCCGTCCACCTCCGCCGGCCGCCTCCGGCCACCTACGTCGCTGCCGCTGCCACCTCTAGAGAGCTCTCGACCTCGTCGTCCTCCTGAGCCTCGCATCAACCCCCGCGGTGCTCTCCCTCTCTCACAAGGAGGAGAGAGGAAAAAATCCCTATTTTCCCACTAATTAAAATTTACATTCAATGCCATTGCCACCAATTTTATTTTTTTTATTATTATTATATTGTGACAGAATTGCGTTCAAACACTCATAGTTCTTTATAATTGCATGGTATTGATATTAACTAGTTTAAAGATTGATTTTGGGCTTAACTTAAGTACTAATTGTCTTTAGTACAAATCACATGAAAATTGCATGAATTCATCCTAAATTTATTGAGGATTTCTGTGAGGGAAAACTACACTTATACCCTTATCTTTTTAGGTTATTGCAAATCTACTTTCCTTCACATTTTAAGTCTGATTTGAAAAGGGATTTCGCACTATCCGGAATAACATTAAATAATTAAGTATTGATTGCATCATTGCCTCCCTGTGGACACGACCCGCTCTTCTGCGAGTGGTTATTTTCATTATTTTTTATTAGTCGATTTTTCCACCACTTAAATACTATAACGTAAAGCGAAAAGTCGTCTATCAAAATTGGCGTCGTTGCCGGGGAGGCAACAGACACAATAAATTTACTTTATTATTTTTAAATCTTTTGAGTTGCAAAATTATCTAATCATTTTTATTATTTTGCGAGGAATCTGACACGGCGACGAGGCGCAGCAAAGCGACGACTTTGAACGTGAACAACGCGCACGGTGGAGACGATCTTTTTGGTGGACCTTGACACCACCTAGAGGACGACAACAGGAGCACGTGGGCCTTGATCCCACGCATTTAGGCTTACGGAGAAGCCTATTTCTGATTTAGGCAGTAGGTCTTAGTTAGATTTAGTTAGATAGACATTAGAATTTAAATTACTGTCTTTTGGGCCCTTGTTTGGTATTTTGGGAACGTGTTCCCATTTATTTAGATTATAGGATTATTTGAACTATTTTGAACTGCATTTCAGTTAATTAGTTAGATTAGGTCTGTTTGTTATTATTATTTAAAAAAAAAAAAATTTGAACTGCCTGCTAGAAGCTGCATATCTATAGGACGATCATCTAGGACTGAATGAGCAACATCTAATTTATTTTTATTGCACTGCATTCATTATTGCACGATGAAAGCTGGAGTAAGGTACGTCTTTTCTTGAACATTAATTACTTGTCATGCATATGCATTGAACCTAAATCTAAGACCACTAAAGTGCTTGAATCAAATTAATTCAGTGGTCACTTTAAACTAATTGGGACTGTTAAGAGGTTGGACTTTAAAATCTGTGACTGAAAATTGTGTGCAAAAGGATCCTGTTTACGGAATTTCAAAAAATCAAAACACGATCGTATGCTTGCACACTTGAGACACTGTGCACCTCACATAAGGTCACTAGATAAATTTCTACCTCTCCTTTTTTGCACCATAAGGGAAGTTAGTCGGAAATCAACAAGCCTATCCACCAAGTTACTTCGGTTCCTCGTGTGTGGGCTCGATTCGAGACTTCCATCCCTTGCGGGTAGGTTATAGGCACCAGCGAAGGTTGGCCTAGGAAGCGTAATTTTTGCAAAAATTGTTTGGCCACCAACTAAACATATAACTCTAAGACCTGCAATTTACTAAAAACAGATCCCGTTGAATTTGCATTTGCTGTGACAATAGGACTCTTTAGGAAGTTTTCTGCTGAATCCTAAGAAAGTTAAAATTGTTTTGCTTAAAGAAATGGATTACTCTTACTCCCATCATTAGGATTATCAGAGTCAAAACTTCACATCTTTTAATCAGGATCCCATGCTCTAAGCGTATCCATCCTTTGATGGGTACATTGATAATTCATGGGATCATTCTCATCTTACCCTGGGAGTACTGGCTTGATAACTCCCACTTTTGAGCAGAACCTAGGAGCGGGATTTTCTAATCCTGAAATCCCTACTTCCATGCAAACAACCAACCGTCCCACCCTTCATGATTTTCCGTATCGAGGTTGGACCGATACCCCTAGGCAATTAAAGCCTGAAATTGACTATCCTCCCCAACCTGATAATAGTAGCCTCTCCTCGTTTATGATAGAAATGTAGAAACAACAGAAGGAAATAATGGAATCAATGGGAGAGATGTTGAGGAATAGTCAACACTTAAATGATGAAATAAGACAACTTTGCTACACGCTTCCCAATAATCTTGATCCCTACCCAATAAACCATGATCATGAAAATAATTCTGAGGAACCTAATGACAATAGGGATCCAATTTTAGGTAGCCATCACTTAGACTCTTCCAATGAGACACAGCCACTAGAGGATAATAATCATAGTGATTATCCACCTGAATTATATTGCAGTCAAAAGCAAGGGAAGATGGTATCTCTTGAGGACCTTGACCCCAATGATGGTATTCTCCTTACCCCTACCAACCCGAGTCAAGGTTATATTGTTCCTATCACTTCCCCTCTTGATTATTTGGTGGAATCCCATTCTACTCTTAGTGAGCCTACTCCTGACCCTCCAATTAGGGAATCAACACCTACCATTCAATATTCTGAGGATTCAAATGCACCTAATGAAGGTGACCCTAAGGGAATAGAGGATGATCAATTCTGGTCTCAGGGATATGATGAGTCTAATTCTGAAGATGAGGATACCCTAATAGAGGAACCTGGACTGAAAATCTGGAGTGATTCACAGGAGAATTATTTATCATTTAAGGATTTACCTCCAGAGGGTAGATATAATATGATTAAATCCAGATTCCTCCTTTCTTTTAAGAGTCATCCTCCATCAAAACAGGAGTTAATATTAGAGGAAGACGAACAAAATAATGAGAAGTCTATGGGAGACTCTCGGGGACAAAACACATCAATTAAGGATTTATACCCTGAGAAGAATGACGAATTCAATGATATAGGCTTCCTCCAAAATATTAAGACTGATCCTCCTTTAGAAATAATTGAGGATACTGATCCAACTCCTAATGAATCACATATACACCCCGACAAATATTTCAGTGAATCAAACGAATCTGGGGATGAGCTGAATGATAATGATTCTTACATTTTGACCCTGCTATCAAAAAGTTGTAATTTGGAGTCTACCCTTGATTCAAATATGACTCCGATCATTAATGCTAGGCAGGATAACTTGAAGTTGTCTACTACTGTTAGGGAGTGTACACAATTCGAATCATTGCTGGAATTGGACCTAACACCTACTAAGCCCTCATTGGACTTAACCATTACCTTCCAACACTACAAACAACCCTTATACTCCTTAACCGATCCTTGGCTTAGATCTCTGCTCATGTACATTCTTTCTGGAGACTATTTCAGGCCAATACATCCTAGGGTAGAATGGCGAGTATGGATTGATGCTTGTACTTTTACTCTCGCCATTCAAGGGTTTGAACTAATTATGTGTATATCTTTTAAAACCCGTCCTGTTCTGGAGGATCCTTGTTATCCTCCACTTATTCCATTTCGGAAGGTCTCTTTTCATATTCCGTTTCTTATTCCTAGACCTCCCTAGGTAGCCAACGAGATTTTCTGTTTTCATTTCTTCTGGCGAGCATTTGGAATTACATTGCATCATCAGCTTGCCAACATCCGTGGTTACCTATTTTCTAGGCCTGCACTATTACGCTTTTTCTTAGGGCCTAACCTTTTCTGTTTGGAACTTGACTTATTGGTTCCTTATAAGTCTGGCTGCTGACAGAAAATGTAGCGCTTGCTGGGAGGCAACCAGCAGACCGTGTCAGGTGATATTTTTCCTTTTTCCTCCTATTTTAATTTTACAATGGGGACATTGTAGGATTTAGGCATGGGGGAGTGCATTTGCATTTTAGGAAGTATTTATGCATTTAGGTTAGTTTAAAAAAAAAAAAATTGAGCTGAATGTGTTAGTCCTTAGCAAAATACCTTTGTTATTGGAGGTTCTTCTTCTGAAATTATTTCTTAAGTTTAGAATTCAGTGCATTTATTTCACGTGCACGTAGATTGGTAATGGATCATTGAGGAAAACCAATAAGCATTTGTAGTCTACTGAACCCTTGGACAGTTCATAGAGAGTCAGGCATACTATCTTCTAATAAATCCACCTCATATTTGTGAGAAGAAGTAGAGAGATTACTGGTGCGCTAAGTCTAGTGTAAGGACTCTTAAGTTCTGGATAATTAGATGATGATACTTCAGAGTTAGGCGTAGTTTTCACTCTCTGTTCCTGTGTGTGTACTTTGAGTGAATTCCTGAGAGTCACCAAATAAGGCAGATACACAGAGATTGAGTCTTAATAAAGCTATAACTATGGTGGATGGTTACGACTGTCCTTCATAGAGTCCTTAGCTAAAGGAGGGTAATAGTGTCAAAGGTTAAAAATATGCCTGTCCTATCCATTCCTTTCCGGTGCCGAGAATAGGCACTTCCACCAAATAAGCCACACAACTTCCTCTTGACCATCATCATCCCTAATAATGCCTCGTAAATAAAAGTCCGTATTGTGTTGTGTTGATTGAAAAAGAAACAAAAACAAGAATATATATATATATATATAAAAGAAGAAAAGAGAAAAGAAGTAGAAAAAGAAGAAATAGAAAGAAGAAAAAGAAGAAAAAAGTTATATTACAAAAAAAAAAAAGTCCTAGTGTATGATGTAACACTGTTTTTGAGGTAGCATAACACCAATCGCGTTCCACCAAATATGACCCATACCTACCTTCTAGTATTTCTAATCGCCTGAATACTGGTTGAGAACTCTAACTTAGTTATAGAGTTATTAGGACTTTAATTGAAGTGTGGATGCCATGTGAGGCCACCAAATAGTGAGTATAATTCTAGTGAGATTCGTGATCTCAGAAAGAAAGAAAAGAGAGAGTGCCCAGGAACATCAAGAGAGCACAGTTATGTAGCCTCTCTCAGAGTTGACTTGTCTAATAGTCTAGAGAGTTAGAGTCTGCAGTACTAGACTATATGTAGCACCAGTTGAGTGTGTGCCACCAAATACAAATCCATTCAACTTGATATCTCCTACCTAAGCCAAACACCGGGGTCAAATTACAGATTATCGTCTGCTTTATCCCCAAGGGAAGTAGTTGCCTATCTCAACAGAAATTTTTGCAAGGGTGATGTACGAACTCCTAATGCGAATCGGCTCTTTCACTTGGATCTGTTACCTAGGCTATCAGCACTTCACATTTGTCTGGATTCCTAAAGTTTTGAAGTAAGAAAAGAAAAAGTCTTCTGATTATTTCTATTATTTTTCATTTTTTTGCTAGGGACTAGCAAATCTTAGGCATAGGGGTATTTGATGAGTCCACTAAAATGGAGTAATATTAAGCCTAAGTATCTTTAATTGTACAATTTAGGTGTGTTAATAATGGCAATTAAGTTGTAGAAGATTTGTACACCTCATGATTTAAGTTATAACATTCTATAACTTAATGATTTTATTATTTTTATGTGTAGGTAATAAAATGCACAGAGAGCAAGGGTAGGGGGATAAATTTCCCCAAACAGCCGCAACTCTTTCCCCCCTCCCCCACCGCACATGGGGTTAATCTTCCGCCGCCCTTCAACTAACGAGGCCAGAAATAGTTAAGGGATTTGAAAATCCCTTAACTCACGAGCACGGTTAGAGAGAGGAATTAAAAAGAGAGGAGGTGCACTGGGGATGGGCTTCATCTTCCTCCTGGCGGGGACCTACTCAGCGGACACTGTGGAGGAAAAGAAGAAGCGTGCACTGTGCTCTCTTCCCCCTTGCGGGGAAAAACCTCTCTGCCTGCACGCACCAAGCCGCGCCCCTCATCTCCAGTGCCACTACAGCCACACGCAGCGCGCAACCGCGCGCCTTCCTACCTTTGCAACACACCAAGCCCTCCAGTGCACCTCCCTACAGGTGCTCACGCCATCTCCAGCACGCCTTCCTGCCCATCAGCGCACTTGCAGGCGCCAGCCTCTGCAGCGTGCAACCGCGTGCCCTGCTGCAGGCGCTCTCTACCGGCGCGCCTCTCCCTCTAGCCATTGTAGGCGTTCTCTGCCCGCACGCCATCTCCATCACACCGCTCCACCTTCCTGCAGACCATACGCCTGCAAGCGCGCTCCGCCACCAATCTGCAGGCGCACCAGCAAGCGCCTGCCTGCGCACGCCTTTGCCCGCGCCACCAGCCGCAGGCACTGCAGCAGCTACGCCTTCTTTGTCAACAGGCCGGAGCTCCGGCCACCTCCGCCGGCCACCTGCGTCACCGCCGTTGCCACCTCCGGAGAGCTCTCGACCTCGCCGTCCTCCTGAGCCTCGCATAAACCCCCGCGGTGCTCTCCCTCTCTCGCAGGGAGGGGAGAGCAAAAAAGCCTTTTTTTCCCACTAATTAAAATTTACATTCAATGCCATTGCCACCAATTGATTTTTTTTTATTATTATATTATGGTATAATTGCATTCAAACACTCATAGTTCTTTATAATTGCATGGTATTGATATTAACTAGTTTAAAGATTGATTTTGGGCTTAACTTAAGTACTAATTGTCTTTAGTACAAATCACATGAAAACTACATGAATTCATCCTAAATTTATTGAGGATTTCTGTGAGGGAAAACTACACTTATACCCTTATCTTTTTAAGTTATTGTAAATCTACTTTCCTTGACATTTTAAGTTCGATTTGAAAAGGGATTTCGCACTATCCGGAATAACATTAAATAATTAAGTATTGATTGCATCATTGCCTCCCTGTGGACACGACCCGCTCTTTTGCGAGTGGTTATTTTCATTATTTTTGATTAGTCGATTTTTCCACCACTTAAATACTATAACGCAAAGTGAAAAGTCGTCTATCACTTCTCTAGCACTGTTCTTCTTCTTCTCTTCTCTTCTTATGGCCTACTTCTCTTCTTTTTCTTCTTCAACTGTTCTCTTCTTCCTCTTCTCTGTCTGTTGCTCCTTCTTCTTCCCTTCTTCTACGACTGTGCCTTCTCTTTTCTTCCTTTCTTCTTACGCACAAGGGAGGCACTTAGATTTGGCTAAGTGTCGCACAGGGCAAAACCCTCCCCTACTCTGCGCTCTCTTTCTTTCTCTCCTCTTAGGTTCCAACTCCTAGGACCACAAGTCAGGGTAATTGGGTATATGGGTAGACGTGCACCCGGGACCAGGCTAACCAGCGTGGGTGGTGAGAGAGGAGTGCTTAGGTTAGGCGGGTTATCGGGTCGGCTAGACCTGCGTGTGAGGTGTCGCAGGTGAGGCACGTGAGGGTGTGGGGACCTCACCCCCTGGTGATACTTGAGGAGATAAGCTCATGTGACAAAAATAATTTATGCGTTTTCTACTGCTTCTCAGTCCATGATGTGGGACAAAATCACACCACCTTTTTCTGTGTGGAGCTACAGCTAAAGGCAGACTCAATTGAGGTGCTTGTGGTAGTCAATGGCTTCAATTGACTGGGCGAGCGTATTGCTGAAGTGAATCCACGTCACCTGGAGGTGGCGCCTGGAGCTGCAGGTGCCGAAGAGAACTCTAAGCATTGCTTGAGCTCATCATTAATGGCGTTGGGAACCTGAGTACCTGAAAACATGAACAAGGCCTTTCGACCCAATCAAACAAGTTCAAGAGCATCGCCGTGAGGTGAGGAAGTGAACGGTGGAATACGTGAGGGGTGAGAGTGCATGAGGTGGCTGGTTGGTGTTAGAAAGTGAAGTGCGTAGGTGCGGTGTTTGGCGTAACGGCTGAGGGCGTAATAGGGTGAAATAGGATGGGGGTTTTGAAGAGTGGGGCACGGCAGAGGTCGTGAGGTGGTCGGCGAGGCGGATGGAGTTGTGTAGTAGTGGAACCACCTCACCGGAGGAGCAGTCTGAGATGGGGAAGATGGAGGTGAGTGGCGGCGTCGAAGGCTATTTTTGGGGCTTTTGGGTACGAAACTAAACTTGAGAACTAAAAGATACTAAGCTAACCCTAAATTAATGGACGAAGGAGGAAGAACAACATCGGCATTGGTAGGTTGGCAGTAGGGAAGAAGGTACACCGGTGATGGGGACAACGACGTCAACAATGGTAGAGGGGCTCCTACTGGTATAGCCAAGAGCAGATGAAAGAGAGAGAAAGAGAATCTGGCCACTTGTATTGTGGATGGATGACGAAGGAGGTCAGAAGGAGTCATTGGAGCTTTTGGAGCTTCGCAGCCAGAAGAGGAAGGAGGAAAGGAGGGTTTCATGGCTGAAATCAAGTTTGAAGAGCACGGCCATGCCCTGGGGATTTTTTTATAGGGCTCAGGAGGGGATTTTGGGCTTGGAAGCTTGAAATGTCGTCGGAGTAGGAATTCTCTAGGATACCCTAATCTCTCATGCGTTCACATGAGAGATTGAGAAAGTTTTAGGGCTCATGGATGGATTCAATGGGAAGAGGACTCCTTAAGGAATCTCCCTTCCAATTTTGGAAGGGATTGATTGAGCAAAGAAAGAGTTCTCTTCAATCAAAGGTCACTGGAGTTGTAGGAATAGGATTCATGGCGGCAAGGACCTTTATGTGAAGAAGATAAAGAAGTTGGGGGCTATTTATAAGGAATTCAAAAGTTAAGGGTCTGAATGAGATAGAAAGAGTCTGACTGAACGAAATTGCAAACTAGGTCAAGACAGTCTAAGATTGGGCCCAAATTTTGATATAAACTTAATTTTGACCTAAGGAATTCAATGGGGAAGTTGGATTTTGGTTTTGACCTAGTTTGACTTGATAATTTATGCAAAAACCCAAATTAGGGTAAATATCAGTCTGAGACTCTGTTTTGGGTCAAGACGGGTTTTAATGGTTAAATTGAAGGTACCAAATCCTAGAGAACATTTTTCTTTGAATTTTAGAGGGCTTAGGTGAATTTTATCCTGACCAGAACCTTAGTTAATTAAGTGGGTCTGTTTTTAGGATTTCAGAAGTCATTTAATTCTCAAAACACGCGAAAACCCTTTTCTGTCTATGTTAAGCCACTTATTGGATATTTAAGACCATTTAACCCTTAATTACCCCCTGGGAAAACCCATGATTGTACTGCATTCATGATATGATGGTAAAATTACAATTTTAACCCTATTTTCTTATCTTTCCCTCAGAATGAATTTGTAGTGACTTAGGGCTCTCTGGTTGTTATGTAGGAGCATTTATTCCTTGATAATGACTAAATTGAGCTAGTTATGCCTCATGATGGTGTTCCCATCATAACCCCATGCCTAGCTTTTGCTAGTCCCTTAGCAAAATCTCATGGAATTTAACTTAAATTCTAGACCATATGCCTTTTTATGCTCAAATTTTAGCTGTGTGCTTTCTTTTGTAGATTAGGTCAGAATGCTGATAGTAGGCCTAGAGGTACTCAAGTACCAACCAAGATCCAGACCTGAACAGCTTTAGCCTCAATCTACCGCGAAGGTTTCTAAGGCCTATAAGAACTAACCTAAGGTTCGTTGAACTCCGCGGTTAAAGCACCCGTGCTTAAGACATGTTTAGTTCCAGTTCAGTTTGCAGTGCATTTTTGTAAGAGAGAGACATAAGAACTTTTTTGTTTTTGGAGAGTTTCTCTCTTTCTTTTTATTTCTAGCTTTAGATTGGCTTTACAACACGGTCTGTATCAGATTCCTAGCTCCCACCATCAATCCTCGTAGGGTCCCTAGCAATCGATGCTTTGAGATAGCACTGACCATGGCAACCCCCAAAACCCTAGCTTTCGAGATTTCGGGATAATCCCGCCAATGGCGTTTTGTAGCTAAATCCAGATCTTAACAATCGACATTTCATGATAATGCTGCCCATGTCATCTGAACAAGCACAAGGTGCTTACATGCCCCTGGTAGGATATTTAGATATCCTAGGAGACAAGCATCGAGGAGACGGTATGTTATTGCACATCTTCGAGGGGAATTTCTACCTCTCCATGTCGGGAACTCTTCCAAATCAACTTGTGTTGATCAGCCACTCCTAATCTAAGTAGCTCTTTCAGAACAGAATTATCACATTTACATGATTTTGGTAATTAAGCACACTGAACCAGACTGTGTGTGGATTGGGGTGCTTAGGTTATTGAGTCCCGCAAACCAGAGGTCAATTAACGAGGTCGAATAATCCCTAAGCCTTAAACCTAATACTTAATCTTCTCATTTTCCCCAACCTCTTGAGGACTATCCATATCTTAACGGATACTTAAATTTTTAAGCCTAAACACAAGCCCAAGAGGCCTAAGATTAGTGTTCATACTAATCTATTTTTGTCTCTTAGCACTTTTTGTCTTTCATTTTCTTTTGACTTGGTCTAGAACTAAATAGATTCCTTAATCTTTTACTAATGACTATCTCTTTTTTCTTTTCAAATTGTGCTCCTTTTTGACATTTATATCACCTCCCCTTTTTCTTCCTAAAAAATGATATACAATTAATTCGCTCAAATTTTTCTCCCTTCTCCATTTTTTTGTTCTTTTTCAATTTTCAATTTCTTTTTGTTTTTTAGAATATGTATATATATTTTTTTGTGAGAACCCTTCTGAACTTTGAATTTTTGTATGTTTGCACTTTACCACCCTCCCATGCCTAAGTTTTGAAATGTCCTCATTGTAAATGGAGGGTATGAAATAGTTAAGGTTCAGGGATTAGAACAGGATTATTGGGTGGGTGAACAGGTTGGGATGACTGTTGCGGACGATTTCAAGCTCTAATACAAGTACCAGAGGTGGGATCGACTGTTCAAAACTCAAACTCAGAGTGCAATAGACATGAAGTATAGAAGGATAATCAGAAGGATCTCAGGTTTTTGGAATGGCGGGTTGCCTCCCGTTAAGCACTAAATTCAATGCCTTCAGCTGAGCGGAAAATGGTATGGAGGAGTGATTAAATTAGATGAGTTTTGTGGAACAAACACCTTGATTAATAGCCTAGTTGATCCAACCAGGTTCTTATTCAAATCAGTAGGATGATGATGCAGCCCAAACCTAATTAATCTGGTGGGTTGATAGATGTGAATCAGTAGATGTGGAACCCACCATATGCTCTGAAGCTCGGAATGATGTGGAAGTGTATAGCTAGGGTTTGGTTGAGTTGGATTAGCCTAATCAAAGTAGGGATCCTCAAATGAACAAGAATCAGTGGAGGATGTAGGAACCCTACAAGAGTGATCAGAGAAGGATGTGTTGTGATTTGTAGTCTGATTGATGTCCGAAACCCAATAAAGATGTGGTGGAGAATCATATGCGACCGACACATTTAGAGGAGAATCATAGTAGAAATTTAGTCTGGTGCGAGTTAGGGTTGAGAACGGGTTTGGGAAGGTTCCGCATGTATAGAAGAGGTGTTTTCTTTCAAATCATTGACCTCAGTGTTAGAATCAAAAGATGGGTCGTGGTTGCTGAGGTCGTAAATTGGCTCAGAGTTGTCAGGAAGCAATAGTTCTCCAAAATTAGAGTAAAATTCAAAATTGTCAGAGAACTTGCGAGAATCATGTTTTGAATCTAATTCGGGATCCGAGATTCCACCACAGAATAGATCAAGATGTGGATAATCAGTAAGCTGACTTGGGTCTAACCTAGTTTCAAATTCTGAACTCTCAAAGATGTCCCTATTATGTTTGGGCTCGGGTTCTTGGCTTATAGGGCAGATCCAATCAAAACCCAACTCTTCCAACTCCTCGATTTTTGTATCATAAATTGGCATGACTTCCGAAAAATCAATCTGTATCTTTGAGGAGGTTAAAGAGGTGTACTCATCACCAGAATGGTAGTCTGGATTTGAAATCTGATGTGTTTCACACGGGGCCTCATAATCATCCCAATAAGGCTCAAATCCTGATTCTAGGTTAAGGGTGCGGGTTGGATCACTAGAGTCTAGGTTGGGTTCTATAGGGATTTCAGAATTGCTCTTGAGAGTCACCTTATCAGCATAAGGAGCCGAATTTACACCCTCGAGAGGTTCTAATTCATTCTCACTATCACAGGTGTCTAGAAAATCTAAGCTTGGCGAACCAGGGTTTTAATTTTCTAGGGTTGGCTCAAAATTGTGAATACTTGTAATCGAATCCTCCCAACCCATCTCAAGATTTGGAATGTTAATTTGTTCGTAATTTGAATTAGATTCCGTTTGGGTTGGGGGTCCATGACAAGCTTGATCATCAAACTCGGGATTCAAGAGATTGTGCTAGTTAATTCAAGATGTCACAAAGGTGTATTGATGCCTTTGATCGATAACATGTTTCAACATCTACATTACCTTGCCTCATTTTTAAAGGTCATCACGGTGTACTTTCCATAGTGATGGCTCAAATCTACACAAGATATATTCACCATTATTCCATCTCTCAATTTCTCGGTATTTTGGCATGAGAACATCCCAAGTTGCCCTGTTTTCTAGTTGCATCAAAATTAGCTATGCTTGTTCTAAAATGAATGTTGTTGTGTTTGACACATTAACCTGTATATCCTCAAATGGGTCTACTAACATGTCAGGTTGCATTTTTTGAAAAAATGGTGGAATCAAGATGTAGAATCAAAATTCAAGATTAGATTGAAATTGATAAGATCTGAAAGAGATTCTCAAGAAAAGCTATGTGTGTGCTTTAATAGAAGGGATGAGGGACTGGATGTGAGATTGAACCAATCAAGGCACCCAAAGATTCTTGGATGACTAAGGCAATTTCGAGGCGGATGATACCTCTGAATCAGAAATCCGCACACCCGAGAAATACCTAGGCAGCTAGGAAGGGAGAGCCCCACAAAGACCCCTACATGGTAGAGTGCCCCCACGGGTTACAGGGTTTCCCCCACCCGACCTTCCTTGTCACTGAGGGTCCAGGTAGACCGGAATGTATGAACTTATGACCTTAAATCTACCAATTTTATGTCCTAATTTGTGCCTCGAGTTTCACTTGATTAGAAGCTAATTCAACTTGTGACCTAATTTAGAGGTTGGTTAGCCTACAATATAGGCTAACTTCATCTGACCTGCCCTATAGATGGCAGAATGAGATCTAGGTCAAGACCTAGAAATCACCCTGATTTGACTCCCAGGTTATTAGGTCCAAGTATTTTAGGGTTTAAGTGAATTTAGAGCTTGATTTTTTTGGGTTTTTGATGATTAGATCTTTTCGACCAAGGGCTTGGGTAGCACACAAATGCAGGTGGGTTTGTTCCTTTTATGTAGGCAAGTGTGAACTAACACTTCAAAACCCTAAAAATTGAAACCCTAATTGGCTTTATTCTGCATTCAATTTGATCTTAAAATGTTCTCCGTGGACTTCAAACAAGAAGTGCATAGTCCAATAAGATTAGAAATTAAGCGTAGTCCCTAATAGGCACAGGCAATTTGGGATAGGGAATTCTAAACAAAATTGTCTCAATCTTCAATTAAATTTGAAATTTTTGCAAATAAGGAAACTTGCCCTTTAAATGTTGATTACCATGAAAAATAAGGTAGGTGATTCCTAATTGATTGGTTCCTTTTTTGTCTTCCCAAGATTAGGAGGTTGATTAGGGAAGAATAGAAAAGTTACCTGCCTTGGAGTGGTTGATTTGTGTGAAAGATCTCCTCGTAAAGTACCTTACAAAATTACAATAAAGCAAATGGCCAAGTCAGTGCTCAAATATAATCAAGTAATGCAGAGAATAATGGTGAATTGTGCATTGCTTCTCGACAACAGTGCAAAAATGTTTATAGAGCAAGATTGATGTTTTTAAAAGCTGCATTGTAGCATAGTCAAAATCGCTTGAAAACAGATAAAATTTATAACTCAAATGAAAGTCTGAGGTCGAACACAGGGAGCAAATAAGAATTCACACACTAATCTCAATAATGCAAATGAGCACAAGAAATAACTCAAAATTAATAATCAATATAAAGCATGAGTTTAACATATGGCAAAAAGAATCTCAAAATAAAAAATAATAGTGGTGGCGACCTTCCTCTATAGTTTTATTATTTCGTCGTAGTATAGTATAGAGAGAGGTGATTACCAGTTTAATACAATTTGTTACTCGAAAAATAAAAGAGTTCCCGAGGTCGAACTCAGGGAGCAAGTTGTATTCTAGGGGTACAAGTTTCTTTTACAAAAATAAAGAAAGAGAGAGAGAGAATTTGTTGGCTTTTCTTCTTTTCTCTTTGCTTCTCCTCTTCTTCCTTCTCAGATCTTCTGCTCTCTTCCTTTGTTCTTCTTCTTTATCTGCAGTGGTGATGTTCTTCTTCTTCTTCTTTCTTTCTTCTTTTCCTTTCTTCAGATCTTCTTCTCGTGCTCTTCTTCTTCTGCAGAGCCTTCACTTGGCCTCTCTGTGTTCCTCCTCTGCCTTGCCTTCCTTCTCCTTCTTTGCCTTCAGGACGTCGTCTGATTTTCCAATCAGACGACTTAAACCGCCGCTGCTATAGTGTCGCTCGGTGCTCCTCCTTCCTTCAGCCTTCGTCTTCTTCCACGGTTCTTCTTCACCTGTGCCTGTACACTTACACAGCTTGATCAGAGGGGCAAAACCTAACTCTACCCTCCCCCGCGTCTCTCTCTCACGGAATCTGCTCTTAGGAAAGCTCTCCCAGAGCTGCCGGGTTACCGGGTACGGGTCGCGGCCGGGTCCAGGCCCACCGGCGTGCGTGGTGGGCGAGGAGTGCAGGTCAGTCTAAGTCGGGTCGGGCCAGGTCCGCGGGGTGTGAGCGCGGACGAGACCGGGTAACCGGGCGGGTGAAGGGGACCTCACCCCATGTGCTGAGGCAATAAGCCTCCAGTACTTTTTCGCTTTATACCGCTGCACTCCTTCAGAGCCTTCCGAGGTGGGACTAAATGTCCCACCCCAATTTCGCGCCTACGCGGAGGAAGCAGCTGGTAATCGCAGCTTTACGCGAGGCCTTCGCGCGAGGGATTCGCCTCAACTGCAGCCTAACGCTTTGCTGAAATGCCCCCGCACATCCTGGGAACGTGACCTGGGCGCGGCGCACCTGGGACAGCAGGTCGAAGCTGCTTCGCTTCAACAATGGCGGCGATGAGCGCAAGTACCTGCCCACAGAGAAACGGCCTCTCGGCCCAATCAGAAATGCGGAGGACCTTCGCCGTGGCACGGCGAAGGTGGTCGGGGGGTGTGCAGGCGGCGGGGCAGAGCCTAAGAGCTGCCCTAGGTCGGACTGTGGGTCGGGAGATGGGTTTGTTCGGTGGAGTTGCAGAGGGTGATTTGGGGGAAGTGGAAGGGCGGAGGTTGATCAGGGTGAGGAGGCGGAGGTTCTGCGGTGGTTGGCGAGCCGTGTGGGTTGCTGGAGTGATGGGAGCGAGTCGCCGGAGCAGGGGCCGGAGATGGAGAAGGTGAGGGCGATTGGTCGGATCGGGGTAACAGTAAAGATGTAAAATGAGGAAAAGGAAGAGGGGAGAAAGAGGAGGAGTTCTACGTACTTAGTAGGACGAGGAGGGGCCGGAGCGGGCGACAGTCGTATCGACTGTCGCCGGAGAAGAAGATGCCCGGGGGAAGGGGCGGCGGCGAGGAGAGGGCCGGAGAGGCGCCAGCTGGATGCGGTGTGGCGCGGGAAGAGCGAGGGAGGGCAACCCTGCAGCTGGTAGTGCGGCAGAGCGACGAGGAGGAAGAGGGGAGGCCGCCGGAGCTGGAGAGCTTCCTGTCGGAGTGGGAAGAGAAGAAGTGGGGGTCTTTCTCCATCAGGACCGAGCTGCTCAGAACGACGGAGCGACGGGGGTATTTATAGAGGCCGAATCAGAGAGGAAGGCGGAGGGAGACGACGTGTCTCCCTCGCCGGAGGACGCCGAAGATGGAAACCCATACCGTCCGTGCGTTTGCACGGCCGGTATGATGGGTTGCAGCGACCAGGGGGGTGTTCCTGCGACGGCTGACGACGCAAGGCACCCCCAGTTGACTTGCCAGCCCCTCCCCCTCACCCTGCGCGGCGCCATGCTCCGCGCAAGGTCGCCGGAGCATGGTGCTGGCAGGTTTTGGCAGGAGGGACCTGAATGCAAAGAACGAAGGAGAGTTAGGGGCAGAAATGTGAGGGTTCAAAAGTTGAGGGCCAAAAAGTAAATATATGAGGACCAAAGTGCAAAGTTGGTCAAGAAGGTTTCTTCTTAGGCTCAAGTTTTTATACATGACTAATTAGGACCTAAGGAATTTGATGGTGAATTTTATTTCTATATTAAACCTTGTTTGACCGGTCAATTTATGCAAAAACCCAAATTAAGTTATTAATTGGGCATGGTTCTCAATGTAGGTCAAAATAGGTTCTGAAGGCCAAATTGAAGGTTTTAAACCCTAGAGATTATTTTTCTATGAATTTTAGAGGGTTTATTCTATTTTTACTTTGCCTCGAACCTCGTGAATTGAAGTGGGTTTGCTTTAGGGTTACAGATTATCATTTAGTTCCTTGGAATTGCTGTAGCCCTTATCAGATCATCCCACTTTCCTTCTTATTCAGTTTGTTTGACCTGTGTTTGGATCCTGAATTACCCTGTATGCAGATTATACTGGTAAAATTACATTTTTACCCCTTATGACTTGTTTTCTCCTTAAACTCAGAATTCTCTGAGTTAAGCCTTTCCTTGAGTTATGTAGGAGCTTTTATCCTTTGTATTGGGTCAAAATGAGCTAGTTATGGCTCATGATGAGGTTCTCATCAAATAGTGATTTAGATCACTAATTATTCAATTTAAGCATAAATACAAATAATGCAACAGTGTCATCAACCATCAAACTTAGGTACTTAGATAACCAGATAAAGGCTCAAATCAGATGTCGGGTTATTGAATCAGACAACTTATCCAACAAGTGCTACAGTGCTTCTCTAGCACTGTTCTTCTTCTTCTCTTCTTATGGCCTACTCTTCTTTTTCTTCTTCAACTGTTCTCTTCTTCCTCTTCTCTGTCTGTTGCTCCTTCTTCTTCCCTTCTTCTGCAATTGTGCCTTCCCTTTTCTTCCTTTCTTCTTACGCATAGGGGAGGCACTCAGATTTGGCTAAGTGTCGCATAGGGCAAAACCCTCCCCTGCCCCATGCTCTCTTTCTTTCTCTCCTCTTAGATTCCACCCTCCCAGGGCCACAAGTTAGGGTAATCAGGTATACTGGTAGACGTGCACCCGGGACCATTTTCACTAGCATGGGTGGTGAGCGAGGAGTGCTGAGGTTAGGCAGGTTATCGGGTCAGCCAGACCCATGTGTAAGGTGTCGCAGGTGAGGCACGTGAGGGTGCGGGGACCTCACCCCTTGTGTGTTACTTGAGGTGATAAGCTCATGTGACAAAAACAATTTATGCACCTTCTACTGCTCCTCAGTCCACAATGTGGGACTAAATCCCACCACCTTTTTCTGCGTGGAGCTGCAGCTGAAGGCGGACTCAATGAGGTGCTTGTGGCGATCAATGGCTTCAATTGACCGAGTAAGTGTATTGCTGAAGTGAATCCGCATCACCTAGAGGTGGCGCCTAGAGTTGCAGGTGCTGAAGAGAGCTCCAAGCTTTGCTTGAGCTCGTCATTAATGGCACTGAGAACTTGAGTACCTAAAAACATGAACAAGGCCTTTCATCCCAATCAAATAAGCTCAGGAGTGTCTCCGTGAGGCGAGGAAGTGAATGACGGTGTTCGTGAGGGGTGAGGGTGCGTGAGGTGGCCGGTCGGTGTTAGAAAATGAAGTGCGTAGGTGCGGTGTTCTGCGTTGCGGTTGAGGGCGTAATAGGGCGAAATAGGATGGGGGTTTTGAAGAGTGGGGCACGGCAGAGGTCGTGAGGTGGTCGGTGAGGAGGATGGTGTTGTGTAGTAGTGGAACCACCTCGTCGAAGGAGCGGTCGGAGATGGGGAAGGAGGTGAGTGACGACGTCGAAGGCTATTTTTTGGGTTTTTGGGTACAAAACTAAACCTAAGAACTAAAGATACTAAGCTAACCCTAAATTAATAGACGAAGGAGGAAGAACAGCATCGGCGTTGGTAGGATGGCGTTGAGGAAGAAGGTACTCTGGTGATGGGGACGGCGACGACGACGAAGGTAGAGGGGCTCCTGCTGGTATGACCAAGAGTGGACGAGAGAGAGAATTTGTCCACTAGTATTGTGGACGGATGACGAAGGAGGTCAGGAGGAGTCATCGAAGCTTGTGGAGCTTCGCGACCGGAAGAGGAAGGAAGAAAAGAGGGTTTCACGACCAGAATCAAGTCTGAAGAGCACGGCCATGCCCTAGGGATCCTTTTATAGGGCTTAGGAGGGGATTTTGAGATTGGAACCCAAGCTTCCAAGCTAGCAAATGTCACCAGAGTAGGAATTCTCTTAGATATCCTAATCTCTCATGCGTTTGCACGAGAGATTAGGAAAGTTTTAGGGCTTATGGACGGATTCAATGGAAAGAGCATTCCTTAAGGAATCTCCCTTTCAATTTTGGAAGGGATTGATTGAGCAGAGGAGTTCTCTTCAATCAAAGGTTGCCGGAGTTGTAGGAATAGGATTCATGGTGGCAGAGACCTTTCTGTGAAGAAGATAAAGAAGTTGGGGGGCAATTTGTAAGGAATTCAAAAGTTAAGGATTTGAATGAGATAGAAAGAGTCTGACTGGACCAAATTGCAAACTAGGTCAAGACAGTCTTAGATTGGGCCCAAATTTTGGTATAAACCTAATTTTAACCTAAGGAATCCAATGGTAAAGTTGGATTTTTGTTTTGGCCTATTCTGGTTGGGTAATTTATGCAAAAATCCAAATTAAGGTAAATGTCCGTCTGAGACTCTATTTTTGGTCAAGACAGGGTTTGATGGTCAAATTGAAGGTACCAAACTCTAGAGCATATTTTATTATGAATTTTAGAGGGTTTAGGTGAATTTTATCCTAACCAAAACCTCATTTAATTTAGCGGGTCTATTTTTAGGGTTTTAGAAGTCATTTAATTCTCAAAACACACGAAAACGCTTTTCTGTTTGTGTTAACCCATTTGTTGGATATTTAAGACCATTTGAACCTTAATTACCCCATGGTAAAACCTGTGATTGTACTGCATTCATGATATGATGGTAAAATTGTAGTTTTAACCCTATTTTCTTATCTTTCCCTCAATGGTTTTGCAATGACTTAGGACTCTCTGGCGGTTATGTAGGAGCATTTATTCCTTAATAATGACTAAATTGAGCTAGTTATGGCTCATGATGGTGTTCCCATCAGTGCTGTAGCTGATTCTAGAAATCGTGTTCTTCTTCATGATTCTCCATGGATGTGGATGAAGTTGATCTGGGCTCAGAAGCAGAAGAGTTGGAAGTGATATCAATCTGGTCAGATGGTAGCACAAATAAGTGGGTCGAGGCTTGGCCTCGACGAGAATGGACTACTAATGGAGGCCTTAAGGGTGCTCTTAATGACCTCCTCCCAAACATGCACTATAGAGCCTGAAGAGAGACAGAATGTGTGATGGACCCAATTGAGGTACCTAAAAAATTTTGGATGACTATGGAGGTTCGAGGTGGATGATACCTCTTGATCAAAAAGTCACTCATCAGAGAAGTACTTGGGCATCCAGGAAGGGAGAGCCCCATAAAGACCCCTACACGGTAGAGCGTCCCCACGGGTTATAAGGTTTCCCCCACCCGACCTCCCTTGTCACTGAGAATCCAAGTAGATCAGAATAAGCAACTTGACCCCTTAAGTCTACCAATTTTAGTCCTAAATTATGGTGCTTTGAATTTCACTTGAACTTTAGACTTCTTTGTGATTTGTGACCTAATTTGAAGGTTGGTTAACACACAATGTGGGTCAACTTCAGCTAACCTGCTCTAAAGTTTAGGATGAATTAGGAAAAGAAGCCCAAAATCACCCGGAGTGGTTTGCAAGCAGGTTATTAAGTCCCAAATTTTAAGGATTCAAGTGAATGTTAGAGACTTCTTTTAGGGTCATCTTGATTAGATCAATTCAATCAAGGCTTGGGTGGCATACAATGCGGGAAATCAATGTTTTTTAATATTAGGCAAGTGTGTTTTCTTGAAACCCTACAAATGGAAACCCTAAGGCTCTTTTCTAGGTCCAATTCTTTCCAAATTTGACACCTAAGGTTCAATCAAGAAGATGAATAGCCCTAGTCACCTTAAGTTCCTAGTAGGTGCAGATATCTAGATGGGGATTTCTAAATAAATCAAATCAGGCAACTCAAGTGAATAATGCTAAGAAAGAATGCAAGTTGATCTTAATTGATTCTTCTTTTAGTTCTTTCTAGAAACAAAGGGCTTAAGAAGGAAACGAGTTTACCTACACCTAGAGTGGCTGTCGTGCAGTTGATCTTCTCCCATGTACCTTGCACAAACACAACAGATAGGAATAAGTAAGTTCGAATCAAATCAGAATTGTAATTAGTGAAATGAAACTACGCTTTGCTCCATGGCAACGGCACCAAAATGTTTATGCGAAATTGTCGATGTTTAGAAATATGTGTTATAGTATAGGACGAAAGTCACATGAAACACTTAAATTTATAAAACTCGAAATCAATTTTGATTCTGAGGTCGTTCGTAAGGAGCTAATATGACAATTTCAATTCACTAATCACAATAGCAAAAGTAATATGCAATTGAAACCAATGAGAAGCTCAAAATAATATTCCAATAAAGAATAGAGAGTTAGTGCAAAAAGATGGGGTTAAAATGGTGATTTGAATCACCAAATTAACCCATGAGTTTAAACTCAATTATTTCAAATAAATGAATAGTATGCTCAATCAAATATCAGAGTCAGAACCACTCAAATGCCAGATCAGATGACAACAGAAGGCCTTAGATGCCTTAACTAGCAGGAGCTCACAAGACACAAGGGCCTTACTTAAACCTCACAGAAGAGGCACAGCAACAGCACCAATGGAGGCACAAGGTCTTTGCATAAAGTCCACAGAAGCTAAGTGTTGAGAGAGGGAGAAGGCATGAATCCCAAGAAGAGAAAAACCCTCCCCCTCTCTTTCTGCTTCTCTTCCTAGCCTCTCAGCTCAAACTCAGGTGAACAGTACCGGGTAATCAGGTAAACGGTCAGAGGTCCAGACCTATCGGCGTGGTGTAGCGGGTGAGGGTGCACGGTTCGTGTGAAGGGGACCCAACCCTCGTGTCTTGGGCGAGGGGTCGGATGCACAATTGCGTAATAAACAATGTTGGCAGCTCGTTCACGGACGATATGGCACTAAGGTGCCTACCTTGCTCCTTCATGCAATAGCAGTGGATGGTTACTCTGATTGGGGTCAACGATAACACCTGCTGCTCCAATTGAGGACCTGGAAGGCATCCTGGAACTGGTCCGCAATACCTGGAGGTAGTATTGAGGATGAACTCGACTGGAGAACTACAACAAAGGTCGGAGAAGAAGGTCGCAGCAGTGGAGCTCCGATGATGTACCTAAAAAGGAGAATACAGCCTCTCGGCCTCGTCAAAATAGCTCAGGAGGTTCGCCTGAGTGGGGTGTGGTGGTTGCATGTGGTGAGGAGGTGTGTGTGTGCGTGGTGAAGTTGGGGAAGGTGGGTGAAGGTGTTGGTGCTCAGTGGGGTGCTAGAGAGATAAAAGCCCCAAATTTCTTTGGGGCTTTTGATCAGTGAGACTAGGCGGAGCTCGTGGACTCGGTGCCAAGCAGATTGGTGAAGTGGAGCGGTCGTGTGAGCTCGCAGGAGGTATGCCAGCACTGAGGAAGGCAGAAATGGTATGGGCAGTGTGGTGTGTGAACTTAGGTTTTAAGGGTGTAGGAAGAATTAGGGGAAGGAGAGGAGTCGAAGGAGGATGTTTACAGACAAAGGGAGAGTAAGTGTGACATTGGCTATGATTGGTTGGCGCCGGAGATGAAGAGAGCTCCAGAGAGGGGAACGACGACGTCTGAAGGGGGGGAGGCTCCTTGCAGGTATGGCGAAGAGCAGACGACGCAGAGGAAGAGTTTCCCTCTACCTATGGTATGTGGCAGAGGGCGAAGAGGCCGAATGGGGAGTGTCACCAGAGCAAGCTTAGAGCAAGCTGGAGGTAGAGGTAAGAGAGGAGTTTATGGCCTAGAACTTCCTAAGGAGAACTACTGATCGAAGGGGGTCCTTTTAAAGGTCTTGGGAAGAGCTCCAAGCTTGGGAAGAAGCTTGAGGAGCTCGAGATTTTAGGGGAGAAGATCCCCAAAATTCCTTTCATTCTCCTGATCTGTGGGGATCAAATTAGGGTTTGAGATGCAGCTCAAACAATTAGGAAGGTCCTCAGGAACAATCCTTCCAAATTTGAATGGATTTGGTTGAGAAATCAGAAAGGAATCTTTGATTGAGGGTCAGCTGCTTTGGGTTCACATTAGCAATGGTGATAGGGGCCTTTTTGAAGAAAATGATGAATAGTCAGGGGGAAAATGCAAATAATTCGAAAGTTGGGGCTTTGTCGAAAGAAACAGAGATTTAATGAACCAAATTGCAAACTAGGTCAAGATGGATTCTGATTGGGCCCAAATTTTGGGACAAACCTAATTTGGATTCAAGAAATCTAATGGTGAAGTTGTATTTCAATTTTAACCAAGTTTGACTGGAAAATTTGCATAAAAATCTAAATTAGGGCAAAATTCCATCTGAGACTCTATTCAAGGTCAAAATAGGTTTGGATGGTCAAACCAAGGGTACTAAACCTCTTAGAATATTTTTTCATGAATTTTAGGAGGTTTAGATGAATTTTATCCCGATCATAATCTCTTTAATTCAAGCAGGTCTAAAATTAGGATTTTTGTATGTTGTTGTCTTTCTCGAAATGTGTGAAATCCTATTTTTGATAATGCTGACACACTTTTTGGCCTTTTAAGCTCATTTGACCTTGATTTAACCCCTAAGTGACCCCGTGGTTAATCTGTGTTTGAGATGTGTTGTTAAAATTGCAGAATTAATGATGATTTCCTATTTTCTTCTCAAATCAGAATATTATGGAATTATGGCCTGTAGATGATTATGTAGGAGCATTTATCCATCAAACTTGACTAAAAGTGACTAGTTAGGGCCTACGATGGTTTTCCCATCACCTCCTGATGAGGTAAAACCCATTGGGTGTAAATGGATCTACAAGAGAAATAGGAATCCAGATGGAAAGTTGGAGAACTTCAAAGCACGAGTTATGGCTACGGGCTACACCTAGATGGAAGGAGTTGACTATGAGGAGACCTTCTCTCCTATTTTCATGGTTAAATCCATTTAGATTTTTCTCACTATAGCTATATACTAAGACTATGACATCTGGCAGATGGATGTCTAGACAACTTTCCTCAATGGTTTCCTTGAGAAAGACATCTATATGGAGCAATCTGAGGGTTGCCAAGCAGATGGTGAGGAAATAAAGGTGTGCAAGCTAAAGAAATCCATTTATGGTCTCAGGTAGGCTTCTCTTATTTGGAACATTAGATTTGATGAGTTCATAAAGAGTTATGAATTTCATCAAAATTTGGATGAACCATATGTCTATAAGAAGGCCAATGGAAGTGCTATCACCTTTCTGCTGTTATATGTGGGTGGCATTCTACTCATTCGAAATGATGTTGGGATGTTATCTAGTGTTAAGCTCTGGTTATGCAAGAACTTTGAGATGAAGGATCTCGAGAAGCCTATTATATCTTAGGTCTGAAGATGCTTGGAAACAGAGAGAAGAGGATAGTGGGATTATCACAAGAAGGATACATAACCAAGATCTTGGAAAGATTCTACATGGATAACTCCAGGAAGGGTTTTCTATCCATTCAACATTGAATTTACTTGTCAAAGGGGATATCTTCCTAAATAGTTGAGGAGAAAAAAGTCATGGGTTTTAATGACCTAAAATCTAAATCAAAGCCTAAATCTAGATTTAGCATGTCAAGATGAACTTGTCGCCATTTGTTGGGCACAAATTGAGTTAGTGTAACCCAAAAATGGAGAAACACAAGTTTTGGTCAACTTTGGTCAAACCTTGGGGACAATTTGCACTACATGTGTCATATTGGGTACTATTGGATCCCTTTCATTATTAGCTTTCCAATGGCTCCTATTCATGGAAATCTAAGTTGTGTGGCTCAAGTTATGCTTGAAACATGTTTAACAAGGTCGTAGACGTATGTAAATCAAAATTGAGACTCTCGAGGGCCATCATTATCAAAAATGAATTCTAAATCTTTTTAAAGGCGTTTGCATAGTATCGAACCTATTAGTTCCTGTTGGGGTCGAGGCAAATCAGAATGCCTTGTAAAACGTGAAAAATGTGTAATTGTGGTCAACCTTTAGTCAAACATTCTCAAAAGGGATCTTATCTTGTATTGTTGCATTCCCCTTGTCGAGAGTAGTTTTGAACGTGGATATGATTGCAAAAATTTACCTTCATCGTAGTATAATCGCAGTAGAAACTCTTAAATTTATATTTAGATCGAACTCATAAATATGGAAATCGTAGTTTAAAAATGCAGTCCAAGTCATTCGCAATGAGGCAGTTGGAATAATTTGCTTTCCTAATGCTAGAAACATAGAAGCAGATTCAAATATGAGATTACTACTATTAGAATGTGACTAGAACTAATAACATGCAACTATTATAAATACTAATAGAAAGCATACAACTTGAAAGTAAGTTGAAAAGGAACTACTAGAACTTTTATTGCAATAATAAGAGCTTGACACAAGTAGAAATAATATTACAACAAGAAGAATGATTCTAACTACAACAAGAACTAGAATGAAAATGATGGAAAGTAGGGGCTTCGAAGGTGAAGTTCGAAGTGATCGTGTAGAAGTAGATGCGAAGGCATACCCAAGATCTCCAAGGGGAGAACTAGTTCTAATTGGTGGACTTCATTTGGAAGTAGAAAGGAATGATCCTAAGGGAGGTGGCTAGGGTGTTTATATAGAGGTGAAGAAGGCTTGTGATTGGTTGATCCAAGTTGCCTTGGATCACCAAAATAAAGGGCTAGGATTAGGAGTCTAAGAATCAAGGGCTAGGATGAAGGAATAAGTGGATAGAATAGGTTAGGTGTTGTTGGAATTGATTGAGGGCTAGCATAGCTTTGAGAGGATGATGGAGGGATGTAGTTCTCTTGAATTTTTGGCCTCTTTATATTTTGAATGTCAAGTTACACATAAAATAAAATTTGTAGCCCTCGAAATCAATTTTTTAGCGCAACTTGAATCACTCAATTTGGATTTGAAATTAAAAAGTTATGGCTAAAATACTAAAGATGTGTCATGCTATTACGAATTTCGAGATTAAGTTTAGGATTAGGAATAGGATTTGGTTTAGGATTCTAAGATAGGGGTTTAGGTAAGCAATTTAGGATTTTAGGATTTAGGTCTAGTGGTAGATAAATTATGGTGTATTTTGACCATCCAAAATAATTTTATTGAAGGATAAAAGGGATGGCCAAATAAGGTTTGTTGAGTTAGGATTTAGGTTTTCTATGGATAAAGGATATGTTCTTTAAGGAAAGGATAATATCTAGTTTGGTCAAGAAAATAGGTTAGGATTTGAGGCCTATGGTAGGCCCTAGGGTATGGGAAATTGGGTCCATAGGTTTGGTCATAGGGTTAGAAATTTGGATTCCTAATTAGGCTAGGGTTAAGTTTAATTGGATTTTCAAATAGGTCCACCAATTAGGCTTAGTCATTTTCACGTGAGCTCAACTTAGAAAATCCATTCAACCTTGCTCTATACAACCTAAAATTATGTGCCTACACATATAAAAATAAACACATCAAGATACTAGATACAATTGTAGGAAAAATTGCACAAAAGCCCATAAGTATGTATTATTTATAGAATGACCTAAAATGACTAATCTAACCTAATTAAGTGCAATCTAACCCAAATTACCCCTAGACTTACATTAATTAAGCATTAATTAACATAAATAAATATGGAAATATCATACCCCCATGCCTATCTTTTGCTAGTCTTCGAGTAAAATTCTAAATGAAAAACCTACGAGAAAATAATATTTACATGAGAAACCAACTTGCGAATTTTGAGCTATCATATCAAAGTCATCAATCTAGAATCTTCACCAAAAAAAAAGATTTATACACAACCTTAATGTCGAAGACTCAACAGTTCTAAAGTGTTGACTTAAATCTAAACCTCCCAAATCAAATCAGGAATCCTATTAGCCATTGGACTTAGGTCGCTAGAGTAACTTTATTTGACTTAGTTGACCCACCCAAGGTTTGAATTAAATGTGAGAAACAAATATCATGTGTGTGACATAATGTAACTCTCCAAACGGGCAACTAAGTTGATTCTTAGTATTCAATAAAACTTAGAATATTTTTGTACTCTCTCTGAGACAACCTTGTCTTCGTTTAGGCCATACTAAGATTTAGTAACTCTCTTCTCACTACTTTTCTACCCCGAGGCCAACACACTAGGTGTATATCTCCTTGGTTGGAACCCATTGGTCTCTTGTTCCAAAATTTTTTGTCCGTTTTTCTTTTTTTTCTATAGGATAAACACTCATTTGCAGCGAGGTGTTTTTATTTTGGAAATGGAAAGGGTAGCATCAATATGTAGTGAGATTCTTTTATTTGGTGGAATTGAACCCATTTGTAGTGAGGTGCTTTATTTGGTAGAAATTATTTTTTTCATATTTTTCTCCTTCTCATTTTTTTTTCAAAGTTGAATATATATATATATATATATTTCTCTAAATCATTTTTCTAGGTGAGTGGCTCTCCTTCATCCATTCTAAATGCATTCTCCTACAAACAGAAACAGTCCTAAGAGCTAGAAACAAGACAAGGTCTTTTGGATTTGCAAGCCCTAAGACTAAATCTTATTACCACTAAGGAGTTAATGAAATCATCCAAAAGATGAGTCAGGGCACTGTACAAGTGAAGATGCTTGGAACTCCACGACTATCCAAACCAAAGGGCAGAACGATAAGTCATTCACTTATCACTCCTTTGACTTAATACTTCTAGCTTTGTTAGACTCCTTTTAAAGTCTTGCAAAAATAAATCTAGATTAGGCAAATACTCAAGATAATTGAGTCGACATACAACCTGAAGAGTCTAAGAAAAAAGACTTTGTTTGTACTTTTCCTAAGATCGACAAATCTTCAAAATTGAATTTTTCAATATTTTTATAGCTCAAACTTTAAAAACCATGATTTTTTTTCTTCTTTTCTTCTTTTTATTTTTAAAGTAACTACTATTTTTCGATGGCACAACTAATTCTAGAAAAATCATTAATACCTATAATTCTGGAGATAAATACGAATAACTCTGAAAAATATTATCTACCCCCCGTGCCTATTTCATGTAATATCCTCAATGTATGTAATAAACACAAAAGAAGAATAAATGTTATCTGGAAATCTGAGAGTTCTAAAGAAATCAAGACTCGATCATTGCCAAACCTAAATAAAAATTTGAAGTCAAATAACATGATTATTTACAAATGTTGGGTTGCCTCCCAACAAGCATTGAATTTTATGTTTACATCTAGACATAGACCTTCAAAAAGATGAATCTTTCAATAAAGAATAGAGGGTCAAGAGTATAATAATAAGGAAGCTCAAAATCAAATGTTCGCAAATGCGGATGAGCTGGTGATGCAACCCCATTCCAGAGGGTCAGATATAGGATAGATAATTTAGAAGCAGTTGTATTCAAATGCATTTAGTGCTAAGGACAAGAGGTGCATTAGGACTGAAGGTAGATAATCCAAGTATAAAAGATGTGTGATTCATAAAATGTTGAGCCCAATGGTAAAGAGATTTGAAGTGAGGGTGTAGATGTTGGGTTGTCTTGGGTTTACAGAAATCAAATTTACTTAAGTCATAAGATTCCTTATAAAGCATTGGATGTTTCAAGAGTAGAGGCAACCTTAGATCCTTGATATTATCTCCCAAGAAAATTTCTCTTAGTTCCACCACGTCCTCATTTTCTTCCTTGAAGTCTAAGTCTTTTAAATCATCAATGCTAAAATCAAACTTGGTTACATCAGATATGTAATCAAATTCCATAGAAAATGATGCAAGTTTAGGCTCATCCAAATTAGATGTAAAAGTGAAGCTAGTCATTGAAGGTTCAATAAGTTCAAATTGAAACCCTTGAGCTTCACCTACTTTAGGCAAGAAATTTTCCTCAAAGTCGAATGTGAATCCTTCCATATTAGATTTTCTGGAAATCTTCTCATAAAAAAGAATTGTCTCATATTTAGAGTTATTGGATTCCTCAGATTCTATCTCTATTTGATTTCAAGATTATAAAAAATTTGATCCTCAAAGAAAAATATCTCATATTCCAATTGCTTTGTACATTCCTTCGATTTTGAGTCTTTCAAAGAGACATTTTTAATCAAACCCTCAACCTGCTTAAGTTCTTCAATCAACCCACAACATTCATTAGATTCTTCAATAGCTTTAAAAAGTTTAAATTTCATCTTTTCATCTCCAAAGGTTATTTGTATATTCCCATGTTTACAATGAATCATGGCCTTCGTAGTTGCTAAAAATGGTATTCCAAGAATAATAGGGGCCTGTCTTAAATCCTCATGAATGTTAAGATCCAAGATAATGAAATCCACAGGATAGTAGAAATTATCAATTCGAACAATTACATCTCTCAAAATCCCACATGGACGTATTGTGGATTGGTCGACATTTGAATTTGAATTTCAGTAGGTTCAAGGTCCTCGAATCCAATCATCTCATAGACCTTGGTGGCCATTAGGTTGATGGAAGCCCCCAAATCAATTAAAGCTTTATCAAAGGCTAGATCATCAATTTTCCAAGAAATCAAGGGGGTTCTTGTGTCTCTCTTCTTGATAGGTAAATCTTTTCAAAGAATAGAACTAGCATATTCGGAAAGGATCACCTTTTCATGATTACTTGATTTCGACTTGCACTTGGTAGTAGTTAATTATTTCAAAAACTTGGCACAAGTCAGGATGTATTCAATAGCTTACAAAAGTGGGATATGGATGAGGTGTAGCTCATTATAGCTAAAATGGCCAAGTTAAGCTAGAAACTAAGTTAAACACTATCAATTAACATAAGAAATGGGCTAAGTGTGAGAATTAAGAAAAATGACCTAAAACATCTAATTTGTGCTAAAAATGCAAAGTTAGGTCAATTAATGAGATTCTATTAATAAATGCAAAATGATGATCCAATTGCAAATTAAACACATGTTTGAGTTCAAAAATTCAAATCAAGAGTGAAATCATGTTCTAATATGTTCAATTATACTCCAATAAAAACCTCATTACATTTGGACATCAATAGGACCTTGTATTTAGAGTTTCACACTTAGGTCCTCCATGCGTTAATATTCTTTTAAGTTAAAAACATTCAAGGACTTACATGTAAACTCGTCGAGGATTGTTTTGATAGCCACAGGGTCCTCGTGATTAACATTCTACCACTTATGGGTGTGCTCGCAATTTCCATACTGCTTCGCCCTTTATGGGTTTCTTGTAGAAAGGCCATTATGCCTGATGCTTCGCGAGGCAACTGTAGCTCGTGAAGAACATGAGCTACAACTACTGTCCATTCCCTTCCATCCAATCCAACAGCTGATCTTGATCCATTCCTTGCACGTCGATGTGTGTAGCTTCACCTTTAATCCCAAATCTCATCCAACGGTTGGTTTTTGATTTAAAACTTCTCACGCATCATCCTTCTCATCCTTCCCATTAGACGTAATCTAGCCTAATCTCACCTCCATGGTGCTTAGATCACCTTGCATGTCTACTAAGAAGCTTCTCAGACCCCTACACGTGTCATCAGCCCCTCTCCTACTTCCTTGAGCTGATCCCTTCTTCTGCTCTGATTTCCTCTCCTTATCAAATCCTGTTCCTTCGCCTGAGAGGTGGAATTTGAACTTCTCTGACTCTTCCTTGCCGCTAAGGATCTCAAAACACCTGAGGGTGATCTAAGCTCCACTAGAGAGCTTTCAAATCGTCGGAGCTCTTCCCCCATTCATCGTTGCAGCCACCAGCTGCAGTTCATCTCAGAGGTTCCATTCTTCCTGTTAGTTAGGTTTTTCCCACTTTATAGATTAGCTGTAGTACCTATTAGTGTAGCGTAGATTAGTTAGATGTAGTTTAGATGTTGAATTCAGTAATGTGTTAGCTTAGATTAGAGGTAGATTAGCTTAGAATCAATTTTGCCCTCTCTGATCAATTCAGATGAGAGAGGTGTTTTTCCACCTCCATTTCAATCCATTAATCTCCCTAATCATCTCATAATTTAATTCTCTGATTTTCTCAATGATTTAATTCACACTCCACCCACCCACTAAGGTTAAATTCAGATCTAAAGTCTTGGCTTCTAGATCTGAATTTGCATCTAAAACTCACTTGGGGGGTCTCCCATTCATTACATAAATTTATAAAGACCTCTCGATTTGGTTTTAATTGAACTGGTTCACTCAATTCTTTCAGATTTGGTTTTCATGCCCAATCGAACGATTTGGAGTCAATTTAGCTTTTAATCAAATTTAATCAAGTGATTCGAGTTTGGAGCTGCTTAATTGGGTATAATGCAATGAGTTTGATGTGGTTTGATTGAGTTTTATTATCAAATGAGCATTTGCCCAATTTAAGCTTCGATTGGGGTAGTTTGGCCAAGGTTGATCATATCCTTTGATTTAAGGCTAAAACAATGACCTAATGGATTTGAGAGAATCACTAGATCATCCTACACACCAATTAATGGCATGTAGGATGGTCAGGTGATCAGTTCATCTAAATGATTCATATTGAAAGCTCAAAATAGGACAACATTGGTTCAACACCTCAAACTGATTTCAATTAGTTATTTAAGCACAAAATGAGTTTTAAAAGATATTAATGAAGATTCTAATTCATGATTGCAAGTGGAATTTAAAGTTAGTTTGATTCATCCCTCTTATGTTGTCCATGACAAAGAAGAATAATCAAATTAGGATCCTAGGGTTTGTCACTGTGAAATGTGGTCTTTAACAAATTTCAGAACCCCTTTGGGATAAGTGCGACTGATTTCAAGTGGGATTTTTAAAGTTTGATTTAGATATGAGTTGAACAGCAGCAGAAGTTGTTGTTTCCCTTTGGAGTTGGATAGATTTTCAATGGAGTTGAAGTTCTGATTTTGAAGAGATTTTGGACTAATGGATTTTCCAAGTTGAATTGTCCTCAGATCTGAGTTTCTAGATATGAGGATGGCATTTTGAGAACCTCAGATCAGATTTCCTCGGTCTGATTTCCACTAGCAATATTGAGTTGTTTTAACAGCAATCTTGCTTAGCAGCTGTAGCATTAAATCAGTGGTAGATATGAAGAGGATTTGATGATTAAAGGAGCTAATATGGTTTTGTAAGGATAGATCTGCATTTGTAAACATCCATGTACAAGGTTTTCACTTTAAATCTAACTAGAAATTAATTGTAATCCATGTTAAAGTCTCTTGTCAATAGCTTGTAAAGAGGTTTAATTGTCCAAATGATGATTCGATGGAATGAAATGACTAAATCTTGTCTAATTCTTCAAAAATCTTCTATGTGTTGTGCTGGCAATATTTGAATACTTATAGAATTTTTCCAGCCGTAAGAATAGATTTCATGGCCTAGGTTCACTTGCTTTCTTCCCTTTAAGGCCACTTTTCGATGAAATTGAAAATACATAAAAAATTTTAAAAATTACAAAAAAATAAACTAAACCTATCTTGAGTAAGATCAAATATTTTTTTTAGGTGTATGCAAAGTTACAAAGTATACCGAACCCCAGGTGTGGTATAACATACCAGCTAACAGTTCGGTATACTTTGAAATTTAATAAAAGAATCAAAACTAAAAACACCAAAAAGAGTTCCTATTTCTCTCATCTCACTCTTTCTCTCTCATCTCCTATCTCTATATAAAAATCAGAAAATACCCAAAAATACACAAAAATAACTTGTATATACTATTTATACTTGTAAATATAATTTAATACTAAGCCATATGTAGATATTGTAAAATATGTAAAAAATGTACATAAATAACCTAAAATTGTATTCTATATATTTAAATAAGTATTTAGGATGATTTATTATATATATAACTTTATTGTATAATTATATATTAATTTATAGTAGAATAAGTGTGTATGATACTAAGTAATTATAAATACCTATGTATATGCCTATAATCATATGTAATTCTGTACATACATATTTAACTAACTATTATATACTGTACCATACATGTATATTAAATTAATTATGTAATATTGTAGTTAATTAAGTTATTAAGTTAATTAGGTAAGTTATTAACTTAAAATAAAATAAATTAGTAATTAAGTTAATACTGAAGTAATCTACATTGTATACTTCTATAGTATTATTTTAAGTATGTTTGACCTATTTGTACTATATTTGTATTATATTACAGTATTTATAACTTAATCATGTATATATATATAACATGTATTTAAATGTAAATAAATTAAAATAAAGGATCTAAAATAAAATAATAATATATAATAAATACCTTATTATATAAATTAACTAATTATAAAGTCAATTTCATGATTAATTTATCAATTTATACATTAATTAAGAAATTAAACCTTAATTTAATGTGTATAATTTCCTAACTTTAACTAAATTTAATATATATTTAAATAACTTATTTTCCTAAATTAATTATACAATTATGTAGACCTATACAAGGGCTTTCTAAATATATAATTTATTTAGAATTTGGATTTAATTATGGCCCTTAAATCGAGGACCAAATCTTGAAATCAAGACACACGCAAGCACTGCACAACGCCCAATTACGCCGTTCCTTAGTGCTACATCGGTGGCAGTAGAGCGCTCCACATCGTATAAATGGAATTCACGTTGAGGGCTCCTCAATCGACATGCACTGGGTGCACATGACCTTATATACATTCCTTTCTCCTAAGCATATGAGCATATTTCTAAATAGTGTAGGCCAGGGGCCGTACACTATGTTGGGCCTACCGTGGGCCTGTATTGGGCCTGAAAGGAATCGAATTGAAATGCACCCTAAATGAACTAGGGCCGGCTTAGTAGTGGTTTGGTCCCACCCAAATGGGGTGCTATGTATCCCAAGAAAGGTCGGCCCGTCCATTAAAAACCTAATTTTTGTAAAGATGAATAGTAAATCAAATGCCGTAAAATTTGACTAAATGTCAAAGGAGAGAACCTAAGAAATTGTCTAAGTGTTGGAGATCTTGTGTGTATTGGTGAGTGCAGCGTGTGTAAGTATAGTATGTAAATAGTAAAGTATATAATATACGTGTATATGTATAATAAATAAAAAATATATATGTATAATGCATACGTATACATAGGTAACATATGTATATATATATAAGTAAAAATAGAGTCCTATTTGAGCCTTATATATATAAAAATAAACCCTAAGCTTCAGTGGCGAATATATTCGTCACTGTAGATATATATAAATGCCAGTAAACATAGTCTTTTACCTTATGTTTTGTACATATTTTACTAAGGCTAATAGCAACATTTATATATGTTACTGTATATATAATATATGTTATCAAAGTTAATATTATATGTTAGTATATTTAGTCTAGTGTATGTTAGTAGCTATGTTTGTACCTATACTTAGGTATTATTTGGAATAGTTGTACATAGCTAACATAGTGTAATTATACATAGTTTTTGATGCCTATTTAGTTGTAAATATGTTTAAGGCATTGTAGTGAATATTAATTGATTCTTTTGTACATAATTAACCAATTCATTTATTAATTGATTTATTGATTCATGTTGTAAATAAAATTGACATTTTTGGAATAAAAGAATATTTTTTGAACATAAAGAGTGATGTATATCAATAATGCCTCTCAGTGAATGACCTAGAATAAACCAGTAAAAATTAAGTAAATAAATAAAATGACGTGACATCTATTTGCATTGTGACGACTATACTATGACAACAACACTACTAAAACATTATTTTGAACATTAAAACACGATTTTTATTGCAACACGGATGTCATGCAGCATATATTAATCTGTACTTGTTTGAATAGATCCAACCACGTCTCATTCTTTCTCTTAGGCTTCTTTTTCCTAGGTCTATTCAAGGCCTCAGGAAAGGGGATGTGGATCTTTGGTTCCTCAAAATCATGATCCTGGATCTTATCCTCCACCTCAGGTGTATTAATCAAAGTTAGTTTATCAGGATCTTGGTGGGTTGTCTGATTTTGGTGCACGGGATTTTGAGTGGTCTTACCACTTCTCAAGGTAATGGAGTTAGTAGTGGCAGGTGGGTATTGATTCCCCTGAGAAGGAGGAGTAGGAAGGATAGGTGTAGAAGGATGTGGAACTTGAGGTGAATAAAAACCAGGGGGAGTCAAAGGTGCTTGTTGAATCATATGAGCTTGATAAGCCCTGTTTTGATAGAACCCTTGAGGATTATGTTCCTGATTAGTCATGTTTCTAGGGTTTGAAATAGGTTAGGATGGGAGGGCACCAGTTTGTCTATCATCCGGTTTAGGCCCTATTTCGTTCTTCAAATCCTTGATCGACTAGGTTAATTTTTGCATAGCTTGCAACATGGAAGTATTTGTGTCCATCAGTTGTTGGTTCTAATTCAAGATAGCCAACTCAGTTTGGCTAGGGGCACGGGTTGGTAAGTCTAACCCTGGTTATAGGTATTAGGTAAGCTATTGTTCATTTGATAGGGTCTAGGCTGTGGAATTTGTTGGTTTCTTGCCCTTGGCTTTTCCAAGAAAAAATCAGGTGATTTATCCAACAAGGATTGTAAGTGTTCGAGAAAGGATTTCTATAGATTCCTTGGATAGCCAACACATCCTCATATCCAGGTGATGATGAGGATAGGAGTGTAGAGTTAGGATAGTAGGGATCAAAGGTCCCTGTGTGGGACCCTTGAGATGGACCTTGGGTCAGTTGGCTCTTATCTTGAGCCATGTGCAGCTTATTCACGAACTCCCTCCCTGAGGGAGCTTGGATAGTGGGTGATGGGAGGGTTGCTCCCTTCTTATTTTGGCTTGTTAGTTCATCCAGTTTTTTAGATGCAACCTCAACTTTGCTCAGTTTTTCATAGATCAAATTCATATCCACATTACTGGAGCTCTCTTGGACCTCATAAATTCCACCTCTAGGTTGCATGGATCTTCCATAAGTTTCCATTGAGGCATTATTCATGGAATTCTCACTCACATTCTTAAATAAATCAAAAGCACTATTTTTGTCCTTACTCGTAAAGTTGCCTCCACAAGATGCATCCATAAGGCTACTCATATGATCATTAAGACCGTTGATGAGAGTAATTTTTGTGAGAAAGATTGGAGTTATGGAAAACCCGTCATCGTAGTCGAAAATATCTCTACCAAATAAATTTACCAAAGCTCAAGGTGAGCCCCAGGTCAAACACATGGAGGAGACATTTGATTCTTTGAAAATCGCACTTTACTTTGTTTCTTTTCGGTATTTTGTATTTACTATTTGTTTGGTATTTTGTGATAGTAAGCAAATAGGAAGAAATATTATCTAAACTAAACTATTCTAGAAAGTAGGAAAGAGCTATTCTACTTGCAAATAATAGAAAATTACTTCTGGATATATGCTTGATAAATGTTTATTACAAATGATTCTACACTATGAAAGTAGTAAAAAGGGAAAGGGAGTGAGAAAAATCCTCTTTGTTAGCTGCTTGGAGGATGAAGTTGCATTGACGGGGCCTGGACAAAGATGTTGAAGAGTTGGAGGAAGGAGAATGGCATCAAAAGATAAGGTGAGGACAGGTGGTGTCGTGGCGTGATCCACTTCCCAAAATGGGGTTGAGAATAAGGCTAATGAGAGATCCAAGAATGGTGGTGAGATGGTGGGAAAATATTTTCTTTTCTCTAGTGGAGCATCCCAAGGTCTTGGGACACAAGCTCAAGATGTGTTTTGAGCTCTAGAGTAGGTGAGGAGCACATAGGAAGGGATGAAGAAGAATGGGAGGGTTGGTGGTCCTTTTATAGTGGAGATATGAGGGCATAAACAGGTACAGGTCAATAGCAACATTTAAAACATTGTTGAAGACCCACCTTGGTCGTTGCTGTAGGCTTGCAACCGTCGCACGTGCTCGCTGGACTGTTGCGAGACTGGAGAAATCATGGCCGTCTGATCAAGGATGGAGAGTGGAGATTGCACGTGAGCCGTGCCTTCAAATCACACTCTGCTGGCACGTAAAATCGTGCATATCGTGCCAAGGCATATCCATAGAGCCGCATGGCGCTCAATCTGTCGTTCATGATGCCCCTCAGATCTTCCCGCTCGTGCATGCATCTATGCGTGTCAATCCTGACCACTCGATTGTGATCGGGCAGTCCAATTTTTGTTGGCAGTGTAGAGGCTATGACAGATAGCCGCTCGAACCCGCGCCTCTTATTTGAGAGGTGGGCACGTTATCGCTATGGCAAAGGTGCGGGATTGTCATCCTGAGGGAAGCTGCAGCACTCGACCTCGACCATTGGATGAAGATCCAATGGTCGCGATCTTCTGAAATGGCACCCTCTTGTGATGAAGCCTAGGTGCCTCTCAGCTATTGGATCGCGATCCAATGGCTGGGATCACATGATGGGAGTGTTGTTGAGGTGTGGTGGTGGTCTACAGCTAATATTGGGTGGCCCAGATGGTGCCACATGGCACCATCTGGGTCGTCCATCTTAGTTCCTTTGTAAGGGGTGCCAGATTGCTCAGATGGAGACGATTTTCACACTAACGGACTACGATCGTCACTCTAGATCCATCGATACGGTCGGATTTTTCATCCGAAGCCTGTAAGGATGTTGCATTATCCCTTGGACACAAAAAATGTATAGATTAATATATAAATTATACAAGTCATCCTAAATGCAATATGATGAATGTTATGCAATATTTACAATGTCAAATGCAATGTTAAGCTGAAGAACTCGCATAAATAGATATTTTATCTTGAATAAATGTGTATCTATCATACCTACATGCCTATCTTTTGCTAGTCCCTAGCAAAACTAAATATTATGTATAAGATAGAATTAGGTTCAAATTACTTAGTTGTTAATAAACAAACAAAAATTTCCACTCAGGACATGACTACGAAGACTTAATAGCACTCAGGTGTCTGCCAAAATGTAAACCACCCAAGTCCTTGCCTTATTCCGTATGAAAACAAATCCATTTTTTTTCTTTCTTTTTCATCTTTTCTAATTTCTTTGGATTTTTAAGTTTGGAGATTCGGGGCAGCTTTCTATGGCTACCCAACCCACCCAAGACTCGAAAAGAACTTTGAATTCTAAGCATCTCTTGAAAAGTGATAGACTCACTAAGCGACAGTTAAAGCGGACTTCAAGTTTCTACGACTATGGTGACTTAAAAGTTTCTGCCTAAAGGTTTATCTTTCCAATCGGTAGCTTACTCTCTACTTTTAAAAAATGGTGAACGTGATTTTGTACGTGGAAAGTTTTGAGTTGAAAACCTGTCATCGTAGTGCGTAGAAATCCGCTACCAGATAAATTTATAACCGAAGCTTGAGGTAAGCCCTATTTCAAACATGGGGAGGTGAATGTTTGGTTTCTAGAAATCTGTGCTTTGATTTATTTGTTTTTGGTGTTTTCATCTTTTGTGAATTTTTTGGTATTTTTATAAGGTAAGAGATCAGGTTGATAATATCAAGCTAATCTACTTGCAAAATAAGAGAAAGAGAGAGAGAATATCAATATATATCTAAAAGAGTTTGCTACAGATAGAAAAATGGAAAACTACACTACAAAAGTGGTAAAAGATAGAGAGAGGTGAGAAGAATCCCCCTCGACGGCTGCTTAGAGGATGACTCACTTTGACCACACCTGGATGAAGGTGGCTGGGAGTTGGAGGAAGGAGAACGGCGTCGGAGGAAGGAGGATGGGGCAGGACAGCATCGCAGTAAGGATCAACTTCCAGATCGGGGTGAGAGGACGACCACAGGATGCTTCACGAAGGGGGGTGAGAAGTGGGAAAATATTTTACTTTTCTACTCTAAGGAGCATCTCGGGCTTGGGACCAGCTCCTTAGAGCTTTGGAGGAGGTATGGGAAGAAGAGGAACAGATGATTTGAGAATGGCGTGTAGGGGGGTATTTATAGGTGAGGAAGAGCCTTTGGCAAATCATTTGGCGCAAAGAGGCATTCAATGCCACATAGGACACATGGAGCACGCATACATGCAGCGCACACCCCAGCCACAATGCGTGCAACGTGCACGCTTACGCTGGCATCTCCACACGCAACAGCTAGAGAGGCGTGGCAGGTGGAGCATCGTCAGATCATCATCGCATGGTCCAAGATTGCGCTGAGATCTTGAGTTAAGATTGTGCTGGTGAGGAGTGGGAGAACATCGACCATTGGATTGCACATTAGAGAGCTGAGAATGCTTGATGCTGAGCTACACACAGCGTGCATAACGTGCGTTTGATTGGGTGTTATCACACTTGCGAGCATCCACGCTGCTACGTGGTTGGACATCCATCACTTGATCTTGATCTGAGGGTCCAATTTCAATTTCTCCACACTACTGCGAGATGCGCCCCCCTTGCTGCGGCTCGACCTCATGCCATCTGCTCCAAGTAGAATGCTTCACCAATGCGCTACAAGCCCAAGTTGTGTCATGTTTTGGATTTAAGATTCCTACACTTTCAGCCGTTGGATGAAGATCCAATAGCTGAGATTAAAGCCAACTATGAGAGGCAAGGGTAGGTAGTGGCGGTGGGTGGTCTTGGGTGGTCTGGATGGTGCCACATGGCGCCATCTGGACAGTACACCTTCTTTTGCTTGTAGATGACGCCACGAATGTTGGATTAGGTTGATTTTTGCGTTGTTGGGCTGCGATCATCGATATGGATCCATCTGTGTGATTGGATTTGTCATTTGAAGCTCTGAATTGCAGCACCTAACCCCTTAGTCGTTGATCTTCCTTAGACTGCATGAGGTGCTACGAGACTCCGACCAAGATGATTTTGGAGGTGTTGGACTCTGATCGTTGTCCTGATCAGATCCATACGGTCGGATCGTCAATTCAAGGCCTTGAAATAAATCTCCTTCTCTCTTGGCCACAAAAAGGAGCGAATTAACATATAATTTATACATCCATCCTAAATGCAAAATGATGCATGCTATGCAACATTTATAATATGGAATGCATCTATAAGCATAGGAACATGCATAAATAGGCACTTTAACCTAAATGGAACTGTATCTTTTGTTCTTTTTACATCTAGTCCTATTTAAAAGTTCCATATCCTTAAGCCCAAGATGAACAGGTATTCATATCACCTTTAATATTATCAGTTTACAAAAAATTTCCATGTTATGATGGTGAATCCATATTATTTACCAATTAACAAATACAACGAAACTTTTTTCACATAAATCAGAGTCTATTTTAGGTATATGACGATAGGGATATATGTAATCATTAATTCATAGTTCGTTTCATATAAATCCAGTTATTTCATACTATAGTACCCAAATCAGGGAAAACATCAGAGGGTTCCAAACTTAGCAAGAAGGAGAACCACACACCAACCAAGGAGGTGCACGCGAAGAACCGTATAAGACGGGTTCACAAATACCTGAAAACTAAATTGAATTGAGGGAAGGGCATACTACTCTACCTAATGTCACCGGAGGGTCACGGTAACTCTGAACCGTGCCCACAAGGCCTGGGGACAATCTCCACACCCTCCTCAAGATCCGCGCACGCATCGATGGAATGACCTGGTTCACACAGACAAAAATATGGTCGAAGACTCCTAATCATGTTTCTGATTTTTTCACTAAAGAAACAGTACCCAAAAATGAAAATAAACTATACCAACGTGTAGTACGCGTCAATACAATTCGAACGGTATTTTATTTGTCAAAACCCGAGGTCGGGAAGGAATCAAAACGAATGAAATAGTGCGAGGGGTCCCCGAACCAACCTGGACCAATCAATCTGATCAAGCCGACACCCGCTCGCCTTAAACTGGACACGTGTCACCCTCTGATTGGGCCTTACAAGCACACCTGAATTGCTCCTGTGTCGTTGCTCCCCTTCCCGATTTGTGGCACGCATCGCAATTGCGTCGCTCCGCGCCCTCTCACTTTGCGCACGAAATGCTCACTACACGTCACCTTCGCATGAGTTGTCACAGCCACGTGTCACACTCTCTACGCTAGCCACCACCACCATCGCTAGTTTTGCAGTGGGAAGCCTGGACTTCTCGGAATCATAAGAAGGTCCCCGAAAAAGTTTTTAAAATTTTATGACCTTCTCTCTTCCTCTCTTAATTAAGAGGCTTAGAGAGAAGATTACAATCCAAAGACCCAAGGGGGTCCTTTTATAGACCCAAAAGTTTGTTGGGATTGGGTTTAGTGAGTGGAAACCCAAAATACCCCTAGGGTTGGGTCCACCTTGCACATAGGTCCTTGTTGACTTGTTTTGGCCATAACTTGAGCAATACACCTCAGATTTACGTGAAACAAGTGCCATCGAAAAGCTTACAACGAGAGGAATCCAACAGTACCATACATGGTACCCTTTTGATAATGTTAGACTTAAGGTTGACTCAAAATACTTTTTTTTGGGTAATTTAAGGAGGTGTTGATGCCTGCATCGAACCACGGCTTGGTTTTTGGGTTCGAATTGACCCGCACCACCCTAAATGACTCGAAACCTGGATTTTGAGATGTTACAGATATAACAACCTTAAAGGGGGTTTTGTCCCTGAAACTCAAGTGAATGTGGAGGTAAAAGAAAAGTCATGCTAGGTGTGTAACAAACTTAAAGAGGAATAACCACCTTAAAGAGAAACAACTCCAGGGAGTTATGAACTTACCTGTGAAAAGATCTGAGTACTTCTTCATTTCCTCCTCTGGTTCGCAAGTCACCTCTTTGTATTTTTGACTCCTCCAAAGAAACTTCACTAGAGGGATCTCCTTCTTCTACAGCCTCTAAATGATATAGTTTAGTATTTACACCAGCTGCTACTAATAGATCAAGTCCTCCACTATCCCCATGCTCTCATAGCTAGGAACATGGTCCAGATCTGATACGTACCTCTGCAGACTGGAGATATGGAAGACGTTGAGGATGTCGGCTAGCTGAGGTGGCAGGGCGAGTCTGTAAGCTACTGGTTCGACCTGCTCCAGTATCTCAAACGGGCCCACGAACTTCGGAGCCAGCTTACCCTTCACTCCAAATCTCTGAATCCCCTTCATTGGTGATACTCTGAGGAACACCAAGTCACCAACCTCAAATTGTACCTCCCACTGCTATGGTCGGCATAGCTCTTCTATTGACTGTGTGTAGTAGGGAGTTTCTTCTGAATCTTCTCAATAAGCTCCTTACTTTGCCTGATCAGTCTAGAACCTACCTCCCACTTCATGCCCACCTCATCCCAAGCAAGTGGAGAGGTGCACTTCCATCCATACAATGCCTCATACGGGGCCATGTTGATACTGGCATGATAGCTGTTATTGTCTGTGAACTCCACTAAAGGTAGGTGCTCCTCCCAAGAGCCTCTCCACTCAAGTATATAGGATCTTAATAGGTCTTCCAATGTCTGAATGGTCCTCTCTATCTGTCCATCGCTCTACAGGTGATAAGATGTACTCAGGCTCTGCTGTGTACCCAAGGCCTGCTGGAAACATACCCAGAATTGGGAAGTGGAACGGGCATCTCTATATGAAATGTTCTCCTTCGGAGCACAATACGATCGTACAATCTCTTGTATATATAACTCTGTTAGCTATGAAGGACCATAAGTCACTCTGATAGCCCAAGAATCACTCTGTACCCAAGTATACAAGTACGATATGAGTCACTCTGTACCCAAGAATCGTGCTAACTTCACCAAGCAACCCACAACCACCCATACTATGTTGTCTCCTTACTGAGTCAACGATAGCCCAGTCACAAAGTACATGGATATGCTCTCCCACTTCCACTTGGGAATAGGAAGAGGTTGTAACTGACCGGCTAGTCTCTAATGCTCGACCTTCACCTACTAACACACCAGGCACTGACTCACAAACTCACCTACATCCTTCTTCAGACCACTCTACCAAAAGTCCCTCTTCAGATCATGGTACATCTTAGGGTTCCCTGGATGGATAGTGAGCTTACTACAATGAACCTGAGATAATTTCTCCCTTCGAAGAGCTTCATCTTTCGGGACACATAGCTTGCCACAGAGTCTGAGCACCCCATCCACAAAGGTGAACTCGCCGGGGTTTCCCGCGTGTACCTGATCACAAAGAATCTATAAATTGGCATCCTTCATCTGCTGGTCAATTATATGAGAGATCAAATCAGGGTGTGTACCTCATCACTGTCAACTCCCCTAGGCATCCTCTCACCTGTAATGGATTCCACTGGGTTGTCTTAACCATACTGGTCTATCTCCCTGACTTAAGAGTTTCCAATCAGGCTGGTGGCTTTCTACTGAGATCGTCTGCCACGACATCCCCTCCTTGGGGTGATAAACTATCGAACAGTCGTAATCCTTCAAGAGCTCCATCTAGCATCTCTGTCTGAAGCTCCAAGTCCTTCTGATCAAAAAGGTACTTCAAGCTCTTATGATTTGAGTGGATCTTGAAGGTCTCACCGTACAAGTAATGGTGCCAAATCTTCAGGGCGAAGACTATGGCCACCAACTCGAAGTCATGCATCTAGTAGTTCTTCTCATGAGGCTTCAGTTATTTTGAGGCATAGGTGGCCACATGCCCATGCTGCATCAAAACACATCCCAGTCCCTAGAGTGAAGCGTCTGTGTAAGGTCTTGAATGAACCACTTGTAGTAACCTGCTAGACCTAGGAAACTACGGATATCTTTCACTATCTTTGGCCATTCCCGCTTCAGTACTGCCTCAACCTTGGAAGGATCCACAGAAATCCTTGCACCTGAGAACACGTGTCCCAGAAACTCTACCTGGTGTAGCTAGAACTCCCACTTGCTAAACTTGGCATATAACTAGTGCTTCCTCAATGTCTCCAAGACAACCGGAGATGCTGCTCATGCTATACCTCATTGTGGGAATAGATAAGGACATCGTCAATGAGTACCACAACAAGGTCAAGATAAGGTATGAAAATCCGATTCATCAAGTCCATAAAAGCCACAGGAGCGTTCATTAGTCTAAACGGCATCACCAAGAACTCGTAATGGCCATAACGAGTCCTGAAAGCAGTCTTTGATATGCCCCCTTCTCTAATTCTAAGCTGGTGGTAGCCTAAACGCAGATCGATCTTGGAGAATATCGTGACCCTATGAAGCTGATCAAACAATCATCGATCTGCAGAAGGGGATATCTATTCTTGATGGTCACCTTATTCAACTGCCTGTAATCAATGTAAAGACATAAGGTGCCATCTTGTATGGAGTAATCGATATAGGATTGATCCCCGAAATGGGAGAGATCTTAAACTCGATCTCCCGCTCAGGTGGAAGTCTTGGTAGATCCTTAGGGAATGCATCGGCATATTCCCATATGATAAGCACACTCCCCAACTCTAGTTTCTCTCCTAAGGTCACAGCTACATAGGTAAGGTATTTGCTACACGTCCCCCATTCAGTAACCTAGCTACTTGCAAGACTAAGATACCCCTAACCGGTCTGCTCTTAGATCTGCCATAATACTCAAACTACGGTGGTCCTGGAATCGAGAAGACAACCTTCTCGAAACAATCCATCGACGCATGGTGCCCTGACAACCAGTCCATGCCAAGAATGGCATTGGAATCCTCCATCTTGAGTTCCATCAGGTCATCTAACAAAGTGTAGCCCCCAATGTCCACCTCATAAACCCTGAAAACTTTCTTAGCTACCCATAGCTACCCTACTGGACCCCTGATGACTAACAGCTCATCTAGTAGTATTGGTCTCTGAAGAGCTCAAGGAAGAAGCCCCAGGACACCACCCAAGCACCCTTTTGTTCGCGTACGGACACCCACCAACGGTGTGCTGCACTGGTCACCTGATACGTCGCAAAGGGCACCCTACAGTCCTCCGGTGGATAGATAGTATCGAAGGCTTTCTTGATTTGTTGTAACTAGTCCTCCCCCCCCCCCCCCCCCCCGTGGGATCCTCATCTCCCTTGAAGGTTGGGGACTTTAGCTTCTAGAACTCAGTGAAAATCTGTCGGTACTGATGTAGAGGGTCCACTGATTCATCCTTTGGTGGGGGAGGCCCATGGTTATCCCCACTCTCCTCATGTGGGGGAACACATACACTCGGGATCGAGGGCTGCTCCTGATCACCAACCCTCGCTAATGCAGGGTAGTCTCTGCTCTATCATCCTAGAGAAGGTCTCCGTAAAGTCTTGAAATTGTGTGGCCAGATCTAGACCTTGATGAGGAGGATTTGCCTGTCGATCTCTATTAGTCCGGTTAGTAGCGCTAGCATCTCTAGACCTACGTGGAGCCATCTCTTTTCGCATGGTGAAGATCAATTGTCAGCGACCCTAGGTACGCAACAAAACCAGAATATGCGAAACTCATGTGAATTGGGTTTCTCATTAATCAGTGGATGGGTACTCATCATTTAATACATTTCTAATGTCCGTATGGCATTTTTGGATCATTTTATGACTTAGTAGGGTGATCTTGCTCTGATACCACCTGTGACGACCTAAGTTTTGCCAAGCAATGAAACACGGGTCGTCGTGTGCTAATAAGTAGCACAGACCTCTACAAGATTGCAATAACCCAACATAGAGTCATACAACATCAATAGCCAACATTTATTCATAATGTATTAAAGTAAAGTGCTGATAATATAATAAAAATTCACCGTAGAAAGCAGAAATATAAAGAGAGTCTTGTATAATCACCAAAAGATAGGAAATAAAAACATAACAGTGGAAAGAAACTACTACAAGCCACTGGCTCAATACGAACCATCTCCTCAAGTAGGACCCGATTCCACAGAAGTCTGATCGACAGTAGTCGCTGCACCCGACTGCTCAGCAACACCTGAGTACGGAACTTGAGACAAAATGTCAATAAAACTGAGTAGAGCAGAATAACTAAATAGGTAGCAACAGTAACAAAAGTACAGGAAAAGGGCACTATATCAAAAGTTTGTTTGTCTACAATTTATTTCTTATCCAGTTCCATTTATGTAATTTGCCCATTTTCTTACAGTTCTCAATCTATCAATCGACGTCTGGGGCACGAGATGATATCATATAACTTCCTGCAGCACAAGACCGGTATAAGTCACCCTCCTGGCTAAGAGGACGGCTTATACCCATCAAGTCACCACTCTCTGTCACCCTGGGGTTATTGTGGAAAGGGGTGGTGGCTACGCCATGTAGCATGAATACGTACAAGCGCTATGTACGTTGAACCACAGACAACCAATGACCCACCCACCGGCTGAGAAAGAGCCACTCCAAACCTCGAGCCACGCATCCTACTATCCCAATTGGCCGTTAAACCTGACCAAAGAGTCGTAGGGAGGCCAACGACTCCCTAAACCAACCCCTAAAATCGGTTGGAAAGACCAAAGCTACAGCGAAAATCTGGCGAGTAGCAGTGCTAAAATCAGTTATCTATCTTTTAGTTCCTGACTACTTAGTCGTATCAAATTTATTCCAAGTAACTGTATCTTTTGCTTTTGTTAAATCCAGTCCTATTTAATAGTTCGACATCCTTAAGCCCAAGATGAACATATATTCATATCACCTTTAATATTATCCATTTACAAAAAATTTCCATGTTACGATGGTGAATCCGTATTATTTACCAATTAACAAATACAACGAAACTTGTTTCACATAAATCAGAGTTCGTTTCATGTATACGACAACAGGGGTATATGCAATCATTAATTCATAGTTCTTTTCATATAAATCCAATTATTTTTTATTATAGTGCCCAAACTAGGGAAAACACTAGAGGGTTCCAAACTCAGCAAGAAGGAGAACCACACACCAACTAAGGTGGTACTTGCGAAGAACCATACAAGATGGGTTCATAGATACCTGAAAGCTAAATCGAATCGAGGGAAGGGTAGACTACTCTACCTAATGTCACCGAAGGGTTACAGTGACTTCGAACCATGCGTATAGGGCCTGGGAACAGTCTCCACACCCTCCCCAAGATCCGCGCATGCACCAGACCAAAAATGGGGTCCAAGATTCCTAATCACATTTCTGATTTTTCACTAAAGAAAGAGTACCCAAAAGTGAAAATAAACTATACCAACATATAATACGCATCGATATGATTCCAACGACACCTTATTTATTAAAATCTGAGGTCGAGAAGGCCTCAAATCAGATGAAATAATGCAAGCGATCCTTGAACCAACCAGGATCGATATGTCTGATTAAGCCAACACTTGCCCGCCTCGAACCAGGTACGTGTCGCCCTCTAATTAGGCCTTACGAATGTGCTCGGATCACGCCTATGTTACTTCTCCCCACCTAATTCATGACACATGTCGCAATCGCGCCACTTCGCACTCTCCCGCTTTGCGCTAAAGAGTGAGAGTGCATACGCAAAATGCTCAGCATGTGTCGCCACACGTTGCCCCCTCGACACCAGTCGCCACCGCCGCCGTGAGTTTTGAGATGGGAAGCCCAAACTTCTCAGAATCACAAGAAGGTCCTGTAATAGTAGTAAAATAGAATAGATGGCTGCAATGCTTGTGTGATGTGTTCGTTGTAGTAATGTAACACTAAGAGTGTCAAAGTGGTGAGTTAGGGTGAGTACCAGTCATTACAACCATTATTATTATTTACTTATCTAATTTTTACTGGTATTGTTCCAGGTCGTTCAATGGGAGGCAATTTATTGAATTACATCGGTCACTCTTTGATCTCAAAATTATCCTCTAATTCCAAAAAGAAACTTTACATCTTATTAAAGAATGAATGAATATAAAAATGGGTTGCCTACTTACTAAAAGTTAATTGTAATGCTTGTAAAAATTAACTAACTAAAAACAAGCACTAAATAATTTATTACTATACTAAAAACTATGTATTTACAAGTTATAGTATTAATACTAACATGATAGTACCTAATACACTAGGATGCCATAGTGTAAAAACTTAACTTACTAGTCTGTTATCTACAGTAACATATACAGCAGTTTTAATGACAGACATAAGCATCGCTAAATCTCAGAAAACACTATATACAACGTAAGGAGGGAAAACTGAGGTCTTTAGCGACGTTTATGGTGTCATTTTATTCTGTTAGTAATTATATAGGTTTACTTATACATATAATAGGCTATACTTCGTGTACATATTTATATCTTTTTCTGTTATATACACTTAAGTCGTCATTAGCTTTTATTAAGCAAATTCAAAATGTGTTTAATTTGCGGGCACGCCATTCGAGGGATACACAGCACCCAGAGGGTGGGACCAAACCTCTACTAAGCGCGCCCAAATCTTGATTAGGTGGCTTAATTACGCTTTCAGACTCCGTGCAGGACCTTACCACCAACGCCGCACGCACACAAGCTCGGGATCCCGGCCACACACATTCATATTCACATCACATCTCAGACAGAATGCCAGACGGTATGCTCGGATGGTAATCGGGTCACGTATACGTTTGCAGTGTTTCGGGCGCCCCGCGCCCATGACGACTGCTTAAGCATAAGCAGAAATTCACTTTATAGCACTGCGCTTGATTTGCAGCGCATGATGTGGTGCTATTCCAGCGCCACATCGTGCGCTAGAAATTGAGTGCAGCTGCACCTGGAAGCACATTTGGCCCTCGATTTGAGGGTCATAAATTATTAAAAAAAATAAAATAAAATATGGACAATAAAGTATTTACATAATACTACATAATTGGTTAATTAATTTTGAATTTTAAATATGTTTACTATACAAATAAATTCACTAAACTAGGCTGATTGTACAGGTTGATTTAGGTGATTAAATAGTTAATTACTTATAAAATAGTTAGTAAATGGTCTAATTGACCTTATACAGATTTAATTTACATACTTAAGTATTTTATACATATTTTTATTGTATTTTTACGAATTTATTTATGTTTTATTTAAGTTAAAATAGTAGTTCTGGCTGTTTTAAATTAAAACTAAGTTAACAGTAAACTATAATAGGTATAATTATACTTTAACTAACTTAAATTACTTACTATATATATTAACCTAAGTCTATAAATTTATTTACTTAATTATGCTCTAAATTATTAATTTAGCTAATTTATTCTATAGTATAGCTACTAACTAAGTAAATATAAATCTGTACATATATAAACATAATAAAGTAAATATATACATAATAATTCAGTACTTACATATATATATAGATATATATAAGTTTATACAATATTTACAGTATATCTATGTATCTATATTTACATAATTAGGCTGTATATTATAGTTATAGTAGTATGGATATATACATACAGTAATAGATTTAAGTATATATAATTAGGTTTTAGTAGGGGAATGAGGGAAGAAGGATTAATTAAGTTTTTATTTCATTTTAAACAGCAGCTACATCTACTGTCAGAGAAGGTGAAGAAGAGGAGAACATGTTGGAATTCAGTACTTCTTTAGCAGTGGCTTAAGCCACTGTCAAATGGGCTAACTGCTGCTGCAGTTAGTCCATTTTAAGAAGAGGATGAGTTCTACAGATGAAAAGGAGGGAATTTAGAGAAGAGGGGAATAATGTAGAGAAGAAGGGAAATGTAGCTGCAAGATGCAGCATTTCACTGTACAACTGGGAGTAAAAGACAATCAAAACCACTGAAAAACTGATGAGTAAATTCCAAATCTGACAAGGGTTTATTTCTCACAAAAATCACTAAATGTCTTAATTCAAATGCCCAAAAAGAAGCCCTCATCAAAAACATCATTTCAGATTAAAACCACAAATAACACTGAACTAGATCTTCCTAATGCTATAGACAGCATGAAGGAAGACTTAATTCAGTCACTTAAAACCATTAAATCCAATCCCAGTTTCTTGCAACCTTAAGGAGTATGGAGAACTCCTTAGGTTAGGAAATCACCATACAAAAATAATTATCAAAACAGATGGTGTATGGCAATTCTGAAGTAGCAAATTAGAACTAAGAATGCATTAAGGGAATTCATAATAGCTTGCAAATGCATTCAAATCAAAGCAAAAACAGATTCATGAATGGCTCTTCTGAGTTGTTTTCTGTCACCAGAGAACTTCTCAGAGTCCTTGCCAACAAGAAAAACCCAATTCTCTTCAATCTATCAGATCTGGCAAGGCATTTCAGAAAGCAAAAATTCTTCAAAATCCATGTTAAAAATGAATCTGACAAACTGAAGCATTCAATCTAAAATCAAGGGGCTTTTGTGAATAAATATGGGGTGAGTGAGAAGCCCCAAAGGTGCTTGTGACGCCAATTTCAGATCTGAGGTAGTAAACCATCAGATCTGAAATTGGGTCAGGGTGTGTGGGTGAATGATGAGAAAAATCGTTGTTAAAAAAAACAAAAATCAGAATTGGATTGTGGAAAACAAAACATGAAGAGGGAGATAATTTGAACAATGAGTAGATGATTCTTCCCCTCTGATCTGGACTGATCAGAGGAGGTGAGGGAGGGGAATTAATGCTAATTCTACTCCTAAGACTACTCTAAACTACAGCAAAAATTAAACACTAACAATTAAAGCTAATTCTATTCTAAACAACTTTAAACTACAGCTAATACTAATTGTGCAGAATTAAAAACCTAAACTAAAAGGAAGAATGGGACCTATGGGTCCTTAGCCGGCGGCTAAGGAGGAAGAAAGGAGGAAGGTGACTCCAGCGGAGGGAAGAATCTGCTAGTGAGACTCCAGGGTCATCCTCAGGTGCTACGAAGTCCTTAGCGACGAGGAGGGTCGAGAGCAGGCGATGATTTCACAGCTGGTGGCTGTGAAATCAGAGGTTGGATGGGGAGGAGAGACTGGAGTGGACGAATTGATCGCTAAGAGATGTAGGAGGGAGCGATCCTTACGCGCGACACCACTGAGGTGCTTAAGTAGCAGCTTAGTGGCTGAGATCACCGCGTAGGTGAGAATAAACAAGATGCAACCGGCGGCGAGGATGTGATGGGCGGAGCGCGTGCTGAGTAGAGAGTGAGATCTGACCATCAGATGAGATCTGGGAAGAGAGGTGAATGCACGCACCGAATTGTGCGAAAGTTCCAATCGAATCCAACCGCAGATCAAGATCTAAAGAGCGACGGACGGCTGAGATTGGCCATGTTCTTCGCGCGCTACAATGCGCATGAAGAGCAGCAGGCTTCTCTCTGAAATGAGGGAAAAATTGCAGGAAGACCCTTGAACGAAGGGATAGAAGAATAGCGTGCAGGCCATAAGTGAAAAGAACTATAACTGGAAGGGTCCTGCAGGTTTTCAAAAGGGTCCCTGTGGCTTACAAGCAGGTCCAAAAATGAGTTTTTAAGGGTCAAAGTGTAATGCATGAAGGACCTAAGTATAAACTATCTATTTCAAAACCTAAATGATGTCCAATTGCCTACAAATTTTTATATGTGCTTAATTGAACATTTAAGACATTGATTATACTTCTAATTTGGCTTTTCATACTAATTTATGTGTTCAATTGACGCATGGATCATCATCTATATTTTGTTTTTAGAAAATCTCATTTTGTGACCTAATTAGGAGGTTTTAACACAAAGTAAAAGTTTTAGGTCTTTTTCTTTAATTCCCACACTTAACCCTTTTTATCTGTTAATTTGATATTGTTTTGCTTAGTGTCTGGCTTAATTTCAGCTTTTTAGCCATGATGAGTAGCCACTCATCAGGTCCCTGAAAAAGTTTTTAAAATTTTATGAAGCTTTTCCTTCTCTCTTCCTCTCTTAATTAAGAGTCTTAGAGAGAAGATCACGATCCAAACACCCAAGAGGTCTTTTTATAGACCCAAATTTCTTTTGGGATTGGGTTTAGTGGGTGAAATACCCAAAATACTCCTAGGGTTAGGTCCACCTTACATATAGGTCCTTGTTGACTTATTTTGACCATAACTTGAGCAATACACTTCATATTTGCATGAAATAATCGTTGTCAGAAAGCTTACAATGAGAGGAATCCAATGGTACCCTTTTGACAAATTTTGGCTCAAGTTTGATTCGAAATACTTGTTTTTGGGTAATTTAAGGAGGTGCTGATGCCCACACTAAACCACGACCTGGTTTTCGGGTTCAAATTGACCCGTACCACCCTAAAATGACTCAGGACCTGGATTTTGGGATGTTACAAGATGCATGTAAGAAATGGAAAAAAAACTAACATGTCTGGAAAAATTTATGATTATATATGTTTAGCTTATCTTAATCTTATTGATCATTGCTAGCAAATTTTATCAACTATGGCTAGAATTAGGTAAATAGGCAATACACTCTTGACCTTGTTACTTCATTGATATACATGTAGATACATATATATATATTGATCCAAGAAGGTGATGAGAATCCTACATTATAATGACAACTTCATGTAAAAATCTCTTACACATGTTGATGTAGCTATAGTCACTTTATATTAATGTTATGTACAATGGGCATTAATATTGCTAATATCAACTAATGTTTCTATCAAGGTATTTCTTAAAGTAGTAATTTTTATAGTAATATACAAGTGGGTATTGTATTAAAAAGTAAAATACATGATGTCAAACACAGAAATAAGAAAAGTATTTTTTGAGCACTGTGCTCAAAAGATTTAAAAGGAGCCCACAATTATGTCTGTAACATTGTGTCCTTAGTTGATGGAAAGTACCACACAAGATAAAAGGTGGTTTGGAAAACCACTCTTCATATTTGGAATGTGTTCAATCAATCATTACATCATTTATGGAAAGTATCTTTTTTACATAAATGCCAAGTTGTATTACAAATATATTCATATATCATATTTGGAATATAATTGACCAAGTTTGTATTACAAACAACTCTGAGTTATTACTTATATTAGAACTATATGTGTAATTGTAATGCAAGTTAGTTTTCACTTGTACAAATTTTTGCACTTTTATTATAAATAGTACTTCTAATATAAGTTTATATTACAAGTAATTCTGAATTATTACTTGTATTACAACCATATGTGCAATTGTAATACAAGTTAGTTTCACTTGTAATAAAAATTTTAACGCTTCCATTATAAAGAATACTTGTAATACAAGTTTGTATTACAAGCAGTTTTGAGTAGTTACAACAACACAAGTAATTTCTTTTTTGTGAAAGCAATTAATATTTTATCTCTGCATTTGGAATACTCCACTCAACGGAGATCTTGAATTGGTTTGTATATTTAGAAAGCATCATTAATGATAGCAATTTTCTAATTACAAGAAAAGAAACTTCGTTGTTAATACGTAGTGTGAAACCACCATGTTATTTTTGGTGGTTTCTTTATGAAACATTGGATTTTCATAGTATAGTGTAGATTTGGTGCTTTTTGGTTTACAGGATTTGTCGTATACATACATACATATATGCTTGTGTTGTGCAGGGAAATATATAGCTCAATACTGGTGCCTTCAAGCTGAGTTGCCAAATGTGAATATGTCGGAGACACCATGGTTGATTGTTCTATTGCATTCTCCATGGTACCACTACAACATACTACACTTTTGTCATCGATTGAAAGCTGACGGCAAAGCTCTTTTAAATGATGCCACTAAGTGACACCGTTAGTAGCATCGTTTCTTTTTCCCATTGGTTAAAAGGAACATCTGATGTCGGAATATTGTTCGACCAATGGATGGATTAGATATTTTATCATCGTTTGACAACCTACGAGAATTGGATTTCCCATCACTTGTAAAATAAGAGACGACGTTTGTACATCATTCTTTCCCATGTTTGCTCACCCTTTCTTAAGTTTCATCATTGTTTAAATGAATACACCGTCGCTTATATAACGATGGTAAAAATATTTTTGCCGTCACTTGCTCAAATAGGAGACGACATATAAGTTTCAGGGAAGACCAAAGTTTCTCTTTTTTGCCGTCACTTTATAAAATAAGCGATGACAAATATATAATATTCACTATCATAATTAACTTTAATGCAGTTGTTTTTTTCCAAAATTGACGGCAAGTGTAGGGTTTTTTTTTTAAATGTGAAAATTATGGGAAATACTTCCTAAACTTACTTAAAAGACCTACTTTTATACAAAAATAGCTAATGAAAATGAAGAGAAGTTTATATTTCATAATATAAAGTCTAGTACAGAAAAAGTTTGAAAATGAAATATTTACATAAAAAGGGTAACATGAAATCATAACAAAAGGAAATGGATAAAAATCAAAATATTGCTGCCTCGATGCCACCAGCTCCACCTGCATGCCCATTTTGTTGTCATCTCGTCTATCCATGCTGGGATTTGATGAAGACAGATGCTCTGACTGACCCTTCTTCAAATGAAGGGCTTGAAGCCTCTTGATCTTATCTTCCATCCTACTCATTTATGATGCATTGCATCCATCTGATTCTTCATCTTCTCCCCCCGTCTCTGTAGTGTGTTGATCTTCAGATGTAGTTGATCGACAACACTAGATGAGATGATACCTTTCCTCCCATGCCAGCTGGACAAGGTGTGTGCCCTCCCCACACTACGAACAAAACCACCATGGTTCGGTGGCATCACTCTCCTAAATGCCTCCTTTGGATCCAGAGGCTGCTAGATGTTGTCGGAGGTCTCATCAGTGGGGGGATGCACGAAGTGTACCATTTGCTCCTAAATGTATTAAAAAATATTATTATAATATATATACAAAGTTATAAATTTTGAGTTTATGAAATTTACGTGTCTCTCCTGGTATGTCTTATGAATCAACTTACAAGCACCCTCAGCTATAGCCTTACTGTGGGTGACCTCGTAGATATCAATCCTACTCTTCTTCCTCCTATCATGTGTAGCAAACTAAAAATATGAAAATGATTCAATTATAGTAAGATAACTTATAAATTAAGTAATATTCAAGTGCAAAGTAGTTACAATACTTACGTAATGGGTTTTGACCGTCTCGATGCTCCTTCGACCCAAACAATGGGTCTGTGGTGGAACTTAGGTCTATTGACCTTATTTTTCCTTGCTTGCTCCTATAATAAAAGCATATATATGTATAAATTAATATATATAGTAATATTTTTTATGAATTTAAGATATATGAAATTAATAGAATCATTTTTAATCGATTACTAACCTCCGCCTTGGGATCTAGCTAATGCTTACATTCTTGCTTCCAATGTTTAGGCATGATATTATGAGGACAATTCTTCATTGCCTCCTCGGGTATTCGATAGAAACTAAATACCAAATATAAATTATTAGAAATAATATATGAAATTATGTACATAATGAAAATGTAAATGTTTACAAATTGTTACCTTTCTCTTGCTCTCTGTCCTCCAACCTCTGTAGAGTTTGGAGGAGTGCTTAAGGATATATCGGAAGGTATTGGGTCGTCATCCCAATCGTAACTCGCCTATATTTATTTTAAAAAAATATATATCCATCTTACTTGATAATGATTTTAAAATAAAGTTATAAAAGAAATATTTAAGATACATATAATTACCTCCAACTGTTGGAGGAGCTGTCGCTTTAGCTCTGCGGACACCTTCCTCTAGTCGAAGTAGCAAATGGGCACAATGGACTTAACCATTGTGCCCACTCGACTAATGAAACCCAAGCAATTCTCCACCTCCCTTATGGTTCTAAGCCTAATCGTTATTCTCAGGCCTTCGGAGACATGCTGGAGGTCTAAATTCTTTGTCTTACCTCTTCTTTTTTTACTTTACATGTGTAAACATTAATAATATTCATTATATATTTCTAAAGTTAAAATAAACTTTAAAATATAGAAGTAATTTACTTCTTAAAGGTACAAGAGTTCTTACCAACATTTGTTCTCACCGCTAAGGGGTCCACATGAACTGGGGACGTACTCCCCACCATCTCATTCTCCGCCTCCTCCCCCTCCTCCTCTCCCTCCTCTACTCCTTCCATGTCTTCGTTCTCATCTTCATCCTCCTCATTTGATGCTTCATAATTTGGATCATCCTCTACTCGCTTTGGCAAAGTAGGAGCAATCCCCTTCCCCTTTCCCTTCCCCCTCCCCCCTGCATATGATAAACATGCTAGGTCCCTGGGTCGTAAGAAACTTGACTGGGGGGAGGCAGGTGCTGGGGGGGTGGCTGAGCCTGAGGAGATGACTCGGGCAGGGTGGATGGTTATATCTCAGGGGACCCTTTTTTTTGGGATTTTTCCTAAACCCCTTCATATGTAACAAGAAAAAAATGTAATAATTAATACAATTAAAAATTATTAATATATAAATCATTAATGAAAAAAGTTTGGCGAACATTAAAAAAATATTTAAAAATTTCAACAGAGTTTCCCCTTAAATTTGGAGGTTTCTCTATAAACCTGCATGTTAAAATGAAACCTACACATAGAAATTGCTATTACAAAGAAATGTTGGGTAATCCAACTTATACAAAATAAACTAAACGAAATATAACATGAAACTAGATTACAAAATATGTTATCAATGCAAATCTTTTCCAAAGTTACTTATGATCGATTACATAAGTGACGGCCACGTATTACAAAATACATTATAACACACATTTCTTTAATCAACGTAAACCTTATCCAAAGTTGGCTCAATCCCAACATCATGAGCAGATTCCTCCTCCTCCTCAACCATGGCTAGCACCTCCACCTTCATTATCATCCACAACTAGCCACTCCACTCCTCAACCTATCCACCATCTCCATGGTCTTCCTTGCCCATAACTCCCATATCCACCATCCTATTCACCTTGGCTAACCATTCATTAAAACTTTCATTTAGCTATCCTCTTCATGCCCATATCCACCTCTATCCAAGGCTAAAATCACCAACACAACCTCCTTAGTCTTCCTTATCCTCCCTAATCCCATCCATTAATCCACACCTAGCCCTTAGGTATCCACCCTGAACCATAGTAACCCTTGTAATCTCAACATTAAAGAATTTTAAAAAAATTTGGCAGAGCCTACCCTTAAAATTTAAAGTTTTTCCTATAAACCTACATATCACACAATTGGGTACACCCCATATTCATTCAAACAAAACAAATAAAGCAAATAAGTGGGTACATCCCACATCCATTCAAATAAAATAAATAAATAACACAAGTAGGTATACCCCACATCCAACACGAAGCACACATAGAAATAAATGAAACACGCATAGAAAAAAACAACACAAGTGGATACACCCCACATAGAAAATGCCAGTAGAAGTTTAGGTTTCTTCAATTTGAATATGAATCCCTATTTGACTCTTGAGTACATACGATAGCCGGAAAGCAGAATGTTGTGGCAGATCACCTATCCAGATTGGACCCAGACCACATTCCCTATTCCCTACCTATCCACGAGCAATTTCTGGATGAATCTCTTTAGGTAGTTCATTCTGTTTAGTTCCCCTGGTATGCGGATATCCCGAACTACCTTGCCGTAGGCAAGATTCTTGCGAATCTATCCAAGGACCAGAAACTCAAATTCACTGCAGAAGCCAAATACAACCTCTGGGATGACCCACTGCTCTTTCGTATTGGAGTGGACCAGATTATTCGAAGATGCATCCTAGATTCTGGGATCCCCAGTGTGTTATCTTTATGCCACAACAATGCTTGTGGTGGTCACTTCTCGGGATGGAAAACCGCTGCAAAAATTTTGCAGTCGGGATTTTTCTGGCCAACCATCTTCAGAGATACACACGAATACGCCCAACACTACAAACGATGCCAGTCGGTCGGTTCTATGACCAGGAGAGACATGATGCCACTCCAGCCCATCATGGTTGTAGAAGTGTTTGACGTCTGGGGCATCGATTTTATGGGCCCTTTTCCGAACTGGCATGGCTTCGAGTACATATTACTAGCCATTGACTATGTCTCGAAGTGGGTCGAGGCCATCCCAGCGAGACGGGCTAACCATAAGACCGTCATTTCTTTCGTACAACAGAACATCTTCGCGAGATTCAGAATACCCTGCGCTCTAATTAGCGATGGGGGAAGCCACTTTATTCACGCCCATTTCATGTCATTATTAAAGAAATACGGGGTACATCACCGTATAGCCACCCCGTATCACCCGCAGACCAATGGGCAGGCTGAAGTGTCTAACCATCAGATCAAGCTGATTCTCCAGAAGACGATTAGGCCAGACAGGAAGGATTGGTCCGATAAATTAGTTGATGCACTCTGGGCATATCGGACCGCATACAAGGCCCCACTTGGAATGTCACCATATCTCATGGTATATGGCAAGGCTTGTCACCTTCCTGTAGAGCTGGAACACCGCGCCTTTTGGGCGGTGCGAAAATGCAACCTTGACCTTGATGCAGGAGGTCAAGAACGGAAACTCCAACTTAGTGAATTAGAAGAGATCCGATGGGAGGCCTATGAGAACACATTGATATACAAGGACAAGTCCAAGGCCTTTCACGACCGCCACATCCGAAGGAAAGCATTCATGCCCAACCAGTGAGTCTGGTTGCTTGATTCACAACTGAAACTATTCGCAGGGAAGTTCAAGTCCAAGTGGACTGGCCCTTATGTTGTGATTCATCCATATCCTAATGGGGCAATCCAGATCAGGGACCCAAAATCTAGGCATATATCCACGGTAAATGGCCAGCGCCTCAAGCCATTCTTGGCCTAGGAACCTCCTCCACCTGACGAGATTGTTCATCTTATTGAGGACGTGTGACTGAATTCTCACCAGCTGGAGGCGTTAAACTCAGCACATATAGATACCATTCACCCCACATTCCACCATCATTTATATATAACCATTTTTATACATAGCATATTTTTCTTTTAGCATATTTTCTTTCTGTATATTGCATGCTAACAGGTTGGCTGGTGCTGAATGAATAATTTCAGGTGCAACTATAGGTGATTTCTACCCATTCTCTCCCTGCAGTATTTATTTTCTTTTATATTCATGCATGAGGACATGCAAGAACTTAGGCATGGGGGGGTAGATACAACAAAACTGAAAAATTTTTATGCCAACATTTAGAAAAACCTTGGAGCTGCATGTAAAACGTACTTTAGGACACTAAATAAAAGGACAACCGACTCCACCTCCAATGCTCGCATTAGAGCTAGAAATCATTCGCAACAACCATTTCCGACTCACCCGCTCACCTCTTGTTCTAAATTTTTCTCGCATTGGAGCTAGAAATCATTCGCAACAACCATTTCCGACTCACCCGCTCACCTCTTGTTCTAAATTTAGGGTCAAGCTAATTGTAACCCGATACGGGAATTTCATGAAGTACAAATATAATAGGTTAGTTGTTCATAGCATATATACATATTGCATTCATGAATAAGATTATTTTACGAAGAGAATGCACTAGGGATTTTATCCTCTAGTTGATTCCTGTAATATGGAATCCAGTACAACTTTTCACACACACGTATAATTTGCAATGGATTCACGGTGAAGATTGATAAACATCTTTAGTCTGTCGAGAAGAAGCAATGCTTCTTTTCCTGAACCCCTGGACAGTGTTTTGGGAGTCAGGCAGATTTTCTTCAAAAAATCCACCAAATAGTGTGAGATGAGAGTAGAGGGTACTAGTGCTCTAAGATTAGTGCAAGGAATTTGGAGTCTTAGATAATTAGGTGACGATACTCTGAGATTAGGCATAGTTTTTGCTCTTAGTTCCTGCGTATACATTTTTGTGCGAATTATGAGAGCCACCAAATAAAGCAAATACGTGGAGAGTGGGTTTTCATAAAACTAGGGCTAAGGTGGATGGTTACGACCATTCTTTATGGAATCCTCGGCTGAAGGAGGGTATTGATGTCAAGGTCAGAAATACACCGTCCTATCCATCTCTCCCGGTGCTGTGAGTAGGCACTTCCACCAAATAAGCCACCCAATGTCTCTTGAGTACCACCAATCCCTAATAATGCCTCCTCAATAAAGTTCATGGATGTGTGCTAGTTGTGTATATGTTGAAAAAGAAAATGATGAAAAGAAAGAAAAAATTGAAAAAAAAATTAGAAAAAGAAGAAAAAGAAAAGAAAAAAGAGTGAATATTTAGTTCAACTACATTGAGGCAATGCCACCAAATAAATTTGAGATCCACCAAATATGGCCTTGACCCATCTTTCTTGTGTTTTTGACCACCCGAATACTGGTCGAGGAATTCTGACTTAGTGTTAGGGTTATGGAACTCAATTAAAGTGTTGATGCCAAGTAAGACCACCAAATACAGATCATGTGCATGATTCTGGTGAGATAGTAAGCTCCAAGAAAAAGAGAGAAAAGAAAAGAAAAGGAAAAAAGAGGAGGGAATGAATACAAAGGAATCAAAAGAGAGCATAGTCTTTCTCATCTTTCTCTGAGTTGAGTTACTTAGTAATCCGGGAATCTAGATTCTGTAGTACTAGTCTCTATGTAGCACCAAGTGAGAGTGAGCCACCAAATATATAATCATCTCCCTCTACCTAAGCCTAAAGCCAGGGTGGAATTCATAGAATATCTTGAATACTCCGAGGAAAGAAGTCCTCCTATCCCGCTAGAATTTTTACTAGGGGTCAAGTACAGACTTTAGAGGTGTATCAGTTTTTCACTCAAATCCATTGCAAAAGCTACATAGCTGCACTTTCACAATTGTCTGGATTTCTAGAGCATAGGATGAAAACAAAAAGGAGAAAAATCTCTAGGCATACACTTGATAAAATAATCAGTCCCTTAGGGACCCTTGCTATAAATAATTTAGTCTTGCATTTGCTAGGAACTAGCAAGATTTAGGCATGGGGGTATGATTGTGCAGCAATCATAGGTCTTAATTGACCTAGATTAAGCTAGGACTTAGCATAAGTTAGGGTTACTCATGCATGCATAAGCATTATCTGCATCTTTACTGCTTTACTTTAGCTATGCATAAAATAATAATATAATGTGCTGATTAAGTGTATTATGTCAATTGCAGGCAATAAGCTAATCAGGAGCTGGATCTGGAGTAGGATCTGAAGCTGGATCAGGAATAACGGGTGTTGTAGCAGAGTTGGAGCAGAAGGCTTAGATTAGATGTAGAAATAATGATGTAAGGGAGTTAAGGTTTGCTATTCTATTAAGTAGGAATTAAGTAGTAAAAAGTGAAGAGCTTAGGTCCATCCTAGCCCTAAGATAGGCTAGAGACTTCCCCTAAGCCTTGGCCACCTTTAGATTAGGTCAAAGCACCCTAGGAAGCCCTAAAACCTTAGTTCCAAGCCCTATCTGGATGTCCAGTAGGACGTCCAGGACCCTTAGCCAACTCCCGCACACCTCAAACCTACTTCTGCAGTGTTATTGGACCTCCAGACACTTTGTCAGACATCTAATTTCTGCAGAATACCCAAAATAGAACCTAGATTTCCCCCTGACTCAGATTGGACATCCAAAACTGGAGTCTAGACTTCTGATTTTTGAGTATAAGTCATCTGATTTTGTTTTTGGATGTCTGGGACTAGTCTCCAGTCCCTGTTTTGAGATTCAAGCCTTGATCTTGGATTTCTAGCTCCCTAGACCTAATCCCAACCCCATAGGAACCTAAATTAAGGTGTCCTAACCCTAGTACATCACTTCTAAACCTACCTAAGGACCTAATTAAGTCCTCACCAAATCCAATTGACTTAGATCAAAGTCAATTACCTTCACCTAATTCAATTGGACTCATTGAGTCCAATTGAGCTTAGATCTCAACCCACACAAGTTCAATTGGACTTAGTGAGAGTCTAATTGACCTAAACCCAACCTAATTGAGTTATTTCACTCTCAATTAGGTTCACACTCATTCAATTAAACTTGGGTTGAGTTTAATTGCAAATTCCCCTTAGCAATTAGGGCTTGTAACCCTAATTCAAGGCATACACCTACCTAAACCCCTTAAGACCTAACCTAAACCACCTAGCCACATAGTGCATGACCACACACACACACACACACACACACACCCATTCACGCACTCCCTCACATCTAGAGTTCTCTAGAACTCTCTCCAAGTGGCACCACTCTTGGTTGCCAAATTTAGCAACCAAGAGGCATTCAAAATGAGATCCACATTTTTTGGATCTCATAACCACATGGCCGGCCACTCAAGGACTCTATCTAGAGAGTTCCACACCTCTCTAGAGAGAAGCCCTTAGGTCTATAAAAATACCTAAGGGGTGGCCATTTTCACCCATCCACTTTTTGGCCATACTTGCTTGGCTCCATCCACCTCCACTTAGGCTAGCCACCACCATCTCCACTCCATCTCCATGAGGTGAGCACCACCATGAAGGACACCATGCTGGGATGCTGGATCACTCCTCTCTCTCTCCAAGGGTTGGCCTAAGCTCCATTAGCCGCCCCTCATTCTCCTCTCGACCACTCCAAGGCCTTCGAAGACCACCTCCGAATGCCCTTCTGTTCTACTAGATCTAGATTAGTAGTTTATGCTCTTCATAGTTTTACTACTTTTAATTACTGCTTAGTAGCATAGTCCTTATTCTTCCCAAATGATGCATGCAAAATCCCCCCATAGATTCTTGTATGTGATCGTTTTCTGATAGCTAGATCTACATTTTTAAGCATTCATGTACAAACTTTCCTCTACAAGTTCATGTTGCAAACACTCTCTAAATGAATGAGTGAAAAATATATTTTCTATATATATATATATGTCTATGTTTTGAAATCACCATGAGCTTATTGATTGCCATCATTTTTGCATGATTCAAGTTGCCTGTTTTCACTTGTTTATCTATTCCGCAACAAGAATGTCGTTTCCTGAAAATATAGAGAATCTAACTATAGACGCATTTTCTGTGAATAGTCACCACCTCACTAGAATTGTGCGCACAGAAACTCACACTTTCACCTTTGTGATTTATTTAACACACGCGCATGTAATCAAGGTTCACAATGGAAGTGGTGAAATTTTAATCAGGAGACTGGAAATCGACGTGCGATTTTGAACAAAGTAGAGTGGTAAAAGATTGAATTCAAAAGTAAAACAAACGCCTCCCAGAGACAAACGACTGAGACTCAAGTCTCGTTATCTTTCAAATATCTTTGTTTGATCATATTGCGTACTATACTACGATGCTTTTCCTATCAAAATGCCCTTTATGACCCACCAATAATAACCCATCCCCTTTGGCAATTATCAAGGACGTAGAAAACTTGTGCCGCTTGACATGCTAATGTAAACGGTTCATCAGACTGAAGAATTTGAAAATTACTATGTAAACCCAAGAAATTATGTTTCTTGTCAATTTTGAAACCAGTGCTCTTTTTAAAAAATCAAACCAATGACATTTAAATAGGACAACTCTGTGATCATATCTGAAGTTGATCTCCACAATTTCTTTGATTTTACCATAGTATCCATCTGGACCGGTGGAAAGATCTGAATCAACAACTTCGGCCTGTTGTGTAATCTTTCTATCATCAATTTCTTTTATTCTGAATTTGAACCAATTTATTATATACTCAGAGTGGTAATGTGCATAATGTAATGGTGTATTGGCAATTACATCAAAATATAATATCCATCGTGGGTTCTTATCCTCTTTCAATTGATTAACTCAGTCTTTAAACCAATCTAAGTAGCCAAATTCGGATATCCTTAAAAGAGGTAATCATTCGAATTCCTCGTAGAATGGATCAATTCCAGGAATTTATTTTAAAATATATAGATATGCCCAATGTCTATCATTTTCTAAAACTTCCTTGTACTCTGTATGAAGAATCGACCTTCCTCTAATATCAAAAATAGACAAACATTCTTCATCATTTCCATTGTATTCCCCCTCATAGTTCCTTTGAAGTTTATTAAAGTCGTTGTTTGTTTCATTCATGTACATGGAGGTAAAATTTAACCTTCTACAATTGAACCTTCTAGCTTTACTTTGTTCAAAATATAATCTTTCAGCTTTTTCACAAATCACTTTATAAGATACATCCATCTGAATTGTGTAAGTCCACCGATTCTCGCTTCATTTCCAAGACGCAACGTGAGATGAACCATTACATCGAAGAAGGCTGGGGGAAGAATCTGTTACATCTTATAGAAAGTAATGACTATTTATTTATCCTAGTGATCCAACGTATCATTTTGTAGTGTCTTCGAACAAACAGCTTTGAAAAATCTACCCATCTCTGTAAATGAATCAACAACTGGCTCAGGCAGATCCCCCACATCACCAGTGGAAGTAATACTTGCATATTAACGTGGGAGTCATGACTTTTCAAGCCAGATATCTTTTTTTGCACTTCATTCATACAACAAGAAAGCTGTGACGAAAAACCATTTGGCACCCAAATTTCCTTTAAGAAGAACATTCTACTCTTCTGGTCCTGATTCAAGCTGTAAATAGCAGGTGGGAAGTAGCCATCCTCCTCATATGCAACTTCGAACATATCTCCAAACTCTTCATGTCTTTTCTTATTTTCACCATGTCCTTTGGATCATCAGTGAGATTTAATACATCTAAGATGTTATCCATCACATTCTTTTCGATGTGCATAACATCTAAATTATGACGTATTGTAAGATCTTTCCAGTATAGCAGCTCCATAAAGAAAATGCTTTTCTTTCAAAACCCATAATTTCTCAAGGCCATCTGGTCTTGTTTGAATGGTCGACCCAACCGTATCTCATCAATTTCTTGTAATCTCTCCATTATAACCTGACCTGGCAAACTGATAGAATTTGTACTAAGTTTATTCTTTGGATTTTTCTTTGAATACCGACACATCCTGCCATCAAATTTACCCCTCACTATAACGTTCTCCAACTATATTCGATGGATAGAAATCTACGATGCTCTAAGTAACATAACTTCTTACTTTCCAGCAGTCGTAGGTAATGAGTATCTTTCATACAGATTAGGCAAGCAAGCTTTCCTTTAGTGCTCCAACCTGACAAATTTGCAGACGTCGGGAAGTCATTTATGGTCCATAACAGTGCTGCATGCATAATGTAGAATTCTTTCTTTCTGCATCATACATTTTCATGCTGATGCACCATAACTGTTTTAGTTCATCGATTAATAGTTGGAGATCAACATCTATTACATTTCCTTATTTTTTTGGATCGGGGATTAATAGGGTTAGCATCATGAATGACGATCTCATACACAACCAGGAAGGTAAGTTATAAGTGATTATTATCACTGGCCATATAGAGTACGACAGGTACATACTCTTAAATGGATTAAATCCATCGCTTGCAAGACCCAACTGCACGCTCTTTACTTCTAAATCGAATGAATTATTTCTTTCATTAAATCTCTTCCACTCCTCTGATTTAGTAGGATGACGTATTCTTCCATCTTGAGATTTAGAATCTGGGTGCCATACCGTCCACCATGCAGTTTTAGTTGATATAAAAAGCCGTTGAAGCCTAGGTGTCAATGGGAAGTAACGAAGAACCTACTGAGATTGTTTCATCTTACTTTCATTTTTACCTCCCTTATATCTCTCATGTCCACATTAGGGATAATTATTCAACTTTGCGAACTCATTTCTGGAAAGAATGTAGTCATTTAGACATGCATCGATCTTCTGATAGTCCAAACCAAGCTTGCGAATCTGTTTCCTTGCCTCATACCATGAAGCTGGAAAACCATTAGGGTTATTCAACAGCTTAATAATAAACTGAAGTATTTCTGACATGAATTTAGTAGTAGCTCTGTTCATAACCTTCAATTAAAACATCTTCAATAGAAACGATAACTTATACATTCTCATAATACAAGGAGCAATAGGATCCTTAGTTGCCTTAACAGCATCATAGAACGGATCCCAACTAAATGAATCTTCCTCATCTGTATTTATATCCTCTCCTACTCTCATCTCATTTAATATTTCTTGTATTTCTTTACCTCCACTATTAGCAATTTCCTCGTCAATCTCTTCATCAACAATGTTTTCATTGTTTATGACTTTTTCAGTAAACTCCTCTCCATGATCTATCCAAGTAGTGTAATGCTGCCACCACCCATTACAAATCAAGTACTCGAGCATAGTGTCACGGTCATGCAAGGAACCATTCAAACATCTTCTGCATGGGTAGAAGATATTATCAAGTTGATCTCCTCGCCTAATATCTTCTTATTGTCATCAAAGGTCCAATCCAAGAATGAAATTACTTAATTCTTATATCTGATGTAATCTAAACCCCGCAATTCAATCCAAGATTTGTCCATTATAACCTAAAATTTAATGTAAACAAACCATTTATTAGGAAGGGAAAGGACTAAATGATGTGTATCTTGATTAAGATTTTCACTTTATAGCCCTTCCTCAAAGATTTGATCACAACTTAGGTTTACTCGTTACATTAACCTTCATGCGGTGAAATTTTAGTAGTATCTCCTCGCACTTCTCTAGTATAACCCCCAATACTAACCTTAGCTAGATGATGGGAACACCATCATAAGCCTTAATTGGCCACTTTTAGTCTGGAATAAAAGATAAATGCTTCTACATATCGATCTGAGGGTCATAACTCTACTTTAGGTTGTTTTGAGAAGAGAATAGGAAATTAGGGTTAATTTTGTAATTTTAACAGCATATCATGAACACAGAATAACCAAGGGGTTTGCTAGGGGTGAATTAAAGGTCAAAAGAGCATTAAAATCTAATAAATGGGTTCATGCAGATAGAAACGGGTTTTCACACATTTCGAGAATTAACAACCCAAAATCCTAATTTTATACCCGCTTAAATTACTGAGATTTTGTTTAGGATAAAATTCATCTAAACCTTATAAAATTCATAGAAATATATTCCATGAGGTTTGATACCCTTGATTTGACCTTTGGAACCTATTTTGACCTTAAATAGAGTCACAGACACAGTTCTATCCTAATTTAGGTTTTTACGCAAATTGCCTAGTCAAACTTGGTCAAAACAAAAATCAGACTTCACCATTAGATTCCTTGGATCCAAATTAGGTTTGTACCATAATTTGGGTCCTATAAGAATTCATCTTGACCTAGTTTGCATTTTAGCCCATTTAAACTCTATTTCTCACACTTAAGTCCCTAACTTTCGAAATCCTTGCATTTAGCCCCCTGTTTGCAACACTTGATCGGGTTTTAAGTAAGTCACATTATAGTACAGTTGAAAAAGCATTGAAAACAAATAAGAAATTTTTATTACTCGAATGTTGAGTCCGAGGTCGAACATAAGGAGCAAATGGAATTTGTTCACTAATCTCAATCAATGTAGTTTGAATACTTAACTCTACTCAAAATCTAATTCAGAATATAATGCAGGAGTTTATGAATTATAAAATGTATCAAAATAGAAAGATTGAGAAGAATTGGATAAAAGGTATTTGACTCTTCTTTTCTCTGACTTTGTTCTTCTTCTTTCTTCTTTCTTTTCTTCTTCTTCTTTTCTCTGCGTGCTTGCCTTAGCTTCTTTTCCTTTTCCTCTCTGACTTTGTTCTTCTTCTTTCTTCTTTCTTTTCTTCTTCTTCTTTTCTCTGCGTGCTTGCCTTAGCTTCTTTTCCTTTTCCTCTCTGACTTTGGTTCTTGGCTTCTTCTTCCTTGCTGCCTTCTCCTTCCTTCTTCCTTCCTTTAGCTTTGGCTCTTCTTCCTTGTCTTCTTCTTCTGCCTTGATTTCTTTCTCTTTCTCTACCCTAGTTTCTTTCTCTGTCCTTCTATCTTCAGCCTTCTATTCTCTGCGGGCTCCTTCCTTCTTTTCTTCTTGTCCTTCAGTTGTGCCTTCTCTCTTCCTTCTTCTTCAGCCTCACCTTCTCTGCTATAGTGCCTTCTCTTTCCCTTGACCTAAGCTTCTTCCTCAGCTTCCTCAGCTTTTGCCTTCAGCCCTTTGCTTTCCTTCTTCTTTCTTTCTTCTTTTCCCTGCACACACGAGTGCAAAACCTACCCCTACCATCCCCCACGTACACTCTCTCTCTATTTCTCTCTTCAGTTTGCTCTCCCAGAGCCAATTGGGTTTTCAGGTTAGGTCACATGCACCAGCGTGGGTGGTGCGCAAGGAGTGCTGGGTAAACGGGTCGGGCAGGCCAGGTCCACGGGGCATGGGTCGCGAACGAGGCGGGTGAGCGAGCAAGGGGACCTTACCCTGTGTTCTGAGGCGACATGGTAGAAACACAAAATCAATATAAATGACTCACCGCACTCCTAAATTTCCAATGTGGGACTAAAATTCCTACCCGCTTCGCTCGTGCACCTGCAAGGAGAACTTCGCCTAATTGCTGTGACTGGATGCTCTCTGAAAGCCACACCCTGGTTGGATGTGTGCGCAAGACCAACCCGCATCACCTGGGCCTGTTTGCCTGGAGCGCAACTACCTGGAGTGAGCTTGCAAGCTCCTTGATCATGCTTCAATGGCGGAAAGGGGGCCAGACCTGAAACGCACAAATACGGCCTTGCGGCCCTGTCAAACCATGTGGGTAGCTTCGCTGTGGCACGACGAAGGTGTCTAGGTGGGTGGCTGGCCGCAGGGTGACCTAGGCATGAGTGCCTAGGTCGCTCTGTGACTGTTGTGATGGGTGTGTTCGGTGGGCACTTGGGAAGGTGTTGGCAGTCGATGGAGATGGGGAAAATGCTCAGTGGATGATGGTGGAGGTTATGAGGGGTCCGACGAGGCGTGTGGAAGCATGGAGAGATGAAAGCACCTTCGTCGGTGGTCAGCCGGAGATGAGGACGATGGTGGTGGTCTGCGGCGTCGAGGGATCGAAAGTAAAAATAAAAAAGGGGGAAATGAAGAGAGGAGTGAGAGGAAGAGATTTAACCTAAGTGGAAGAAAGGGGATAGGAGGGTAGCTAGCTGTACCTGCCACCGTCGAAGAAGAAGCTTCCAGTGGAGGGAGAACGACGATGGCGAAGGGGTTTTTGGTGCGCGCGTGGGTATGGCGCGACGCTGAGGAAGGATGTGAAGATGGCTCTGCCACTGGTATTGTGGCAGAGTGATGAGAAGGAGGAGAAGGAGTCGCCGGAGCCTGCTAGACAGTTGGCTGGAGGAGAAGGGAAGAAATTGGAGGTGGTTCTCCGGCCAAGCCAAGTTGAATTTGAGCGGCCGGAGATGAGGATCCTTTTATAGCATCTGGAAGAGGCTCTTGTGCTTGGAAGGCAAGCTTCCAAGCGCAAGAATCCTCCTCGGAATAGGACTCAGTGAGAGACCCAAATCTCTCGAGCATTCGCACGAGAGATTGGGTGCAAATCGGGGCATGTGATTGCATTCAGATGATACGGAATTCCTCAAAGAATCTCCCTTTCAAATCTAAGAGGAGATCTCTGAGGAATCAGGCAGTAATCCTCCTCCAATCCTTGCCAAAGTAGGACTCTGCTTTAATGGAAGAGGGACCTAATTGCAAAGGGTGGCGAGGAAGATAGGGGGGTCTGCATGATGATTTTCAAAAGCTAGGGGTCAAAATGTAATAGGTGGACTGTTTTGCAAAGTAGGTCAAGGTGACCTCCCCTTAGGTTCAAATTTTGGTACAAACCTAATTTGGACCTAAGGAATCCAATGGTGAAGTTGGATTTTAGGTTTGACCATGTTTAATTGGACATTTTACATAAAAATCCAAATTAAGGCAAATAATTAGCTAGGACCCCTATTTAGGTCAAAATAGGTTCCAAAGGCCAAATTGAGGATTCTAAACCATAGATGATATTTTTCCATGAATTTTAAAGGGTTTAGTTAATTTTTATCTTGATGCGTGCATATATCTTCTTTAAAAAGTGTGTGCATCTAAACAATAATTAATTTGAACATTAAAAAAATTCTAGAAAATTCAGCAGTCTCCCCTTAAAATTTGAAGTTTTTCTATAAACCTGCATAGCAAAATAATAAAACTAATAAAAGTGGGCACACCCCACATAAAAAATAAATCACTTACAATTGAGAATAACATTAAAAGTTGGCACACCCCACATTACTGCATCACATTAAAAATAATATTCACTATTTATTCCTAAAAGTGGGCGCCCCCCACATTTAATTTCAAAAAATAATATGTGAGCACACCCCACATCTAACAAAAATATATATTATCATTTAAATAAATAACAAGCATTAAAATTATACTTCTAAGTAGTACAACCTCCGATAATGCCCATCAGCGATAACTTGTAATTTCATAAATAGAATCGATTAAATAACACATTATTATCTAAAACTTAGTTAAAAAAATGAAGGATCAAGATCCAATAATAACTAACTAGAACCTAGTTGAATTGGCTAAGCGATTGTACTGTAGTAAAATCATTTAGTGAAGTTGGTCTCTTTTCTACGTGAGGCTCTTCAAGGTTACTGCCCCAACTCCCATGCAAAATGTAGTAATGAAAGTAAGAAGATTTACAAGGTCACATGCAAAGATTTTATTCTAAGATCAGTTCTCTAATTTTAATGGTTTTAACAGAGACCCTAAATTGTTTTTGCTCTTCAACAAATAGAAGATGCTTAACAAGGGGATTTTGTTCATGACGTTATAGTTTTAATTGTATCACAGGTTTAAACTAAAAGTTTAATGACCTAGACCTTATGAGCCCATCACCTTCTCCTCATTCCTTCCCTTGTTCCAACCTCTTATTCCCATTCATCAATCCTATCCTTTTGATTCGTGGATAGAAAATAAGTTGATTCCTGCAATGTTTGCAATCCCAAGAGTGGAGTTGTGGATTTCTTTACGCTTTGTAGATTTTCAATTTTACATTTCATGGATTAATGGTAAGGTTTGTAGATTTTGTACGTGCTGCATGTGGATTCCCACATGAGACTCGTGAACAACACAACAAAATGTAAGATGAGTTTCACATTCTTAGATTTTGTAGCTATTGCATGTGGATTCACACATGGTACCTGTGAACACCATGACAAAAATGTAAGGTGCTTAAGACACACATTGAGATGAACTCGTTAGCTCAAGCTCTGTTACTCTTTCCCCCCGTCCACTACCTAAGGTCGCTTTGATGCTACTAGAACATGAAACTTTTTTCAACCATGTCTATGATTATTTCTGATCTCATTGAAAATTCCAAAATTAGAGACCATGAAGACATGGAGAATGCACCAAATTTCTCCCAAACTTCATTCTAGATAGGCCCATCCCTTACTCATGGCATATTTATTTTTGGGCCAAGGGACAGAAAAGTCACACCCTTGGCCTAGGCAGTTGAGGATGACATGCTGAGCACATACTAAGGGAGAAGCATATTTGAGAGGGAAGAACCGAGTATAGTTGCATAAGGAAGGATGATTATAAGCGATCAAGGAATGGAACAGAAGGAGAAAGAGGAAGAACACGTAGAGGATAGGGAGGAGCTAGCTGAAGCAAAGGGTTTGTTACTGCTGTTACTATTGTTGTTGGTTCTAAAGTGACAAATGTAATTCAAATATTGTCATGGAGATGAAAGGTATATTTGTATGCATCTGGTACTCTACTTTGCATAGAATAAACGTTTCAATAAATAAAAGTTTCTCTCTTTCTTTCTTTCTGAATGCTTGTGGGAATAAAACTTTTGCATAAAAAAATTTATTCATTATAGACTCATTGATTGCATAATAGGAAAATGTAGCAATATGAGATGTAAAATGAGAGAAAAAAGAACAAGGAGAAGAAAAAAAAAAGGGTGGGGTGGGGGTCGGGGAGGAGGAGGGGGGCGACAGGATGGGGAGGAGGAGGAGGAGGGGGCGGCGGCAGGATGGGAGGAGGAGGAGGAGGGGGGCGATAGGAGGGGGAGGAGGAGAAGGAGGAGGAGGGGGGCAGCAGGAGGGGGAGGAGGAGGAGGGTGTCGGGGAGAAGGAGGAGGAGCACGGGAACGAGGAGGAGGAGGAGGCCGTCAGAGAAGGAGGAGGGGGCAGTAGGAGTGGGAGGAGGAGGAGAAGGAGGGCGATAGGAGGGGGAGGAGGAGGAGCACGGGGACAGGGAGGAGGAGGAGGTCGTCGGGGAGGGGGAGGAGGATGATGAGATCGTCGGGCAGGAAGCGAGGAAGGGCAGGAGGCTAGGATGATCGGCAAGGAGGAGCAGCGACGCATGAGGAGGAGGAGGAGGAGGAGGTGGTGGTGGTGGTGGAGGGGCAGCGATGAGGAGCTCCGACAGTGCAAGGAGGGCGGCAAGGGTTTGGGAAATGAAACAGTGATGGGGGAGGAGAGGGCCTGCGCGCGGGTATAGATGATGAACAAAAGGTGGATATAGATATGCTTCCATGTACAGTCTATCTCAAGCTGATACTACTTCCCACTTTCAGGAGAGTATCGAATGTAGCATGCAACATAACTAACAAGCAATGTACTAACCCAGTCTATTCAGCAAAGATGCAGCTGATAAATGCAATATGCTGAATCTATTCAATACGTTTGACAGTCAGTTTCCAGAGATGCAGGCACTAATTCTTTTTTCTTTCATTATTTATAAGAATATGGCTTAGAAATAACCCTTTGCAGGTTGCCAAAGACCTCCTCAATATCCAAGTAGTGGAGGAGAAATTGAATTTGTTATTTCCAAAATACAAGGAGTAGCTTGGTATACACGTGGAATTCATAAGTGTATCTAGAGTTACGTTTGATAAAGGTGATTGATGATTACATCAAAATTCATAAGAATCTATATTGCCCTTTTATTTTTGAAAAATGTTTTGTACTTATCCTTTTCTTACAAGTTATTTCGTGTAGATATGCAAGCCTTTATTTCTATATGTGCATAGACCAGGATGTCAATGAACTAGAAATCCTGGAAATGATACATTACTTTGTTGAGATACTAGACCGTTACTTTGGCAGTGTAAGTTAATTGGTAGACCATTATATTGTGGTATGATTGGGAATATTGTTCCACATGATTGTCATGTTATCAACACATCATTTCTCAGGTCAATGAATTGCATCCTTTTTTAGAGGCTACTGCTATTTTGTAGGCTTATTTGTTGTTTGAAGTCTTGTTCAATATGAAGATTAGGAAGTTTGAAGATAAGCAAGGTGCAGGTTGTCTTGGGGCTATTTGTGATGTATGAATTGGTTGAAGTTTGAAGTGCTTCTATTGTTATTCCCATTGAAATTAGATTGGGATGTTGGTGGTGTTGCTAATATCTTGATATGGTGGTGATGCTATCTTTTTTCAGAATCTAAAAGTGCTGCTCATAATGAGTTGAAGTTTGTTAGGTGCTATCAAATGCAAGATGGGATAGCAAGGATTTTAGGTTACTTTTTGACGAGGTTGTTGCAATTGGTCAATTTCAGTTGTATTTCATTGTATTTTCATTTTCTTCTACAAAAAAAAGAAAAAAAGATATTGTGACCCTAAGGAGGGAACACTTGTAATTGATTTTGAGCTCAATAAATTGTAGTGACTTGAGTCCCCATGTTTGTCTAACATGTACTTTATATTTGAAATCAATAAAAGTGATGTATTACGTTAAAGGTCAATTGTCGAATTATTGTGCTTAGTTATTAGAAAAAAGTAAAAGTGATATTTGGATAAATCTTTTATCTTAATAACGTTATATCCACAAATCAAGTTATCCTTAAAAGACAATTAGCGACAATTATTTTCGTCTCTAAAAGTTATAAAGATAGAATCATCCCTCCCTAAAATATTTAATGCCATGTCATCAATGCATTTTTGTGTCCAATCTATATTGTCCAATTTTCCATTGCTTCAGTTTTGAGAATGAAAAATCTATCCCCAAAAGTTTTGGTGACTCTTCTTTGGGGGACAGATTTTTGGGGATAGTTTATCCATCACCCACCCTTATTTCCATCTCTAAAGATTGTAAATCTATCTCCATAGGGTATCACTACAACTATATTTCGTTGTAGTGTTCTACCACCACCTCCAAGCTTTACTAATTAGAGTAGAACAACCTTAGTCACCCTCCCTTAGGTTCTGTTTAGAAACTCTATTAAGCCTTCCTCTTGTCCTCCTTTGGCTCTTTGGCTCTTTGGATCTACCTTGCTCTGGCACCGTCAATAGATCTCTATACCACCATGACTCCACTTCGGATCACCATTTTAAGATTCCTTATTTTTCCTTCTTCTCTCTTTCATATTTGTTCTAATTAAAATAGTTCTAGATTAGTTGTTTCATTTACTTGCAAAAACTCAAGTTGTAAGCATTCTTCTATTAGAAATATAAAATATATTTTTCTTATTTCTATCCCTTGCTTTCTCTATGTCCCTCTATTTCTATATTTTGATTTATGCAATTAGGCTAGTTCATATTTGCTTTCACCTATAAAAAAATGGAAAAAATACGTTAGCAAACTCATTTAATTACTTTTCTCCCTGTGTTTGACCCAATGTTGAAACGTTTTTTGCAAATCGCTATGCTTACGTGTTTGGTTTTGGAAAACCTGTCGTTGTAGTTCGAAAGCGAAGAATTCGTGTTCAACAAATAAAATTTATACCGAAATGAAAATTCCGAGTCGAACACAGGGAGGCGGAAGTTTGATTTAAAAATTTCGCGTTTCTTTTTATTTGTCACGAAGTAATTCAATTTAAACTATCTAATTATTTACAATTAATAAAAGAGAGAGAGAGAGAGTATTACACATGGAAATCAAAATGAGATGTAGAATAAACAAAGAATTTACCATAGAAGAGATTGTTCATTACAATTAGAATGCATAAAACAATTACACTAGAAAGCGATAAATTTACTCTAGAAAGCATTAAAAGAATGGAGGGAGAAATGTCCTCCTCGACGGTCGCTTGGAGGACGAGTAGATTAATCTAGAAAGCAGTAAATCTATACTAGAAAGCAGTAAAAAGAATAGGGAGAGAGAAATCCTCCTCGACGGTTGCTTGGAGGATGAGCCGGACGGGACGATGCCTGGACGAAGGAGAACGAAGCAGGATGAAAGACGACGAAGCAGAAGAACGGGAACGAAGCAGCACGCCGTCGTCGTCGTGGGATCCACTTCCGAAGGGGAACGAAAATTGGACTTTATCTCGCGAGAAGCATCCCGGGTGTGGGACAAGCTTCTCTTGAGCTTTGGAGGGGTAGAGAGGAGAAAGAAGGGATGAGAATTTTGTATGGAGGGGGTCTCCTTTTATAGTTGCAAGGAATGGGGGCAAAATGGACATTACAACTTCAAAATAATAAAAGAGGGGTCTTTAGTGACGGATAAATCCGTCACTAAAGCCCCAACGTGGGCGTCGTGGCCGGCTCGCGTGCGCCTCCTCGCCTGCTCGCACGCTCAACGGCTTGCGCATGTCCACCGCTTTTCCGCCGTCCGATCGCGAGATCGGACGACTTAAGATGCGTCCGCACCCGCTGCGTTGCGCGCCCGCCCGCGCGTCTGATTGCGTGTCCAATTGTGCATCCAATCGTGCATCGACGCTATAAGGCGCACGCGGCCGTCCGATTTCCATCTGACGCTCCACCCGCGCCCAATCGCTGCGCCTTCCAGCCCCTCTCCACGGCTCGAACCCGTGCCCCGCACTCGCGATAGCGCACTCGACCACTGCGCTATGGGGCGCAGATGGTCGAGCGGACGCTTTTAAATGCGAGCACCCACAGCAGTTGGATTAAGATCCAACGGCGGAGAGCGATCGGGCGCGCGGCCTTCACAAGATGAAGTGGCCGTTTGGGCAGCTGAGATGGCGCCACGTGGCACTATCTTGGCTATCCATCTTCTGGAAGTTGTACATGGTGCCACGGATGTCGGATTGACTGGATTTTTGTGTCGTTGGGCTGCGATCGTCGATTCGAATTCATCCGTGCGGTCGGATTTGTTATCTGAAGTGTGGATTTTCACCATCCTGGCCCTTGATCTTCTAGGGTTCCTCGGTCACTATCTGATGCTACGGATGCCTGATTAGGGCGATCTTGGAGTTGTTGAACTCCAATCGTCACTCTGATCACATCCATACGGTTGGATCTTTGATCCGAGGTCCTGAAAAAAATGTTTGCCCTATCCAAGCACATAAAAGGAGACAATTAACCTCCATTTTATTCAAACTACTCTAAATGCAAGATGATGCATGTTATGCAATATTTATATCATGAAATGCAATCCTATGCTTAAGAGCATGCATAAATAGACATTTTAAGTAGTGTAAATGTGTTTACATCATACCCCCATGCCTATCTTTTGCTAGTCTGTAGCAAAAACTATATGCTATTTATAAAAGAATTAGGTTGGATTATTTGGACTTGAGTTATTTTCAATCATTAAGAAATTATCTACTTAGGAACTGAACTTTCAAAGACACAACAGTGCCCGAGTATCAGCCAAAATGCAGACCGCCTCAAGCCCTCGCCTTATTAAAAAAAAAAAATTTTTTTTTTCTCTTTTTCTCTTTTCTAATTTTTTTGATTTTCAAATTTTCGGGTTTAAGAGTGGCTTTCTACGGCCATTCAACTCACCCAAAATTTGATGAGAACTCTAAGCTTTAAGCATCTTATTGTGATTGTGATAGACTCGTTGACCGGCAGTTAGAACGGACTTCGGATTTCTACGCCTCTAGGTGACCTCAAAAAGACTTCTGCCTAAAGGTGTATCTTTACAACCGGTAGCTTTCTCCCTATTATTTTTTACGGGGTCAACACAAGGGTGAATCCAGTGTATATCTCCCCGGTTTATTCTACTTCTCCGCTTCTTCCTAAGTGTTTTAGGAATTTTTTTTTAGTGCATTTACTGAGCTGGGTTCTGGACAATCGGTCGATGAGCTGTTACCACCGACAACTTGCCAGCCATACTTATGCGGCGAAGTGTGGCTTATTTCTTTTTGTTCTTTTCTCCTTTTCTCTTTGATTTTTTTTTTTTTTTAAATAGGTGGCTTCCTTGGTCTAAGATTTACCTAAGGGCAGGAAAAAGAGAAAGGTCCAGTGACTGGGCTTTGCACAACCTACCTATGGGCTGTTACCCATGATAACTTGCCAGCCATATCACCCTAGAAGGTTCATTAGCTACTCAATTTCCGTTAGAATCGCCGAACAACGAGTCAGTGCAAAGAAAGTGTGTAGATGCTTAAGACTCAAAATTCCCTCAAATCAGAGGGCAGGTTGATAAGTCGTCTACTTATCACCCAAACTTATTTACTCCAATTACGAAAGAATTAAGATGGCGAGGAATCGAAAGACAAATCCACATTTTAGTGGATACACAGGCTGATTAAGTCCAAAGACCTGAAGGGTCTTTGTGTTCAAATCATAATGTAGTATTTCCTAAGATTGAAAATTTTCTTAAACCCAAATTCTCTTTTCTAATTCTAATTTTTTTTTTATAAAAGAAAATAAAACAAATCTACGAAGCTGACGAATGAATTCAAAGATGAATATCCACCCCCCATGCCTATCTAATGCAATGTCCTCATTGTATTAAAAAGAGATAAAACAGTGGAAAAGCGTAGAAAGCACTTGAATTGCGTGAATGTCAGGTCCACTCCGAGATGAAAACTAAGAAAAATCGTATATGTGCTGAGTTTAGTGCCTTCAGCTAGGCACACTATACAAGGAAAAGAAATGAAGAATTCACAAGTGCAGGTCAGAATTAGAATGAACAGAAGAATCCTCTGACCTGTCAGCAGAGGTCCACAGATGTGGACCAGATTGTGGTACAGACCCACACCCCATAATCGAGAATATCTTAGGTTCTGGATAAAAATTACCCAAAACCTAAAATCAGAATGCAAGTGGGGTCGAGCCTGCGATTTATGAGGATGCAACCCAAGACCAAAAAGTTGGGTTACAGAGAATTGAAGCTCAAAAGGATAATCGTTGAATGTGTGCTTGAGTTGAACATCCTCGAAACAAATGTCGTAAGGGTTCTGATTTGATGGTTTAAGCTTAAAAGGAACCCTTCGACTCAATCTTCCATTTCCTCCAGAATTAACTTCCCAAATCAAAACTTCCCAGCTCCTATCCTCCTCATTCAGCATATCAAATTCCAGGACCTCTTGTATATTCATCACCCCGTCTGAAATCTCCAAGTCTAAATGATGTGGCAGAATCAAAATTGACTTGGGTTTAATTATCTCAGAATTAGAATCATCAATAAGCTCAACAGGGTGTAACTGATAATCAGGGTATTGAATTGATTCCTCTAGAAAATGAGATTCTAGATCCGTAATGTGTGCCCTAATAAGATCAGTGTCCTCAGTTATTGGGCTATCAAATGATCTATCAGATTCCTCAGGCCCAATCGTCTCACAGAAATCATGTTCAGAAAACTCGCGTAAGACTTCGCAACTTGAATCTTCACCATCAGGATTCGTATCAATGTATGTCTCAAAATCATTTGTCACTTTCTGTTCCAAGGAGACATACGTTTCCTCGTAACCCGACTTAGGGATCTCAGGTGAAGAAATCAGATCATCCTTAATTGGTTGTTTTAATTCAATCTGGTCAGCCTCGTAACACGTGTCCCCCCCAACAGGTGCCTGAGCGGGTTCTGTCATTGGCTTTCCTGAAGAGGGTTCATCCTGGGAATTATTCCAAGATTGAATCAAAGCATCCACGAATCTCATCCTCAATTTCGCTAATTTCCCAAGTAGAAACTCACCCGGGTTCTTATCCTTAACATCCTGGAGCCAATCCAACAAAGACTTGTTTAAATCATCAATCATTTCAATCAGGGGCTCCAATCTCTCAATGCAAGGTATTGGCTGAACTTCTAAAGATTGAATGATATTCCTCAAGTTAGCCAGAACCTTATCTTGAACCTGATTAACCTGAACCAAATGAGTTGGTTCAGGGTTGGGCGGGTTTAACATCAATGCAGAGGAATTAACGAATTGAGATTCGTTATACCCTTCCTGATAATAGGTCATTTCAGATTGTTGAAAAGATGGTGATGACCTAAAGGCAGTGAAATTAGAGGATGGGTAAGGATCGGTGTATCCTTCTTGATTGTAGATCGTATTAGGTTGTGCATGAAAGGAAGACGATCTATAATCGATGTAGCTCTGAGAAGGATAGAAATCAGAATCAAAGTGTTCAGGGTTAGACCCTAAACACGGGGGTCCGGAATTGTATCCCCAATCCGAATTATCCCAACTGACTGATGGTTGAATATGAGTTGGGATAATCGTCATGTTGAGGATAATTCACAACAGGAGGAAAAGAGCGGGAATGCGTGAAATATGTGGAAGGATTCATGAGACACAGGAGGAAGAAAGGTACCCTACAATACAAACAATCAAACCTGTCCTTAAATAGGTTAGCCTACAGACCTACAGACTCCCAAAACCCGTCTTGAGATAAAGGAACGATTTGATCTACTTCTGTCTGTTCAATCCAACCAGTTAGGAGGAGGGACTGGGGAGAAGGTTCTTCCTTCGGCTTATGCCTCCGGTTCCTAGTGTACCCCCCAGCCACGATCGTTTAACTCTGCTCCCCTAGCTAGACATCAGATTGAATAGTAGAAACAGACTAATCGAAAATAATCTCGTTCTGGGTTCTGAAGAGCGAGTCCAATCCTTAAGGCCAACGTCTACTCTGTTTTATTTAGGGCTGGTTTGAATGTGCTTTGGAATGTGATGGGCCCTTTAAATGGGTTGTGCCCTTAATGATTGATTGATTTGTGTGTGCGTGCACAACCAGTGGTTTTCAAGCAAGATTATTTTTGATGTGGTGAATTTTAAGGTTCAAATCTTGCTTAGTAGCTTTTAGGATTCAACTTTAGGTGTTTTCAAACAGGTTTCGTTGGCACACCAAGTTTTGCAAGCACAGGTGAAGATGTTTTCCTTTAAAGTTTAAAAAGAATGTGGAGTGCCTGGTAAATCCCTAAAAGTTGAACCAAATAGGCAGCTACTTGATGAGTTTATTTTATTTGAAGTGGTGCGGCCCAATCAACTCAAATAATTGGCCACAAATGCACCACTAAGTTAGGCACTCAAAAATGGTTAACCTAGAATAATTTCTACTTTGTTATATGTTGCTTTGTGTGGACCAGTTCCACGGATTAGAACCCGGTTGAGTAGAAAACAAATCAAGTTGATCAAGTGCCTTGAATGTGGGTGTGTGTTGTGTGTTTGTTGAAAATTACCCCACAAGATTATCATTTTGTTATTTTTTTTATGAATGAGGGTGGAATGAATGTGAGTGGAAATCCAAACAACCAAACTATTCTTAGGATTTATGCAAACACCTAGGTTAATTGGGATTTGGATTTAATGTGGAGAATGAAATCTATGGAGGGGGAAAGAATGGGGGATAACTTACAAAACCTTCCACAGCACTTTACTCCAATATACCGCTTTTGCTCGTCTCAAAAGAGTACCTGCAATTACAATAAGAAAGGAGAAAAGTGATGTAAATGATTTGTAAGTTACAAAACACGAAGAGAAATCAAAGAGCGTCGCCTCCCCGGCAACGGCGCCAAAATGTTGAAACATTTTTTGCGAATCGCTACGCTTACGTGTTTGGTTTTGGAAAACCTGTCGTTGTAGTTCGAAAGCGAGGAATTCGTGTTCAACAAATAAAATTTATACCGAAATGAAAATTTCGGGTCGAACACAGGGAGGCGGACGTTTGATTTAAAAACTTCGCGTTTCTTTTTATTTGTCACGAAGTAATTCAATTTAAACTATCTAATTATTTACAATTAATAAAAGAGAGAGGGTAAGAGAGAGAGAGAGTATTACACATGGAAATCAAAATGAGATGCAGAATAAACAAAGAATTTATCATAGAAGAGACTGTTCATTACAATTAGAATGCATAAAACAATTACACTAGAAAGCGATAAATTTACTCTAGAAAGCATTAAAACAATGGAGGGAGAAATGTCCTCCTCGACGGTCTCTTGGAGGACGAGTAGATTAATCTAGAAAGCAGTAAATCTATATTAGAAAGCAGTAAAAAGAATAGGGAGAGAGAAATCCTCCTCGACGATTGCTTGGAGGACGAGCCGGACGGGACAATGCCTAGACAAAGGAGAACAAAGCAGGACGAAGGAGGACGAAGCAGAAGAACGGGAATGAAGCAGCACGCCGTCGTCGTCGCGGGATCCACTTCCGAAGGGGAATGAAAATTGGACTTTATCTCGCGAGAAGCATTCTGGGTGTGGGACAAGCTTCTCTTGAGCTTTGGAGGGGTAGAGAGGAGAAAGAAGGGATGAGAATTTCGTATGGAGGGGGTCTACCTTTATAGTTGAAAGGAGTGGGGGCAAAATGGACATTACAACTTCAAAATAATAAAAGAGGGGTCTTTAGTGACGGATAAATCCGTCACTAAAGCCCCGACGTGGGCGTCGTGGCCGGCTCGCGTGCGCCTCCTCGCCTGCTCGCGCGCTCAACGGCTTGCGCACGTCCGCCGCTTTTCAGCCGTCCGATCGCGAGATCGGATGGCTTAAGATGCGTCTGCGCCCGCTGCGTTGCGTGCCCGCCGGCGTGTCTGATTGCGCGTCCGATTGCGCGTCCAATCGTACGTCGACGCTATCGGGCGCGCGCGGCCGTCCGATCTCCATCTGATGCTCCACCCGCGCCCAATCGCCGCGGCTTCCAGCCCCTCTCCACGGCTCGAACCCGCGCCCTGCGCTCGCGATAGCGCGCTCGACCACTGCGCTATGGGGCGTGGATGGTCGAGCGGACGCTTTTAAATGCAAGCGCCCACAGCCGTTGGATTAAGATCCAACGGCAGAGAGCGATCGGGCGCGCGGCCTTCACAAGATGAAGCGGCCATTTGGGCGGCTAAGATGGCACCACGTGGCACTATCGGCCGTCCATCTTCTGGAAGTTGTAGATGGTGCCACGGATGTCGGATTGACTCAATTTTTGTGTCGTTGGGCTGCGATCGTCGATCCGAATTCATCCGTGAGGTCGGATTTGTCATCTGAAGTGCAGATTTTCACCATCCTGTCCCTTGATCTTCTAGGGTTTCCCGGTCACTCTCTGATGCTACGGATGCCTGATTAGGGCGATCTTGGAGTTGTTGAACTCCAATCGTCGCTCTGATCACATCCATACGGTTGGATCTTTGATCCGAGGTCCCGACAAAATGTTTGCCCTGTCCAAGTACATAAAAGGAGACAATTAACCTCCATTTTATTCAAACTATTCTAAATGCAAGATGATGCATGTTATGCAATATTTATATCATGAAATGCAATCTTATGCTTAAGAACATGCATTAATAGACATTTTAAGTAGTGTAAATGTGTTTACATCACCCAAACTCCTAAATCCAATTATTTTAAATTATTAGCGATTTTGCGTACTACAACGATTACATTTTGAAACATGCATAGAATTGACTATCAATTTGGCATCGTTACCAGGGAGGCAACAGAGTTCGCTGCATATTTGCTTTCGCTTTTACATTCAATTATCTAACTCATTTTTATCTATTTCTCTATTTGTGTGCAAGATCTCATGGTGACTCAAGGTTTCATAGATGAACAGTAGACTCAGAATAAAGTGTGGTTCAAGAACTAGATAGGTATTTGCATCTTAGACTTAGGTTTATTTTGAATCCTATGTTAGATTTACTTTAGGTTTATTTGAAAAAAAAAATTATTTGTCCTTCTAGGTGTTTGTTCGAACCTTAGGATAGAAGTATTTGTTTGTTTGATTTGATTGCATTTTTAAAAAAATCTCTTTGGTGGGTCTTGTCCTTTTCAAATCACAAAAATGACCATTCTGAAGTTTGGGCTACTAATAAACAAAGTTTTCAAAAATAAATTTCCAAAATTATATTGGTCCAAAAATTAACAAATTACACCTAGACGTGTGTTTTGAAGTTAAGAATTATCCCTAAAAATTTCATGGCTTAACTCTTAGTAGAAAAAAAATAAAAATTCAAGGACCAGACCCTTATCAAAAATATGATATGTTCCTAATTTCTATTAGTGTTTGAATTTTATTTTTTTCTAAAATTTATAATTGAGTGAAATAACTTGAAGTGGTTTCCTAATCAAAATACCTTTCTCTGAAAACAATTTGAAAATTTTTTTAGGCATGCACTTCCTTATTAATGATAAAAGCTAGCTGGGGGTCTTTTCTGACTTTTAAACCTTAGTACACAAACAATAGTGGGAAAAATACTAACGGGGGCTTAAAATTTCTAAAAAAATATTTTTTGGTTTCCTCATTCAGTGGTGTTTGAGAAACAATAGTTTCTTTGTTTTGGGAAGCACCACTTGATCTAATTAAAACTGATCCATTATCTAGAAGCTGCCTACCTAGGTTCAAATTCTAGGGTTTCAATTAGGTGCTCATACTTTTCTGAATTATCAAGGAAATATACAATCATCCGTGCTTAAAAATTTGTGTGCCTTCACAAGAACATTTCTTGAATCTATTATTTCATTAAAACCCTAAAATCCCTCTATAAATAAGATCAATCCTAAAACTCATCTCATCGTAAACATCTTGTTTGAGGACCCTATTGGTTGTGCACTACACTTTATGAAATCAGATAACTAAGGACAACTACCCAATCATGACCATCATCTCCAAGAGCACCACTGTCCTAAACCTAGAAAAAGATTAGATGTGTCCTAGGGAGGATTATTATGTTTCTGGGTTCACTAAGGTTAATTCGGGTTAAGCCAAGGCTGTGTCTATTTGGATAAACTGGTGACAAGAAAGGTCGATGCGGTAACCACGTTAGCCCTTAGTGGTGTCCCGCCATGCAGGGTGTCCTAGGGGGTCCCACCTTTCTGGCCAACCAAGTAATTCACAGGTTGGTTTGATTCAAATTGGCATTAGGGTACCTATATTAGGTAAGATAGGGCTAACCAAATAAGGACAGAATTGGTTGCTTGATTTTTGCACACACCTTTCTATCTCATGTTCTCTTCGCATCTCTCCACTTCTTCTAAATCATGGATTTTAATGCCTATCCTTCTTATCCTGCCTACCCACAACATGATTTATATTTTGACTAAAGTAGACCTTATCCACAGTCTACTTGGGATGACTCCCATTAGAGTTGGGGATGTTAGTGCTTAAGTACTGATCTTATTTATTTTGATGTTTTATGCACAATTATATTTTGTTGTAAAGTTGTTTGCTCATTAATTTAAATGCTCATCAAATATTTATGCTAGAAGATTTCAATGGTGAAGCAAGAAAGACCCCATGATGATGAAGATGTTGATTGAGAAAAGAGAAGATCTAAGAAAATCAAATTTGATGATTCCAAGCCTCTTCTACATTTTATTTTAAGTCATTTAGGGTTTTTGTTAAGGGCCATATGTACACAAACACATTCACATTTAATTCCAAGTGTCAAAATGCAAATTTTATAAAGTTTATTATGTGCATAAAATAAACATAAAACTTCTAGAAGGCCAATTATAATAATTATAATTTAATTCTCTCAAAAAATGTGTAAAATACTTTTTAATATATCATAAAATAAAAATGAATCTTCTAGATTGGGTGGTTACACTTTCTAGAAGGGCAGTTACATGTTTCAAGCAAAGCATCCCTTCATATAAGTGGTTACAAGATTGTTTGCACCCTTTTAAAAAAGAAAACTTCCAAAATAACAAACACTTTGAGATTCTATTGGCTACAGAATTAATTGATTAACTAATCAACTAATTTTGCTGAACAATTTTTTGTAATTTTTCAAAAGGCAAAACAAACTTTTTTAATCTATCAACTAATCGATTAATTACATTTTCATCAGTTATATTCAAATTTAAACATGTGATAATGGCTAGTTGGTTATCAATGATTAGTGTAAGTTCCTTACAAACATTCATAGTTTCCTATTTCTCATTCTATAAATACCCTACATGGGTTCCTTCATTTTTACAGACTTTTGATACAAGTTTCTCTTACATTCTACTTGCAAATTATATTCTTGAGAAGTTACTCTCTACAATCCATGACAACTTTGTACTTTCAAAGAAGCGTTCTCCACTCCAACTTTTGTGCTTCAAGAGAATTCAAAGAGCCTACTTCCTTGTTGTGCCAACATTGTGCTTCACTCCAAGTTTTTACTTCCTTCACGCTAACTTGTTCTACTTGTTAGGGAAGTAAAAGGGAGTATCTTTGTTTATTTGATCTTGCTTCATATATTCACACTATTATCTTTGGAAGCATTTTTATCAAACAGGTTTCTTGCTATTAGAACCAATTGCATACATCTTTCTAGACATTTTCTAAGTACACTTCCTTTACGCAAAATTTATTTTCAATTAAAAGGAAGTTTTCAAGAGAATATATTTCTTAAAGTTTGTTCTACACGCAAATCCTTTATATTAAATTTTGTTTCCCTTACGCCAAGATATATTTATATTCAAAGGGAATTGAAAAGAATATCTCTGAGTCCCATTATATTTGATTAGAACACTTGCACGTTGGCTCAATAAGACTTGTATTAATTTTGTTATCTCCTGCTTTTTGTAATTTGGGTGCTGGGGTTGTTTGTTCGTTGAGAAATGCGTTAAAGATTATTTCTATTATTGTAGCTGCGAATCACATCAAAAAAACTAATATTTATAGATTTTTCGGTAAGTATCTAGTCATTCATAGGGAGGCAAAACACGATTTTTATGCGAAAGCTTTTCAGAAAGTCATTCTAAGCAAATATTTATATATTTATATATGTATATATGCTCATTCATGATCTCGGATAAACATTTTATTAATCAAGAGGATGTCTCATAAATCTAATGTAATTGAATAACATGAAACAGAAGAATAAACTATGGAGGAGGAAAAGGAGAAGAGAATGTGGTGGAGATGATGGATCCATTTGTGGGATGCTTGTGAGAAGTGCGGCAGCACTTCAGATCCAAGGTGCCAGGAAGAAGACCAGAAAGAAGTTGTAGAGAGAGAGGTTGGAGATCTGTTTGGTGGGAGTTGCCTCTCAACTGGGGGCCCTGGGCTCTTTTTATAGCTTTAATGAGGGGCAAAGTAGGCATTTAAGCCCCCAAAACCGTGCAACAACCTTAGGTTGATCAGATCTGTCGATTGAGAGATCAACAGCCCAGATCATGCATAAAAAAAAACCTTCCCAGATGCCTTATACATGCGGATCTCTCCTCTAGTTGACACGTGGTGCGCTCAGTGCCCTTGATCCACAATTGCACGGCTCTGATTCGCGCTCACCCGCACCACCTTCGTACTTCAATCGTAGACGCTGAAATCACGCAAGCACTTTGTGCTCGATCTTTAGCTGTCCGATCTCATGATCGGATGGCTTAAAATCACTAAGCCCACCACCTTTGAATTCCTACCGCACGCGCACGTGTTTGGTTGTGCGTGATCATGAGCGTGGCCATCCAACGCTCATCAGCGTGCCATGCCTCCTCACCCACACCGTTGATTGGAGATCCAACGGTATGATTTCATCCATGCTCCACCGCCTTCTAATTTCATGTGCCAAGCAATTCGAATGCGTGTTGTTCACTCTTGCTTGGGCGTGCTCTCCGTTGTGCTACACGCGCAGATTGTCGCGCTGGCCATTTCGTGTGCAGCCGTCATCAGCCATTGGATAGAGATCCAACAGCTAAGCTTGATCTTCCTTGATGAGGTGTGGTTGGCGCGGCAACGTGGGTGCATCGTAGCTATTGGATGACAATCCAACGGCCCACAATGTGCGGAGGGAACCCTTCATAGATTGGGATGGTGCTCTTGGGCAACTGTGATGGCACCACATGGTGCCATCGTAAATGTCCATCTTCTCTTCTTTGTAGATCATGCTATAGTTCTCCAATCGAGATGATTTTTGCATCATTGGACTATGATTGTTGATCCAAATCTATCCATGCGATCAGATTTGGCATCTGAGGTCTGGATTTTCATTTCTTTGCCTCTTGCTCCTTGCTCTTCTGCGAACTCCATAGAGTGGACTCTGTAGAATGCTACGGGAGTCTGATCAAGGCGATCTCGAAAGTGTTGGGCTCCCATTGTTGTTCTAAGCAGATCCATACAGTTGGATTTCTCATGCGCAGCCTCAAATTCTCTGCAATCAATATCGACTCTCTTTTAGAGCATAAAATGGAAGTATTATCTACAAAGCTACCAAACTAACTACTATGCAAATTATGATGCTTATGCATGCATTGTTCCTAGGTTATGCTAGAATCTGACTTACTTTAGGTAGATTAGGTCGTATGATTACTGTGCAATCACACCCCCATGCCTGAATTTTGCTAGTCCCTAGCAAATGCAAGACTAAATACAGAGCGATGCTAAATGAGTAATTTCTATCAAGAGCTCAACTAGAGATTTATTTCTTTTGTTTTCATCCAAAACCTTAGAAATCCAGAAAGTTGTGAAAGTGTAGTGTTGTAGCCACTACACTAAATGGATCCAAGTGAAAAGTCAATCCACATTTAAAGCTCGTATTTGACCCTTAGTAAAATTCTATTGGAATAGGAAAACTTCTTCCCTTGGGATTATAAAAGATTATGTAATTTTAGCCCTGACTTTTGGCTTAGGTAAAAGATGTCTGAGTTAAGTAGGTTTGTATTTGGTGGCTTACACTCTTCTGGTGCTACATATAGGCTAGTATTACAGAATCTAGATTTCCAGACTATTAAATAAATCAACTTAAATAGAGGTAGAGAAACTGTGTTTTCTTTAGTTACTTTATATCCATTCTCTCTCTTTCTTTTTTTCTTTCTTTCTTTTTTCCTTTTCTTTTCTTTTCTTTTCTTTTTCTTTTCCGAGCTCACAATCTCACCAGATTTATAAGTATATTTGGTGGCCTTTAATGGCATTAATACTTTAATTAAGTTCTAATAACCCTATGACTAAGTCAAAATTCCTTGGCCCTTATTCGGGCGATCAAAAATACAGAAAAGTAGGTCATGGCTGTATTTGGTGGATTGTAAAGGGAATGTGTATTATTGCCTCAATGTGCTAATCACAACGCAATTAACACACTTTTTTTTCTTTTTTCCTATTTCTTTTTTTTTTTTGCTTTTCTCTTACTTTTCTTTTCTTTTGTTTTTTTTTACTAACATAATGCAGCACTATGCACATTTTTATTCACAAGGCATTATTCAGGATTGAGGGTGTTCAAGAGGATATCGGGTGGCTTATTTGGGGGAAGTGCCTGTTCTTGACACTAGGAAAGGAATGGATGGGACAACATATTTCTGAACTTAACATTAATACCCTCCTTCAGCCGAGGATTCCGTAAAGGATGGTCGTAACCATTCACCTTAGTTCTAGTTTTATTAGAACTCGCTCTCTGTGTATTTGCATTATTTGGTAGCTCTCCAAAAATTCACACACTAAGAATTTGTATGCAGGAACCGAGAGCGAAAACTATGCCTAACTTCGAGTATCATTGTTCAATTACCCAGAGACTAAGATTCCTTATACTAGCCTTAAAGCACCAGTAGACTCTCTACTCTCACTTCGCACTTGTTTAGTGGATCTATTAGAAGATGGTTTGCCAGACTCCCTAATTATTGTCCAAGGGCTCAGGAGAAGAACTTGCTTCTTGAAAAACTAAAGATATTTATTGATCTTCACAGAGGATCCATTGCAAATTCTACGTGTAAGTGTGAAATCGTACTAGATTCTAAATTCAGGAATCAACTTAAGAGTACATCTCTAATAAAACCTTCTTGATAAAAATTCTTTATGACTGAATGCAAAATTTTTTTTTCTAACATAAAAATAAGACATGTAATATCCACCCCCCCATGCCTATTCATTATAATGTCCTCATTAAAATGTATGCAGGAAAATCAAAATGTAATAAGCAAAAGGAGGGGATATCACCTGACTGAGCTTGTTAATCTAGGTTAGATTGATAATGAAAAATACCTATACAAAATACCGAGTTGCCTTCCAGCCAGCGCTAAGTTTAACATCATTTGCCGAACCTAAACCTAAAAAATTAATGATCAAATTAATGTGTTGAGTCAGGGTTAAATTGAAGATATGATCATGCAGCCCAAGAATCAGTGATCCATAAATGCGAATCAGCTGATGGTGAATACCAAGCCTAAAAGGTCAGAAAAATAAAATAAATGAGCTTGGAATTATTTGTAGCCAGGTGCTACAAAAGAGAGAAAAATAAGTACGGGTGCCAGAGTGGAAAGTAGACAGTGGCAACCTTATAAGTTAGGCATATGAGGTGGGTAAAGAGTGGTCAGTGGGGAATAAATCATACAGGTCCTGAAAGTGATGGGAAATGAAAGGAGCAACCTGAGTGGTGTAGTCTGAAATGGTATAAGGAACCACTTTGTAAGTCAAGTTAGGTGTGGATGGATGTAAAGCAGGTGAGTCAAATAAAATCCAGTGGTCCATCTCAATAGTTCTAGATTCACCTAAATCATGTTGGATATCAGTATCCTCAAGCTCATCCCTAGAGTGATAAAAAATCTCATACGAGCTGCCCAAATCCTGTCTTAATTTATGATGCAATGCGGTGAAAATTCATTTTTCCTTAGAATCATTTCCCTAGGGGGAGTAAGATCAGAATCTAGATTAATCAAGGCCTCAAATCCTTTTTGTTTTGTGAATTTCTGAGTAGGATTATAAATTTGATCCCAGTTGTCTTTCTCTTGAACTACATCTTCTAAGGGAATGTCTTCTTGTTTCTCATTAATCAAATCAAGTTCCTCAAAATCCCATGATTCAACTAAATTCTTTGCTTCCTCAGATAAATCATCATAAGTCATCCCTAATAATTTTGTAATCTATTGAACATCTTTTTCATAAAGGGATTGTCTATTTTGTTTAATCTCGAGATGTTGGGGATAAGAGTCAAGGTTTTCCTTAGGACTCTGGTAGATGGGAAGAGAAGGGTGCAAATTAGCTGATACAGAAGTGGAGGTAGATTTGTCTTCTATATGGAATATGTCAGAATGATTAATATCATCGAATCCAGATATCGAATCATCTAAGCACATCTGATCATGGTAATCCTCGGACAAAGTCATATCAAAACCATCCAACCGTGCCTGGTTAGGAGTGTCACTGTCCCCAATCCTTCAGTCTTCTTGATGGGGATCTTCATAATCTTGTTCTGATTCTCCCAAATTTTTTGAGGTATCCAAATCTAAATCATCCGCATGGTCCAATTGTGCATCTTTTGGCATAAAGGATTGTAATTCAAGTTCTGAATTTAGATTCTTGAGTAAGTCTTTCTCCTCAAAGTTAGTCTTTGGGATATCAAAATTATCAATTAATTTAGATGTAGGTTTGGGTAGGATCTGTTCTGGATAATCATAGAGTTGGTGGGTGGGCTCGGTGTATGTAAAGGTTGGGATTGGATAAGATGCCATACTTAAGGTTGGATCCTCAACCTTAAGTGGCTTACCACCAACTTGTGGCACACTCTGGCCAGGTCTATGACATTGTGCTTCTCGGATTTTATTGAGTTCTTTTGCCAGGTTATTTGTATTTCTTTTATTAGCTTCTCTCATCTCTTGGACTACTTCGAGTAATTGGGTAATCTCATGATCACCACCATGGTCAGGGGTTTGAGTGAGCTGAGGATAATAATTTCTAGGATTTCTAACTTCAGTCAAATCAGAATATCTATCATTTGAATACCTAGGGTAAGAATCATATCCTTGGTTGGGTGGTGTAGGGTTATCCCAATAAGAAAGTGGAGTGGTTTGGGTGGAATTGGGATAATTTGCAAAGTGATTTCGAGGATAGCATTGATATTCTAGGTATTGAGACTCTAAGGCATATCCCTGACGAGGGGAGAGATGAGTCCAATCAAGATAGTTGGTCATGTCAATCAGGTGGTGGTCCTATATGGAGAGTGTCTCTTGAGATTGTGGAGATCCTTGATATCCAGAAATTTGTGTGGAATTCTATAAGGATGAGGTAGGCCTGGATGTACCAGGGGAATATGAGGTGTAGGAAAGGGAATCAAGTCCCGGGCATTGAGGAAGGTCCTCCCATCCTGAAGAAGTTGGAGTAAGGGATGGTTTGGGATAAGGAGAAAAGGAGGAATAGTGGGAAGCAAAAGAGTATGGGTCCAAGTTCTCCTCAATCGGTTCTTCCTCATGGTAATTACCCATGGGAAAGGATTCGGACACAGAAAAATTGGGTTTTCTCCTTAGATTACTCTCTAAAGGTGGTACCAAATCAGGGTTCAGAGACCTTCTAGCATCCATGTACCTGAAGAAAGTTAATAGATGAGAGAGAGAAGGCAAATGAGAGAATCCCCACCCTCACAGTACAGACCATCAAGATAATCCTTAGAGTGTAAGCCCTAATTAAACCTAATCTTGGCTTCCCAAAATATAACTAGGTTAGATCAACCCTTGAATTACTTGGCTGGCCAGAAGGGTGGGACCCCCTAGGACATCCCGCATGGTAGGACACCACTAAGGGTTAATGCAGTTACCGCACCAACCTTTCTTGTCACCAGTGGGTCAAAGTAGATAAGGCCTTGACCTTAGCCCAATCTAAGTTCAAGTTACCAAGAAGATTAGTCTTACCTAGGGCACATCTACTTAGTTTTAGGTTTAGGCTTGAGGTGCTTTTGGAATATGATGGGCATTAGGGGGTGTTGCCCTTAAAATTGATTTCAGAAGTGTGAAGTGCATAGGCAAGGGGTTCACAAGCAATTTTTTTTATGATGAAGTGAATTTTAAGGTTCAAATGATTGTATAGTTGTGTTTTAGGGTTCACTTGAGTAAATATCTTCATACAATAGTTCTGATAAGGGACACAAGAGGTTTGCAAGTCCCAATTATTTGATAAATTTTCTTTAGGTATGGAAATGCAAGTGTGCTCTACCCTTAATATGAAACCTTAAGCGCAGATAGTGCTAGATGGTCCTTTTAAGTCCAAAATTAGGCAAGTGGTGCGACCCAAACAAGGCAATCAATTGGTCTTATTGCACCACTAACTAGGCACTCAGAAATAATTTTTTCAAGAATTTTAATGCACATTTTTTATCTTCTTCAGATTTAAAGTGTACTGAGGCTTCTACAGTCTATTTTGACCCCAATTGGTGATTGAATAGTATGTACAATCAAACATACATAAAATATTTTTTTTCCAGATTTTTCCTAAATTCTTGATTTTCATAGGAATTTAGTGCCACAAATTTCAAGTCAATTTGAGTTGTATAAACATTCCTATGATATGTTGAACTCCCAAAAATTAGGAACAATAACTGATTTGATAACAGTTCAATGTGCTAACTTTTAAAATTTTTATATATTCCAAAATTATGCAAAATTTGGATATGTTGTTTCTGACTTCAAAACCCACATCCAATAAAAGTTTTAGAATTTTTGGATGCATGAATTTTTGGGAATTGAATTTTTAATATGAGAATTTGTGTTAGCCCGAAAATTGATTCCCACCAACAAGAGAGTTTTTCTTTTTCCAAAAGGCAAGCAAATGCTAATCCTAAAGTTCAAGCAAGCACCTATTTTTTTTTGGGTTTTTTTTTCAAAAGAAGATCTAACCTAATCTAATATATGAGTACTTACTTGAGATTCAAACCCATTTTTTTCCGTTGCTACACATGTATTCTCGTAATTTTATGATTCCACTACACATGCAACCAAATAGCAAGTTAGAATCTCAAAAAAGCACTTTACAAGAAAAGCTTTAAAAATTTTCGTTGCCTCCCCAGCAATGATGCCAACTTGTTCGCCACGAAATGCGTTAAAGATTATTTCTATCATTGTAGTTGTGAATCATGCCGAAATAAATAATATTTATAGATTTTTCGATAAGTATCGAGTCATTCGAAGGGAGGAAAAACATGATTTTTATGCAAAAGCTTTTCAAAAAGTCATTCTAAGCAAATATTTATATATTTATATATGTATGTATAGACAAACATTCATGATCTCGGATAAACATTTTATTGATCAAGAAAATGTCTCATAAATCTAATGTATTTGAATAATATGAAACAGAGGAATAAACTATGGAGGAGGAAAAGGATAAGAGAATGTGGTGGAGATGATGGAGCTGCTTGTGAGATGCTTGTGAAAAGTGCGACAGCACTTCAGATCCAAGGTGCTAGGAAGAAGATCGGAGAGAAGTTGTAGAGAGAGAGACTAGAGATTTGTCTGGTGGGAGTTGCCTCTCAACTGGGGGCCCTGGGGCTCTTTTATAGCTTTAATGAGGGGCAAAGTAGGTATTTTAACCCCCAAAACCATGCAACAACCTTAGTTTGATCAGATCCATTGATCGGGAGATCAACGAACCAGATCATGCTTCAAAAAAACCTTCCCAAACGCCTTATACGCCGGATCTCTCCTCTGGCTGGCACGTGGCGTGCTCAACGCCTTTGATCTACAATCGCATGGCTCTGATTCGCGCTCACCCACACCTTCTTCGCCTTTTAACTGCAGATGTTGAAATTGCGCAAGCACTCCACGCTCAATCCTCAGTCGTCCGATCTCCCAATCGGATAGCTTAAAAGCATTGCACCCACCGCCTTTGAATTCCTACCGCGCACGTGCGTGTGTTTGGTTGTGCATGATCATACGCGTGGTCATCCGACGCTCGTCAGTGCACCTCGCCTCTGCACCTGCACCATCGATTGGAGATCCAACAGTGTGATTTCATTTGTGCTCCACCATCTTCTAATTTCATGCTCCAAGTGGTTCGAACACGCATCATTCGCTCTTGTGTGGGTGTGCTCTCCGCTGCGCTACACGCGTGGATTATCACGCTTGCTATTTCGTGTGCAGTTGTCATTAGCCGTTGGATGGAGATGCAACGGCTGAGATTGATCTTCCTTGATAAGGTGTGGCTGGAGAGGCGATGTGGGTGCATCGTGGCCGTTGGATGATGATCTAATGACCCACAATGTGCAAAGGGAAACCTTCAGAGATGGAGCGGCACTCTTAGGCGGCTATGATGGCGCCACATGGTGCCATCGTAGCCGTCCATCTTCTCTTCTTTGTAAATCATGCTTTGCGATCATTGATCCGGATCCGTCCGTGCGATCGGATTTGGCATCTGAGGTTTGGATTTCCACCTCTTTGCCTCTTGGTCCTGGCTCTTCTGCAAACTTCGTAGAATGCTACGGGAGTTTGAATAAGGCAATTTTGGAAGTGTTGGGCTCCTATCACCATTCTAAGCAGATCCGTATGGTTGGATTTGTCATCCGTAGCCTCGAATTCTCTGCAATCAATATCGTCTCTCTTTTAGAGCATAAAATGGCAGTATTATCTATAAAGCTACCAAACTAACTACTATGCAAATTATGATACTTATGCGTGCATTGTTCCTAGGTTATGCTAGAATTTAACTTAATTCAGGTAGATTAGGTTGTATGATTATTGTGCAATCATTGGTGGCTTCCCATTCTTCTAGTGAGTGAAGAACAAAAGGCCTTCTTATGGGTCATAGAAGAAGGGTTTATGTGATTGAGGCTCACTACTCTCTGTTTAAGTAGTGAAGGTTAGTGGATTTCTTGCTTGGAGAGCAAGAGGAGAATCCTAGTTGAGGATCATCTTGGTAGAGGTTTTTCCCAATTTGGATTTCCTCTATAAACCTTGATATTATTTGTGGATTGAATTTTTGCATTTGCCATAATTTCTATTGAATATTTAAAATATACAATTCACCCTGCTCTTGTATAATTATCAGGGGATACACCTCAGATCCTAGGTACTTAGGATATCCATCATATTTTCAACACCTGTGCAATTCCTATCCCAATTTCACCCAACCTACACTACCCTTCTATTGGGATAGCCCTGCCCTCTCCCCCCAGGGATATAATTTGAACCCTAGGTGATGTACAACTACCTCAATTAATCAGTCGTTGTTAAGTTATAGTATAGGAAGCAAGGTAATCAACACAATTTATAAATTTATACTAATTAAGTCTAGATCATTCACTGGGAGGCTAAATTAGCATAACATTCACCATTTATTCTTAATTTAATTCTTATTCTTAATTAATGATTACTATAATTAACCAGCTTAACTTATATACATAACTATTATATTACTTAATTTAGTACTATAAATACTTAACTAACTACTATATATACATTCCTACTATAATTTACTTAATATACATACTATGTATAACTATTATTACTTGAGTTAACTTATAAGTTACGTGTATACTCAGTGTACATAATTACCAACAGCTTACTTAATTACTTAATTAAGCTACACATAATGCTAACTTAACTATTATATTAATTACATTATAATTACTAAGTACTTAAAATTACTACGTAGATTATAATACTATTTAATACATACTTAATAATAAAGTATAAATATAGTTATAGTATAAGTTAACTATACTAATTAATTACATACTTAACTAGCTACTTAATTAACTAATTAATTACTACAATATATTATCCACATGAATAATTGCATAAAAATGAATATTAATAACATGGCAATTATTCCATAATGAAAAGAAAGATTTTTGTATTGAATTCTAGAAAGAAATATTAAAAATGCTATTTTGAAACAACCATTAAATCCAAATTCATCTATTGCAGACTTAGGCTTTATTCTCATTTAACAGTTAATCTTAATCAGTCCTTCAAATCTCACATAAGCCTTCACAGGACTCTAAGTGTTCTCAACACTTAGCCACAAAAAGGATTAGGGACACATGGCTTTCGCAGGATCAACGGCTAAGATGACCAAATCGGTACCACTACTAGCCACATGTCACCATCATATCCTCCCACCTGACACCTGGAGGCCACTTTGCAGTGCCACATCATCACTTGCACAAGCACACACATACACTCACTCACACATGTACCCTGCGCTAATGACTGAGCGGCATACTCGGCAATTCTTTTTATATGGCTTCAGTGGCTCCTCACTACTCAAGGTGGGATTATATTGTCCCCTCTCTTCTTTGTGTCAATGCCATTGTTACGAGAAGTACGTGTTTTATTAAATATGCGAAATAGTGCCATTGTACGCGTAAATCCTCAATCAACTCTTAAATTTGTAAACCTAGATAGTGGAGTATCTAGGGTCGTCCAAAGAGGCCAATTTGTTAGTCACAAAGTTGGTTCTCTCTCTCACCTCTCAAATCCGCACTTGTATTTTTGTATTTTTTACTTTATTGTTGTTAGGGTTTTCAAAACAATCGGGCAACAGTAAGCGAAGATAACTATGCTAAAGACTACACCTATCAACTATTGCTAAGTGACAAGAATGTCCTCTCTTCTAAGCTCATCCTAGGCAAGTGCGCCTAGGGTAATTAGAAGAGAGTAGAGGTGCACTAAAGAAATAACAACAAAGCACACTAACTAGAAAAACATGAAATTGGAAGGCCAAATTGGAACTTGTATTACTAGCAAACTGGATGAAATGTAGCTGAATGCTTGTTACATAAAAGATAAGGAAACACTAGCTAATACAAGAAAATATAAAGATAAAGAAGAGAAGGGATCCTCTAGTAGAGCTTTGGATAGCCTTGCTCCAAGTATGGTTGCTCCGGCACTTAAAAAGGATTCCCCTTGGCTTCTTCAAGTAGTTCTCCAAGCTTTCTCCTCCAAGGTGGGCATCAACCACTTGCTACTTCTCAATGCCTGGTCGTTTCCCCTTTGTGGAGATCTCCTCCTTGGCATGGCACAAGGAAGAAGAGAGAAGAGGAAGAAGACACCAAGGGGGTGGGTAGGATGCCCCCTTAATCTTCGTCTCTTCTTCTCCTTCCTTGGTCATGGGTATAGTGGATATAGGTAGAGAAATGTGGCAACCAAGGATGAAAATTATGTGGTGGTAGGGTAGGGTATTTATAGGATGGGAAGGGGGGTAGTTATGGTGTTTTTTGGAGGGAAATGAAGGGGTCCTTGGATATTTTTGGAGGTAAAAATGGGAGGGAAATGAAGAGATGCCCTGGTTTTCCCTCCAGAAATACCTTCTAGAAGGTGTTGATTTTGGAGGGAAAAAATAGAGGGTGGAGATAGGTTTGATGGTGGATATATGGTGGTGATGGAAGGGATAGTTAGCACCAAAATGAAGTAGGAGTAGGTGGTCTTTTTGGTCAAGCTTAGGTAGTAGGGTAGTAGGCCATGAAGTGGAGGTTGGTTGAGCTAAGCTTAGCTAAGCTAGCTTAGCTAGTAGATGAGTAGTGGAGAGAGGAGGTAGAACTAGTGTTTTACAGGAGAAGAGCTAAAGGGAGCTGGAAAAGACTGCATTGGAGCTAATGTCTGCTGAAGGTAGCTGAAGTGGAGCTCAGTAGCTAGCTTAGCTTGCTAGTTCTTTGCTAACGGCTAAGCCAAGCTAATCTGAGCTGGATTCTTCTAATGTGAGCTGAGGTAAGCTGGGTCTTGTCTTCTCAGAGAACACCTAGCTAGCTGGAGTAGCTAGCTTAGGTTAAGTAGCTTAGCTCAACCAAGTTGAGCTGAGTTGAGTCTTTGGGAGCTAGACTTGAGCTAGCCTAAGCTGGTTGAGATCATCTTCAGCTTACTAGGTCTAGCTAGTTGATGGCAGTAGCTAGTCCTAATTAGGTTGAGCTTCCAGTGAACTATTTTGAGCTAGAGAAGCTGAAATGGAGTTGGGATCAATTGTCTTGAGCTAGTTTGAGCTACCATCCAGCTTAGGTAAGCTAGATAGAGCTAAGATGAACTAGGTTGAGCTACCATTCAGCTGAGATGAGCTGAATGGAGCTAAAGATGAGTTGATCCAGCTAAAATGAGCTAGGATCTAGCTGAGATGAGCTGAATGGAGCTAAAGATGAGTTGATCCAGCTAGAATGAGCTAGGATCTAGCTAGGATCTAGCTAATAGGAGCTTCTTCTTCATCTTCTACCTTCATAAGTGCCAAGGTAAGTGGGATCTGACTTTCTATCTATCCCTGACACTCAAGTAAATGTATCAAAAAGACAATAAAATGCAATGCATGCCTATCGTAAGTAAATGCCTAAATGCAGCCCGAAAACCTATTTGCGGAGTTAAAACTTTAAGGGCTAGATCAGTTTTAGGACATAAGAATGATGATAAACTGGCGTTTATAACACCCCCATACTTATCTTTTGCTAGTCTCTTACCAAAACTATTTTCGCAAAATGGAATTTTGGGAAAAGACTAATTCTTTTACTTTTGAGGAGAAAAAGATCATGAGACTTTGGTTGATTAAAAATATGAAAGGCACGAGTTTTGTTAAGGATCTAAAAAGTTAGATGAATCAAGATCAATGTATCCTTCAAAAATTCACAAGTTAACTCCTTGTTAATTTAAATGACCCAAAATTATTTTGTAGTTAGGATTTCCTTGGCCCTTGAATCAGAATCATAACTTGCATAATCCTTTAAAATCTTGTGTTGATGCTTTGTGAATGCCAACATTTCTAAGGTCATGTTTTTTCGAAACTCTTCTTTTTTGTCTCCCCTATGCTTATTCGTAGCTTAGTCCTATAACAGATGTGTCAGGATCATCATTCCTATTACCAATTCTCGAGGGGGCTCTGGTGCCAGTACTTCGAGATAGTACTGTGCAAGACACCACCAAGGAGCTCACAGCCCCAAAACACAATGTGGTATAAAGGGGCGCTCCAAGCGAACTCAAGCTCTTGCTCCGACACCATGGGTAGAGCACCGTCCAAGACACTTGAGCCATAAAATGCACCTTAATGCTCCATCTAAAGATATGAAATATAGATATATAGTAGAGCCGAGGCGGTAACATGTTGACTTCGCATCCTCAAAGGAGGCATTTTTCTCCTTCTTGGCGATGGGAACTCAAACCAATCATCTGCTTTGGATTTCACTGAGACTAAACAAGTGGCTTTTCTAAAATTTCTAATTATTTTTTAGGTGTTGGATTTGTGTGTTAAATTTGACACAAGAATTTTGCAAGGGATGCAAGTTTTTGAATAAAAAACTAAGCCAGGTAATTTCCAGGTCACAAAAAGAGATCAAGTCACCTGAATCGTCATGAGTTTAGGTGGAATTGAGAGAAGGATACTTGATCTAGTCTAAAATAGACCTAGGGATTCTAGTAATCAGATCCTCATCTTAGTTCCTAGTTTGTTAAAGATTAAATCCCATTGTACCTAAAAATGATTCTTTCAAACTTAGTCCCGATTTTCAAAATTTTCCTCAAAGAGTTTTATGATTTTTTATAATGAGATGCATGGGAAAGAAAAAGTGCATATTTTTAGGTTTTGAAAATTCTGAATTGATTTTCAAAATTTAAAAACACCCCCCACACTTATGATATGCAATGTCCTCATGCATTAGGTGGGAAAAGAGATCACCTTAGTGATAAGCGGTCTGATTCAGGATGGTCAAAACCTGGAAAAGAAAGAAAAAGGAAAGCAAAAAAAATGATGGGTTACCTCCCATCTAGTGCTTTCTTTTACGCCATTTAGCTAGGTGTGAAGTGATGCATAGAAGACGGATTATCATGTAAATAATTGGACACATGAATGCCCTTAGGAAAGGTATCTTCCTCAGAACCCCTAAAAGATGAGTGGTAAAATTATGGGGATCAAAATGAGTTGGAAAAATGGAAAGATGACCCGAGTCTGGCCAAGGTTTGAGTTCATGATAGATGCCATACTCGGGTGAGTCTGGTGGTAGGTCCAAGGGAAAGGGAGTGAGAGAGAAGTCGGTGTGATGAAGGGTGGGTGAAGTTAGTATAGGTAGATTAGGTGGAAAATTAGGAAGAGAGTAAGATTGAAGACAAGGCTCCAAGTCATCGATGTTGCTGACCACTGATTCAATGTCAAGGGAAAGGGAGTGGGAGAGAAGTCGGTGTGATGAAGGGTGGGTGACGTTAGTGTGGGTAGATTAGGTGGAAAATTAGGGAGAGAGTAAGATTGAAGACAAGGCTCCAAGTCATCGATGTTGCTGACCATTGATTCAAAGTCAGAATCTTCAAAATGATTGTGGTTGGGAAGGGTATCTATTAACATTGTCTCCTCCACCAAATTAGATATTTCTGTGCTTGAGTCCTCGAAAAAATTATCATTATCATGGAATCTCTTGGAAGATTTGAAAATATCAAGAGTGATAGTTTGGCCCATGCAAGTGATATCCATTTTGCCTATATGGTAATTTATATTTTCTTTTGCAGTGACCAAAAAGGGTTGTGCAAGAATTATTAGGGCATTAATCAAAGATTCGGGTACCTTAATGTCAAGGACCAGAAAGTTTACGAGGAAGACACAATTCTAGACTTTGACAAGTACATCCTCAACAATCCCATGGGGCTGCAGATCGCTCAGCTAATTGTAGGATGACCTTGACAGGTTTTAAATCACCGATCTTAAATTCTTCGAATAAAATCGTGGGGATGATATTGACTGAGGCACTGAGATTGAGAAGGGCACGGTTGAAAGTGGTATCATCAATAATTACTAAAATCAAAGGCGCACCTGGGTCTTTCATCTTAGGAGGTAGCTTGCTCTTTATAACAAAGCTTATTGTCTCTAAAAGATGCACCTGTCCTAGGTTTTTAGTCTACCTTTTGGGATTACAAATATCTTGCAAAAACTTGGCATAGGCAGGTATGTATTTGATTGCATCTACGAGGCAGATGTTGATCTAAACTTGCCTGAATAAATCCATGAGTTCTTCAGTCGTGAGCTCATATTTCTTTTTCCGGTTGGTGGTGGAGTGGAGTGATTGGGGAAACAAGACAGGAGTAGTGTCATGTGATTTTTGTGTTTCTTTTTCTTCTTGAGTGGGGGGTTGAGAGTCAATTTGCATAGGAATGATAAAGGTTTCATCAGCTTGTTGTGAAGGCCTAGGATTAGTAATGGCTTTCCCACTCCTCAATGTAACTATATGTGCAGTTGGATTATTACTTGGAGGAGGTGGGGGGGCTTGTTGTTGTGGAAAACCTGACTGCTATTGAGGTATAGGGTGGATGGGAGGCTGGTTATGGTGGTTTTGATTTAGATTTCCTCCCTGATATTGGTTCCTTTGATTAACAGGGTTGGGTATAAGCTGGGATGGTAAATGTCCTACAGGTCTCTAGGTTAGAGTAACCCCAAATTGATTATGCAGATCTGTAACAACTCGAGTTACTTTCGACATTTTACATTGCATTCCTTACAGGGTGATTGCACAACAATCATAGGACTTAGATGACCTGAATTAAGTTAGAACTTAGCATAATTGTAGTGTAATGCATGCATAAACAGCATACATTACATCTTTCCAGTTTTATTTAGATATGCATAAAATAATGTTATAATGTACTAATTAGTGCACTATTTGGATTGTAGGCAATAAGAAGCTCAGGAGATGACCTGAAGCTGGATCTGAAGAAAAGGAAGAAGCTGGAGCTGTAGCAAAGCTGGAGAAGAAGCCCTGAAATAAAGATAGAGGAAATAAAATAAGGATGAGGTATATTATTCTACTAAGTGGAATTTTAATGTAAAGTTAAATTATGAAGAACACAGGACCTTTCCTATCCTTAGGATTGCCCTAGAGACCTTCCTAAACCCTAGCCACCCTTAGATTAGGTCACCTTAGCCTAGGATACCTAAAAATCCTCATTCCAGCCCATATCTAGACGTCCAAGTAGGTTGTTAGATGTCCAAAACCCTTAGACACTACCTGCAGACTTAGAACCCAATTTTGTTAGAATATTAGATGTCCAGACAACGTGTCAGACGTCTAATTTCTGTAGAATTCCAAGATAGAACCTAAACTCCTCCCTGACTCAACTTTGGACGTCCAAACCAGAGTTTAAGACTTCTGATTTTGAGGTATAAGTCATCTAATTATAAAATCATACGTCTGGAACCCTCCTCCAATCCCTGTTTTTGAAATCAAGCTTGGATCTTGATTTCCTAAGCCCTTAAACCCAATTCTACACCCTAGGGAACCTAAATTAAGGTGCCCTAAGCCTAGTACACTACCCTAAGACCCTCCTAAGAACCTAATTAGGCTCTCACTAAGCCCAATTGACATGAATCTAAGTCAATCACACTTACCTAGTCAATTGGACTCATAGAGTCCAAGTGAGATCAAATCTCAACCAACACAAGTCTAAATGGACTCAATGAAAGTCCAATTGACTCAAGCCTGACCTAATTGGGTATTTTCCCTCCCAATTAAACATACATTCACTCAATTAAACTTGTGATAAGTTTAATTGCACATTTACTTTAGTATTAGGGTTTATAACCCTAATTCTAGGAGCCTACCTAAACCTAATCACCTAGACCTATAGGACTCGACCTAGACCACTCACACACACCTCCATAGTCACACGCACACACCCACACACACATACACATAGCCGCCCACTCTAGAGTTTTCTAGAGCCTTCCCTAAGTGGTGCCGATTTGAGTTGCCAAAAATAGCAACCAAAGTGGTCCATTCTTAGATCCACAATTTGTGGATCTAAGAAGACCCACACAAGACCAAGTGGATGGCCACCTAAGGGTCTCTCTAGAGTCTTCTATAGTTCTCTATAGAGACCACTTGAAGGCCACCCAAGAGTCTATTTAAAGACCCTCTTGGATGGACATGCACCCCATCTAGCCTTTAGTCTTCATTCCATGTGCACACCTCCCTCCACAAGCTCCATCATCTCCATCACTTCCACCTTACGTCTAAGGCTAGAGCAACTCTCCTCCACCTCTCAAGAGGCCGGCCTACCCACCATTGGTTGTCCCTTTTTTCCCTCCTACCACCTCAAGCCACACAAGCCATTGGAGACCACCTCCAATGCCCTAATTTCTAGTAGCTAGTTAGACATTCTTCCTAATTTAATTTTTGCATTATTTTACTGCTTAGTAGTGTAGAAATCCTCTGCCTGAATGATGCATGTGTAATCTTCCATAGATCCATGCATGCATCCATTTTCTACTAGCTAGAATTCATGCTTTAATCATTCATGTACAAGCTTTCCTCTATCTGTGATTGTAATGCTGACATACTCTGAGTAATGAAATTATCATCTTGTCTATCTCTATCATGAGATGCCTGATTTAATTTCCTATCATATTGCAACTAAAATGTCTTTCCCCGAAGATATTAACGAATTAGCAATCGATACATTTTCCACTAGTCATCATCGCATTATCAAGATCGTGCACGCACCTATTCACGCTTTCACATTCGTGATATATTTAACACACGCACACATTTTCTACACCAATAAAGCGACTGGCACATCTTTAACTCGCACCTTAGAAATCGGAGCATAGTTTTAAGCAAGTAGTGAAGAAAAGAATCAAAAATCAATCTTGCTTTTCTAAACGCCTCCCTAAGATTGACTGGGACTCACCATCTCATTAACTTAATTTTTGTTGAGTCGTATTTCGCAACTATACTATGGCATGTTTTAATCAAATCCGCGATTTACAACCACAACACAGGGTTTTCATCATCTGGGCATTGATGTCTTCTTTGGATGGCCCAGGTTGATAGAAAGTTTGATTGGATCCATACCCTCCAAACGGGTTTTGTTTTTGATAAGGAACTGGGTTGGTCCAGGAGTGAGTCGGGTAATTCTTCCAATTTGAGTTAGAAGAATTTTTAAAATTCTCCTAGATGGAGGAAATATTTTCAGTGGGGCTTTGAATTGGATATGTGTAATGCCCTGGTGAACCATAAAAAGTCTTAGAATAGTGATTATACTCAGCAGGGGCAGTATTTAGATTAGGCAAATTTTCTCTCCTTCGGATGTTAGTTGGGGTTAGATGTGGAACTTGTGGAGCCTGGATAGGTGTGTCAAGTCTTTCCTCAAATTTTGTTTGATTTACTTGCATCTGGTCAAGTTGTTGGGCAATCATTTGGAGATCGTCTTGGGTCACTATAATAGATTGAGTGTCTATCTCATGAACACCGAACTGCGGGTTTGAAGTTCTGCAAAAGGTGTTCATGGATGCCTGATTAAAGGAGTTTTCACTCATTTTGCTCAAATAAATCATAAGCACTTTTGGCATCCTTATTTAAGAAGTTTCCACCACACGAGAAGTCAACGAAATGTCGAAGTTCTTATAATCCATGATAGGAGATCTGCATGAGCTGCCATAAGGGAATCTCGTGGTGCAAGCAACTTCTTAAGAGATCTTGGAACCGTTCCCAAGCATCATGTAGAGTCTCGCCAGATTTTTGTTGAAAGTTCGTAATAGATCTTTGTAGGGAATTAGTACGACCTATGGGAAAAAATTTCTTTAGGAAAGAACTTTTCAGCTGAGGCCATGTGACAATAGGTCTACGGATTGTTCTGAGCTAATAAATGGCCTTATCCTTAAGAGATAATGGGAATAGCCACATCAGCCAAAGATCTTCTTGCACATTGCAGGAATGAGTAATTTGTGTAAGGAGAGTGAGTTCTTTATCAGTCAAGAACTAGCTTAAAAGGTTCCTGAATATCTCAAAGTCATCAAGAACATATTAGATTACTCAATTGACCATCAAATTAGAGATGAAGACCTACGATCCTTAAAAAGGCATATTGAGTTCGCTAGAACTCAAGAGAGATTGTTTCACTCAATTGAGTGAGGCGAAATGTTCAGTGAAGTGATGTGAAGGTAATTTATGGATTAATTAGGTGATATAAGCACTTTTGACCTCCACCATTGACAGTGGAGCTGAGAAGATGATGTGTAATTGGGCATATGGAGTATATGGATTAATTGATATAATTAAGAAGTGGAAGATGGCCCTGATAGCATGGTGAAGGTGTTGGAAAGCAGAATTGGAGGTGAAGTGTGTTCTAAGACTCCGCCATGGATAGCAGAGCTCTTAGGTGGAGGTAGAAGTGGTTTAGATGGATATACGGTCAAACAAGGGGAAAGAGAAGTGAATAATGATCGTGGAAGAGGAAGGAAAGTGATTGAGGTGAATGGAGGTCTGGTGAGGCTGGAAATGGTTCACTGGAGATGGAGAAGACATAAGAAAATCTGAGGATTAAGCTACTCTATCTACCTAATTAACTAACTAATTCTACTTTAAACTAAGAATTAAAGTCCTATCTACTGTTACCTGGATGAATGGGGATAGAAGGCATCAGCTTTGGCTCACCAGATTGAAGAAATAAGAGTTGTTGGAGAAGAAGTTCCAACAAGAAAGGAAAACAGAGAGGAAGGTGAGTTGATGCCCCTCAGCTCTATCACAGCATCTGGAGAGGAAGAGGAGGTGAGGGAGACGAGCTTCTCCACTAGAAAAGCTCCGAAGGAAGGATGAGAGGTTGCAAAAGAGAGAAATGAATGGTCTATTACCGATTCAGTTGTAGAAGAGAGCTAGGGAATCAACCTCGTTCATCAGAGGGTAAGGGGCTATTTATAGGTAGAGAAGAAGGTATAGGGGGATGAATCTGCTCGTAGAAGTGTCTAGGTTCATTGGTATCACTATCGTCATCTCCAACAATGGTGAGGTTACCTCGCTTGAAAATAAGGATTTAAAGGTCATCTAAATTGTTGGATGAGAAGAGGTTGTTAAAGTGGAGCTTTGTAGCTAAAATAGAGGAGTTTTGATGTTGGATAAATGGTGTTCAGGTGTTCCCATCACTGGCCGTCGTTGGCCGTAGATAAGGAAGAAGAGAAGAAAGGAAATATACATAGGGACCCAAATGTAATAAATAAAGGACCTAAATGTATAGAAAGGACTTAATTGACATGAAATCTATGGATTAAAATGCAATTGGTCATTTTTATTAAGTAATTTAATTTATTTCTTTTTCAACTTTTTATATATTATTGTAAATGCTATAAATATTATATTTATGACATGAGATTGCATTTTTACCCCTTTTAGCTATAATTAATTAAATAATTATCATTATTGAGTTAATTAACAACTTAAGAATATAAATATTATAAATTAGATATAATACTTATATATAGCTAAATGATTGGATTTAAGTCCCATTTATTAATTAAACACAAATGTTTATAAACCCTTAATTTAAATATTTTAACATATAAATAAGGTCCTTGCTATTTATAATTAACACTAACATAATGCTATTCATTAGTAATTTAACTAGGAAAACTAGCTAATATTGATGAATTAGTAGTCATGATGAGTCCCTCATCACTAGGTTCACTAGTAACAACTTTAATCCTCCTTGCAATAATTTCATTCCAAGATCCTCATCCCTCGATGACCAATCCCATAGGACCTACAATTTAGAAGCATACCAAGACCCTTACCCTTCCCAAGACCATAACCAAGATAGGTCATTTGAACCTAAGGATCTCTCCTACTTGACCTATGGAATAGAAGGGATGATAACTAAATGGAAATCAAATTAATCTGATTCACGTGATAAAGACATTGATTTGGTGGAAAAAAATATAGAGCTAGGATTCTCGAGGAATGGAAGTAAGTTAAATCCCATTAACCATAGTTCTACCCTACCTCCAAGTACCGGTCTTGCAACAATTTCACCCACCAAAACCCAACCTCTTAATCAAACCTAAGAAAAACTCAATGATGCCCAATGTCGCCTTCAATTGGAGATTGATAAATAAAATAAACAATTAATTGAAATGAAGGCTAGAATGATGGAGATGTTCCAGCAAATGGATGAGGAAGCTAACAAGAAATGATTTCAAATATTAATTTTGCGGAATTTATGAGACAAGGTTTTACGAGTATCGATTGGGCTACACCTAATGTTCCTAAACAAGTTCAGTCTACCATTGATATTCTCTTTGACCAAGTGTCAGAAATTTTTTTTGAAAATGTCATTGAGGATTCCATGGATCTTGATTTTGAGATCGATGAAGAAAACTAGAATTCCCAAGTGAATGCGTATCAATTTGAAATAGTTAATGATGAAATTGGGGTTGATATCTTTGAACCCCACTCTGAACCTATAGCGATATCCACGAATGAGGATGGGGATTCAGATTTTGATTCCCAAATTCTTGATTTTGAGTCATTTGAAAACCCCATCATAACTTTAGAGGAGGGCCAAGGGAAAGAATCTGAGTTTGATTTGGATGACGAGATCAAAGTCAGCACTACCTTGACTTCAACCTTAGAAATTGAGTCTGAGTTTCAAGTGGTTGAAGATAATATTTGAGGTCTAATGAATTTGAAGAGATAAGCAAAGAAACCATGATAGAAAAGGAGGGAATTGATTTTTATTTTGAGAGAGATTTTATGCTTGATTTTTGGGCCTATTATGAAATTTTGAATTTTGATATAAGCCTTATCAAAATTGAATTTTTGCAATCCAAATATGAGTTTATTTGTAAACATTTTGTGGATTTGATCTTTCAAAGGACACGTGCTGAGTCCTTGGCCTTTATCTTCATTTTCCAACAGTTTAGATTTTGGTTGCACTCATCCAAACAAAGATTAGCTCCACATGCTTGAAGAATAAGAGACGAAAGGATGTAGGCATGCATGATCCACCACTTGCATAGTTTACATCCCTTAGGGATGGGACTGCACCATAATCTAGTCTGGATCTGTGGACCTTTGATTTTAGACCCTTATGATTAGATACCTCCTTTTATTCTGACCCCTTCTATTGACTTGTTGATATCTTCTTGATAGGGTTTGCGTCGAGCTGTAGACATAAAATTCAGCAGTTGTTGGAAGGCAACCTAGTGAATTAGGTCAATTTCTATTTTATTTTGTTTGATTCAGGTCTGGAGAAATTTAGGCTATTTTTGTTTGAAACTCATGAATGTCAGGTGATATCTATTTACATTCTTATGATTGTTGCATGCATGGAGGATATTGCATGAAATAGGCATTGAAATATTTCGAGTCAATTATTTGACTCCAAAATTTTATATATAGCATGCTGAATTTTATTTTTGAAAAGAAAAAGATAAAAAAGAAAAATGAAGAAAAAGAAAGAAAAAAATCAAGGTTTTTTCTTTCTTTTTCTTCATTTTTTTAGTATTTGAGCTATAAAATATTTAAAATTTTTGATTTTGAAGATTTTCCAATCTTAGGAAATGTACGAACAAAGTCTTTCAACTTTGACTCTTTAGGTCCATTTTCGACTTAATTTTCTCAAGTATTTGCTAAAATACGGATTTATTTCCCAAGTTTGTGATGAGATTTGAAAAAGCCTAAAGTATTAAGTCAAAAAAAGTGATAAGTACATGACTTATCTTCCCACCCCCTGGTTTGTAGAGTCTTTGAGATTTAAGCAACTTGACATACACCTTGCACTGACTCATCTTTTGGGCAACTTTTGTTAAGTCTTTAGTGGCCAATAAGATTTAGTCTGAGGGTCAATTGATCCTTACGAGTATGGCTGGCATGTTGCACTAGGTATGCTCCCCAGCTTCACATCTTTAGCTTATGGATCTTTGTTTAGGAAATGTTCTTATAACGAAGGAAGGAGAGCCACACACTTAGAAAAATGATTTGGAGAATAAAAGAAAAGAAAACGAAAAAAAAAAGAGTAGGGAAATTACAAATATATCTGTAGCTTGTTACATATGTGTGTACCTTTTTAGGAAAAAAATAAAAAAAGAAAGAAAAAAATAGAAGTAAAGAAAAATTACCTTAGGACGTAAAATAATTAGGAAAAGATACCTAGAGTCCAGCTAGGGAAATATCTTCCTATAATGTTAACTTCAGGATAGAAATGGGTGAGGAGAAAGTTGCTAAGTCTTAGTAAGGTTGATCCGAAAATGAGGTCCGCTAAAGTAAAAAAATAGTCTAATCAGTCTAATCCGTATTGAATACATGGAGTAAACGTAGTTTCCCATCTGATAAGTCACTTTCTACATAGACAAGATGCTTATTTTTCACATCCAATTCAAACCTTGAGTGCAGTGAGTGCTGAAGTTAAAATAGCTTGAAATAAAGCTGGGAAGGTAGTAGAGCTTAGAGTGAAGTGTACCTTAAAGAATTAAAGACAAGGAAGAAAGCAGAGAGGACAAGAGGACATGTGGCATGACCTAAAACCTTCATATTATTAGCACCCTAGAACAACCTATTTGTTCATGTGCTTTAATTGACGATTATGAATGCATCGTAGTATAGTGGCTAAAGTGACAAAAACATTTAAAATTTATAACTCAAAATGTAAGTTCCGAGGTCATCTCAGGGAGCAATTAAATTGTAATTAACCACTAATCAAGTGAATAGAAATTGAAGCACAGGAGTTTGATACAAAAAGAATATAATTACTCAAATGATGTCACAATCAAACTCAATGTGAAATGAACATAAAGCTAAAAAAAATGTGTGTTTAAACCAAGCTTTAGCCTCAACAAAACTAGCCTAAAAGGCTCTCAATAGCCAGTCCAACTTAGCCCAAATTGGCCCAATACTAGGTCCACGCCTGTGTGTGTGCGGGTGTGTGTGCGCAGGAGATGGATGGGGACCCGACCCCCTAAAGTCTCAAGCAAACAGTATGGGGTGATTTGCCTTATATGCCCAAATTCAAGTTTTCTTCTTCCACGAGGTTGGACCAAAACTCCTACCTTCCTTCGTCTTCACAACATGGATGGAGCTGTTGATGGTTGCTAGCCAATTGACCATGGGATTGGCAATCCACAGCCTAAATGTCTCACCCAAATGATTCTGTAGAGGATGGGAGTGGTGCCTTTGTCAGTGAGCCACTGGACTGGTTGCTCGAAGTTAGGAAAGATGATGAAGTCCGGTGAGACATTCACGTGAAGATACAAGCCTCTCAACTCCAATTAAAACCATAAAAAGCTCCGGTGGACTACATCAGAGTGATGGTAACACCACCATCCATCATAACTAACCTAATCTAGTCAAAATCCAGTGATAAATGCTCCTAAATAACCCTCAGAAGGTCATTATTCCACTCCAAGCTGATTGCTAGAAGAAGACAAGAAATCCTTTCAATTCTATTGTTTTAACAAGAAATCACGAATGCAGATTAACTAAGGGGTTAACCAATACTTAATCCATGCACAAATAAACTTAAATTCCCATGAAGTGTGCTTGAATTGACTGAATCAGGGTTTTCTCCAATTTGAAGATTCTTTTTTTAATAAAAATCCTAATTACAGCCTCACTTCAATTAAATGGGTTCTGGTAGAAATAAATGTAATTTAAATTTCCTAAAAATCATTGAAAAATATTCTATGAGGCTTGGAACCTTCACTTTAACCAAAGGAACCCAATTTGACCAAAAGTAAAGACTTAGCAGGAATTTGCTTCTTCTTGGGTTATAGTATAAATTACCTAGTCAAAGTGCATCAAAACCTAAATCTAAGGTCACCATTATATTCCTTGGATCCAAATTAGGTTACCCCAAAAATCGTGTTAGTCCTAGCAGTTGAATATGGAACATACTTAAGTTCTTGGCCAGATTAGATAATGAATTAAGTACTGAAGTGCTAAAGAAAAAGGAGATAAGTGAGGAATATGAACTTTAGGCCTCTTGGGCCTATTTTGGGCTTAAACATTCACGCATTTTTTAAGATCTGGACTAGCCTCAAGAGGTTGAGGGAGTTGCGAAGGTGATGTATTAAGTCTAAGGCTTAGGGATTATTCGACCTTGTTGTCTGCCCTTTGGTTTGCTAGACTTGATAACCTAAGTACCCAAATCTCACACACTAGTTTGGTTTAGTGAGCTTAACGAAGAAAAATGCAAAAAATGTTTTGTTCCGGAAAATGAAATGATTTCTCGAAGATCTGGCTTAGGAGCTACTTGAAAATGCAAGTTGATTAGAGGAGTTTCCACCATTGAGAGGAGTAAATACTCCCCTTGAGGACATGTTATAACATATCATCTCCTCAGCGCTTGTCTCTAAGGATATCTAAATATCCTACCGAGGGCATGTAAGTGCCTTGTGCTAGTTCAAGTGCCATGGGCGGCATTATCCTAAAATGTCAATTGCCAGGGCCTGGATTTAGCTATAGAATGCCATGGGAGGCACTATCACAAAGTGTCGATTGCCAAGGTTCTGGGGGTTGCCATGGGCAGTGCTATTCCGAAGCATTGATTGCCAAAGACCCTTCGAGGATTGATGATGGGGACAAGGAATCTGATACAGACTATGTTGAGGGCCAATCCGATGTTGGATTTAGGGGAATCACAAAAATTACAAAAAGTGAAAAATCTCAAAAACAACTCTCTCTATTCTGAAAAATACACTGGCAAGTTGAACCAGGACCTTACTGCATGAATGCACACGGGTGCTTTAACCGTTGGAATCAATGAACCTCTAGGCAGATTCTGAAGCCTTAAAAACCTTTGTTGCAGACCTAAGGCTAAGGCTGGTTAGGTTCGTATCTTAGCTAGTACTTGAGTAACTCTAGGCCTAAAGTTGGTATTTCAATCTAATATCTAGAGAGGTGGCATAATCAGGCATCCTAAAGGTAGAAATCTGGTCTAGAGATTTGGTTTGTTCCATAGGATTTTGCTAGGGACTAGCAAAAGTTAGGCATGGAGGTATGATGGTAACACCATCATCCATCATAACTAGCCTAATCTAGTCAAAATACAGTGATAAATGCTCCTTAATAAACCTCAGAAGGTCGTAATTTCGTTATAAGTTGAATGCGAGAAGACGGGAAATCCCGTTAATTCTGTTGTTTTAACAAGAAATCACAAATGCAGATTAACTCATGGGTTAATCAGTACTTAATCCAAGGTCAAACAAACTTAAATTACCAAGAAGTGGGCTTGAACTACCTGAATTAGGGTTTTCTATGATTTGAAGATTATTTTATTAATAAAAACCCTAATTACAGCCACACTTCAATTAAACTGTCTAATAGAAATAAATATAATCTAAACCTCTTAAAAATCATTGAAAAATATTCTATGAGGTTTGGAACCTTCACTTTGATCAAAGGAACTCATTTTGAGTAAACATAGACTTAGCAAGAATTTCCTTCTTCTTAGGCTATAGTGTAAATTACCTAGTCAAACTGCATCAAAACCCAAATATAAGGTCACCATTAGATTCCTTGAGTCTAAATTAGGTTAACCCAAAATTTGGAGTCCAATCAGAGTCCATCTTGACCTAGATTACATTTTAGCCCAATTGTCTCCATTTATTACATCTAGCCCCTTATCTTTCAACTTTTCTTGCATTGACACCCCACTTTCATCAACTTCTTTGTTCCCAAACGCAACAGCAATAGAGCACAAAAGGAAACCCAACGTCCATGACTTTGGTTGGAGATTTCTCCTCCAATTCATCACCAAATCCCTCTAAATTTGGAAGGATTGGCAATCAAATCGTGCTCTTTTGATTGCATCCACTCTTGTGCCCAATTTAGAGCATAAGAGCTTCATGAAGCTCGAGATTTACAATTCTTCCTTGCCAAAAATTGCAAGGAATTCGTGTGAATTCCAAGCAATTGAGGGCAAATTCCACCTCTATATAAGCTAAGGCATGTTCCTAAGATGAATTTAGTTGAGATTTGGCCAAAAACTCCCTCTTCTTTCTCCTCACCGGCCACTCCAACTCTGACCCATTCATCCGTGCTTACATCCAGCCAACGAGCAGCAGCTTCTTCTTCCTCATCTTCTTTCGACACTAGCCAACCATAGCTAGGTCATCTTAGCCTCATCTTCATCGTCGTTTCCTCCCACCGGAGCTCCTTTCTTCCTCATGTCCTACCAGCCAATGCTGGACATGATTCTTCCTTGATTCGTCTAGTTAGGTAGCTCTATCTTCTCCTCTCCTCTCATAGAGTAAATTTAGGTCTTTAGATTTAGGAATTAGCCCCTCTATCTTCCTATTCTTCTTCTTCTTCCTCGCAGCCGGCGAGAGCTCCGACAAGCTCAAGCAACTTCACCACACCACCTCCCATCAAACCATTCACCTCACAAGCCTTGTGAGACCTTGGACAGCAAAGGCACTCAAGAAATTGGTGCTTTTGACTCCCCAAATCCTTTACCGGACAACCCACTATGCTGTCACCTCCATTGAGTTTGGTCATCTTCCTCAATCCCTCTAACACCAAATCACCACCACCTTTGTCGTATCACGGTGAAGGTTTTCGACTATTTGATTTGGGCCAAAATCCCATGTTCATGGTTGCAGGTCATCGCCATCGCCATCGTCTTCTTAGACTCCGAACAACTTCATCCAGCTCTCAATCGCAAAGTTTCCACCCTCATCTCATGTGGATTCAACTGACAGAGAGATCTGGGTCGTGGATCTTCCATCCCACATGCACTCAACTCTTCAATCAGCATCAGAGCTCCATGCAGTGAAGCACACAGATAATGAAGAAGAACAAAGAAGATGTGGTACTATTAGTCCCACATTAGTGAAGGCAGAAATGGATTTAGGCATAAAAGGAAAATTGCACTTATTTTGACCCCCAAGAAGCAAGGTGTCGGGTCCCCATCCCATGCACGCACGAATGCACACACACGAGCGCACATAAGCCCGATCTTGGGTCGAGTTTTGGACCATTTGGGCCAACCTTTGAATCAGGTTTTGTCTCTTGGTTTGAGAGGTTGTGGCTTGGATTATGACCAAGTATTGAAGGCCTTGAGGTTGGTTGAAATAACTAAAATTTTTGGTCTTTTAAGTTCATTTATTTTTGTCTATTCAGATTGACATTCATTGCATAATCTATTTCTTTTTGTATCAGATTATTGTGCTTCATTTTATTCAATTGATTAGTGGTTTGAATTGCGATCATTTTCTCCTTGAGATGACCTCAGACTCACAATTCAAGCTTATAAATTTAAATGTTGATTCGTTTTTGTTGACTATACTATGATGCATATTTAAGTCGACGAAAGTGCGTTAACATGGAGCAAAGCCCTATGGAAATTGGATGTGAATGTGGATGGATGGGCATAGTGATGGAGCTTCAACGGTGATGGTGGATGGTTTTCGAGGCGATATATAGTTCAATTAGCTTGGGCAAAAGCTTGGCGAGGGTGAGGAGGAGCTTTTTCCCAAGTTAATTGGGTGAGGGGAAGGCAGAGGAGGTTGGACGATGACGGTGGTGGTGAATGTTTTCGACGGTGGTCGGAAAGGTAGCTATGCTTGAAAGATGGAGCTCTAAAGCTCAAAAAAGCTAATTGGAGGAGAGAGGAAGAGAAGCCCTAAGTTAATTTGAAGAGAGGAAGAGGGGAGGACTTCACCGGTTGTGCGCTGGTGAGGAGGAAGGGGGGGTGGTCGTCGGAGTAGAAGAAGAGGAATTAAGGCCTAAAGCTTCGCGTGAAGCTTAATGGGAGGAAGAGGAAGGAAATCCCTCTGCCTATTGTACATGGCAGAGGGTGAACACATGGGAAGAAGAAGCTCCGGTGGTGTATCCTTCATCGGCGAGGAAGAAGAAGGGGGAATTTATAGCTTAATTAAGCACGAGTTCGGCTTGGAAATGTTGAGGCCTTTATATAGGAGAGATTTCCAAAACAATTGAGCCAAGAATCACAAGTTTTGCTTGCGATTTTGGAAACTTTGGGTCACACATATCTCGGCTTGCCAAAGGTGATACACTCCAAATTAGAGCTCAAGATGATCCCCACCAGATTGGGCATGATTTGAAGATTAATCCCACCAAATTTGGTGGGATTTGGTGAAGATTTGAGGGACCAATTCTTCAATCAAAAGTCAGCAGGTTGGGTTGATTTGTTGCTGCTGCTTGTCGCCTTTGATGAAGAAGATGACCTGCTGACATCATCATGACATCAGTTGAGGACTTCGTTGTAGGGAACTTTGAAATATCGGGGGGTTTATGCAATAATCAGAGACAAACGGGTTAAAATGCAAACTTGGTCAAGATGGACTCTGATTGGGCTCAAATTTAGGGGTAACCTAATTTTCATCCAAGGAATCTAATGGTGAGCTTAAATTTCAGGTTTGACGATGTTTGACTTGGTAATTTATACATTAACACAAAATGTAACAATTTCCCACCTTGGTCTCTATTTTTGGTCAAAGTGGGTTCATTTGGTCAAAGTGAATATTCTAAACCTCATAGAATATTTTTCAATGATTTTTAAAATGTTTATATTACATTTATTTCCACCATAACCCTTCTAATTGAAGTGAGGCTGTAATTAGGATTTTTATTATTAAATTAATATTTAATTCTCTTAAAACCCTAATTCAGTCAGTTAAAGCCTACTTATTGGGAATTTAAGTTCATTTGACCTTTCATTAAGCATTGATTCACCCCTTAGTTAATCTACATTTTTTAATATTCGTTAAAATAGTAGAATTAACTTAATTTCCCTTTTCTTCTTAAATTCAAGTCAAAACTAAATTATGCCTTTTTGATGATCAGTAAGGAGCTTTTATCCTTGGAATTTAGCTAAATTAGGCCAGTTATGAAAGATGATAGTGTTACCATCATACCCGCATACATAACTTTTGCTAGTCCCTAGTAAAATCCTATGGAACAGACCAGATCTCTAGACCAGAATTTATTGTTAGGACTCCTTATCGTGCCACACTTCTAGAGATTAGTTTGAAATAACAACCTTAAGCCTTAGGGTACTAAAGTAGCGGCCATGATAAGGACCTGATCAACCTTGGGTCTGCAGCAAAGGTTTCTAAGGCCTTAGAGCCTGCCTAGAGGTTCATTGACCCTAGAGATTAAAGCACCCATGCGTTTATGCAAAGAGGTCCAGGTTCAACTTGCCAAAGTATTTTTTAGAATAGAGAGGGAGATATTGTTTAGATTTTTCTCTTTTTGTAATTTTTTTGTGATTCCTCTAAATCTAACATCAAATTAGCCCTCATCATGGTCTGTGTTAGGTTCCTTATTCCCATCATCAATCCTCGAAGGGTTCCTGGAAATCAATGCTTCGAGATAGCACCGCCCATAGCAGCCCCTAGAACCCTAGCAATCGACACTTCTTGATAGTGCTGCCCATGGCATTCTGTATCTAATCCATGCCCTGGCAATCAACATTTTGAGATAATGCCACCCATGGCACCTGAACAACACATGGCCCTTACATGCCTCTGGTAGGATATTTAAATATCATAGGAGACAAGTGCTGAGGAGATGATATGTTATAATGCATCCTCAAGGGGAGTATTTACTCCTCCTCTCAACGTCGAGAACTCCTCTAATCAACTTGTGTTTTCAAGCTGCTCCTAAGTCAGATCTTCAAGAAACCTTTTTTTTTTTCAAAACAGAAGACTTTTTTGGCATTATTCTTTATTAAGATCACTAAACCAGACCAGTGTGTGTGATGTGGACACTCAGGTTACCAAGTCCCACAAAACGAAGGGCAGACAAATAGGCCAGATGCTCCTTAAGCCTTAGACTAAATTACATCAGCTTCTTAGCTCCCTCAACCTCTTGAGGAATAGTCCATATCTTAACAAATACTAGAATTTTTAAGCCCAAACAGGCCCTAGAGGCCTAAAGTCAATATCTCTCACTTATCTCCTGAGGTTTAGCACTTCAGGTCTTAATTCATCATTCGATCTGGCCTAGAATTTACGCAACTATTCCATACTCAACTGTTGGGACTAACACCATTGTTTTCTTACTCCTTTTCCTCTTTGTGTCTCTATTTTCTTCTTCCTCCTTACAGATTTGCAATTCAACTCTAAAAGATTTCCTCTCCTTTCATCCTCTTTTTTTTTTATGAGAACCCTTCAAAAGAATTAAATTTCCAGTCATTTTGTACTTTAATACCCTCACATGCCTAAGTTTTGCAATGCCCTCATTGCAAACAAGGTGGGTTCGAATTCAGCTTAATTCATATTTTAGAACAGGTTTAAAGGGTTGGTGGTCGAGTCAAGATGGCTGTTGCGAATGATTTCAACCTCCAATACAAATATTGGAGGTAAAATATGAACCCTAAAGTGCAATAGGAATGCAGTTCAAGAAGGATAAGAAAGGACTCAGGTTTTCAAATGATAGGTTGCCTCCTATTAAGCACTAAGTTTACCACCATCAACTGGGTGCAATGCAGCTCAGATTGATATGACATTTGGCACAATGTGAGAAATGGTGGGAGAAAAAATGTGATCATGATAAACGAGAATCAGATTGCCACAAGTGAACACTAGATCATGATGAAGAGTCATTCCAAAAGGTCTGTGATAAGGATCTAATTGATTCATTTATGGGTAGCTCTGGTTGAGTTTTTTCGGAGGAACAAAAATATGATAAGGTACTCAAAGGGGTTCAAAGTCAAATTCTAGTGAGCCCAAGACTCCGCAGAGGTGAACTCAATCAACTTAGCCGAAACATTCGATTCCTCCCAAGAGCCTAGTTGTGTAATGTGGCTTAACAAATCTTTATCCAACAAAGATTGGCTTATCCAAAAAGTCTTTTCTATAATGTTTATCCCAAGCAAAGGTGAATGTCTAGAGAGTGACTATTGGATCATGGACTTCCAATTCAATAAAAGATTGAAGTTTTGCAATGTAGTCACTCTCAGAATTGATTGTGTCAATTTTTTGTAGATCTTTAAAGCAATTCTCAACACAGAACTTTTGTAGATCCATGGAATACAAATCCAAATCTTGTTGAATAATGACATTTTGTTCGCCAAAATCCAAGTGTACACTTGCAAGATCAGATGTAAAATCCTCCAATACTCTCAATTTCTTGAAATCATGCTCTGCTAGTTCAAGATTTTTCATAATTCGAAAGACCTCCAATTCTGGCTCTAGGTCTTTTATTAGTGAGACAGACATGATCTCCTGAATCAAACCTAGTTGCTCCACCGAGAATTTCTCATTTCCTTTAGAAGATGCCTTAAAAATATTGATATCAGCCCTTTTATTCCCATAGGCAATTATCATATGCCCTGATTCATAATTAATTATGGCTCATGCAGTAGCCAAAAATGGTCTCCCCAAAATTAAGGGCATATCTTGCAACTTTTGCGGTGCTTCTATGTTGAGAATAAGAAAATCAGCAAGGTAGCTGAAATCCTTGACTTTGACAAACACATCCTCTACCAGCCCAATCAAGATGATTGTGGTTCAATCAGCTAGTTGCAACATAACATCAGCAGATTTTAGCTGACCTAGCCGCACTTGCTCAAATAGGGCAGTAGGAATTAGGTTGACAGACATGACAAGATCCAGTATAGCTCATTTAAAATTTGTGTCACCAATCTTGCAAGAGATCAACCGAGTGCCTAGATCTGATTTCTTAGGAGGTAGATCATTTTGGATTGTTGTACTCACATTTTCAAACAAAGCTACCTTCCTTTGAGAAGATCCTTCCACCTTTATTTTGGATGAGTCAGGTGAGGTGGAGGTGAGAGTGAGGATATCAAGTAATGGGATAGTAACTTGTTTGTTTCCTAACAATCCTATTATGTCTGAGTTGATTAATCTTCATGTGTGGAGGTGAGGTAGGATTTGAGATAGGGGAAACAATTGATTGCCCTGTAGGACGGGTTTGTGCTTCCACCTTTTGGTTTTATCCTCAACCTTTTTATGTCGACCATGGTGTGGGTGAGATTTGGGAGATGGGTAATGAGGCTTGGTCTCAAGATCTTTTCTCATGCCAACAACATTGATCATAGCATAATCATATTCTGTAGGAGGAGGGGCAGAAAGGATTGGTCCTGATTGAGGGGCAACAGGGATGCCCACAGATGTTTGCTTTAAATCGAAAGAGGTGGTGGAAGTCCCTGACACATATTCTTGAGCAAATGAGATTGGTTGAGTGTAGTAAACTTGGCCCTGGGTTTAGTTCACAATGTGCCTCTAGTTCAACATGTTGTTAGGGTTCGACAGAGGTTGAGAAGGAAGTAACAGGCTAGCGAGTCCCAGCCATCTATGCAAGTTGATTACGAACCTTTGTAATCTCCATATTATGCTGCCTCTGCATGGTAGCATTGGTCTTCTGCATATCAGCTAGGGTGTGAAGAATTAGGCTCATCTGATCTTCCTCGTTAGGCCTGGTTTGAAAGTTCAGGTTGGGACTAGGATGAGTTGGCTGATATGAGTGTAGATTCTGTGGTTAGGGTTGCAATTAAGGTTTGGAGTTCTTATTATTCCTGACTAGGAGAAATTAGGATGATTACGCCATCCAGGGTTGTAGGAGTTAGAGCGAGGATCATTCTGGATGGTGTAGAGCTCCTTACAGAGCTGAGTAGCTCCAGAGTAATTAGGATACGAGGTTTCAAAGATCCCCAACTATAGTAAGAAGGTTTGGGGTTCCCTCCGAAACATTGATTAGATGGGGGTGGCTAAGCATCTGTCCCCGGATAAGAGTGGTGGTTGTGAACATTATGCACGACCTCCTTTCCTATGGACGGACATGCATTTGTGCTTTTCTGAGAAGAAGTAGCCCTTTGGAGTTGGCAAGTCAAATCGTCCAACTTCTTCTCGATGATAGAGACCTTATCAAATCGACTGGCCAATACTTCAGATTGACGGAGATAGATAAGTCTCATGTTTAGTGTGTCCCTCATGTGTTTGTTAATGCACAGGTAGTTGTTCGATCAAACATACCCAGAGACATTGTTTATGGAGTTCTCGTACATATTCTCGAGAATCTCCCAAACGGTGTCTTCATCTTTACCCATGAAGTTACCTCCATAGGCTGCATTGACAAATAGTCTGATATCCTCATGGAGTCCCCAGTAAAAAGACTGGACTTGTTCCCATTTAGGAACTCTGTGATAAGGGCATTTTCGCATGAGATCCAGAAAGCGATCCCATGCCTCATGAAGAGGTTCCCCCACATTTTACCTAAAATGCACGATTTGGTGCCTCAAAGCATTAATGCATCCTACTGGGAAGAATTTCTTGAGAAATTCAGCTTGCAATTCCTCCCAGGTGTTGATCGGTCGAGTTAGAGATTGATACCAGTGGGTAGCATTATCCTTCAATGAGAAGGGGAACATTTTCATGAGTAGGATGTTCCGATTCTAAACATTTTGCCTGAGAGCCTAGGCTAGATGTTTCAACTCTTGAATATGCTGGAAAGGGTCATCGGAACCCAATCCATGAAAGGGGGGGATCAAGTAAATAATATTCATCTTTAAATCTATATCAGGTCCCCTAGCCAAAATTTGCACCCTGGGTTTGATAGCCACAGCTACGGGATTATAGTGATCTCGCATTTGTGGACACAGTCGAGGGTTGGCCAATGCATGAATCAGGTCAGTGAGAGTCTACAACTAGTCCTGCAGGTGTTGAATATCACCCCCTTCTTGATCTGGGTTCTCCATAGAAGTAGTGGATGGAGAACTGGGTTCAAATGCAGATGGATTGGAAGAGATATCGAGTGAATCAGAAGAGAACCCAAACAAGCGAATCAGGGTTTGACATCGATGAGTGTGACTTGCTAACAGAGGTCTCAAGACTGATCTCAAAGACCTCCTCCCGTACATGCACTATAGAGTAGCTGAGGGATTGGAAATGTTCTAAACCCAATCAAGGCACCCAAAAGAATTCGATGACTATGGCCAGTTCGAGGCAGATGGACCTTGATGTATACACATCCATTTAGGTTAAATTCCTATTTATGCATGTTCCTAAGCTTATAGATGCATTCCATATTATAAATATTGCATAGCATGCATCATCTGCATTTAGAATTGTCTATATAAATTTTAGGTTAATTCGCATCCTTTTGTTGCCGGGAGAGAAGGAGATTTACCTCAAGGCCTCGGATTAACGATCTGACCATACAGATTCGATCAGGATGACGATCGAAGTCCAACACCTCTGAAATCACCTTGGTTAGAGTCTCGTAGCACCATATATAGTCCGAGGAAGATCAATGGCCAAGAGGCAAGGTAACACAATTAGCTGCTTCAAACGACAAATTCGACCATATGGATGGATTCGAGTCAACGATCGCAGCTCAACGGCGTGAAAATTGACTTAATCCAACATCTGTAGCACCATCTATGAAGAAAAAAAGATGGATGGCCCAGATGATGCCACATGGCATCATCCAGGCCACCCAAGAATCACCCCTGATCTCCCTCTCTATTCGACCAATAGATCTAGGTCATTAGATGAAGATCCAATGGCTAGGGAAGCTCCACATTGCCTCAGCAGCTAAAATCGTCCACTTGACAACGTGAAGGCCTTAACGTGGTGGTCTTAAGCTCTATCGCCAAGAGGAGGTTGCAGGTTCGAAACCCGCTACCCCCCCCCCAATTCTCCAATTGAGAGTGCGTGAATGTAGCAGTAGCAGCACACGCGTAGCGCAATGAGCACGTGGCACGGATGCATGGGACACGAGCGCGTGGAGCACGTGGCAGCAACTCAATAGTGTGGGCGCATGAGCTGTCTTCAGCGACATTTGCGGCGACGCTTAAGTGACGATTAAACGTTGCTGTTGACCCATGATTTTATTTTGCCTCTTCTCCTCTACTGTAAAAGGACCACTACCCCTCCCATTCTTCTTCATCCCTTCCTATTCTCTCCTCACCTACTCTAGAGCTCAAAACACACCTTGAGCTTGTGTCCCAAGTCTTTGGGATGCTCCATTAGAGAAGAAAATTATTTTCCACCATCTCACCACCATTTGTGGAGCTCTCATCAATCATCTTCTCAACCCCATTCCGGGAAGCGGATCACACCGCAATGCCTCCCATCCTCCCCTCCTCTTCTGATGTCATTCTTATTTTTCCAACTCCTCATCCCCATCATCTGGGCCCCGTCAACGCAGCTTAGTCCTCTGAGCAGTCGACAAAGAGGATTTTTCTCTCCCACTTTCCCTTTTACTACTTTCATAGTGTAGAAGCATTTGTAATAAACATTTTTCAAGCATTTATCTAGAAGTAATTTTCTATCATTTGCAAGTAGAATAGCTCTTTCCTGCTTTCTAGAGTAGCTTAGTGCAGATAATATTCTTGTCTGTTTCCTCACTATCACAAGATACAAAAAAAATAGCAAATACAAAATACGAAAAAGAAACAAAGTAAAGTGCAATTTTCAAATAATCAAACGTTGCCTTCCTGTGTTCGACATGAGGCTCACCTTGATCTTTGATAAATTTATTTCATACCAATTTTTGCAGCTATGACGACTAGTTCTCCAAAATCCTAACTTTTCTCGTGAAATTTACGCTTATCATTTTGGCGTCTGATGAGAACCTCATCATGAGCCATAACTAGCTCATTTTGACCTAATACAAAGGATAAAAGCTCCTACATATCTCAAGGAAAGGCTTAACTCAGAGAATCCTGAGTTTGAGAAGAAAACAAGTCATAAGGGGTAAAAATGCAATTTTACCAGTATAATCTGCATACAGGGTAATTCAGGGCCCAAACATAGGTCAAAGCAGCTTAATAAGAATAAGAGTGGGATGAAATGATCTAGCAAGGGCTACAGCAATTCCAAGAAACTAAATGATAATCTGTAACCCTAAAACAACCCACTTCAATTCACAAGGTTCGAGGCAAAGTAAAAATAGAATAAACCCTCTAAAATTCATAGAAAAATAATCTCCAGGGTTTAGAACCTTCAATTTGGCCTTCAGAACCCTTTTTGACCTACATTGAGAACCATGCCCAATTAATAACTTAATTTGGGTTTTTGCGCAAATTGACCGGTCAAACAAGGTTTAATATGGAAATGAAATTCACCATCAGATTCCTTAGGTCCTAATTAGTCATGTATAAAAACTTGAGCCTAAGAAGAAACCTCCTTGACCGACTTTACACTTTGGTCCTCATATATTTACTCTTTGGCCCTCAACTTTTGAACCCTCGCATTTTGGCCCCTAACTCTCCTTCGTTCCTTGCAATCAGGTCCCTCCTGCAAAACCTGCCAGCACCATGCTCCGGCGACCTTGCGCGGAGCATGGCGCCGCGCAGGGTGAGGTGGGGGACCTGGCAAGTAAACCGGGGGTGCCCTGCGTCGTCAGCCGTCGCAGGGACACCCCCCTGGTCGTTGTAACCCACCATACCGGCCGTGCGAACGCACGGACGGTATGGGTTCTTGTTTCCGGCCATCCTCTGGCGAGGGAGACACGTCGTCTCCCTCCGCCTTCCTCCCTGTTTGATCCCTATAAATACCCCCCGTTGCTCCACCGACCGGGGCAGCCTGGATCTGACGGAGAAAATCCCCAACTTTCTTCTCTTCTTCCTCCGGCAGACGCTCACCAGCTCCGGCGGTTTCCTCCCCCTCCACCTCTTCGCTCTGCCGCAATACCAGCAGCAGAGACTTCCTCCCCTGCTCTTCCCGCGCCACGCCGCACCCAGCTGGCGCCTCTCCGGCTCTCTGCTCGCCGCCGCCCCTTTCCCTGAGCATCGTCTTCTCCGGCGACAGTCGATACGACTGTCGCCCTGTTCCTCCCCCTTCGTCCCTGCAAGTAAGCTAGAGCTACTCCCCTTCTTCTCCTCTTTCTTTCCCCGCTTTCAATTTATTCAATTAAGCCCTCTACCGACCCTGACCACCTTCACCCCCTTCGCCTCCGACCACCCTCCGGCGAGCCGCTCCCATCACCTCAGCACCCACACGGCTCGCCGACCACCGCAGGACCTCCGCCTCCTCACCCTGATCAACCTCCGCCCTGCCACTTCCCCCACATCACCCCCTGCAACCCCACCGAACAGACCCATCCTCCGACCCACAGTCCGACCTAGGGCAGCCCTCGCACGCCGCCCCGCGCCTCGCCACCACCCACACGAGCTTCGCCGCACCCTGGCGAAGCTCCTGGCACTTTCTGATTAGGCCGAGAGGCCGTTTTCTTGTGAACAGGCCACCCGACCTCCGCCGCCATTGACGCGCAGGAGGAACTGCTTCCGCCTGCAGCTACAGGCGCGCCACGCTCAGCGCCAAGCCCAGATTCAACTCCCAGGCCTTGCGAGGAGTCTTGGCAAAACACCAGGTTCGCAGCTAAGGAAGAAAGTTTCGCGTGACGCCGCCATCTCCTGCTGATTTCCCCTCTGCGGGCGCGCAATTGAGGTGGGCCATTTAGTCCCACCTCGGAAACGCCTGAAGAGTCGCAGCGACATAAGATGCAAAAGTGCTGAAGGCTTACTGCCTCAGCACACGGGGTGAGGTCCCCTTCACCCGCCCGGTTACCCGGTCTCGTCCGCGCTCACGCCCCGCGGACCTGACCCGAACCCGGTTACCCGGCAGCTCTGGGAGAGCTTTCCCAAGAGTGGTTTCAGAGAGAGAGAGAGACGCGGGGGGGGGTAGAGTAGGTTTTGCCTCTGACGAAAAACTCTGAAGTGTGCAGGCACAGGCGAAGAAGAAGACCCGCGGAAGAAGGAAGCTGACTATAGCAACAGGTAGTTAAGTCGTCTGATTTGGAAATCAGACGACGGCCTGAAGGGAAAAGAAGAAAGGAAGGGTGACGTCCCTGGCTGAAAAAGAAAAGAAGAAGCTGACACTTAGCCGCAGGGAGGAGAAACAAGAAGAAACTCTACAGAAGAGGAAAGGCTGCAGAGAAGAATTACAGCAGAGCCAAGGAAGAAGAAACCTTCACAGAAGAGGAAAGGCTGCAGAGAAGAATTACAGCAGAGCCAAGGAAGAAGAAACCTTCACAGAAGAGACTGCAGAAAAAGAAGAAGAGAGGCCAAGACAGAAACCAAGGAAGAAGAAGAAGGAGATCTGAAGAAAGAAAGAAAGAGGAGCATCACCTCTGCAGAACAAAGAAGAAGAAGGAGATCTGAAGAAAGAAAGAAAGAAGAACATCACGAGGAGAAAACAAAGAGAACAACAAATTCTTTCCCTCTCTCTTTCTTTATTTTGTAAAAGAAACATGTATATCTCTAGAATACAACTTGCTCCCTGAGTTCGACCTCGGGAACTCTTTTATTTTCCGAGTAAAAAATTTATATATTTGAAATGTTGGTAATAACCGACTATACTACAACGTTATAACAAACTAAAACCCGGTTATCCCGAAGCAAGACGATTTCATTTTGGCGCCGTTGCCGGGGAGCAACGGCTATTCTAGAGGTAAACATTCCTGTTTCTTTTAATTTCTGATAATCTCCTCTCTTTTGTGCAGCTACAGGAACTCAAGAAGACAAACAACCACACGACAACCACTCCGAAGACAGCTACAGGAACTCAAGAAGACAAACAACCACACGACAACCACTCCGAAGACAGGTAAATTTTTCCTCTCACTATTAACCCCTAAACTCTAAAGAGGAAGAAAAGAAAAGAACAAGCAATATAGGGCTAACCTGTCTTCCATACTTAGTAACCATAAAGAGTTGCATGTTTTCAACTCATCACTCCTGCACACTATTAAGGGTATTTAAGGGCTAACACATTCTTGCTTGAGCCCTAATTGCCCAACAAAGAGTTAAATGGACCAAGTAGAGCCAACATAAGGTCAAACATTAGGATTTCAGTAGAGACACACCCCTTAATCAAGAATTGAGGAAATCCAAAAGAGGTGTGCCCAAGCCATTGATTGAAAATAATTAACAAGAAAAATCCTAAACAATTGGCTCTCTCTAAACACTTGAACCCTAAAAGACAGGACCTAAAAGCTCTTAAAGAAAACAAGAGGTAAAGTTGACCCCTTGGGTCAACCAACCTTAAATTAGGTCACTCTTTGCACTTAAAAGACTAAAGTTCAAGTGAAAACCTTAAGCACCCTGATCTTAAAATTGGTAGACTTAAGAGGTCAAGATCCCCATTCTGGTCTACCTGGAACCGCAGTGACAAGAGAGGTCGGGTGGGGGAAACCCTGTAACCCGTGGGGACGCTCTACCGTGTAGGGGTCTTCGCGGGACTCTCCCTCTCTGGCTGCCCAGGTAATTCTCAGGTGGACGATCTTTCTGATCAAGGGGTCCATCTGCCCCGCACCTCTATAGTCACCCAACACATTTTTGGGTGTCTTGATTGCGTCCAGCACCTTCTGAACTTACCTCTTCCAAACAGTGCATGTACGGAAGGAGGTCCCTAGGACCACCCTTAAGACCTCCATTAGAAATTCACTCTCGTCCAGGCCAAGCCTCGACGCCCGTGTTTGTGCAGCAACACCCTCACATTATTCTCTCTTCTGATTCAGAACCAAGTTCTTCTTCTTCCCCCATCATGGCTCAGCCAGTTGAGGAAGAAAATAATCTGGAACACCAGCTCCAGCGACTCAATGACCTCTTCCAAAACTTCGTGCACCCACCACAGCGTCCTATGATGCGGGACCACTACAATCCTGCTGCGGTGGCCATTGAGCCTCGAGTCAGAATCCCGACTGGAGGACCTGATTCCGAACTAAAGCCCAACATGATTCATGCTATACCTAAATTCCATGGGCTTAATTCTGAAGATCCCTTCCAGCACATCAAACAGCTAAAGCATCTGGCCCACACTTTTGGATCAGATGCGCAAAATCGGGATATTCTTCTCATGAAGATGTTCTCCTTTTCTCTTATGGACAAGGCCGCCCATTGGTATCAAACTCAGACCCGGCCGATCAACACTTGGGAAGAACTTCAATCCAAATTTTTGAAAAAGTTTTTTCCCGTTGGTCGGACCAACGCCTTGCGCCATCAGATTACACACTTCACTCAACAATCAGGAGAACCTCTCCATGAGGCATGGGATCGTTTTCAGGATCTCATGAGAAAGTGCCCCCATCACGGAGTTCCTAAATGGGAACAAGTCCAATCTTTTTACCAGGGACTCCGTGAGGACATCCGCCTTTTCGTCAATGCAACTTGCGGAGGAAACATCATGGGTCAACATGAAGACACCGTATGGGAGATTCTCGAAAACATGTGCGAGAACTCCATCAACAATGACTCCATGGGATTATTCGACAGGACGAATACCCGCGCAGCGACGAATCTTAAGGGAGCACATGAGACGCAGGGCCTGTCCGCATCAGTCGACCTGGAATTAATGGCCAGTCGATTGGACAAGGTCTCAATCATTGAAAAGAAGGTGGATGAGCTGACTCAGCACTTGCAGCGAGCCACCTCTGCGCGTAACTCCTTTGCACAACCTCCTTCCACACAGGAGACTGTGCAAAACATCCTCCACCGATCCTCCCCCGGGATGGATCCATATCCATCCCCATCTGATTCTTGGACTGGAAGATCATCCGATCCTTTCTACACCAGCCGGGGGAACTCCATTCCTCCTTTCCCTGATTCTCAGGAGGTTCCTCAGACCTGCGAGGACCTCAACGCCATCCAGAACGACCCATTCTCCAACACTTACAACCCTGGATGGCGAAACCATCCCAATTTTCAGTGGGCGGGAAATTCCCAAACCCAAAGACCACCTTTTCAGTCCCGCCCACAGCCCTCTCATCACTACCAGCCGCCTCAGCCTCGGCCCAACCCTACTTATCCATCAGGGCCAAATCAAGATCAAATGTCCTTAATCCTTCAGACTCTGGCTGACATTCAAAAATCAAATGCGGCTATTCAAAAACAGCACAAGGACGAACTTACTGAAGTTAAAACTCAACTGGCCCAGTTGGCAAATTCTCGCCAGGCAGGCACACTCCCTTCCCAACCCCTTCCTAACCCAAATAACGTGCCAACCCAGAAGCACGTTATGAATCCAAATTTAGGCCACGCTCAATGGATTTATCAGGCCCCTACTGCTCCATCTCCAGACGAGATGGATGCCTCAACTTCTCGTGCGGGATTTCAGCAGCAGCCACCCCTCCTACCAAACCCAAACCAAAATCAGGCCGGATTAAATTCTGTAACAACACGTAGTGGTAAGACAACTCAAGACCCGCATTATCCAAACCACTCCCAGCCAGATAACCATGACCCTAGGATAGTTATCCAAGGTACCGCTGTTCCAGATCCACAACCTGAACCTATCCTAGAGGAACCAACCAAGATCCCATTTCCCGAGGCCCTGACCAAGGGAAAGAAGACCACCAAACCCGTGGCCCCTGAGGAGGACCTGGTCAAGCTCTTTGAGCAGGTCCACATAAACATCCCCTTGATGGATGCAATCCGCCACGTACCAGCTTACGCACGATTTCTAAAGAATATATGTACACCCCAGCGTAAGCCGCGAACCAAGGGAGGGAGCCCAATTGTTCTGTCAGAGCAAGCCAGCTCTGTAATCCTTAGTAGACTCCCACCCAAGGCAAAAGATCCTGGAACTCCCCTGATCTCCTGTAAGATAGGTGGTACCCAATTTGATAGAGCATTGTTAGACTTGGGTGCATCTATAAATCTGATACCCACATCCTTACTTGACCATCTAGAAGAATCTGAGCTGAAACCAACCGAGGTGACATTACAATTAGCAGATCGATCTATAAAGTCACCAAAAGGGATTCTCGAGGATGTTATCGTGAGAGTGCGGGATTTCTATTTTCCAGTGGACTTTATAGTCTTAGACATGGATGCACCTGAGAACCCTAGGGATACACCAATCATTCTAGGGAGACCTTTCTTGGCTACTGCTAGAGCCAACATCAGCTGTGAGGAGGGCCAAATAGAGCTTAAGTTTGGAGATCAAACACTGAAAATTGATATATTTAAGGCCCAACAAGGAATTAATTGCGGCGTCATCGAGCAAATTTGTGACATCAAGACTTTGGTTGATGAATCACACCTCCAGAATGACTTGAGTATGCCTCATCAACCACAAAAGGATCTTGACCCGCAAACAGAGGAGTCAAATCCAGATGTGAACAACCCAGTAACTCCCACCCTTGAACCTCACATCTATACTGAACCACCCGCTGCTGCTGAAAACCCCATCCTCGAACTGAAACCCCTTCCTGATCACTTAAAATACGTCTTTTTGGGTTCTAATCAGACCCTTCCTGTGATCATCAATTCCAACCTCAGTCCTGAACAGGAATCCCGTCTGATTGTTGTCCTCCAGCAACATCGCAGAGCCATCGGATGGACTCTCGATGATTTGACTGGAATAAGTCCCTCTTATTGTACTCATCATATCTATTCAGAAGAGGGCACACGACCTTCTCGTGAAATGCAGAGACGCTTAAACCCCAATCTGCAGGAGGTCGTGAAAAAGGAGATCATCAAGTGGTTAGATGCCGGAATCATCTACCCGATCTCCGATAGTCGTTGGGTGAGCCCAATTCAGGTCGTGCCCAAGAAGGCAGGACTCACCACTATAACGACTGAGACCGGAGAAATCATTCCTACCCGATTAGCCAACTCGTGGAGAGTCTGTATAGATTACCGTCGACTCAATTCCTCCACGAAGAAGGATCATTTCCCACTACCCTTCATTGATCAAATTCTCGAAAAACTAGCGGGAAATAGGTTCTTCTGCTTTCTTGACGGGTACTCCGGTTATAACCAGGTGGCAATCCATCCTGAGGACCAAGAAAAGACCACGTTCACCTGCCCCTTCGGAACATACGCTTTCCGAAGGATGCCTTTCGGTCTTTGCAATGCACCCGCTACTTTTCAGCGATGCATGCTTGCCATATTCTCAGATATGGTAGGTGATTATCTGGAAGTCTTCATGGATGACTTTTCAGTTTTCGGAGCATCATTCGACGATTGCCTCCAACACTTGGTCCAGATACTCAGGCGGTGCATCGATGTGAATTTGGTTCTTTCCTGGGAAAAAAGCCATTTCATGGTACCTGAGGGAATTGTCCTGGGACACTCAATTTCGGAGAAAGGTATCCAAGTGGATCGAGCTAAGGTTAATCTGATTTCTCACCTTCCTATGCCTAGCTCGATCAGGGACATCCGATCCTTTTTAGGGCATGTCGATTTTTATCGACAATTTATCCCTGATTTTTCAAAAATCGCACGCCCCCTGACCACTCTTCTCTCCAAGGATGTTCCCTTCGAAATCTCCAAGGAATGCACTCAAGCATTTGAAATCCTGCGTGACCGAGTCACCCAAGCCCCGATCCTACAGTCCCCTGATTGGTCTCAACCCTTTGAGATCATGTGTGATGCATCCGACTTCGCTGTAGGAGCGGTTTTGGGGCAGAAAAATGACAAGAAACCTGTGGTCATTTACTACGCCAGCAAAACACTCGATGAGGCTCAGCGTAACTATACGGTTACTGAGAAAGAGCTGCTAGCTGTAGTATTTGCCCTAGAGAAGTTCAGATCATACCTTCTGGGTTCCCATGTCATCATATACTCGGATCACACGGCTGTGAGGCATCTCCTTGCAAAGAAGGACACGAAACCTCGATTGATCCGATGGATCTTGCTGTTGCAAGAATTTGACCTCGAGATTCGCGACAAAGCGGGAAAACAAAACGTGGTAGCTGATCACTTGTCCCGTCTTCCTTCTGAAATAATTGACCCTTCCGGACCCATCACTGAGCATTTTCCCGATGAGCACCTGCTGACTATTGGTACTAGCCTTCCATGGTTTGCTAATATTGTAAATTACTTGGCATCTCATCAGACCCCTTCCGATTGGCCGAAGGCCAAGAAAGACAAATTACGCTCCGATGCCAAGTATTACATTTGGGAAGACCCGTACCTCTTCCGCATAGGTGCCGATCAGATCATCAGGAGATGTGTCCCGGAAGGGGAAGTCAACAATATCCTCTCTTTCTTCCATGACCAGGCATGCGGTGGCCATTTTGCCGGGCATAAAACCGCATCAAAAGTCCTCCAGTGCGGCTTTTACTGGCCCACACTGTTCAAAGACGCATACAGTCATTGCAAGGCATGCAGTCGTTGCCAGACTTTGGGCAACATGAGCCATCGCGACATGATGCCTATGCAACCGATTCTAGTATGCGAAATCTTTGATGTTTGGGGGATTGATTTTATGGGCCCCTTTCCTGTTTCGGATGGTTTCGAATACATTCTGTTGGCTGTGGACTACGTGTCCAAATGGATCGAAGCCATACCGACCCGAACCTGTGATCACAAAATCGTTCTCAAATTCATTCATCAACACATTTTCTCAAGGTTCGGGATTCCTCGTGCAATAATCTCTGATGGGGGGACCCATTTCACAAATGCTCAGTTTAGGTCACTGATGACCAAATACAGGGTGTCTCACCGAATCTCTACTCCTTAGCACCCCCAAACTAATGGTCTAGCTGAGCTGTCTAATCAGGAGATCAAGAAAATCCTGCAAGTCACTGTTCGACCTGACAGGAAGGACTGGTCGTCCCGACTTCCGGAAGCATTGTGGGCCTATAGGACCGCCCACAAGACCCAATTAGGCATGTCTCCCTTTAGACTGGTGTACGGAAAGGCATGCCACCTTCCCGTCGAACTGGAGCATAAAGCCTATTGGGCAGTACGGAACTGTAATCTAGATCTTTCCAAGGCTGGGACCCACAGAAAACTCCAAATCAGCGAGATCGATGAACTACGCATAGACGCGTACGAGAACTCGCAAATCTACAAGGAGCGGGTTAAAGCCTTCCACGACAAACACATCTCGAGAAAGATCTTTCATCCTGGTCAAAAGGTCCTACTCTTTGATGCCCGACTCAAACTCTTCCCAGGAAAACTGAGATCTAAGTGGGTCGGACCATATTTGGTCCGACAGGTTTTTGGAAATGGAGCAATCGAAATCAGTCCACTCAGCCACGATTCTGAACCTTTCATCGTGAACGGTCAGAGACTCAAGCCGTTCATTGATGTAACTTCTACTAATTTGGCTGAGGCATCTTATACCCTCCTTTCCCCTTGAGCTTATTGCGCCCAGCCGATGGCGTAAAACTCAGCGCTTAACGGGAGGCAGCCCGTCATTCTCTTTGAAAACCTGAAACTTGTTCTGACAGCTTTTTTGCACTTGAAGTTCACACTTTAGGGCAGCCAACTCCACCTCAGGTGCTTGCATCTGAGACTCATCAAAACAGCTATCCTAATGTATGAACTTAGTTGAATAAAAACCCCTAGGCTACAATGAGGACATTGCAAATCTTAGGCATGGGGGGGTAGGAAAGTACAAAAAAACTTGTAAGAAAAGGTTTCAAACAAAAAAATTCACATATGCCAAAAACACCATAAAAATTAAAAAATTTTCGAAAAAGAATAAGAGGAAAAGAGGAGAAGGAAATTTTGTGAAGGAGAAGAAAAACAAAATGAAAAAGGAGCACAAAATTATAAGAAAAAGTGATAGTCATTAGTAAGGAACTAAGGAATTAACTTAAGTTCTAGACCTCATTCAAGAAAAGTGCACAATGAGATTAGTAAAGAATGCAAACCTTAGGCATTCTTGAATAGACTCTTAGTACCCATTAAGATCTGGACACTCCTCAAGAGGTTGAGGAAAATGAAAAGCTGAAGTATTAGGTCTAAGGCTTAGGGAGTATTCGGCCTCGTTAACTAATTTTTGGTTTACGGGACTCAGTAACCTAAGCACCCTAACCTCACACACAGCCTGGTTCAGTAAGCGTAAAAATCAGAATCACGCAGAAGCGTCGCAAAAATCTGAAAAGATCACCTAGAATAGGAGCGGCCGATCAACACAAGATTGATTTGGACGAGTTCCCAGCGCGGAGAGGCGAGAAATCCCCTCGAAGATGCGTAACAAAATATCATCTCCTCGGTGCTTGTCTCTTAGGATATTTACATATCCTACTGGGGGCATGTAAGCACTCTGCTGGTTCAGATTCCATGGATGGCATTATCTCGAAGTGTCAATTGCCAGGGTCTGGATTCGGCCACGGAATACCATGGATGGGATTATCTCGAAATCTCAATAGCCAGGGTTCCGGGGGTTGCCATGGGCGGTGCTATCTCGAAGCATCGATCGCCAGGAACCCTTGAGGATTGATGATGGGAGCAAGGAATCTGATACAGACCGTGTTGAAAAGCCAATCCTAGGCTAGAACTAAAAAGAAGAAGAGAGAGAAAACTCTCCAAACAGAAAAACTTTCTATCTCTCTCTTACAAAACGCACTGCGAACTGAGCCAGGACTAAAATCATTTCAAGCACGGGTGCTTTAACCACGAAGTCCAATAAACCTTAGGTTAGTTCTTGTGGGCCTTAAAAAACTTTGCTAAAAGACTGAGGCTAAGGCTAGACAGATTTGGATCTTGATTAGTACTAGAGTACCTTTTAGGCCTATGGTCAGCATTCTAACCTAATCTATGCTCAAATAAAAAAAGGCACTTATCTAAAACTATTAAAAACTTCATGGTCTAGAACAAGGGTTGAAACCTTAAGTTTTTGCTAAGGGACTAGCAAAAGCTAGGCATGGGAGTATGATGAGAACCTCATCATGAGCCATAACTAGCTCATTTTGACCTAATACAAAGGATAAAAGCTCCTACATATCTCAAGGAAAGGCTTAACTCAGAGAATCCTGAGTTTGAGAAGAAAACAAGTCATAAGGGGTAAAAATGCAATTTTACCAGTATAATCTGCATACAGGGTAATTCAGGGCCCAAACATAGGTCAAAGCAGCTTAATAAGAATAAGAGTGGGATGAAATGATCTAGCAAGGGCTACAGCAATTCCAAGAAACTAAATGATAATCTGTAACCCTAAAACAACCCACTTCAATTCACAAGGTTCGAGGCAAAGTAAAAATAGAATAAACCCTCTAAAATTCATAGAAAAATAATCTCCAGGGTTTAGAACCTTCAATTTGGCCTTCAGAACCCTTTTTGACCTACATTGAGAACCATGCCCAATTAATAACTTAATTTGGGTTTTTGCGCAAATTGACCGGTCAAACAAGGTTTAATATGGAAATGAAATTCACCATCAGATTCCTTAGGTCCTAATTAGTCATGTATAAAAACTTGAGCCTAAGAAGAAACCTCCTTGACCGACTTTACACTTTGGTCCTCATATATTTACTCTTTGGCCCTCAACTTTTGAACCCTCGCATTTTGGCCCCTAACTCTCCTTCGTTCTTTGCAATCAGGTCCCTCCTGCAAAACCTGCCAGCACCATGCTCCGGCGACCTTGCGCGGAGCATGGCGCCGCGCAGGGTGAGGTGGGGGACCTGGCAAGTAAACCGGGGGTGCCCTGCGTCGTCAGCCGTCGCAGGGACACCCCCCTGGTCGTTGTAACCCACCATACCGGCCGTGCGAACGCACGGACGGTATGGGTTCTTGTTTCCGGCCATCCTCCGGCGAGGGAGACACGTCGTCTCCCTCTGCCTTCCTCCCTGTTTGATCCCTATAAATACCCCCCGTTGCTCCACCGACCGGGGCAGCCTGGATCTGACGGAGAAAATCCCCAACTTTCTTCTCTTCTTCCTCCGGCAGACGCTCACCAGCTCCGGCGGTTTCCTCCCCCTCCACCTCTTCGCTCTGCCGCAATACCAGCAGCAGAGACTTCCTCCCCTGCTCTTCCCACGCCACGCCGCACCCAGCTGGCGCCTCTCCGGCTCTCTGCTCGCCGCCGCCCCTTTCCCTGAGCATCGTCTTCTCCGGCGACAGTCGATACGACTGTCGCCCTGTTCCTCCCCCTTCGTCCCTGCAAGTAAGCTAGAGCTACTCCCCTTCTTCTCCTCTTTCTTTCCCCGCTTTCAATTTATTCAATTAAGCCCTCTACCGACCCTGACCACCTTCACCCCCTTCGCCTCCGACCACCCTCCAGCGAGCCGCTCCCATCACCTCAGCACCCACACGGCTCGCCGACCACCGCAGGACCTCCGCCTCCTCACCCTGATCAACCTCCGCCCTGCCACTTCCCCCACATCACCCCCTGCAACCCCACCGAACAGACCCATCCTCCGACCCACAGTCCGACCTAGGGCAGCCCTCGCACGCCGCCCCGCGCCTCGCCACCACCCACACGAGCTTCGCCGCACCCTGGCGAAGCTCCTGGCACTTTCTGATTAGGCCGAGAGGCCGTTTTCTTGTGAACAGGCCACCCGACCTCCGCCGCCATTGACGCGCAGGAGGAACTGCTTCCGCCTGCAGCTACAGGCGCGCCACGCTCAGCGCCAAGCCCAGATTCAACTCCCAGGCCTTGCGAGGAGTCTTGGCAAAACACCAGGTTCGCAGCTAAGGAAGAAAGTTTCGCGTGACGCCGCCATCTCCTGCTGATTTCCCCTCTGCGGGCGCGCAATTGAGGTGGGCCATTTAGTCCCACCTCGGAAACGCCTGAAGAGTCGCAGCGACATAAGATGCAAAAGTGCTGAAGGCTTACTGCCTCAGCACACGGGGTGAGGTCCCCTTCACCCGCCCGGTTACCCGGTCTCGTCCGCGCTCACGCCCCGCGGACCTGACCCGACCCGACCCGACCCGACTTAAGACTGACCTGCACTCCTCGCCCACCACGCACGCCGGTGGGCCTGGACCCGGGCCTGACCCGAACCCGGTTACCCGACAGCTCTGGGAGAGCTTTCCCAAGAGTGGTTTCAGAGAGAGAGAGAGACGCGGGGGGGGTAGAGTAGGTTTTGCCTCTGACGAAAAACTCTGAAGTGTGCAGGCACAGGCGAAGAAGAAGACCCGCGGAAGAAGGAAGTTGACTGTAGCAACAGGTAGTTAAGTCGTCTGATTTGGAAATCAGACGACGGCCTGAAGGGAAAAGAAGAAAGGAAGGGTGACGTCCCTGGCTGAAAAAGAAAAGAAGAAGCTGACACTTAGCCGCAGGGAGGAGAAACAAGAAGAAACTCTACAGAAGAGGAAAGGCTGCAGAGAAGAATTACAGCAGAGCCAAGGAAGAAGAAACCTTCACAGAAGAGGAAAGGCTGCAGAGAAGAATTACAGCAGAGCCAAGGAAGAAGAAACCTTCACAGAAGAGACTGCAGAAAAAGAAGAAGAGAGGCCAAGACAGAAACCAAGGAAGAAGAAGAAGGAGATCTGAAGAAAGAAAGAAAGAGGAGCATCACCTCTGCAGAACAAAGAAGAAGAAGGAGATCTGAAGAAAGAAAGAAAGAAGAACATCACGAGGAGAAAACAAAGAGAACAACAAATTCTTTCCCTCTCTCTTTCTTTATTTTGTAAAAGAAACATGTATATCTCTAGAATACAACTTGCTCCCTGAGTTCGACCTCGGGAACTCTTTTATTTTCCGAGTAAAAAATTTATATATTTGAAATGTTGGTAATAACCGGCTATACTACAACGTTATAACAAACTAAAACCCGGTTATCCCGAAGCCAAGCGATTTCAGCGTCGTTGCCGGGGAGGCAACCTCTTTGGTTTTTCTCGCATTTTTTCGCCTTACTTAACTTTTATCTCACTTTTTCTCTTATCTTACTGTGATTGCAGGTATTCTTCCAAGTTGTCACTTTACCTCACCTCACCCATCCGCATAAATTAAAAAAAATACAAAAAAATTACGTTTCTCTTTTTATAGGATTAAACTAAAAGAGACACTTAAACACCCACAAATTTCTCGACCTAAGGCACACAATCACATTGATTCTACCACTTAACTAGAATCTGACCTGTGGATCCGGTACACCTTAACTCAACACACAAATAAGTGAGTAGAAATTTGATTAGGTTAAACATTTTTGTGCCTTAATCAAGTGGTGCAACAAGCCAATTGCTTGAACTGCTTGGGCCGCACCACTCAAATTAAAAGTAATTCAACAGTAGCTTGCCCCATAGGGTTGATTTTTAGGGTTGATCTAGGCACTCCACATTATTTTTGAGTTTTAAAGGAATATACCATCACTTGTGATTTCAAAACTTGGAGTGTTCTCCTGAACTTGATTGAATACACTTAAAGATTAAACCCTAAAGGCTACTAAACAAGGTTATACCCTAAAAGACACATCATCAAAACCTTGTTTGAAAACCCTGGTGGTGCAAACACACACATTTGAATTGATCACTAAGGGCACAACCCATCTAAAAGGCCCATCACATTCCAAGAGCACAATCATCTCAAGCCTAATTAAAACTGAGTAGGCATTGGCCTTAAGGATTAACTCTCTCTTTGGGACTCCAATTGAGATTTTTTCGATTAATCTGCTTCTACTGGTCCATCTAGTGTCTAGCTAGGGGAGTAGTGTCAAACAACTATGGTTGGGGGGTATCAAAGGAACCGGAGGTGCAAGCTAAAGAAAGAACCTTCTCCCTAACCCCTCCCTCTAATTGGTTGGATTGACCGGATAGAAGTAGACTAAATAGTTTCTTTTATCTCAAAATGAGTTATGGGAGTCTGTAGATCTTTAGGCTACCCACCTAAGGATAGGTTTGGTTGATTATATTGCAGGGCACCTTTCTCTGTTCTGTTTTCCCTCCTATTTCACCATGTATTCTTCCACACCACATTCGCATTTCCAATCCTACCCTCCTACCAGCACTTATCCCCAAAATGATTATTATCCCAACTCGACTTATGACTACCCACCTCCTAGTCAGGATAACTTTGATTAGGGAAATGATTCCGAACCTCAATGTCCAGGGCCTAACCCTAGACAACAAGACTATGATTATTATCCTTCTCATGCCTACAATAATTATAGATCTCCACCCTTTGATGATCAACCAACCCAATCTACAATCAAGAAGGATATGATGATTATAACACCTACCCTCCCCAAGATTATACTGAATATAGGTCATCACCCCTCTTTGAACAACCCAAAACGACCTACTATTAGGGAGGGCCTCAAGAACCTCAATTTCTTGACTCCCCAAGATTTAACCCAAGATTTGATCCTAACCTGCACTTTTGAATTCTTAATTTTTTCCTTGTTTGTATATTATGCCTAGCTAAAGGCAATAAACTTAGCATATGTGCATACTCTACTTTCTCTATGGAGCTGACTGGATTTTCACAAAATTCAGGTGATATTCTATTTATTCCACCCTTTTCATGTCTTTTTTCTTACAATGAGGACATTGCATCATTTAGGCATGGGGGGGTGGATACTTAATTCTGAAAATATTTTGTTAGCTCCATAGAATTTCTTTTATTTAAAAAAAATAGAATTAGGAGAAGAGAATTTAGGCTTTAGGAGCTTTTAAATTTAGGAAACAATACTTTAGGACCTGAACACTTAGACTCTTCAGGTCTTCGGGCTTAATCAGCCCAGGTATCCACTAAAATGTTAACCTATTCTCGAGTCCTTGCCAAGTTAATTATACTTTAATTTGTCTAATAATTAGGGTGATAAGTACACGACTTATCAACCCACCCTCTGATTTAAGGGGACTCTAAGTCTAAAGCATCTACACATTATTTGCACTGACTCACTTTTCAACGATTTTTACAGAAATTCGGTAGCTAATGAACTTTCTAGGGTAGTATGGGTAGCAAGTTATCATGGGTAATAGCCCATTGGCCAGTTGTCCAGAGCCTAGCTCACAATAATGCATAAATTATTTCCAAAACACTTAGGGAAGAAGCAGGGAAGTAGAATAAACTGGGGAGATATACAATGGGTTTGCCCTTATGTTGACCCCATAAAAAAATTAAAAAAAGTAGGGAGGTTGCTACCAATTGAACAGATAAACCTTTAGGCAGAAACTCTTAAGGTCACCAAGGGTCGTAAAAACCTGAAGTCCATTTTAATGGCCGCCTAGTGAGTCTATAACTTTTTCACGTTAAGATGCTTAGAACTTAAAGTTCTTTTCAAGTCTTGGGTGGGTTGGGTAGCCATAGAAAGCTGCCTCGAAACTCTAAATTCAAAAATCCAAAAAAATTAGAAAAGAAGAAAAAAATAGAAAAAAAAATGTATCTTCCCTTTTCAAAATAAGGCGAGAACTTGGGCGGTCTATATTTTGGCAAGCACCCGGGCATTGTTGAGTCTTCATAGTTTAGGACCATAGTTGAAATTTCCTTTTGTTAATAAACAACTAATGCCATAAGAGATCGAGTCCTAATTTTGTTCTTATACATAGCATTTAGTTTGATTATGCTAGGGACTAGCAAAAGATAGGCATGGGGGTATGATGTATACACATCCATTTAGGTTAAAATGATTATTTATACATGTTCCTAAGCTTATAGATGCATTCCATATTATAAATATTGCATAGCATGCATCATTCGACATGTAGAATAGTCTGTATAAATTTTAGGTTAATTCGCATCCTTTTGTTGCTAGGAGAGAAGGAGATTTACTTTGGGGTCTCAAATTGACGGTCCGACCATATGGATCTGATCAGGATGACGATCGGAGTCCAATGTCTCTGAAATCGCCTTAATCAGAGTCCCATAGAACCATATATAGTCTAAGGAAGATCAACGACCAAGAGGTAAGGTGACACAATTAGGAGCTTCAAATGACAAATCTGACTGTACGGATCGATTTGGGTTGACGATCACAGCCCAACGATGTGAAAATCGACTCAATCCAACATTTGTAGTATCATCTATGAAGAAAAAAAGATGGATGACCCAGATGATGCCACATGGCATCATCCAAGTTGCCCAAGAGCCACCACTGCTCCCCCTCTCTATTCGGCTAATAGATCTAGGCTGTTGGATGAAGATCCAACAGCTAAGGAAGCTCCACATCACCTCAGCAACTAAAATCGTCCACTTGACAAAGTGAAAGCCTTGGTGTGGTGGTCTTAAGCTTTATTGCCAAGAGGAGGTCGTGGGTTCAAAACCCGCTACCCTCCCCCCACAATTCAGCAGCAGCAGCGTGTATGTAGCACGTGCAACGTGGCACACAGGCGCGCGTAGCGCGCAGCACAGCGAGTGTGTAGCACGGATACGTGGGACACGGGCGCGCGGAGCGCACGCCAGCAGTGCAGCAGCGTAGGCACATGAGCTGTCTTTAGCAACGTTTATGGCGAGGCTTTTGCGATGATTATAAATGTCACTGTTGACTCGTGACTTTATTTTGCCTCTTCTCCTCCACTATAAAAGGACCACTACCCCTCCCATTCTTCTTCATCCCTTCCTATGCTCTCCTCACCTACTCTAGAGCTCAAAACACACCTTGAGCATGTGTCCCAAGTCTTTGGGATGCTCCACTAGAGAAAAGAAAATTATCTTCCACCATCTCACCACCATTCATGAAGCTCTCATCGACCGTCCTCTCAACCCCATTCAGGGAAGTGGATCACGTCGTGATGCCAACTGTCCTCCCCTCATCTTCCAACATCGTTCTTCTTCTTCCAACTCCTCATCCCCGTCATTCGAGCCCCTTCAACGTAGCTTCGTCCTCCGAGCAGTCGACAAAGGGTATTTTTCTCTCCCCCTTTCCCTTTTACTGCTTTCATAGTGTAGAAGCATTTGTAATAAACATTTTTCACGAATTTATCTAGAAGTAATTTTCTATCATTTGCAAGTAGAATAGCTCTTTCCTACTTTCTAGAGTAGCTTAGTGTAGATAATATTCTTTCCTGTTTCCTCTCTATCACAAAATACAAAAAAAATAGCAAATACAAAATATGAAAAAGAAACAAAGTAAAGCGCGATTTTCAAAGAATCAAACGTTGCCTCCCTATGTTCGACACGGGGCTCACCTCGAGCTTCGGTAAATTTATTTGGTAGTGATTTTTGAGACTAGTACGACAGGTTCTCCAAAATCCTAACATTTCTTGTGAATTAAATTTATGCTCATTAGACCTCTGGACAAAAATTCACCCACTCGAGAATTACTTGGGCAGCCAAGAAGGGAGAGCCTCGCAAAGACCTCTGCATAGTAGAGCATCCCCATGGGTTACAGGATTTCCCCAACTCAACCTTCCTTGTCACTGCGGTTCCAAGTAGACTAGAATGTGCGAATTAAGCCCTGAGTCTACCAATTTTAAGCCTATTTGTGCCTTGAATTATCACTTGATTAAGTTGATTCAAATTGTGACCTAATTTTAGGTTAATTGATTCACAAAGTGAACCAACTTCACTTGACTTGCCCTAAAGTTTAAGATGAAATATGGGTCAAATCATCCGAACCACCCTATTTTGGTTCTTAAATAAGTTACTAGGTCACAACTTTTATGATTCAAGTGATCTTAGAGCCTTGCTTTTAGGGCTTGATGATAAGATCAGTTCAACAAAGAGCTTAGGTAGCACACAAATGCGGGAAGATTTGTTTCCTTTATAAATAGCAAGTGTGTACTAGCACTTCAAACCCTTATGTGGAAAACCCTAATTGGCTCTATTTCAAGTCCAATTTGATTTCAAACATGACACCTTGGAATCAAATAAGAAGGTGAGTAGTCCAAGGTGTTGCAAGTCCCTAATAGGCATAGGAAGCAAGGATTGGGTACTTCTAATCAAATCCAATTAAATCTGATCAATCACAATCAAATTGAGAAAATAATGAATTTCTTGCCTTGAATGATATTTCTAGAAAAGTAAGGCAATGTTGGCTTCCCTTTTTGTGTTGTTTCCTTTTGATCTTCCCAAGAGAGAGGAATTGGGGAAGAAAAGAAAATGACTAACCTACCTTCGGTGTGGTCGTTCCGAGCCGGTGATCTTGAATGTTCCTTGTGCTTCTTCGCCTCGAAACAATCAAAACAAAAACAAGTTACAAATCAAGTTAGAAGAAGATCAAATGAATAGTGGTAAATGTGCGTTGCTTCCTGGCAATAGTGTTAAAGTGTTCATGTGCTTTAATCGAGGATTAAGAATGCATCATAGTCTAACAACTAAAATAACATAAACATTTAAAATTTATATCTTGAAATGTCAGTTCCGAGGTTGTCTCATGAAGTAATTAAATTGCAATTAACCACTAATCAAGTGAATAGAAATTGAAGCACATGAGTTAATGAAAAAGGAATATAATTACTCAAATGATGTCACAATAAAACTCAATATGAAATGAAACTAAAGCTAAAAAAAATGTGAGTTTAAACCAAGCTTTAGCCTCAACAAAACCAGCCTAAAAGCCTCCAAATAGCTAGTCCAACTCGGCCCAAAATCAATCCAATACCTGGTCCACGCCCGTGTGTGTGTAGGCATGTGCGCATGTGAAGATGGATGGGGACCTGACTCTCTGAAGTCTCGAGAAAACAGTATGGGGCAATTTGCCTTGTATGCTCGAACTCAAGTGTTCTTCCATGAGGTGGGACTAAAAGTCCCACCTTCCTTCGTATTCACAATGTGGATGGAGTTGTTGATGGTAGCTAGCCAATTGACCATGGGATTGGCAATCCATGGCCCAGATGATTCCACAGAGGATGGGTGTGGTGCCTTCGTCGATGAGATGCCGAACACATCGCTCGGAGTCGGGGAAGATGGTGAAGTCCGGTGAGACCTGCACATGAAGATAGGAGCCTCTCAGCTCTAATTAAAACCACAAAAAGCTCTGACGTAGTACCCTAAGGAAATTAGATGTGACTGTGGATAGATGGGCGTGGCGATGGAGCTTCGATGAAGCTCCGTCGACGATGATGGTGGATGGTTTTGGAGATGATGTACAATTCAATTATCTTGGGAAAAAGCTTGGCGAGGGTGAGGAGGAGCTTTTGCCCAACTTAATTAGGTGAGGGGAAGGAAGAGAAAGTCAAACGGTGACGGTGGTGGTGAAGGTCGTCGATGGTGGTCGGAGAGGTAGCTATTCTTGATAGATGGAGCTCTAGAGCTCCAGAAAGCTAATTGGAAGAGAGAGGAAGAGAAGCCATAAGTTAATTTGAAGAGAGGAAGAGGGGAGGAGTTCATCGGTGGTGTGCCAGTAAGGAGGAAGAGGGGATGGTCACTGGAGCTGAAGAAGAGGAATTGAGGCCTAAAGCTTCATGTGAAGCTTCGTGGGAGGAAGAGGAAGGAAAGCCCTTTACCTATTCTATGTGGCTGAAGCTGAAGATGTGGGAAGAAGAATCTTTGGTGGTGCATCCTTCGCTGATAAGGAATAAGAAGAAGGGGGAATTTTCAGCTTAATTAAGCATGAGTTCGGCTTGGAAATGTTGAGGCCTTTATATAGGAGAGATTTCCACTACAATTGAGCCAAGAAATGCAAGTTTTGCTTGCGATTTTGGCAACTTTGGGTCATGCGTATCTTGGTTCGCTAGAGGTAATGCACTACAAATTAGAGCTCAAGGTGATGCTCATTAGATTGGGCATGATTTGAAGATCAACCCCACCAAATTTGGTGGGATTTGGTGAAGATTTGAGGGATCAATTCTTCAATCAAAAGTCGACGTGTTGGGTTGATTTGTTGTTGCTGCTTGTTGCCTTTGATGAAGAAGATGACCGGCTAACGTCATCATGATGTTAGCCGAGGGCTTAGGTGTAGGGAACTTTGAAATATCAGGAGGTTTATGCAGTAATCAGAGATAAATGGGTTAAAATGCAAACTTGGTCAAGATTGACTCTAATTGGGTTCAACATTTACGGGTAACCTAATTTGGACCCAAGGAATCTAATGTTGACCTTAAATTCGATTTTGATGAAGTTTTACTGGGTAATTTACTCTTTAACCCAAAATGTAGTAATTTCCCACCTTGATCTCTATTTTTGGTCAAAATGGGTTCATTTAGTTAAAGTAAATGTTCTAAATCTCATAGAATATTTTTCAATGATTTTTAGAAGGTTTATAATACATTTATTTCCACTAGAACCCTTCCGGTTGAAGAGGCTGTAATTATGGTTTTTATTAATAAATTAATCTTTAATTCTTAGAAAACCCTAATTCAGTTAGTCGAGCCTGCTTCTCTGGAATTTAAGTTCATTTGACCTTTCATTAAGCATTGATTCACCCCTTAATTAATCTACATTTGTGAATATTCGTTAAAACAACAAAATTAACTAAATTTCACTTTTTCTACTAAAATTCAAGTTAAAACTAAATTATGCCCTTTTGATGATCAATAAGGAGCTTTTATCCCTGGAATTTGGCTAAATTAGGCTAGTTATGGAAGATGATGGTGTTACCATCACTATTCCAGTAAATAACCTTTGTCTTAGGCCTATCTATTTTTAAAAAACCTAAATTAAGTTAATCTCTACCCTTACATCTTTAATCCAAGGGCCAACTCCACTTATACGAAAGAACATAACCACTTGTAGATAAGAACATATACCTTCCTAAAAACTTAAACTAGATCATATCCCCTAAGTCAAAATCCTAACCCTTCACATTAGATCCTAAGGACCTAGATAGGTCACCCAAACCAACTACAAGGCTTCTCTAAGAAGCCTTATGGTCGTTCCCCCTTAGTGCACTTACACACCCTTGGATGCGTATGCAAGGGTACGCACATACCTTGATTTGTTGGCCCTTACCCCTCCTTTAGATTTAGATCATATGGCTATTATTTATTTCCCATCTCTATAAAAACACACCTACAGCCATCCCTTAGGGAATTAATTTCTCTTCCACCTTTACTACTACACCTTCTACAACCACCTTTGATGTAGACACATCTATGTCACATAAACTATCTATTTATGCATGTTCTTAGGCATATAATTGCATTATGAATTATAAATATCGCATAACATGCATCATTTTGTATTTAGATTAGTTTGTACAAATTATAGGTTAATTTCCCCTTTTTTGGCTAGGGGATAGGGTGATATTTATCGAGGCCTCAAATTGAAGATCTAACTGTACGAATTTAATCAAGGCAACGATCTGAGTCCAACGCCTTCGAGATCGCCCCGATCGGATCTCCGTAGCATCAGATGCAGTTCGAGAAAGATCAGAGGTCATGGGCCAAGGTGGTGTAAATCTGTACCTCAGATGACAAATCCAACCTCATGGATGGGTTCAGATCGACGATCGTAGCCCAACAATGAAAAAATTGGTTCAATCCGATAACTGTGGCACCACCTACAAAGCAAAGAAGATGGACGGCCATGATGGCACCACGTGGCGCCATCACAGCCACCCAACATAGACTGCATCACCCCTCTTCACCCGCACGATCAATCCCAGCTATTAGATCGTCGATCCAACGGCTAAGATTCCATCAAGGCACACCTCATCTATCCTTCTTCATCAGCATCAACTAATCTTAGTTGTTGGATTCTCCTCCAACGGTTGAGAGCGCGGGGGCATTAAAACGCAAAAGCAATAAAGAAGCAGCCGTAGCACAACGGCTACGACCTCAAAGAAGAAGAGGGTGTAGGGTCGAAACCTTGCATGCCTCAAATTGAAGATGCAGGCAGGCGTAGCAAAATTGGGCCACTCGATTGAGATAGAGTGGCAGCGGAGGTAGCAACGTGGTGCATCATCATGCACTAGATGGAAGCATAGGGCGTGCCATCGTATGCGGGTGCTTTGTAAGATGAAGATGAAGTAACACACACGCATTTAAGCCGTTCGATTGTGCGATCGGACGGCTAAGGGTGATTAGGCGTGATGAGGTGCGCAACAGCTAAAGGTGGATAGCCAGTGACGTGGCTGCCTCTCAATGCTTGAATCTCCATCGTGTGGTTGACGTTGCACGTTCAACTTCAGCAACGCTCGCCTACAATGATGTTTATATTCGTCAGTAAAGGCCCCAGCATTAATTTCTAAGCCTTAAAATGACTTTTATGCCCTCATATATTCACCTATAAAAGGCCTACCCTTCCTCCACATTTCACCATCCCTTCTCTTCTTCTTTCACATCCTCCAAAGCTCTACGAGCTAGTCCCATACCTGGGATGCTCCACTAGAGCTGGAGTAAAATAATTTTCCCATCTACTCACCCACTTCGTGGAACATCACGTGGTTGTCCCTCACTGCCATTCAGGAAGCGGATCTGATGAGAACCTCATCATGAGCCATAACTAGCTCATTTTGACCTAATACAAAGGATAAAAGCTCCTACATAACTCAAGGAAAGGCTTAACTCAGAGAATTCTGAGTTTAAGGAGAAAATAAGTCATAAGGGGTAAAAATGCAATTTTACCAGTATAATCTGCATACAGGGTAATTCAGGGTCCAAACATAGGTCAAACAAACCAAATAAGAAGGAAAGTGGGATGATCTGACAAGGGCTACAGCAATTCCATGGAACTAAATGATAATCTGTAACCTTAAAACAAACCTACTTCAATTCACGAGGTTCGGGGCAAAGTAAAAATAGAATAAACCCTCTAAAATTCATAGAAAAATAATCTCAAGGGTTTAGAACCTTCAATTTGGCCTTCAGAACCCATTTTGACCTACATTGAGAACCATGCCCAATTAATCACTTAATTTGGGTTTTTGCATAAATTGACTGATCAAACAAGGTTTAATCTGAAAATAAAATTCACCATCGTAATCCTTAGGTCCCAATTAGTCATGTATAAAAACTTGAGCCTAAGAGGAAACCTTCTTGACCAACTTTACACTTTGGTCCTCATTCATTTACTTTTTGGCCCTCAACTTTTGAACCCTCACATTTCTGCCCCTAACTCTCCTTCGTTCTTTGCATCCAGGTCCCTCCTGCCAAAACCTGACCAGCACCATGCTCCGGCGACCTTGCGCGGAGCATGGCGCCGCGCAGGGTAAGGGGGAGGGTCTGGCGAGACAACCGGGGGTGCCCTGCGTCGTCAGCCGTCGCAGGAACACCCCCCTGGTCGCTGCAACCCACCATACCGGCCGTGCGAACGCACGGACGGTATGGGTCTCCATCTCCGGCGTCCTCCGGCGAGGGAGACACGTCGTCTCCCTCCGCCTTCCTCTCTGACTCGGCCCCTATAAATACCCCCGTCGCTCCACCGTTCTTCCCAGCTTGGATCTGACGGAGATACCCCCTCAATTCCTCTCTTCCCACTCTGACAGACGCCCTCCTTGCTCTGGCGGCCTCTCCTCCTCCTCCTCGTCGCCCTGCCGCACTACCAGCTGCAGGGTTGCCCTCCCTCGCTCTTCCCGCGCCACGCCGCACCCAGCTGGCGCCTCTCCAGCCCTTTCCTCGCCGTCGCCCCTTCCCCTGGGCATCTTCTTCTCCGGCGACAGTCGATACGACTATCGCCCTGCTCCGGCCCCTTTCGTCTCCGTAGCTAGGTCAGAACTTCTCCCCATCTCCCCCTCTTTCTTTTCCTCACTGTCTTTTATTTGATTAAACCCTCGACCGCTCCTGTCCACCGTCACCCCCTTCGTCTCCGGCCAAACTCCGGCGAGACACCCCCATCACTCCACAGCCCCACACGCCTCGCCGACCCTCACAGAATCTCCGCCTCCTCACCCTGATCAACCTCCGCCCTTCCACGTCCCGCCACTCGCCCTTCGCAGATCCCCCGAACAAACCCACTTCTCCACCCGCAGTTTGACCTAGGGCGACCCTCACGCTCCGCCCCGCCGCCTGCCAGACCCCCCACCACCTTCGCCGTGCCACGGCGAAGGTTCTCCACGTATCTGATTAGGCCGAGAGGCCGTTCCTCTGTGTACAGGTGTCTCGACCGCCGTCGCCATTGCTGCGTGGAAGGAGCACCTTCAACCTGCAGCTCCAGGTGCGCTTCGCCCAGGCCTGACTCCCAGGCTGCGCGGGGCGCCTCCGCGAAGAGTCCCAGGCTCGCAGCTGGGGCGAAGGCCTCGCGTGAAGCCGCGATTGCCCGCTGCTTTCTCCGCTGCGGGTGCTCAATTAGGGTGGGACATTTAGTCCCACCTCGGAAAGCCACTGAGGCGAACGGGCGCTTAAAGGCAAAAAGTGCCTTAAGCTGTTCGCCTCAGTTCACGGGGTGAGGTCCCCTTCACCCGCCCGGTTACCCGGCCTCGTCCGCGCTCACGCCTCGCGGACCTGGCTCGACCTGATTAGCCCGACCTGCACTCCTCGCCCACCACCGCACGCCGGTGGGCCTGGACCCGGGCGCGACCCGCGTACCCGATTACCCGGATGCTCTGGGAGAGCCTTCCTAAGAGCGAATTCAGAGAAAGAGAGACGCGGGGGTGGGGGAGGGTAGAGTAGGTTTTGCCCTCTGACGTAAACTCTGAAGTGTGCAGGCACAGGTGAAGAAGAAGGACCGCGGAAGAAGAAGAAAGCTAAGGGAGACACTGTAGCAACAAGCGGTTTAAGTCGTCTGATTGGAAAATCAGACGACGTCCTGAAGGGAAAAGAAGAAAGAAGGAGAGACGACGTCCTGACAGGAAAAAGAAAAGAAGAAAGAAGATCTGAAGAACAAAAGAACAAGGAAGAACAGCAGAAGAAGAAGAGGAAAGAACAAGGAAGAACAACAGAAGAAGAAGAGGACCACAAGGAGATAAACACAGAAGAAGAACAGGAAGAACAAAAGTTAAAGAGAGAGAGAGACAAAGAGAAAGAAAGAAGAAAAGAAGAACTCAAACTTTCATCTCTCTCCCTCTCCCTCTCTCTCTTTATTTTTTGTAATAGAACATGTATATCTCTAGAATACAACTTGCTCCCTGAGTTCGACCTCGGGAACTCTTTTATTTTCCGAGTAAAAAAAATTATATATTTGAAATGATGGCAATAACTGGCTATACTACAACGACATAACAATAAAACCCGGTTATCTCTCGAAGCCAACGTTTCATTTGGCGCCGCTGCCGGGGAGCAACGGCTATTCTAGAGGTAAACATTCCTGTTTCTTTTTAATTTCTGATAATCTCCTCTCTTTTGTGCAGCTACAGGAAATCAAGAAGACAAGCAACCGCACGACAACCACTCCAAGGACAGGTATTTGTTTTTTTTTCCTCTCGTTATTAACCCCTAAACTCTAAAGAGGAAGAAAAGAAAAGAACAAGCAATATAGGGCTAACCTGTCTTCCATACTTAGTAACCATAAAGAGTTGCATGTTTTCAACTCATCACTCCTGCACACTATTAAGGGTATTTAAGGGCTAACACATTCTTGCTTGAGCCCTAATTACCCAACAAAGAGTTAAATGGACCAAGTAGAGCCAACATAAGGTCAAACATTAGGATTTCAGTAGAGACACACCCCTTAATCAAGAATTGAGGAAATCCAAAAGAGGTGTGCCCAAGCCATTGATTGAAAATAATTAATAAGAAAAATCCTAAACAATTGGCTCTCTCTAAACACTTGAACCCTAAAACAAGGCCTAACTTCTCAAGGAAACCACTAGGTGAAGTTGACCCCTGGGGTCAACCAACCTTCAAACTAGGCCACTTTGTTCACAAAAACACCTAAAGTTCAAGTGAAAACCTAAGCACCTTGATCTTAACATAAAAAAAGGTAGACTTAAGAGGTCAAGATCCCCATTCTGGTCTACCTGGAACCGCAGTGACAAGAGAGGTCGGGTGGGGGAAACCCTGTAACCCGTGAGGACGCTCTACCGTGTAGGGGTCTTCGTGGGACTCACCCTCTCTGGCTGCCCAGGTAATTCTCAGGTGGACGATTTTTTTTTTGATCAAGGGGTCCATCTGCCCCGCACCTCTATAGTCACCCAACATTTTGGGTGCCTTGATTGGGTCCAGCACCTTTTAATCTCATCACATCCTTCAGTATATGCTTGGAAGGAGGTCCTTGAAACCTCCTTTAGGAATTCACTTGCCCTGAGGTTAGGCCTCAGTTCCCTTGTTTATGCAGCACCACCACATTAATCTTTCCTCTGATACTCCCTTCTTCCATCTTGGCACAACATGAGTCTACATCGAAGCCTTTGATTCCACATCTTGATTCCACCACCTAATCCAAATATGCAGCCAAACCACCTAAGACTACCATTCAAGAAACCTGAATATCGGAGATCTATGAAAGATAAAATGATCGAGGATGCCATAAAATTCTATGAAAAAGAAGAAAAAACCTCAACACCAATAGGAGATATTCAGGTTGATGTCCCAACAACCACAGCCTTCATCATAAACTGTGCCCAAACTCTATTGACAGGAGCCATAAAAGGATCAACCCGAGAAGTTCTCCTAACAGGATACATTGAGATAGACAAATTACACAAATCTTAATACCTTCAATGCTTGACAAATCCTGTACTTTGGGAACAAAACCAAGATGCTCTTGAAAAACAGGTAGAGATGATGAGACTTTTAGAAAAAACTATCAACCAAAAATACCCGTATACACCAGAAACAGAGGATGAGTCATCTTGGAACAGTACTAAGAATCAATCCAGTTTCCCAGACCTCGGGACTGAGGAACAAGGTGGTTGTCGACTCCCAACCCAAATAGAAGATAGCATTAAAATAGGTTGGGAAGTTGCAGGAGAACACAATGCTGAGCCAACCCTAGGCCATAAATCACCAAGCTTAGAACTCCAAGACTCCTGCAATAACAAGATTAGAACTGAACCTCTGGAGGGTATAAATTCCGCCCCTTGTTTTGATAAGGTAACCCTCGAAGGTCATTCGGACTTCGATTCTAGTAATCCTACCCACATCCTAACCTAGAATCTAGATCTGAAACTTATTGCGAAGATTATGAGGCCCCATATGAGAAAGATAAAATTTCTAAAGAAGAACATGATTCTGGGCCTCTATTTGATGAATGTCCTTCTCCAACATCCTCAGGAAATCTGATTGATTTTTCAGAAGATATACCAATTTACGATACAGAAATCGAGGAGTTGGATGAGTGGGGTTTCAATTGGGTCTCTCCTACCAGTTTGGAATTTGAGCCTAGCCAGAACATTTTTTTAAACCCAGAATTGACATATAGGCTAGAACCCAGTCAGGCTGCTGCTGATGATTTTTGCTGTGGTGGAATTCATGATCATGAATCTCAATTTCGCCAACTCTCCGACAATTTCAGATCTGACTATAATTGCGGAGAGACTTTCCTTCCTGAACACGCCAGGCCCATCTACGACCTCAGTTCACATGACTCTGACTCCGACTCTGAGGTCCTGATTCCCGAGATCACTGATAACACAGAATCATTCCTTTTCGATCCTCAGGAACCAAAATAGAAAATGCCAAGAGTGATTGCAACCCAGAATTCAAATCTTTGCTCAAATTAGATTTCTTTCATCCTACAGACACTCTTCAGGCATTTGATAGTTACCTAGAGGACTCTTTACAAAAAATCACTTGTCATTCCTTTCTAGAAGAGCCCTCACACACAGTTGCCACCTCGTCTGCACACACAGAACTAATCAAAACCTCTTCCCAACCCCGACCCGCAACCGGACTCAATTTCTATTCAGATTCACCTCTCACCGAGCCGATTGCATTTCCACATCGGGTTTCGAACATTGATCAGACTACATACCATGCTCTATCATTCTCTGATCACCCCTGTAGGGTTTTCCGCGTCATTCATTGATTATTCTACGGGTCCCTACTCTGACCAGGCTGATTCGACTCAGCCAAACCCTGCGTTTACACTTCCACATCCATCTGAGCTTCATAGTTTATGGTGGGCTCCACACCTTTTTATCCACATCTATCAACCCACCAGATTGATTGGGTTTGGGCTGCATCATCAGCCTGTTGATCTGAACATGCACCTGGTCAGACCAACCAGGCTCTTAATCAAGGTGCTTGTCTTACAAAACTCCGCTGATTTGACCATCCCCTCACCATCGCATTTCCCGCTTGGCTGAAGGCATCAAATTTAGCGCTCAACGGGAGGCAGCCCGTCATTCTCTTTGAAAACCTGAAACTTGTTCTGACACCTTTTTGCACTTGAAGTTCACACTTTAGGACAGCCGACTCCACCTCAGGTGCTTGCATCTGAGATTAGAAATCGTCCGCAACAGTCACCCCGACCCATTCACTCATCAAAACATCTGTCCTAATGTATGAACTAAGTTGAATAAAAACCCCCTAGGTTACAATGAGGACATTGCAAATCTTAGGCATGGGGGGGTATGAAAGTGCAAAACTTGTAAGGAAAGGTTTCAAACAAAAAAATTCACATATGCCAAAAACACCATAAAAATTAAAAATTTTTGAAAAAGAATAAGAGGAAAAGAGGAGAAGGAAATTTTGTGAAGGAGAAGGAGAAAAGAAACAAAATGAAAAAAGAGCACAAAATTATGAGAAAAGGTGATAGTCATTAGTAAGGAACTAAGGAATTAACCTAAGTTCTAGACCTCATTCAAGAAAATAAATGAAAAGTGCATGGTAAGATTAGTAAGAACGCAAACCTTAGGCATTCTTGATAGACTCTTAGTACCCATTAAGATCTAGACAATCCTCAAGAGGTTGAGGAAAATGAAAAGCTGAAGTATTAGGTCTAAGGCTTAGGGAGTATTTGGCCTCGTTAACTAATTTTTGGGTTTACGGGACTCAGTAACCTAAGCACCCTAACCTCACACACAGCCTGGTTCAGTAAGCGTAAAAATCAAAATCACGCAGAAGCGTCGCAAAATTCTGAAAAGAACACCTAGAATAGGAGCGGCCGATCAACACAAGTTGATTTGGACGAGTTCCCAGCGCGGAGAGATGGGAAATCCCCTCGAAGATGCGTAACAAAATATCATCTCCTCGGTGCTTGTCTCTTAGGATATTTACATATCCTACTGGGGGCATGTAAGCACTCTGCTGATTCAGATTCCATGGATGGCATTATCTCGAAGTGTCAATTGCCAGGGTCTGAATTCAGCCACGGAACACCATGGATGGGATTATCTCGAAATCTCAATAGCCAGGGTTCAGGGGGTTGCCATGGGCAGTGCTATCCCGAAGCATCGATCGCCAGGAACCCTTGAGGATTGATGATGGGAGCAATGAATCTGATACAGACTGTGTTGAAAAGCCAATCCTAGGCTAGAACTAAAAAGAAAAAAGAGAGAGAAAACTCTCCAAACAGAAAAACTTTCTCTCTCTTACAAAGCGCACTGCGAACTGAGCCAGGGCTAAAATCATTTCAAGCACGGGTGCTTTAACCACAAAGTCCAATAAACCTTAGGTTTGTTCTTGTGGCCCTTAAAAACCTTTGCTAAGGACTGAGGCTAAGGCTAGACAGATTTGGATCTTGATTGGTACTAGAGTACCTTTTAGGCCTATGGTCAGCATTCTAACCTAATCTGAGCTCAAATGAAAAAGCACTTATCTAAAGCTATTAAGAACTTCATGGTCTAGAGCAACGGTTGAAACCTTAAGTTTTTGCTAAGGGACTAGCAAAAGCTAGGCATGGGGGTATGATGAGAACCTCATCATGAGCCATAACTAGCTCATTTTGACCTAATATAAAGGATAAAAGCTCCTACATAACTTAAGGAAAGGCTTAACTCAGAGAATTCTGAGTTTAAGGAGAAAACAAGTCATAAGGGGTAAAAATGCAATTTTACCAGTATAATCTGCATACAGGGTAATTCAGGGTCCAAACATAGGTCAAACAAACCAAATAAGAAGGAAAGTGGGATGATCTGACAAGGGCTACAGCAATTCCAAGGAACTAAATGATAATCTGTAACCTTAAAACAAACCCACTTCAATTCACGAGGTTCGGGGCAAAGTAAAAATAGAATAAACCCTCTAAAATTCATAGAAAAATAATCTCTAGGGTTTAGAACCTTCAATTTGGCCTTCAGAACCCATTTTGACCTACATTGAGAACCATGCCCAATTAATCACTTAATTTGGGTTTTTGCATAAATTGACCGATCAAACAAGGTTTAATCTGAAAATAAAATTCACCATCGTAATCCTTAGGTCCCAATTAGTCATGTATAAAAACTTGAGCCTAAGAGGAAACCTTCTTGACCAACTTTACACTTTGGTCCTCATTCATTTACTTTTTGGCCCTCAACTTTTGAACCCTCACATTTCTGCCCCTAACTCTCCTTCGTTCTTTGCATCCAGGTCCCTCCTGCCAAAACCTGACCAGCACCATGCTCCGGCGACCTTGCGCGGAGCATGGCGCCGCGCAGGGTAAGGGGGAGGGTTTGGCGAGACAACCGGGGGTGCCCTGCATCGTCAGCCGTCGCAGGAACACCCCCCTGGTCGCTGCAACCCACCATACCGGCCGTGCGAACGCATGGAAGGTATGGGTCTCCATCTCCGGCGTCCTCGGCGAGGGAGACACGTCGTCTCCCTCCGCCTTCCTCTCTGACTCGGCCCCTATAAATACCCCCGTCGCTCCACCGTTCTTCCCAGCTTGGATCTGACGGAGATACCCCCTCAATTCCTCTCTTCCCACTCCGACAGACGCTCTCCTTGCTCCGGCGGCCTCTCCTCCTCCTCCTCATCGCCCTGCCGCACTACCAGCTGCAGGGTTGCCCTCCCTCGCTCTTCCCGCGCCACCCCGCACCCAGCTGGCGCCTCTCCAGCCCTTTCCTCGCCGTCGCCCCTTCCCCTGGGCATCTTCTTCTCCGGCGACAGTCGATACGACTGTCGCCCTGCTCCGGCCCCTTTCGTCTCCGTAGCTAGGTCAGAACTTCTCCCCATCTCCCCCTCTTTCTTTTCCTCACTGTCTTTTATTTGATTAAACCCTCGACCGCTCCTGTCCACCGTCACCCCCTTCGTCTCCGGCCAAACTCCGGCGAGACACCCCCATCACTCCACAGCCCCACACGCCTCGCCGACCCTCACAGAATCTCCGCCTCCTCACCCTGATCAACCTCCGCCCTTCCACGTTTCGCCACTCGCCCTCCGCAGATCCCCCGAACAAACCCACTTCTCCACCCGCAGTTTGACCTAGGGCGACCCTCACGCTCCGCCCCGCCGCCTGCCAGACCCCCCACCACCTTCGCCGTGCCACGGCGAAGGTTGTCCGCGTATCTGATTAGGCCGAGAGGCCGTTCCTCGGTGTACAGGTGTCTCGACCGCCGTCGCCATTGCTGCGTGGAAGGAGCACCTTCAACCTGCAGCTCCAGGTGCGCTTCGCCCAGGCCTGACTCCCAGGCTGCGCGGGGCGCCTCCGCGAAGAGTCCCAGGCTCGCAGCTGGGGCGAAGGCCTCGCGTGAAGCCGCGATTGCCCGCTGCTTTCTCCGCTGCGGGTGCTCAATTAGGGTGGGACATTTAGTCCCACCTCGGAAAGCCACTGAGGCGAACGGGCGCTTAAAGGCAAAAAGTGCCTTAAGCTGTTCGCCTCAGTTCACGGGGTGAGGTCCCCTTCACCCGCCCGGTTACCCGGCCTCGTCCGCGCTCACGCCTCGCGGACCTGGCTCGACCCGATTAGCCCGACCTGCACTCCTCGCCCACCACCGCACGCCGGTGGGCCTGGACCCGGGCGCGACCCGCGTACCCGATTACCCGGATGCTCTGGGAGAGCCTTCCTAAGAGCGAATTCAGAGAAAGAGAGACGCGGGGGTGGGGGAGGGTAGAGTAGGTTTTGCCCTCTGACGTAAACTCTGAAGTGTGCAGGCACAGGTGAAGAAGAAGGACCGCGGAAGAAGAAGAAAGCTAAGGGAGACACTGTAGCAACAAGCGGTTTAAGTCGTCTGATTGGAAAATCAGACGACGTCCTGAAGGGAAAAGAAGAAAGAAGGAGAGACGACGTCCTGACAGGAAAAAGAAAAGAAGAAAGAAGAAGATCTGAAGAACAAAAGAACAAGGAAGAACAGCAGAAGAAGAAGAGGAAAGAACAAGGAAGAACAACAGAAGAAGAAGAGGACCACAAGGAGATAAACACAGAAGAAGAACAGGAAGAACAAAAGTTAAAGAGAGAGAGAGACAAAGAGAAAGAAAGAAGAAAAGAAGAAGAACTCAAACTTTCATCTCTCTCCCTCTCTCTCTCTCTCTTTATTTTTTGTAATAGAACATGTATATCTCTAGAATACAACTTGCTCCCTGAGTTCGACCTCGGGAACTCTTTTATTTTCCGAGTAAAAAAAATTATATATTTGAAATGATGGCAATAACTGGCTATACTACAACGACATAACAATAAAACCCGGTTATCTCTCGAAGCCAACGTTTCAGGATCCCATTGCAACGTCGCCCTGCTTCATTCTTCGTCCTCCAGCTCTGTTCTCCCTCGTCTAGCATCTCATCCCCATCGTCTAGGTGCTCCATCAATGCTGCTCGTCCTCCAAGCAACCGTCAAGGAGGATTTTCTCATCCCTCTCTTTTTATCGCTTTCTAGTGTAGATTTTCAGCTTTCTAGTTGTAAAAATTATTTGTAATGAACAAATGGTTATAAATATTGGTTCTCTTTTTCTCTCTTTTCTATTATTTATTCTTTAAGCAGAATAGCTAGTAGATTAATTTCAACCAGCTAATTTGCTTTGTGAAAATTAATTCTAAACACGATTTTTAATCAAACGTTCGCCTCCCCGTATTCGACTCGGGACTCACTAGAGTTTCGGTTATAAATTTTATTTGATAGAGGATTTTTACGCAACTACAACGACAGGTTTTAAACTCAACCTTTAGCGTACAAAATCTAGCTCATCATTTTGGCATTGTTTTCGAGGAGGCAGCGCTCTTTGATTTCCCATGTTTTCCACCTTACTTATCTTTTACCTCACTTTTCTCTTTCCTTACTGTGATTGCAGGTACTCTTTCAAGGCAAGCAAAAGTAGTAAATTGGAGCAAAGTGCAGTTGCAAGGTTTGTAAGTATATCCCACCTCCCCCCCACTAGTTTTCATTCCACCATGTAATAACACAAATTAAAATCAACGTAGGTGCTCTTATAAACTCTAAGTTAGATTGGTTGTTTGTTTGCCACTTCCACCCACCTCACCCCCACATATATAAAAAAAAAATTGTGGGATTAATTGAAATTTACACACCCGATACACCCACACACACCTAAGGCACCTCAGTTTTGTCTGATTCAGTCACTTAACCAAGAATCCGACCAAAGGACCCGGTACACCTACACAACTTATACAAATAAGTGATCATAAATATATTAGCCTTAAATTGTTTGGGTGCTTTAATCAAGTGGTGCAACAGGCCAATTGATTGAGCTTCTTGGGCCGCACCACTCAAGATAAAAGAGATCCATCAGTAGCTTGCACCATAGGATTCAATTTTTAGGGTTGAACCTGGCATACCACATTATTTTTTATTTGTAAAGAAATATATCTTCATTTGTGTGCCTCACAAAACCTTGTCTGAATATACCTAAAAGTTGAATCCTAAAAGCTCCTAAGCAAGATTTAAATCGTAAAATTCACTCCATCCAAAAATAATCTTGCCTAAAAACCATTGGTTATGCACACACACACATCGAAATTGATCTTTAAGAGCACAACCCAAATAAAGGGCCCATCACATTCCCAAGCACATTCAAACCTAAGCCTAACTAAAATCAAGTAGATGTTGACCTTAAGGATTTGACTCGCTCTTTGGGGTCCAGATAGAGATTATTTTTTATTAGTCTGCTTCTACCGGTCCATCTAATGTCTAGCTAGGGGTGCAGTGTCAAACGATCACGGTTGGGGGGTATCAAAGGAACCTGAGGCGAAAGCCAAGGGAAGAACTTTCTCCCCAATCCCTCCCACTAACTGGTTGGATTAACCGGAAAGAAGTAGACCAAATCGATACTCACATCTCAAGATAGGTTCTAAGAGTCTGTAGGTCTTTAGGCTACCCCACCTAAGGACAAGTTTGATTGTTTGCAATGCAGGGCACCTTTCTTTTCCTCTCGTTTCTTCATGGATCCTTTCGCATCCTACTCGCATTTCCATTCCTACCCTCCTACCACCACTTATTCCCAAGATGATTACTATCCCGACCTGACTTATGACCATTCATCCATTAGTCGGAATAAATTTGATTGGGGATACAATTCCTGACCTCTGTGTTTAGGGTCTAACCTTGGACACCATGATTTGATTTTTATCCTTCTCCGACCTATACTGATTATAGATCTCCACCTTTTGATGATCAATTTAACATGATCTACAATCGAGAAGGATATCCTGATTACACTCTTACCCTCCTCTAGATTACATTGCATATAGGTCACCACCCCTCTTTGAACAACTTGAAATGACCTATTATTAGGGAGGGCACCAAGAACCTCAATTCCTTGACTCCTAAACCCACCCAACCCTGAACCAAACCATTTAGTTCAGGTGAACTAGGTCCAAGATAAGGTGTTCGCTAACTTAAGGAATACCATATAATCTTTAGAAGCTTAGCCAACACCTTGCACTAAAGAATTGGAGCCTTTGATTGAAATGATTGATGATCTTAACAAATATTTGTTGGATTGGCTCCAAGATGTTAAGGATAAGGACCCGGGTGAGTTTTTACTTGGGAAGTTGTCAAAATTGAGGATGGGATTTGTGATTGCTTTAGTTCAATATTGGGATGATTTCCAAAATGAACCCCCTCCGAGAGAGCTAATGTCAGAACCTACTCAAGAACCTATAGGGGGGACACATTTTATGAGACTGGGGATGGCTAGGCTATTCTAGAGGAATCAATTGAGGATGAGTTGATTTCTTCACCCGAAATCCCTGAACCAAGGTACGAGGAAAAATATGTCTCCATGGACCAAGAAATGATTGATGATTTTGAGACATATATAAATGCAGATCCAGAATTCTTTGATTCTGAAAGTGAAGAAATGTTATGTGAAGTCTCACCTAAGTTTGAGGAAAATGATTTTAGTGAGACATACGGGCTTGAGGAGTATAATGAATCATTTGATAGCCCGATAATTAAGGATTTTGATCTAACTGGAGTTAACAAAGAGGATTTAGATCTTGATTTCATAAAGGATATAATTCATAGCCCCATTCCTCAATCACACCTCATTAAGAATAATCATGATTATCTTCTTAAGATTATCAAACCCAAGTCCATTTTAATTAAGTTACAAATTTTGGACTTGGATATGTTATATGGGGATGATGACATTTGTGAGGTCCTGGAAACTGTGATTACAGAGGATATGAATCTGGAAATGAAGATTTGGGAAGCCAATTCAAGGGAAAAGAGAATTCTCGATCTAAGGTTTCCTATTTGCCTGAAACCATCAACTTTTTATCAAGACCCTTATGATATTTTTTATTCTAACGATGTGGAACTCAAGAACAAATTCATTGATTATCTTTTTGATCTTGATTTTTCTGTTGACTGACTTTTTGGACTTGAGTTGCATCCTCATAAACTGCAGACTCGACCCCACTTACACAATGATCTTTGGTTATGGGTAATTTTTATCCAGAACCTTAGATAAACTCGAGCCTGGGGCATGGGTCTGCATCATAGCCTGGTCCACAGCTGTGGACATCTCCTTGCAGGTCCAAAAATTGATCTTTTTATTTTGATCCTGACCTACAGTTCTGAATTCTTTATTTCTTCTTTGTTTGTACAGTGTGCCAAGCTAAAGGCACTAAATTCAGCACGTATACAGTTTATTTTCATCTCAGAGCTGATTGGGTAATCATGAAATTCAAGTGCTTTCTTCTCTACTGTGTTCTTTTTCATATCTTTTTAATACAATGAGAGCATTGCATTAGATAGGCATGGGGGGGGGGGTGGATATATTCATATCTGAATCATTTTGTTAGCTCCGTAAATTCTTTTCATTTTCTCTTTATTATTTTCTCTTTATTTACAAAAAAGAATTGAATTAGGAAAAGAGAACTTAGGCATTAGAGTTTGTCAATTTTAAGGAATGATATGATAGGACCTGAACACTTAGACCCTTCAGGTCTTCGGGCTTAATTAGCTCAGGTGTCCGCTAAAATGTGGACTTGTTTCTTGAGTCATCATCATTCTAAATTCATTTCTAATTGGTTAAATAAATTGGGGTGATAGGTACACGACTTATCAACCCACCCTCTGATTTAAGGGGACTTATAGTCTAAGCATCTACACACTATTTGCACTGACTCACTTTTCGATGATTTTAATGAAAATTGGGTAGCTAATGAACCTTCTAAGGTGGTATAGCTAGTAAGTTGTCGTGGGTAACAGCCCATTAGCCGATTTTCCAGAGCCCAGCCACACGACCATTCTCTTTCTACTACCTTTAAGTAAATCTTAGATCAAGGAAGCCACCAACTTAGAAAAAAAATAAAAATATAGAAAAAGATCCAAGAAAAAAGAAAGAAGAAAAGAAGAAGAAAAAACAAAAAGAAGTAAGCCACCCTTCACTACCCGAGTACAACTAGCAAGTTGCCGTGAGCAACAGCCCATTGGCTGGTTGTCCAAAACCCAACTCACAAGAATGCATAAATAATTCCTAAACACTTGGGAAGAAGCGAGGAAGTAGAATAAGTCAGGGAGATACACACTAGGTTCGCCCTTGTGTTGACCCCATAAAAATAAAAAGTAGGGAGAAAGCAACTAATCAGATAGATACACCTTTACACAGAATTTCTTTTCAAGGTCATCTAGGGGCATAGAAACCCAAAGTCTGTTCTAATTGTCAATCAATGAGTCTATCAAATTCACACAAAAAGATGCTTAGCACTTAGAGTTCTGTTCGAGTCTTGGGTGGGTTGGGTAGTTGTAGAAAGCTACCTCGAAACTCTAAACTCAAAAATCCAAAAAAATTAGAAAAGAAGAAAAAGAAAAAGAAAGATGTATGTGCTTTTGAATAAGGCAAGGGCTTGGGCGGTCTGCATTTTGGCAGACACCCAGAGTCTAGGTAGTTCAGGTCTTTAGTAGAAATTTCTTAGTGTTGAGAAATAGTTATTGCCCAAGTAATTGATCCTAAATTTATAAATAGCATGTAGTTTTGCTAGGGACTAGCAAAAGATAGGCATGGGGGTATGATGTATACACATCTATGTCACATAAATTGTCTATTTATGAATATTCTTAGGCATATAATTGCATCATGAATAAATATTGCATAACATGTATCATTCTGCATTTAGATTAGTTTATACAAATTATAGGTTAATTTGCCCTTTTTGTGGCCAGGGGATAAGGTGATATTTATCGGGGCCTCGATTGAAGATCTAACCATATGGATTTGATTAAGGCGATAATCGGAGTCCAACGCCTCCAAGATCACCTCGATCGGATCTCCATAGAATCAGATGCAGTTCGAGAAAATTCAGAGGTCAAGAGCCAAGGTGGTGTAAATCCATACCTTAGATGAAAAATCCAACCACATGGATGGGTTCGGATTGACGATCGCAACCCAATAGTGGGGAAATCGGTTCAATCCAATAACCGTGGCACCACCTACAAAACAAAGAAGATGGACGGCCATGATAGCACCATGTGGCACCATCACAGTCGCCCAACACCAACCGCAACAACCTTCTTCACTCACACAATCAATCCCAGTCGTTGGATCATTGATCTAATGGCTGAGATTCCATCAAGGCATGCCTCATCTCTCCTTCATCACCATTAGCTAATTTCAGCCGTTGGACCCTCATCTAACAGCCGAGAGCACTGGGGTGTTAAAATGAAAAAGCAACAAAGAAGCAGTCATAGCACAACGGCTATGACCCAAAGAAGGAGAAGAGGGTGTAGGGTTGAAACCTCGCATGCCTCAAATTGAAGACGCAAGCAGGCACAGCAAAATTGGGCCACTCGATCGAGATCGAGCAGCAACAGCAGTAGAAATGTGACACATCCTCATGCGCTGATGGAAGCGTAGGACGTACGTGCACAATGACACACCATCGTATGTGGGCACTTTGTAAGATGAAGACGAAGTAGCACGCACGCGTTTAAGTTGTCTGATCGTGCGATCAAACGGTTAAGGGCGATTAAGCGTGCAATGGCTGAAGGTGGATAGCCAGTGATGTGGCTGCCTCTGAGCACTTGGATCTCCATTACACCGTTGAAGTTGCACTCGCGACTTCAGCAACGCTCGCCTACGGTGACGTTTATATCCGTCAGTAATGACCCCAGCATTAATTTCTAAGCCTTAAAATGACTTTTATACCCTCATATCTTCACCTATAAAAGCATACCCCTCCTACACATTTCACCATCCCTTCTCTTCTCCTCTCACCTCCTCCAAAGCTCTACAAGCTAGTCCCATACCTGGGATGCTCCACTAGAGCTAGAGTAAAATAATTTTCCCATCTTCTCACCCCCTTCGTGGAGCATCCCGTGGTTGTCCTCTTGCCCCCATTTGGGAAGCAGATCCCGTTGCGACATCGCCCTACTTCGTTTTCTACCCTCCAGCTCCGTTCTTCCTCGTCCAGCATCTCATCCCCATCGTCCGAGCGCTCTATCAACGTGGCTCATCCTCTAAGTAGTTGTTGAGGAGGATTTTTTCATCCATCTCTTTTTGTCGCCTTCTAATGTAGATTTCCAGCTTTCTAGTTGTAAAAATTAGTTGTAATGAACAAATGGTTATAAAATATTGGTTCTTTTTCTCTCTCTTTTCTCTGTATTATTCTCTCTTTTCTATTATTTATTCTTTAAGTAGAATAGATAGTAAATTAATTTCAACAAGCTAATCTACTTTGTGAAAAATAATTCTAAATGCGATTTTTAATCAAACGTTCGCCTCCCCGTGTTCAACCCAGGACTCACCAGAGTTTCGGTTATAAATTTTATTTGATAGCAGATTTTTACGCAACTACAACAACAGGTTTCAAACTCAACCTTTTAGCGTATGAAATCTAGCTCATCTTCTCTTTAGAGACTCCATTAAGCCTTCCTCTAGCCTTCCTCTAGATCTCTACATCTACCTCGCCTTAGTGTCATCAACAGATCTTTCCACCACCATGTCACCACTCCAGATCACCATCTTCTACTTTTTATTTTTCCTTCCTCTCGCTTTCATATTTGTTCTAGTTAGCATAGTTCTAGTAGTTGTTTTATTTACTTGCAAAAGCTCAAGTTGTAAGCATTCTTCTATTAGAAATAAAAAATATATTTTTCTTATCTCTATCCCTTGCTCTCTCTATCTCCCTCTATTTCTATATTTCGATTTCTGCAATTAGGCTAGTTCATATTTTCGTTTACCTATAAAAAAAATGAAAAAAATATGTAAGCAAACTCATTTAATTACTTGGGTCAAAGGTTGCTGTTTTCACTAATCACTCAGCCCTTTGGCATTTGTTGGCAAATAAGGATGCCAAGCCATGATTAATTAGATGGATCTTACTTTTACAAGAATTTGACATTGAAATACACAACAAAGACAAAGTACATAATGTCATGGCTGATCATTTATCTAGTCTTGACCCAGCTTACATTCTTTATTCCCCTCCAATTTTTCCAGATGAATCTCTTTTGGCCGTGGATTCGTCAGAGCTTCCCTGGTTCACGGATATTGCGAATTATCTTGCAGTGGCAAGATTCCCTTGAGATTATCTAAGGCCAAAAGCTCAAATTCTTATCTGAGGCTATGTATTATTTTTCAAACAACCCCATGTTGTTTGTTATTAGCTCTAAATCGGGGTTTTAAAAATGATACGTCACAGTATAGCCGATAAAGCACAAAAACAAATAGAATTTATGCTCGAATGGAAATCCAAGGTGGAACGCAGGGAGCAAGTAGCAAATCAATCTCAAAATCATAATTCTAAGTAAAATATATAAGCAATTGCAACCAAAACTTGATTCAGAACTATTCAAGAATGGTATATCAATAATTCAAGTACTAATGTGCAAGAATAATGGGTTAAAATGGTGATTTGAATAACCAAATTAACCCTAGACAATTTAATCACAATTATTTGAAATGTTTGAATAGTGAATATCAACCAATTTCCATGTCAGTTAGTATCTCAACAATGCAACAGTAGACTAGAACCAGCAATAGAGGCAAAGGCCTCTCTTCTTCTTCAAGCCTCAGTGAAAGGCACGAGCATAACACAGAGGCACGAAAGCCTCTCAGAGACTAAGTGTTGAGGGCAGAGGCACAAAGGACAAAAACCCCTCCTATCTCTCTCTCTTTCTTCTTTCTCTTCTCAAACCTAATTGATTGGGTAACCAGATCCGGATCTGGGCCAAACTCGCGTGCGTGAATGGCAGGCGAGGCGTGTGTTGAGGTGTGCGTGGGGACCCGACCCCCGTGTCTTGGGTGAGGGGTCGGGGAAACAAATTCAATATATCTCGTGAGGGCAGCTCTTATTTCCACGATGTGGGACTATCCCACAGGGCTTCGTCGCGTGTGAGCTGCAGTAGAAAGGCATCTGAAATGATGGTGCAAGCAGACTAGGTAGCTACAATTGAGGAGCTGGGGACGTTCCTAGAAGGTGTCCGCAACACCTAGAGCAGAGAACACTAAAGAACATGCTCTGAATGTTGCAAACGGGGTAGGAAAAGGTGGAGGCGGTGACAAAGCTCTAGTCAGACCTAAAAAGCAAGAATATGGCCTCACGGCCTTGTTAAAATCGCTCAGGGGAATCGTCAAACTACGACGAGTGTGACGAGGGCCTCAGAGTAGTGTAATGGTGTCTGAGAAGGTCTGGCGACCTTAGGGGAGATGCGTGCAGGCTAAGGGGCTCGGTAGGGCGATTGGGAAGGCAAACCCCTCAATTTCTTGAGGGGTTTTATCGAGCGTGAATGAGAGGAGCTTGTGGAGGTGATTTCATAGTAAATGGAGGTGTGTGGAGGTCGCGCGAACTCGCTGGAGTTCGGCCAGCTGTGGAGATGATGAAGTGTGGGAGGGTGGTGCGGTGGTCGTGAGTGAAAAGAAAGTAAAGGGAGAGAGGAAGGAATAGAGAAACTTAGAGGGGAAGGAGATAGGCAGAGGGCTCCAGTTGTGTCCGACTAGAGCCAGAGGAGATGGTGAAGTCCGGTGAGGTGGCAGTGATGAAGAAGAGGTGGAGGGCAGTCCCTCTTTGACCGGAGAGATGCGGAAGAGAACGAGGAAGGTAGAAGGTCATCCAATTTGATGGTTGGACAGCCGAAAGAGGAGGATGGATAGGGTCACCGAAGCAAGGGTTTTCGATGGTCGAAGATGGTAGAAGAAGGGTTGTTCTCTAGCCAAAACTCGCTAAGGAGTTGAGGAACTTGATGTAGGATCATTTATAGGCCATGGAATGAAGTTCTACGCTTGGAAACAAGATCATGAACTCTGTGCTTTTCGCTCAAGTAAGATACCCTTCCTTTCAAAGAGTTCGCATGAGCTTTTGGGAAGGAGTTGGGATCCAAGACTAGTCTCACTTGGAAGGGAAATTCACAAGGAATCTCTGGTTTAAATTTGGGATTGTTTGATTGAGAATTGAGCGAGAAAATCTCGCTCGAATCTCACCGGAGCTTGACGTGTTCACACCAATGGTAGTAGGGACCTAAATGTGAAGATGATGAAAAGGTTAGGGACTTATTTGTAAAGAATTCAAAAGTTAGGAGCCTATGTGTGAGAGAAAAGAGTTAAACAGGACCGCAAACTTGGTCAAAGTGATCTCTGATTGAGCCCAAATTTTGGTGTAAACCTAATGTGGACCAAAGGAAACTGATGGTGAAGTCAGATTTAGGTTTTGATCAAGTTTGACTGGGTAAATTGTGTATAAACCTAAATTAGGGCAACTATCTGTTTGAGATTATTTTAGGTCAAAATGGGTTCCAATGGTCAAAGCAAATATACAAAACCTTATATAATATTTTTCTATGATTTTTAGAAGGTTTAGGTGAATTTTATCCTGACTAGAACCTCATTTAATTAAGCAGGCCTGTTCGTAGGGTTTCAGATGTCATTTAATTCTCAAAACTCGTGAAAACCCATTTCTATCTGCATGAACCTACTTTCTAGACATTTATGACCATTTAACCTTCAATTAGCCCTTGGAATATCCCGTGGTTGTTCTATAGTTGTGAAATGTTGTTAAAATAACAAAAATAACCCTAGTTTCTTATCTTCTTAAAATAGAACATTATGCTTATATGACCCTCTGATGGTTATGTAGTAGCTTTTATCAACTTTATCAAACCAAATTAAGCTAGTTATGGCTCATGATGGTGTTCCCATCATTGTTCCATTTAGGTTTTGATCAAGTGTTCAAGAGGTGCATCCCTGATTCTAAGATCTTGAGTGTACTCTCCTTTTGCCACAGTGAGCCTTATGGTGCACATTTCTTGGGCACGAAGACCATTGTAAAGATCTTATAGTTAGGATTCTTTTGGCTATCTATCTTTCAAGATGCACATGATTTTGCCAAGAGCTGCAGATGATGACAGTTGACAAGTTCCATGACACGGAGAGACATGATGCCTCTCCAACCTTTCTTGGTTGTGGAAGTGTTTGATGTTTGGGGCATCGATTTTATGGGCCCTTTCTCTATTTCACATGGCTTCGAATACATTCTCCTTGCTATTGATTATGTCTCAAAGTGGGTGGAAGCCATCCTGGCAAGATGTGCTGATCATAAGACTGTTATTAATTTTGTTCAGGAGTGTATTTTTGTGATATTTGGTGTTTCCTGTGCTCTAATTATCGACAAGGGCACTTATTTTATTCATGCCCAATTCAAAGCATTATTGAAGAGATATGGGGTAAATCACTATATTACTACCCCATATCACCCATAGACGAATGGGCAGGCTGAGGTGTCAAACCGTCAAGACAAGTTAATTTTGCAAAAGTTGGTAAGACCTGATCGAAATGATTGGTCTGATAGATTGATTGATGCACTTTAGGTATATCGAACCGCGTACAATGCTTCACTTGGAATGTCACCATATAGAATGGTATTTGGAAAAGCCTGTCACCTTCTAGTGGAGCTGGAGCAATGAATGTTTTGGGCGACGAAGAAATGCAATTTTGACCTCAATGCATGAGGTCAAGGGAGAAAACTGTAGCTAAGTAACTTAGAAGAGATTCGGCAAGAGGCCTATGTGAATTCAAGGATTTATAAGGACAAGATGAAGGTATTTCATGACTGCCATATCTGGAGGAAATCTTTTTGTCCTAACCAGTGAGTCTGGTTATTTAATTCTAAATTGAAATTCTTCATGGGGAAAGTGAAGTCAAAGTGGACTGGCCCATTTATTGTGATCCACCTATTTTCTAATGGGGTTGTCCAAATTCAAGACTCAAAGAGTGGGCATGTTTTTACTATGAATGACCAACGCCTCAAGCCATTTTCTGCCCATGAACCTCCTCCAGTTGATGAGATGATCTATCTCATTGAGGACGTGTGATTTCATTGTCGCCAAGATAGAGGTGTTAAATTCAACACGTGTACATATATACATAGATTTTTTGTACTTTTCATACATAGCATGTTTTCTTTATATTTCTTGCATTGATAGGTATTAAATATGCTGAATGCCAGAAAACTTGGATAGTATTCCAGGTGATATCTACCATTTTCTTTATGTTTGTTTTCATGCATGAGCACATGGAAGAACTTAGGCATGTGGGGATAGTGTTAATGCTGAGTTACTTTTTATTAATACCTAGAAATTTCTATCAGTTGTCTGTAGTTTCATTTTATTTTTGGGAAAAAAAAGTTACAAAAAAAAGTTTTATTTCCGTAAATAGCGTGTTTTGCATGTCTCCAATTAAGTTGAGTAGAGGGATTAAGCACTTAGAGTTAATTAAACTAAGAGGTTAGTAAGGAACCTTAGACCATAAGGTGTTGCAAGCTATAGTTAGCTTAATCAGTCGAGGATGGTTCGCTAGATTTGGGTTTGGTCTGATTCTTGATGAATCTGGCTAGTCGAAACCAATAGTTTAGAAGTTAAAAAGTATAAGGCTTTGTTGTTCACTCCCTAATTTGAGAGATAAGTAACCTAAGCAATCAAAATCTCACACACATTAGAATTGAATTTTAGCCATCAGAAACCGTAAAAACACAAACATCATTGGTGCAGGTTTATTTCCTTTTTACCCTAAGGATCTCCGTAGGGTGATGATGAGTTGCGACTCATCATAGCCAAATCGCCTTAGTTAAGCTAGAAACAAGGTTAAACACTTTCAAATTAACACATAAAAAGGGTTAAGTGTCGGAAATAAAGAAAAAGACCTAACACATTAATCTTGTGCTAAAAACGTATAATTAGGTCATTAATTGAGATATTCTATTAAATAATGTAAATTGGTGATATAATTGTAAATTTAACACACTCATGAGTTCAAAAGTTCAAATCAAAAGTGTAATTAACTTCCTAAATGTTCAATTAAGCTTCTATAAAAACTTGGGTGCATTTGGACATCATTAAGATGTTGCAATTATAGATTTACAATTAGGTCCTCCTTTCATCACATGTTATTCATTGAAAAATCCTCTTAGGATCTTTTTGAAAATTGTAAGGACCTATTTGCAAGCCCTTAAGGACCTCTCTGTAATCATTTCTAACCACTTATGGGTGTCCCTATTATTTCTCTACCCCTTCGCACAGGGGCATTATCTGCAATTTCACCAACAGAACCCTGCGCCACCTGTAGCCGCGCGTGCACTGTAGCACCGCAAGAACATGAGAAATCCTCACCGTTGATCCTCTTGACCCACTTGATCTGTGGCTCTCCTTGATTGGAAGCTTCGCATGAATTGGTGCGTAGCATCATCCTTTCCCTCAGATCTGATCCAATGGTGCTCCTTTGATTTGAATCTTCCCGCACCCTCGCAGCTACATCCTCACTGCCCAAACCCCTAACACCTAATCTCACCATTGCGGTGAGGAGAATCACTCCCTCTCGCTACTTAAGCACCTCTGTTGCCTCGCACGCGAGGGATCGCTCCCTCCTCCTTGAGTGATCACTTTCATCCACTCCAATTTTCTCCCCCATTCACCACTACGTCAGTGACAGGGGCGCAACTCTCCTCCTCAATTTCATCGCTACAGTGACAAACTGTAGGCTAGGGATCCCATTCCTCACTGGAGTCCTCCTCATCTCCCTTCGTCGCTGTAGTGACCAGCTGTAGCCCAGGCATCCCATTCTTCCTTTAGATTAGGACTTTACATGCTTTCTAAAATAGTTAGATTATTAATTAGTTTAGTGTAGTTAATTAGATGATCAAATTGTGTGATTGTAGTTAGCTTAGAGTAGTGTAGTGTAGAAACCACGCTTTCCACCTCCTTTGATCATTTCAGATTAGAAGAGATGATTCCACCCTCCCAACTGATCATTGATTCCCCCTCCTCATGTTTTTCACTTCGCATTCTGATTTCCCTCGATTTTTGTTTCACAATTCACCCATCCATTAGAGTCAAACCCTCATCTCATTGCTCTCAAGCTTTGAGATGAGGATTTGCACTCAAATCCATCTAGGGGTCTCCCATCCATTTCAGATTTTCCACAAAGACCCCTGATCTAGTTTTAAGTGAAATCAGTTTGCTTAATCTGATTTCAGTTTGGTTTTTCAAAGCAAGATCGCAAGATTTTGATCAAATTGGGTTTTGAATGGGTTTTGATCAAGTGAATCGATCTATTTTTGAGCTAAATCAGTCCATGGTTGTGAATCTAAGATAATTTTTAATGATGAATTTTTCCTTAGATGAGCCATGGTTGATGTTGTTATGAGATTGGATTTTGATGGTTTTTCAATGAAAGTTAGAGTCAAGGAGAATCAACTTTGTTGATTCGAGGCTCTACCTAATATTTTTGTGTGGGTATTAGTAATTGAACTTTTGATTTCTCACCTAAGGGATTCTCAATATCCTTTAAGGTTTTAAATATTTGGGATTCAAGTTAGTAGTTTAATGGACTGATGTGAACCCTTCCTTCATGCTGTCTATAGCATAAGGGAGAGATCAAATCAGTGTTCTCTTTGATTTGAATTGGGGATCAAGGTTTAAAGTTTTCTTGAGTGAGGATTCAATGTTTTAAAGTGATTTTGAGATTAGAATTCAAGGCCTCATCAGATTTTCTGGAGTGTTCATTGTGAGTTTTGAATCCCAAACTTCACACATTAAAATGTTGCATAGCAACAACATTTTCGTTGGATTAAATTCAAATCTAATTCCATTATCTTTGTTGTCTATGACAAAGATAAGGGATTTGATTTGGTCAATTTAGCAGCTACTAAAATCCCCATTTTAGAGTTGCTGGGAATGCATTTTTCTAACTGAACTCATGCAGATTTGCTGGATTGGTGTTTAGATGCACTGCAGCAGCATGTGAAAATGATTTTAAGACGTCTGGGCAGTGCTTTGGACATGAGCTACTGAGATGTACTATAGCAACTGCTGCATTTGCAGTTGTTGCTGCTGCTTGACTTGGACAATATGTAGATTCCCTACTAGGAGGGGGTGACGTAAAAAATGCGGAATTGAAAAAAATACCAATCTCACAAAATAGACAAACACGCAAAGTACACAAAGATTTTTAGGTGGAAACCCAAATCGGGTGAAAACCACCACCTAACCCTCTCGAGTTAGGATTTTCCGATCAACCAAGTTGATCAAATCCACTAACCGAATCACTTAAATGAGGGTGATTCAACCTCAATTATAACCATGCTACTTTATACGAGGGTAGCGTACCTCAAACCCCTTCTCTTCACGAGAAGGATTTTGTCCCACGAAGGAGACGGGAATTCGTAAAGCGAATACCCAACCAAATAACAAAGATAAAATAAACAACAATCCTATAGAGCCAACAAAGTAATTTAAACCTAGCTTCTATAGGAATTAAGATGCTTCCCTTTGCAAGGAGTGCGTTGACGACGCGGATGTGTGAACGATGGCGCAATGTCACTCTCGTGAACTACGGCGGGAGAGTGGATGCGCAAATGCTTGATGCTCTCTAGATGAAGAATTAGAGCTTGGAGAGAAAAAGCTTTTCTTCTTAGGATCAAGAGACACAAAATGGTTTGAAAGTGTATTACAAAGTGTGTGTATGTGTGCAAAAGGTTCCCCTCTATTTATAGAGGCCTTAGGAAGGCTTTGGAAGGCTTAGGAAAGCTTCCATAGCCGTTGGGTGCAAAGTCCAAGAGAATCAGGCCAAAATCAGGAACAATGATTGCACTGACAAGCTTATCAGACGTCTGATCCTGGCATCAGACGTCTGGAAGTTCACTTTAAGACATCTGGGAACAACATCAGACGTCTGATTTTAGGCGGGTTTCTTCCTGACTTGGATCATATCTAAACAGGGCTCTAGTGCAAGTCCATCAGATGACATACAGGACGTCTGGCACTATGTCTGGACGTCTGGAAACCTACTTTTTCGTGGGAATGGATTTCCAAGAGAGTGCAATGGCTAGAAAATCTCTGAGAAGAGATTTTGGCTCAGCCGAGGCAAAACGGTCATATATCAGACGTCTGGAAAGGCTTAAGGACGTCTGATAAGGCTCTAACGGTCATATCCTCCAGTGTTGGTTAAGCCAGCCAACGGTCCACTATTTGGACATTTGGCAAATTCATCAGACGTCTTCTAAGACGTCTGGACTAAGGTCTGGACGTCTGATTTCATCAGATAGAATAACTAAGTCCAGCCTAATTGTTATCAGACGTCTGAATCAACAGTCAGACGTCTTAAAACATATTATCAGACGTTTGATATTGAAATTAGACGTCTGGAAATGCTGTTTGAACCCTATATTAGTTTTCTAAGTTTTCTACAGAAAACCTAAGTATCCTAGGGTTGTGCCGGTGTTCCTAGGACTACTGTTAGGGTACTTTGAGGCTCTTTAACATGAATCTAAGTAACAAAAATAAAGAGCAACAAAAGAAACGAAAAAATACGAGTACAAGAGAAGCTAATCTATCATATTCTTCATCTCCTTCCTTCTTCAATCTATCGCTCCTCGCGAATCTCCTCTATTTTCCATCAAGCTCCTCCAATCCATCCTAGATGCGAGCTCGAACTCCATCTGGTCACGTCTCCATTTGCAATTTGCCTGAAATCTAAGACTCCAAGTGCAAATGTTAAATGACACGTGTTTTGTTATCATCAAAACAAATGATCGTGGTGCTCTAGCACCAACATAATAGGTTGAATTAGATGGGTAGTAGATGTCGGATTTGAGTTAATTGAATGGCTGACATGTTTTATATTTTGTAAAAAATGTTGTACAAGCTTTCATGTACTGTAAATGACCTTAAACTAAGTAGAATTGCTTGTAATTTGTTATTAAATACTCTTTTGTCAGCTATAAATGTGTATAACTGCCCATATTTAGAAATTGAATGTAATCAAGTGGAAAATCATGTTTAATTTCTTGAACACCTCCTTTTTGTCTTTTTGGATCTTTTGAGGTGTTTAAACCACCTTTCTAGCTTTTAGTTTAGAATTCGAGGCCTTAAGTTCCACTTTAAAACCCTTTGAAGACCTACAAGTGTGCTTAACTTGTAAATAAATAAAAATTATATAAAAATTCCAAAAAAATAAAATAAATGTATAGTGAGAAGGATTAACTATTTCTCTACACATATGCAAAGTTTCAAGGCATTCTGAACCCTCGGCTTGGTAGAACATACCAGCCGACAATTCAATCTACCCTAAAACTTAATAAAAGACCTTAACCAATAAAAATACCAAAAACACATTCCATCTCTCATCTTTTTCTTTCTCTCTCATCCCATAACTCTATAAAACATCCAAAACCCATAAAAAGAAGAAAAACCCCAAACAATACACAAAAATACTTTGTATAGTATGTATATACTTGTAAATATAACCTATATATTAAGCTATATGTATATGATGTCATATAGATGTATAATAGGTGTAAATAACTTATATATATATATATATATATATATATATATATATATATATATATATATATATATATATTATATTGTAAATTAAATAATTAAGATTATTTAAGCTGCTTATAACTTAATTGTATAATTATTTATTATTTATGTTAGCTTATAAGCATTATAACATAAGTGAATATATAAAATCATGTAAATAACTATATTTACTAATGATACTGTATGTATATATTTATATATGTATATAGTACATTATAACACTTGTAATATAATTTAATTATATATATGTAATAAATAATGAATTTATTAATTTACTACCTAAGTTATTAAAGTAAATCAAAATAAATTAGTAAATTAAGTTATAACTGAGATAATTTATATTGTACATTGGTATTATTATATTTTAAGTAAATTACACTAATTTAACTATATTTATAATATGTTATGCTATTTATAACTTAACTTATTTGAAAACACCCTGAATTCCCATATTTAAATATAAATAAATCAAAATAAATAGTGTAAAATATAATAAAAATATGCATTAAATACTTTATATGTATATTAACTCTGTATAGGGTCAATTAGACCATTAATTAACTAAACCTTTAATTAGGAAATAAACCCAATAATCAGTATGTAAAAATTGTAAACTTTGACTAATTTATTTATATAGTAAATATAATTATTTTTATAAATAAACCAAATAATCATATAGCCCTATATAAGGGCTTTGCAAATATATATTTTATTTTAAAAATAGAATTAATTTGGGCCCTCAAATCGAGGGCTAAATGTACCAAATTAAGCATGCAACTCTGCATGGAGCAGCGCCTGCAGGGCGCTTAAGTTTAGTGCCACATCGGTGGCGTAAGGATGCTCGGCGTCACTTAAATTGATTTTCTGCTATGGCTTATCAGTCGTTACAAGTGCCGGACTCCCAAAACCCACTACCTCTTATACCCTTCGAGCATATAGCATATGACCTTGGTTTGAGATGATTGTGTACAGTGTGTGGCTAGGAGCCATGCACTGTGCAATGGCCTGTGTGGGCCTATTATTGAGCAGAAAACATGATTAAGAGGTTAATTAATGAATCAGGGTAGTCTTAGTAGAGGTTTGGTCCCACCCAAAAGGGTGCTATGTATCCCTCGAAAAAGTCGCCTGCCAATTAATAACCAAATTTTTTATTAATGAACAGTAACCATGGGTCTTAATTAATTAGGGGTTAACTAAGAGAGAACAAAGAAGAAAAGAAGCGGATAAGTAAAGAAGAAGAATGAGTTAAGTGTATATGTGCGTATGTATATATGTAATATATATATGTATATGGTATAAATATAACATAAATATAGTATACTATAAATAAATAATATGTATAAGAAATATAGGTAATATAAGTAATATTTGAGCTATATATGTACATAAATAATAGTATAGCTTTAGTAACAGACTAATCTGTCACTGTCGATAGAATAAGTGTCACTATAGACCCTAGTTTTTACCTTAGCTTATGTATATACTTTTCCTAAGGTTTAGCGACGTTTATATATGTTGTTGTACATACTATATATGTTACTGTATATGTTAGTATATTAAGTTTAGTATAGTATATATTATTACTTATTATTGTATATATATGTAAGTATTGTTATTATATGTATAAATAGATAGTATATAGCATTTAATTATAGTGTTTGATGCTTGTTTTTTTTATCTGTTTGGAATCATTTTAGTTTATTATTTTGTACATAATTAATCTATTATTTCATTAATTGATCATTCATTAATTCATTCATTCATAATTGTACATAAAACAGATCTTTTTTGGAATTAAAAAATGATATTGGACTTAGAGAGTGATGTATATCAATAATTGCCTCCTAGTGAACAATCTGGAATAAACCAGTAAAAATTATGTAATTAAATAAAATTGATGCGATAACGATTTGTATTTGTGACATATACTACAACAACAAAGATTTTTATACGAATCGTGGTCGATCGCACCATATTTTTTTGGCGCTATTGCCGAGGATAAAAACCCGACAACAGCACTTTATTGTGAATGATTGATTAACATGTTGCAAAAAGATGATTAGGCAATTCTTGAGAGGATCAAAGATGAGCCACTCACCTAGAAAAATGATTTGGAGAATAAAGTAAAAAGTACAAAAAAGTAGGGAATAAATAAATTCGTATCTCAGTACAAATGGGTGCTAAAAATTTTGCAAATAAATAAGACACCTTGCTACAAATGGTGTCCTATCCTTTCCAAAGATATAAAAGGAAAAAAAATCAGAGAAAAAAATTAGGAAAAGAAACCTAGGGTCAAGGAGATATACACCTAGAGTGTTGACCTCGGGATAGAAACAGGTGAGGAGAAAGCTACTAATTTTGAGTAAGGCAAAACTAAAGGTGAAAATTAACTAGGAATGAATTTCGATGTCATGAGACCTAGTCTTTTGCAACATTGGATGCATGTAGGTAGAATCTATTACACATGCATGAATGCTTTAAATTCATAGTTACCAAACTCTAAGCGGGCAGTGAAGCTTAAGAAATCAAACTTAAAAAATTGGAGGTTAAAGCTAAAAAGTGACGGAAAGATTTAGCCACCTGGGTCTAGATGTTTGCCCTACGCTGTAGTCCTATTGGAATAAGAGCCTTAACTTTTTTTCTAAAATTTTATTGGTAGTAAGTGTCATGCTCCGATAATCCTCCCAACAATTTAGGAGTGGATCACCAGGTGTGCTTGCAACAACGTCCCAACTATCGGGTGGCTTAGGTTATAATTTGCAGTCCTATCAATTACATACGTCATAGGAAAAATCAATTTTTAAGTTAATCGTAGGGTCAAAACCTATCGAAAATCCAACAGAATTTCCCCTATTTATTCGATATTTTCCAAAAATCTATACTTGCAACCTACACATGTGCATACACACCACAAAATGTATAGGTGGGTACACCCCACAACCAAACCACAGAACAAGTAAAAATGATAGAACATAAGCGAGCACACCCTACATCTAACAATGGTAAAAGCATGAAAAAATTGGTGAGAAAATAAAGCCAAAAATCATCACACATCACCAAAGATAAATTCATAATACATGTTAACATTGCCGTACAACAAACAGCCTGACATCGTATGCAAGTTTAGCTACAAGAATCCATTGACTACAACATTACATATACAAAGTCCAAGGCTTAAATATACAACCTTTAAATAGCATAATCCAACTCGCTACCAAGATAACAAAGAACATCAACTAAAATATTTACATTAGCTACTAATAGTCTGCCCAAGAGAAGACAAACACTCTATTATCCACCCAGGTCCTCCTAGGCTTAACTCCTACTCGACGTGTCGCCTGCACCACGGCAACAAACACCTGAAAGTGGGTTATAAAAGTAGGGATGAGCCAAGTGACTTAATAGGGACATAACCACATATAACAATCTAAATAGAGAGGGTACTGTGCGAATTTCTACCCTATTAGCCAACCACAAGTCATTTCCCCTATATGCTTGTGTCTGGGTTACGTAACAAGATAACCATGGGTCTTTTCCTATTTCCCACAATTTACCCAAATTTCATTAGCATTACAAGCTAACTACAAGCCCCTTTTTCTCATTGACCATGATTTATTCACATGGTTATCTATCTAGCTTTATTATAACATAACTTATTCTCTCACTCACCTTAGGAGTCAGATTCAGGGAAATCATCCCTCTTTAGTATAGGAGATTAAGATGTATCCTTACCTTGGATCCCAGCTTGATAGTCTCTCCCTGCCAAGGGAGGGGCTAGCAAAGCTAACGACCCTCAAAAAAGGCATACATGTTCATCGAGAACGTTGCTAACATTGGTTAGAAGAGTCAGGCCTCTTGGGAGCTACCTAGGCCAAATCCTTAGGATTATAAAGAGCAACTCAGCTTGTATCCCTTAAAGTACGATCATGATTATTCATATTTAGTTTTGGTGGGGTAGGTTGGATGTTTAACGGGTCAAACCAATGCATCCCTCTAGGGGCACATACTCCGGTTGTGCTCTCTCAGCCAGCCATCTGACTGAGGCTACAACTCTTACCCATCTCAGGTAGGGTTGGCCAGATATTTAACGGGCCACACCATTGTTCCCTCATTGCACGAACTTCTAGGAGCTCCCTCTCAATTGAAACGAGCGCGTGCCCCAGACGCCTTTTAAGACGTCTGGGAGGTGGCCCAGACGTCTGTCGAGACGTCTGGGATCACATCCAGACGTCTGACCAGACGTCCGGGATAGTTTACAGACGTCTGGCGAACAGTTATGCTCGCACGGGATATTCGTCTGCGCGCCTGTGCGCGCAGACCTGCGTTCTGCCCTCTTTCTCTGCGGCTGCAGGCGGCTGCGACCGCCTTCTCTCTCCTCTCCGCGCGGCGTTAAAAGGGGGGGGGCGCGCCTCCCCTCCCGTCTCCACCATCTTCCTCCTTCTTCTCCTGCCTGTGCGCGAGAGCGAGCGGACGCGAGGGGCGCAGCGGCAGCGGCAGCCGCAGTGAGCGCGGAGGAGCTGCGGCGTGCGAGGGCGGGGCTCTGCCGTGAGGGCGAGCTCGCCAGGAGCGGCTTGGCCGGCCGGCGGAGGGCGCAGGGGGCGCAGAGCGTCGCGGAGAGGGACCTGCTGCGGGTGGAGCAGCGTACACGCAAGGTGCGACGCGGGCGGCGTCGCGAGCGGAGGCCGAGCAGGGCTCTGATTCTGGAAAAATTTCCAGAATCAGACGTCTGGATTGATATCCAGACGGCAAGGTCGACGTCTGTGAGATCATACAGACGTCTGAAAGGTGAGTTTCCGCTTTCTTCTTCCTTTTTGTCGACTGACCGTACTGAGGGAGGGGGGTTGGCTGTGCGCAGGTTTTCTGATTCGTCATCCTTTGCGAATCAGACGTCTGGAAATTGTACCAGACGGCGGGAGTGACCTCCAGACGTCCAAAGTGACCATCGGACGTCTGGGATCTAGGAAAGACATCCCTGCAGACTTCTGGACGTCTGGGAAACCACGCTAAGCAGGTAATTCTCTGATCCACCGTTTAAGACGTCTAGAGGGAGTTCCAGACGTCTGATTTTGCACAGTATTGTCTTTCTTGACCCGTTTAGGGCCCGTTTGGGCTCCGTTTTCCGCGATTCGAGTTGCGTTCGTTTCAGAATTAATTCCTCTACCTGCCTACTGTAGTAGTTTCTTTCCTTACTGCCGTACTTTCTTACTGTTAGTTATATTCATGCTGAATGTGGTTTATTTTACTGTCTTTTGGTTACTTCCTCGTTGGACGACTGGGTCTTGGGATTAGTCGAGTCGGTCCGGTTCTCGTGTCTCGTAGGGACTCGGGAACCGGGTCGTTGCAAGATGGTATCAGAGCAAGGTCGTCCCGAGAAGTGAATCAATTGACTGGAAAATAACCAATTCACATGTTTATAGCTAGAGTAGCCACCACAACATATCTCTTGATATGAGCTCTTAAAAGTGTTGTTAGGTACCGTCTGTTTTGACGTTTCCATTTTGTTTCGTGTCTCCTTGCAGGAGATGCCTCGTCGTGGGACTGGCGAGACTGGCCGCGGGCGCGGCCGAGGGCGAGGTCGGCGAGGTGGACGTGCTGTCGTTGACGTCTCGGTGGACCAGCCACCACTCCCTGGCATCCAGGCCCAGGACCTTGCCAGACTGATACGGGATATTGTACGAGAGGAGCTCCACCCACCGCCCCGAGCACCTCCTCCTGGGGTTGCAGAGGGGGAGTCCTCTGTGGGACCACGCGACGGACGCGGCGCTGGACACGAGGGAGGGGATGGGCCCCTGCCGCCCCCACCTTCCTCCGACACTTCTGTACACGAGGCACCTTCGCCTGGAGGTGCGCCAGCACCTCCCCTACAGCACCACTTCGAGCTTTTCGGACAGTTCCGGAAGCTGAAGCCCCCCTCCTTTAAGGGGGATGAGGACCCGACCGAGGCAGAGGACTGGCTTGAGCAGCTGGAGAAGATCTTCGACACCCTTCGCCCCCCGGAGGAGTGCCGCGTGGCCTTTGCCACGTACCAGCTGGAGAGTGCGGCACACCGGTGGTGGAGGGCGGTCCGGGGACAGGAGAGGGACGAGCCGACGTGGGACCAGTTCGTCACCCTTTTCTGCGAGCAGTACTTTCCCCAGACGTGGCAGGACCAGAGGAGGCGGGAGTTCCACACTCTCCGCCAAGGGACGATGACCGTGAGCGCGTACCGCACGCGTTTCTTGGAGCTGTCCCGCTTTGCAGCGACAGCGGTAGCCACTGAGGAGGAGCGCCTTTGGAGGTTCACCGAGGGGCTCCGGCCTGCGATCCGGGGGTATGTCAAACCCCTGAAGCTGCCGACGTTTTCGAGGGTGGTAGAGGCAGCCATGACTTACGAGGAGACCAACCCGTCCGCGCGAGAGACCGACGGCGGGCGGAAGAGGCCCTTTCAGCCAGACTTCTCACAGGGCCGGCGAGAACGGAGACACGTGGCGTCCGCAGGAGAGCCGTCACGTTGTGCAGGGCCATCAGTGGCCTTTGGGGGCCCTCGACAGGGGCCAGTCGCCAGCACCGGACCCCCGCCGAGCCGACAGCAGGGACTCACTGAGGGCGGGAGTCGGGTTCCCCTCTGCTACCAGTGTGGCCAGCCGGGCCACGTCAGGAGGGACTGCCCATCTAGGGCAGGAGGTCAGCAGATACTTCCCGCGCAGAGCACTGGAGGGCGCGCAGGAGGCCGCGGTTTCCAGGCGCGAGGAGGAGGACCGCAGTCGCGAGGAGGGTACCGGCCAGCACCTACCCATCCGACGCAGAGTGTGGCTGCTTCGTCCGCACCTAGAGCTGAGGGGCGTATCAACGCCCTAACACACAGGGACGCCAGAGCTTCGGGATCCGTGGTAGCAGGTATGGTTTCAGTTTCTGGCAGACTCGTTTACACGCTTTTCGATTCCGGCGCTACGCACTCGTTTGTCGCAGACAGTTTCGCAGTTAGTTTGGACCAGGATTATACATTGTTAGAGAACCCGTTCGTAATCAGAGGTCCGAATGGTCAGCTGTTTGTAGCTGAGGAGGTGTACACGGGTTGCGGGGTCTGCATCGGGGGACACAGCCTGCCAGCTGACCTGATTATGATACAGATGGAGGACTTTGGGGTGATCCTGGGGATGGATTGGCTGTCCGCTTACCACGCCTTGGTAGACTGCTTTGAGAGGAAGATTGTCTTCTCCATTCCGGAGTTGCCTTCCTTCGAGTTTCACGGGCAGCCAGTGGACGGAGGTTTCAGGTGCATTTCGGCACTTCGGGCGGCGAGACTTTTGAGCCAGGGGTGTGAGGGCTTCTTAGCTTGTGTGGTGGCAGAGCACAGCCCCGTGGCAGACTTCCAGAGCATCCCGGTGGTCAGAGAGTACCCCGACGTGTTTCCAGACGAGATCGGCAAGAATCGTGCCTTCTTCGTCAATCTATCCACTATTACCCAGACTGCGTCGTGTCCTCGCTGGGTAACAGGTAAGCCCACCACCAAGTCCATGGTGATGCTCTCCCACTTCCACTCTGGCACTGGAAGCGGCTGAAGCGGCCCTGCAGGCCTCTGATGCTCGGCTTTCACCTGCTGGCACACTAAGCACTGCTGCACGAACTCACCCACATCCCGCTTCATCCCTCTCCACCAGAACTCGCGTCTCAAGTCATGGTACATTTTCGTGTTTCCGGGATGTATGGTGAATCTGGAACCGTGTGCCTCAGTCAGGAGCTCTCTCAACAGCTCCTCGTCTCTGGGGACGCACAGCCATCCCCTCAAGCGTAACACCTGGTCTGTGAAAGAGAAGTCCCCTGGGTCCCCTGACAGTACTCTGTCGCGCAAAGACTGCAAGTACGGATCGGCCATCTGTCCCGTGATGATGCGGTCTATCAACTCTGGTCTGGTCTGCCGTGTCACCGTCACTGCCCCACAGTACCCTCGTAACTCTAGAGGTTGCCAACTGCCCACCTCCTCCAAAAGGCTCCAACTCTGTAACTGTAGACTGGCCAAGCGTGCGGGCGCCTTACGGCTCAAGGCGTCAGCCACCACATTGGCCTTTCCCGGGTGGTAGGAGATGCTGCAGTCGTAGTCCTTCAGGAGCTCCAACCAACGTCTCTGTCTCATGTTGAGCTCCTTCTGGTCAAAAAGATATTTGAGGCTCTTGTGATCTGTAAAAATCTCGAAGGTCTCACCGTACAAGTAGTGCCTCCATGTCTTCAGCGCGAAGACAACGGCTGCCAACTCTAGATCGTGGGTAGGATAGGTATGCTCATGGGGCTTCAGTTGCCGCGAGGCGTAAGCGACCACGTGACCCCTCTGCATGAGCACACCTCCTAACCCCTGCAAGGAAGCGTCCGTGTACACAACGAACCCGCCACTACTGTCAGGGATGGTGAGCACGGGAGCCGAGGTCAACCTCTCCTTCAGCTCCAGAAAACACGCCTCACAGGCGTCTGTCCAAGCGAAAGGCACATCCTTCCGAGTCAACTGTGTCATAGGACGTGCAATCTGCGAAAACCCTCTGATGAACCGTCTGTAGTAACCTGCCAGTCCCAGGAAACTGCGAATCTCAGTGACTGAACGCGGTCTCTCCCACCTGAGCATTGCCTCGACCTTGGCGGGATCCACCGCCAGGCCGTCTCCAGAGATCACATGACCCAAAAAGGTCACCTCCCTCAACCAGAACTCGCACTTGCTGTATTTGGCGTACAGCCTGCGTCGTCTCAGAGTGTCCAGAACCATCCGCAAGTGCTGTCCGTGCTGCGTCCGATCTCTAGAATAGATGAGTACATCATCTATGAAAACCACCACAAACTGGTCCAAGTACGGTCTGAACACCCGGTTCATCAGGTCCATGAAAGCAGCGGGGGCATTGGTCAGCCCAAACGGCATGACCAAAAATTCGTAGTGTCCGTAGCGGGTGCGGAAAGCTGTCTTGGAGACGTCGGTCTCCCTGATCCTCAACTGGTGGTATCCAGACCTCAAGTCGATCTTGGAAAACACCGTGGCACCCCGCAACTGGTCAAACAAATCGTCAATCCTCGGCAGCGGATATCTGTTCTTGATGGTGACCCTATTCAGTTGTCGGTAGTCCACACAAAGGCGTAGGGTCCCATCCTTCTTCTTCACAAACAGTACCGGGGCTCCCCAGGGAGACGCACTGGGCCTCACGAAACCTTTCTCCAAAAGGTCCTGCAACTGAGACTTGAGCTCTCGCAGCTCAAGCGGTGCCATCCTGTATGGCGCGGTGGAGATGGGGCTGGTCCCTGGTACTAGTGAGATCTCAAACTCGATCTCACGCTCGGGCGGTAGTCCTGGTAACTCGTCTGGAAACACGTCGGGGTACTCTCTGACCACCGGGATGCTCTGGAAGTCTGCCACGGGGCTGTGCTCTGCCACCACACAAGCTAAGAAGCCCTCACACCCCTGGCTCAAAAGTCTCGCCGCCCGAAGTGCCGAAATGCACCTGAAACCTCCGTCCACTGGCTGCCCGTGAAACTCGAAGGAAGGCAACTCTGGAATGGAGAAGACAATCTTCCTCTCAAAGCAGTCTACCAAGGCGTGGTAAGCGGACAGCCAATCCATCCCCAGGATCACCCCAAAGTCCTCCATCTGTATCATAATCAGGTCAGCTGGCAGGCTGTGTCCCCCGATGCTGACCCCGCAACCCGAGTACACCTCCTCAGCTACAAACAGCTGACCATTCGGACCTCTGATTACGAACGGGTTCTCTAACAATGTATAATCCTGGTCCAAACTAACTGCGAAACTGTCTGCGACAAACGAGTGCGTAGCGCCGGAATCGAAAAGCGTGTAAACGAGTCTGCCAGAAACTGAAACCATACCTGCTACCACGGATCCCGAAGCTCTGGCGTCCCTGTGTGTTAGGGCGTTGATACGCCCCTCAGCTCTAGGTGCGGACGAAGCAGCCACACTCTGCGTCGGATGGGTAGGTGCTGGCCGGTACCCTCCTCGCGACTGCGGTCCTCCTCCTCGCGCCTGGAAACCGCGGCCTCCTGCGCGCCCTCCAGTGCTCTGCGCGGGAAGTATCTGCTGACCTCCTGCCCTAGATGGGCAGTCCCTCCTGACGTGGCCCAGCTGGCCACACTGGTAGCAGAGGGGAACCCGACTCCCGCCCTCAGTGAGTCCCTGCTGTCGGCTCGGCGGGGGTCCGGTGCTGGCGACTGGCCCCTGTCGAGGGCCCCCAAAGGCCACTGATGGCCCTGCACAACGTGACGGCTCTCCTGCGGACGCCACGTGTCTCCGTTCTCGCCGGCCCTGTGAGAAGTCTGGCTGAAAGGGCCTCTTCCGCCCGCCGTCGGTCTCTCGCGCGGACGGGTTGGTCTCCTCGTAAGTCATGGCTGCCTCTACCACCCTCGAAAACGTCGGCAGCTTCAGGGGTTTGACATACCCCCGGATCGCAGGCCGGAGCCCCTCGGTGAACCTCCAAAGGCGCTCCTCCTCAGTGGCTACCGCTGTCGCTGCAAAGCGGGACAGCTCCAAGAAACGCGTGCGGTACGCGCTCACGGTCATCGTCCCTTGGCGGAGAGTGTGGAACTCCCGCCTCCTCTGGTCCTGCCACGTCTGGGGAAAGTACTGCTCGCAGAAAAGGGTGACGAACTGGTCCCACGTCGGCTCGTCCCTCTCCTGTCCCCGGACCGCCCTCCACCACCGGTGTGCCGCACTCTCCAGCTGGTACGTGGCAAAGGCCACGCGGCACTCCTCCGGGGGGCGAAGGGTGTCGAAGATCTTCTCCAGCTGCTCAAGCCAGTCCTCTGCCTCGGTCGGGTCCTCATCCCCCTTAAAGGAGGGGGGCTTCAGCTTCCGGAACTGTCCGAAAAGCTCGAAGTGGTGCTGTAGGGGAGGTGCTGGCGCACCTCCAGGCGAAGGTGCCTCGTGTACAGAAGTGTCGGAGGAAGGTGGGGGCGGCAGGGGCCCATCCCCTCCCTCGTGTCCAGCACCGCGTCCGTCGCGTGGTCCCACAGAGGACTCCCCCTCTGCAACCCCAGGAGGAGGTGCTCGGGGCGGTGGGTGGAGCTCCTCTCGTACAATATCCCGTATCAGTCTGGCAAGGTCCTGGGCCTGGATGCCAGGGAGTGGTGGCTGGTCCACCGAGACGTCAACGACAGCACGTCCACCTCGCCGACCTCGCCCTCGGCCGCGCCCGCGGCCAGTCTCGCCAGTCCCACGACGAGGCATCTCCTGCAAGGAGACACGAAACAAAATGGAAACGTCAAAACAGACGGTACCTAACAACACTTCTAAGAGCTCATATCAAGAGATATGTTGTGGTGGCTACTCTAGCTATAAACATGTGAATTGGTTATTTTCCAGTCAGTTGATTCACTTCTCGGGACGACCTTGCTCTGATACCATCTTGTAACGACCCGGTTCCCGAGTCCCTACGAGACACGAGAACCGGACCGACTCGACTAATCCCAAGACCCAGTCGTCCAACGAGGAAGTAACCAAAAGACAGTAAAATAAACCACATTCAGCATGAATATAACTAACAGTAAGAAAGTACGGCAGTAAGGAAAGAAACTACTACAGTAGGCACCACCACAACAGTAAAACAACATTTATCATATAACAAAAACTGCAGGTAAAGAAGGTACAGCGGAAACAAAACTACTCACTAGAACAGAAACAAAAAAAGGGTACAAAGCTGTGGTAACTCTACTGGACCCTACTCGGCCCAGCGTCCTCTGCAGCCGCCGACCCTGGCTGCTCAACACCTGGTCCTGAAAAAGGTAACGAGTGTAACACGTCAGCAAAACGCTGAGTAGAGTGGCAAACTAACTAAAGGCAACAGTAGAGTGTACTGTAGCTATACACTGTTTTGAGACACTCCTTGTGTTTGATCCTTGTGATAGGACCTCGTTCGGTTGCAGTCTTGAGAGTCGCGGAGGCGTGCGGGATTCCCGATCACGCCCCCATTACTCCCGTTGTACCTGGTAGAGTGGTTTTAAGTATTAATAAAATCTGTTAAAGTATGGAACCATAACTAGAACCTAGGGCTTGCATGAATCCTAGGAATGAGAAATATATGGAATGATAGCTCCTAGGTGTTGCATGAATCCTAGGGCCGGAAAACTAGATTGTATGATAGATCCTAGGATATGGCATGAATCCTAGGATGGAAAAACTAGTGGAATGTATATTACTGCAGTCTTGGAAAAATGGAAAGGAATATATAAAGCTGCCTGTAAATTTAATTAACAGCCAGCCATCTGACTGAGGCTACAACTCTTACCCATCTCAGGTAGGGTTGGCCAGATATTTAACGGGCCACACCATTGTTCCCTCATTGCACGAACTTCTAGGAGCTCCCTCTCAATCCACCGTCAATATTGAGGTAATGACCAAATCTCACATCCCACACATGTCATGAGACATCAATCAGATTCGAGTACCCACTGGTACCTAAATTCGGTGACAGCCCCCTGGCATGTCGTCATGACTGGGAATCCTCCAAATCCCAAAGCCATTTGCAAGCAACCATTAACTACTTCAACTCTTCGAGTCTCCAATCTGAAATAGTGAACCCTCGGTTCACAAGGTCAATGGTGCAACCCCACGAGCTCACCTAATAGACTTAGTCACCTTTTAATCCATTTTAAATTCCTGTACCAAGAACAAAATCCTAGGGACCTACTTGTTCACCTAGAGTGTGACTCTAGACCTTAAGATCTAAGCTTCCTTTTTAGACTCGTAACAGGTCACTAGGGTTCAATATTCCAGGTTTCACTTGAGATTTAACTGGTTATACTCATCTTTTAATTTGTTTCCTTAAGGGTTTCCATACCCATAACATACTTGTTCATCAATTACAAGATTAGTGTTTACATCTTCATATTCTTAGTACTTTTGTAGAATTAAACCTTCTTCCTATTACTTTCCCCACTTCTCTTTGTAGAGTAGAGCGAGGTTCAATTGTTGCATCAAATTTCCAAGGCCCTAGTCTCGATCCTTGGTGTCACAACCCACTGGTCACCAAGAGGGCTAGTACTAGTACAAACTCTCAGTGCTAATATTGGGCACCCCAATCTTCGGCCTAACTTCCAATCGAACCTTGGTTGATGGCTAGCACCAGCAATAACACTTAGTACTGGTAGTGGGCTTCCCAGATCGTATATGTCCACACAACAAACCACTCCACTTGTGAATGGCTTAGTCCTTTGTTTACTATCTCTGGGATTTAACTTCCAAATAATCCTTAGACCTAAGGGCATTTCTTGAATCTGCCAGGGTTCCCTTGAAACCCTTGATACCTGAAATCTGTTCATTAAGACCTTTATCGGGTTATTAGCATCAGCATTATGACAGGTCTAGATCATTAATTAACTTTTTTTTCTTTAGGGCCCCTTTTTATTTTCCCCAACCAAATCGCCTAACACTAGGTGCCAACATTAAATAGTGGTATAGGAATTACTAATGGAGTAGTTAACATTAGCAAACCCAATTGAGGGTTTTCTATATTTTTAATTATAACACGAAAGTCACACAAGCAGCCCTCCACTAATTTATAGCATTCTCCCTTTAGCTACTTCCCTTATGACATAAAAAGGGGAAACAAGCGTAGTTTCCAAACCAATTTTCATAATACAAATTCCAACCCACAATATAGCCCCTACTTGAGATATAAGCTCAAGTTACCGAGCTTGGCACTGCACTTAACATATTTCAAGAATTTATTCCCTACTTTCATCAACCAGTTTCTACCCACACACAAGACGATTTCATAACTGCAAAACCTCCATTGGATCTATTTGCTCCAAACTTAAGTAATTACCAAAATACATTCAAGATCTATCATAAGTGAAGGAAACCCCAATTCAACTCAAGTTTCCATATGCAAACACATGACACTCATTTCTAGATTATTTTGTTGCCCTACACACATAAGCATAACTCATCATGTTGAGAATTCAAGAGAACATAAAAAAAGGTAGGGTTATGAATTTTCCCTACCTTGCCTTAATCCCAATCTTTCCACATGGTGGCTGCCCCTTTTGCATTTCCTCGAAATCAACAACAAATATCATCACATCAGATTTTTATACCCCACCAAATCAATCTTTGATGCCTTAAAAAGCCCTAAATCCCCATGGTTAGAACAACCAAGGTCTAGGGAATTAGATAAAAGAGAAAGAGAGGGATGCACCTATGGCCATCATGGCCTTGACGAGGTGGATTCCCACCTCTAGGCCTATGAGAGACGCATCATGGCTGCTGCTGCACATTCAGTAGCCATAGTCCTTCCCACACAGCAACAAGGGTCACACTCCTTTATAGTCATCACAGGAACAGCAGCAGCAAAGGGGAGCGAGCTGCTGCAGCATCTATTGTGTGGTGACAAGGCTCCTTGCATCCTGCAGCAAATGGCGAGAGGAAGGAGAAGGAGAGCCAGGTGTTGGAGGTGAGGAGAGGAGAAGTTGATGACCAAATGGGGAGGGAAGGCGATATGGCTTGTCGTGGAAGCCAAGTGAGGAGGGGTAGTTGACGCACATAAAGAGAGAAATGGGAGGGGGCTGTGCACCCATCGGTCTCTCATCAATTTAAGTTGAGAAATATTACCTATGTCGTCCCACCCCACACCTATTATTTAAAAGTCTACCCAAAAGGCCTTCCTTCCAAATACCCCTCAACAAAATTTGTTAATGCTATTACAAGGCATAGATCCTGAGAGGTAGATGATTCCACAATCTAGTCATTAAGGACCTGATTTAAATTCGTGTTGGGTATGAAAAATCCAACCCTTACAATAAGTGTTTAGTTAATATGCAAAACTTTAGTTGGAGACAAAAACATTTATGTATCATTTTTTTTGCTAGGGACTAACAAAGTTTAGGCATGGGGGTATGATTGCATAGCAATCATGAGACTTAAATGAACCTAAATAATATTAGAACCTAGCTTATTTCTACATTTAGCATGCATAGCATTCATATCTTGCATTATGCTATTCAATTTCTATTGTACATAAAATAATAAACATCTATCATGTCATCTAATGATTTTGTGTTTGTTTGTAGGTAATATGAAAATTCGGATAGGATCAAGATGCAGAATAAAAGTGGGAACAAAGGATTGAAGAAGAAGAAGAGAAAGTGGACAAGAAGACATGATTTAGAGAGAGGGGGGGAGGAAGATATTCATATATTCATATCCCTATCCATGAAAAACCCTATCCACAAAACCTAATCCCACTATCCAGAGCTATATAGCCCTCCTAAACTTTAACAACTATCCTCTATCCACAAAAGCTAATCCACTATCCAAGACCCTAATCCTACTCCACATTATCCCAATTAACCTTCCCCTATCCCAATTTCCCAATCCTACACCTAATTAGCCAATTAAATTCCATATAGGTCAATTGGTTCTCATTGGACTAGGTGGTTCCTAATTAGACTAGCCTAACCCACTTAGTTTTTCCTAAACCTAATCAGGCTAATCCTTAAGATGGTCCAACACCTAATCGTTATGTTGTACCCCCTTAAGTGGTTCCTAAGCTACACCTAGGGAACATCCTACCCAACCCTAAAATTATAAAAGAAGAGGCACCCCCCCTTGCTCCACCTTCAAGTCGTCCCCCTCCACCTTCTTCCTCGTCCTCCTTGGTGGCTAGTGAGCACCACCACTATCAAGGGCTGGTGGTGCCCCTCCTCCTTGGAAGCACTGCCACCACCCTTCTTCTCTTCCTCCTTGGCCTCAAGGGTCGTCCACCCTTCTTCTCTTTCTCGTTATATTTTTGCTTTGTTCTAGTTATATTCTAGTTATTCTACTTATTATTTGACACATGTTCTAGTTGTAACCTTCCTTCTATTTTAGGGCATGCACATTAGGGTAGCCTTGGGGTAGCTTCGATGATGCTTAGTAGCAGTGCTCCCCCTTTCCCTCCCCTCATTGCTCTCTCTCCCATCCTCTTTCTCCTTCCTTTCTCTTGTCGCTTGGCCTTCTGCTCTCCTTCCTCTGGTGAGGCCTACACTCCTCCCTCCTCAAAGGGGGGCTGCGTAGCTCCTCACCTTGGCGATGACCCCTCTGTGGTTATCACAGAGAGCAGCTGACATCCCTTTTAGGTTTTTTCATTTTGGATTTTTTTTTTCCTTTCTTCCTTCCTAGTTCTTGTGTGATTTGTTTCGTCCTTCTTTCATTTGCCTTTTCCATTTCTGCTCCCTGGCATCCCATTCTTTGGGGCCTTGGGGTTTGTTATTTTGTGGCTTGTCTATTTGCTGGTGCTTCTTTGTTTTGTTTGAGCCTTTGGCTATGCATGCAATACTCCTCTGCTATTTCTGTTTCTTTAGGTTTTCTCCTCTTTTCTTCTTTACCGGTGTGTTTTGCAATGTCTCCCCGCTTTTCTTCTCCCAAGCCTTCCCATCCTTCTGCCTCGGCGAATTTGACTTCCCCATTGAAGAAATCTTTTGCTTTGGTGGTGGCTACTTTTAGCTCTTCTGAGCCCTCATCGTTCATAAACTTGCAATCCAGGCCTGGAGTTGATTGATGGGGTCCTGGGTACCTCCTTTTCGACTGATGAATATTCCTAACCTTAGTCGTGGCTTCTCTTCCTCTATGGTTGTTCGCACTTAGGGTGCTAAGCCCTTAGCCCAAATGTTGAAGGATTTCCTCTTGAGACATTTAAATATTGGATCTTCATTTAGCCTTGTGGCTTTGGATTTTCGTCATTGACTTATTCGTTGTGATACCTATCTAGATTTTTGTAACATCTATTGTCTAGGATTAGTGGTTATTGATAGGGTGCATCTTTAGTTCGTCCGCTGGACTCCGAGTTTCCCTACTGACACCCCTGTAATGACTGCTTCGATCTGGGTTGGTTTCTCAGGGTTAAACCTGCATCAGATTCACCCAAATGCATTACTTTCTATTGCGTACCAACTGGGTACTCCGATCTATGTAGATCAGCATATAGTTCAAGGATTTCACTTGGGTTACCCAAGGGTTTGGGTGGGGGTGGATTTAATGGTTTCTCACCTGGATTCTTTTGTGATCTTTAATGGTCATGAAAAAGTTACTCAGTGTGTCATTTATGAAAAGATTCCTATATTTTGCCCGAAGTGTTTAAAGATGGGACACTATTTAGCTTCTTGTCTGCAGTTCTTGTTAAATGCATATCCTAAGGTCTCCTTGCCTCCTATTCACCCTCATTTGGCTACGGGGAAGGACCTGGACGTTCCTACAACTTCTACTAAGGCTTAAGTCCATACTTCAAATATTGCTGAAAACCCTAAAGATCCTCCCCATCTAGAGGCTCGGGAAGGGGACACTATTCACTGTAATCCAATCTGTATTAATAGTCCTTCTCCTACTTCTAAGGGGGTCTCTAATTCTCCATCTCCTTATGTTCTTCCTTTGGGGGGGAGGAAAAAGCATAGCATACGGTTACGTCATCATTCCAAGCGCACATCCACCTCTACCTCAAACCTAGGGAAGCATATCGTAAGGGCAGACTCACGATCTACCTCTCCCCCCAAGGTGAAAAGTTCTTATTCTTCCATGTGTTCTGATGCTGATCCTTCTTTACTGTTGACGGATTGCTTAGTTTTATCCTCCAAAACTTTGCAAAGTACAGCCAAATCTTTGCAAACCATGGTTTCAAATCGTGACACTCTACCTTTTAACAATTTTACTGTTGATAGCTTAGGATGAGATGCTCAACCTAAGGTTGATAACTTAGTTCTTGATGAGAATGTCTTAGATTTTGACAAAAATGCTTCTTTGGTTCCTTTGTTGAAAACTAACGTTTTGCATGAATCATCTTTCCCTTTAGAGGTTCCTTTGGCTGTGGGTGATGGCATTGAACTACATGTTGCTAAGTTGATTGATTATGAGAGAAAAAATTTTACTGGGGGCTTGACTTGGGGCATCTACTTCCCACCTTCCCCTCACCCTGATCCTGACCCCCCACATATTGTGGAGGTTCTTGATGATGAGGCCTTGCACTTGAGCAAGGATGCAAAACTGTTAGATACATTTTCTGATGTGGAATCTCAAGGTGTTGTGGATTTCTTCAATGTGGAACCGCTTTTCCTTTAAGACATGGCACATGAGGCACACTCTCCCGATGGGGCTAGAGGAGTCCATGGAGGTTAGACTTTAGAGGGAACGAGTCGAATGACCTGAAGTTGTGCTAAATCCCTTTATAAAACCTTGTCCTTATGAATTGTCTCTTTGGGAATTGCAGGGGCATTCTTAATGTCCCTACTTTAAACCACCTTAAAGATATGATTCATTGTCATAAACTTAACTTAATTTTTCTTCTCGAGCCTTTTGTGGATCCCTCCACAATTGGCTTTGTCAAGGATTCCCTCTCTTTTGTTTCCTCCATAACCCTTCTAGATTCTCCTAAAATTTGGTGCCTTTCTAAGGATCCTATAGATGTCTTAGCTCTTTCCTCGAACCAAGTCCTAACTATCCGTTATAGTTTTGGTGATTGTTCCCTTAAGATTTTAGCTGTTTATACATCCTATGATTCTAATAACTACAAGTCTCTTTGGGACTACCTCTACCTTACCTCTAGAGACTCCCCATCTCCTTGGGTCATTGGGGGCGACTTTAATTGCGTTCTTTCTGCCTCTGAAAAGAATGGTGGTCTTCCATTCCATGATTCTCAAGCTTCGACACTCAGGCTCTGCATTGATAACTTGGCTCTCTTTGAAATGACACTTTCAAGATCCCAATTATTGTGGTGCAATGGTCATAGGGGAAGCTCTAGAATCTACCAGAAACTTGATTGTATCCTCATTAATGCTGATGCCTTATCTACGATATCTTTTGGGTTCTATGCTACTAGAAGGAATTCTGACCACACTCCAATGATTCTTACCTCTGTTAGCAATCACATTTAGAGACCAAGATCTTTCCGCTTTCAAAATATGTGGCTTAGAGGCCAATCCTTTCGCCAATATGTGCTTTCTACTTGGAATAATATCAATGTTGGCCATCTACATGATCCTCTATCGAAGATTTCTCTCAAATTGACAATTCTGAAAAGGCCCTTATATTTTGGAATAAATTGACCTTTGGGGACATTCATTCGATGGTTAAAAACCTTGAGATTCTCTACGATGATTTAGATTCCAAGTTTGCTTCCCACTGGGAAGACTCTATTGTTGCTAAGCTCAAGGAAGTGCAATTCCAACTTGATGATGCCTAGGCTAAATTCAAACCATGAGATTCTCTACGATGATTTAGATTCCAAGTTTGCTTCCCACTGGGAAGACTCTATTGTTGCTAAGCTCAAGGAAGTGCAATTCCAACTTGATGATGCCTAGGTTAAATTCTTTGACTTTCTCCTTCAAAAAGCTAAGATTGATTGGATAAACAATGCTAATGGCAATAATAAATTCTTCTATTATGTTATCAAAAGAAGATTTGCCATACTAGTCTGACCTCTACTATTGGTGTCGAGTCATGGGAGGAGGCTTCTAGAAAAACTTCAGATTATTTCTCCAATCTCCTTTCCTCTGAAGCTCCAAATGATGTCTCTTCTTTTTTGGATGTTATTCCTCCTATAATGACTCCCCAGGACTTAGAGACTTTAATTTGGCCCCCTACATAAGCTGAGGTTTATGAGACCCTTCACCAAATGCCAATGAATCGCTCTCTTGGTCCTGATGGTTTCAATGTTGAATTCTTCACCAATTTTTGGGACATAATTAAGGAGGATTTAACTCTAACTATCTCCTACTTCTTTTCAAAATGGAATGGTCCAAGAGCTTTCAACAATGCATACCTTCATTTCTCTGATCCTCGAAAAACCTGATGCGAAAGTTCTCTCTGATTACCGTCCTATCAATTTATGCAATGTTACATACAAAATTGTTTATGGAATTCTCACTAAAAGGCTTTCACTTTTTCTTCCTAAATTAATATCTCTTGAACAAGCTAGTTTTGTTAAGGGTAGATCCATATGTGATCAAATTGATCTTCGACGGGTGGATTTGAGGTGGAGCAGAGGATTCCTTAGGTCAGTGCCTATGTTAGAGACGTGGTAGACCACGGTGGATCTCCTCAGCTGATCAGAATAGATGGAGGCAGTTGGAAAATGAGATGGAAAGTCGCCGGAGTTTTGAATGAATAGCCTATTGGGTCGGCTGTAATGTTAGAAGAGGGAAGCGAGCCAACTTGAGTAAAATCTGAGGGGTGAGGGGGTATTTATAGCAATTGGCAACGAAGAGAATAGCAGGGTCTGGCCGAAGAAGGAGCTTAACCTCCGTTGTCGTCTCCGACGATGGTGAGGTTATCTCCCACTGAAAAATAGGATTTCCAATTAATCCAAACTGGTGGATGAAGTGGAGGTAGTGAGCGCAAGCTGCAAGAGCTTGGACAAAGAAGGTTGATGTCGGCAAGGAGGTGATCATGCGGTGGCGTGACTCTCTGCGACCAGCCGTTCATTCGGCTGAAGAAGAAGAAGAAAAAGAAGACGAAGAGGGACTTAAATGTAATAAATCTTAAGGACCTGTGTGAGAAATAAGGACCTGATTGTAATGAAAAGTAAGGACCAAAATGTAAACCCAGGTTTTGAAGATTTATTTTAACTTAGATCTTTTTCAACCTTTTATATATGTTAGTAAATAAGGTAAATATTATGTTTTCACCTTGAATTTACATTTTTGACCTTTTTATATTAATTTATTAGATTAAGTCAAATCACTTAAGTTATTATATACTTAGGTTTACATTAAGTTTAAGTTACTTAACTTATTAATTAAGGGAATGATTAATAGGATTTCGAGTCCAATTATTATCTAAATTATTAATAATGTTAATTGAATGATAAAATGTCATTTTTAACTTATTTTAAGGTCCTTTACTAAATATCCCTTATTCTATAATTAACCCTTATATGTTCATAACCTTAGCTAATTAACTAGGAAGACTAGTTAATTAGGGGTAATTAGAGATCATGATGAGTGTCTCATCATATCCCGAAACATCGAAAGCCAAGGACCCTTTGAGGACTGATGGTGGGGACAAGGAATCTGATACAAACCGTGTTTTGGGCCAATCCGAGGATGGATTTTGGGAAAAATAAAAAAAGAAAGAGAGAAAACTCTCCAAATGAAAAATCTTTCTCTATCTCTCTCTTAAAAAAATGCACTGGCAAATTAAACTTGGATATGATACGCAGAGGTGCTTCAACCGCTGGGGTCAGCCAGCCTCTGGGCAGTTTTTGCAAGCCTTAGAAACCTTCACAGCAGACTTAGGCTGAAGTTGGTCAGGTCTGGATCTTAGCTAGTACTTTAGTACCTCTAGGCATATTGTTGGTATTTTGATCTGATCTTTAAAGATGTGACTTAGTAGGGCATCTTGACGGTGACATCCAACCTAGAGACCTGGCTTGATCCATAAGATTTTACTAAGGGACAAGCAAAAGCTAGGCATGAGGATATTATGGGAACACCATCATAGGCCCTAACTAGCCACTTTTAGTCAGGTTTGATGGATAAATGCTAGTACATAAACATCTGAGGGTCATAATTCCATAATATTCTGATTTGAGAAGAAAATAGGAAATCAGCGTTAATTCTGCAATTTTAATAGCACATCTCAAACACAAATTAACCACGGGGTCACTCAGGGGTTAAATGAAGGTCAAATGAGCTTAAAAGTCCAATAAGTGGGTTAGCATTATCAAAACAGGGTTTTACATATTTCGAGAACCACAACAACACACAAAAACCCTAATTTCAAACCCACTTGAATTAAAGAGCTTCTGATCAGAATAAAATTCATCTAAACCTCCTAAACTTTATAGAAACATATTATAAGAGGTTTGGTACCCTTGGTTTGACCATCTAGACCTATTTTGACCTTGAATAGAGTCCCAAACGAAATTTTACCCTAATTTAAGTTTTTACGCAAATTTCCCAATCAAACTTGGCCAAAACTGAAATTTTACTTCACCATTAGATTCCTTAGGTCCAAATTAGGTTTGTGCCAAAATTTGGACCCAATCAGAGTCCATCTTGACCTAGTTTGCAATTTGGTCCATTAAGTCTCTATTTCTTTCAGCCAAATGCCCAACTTTCGAATTATTTGCATTTGCCCCCTAACTATTCATCATTTTCTTCAAAAGGTTCCTGTCGCCATTACCAATGTGAACCTAAAGCAACCGACCTTCAATCAGAGATTCCTCTCTAATTTCTCAACCAAATCCTTCCAAATTTGGAAGGATTGCTCCTGAGGACCTTCCTAATTGTTTGAGCTGCATCTCAAACCCTAATTTGATCCCCACAAATCAGGCGAATGAAAGGAATTTTAGGGATCTTCTCCCTTGAAATCTAGAGCTCCTCAAGCTTCTTCCCAAGCTTGGAGCTCTTCCTGAGACCATTAAAAAGACCCCCTTCGATTGGTCGTTCTCCTTTACAAGTTTTAGGCCATAAACTCCTCTCTTTCCTCTACCTCTAGCATTCTCCAAGCTTTCTCCAATGACACTCCGGCCTCTTCGTCCTCTACCACATACCATAGGTAGAGGGAAACTCTTCCTCTCTGTCATTCGCTCCTCGCCATACCTGTTAGGAGCCTCCTCCCACTTTAGACGTCGCCGTTCCCCTCTCCGGAGCTCTCTTCATCTCCAATGCTGACCAATCATAGCCGGTGTCACACTTACTCTCCCTTCATCCATAAACATCCTCCTTCGACTCCTCTCTTTCCACTAATTCTTCCTACAATCTTAAAACCTAAGTTCGCACACCACACTGCCCGTACCATCTCCGCCTTCCTCAGCACCAGCATACCTTTGATGAGCTTACATGATCGTTCCACTTCACCAATCCGCCTGCCACCAAGTCCGCAAGCTCCTCCTAGTCTCACTAATCAAAAGCCTTAAAGAAATTTGGGGCTTTGGTCTCTCTAGCACCCCACCGAGCACCACCACCTTCAGCCACTTTCCCTGACTTCGCCAAGCACACACACACACACCTCCTCATCGCACGCAACCACCACCAATACATTCACCCCACTCAGGCGAACCTCTTGAGCTATTTTGATAGGGTCGAGAGGCTGTATTCTCCTTTTTAGGTACTTCACCGGAGCTCCGCTGTTGCGACCTCCTTCTCCGATCTCCGCTGCAGTTCTCTGATCGAGTGAATCCCCAATACTACCTCCAAGTGTTGCAGACCAGTTCCAGGATCCCTTCCAAGTCCTCAATTGGAGTAGCAGGTGTTACCGTTGACCCCAATCAGAGAAACCATCCTCTGCTGCTGCACGAAGGAGCAAGGCAGGCACCTTAGTGCAACATCGTCTGCGAATGAGCTGCCAACATCGTTTATTATGCAATTGTGCATCCGACCCCTCACCCAAGACATGGGGGTTGGGTCCCCTTTGCACGAACCACGCACCCTCACCTGCTACACCACGCCAATGGGTCTGGACCTCTGACCATTTACCTGATTACTCGGTACTGTTCACCTGGCTTTAAGCTAAGAGGCTGGGAAGAGATCAGAGAGAGGGGGGAGGGTTTTTCTCTTCTTGGAATTCATGCCCTCTCCCTCTCTCAACACTTAGCCTCTGAGGGCTTTGTGTGAAGGCCTTATGTCTTAATTGGTGCTGCTGCTATTCCTCTTCTGTGAGGTTTAAGGCAAGGCCCTTATGCCTTGTGAGCTCCTACTGGTTAAGGCATCTGAGGCCTTCTGTTACTGTCTAATCTGGCATTTGAGTGGTTCTGACTGTGATATTTGATTGAGCATACTGTTTATTTATTTGAAATAATTGTGAGCTTAAACTTAAGGGTTAATTTGGTAATTCAAATCACCATTTTAACCCCATCTTTTTGCAATGACTCTCTATTCTTTATTGGAATATTATTTTGAGCTTCTCATTGGTTTCAATTGCATATTACTTTTGCTATTGTGATAATGAATTGAAATTGCCATATTTGCTCCCTACGAACGACCTCTGACTCCAAATTGATTTCGAGCTTTATAAATTTAAGTGTTTCATGCAATTTTCATCCTATACTATAACATATATTTATAAATATCTATGATTTTCGATAAACAGGAGGATCTATAAAGGTCTACACATCATTCTTATGCATGGGAGTCTATCTCAGATTGCATTGATAGCCTCCACCTATCCACTTCATGATCCTTCATTGTCCATTATATGTGGCTAGATCCATCTTAAAGTCTTCTAAGACATGGAATCCATATCATTCAAGTGGATGCACCACTTTAGAACTCCTTCAAAGTGGAATGAGAGCATCACTTATTTCCAGTTGATCTCTTTCTTCTGGGTTAGAGACTTCATTGGTCTCGTCAGACTCAATAAGTTTTGTTACTTTATTTTTGTCTTGACCTTCAAGGAACTCATCTTCTACAAATCTAGCATTCATAGATATAAGTATCCTTTGGGTCTCATGGTCATAAAAGGAATGACCTCTACCATCCTTCAAGTACCCAATGAAGTAGCACTTGGTAGTGTGTGATTCCAATTTGTTGGAATTCATGTTCTTAACATGAGTCATAAAACCCCAAATCTGCAAGTGTTCACCACTTGACTTCCTCCCATACCACATCTCATGTGCAGTTTTAGGGGTGGATTTGGTTGGAATCCTATTTGTAATACATGCCATTGTTTCCATTGCATATCCCCACAAGTAAAAGCGAAAGTTTTGCTTTTCTCATCACGGATCATACCATATCCAACAGGATACAGTTACGTCTTTCAAAGATACGATTCAATTGTGGTGTACCAGTGGGTATGAGTTTGGAGATAATTCCTTTCTCTTTGAGGTATTCCTTCTCAAAAAGGTATTCACCTCCTCAATATAACTAAATTGCTTTGATTCCTTTACTTATTTGATTCTCAATCAATGCATGATACTCTTTGTACTTTTCAAAGGTTTAAGACTTGTGATGCATCAGGTGAAAGAATCCATACCACAAATGATCATTAGTAAATGTCACAAAATACTATTAACCATTCCTAGTCACAAAACTAAATGGACCACACTCACCCGTATGCATGAGGTCCAGCAAGTCCTCACTTCTCCTCCCATTTCTTGGAAAGGGTGGTTTGGACATCTTCCCACAAATACAATATTCATAGGTAGGTAAGGGTTGGACTTGTAGAAAGCCCAAGGGTTCATCCTTTACAAGTCTATTGATCCTATTAATGTACACATGTCCAAGACGTTGATGCCAGATCACGATGGATCTATCTACATATTCCCTAGCATGCTTAGAAGGTGTTTGATTCTTAATAAAAACATTAGAATTGTCAAAACAAACTCACAATCATCCAACTCTTATAAACCACCAGGAGTAATGGAACCAAAAGCAATTTCTTTACCATAATGTCTTACAGTAAGAGTTTGCTTAAATAAAAAAGAATAGCCATATCTTACTAGCTTGGATACAGAAAAAAGGTTCCTCCTAATGGAAGGCATGAAGAGACATTCCCTTAAAAGTAGGATGTGCCCGTTGAGCATCTTGAGCCTGTAAATCCTTATTGATTCCACTACAACCATTTCCTTGGATCCCATACTTCTCCCATCTTAAGCCTTCGGGTCACCTGAAAACCATGCAACAAATTGCAAATATGAATAGATGCATTGGAATCCACAACCCAAGTTTCTATTCATCTAACGAGCAAGTTGGTTTCATTGATGAGAAGAGATGTGTTACCTGCATTAGCCTTGCCTTTGCCCTTTTCTAAGGATCTCATGTACTCTGGATAGTTCCATTTCCCAACAGTCTAGCTCGTACAAAAGTGGCATGCATTTGCTGCCTTGTCCTTCTTTGTGGAAGAAGCGAGATGTGTGGAAGCAGCTAAAGACTTGCTCTTATTTTGGGAGCTCTTATTTTGGGAACTGTTCCCTTTGCCCTACTTCTTCCATTTGAACCTCCCACTGCTCTTGACAACCATTGCCTCAAGTGAGTTCTCCTTCTCAATTTTTCCTTCGCAAAGTTCGGTAAGGAGATCAACTCAGCTATGGTCGTCTTTATCTTTCCCATGTGAAATGAGACAATGAAGTTAGTGAAGCAGCTTTGAAGCGATTGTAAAATGATATCCGTAAGAGTCTCATCATCAATTGTCATCCCCAACCTTTGGTGTTCTGAAATATGTTTGTACATTTTCAGAACATGCACCCTCACCAAAGTCCCTTCCTTCATCTTGCATGAAAGCAACTCCCTGAGCGCATTATAGCACTAAGTTTAATTTACATCCTTGAACATTTCCTTCAAGCTCGTCAGAATCTCATAGGTAGTTTTGATCTCCTCATGTTGCTTCTAAAGCACATTGGAGAGCCAACTAATGACATAATATCAGGAAAATGTGTTGTCCTTGTCCCAATTTGCATTAAACTCCCTCTTCTAAGAGTTCCTGGGATTCTCATGCTTGTTCTACTTAATCACATACTCTATGCAATTGACTTCACTGTGGATGTCGAACGACCAACCAAGGTTGTTGGTCAACCGGCTACAGAGGACTGCACTGTGAATGCACGGCCCCTTTACATACCAGTCCTCTAATAATGAAATTGGATGATTGGCTAGAGCTTCAAGTATCATCCAATGAGAGGGTTAGATGACCTACTATAACAAAATAAAATCCCTGATGCTCCTACTGACTCTTGATCTGTCGATGGTGCAAGGGGATTAACAATGGTGGAAGGAAATTAATGAAATGTGGAGTTTAGGGTTTACACTTCAGAGATATTTATAGGGTTTCCATGGCTAAACCTAATTTGATAGAAACCCTTGGGTCTCCATCTAAGGGTAGGGATTTAATCCTACTTGATATTTACAAGATAAACCCATAAAAAACTTATGAATGTTTTATCTAGTACACAAAAGTAACTTAAATGCAATCCAACACTTGGATTCTTAACCTAATCATATTAGATGCAATTAAATGCCAAATAAGTGTAATTTAATTTCTTAAATCACAATTGATTTCTCTATCAAGTAGGAAACTATCAAAATCATTATTGGCTATATCATTCCAATAATGAACTTTAGGTTACCTAGAAATTTGGCAAAATACTCTTTGAAGTATTCTAAATACTCATGAATCTTTCACATATAGAGGAAAATATTATCCTAAGGTCTAATCTTATTAGTCAGCCATACCATTCCTCCCTAGATAATATTATTCTTGACGTCTTCTTGTATCATTAAAATAAGGATGAAGATCATAACCTTTCCTAATGGTTTATCTTCTTCTTTTCTTACCTTGAGTCTGATCAGGACTCTACGATCACATAAGGAATTATCATTCCTAATATCCACAAAGCGAGTTCATGCCTCTGGTTTGTTCTACACACCTATGTAACAGACTTGGGTGATCTCTTTGAGAAATCATGCATCTCTTATCTCTCCTTACATGTACTAACTTTCCAATATTAACACTATGATAGGTGCATCTATTAATGGTCTACTAAATGCACATGTTCATGAATAGAGAGACATACCTATCTCAGGTTAAAGGATACGCCCTTTCCATGACATCATTGGAAAATGACTTCCATCATCTCCTATTTCATCAAGTTAACTCCTTAACTTGACCTACATGACAATCCTTGAATCTCCATTCAAGAATGTCAATCAAGCAAAAAACTATAGAGAAGGTTGCTATCTTAACTTAGATCGAAAACATATGATCGAATCAGATGATTTTTTATATATTATCAGATCTTCTAAACTATTTAGAGCTTCGAACCAAAATGCATCAGGTTTTTTCAATCTAACTTTGTTACCTTATTAGTATTGAGGGACCCAACTCATTTACTAAAAATCAAATAATTTCTTTTATTCAGATGAAGAAGGTAATCATATCACAATACATCTAATGCTTACCTAGAATATACAAAAGCCAACGATTACTACATGCATAAGAAAATTCCCATTAACAAAAATGTCATAAAATTGTACACATTAATTTTACATAATGTCAATTCTCGTGTCAATTAATATAAAATTTGAACGATGCATTAATTTTTGTTTTAGGTTCACATTGACTTAGGGATTAACACGATCTAAATTTCACCTTGATTGACATAAGGAGTGACACGGAAATTAGCATTTATGTAAATAAAAGTAAACTTTTTTATGTGATTTATGTAAATATGGATTTTTATTTGATATTTAAGTAATTTTAAAAGTTTTTTATCATTTTTATGTAAAAATTACATGTTTTTATTAGATAATGTTCTTTATTTCGTTCTCTAAATGTCGTCTTAAAATCGATTGGTTCCTGTGTGGTACTTCCTTTTATTGTTTTTAATGTTGTTTGGTGTTTTCTAGGCGGTTCCCTACTAAAGTTTTATTATTATGGATCTAAATCTGGAATAATAAATAAATTAATGCATTATTTGGATGCTTCCGTGATGGCCACTTGTGTTGGCAGTGTTGGTCGTGACAAACTAATCTACAGTTTAACTAATCAAACTTGACAGGAAGCAAAAGCCATTTAATTATGGGCCTCTCGCCAAGGCCATTGCTTCTTTATGGTAGCTTTGCCAAGGCCATGGCTTCTACCTATCGCAGGAAAGTTCTCAAGTGGTATCGTCATTAGCAGCTATATGACATTTCATCGACACATGGCGACAGAAAATCCTCCTCCATTGGAAAAATAAATAAACTAATTAATTAAAAATGAAAATTCTATAAAAATTAAGATAATAAAAATTTCCTTACAAAATTTAACTAGAACTTGTAATGTAGATAAGTGTACATCTTTTTATTAACTTCCAACATCAACTTATTTTGCTATCACTAGATGATTATCGGTAAAAAGTAAATAAATATATGTTGCAACATATTTTATAATAAAAAAATAAAAATCATAATTTTAATGGATTTATTTTAATTTTTTATTAATAAAAATTTCTTTATAAGTAAAATAACTCTTTCCATATATGAAAAATTATATTCTAATTGTAAAATTATTTTTTATCTATGAAAAAATAAAATACATCGATATATTTTTATTCTTAATCAAGATATTTTGATTTTTAAATAATTAAAAATTATTTACAATTAATGTATTTTTGACAATAAGTTGATTAATTTGATTTTCAATCGACATATTTTTATTTTTAATCGAATGATTTTAATTTTTAATTAAGTGATTCTGATCTATATTTTACTTTTTTTTTTTTTTCTTTAAACGAAAATATAATTAAAAATTACATGTTACAAAAATACCTTGTAATACGTAATTCTGTTTTTGTGTCCACGGTAATTCACCATTTGCATCCAAATGGCAATTGGGACCCATTCAAATCCTCTTGGGATTCTCCTCTCCTCTGACGTACGCGTGCTTCTTTTGACGGGGTCTCTGAACTTGGGAGGGATATCCATGCACTTTAGGGGACGCTAGTCCATTATTAATGCCCCCATCCGCCCCATGTCCTACTGGCGTGAGCGAACAAGCGAGAGTCCAGCATGGATTGATGGTGTTGCGGGCCACGGTTCTTACTTGTTGGTTGCTCTCGCTCACACTCCAGCTCATCATGTAGGGAAGGGTTTGCACGACCCTGCTCTCTTTCTGTTCCTCCATCGAAGACAAACATTTTCAAAAATCTTCATAAAAGTCCAAATAAAGATTATTAATATCTAATCTTAGTGTCCAACTAACCATGAAACTTTAGGGGCCATATTAAAGAACATCACTATGGTGACTTAGAATGCGGATTACTTTTTATCATTGGATAAGTTTTTAGAAAGATGTTGGAACTTAAGATGTGGCAATTAGTGTACTTGATTTGATAGATAACTGGATATTATTTAAGTAGCTGATATGATTTAAGTAGGAAGAGGGTTGTATCTTATTTTTGATGATGAAAGGTGAAATAACCAGTAGTTGGATGTTGACCTACTCACATCACAAGTTTAGTTGATCTCGAAAAAAAGAAAAAATTAATGCTGACCCAAGCTTGACCTTTTCCGTACACTATTCAAAATACTTGATCCAAGAGTAAACTAGGATGGGCTATGAAGGGTTAGCCTATGCTACAATCTTTACCTTGCATATCCATACTAATTTAGTTGACAATAAGTAAAATATATTGGATTAGATTACCATGTTTTGGTGGGAAGTCAAGTTGGGATTACCTAAAGTTGCATTTAAAAGTATACTTAGATTATTTTGATCTTAGATAGTCTTAGAATAGTCTAAGCCAAACCGAGTTAAAAAAAAAAAAAATCCAAACCTAACCCATAAATAATGGAGCCAAAACTTGTGCTTGGGCCAATTGAAATCTTATCTTGTTAGCCTAATCTCAATTTATGAGAGGATCAACTAAGTGGAGGGAATTGATCAGATCTAATTGGATCTGATAAATGATGTAATACATTAAATTAAAATAAAGATAGGAAAGATGAAATTCTCGGTAAAGCCCCTTATCCACTCATACTTTAACAACTCCCTCTCTCCTGCACACTAAACCTTATGTCTAAGTGCAGCCTACTATTTTTCACTTCAAACTTAAGACCACGTTTTTCTAGCTTCACCTAAATTAGATATCGGGATTTACATGTAAATATCTAGCGAGCAAGAATTATTCTCCAAGTCTCCCAACCATGGCAAATATCGTAATATCTTTCAACTACATGTCCACCTGAAGCACGCTATATCGATCCCAAAGTATAACATTTACTTGACGTGCAATCTACTTGATAACTATCATCCTCGATATGGAAAACGCAAATGGCGTACGTGCATAGGCATCTGCATATGCCCTTACGCCATTGGTACTGGCAATGGACCTACCTGTCGCTACCCGAGCATATTAAAATCCAACTTTTTTAGCCCATGGATCTAAGACATAAAATTTTTAAGAACCCAATGTTGAGATTGTCAATTAATTGCACAGCGACCATTCGGCCAATTTCGGGCAAATATGCGAGTTAATATATAGTTTTGTATTTATCATTAACTAAAATGCAGAATAAAAAATTTATACTTTCAATCGATTCTAAAGATGAGTACTGATAAAATTAAACGTGATAATTAGCAGACAAACAATCGCATTTTAGGAAAAAAATGCGCATTACTAGCAAAAATAGGGTCCTGAAACAAAGCGCACAAGTAAAATATTCTATCTTATTATTATACTTTCCTAAACCGGGCAATTCAAGGTTTAACTATTATGTAAGGTTGTCTCAGATAATATACAACAAAGAATTCTCGGATTTTATGGTTTTAGGTATTGCACGACTAAATTAAATAAATATCCGATGTCATTTAAGTTAACAATCACATGAGTACTTAAATAATTATGGAAAGCATGAGTACATATATAGTCAAGTCACCACAAGGAAAAATATCTTCTTAGGCATTTGTTTTCTAATGGGGTATTTGATTGGTAGGTTAATTATTTAATTCGTCACTTAATGCATCTTAAGTAAGATTTAATATAAGATAAAATTATTTTACTTTCTCTATGAAATTAATAATTTTAATCTATCAAATGAATTCTACTTATTCCATAAACTTATTACTTTTATCAAACAATACCAACATCTAAATAACTTTAGTATTACCCCAGCATTTAGTCAACATAAATATCAAGTTATGTCTATTGCAACCTTTCAAGATGTCCTGAAAGAATATATTATGATATTTCTAACTTAATGTTTTGATCAAATGTCAAGATGTTGAGATCAAATATTTTGAAAAGATATATCACGATAGAATTAACTTGAGTATATTTATTTGTTTAAACATCTAGCTAAATAGCATCATATATAGCTGTTTAGACATTTAAGAAAGCAGACATTAAGGAAAGTTCTCTTTTTTGGAGTGAGCACGTGGTCCAGACTGGCTTCTTAAGCACCATTCCAATCCAAAGACCACATGCTTGGACTACAAGCGCACAAGTTTATGCTCGTTGTTAGATTTTATAGGCAGGCTATTACTTGTGATGCTGCTGATTTGATAACCATGGGGACCTAATAAGCTAAACCAAAAGGCGGTAGTAAATGGAAATAAATGGTGAAGAAAAAGAATGGAAAATCAACATAAAAATAGGTAAATTTTAGGCTTTCATGTTCGACCATGAGACATTATAGTTGGCTACAGCCGTGATACTTCTTAGTAATCTAAGGTTTACGGTACGGGTTAATTATGTTGCAATAGGAGTTAACTTTTATTTGTATTTACTTGAGAATAAGGGTTAACTTGTATTTGTGTTTACTGAATAAAGGTTAGAAATGAAGGTTATCATGCGACGTAAAAGGAGGTGTTTACTTGAAAATAAGAATTACAATAGGGGATAAAGTGGTACAAAACATGTTTACCCTTGGGATAGTATGTAAGTTAGTTGGCAATTTTTTTAAAAAGAAATAAAGTACGTGAAAGATTGAATGGGGACAAGAATATTGTGTAAAGTAACATATTAATTCATGAGTTACCAATATGCATAATTGGTAAATATTCATAATTCAAGCTAAGCAAGAAAAAGAATCCAAATGATTAATTGTGATGACTTCTTATAATCATATATCAAATTGACCATTGAAATTAATAGACATTTATTAAAACAGAGTCACATATCAAACACTTATCAATTACAATCACATCTGAAGTTGACCATATAACCTATAGTTGTTCCTTCTTCATGTCACAACAACATGTTGTTTCATCTTTTGTTCTTTCTGTGCATCATAATTCCTATTTTCATAAGCAAGAGAGAAAGCTATTCCATCTTCGTTCATTCTCTTTTGTTAAGTTTAAGAAAAAAACAATATCCACAAATTTAAGTCGAAATGCACTCTTAACTTGAGCTAGATTATCACAAAACCTTGGTCACTTTGTTATTTATGTGGAATGTGAGCACCTGTACATCAAAAAGATACAACAAAAAAATAGCTGTGAAGCTAGGATTTCACTGCAGCTGTACACGCAACAATTTTGTACTTACAAAACTAGCTGCAATAAATAGATTATGAAGGACCCGATGTATGTATGAATTCTATACTTACAATGAAAATGATACAACTCTAACACACATATAACAAACAAGACAATATAAATGTAAAATGATTCAATGATTCAAAGAAGAATAATCTCCTTTTCCCCGAGATTACAACAAGCTAATCCTATCCATCAAAGCCAAAGAGTCCTTTGACCACAATAACATCTGTAACAACAGCAAAACAAACAACGACAAATCAACACACCCCCAATTCCAACATTTTCAAACCTCCTGAAGTAAACGAGAGTAGGCAAGTAGTAATGGAGATGGAGGACCCTGCGGGATCTCTGGAGATGATGAGCAGTGCGAAGATGTTCAATGGATACAACAAGAGATACAAACACTAGAGCCCAACTCTCGACTGCTCCATGACCTTAACCATCAACTTCCCCCCAACAAATTCCCCTAAGGTCTCGATTCTATATTGGTTAGCTAGCCTTACATGCTCAGATAAAAATTTTATCAACTCCGGAGCTCAGTGAGCAGCTGCCAAAGAAGGGATTGCATTAATTGCCCCTAATAATTCTCCACAAGGCCTTAACATCCCAAGTGAGGCAGATAGCTGGGATTTTGGTGTTGAAGCGAGGTTCTATTTGAATGCTACACAAGAGAAATGGAAAAATTGGTGCATGTATGACTATATTATCAAAGAATTGGTAGAACTACATAGCAAGAATTTTGAAGTGCTCGACATGTCATATGCATCTATATTTGGCCACTCAGTGGGTGGCCATGGTGCATTGACAATATTTCTAAAGAACTTTGATAAATACAAGTCGGTATCTACCTTTGCATTGATCTATAATTCTTCCAACTATCCTTGGGGTCATAAGGCTTTCTCAAACTATCTGGGCAGCAACAAATCTGAATGGGAGGAATATGATGCCACATATCTGGTGAAGACATGAGAGAATGTTTCTACTCCTATCTGAATTGATCAAGGAGAGGATGACAAATTCTTGCATGAGCTACTATTACCACAGAACTTTTTGAAGGCTTGTAATAGGGTTAATGTTTTAGTCATTTCACAGATGCAGCTAGGTTAATTATGATCACTCATATTTCTTCATTTCAAGTTTCATTAATGAACACATAGGCCACCATGTTAAAGCCCTTAAATACTAGGTGGTTTCAATATAGGAAGCTGTGTGATGTATCTCTGAAACATAAAGGATATGTTAAGATTATCGGCAATTAGTGGTGGCATGTTCTCTACCAACTTGGGGTAAACATGGGATCTTCTTTTCAATTTAGTCAATGTGAACTAAATCATTTCCTTTTCTCATGTTGATTTTGGTTATTTGTTTAAAAAAATATATGTTTTCAAACCTTCTAACTAAGAATTGGCAACTGTCACGACCCATTCCTGGTTCTCAACAAAACACGAGGATAGGTTATCTCGATGAACCCAAGACCCAGTCGTCCAATGAGAAATAACTGAATATACATTCATTCCACAATCACACAAGTAATGTTACTAAGTAGAAAATAAAAACTGACAATAGAGAAAAAGAACGGCGATTATGATAATATTACAAGCTATCACAACAGAACTAGTACAGAACACAGCCATCACAACACAAAAACTAGTACACATATGAAGTAAATATAGCTGGAATAACATGAACTATAGGAACTCACTACAACAACTACCTGAAGGAAACTACAGCTGGGCTAGATTGGGCCCAGCACCCTCAGCAGCCGGTGGCTCTAGTTGCTCGAATCCTTGACCTGTACAAGGTTATATAACATCTGGAGTCAACTAACGCTAAGTAGAGTGGTGGCTAAACATGTTATGTAATTTAGACATGCAGCTTAAAATATTATCTTCTAGTTCCAATTATCTTATTACGTATTGCTGATCTGAGTACTCTAATCAGGTTCCATGACAATGCTGAATTTTCCTGTTCCTAAGGGAACAATCTTGCTTGTAGTTTTCCAACAATGCAGGATGTACACGTGGCACTCTTCTGGCCGGGAGAGTCCCCGTGGTAGTCCTACACCCGATCTACTACCCCAGGGTCACGGTTGCGATGTAGCGGTGACTACAGCACACGTGATAAGCACACAGGTAGCTACCCGTACTGGCACACGGTCAGTCATTTCCACTAGTAGGTACGCCCAAACGTACAGCACAAAACAGCACAGGGCATTGCCCTTCTCAGAATAGGGGTCTCAACCCTCACAGTCCACGTACTCTCGTTTGACTATCCCAGTTTGCCCAGTAGACCTAACAAGAGTCGATGTAGGGTGTCCAGTTCTAACCCTGGACCCCCTAGGATGGCTAACTCCCCCCCCACACTAAGTAACTCTCGTTGGTACTGATGCGTAACTTTACTCAACTCAGTAATTAAGTTAATTTTACATAATTATGAGTAGAAAAAGTCACTTAGGTTAATTCGAAGTTGTGTCGGTTGTGTAGTATAGGGTCGAATTAACCTAACATTTTAGAAATTTTTACTGGTTGAGTCAAGGTCGTTTACTAGGAGGTATAATTCATTCTAAATTCACCAATTATCTTTTATTTTCTTTATAAGTTTAGGAGGTATATTTAAGATAATTTTAAGAACATGAATTTTGCCAAAATATTAATTAAAATGAAGTAATATGCAAAATCTCATAAGAGAACATATTTACTCAAAATGATCTACTTTATTAACAAGTAAACATGTTATTTTTCCAATTTTATTTCAAAGAAATTAAGGCAATAAGAGTTGTTCTATTAAAACATGCCTTACTACAATTAAAACAAATTTGTACAAAAAGAAATAAAACTTCATTTCTTCAGCCTCTCTCTTCTTCTTCTCTCTATCTTTCTTTCTCTTCTTTTTATTCTCGACTCTTTTCTCTTTTACTCTCTCGAACTCTTTTCTTTCTCTTCTATTCTGTTCCTGCCTTCTTCTCTTCCCTCAGCTTTCTTCTTCTTTCTTTCTTCCTTAGTACCTGTTCTCCTTAGTAGTGCCTGTTCTCCTTTCTTTCCTTAGATCCGTTAGCTCTTCACTTAACCTTAACCTTCAGCACTTGGGCATCAGCTCCTCCTTCCTTTGGCTTTCCCTTTGAATGGCCAGTTGAATCATGTTTTTTTTTACTTTTTAACCAAAAATTATTTTATTTGCGATGAGGTCCTTTTGAGGATACATAGCACCCTGAGACCAGGGTGGGACCAGACCCTACTCGGTCCTTGCCTCATTTCAATTAGGTTCGATTTCGATTTACTTTTCGGTTCATACTTTCAAGCCAATCCAGCTCAATCAGCCTCCCAGGCCTCGCCCTCCTGGGGCACACACTCACTCACACCCACTCGGGAGCACACCCGCAGGCACACATGGCCGCACACACACACACATGCTCAGAAGGGTTCAAATGCTCAATTTGTGCCCAGCGCTTGACAATTGGGGAACCTACAGCACAAATTAGTTCTATTCCTAGGCGCACGCTCGTGAACTAACTATGTGGGACTATGTTTCCCCGTCCAGACCCAACTTCAATCAATGATTTCTCCCTACTCAGAGCTCCAAATCAATTGATTCAAGTCTTGTTGGAAAGCTCTAAGGTTACTCTATAGGAATGCAAGGTCAATTTAAGGATAAGAGGATGTTTTCCTCTTCGATTTGAAGAGTGAAATCAAGGGGTTCCTACAGGTAAAAATGCCTGGAAATGGTTTTAACATTAACAGGGTCCCCAGATGGACTTTTCTCTCTCATTTAAAGGTCTGAACAGGTTCTATAGGTTATTTCGCATCTGCTAGAGTGAGTCTTAAGCTCTCAAGACCTTCAAGATCAGCAGAGAAGCTTGAAGCTTCTCTGAAAGCTTCAAAGATCAGATTTTACAACCTGAAATAGGTAGACAGACACAGAGAACATTTCTGATCAATTTAAACAAGTTCTAAGGATTGTAACAGATTGATCTAGGCAGGATTAAAGATCAAAACTTATCAAAATATCACTGTTGTCAGTTTGGGTTCGAAAATAACCCAAACTGTCAGGGTTTGAATTCTCACACAATAACTCATCTGAGCTCACTTTGATCACTCTCAGATTATCCAACAGATTCTCAGAAGCAATTCTATCTCATCAATTCCTCAATTCGAGCTCAGAACTCCATAATCAGACTCATGTTTGACTATAAAGGCTTAAAATTTGACTTTCTGTTTAATGCCTTGTCCCAAGAAATTAAAGCCCCAAATAAGATCTTTTTAACCTCAGGAACTCATTCAGATTCTCAAATAGGTGTTCTAGCTAATATTTCTAGGGTTTCAGGCTTGCCGCCTGAGCTTCAAAATGTGTTTGTTCGTCAGAGGAATCTAAGAGTTGTTATAGTAGAATGAGGTCATGAACAGCTTCAATGCATTGCATTGAATCTTCTAGGCACCTTAAATACTTCTCAAATCTCTTCTGTCAGACTTCTCCAACTCCGGTGGAGTTGGAGAAGATGAACTTCAATCTTCGGCTCCAAACACTAAATCTTCAAATAAACATCCTCAGAGCAATTCATGATCCATATTATATCATTCTGGAGCTTCTTGCTAAGTTTCACAGGCTGAAGGACAAAAATGACTCGTCGGAGCTCCGGTGAGTCCAGAAAATGTACAAACTGTGTACAAATTGTTTAAACTTGCCATTTTTAATCTAAAAACGTTCCTAAGGTTGCAAGGAACCTCAAGAATTCAATTAATTCTTCATTTGTCCATTAAAATTAAGATTTAAGAGTAAAATTCATTTCTTTAAAAGATCTGTGTGGATTAAGCTCAGGACCTATTTTACCATTCAATTGAGTGGTTAAAACAAGTCAACAAGTGTTTATGATCATAAATATATATTTAATTTAGGATTTGAATTGCTCCTAAGCTACCATTGATAGCGAGCTCAGGAACTTAATTACAAATTGGGTGTTTAATTTATATTTGGTAATTATACATATTGAAGTGTCGATTAGGGTTCTTAAGTGATGAATAGATGATGAAGAACCCAGTAAAGGTGAATCTAAGCCCACTACTGTCGCCATGGACAGTGATAGTAGTCGGTGGAGGTGAAATTGATTTAGGCGATTAGGTGATCAGTTAAGTGTTTTAAGTGTGAAAGAAATGGTCGTGGGAGGTAAAGAAAGGTGGACAGCGATTTCAAAAGATGAAATTAAGGCTCTGGCAAGCTCAAGGAGCTTGCCGGAGTCGGAGAAGATGAACACTGAAAATCTAAAATTACAACTAAATTACCTACCTAAAATACCTACCTAACTACCTTACTCCTACTCCTACTCCTAATCTACTGTTACCTGGATGAAGGGGTCAATAGGGTTCCGCCGAAGGTTCATAGCGGATGACGAAATCAGAGGGTGGAGAGGAAGATCTCCAGTAGGTAGATTTGAGGTGGAGCAGAGGATTCCTTTGGTCGGCGCTTGTGTCAGAGACGCGGCAAACCGCGGTGGATCTCCTCGGCTGATCAGAATGGATGGAGGAAGTCAGAAAGTGTTACGACCTGGTTCCCGAATCTCTACAGGACACGAGACCGGACTGACTCGACTGATCCCAAGACCTAGTCGTCCAACGAGCAAGTAACCAACAAGCAGCAAAATAAACCACATTCATCATGCAAGCAACTAACAGTAACAAAAGTACAGCAGTAAAGAAGAAAACTACTACAGTACATACCATCACAACAGTAGAAAATTTAAACAGGTATAGGAAAATAAAGTTTACAATAAAGAGTGCAAAAGTGTAACAAGTTACTCACAACAACGAAACGGGCACAACAAAGAAAAGTACAACTATTGGGCTCTACTGGGCCCAGCACCCTCTGCAGCTGTAGGCTCTAGCTGCTCAACACCTGGACCTGAAAAAGGTTATTGTTAAGACCCCGGCATCAAACGTCTTTTAAGATGTCTGGGTGTTGGTTCAGACGTCTGGAAGCCTTCCCAGACGTCTGGAAATTAATTTTTGCGGCGTACAATTTCACGTCTGCGTGCATGCACGCGCAGACTGACCTGCCGCCCTCTTTTCTTCTCTCTCTTTCCTCCCCGTCTTGCAGGTACATCTTTTCTTCCTCTCTCTCTCCCCTCGACGCCTTCAAATACCTCCCCCTCTCCTCTCCCTCACCCTCACCATCACTCCACCATCTCCTTCTTCTTCCTGTTAGCGTGAGAGTGAGAGGGCGAGGGCAGCAGTTGCTTCCGTGTGTGTGTGAGGAGGAGGAGTTACAGCGAGAGGGATAAGAGTTATAGCGTGAGAGTGCGAGCTCGCCGGAGCAGCCAGGGCCGGCCGGCGGGTGCGCAGCAGGAGCGTGGCACTGGGGAGGTGCTGCTGCATCTCAGGCAGCAGGCGAGCGCGGTGCGGCACGGCCGTGTGCAGCAAGCGGAGGGCTAGGAGGTCCTGATTCTGGGAAAATTTCCCAGAATCAGACGTCTGGACCTACGTCCAGATAACGCGGGAGACGTCTGGAGGAAGATCCAGATGTTTGAAAGGTACAATATTTCTTTTCCTTCTCCTTTCACGTGTATGGCCATGCAGGCCGTTCCGCCGAAGGATCTGCTTCTTTATCGTGCTGAGATCGATTGCGTACATGTGCAGGGTTCGTTCGGGAAGGTGCAAGGGCATGCCCTCCCACACAGATCGGACGTCTGGGCACAGCACCAGACGGCGGATAGGGTCTCCAGACATCCGGAGTGATAGTTGGAAGTCTGGAACTAGGTCCAGACGGTTCAGCGGGATTCTGGACGTTTGAAGAACTGCGCAGAAACAAGGTATGACCTAAACCATCGTTTAAGACATCTGGAAGATGTTCCAGACGTCTAATTTGGGGCAGACTGGTTGTTTTTGACTCATTTAGGGTCCATTTGAAGTTTGTTTTCCGTGTTTCAAATTTCGTTCTTCTCAGAATTAGTTCCTCTACTTGTTTACAGTACTGGTATCCTGTTCTGAGTAGTTCCTTGTGTTTGATCCTTGTGTTAGGACCCCGTTCCGTTGCGGCCCTGGGGGTTGCGAAGGCACGCAGACCTACCGATCACACCCCCAATACTCCTGATTTTGCAGGTAGAGTGGCTCCCTTTAATTGTTTATCAACAATTATGCACTTGTGAGATAATTAATAGATTCTAAGGTATGGCATGAATCTTACGACTGAAAAACTAGATTAAATGATAGATCCTAGGGTATGGCATGAATCCTAGGACTGAAAAACTAGACTGAATGATAGATCCTAGGGTATGGCATGAATCCTAGGATCGGAAAACTAGATTGAATGATAGATCCTAGGGTGTGGCATGAATCCTAGGAACAGAAACACCAAAACGAATGTCGTGAATATATAAATTGCAATCTTGGAAAAGGAGAAAGAAAAATGAAAATTGCCTTTAATTGGATAACAGTTGCTTGTTTATGAATGAATATTAGCTGTTGAGAACATGGGCTATATGAAAATAAAGCTGAAATGATGAAACCTAAATTTGCTTAGTTAAAGAAATATGAGCATGAACCCTACAGGGAATTAGGAGTAGAGCTCCTGAGAAGTGAATGGAATAGAATTGGGGAAGTGAGCTGGCCCTTGAGTACAGAGTACCAAGGAGAGCGACTGTCCCCTCTGTTTAGTGCAGAGCAGAGCTAGTCGCCCCAGGGACCCGGGGTTAGGTCTGGCCACTTTGTACTGACTTTTGGCCCTGGCGTACACAGTACCGAGGAGAGCTACTAGTGTAGGGAGAGCACTAGCCACCCCACGGGCCTCAGGGTTCTGCTAGCTTTCCTACACCGACTTATTAGGCCCACTGGGCAAACCAGGGTAGTCAAGCGAGGGTGCGCGGACTGTGAAGGGGTAAGACCCCTATTTGGTTACTGTGGAGGGGCTGGACCCCTGTTACTGAGAGGGCTCTACCCTATAGTGGTTCCGTGCTATGCTTTGGGGCGCACCCGTTAACGGAAATGACTGACCGTGTGCCAGGCGGGGTAGCTACCCGTGCGTTTATCACGCACGCCGTAGTCACCGTTACGTCTATCAGTGACCTTGGGGTGGTTGACTGAGGGTAGGACCACCACAGGGGACTCTCCCGGCCAGGAGAGCACCACGTGCTACTTTTATTTTTCGGAAAATACTGCAATCAAGATCGTTCCCACGAGCAACATTCAAGATCAAGAGAAAGATCTGAGGAATAATTTAAGAATGAGTAAATGGAAAAATAAAGAAAGAGACTAAAAATAACAGCTACTTGTCCACCTTACTGTTTTTCTTAGCTTTTGGTTTCCACTCTACTCAGCATTTCGCTGACGTGTCACCTTTGTCACCTTTTCAGGACCAGGTGTTGAGCAGCCAGAGCCAGCGGCTGTAGAGGGTGCTAGGCCTAGTAGAGCCCAGTAGTTTTACTTGTGTAGTACCTACTGTACCGTTTCTTCTGTTGTAGTGAGTATTTTCTGTTACCACTATACTCTTTTATTGTAGCATCATGTTTATGTACCTGTTTAATTCTTTACTGTTGTGGTGGTGTATACTGTAGTAGTTCTTTTCTTTACTGCTATACTTTTGTTACTGCTAGTTATATGCATGGTGAATGTGGTTTATTTTACTGCTCTTTTGGTTACCTTCTTGTTGGATGACCGGGTCTTGGGATCAGTCAAGTCAGTCCGATTCTCGTGTCTTGAAGGAATTCGGGAATCGGATCGTAACAGTTATGAATGCAAGAAATCAGCGAACGCTGAGTAGAGTGACAACCAGCTAACGAAAACAGTAAAGGTGGACAGGTAGCTGTTGTTTTTAATTTCTTTCTTTATTTAACTAATTATTCTTTCTTTCATCACTTGGTTTATTTATCAGGACTTTTTCTTGATCTCGAGTGTTCCTCATGGGAACGATCTTGATTGCAGTCTTTTCCGAAGAGTAGAAGTAGCACGTGGTGCTCTCCTGGCAGGGAGAGTCTCCAGTGGTGGTCCTACACTCAGTCAACCACCCCAAGGTCGCTGACAGATGTAACGGTGACTACGGCACGCGCGATAAATGCACAGGTAGCTACCCCGCAATGGCATGCGGTCAGTCATTTCCGTTAACGGGTGCACTCCAAGCATAGCACGGAACCAGTATAGGGCATAGCCCTCTTAGTAACAGGGGTCTAGCCCCTAAGAACCAAACAGGGGTCTCACCCATCCACAGTCTGTGCACCCTCGCCTGACTACCTTGGTTTGCCCAGTGGGCCTAACAAGTCGGTGTAGGACGGCTAGCAGAACCCCGGGCCCTGTGGGGTGGCTAGCTCTCTCCCTAAACTAGTAGCTCTCCTCGGTACTGTGTACGCGAGGGCCAAAGAGTCGGCACAAAGTTGCCAATCCTAACCCCAAGTCCTAACCCTAGGGCGGCTAGCTCCGCTCTGCACTAAACAGGGGGACAGTCGCTCTCCTTGGTACTCCGTACTAAAGGGCCAGCTCACTTCCCCATTTAAATTTCCAGTTCTATTCCATTTATTTCCAGGAGCTCTACTCCAAATTCCTCACAAGGTTCATGCTCATATTTCTCAGGCCAAGCCATACTAGGTTTCATCATTTTTATTTCCATTTCATATACAGGCAGCTCGTATTTAAATTTCAATAACAGGAACATACATGCAACAGTTGCTAACAGTACTTTACATTCCACAGGCAGCTGTTATCCACTTACAGGCAATTGTTATTATTTTATTTAATCATCTCAGACTGCAATTCATGCATTCAATACAATTATTCCAGTGCTTCTAATCCTAGGATTCATGCCATACCCTAGGATCTATCATTCAATCCAGTGTTTCTAGTCCTAGGATTCATGCCATACCCTAGGATCTAATTTTCATTTCCAGATATGCATTTATGTTGTAATTAACTAGGGGAAGCCGCTCTACCTGCGAAACCAGGAGTAATGGGGGCTTGATCGGCAGATCCACGTGCCTCCGCAACCCTCAAACCCACAACGGAACGAGGTCCTAACACAAGGATCAACCACAAGAAACTACTCAGAACATGATAAAAATCATTCCAGCAAGTAGAGGAACTTATACGAAGAAGAATGGAATCTTAATTGCGGAAATCGGATCTCAAACGAACACTAAACGGGTCAAAAATGATAATCCTGACTCAAATCAAACGTCTGGAACACCTTCCAGACATCTTCAAAGGAACCCAAAGTCATACTTCACTCTGCGCTGCTCCTTAGACATCCAGGGATCCTTCTGAACTGTCTGGACCTAGTTCCAGACGTCCAACCACCCCTCCGGACATCTGGAGATGCTCTCCGCCGTCTGGTGCCTCGCCCATACATCTGAACTGCGTAGGAGGGCGTGTCCCCGTGCCTTCCCAAAACGAATCCTACATGCGCAACGTAATCTCCTTAACACAGCACGTATCAGAGCCTCGGCGGAATGACCTGCATGGCCGTATTCGCGAAGGGAAGCATAGGGCGCAGGACGTACCTCTCAATTGTATAAAGCTTCCTCCAAACGTCGTCTGCGTCATCTGGATGTAGGTCCAGACGTCTGATTCTGGGAAAAATCCCAGAATCATAAGCTTCCTTCGGCTTCTTCCTGCTGCGTGTGGCCACGCCGCGTTGGCTCGTTCGCTGCTCTAGCTGCAGCAACGTCAGGGGAATCTCCCCAGCACACCCCTCTGCCATGCGCAAGCCCGACCAACTGTGAGCACCTCCGGCGAGCTCTCTCTCACGACTCGTGCACTCTCCTCTCTTCCTCCATTGCTGCTCCATCTCTTTGCTGCTACCTCGGCTGCACTCGCCTCTCCTGCTCTTGCTCTCGCTGGAGGAAGGAGAGGGTGGATGGGAGTGGGGTGACGTGAGGGAGAGGAGGGGGTATATGTAGGCGTGAGGGGGGAAAAGTTCTGCAGTTCGGCAAGGGGAAGAGAAAGAGAAAGAAAATGGCGGAGCTCAGTCTACGCACGACACGCGTGCAGACTCGAGGTCGTACGCACACAAAAATTGATTTCCAGACGTCTGGGAAGATGTCCAGACGTCTGGGCCAACTCCCAGATGTCTTAAAGGGTTTTGATGGCACAGGTCTTATCAACATAAAAAACTCAAAGGAAGTTTCATCCCTGAAACTTGCACTAGCTAAGGTGCAGAAAAAGAACAACATGCGCATAACAAACTCAAAGAGGACCGAAGCCGATCCGAAAAGACGTACCCTCAAAGAACTCCAGGTACCGCTCTTGCAATGTCGCCTCAGGCGGCCAGGTAGCCTCCTCGTGCCACTAGCTCCTCCACAAGACTTTCACCAGAGGTACCTGCTTCTGTCTCAGACTCCAGACGGCTCTATCAAGAATCTGCACTGGCTGCTCGAGGTAGGTCAGGTCGTCACCCACCTCGACGCTCTCGTGGCTCAAAACGTGACTGGGATCGGTGACGTACTTCCTGAGGTTGGACACGTGGAACACGTCGTGCACACCGGAAAGCTGGGGAGGAAGGGCAAGCCTGTAAGCAACGAGTCCAACCCACTCCAGGACCTCAAAGGGTCCCATAAACCTCGGCGCGAGCTTCCCTCTCACCCCAAATCGCTCCAGGCCCTTCATGGGCGAAACGTGAAGGAAGATGTGATCCCCAACCTCAAACTGCACCTCTCGACGTTTCTAATCTGCAAAGCTCTTCTGTCTGCTCCTGACAGTGCGGAGTCACCTGTGAATCTGCTCGATCACCTCCTGACTCTGCCGGATCAGTCTGGGGCCAACCTCACACTTGGTCCCCACCTCAACCCAACTCAAGGATGCCGTACACCTCCGTCCGTACAGAGCCTCGTAAGGTGCCATGCCGATGCTCGAGTGATAGCTGTTATTATATGCAAACTCCGCCAGGGGCAAGTGCTCCTCCCAAGAGCCCCTCTAGTCCAGTACACAAGTATGCAAAAGATCATTAAGTGTCTGTATCGTGCGCTCTGACTATTCATCCGTCTGGGGGTGGTATGCTGTACTGAACCTCAACCGTGTCCCCAAGGCCTGCTGAAACTCAGCCCAAAACTAGGACGTAAAGCGGGTATCTCGATCGGATACAATCTCCCACGGAACTTCATGCAGGCATACCACGTCGCGGATATACCTCTCTACCAACTGTGCTGGTCCCAAAGTGACTCAGATCGGCAAGAAACGTGCCGTCTTCATCAATCTGTCTACGATCACCCAGACTGTGTCGTGTCCTCGCTGGGTAACAGGCAAGCCCACCACCAAGTCCATGGTGATGCTCTCCCACTTCCACTCTGGCACTGGAAGTGGCTGCATTGGCCCTGTAGGCCTCTGATGCTCAGCCTTCATTTGCTGGCACACTAAACACTGTTGCACGAATTCACCTACATCCCACTTCATTCCTCTCCACCAAAAGTCACATCTCAAATCATGGTACATCTTTGTATTTTCGGGATGTATGGTGAACCTGGAACCGTATGCCTCAGTCAGGAGCTCTCTCAACAGCTCCTCATCCCTGGGAACGCACAAACGTCCCCTCATGCGTAGCACCTCATCTGTAAAGGAGAAGTCCCCAGGGTCCCCAGACAGCACTCTGTCACGCAACGACTGCAAGTACGGGTCAGCCATCTGTCCTGTGATGATGCGATCTATCAGCTCTGGCCTCGTCTGTCATGTCACAGTCACTGCCCCACAGTGCCCTAGTAACTCTAGGGGTCGCCAACTGCCCATCTCCTCCATGAGGCTCCAACTCTACACCTGTAAACTGGCAAAGTGGGCGGGCGCCTTCCAGCTCAACGCATCAGCCACGACGTTGGCCTTCCCTGAATGGTAGGAAATGCTGCAGTCATAGTCTTTCAGGAGCTCTAACTAACGTCTCTGTCTCATGTTGAGCTCCTTCTAATCAAACAAGTATCTAAGGCCCTTGTGATCTGTGAAAATATCAAAGGTCTCACTGTACAGGTAGTGCCTCCAAGTCTTCAGTGCGAAGACGACAACTGCCAGCTCCAGGTCGTGGGTAGGGTAGCTATGCTCATGGAGCTTCAGTTGTCGTGAAGTGTAAGCGACAGCGTGACCCCTCTGCATGAGCACACCCCCTAACCCCTACAAGGAGGCGTCCGTGTACACAACGAATTCGCCACTGCTGTCTGGAATGGTGAGTACGGGAGTCAAAGTCAGCCTCTCTTCAACTCCTGAAAACACGCCTCACAAGCGTCTGTCCAAGAAAAGGGCACGTCCATCCGGGTTAGCTATGTCATAGGATGTGCAATATGAGAGAAACCCCTGATAAACCGCCTGTAGTAGCCTGCCAGTCCTAAGAAACTGCGGATCTCTGTAACTGTACGCGGTCTCTCCCACCTGAGCACTGCCTCAACCTTGGTTGGGTCCACAGCCAAGCCATCCCCGGAGATCACATGACCCAAGAAGGTCACCTCCATCAACCAGAACTCGCACTTGCTGTATTTGGCGTACAGCCTACATCGTCTCAGTGTGTCCAAAATCATCTGCAAGTGCTGTCCATGCTGCGCCTGATCTTGAGAGTAGATGAGCACATCATCAATAAATACTACCACGAACTGATCTAGATACGGTTTGAACACCCGATTCATCAAATCCATGAAGGTAGCGGGGGCGTTGTCAACCCAAACGGCATGACCAAAAACTCATAGTGTCCGTACCGGGTGCGGAAAGCTGTCTTGGAGACGTCTGTCTCCTTGATCCTCAACTAGTGGTATCCATACCTCAAGTCTATCTTGGAGAATACCGTGGCACCTCGCAACTAGTCAAACAAGTCGTCAATCCTCGGTAGCGGATATCTGTTCTTGATGGTAACCCTATTCAGTTGTCTGTAGTCCACACAAAGGCGTAGGGTACCATCCTTCTTCTTCACAAACAATACCGGGGCTCCCCACGAAGACGCACTGGGCCTCACAAAGCCCTTCTCCAGAAGGTCCTGCAACTGGGACTTGAGCTCTCGCAGCTCAAGTGGTGCCATCCTGTAAGGCACTGTAGAAATGGGGCTGGTCCCTGGTACCAGTGAGATCTCAAACTCGATCTCATGCTTGGGCGGTAGTCCTGGCAACTCATCTAGGAACACGTTGGGGTACTCCCGGACCACCGGGATACTCTGAAAGTCTGCCACAGGGCTGGGCTCTGCCACCACACAAGCTAGGAAGCCCTCACACCCCTGGCCCAAAAGTCTCACCGCCCGAAGTGCAGAAATGCACCTGAAGCCTCCGTCCATTGGCTGCCCGTGAAACTCGAAAGAAGGCATCTCCGGTATGGAGAAGATGATCTTCCGCTCAAAACAGTCCACCAAGGAATGGTAAGCGAACAGCCAGTCTATTCCCAGAATCACACCAAAGTCCTCCATCTATATCACAATCAGATCAGCGGGGAGGCTATGTCCCCCAACACTGACCTCACAATCTATGTAAACCTTCTCAGCTACAAATAGCTGACCACCCGGACCTCTGATCACAAATGGATCCTTTAACAACACACAGTCCTGCCCCAAACTAACAGCAAAACTGGCAGTGACAAACGAGTGCGTGGCGCCGGAATCAAAATGCGTGTAAACTAGTCTGCCAGAAACTGTAACCATACCTGCCACCACTAAACCTGAAGCTCTGGTGTCTCTATGTGTCAGGGCGTTGATATGCCCCTCAGTCCTAGGTGTGGACGAAGCAGCCACACTCTGCGTCGGGCGGGCAGCCGCTGGCCGGTACCCTCCCTGTGACTGCTGTCCTCCTCGTCGCGTCTGGAAATTGTAGCCTCTTGCTCGTCCTCCAGTACTCGGTGTGGGGAGCATCTGCTGGCCTCCAACCCTAGACGGGCAGTCCCTCTTGATGTGGCCCAGCTGGCCACACTGGTAGCAAAGAGGAACTCGACTCCCACCCTCAGTGGGTCCATGCTGACGGCTGGGCGGGGGTCTGGTGCTGGCAGCTGGCCCCTGTTAGGGGCTCCCAAAGGCCATTGGTGGCCCCGCAAAGCGTGACAGCTCTCCTGTGGGTGCCACGTGCCTCCTCTCTCATCGGCCTTGTGAGTAGTCTGGCTGATAGGGCCTCTTATGTTCGCTGTCAGTGTCACGTGCGAACGGGTTGGTCTCCTCATATGTCATGGCTGCCTCCACCACCCTCGAGAACGTAGGCAGCTTCAGGGGTTTGACATACCCCCGAATAGTAGGTCGGAGACCCTCGGTGAACCTCCAAAGGCGCTCCTCCTCGGTAGCCACAACTGTCGCGGCGAAACGAGACAGCTCCAGAAAACGCATGCGATATGAGCTCACGATCATCATCCCCTGGCGGAGAGTGTGGAACTCCCACCTCCTCTGATCCTGCCACGTCTGGGGGAAGTACTACTCGCAGAAGAGGGTGACAAACTGGTCCCAAGTCGTCTCGGCCCTCTCTTGACCTCTGATTGCCCTCCACCACCTGTGTGCCGCGCTCTTTAGCTGGTACGTCGAAAAGGCCACGCGACACTCCACAAGGGGGCAAAGGGTGTCAAATACTTTCTCGATCTGCTTGAGCCAGTCCTCCGCCTTGGTCGAGTCCTCATCCCCTTTGAAGGAGGGGGGCTTCAGCTTCCGAAACTATCTGAAAAGCTCGTAATGGCGTTGAAGGGGAGAAACTGGCACGCCTCCAAGTAAAGAGGGCTCATGCTCTGAAGTGCCGGAGGAAGGTGGGGGCAGTGGAGGCCCACCCCCTCCCCCACGTCCAGTGCCGTGTCCGTCTCGTGGTCCCACAGAGGACTCCCCCTCCGCAGCCCCAGGGAGAGGCGCTCGTGGAGGCGGGTGAAGCTCTTCTCGTACGATCTCCCGTATTAGCTGGGCGAGGTCCTGGGCCTGAACGCCCGGAAGTAGTGGTTGGTCCACTGAGGCGTCGGGCTCAACACGCCAGCCCCTCCGACCTCATCCTCAGCCGCGTCCACGGCCCGCCTCGCTGCCTCCTCATCGAGGCAACTCCTGCAAGGAGATGCGAACACAGACAGAAAAGATGTCAATTCTAACCGACATTCAATGAAAGAACCTCAGAACAGATGTCAAAAGGTACGTTGTGGTGGCTACTTTAGTTACAAGCACGTGAATTGGTTATTTTCCAGCTAGTTGGTTCACTTCTCGGGATGACCTTGCCCTGATACCATCTTGTTACGACCCGGTTCCCAAATCCCTATAGGACACGAGACTAGACTGACTCGACTGATCCCAAGACCCAGTCGTCCAACGAGCAAGTAACCAACAAGCAGTAAACCAGACTGACTTGACTGATCCCAAGACCCAGTCGTCCAACGAGCAAGTAACCAACAAGCAGTAAAATAAACCACATTCATCATGCAAGCAACTAACAGTAACAAAAGTACAGCAGTAAAGAAGAAAACTACTACAGTACATACCATCACAACAGTAGAAAATTTAAATAGGTACAGGAAAATAAAGTTTACAATAAAGAGTACAAAAGTGTAACATGTTGCTCACAACAACGAAACGGGTACAACAAAGAAAAGTACAACTACTGGGCTCTACTGGGCCCAGCACCCTCTGCAACTGTAGGCTCTAGCTGCTCAACACCTGGACCTGAAAAAGGTTATGAATGCAAGAAATTAGCGAACGCTGAGTAGAGTGGCAACCAGCTAACGAAAATAGTAAAGGTGGACAGGTAGCTGGTGTTTTTAATTTCTTTATTTATTTAATTAATTATTCTTTCTTTCATCACTTAGTTTATTTATCAGGTCTTTTTCTTGATCTTGAGTGTTCCTCATGGGAATGATCTTGATTGCAGTCTTTTCCGAAGAGTAGAAGTAGTACGTGGTGCTCTCCTGGCCATGAGAGTCCCCCGTGGTGGTCCTACACTCAGTCAACCACCCCAAGGTCCCTGACAGACGTAACGGTGACTACGGCATGTGCGATAAACGCACGGGTAGCTACCCCGCACTGGCACACGGTTAGTCGTTTCCGTTAACGGGTGTGCTCCAAGCATAGCACGGAACCAGTATAGGGTATAGCCCTCTCAGTAACAGGGGTCCAGCCCCTAAGAACCAAACAGGGGTCTCGCCCTCCACAGTTCGCGCACCCTCGCCTGACTACCTTGGTTTGCCCAGTGGGCCTAACAAGTCGGTGTAGGACGGCTAGATGAACCTCAGGCCCCGTGGGGTGGCCAGCTCTCTCCCTAAACTAGTAGCTCTCTCCGGTACTGTGTACGCAAGGGCCAAAGAGTCGGCACAAAGTTGCCAATCCTAACCCCAAGTCCCAACCCTAGGGCGGCTAGCTCCTCTCTGCACTAAACAGGGGGACAGTCGCTCTCCTTGGTACTCTGTACTCAAGGGTCAGCTCACTTCCCCATTTAAATTTCCAGTTCTATTCCATTTATTTCCAGGAGCTCTACTCCTAATTCCTCGCAAGGTTCATGCTCATGTTTCTCAGGCCAAGCCATACTAGGTTTCATCATTTTTATTTCCATTTCATATACAGGCAGCTCGTATTTAAATTTCAATAACAGGAACATACATGCAACAGTTGCTAACAGTACTTTACATTCCACAGGTAGCTGTTATCCACTTACAGGCAATTGTTATTATTTTATTTAATCATCTCAGACTGCAATTCATGCATTCAATACAATTATTCCAGTGTTTCTAATCCTAGGATTCATGCCATACCCTAGGATCTATCATTCAATCCAGTGTTTCTAGTCCTAGGATTCATGCCATACCCTAGGATCTAATTTTCATTTCCAGATATGCATTTATGTTGTAATTAACTAGGGGAAGCTGCTCTACCTGCGAAACCAGGAGTAATGGGGGCTTGATCGGCAGATCCACGTGCCTCCGCAACCCTCAAGCCCGCAACGGAACGAGGTCCTAACACAAGGATCAACCACAAGAAACTACTCAGAACATGATAAAAATCATTCCAGCAAGTAGTGGAACTTATATGAAGAAGAACGGAATCTTAATTGCGGAAATCGGATCTCAAACGAACACTAAACGGGTCAAAAACGATAATCCTGACTCAAATCAAACGTCTGGAACACCTTCCAGACATCTTAAAAGGAACCCAAAGTCATACTTCACTCTGCGCTGCTCCTCAGACATCCAGGGATCCTTCTGAACTATCTGGACCTAGTTCCAGACGTCCAACCACCCCTCCGGACATCTGGAGATGCTCTCCGCCGTCTGGTGCCTCGCCCATACATCTGAACTGCGTGGGAGGGCGTGTCCCCGTGCCTTCCCAAAACGAATCCTACATGCGCAACGTAATCTCCTTAACACAGCACGTATCAGAGCCTCGGCGGAATGACTTGCATGGCCGTATCCGCGAAGGGAAGCATAGGGCACAGGACGTACCTCTCAGTTGTCTGGAGCTTCATCCAGACGTCGTCTGCATTGTCTCGATGTAGGTCCAAATGTCTGATTCTGGGAAAAATCCCAGAATCAGAAGCTTCCTTCGTCTTCTTCCTGCTGCGCGCGGCCACACCGCGCTTGGTCGTCCGCTGCTCTAGCTGTAGCAGCGTCAAGGGAATCTCCCCAGCACACCCCTTTGCCGTGCGCATGCCTGACCGGCCGTGAGCACCTCCGACGAGCTCTCTCATGGCTCGCGTGCTCTCCTCTCTTCCTCCCTCGCTGCTCCATCTCTCCGCTTCTACCTCGGCTGCACTCGCCTCTCCCGCTCTCGCTCTCACTGGAGGAAGGAGAAGGTGGATGGGAGTGGGGTGGCGTGAGGGAGAGGAGGGGGTATATGTAGGCATGAGGGGGGAAAAGTTCTGCAGTTCGGCGAGGGGAAGAGAAAGAGAAAGAAAATGGTGGAGCTCAGTCTACGCGAGGCACGCGCGCAGACTCAAGGCCGTACGCACACAAAAATTGATTTCCAGACGTCTGGGAAGATGTCCAAACGTCTGGGCCAACTCTCAGACGTCTTAAAGGGTTTTGATGGCACGGGTCTTATCAGAAAGTGAGATGGAAAGTAGCTGGAGTTTTGGACGAATAGCCTATCGAAGTCAGCTACAGTGTTAGAAGAGGGAAGGGAGCCAACTTGAGTGAAATCTGAGGGGTGAGGGGGTATTTATAGTAGTTGGTGGCAAAGAGAGTGGCGAGGTCTGGCCGAAGAAGGAGCTTGAGGAGCTTAACCTCTGGTGTCGCCTCTGACGACGGTGAGGTTATCTCCCATTGGAAATTAGGATTTTCAGTTAATCTAGACCGATGGATGAAGAGGAGGTGGTGAGCGCAGGCTACAAGAGCTTGGACAAAGAAAAGTGATGTCGGTAGGGCAGTGATCGTGCGGTGGCATGACTCTCTGTCGCAGGCCATCCATTCAGCTGAAGAAGAAGAAGAAGGGACTTAAATGTAATAAAACTTAAGGACCTATGTGAGAATTAAGGACCTGATTGCAATGAATTTTAAGGACCAAAATGTAAATTCATGTTTTGAAGGTTTATTTTAACTTAGATCTTTTTCAACTTTTTATATATGTTAGTACATAAGGTAAATATTATGTTTTCACCTTGAATTTACATTTTTGACTTTTTTAGGTTAATTTTTTATATTAAATAAAATTACTTAAGTTATTATATACTTAGGTATACATTATGTTTAAGTTACTTAACTTACTAATTAAGGGAATGATTAATAGGATTTCGAGTCCAATTATTATCTAGATTATTAATAATGTTAATTGAATGATAAAATGTCATTTTTAACTTATTTTAAGGTCCTTTACCAAATATCCCTTATTCTATAATTAACCCTTATATGTTCATAATCTTAGCTAATTAACTACGAAGACTAGTTAATTAGGGGTAATTAGAGATCATGATGAGTCTCTCATCAGGTACCACGTACGCGAGGGTTAACAGGAGTCAACATAGAGTGGCCAAACCCACCCTACGTCTCCACCTAAGGGGCGACAAGCTCCCCTCTACTCTAAAAGGATAGTTACTCTCTTCAGTACTATGTACACGAAGACCAGCTCACCTCCATAAACCAAGTCCAAATAGCCGCCCGTGGCGACGTGTTCCAGAACCATCGGGTTCTCTGTACTACAGTATTCTTGTCTCGTTCTACATTCCTTGTAGGGTTCGTACATGAACTTTTCTTATTCGGTTTGTTACATACAGAACAGGCAGCTCAATTTCCATATTTATCACAGTACGAGTTTATTTTTCTATTCATAACGTGGTTCATTTCAGGTAGTACAGGTAGCTCATGATTTATTCAATCATTCATTTCTCCACACATGCATTTCCTCTAGCCCTAGTGTTCATGTCACAACTTAGGGTTCAATCAAATAGATTTTTTTTTTTTTGAAATAGTGAGGACTGCTATCGTAGACCGATAGCAATCCGGAGGGTATTGTATTGCATATCAAAAAAGTATTACAAAAAAGTTGCCCAACTATGTGTGAGAGACCAAGCTTCCTTTACAACATTCTCACATCTCACCGGTCTCCCCTGAAACAGCTTATCATTCCGTGCCCTCCACACACACCACAGAACGGCTACCATAGCCCCCAATGGTCGAACAGGATTGGTGAACCTCTGCCATATAATATCCCAGGAAGGAAGGGGTTCAAAGCACACTAACCTCCAGATTTTATCCGTGACCAAGCAAGAGGAGAAGATGTGTGTTGCACTATCAGAGTGCAATCCACAAAGAGGGCAGGCATTCAAATCAATCCCCATTCTTCTGTGCCTAAGATCGCCAATGATCAGCCCTTCCCGTCTACAAAGCCACAGGAAAATTTAGACCTTTAGAGGAATTCTCAGAAGCCAAATCTTTTTGTCGATAGGATCCCATTCCACATCATTGTTGGATCTAGTAATTTTTTCATATGCTTGCTTCACAGAGAAGACCCCTTGCCAACAGTAAGTGTCCTTCACATCTGTCATAAGATATAACTACTGTAGTTTCTCCATCAGATTCTGCTTCTCCTCCCATAGTCAAGTGCCCGGCCTGTATTGTTGTAGCCTTTCCAGCTACCAGTAGCCTTCAGCCATGGACCACAGACTGCTAACTGTGGCATTTCTGTCAGCAGCAGCCCCATACACCCTCGGGAAGGTCTCTTTCAGCAGACCCAGTTCAGACCACCTCTCATTCCAAAAGCTAAAGCATCTGCCGTCTCCAAGCTTAGGCTGTAGCAGATGCCAGTAGCAGGAGACTGTAGAAATCATAGATCTCCAAAAGGGTGAGGGCCTCTTCGGCTGAAGCCTTTGCAGACAGCTGTTGGATCCCCCATAGTTGTCCCTGATCAGATCATCCATCAGCCCCTCCTTGCAATCCAATATTCTTACGACCCATTTCAGTAGTAGGGCCTCATTGAACTCTTTTAAAGCTTTAATTCCCAACCCCCCAGCCTCCTTTGGTCTGCAGATAGTGCTTCATCTGATAGGTTGCATGAACCTGCCCTCGTGCCCTGCTCCTTTCCAGAAAAACCTCTTCCTCATAGTGTCCAATCTCTTCCAGATGAATTTAGGGGCTTTAAATATGATGAAGTAAAAGACTGGTATGGCAGTGATAACCGAGTTGAGCAAAATCAGTCTCCCACCCTTAGATAGGAATTTACTACTCCACCCTTTCAGCTTTCCAGCCACCTTCTAGAATAGGATATTCCAGTCTGATTTTTTCAGGTTTGTAGCCCTTAAAGGTAATCCAAGGTATCTTAGAGGCAATTTAGTACGGGGTGAGCCCAAAGTACCTGCCAATTCCGTCTGTTCCTGTTCATTCATACCAAAACAGATCAAAGTAGACTTGTCTTTGTTCAAACAAAGACCTGAAATATCACCGAAGATCTTCACCAATAATTCCAAAGCATGTGCCTCAGACTTGGACCCTTCCACAAAGAACACAGTGTCATCTGCATATTGTAAAATGGGGGCCAAATGTCACCTGTTTGATAACGAGTACAGTTTAATTATACCCACCTCTGCCAATTTGCAAGCGTACCTTGCAAGCCCATCTACTACAAGGTTAAAAACCAGTGGGGCCAAGGGACACCCTTTTCTAACCCCACGTTGGGGCTGGATCCAAGCTCTACATGGCTTCCCATTGATCAAAGGAGAGAATGAAGCAGTGGTGATACAGCGTTTCATCCATTGAATCCAAATGGATGGGAAGCCTCTTCTTCTAAACACCTCCCAAAGATACGGCCAGGAAATTGAGTCATAGGCTTTTTGGAAATCCACTTTCCATAGGAAGGCCTTGGATTTCCTCCGGTGCCAGCCACTAAGCATTTCCTGAGCCAATATAAAGGACTCTTGAAGTGATCTATTAGGCAAGAAAGCAGCCTGTACTGGATGAATCAGGTCATGTAGAACAATTCTTAGCCTGTTAGCCAAGACCTTGCTGATGATAAGATAGATAGAGTTCGACAAGGCAATCGGCCTGAAATCTGAAAATTGTTCAGCTCCCATTGATTTAGGCAAGTGGAAAAGATATGACTTATTAATCCTCTTAAAACCAGCATTACCCACCTCAAATTCTCTGATAACATCCATCACCTCCTTACACACCACACTCCACATCTCTTTGTAAAAGAAAACTTGTATTCCATCCGGGCCAGGGAGCCTTCCGCATTTAGTTCTCTGATTGCTTGTAAGGTTTCCTGTTCTGTAATTAGTGCAGTCAGTTGCTCGGCTTGTACGTTTGTCACCCTGGGACCAATGTCTCCCGCCATTCTCCATTTCCCCCTCCTAGTTGCCCTAGACGCTTCTCTGAAAAACCTGATGGCTTCAGATTTAATCTCCTGATTAGAGGTGACCCTATGTCCATCACAAAGAATAGAGGAAATGAAGCTAAACCGCCTTCGAGAGCTAGCTACAAGATGAAAAATTTTCGTATTGGCATCCCCCTCCTTAAGCCATAACTGGCTGGATCCCTCCCTCCAATCGATTTCTTATTTAAGGTCTTCATCCAGTACCACACCTTGCCACACTTTCCTGTCAGCCTGTTCATCTTCAGACAGAATGCCAGCAGCTTCCTTGGAGTCCAGCTCCTGGATTCTGCTCAAAGCTTCCCTTCTCCTTTGTTCCCTCACCAAGGTAACAACAGATCCATATTCTTTTAAGATCGCATGCAATCCAGCAAGCTTATTTGATAGTCTGACAGTAGCAGATCCCTGTACCTTTCTAGCTCTCCACCAAGAATAGATCATCTGGAAGAAACCTAGTTCAGTCAGCCATGACCTTTTCAGTTTGAAATAGGTGCCAGCCAGAGTTTCCTCCCCACTGTCCCAAACCAGGGGGGTATGATCAGAGAAAGGTCGGTTCACCCCATTCACTGTCGACAGGTGGAATCTGACAAGGATATCCACATTCCCAAAAAATATGTCAAGCTTGGAAGCCAGCCCGTTACCATTACGCCAAGTAAATTCCACACCAGAGGATGGATATTCACTCAACTGCAGCGACTGAATCGTCATCTGAAAACCAATGGCCGATTTGTCAGTGTAGCCATTAGGCCTATCAGCCCCTGTTAAAACACAATTAAAATCTCCTCCCGTTAGCCACATTTCCCCCTGCACCAACACAGCTACTGTGGACCATTCCTCCCATAGCTCCTGCCTGGCAGAAGCAGTACAAGGTCCATAAACCCCAGTAATCCAGATACACTCCTGTCCCTGCTGAATCTAGAATTTGCATGTTAGCATATGTTTGGCTTTGTGAACTTCCAAGCACTGAGCCCACCTCTTCCTCCACCAGATAGCAATGCCCCCTGACCTCCCATGTGCATCAATCTGTACACATTCATTCAACCCTGCAGCTAACAAATCGGACCAAAGTCTATCAGAATTACTTTCAATGTGTGTCTCTTGAATGAGCGCATAATCAATTTCCCATTCTCTCAAGTATCTCATCAGAGATGCCCTCCGGCATTTGTCGTACAACCCACGCACGTTCCAAGTAAGGATTCTCATCACTCCTCGTTGAAACCTTCTCTCCTGAGGGTCTGGCAACTGCACACTTGCATAACTTTGGCAACTTCTTCTTCATCCATCAGAGTGATAGCCTTTGATTTTCTTTGTCGAAGGCTGTATGGTGATTTCCCCTTAATGATCTTTGTGCAAGATCCCCCTTCACATTCAGGATCTTCCCTCCCCTGTAAGACCTGTTTGCCCTTCAGTGATTTAGGCTGCATATCAGGGTTCCCCTACTCTAAAGTCTCCCTACCACCTGACAGCACATCCCCTGCCACCGAGGTCGACTGCCCTGCCAATTCTCCGCCGCCCATTTCCTCCATTTCTTCATTCTGAAGCATCCTCGTCTCCCCATCACACAGGTCTCGACAGCCAGGGATTTATCACCAAGATCCATGTACAGCTCTTGTGCAATCACACCCTCATCAGTTGCAGGTTCAGACGACTTACGCTGCTTTGCTACAACATCCCCCACCAGGAACCTCAGCCTCAACATCCAGGAACTTCCACCACATCACAAAATCAGACGATCAGGTATAGAGCCAGCAATGAAGACATCGACCATCACACTCAGTAAACGCCCATTCCCCTCAAGCAGTCCGACGACCACGTCTTCTGCCATAGTTGCAAAGCCTGAGATCATTGAGGATACAACCTCCTTCAACCTCAGATGCAGAGGAAGTCCCTCAATCTCAAGATTTCCAGACCTAGTTCCCACTCTCTGTGGCAGTCTCTCCGACAGGGCTCCATCAAAAGGAGAAACCAGCCTCCAGATCACCGTGACTCCATCGTTACATGATGTATGGAATCGCAATTTTTCAACATCCCCCGCACCCAAACCAAAGAGCACAAAACGTGTACTTGACAGAAAAGAGATCTGCCAGGAATCAGTCGAGAGGGACAGAGAGGTTACCAAGGCACGGACACTCTCCGCCGTCGGTCTTCCAGTCATAACCTCCCCAACCAGAGCTTCTTGCAGGGCCATCTCTGCAGCTCTGATGCTCGCCGTCATAGGGACCTCCACATCAGCCATAAGCCCTCCCAAGTTGCAAAGAAGTGAGGGCGGAGGTGGCGTCCACCCAGCCCTGGAATTCAAATTTCCAGAGCGCGGGAAACAGTGATAACCCATCTGCCCCCCCAAACCCCTACATGAATCCCTTTTGTGGTCGAATCCCCCACACCCAAGACATACCACAGGAGATCGACAGGTAGCTGCCAAGTGTCCCCGCCGTCGGCATCGGAAGCAAACAGTCTTGCCGGTTGGCTTTGTTCCTCTTCTTTCAGACCACCTTGCCACCAACCCCCTTTGGCTGTATGCACCAGGATTCCCCCGTTCATTCCTCCTCCATCCTTTCTATCTCCAAGTATTCCACCCCTCACCCTCCCTGAACCCACCAGCCGTCTCACCTAAACCGCCGGCCGCCGGGATCGACCTCTTCCATTCAATCAAATAGATGTATTCTAAGGCATGTGTTTACTTCTTTCTAGGGTTCATCTCACATCCTAGGTTCAACTAATTTTATGCATGCACTTTATTAATTTTGAAATTAGAGTAAGAACCACTCTACCAGGGTAACCGTGTGGAATGGGGGCTCGTACAGTAGCTCCCGACGTCTCTGCAGGTCTCGTATACTCGACGGACTGGAGACCTATGACATGGGTTGGCAGGTCAAAAGTATTCAAAATGACACAAACAAAGTACCCTTATATAGAGAAACTCGCACGGAAACCAAAGACAATTTATTTGCGGAAAATCAACACCATTTGGGCCCTAAACAGGCCCAGAAACACTAATCCTAATTGAAATCAAACGTCTTAAACAAACTCATAGGCATACCTTGCTCGGGGCGCCTTCCTCGGATGTTTGGGACTCAGTGCAGATGTCTGAGGGTGCCTTCAAACGTCTGGAGATGATCCCGAACGTTTGAAATTACCTCGGTCCTCGCACCGACGCGCCTCCCAACTTCTGACACATGCGCATACTCGGTCAAGACTTTGGCAGGAAAATAATGGAAAGAAAATGCTTTGCCAGACGTCTGATACTACCGTCGGACGTTTGGCCTGACGTCTAGAGGTCACTCTGGACGTTTGATTCTGTGGAAAGATGATTCCACAGAATCGTTTCTGAATCTTTTCTCGTCGCAGGAGCAGCTTCAACAGCAGCACCTCCTCGCTCCCTTCGCGAATCCTTCGATCTTGGCCTCTGATCCCTTGGCCCTCCTCTCTCCCTCTCCTTCTCTCGCTCGACGGCTGAGTAGTGAGCGGATGAGGGGAAGGGGAGGGCTTTTATGGAGCGAGGAGGCATGGGCGAGGGATGGGCAGCAGCATAGAGGAGGGTACCACAGGAGAAGGACGGTGTGGTGAGGGAGGTGAGGTGAGGGTGTTGTGGAAGAGGGATGGTGGGGTGAGGAAAATTATGGGGATACCCCTACAATTATCCTCTCTTCCTCCCAAGTCTTAAGACAAAACCCAAGGGGGTTTAAAATTGCAGGAAAACCCCTACGAATTTCAGAAATGCCAAATGACCCTAAGAAAGGGTTATTTCAACATAATAAACTTAAAGGAAGTTTCGTCCCCGAAACTTGAGCCGACTAGGGTGCGGAAATAACATAAATGTGCATAACTTAAGAGGATTGAAGTAGGTCATAATGACGTACCCACAAAAAGCTCGGAGCATTGTGCTCGCATTGCCACCTCAGGCTCCTAAGTGGCCTCCTTGTACCACTGGCTTCACCACAGGACCTTCACCAGGGGTACCTCCTTCCGTCTCAGCCTCCGGATGGCTCGGCCTAGTATCTATACAGGCCTCTCGGGATAGGTCAAGTCGTCTCCCACCTCGATGCTCTCGTGGCTAAAAACATGGCTAGGGTCAACGATGTATTTCCTGAGGTTGGACACGTGGAACACGTCGTGTACTCCAGAAAGCTGGGGAGGAAGGGCAAGTCGGCAAGCAATGGGTCCTACCCACTCTAGGACCTCAAAAGGCCCCACGAATCTCGGTGCAAGCTTCCCTTTCACCCCAAACTGCTGTAAGCCCTTCATGGGCGAAACACAGAGGAAGACGTGATCCCCAACCTCGAATCGTACCTCTCTACGCTTCAGATCAATGTAGCTCTTCTGCCTGCTCCTGACTGTACGAAGTCATTGATGGATCTGCTCGATCACCTCCTGACTCTAGTGTATCAACCTCTGACCAACCTCCCACTTGGTCCCCACCTCAACCCTGGTCAAGGGAGCAATACACCTCCTCCCGTACAGAGCCTCATACGGTGCCACGCCAATGCTTGAGTGATAGCTGTTGTTGTATGCAAATTTCGCTAGGGGCAAATGCTCCTCCTAGGAACCTCTCCACTCCAGTACACAAGTGCGTAGAAGGTCCTCAAGGGTTTGAATAGTGCGCTCTAACTGTCCATCAGTCTGGGGGTGATATGCCGTACTCAACCTCATACGAGTCTCCAAAGTCCGCAAATCGATCTCTTGCGATGTATGTTTATTTAGTCAAGTTAATCAATCAATCGCTTCACAAACAAACACTGTTGTTGGGTTTTGATCCCCAACAACAGTGTCAAAAAAAATGTAAGGCGATCGACCAACCACGGTTTGTATCAAAAAATCATCGTTATTGTAATATATATCACAAATACAAACCGTTATCACATCGATTTTTATTTAATTTACAAAATTTTTACTGGTTTATTCCAAGCTATTCACTGGGAGGCAGTTATTAATATACATCACTCTCTAAGTCAAAGATTATTCTTTAATTCCAAAAAGATAAGTTTTATGTACAATAAAGACTGAATAAATGAATGAATTAATGGTTTAATTATGTACAAAAAGAATCAATTAACATGCTTGCAAAAACCTAATTACAATCAAGCATCAAACACTACATAAATATACTCTATACTATCTACTTATAAGTTATATTACTAATACTTACATATATATACAATAATAACTAATAATATATAACATACTAACTTAACATAATATACTAACATATATAGTAACATATATAGGAGCTACCGCAACAGATATAAGCATCGCTAAACCCTAAAAAAACTATATACAAACTCTAAAGTAGAAACTAGGGTCTATAGTGACATTTATTTCACCTTTAGCGACGATTTATTCTGTCAGTAAAAATATAAAGTTACTTATATACATATATATAGCTGTACTACTTACCTATACATACTATAAGACTTATTATTTACTTATACATATTATTTACATATACTATACATACTTCTCTGTTTTCTTCTTCCTGAGCTCAGTCATTAAGGCCCTTAACTTAACAAAAATGTGCTTAATTGGCGGGCACACCGTTCGAGGGATACACAGCACCCGAGGTGGGTGGGACCAGACTTCTACTAGGCGTGCCCTAGTTTCTTAATTAGACAGATTAATTATGTTTTAAGCTCATCACTGGGCTTAATTAAGCCCTAGAATAGTAACCGACCCCCGGCCACACACACATCTCAAATATCATTACAATGCTCATATAAGGTTAGAAGTACTGCTCAGTAGATATGCTCAATGGTTTCAGGTGCCCAGCGCCCATGATGACCGAGTGGTAGAGAAGCTTTTTCAATTTATAGTGCTACGAGCACTTTGCAGTTTCCGATATGGCGCTATTCGAGTGCCTATTCTGCGCAGCAATTAAGGGCGCCTGTGCCAAATTCGCGATCTTGGCCCATAATTCGAGGGCCATAATTTACTATAAAATAAAAATAAATTATATGATAATAAAGTATTTACATGGTACTACTTAATTGTATAGTTAATTTATAAATTGAATTATATTTATTATATAAATAAATTCAACAAAGTATACAGTTTATATATACTTAATTTTAGGTTTTATTCCTTAATTACTTATAAATTAGTTATTATATGGTCTAATTGACCTTATACCAAGTTAGTAAATATGGTAAAGTATTTAATAGATATTTTTATTATATTTTACAAGCTTTATTTCTATTTTATTTACATTTAAATAATACATTTTTAGACTATTTCATTTGTAAATTGAGTTTAAATATTATATACATTATAAATATACTTAAATTAGCTTAAATTATTTAAAATACATTAGTATAAATATACAGTATCAGTTAACTTAGTTTTAAATTAATCTACTAATTTATTTTAATTTAATCTAATAACTTAACTATTAACTTAATAAATTAATTATTTATTCTAGATATATATTTAAATTAAGGTACAGGGTTTAATATGTTTATAATATACATATAAATACGTATATACAATATTATAACTTAATATGGTTATTTATAGAAGGTATTAATTTACATAGCTATTTAGTAAATATAAATTAGTTTACTTAATAAGTAGTTATATAATTTAGTTATATACATTACCATCTAACTTAAATACTTAATTTATATACTACAATGTATACATAAGTTATTCTTATTATAAATATGTATAATTTACATTATAGATAAATAGGCTTACAAAATAGCTTATATATACACTTATATACATAGTATACAAAGGATTTTTAGGTGTTTTTGGGTTTTTTCAACTTTTTATGGATTTTATATCTTTTATGGAAGTAGGAGAAGAGAGGGAAAGAAATAGATGAGGAGAAGGAGATGTTTTTGGTGTTTTTAAGTGTAGTTCCTTTTATTAAATTTCATGGTATACAGAACTATCGGCTGGTTTGTTCTACTAAGCTGGGGGTTCAGAATACCGTGAAACTTGGTATGAACTTAGGAAAATACTTAATCTTCACCAAGACAGGTTTATTTCATTTTTTTTTATGTTTTTTATATAATTTTTATTTAATTATAAACTTAACACATTCTAAGCCTTTCAAGGGTTTTCTAATGTGTCCTAAAGGCTTAGAATGGAACACAAGTGCTAGCAAGGCAGTTAACTACCTTGAATAGATTCAGTACAATATATATAGAAAAGATATAAGCAATGTAGCATGCTAATCAACTTGGATTTCAATTTAATTAACCTGATGGACAGTTGAGCTTAAAGTATAGCTGACAAAAGAAGATTTAACAAATTACAAGCCTTCAAATGATGTAAACATGCACAAAAAAAATACATGAAAGCTTGTTTACAACCTAATATACCATATGCTACAAGTCAGTTATTTAATAGTTAAGATCTACACCTAGTGTCCACTGATTTCTATACTGCTGCTGCAAATACAAAAGACAAGCAGCAGGCAATGCAGCAGCAAAGCAGCTGCTGAAATTCATCTGCTGGAAATCCAGCAGAACAGATGCCCAACAACACAAACAGCAGCAGAAGCTGTTGACCTTCAATCAATGCAGCAAGCCTAGTTCCTCTTTAGACATCTTAACTGCTGCTGTAGTTAATCCATCTGGAAGAAAGCTAAGTCTGCAGCAGGGAAGAACCTCAATTCCAACTACCTAATAGCTTGAATCAGCCAATCAAATTCCACAACAGACTAAAGACAACCTGATCAAGAATTTTAAGTGACTGTTTCGGGAATTACTTAGCTGGGTTTAGTGGGAATGTAGTTGCAATTGCAGTAATTTACTATGACTCTGGGATTTACAAATACAAATAGAAATCACTAAAATACCATTTGACAAGGGTTTCACTTATCATAAAAATCACTCAGGAATACAACTCAAACTCAAGATCCCTTGTCGATAAAATCTCATTAAATCAAAGCTGAAAGAGATCTGATCTAGCTCTTTCTAATGCTATAGATAGCATGTAGAAGGAGTTAAATCAGTCAATTTAAATTATAAACTTAAATCCTAGATCTCTGAAACCTTAAGGAGTATTGAGAACTCCTTAGGTTGAAAATCAGAATTGCTCTTCAAAATCAACTAAAGGATGCAAGGTAGAGTATCAAATCAACAAAGTTGATTTTCATTGGCTCTACAATGCATTAAAGACATTCAAATCCTTACAAAAACTCAAATCAGATTATGGCTCATCTGAGGTGAATTCCGACTTCAAAATCACCTCAGATTCCCAACCAAACAGTGAATCAAATAAAAAATAACTCAGTTTGCTAGATCAAAGCATTCAAAGCTCACATGAATCTAAATCCTTGAAATCTGAATTTATAGAAAATCAGGCAAACCAGTTCCATTTTAAGCTCAGATCAGGGGCTTTTGTGACAAAGATGAGATGAATGGGAAGCTCCTAATGTGATTTTCAATGCTAATTTCAGATCTGAGGTTAGAAACCAATCAGATATGAAATTAGATCTAATGAGTGGGTGAATTGTGAGAAACAAATCGTAGGAATTAGAAGCAATATGGAAAATGCATAGAGGGAGAAAAATGTTCAGTGATGACTGTATGACAACGTCCCCTTTGATATGGAATGATCAAAGGAGGTGAGGGGGGGCGGGAATTCTACTCTAACTCTACTCCTAATGCTAAACTAATAGGCATAACAGATCATTAGTAATTCTAATTCTAATTCTACTGTAATCTACCTAACTAAAGCTACATCTAACCTACAAAACAATAAAACTATTCTAAAAGGAAGAATGGGACCTGTGGGTCTCCACCCGGCGGATAAAGAGGAAGAAGGGAGGACGAGCTCCAGCGAATGAAAAGCTTGCTAGTGAAGCTTCTGGGTCGTCCTCAGGCGTACGTCATCCTTAGCGACGAGGAGGAAAGGGAGGTGAAAAAATAAACCTCTGTCACAGGTGCAGCGTGTGAAGGGATTAGGAGAACTAGAGGGGAAGAAAGGATCGCTCTCAAGGAAGTAGGAGAGGTGGAGATCCTTTGCGTGGGCGACCACTGAGGTGCTTAAGTAGCGATTGCAGTGATTCCAGGCACCGCGCAAGTGAGATTACTCGATGAGGGCACCAACGACAAGGATGGAAGGAGAGAACGCGTGGGCTTCCAAGTTGAAATCAGATCGTAGGATGGGATCTGGGGGTTGGGGTGAGCACACGCACCACTTCGCACGAAGCTTCGAATTAGATCGAGCCACAGATCAAGATCAATGAGAGAACGGACGGTCGAGGATGCTCGTGTTCTTCGCGTGCTACAGTGCACACGCGGGAAGCAGCAGGTGCTGGTTTCTATTATGTAAATTGTAGGGTGAGCCCTTCTGTGAAGGAGTAGAAGATTTGCACATGAGCCCGTAAGTGGTAGAAAGTAGTAACTGAATGGTCCCTAAGGGCTTTCAAAGTGGTCCCTGTAGATTACAAATAGGTTCGGGGAAGTTTTTTAATGAAGGAAATGTGATGCATAAAGGACCTAAATGTAAATCTTCAATTTCAAGGCCTTAATGATGTCTAAATGCCTTTAAGTTTTTATATGTGCTTAATTGAACTTTTGAGAAGTTAAGTATGCTTTTGATTTGAACTTTTAAACTTGTTTGTGTATTCAATTAACACTTGGATCACCATTTGACCTTTTTCTCAATAATATCTCATTTTATGAACTAATTGTGCAATTTTAACACAAAATTAATGTTTTAGGTTTTTTTCTTTGATTCCCACACTTAACCCTTTTTTTGTGTTAATTTGGTATTGTTTAACCCAGTTTCTAGCTTAACTTTAGCTCTTTAGCTATGATGAGTAGCCACTCATCACCTGCTGAAACTCTGCCCAAAATTGGGAAGTGAAATGAATGTCTCTATTTGAAATAATCTTGCGAGGGACCCCGTGAATGCACACTACGTCTCGAATGTAGCACTCCGCCAGCAATACTGGTCCAAACATGACTTGAATTGACAGAAAACGTGCCGTCTTCGTCAATCTATCCACTACTATCCGAGATGGTGAGTGTAAGAGCAGAGGTTAGCCTCTCCTTCAGCTCCTGGAAGCAAGACTCACACTCATGTGTCCAGGAGAAGGGCACGTCCTTCCGATTCAACTGAGTCATAGGACGTGCGATCTGAGAGAATCCTCAGATAAATCGCCTGTAGTAACTAGCCAGCCCCAGGAAACCATGAATCTCTATCACTGTACGTGGCCTCTCTCACTTGAGTATGGCTTCAACTTTGGTTGGATCCATAGCTAGCCCATCTCCCGAGATCACATGGCCCAAGGAAACTTGTCTCAATTATAATTCGCACTTGTTGTATTTGGCGTACAGCCTGTGCCATCTCAGAGTATCCAAGACCATGCAAAGATGTTGTCCATGTTGTGTCTAATCTTAGGATTAGACGAGTACGTCATCAATAAAAACCACCACGAACTGATCCAAGTATGGCCGGAAGACGTGGTTCATCAGGTCCATGAAAGCGGCGGGGGCATTGGTCAGCTCAAACGACATGACCAAGAACTCGTAGTGACCATACCGCGTGTGGAAGGCTATCTTGGAGACATCGGTCTCCCTGATCCTCAATTGATGGTAGGCCAACCTCAGATCTACCTTGGAAAATACTGTGGCATCTCTCAGCTGATCAAAGAGATCATAGATGCGAGGTAGGGGGAACTTGTTATTGATGGTGACCCAGTTCAACTGTCTATTGTCAATGCACAGCTGAAGAGTATCGTCCTTCTTCTTCACAAATAGAACAGGGGTTCCCCACAGGGAGGCACTGGGCCTCATGAAGCCCTTCTCTAATAGGTCCTGTAATTGTGACTTGAGCTCTCGCAACTCAAGCGGGGCCATCCGGTAAGGTGCAGTGGAGATGGGGCTAGTCCTCGATACTAGTGAGATCTCAAACTCGAACTCACGCTTAGGTGGTAGTCCTGACAACTCCTTTGGAAAGTTGTCAGGGTACTCACAGACTACCGGGATACTCTGTAAGTCAGCCATAGGGCTAGGCTCTACCATAACACAAGCGAGGAAGCCCTCGCATCCCTGGCTCAGTAGCTTCGCTGCCCAAAGCACGGAAATGCACCTGAATCCTCCATCTACTAGCTGGCCGTGGAACTCGAAGGGAGGCAACTCTGGTATGGAGAAAATGATCTTCCTCCCAAAGTAGTCCACTAGGGCATGGTAAGCAGCCAGCCAGTTCATCCCTAGGATTACACCGAAATCCTCCATCGGGATCATGATCAGGTCAATCTGAAGACTGTGTCCCCCTATCATGATCTCACAGTCAATGAAAACCTCCTCAGCGACAAACAAATGTCCACCTGGGCCTCTAATCAGGAATGGCTTCTTTAAAAGTACACTGCTTGACCCCAAGCTGATGGCAAAACCCATAGAAACAAATGAGTGCCTGGCACTAAAATCGAAAAGTGTGTAAACGAGCTTGCCGGAAACTATAACCATACCTGCTACTACGGAGCCTAAAACTCTAGCATCTCCGTGAGTCAGGGCGTTAATATGCCCCTCGTGACTGGGCGAGCGAGAAGCAACTGACCGGTACCCTCCTCGTGACTGCTGTCCTACTCCTCGGGCTTGGTAACCCCGGCCGCCAGATTAACCTCCAGTGCTCGGTGTTAGCAACGTCTATTGTGCTCTGGCCCTGGATGGGCAGTCCTTCCGTATGTGGCCCAGCTGGCCACATTGGTAGCAGAGGGGAATGCAATCTCCTCCCTCTGTCTACTACCCCTACTGGAGGCTAGGCGGGGGTTTGCTGCAGTCAGCAGGTCCCTGTCTAGGGCCCCCAAAGGTCCCTGGTGGACCCACAGAATGGGATGGCTCTGTCGCTGGTGCCATGTGCCTCCTCTCTCGGCGACCCTGTGAGTGCTCCTGCTGGTAAGGCCTCTTCCATCCTCCCCCGTCGACGTTTCACATAGATGGATTGGTCTCCTCGTAGGTCATGGCAGCCTCGACCACGCGGGAGAAGGTAGGCAACTTTAGGATCTTTACATACCCCTGAATGGCAGGTCGGAGGCCCTCAGTGAACCTCCACAGGCGCTCCTCCTCGATAGATGCAGCTGTCAGGGCGAAGCTTGACAACTCCAGAAAACATGTACGATACGCGCTAACCGTCATCGTCCCCTAACGGAGAGTGTGGAACTCCCACCTCCTTTGATCCTGCTAGGTCTGTGGGAAGTACTGCTCGTAGAAGAGTGCCACAAACTAGTCCCACACCAGCTCTCCCTCATCTACATCCTGCCTCACGAAGGACTCCCCCTCGGCATCCCCAGGAAGAGGCGGCTGAGGAGGAGGCTGCTAGAGCTATTCTCGTATGAGATCTCGGATCAACTTGGCAAGGTTTGGGGCCTGAACGCCTGGAAGGAGAGGTGGAGTAGCCCCATCCTCGGCCCTCGCTCGCCCTCCCCTACACCCACGGCCACGACCATGTCCGTGGCCTGCCTTAAGAGCTCCCTAGAGAGGCATCTCCTACATGGAGATCGAGGAGGAAAAATAGAATTGTCAGTGACCTTATAGAGAAAAAGTAAGACTCGAAAGCGACCATCAAGATAACACGTTGTGATGGCTATCTTAGCTACATGTATAAGCGTGGCTATCTCCAGACTATTCGGTTCATTTCTCAGGATGACCTTGCTCTGATATCATCTTGTCATAGGCCATTCTCGGTTCCCAACAGAACCCGAGGAAGGGTCACCTCGATGAACCCCAAGACCCAGTCGTCTAGCGAGAAATAACTGGATACACATTCATTACACAACCACACAAGCAATGTAACTAAGAAGAAAATAAAAGCTGACAGTAGAGAAAAGGAATGGTGATTATGATAATATTATAGGCCATCACAACAGAACTAGTACATAACACAGCCATCACAACACAAAAAATAGTACACATACGATGAAAATATAGTTGGAATAACATGAACTACAGGAACTCACTACAATAACTAATAGAAGGAAACTACAGCTGGGCTCGACTGGGCCCATTGCCCTCAGCAGCCAGTGGCTCTGGCTGCCCGAATCCCTGACCTATACAAGGTTATAACATCTGGAGTCAACTAATGTTGAGTAGAGTGGTGGCTAAACATGTAATGTAACTTAGACAAGCAGCTTAAAATATTATCTTCTGGTTCCAATTATCTTATTACGTATTATTGATCTGAGTACTCTAATCGGGTTCCATGACAATGCTCAATCTTCCTATTCCCTAAGGGAACGATCTTGCTTGTAGTTTTCCCATGATGCAAGATGTACACGTGGTACTCTCCTAGCTGGGAGAGTCCCCGTGGTAGTCCTACACCCGGTCTACTACCCTAGGGTCACAGTTGCGACATAGCAGTGACTACGGCACACATGATAAGCGCACAGGTAGCTACCCCATACTGGTATGCGATCAATCGTTTCCGCTAGCAGGTATGCCCAAACAAACAACACGGAACAGCATAGGGCCTTGCCCTTCTCATAACAAGGGTCTCGCTCCTCAGAAACAGGGGTCTTGCCCCTCACAGTCCGCGCACCCTTGTCCGACTATCCCAGTTTGCCCAGTGGGCCAAACAAAAGTCGGTGTAGGGTGACCAGTCCTAACCCCGAGCCCCTTGGGGCGGCTAACTCCCCCCTACACTAAGTAGCACTCCTCGGTACCACGTATGCGAGGGCCAACAGGAGTTGACATAGAGTGGCCAAACCCACCCTGACTCTCCACCCAAGGGGTGGCAAGCTCCCCTCTACTCTAAAAGGGATAGTTGCTCTCTTCAATACTATGTACATGAAGGCTAGCTCACCTCCCTAAACCAAGTCCGAACAGCCGCCCGTGGCGGCGTGTTCCAGAACCATCGGGTTCTCCGTACTACAGTATTCTTGTCTTGTTCTACATTCCCCGTAGGGTTCGTACATAAACTTTTCTTATCCGGTTTGTTACATATAGAATAGGCAACTCAATTTCCATATTTATTATAGTACGAGTTTATTTTTCTATTCATAACGTGGTTCATTTCAGGTAGTACAGGCAGCTCATGATTTATTCAATCACTCATTTCTCCACACATGCATTTCCTTTAGCCCTAGTGTTCATGTCACAACCTGCTGAGGTCGGATGTCTGAAAGATGCTCAGTGCTCAGGTACGTGCTTCTGTGCGATTTACGGCCATGAAAGCCTTACCGCAGGTTTTGTCTAGCAGATTTTAGCTCTACGCATGTGTACGCAGGAGCAGAGAGTTGGAAAGGTGTGGGGTGTGCCCTTCGAGGTGCTTTTGGATGTCTGGACACGTTGCAAGATGTCTAACCATACCTCCAGACGACCGGAAGGAGAGTCCGACTTCAGGAACTCACCTCATACGATCGCGGATGGGTCTGGACGTCCAAGGTAGCCGCAAGAAATCCAGGGTGGGTATTGACGTCTCTTAAGACATCTGCGACTAGACCCAGACGTTTGATTTTGGATAGTGTGTGTTTTTTGCCTGTTTAGGGCCCAAACGGAATCGGATTTCCTTAAATGAACTACCGTTGTTTTTCGCTTGAGTTTCTCTACGAGTTAGTATCACTAGTATACAGTTTTGGACTCATTTGATGTGGTTGGTTAATTGTATAGGTCTCCAGCCATTTGAGTACACATGAGTCGCAGAGGCGACGGGATCTGCGATCCGAGCCCCCATTCCTCCCGTGTTTGCCGGTAGAGTGGTTTACATTAATATTATGATTTAAATAAATAAACTACATGCTTAGAATAACTTGAACGAATCCTAGGAAGAGAATGAACCCTAGGGTAGGAGCAGATGAGTATGATTTGAGCTATACTGTATACTTGAGATACATGTAGAACCCTAGGATGAGAATGAACCCTAGGGTAGGAACAAATGAGTATGGTTGAACTGCACTGTTTACTTGAGATGCCTGTAAAGCTTTAAATGCTAGCAAATGTACTGGTTATTTAATATGATGCCTTGTCAGTTAGAAAATCATGAGCCACCTATTTTAAGAATGGAAACGGAAATGTAAATAGAGAGATCTGAAAGTTTGGAATATGAAACAAAAGGAATACTAGCATGAACCCTACGAGGAATTAGGAGGAAATCTCCTGTAGACAGGAAGTGAGCTGGCCCTTGTGTACGCAGTTCGAAGGAGAGCCACTGTCCCTTTAGTGTAGAGGGGTACTAGCTGCCCATTGGGTTGAGCCCCGAAGTCAGGCCTAGACACTCTACATCGACTCTGTTTGGTCCTCGTGTACGTGGTACTGAGGTGAGCTACTTAGTGTAGGAAGGGAGCTAGCTGCCCCAGGGGGCCCGGGGTTAGGACTAGCTGCCCTACACCGACTCTTGTTAGGCCCACTGGGCAAACTGGGATAGTCGGACGAGGGTATGCAGACTGTGGAGGGGCGAGACCCCTATTCTGATCTGTTCTAAGAGGGCAAGGCCCTATACTGTTCCATGCTATACCTTTAGGCATACCTATTAGCGGAAATGACTGACCGTGTGCCAGTGCAGGATAGCTACCCACACGTTTATCACGCGTGCCGTAGTCACCGCTATGTCGCAACCGTGACCTCAGCGTGGTTGACTGGGTGTAGGATTACCATGGGGAACTCTCCCGACCATGAGAGCACCACGTGTACCTCCTACATCATGGAAAAGACTGCAATCAAGATCGTTCCCGTGAGGAACAGGCCAGATCAAGAAATGATCTAAGTGAATAAAAGAACAAAAAATTAGAAGTACTTGGTTGCACTAAATAAAAATGGATAGTTGTTTAATTGCATTAATTAATTGCTTATCTTAATTACATGTAAATGGTTAAATTACCACTCTACTCAGCATTCGCTGGCACCAGAAATTTTACAACCTTATTCAGGTTAGGGAGTTGAGCAGCCAGCACCATCGGCTGCAGAGGGAGCTAAGCCCAGTCAAGCCTACCCTTAGCTGCATTTCTTACTGTTTCCCTAGCTTCTGTTGTAGTAGTGAGTATTTTTGTTCTATGTAATACTGTTTCAGTACTTTTCCACTGTACTTTTCTCTGTCGTAGTTGTGATGGCCTGTAATATTGATAGACTATTCGCTCTGTTTCTTTTACTGTCTCTTATTTTCTTTCTGCTTAGTTACATTGCATGAGTGGATGTGAATTATTTCCTGCTTTTGGTTATTTCTCGTTGGATGACTAGGTCTTGGGATTAGTCGAGGCAGGCCAATCTCGGGTCCTGTAGGGATTTGAAATCGGGTCGTAACAAGATGGTATTAGAGCAAGGTCATCCTGAGAAATGAACCAAATGGTTTGAGAACTGGTCCTCCACATGCATGTAGCTAAGATAGCCATCATAACGTATCTCTTTGATCTTGGCTTTGAGTCTTATCTCTTGATGTAATCTGTTATCATTGACGGTTCCTTCTCTTTTTCCTGTGTCTCCTTGTAGGAGATTCCTCGTCAGGGAGTTCCTGAGGTAGGCCGCAGACGTGGCCGTGGGCGGGGTCGAAGGGGTGGACGTGCCAGACCTGAGGCACCAGCTGACCCACCTCTCCTTCTAGGCATCCAAGCTCAGGATCTCGCCCAAATGATTTGAGATATCATATGGGAGGAGCTCCAGCAACCTCCTCGGCCACCCCTTCCTGAGGACGTGGAGGGAGAGTCCTTCATGGGGCAAGGGAACTGCCGCAGTGCCGTATGAGCAGGAGGGAGAGGGGGTGATCCTCCACTACCCCCACCACCCTCAGACACTTCTGAGCATGAGCCCTCCTTGCCTGGAGGAGTACCTGTTCCCCCATTGTAGCTCCACTATGAGCTTTTCAGCTAGTTCCGGAAGCTGAAGCCCCCTCCTTCAAGGGGGATGAGAGCCCGTCTGAGGCAGAGGACTGGCCGGAGCAGATAGAGAAGGTGTTCGACACCCTCCACCCTCCTGTAGAGTGCCGCGTAGCCTTTACCACGTACCAGCTGAAGAGCGTAGCCCACAGGTGGTGGAGGGTAGTCAGAGGCCAGGAGGGGAGAGAACCGACGTGGGACCAGTTCATGGCTCTCTTCTGCGAGCAGTACTTCCCGCAGACCTGGCAAAACCAGAGGAGGCGGGAGTTCCACACTCTCCATTAGGGGGCGGTGACAGTGCGTACCGAATGCATTTCCTAAAGCTGTCACGCTTCGCCCCGATAGCTGCGTCTACTGAGGAGGAGCGCCTGTGGAGGTTTACTGAGGGGCTTCAAATGGTGATTCGAGGGTATGTGAAACCCCTGAAGTTACCCACTTTCTCTCGTGTGGTTGAGGCGGCCATGACTTATGAGGAGACCAACCCAGCCGCGTGAGACACTGATGGTGGATGGAAGAGGCCCTACCAGCCAGAGTACTCACAGAGCCGTCGGGAGAGGAGGCACTGTGGTCATAGGAGAGCAATCTCGTTCTGTGGGGCCACTAGTGGCCTTTGGGAGCCCCAGATAGGGACCAGCTACCAGCACTGGACCCTCGCTTAGCCACCAGTAGAGACCGACTGAGGGAGGAGGCTGTGTTCCTCTCTACTACTAGTGTGGCCAGCCGAGTCACATCAGGAGGGGCTGCCCATCTAGGGCTAGAGCATAGTAGATGCTCCCCGCACCGAGTGCTAGAGGCCGAGCTGGCAGTCGCAGTCACCAGGCACATGGAGGAGGACAGCAGTCACGAGGAGGGTACCGGCCAGCTGCTGCCCACCCGACTCAGAGCGTGGCCGCTTCATCTGCACCTAGGACTGAGGGGCGCATCAGTGCCCTAACACACAGAGATGCAGGGCTTCAGGTTATATGGTGGCAGGTATAGTTACTGTTTCTAGCAGACTACTCTATGTTCCTTTTTATTTTGGTGCAACACATTCCTTTGTTTCCTCAAGTTTTGCCATCAGTTTGGGAGCAAGCAGCGTACTATTAGAGGTTCAGTTCTTGATTAGAGGGCTAGGTACACAATTGTTCATAGCAAAGGAGGTCTTTACAGACTACGAGGTCGCTATAGGGGGACACAGTCTTTCCGCTGACCTAATTGTAATCCCGATGGAGAACTTTGGCGTGATTCTAGGGATGGACTGGCTATCTGCCTATCACGTTTTGGTAGACTATTTTGGGAGGAAGATCGTCTTCTCCATACCAGAGTTGCCTTCCTTAGGTGCATCCCCGTGCTTCAGGCAGTGAAGCTTTTGGGCCAGGGGTGTGAGGGCTTCTTGGCTTGTGTCATAGCAGAGCCTAGCCCCGTGGCCGACTTTCAGAGTATTCTAGTGGTCTGCTAGTACCCCAACATTTTCCCAGAGGAGTTGCCAGGACTACCACCTGAGCGTGAGATTGAGTTTGAGATCTCACTGGTACCAGGGACTAGCCCCATTTCTACTGCATCGTACAGGATGGCACCGCTTGAGCTGCGAGAGCTCAAGTCACAGTTACAGGACCTATTAGAGAAGGGCTTTGTGAGGCCCAGTGCATCCCTATGGGGAGCCCCTGTGTTGTTTATGAAGAAGAAGGACGGTGCCCTCCGACTTTGTGTTGACTACCGACAGCTGAATCAGGTCACCGTCAAGAACAAGTACCCGCTGCCTCGTATCAACGACCTCCTTGACAGATTAAGAGATGCCACGGTGTTCTCTAAGATAGATCGGAGGTTAGGTTACCACTAGTTGAGGATCAAGGAGACCGACGTCTCCAAGACAGCTTTCCGTACACGGTACGGGCACTGCGAGTTCTTGGTCATGTCATTTGGGCTGACTAATGCCCCCACTGCTTTCATGGACATGATGAACCGTGTTTTCAAACCGTATTTAGACCAGTTTGTGGTGGTGTTCATTGACGACGTCCTAGTCTACTCACGAGATCAGGCATAGCATGGACAACATTTACTCATGGTTTTGGATACCTTGAGATGACACAAGCTGTATGCCAAGTACAGCAAATGCGAGTTTTGGCTGAGACAGGTGACTTTCTTGGGCCACCTGATATTAGGAGATGGATTGGCTGTGGATCTAGCCAAGGTTGAGGCCATGCTCAGGTGGGAGAGACCACGCATAGTGACAAAGGTATGCAATTTTCTGGGACTGGCAGGCTACTATCGGCCGTTTATCAGAGGGTTCTCTCAGATTGCGCGTCCTATGACTCAGCTGACCTGGAAGGACGTGCCCTTTACCTGGACCGGCAAGTGCGAGGCATGTTTTCAGGAGTTGAAGAAGAGACTGACTTCAGCTCTTGTACTTACCATTCCAGACAGTAGTTGCAGGTTCGTGGTTTACATCGATGCATCATTGCAGGGGTTGGGTGGTGTGCTCATGCAGAGGGGTCACGTTGTCACTTACGCTTCGTGGCAACTGAAGCATCATGAGCATAATTACCCCACTCATGACTTAGAGCTGGCAGCAGCTGTCTTCGCGCTGAAGACATGGAGGCACTACCTATATGGTGAGACATTCGATATCTTCACTGATCACAAGAGCCTCAGGTACCTATTTGACTAGAAGGAGCTCAACTTGAGACAGAGGCGTTGGTTAGAGCTCCTGAAGGACAACGACTGCAACATCTCCTACCACCCAAGGAAGGCCAATGTGGCGGCCGATGCCTTGAGCCGGAAGGTGCTCACCCGCTTGGCCAGCTTGCAGGCGCAGAGTTGGAGACTCATGGAGGAGGTGGGCAGTTGGCGACCCCGGGAGTCACAGGGTACTGTGGGGCAGTGACAGTGACGCGACAGGCATGACCAGAGCTAATAGACTTCATCATTGCAGGATAGATGGGAGATCCGTACTTACAGACACTGTGAGACAAGGTGTTGACTAGGGACCCAAGAGACTTTTCCTTCTCAGATGAGATACTGCGCATGAGGGGATGCCTATGCATTCTTAGAGATGAGGAGTTGTTGAGAGAGCTCCTGACCGAGGTGCACGGGTCCTAGTTCACCATACATCCTGGAAATACAAAGATGTACCATGATTTACGACGCGACTTCTGGTGGAGAGGGAAGAAGCAGGATGTTGGTGAGTTTGTCCAGTAGTACTTGGTATGCCAGCAGGTGAAGGCTGGGCACCAGAGGCCTGCAGGGCCGTTGCAGCCACTTCCTGTGCCAGAGTGGAAGTGGGAGAGCATCACCATGGACTTAGTGGTGGGTCTACCAGTTACCCAACGGAAACACGACACAGTTTGGGTGATAGTAGACCGGTTGATGAAGATATCATGGTTCCTGCCGATCCGAGTCACTTTTGGGCCAGCATAGCTAGCAGAGAGATACATCAGAGATGTGCGTCTGCACAGAGTCCCTCCCAAGATCGTATCCGATAGGGATACTCGTTTCACTTCCCAGTTCTGGGCAGAGTTTTAGCAGGCATTGGGGACTCGTCTGAGGTTCAGCACCGCATACCACCCCCAGATCGACGGGCAGTCAGAGCGCACCATACAAACACTCAAGGACCTCCTATGCTCTTGTGTACTAGACTGATGAGGCTCCTGGGAGGAGCATTTGCCCCTGGCATAGTTTGCATACAATAACAGCTATCATTCGAGCATCGGCATGACACCTTACGAGGCTCTGTATGGACGGAGGTGTACCGCACCCTTGAGTTGGGTTGAGGTGGGGACCAAGTGGGAGGTTGGTCCCAGGCTCATCCGACAAAGTCAGAAGGTGATAGAGCAGATTCACAGGAGACTCCACACTGTCAGGAGTAGATAGAAGAGCTACGCCAATAAGAAGTATAGAGAGGTATAGCTCGAGATTGGGGACCACATCTTTCTCCGAGTTTCTCCCATGAAGGGCTTGCAGCGTTTTGGGGTGAAAAGGAAGCTTGCGCCAAGGTTTGTGGGATTCTTTGAGGTTTTGGAGCAGGTTGGACCCGTTGCTTACCGACTTGCCCTTCCTTCCTAGTTCTCTGAAGTGCACGATGTATTCCACGATCCAACCTCAGGAAGTACGTCGCCGATCCCAGCCATAATCTGAGCCATGAGAGAGTCGAGGTGGGAGATGACTTGACCTATCTCGAGAGGCCAGTACAAATATTAGACAGAGCCATCCGGAGTCTGAGACAGAAGCAGGTATCACTGGTGAAAGTCCTATGGAGAAGCTAGTGATACAAGGAGACCACTTGGGAGCTTGAGGTGGCAATGCAAGAACAGTATCCGGAGCTTTTTGAGGGTACGTCTTCTCAGACCTACTTTGATCCTCTTTAAGTTTATTATACACTTTTATGCTACTTTTGCGCACCCTACTTGGCTTAAGTTTCAGAGATGAAACTTACTTTAAGTTTGTTATGTTGAAATGACCTGTTGCCTTTTTGGGTTGTTTAAGACATCTGGATTAGCCATCAGATGTCTGTCCAAACGTCTGGATAGGGGGTCGAAATCTGAAAATAGAAGGATAGTACCTACTATTCTTTTCCCCAACGTGCACACACGCATGCACACCTCCTCTCCTCACCCCAAACCCTAGCCATTCTCCTATTTAAACCCCACACCCATGCCACTCTCCCCATCCCCACTGACCACCACCTTCATTCTTCCCTCCAGCCGGTCGCCACCTTCCTCCCTTCCTTCCAACGCGACGAGAGGAAAGGAAGAAGAGAGAGAGATGGGATGCGAAGGAGGAAGAGAGGGGAGCGGGAGAGTGGGAGGAGCTCGAGAGGAGGAGCTCAGAGGAACTTGTGCGAGAGGAGGAGGAGCTCACGAACGTGGGCTTCACGGCCTCTTGAAGTTACCGGTGTCGCAACTGCAGGCGTCGCGGAGGGGTTCCGCGCGGAGAAGAAGGCTCGCGGAGGTTCTGCGTACTGGATATTTTCCAGTATCATACATCTGGAGCATCTCCCAGATGTTTGGAATAGTAGAAAGACGTCCAGAGCTGAGGTCGAACGTCTGAAAGATGCTCAGTGCTCAGGTACGTGCTTCTATGTGATTTACGGCCATGCAAGCCTTATCGCAGGTTTTGTCTAGCCGATTTTAGCCCTGCGCATGTGTACACAAGAGCAGAGAGTTGGAAAGGCACGGGGTGCACCCTGACCGTACCTTCAGACGATCGGAAGGAGAGTCTGACGTCTGGAACTCACCTCATACGATCATGGAAGGGTCTGGACATCCGAGATAGCCGCAAGAAACCCAAGGTTAGTATTGATGTCTTTTAAGACATCTGGGACTAGACCTAGAAGTCTGATTTTGGACAGTATGAGTGTTTTGGCCCATTTAGGGCCCAAATGAATCGAATTTCTGCAAATGAACTACTATTTTTTGCTTGAGTGTCTCTACATGTTAGTGTCACTTGTATACAGTTTTGGACTCATTTGATGCAGTTGGTTAATTGTATAGGTCTCCAGCCAATCGAGTACGTAGGAGTCGTGAAGGCGACGGGATCTAAGATCCGAGCCCCCATTCCTCCCGTGTTTGCCGGTAGAGTGGTTTACATTAATATTATGATTTAAATAAATGAACTGCATCCTTAGAATAACTTGAATGAACCCTAGGATGAGAATGAACCCTAAGGCAGGAACATATTTGTATGATTTGAGCTATACTGTATACTTGAGATACATGTAGAACCCTAGGATGAGAATGAACCCTAGGGCAGGAACAAATGAGTATGGTTGAACTACATTGTTTACTTGAGATGCTTGTAAAGCTTTAAATGCTAGCAAATGTACTAGTTATTTAATATGATGCCTTGTCAGTTAGAAAATCACGAGCTGCCTATTCTAAGAATAGAAACGGATAATGTAAATAGAGAGATCTGAATGTTTGGAATATGAAATGAAACGAATACCAGCATGAACCCTACGGGGAATTAGGAGGAAAACTCTTGTAGACGAGAAGTGAGCTGGCCCTTGTGTATGCAGTACCAAGGAGAGCCACTGTGCCTTTAGTGTAGAGGGGTACTAGCCATCAATTGGGTTGAGCTCCAGGGTCAGGCCTAGACACTCTACACCGACTCTGTTTGGCCCTTGTGTACGTGGTACTGAGGTGAGCTACTTAGTGTAGGAAGGGAGCTAGCCGCCCCAAGGGGCCCGAGGTTAGGACTAGCCACCCTACACCGACTCTTGTTAGGCCCACTGGGTAAACCGAGATAGTCGAATGAGGGTACGTGGACTGTGGAGGGGCGAGACTCCTATTCTGATCTGTTCTAAGAGGACAAGGCCCTGTATTGTTCCGTGCTATACCTTTAGGCGTACCCGTTAGCGAAAATGACTGACCGTGTGCCAGTGCATCATAGCTACTTGCACGCTTATCACGCGTGCCGTAGTCACCGCTACGTCGCGACCGTGACCTCAGCGTGGTTGACTGGGTGTAGGATTACCACGGGGGACTCTCCCGACCATGAGAGCACCACGTGTACCTCCTACATCATGGAAAAGACTATAATCAAGATTGCTCCCGTGAGGAACAGGCCAGATCAAGATATGATCTAAGTGAATAAAGGAACAAAAAATTAGAAGTACTTGGTTGAACTAAATGAAAATGGATAGTTGTTTAATTGCATTAATTAATTGCTTGTCTTAATTACATATAAATGGCTAAATTACCACTCTACTCAACGTTCGCTGACTCCGAAAATTTTACAACCTTGTTCAGGTCAGGGAGTTGAGCAGCCAGCACCACCAGCTGCAGAGGGAGCTGGGCCCAGTCAAGCCCAGCCTTAGCTGCATTTTCTTACTGTTTCCCTACTTCTGTTGTAGTAGTGAGTGTTTTCATTCTATGTAATACTGTTTCAGTACTTTTCCGTGGCACTTTTCTTTGTCGTAGTTGTGATGACCTGTAATATTGATAGACTATTCGTTCTGTTTCTTTTATTGTCTCTTGTTTTCTCTCTGCTTAGTTACATTGCATGAGTGGATGTGAATTATTTCCTGCTTTTGGTTATTTCTCGTTGGATGACTAAGTCTTGGGATTAGTCGAGGTGGGCTGGTCTTGGGTCCTGTAGGGATCTGGGAACAGGTCGTAACAGGCCCAAAAACACCAATCCTAACTGAAATCAAATGTTTGTGAAAGGTCCCAGACGTATTAAACAAACTCATAGGCTTACCTTGCTCGGGGTGCCTTCCTCGGATGTTTGGGACTCATTGCAGACATCTAAGGGTGCCTTTAGATGTCTGGAGATGATCCTGGATGTCTGAAATGACCTCGGTCCTCCCGTCGACGCATCTCCCAACCTCTGACACATGTGCATACTCAGTCAGGACTTTGGCAGGAAAATAATGGAAAGAAAATGCTTTTCCAGACGTCTGATACTACCTTTGGACGTCCGACCCGATGTCTGGAGGTCACTCCGAATGTCTGATTCTGCGGAAAAATGATTCCGTAGAACCATTTCTGAATATTTTCTCACTGCAGGAGCTGCTGCAACAGTAGCACCTCCTCGCTCCCTTCGCGAATCCTCTGATCTCGACCTCTGATCTCTCAGTCCTTTGCTCTCCCTCTCCTTCTCCTCTCGCTCGATGGCTGAGTGGTGAGCAAATGAGGGGAAGGAGAGGGGCTTTTATGGAGCAAGGAGGCGTGGGCAAGGGATGGGCAACAGCATGGAGAAGGATGTCGTAGGAGAGGGACGGTGCTGTAAAGGAGGTGAGGTGAGGGTGTCGTGAAAGAGGGATGATGGGGTGAGGAAAATTGTGGGGATACCCCTGCAATTATCCTCTCTTCCTCCCAAGTCTCAAGACAAAACCCAAGGGGGTTTAAAATTACAGGAAAACCCCTATAGATTCCGGAAATGCTAAACGACCCTAGAAAAGGGTCATTTCAGCAACAAAAGCAGCATCAATGCCACTAATAGGAGTAGAGTATGTTCTACCCCCACCACCACCAACTTTACTCATTCCCCTCCTCACCCTCCTTTGGTTCTCCAATTCCCTCCTCCTCCCAACGTTACCGCCACCTCCTCCTCTCTACCCATTGCATGTACTTCCTCCTCCCTCCACCTCCTTCTCCTTCCACAACCACAACAATGTCCAGCATATGTCTGACGAGGACTCTATAGTGTTCCACTCATAGTTTCCAGACACCCATGCTTGCTGGCTTGTTACTCCCAGTCGACTCCTAGCTCTCTATTTCCCTTCGACGAGGACTTGATGATGTATGTTAAGGGCCTAGGTCTGATGGTGGTGGGTGGGGCCTAGGCTAGCGGTGGTGGTGATAGTTAGCAGTAGTTGTGGGCGAGACAAAGGGAGTGGAGGTGATCGGCAGAGGGGATCGATGGTGTTGGAGAGGAGATGGCCAGCAGTCCAACAGATGTAGAGGAGGAAGAGAGGATGGAGAAGGAAGGGATGGGGGGATTGCAGCTGACCTCGAAGGCAATGAGGAGGGGCTGCTAGTGGAAGGAGTTAGTGGTGCACTAGCACCGATGACAAATTGCGATGACGTAGGAATGGAGGGGACTTGCGAGAGAATGAGGTTGGGACTAGGGTATTGCTGTTAAAGAGGGGAGGGATGTGATGGAGAGATGCACTCGAAGGAGGGATGCAATGAGAGATATAAGAGGGGCATCTTCAGCAAATCTAGGACTGCGAGGAGGCGGAGATGGAGAGAGAAAATGGGGGATAGGGTGAGGGTTGCACCAACCTCCCATTGATCCGGTGTTAGGATAACACTGGTTAAGTGCTCAAATAGGGGTTAGGTTAACTCCTATAGTAAACAGGGGTTAACCCCCAAAAAGAGGGATTAACCCTCACCGTAAACTAGGCTTAAGAGAAATTTAAATAGAATTCAATGTCATTTGCATCGTAACTCATGACCAATCAACGACCAAGAAATTATGGCAATGTGACTTTTGGAAATACTTGCTAGGGTGGATTAAAGCAAACATATTTTATGCGAGAAACTCACAGCAATCCTATGATTGCTTGCTTATAAGAGTTAACCTTGTCCATCAAGAGCTGCATGGCTCGATAAGTTTGCAAGTAGAATATGTCAAGGGAACTCTCCTCATCCTCACAGAAAAAAGCAATGAACCACTTTCCCCACCGTTGGGAGTGCTACCACTAACAAGTTAATATGGAGCCTTGTACTTCCTTTACATCCTCTCAAAGAAAGAAAGCATTCGTTTAAAGTGTTGGTCTTCCTTCCCACTCTTTATGGTTGATCAAGGTTTATAGAATAGGAACCTTGACTCGAACAAGCAATCACAAGGAATTCACACAAGGAGTTGATCACCCAGTTCCACCAAAATGGGTGTATGTCTAGGGCGAGGATGATACTTCCAAATAGCACTAGTAATTTCGTGGTACAATCTCTCCTTTGTTTCCTTTCCTCTCGAATTATGTCAAAAACAAAACAAGTTAGCCCATCCTAAGTATTTATAAGATGAACCTCCTCCGATCGCAAGCCTTTTTCTATTCCCACAATCCCAAGGCTTGCTATTAATAGCATTCAATTAGGTAACCATCAGATGACCGCTAGTGCGTATGTTGATGCAATGTTTGTATATTTCTTCTTCGGTCAGCATGGTCAACTGTTAATTGTTCCCTACATTGGGCAGGGCCTACCTAGCAGTCAAGTAGGTGGATCTGGTTAGTGGGTAGTCGAATCCTATTAGAAAGTCGGATCTTTCCTAGCTACTGGATCTCTGTAGGAAGTCAAGTAGCTAGATTCACCATGACGCCGAGTAGTCAAAACCACCCAAGCATCGGGCAATTAGACCCGTGAGGTGATTTTTCTTCCCTCATCAGTTGCCCCCACTCTCCTTGCTTGAGTCAACGGTGGGGAGGGTAGCAAGTTTGTTTTTTTTAACTTTGTGTCTACCATGCCTCTAATAATGGGCTAGGTGATTTCCAGGAGATCCCATCATTGAGAATTAACGTGAAGTTTAATATGTACGTTAGCAGGTAGGGAGCTGCTTGCCACTTATATGGATAGGCTAAGGCCCATTCCTTTGAGGAAAATTTAGGCGGTTAGAATGCCGCTTATATATCTCATAAGCATGTATTTAGGTGGACAAGGTGCCACATATTTATTTCATAGGCATGTCGTCGTGTATTTTTCAAGAAAAATAGGCATGTCACCACCTTATTTTTCCATTGGCCTTGGGAAGCCAACTGCCCGGGTATTTAATTGTACAACATAAGCATCGTCTTCTGTGAGTGATGACCAATCACTACAAAGTTATTTTGTCACTTTCTATGGACAAGACGTGCATTAATTACTGTAATCATGAAAAAATCGTGCCTCGATAATCGAGACGGATCATGGGGACTTCACTTGTCAATCGAATCGCCACGCAATGATTATAAGCGTAGAGACATTAATTGTGCTTGGTGTTTAGCAAGATTTAATAATGTTGCCATCCGCACGTAACCAAGGCTTATAAATAGGGGTAGTTGGGGCAGTAAATGGCCCTACCCCCATGTTTTCGCCATAGAAGAAGAGAAACCCTAGACCTCATAGGAGTTGCCACCACCGGAGGAGCGATTCCATCAGAGAGGAAGGGTAGTCTTCTTTCACCAAAGTTCATATCATTCCAAAGAGGATGTCAGGCATTTCTGGGAAAGGTGAGCCATCCTCTTCTATGCCCTGTCTCTCTAATGAGACGTTTGGATTATACTCCTTTAAATCATACTTTTGTAGTAAACCCACTATTCAAGGGTTTTTGAGGGAATATGGACTTGGAGACATCCAGTTCCAAGCCCGAGGCATTTTGACTTGCCTATGTTCCCCGATTGAAGGGGACTTTTTTGTGATTTGTAAATATGCCATTGAGAATGGCCTTAGGGTACCTTTGAACCATTTTCTTATATCTTTCCTTTCATACTACCGCCTTGCACCTTCCCAACTCAGCCTCAACTATTAACCCATTTTAAATGATTTTACTATTCTTTGCTTCCACTTGGCCATTCGCCTGCGAATGGGGTTATTCCGCCTACTTTTTGGATTGATGCCCCTGAAAGTGAAAAGGGGCAAGCCTCCCTCTGGGATCTACACCCTATATAGTAGGCAAACTAGGTATAGAATAACCGACCTGCCGGATAGTTTAAAAGAGTAGGACCATCACTTTTTTCTTCTCCATAATGTGGAGAAGCTAGAAGTCCCAAACTCTTGGCAGAATTTGCCTAAATATGACTTGCTACCTAGCCCTCATAAGCTTGACCCAGTTGCGAAGGTGGATGCAGAAAAAATATTGGATTTTAGGCCCATAGCCCACTTTGATTTGAGGTGACCGAACGTGCAGGCGACACTTACGTGGGTGGCAGATTCTTACCCCATGGCATGTAAGTTATAGGGTAATGACTTTGACTACTATGTTTCTTATGTAACGTTAATTGTGATCTTTTTTGCTTTTGTAGCCTTTGAACGATTCGCTAGGCCTGACACTCCAAGGTGACTGATGAGGTGTGGCCCATCATAGCTAAAATGCCTAAGTTAAGCTAGAAACTAGGTTAAACACTACATAATTAACAGAAGAAATGGGTTAAGTGTGAGTATTAAGGAAAACAACCTAAAACATCCCTTTTGTGTTAAAAACGCATAATTAGGTCACTAAATGAGATATTCTATTACTAAATGGAAAATGATGATCTAGTTACCAATTGAACACATCTTTGGGCTTAAAAGTTTACATTAAAAGTGAAATCATGATCTTAAATGTTCAATTAAGCTTTAATAAAAACTTCATGGCATTTGAACATTATTAGAACCATGCATTAATGACTTTACATATAGGTCCTTATTTCATTTACATCTATTCATGTTTAAATGCCCAATGACTTATTTGAAAAGCCACCAGGGACCTTTTTGAAAAACTTAAGGACTGCGCTGCATTGAATCTTATCACTTATGGGTTCTCTTGCTATTCTTCTACCCCTTCAACCTTTAAGGACCTGCATGCAAAAAGGCCAACATGCCTAATACTATGGTGCACTGTAGCTGTGAAGAACGCATGCTACAGCCATCGTCCATCCTTTGATCCTTCCATCTAACAATGGATGTTAGTCCACCCTCTGCGTGCCTTTACGCGAAGGATCGTTACCTCACATAGATGTGATCCTGCGATTGAGATTTGGTTTGAGCTTCCCCTGCACACATCTATCTCATCTCCACCATACGCCTTAATCGAGCTTAATCTTACTCTATGGTGATTGGAACCACTGGAGCAGCTACTTAAGCACTTGCTCAAACCCCTATGTGCGCCCATCAACCCCTCTCATACTTCCTTGAATTGATCCTTTCGTCCCCTCCAGTTCATCTCCTCTCTCTATCTCTACTCCATTGCTGTGATGGTGGAGCTCACTTCCTTCGATTCTACTCACCACTAAGGATCGCGTAACTCCCCAAGGCGACCCAGAACTCCACTAGCGAGTTTCCCCTCCGTCGGAGTTCCTCTTCCATTTGTTGCTACAGCCACCAGCTGCAGTTCATTTTAGAGGTCCCATTCTTCCTGTTAGTTAGGTTTTTCCCGCTTTCTAGATTAGTTGTAGTACCTGTAGTGTAGTGTAGGCTAGTTAGATGTAATTTAGATGGTGAATTGGATGATGTATTAGTTTAGATTAGAGTAGTTTAGTCTAGACTCGATCTCGCCCTCTCTGATCAATTTAGATCAGAGAGGTGTTTTTCCACCTCCATTTCAATCCATTAATCTCCCTAATCATCTCATAATGTGTATTCTCTGATTTTCTCGATAATTTAATTCACACTCCACCCATCCACTAAGGTCAAATTTAGATCTAAAGTCTTGGCTTCTAGACCTGAATTTGTGCTTAAAACTCATCTAGGGGGTTGATGGTTATCTTTCTCAACACAATTAATTAAGTTAATTATGCTTAATTATGTGCAAAAGAAAGTAACTTAGGTCAACTTAAATTTGTGTCAATTAAGTAGTACAGGGTCAAGTTAACCTAATATTTTAGATTTTATTCTTTTTAACTGGTTGAGTCCAGGTCATTCGCTAGGAGGCATAACTTAATTAAAATTCACCACTAATCTAAGCTACTTATGGGCATTACAATTAAATTTACTTTAAGAACATGAATTTTGCTTAAGGATTTCTAATTAAAAGAATATGCAAAATTCCATAAGGAAACATATTTACTTTTTACAAGTAAACATGTTTATTTCTTTCAATTTCTTTTAATTACAAGAGATTAAGGACAGAAAAAGTAATTCTAATGAAAATATGCCTTATTACAACATTAAGCTCAAAAGAAATTAATAAAATGCAAGAAATTAAATCACAATTTTTCTTCTTTGTCTTCAGCCTCATTCTTCTCTTCTTTTACCTTTCTCTCTCTCTCTCTTTTCTCTTTCTTATCTTTCTTCTTACTCTGCCTGTTATTTTTCTTTAGCTCTTGTGCCTGTCAACATTACTCCATCTTTACGAGCTCTCCTTCTTCTCCTCTTCCATTACATCCTTTCTTCTTCTCCTTCTCTTCCTTTGCAGCCCTTCTCTTTTGAATCGAACCGGTTTGACCCTTTGAACAAAAAATTAGGTTTTAAGGTTGGTGGCTTGGACCGATCGGGGATACACAGCACCCCTCTCAGGGTGGGACCAGACCCTACTAGGTCCAAGCCTGATTTTTATTTGGTTCGATTTTTTTCCGATTTGCATAGTCTCGAGCCCATCCGGCTTACGGCCTCCCAGGCCCATATGCACACGCCCTCACGAACCCACACTCGCATGCCCACAAGCGCACACACACCCAGGCATGCACACCGCATGCACCCACACACACATGCATATGCTCATGCTCTTTCATGCGCCCTGCGCTGACGATTGAAGGGCCTTAAACACTTTTTACTTTTATGCTAAGGTGGCCGCTTCAGTTCCACCGATGTGGGACTATATTTTCCCTTCTTAGACCAAACTTCAGATGATCATCCCAGCAAGCACAGAGCTCCAATCCAAGAAAATGAAGGCTTGCTGGAAAGCTCTAAGGTTGCTCTACACAATTGTAGTATCAATTTGATACTCAGGGAAGGTTTAGCTCTTCGATTTGAAGGGCAAAGGGACCTTGTTCACTATGGCCATCTTGCCTGCAGAAAGGTGTCTCAACTCTAAGGTCTTGCAGAGAGTCTTTTGACCTCCAGATAAGGTGTTAAATAGGTTCAGAGAGTGCTTCCACAGCTGTTGGTGAAGGAAATGAACTCTGATAAGCTTCAGGAAGGTGAAGAAGCTAAAAAGCTTTGCCAGAAAGCTTCAAAACTTTAATTCAAGTTTTGTTAGAACCAACAAATGGCTAAAGACCTATTTAATCAAATCAAACAACCTCTAGAGGTTGTTAATAATCTATCTGGGCGGATTTTTCATCTAAAACTCACCAAAAACTTACTGTCGTCAGTTTGGGTTCAAAAACAACCCAAACTGAACAGAAAGCAATTTCTTCTATAGAATTGATCAGAGTTCATCCAAATTGATTTAAAATCATTTAAAAGCATCTCAGAAATAGATTGAACTCCTCAATTCCTCTGATTGAATCCCAATTCCCTGAATCAGACTTAAGTTTGACCAATTAGCCTGGAAATTTGACTTTCTAAATTTAATCATTTCAGAGGAAATTAATGCCTTGGTTAGCTTCTCTTTAACCTCAAGAATGGATTCAGACCCTCAGAATGATGTTTCAGTTAAGATTCCTAGGGTTCCAGGCTTGTCGCCTGAGATTCTAAGTGAGTTTGTTCGACAGAACAAACCAAGGTCTATCACAGAGATTGACACATTGGAATGGTCTCAAGGTATGTTATTGATGCTTTTAGACCTTTCGAATGAGACTTAACCCTAACTATCAGTTATATCCAACTCTTCCAGAGTTGGAGAAGACAAAGGTCTAACAGAAGCTTCAGGACTTAAAACCTCAAATAAACTGCTTCAGAATGATCAGTGACCTTCAAATCAGTGATCTGGAGCTTCACGCTAAGTTTTATGGGCTGAAGAGCTCATTTGACTCGCTGGAGCTCGCCGGAGCTTCGGTGAGTCCAGAAAAAGGCTAAAAGTATACAAATGAAATTAAAATGTGCCATTGATGATCTAAAAAGCTTCTTGAGGACACAAGGAACCTCAGGAACACATTAATTTCGTCAATTATCCATTAATTTGAAAGTTATGTAGTGAATTCTCAGCGAACCAATTTTTAGTTTGATTAGGCTTAGGACCTATTTTCTCGCTCAATTGAGTGGAGAAAACAAGTCAAAAAGAAGTTGCGATGGATTATAAGTGGATAATTAATGATCTGAACTCCTGAGTCGCCATTGACAGCGAGCTCAAGAGACTAAATTAAATTAGGCATTTAAGTTATAGATGATTATTATTAAATTAAAATGAGGATAGGGGCCCTTAAGTGATGGTTAAGCGGTGGAGGGCCCCAATGGAGGTGGAGTAAGCTCAGCCACTTCCGCCATGGACAGCGGAAGCAGTGGTGAAGGTGGAGGTGGTTTAGGCGAATATATGATTAATTCAGTGAATTAAAGTGATAGAAATGTTCATGAAAGATTTAAGAAGGTTATCGATGATTTAAAAAGACAAGAGATTTGCTCTAGACAAGCTCACGAGCTCGCCGGAGCTGAAGAAGATGAATGAGAAACTAGCATTACACCTATCTAATCTACCTAACTAACTACTCTAACTAATCTACTTACCTATCCTACTGTTACCTGGACGAAGGAGGTAGAAGATCTCCGTCGATGGTCCTTAACGGAGGAGGAAATTAGAGGGTTGAAGGAAGAAGTCCGGCGAGCGTATGTGGAGTGAAGCAAAGGAACTCCTAATCAGCACTACGTCAGAAGACTTGGTTGACGTCGGTGGAGATCCAGAACAGTCAAAGATGGACGGAGGAAGATAGAGGAAGTGGAGGAAAGTTGCCAGAGTTTGGAAAGAATAGCCTATCGGTTAGCTCAGTGAAGAAGAGGGAAGGGAGCTAACTTGGTGAAATCGAGGGTGTGGAGGGGTATTTATAGGTGGCGGCAGCTGAGACGGAGGTTGAATTTGGATGGAGAAGTAACCACCGACGTCTTCTCCGACGCCGGTGAGGTTATCTTCAACCCTACAATAGGATTGCAGCTTCATCCAGACCGGTGGATGAATCGGAGATGGTGGGCACAAGCTCCAGGAGCTTGGAGAGGAAGGAATGACGTCGGATATGTGGTGATCAGAAGGTGGAAGCACCTCCTAACGTCAGCCGTCGAGGAGGCTGAAGAAGGAAAGAAGAAGAAGAAGTTTCAGGAACTTATTCGTAACGAAAGCTGAGGACCTAAGTGAAGAATAAGGACTCGATTGAAATAAAACATAAGGACTAAAATGTAAACTAAGGTTTTCAAGGTTTATTTTAATTTAAATCTTTTTCAACTTTTTATATATGATTATAAATAAGACAATTATTATATTTAGACCACGAATTTACATTTTTGACCTTTTTAGCTTAATTTATTTAATTAAGTAAGGTTACTTAAGTTATTACATACTTAGGTATAAATTATACTTAAGTTAGTTAACACATTAATTAGATAAATTACTGATAATATTTCGAGTCCAATTATTAATTAAATTATTAATAATATTAACTGGATAATAATATAACATTTTAAACTTATTTTAAGGTCCTTTACTATTTATCCCTTATTTAATAATTAACCCATATATTTACATATTTCTAGTTAATTAACTAGGAAGACTAGTTAATTAGGGGTAATTAGAGACCATGATGAGCTTCTCATCAGGGGTCTCCCATTCATTCCAGAAATTTACAAAGATGCCTTGATCTGATTTTAATTGAATTGATTCACTCAATTCTTTTAGATTTGATTTTCACACCCAATATCACAATTTGAGATTTAATTTGGTGAGAAATGATTTGTATTGAGTGAATTGGATTTTTATGAGTTTAATTGGCTTGAATGTGATGGGCTTGAGCTATTTCAACGTGGTTCTTATCACTAAATGTGTTCTTTCCCAATTTGAAGCTTGATTTCTGATTTGTTTAGCACTTTGGTAGCTCAAGCCAAGAAAAATTAGTGATCCTAATTTGAGGTTTGAGCAATGATCCAATGGGTTTAAATGGATCACCTATAGTTCTTGTACACTAGTCAATGGTGTGTAGGAACTCAAGATGATCATATCACCTCAGTGATTCAAGATCAAAAGCTTTAAAACAAGGCAACATGGGTTTTAAATTTAAATGACATGAAATTTTAGATTTGATTAGAGGTTTTAGGTGATTTGAATAAAGATTCTGAACTGATTCTACGATCTTCTTGTTGTCTATAGCAATGTTCAAGGGACTGATCAGGATTTTTGAATATATTCTCAAGATTCAATATGAGTTTTCAATGGTATATCTTCATCTGGAAATGTTTGATCTTGAAATTTAGATTTCTAGACTTTCAAAGTTTTGCATGATGCTTGGTTTTGAAGGATTTAATCATATTCGAATGTATAGAAAAAGGACTAATATGATCTAGATCAGTCAAACATTGGTTTAAATAGAGCATTCATTTGCATTAGATCAGACCTACTTGGTCAGATTAGAGAAAACAACAGTATCAGCTGCTAGGTTTTCATGGGCAGCAACAACACAATCTGCTGCATTGGTTGGCAGCAAGGGTAGTAGCTATAGCAGCTGAATCAGCAGTTGAAATAGCTGCTAGAAGTTGATGCAATAGCAGGTCTGAAAAGGAAGAATTTTAAGTGGATTTGAGCTAGGATTGTAAAGGTTTAAAGAAGCTGATATTGTATTTTATTGTTAGAACTTCAAGATTGAAGCATTCATGTACCTCTCATTGACTTAAATTCCAGTTGCATGAAGTTGAATTCTTGTTTAATCATTCATTGTCAGTTATGTAAAGTGTTAATCTATCCAAATTGTGTTTTTACTTGAAATCTGAATGAAAATCATGTTTAATGTTTCAAAGATCTTCTTTGGGATGTATTGAGTGAGTTTGAGTGTTTAGATGCTTTTACTAGCACATAGAATGGATTTCATGGCCTTAGGTTTCACCTCCAACATTCATTTAAGGCCTCTTTTGGATGAGGTTTGGAAAATATAAAAAATTGTAAATAAATAAAAGAAACATGTCTTGAGTAGGATTAAGTATTTCTTTAGGTCAGTGTGAAGTTTCAAAGTATTCCGAACCCTTGGGTTGGTAGAACATACTAGCCGACGGCTCATTCTACTCTGAAATTCAATAAAAGAACTATAAAAATCACAAAAAGAAACTTCTCCTCTCTCACCTCACCTTCTCTCTCTCTTCCCTTATCTCCATAAAACATAAAAAGACCATAAAAACTTAAAAATATCTTAAAATTACCATGTACATTGATGTATACACTTCTATTTCAAATAAACGGTCTATTTATGCATGTTATTAAGCATATAATTGCATTCAGCATTATAAACATTGCATAGCATGCATCATTCTGCATTTCGATTAGATTGTACAAATTTTAGGTTAATTTGCACTTTTTGTGGCTAGGGGACAACATAATATTATTTCGAGGCCTCAGATTGAAGATCCAACCGTACGAATTTGATTAGGGCGATGATCGGAGTTCAACGCCTCTAAGATTGCTTCGATTGGACCTCCGTAGAATCAGATGCAGTTCAAGAAAGATCAGAGGCCATGGGTCAAGGTGGTGTAAAATCCGTACCTTAGATGACAAATCCAACTGCATGGATGGGTTCGGATTAATGATTGCAGCCCAACAATGCAAAAATTGACCCAATCCGACATCAGTGGCACCATCTATAAGCATGGGAAAATGGATGGCCCAGATGGCGCAACATGATGCCATCCAAGCCGCTCAAAGCCTCTGACGCTCTCCCTCCTCATCAAAGGTTGTGCGATCTCGACTGTTGGATTGAGATCCAATGGCTGAGAGCGTGCGACCCTTAAAACGAAAATGACATAAAGTGTAGCATAGTGCATTGGTTGCGCGCTCTCTCGCGAAGAGGAGTTGCACGTTTGAAATGCGATTCACCTCTTAGAGCGAGCAGAGTGTGCCCAATTGAAATTGGAGCGTTCGATGGAGATCAAGTGGCGGTGACAGTGGCAACGTGGCGCAATGAGCGCTGCGCAATTAAAACACGTGAGATGACATGCCATCAGACGTGTGATCTGATGCGTGAGTGCAAGGTCAAGATGTCTAGATGCAATCACCGTCGTTTGATGGAGATTTGAGTGCACGATTTGAAGGCGTAGTGGGGATGGATCTGAGCTGTCCAATGCTGATCAAGACGCTGCGAGCGAGCAACCCTTTGCTCATGAGAAATGGCTAAAGAAGAGAAGGCGCACAACATGGCCGCACGAGGATGCTTGGATCAGCGATCAACGGTCGAGGTTGCACATCTACATTCAGTGACGTGTGTTGATTAGCCCATATTTGTGAGTTATTTAGGTATTTGAATTTTTAGACATTAAGTTAATTTTAACATGTATTTAGCATGCATTAGCATAGTCTTTAATTTAGTTTGCATTTTAATTTAGTGAGCATTATACACATTACATGCATTACATAAAATTAGATATTTTATAAGGCTTTGTATATAAATAAGCCAATCTTTTATTTGTTTATTTATCTCTTTCTTTTCCTGTAGGACTCTTCGGCCGATCCACCATGCAACAACTGTGGCCTCGACAATCAAGGAGCAATCCACTCATCCCAACAAGGAAGGAATGGGAAAAGTGGATCTGGCTCCCTCGTGACTCCATTCAAAAGATCAGACCTTAATGAATGGGTGATTTACGAAATCAAAATCAAGGAATTAAGAAAGTGATCAAATGGAATGTAAGGGGAGATTAATGATGATGATGATGTGCATGAAAGTCTCTCTGATCTGAATTGATCAGAGAGATGCGAATCGTAGCTAATTTACTCTACTCCTAAACTAATCTAACAATCAATTATCTATAAAGCAGTAAAACTATACTAAGAAAGCATTGAAAACCTAACTAATCAGAGGAAGGGGACACTCCTGGATCCAAAGCCAGCGATTAAGAAGGACGAAAGGGAAGGAGACCTCCAGCGGATGAAGGTGACTCTCATGGCCCAACAACCGGTGGCTAAAGGTGACGAAATGAGGGAGAAAGTAGTCCCTACCATAGGCCACTAAAGAAGGAGGGAGCTACTGGAGGGGTAGACAAATGGATCACCCAAGGAGGAGGGAGTGATTCAGGTGTGCGCGTAAGCTGAGGGAGTACTTAAGTAGAGTTAAGAGTGATTTAGGTCACCGTGAGGTAGGATTAGGCATTTAGGTTATGGGCAGCCACAATGAGAGGAGAGGAGGGCGGGAAGAGCCAAAATCAAAGATGGGCCATTGGATGGGATCTGGAGGTAGAGGTGAAGCTACGCAAGGAGTTGCGTGAAGCTTTGATTAATTTCGAGCCATCAAATCGAGAGGAAACATGAGTCAACGGTAAGGATCAGCTATGTTCTTCAATGAACAGTGCACCCAAGGTGCATCGCCAACTGTAGGTGTTTTGGGCATTTTGCACAAAGAACCCTCAAGTGAAACGGTGTACAATCTGCAGCAAGGCCCATAAGTGGAATAGAAGCATGTCAGAGCAGTCCCTAGAGTGTTACAATTAGGTGCCTACGGCCTACAAATGGGTCCCTGGAGGCTTTATAATGAATGAAATGTTATGAATGGAGGACCTAAATGTGAAACTCTTAATGCAAGGTCCTATTGATATTCAAATGCTATCAAGTTTTTCTTGAAGCTTAATTGAACATATTAGAAGTTAATTTCACTTTTGATTTGAAGTTTTGAGCTCATTTGTGTGTTCAATTTGCAAATGGATCATCATTTTGTATTTATTAATAGAATATCTTAATAAATGACCTAATTATGCATTTTTAACACAAATTTGGTGTTTTAGGTCTTTTCTGTTAATTCTCACACTTAACCCTTTCTTTGTGTTAATTTGGTAGTGTTTAACCTAGTTTTTAGCTTAACTTAGGCATTTTAACTATGATGAGCCACACCTCATTAGTATGACAACATCTAGATTTCATTTATATTGCATTACGTGCATCTTGCATTATTAATCGCTAGAGGGAAGGTACGTCCTCTCTCTTTGCATCTATATTTGTTCACGCATTTGCATTTAGATTTAATTCCTAGACCACATAATTTGTCTTGAAACGATCTAACAATGTGGTCACATTAAAGCTTTTAAAAAAGGACTAATTAAAGGAGGAACATTTAAAAATCAATTACTTGATTTTCAAACTTGGCATGCAATTCAAGATCAAAAATCAAAATCTTTTATGGTGTATGCACACTGGTATGCTTTTGCACCACGGCACGCATTTAGACACTCCTTAGGTTTGGAACCACTAGGACTAGAGCCTCCTATTACTAGGATCTTAAGTGACCCAAACTTTAGTTCGAAGGTGAAGTTGCCTCCAAACTTTGCAGAGTGAGGGTAGTTAAGAAGCACCACGAAAGCAATGCTTCAAAGGAAAGGCTTGATCCTACTTGCATCCCTCTTTGCCGTGTTTAGTGGTGACTAAACTTTTTGGGCTTTAGGGAGGATCACCTAAGTCCCAGTTAGGTCTTCTTAGGCATATCGTAGGTTGACAAGTAGGACGTAACTGTCTAGATAACTTGATTTGTCACCCACAACTGGACTTAAATCTCAAAAGCTTTAATTGATTAAAGATCTAAAAAGTCCTTTGATTTATGTTTGCTTGGGGAAATCTGACTGTGGTGTAAGTTAAAATGGACAAGGTTGACTTCCATCCTTTTACTTCTTGCCCACACCCTTACCCCCATTCTACGATCTTTGATCCCATACATTGAGATGGTTCATTCTTTGATGGACAAAATGACAGTCATTGGGATTTTCTTTACTCCTACTATAGGAGTATTGGTTTAATTAAGCCCCAAATCAGTGAGCAGAACCTAGGAGCGGGATTTACCTTCCCCAATATCCCACATACTGAAGACATACCCAACCCACCCTCCCTGAATGATTTTAACGGTTGGATAGAAACTCCTAGGTACTATAAGTCTAAGCCTGACTTCTCTCCTATTAGTAATGATGACCTCTCCTCCTTCAAGATGGAAATACAGAAAATACAAGATGAAATGATTGAATTATTAGGGGATCTTCGAGAGCGAGCAAACAAGGAAAAGAAGACATTAGCCACCTAACTTACACCATTAAGGATGACTTCCACCCCTCTATGCTAGATGCATCTCCCATGGGAGAGCCACGCCCTAAGTTGGAGGGGAATTTTGGGGATTATGAAAGGAGGAATAGCTACTTCTATGGGATTGATTTTGAACCTTTCCCATTAAATGGCACTTCCTTGAGAGGTCCACACCTTAAGTAGGAGGAGGACATGCATGAAAGCAGCTATGCATTGGATGAAGAAAGGTGGCAACCCGATGATGACATTGAGGTTAAGTACCCAGTTGTGCTATATTGGAGTCAAAAGAAGGGAATGATGGTACCATTGGAAGACCTCGACCCAGACGATAGTATTTTCGTGACATTTGATGAAGTAGGTCAAAGTCAAGTTGTTAATCCTATCCTCCCTTTAGATGATGATGAATTAAGGGAACTTAAGCACACCCTTAGGGAACCTGACCCTAAAGAAATTCACCTATCTGAGGAGTCAGATGTTACCGGTGTGAACCATTTACCCCAGATAGAGTGCCTTAGGGGAATTACAGAGATTTTAAATGATTCTAGACCTTGGGTAGATGACAAATTACTTATTGAGGAGGAAAATGAATTATGTGAGGAACCTACATTCAGGATTTGAGGTGACACTAAGGGTGATTATGTCTTATTTGAAGAATTACCCCTGAGGATGTCACAGATTTGATCAACTAAGGTTTCCTCTGTGCTCTTATTGATGATATCCCTCCTCATGATGAAATAATGGAAAACGTGGAAGCAACTTCTGTGATTAATGTGGATTCACATATAAACTCTGGGGAGGATTTTAGTAAATAACGAGAACCTAGGGATGAGATTGATAGGGTAATCTCTAAATCTGTTGCTTCCAACATGCCTTCCTTTGATTGGGAATCACCCTCTGATTCGCCTATGTCTGAAGGTGAAATTTTGACTCCATACATTGAACTAATCACTAATGAAGAGCAGGTAGATACTTGTGATATTATAAAGGATGCTAGGGATGCGATTAAGGAATTAGGAAGGCTGTTAGGAATGGACACTAAGCCAATTAGACTCAATCTTGATCTTATGGCCATTCACCAACCATGCAACTTGGACACCCTAGACAATCCTTGGCTTAAAGACATGCTCACTTTTGTTCTAACTGAGGGGCTTAGTGAACCAATATCTCTTGTAATGGGGTACTGATGAGTCCAATTTATTGGACACTTAATTAGCCTAAGTACATTTAAAACATGCCTCATTAGATTGCAATTAGAGTTAAGTGTTAGTTTATATTAATTAGAGAATACTTTGGTAAAATTTGATACATATATATTTATGCAGGGTTTTGAGTGCAAACTTTCACCATCTCCTTCTCCAGCAGCTGAGTTGTGCCTCTCGCAACCTATCAACAGTAGCTCCTCATCGTGGAGAGTTGTTAGAGGAGATCTCGCACGGCTTAAACAAAATGAGGGAAAGTTGGGGAAGATCTGTTAAAGAAGATGCCCGTGCATTGGGTCAAAGAGGAGACTCCACCATGAAGAAAAGGCTATCATCCTCTCCACTATGATCTCTGCCTATACTGTGGACTCAGCATGCATCGCTGTCTCTACACACCTACCTCCGACCTTCGTCCTCTCGTCGATCACATGGTGACAGTGTGTGGCCACCACTACCAGTACCACCACCTAACACCATCGTCATCCTCTCCTTCCTTCTTCCCTTCTCCACCCTCACATGAACCCAAGTCCACATCCACCAACCATCCTCGCTGCATGTGCAGCACAGACGCATGACCATGCCACCCCCCTGTGCACGCACGCCACCACAGCCTCGCACACACTCCTTGCATGTGTGTGGGCAAGCTGCAGAAGCCAGTCACCCCTACTCTCCTTCTTCTCCGTTAGTAGGGGTGAAGAACCCATCATCGGCACCACCCCCTTCCATGCAGCCGTCACTCCAGACCACCATTCGCTGCCTCCTCACCACTGCTGGGTGCGGCTCACCTCTAGCAACCACTTGCCGGAGCCTCATTGTCGGCCATCTTGCCTCCAGTGCGCATAGCCAAGAGAAATCCCCTCCCCTGTTTTGCTACAGGAGGGTGGGTATTAAGTTAAATGAGATCGGTTGAAGAGAGGGATTTTTGATATTGAATTTTTTATTGGGTAATTGCTTTTCAGACCCCTCTAACTCTTTATATTTAGTGTTAATGTTTATTCAAGTCATGTTTTGATATTATTTGATGCTACAACTAATTGGAAAAGTAACTTTGCATCATATTAGCCTCGTACAACATACTTGGATAATGCACTAGAAACATTGGTGAATTTTGTGGTCTGTGCCTCCCTGTCGATACAACCCACTCTCTTGTGAGTGGTTTATTTTAATTATTGATGATTGATTTTTCGCCACTCAATTTCTACTTTGACAACTTATTTTCTTAAGCGAAAATTGATTGTTTAATTGGTGTCGTTGCCAGGGAGGCAATCAACGCAATAAATTCACCTGACTTTATTTCTAATTATTCCAAATTATGCATTTATCTGATCATTATTTATCTTTTCTATGCGAGGAATCTGATGAGGCGACAGGCGTACCTGAGAGATGATGTCGACCTTGAGCAACGTCCACACACAGAGATAATCACAAGAGCCTATGGGCCTTGATCCCACATGTGTGGAGATGCGCGGAGGACCATCTAGGAGGATTCTTCCTCTTAGATTTCTGATTCAGCATTTTAGAGTAGACTCTTTAGGTTTAGTCTAGTAATTTATTTTCTCGCCCTTGTACTCTGGGGCTAGTTTTTGGGGGAGTGTCCTCGATTCTTTAGACTCTAGGTTTATTTTTAGTTAGTTCTTTTGATTGCGCATTTATTATTAAAAAAAAAAATCTAAACTACCTTCTAGAAGCTGCATATCTTTAGGACGACCATCTAGGATTGCTTGAGCAGCATCTAGATTTTCTTACTACATTGCGTGCATTTATACATCGAAGAGTGCTGGAGTAAGGTACGTACTTCCTATCTTTTTGCATCAGTTATCTACACATGCATTGCATTTGGATATAATTAAGGAAAATCACTTAAGCTGACTTGAAAAGATTAATCAAGTGGTTACATTGCTTCTCGAAAAGAAAGTAAAATATACATGAAGTGTTTAAATAACTTGATTGTGGTTTTCAAAAGAAAAATCACTTTTCGTGGGGTGATGCACACTTCCGGCACTGAGCATGCACTATAGGCACTGCACTAGGACTTGGACCCTTAAGGCTATAGGCATCGATCCCTTTATTGGTGCAAACCCTCCTATCTCACTTTGAAATAGTGGTATTAACGTTTGCTCGAGTGATTTAATACTCTAAGGATGGGGACACCCCTTAATGGAATTCAAGGGTAGTTAAGAGGCATCGCTAATGCATCACCTCAAAGGAAGGGTTCGCCTTACCTGCATCCCTTGGTTCCATCCTTGGAGTAACTTTTTACTTGAGCATCTGAGAATATCATTGCAGTAAAGTGTATGTCTCTAGGGCACTCGAAGGTCTATTTTAGGGTGCGTAATTGATTAACAACTTGATTGGTCACCCAAAAGAACTAAAAGTAACCTCAACCTCCTTAATAGCCTTTGACCAGGAATCTCAAGTGCCTCATTTCTCTTATACAACTCATGTGAGAATGAAGAAATACTGCCTTGACTCTATTTGGCCAATCTAGAAAGGTTGGAAGAGGGCTTAAAGTGCTTTGACTCAACAAAAGACCTCTTGCCTTGTGTTTGCTTGGTGTATGCTTGGTAGGCGCTCTCTTAGAAATAGTCTTCTTTTCAACCTTGAGCCCAAGAGAATTATTAGGAAAGCCAACCAAAAAAGAAGAAAAATGGATGAAGAAAGACCTGAAGAGATTAAGGTTGGTGAAAATCAGAGAACCTTGAGAGACTATTTCCTCCCTACAACCCACCAAGCCCTACCTATCCGAAGACCTGGAGTGGATAATCCTTATGAAATCAAGAGAAGCACCATATCTTTGCTTCCCTCTTTTTATGGTACTGCTAGGGAGGATCCCTACAGGCATCTTGAGGAATTTACTGAGGTTTGTTCCACGGTGAAGCTCCAAGTCTTTACTAATGAAACCTTGATGAGAACTCTATTTCCATTCTCCCTTAAGGATAAGGCCAAGCACTGGTATCATACTCTCGATGCAAGGGTAAATGATTAGGCCACCCTTAAGGGAGAGTTCTTGAAAAAGTATTTTCCTATGAGTAAGACCAACCATTACAGAAGAGAGATTATGGGTTTTACTCAACAAGAAGGAGAGCAATTTCATGAGACTTGGGAGAGATTTAATGACCTTCTTAGGTTATGCCCCCACCATCAGGTGCCAAGATGGCAGTTGGTCGAAAGGTTCTATAACGGATTATCTAAAAGGCACAGGAAAACCACCAATGCAGGCTATGTAGGAACCTTCATGACCAAAATTGAGAATGAAGCCTGTGCATTATTTGAAACATTAAGTAACAATTCCATACATATGTCCTATACCTATCAAGAAAGAAAACCATCAATCTTGCAGAGGAAAATAGAGGCCCATGAAGCTGGGGCTACTCAAGATTTGGTTTATCATATTCAATTGTTGAACAAAAACTTTGATAGGCTTTTAGCAAATCCCGACATGAACCTGCAAGCAGCCTCTATCTTTCAGGCTTCAAGTGAATGCTCCATTTTCCAAAGCATAACGCACGCCACTACGGAGTGCCACCAGGAAAATCAATTCCCTAAGTTGATTCAGGCTGACCTGAACGCAACCCAAGGTTTCCGCCCACCTCCTCGCAATAACCTGTATTCTAATCCTATAATCCAAGGTGGCAGAACCATCCAAACTTCCCATGAAAGAAAGGAGATGCTTCCAACTCAGGGAATGCAAGACCCCTACCTCCCCAACCCATATACCAGCCATCCTATGCAAACCCTCCTTAGAATAAGCCTTCTGAGATTGGTGAACTTAAAGCCATGATGAAAGCGATACAATAGCATCAGAATATGGTCATCAAATCTCAAAATATGATGATTACTGATATGCAATCCCAATTTGGTCATCTTACTGAGGTAGTTAGGTAGCAGGATCTGGGGAAGTTGCCGAGCTCTTCTGAGGAGAACCCAAAGGGCAAGGGGGTCATATTTAGGGAGCACGCCTAAGCTATGACCGTGCTGAGGAGTGGAAAGAAAATTGACAAGCCTGATAGCACTCCTACGGTCACCTCTTAGGATTCCCCTCCTACATCAGACTCGACTTCCATCTCCACCAAGGAAGAGCCACACTGCTCTCCCTCGCTTGAAATCACCTACCCTGAGGATGTCGTCATTCCACCACCCCTTTCCTGCCATGACGACCCCTCTACTCAAAAGGTAAGGGTGCCCAATCTAGAGCGCCTATCTGCTCCTAGGGAATCTTCTGTTGTCTCATCTGGAGCCAAGGATAGGATAGATGAAATTATGGATACTTTCAGGCAAGTCCATATCAACTTGCATTTTTTGGAAGCTATCAAATAGATCTCGTCCTATGCCAAGTTTCTAAAGGACTTGTGCACTAAGAAACGTCGATCTAGGAGACAGGTCTAAGCCAAGGTCATCCTACTGACAAGCGTGGAAATTGTGAGTTTTAGGAAAACAACGTCATAGTATAGTCGTGAAATCCCCTTGACAAAAACATTTGTACTAATGAAACTTGCGTAGATTTTATTCTTTTTAGAACTTGAGTCCCGGTCATTCGTTTTTAGGAGGCATGAAAACAAATCGAGATTTGGATCGGCTTTTCTGACCTAAATCTAACCTAACCTAATATTTTTGTCTTTTTGTGTCTTTTATCTTTATTTTGAAACACGAAATGAAACCTAGATCTAGACATGCTAGCGACAATCTAAGTGACTACGTGCATCTAAGTACGCTATGGTGGCTGTGCATGGTGTGAACGAACCTAAGTAACATGGAGACTAACAAATATGAGGACAATCAATCATAGAAACATCATCATATAATTTATGCATAAAAGATTATCACATATCAACTACACTAGAAAGCACATAAATAGAAGAAATCCCTCACGTCGAAAAATGCCACTAAGGCCATCGGCTATGTGTGAGTGTGTAGGCTAGACCTTGGGTATGCAAACCCGTCTACACTAATACCAAAAGAGATGGTCGGCCACAAGAGGCTATGGGTGAGCCTTCATGGCCATCCAAGAAGAAGAAGAAAGAGAGGGGGCAAGTGCACCCAAGTGGAGAGAGGGTAGCATGACCACAAGAAGAAGAGAGGGTGGAGAACCCTTCTTCCTAGCCGTCCTTGAAGCTTTGGAGAGAAGCTTCTCTAGCTTTTCTAGCTGACCATGGAGAAGAGGAGATTGTCCCCTCTATGGACATGCCCTCATGAAGGAGAGTAGAGGAGGAAGGTGGCCTTCTTCCTCTTCTTGCTTAGCCGCCCATGGTGGTGCTTGGAGGAGGAGGAGCACCTTGAAGAAGGTGGAGAAGGATGGCCTTAGGGTTGGAGGGTGGAAGGGAGTGGTCACAAGTTTTGGTGGAGGGGAATGGGAGAGTCCATCATTTCGTGGCTCCACTTTTTGTCCTCATGGGAAGGCTCCATTTGGTTGCCACTTTTGGTGGCTCCAAAAATAGTCAATGCCACATTTTTAGGATCTAGGTTTGACACAAGGTTTAGGGTTTCCAAGAGAGTGTGCGTGGGTTTGGTAGGGGTAAAATAGGAAGGTGTGTGTGTGTGTGTGGGTGTGTGTTTTTCGTAGGGCTAGGTTGTGGGTTTTGGTAGGATTAGGTGCTCAATAGGTTGGGTCAATCTAGATTAGGTGGGTATGGACCTAACTAGGCTTAGGAAAGTCTAATTAGATAGGAGTGAACCTAATTAGGTCTAGGTCAAATCTAATTGGATGTGTGCATGTGATTAGGCTAGGGTAACCCTAATAGGCATGAGTCAATTAGATCCTGGGTGGATCTAATTAGGCTCAAGTGCACCCAATCAACTGTAGATGTAGCCAATTAAGTATGGGATGATTCAATTAGGTTAGGGATAGGATAAGTAGGGCTATGGATAGTGGACTAGACTTAGGAGGTCTCTAATTAGGTTTCCTAGGGTGTCTGATGGGGTTCCTAGGTCAAAATAGGCAAGCTAGGGCTTCCAACACCAAAATCAGGAACCAGAGGCAGTATTAGACATCCAGAATAGTGGTCAAACATCTTATATTACAAAATTGGATGTTTGGACATTAAATTAGACGTCCAATTCTATGTTAGTATGAGTTCTGCCTTCCTAGATTATTATTCTGCAAAAATCAGACATCCAGACAGATGTCTGCACGTCCTAAAAGGTGCTGGAGAGTGGGTTTTAGGTTTTCTAAGGTGGGTTTTGGTTCCTAAGTGTTTGGGAGAGGGATAGGGTGGATAAGAACATGGATAGTGCTATCCATGTTTGGGTTTTGAGGCTAAGGTGTCCTAATGGAGGTGGTTTTGGGTTTAGGAAGGCTATCCTAGGGTTTCTAAGGGTAGGGATAAGGCTATCCTCCTCACTCCTCTTGTCTGGATCAGTCTTCTTCTTCCTTTATTGCTTTATTCTACTATCTCTTGCATCCTAGATCACTTTATTATCTGCAAATAGCAATAAAAACTATTAACTAGCAGGATATCTCATCTTATTCTAAATAGACCGATGCGATGCATGATATGCAAGATATGAGTGCAATATCCATAATTTAAGCTAGGTTCAGACATTATTTAGGTTGATTAGGTCCCATGATTGCTGTGCAATCACCTTCTTGACCATGTTAGCTCGGTGCTCCAACACCCCAAAATGAAGGACCTAGGGGCCTCTTATATTTCAGTGGTTATAGGTAACCAACACATTGACGAGGCTCTGCTTGGTCTAAGTGCGGGGGTGAACATTTTACTGAGCTTTGTCAACGACCTTTTGGGAGGAGGTGATTTAAACCCTAGTCCAGTCATCCTCTAGGTCATAGATAGATCGCTTAAGACACCACGAGGATTATTGGAAGATGTTCTGGTGAGAGTGGAGGACTTCTTCTTCCCTATTGACTTTCTTGTGCTAGATACTGACCCATCTAATAAGCCCACCAAGTCGTCCATTATTCCAGGATGCCCCTTCCTGACTACAGCCAATGCCTTTATCAATTGTAGATTAGGGGAACTTAAATGGGCTTTGGGAATAAGAAGATCCGGTTGAATTTTTTTGATACCTACAAGCAATCCAGATTGGAAGATTGTTCCAGATTGAGGTAGTTGATAAAATCATTGAAGAGACTACTCCAGTACTCTTATGTAGAGATCTCCTTCAAAAGGTCATATCTAAGGACCACCCTCTGACTATTGAAGAAACTGAAGGGGATATACCCGAATTAGAAGAGTTGCTGGGGGTACACACAGAGTCTCTGTCCCCTCCCTAGACCGTGAATGTAGATCCTCTACCTGAGGCAGGGACATCTCAACTTAATCCCTCAATCCAAAAGGCTCTTGAGTTGGAGCTTAAACCCCTCCCAAGCACATTAAAGTATGCTTTCCTTGGCCCTAACAACACACTCCCCATCATTATCCCGTCTGCATTAACTAAATCGCAGGAGGGAGCTCTGCTTAAGTGTTTACAAAGGCACAAGGAAGCAATTGCTTGGTCAATTACTAATATTAAGGGTGTTGATCCCTCCCTTTACATGCATCATATATACACGGACAAGTCCGTGAAACCCTTCCGAGACATGCAGGGAAGGCTCAACCCCAATATGCAGGAGGTTGTTAAAAAGGAGATTCTGAGATGGCCAATTGCAGGAATTATCTATCCCATTTCAGACAGTAAATGGGTCAGTCCTATACATGTGGTGCCCAAAACAGCTTGAATCACTGTGGAAGAGAATGACCACGGAGAGTTGGTAACCACTAGACCCTCAACTGGTTGGAGGGTTTGCATTGATTATCGCCGTTTGAACACGGCTACCCAGAAAGACCATTTCCTCTTACAATTTATTGATCAGATTTTGGAACGACTGGCGGGGAATAGGTACTTTTGTTTCCTTGATGGGTACTCTGGGTATAATCAGATAGACGTCTTTCCTGACAATTAGGAGCATACCACCTTCACGAGTTCGTATGGCACTTTTGCATTCCGCCGAATGCCATTCGGGTTATGTAATGCTCCTGCTACTTTCTAATGTTGTATGATGGCTATCTTTTCTGATATGATTGACGAGTTTGTTGAGATTTTCATGGATGATTTCTCCATTTACGGCTCGTCATTTGACCTATGTCTTTCGCACCTTGATAAAGTCTTAACCCGTTGTGAAGAGGCAAAGTTGGTGCTTAGCTGGGAGAAAAGCCACTTTATGGTCTAGCAGGGCATTGTGTTGGGGTATATAGTTTTCGAGAGAGGATTAGAGGTGGATACCACAAAAATTGATTCCATCTCTAAGCTTCCATCACCCACCAATGTTCGTCAGGTTAGATCTTTCCTTGGCCATGTTGGGTTTCCTTAGAGATTTTAGCAAAATCTCTAAGCCACTCTGCAACCTGTTAGTGAAGGATGTTTCCTTCGATTTTGATGAAAGATGTGGCGAGGCTTTCCAAGTCTTGAAGAAAGCCCTTATTACCGTGTCGATTCTCTAAGCACTAGATTGGACCCTCCCGTTTGAGCTAATATGCGATGTTTCTGATTTCACAGTGGGAGCGGTCTTAGGTCAAAGGGTTAATGGCAAACCTCATGTGTTGCATTATGCTAGCAAGACCCTTACGAATCCTTAGCAAAACTACACAGTCACTGAAAAGGAACTTCTTGCTGTAGTATTTGCTTTGGAAAAGTTTCGAACTTATCTTTGGGTTCCAAGGTTGTGCTGTTTACTGATCATTCTACTCTAAAGCATCTTCTTGCTAAAAAGGACACCAAACCTCACTTAATTCATTGGATTCTACTACTCCAGGAGTTTGATCTGGAAATTAAAGACAAGAAAGGAGTTGAGAATGTGGTAGTAGATCATCTCTCTAGGATCCCTATTGAGGCATCAACCTCGGCTGGCATTATTCAAGAGACTTTTCCTGATGAGTCTTTGATGGTCGTGGAGGCCAAAACTCCTTGGTTCGCTAACATAGTGAACTATCTAGTCATGGGCATTAACCCCAGTACTTGAGATAAGTAGAAGTGAGTCAGGTTTCTTGCTGGTACTAAATTTTATCGCTGGGAAGAACCTGAGCTATTTAGAATAGGCCCTAACTAGCTTTTCCGTCCTTGCATCCCTGATGAAGAACAAAGGAGTGTTCTGAGTTTCTGCCATGACCTCCACTGTGGAGGGCATTTTAGTGGAAAAAAGGCTGCCCATAAGGTTCTTCAATCTGGCTTTTGGTGGCCCACATTATTTCAAGATGCACATACATATGTGGGCGTACTAGATTGGAACCATCAAAAAAGGGATGAGATGCCCCAGCAACCTATTCTCCCTGTTGAGATCTTTGACATTTGGGGCATCGACTTCATGGGTCCCTTTCCTGTGTCCTTTGGATATGAATACATCCTTGTGGCTATGGACTATGTATCGAAATGGATAGAAGCCATACCCACGTAAACCAATGACCATTCCATGGTCTTGGATTTTGTTAAGACTAATATCATTTCTCGGTACTGGTGCCCAAGAACGACCATAAGTGATGGAGGACCTTACTTCAAGAACGTGCACTTCACAAGACTACTCTAAAATTTAGGAGTGAACCATATGATAGCCACACCTTACCATCCCCAAACGAGTGGACAAGTTGAAGTGTTTAATAGGGAGATTAAGCCAATTTTAGAAAAAACTGTGAGACCCGACTGTAAGGATTGGTCTAAAATACTAAATGATGCTCTTTGGTCCTACAGAACAGCGTATAAAACTCCCTTGGGCATGTCTCCTTTCCATCTTGTCTATGGAAAGGTGTGTCATCTTCCTGTTGAAATCCAACACAAAGTCTATTAGGCTATTAAAAACGTTAACTAAAATCTAGATAAAGCGGGAAGGGCATGCATGCTGGAGTTAAGTGAGCTTGAGGAGCTTCATAACGAAGCCTATAAAACTTCTCAAGCTTACAAGCAACGTACAAAAGTCTTCCATGATAAGCACATCATTAGAAAGACCTTTGAGCCCAACCAGTGGGTTTGGCTTTTCAATTCCAGACTTAAATTATTTCAAGAAAAGCTCAAGTCTCACTGGGATGAGTCATACATTATTATCAATACCTTCCCTCATGGAGATGTAGAAATTCGGAACCCTACTTCTGGTACGAGCTTTAAGGTAAATGGGCAACGACTTAAAGCTTATATTACTCTTTCAGATGGCCAGGTTTTGGACGCACTTCACCTTGAGGAGCCTTAGCTCCTCCCACTCTCCTCCTTAGGTGATATTCTTCTATGTCTTTATTTTTCCAATGAGGACATTGTCAGTTTTAAGCATGGGGGGGGGGGGGGGCGTATAACTTAAATATGTTTATAGCATTTATAAATATTTGCATGCGTTTAGGATGGGTGCATTAGCTAAAAAAAAAAATCTCTTAAGCTGAATTGGTTAGTCCCTAGTAGAAATTTTTTTATCAAGAAGGTGTCATTAAAGTTTTTCTTCTTAAATTGTTTCTTAAGTTTAGAATCCAATACATTTACTTCACTTGCACGTAGATTGGGTAATGGATCCTTTTAAGAAAATCAATAAACTGTTTTAGTCTACTGAACCCTTGGATAGTTAATAGGGAGTCAGGAAAACTATCTTCTATTAGATCCACCTGATATTTGTGAGGAAGTAGAGAGACTACTGGTGCACTAAGTCTAGTGTAAGGACTCTTAAAGTTCTGGATAATTAGATGATGATACCTCAAAGTTAGGCATAGTTTTTTCTCTCTGTTCTCACGTGCGAACATTGTGTGAATTCTTAAGAGTCACCAAATAAGGTAGATACACAAAAATTGAGTCCTAATAAAACTATGACTATGGTGGATGGCTACGACAATCCTTCATAGAATCCTTGGCTGAAGGAGGGTAGTGGAGTCACAGGTCAGAAATAAGCTTGTCCTATCCAATCTTTCCCAGTGCCAAGAGTAGGCACTTCCACCAAATAAGCTACACAATATCCTCTTAACCATCATCATTCCTAATAATGCCTCATAAATAAATATGCGTCGTTTTGTGTTAGTAGTTGAAAGAAAAAAAAAGAAGAAGAAGAGAGAAGAAGAAAAAAGGAAATATTTATATTTAGAAAAAAATATTAAGAAAAAGAGAGAGAAAGAAAAGAGTCCGAGTTTGGAGTTTCATCTTCTTGTCATTCCTTTTTCATTATATGTCGATATTTTTGAGGCAACAACAAAAATACACATTGCGATCCACCAAATATGACCCATACCTACTTTTCAGTATTTCTGATCGTCCAAATACTAGTTGAGGTCCTCTAACTTAGTTGTAGGGTTATTAGGACTTTAATTAAAGTGTGAATGCCATGTGAGGCCACCAAATAGTGAGTACATTACAAAATCTGGTGAGATTTGTGATCTCAAAAAGAAAAGAAGGAAAAGAGTGATTGCAAAATAACATCAAGAGAGCACAGTTTTGTTTAGCCTCTCTCTAGGTTAACTCATTTAATAGTCTAGAGATTTAGAGTCTGCAATACTAGATTACAAGTAGCACCAAATGAGTGTATGCCACCAAATACAAATCCATTTAACTTAGTATCTCCTACCTAAGCCAAAAAGCCAGGATCAAACTACAGATTATTTTCTGCTTTATCCTCAAGGGAAGAAGTTGCCTATCCTAATAAAATGTTTACCAAGGGTTAAGCTCAAACTGTAAATATAAGTTGATTTTTTACTTGGATCCATTACCTAGGCTACTATCACTTCACATTTGTCTAGATCTCTAAATTTTTGGAATAAGGAAAGAAAAAATCTTTTGCCCACTTCTATCATTTTTCACTTTTGCTAGAGACTACCAAAATTTAGGCATGGGGGTATTTGACGAGTCCAATTTATTGGACACTTAATTAGCCTAAGTATATTTAAAACATGCCTCATTAGATTGCAATTAGAGTTAAGTGTTAGTTTATATTAATTAGAGAATACTTTGGTAAAATTTGATACATATATATTTATGCAGGGTTTTGAGTGCAAACTTTCACCATCTCCTCCACCAACAGTTGAGCCGTGCCTCTCGCAACCTATCAACAGCAGCACCTCATCGCAGAGAGTTGTTAGAGGAGATCTCGCACGGCTTAAACCAAATGAGGGAAAATCGAGGAAGATCTGTTAAAGAAGATGCCTACGCATTGGGTTAAAGAGGAGACTCCACCGTGAAGAAAAGACTATCATCCTCTCCACCGTGATCTCTGCCTGCACTGTGGACTCAACGTGCGCCATTGTCTCTGCGCACCTACCTCCGGCCTTCGTCCTCTCATCGGTCGCACGGTGACAGTGTGCGACCACCACTACCAGTACCACCGCCTAACACCACCATCATCCTCTCCTTCCTTCTTCCCTTCTCCACCCTCAGCGTGAACCAAACTCCACATCCACTAGCCATCCTCGCCGTGTGTGCACCACAGACACACGGCCATGCCACCCCCTGTGTGCACACGCAACCACAGCCTCTCTCACACTCCTTGCATGCGTGTGCACAAGCTGCAGAAGCCAGTCACCCTTCCTCTCCTTCTTCTCCGTCAGCAAGGGTGAAGAACCCATCACCGGTGCCGCCCCTTTCCACGCAGCCGTCACTCCAGGCCACTGTCGACCGCCTCCTCACCGCTGCCGAGTGCAGCCCACCTCTAGCAACCGTCGGCGAGAGCCTCACCGCCAGCCATCTCACCTCCCGTGTGCACGGCTAAGAGAAATCCCCTCCCTTATTTTGCTACAGGAGGGGGGTATTAAGTTAAATGAGATCAGTTGAAGAGAGGGATTTTTGATATTGAATTTTTTATTGGGTAATTGCTTCTCAGACCCCCTGACTCTTTATATTTGGTGTTAATGTTTATTCAAGTCATGTTTTAATCTTATTTGATGCTACAACTAATTGGCAAAGTAACTTTGCATCATATTAGCCTCGTACAACATACTTGGATAATGCACTAGAAACATTGGTGAATTTTGTGGTCTGTGCCTCCCTATGGATACGACATGCTCTCTTGTGAGTGGTTTATTTTAATTATTGATGATTGATTTCTCACTGCTCAATTTCTACTTTGATAACTTATTTTCTTAAGCGAAAATCGATTGTTCAAGTACCGAGTATGGATTGATGCTTTCTATGGTCAGTTCATCACCCTGGGGGTATATCTTTGCACTATTCCTTCTCCATTCCTTTTGGAGGATCCTTGTCATCCTCCCCCTACACCTCTGGAGGTCATTATTCCCACCTATCATTTAGAAACTCCTTTGGTGACCTAGGAAGATTTCATTCCCATCTTGGTTGGGCGAGCATTTGCCATTGGTATCCATCATCAACTCGCCAACATCCTAGGTTACCTCTTTTTTAGGCCAATATTGTTACGCTCATTTTTAGGGCCTATTTCTTTGGTTTTGGAACCAAACTTGCATGTTCTTTAGCTACTTAGCTACCAACAAAATAATTGCAGCCCAAATATGACCCAGGTAATACCCTTCTATGCAATGGGGACATTGCAGATTTTAGGCACATGGGGGTGTACTTAGGGGATATACATAGCATTTATACATGGTGCATTCATGCATTTAGTTAAAACATTCTGCATTGCATACATTTGCATTTATTAAAAAAAAAATTGCATTGGGTTAACTAGCTGGGCCCTGCATTCGTAGGCATAAGACCAAAATTTTAGGTTAGACTAAGTTGACTCTAGGTGTCTGACTTTAGAAGCTAAGTTGAACTACTAGCTTTAGACCCTTAAGGTCCTTTGTGGACTTAAAAACTTAAGTAGAAGTTAAGTTGCAGACCATTTCTCAAGAGGTTGAGGAAGGAAAGCTAAGGATTGAGTTAAAGGCTAGGTGGTACCTAGTGTCTCTTTCTACCTTTCAATTTACGGGCCCACGTAACCTAAGCATCCACATTTCACACACACTTGGTCTTGTGTAAATAGTGGTCACCTTAATTCCTTTCATAAAGAAAATTTGCTTCTCTCGGTTCAAACTTAGGTGAAGCTTGAAAACATAACTTGATTAGATGAGTTCCTTCCACATGAAAGGTGGAGTATATACTCACCTTGATGATGCGATGATAACATGTCATCTCCTCGGCGCTTGTCTCTTAGGATATCCATCCTACTGGGGGCATGTAAGTGCACTGTGTGGTTCAGGTATCATGGGCGGCCCTATCTCGAAGTGCCAATTACCACAGGCCTGAATTTGCTTAAGAAATCTATGGGTGATACTATCTCGAAGTGTCAATTACCAGGAGTTGTTGGGGTCACTATGGGCGGTGCTATCTCGAAGCATCGAAAGCCAAGTACCCTTCGGTGATGGGGACAACGAATCCGACACAAACCGTGTTGCTAACTGATCCAAGGTTAGACTTAGAGAAATCATACAAAATATATATATTAAAAAGAAATTCTTCTTACTCTCTTTCTAGGTTGGCAATCATACCAACCTCAAATAAATCAGACCAATGCACATGCATGGATGCTTTAATCTCTGGGACTAATAAACCCTAGGGTAGAGCTAGAAATCAGGGAAACATGTGCCTGCAACTTGTCCTTACCCGACCTAATTTGTAACTTAGCAACTACTTTGGTACCTTATGATCTAGGGTTAGATAGTTTAACTAGATTTCTATCAAAAAGTTAATTGAGTCAACTTGGATAACTTGGAGTGCTAGGTTGTTGCTTGAATTTGTTAGGGACTAACAAAAACTATGCATGGGGGTATTTGATTAGCCCATATTTATGAGCTATTTAGGTATTTGAATGCCGAGACATTAAGTTAATTTTAACATGTATTTAGCATGCATTAGCTTAGTCTTTAATTTAGTCTGCTTTTTAATTTAGTGAGCATTATACACATTACATGCATTACATAAAATTAGATATTTTATATGGCTTTGTATATAAATAAACCAATCTTTTATTTGTTTATTTATCTCTTTCTTTTCCCGCAGGACACTTCGGCCGATCCACCATGCAACAACTGCCGCCTCAGCAATCAAGGAGCAATCCACTTGTCCCAGCAAGGAAGGAATAGGAAAAGTGGATCTGGCTCCCTTGTGACTCCATTCAAAAGATGATATTGTGTGGCTTATTTGGCTCCCTCATGACAGGCCACACCACCAAATGGAGCTCCTTGTAGCATCGTGAGCACACACAGGTGTGCACTCCACCGTGATCCACCCTCCACCTGCAACAACCACCTGAACAACCCCAACTCCACACACCACCACTATTCATCTTCTTCCCTATATTTTCTTCCTCTGATTTTTCTCCACCAAAAAGAACCCAAACCTCATCCTCTCACAACCTCCAACAGTCGCTAGCACACTCCCCTCAGCCATGCGCAACTGTGAGTGACTACGCGAGCACACGCACTAGCAGGCTTGCCGCACGCATCGCCCGCTCTCTCCGCACCTCCACTATGCACGCATTTGCCCCCGACGCACCATCTGCATGACCTCACCATGCATGCCCTCTCCTCTCCACGCGGTCCTCCAGTAGCCCGCGCACCCCCTCTCCTCTCCGAGCGAACCTCCAGCAACAAGTAGCCACCGCCACCTACACCCTCTTCTAAAATGCAATAGTAGCAAGAAGAGCTCCACCGCTAGACACCCACATTCACGTCCTCTCCAACCAGCCACATCTGACACCCTCGCGACTTGCCGCCACTACCGCCGCGTAGCCCTCGGAGGACTTGTCCTTCACCGCGAACCTCACCTCTAATAAACATCGGTTTATAATCATTCTTATGCATTAAAACAAACCTATCTCTTAGGAATTTAACTCCTCAAACGGATTTTTTTGGGCTGCATTAGGCATAAATAAGGTTATGCATGCATTGTACATTTTGTTGTCTTTTTAATATGTTTTTGTGTGTTAGGGATACACAGTTTGTCAGATCTCTAGAACCCTAACACTCACGAAGTCAATTGGTGAAGGAGAAGCTCAAACCAGCTAGGACTCAGCTTGATCCAGCTCACCATAGCTAGATTCCAACTCACTTGAACAAGGGTTAGCTCATCCTAGCTCCATTCAATTCATCTCAGTTCAATGGCAGCTCATGAGAGCTCATCTTAGCTCACCTTAGCTCAAGTTAGCTCAGATCTAGCTCAGTCTAGCTTATCACAGCTCCCATTAGTTCACTAGGAGCTATAGCTAGCTCAGCTGAGTTGACTGGAGTTTACCCCAGCTCAGGTCCAGCTACATCTAGCTCCACTCAAGTCCAGCAGTTGAAGATGACTTCATCTTAGCTGAGGAAGTTCAAGTCCAGCTCTCGGGGATTCAGCTTAGCTCAACTTTGTTGAGCTAAGCTACCTTAGCTACTCTAACTAGCTAGGTCATCCCCGGGAATATCAGACCCAACTCACCTCAGCATATTTTAGTAGAAGCCAGCTTACTTTAGCTTAGCTTAGCAGCTAGCAAAGAACTAGTAAGCTAAGCCAACTAAAGTAGCTCCATGACACCTTCTTCAGCAGCTACCAGCTCCAGTTTAGCTCCAGACAACTTCCTCCAGCTCCTCTCCTCTAAACCCTTGCTTGAGATGCCTACTCCTCTACCCTACTACTAGCTTAGCTATGCTCCAGCTCCCTTTGCCATCCACCACCCTAAAATTCTACCTAGCTCCACCAACTAAGCCCACCTAAGGCCACCTAAGCTAGCTCCACCTCTACTCCATGTTGGCGCCAACCCTCACCACTCTTCACCCCTCAACCACCACCAAAAGGCACCATAAGTTGGTGCCAAAAACACCCATAACCACACCCCTCTTTCACGCCAACTTTTCCCTCCAAAAATGCCCTCATCTCAACCCTACACCTACTCCCTCAACCCTTCTCCACCATCCAACTAACCCCCATTCTAGAAGCCCCTAGGTTGGCGCCAATTTAGTGGTGTCTCTCCACCACCAAGAGCTACCAACACCACCATAACTACCACCCTACAAACCCCTTAATTTGGCACCAACAACCGCCAACCTTAGATCACCTAACCACCTCCCAAATTCCATCCTAAGCCTCCATCTATAATCCATGCCAACCACCACCTTCCCACCCTATATATACCCCTCCTAACCACCACTAAAAGCCCATCCTCCATTTAGTTTAATTCTACCCTACATCCACCCTAACCTACGGCCAAGGAAGGAGATTCCCCTTCTTTCTTCTTCCTTATGCCACGCCAAGGAGGAGCAAGCTCTTCAACTTGAAGGACGACCAGGCACTGGAGGAGAATTGAAGGTGGAACCATCCACCTTGGAGAAGCATATGGCACGCCCCCTCTTTTTGGGCTTGCCTTGGAGGATATCATCTTGAAGGAGCATAGCAAGGAAGGAGTTGGAGACCTATTTTCAAGCCTAGGAGCCACTAAGCTTGGAGCAAGGACTCTCTTCTTCACCAACCTCATCTGGATAATTAGTGCTTTTAATTTTGTACCCTGATATTTTGTAGGAAAAACATTCCTCTATTAGGGCTTTTGTAAAACATTTTCTTTTCCTAATTACAAAAGTTGCCTTTCACTTGCATGTTTGTTTTCTTGCTTTTCTAGCACCTTTTTCACCCCCTTCTCTAATTACCCTAGGCCTCCACGTGCCTAGGGTGAGCTTAGAGAGAGGAGTTAATTGTCACCATAGTGTTAGTGTAGTGAATTAGGTGTTAGTCTCTTTCTCGCCATCTACTTCGCGTGCTTGCTGTTATTTCAAAATCTAACAAAAACCATATATAAAAAAATGCAAAAAGAAAGTTGATTTCTATTCCATGCAAGAGACTCAATTTTGCAAACATATTGCCTCCTTGGACGACCCTAGATACTTCCCTATCTAGGTTTAAAATTTTAAAAGCGAAATAGTTTTATGCATTACAATGACTTATAAAAATTGAATTTTACAAATCGTGTAAAAAAACAATCACTTTTTGGCGCTGTTGCCTGGGAGGCACAACTTTTCAATTTATTCATTCACTTGCTTGAAGTGAATCTCATCCCCTTCTCTCTTTTCCTCTCGTGTGTGCAGGCATTGAGGGAAGAAAGCGGGATTCTGAGAAGATTGCAGTACCTTGTCTTCCCGCAAAATTTCAGGTTAGTTCTTTTCCTAGTCACACTTAGCCTTAAAAACTACTAAAAAAAATTAAACTTGGCTTTTAGGACCCTAAATATCTTAATTAAGTAGAGTGGTACAATTTAAAATCCATTTTTGCCTGTTTGCACCACTTAACACCACTCCACTTCAAGTGTTGATGTTCTGATTTTCGGGTCCAAACGTCTATCTGGACTTCAAAAATCAATTCTCAACACCTAAGGCCTCCTAAAATCTTGCAATTTCACCCAATGATTCCAATTCAAGTAAGAAACATCTCTTCCAAATTTCAGAGCAATTGGATCTGTATAAAATTTTTAAAATTCGTGGACTCCAAAGGGGTCATCTCCTCTGATCTTCCTATCTTGCTACTGTCCGCAAATTTTAGAAATTTTATACTCGTCCAATTTTTACAAAATTTAGCTTTCTAAAATCCTTGTGAAATTCTACACTCACATAAAATCACAAAAATTTTCTAAGGCCGGTGGTTGTACTAAAAAGTCCAAAATACCCTTAGGTATCATTTCTGGACTTTGACACCAGTACAAAGAAAAATTCTAAAAAAATATCAAAAAAATTCTTAAAATCTCAAAAAAATATTTTTTGGAAACCTTGTTTGAATTGACTTATAGTAGTGGTGTTGCTTTCATTTTTTGGATCACTACTTTAAAAGAAAGCCAAAAACAAACTCATTAGTAGTAAAATTTCTGTCTTAGGATTAATTCAATTAGGGTTTCTTTCAAATTTTTAGTCCCACAAATTAAAGAAAACTTATCTTCACCAATACAACCTAATTTCCTTTTATTTGTGGATTTTCAAACTTGTTTGAATACTTAAAGAGAAAAACCCTAAAACACACTAAACTAAAGCAAATCCTAAACGAAGAAATACATTTAATTATGTGATAACTTGATTACTAATTGGAATCACTTTCCGATCCCTGCACACACCATAAAAATTGAAATAACAGGGCATTACCCCAAATAACGCCCTCCACATTCCCGTGCACATTTAGACACCCAAGCCCAACTTAAAACAAGTAGTCAGTTGACCACTTAAGAACTTCATCCATTTTAGGCTTGATATCTAATATTTAAGGATCATTAAGCGCTCTTGCTTCCTTTAGACAATGCGATGTCAGACTTAGAGGAAAGTCAAATGATGGATGTGGGTTTACACAAGCCCCTGGTTTTCAGGAAATGCTTGAGCCCAATCCACCTCTTTAGTCTAGCCAATCTCTCTTTTGGAATTGGATTCACTTATTGATTTCTTACTTATTGGGTTCCCAAGTCCTAGGTTTTAAGGAGTTAACCTTAAGACAAGACTAGGCTTGTTTGTTTGAATTGCACACTTTCTCTCATCTCTCTCTTCTCCTCCCCTCCTGTTCTTTCCTTTTATGCATGGGCGACGGTCCCCAAATTCGCACTTGGAGGGACCATTTGATTTTGCCCCCTACGCCAAAAGATCGATTTTCCCATCTTCTTTTGAAAAAATGGAAAACCAACAAAATAGGTCCACTAACCCTTCCACCTCCAATCCCACCTCTAACCCTACTCCTAATCCAAATTCTGACCCTTCCACCCAAAACAACCCCCCCACCTTTGACTTCTCGCACTTGGAGCAACCTTATGCTGATTTGCCTCAATCTCAACAGCAAACCCCTACGCCTGATCTCTACACTTTAATGGCAGAGCAGATTGCTCAACTTAAAGCCAATCAACAATTGTTGACTAGGAATATCCAGAACCTAACCAACCAAAGGCCTAACCCACCACTCCATCAGCAGCATGTTGTTCCTCTAAAAGATTTTTATGATCCTACTTAGTATGAGGAACAACCGGGGGTGGTCATACTTGAGGGAGACTTCAAGATCAAGCTGGTGGTTCTGAACCTAATTAAACATTTCCATGGCCTTCCTAGGGAAGACCCATTCAGCCACCTTGAAAAGCTAACTCTTCTTGCACAAACAACCCATTCCTGAAATGTGCAAGAAAACCTATGGCTGATGCGGCTATTTCCATTATCTCTTAAAGATAAGGTCGCTTACTAGTTTAGGACCATTGGTCGACCCATTACCACATGGCCTTAGCTCAAGAGTGCCTTCCTCAAGAAATTATTTCTATAGGTCATACAAATTCTTTACGAAGATCTATTACGACTTTCAAACAAAAATCTGGCAAGAGTTTTCATGATTCTTGGGAAAGATTCCAAGATCTCTTAAGAAGTTGTCCACACCACGAGATTCCTTTATGGCAGCTCATGTAGATCTTCCATCATGGTTTAGAAGATCAAATTCGACGTTTTGTCGATGCCTCGTGTGGCGGTAACTTCGTGAATAAGGATGCTAAAAGTGCCTACGACCTATTTGAAGAAATGAGTGAAAGCTCATTTAATCAAGCTTCCATGAACACATTTTGCAGAACTTCAAACTCGCAGTTCGGTGTTCATGAAGTAGGGACACAATCTATTCCTGTAACTCGCACAAAAACTTGACCAAATGCAGATAAATCAGAAGAAAATTGAGGAAAAACTCACCACACAAACCCAAGCTCCACACAGTCCACATCTAACCTAGCCTAACATTCCATGAAGAGAAAATTTTCACAATCTCAACACTACCCCTGCTGATTATTACCAATATTCTGAGGCCTTCTATGATTCATTGGGGAATGACAACTATCCAAACCCTAACCCCACTCAAAATATTTCTACCCTCCAGGAGCAATTTAGAAATTCTTCCAACTGGAAGAATTACCCGAACCACTCCTGGAGTAACCCAGTTCCTCCCCAAACTTCAATCAATTTAGCGGGTATGGGTTGAATCCGACCTTTCATCCTGGGCCATCTCAACAAGACATCAATGCCCAGATGATGAAAACCCTGCAGGATATGCAGAATAAGATGACGAAAGTAACCCGCACCATCACAAATCTGAATAATCAGATTGGGGCTACTCCCACTCAAAGACCTGTAGGACATTTTCCATTCTAACCCATACCCAACACTAGGAACCAATATTCGAGCAGAAATCAAAACTTTCATAACCAGCCTCCCATAAATCCATTACCTCAATAGCCTCCCAGGTTTTCACAACAACAGGCCCCCCCACCTCCTCCAAATAATAATCCGACTGCACATGCAGTTACGTTGAGGAGTGGGAAAACCACCACTCATCCCAGGTGTAACGACCCGATTCCCGAGTCCCTACGAGACACGAGAACCGGACCGACTCGACTAATCCCAAGACCTAGTCGACCAACGAGGAAGTAACCAAAAGAGCAGCAAAATAAACCACATTCAGCATGAATATAACTAACAGTAAGAAAATACGACAATAAAGAAAGAAGCCACTACAGTATATACCACCACAACAATAGAATAACATTCATAACATAATATAAACTGCAGGTAAAGAAAAGTACAGCGGAAACAAGAACTACTCACTACAGTGGAACCGAAAACAAAAGTGGTACAAGAGAACAGTGGTAACTCTACTGGACCCTACTCGGCCCAACATCCTCTGCAGCCGCTGACCCTGGCTGCTCAACACCTGGTCCTGAAAAGTAACGAGTGTAACACGTCAGCAAAACGCTGAGTAGAGTGGCAGCTAAACTAAAGAAACAGTAAAGTGTACAGTAGCTGTTTTAATTTTCTTTCTTCCTTTATTTACGTCTTTCTATTATCTCAAAATTTATCTATTTCTCAGATCCTTCACTTGATCTCGAATGTTCCTCGTGGGAACGATCTTGATTGCAGTCTTTTTCGAACAGTAGAAGTAGCACGTGGTGCTCTCCTGGCCGGGAGAGTCCCCCGTGGTGATCCTACTCTCAGTCAACCACCCCAAGGTCACGGACAAGCGTAACGGTAACTACGGCACGCGCGATAAACGCGCAGGTAGCTAACCCGCACTGGCACGCGGTCAGTCGTTTCCGTTAACGGGTGCGCCCAAAGCACAGCACGGAACCAGTACAGGGCAGAGCCCTCTCAGTAACAGGGGTCCAACCCCTCCATAGTCCGCGCACCCTCACCTGACTACCCTGGTTTGCCCAGTGGGCCTCACAAGTCGATGTAGGAGGCTAGCAGAACCCCGGGGCCCGTGTGGTAGCTAGTACCTCCCTACACTAGTAGCTCTCCTCGGTACTACGTACACGAGGGCCAGCAAGTCGGTACGAAGTGGCCAGTCCTAACCCCAGGTCCCTGGGGCGGCTGGCTCCGCTCTGCACTAAACAGGGGGACAGTCGCTCTCCTTGGTACTCCGTACTCAAGGGCCAGCTCACATCCTCAATTCTATTCCATTCACCTTCCAGGAGTTCTACTCCTAATTTCCCGTAGGGTTCCAGCTCTTTTAACTCAGCACATTCAAGTTTCACCTTTCCAGTTTCACGTTCATACAATCCATGTTCTCAATCACGTTTATTTATTCATAGCAGGCAGCTGTTAATTCAATTCACAGGCAGCTATTATTTTCTTTCCACATTTTCCAAGACTACAGTATTCATACATTCCACTGGTTTTCCCATCCTAGGATTCATGCCATATCCTAGGATCTATCATACAATCTAGTTTTCCAGCCCTAGGATTCATGCAACACCCTAGGATCTACCATTCAATTTATTTCTCATTCCTAGGATTCATGCAATGTCCTAGGTTCTATTTATGGTTCCATAATTTAACAGATTACACTAGTAAACTTAAAAGCCACTCTACCGGTTACAATAGGAGTACTGGGGCCGTGGTCGGGAATCCCGCGTGCTTCCGCAACCCCCGAGACTGCAACGGAACGGGGTCCTATCACAAGGAGTTTCTCAAAACAGTATTAGCTACTGTAGACGGGTAGAGGATTTAATTCCGAAAAGAACGCAACTCGAAACGCGAAAAACGGAACCCTAACGGGCCCTAAACAGGTCGAAAACAACGAAACAATGCAAAATCAGACGTCTGGAACTTATTCCAGACTTCTTAAAAAGTGGATCAGGGGTTACCTTGCTCTGCGTGGTCTCTCAGACGTCCAGAAGCCTGTGGGGGCGTCTGGCCTAGTTCCCAGACGTCCGATGGTCACCCCGGACGTCTGGAAGTCGCTCCAGTCGTCTGGCACTACAGCCAGACGTCTGATTCGTGTTGGGTGGCAAATCAGAACCTGCGCGTACCCATTTCCTCTCTCTCTCTCAGTACGGTCAGTCGAAGAAAAGGAAGGAAGATGGAAATAACTCACCTTTTAGACGTCTGTACAGTCCTCCAGACGTCGTCCCCGTCGTCTGGATGGAAGCCCAGACGTCTGATTCTGGAAAAATTTTCAGAATCAGAGCGCTTCTCACCCTCCGCCCGCGACGCACGGTCGCGCCGCGCCTCGTCCGCCTACTGCTCGAGCTGCAGCAGGCCTCCCGCGTCACCCCACGTCTGCTGCTTCCCCCGCCGGTCGGCCCTAGCAGCCCCGGCGAGCTCGCCCTCGCGGCCGAGCGCCTCTTCCCATGCGCAGCACCTCCTCCCACGCTCACCGCGGCTGTCGCTGCCGCCGCTCACTCGCGCTCGCTCTCGCGCACCGGCTGGAAGGAGAAGAGGAAAGGGGGCGGAGGTGACGGGAGTGAGGGGGAGGGCGTGGCCTTTTAAGGCCGCGCGAGGAGGAGAGAGAAAGAGCGGGACAGAGGGCGCAGGAGGGAGAGGGAAAAAGAGAGAGAGAGACGCTCGCAGGTCTGCACGCTGAGGCACGTAGACGAAACACGCGTGTCGAAAATAACCGAATCCCAAACGTCTGGAAGGGGTTCTAGACGTCTGGTCAAACGTCTGGGACACCTCCCAGACGTCTTAAAAACATCTGAAGCCACGCGTTCGTAACACCGGGCCTTCACAACAACCTGGTAAAATCCACATTCCTGTGAAAATTGACTCTGAACTCCCACATCAGGAAGAAAAAGAAACACAAAAATCTCAGGACACGACTCCTATCCCTTTTCCACAAGCTCTCCACCCCACCACTAATCGAAAAAAGAAATCTAAGCCCACAACAAAAGAACTCATGGATTTATTTAGGCAAGTTCAAATCAATATCCCTCTCCTAGATGCAATCAAGTATATACCTGCCTATGACAAATTTTTGAAGGCGATCTGTACTCCAAAAAGATAGGCAAAAAATCTAGGACAGGTGCATCTTTGGAGACAATAAGCTCTGTCATACAGAGCAAGTTACCTCCTAAGATGAAAGATCTGGGCATGCCATTAATTTCAGTAATTATTGATGATACTACCTTTGATCGTGACCTCCTTGATCTTGGTGCCTCAATTAATATCATTCCCATGATTTTATCTAAAGAATTTCAGATCGGTGAATTAAAACCTGTTGAGGTTAACCTTCAATTAGCTGACCGATCTACAATCAAACCTCATGGGATTGTCGAGGATGTCTTGGTCAAGGTCCAGAATTGTGTCTTCCCCACAGACTTTCTAGTCCTTGACATTGAGGTACCTGAATCTTTAATGAATGCCCCAATAATTCTTGGACGACTCTTTTTGGCTACTGCAAAGGCAAATATCACTTGCCACACAGGCAAAATGGATATCACCTGCGTAGTCCAAACTATTACTCTTGATATTTTTAAATCCTCCAAGAGATTCGATGATGATAACTTTTTTGAGGACCCAGATACTAAAATTTTGAATTTGGTGGAGACTATGATAGTAGATACCCTTCCCAACCACTAATTTTTCGAGGAATCTGACTCAAAATCAATGGTCGACGAAATTTTTGACTTTGAGACTTGTCTTCCACAAAAATCTATTCCTGATGATCCCCCTGATTATTCCTCTGACCCACCCACTTTTCTCTTAACCCACCCTTGCACACTAACCCTACCTAGCTCTCATCACTTCTCTCCCACTCCCTTTCACTTGGACTTACCACTAAACCCTCCCGAGTTTGGCATTCATCCTGACTTAAAACCATGGCTAAACTCGGATTACATCTACCATTTTTCATCAAATTTTGATCCCCATCTTTATACCACTCAACTTGCTAGGAATCCAGAAGAAGACCCTTTTTATGTGGCCATCCAAGTGTCCAACTATTTACATGATTTTCCATCTTCTGTGCATACCTTCACACCTGACTAAATGGCTTAAAAGATAGCACTGGATGGGAGGTAACCCATCATTTTTCTTGCTTTCTTTTTGTCTTTCTTTTTCCAGGTTTTGACCATCCTAAATCCGTCTGCCTTTCACTAAGGTGATGTCTTTTCCTTCTTAATGCATGAGGACATTGCATATCATAAGCATGGGGGGGTAGTTTTAAAATTTTGATGATCGATTTAGGATTTTCAAAACCTAAAAATATGCACTTTTCTTTTGTCATTTTATTTTCCTACATGCATACCCAAAAAATAAAAATGTTGAAAACCTTTTGAGGAAAATGTTGAAATCGGGACTAAGGTTGAAAACTCACTTTTGGTACAATGGGATTTAATCTTTAACAAACTAGGGATAAGGATACGGATCTTATTATTAGAATTTTAGGGTCTATCTTTAGACTATATCAAATATCCTTCTCTAAAATTCCACCTGAACTCATGATAGTTCAAGTAACTTGATCCTCTTTTGTAATATAGAAAGTATCTGGCTTAGTTTCTGATTCAAAAAATGCATCTCGTGCAAAACTTCTTGGGTCAAATTTCACACACAAGCCAACACCTAAAAATAACTAAAAATTAGAAAAACCTCCTTGTTTGGCCTTAATAAATTTTGAAGTAGATCATTGGTTTGAGTTCCCACCGCCAAGAAGGAGAAAAATGCCTCCTTTAAGGACACGATGTCAACATGTTACTGACTCGGTACTACTCTATATCTATATTTCATATCTTTAGACGGAGCATTAAAGCACATTTTTGCAACTCAAGTGTCTTGGACAGTGCTCTACCTGTAGTGTCAGAGCAAGAGCTTGAGTTTGCTTGGAGCGTCCCTTTGCACCGCATTGTGTTTTGGGGTTATGAGCTCCTGGGTGGTGTTATGGATAGTGCTATCTCGAAGTACTCACGCCAGAGCCCCCTCAAGGATTGGTAACGGGAATGATGATCTCGATACATCTATTATAAGATTAAGCTAAAAATAAGCATGGGGGAGACAAAAAAAAATTTAAACCAAAAACACACCATTATAAATGTTGGCATTTCACAAGCACAGACACAAGGTTTTAAGGGTTATTGCAAGTTGTGAATCAAATTCAAGAGCCAGAAAAATCCCAAATACAATAATTTCGAGTCATCTAAATTAACAAGGGGTTAATCTGTGAATTTTTTGGTGGATATATGATCCCAATTCTTCTAGTTTTTTGGATCCGAAAATAAATCCCGATGTTTATCTTTGACAAATCTCGTACCTCATGTGTTTGAATCAACCAATGACCCGTAATCTCTTTCTCCTCAAAAGTTGAAAATTTGAAAAAATTAGATTTCCCAAAAATAGTGTTTTGTAAAAATTAAAGTTTTGCTAGGAGACTAGCAAAAGATAAGCATGGGGGAGTTTATCATCATTCTTATGTATTAAAACAAACCTAGCTCTTAGGAATTTAACTTCGCAAACGGATTTTTTTGGGCTGCATTAGGCATAAATTAAGTTAGGAATGCATTTTACATTTTGTTGTCCTTTTAATATGCTTTTGTGAGTGTTAGGGATACACAGTTTGTCAGATCCCTAGAACCCTAGCACTCGGGAAGGCAACTGGTGAAGGAGAAGCTCAAACCAGCTGGGACTTAGCTTAATCCAGCTCACCATAGATGGATTCCAGCTCACTTGAACTAGGGTTAGCTTATCCTAGATCCATTCACTCATCTCAGCTGAATGGCAGCTTAAGAGAGCTCATCTTAGCTCACCTTAGCTCAATTCAGCTCAGATCTAGCTCAACTCAGCTGAGTCTAGCTCATCTCAGCTCCTATTAGTTCATTGGGAGCTCTAGCTAGCTCAGTTGAGTTGATTGGAGTTCACCCCAGCTCAAGTCCAGCTACATCTAGCTCCACTCAACTCCAGCAGCTGAAGATGACTTCATCTTAGCTCAGGAAGCTCAAGTCTAGCTCTTGGGGATTCAGCTTAGCTCAACTTTGTTGAGCTAAGCTACCTTAGCAATTCCAACTAGATAGGTCATCCCCAGGAGTATCAGACCCAACTCACCTCAGCATATTTCAGTAGAAGTCGGCTTGCTTTAGCTTAGCTTAGCAACTAGCGAAGAACTAGCAAGCTAAGCCAACTAAAGTAGCTCCATGCTACCTTCTTTAGCAGCTACCAACTCCAGTTCAACTCCAGACAACTTCCTCCATCTCCTCTCCTCTAAACCCTTGCTCGAGATGCCTACTCCTCTACCCTACTACTAGCTTAGCTAAGCTCCAGCTCCCTTTTCCATCCACCACCCTAAAACCCTACCTAACTAGCTCCACCAACTAAGCCCACCTAAGGCCACCTAAGCTAGCTCCACCTCTACTCCATGTTGGCACCAATCCTCACCACTCTTCACCCCTCAACCACCACCAAAAGGCACCATAAGTTGGCGCCAAAAATAGCCATAACCACCCCCTCTTTTGCACCAACTTTTCCCTCCAAAAATGCCCTCATCTCAACCCTACACCTACTCCCTCAACCCATCTCCACCATCCACCTAACCCCCCTTCTAGAAGCCCCTAGGTTGGTGCCAATTTAGTGGTGTCTCTCCACCACCAACACCACCATAACTACCACCCTACAAACCCCTTAGGTTGGCGCCAATTTCCTCCACCCTTAGATCACCTAACCACCTCCCAAATTCTATCCTAAACTTCCATCTATAATCCATGGCAACCACCACCTTTTTACCCTATATATACCCCTCCTAACTACCACTAAAAGCCCATCCTCCATTTAGTTTAATTCTACCCTACATCCACACTAACCTACGGCCAAGGAAAGAGAAGAAGAGAAGAAGATTAAGGGGGCATCCTACCCGCCCCCTTGGTAACACTAAGCTTGCAGCAAGGACTCTCTTCTTCACCAATATCATTAGGATAATTAGTGTTATTAATTTTGTACCCTGATATTTTGTAAGAAAAGCATTCCTCTATTAAGGTTTTTGTAAAACATTTTCTTTTCCTAATTACAAAAGTTACCTTTCTCTTGCATGTTTGTTTTCTTGCTTTTCTAGCACCTTTTTCACCCCCTTCTCTAATTACCCTAGGCCTCCATGTGCCTAGGGTAAGCTTAGAGAGAGGAGTTAATTGTCACCATAGTGTTAGTGTAGTAAATTAGGTGTTAGTCTAAATTGCCATCCCTATATTTTGCTAGTTCCTAGCAAAAAGTGAAAAACAATGGAAGTAACTGAAAAGATTTCTTCTTTAAAAATTCAGAGATCCAGATAAATGTGAAGCAATAGTAGCCTGGGTAGCGGATCCAGGTGAAAAGCCAACTTACATTTAAAGTTCAAACTTATCCCTTGGTAAAATTCTATCGGGATAGGCAACTACTTCCCTCAGGGATAAAGTAGAAAATGACCTATAATTTAATCCTAGCATTTTAGCTTAGGTAGGAAATACTGAGTTGAATGGATTTACATTTGGTGGCTCACACTCATCTGGTGCTACATATAGTCTATTGCTGCAGACTCTAGATCTCTAAACTATCAACTCAAAGAAAGGCTAAACACTGTGCTCTCTTTGCATTCCCTTGCGCTCACACTCTCTTTTTTTTTCTTTTCTTTATTCTTTTCTGAGATCACATATCTTACCAAATTTTGTAAATGTACTCAATGTTTGGTGGCCTCACATAGCATTCATACTTCAACTAAAGTCCTAATAATCCTACAACTAAGTTAGAGGTCCTCAGCTAGTATTCATGCAATCAGAAATACCGAAAAGTAGGTATGGGTTATATTTGATGGATCGCAATAGGAGTTTTTGTTGTTGCTTCAAAAACATTAACACAAAAAATGACATGAAGGAAAACTCCAAACTTGGACTCTAAAACTCCAAACTTGGACTCCTTTTTCTTCTTCTTTTTCTTTTTTTTAGTATTTTTCTAAATATAAATATTTCCTTTTTTTCTACAACACAAAATGACACATACTTTTATTTATGAGTCATTATTAGGAATGATGATGGTCAAGAGGATATTGTGTGGCTTATTTGGTGGAAGTGCCTACTATCAGCACCGAAAAGGAATGGATAGAACAATCGTATTTATGACCTTTGACATTACTACCCTCCTTCAACCAAGGACTCTATGAAGAATGGTTGTAACCATCCAACATAGTTATAGTTTTATTAAGACTCAATCTCTATGTATCTGCCTTATTTGGTGACTCTTAGGAATTCACACCATGTACACACACAGGAACAGAGAGCAAAAACTATGCCTAACTCTGAGGTATCATCATCTAATTATCCAGAACTTAAGAGTCCTTGCACTTGACTTAGCACACTAGTAGTCTCTCTACTTTCCTTTCACAAATATTAGGTGAATCCAATAGAAGATAGTATGCCTGACTCTCTATTAACTATCTAAGGGTTCAGTAGACTGAAAATGCTTATTGATTTTCTATAAAGATACATTACCCAGTCTACGTGCAACTGAAGTAACTATATTGGATTCTAAATTTAAGAAATAATTTAAGAAGAAAATCTTTAATGAAACTTGATAAAATTTTCTGCTAGAGACTAACAAATTCAGCTCAAGAAATTTTTTTTTTTTGGCTAATGCACTATCCTAAGTGCATGCAAATATTTATAAATGCTATAAACATCCTCAAGTTATACCCCCCATGCCTAAGACTGACAATGCCCTCATTAGAAAAATAAAGACATAAAAGAATATCACCTGAGAAGGAGAGTGGGAGGAGCTAAGGCTCCTCAAGCCGAAGTGCATCCAAAAATTGGCCACCTAAAAGAGTAACATAAGGTTTAAGTCATTGGCCATTTACCTTAAAGCTCCCGCCAGAAGTAGGGTTTCGAATCTCAACAACTCCATGAGGGAAGGCATTGATAACAACGTACGGCCCATCCCAGCAGGATTTAAGTTTTCTTGGAAATAATTTAAGTCTGGAATTGAAAGCTAGACCCATTGGTTGAGCTCAAAAGTCTTTCTAATGATGTGCTTATCATGGAAGACCTTTGTACGTTGCTTGTAAGCTTGAGAAGTTTCATAGGCTTCATTACAAAGCTCCTCAAGCTCACTTAACTCTAGCATGCGTGCCCTTCCCACTTTATCCAGATTTAAGTTAACATTTTTAATAGCCCAATAGGCTTTGTGTTGGATTTCAATGGGAAGATGGCACGCCTTTTCGAAGACAAGACGGAAAGGAGACATGCCCAAGGGAGTCTTATATATGGTTCTGTAGGCCCAAAGAGTATCAGTTAATTTTTTAAACCAATCCCTACGGTCGGGCCTGACAGTTTTTTCTAAAATTCATTTAATCTCCCTATTAGACACTTCAACTTGTCCACTCATTTGGGGATGGTAAGGTGTGGCTATCATGTGGTTGATTCCCAATTTTGGAGTAGTCTTGTGAAGTGCACGTTCTTGAAGTGAGGTCCTCCATCACTTGATCGTCCTTGGGCACCCATACCAGAAAATGATATTAGCCTTAACAAAATCCAAAACCACGGAATGGTCATTAGTTCGCTTGGGTATGACTTCTATCCATTTCGATGCATAGTCCACAGCCACAAAGATGTACTCATATCCGAAGGATACAGGAAAGGGACCCATGAAGTCGATGCCCCAAATCTCAAAGATCTTAATTGGGAGAATAGGTTGCTGAGGCATCTCATCCCTTTTTCCGATGGTTCCCGTCTGCTGGCAATGTAGACATGTGCCCACATATGTATGTGCATCTTGGAATAATGTGGGCCACCAAAAATCAAACTGAAGAACCTTGTGGGCAGTCTTTTTTCCACTAAAATGTCCTCCATAGTGGAGGTCATGGCAGAAACTCAGAACACTTCTTTATTCTTCGTCAGGGACACAACGGCGGAAAAGATGGTTAGGGCCTATTCTAAAAAGCTCGGGTTCCTCCCAGTGATAAAATTTAGCGTCAACAAGAAACCTGTCTCGCTTTTGCTTGTCCCAAGTATTGGGGGTAATGCCCGAGACCAGATAGTTCACTATATCAACGAACCAAGGAGTTTTGGCCTCCACGGCCATCAGAGACTCATCAGGAAAAGTCTCTTTGATATCACCAGCAGGGGTTGATACCTCAATAAGGATCCTAGACAGATGATCTGCTACCACATTCTTAACTCCTTTCTTATCTTTAATTTCCAGGTCAAACTCCTGCAGTAGCAGAATCCAATGAATTAAGTGAGGTTTGGTGTCCTTTTTAGCAAGAAGATGCTTTAAGGCAAAATGATCAGTGAACACCACAACCTTGGATCCCAAAAGATAAGACTGAAACTTTTCCAAAGCAAATACTAAAGCAAGAAGCTTCTTTTCAATGACTGTGTAGTTTTGCTGAGGATCCGTAAGGGTCTTGCTAGCATAATGCAACACAAGAGGTTTGCCATCAACCCTTTGACCTAAGACCACTCCCACTACAAAGTCAGAAGCATTGCACAATAGCTCAAACGGGAGGGTCCAATTTGGTGCTTGGAGAATTGGCACGGTAATAAGGGCTTTCTTCAAGACTTGGAAAGCCCACCACATCTATCATCAAAATCGAAGGAGACATCCTTCGCTAACAGGTCACAGAGTGGCTTAGAGATTTTACTGAAATCTCTAATGAAGCACCTATAAAACCCAGCATTGTTAAGGAAAGATCTAACCTGACGAACATTGGTGGGAGATGGAAGCTTAGAGATGGAATCAATTTTTGCGGTATCCACCTCTAATCCTCTCTCAGAAACTACATGCCCTAACACAATGCCTTGCTAGACCATAAAGTGGCTTTTCTCCCATCTAAACACCAGCTTTGCCTCTTCGCAACGGGTTAAGACTTTATCAAGGTGTGAAAGGCATAGGTCAAACGACGAGCCGTAAATGGAGAAGTCATCCATGAAAATCTCAACAAACTCGTCGATCATATCAAAAAAGATAGCCATCATACATCGTTGGAAAGTGGCAGGAGCATTACATAACCCGAAGGGCATTTGGCGGAACGCAAATGTGCCATACAGACTCGTGAAGGTGGTATGCTCCTAATCATCAGGAAAGACGGCTATCTGATTATACCTAGAGTAACCATCAAGGAAACAAAAGTACTTGTTCCCTGCCAGTTGTTCCAAAATCTGATCGATAAACAGTAAAGGGAAATGGTCTTTCTGGGTAGCCATGTTTAAACGGCGGTAATCAATGCAGACCCTCCAACCAGTTGAGGGTCTAGTGGTTACCAACTCTCCTTGGTCGTTCTCTTCCATAGTGATTCCTGCCTTTTTAGGCACCACATGAATAGGACTAACCCATTTACTATCTGAAATGGGATAGATAATTCCTGCATCCAGCCATTTCAGAATCTCCTTTCTAACAACCTCTCGCATATTGGGGTTGAGCCTTCTCTGCATGTCTCGGAAGGGTTTCATGGACTCGTCCGTGTATATATGATGCATGCAAAGGGAGGGATCAACACCCTTAATATTAGCAATTGACCAAGCAATTGCTTCCTTGTGCTTTTGTAAACACTCAAGTAAAGCTCCCTCCTGTGATTTAGATAATGCAGATGAGATAATAACAGGGAGCGTGTCGTTAGGGCCAAGGAAGGCATACTTCAATGTGCTCGGGAGGGGTTTTAGCTCCAACTCAGGAGCCTTTTGGATTGAGGGTTTAAGTTGAGATGTCCCTACCTCCAGTAGCGGATCTACCTTCACAGTCCAGGGTGGGGACAGACACTCTGTGTGTATCCCCAGCAACTCTTCTAATTCGAGTATATCCCCTTCAATTTCTTTAATAATCAAAAGATAGTCCTTAGATATGACCTTTTGAAGGGGATCTTTACATAAGAGTGCTAGAGTAGTCTCTTCAATGATTTTATCAACTACCTCAATCTGGGGACAATCTTCCAATCTGGATTGCTTATAAGTATCAAAAACATTCAACCGAATCTTCTTGTTCCCAAAGCCCATTTTAAGTGCCCCTGATCTACAATTGATAAAGGCGTTGGCTGTGACCAGGAAGGGGCATCCCAAAATAATGGGTGGCTTGGTGAGCTTATTAGATGGGTCAGTATCTAGCACATGAAAGTCAACAGGGAAGAAGAAGTCCTCCAATCTCACCAGGACATCTTCTAGTAATCCCCGTGGTGTCTTAAGTGATCTGTCTGTGACCTGGAGGATGACTGGACTAGGCTTTAACTCACCTCCTCCCAAAAGGTCATAGACAGAGCTCGATAAAATGTTCACCCTCGCACCCAGATCGAGCAGAGCCTCATCAATGTGTTGGTTACCTATAACCACTAAAATATATGAGGCCCCTGGGTCTTTCATTTTGGGGGGTGTTCCATGTTGGAGAACCGAGCTAACCTGGTCAGGCAGGATGACCTTGGCTTGGACCTGTCTCCTAGATCGGTGCTTCTGGGTGCATAAGTCCTTTAGAAACTTGGCATAAGAGGGGATTTGTTTGACAGCTTCCAACAGAGGCAAGTTGATATGGACTTGCCTAAAAGTGTCCATAATCTCCTCCATCCTATCCTTGGCTCCAGATGAGCCAATAGAAGATTCCCCAAGAGTAGATAGGTGCTCTAGATAGGGCACCCTCAGCATCTGGGTGGAGGGGTCGTCATGGCGGGAGAGGGGTGGCAGACTGACGACATCCTCAGGGTAGGTGATTTAAAGCGAGGGAGAGCAGTGTAGCTCTTCCTCGGTGGAGATGGAAGTTGGGTTGGGTGTAGGAGGGGAATCGTGAGACATAACCGCAGGAGTACTATCAAGCTTGTCTATTTTCTTTCCACTCCTCAGCATGGTCACAACTTGGCCATGCTTCCTGAATACGACCCCCTTGCCCTTTGGGTACTCCTTAGAAGAGCTAGGCAACTCCCCCGATCTCGCTACCTAACTGCCTTAGTAAGATGACCAATTTGAGATTGCATATCAATAATCATCTTCTTCTGAGATTGGATGACCATATTCTGATGCTCTTGCATCGCTTTCATCATGGCTTTAAGTTCATCCATCTCAGAAGGCTTATGCTAAGGAGGGTTTTCATAGGATGGCTGGTATATGGGTTGGGGAGGTAGGGGTCTTGCATTCCCTGAGTTGAAAGAATCACCTTGCTTCCATGAGAAGTTTGGATGGTTCCGCCACCCCAAATTATAGGTATTAGAATACGGGTTATTACGAGGAGGTGGGCGGAAACCTTGGGACTCGTTCAGGTCGGCCTGAATCAACTCAAGGAATTGATTTTCCTGGTGGCACTCCACAGTGGTGTGAGTTGTGCTTTGGTAAATGGAGCATTCAATTGAAGCCTAAAGATAGAGGCTACTTGCGGGTTCATGCCAGTTTTTGCTAAAAACCTATCAAAGTTTTTGTTCAACAATTGAATCTGATTAGCCAAATCCTGAGTAGCCCCGGCTTCATGGGCCTTTATCTTCCTCTGAAAGATTGATGATTTTCTTTCTTGATAGGCAGAGGACATATGTATGGAGTTGTCACTTAATGTTTCAAATAATGGCCAAGCATCATCCTCAATTTTGGTCATGAAGGTTCCTGCACAGGCTGCATCAATGGTTTGCCTGTGCCTTTCAGATAATCCGTTATAGAACCTTTCGACAAACTACCATCTTAGCACTTGATGGTGGGGACATAACCTAAGAAGGTCATTAAAGAGCTCCCAAGTCTCGTGAAATTGCTCCCCTTCCTATTGAGTAAAACCCATAATCTCTCTTCTATAATGGTTGGTCTTACTCATAGGAAAATACTTTTTTAAGAATTCTCTCTTAAGGGTGGCCCAATCATTTACCCTTGCATCGAGGGTATGATACCAGTGCTTGTCCTTATTCTTTAGAGAGAATGGAAATAGAGTCCTCATCAAGGCTTCATCAGTAAAGCCATGGAGCTTCACCGTGGAACAGACCTCGGTGAATTCCTCAAGATGCCTATAGGGATCCTCCCTAGCAGTACCATAAAAAGAGGGAAGTAAAGATATGGTTCTGCTCTTGATTTCATATGGGTTATCCACTCTATGTCTTTGGATAGGTAGGGCTTAGTGGGTTGTAGGGAGGAAATGGTCTCTCAAGGTTCTCTGATTTTCACCAACACTAATCTCTTCTTCAGGTCTTTCTTCAGCCATTTTTCTTCTTTCTTGGTTAGCTTTCCTTATAATTCTCTCAGGCTCATGGTTGAAGAGAAGACTATTTCTAAGAGAGCGCCTACCAAGAATACACCAAGAAAACACAAGGCAAGATGTCTTTTGTTGATTTAAAGTTCTTTAAGTCCTCTTCCAACTCTTCAGCTTGGCCAAATATAGTCAAGGCAGTTTTTCTCCATTCCCACGTTAGTGGTATAAGAGAAATGAGGCACTTGAAATTTCTAGTCAATGACTATTAAGAAGGTTAAGGTTACTTTTAGTCCTTTTTGGGTGATCAATCAAGTTGTCAAGCAATTATGCACCCTAAATTGACCTTCAAGTGCCCTAAAGACATACACTTTGCTGCAATGATATTCTCAAATGCTCAAATAAAAAGGTACTCCAAGGATGGAACCAAGTGTTGCAAGTAGAGCGAACCCTTCCTTTGAGGAGATGCATTAGCAATGTCTCTTAACTACCCTTGAATTCCTTTAAGGGGTGTCCCCCTCCTTAGAGTAACAAATTACTCAGGCAAATGTTAATACCACTATTTCAAAGCAAGATAGGAGGGTTTGCACCGATAAAGAGATCGATGCCTATAGCCTTAAGGGTCCAAGTCCTAGTGTAGTGCCTATAGTGCGTGCTCAGTGCAGGAAGTGTGCATCCATCGCGAAAAGTGATTTTTCTTTTGAAACCCGCAATCAAGTTATTCAAACACATCCTGTATATTTTATTTTATTTTTGAGAAGCAATATGACCACTTGATTAATCTTTGCAAATCAGTTTAAGTGATCTTATTTAATTTTGTTCAGATGCAATGTGTGTGCAGATAACTGATACAGTAAGATAAGAAATTCGTACCTTGCTCCAGCACTCTTCTATGCAAAAATGCACGCAATGCAATAAAAAAATCTAGAGGCTACTCAAGAAATCTTAGATGGTCGTCCTATGGATATGCAGCTTCTAACAGGTAGTTCAGATTTATTTTCTTTTTTAATAATAATAATAAATGCGCAATCAAAAGAACTAACTAAAAATAAACCTAGAGTCTAAAGAATCGGGGACACTCCCCCAAAAATTGGCTCCAAAGTACAAGGGCAAGAAAATAAATAACTAATACTAAGTCTATCAGCCTAAATCTAAACCAAGATCTAATAACTTAATCAGGAAAGGCTCCTCCATATGCCTTCATGTATGTAGGATCAAGGCCCACAAGCACCCGTTGCTACCCCTTAGGTGGCATCAAGGACCACCAAGAATATCATCTCTGTCGTGCGCACCTGTCGCATTCGTTTCCTCCAAACAGATGTACCTCACATAGGAAAAAGAAATAGATCAATGAATATATAGTCCCAATTAGAAATCACTACGAACAAGAAATATGTGCAAGTTTACTAGGCCCGTTGCTTCCCTGGCAACGACGCCATTGACAGAGAGAAATTCGCTTATTTATGAATGATAGTAATAAAAAGATATGTCGTTGTAGTCGTGTGGTGGAAAATCTCTCAATCAAAGATTAAATAGATATTAATTTAAACCATAGTAAAAATGTTGTATCCACAGGGAGGATCGAGCCAAATAAACTCACACTAAGTTTCCCTCTTGTTTACTTAAAAACAAGTTCATTCATTCATCCTAATACCAAAGAGAGAACACTAATAGATGAATCAAATAACCAATCTCTAATTGCTGAAAAGATATGGGCCAATCACGCAAATTCTCCTTCACTAGAATACTCGTATAAACTCAATCAACCCAAACATTCAATGGCAACAATTGTGGATTATAAGATCACCATTAAATGTGAGGCTAATAGATGGGGAAGATATTTATGCAATTTGATAAGCCAGCTAATTAGAGCAAACTAAAGGGATATGCTCATAAAATCCATAGAATAAAATATTAATATCTTAAAATTAAAATCCCAACAATGGCATTCAAATGTAATTTTTAATTCGGCATGAAACAGAGCATTTGCTCGCGGCGGCTCGTGCGCACGGGAGCATCCATGGCCAGCTCTGCTGTGTTCGGAGGTGGTCGAGGATGCAGAGAGGAATATGGTGGTGATGGTGGCTCGACAAACGGAGGTCGGAGCTCTCGCTAAAGACGAGGAGGAACAGATGGCAGCGGGTACGACTAGCGGTCGTGCGGGTGGTCGACGGCGACTTTCGTGGACGTTGGTGGCTTCGTAAGGGCGATGCGAGTTCAACGGCGTCGATGGAGCAGAGATTGGAGGTCCGTGGAGCCGGCTGCATAGAGGAAGGAGTCGGTGATGGGTTATGTTTGGGGAAGATGATGACAGTTCATGGCGGGGAAAACACCCACGAACGTCGCACGCAACCGTGCAAAGGTGTGGAGTTGGCGTAGGTGCACAGAGATTGTGTGCGAGCATGGGAGGCTGGCGAGAGGCATGGGTGCAAGGTGCACCTGCTGTGGCACCAGTGGCGTTGGGTGGAGAAGAAGAAAATGAAGGAAAAGAAGAGGAAGTGGAGTAGGTGGTCAATTCTTGATGTTGGGATGGTTGTGGCAAGGGGGGTGAGTGCGGCTAGCGGCTGCTGCTAGTCGTTGGTGGCGTTGGGTTCACGGTGCACGTTCGGAGCATGGTGTAGGTGAAAGGAAGAAGATGGAAGCCGATGATCCCCCCCTTCGTAGTGGTTTCTCTTTCTTTTAAACAAATCCTCTTTGGCAGTAATTATTCTGTTCTTCTTCATCGATGTGAATTAAGGGATTTTGAACCCCTTAGCAACTGCCGCCACCTAAAGGATATCTGGAAGAGAGGTCGGTGGTGGACTCCCTTGTCGATGTCAACAATAAGGATGTTTTGAATAAATTGCAAATATACCCCAATATGTCATTGCATTGTGTCTTAGGTCCTCCTTCATTTTCAATTTGTTGGAGCCATAAAAGGAAAGTTATGTGCAAATACAGAAATAACTTATTCCCCTCTTAAGAGCTTAAAATAATTTTCCATTATTTCCAAGCTCTTTGTTAACCTCAACATCATCTAACAATTATTTAGGTAAATAATTAGTCTACTAATATAGACCTTTCAGAGAGGAGTTAATTGTCACCATAGTGTTAGTGTAGTGAATTAGGTGTTAGTCTCTTTCCCTCCATCTACTTCACGTGTTTGCCGTTATTTCAAAATCAAACAAAAATCATATATAAAAAAATGCAAAAAGAAAGTTGATTTCTATTTCCAAGTAAGAGACTCAATTTTGCAAACATATTGCCTCCTTAGACAACCCTAGATACTTCCCTATCTAGGTTTAAAAATTTAAAGCGAAATAATTTTATGCGTTGCAATGACTTATAAAAATCAAATTTTACAAACCATGTAAAAACCTAATCAACCTCCAACCTTGGGTTTCCATGAGCACACGCCAAGCACAAAGAAATCCCCTATTTCGGGTTTCATTTCTTTTTACATTGCATGCCATTGCCACATATTTTCTTTTTCATTTATTGAATATTTTATGTGGTTGATTTTATGTGAACACCCTTGCCTTTCAATGAAAATACGATTTCAGCATGATCATACCTTGTTATCTTAACTAAAAGGCAATTTTGATTCAATTTCTTGGCGAAATTAATCGTGAACATCTGTTTATGACCCGTTGATAAACACACATGAATTCATGATAAAGCGCTTATTTATGATAGTTCCTAAGCCTAGCATTGCATTCCATAGTATACATATCACATAATATTCATCAAACTACTTTTAGTGTGGTATGTATAAATTGTACAGTAATTCATGCATTACTGTGGCCAGGAGTCAGGGTGGACATCTCGAAGCTTCAAATGCAAAATCCAATCATATGGATGATTCCAGAATGACGATTGCAGTCTGGCAACGCGAAAATCACCTCGATCCGAGCACCGTGGCATCCTCTGCAAGCAAAGAAAGGTGGATGGTCCAGATAGTGCTATGTAGCACCATCTGGAGCATCCAAGGCTGCCTGACGTCTCTCCAAGGTCTTCTCAACGAGCAATCTCAGCTGTTGGATGAAAATCCAACAATTGAGAGACTCCCTCCACTGCACACCCACGACTCATCATTGTGACAAAAACATGGGCTTGGTGCATTGGTTGAAGCACCAGCCTCCAAGGGAGGGGCGCAAGTTCGAGACCCGTAGAGCCCCCCCCCCCAATTCATCAATTTGGCAGCAACGCGCACCCGCGCACAGGCTAGCACGCACACCGGCGTGCACCAGCACCGTGCACTAGCAAGGCATGAGCGAGATTCGCGCACATAAAGGAGGGCCAGCAGAGTGCGTGCGTGAGCAGGCATGAGTTGGCTATAATGACGTTCTGGAGGTCGCTAATTACCCTGTGACCATTTTTAGTCCCCTCCCATCCACTATATAAAAACTACACACCTCCCTTGCCTAGGCATCTCTACCTATGCTATTCCCACCTACTCCAAAGCTCTAGAAGCCCATCAAAGCTCCCTTAGAGCTCATTCCCAAGTTCCAAAGGCCTCCTACTAATGTAGTGCTCCTATACCCCACCAAATATTCCTCCTCCATCTCACCACCTTCACAGAGAGGCTTGGAGCCATCCTCCCACCTCCATTCCAATAGAAGATACCTCCACCTCCTCATCCCCATTTCGTACCTTGGTGAAGCATTCCTCTACCCTACGTCCTCTTGCATCTCATCCCCACCGTCTAGCCTCTCACCTCCTCCGTTCAAGCTATCGCTAGGCACCGTCATCTCACCAAACAGCCAATTTGGGAGATTTCTTCTCATCTTTATCTCTTTTATATTTTCTTAGCATATTGTAATAAACATTTGAATGACATTGTGATATATCAGATTTGTTCTTTCCACTTTGTGAAGTTATCTTGCTTGTCTCTTTATTACAAAAACATAAAAAAAAATCACAAAACCCTAAAACACCAAAAAGAAATAACACAAAGCGCGGATTTCAATGAAAGTAAATGTTTCCTCCCTGTATTCTACTCAGGACTCCCTTGAAGTTTCGGTAAAAAATTGTATTTGATAACGTGTTTTGCAACTACAGAGATGGTTTCTCCTAACCCCAACTTTTCCCTCGCAAAAACCTGTTCATCACCCATGCGAGTTTTAATAGGCCAGAGCCTCCCTATGAACACAACCCATCTTAATTGAGTGGTAAATTTATTGTGTTTTGACTCGTGCTTTCACCACTTGCTGTCGAACTACAACGCAGTGTTAAATCTATTTTCGTAAACCAAAATAGCATTATATATGTATAGTATGTATAATGTATATGTATAAAATATATGTATATTTTTCTATATATATATATATGTATATATAAGTAGAGATACTATTTGAGCCTTAAATATATATAAATAACTCCAAGGCTTTAGTGATAGCTGTATCCGTTATAGTAGATATGAATAAATGTTAGTCAATATAGTCTTTTGCCTTAAGTTGTACATATTTTTACTATGGCTATAGAGACATATACATATGTTACAGTATATATAGTATATGTTATTAAAGTTAATATTATATGTTAGTGTATTTACTCTAGTGTATATTAATAGTTATTTTTGTACCTATATTAAGGTGTTATTTAGGATAGTTGTACATAAGTAACATAGAGTAATCATACATAGTTTTTGATGCATGTTTAGTTGTAAATATGTTTAAGGCATTGTAGTTAGAATTAATTAATTCTTTTGTACATAATTGACTAATTCATTCATTAATTGATTCATAAAATTAACATTTTAGAATAAAAGAATATTTTTAGAACATAGAGAGTGATGTATATCAATAATTGCCTCCCAGTGAATGATCTGGAATAAATCAGCAAAAATTATGTAAATATATAAAATGATGACATCTATTTACATTGTGACGACTATACAACAACAACGACACTATTAAAACATTATTTTTAACATGCAACACAATTGTCGAGCTCATCAGCGACGTTCCGGGAGCTCCCACGAGACCAGGTGGAATGTAGGGAGGCGTGAATCTAGGGGGCGAGTGAAAGTAGTCAGCCACTGACAAAAGCATTTTTGCACGTTAAAAATATCTTTTCATAAATAATGTCGTTTTGTTGTTTTTAGTACAGTTGTGCAAAAATCCTGAGTCAAAGAAATTTATTTTAACGAAACTCACGTTGATTTTTATTTTTTTGTCACATCAGTCCTGGTCGTTCGTCTTTGGGAGGCATAAAATGCGAGTATTAGAAAGTGGATCCACTTTTCTAACTTAATTTTTTTGGCCTTTTTGCTTTTGCAATTTTTTTTTATGTTTTTAATTTTTGAAAAGAGAAACCTAGATTTAAATATGCTAGCAAAGCTTAAGTGACTACATGCATCTGAATGAGGCCATGGTGGTCGTGCATATGTTAAACCTAAAGTGGACATTCCTACTAGTCTAAAAAAAATGAAGCATGAAATCAAAGAAATGAAGCAATTGATCTATGCTTTATATCATTCACAAATGTAGCTAACACATCTATCAAGCAATAAAAATATAAATAGATGGCCGGCCAAGAGAAGCTATGAGGAAGCCTTCTTCGATATCCATACAAAGAAGAAGAAAGTAGGGTGTCCACGCACCCTTATAGACCTTCCCTTCCTAACTAACCCTAGAGATACTTGGAGGAAAAGAAACCCTTGTACGAGATGAAGAGGACATCGACTTTGATGTTGAGAGGAGAAGGTAGATGGCCTTTGGATGATGGAGAATCAGAGGGAGGAGAGGAGGAGGGACGGATGGGAGAAGGGGGACCTACATGGGATTGGTGATGGGACTGGCAACTCCCTCCCTGGGGAGAAGGGTCTACATGGGGTTTAAATAATTAAGAGAGGGAAGATGCATGGGCCTTGAGTACGTTGGAGAGGAGGAAAATGTATGGTGGAGAGGATTAAATTGGTTGTGGCGAAAATTGTTGGAGATAGAACGAGGACATGGGATTTTCATTGGAGGGGGCTTCGGTTGTTGTTGGGAATTTCAGTAGTGTGTTTGGGTATTGGGTGTGACTAAATTTGGTGGTAGTGTCTAGTTAGGAATAGATGGGGTCTAATTAGGATCTAGGTGGGTCCATACCAGGGAAATTAAGACTAGGAAAGGGAAATTGGCTTGGGGCTTTATTAGGTGGGTTTAGGAATATGTTTATTTGGTGGTATGGGTTCATGGGTTTATTCCTCTTCCTCTTTTCTCATTTTATTTCTTCTTCTTTTCTTTGGCTTCTTGGATCTTTTCTTTTCACTTCCTCCATCTTATTTCTTGGTCTTTTTCTTGATTTATTATTTCTATATGGACCTGTAATCACAAGATAAGACATTATACTATAATTAGGTCCATAAAATGCATTATTTATAAATAAGAAAGCAAACATGATGCAAATGCAAATTATGCATGGAATGAATGTAATATTCATAACTATGCTAGAAATCTACCCTAATCTAGGCATTTTAGAATCTATGATTGTTGCACAATCATATCTGTAGGCCTAAACTTTGCTAGTCCTTAGCTTATGTGTATGCATCCAACTAATCTATAATGTCTATTTATGCATGTTCTTAGTGTTGTAAAAGCATCATGCATTGTAAATATTGCATAACATGCATCATCATACATTTAGGTCAAGTTATTCAAATTATAAAGTAATTTGCTCTTTTTTGTGGGCAAGGACAAGGTGATATTTAATCGGGGCCTTGGATTGAAGATCCAACTGTACAGATCTGATCAGGGCGACGATTGAAGTTCAATGACTGCAAGATCGCTTTGATCAGACTTCCGTAGGATCAGATGCAATCTAAGAAAGATCTGAGATCAAAGGGCCAGGTGGTGTAAATCTGTACTTCGTATGGCAAATCTAACTGCACGTACGGGTTCGGATTGACGATCGCAGCCCAATAGCGTAAAAATCAATCCAATTCAATATCCATGGCACCATCTACAAGTCAAAGAAGATGGATAGCTAGAATGGAGCCTCATGGCACCATCCCAACCACCCAACACCAGCCTAAGCCCCCGCTCCACCTTTGAAGGCGAGTTCAAGAAGCGATCTCAGCCGTTGGATCGAAATTCAAGGGCTGAGGGCACGTGTGTGTTAAAACCAAAGCACAACTCAAATGTAGGCATAGCGCGTTGGGCGAACGCCTTCACGCAGAGAAGAAGGCGCCAATTCGAGCATCCATCTACTTCAAATCGAGTGGGCAAGTGGGCGCGGATGGAATAGCGCCGTTGGATGAAGCGTGGATGGCTGATGCAGGTGCTACGTGGTGACTTGATGAGCGTAGATGTGCACGCGCTTGATGACGTGTCGATGCACGCCTGATCACATGCATGCGTACGCTAAAGCATCAAAGAAGAAGTAACGTTGAGTGCATTTAAGCCGTCCGATCTCTTGATCGGATGGCTGAGGATTTGCGATCGTGGGAGGAGCGCTCAGCGCATGAAGATGAAGGAGCGGTGGGCATGCATGTGTATTTAGCGAAGTGGGGGCTTTAGTGACAGTTATATCAGTCACTAAAGACCCCTACATTAATGTTTTAATGTTAAAATGACCAATTTGCCCCTATTCTCCACCTATAAAAGGACTTACGCCCTCCATATTTTGATCATCCCTTCCTTTCTTCTCTTACCCCCTCCAAAACTATAAGAGCTTGTCCCAAATCTGGGATACTCCATTAGAGTTTAAAATAGAATTTTTCTACCTTCTAATCCCCGTTCGTGGAGCGCCTGCGGTTGTCTTCTTACCGCCTTTCAGGAAGCAGATCCCACTACGACGTCACCCTGCCCCATCCTCTATCTTCCATCTTCGTTCTCCCTCATCCATCATCTCACCACCCTCATCCGGGTGCTCCGTCAATGCGGCTCGTCCTCCAAGCAGCCATTGAGGAGGATAACCTCTCTCCACCTTCTCTTTATCACTTTCTAGTATAGATTTTCCGCTTTTTAGCGTAGTGATTATTTGCAATGAACATTAATCTGTGGCTATAAAATATTTATTCATTCTCTCTCTATTTTGTCATTATTTGTATTATTTGCTCTCTGTCTTCTATTAATTATTCTTTAAGTAGATAGCTAGCGTAGATTTAATTCAATCAGCTAATCTACTTCGTGACAACAAATATAAACATGATTTTTGATCAAACGTATGCCTCCCCATGTTCGATCTGGGACTCCTTTTGAGTTTCGGTAAAAATTATTTGATTGTTCATATTTTCTCGCAAATTACACTACGACGATGGGTTTTCTAAACTCAAATCTTTTTGCAACGAATTTTCGATACAACATTTTGGCACCGTTGCCGGGGAGGCGACGCTCTTTGATTTCTCATGTTTTCCCACCTTACTTATCTTTTACCTTACTTCCTCCTTTCTTATTGTGATTGTAGGTACTCTCTTAAGGCAGGAAAAAGCGGTAAATTGGAGTAATATTGTTAAAGGGTCTGTAAGTAACCCCACCTCCCCACCCCCTAGTTTTCATTTCATCACTTAATAACACAAACCCTAATTAACCTAGGAGCTTGCATAAATCCTAATGTTAGTTTTGATTGTTTGTTTGTCACCTCCACTTGCCTCACCCTTTGCTTATAAAAACAAAAATCTAAATAATGCCATAGGGGTACAAAACATCTTCTGGTTCTTCATACTCAACCAGTAACCCAATCTTTGAAACTAGTACACTCATCAATACATAATTGAGTAGAAATCAGATTAGGTAATCACTTGTGTGCCTAATTAAGTTGTGCATCAGGTCAATTGTTTGAGTTGTTTAGGTAGCACCACTTCAACGAAAAACAACTCATCAAGTAGCTGCCACATAGGTTCAACTTTTAGGGTTTAACCAGACACTCCATATTCTTTTAAGTTTTAAAAGGAAGATATCTTCACTCGTATTTTCAAAACCTGGTGTGCCAACTAAACTTGATTGAATAGACCTAAAGTTGCACCCTAAAAGCTACTAAACAAAGTTAAACCCTAAAAGAAAAATCATCAATTAACCCTATTTGAAAACCCTGGTTGTGCATGCACACACATATCAATCAATCATTAAGGGCACAACCCAGATAAAGGGCCCATCACATTTCAAAGCACATTCAAACCTAACCCTAATTAAAACAAAGTAGACATTGTCCTTAAGGATTGGACTCGCTCTTCAGGGCCCAGATCGAGATTATTTTTTATTAATCCGATTCTATCATTCAATCTAATGTCTAGCTAGGGGAGTACAGTCAAACGACCGCGGTTGGGAGGTATCAAAGGAATCTGAGGTGAAAGCCAAGGGAAGAACATTCTCCCCAGCCCCTCCCTCTAACTGGTTGGATTGACTGGAAAGAACTAGATCAAATCATTCTTTTCATCTCAAGACAGGTTCTAGGAGTCTGTAGATCTTTAGACTACCCTACTTAAGGACATGTTTGATTGTTTGTACTGCAAGACACCTTTCTTCCTCCCACTTTGCCATGGATGCTTCCACATCCTATTTGCATTTCCACTCTTACCCTCCTAACACATCTTATTCCCAAAATGATTATTATCCCAACCAGACTTATTCTCACCCATCTACTAGTTGGGATAATCCTGATTGGGGATACAATTTCGGACTTCCGTGTTCAGGGTCTAACCCTGAATACCATGATTGTGATTTCTATCCTTCTCTGAGCTATGATGATTATAGATCTCCACCCGCTAATGATCAATTTAACCCAATCTACAATCAAGAAGGATACCTTGATTACAACTCTTACCTTCCCCCTGATTACACTGTATGTGAGTCATCACCCCTCTATTTAATCATTATGCAAAGTCTCACCTGAGTTTGAGGCACATGATTTCAGTGAGACAACTGGGCCTGGGGAATTCGATGAATCATTTAGTGGCCCTAAAATTTAGGAATTTGATCCTGTTGGGGCTAGCATGATAGATTCAGATCTTAATTTCACGAAGGATTCAATTCATTGCCCCGATCCTCGATCACACCCCATTGAGCTGACTGATGATTCTGATTTTGAGATCACTAAACCCAAGTCAATTCCGATTTAGTCACAAATCTTGGACGTGGAAATTTCAGATAGGGTGATTAATATGCAGGAGATCTCAGAATCTGAAATTCTGATTATGGAGGATAGGAATTTGGAAATGAAGAAATGGGGAGCCAATTCTGGGGGAAGCAGAAGTTTAAATCTAACGGTTCCTGATGGTTCACGTTTCGCGGTGTTTTAAAGTTATGTTCGTTGCAATATGTTGCGAAAAGCGATTACCAGATTATTTCAATTTGTTACTCAAAATTTAAAGTATTCCGAGGTCAAACTCAGGGAGCAATCTTGATTCTAGAATCATAAAAATCACAATCCACCATAATGTACTATTTTACAAAAAGAATTGTAGAGAATAAGAGTGGAATTAATCTCTCTCTTTCTTCTTTTCTCTCCTTCTTTGCTCTCTCTATCTTTAGACGTCTGATTCTAGGAATCAGATGCCTTAAGTGGCGTTTGCTACAGTGCATGCCCTCTCTTCTTCTTCGTCCTTTCTTTTCTCTTGGATGCTTCTATCACTTCTTCTCCTTGGCCTCTTCTTTTCTTCCTTTCCTCTTGGCTTTCTTCTGTGCGGCAGGCTCCCTCCTCTTTTCTTCTCTTTTTCTTTGGCTCTTTCTTCTTCTTCAGCTTCTTCTTCTGTTGCAGCTCCTCCTTGGTTTCTTCTTTTCTTCTTGAGCTGCTGCATCTCCTCCTCCTTCTTCTTTCTTCTTCCCTACTGCGAGTGCTTTGCGGCTAAGTCCTCGCTGCTCCTCTTCCTTTGCTTCCCCTCCTGTTCCCTGCACAGGCATCCGGTTAGGAAAAACCTAACCCCTACCCTTCCTGCGTATCTCTCAAATTCACTCCAAGGTTCACTCCCCCAGAGCCTTAATCGGGTATGCAGGTCGGGTGACGTGCCCGAGACACAACGCACCGGTGTGGGTGGTGCACGAGGTGTGCACAGGCAGGGTATTCGGGTCGCGAGCCAGGTCCGCGTAGGCAGTACCGCGGACGAGATCGGGTGAGTGAGGGCAAGAAACCTCACCCCTGTGTGACTTAAGGCGATAAGCCTAAGTCACTTTTTCCTCTTATGCAGGAGCGGGCGCGCCTTCACTTCCGAGGTAGGACTAAAGTCCCACCTGCTTCTTCGTGCGCCTGTAGGAGGAAGGCGCGAGCAATTGTGGCTACAGCTGAGGCCTTCGACTCCAATTGAGGGCCTGAGTGCGTGCACGAGAGCATTCCGCACACCTAAGACTGCTGCACCTATGCTGGGCAGACCTAGAGCTGCAGCACTCTTGCTTCAAGCAGGTTTCCGCTCCTGTGCTAATGGCGGAAGCCGCTCTAAATCTAAAAACACGAACACGACCTCACGGCCCTGTCAAATGCCTTGGGGAGCTTCGCCAAGGTGTGGCAAATGTGCAGAGGTGGTCGGCGAGGCGTGGGAATGTCTGTGGGCACGTGCCTAGGGCACACTATCGAGGTGCAGGTGGGTGTGTTGGGGGGCAGTGTGTGGAGAGTGTGGTGGTTGATGGAAAAAGGGAAAATGATCAGGGAGTGATGGTGGAGCTTCTGAAGGGTTTGGCAAGGTGGATGGAGGCATGGAGTGGCAGGGACACCTCGCCGGAGGTCTGGCCGAAGGCGAAGATGGCGATGGTGGACAGTGGAATCGAGGCGTATTTTGGTGAAATAAATTGAGGGGAATTGAAGAAGGGGTAGAGAGGAGTGTTCCTAATCTGATTGAATGGACGAAAGGGGAGAAAGTGCGGCAGGCAGTACCTGCTGTCGCCTGAGAAGAAGACACCAGTGGAGGGAGAGTAGCGACGACGACGGGGTTGGGGGTGCGTGTGAGGGTGTTGCACGATGCGGAGGAAGGAGGTGAAGACATCTCTGCCACTAGTATTGTGGCAGAGCATCTGAAAGGAGGAGGAAGAGTCACCGGAGCTTGCTGGTCACCTGGCCGAAGGAGAAGAGAGGAATTTTGAGGGAAATCTCCGGCCAAATCAAGTCTGAATCAACCAGCGGCCCCTGTCGCTCCTTAAATAGGTGTTGGCAAGGAGATCTCGTGGAGGGAGCATGGGCAGGTCACCGGAGAACGGCCAGAGAAGAGACCCATGCCTCTCGCGCGTTCGCACGAGAGGTATGGGCATCAGCAGGGCATGGGAGGGGGTCCATGCGGAAGAAGACAACGCAGGGAACCCCCCTCTCATTTCTGGGGCCGGTTCCCATACCCTGCGAGACGCCATCCTCCATGCAAAGCCGTCGGAGGCATGGGCAGCTGCTGCAGGTGGCAGAGGGACCGACTTGCAAAGAACGAAGGGAAAGCTGAGGGGCAAAATGCAAGGGTTCAAAAAGCTAACGGTCAAAAGTAATTCTTGAGGACCAATTTGTAAAGTAGGTCAAAATGGCCTTCCCTTAAGTCCAAATTTTGGTACAAACCTAATTTGGACCTAAGGAATCCAACGGTGAAGTTTGATTTTAGGTTTGACCACGTTTGACCAGTCAATTTGCATAAAAACCTAAATTAGGTCAAAAATTAGGTATGATTCTCAATCTAGGTCAAGATAGGTTCCAATGGCCAAATTGATGGTTCTAAACCCTAGGGGATGATTTTTCAAGAATTTTAGAGGATTTAATTGACTTTTATCTTACCTGGAACTTCGTGAATTAAAGCGAGTTTGTTTTAGGGTTATAGAATGTCATTTAATTCCTAGAAGTTGCTATAACCCTTTTCAGATCAAATCATCCCGCTTTCTTTCTTATTAAGCCTATTTGACCTGTGTTTAGACCCTTAGACATCCCGTTTGTGTACTGCATTGGTAAAATTGCAGTTTTACCCCTTATGAGTTGCTTATACTCAAATTTATAGTTCTTTGATTTAGGCTTTCCCTTAGGTTTTGTAGGAGCTTTTGTATACTTATTTAGGTCAAAATGTGCTAGTTAGGGTTTATGATGAGGCTCTCATCATACCCCTATGCCTAGCTTTTGCTAGTCCCTTAGCAAAATTTATGGTTTTAACCTTTATTCTAGAGCATGAATTTCTTCCATAAAGTTTTGATAAGTGTTTTTCCTCTTGTATCCTTGATTAGGTCAGAATGCCAATCATAGGCCTAAAAGGTACTCTAGTACCAACCAAGATCCAGATCTGTCTAGCTTTAGCCTCAGTCTTTAGCAAAGGTTTTTAAGGCTTATAGGAACTAACATAAAGTTTATTAGACTCTATGGTTAAAGAACCCGTGCTTGAGATATTTTTAGCCTTGGTTCAGTTTGCAGTGCGTTTTGTAAGAGAGAGACAGAAGATTTATTTGTTTGGAGAGTTTTCTCTCTCTTTTCTTTTTAGTTCTAGCTTTGGATTGGCTTCACAACACGATCTGTATCGGATTCCTTGTCCCCATCATTAATCCTCAAGGGTCCCTGGCAGTCGATGCTTCGAGATAGCACCGCCCATGGTAACCCCCAAAACCCTGGCTTTCGAGATTTCGAGATAATCCCGTCCATGGTGTTCTGTGGTCGAATTCAGACCCTGGCAATTCACACTTCGTGATAATGCCATCCATGGAATCTGAACCAACAGAGTGCTTACATGCCCCCAGTAGGATATGTAAATATCCTAAGAGACAAGCACCGAGGAGATGATATGTTGTTACGCATCTTCGAGGGGAATTTCCCACCTCTCCGCGTCGGGAACTCATCCAAATCAACTTGTGTTGATCAACTGCTCCTAATCTAGGTGACATTTTCAGAATATTTGAAACGCTTCTGCGTGATTTTGATACTTATGCTCACTGAACCAGACTATGTGTGTGAATTTGGGCGCTTAGGTTACTGAGTCCCGTAAACCAAAATTCAGTTAACGAGGCCGAATATTCCCTAAGCCTTGGACCTAATACTTAAGCTTTTCATTTTCCTCAACCTTTTGAGGAATATCTAGATCTTAATGGGTACTAAGAGTCTATCCAAGAATGCCTAAGGTTTGCGTTCTTACTAATCTTGTTGTGCACTTTCCTTTTTCTTTCCCTTAATGTGGTCTAGAACTTAGGTTAATTCCTTAATTTCTTACTAATGACTATCCCTTTTCTTTTATTTTGTGCTCCTTTTTATCATTTTATTCTTTTTCTCCTCCTATAAATTTTACCGGCTTTCTTCCTCCAAAGCTTTTTTTTTTGTATATGCGAATTTTTTTGTTGAAACCTTTTCCTTATTATTGCACTTTCATACCCCTCCATGCCTAAGATTTGCAATGTCCTCATTGTACATTAGGTGGGTTTTTATTTAGCTTGGTTCATACATTAGGACAGGTATTTGGTGAGTGGATGGGTCGAGGGGACTGTTACGGACGATTTCTAATCTCAGGTACGAGTACCTGAGGTGAAGTTGGCTGTCCTAAAAGATGAACCTAAAGTGCAAAGAAATGTCAGAAAGGGTTTCAAATTTTTTAAAAAGAATGACGGGCTGCCCCCTGTTAAGCACTGAGTTTTACACCATCAGCTGGCGCATTAAGTTCAGGGAGAATGGGGGATAAATGATGATTCAGCCAAATCTGTACTGGTTACGTCAATGAACGGTTTGAGTCTCTGACTGTTCACGACGAAAGGTTCGGAATCGTGGCTGAGAGGACTGATTTCGACGGCTCCATTTCCAAAAATCTATCGGACAAGATATGGTCTGACCCACTTGGATCGTAGTTTCCCAAGGAAGAGTTTGAGTCGGGCATCGAAGAGTAGGACCTTCTAACCAGGGTGGAAGATCTTTCTAGATATGTGCTTGTCATGAAAGGCTGTAACCCGCACTTTGTAGATTCGCGAGTTCTCATACGCATCAAGGCGTAATTCATCAATCTCGCTTATCTCAAGCTTTCTGTGGGTTCCAGCCTTAGAAAGATCCAGGTTGCAGTTCCATACTGCCCAAGAGGCTTTGTGCTCTAGTTCGACGGGAAGGTGACATGCCTTACCGTACACCAGTCTAAAAGGAGACATGCATAATTGGGTCTTGTGGGCGGTCCTATAAGTCCACAAAGCTTCCGGAAGTCAGGCCGACCAGTCCTTCCTGTCAGGTCGAACAGTAACCTGTAGGATTTTCTTGATCTCCCGATTTGATAGCTCAGCTAGACCATTAGTCTAGGGGTGGTAAGGAGTAGAGATTGGTGAGACACCCCATATTTGATCATCAGTGACCTAAACTAAGCATTGGTAAAATGGGTCCCTCCATCAGAGATGATTGCACGAGGATTCCCGAACCGTGAGAAGATATTCTAATGAATGAATTTGATGACGATCTTGTGATCACAAGTTCGGGTCGGAATGGCTTCGATCCAATTGGACACGTAGTCCAAAGCGAGTAAAATGTACTCGAAGCCATCCGAAATAGGAAAGGGGCCCATAAAATCAATCCCCCAAATATCGAAAATCTCGCATACGAGAATCAGCTATAAAGGCATCATGTCGCGGTGGCTCATGTTGCCCAAAGTTTGGCAACGACTGCATGCCTTACAGTGACTGTATGCGTCCTTGAAGATAGTGGGCCAGTAAAAGCCACACTGGAGGATTTTTGATGCAATTTTGTGCCAAGAGAAGTGGCCACCGCATGCCTGGTCATGGCAGAAGGAGAGAATGTCATTGATTTCGTCCTCCGGGACACATCACCGGATGACTTGGTCAGCACCTATACGGAAAAGGTACGAGTCTTCCCAGATGTAGTACTTGGCATCGGAGCGCAACTTGTATTTCTTGGCCTTCGGCCAATCAAACGGGATCTGATGAGATGCCAAGTAGTTTACTATATCAGCAAACCATGGAAGCCTAGTACCAATAGTCAATAGGTGCTCAACAGGAAAATGCTCCGTGATGGGTCCAGAAGGGTCGATGATCTCAGAAGGAAGGCGAGACAAGTGGTCAGCTACCACGTTCTGTCTTCCTACCTTGTCACGAATCTCAAGGTCGAATTCTTGCAACAGCAAGATCCATCGGATTAATCAAGGCTTCGCGTCCTTCTTAGCAAGGAGATGCCTCACAGCTGTGTGATCCAAGTAGATTATGACGTGGGAACCCAGGAGATAAGATCAGAATTTTTCAAGGGCAAATACCACTGCTAGTAGCTCTTTCTCCATAACCGTATAGTTACGTTGAGCCTCGTCAAGTGTCTTACTAGCGTAGTAGATGACCATGGGTTTCCCATCAGTCTTCTGCCCCAAAATCGCTCCTACAGCGAAGTCAGATGCATCGCACATGATCTCAAAGGGTTGAGACCAATCAGGGGACTGTAGGATCGGGGCTTGGGTGACTTGGTCACGAAGGTTCTCAAAAGCTTGAGCGCATTCCTTGGAAATCTCAAAGGGTACATCCTTGGAGAGAAGAGTAGTCAGGGGGCACGCGATTTTTGAGAAATCAAGGATGAAACGATGGTAAAAATCGACGTGCCCCAAGAAAGATCGGATGTCCCTGATCGAGTTAGGCATAGGAAGTCTAGAAATCAGATCAACCTTGGCTCGATCCACTTGGATGCCTTTCTCATAAATTAAATGTCCCAGGACGATCCCCTCAGACACCATAAAGTGGCTCTTTTCTCAGGAAAGAACTAGATTTACGTCAATGCAACGCCTGAGTATGTGAACCAAGTGCTAGAGGCAATCGTCAAATGATGCCCCGAAAAATGAGAAGTCATCCATGAAGACTTCCAGATAATCACCTACCATATTAGAGAATATGGCAACTATGCACCGCTGAAAAGTCGCGGGTGCATTGTAGTGACCGAAAGGCATCCTTCGGAATGCGTACGTCCCGAAGGGGCAGGTGAATGTAGTCTTCTCTTGGCCCTCTGGATGAATCACCACTTGGTTATAACCGGAGTACCCATCAAGAAAGTAGAAGAATCTATTTCCTGCTAATTTCTCAAGAATCTGATCAATGAATGGTAGTGGGAAATGATCCTTCTTAATGGAGGAATTGAGTCTTCGGTAATCTATGCAAACTCTCCACGAGTTGGCTATATGGGTAGGTATGACCTCTCCGATTTCAATCGTGATGGTGGTGAGCCCTGCCTTCTTAGGCACAACCTGGATTGGGCTCACCCAACGACTATCAGAGATCGGGTAGATGATCCCTGCATCTAACCACTTAATGATCTCCTTTTTCACGATCTCCTGCAGATTGGGATTCAAACATCTTTGCATTTCACAGGAAGGTCGTACGCCCTCTTCAGAATAGATACGGTCTGTGCAATAACAAGGACTTATTCTAGTCAAATCATCGAGAGTCCAACCAATGGCTCTGCGATGTTACTGGAGAACAGTAATTAGACGGGATTCCTGATCAAGTGTGAGTTTGGAGTTTATAATCACAGGAAATGTCTAATTAGAACCCAAAAAAACATATTTTAAATGATCGTGAAGGGGTTTGAGTTCAAGAATGGGGTTATCAGTAGCAGCGGGTGGCTCAGAGTGAGTGTGGGGTACAAGGGTAGGAGTTGTAGGTTTGTCTAGGTTAAGGTCTGACTCCTCTAATTGCGGTTCAAGATCCTCTTGTGGTTGATGAGGAATAATCATGTTGTCCTCAAGTTGTGGTTCATCAACCACGGCTCTAATATTACAAATTTGTTTAATGACACCGCAATTGATCCCTTGTTGGGCCTTAAACATATCAATTTTGAGAGTCTGGTCCCCAAATTTTAGTTCTATTTGGCCCTCTTCACAACTTATATTGGCCCTTGCAGTGGCCAAAAAAGGTCTCCCAAGTATGATTGGTGTATTGGTGTCGGACCCGAATAGGTTGTTAATATGATGATTTTATCGTTGAAATGTGTATAGTGGTTAACCTAAATCGGACCTAACCATCTCTTTATAAAATTTTTAACCTGGCCTACTTAATTTTATCTTGGTCACTTTTAAGCCCAGGGTCGATCTCAGGGAAGTGGGGTTACAAGTCAAGTTTCTACGCCTTTCCTACAACGAGTCTCTTCCGTTCGTTTATTATGTTTTTGGTGTTTTTATTATTTAGATTTTTTTCTGGTAATCTTTGTCCTTGAGGCACACCCTCAAAATTGAGTTCTTGGCTTTGAGCCAAAATAGGGTTTCAAAACGGGTCTTGCTATTCGCAAGACGGGGTACCTGCAAGTCAAGGATTATCTTTTCTCTTTTATATATATTTTTTTTATCTTTTTATGGTCATGCAAGAGAAATAGAAGTAAAGTAACTATAGTATATATATATATATGTCTATGTTATATATATATAAAGGGGTGGGGGTGGAGGTGGAGATGGAGTGTAGCACGGTGTTGAGTCGGTCGTCATCGAGAAAGACGCAACCAATAGGACGAAGTGCCGCAAGTAAGGTGTAGGACGGATGGTGGAAGATGAATGCAAATATGCTTTTTGTACCCGTGTATCGGGGAATATCAGCAATTGGTGCAGATATTCCCACGATACAGCGTATCGTAAATAATGTGAAAATATGTATATGTATATATGTAAATATATCTATATGTATATATATATATGGTTATAAATATATAGGTATATATATATGTAGTTATATATAAATATATGTATATGTCTATATATATAGGTATGTGTATGTATATACAACTATATAGAGGTATATATATATGTATGTATAAGTATATAGTAATATATGTATATATAGATGTATGTAGCTAGACATATATATATGTATATATGTATAGTTATATAGGTATATATATGTATGTATATATAAGTAGGTGTGTATATATGTATATATATATATATGTATGTATGTATGTATCTGATGAAAACACATTTACACTACTTAAGATGTCTATTTATGCATGTTTTCAGCATAGGATTGCATTTCATGATATAAATATTGCATAACATGCATCATCTTGCATTTAGAGTAGTTTGAATAAAATGGAGGTTAATTGTCTCCTTTTATGTGCTTGGACAGAGAAAACATTTTATCGGGGCCTCAGATCGAAGATCCAACCATATGGATGTGATCAGGGCGACGATTGGAGTTCAACGACTCCAAGATCGCCCTAATCAGGCATCCGTAGCATCAGATAGTGACTGAGGAACCCTAGAAGATCAAGGGCCAGGATGGTGTAAATCTGCACTTCAAATGACAAATCCGATCGCACGGATGAATTTGGATCGACGATCGTAGCTCAACGACGCAAAAATCAAGTCAATCCGACATCCGTGGCACCATCTACAACATTCAGAAGAGGGACAGCCAAGATGGCGCCACGTGGCGCCGTCTCGACCGCCCAAACGGTCGCATGCATCCAGTGAAGCTTACGCACCTGCTCCCTCTCCGCCGTTGGATCTCGATCCAACAGCTGTGGACAACCGCACCTAAAAGCATCCGCTCGACCATCCGTGCCTCGTAGCACAGCGGTCGAAGGTGCTATCGCGAGCAGCGGATGCGCGTTCGAGCCTCAGCGAGGAGGCGAAAGGTGTGGGCGAGCAGACGCGGGCGTGCGTCGGATCTTGATCGGACAGTCATCTGCGCTCAATAGCGATGACGCGCTATTGCACGCCCGCACCTCACGTGGCATCGTACGCACTGGGGCGGGCGTGCAGTGAGCGGGTCAGGCGCATCTCAAGCCGTCTGATCTCACGATTGGACGGTCGAGATTTGTTGAACATGCAGGGGCATTGAATGCAAGCAGCTGAGGAGGCACGCGTGGGCGGCGGGTACTACGCCCACGATGGGGCGTTAGTGACGATTTTATCTGTCACTAAAGACCCCTCATTTATTGTTTTAAAGATGTAATGACCAATTTTCCCCCACTCCTTGCAACTATAAAAGGAGACCCCCTCCATACGAAATTCTCATCCCTTCCTTCTCTTCTCTACCTCTCCAAAGCTCAAGAGAAGCTTGTCCCACACCCAGGATGCTTCTCTAGAGATAAAGTCCAAATTTTCGTCCCCCATCGGAAGTGGATCCCACGACGACGATGGTGTGCTACTCCGTTCCCGTTCTTCTGCTTCGTCCTCCTTCGTCCTGTTTTGTCCTCCTTCGTCTAAGTGTCGTCCCGTCCGGCTCGTCTTCCAAGCGACCGTCGAGGAGGATAACTCTCTCCCTATTCTTTTTACAGCTTTCTAGTATAGATTTACTGCTTTCTAGAGTAGTCTGCTCATCCTCCAAGCGATCGTCGAGGAGGACATTTCTCCCTCCATTCTTTTAATGCTTTTTAGAGTAAATTTATCGCTTTCTAGTGCAATTGTTATATGCTTTCTAGTTGTAATGAACAATCTCCTTAATGATAAATTCTCTGTTTATTCTACATCTCATTTTTTATTTCTATGTGTAATATTCTCTCTCTCTCTTACCCTCTCTCTCTTCTATTTATTGTAAATAATTAGATAGTTTTAAATTGAATTACTTCGTGATAAATAAAAAGAAACGCGTAGTTTTTAAATCAAACGCCCGCCTCCCTGTGTTCGACTTGGAATTTTCATTTCGGTATAAATTTTATTTGTTGAACACGAATTTTTCGCTTTCAAGCTACAACGACAGGTTTTCCAAAACCAAACACGTTAGCGTAGCAATTCGAAAGTTCAACAGTATCTACTTAGTTATATAGGTAATAGTATATATATAGATATATGTATATTTATATATATATATGTATCTAAATATATGTATATATATCAGTATATATATGTGTATATATATATATATAAGTATATAGATATATATATATATGTATATGTATGTATATAGCCTAATACATAGTTATATAAGTACTAATATATGTATAAATATATATATAAGTATATAGATATATATATATAAGTATGTATACTAATACATAAGTATATAGGCACTACTATATATATATATATATATATATATATATATATATATTATGTGTATATAAATATATGTATATATATATCAATATATATATGTGTACGTGTATATATATATATCTATATGTATATAATAGTGTATAGGTGTGTGTGTGTGTGTGGAAGTGTGAGTGTATGTGTGTGTGAGCGTCAGTAAAGAGAGTGTTGTGAGAGAGAGTGAGAGAGAGAGAGAGAGCGGGAGAGAGAGAGCACTGCAGGAGGGTTAAGTTAGGTCGTCTACAGCTTCCAAGCGACGTCTGGAGGCTATGCACGCGCACAGGCGCGTATTTGTGCAGGGAGGAGCGCGCACGCAGGAGAGTTGGCGCGGAGAGGACCGCAACGCCCAGCGCTGCACGGAGTGGCTGGAACGGGCACTGGCAGGCGTGGGCGAAGGGAGCGGGCGAAGGCAAATGGGTGTGGGCGACGCAGATGCACGGGCGAGTGCGGGCGAAGCGGGGCGAGACGCTGTTTGCACCTCAAAACACGCCTATAAGGACGCCTTCTTATGCTATTTTCTAGCATTAACTATGTATATTATAATCCTATAGTCGCATCTGTAAAAATACTTGCATTCATGCATTTAATTAAGAGGAGGGAAGATTGAAATAAATGACTTCATAATTCACTTTTTTCCTCGAGTGCATATTTGCAAAAATTCCCTTCTCTATTTTTATTTCCTCTTGATTTCTATTTTTTCTCCCGCTGCTGCAACTTCTTCTCCGCTGCCTCTCCCTGCCGTCCTTCCCGCTGCTGCAACTTCCCGCGCCCTCTCCCTGCCCAAGCCATTCCCTGCGGCTGCCATTCCTCCCATTTCCCGCATGCTGCATGACCATGCTCTCTTCTTCTATAAGAAGCCACTGGTTCTTCTTCTTCAGGGGCTGGCGGCAGCAAGAAAGAAACACCACCAGCAGGCCACCACCTTCCTCTCCTCCCTCTCCCCTCCATACGTCGGTCCTCCTCCGAGGAGAAACCCGGCGGGCAGGAGCTCACTGTGGTGCACACCACCACAGTGAGACCATCACCGCCCAGCTCTTCAAAGAGCCGGTGGGCCTGGTGGCTCTCTGTTTTCATTTGTTTTCCGTTCTCGCACTTCTAGCCATTGCTGCCGCTTCAAGGTCTGAAGCTTGAAGCAGCAGCAGCAGCTAAGCGGAAGCAGCAGCAGCAGCTAAGCGGCGGCAGCAGCAGCAGCAGCGGCAGCGGCCCCCGCAGCTTCCGCGAGCGTCTGCAAGCGCCCCAGCCACTCCGCGCGTGCCTGCAGACCTTCCCCGCTTCCGTTAGTACGCTCTGTCGCCCGCCCTCCGCACCCACAACCGGCCGCTGCACACCTCTGCAGCGGCCGGCCAAGCGTCTCCCTGCCTCCCTACCAGCCTCTGCAAGCGCCCGCGCGTGCCTGCAGACTCCCCGCCTCCTTCTCCGAGCGCGCTGTCGCGAGCCTCCGCGCTCGCAGCAGGTCGACGCAGACTCCTCATCTCCTCTGCGCGAGTACGCCCCCGTGCGCCCGCGACCTCCAGACGTCGGCCGCCATCTGCAGACGACGTATCGTGCCTCCTGCAGAGCGGCTGCATTCTCTCCTTCTGCCGATCTCTCTCTCTCTCTCTCTCTCTCTTTTTTTTCACTTACAGCAACACACACACACCCATTCACCGACACACACACTCACACACTAATAGTAACTTATATACATACATATATATATATATATATATATATATATATACATATACATATATCTATATATATATACTTATATATACATAGTATATCTATATAGTTATGTATACATACATATAGTATAATATATATATACATATACATATATAATATATATATATATATATATATATATACACATACTCATATACATATATATATATATACATATCTATATACTTATACATATACACATATATATATACATATATATCTAGATACATATATACCTATATACATATATATATATATATCTATATAGTATTATATATATATATACTTATATACATATATACATAGCTATATACATATATACATACATATATATATATATATATATACACCTATATATATATATATATATATCTATATATATCTATACATATATACTTATACATTTATATACATACATATGTACATATATTTTCACGTTATTTATTATACGCTGTATCGCGGGGATATCTGCACCAGTTGCTGATATTCCCTGATACACGCGTACAAAAAAAGCGTGGTCCCATACATCATCCATCCTCCATCCACACTCCACGCGGCACCTAGTCGTGTTGGTTGCGTCTCTCTAGACGTCGGCTGACTCGACATAGTGCTACACTCCATCGTCACCTCCACCCCCACCCCTTTATATATATACTACATATAAATATATATCTATAGCTACTATATTTACTTTCTATCTGATAGCTTCCTTAGTAAAAAGATAAAAAAAAGGTATAAAAGTGAAAAGATAATCTTTGATTTGCAGGGACCCCGTCTTGCAAGTAGCAAGACGTGTTTTGAAACTCTGTTTTGGCTAAAAGCCAAGGACACAATTTTGAGGGTGTGCCTCAAGAACAAGGATTACCAAAAAAAAAAAAAAAAACCTAAATAAGAAAAATACCAAAAACAGAATAAACGAACGGAAGAGACGCGTTTTAAGGAAGACGTAGAAACTCGACTTGAACCCCACTTCCCTGAGTTCGACCCTGGGCTTAAAAGTGACAAGATAAAATCAATTAGGCCAGGTTAAAAATTTTGTAAAGAGATGGTTAGGTCTGAATTAGGTTAACCACTATACACATTTCAACGATAAAAATATCATATTAATAACCTATCCAGGCCGACCATCATAACTTTTCTGGCGCCGCTGCCGGGGAGGTGCGCTTTCGAGTAAGTTTCTATCCAATTCCTTTAAATTTGTCTCTTCTCTCTTCACGGGTATTATTGTTTTTGGTGTGCAGGTGAACCTGGTGGAAGGAGAAGAAGGCTGACAAAGTCGAGGACGTGAGCAGATCCAAGGCGGGAACGAGAGCATGAAGACGCCGACATCGCATTGGAACTTCGCACACGTTGCCGAACAAGTAGGTTTTCTTTTCTCATCAAATTAGGGTTAACTTGCCACCACACAAAAAAAAAAAAAAAATTTTAAAACTAAAAATTAGAAAAACTTCTTGGGATTTCTTGAGGGCAAGTGGATTAAAATTCACTTGATTGATTGGTTGTCTTCACTCCCACTGCCCCGGGATTTCCTGCCTTACTTCGCATAGCGAAAATCCGAGAATCTTCATTCTTAGATTTTTCGCCGTGGGAAGTATTCTTTGAGGCAAAGAAAAAGATTGCTTGTATCCCTCTTTTGCCTCACTTATCTTTAATTCAGGATCACATTTTTTGGTGGGGAGACTTGGAATTGAGTTGATTCCAACCCCACCACGACTTTTCAAATTTGCCTGTGATTCGATCCTGAATACTTCAACCCCAAAAATTTTATTTTCTTTATCTGTTGGTTGAAGCCTTGTGTGTGGATATCTTTCTAGTGATTGGGAGCACTTGAATTGAAGTGCTTTGGCTCCCTTTCACATTGGTATAAAATTGATTCGCGCTTCCACACATAGAAATCTCCATTTAGGGTAGCCCATTGCATTTTAGCATGCATTAACTAATTGATAATTGAAGAAGGGTTTCTTGGGTTTTAGAAGGAAAACCTGTATTTTTGCAAAAACCCGGAGATTGGTTGAATTGGTAATTCAGCAAAACCCTAAAATTCATACTACTTAAGGCTGAACTCTAAAAATCATTCGCCAATAAAAACTTCAATTCGGGGAGATTTCCCTGTTGCATGCTTGTTCTTACACACTCTTAAAATCAATCACTTGGGCATTACCCGTAAACAACGCCCTTTACATTCCAAAAGCACTTGACCCTAAGCCTCTAATTAAAACTGGTAGTAACTTGACCCTTTTAAGGATTGGAGGTCTAACTACCTATGTGTAGCGGCTACGTGCTGGTGAGAGTTCCCGCGTGCTATCGGGTGTCTAAGACTGGGGCAAACGGCCTTTCAATCTGGCCCGGTGGTTCCGTGGTGCTCGCATTCGGTTCCGTAGTTCGTGATAGTAGGTAACTTAGATCTTTAGGTCTAAGGGCACACTGTAGAGGTTAGGAACTTGACTGTATTGATTTGTAATCAAGTGTACCTTTGCGGCGTCATTTCTCTCATCCCTTTTCCCTTCTCATCTCCCCAATTCTTCCTGCGGTAGTGCATGTTTGGGAGCAGGTCACAAAACCCTGAACTATTTGAATTGACTGATAAATCTAGAAAACAAGTCGAATCGTCCTCCTCCTCCACAAACATGGCTGCACGCCCACCCCCAAATCCCGAGGGAGGAAACCGCCCTCAGAATCCACCAGGTGGTGGAGCCTTAGAACCCATAACCCGCCTCCAAGCCCAAATGGAAATGTATAATGAGCAAATCGAAGCCATTCGGGAAACATTGGAGGAAATGCAGAACCCTCCCGAACGGGAGGAGCCTAGGTCTCTTAGCTCTTATCAGAATCCCGCTGCTACAGAGACCATAGGACAAATTCGGGTTCCCATGGGCGGGGACGACTTTGAATTAAAACCAAACATAATTGGCCTAATCAATTTTCACTTTCATGGTCTTGCAAGTGAAGACCCATTTCTCCACTTGGAAGACCTAACCCGACTTGCTGAAACCGTTAAACCAAGAAATGTCGGGTTATCTATAGTCCTCATGAAGATGTTCCCGTTTTCATTACGGGATAAAGCGTCGCAATGGTTACGCACCCTTGGGAGAACCATCCACTCTTGGGAAGAGATGCGAACAGCATTTCTCAAGAAGTTCTTCCCAATCGGGCGAACCAATGCGCTTCGCCGTGCTATCACTTCATTTACGCAACAAAACGGCGAACAATTTCATGAGGCATGGGAGAGGTATAACGACCTCCTCAGGAAGTGTCCGCATCACGGTCTGCCTAAGTGGCATATAGCCCAGATTTTCTACTATGGGCTAAATGAGACTTTGAAGCAGATTGCAGACGCTTCCTGCGGAGGGAACTTTATGAATAAAGACGAGAATGGAGCATTCGAGCTGTTTGAAAATATGAGTGAAAACTCGATGAACAATGCTTCCATTGTCGCCTTTAATCGTACCAGCCAGCCCCGAAATGTCCACGAAGTTGACACGGGACCCTCCCATTCATCCACTGATCTAAGCCTTATTGCACAAAAACTGGATGAAGTCTCCGTCGTGCACAAGAAGTTGGACGAGCTTCTGGCCAACCCCGCCCGATCTATGGCAAACACCACCTCTTCACCACTTCGTCACAATCCAAGTTCTTCTAATACCAGGCTTATCCCGAGAAACCCCGTTAGACCTTCCTTACCGAGTGTCGCGCCAAGCGACTCAGTAAGTCATGTGGAACTGGCTTCTGCGAGCCAGTATTTCGACACGGAGGACCAAGCCTCCGTGTGCTCTGACGCATATCTACATGCGGACGCGTCTTCTGGCATAGAAGATGCTTGCGCCCTGGGGAACAACCCGTTCTCTGCCACTTATAACCCAGGGTGGCGTAATCACCCGAACTTTGCATGGTCCAACAACCCGCAACGCCAAAACCCCGCGGGTGGACCAATGCGACCGACCGCACCCGTCATCCCAAGGGTCCAGTTTAATCCTATGGCAAATCCGCCATCAGGCCCTTGCGTACCACAAACTGAACACGCATCAAGCCCTCTTGACAAATTGATGCAAATGATGACGGAAATGTCAAAGCGCCATGAAGAGAACATGACCTCTCTTCAGCACCAATTGGCGCAGCAGAATGCCGAGATCAGTCAACTACGCATGGCGACTCGATCTCAGGGCACTCTTCCCGCCCAACCTGTTCCAAACCCGCGAAATTTCGTGCCCCGTGGTTCTCAACCACAGGTACGACCTTCTCAGGGACAGGTTAATCAAGTTCTGCAAGCTCCGAACATTCCACCGGGATTTCAGGCTAATCCTGCTGCAGCACCACACTCTTATATCCCCATTGCAAACCCTCCTCCACCGTATGATCCCACTGGACCCGCATCGTCCAATGCTATCACTACGAGGAGCGGTAAGCAGACCGTCGATCCGCCTCGACCTGATCCTGGCCCATCTTCTTCTTCGCCCTCTCATTCGGAATGCATACCGCATTCGCGAGAGGATGATGCACCAAAACTTGTGCCAGAATCAGTCCCATTCCCTGAGGCTCTACTAAGGGAGCCAAAAGGCAAAAAGAAAAATACGCAGGCCTTTGACAACCTACGTAATTTGTTCAGGGATGTAGAAATCAAGGTACCCCTGCTCGAGGCAATCGACCACATACCTACTGTCGCTCGATTTTTCAAAGACTACACAACACCCAGGCGACAGTCAAAGAAGACTAAGAATCCGGTGGTTCTCTCGCCTCATGCGAGTTGTGCTATACTATCAAACTTACCACCGAAGCAGAAAGATCCGGGCACACCACTGATTTCCTGTAGCATCCAAGGCTGCAGTTTTAACCGTGCCTTGCTTGATCTAGGATCTTCCATCAATCTCATACCGACCATCATGCTCAAAAAATTTTCCTTGGGAAATCTGAAACCCACCCCTGTCACGTTACAGTTGGCAGATCGTTCTGTCAAAATCCCGAAGGGTGTGGTGGAAGACGTGGTGGTTAGGGTCAACAGTCTCTGTTTTCCTGTTGACTTTCTTGTTTTAGATATGGAAGTTCCTAGTTCACTTTCTGATTGTCCGATCATCCTCGGTCGACCTTTCTTGGCCACAGCCCGCGCCCACATCGACTGCGAGTCGGGCTGTATTGAGATTGCCGTTGGATCTGAGAAGCTCAAGCTTAACATATTCAAGGCAGCCAAGAACTTTGATTGCGATTGCATTGAGGATGACACGTCTGACGAGGACATGGCCGTCAGCGCGTGTATCGGACTAATTGGGACCTATTCGGACTGTTGCGGATTACCTATAAACACTGATAACTGCCTGACCAACGCATACTGTGACGTTCCCCAATCCCTCCCTTGTCCAGTTCCTTCTCCTGGCCAGACTTCTGACGAGGTTTTCTCCGCTTCCCATACCTCGTGGTCTGAGTCATATCCGGGCTACTCACTGTCAGTCCACACTCATGAAGACCGAATTGCCCTTTCTTCCCCGCCAAATCAGGCGGATTTACAAATCCACACTGGGACCTTGAGCCCATATACTTCTCACTGGGGCTATTCATTTTTGGATCCATCTATCCAAGAAGCCCCTCTTCTTGGCCAATCTGAAGGCCAGTTTCTTCCTCCTAACTTGTTCTCCTACCCGTCTGGGACACTCTCGTCCCAAGAAATGCCAGATCCTTCCCCATCCACTCCCGAGCTAAAAGTGCTGCCTAATACACTCAAGTATGTTTTCCTGGGACCAAATGAAACGCTCCCTGTAATCATCAGTTCAAAATTAACCATGGAGCAGGAGTGCAAACTAACTAAGGTCCTCCTAGAACACAAGGCAGCTATTGGATGGTCTTTATCAGACTTATCTGGTATTAGTCCCTCCTACTGCACTCATCGTATATATACGGAGGAGGAGGCTCGACCTTCTCGCGAGATGCAGCGACGTCTCAACCCTAACATGCGGGAGGTCGTTAAGAATGAAATCATTAAGTGGCTGGATGCGGGTATAATCTACCCGATCAGCGATAGCCCCTGGGTGAGTCCGATTCACGTTGTGCCCAAAAAGGCAGGACTCACCATCCGTGTCAATGACAGGGGCGAATCCATCCCTACACGCACTCCTACATCTTGGAGAGTGTGTGTAGATTATAGGAAACTCAATGCTGCAACCAAGAAAGATCACTTCCCGCTACCATTTATTGACCAAATCCTGGAGCGGTTAGCGGGAAATAAATTTTTCTGCTTCCTGGATGGATTCTCAGGATATAACCAGGTGGCAATAGACCCCCGAGACCAAGAGAAAACCACTTTTACCTGCCCTTTCGGCACCTTCACCTTTAGAAGGATGCCGTTCGGACTTTGTAACGTGCCAGCAACTTTCCAGAGATGCATGCTGGCGATATTTCATGACATGGTGGGTGACTTTCTCGAGGTCTTCATGGATGACTTTTCAGTCTTTGGACCATCTTTCGACGAATGTCTTGCCAACCTGACTCGCATCCTTAGGAGATGTATTGATGTAAACCTCGTGCTTTCCTGGGAAAAAAGTCATTTTATGGTGCACGAAGGAGTTGTTCTTGGACATATCATCTCCGATAGGGGTATCGAGGTTGACAGAGCTAAGCTCGATATCATTGCTGATTTACCTGTGCCTGGTTCTGTCAAACAAATCCGCTCCTTCTTGGGACACGTCGGTTTCTATAGGAGATTCATCAAAGACTTCTCCAAAATTTCTCGACCCTTAACTCATCTCCTATCAACCGACGTGCCCTTCGACATGGGCCCTGACTGTATACAAGCATTCACGCAACTGCGTAATGCTGTCACCAAGGCCCCTGTTCTCCAGCCGCCTGATTGGTCCCTCAACTTTGAACTTATGTGTGACGCTTCAGACCTTGCAGTCGGAGCCATCCTGGGACAAAGACGCGATAGACACCCCTTCGTGGTATACTACGCCAGTAAGACGTTGGACGAGGCCCAGCGTAATTATACTACCACTGAAAAGGAACTACTGGCAGTCGTCTTTGGGCTGGAAAAATTCCGTTCTTACCTTCTGGGCTCTCACATTATTGTTTTCACTGATCACGCGGCCATTCGCCATCTCATGCACAAGAAGGATGCCAAGCCTAGACTGATTCGTTGGATCCTTCTGCTCCAGGAATTTGACATTGAGATTCGTGATAAGGTCGGAGCCCAGAATGTTGTGGCTGATCACCTTTCCAGACTGGACCCTGACCATATTGGACTTACTCTGCCAATTAATGAAGTTTTTCCTGATGAGCACCTATTGGCAATAAATGCGGCAAGTGGACCGTGGTATGCCGACATTGCCAATTACCTTGCTTCTGGATCTCTTCCACGTGGCTGGCCTAAAAACCAGCGTGAGCGTCTCATGGCAGAAGCAAAGTATTATTTCTGGGATAATCCACTTCTTTTTCGGATAGGTGCTGATCAAATCATCCGTCGCTGTATTCCTGACAGTGAGTTCCCCAGTGTGCTATCCTTCTGCCACGATCAGGCCTGTGGAGGCCATTTCTCTGGGAGGAAAACTGCAGCCAAGGTGTTGCAGTGCGGTTTCTTTTGGCCCTCCCTTCACCAGGATGCGCACGCTTATGCCAAACATTGCACTAGGTGCCAGTCTTTAGGGTCAATGGCACGTCGTGACATGATGCCCTTGCAACACATCCTAGCTGCGGAAATCTTCGACATCTGGGGAATTGACTTCATGGGTCCCTTCCCTCCATCCAACGGCTTCGAATTCATCCTCGTGGCCGTCGACTATGTTTCAAAATGGATCGAGGCTATTCCCGCGTGCCGTGCTGACCATGTTATCTCCACCCGATTCGTCAAAGACCATATCTTTGCGCGTTTTGGGATCCCTCGGGCCATTATCTCGGATGGAGGAAGCCACTTTACCCATGCTTCTTTTCGGGCACTTCTGAGGAGATACGGAGTCCACCATCGTATCGCATCCCCATATCATCCTCAGACGAACGGCCAGGCGGAAGTGTCGAACCGGCAAATCAAGCAGATTCTCCAGAAAACGGTTCGGCCTGACCGTAAGGATTGGTCCGACAAGCTGACTGACGCACTTTGGGCGTATCGGACCGCCTTCAAGGCTCCCCTTGGTATGTCTCCATATAGAATCGTTTACGGGAAGCCTTGTCATTTGCCTGTGGAGTTGGAGCACCGCGCTTATTGGGCGGTTCGCCAATGTAACCTCGACCCAGACTTGTGTGAACGAGAAAGGAAACTCCAACTCCAAGAGCTGGAAGAGCTCCGTCGTGAAGCCTATGATTCTGCTCTAACCTTTAAACAGCGCACTAAGGCTTTTCATGACAGCCATGTTCGGCGGAAGGAATTTGAGCCATCTCAGCAAGTTTGGCTCTATAATGCCCGACTCAAATTCTTTCCTGGGAAATTAAAGTCCAAATGGACTGGTCCTTTTCTGGTCTCAAGACCATTCCCCAATGGGGCCGTCGAAATCGAAGATCCCAAATCTGGGCGTAAATTTACGGTCAACGGGCAGCGTTTGAAACCCTATCTGACTCATGAACCTGCCCCCGTTGGAGAAACCGTTGCCCTGCTGGAGGGTAACTAATTCTTTGCCTCATTCTGAGTCCAGCTGGGGACATTAAATTCAGCGCTTGTTGGGAGGCACCCTAACAGCACTCACCATCCACCATCACTTTTCACACCTCTATCGCAATCACTTCACTTTTCTCTTCACCACCCACCATCCACCCACCCTTCCACCCTGATCTATACCCTGAACCTCAACTCTTGTTACCCGATCTTCCTCTGCCTTTCCCTGCATGCATATGAGGACATAGCATTGTTTGGCATGGGGGGGTGGATAGGCATCCATAGGATCCGGGTATTTTATGGTATCAGACAATTACCACCTATTTATAAATATGCAAAAAAAAAAAATATATATATATATATATATATATATATATATAGTAATAAATGGTGTTTAGTAATGATCTAAAAGCTGAAACAAAAAAAAAATAAAAATAAAAAAAATAAAAAATAATACAATAAGTGTTTATGGATATTTAACCTCTGTTTTGAAGAATTTCCAGGCCACAGAAGCTTGATTCGCTCAGGCTCGGCTTAATTCACTTAAAGCATTGACGAAATAGATCAAAATCTCTCCTAACTAAGAACGTTTCTTGTACCTGAGACACAGTACAGGATTCGTTGGTTTGCTTTTTCTTGAGAGCTTAAGTAAACTTGGTTCACACTACACATATCAGGAAAGATCAGGTGAACATAAGATCCAACCCTAGTGTTCATTAGGAAAGGTGGAGTCCTTACCTGTGCGTGCAGGTAGACTTTTTATCCCAAGCTTTAGTCTTGTGTTTAGGAGTGGCTCTTTCCACCAAAAAGAAACTCTCCCACCAGAAAGAAAAAAAAAAAAAGTGTGCTCTTTCAAAATGTGTTGTAAGAGATATACTGACATATGTTTCAAAAAAAAAAAAAAAAAAAAAAAAAAAGATGTTGCAAAAGAGTCAGTATATCTCATAAATGTCGGTATAATTTGTTTTTCGAAAATGGGAGTTGAGTTTTCCGTAATCATCTTAAGGGTCAATCCGAAAACACGAGCTGAAATTGGGACCAACCTGTACTTAAAAATTCGTGAAACCCTGGGAGTGAGTCTTAAGGTTCATCTGGTCAGTCTTGATCCTTCACTATGCACAAACCATAACCTCTTGAGCTCTCGAGTATGGAAAAACCTCCTGGGTCCTGGAAATCGTACTTAAGGTTTAAATATCAAGAGTCCTGGTTAGTTGAGAGATAATCTTTGTCATGTAAGACTTAAAGTACTGGTAGTCTTCTTTACAATTGGTTCTCACAATATCCGATAATAAACACACCGATATCATCTCAGAAGAAAATCTTCAGCTTAAGAACATTTCTAAATACGGTTTTGCTAGGGACTAGCAAAAGATAGGCATGGGGGTATATGTTTGCACCTCAAAACACGCCTATAAGGACGCCTTCTTATGCTATTTTCTAGCATTAACTATGTATATTATAATCCTATAGTCGCATCTGTAAAAATACTTGCATTCATGCATTTAATTAAGAGGAGGGAAGATTGAAATAAATGACTTCATAATTCACTTTTTTCCTCGAGTGCATATTTGCAAAAATTCCCTTCTCTATTTTTATTTCCTCTTGATTTCTATTTTTTCTCCCGCTGCTGCAACTTCTTCTCCGCTGCCTCTCCCTGCCGTCCTTCCCGCTGCTGCAACTTCCCGCGCCCTCTCCCTGCCCAAGCCATTCCCTGCGGCTGCCATTCCTCCCATTTCCCGCATGCTGCATGACCATGCTCTCTTCTTCTATAAGAAGCCACTGGTTCTTCTTCTTCAGGGGCTGGCGGCAGCAAGAAAGAAACACCACCAGCAGGCCACCACCTTCCTCTCCTCCCTCTCCCCTCCATACGTCGGTCCTCCTCCGAGGAGAAACCCGGCGGGCAGGAGCTCACTGTGGTGCACACCACCACAGTGAGACCATCACCGCCCAGCTCTTCAAAGAGCCGGTGGGCCTGGTGGCTCTCTGTTTTCATTTGTTTTCCGTTCTCGCACTTCTAGCCATTGCTGCCGCTTCAAGGTCTGAAGCTTGAAGCAGCAGCAGCAGCTAAGCGGAAGCAGCAGCAGCAGCTAAGCGGCGGCAGCAGCAGCAGCAGCGGCAGCGGCCCCCGCAGCTTCCGCGAGCGTCTGCAAGCGCCCCAGCCACTCCGCGCGTGCCTGCAGACCTTCCCCGCTTCCGTTAGTACGCTCTGTCGCCCGCCCTCCGCACCCACAACCGGCCGCTGCACACCTCTGCAGCGGCCGGCCAAGCGTCTCCCTGCCTCCCTACCAGCCTCTGCAAGCGCCCGCGCGTGCCTGCAGACTCCCCGCCTCCTTCTCCGAGCGCGCTGTCGCGAGCCTCCGCGCTCGCAGCAGGTCAACGCAGACTCCTCATCTCCTCTGCGCGAGTACGCCCCCGTGCGCCTGCGACCTCCAGACGTCGGCCGCCATCTGCAGACGACGTATCGTGCCTCCTGCAGAGCGGCTGCATTCTCTCCTTCTGCCGATCTCTCTCTCTCTCTCTCTCTCTTTTTTTTTTCACTTACAGCAACACACACACACCCATTCACCGACACACACACTCACACACTAATAGTAACTTATATACATACATATATATATATATATATATATATATATATATATATATATATATATATATATATATATATATATATATATATATATATATATATATATATATATATATATACATATACATATATCTATATATATATACTTATATATACATAGTATATCTATATAGTTATGTATACATACATATAGTATAATATATATATACATATACATATATAATATATATATATATATATATATATACACATACTCATATACATATATATATATATACATATCTATATACTTATACATATACACATATATATATACATATATATCTAGATACATATATACCTATATACATATATATATATATATCTATATAGTATTATATATATATATACTTATATACATATATACATAGCTATATACATATATACATACATATATATATATATATATATACACCTATATATATATATATATATATCTATATATATCTATACATATATACTTATACATTTATATACATACATATGTACATATATTTTCACGTTATTTATTATACGCTGTATCGCGGGGATATCTGCACCAGTTGCTGATATTCCCTGATACACGCGTACAAAAAAAGCGTGGTCCCATACATCATCCATCCTCCATCCACACTCCACGCGGCACCTAGTCGTGTTGGTTGCGTCTCTCTAGACGTCGGCTGACTCGACATAGTGCTACACTCCATCGTCACCTCCACCCCCACCCCTTTATATATATACTACATATAAATATATATCTATAGCTACTATATTTACTTTCTAAATGATAGCTTCCTTAGTAAAAAGATAAAAAAAAGGTATAAAAGTGAAAAGATAATCTTTGATTTGCAGGGACCCCCGTCTTGCAAGTAGCAAGACGTGTTTTGAAACTCTGTTTTGGCTAAAAGCCAAGGACACAATTTTGAGGGTGTGCCTCAAGAACAAGGATTACCAAAAAAAAAAAAAAAAACCTAAATAAGAAAAATACCAAAAACAGAATAAACGAACGGAAGAGACGCGTTTTAAGGAAGACGTAGAAACTCGACTTGAACCCCACTTCCCGGAGTTCGACCCTGGGCTTAAAAGTGACAAGATAAAATCAATTAGGCCAGGTTAAAAATTTTGTAAAGAGATGGTTAGGTCTGAATTAGGTTAACCACTATACACATTTCAACGATAAAAATATCATATTAATAACCTATCCAGGCCGACCATCAGACGCGCGCGCAGGCGATCAGCGGTAGCGGCGCGCCAGGTGACCCGTAAAGTGAGAAGTTCACCGGTCACCCCACAGTAACCACAGTGTCGCGCAGACTGGCGTGAACAGTGGCTACAGTGGTCAGGTGAGCCGCGCGTCCGTAAGCTGCAGGTGCTGTGAGTGTGGCTGGCTCGACGCGCGCGGCGGAGTGGCTTCGGCTGGTGGCTTGCGGGCGGAAGGTTGCGACAGAGCGCGCAGAGAAGGCTGCTGGCGTGCATGGTGGAGGATGAGGGTGACGTGGGCGCTGCTGGGGTGCGCGGTGAGGGTTGGCTGGCTGCTGTAGTGACTCACAGTGGCCGACTGCGGGTGGAAGAGAGAGCGCGACAAAGCGAAGAAGCGGGAGGCGGTGATGTCTGCAGGCACGTGCGGAGGGCGAGGGTGGCCTGCAAGCTTGCGCTGAATGGGCTGGGGCTACTGCTGCCTTTTTGTCGCTGCTGTAGGGCGTTCGAAGCTTTGAGCTTCAAGCTTGAAGCTGCCGCTCCAATGGCTAGAAACGAAGAAATCAGGGAAGAGCCGCCACGCCCACCAGCTCTATGGTGAGCTGGGCGGTGGTGGACTCACGGTGGTGGTTGTGCACCACCGTGTGTTGCTCCTGTCCGTCGGGCGTCTCCTCGGAGGAGGCTGGCCAGCGTGTGGAGGGAGAGGGAGGAGACGGTGGCCTGGAAGGAGAAGTGCTGTGGGTTCTTTTGGCGTAGAGGACCAGGCTGCTGATGAAGAAGAAGTCGTGGCCTTTTTATAGAAGAAGAAAGCCATGCACAGCCATGCCTTGGCTGTGCATGGCTTGAGCATGGAGCGGCAAGGAGTGGGTTGCTGCGGCTGGTAGGGAGAGGGCTGCTGCAGGGAAGCATGGCGCGAGGAGAAGAAGAAGATGCATGCAGTCGCGGGAAAGATTTTTAAAAATCAAAAAGAAATAAAAATGGAGATGGAAATATTGCGAAGCAGCACTTAAAGAAAATGTGAATTGCGAGGCCAATTATTTCATTCTCCTCCTCTCTTAATTAAGTGCATGCATGCATGTATTTTTACAAATGCGATTATAGAACCCTAATATGCATTGGTAATGCTAGGAAATAGCACAAGAAAGCACTATTGCAGGTGTATTTTTGCGATGCAATCATGTATCCCTTGGGTTTTCAGGTGCGTCCATATCTAAAACTATGAAATCTACAGGGAAGTAAAAATCCCGCACCCTCACAATAACATCCTCAAGAATCCCTTTAAGTGACTTGATAGATCGATCTGCTAACTGTAATGTCACCTCGGTCGGTTTTAGCTCAGATTCTTCTAGATGGTTAAGTAGGGATGTGGGTATCAAGTTTATGGAGGCACCTAGGTCCAATAATGCTTTGTCGAACTAGGTTTCACCGATCTTACATGAAATCAAGGGAGTGCCCGGGTCTTTTGCCTTGGGTGGGAGTCTACTCAGGATTACAAAGCTGGCTTGCTCTGATAGTACAATTGGACTCCCACTCTTGGTTCTTGGCTTACGCTAAGGTGTATACACGTTCTTCAAAAATCGTGCGTAAGCCGATACGTGGTGGATCGCATCCATCAAGGGGATGTTTATTTGGACCTGCTCAAAGAGCATGACCAGGTCCTCCTTAGGAGCCACGAGTTTGGTTGTCCTCTTTCCCTTGGTCAAGGCCTCAGGAAATGGAACCTTGGTTGGTTCCTCTAGGATAGGTCCAGGTTTTTGATCTGGGACAGGGATAGGAACATCCTGGATGACTGCCCTAAGGTTTGGGTTACTAGGCTTGGAGTGGTCTGGATAAGGTGGATCTTGTGTTGCCTTACCACTACGGGTTGTTACAGAATTTATTCCGGCCTGGTTCTGGTTAGGGGTTGGTAGAATGGGCTGCTGCTATTGGTAACCCACATAGGAGGTTGAAGCATCCATCCCGTCAGGTGAAGGAATAGAAGGGGCCTGATAGACCATGTGTGCTTGGCCTGGGTTTGGGTTCATAACGCGCCACTGGGTCAGCACGCTATTAGGGTTAGGAAGAGGCTAAGAAGGAAGTGTGCCCGGTTGGCGATAATTTGCCAACTGGGCAAGTTGATTTCAGATCTCTGTGATTTTGTCCTTATGTTGCTTTTGAATAGCCACATTCATTCTCTGAATGTCAGCCAAAGTCTGGAGGATGAGGGACATTTGATCTTGGTTTGGCCCAGATGGATAGGTAGGGTTGGACCGAGGCTGAGGCAGCTGATAAGGACGAGGTGCTTGTGGACGGGGCTGAAAGGGTGGTCTTGGATTCTGGGAATTTCCCACCCACTGGAAATTGGGATGGTTCCGCCATCCAGGATTGTAGGTGTTGGAAAAAGGGTCATTCTGGATGGCATTGAGGTCCTCGCAGGTCTGAGGAGCCTCAGAAAAGTCAGAGAATGGGGGAGTAGAGTTCCCCCGACAAGAGTAGAAAGGATCGGAGGTTCCTCCGGTCCTAGAGTCAGATGGGGGTGGATAGGAGTCCATCCCTGGAGAAGGTCGATGGAAAATGTGCTACACAGCTTTCCGTGCTGGAGGGGGCTGTGCAAAGGAGTTCTGCGCAGAGGTGGCTCGCTGCAAATGCTAAGTCAGCTCATCCACTTTCTTCTCAATAATAGAGACCTTGTCCAATTGACTGGCCATTAATTCCAGGTCGACTAATGCGGACAGGCCCTGCGTCTTGTGTGCTCCCCTAAGGTTCATCGCTGCATGGGTATTCATCCGGTCGAATAGTCCCATGGAGTCATTATTGATGGAGTTCTCGCACATATTCTCGAGAATCTCGCACACGGTGTCTTCATGTTGACCCATGATATTCCCTCTGCAAGTTGCATTGACGAACAGTCTAATATCCTCACGGAGTCCCTGGTAAAAAGACTGGACTTGTTCCCATTTAGGAACTCCGTGATGGGGGCACTTTCTCATGAGATCCTGAGAATGATCCCATGCCTCATGAAGAGGTTCTCCCTTCTGTTGCGTGAAGTGAGTAATCTGATGGTGCAAGGCATTGGCCCGACCAACGGGGAAGAACTTCAAGAACTCGGACTGAAGTTCCTCCCAAGTGTTGATCAGGAAGGTCTGAGTCTGATACCAATGGGATGCCTTGTCCATAAGGGAGAAAGCGAACATCTTCATAAGTAGGATATCCTGATTTTACGCATCTAACCCGAAGGTCTGGGCCAGATGCTTAAGCTGTTTGATGTGCTGGAAGGGATCTTCAGAGTTAAGCCCATAAAATTAAGGTATGGCGTGGATCATGTTGGGCTTTAACTCAGAATCAGGTCCTCCAGTCAGGATTCTGACTCGAGGCTCAATTGCCACCACAGCGGGATTATAGTGATCTCGCATCATGGGATGCTGCGGTGGGATCATGAAGTTCTGGAAGAGATCATCGAGTCGCTGAAGATGGTGCTCAAGATTATTCTCTTCCTCAACAGGCTAAGCCATTGTGGAAGAAGGTGAATTGGGTTTAAAATCAGAAGAGAGGTCTATGTGAAGAGATTGTTGCCCAAATAAGGGTGCCGAGGCTTGGCCTCGGGGAGAGTGAATTTCTAGAGGAGGTTTCAAGGACCTCCTACCAAACATACACTGATGGATTGGACAAGGTTAGCAGGTGCTGGACCCAATCAAGACACCCAAAATGTTGGGTGACTATAGAGGTTCAGGGCGGATGATACCCCTTAATCAAAAGGTTGTCCACCTGAGAATTACTTGGGCAGCCAGAGAGGGTGAGTCCCGTGAAGACCCTTACACGATAGAGCACCCCCACAGGTTACAGGGTTTCCCCCACCCGACCTCTCTTGTCACTGAGATTCCAAGTAGACCAGAATGGGGACCTTGACCTCTTAAGTCTACCACTTTTAATTAGGATGAAGGTGCTTAGGGTTTCACTTGAACTTTATCCTTTTGAGTGCAAAGAGTGACCTAATTTAAAGGTTAGTTGATCCAAGGGTCAACTTCACCTATTAGTTCCTGTGAGAGCTTATTTGGTCCTGTCTTTGAAGGTTCAAGTGACTTAAGAGCCGGATTACTTAGGGTTTCTCTTAATAGATCTTTTCAAGCAATGGCTTAGGCACGCTTCTTTTGGGAATTTTCAATTCTTGATTAGAAGGTGTGTCTCTAAAACCCTAGCTTTGAGTCTTAGGTTGGCTCTAATTGGTCCAGTTAGTTGCCTCAAGATTAGGTAATTAGGGCTCAAGCAAGAAGGTTTTAGCCCTAATTACTTCTAGTGGATATACAGATAGAATGTGTTGAAATTGAAAAACAGGCAACTCTTATGATTTATTATGTATGAAAGATAGGTAATTCCTAGATTGCTTTTCTTTTTCTTCCTCTTTAGAATTTTAGGGGCTTAAAAGAGAGCATAGAAAATTACCTGTCCCTTGGTGTGGTTGTTGTGCGGCTGCTTGTTCCTTCTTGATTTCCTATACCTGCACAACAAAAGAGAAGAGATTAAGCCAGAAGTAAATCAGAAATTGTCAATTAATAGTTTCTAGAATTCCCGTTGCTCCCCGGTAACGGCGCCAAAAACTGATGGTTCACGTTTCGTGGTGTTTTAAAGTTATGTTCGTTGCAATATGTTGTAAAAAGTGATTACCAGTTTATTTCAATTTGTTACTCGAAATTTAAAGTATTCCAAGGTCGAACTCAGGGAGCAATCTTGATTCTAGAAGCATAAAAATCACAATCCACCATAATGTATTGTTTTACAAAAAGAATTGTAGAGAATAAGAGCGGAATTAATCTCTCTCTTTCTTATTTCTCTCCTTCTTTGCTCTCTCTGTATTCAGACGTCTAATTCTAGGAATCAGACGCCTTAAGTGGCGTTTGCTACAGTGAATGCCCTCTCTTCTTCTTCTTCCTTTCTTTTCTCTTGGATGCTTCTGCCGCTTCTTCTCCTTGGCCTCTTCTTTTCTTCCTTTCCTCTTGGCTTTCTTCTATGCCGCAGGCTCCCTCCTTCTCTTTTCTTCTCTTTTTCTTTGGCTCTTTCTTCTTCTTCAGCTCCTTCTTCTGCTGCAGCTCCTCCTTGGTTCCTTCTTTTCTTCTTGAGCTGCTGCGTCACCTCCTCCTTCTTTCTTCTTCCCTGCTGCGGGTGCTTTGCAACTAAGTCCTCGCCGCTCCTCCTCCTTTGCTTCCCCTCCTGTTCCCTGCACAGGCGTCCGATTAGGCAAAACCTAACCCCTACCCTTCCCGCGTCTCTCTCAAATTCACTCCAAGGATCGCTCCCCTAGAGCCTTAATCGGGTATGCGGGCCGGGTGATGCGCCCGGGACCCGGCGCACCTACCTGGGTGGTGCGCGAGGTGTACACAGGCAGGGTATTCAGGTCGCGAGCCAGGTCCGCGTGGGCAGTGCCGCGAATGAGACCGGGTGAGTGAGGGCGAGGGACCTCACCCCTGTGTGACTTGAGGCGATAAGCCTAAGTCACTTTTTCCTCTAATGCAGGTGTGGGCACGCCTTCACTTCCGAGGTGGGACTAAAGTCCCACCTGCTTCTTCGTGATCCTACAGGAGGAAGGTGCGAGCAATTGTGGCTGCAGCTGAGGCCTTCTACTCCAATTGAGGGCCTGAGTGCATGCGCGAGAGTATTCCGCACACCTGAGACTACTGCACCAAGGCTAGGCGAACTTGGAGCTGCAGCACGCTTGCTTCAATCAAGCTTCCGCTCCTGCACTAATGGCAGAAGATGCTCTGAACCTGAAAACACGAACATGGCCTCGTGGCCCTGTCAGATGCCTTGGGGAGCTTTGCCAAGGTGTGGCAAATGTGCAAAGGTGGTCGGCGAGGCATGGCACTGTCTGTGGGCGCATGCCTATGGCACACTATCGAGGTGCAGGTCGGTGTGTTCAAGGACAGTGTGTGGAGAGTGTGGTGGTCGATGGAAAAAGGGAAAATGATCAGGGAGTGATGGTGGAGCTTCTGAGGGGTTTGGCAAGGTGGATGGAGGCATGGAGTGGCGAGGACACCTCGCCGGAGGTCTGGCTGGAGGTGGAGATGGCGATGGTGGACAATGGAATCGAGGGATATTTTGGTGAAATAAATTGAGGGGAATTGAAGAAGGGGTAGAGAGGAGTGTTCCTAACTTGATTGAATGGACGAAAGGGGAGAAAGGGTGGCAGGCAGTACCTGCTGTCGCCGAAGAAGAAGACACCAGTGGAGGGAGAGTGGAGACGATGACGGGGCTAGCGGCCTGCGTGAGGGTGTTGCATGATGCGGAGGAAGGAGGTGAAGACAACTCTGCCACTGGTATTGTGGCAGAGCGACTGGAAGGAGGAGGAAGAGTCGCCGGAGCTTGCTGGTCACTTGGCCGAAGGAGAAGAGAGGAATTTTGAGGGAAATCTCTGGCCAAATCAAGTCTGAAGCAACCAGCGACCCCTGCTACTCCTTATATAGGTGTTGGAGAGGAGGAGAACTCGAGGAGGGAGCATGGGCAGGCCACCGGAGAATGGCCGAAGAAGTGACCCATGCCTCTCGCGCGTTCGCACGAGAGGTATGGGCATCGGCAGGGCACGGGAGGGGGTCCATGCGGAAGAAGACAACATAGGGAACCCCCCTCTCCTTTCTGGGGTTGGTCCCCATACCCTGCACGGCGCCATCCTCCGCGCAAAGTTGTCGGAGGCATGGGCAGCTACTGCGGGTGGCAGAGGGACCGGCATGCAAAGAACGAAGGGAAAGCTGAGGGGCAAAATGCAAGGGTTCAAAAAGTTAAGGGTCAAAAAGTAATTCTTGAGAACCAATTTGTAAAGTAGGTCAAAATGGCCTTCCCTTAGGTCCAAATTTTGGTGCAAACCTAATTTGGACCTAAGGAATCCAATGGTGAAGTTTCATTTTAGGTTTGACCACGTTTGACTGATAAATTTGCATAAAAACCTAAATTAAGTCAAAAATTGGGTGTGGTTCTCAATCTAGATCAAGATAGGTTCCAATGGCCAAATTGATGGTTCTAAACTCTAGGGGATGTTTTTCCATGAATTTTAGAGGGTTTAATTGACTTTTATCTTGCCTGGAACTTCGTGTATTAAAGCAGGTTTATTTTAAGGTTACAGAATGTCATTTAATTCCTAGAAGTTGCTATAACCCTTTTCAGATCAAATCAACCCACTTTCTTTCTTATTAAGCCAATTTGACCTGTGTTTAGACCCTTAGACATCCCGCTTGTGTACTGCATTGGTAAAATTGCAGTTTTACCCCTTGTGAGTTGCTTATACTCAAATTTATAGTTCTTTGATTTAGGCTTTCCCTTAGGTTTTGTAGGAGCTTTTGTATACTTATTTAGGTCAAAATGTGCTAGTTAGTGTTTATGATGAGTCTCTCATCAGTTCCTATATACCTGAAATCACCAACCTTTTACCAGGACCCTTATGACATTTTCTCTAAGAATGTCCAACCCAAGCAAAAATTCACTGATTATCTTTTTTGATATAGATTTTCCTATTATTCGACTTTCTGGACTTGGGTTGCATCCTCACAAACTGTAAGCCCTACCCTGTTTACATATTGATCTTAGGTTCTAGATAATTTTTATCCAGAACCTTAGATGCACTCGACCATGGGGCATGGGTTTGCATCACAACCTCGTCCACATCTGTAGACATCTTCTCCTGGCAGGTCTAAAAATAGATTTTCTTCTGATTCTAACCTGCACCTGTGAATTCTTTATTTCTTCTTTATTTGTATATATAGTGTGCTTAGCTGAAGGCACTAAATTCAGCACATATACAGTCTGTTTTTATCTTGGAGCTGACCAGGTAATCACAAAATTCAGGTGCTTTCTACTCTACTCCACTCTATTTCATGTCCTTTTAATACAATGAGGACATTGCATTAGATAGGCATACGGGGGTGGATATTCATCTCTGAATCATTTTGTTAGCTCCATAGATCCTTTATATTTAAAAAAAAAATGAATTAGGAAAAGATAGCTTGGGCTTTAGAAATTTTCAACTTTAGGAAATAATACAATAGAACCTGAACACTTAGACCCTTCAGGTCTTCGGGCTTAATCCGCCTAAGTGTTCACTAAAATGTGGACTTGTTTCTCGAGTCCTCGTCATTTGAAAATTCATTTCAAATTGGTTAAGTAAGTTAGGGTGATAAGTATATGACTTATCAATCCGCCCTCTGATTTGAGGGGACTTTAGGACTAAGCATCTACACACTATTTACACTAACTCACTTTTTGACAATTTTTACGAAAATTGGGTAACTAATGAACCTTCAAAGGTGGTATGGCTGGCAAGTTATCGTGGGTAATAGCCCATTGGTCGATTGTCCAGAGCCTAGTCACACGACCATTCTCTCCTTGCTATCTTTAGGTAAATCTTAGATCAGGGAAGCCGCCTACTTAGAAACAAAATAGAAACATATCCAAAAGAGAAAAAGAAAAAGAAATAGAAAAGAAGAAACAAATAAGCCACACTTCACCGCACGAGTATGACTGGCAAGTTGTCGGTAGTAACAGCTCATTAGCCAGTTGTCTAGAACCCAACTCACAAAAATGCACGTCTAATTCCAAATACTTAGGAAGAAGTGGAGAAGTAGAATAAGTCGGGGAGATATACACCGATTTGCCCTTGTGTTGGCGTCATAAAAATAAAAGTAAGGAGAAAGCTACCAGTTGTATAGATACACCTTTAGGAAGAATTCCTTTTCAAGATCACCTCAGGGCATAGAAACTCGAAGTCCATTCTAATCGTCGATCAGTGAGTCTATCACATTTCACACATAAAGATGCTTAGTACTTAGTGTCCTCTTCGACTCTTGGGTGAGTTGGGTTGCCGTAGAAAGCTGCTTCGAAACCCTAAACATAAAAATCCAAAAAAATTAGAAAAGAATAAGAAAAAAAGATGCTTCTGCTTTTCAATAAGGTGAGGGCTTAGGCAGTATGCAATTTGGCAGACACCCGGATGCTGTTGTGTCTTTGTAGTTCAAGTCCTTAGTAATTTGATTCTAATGTTAAAAAATAACTTTTGCCCAAGTAATTTGATCCTAATTCTGTTTATAAATAGCATATAGTTTTTGCCAAGGGCTAGCAAAGGATAGGCATGGGAGTGTGAGGTGTATGCATCCAAGTAACTTAAAATGTCTATTTATGCATGTTCTTACTATCATAGAAGCATTATGCATTGTAAATATTGCATAAGATGTATCATCATGCATTTAGGTTAAAATATACAAATTGTATAGTAATTTTCTCTTTTTGGTAGCAAGGGACAAGGCAATATTTAATCGGGACCTCGGATTAAAGATCCAACCGTATAATCTGATCAAGGCGACAACTGGAGTTCAACGACTCCAAGATTGCCCTAATTGGACTTCCGTAGCATCATATGCAACCTGAGAAAGATTTAAGATCAAAGGGCCAGGTGGTGTAAATCTATACTTCAGATGACAAATCTGACCATGCGAATGGGTTCAGATCGACAATCGTAGCCCAACGATGTAAAAATTGGTCCAATCCGACATCCATGGCACCATCTACAAGTCAAAGAAGATGGATGGCCAGGAAGGCGCCACTTGGCACCATCCTAGCCGCCTAATGCCGGCCTAAGCCCCTACTCCACATTTGAAGGTGCGTTCAAGAAGCGATCTCAGCTGTTGGATCGAGATCCAATGGCTAAGAGTGCATATGTGTTAAAACCAAAGTGTGCCTCAAACGCGGGCATAGCGTGTTGGGCAAACCCCTTCACGCAGAGAAGGCACTAATTCGAGCCTCCATCCGCTTCAAATCGAGTAGGCGAGTGGGCGCGGATGGAATAGCATCATTAGATGAACTGCAGACGGCTGATGCAAGCGCAACGTGGCAGCTTCGATGAGTGCAGATGTGCACACACTTGATGATGCACCGATGCACACCTGATTGCAGATGTGCACGCGCTAAAGCAGTGAACAGGAAGCAACGTTGAGTGTGTTTAAGCTGTCCGATCTCTTGATCGGATGGTTGAGGATTTGTGAACTTGGGAGGAGCGCTCAATGCACAAAGATGAAGGCACGGGGGGCATGTGCACGTATTCAACGACGTGGGGGCTTTAGTGACAGTTATATCTGTCACTAAAGCCCCCACGTCGTTGAATACGTGCACATGCCCCCCGTCACTAAAGACCCCTACACTAATGTTTTAATGTTTAAATGACCTATTTGCCCTCCCTATTCTTCACCGATAAAAGCACCTACACCCTCCACATTTTTATCATCTCTTCCTCTCTTCTCTCACCCCCTCCAAAGCTCTAAGAGCTTGTCCCAAGCCAAGGATGCTTCATTAGAGTTTAAAATAAAATTTTTCCACCTTCTCATCCCTATTCGTGGAGCGCCCGTGGTTGTCTTCTCACCGCCGTTCAGGAAGCAAATCCCGCTACAACGTTGCCCTACCTTGTCCTCCGTCTTCCGTCTTCATTCTCCCTCGTCCATCATCTCACCACCCTCGTCCGGGCACTCCGTCAACGCAGCTCATCCTCTAAGCAACCGTCGAGGAGGATAACCTCTCTCCACCTTCTCTTTTATCGCTTTCTAGTATACATTTTCTGCTTTCTAGCGTAGCGATTATTTGTAATGAACATTAATCTATGGCTATGAAATATTTGTTCATTCTCTCTATTTTTTCTTTATTTGTATTATTCATTCTCTGTCCTCTATTAATTATTCTTTAAGTAGATAGCTAGCGTAAATTTAATTCAACCAGCTAATCTACTTCATGACAAATATAAATGCGATTTTTTGATCAAATGTACGCCTCCCCGTGTTTGACCCGATACTCACTAGAGTTTCTGTTAAAATTATTTGTTTGACGTATTTTTACACGATTACAACGATGGATTTTTAAAACTCAAATTTTCAGTGTACAAATCACATACAACACTAGCAAATGCAAGAATGAAAAATGAATGCAAGGTGTCTGATCCATGTTATTTACAACTCGATCCCCAATGGACTGCTTATTCTTTTATCAAGGTTTGACAAAAGATTCCTTGTTGTCTTATAAAAATCAAGAAATCCAGTTGATGTGAAAGTGTAGTGATAGTAGCCTAAGCAACGGATCCAAGTGAAAAATCAACTTACACTTAAAGTTCGTACTTGACCCTCAGTAAAAATTCTATCGGGATGGGCAAACTTCTTCCCTTGCGGATACAAATAATATGAAATTTCTACCCTGGCTTTCTGGCTTAGGTAGAAGATATCTGAGTCAAATAATTTCATATTTGGTGGCTCACACTCATCTGCTGCTACAAAGAGACTAGTACTACAAACTCTAGATCTCTAGACTATCAAACAAGTCAACCAAGAGATAGGCTCAAAACTTTACTCCTTTTTAGTTCTTTTGCACTCACTCTCTCCTTGTTTCCTTTTTTTCTTTTTTTTTCGAGCTAACAATTCACTAGATTGTGTAAATGTACTCAATATTTGGTGGCCTCAAATGGCATTAACACTTTAATAAAGTTCTGATAACCCTAAAACTAAGTCAAAATTCCTTAGCTAGTATTCAAGCGGTTAGAAATACTAAAAAGTAGATATGGGTCATATTTGGTGGATTACAAATGGTAGTGAGTATTGTTGCCTCAATGAAATTGACTCATAACACATAAACACATTTATGGACTCAAATACTTTTTTCAAAAATTTTTTCTTTTTTTTCTATTCTTTTTTTTTCTCTTTTTTTTTCTTTTTTCTTTTTTTTTACAACTACCAACACAACATAACACAACACACGCAAACTTTTATTTATGAGGCATTATTAGGAAATGATGGTATTCAAGAGGATATTGTGCAGCTTATTTGGTGGAAGTGCCTACTCTCGACACCAAGAAGGGATGGATAGGACAAGCGTACTTTTAACCTTTGACACTAATACCTTCCTTTAGCTGAGGATTCCATAAAGGATGGTCATGACTATTCACCTTAGTCATAGTTTTATTAGAACTCGATTTCTGTGTATTTGCCTTATTTGGTGGCTCTAAAAAATTCACAGAAAGTTTGTATGCGTAAACCAAGAGTGAAAACTATACCTATCTCTAAGTATCATTATCCAATTATCTAGAACTTAAAAGTCCTCACACTAGACTCAGAGCACCAGTAAACACTCTACTCTCACCTCACAAATGTTTAGTGGACCTACTGAAAGATAGTTTACCTGACTCCCTAACTAACTATCCAAAGGTTCAGGAAAAGAAACACTGCTTCTCCTCGACAAACAAAAAATGTCTATTGATTTTCATAATTGATCCATTACAAAGTCTACGTGTAAGTGTAATAATTGTACTGGATTCTAAACTTAAGAAATAATTCAAGAAAAAAATCCTCAATAAAACCTCCTTGATAAAAAGTAAATGCATGAATGCTATATGTATAAATTCTATGTAAATTTTATTATTAGGTGTTGGCAAAAAAATTTCAGTGTAAGTGTACTACCCCCCCATGCCTACTTTCTTGCATGTCCTAATGCATGAAAATAAACATGGATAAAATAACTAAATTGATGGGAACACTATCATGAGTCATAACTAGCTCAATTTAGTTATTAGCAAGGAATAAATGCTCCCACATAACCGCTAGAGGATTGTAATTCATTGCATAATCATTCTGAGAGAAAGATAAGAAAATAGGGTTAAATTATAATTTTACCATCATATCTCAATTGCAGTATAATCACAGGTTTTCTTAGGAGTTTAACAAAAATCAAATGGTCTTAAAAGTCTAACAAGTGGGTTAAAACAGTCAGAAATGTGTTTGCACAAGTTTTGAGAATTAAATGACATCTGAAACCCTAAAAACTGACCCGCTTAATTAACTAGGGTTCTGGTCAAGATAAAATTCACCTAAACTCTCTAAAATTCATAGAACAATATTCTCTAGGGATTAGTATGCTTGATTTGACCATCAAAACCTGTCTTGACCTAAAATAGAGTCTTAGACAAACATTTTCCCTAATTTGGGTTTTTACATAAATTACTCAGTCAAACTTGGTCAAAACCAAAATCCAACTTCACCATTAGATTTCTTAGGTCCAAATTAGATTTTTACCAAAATTTTGGCCTAATTTGAGATCATCTTAACCTAGTTTGCAATTTGGTCCTGTCTAACTCTTTTATATCACACATATGCCCTTAATTTTCAAAATCCATAAAAAAAGGCCCCTAACTTTGTCTTCATCTTCACAAAAAGGTTCCTATCTCCATGAATCCTAATCCTACAAACTCTGACGACCTTTAAAGGGCAAGAGCTTTGTGATTGCTTGACGAATCTCTCTCAAAATCGAAAGGGAAACTCGTCAAGTAATTGCCTTCCAAATGAGCCCATTTAGGAATCCTAAAACTCCCTAGAATCCTAATGTGAATGGTTTGATTGATTGGGTATCCTACGCCGACGAGAAGCTCAGAGATTCTAAGCTTGTTTTCCAAGCTTAGAACTCCATTTAGAGCCCTATAAAAGGACCCCCACGGCCTTGCGCATTTTCCGAGCAAGCTTGGTGCGTCAAAAGGCCCTAAAAACCTACCTTCGACAATCGTAGATCCTTACTTCAGTAATCTCTTCGACCCTCCTCCTCCGTCCGTCCAACGACCAAACTGGTCAGTCCTCTTGACTACCCTCTTTGTCGCGACCCTCCCCAACCAAAGGGAAGTCATGTCTCTGCCTCCATCCTCGTCGCCACCTCGTCGCCTCTACCTCCTTCTCTAGCTCCAGTCGACCAACACCAGAGCCCTCTGCCTCTCTACCTCGCCCCTAAGTGACTCTATCTCTTCCTTTCTCCCTCTATTCTCTTCCCTCGTACTCACAAACCACTCGCGACCACTGCACCCCCCTCTCGCACTTTGTCTTCTCCACCTCCGATGACACCACCAGCAAGGGATTTCATCTGCTACACACATCCATCCCCCTCGCCAACTATCCCACAATCTCCTCCTCGACCCAAGGGCCAAAAGCCCTCTATCTATTTCACCAATTCATCACCCAAACTCGCCCTCGAACAACCCATCACCGCACCCCCGATCTGAACTCTGTCCAACCACCACAGCCACTCCCACTCCACGATGAACCCCTCACCACATTCGCCGTCCCAAGGCAATCCTGTTGAACCATTTCACGTGGCTGTAAGGCCTTGTTCTTGTTTTTCAGGCCATAGGTGAAGCTGCCATTGGCGGAGCTTCTTCAAGGAGTTCCAGGTGGTGTTCTTGCACCTTTGCTTCCAAGCATCTGCTCCAGGTGACGTAGAATAGCTCCAGGGAGGTCTCCAGGCCCTCAATCGAGGATCCCAGCAGCTACAGCTCGTCAATTCGACCAAGCCATTCCACTACAGTGCACGCAGAGGAAGTGCAGGGGACATAGTCCCACATTGGATAGAGCAGACTTCCTTGTGTGCCTTAAATTATTTTTGTGCTTTATCCTCATTGCCTTAGTTAGCACGAGGGTGAGGTCCTCGCGCACACCCCTCGCATGCTCTTGCCCACGGCCACGCCATGCGGGTCTAAGCTCTGAACTATTTACTTGTGTACTTGGATCCGATTAGCCTATTTCTAAGAAAGGAAGAAGAGAAAAAAGAGAGGAGAAAGGGGGGGTTTTGCTCTGCCACCCTCCTCTCAACACTTGTAAGAACTGAGAGAGGCCTTTGCCTCTGCTGGCATGCTGAGTCCTATGCTGTGCCTTCTCTGAAGCTGAGGGAAGAAGAAAAGGAAGAGGAGAAGAAGAGAGAAGCCTCTCCCTGAGGCTTGAAGAGGAAGAGAGGAAGAGGCCTTTACCTTTGTTAAATCATCTGAGCGCCTATTCTGTCATCTGATATCTACTGATACCTTGGTTCTGTTGATTAAATTGAGATTCATTTGGCTTATACGATCTGTTACTTTGAGTAGCTTGCAAAGCTTAACATTGTAGGGTAATTTGGTGATTCAAATCACCATTTTACCCTCTCTTATTTTTACATTATTGACATTAGATTTCATTTATATACCATTCTTGTTTGAAATCCTTATATTGCATTTGAATTGTGATCTTGAGAAGTATTTTGCCAATTGTTCCCTGTGTTCGACCTCGGATTTCTTTCGAGTATAAATATTATAGGTTTTTTCACACTGATTCGATTTATACTACAACGTGATGATTTTAAAACCCGTTTCAGAGCAACAAATATTTTGGCACCGTTACTGGGGAGCAACGCGCAATTTAGATCTCTTGATTGCAATATCAGATTTTGTACTAACTTGCTCTATCTCTTTTGATTGTGATCTATTTCAAGACTCATTGAAAGAAGATCAGCCGCACATCAGCCACTCCAAGGGCAGGTAAACTCCATTCACCCTCCTCTAAGCCCCTGATTCTAAAAAGCTAAAAAAGGAAAAAATCAATTAACGTTACTTGCATTTTATTCTTAGACAAATCATTAAGTTGCCTGATTTGATACATTCTAGAAAAACATCCAAACCCTGATTTGTGCACCTACTTAGGATCTTAAGGTATTTAGGGCTATCACCTTCTTGCTTGAGCCCTAAGTACCACATTTGGACAAAATTAAATTGGTAAGGTTTCCAGTTTAGGATTTTAGAGACACACTTGCTTAATCAAAAATTGATCTTCCCAAACAATGTGTGCCTAAGCCTTGGTTGAATTGATCTATTCGAGCAAACCCTAAAAACAAGCTCTTAATTTCATTTGAACACTAAAAGAGGGACCTAAATTTTTCAAAGGACAAAACAAGTGAAGCTGACCCACCTTGTTGGGTTAACCAATCTTCAAATTAGGTCACTTTGCACAAAAAAAAAACATCTTAAAGTTCAAGTGAAATCATAAACACCTTGCTCTTAATTTAAAACTGGTAGACTTAAGAGGTCAAGTCCCCATTCTGGTCTACCTGGATCATCGGTGACAAGAGAGGTCGGGTGGGGGAGACCCTGTAACTTGTGAGGGCACTCTACCAAGTAGGGGTCTTCACGGGACTCTCCATCTCTGACTGCCCGGGTAATTCTCAGGTGGACAGCTTTTTGACTAAGGGGTAACATCTGCCCCGAACCTCTATAGTCATCCAAAATTTTTGGGTGTCTTGATTGGGTCCATCACCTACTATCTCTCATCTACTCCATCGGTGCATGTTCGGGAGGAGGTCCCTAAGACCATCCTTGAGGCCTCCATTAGCTATTCAATCTCGTCGAGGTCGAGCCTCGATTTCTGTGTTTTTGCAACAACCTAATCACATTGACATATCCTCTGATTCAGAACCTACTTCCCCTTCATCAACTATGGATCACCAAGAAGATCAACCTAATCTTGAGCAACAATTCCATGATTTCCAAAAGCGAATCAATGCCATCATCAATCCACCGTTCCATCCTCAAATGCGAGATCACATAATCCTGCAGCGGTGGAGATCGAACCCTGAATCAACATTCCCGTGGGAGGACTCGAGGTAGATCTCAAGCCTAGCATGCTTCATATGACCCAAAAATTTCATGGCTTGAACTCCGAGGATCCTTTCCAGCACATCTAAAACTCAAAACATCTGACCCACACTTTTGGGGCAGATGTGCAGAATCGGGACGGATTACTCTTAAAGCTCTTCTCATTCTCCCCCGCTGACAAAGCCACTCACTGGTTCCAAACTCAACCACACACGATCAACACATGGGAAGAACTTCAAACAACCTTCCTGTGAAAATTCTACCCCACTGGTCATACAAACACGATGCGGCACCAAATCATGCACTTCTCCCAAGGAGTGGGAGAATCTCTACACGAGGCATGGGATCATTTCTGGATCTCATGCGTAAGTGCCCCCATCATGGAGTTCAGAAGTGGGAACAAGTTCAATCCTTTTACCATGGACTCCGTGAAGATATCAAGCTCTTTGTCAATGCAACCTGTGGTGGTAGCATCATGGGTCAACATGAGGACACGATCTGGGAAATTCTCGAGAATATGTGCAAGAACTCTTTGAACAATGAGTCATTGGGTAAGTACGATCGAACGTCCACCCACGCATTGATAAATAATCAAGGGGCACATGAATCCTAAGGCCCTTCCACATTTGTTGATTTGGAGTTGGTAGCCAGTCAATTGAACAAGGTCTCCATTATAGAGAAAAATGTGGACATCACTCATCATCTATACAAATCCACCTCTGCACCTCAAAGCACATACGCGCATCCGCCAATGGGAAGGGAGGTTGCACACAACATCTATCACTCCCCGAGGATGGATACGTATCCAACCCCATCTGATTATGGCTTCGGAGGTAACTTCGGGTCAACCCACGTTAGTTGGGGGAACTCTGAACCACTGTACCCTGATTATCTCAGAGCTCCTCAGACCTGCGAGGATCTTCACGCCGTCCAGAATAATCCTTTCTCCAATACTTACAACTCTAGATGGCATAATCATCCTAACTTTTCGTGATTGGGAAATAACCCGAATCTAAGACCTCAATTCCAATCCCGACCACAGGCTCCGCATCCTTATCAACCCACCCAACCAAGGCCCACTCAAAACTTCCAATCTGGATCACCTAAAGAAGATCATACATCTTTGATTCTCCAGACCTTGGTTGATATGAAAAAACAACACAAAGAGGAGATCTCTAAGTTACGAAATCAATTGGCCTAGCTGGAAGTGCTTGCCAGCCTGGTGCACTTCCCTCTCAGCCTCTTCCAAACCCGAATAACGTGTCGAACCAGAGGCACGTTATGAACCCAAATCAAGGCCAAGCCCACTTTGTTTATCAAGCCCCTTCTGCTCCATCACCTGACAAGATGGAGGCTTCGACATCATACGCAGGTTATCAGCAGCAATCACCTCTTTTACCCACACGAATCCAGAATCAAGTACGACTAAATTCTGTTACTACCCATAGTGGTAAAGCAACATAGGACCTACCTTATCCAAGCCACTCCTAGCCTAGTAATGCAAACTCAAACCCCAGTATAGTCATCCAGGATACCTCTATCCCAGATCAAGAACCTGGACCATTCTAGAGGAACCCACAAAGGTTCCATTTCTCGAGGCCTTGACCAAGGGAAAGAGGACAACCAAACCTATGGCACCTGAGGAGGACCTGGTCAAGCTCTTTGAGAAGGTCCGCGATTCGCCATGTACCGACTTACATGCGATTCCTAAAAGACGTGTGTACACCTAAGTGTAAACCGCGAACCAAAGGTGGCAACCCAATCGTACTGTCGAACCAAGCCAACTACATCATTTTGAACAAACTCTCTCCAAGGCAAAAGACCCAGGCACCCCTCTGATCTCCTGTGCTATCGGTGATATACTGTTTGACCGAGTCTTATTAGACCTAGGAGCTTTCATAAATTTGATACCTACATCCCTACTAGACTACTTTGAGGAATTTGAGCTTAAACCGACAGAGATGACTTTGCAGTTAGTCGATCAATCTATTAAGTCACCAAAGGGAATTCTCGAGGATGTCATAGTTAGGATACTCGATTTCTATTTTCCCATGGATTTCATTGTCTTAGATATAGATGCTCCTGAAAACTTGAAGAATATACCGATCATATTAAGGAGACACTTTCTAGCCACATCTAGGGCCAATATTAATTGTGAGGAGAGCCAAATTGAATTAAAATTTGGGAGCAAGGCACTGAAGATCGACATCTTTAAGGCCCAACAAGGAATTAATTGCTGGGTTATAGAACAAATTTGCGATATCGAGGCTGTGGTTGACGACCTACGTATCGAGGAAAACCCGACTATTTCTGATCAACCACAAGAAGATCAAAACCCACAATTTGAGGAGCCTGAACCTAACCTAGATACTCCCATAGCTCCTTCCTTTGCTCCCAACACCCACCCTGAACCACCTACAGCTGCTGACAACCCAGTTATGGAATTAAAGCCTCTTCTCGATCATCTGAAATACGTCTTTTTGGGTTCCAATCAAACGTTTCCTGTGATTATCAACTCCCGACTCACACCTGATCAGGAAACACGCTTGATTTCTGTTCTCCAACAGCATTGAAGAGCCATTAGATGGACTCTCGATGATCTAACTGGTATCAGCCCTTCATACTGCACACATCACATCTATATTGAAGAGGGCTCACGACCATCCCATGAAATGCAGAGACGCCTAAATCCAAACCTACGGGATGTCATGAAAAAGGAGATCATCAAGTGGTTAGATGCAGGGATCATCTACCCAATCTCCGACAGCCAGTGGGTGAATCCAATCCAAGTTGTGCATAAGGCAGGGCTCATCGTCATCACGATTGAAATTGGAGAAACCATACCAACGCATATAATGATCTTGTGGAGAGTTAACATTGATTATAGAAGACTCAATTTCTCCATGAAAAAGGATCATTTCCCACTACCATTCATTGATCAGATACTCGAGAAACTAGCGAGAAATCGATTCTTCTGCTTTTTGAACAGGTACTCCAGTTATAATCAGGTCACAATCCATCGTGAGGACCAAGAGAAGACTACCTTCACCTACCCCTTCGGGACATATGCATTCCAAAGGATGCCGTTCGATCTCAGCAACGCACCCACTACTTTTCAGCGGTGCATGCTTACCATATTCTCAAATATGGCAGGTGAATACCTTGAGGTCTTCATGGATGACTTCTCGGTATTTGGAGAATGTTTTAATGATTGCCTATTGCACTTAGTCCAACTCCTCAGGCGATACATCGACGTGAATTTGGTTCTTTCTTGGGAAAGGAACCACTTCATGGTACCTGAGGGAATTGTCCTGGGACATCTCGTCTCTAAAAAAGGCATCCAGGTTGATCGAGCCATTGTGAATCTGATTTCCAAACTCCCTATGCCTAGCTTGGTCAAAGACATCCGATACTTTCTGGGGCACGTCAGTTTTTACCGTCGATTCATTCTCAATTTTTCAGAAATCGCGCGCCCCCTGAATAATCTTCTATCGAAGGATGTCCCCTTTGAAATTTTCAAGGAGTGCACTCAGGCATTTGAGATCCTACGTGATCAAGTTACCCAAGCACCTATCCTGCAGTCCCCTAATTGGTCTCAACTCTTTGAGATCATGTGTGGTGCATCTGATTACACTGTGGGTGCGGTACTTGAGCAGAAAATAGATGGGAAACCCGTGGTCGTCTACTATTGTAGCAAGACACTTGACAAGGCTCAGCGTAACTACACAGTTACTTAGAAAGAGCTGCTAGCTACAGTATTTGGCCTGAAAAAATTCAAATCTTATCTTTTGAGTTCCCGTGTTATCATATACTCGGATCACACTGTAGTGAGGCACCTCCTCGCGAAGGACACGAAACCTTGACTAATCTAATGGATCTTGCTGTTGTAAGAATTCGATCTCGAGATTTGTGATAAAGCGGGAAAACAGAACGTGGTAGCTAACCATTTGTCTCATCTTCCTTCTTCCGTCATCAACCCATCTGGTCCAATCACCGAGCATTTTCCTGACGAGCACCTGCTAGCCATTCACAGTCTCCCATGGTTTGCTGATATTGTAAATTACTTGGTTACGGGGAAAGTCCCACCAGATTGGGCGACTTCCAGGTGGGACAAATTGATTGTCGAGGCCAAGTACTATATTTGGGAGGAACCATACCTTTTTCCACCTTGGCAATGATCAGGTAATCCGAAGATGCATTCCTGATGATGAGGTCAATGACGTGATATCATTCTGTCACGACCAAGCCTACGATGGCCATTTCTCTGGGCGTAAAATCACAACGAAAGTTCTCCAGTGTGGGTTCTTTTGGCAAACTTTGTTCAAAGACACACAGACATATTGTAGGGCATGCGCTCGTTATCAGACCCTCGACAACATGGGCCCACAGGATATGATGCCCTTGAACTCGATTATTGTGTGCGAAATCTTTGACATATAGGGAATTGATTTCATGGGACCCTTTCCTGGATTTAACGGCTTCGAGTACATTCTACTCACTGTTGATTATGTCTCTAAATGGATCAAAGCCATCCCCACGAGAACTAGTGATCATAACGTTATCCTCCGATTTATCCAGGAGAACATCTTTACCAGATTTGGGGTTTCTAAGGCCATCATTAGCAATGGCGGGTCTCATTTTAACAATGTGCACTTCTAGTTCCTGATGAAAAGTATGGGGTGTCGCATCGTATCTTGACTCCTTACCACCCCCAGACTAATGGATTGGCAGAACTGTAGAATCAAGAGATCAAGAAAATCTATCAGGTCACTGTTCAGCCTGATAGAAAGGATTGGTCTACTCACCTTCCGGAACCATTGTGGTCCTATAGGACCACCCACAAGACCCAATTAGGCATGTCTCCCTTCAGATAAGTGTATGCAAAGGCATGACACCTTCCCATCGAGGTGGAACATAAGGCTTATTGGGCAGTACGGAAGTGCAATCTGGATCTAATGAAGGCTGGAATACACTGTCCTTGCAATTGAACGAGATTGAGGAACTACGCAACGATGCGCATAAGAACTCGCGTATCTACAAAAAGCGAGTCAAAGCTTTCCATGATAGGCACATTGTACAAAAATCTTTCCACCCCGGTCAAAAAGTTCTACTCTTTGATGCCAAACTCAAACTATTCCCAGGAAAAGTCAAATCAAAATGGATTAGACCATTCTTGGTAAGACGAATCTTTGGAAATGGAGCCATTGAAATTAGTGAACTCAGCCCTGATTCTGCACCTTTTGTCATGAATGGTTAGAGACTCAAATCGTTCGTCGAACTCACTGACTCAAACTTGACTGAGATATCTTTTTCCCTCCATTCTTCGTGAGCTCATTGCGCCCGGTTGATGGCGTTAACTCAACGCTTAATGGGAGGCAACCCTTCATCTTGTTGGAAAACCTGAAACCCTTCTTGACACACCTTATGCTGAACTTATATTGCACTTTAGTGTTCATCCATTAGAACAGCTGACTCCACCTCTGGTACCTGTACCCAAATTTGAAATCGTCCGCAACAGTCACCCTGACCCATCCACCTACCCAAAACCTCTTCTAATGTACGATCTAAGATGAATTCGAACCCACCTAATTTACAATGAGAATATTACAAATCGTAGGCATGAGGGGTATTAAAGTGCAAAACACTGTGAGAATCACTTCACAAGAATGGGTTTCATCAAAAAAATTACATATTCCAAAAAACCAAAAAAAAATAATAAACTGAAAAAGAACAAAAAAATGGAGAAGGGAGGAAATTTTGAGAGATCAATTTGCATATCATTTTTTGAGGTGGAAAAGGAGAGGTGATATAAATGTCAAAAAGGAGCACAATTTGAAACAAAAAAGAGATAATCATTAGTAAAAGGTTAAGGAATCGACTTAGTTCTAGACCAAATCAAAAGAAAGAAATAAAAAGATAAAAGTGCTAAAGGACAAAAGAGATTAGTATGAATGCTAATCTTAGGCCTCTTAGGCTGTGTTTAGGCTTAAAAATTTAAGTATTCGTTAAGATCTAGATAGTCTACAAGAGGTTGGGGAAAATGAGAAGCTTAAGTAATAAGTCTAAGGCTTAAGGATTATTCGGCCTCGTTAACTGACCTCTGGTTTGTAGGACTCGATAACCTAAGCACCCTAATTCACACACAGTCTGGTTCAGTGCGCTTAATTATCAAAATCACACAAATGCATTAAAGCTGTTCTGAAAAAGCTACCTAGATTAGGAGTGACTGATCAGCACAAGTTGATCTGGAAGAGTTCCCAACGCAAAGAGGTGGGAACTTCCCCTCAAAGATGTGCAATAACATGCCATCTCCTTGGTGCTTGTCTCTTAGGATATCTAAATATCCTACCGGGGCATGTAAGCACCTTGTGCTGGTATAGATACCATGGGCGGCATTATCACGAAATGTCGAATGGCAGGGTCTAGATTTAGCTACAGAACATCATGGGCAGGATTATCCTGAAATCTCGAAAGCCAGGGTTCTGGGGGTTGCCATGGGTGGTGCTATCTCGAAGCATCAATTGCCAAGGACCCTGCAAGGATTGATGGTGGGAAGTAGGAATCCGATATAGACCGTGTTGTAAAGCAAATCTGAAGCTAGAAATAAAAAGAAAAGAGAGAAAACTCTCCAAAAACAAAAAAATCTCATGTCTCTCTCTTACAAAAATACACTGCAAACTGAACTTGGGCTAAAACATGTTACAAGCACGGGTGCTTTAACCACGGAGTTCAATGAACCTTAGGTTAATTCCTATGGGCCTTAGAAACCTTCGCGGCAGACTGAGGCTAAACCTGGTCAGGTCCGGATCTTGGTTGGTACTTGAGTGCCTCTAGGCCTACCATTGGCATTCTGATCTAATCTACAAAAGAAAGCACACAGTAGAAATCTAAGCATAAAAAGGCATATGGTCTAGAATTTGAGTTAATTCCATGAGATTTTGCTAAGGGACTAGCAAAAGTTAGGTATGGGGGTATGATGGAAATAAAATCATGAGCCATACCTATCTTAAATTAGTCATTATCAAGGAATAAATGCTCCTACATAATCGCTAGAGGACTGTAATTCATTGCATAATCTTTCTGAGAGACAAGAAAATAGGGTTAAAATTGTAATTTTACCATCATATCTCAATTGCAGTATAATCACGGGTTTTCTCAGGGTTTGAACAAAAGTTAAATGGTCTTAAAAGTTTAACCAGTGGGTTAAAATAGTCAGAAATGGGTTTGCACGTGTTTTTAGAATTAAATGACATATGAAACCCTAAAAGCATACCCACTTAATTAATTGAGGTTTTGATCAAGATAAAATTCACCTAAACCCTCTAAAATTCATAAAAAAATATTTTCTAGGGATTGGTATGCTTCATTTGACCATCAGAATCCATCTTAACCTAAAATAGAGTCTTAGACAGATATTTGCCCTAATTTGAGTTTTTACATAAATTACCTACTCAAACTTGGTAAAAATCAAAATCCAACTTCACCATTGGATTCCTTATGTCTAAATTAGGTTTGTACCAAAATTTAGGCCTAATCTAAGATCATCTTAACCTAATTTGCAATTTGGTCCTGTCTAACTCTTTTATATCACACATATGCCCTTAACTTTCACAATCCTTACAAAAAGGCCCCTAACTTTATCTTCATCTTTACAAAAAGGTCCCTACTACCAAGAATCCTAATCCTACAAACTCCAGCGGCCTTTAAAGGGCAAGATCTTTGTAATTTCTTGAGAAATCCCTCTCAAAATTAAAAGGGAAACTCGTCAAGTAATTGCCTTCCAAATGAGCCCATTTAGGAATCTTAAAACTCCCTAGAATCTTAATGTGAACGGTTTGATTGATTGGGTATCCTACGCCGGCGAGAAGCTCGGAGATTCTAAGCTTGTTTTCCAAGCTTAGAACTCCGTTTAGAGCCATATAAAAGGACCCCTGTGGCCTTGCGCATTTTCCCAACAAGACTTGGCGTGTCAAAAGGCCCTAGAAACCTACCTCTGACAACCGTAGACCCCTACTCTGGCGATCTCTTCGACCCTCCTCTAACCGTCCAACGACCAAATTGGTTGGTCCACTAGACTACCCTCTTCGTCGCGACCCTCCCCAACCAAAGGGAAGTCGTGTCTCTACCTCCTTTTCCGGCTCTAGTCGACCAACACAGGAGCTTTCTTCCTCTCTACCTCGCCCCTAAGTGACTCTATCTCTTCCTCCCTCCCTCTATTCTCTTCCCTCGTACTCACAAACCACTCGCGACCACTACACCGCCTTCTCGCACTTTGTCTTCACCTCCGATGACACCACCGGCGAGGGCTTTCATCTACTACACACATCTATCCCTCGCCAACTCGCCCACGACCTCCACCTCGACCCAAGGGCCAAAATCCCTCTATTTATTTCACCAATTCATCACCCAAACTCGCCCCCGAACAACCCATCACTACACCTCCGATCCCGACTCCGTCCGACCACCACAGCCACTCCCACTCCACACTGAACCCCTCACCACATTCGTTGCCCAAGGTGATCATGCTGAACCATTTGCCGTGGCCGTTGGTGTAGACCCGGATAGGCTATGTTAATATGGTGATTTTATCATTGAAATGTATATAGTGGTTAACCTAAATCGAGCCTAACCATCTCTTTACAAATTTTTTTGACCTGGCCTACTTGATTTTATCTTGGTCACTTTTAGGCCCAAGGTCGAACTCAGGGAACTGGGATTAGAAGTGAAGTTTCTACACCTTTCCTACAACGAATCTCTTCCGTTCGTTTATTATGTTTTTGGTGTTTTTTTCTGTTTAAGATTTTTTTTCTGATAATTCTTGTCCTTGAGGCACACCCTCAAAATCTGGTTCTTAGCTTTGAGCCAAATCAGGGTTTCAAAACTGGTCTTGCTATTCGCAAGACTGAGTACCTGCAAGTCAAAGATTATCTTTTCTCTTTTATATATATATATTTTATCTTTTTTAATGGCAAGAAAGAGAAATAGAAATAAAGTAAATATAGTATATATATGTATATATTATATATGTATAAAGGGGTGGGGGTGGAGGTGGAGATGGTGTGTAGCATGGTGTCGAGTCGATCATCGTCTAGGAAGACGCAACCAATAGGACGAAGTGCCGCGTGTAAGGTGGATTGGTGGAAGATGAGTGCAAACACGCTTCTTGTACACGTGTATCGGGAAATATCAGCAATTGGTGCAAATATTCCCGCGATACAACATATGGTAAGTGATGTGAAAATATATATATATATATATGTAAATATATCTATATGTATATATGATTATACATATATAGGTATAGGTAGCTATATATGTGTATATATATATGTATATGTCTGTATATATAACTATATAGATGTATATATATATATGTATATATATATAGTAATATATGTAAATAGATATAGATATGTATATATAGTTATAGATATATATATATATATATACGTATAAACATATGTGTATATATATATATATATATGTATGTATCTATACTTATACTTAGTTATATAGGTAATATTAGATATATATAGATATATATATATATTTATACGTATATAAGTATATGTATATATGTATATATATATATAAGTATATAGATATATATATATATATATGTATGTATACTAATACTTAGTTATATAAATACTACTATATATATAGATATAAGTATATATATATATATGTATATAAATATAAGTATATATATCAATATATATATGTATACGTATATATATAAGTATATAATAATGTATAAGTGAGAGTGTGTGTGTGCGAGGGTGTGAGTGTGTGTGTATGTGTGTGCAGAGAGTGTGAGAGAGTGCTGTGAGAGAGAGAGAGAGAGAGAGGGAGACTGCTGGACTGAAGGCTGAGAGAGTTAAGCCATCTGCAATAGTGGGGCGTCGTCTGATGCTTCACGCGCGCGCAGGCGCGTAGGCACGCGAAGAGGCGCGCGCACGCAGGAAGGAGTAAGCGCGAGAGGAACCGCAGTGCACCGCACTGCACGAAGAGTCGAGTGCGGGCAGATGCAAGCGCTGGGAGTGGGTGAGCGTACGCGGACGAAGACGCGGGCAGGTGTAGGCAAAGACGCGGGTGAGTGCGGGCGCTGGCAAACGCAGGCGCACGCAAACATGCGGGTAGGCGCTGGAGCGGGCGCGGTGCGGGATGCGGGCACGGGCGCGGGACGGTTGCGGTGCTCCGGGTGATCGGATAAGTGAGAAACTTACCGATCACCACACTGCAGCCACAGTGTTCCGCTGAAATGCGTGTACAGTGGCTACAGTGCCGGGGCGAGCCGCGCGATCAGGTGTGCCCGGTTCCATGAGTGCGGGGAGGCGTGGACGGCTCGACACGCACGCAGAAGAGGATGCGCCGGTTGAGCTGCGGGCGGAACTTGCTACAGGGTGCGTGGAGAGGCGGGTGTACACGAAGAAGCGAAAGGCGAGGGCAGCCTGCAGGCGCGCGCGGTGGCCGGCATGCGCTACTGCCGCCTTGCTGCTGCAGCTGTGCAGCTTGACCGGCTGCTGCAAGGGCGCGTGGTGGCCGATTGAGCTTCACAGCTTGAAGCTTTGTGGCAATGGCGAGGTTGGCTTGAACGTTGAAACAGGGAGAGAACCACCACGCCCACCGACTCTCTAATGAGCTGGGCGGTGGTGGACTCATAATGGTGGTTGTGCACCACTGTGAGGTGCTCCTGCCCGCAGCGTGGCTCCTCTGAGGAGGAGAGGCTGTGTATGGAGGGAGAGGGGGAGGAGATGGCCTGGCGAAGAAGAGCAGTAGTGTGTTGGGTTTTTGGCGTGGACCAGGCTCGGGTGCAAAGAAGGTAGCCGCGCCTGTTTTATAGAGGAAGAAGGCATACACAGCCATGTCCTGGCTGTGCATGGCTGTGCATGCGGCTGCAGGGAGTGGCTTGCAGAGCATGCTGAGCAGGACATGGCACGAGGAAGAGGTTGCCATGCATTGAAGCCACGGAGAAGAGTTCAAAATCAAATAGAAATAAAAATAAAGATGGAAATTTTGCAAGGTAGCACTTGAGGAAAACGTGAATTGCGAGGCCATTTGATTTCACTCTCCTCCCCTCTCAATTAAATACATACATGCATGTACTTTTACAAATGCGACTATGGATACCTAATATGCACAGGTAGTGCTAGGAAATAACACAAGACCACACAATTGCAGGTGTATTTTTGCAGTGCAATCATACCCCCATGCCTATCTTTTGCTAGTCCCTAGCAAAACATTTTTGTATTGTATTTAGAAATGATTTTTAACCTGAAGATTCTATTCTGAGGCGACATAGGTGTGTTTATTGTTGGATATTGTGAGAACCAATTGTAGAGAAGACTACCAGTACTTTGAGTCTCTCATGACATAGATCATCTCTCGACTAACCGGGACTCTTGATGTTTAAACCTTAAGTACAATTTCCAGTACCCAAGAGGTTTTCGTCGTACTCGAGTGATCAAGAGGTTATGGCTTGTGCTTAGTGAAGGATCAAGACTAACCAGATAAACATTAAGACTCAAGCTCAGGGTTTCACGAATTTTTAAGTAAAGGTTGGTCCCAGTTTCAGCTCGTGTCTTCGGATTGACCCTTAAAAAGATGACGGAAAACTCAACTCCCATTTTCTGACATTTGTGGCTCAAAGAAAACAGGGTTTTTTCCCTGAAGAACTTTTGTAGGAAGATTTTACAGACATTTGTGAGATATACTGACTTATTTGCATCTTTCTCTCTATTTTTTTTTTTTTGAAACACGTGTCAGTATATCTCTTACAACATTATTTGGAGGAGCACACTTTTCTTTATGGTGGGAGGGTTCCTTTTTGGTGGAAAGAGTCTCTCCTAAACACAAGACTAAAGCCTAAGATAAAAAGTCTACCTGCGTGCACAGGTAAGGACTCCACCTTCCCTAATGAACACTAGGGTTGGATCTTATGTTCACCTGGTCTTTCTTGATAAGTGTAGTGTGAACCAAGTTTACTTAAGCTCTCGAGTAGAAGCAAACCAACGGATCCTGTACTGGTGTCTCAGGTACAAGAATACGTCCTTAGGAGAGATTTCGATCTATCTTGTCAATGCTTAAGAGAATTAAGCCGAGCCTGAGCGAATCAAGCTTCTGTGGCCTGGAAAGTCTTCAAAACAGAGGTTGAATATCCATAAACACTTATTGTATTTTTGTTTCAGCTTTCAGATCATTACTAAACACCATTTTTTTTTATTATTTTTTTTATAATATATATATAGAAAATGCATGATACCCAGATCCTATGGATGCCTATCCACCCCCCCATGCCAAACGATGCTATGTCCTCATATGCATGCAGGGAAGGGAAGAGGAAGGATGAAAGATCGGGTAACGAGAGCTGAGGTGAAGGGTATACAGCAGGGTGGTAGGGTGGGTGGATGGTGGGTGGTGAAGTGAAAAGTGAAGTGATTGTGACAGTGAAGTGAAAAGTGAAGTGATCGTGACAGTGGCGTGAAAAGTAAAGGTGGATAGTGAGTGTTGTTGGGGTGCCTCCCAACGAGAGCTGAATTTAACGTCCCCAGCTGGACTCAGAATGAGGCACAAAAATTAGTTACCCTCCAGCAGCGCAACAGTTTCCCCAACGGGGGTAGGTTCATGAGTAAGATAGAGTTTCAAACGTTGCCCATTGACCGCAAATTTATGCCCAGATTTGGGATCTTCAATCTCAACGGCCCCATTGGGAAATGGTCTTGAGACCAGGAAAGGACCAGTCCATTTGGACTTCAATTTCCCAGGAAAGAATTTGAGCCGGGCATTATAGAGCCAAACTTGCTGAGATGGCTCAAATTCTTTCCGCCGAATACGGCTGTCGTGAAAAGCCTTAGTACGTTGTTTGAAAGTTAAAGCAGAATCATAGGCTTCACGACGGAGCTCTTCCAACTCCTGGAGTTGGAGTTTCCTTTCTCAACCACACAGGTCTGGGTCGAGGTTACATTGGTGAACCGCCCAATAAGCCCGGTGCTCCAACTCCATGGGCAAATGACAAGGCTTCCCGAAAACGATTCTATAAGGAGACATACCAAGGGGAGCCTTGAAGGCGGTCCGATACGCCCAAAGTGCATCAATCAGCTTGTCGAACCAATCTTTACGGTCAGGCCAAACCGTTTTCTAGAGAATCTGCTTGATTTGCCAGTTTGACACTTCTGCCTGGCCGTTCGTCTGAGGATGATCGGGGATGCGATACGATGGTGGACTCCGTATTTCCTCAGAAGTGCCCAAAAAGATGCATGGGTAAAGTGGCTTCCTCCATCCGAGATAATGGCTCGAGGGATCCCAAAGCACGCAAAGATGTGGTCTTTGACAAATCGAGTGGATATAACATGGTCAGCACGGCGTGTGGGAATAGCCTCGATCCATTTCGAAACATAGTCAACAGCCACGAGGATAAATTCGAAGCCGTTGGAAGGAGGAAAGGGACCCATGAAATCAATTCCCCAGATGTCGAAGATTTCCGCAGCTAAGAGGGGTTGTAAGGGCATCATGTCACGACGTGACATTGACCCTAACGCCTAGCACCTAGTGCAATGTTTGGCATAATTGTGTGCATCCTGGTAAAGGGAGGGCCAAAAGAAACTGCACTGCAACACCTTGGCTGCAGTTTTCCTCCCAGAGAAATGGCCTCCGCAGGCCTGATCGTGGCAGAAGGATAGCACATTGGGGAATTCGCTGTCAGGAACACAACGACGGATGATTTGATTAGCACCTATGCGAAAAAGAAGTGGATTATCCCAGAAATAATACTTTGCTTCTGCCATGAGATGCTCGTGCTGGTTTTTAGGCCAGCCATGTGGAAGGGATCCAAAAGCAAGGTAATTGGCAATGTCAGCATACCACGGTCCACTTGCCACATTAATTGCCAATAGGTGCTCATCATGAAAAATCTCATTAATTGGTAGAGTAAGTCCAATATGGTCAGGGTCCAGTCTAGAAAGATGGTCAGCCACAACATTCTGGGGTCCGGCCTTATCGCGGATCTCAATGTCAAATTCTTGGAGCAGAAGGATCCAACGAATCAGTCTAGGCTTGGCATCCTTCTTATGCATGAGATGGCGAATGGCTGCGTGATCAGTGAAAACAATAACGTGTGAGCCCAGAAGGTAAGAGTGGAATTTCTCCAACCCAAAGACGACCGCCAGTAGTTCTTTCTCAGTGGTAGTATAATTACGCTGGGCCTCGTCCAACGTCTTACTGGCATAGTACACCATGAAGGGGTGTCTATCGCATCTTTGTCCTACGATGGCTCCGACTGCATGGTCGGAAGCATCACACATGAGTTCAAAGTTGAGGGACCAATCAGGTGGCTGGAGAACAAGGGCCTTGGTGACAGCATTACGCAGCTGCGTGAATGCTCGTATGCAGTCGGGACCCATATCGAAGGGTACGTCGGTCGATAGGAGATGAGTTAAAGGACGAGAAATCTTGGAGAAATCTTTGATGAATCTCCTATAGAAACCGACATGTCCCAGGAAGGAGCGGATTTGTTTGACAGAGCCAGGCATAGGTAAATCAGCAATAACATCAAGCTTAGCTCTGTCAACCTCGATACCCCTATCGGAGATGATATGTCCGAGATCAATTCCCTCGTGCACCAAAAAGTGACTTTTTTCCCAAAAAAGCACGAGGTTTACATCAATACATCTCCTAAGGATACGGGTCAGGTTGGCAAGACATTCATCGAAAGATGGTCAAAAGATAGAAAAGTCATCCATAAAAACCTCGAGAAAGTCATCCACCATGTCATGAAATATTGCCAGCAAACATCTCTAGAAAGTTGCTGACGTGTTGCAAAGTCCGAACGGCATCTTTCTAAATGCAAAGGTGCCGAAGGGGCAGGTAAAAGTGGTTTTCTCTTGGTCCCGGGGGTCAATTGCCACCTGGTTATATCCTGAGAATCCATCCAAGAAACAGAAAAATTTATTTCCCGCTAACCACTCAAGGATTTGGTCAATGAAAGGTAGCGGAAAGTGATCTTTCTTAGTTGCAGCATTGAGTTTCCTATAATCTACACACACTCTATAGGATGCAGGAGTGCGTGTAGGGATGGATTCACCCTTGTCATTGACACGGATGGTGAGTCCTGCCTTCTTGGGCACAACGTGAATCGGACTCACCTAGGGACTGTTGCTGATCGGGTAGATTATACCCGCATCCAGCCACTTAATGATTTCCTTTTTAACGACCTCTTGCATGTTAGGGTTGAGACGTCGTTGCATCTCGCGAGAAGGTCGAGCCTCCTCCTTTGTATATATACAGTGAGTGCAGTAGGAGGGGCTAATGCCAAATAAGTCTGATAAAGACCATCCAATGGCTGCCTTGTGTTCTATAAGGACCTTTGTTAGTTTGCACTCTTGCTCCCTGGTCAATTTTGAACTAATGATTACGGGGAGCGTTTCATTTGGTCCTAAGAAAACATATTTAGGTGTACTAGGCAGCTCCTTCAGCTCGGGAGTGGATGGTGAAAGGTCTGGCATTTCTTGGGACGAGAGTGTCCCAGGCGGATCAGAAAACAAGTCAGGAGGAAGAAATTGGCCCTCAGATTGGCCAAGAAGAGGGGCCTCTTGGATAGATGGATCCAAAAAGGAATAGCCCTAGTGAGTAGTAAATGGGCTCAAGGTCCCAGTGTGGAGTTGCAAATCCGCCTGATTTGGTGGGAAAGAAAGGGCAATCTGATCTTCAAGAGTGTGGACCGGCGGTGAGTAGCCCGGATATGACTCAGACCACAAGGTATGGGAAGCGGAGAAAACCTCGTCAGAAGTCTGGTTAGGAGAAGGTACGGGAATAGGTAGGGATGGGGGAACATCACAATATGTGTCGGTCAGGTAATCGTCAATGCTTACAAGTAATCCGCAGTAGTCAGAATAGGTCCCAAATAGTCCGATACACCGCTGACGGCCATGTCCTCGTCAGACGTGTCATCCTCGACGCAATCGCAATCAAAGTTCTTGGCTACCTTGAAGATGTTAAGCTTAAGCTTCTCAGATCCAACGGCAATCTCAATACAGCCCGACTCGCAGTCGATATGGGCACAGGCTGTGGCCAAGAAAGGTCGACTGAGGATGATCGGACAATCAGAAAGTGAGCTAGGAACTTCCATATCTAAAACAAGAAAGTCAACAGGAAAATAGAGACTGTTGACCCTAACCACGTCTTCCACCACACCCTTCGGAATTTTGACAGAACGATCTGCCAACTATAACGTGACAGGGGTGGGTTTTAGATTTCCCAAGGAAAATTTTTCGAGCATGATGGTTGGTATGAGATTTATGGAAGATCCTAGATCAAGCAGGGCACAGTTAAAATTGCATCCTTGGATGCTACAGGAAATAAGCGGTGTGCCCGGATTTTTCTACTTTGGTGGTAGATTTGACAATATAGCACAACTAACATGAGGCGAGAGAATCACCGGATTCTTAGTTTTCTTTGACTGTCGTCTGGGTATTGTGTAGTCTTTGAAAAATCGGGCGACAGTAGGTATGTGATTAATAGCCTCGAGCAGGGGTACCTTGATTTCTACATCCCTGAACAAATTACGCAGGTTATCAAAGGCCTACATATCTTTCTTCTTGCCTTTTGGCTCCCTCAGTAGAGCCTCAGGGGATAAGACTGATTCTGGCACCAATTTGGGTGTATCGACCTCTCATGAATGCGGTGCGCATCCCGAATGAGAGGGCGACGAAGAAGACAGGCCAGGATCAGGTCGAGGCAGATCGACGGTTTGCTTATCGCTCCTCGTAGTGATCGCATTGGACGATGCGGGTCCAGTCGGATCATAAGGTGGAGGAGGGTTCACAACAGGGACATAAGAGTGCGGTGCTACAGTGGGATTAGCCTAAAATCTCGATGGAATGCCCGGAGCTTGCAAAATTTGATGTACCTGCCCCTGAGAAGGTCGTACCTGTGGTTGAGGAGCACGAGGTATGAAATTTTGCAGGTTTGGAACAGGTTGGGCGGGAAGAGTGCCCTGAGATCGAGTCGCCATGAGTAGTTGACTAATCTCAGCATTCTACTCCGCCAATTGGTGCTGAAGAGAGGTCATGCTCTCTTCATGGTGCTTTGACATTTCCGTCATCATTCGCATCAATTTATCAAGAGGACTTGATGCGTGTTCTGTTTGTGGTACACAAGGACCCGATGGCGGATTCGCCATAGGATTAGATTGGACCCTTGGGATGACGGGTGCGGACAGTCGCACTGGTCCACCCACGGGGTTTTGGCGCTGCGGGTTGTTGACCATGCGAAGTTTGGATGATTTCGCCACCCTGGGTTATAAATGGCAGAGAACGGGTTGTTCCCCAGGGCACAAGCATCTTCTATGCTAGAAGACGTGTCCGCATGTAAATACTCTTCCGAGCACACGGAGGCTTGGTCCTCCGTGTCGAAATACTGGCTCGCAGAAGCCAGATCCACATGACTTACTGAGTCGCTCGACGCGACACACGGTAAGGAAGGTCTTACCGGGTTTCTTGGGATAAGCCTGGTGTTGGAAGAATTAGGATTGTGACGAAGTGGTGAAGTGGGGGTGTTTGCCATAGAACAGGCGGGGTTGGCCAGAAGCCCGTCCAACTTCTTGTACACGACGGAGACTTCATCCAATTTCTACGCGACAAGGCTGAGATCTGTGGACGAATGGGAGCATCCCGTGTCAACTTCGTGGACATTACGAGGCAGGCTGATACGATTAAAGGCAACAATGGAGGCATTGTTCATTGAGTTTTCGCTCATATTTTCAAATAATTCGAATTCTCCATTCTTGTCTTCATTCATGAAATTCCCTCCGCAGGAAGCGTCTGTAATCTACTTCAAAGTCTCATTTAGCCCATAGTAGAAGATCTGGGCTATATGCCACTTAGGCAGACCATGGTGCGAACACTTCCTGAGGAGGTCATTATATTTCTCCCATGCCTCATGAAACTGTTCGCCGTTTTGTTGCGTAAATGAAGTGATAGCACGGCGAAGCGCATTGGTTCGCCTGATTGGGAAGAACTTCTTGAGAAATGCTGTTCGCATCTCTTCCCAAGAGTGGATGGTTCTCCCAAGGGTGAGTAACCACTACGACGCTTTATCCCGAAAAGAAAATGGGAACATTTTCATGAGGATTATAGGTAACCCAATATTACTTGGTTTAACAGTTTTAACCAATCGGGTTAGGTCTTCCAAGTGGAGAAAAGGATCTTCACTTGCAAAACCATGGAAGTGAAAATTTATTAGGCCAATTATGTTCGATTTCAATTCAAAGTCGTCCCCACCCATGGGGACCCGAATTTGTCCTATGGTCTCTGTAGCAACGAGATTTTGATAGGAGCTAAGAGACCTAGGCTCCTCCCGTTCGGGAGGGTTTTGCATTTCCTCCAATGTTTCCCGAATGGCTTCAATTTGCTCATTATACATTTCCATTTGGGCTTGGAGGCGGGTTATGGGATCTAAGGCTCCACCACCTGGTGGGTTTTGAGGGCGGTTTCCACCCTCGGGATTTGGGGGTGGGCGTGCAGCCATGTTTGTGGAGGAGGGCGATTCGGCTTCTTTTCAAAATTTATCAGGAAATTCACACAGTTCAGGGTTTTGTGACCTCCTCCCAAACATGCACTACCGCAGGAAGAATTGTGGGGACACGAAGAGAAAAGAGATGAGAGAAATGACGCCGCAAAGGTACACTTGATGACAAATCAATACATTCAAATTCCTAACCTCTACAATGTGCCCTTAGACCTAAAGATCTAAGTTACCTACTATCACAAACTACGGAACCGAATGCGAGCACCACGGAACCACCGGGCCAGATTGAAAGGCCATTTGCCCCAGTCTTAGACACCCGATAGCACGCGAGAACCCTCACCAGCACGTAGGTGCTACACGCAGGTAGTTAGACCTCTAATCCTTAAGAAGGGTCAAGTTGCTACCAATTTTAGCTAGAGGCTTAGGATCAAGTGCTTCTGGAATGTGAAAAGCATTATTTACGGGTAATGCCCAAGTGATTGATTTTTAGAGTGTGTAAACCAAGCATGCAACGGGGAAATCTCCCCGAATTGAAGTTTTTAATTGGTGAATGGTTTTTAGAGTTTAGCCTTAAGTAGTATGGATTTTAGGATTTCGCTGAAATACCAATTCAACCAATCTCGAGGTTTTGAGAGAATACAAGTTTTCTTCTAAGCCCAACAAACCCTTCTTTAATGTCAATTGGTTAATGCATGCTAAAATGCAATGGGCTTCCCTAAATGGAGATTTTTATGTGTGGATGCACGAATCAGTTTTAGATTAGTGTGAAAGGGAGCCAAAGCACTTCAATTCAAGTGCTCCCAATCACTAAAATGATTTCCACACACAAGGCTCAACCATAAGATAAAGAAAATCAATTTGTTGGGGTTGAAGTATTCGGGATGAATCTTAGGCACGTGAAAGGTCGTGGTGGGGTTGGAATCAACTCAATTCCAAGTCTCCCCACCAAAAAGGTAATCACGAATTTGCAAATAAATGAGGCAAAGAGGGGTGGCAATCAATCTTTTTATTTTTGCCTCAAACAATACTTCACACGGTGAAAGATTCAAGAATCAAGATTCTTGGATCTTCGCTACGCGAAGTTTGGCGGGAAATCCCGGGGCGGTGGGAGTGAAGGCAAACAAGCAAACAAGTGATTTTTAATCCACTTGCCCCAAGAGATCCCAAGAAGTTTTCTAGTTTTTTTTTTTATTAAGGTGACAAGTTAACCTAGGTTGCTAAGAAAGAAAGACCTACTTGTTCAGCAACGTGTGCGGAGCTCCAGTGCGGTGTCGGCATCTTCACGCTCTCGTTCCCGCCTTGGATCTGCCCACGTTTCCGACTTCATCTGCCTACCTTCTCCTTGTAACAGGTTCACCTGCACAACAATAAACAAAAACACCCGTGAAGAGAAGGGTGTGAGAAGAGAAAAATTACAGGAATGGAGTAAAAACTTACTTGAAGGCGCACTTCCCCAATAATGGCACCAGAAAGATTATGGTGTAGACCCGAATAGGCTATGTTAATATGGTGATTTTATCATTGAAATGTGTATAGTGGTGAACCTAAATCGAGGGCCTACTTGAGCTTATCTTGGTCACTTTTAGGCCCGTGGTCGAACTCAGGAAAGTGGGATTAGAAGTGAAGTTTCTACGCATTTCCTACACCGAATCTCTTCCGTTCGTTTATTATGTTTTTGGTGTTTTTTTCTGTTTAAGATTTTTTTTCTGATAATTCTTGTCCTTGAGGCACACCCTCAAAATCTGGTTCTTGGCTTTGAGCCAAATCAGGGTTTCAAAATTAGTCTTGCTATTCGCAAGACTGAGTACCTACAAGTCAAAGATTATCTTTTTTCTTTTATATATTTTTTTTTGTTTATCTTTTTTAATGGCAAGAAAGAGAAATAGAAATAAAGTAAATATAGTATATATATATGTATATATTATATATGTATAAAGGGGTGGGGGTGGAGGTGGAGATGGCATGTAGCATGGTGTCGAGACGGTCGTCGTCTAGGAAGACGCAACCAACAGGATGAAGTGCCGCGTGTAAGGTGGATTGGTGGAAGATGAGTGTGAACACTCTTTTTGTACGCGTGTATCGGGGAATATCAGCAACTGGTGTAGATATTCTCGCGATACAATGTATGGCAAGTGATGTGAATATATATATATGTGTGTGTGTATATATGTAAATATATCTATATGTATATATGGTTATAAATATATAGGTATAGGTAGCTATATATGTATATATATATATATGTAAATATATGTATAGATAGATAGATGTATATATATATATGTATATATAACTATATAGATGTATATATATATATAGTAATATATGTAAATAGATATAGATATGTATATATATATATATATATAAATGTATCTATACTTATACTTAGTTATATAAGTAATAGTAGATATATATAGATATATATATATATATAAGTATATAGATATATATATATGTATGTATACTAATACTTAGTTATATAAATAGTACTATATATATAGATATAAGTATATATATATATATATATGTATATAAATATATGCATATATATCAATATATATATGTATACGTATATATATATAAGTATATAATAATGTATAAGTGAGAGTGTGTGTGTGGGAGGGTGTGAGTGTGTGTGTGTATGTGTGTGCAAAGAGTGTGAGAGAGTGCTGTGAGAGAGAGAGAGAGAGAGAGAGGGAGGGAGACTACTGGAGTGAAGGCTGGGAGAGTTAAGCCGTCTGCAGCAGTGGGGCGTCGTCTGATGCTTCACGCGCGCGCGCAGGAACGTAGGCGCGCGAAGACGGGCACGCACACAAGGAGTGAGCACGAGAGGAACCGCCGCACACCGCGCTGCACAAAGAGTCGAGTGCGAGTAGACAGGTGCTGGGAGCTGGCGAAGATGCGGACGGGTGAGGGCGCTGGCAGACGCGGGCGCACGCAGACGCGTAGGCGGGCGCTGGAGCGGGTGCGGTGCGGGACATAGGCGCGGGCGCTAGCCGGTTGCGGTGCGCCGGGTGACCGGATAAGTGAGAAACTTACCGGTCACCGCACTGTAGCCACAGTGTTCCGCTAAACGCATGAACAGTGGTTACAGTGCCGGGGCGAGCCGCACGATCGGGTATGCCTAGTTCCGTGAGTGCGAGGAGGCGTGGACGGCTCGACGTGCGTACGGAAGAGGATGCGTCGGCTGGGCTGCGGGCGGAACTCGCGACATGGCGTGAGGAGAGGCGAGTGTACGCAAAGAGGCGGAAGGCGAGGGTAGCCTGCAGGCACACGCGGTTGCCTGCGTGCACTGCTGTTGCCTTGCTGCTGCTGCTGTGGAGCCTGACCGGCTGCTGCAGGGGCACGCAGTGGCCAGTTGAGCTTCAAAGCTTGAAGCTTTGTGGCAATGGCGGGTTTGGCTTGAACGTTGAAACAAGGAGAGAACCACCACGCCCACTGGCTCTCTGATGAGCTGGGCAGTGGTGGACTCACAGTGGTGGTTGTGCACCACTGTGAGGTGCTCCTGCCCGCAGCGTGGCTCCTCTGAGGAGGAGAGGCTGCGTATGGAGGGAGAGGGGGAGGAGATGGCCTCGAGAAGAAGAGCTGCAGTGTGTTGGGTTTTTGGCGTGGACCAGGCTCAGGTGCAAAGAAGGTACCCGTGCTTGTTTTATAGAGGAAGAAGGCATGCACAGCCATGCCCTGGCTGTGCATGCAGCTGCAAGGAGTGGCTTGCAGAGCATGTTGAGTAGGACGTGGCGCGAGGAAGAGGTTGCCATGCATTGCAGCCGCAAAGAAGAATTCAAAATCAAATAGAAATAAACATAAAGATGGAAATTTTGCAAGGCAACACTTGAGGAAAATGTGAATTACGAGGCCATTTTATTTCACTCTCCTCCCCTCTCAATTAGATGCATGCATGCGTGTATTTTTACAAATGCGACAATGGATACCTAATATGCACAAGTAATGCTAGGAAATAGCACAAGACGACACAATTGCAGGTGTATTTTTGCCGTGCAATCTACCGTAAAGCCTTGTTCTTATTTTTCAGGCCACAAGTGAAGCCGCCATTGGCAGAGCTTCTTCAAGGAGTTCCAGGTGGTGTTCTTGTGCCTTTGCTTCCACGCATCTACTCCAGGTGATGCGGAATAGCTTCAAGGAGGTCTCCAGGTCCTCAATCGAGGATCCCAGCAGCTGCAACTCGTCAATTCGACCAAGCCATTCCACTACAGTGCACGCAGAGGAAGTGCAGGGGACATAGTCCCACATCGGATAAAGCAGACTTCCCCGTGCACCTTAAATTGCTTTTGTGCTTTATCCTCATTGCCTCAGTAAGAATGAGGGTGCGATCCTCACGCACGCCCCTCGCACGCTCTCACCTGCGGCCACGCCACGTGGGTCTGAGCTCTGAACCGTTTACTTATGTACTTGGATCCGATTAGCCTATTTTTGAGAGAGGAAGAAGAGAAAAAAGAGACGAGAAAGGGGGGGTTTTGCTCTACTGCCCTCCTCTCAACACTTGTGAGATCTGAGAGAGGCCTTTGCCTCTACAGACGTGCTGAGTCCTATGCTGTGCCTTCTCTGAAGCTGAGGGAAGAAGAAAAGGAAGAGGAGAAGAAGAAAGAAGCCTCTCTCTGAGGCTTGAAGAGAAGAGAGGAAGAGGCCTTTGCCTCTGTTAAGGCATCTGAGCGCCTATTCTGTCGTCTGATATCTGCTGATACCTTGATTCTGCTGATTAAATTGAGATTAGTTTGGCTTATATGATATATTACTTTGAGTAGCTTGCAAAGCTTAACATTGTAGGGCAATTTGGTGATTCAAATCACCATTTTACCCTCTCTTCTTTTTGCATTATTAACAACAAATTTCATTTATATATCATTCTTGTTTGAAATTCTTATATTGCATTTGAATTGCAATCTTGAGAAGTATTTTGCCAATTTCTCCCTATGTTCGACCTCGGATTTCTTTCGAGTATAAATATTATCTATTTTTTCGCACTGATTCGATTTTTACTACAACGTGACGATTTTAACACCAATTTCAAAGCAACAAACACAAATATAATTTCATAAAGTGTAGAAAGAAAAAGGGTAGAAGTCACCTAAAATGCATGTGAATTTTGGCAATCAGCATATTCCAACACCTACAATATGCATGAAATATGAAATAGAATATGCTAAATAAAATATGCTATGTATAAATACTGAGTTTAACACCTCCAGCTTGGTGTAAACTCATGATGGTAACACCATCATTAGCCATAGCTAGCTTTAATTAGTCAAAATTAAGAGACCAAAGCTCCTACATAATCGCTTGAAGACCACAATTCCATGCAAATTCATTTTGAGAAGAAAACATTAAAACAAGGTTAATTCTGTTGTTTTAACATCACATCATTGCAGAGTAACCACGGGATTTCCCAAGAGTTAATTGAAGGTCTAATGAGCATTAAAGTCCTAAGAGTTGGTTCACATGGATAAAAATAGGATTTCATGCATTTCAAGAACTAAATCAAAATCAAAAACCCTAATTTCAGACTCGCTTGAATTAAAGAGATTTTGGCCAGAATAAAATCCACCTAAACCTCCTAAAATTCATATAAAAATATTCTTAGAGGTTTGGTACCCTTAGTTTGACCATCTGAACCTATTTTGACCTTGAACAGAGTCGCAAATGGGATTTTGCCCTAATTTGGATCTCTATGCAAATTAACCAATCAAATATGGTAAAAACTCAAATATGACTTCACCATTAGATTCCTTGGGACTAAATTAGGTTTTCACCAAAATTTGAGACTAATCAGAGTCCATCTTGACCTAGTTTGCATTTCAGTCCCCAAAATCTCTATTTCTCTCAGTCAGACCCCCAGCTTTTGAAATCTCTTACATAGTTCCCTAACTTTGTCATCACTTTCACGTTTAGGTCCCTACCGCCGTTAGCGATGGGAACGCATCTGCAGCAAGTATCTAGGGAGATTTTCTCCCTCAAATCGAAGCCAATTCCCTCCAAATTTGGATGGATTGCTCTTCAGGAGTTTCCCAATATTTTAGACCAAATCCCAAACCCTGATTCAACTCCTAAAACCCTAGCGAACCCTCGATTTTCAATGCGAATTCCTTGCAAATTTCATAAGGGAATCACACTAATTTCTTGCAAATCAGAGGCCAAGACACCTCTATAAGAATTCCCCTAGCTTCAGCCATCCTTTCTAGCTCGGTTAAGGCCTTAATTCTTCTTCTCCCTTCGGCTGCCTTCGATCGTAGCTTCAGCGAGCTTCTCCAACCTCCGTTGTTGCCCTCTACCATGTACGATAGGCAGAGGGATTGTCTTCATCTCCTTCTTCCGCTCCTTGACAGCCACATCAGGAGTCCTCAGACCCTTCTTCCTCGCCATTTTCTTCCACCGGAGTTTTCACCATCTCCAGCACCGGCCAATCATAGCCGGCGCCTTTCCCTCCCTTTCGTCCGTTAGGTGTCGTCATACCTCCATCGCCGCCCTCGTCTTCCTCGACGCCGACTGCCCTTTTTCGGCCACCATCCAACCTACTACCACAATCAATCAAAGTAGCCTCATCTCCTGAAGGTTCTTGCATCACCAATTAAGACAAAGCAGCAGTGCCAGTAGCCAATTGTGAGGAGAAGAGCATTCGTAGCTGCACACAAAGAATAGCAGGGACATTAGTCCCACATCATGAACTAAAGCGCTAGCTGCGTGGTATAAAAGGAAATTGTGCTGATGCCTTGTCACCCATGATCACAAGGGGTTGGGTCCCCCTTCGCACGTGCCTCCTTGCACTCTCACTCCTTACCGTGCACACATGCACGTGGGCCTGGACCCAACCTGGATCCGTTTACCTGCCTAATGACCCAATTATCTGGTTCTAAGAGAAGAAGAGGAGAATCTGTGAGGAGGGGGGAGGGTTTTGCCTCAAGCTCTACTGCCTCGGGGTACTTACTGAAGAAAAGTTAACACCTAGCTTCTGAGATGGCTTTGTGTTGTGCTTAGGCACCCTTATGCATCTTGCTGAGGCTCTGTGCCTTATGCTTTGAGGATAATTGGCTCTGTGCTTAGCTTTGGTTTGATACTCTGATACTGTGGACATATTTGGTAACTTATCTAATGTGGATAATTGGTTGATACCACTATAGCGATATTTGATTTAAATTGAGTTCTAGGATATGTTCTTAATTAGAGGATTTATGTGGTGATCTAAATCACCATTATTTTTGCACCCTTCTATCTTTTTATCCCTCTATTTCTTGAGATACAATGATTTATAATATTGAGTAGATTATTCATTGAAATATGTTTCTTGTGCTAAATTGATTATGCTCTTCATTTTTTAATGCAATTAGTGCGTGAATTCTATATTTGCTCCCTGCGAACGACCTCGGACTCCAAATTGATTTCGAGCTTTATAAATTTAACTATTTGTCGCATTTTCGTTGACTATACTACGATGCATACATATCTTAACTTCAATGATTTCCCGCATAAACAACTCAAAAAGGATATGTCAATATAGTGTTAAGAATGGCAATTAGAATGATGACTAGTTTAATTTCATTTGTCAATAGTGGGCCACAAATGCGAACCAACTATCCATGAATTCCAAGCCCAAAAAGTCAAAAAAAATATGTAGATGGGGCTTGGGATTATCTGTAGCCACAAAAGAGAGATATATATGGGTGCCTATGAGAAATAGAAATGGAAGCATTCCGAATAGATGACAATGAAGACGGGTGGATGGGGCATGAGTGGAGTGAAGAATGGGGGATAAATCAAATGGGTCTTGATAATGGTGATCAATGATAGGCATGACCCAAATGATATGATCAGATATGGAAGTTAAGGTCCAGTGTTCAATCTCAATCTCTTTCACAAATGTTTCTTCTTGAATATCATCCTTTTCTTCATTCTCTTCAAATTGTTCAAATTCTCCCAATTTTTGGATGCCCTACTCAAAATCATCAAGCACTCCTCTTGGATGATCAAGAATCTCACAAGAATTTCCCAATTTACCTCTAAGATCATGATGTAAGTCTTCAAAATTATTGGGCAGAGTATCAATATCCTTAAAAACAATTTTCCCAGGGTGTATATGTACCAGGGTGTCATCCAATAAGTCTTCAAGCTCTTTGATTTCTTCTTCAAATGTTTTCAATTCGTCAACAAGGAAGATAGGGTCAAAAAAGATCAACATTGGTTGTTCCTCATGACCCAAATCAAGTAAAGCTTCCAATTCTTTCATATCTTCCTCAGATTCAGTGATTACAATCTCATCAATGTTTAGGCCCATGATCATACTTTATTTCTGATGTTCATCTTGATGGGGCTGCTTAGCATGATTGCATTCCGAACGTCCTATCCATGTATCAATCGCCATGCTTTCTTCCAAATTATCCTATGAATCATCTTTTGAATTGTCCTCTGAATGACCAAACTTCATTTTCTTAGCGGCTGCAAAAGCATCTATTTGAATTTTCTCTTCGCTGCTACCCATCTCCATGCATCCTGAGAGGCAATCTATCCGGGCCTTGGTTGTAGCCAAGAAAGGGCGACCCAAGATGATGGGTGAATCATTAAGCTTCTTTGGCACTTTCATATCCAAAACAATAAAATCAACCGAGAAGCTCAAATCCTACACTCTAATGATCACATCACGCACTACCCCCCTAGGTATGTTGGTGGAGCCATCAGCCAATTTAATGGTCACTGGTGTATGGTGCAGTTCTCCAAGCCTAACACGCTCAAAAAGGGCGGTACGAATCAAACTAATGGCTGATCCCAAGTCCACCAGGGCTCTATTGAATGTGAATCCCTTAATGACGCAAGATATAAGAGGTTTTCTGGGGTCATTCCTTTTAGGAGGTAGAGTGCCCAAAACAAGTGCACTGATATGCACAGTCAACACTACCTCTTTTGGTTTTTCTTCCATCTTACGTTCAATGTGGGAATTTCGCAGAATCTTGGCATAGGCCAAATTGTGCTAAAGAATGTCAAGGAGAGGAATCTGAAGGGATCCCTCCTTGAGCAAATCCTTTAAATCCAGATTTGATGCGCATGCTTTTTCCTTTAATTCTCTTTTTAAGGCCTCAGGGAAAGAGATGGAGATACAACCAAATTCGGAGGCCTTTTTCTTTTTGATTCGAGAGTCAGAGTCAAAGTCAAGTGTGACCTTGGAATCTTTAGATGAGCCCGAATCAAATCGTTTGGGTGGGCTTCTTATTTTTCTTTTGGTTCTTGTGGCCAAGGAATTTATCCTCGAACAATTGCAAACATGGTTGATTGAAGGAGTAGGAAGAAGTGGTGGCTGATATGGATAAGGACTAGGAAGAAGGGGATAAGATGTCATGGCACCTATTCCGAGAATTGCATGAAACCATAAGACATATGCGGGACAGGCTGAGAATAGTGAATTCCATGAATCTTGTTAATTTGATCCCCTTGAGATTGAATTTCCTTAGTCAAATAAGTCATCCTTTCTTCATGTTTCTTGTCTAAGTCCAATAGAAAATTCATAACAGACTCAAGTGTGATCATAGGCTGGACTGGAGTAGATGGTTGCTGTGATGGCTGCTCCAAAATAGAATGAGTTGGAAATTGGGCAGGCCTGGGTTGATTCGTGGTCGAATTTTGTCTCTAAGGTGGCCATGAAAGATCAGGATGATTTCTCCACTCAGGGTTGTATGAGTCTAGATATAAATCAGAGTGTGTACTGCCCTAAGTGGGGTTGACCATATAACAAGCTAATTGAGAACCCATTGTTTGGTTCTATACTTGTGATCCATTGGTCCAGTCTTTAAGTGAAATCTCATCAAGTGAAGGAGTATTAGAAGTGGTGACTTCCCCAGAAGATTTGTCCTAATCAGTATGTAGGTCCAATGATGCCTACTGGGTTGGCTGAGTCTAGGATGCCTGTTACGACCCGATTCCCGAATCCCTACGATACGCGGGAATCGGACCGACTCGACTGATCCCAAGACCCAGTCGTCCAACGAGAAAGTAACCAAAAGAGTAGTAAAATAAACCACATTCACCATGTATACAACTAACAGTAACAAAAGTACAGCAGTAAAGAAAAGAACTACTACAGTACACACCACCACAATAGTAGAGAATTAAATAGGTACATAAACATGATGCTTATAATAAAAGAGTACAATGGTAACATAAAATACTCACTACAACAGAAGAAACGGTACAGTAGGTACAATACAAGTAAAACTACTGGGCTCTACTAGGCCCAGCACCCTCTGCAGCCGCCGGCTCTGGCTGCTCAACACCTGGTCCTGAAAAGGTGACAAAGGTGACACGTCAATGAAACGCTGAGCAGAGAGGCAACCAAAAGCTAAGGAAAACGGTAAGGTGGACAAGTAGCTATTTTTTTTTTTTTCTCTCTTTCTTTATTTTTCCATTTACTCATTCTTGAATTATTCCTCAGATCTTTCTCTTGATCTCGAATGTTCCTCGTGGGAACGATCTTGATTACAGTCTTTTCCGAAAAGTAGAAGTAGCACGTGGTGCTCTCCTGGCCGAGAGAGTCCCCCGTGGTGGTCCTACCTCAGTCAACCACCCCAAGGTCACTGACGGATGAAACGGTGACTACGGCACGTACAATAAATGCACGGGTAGCTACCCCGCACTAGCACGTGGTCAGTCATTTCCATTAATGGGTGTGCCCCAAAGCACAGCACGGAACCAGTATAGGGTAGAGCCCTCTCAGTAACAGGGGTCCAGCCCCTCCACAGTAACCAAACAGGGGTCTTACCCCTTCACAGTCTGCGTACCCTCGCCTGACTACCCTGGTTTGCCCAGTGGGCCTAACAAGTCGGTGTAGGAAGGCTAGCAGAACTCCAGGGCCCGTGGGGTGGCTAGTGCTCTCCCTACACTAGTAGCTCTCCCCAGTACTGTGTACGCGAGGGCCAAAAGTCGGTACAAAGTGGCCAGACCTAACCCCGGGTCCCTGGGGCGACTAGCTCCGCTATGCACTAAACAGGGGGGGACAGTCGCTTTCCTTGGTACTCTGTACTCAAGAGCCAGCTCACTTTCCCAATTCTATTCCATTTACTTCTCAGGAGCTCTACTCCTAATTCCCTGTAGGGTTCATGCTCATATTCCTTTAACTAAGCCAATTTAGGTTTCATCCTTTCAGCTTTATTTTCATATAGCCCAGGTTCTCAACAGCTAATCTTCATTCATAAACAAGCAACTGTTATCCAATTACAGGCAATTTTCATTTTTCTTTCTACTTTTCCAAGACTATAATTTATATATTCACGACATTCGTTTTGGTGTTTCTGTTCCTAGGATTCATGCCACACCCTAGGATCTATCATTCAATCTATTTTTCCAGTCCTAGAATTCATGCCATACCCTAGGATCTATCATTCAATCTAGTTTTCCAGTCCTAGGATTCATGCCACACCCTAGGATCAATCATTTAATCTAGTTTTTCAGTCCTAAGATTCATGCCATACCTTAGAATCTATTAATTATCTCACAAGTGCATAATTGTTGATAAACAATTAAAGGGAGCCACTCTACCCGCAAAATCAGGAGTACTGGAGGCGTGATCGGCAAGTCCAAGCGCCTCCGCAACTCCCAGAGCCGCAACGGAATGGGGTCCTAACACAAGGATCAAACACAAGGAACTACTCAAAACAGGATACAAGTACTATAAACAAGTAGATGAACTAATTCTGAGAAGAATGAAACTTGAAACACGGAAAACGGACTTCAAATGAACCCTAAACGGGTCAAAAATGACAAGTCTGCCCCAAATCAGACGCCTGGAACATCTTCCAGACATCTTAAACGATGGTTCAGGTCATACCTTATTTCTGCTCGGTTCTTCAGACGTCCAGAATCCCGTTGAACCGTCTGGACTTAGTTCCAGACGTCCGACTGTCACTCCGGACGTCTGGAGACCCCCTCCGCCTTCTGGTGATGTGCCCAGACGTCCGATCTGTGTGGGAGGGCATGCCCTTGCACCTTCCCGAACGAAACCTGCACATGTATGCAACCGATCTCAGCACGGCAAAGAAGCAGATCCTTCAGCGAAACGGCCTGCATGGCCGTACATGCGAAAGGAGAAGGAAAAGAAATATCGTACCTTTCAGACATCTGGATCTTCCCCCAGACGTCTCCCGCGTCGTCTGGATGTAGGTCCAGACATTTGATTCTGGGAAATTTTCCTAGAATCAGGACCTCCTCATCCTCGCCTGCTGCCTGAGCTACAGCAGCACCTCCCCAACGTCACGCTCCCGCTGGCACCCGTCTGCCAGCCCTAGCTGCTCCGGCGAGCTCACACTCTCGCGCTCTAACTCTTCTCCCTCTCGCTGCAACTCCTCCCCGCGCACACACGGCAGTAGCTGCTGCCCTCGCCCTCTCACTCTCACGCTAACAGGAAGAAGACGGTGGAGTGATGGTGAGGGAGAGGAGAGGGGGAGGTATTTGAAGGCACCGTGGGGAGAGAGAGGAAGAAAGCTGCACCTACAGGACAGGGAGGAAAGAGAGAGAAGAAAAGAGGGCGGCGAGTCAGTCTGTGCCCGCATGCGTGCAGACGCGAAATCGTACGACCAACTCCCACACGTCTTAATTAATTTCCAGACGTCTGACCACACGTCTGGACCAACTCCCAGACGTCTTAAAAGACGTTTGATGCCAGGGTCTTAACAATGCCTCCCCAGGGCAGCAAGATTCTGTGGAGTGGCTAGTAGGTCCCAAATGGTCACTAGATCCACTAGGTTGGGGGTTTCAAGTCTGTAGTGCCTTGACTTGGGCAAGTAGATCTTGTCGTTGCAATTGGAGCCAACTTTGTTCCCTCTCCATTTTCTTAACTTGCTTCCATATTTCTTCTAGGGCCTCTGCTTCAGTTATGGTGCTGCGACTGTTGGGTTTTGCCTAAACCAAGGGGTAATGGGTGTAAGGAGAATAATCATATCCTGGTTATTGAGGATGAATCTCCCAACCAAGAGAAGTCAGAATCATGGCTGGGTTGGGAGAGGGAGAACCCAAAGGGTAAGAAGGATGATATGGGTTCATGGATATTTGAGAAAAGAAGCAGATAGAGATAAGAGAAGGCATTCCTCAAAAAGACACAACCAACTACAAGGGGCTGATGACAACAAGGCAAAGGCCTAGGAAGAAAGATGAGAGAAAGCCCCAAATCAAGCACACAAGCTAGCCCTAAAGTGTATACCCTGAATGGACCTAAACCTGGCACCCCGAAATGGACTTGGGGCAAACCAACCCTTGAATTACTTGGCTGGCTAGAAGGGTGGGACCCCCTAAGACACCCCACACAGCGGGATCCACTAGAGGTTAACGTGGTTACCGCATCGACCTTTCTTGTCACTAGTTCATCCAAATAAACAAGGCCGTGATCTTCACCTAATTAAACTTCAGTTACCAAGTAAGTTAGTCCTTCCTAGGGCACATCTACTTAGTTTTAGGCTTGAGCTTGAAGTGCTCTTGAAATATGATGGGCATTATAGGGATGTTGCCCTTGAAATGAATTTGGAAGTGTGAAGTGCACAGACAACGTGTTTGCAATACAAGCTTTAATTGGTGAAGTGGCTTTTATGGTTCAAGTGCTTGTATTAATTTATTTTAGACTTTCCTTGTTTAAGTCAATTCAAACAAGGTTGTAGTGAAGCGCAGAAGAGGTTTTGCAAATCCTAATTTGTTATATGAATTTCCTTTAAGTGTAGAATGCAAATGTGCTCTACCTTAAAGTGGAAACCCTAATATTAGATAGGATTAAATGATGATTTTAAATCCAACAAGGTAGAAGTGGTGTGACCCAATCAGAGAAAACAGTGGTCCTAATGCATCACTACAAAGTGAAATAGACCTAAGTGGTTGCCTAAGTTGAAATGTAAATCGTTTTAATTCAGGTATGTGAGGGGATCAATCAAGAAATTGGCCTCACCTACTAGGCAACTAAGTTGATTCAAGTCATTTTAGGTCTCTAGAAATTAAACCCTAAAGTTTTAAGCCCTAGGGTTTATGCTCTTCTAAAAACCCGCAGTCAAATCCTGTTCTGACTTGAAATCACTCCCCAGATCAGTAACAAAAGCCAAACAAAATGAAATTTCACAGAGATCTTCCTTTTTCAATAAGGGTTTCAACGAGTATTTTTTAAAGATTTTTACTATTTCATACAATTTTTCACGAATTTTTATGTGTCCAGGGGTCAAACAAGCCAAATAGACCCCCTATGAGTAATCCAGTTTGAAACAGTATCAAGAAGAATCCAAAAATTCTTGGAAATTTATACGAAAAACTAGGTTTCAGTGGATTTTCAACCCTATAAATTTTAGATCAATCTGATTTATATAGAGGTCAGAATTAATGTTTAAATTTAGATAAAATCACTGTGCAGATTATTTTGAACCCCTTCTACTATGAGAATTTTTAAAATTTGAATAATATGAATTTTCCTAATAAAAGGTGGTGTTAGAAAGCTAGTTTGAAACCCTAATAATAGACAGAATCCCAAGATTTCTGGAGTCCTTTTTTAATGGAAACAGAATTTTTTTTAAATTAACAATCCATTCTAGTTGAATTTTCAAATATAGAGTTGGTGTATTTTAAGTAGTTTCTAAGCCAAACATACACCAAACAAAGAATTTTTTTTTTGTAAATTCAAATCTGAAAATTTGAAGTTGATTTTTTTATTTTTTATTATTTTTTTCCTTTTTTTTTCAAAACAGAAACTAACTAACTAATCCAACTAAGATCCTATCCTTTCTAGGAAGCAACAATTCTTTTTTTATCCTTTTAGAAATCTAAAACCTAAGGAAACAGATCTAAGGATTACATGTGGTCTTCACCATGGATTGGAGTGTGCACAAATCCTCTTTGTTCTTGACCCCTACAAATGAAACAAAAATGTTAAGCAAATGCAAATCCAAATCTAAAAACACCCATTGCCTCATCATCAATTACGCCATTTGACAAAGGTGTTTTCACGTGTTAAAAATATATTTTTGTAAATAATATGTCGTTTTGTTGCTTGTAGTATAGTTGCATAAAAATCTGGAGTCAAAGAAATTTGATTTAATGAAACTCGCATTTATTTTTATTCTTTTGTAAAATGAGTCATGGGCATTCATCTTTGGGAAACGTAAAATGCAAGTATTAGAATGTGGATCCACTTTTCTAACCTAAATCTAACTTAACCTAATTTTCTTGGTCTTTTAGCTTTTGCAATTTTTTTTATGTTTGTGCTTTTTAACAAGAAAAACCTAGATCTAATATGTTAGCAAAGCCTAAGTGACTACGTACATCCAAATGAGGCCATGGTAGCCGTGCATATGTTAAACCTAAAGTGGACGTTCTTACTAGTCTAAAAAAAATGAAACATGCAATCGAAGGAATGAAGCAATTGATCTATGCATTATCATTCACAAATGTAACTAACACATCTATCAAGCAATAAAAATATAAATAGATGGCCGGCCAAGAGAAGCTATGAGGAAACCTTCTTGGCTGTCCATGCAAAGAAGAAAGTAGGGTGGCCGTGCACCCCTATAGACCTTCCCTTGCTAACTGACCCTAAAGATGCTTGGAGGAAGAGAAGCCCCTGAATGAGATGAAGAGGACACCGGCCTTGATGTTGAGAGGAGAAGGTAGACGGCCTTTGGATGATGGAGAACCGGAGAGAGGAGAGGAGGGACGGATGAGAGAAGGGGGACCTACATGGGATTGGTGATGGGATCGGCAATTCCCTCCCCTGGGAGAGGGTATACGTGGGGTTTAAATAATTGAGAGAGGGAAGATGCATGGGTCTTGAGTACGTTGGAGAGGAGGGAAATGTACGGTGGAGAGCATTAAATTGGTTGTGGGGAAAATTGCTGGAGGAGATAGAACGAGGACGTGGGATTTTCATTGGAGGGGATTTCGGATGTTGTTGGGAATTTCGATAGTGGGTTTTGGATTTGTTGAGGGGATAAAATATGGGAATTGGTTGGAAGAGAATAGTAGGTGTGCATGGGATATATATATATATATATATATATATATATATATATATATATATATATATATATATATATATATGTTTTTCGGTGGTGACATTTGTGCGTGCATGTGTATGTGTATGATGTGCATGGGTATGTTTTTACGTGGGTGTGTGTTTGGGTATTGGGTGTACCTAAATTAGGTGGCAGTGTGTTTAGTTAGGAATAGGTGGGGTCTGATTAGGATTTAGGTGGGTCCTTAACATAGAAATTAGGACTAGGAAAGGAAATTTGGCTTGGTGCTTAATTAGGTGGATTTAGAAATAAGTTTATTTGGTGGCAGATGGGTTCATAGGTTTATTCCTCTTCCTCCTTTCTCATTTTATTTCTTTTTCTATTCTTTGGCTTCTTAGATCTTTTCTTCTCATTTCCTCCATCTATTTCTTGGTCTTTTCTTGACTTATTATTTTCATATGGACCTACAATCACAAGATAAGACATTATACTATAATTAGGTCTATAAAATGCATATTTATAAATAAGAAAGCAAACATTATGCAAATGCAAATTATGAATAGAATGAATGCAATATTTATAACTATGCTAGAAATCTACCCTAATCTAGGCATTGTAGAACCTATGATTGCTACGCAATCAGCCACCCCACCGTCAGGAATGCAAGAGAAGGGGGAGAGAAGAGGTTGCTAGTAGCCTTGAAGAGGTGTCCCTCAAAAGGAAGAAGAGACAAGAAGAGGCTGTGCAAATTTCTTCCAGCTCTAAGGGATCAAGTGGTGAAGAAACCATCCCCTCGTCTTCCCACCAATAAATGTCGGCTGGGGTTGAGGGTGCGGAAGTCCCCACTGAATGGGATGAAAGAAGCAAGGTGGACTTTCTGCCTACCTCAGCTGGCACTCTCAGTGCTTTCACCCACATGGCTGAGCAAGTGGCCATGGGGAAGAGTTTAGCAGTTGGTAGTGTATTCGAGCCATCGCAATTTGTGCGTGGGATCCCTGGAATTGGTACTTCAGTTGGTTCTTATGGTAAAAGCAACGCCATACCTTCTGGGCAAAGTGTCGTGATCTCTGCCCAAGAAATACTTCAAGTGATGCCCCATGGCAAAAATTTGGCTGCCACCCTCCAAGACACCATTTATGGCGGACCATTACCGACCCTTGGGGGTGCATCATCAACTCAAACCTGAGGGGTAGTAGGCTCCACAGGCATCGGCCCTACCTTGGTTGACTTGGAGAGAGAGGTGCTAAGGCACTTGCAAGATGCCATCACCTAGGCTAACTCTCCTAGCGGAAGGGTTAATCGGAAGAATGTTTATTTTTACTACCTCAGTATTGTAAGCTTCTTTCCTTAAGCTTCAGTTTTCATGCTGCCTCCTCGAGCATGTTATAACAATACTTTTCTTTCTATTGCGTAGGTGGACACCCTAGGGATCAGGTTTATCCTAGGCACTATTACGAGAGAATCCCTCTCTGGATTCAGCTTTACCACCCCCAGTGAAGCGGTGGATATGGCAGCGAAGTGGGCGATGACCTCCAGGGCGAAGGAGAGGAACTTCATCAACCAGCTGGAGGAGGCCAATGTCGCCCACCTGAAGGCGGATAGGGATGCTGAGGTGGCAATAAAGAGGCTGAACTCCATTGGGAATCTCCCAACATGCTTCAACCACACCTGCAAGGATGTAAAGGCAGCCCAACTAGGACTGAGAGAAGTTGGAAAGCCAGCTACCATGCTTAAATACTCCTTTGGGCATGTTCATGAGAAGGACCTCGAGAAAATGGGGGAGTTGGGGAGCGCTCCCGTGATAGAGGACCCTGATACTGTGATGAATTTTCATGCTAGATCCTTCCATGAAGAGCAGCCGAGACCTTATCTCTAATGAGGCTAGGAAGTAAACCTTGGCGGTTGTGCAGTATATCCTAGAGGAAGGACATACCTTGGCACAAGAGCTTTGTGGTTGGTCCATTGACCAATTAAATGCCGAGTATGTCCGCTAGAAGGAGGGTTTTATAGAAGATAAGGCTCTCATCTCTTTGCCTAGGGACCAAGCTAATAGTCTAGCTCCTGAGGAGGAGTTGGACAAGACTAGCCCCGCTAGAACCTTGCATGCTGCTTGAGGTAGTGAACAGCCCTCTAGTCGTCGCAGTCCCACCTACGAGGCCACCTTAACTTCCCCACCTCCCAAGGTCAACCTTCCTAAGGATATGTAGTGAAGCTCCACACTTGTTAGTTAGTGATGTTGTTTTTCCCCCTTTTTTATATTTTTCACCTTTTTTATAGGTTGTTTGATGGGAATGACCCTTAGATGTAGTTGTGGTGATGTAGCCCCTTTCAACAATTAATAAAAAGAATAGAAACTTTTTATATATTACTGTTCATTTGTAATACATTTTCAAGTTGCTAGTGTTTCCTGTGTGAGGGACTAGCCTACCACTAAGTGTTTGCAATTTCTAACAATCAACATCATTATCTTTACAAATTTTGTAAGGTCATTCCCAGTTGGCATCAAGCTTGCCGCCCGATTCTGTCGGCTAGGATGCTCTGTTGCAATGCAATACTAAGTTCCTTCAAAGAATTTTCTCTTCTTGACCCATCTGTTGACAAAGCGGTTTTGGCACGTGTTTTGAAATGTGTCAGAATTCGTAGTATAGTTGCGCTAAACCCTCGATCAAAAATAGTTATTTGTTTAACGAAACTCGCGTTGATTTTTTCTTTTAGAACTTGAGTCCCAGTCATTTATCTCTGGGAGGCGATAAAACGAGTTTTAGATTCAGATCCACTTTTGTAACCTAAATCTAACCTAACCTAATCTTTTTGGTCTTTTTGTATTTTGCGATTTCTTTGTGTTTTTTATTTTTGTTTCGAAAAGCAAAACCTAATATAACTCAACCTAAATCTAACTACGTACCCGTAACCCTAAGTGACTAAGTGCATCTAAGTGAGGCCATGGTTGCCATGCATGGTGTGACTAACCCTAAAGGGGACGTTCCTAAGGAGACTAAGAGGCATGCATCAAAATCGTAAGAAGTGAGAACGCAAGCATGCACATAAAACCACTTGATAACAGAATATCATGCATCAAATATTAAGCAACTATAAAATCCAGATACAAGAAAAGAAAGCTAAACAACTAAAGAATGGGATCAACCAAGTGAGGCTATGGAGAAGCCTTCTTGGTTGTCCACTAAGAAGAAAGAGAGGGGCATGTGCACACAAGTAGAGAGGAGGGTGTTGCACCCTTTCTCTACCAATGGTCGTCCTTGAGGAGACCTTGAAGATGGTCTCTATGGCCGTCTAAGAGGAAAAGAAGATAGGGTATGGACTCATCTTTCAAGGAAAGGGAGGAGGGCACACCCATGAAGAAGAAGAGGAGAAGAGGGTGGTGGACCCTTTCTCTTCTAGCCGTCCTTGAAGCCTTGGAGGAGAACACCTTGGATCTTAACTTGGTCATCCATGGAGGAGCACCTTGGAGCTTCAGCTAGCTGTCCATGGAGGAGGAGAGTGGACCTTTGGAGGGTGGAAGGGAGGGTTTGGTGGTCGCAAGTTCAAAATGGAGAAAAGAGAATTTGTTGAATGATGTGTGACACCTTTCTCTTGGCTTTTATGGGAAGGTCCTCTTTTAGTCGCCACTTCTGGTGGCTCCCCAAAATAGAAGTCGCCACCTTTGGTGGCCTTGGTGTTGACGACCAAAAATAAGGAGGGTAGATTAGGAAGGTTGGTTTTGGAAGGTGTGTGTGTAGTTTGAATTTCGTAGAGCTATGTTGTGGGTATTGGTAGGATTAGGTGCTAAATAGGTTAAGTCAATCTAGATTAGGTGGGTGTAGACCTAATTAGGCTTAGGTGGGTCTAATTGGATAGAAGTGAACCTAATTGGGTCTAGGTCAAATCTAATTGGATGTGTGTGTGATTAGGCTAAGGTAATCCTAATAGGTATGAGTCAATTAGATCATAGGTGAATCCAATTGGGTTTAGATGCACCCAATCAACTGTAGATGCATCCAATTAAGTATGGGCTTGCTCAATTGGGTTAGGGATATGATAAGTGAGGGTATGGATAGTGGGATAGGCTTAGGAGGTCTCTAATTAGGTTTCCTAAGGTGTTTGGTGGGGTTTCTAGGTCACAAGAGGCAAGCTTGAGCTTCTAGCACCAAAAACAGAACTAGAGAATAGTATCAGACGTCTAGGGAACATATCAGACGTCTTAAAGTCCAAAGTTGGATGTTTGGATAGTAAATTGAACGTCCAATTCTGTGTCAGTGCAAGTTTTGGCTTCCTAGATTAATTTTCTGCAGAAATCAGATGTCCAACCTAATATCTGTGAAATTGCACTAGAGGGGGGGTGAATAGTGAAATTATATAGTATTGTAATACAACAAATTCAATCACACAATATGCTCAATTATTTTTAGGTGGAAACCCAAGATGGGTGAAAACCACCACCTAAGCCAATCTCTTGACTTAGGATTTTCGATCACAAGGTGATCAATCCACTAACCACACTACTTAAACGAGGGTAGTGTACCTCAATTACAATTTCCACCTCCGATCCCTAAACGGAGGTTTCTCTCTTCAAGATGAAGAGACGGGGACCCGACAGGCCGGATACCCAAAATACAGAAATTAACAAGTAAAAATAACACCTATAGAGCACCCCAATAATTTAGTTGCTTTCTTATCTACTAAGCATGAAAAGAACTCCCTGATGATTTGCAGAACGGAGCGAGCCGGGAGTATGGATTTGCCCTTTGATCAGAGTATTAGCACAGCACAAGGGCAAGATGGAGCTTAGAGTAGTGAGCAAGAGATTTTTCTAATGGAATTGTATCTCAAGAGGTGTGTTTTGCCAAAGAAGAGTTGTAGTCTATTTATAGGCAAGTTTGGAACCTTCAAGAACACTTGGGAGAGCTCTTCTAGCCGTTGGAGACAAATCCCAAGAGTTTAGGACGAAATCCACACAAAATCAGGGTAATGATGATTCTGACAGCAACATCAGACGTCTAATTATAAGATCAGACGTCTTACAGGACGTCTGATTTTTACTATGGTCGTCTAATATTGCAGGATATCCTTAACGGACTCTATTGGATCAAAAGAAGGACGTCTAATATCATGTCATAAGACGTCTGATTATTTTACTGGACGTCTAATGAATGGTGCATTCGTTCCTGTTATCATCGGATCCAAACAGGGTTCTAGGTTTAGAGGATCAGACGTCGTTACGGACGTCTGAGGACATTACCAGACGTCTGGAAACCTAAATACTCTTCCTTCCTGCTTCTGCCAAAAGATTATGTGGCCGTAGACAGATACGCACAGAAAATCATGGCCAACGGTTCAAAGGCAGACGTCTGTAAGTGTGTCAAGACGTCTAGAAATTATTTTTGCCGATAAAAAGTCTAACGGTTAGTATGAGGACGTCTGGGTAAAGAATCAGACGTCTGTGAACGGTTATCGACGTCTGAAAGTGAAGTCCTTCGACTGATGTTTATGAGGAGATGAACAAAGCCAGAAATATTTGAAATTAGACGTCTGATACACATGTCAGACGTCTTATGATGGAAAATCAGACGTCTGGACTTTTTAATGGACGTCTGATAAAAGTATAAGTGTTGGGTTTTTTGTTTCTAATTTATCCTAAGTGTAGAGAGCCTAAGTTAGCTATTTATAGGTTATGTTTGGGGGCTCTTTACAATATTTCTAGACTCAAATAAGATGAAAATTACAACCTTTGAAAGTTTACATGAAAAAAGCCTAAGACCTAATACTTTTGCTACTCGTCTTCACGCTTTTAATCTTCCGTCTTGGAAAGCTTTTTGAATTCCTGCAAATATGTTATTATAGAGAGAAAATAATATGCTACGCTTTATTTATTATTTCATTTTCTACATTTTGTAAAATCATCAAAATATTATATTTGAGTTGTTGAACTAACAATCTCCCCCTTTTTGATGATTTTCAAAATATAGCTGTAGGTTCCTCTTTCCTCCCCCTAAAGGTTGTACTTGATAGCCTTTATCTATTTATTATTCCTTAATTTCTTACCTACATTCTTCTCCCCCTTTTTGAATATCATCATGAAGGGTTGTTTAAAGGGAGTCAAAATCCAAACTACAAGAGTGATATCTACAAAGTAGAGTGCGTGAATAAAATTGCATGTTTAAAAGATGACAAGGCATTAAGGAAAATTGATTAGGAATAGAAATATTTAAGCATGGACTAGCTATTTGTTCCCAAAAATATTAAGTAGAGGGTCAAGGCCTCTTAATACAAACTTAGAATAAAAGACAGAAAAATAGAAGCACTAAAACTATTCTTCTTGATCTTGGCGGCGGCGGCGACGAGCGGGTCCTTGTCCTATCTGCAAATTTTGAACATCTGATCTAAGTTCGTCGATGTCGCGGCGCATGCTTCCCATGTAGGTGTACATCTCGCCGGTTCGACGCAGCAGGAGGGAGATGCCGGAGGAGAGGGAATCTGTGGCTGGATCCCATGCTTCATCAAAGCTCGAGCGGGGAGCTTCTATTTGAAGGGCCCGTGGTTCATGGAAGTCTGGAAAGGGTGGAAGGGGCTCTTCTTCCATGGGTTCGTCGGCGGGCTCAAGATGTTCTCTAAGTATATGCATCATGGCGGCTGTGGCCCGGTTGTAAGGCTCAATTTTCTTGTCAACTGCTTGGTCAGTTATGGAAATCCGATGGGATGAAAAGATTTTGGATAGAATAGACCCAAACGGAAGTGATGCCCCATGGTCCTCATTCATGACGCGAACAATGAGGCGGCAATAATTGAAAGGAATATGACGAACGGCCGCAAAAAGGAGAGCCTTGTGTTGGCGTGAGATGTAATCAAAACCTCCTGATTTGTTTAGGAGGTCCCACCCAAAAATGCGAGAGAGTAGACGTGGAAGGGGTTTGAGATTTTTGCACGGTAGAGTGCCAAGGTTTTCAACATATTTTTCCGGGAGAACTAACTCTTGATTGATGATTTCTGGGTCGTATTGCCTCAGAATGTCATTGAAATCATTTCCCTCATTGGGGATGGCTAGAAGGTCAGAGATAGTTTCGGATGTGATGTGTATTTCACGACCAAATAGGCGGGTATGGAGTTCAAGTTCATCGTTGCTGTAGTCCTCAACGATGTTGGCATAAAAGAGACGGCAAAGATCAGGGAACACACCAAGAGTTCCAATGCCGGAGTGGAATTGACGGTCAAAATATTGGAAAAGATGGAGAGTTTGGAAGTGTTCCCGAAGGTTCAAATGGGCAAAATCATTCCAAACAATAAAACGAGGGCATTTAACTTTGGCATTCGCGAAACGACGAAATCGCTGCCTAGCGATGTCACCCCGCAATTGATCTGCCAAATAAGTGGAAGAGGAACTGGAAGATCCCTCAACTTGCTTCCTACGGGGAGGCATATTTGGTGGAATGGGTGGTTAGGTTTAGGAGAAATGAGTGGTGCGTTGAGGATAGAATACCTGCAAAAAAGAAACAACCATTCACCCAAAACATAGTTTCAAACACTGCAATCATCAAGAAGAAAAAAAAGAAAAATATGTGGCAGTATGCCTTGAGGCAATACAACCTGCCATGTAGTTGTGGCAATATACCTTTGGATGCAAGCCACTAAAAAGTCGGCTTGATCCTCATGAGGTAATACCCTTGCCATGGAAGATGCAGCTAGGGCTAAGAAGGTTTTCTTGACCGAGGGTTAGGGCTGACAATGATATGAAATGCACATGTAGGTCAAGTGAAACAAGAAGTGAACTAGATGCTACAAGGCCGTGGGTAAAAAGAGTATGAAAATGCCCTAGGCGTTGAGAGGGTATACCCACGGGAGGAGGGAAGCCTCCAAATGCGCGGTCGAGAGGCAGGGACGACGCGCGCAGAGGAGCAGCAGTTCCGTCAGTCGTCGAAGAGGCGCGACGGTCGTCTGGCTGCGAGCAGAACTTCGCCAGCTGCTGCTGAGGGCCGTCGGGTGTGAGGGAGAGCGGCGCGCAGATCTTGTGTGGGGTAGGGATTTTGGACAGGAGAGTGGGACCTTTGAAGGGGATCTTATATCCCAAGGTCACCGAGCAAGTCTCCCCCTGAAGTTCGGGAGATTTGCATCTCAAACCGTCCAGAGAAAAGCCGCGACGCGCAGATTTTTCCCCGATCAGACGTCTGTCAACGATGTCAGACGTCGGGATTTGGCAGAGGAATTTTTTGCCCATTTCAGGGAGACGTCTGTTTTATTCATCAGACGAATAATCAGACGACTAATTCTAATATAGACGTCTGATTTCTGCAGGAATCCTCCCCAGCAAAAAGATTTATTCTCCAGGTTGTCGTCTGATTTCTTACTCAGACGCCAAAGAAGACGTCTAAATTTAATATTAGACGTCCGATTTCTGCAGACAGACCTTCCTGGATTTTCGTTTAAAGTTACAGGGTCGTCCGTTTTTCCTGTCAGACGATCCCTACGACGTCTAGCCATATATTCAGACGTCCGACAGGCAGTACATGTTCTGTCTCCAAGGTAGACGTCTGTCAACTCATTTGGACGACAGTTCAGACGTCTGCGTTGTGTACCAGACGTCTGATATTACTGTTTTGTTATATATAAAATCGTCGTCTGTCCCAGATGTTTAGACGACGAATTTTAATGTATAAGACGTCTGATTATTTAATCAGACGTCTGATATTGGACAGAGTGTGCGTTTGGATGTTTGAATGAAGGCTTAGTGAAATCAAGGTTCAATCTATGCTCATGACAAAAGAGGTTCCATTAAAACACTAAATTCTTCAAATATCACTTAGCTTACATATGCCTAGTTTCCTACGTATATAATTAAAGCGATCATAATTCAAAGGTTTAGTGAAAATATCAGCTAACTGCAGTTCAGTACAAATAAATTCAACTTCGATTTCTCCCTTAAGTACATTGTCTCTTAGGAAGTGATGTCGAACATCAATATGTTTTGTGCGAGAGTGATGTACGGGATTTTTCGAGAGGTTGATAGCACTAGTATTGTCACATAATATTTTTATCTTATTAAATATCAGGTTAAAATCCTTCAAAGTACTTTTCATCCAAAGCACTTGGGAACATGCTAGTGCAGCGGCTATGTATTCAGCTTCTGTAGTTGATAAAGCTACACTAGATTGTTTCTTTGAGAACCAAGAGACTAGTGATTCGCCTAAGAATTGGCACGTCCCACTAGTACTCTTCCTATCAGTGCGGCTACCTGCGTAGTCCGCATCGCTATATGTAGCTAAGTTGAATTGTGGACTCCTAGGGTAGAATAAGCCATAATCAGATGTGTCAACTAGATATCTAAATATTCGTTTTACAGCATTTAGGTGTGATTGTTTAGGATTTGATTGAAACCTAGCGCATAAGCAGGTACTAAACAAAATATCAGGTCTACTGGAAGTTAAATACAGTAAAGATCCAATCATGCTACAATAGAGCTTTTGATCTATGGGCGTACCTGATTCATCCAAGTCTAAGGAAGTTGTGACACTCATAGGAGTGTTCTTCCCTTTACTTTTGTTCATATCAAATCTCTTCAACATCTCCTTTGTGTATTTAGATTGACATACAAAGGTTCCAATTTCGAGCTGAGTGATTTGCAAGCCCAAGAAAAACTTGAGTTCACCCATCAAACTCATTTCGAATTCTTCCTGCATAATTTCTGAAAACTTTCTACACATAGATTCATTAGTAGCACCAAATATAATATCATCTACATATATTTGAACTAATAAAATGTCTTTTCCTTTTCTTTTAATGAATAATGTGGAATCAGCTTCCCCTATAGAGAATTTTGCATTTAACAAGTATTCTTTGAGCCTTTCATACCAAGCTCTAGGAGCTTGCTTTAGACCATATAGTGCCTTGTTTAATTTGTAGACAAAATGAGGCTTATCATGAGACTCAAAACCAGGAGGTTGTTTTACAAAAACTTCCTCCTTAATGAATCCGTTAAGAAACGCGCTCTTAACGTCCATTTGAAAGAGTTTAAAGCCAAGAAAGGCGGCATAAGCAAGAAGCATGCGAATTGATTCGAGTCGAGCTACGGGAGCGTAGGTCTCATCAAAATCAATTCCTTCTTCTTGGTTGTACCCTTGTGCTACCAACCGAGTCTTATTTCGAATAACTATACCGGATTCATTCAACTTGTTCCGGAATACCCATTTGGTACCTATTACCGTTTGCCCTTCAGGCTTAGGTACTAGATCCCAAACTTCATTCCTTTGGAATTGGTTGAGTTCCTCCTGCATGGCCATCATCCAAGTTTCTTCGGAGCATGCTTCCTCGACACTCTTCGGTTCAACTTGAGATACAAAGGCGGAGAGACCAAAGGTGCAACTAAAACGAGATCGGGTTTTAACGCCATCAGAAACACTTCCAATGACTTGACTTTCGGGATGATCCCTTTGATATATCCAATCTTTTGGAAGATTATGGATATTGGAGTTTGGAATGTTAGACACATCAATAGTAGAATCATCTTCATCATCCATATTGACTCGGTCAATGGAGGAATGAGGAGATTCATCGAAGGAGACATGAAGGGTTTCCTCCACTATTAATGTGGTCTTGTTAAAAACCCGATATGCCTTACTACGTGAGGAGTAACCAATAAAGATGGCTTCTTCACCTTTGGCATCAAATTTATCTAAATTAGAGCGGGTATTCAAGATAAAACATCGACATCCAAAAACTTTAAAATAACTAATTTTGGGTATTTTCCCATAATATAGTTCAAAACAAGTTTTTCGCAATCCGGATCGAATTAAGGTGCGATTTAACACGTAACAAGCCGTGTTAACCGCCTCAGCTCAAAAGTACTTCGGTAACCCCGAGTCTATGAGCAATGTTCGAGCACACTCTTGAAGAGTACGGTTCTTTCTCTCAACCACCCCATTTTGTTGAGGTGTTTGAGGAAAAGAGAACTCATGAGCAATACCATGCTCTTGACAAAAATCATCAAACAAGGAATTTTCAAACTCGCCCCCATGATCACTACGGATACGAGTGATTTGGTAGCCTTTTTCAGTTTGAATTTTCCTACAAAAAATAGAAAAGACAGAAAACACTCTTTCTTTAGATCTCAAGAAGGAGACCCATGAAAACCTCGAAAAATCATCTACAATTACAAGGCAATATTTGCATCCACTGAGGCTCTCATATTTTGTTGGTCCAAATAGATCTAGGTGAAGTAGTTCTAAAGGTCTTGATGTGGATATAACTTCTTTGCTTTTAAAACTAGATTTTATAATCTTACCTAATTTACATGAATCACAAACAAGCTCATTTAAAAATTTTCTTTTAGGAAGACCTCGGACTAGTTCATGTTTAGCTAATTTTTGAACCAGCTTCATATGAACATGTCCTAGTCTTTTATGCCATATACTTAACTCATCATTTGCTATAAGACATTCATAAGTGCCATTTTTATCAAATTCTACAACATAAATGTCTTTAAATCTAGTTCCCTTAAGAAGGGTTTCATTGGTTAATGCATGCATAATTTCAAACATTTTAGAAGTAAACACTACTTTAAAACCCTTATCACATATTTGACTTACACTTAAAAGATTATGTTTTAGTCCTTTAACTAGAGAAACATTTGAGATGGGAGAGAGAGGGTTACCTATTTTACCAAGGCCAATAATATGACCCTTGTGATTGTTGCCAAATGTAACTGTTCCTCCATCCGTAGGTTGGAGGTCCAAAAATAGGCACTTGTCTCCTGTCATATGTTTGGAGCATCCGGAGTCCATCACCCATCGGCCTCCTTGGTGGTGGAGGTTTCCTTGTCTTCCTCCTTGTAGACCTTCTTCCTCCTCAGGTTCCTCAGATTCAGACTCGGAACCATCATTTGTTGCCATTAGTCCCAAGCATGCCGTTTCTTCATTTGTTTCCTCCTCCTCTTCTTCTTCGGAGGTGGAGTCATCCCACGTTGCTTGAAACGCCTTCTTCTTGAATCCTTTCGGTTTGGAGATCTTCTTGTAGTCAGAAGGCTTCTTGGGTTTCTTCTCATCATCCCTTTTGAGTAAGGGACAATCTTTCCTTATGTGACCTCTCTTTTTGCAATTATAGCAAATTAGAGGATCTTCTTCTCTTTTCTTTCCCTTGATCTCTCTTCTATTTCTGAGAAACTTTTTAAACTTTTTAGCTAATAAAACAAATTCTTCGTCATCGGTACTTACCTCATCATCCGAAGTAGCTTTGAAGGCTAAGGTCTTCTTCTTTGGCTCCGATGAGGTTGATTTCTTCTTTTGCTCCATTTTTGATTCGTAAGCCATGAGATTCCCAAGTAGATTTTCCATGTCTAGATCCTCTACTTGGTTGGCTTCTTCTATTGCCGTTACCTTTTGCTCCCACTCAGGTCCAAGGGAGCGAAGGAGCTTCCCTTGAAGTTCCCCCTTTATAAATGTCTTTCCTAAAGACTTAAGGTTATTCACGATTAACGTGAATCGGGTGTACATGTCCCCAAGTCTTTCATTCTCCTTCATAGAGAAAGCTTCGAATTCCTGCGATAACAAGTTTATCTTTGAGGATTTAACTTTAGATGTACCTTCGTGAGTAACCTCCAAGGTTCTCCAGATCTCGTGGGCGGTTTCGCATTGGCTGATGCGGTTGAATTCCTCCGAGCTGAGAGCGCAGTAGAGTGAGTTCATTGCCTTGGCATTCAGTCCAAGGTGATGGATTTGCTCCACTGTGTAACCAGTTTCTGGTTTCTCGGGAATGACGTATGCGGATTCGCATTTCTCCCAAATGGAGAAATCGTTGGCTTGAAGCCACATCTTCATTCTCAGCTTCCAGTAGGTGTAGTTGGTTCCTTCGAAGAGTGGTGGTCGAGTGGTGGATTGCCCCTCCAATCTGCTTGTGGAAATCGCCTTCCCCTCCATGTGATCTTTCCGCGGATGTTACTCTTGTAGGCGGAAAACCTGCTCTGATACCAAATGAAATTGCACTAGAGGGGGGGTGAATAGTGAAATTATATAGTATTGTAATACAACAAATTCAATCACACAATATGCTCAATTATTTTTAGGTGGAAACCCAAGATGGGTGAAAACCACCACCTAAGCCAATCTCTTGACTTAGGATTTTCGATCACAAGGTGATCAATCCACTAACCACACTACTTAAACGAGGGTAGTGTACCTCAATTACAATTTCCACCTCCGATCCCTAAACGGAGGTTTCTCTCTTCAAGATGAAGAGACGGGGACCCGACAGGCCGGATACCCAAAATACAGAAATTAACAAGTAAAAATAACACCTATAGAGCACCCCAATAATTTAGTTGCTTTCTTATCTACTAAGCATGAAAAGAACTCCCTGATGATTTGCAGAACGGAGCGAGCCGGGAGTATGGATTTGCCCTTTGATCAGAGTATTAGCACAGCACAAGGGCAAGATGGAGCTTAGAGTAGTGAGCAAGAGATTTTTCTAATGGAATTGTATCTCAAGAGGTGTGTTTTGCCAAAGAAGAGTTGTAGTCTATTTATAGGCAAGTTTGGAACCTTCAAGAACACTTGGGAGAGCTCTTCTAGCCGTTGGAGACAAATCCCAAGAGTTTAGGACGAAATCCACACAAAATCAGGGTAATGATGATTCTGACAGCAACATCAGACGTCTAATTATAAGATCAGACGTCTTACAGGACGTCTGATTTTTACTATGGTCGTCTAATATTGCAGGATATCCTTAACGGACTCTATTGGATCAAAAGAAGGACGTCTAATATCATGTCATAAGACGTCTGATTATTTTACTGGACGTCTAATGAATGGTGCATTCGTTCCTGTTATCATCGGATCCAAATAGGGTTCTAGGTTTAGAGGATCAGACGTCGTTACGGACGTCTGAGGACATTACCAGACATCTGGAAACCTAAATACTCTTCCTTCCTGCTTCTGCCAAAAGATTATGTGGCCGTAGACAGATACGCACAGAAAATCATGGCCAACGGTTCAAAGGCAGACGTCTGTAAGTGTGTCAAGACGTCTAGAAATTATTTTTGCCGATAAAAAGTCTAACGGTTAGTATGAGGACGTCTGGGTAAAGAATCAGACGTCTGTGAATGGTTATCGACGTCTGAAAGTGAAGTCCTTCGACTGATGTTTATGAGGAGATGAACAAAGCCAGAAATATTTGAAATTAGACGTCTGATACACATGTCAGACGTCTTATGATGGAAAATCAGACGTCTGGACTTTTTAATGGACGTCTGATAAAAGTATAAGTGTTGGGTTTTTTGTTTCTAATTTATCCTAAGTGTAGAGAGCCTAAGTTAGCTATTTATAGGTTATGTTTGGGGGCTCTTTAAAATATTTCTAGACTCAAATAAGATGAAAATTACAACCTTTGAAAGTTTACATGAAAAAAGCCTAAGACCTAATACTTTTGCTACTCGTCTTCACGCTTTTAATCTTCCATCTTGGAAAGCTTTTTGAATTCCTGCAAATATGTTATTATAGAGAGAAAACAATATGCTACGCTTTATTTATTATTTCATTTTCTACATTTTGTAAAATCATCAAAATATTATATTTGAGTAGTTGAACTAACAATCTGGACGTCCAGAAAGGTGCTGGAGAGTGAGTTTTGGGTTTTTTAAGGTAGGTTTTGGTTCCTAAGTGTTTGGGAGAGGGATAAGGTGGATAAGAACATGGATAATGCTATCCATGTTTTGGGTTCTAAGGCTAAGATGTCCTAATGGAAGTGGTTTTAAGTTTAAGAAGGTTGTCCTAGGGTTTCTAAGGGTAGGAATAAGGCTATCCTCCTCACTCCTCATGTCTGGATCAGCCTTCTTCTCTCTTTATTGCCTTATTCCACTCTATCACTTTAGTACCTGAAAATAACAACAAAAACATTAAATAGCGAGATATCTCATCTTATTCTATATAAAATGATGCAATGTATGATATGCATGATATGAATGCAATATTTACAAATTAAGCTAGGTTCAAACGTTATTTAGGTTGATTGGGACCTATGATTGCTGCGCGATCACCTGTCATGGGTAGCATCTATTTTTTTCTTATATAGAGCCATTACCTTTGATGCTTCCTCTTTGACCTTATTTACCAAGTCAAACGCCAGACGGACTTGGTCTTCATTAGTGAATGGGTCATATAACTGGGAGTGGTATGTAGGGAGGACCATCTCAATCGACAATCGGGCTTCCATACCACGCACTAAACTAAAGGGTGTGTGGCTAGTTGTCATCTTCTGACTAGTGCGATATCCCCACAGTACATCTGGCAACTCATCCACCCACCTTCCCTTTAAGGAATCTAGCCGTCTTTTTAGCGCAGCAATTATTGTACGATTGGTTACTTTCACTTGTCCATTCGCTTGGGGGTGAGCAATAGACGTAAAACACAGGCAGATGCCCCAACTCACACAAAACTCTTCAAACTTGTTGGAGGCAAACTGGGTACCATTATCAGTTATAATGGCTCTTAGACACCTATAACGAGCAATAATGTTCTTTCTCACAAATGTCATAACCCTATCAGCTATTGGGCTAGCCATGGCCTCTACTTCAATTCACTTTGAAAAATAGTCCACTGCTACCAAGATGAAACATCTTTGAGCATGTGCTAGTGGAAAAGGGCCAATAAAGTCTATTTTCCATTTAGCAAAGGGGATTGGGGACATAATGGACACCATCTTTCCAGGTGGGAGATGATGGATTGGGGCGAATCTTTGGTACTAATCACATTTGTGTACAAACTCTTTACATTGTTACTTTATCTAGGGCTAGAAATATCCCATTTGAAATAAGTTGGCTATAAGGGTTCTGTATCATTCATGATTGCCACAAATACCACTATGGGCTTCTTGAAGTGCCTGAGAGGCCTCCTTTAGGGTGAGGCAACATAATAAGGGGGTTAAATAACCCCTCTTGTACAGTTGCCTGCCTATGAGCGTATAGCATGAGGCTTTTAGTCGGAAAGCATTAGGATGAGGCTCCCTGGGAGGTAACTTGGCTGTGTTGAGAAAAGTTATTATTGGAGTCATCCAAGAGTCAATTGGTTCGATCACCAGTGTTTGTGGAAGGAGTATTGTAGGCTCACTTAATGTCTACAAGAGTATATCGTCCTCTTACCCTGTAGGAATTGCGGAAGCCAAGTGGGCCAATGCATCCACCAGTGTGGGTTGTTAGACTGGGGTACCCGCTAAACCAAGGCGGACTTAAAATCTAATAGCTCTTCTTTTACTTTGTTTGCGTAAAAGCTCATGTTAGGATCTTTAGCCTGATATTCATCATTAATCCAATTGGCTACTAATTACGACTCTTTATGAACTTCTAAATATGAAGGCCCCATGGATTTGGCTACCTTGAGGTCGACCAACAAGGCATCGTACTCAGCAACATTATTAGATGCAGGAAAAGTTAGTTTGATGGCATACTTATGAGTAGTGCCATGAGAGCAGTCAGAGTGATCCCGACGTCGACCCCTGCCATCATGGAACACCCATCAATGTATAGTTTCCACGACAAGGTGGCGGGAGGACCTGGATCCATAAACTTTGCCACAAAATCCACTAGGATTTGGCCTTCGATAGACCTTCGTGGTTGATATTTAATGTCAAATTCAGCTAATTCCATAGCCCATTTCATCTAACGGGTTGACCCTGTTGGCCTATAAAGCATTTGGTGCAAGGGGTAATTTGTTAGCACAATTATTGTGTGAGCCTGGAAGTATGGGCGTAACTTTCTAGTGGCAACCATTAGGTTGAGGACAAGTTTCTTAATTACTATGTATCTCTTGTTGTATTATATCACACTCACATAATAGGACGATGTTGACGACAGTCATGGAGGCTGCTAGATAAAGGAACAATAATTTCCTGACATTAGGAGCTATGAGAATTGGGGCTTGATGAAGGGATTTCTCGACCTCCTTGAGAGCCTACTGACACCGAGGGGTCTAATGTGCTAGTGTGTAGCCCTTTCCCTTCTTGATACATTCGAAAAAGCTGATACACTTGTTAGAAGATTGAGACAAGAAGAGGCCTAAGGCCGCGATCTTGTCGACTAACAACCAGATTCCCTTTAGATTAGTTGGAGGCGCTAGAGCCATAATTGCCTGAGTTTTGTCAGGGTTAGCCTCTATCCTACGATTAAAGGCCATGAAACCTAGAAATATTCCCGAGGATATGCCAAACTTATACTTCTCAGGATTCAGGCTAAGCCAGGTGTCCCTTAAGACTTGGAATCGACTAAGTTCTCCAAATGTTGGGAGAAACTCAAGCCTTTCACAAGCATGTCATCAATATGCACTTCAAATGACTTTCCAATTAAATGAGCAAACACTAAGTTACAAGACGCTGATAAGTAGCTCCAACGTTTTTTAGGCCAAAGGGCATGACTTTATACTGAAATAGACCCCTATCAGTTATAAATGAAGTATGGGGCCTGTCAGCTGGAGCTAAGCTTATCTGGTGATAACCACTATAAACATCAAGGAAAGACATTTGTGATTGCCTACTGCAGGAATCTATGAGGGTGTCGATCTTCGGCAGGGGGAACTCATCCTTCAGGTAAGCGTCGTTTACATTTGTAAATTCCATGCACATTCTACACTTACCATTTAATTTCTTGACCATCACTATATTGGATAACCAATCTGGGTAAACAAATTGCTCAATGAATCCTACCTCCAACAGCTTGTCTACTTTTGAGGCGATAGATGATAACACCTCATTAGCCATAACTAACTTGAATTAGTTGAAATCAAGTGACAAAATCTCCTGAATGATCGCTTGAGAGCCGTAATTTCACTAAGATCCGTTTTAAGGAGAGAACAATAAAACAAGGTTAATTCTGTAATTTTAACATCACACCACAAATGTAGACTAACCAAGGGGTTTGCCAAGGATTAATTAAAGGTCAAGTAAGAATTAAACTCCAAAGAGTGGGTCCACACATACAGAAACGGGATTTCACGTGTTTTTAGAACCACAACAGCACACAAAATCCTAATTTCAGACCCACTTAAATTAAAGAGATGTTGGTCAGACTAAAATTCATCTAAACATCCTAAAATTCATATGAAAAAATTCTGAGAGGTTTGGTAGCCTTGGTTTGACTATCTGAACCTATTTTGACCTAGAACATAATCTTAGATGGGATTTTTCCTTAATTTGAGTTTCTGTGCAAATTACCTAGTCAAACGTGGTCAAAAATGAAATCCAACTTCACCATCAAATTCCTTGGTTCTAAATTAGGTTCGTACCAAAATTTGGGTCAAATCAAAGTTCATCTTGACCTAGTTTGCATTTAAGTCCCTGAAATCTCTATTTCTCACCATCAAACCGCTAACTTTTGATTTTATTGCAAATGGATCCCCAACTTCTTCATCTTCTTCACTGTTAGGTCCTTGCCGCCATTGTTGGGTCAAACCCTCAACAGCCGACTTTGGCTTGATGAGAACAACATTAAACCTACACCAAATTTGGTAGGATTGATGTTCACACGATAGAGAATCACATAAAGGTGATTTGGGATCCTATTTCACTATGTTGAGCCCTAGGGAACCCACGAAAATTGTGGGATCTCTTGTTTTCAAACCAAGGTCCAATTGAGCTTCTTTCCTCAATTAGAGCTCAGATATGAGCTTTATAAAAGCTCTCGATGCTTCCATCATCCTCCTTAGTTCGGTTTGGCCCCAAATTCTTCAACTTTCTCTCCCTCCGGTCACCTCCGCTGCGACTCCAGCGAGCTTTCTCAATCCTCCATCATTGCCCTCTGCCACGTACGATAGGCAGAAGGATTTTCCTCTCCCTCGTCTGCTTCTCGCTGTACCAAACAAAAGCTCCCAGACCCCTTCCTCCTCGACTTTCCTCCCACCGGAGAGTTCACGTTCTCCGTGACCGGCCAATCAAAGCCAGCACAATTCTCCCTCCTTTCGACCATAATCTAGGTTCTTCCTTCCCATCTCTCTCCCTATCTTAGTTTTAGACTCTCCAAACCTCAATTCGACTGACGAATTGCCCTCTCCCCATCCATCTTCTCCGCAACCGGCGACGCCTCCGGCGAAGTTGTGCCGCCGCCACACTCCACCAAATCACCCTCTTCCACCCCCAAAAGCTCCGCCTCGACTCAGACCAAAACCCCTCTCCCTATTGGTATTTTTGACCACTCCACAGTGCCACCGAACAACCCATCAAATCTTCACCCTTGCCGTCACTATCTGACCATCACGAAGCTCCAAACACCACATCAACACTGCCATCACCTTCGCCACCACACGGCGAAGCTTCTGACCTATCTAATTGGGGCACAAGGCTGTATTTTTGCATTTCAAGTTCTTCATCAGAGCACCACTGCCGCCGTCGTCATCTCCGCCTCCGACCACCAAGCTCTGGCTGTCACTGCCATCACCACCACCCTCTATCAACACAGACTGAAGTTGCGAAGACCTCCAGGCTTCCAATTAGAGAGGAGCTCCAATAGCAACTCAATTGAGGCAACACACTTCACTGCAGCTGAACGAAGAGAAGTAGCAGATGCTTAGTGCCACATCAAGAGTTTTAAACCCAAATGCAGCACTTAAATTGATTTCATGCTGATAGCTCTTCGCCTCAGACATGGGGTGAGGTCCCTCTCACTTACGTGCCTCTCACACCTCACCCACTACACCACACTGGCAGGTCTGGTCCCCTGTTCATGACCCGATTACCTGTATACTCGATGACCCGATAACTCGGTTACTATGTATCCATATGCCAGTTCACGAAGAAAGAAAGATATTTAGGGAGGTAGGGGTAGGTTTTGCACTGTAGCCTTGAATTCTGTGCCCGTATATGCTAAACACCTAGTGAGATTTCGAGAAGCTTAATCCTTGAGTTTGCTGAGGCCTTATGCCTTAGCTATGCTCTGAGTGGTTTAAGTCATCTGAGGTTCACCTCCGACGTCTAACTTGGGCTTGATTTGAAGTACTGTGGATACATTTGGCTGATGTGGAATTTGTGATTAAGTGGTTCTAGCCACTATTGAGAAATTGAATGCATGGGATATGTGCCTAATGTGGGAGATAAGTGGTGATTTAAATCACTCTTTTTAGTGTTTCTTTATTCTTTTTATCCCAGCAACTTTTGAGATAAAATTTGGTTTATCATTGAATAACATTTTGAGTAAATTATTCATTGAATATCTTTAATTGTAATTCATTGATTGTGCTTATTATTTCTAAATTGAGATTAGTGCGTGAATTCCACATTTGCTCCCTACGAACAACCTCGCACTCAATTCCTTGTTTTCGAGCACTCTTATAAATTTACATATTGTAAAGCAATTTTATCAACTATACTACAACGTAAGCATTTTCTTCCCTAAAACTCGACTCTCGAACACTTCCAACATTTTGGTGCCATTGATGAGGAGCAACATGCAATTCACCACTGATCTTATCTTTCTTGATTGAGCTTATTACTAACTTGGCATATCTATTTTGCTTTTAATTTTGCAACGTACATCACGAGAAGATCTTCCGTGCAATCAACCACTCCAGGGGCAGGTAAAATTTCCCTTCTTCCGTAATCAACCTCCTAATCTTAGGAAAGAGAAAAAGGAAACAAATGAATTTGGATTCACTTGCCATATTTTTATATTAATCATCATTTAAAGACAAAAAGATTCCTGATTGTGAAATTGATTTGATATCTGATTGAAGTGAGATGATTTGGTTAGAGATCATCCTGATTTCTTCTACCTATTAAGGATTTACGCTTAAAGTCACAACATCTTAGACTACTCACTTTCTTGTTTGAGTCCAAGGTGTTACATTTGAGATCAAATTAGACTTGAAATAGAGCCAATTAGGGTTTCCACTTTAGGATTGTGAAGTGTCAGTACACATTTGACTGCATTAAAAGAAATTGATCTTCCCGCATTTGTGTGCTACCAAGCCCTTGGCCGAAAAGATCTATTCAAGAAAACCCTAAACTTAAGGCTCTAAATTCACTTGAACTCTAAAATTTGGACCTAAAAACCTGAGAGTGAATTTAGGATGATTTTGGGTCTCGAACCAAATTTCATTCTCATCTTTAGGGCATGTCAGGTGAAGTTGGTCCAATTTGTGGGCCAATCAACTTACAAATTAGGTCACAAATTGAATCAACTTCTAAATCAAGTGAAATTCAAGGCACAAACTAGGACAAAAATTGGTAGACTTAGGTCTCAATTCATACATTCCAGTCTACTTGGAACCGCAGTGACAAGAAAGGTCAGGTGGCGGAAACCCTGTAACCCGTGGGAATGCTCTACAGTGTAGGGGTCTTTGCGGGACTCTCCCTAGCTGCCCAAGTAATTCTTGGGTGTGTGGATTTTCGATTCAGAGGTATCATCCACCTCGAAACAGCCTTAGTCATCCAAAAAATCTTTGGGTGCCTTGATTCGATCCAATAAGCATCCAGTCCCTCATCTATTCTCTAGAGTACATACGCAAGAAAGGTCCCTAGGTTTTTGACCTAGAGGACTCCATTAAAGTTAATCTTCTGGGGAATTCTGATATGATCTAATCAATTCGATCTGGATCTGAATTTGATTCTACATCCTGATCCACCACTTAATTTGAAAATGCAACCTGACAACATAGGAAGACTGTTTAGGAAACCTGAATCCCAAATGAGTAAGAAAGAGAAAATGATCAAGGCTGCTCTTAGACATCATGATGAGTATTACAAAATTACATATCCATTTAGCAGAGTTCAGGTTAATGTGTCAGAAACGTCGACCTTCATTGTGAACCATGCCCAGCTGATGTTGACACAAATAATAAATGGTTCAACCCAGGATATTCTCGACACAGGATACATTGAATTAGAGAGATTGCATAATTTTGAGTATATCCAATGTCTGACAAATCCACTACTTTAGGAAATGCACCAAGATAACATTGAGAAACGGGAGAATATAGTAAATCTATTGAAACATATCATCAATAAAAAATACTCATATATCCACTCAAAAACTGATGTTGAAGATCAATATAATTTCCCAGAACCCGAGTTTGAAAATAGAGGTTGTTGGGGACCCCCAACCCAAATGGAATCTAATTCGAACATTGTGCAGAATGACATACCTGATCAAAATGTGGGGTGGGTGGATCCAGTTGCAGGTGTTCCCGATTATAAACCAGCCTTACAGAGCCATGAAGCTAGTCCATCATGCTTTAATTTACCAAACACCTACGATGAGCTTGAGTCAGAACCTCCCGAGGATGTAATTCTCCACCTTATCCTGTTAAGGTAATCCTCGAGAGTGATTCTAACATCCTAATAGAACCATGTCCAGATTCTAGTAACCCAATTCCTACCCCTAACCTAAGATCTAGATCTGAGCCTATTTGGGATGATCATAAGACTCAATGTGATGAGAATCAAATTTTATATCTGGATTATGATTTTGGGCTTGTATTTGATTATTACACCTCTCCAGACTCCTCAGAGATACAAATTGATTTTTCAAAAGTCACACCAATTTATGATACAAAAATCGAGGAACTGGAAGAGTTGAGATTTGAATGGATCTACCCTAGGAGCCAAGAACCTGAGCTTATGCCTAATAAGGACACCTCTTTGAGCTCAGACTTTAAGACTAGGTTAGATCAAAATCAGGTTGATAATTTCATGAATCATGACTTATTCTATAGTGGAAATTTCGATCCTGAATCAGGTTCAAAAACTGATTTTCGCAAATTCTCTGATGATTTCAAACCCCACTCTGATTTCGAAGAACCTTTGTTTCTCAATGATTATGAGCCAGTTCACAACCTCAGCATTCATGACCTATTCTTTGATTTTGATGCTGACATCGATGATTTGGACCACCAGAATCAATTTTTACTTTAACTCACCTCTCTTAGATTCGGTTGCATATGATTCACCTCCATCTTTTGATCGGGAATCGAACATTGATCATACTGACAATCATGTCTTATCCTTCTCTGATCCCACCAATAAGGTTCCTACATTCCCCACTTATCGTTTAACTTTTGAGGACCCCTTCTCTGATCAAGTTGAGCTGATTCATCCAAATAGTAGATTCACATTTCCATATCTTTCTAAGCCACAAAGTATCTGGTGGGTTCCACACCTATTGATCCACATCCATCAACCCACCAAACTGATTGGGTTTGGTCTGCATCATCAGCCTATTGATTTGAACAACCACCTGGTTAGACTGACCAGGCTACTCATCAAGGTGTTTGTTCTACAAAATTCCTCCGATTTGACCACCCATTCTCCTTAACCATCTTTTGCTTAGCTGAAGGCATTGAATTTAGTGCTTAACGGGAGGCAACTCGTCATTCCAAAAATCGGAGACCCTTCCGATCATCCTTTTGAGCTACACTCCTATTGCACGTTAGGGTTCAACTTTAGAACAGCCGACTCTACCTTTAGTAATTGTATCAAAGCTTGAAATCATCTGCAACAGTCATCCCAACCCGTTCACCCACCCGTCGACCCTATTCATACCCTTGGTTTACAATGACAAAACTTAGGCATGTGGGGGTGTTAAAGTGCAAACAAATGAAAATTCAATTCTCTGAGGGGTTCTCACAAAAAAATACATATTAAAAAAAGATAGAGAAAGGGGAGGAAAATTTTGTGAAATGATTGAAAATCTTTCTTGAGGTGGAAACATAATATGTCAAAAAGGAGCAAAAATCAGAAAAAGAAAATCGATAGTCATAGCAATTGATTATGGGATCGAATTAAGTTCTAGACTAAATCAAAATAAAATTAAGTCCTAAAGTGCTGGAGACAAGGAGATTAGTAATAAGTGTTGATCTTAGACCTCTTGGACTTGTTTTAGGGTTTAAACACTCACGTATTCGTTAAAATCTGGATTAGTCCACAAGAGGTTAAGGAAAGTGCGATGCTGATATATTAAGTCTAAGGCTTAGGGATTATTCGGCTCCATTGCCTACCCTTTGGTTTACGGAACTTAGTAACCCAAGCAACCAAAATCACACGCTAGTCCGGTTCAATGTGCGTAATGGAGAATAATGCCAAAAAGCATTCTGCTCTAAAAATGTTTTCCTGAAAATTTGACTTAGGAGCAGCTCGAAGACACAAGTTGATTAGACAAGTTCTTGGTGCGAAGAGAAGGAATGAAAAATACTCCCCTCGAAGATACGTTATAACATACCGTGTCCTCAGTGCTTCTCTCCTAGGATATCTACATATCCTACTAGGGGCAAGGAAGCACCTTGTGCTGATTCAAATGCCATAGGCGAAATTATCCCGAAATGTCAATTGCCAGGGTCTGAATTTAGCTACAGAACACCATGGGTGACACTATCTCCAAGAGTCGAAAGCCAAGGTTCTGGGGGTTGTCATGGGTGGTGCTTTTCCAAAGCATTGATTGCCAGAAGCCCTGCGAGGATTGATGGTGGGGACAAGGAGTCCGATATAGATCATGTTTAAGGTCAATCTGATGTTAGGTTTAGGGAAATTTAAAAAGAAAAGAGAGAAAATTCTCAAAATAATCTCTTTATCTCTCGTATCAAAAATGCACTAACAAACTAAACCTAGATTTACTGCACATATGCACGAGTGCTTTAACCACTAGGGTCAATGAACCTCTGGGCAATTTTTTCAGGCCATAGAAACCTTCGCGGTGGAGCCAAGGCTAAGGCTGGTTAGGCTCGTATCTTGGCTAGTACTTGAGTACCTTCGGGCTTATAATTGGCATTTCAATTTAGTCTCTAGAGGTGCGACAAAATAAGGCATCCTAACGGCAAAATCTAGCCTAGTGACCTGGTCTAATTCATATGATTTTGCTCAGGACTAGCAAAACTTAAGCAAAGAGGCATTTGATAGGTCCACTTTAATGGATTTTTATTATGTCTAAGAGCATTTAATTTGTACGTTGAAGGAAGATTGTGAGCATGCGTTACCTAAGAAATTAGTTAAGTATGTTTTGACATTCCTGCATTTTTGCTTAATTAATGTACACCGCATGGATACATTTTTGTAATTAATATATGATCGTTTATTGACATTTTCCTTCGGGAATTAATTAGGGATCAAGATTTGAAAGAACATTCTGACATTTGAGTTTGCTAATTAAAAGGCAAGGAAATCAACTTGGAATATCTCTTAAAGCTTACCTTGTTTGAGCCCATGAGTTTTCACACAAATCATCAAAATGCATTTCCTTTCTTGGTCCCACACGAAAAACAACCTACATTCCCTTCCCATTTGGGAGACCCACGCACAAAAAACAAAAGAGGACCAACCCCCCAGTATCATCTTCCTCCCTACGGAGGGAGAGACTACTCTCCTCCACCATCTCCTTTCCCATGCATCTGACCAAAACCACCACTGCGAGCCTCCACGACAACCGCAACACCGCCACTATGTCCATGATCGCATCTCCGACATCACCACCATGCATCATCCCCTTCATTGTCTTCTTCCTCTGCGACTGCGACCGCGATCGTGATTCGCACCTTCAACTCCTCTCCACCTTCATGCTTCACAGCAAAGGGGCTGCCACCACCACCACGTGCTCCATCCTCGGCGACAGTAGCAACCAACCTCCTCCTCAACTGCGCTCCACGCATCCACAGCACGCGACCATCACCACCAGTCTCGGGCACCAGTCATGCGTGTCCTCACACACACAACAACTGGCGTCCCTACGTGCGGCCATGCCCCCACGCGTAGCCACCAGCCACACACACCTCGCACCCACAGCCACACACGCAGTTAGCCCCTTCGCGCGACTCCTCCTTGGCCACGTGTGACTTCCTCCTCTACTTCTTCGGTAGCTCTTGCAACAACCCAACACCGCCCACCTTCTCAGCCGTCAATGACCCTCTGCACGCGCCACCAACCTCCAGCCACCTCCGACGCACCCTTGCGTGCCATGTGCAGTCAGCCCCTTCGCGCGACTCTTTCTCGACCACCACCACGTGCTCCATCAGTGGCAACAAAACACCACCACCGCCGCTCCTTTTCGTTGCTAGCGGCCAGCTCCAGCCATCGCGCATCGCTGCACCACCACTGAAGTGCTCTCCTCCAACCCTACTTTGTCAAGCCACCCCTCCGGTGGTGCCTCCATCCCATCGCATGGCCAAGGAGATCAACCTTCCCTATTTTGCTACAGGAGGAGGTCAATTAAGTTAAATGAGTATGGTTGAAGAGTGGATTTTTTTGGATTTAATATTTTATGTTGCGTAGCATTTGCTTGTGTGCCCTCCTAATTTTCTCTATTCTGCATTAATGCTCATTTAAACCACTCTTTATCTCATTTGATGCTACAACTTATTGACGAATTTATCGTGCATCATATTAGCTTCATACAAAGTATTCACTGAAAATATTGGTGGATTTATTGGTCTGTTCCTCTTTGTGGATACGACCAAACTTTCATGGTTAGTTTTGACTGTTACATATTTTTGGTCAGGGATTTTTTCCACCACAATTTACATCACTATGGCAACATATTTTTCTGAAAAGCGAAATCTCTCGTTCAACAGGGTAAAAAGCTACAAAAGAAATTCAATTTCTTTTTTATCCAAAATGAGAAATCTTTGATTTTTTCTTCTTCCTCTATCCCTATCTCATAGGAATAGCCTTTGTAAGGGCTCAAATATGATAGGTCCTCCATTAAAATTAATGACCAATTATGTGCCATTGGGTGCTAGATGATGCTTAAGAGAAGATTATAGAAATTATGATTTTGAGTTCTTTGTAAGGAATCATTTTTATCACCTAATGTCGAGTCAAGAGGCTTTAAATAAACAATTGAAAAGTGAGGACCTTTATTACTATGTGCTTTTGGGTGGAAGGACTTTAATGAAAATTCACCAGCAAAATTAAAGAGGACATGGGGCTAGGCAAGGAAGGGAACGATCTCCCCTTCCCCACTAACCCCTCATCATCTCTTTTTCTCAACCTTTCCTCCCATCCTACTAATACTCCAACCCTATCCAACCCTTTTACCCCTATATTTAATCTCCAAAACCTCCATTAGTTACCTTAGAAACACCATTAAAGTTGTTGGCCATCTAACATCTATGGAAGCAACGAAAAGGTAGCTTGGTGATGCAAAAGGAAAGGGGAAGAGGAGGTGAAGAGAGATATTGCACTTCTGGGCTTCATCTTTGATCAAAGCATAATCTTGGGAAGGTCAAGCAAGGACTTAAGTGAATTTTTTAGTGAGGTGAAGAGGAGGGCTACTCTTGCTACAACCCATCTTAAAGAAGGAAGAGGTTTGTGAGATAGGGACATCTACCCTTTAGTGATTTCCTTAGAATCCTATTGTATGGAAGAATGCTAAATAGAGGATAAGAAATTTTTTAGTTGTTGCATGTTGGATCTGTGGCAGTTTATGAACATATTAGACATGCATAGGGGATTTTGCTATTGCATGTAGAGAAAATATTATGAATACATTTGGTTGTTCATAGGCTTTAGTTGAAATCATTGCCATGCATTCTTGAGGTTTCATGCATGGGAATTATATGTTGAGAAGGGTGGTTTTATACTAGAAAATGTGCTTGGAAGTCGAGTAAAACAAGCGTTAAGAATCAACTAAAATAAGGGTTAAATCGAACTCCAAACAAAGTCCTTATTTGGTGGCTAGCATGTAAGGTGTTCCATGTTAAACTTTAATATTGACACTAACCTATATTAGTGCATAAGATTACTACCAGTACTAGTCCCAATATTGGCATTTGAGAGCTACTAGTTCATGGTGCCCTCTTGCTTGCCCTTCAAGGCATTTTGGAAGGGTACTAAACCTGATCTATAGAGAAGTATTTTAAGGTTACTTAAGGGTTAATTGCAAAATGAAGAGCTAGAAAGAAAACCTAGGAAAATGGGCAAGCATAAGAGAGGCCCTCTTTACGGAGTAATTTAGGAGTATACTTGTCTTATGGTGTACATGGATAACCTAAATGAATTGGGAGAAGTTATTACCTTTAGCTATGAGCCAATACAAGAGTATCAAAAAGTGTATACCCTTGAGGGTGTGGATGAATCCTTTGGACCAAGGTTTAAAGGTATCTTCAAATTAGTACAAGTAGTGCAAGATCACTCTTGATTGGTTACCAGCATGGGAATAGAAGGTTATGGCCTTGGACATTTCTTAAGGTGATGTATTGCGTATCCAGAGTATGAAAACAAGCTAGATTTTAATATTGATCAATTATGATAAAGAGGACAAATAATTGAACCAACTTGGTTTTCGACGCGTAATTCACGTTTTAAAAGTTAATTTAGTTGTAGTATAGCACGAAAACACGTCGACCAATAAATTTATAAAACTCCGGTGAGTACCGGATCATTTGCAAGAAGGTAATCACAATTTATGTAGAAGCTTTTCAATAAAACTTACTCTAAACAAATATTTATATATGTATATATGTATAGGAATCAGATTTATAATCATGCATTCAGAAGATCATAACTTTATTGCAATTAAAATAGAGTTTTTACAATAGAGAATGCTACTAGAATGTATAGGAATCAGATATATCCATTCAGAAGATCAGAGTTTTATTGCAATTAAACTAAAGTTTTCACAATAGATAATGCTACTAGAACAAATAGATAGATAGATAGAGAGAGACAGATAGAGAGAGAGAGATAGAAAGTGGCTGAGAGACAACGTCGCTTGTAAGATGCTTGTGCGAGGTTCGGTAGCACCTCAAATCCAGAGTGTCGAGATGAAGGTCTGAGTAGAGTTATAGAGGGACAAAGAGTTGCAGAGAAGGTGGAAGAAATCTGGAGTTGATGGGAGAGAGATACTTCAACTGGGGGGCTTTAGCCTTCTTTTATAGCTTTTATGGAGGGTAAAAATGGTATTTTAGCCCTTTATCTCGTGTAACACCTTAGGATTGATCGGATTCATCAATCGGGAGATCCACGGACATGATTAAGCCTCAAAACAACCTCCAATGTGCCTCCAACGTGCGGATTCACTCTCTGGCTGACACGTGGTGCCTGCTACACCCTTGGATCAAGATTACATGGCCCCGCTTCCTCTTCGTGCACTTGCTGCAATGATTCTCTCTCCAAGCGCGCACCTGCAAGCCTCATCTGAGCGCCTCATCCTCAGCCGTCCAATCTCACGATCAGACAGCTTGAGCGCACGTGCCTCACCTTCCTGATCTTCCAAAATGCGTGGGATCATGCATTTGGCTACGACACACTCTGATCATGCCACGTGGTCATGCCTCCACCCTTTGATCGCCATCCAATGGCGCAATTGCGCCCGCATGAGCGCTCCTTCAATTTCACATAACGCCGCTCGAACGCACGTCCCGCGCTTCCACGCAAGCGAGTGAGCCAACGCACTACGCAAGAGTTCTATTATAGTTTACTATTTGTATCTATTTGTCCTTATCCGGCTGGACGGGAGACGTGGCGTGCTCGTGACTGTTGGATGAAGATCCAACGACCCACAACGTGCGAGAGTGGCCCACCTAGATGGGGCAGTGGTGAGGGAGTGGCTGTGATGGTGCCACGTGGCACCATCATGGTTCTCCATCTTCTTTTCCTTGTAGCTGGTGATGTGGATCTCCGATTGAGTTAATTTTCACGCCGTTGGACTGCAATCGTCGATCTAGATTCATCTGTGTGGTTGGATTCTTCATCTAAGGCTCGAATCTTTGTCCTTTGGCTTTGTGATCTTCATTCTTTTATGGACTGCACAAGATGCCCTGGTTGTCTGATCGAGACGATTTCGGAAGCGTTGGACTCTCGTCGTCGTTCCGATCAGATCTATCCAGTCTAATCAGACATCCACGGCTTCAAATTATCTATGATTAAATCATCTCTCTTTTAGGTCATAAAATGACGATATTATCTATATAACTAATAAAATAACTATTGTGCAAATTACAATGCCTATGAATGCATTATTCCTAAGTTATGCTCAAAGATAGCTTAATTTAGGTGATTTAGGTTGCATGATTACTATGCAATCACACCCCCATGCCTAAATCTTGCTAATCCCTAGCAAATGCAAGACTAAATGTAAAATGATCCTACATGACTAATTTTGATCAAGAGTTTGACTAGAGGTTTATGTCATTTGTTCTCATCCGAAGCTTTAGTAATTAGATAATTATGATTGTGGTTTGTTGTAGCCTATGCAATGAATCCAAGTGAAAGCCAATCATCATTTAAAGCTCATACTTAACCCTTAGTAAAAATCTATTGGGATAGACAAACTTCTTCCCTCGGGGTTATAAAGTAACCTGTATATTCGGCCCCAGCTTTTGGCTTAAGTAGAAGATTTCTGAGTCAAGTATATTTGTATTTGGTAGCACACACTCATCTGGTGTTACATGTAGGCTAGTACTTTAGAACCTAGATTTCCAGATTATGAAATAATTCAACTCAGAGAGAGGTGAGAAACTGTACTACCTTTAGTTCTTTTGTACTCATTCTCTCTCTTTCTATTTCTTTTTCTTTTTCTTATCTTTTCTTTTCTTTCTTTTTGAGCTCACAATCTCACCAGATTTATCAATATATTTGGTGGTCTCTCCTGACATTAACACCTTGGTTAGGTTCTGATAACTCTACGACTAAGTCAAAATTCCTCAACCCGTATTCAAGCAGCTAGAAATACAAAAAAAATAGGTCAAGGCTGTATTTGGTGGATCGTAAGAGTAGTAGGTGTTGTTACCTCATTACACTTGAACTAAACTCTAACTCATAAACTCATTTTTTTTCTGCTCTTTTCTTTTTCTAAATTTTTTTCTATGTATATATATATATATATATATATATATATATATATATATATATATATTTCTTTTTTTTCCCTTTTTTTTCTTTTTCTCATTCTTCTTTTTTTTCAGCATCCAAATATCTACTAACGCAATGTAGCATACAAACTTTTATTTATGAGGTATTATTCGAGATTAGGGGTGTTCAAAAGAATATCATGTGGCTTATTTGGTGGAAGTACCTATTCTTAGCATCCTGAAGGAAATGGATAGGATAGTATATTTCTGACCTTGACATTAATACCCTCCTTTAAACGAGGATTCCGTAAAGGATGGTCGTGACCATCCACCTTAGTCCTATTTTTATCAGAACACGCTCTCTGTGTATTTGCCATATTTGGTGGCTCTCAAGATATTCACACTAAGAATTTGTACGCAGAAACGAGAGCGAAAACTATGCCTAAACCCAATTATCATTATCTAATTATCCAGAAGTTAAGATTTCTCATACTAGCCTTAGAGCACCAGTAGCCTTTCTACTCTCACCTCACACTTGTTTGGTGGATCTGTTCGAAGATAGTTTGCCTAACTCCTTAATTACTGTGCAAGGGTTTAGGAGAAGAAGCATTACTTCTCAACAAACTAAAGATGTTTATCAGTCATCACAGAGGATCCATTGTAAATTCTACGTGTAAGTGTGAAATTATATTGGATTCTAAACTTAGGAATCAACTTAAGAATAAATCCCTAATAAAACCTTAATAAAAATTCTTTATGCCTAAATGTATTTTTTTTTTTTCAGACATAAAGATAAGACATGCAATGTCCACCCCCCATGTCTATTCATTACAATGCCCTCATTGAAATGTATGTATGAAAATCAAAATATAATAAGAGGGGATATCATCTGACTATACTTGTTAATCCAGGTTAATATGGATGCCAAGGATGCAGAGCTACCTGTATAGATTACTGGGTTGCCTCCCAACTAGCGCTAAGTTTAATGTCATTTGCTGGACTTAAACCCAAAGTATGTAGTTCAATACTATGGGTTAAGAGAAGAAGTAATAATAGTTATAGGGGAAATTAAGATTAGTAGAAAGATATGATAATTTGGTCCCAGAATCAGTGATCCACAAATGCGGACCAGCTGATGATGCAGCCCTATTCCAAAGAGTCTTTCTGATTTGGAATATGAAATAGGGTCAGGTGGATGAGGTTCAAATTACAAAGCCTGTCTGTCAATCCAGTTCCATAAATCAAGAAGAGGTGGTATAAGGTTTGGATTGAAATCATGATTTAGAATTAAATCTGGTTTTGAATCAGAGTAATAAGGGTCTTCATAATGGTAGTTGATATCAAAAATCATGAGTTCTCCAAGCTCTGGGTCATATGAGGATAGGGGTAGAGTTGTGTGGAATTCATCAAAATCTTCGTCAGAAATTTCCTCTTCCTCATCCGAAATCACTTCTTCTAAGTCAAGCCATCCATTTGAACCAGTTGGCTTATAAGTTCTTCCCCAATCCATTATGTGTTGAACTTCATCTTCTGGGGTTACTTCCCGGTTCATGTCCTTAGATAGTTCATTTTCTTGAACTCACTTAGAATTCAAAATTCTTGAATTTCAGGGTGGATGTATTGAGGATTCTTTATATTATAATCTAATTCATCATAAGTTACTCCCATGAGTTTCTCAATTTCACTGATGTCCTGCTCAATTTGACTTTCCATGGGAGGTGGTAGATCAGAATCATCCTCAAGTACAACCCCTTGCCCTTCGTGTTGATCTTGAGCTTTGGCAGGATTCAGATCATCTTTAGTGTTAATTACCAAAACTTGTTCAATTGTTCCTACAACCTCGATGGAATCACAATTCACCTTATTCTTTTGAGAAGTTTTAAAGATATTGAGTTGACAATTCTTTCATCCAGAGGCGATGTGCATAATCCCCATCTCACAGTTGATTAGAGCCTTAGCCGTGGCCAAGAAAGGTCTCCCTAAGATTATCGGGGTGTGGTTCAGGTTTTCTGATGCCTCTATATCTAGAACAAGGAAGCCCACAGGGTACTCAAAATCCCTCACTTTTATAATCACATTCTGCAGAAGGCCCTTCGAAATTTTGGTTGACCTATCAGCGAGTTGAAGAGTCACTTCAGTGTGTTGCAAGGGGCCTAAATTCAACTATTCATATAATTCTGTGGGGATTAAGTTGATGGAGGCACCAAGGTCCAATAAGGCTCGATTCAGGATGAATCCATCTATTTTACATGAAATTAAGGGGATCCCTAGATCTTTCCTTTTAGGAGGGAGCTTATTTAGGATGATGGCACTGACTTGCTCAAAAATCACTACCCTTTTTGATGATTTGGCCTAGTGTTCGATCTGCGTAATTCCTTTAGAAATTTTGCACAGGCTGGGATGTTCTCAATATCCTCAAGGAGTAGTATATTTACCTGGACTTGCTTTAGAATCTCAAGCCACTCCTTAGATTGATCGATTTTCTTTTCCCTAGGTTTGATCAAGGCTTTAGGAAAAGATGCTCTCGAAAAATCATAAGTATTCAAATCTTGAGTCTTGTTTTCTAGATTAGCTTGGTCTCCCAAGTCAAATTCAGGCTCCTCGAGATCTTGATAAGATTTTGATGTAGAAGGATCTTGGATTTGTTTCCCACTTTTCAAAGTGACTGCACAGGCATGTGCATTAGAGTTAGAAGGATAAGGTGGGTTCTGCAAAATGGGTTGAGCCAGGGTTGGGTTAGGAATAAAAAAGCCTGGTGGGTGCTGGGGAGCAGGCTGAATTAGGTGTGCTTGTTGCTCTTGTGTGTTGTACTGGAACCCTATTGAAGTTCCTTGGGTTTGGGACGGGTTGGGATGGCAGCATCCGGTGTTGTCTAGCATCTCTTAGCCGGTCCAATCATCCCGTCAATTCTATCCTCAATTGATTCATTTCTTCCTTATGCCTTATATTCATTTCTCTCATTTCTTTGAGGACTAAACTCAGATCAGAGGGCTGGTTTTCCTACATATGTTGTGGTTGATATGTGCGTGGTTGTGTGTACCTACTAGGCTACCCATAAGTGTTTGGCTTAGTCAAGTTAGGACCCTAAGCAGGTTTCTAACTTAACCAAGCAAAGTTAGGACGTTGTGCCATCCAGGGTTGTAAGTGTTTGAATAAGACTCATTTCTAATGTAACCCTGGAGTGCATTCACATCCTCAAGATAACTAGGCATTAGGCTGCCTAGCTCAGAATTTGAGGGCATCAAGGTCCCTCCTTGGTACCCAGAAAGAGATGGGTCCAAGTACAGTTGGCTCACAGGTGGAGCCATGGTTAGGTCATTGATGTTGTGCACTGATTCTTGACCTAAAGGGTTGGGGAATTGGTTGTGGGTTAATATAGGCACTCCTTAGGTAGGCATAGGATTTAATCTGGATTGTGTACCTAAGGAATTCCCGCCCTTTAGAAGGTTATCCAGCTTCTTATCCAAATTTTCCACATTCTTTCCCACGAGTTCCACCTTATCTAATCATTGTGCAATTAGCTCTAAATCAACTAAGTTTGAATTATTGTTAACTTCATATACTCCGCTCAGTTGATTAGCTCTGTTAAAGGCAGACATTGAAGCATTGTTGAGGGAATTTTCACTCATATTCTGGAATAATTGAAAAGCTCCCTCAGCATCTCAACTCAGAAAATTGCCCCCACATGTCATATCAACAAAATTCTTCAGATTATCACTCAACCCATAATAGAAAATATGGGTCAAGTGCCACTTCGGAATCCTATGATGGGGGGCATTTCCTAGCTAAATCATTGAACCTCTCCCAGGCCTCATGTAGTTGTTCCCCAGGGTTCTCCTTAAAGGTTGTTATTGCACATCTACAGGCATTAGTTTTTCCTATGGGGAAGAATTTCTTTAGGAATGTGCTCCTCTGGTCTTCCCAAGTTAGGATTGATCTACCAATTGTCCTCAGCCAATGTACAGCTTTATCTTTCAAGTAGAATGGGAACATTTTCATCATCAAGGTACCTTTATTCATGTCCCTAGGGCCAAAGGTTCTTCCTATGTGTAGGAGCTCTTCAAGGTGGTGGAAGGGGTCATCTGACTCACGACCATGAAAGTGGGAAATCAAGTTAATGATCTAACGTTTGAGTTCAAAATCTTCCATATCCTGAAGTACCCTAACAAAGGGTTCAGGTTGGGCATTAGGAGGGTTATAAAAGTCATGGAGGGGCTGGTCTACCCTTCTATTTTGGAGTCGAGTGATGGCCTGCACTATGACTTCCATCTATCGGTCATGATGCTGGTCCTGTTTAGTGATCTGCCTTTGTAAGAGAGTCATAAGATCTAGATTTTGTTCATCAATCTCTTCTTCCTCGTGATGACTAGCCATTGTAGAGGGTTCAAATTCAGATCATGGATAAGTAGGTCTTCTCCTAGGATTTCTTTCTAATGGTGGTAGCTAATCAGGATTTTGAGATCTTCTACCTTGCATGCACTAGAAGAATGTCTGTAGACGAGAGAGAAGACAGATGAGAGAAACCTTACCCGCTCAATGCAAGCAATCAAACTGGTCATTAAAATGTCAACTCTAATTAGACCTGATCCTGGCTCCCAAAACACGACTGGGTTAGATCAACCATTAAATTACTTGGCTGGCCAAAAGAGTGGGACCATTTAGGACACCCCGCATGGCGAGACACCACCAAAGATTAACGCAGTTACCGCACTGACCTTTCTTGTCACTAGTGGGTCTAAGTAAACAAGGCCTTGACCTTAACCCAATCTAGTTTCAAGTCCCAAAGTCTATTAGTCCTACCTAGGGCACGTCTACTCAGTTTTAAGCTTGGGTTTGATGTACTTTTGGAATATAATGAGCATTACGGGGGCGTTTGCCCTTAAAAATTAATTTTGAAATGTGTGAAGTGCTCAGACAAACAGGGTTCACAAGCAATTTCTTATGATAAAATAAATTTTAATATTCGAATGCTTGTGTTAATGAGTTTTAAGGTTCACTTGAGTTAATATTTTCAATCAAGGTTTTGATGAGACACACAAGAGTTTTTCAAATCCCAATTTGTTTAATAGATTTCCTTTAAATATGAAAATGTAGGTGTGCTCTATCCTTAATGTGGACCTTAAGCATAGATAATTCTAGATGATTCTTTTAAGTTAAAAATCAGATGAGTGGTGCAACCCAAGCAATGCAATTAATTGGCCTTCTTACACCACTAACCAGGCACTCAGAAAATATTTTTCAAGAATTTTTAATGCACATTTTCTATTTTTTTCTAATTTAAAGTATACTGGGGCTTTTGTAGTCTATTTTGACCCCCAGTTGGTTATTGGATAATCCGTGCAACCAAATGTGCAAGAAATAATTTTTTTAGAATTTTCCTAAATTCTTTATTTTCTTAGAAATTTAGTGCCACAAATTTCATGTCGGAGTTGTATAAAAATTATTACGATATTTTAAACTCCAAAAAATCATGAACTATAACCGAATTGGCAATAGATTAGTGCACAAATTTTTCAAAATTTTCTGTAACTCAGATTTACGCAAAATTTGGATATGTTGTTCCTGACATCAAAACTCATGTGCAGTAAAAATTTGAGAATTTTTGGACGTACAGATCTTCGGGAATTGATTTTATAACTTAAGATTTTATTTCAGCCTGAAAATCAAGAGAAATTTTTTTTTTCAATAAGCAAACAAATTCTAACTAATCCTAGGGTTCAAGCAAATCCTAAATCTAATTAATCTAAACTACGGGTACTTACCTGAGGTTCGAACCTACAATTCCCATTGTGTTTCGTTCTGATTTCATTGCTTTCCTACATATACGAAATCAACGAAAATAACAAGTTAGAAATCTCAAATTCGCACCAAAGCTTCGAAAATTTTTGTTGCCTCCCCGGTAACGGCGTCAACTTTTTCGGCGCATAATTCACGTTTTAAAAGTTAATTTAGTTGTAATATATCATAAAAACACATCAACAAATAAATTTATAAAACTCTGGTGAGTACCGGGTCATTCGCAGGAAGATAATCACAATTTATGCAGAAGCTTTTCAATAGAACTTGCTCTAAACAGATATTTATATATGTATATATATATATAGGAATCAGATATATAATAATGCATTCAAAAGATCATAACTTTATTGCAATTAAAATAGAGTTTTCACAATATAGAATGCTACTAGAATGTATAGGAATCAAATATATGCATTCAAAAGATCAGAATTTTATTACAATTAAAATAGAACTTTCACAATAGAGAATGCTACTAGAACAAATAGATAGATAGATAGAGAGAGAGAGAGAGAGATAGAAAGTGACAGAGAGACGACGCCGCTTATAGGATGCTTGTGCGAGGTGCAGCAGCATCTCAGATCCAGAGCACCAGGATGAAGGTCGGAGCAAAGTTGTAGAGGGACGGAGAGTGCAGAGAAGGTGGAAGATATCTAAAGTTGATGGGAGAGAGATACTTCAACTGAGGGGGCTTTGGCCTTCTTTTATAGCTTTTATGGAGGGTAAAAAGGGTATTTCAGCCCTTTATCTTGTGTAACACCTTAGGATTGATCAGATCCGTCGATCGGGAGATCAACGGACCTGATTAGGCCTCAAAACAACCTCCAACGCGCCTCCATCGCACGAATTCACTCTCTGGCTGACATGTGGCACCTACCGCGCCCTTGGATCAAGATCGCATGGCCTCGCTTCCTCCTCGTGCACCCGCTGCAACGATTCTCTCTCCACATGCACTCGCAAGCTTCATCTGAGTGCCGCATCCTCAGCTGTCAAATCTCACAATCGGACGGCTCGAGCGCTCGCACCTCGCCTTCTTGATCTCACAAAACGTGTGGGATCACGTGTCCGGCCACGACGCGCTATAATCCCGCCACGTGGTCGCGCCTCCACCCTTTCATCACCATCCGACGACACAATTGCACCCATGTGAGCGCTCCTTCAATTTCGCACAGTGCCGCTCGAACGCGCGTCCCGCGCTTCCACGCAAGTGCGTGAGCCAACGTGCTACGCAAGAGTTCTGTTATAGTTTACTGTTTATGTCTATTTGTCCTAATCTGATTGGACAGGCGACGTGGCGCGCTCATGACCGTTGGATGAAGATCCAGTGACCCACAACGTGCAAGGGTGGCCTTCCCAGATGGGGCGGTGGTGAGGGAGCGGCTGTGATGGTGCCACATGGTGCCATCATGGTCATCCATCTTCTTTTCCTTGTATCTGGTGATGTGGATCTCCGATTGAGTTGATTTTTGCGCCATTGGACTGCAATCGTCGATCCAGATTCATCTGTGTAGTTGGATTATTCATCTAAGGCTGGGATCTTTATCCTTTGGCTTCATGATCTATGTTCTTTTATAGACTACACAAGATGCCCTAGTTGTCCGATCGAGACAATTTCATAAGCGTTGGACTCTCGTCGTCGTTTTGATCAAATGTCCAATCTGACCTGACATCCGCGACTTCGAATCATCTGCGATTAAAATCATCTCTCTTTTACGTCATAAAATGACGATATTATCTATATGACTAATAAACTAGCTATTGTGCAAATTACGATGCCTATGAATGCATTACCTAAGTTATGCTAGAATCTAACTTAATTTAGGTGATTTAGGTTGCATGATTGTTGTGCAAGCACTTGATTCAAGCAAGGATTACTTGCTGGAAGCTACTTGGGACGGATCTAGAACCATAGATTCCTGATTACAAAGGTTGATTAAAGGTCAACAACTTAGAATTATGTTATATGGTATTGCAGCTATAGCCCTAGCGATGCTTGCCAATGCAGATGATGTTGGGTACCTAAGGGGAGAACTAATATCAAACACCCCTCCCAAGATGGGAGCAAGTAGGAAAGTCAGGTTGTTTCATATTCTTAGTAAATACGCATGGGTGTACCACTCCTAATGGGAGCTAGACATTCTAAGTGTTCGTCATCTCTTAAAGGCAAGGATCGTAAAGGAGATGTTGCAAATACTCAAAGGATTCTAAATGGACTAACTTCCCAAGGATCTTAAGTATCAAGTAGAGAGTAGATTCCTTTAAATCTATTTTGACTAACATCCTGTTAGCAACTCTTCCTCTAAAAAAGAAAGATCCAATCAAATCACCTAGAACTCGAGGGATGATTCTGCTTGGTGTGACCTAAGCAGAGAGAGAACATAGCAATAATGGAAGGTTGTATCTCAATTAATGACAAAAGGGTGAATGAATGTTAAAATAGTAAGTATAAGGATTTGCAGTGACATTGAGTGGGTGGTTAGAATCCAAGATGACCCTGACATGACCATGCCTTTGATAAAATAATAGAATTATGCCCTTACTGAGCCACTTAGCTCATTGGTACTTTGCAACCTACTTTCAGGTGAAGCAATGGTCTACTAAGCTCTAGTTAAGTCAAGGTAAAGCGCAAAAGCAAGAAGTTGAGATGAATCAGAAGAGTTAGGTCTAAGATATGATTGTGGAGTTCTTGAACATTATCTTATCTTGTTCTTTTATAGAATATGGCTTTATTGTCGTTCTTGGATATTTACCTTTTACACCATCCTTATTATGTTGTAACTTAAATGTAAGAAATTAGAATTGTAATTAAACCACCTAAGCAACTCTTAGTGTCTAAGTTCAGGTTATTGCCTGAACCTTATTTGTAAACCCAACTCTCGCAAGATTGTTAGTTTGTGGGTCATGACAACCTTTGAATCCATGGAGAATTGTAACACTATTTGCAAATGGAATTGCGTATATGGATGCTCACATGCATTCTATGGCTTAGAAGGCTAGAATGTCTTCATGTTTGCAATTTTGGTAGCACAATTGATTTGCATACGGGATCAAAATGGATCAAATAGCAAATACAAAACCCAATTTGTTTTCAAGAAACTAGAGCATGCCCCAAATTAGGAACCACCTTTTCCTGGAGGATGCGTTATTCTACACAAACTTTGATAAGCCAAACACAATCTCAAATACAAAGGTACTTGGGCAATTCCTGTAAGAATTCCTTCCTTACTCTCTAAAATATGTTACCCCGAGCATCAAGATTCAAGAAAGTAGTTGATCGACAAGATAAGGAACCATATTCAAGCATAGATGGTGAAGGTGGATGCCACCTTTTCTAAAGAAAGAGTAGTAATTTCATCTATTTACATCATGCACAATTATTTATTATTTGAAGCCATATCTAAGAAAGTAGAAGCCACCTCCGCAAAGAAGCATAGCTATTAGCCACCAAAGAAGGACTAAAATGCAAGTATATATAGTCGCTACAAATAAGAGTTGATAGCAATTGCAAAAATGTTGTGAAGATGGTAATTGCCAACAAACTCCCATCATAGAGTCAAAAAGCTACTCATTCAAAAATGTCAAATTTAACAAGAGCATAATAACGTGCAAGTGCAAAAGGTTCCTAGAGAAATATTGGCACATGTACATGCACAAGCATGTATTTTTGAACATTCAACGGATAATACATAGCAACCACCTTATTGCACCTTGATCCCTATTTCCTCTCAAAAACCCATAAATAAAAAAACAAAGAGAGAGAGAGAGAGAACCAACAACAATAACATCAACTTAAATTGAAATAATTGAGGTCATACTTAATCATTTTCTTCCACCACTTCCTTAATCTTCCTCACCCCCTCCTAGCCAATTCAACCTCCAACTCCTCGTATCTCCTAACTCGGGCATTAGTGATCTTTTATGCAAATGTTCACACCACCTTAGATGTCTCTCATTTTATCTTCTATCGGTACCAACCCGACCTTCCTTATATAACCATACATCTATCTTAACGTCCTCATTTCTACCATAGACATCATTTACACATGCTTATAGTTGCCAACCCAACATTCAGCACTATGCAGCATGATAAATCTTACAGCTACACGATAGTACTTTCATTTAGCTTTCAAAGGAACCCTTTTAACATAAAAAATACTAGATGCTTCCCGCTATTTCAGCCACCCTACATTAATTCTATGTATAACAACTCCATCAATTTCATTATCTTATTGTAAATTAAATCCCAATACTTTAAAATATTTTTCTTCAAAATATACTCTTCTCCAATTTTAACATCCAATCACTCACTGTCCCCTCCATCATTAAACTTGCATTCTATATACTCGTTCTTTGTCTTGCTTAGACATGTCTTTAACTTCTAGGGCATCTCTCCAAAACTTAAGTTTTCTATTCACTCCATCTCATCTTATCAACCAACACAATGTCATTGGCAAAAAGCAAACACCATGGTACGTTGCCTTGGTTACACTTTCTTAACTCATTCATAACTAAGGTAAAGAGGTAAGGACTTAAAGCTGATGCAGACCAATGGTAATATCAAAGTAATCTATTAATCCATCTTTAGTCATCGCATAAGCTATAACTCCTAAGTACATATCCTTTATGATGATGATATATAGAACTAGTATGCATTTCTTCTCCAAAATTCTCCACAAGATACCTCTTGAAACAGTTATAGATCTTCTCCAAATCAATAAAGACTACATGCAAATCTTTTTTCTTCACTTTGTAGACCCTCATCATACACCTTAGGAGGTGTATTACTTTAATAATAGATTAGTTAAGCATAAATTCAAATTGATTTTCAGTAACTACAAAGACTTATCCCAACATTTAACAATGCAAATACAGATATAACACGAGGCCAGATCTTTTTGGAGAAGATAGGACTCTCTCTATCCCTAGATGTAGAAAAGCATCCTATCCGGAATGGCCACAAATAGACTACTTATGATGCATTCCAACTTCATGTCTCCAAATCTTGCAAAAAAAGAGGAAACTTCATGCCTCCAAGAATATCTATGACTATCTTACCCATTTGCCCTTCAGATACTAATAAGGGAGAATCTCTTCATATGGATATCTCTTCTGTCTCGAGAATGGCTAAGGACGGAAACATAACAATATAAAACCATGGATTTTCAGACTTGTTCGACAACATATGTTCTTACCTAAGAGAAGAATACTCTAATTTCGACGACATTTCCAAATGGTAATTTTATTATAAAGCCACATAATAGTTCTTCGGTTTCAATGGAATAACTTCCCCATTCCCTAATAAACAAGAAATCTTGTCCTAATTACCCTGAGAATCAAGACTTCAACCTCCGAAAACCCCATTGGCACAAATTCATGCACACCAGGATACATGGCTTATATGGCCATGTTCCAACACATTCAAAAGGCAAAGGCAAAAATAAATGAAAACAAAAAGGAATGCACACGGTCATCCACAGCCACACTTGAAACCCCACGACCATGGCCAAAATCCGATGATCACTCACCAAGAAACTCCATACATGCACACAAGCATGGATGCAAGCATACCCATATCCACTTGCAAGACATGATAGCGTACGCTAACGTGTTGACACATGCATGAAAAGAAGTAAACAATATACAACGCATCCTGGAGCAAACATAAAAAGTATTCACAAGCATGCAAATAGATGGTAAGAATAACTTCCATTTATACCATGTAAATACCATACAGGTCATTCTCTAAAAATCAAGACATTGTATATGCAAGTAGAACAATTTTAGAGGGGTGTAACCATACAAAGTGAATTTCATACAACAAAGTAAATACTACAAGCTCAAGATGTCCAACATACAAGAACAATTCCATGACACGTACACAAAGAAAACATGGACAAGAAATTAATCCAATAAAAACAAGGAAATCATGCATCTGGATCCAAAGATGACAAGTTTTACAAACATTTCATACAAATCACCTACAGTAACCAACATGAAATGCTCAAGCTTTTTTGAGTTTGACCATGTATAAAATTTGGTAGATGAAGCTTGTTGTAAAGAAAGGAAATCTACAGATAACAAGCAACATCAGTGTCCTTGATAGAGAAATAATAGAAAATTATGAAACAAGCTGAACATGGGACCATGGCTGGATGAAAAAATATACAAGCAATTTTACACGAGAAAGAATTTCATAGCTTACCTTCTAAAGCTGTGTGCCTCTGATTTTTGGTAAATATGAAGGCTAACAAGAACTTTAACAGAAAACAAAAAATCTTCTTACCATCTGCAGATTAAATTTGAGTTTCACAACCTCCTGTAAATATCTGTATTTCTCGAGATCTATCAATCGTCAAACCAGTCAGAATCAAGACCAGAAGGACCTTCAGAGGGAGGTGATGTCAATATTCCAATTCTCTCAGTGCAATTTCCCAAGTACATATCTACTCTAGAAGCAATCTGTTCAGGAACAGGAATGGTCTGATCTGATATACCTTTCCAGTCAACTCTCTCAAACCAGACGTGACTTTTGATGGGGTCAGCACCAGAACTCCCTAGCCTAGTGTCCTCATCCACTTTGAGTAACTGCAGATAACTATAAAAGGTTAAAAATACTTCCCATCTGGACTCAGAATAAGTGAGGGAGTTCACAGTCTGAAATGCCATGCAGGAAGACCACCTTGGTGATGAGGTCAACTACATCAGTGCTGAATGTATGGGGAAGGGTGAATTGCCCTTTGGCAATCTTCCCAACTGTCTCTACTTCACTTTCCCTCCATGAGCCAAAGGGTGATTCTAGTTGAAGCATGAAGTAGATCAAAACTCCCAGTGCCCACCTACACAATTAAAAAAATTAATGACTGGAAATATTACAAAACATTCCATCAAAGAAAGTGCTAGAAACCTATCTACATTCACCTTTGACGGATCAAATCAAAGTAGAAAAGAAAGCACTCAATTTACCATTCAGATTATCCTAAGAATACCATGGCATCGATGCCTAACTCACGTCCAATTGTTTAAAAAATGAGGTGCAGCAAGGTGATTGTGCGTTCTTGAGGTGAGGAGTAAGCCTTACTTTTCAACCAAAAAAAAAAAAAATTGGACATAAATGTATGCCTTTGAAGTGCAAATTGTTAGAACTTAAAATTTCGATCATATCCCTTCAATGGGAAATGCAAACCAAAGGAAAGCTAACCTCAAATAGAGAACCATAAGGTCAAAATTATTTAGAACATATATAATTACACCTATAAATTATCATATTTATTTTATCAAATGTAAAGATTACCCCTTTAAGGAGAAATGCATGTGATGTAGATACATCTATGTCACAAAACTATCTATTTATGCGTGTTCTTAGGTACATAATTGCATTCAACATTATAAATATTACATAGGATACATTATTCTGCATTTAGATTAGTCTGTACAAATTATACGTTAATTTATCTTTTTTGTGGCGAGGAGACAAGGCGATATCATTTCGGGACCTTAGATTGAAGATCCAACTATACAGATCTGATTAGGGCAACGACCGAAGTTTAACGTCTCCAAGATCGCCTCAATTGGACCTCCATAGCATCAGATGTAGTCCGAGAAAGATCAGAGGTTAAGAGTCAAGGTGGAGTAAATCCGTACCTCAGATGACAAATCCAACCACACGGATGGATTCGGATCGATGATCGCAATCCAACGATGCAAAAATCGATTCAATCCGAAATCCGTGGCACCACATATGAGCTAAAAAAGTTGGACAGCTCAAATGATGTCACGTGACATCATCTAAACTACCCACAGCCATCTGCAGTGCCCCGCCTCCTCAAAGGTATCTCCAACGAGTGTTGTGGACCGTTGGATCTTCATCCAATGGTCCTCTGCGCACCATGCCAAACTCGCCGTACGATCAAGCCCAACCGTTGGTTCTCATCCCACGGTTGCGGGAGCTCGAGCCTTAATCCCTAAGCGCGACACACTTGAAGGGATAGCATAGTGGTCTTGACCTCATATCAAGAGAGCGCGACATGGATTCGAATTCGTGCGAATGAATTAAATCCACGAGAAGAGGCACGTGGTGAAATTGAACCATTGGATGCGTGATGGACAGTCGATGGAGCGGCTATGTGGCACGCCTAGAGGCGCCGGATGAACAATTACGCCGTATGTGTGTGATGACGCACAATCATATGCACCATCACACGTAGGCACGCATAACATATGAAGTTGAAGCGTGCTCGTGCGATCTAAGCCGTCCGATCAAACGATCGGAGTTCGATCGAACGGCTGAGATATATTGGGCACGATGAGGCACGCAAGAGGTTGAAGGCAAGCAGCCGGGTGACGTGGCTACATGAGGAGCGTGCGATTGCGATCCAAGGGCTCTCCTTCCATGTGCCTTCGGCAACGGCCGACTTTAGCAATGCTTACATGTGTCACTAAAGGCTAGATATTAAATTTTAAAGCCCTTAAAAAGACTCTTTTGCCCCCATGACTACACCTATAAATAGCCATCTCCCCTTCACTTTTCATCATCCCTTCTCTTCTCCTCTTACTCTCCAAAGCTCTAAAAAGCTAGTCCCATACCTAGGATACTCCACTAGAGTCTTAAAAGTAACTTTTCCTTCTTACCCCCGTTCGTAGAGAGCCCGTGGTTTTTCCATCTTCATGCCCTTATGAACTTTGAGGACTAAAAAATAAAGTGATTTTATCCCAAGAGATATCTTCTGGAGAATTTTGGAGAAGAGACAAGTGCCAGTTATATATATCAACCTCATAAAAGATATGTACTATGAAGCAGCTGCTTGTGTAAAGACTAAGGATGATTTGACGGACTACTTTGATATCACCATTAGCCTGCATCAAGGTTCGACTTCAAACCCTTATCTTTTTTCCTTGGTCATGGATGAGTTGACGAAGCATATCCAAGTTGAGGTGCCTTGGTGTATGCTTTTTGTTGATGACATTGTGTTGGTTGATGAAACAAGAGATGAAGTGAACAAAAAACTTAAGCTTTGGAGAGAAGTCCTAGAAGATAAAGGATTACGCATAAGTAGGACGAAAACTGAATATATGGAATGCAAGTTTAGTAGTAGAGGGAACAATGAAGGGATTGATGTAAAAATTGAAAAGTGCATTCTAATGAAAGATATTTGTAAATACTTGGGATCCATTTTCCAACATGATGGTTGAATTGATGGAGATGTTACACATAGAATTAATGCAGGGTGGTTGAAATGGAGGGGTGCTTCTGGTGTTCTCTGTGATAAGAGGGTTCCTTTAAAAGTCAAAGGAAAATACTATCGAGCTGTGGTAAGACCAGCCATGTTGTACGGTTCTGAATGTTGGACTATAAACTATAGACATATATAGAAGATGTCTATGGCAGAAATGAAGATGTTAAGATGGATGTGTGGTCATACAAGAAAGGACCATATTTCAAATGAGTTTATTAGAAAAAGGGTTAGGGTGTCACCGATAGGGGATAAAATGAGAAAGGCACGTCTAAGATGGTTTGGACATTTACAAAGAAGGCCACTAGATGCTCCAGTTAGGAGATGCGAGAAGTTGGAGGCTGAACCCGCTAAGAGGGGGCGAGGAAGACCAAACAAGTGTTGGAAGAAAACTATTAAGTATGACCTCAATTACTTTAATTTAAGTCCTGAAATGACTGAAAATCGATCTGTGTGGAGGCAAAGAATCCATTTAGCCGACCCCACTTAGTGTGGGAAAAGGCTTAGTTGTTGTTGTTATTCACTCAAAACAACCTCCACCTCCTCCCTTCTTCCTCCCCCTTCCCCTCCTCCACTAGCACCTCCTCCAAAAATAGCAGCAAACCACCACCTTTCACCACCAATAGCAACAACAATAGCAACCCAACATTCCCATGGGCCACCATCTTCCCCAATGATGACCCTAAGGGGCCCTCCTACCACGAGACCATCTCCCCCAAGAGCCTGCAACGCCTTCACCTCCTTGCTGAACCCTCCTTTGACCCCTTCCCCCACAAGACCATCTCCCACCGCAAACACCTCCACAGCTCCCAAGACTGGACCTCCTTCCTCAACCCCCTCAACCAAGACATTCACTGCGAGCTCCTCCACTACGACGACCATGTCCAATCCACCTACCTTACCTTCCTCTACGAACCACTCGATGGTCGCCCTCTCCACTACCAACTCTCACCTCCTCTAGGTTGTATCCCTCCTCCTCTAGTCACCCACCCCCTCCTCCTACTCATCCTCTCCTTCAACTCCGCTCCTACCTCCCCTAACCTTTAGCTCCTCCTCCTAATCCTCCACCTCCGCCTCCCCACTCCTTAACCTACCCACTTAACCTCCTCTTCTAGCCCCCTCTCGCCTCCTACTCCTCTTTAGACCCCCTCTCCCCCACCACTCCTCCCATCCCCTCCCCTCCTATTCCCCCCCCCCCCCCCCCCCCCCCCCAACACACACACACAACCACCACCATCTCCAGCTCTTCCTACCCTCAAAGTAGGCATGGTCAAGGCTGTGGCCGAGCGTGGAAGGGGGCAACAACTTATTGAAGATGATGGAGGCGCCGTTGGAGATGTTGGCATCGCCAGTGACAAAGGAAAGGAAGGAGGTGGAGGTGGTAGAGGAGGAGGAGGACATGGGGAAGCAAAGGATTTGGATGGAGTTCTCCCTAGGGGAAGGGGAGAAGGATGAAAGGTAGTGGAGGGGGGTCTTGAATAAGGGAGAAAAATGTAAAAGGATTTTTTCTAAAAAATTTTCTATTTTTAGTTTCTTATTTTATAAAGGGTATACATGTCAATACATCGATAATTTTGATGGTACATATGTAAATATAAAGCGTACATATGTATATACAAAATAAGTAAGGGTATATATATCTTTTCCAAAGTTTACAAGGGCATATAAGTCAAAACTCTAGTATTATTATAGCTATTAATGAAGAATATTTGACTTTTAGATCCACACAAAGAAGTGGAATTAAGTGGAAATTAAGAAGTTGAATGACTTGGTTTATGTGAGATTTAACTCAGTTGAGGGAGCATCAACATCAGAGCCATTCAATTCAAAGGATAGAAAATATGCAAAAGAGTAGATTGGTGAAGATGAACAGGAAGAGGTTTTTGAAGGTTTGGTATTAACAATGAGGCATGTGGCTAAAGTGAGTCGTTTCAAAGAATTGTTCCAGCGTAGGAGTGAAAGGATTGCTTGTAGTTCAAGATCGTGCAAGTGTTAGACAAAGAGGAGGAATTTAATCATGAACCATCCACTGATAATAAAGAAGTCCCTCAGATGGATTTTGAAGATCCAAAATGAAGGTCTTTAGAATTTCACTTTGGATGTTTGGAATGAACATTGTTCTACGAGATTCTTTTTTTAGAAATGTTGTCCGTCATAACATTTCATTTATGCTTTCAAATTTTGTTTTAAGTCCTTTTTTTATTTCGTAGTTCCATTAGTTAAGTTTCTCTTGAATCAGTATTGTTAGAATATATGTTATATTTTTATTGTTTTATTTCCATAGTAGATATAAAATAGGCTAGGATTTCTTTTGAGTGGATGACATTTCATTTTCTTTCACATGATATCAGAACAGCAATCCTATATCGACTTTTCAATATCCTACCAAAATTTTCCCTTTCTCGATCCTTGTTCTAAAGGGTCTCATCAAACGATCTTTGTCGAGTAATCGTCACCGCCATCATCAGCACGGTAGTAACCAATGCCACTGCCAGCAACACGACCTGCTACTATTAGGATCGACAGCCATCACCGGCTGCAACTAGTGGTGCCTACTACTCAATGGGCCTACCCCCCCTCCAAATGCCCGCCATTCTTAAATGCACTAAGGGTCCACATGCCCTAACATCGTGTGGCGTGCCCTTATGTGTGGGTGGCTACACGTGCATGGCATGCCAAGGTTGATTATGACTCCCATGTTGTAATCTCCATTCCATGATGATCATGCCTCTTTAGTACTATCGCTATTGCTTGGGATTGTCTCCCAAGTCCTGCATGCCTGTCTCCATAGTTATCTTCACTGCTACTATTCTCTTTATTTGCGACTACTGTGGATGGATGTCTCACCTCCTATCAAATGAGGACGCATCCAGTAGCCATGTTACTTGCATTGTGGATGTCTCTGGCATTTATGTGCATTTGACATCTCGAAAATAGTGGGTAATAGATTAGGGAGCCTCCACACATCTCACTGGGGATGCTAACTCCCTACGTGAGACTAGACTTACCAAATGAGTCACTTCTATGAAAGTGGCTAATGGTATTAGTTCTCCAGCAGCTACTGTTGGTGACATCCCATTCTCTTCACGTTGACAATTGTCAGAGGTTCATTATGTGCCAAAGTTCCCCTTGAGTTTCCTGTCAATTCGTAGGTTATACAAGAATCTGAAGTGCCGAGGTATTTTCAATGAGTGCCACTACTATTTTTAGGATAAGGAAGCCAATGACATGATTAGTGAAGTGGAAAAAAATGGTCTGGATTATCTTGACATACCATCTCACTTTGCTAGAGTCGTTTCTAACTCTACTAATCCGCTACTTTGACACTGTCATCTTAGTCACCCTTCTTTTGGGAAGATGCGCTAGATGTTCCCAAAGCTACCTACCTCTACCAAATTTGATTGTAAGGCATGCCAACTTGGCAACCATCATCAGTCTACCTTCTTCAAACAAGTCGAACGGCAGAGCACATCCCCATTTCACCTGATACACTTTGATGTCTAGGGCCCTCTCGTGTTATAAATGTTAGTATAGCACTCTTATTTTTTTATTATTTCTATATCATTTTCTTATTTACTTTTCCACCTGGACTTATGTTGCAATTTACCTAACACCTCTCTCTATATAAAAAGGTGTATGGTTTCTTTTGAGAAATAAGACTATTCATTATTTCTGACTTGATATCAAAGCGGCGATCCTAGATCAGTGCTTCAGTATCCCACTCGCATAAACCTTCGTACACATCCACTCTCTCTCTCTCTCTCTCCTCTCTCTCTCTCTCTCATCTGAGATCATCAGAGTACCACCGACACCAACACAGCAGCAGCAGACCAACGCTACCACTGCACCCAACGCCTCCAGTGTCGTCGCTGATTAGATCACTACTGCCCTGCCCAGATCGGGGCTGCAAGCCACCAGTCTACATCGTTAATGACCGCACACCAACACCAGTGGTCCTATAGCACCCCATCGCTACTGCTGGTGGGGTGGTGGTGATCGATGGGGTCTTCTCTACCGGTGAGGGAGAGTAACACCCCTTAGAGGTGCTATTAAGGGTCTCCTTATGCCTTAGCATGAGCTAAATTTTGATCTAAGGGGTTGTGGCTCTTAGGATGATCTCTAAGATTTCTAGATTTTAGATTTCAAGTTCAAGAGATCACTCTCTCTGATTTCAGAATTTTTCGGATCTGAACAACTCTTTCAGATCTATCTTGCTGGCATATTGTGATCATCCTAAGGCACGATGGAGTCTCTAAGTACCTCAGAGATATCATCGGTTATCTCTACGGACATTAGGAGTTACAAGACTACCTTTTTTGTTCCTATCACCAGGTTGAATGAGACCAACTATACCAGATGGTCTCAGACGTTCCTTATGATAGTGAGGGACACGATAAGGAACATAGTTTAATGGAAGGGGAGCCACAAAATAAGACAGGAAAATATGCCACTTAAACGAAAAACAATGGCATAGTCCGACCATGGATCATGAACTCGATGGAGCCCCAGATCGAAGAAGGTATAATGTACTATAGGACGGCCAAGGAGATGTGGGATTCTTTGCACGACACCTATTCACATAAGAAGAAATCCAGTAAGGTGTTTGAGATTCATTATGCTATTGATAATCTGAAACAGGATGGCCAATCACTATCTCAATACCATGCCACCGTAAAAGAGCTCCTGGAGAAGTATAATGTCTGCCATCCAATCTGCACATGTGACACTCAGAGGGCATACAAGGAGTATGCAATTCTTCAGTTCCTGGATGGCCTTGGACAAGATTATCAGGTTGCTAGGTTCCAGAGCTTGACTCTTGCTGAGCTTCCATCTCTGGAGGAAGCATACAGTTGGATGAACAGGGTGGTTGTTAAACCATCCATTACTGATGTTGGACAGACTTTGGCCTTGGTGGCTAGTGGAGGACGTGGTGGACGTGGTTCTCCATCTACCAGGGGGAGAGGACGTGGTCGGGGCATGTCTGGCAGACCCTGAACCATATGTTCTCACTGTGGAAAGGTTGGACACTTGGAGGCTACCTGTTGGTCAAAGCATGGTAAACCTCCTATGGCCAACCAAGCTATTTCTTATGAAGAGGTGAGCAATATTGTGTCATGTGCTGACTATGATGCAGTGCTTCAGCGTCTCGCCCAGTTAACTCAGGAGCCTACTACCACCACTGATACTGCTACATTGGCCTCCTCAGGTATAGCTTCTACCTCCACTTCTAGTAGTGGTATTTTTTATCCTACTCTGTGGCTTGTAGATTCAGGAGCATCCCGCCATCTTAGTGGTGACCAGACTTGTTTCAAACATATTTAGCCTATTCCCCTAGTAGAACTTTCAGGTGGCAGATGGCAAACACTCCAGAGTTGATGGTAGAGATGTGGCAGTGCCTCCTTCACTGAAGTTGCCTGATGTTCTTTTTGTTCCTGATTTCCCTATTAGGCTTTTGTCTATTAGCAGAATTACAAAAGACTTAAATTGTTGTGCCATCTTTTGATGAGTTGGGTTGCATCTTTCAAGACAGACTCAGGGGGAGGATGATTGGTGGAGGATATGAGGGGGGTGTCTATCACTTGATTCAGACTCCTCTTGCTGCTATGTGTCGGGGCGAGGCTGCTTTTAGTGTTGGTACAACTCTTCAGTGGCATCAACATAGACACACTTCACTAAACAGGGTACGATAGGGGTGTACACGAGTCAGGTTGGGTCGGGTTCAGTGGATCGTTGACTAGTTAAAAGACTCAAAACTTATGTTTATCTCCTGCATTTTTTCTATGTCTTTCATACTTAATAACAAAATATTTTAAACTTATAAATAAGTTATATCTTCTAAAAAATTGAATAAAATAGGTAAAAACAAAAAAAACTTGATAGTTGTATAGTAGTAATTGCCTCTTTCCTGTAGAAAAGTAAACATATATTACAAGACAATTATCTTATCCATGTAATTTTTTTCATAAATGTAGGCATTCAAAATAAAGAATTAAACGTGAATCAAAATAATTTTTTACTAATAAGGAAAAAATTCAAGATATATGTGTAGATGTCTTTTAATTCTGTCTAAATAAAGAATTAGATGAGAACCTAAATAATGATGTCTAATTTAAGCATCAAAGTTTGAATGCCTACGTCGAAGTTTCAAATAATTTACGCTAAGGGAAGGCAGAGGGGGAGGAGAATGACCGAAAGAGGGGTAGTGGCTATTGGCCATAGTGAAGGAGGATGGCCGGTGAGAAGGTGGTAGGTTGTGTGGTGATGGTGATGGTGGTAGCGACTCTAGTGATAGGCTAGGCGGAAGGGAAGGTAGAGAGAGGATGGTCGATGGTCGGTGAGGGGTGGTGAGCTATGTGGTGGTGGTGGATCGGTGGTCGTAGGCCAGTGGCTCTGGTAGTAGGCTCAGGTTGGGTAGAGGGAAGGTAGTGATAACGATGGATGGCCGGCGAGGAGGTGGTGGGCTGTGTGGTGATGGTGGCAATGGCGATGGCAATGGCTCTAGTGAAAGGAGGTGGTGGCTATCACTAATGTAGAGGAGGAAGAGAGGATGGAGGAAGATGCTAACCTCAAGTGGTAATGACGAAAATAATGGCGCCAACGAGAAGGGAGCTGCGAGAGAGGTTGATGGCAATGACGAGAGAGGAAGCTTGATTTAGGGCTTGCGAACGGGAGGGAAACTGAAAAGAAGTGCACGATAGAGAGCACACAGGGAGAGGGAAAAGTGAAATTGAGAGTGGCGTGTGTTATTTACATGATTTTTTTTGTCTCCTTTCAAGTTTAAACAGGGTAACTTTTTTTCCTTTAAAATTTTAATGGATACTCTTGTGTGTGTGTATGTGTATCAGGTTGCGGGTTGGGTTGGGTTTATTAGACCTCAAACCCAACCCAACCCAACCCATTTTTATCGGGCTAGGAAAATCTCAACCCAACCTAACCCAATCGGTTGGGTTCGGGTTGAACCCGACCCATGTACACCCCTAAGCTACGACACATCATCCCTCACATTTCTCCTACTACTGAGATTTTGTGTGATGCTTATCAGCTGGGAAAGCATCACAAAGCCAGTTTCCTTTCTAGTTCCTCTCAGAGTTCTATTGTTTTTTATTTTTTGTATATGGATGTATGGGATCCAAATAGAGTTTGATAGACTAGGTCACCGTTTCTATTTGCTTATTATGGATGATTTTCCAGGATGTCATGGTTATTTTTATTAAAGAATAAATCCGAAGTTGGGTCTATTATTAAGACATTAATTTTGCAAATAAAGACGTAATTTTCTACTATTGTGAAGATTGTACACTTTGACAATGCATTAGAATTTTGCACAGTAAAGTTAGCATCTTTTTACAGGTCCCTTGGGATAATTCATCAGACATCATGCCCCTATACATCATAGCAAAATGGGGTGGTAGAGAGAACACCATTATGTGTTGGATGTGGCTAGGACGCTACTTATTCACCATAATGTGCCACAGATTTTCTGGGGAGATGCAGTATTAACTGCATGTTACTTGATTAATAGATTGCCCAATTCAGTTATTCATGAGTAGGTTCCATGGCATGTTCTTCACCCTGACAGGAAATTATTTCAGGTGCCACCTCGAGTATTTGGTTGTGCAGCCTTTGTCAATAATTTAGGACCTGGCAGGGATAAACTTGCTCCAATGGCAGTGAAGTGCAACTTTCTGGGATACAACAGTACTCAGAAAGAATACAAATGTTATGATCCATAGGCAAGAAGCATTATGTGAGTGTTAATGTCACATTTCATAAGTATATTCTATATTTCTCTATTGATGGTCAATAGTTGTTGAGGGAGATCTCGCTCCTGTGCCAGTGCCAGCAGTTCCTTTGGAGTAGATTCCTATTGCTCACAGTAAGGATGCCACTATTATAGAGACCGCTACTAGGCAGGAGTCAGAGATTACTTATGTATACAGGTTTCCTATTACATACAGACATGCATGGCGTCAAACGCACACCCCCCTACTACCTCAACCACCTATCTCCTCCCTAGTCAGGTATGTGTTGATACTGACGTGAGTTGTCCTAGTGGTGGTTATGCAGGCACTTCTGATTATTCTACTCCTGATGAGGAACAGGCTCCACTTACTACTATTACTGAGTCTATAAAGGACCCTGACCTTTCAATTGTTGTTCGGAAAGCCCCTCGCAGTTGTGCACACTACCATACAATTGGAGCAGTGTCTACTGATAACCTTGGGAGATCTTTTGTTATATTCATTGCTGCTCTTTCTACAACACAGATTCTCACTTCCTATCAACAAGCCATACTCGATCCAAAGTGGTGTCAGGCCATGGAGGAGATGGCTACCTTGCACTCTAGAGGGCCATGGGAGCTTACAGATCTGCCTAGGCATGCCAAGATAATGAGATGCTGCTGGGTTTTTACCCTCAAGTATAATCCAGATGGCACATATCCCATCACAAAGAGAGATTAGTAGTAAAGGGATTCACAAAACATATGAAGTAGATTTCTTTGATACTTTCTTCCCTGTGACACGATTTCCTTTTGTTCGTATTCTATTATCTATTGCTGCACACTACAACTGACCTCTTCATCAGTTAGATATGACGAACACCTTTTCATATAGCAATCTTCAAGAAGAGGTCTACATGCAATAGCCTCTGGGGTTCGAGACTCAGGCAAGAATGTGTATGTAGACTGAAGAAGGCTATTTATGACTTAAAGTAGAGCCTAAGGGTTTGGTTCCAGAAATTGTTAGAGGAGGTACAAACCATAAGATTTCTGAGGTCTTCTTCAGACCATTCACTCTTTGTCAAGAAGAGCACAAGGAGTGGTAGCACTCCTTGTTTATGTCGATGATCTCATTCTTACTAGAGATGACACTGCTGGGATAGCTGAGGTGAAGAAGTTGGCTGAAGCTTTTATGATGAAAGATCTAGGCGAACTCAGATACTTCTTAGGCATTGAGGTGGCACGCAACAAAGATGGCATTGTCCTGAGTCAGCGCAAGTATGCTCTTAATGTACTGTAGGAGATAGGGATGTTGGGGTCTAAACCTCCCAATATACTAATGGATCCCAAAGAACATCTCTACAGAGTCTTAACCGATAGACAGCAGATCTTATAAGCAATTGATTGGTAAGATATTATATCTTACTATTACTCATCTTGATCTCTCCCATGTAGTGAGAAAACAGTCAGTCCATGGACAAACCAATCAAGTAGCATTGGGATGCAGCTATGAAGGTGCTTAGATATTTGAAAAAGCACCAGGTAGAGGTATTTTATTCCAAAAGGGTGCATATATGAGTATTGTTGGATATTCTAATGCTGATTATGCAAGTTGCAAGGAAAGCAGAAAGTTAATGATTGTTGACAGGCAATCTTGTGACCTGGAGGAGTAAGAAGCAGCAGGTGGTGTCCAGGTCTAGTGTAGAGTCAGAGTACTGTGCTAGACACAGACAACTGTAGAGATGGTCTGGGTCAAATCAGTGTTGCAAGATTTGCATGTCTAGGTGGAGGGACCAACGAAGATGAGTAATAATCGTGCTGCTACTTATATTGCAAACAACCCAATGTTTCTTGAATGTACAAAACACGTTGAGGTTTATTGCCATTATATCAGACTTGATACAATGTGAGATTATCTACACTACCTCAGCTGCTTTTGAAGATCAGATTGCAGATATATTTACAAAGCTACTTCCTCGACCAGCATTTGATAAATGTTGTTCCAAGATGAGCATAATTGATATATATGCTCCAACTTGAGGGGGAGTATTAGTGTAACACACTTGTTATTTTCTTATTATTTCTATATTATTTTCTTATTTACTTTTCCACCTGGACTTCTATTATAATTTACCCAACACCTCTATATATATAAAAAGAGGTATAGGGTTTTTTTTAGAAATAAAATTATTCGTTATTTTCGATTATAAGTACCAGAGGTTACAGATACTTCGTGGCCTTTGTTGATGAATATAGTCAATCCACTTAGGCTTTCTTTATAAGGATCAGTCAAAGATCCTTCATATTCTGCGACGTTTCTTCGCAGAGGTGTAAAATGTATACTCAACTTGCATTCAGCTCTTGGAGGTACTTTCATTTCCTAAAGATAAATACAATCAATTGGCATCTTTTCTAAGTTATAAGTAGAAGAGGGGAATGAGGGGTGTAACGGACAAAGGGGAGGTAAACCGAAGAGATGGTGGGTGGTTGGTTGTGGCGGGGACAAGGTGTCACATCAACACTTGGAGGAGGTTCTCCGCTACAAATGTAGAGCCAAAGGCCATGTGGTAACGGATTGTAGGGATCCGCTGAGATGTATGCTACAGGAGATTTGGACATTGGAGGGCAACATGCAGGGGGAGCCACCTCGTGCATAAGACCTTCCCCCTCTTACCCTAGGAGGCTCCGATGTTGGAGGTGGAGGTGCCATGGTCGGTGCAATCAGCCTCCGTCGAGACTCTACTTGAATTCTCCCTTATTGGTGGCATCATCAAAGGAGAGATGAGCATTGATGAGTTGCAAATGGTGATGCAGGCAAAGGCTTCGACAGGAACCGTTCAAGGTTGCATCTTTGGCTAAGAAGGTGATTTTGTTTGGGTTGCAACTGGAAGTAAGAGGGTCTTAGTGCTTCCAGCTGTTGTAGACTAGGGGAACATTGGATAAATACAATCACTAGCATTGTCTCTATCCCATGAGACATTAGCTCTTATCTTGTCTATTAACTCAGGTTGTTTCAAAATTTTCTTGCCATGACCTCAAACAGTCATCAAAAACAACTGGGACCACCGCGGATAATTGATCTCATCTAGCTTGATCATCGATCCAAAGAAAGGGCTTTTATAACTCCTGATGACCATAAAAGAGTCCAATGTAACCTCGGATGAACTAAAGGATGCCATGGCGCTACAACCCAATCCAACGCATAAGAACAAAGCCTCAAACTATTTTTCAAATATGAAAAACCATAGAATATGAGATCTACGCAGTGTGTTCAAATCATGGAACAAGCGTGAACAACGTAGCAACTCCCTTTAATATTTGGCAAATCAAGAAGAGTCGTCTCTCCCTATAGATGCCCTACAAGAGGACCAAACGGAGGAGGATGTCAAAGACACCCCTACAAGTCGTGCAACAAAAGCCCACGTTGATCGGGTTGTGCAAGAGGGAGAAAGACGTGGCACCTGACCCACAACACAGGTAGCCTGCTTGGCCTTGACACTGGTGCCAGCAATCGACGCTGGCAGCAACACTGGCTAGATCAGGCCACAGCTGGTGGCTTACCAGCGGCGAGGGGAAGCCTACTCCCTACCAGCAACCCTATCAACGCTAATAGGGTTAGGTGGCGCCAGCTGGGGAGGAGGTAGTGGTGGAGAGGGTTGGAGGCTTATTTCGATGGTGGTACCTAAGGCACCGATCTAGGACCACTACTCTGATACCAAGTTATGAGTAAAATAATGTCTTATTTTTCTTTAAGAAACCCTACCTTCCTTTATATAGAGAGAGGTGGTGGGAAAAGTACAATACAACTCCCTAGGAAACAAAAGAGTAAAATGCACCCTCACAATAACAAATAACCCGTCTCTTAATAGACAGGTTAATAGTAAATGGAGCCGAGCACTCCAAGAGAGATGTGGGTAGAGCAGTTGCAGAATAGTATAAAGTCTTCGTAGGAAGGAGGATGGGTAGGTAAAGGTGGATCAAGGAGGAGGAGCAAACAATTACGCAAGTGCAAGCCGATGCATTGACTATACTATTCTCCGAGGATGAGGTGAGGTAGGTGATTTAAGGATTGAATGCAGATGGTTGCCCAGGTCCAAATGGTTTCTCTGTGTATTTCTATGAGTTATGGTCGATGCTGAAAGAGGATGTCATGCAAGTGATGCCAAAATTTACGAAGGGTAACTTGGGGTTCAACAGGATTAATAGGTTCTAGATGTTCCTACTACCCAAAAAAGATGGTGCGGAGGCAATTGAGGATTTTAGGCTAATTGCTTTATTTAATGCAATCAACTGCATTATGGGTAAGGTGCTTGCAAACAAACTTAGGGGTGTTTTACAAGATATTATCTCTATACAGCTTTTGTTCCTAGACATAGCATTTTGGATGGCTTTGTTGTTGCTTACAAAATCCTATCGCATTGGAGAAGGCAAAAGAGGAGTGTTCCTTTGTAAGGTGGATTTTAGTAAGGCGTATGATTTGATTCGATGGTCTTTCCTATAGGCGTCCATGATCAAGAGAGGTTTCCCTTCGTTGTGAATTGATTGGATGAATGATGTGTGACAACTACATCTTTCTCCATTCTGGTGAATGGGAATCCGGTAGGTGGTTCAATAGAACCCATAAGGGATGTAAAGTAAGGATGTCCCCTAGCACTGATGCTATTTGTTTTAGTGGCAGATGCTTTAGTGAGGTCCACTTGTAGAGCATGTTCTAGAGGCCTTTTCAATGGCTTCTCGACTTTAGGTTTGGGGAAGGGGGGCATTCCAATGCTTTAGTATATAGATGATACATTGTTTTTTATTGAGGGCTCATCAGTGGAGGCAAAACGGTTACAAATGCTCTTAGAAACTTTTGGTGAGGCCTCAAGACAACAAATTAATTTCTCCAAATTAACTTTTGTGCCGGTCCACTTGTCTCCAATGGAGATGCAAGAGAACAAGGCTACCTTGCGCACCCTAATAGGATATCTACCGATATCATACCTTGGTTTCCCATTGTCAGATAAGAGGATTATTGCTAAGGATTCGTCCACTCTCATTGAAAGAGTGGAAGGAAAATTATCACGTTGGGCTTTGAAGGTGTGCTTTCCGAAGGTGGCAAGCTTACATTGTTGAAGGTTGTCATTTCCTCCATACCATCATATTTCTCATATGTTCTTAACATACCCAGGAAAATTAAGAAGAGGATTTCTGGATTGATGAGGGATTTCTTCTACACTAATTTTGGCTCCACTTGTAAGAGTGCTAGATTGGTGGCCTAGAATGACCTTGCAAGGTAGTAACGGAGGGTAGGTTGGGAGTTAGAGATGTTAACACCATAAACGATAGTTTCTATGCTAAGAGGGTCAACAAGTTGGTGCAACATCGACAAGACCTTCTTGGGCAAGTGTTCGTGACAGGCTACAGATCCTGTATGAGTTGAGAGCAGATGGCCTTACCCCTATCTGGGGCTTCCCACATCTAAAGGGGCCTAGCAGAGGTAATTCCTAAGATACAGAGATTCTTTTCAGCTTATGTTGGCACTGGTGATGTATTCAGATTTTGGAAGGATAGGTAGATGGGAGATGGGCTACTTAGTGACAGATTTCCCAATTTGTTTGCTTTGACCACAGATAAGTAGGCAATGATAGAGGATTGTTGGGGTGGTTAATGGTGCCCTATGTTTGTAGGGAACATAGGATTAGAGGGCAAATGAACTCCAGAGGATGCTTCAAGAGCTCGATGGGTATAAGCTCGAAGGAGGGGTAGATGCTTTCCATTAGGATGGAGGAGATTTCACCGTACGGGAGACATATTCCAAGCTGAGGGTCACTAAACAAGAGATGGACATTGATCTCTGGAGGGACTATAGGCTTATATGGATAGCAAAGTGCCTGCTGAAGATAAAAATCTTTGCTTGGCTAATGCGGAGAGGTAGATTGTTGATTGGAGTTTGAAGGCCTAGATGGGCGTCGCATAAGGACCCTTTGTGTTGTATGGGTGAGGATACTAATCACTTGTTCCTTCATTGTGCATTCTCCTCACAACTTTGGAGGCACCTTGATTTTGGGTGGATTGACTACGCAAGTCAGAGTCAATTTTGGAGTTCCTTCAAGTAAGGTAACAGCAATGTGGGACAACACTTGTTCAGATCTAAGATGGAGAAGGCCAAGGTACTGTTGGTCCTTTATAGCATTTGGCTCGGGAGAAATGCGACAATGTTCAAAGGGAAACATCCCTACTTTGAAAATTTTGTTGTTTGCATTTCTTCTTTTGTTTGTGTTTAGGAAAACTTTATGTAGCTCTTTGACGCATGATGGCCCATTTTTATATTAATTGTTTTTTGGGTGGTTATCATCCGAATAACCACCCCTTCACTTTTCAAAAAAAACTTCCATTCAGATCTTTTGTAAGGACAAGCTCTAGAGTTCATGTATAGACAGCTACAATCCATCAGCAATGGTACTCTGCACAAATCATCATTTGCATGTATCTCTTAGCAAAACGAAGCTGGTGAAAGGAAGCTGAGGCACATATTGGATATTGCACTTACACTTCTAGTGTTTATGAAGGTGCCAAAACAATTTTGAGGAGATGCAATTCTCATGGCAATGTACCTCATAAACCAAGTCCCTTCCTCTATTCTACATGGGGAGATCCTTAATCTACTCTTCCACCTCAAGTCTGATCACTTGCTTGCCCTGCCCTTACAAGTATTTGGTTGTACATGCTTTGTGCATGCCTTTGACCAATAGAACAAGTTTTCTCCACAAGCAGTGCATTTTTCTAGGCTATTTACAATCTCATAAGGGATATAGGTGTTATGATCCGACCAGCAAGTGATACATCGTTATAGCAAATGCTACCTTCTTTAAGAAGGCTCTATTCTTCTCCGAAGGGTCAAGTATCCAGCTTGTCCCTCGTAAGATGCTGATCTACCACAGATGAGATCCAAAGTTCTCTCCTTCCAGTACCGACCATGCTTGTTCTTCCACCAGGGGACAGCTTTGCCAGGGCACCATAGGTGCACAGTTAAGGAGATGCTGATGACAAATCGATTGCATTGAGGAAGTCTATCCACTCCTGCACTCTACATCCTATGTTGCACTATACCTCCACTACACAACTAAACCAAGATTTGCAACAGTTTTCACAAGACTCACTACTCAGTATGGTGCTACAATGTGACTTCTCAAAGGTGTCAAAGGATCCCTAGTGAGACACTACTATAGACACAAGATAGGGACCCTAACCTCTTGTGGCACATGGGAGCTTGTACCCTATCCCCCAACGTAAAACTTATTGACTACAAGTGGATGTACAATGTGAAATATTTGGCGTATGGTACTATTGACAGATTCAATGATAGGCTCATGCCTAAACAACTCACCTAAATATATGGCATTGGTTAGTTTGAGACTTTCTCACCTATAGCACAAGTCCCATATATGCGGATTATTCTGTCAGTCAAACAACTGGCCCTTATTTCAGGGCATCAAGAATGACTTCGTGTATGGAGGTCTAAGGATGTGTATATGCGGCAACATCTTGGTTATGAGGTTGTGGGGGAGCATGTCTACAAGTTGAAGAGGGCTATATATGGACTCAAACAGAGTCCTTAGGAATTGTTTGATAGGATGAGTGCAGAAGTTATGAAAATTAGTTTTAGGAGATCTGCATCGGATTATTCTATTTTTATTAGCCAGGCCACCACTAGGGATGTCATCTTAATCAAATATATTAATGATATAATCCTAATTGGAGATGACAATGCTGATATCCAGGAGGAAAAGGCCTTATTGCAGAAGGTCATTACCACCAAAGATCTGAGAGAGTTGAGATACTTCTTGAGGATAAAGGCAGTGAGACAAGAGCATGGTCTCACACTTTCTTAAAGAAAGCATGCTCTGGGGATTCTTGAGGAGGCAAGACTTCTAGGCACCAAGCCATCTACTATATCTGTTGAGCAGAAGAAGAGACGTGCTGAGACTGATGACGATCCCTTCTTTAAGGATGTATGTACAATATCTTACCATCACACGTCCAGATATTAGTTTTGAGCTAGTCAATTCATGGACAGACCATGCTAAAGCTATTGGCATGATGTTTGTCTCATTTTGAAGTATTTAAAGGGGATGCCTTGAAAGGGCCTCTACTTTAGAAACAAGAGGCATCTTAATATATGCTCCTACTTACATGCAGATTATGTTGAACCAGTTGAGGATAGAAAACCCACTACAAGCTATGTTATATTCTTGGGAGGAAACCTTATTTCTTCATATAGCAAGAAATAAACAACGGTTGCCTATTCCAATGCCAAGGTAGAGTATAGAGCAATGGCTCACATAGCCTATGAGATGATGTGGATTACCTCCTTCCTCACAGATCTTGGGATTCACGCACAAACTCCAATCCTTATGTTCTGTGACAATAAGTCTGCTATTTATATTACCTAGAATCCAGTATTTCACGAGATGACAAAATACATTAATGTGGACTGTCACTTCATCAAGAATGCAATAATGGAATGGAAGATCGTCACTCCTCATGTCACCTCATAGCTCCAAATCGCTGACATCCTTACGAAGGCATTGACAAAGAAGAGACACCTTGTTAGCATATGTTGTGTGATCTTTTTATTTTTTCCTTATTGTAAGAGCTATGAGTGTTTTGTCCCTCAGGGGCAATCTTGTACTTTTGACTTTACGGTCTCTCTCTATATAAGGGAGCCCCAGGGTTTATAATGAAATCAAGTCATTTCAACCAATTTGGTATCAGAGCACCGGTCCTAGACCGTGGCTCTGGGTATCTCATCCCTCACAGCCTCCAAAACCCTAACCACCAAACCCTAATCACTTCTCTCTCCCTCGTGAGCGGCAGCGGCTCTCGGCGAAGCTCCGATGACGTGCTGCAGCATGCATGGCGGTGCTGCGGCGGCACGGGTGAACCTACTGCATCGTCAACGACGCTCAGGCAGAGCTTGTGGTGGTGGCGCTGCGGCGAGCTTGGAGGCTCTCCTAGCCTTCGGCACCGATGCTGCAGCGTCTAGTTTGATAGTGGCAGCACCGCAACAGCTTTGGGGCCTCTCTTAGCCACCAGCGGTGGCTCTGCAGCACCGAGGGTCCCTCACGAGGGTGCTACAGTGCACTTGGAGGCCGATCTAGCCTTCGGCGGCGGCGCAACAGCAGCTTGGTGGACCTGTGGCGGTGCTACATGCAGTTGGTAGTGGCGCAACAGCAGCTAGGGCTGTTTGTTGGGCCTGCAACATTGTGTTGTAGGCAGTGCTGATCCACAACGGCTCCGACGGCGTCGCTACAGTGATCTACAGCGGCGGTTGGCGACTCAGGTCGACAGGGAGGTGGTGTGCAGTGATCTAATCGCTGTGCAGCGATTGCAAGGGGCTTTTTGCCTTGATCTAGGAATGCGAGTTCGTAATGCAGGCCTGAATATGTTTGATTTCAGATTGTGGACGATTCTGTGGCGACAAAAGCTTGATCAAGACTTCCGGATTGCAAAAAATGACTTCAGATAATCAGTCCAAAGTATCTTCGGGCTCTGTTTCCAACATCGGGGTACTCAAGAATCCTTTCTTTGGTCCTATTGTTAAGTTGGATGAGACCAACTACTTGCGGTGGTCCCAAACCTTTCTTATGACCATCAGGGCTCATAAAAAGAGTCATATTCTCACAAATCCAGACCCTAAGAACAAGACAGACACAAATGCTAATTGGGATAGAGACAATGCCATGGTTTGTACATGGCTAATGCAGAGGGTTATTCCCCACATAGGGGATGAGATCATGTACTACGCTATGCAAAGAAGATGTGGGAGTCCTTGCGTGATACCTATTCACATGCCAAGAACTCCGCACGAGTTTTTCAGGTCTTCTATGACCTTTTCTATCTGCATCAAGAGGGACGCACGCTGTCACAATATCACTCCCTCATGAAGGGAATGTTGGAGAGGCACTACTACCTACCAGGGTGTGCTTATGAGTCCTGGAGAAGTTTTAGGAGACAATTAGTTTCTCTTTTCTTAGTTGGCCTTAGACCTGAGTATGCAGTAGCCAGAGATCAGATCCTCACTGCTCCTGAGCTTCCTACTCTGGAGGAAGCATATAGTAGACTCAGGAGAGTTATAGTACGTACTCCTACTCCTGACACTGTTGCTCAGTCGTTTGCACTGGCTGGGATCCTTGGACGTAGCAGGGGTACTACTTACCCTACACGTGGTTGTGGACATGCACGCTCTTCTGATACACGTACCAGGACCCCATGTACTTAATGTGGCAGACTTGGTCACGCTGAGGCTACATGCTGACAAAAGCATGGTAGGTCACCAGTGGCCAATCAGGCAGCTGAGATCTCCGATGCAGCTCTTCCTAATTCTGATATGAGTTCCTTGAGCACTGAGATTGAGAACTTGCGGCAACAGATTGCTCAGTTGACTCAAACGTCCTCTCAGATTTCAAACATTGTAACTGTGACTTCCTCTTCAGAGACACCTGCGACTGGTATGTCGTCACTTTTGTCACCTAGTGAGTGGTTGATTGATTGATTCTGGTGCATCCAAGCACCTATGTGGCGATCGAAGCTCTTTCTCTCAGTACCTGTTACACCTATCAGGACAGTACAAGTGGCTGATGGGAAACACTCGCCACTCGTTGAAAAGGGAGATGTCTTTATCTCCTACTTTGATACTTGCAAATGTCTATTACGTGTCTGATTTTCCTTTGAGTTTATTGTCTGTTAGCAGCATCACTAGTTATCTGAACTGTTGAGCTATTTTTGATGCGTCATTTTGTCTTGCAGGATAAATTCACTGGGAAGACGATTGGTGGAGGGCGTGAGGAACACGGGGTGCACCATCTAAGCCGTAATGCTTTTGCTACTTCTGCTACCCAAGGCCTTACTTCTGCTGGATCTCCACTCCAGTGGCACCACCGCCTTGGCCATCTACCCATTCATCGTCTCAGACGTGTTCTACCGCACATCCCCTACACTACTGCTCTCACCTGTGATGCTTGTCAACTTTTCAAGTACCACAAGGCTAGTTTTTTCAGTTCTACTTCTGTTTCGTCTATTGCTGCATTTGATTTGATTCATATGGACATGTGAGGTCCCAGTCGTACTCCTGATCGACTTGGGAACAAATATTATCTTGTTTTAATTGATAACTTTTCTCATGTTTCTTGGATGTTTCTCTTGAAAAATACATCTGATGGACAAATTATTGAGAACTTTGTTAAAGAAATAAAAACTAAACATTCTTGTTTGTTGAAGTGCTTTCGTTCTGATAATGTCTTAGAATTTTGTACTTCACATTTGCATAATTTCTTTTCTAATTGTGGCATTACCCATGAGACATGTCCTCATACCTCTCAGCAAACTGGTGTTGCTGAGAGGAAACATCATCATGTTCTTGATGTTGCTCACACTTTGCTTATTCACCATTCTGTCACCTCTCTATTAGAGTGACGTTGTTTTGACTGCTTATTTTTTTATTAATCAGATGCCTAAGGCTACATTGCATGAACGAATTCCTCTTCAGATCATGTATCTTGATCGTCCCTCGTTTCATGTCACCCCTTGAACTTTTTGTTGTGTTGCTTTTGTCCATTTGTTGGGACCCGGTCGGGATAAACTAGCATCGAGAGCAGTTAAGTGTGTTTTTCCTGGGTATTCCTGGACACAAAAGGGATATCGTTGTTTTAATCCACTTCTCAACACTATATTTCAGCGGACGTTACCTTTCATGAGGTTGTACCTTTCTTTTCTGTAACGGCTACTGAGATGCCTCTCGAGAGTGATATGGTGCTTATGCCATATTCTCCCATTCACTTTGGGAGCTTTCTTGAGATTCTTATCCCCACCACACCACCACCACCTCCTACTACACATCCCTTTCCAAGCCTAACTGAACCACTCCAGACATATGTTCGCCTTCATACTGCCTATAAGGGACCCCCATCCTCGCCTTCACCATCGGCTTCTCAGGTGAGTCTTTTAGATACTGACGTATGTTTGCCATGTGATGGTCATAAGGACAGGATAAGTGATGTACCAAGCGATGATCTTGACCTTTCAATAGCCATTCGGAAGTGACCACGGACTTACGCTACTTATCCCATCGCAGGGGCACTTACTACTGATACTCCAGCTCTTGGATTTGTTGGATTTACTTAGGCATTAGCTACTACGTAGATTCCAGTTACTTACCATGAGGTCATGCTTAATCCAAAATGACGGGCAGCCATGGAGGATGAGATGGTCGCTCTTCGAGGCCGTAGGACTTGGGAGCTTACTCCACTTCCTAATGGTTCTGCACTCGTTGGTTGTCGATGGGTATTTACTGTGAAGTTCAATCCTGATGGTGGTGTTGCTAGGTACAAAGCCTGCCTTTGGGCAAAGGGGTTCATCCAGACTTATGGGGTGGACTTCTTTGACACCTCCTCAGGTGGCCAGACTTCCCACAGTTCGAGTATTGATTGTAGTGGCAGTTCAATTAGATTGACCCTTGCACCAGTTAGATGTAAAGAATGCATTCCTTTATGGTGATCTCCAAGAGGAAGTCTATATGCAGCAACCACCTAGCTTTGAGAGTTAGGGGGAGTGTGTATGCCGATTACGGAAGGCTATATATGGCCTTAAACAAAGTTCCGAAGCCTAGTTTCAGAGATTGTCACAGGTTGTAGAGGCATCTGGATTCAAGAGATCAACAGCTGATTTTTCACTTTTTGTCAGGAGGACTAGACGAGGTACTGTGGTACTTATTTATGTTGATGATTTGATCATCACAGGGGACGATATGCAAGGTATTGCTGAGGTTAAGCACATCCTAGCAAAGCAGTTTATCACGAAGAACCTGGGGGCTTTACGATATGTCCTTAGTATTGAGGTTGATCATAGCAAGGAGGGTGTGGTCTTGTCTCAGCAAAAGTATACTTTAAATATCTTGCAAGAGGTTGATATGCTTAGGGCCAAGGAGGCCAATATTCCTATAGACCCCAAGATGCTACTCTATGATGAGGATGCACAGGTAGTGGACAGCAGACAGTACAGACAGCTTGTGGGCAAGCTGTTGTATCTTACTATCACGAGGCTAAATATCTCCTTTGCAGTTGGGCGACTGAGTCAATTCATGGCCAAGCCAACACATCAGCATTTGAATGCAGCATTGATGGTACTTAGATATGTAAAGAAGGCTCCTGGAAAGGGTCTCTTCTTCTTAAAGGGGTCCTCTATGACATTGGTTGGCTACTCAGATGCAGATTATGCCGGATGACATGTGGATCGTAAATCCACTACTGGATTCTGCACCTTCTTAGCAGAAAATTTAATCACATGGAAGAGTAAGAAACATGACACAGTTGCGAGATCTAATGCTGAGTCTGAGTACAGAGCTATGGCTCAGATAACTGCTGAGATGATGTGGATCAAATCCTTGCTTATTGACCTACAGGTACAGTTTTCTAGCCCTATGAAAATGCGATATGATAATAGAACAGCCACCTTTATTGCCAACAACCAAGCATTTCACAAGAACAAAGCATGTTGAGGTTGACTGTCATTATACTAGGGACATTATTCAGAATGGGTTGCTATATACCACTTCTGTTGCATCTGAGGAGCAGACTGCAGATATTTTCACTAAGCCCTTGACCAGATCTTCATTTGATTCTTGTATATCCAAGTTGAGCATGATTGATATCTATACTCCAGCTTGAGGGAGAGTGTTAGCATATGTTGTGTGATCTTTTTATTTTTTTTCTTATTGTAAGGGCTATGGGTGTTTTGTCCCTCAGGGGCAATCCTGTACTTTTGACTCTACGGTCTCTCTCTATATAAGAGAGCCCTAGGGTTTCTAATGAAATCAAGTCATTTCAACCAATTCACCTATTTCTGTGTGACAAGTTAGGCTTGAAAGACATCCAGTGATTTAAATGCCGCCGACATGCCGTCGGCAAGGGGGTTTTCGGAGCAGGCCATGCCGACGCAAAGATGGTGTCAGTTTACAGGTAAACCGTTGGCATGCTGAGGATTTCACCGGCATGCCGACAATTATCGACGAAACCGCCGGCATGCCGACCGTCTGCTGGGTTGGAAAACCTACGCTGGGAATTGGAGCGGCAGAACGGTGAAAATTAAATTTTTTAGGTAAGAGAGGAGCGGCGGGAGGGTGAAAATCCATAAGGCGGGAGGGTGAAAATCCACACACACACATGTTGATTTTTTGTCATATAGGCTTAAATAACAATTTTTTATATATATACAACTGTAGATATGTTTCTAACATCTTGATTTACTTGTGTTTCAAATTTTAATCATTTCTGTCATTTTTGTCGGCATGCCCTCAGCGTGCCTTAGCATGCCTCAAAATGTCATTTTTTTGGACAGTCGAAATTGTCGAAATCTACCATTGGAAAATGGGCATTTCCACAACATGCCTTCAACATGCCCACGAAATACATACCTACAATTTCATCGACACGACGTCAAAATCGACATTTCGAACCTTGAAGACATCTATACTCGAACTTGAGGGAGAGTGTTAGGGTATATGTTATGTTTTTATTATTTTATTTCTATAGTGGACTCCTTTATAATTTTCCCTTCCTTTCTATATGAGGTTAGGATTTCTTTTGAATAGGTGATGTTTCATGTTCTTCCATAATTTTTTTAGTGCTTATGTTTGTGTTTTGGTACCCAAGTTTTATAGTTGTAGTCATTTATGATTTTATTTAATTAATAATATAAATAATGATGTATAAAATATTTTATATTTTAAATTATTTACAAATTCAAAATTGCATACTCGTCTACCGACCAAGTACTCACTATGTGGTGGCCTATCCATACAAACACCACATACCATTTTTCTAAACCTTGATTGAAATAAATTAACAAAAAAGTTATTACTTGTATTTACATGTAATATATAACAATGACATATATGGCATACATTTATATATGTTTTTTTATTTATATAAGATATATAATACATATAATAGTAACATTTATATCATATTATATATACATAATCATTATATATAACACTAACATCTATATTATCAGTATAAATGTAATTCTATGACAGCACCACTACTAACCTGTAATACAATCACATATATAGTACACTAATAAAAACAATAAATTTATACAATACAATCAGATATAAATATATATTATAATCAGATGTGTATATTTTAAATACAATAACAGAAAACTGAATGAAACATTGCAGCAATGGGGAAAAACCAAAAGTGGCATTGCAGCGAGGAGCAGACTGACCTGGGCGATGATAATGGACTGATGATAACAGGATGGTGACAGTAGGAGGAGGCTCGCCAAAATAGTCAATACAATGGTAGGGTTGAGCAATGAGGGAAGGAGGACAAGCGGGTGATCAGCTTTGCGAGAGAAGAGAATGAAATAAACACACATTTGTCCATTTTTGCTTAGAGTTGGTTCAACTCTCAAAAAGCCAAAAACGAAAAAAGAATCCTAATCAGTTGGGGATGGTGCGGTTTGTGTGACCCAAGAAAGGGAGAAAGAGGTAGGCAAGGCATGCTTAAGGCGACGATGCGATCCCCTAGGAAAAGAGCCTAACCTTTGAGGCAATGGGTCTGTTCCTTGCCTCACACAGTTGCTTGGTTGCCTCGGGCAACAACCTCAGCAGCACTGACAGGTCATGACCATACAATTGTTTTTCCTTGTTCTTGGCTAAGGAGTTACCCTTCAGTCAAATCTAGAGCATATTTTCATACCTTTTTATATCATGTAAACTGAACAACTTGCCAACATTGTACAGACTTCAGGAACCAGAACATGACAGTGATGAATTCATGCACATGCTACTCAATCATCTCATTAACATTTAGCTTGCTATTTTCTTAAAGGAGTAAACATATCTAAGGTTGACAACCTGTTACAGATAGGCAGGTATTGCACATAGAACTATGTTTTGGAAACACAAATTTTATCAAGAACTAGCAAAGCATTTACCAGTCAGCTGCAAAGCCATGTCCTTTTCCTTGAATTATCTCAGGAGCTAAAAAATCTGCTACCCCACATACAGTAAAAGTCCTGCCCTTGGCCAATTTCTTTGCAAATCTAAAGTCTATAAGCTACATTTTAGGACAGAAACATGATCAGAGGACAAAAACTGTTTCCTGTTGCAATACCAAAGTAAGTTTGTTAAATATAATTGAAATACAGACCTGTAGATGTCCACATCGGTCAAGCATTAAGATGTCAGGAGAAACACCTCTGTAAAGAACTGAATTCTGAATTGAAAAAAATGCAGCCATAAGTGTATTGCACCATAACACTGCAACTCCATCAAACCAGTGAACCAAATGTCTAAAGCACATGGAAGTCAATAACCTTGTGTAATTCTTCCAATGCAATTACAATTGATGCTGCACAAAACTGTGCAGATGATTCATCAAGAGGCGAAGTGAGTATTGAAGCCAGTGGGCAAGCCAGACAAGTGCTTAGCAAAATGCCAACATGAAACTTATCAGAACATGTGTGCAACACTTGTGGCACACAAGAAGATGGGCTCAAGCTCTTAAACAGATCTCTCTCTTTCAAAACCTGTGCTTCTTTTCCAAGCTGCTTGACTTTCCTCTTGGAATATCTTTTTAGGGTACGCAACTTTTCTGCTTAGCGATCAGGGAGAAGCCACGAACATGTCAATACCATTCACTGGATCATATTCCATATATTTTTTGAAAAAGGAAAGGATGATCATATTCCATATAGGTGGTAGTCATTTTGGAAGAAACTATAAAGTCAATCATAATCTGTTTCTCAAAGGAGAAGATGGATATCTACCTGATCCTTTGGGCAGCACGATGCCTGTCTCTGAACAGTCGGTTGAATACAAAACCATTTTCCATTCCTTGTCAGAATAATAACTAGATTAATGTGCCAGCAATTCTAAACACAAGAAGATACATGATTGAAGCCACTGAAAACATACCAAATCAGACAATTCAATGTTGGTGAATCTGTAAGCATCATCCTTGATGGCCTGCCCCCCAGAAGGAGGTGCTAAAGAATCTTTCGACCTGATAAGCAAATACAGAACACAAACAAGTGAGAGGAACATTTTCATTCTAGACCCTTCTCTCAAAGTACCAACACTACATAGTAGATGCTTCTAATTTCCACTGCATAATTAGTTACGTCATGTACATACTTTCTGTCATCCTGCTGCAGCTTGGACAACATGCCGACAGCTGAATCAAACTTCTCCTTTGTAATGACTGTACAAGTTACACTGCTAAGAGCAACTGCACATATCGAAGGAATCTGTTCACCAAGAAGTGCCCACTCCCCAAAACTGCTCCCTTCTGAAAGCTCCAGCTCACGCTCATTACTATCTTGAGAATGACCATATTCAATAGCAGAGGATGAAAGACTGCTAAGATGTGGATTTCCTATGAAATCTGCATTGTAAGTCAGCCGCACCTGTCCCTTTTGGATGATATACAAGGCAGATATAATGTCATTCTGCAGCAGTCAACAAACATGAGAACATCAATGAGCAGAACATTTGAACTCTTACTGTCAAAACCTTAAACAGTCTATGGATCTAAATTAGCATTAATGTCATGAAGCATTCACAAATACAAATGAGAAAAACACAAATACAAATGGGAAAAGGACAATTGCATTCCGGTAAAAACATACACCCTGATGATGCTATTCAAGCATTACTAAATGGAGGTGCTAAATTAACCAAAGTTCTAGAATGACCGCACTTCATCTAAAGGTCCAAAAGATCATAGTAGCAGTTAAAAGCCAAGTATTCTACTAGCTCTTCCCTAATTGGAATATGGAAGGATGTACTGCAGTTTAGCAAAGGAATTCTAGGATACCTTAGGGAAATGCACCTAGTGCAATAGCTAATAAATTGTCTTTATGAGTGTGCCCATTGGTTCAGATCGATCTAAACTTGATGAAGCTTATTTTGATTTTTATTGGGTAAGAAAGGGGAGAATACCACCCATCTAAATCTTTCTCTTGAATAGAAAAATGATGACTACAAGAGGTCAATTGTCATCCACTTCATTCCGCCTTTTGAACAAAAGGCAAACTACAAATGTTGTGACCAAAACTGAAACAAGTGCAAAGCCTCCATCACAATATTGGGTTTGGAATTTTTACCGCAATTCCAAAATTTAACAAGTCCTTACTAATCCCATGATTTAATAATTTGGAACCCTCTTGGAATTAGCCCAATGTAATGGCCTTGACTTTTTTTTTTTATGTTGAGGGATCTTTTGAAAGAGGTTTATGCTTGTGTATTGTAATTGAATGGAAGTTTTTGGGTGGAGGGGCATGCTTGGAAATTTTTCCTAGGGCATTGGCTTACATAGGAAGCTTGATCATTTCATTCTCTTATTGGGTGGTAACGAGAGGGAAAAAGAGAGATCACCACCACTGACCACTCCACCCTCCCCCTTCCCCATAGTAGCCTTCTCTTCTCATCTCGCCAACCACCTCCTCTCCCCCGCACTCGCCGGCCAGTTGTAGAGCCGTCACCGGCAACTGATGTCACCGCCAGGCCCTGCTGCCGCTGCAGCAGCCGCCTTCGAGTGCAGGCGAGCTGCAGCCATGCGGCTGCTGTTGCTGCTGCTCGTTGCAGCTACAGCTGCTGCTACTATTACCTCTGAATCGAGGGTTGATGGGAGAGGATCGACCCTGTCAAGGCCTCCCATATGGTGCGCCTGCCCGACCCTCTCTTTGGTCTAAATCCCTAGCCTAGGAAATTTTATCTTCGGGGATTTAGGGATTTTTTTGGATATGAGTTGGGGACTGCCTTTGTGGGTGCATTATAACGAGGTGTTGTCATTGTTGTTGTTGCGAGGACTTTGGATGGGACAGCCACCACGTGGAAAAATGGGCTCAAGGCAAGTCCATCTCTTGAATGCCTAAGAGATTAAGAGTTATGGTAATTTACATCTAAAATTTTAGATTTTGTATGTTTAGCTTCGAGTCTCTTGAGAATGGTGAAAATGAAGGATTTTGGGCATGCTATGGCTAGGCCATGCATGCATAGTTGCACAACTCACGGGGTGGCAAATACCTATGTATGTGGTTGCACGCATGTGACTTTGCAACCACGTGTTAAGATTCGACTCATAGATATATATCTAGGTGATGAGTTATGGTTAGATTTGAAGTCAATAGATTCAATGGGGTTTTGAGGCTATAACGTAACCCCCATATGGATAGTAAATGATTATAAAGGTTTACGAACACCCAGGAAGGGCTTAAAAACATGTTGGATTACTGTCATGCTCGTTGTTATTGGGATTTTGATGGTTGAGAATGCCATTTTTGTACCTTGTAATGTACGAAAGATGAATTCAAGTCTTATCAGTCAAGGGAAGGGTTATGCCTGGGATGTGACCCCATTGTCATTCAAAACTAGCTACTGGGAATACCCAATACCGGTACTAAACTCCAATATTGATACTGAATGGCCATTCCAGACCGAAATGGCTTGCAATTGGAATCTGGGGATGACTAATACCAGCACTAAACATTAGGATCGGCACTAGCCATCAACCAAGGCCAAAATGTTGGGTGTGTAAATTGAGTTCTAGGGATGCCCAGTACTGTCCATCAACCCAGATTAGAATGGAAGATAGGTTGGTGACTGAAGGAGCCTAGTACCAGTACTGAGAGTCAATACTGATGCTAGTCATTTTCTGGTGGCTAGTGGCCAGTGGCCTGTGGCACCCAAGACTGATACTGAACACTAGTACTGCTACTAGTGCCTTGGAAATTAATGCAATAATTGAAGTATGTCCTAGTCTATAAGAAGAAATAAGAGGAGAAAGGTCTAATTCATTGAGAGAACTAAAAACATGAAGGCATTAACACCAACGTTGTAAATGATGGGTAAGTATGCAATGTGTATAGAAACCCCTAAAGAAGCAAGTTAAAAATCGAAGAGTAACCGGCCAAACCCAAGTAAAACCCAGAATATTGAATCTTGACTTTGTCACGAGTCTAGAAAGGGAATCTTGGATCCTAAGGTCTAAGGTCAAACCCAAGATGATCCATTAAGTTTCTAGAGTTTCGTTCTTAGTACATGGTCAAAAACGGATTAAAAGACAAGTAGGTCGACTAGGTGAGCTCGTAGGGCTGCACCCACTGACTTCATGAACCATGGATTCACTGTTTGGGTTAGAGGCTCGAAAATGTGTGGTGGCTAGAGGGTGCCAAAGATCTACCTCGGAACACAGATGGTTCCTGGGAACGATGATGAGCTATGGGTTGTCGCTAAATTAAGGTACTTGGAAGTACTCGGATCCAACTCAATGTGGAGGTACTCGTAGCTCTAGGATGAGAGGGCACCTGTATGCGTAACGAAAGATGCCAGGGTACTTGGTACTCATAGCTAGAGGCTTGTTAGGCATCCGCACATGTGGAAGTCATAGGGGGTACCGTAAGGGATTTGGTTGAGATCTCATTTGACAGCGGATAGAGAGGACATACCCGGAGACTACACTCCTAACGGGAGCATTGGTGCGACCCAAAAATTCCGACCAACCCTGTGGTATAATCTGGAATGATTTGTTATTGGACCTTTCTAGATGGGTGTTGAGTCACACTCCTCACCGTCACGATGTATTGGCCTAGGTAGCTTCCAAGCGATTCGACTCTCTTGACCGCGATTAGCAACGTTCTTGATACGTCGAAAATAGGTACACCTTCTGCAACGGTTATTAGCTCTACTAGCCCCTTCCTTGGCCAAGGAGAGACTACCAAGTTGAGATCCAAGGGAAAGATGTGTCTCAATCCCCTCTAGTAAAGCGGGATGATTTCCCTAATCAAACTTCTAAGGCAAGTGAGAGAATAAGCCAGGTGATAATAAAACCAAATAACCATATGAACAGATTCTAGTAAACAAAAAGAAAGGTTTGTAGTCATCCTATATCGCTAATGAAACTTGGGTTAATTATGGAAAATGGGAGAAGCATATGGTTAGCTTGTTACGTAACCAAGGCACAAGTAACTAGGGGAAAACGACTTGTAGCTAGCCGACAAGGCAGAAATCCGAACACTACGTTGCTCTATTTTGGTTGTTATACGTAAGTTTGTCCCTACTAAGCTGTTTGGCTCATCCCTGCATTTGTGGCCCATTTTCAAGTATCAATTACAGACTTACAGTGGTGCAAGCGAAACATTACACTAGTTTTGAGCCCAGGACTTAGGCGGATAATAGAATATTTGCTTCTATCTTCTTTTGGGTAGATCGTTGGCATCTAATGTAAAACTTTTAGTTAGATTTTCTTTTGATTAGAATGTAATAAGATAGTTTCCAATGTATAAAGACTTGTAATTATGAACTTTAGATTTTTGTACATGTTATGTAATAAATAGTGAATTGCATGGCAAAATCGCGATTAATCGTAGATGCTTGTGATAATGAGTAGTGATACTTCCTCATTCGTCTTCATCGTTTCTCGTATTTTACCGCCTTGGGTAGCAAGGTATGCCCGCTTGTGTTTTACCGCTTTTACTTGTTTTGTGGTGAGGTTATGGGATGTACCCACGTATTTAATTTCACAGGTTGTAGGTACATGTTTTGGAAAATATTGAATAAACAAGGAAAACTCTACCATAGTTTTGGCAGGTTCCAACCCTATAATTTATAAAAAAAAATCGACTTTCCTAAAACTTACTTAGTTGATGGGACTACAAATTATAACTCAAACTACCTGATAGCCGGGACCCTAGCACCTGCACACCCGATGATCCATTCCTGATTCTTCAGAAAGATTATTAAGGCGTGACCAAGGGTGCAAAAATCGGTCTATGCGGCCGATTAATCGGCCGCATAATCGCATGCGGTCCAAAAACGAACCGAGTACCTATATTCAACCCTAAAGTCGGTCTACCCAATTAATCGACCGAGTAAGTTCTAAGGTTTCAAATTTTTTTCAATTGTGATTCACGTGCAATGCACCCCCAAATCAAAACCCAACTAAACCTGACGCCTAAATGCACCCAACTAAACCTGACTTCTCCCATTACCCTAAGTTCCCAACACACGAATGCCTTAGCCTTAAGCAAAACCCTCAGTCTCGAGTCCCTCTTCTCCTCTCTGATGGTCGCCACCGCTCACTGGTGACTAGCCCACCGCCGCTCATAGCCTCTTCACAAAGTCACCACTCCAACCAATAGGTGTTCGGTTGTCACCGCACAGCCCAACCCCTCCATCACCAGTGAGCAGTCTCCACGGTGGCTACTAGCAACTACCATCATCAGTAGTGCTTCCATCACCGGTGAGCAATGCGCTAATGGCTACTGCCCCCTCCACCGGTGGTTGCTGCTCTCCACGATATATTAGTAACCCCTACTTCTCTCTATTCTCTTCTTACTAGTTGTTGTAATATCAATTATTTCAAAAAAAAATGTTTAATAATACAGTTTTAATGATTTTCTTGAAAATGTGAGTTTAGATTAGTTTTTGTTATTATTAGTTTCCTATATTACTTTAGATTGGTTTGTGTCACAAACTTTGTGAATTGCATTTATTTTTGTACTTTTGTAGCATTTGGAACTAAGAACTTGTCTCCTTTAGATTTATAATGCACCAATCTTAGTTTATTTGTCTTATTTTATGTTGTGATATTGATAGCTATTTGTTAGAAGCTATATTGAGAGAATATGTATATTAAAAAAATAATATTAATATCTATGTGATACTTCAATTCATATATATGTATACTTAATATGTGTAATGGTATATATAATTATATTTATAGTAAAAAAAACTACACCGATTAATCCTCGATTAATCACCTGCATACCATATACTCATTGGGTGACCTCACCGATTGAATATCGACTGCCTATTTCTACAACTATGGGTGTAACACAAGCTCTATAACCATGGAAGATCACCTTATTCTTTTGCATCCAAAGAGACCATAAGTTAGCACATACCATGGCACATGCCTAGGAATCTGCCAATAATCCATTTCAAAAAGTTGCCTACAACTCCTTTAAAGAGTCTACTTGTGTTCCGCAAGTATAGACCTGCTCCCAAACATCCTTTTCAAAACCACACAAGAAGAATAGGTGAGAGGCATCGTCTTCTCCCACCCCGCACAAGCTACCAGAGATAATACGATCCAACACCCAATGCCTACACCTTGCCCTCAAAACCGAATTTCCCTTATTAGAAGCCATAAGAAAATTTGCACCTTCAACGGGAAGCTTCATCCTTAAAATGGTGAAAGAATCCACCACCACCTTTAAATTTTTTCCTTCACCAATAAGAATCCAATAGGCCTTTCACCAGGAAGTTTCCCCTACCCTACTCCAAAGAGTCAAGGACTCCAATTTTCAGATGGGAGTCATGAATTTGCTCCTAATCTACAGATCATTCATTCTTGCCTTTAAGAGGTTCTCCCCAAATTTAAGGGCCTACTCACCAACTCCACCTTGCACAGGGTTGTCACATACATCTCTCACCAACTTCTCTTTTCAGTAGAAAAAAGCATCTGACCTTGGTACCATCCCAGCAAAACATCCCTGTATCATGGAAACAAGATCTCCCCAAAAAGCAAAAGTGCCACAAGCACCCTTTTCAAAGACTTCAGAGATAAACCATCCAAGAATTCAACAACAATGATGTCAGCAGCTACCATTATTTTGAAAAAGCTTTATCACCCACTTTGCAAGCAAGGGATCATTGAAATCATTAAGCACCTTAAGCCCCCCTTGTTTAACAAGCCTGCATACATCTTCCCACACCACCAAATGCAAGGATTGAGGCACTTGTTCAGTCCCTTTTCAAAAGAACTCTTTCTGATTGCATCAATCCTTTAAAGGATCTTCTTTGGAGGCTTAAAAATGGACAAGTGAAAAATCGAAATAGCCGAAAAGATAGACTTCAAAAGCACTGAACAACCTCCCCTTGAAAGCACCCTCCCTCTCCAACCCAGTAGTCTTCTCTCCAACCTCTTAACCAAAGGCACATATTCAGCATCCACCAACTGCTTCCTTCTTAAAGATAAGCAAAGATAAACAAAAGGAAGATTCCCAGGGACCATATTCAGGAGATGAGAACACTCTCCACCTCGCCTTCCTTCATGTTGAATGGCGCAAGGACTGATTTCATATGATCAACTACCAAGCCTTATATTGCCCCAAAAATCATTATTAAGGCTACCAAATTTTCTACTTCTTTAGCACTCCCTTCAACAAAAACAAGGTGTCATCAACATACGACAAAATAGTTGTCAACAAGAACCTAATGGTGGCAATCGTGAAACCAAACGTAAGGCCGCATTTACAAGCTTTGAATACTATCCCCACTAAAGTATCTACTGCAAAAATGAAAAGCAAGGGTGGTAGAGCGCATCCCTGTCTAATATATCCAACCCCCAACCAACCAACCATTAATCAAAACTGACAAGCACATCTTGGTAATACACAATATTATCCAACCAATCCACAACCATCTCTGTTTCAAGGCTTACTAAGAGTAGGACCAACTAACCAAGTCATATGCCTCCATGAAGTCCACCTCCTAAAGGAAGCTCTTCCTTCTCATCCTACACGAGGAGGCTACCATTTCTTCAACCATAATAGACTCCTGCAGAGATCTACCATGGACAAAGCCCGACAATACCGGACCAATTAGGTAGGTAAAACCACCCGCAATCTATTTGCAAGAACCTTTGCCAGGATTAAATAGGTGGCACTGAAAAGGGCAATGGAACAATAATCTATTATTGTCTCTGCAACTTACTTTTTAGGCAAGAGGAAGAAATAGATTTTTTTTTAGATTCTCAAAGCCTTAGTTGTCCACAAAGAATTATTTCACTATCTACACGAAGTCCATCCTAATAAGGTTCCTTGGAAAAAAGAACTAGAAGCTATCTGGTCGCAGTGACCCTTCGACTTTTAAGCTCTGTAAAGCAACCATAACCTCTTTCTCAGAACGTCCTTTATTAGATCCTTCTTCATGTCATCATCTAAGACAAGTACGTCTATAGCAAACCATTCTTGGCGATCTAAGGCTCAACTCCTTGTGAAGCCATGGAGGTGCAACCATTAAGCCTGGACCACTCGCTCCCTCCTCGAAATGGTCTAATCTCCAAGCCTTAAGTTGTCTATTAGATTGTTTCTCTTCCTAATATTGGTTGTTGTATGAAAAGATGAGTGTTGGAATCTCCTTCCTTAAGTCACAATTACCTAGACTTCCATTGCCAATCCATTTCCTATTTAAGATCTTTCAGTAAAACACATCTTGAAGCCTTTGCTTATCCTCTGTCCCAACAAGGTGATGGGTCCCCATTATCTATTGCCCTGTCAAGATTTGCCACACCTTGCAGAGCCTTAATCCTAGCATGCTCCATGCATTCCCTAATCTCTCTCCTATATGATATCAAAGCAATAAGCAAATATTGTGCCTTGGAGGCAAAAGTGTGCATAGCTATGGAGAACAATTGCACCTCAACCCATTTCTTTTTACAAACTCCTTGAAACCCAGCTCTAACAACCATGACTAATCAAATTTGAAATAAGTCATAAAAGCAACCCCTTCATTCGAGTCCCATACCAAAGTTGTGTTGTCCAAAAAGGGTCTTGGCCTTGCAGTAACCTTTGTCGATTAAAAGCATTCCACCAACTCAATGGAGCACAAAAACATGTCAATCTTTGAGCTTGCCCCTATAGAATTCCTCCATGTGAATCTCATGCCATCTACCTAAATGTCAATCATACAACTACAAATCAATGACCCCATCTACAAATGCCTCTATGGCCCTATCCCTCTTTCCATCCAATCTATCATCTATACAAATCATCACATTGAAGTCTCCTTCAATTAACCGTGGCCTTCCATCTACAAACTCAGAGGTATATCTTAATTCTTCTTGTAATTCTTATCTTTCCGTGTCAACTCATGGCCCTTAGAGAACTGAGATAGCAATGTAGACACCATTCGACACTCTCTTGAAGCAGTCGGTCAATATCTACCTCCTAATCTTCAAGTTAGTCATGTCCTTTTTCCAAGCAATAATGATCCTAGCAGACTCAACGAAATCCACACATATGAAACCAATTAAAGCAAGATCCTCCTAATCTCCATTGTAACCCTATCATCCAAACTCTCCAAATTTATCTCTTGTGCAAAAGCAAAATCTACCCGCTAGCATATATCAGAGCAAAGAAGCCCTTTAAGTAGAGTGCAAAGTCCCCTAATGTTCCAAGATAGCACATTAACCATGGGTAACAGATACAAAGCCCTACATCCTTATCTGAGATTCTCCTAGCCTTAAGAACTAGAACCACCTTGCACTCCACATCATCAAAAGGAACAAAACATATATTTTTAATGGTTATGGCAGTCGAATTGTGAGCCCTCAACCTATAGTACTTGTAAACCAACTTTTGTCTTGGGTGGTAGGCTGATCACCAATTCAAACTATTAAGCCATCACATACCTCTATCCCCGTCCAAGTGACAACCAGGACTTTTAAAACTCTGCATATCATTCGCATCAGCATTGCACCATTGTCAATAAAGTCCAACACCTTTGCACCTCTGTTATTGCCCTTCATAAGCACCCAAGTGACCTCAACCTTCTATCACGATACAAAGTCTACCTCTAGAGATCCTCGTGAAGACCTCGTAAACCCCAAGACCACGTTAGAAACCTACTACCATAGCTCCATCACTAAAGGCCCTCACAAGGGCCTCATATCGTCCACGTTTACAACTCAAGAGGAAGGGTACCAACATCATTAGGGAGGCCTCCCCAATGTTAAGGTCTATGCATCGAGAAGGTTGGACCCTTCCACATCGAATAAAGTTTGTTGTATCAATAGGTTCTATGATGGTGGAGTCAAATCCACCACTAATCAAGTCCCTATCGTTTGAGCCTAACTTCCACATCAAACAATAATATCTTAAACTCCCTAAATAAAATTGCTTAAGGTTAGACCTTTTTTTTTTTTGAAAAATGAAAGGGTAGTTATCCAGGATGATAACTACCCAAATATATTAAAGAGAGAATCAACAGCCTCCGCCAATACAAAGGGCAAACAACAAGGCCCCTCACTCATAAAGACTCACTCCAGAGATTAAACAAAATAGTAACAGACTCCACAAAATTCTCCACATAAGGCCTCTGGCCTCCGAAGACCACAGCATTCCTGCCTAACCAAATGCCCCATAGGACCGCCAACAATCTGGCCCTCTCCTTGTGTAAGGTTAGACCTATTTTATGTATTAATTTTTGCTCTTTATTCTTTATTAGTCATATAAGGGCCCAATTATAGTTTTTCCCAATCCTCTATATAATGAGAATTAGGTTTTCTACCTTATTTCTAACTTGTATTGGAGCAACAAACCTAGACCAATGGTCTATACCCATCTTTAATTCCCATACCCCTTCTTTTCTACCAAAACAAAAAAAGAAAGAAAATGATACAAAAAGAAGAGAACAAAAACCCTAATCCTTCAATCTTTGCCACCAGAGGCTCATTCGAGGCGCTACATAAAAGATAATGCGCTCGGGGTAGAGATTTTCCCCGTTGAGTCACCAAAGGACTCCTTCTTGGTCTCCCTATCATCCAGCATGTGAGAAACAAGATAAACACAAGGTGCTACAATACAAACTCAGATCATATGTTGATCTAAAAGCTTCCTCACCGATCTGAAAAAGTGGGCGTCTAGATTATGACAACCTCCTTAAGGGTTGGATGGAACCCCAAAGGGGTTGTCTATGTTGGGGTGCCTCTGCTAGACGGAGGAAGAAGTGAAGGAGGTGAACCCCCTACTCCCTCAGAAGGGTCGGCTTCGGTGGCAACCGCAGAGAGGGAGAAGAGCAAACACGGCGACGGCGATGGTGCCCTCTAGCCGGTTACGGTGGCGACGACGGCGGCGTGCTCCAGCGAAGGCACGACTGCAGCGGCGCTAAAGGTGATCGAACCCCTCAGGGGATCGGTCTGCTGCACGTGGCTAAACCCCCCAAGGGCAATGACGACGCTAGCAGCGCGTGGAGGTTTCTTCCACGAACGGTGGCGGTGCTTGCGCAAGGAAGCACATGAGCAAGGGCCGCTCAGGAGGAGGAGGCGGCGGTAGGCAGGAGCACCATCCTGCTTGGTGGAGGCCCCCTGTGGCCGTCGGTCAGTGCTCGGAGAGGGAGAGACTTAGGGTTAGGATTTCGGTGGAGGGGATGGAGGCTGATTTCTGGTGGGATACCAAAATCTACCATTGTTCTGATACAATGTTAGTTTACAAATAACATAAGTCTTATTAGAATAATCCTAGGATTTTTATATAAAGAGACACCTAAAAAAAAATTAAAAGAATGTCTCTACAATAATAATGTCAAATAAATACAAGGCAAATAACTCAAATATTTATGCAAATTCATCATTTTAGATTTTGCAAAGATTAATGGACCTAACTCACACATTTTTTTCTTATATATATATATAGGCAAACATAAAAGAAAATGAAATTTCCTCTGAGATCAATTTTCTCATCTCCCCAGAATATTAAATTAAGATGCTTCACTAATCACTACAAGTTAACTAGAGACTTTATACATTGATTGCATCTGTAAAAATTTTAACTTTTACCCATTAGGCAAAATATTTGGCTGTTGACTTTTACCATTGGACCTAGCCCCCATGGCAAAAGAGCACCATGTTTGCCATGTTTTTAATATCGAGCACATTTACATACTAAAGCACCATATGTACTTAAAAATCAAAAGTTAATGATGCATGCATTTAGAAGGCTTTTATATATATATATATATTATGTCATGCTTATTGAACTAATCGCGAGTATAATCTCAGGCGAATGCCTCCAACGAGTAAAAATACTCGTAATAGTAAAAATAAATAATAATAATTCCAAAGTGTAGAAACCTCATCGTACAATTTAAAAATGAAAGTAGTATTTCAATGTAAGCCCCATAAATTAAAGTTTAAGGAAAATGAAAATGATGCCTTGTACCTTATTGATTATTGTACCTCCATGGGCAAAAGAGACTTCTGAAAGAGAATCAAACACCCGGCTCAACTGCAAGATTGTCAACCTTGATAGAATGTTAACTGATCGAAGCAGTTTCAAAGAAGACAAATTAAAAAACTCTGATGTAAGAATTCCTCGAAAGTCTTCTCTCTTCAAAGCCCACAATGTACCAACAGTAACAGCACGAACTGATGCCTGCAGTGGCTTATTGTACCTGACACACAAATATAAATCATAAGCAATCAATCACTATAATCAAACTTGACCCAAATTGCAAGCTAGAGAAGAAATTTCCAAAAAAAGCATCATGCTTAAAAGCATACTTCAACATATCCTAATATATTGCCATATTATGACATGTTAACAGGTCCTCATGTTAAAAAGAAAAAAAATGCATGCACTATCGCAGTTCGTGGATATTGCTAATAACTCAAGACATATCAGTAACATTGCTGCATATCAACAGAAGAGAGGGATATCACTAGAAGAAATCCAATAATTGTCCATTGCAGGCAGTGTCAATAGAGGAATTTGTTAAGGTTGTGCAAATACGCATGCTTGGCTAGCTATTCTCTACTTTTGCATTGAAGAACTCCCCCTTGCCTGTGAGACTTCATTTCTTACCTGATGTGTTTTGCCTTCCTTCCGACAGTCGGATCCAAAATCAGTTTATTGAGAGACCAAACACCGCTTTATATAATGAAGAGATATTGGATAAATTACAAAGCATGTCCAATACAATAATAAAAATAACAAGAGAGTATGGAAAGTAAACATAAATAAGAGAGTATGTCAACAGTCTCCCTCAAGCTGGAGCATAGATGTCAATCGTGTTCAGCTTGGAATAGCACTCATCAAATGCAAAGCGTGGAAGAGGCTTCGTGAAGATATCAGTTGTCTGATCCTCAAAAGCAACAAAAGTAGTGCGCAACAACCCACGCTGAATCAAATCTCTAGTGTAGTGACAGTCCACCTCAACATGCTTCATGCACTCATGGAACATGGGATTGTTGGACATGTAGGTGGCTACCTTGTTGTCGCATCTCATCTCCATTGGCTCTTCTATCTGGACATGCAAATCATGTAATAGGGATCTCACCCATATCATCTCAGCAACAATCTGGGCCATAACCCTATACTTTAATTCAGCACTAGAGTGAAAAACCACTCCCTCGTTCTTATTCCTCCATGTAACCAGATTTCTTGCCACAAATGTGTACAAACCTATAGTGGATTTCCTATCAGCAACACAACCAGCATAGTCTGCATCGAAATTTCCAACTACTGTCATAGGTGACCCTCTCTGAAATAGGATCCCCCGTCCAGCTGCTCTCTTCAGGTACCTGAGCACTTACAAGGCTATCTACCAATGAAGCTTAGTCAGCTTTTCCATGAACTGCCTAAGCTTCCCCATAGCTAAGACTATATCAGGTCTAGTGATCGTCAAGTAGAGAAGCTTCCCTAACAACTGTCTGTAGGAATGACTGTCAACATACTCCACCTGCTCATCATATAGATGAGCCTTGGAGTCTTTAGGAATGTTGGCTGGTTTGGACCCCAGCATGCCTCTCTCCTGTAGTATATCTAGAGCATATTTACGCTGAGATAGAACAATAACCTGTTTGCTTTTTGCCACCTCTATGCCTAGAAAAAATTGAAGCTGACCTAAGTCCTTCATAACAAAGTGCTCAACTAAGGACCTCTTTACCTCAGCTATTCCAGTCCTGTCATCACCGGTGACAATGAGATCATCCACATAGACCAACAATGCCATAATACCCTACTTAGTCTTTCTGACAAGAAGAGAGTGGTCTAAAGAAGACCTCTGCAAACCCATTGTCTCCACCACCTTTGGGAACTTCTAAAATCAAGCTCTCGAACTCTACTTAAGGCCATAAATGGCCTCCTTCAGCCTGCACGCACACTCCTCTTGAACCTAAAACTCAGGGGGCTACCGCATATAGATCTCCTCCTGAAGATCGTCGTAAAAAAAGGCATTCTTCACATCCAGTTAATGAAGCATTCAATCCTTATGAGCAGCAATAGAGACTAATATCCGCACTGTGGATAGGCGTGCAATGGGAGAAAATGTGTCGAAGAAGTCCACCCCATATATCTGAGTGAACCCCTTTGCCACCAACATAGCCTTATACCGTGAAATAGACCCATCAAGGTTGTTCTTCAGGGCAAAGATCCATCGAAAACCTACCAAGCATGCTCCAGTAGGAAGGGACGTCAGCTCCCAAGTATGCCTGCTATGTAGTGCAGCCATCTCATCCTCCATGGCTGTAGGCCATTTCGAATGAAGGCATGTTGATACATAAAAGGTACCTCAGTAGTGGTAAGAGCTGCAATGAACAATCCAGATATCTTCCCCAGATTAGCTGTTGTAGCTGCTCCAGCAACATGATAATGAGCACATGACCAGGTAGCCTTCCTAACTGCAATAGGAAGGTCATCATTTGGAGCACTATCAGTATGTCCTGCACACACACCACTAGAAACAACATCATCAGATACCTCAACACATACCTGAGACAGGGAGGATGGTGGGTCTGAAGTAGGGGGTGTGTTTCCTGTAGGTAACAGGCTTCTGAAACACGATAGGTGGATCTCTAAACTTCATATGATCTATGGTGCTATCAAGTGCAAAAACAATCATTGGTGCCTTACTACTACTGGATGGAGGAGAAACCTCAGCTATAGGAAACTCATCCATAGGAACAGGTGGTACAGGCATAGGAGCAAACTCATTTTCTGTAACCAACTGTCATGCTGCACGCGAGAAATAAGGTATGGACTCATGGAAGGTGACATTTGCACTCACATAATGTCTCCCTCCAATGAGATCAAAGCACCTATAGCCCTTTTGTGTCCGTGAGTAGCCAAGAAAAACACACTTGATTGCCCGAGGTGCTAGCTTGTCCCATCTTGGTCCCATCAAATGCACAAAGGCAACACATCCAAAAATCCTCAAGGGTAACTAAAACAAATCTCTGTTGGGTATAAGATATGCCAGGGTGTCTGCTCATGCAACACAAATGATGGCATTCTATTAATGAGGTAGCAGACAATAAGTACAGCATCACCCCAATACAAATAAGGCATGCAATGATGAATCAGAAGAGTACGTGCCACATCCAGTAAGTGCCTGTGCTTCCTTTCCACCACACCACTTTGCTAAGATGTGTGGAGATAAGATGTCTTGTGGATAATACCATGAGTCCTATAAAATGCTGCTAACCTGGTAGTGCAAAATTCTAAAGCATTATCAGAGCGTATAATCTTTGTCACAACTGAAAATAGATTCTTTATTTCTAATATAAAGGTCTCAATAACATGTCCAACATCAGACTCGTTCTTTAATAGAACCATGAAAGACGGGAAAAATCATCTATGACAATCAAGTAGTATCTATGGCCCTGGGATCCGACGACGATCCCAGACATCCATATGAAGCAGCTAAAACATCTCAGTCGTCCATGGTGCAATACTGGCGGGAATAGATCTATGGTGCTTTCAAAACTGGCAGGCATTACAGTAGATCTCAGTAGTGGCTAAAATGTATGGAAGGATGCGTCGAAGCCTGTCCAGAGAACGATGTCCTAGGCGACGATGCTACTGCAAGGCACTTCCACAACATAAGCAGAATCACCAAGGCAAGTAGCAGCAATTGGAGTCTGGTCCAGGTGATACCCCCCTCTTAACGCCCTCCATCAATCGTCCTCCCCGTCAATGTCCTGAAATATGCATCCAAGTTCATCAAATATGGCATGACAATGAAGCTGCTTTGTAATCTTACTGGTAGATAATAAATTCAAAGAGAAATTGGGCATATAAAAAGCATTAATCAATGTCATTGTGGGAGTCAGTGGCACCTCCCCCTGACCCCCAATCTAGGCATGTCGGCCATCAACAACCTGAACTGTCCTACCATGGGATACATTCTGGATCGCCAAAGCAACCCTGATCTCTTGACAAGTGATGAAAGGCACCTAAATCCATTAGCCAATTGGCACCTGCATAAGCCTGGGCACACAAATCTATACTTGAAGAGGAGGCGAAGGCCGCGGTCTCAAAAGAAGTCGTGGCTGGTTCCTATGTCAGTTGTGAAAGGCATTGTAGCAATGCATCATAATCAACTCTAGGAATAGGCATGACATCAGTAGAATCCTCTATGGTGACAGTAGCCTAATTGACCATTGGTGGTCTTCCAAGCTTGCTTCAACAGAAAGCCTCCACATGACCAAGCTTCCCACAGTAGGTGTAGGTGGTGCTAGTACGGGATCTCTCTGGGGTACCATGTCCCTTCCAACGTTCACAAGTGGAAGGTACTCCTCGAGTGGAAGATACTCCTCTCCCACCTCGTCTAGCAACAGTAATAAGAACCAAGGCCTGAGTGCTCTCTCATGTCTGCAGTACAATGACCTCTGGCTCAATTGGCTATAGACCTCCTCTAAAGTAGGAACCTCTAGCAAAGTAAGGATCTGGGAGTGAGCAGTTGTATACTCTGGGCTAAGGCCGAACAAGAACTGGTGAACCGCTGCTTCTTTGCAATACTCCCTCTGCATAGCATAAGTGCATACTAGTCGGCGGGCATTGTACTTCTCCTGAAGCCCCTCGAGGGCAGAGTAGTACTGTGAAAGTGACTTTCCTTCCTACTTCAACTAGGACATTCATGACTAATTTGAAAAACTCGAGGTAAGTTTTTCTTATGAGAATACATGTCACGAAGGCTGTCCCACATGGCCTTGGTGATCGGATAGTACATAATCTCGTCGCTAATCCTCGAAATCACAATTCATACCATGGCGTTTTCCTTTTTCTATGAAGCCTTCTTCCTCGTCTTCTCTATATAGGCTCGGGTTCCAGCAAAATGTGTTCCTTATCATGAGGAACATCTAAGACCATCTGGGATAATTGGTCTCATCCAATTTGATAATTGGACCAAAAAATGATCTCGTGTAGGCCCCAGACTCAGGAATGGCACCCGAGGTAACTTTAGAAGTGCTAGAACTAGTCATAGAAACAAGAAAGAATGTCTAAAACATGATCTGAAATATATTTCATATCATATGCTGCATCAAACAGCACCAATCAGACCTTAGACGTGAATATCCAGTGTCTCTACAATCTGAAAATCACATCCAAGGCAAGGGAAACACCCCCTATGCGGTGAAGCGAGGCAAGCTAGGGCCTAGGGGATGCCCAGCGCACCCCACCAAGGGCAAAGGGCCCTCTCCTCGCCAATTTTAGCGGACCCAGCGGCAACGCTGGGCCCTTGGTAACCCCCGCATAGTGGCCTGGGCCAGAGCAGTAGGGCCTGAAGGTGGCAACGAGGGTCTAAAATCCCCTCCCTGCAATCGCATGGCCCTAAGAAGCCAAGAAAAGCCCTACAACAGCCACTACAGGCCATTGCTTGGGCCAACAGCCCCCCCCCCCCCCCCCCCCCAACGTCGTTGCCTCCCTTGAGCACCACCCCTGTCGCCGGCGGTAGTGGTTGAGGTTGGGCGACAGTGAGGATGACTGGCAGTAATGAGAGAAGAGGGTTAGGGTTAGGGTTTTGGAGGCTTGTTTCGGTGAGATACCAAAACTTGACCTATGACTGCACTCTGATACCAAGTCGGATGTAATGCCAAAATCCGTTTATTAAGAGACCCAACACCTCTTTATATAATGAAGAGGTATTGAGTAAATTACAGAGCATGTCCATGCAATAATAAAAATAACAAGAGTACAGAAAATAAACATATATAGGAGAGTATGTCAACACCAACAAATCCATCACTCCCAATCCTGCATCTATCTATCACATGCATGACCAATGCAACATTTTTATCCCCATTTCTTAAGAGTATTAATCTCTACTTTCCAACTTGTCCAACATTTGGTTGAAGTGTGATAGGATCATCTTTAGAAGGGAAAGATCCTCTCTATTGAGGGTGTTTTGCACCATTTTGAAATTCTTTGTAATTACCAATGCAACTTATTCTCCTTATCAATGATTTTGGGGGGTTAAAACCTCTTATTAAACCTTTTTCCCCTTCCAAAAAAAAATATCAGTCCTACTCTTCAAATTCTCCAATTTTTGCTAGATCTCATCTCATGTTATCATTTCTCTCCTACATCTCTCTACTCTCTACAATCATTCTATCTCCAAAACAAACCTTAAAGCTCAAGCTTTCCCCATCAGGTGACGATATCTCCTAACCAAGAGCATTAGAGTTCAAATTGGATCTTCTCCTAATCTTCCCAAGAAACCATCCATCCTATTCCTATTACCATGACCATTGTCACAGACCTTTGTGGTGACTCTAACAATTGGAGTAAGGCATTTGGATATGGCTGATAATCTATAGGGTGAGAACTGAACAATTTGATTCATCGCATCCTCAATGGCATCGCCGAAACAATCCAATCATTTAAAACTTTACATCGACTTGATAAGCAAATCGATGCCTAAAAATCTGAATAACAAAAATTAAAAAATCAATGACCTAGATTAACTAGAACCATATGGGAAGATATAGCATCTCCACATTCCAAGCTTCCAACAAGTATAGAGGTATACTTGCAGGACAGCATAGCACAACACCTCAAGTGTTGTGTCTCCTTAAATAATTCCCAGCCTCAGGGGACTCCCTTCTTCTTGGTAGGCGAATGAATCCCTTCACGCTAGGAACACTCCATCCCAGTCATGTGCGTCGTGAACACCTTGCACCTCGCAAACTCCTCTATATTCCCCCGAGGCAACCCTCACCCAGAATCCTCTAGGAACTTGGCTTTCAAGGATCCCTGATCCACGGCCAAGCCTCAATGGACGTCCAGCCAACTTGATGGATGTCCAAAGGGCCATTTGGAAGTCCAATGGTGAAGCTAGACGTCTAAAGAAGAGGACTCCTACGAGCACTCTTCTTATTTTGAAGATCTGGGATGGCTCCTGGACTCCTCCTAGAGCTTAGAGATGTCCAAAACAGAAGGCTTTCAAGAAGGAGCAATGTCTTCTTCTGTTGATCCCTTGGTGGAGATATTTGCACACCATAAAGGGAAGAATTAAGGTTTTCCAATTGGCTTTAAGAGATATTTATAGGTTCCAAAACCTAATCCTAATATGATAGGGAACCTTACATCTCTATCCAAGGGTCGGGACCTAACCCTACTTAAATTTTATAAGATAAACCCATAACTTATGTGATATTAGGATTTAGTATCCTAAAATTAATTAATTGAAATCCAACCCTCATATTTTAACCTAATCAAATTAGGTGCAATTAATTATCAAATCAAATACAATTTAACTCCTTAAATCACATTTGATTTCTCCTACATCAAAATCATATTATTGATTTCATCACGTCAATAATAAAGAGTTTAGGATTTATGAAATTATGACACTGCACCTCCGTTAGGTATTCCAAACACTTATGAATCCTTCACACTGAAAGATATATGTAACCCCTAGGATTAAATCCCAAATTTACTGTACATCTTATTATAGGTTACATACTTCTATGTTTCCTTGTATAATTAGGATAAAAATGATGACTATTTCTTTCCCAAAGGACCGTCTTCTTCTCTTTTATGTATGAGTCTGATCAGGACCCATACAATCGTGCATGGAATTCTATACTTCTCAATATACGTGGAGCGAACTTAAGTCTCCTGATCTACTACATATACTCACGACAATAAATCTATGTGATCCTTTTGAGAGATCATATCTCTTGTGCTCTCATATGCACACCAACTTTCCATTCTCAACACTAAGGTAAATGCATCAATTATCGGTCCACCAAATTTGCATATTCAAATATACAAGCATATATCTGACTTGGGACAGAGGATGCTCCTCTGTGACAATAATAAAAGGACTTCTGTATCTCCATCTCATTTAGTCAACTTCTTGACTCAACTGCATGATAGCCCTGAGTCTCTATTCCCATGTAGAGGACATACATCAAGGGCATTAGTCACACAATAGTCTTTAGAAAAAATTGCCATCTCTTCTCATACTAGAGATAACAATTGAATATCATAATGGTTATTGATGACTTATCAAAATCCTCGATCTAAACCATTTGGACCTTCAATACCTATCATTGGCATATCCAACATGGCTACAGTACATTTTCCCATTTGTATTGAAGGAGCCATCTAGCCATATTAGTGTGTCCATGTAATTTGACAATCAGATCTGAATCACCGATCGAGTGATTTGTCTCAGGTTGGTTCACTCAGGACACATAACTTCAGTAATGGCATCCTTGTTTTTAGTGGATATAGCATCTTTCCATTTCTATTTTCTTTGAGATGGCATCAAGAACAATGAAACTTTTTTTTTATTTTCCAATAGTAAGGTTGGGAGATCTACAATAATATTTCCTATTTCCTAAGGCATGGGAGATGGGGTGGAGGAGCGTAAGTGAAGGTGATGAGGGTAGGGCTTTCGGGATTTCCTCACAAGCCCGCATTCATGAGATCATTTACATCGTGTGGTCATAAGAGGAGATCATGTCCAAGGTTGCGTTTGGAGCTTGGTGCACAGCTCCATCACCATCATCTCCACCTACCATGGGGTTTAAGGTACATGCAAAGTTGTCAAAGTTGGGATTGTTGTCGGTGCATTGGAAGGTCTCTTTGAACTCAAAATCGAAGGTTTTGCTATTCGATTTATCAAAAGAGGATTTGGATCGTCGTCGTTTTTCAAAGAATGTTTTCAGAGAATTCTCTATTAGATGGAGACCCCCTTGCCATTATGATAGGGCTTTAGATGAGAGAATGCCACAACAACCTTCAATTCGGTCTAAAGTGGTTGGTGTCCCTATTCATTTGCGTATTTTGCAGGTCATTAAGGAGATTTTCAGGCCTTTTGCTCGTGTGAAGAGATGTGAAGGTGTTGGGGTTTGTGAAGGTGATACTTCGACGATGTTGGTGGAGGTTGAATTGGGCATCGGTCGTAGGGCTCTAGAGAAGTTGATCCTGAGGCATGGGGGGTTGGCATGGTTAATTAAGTTGGAGATCCTCTCTCCTATTGTTGGGCCTCAAAGGTCGTTTGCGGAGGTGGCGGTCAGAGCAAGCAAGAGATCGGAGCGCCTCCAAGGCAAGCATGTGTGGAGGCCAATGACAGCACATAATTCGAAATTAGAACCAAGGAAGGTTGTTGGATCAAATCCTAATTTTGGAGAGAAGATGGCCAACTCATCCTTTTTTTTATTTGGGCGGGGGGGGCGGGGGGGGGGGGAAGGGGGAGGGGGAGGGGGGTGTTGTTTTTCCAAATTTGGAAAAACACCTACCTTTGATTGGGGCGGCAAAAGTGGCTGATGGTGCAGTTTCCAAAGGGGGTGTTGCTGCTGTGGAGAGAGCTGGTTCTGATCACATCCAACAGGTGGATGGGTTTGGGCGTAGCGAGTAGTGAGTCACTTTCCTTATTTGCTAATGGGCCAAAGGGGAATTTTTTTCAAAACGTGGGGGCTGTTGGTTCCATCTTCATGCCTGTGCAGGACCAAACTCCAATTTCTCAGCAAGGCAGTGCAGATTCCAGAGAGTGTGCTGCTTTTATGGGAGATGGGTTGAATCACTTTCAACATGTGGCAGCTGGACCCATAGATGGGTCCGGTGCGGTGAGTCTTTCATATTTGCTAATGGGCCAAGGGAGTCTTCTTTTTCAGAATGAAGGGGCTGTTGAGTCCAATTTCATTACTGTGCAGGACCAAGCCAATATTTTCCAGCAAAGTTCATGTAGAGATCGTCATGTGGATGTGGAAGAACAGTCTCTTGACAATAAACAGGTAGACACCAGACCTGAACGTGGGTCCGGGCGTGGTAAGTCCTCAGCCAATAATAAACTGCAGTGTGATTCTCTTGGGTCAGGTGTTGGGCTTGTTGGGTTGTGTGATGTTGCACTGCAGGACATTGACAACCGCGATTCACATTCATTGAAGTCAGTTGGTGTTGCTGACTTTGGAGCTCCAGTAAAGGATGCTGCAGTCATGGGGGACTGCGAACACGATGCGGGTGCTGAGACTGATATTTTGGAAACCCGTCCAGAGCTGCAAATGGCTGCTGCTGGTGAATTGTTTGTGGGTGTTTGCAGGCCAGCACTTTGTCAAGAACTTCATATTGAACCAGAGGTGGCAGATCGCCTAAGAAATGGTGCAAAGAAGGTTCTGGTCGAAGGGGTTCATAAGAAACTTTCCTGAAGCAAGTGGAATTAAATCTTTGAATCCCAGTAGGTCTGTTAATTCACGGCAGAAACAGTTGCTCAGGTCTTGTTACAAAAGAAAATTCACTTTCAAGAAGAAGATGGTAACAGATGAAAGCCATTCAAAACCCAAAGATAATGACGCAGTGGATAATTGTGTGGCAAGTGTGATACATGTGAAGAGATCAAATACAGGGGGTAAGAGTGCTGGACCTAATGTTTAATGTTCTATCGTGGAATGTTTGTGGTCTACCTGATGATGTTAGGAGATCCACTTTGCGGAGATATTTAGAGTGGAAAATTGATTGTGCACTTTTACAAGAGATGCACCTTGAAGAAATCAAAACAAAGATTATGAAGAGCCTATTTGGTAAACAGTTCACTGATTTTTTGAAGCTGAAGGCTTGTGGGAGGTCTGGTGGGTGCTTACTTATGTGGAATCAAGATGTTTTGGTCCTTAATTCGTAGATGGTTGCCACTAGGATGATCACAGGAATCTTCACTAGAGTGGCAAATGATTTATCCTTGGCAGTGTCATACGTGTACGGTCCATGTGACAATCCATCGAGGGCAATTTTTTGGAAAGAGCTGAGCCAATCAATGGCTTTCATTGATGGATGTCCATGGCTGGTCGAGGGGGACTTCAATGCCACATTCTCATCTCAGGATCGTCTCGATGGCAAGTTGGACCAGTATTCTTCTCACTTTCAAAGAGTGGTAGAGGAGTTGGATTTGATTGATTTGCCTACGTCTGAAGCTTTGTATACTTGGAGGAATGTTGCTAGTGCAACGTCGAGGCTTCCTTTGCAACATTGGGTTGGCGAAAGCTTTCCAGATGCAAAAATGGGGGTTAAAGACCAGCCATTCTCAGATCATACACTTATTGTGTGGTGTAGCAATGAGGGCCAGAGTTTTACTTCCTAATTTAAGTTTCAGAAGTCCTATCTTGCTGAATGTAACTTCGTGATTTTGTTCGTACCAAATGGCAGCAGGCACCATCTTGTGATTCTACAACGCGCACTTTAGCTGGAAAAATTCAGTTCTTGAGAAGGGCATTCATCATTTACAAGAAAGAACTCAAGGAAAAAAGGGAGGCAAGAAGGGTTGAGGTGCTTCATGGCATTTAGAACCTGGATAGGAAGGAAGAGCTACATCTGCTTTCTAAGGAGGATGGTAAGGAAAGGAGAATGTGAAGAAGACCGTAAATGTGAGATGGAATGGAAGCAGAAATCTAGGCAAATTTGGGTGAAACAAGGAGATTCCAAGACAAGATTCTTTCACGCTTTGGCAAGTGCAAGAAGACTAAATCTTTTGAGTTCTATAAGAGTTGGAGATGTCACCTTTAGATAGAGAGAGCATATTTGTGAAGCCATTCATCTACACTTCCATGAGTTCACGAGGAAGAGACCACCAGATGAGTGGAGAGACTTAGAGGCTCGGATATATCGCGTTTGAATGAGTCTATGAAGGGGGATCATCTCAGGAGGATTCAAGACAGGAGGTCTTAGCTGCAATACGGGGTTTGAAGGTGGAAGAGGCCCTAGGACCTAATGGTTTCCAAGTTTTGTTCTATAAGGAGATGTAGGAGGTGGTTGGGAGGGATGTCATGGCAACACTAGAGGTGTTCTTTAACGGGAATCACAGTTTTGAACAGTTGAATAAATTCTATTTATTCCTCCTTCCTAAAAGACCAGGTGCACAAACTATTAGTGACGACAGGCTAATCACTTTGCTTGGTGCTACCTTTTATTAAATGTCCAATTGGCTTTCATTAAGGGAAGGTCTTTGCATGAGTCTTTTATCCTGGCTGAGGAGATGACAATTGTGTGGTTAAGAAGTGGGAAAGAAGCTTTCATTTGGAAAGTGAACTTTGCCAAAGCCTATGATTGAATTTCATGGTCCTTGTAGGATATTTTGAGAAGAAGTTTCCCGAAGGCTTAGGTCCAACTCATGAAGAGATGCATTACCACTTCCTCTTTCTCGACGTTGCTTGATGGCAAATCCATTGGACTGTAGACCTAGCCACAGAGGGGAATTAGATAAGGTTGTCCTTTGGCTCCACACATTTTTCATGTTGTTGTGGACACTCTTGCGAGGTTGGCCTTCAAAGCTTGTGAGGGTGGTTTAGCTTCTGACTTCCATTTGTATGGTGATGGAAGTATGCTTACGCCAATACTACAATATGGTGATAATACAATCTTCTTTATAGAAGGGGGAAAAGGCAGTGCTAAATACATAGCCTCTTTGGTGAAGATTTTTGCTAAAATTTTCGATTTGAATATTAACGAGAGTAAATAGTAGTGGTCCCCTTTGGAATGGATAGAGTTTTTGCTTTGCTCATTAGTAAGGCTTTGGGTTCACCTTTGGTCCATTTACCTTTGGTATACCTTGGTCTTCCTTTAAGAGGGAAAAGGATGTTGTCCTTAGATTGGACTTTTTTTGTGGAGAAGGTGTCGAAAGACTCTGGTTGGGGTGGTAGGTTGCTTTCTAAAGGAGGACATTTGCACGTTTGGTGCTTTTGAAGTCGGTGCTCTCTTCCATTCCAACTTTTTATTTTTCTATTTTTAAACCACCAAAGAAGATTCTCTCCAAGTTGGATGGTATCCAAAAGAGATTCTTTTGGAAGGGTCTAGATCATGAGGGGAGGTTCTTACAAGCCATTATATGGAGCGAGGTTTGTAAGCCCAAAAAGCAAGGTAGTTTGGGTGTTTGCAAACTTAAGGAGTTTAACGAAGCTCCACTTTTGAAGTGGGCAGCAAGGATTTTCGAAGGTGGAGAGTCCATGTGGAATAGGCTTATCATTGATTCCTATGATTTTTCTTTAGATATTTGTGAGCGGGCTGTTTGTAGAAAGGGGGACAATACTTTTTGGAGATCGGTTAAAGCAAGTTATGGTGGACTATAAGCAGTTTTTTAAGTTGATTCTAGGAAGAGGGGATCTTTTTAAATTTTGGCAAGATGGCTGGACAGAGTAGGGTGTTTTATCCTCCTGTTTCCCGAAAAATTTTCAGCTGGCCGTTAATAGAGATGCTCATGTAAAAGATGTTTGGGATTAAGACACGAGTTGTTGGAGTATTATCTTGCTGGAAGTGACTTTCTCTGAATTTCAGGGACTAGTGCAGATGATTTCAGATTTGAAACCCAGAGATGAAGATGATAAGCTGATCTGGAGAGGGAAAGATTTTGCGGTATCCAAAGCCTACAAGTGTATTACCAAATGTGGTACTGATTTGTATGAAATCAATGCTGATTGTGCCCTGTTTTGGAAGCTGAAGATTCCCCTTAAAATCAAGTTGTTCCTCTGATTATTGCGAAGAGATGGACTGATCACAGATTCTGTAAGGAAGCAGTGGTTTCCACCTATTGATGCTTCTTGCCTGGTCTGCAATAGTGACGAGGAAGACTCCAATCACTTAATTACACGGTGTTTTCTCTCAAAAGATGTTTAGAGGGTGAGCAATATACCTGGAGCAGATTTTTCATCTATGGACAGCTTGTAGAACTGGTTCAGAAGCTACGTGCATGTGGGATGCCGCAGGGTGGATCAAAGTGGTGGCTACTCTGGAGTTTATGGTTGCAGAGAAATGGTGTTGTGTCCCAAAAGGAGTGTGGCCAGAAAATGTTGCTCGAGAGGCATCTAAACTCCCTGTAAATCCACTCCTTTTATTTTAATAAAACTTCTTAGATGATTACCGATCTCGAGTAAGCATCCTTTTCTTTCTCAAAAAAAAAAAAGATGGCATCCAACATTATCCCATGACACTACTACCACAACCATCATGATTGGCATCACATGCTTCAACTTCAACAGCAACAAGAGGCGGTTCAATTAGGGAATCAAGAGTATCAAGGCAACTCAAGAACACAACACTTAGATCTAGAGCAGAAATTAGGTTAAAATTTTCATTTTTTGAGTTACTTGCATATGTGAGACAAAATACCCAATAAGACATCATTGATTATCATGCTATGTTATCTTTTATGACAAGAGATCGCCACTGTTGTCATGCTTGAGTTACACCATCAGAGCAAGAAGACCGATAGAGAGAAATTTAGTTAAGATGGTTTTTTAAGGTAAGTAGCCATCCACTTCACTCCTTCATAAAATCAGAGCACACTTACAAATGTTGCATCCAAAGATCAGATAAAAAAGATGACTCCCTTCCTACATTATCAAGCCACATTCTTTTGTCCCTAAATATCTTTGCATTCCGTTGGAGCCTCAAGAACCAAAAGGCAGCCACTGCCTTTGTCCAGGTGGTGGTATTCGTATGAATACCATTCCTAAAGGATCCAAAAGCTATCCAGCAGTGAAGTGTTGACCCCATGCAATTGTAAATTGGACCACATCATCTTGGAGAAGTTACACAAGCAAAGCAGATGATGGATGTCCTCGTCAACCTAGGTACACAGAAAACAAGTCACATCAGCATTGTCTACAAGGTCTGTTGTTGCCAAAACCGAAATAGATGTGGTAGTAATGCATCTCTTCATCTATTGCACCTAGGTCTCCAGGAAGCATCTTTGCCTACCACATACAAGACCACAAAACCAAGCCATGTGCCTTTGAAAAATCCACCTTCTAGAGGACAAATGGTAAGTCAAATCTCCTCCATGCCGGGGAATAATGAGCAAGAGGGGGAGCAAGAGGGGGAGTGCGAGGAGGGAAGCGAGTGGGTGGGGGAGAGATGGCTCTGGCTGGACGGCAGTGAGGAGGAGGTCACGGAGGGGAGCGGAGCCGGTGCAGTGTTTCAAGTGCCTCGGGAGGGGACATGTTGCGGCGAGCTGTAGGGAGCCGGTGAGGTGTCTGCGGTGTGGTGGTCTCGGACATCGGCGGTGGGGCTGCGGGCTCCGTGGGCCGGGTGGCGGGGCTCCTCTGGGGACGACGAAGATGCTGCCACCTCCTCCAAAGGGGGCACCTCTCGTGGAGGTTGAGGCGTCGTGGTCGGAGGAGATCGGGACCTTGGAAGGGAGGTTGGCGACAGCTCTGGTAGCAGTGGTGCTAGAAGGGGAGGTGGATGTAGTGGACTTGAGAAGGGGCAGTCACGTCGTTCTTGGGGATCGGTTGGGGGACCTTTGGTGTGGCATCCCTCAGGAGCGGCCGCCTGTTGCTGCTAGGGCTTGGACAGGAGAAGCTTCGACGCCTGGCCTTCAAGGTGCTGCCGTGTGGCCAGGGTGTGGTGAGGTGGCAATGGCCGATGAGGTTGGATGGCGCCATGGAGGAGCGACCGCCGGTTGGCGGGAGGCAAAGGGTGCTAATTGAGGGGGTCCCTCTTTTCCTCCGTACGATGGAGGTGGCGGCAGTAGTGGTCGCTCCATTTGCGAGGCTCCGAAGCTGCGATGGTTTGGGTCTGAGATCGGTGGACTTGTCAAGGTTCGGGGTGTGGGTGGAGATTAAGCCGGGGAAGCAGCTTGCGAAGAAGGTGGTCCTCAGATGGGGGAGCTCCTCCTGGCTGGTTCAGGTCTCGCAGGGACCGGGAAGACCTCGGTCTTTCGCTGAGGCAGTGGTTGGCGGTGTGACGGCGGAGCTTAGTGGCGGAGGTGGCGTGCAGGTGGACAAGGGGCAGGCTGTTTTTGGGAAGACGGAAGAGCGCGACGATGATGGCGCGGCTGTTGCAATCCCCATGGTGCGATCTGAGGCAGACGAAAGGGCGAGGGTTTCAGAGGGAGTTGCAGGATTTGCGGAGGAGGCAGTGGAGGAGTCTGCGGCGCTAAGGGCGGAGGACCCTGCTGAGGTGGATCAGGGTCTTAAGGAGTACTGTCATGGCGGATCCGAGTCGGGCAGACTGGATCCGAAGGTGGGGAGTGGTGGCTTCGGAGGGGTATTTGGGTTGAGCTCCGCTTCGCACGAAGGTCCAGGACAGTCCTACGATGGCCGTGGTTTGGGGGCTTTGGAGGCGAGCCCTTGTCGTGACCTCAACCGGACTGACTGGGCAGTGATGAGCGATACAAATGGTGAGGTGAGGCGCGTGCAGAGGTGGAGACCGAGGAAGCCGCTACTGCAGCGGCTAACATACAGGCCGAGGTGGTCCTATCAGAGGGGGAGGGTTGCGACCGCTCCGGCTAAGAGTGAGGTTGGGGATGGCCAGTGTCGGAGGATGGTGGAGTCTGGCATCGATGCACCAGCCGGTAGGCGAGGGGAGGTGTCGACAGTGGGCTTGGAAGGGGGCGGAGGTGATGCGAGGGATGGGGCGATGGTTGCTGTTGGAGAGGTCAGGCAGCGGGTGGCTGGAGCTGGAGGAGGTGCTAGGGCGATGGAGGGTGCAGTAGAGGTGGGAGGGGCTGGTGAGGCGGAGGCGCAGGCTGTGGAGGAGGGTGCCTCGCTGGGGGGGGCAGATGCCACAGGACCGGGTGGACAGGGTGGAAGTGGACAAGGCAAATGCTGCAAGACCAGGTGGACTGGCGGGCAATGCTGGGAGGGGGTTGCCCGGTAGGCTTATGGAAGTGGAGGGGGAGGTAGACAGGGTGGCTACGGAGGTGGGGTTCAGGCATATGATGCAAGGGGGAGTCTCTCGAATTTCTCAATGACTAAGGTCCTTTCGTGGAATGTGAGAGGATTAAATGACCCCTCCGGGCGGGCAACGTTGTGTGGGTATATTCAGAGGTGGGGTCTTAAGGTGGTGTTTCTCCAGGAGACAAAGTGGGGGAGCTGTGACAGGAGATTGTGGAAGGAGGTAGGGGGGAGCGGTTTTGGGGAGTTCTTGGCCCTGGATGCGATTGTAAGTGCGGGTGGAATTGTTGTTGTGTGGAAGGATAATGCTTTCTCCTTGCTGGACTCGATGGTCGAGTCCCATGTTGTTACTGTCAGGTTGCAGAGGCGTTGGGACAATCTTTGCATGCTCTTCTCCTCGGTTTACGGTCCGACGAATAGTGGGAGGAGGCACGCTCTATGGGAGGATTTGGGTCAAGTCGTGGCAGCGTATCAGGGGGTACCGTGGTTGATTGGAGGTGATTTTAATGTCACTTTGCTGGCGGAGGATAGACCGGATGGTTGTGGGGGGGTGGACCAAGGTTCTGAGGCTTTTGCGGGATTTGTTGCGGCGCATGGGTTGGTTGACATGCCACCCTCCTGTCACTTCACCTGGAGGAGCTCTGGAGGACAGCGGTCTTGGATTGATAGATTTTTCGTCTCGACGACGATGGCAGATTCGTTCCCTGTGGCGGAGGTTAGACCCCTAGAGCGGCCGTTCTCGGATCACACTCCCTTATTGTAGGTGACGAATGAGGGTTGGACACATGGAACGTATTTTAAGTTCGACAAGGCCTGGCTCCTTGAAGAGGGATTCAAGGGGCTGGTGGAGAGGTGGAGATCTGTTCACGCGGATGGCTTGGCAGCTGCCAGATTAGAAGCTAAACTGTGAGACTTGAAGTCCTTCCTCAAGGTCCATAAGAAGCAAATTGAGGAGCGTGGGAAGAGGAAAGATGAAGCTCTCAGTGAGATTGCACGGCTGGACTTGGCTGAGGATGTTGGCCTCCTTTCTGATGTTGATAGGGGGAACAGAGCGAAGCACTTGCAGGTGATACAAGAGGAAGATCGAAAGGTGGAGATGGAGTGGAAGGTGAGGTCCAGGCAGAGGTGGCTCAAGGAGGGTGATTCTAACACCCGATTTTTTCATATGGCTGCATTAGGAAGGAGGAGGAACTGGATCGATAGGTTAGTGGTGGAAGGGGAGGAGTTTGTAGGAAGAGATGTGGTAGGTGGGGTGGTTGCGAGGTACTTCAGAGAGTTTACCGGGAGGAGGCAAGGGGGAAGATGGAGGTGGTTGGGATCCGAGGTACCACGGATCGGGGATGCAGAAGCTGATTTCTTGACGGGTCCATTTGAGGAAGATGAGATTCACAAGGCAATCTGGGCGCTGAATGCTGATGGGCATCCAGGTCCGGATGATTTTCCAGTTGCCTTGTATAAGGAGTTTTGGCCAGTGGTGAAGGAGGATGTGATGCAGGTCTTATAGGGGTTCAGAGATGGAAATTCGGGCTTCAACAGATTGAACAAGTTTTACATGTTTCTGTTGCCAAAGAAGGAAGGTGCTGAGGAGATCTAGGAGTACAAACCGATAGCTCTCTTGAATGTTATCTACCTGATTGTGGCTAAGCTCTTGGCGAATAGGCTGAGGAAGACCTTGGCTAGGATTGTGGATCCGGTACAGATGGCTTTTATCCCTGGCAAAAATATTTTGGAGGGGTACGTGATGGCCTCGGAGATCCTGTTGTTTTGGAAGAGTAGGAGGAAGGCTTTCATGTGGAAAGTCGATTTCAGTAAGGCTTATGACTCAATGCAGTGGTCCTTCCTTTGGGCATCCTTGATGAAGAGGGGTTTTCCACCTGTGTGGATCGACTGGATGAAGAGGTGTGTCACCACGACGTCGTTCTCGATCCTTATCAATGGAAACCCGACAGGGGGTTGGATTCAGCCGAGAAGGGGGGTGAGGCAGGGGTGTCCTTTGGCTCCAATGCTTTTTGTTATTGCAGCAGATGCACTTGCGAAGGCAGCTAAGAAATCGTGTAAGAGGAACTTGGTGAGGGGTTTCTCTTTGGAAGATGGGACGAGCATTCTGTTACTGTAGTATGCGGATGATACGATTTTTTTAATAGAAGGCAGGGAAGAGGAATCCAGGAGGATGCGGATCTTGCTTTTCTTGTTTGGCGAAGCTTCAGGTCTGCAAATTAACCTGTCTAAATCAGAATTTGTCCCTTTTAATTTGGCAGAGGTAGAGACAAGGGAGTGTAGCTTGGGTCTTGGCACAAAACAGGTGAAGCTACCGATCAGATACTTGGGTTTGCCGTTGACTCATGGTAGGATTTTGGTAAAGGACTGGCTCCCCTGATGGAGAGGTTGGAGGGGAGGTTGGCGGGTTGGGTGTCCAGGCTTTTGTCGAGGGGTGGAAGGCTGGTCTTTCTCAATGCAATTCTGGCAGCGATGCCGTCGTATTTCACCTCTGTCCTGAAGTTGCCCCGGCAGGTCGTCTTAAGGATGGAGAGGCTTATGAGGAATTTCTTCTAGTCCAATCAGGGGTCGAATGGACCTGGTGCCAGGTTGGTGGAGTGGGAGGAGGTTTGCAAACCGGTGGAGGGGGGGCTTGGGGTGAGGGACCTGGGGAGGTCTAATGATAGCCTGTTGGTGAAGTGGGTTGGGAGCCTCTTGGAGTATAGGGAGGATTTTGTGGGTAGGGTTTACAGGACGGCTTATGGTGGCCCGCTGCGTTGGGATCTCCTGATATCTCCGTCGAGGGATGCTTCTCACTTCTTGAAAGGTTTGTCAATGGTGGCTCCTAAGGTGCAGGATTGTTTTGTACCGGTGGTGGGGACGGGGGAGATCTTCAGGTTCTGGCAGGATGATTGGACAGGGCAAGGTGTGCTCGCTAGAAGATTTCCGAGACTTTTTGCTATGTCCCAGAGCACAAAGGCGTCAGTGGCTAAAGTTTGGGAAGGTGGGTGGTGCCCATCCTTTGCAGGGAATCTTTCAGATGCGAGAACTCACGGTTTCCAGAGATTGCTTGAAGAATTAGAAGGTCTACAGCCGACGTCCGGAAATGATATGTTTGGATGGGATGAAGGTGAGTTCTCAGTGGGGGCTGCGTACAGGAGATTGTCCGACGGGGACTCCACAGGTGATTTGAATCTGGTGAGAGATTGTAGACAGGTTTGGAAGGCTACGTGTCCATTGAAGGTTAAGATTTTTACTTGGCTGCTTAGGAGGAGGAGACTCGTGACTAAGGTTTGGAGGGCGAGATGGGCTCCTGGGGAGTGTAAGGTTTGCCCGTTGTGCGGAGGTGAAGATGAAGAGGTTGACCACCTTTTCTTCACCTACCTGTTTGTCGTACATATTTGGAGTCGTATGGGAGAGGGGTGATGGAACTGCCGGTCTTTTGATGGGTTTTGGTGCAGCTTCAGAGGTGGAAGGGGTAATGCTGGGCAGAATGTCTTCCGTACGAAGGAGAGAGCCAGACCGTTGGCAGTCCTATAGGGCATCTGGTTGGGTAGGAATGCTGTAGTCTTCAGAGGCCAGAGGCCTTATGTAAAGAATTTTGTGGAGTCTATTACTATTTTGTTTAAACTCTGGAGTGAGTCCTTGTGAGTGAGGGGTCTTGATGTTTGCCCTTTGTATTGGCAGTGGCTGTTGTTTCTCTCTTTAATATATTTGAGTAATTATCACCCTGGATAACTACCCTTTCCTTTTTCAAAAAAAACTCCTCCATGCCACCACCATCTCCTCAAAAAGTATGAAGGATTCCTGTAACAATCTTCCTCGAAGGAACGTAGACTATACAGGACAAATTAGATAGGGCAATACATTTCGCAAATGATTGGCCAACACCTTCACAATAATCAAATACAGCATTAGACAATGCAATCGAGTGGAAATCATTAATCCCTAAGAAGAAATAGAATTTATTGAGTCGCTCAAAACCACGATTATCTATCCAAAATTCCTGAATCATGGACATGAAATCCTTGACAACCTCCTAAAATTCCTTGTAGAATAGCACCAACAAGCCACCAGGACCTGGTGCACCTTCATACTTGAGGCCACAAAGCAAAAATAACCACTTCTTCAGACATCTCTAAGCACAAGTCTTCCCACATATTATCATCCAGTACAAACATACTAGACGCACCCAGCTGCCACACCCTCGATGGTCATTTTCTAGTAAAATCATAATAATGCTCTTGAATAGCATTAGCAATCTATCTCCTCTCTATTAGGACCTCGCCTCCAACTCAAAGAGTAGTAATGAGATTTGATTGCCACCAAGCATTTGCTAACAAATGAAAGAACCAAGTATTGGAGTCCCCTTGCCAAAGCCACAATTGTCGTGACTTCTGTCTCCACTCAATCTCTTTATGCTCCTCCTGCTTGACCACCAACTGCCATCATCGCCTCTCTCCTTGTTCACTTTCCAACGAGGTCTAAGTGTCCTCAATTCTGTCCAAGGCCGACACCCCCTCCAACACTTCCTACCTCACATGCTCACACCTTTTCTTTAATCTCCTTGTAGGTGATGACAGCTGCACTTAGGTGCTAGATTCTTTCTACTAATGTACGTATTGCAAAGGAAGAGGAGGAACCCATCCCCATTTGAGGTGCACAAAATCACGAAAGTTGGGTTCTAATAGCCATGATATTTGGAATTTAAAGTAAGACGTAAACGAAACCCCTTCATTGCTATCCTAGACCAGCAGGGTGTGATTAGAGAACAACCTCATGCTCATAGTGGCGTCTGCCATCTGAAAGCACTCCAACTCCACTAAATAGAGAAACTTGTCAATCTTGGACCTAGAGCCTGTGGTATTCCTCCACATGAAAGTCGCACCTGAGATCGAAATATCATATAATTGCAACTCATCAACCAAGCCCACAAAGCCTGCCGTAGCAAATCCGTTCTTCCATCAGGTCAATCATCCGAAGAGAGGGTCACATTGAAGCCACCTCTCATAAGGCAAGGCCTTCATCAACAAAGACTGAGGCCTGTCTAAGTTCCTCCTGAAGAACGGGTCTAGCACCATCCTCGCATAGGTCATAGATCAAGGATGCAACAAAAGATGTCCCACCAACAATCTAGTAAAGGCACCAAAGAACATTCAGGTTTTAATTTGAGAATCTATCAGCACAAAGTTGGTCGCATTTAAGGCCATCAAAATCCCTCCAAACCTTCCAACGACATCAACTAAGATCATGGATGTGAGGAGATCACCACCTAATTGTCTTTCGACTCTTTCATCCAAAACCTCTAGGTAAAACTCCTAAAGAAGTGCAATATCAATCTTCTACTCACAAATACCACAGAAGTGATGACCTTCATGAGTGGTCCCGCAGACCCCGCACAATACAACATAGCACCTTAACCATGAGATGCGACAGTGCCCTCCTAAGCACCTGCTGGTGACCTCTTCTTGGCATCAACCACCATTCCCACTCTATCATTTGCCAAGCAAACAAAGATCCCATTAGAAATCAATGTACATTTAGGCCTCTTCTTCTTTATGTGCTTCCTCATGTAGCACAAGTTGTAGAGTAGCCCTTATTTAGGGAGAAGAAGGCGACTGCCCTTGGACCTACGGCTCGAGGAGGTGCTAGCAAGCCTCCTCAGAATCCCTTAATCGCCACCACCTACCACCATCGCTATCATCAACGCAGCAGAGGTGCTCCGAGTCCCTTTCAACATCTCCACCAAAGCAACAACAAATTTTAGGGCCTGCTTCTCAACTCGATCATTGGGGCTGGAGTCTCGCCTAAAGTGAAGCCCTCTACAAAGGAAACTAACAAGTGACCACACACACTAGCAGTAACGAATGGTTGATCACAAGTAGAAGAATCTCCCACAAGCATCGCGGTTGGATTAAGGGTCAATCTGTGGGGCTCTATTGGCTTCGCAAGATGATCATCGAGCAGCATAAACGAAGATCGAAAAAAAGAAGACACAAAAGAGGCACCCATAGCAGGCATTGGGTTCGACCCATTACCGCGACCATCGCCTAAACCAGGATAAAAAAATAAAGCCAAATACAAAGGGGGCTTTACACGTACTAGGTCCGGATTTGCCTTCAGATCCGAAATCGCCCTATACAAGATTTTCCATATTTGGCTCAATCATATCCCTACCCGATCCGATCTCGAGGTTTGGCGAATTGACCTCCTCATCCTATAGCAATTGAGGAGTCACGACATTCAACCTTCCTTAATTGCGAGCACCCAAAACGAAAGGAGCAGCATCAATTCCGAGATTCACGTGATTCCTTGGATCCACACCATTCGACTATGAGGCCTTACATGCCATGCTAACGCCACCATGTCACCGACCACTGACAATGAAGAGGATGCAAGGAACTCAACGTAGGTTTTCTTCCCCACCTCTTCAACACTGATGATACAAGAAGATCCACGATGTTGAAGAAGTTGTAAAGAGATGTCTGCAACATCCCTAACCCCCACCATTGCACCCACCCAGGGGAGATCTTCACCCTCCAAACCTAATCGAGAGCAACTAGTCAAGCATCAGAAGTCAGGTTGTGTAAAGGAATGTCAAGCTGACTTAGTCAGCAACCAATGCTTCCACAACCTCTAAAGTACAAAGGTGTAGAGGAATGCCTCTCAATCGGATATCGATCATTAGCCCCAATGGCAATTGCTCGTCCATCACTCCATCATACTCCAACACCTTGCGCGATCATACTTCACCATCACCAATAATTAAAGAATGAAACTGCAGCAATCCAAAGTTCCTAAGCATGCTAGCACAAAGGACTTTCCTATCATCCACCCAAGCCACCTCCAACGATTAGATGCAAAAGGTCGTACTACCTTTTATATATCGACTGTAAATGGGTTTCCTCCCAGGACGTCGATGAGAGACCCGACCAGAGAACGACCCACATTGTGTGAGGAGACCAAGGGGAATGACCTCCCTCAACCGACCCCCACCCTCCAAAGACTAGCACGAAGGCATATTCATAGGAGTCACCATCAACTTCATCATCGAACACTGCCATTGATGATGACCAATTCCCTGACACATTACGCATACCATAGAGTCGCGGCAATCACGCACGAAATGTCCACGTGCACATCGAAGGCAACTAACCTCTCGCTCCCCGCGACAAACATTTTGTCGATGCTTATTTGTACATTGCCAACCATACACAACTATCCATTCTCCACCTCCCTTACCCACCTATCGCACTTGCTCATGCTCTCCCTCACGCTCCCTCATTCATCCCCGATAAGAAATTATGGCTTTAGTTCTAGTTAAGATGATAGTTTTTTCAAATTTAGTTAGAATGATGGCTAAATTGGGCAAAATCCAATTAAAATATTGATGAATTATTACTTTCGGTGAACCTATTTTTTTTAAAGGAGAGAGAGGGTTAGCAAAGATTATTAGCCCCCCTAATTTCATTAATCGCAAGATCTCAATAGTCAATACATCAATAGTTACAAAGCATGTTATGGTGGTATAAAACTCCATCCACATATTTCCTCTCCCTTCTAAAGATGACCCCGTTATGCTCAAGCCAAAGGCACGATAAGTCCTTCAAATGGTATAGTAAGGGTCCCATGGATGCTCGACCCAAAGTCAACATGCATTTCATATGTTTTCCCTTTCATTTCTAATAGTATGCAATATGTGCATATGTGACTTAGTTTCTAATAGTTAACATTTTTTAAGAAGAGAGCATATTTCCCTTATATGATATTCTAAAGATATAATTCCAAAAGTTAAAAATTGTAGACATAAAAATGAGACCTCAAAGACTGTGAAAAATAGGGAAGGAGGAATCATAACAATCGTCACTTATCAAAATTATCATCAACATAGACTACCAAGATAATATACCATAGCCACGGCACCTAATGGAAAAAAAAATAATCAAGTGTGAATCTAATAAATCTAATCTTCTTAACCTCATTGCTTAGTTTTTCCAACCATATATTGTCTTCTATGGTCAACACACATAACCCCTCCCCCCTCAACCCTTTAGCCAGGAGATCATAACATATACACCTCCTTGTCGTAATATAAAAATGTATTTTTTACACCAAGCAGAGAGAAGGCCAACCCTATTGTAAGGAACAAAGAGTCAGTCCACGTGGCAGTCAATCTTGGGCACCAAGGGGCACCGACCCAAGGGTAGTATTTGAGATTTCTTTAAGTCCAAGTTTTGTGTTTTTTTGGTATGATTAGGTGTCAAATTAGTTGAGTCAATTAAGGATAAGTTTTAAGTGTTTGATTAGATTGAAATTTGGTTTATTTCCTGTTGTAGAGGATTAGGATTTTTTCTCTCTATAAAAGAGAACCTTTTGAAATCCTTTTATCTTGAGTTGAATGCATTCATTTTCTAATATCTCCTCCAACTCCACCGCCGACTCTCTCTCTCTCTCTCTCTCTCTCTCTCTCTCTCTCTCTCTCTCTCTATTTTCACGCCAAACAGTCCCAACTTAAACTGTTATCCAATGCCAAGAGCCTCCACATGCGCCAATCTTCACATGGTATCAGAGCAAACGATCTAGGCTCTTGACGTCCACGTTTTAAAGATACGGTCAAGAGGATTCACGCACAAGAGCACTTGTGCGTGGGTTCTTGCGTCAACAATCAGGCCACACATGTGGTTTTGCCTCCAACGTGGGAATTCGTGCTACCAATTCCTTGGAAGATCTTAGCACTTACACAAGGCACAAGGATTCGTGCGGGGATTCTTGGTGAATCCTCCTCGTGACATCCAGCGGCTTACGCAAAGTAGGAGGATCGCAGATTGGAGATGACAGACACCACCACAACCGAAGCCGCATTGTCAACAAAAGAAGGCAAGGTGGTTGTTCAAGGAACAACTATCAAGTTTCAAAATGCTTCCAACTACGTTTTATGAGCCCGTGCATTCAAGATATTTGTTGAGGGCCAAGACAAACTCAACATCCTACTTGAAGAAGCACCGAAACAAAAGGATCGAGTCAAGAAGAAGCAAGAGAACTATAGTCATGAACTGATTAATGAACTCCGTAGATCCAACCATCGCCTTGAACATGCTCTACGAAAAGAGCGAGCATGAGATTTAGACGGCCTTAGAGAAAAGGTATGCCCAAAAATCTTGTAATGCACGTATTACTGATCTTTATACTCGTATATGGGCAGCTAGTCAGGGAGGTCTCTCCTTGACTAAGTATTATGAGAAGACAGAAGCTTTGTTCGAGAAGTTGGACATCTACGAGCCTAACTATTGCGACAAATAGGGGAAGACGTGCAGTTTAGAAGGCTACCAAGTTTTTATCAGGGTTACACCCCCATTATCCAGTCACTCGTTATCAGATCCTTGCATCCGATGAGAAGATGGATCTTGAAACCATCTTTATCCATCTTGAGAAGATAGAAGTTTCAAAAGTTGAGAGCACACCAAAAGACGACAACTCCACACTGCGATTCCAGAGATAGGTGTGGGGTGTGGAAGAGGATGTGGCCAAGGTCCAGGTGACATCTATCCTCCGTGTCAACCCTGTGGACACACAAATCATCCACAAGAGAGAAGTTGGGATAGGTTTGAGAGATCACCACGTGGAGCTACTAGTACCTCATGTGTGGATTCTCTCGTGCCTATCGATCTTGAGAAAATATGAGCTATTTTCCAAGAAGACCAAGAGAAGAAGACTACAACGATTGTTGCAAAGACCATTGAAGTTGCTAAAAAACCGACGACTTCGGAGGTCACAAAAGGTTACACCATGGCTCCTTCAAACAAGAACATCAAGCTAGAAGAAAAAGAATGGTAGGGCATCTAGCTCCATGTTGAGAAGGAAGTCATTGACCTCCCGATCTCGACTTAAGGGGAAGTGTGAGAAATAAAGGCCACATGGCAGTGCCACATGACAGTCGATTTTGGGCACCAAGGGGCCGACCCTAAGTGTAGCATTTGAGATTTCTTTTAGTCCAAGTTTTGTGTTTTTTGGTATGATTAGGTGTCAAACTAGTTGAGTCAATCAAGGATATGTCTTAGATGATTTGATTAGATTGGGAGTTGGTTTGTTTCCTGTTTCAGATTAGGATTTATTCTCTCTATAAAAGAGAACCTTTCGTAATCCTTTTATCTTGAGTTGAACACAATGATTTTCCAATATCTCCTCCAACTCCTCTCCTCTCTCCAACGCCGACTCTGTCTCTCTTACTGTTTTCACACCAAACAGTCCTTGCGTGGACTATTCTCCAAATGCCAAGAGCCTCCACGTGCGCCAATCTTCACACCTATCATTTGTAACAAATAAAACATTTTGAATAAAGCTCAGCCTTGCAATAAGTCAAAGTCTCAAAATAGTCAACTCCCTGAATCTATGTAAATTCCTTTGTTGTGCTTTTAATCTTTCAACGGTTCTATCTAGTTGATAGTTAACTATATACAACATTTGCATCCAACTACATTAGAATTGGAAGGATGAGGAAATAGCACCCAAGTTCGTCAAGGCAAAGGGCATCCATCCTCTTATCGATCACTTTCTTCCATCTTACTTCCTACATTGCCTCTACATAGTTCCTTGGCACCATAGTACTCATCAAGGCAAGTGAAAACAATCCGCGAGATGAACTATCACAAAAGTATCATGAGACAAGATACGGAGCAAATGATCATACCGGTTTCCTCCATGAAACAGGTAAATTTAAGTCCATCCGAGCTAGAGACAGAAGAATCTAATGCAAAAATTGGTGGAGGGGTTATATCAAATAGACCATACATAAAACTACATGAAGAGCAATAGAATTAAGAATGATGCTTCATCTCGGCTCTAGTGGGCTTGAAAGCGATGAGTCCACAACTTAATAGTGCTGCCTTCCTTAAAGAAAAGTAAGCCACTGAAAGAAAGTAACATTGACATTGAATAAGCATTAATTTCCCTTCTGGGTTCTAGGATATCTCCCAAAAACACATCTAGTGGCCCTAGGAGGTAGTTTGTCCTTAATACCAAAATGATAAGCAAAGTAGGTACACCCAAAACATGCAAACGTAAAGGAAAATTATTGGAATCAAGATGTAACTAAAATGGAATCTCCCCCTTCAACACGACAAGGTTGAGAGATAAATAGCAGTAAGCACTGCATCCCCTAAAAATGCTTAGGCACTATCATGAGAATGAGTAAAGTTCAAGCAATGTCTAAGATATCTCACATTTTTCTTTCAATAACTCCATTTTGTTGAGATTCGTGAGCACGAGAGGTCTAACATATAGTAAGTACCATTAAACATAGAAAGATTACAAAACTTTAAATCATTATCATTGCACGGAATTTCATTAGGAAAATAAAAATTTTAAACTTCCATGAAGCACTTTGTTACATTTAAAATCTCGAGGCCTATCCTTTATTAGAAATACCAAAGATAAATGACTAAAACACCATTAAGTAAAGCAATAAAATAACAATGACCAACAGGACTACCCACATGACATGGTCCCCATACATCACAAGGAGGGAAGGAAGCACGATGATGTTTTCCAAGTTGGCATGCTTCACACTTAAAGGTGGTAGATAGTGATAGATCAGGAAACATCTATTGAGTTTGTTAGAGTTATAATGTAAAGGGGTGTGCATATTTTTATTTTTTTTTCCAATCTTTAGGCCTACCATGTACTTTTCCCAAAGGTCTCTCTAGTCTCTATATATAAATTGCCCTCGGGCTACGTTCTCGAATAACACGCTCATTCTTTTCTTCTCACATGGTATCAGAGTGGGGTAGGTCCTAAACTCTTCGTGCTCGGGTACCTTCTCCATCAAAAGCCCTAGGGGATAGAGAGAGAAAACCTCTTTTTTCTCTCTCCTCTAATCTCCTCGTCTCCCCACCCCCGCCCCCACCCCTCCTCACCGACAGCAAGGAGACACCAAGACCACTCGTATGCAACCAGCAGCCTCGCGTGGGGCCACTGCATCCTAACAGCAACCCAACAACGCTCCCAAGACCAGCATCGCCTCTTCCCAGGCAGCCCCTTCGCCCAACACCATGCCTACTACTACTGGCGCAGCCTGTTACTACCACTGTCAAGGCCTATTTATGTTTTAGATGCTCCCTGATGGTGACCTAGCTTGTGATCTTGGACTTGGGTTGTGGTTCATGTTATCCCATGGCCCAAGGAGATTGATCTATTGCTAAAATCAAGGTGCTAGTATGTTGCACGCTTAATTTCAGATCTAAGAAGTTGATTTGGCGATTCTCTTAGCCCCAACATGGCTTTGTCTGGACCTTCATCTTCTAATATCAAGTCGATGTCTACCTTAGCCTCTTTAATGCTTCAGGGCATGACCAGGAAACTCAATGGTGCCCAAAATTGTCTCCTATGGTCTCAGGCATTTAAGATATTTGTTGGTGGCCAGAAAAGACTTGTCTTCCTTATTGAGTCTCCAGCTATTCAGAGTGTAAAGTTTGAAAAATGGGAGCAGGACAACTATCATGTGATGAATTGGATCATGAACAATGTAGAGCCTCATATTGCTGCAAATCTACTCTACAAGAAGACCACCAAGGAGATATGGGAAAGTCTAGCCAAGAAGTATTCCCAGAAATCCAATCACACATGTCTCTCTAACATATATCATCGCATATGATCCTCCATACAGGGAAAACAAGCGTTGGTAGACTACTACACGAAGATGAAGGGGCTCTTTAAGGAACTCAATGTTTCTAGCCATCTTACCGTGGCACTCAGACTAGTTAGAGGCAAACTTGGCAAGTCTACTGGTTTCTAGATGGTCTCGATCCCCGATTTTCATCAGTTAGGGAGCATACTTTCGCCCTAGATGAGATCCCTAATCATAAGATGGTGTATGGACGACTTCAGAAGATATCACTGATGCAGGCCTTATAATGGTTTCTACTACACATCTCAGATGCCTACTGTAGAGATGATGGCCTTTGATGTTTTTGGAGGCCATGGTAGATTCACTAGTGGACACACATATGGTGCTGGTCGGGGCCGTGGTCGTGAATGTACATACGATCCTTGTATTCATTGCCAGAGAACAAACCACCCATTAAAGAAGTGCTGGGCTAAATTTGGCTATCTTCGATGAACTACTACCGCTACCATGGTTCAAGGGGAGACTGTTCCTACTCCACTCCTAGACCGCCTCCTGCTCCTACTCCACCTACTTTGACAGTAGATGACTATGCTCGCCGAATGATGATCCTGTGACAATCTACACCTCCAGTCATGACTACTGCTTCCTTGACTACGACAAGTAATTCAGCCAACTTGGCTACTACTTCCTCCTTAACTTAGGTGGCTGATTCAGGTGCTTCCAATTACCTAACAAGGAGGATGCTCTTTTATTTGTGCACAAGGCACCTGTTACCTCAATCTGTCTTTCCAACGGATCATACTCCCCTGTTGAGAGGAATGCGTGATGTTCAGTGCCACATCTAATAATGTGGATTGTTGAAGTGTGTGGTGGCCTATAAATAGGCTTGTACCCCCTCAGTTATTCTTTGAGAAGAAACAAAGAGATGCCCATAGGGCCACTTCTCCATAGTTTTCTCTCCACTCTTTATGAGTAGGGGGTCCACGTAAACCCAAGTGCTCTTTATGTAATGCTTTTGATATCTTGTTATTATACTTCCGCTTATTATATTCTTCAACTTGATATCAAAGCAGTTTAATTCTTGGGTTCATTTTTATTGTCATATTTATCATTATAGTGTTGGAGTTTATAATTGTTCATATAATCAGTTAAGCAAGTTGAAGATTCAGCAGCGTCAATCAAGCACAATCTTGCGTGGCCTCCATTGCACGGCAAGCGTGCACTCGATTGTGCGAAGATGGCAATGCTGATGGAGATGATGCAAGCAACAACGACGAGGATATCGAAGAAGACCGGAGCAAAAGAAGAGAAGTAGCCATCGCTGTAGAGGAAGAAGGCGATGGGGGTGAATACAACGGCGCACACTGGCGAAATCAGTGTGGTCTGCAGCAACGCTACCGCTACACCAGAGAAGGCCTCGTGGAGGCAAGGTGACGATCTCGCATGGGGTCGAGCAATAGCAAGGAGGTGGCGCTGTGCTACGTCCTTGGGCGACGCTCGAAGAAGTTACACGAAGACGAAGAAGGGTCGTGCGATCCATGCAACAGCAACAATGGTGGCGATGAAGTCAACGAGAAGGAGATCGCGATCTCGATCTGGCAACGTGAATCTCACCCAAGATCTTGCGAGTCAGGAGGCACTAATCAAGCACTGCCATTAAAGGGAGGAGCAGAGTGCGGTGCAGGTCTTGCTCGACCATGTGAAGGAGATTTGAGGTTTTCTTTGATGCCTTTGTTTGTTTAAGCCTTGTTTAAAGAAAAAAAGGGAAAGGAAGAGGTTGGCAGAAATAAAAAGAGGATATCAAAAAAAAAAAGGGAAGAGAGAGAAAAAATCAGAAAAAAGGGAAAAAATATTGAAAAAGAAAGAAAGAGAAGAAAATAAAAAAAAGGGAGTTTGAATTAAAGAAAAAAGGGAGAGAAATTATTTTATTTGTGATATTTTTTCTTATTGTTATATTTTTCTCCTATATGAGTATGGGAGAAAGGGGAAGTGTAGATGCCTATTATAGTCACTCCTATTTGGAAGTCCCTTTGTTGTAGATCACCACATGAGAAGCTACAAATCTAGGAGGTCTAGAGTTTCGAAGTCTCTAAAGGAGAGAAATTCAGTTTCGAGGTCATCAAATAAAGGGCCCATGTTAGGTTTTATGTGAGAGATCCAATTTTGTAAACTCCGGAGAGGGCGATCTAATTTCATGATCTTCAAAGGAATATCTATTTCAGAAATACTGAATGAGGAGCCACCAGCACCAGTTGAGGTCTCCATAGGAGAAGCCCTTGTCAGAGACATCGATAGTTCCTTTAGCAGCCCCAGCCCATGTTCCTACCAACAAGCGAGAACCAGTTGAGAGTGTTGTGTTCTACTATAGAGTAAGGATTGTGTTTTGTTACAAGCTGAGCATTCTATACTTCAACTTTAGGGGGAGTGTTAAGAGGAATGTGTAGTGTTTAGTACCACATCTAGTAATGTGGATTGTTGAAGTATGTGGTGGCCTATAAATAGACTTGTACCCCCTCAGTTATTCTTTGGGAAGAAATAAAGAGACTCCCATAGGGGCACTTCTCCCGTGATTTTCTCCCCGCTCTTCATGAGTAAGGTTTCCACATAAACCCAAGTGTTCTTTATGTGAAGCTTTTGATATCTTGTTATTATACTCCCACTTATCATATTATTCAACTTCCCCTGTTACTGGAGTAGGGGAAGTTCACTTTTCTAACAAGTTGAAGTTGTCAAATGTTTACTATGCATCGGAGTTTCAGTTTATTGTCTGTTTATAGACTTTGTAAGGATCTTGGTTAACATGTGATTTTTTATAAGCCCTTTGTCAGGACACCCAGATGGAGATGATGATTAGTGGGGGGATTGAGCGTGATGACCTCTACTACATTGATATTCCTCAACTTTTCACTAGTGCGGCATCTGTCTCTTCTGACCCGGTTACCTAGCATCATCGTCAGGGGCATCCTTTTGTCTCGTGGCTACGAAAGATGTTCGCTGAGTCTTCCATTCCAAACAGTTTTGATTGTGAAGCTTGTCATCTTGGCAAGCATCGCTGTATTTCTTTTCCCAGCAAGCAAAATAATAAATGTTCTATTGCTTTTGATTTAATTAATTGTGATATTTGAGGTCCCCGTCGAATAAACCACCAAGGTGTTTACCGGTATTTTACTATCTTTGTTGATCATTTTAGTTGGTTGTCGTGGACCTTCTTGATGAAAGACAAATATGATATTGTTATTGTTATTCCAAAACTCTTTAATGAAGATCAAAATTTCTATCCCATATGCATCAAAGTGTTTCGCAATGATAATGCTTTAGAATTTATGCAAACTAATGTGAATGATTTTCTTTCTGCTAATGGTATCCTACACCAGACATCATGTGCTTACGCTTCACAACAAAATAGGGTTGTCGAACAAAAATTGCACCATCTTCTTGACATCACCAAAACTATTATGATTGCCATGAATGTTCCTAAAAATTTTTTGGGTGATGTCATTCTACCTATTAGATTAATCGTCTTCCCTCACCTATACTTGATGATGACACACCCTTGCTTCTCTTGCAGCCTGATACTACCATGTTTGCATTACCACTACAGATATTTGGATGCATGTGTTTTGTCCACTTGTTTGGGGTTCCTGATAAACTATCTCCTCAGCCTATCAAGTGTGTGTTTCTAGGCTATTCTAGAACCCAAAAAGGGTACAGGTGTTTTGATCCTATTAGGAAATGCTATTACGACGTTGATGTTTCATTCCTTGAGAGAGTTACTTATTTCTCTGATGAGGGATCCTCAGTTGAGTGGTTTTCTCATACTTGTATGCATCGTCATCAGCAGGCTCCTGTGTTTGTCCCCTTGCCCACCATGCAGGTTAAGGATTCTAAGGATACTCCTACCCTCCACCAACATCGAACCTGGGTGATCCACCAAGGGGGTTAAATAACCTACACCCATTGCTCTCAGAAAAGCGGTAAGATCCTACACTTTACATCCCATGTCTAATTAGACAACCACTAATCATCTTAGTTCAACTCTATAGCTCTTTCTACCGTGGTGGTTCCTTAACAACATCAAGAGGCCTTGTAAGATCCTGGGTGGTGCCAGGCTATGGAAGAGGAGATGGTGACCCTGATCTCCCGTGGCACGTGGGATTTGGCAAACCTTCCCAAAGGTACTAAATGGGTGTATACTGTTAAGTACCATCCAGACGACACTATTAAGAGGCTAAAAGCCAAACTCGTAGAGAAGGGCTACACCCAGAATATGGGGTAGACTACTTCGACATGTTCTCTTCACTAGCACGCCTTAATTCTATTAGAGTCATTATGTCCCTTGCTATGAACAAGGATTAGCCATTGTACTAGTTCATGTCAAAAGCATTTTCTTGTACGGTGATTGACAAGAAGAGGTTTACATGGCTGAACCACCTGGTTTTGTGGTTGAGGAAGGACAGGCAAGGTTTCAAATGTCAATTCGACACCATATCGATAAGTCAAAAGAGGGGCATATCGAGGACATCATTGATATATCGTCGATATCCCATAGTTGGTTTAAAATGGCTAAAAGTGCCACAATTTTATAAAATTATGATGTTTGGGATAGTGTATAAAATAATGAGTTTAATTACTCCAGAGAATTATAAACTTTAAATGACATAATAGAAGTACACTACATTCATAACATTTTAAAAGGAAACATAAAAGACATGATAATGAGTTTATAAGTAATATGATAACTCACTATAAAATGAACATAGCCAAAAGTTAACAAGATTTTTAATGATCATAGAAAACTACGAGTGTTAATAGACCTATACGAAAAAATAAAACGAATCATAAGCTAAGTAAGATTTTAAGTATAATACTTATGAAGCAATCCATAGGGAATAGATAGAGAAAACATGAGAAAACTAGCATACAAGCCAAAAATGAGCTAAGCATTAGCAAAATTTACATATATGATATGAGTTGATTAGTGATATAAGCCAAAATAATGTTAGAATAGGTTGATTACACGTATGGTTGATTAAGATGCTCAGCGTATGTATAAACATGGGCGAAGCATAGCCTACATGTATGGTAAGGGTTTATTAATGACAATAAGCAAAAAAAATAATTCATAAAAAAATAAAGATGGAGGGAAGAAGCATAGAACCTTAAATCATAGAGAAAGTGGAGAATCAAAAAAGATTAGAGAAGGCAAAGGGCTAGATACTTAAGAAGAGACTCAAAGACTGCAAACCAAAGTCAAAAAACCTTCGAACCTGAGACATGGCAATATCAAAGACTTTTTTTTTTTAGGCCATTGCCCAATATCTCTTGCTTTATGGAATATTTGCACCAATATCCCTAAAATTTAGGGATATTGATCAAGATCCATTGTTATTAATGATATATCACTGATATCTTAGAAAAAAGATATTCTTGTGATATCAAATGAGTCACATTGGGGATATGGATATATCGCCGATATTCACTAATATATTGAGATATTTATTTCCATGGATACAGGTGTCCAAACTCTAGAAAGAAATTTATAGACAAGCAAAGTCCACGAGCCTGATTTGAGAGGCTCAATTCTGCAGTTGCCCAGATTGGGTTCCACAAGTCTACCTCAGACCATTCTGTTTTTGTGCAGCACAGAGACACTGGTATGGTGATAGTAGCAGTTTATGTTGATGATATGGTTCTCACTAGAGATTATGTCAAAAGGATACAGGAGACAACATTTGTTGTAGGAAACTTTTGTCACCAAAGACTTGGGAAAGCTGAAATACTTCCTAGGAATTGAAGTAGCTAGGGGCATGGCATTATCCCAGAGGAAGTCTGTTCTGGAGCTTTTAGGGGAGACAAGACTACTTGGAGCAAAATCGTCCCTCACTCTTACTGAGCCACCATAGAGACTTTGAGAGGATGACCCATTATTAGAGGACAAGAGCAGGTATAAGAGTGTTGTTGGCAAGCTTCTGTATATCACTATTACCAAACCAAATATAAGCTTTGCTATGCACAAGGGTAGCCAGTTTATGAAGAGCCCCGACACAGTCATTAACAAGCAGTTTGTCTCATTCTCAAGTATTTGAAGGGGAGTCAAGAGAAAGGACTCTATATGAGAAATAATGGACACGTAGATCTCCATGCTTATTCTAATGCTTATTATGTGGGAAGTTTAGAGGACATGAAATCTACTATAGGAAATGCCATCTTCCTGGGTGAAAATTTGGTGACATGGAAAAGCAAGAAGCAAAGCATGGTGTCTAGATCCAATGCCGTGGTAGAATATAAAGCCATGGTCCACACTGCTTGTGAGATTATGTAGCTAGTTCATTTTCTTGAAGACCTATGTGTGCAAGTCAATGCATTGATACGAATGTTACGTGATCACAGGTCTACTATAGTTAGGAATAAAATAAAGTCTTATTCCTCTAAGAAACCCTACCTCTCTCTATATAGAGAGAGGTGGTGAGAAAAGTACAGCACAACTCCCTAGAAAATAAAAGAATGTAAAAACATACCCTCACAATAGTAAATAACTCAAGTCTCTCAAAACTTCCCCTCAAGCTGGAGTATAGATATCAATCTTTCTTTTTTTAAACAGCATAGATATCAATCATGCTCAACTTAAAATAACAAGAATCAAATGCCAACCGATTGAAAGGCTGGGTAAAGATGTCTACAATCTAATCATCAGTAGTAACTAAAGGTGTGTGTAAATAGCCTTTCTGGATAAGACCCCGTGTGTGATGACAATCCACTTCCATATGTTTAGTACGTCCATAAAACATTGGATTGTTAGCAATATAGGTAATAGCTACATTATTACAACGCATCTCCATACCGCCATCAATGTGAACATGTAAATCCGCAAGGGACTTCACCCACATAAGCTCTGTTGTTGTTTGTGCCATGGTCCTATATTCAAATTCTACACTAGACTGGGAAAAGGCAGCCTGCTTTTTTCTTTTCCAGGTCACAAGATCACCAGCTATAAATGTGCAGAATCCCGTAGTAGACTTTCTATCTGTTAGGCAACCCGCATAATCTACATCGTAATAGGCAACAACTGACATTAAGGTCCCCCTAGTGAACAAAAGACCTTGTCCTGAAGCTTTCTTAACATATCGTAAGACCATCATTGCAGCCTCCCAATGCTGCCTTGTAGGCTTGGCCATAAATTGACTAAACCTATCATCTACAAAAGAAAGATCTGACCTGGTAATGGTGAGATACAACTTACCCACTAGTTTTCTAGATTGTCTGCAGTCAATAGGTATTGACTCAAGATCATATAGATGAGCTTTTAGATTCATGGGAATATTAGCTGGTTTTGCTCCAAGCATACCAGCCTCCTTAAGATATCAAGAGAATACTTCCTCTGAAATAGAACAACACCTATCTAGCTACGTGCTAACTATATCCCTAGAAAGTACCTCAAAGGGCCTAAGTCTATCACAAATTGTTTTGCCATGTGCCTGATCCCATCAATGTCATCTCCTGTAACAATAAAATCATCCACATGCACAAGAATGACTATCACTCTTCTCTTTGTTTTCCTGACAAATAGAGAAATAACCCAGGATAACCTAAAATCCATCTACCTCAAGAGCCTGGGATAACTTCTGAAACTAGGCACGTGAACTTTACTTGAGCCCATAAATAGCTTTCCTCAGACAACACACACACTCCCCCTGCCACTCATACCCTGGTGGCTGCTGCATATATACCTCCTCCAAATCACCATACAAAAAACCATTTTTCACATTGAGTTGATAAAACCTCCAATCATAGTGAACAATGGCAATAAGTACTTGTACCGTAGAAAGATGGGCTACTTGAGAGAATGTGTCAAAGAAGTCTACTCCATATATATGAGTAAATCCCTTTGCCATTAATCTTGCCTTTTGTCTGACAAAAAATCCATCTGGATTAAACTTAAGAGCAAACACCTATATGCATCCAATAAGGCTAGCTCCAGACAAAAGTTGAGCAAACTCCCAAGTACCTCTACTCTGGAGAGTGACCGTCTTCTCCTCCATGGCCTGACGCCATTTTGAATGAAGCATAGCCTCCTAGTATGTAGCTAGCACAGTAGTGGATACAAGAGCCTAGCAAAACGTGGTGAAAGCTATACCCAGACTATCAATATGTAAACTCCCTGCTAAGTGATATCTGGTACAAGACTTAGGGGCCTTCCAAACAGCAATCGGAAGATCTAGATCTGCGGAATCTATCAACACATTCTTGTCTATAACACCAGGCACGTCCTCCTGTGCAATATGAGGCTGAGGCTGACCATATAAACACTAGCCATATAACTATCAGTATCAAAAGAACCTAAGCTCACCTAAGGCTGAGAAACTGGTGTCGATAAAGGAGGGGCATCTGAAAAGTAGTATGAGCCTATGAGGCCGATGATAAGTAACTATACGTTCATTATATTTTGGTTTAGTAGGAGTATCAGATTTAGCACCAAATGAAATAGGAGGAATGGCCATAGGTGCAGCCTCAGAACAAGGAGACAACTCACTCCCAGACATGGAAAAGAAAGGTATAGTATCATGAAATGTAACATCAGCACTAACATAATAACGTGAATTATGCGGATCAAATCACCTATACCCTTTCTAAGTTCGTGAATACCCTCAAGAAAACACACTTGACAGTCCTATGTGCCAATTTATCCTGTCCTATACTATGAATGTGGGCAAAGGCAACGCACCTAAAAATTCGTGGAATCACAGGAAACAATGGACTACCAGGATACAAAAGCTACAATGGAATCTACTCATGAATAGCAGCATTCGGAATCCTGTTGATAAGGAAACATGTTGTAAGAACAATATCTCCCCAATACAAATCAGGCATAGAGTGGTATATCAATAGGGTGCGTGCCACATCATGAACATGCATGTGCTTCCTCTCAACAACACCATTCTACTGAGCGGTATGAGCAAAAGTGGTCTAATGAATGATACCATGGGCACCAAAAAATTGACGTAAACTAGTAGTAAATTCCAAAGAATTATCAAACTGAAACATTTTAATAGCAACAGAAAATTTTCAATAATACTCCCAGTATCAGATTTATTCTTCAAAAGAAATAACTAGGTAACTCTAAAAAAATCATCGACAAGAATAAAAAAATAATGACGACCAAGTCTATTAGGAATACAACTTAGCCCACCTACATCCATATCAATCAAATCAAAGACATATAAAGACCCCGAGTGACAAGAAGTAGAAAAGCTAGCATGGTAGTGCTTGCCAAGTTGACAAGCATCACAAGTAATGGTATTACTGATAGGTATGTGGGGTAGTACATGCCTAAGTCGCTTTAAGGGAAGATGGCCAAGATGAAGATGCCATTTGATGGGAGATCCAAAAGCCAAGGCAACCTCCCCTTACCCATAGCAGCAGCAGTAATAAGTGACCGACTCAAGCGGGGTAAACCCCCCCTTCTTCACGCCCTCCACCAATCGTCTTTCTTGTGAGACGATCCTACAAGACACAAGATTGATCATCAAATATTACCCTACAATTCAGCTCGTGTAATTCTGCTAACTAAAAAAAACTAAGCGTAAAATGTGGCACATATAACACATTCGGCAGGTTCAGGCTAAAAGAAAGAAACACCTCCCCCTTTCCAGTAACTTGGGATAACCTACCATTAGCTACATATACTGTCCTGCCTGGGGAAATAAGTTTTAACTCTAAAAATTCACCATGATCACCACAGAAATGTCTGTAAGCACTTGAATCAACCAGCGAACCATCACTCTGAAAATTCACCATGATCACCTCTGGAAGCTCTTGAATCAACTAGCCAACCATTAAGACCATGGGTAAAAGCAGAACAAACAACCTTTATACCTAGCGTAGCAACAGTAGCAATCATCTCTAGAGGAGCTATCTAGGATAGTTGGCTAAACTTCTGTAGGAACTCATTAAACTCTACTCATGAAATGGTGTTTCCAGATAAACATCTCCCTTTGTAGCCTGATGTGCAGTCACTAAATTCCGTGGTTCCACTAGCACATAGCCTCAGAATGACCCAAAGGACCACAATAGGTGCATGGTGAACAACAACGACCTCTAGATGCATGCCTACGACCACGACCACGATTAGAAGGGCCACCTTGCCCACAACCAAAAGTAGCAACCAAAGCAATTGTAATGACCTGTTGCACTTTTAGCCATTTAAGACGTCTAGAGTTTCAGTTAGACGTCTGTGCAGACATCTGGACTCGTTCCCAGACATCTGAAAGTGAAATTTTTCATACTGTGCTTTACGCTCTACGTGTGGGCAGCGCGTAGAGGCTCTTCTCTCTCCTCGTACCCTCACCCAAACCCTAAACCCTCTCATATACAAATCCCACCCTTCCACTCTCCTCTCCTCACACCACAGCCACCACCACCTCCAGCTTCTCCTGCAACCATCACCTTTCCTCCGCCTCTGCTGCAGCCGCGGCAAGGGGAGCCACCGGTGAGGGAGTGAGCGCGCGGAGGAGCGTGAGCTAGAGAGTGCATGGGAGTAAAAGCGAGGAGGAAGATAACCACGGGAGCTTGGTGGAGCTCGAGGAGGAGCCGGTGAGGAGCTACTCAAGCTCCTGCGGCGGCTGGAGCTACCGTTGCGGGAGGAGGAGCAAGCTGTAAGGAGCTCATGATACTGGAAGTTTTCCAGTATCAGACATCTGGAGTGGAGTCTAGACGACTGGCGACATACCTGGGCGTCTGGAGCTAAGAGCAGATATCTGAAAGCACTTATATCGCAAGGTACGTTCTTTTTCGCAGTTACGGCTATGCAGGCCTCACCGCAGAAGGATTGGTCTGGCCTGATTTGGACTTGCGATTTTCGTATGCAAGTAAAGTCCCTTAGGAAGGCATGCGGAACGTTTTTCCACGCATTTTTGGATGTCAGATCACATCACCAGACGTCCAAAGGTGCGTCCAGATGACCAGAGACATTGTCTGATGTCTGGAACTATCTTCAGACGATCGTAGAGAAGGTCTGGACGTCTGAGGATACCACAGGAACATAAGGTAAGATCTAACGCCTTTTAAGATGTCTGGGATTATTCCCAAACGTCTGATTTTGAACAGTAAGCATGTTTTTGACCTGTTTAGGGTCCGATCAAGGTCCGTTTTATGCAAACGAAATACCTGCACTTTCCTCTTGAGTTCCTCTACGTACTAAAGTCTGTTATACACTATTCTGAACTCTTCTTTTGTGATGTATTCCCTGGTATAGGGTTTCAGCCTACTGCACGTTTGGGGCTCGCAGAGACGTCTGGGTCTGCGGTTTAAGTCCCCATTACTCCCGTGTTTCTTGGTAGAGTGATTTAATCCAGTTATTAATATTTGAATAAGAATGTGCTTGGTTGAATTAGCCCAATTAAAACTCTAGGATGTGGAATGAATCCTAGGGTAGATAAATGAATGAACCGTTTGTACTGTATGGTTTACTTGCATGGGTGATTGAAATAAACTGCTAGAAATTACCTGTATCATACTTGTGAGTTGACTGCTAGAATATGAGCTGCCTATATTTAATGAACACTTACTTGTGAAATCACCAGTTGCATGTATTAAGGATTGAATTATGAAAACACGAGCTGCCTGTATATGGATAATAAATGAATTATGAAAGATGATATCTGGATCGAGATAAATGAGGTGAACATGAGCATGAACCCTACGGGGAATTAGGAGTAGAACTCCTGTGGATAGACGGAAACCTGGAATGTGGATGGGAAGTATGCTGGCCCTTGAGTACGTGGTACCAAGGAGACTAACTGTCCCCTTTGTGTAGAGCGGAGCTAGCCTCCCTTGGGTTGAGATCCAAGGTTAGGATTGGCCACTCTGCACCGACTTCTGTTGGCCCTCGCATACGTGGTACCTAGGTGAGCTACTAGTGTAGGGAGGGAGCTAGCTACCCCACGGGACCTGGGGTTCTGCTAGCCACCCTACACCGACTTGTTAAGCCCTCTGGGCAAACCGGGATAATCAGACGAGGGTGCGCAGACTGTGGAGGGGCGAGACCCCTATTTGGTTCTGAGGGGCAAGACCCCTGTTCTGAGAGGGCAAGGCCCTATACTATTCCGTGCTGCACTTTGGGCATACCCGATAGCGGAAACGACTGACCGCGTGTCAGTGTGGGGTAACTACCTGTGTGCTTATCACGCGTGTCGTAGTCACTGCTACGTCTTGACTGTGACCTCAGGGTGGTTGACAGGGTGTAGGACTACCACGGGGGACTCTCGACCAGGAGAGCACCACGTGTACCTTTTACTCTACGGAAAAGACTGCAATCAAGATCATTCCCATGAGAAACATACAAGATCAAGAAATATCTAGATACTTCGAGAAATGGGTGAAACGAAAATATATAAAACAGATAAATAGAAATGAGAATTAAACTTGTTGCTTTTACTATTTTGGTACATAGATAATATAGATACTACTCTACTCAGCGTTCGCTAACTCTGTCTTTTCATAACACTGTTCAGGACCAGGAGTTGAGCAGCCCGAGTTTTCAACTGCGGAGGGTGCTGGGCTCAGTCGAATCCAGTCGTAGTTTTTTTTCAACACTTCCTTTCTTTTTCTCTACTGTTGTAGTAAGTAATGGACTCCTAGTTACTGTTCTGCTACTACTACTGTTTACTTTTCGCTTTCCGTTGCTGCTGTTGTTGTGGTGGAATGTACCGAGACAGCTGTTCTAGTTCCTTTACTGCTTTGTACGTTTCTTCTGCCTAGTTATATTACATGTGTGAATGTGGTTCATTTCCCTGCTTTTGGTTATTTCTTGTTGGACGACTAGGTCTTAAGATTAGTCGAGACGAGACAGTCTCGAGTTCTGTAGGGATCCGAGAATCGGGTCGTAATAGCAATGACCTAGCCTGTGGTCTCCACTAGAGGGACAGAAACAACAATTACACTCAGTCTATTATAGGTCTCCTCCAAAGAAGGAAAATCAAACGATAAAAATCTGGTCACATGCTGCAGTGAAACTAGAATCCAGACCAAAGAAGAAAAGAGAAACAGCCAACTCCTTGAACTCACGCCAAAAAGAGCAAGTACTCCCCGATCTGTAAGAATTGTGCCTCATCAGCAGACCTTTCATCTACAAGTAATACAGAACCAAAGACCAACCCTCCTGTCGTAGTTGAAACAGCTCGTGATAGATCTGGAACATGCATGTTGAGTTCTCCTAAGAATGTGTCTCAGCAAGAGACTCCCACATCTACTTATGGTCAAATAATACATTATCTCATCACCTATCCTGGGAATAATTGAGTTCATCATCTAGGCACAAACCATAGCGTTGTCTCTATCCCATGAGGCATTTGCTCTTGTCTTGTTTGTTGGCACAAGCTGTTTCAAAATCTTCTCCTTGCCATGAGCTCGAACAGTCATCTGAGACCACCGCGGATAATTGATCTCTTCAAGCTTAATCATCAAACCAGAGAAAGGGCTCTTATAACTCCCAATGTCCATAGGAGAGACCGACGTAACCTCGGACGAACTAGATGATGCCATGGCACTACAACCCAATCTCCAATACACAAGAATGAAGCCTCAAACAATTTTTCAAATCTGAAAAATCATAGAATATGAGATTTAAACATTATATTCAGATCATGGAACAAGCATGAATGATGTAGCAACTCCCTTTAATATGTTTCCTATCAAGGAGTCACCTGTCCTTATGGATGCCCTACAAGAGGACAATACGGAAGGAGGATGTTGGAAACACCCCTACTGGTCGTGCAAACAGAAAACCCATGTGATCGGGCTATGCGAGAGGGAAGAGGGGCAATGCCTGACCCGCAACACAGGTGACTTGATCGCCCCTGATGCTACTGCTAGCCACCAACGCTAGTGGCGACGCTTGGTGGATTAGACCCTACCTAGGGCCTACCGGTGGCGTTGCAAAGCCTCCTCCTCCCTACCAGCAACCCTGTCGACACTGACAAAGGCAGGTGACACTAGCTAGGGAGGAGGTGACAGTGAAGATCTACTGGTTGGAGAGGAGGAGGCAGTGGAGATCTGTCATTGGTGGAGAGAGGATGAGGCGGAGAGGATCGGATGCTTATTTCGGTGGTGGTACTAGGGTACCAATCTAGGACCGTTGCTCTGATACCAAGTTAAAAATAAAATAATGTCTTATTCTTCTTTGAGAAACCTTACCTCTCTTTATATAAAGAGAAGTGGTAGAAAAAGTACAACACAACTCCCTAGGAAATAAAAGAATGTAAAAATACACATTCACAATAGTAAATAACTCAAGTCTTAACAATTATCTTTATTGCATCCAACCCAGTCTTCCACGAGCGTATGAAACATATTGAAGTGGGGTGTTATTTTGTCAAAGATATGATATCTACTAAGAAAATATGCATCCCTACCACTACTAAGTGGCAAATTGTCGATATATTCACCAAGGCTCTTCCCCAAAAACGTCATGAGTTTTTGTGTACCAAGCTGGGCATGTTAAACATATATGCTCTAACTTGAGGAAGAGTGTTAGGAGTTATAATGTAAAGGGGTGTGCATGTTTTTATTCTTTTCCTATCTTTAGGCCTACCATGTACTTTTCCCAAGGGTCTCTCTCTATATAAAGAGCCCTAGGGTTACGTTCCTGAATAACATGCTCATTCTTTTCTTTCCACGGAGTTTGTTAATGGATGGGTGCCCAACATGATGGTGCTGGTTAAGATCTTTAAATTTGACAATCGAAATTTTGAAAGTAAACTCATCGGAACTAAGGAGCAAAATACCCAGCTAATAATCTCAATCAAGTAGAAAACTCAACATTCCAACCAAATCAATAAGGGAACAAGTGCCACTAGCCAATGTCACTAAAGTAACACCACTAGAAGATATCACTAAAGTAACACTACTAGAAGGTCTGCTTAAAGAAAAAGAACCACTTGTACCAAAAAATAGCTTGATGCACCTAACTCAACCACATAGTCATCATAGAAGTCCAATTTGCCATAGCACCTACAGCATCAGTGAAGGAAGTACAAGCAATGGCCCCTTAGTATTTTTCTACATTGGTACAATAACAACCGACTTCAATAGCTATATTAGGCAACTATAATCATGTGATAATTGCATTGTATTGAAGCCCTAGAAGATGTAGAAAACTCTATGGAATACTAATCCTTAATAGTGGATGTTTGGTTTGCCTAGGTTGGCTTCCCAACAGTTCTCTCAAGGATGATTTGCACGCTTGCAATAAGCACATGGCTAATAAACACGATCTCTACATTGATCGCCTTTACAACCACGTCCACATCCTCTAGATCACTCTCTTCGAGTAGAGGCCAAAATAAGTGTACGGGACTCCTGCATAGTAGGCAAGGCTCAAGTAACCGAGTATCGTCTACCTCAATCTCTTGATGATGAAATAAACAGTATCCAATTTAGGTGTAACATCAAATGAGACGAGTTGGTCCTTAGCATATTGGAACCAAGGACCATAACCATCCAAGAATCGATAAACCTTCCATTTCTCCCTTTAAGAAGTTTCTACCTTGCAATATACATGATGGAATACGGCTAACTCCTCGTATTAATGACTACACAACAATATAATAGACAATCAAGGTTTTCCTTTCAAAAAAATGATATCAACCAAGGACTTCTCTCCTTTTGTAGATCAAATCCTCCCATATATATCACCAAGACAAGAATCATTCCACTTCTGATGAGTACTTCTTGGCTGAACTTTCCCTTATTTCCTTTACATTCTTCTTATATTAGCTACATTCTTTGGCTCTATGTTTCTCATTAACCAATATATCACCATGCAATTATCTCATTCCCACTTATCATAATCTATAGCTATGGAATCAAGAACATCCTTCGTGAGGATCTAGATCTTCTTCTATCCACCAGGGAAAATCTTAAACACTTAGGACCAAAGAATGTAGCTTTAGACACCATTTGGTTTTATTAATGTTCCTTGAACTACAAAAGTGGTAGTCAAGGCTAAGGACTTGGCCTTAGTGGTAGTTGAGGTTGATCTATACATAGGCATGGTCTTGATGAAAAAGCACCTACAACAATAAGTGATGTTCAACATGATACTGTGTTACAGCTTAAGTCAAAGGAACACCCCTACTACCGTGCAGAATATATCGTGTCCATTGTTGCACTGGACGAGTGGACTAGCAACAAACACCACACGCATCAAAGGAGTAATAAGTGGCTTTTAAGGAGAATAGCACAAAAAAAATGCAAAATCACGTGAATCATGTAAAACAAAAACACATATGGGATGAAAAATCCAAGCTCAAGCCATTGCAGGGAATGATCCTTACCAATTGACGTCCAACAACCATCTATAGTGTCATAAAAGCATCATCTGTGTGTCTACAGGGTCACTGGAGTGATTTAAGGCCCTGAATAGTAGAAGTGGGCCATCCCTTGCACTGGATCTTGCTTGAACAAGCAAGATCTCAGCTCTAATAGCCATACGAGGTTGGTACCACCACTGAGTAGGTCACTGAAGCACCACCAAGTGGACCAAGTGATCAATGTTGGTAACACTAGTCTAAACGACCAAGTTTAGAGGTTGGTGGCAATTCTACTAACCTTCCAAACCCTTGCTTGACCATCAAAGGTGGTCACCGATGATTAGAAGAACACCATTAGGGTTGCCAATGATATGACCAATCGGTGGTGGTGCACTACCAACAACAATGATTCCTTGGTGTTGGCTATGGTAAAGTCTACAGCTTGGGTCAAGGTTTGTTGTTGCAACCCTTTCCCTCTTTTTTCGAGAAAAAATGAAAAGAGATCAGAGAAAAAGAGATGGTATAGACTACTTTCTTAGGACTACTACTCTAATACCATGTAAAGAAATGCACCACCTTAATCTCTTATTAAAACACTCCAATCTCTCTTATATAATGTAGGCAAATGTGAAAAGTATACAGCAGCACTCAAGAATAGGAAAAATACCAACTATGACAAATCATAAAATAAATAAACGCCCTTAACACTAAGAGTTTTTAATTTTAATCAAAGTAGTTTACTCGTTCTTGATGCAACAATCATAAGATGTGAGGACTTGGATATTGTACCTCATTCAAGGGGTGGGGAAGACTAAAGTATTAGAATTGTTAAAGTTACTAGATTTAGTTAGTTATATGTTTATTTCAATTAGGATTGAGAGTTTTAGTTAGTTTCAATCTAACTTTGCTATTTTTATCTATTGTTGGGTTTAGTATGCAATTTGTCTAACTCTATATAAAAAGGTCAAGGAAATTTATTTTTTCAATAATGTTGTAGTTTATTTCTTCCACATGATATCAAAACAAGGAAAACCCTAACCCTAAGTCCCTCTCTCTCCCTCTACCTACCTATGGAGGCACACCGCCCCCTCCAGCCTAGGTGACCTATTGCCAGTCTCCTCTCCCATCTCTTTCTCACATCACTGCCATCCTCTCCTTTTCACTCCCCTTTCACACATGCTTTATAGAGAAGGGACACCGCTACCTTCTCTCTCTATCCCTCGCTCACGTGATCCCTGAGACGAAGGGGGAGAGGAGCATCACTATCCTCCTCTCTTTCTCTCACTCTCCCTCTCATGCCGCTACAACAACCAAGCCTTTTCCCACACTAAGTGGGGTCAACTATATGGATTTTTTACCTCCACACAGATCGATTTTGAGCCATTTCAGGACTTAAATTAAAGTAATTGAGGTCATATGTTAAGACCCATGCTGTTTGAGCCTTTTAAGACGTCTAGACTGTGGGTCAGATGTCTGGATGCATTCCCAGACGTTTGAAAATCGAAAATCTTGGGTACGAACTCGCGTCTACGTGCGTGTTGCACGCAGACAGTACCCTCGTCTTTTCCCTCTTTCTTCTCTCTCTTCCGCCCCAGCAAAACCCTAACACCAACCTTATATAAACCCCTCCTCCACTTTCGTTTCCCCCACTTCCCAGCCACCTTCCTTCTTCCCTCCAGCGAGAGAGGCAGCGTGAGCGAGAGCGCGGGAGTGGCGTGAGGAGAGGAGTAGCGTGAGAAGGAGAGGAGTTGAGCTTGCGAGCTCGCGTGGGAGCTCGCCGGTGAGCGCACGGCCGGAGCAATGCGTGCGCGAGGCGGAGGAGTGCGTCGGGGAGGTCCTCCCCGACATTGCTGCAGCCGGAGCTGCAGGCGAGAGGACGCGGCGTGGCCACGCGAGGCGCGAGAAGGCGGAAGCAGGTTCTGGTTCTGGGTTTTTCCCAGAATCAGATGTCTAGAGCAACGTCCAGACGACGGAGCTGACGCCTGGAGGAGGTACATACCAGATGACGGGAAGTGCTTCCAGACGTCCGGAAAGGTGGTCGGACGTCTGGAACTGGGTCCAGAGGAGTTCCTGGACGTCTGAGGATTAGTGCAGGGCTTGAGGTATGACACTGGACACTTTTAAGACGTCTGGAAGTTGTTCCAGACGTCTGATTTGAGTCAGAAACACTGTTTTTGACCCGTTTAGGATCCATTGAGGTCTGTTTTCCGCAAATAAGATACCGATGTTTTCCGTATGATTTCCTCTACTTGTTAGAAGACTTTCTATACTGTTCTGAATATTATCTTGTGATTGATCCTTGTGATAGGACCTCGTTCCGTTGTGGGTTCGGAACTTGCTAAAGCACATGAGCCTGCGGTTCAAGCCTCCACTTCTCCTGGGTTTACTGGTAGAGTGGCTTCCCCTAATTTAAATACAAACTTGAATGCATGTGTGGAATGAATGATTAGAACCTAGGGTATGGCATGAATCCTAGGATTAAAAATACTGGAATGTCTGTATTGAATGAATGGATTGCAGTCTTTAATAAGTAGATAGAATGATAACAATTGCCTGTAAATGACTAACAGTTGCCTGCGAAATATGTATTACTTGTGCTAGTTAACTGTTGTAACTTTCCTATCGCACACGTAAAATGACATAATATTAGCTGCATGTATATAATTTGGGAAATGGAAAGGTGAATATTGGAAACACGAGCTACCTGTGAATAACCTAAATATGAAAATGTGAACGGTAGAATTACAAGTTGCATATGTATAACCTGAGAATGAAAATAGAAATGGTGAAATCTGGTATGGAATGGCATGAGGAATATGAGTATGAACCTTACAGGGAATTAGGAGTAGAGCTCCTAGAAATAAATGGAATGGATCTGGAAATGTGAGTGGGGAAGTGAGCTGGCCCTTGAGTACGGAATACCACGGAGAGCGACTGTCCCCCTGTTTAGTACAAAGCGGAGCTAGCCACCCTTGGGTTGGGACCCGGGGTTAGGATTAGCCACTCTGTACCGACTTCTTGGCCCTCGCGTACACAGTACTGGGGAGAGCTACTAGTGTAGGGAGAGAGCTAGCCACCCCACGGGGCCCAAGGTTCAGCTAGCCACCCTACACCGATTTGTTAGGCCCACTGGACAAACAAGGGTAGTCAGGCGAGGGTGCGCGGACTGTGGAGGGGCGAGACCCCTATTTGGTTCTTAGGGGCTAGACCCTTGTTACTGAGAGGGCTAGGCCTTATACTGGTTCCGTGCTGTACTTTGGGCGTACCCGCTAACGGAAACGACTGACCGCGTGCCAGTGCGGAGTAGCTACCCGTGCGCTTATCGCACGTGCCGTAGTCACCATTACGTCTATCCATGACCTTGGGGTGGTTGACTGGGTGTAGAATCACCACGGGGGACTCTCCCGGCCAGGAAAGCACCACGTGCGCCTTCTACTCCTCGGAAAAGACTGCAATCAAGATCGTTCCTACAAGGAACATTCGATATCAAGAAAAAGACCTAATAAATAAACCAAGTGGTGAAAAAGAATAATTAGTTAAAGAAAATAATTGAAAAACAACAGCTACCTGTCCACCTTTACTGCTTTAGTTGGTTGCCACTCTATTCAGCGTTCGCTGACGTGTACTCATAACCCCTTTTCAGGTCCAGGTGTTGAGCAGCCAGAGCCTACGGCTGCAGAGGATGCTGGGCTTAGTAGAGCCCAGTAGTTGTAGTTCCCCTTGCTTTACTCTTTTGTAGTAGTGAGTAGACTTTTGTACTCTTACATTCTGTGCTTTATATTCTTGTACCTAGTTACTTTTCTACTATTGTGGTTGTGTGTACTGTAGTAATTTTACTTCTTTACTACTGTACTTTTGTTACTGTTAATTGCTTAGCATAGTGATTGTGGTTTACTTTCCTGCTTTTTTGTTACTTTCTCGTTGGACAACTGAATCTTGAGATCATTCGAGTCGATCCGGTCTCATGTCTTGTAGGGATTCGGGAACTGGGTCGTAACATCATAGTTAATAGTTTCCTTCCAACACTTGTTTGGTCTTCCTCACCACCTCTTAGCAGGTTCAACTTCCAACTTCTCACATCTCCTGACTAGAACATTTAGTGGCCTTCTTTGCAAATGTCCAAACCAACTTAGGCATATCTCTCTCATTTTATCCTCTATCGGTGCCACTCTAACATTTTCTCGAATAGTCTCATTTGAAATATAGTCCTTTCTTGTATGACCACACATTTATCTTAACATATTCATTTATGCTACAGACATTTTCTGCACATGCCTATAGTTAATAGCCCAACATTCAGAACCATACAGCATGGTTGGTCTTACCACAGCTCAATAGTACTTCCTTTGACTTTTAAAGGAATCATCTTATCACAGAGAATACCAGATGCACCCCTCCATTTCAACCACCCTACATTAATTCTGTGTAACATCTCCATCAATTCCACCATCTTGTTGGAAAATGGATCCCAAGTACTTAAAAGCATCTTTCATTGGAATGCACTCTTCTTCAATTTTTACACCCATCCCTTCATTGTTTCCTCTACTACTAAACTTGCATTCTATATACTCAGTCATTGTCCTGCTTAGGCATAGTCCTTTAGCTTTCAGGACTTCCTTCCAAAGCTCAAGTTTTATGTTCACTTCATCTCTTGTCTCAACCAACACAATGTCATCAGCAAAAAGCATACACCATGGCACCTCAGCTTGAATATGCTTCGTTAACTCATCCATGACCAAGGCAAAGAGATAAGGGCTTAAAGCCGATCCTTGATGCAGACCAATGATGATATCAAAGTAGTCCGTCAAATCATCCTTAGTCCTTACACAAGCTGCAGCTCCATAGTACATATCCTTTATAAAGTTGATATAGAAAAATGGTACCTATCTCTTCTCCAAAATTCTCCACAAGATATTCCTTGGGACAGAATCATAGGCCTTCTCCAAATCAATAAAAATCATATGTAAATCCTTCTTCTTGACTTTGTAGGTTTCCATCATACGTCTCAAGAGATGTATTGCCTCAGTAGTAGGCCAGCCTGGAATAAAGCCAAACTGATTTTCAATTACTACAGAGACTTGCCTCATCCTTCTTTCAATTATTCTCTCCCAAGGTTTCATAGTATGGCTCATCAATTTAATATCTCTATAGTTTGAACAATTTTGTATGTCTCCCTTGTTATTGTATAAAGGTATCACAAAACTTTTCCTCCATTCCTCTATCATCTTCTTACCTCTCCAAATAGTATTAAATAATTTTGTGAGCCAAGTTATACCCCTTTCTCCCATAACTCTCCAAACGTCTATAGGGATATCATCAGGCCCAACAACCCTCCTACTTTTTATCATCTTCAAAGCCTCCACTACTTTCTTTTATATCCTTCAATAGCTCCCAATTCACAAAATCTTCTGAGTTGGTTAACTCTCCTAAGATGATATCATTCTTTTATTTTTCAATAAAAATCTTATGAAAATATCTTATCCATCTTGTATTTATATCATCACTAGCTATAAGCACCCTTCCTTCTTCATCCTTGATGCACCTTACATGTGTAAGGTCTTTTGCTTTCCGCTTTCTTACTTTAGCTAACTTGAAGATATCTTTTTCACCTTCTTTAAAATCAAGTTTCTTACAAAAATACTCCCAAGCTTTTATTTTTGCTTCACTAACCACTTTATTTACTTCTTTCTTTGCTCTTTTGTAATTTTCCATGTTTTCATCAGTCTTATCTCGATATAAGGCTTTAAAGCAAGCTCTTTTAATTTTAAGCTTCTCCTACACTTCCTCACTCCACCACTGAGCCTCCTTTTATCCTAGAGCTCCTCCTTTAGACACGCCTAACACCTCCTTTGCCACCTTCCTAATACAGTTTGCCATATTTAACCACAATTTATTAACACTTCCATCAAGATCCCAAGTCTTTTCTTGCATCATCTTCTCTTTAAATCTCTCTTGCTCTTTCTTAAGATTCCACCATTTAATTCTCAAATTCTTAAACACCAATTTTCTCTTCTTTTCCTTCTTCATTTGAACATCCATCACCAAAAGATGATGCTGAGCAGTTAAACTCTCCCCTAGAATAATCTTGCAGTTAAACTCTCCCTCTCATGCCACTATTGGGGAGAAAAAAAAGGGTTGCTACACCCTTCTTCCTCTCTCTCTCCAATTTGCGCTCCTACCAAGATGTCGCCCGATCCCTCTCCCTACCAAGAACCTTTGCTCAATCCTACTCCCTGCTGACACCGTCGTTGGTCTCTCGTGCTTCCACGACTGCCGACCAATCGGATCTATATCTACCCACTGTCCTTTTGCTTCCAACATACGAGTATCTCCATCCTGCTAACTAATGCAGAGCCCTCCACCGCGGCAACTAAGGACAAGATCTCGACCTCCATGCTTGTTCAAGGAACAACGATCAAGTTCGAATTCCTCAAACTACGTGTTGTAGTCACATGCCTTCCACATCTTTGTCTAAGGGCAGGGCAAGTTGCACGTATTGACCAAGAAGGGTCCTGACTCAAAGGATGGCACAAAGTACAAAAAGTGGAAGGACAATTTCTTGGTTATGAATTGGCTAATGAATAGTATTGATTCAAAAATCACAGTCAATATGCTCTACAAGGAGTCCCCAAAGGAGATCTAGGAGACCCTAACAAAGAGGTACCCCCTTCAAACCAATACCTCCTGATAGATGAACATCTACAAGAGGATTCAGAATACCAATCTAGGTGATTATCCCTGTTTTCGCATTTCAACACCGGGAGAGACTATTCGAGGAGCTCACCATCTACCAGCCTACCTACTATGAGAAGTAGGTTGCAAAGCGAGTGGAGTGGCAGACGTACCATTTCCTGGACAATCTTGCATCACGATACTAGTCGACACGCAATCAAATTCTATCTTCTGACACAATATTGAGTTTGGAGATTTTCTACAAGCGTCTCTAGAAGCTTGATCCAAATGCACCTCCATCTACTCCCATTGTGACTCCTGAAACCTTTGCCCTCGTAGCCTCCGGAAGCAAGGGTGGTAGATCTAGTGGTCGCAGTGGAGGTCGTGGACGTGGATGCATCTTCTCTCCATGCATCCACTGTAAATGGATGAATCACCGATCTGAAAAGTACTACGAGAATTTAATAAGCCTACCAGGGCTAACCAACTAGCCGCAACAGAGACTTCAGCGCTTAAGACAACTCCAACCTAGACATCAATGCCCTTCACCCTAGCATAGCTAGACCATTTGAGGACACTATTGAGGAGGGAGCCATCCTCCTCTACTACTATTACAACTACTACTGATGTCACGTCAGGTTTCATCACCTATACTACTCCTGCTTCTACATCCCTTAATCCCTTTGATGATGCAGGTGATGTTGATGACTAATAAGAGAATTAAGCTTGCTACTCATCCTCCCACCAACCCTCCTACCTCCTCTCTCTACTTCTACATAGGGAGCTCTCCTGATTTTTTTTTCTTTCTCCTCGAGAGAAGGGATTTCATAGCTATGAGATGGCTCCCACTTCTATTTACTTCCTACCACCTGCCTGCTTGGGACCATCTCCCAACCTGCTTGGGATCATCTTCTACCTAAATGCCTCTCCCCAATTTTTTCCCATCGGCTAGAGAGAAGGGTTTCCATTGGTGTAAGGTAACTACTCTACCTGCTTGCCTACTCCTTTAGCCAGATGAAGTCATTATTAACAAGGAGTCTATTTTGTTTCCTAACTGCAAGTTGGGTGTATTCTCCACACTCCAACTTAGAGGGAAGTATTGGAGTAACTAGATTTAGTTAGTTATAGGTTAGTTTCAATTAGGATTGAGAGTTTTAGTTAGTTTCTATTCCTATTGCTATTTTTTTTCTTGTTGGGTTTAGCATGCAATTTGTCTAACTTGGCTCTTTATATAAAGAGGTCGAAGAACTCTATATTTCAATAAGAATGCAGTTTATTTCTTCCAAAAAACAAAACTATGGAGCATGACCTTTGTTAACAGGATCTATTAACAGGATCTATCTCATGTGAGGATCTATTGTACCTCGTGCTTGAAAGTTGGATCTTAATAGGATCTATGTCCTTCTCAAGGATCACTAATCACGAATGATCCTCCTTTTACTTTTCAAAAAAAAAAAGGATCTATGTCCTAGAATAAGCTAATAAAAATTCAAATGGAGGCAGGAATGCATGTCATCAACCCCATTTAACATAGAAAAATGCTTGGTTGTCATTATTAATGCTGCTGCAGTAAATAAACCATTACTTGTTGATCATCCCTAAAGCTCCTTTATCATTTCTTTGCTATCATTCTCCATGCGAACCTGATAATGTTCTTTCCTTCACCAAATTGGCACACTATGTACTGCAAGTTATGCAAACCCCTTATGGAAGTGTTTTTTTCCTGAAAGACCTCTTCTTGAAAGTATATACCTTATAATGAAATAATCTTCATAATCATTAGTATAAATAAACATCCATTATTTACTATTGAAAGAAAAGAAAAACATCAATAATTTGGGGATGAAAGCCGATATCAAGATGCGAAAAATGTGAGAGTCTCACATGAGAGCCAGTTCCCCAAAGGACGAGAGCTTTTCAGCAGTATTTCGGTGTAGAACCTTGGTTATTTCTTTTCCATCATCTTCTACCTGCCATCACCATGATTCAAATCTAAGGAGTACATTCATTTTCAGCATATTAGAAAGTGCTCTATCAACCAAGCATGCGATTTGAGCAAGAGAGCAAAGCTGTCAGAGAAACTTAATGGAGAGGAACTATATCAGATATTCTCCGAACCTGAGTAGCTAACACTTCAAATTCTCCACTACCGACAACATAAAAGCAATCACCCTCTCCACCCTACAGGTTAGAAATTCTTAGTCATTTTCCAGAAAGTAAAATAACACTTGGTAAGCAACAATTTGAAATATAAAATAAGAATGATCATTTTCAGTACCTGTTGGACAACAACATCCCCAGGTTTGACTTCAACCCTTTGCATGCAATCTAGCAGCACCTGACTCTGAGAGTCAGTGAGTCTTCTAAATAAGAAATGGTCCCTCAATGCCCGTTCAATGTGGGCCTAAATGGAATGCATTAGAAACAATTTAGGCATGATTGCATGGTTCACTAACATTAAATTAGCTCAGACTCAATAAGTTAAAGAAAACCCTATTAACTTCAATAGATTCTCAAAATGCTAACAGATGTAGAAATAAAAGAAATATACTTCTTCTTCCCATGTCTTTCTGTGTGTTGGGGATGGAGGAACCCAGACAGCACCACTCTCAAGGGAGGACTCAATTGCCCTTAGACGAGCCCTTGATACATCTTGCCTAATGCGGTGGTTCTTCTTGTACCATGGTGCCATTGATGGAGGCTCAGATCCTGTAGTCTCAGCAATCTGAAGTAATGGTAGTGTTGAAATTGCAGCTCCTGAATGGACATGTTCTGTCTGTAAAGAATGTGAGTTACAAGCTCTAACAAAAGATGCACGATGACTTTTCTAAACCAAATGAGTTGAAAAAGAAAAACCCCTACATCTGGTAGCCCATTGATATGAACAACAATGACTGTGATGTCATCTGTACGAGTTTCAAACTGTAGCCAACGACGATAAGATTCAGCAACAACTGCAGCGCATGCATCTTGTGGGTCCTTGAAATTTGAAACCTGGAAGCTTAAATGGAAGTGTGAGCTAGAACAGAGAATAGGAGGATGAAGATGACATTTTATGACTCAAAAGTGGCAAACAAAGATTCATCCAATATGATCACTAACTTGTAGAATAAAAGCCAAAACTTAAAGATGTAAGCAACAAGCCCCATATTTTTGCCTTTGTTTTTGGTTTCCCATGTGCATTCTCTTTATTTCCAACGCGATCATTTTGCAAGAGGTAAAAATTTTGAGAATATTTAAACACTAAGCAGTAAGGTCCAAATTCGTTAGATGTCAGGGTTGACTGTAGTTAATTGTCTAGACAGCTCAAAGTTGCTCCATCTCTGGTCATTGGTTTCACCAATAAAACCAATTCCAAGCCTGGGTAATTTTTACAAACTAGCCACACATGGTAATTTCTAACAAACAAGTAGTGCTATTGTGGGAAGGCGTATTTTAAAATTGTGAGAGAGCACCCAACTCAGCCAATTCCCTCCAGTGGAGAGGCCCAACCATTGATATATTACCATTTATAAATTTCTATATTTTTAGATGTAATATGCCTCAACATACCCCCTCAGTATGGCCTTCTCTAGGTCAAGCACATGGACAAATTGATGAGTAATGCAGAGTCTATTCTCATATACTAAACCAGCATACCTGCCATACCATGTGAGAACATCCAACTCAAAACCAATTGGCTTGATTGGCAGGTAGGGCCATTCATGAGGCAGCTGTCGCCTCTCAATTGCATATTACCTAAGATGACCCTATATATGTAGGTTGAGGTTTGACCCGACCCAACCTTATCAAGTACGCAACTCTCCAGGTGCCCAGTTCACAAATAAATTACCAACAGGTATTTATAATAATATGCCCAGAAGGTGGGCATCACTAGTAACAAAGCAAAGCCTTTTTTCTACTTTGGCCACCCAGAATATGATAATAATCTGCCCTAATTGTCACAAACAACATCGCGCCATTGCCTACCACTAGCAATCGACATCCTATTGCCTCTATTGCTGTCTGCATCTATTGCCAACACCACTGCCCGTCACTTTCATCAACATTTTCATCATCGACAATGGTCACAGCTGCCACTATTGCTATATCACTGTCGTCATCATTGTTGTTGCACCACCACCCTCATCATTGCTTTGCTAAATGCACGTGGAACCATAGAGAAAGCACAAGAAAGATAGACTTTTTATTTAGAACATTAATACCCATTTGCAGCACTGACTGAAGAAAGTCAATTGGCCTAACTGAAACATCTACTATAATATATGATCTCTTCAGTCAAAAAAGATGGGTAGGTCACCTACCCACTTAATGGGCCAGTTTTGAATACTTCTTTAAAATCATATTTGCCATACACTCAACTAGTGAAGCCAAATATTAGGCCCTCCGAGCAACTTTTAATACTTCAACATTTACTTTTTTTGAAAAGAGTTCAACCTTTACTTTATCAACACATATATTTTGGTTAAGAAATAACACCGCACCCATCAAAAAATAATTCCACATCTAAAGATGTTTGAAACATATGAAATTCCTCTTAAAGGTCACTATAAGGAATACGTTCTTGAGATCTATTTGACAGAGTACTCAATCCTTGTTCACTACTAGGTCAGAAAGGGCTCAAATAGAACTTGTACAAACCATAGGAGAAAGTTCTCAAACTAGTCCACCTCAAAACTGTCCTTGACTGACCCTTGTCTACAAAATGAGCTTTAAGGGCTCAATCTTTCCATGTAGTAGGTATTTTGAACATGATTACCAGCGATTGCTAACCATAGAAACACCACAAGGACAACAAGATCTCAAATCTTTAGGGTATGAGGAGCATCTGTCACTGCATGCATCGCCTGCTTCCATTTCTAATTCTAGAAAAGCCATAAAGAACTAATAAAGACCACAGTACGAGCACTTACAAAAGTATAACGAATCCTAGAATGAAAAGTATAAAACCTGACATCTTTACTCAAAACAAAAAGCCAATACCATTAGGTAAAGGAGGATGAGGCTAAGCAGAACCTTCCAAGGGCCCATTTGATTTGAGAAATAAACAAAACTATTCCCTGTCTGATAAGACTTATCTCAGGTTAAAATTAACTGGAAATAGGTACCTTTATTTCAGGCTACAGTTTACTCCACATCATATGTTGAATAAAGTTAATCCTCTTGTTTATTCTTTGATGTGATGTTTATGTTTTGAAAAGTATTCTTTGATGTGAATTAACTATATTTTCTCTCCGATGGGATGTAAAGTACAGCAGCCAAACTATAACTACATCTTATCTCTTAAATAAAATGCACTCTTAAACTTATTCCTTGACCTGACACCCTCCCCAATCCAAATACAAAAAAAGTAACTTATCACTCATTATTCATACCTCATTTATCCCTTATTTTGCTATCCCTTAAACCAAAGGGTACCTGCGGCCTAGTTTGGCAACCAAGTTAACCTATGAAAATGGAGGTTAACCCCATTTGGTAGATGGAAAATTCTAACCCGGATTAAGCACACTTAACCTGAGATAAGTTATTTTTGGGTTCATGTGGAATAAGAATTTTAGAGGGTTATCCCATAAATTTTCATGGGTTAACCTTTCAGACCCTATTCCTTGTGCATCATTCCCAACAGGTAATTGTTAGAAATAAATACCATCTTTACCCTCGTGAAATGCTGCCATGAAACCGTCATTCTTTATCTCTTGTCCTCATCTCTCTCTTTCGTGAAACACGAAACCCTCTCCCAATGCCATTGTAGTAAGAAACAATATTGAGACATATAGAAGCCCACGCTCTTATACCATAGAACAGACATAACAAGATGTATGTCAACATGTGTCTTTCTTTGTAGAGAAAAGGGATGAATCAAATGTTTAGTCTCTGATTAAAGCCCCTATAGATGAATCAAATAACTAAATAAAATATATAAAACTATTTGTATCTCCTTTTGAAAGAAAAGTATTCATATATTTTTTACAAATAACATAGGTAGTGTATTATACACATGTTTTATGAATTGAAATCATAAGATTGATGATTTTCATAGGACAACCTGCATTTCCAGTGAGATAACCAAAATATTGCTTGAGGTAACGAAAATTGAGGTTGTATAATGTCCCAGAAATTACAAACCAATACTCTATTTTTGTATAATATCCATTGCACAAGATACCAAATTTCCTAACTGGAAAGTTTGAAACAATATCAACTAGCCAAGATATTTTTTTATGTAGAGTATGAGAAACAAGTCCTATTCATGAGTAGTAGGATGAGTCAAACACTCAAACTACATATTATCCCATTGTCACAAAGCCTTATAACTATCATTAGCAACCAATTAACTTGTAAATCAACAATTTCAGGGACAGAAATGTCATTCTGCACTTTATATCATCAACAAACTCCCAGACAACAAGCTTCCATACACAGGATAACCCTCCAAGTTATCCCTCTACATTCCAAAAAACAACAGGTTAACAGGATAACCCCTCTGACTTCCAAACAAAAATGCAGGATAACCCACCTACATAAACGTTATCCCACCAAATTTATCCATCCTCCCAAACTAGCTATAAATGTGCATCATTATGAGGCGATAAAAAAATGATGGATTGGTAATTCTTTTTAAAAAAATGATGGGTTGGCAATTGTCATCAACAACAACACATGGTCCTTTTCAAAGAAAAAAAGACAACACATGCTAAAAGCTAGGACTTTACTTATTCCATCTAGTGTAGACCCACAAAGCACAATGGTAAAGGCCAATTGCAAAAGCTTTATCACTAAAGTACAATATCCTTCCAAAGAAAGCACAACGCCAACATAACATTAAGGATCCACTACATTAATACATCTATACATTTTTGAGTTTCGGAGAATCCCAAAAGTACACAATTTATTGATATTGACAAAAACTTGTCTAGAACACTAAATAGATGCACAGCATAGACACATCAAAAAATTCACAAGGATAAGGAAAGACATCAGAATCAGGATTTAGAAGTTAATAGGGAATATCCTCTTTAAGAATAGCAAAGGGAACTTGGTCAAGTGCATAAAATGCAGTCAAACTAGCATTCCAAGAAATTTTCAGATTTTTTTTCTTTGAGAGGAAAAAATTTTTCAGTATCTTTGCATGAATGAGAAAACTCCTAGCAAAATCAAGTAGAAGAAGCAACTTCCTCTCAACAACACTACTTTGCTTTGCTTCACCACCCGCCCCCCCTCCCCCCCCCCACCCCCCACAAACAAAAAAAAAAGTAATAATAATAATAAATAAAAAAGAAAAAACAATGATATTTTGCTCTGAGGTATAAGCAAGGAAGATTTGACAAATAGCACCATTGTCAAATAGAAAAGAAATCACAAGATAGAAACTCAACATTGAAAAACTTCTTGCCAACGGCATATAGTTACAAATGCCCTTTACTAAAAATATCCAAACAACTCTGCACTACCCACTTTACTGCTACTATCATGGCATTACATTGTCATCCTCTTTCTGTATTTAATATATATCATTCTTTGGGGACTCTAATATTGTCCTGTTTGCTAGTATGATAATCATATGCATTTCTGTCAGGCCTCCTTGACTTGGTCAATGACTGCTACACATTTCTTCTATCTCAACTTTCGTGCAATTTGTGCTGGCTCACAAGGTTGCCTTTGCCCGTGCCAATCTCTTTTTTCCAACTTCTCCATGTATATGGAGATCTGCCTCTAGCATTCTTGCTAAAGTTACTCTTGCTATTTGTGATATAAAAAACAAATGCTTGACAACACTATTCATTGTCCATGTTTCACACTGTGATTATGCATCTGTGCTTTCATGCAAATTTCTCTATATGTGCCCTGTTGACAATGTTTTCTCAAGGCACTACTAGCTTGAGTTGTGCTAACAACATAATAAACAAAGGTTGCAGTAAACTGGCCAAGCAGCTGGTTCAACAATTGCTACACCTTATCTTAAAGTATTTCTCATATGTTTCTCTCTTACTGACCTTTCTTATATAGATGCATGCCTCCTTTCAAAAGAGAAACAGATTCATGCCACATTCATGAAATTCTATCAGAATCATGAGCCAATTTCCATCTTCCACATTGCAGTAGGAAGTTTTCCACCCTGGCACACATAAAACAAGCTTCTTTTTCCATGTGCTAACTAAACACCCCTATGCAACCAATTTACCAATAGCCATCCTGAGAATTATTCCCCGATAAGAGCATCTCCAGCATGATTTTTTTTAACCTTTTTTTTGTGGGGTGGGATGGGGTGGGGTGATATCTGCATTACATATAATTGCGCTCTTTATTTTATCCAGGCACATGTCAACCTACACTCCTCCCATCGAAAATTGCCTCTCTTTCATTGTCATTGGGCCCCCTAAGGATCTCAGTTTCTTCATTACATAGCATGGCTCTTAGGAAAACATTATGGCATTCATTTATATTCCAAGATAAGTCCTAGCCTTATCTGTAGAAGCAACAGAACAAAAAACATTCAAAGGCCTAAACAAAAGCAGCAAGAAGGGAGTTTTATTTGATAGTTCACTAATAAATGGACCAAAAAGACTGAATGCAGGATCTGGCATGATGCCATTTCCTATTGGATAATCGTACACAACTATCATAAAACAGCATTTTCTTTTTCCTCGAAAAACATTGGAAGGTTAGTGATTGCTTGTGTAGCCCATAAACAAAAATAGGATAAATATCTTTTCGCAGTTCACAATCTGTGCTAGAACTCAAGTAAGTGATCGAGAAGTAAAGGACCAAGTTTAATTTGAAACACAATTAGCATAAGCTTTTCTTCCATTAGCCACCGAGAAGATGTTATGTACATTGAGGAGCTACCTACCATGTCAACCACAGTCTGGCTAGAGAGGAACTCAAACACCCCGTCACTAGCAATGACGAAAAAGGGATTCTTCACGGTGAGGTTCAAAGCTACAACCTCGGGATTCGCCACCACTCCAATAGATTCGGCAATCATATCCCCGATACTCCTCGTGAATGCCGTCCCCGGATACATGTCATTCTGTACCCAAACTCTCGGCGGGTCACCATCTTCCCCTTCGGTACCCCAATACTGAATATCAGGGTTCTTCAGGCCCTCAATCTGATCCAAGGTGAGAACTCTAGCTCCACAAAGCTTGACTCTCTCGAGCTCGTCTGTCCTGAAAGGCGTCTGATCAATAGAGAGGTCCACGGCAACGAGATCCATCCCTCTCTTCTCTGCGATCACGGCTCTGGAATCCCCCGTGTTCGCAACGTAAATCGTCGTCCCCCTGACCAGAATGGTCACCGCGGTCGTGCCGCTCATGGAATCGTCCAAGTCATCCAGATGTAACTGGGAATTGGTCAAGAGGTACGCCGCGTGCAGAGCCTCCACGGGATCCGTCTGGAAGCGGCTGTTTATCAGGAGGTTCTCGCACAGCTTCCTGTTCACAAACTGCGAGCACTGCGCACCGAATTCGCCGTGGCCGTCGAACACGCCGAAGAAGTGGTGGTCGAGGCTCGTGCCGAAGGGCGTGTGGATGCAGTAACTGTCCTGGTTGGGCTTGTCGAGGGCGTCAGGGTAGTACCCCCTCTGGGACAGATAGGAATACCGCAGCTCGTAGTTCCCCGCGGCGACCTTGACGGTGCGGGAGCCTTCGGGAGGAAGGAACTGCGAGGAAACCCGGTTCAAGCGGTTGATCCCAGCGTCCGAGTCCCTGCCGGCGACCATCTGGTGGTGGAGCTGGTCCTCGCCGTCGTCGTGCAGGCTCGTGGTCTCCGGGGAGCGACCGGCATGTGGAAGCGACTTGCCATCCTCGCCTGGCTTGATCTTTAGGCTCTCGTGTTCCTCCTCACCTGCCCGCCGGAAGCAGAAGTCCTTGGAATACAAGCAACCCATCAGTTCACACAAAGGGCCCAGATGCCAAAACCATCATCATACCACAACCTCATCTACCCCATGGAAGGAGGGCGGCACCTCAGATCAGATCAACGCGGCAAAAGTGATGATACCCACAAAGGGCACAATCCATAAAAGGAAACAAAAGAACAGTAGTTCAACGACCCAACAAGGTCCCTCGAAGAATTAGTAGTCGGTCACCGAGATCATCCACACAATTTACTTAGCAGATAACCAACTTGAGATGGGAGGAATAGTAGTAGTAGTAGTAGTAGTAGTAGGAGGAGGAGGAGGAGGACGAGGAGTTGGAGGTAGAGAGAGATTGGAGGGGAGGGGTGGCGACGGGCCGTTATGGTTTTGGTTTTGGTATTGGTCTCGGTTACAAGCAGGGGCGGGGTGGGGACATTGGTGTACGTGAAGGGGGATTTGGTCTTTGGGGAAGAGACATCGCCACGAAGGGGAAGGGATGGTGGTGGCGTCATCTTTGCGTGGAAACGTGCAGTAGTGCCGAGGAAGTGCCACGCTAACGAATCTACCGTGTCTGGGTGATGTGATCTGGGGTACTTTACCCCCACTGCTCCGGCTAAACGGTACGGGGATAAGATGGAGATGGGCGGCGCCGCCACGAGCGGTCCTAGAGGTCCCCATGGCCCAGCTTTTACCAACGTGCGAATGCGGAGTCGTTCTTATCCCTTGTTTTTTCCTATCGCTTTCTTGTGGCTGACCCGACACAGAGGCCCTGTTTGGATGATGAAATAGGATTTGAGGGATAAATTTTATAATCTATGAAATTAAGAGGTAAATGAGATATAAATTAGGTTAAATCATGAGATAAGTACGTGTGTTTAAAGAGGTAGGTGAAAATGATATCTCACAGAAGGGGGATAAATTTATTTCACCTCCCTTCTTTTGAAATAAATATATCCTAGATTTTAGACTTTTATCTAGAGATAATTTTATCTTGGGATAAAATTCACCAAATAAAGGATAAATAGGTGTATTCTATGGAACAAACAAGGCCAAAGGTTGTGTTTGGTAATAGATTTAAAGGAGGTTAATGGGTGGGATTGGAGAGGGTTATGTGCACGAGAAAGTGAGATACAAGAAGGCAACACAAGTAGGAAACATGATGGCATCTCACAGCTTCAAGCAACAAGACATCAGTGTTGTTATCAAAGTGATCAGGTGTACTAAAGATGGGAAGAGAGAGAGAAGCTTCTGTTGCACGCTCTCATCTTCTCGACCTTCTCTCCCCCGATTCTTCCTCAAAACTACTCCCTCCAAAACTATGAAGCTATTGGAGACCCCACCTTTTCATCTTTACCCTCTTTAAGTCGATCAATGCCTCGAGGTGAAGCATCATTGCATTTGAGGGTTCGTGGGAAGTTGCAAGTTTAGCGCAGTAGGTGGCAAGTAGATACGAATCTCAATTGTTCCTCCATGACCAATCATGGCGGAGGTCCCAAGGAGGAAGCGCTTCGCTTGCATCCGTCTTTCGTTCTCCACAAGGTTCACACAACACCACCACCCCCCCATGACCCTTTTTATATGCAGTGTGAGAGGTTGAGAAGGTCACACTTCTACTATAGAAAGCCCCTTGTGATTGCAAGAGCTTTGCCCCTCCGTGTGTGCCTCTGTGACTCCAACCATCGTCATGTCGCCGAACTACTGTCAGCGACGAGTCCCTTCTTCACATGACCCTCCAATTTCACATCACCACTCTTTGGGTGGTCTTCTTCTCGCATTTGACTTCGTTCACGTAGAGGTATAACAACCCCATCCACTCTCCCTTTTATGCAATGATGGTCCTATTTCATTAGATGTCAATTTCCTAATGCTTACTGTTTGATTGGTGTTTTATTTCCGACCTTCACATGTTCACGGTTTGGTAGGGAATTGTTCCCCAAGAACTTTTCAAATATAAGTTTAATGTAATGTGTGTAATAACTCCTTCAATGTGGACATGGGTTCGGTAGAACTGCAGACATGTTTGGTTTTTTTATTTAGAATTGTTTCAGATGTCGATTTCCTAATGCTTGCCGTTTGATTGGTATTTTATTTTCGACCTTCATATGTTCATGGTTTGGTAGGAAATTGTTCCCCAAGAACTTTTCAAATATAGGTTTAATGTAATGTGTGTAATAACTCCTTCAATGTAGACATGGGTTCGGTAGGATTGCAGACATGTTTGGTTTTTTTATTTAGAATTGTTTTGCTTCAATATTCACCAGTATTTTTTATTCTACATGTTTGATTCGTAGATCGATTTTTGTTTACTGTTTGGATGTTTATATAAGTAAGTTTTCATGATTTGTATGACAAGTATGATCATACATTGTCACCTCTCCATGTTGAATGATGTTCTTTTTCCGATCAAAAGGTAAAGAGGGGCAGGACAATGCAGGAGGGGGGCAAATGTAGGGCTCCAGGCCAAGGGAGGGGGTGAGGTTAGACACGAGTACGAAAAAGAAAAGAAATTTTGCATAGGGTACCAGGCCAAGGGAGGGGGGCAGAGGAGAGACACATCGGCCTCCAGGCCACGAAGGGGGAGAAGGGGGACACCTGGGCGTAAGAAAGAAAAAATTTCAAAGAGGCCTCCAGGCAAAGAAAAATGCAGAGGTAGGATGTGTACGGCACACTAAAACGTGATTGTTTTTACTCCGTCAAAATTAAACTGCAATGATTAAGGTAATGTTTAGTAGTGATTAAATGGTTAATTTACCTTGTTGACGTGAGTCTATTGGTATATAACCAAGTAAAAGTTAAAAATTACGCTAGTGTTGAAAGTCAATATTACTGCTCTAAATAATATTAGGAACCAAGGTAAATATGAAATTATCATCTACTAATTAATGAGAAATCTATCACTTTTTTGACGGTCGATATAATATTTACCATAGACGTTGGTATAAAATTTCATGTTAAATTTATGTAATTCATAACCTGTCGATACATATGATATTGCTCGTATAGCTATTCTCTAAAGATGTGAGTTGGAAAATGTAAAAGTTTATAAAAGTTGACATGTAGTAGTGTGAACGTAATCCTAGCCTATGTTTCTCTTTTTTATGCAAAAAAATGCTAATATATGGTGGGATCCACCACTGTTAAAATAAAAAATAAATCACTTTTGTACAGGTGCAAATCAATCAAATTATATTCGAAATTACTTTGTACTGGTGCAAAATCACTTTGAACCAATGCAATCTTATTTTCCACCGGTGCAAAATCACCTTCCACCTTCAAAATAATTTTACACAAGTAAAAAGTAAGTTTGCATACGTGCAATTTTATTTTAAACTACTTTTCACTGGTGCAATCTTACTTTAAACTACTTTACATCGTGTAATCTTATTTTACACCGGTGCAAAGTAAGATTGTATCAGTGTTGTTAAGACCCACGACATCAAACGTCTTTTAAGACGTCTGGGAATTGGTCCAGACGTCTGGACGCCTTCCCAGACGTCTGAAATTAAATTTTTGCGGCGTACGATTGCGAGTCTGCGCACATGTGCACGCAGACTAAACCCGCCGCCCTCTTTTCTTCTCTCTCCTCCCTCACCGTCCTGCAGACCCCCCCCCCCCCCCCCCCAACGCCTTCAAATAGCCTCTTCCCCCCTTCCCTCACCCCCACTCCACAGTCTCCTTCTTCCAGTGTTGGTGTGAGCGCGAGCGAGCGGGGGCAGCAGTTGCTGCCGGGTGCACGCGGGGAGGAGGAGGTGTAGCGAGAGGGAGAAGAGGCGGAGCACGTGAGGAAGAGAGAGCGAACCTGCCGGAGCTGCCCAGGGCCGACCGACAGGTGCGCGCAGTAGGAGCGTAGTGTTGGGGAGCTGCTGCAGCAGCTCAGGCAGCAGGCGAGCGCGGCACGACCATGAGTAGCAAGCGGAGGGCGAGGATGTCCTGATTCTGGAAAATTTTCCCAGAATCAGACATCTGGACCTACGTCCAGACGACATGGGAGACGTCTGGAGGAAGATCCAGACGTCTGAAAGGTACAATATTTTCTTTCTTCTTCCTTTCGCGGGTACGGCCATGCAAGCCGTTCCGTCAAGGGTTCTACCTCATTGACGTGTTAAGGACAGTTGCGTACGCGTGCAGGTTTCGTTCGGGAAGGCGCAAGGGCACGCCCTCCCACACAGATCAGACGTCTGGGCACAGCACCAGACGGCGGAGAGGGTCTCCAGACGTCCGGAGTGATAGTCGAACGTTTGGAACTAGGTCCAGACGGTTCAGCGGGATCCTGGACGTTTGAAGAATAGCGCAAAAGTGAGGTATGATCTGAACCATTGTTTAAGACGTCTGGAAGGTGTTCCAGACGTTTGATTTGGGGCAGAATTATCGTTTTTGACCCGTTTAGGATCCGTTTGAAGTCCGATTTCTGCGTTTAAAATTCCGTTCTTCTCAGAATTAGTTCCCCTACTTTTTAAAGTACCTGTATCCTGTTTTGAGTAGTTCTGTGTGTTTGATCCTTGTGTTAGGACCTCGTTCTGTTGCTGATCTGGGGGTTGCGAAGGTACGTGGACCTACGGATCACGCCCCCATCACTCCCGATTTTGCGGGTAGAGTGGCTCCCCTTGATTAGTTATCAACATTAATGCACTTGTAAGAAAAATAATAGATCCTAGGATATGGCATTAATCTTAGGGCTGGAAAACTACATTGAATGATAGATCCTAGGCTATGGCATGAATTTTAGGACTGGAAAACTAGATTGAATGATAGATCCTAGGGTATGACATGAATCCTAGGAATAGAAACACTGAAACGAATATCGTGAATACATGAATTTGCAGTCTTGGAAAAGTAGAAAGAATAATGATAATTGCCTGTAATTGGATAACAGCTGCTTGTATATGAGTGTATAGTAAATGTTGGAAACACGGGCTATATGAGAATAAAAATGAATTGATGAAACCTAGTATGGCTTGGCCTGAGAAATATGAGCATGAACCCTATGGGAAATTAGGAGTAGAACTCCTGAAAATAAATGGAATGGAGCTGAAAAAGTAAAACGGGAAAGTGTGTTGTCTCTTGGGTACGTGATACCAAAGAGAGCACATATTACCTCTTAGTGTAGAGGGGAGCTTGCCGCCCTCAGGTCGAGATCGAGGTGAGTTTGGCCACTTTGTACCGACTTTCTGGCCCTCGCGTACACCGTACCGAGGAGAGCTGCTAGTGTAGGGAGAGAGCTAGCCACCTCACGGGGCCCGGGGTTCAACTAGCTGTCCTATACCGACTTGTTAGGCCCACTGGGCAAACCAGGGTAGTCAGGCGAGGGTGCGCAGACTGTAGAGGGGCAAGACCCCTATTTGGTTACTGTGGAGGGGTTGCCCCCTGTTACTGAGAGGGCTCTACCCTATACTGGTTCCGTGCTGTGCTTTGGGGCGCACCTGTTAACGGAAATGACTGACCGCGTGCCAGTATGGGGTAGCTACCCGTGCGTTTATCGCGCCTGCCGTAGTCACCGTTACGTCTGTCGGTGAACTTGGGGTGGTTGACTGAGGGTAGGACCACCACGGGGGACTCTCCTGGTCAGGAGAGCACCACGTGCTACTTCTACTTTTCGGAAAAAAACTGCAATCAAGATCGTTCCCACAAGGAACATTCGAGATCAAGAGAAAGATTTGAGGAATAATTCAAGAATGAGTAAATAGAAAATAAAGAAAGAAATTAAAATATAACAGCTACTTGTCTACCTTACCATTTTTCTTAGCTAGTTGGTTGCTACTCTACTCAGCGTTTCGCTGACGTGTCACCTTTGTCACCTTTTCAGGACCAGGTTTTGAGCAGCCAGAGCCTGCGGCTGCAGAGGGTGCTGGGCCTAGTAGAGTCCAGTAGTTTTACTTGTGTTGTACCTACTGTACCGTTTCTTCTGTTGTTGTGAGTATTTTCTGTTACAATTGTACTCTTTTATTGTAAGCATCATGTTTATGTACCTATTTAATTCTCTATTGTTGTGGTGGTGTGTACTGTAGTAGTTCTTTTCTTTACTGCTGTACTTTTGTTACTGTTAGTTACATGCATGATGAATGTGGTTTATTTTACTGCTCTCTTGGTTACTTTCTCGTTAGACGACTGGGTCTTGGGATCAGTCGAGTCGGTCCGGTTCTCGTGTCTCGTAGGGATTCGGGAATGGGGTCGTAACAAGTGCAAATTTAAATTCAAGTGTTTCTCCACCTATGATAAGTGATTTTACACTTGAAAGGTGATTTTTCCACATTCGTTAAATCCTAAATACTAAACCCTAAATTCTAAGGTGAAAAATCATCTTTCAAATAAAAAATCACTTCTCACATGTGAAATCACTTTCTATAAACCTAAATCCTAAACTTATAGGTAAAAATTACTTTACACGGATGCTAAATCACTTTGGACAGATGAAACCACCTTTTGAATAATTTTACACTGATGCAAAATGAGATTTTACTATTGCAAAGACATCTTATAATAATTTATCATCAGTGTAAATCATTTTGGATCGATGTAAAATCCTTTTGCATAGGTGTAAAATCACCCAGAATAATTTATCACCTGTACAAAGTATTTTATCACTGGTAAAAAATTATTTATCACCGATAAAAATTAATTATCACCTGTACATTTTATATTAAAATAGTATAGTTATTTTTTTGACTATGATGAAAACTATCATATAATAAATCTTATATTTTTTTATTTTTTTACAATAAATATTAATTATCAAATAGATTCATATTCTTAACACGGTATAAAGTATAAAACCAACATCGATATATTTTTTTTACATCACTTTTTTACGTTGATACTTGTATTTCCCTACATTTTAATTTTTAAGAATTATTCTAATAAGAATATTTGATCTATTAGTTGAGAAATAGTTGATGGTCATCTAATTTTTGTACGGGCAGTTAATAAATGTTACTGATAGTCGTAAGTAATTACGACATACATCATACATGAAAGGTGCATGAATGTAGAATTAACGCAATTTCTAACAGTTGGAAAGTTTGATCTTTGTGAAGTACAACTACGTACACCCAGAAAGTTGAGTACATATGAATAAATATTTGACGAACGAGACATGCAATGCAATCGATAATGTATGCATTTTATATGTTGGAAAGTATTTGAATATTACATTAATGTAAATGTAATTCTCCTTCAATCAAGATATAAAGAAATAAATTGCAATTTTTTATGTACTGATCCTTCTATTTTGAAATAAAAGATAATTAGTGGAAGATAATCTTTCTTGCATATTTAATGTTTAGCCAACCTTAATCGAAATGTATAACCATCTGCCCTCGAGGTGTTAATGGAAAGAAGTGGCAGTGTAATTAGAATATAACATTGATTTGATAATAAATAATTGAAAACATTATCGAGTTCGTAAGAAATCAGCACTATTATAATACCTATATCAGATAAACATGAAAGGGCATACCTAAATTCAGTTTGACCGAATGAATACAACTTTTTTAAGAATACCATCGTAGAGTAAAGTAGTAGTTAATATAGAATGCGGATGGAGATAACTAATCGGGTCATGAAAGATGCAATGTGGAGACAGTGAGAGAGTGCGGTAAATTGACACAAGTATTGTGAAGGGATTTCGAAGAGTCCATTGATAGATGAAGTATGTCTGATTAAAATGTGCTAATGATTAGTGGTCCTTACATGGTCCTTTTATTACTGCTTGCAAACATATATATTTATATCAGTTATGATGAAATTGTCTCCTAAAGAAAGTAGTCTGCTTATGAAATTATAATATTACTTGCAAATGATAACAAAACGTTCATGCAATTTACCTTTACTAAGAATGTATCCAGAAGCCTGTATTTAAAACCCAGATATGGTTATATATTTTATTATTTAATGCGAAGATGATTTTGTAAAATGCGTTAGTTGTCGCAAACAATAGCGTAGAGATTTAAAAGAGTTTTCGTACCAAGCTTGAAAAATACATATTTGAAGTACTGAAATCAAAGTCAGGATCATCTCATAGGGGAGACAACCAGATATTTTCACTTTCCTAAGTAGCTAATTTTTTTGTCATTTTATATAAAGTAATATCAGGATCAAAGCTAAAGTTAATAACTAAGTAAATAATTCTAACTATGAAAGCAAGAAATAAAGACAAAGATTGTGAAAATCTAAATGACTTTTATTACTAATTGAAAAGTCTATTAAAAATTAGGGAATTACAACTAAAAGCATGGAGGAATGCTTAAAACAAAACATGAAATAAAAATGCTAATAGAGACAACTGCGGTGGCGAAGCTTGGAAGACAGAGGACGGAGGTGAAGGCATACCTGGAGTATCCGCACCAAAAGTGGTGAGGATTCACCTTGATCAAGTAGAAGGCTCCAAGATCAAGAGAGAGGGTGGTGGACAGCTAGCTAGGTTTAGGCTAATCATGGGAGTGCACTAAGGTAGACTATAGTAATCTAAAGTAGGGCATGTTTAGAATGGTAGGGCCTTGCATTTATTTATAGAAGTGTAGGAAAAATGTGGGTGGTAGGATTTCAATTAAGGGCTATGGGTTTTCCATCAAATCAAGTGTGAAATAGACCCTTGGGTGTGCATCCAAGGGAGGGAAACAAGGCTACAAGTGGCCAGCCATATGGCCTTCTAGAACACACTATATATGTTGGTCGACCATAGTGTTTTAATTATGGCCCTTGGATCTATGTTGAAAGGTGGTGATGGAATGGTCTTTGTTGAAAGATTTTAGGAGAGGATAAGTTCTTAAGATGGAGTATTGGAGAAGTCTTCTAATTAAGTGGGTGGCTAAAGTGGTTTAAGGATGGCCATAGGATGATAAGTGGAGGGTAAATGATGCGGCTAAGGTGACTGACCACCATGCTTAATGGTTAAGTAAGCATGGCCGGCCAAGCATAGTGGATAGGTTCTTTTGTTTGCTATTTTTGGGTGGTGGTTTTACGCCTTAGGATTAAAGATCAAAGGTGTGAATTTTTAGGTGGTTTTCTAAGGATAGGTTTAGGACATAGGTTTAGAAAAAATGGTTGTCCTAAGGTGGGGTTTTGGTAGAGGTTTTTGAGTGTGCCATATGTCTCCTTGTCTTTTGTCTTCTCATCCTCTTGTCGTTATTTCCATGCTTGTTTTTATTTCCAAGTGAGCTCGAATCCAAGCTTCAATTGAGCTCCTATCTTTATTCAGCCTACAACCTCCATATATACAAATACCTTAATTGGTACAGAAATCATATTAGCGCTAAATGCATACTCTATATCTAAAATGAAATTATTTACACTAAGGTTAACTTAGGAAACTAGCATAATCTAGGCATTTATGTACTAATAATCATGCATTTATTACACTCTCATGTCTATCTTTTGCTAGTCTCTTAACAAAACAAAGAACGAAAATCATGCAGAAATTGAAACATGAAGTTGAGCTAAGTCAGATTTAGAACATCGACATGATTTCTCACTAATGTGAAGGAAATCATACGCAGACCCTTAATGACAAGGACTCAACAGTTCTAGAGTACTCGACTCAAATATAGATTGCCTATGAAATGACCCTTCCAAGGACCATTGGAAGTTTTCTGGAAACTTAGGGACGTAAACGCGAAAAATTTGACTCTTTGAGTTGAGTGTGTGGGTTCTTTGGGAAGAAGAGAGTTTGGCAGGGGAAACACCACAACTTTCCCTCTCTCTCTCCTCCCACACCACACACACACTCCATCCTCCCCACCCCAAAACCCTAACCCCACTCCCTCTACTTAAACCCCTCCACCCCACTCCATCTCCACTCCACCACCACTTCCTCTACCTCCATCTCCTTGCTGCCAGAGCCACCACCCCCCTTTTCATCCATTTGTCGCCACAAGAGGAAGAAGAAGGGTGGAGCGCGGGGGATAGGGAGACAGGGAGAGCGAGGGTGTGGGAGAGAGGAGGAAGCTTAGGGAGCTTGGGTACGCGGTTGAAGGAGCATGAGCAAGAGGGCTCGCACGCATGGGGCACCCTTGCTGCAAGTGTAATAGCGAGTGCCAGTGTTGCGAGAGGAGGAGCTCGGGGGAGAGAGGAGGACGCCGGAGGAGAGCTTCTTGACCTCCTGCAACCGTCGGAGCAGCTATTGCAGGCGCTGCGGGCGGAGGTTCGCGAGAAGATGAGCATCGCAAAGGGTTCTGCATACTGGATTTTTCTAATATCAGATATTTGGAGCATCTACCAGACGTCCGGAACAACAACGAATGTCTAGAGCTGAAGCTGGACGTCTGAAAACTCGTGGAGTGCCGAGGTAAGCATCCTAAAAGTGCATGCATGCATGTACGTTACGTACGTAACATTATGCTGTCGAGGATTTTAACCTGCGAGCGTGTACGTAGGTACAAGCCTTGGAAAGACACGTAAGCACACTCTTCGAGGTACTTTAGGATGTCTGGACCTTTCCACAGACGTTCGATAGACGCATCGAACATTCAGGCGCACCGCCAGACGTCTGGAATGACCCAGGACGACTGTAAAAGGGTTCCAGACGTCCACCAGCAACGTAGGGAAGCAAGGTGAGGTTCTGAGATCATTTAAGATGTCTAGGTTTAGTCCCAAATGTCTGATTTTAGACAGTATGCACGTTTTTAGCCTATTTAGGGCCCAAATGAAGTCAGATTTATGCAAGCAAAATACCATTGTTTTCCGCTCAAGTTTCTCTACGTGTTAGTATCAATTATATACTATTTTGAACTTATCTGATGTAAATTATTCACTGGTATAAGTCACCAGCTTGTAGCATATTTGGGGCCTACGGAGACGACAGACCTGCGATTCTAGCCCCCATTCCTCCCGTGTTTCCCAGTAGAGTGGTTTACATTAATATTAAGATTTAAATAAGTAAAGTACTTGTCTAGAATAACTTGATTAAACCTTAGGATGTGAAATGGACCCTAAGGTAGAAACGAATGAATATTTCTTGAGCTAAATTGTTTACTTGAGATGCATGTTAAACCCTAATTGCTAGCAAGTGTATTAATTAATTGATGTGATGCTTTCTCAGTTAGTAAAACACAAGCTGCCTATTATAAAAATAAAACCCGGGATGTGAACAATGAGATCTGAATGTTGAGAAATGGAATGAAATGAATACAAGCATGAACCCTACGGGGAATTAGGAGAAGAACTCCTGTATACGGAAAGAACTTAGTAAGTAGACGGGAAGTGAGCTGGCCCTTGCGTATACAGTACCAAGGAGAGCAACTATCCCTTTAGAGTAGAGGGGAGCTTGCCGCCCCTTGGGTTGAAACTCAGGGTGGGTTTGGCCACTCTACGTCGACTCCGTTTGGCTCTCGCATACATGGTACCGAGGTGAGCTACTTAGTGTAGGGAGGGAGCTAGCTGCCCCACTGGGCCCAGGGTTACGACTAGTCGCCCTACACCGACTCTTGTTAGGCCCACTAGGCAAACCAAGATAATCGGACGAGGGTACGTGGACTGTGGAGGGGCGAGACCCCTGTTATGTTCTGAGAGGGCAAGGCCTTATGCTATTCAGTGTTGTACCTTAGGCGTACACGCTAGTGGAAATGACTAACCGCGTGCCAATGTGAGGTAGTTACTTGTGCGCTTATCACTCGTGCCATAGTCACCACTGCGTCGCAATCGTGACCTTGGGGTGGTTGACTGGGTGTAGGACTTCCACGGGGGACTCTCCCAGCCAGGAGAGCACCACGTGTACATCCTATATCATGGGAAAGACTACAATCAAGATCATTCCCTTGAGGAACAGACAAGATCAAGAAATGACCAGATTAATAAGAGAATAAACAAATCAGAACTACTTAGTTGAGCTAAATGGAAATGAATAATTAATTAGTTGCTTGTCTTATGTTAATTGCATGTAAATGGCTTAATTACCACTCTACTTGGCATTATCTGACCATGGATTTTATAGCCTTATTCAGGTCAGGGAGTTGAGTAGCCAGCACCACCGATTGCAGAGGGAGTTAGGCCTAGTCGAGCCTAACCATAACTGTTGTCGTTTTCTGTTCCAGCACGTTCTTTTGTTGTAGTAGTGAGTATTTGTTATATGTAATGCTATTTCTATTACATTTCCACTTTATTTTCCGCTGTTGTAGTTGTGATGGCCTGTAATATTTGAGACATTCCATTCTATTTCCTTTACTGTCTCTATATTATTTTTCTACCTAGTTACAATGCATATGTGGTTGTAGAATTTTTCTTCTTTTGGTTATTTCTTGTTGAACGACTCGGTCTTGGGATTAGTCGAGGTGGGCTGGTCTCGGGTCCTGTAGGGATCTGGGATCTGGTCATAACAGCCTAAGTCTATTTTGAGATTTTTATTAGCATAAGATTTAGGTCTCAAGAGCAACTTTTTATGGCTCTATCAACCCACCAAAGGTTTGAATTAAACTCGAATTTTAAGTTTTCTGTATGTGAAGAATTTGACTCCTCAATTAGGCAACCTTATTGAATTCTAAGCTGCCTCTTTGCTCTATTAACCTCTGTCTTTAGATCTGCCTTACTAAAGATTGGTAGTTTTGTCCCTACCATTTTATATCCCGAGGTCAACCTTGAAGGTGTATCTCCCTAGTCGAATCATTTGGTTTCTTATTGGAACACCTCACTCTTTTCGGGTTTTTGAGATATTTGAACGCACAATTTTTATTTTATTTTTGATATTTTTTTCTTTTTTTCTCTTTTTCTTTTTCTTCCTCTTACTACTTTATTTTTCTTTTCCTCCAATTTTCACTCATTTTTCTAGGTAGTGGCTTCCTCCTAATCCCGTTCAAGAATATTTCCTAAACAAAGGCACGAAAGCTAAAGACGTAAGGTTGCTATCTAAACATCCTACATCTGTGGAGCGTACCTAGTACAACATGCCAGCCATACCTCAATCTAGGTCCAATTGACTACTTAGATTTCAACGGTAGGTCACCCAAAAGATGAGTCAGTGCGTACATGTAAGTGTAGATTGCTTAATTTTTTCAATCTTTTCAAACCAGAGGGTGGGAAAATAAGTCACATACTTATCACTCCCTTGACTTAATACTTCGACTTTTTCAAATCTGGTCAAAAACTCAGGAAAGAAGTCTATATTTTAATAAATACTCAAGGTGATTAAGTTGAAAATCAACTTGAAGAGTTTCGGCAGAAAAACCTTGTTTGTACATTTCCTAAGATCGGTAAATCGTTAAAATAAAAAATTTTCAATCTTTCATAGCTCAAACTCTAAAAACACCAATATATTTTTTTCTTTTTGCAATTTTTCAATTTTTTTAAAAATATTTTTCGACACCACAAAGTATATACAAAAAGCTAGAGAGAACACATAACTCACTAAATATTATCTACCCCCTATGCCTGTTTCATGCAATGTCCTTAATGCATGTAATAAACATAAGTGAAAAATAGATATCACTAGATAATTCAAGAGTTCTGAATAAATATGGCTCGAATATCTCTAGACCTGAATTAATTTATAAAATATATAACTAAACTAACCTAATTCATTGGGTTGCCTCCCAACTAATGTTAAATTTTATGTCAGCTAGACATTTTAGCTTATTATGATTTAAGAAGCGAAGTTCCTTCAATTAGAGGCTCCTAGGCTAGATTGTCAATATAAATCTTTAGTCTCTGTCCATTATCCATAAATTGTTACCTAGTCTTAGGATCACAAATTTCGACAGCTCCATTCTAATAAGGTCTAACCACAGTATAGGGTTCCATCCATTTAAATCTAAGATTGTAAGGAAAGAGTCTAAGTCTAGCATCAAAGAGCTAGACTTTTTGATTAGGTTCAAATTTCTTTCTAATGATGTGCTTGTCATAAATGGCCTTGGTCTTTCTTTATAAATCTTTACAATTTTGTAGGCCTCTCTTTTGGTTTCATCTAGTTCATTGAGTTGGAGTTTCCTTTATTGTCCTACCTTATCCAAATCTAGATTGCACTTTCTTATAGCCAAATAGGCTTTATGTTCCAACTCCACTGGAAGATGACAAGATTTTCCATAAATCCTTTTGTGAGGAGACATGCCAATTGGGGTCTTGTAGATGGTCCTATAAGCCCATAATGCATCTTCCCATCTCAACGACCAGCCCTTTCGATCAGGTCTGACTGTTTGCTACAATGTATTCTTTATTTTATGATTGGAGACCTTTGTTTACCCATTAGTCTGGGGGTGATAAGGTGTAGCAATATTATGTTGCACCCCATATTTACTTAATAAAGCTCTAAATTAGGCATTACTAAAATGAGTCCCACCATCATTAATAATAGCTCGAGGCATCCCAAATTTTGAGAAAATATTCTTTGTCACAAAATTGATCACAGTCTTATGGTCATTGGATCTTGTTGGGATTGCCTCAATCCACTTAGAAACATGATAACACTGCACAAGGGGGTGATAATTATGTTGAATATGACCCATCTTAAGAATAAAATGCACAACATAAGTAGAATGGGAGTATTGCATGCATCATGTACCAAGATTGCTTATAAAACTGTATTAATGGCCATTGTGTAAGCACTTGTCAAAGCAAACTTCAGATGAGCAATCGGACTGGACGGATGGATTCAGAATGACGAACGGAGTCCAACAGACTCAAGATCGGCCAAATCCGACATCTGGAGCTCCTACAATGGGCCCAAGAAGTTCTGACCGTTGATCTGGAGATCAACAGCCCATATTGCACCATGCCACCCCCGCTCCACCGCACGCCGCCTCTTCATCCAGTCGAGATCAGATCTCGGCTGTCGATCTTCGATCGAACGACCGAGACTCGCGTGCCCGCCCATAGTCGCCGCGACAAAGCATGGACGTGGCGCAACGGTTAGCGCGCACGCCCGCACATACGTGACGCGGGTTCGAGCCGCACGGAGCGTGAATTCGAAGACGAAGGTTGCACGTGGCGAAATTGGGCCACTCGGTCAGCAGCGGGCGGTCGAGATTTCGCCACGCGGCGCGGCCACAGCTTGCGAGCGCCCACACGCGCACGCACGTCGAGCGATGACGCCCGCGCACACGCACACCCGAGGCGCGATCCAAGCGCAGCCGAGGAGAGATCTTAGCCATCCGATCTTCGATCGGACGGCTCTCACGCAGCGGTCGCGGATCGCGCGTGAAGAAGAAACAGAGCGGGCGACTGACCGACGGGCTGGAGGGCTTCACCGACGCTTTTGGAGTGGTTTTAGCGACGTTCCGGACGTTGCTAAAGCCCCTTCTTCTTTTAGAAAGCCCTTAACCCTATTTAAACCCCTCCAACCACTCATTCAAGGCATTCACTTCCCTTGCAACTACTCTACCCCTCTCTTAGCTAGCTTTAGGCCCTCTTGTAATCGTCGGAGACGACGAGCCGCCGACGGAGCCTCCTCCACCGCCGTGGCTGCCTCGTCACTCTCCCTCCTCTCTCTCTCTCTCTCTCTCTCTTTAAGCTTTCCAGTACTTTTGTTTAAGCATGTATTTAATGTTGTAAGCTATGAACTAAAAGTGCATGACTAATGAAGTTATTTTCTGTTCAGTTGTTACTTTAATTTTTGTTTAAGTTGCATGATCAAATAAGAAACACTCTAACCCTAATCTCTCTCTCTCTATCTCTCTCTCACTTTTCAAACTGCACCTCTGCAAGCAAAAACTCCACGCTTTCCGTGACAAGTGATAAGCAAAATCCGATTTTCACGCCTCTCTGAGACCGACACTCGGATTCACCTCCATTTACTTATTTTAAAATCGACGTTACAAGTGTGACTATAACGACACTTCTTAACACACACGCACAATCGCACGTCAAAACATAATCTACAGCAAGTAATATATATTCAAATCCATGTGATGTTATGAAGGGATCTATAAAGTCTATGCCCTAAACTTCAAAAATTTCAATTACAAGAATCGACTGAAGGGGCATCATGTTTCTTCTTATCATGCTTCCTAGTGATTGACATGCTGTGCAAGCTTTACAGAAATCATGAGAATCCTTGAATAATGTTGGCCAATAAAATCTACACTACGACACTTTTGCAACGGTTTTCTTTCTAGAAAAATGTCCTCCACAAGCCATGGTATGATAGAAGGTTAAAACACTTAAGAATTCAAATTTAGGCCCACATCTTCTAATAATTTGGTTTGCATAGAGCCTGAATAATAAAGGATCTTTCCAAATGTAGTACTTAGCATTAACAAGAAACCTAAGCTTCTGCTACTTAGTCCAAACATTAAGTATCTTTCAAGTAGCTAAGTAATTGGCCAAATCTACAAACCAAGGAAGTCCTCTATGACCAATGGCCAAGATCTGTTCATCTAGAAAATTATCTTTAATTGGAGAAATTGGACCAATAGTATCCAAAGTTAATCTGGACAAATGGTCAGCCACAACATTTTGAGCACTGACCTTATCTTTAATTTCTGGGTCAAACTATTGTAGAAGTAATAAAATCTACACTACAACACTTTTGCAGTGGTTTTCTTTCTAGAAAAATATCCTCCACAAGCCATGGTATGATAGAAGGTTAAAACACTTAAGAATTCAAATTTAGGCCCACATCTTCTAATAATTTGGTTTGCATAGAGCCTGAATAATAAAGGATCTTTCCAAAAGTAGTACTTAGCCTTAACAAGAAACCTAAGCTTTTGCTGCTTAGTCCAACCATTAGGTATCTTTCTAGTAGCTAAGTAATTGGCCAAATCTGCAAACCAAGGAAGTCATCTATGACCAATGGCCAAGATCTGTTCATCTGGAAAATTATCTTTAATTGAGGAATTGGACCAATAGTATCCAAAGTTAATTTGGACAAATGGTTAGCCACAACATTTTGAGCAACAACCTTATCTTAAATTTCTGGGTCAAACTATTGTAGAAGTAAAATCCATCTGATTAACATAGGTTTAGCATTCTTTTTCATCAACAAGTGCTATAGAGCTGAGTGAATAGTATGAACCACCATGTAGGATCCAATTACATATGATCTGAACTTTTTTAATCCAAATACTACTGCTAGCAACTCTTTCTCTATAGTTGTATAATTCCTTTGAGCTTCATCTAGGTTTTGCTAGCATAGTAGAAAACCATGGGTTTCTTATCCACCTTTTGATCATCAACATCTCAAATAGTATAATCATATGCATCACATATGATCTCAAAAGGGTTGGACCAGTTAGGAGATTGTAAGATTGGAGTTTTGGTCACAATTTCCCTTAAAGTCTTATAAGATTGGATGCAATCATCATTGAAATCAAAGGTAGTATCCTTGGATAAGAGATTAGTCAGGAGCCTAGAAACTTTTGAGAAATCCTTGAAAAATCCTCTATACAAACTAACATGCCCTAGGAATGATCTAACTTGTCTGACCGAGCTAGGAGGTGGTAGATTACTGATCAAATCAATCTTAGCTCAGACAACTTCCAAGCCTCTTTCAGAAATAATGTGCCCAAGTACAATTCCTTCAAGAACCATGAAGTGGCTCTTCTCCCAACTCAAGACAAGATTCACTTCAATGCACCTCTTAAGAATCTTTTTCAGGTTGCTAAGACACTCATCAAAAGAATCTCCAAAGATTGAAAAATCATCAATGAAGACTTCCAATTAATCTCCTACCATGTCAGAAAAAATTACCATCATGAACCTTTGAAAAGTCGCAGGTGCATTGCACAATCTGAAAGACATCCTACGGAATGCAAAGGCTCCGTAGGGACAGGTAAAAGTCATTTTCACTTGGTCTTTAGGATTTATTGTAACATGGTTATATCCAAAATATCCATTCAAAAAGCAGAAAAATCACCTTTCCGTAAGTCTCTCCAATATCTAATCAATAAAAGGTAGCGGGAAGTGGTCCTTCTTTGTGGAAGAATTAAGTCTTTTGTAATCAATACAAACTCGCCACGCAATTGTAGTGCAAGTCGAGATGGATTCACCTTTGTCATTAGTAACCACCGTCAGTCTTGCTTTCTTTGGCACAACTTAAATTAGGCTTATCCAAGGATTGTCAGAGATAGGGTAAATAATACTTGCATCAAGTCATTTAATAATTTTCTTTTTTACGACCTCTCACATATTTGGGTTGAGTTGACTCTACAATTCATGAGAAGGTTGTGCACCCTCTTCCAAATAGATCTTGTGGGTATAATAAGTAGGACTAATTCATTTTAAATCAAAGATGGTCCACCCAATAGCTCTTTTATTTTCACTTAGGACCTTAGTCAACTTAATTTCCTGATCCCTGGCTATTAAGAGTTGATAATCACAAGGAGGGTTTGATTGGTCCTAAGAAAACATACTTCAGATTATTAGGGAGGGGCTTTAAATCCAATTGGGGTGGGACCAAGATTGATGCAAGTTGAGGTGATGGAGATGGCACCGGTAACCTCTCCACAGGGTGCTACCAGTTAGATCTTGAGTCAAGTGTTGGGTTTAGAGATTTGTAGATCTCTTTGAATGTGGGTTCCATATCAATTTCTTTTCTTGGTTGAGTCAAGCATGCTAGCGAAGGTTCTTCAATCAAGTTGATAGCCATGCTTTCCTCAATCTCACTATCCTTATCCAAATCCTCAATAGCTCCACATTCATCAAAATTCTTCATTGCCTTAAATACATTAATTGTATTTTTTGTCTCCAAAGGCAATTTCTATCTTCCCATATTCATAATCAATGTGGGCTTTCGCAGTTTCAGGGAAAGGTTTGCCCAGAATGATTAGGGTGTTGCTGAGTTTTTTAGGCACTTCCATGCCAAGGACCAAAAATCAACAAGAAAGTAAAAGTCCTTAACCTAAACAATCACATCTTCTATGATCCTGCATGGCATGGTGATAGTTCAAACGGCTAACTGAAGTGTCACAGTTGTGGGCTTCAGGTCACCGATTCTGAATTTCTCATATAATACAATTGGGATCAAATTAATGGAAGCACCTAGATCTAAGAGAGCCCTATCCAAAGTGATATCCCCAATTGAACAAGTGATCAGTGGGGCTCCTAGATCCTTCTTTTTAGGAGAGTTGTTCAAATGATTGAACTAGCTTGTTCAGTTAGGATAACCTTCCTTGGATTACTTTCGGCTTGTGCTTGGTTGTGGTTAGTTCCTTTAGAAATTTAGCACAGGTCAGGATGTGTTCAATAGCTTCCCAAAGTGGGATATTGATATGAACTTGCTTGAACACATCCAACCAGGTCTCATTATTAGGATCAGGCTTCTTCCTAAGCCTATTCAGGGCCTTAGGAAAAGAGATTTGGATTTCGGTTCATCAAAATCATGAACCTGGATTTCTTCCTCCACTTTAGGTTTCTCAGTCAATTTGGGTGCACCAGGATCTTTAGGATGTAGATCATGAGTCGCAACAATGTCTTGTGTAGTCTTTCAACTCCTTAAAGTGATTGCACTAGCTGAAGTAGGTGGATATTGATTTGGCCCTTGTGATGAGCTTAGTAAGAGAGAAGGGTCTAATTAAGGAGTGTGAGTACAATTGAGTCCAAGATTAGTAAGATGTGGAGGTAGATTGAAATCTGGAGAAATCACGGTAGCTTGTTGGATCAAGTGAGATTGGTTCTACGGCTCCCAAGTCTGGTGAAACTCTAGAGGCATAAGTCCTCTATTAGAAGCATTTCTAGGGTTAGGTATAGGTTGTGCAGGTAGAGCACTAGGTTGTCTATCAATAGGCCTAGGTCTATTCGAAATGCTATCAATTGAGACCTTCATTTGTTGCATCAATTGCAACATAGTTGCCTACATATCAACCATTTTTTGGTTCAATTTAGCCTGGCTTCTCTGATCTGGACTACTCTAATTGGGTTGAGTGAATTGATTAGAGGGCATAGTAGGGTTATATTGGAATTGACCCATGATTCTTTGCTGGTTCTGTTGACAGTAGGATCTAGTTTGAGTCAACTTAGTCTAAGTCTGCTCTTGAAGCTTTTAAGAGAAATTTGGGTGGTTCTTCCAACCCAAATTATAGGTATCAGAGTAAGGATTGTTTCTTGGGTTGGTCTGGATAGCCTGAACATCCTCATAGGTTGACAATAGGGAGTAGGAATCAAAATACTCAAGATCAAAGGTTTTAGTTAGGCTCGCAAGTGGAGCCGAATCAAGGTTATTCACAAACTGCCTAGTATAGGTAACTTGTGAAGAGGTAGGAAAATTAGTAGTTGTTCCTTGAACAGTAGACCTTGTAGAAGTCTGATTCTAGGATATGTACTGATCTAGCATTTTGGAGACCATACTTCCCATTCTTACACATAAAGCACCCATATCAACCTTGCTGGTATTATCCTAGATTTCATACAGTATAGTCTTAGGCTGTACAGATCTGTCAAAAGTCTCCATGGAGGCATGATTCAGAGAGTTTTTACTTAGTTCCTCAAATAGTTGATAAGCATTATCCACACCTTTATCAAGGAAGTTACCTCTACAAGAAGCATCCACATATTACTTGTTTTGTGTGGTTCTCATGGTAGAAGGTATGGACTACCATTTAGGTACGTCATGATGCAGACACTTTCTTAAAAGCTTCATAAATCTCTCCTAGCATTCATGAAGCTATACCCCGAGCTTCTAAGAAAAAGTTATGATAGCCCTCTTGATGGCATTGGTTCGACTAATTGCAAAGAATTTATTTAGAAAGGCACTCTTCAATTCAACCCAAGTGTAGATAGGCCTCCCTATTGTCCTATACCAATGTGCAACCTTATCCATAAGTGAGTGAGGGAATAACTTCATCATCATATTATCAAAATTAGTATTCCTGGGTTTAGCGGTCTTAGCTAGAGTAGTCAGATTTTCCAAGTGTTGGAATGGATCTTCATTGTTGTTTCCCTAAAAGGGTTTAATCAAACCCAACACTTGGGCCTTAACCTCATAATCCCCATCCGGAATCATAATCCTTGCCCCATATTGATGATTGGATGGATCATAGGGAGTTTAGGTTTTCCCTCCCTAGATTGGGTCATGTGTTCCACAATTCATTCTTGTAAGTGTTTTGTCTGCTCTAATTGCTTCCTAAGGTTAGCATTAGGGTCAGGTGGGTTTGATCCAGAAGGTCCAAATCTAGCTTGGTCAACCATTAAGTCAGATTCAGATCTAGATTTTCCAAAATCAAGCCTCCTTTTAGATTTAGATTTAGATTTAAAAGGTCCAAGCAATTGAGGATTTTGGGATCTCCTCCCGTGCATACGCTGTAGAAAAATAGAGTGATAATTTTATAAGAGGGGGGGTGAATTGTATAATTCAGATATTCAATAAAGATATGACAAACACAAAAATTCATGCACAATTAACACCAAGATTTATAGAGGAAACCCAAACCGACAAAAACCTCTACTTAATTGATCCCCAATTAGGATTTTCCTCTTGCTCTCCAAGCAAGAAAATTTACTAACCTTCACTACTTAAATCGAGGGTAGTGAGCCTCAATCACATAAACCCTTTCTTGTACAACCCACAAGGTCTTTTGTTATTAACTTAGATTACTATATATATATACATATATATTACTTAAATAGATGATGAGGTGTGGCTCATCATAGCTAAAATGCCCAAGTTGAGCTAGAAACTAGGTTAAACACTACACAATTAACATAAGAAAAGGGTTAAGTGTGGAAATTCAGAAAAATGACCTAAAGCAGCAAATTGGTGTTAAAAACGCATAATTGGGTCAATTAATGAGATATTTTATTCACAAGTGTAATTTGATGATCTAATTACAAATTGAACACATGATTAAGTTCAAAAGTACAAATCAAAGGTTGAAATAAGTTCTAAAAGGTTCAATTAAGCTTCAATAAAAATCTCATTGCATTTGCACATCAGTAAGACCTTGTATTTAGAGTTCATTTAAGACCTTTAAGCATATACATTTATTCACCTTTAAAAACCTTCAAGGGCCATTTGGTAAATTGTAGGGACCTATTTGCTATGCTTGGATGATTGCTCTAAACTTATTTCATTCACTTATAGGCTTTCGTACAATTTGTGCACCATTTCGCTTACAAGGGTCTTTGTGCAATTGTCACAATACACCTGATGTGCAGGTCCATTATTCCTCATCGAAGAACACAACCCATCTGGGTTGTTGTTCCTTTGATTCTCTCATTCAACGATCGATTGCGATCCAATCTTCGCGTGCTCCTGCTCGTTGCCTCACCTCCTCTCAGATCCCATCTAACGGTGCATATTTGGTTTGAACATTCCCGCACTCCCCTCGAGCCCATCCCACCATTAAAGCCCTAATCACCTAATCACACCATTGCGGCAATTGGAATTACTCCCTTGACTACTTGAGCACCATCCCAGCCCCTCGCGCACGCCACCAACTCCCTCTGCCTTTGAGCTGGTCCTTTCCTCCACATCTCCAGTTCTTCTCCCTCCTACGTCGACTGCGATGACAGGGGCGGTGTCTCCTCCATTTTGTCGTTGTAGTGACTAGCTGCAACCCAGGAACCTCATTCACTCACTGGAGATCTTCGCAACCCCTTTCGTCGCCAGGGCAACCCGCTGTGGATCCATGCAACTCATTCCTCCAATGAGATTAGGATTTTAATGCTTTCTAGAGTAGTAGTTAGTGTACTGTAGATCATGTAGGTCTAGATTAGATGATGAATTGGTTGATGTGTTAGTTTAGATTAGAGTTAGATTAGATTAGATCGATTTTGCCCTATCTTATCAATTTAGACCAGAGAGGTGATTTTCCACTTCCACTTCGATCCCCTAATCTTCCTCCACATCTCATTGCCCACATTCACTGAATTCCTCGCATTTTATTCGCCAACATCCCATTCATCAAAGCATCAAATCTGATCTAATGCTCTTGAGCATTCATGTATGATTTGAGCACCCAATTTCATTTAAGGGTCACTCCGTTCATTTCACCTAAACACATTGACCCTCGGTTTTGAATGAAGTAACTCATGGTTTTTGAAAGATTTGAAGATTTGGGGTTCAATTTTATTAGATTACATTGATTGATCTAAACTTTCTCTTCACGTTGTCTATGGTGCAAGATAGAGATTAGATTGGGGTTTTTCTTGTTTTTTGAGTTCTAATTGAGTTTGAATGAGTCCCAAATCTATCAGAGAAGGTCTGAGATACTTCTGAATTTGGATTTATTGCCATTGGAACCTTAATTTGCATTCTCACCTTACATTGTCTACGATGTAAGATAGGGATCATATTAGGATTTCAAGGATTTCTGGGAGTTGATATTGGCTTTCCTTGGTTTTTAGAAGGATTAGGAAAGTTTTAAAATGATGTTTCATGAGATTTAATCTTCTATCTCAAATCTGGGATGTGTTTATACAATACCTTATCTGAGATGAAATTTGAATTCCAAGGGCATTTGATGAAGATTTCAGGACATAGATTTGATTTCTAAGATGAGTTTGAAGCACAATTAGTTTTTATATAGTTGATTTGAAGCAATCTTAATGTAAAGAATGTACTATAGGCATGCATTGCTCCCAGACTTGCTATATGATCATATTTACATGCATGAGCCCTCAAAATTGACTGTAATTGATATAATTAACATTAATAATTGTAGAGTCCTCAATGTTCCATAGATGTTATTCTCACTCACTACACTTTTCATTTATTTATTTACATTATTTTTATATATCTCACATTATTTGTTATGAAAATGCTGGAAATAGGCAATATAATGATTAGGTATTGGTTCCATGCATCCAAAATTCATCAAAATCTCTGGAAATAAAGATATGAGCTCAATAGACTTTCATATATCAATAGAAAGTGGATTCAAACACCAAAAACATGATTTGGATATTAAATTGGATCAAAATAGCCATTTTGGATAGATTTCATCATATACAATTGCTAAGAATGTAAATAAGTTCTTACAATGCAATCAGATCATATTCAAAATCAAGTAAAATTTATACATGTAGCTGAATGCTTAATCTAATGCTAGACTACTTAAGAAACTCATTCTACTTCTATTTACATCAAAATCTACTTTGGATTGCAATTAAAAACTCCATCCAAACTACTAAGAAGCTACTACTAACTAATGGGAGATCAGGCCATTCTCAATTTGATTTAGTGCTATTTAGAACTTCTCAAAAAAATCTAAAATATAGATGAAAGCTTTATACATCCTAGAGAATTCCTATCAACTAAACATAATTCAAAACTCGTTTAGAATCCATGATTAAAACTTCCAAAGTTCTATTCAGAAAAACCATTATAACTACTGCTTAAACTCAGATTCAAATCCCAAAACTCAGATTTGTCTCTCAAACACTTCAGCTTATCATATAATGTTTTTAATTCATTTCAAGATTTGCTTAAAGCATCAAAAATCACTCAAATCCTCAATTCTTCTAGATCACCTGGAACCTGGGGATTAGAGTCCAAAAATCTCAAAACTAATTCAAGTCATTTAAAACTCTTTCTCAATTGTTGCAATCATCCATTAGAGATCGTGGAACTTCTTGAAATTCAAATCAGAGCTCAAAGAACATTAGAAACCCTAATTTGATTCTTGCTTTACACTATAGACAACATGAAGGTGAGAAATCAAATCAACTATAATTGAGTCCTAAACCTTCATTAGGATCTTTTAAACATCACTCAAGCTTAAATTAGCGGATTAAAGCCATTTGAAATCCATTTATGATGTCGTTGAGGTGGGGTATTGATGTGGGTTACCAAGATAATTTGATCATCTTAGATCCCTACACACCATTGATTGGTGTTCAAGGATCTAATGTGATCCTCTAGATTTCACTAGGTCATTGTGAGGACCTCAAATCCGTGCATCGGATTTTCCTTGGTCCTCACTCACATTATCGATACAAGCAATTAGGTACAATCTCAAATTGCGATAAAAATCTAATTAACTCATCCAATCACATCGTAATCAACCCAATTATACATCAAACAACTCAATTCACTCAATTAAAGGCAATTAAAGGCAAATTCAATTTCTAATCCTCCAATCGGACATGAAAATCAAAAACAATTTAATCAAGTGAATCCGTTCAATTCAAATCAGTGGAAGGGCCTTTGTGATCCAATGGAGCAAATGGAAAGCCCTTATATGGAATTGACGTGCGATGTACCCTTTGGATCACTAGTTAATTAGGATTTGTTATCGTTGTAGTAGTATAGTGTCGCAATCTAGATGGATGTCATTTTATTTATATATAATTTTTGCTGATTTTATTTCAAGTTGTTCACTGAGAGGTAGTTATTAACATACATCACTCTCTAAAAATCCAAAATTTATCTTTTATTTCAAAAATGTCAATTTCATTTATAAAAGAATGAATTAAAGGTAATACAATCCAAAGATTAATTAGTATAAGTCAATTATTTACAAGTTAGATCAAAAGAATGAATGTTAGTATATTAATGCCTCAAGAATATTTACATAGCATGAGTTTATGTTTGATTATTTATATATATGTAATTTAGAACTCATTATGTACGAGCGTGGATAATACTAAACAAATGAAGTCCTATTTGCAAATTTTGCCTTAAACATTATAGACATAAAGGAAACCATGAATCACTAAATTTCTATGTACAAGTAAAGAGATATACATAAAAGCCTTACAAAATTATGTTGATACAAATAAGGCTAAAAATGTTGATACATCAATTTTGATGCACCAAAATTATGTTATCTGTCAAACTAATCTTTCAGGACTCTATCTTGAGTCATGGAAATGAATAAAGCTCTTTGGAGTCTTCTGTTATGTGTTTTTCCTTCTTAAGTCTAGATTCTATATACGGAACCTCAAAATTAGTTTCGCAAAACGTGATTGACCTAAATACTTAGTTCAGACATTAATTGATCAACCAATTATTAATAATGATTGACCAAAAGTTATTGATCGACTAATCACTTTTGTTAATTGATCAATTTAAGTAAGATTAGGAAGTTCATAAAATCCTGCTTTAATCGATCAAAATTTAAAATTAATCAACCAATCAATAATCGACCAACCAACTAGATTCATGGACCGAATTCTTTTTTGATTGACCAAACAAAAAAATCTAATCGACCAACAACATTTGAAAAACTTCCTCTTTAGGTCAAATTTCAAGTATAAATAGAGGTCATTGGCAGCTTCTTTCTACACACCATTCATAACGAAACATCTCTAGAAAAAGTGCTTCTACGCCTTCATCTCGCTTCTGTGCTTTTGCTTCCACACTCTTTCTAAGCACTCTGATCAAACACCTCTATGAAAAACATTGGTTGGATTTCTTTTTGAGGTTCCATTAGGATTACATTGTATTACTTTCTTTTTGCAATTTTGATCTGGGTCCCAAGTTGTTTTGGGAAGACCCGTTGTTGTGCTTCTCTTCAAGTTTTAAGAGAAGGGTATCTGTAAGAGGTTGTGCCACCCTCGTTCAAGTGGTACAAAGTTTTAGTGGATTGACTAGCTTAGTATAGTTGAAAAAAGCCTAAGCTGGGAAGCTTAGGTAGTGGTTTCATCCACGAGGGTTTCCATTATAAATTCAGGTGCACTCATGTATTTGTCCTTTGTGATCTTTTTATTTCCAGATTAATTTTTTTATTTGTCTTCTATACTATTCACTCCTCCCCTTTAGTATAGTCTACAGATCCACATGCACTCTCATTTTGGTATCAAAGCCTCGTCAATCCAGGAGATGTCAAAGTCCTTTGCGCACACATATGCTGAGGGGTAATCTATGGTACATCCTTCACTATTCGACGACACAAATTATGGATACTGAAGAACCAAGATGTAGATCTTTCTGAAGTCTATGGATTTTGAGGTATGAGATGTGATCACAGCAAAATACTCACACCCAAAGCTAAAAGGAGTTGCTATAACTTCTAAGCAAAATAAGATGGCCACCCACAATGCTAAGGCAATGAACGCCATCTTTTGTGGGCTGTCAAAAGAAGAACTTAATTGAGTCTCTGCATGCAAAACGACTTATGAGATTTGGAATATCTTGGAAGCCACTCATGAAGGTACCTCCAAGGTAAAAGAAACACGAATAAATCTGCTAACCCAAAAATATGAGTTGTTCAAGATGAAGAAGGGGGAGTCAATCAAGGAAATGCACAGCAAATTCACAGATATTGTAAACTCCCTGAGAAATCTAGATCAAACCATCAAGAATGAAGCCTTGGTGAGGAAGATTGTCTGATCCCATACCAACAATTGGGAAACAAAGACTACTGCCATCCAAGAATCCAAGGATCTGACGACATTATAGTTGGATGACCTGATCGGTAGTCTCATGGCTTACGAAGTTCAACTTCAGCATATGAAGGAGAACAAAATCGAAGGAGCAAAGAATAAAGACATAGCACTCGAAGCAATCGACCAATTAGACCAATCAAGCAGCGAAGACAAAGATGACATCGCCCTCCTCTCAAGAAAATTCTAAAAGTTTCTAATGAATAAGAGAAATTGGAGAAAGAACAAGGAAGAATAATGGGAAGACACTGTCATCTGCTATAACTGCAAAAGGAAGGGACATATTCGGAAGGATTGTCCTCTCCTTAAAATGGAAACAGAAAGAATGAAGAGCAGAAAGCCCATGAGGAAAGATCTAAAGAAGAAAGTACTTCAAGTAACATGGGATGAATCAGACTCAAGCTCATAAGAGGAAGAAACTTCCAATGAAGAGGCACTCCTAGGACTCATGGCTCTAGATGATGAGTTAACCTCTTTCACACATGAAAACAATTGCCTGAATTACTTTATATCTATTGTGATTAGTATTTAGTTATAGTTAGTTCTAAATCAGTGTTAAAATCTAGTTTGAGTTCAACCGGGACTCACAATCTCATTATAATTTGTTTGTTTCAACGTACATATTTACGCGCTATACTATGACATATCTATCCTTAAAACGCATTTTAAAGCCCGAACAAATTGGCGTCGTTGCTAGGGAAGTACAGTGATTCTTGATTTAATAATTGATTTAGTTTACTTCTCTTTCGTGTGCAGGTACAAAATGATAATCCGCACACGCATTGAGTGCAGGTGAAGACAATCAGGTACATACGATTATCTTAGTAGGATTTTAGATTAGGGATTGATTAGCATTGGTGTTATTTAAAAAAAAAATTAGGATTGGATTTGTTAGGTAGTTAGGATTTTCTTTAAAAAATGAAAAAGTGATTGAAAAAAAATTGCTACTACTATTTTTAGAAACTCGATCAGAAGTTGAATACGAATTTGAAAATTCATTTGCCGTGTTTTTAGTGGTCTAAAAATTTTGAAATTCAAGTAGGAACTAGATTTTCAAACTATTTTCCAACTCCATTATTCCCTAAAAAAATTTCAATTTATGAAATTTTTAAAAATTAGTGGAATGCACAAGGTCAGATAGACTGAAATTCGAATTTTTCTGAACTTCAAAAATCGATTCTGATCAACACATGAATCTAATTGACCCAAAAATGGTGGAGTTTAAAATATAATCAAGTTGGCTTTCATTCCCATATTTTTTCTAAATTTTTGGATCGATTTTGATACTGTTTCAAAAAGAAAAACCAACACAGGGTGAAAAACCCAGATCTGACCCCTTGTTAGTTAAAAATTCACATAAATTTATTTGAGATAGTAAAAATTATGAAAAAATATTCTTTGAAAGGATTATTGAAAAAAAAATCTTTCTACTAATTTTCAAATTATTTGGATTCTAATTTTATCTGAGAGAGTATTTCTTTAATTGTTTGTTTGCTACTTAAAATGCTTAGAAGTGCATAAGCCCTAGGACCACATTGGACTAACCTGGACTCAATTGAGTCTAGTGATTAGTCGGTGAGAGGGGTTACCTTGTGGACCACACATCACATATCAAACAAAAGAACAGGTTAAAAAAATCATAAAAAATATCTTAATAACCTGTATTCGTTTTATAACTACTGGATGGTTTCAATCTCTTTAGCTAAACGTGGTGTTTAAGCCTACAGGGTAGTGTTAAATGACCGCGTCTAAGGGGTAGAAAGGAACCAGAGGCGAAAGATGAACAAAGAACCTTCCTCTTAGTCCCCTCATAAATAGACTGGCTGGGTTAGCTTAAAAGGTGGGGATCATTTTCTGTTGGTTTCTCGACAAATTTTCTTTAATAATTTAAATATGAACGAAAAATCTGGTCATCTAATTCTAAAGAACCAATTTGATTAACAAGGCCCTAGCCTTGTTTGGCTTGGCTACACCTACCCTTGTTGTTGGTGTATGCAAGGAAGAAGGTCTTTAAGACCTAAACAAGTTGGACCTTAGGAACCAAACCCGAGGCAGCCAAGGCGACTATCACTTGACCCTTCTTCCCAACCCTCATCCTCCTCTCGATTAGCTGAGATGGCTAATCCTGGTCCTAGACCTGGTCAGGGTCTTGGAAATCTAGACCCAATGGTTCGTCTAGAAGCTAGGGTCGAGGAATCAGAACAGAGATATGAGCAGAGCATTGACAGGATTCTCACCACACTGGACAGGATGCAGCATCCACCGTGTGGAGAACAACTGCAAGACTTCTATGATCTGGTGGCTATGATCGTGGCACCTCAAATCTGGATTCCCGCAGGCAGAGATGCATTCGAGTTGAAGCCAAACATAATAAGTCTAATCCAAACTCTTTTTCATGGAAACTCAAATGAGGATCCCTTCCAGCACATTGAGGATCTGAGTCAAATCGCATAATCAGTTTGACCCAGAAATATTGATATAGGGATTGTTCTCATGAAGCTTTTTCCATTCTCTCTCAAGGATAAAGCTTCTTATTGGTTCAAGAACATCGGGAGGCCGATTTGAACCTGGGCGGAATTACGTCGTGAATTCCTCCAAAAGTTCTTCTCGATTGGTAGAACAAATGTGATGAGGCTTGCAAGTATGACTTTCTCCTAAGGACCAGGGGAGAAATTGAATGACACTTGGGACAGATTTAATGACCTTCTCAGGAAATGCCTGCACCATGGTGTACCTAGATGGCACCTTGCACAAATCTTTTACTACCATTGGCTGGATGACACACATCGGTACCTGGCCGATGCATCTAGTAGTGGGAATTTCCTTGCAAAGGATGAGCACAATGTGTTCGAACTATTCGAGTCCTTAGTGGATAACTCAATGAATGCTGCATCAATGAATCAATTCCAGCGACTTGGACAACAATGAGTTAGCGTCCATGAAGCTCATGCCGAATTTGCCCAAGCTGATATGGACATTATCACGAAGAAGTTGGATAAGGTGGATCAGCTCGACAAGAAGCTCGACAAAGTGATTCGAGCTCAACATGGATTTCCTGGCAATACAGCTGCATCCCACTCTTCTTTCGCATCTTGAGTCCTTCCTGCTCGAGTACATCTACTCACTCGGGATGTATCTTCTCCATCTCCTTGGGATCCTGCATATTAGGAACTCGTGAATAATCTAGATCTGGCACCATACAATCAGGATTACATATCCCATAATGATTCTAGTGCATATTCCTTTGATGAATATGCATCTCAGACATATTTGGCCTATGAAGATGTCAATGCTATCCAAGATTATAGGCATAATAACTCGTATTCAGAGATGTATAATCCTGGTTGGTGCCATCATCCTAACTTTTCCTGGTCGGTAACTCACAAAAACCAAATCAAGGTCCACACTACCAGACTAGACAATACGAGAATGTGCAAAACAAATATTTGAGGAGGCTGCCATTCCCGTCTCAGCAGCAATTACGCTCTATTTATCAGTCATTGCACCAAGTTGCCAATTACCCTCTAAAGTGGGTCGACCCTTTGGAGTCATTAAAAGAGGAATTGCAAGAGTTAATACGGAAATCGACTCATGATAATTTGCAGATTATGAAGGCCATGGCTGATCATATATAGAGCATATAGAATATGCAGAATCAGCTACTACAGGAGCATAGATCACAGGGAGTCTTGCCCTCCCAACCTATCCCTAACCCAATATATGTGCAAAACCAGGGCACCCCGCGTAGGTTCCAAGCACCACAAGGACAGGCACATGTTGTTTTACAAGCACCTCCTGCAACACCTGGTTATGGACAAAATCGGCCACCTCTACTACAAAATCCCACCTATTCTGCCCCTTTCACTCTGCCGCCACCTCGTGGACAGTACACCAATGCAAAGGGTGTCACTTTGAGGACTGGAAAGACTACACAAGACCCACCACTTAGGAAGGTGGGTCATGATTTTTCATGCCCTCTACTGTAGGATGGCTCGCCACCTTCTTCTCAGAAGCCACCTACTGTAGATAAGGGCAAAACACCAATAGACCCTGAGATTCCCATTCCCTTTCCCGAGGCTCTGACGTGAGATTTAGGCCAAAAAAAGGATACACGGAATTTTGAGGACCTGAAAACTATGTTCAAAGAGGTTCACATTTAGGCCCCTCTCGATGCAATAGATCACATCCTTGCTGTCGCGAGGTTCTTCAAGGACTATTGCACCTTGAAGAGACGACAAAAAATCGAATGATAGGCAGTATTGTCAAAGGAAGCTAGCACCATGATTCTAGCTGACCTACCACCTAAGAAGAAAGACCGTGGTACCCCACTCATTTCCTGCTTTTTGCAGGATTCTCCAATTGATCGGGCCCTTCTTGATCTGGGTTCATCCATCAACCTAATTCCTACTGCTGTATATGATCGTTTTCAATTCGGGGAGTTGAAACCCACCTCAGTTACCATTTGGTTGGTCGATTGATCTGTAAAAACACCGAGGGGGGTGGTTGAGAATGTGATCGTTAAGGTCCGTGGATTCTACTTTCTCGCAGACTTTTTCATTTTCGATATGGAGGTTCCTCCTAATCTCCGTGATGCACCAATCATTCTGGGTCACCCATTTTTGGCGACAGCCCGTGCGAACATTGACTGTGCATCTGGGTGTATGGAGATAGCCCTAGGAAATGAAAAAATTAAACTAAACATATTTAGGTCATCACAGAACTTCGATTGTGATCTAATAGAGGAGGATGGTGAAGATGAAGACTTAGCTTTTTGTGGAGACATTGGACTCCTCTACAATGACCCAATGTCACATTCATCTTCACTATCAGGGTTTTTGGATCTTGATCCACATGGGACTGTGGTTAATAACATGCACATTTTTCCCGCGAATCTGATTATCTGGGGTGTTCATTTGATCACAACAACCTAGATCCTAATTATTCTGTCCCGCTAAGTACTGTTTTGCCCCTATTGAGGCAAGATCGCATGACCATGATAAGTAGATTTCCCGTTAGTGCTTACAAAAATCAAGATCATCAGATTTTCGTTATTGATTCTTCTCCTTCCATACACGAATCTGCTACCCACACACCCATAATTGAGTTGAATCCCTTACTTGATTCACTCAAGTATGTGATTCTAGGTGATAGTGAGACATACTCGGTGATTATTAGTGCTCACTTGACCCCATAACAAGAGTATCAATTAATCTCTGTATTACAAGCACATAAGGCTGCTATCAGGTGGAGCATTGCTGATCTCCGTGGGATTCACCCCTCGTATTGCACTCATCATATCTACACAGATGAAGGGGTGGAACCTTCTAGACAACCTCAGAGGCGACTGAACCCAAACATGCTGGAGGTTGTCAAGAAAGAGATCATTAAATGGCTGGACGCGGACAATATTTATCCTATTTCCGACAGCCAGTGAGTGAGTCCTCTTCAAATTGTGCCCAAGAAAGTAGGACTCACCATAATTAAGAATGATGAGGGCGAATCCATCCCAACCCGCACCACGACTTCATGGCAGGTTTGCATCGATTATAGGAAACTAAACATGGCTACCAAAAATGATCATTTTCCTTTACCTTTTATGGATCAGATATTAGAAAGGTTAACCGGGTATAGTTTCTTCTGTTTTTTGGATGGATACTCTAGGTATAATAAAGTTGTGATCAACCCGAAAGATCAGGACAATACAACTTTTACATGTCCCTTTGGAATATTCGCTTTTAAGCGAATGCCCTTCGGCCTCTGTAATGCACTTACAACATTTCAACATTGTATGATGGCCATTTTCTCTGATATGATTGGGGATTATGTAGAAGTATTTAAGGATGACTTCTTTATTTTCGGAGATGATTTCTTGTCTTATCTGGATAACCTCACAAAGATCCTGAGGAGGTGCATAGAAGTTAACCTAGTACTTTCATGGGAGAAAAGCCATTTTATGGTGAGGGATGGCATTGTACTAGGCCACAGGATCTCTTTTAACGGACTCGAGGTCAACCAAGCTAAATATGAAATCATTTCTCGATTACCTCCACCTAGCTCGGTCAAGCAGATTAGATCATTCTTAGGGCACGTTGGATTTTACCGAAGATTCATTCGAGATTTCTTGAAAATTGCTCATCCTTTGACAAATCTTCTAGTAGCCAATGTCCCCTTTAACTTCGATTCCTCGTGTCTCAGCACTTTCGAGACCTTACGAAGTGTTGTATCTAGCTCACCTATTCTCCAACCATCCAATTGGTCTCTCGACTTTGAGATGATGTGTGATGCCTCCGATTTTGCTGTCGGAGCCGTTCTAGGCCAACGTTGGGAGCACCATCCATTTGTAATTTTATTAAGACCCATGTTATTAAGCCTTTTTAAGATGTCCGTACTTTAGGTCAGACGTCTTGCAAGATGCCTGGACTCATTCCCAAACGTCTGAAAATCAAAATTTTCGTGTACGAGCTCGTGTTTACTCGCGTGCTTCACGCAGACAGTACGCCTCCCTCGTTTTCTTCTCCTTCTCCCTCCTCTCGCCCGATGCAAACCCTAACCCCACACCTTGTATAACCCCCTCCTCTCCCTCACACCACCCCCACTTCCAGCCACTTCCTTCCTCTACCCTCTAGAGAGTGCAGCTGAGCAAGAGCAGCGGAGAGGAGTGTCGTGAGAGGAGAGGAGGAGCAGTGTGAGAAGGAGAGGAGAGAAGGCTTGCGAGCTCGCGTGGGAGCTTGCCGGGGAGCTCACGGCCGGTCGACGCGTGCGCAAGGTGGAGGAGTGCGTCGGGGAAGTCCTCCCCGACACTGCTGCAGCTGGAGCAGCAGGCGAGTGGGCGCGACGTGGCCACGTGCGGTGCGAAAAGGCGAAGGTAGGTTCTGGTTCTGGGATTTTCCTAGAATTAGACGTCTGGAGTGACCGCTAGACGACGGTGCGGACGTCTAGAGGTGGTGCCAGACGTCTGAGGAGGAGGCTTTGCGAAGGTACGTCTTCTTGCGGATACGACCATGTAGGCCGCTCCGCTGAGGCATTGTTCCCTACCCTTTTTGAGAAGATTTCTGTTGATTCGTACAGGTGTTTCTTCAGGAAGGCACAGGACACGCCCTCCCATGCACTTCGGACGTCTGGGCGAGGCACCAGATGACGGGAAGCGTTTCCAGACGTTCGGAGAGGTTGTCGGACGTTTGGAATTGGGTCCAGATGGTCCAGCAGAGTTCTTGGACGTCTAAGGAGTAGCACGGGACTGAGGTATGTCTCTAGACTCTTTTAAGACGTCTGGAAGGTGTTCCAGACGTCTGATTTGAGTCAGAATCACTATTTTTGACCCGTTTAGGATTCGTTTGAGGTTCGATTTCTGCAATTGAGATATTGATGTTTCCCATATGTTTTCCCCTACTTGTTGGAATACTTTCTATATTATTTTGAGTATTCTCTTGTGATTGATCCTTGTGATAGGACCTTGTTCCGTTGCGGGTTCGGGGCTTGCTGAGGCACGTGAGCCTGCTGTTCAAGCCCCCATTGCTCCTGGGTTTACTGGTAGAGTGGCTTCCCCTTAATTTAATTACAACCTAATTGCCTGTGTGGAATGAATGATTAGAACCTAGGATATGGCATGAATCCTAGGACTAGAAATACTGGATTGTCTGTATTGAAGGAATGAATTGCAGTATTGAATGAGTAAATAGAATGATAACAATTGTCAGTAAATAAATAACAGTTGCCTGTGAAACGTAAAGTACTTGTGTTAGCAAACTGTTGCATGTGAATTCCTGTTGTTTACATTAAATGACATACTATGAGATGCATGTATATAAATTGAAATTGGAAAGGTGAATGTTGGAACACGAGCTATCTGTGAATAAACTGAATATGGAATAGAGTTACAAATTGCATGTGTATAACCTGAGAATGGAAATAGAAATGATGAAACCTGGTATTAGCCTGAGAAACATGAGCATGAACCCTACAGGAAATTAGGAGTAGAGCTCCTAGAAATAAATGGAATGGAACTGGGAATGTGAGTGGGGAAGTGAGTTGGCCCTTGAGTACGGAGTACCAAGGAGAGCGACTGTCCCCCTGTTTAGTGCAGAGCGGAGCTAGCCGCCCTTGGGTTGGGACCTGGGGGTTAGGATTGGCCACTCTGTACCGACTTCTTGGCCCTCGCGTACACAGTACTGGGGAGAGCTACAAGTGTAGGGAGAGAGCTGGCCACCCCACGGGGCCTGGGGTTCAGCTAGTCGCCTTACACTGACTTGTTAGGCCCACTAGGCAAACCAGGGTAGTCAGGCGAGGGTGCGCGGACTGTGGAGGGGTGAGACCCCTGTTTGGTTCTTAGGGGCTAGACCCCTGTTACTGAGAGGGCTATGCCCTATACTAGTTCCATGCTGTGCTTTGGGCGCACCCGCTAACGGAAATGACTGACCGCGTGCCAGTGCGTGGTAGCTACTCGTGCATTTATCACGCGTGCCGTAGTCACCGTTACGTCTGTCTGTGACCTTGGGGTGGTTGACTAGGTGTAGGACCACCACGGGGGACTCTCCCGGCCAGGAGAGCACCACGTGCTACTTCTACTCTTCGGAAAAGACTGCAATCAAGATCGTTCCCACGAGGAACATTCAAGATCAAGAAAGAGACCTGATAATTAAATTAAGTGGTGAAAGAAAGAATAATTAGTTAAAAAAAGAAAGAAATTGAAAAACAACAGCTACCTGTCCACCTTTACTGCTTTATTAGTTGGTTGCCACTCTACTCAGCGTTCACTGCCGTTTTGTACTCATAACCTTTTTCAGGTCTAGGTGTTGAGCAGCCAGTGCATACGACTATAGAGGGTGCTGGGCCCAGTAGAGCCCAGTAGTGGTAGTTCTTTTGTACTTGTTTGTAGTAGTGAGTAACTCTTGTACTTTTATATTCTGTACTCTTTCGTTCTGCACATTATATTCCTGTACCCGTTTACTTTCCTACTGTTGTGGTGGTGTGTACTATAGTAGTTTACTTCTTTACTGCTGTACTTTGTTACTGTTAACTTCTAGCATGGTGAATGTGGTTTATTTTACTGCTTTTTGGTTACTCTCTCGTTGGACGACTGGGTCTTGGGATCAGTCGAGTCAGTCCGGTCTCGTGTCCTATAGGGATTCGGGAACTGGGTTGTCACAAATTTATTACGCTAGCAAGACGCTGAATGAGGCTCAATGCAATTATACGGTTACTGAAAAAGAACTGCTAGCAGTAGTATTTTGGTTGGAGAAGTTTAGATCTTACTTACTCGGGTTAAAAGTGATTATTTTCACTGACCATTCCGCCCTCCAGCATTTGTTGGCAAAGAAGGTTGCCAAACCCCAGCTTATCAGATGGATCTTTCTTTTGTAAGAATTTGATATTGAGATCCACGACAAAGCCGGAGCTCATAATGTCGTGGCGGATCACCTCTCTCAGTTAGACCCACGACACATCCCATATTTCCTGCATAGCTCAGATCAATTCCCAGATGAGTCTCTTTTGGCTGTAAATTCTTTTGAGTTTCCTTGGTACGCTGATATTGCAAACTATCTTGTCGCAGGCAAGATTCCCGCAGGGTTATTGATGAGTTGTGGCTCATCATAGCTAAAATTCCAAAGTTAAGTTAGAAACTAGGTTAAACACTACTGAATTAACACATGAAATGGGTTAAGTATGGGAAATAGAGAAAAAGACCTAAAGCATCAATTTTGTGTTAAAAATGCAAAATTAGGTCACTAAATGAGGTATTTTATTCATTATTATAAATTGATGATCCATTTGCAAATTGAACAAACATTTGAGTTTAAAACTTCAAATCAAAAGTAAAATTAACTTCCTAAATGTTCAATTATGCTCAAATAAAAACTTGGTTGCATTTGGACATCATTAGGACCTTGCATTTAGTTTTTCACTTAAGTCCTTAGGTCATATACATTGTATTCACTTAAAAACCTTCCAGGGACCACTTTGAAAGCCGCAAGGGCCTATTTGAAAATCCTAAGGACTATTCTGAATCTCTTCTTCACCACTTATGGGCCTTATTGTAAAACTCATACCCCTTTGCCCATAAGTGCTTCTTTGCAATTTCACCTTTACACTTGATGTAGCGCCGTTCCATTGTAGCCGAAGAACACACGAAATCTTGGCTGTCCATCCTTTGTTCTCTTGATCCAAGGGGCCAACTCCAATCGAACCTTCATGCGCTTCAGCAGGTGTGATCACCTTCCCCTCTAGATCTCATCCATTGGCCATCTTTTGATTTGAAACGTCGCGTGCCTCTCTCCCTTCATCTCAGCTGTCGGTACCCTAGGTGCTTAATCACACCTTTGCGGTTAGCACAATCACTGCCTTGCCTACTTAAGGAGCTCCTTGAGCTCACCCGCACGCCTAACCAGCTCCCTCCCCTTGAGTGGTTCCTTTCGTCCAACCCCTCAGCCTGCCACCTCCTTTCTTCAGTGGTCGATGATAGAGATCACTCTTCTCCCTCCTTCAATCACCTCTAGCCGTCGGCTGTTGGCTCTTGGACACCACCTTCGTCAACTGAGGGTCTCCTCCATTTCATCGCCATCGTCCTCTGGCTGGTGGACCTTGGACACCACCTTCATCTGTTAGCTAGATTTATTGCTTTTCTAGTGTAGTTTTTCCTGCTTCCTAGATTAATTTTAGTAATAGTTAAAGTAATTTAGGTGTAGATCAGATGTTAGAGATCAATTTTTAGTGATGGATTAGTTTAGTTAGGACTAGATTAGTGTAGATCCACTCCGCCCTCTCTAATCAATTCAAATCAGAGAAGTGTTTTTCCATCACCATTTCGACATATATAGCTCTCTCTTCGCTTCATGAATCACTTTTGAATTTTTCCTCACAATTTTATTCATTGATCACCCATCCATCAAGGTCAAATTCAGATCTGAAGCTTTGGCTTCTAGATCTGAATTTGCACCTAAAAACCCACTTGGGGGGTCTCACACTCACTTCATAAGTTCACAAAGACCTCCGATCTGATTTGAATGACTCAAATTGCTCGATTTCTTTCAGATTTGCTTTTAATGCCAAATCTCATGATTTGGGATTCATTTGGTTTTCATTGGATTCAATTGAGCTTTCTGAGGTTTTTAATCACTTAATTAAGTGTCTTGCAATGAATTTAATGTTTTGGATTTGGTTTTTAATTGTGGATGAGCATGCAGTTAATTTAAGTTTTATTTAGAGAGTTTGCCCAAGGATAATCAGTAAAACTGATTTGGGGTCAAACGAGGAACCAATTAATTCTAAAATAATCATTAGATCATCTTGAACACCAATCAGTGGTGTTTAAGTAGATCAGATGATTAATCAAATATCAAATAATAGTAAAAGCCTAAATTAGGGCAACATGGTTTTTGGTTTTGCACAAAATTCAATCTGCGAAATTTTGTTCAGTAATGGATTTTCAGATTTTCAATGATGAATTTAAAAAGATTTTTGGGAAGATCTACTAGAAGTGCTTTGTGGATTTAGTGTGCCTCAAATCAGACCTTCTTAGGTTTGATCTGAGTTGGATTTCAGGGATAACAGTAGCAGTTATTGTTGCTGAGATGGCAGCAGTGGCTGCAAACCTGAGTTGAAGATGGTTGGTAGCTGGTTCACTGATCTAATTCCTACTAAGATTGCAGCATCAGATCAGTTGCTGAGTTTAGCAGCAGCAACTGTTGCTGTTGAATTGCAGCCTCTATTTGAACTGTATGTAGTCTGAACTGGGACTTCTAGCTGAGTTTATGGAGTTGAAGGAGCAGACTTGTTGTGTAGTGCTATATATATCTTGTACAATCATTCCTATACGTTCAGATTAATTGAAATTCAACTTGGATTGCTTGTTTTCCTACTTAAATTTCTTTGTCAGCTTGTGCATAATCTGTCCAAATGAGAATTTTGAATGAAATAGATTCAAAATTCAAATTTAACTGCCCAAACATGTGTATTATAGTGTGCTAAGTGTTTTGAGAAGTTTTAAATGCATTCCCAACCACTAGAAGTGTTTTCAAGGCCTTAGGTTCTTTTTGAAAAACCTTTAAAGGTCGAACTTGTTGACCTTTGTAAATAAATAAAAATTATAAAAAAATTCCAAACAAATAAAATAAACATGTATTGGTTGATGTTATTTATATTTTTAGGTACACCAAGTTTTAAGGCATTCTGAACTCCTGACTTGGTAGAACATATCAGCCAACGGTTCAGTTTACCTTGGAACTTAATAAAAGATGTTAACTTTAAAAACATCAAAAACATGTCCTTCTCTCTCATCTCTTTCTTTCTCTCTCATCCCTTATCTCTACTATACCTATAAAACTCATAAAAAATAGAAAAACCCTAAAAACTCCCAAAAATACTATGTATATTATGTATATACCTGCATATAGTAATTAAATCTAAGTTATAGGTAAATATTGTATAATATGTATAAAATATATATAAATAACTTATATATGTATTCTAATTAGTAAAATAAGTATTTAGGATAACTTATTATATATATAACTTTATTGTATTATTTTATATTAATTTATATAACTTAAATGTAAAATAACTAAGTAAATCCACAAACCTATTTAAATGTACATATCTGTAGATCGTACTGTAAATATGTATTTATATATGTATTATGTACCATATACTACCTATAATGTAATTTAATTACATATATACAGTAAATAATTAATTTATTAAGTTAACCAGGTAATTTATTAAGTTAACATAAAATAAATTAGTAAATTAAGTTAATACTAAGATAATTTATATTGTATACATGTAATAGATTATAATAAGTACTTTCAACTTATTTATATCATATTTATACTGTATTTTAGTATCTATAGCTTATTTATATGTATAACTGACTAAAATATGTATTTAAATCTATATGAATTAAAATAAAGCTTATAAAATACCATAAAAATCTGTAATAAATAATTTATTATGTATATTAGTACTGTATTAAGTTAGTTGTACAATTAATTAACTAATTTATATTATAATTAGAAAATTGAACTCTAATTTAACTTGTATAAACTGTAGACTTTGGCTAATTTAATTATATAATAAAATAACTTATTTTTATAAAGTTACTACATAATTTTGTAGCAAACCCTATAATTTATTTTTAAATTAAAATAAATTATGGTACTCAAATTGAGGGCCCAAATCACCAAATCAGGACTGCACCTGTGAGGCCAGCAACATCTGAAGGGCACTTCAGATAGTGCCATACTGGAAACTCTCATGCAGGTGTAGCAACATATAATGAATTTGTGAAGTGGGCTGCCTAGCCGTCATGGTGCGAAGTGCCCACTTACACATTAGCTTTCCTCTCCTCTAATACTGATATGGCATTTGGCATGAGACTGTGTGCGGTGCACTGGGTCAGGGGCCGTGCACTATGCGTGGGCCTGTGTGGGCCCAATAGTGAGCCATAAACTGGATAAAAATGCACCTAATGAAAACTAGGGTGGCCCTAGTAGAGGTATAGTCCCACCCACTAATGGGTGATTGATGTAAACATGTTTACACTACTTAAGATGTGTATTTATGCATGTTCTTAAGCATAGGATTGCATTGCATGCTATAAATATTGCATAGCATGCATCATCTTGCATTTAGAGTAGTTTGAATAAAATGGAGGTTAATTGTCTCCTTTTATGTTCATGGACAGGGCAAACTTTTTATTGGGGCCTCGGATTGAAGATCGAACCGTACACATGTGATTAGGGCGACGATTGGAGTTTAACGACTCTAAGATCGCCTTAATCAGACATCTATAGCATCATATAGAGACCGGGGAACCCTAGAAGATCAAGGGCCAAGATAGTGTGAATCCACACTTCAAATGACAAATTCGACCGCACGGATGGATTCGAATCGACGATCGCAGCCTAACGGCGCGAAAATCGACTCAATCCGACACCCATGGCACCATCTACATCATCTATAAGATGGATGACCAAGATGGCGCCACGTGGCGCCATCTCAGCCATCCAACTGGCCCTCAAGACTGCCGTTGCCTCTCCAAAAGAAGATCCAACGCGTGATCTGGGCCGTTGGATCTTGATCCAATGGCTGTGGATGCGTGTGCCTTAACTCATCCGCGCGACCATTTCCCCTCTGTAACGCAGTGGGCGAAGGCTTTATCGCGAGCGGGCGGCCCACGTTCGAAACACGAGAAGCGGGTGAGCGGTGCGGGCGAGCAGGCGCAATTGACTGCTCCATTGCGATTGAACGGTCGCTCGCGCCCAATCCGCCCCACGCGCTATATCATGCCCACGCGTGACGTGGGATCATACGCGGGATGGCGCGCATTGAGGAGCAAGCGAAGGCTCGACTTAAGCCGTCCGATCGTGAGCGGCTAGACGTGTACGCACGTTACACGTGCGGGCAAGCGAGCAGGCGCACGCGCGTCGCCCATTATGCCCACGTTCGGACCTTTAGCGACGGTTTTATTCGTCACTAAAGGTCCTGAATTAATGTTTTTAAAATTGGAATGACCAAAATGCCCCCACTCCTTGCAACTATAAAAGGAGACCCCCTCCACACGAAATTCTCATCCCTTCTCTTCTCTCCCTCTCTAAAGCTCAAGAGAAGCTTGCCCTACACCTGGGATGCTTCTCGCGAGATCAAGTCAATTTTTCGTCCCCCTTTCAGAAGCGGATCCCACGACGACGATGTGCTACCTCGTTGCCGTTCTTCCTGCTTCGCTCTCCTTTGTCCTGCCCGTCCTCCTTCATCCAGGCATCGTCCCATTTGGCTCGTCCTCCAAGCGACCGTCGAGGAGGATATTTCTCTCTCCATTCTTTTAATGCTTTCTAGAGTAGATTTACTGCATTCTAGTGTAGATTTACTACTTTCTAGTGTAATCATTTTCCCACTTTCTAGTGTAATGAACAATCATTCTGATGATGAAATTCTATGTTTATTCTACATCTTGTTTTGGTTTTTGTTTGTAATATTCTCTCTCTCTCTTCTATTTATTGTAAATAGTTAGATAATTCTAATCAATTGAATTACTTCGTGACAAATAAAACAAACACGAATTTTTAAATCAAACGTCCGCCTCCCTGTGTTCAACCTGGGATTTCCATTCCGGTATAAATTTTATTTGTTGAACATGAGTTCTTCGCTTTCATACTATGACGACAGGTTTTTCAAAACCAAACACGTTAGTGTAGCAACCCGACGTTCAACATTTTGGCGCCGTTGCCGGGGAGGCGACGCTCTTTGATTTTTTTCTTCGTGTTTTCTAACTTACAAATCATTTACCTCACTTCTCTCCTTTCTTATTGTAATTGCAGGTACTCTTTCGAGATGAGCAAAAGCAGTAGATTGGAGTAAAGTGTTGTGGGAGGTTTTGTAAGTTACCCCCACCTCCCACCCATTAGATTTCATTGCACCACATAATAACACAAACATCAATCAACCTAGGTGTTCTTATAAACTCTAAGGTTAGATTGTTTGTTGTTTGACACTTACACCCGCCCCAACCTCCACATCTAAAAAGAAAAATAAAAAAATCTCACAGAGGTACACAACCTCATCTGATTTTCAAACTCAACCGGTAAACCGATCTTTGGAGCCGGTACACACATCCAAACACATAATTGAGTAAAAATCAGATTAGGTAATCACTTGTGTGCCTAATTAAGTGGTGCAACAGGCCAATTGTTTGAGTTGATTGGGCCGCACCACTTCAATTAAAATCAACTCATCTAGGAGCTGCCACTTAGGTTCAACTCTTAGGGATTTACCAGGCACTCCACATTCTTTTTAAGATTTAAAGAAAAATATCTTCACTTGTGCTTTCAAAACCTGGTGTGCCAAGAAAACTTGTTTGAAAACACTTAAAGTTGAATCCTAAAAGCTACTAAGCAAGATTTGAACCCTAAAATTCACCGCATCAAAAATAATCTTGCTTGAAAACCACTGGTTATGCACGCACACACAAATCAATCAATCATTAAGGGCACAACCCATCACATTCCAAAGCACATTCAAACCTAACTCTAAATAAAACAGAGTAAACGTTGGCCTTAAGGATTCGGCTCGCTCTTCAGAGCCCAGAACGAGATTATTTTCGATTAGTCTGTTTCTACTGTTCAATCTATTGTCTAGCTAGGGGAGCGGAATCAAACGATCGCAGCTGGGGGGTATACTAGGAACCAGAGGTGCAAGCCGAAGGAAGAACCTTCTCCCCAGTCCCTCCTAACTGGTTGGATTGAACAGACAGAAGTAGATCAAATCATTTCTTTATCTCAAGACGAGTTTTAGGAGTCTGTAGGTCATTAGGCTAGCCCACTTAAGGACAAGTTTGATTGCTTGTATTGCAGGGCGCCTTTCTTCCCGTCTCTCATGAATCCTTCCACATATTACATGCATTCCCACTCTTTCCCTCCTGTTTTGAATTATCCTCAACGTGACGATTATCCCGACTCATATTGTAATCAACCATCAGTTAGTTGGGATAACTCGGATTGGGGATACAGTTCCGGACCTCCATGTTTAGGGTCTAACCCTGAACACTATGATTGTGATTTCTATCCTTCTCAGAGCCACATAGATTATAGATTGTCACCCTTTCATGAACAACCTAATATGATCTACAATCAAGAAGGATACACTGATCCTTACCCATCCTCTGATTACACTGCCTTTAGGTCATCACCACCTTTTGAACAATTCGAAATGACCTATTATCAGGAAGGGTATAACGAATCTCAATTCGTTAATTCCCCTGCATTGATCCCAAACCCACCCAACCCTGAACCAGCTCATTTGGTTCAAGGTAACCAGGTTCAAGATAAGGTTCTGGCTAACTTGAGGAATATCATACAAACTTTAGAAGTTCAGCCAATACCTTGCATTGAGAGATTGGAGCCTTTGATTGAAATGATTGATGATTTGAATAAGTATTTGTTGGATTGGCTATAGGATGTTAAGGATAAGAACCCGGGTGAGTTTCTACTTGGGAAGTTAGCGAAATTAAGAATGAGATTTGTGGTCACTTTGATTCAATCATGGGATGATTCCCAGGATGAACCCTCTTCAGGAGAGCCAATTTCAGAACCCGTTCAGGCACCTGTTGGGGGGGACACGTGTTACGAGGCTGACCAGATTGAATTAGAGCAACCACTTAAGGGAGATCTGATTTCTTCACTTGAGATTCCTGAGCTGGGGTACGAGGAAACGTATGTCTCCTTGGAACAGAAAGTGACAGATGATTTTGAGACATACATTAATACGGATTTCGATTTCTTTGATTCTGATGGTGAAGATTCACGTTGCGAAGTCTCACGCGAATTTACAGAACATGATTTCTGTGAGACGATTGGGCTTGAGGAATCTGATAGATCATTTGATAGCCCAATAATTGAGGGAACTGATTTTATTAGGGCTCACATTATGGATCCAGAATCGCATTTTCTGGAGGATTCAATCAAATGCCATGATTGTCAGTTACACCCCATTGAGCTTATCGATGATTCTATTTCTGAGATAATTGGCCCCAAGTCAATTCTGATTCAGCTAGATTTTTAGACTTGGAAATTTCAGTTGGGGTGATTAATATGCAAGAGGTCCCGGAATTTAACATTCTGAATGAGGAGGATAGAAGCTGGGAAGTTCTGATCTGGGAAGCTAACTCTGGAGGAAGTGGAAGACTGAGTCTAAGGGTTCCAATTCATCTGAAACCATCAAACCAGAACCCTTACGACATTTGTTCTGAGGATGTCGAACCCAAGCACACATTCAATGATTATCCTTTTGAGCTTGAATTTTCTGTAACCCAACTTTTTGGTCTTGGGTTGCATCCTCATAAATCGTAGGCTCGACCACGCTTGCATACAGATTTTGGGTTTTGGGTAATTTTTATCTAGAACCTAAGATATTCTCGATTATGGGGTATGGGTCTGCACCACAATCTGGTCCACATTTGTGGGCATTTGCTGACAGGTCAAAAGTTTCTTAAGTTTATTCTGATTCTGACCTACACTTGTGAATTCTTTATTTCTCTTCTTTGTATAGTGTGCCTAGCTGAAGGCACTAAATTCAACACGTATACAGTTCTTTTTAGTCTTCATCTCGGAGCGAACCTGACATTCACACAATTCAGGTGCTTTCTACGCTATTCCACTCTGTTTATGTCTTTTTAATACAATGAGGACATTGCATTAGTAGGCATGGGGGGGTGGATATTCATCTCTGAATTTATTCGTCAGCTCCGTAGATTTATTTTATTTTCTTTTATTAAAAAAAATTTTGGAATTAGGGAAGAGAACTTGGGTTTAAGAAAATTTTCAATCTTAGGAAATACTACATTATGATTTGAACACAAAGACCTTTCAAGTCTTTGGACTTAATCAGCCCGTGCATCCACTGAAATGTGGATTTATTTTTCGAGTCCTCGTGAACCTAAATTTTATTTTAATTGGAGTAAATAAGTTTGGGTGATAAGTACATGACTTATCAACTCGCCCTCTGATTTGAGGGAATTTTGAGTTTTAAGCATTTGCACACTATCTTGTCATTGACTCGTTGTTCGGCGATTCTAACGGAAATTAGGTAGCTAATGAACCTTCTAGGGTGATATGGCTGGCAAGTTATCGGGGGTAATAGCCCATAGGTAGGTTGTCCAGAGCCCAGTCACTGGATCTTACTCTTTTTGCTGCCTTTAGGTAAATCTTAGACCAGGGAAGCCACCTACTTAAAAAAAAAAAAATCAAAAAGAAAAGGAGAAAAGAAAAAAAGAAATAACCCACACTTCGCCGCACGAGTATGGCTGGAAAGTTGTCGGTGGTAACAGCTCATCGACCGGTTGTCTAGAACTCAGCTCAATAAATGTACTGAAAAATCCCAAAACACTTAGGAAGAAGCGAAGAAGTAGAATTAACCGGGGAGATATACATTGGATTCACCCTTGTGTTGACCCCGTAAAAAAATAAAAGTAGGGAGAAAGCTATCGGTTGTAAAGATACACCTTTAGGCAGAATTCTTTTTTAGGTCACTTAGAGGCGTAGAAATTCGAAGTCTGTTTTAATTGTCGGTCAACGAGTCGATCACATTCACAATAAGATGCTTAGAACTTAGGGTTCTCATCAAATCTTGGGTGAGTTGAATGGCCGTAGAAAGCCACTCTTAAACCCTAAAACTTGAAAATCCAAAAAAATTAGAAAAGAGGAAAAAAAGAGAAAACGAAAATTTTCTTTGAATAAGGTGAGGGCTTGAGGCGGTCTGCATTTTGGCAGATACTTGGGCACTGTTATGTCTTTGAAAGTTCAGATCCTAAGTAGACATTTTCTTAGTGATTGAAAATAACTCAAGCCCAAATAATCCAACCTGATTCTTTTATAAATAGCATATAGTTTTTGCTAGGGACTAGCAAAAGATCGGCATGGGGGTATGATGTAAACATGTTTACACTGCTTAAGATGTCTATTTATGCATGTTCTTAAGCATAGAATTGCATTGCATGCTATAAATATTGCATAACATGCATCATCTTGCATTTAGAGTAGTTTGAATAAAATGGAGGTTAATTGCCTCCTTTTATGTTTATGGATAAGGCAAACTTTTTATCGGGGCCTCAAATCGAAGATCCAACCGTACAGATGTGATCAGGGCGACGATTGGAGTTCAATGACTCAAAGATCACCCTAATCAGACATCTGTAGCATCAAATAGAGACTGGGGAACCCTAGAAGATCAAGGGCCAAGATGGTGTGAATCCACACTTCAAACAACAAATCCGACCGCATGGATAGATTCAGATCGACGATCGCAGCCTAACTGCGCGAAAATCGACTCAATCCGACACCCGTGGCACCGTCTACATTATCCAGAAGATGGATGGCCAAGATGGCGCCATGTAGCACCATCTCAGCCATCCAACTGGCCCTCAAGACCGTCGCCGCCTCTCCAAAAGAAGATCCAACATGTGATCTGGGCCGTTGGATCTTGATCCAACGGCTGTGGATGCACGCGCCTTAACTCATCCATGCGACCATTTCCCCTCCGTAGCACAGTGGGTGAAGGCTTTATCACGAGCGGGCGGTGCGCATTCGAAACGTGAGAAGCGGGCGAGCAGTGCGGGTGAGCGGGCGCAATTGACCGCTCCATCGCGATCGAATGGTCGCGCACGCCCAATCCACCCCACGCGCTATTGCACGCCCGCACGTGATGCGGGATCGTACGCGGGCGGGCGCGTGCTAAGGAGTGGGCGAAGGCGTGACTTAAGCCGTCTGATCTCACGATCGGACCGCTCTCAGATCGGACGGCTGAGAGCGGCTGGTCGTGTACACGCGTTACACGTGCGAGCAAGCGAGTGGGTGCGCACGCGTCGCCCACTACGCCCACGTTCGAACCTTTAGCGACGGTTTTATTCATCACTAAAGGTCCTGAATTAATGTTTTTGAAATTAAATGACCAAAATGCCCCCACTCCTTGCAACTCTAAAAGGTGACCCCCTCCTCACAAAATTCTCATCCCTTCCTTCTCTTCTCTCCCTCTCCAAAGCTCAAGAGAAGCTTGTCCCACACCCGGGATGCTTCTCGCGAGATGAAGTCAATTTTTCGTCCCCCTTTCGGAAGCGGATCCTGCGACAACGATGACGTGCTGCCCCATTCCCGTTCTTCCTGCTTCGCCCTCCTTCATCCAGGCGTCGTCTCGTCCGGCTCGTCCTCCAAGCGACCGTCGAGGAGGATATTTCTCTCTCCATTCTTTTAATGCTTTCTAGAGTAGATTTACTGCTTTCTAGTGGAATCAATTTCCCGCTTTCTATTGTAATGAACAATCGTTCTGGTGATGAAATTCTATGTTTATTCTACATCTTGTTTTGGTTTTAGTTTGTAGTATTCTCTCTCTCTCTTCTATTTATTGTAAATAGTTAGATAGTTCTAATCAATTGAATTACTTCGTGAAAAATAAAACAAACGTGAATTTTTTAAATCAAACATCCGCCTCCCTGTGTTCTACCCGGGATTTCCATTCCAGTATAAATTTTATTTTTTGAACACGAGTTCTTCGCTTTTATACTACAACGACTGGTTTTTCAAAACCAAACACGTTAGCGTAGCAACTCTTGCATTCAACAGTGATGTGTATCCCTCGAAAAAATCGCCTGTCGATTAAGCCAATTTTTGGGTTTAAACCGGTCTGAACTAGCTGTGAGAGCAAGAGCTAAGAGGAGAAGAGGAAGAAAATCGACTCAGTGTTAGAACCCCCTGTGTGTACTCTGTGAGTTGTGTGTTGTGTGTGTTGAGTGTGAGTTGTGTAGTGTGTTGTGTGTGCGTCTATATGTATGTGTATATATATATAAAGTGTATAATAAGTATATGTATATAAGTAATATATAATATGTAAGTAAATAAATTACATATACTATAATAGTATAGATAGTGTATATAGATTAGTATATGTGTTTGAGCTTTTATATGTATATATATAACACTAAGGGCTTTAATAATGAATACATCTGTCATTGTACATATATATATATATGTATGTTAGTATAGTTAGTGTTTGCCTTAGGTAGTGTAAATATGTTACTAATGCTACACTGACGTTTATATATGTCACTGTACATAGGATTATATGTTAGTATAGATAATAGTTTTTACCTTATATTATGTATATAATTTTACTAAGGTTTTATCAACACTAATATATGTTACTGTATATACAATATATGTTACTATAGATGTTAGTATGTTATAATGAGTTAGTATAGTAAATATTATTAACTATTTTTGTACCTAGACTTAAGTATTAATTATATTAGTTGTAAATAACTAACATAGAGTAGTTGTACATAGTTTGTGATGCTTGTGTGTGTACATTTGTTTCAAGCATTGTATTATGTTTTAATTCAGTCTTTTGTACATAATTAACTAAATTCTTTTATTCATTGATTCTTTCATTTCTTTTTGTAAATAAATCAATATTTTTGGAATTAAAGAATGTTTTTGGACTTAGAGAGTGATGCATATCAATAATTATCTCCCAGTGAATGACCTGGAATAAACCAGTAAAAATTAAGTATATAAATAAAATTAACGCGACAACGACTTGTATTTGTGACGTATACTACAACAACAACATTTAAAACCCCTTTTAGTATGAACTGGTTGTCATGCCATCGATTATCTAAGGGCCAGAAACTCAAATTCATTTCAGAAGCCAAGTTTTACTTCTGGGAGGACCCCTTGGTCTTTCGCATCGGAGCTGATCAAATCATCAGAAGATGCATCCTCGACTCTGAGATTTCGAGTGTGTTATCTTTTTGCCACAGCGATACTTATGGTGGTCATTTTTTGGGCTAAAAAATCGTTGTGAAGATTTTGCAGTCAGGTTTTTTCTAATAACCATTTTCAAAGATACACATGAGTTTGCCAAATGTTGCAAGCGATGTCGGTCGGTCAGTTCTATGACCTGGAGAAACATGATGCCTCTCCAACCTATTCTCGTTATAGAAGTGTTTGACATGTGGGGCATCGAATTTATGGGCATTTTTTCTAACTTTCTTGGCTTTGAGTACATACTTCTTGTAGTTGATTATGTCTCAAAGTGGGTTGAAGCTATCTCGGCAAGACGAGCTGATCATAAGATCATTATATCCTTTGTTCGGGAGTTTATTTTTGCGAGATTTGGAGTTCCCCGTGCTTGGATTAGTAATGGGGGTAGTCACTTCATCCATACTCATTTTAGATTGCTATTAAAGAAATACGGGGTACATCACCGCTTTGCCACCTCATATCATCCACATACCAATGGGCAGGCTGAAGTTTCTAATCGTAAAATCAAGGTGATTCTTTAAAAGATAGTTAGACCCAATAGGAAGGATTGGTATGATCGATTGATCGATGCACTTTGGGCATATCAGACCATGTACAAGGCCCCGCTCAAAATGTTACCATCCGCATGGTGTGTGGAAAGGCCTGTCACCTTCCTGTCGAGATGGAGCACTGCGCCTTTTAGGCGGTGTAGAAGTGTAATTTTAACCTCGATGCAGGAGGTTGTTAGTGGAGGCTCCAGCTTAGTGAGTTAGAAGAAATTTGGTGAGAAGCCTATGAGAATGCAAAGATATACAAAGATAAGACAAGACTTTTCATGATCGCCACATCCAGAGGAAAGAATTCACGCCTAACCAACAGGTCTAGTTATTTGATTCTCGACTCAAATTCTTTTTGGGAAAGCTCAAGTCCAAATGGACTGGCCTATACCTGGTGATCCGCCCATATTCTAGTGGGGAAGTCCAAATTATGGATCCAAAATGTGGGCATGTTTCTACGGTAAATGGCCAACGCCTCAAGCCATTTATGCCCTACGAACCTCCTCTTGTTGATGAAGTTATTAATCTTATCGAGGACTTATAATTGAAGTTTTGCTCAGCTGGAGGCGTTAAACTTAGCACTTGTACATATATAGATATCTTCTGTACATAGCATATTTCTTTTTTGCATACTGTTCTGCATATTGTGATCATCATTGTAGTGTTGGCATATGCTGAATGACGAATCAAGAGCAACTCCAGGTTATTTCTATCCACTTACTCCCTATCTTAATTCATTTTCCTTTATTCATGCATGAGGACATGCAAGAACCTAGGCATGGGGGGTAGTACATATAAACTGAAAATTTTTCTAGCAACACCATAGGAAATATATCTTCCTATCAAGAGGTTTTATTAGATTCTTTAGTTGATTCCTGAACTTAGAATCCAGTACAATTTCACACTTGCACGTAGAATTTGCAATGGATTCACTGTGAAGACTGATAAACATTTTTAGTTTGTCGAGAAGAAGCATTGCTTCTTTTCCTAAACTTTTGGACAGTAATTAGGGAGTCAGGCAAGCCATCTTCTAGTACATCCACCAAACAATTGTGAGGTGAGAGTAGAGAGTCTACTAGTGCTCTAAGTCTAGTGTGAGGAATCTTAATTTCTGGATAATTGGATAATAATACTTGGAGTTAGGCTTAGTTTTCGCTCTCGGTTCCTGTGTACAAATTCCTTGTGTGAATTTTTGTGAGAGCCACTAAATAAGGCAGATACACAGAGAGTGGGTTTTAATAAAACTAGGACTAAGGTGGATGGTTACGATTGTCCTTTGCAAAATCCAAAGCTGAAGGAGGGTGTTAATGTCAATGTCAGAAATACGATGTCCCATCCATTCCTTTCCTGGTGCCGAGAATACGCACTTCCATCAAATAAGCCACCTGATATCCTCTCGAACATCACCAATCCCAAATAATAACTCGTGAATAAAGTGTGTATATCATGTTGCATTACATGTGAAAAGGAAAGAAAAAGAAAAAAAACTTTTGAAAAAAAAAAGAAAAAAAAAAAATATATATATTTTAACAGACAAAAAAGAAAAGAAAAGAAAAGAAAAAGTAAAAGAAAAAGAAAGAGCATTGAGTTGTATTCATTTCATTGCAAGCATATTGAGGCAACAATACCTATTACCCTCACGATCCACCAAATACAGCCTTGAGCTACTTTTCCTGTATTTCTAACCACCCGAATACTGGCTGAGGATTTCTGACTTAGTTATAGGGTTATTAGAACTTAATTGAAGTATTAATGCCATGAGAGACCACCAAATAGATTTACAAATCTGGTAAGATTGTAAGCTTAAGAAAGAAAAAAAAAGAAGAGAAAAGAGAGGAAGAAGAATGAGTACAAAGAACTGAAGAGAGCACAGTTTTTTCGCCTCTCTCGAAGTTGATTTATTTAATAGTCTGGAAATCTAGATTCTGTAGTTCTAGTCTTTATGTAGCACAAGAGGAGTGTGAGCCACCAAATATAAATCCACTTGACTGAGACATCTTCTACCTAAGCCAAAAGCCGGGCCTAAAATTAGAGGTTATTTTATATCCTTGAGAGAAGAAGTTTGCCTATCCCAATAGAGTTTTATTAAGGGTCAAGTACGAGCTTTAGATGTGGGTTGACTTTTCGTTTGGATCCATTGCATAGGCTACAACATTACACCTTCACGATTATCTGGATTTCTAAATTTTTTGGATGAAAACAAAAGAAATAGATCTCAAGTCAAACTCTTGATAGAATGCATTTAGTCTTGCATTTGCTAGGGACTAGCAAGATTTAGGCATGGGGTTATGATTGCGCTGCAATCATAGGTCCTAATCAACCTAAATTAAGTTAGATCCTAGCTTAACCTAAGAATAATGCATGCATAAGTATCTTATTTTGCATCATAGTCATTTGTTAGCTTTGTAAATAATAATGTTTTATTATGTTCTAATTGAGAGGTAATAATAATTGTAGGTAAGTCGAGGTTACGGATGATGAATCAGACCGTACGGATCTATTCAGAATGACAACGGGAGTGCAATGCTTCCGAGATCGTCTTAATTGGACTTCCATAGCATCCTATGCATTTCGCAGAAGAGCAAAGGCCAAGAAGCAGAGTCATGAAATTCCGAACCTCAGATGCCAAATTCGATCGCATGGATGGATCTGGATCAACGATCGCAATCCAATGGTGCAAAAATCAACTCGATCGAAGCTCTATAGCACCATCTATAAAGCAAAGAAGATGAACGGCCATGATGGCACGACGTGGCACCATCATAACCGCCCAAGCCCGCCTCCCCATCCACTGAAGGAATTCCACATGCCTTGTAGGCCATTGGATCGTCATCCAATGGCCACAAGAGCACCATGCCGCTCTCCTCACCACGCCTTCATGAATGAAAAGATCATCTCAGTTGTTGGATCTCCATCCAACGGCTGAGGGTAGTCGAGCAAAAAAAAAGAAACACGACCATCAGTGCACGTAGCACGGTGGTTAGCGTGCTTGAAGACAAGCGCGAGACGTAGGGTCGAGATGTGCCGAGAGGAAAATCAGAGAGGCGACGAGCGCAAGTGAAATTAAGCTGCACGATTTCAATCGAGAGACACCGTAGCGAACACGTGGCGTGCGGAGAGGTGATGTATCAGGCGGTGTTAATGAACGCACGAGGCGACGTGCGACCTAACGTCGCAATGCATGCACACTCTTAAGGCCATGCGATGTGGATCGTGGACCATTCAATCTTCAGATCGAACGGTTGAAATTGAAGGTGCATGTGCATGCATGTGAAATCAAAGAAGCAGCGCGGATCGAGATCAGCCTACCAAAAGGTTGCCATGTGTCACCATCTTGTGCGGTGCGCATGTTGATGGAGTTATGGAGGCTATTTTGAGGTGAAATTAGAGCTGTTGGTCTCCCGATAGACGAATCTGATTAATCCAAGGTTGATACATGAGTTGGGAGCCAAATACCTGCTTCACGCCTGAGTTTAACTATAAAAGGGACCCCAGAGCCCCTATCAGAGGCATCTCCTCCTCCATCTCTCCCTCCAGACTCCCTCTGAAGCATCCATCAAAACCACCTTGGTGCTCGGTTGCTACTCTCCCCAACCTCTCCAAAGGCCACCAAGTGATAGGATCTAATAAATAGATTTGGCTATGCGCACAAACACTCAAGCACAATATTAGTAATAACAAGAAATATTCGCACAATCAATTCAAACAACAAGGGACACAAAATGTATAGTGGTTCCCCACTCACTTGGGTACTCCACTACCTAAGCCTCTCAGCTTAGGGTTTTTAACTCAATTCCCTCAACCCCGAGAAAATCAATTTACTAACTGAGGTAATTAACGAGTTACCTTAACCCAAGTACAAAAATGGGTTTGTTAGAACCCAACGAGCAAATGCTCAAATACAAATAAGCACTGGTGTAAGAAAAATAAATCTTACAATAGGAACCTAAGCCTCTCAACAATATATAAATGATATTACTGATTTGAGAGCCTAGAATGAATGTGAATCGCCTTGAAACATGCATGAGAAAACACATCAAAGTGCTTGCAAAATTGTAGAGAAATCTGATAGCTGCAAACTATTTCCTCTTCTTCAAATATGGTGGAAAATATGAAAATCAAAGCTCTAGAATTTTCCTTGTCTCTCTTGTGTTTTATGTATGCAAACTAAGAGTCCAAGACTCATTTTATAGAGATAGGACCTCAAAGAGTCTACTAGACATTGGGATTTAATTCCCAACGTTCACATTATCAGAATTAATATTCCAACCGTTCTATTTTGAGCCAACAGTTAGCTGGTACCAGTACTAAAGTTTGGGTACCGGTACTCGTTGCTTCCAAATTTGGGTTTCAAACTGTTAACACAAATCTGTAACCCACTTGTACAAGTACTGATCATTAGTACCAGTACTCGTTACCTTCAGTACTGGTACTTATCATAAGTACCGGTGCTTGCAGGGTACAGGTTTGTTTCTATGAAAAAACCCCAACCTGTAACTCACATGTACTGGTACTAGACTTTAGTACCGGTACTTGTGGGTTAACAAGTACCTTTTTTAAGTGATTTAATAATTACGTTCTTTGAAAATGATCGCAATATTAATCCTAATTTATCTCTAATTACTTTTACGATCTAAGTTATATTCCTTTGTTAAGAGGCATACATTCTATAAATAAAAAAACTAAACTAAAAAAAACTAAAGGTCGAAGATGATCTTCTTCTCCTCGACTCATCCTTGTCATCTTGCCTCCTCCTTGTCATCATCTTCACTTTCTCGTCATCATGCCTCCATCACTTCCTGTTTGTTACGAACGCGTGCCCTAGACATCTGGGAGGTGGCCCAGACGTCGGACCAGACGTCTGTGATCACATCCAGAGGTCTGACCAGACGTCTGGGATCGTTTCCAGATGTCTGGAAAATAGTTATTTTTCGCACGAGAGATTCGTCTGCGCGCCTGTGCGCGCAGACCCGCGATTCCTCTCTCTCTCTCTTTTTCCCTCTCTCTGCGGCTGCAGACCTGCCGCGCACTCTCTCCCTCCTCCTCGCGCGGCCTTAAAAGGCCACGCCTCCCCTCTCGTCGTCTCCACCGTCCCCTTCCTCTTCTCCTTCCTGTGCGCGAGAGCGAGCGAGCGCGAGGGCGGCAGCGGCGGCCGCAGTGAGCGCGGAGGAGGTGCGGCGTGCGAGGGCGGAGCTCTGCCGTGAGGGCGAGCTCGCCGGAGCGGCTTGGCCGGCCGGCGGAGGGCGCAGGGGGCGCGGAACGACGCGGAGAGGGACCTGTTGCGGTCTGAGCAGCAGACGCGCGAGGTGTGACGCGGGCGGCGTCGCGAGCGGAGGCCGAGTGGCGCCCTGATTCTGGAAAAAATTTCCAGAATTGGACGTCTGGGTTGATAGCCAGACGGCGAGGGAGACGTCTGGAAGGTCATACAGACGTCTGAAAGGTGAGTATTCCGCTTTCTTCTTCCTTCCTGTCGACTGACCGTACTGAGGAAGGGAGTTGGCTGTGCGCAGGCTCGCTGATTCGCCATCCTTTGCGAATCAGACGTCTGGAAGTTGTACCAGACGGCGGGAGTGACCTCCAGACGTCCGGGGTGACCATCGGACGTCTGGGAGCTAGGCCAGACGTCCCCGCAGTCTTCTGGACGTCTGGGAAACCACGCTGAACAGGTAATTCTCTGATCCACTTTTTAAGACGTCTGGAAGAAGTTCCAGACGTCTGATTTTGCACAGTATCGTCTTTTTCGACCCGTTTAGGGCCCGTTCGGGCTCCATTTTTCGCGATTCGAGTTGCGTTCTTTTCAGAATTAATTCCTCTACCCGTCTACAGTAGCTATACACTGTTTTGAGACACTCCTTGTGTTTGATCCTTATGATAGGACCTCGTTCAGTTGCAGTCTTGGGAGTCGCGGAGGCACGCGGGATTCCCGATCACGCCCCCATTACTCCCGTTGTACCTGGTAGAGTGGCTTAAGTTGTTATTAAAATCTGTTAAAGTATGGAACCATAACTAGAATCTAGGGCATTGCATGAATCCTAGGAATGAGAAATGTATGGAATGATAGCTCCTAGGTGTTGCATGAATCCTAGGGTTGGAAAACTAGTTGTATGCTAGATCCTAGGATGTGGCTTGAATCCTAGGATGGAAAAACTAGTGGAATGTATAATACTACAGTCTTGGAAAAAAATGGAAAGGAATATAAAGCTGCCTGTAAATTGAATTAACAGCTGCATGTTACGAATAAAGAAACATGAATGAGATCATGGGTCGTAAGAACGTGAAACTGGAAAGTGACACCTGGATGTTTGAGTTAAAAGGATGGAACCCTACGGGGAATTAGGAGTGGAACTCCTGGAAAGGGAAAGGAATGGAACTGAGATGTAGTTTGTACTGTCTCTTGGGTACGCAGTACCAAGGGAAGTACCTGTACCTGTTTAGTGCAGAGTGGGGCCAGCCACCCCAGGGACCCGGGGTTAGGATTGGCCGCTCTGTACCGACTTGCTGGCCCTCGTGTACGTAGTACCGAGGAGAGCTACTAGTGTTAGGAGAGTACTAGCTACCCCACGGGCCCCAGGGTTCTGCTAGCCTCCTTCACCGACTTGTTAGGCCCACTAGGGCAAACCAGGGTAGTCAGGCGAGGGTGCGCGGACTGTGGAGGGGCAAGGCCCCAGTTTGGTTACTGTGGAGGGGTTGGACCCCTATTACTGAGAGGGCTCTGCCCTGTACTGGTTCCGTGCTATGCTTTGGGCTCACCCGTTAACGGAAACGACTGACCGCGTGCCAGTACGGGTTAGCTACCTGTGCGTTTATCGCGCGTGCCGTAGTCACCGTTACGTCTGTCAGTGACCTTGGGGTGGTTGACTGAGGGTAGGATCACCACGGGGGACTCTCCCGGCCAGGAGAGCACCACGTGCTACTTCTACTTTTTGGAAAAGACTGCAATCAAGATCGTTCCCACGAGGAACATTCGAGATCAAGTAAAAGATCTGAGAAATAAATGAAATAGTGAGACAATTGAAAGATGTAAATAAAGAAAGTAATAGAACATAACAGCTACTGTACACTCTACTGTTGTCTTTAGTTTTAGTTGCCACTCTACTCAGCGTTTTGCTGACGTGTTACACTCGTTACCTTTTTTCAGGACCTGGTGTTGAGCAGCCAGGGTCAGCGGTTGCAGAGGACGCTGGGCCGAGTAGTGTCCAGTAGAGTTTACCACAGTCTTTTGTACCTCTTTTGTTTCTGTTATAGTGAGTAGTTCTTGTTTCCGCTGTACTTTCTTTACCTGCAGTTCATGTTATATGATAAATGTTGTTCTACTGTTGTGGTGGTATCTACTGTAGTAGTTTCTTTCCTTACTGCTGTACTTTCTTACTATTAGTTATATTCATGCTGAATGTGGTTTATTTTACTGCTCTTTTGGTTACTTCCTCGTTGGACGACTAGGTCTTAGGATTAGTCGAGTCGATCCGATTCTCGTGTCTCGTAGGGACTCGGGAGTCGGGTCGTTACACTGTTTGCCTTGATCTTCACCTAAATCTGAAAAGAACTCAATTGCAAACATTAATCCATAATAATTTTGTTAACACCAAAATAAGATGTGGAACAAGGTTCCAACACCAAAGACCACCCTCGGTGCCCTTCTACTAGTAGATCAGTGTTAAAATCCAATCATTTTCTGCCTCCCTGAGTTCGACCGGGACTCACAATCTCATTATAATTTATTTGTTTCAACATATTTTCATGCTATACTACGACATATCTATCCTTAAAATGTGATTTTACGCCCGAACAGTTTCCACTTTGATTTCCATGGCACAGAATTAGGAGACACATGTGGTGTCGGGATTCTCCAACCTATTTTTGCGAAGTTGTCGCGACCTCCCGACGATGTTAAGTAGTCTCTCTTTTTCCATACAGTTGTCTACATAGTGATTATCTCCACGTATTTCACCGTTTAGCATGTGTTCTTGCCTCTTGTTGGGATCAGACCCGTTTGCATATTTCTTGCTACCTTGGGTACTTAATTGACCTTCTACGACAATTGTCAATCAATCACAATAAAACACTATTAACGGATTTTTGTCCCTAGCAACGGTGCCAAAAAATATGATCGACAACCACTGGTTCGCACTAAAAATGGTGTTTTAAATGTCGTTGTTGTGGTATATGTCACAAATGCAAACTGCTGTCGCGTCAATTTTATTTATTTATTTAATTTTTATTAGTTTATTCCAGGTCGTTTACTTAGAGGCAGTTATTGATATACATCACTCTCTAAATCTAAAAATATTCTTTAATTCCAAAAATGTTGATTTTGTTTATAAAAATGAATAAAAGAATCAAATAATTGCATGAATTGGTTAATTATGTACAAAAGAATGAATAAAAATACATTACAATGCTTGAAAATATTTATACACAAACAAGCATAAAAAACTATATATAATTAATCTATATTAATTATTTACAACTAATATAGATAATACCTAAGTATAGGTATAAAAATAGTTAATAATACTTACTATACTAAGTCATAATAACATATTAGTGTCTTTAGTGACATACATAATATATACAGTAACATATATAAGTGTCGCTGAAACCTTAATAAAATTATATACGTAACATAAGGTAAAATAACTATCTATATTAACATATATACAAATGTACAGTGATGGATGAATCTGTCACTAAAGCTTTAGTTATTCATATACATATATAAGAGCTTATACATACCTTTATACTATCCTTATATATATATACACACTGCACATACGTATATTTATTTATTTACATTTAATTACATTATTTAGAGACATATATTATATACTGTATACTTATATATACATACATATACATATATACACACGCACATAACACACACAGGTATGGGATCAACACTTAGGCATTTTTAGGGCCGGTTCAGATCGGTTCACTTAGCCAAAAATTAGATTTAATGCTGGTAGGTGACCTTTTCGAGGGATACACAGCACCCTTTACAGCGTGGGACCAGACCTCTACTAGGGCCACCCTAGCTTTTAATTAGGTGTGTTAATTTTGGATTTATGCTCATTAATGGGCCCAATTAGGCTCTCGCATAGTGCATGGCCCCCGACCCTTCACTGTGCACATATTCATGCTTATATGCCATAGGTATCAAGAGAGAGAGAGATAAGAGTGTGTGTAAGGGCGCCCAGTGCTTGATGACTGAAGAAGCAATGAGACAAATTCAATATATCTCGCATCGCACACTTCTCAACGCATGATGTGGGACTATCTTAGCACCTGATTTGGCGATGCCATATGCACGTCTGCGTGTCTAACTTCACAACTTTGGCCCTCGATTTGAGGGCCATAATTTACTTCAAATTATAAATAAATTGTAGGGTTACAAAGCCCTTACATAGGGCAACATAATTATGTAATTACTTTACAAAAATAAGTTATTTTATTATATAATTAAATTAGCTAAAGTATACTGATTATACACATTAAATTAGAGTTTAATTTGTTAATTAAAGTATAAATTAGTTAATTAATCATACAATTGGCATGAGTCGAGGCGTATCATCCTCACGTGGTTGCGGTGCGCAACCCGAATGAGAGGGCGACGAACAAGATGGGTCAAGATCAGTCCGAGGCGGATCGATAAGCGCTTCCACCCACACTCACATACATCTGCTCCACTCTCCATGCGGTGCTTAGTCTTGTTGGTTGCATCTTACTTTGCACAGGCGTTGTAGGGACAAATGCAACTTGTGCAAAGATCCCTACAGCACAAGGCGCGGTGGGGTGTAGTGCGTGGGTGTGAATGGTGGGAGTAATGTGCATAGATGGAACATATATATGGGTGAATAGGTGATAAGTATATAGATGGAGTGGATATAGATAGATGGGTAGCTGTATATATATATGCTGATATACTAGAAATATATATATATATATATGTATATGTAAATATTTATATATATATCCATAGATCTATTATTATATTAATATATCACTTGTGGTCAAGTGGTTAGGACGAATGATTCTCACCCGAGAGACTTAGGTTCAAATCACGCAATGTGCCCTTCTAAATAAAACTAGAACCTCTTTATTGAGAGGGGCAGAGAGTAGGAAGGGAAGAAAGGGAGGGTAAGCCGGTGGGTGTGTTGTGTGAGGGCCTACTGTGGAGTGAAAGGGGATGGAAATGTCAAAGTGTGGGGTGGAGATCAGTTCCCCCCCATAGGGGAGGGGTGCATGCTCTTTTATAGAGAGAGCGTGCACCTCTTCCCATGCAAATGGTACAAGGGAGATGGGCGGTGAGAAGATGTGTGTGCACAGCTCCATGCAAAATGCGGCGGTTGGTGGAAAATAAAATAAGGGTGGTGAATTTGCAATGCAAGCACATAATAAAGATGTTAATTATTATGTGTGTTTGAGATGGGATGGATGTAAATTCCTACTTGGAGGGGGTGAGATCAGCGTGACGTAAAAATAATGTGGAATTATAAATAGAACAATCACACAATGATTTTTAGGTGGAAACCCAACCCGAGTGAAAACTACCACCTAACGCACTCGAGTTAGGATTTTCTGATCAACCAAGTTGATCAAATCCACTAAACAAATCACTTAAACAAGGGTAATTCAACCTCAATTACAACTACGTTACAAGTGCGAGGGTAGTGTTCCTCAACCCCTTCTCTTCACGAGAAGGATTTTGTCCCTCGATGGAGACGGGAATTCGTAACGCGAATACCCAACCAAAAAATAAAGTAAAATACAACAATAATCCTATAGAGCCAACAAAGTAATTCTTAAACTAAGCTTCTATAGGAGTTAGGATGCTTCCCTTTGTTAGAAGTGCGTCGACGACGCGGATGCGTGAACTATGCAATGACGCAACGGTGCTCTCGTGAACTATGCCAGGAGAGTGGATGCGTAAATTATCGATGCTCTCTAAATGTAGAACTTAAGCTTAGAGAGATAGAGCTTCAACTACTTCTCTTGGACACAAAAGATGTGGAAAGTGGTTTGCTTAGTGTGTCTTGGTGTTTTTTTGAGTGGCAAGGGTTCTCCTCTATTTATAGAGGCCCTAGGAAGGCTTTGGAAGGCCTTGGAAGGCTTCCATAGCCGTTGGGTGCAAGCTCCAAGAGAATCAGGCCGAAATTACGATTAATCATTACACTGACAGGGTTATCAGACATCTAGTCCTGGCATCAGACGTCTGGAAAACTAGTTTAAGACGTCTGGGAACAAAGTCAGATGTCTGATTTTAGGCGAATTTCCTTCCTGACTTGAATTAGATCTAAACATGGTTCTAGTGAGTTGTCATCAGACGACATACAGGACATCTGGAATGATGTTTGGACGTCTGGAAACCTACTTTTCTGTGAAAATGGATTCCCAAGGGAGTGCAACGGCTATAAAATCTTTGAGAAGAGATTTTGGGTCAGCCGAGGCAAAACGGTTATGTATCAGTCGTCTGGGGTCCTCTACGGACGTCTGATACGAGGCTAACGGTCATATCCTTCATTGTTTGCTAAGGAAACCAACGGTCCACTAATTGGACGTCTGGCAAAATCATCAGACGTCTGCTAAGACGTCTGGAGTAAGGTCTGGACGTCTGATTTCATCAGACAGAACTAAGTCCAGCCTAAACATTCTTGGACGTTTGAGTCAACAGTTAGACATCTTAAAAGTCATTATCAGACGTTTGATTTTCAGATTAGACGTCTGAAAAAGCTGTTTGAACCCTATTTTGATTTTCTAGGTTCTCTATAGAAAACCTAAGTATCCTAGGGTTGTGCAGGTGTTCCTAGGACTATTGTTAGGGTACTTTGAGGCTCTTTAACATGATATTCTAAGAAACAAAAAGAGCAAGGAAAAAAAGACAAAACTACATAGAAAGAGATGAACAGAATTCTATCCTATTCTTCTTGTCCTTCCATCTTCAAGCTATCGCTCCACACGAAGCTCCTCTGTTCTCCATCAAGCTACTCTAATCCATCCTAGATGCGATCTCGAACTCTGTCTAACTACGTCTTCATTTGCGATTAACCTGAAATCTATGACTTTAAGTGCAAATGTAAATGACATGTGTTTTGTTATCATCAAAATAAACGATCGCGGTGCTCTAGCACCAACAATGGATTATTATGAAATTGAAGTGGTTTGAATGGTCATTTTCTCTCACTATCTTCCCCTCTTTAAAAATGCATGTAAGTGAATATTTACAAATGTAAGTATGGCTACCTAAGATGCATGGGTAATGTTAGGAAATAACATAAGATGACATATTTATAGGCATAGCTTGCTATGCAATCATACCCCCATGCCTATCTTTTGCTAGTCCCTAGCAAAACATTTATTTGTATCGTGTTTAGAAATGATCTTAAGCTGAAGATTTTTCTGAAGCCATTAATGTGTTTATCTGTTGAACATTGTGAGAACCAATTACAGAGAAAACTATCAGTACTCAAGTCTTACGTGATATAGACCATCTTCTGACTAACCTGGACTTTTGATATTTAAACCTTAAGTGTGATTTCCAGGTTCAGAGGGTTTCACTGTACTCAAGAGCTAAGAGGTTATGGTTTGTGCATAGTGATGGATCAAGACCGACCAAATGAACATTAAGTCTTAAGCCCAGGGTTTCACAAATTTTTAAGTCTAGGTTGGTCCCAACTTCAGCTCATGTCTTCGGATTAACCCTCAAAAAATGATGAAAAAACTCAACCCCACTTTTATTATTTTTGTGGCTCAAAGAATATATGGTAGAAACATGGTATTTGTAACGCACTTTGAAAAACTTTTGGGGAGAAGAATTTATAGACTTTTGGAAGATATACTGACCTATTCGCAAGATTTTTTTTTTTTGAACCAAGTGTTAGTATATCTCCTGCAGCATTATTTGGAAGAGCACACTTATTTGGTGGGTGAGTACTTTTTGGTGGAAAGAGTTTCTCCTAAACACATGACTAAAAACTGGGATAAAAAGTCTACTTGCACGCACAGGTAAGGACTCCACCTTCCCTAATGAACACTAGGGTTGGATCTTACATTCACTTGGTCTTTCTCAATATGTGTAGTGCGAACCAATATTACTTAAGCTCTCAAGTAGAAGCAAACCAACGAATCTTGTACTGGTGACTCAGGTACAAGAATACGTCCTAAGTTAGGAGAGATTCTGATCTATCTTATCAATGCTAGAGTGAATTAAGCCAAAGCCTGAGAGAATCAAGCTTCTGTGGCCTAGAAAGTCTTCAAAGCAGAGGTTGAATATCCATAAACACTTATTGTATTTTTTTTTCAACTTTCTGATCATAGCTAAACACATTACATATATTTTTTTTGAAACAAATAGGCTATGCACATATTTATAGATGGATATGTATAATGGATGTAGAAGCTGCATGATACCCATATACTACCCAGATCCTATGGAAGCCTATCCACCCACCACGCCAAATTATGCTGTGTCCTCATATGCATGCAAGGTTAAGCAAGGTCCAAGGGTCTTGGTACGAGAGCTGAGGTACGAGGTATACATTAGGGTGGCAGGGCAGGTAGATGGTGGGTGGTGAAGTGAAAAGTGAAGAAGTGCGAAGTGAAGTGAAGTGAAATGGAATGTGAAGGCGAAAGTGGAAGAGAAGTGTTGCTAGGGTGTCTCCCAACGAGCGTTGAATTTAACGTCCTTAGTTGGACTCAGAGTGAGGCACGAAGTCAGTTACCCTCTAGCAGGGCAACAGTTTCACCAATGGGGGCAGGTTTATGAGTAAGATAGGGTTTCAATCGTTGCCCATTGACCGTAAATTTATGCCCAGATCTGGGATCTTCAATTTTGACGACCCTGTTGGGATATGGTCTCGAGACCAAGTAGGGACTAGTCCATTTGGACTTCAGTTCCCTGGAAAGAATTTGAGTCGGGCATTGTAAAGCCAAACTTGCTATGATGGCTCAAATTCCTTCCGCCGAATGCGGCTATCGTGAAAGGCCTTAGTGTGTTGTTTGAAGGTTAAGGCAGAATCATAGGCCTCACGATGGAGCTCTTCTAGCTCTTGGAGTTGGAGTTTCCTTTCTTGACCACATAGGTCTGGGTCGAGGTTACATTGACGAACAACCCAATAAGTGCGGTGCTCCAGCTCCATGGGCAAATGACAAGGCTTCCCGTAAACAATTCTATAAGGATACATGCCAAGGGGAGCCTTGAAGGTAGTCCGATACGCCCAAAGTGCGTCAATCACCTTGTCGGACCAATTCTTACAGTTAGGCCAAACCATTTTCTGGAGAATTTGCTTGATTTGCTGGTTCGACACCTCAGCCTGGCTGTTCGTTTAAGGATGATACAGAGATGCGATAAGGTGGTGGACTTCGTATTTCCTCAGAAGTGGCCAAAAAGATGCATTGGTAAAATGACTTCCTCCATCAGAGATAATGGCTCGAGGGATGCCAAAGCACGCAAAAATGTGGTCTTTGACAAATCGAGTAGATATTACATGGCCAGCATGGTGTGTAGGAATAGCCTCGATCCATTTCAAAACATAATCAACAGCAACGAGGATGTACTCGAAACCGTTGGAAGGAGGAAAGGGACCCATGAAATCGATTCCCCACATATTAAAGATTTCAATAGCTAGGATGGGTTGCAAGGGCATCATGTCACGACGTGACATTGACCCTAGCAACTGGCACCTAGTGCACTGTTTAGCATAATTGTGTGCATCCTGGTGAAGGGAGGGCCAAAAGAAATCGGACTGCAACACCTTGGCTGCAGTTTTCATCCCAGAGAAATGGCCTCCGTAGGCCTGATAGTGATAGAAGGATAGCACACTGGGGAACTCACTGTCAGGAATACAGCGATGGATGATCTGATCAACACCTACTTGAAAAAGTAGTGGATTATCCCGGAAATAATACTTTGCTTCTGCAATGAGATGCTCGCGCTGATTTTTAGGCCAGCCATGTGGAAGGGAGCCAGAAGCAAGGTAATTGGCAATGTCGACATACCAAGTCCATTTGCCACATTAATTGATAGTAGGTGCTCATCAGGAAAAACCTCATTAATCAGTAGGGTAAGTCCAATGCGGTTGGGGTCCAGTCCTGAGAGATGATTAGCAACAACATTCTAAGCTCTGGTCTTATCGCGTATCTCAAGGTCAAATTCTTGGAGCAGAAGGATCCAACGAATCAGTCTTGGCTTGGCATCCTTCTTGTGCATGAGATGATGAATGGCCACATGGTCAGTGAATACAGTAACATGCGAGACCAGAGGGTAAGAGCGAAATTTTGCCAACTCGAAGATGACCACCAGTAGTTCTTTCTCAGTAGTTGTATAGTTACGCTGGGCCTTGTCCAGTGTCTTACTGGCTAGTACACCACGAAGGGGTGTCTATCGCGTGTTTGTCTCAGGATGCCTCTGACTACAAGGTCGGAAGCGTCACACATGAGTTCAAAGTCGAGGGACCAATCAAGTGGTTGGGGAACAGGGGCCTTTGTGACAGCCTCATGCAGCTGCGTGCATGCTCGTATACAGTCGGGGCCCATATCAAAGGGTACGTTGGTTGATAAGAGATTAGTTAAAGGTCTAGAAATCTTGGAGAAGTCTTTGATGAATCGCCTATAGAAATCGACATGTCCTAAAAAGGGGCAAATTTGTGGGACAGAGCTAGGCACAGGTAAATTTGCAATCACCTCTAGCTTAGCTCAGTCCACCTCAATTCCTCGTTCAGAGATGATGTGACCGAGAACAATCTCCTCGTTTACCATAAAATGACTTTTCTCCCAAGAAAGTATAAGGTTCACATCAACATATCTTCTGAGGATGCTCGTCAGGTTGGCTAGACAATCATCAAATGAAGGTCTGAAAATCAAAAAGTCATCCATGAAGACCTCAAGAAAATCACCCACCATATCGTGAAATATCGCTAGCATACATCTCTAGAAAGTTGCTAGCGCATTACCGAGTCCAAATGGCATCCTTCTAAATAAGAAGGTGACAAAGGGGCAGGTGAAGGTGGTTTATTGTTGATCCTGGGGGTCAATAGCCACCAGGTTATATCCAGAGAATTCATCTAGGAAATAGAAAATTTTATTTCCCGCTAACCGCTCCAAGATTTGGTCAATAAAAGGTAATGAAAAATGGTCTTTCTTTGTTGCAGCATTCAGTTTCCTATAATCTACACACACTCTCCAAGATGTAGGAGTGCATGTAGGGATGGATTCTCCCCTGTCATTGACATGGATGGTGAGTCCCGCCTTTTTGGGCACGACATGAATCGGGCTCAGCCAAAGGCTGTCGTTGATTGGGTAGATTATACCTTCATCCAGCCACTTAATAATTTCCTTTTTAATGACCTCCCACATGTTAGGGTTGAGAAGTCGCTGCATCTCTCGAGAAGGTCGAGCCTCCTCCTCCGTATATATACGGTGAGTGCAGTAGGAGGGGATAATTCCAGTTAAATCAGATAAGGACCATCCAATGGCTGCCTTGTGTTCTATGAGGACTTTCATTAGCTTGCACTCTTGCTCCTTGGTGAGTTTTAAACTAATAATTACGGGGAGAGTTTCATTTGGTCCCAGAAAAACATATTTAAGCGTGTCGGCAGTGCTTTCAGCTCGGGAGTGGATGGTGAAAGATCTGGCATTTCTTGGGATGAGAGTGTCCCAAAAAGATCAAAAGAAAGAATGGTAGGAGAAAGAAGTTGGCCCTCAGATTGGCCAAGAAGAGGGGCATCTTGGATTGATGGATCCAAGAAAGGAGAGCCCCAATGATCGGCATTTGGGCTCAAGGTCCCAGTGTGGAGTAGCATTTTCACTTGATTTGGTGGGAAAGAAAGGGCAATCCGGTCTTCAAGACGGTGGACTGGCAGTGAGTAGCCTGGATATGATTCTGACCACGAGGTGTGGGAAGCGAAGAAAACCTCATCAGAAGTCTGGTCAGGAGAAGATACAGGTAAGGGGAGGGGTGGGAAACTGATGGGAACACCATCATGAGCCCTAACTAGCTCATTTTGACTCAAATGAAGAGAATAAATGCTCCTACATAACCAACTGAAGGTCATTATTCACTGCATAACCTTTTTGAGAGAAACACAAGAAATAAGGGGTAAAATTATAATTTTACCAATGCTGTACAACCACAGGTTTTATCAAGGGATAAACAAAGGTGAAATGGTCTTAATAAGATAACAAGTGAGTTGGATTTGACAGAAAAGGGTTTGTGTGTGTTTTGTGAATTAAATGACTTCTTGAAACCCTAAAAACAGACCCACTTGATTAACCAAGGTTCTGGTCAGGATAAAATTCACTTAAACCCTCTAAAAATCATAGAAAAATATTATCTAGGGTTTAGTACCTTCAATTTGGCCATTGGAACCCATCTTGACCTAGAATGAGGTCTCAGACAGATATTTATCCTAATTTGGGTTTTAGCATAAATTACCCAGTCAAACGTGGTAAAACCCAAAATCCAACTTCACCATTGGATTCCTTAGGTCCAAATTAGGTTTTTACCAAAATTTGGACCTAAGGAGAATTCATCTTGACCTAGTTTGTAAAAAGGTACTGTCTGATTACATTTCTACCCCTAACTTTCAAAAACCCTTGCGAACAACCCCCTAACTTCTTCGTCATCTTCACAAATAGATCCCTCCACCATTATCACCGAGGAATCCTACTCTGGCGACCTTTGGAAGGAGATTTCTCCTTGATTGCTTGGAGGATCTCTTCAAAAATTGGAAAGAAGATTCTCTGAGAAGTTCCCTCTAATATGAACTCGTCCATAAGCCTTGATTCTTTCCCAATCTCTCATGCGAACGCATGAGAGATTTGGGTCTCTTGAGAGCTTCCATCTTTGGTGAGCTTTCCAAGCTTCCAAGCACAAAACTTCCTCAGATCCCTATTTAAAGACTCCCCAGGGTCCAACGAACTCCTCAACTTGAAATTGGGCCGGAATCCCTCACATTCCTCTCTCCCCTCCAGCCGCAACCCTCTACAAGCTCCAGCGGCTTCTCCCTAGATCTCTCGTTGCCCAACCACAATACCAGTGGCAGGGTTATCTCCACCACAGTCCTCCGCGTCGTGCAATACCCGCCGACATCATCCCTACCCCATCTTCGTCGCTGCCTCATCTACAGAGGTTTCATCTTCCCCACGTCTGGCAACCATACTGACGTGGGATTCCGTTCCCTTTCATCCCTAAGAAGTAGGTTTTTAGACTCTCTCTCTCTCACTTTCTTTCCCTCTCTCTATTTCCCAAAATTAACCACCGACGCCACTAATCACCATCACCTCCTCCATCTCCGGCGACTCCTCCGACGAGGTGCTCCCGTCGCTACGCACCTCCATCCACCTCGTCGACCACCCTACAACCTCCATCGTACTTCCCTAATCATTTCACCCCACTCTGATCACTCCATCGACCACCCAAACACCTCCCCGAACATACCCACTCACACGCGCACAATGTGCCCTAGGCATGCCATCACAGGCACCCACGAGCCACGCCAACCCCATTAGCACATCCACCGTGCTCCAGTGACACTCCCTGAATGATTTGACGGGGTTGAAAGGCCATTCTTTTGATTTCAAGTAGCAGGCCCCATCCGCCATTGCTACCGAGCTTGAAGCAAGCTTGAAGCTACGCCCAGGTCTTACTATCCCAGGCTAACACTCCCAGGACGTGCAGAAGTTGCCTAGGCACGCACTCAGGCCCTCAATTGGAGTCGAAGGCCTTCGTAGCTGCTATAATTGAGAGGGACACTCCCTACTGCGGTGCGCGGAAGACAGGTGGGACATTTAGTCCCACCTCAAAAGTGAAAGGGCGCTTTCATGTGCATAAGTTGATTTTGTGCCACCGGCCATTCGCCTCCAACACTGAGGGTGAGGTCCTCCTCCCCCCTTCACCGGACTCGTTCGCGGCACTACCCATGAGGACCTGCTTGACTCGACTGCCCGACCTAGCTTCACTCCTCACTCACCACACACATCAGTGAGCCTGGACTCGGGTATGCGATAGATTTGATTACCCAACCGGCTGAGGCTCTGGGAGAGCAAGACTAAAATAGAAAGAGAGGAGAGAGGAGAGCTGTGCGGGGTTAGGGGGGTTTTGCTTTGAGAAGATTGCTTCAACACTTAGCCAAATTCAGAGGAAGAAAAGGAGGTCGAGCAGAAGAAGAGAAAGAGAAGGACCTCAGAGAAGGCCATTGGCAGAAGGCAGAGAAAGAGAAGAAGAAGGAAGGAGAAGACAGAGAAATCTAAGGAAAGAAAGAAGAGAAAGAAGAAGAGAGGGCTCGCAAAGGCAAAGGAAGAAGGAAAAAGAAGAAGAGAAGGGCCAAAGAAGAAGTGAAGAAGAAGAAAAGAGAAATCAGAGAAAGAGATCAGAAGAAGAAAAGGAGAAGAACTGTAGCACAAGTCATTTAAGGTGTCTGATTGTAAAATGCGACGTCTGAATCTATATTTCCTTCTTTAGTCAATTTGAGTAACTATTATTTTGTCTACAATTATTTTTACTCTTCATATACTCATGCTCTACATTCTTTTTTGAGTAATATTATGTGTTCAATTTGCATTAATTGCTAAGTTTAGTGTGTGAATTCCATTTGCTCCCTGTGTTCGACCTCGGAAACATTTTCAAATAATAAAATTGTATTTGTTTTGAATGCTATTTCGGCTGTACTACAACACAACAGTTTTTAAACCCCGACTTAGCGCAACGAACAGAAACGTCACAGTATAAGTCTGTCAGGTGATGGTCTGTGTCCAGGGGCAATTCACAGCAGTCAGAATAGGTCCTTATTAGTCCGATACATGCACTGACGGCCATGTACTTGTCAGACGTGTCACCCTCGATGCAATCGCAATCAAAGTTCTTGGCGACCTTGAAAATGTTAGCTTGAGCTTCTCAGAGCCTATGGCGATCTCAATGCAACCCGACTCACAGTCGATATGGGCACGGGCTATGGCCAAGAAAGGTTGACTAAGGATGATCAGATAATTAGAAAGTGAGCTAGGAACTTCCATATCCAAAACAAGAAAGTCAACAGGAAAACAGAGACTATTGACCCTAACCACCAAGTCTTCCACCACACCCTTCGGGATTTTGATAGAATAATCTACCAATTGCATTGTGATAGGGGTGGGTTTTAGATTTCCTAAGGCAAATTTCTCAAGCATGATGGTTGGTGTAAGATTGATGGAAGATCTTAGATCAAGCAGGGCACGGTTAAAATTGTAGCCTTGGATGCTACATGAAAAAGGTTGTGTTCCTGGATCTTTTTGCTTCGGTGGTAGATTTGATAGTATAGCACAAGTCGCATGAGGCAAGAAGACCACCAGATTCTTTGTTTTCTTTGACTGTTGCCTGGGTGTAGTGTAGTCTTTGAAGAATCAGGCGACAGTTGGTATATGGTCAATAGTCTCCAACAGGGGTACTTTGATCTCCACATCCCTGAATAAATTATGCAGGTTATTAAAGGCCTACGTGTTCTTTTTCTTTCCTTTGGGTCCCTCAGTAGAGCCTCAGGGAATGGGATTGATTCTGGCATGAGTCGTGGCATATCATCCTTACGTGGTTGCGGTGTGCAACTCGAATGAGAGGGCGACGAACAAGATGGGTCAGGATCAGTCCGAGGCGGATCGACAAGTGCTTCCACCCACGCTCACACACATCCGCTCCATACTCCACACGGCACTTAGTCTTGTTGGTTGCGTCTTGCTTTGCGCAGGAGTTGTAGGGACAAATGCAACTTGTGCAAAGATCCCTACAACACAAGGCGCGGTGGGGTGTAGTGCGTGGGTGTGAATGGTGAGGGTAATGTGCATAGATGGAATATATATATAGGTGAATAGGTGATAAGTATATAGATGGAGTGGATATAGATAAATGGATAGCTAGATATATATATATGTATGTATGTATGTATGTAAATATGTATATATATATCTATAAATCTATTTTTTTATTAATGTATCACTTGTGGTCAGGTGGTGAGGACGAATGATTCTCACCCAAGAGACTGGGGTTCGAATCACGTAATGGGCCCTTCTAAACAAAACTAGGTAAAATCAAAATAAAGAGGGGAACCCACCAGTGTCTACCTGTTCGTGCTGAACTTAGACGTCGGTGGTCCTCGCTGTGAGGTTAAGCCCACAGAAGATTTGCGTACCTCTCTATTGAGAGGAGAAGAGAGGGAGGGTGAGCTGGTGGGTGTGTTGTGAGGGCCTACCGTGGAGTGGAAGGGGATGGAAATGGCAGAGTGTGGGGTGGAGATCGGTTCCCCCCTTGCCGGGAGGGGTGCCAAATGCATCCGGTTGGTGGAAAATAAAATAAGGGTGGTGAATTTGAAGTGGATTAAATGATTATTTGTTCTCATTATCTTCCCTTCTTTAAAAATACATGCAATGCAATGCAATACACATGAAGGTCGATGCTTAGCCATCAATGTGCAACCACCGTGATCCTCTCCTCCGACATTCCTCCTTGCACGCTGATTACTGCGACTCTGTGCACTACTAGAAAAATGGGTTTTGGCGATGCTTATTTAGTGACGATTTTAATTAAAATCGTCTATAGTAGAATACATACACGATTGTTATATAATCATCTTATTGATAATATACATGATGGTTCTAATTAAAACCGTTGTGTATATTAACCCTCCATGCCCCCTCCTGTGTGCGGAGGTCCCACATCGACATAGACGAAGATTTTGTTAATGGCATTTTTTATTAGAAACGTCATCTATAGCAATATCTATAGACGATAGTTCTAAGACCGTCTTATTGGTGACCGCATTGACATACACGATGATCGGGCTCGGGGAAGAGGAATGAATGAAAGGGCTAGGGTTCTGCGGGATCGCATAAAGTGGTGCTAATATTGGACCTTAGACAACGGTTCTATAAAAGACCTTCGTCTCAATTCGAGTTAGGGACCAACATTTTCGTGCCCAAAGGGAATTTTTGGGGATGACATACACGATGGTTTCATCCCCAAAAATTCCCTTTGGGCACGAAAATGTTGTGCCCTAACTAGAGTTGAGACGAAGGTCTTTTATAGAACCATTGTCTAAGGTCCAATATTAGCACCACTTTGTGCGATCCCGCAGAACCCTAGCCCTTTCATTCATTCCTCTTCCTCGAGCCCGACGACGACCTCTAGCCGCACATTCACCTCATCCTCGGTAAGCATGACTCTCCTCCTTTGATGGCCATCGAAATCTTCCTCCTCATCCTCCTCCGACCTCCTCCAGGCCCCTCCCCTCATCGTCCTCCTCCTGTGCAAGGCGAAGCTGTCGCTCTCCTCCTCATGGCTTGTCGATGGCCATGCCATCTCCCCTTCCCATCTGGCCCCTCCCACCTCCACCGGTTGCCCTCTCCGTGCTCCTCCTCCTCCTTGCCATCTCCTCCTCCCCCTGCCATCTCCTCCCAGCCATGCGACCGACCCTCCCACCTCCTCCAGTTGCTTTGTAGTCAGTCCTCCTCCTCCTCGCCATCTCCTCCCAGCCACGACAGCCCCCTCCCACCTCCTCCTCCCAGCCGTGACCACCCCCACTCCCCCTCCTCCTCTAGCTGACCCCCTGCCACCTCCACCTGGAGTCAGTCCTCCTCCTCCTCCCCTTGGCACCTCCACCCCCTCCTCCAGCCAACCCCCACACCCCCTCCTCCTCCCAGCTGAGCCCCCCCCTCCCCTGCCACCTCCACCCCCTCCTCCTCCAGCCGACCCCCCACACCCCCTCCTACCATGCACCAGCTAGCCAACATCCTCCCCCTCCCCCATCCCCTTGGCAATACCTCCCCCTCCCAACATTATTAATTAAATTTATGTAATTTTTTTCTAATTTTTTCTTATAAAATTTTATAAGTTGATTCAGGTATCTCACGTCGATCATCAGACAACTCTCTTCGATCCACACGCTGCGTTGAGGTATATCAAATTAAGTTAATTAATTTATGAATGAATGTAGGGTGTGCCCACTTGATGCTTATTTCTAAATGTTTATTTGATTGTATTTCTTCTGTGAAAATTTTTATGAATTTAAGAAGTTTGGAAGAAGTAATGAGAGAAGAGAGGGAAAGTGAAATGAGATGGAGTAGGAGAGGAAGAGGAGGGAAAGAGATGAATAAAGAAGAATATGAATTAATGAAGGGGAGGAGAAGAAGGATAGGGAGAAGAGAGGAAAGAGATGATAAATAAATAGACAAGAGTTGAAGAAGAGGGACAGAGATGCATAAAGAAGAATATAAAGGAAGAAAAGGATGAGTGAAAGGGTAGGAGAAGAGAGAAAGAGAGTAGAAAGGAAGCGGTAAGATAGGGAGATGGGAGAGAAGGGAGAGGAGTGAAGGAGAGGAAGAATTTATTTTTATTTTGTATATAATTATTTATTTTTATTGTAAATTTTATTATTTTAATGAATTCATAAATACACACACTTGCACAAATTTAGATGCACTTGATGTCAAACAATAGGTATTCTAACCCCTAGGTTACAGGTTTTGGGAGGGGATAATCAAGTCAAAATACTTACCCGTTGACACTTATGATCATGTTATACGGACAATGTGAAGTGTTTGTATACCTCACTTTCATTCACGAAGCTTTGACTTTATAGCATGCCATAAGAGTTGTCATCCTTTGTTCAAAGAAGTTCTGAACAAAGGGGGCTCCTTGAAGATTTGATCATAACTTAGGGTTACTTATTACATGGAACCGATGTCTGGAAGAATTTCGGTAGTATCTTTCCACTCTTCTCTGGTATACCAATTGATCTTATCAACATTCCTAATGCACCCTTAAATGGGAGTTATTGGGAATGTAGTTAAGGCTAGTCTTGGGGGCTATACTGGAGAAGTGCAAGGAGATGCTGCCGAAATTTCTCCAGACATCGGTTACATGTAATAAGTAACATTGTGATCAAATCTTCAAGGATGAGCTATTAAGTGAAAATCTTAATCAAAATACAAACACTATTATGAAATCAAATTAATTATAATTGTTGGGTGGTTTTATTTCATTTTTGTAGATTATCATGGATAAGTCTTCGATTAGTTTGAGAAACTCGGATTACTCTCGATACAAGAATGGAGTGAGAGAGTTCCTTGATTGGGCATTTTATGACGATAGGAAGTCAATCAGATGAGGGGACAAGTTCGACAGGATATTTTGCCAATGTAGGAGGTGCTTGAATGGATATTCACATGATAGGAACACTGTATACGAGCACACAATTTATAACGGTTGGTGGTAGCGTTATACTAACTGGATTGCTCATAGAGAGGATCAGATAGAGGAAGACAGACGATCTCCGATAGATTTTGATGAGACAGCTGTTGACTTTGACGCTGATGACATCGATGAAATGCTTAATGAGATGAGAGTAGGAGTTGAAGATTTGACCAATAGGGAAACTTCTAATCAGTTTTATGATACTATTAGGGCAGTGGACGAACCTACTGCTCCCGGTATCACGTCAATTTCTAGGTTGTCAGTTCTTTTGAAGTTATTTCGGATGAAGGTTATGGATAGAGTGACCTCTAAATTGATGTCCAAAGTGCTTAAATTCATTTGAGAGCTTTTAAATGATCCGAAAGGTTATCTAAAGATATGGTATGAAGCAAAGAAACAAATTCGTGGACTTGGTTTAAATTATGAGAAAATTGATGCTTGTCCAAATGATTGTGTTATATAGAGATGAATATGCAGAGTTGAGTAGTTGTCCATAATGTGGTGTTGAGAGATTTAAAGTGGGAAATCCACTAAATACAAGGGCAAAAAAATAGCTAGAGAAGGTTCTACGTTGCTTTCCATTGATTCCTAGGCTTCAACGCCTTTTTATTTCGAATAGAATTGCAAATTTGATGACATGGCATGGAGGCTTCGTTCGTAGTGGAGGGTGAAGTCAAACGATCTCCAGCTGGTATGGGCGGAAGGGATCAGCAACAACAGCCGTCGTCCAACAGATGCAAACACAGCTCATGATAAAGCTCCATGATGTCACCTCATAGTTTCACTAGCAAACTCAAGCTTGGCAAGATTCTAAGAAATTCATGGAGGAGCAGGGGAAGGAGATGGAGCAGCAGAGAGCATAGATGAGAGAGATGATGGCGTTATTACGGGGCAGCGGTTGGGATCACAATTCATATCACTACCCACCTCGCAGAGACAACGACGACCTCGGAGGTGGTGGAGCAGGATAGGGGGTAGGAGCTGAGGCATAGCTTTATATTATTTATCTTTTATTTTGTTTAATTTTGTATTTTGACATTATGACATACTTTTATCATTAGGATTATATATATATTTGTTAAATGTTTTATGTTTCATGTTGTATGTTGAATTCTTATATTGTGTGTATTTTGTATGTTATATATGTTTTAAGGTGTTATAAGATTCTAAGATTGTAAAATCTTATAACCCTAAATGTTATATTAAAAAAAAAACATACATATATACGCGGCGGTTCTACAAATAACTATCGTGTTTATATAGACGATGGTTCTCCGAGAACTGTCGTTTATACAACTATACGATGGTTTAAAAATTGTCGTGTATGGTTTACGTATTCCATAGACGACGGTGATACAAACCATCATTTAGAGCTTATTGCCGACAGTTTGTACAAGAATTATTGTCAATAAATGAGATGAAGGTTTCTAAAATTATCGTCTAAAATATGACGATTTTAAATAAAAATCGTTGTGTATATATTGATGCGACACACACTTTTGTGACGACAGAATACAATGGTTTGCATGGAATAGGCGACGATTTTCAACCATTGTGAAAATCATTCTTCCCTGTAGTGGCTTCGACAACTCCTGCACGAGCATGCCACCCGCGACTCTTGCAATTTTCGTAGGTCATGTATTAATTGCCAAACTCTAGGAAACATGACTAGGAAGGACATGATTCCCCTAAATCCAATCCTTGTGGTCGAAATCTTTGATATTTGGGGTATTGATTTTATGGGACCTTTTACCAATTCGTTTGGATACCTATACATTCGGGTTGTAGTTGACTATGTTTCCAAATGGATTGAGGTCATCCCAACCCAAACCAATGATCATAAAGTGGTCATGGACTTTGTTAAGAAAAACAACTTTAGCTAGTTCGGTGTACCAAAGGCCTTGATTAGTGATGGCGAGTCCCATTTCACTCACAATCAATTTAGGACCTTACTGACTAAGTATGGAGTCACACACAGAATCCCTACTCCATATCATCCGCAAACCAACGGATAAGCTGAAATTTCCAATTGGGAAATTAAGAAAATCCTTCAAAAGATAGTCCACCTAGGTTGAAAGAATTGGTCTACTAAATTAGATGACGCCCTCTTGGCCTACCGGATTGCGTATAAAAATCCGATTGGAATGTCTCCATTCCGTTTGGTCTATGGAAAATCTTGCCATCTACCTGTTGAACTTAAATATAAAGCTTATTGGGAAATCAAGACTTTTAACCTAAATCTTGATCAATCTGGATGACAAAGAAAACTCCAACTAACTAAATTGGAGGAAATCTGGAATGATGCTTATGATAGTGCGAGAATCTATAAGAATAGGACAAAAGCTTTACATGATAAGTATATTTCTCGAAAAAGCTTTGTCCCTAATCAAAAGGTTTGGTTATTTGATGCATGCTTGAAGCTCTTTCCAGGAAAACTAAGATCAAAATGGATAGGTCCTTTTATTGTAAGAAAAGTTTTCCCTTATGGAGCTATTCTCATTCTGGATCCCAAGACTAGCCATGAGACAAAGGTAAATGGTCAAAGGTTGCAGCCTTACATCGTTCAGAACTTTGATCGCATTCCTGATAGTCATATCAACCTTTTGGAATCATTTTAGAGTTGAACTGAGTCTAGTAAATGATGTTAAACTTAGCGCTGGCTGGGAGGCAACCCAGTATTCTGTACAGGTATTTCTCTTTCCAAGTTGACCTAGATTAACAAGCCTAGTCAGGTGATATCTACTCCTCTTGCTTATTACATTTTGATTTTCCTGCATACATTTCAATGAGGACATTGCAATGAATAGGCATGGGGGTGGACATTGAATGTCTTATTATATCAAAAAAAAAATCCTGCATTCATGCATAAAGAATTTTTATCAAAAATGTTTTATTAGGGATTTATTGTTATGTTGATTTCTGAATTTAGAATTTAGTACATTTTCACACTTACACGTAGAATTTGCAATAGATCCTTTGTGAAGATCGATAGACATCTTTAGTTTGTCGAGAAGAAGCAATGCTTCTCTTCCTGAACCCTTGGACAATCATTTGGGAGTCAGGCAAACATCTTTTAGTAGATCCATCAAACAATTACGAAGTGAGAGTAGAGAGTCTACAGGTACTTTAAGGCTAGTATAAGGAATCTTAGTTTCTGGATAGTGATACTCAAAGTTAGGCATAGTTTCTGCTCTCGATTCCTATGTACAAATTCTTTGTGTGAATTTTCGGAGAGCCACCAAATAGGACAAATACGTAGAGAGTGGGTTCTAAAAAAACTAGGACTAAGGTGGATGGTTGCTACCATCCTTTACGGAATCCTTAGCTAAAGGAGGGTATTAATATCAAGGTCAGAACACACTATCCAATCCATTCCTTTCCCAGTGCCGAGAGTAGGTACTTCCACCAAACAAGCCATCCGATATCCTCTTGAACATCCCAATCCTAAATAATGCCTCGTGAATAAAAATGTGCATGGTTGCTATAGCACGTTGTGTTGGTAGAAATAAATATATATGGAAAAAAGAGAAAAGAAAGAAAAAAAAGAGAAAAGAAAAATAAAAGAAGAAAGAAAGAGAAAAGCAGAAAAATATATATAGAAAAAAATCTCTTTTTTAAAAAAAGAAGAAAAAGTGTTAGTTGCATTGTGTTTACTTCATATCAAGCACATTGAGGCAACAACAATCATTCCCTTTATAATCCACCAAATACAACCTTGACCTACTTTTCTATATTTCTGACCGCCCAAATACTGGTCGAGGATCGCTGACTTAGTCAGAGGGTTATCAGAACTTAATCAAAGTGTTAATGCCATGAGAGGCCACCAAATATATTGAAAAATCTTGTGAGATTGTGATCTAGAAAAGAAATAAAAGAAAAGAAAAAAAAGAAAAAAAAAAGGAAAAAGAAGAAAGAGAGAGAATGAATACAAAGGAACTAAAGAGAGCACAATCTCTTCATCTCTCTTTGAATGATTTATTTAATAAGATTGGATTCTGAAGTACTAGCCTATGTGTAGCACCAGATGAGTGTGAGCCACCAAATATAAATTTACTTGACTCAAATATCTTCTACGTAAGCCAAAAAATCGAGGTTGAAATAACAGATTACTTTATAAGCCCCAAGGGAAGAATTTTGCCTATCCCACTAGAAAGTTACTAAGGGTTAAGTACAAGCTTTAGATGTGGATTAGCTTTTCACTTGGATTCGTTGCATAGGCTACAACACTACACTTTCACAACTGTTTGGATTTCTAAAGTTTTGGATGAAAACAAAAGTAATAAATCTTTAATTGAGCTCTTAATAGAAATCGGTCATTTAGGACCACTTTGCATTTAGTCTTGCATTTGTTAGGGACAAGCAAGATTTAGGAATGGGGGTGTGATTGTATAGCAATCATAAGACCTAATCTACTTGAATTAAGTTAGATTCTAACATAACTTAGGAATAATGCATGCATAAGCATCATAATTTGCACAATAGTTAGTTTGGTAGCTTTTTAGATAGTATTGCTATTTTATGCCCTAAAAGAGAGATGACATTGATTGTAGATGATTCGAGGCCATAGATGACAGATCAAACCGTACAAATCTGATCGGGACGATGACATGAGCCCAGTGATTCTGAAATCATCTTGATCAGACGACCATAGTAGCACATACAGCTCGCAGAAGATCAAAGGCCAAGGAGCCAGATAACACGAATTGAAGCCTCAGATGTCAAATCCAACTGCACGGATGGATCCGGATTAATGATCGTTGTCCAACAGTGTAAAGATCAACCCGATCGGAGCTCTGTAGCACCAACTACAAAGGAGGGAAGATGAACAGCCAGGATAACTGCACATGGCACCATCCTAGCAGCACCTCGCCGCGCCCGTAATCACTGAAGGAGAAACGAGGGTCGTTGGATCATAATCCAACGGCCAAGAAGAGACCACGTCGCCCCTTCATCGCGCCTTCATCACTGGGAGGACATCTCAGTCGTGCCTAAATCCTAAATGCGACACAAGAGGCGGCATAGCACATCAGTTCGCACCCTCGCACTCAAGTGCGAGGCATGGGATCGGTTCACGCTCAGCGCAAAATCGGGAAAGGTGGTGGCACTTGAACGCAATTTGACTGTTGGATCAGAATCGGCGGTATGGATGCGGCCGCGTGGCACGATGATGATCGAGATGAGGCAGTGTGGATGACGCGCACGCTAATGCCCGAACTAACGCACCGCTACATGCACTCTTTTAAGGCGGTGCGGCACGCGATGAGAGTCGTTTAATCATCAGATTGGACGGTTAAGGTTGAAAGCGCATGATCGTGCATGCGAGGAAGATTAAGTGGGCAAGCGAGCACCGCAGATCACTATCGGTCGAGCAGGAGCGTGCCACGTGTCAGCTGCAGAAGAAATCCAAGCATTGAAGGCATGTTTGTGGTTATTTTGATGCGTGATCAGAGCCGTTGATCTCCTGATCGACAGATCTGATCAAACTAAGGTTGTTACATGGTTTTGGGGGCTAAAATGCCTACTTTGCCCCTCATTAAAGTTATAAAAAGAGCGCTAGGGCCCGCCGATTGAGAGGCAACTCCCACCAGACAGATCTCCAATCTCTCTCTCTGCAACTTCTCTCTGGTTTTCCTCCTGGCACTTTGGATTTGAAGTGTTGCCACACTTCTCACAAGCATCCCACAAGCGACGTTGTCCTTCATCTGCTCTCTCTCTCTCTACTCCTTAGCATAGTTCCATTAGATTTATGAGACATCATCTTGATCAATAAAATGTTTATCTGATCTCATAAATGCATGTCTATCTATACATATATAAACATATAAATATTTGCTTAGAACAACTTTTTGAAAAGCTTTCGCATAAAAATCGTATTTTTGTCTCCCTACAAACGACTCGGTACTCACTGAAAATCTATAAATGTTATTTATTCCGATGCGATTCGCAACTACAACGACAAAACTAATCTTTTACGCGTCTCATAGTTGAACACTTAGGATTTACAATCACAAAGTGATCAATCCACTAACGACACTACTTCAACAAGGGTAGTGTACCTCAATTACAAATCCCACCTCCGATCCTTAAACGGAGCTTTCTCCTTTCACAACGAATAGATGGGGACCTGACAGGCCGGATACCCAACTACAACTGGTATGTAAAATGGAAAATAAAATGCACCCTAATGAGCACCCCAAATATATGTATAATCAATTTAGCTACTAAGGGTGAAAGAAACTCTCTGAAGAAGAGATTATGAAGCACACTGGGAGTAGATGCACAACATAAGGGCACTAGAGGCTATGAAGCAAGGGAGAAAGGGGGAAGTGATTTTCTAAGTGAATTATATCATAAGAGGTGTATCTTGCCTAAGAGGGGTTATGTTGTATTTATAGGCAAGCTTAGAACCTTCAAGAAGGCTTGGGAGAGGGCTCCTAGCCGTTGGAGGCAAGTCCCATGGGATTGAGATGAAATCCAATTCAAATCAGAGTATTTATGATTCTGACAGCAGGATCAAACATTTGATTTTTGGGTCAGACGTCTGATAAGATGTTTGATTTAAGGGGTCATGTTACTATTTTCATTGGATCGAAACAAGGTTTTAGGCTGGACATATGGGGCGCTATTTTAAGATGTTTGGACAAAAAATTGGATGTCTAATATTGTGTGGGTTTGTTCCTATTATGACCAAATCTAAATAGGGTTTTAGATGTTAAGGCTCAGATGTCAGATTGGATGTTTGTTGAGTGTCGTAGACGTTTAGAAAGAGATAAAAATCGTGCTTTGGAAATCACCAAAGCGAGATTTGTTTTCTAACAAATCATCGTAATTGATATGACTAACGGTTCAATATTAGATGTCTAGAGACATGTCCAGACATTTAAAAGTGTATATAACCGTTGGGTTTAAAGAATGGTAAAGGAAATTCTAAGTGGGGTTCAACGGTTAGCTTAAAGGATAGTTGAGCCATATATTCGATGTCTGAATAAGTCTATGGATGTCTATTTATAGATTCTGTCATCTGGGACCTAAGTGTTCAAAATGTAAAGGCAAGACTATAGGCAATTGGTCATCTGTTTTCATGATCAGATGACTTAAAGTTGAATATCAGAATCTGATATGTGTTTTGTGACTTGGTTTTTATTTCTAATTTTTCCTAAGTGTAGAGAGTCTAAGTTAGTTATGTGTATGTTATATTTAATTTGGGGGCTCTTTACAACATCTCTAAACTCAATTAAAAAGAACATTACAATCTTTTGAAAGTGTACAATAAAAAGACCTAAGACCTATGACAAAATGAGTCTTTATGCTCCTGATCATCTATCTTGTAAAATTCGCGAGACCTGCAATTTTGTTATTACAGAGAAAAAATATGTTATTTCTATGTTTTATTTTTTTTACTTTATTTTGTAAAATCATCAAAATATTATTTATGAGGGGTTGAACTAACAATCTCCCCCTTTTTGATGATTTACAGAATATGTCTTTAGGATCACATTTTCTCCCTCTAAATGTTATACTTAGTGATCTATACTAAACTTGATTAAATTTTTAGTTAATTTTCATGATCCTAAGTTTTTCTTCCCCTTTTTGAATGTCATCAAGAAATGTTCCTAAAGGGGTTGAATTAGACTAGAACAAGCATACAATAAGCAAATATCATAAGTACAACATGTTTTTATAAATGAACATAGAAAATTGCATGTTAGATGTATAAAGTGTTTTTACAAAGGTGAAATAGGGCAAGAAAGAGAACCATCTAAGAAAATATATGTGCCCTAATCAAAACTAGCTATTGTTCCCACTAGAAACATAAGTATGGAGTCAAGGCCCCTTTATACATGCCAACATGAAAAGAAGAAAAAAACAAGAAAGAAACATAAGAAACAACAACTATAACTAAGAGCTGGGCTAGTCCTCTGGATCTTGGCAATGGCAGTGTCGAGCAAATCTGTGTCCCATTTGCAGGTTGTAGACGTCGGTGCGGAGCTCACTAATTTCACAGTGCATGTAGGTGTACATCTCACTAGTGCATCACATCAACAGAGAAATGCCCGCGGAGATGGAATTCGTGTCGGGATCCCACATCTCTTCAAAGCTCGATTTGGGAGCTTCTTTCTGGAGAGGGTGCTCAGCATAGGCATCTAGAATAGGTGGGAGTGGTCATTCATCGGTCGGCTCATCGTCTTGGTGAAGATGTTCCCTAAGGATGTGCATCTTGGTAGCGGTGGCTCCGTTATAGGGTTCTACCTTTTTATCGATTGCCTGATCCTCAATGGAAATCCTATGGCTTGCAAGTAGCTTGGATAGGTGTGATGACTTGAGTACCACCAAACAACGAGACTCGAGTCGCCTTGTGCTAACAACTAGCACGAAAACCCACAAGATCGCAGTCACCCAGCATAAACTCGTAAAACATCAATAGCCAACTATTTACGTGGCTAGATCATGTTTTAAAAGGTATATCGTTGTAATATAGATGAACTCTCCGCGAAAACAAATAAGAACTTATAACTCAAAAATCAAAGTATCCAAGGTCGAACACAGGGAGCAATTGGGTATTTCAGAACTTAGGAACACAACTCTCAATAAAAAGCAAAAACTAATTCAACCAAAATTGAAGAGTAATGTAATGTAGAAATAATGCTCAAAAGAATTGGACGGCTGATAAAATATCAGATGTCTTAAAATTCGTGCTATAGTGCTTTATATGTGATTTTGGCCTTTTGTGTCTTCTCTGTCTCTCTTCTTTCTCTTTCTCTTTGCTCTGCAGCTGGGCTTCTTCTTCTTTGCCTCTTTATCTTTCCTTGTCTTCTTCTTCTTCTTCTTCTACTTGGCCGCTCCTCTTCTCTCTTTTTCTGCCCTTGCTTTCTCTTCTTTGTCTTCCTGCGGCTAAGTCCTTGCCTCTCTTCTTTCTTCTTTTCTTCTTCTGCTACCTTCTTCTTCTTCTTCCCTTGCTCTGCCACTCCTCTACTACAGTGCATCTCTGTTCTTCTTCTCCTTTTTCTTCTTTGCTGTGGCTTCCTTCTTCCTTGTTAAGCCCTTCAGCCACTTCCTTCCTCCTTTTCTTCTCTTGCTGTGACTCATCCTTCCTTATCTCCTTTCCTGCACAACACCATGCAGCAAAACCTACCCCTACCCTCCCCATGTCTCTCTCTCTATTTCTCTCTTCGGTATGCTCTCCCAGAGCCGAGTAGTTGGGTCGGGTGCACGCTCGGGTCCAGGTGCACCGGCGTGGGTGTGATGTGCGAGGAGTGCTAGGTTAGGTAATCCGGTCGGGTGCCAGGTCTGTGAGGGCAGGTCGCGGACGAGGCATGAGTAAGGGCGAGGGACCTCACCCCTGTGTGCTGGAGGCGATTAGCTGAAGGCACAAAAGCAATTAATACTACACAGGTAGCTCGAAACTTACCGAGGTGGGACTAAAAGTCCCACCTGCTTCTGCGCATGCTTCCACAGAGAATGTCTCCTGATTGCTGCAGCTGTGGAGTGCTTTGGCCCTTGATAGGTGGCTACTATGGTTCGCGGAAGGAAGCCACACACCTGGGACTTGGTCTCCTGGAGCGAGGCCACCTGATGCAAGCTCGTGAGCAAGCTTCGCGTCTTCGGCAATGGCGGCGAGGGGTTAGACCTGTCTACACAAATACGGCCTCAGAGCCCTGTCAGACAACAGGAAAACCTTCGCCGTATCACGGCGAAGGTGAGGTGGGGTTTGGCGTGGCTCAGAACGGCCTAGGTGTGTGTGCCTAGGTCCTTCTGTGACCGTGTGTGTGGGGTTGTTCGGTGGAAGTGTGGGGCATGTGTGGTGGGCAGTGAGTGGGCGGAAAGTGATCAGTGGTTGATGGCGGAGGTGGTGAGGTTGGTGGCGAGACGTGTGGAGGTGCGTAGTGATGGATGCATCTCACCGGAGGTCAGCTGGAGATGAGGAAGATGCGGGTGGATAGTGGCGGTCGAGGGGGAGTTTATGCAATAGAAGGAGGGAAAAGAAAGAGTAGGAGAAGAGGAACTTATCTGGGGTAATTGGAGCGAAGGGGAGGTAGAGGAGACGAACGACGTGTATGTGCCATTGTCGGAGAAGACGGCCCTGAGGTCGAGATAACAGCGACGAGGAGGCAGTTAGAGAGGCATACGCTGGTGTGGCGCAACACGGAGGAACGAGGTGAAGCAAACCCTGCCATTGGTATGGTGGCAGAGTGACGAGAGGAAGGAGGGAGAGTCGCCGGAGCTTGTGGGCTACTTGGCTGGAGAGGGGAAAGAGGAATTCTGGGGGATTCTTCGGCCAAATCAAGCTTGGGGGATTCGCAGAGGATCGGGGATCCTTTTATAATCGCTGGCCGAGCTTCTGGTGCTTGGAGGGCAAGCCATCCTGTGCAAACTCCTCACTGTAGAAGGAAGGTGGTTGGGATACCCAAATCTCTCGAGCATTCACACGAGAGATTGGGCGTAAATTTGATCTGGAGATCGTGTTCAATCGATGGAGAAATCCTCAGAGAATCTCCTTTCCAAATCTGGGAGGAGATCTCTGAGGATTCGAGGAGATATCAGCCTTGATTTCTCGATGGAGTGGGATTCCTCCGCTGTAATGGCGGAGGGACTTGGATGCAAGGGTGGCGAGGAAGTTAGGGGGCTTTGTGCAAGGGTTTTTTCAAAAGTTAGGGGCCAGAATGTAATTGGGTGGACCATTTTGCAAAGTAGGTCAAGATGACCCTCCCTTAGGCCCAAATTTTTGTATAAACCTAATTTGGACCTAAGGAATCCAATGGTGAAGTTGGATTTTAGGTTTTACCATGTTTGATTGGATATTTTGCATAAAAACCCAAATTAAGTTAAATACTGAGTTAGGACCTCAATCGATGTCAAAATAGGTTCCAAAGGCCAAATTGAAGGTTCTAACCCGTAAGGGATATTTTTCCATGAATATTAGAGGGTTTAGTTGATTTTTATCCTGGCCAAAGCCTTATTGAATTAGGCGAGTCTGTTTTAGGGTTACAGAATGTCATTTAATTCTTGGATTGCACAATAACCCATTTTTGACTGAACCAACCCATTTTTTATCTTATTCAGACCACTTGACCTATGTTATGCCTCTGAGAAATCCCATTTATGCATTGTAATGGTAAAATTACAGTTTTACCCTTTAGTTCATGTTTCCTTCTTAGAATAGTAAACCCTTGACTTAGGTCTTCCATTAGGTTATGCAGGAGCTTTTGTTTACTTTCTCAGGTCAAAATGAGCTAGTTAGGGCTCATGATGAGGCTCTCATCATACCCCCATGCTTAGCTTTTGCTAGTCCCTTAGTAAAATTTTAGGATTTTAACCTTTGTTTTAGACCATGAGTTTCTTCTAGTAGTTGTGACAAGTGCTTTTTCTTTTTCTTTTGTGATTAGTTTAGAATGCCGACAAGAGGCCTAGAGGTACTCAAGTACCAACCAAAATCTGGACCTGACCCGCTTTAGCCTCAGTCCTCTGCAAAGGCTTTTAAGGCTCGTAGAAACTATCCTAAGGTTTGTTGGACTCCGTAGTTAAAGCACCCATGCTTGAGATATTTTTAGCCTAGGTTCAGTTTGCAGTACGTTTTTGTCAGAGAGACAGAGGATTTATTTGTTTGGAGAGCTTTCTCTCTCTTTTTTTTTATTTCTAGCTTCGGATTAGCTTCTCAACATGGTCTGTATCTAATTCCTCGCTCCCATCATCAATCCTCAAGGGTCCTTGGCAATCGATGCTTCGTGATAGCACCTCCCATGGCAACCCTCGGAACCCTGGCTTTCGAGATTTCGAGATAATCCCACCCATGACGTTCCATGGCCGAATTCAGACCCTGGCAATCGACATTTCATGATAATGCCGCCCATGGCATTTGAACTAGCAAAGTGCTTACATGCCTCCAGTTGGATATTTAAATATCCTAAGAGACAAGTATCGAGGAGACGATATGTTGTTACACATCTTCGAGGGAAATTTCCCGCCTCTCCGCGCTGGGAACTTGTCCAAATCAACTTGTGTTGATCGGCCACTCCTAATCTAGGCAACTCTTTCAGAACATTAAAACACTTTTTGCGTGATTTTGATATTTATGCGCACTAAACCAGATTGTGTGTGAATTGGGGTGCTTAGGTTACCGAAGCCCACAAATCGAAGGTCAGTTAATGAAGCCGAATACTCCCTAAGCCTTAGACCTAATACTTAAGCTTCGCATTTTCCCTAACCTCTTAAGGAATATCCAGATCTTAGCGGATACTTGAATTTTTAAGCCTAGGAATCTAGCCCAAAAGGCCTAAGATCAGCGTTCCTGCTAATCTCTTTTTGTGTTTCCTTAGCACTTTTCTTTCATTTTTCTCTTTTTTTGATGTGGTCTAGAACTTTAGTTAATATCTTAATCCTATACTAATGACTATCCTTTTTTCTTTTTCATTTTGTTCTCCTTTTTGTCATTTTGCTTTTTTTTTCTCCTCACATTTTGTAAAGCCCAAAAAGTTTTTTCTCCCCACTTAGTTTTTTTGTTCTTTTTCAAGATTTTTCAATTTTTTTTTGTATTTTTTGTGATATGTGATTTTTTTTTGTTGAAACCTTTTCTTGATATGAGTTTTCCTGACATTTTACACTTTCATACCCCCTCATGCCTACGATTTGCAATGTCCCCATTGTAAATTAGGTGGGTTCGAATTTAGCTTAGTTCATTCATTAGGACAGGTGTTGGGTGGGCGAACGGGTCGAAGTGATTGTTGCGAACGATTTCTATTCTTGGGTAGAGGTACCTGAGGTGGAGTCGGCTGTTCTAATAGATGAACCCTAAAGTGCAATATTAATTCAGCGTAGAAATGTCAAAAAAGGTTTCGGGTTTTTCAAAGAATGACAAGTTGCCTCCTGTTAAGCGCTGAGTTTTACGCCATCAGCTAGGCGTAATGAGCTCAAGGAGAATGGAGGATAAAGGATGACTTAGCCAAATTTGTACTAGTCATGTCAATGAACGGTTTGAGTCTCTAACCGTTCATGACAAAGGGTTCAGAATCGTGGCTGAGTGGACTGATCTCAATGGCTCCATTTCCAAAGATTTGTCGGACTAGGTAGGGACCGACCCACTTAGATCGTAGCTTTCCTGGGAATAATTTGAGTCGGGCATCAAAGAGTAGAACCTTTTGACTAGGATGAAAGATCTTTCTAGAAATGTGTTTGTCATGAAAAGCTTTAACCCGTTCTTTGTAAATTCGCTAGTTCTCATACGCGTCGTGGAGTAATTCATCGATCTCGCTCATTTGAAGGCTTCTATGGGTTCCACCCTTAGAAAGATCTAAGTTGCAATTCCGTACTGCCCAATAGGCTTTATGCTCCAATTCGACGGGGAGGTGACATGCCTTCCCGTACACCAGTTTGAAGGGAGACATACCTAATTGGGTCTTGTGGGTGGTCCTATAGACCCACAATGCTTCCGGAAGTCGAGATAACCAATCCTTCCTGTCAGGTCGAACAGTAACCTGGAGGATTTTCTTGATCTCTCGATTTGATAGCTTAGCTAGACCATTAGTTTGGGGGTGGTAAGGAGTAGAGATTCGATGAGACATCCCGTATTTGGTCATCAGTGACCTGAATTGAGAGTTTGTGAAATGGGTCCCTCCATCGGAAATTATTGCTCGTGGAATCCCAAACCTTGAGAAGATGTTTTGATGAATGAATCTGATAATAATCTTATGATCATTGGTTCGAGTTAGAATGGCTTCTATCCACTTGGACACGTAGTTAACGGCGAGTAAGATGTATTCGAAGCCATCCGAGATAGGGAAGGGTCCCATAAAATCAATCCCCCATATGTCAAAAATCTCGCATACCAGGATTGACTGTAAAGGCATCATGTCTCGATGGCTTATGTTGCCTAAGGTCTGGCAATGGGTACATGCCTTACAGTGATCGTATGCATCCTTGAAAATTGTGGGCCAGTAAAAGCCACACTGGAGGACTTTTGATGTGGTTTTGTGTCCTGAGAAATGTCCACGGCATGCCTGGTCATGGCAAAAGGAGAGTATGTCTTTGATTTCTACTTCTGTGACACATCGTCGAATTATTTGATCAGCACCAATGTGGAATATATACGGGTCTTCCTAAAGGTAATACTTAGCATCGGAACACAATTTGTCCTTCTGGGCCTTCGGCCAATCGGATGGGATCTGATGTGATGCCAAGTAGTTCACTATGTCTGCGAACCATGGAAGCTCTGTATTGATAGTCAGGAGGTGCTCATCAGGAGAGTGTTCTATGATGGGTTCGGAGGGTCAATGATCTCAGAAGGAAGGCAGGACAAGTGATCAGCTGCCACGTTCTGTTTTCCCGCTTTGTAGTGAATCTCGAGGTCAAATTCTTGTAACAGCAAGATCCATCGGATCAATCGAGGTTTCGCATCCTTCTTTGAAAGGAGATGCCTCACAGCCGTGTGATTCGAGTAGATGATAACACGGGAACCCAGGAGGTACGATCTAAATTTTTCTAGGGCAAATACTACAGCTAGCAGCTCTTTCTCAGTAACCGTGTAGTTACGTTGAGCTTCGTCTAGTGTTTTGCTGGTGTAGTAAATGACCACGGGTTTCCCATCAATTTTCTACCCCAAAATTGCTCCTACAGCAAAGTCAGAGGCATCGCACATTATCTCAAAGGGTTGAGACCAATCAGGGGACTGTAGGATCAGGGCTTGGGTAACTCGGTCATGAAGGATCTCAAATGCTTGAGTGCATTCCTTGGAAATTTTGAAAGGTACATCCTTGGAGAGAAGAGTAGTCAGGGGGCACGTGATTTTTGAAAAATCAGGGATAAATCGATGGGCCCCAGAAAAGATCGGATGTCCTTGATCGAGCTAGGCATAGGAAGTTTGGAAATCAAGTTAACTTTGGTTCGATCGACTTGGATGCCTTTTTCTGAAATTAAATGTCCTAGGACGATTCCCTCAGGCACCATGAAATGGCTCTTTTCCCAGGAAAGAACCAAATTCACATCGATGCACCACCTAAGTATTTGGACCAAGTGCTGGAGGCAATCGTCAAATGATGCTCTGAAAACTGAAAAGTCATCCATGAAGACTTCCAGATAATCACCTACCATATCTGAGAATATGGCAAGCATGCACCGTTGAAAGGTCGCGGGTGCATTGTAGAGACCGAAAGGTATCCTTCAAAATGCGTACGTCCCGAAGGGGCAGGTGAACGTGGTCATTTCTTGGTCCTCTAGATGGATTGCCACCTGGTTGTAACCGGAGTACCCGTCAAGAAAGCAGAAGAACCCATTTCCCGCTAGTTTCTCGATAATCTAATCAATAAACGGTAGTGGGAAATGGTCCTTCTTCATGGAGGAATTGAGTCTTCTGTAATCAATGCAGACTCTCCATGAGTTAGCTATTCGAGTAGGTATGACCTCTCCGATTTCAGTTGTGATGATGGTGAGTCCAGCCTTCTTAGGCACAACCTGGATTGGACTCACCCAGCGGCTATCGAAGATCGGGTAGATGATCCCTGCATCTAACCACTTGGTCTCCTTTTTCACGACCTCCTGCAGGTTAGGATTTAAACGTCTCTGCATCTCTCGTGAAGGTCGTGCGCCCTCTTCTGTGTTGATTCGATGTGTGCAATACGAGGGGCTTATGCCAGTCAAGTCATCGAGAGTCCATCCAATGGCTCTACGATGTTGCTGGAGAACAGTAATTAGACGGGATTCCTGGTCAGGTGTGAGTCGGGAGTTGATATTCACAGGAAACATCTGATTGGAACCCAAAAAGACGTACTTCAGATGCTCGGGAAGGGGCTTGAGTTCCATGACAGGATTATCAGCAGCAGCGGGTGGTTTGGGGTTTTCATCAGGAACAAGGGTCGGAGTTATGGGTGTGTTTAGATCAGGTTCATACTCCTCTGTTTGTGGGTTTTGATCTTCTAGTGCTTGATCAGGGATAATTAGGTTGTCCTCAATATGCGATTCATCAACCACGACTTTGATATCACATATTTGCTCTATAACCCCACAATTAATCCCTTGTTGGGCCTTAAAGATGTCAATCTTCAGAGTTTGATTCCCAAATTTTAATTCTATTTGGCCCTTTTCATAGTTTATGTTGGCCCTAGCAGTGGCCAAAAAAGGTCTCCCTAATATAATTGGTGTATCCCTTGAATTCTCAGGTGCATCCATATCCAGAACTATGAAATCTACCAGGAAGTAGAAATCCTGTACCCCAACAATGACATCCTCAAGTATTCCTTTAGGTGACTTGACGGATCGATCGACTAATTGCAACGTCACCTCAGTCGGTTTAAGTTCGGACTCTTCAAGGTGGTCAAGGAGGGATGTAGGTATTAGATTTATGGAGGCACCTAGGTCTCTAGCAAGGCTCTATCAAATTGGGTTTCACCAATTTTGCATGAAATCAGGGGAGTTCTTGGGTCTTTAGCCTTGGGTGGGAGTTTACAGAAGATTATAGAGCTGGCTTGCTCTGACAGTACGATCGGATTCCCACTTTTGGTTCGCGGCTTACACTTGGGTGTACACACATCTTTCAGGAATCTTGCGTAAGCTGGTACGTGGCGGATTACATCCATCAAGGGGAAGTTTATCTGGACCTGTTCAAAGAGCTTGACCAGATCCTCCTCAAGAGCCACGGGTTTGGTTATTATCCTTTTTCCTTTTGTCAAGGCCTTAGGAAATGGAATCCTAGTTGGTTCCTCTAGAATAGGTCCAAGTTCTTGATCTGGGACAGGGGTATCCTGAATAACTATCCTAGGGCTTGGGCTACTACCAGGCTTAGAGTAGTTTGGATAATGTGGGTCTTGGGTTGCTTTACCACTACGAGTTGTTACAGAGTTTAATCCTGCCTGGTTTTGCTTTAGGTTTAGTAAGAAGGGTGGCTGCTGCTAAAATCCCGCATAAGATGTTGAAGCTTCCATCCTGTCTGGTGATGGAGCAGCAGGGGTCTGATAAATCATATGTGCGTGGCCTGAATTTGGGTTCATAACGCGCCTCTAGGTTGGCACGTTATTTGGATTTGGCAGAGGTTGCGAAGGGAGGGTACCAGGTTGGCGGGAATTTGCCATCTGGGCTAGTTGATTGCGAACCTCTATGATCTCGTCTTTGTGCTATTTTTGCATTGCTGCATTCGTCTTTTGAATGTCAGCCAGTGCTTGAAGGATAAGAGTCATTTGATCCTGGTTTGGCCTAGATTGATAGGTGGGATTGGGCCGATGCTGAGGCGGCTGATTTGGATGAGGAGCTTGTGGACAGGGTTGATAAGGTGGTCTTTGAGTTTGAGAATTTCCCGTCCACTGGAAGTTGGGATGATTTTGCCATCCAAGGTTGTAAGTGTTGGAGAATGGGTCATTTTGGATGGCATTGAGGTCCTCGTAGGTCTGAGGAGCCTCAGGAAAGTCAAAATACGAGGGTTCAGAGTTCCCCAAACTAGAATAGAGAGGATCGGAGGTTCCTTCGGTCCGAGAGTCAGACGGGGGTGGAAACTGGTCCATCCCCTGAGAAAATTGGTGATAGATGTTCTGCACAGTTTCCCTCATAAGAGGTGGCCGTGCAAAGGAGTTCTGCGCAGAGGTGGCTCGCTGCAGATGCCGAGTCAGCTCGTCCACCTTCTTCTCTATGATAGAGACCTTGTCCAATCGACTGACCATCAGTTCCAAGTCGACGGATGTGGACAGGTCCTGCGTCTCATGTGCTCCCCTGAGATTCATTGATGCGCGGGCATTCGTCCGATCGAATAAGCCCATAAAGTCATTATTGATGGAGTTCTCGCACACGTTTTTGAGAATCTCCCACATCCTGTCCTCATGTTGACCCATGATGTTTCCTCCGCAGATTGTGTTGACGAATAATCGAATGTCTTCACGGAGTCCCTGGTAAAAAGACTGGACTTGTTCCCATTTAGGAACTCCGTGATAGGGGCACTTTCGCATGAGATCTAAGAATCGGTCCCATGCTTCATGAAGAGGTTCTCCCGTTTGTTGGGTGAAATGAGTGATCTGGTGGCATAAGGCATTTGTCCAGACAACGGGAAAGAACTTCAAAAATTCAGACTAAAGTTCATCCCATGTGTTGATCAGACGAGTCTTAGTTTGATATCAATGAACAGCCTTGTCCATGTGGGAGAAAGAAAACATTTTCGTGAGCAGAATATCCCAACTTTGTGCATCTGACCCGAAGGTCTAGACCAGATGCTTGAGCTGTTTAATGTGCTGGAATGGATCCTTGGAGTTAAGCCCATGGAATTTTGGTATGGCATGAATCATATTGAACTTTAGTTCAGAATCAGGACCTCCAGTTGGGATTCGGACTCGAGGCTCGATTGCCACCGCAGCGGGATTATAGTGATCTTGCATCATTGGATGCTGCGGTGGGTTTACAAAGTTTTCGAAGAGATCATTTAGGCACTGAAGCTGGTGCTCAAGGTTGTTCTCTTCTTCAATGGGTTGTGCCATGATGGAAGTAGAACTTGGTTCTGAATCAGAGGAAAGGTCTATGTGGTGGGGTTGCTGCACAAACAAGGGCATCGAGGGTTGGCCTCGACGAGAATGAATTTCTAAAGGAGGTCTTAAGGCTGGCTTTAAGGACCTCCTACCAAACATGCACTGAAGGATGTGATGAGATCAGAAGGTGCTGGACCCAATCGAGACACCTAAAAATTATTGGGTGACTATAGAGGTTCGGGGCGGATGATACCCCTTAGTCAGAAAGGTCGTCCACTTGAGAAGTACCTGGGTAGCCAAAGAGGGAGAGTCCCGCAAAGACCCCTACATGGTAGAGCATCCCCACGAGTTATAGGGTTTCCCCCACTCGACCTCTCTTGCCACTAAGATTTCAGGTAGACCAGAATGGGGACCTTGACCTCTTAAGTCTACCTTTTTTAATTAAGATCAAGGTGCTTAGGGTTCCACTTGAACTTTAGGCCTTTTGAGTGCAAAAAGTGACCTAATTTTAAGGTTGGTTGACCCAAAGGATCAACTTCACCTCTTGTTCCTTTGAGAGATTTTAGGTCCTTTCTTTTAGGGTTCAAATGGATTAAGAGCTTGATTTGCTTAGGGTTTCTCTTGTATAGATCTTTTCAAACAAGGCTTAGGCACACCTCTTTTTGAAATTTTTGCTTCTTTGTTTAAGAGAAGATGTGTCTCTAGAAAACGCTAGCTTTGCAATCCTTAGGTTGGCTCTAGTTGGTCTAATTTAGTTGCCTCAAAAATTGGTATCTAGGGCTCAATGAAGAAGGTTTTAGCCCTAGTTACCTTAATTGGACGCGCAATTAAAAATGTGTTGAAATGAAAATCAGGCAACTTTGATAAATTACTAAGTACGGAAACAGGTAGCCCTAGGTCGATCTTTCTTTGTTTTTTTCCTTTTCAGACTTTGAGGGGATTAAGAGAGAGGGCTAATGAAAGTTACCTGTTCCTTGGTGTGGTTGTTATGCGGCTGCTCTTCTTTTCTCTGCTTTCCCTGAGACAAGCACAACAAAAGAGAGAAATTAAGTCAGTATTGAATCAGAAGTTGTGGTTAAAAGCTTCAAAAATGCCCGTTGCTCCCCAACAATGGTGCCAAAATGTTTACGCGGCTAGATCGTGTTTTAAAAGATATCTCGTTGTAATATAGATGAACTCTCCACGAAAACAAATAAGAATTTATAACTCGAAAATCAAAGTATTCGAGGTCGAACACAGGGAGCAATTGGGTATTTCAAAACTTAAGAACACAACTCTCAATAAAAAGCAATAACTAATTCAACCAAAATTGAAGAGTAATGTAATGTAGAAATAATGCTCAAAAGAATTGGATGGCTGATAAAATATCAGACGTCTTAAAAATTCATGCTACAGTGCTTTATATGTGATTTTGGCCTTTTGTGTCTTCTCTGTCTCTCTTCTTTCTCTTTCTCTTTGCTCTGTGGTTGGGCTTCTTCTTCTTCTTTGCTTCTTTATCTTTCCTTGTCTTCTTCTTCTTCTACTTGGCCACTCCTTCTCTCTTTCTTCTGCCCTTGCTTTCTCTTCTTTGTCTTCCTGTGGCTAAGTCCCTGCCTCTCTTCTTTCTTCTTTTCTTCTTCAGCTACCTTCTTCTTCTTCTTCCCTTTCTCTGCCGCTTCTCTGCTACAGTGCGTCTCTGTTCTTCTTCTCCTTTTTCCTTCTTTACTGTGGCTTCCTTCTTCCTTGCTAAGCCCTTCAGCCTCTTCCTTCTTCCTTTTCTTCTCTTACCGTGCCTCATCCTTCCTTATCTCCTTCTTTCCTGCACCACACCACGTAGCAAAACCTACCCCCTACCCTCCTCGCGTCTCTCTCTCTATTTCTCTCTTCGGTACGCTCTCCCAGAGCCAGGTAGTCGGGTCGGGTGCGTGCCCGGGTCCAGGCGCACCGGCGTGGGTGTGATGTGCGAGGAGTGCTAGGTTAGGTAATCCAATCGGGTGCCAGGTCCGCGAGGGCAGGTCGCGGATGAGACGTGAGTAAGGGCGAGGGACCTCACCCCTGTGTTCTGGAGGTGATTAGCTGAAGGCACAAAAACAATTAATACTACACAGGTAGCTCGAAACTTACCGAGGTGGGACTAAAAGTCCCACTTGCTTCTGCGCGCGGTTCCACAAAGAATGGCTCCTAATTGCTGCAGCTGCGGAGTGCTTTGGCCTTCGATAGGTGGCTGCTATGGTTCGCGGAAGGAAGCCACGCACCTGGGACTTGGTCTCCTGGAGCGGGGCCACCTGATGCAAGCTCGTGAGCAAGCTTTGTGTCTTCGGCAATGGCGGTGAGGGGTCAGACTTGTCCACACAAATACGGCCTCACGGCCCTATAAGACAACAGGAAAACCTTCGCCGTATCACGACGAAGGTGAGGTGGGGGTCGGCGTGGCTCAGAATGGCCTAGGCGTGTGTGCCTAGGTCATTCTGTGACCGTGTGTGTGGGGTTGTTCGGTGGAAGTGTGGGTAGTGTGTGGTGGGCAGTGAGTGGGCGGAAAGTGATCAGTGGTCGATGGCGGAGGTGGTGAGGTTGGTGACGAGATGTGTGGAGGTGTTAGTGATGGATGCGTCTCGCCGGAGGTCAGCCGGAGATGAGGAAGATGAGGGTGGACAGTGGCGGTCGAGGGGGAGTTTATGCAATAAAAGGAGGGAAAAGAAAGAGTAGGAGAAGAGGAACTTATCTGGGGTAATTGGAGCGAAGGGGAGGCAGAGGAGACGAACGACGTGTATGTGCTGTTGTCGGAGAAGACAGCTTTGAGGTGGAGATAACGACGACGAGGAGGAGGTCAGAGAGGCGTGCACTGGTGCGGCGCAACATGGAGGAATGAGGCGAAGCGAACCCTGCCACTGGTATGGTGGCAGAGAGATGAGAGGAAGGAGGGAGAGTCGCTGGAGCTTGTGGGCTACTTGGCCAGAGAGGAGAAAGAGGAATTCTGGGGGATTCTTTAGCCAAATCAAGCTTGGGGGATTCGCAGAGAACCGGGGATCCTTTTATAGTTGCTGGCCGAGCTTCTGGTGCTTGGAGGGCAAGCCATCTAGTGCAAACTCCTCATCGAAGAAGGAAGGTGGTTGGGATACCCAAATCTCTCGAGCGTTCGCACGAGAGATTGGGCGTAAATTTGATCTGGAGATCGCGTTCAATTGATGGAGAAATCCTCAAAGAATCTCCCTTCCAAATCTAGGAGATCTCTGAGGATTCGAGATATCAGCCTTGAATCCTCGCCGGAGTGCGATTCCTCCACTGTAATGGCGGAGGGACCTGGATGCAAGGGTGGCGAGGAAGCTAGGGGGCTCTGCGCAAGGGTTTTTTCAAAAGTTAGGGGTTAGAATGTAATTGGGTGGACCATTTCGCAAAGTAGGTCAAGATGACCTTCCCTTAGGCCCAAATTTTGGTATAAACCTAATTTGGACCTAAGGAATCCAATGGTGAAGTTGGATTTTAGGTTTGACCACATTTGACTAGGCATTTTACATAAAAACCCAAATTAGATTAAATACTGGGCTAGGACCCCAATCTAGGTCAAAATAGGTTCCAAAGGCCAAATTGAAGGTTCTAACCCTTAAGGGATATTTTTCCATGAATTTTAGAGGGTTTAGTTGATTTTTATCCTAGCCAGAACCTTATTGAATTAAGCGGGTCTATTTTAGGGTTATAGAATGTCATTTAATTCTTGGATTGCACAATAACCCATTTCTGACTGAACCAACCCACTTTTTATCTTATTTAGACCACTTGACCTATGTTATGCCTCTGAGAAATTCCATTTATGCACTGTAATGGTAAAATTGCAGTTTGACCCTTTAGTTCATGTTTCCTTCTCAAAATAGTAAACCCTTGACTTAGGTCTTCCTTTAGGTTATGCAGGAGCTTTTGTTTACTTTATTAGGTCGAAATGAGCTAGTTAGGGCTCATGATGAGGCTCTTATCACCAACATTCATTAATAAAGCATTAAATGAAGGAAACAAAAATTGCTGATAATAAAAGCAAAGTTCTGCTAGAGCAGAAATAAATAAGTCTCGTACAATTAACAGGAAGACAGGAAATAAAATTCTACTAGCAAAAAAGTAACTACAACTATGAGCCACTGACTTAGTATGGACCGTCTCCTCAGATAGGACTTGGTTCTGTGAAGGTCTGACCAGCAGCAGCCGTAACACTCGATTGCTCAGCAAGACCTATGTATGGAACCCAAGAGAAATGTCAGTGAAAGCTGAGTAGAGTGGTACAACTAAACAACTCAGGTAATAGAGTACAATAAAAAGGTACTATATTGATAGTTTGTCTGTTTAAAATCTTTTTTATAGCCAGTTCCTTTTATGTAATTTTCCCATATTCTTATTGTTCTTAAACTGTTAATCAACGTCTCGGGCACGAGATAATTTCGTGTAACTTCCTGTGGTGCAGGACCGATATAAGCCACCCTCCTGGCCAGGAGGGTTGCTTATATCCATCGAGTCACTACGCTCCATTACCCTGGAGTCATTAAGGTAAGTGTTGGCGGTTACGTCGTGTAGCGTGAACACGTACAAGCACTGTATATGCTCAACTACAGATAGCCAATGACCTACCCACCAGCCGAAAGAACTGCTCCAAACCTCGAGCCTTGCAAATCTGCTATCCCAGTTGGCTGTTAAGCCTAACCAAAGAGTCGTAGGAGGGCCAGCAACTCCCTAAACCAGCCTCTTAACCTGTCTGGAAAGACCTAAAGCTACGACCAAAATCCCAGCAAGTAGTGGGGCTGAAACAAGTTATCTAATCCTTTTATTTTCCCAACTTATCTGTCGTATTATCTATCCAAGTTTCAAATAACCTTATTTCTTATCTTGTCAATTATGAGAACCCTTAGTACTTTCGTATTACTAATTCCTGGGTTAATAATTATTCATATTATCTCCCAAATTATTCTTTCACAAGAAATTCCATCTTGTACCAGTGGTTCCATACTATTTAGACAATTATAAAGACAATAGAACTTATTTTATAGAAAATGGGTTTCATTTCATGCATGCGATAATAAGGGTACATGTGATCATTAATCTACGCCATTTATATAAAACGTATTATTTCTCTTTTAAGCACCCATAAATCAAAGAAAAACACTGCAGGGGTTCCAAACTTAGTAAAAAGGAAAACTCATGCCGACCAAGGCGGTATATGGAAAAAGATCGCATAGGACGGGTACATAGTTACCAGAAAAATTGGTTGAATTGAAAAAGAGGTAGACTACTCTACCTAATGTCACTGGAGGGTCACAGTGACTCTGAACCATGTGCACTAGGCCTCGAAACAGTCTCCATGCCCACCTCAAGATCCGTGCACACACTGAGAAAACGACTTAGTTCAATTGAACCCACAATGGGGTCGGAGACACCTAATTACGTTTCTAATTTTCAATAAGGAGAACGAAATCAAAAGTCGAATTAAATCATACCAACGTGTAGTACGCGTTGATATAATTCCAACAGTACCTTGTTTATTGAAATCCGAGGTTAAGAAGGCCTTGAACCAGACGAAATAATGTGAGGGGGTCATGAGTCAGATCAAAACGCCCACGCACGCACCACGCGTCGCTCTTGGATTTGCACTCGCATCACGCTGCGGATCACCACGCGCTCGTCTGCAGCCATGAGTTGCAAAACGGCGCGTTCCCGCTTGCTACAGCCGCGTGCGCACGCGTTTGAAGAGCACTGCCACGCATCGTGCTCTGATGCCCCGCGCACCGCCATTGCCATGCATCACATGTGCGTCTGCTGTTGCATGCCGCTGTGAAATCTACAATGGGAACCCTAGGTTTTGCGAAATTGCAACAAGGTCCCTATGAATAAATTTTTGATTTTTGAAGAAGAAAAACTAAGGTTTATTCTTCTCCCTTTCTCTCTTGATTTGAGATAGTTGGAGGCTAATGATGACCCAAGGGACCCAAAGGGTCCTTAGATTGGCCTTAGGGGCGGTTGTGAAGAGGTTTAGTTGGGTGAAATGCCCAAAATGCCCTCAAGGTTGGTTCACCTTACATTTAGGCCCCTGGTGACTTCTTTTGGCCATAACTTAAGCTATGCAACTTGGAATCACACGAAACAAGCGTCGCCAGAAAGCTTACGACGAGAGGAATCCAATGATACCACATATAGCACCCTTTTGACAAGGATTGACTAGGGTTTGACTCGAAATATATGATTTTGGCAAATTAAGGGGGTTCTAACACCAGCACCAATCCCTAACTGGGTGTTCAGATTTGAACTGACCCGAACCACTTTAAAATGGCTCAAAGCCTGGATTTTGGAATGTTACAAATATAATAACCTTAAGGGGAGTTTCATCCCCGAAACTCGAGCAAACATGGAGGTAAAAGAGAAAATCGATTACGTGTATAACAACCTTAAAGAGAAACAACCCAGGGAGTCAAGGACTGGTCGCACGTGTTTTGCGTGTTAGAAATCGAGGTTACAAGTAACCTGTTGTTGTAGTTGCAAAATACGTTGATCAGATAAAATTTATACCGAAACACCAAGGGAGTCCCAGGTCGAACACAGGGAGGGGACATTTACTTTACGTGAAAACTGTGCTTCGATTCATTTCTTTTTGGTATTTTAGGGTTTTGTTATTTTTTTGTGTTTTTGAAATAAAAGACAAGCAAATGAAGCACAAGATAGAGATGAGGAACAAAAATGATATATATATCAATCCAATGTTTATTACAATCTACTATGAAAGCATAAAAAGAGAGGGAGGTGAGAGGAAATCTCTCGAATTGGCTGTTCAGTGAGACGACGGTGCCTGGTGGAAGCTCGGACGAAGGAGGTGAGGAGCGAGACGATGGAGGTGAGATGTAGGAGGACGTCATGTTGAGGAAAGCTTCGGCGTGGCTCCGAAATGGAGGTGAGAAGACAGAGGTGATCTGCTACCGGAATGGATGTGGGAAGACAACTCCAAGGTGACCTATGAAGGGAGATGGGAAGTTGGAGGAGTATTTGGTGGGGTAGAGGTTTGCTACACTAATAGGCACCTTGGGAGCTTGAGAACAAGCTCTAATGGAGTGTTGGTAGCCTTGCTAGAGCTTGGGAGTAGGTGGGAGTAGAGCAGGTAGAGATGGCTTGGAAGGGAGGGGGTGTAAGTCCTTTTATAGTGGAGGAGAAGAGGCTAAAAGTGGATAAGGCACCTTTAGTGACCTCCAGACCGTAACTGGAAACGTTGCTATAGACAGCTCACCTCCACCCACGCCCATAGCTGGCTCTGCTGGCTTGCAATGAAATAGCGATGGCTGTAAGCATCGCTGAAAGCTAGTGCCAACAGCCCTTGCGCCCCCGTCGTGCTACCTCGCTCATCACGCACGTTGACCTCATCACAGGGAGTGTGTTTTGAGGTTCTAAGAACTCATATTTCAAATTTTTGGGCAATGGTTTTAATTCCAGCTGGGGTGGGTTTAGAATCGAAGGAAGGGAGGATGCTGATGAAGATTCATCAGGACGATCCAGTGGAAGAGGCTGGGAATGAACAAAATCAACAGCCTCTTCAGGATGTGGCAGGTCTACCATGGAGGAAGGTTGTGGGTTGGGTTCGCTAAGGCTAATGGAGTCCTCGAGTGCATTGATTGTCATACACTTCTCAAGATCCTGATCCTCGAGTTCCTCAATGAATCCACAATCCTCAAATCCTCTTATCGCCTTAAAAATATCCAGAGTTAATTTCTTATCCCCAAAGGCGATCTCCATACTATCGCTTTCACAGTTTATGTTGGCCTTGGAGGTAGCTAGGAACGGACGCCCCAGAATGATGGGCGTGTTCCTCAAATCATTAGGTACATCCATGTCGAGGATGAGCAAATCTACAGGAAAATAGAAATCCTTGACCTTGACAATTACATCCTCAATAACGCCTCTCGGTGTGGTGACCGATCGGTCCGCTAATTGTAGCGTTACTGAGGTTGGCCTGAGTTCACCTAACCCAAACTTCTCATAAATAGAAGTTGGGATTAGGTTGATGGATGCACCTAGGTCCAATAGTGCCCTATCAAAAGTGTATTCCCCAATAATGCATGAGATCAAGGGGGCACCTGGATCTTTCTTCGTTTGAGGAAGGTGATGCAGGATTACAGAACTTACCTACTCAGAGAGAATCACCTTCCTCGGTGTGGGTTCTCTCGGCTTATGCTTTTGGGTACACAGTTCTTTCAAGAATTTAGCGTAAGCCAGGATGTGCTTAATAGCATCGAGGAGCAGAATATTGATCTCTACGCTCTTGAATAAATTCAAAAGCTCCTCGTTGCTGTCTAGGGTTTTCTTCTTCTTGGTTTTCAATAGGGCCTCAGGGAACGGGATATGGGTGGAATTTTCAATTTTCGGTCCCTGGGCCTTATTGTCTTCTTCAGCCTCCTCCTTCTCTTTCTCAAGCTCCCCAGGATTTTGACTTCCAGAAGGTAATTCTAGGTTCTGGGTCTACTTCCCACTTCTCAAGGTGACAGAGTTTGCAGAGGCATAAGGGTTTGGGTCTTGAGGTGGATTAGTGAAGATTGGAGGGCCTTGGTTGGTCATGTAACTAGAAGAGGAAGAAGAGGGACCCTGCTCAACCACCTGAGCATACGCGTGTGGGTCCCTTTGATTCCCGTTCCCTTGGGCTCTATTGCCCTGATTTTGCACATTATGCGAGTTTGGTACGGGTTGAGATGGTAGGGATCCGGGTTGTCGGGTGTTTGCAATTAACCCGGATTGCAAGTTATCCAAGGATGTCTTGGTTTGTTGCATAAGTTGAAGCATGGACCCTTGCATTTCCACCATCTGCCAGTTCAAATCAGCCTGCCCCGCTAATTGTTGGGCATTCCAAGATGGCTGATTAACTGGTCTCAGGGGCAACTGGGTATATACTTGACCCTGACCCATGGGTTTTTGAGATGCATAGTTGCTGGGTCGAGATTGGGTCTGTTGCCCCTGATTTTTCCAAGAGAAGTTAGGGTGGTTCCTCCATCCTGAGTTGAAAGTGTTGGGATACGGGTTGGACCTAACATTCTCCTGCATTGCATATGCATCCTCATAAAATGAGGATGAAGAGAAGGAAGGATCAGAGAAACTGGGATCAAAGGCCCCAGTTTGGAACCCATATGGTTCCGAGAAATCTTGGCTCACAGGTTGAGCCGAATTGAGTTGGTTCATGAATTCCCACCCCGTGGGAGCTTGTGAGGAATAGAATCCTGAATTTTGGGATTGAGTGGGTAAAGAAGTGTTTCCTGAATTCCCAGACATCCATTCTTCCATTTTCTTAGCAACTAAGTCCATTTTATCCAGTTTATTACAAATTAATTCCATGTCAAATGAATGAGAGTCCTGGATCTCATTAACACTTGACCTAGGTTGTTGGGACCAGTTGAATGCATCCATGGAGGCATGATTAATTGAGTTCTCACTCATTTCCTCAAACAAGTCGTATGCGCTATCTGCATCCCTGTTGAGAAAATTGCCTCCGCAGGAGGCTTCCATGTGATTATGGAGTTGCTCAACCAACCTGTGATAGAAAATTTGCACGAGTTGCCATTTCGGCACTTCATGGTGTGGACACTTCCTCAAAAGTTCCTGGAATCACTCCCAGGCACCATGAAACAATTCCCACAGTCGCTGGGCAAAGGTGGTAATCGCCCGTTGCAAGGCATTGGTCCTTCCGATAGGGAAGAATTTCTTCAAGAAAGCCAACTTAAGAGCAGCCCAAGTTTCAATCGGCCTTCCTATAGTCCGGTACCAATGTGTGGCCTTATCCCTGAGAGTAGGGGAAAAGACTCATGATCATTTGCTCTTTGTTCACATTTCTTGCTCTGGTAGTCTGAACCAACGTGGTCAGATCTTCCAGGTGCTGGAATGGGTCCTCGAGCCTAGCCCATGGAAATGCTTAATCAAACTTAAGACTTGGGGCTTGATTTCAATGTCTCTGGCAGGAATCATGATGCCGGGGAGTTCCCCATAGTTTGAAGGATTGTAAAAATCCTTCAACGGCCGAGCGCCTTGACCATGCATGCGTTGGAACCATTGCTGCATCTGCTGCAATTCTTCCAACTGCCTCTGAATCAACTCCTACTGGTTCGAAGGCGGGGGAGGTAGTTGTTGATCAGCCATGGGATCTGCTTGGCTATAGCTCAACCTCTGCCTCCTAGAATGGTCTAAAGGTCCTTCCAATCTAGGGTTCAATGACCTCCTCCCAAGCGTACACTAGAAGGAAGTCGGAAGGACGGGGAAAAGAGGGAACCCTGCAGCACAAGAATACAAGCCTGTCCTTAGATGGGGTAGCCTAAGGTCTACTGACTCTCAAAATCCATCCTAAGATTATGGATGATTTACTCTACTTATGTCTAGGCAATCCAACCAGTTAGGAGGGACTGGGGAGAAGGTTCTTCCTTTGGCTTGCGCCTCTGGTTCCTAGTGTACCCCCCAGCCGTGGTCGTTTGATGCTACTCCCCTAGCTAGACATCAGATTAACTAGTATAAGTAGGTTAATCGTGAATAATCTCAATCTGGATCCCGATGAGCGAATGAATCCTTAGGGCCAATGTCTAATTGATTTTAGTTAGGCTTGGGAAAGTGGTGCTCTGGAATGTGATGGGCCTTTAATGGTTGTGCCCTTAATGATTTGTTTGAGAACATGTGAATGTACACAACAAAGAGGTTTTCAAGCAAGATTATTAAAGATGAGGTGAGTTTTAGGATTCAAATATTAGGTGTTTTCAACCAAGTTTTGTGAGGCAAACCAAGTTTGTTGTTGAAAGCATGTGTTCAAGTATTTTCCTTTAGAAATCAAGAAAAATATGGAGTGCCTGGCTTGTCCTAATTATTTAATCCTATGGGGCAGCTAGAAAATGAACCTATTTTAGATTAGGTGATGCAGCCTAAACAATTCACTCAATTGGCTCAAATGCACCACCGATTAAGGCACACAAAAAGATGGTTAAGCTAATATAATTTCTACTCTTTTATGTGTTGAATTCATGTACCGGGTCCACAGGTCGGGAGCCCGGTTGAGTAGATGAAAAATCAAGTCCGATTATGTGCCTCAAATGTGGGTGTATGGAATGTGTAAATTGATTTGTCCCACAGAAATATCTTTTCATTTTTTTTTTATATAAAATGTGGGTGAGATGGGTGAAGGTAGCAAACAAGACAAACAAAGTCTATCGTAGGGTTTATGCAAACACCTAAGTAGATTAGGTCTTGGTTATGATTGTGGCGAAATGAACTAGTGGGGGGGAAGTGGGGGACACTTACAGAGTACTCTACCCACACTTTACTCCGATCTAGCGCACTTGGATCTCCATGCTAGGGTACCTGCAAGACAGTAGATCAAAGACAAGTAGGGTTAGTGCTATGTAAATGCAAAGAAGCGCAATAAACAATAAAGTAAATTCCATTGCCTCCCCGGCAACGGCGCCAAAATGGTCGCGCATGTTTTGCGTGTTAGAAATCGAGGTTACAAGTAACCTATCGTTGTAGTTGCAAAACACGTCGATCAGATAAAATTTATACTGAAACTCCAAGGGAGTCCCAGGTCGAACATAGGGAGGCAACGTTTACTTTACGTGAAAATTGCGCTTCGATTCGTTTCTTTTTGGTATTTTAGGGTTTTGTTATTTTTTTGTGTTTTTGAAATAAAAGACAAGCAAATGAAGCACAAGATAGAGATGAGGAACGAAAATGGTATATATATCAATCCAATGTTTATTACAATCTACTATGAAAGCATAAAAAGAGAGGGAGGTGAGAGGAAATCTCCCGAATCGGCTGTTCGGTGAGACGGCGGTGCCTGGAGGAAGCTCGGATGAAGGAGGTGAGGAGCGGGACGATGGAGGTGAGATGGAGGACGTCATGTTGAGGAAAGCTTCGGCGTGGCTCCGAAATGGAGGTGAGAAGACGGAGGTGGTCTGCTATCGGAATGGAGGTGGGAAGACAGCTCCAAGGTGACTTATGAAGGGAGATGGGAAGTTGGAGGAGTATTTGGTGGGGCAGAGGTTTGCTGCACTAATAGGCACCTTGGGAGCTCGAGAACAAGCTCTAATGGAGCGTTGGTAGGCTTGCTAGAGCTTGGGAGTAGGTGGGAGTAGAGTAGGTAGAGATGGCTTGGAAGGGAGGGGGTGTAGGTCCTTTTATAGTGGAGGAGAAGAGGCTAAAAATGGATTAAAGGACCTTTAGCGACCTCCAGACCACCGCTGGAAACGTTGCTGTAGATAGCTCACATCCACCCATGCCCATATCTGGCTTTGCTGGCTTGTAATGAAATAGCGACGGCTGTAAGCGTCGCTGTAGGTCAGCCCAGCTGTTGCTGAAAGCTGGTGCCAACCGCCCTTGCGCCCGCGCCGTGCTGCCCCGTGATGAGTCCATTTTAATGGACTAATATTATGCCTAAGTAATTTTAATCATACCTTTTAGGTTTGTTAATAACTACATTAAGTTATAGAATGTTTGCATGCATCATGATTTAAGTTTACATCTATTTTATTCTATAACTTAATATGTAATGATTTTATTTTCTTTTTATGTGCAGGAAGAATATTTGGCAAAAGAATAAGGAGGGGAGGGTAAATTACCCTTTCAAACGACCAGTGGCATTTTTTTTCCCCATCCTCCAGGCACTCTCAACAGCCGTCGGTCAAAAATAGCTAAGGGATTTGAAAATCCCTTAACTGACGCACGCGGGGAGAGAGGAGTTAAAAAGGAGGCGGAGAATGGAGAGATCTTCATCTTCCCCCCTGCGGGGAACTGCTCCATCTTCTCCACCGTGGAGAGGGCGAACACTGTGCACCAAGCACCCATCTCCAGTGCCCCTGCCAGGTCGCATCCACAGGCGCATCCTCCCTTCCAGTGCCATCACCCCATCCTGCCCTTTAGCCTGTGCCCGCTCCTTCTCCACCTTGCGTGCTTGCAGGCGCGCGCCCATCTCTAGCCGCCTCTCCAGTCACCGCACAAGCGCCCATCCACCCTCCAGCGCCTCCCTGCAGCGCGCCCTCCCCTCTGCGAACCCGCCTCGCCTCACCAGCCGCTCCAGCCAGCTCCCCATCCCGCATAGCGCTCGCACCCCCGCAGGCGCTTTGCCTGCCACCAGGCCCGCGCCTCAGCCTCCACTGCCTTCAGGCGCACCACCGCACCAGCACCCACCCGCACGCCCGTAGGCATCCAACGCTCCCTCTAGCTGCGCCTGAAGGCGCTGCGTGCCTTCACCACTGCCAGGCCCGCACCCACAGGCACCGCATCGCACCCCTCTCCATCGCCAGCAGCCACCCCTGCAGGCACCGCTCATGCTCCCCGCAGGTAGGCGCTGCACAGCCACACCACGTACCCGTGCAAGCACGCGCCCTCGCTTCGCCAGTGCTCCCCGCAGGCAGGCGCGCGGCTACGGCTGTCACCTTCTCCTCCAACAGGCCGACGACCCTCCTCTACCCGTCGGCCACCTCTCGCCATCCTGTCAATGTCATCGTGATCCCCACGCGTCGGTCAACCTTCCCTCATAGCAGCTCTATCGCTGGTGCTCTCTCTCTCTCGCAAGGAGGAGAGAGAGTGAAAGCTCTGTTTTCCTTGCAATTAGTTATTACATTTTATACCATTTCCAACACTTGATTTTTTGATTTATTATTATTTTAATTGTGGCAAAATTGCGAATGCACACTCATACTTTCTGATAATTGCACGATATTGTTATTCACTGTTTCAAGATTGGTTTTGGGATTAACATGTGAACCAATTTTCTCTAGTATATGTCAATTGAAAATTACATAAAATCATCATATATTTATTGAAGATTGCAGTGAGGGAAAATTGCACATATACCCTTATATTTTTGAGTTATTGTGAATCCTCTTTCCATCGCATTTTATGTCGGATTTGACTAGGGATTTCGTACTTAACCGGAAGAATATGAAATAATATAGAGTTTATTGCATAATTGCCTCCCTGTGGACACGACTCGCTCTTTTGTGAGTGGTTATTTTTATTGTTGATTAGTCGATTTTTCCACCACTTAAATACTACAACGCGTAGCGGAAAATCGAGTTGTCAAATTGGCGCCGTTGCCGGGGAGGCAACAGACATAATAGATTCACGTTATTATTTTCTTGAATATTCTGAGTTGCGCAATCATCTGATCATTTTTATTATTGTACGAGGAATCTGACACGGCGACAGGCACAGCAGAGCGATGACATTGAACCTGAACGACGTGCACAGCGGAGACAATCTTTTTGGTGGACCTTGACGCCACCTGGAGGCCAGAAATAGGAACACGTGGGCCTTGATCCCACTCACATAGGCTTACGGAGAAGCCTATTTTTGATTTAGTCAGTAGATCTTAGATTTAGTTTAGATAGACATTAGAATTTAATTTCTGTCTTTTGGACCCTTGTCAGGTATTTTTGGGAATGTGTTCCTAGTGCCACCTTATTTCTTATCGCTCTTGTATAAGGAGCGTATTTTTGGGAGCGTGTTCCCATTTATTTAGATTATAGGATTATTTACATTGTTTGAACTGCATTTTGGTTAGTTAGTAGATTAGGTCTGTTTGTTTATTGTTATTATTAAAAAAAAAAAATCGAACTACCTGCTAGAAGCTGCATATCTATAGGACGATCATATAGGACTAAATGAGCAGCATCTAGTTTAGTTTTACTTCATTGCATTCATTATTGCACGAAGAAAGCTGGAGTAAGGTACGTCTTCTCTTGAGCATCAATTACTTGTCATGCATATGCATTGAACCTAAATCTAAGACCACTAAAGTTCTTGAATCAAATTAATTCAGTGGTCACTTTAAAAATTGAGACTGCTAAGAGGTTGGACCTTAAAATCTGTGACTGCAAATTGTGTGCAAAAGGATCCTGTTTGCGAAATTTCAAAAATCAAAACACGATCATATGTTTGCACACTTGAGACACTATGCACCTCACACATAAGGTCACTAGATAAATTTCTACCTCTCCTCTTTTGCACCACAAGGGAAGTTAGTCGGAAATCAACAAGCCTATCCACCAAGTTACTTCGGTTCCTCGTGTGTGGGCTCGATTCGAGACTTCCATCCCTTGCGAGTAGGTTATAGGCACCAGTGAAGGTTGGCCTAGGAAGCGTAATTTTTTGCAAAACTTGTTTGGCCACCAATTGAACATTTAATTCTAAGACCTACAATCTACTAAAAAAAATAGATCCCTTTGAATTTGCATTTGCTTTGACAGTAGAACTCTCTAAGAAGTTTCTGCTTGTATTCTGATTTTTTCTAAATCCTAAGAGAGTTAAAACTGTTTTGCTTAAAGAAATGGATTACCCTTACTCCTATCATTTAGATTATCAGAGTCAATACTTCCCATCTTTTAATCAGGATCCCATGCCCCGAGCATATCCATCCTTTGATGGGTACATTGACAATTCATGGGATCATTCTTATTCTTATCCTGGGAGTACTAGCTTGATAACTCCCACTTTTGAGCAGAGCCTAGGAGTGGGATTTCCCAACCCTGAAATCCCTACTTCCATGCAAACACCCAACCCTCCCACCCTTCATGATTTTCTGTATCGAGGTTGGGCCGATACCCCTAGACAACCAGAGCCTGGAATTGACTATCCTCCCCAACCTGATAATAGTAGCCTCTCCTCTTTTATGATAGAAATGCAAAAACAGCAAAAGGAAATGATGGAATCAATGGGAGAGATGTTGAGGAATAATCAATAGTTAAATGAAGAAATAAGACAACTTAGCTACATGCTTCCCAATAATCCTGATCCCTATCCATACGATCATGATTATGAAAATAATTCTGAGGAACCTAATGACAATAGGGATCCAATTTTATATAGCTATCACTTAAAACTCTCCCAATGAGACACGGCCACTAGAGGACAACAATCATAGTGATTATCCACCTGAACTATATTGGAGTCAAAAGTAAGGGAAGATGGTACCTCTTGATGACCTTGACCCCAATGACAGTATTCTCCTTACCCCTACCAACCCGGGTCAAGGTTATATTGTTCCTATCACTTCCCCTATTGATTATTTGGTGGAATCCCATTCTACCTTAGTGAGCCTACTCCTGACCCTCCATTTAGGGAATCAACACCTATCATTCAATATCCTGAGGATTTAAATGCACTCAATGAAGGTGACCCTAACGGAATGGAGGATGAATTAGATCAATTTTGGTCTCAGGGATATGAAGAGTCTAATTCAGAAAATGAGGATGCCTCAATAGAGGAACCTAGACTGAAAATCTGGAGTGAACCACAGGGGAATTATTTATCATTTGAGGATTTACCTCCAGAGGATAGAAATAATATGATTAAATCCAGATTCCTCCTTTCTTTTGAGAGTCATCCTCCATCAAAATAGGAGTTGCTATGAAAGGAGGAAAAACAAAATAGTGAGAAGTCTATGGGAGATTCTCGGGGACAAAACATGTCAATTGAGGATTTATACCCCGAGAAGAATAACAAATTCAGTAATATAGGCTTGCTTCAAAACATTAAGACTGATCCTCCTTTGGGAATAATTGACGATATTGATCCAACTCCTAATGAATCACATATACACCCCGACAAAAATTTGAGTGAACCAAACGAATCTGGGGATGAGCTGAATGATAATGATTCTGACATTTTGACCCTGCCATCAAAGAGTTGTAATTTGGAGTCTACCCTTGATTCAAATATGACTTCTATCATTAATGCTAGGCAGGGTAATATGCAATTGTCTACAACTGTTAGGGAGTATACACAATCTGAATCATTGTTGGAATTAGACCTAACACCGACTAAGCCCTCATTGGACTTAACCATTACCTTCCAACACTACAAACAACCCTTATACTCCCTAACTGATCCTTGGCTTAGATCTCTGCTCATGTACGTTGTTTCTAGAGAACATATCAGGCCAGTACATCCTCGAGTAGAATGGCAAGTGTGGATTGATGCTTGTACTTTTACTCTCTCCATTCAAGGGTTTGAACTAATAATGTGTATATCTTTTAAAACCCGTCCTGTTCTGGAGGATCCTTGTTATCCTCCACTTATTTCATTTCGGGAGGTCCCTTTTCATATTCCGTTTATTATTCCTACACCTCCGAAGGTAGCCAACGAGGTTCTTTACTTTCATATCTTCTGGCGAGCATTTGGTATTACGTTACATCATCAGCTCGCCAACATTCGTGGCTACTTGTTTTCTAGGCTTGCACTGTTACGCATATTTTTAGGGCCTAACTTTGTCTGTTGGAACCAGACTTATAGGTTCCTTCAAAGTCTAGCTGTTGACAGAAAATGCAGCGCTTGTTGGGAGGCAACCCAGCGGCTAGAATAACATCGTTGTCAGGTGATGCTTTTCCTTTCTCCTCCTGTTTTAATTTTACAATGGGGTCATTGTAGGATTTAGGCATGGGAGGGTGCATTTGAATTTTTGGAAGTATTCATGCATTTAGGTTAGAGCATATAAAAAAAAAAAATTCTTCTTTTCTTGAGCTGATTGGGTTAGACCTAGCAAAATACCTTTGTCATTGGAGGCTTTTCTTCCGAAATTATTTCTTAAGTTTAGAATCCAGTACATTTATTTCACGTGCACGTAGACTAGGTAATCGATCCTTGAGGAAAACCAATAAGCATTTGTAGTCCACTGAACCCTTGGATAGTTCATAGGGAGTTAGTCATACTATCTTCTAGTTGATCCACCTCATATTTGTGAGAAGAAAGTAGAGAGATTACCGGTGCGCTAAGTCTAGTGCAAGGACTCTTAAGTTTTGGATAATTAGATGATGATACTTCAAAGTTAGGTGTAGTTTTCACTCTCTGTTCCTGTGTATGTACTTTGTGTGAATTCCTGAGAGTCACCAAATAAGGCAGATACACAGAGATTGAGTCTTAATAAAGCTATAACTATGGTGGATGGTTACAACTGTTCTTCATAGAGTCCTCGGCTGAAGGAGGGTAATAGTGTCAAAGGTCAGAAATACGCCTGTCCTATCCATTCCTTCCCGGTGCCGAGAATAGGCACTTCCACCAAATAAGCCACACAATATCCTCTTGACCATCATCATCCCTAATAATGCCTCATAAATAAAAGTTTGTGTCATATTATATTCATTAAAAAAGAAAAAGAAGAAACAGTTATATTACAAAAAAAAAGTCAAAGTTTATAATGTAACATTGTTTCTGAGGCAACAGAACACCTTTCGCATTCCACCAAATATGACCCATACCTACCTTTTAGTATTTCTGATTGCCCGAATACTGGTTGAGGACTCTAACTTAGTTGTAGAATTATTAGGACTTTAATTGAAGTGTGGATGCCATGTGAGGCCACCAAATAGTGAGTGCAATTACTAAATCTGGTGAGATTTATGATCTTAGAAAGAAAAGAAAGAAAAGAGTGAACACCCAGGAACATCAAGAGAGCACAGTTGTTTAGCCTCTCTTTGAGTTGACTTGTCTAATAATATAGAAATCTAGAGTCTGTAGTACTAGACTACATGTAGCGCCAGATGAGTGTGTGCCACCAATTACAAATCCATTCAACTCGATATCTCCTACCTAAGCCAAACGCCGGGGTCAAATTATAGATTATCCTTTGCTTGATCCCTGAGGGAAGTAGTTGCCTATCCTGACAGCAATATTTACCAAGGGTGAAGTACGAACTCCCAGTGCGGATTGGCTTTCTCACTAGGATTTGTTACTTAGGCTATTTTCACATCACATTTGTCTGGATCTCTAAAGTTTTGAAATAAGAAAAGAAGAAATCTTCTGATTACTTCTATTATTTTGCTAGGGACTAGCAAATCTTAGACATGGGGGTATTTGACGAATCAATTTTAATGGGCTAATATTATGCCTAAGTAACTTTAATCGTACCTTTTAGGTTTGTTAATAACTACATTAAGTTATAGAATATTTGCATGCATCATGATTTAAGTTTACATCTATTTTATTCTATAACTTAATATGTAATGATTTTATGTTCTTTTTATGTGCAGGAAGAATATTTGGAAAAAGAATAAGGAGGGGAGGGTAAATTACCCTTTCAAACGACCGGCAGCATTTCTTTTCCTCATCCTCCGGGCACCCTCAACAGTCGCCGGTCAAAAATAGCTAAGGGATTTGAAAATGCCTTAATTGATGCACGCGGGGAGAGAGGAGTTAAAAAGGAGGCGGAGAATGGAGAGGAGATCTTCATCTTCCCCCTACGGGGAACTGCTCCATCTTCTCCACCGTGGAGAGGGCGAACACTGTGCACCAGGCACCCATCTCCAGCGCTCCTGCCAGGTCGCGCCTGCAGGCACATCCTCCCTTCTAGCACCAAGCACCCATCTCTAGTGCCCCTGCCAGGCCGCATCCACAGGCGCATCCTCCCTTCCAGCGCCATCACCCCATCCTGCCCTTCAGCCTGTGCCCGCTCCTTCTCCACCTTGCGCACCTGCAGGCGCGCGCCCATTTCTAGCCGCCTCTCCAGTCACCACACAAGCGCCCATCCACCCTCCAGCGCCTCCCTGCAGCGCGCCCTCCCCTCTGCAGACTCACCTCGCCTCACTAGCTGCTCCAGCCAGTGCCCCATCCCGCATAGTGCTCGCACCCCTGCAGGTGCTCTGCCTGCCACCAGGCCTGCGCCTCAGCCTCCACCGCCTTCAGGCGCACCACCGCACCAGCACCCGCCTGCACGCCCACAGGTGTCCAACGCTCCCTCCAGCCACGCCTGAAGGCGCTGTGCGCCTTCACCACTGCCAGGCCTGCACCTGCAAGCACCGCACTGTACCCCTCTCCATCGCCAGCAACCACCCCTGCAGGCACCGCTCGCGCTTCCTGCAGGCAGGCGCCCCCCTTCCGCAGGCGCTGCATAGCCACACCATGCACCCGTGCAGGCACGCGCCCTCGCTTCACCAGTGCTCCCCGCAGGCAGGCGAGCAGCTACGGCTATCACCTTCTCCTCCAACAGGCCGACGACCCTCCTTCGCCCGTCAGCCACCTCTCGCCGTCCTGTCATCGTCATCGTGATCCCCACGCGTCGGTCAACCTTCCCCCATAGCAGCTCCATCGCCGGTGCTCTCTCTCTCTCTTGCGAGGTGGAGAGAGAGTGAAAGCTCTATTTTCCTTGCAATTAGTTATTACATTTGCTGCCATTGCCAACACTTGATTTTTGATTTATTATTATTTTAATTGTGGCAAAATTGCGAATGCACACTCATACTTTCTGATAATTGCACGATATTGTTATTCACCTGTTTCAAGATTGGTTTTGGGATTAACATGTGCACCAATTTTCTCTAGTATATGTCAATTGAAAATTACATAAAATCATCATATATTTATTGAAGATTTTAGTGAGGGAAAATTGCACATATACCCTTATATTTTTGAGTTATTGTGAATCTTCTTTCCATCACATTTTATGTCGGATTTGACAAGGGATTTAGCACTTAACCGAAAGAATACGAAATAATCTAGAGTTTATTGCATAATTGCCTCCCTGCGGACACGACCCACTCTTCTATGAGTGGTTATTTTTATTGTTGATTAGTCGATTTTTCCACCACTTAAATACTACAACGCGTAGCGGAAAATCAAGTTGTCACCTTGCTCATCACGCACGCTGACCGTGCGTGCCCTACTATGTGCGCGCTTGCTATGCACTGGCGTGCGCATGCGCGTGCGCACTGCCTTGCGCTGGTGCTGCCGCTCCTTGCGCTCGCCCAATTGCAAATTGGAGGGGTTGCGGGGATTCGAACCTGCACCCCCCCTTTGCAAACCAGTGCTCCCACCATTGCGGCAATCCTTCCCTTGTGTTGTGTGGAGCGGCTTGGTGTGTCCACTTTGATCCAACGGCTAGGATTGAAGGGCGCGGATGAAGAAGGAGTTGGGTGGTGCTGCTGGCCGATGTTGGGCGTCCTGGATGGCGCCACGTGGTGCCATCTGGGCTGTCCATCTTCTTCTTCTTGTAGAGGGTGCTACGGTGCTCAGATCAAGATGATTCCCGCGATGCCGAAATACGATTGTCGTTCCGGATCCATCCGTATGGTCGGATTTTCCATCCAAAACCTGTATGGATGTCGCATTACCCCCTGGCCATATAAAATGGAGGAATTAATATATAAAATATACAACTATCCTAAATGCCATGCAATGGATGTTTTGCAATATTTATAACATGATATGCAATGCTAAGCCTAGGAACTATCAAAAATAAGCAATTTATCATGAATTTATGTGTGTTCATCATACCCTCATGCTTACTTTTTGCTAGTCCCTAGAAAAATTAACATAAATGCTATGTATAAAAGTATAATCAGGGTTCGAGTAATTAGGCAAAATTCATTGATTACTTCAGAAAATCTCAACCCCAAGACCTAATTACAAAAACTCAACAGTGCCCGGGTGCCTGCCAGAATGCAGACTGTTCGAGCCCTCGCCTTATTTGAAAAGATAATTTTTTTTTCTAATTTTTTTTTTGTACTTTTGGAGTTTGAGAGTTACGGGATAACTTTTTATGACTACCCGACCCGCCTAAGACTCGAAAAGGACTCTAAGTGCTAAGCATCTTGTGAAAAATAGTGAAAGACTCACTAGACGGCCGTTAAAATAGACTTCGGATTTCTACGACCCTAAGTGACCTTACTTAATGGTTTTTCTTTACGATCGGTAGCTTTCTCCCTGCTTTTTTTATTTATGGGGTCAACACAAGGGTGAATCCAGTGTATATCTCTCCGATTTATTCTACTTCACCGCTTCTTCCCTAAGTGTTTTGGGAATCATTGTGCATTTTCTTGTGAGCTGGGTTCTGGACAACCGGCCGATGAGCTGTTACCACCAACTTGCCAGCCATACTCGTGCGGTGAAGTGTGGTTTTATTTTTTTATTTTTATTTTCCTCCTTTTTTTCCTTTTTATTTATTGAGTGTTTTTTTTTTTTAAGTAGGTGGCTTCCTTGATCTAAGATTTACCTAAATGCAGTACAACGAAAATGATCTTGTGGCTGGGCTCTGGATAACCGGCCGATGAGCTGTTACCACCGACAACTTACCAGCCATACCACCCAAGTCGGTCCAGCTACCAATTTCCGTAAAAATTGTCGGAAAGTGAGTTAGTGCAAAAAAATGTGTGTAGATGCTTAGGCTTAAAGTCTTCCCAAATCAGAGGGTGGGTTGATAAGTCGCATACTTATCATCCCAAATTATTTACCGAATTAAAATAAATTTTAATTGGCGAGGACTCGAGACTAAATCCACATTCGAGTGGACACCCGGGCTAATTAAGCCTGAAGACCTGAAGAGTCTAAGTATTCAGGTCTCAAAGAATCAATTCCTAAAGTTTACAACTCCTAATGCCTAAGTTCTCATCTCCTAATTCTAATTTTTTTTTTCAAATTTTCATTTTTTATTTATTATTTTATTATTATTTTTTCTTTTTTTTTCTTTTTTTAAACAAGAATCAAATAATAGGAAATCACTGTCATAGCTGACAAAATGGTTATAAAATATGTCCACCCCCCCATGCTTAGCTATTGCAATGTCCTCATTGTGAAAAAAAAATGAAAGCATGCAGGAGAGTAGAAGTGGAAGAATAGCACCTGGTTTCTATGAGACTCAGGTCAGCTTGGAACAGTCTTTACATGTGCTGAGTTTAGTGCCTTCAACTAGGCGATTGTCAGCCCACGGTGGTTATGGCAAGGTAAGAGCAACCTTGTCCGAGACGGGTTCAGGGAGCACATGGTCAACAAAGGGTTTGAGACGCTATCCATTGACCTTGAAAATATTACCCGTCTTTGGGTCAGAGATTTTGACAGCCCCATTAGGGAAAATCTGCTCAATAATGAATGGGCCGCCCCACTTAGACCTGAGTTTACCGGGGAAAAGCTTCAATCGAGAATCGAAAAGCCAGATCTTTTGGTTCGGCTCAAAGCTCTTACATGAAATCATCTGGTCATGGAAAGCTTTGGTCCTTGCCTTATAGATTCTGGTGTTTTCATAAGCATCATTTTTAAGCTCCTCCAACTCAGATGTTGGAGTTTCCTAGTTTTCCTAGCCAACTCAAGGTCCACATTACATTTCTTGATGGCCCAAAATGCCTGGTGTTCAAGTTCTACGGGTAAGTGACACGCCTTCCCAAACACCAGACGGAATGGAGACATACCGATAGGCATTTTGTACGCCGTACGGTAAGCCCAAAGAGCATCATCTAGCTTTTGGGTCCAATCCTTCCTATTAGGCCTAACGATTTTCTACAAAATGTTCTTGATCTCCTGATTGGAGACCTCAGCCTGTCCGTTCGTCTGAGGGTGGTAAGGTGTGGAAATCTGATGGCTTACCCCGTATTTCCCCAGTAAATTTTGAAACTGGGCATGAGTGAAATGTGTGCCACCATCACTGATAATTGCCCTAGGAACCCCGAACCAACTGAAGATATTTCTCTTCACAAAATCGATGACCACCTTGTGGTCATTGGTTCGGGTGGGAATTGCCTCAATCCACTTGGACACTTAATCAACAACGACCAGAATATACTGGTGTCCAAATGAAGGAGGGAAGGGTCTCATAAAGTTGATGCCCCAAATGTCAAAAATTTTGACGGAAAGAATTGGGTTCAGGGGCATCATATCTCTCTTAGCCATGTTCCCGAGTGTCTGGCATCGGGTGCATGACTTAGAGAATTCCTAGGCATCCTTAAATAATGGCGGCCAATAGAATCCAGATTGCAAAATTTTTGCGACTGTCTTTTTCCTAGAAAATTGTCCACCACACAGAACTCAAGTATGCTATGGAACTCGACTTCCGGGATGCATCAGCGAATAATTTGATATGTGCCAATGCGGTACGGCTCAGGATCATCTCAAAAATAATATTTGGCCTCAGATACAAGTCTATCCCATTGTTGTTTGGTCCAATCTTGGGGGATTTGACCAATGGCCAAATAATTGACAATATCCGCAAACCAGGGGGTTCGGATTCCCGAGACTGTGAGGATAGTTTCATCTGGAAATGTATCAAAGATCGGAACATCCGGATGAGGGGAATCAATTATGCCTTAGTCCTCCGCCAAAACTCCTGCGGGTCTTAGCATCACCCTACTCATACTTCATAGCTGTGCCCACTACCTGGGCGAAGGTGTCCAACGGAAGTGGGTTGACATACTTCTGTATCTTCGATCGGAGTCCTTGAATAAACTTCAGCATTTGTCTACCTCCAAAACTACCTCGGTCTGCTTGAAGCGTGAAAGTTTGATGAAACGAGTCTGATACTCACTAACTGTCATCAAACCCTGCCTCAGGTTGTGGAATTCGGGCCTCCTCTGATCCTGCCAGGTCCTGGGGTAATACTGGTTGCTAAGAAGCTCTAGGAAGCAACCCCAGGACACCACCCGAGCACCCTCCTGCTCACGGACAGACACCCACCAGCAATGAGTTGCACTGGTCAGCTAGTATGTCGCGAAGGGTACCCTGCAGTTCTCCAGTGGTCGGATAGTATTGAAAGCTTTCTCTATTTGCTGTATCCAGTCCTCTGCCCCTGTAGGGTCCTCATCTTCCTTAAAGGTTGGGGGCTTCAACTTCCTAAACTTAGTGAAGAGTTGTCGATACTGATGTAGAGGATCTGTTGATTCATCCTTTGGTAGGGGAGGCTTATGGTTCTCCCTGCTCTCCTCCGATAGAGGAACACACACAATCGAGACTGAGGGCTGCTCTTGATCCCCACCACCTCCTCCTCCCACTTGAGGTGTGGAAGGTAGCCTTTGCTCCAGCATCCTGAAGAAATTCTCCGTAAGGGCCTAAAATTGGGCGACCATATCTGGAGCTTGCTGTGGGGAATCCACTTGGCAATCTTCATCTTCCTAGCTAGTAACACTAGCCTGCTTTGACCTACATGGAGCCATCTTTCTCTGCATGGTGAAGAACCAATTGTCAGCAATCAAAGGTTCGCAAAATTGTCCAGGATATGCAAAACTCATGTGAATCCGATTTCCTATTGATCGGAGAATGAGTTACTCGTCATTCAATGCATTTCGAATGTCTATATGGCTCTTTCGGACCGTTTTATGACTAAATGGGGTGACCTTACTCTGATACCATTTGTGATGACCTGAGTCCCGTCAATTGACGAGACCCGAGTCTCCTTGTGCTAACAATTAGCATGAAAACCCACAAGATCGCAATCACCCAACATAAACTCATAAAACATCAATAGCCAACATTCATTCATAAAGCATTAAATGAAGGAAACAAAAAGTGCTGACAATAAAAGCAAAGTTCTCCTAGAATAGAAATAAATGAGAGTACAACTAACAATAAGACAGGAAATAAATTCTACTAACGAAAAAGTAACTACAACTATGAGCCATCGGCTCAGTACAAACCGTCTCCTCAGATAGGACTCAATTCCATGAAGGTCTGACCAGCAGCAACTGCAACACCCAACTGCTCAGCAACACCTGAGTACGGAACCCAAGACAAACATCAGTGAAAACTAAGTAGAGTAGTACAACTAAACAAGTAACTCAAGTAATAGAGTACAGTAAAAAGGCACTATCTTGATAGTTTGTCAGTTTACAATATATTTTATATCTAGTCCCTTTTATGCAATTTGCCCATATTCTTATTGTTCTTAAACTATTAATCAACATCTCTAGCACGAGATGATTTCGTGTAACTTTCTGTGGTGTAAGACTGATATAAGCCACCCTCCTGGCCGGGAGGGTTGCTTATATCCATCGAGTTGCCATGGTCCGTCACCCTAGGGTCATCGTGGAAAGGGGTGGTGGCTACGTCGTGTAGCATGAACACGTACAAGCACTATGTATAGTGAACTATAGATAACCAATGACCCACCCACCGGCCAAAAGAACTGCTCCAAATCTCGAGCCCTACGAATGCGCTATCTCAGCTGTCCGTTAAGCCTAACCAAAGAGTCGTAGGGAGGCCAGCAACTCCCTAAACCAACCCCTTAACCTGGTCTGAAAAGACCTAAAGCGACAGCTGAAATCCCGGCAAGTAGCAGGGCTGAAACCAGTTATCTAATCCTTTTATTTTCCCAACTTATCTATCGTATTATCTATCCAAGTTTCAGATAACTGTATTTCATATCTTATTAATTACGAGAACCCTTAGTAATTTCATATTACTAATTACAAGGTTAACAATTATTCATATTATCTCCCAAATTATTCTTTCACAAGAAATTCCATCTTTTACCAGTGGTTCCATACTATTTAGACAGTTATAAAAACAATATAACTTATTTTATAGAAAATGGGTTTTGTTTCATGCATGCGATAATAAGGGTACATGTGATCATTAGTCGATGTCATTTACATAAAACATATTATTTCTCTTTTGAGCACCCATAAATTAGGGAGAAACGCTGGAGGAGTTCCAAACTCAGCAAAAACGAGAACACATGCCGACCAAGGCAGTATTTGGAAAAAGATCAGACAGTACGGGTTCACAGGTACTCGAAAAATTAGCTGAATTGAAAGAGGGGTAGACTACTCTACCTAATGTCAATGAAGGGTCACAGTGACTCCGAACCATATGCATTAGGCCTGGAAATGTCTCTACATCCACCTCAGGATCTGTGCACACATTGGGAAGAAGACCAGGTTCAATCAGACTCATAATGGGGTCGGAGATACCTAATTATGTTTTTAATTTTTAATAGGGAGAACAAAATAAAAAGTAGAATTAAATCATACCAACGCGTAGTACGTGTCGATATGATTCCAATGGTATCATATTTATCGAAATCTGAGGGCAAGAAGGCCTCGAACCAGACTAAACAATGCGAGGGGGTCAGAGTCAGATCAAAATGCCCACGCACGCACCGATTGATGCACCCGTGCACGTGCCACTCCTCGCGCTTGGATTCACACTCGCCTCGTGCCGCAGATCGCCGCATGTCTACCCACTACTGTGGATGCTGCCACGTGTCGTGGATCAGTGCATTCTCGCTTGCTACAGCTGTGTGCATGCGTGTTCAAAGAGCGCTGCCACGCGTCACACTCTTAGGCCCCATGCACTGCCGTTGTCACGTGTTGCACCCATGCCTGCCGCCGCCGCCACCACACATCGCGCTGCCATTGAGCGCCACCACTGTCGCCACAAAATTTGCTTTGGGAACCTCAGGTTTTGTGGAATCGCAACCAGGTCCCTATGAATAAATTTTTTATTTTTGAAGAAGAAAAACTAGGGTTTTTTCTTCTCCCTTTCTCTCTTGATTTGAGAGAGTTGGAGGCTAATGATGACCCAAGGGACCCAAGGGATCCTTAAATAGGCCTTAGGGGTAGTTGTGAATAGGTTTATTTGGGTGAAATACCCAAAATTCTCTTAGGGTTGGGTTCACCTTACGTTTAGGTTCTTGGTGACTTCTTTTGGCCATAACTTAAGCTATACAACTCAGAATCACACGAAACAAGCGTCGTCGAAAATCTTGTGATGAGAGGAATCCAATGATACCATGTATGGTATGTTTTTGGCAAGGGTTGACTAGGGTTTGACTCAAAATATGCAATTTTGGAAAATTAAGGGGGTTCTGACACTAACACCAAACCCTAACCAGACGTTCGGATTCGAACTGACTTGAACCACTTCGAAATGGCTTAAAGCCTGGATTTTGGGATGTTGCATTAGGATGGACCCAAAAGGTATTAGGATGGACCCAAAAGGTAGAGAAGCCCCATGATACTCATTCATTACACAAACGATGTGGCAACAGAAGCTAAAGGGGATGTGACAAACGACAACAAAAAGGAGCGCTTTGTGTTGGCGTGAAATATAATCAAACCCTCCTGATTTGTTGAGAAGATCCCAACCAAAAGATATAAGGGAGCAACTAGCGAAGGGGCTTAAGGTTCTTGCATGGGAGAGTCTCGAGGTTCTCTTCGTACTTCTTAAGCAAAAGGAGTTCTTGGTTAATGACTTTTGAGTCATATTGCCTCAGAATGTCATCAAAGTCATTTCCTGTATTAAGGATGTTCAGAAGTTCAGAGATGGAATCATATGTGATATGAATTTTGCAACCAAAACGATGAGTGTGGAGTTCAAGTTCATCGTTGCTATAATCCTCAACGATGTTGGCATAAAATAAGCGGACAAGATCCGAGAACATGCCAACAGTTCCAATATCGGAGTGGAATTGACGGTTAGAATAGGTGGATAGATTGAGAGTATTAAAATGTTCCCAGAGGTTTAAGTGTGTAAAGTCATTTCACATTATAAACCAAGGACTCTTGACCTGAGCGTTGCGTAATGACGAAACTGTTGTCGAGCTATGTCACTTCGCAACTGGTCGGCTAAATAGGTGGATGCGATAGAGGAAGAGCCTTTTGCTTGCTTCCTATGGGGAGGCATTTTGGTTGGGATGGGTGGGATGGGTGTATGGATAGAAAAGAGAGGTACCTACAACATAAGATACATTTCATTCAAATATTGTGCAACAAAAAAACCATCTCATAACACCACATACATCCTCATAAAAAACATAATGTGGCAGTATGCCATTGGGCAATACAACCTGCCATAATCATTGTGGCAATATACCATTAGATTCAAGCCACTTAGTAGATGGATTGAATCATGTGCGGTAATACCCATGCCATTCATAGCAACGAAGATAACATTTCACCAAATATGAAGAACATTAATGCCCAAAACAAGTCCCACACCCTAGGTCTTGATCCTAAGGTTTGAGCTTCTAAAGCAAGGGAGACTAGGTCCAAGATTTAAGCCGAGGTAGGTGTGGTACCAAGAGTCATGGTGGAAGTATCAAGAACAAAATGAATGAATCATTCAGAACCTCTCAAAAACCATGGAATAGAAAAGGGGCAAGTTTTGTTGTACCCATGGTGGAGCTCCCCCTGACGTGAGGAGGAGAGGTCGACACTAGGAGGAGGAAGAGGAAGCCACTCATGGAGGTGGGCAACCGGTGGTCGACGGAGCGACTGGGCGGTCATTTGGCAACGAGGGCAGCAGCAGCAGGTGCCTTGGTTGTGGCTGACGTCTAAGGGATTTGGGGGTTTTGGGTTTATTCAAGTGTGGACCTTGGGGAGGAGAAAGAAGATGTTTATATACCCCATGGGGTTGGGCAAGTCTCCCCCTGAAGTTGGGGAGAATTTCATCTCAAAACCAACCCAGTAGCAGACGCGATCCTGCATTTTCCGCCATTATTAGACGCCTTATGGCATCATCAGACATTGGGATTTTGAATTTGGGTTTTTAGCTCTTTCTATTTTGTCGTCTAATTTTTTTTCTCAGATGACCAACAAGATATATAAGAGAACATTTAGATGTCTGATCTCTACAGACAGACTTTCTTGGAAAGTGTCCAAAGCTACAAGTTGTCATCTGATTTTTCAATTAGACGACATACCAGATGTTGAAAACCAAACTTAGATGTCTGATCTCTGAAATCAAGATCTCCTAGACTTGAGCCAAAGCTACAGGTTGTCGTATGATTTTTGTCATCAAACGATGCTCCATATGTTGGAACAATACATCAGACATCCAATTTCTGAATCTAGTACCTCCTAACTTCTGACCTTGATGCTAATTAGTCGTTTGACTAAATTGGTCAGATGACATTGGTAAACATCTGGTCTTGGTGCCAGACGTCTGAAAGACACTTTTTTATAAATTTCTAAGTTTTATTTCATTTAATCAGGTCGACATTTGAACATATACCCAGACGTCAATTTTTCAAACATAAGACGTCTAGATGTGTCATCAGACGTCTGATATTGCATAAATTTGTGCATGTGATAGTTGAACTAAGTTTGAAGGAACTCTAACTTGATAAAGTCAAAATTTCAATTTTCATTACAAAGAAAAGTCCACTAAGTCATTAACTTCTTCAAATATCGGTTAGCTTACATATGCCTAGTTTTCTACATATCGAATTAAATCGATCAAAGTTCAAAGGTTTAGTAAAAATATCAGCTAATTGCAACTCAGTACAAATAAATTCAACCTTGATTTCTCCCTTAAGTCCATTATCCCTTAAAAAATGATGTTGAATATTAATATGTTTTATATGGGAGTGATGTATAGGATTTTTCGAAAGGCTGATAGCACTGGTATTATCACATAATTTTTTATCTTATTAAATATCAAATTGAAATCTTTCAAGGTATTTTTCATCTATAATACTTGGGAACATGCTAAAGTAGCTGCTATATACTCAGCTTCCGTGGTTGATAGGGCTACACTAGATTGTTTCTTTGAGAACCAAGAGCTAGTGATTCACCCAAAAATTGGCACATCCCACTAGTACTCTTCTTATCGGTGTGGCTACCTACGTAGACCGCATTGCTATATGTCACTAGATTGAAATGTGTACTTCTAGGGAAAAATAAACCATAATCAGGTGTGTCAACTAGATATCTAAATATGCATTTAACTGCATTTAAATGTGATTGTTTAGGGTTTGATTGAAACCTAGCATATAAGCAAGTACTAAACAAAATGTCAGGTTTACTAGAAGTTAAATACAACAAAGAGCCAATCATGCTACAATAAAGTTTTTGATTTACGGGCGTACCTAACTCATCCAAGTCCAGGGTGGTTGTGACACTCATAGGAGTTCTTCCTTTTACTTTTCTCCAACTCAAATCTTTTCAGCATCTCCTTTCTATATTTTGCTTGACACACAAAGGTGCTGAATTCGAGTTGAGTGATTTGTAAACCCAAGAAGAACTTGAGTTCACCCATTAAACTAATTTCGAATTCTTCCTGCATAATCTTAGAAAACCTTTTACACATCAACTCATTAGTAGCACCAAAAAGAATATCACCTACATATATTTGAACTAATAAAATATCTTTTCCTTTTCTTTTAATGAATAAAGTAAAATCAACTTCTCCTATAGAGAAATTTGCACTCAACAAATAATCTTTGAGTCTCTCATACCAAGCTATAGGAGCTTGTTTTAGCCAATATAATGCCTTGTTTAATTTGTAAACAAAGTTAGGTTTATCAAGCAACTCAAAACTGGGAGGGTGTTTTACAAAAACTTCCTCCTTAATGAAACCGTTAAGAAAAGTACTCTTAACGTCCATCTGAAAGAGCTTGAAGCTAAGGAAGGCAGCATAAGCTAAAAGCATGAGAATTGATTCAAGTCGAGCTACAGGTGCGTAGGTGTCATCAAAATCAATCCTTTCTTCTTGGTTATAGCCTTGTGCTACTAATCGAGCCTTATTCCGAATAACTACATTGGATTCATCCAACTTATTTCAAAATACCCATTTGGTTCCTATTAGAGTTTTCCCTTCGGGCTTGGGTATTGGGTCCCAAACTTCATTTCTTTGGAATTAATTGAGTTCCTCCTGCATAATCATCATCCAAAGTTAATCGAAACATGCTTCCTTGACACTCTTCGGTTCAACTTGAGTGCTTTGCGCGGCTAGTTCGTGTTTTAACAGATATCTCATTGTAATATAGATGAACTCTTCGCGAAAACAAATAAAAATTTATAACTCGAAATTTAAAATATCCCGAGGTCGAACTCAGGGAGCAAACGTAATTCTAGAAGCATACAAATTCACAATTCACTATGATATACTACTTTACAAAAATTAAAGAGAGAGAGAGTGAACAAAATTCCTTTTCTTCAATTTTTTTCTTTTGTTTCTCTCTTCTCCTCTTCTCTCTTCCTTCTCTTCTTTCTCTTTTCCTTCTCTTCTTTCTCTGCCTTTCCTTTCTCAGACGTTTGATTTTTGAATCAGACGCCTTATTTGCCCCTTTGCTACAGTGCCTTATAGGTTCTTCTTCACTTGGTTTCTTCTTCTTTTCTTCTCTGCTCGGCTTCCTTCTTCTTCTTCTTCTTGCACTGTGCCTTTTCCTTCTTCAGTTGGCTCCTCTTCAGCTTCTGCTTTGCCTTTTCTTCTCTTTTCCTTCTGTGAGTCTTCTTCTTTCTTCTGTCTTCAGTTTCTCTTCTTCATCTTCTTTCACTTTTCCTTCTCTTCTTTCTATGCCTTTCCTTTCTCGGACGTCTGATTTTTGAATCAGATGCCTTATCTGTCCCTTTGCTACAGTGCCTTGCAGGTTCTTCTTCGCTTGGTTTCTTCTTCTTTTCTTTTTTGCTCAGCTTCCTTCTTCTTCTTCTTCTTGCAATGTGCCTTTTCCTTCTTCAGTTGGCTCCTCTTCAGCTTCTACTTTGCCTTTTCTTCTCTTTTCCTTCTGCGAGTCTTCTTTCTTCTGTCTTCAATTTCTCTTCTTCATCTTCCTTCTTTCCTGTCTTCTTCTTCCTTCTTCAGCTGCTTTGTGCGGCTAAGTGTCCTCAGCCGCCCCTCTACCTTGAGTTCCTCCTTTCTTCAACAGCTGCGGCTCTTCTTCTTCTCTTCTGCTCCGCTCCTCCTCCTTTCTTCCTTTCCTGCTTCCCTGCACATTACACGGTTAGGCAAAACCTAACCCCTACCCGCCCCACATCTCTCTCTCTCTATTTCTCTCTCAAAGGTTCTCTCCCAGAGCATTCGCGGGTATACGGGTCGGGTAACGTGCCCGGGACCAGGCCCACCGGCGTGCGGTGGTGGGTGAGGAGTGCACGGTAGGGTAATCGGGTTCGGACCCAGGCCAGCGGGGCGTGAGCGCGGGCGAGGGCGGGTGCGAGCACGTGGCGAGCTGCGTGCGTAGGCGAGGGACATGACCCCTGTGTATTGAAGGTGATAAGCCTAATACACAAATTCAATTTATTTCGCACCCCTCACTCACAGGTTCACGAGGTAGGACTAATGTTCCACCCGCTGTTGCTCGCGCGCCCGCAGGAGATCTTCCGTCCAATTGCAGCAGCTGCAGGCCTCGCAGCGCCAATTACTTGGACAGCTGGATGCGCGAGACTTCCCCGAACCTGCTAGACCTGGAACCCTGCAACACTTTAGTTTGGAGCGAGCTTTCAACCTCCTCAAGCTGTCGCTAATGGCGGCTGGAGCTCAGACCCTGCATGGCACAAAAAGAAGCTTACAGCTCTATCAGACCACAGGAGGACCTTCGCCGTGTCATGGCGAAGGTGAGGTGGTAGGTGCCAGAACGTGGGGTAGCCTAGGCATGCGTGCCTAGGTCGCTCTGTGGCCGGATGGATGGGTTAGGTCGGGGGGCAGTTGTGGTGGTGTAGGCGGTCTGTGGACGAGTGGAGGATGTTTAGTGGAGTGTGGCGGAGGTTGTGAGGTGGGTGGCGAGACGTGTGGGGTTGCGGAGTGATGGAAGCGTCTCGCCGGAGGGCGGCCGGAGATGGAGAAGGTGGCGATGGACAATGGCGGTCGAAGGGTAGAAACAACAAATTAATAGGGAGGAAATAAAGGAGAGAGTAAGGGGAAGAGTTTTCACCTAGCTAAGCGGACGAAAGGGAGGAGATGGCGATCGACGCATCTTTGCCGTGCCGGAGACGAAGGTGCCAGAGGAGGGGGTGGTGACGAAGAGAAGGGGTCGGAGAGTGCCAGCTGGTACGGCCTGGCGTAGAGGAGAATGGCGGAGCTAGCTCTGCCACTGGTATGGTGGCAGAGTGAAGAGAGGAGGGAGAAAGAGTTGCCGGAAGCGTCGGGCTGTTGGCCAGAGTGAGGAGGGGACGAATTTGGGGGAGTTCTCTGGCCAAATCGAGCTTGATCCAACCAGCAGTCCCTGCCGCTTCTTAAATAGGTGTTGGCGAGGAGGGAGACTTGAGGAGGAAGCATGGGCAGGCTGTTGGAGAATGGCTGGAAAAGTGACCCATGCCTCTCATGCGTTCGCACGAGAGGTATGGGTGTCGACAGGGCATGGGGGGGGGTCCATGCGGAAGAAGACAACGTAGGGGACCCCCCTCTCGTTTTTGGGGCCGGTCCCCATACCGTGCACAGCACCATCCTCCGCATAAAGTCGCCGGAGGCATGGGCAGTTGCTGGGGGTTGCAGAGGGACCTGCTTGCAAAGAACGAAGGGAAAGTTGAGGGGTTAAGTGTAAGGGTTCAAAAATTTAAGGGTCAAAAAGTAATTCTTAAGGACTAATTTGTAAAGTAGGTAAAGGAAAACTTTCCTTAGGTCCAAATTTTGATATAACCCTAATTTGGACCTAAGGAATCCAATGGTGAAGTTGGATTTTAGGTTTGACCACATTTGACTAGTCAATTTGCATAAAAACCCAAATTTGGTCAAAAATTGGGTATAGTTCTCAATCTAGGTCAAGATAAGTTTGAATGGACAAATTGAAGGTTCTAAACCCTAGGAGATATTTTTTCATGAATTTTAGAGGGTTTAATTGATTTTTATCTTGCCTGGAACTTCGTGAATTAGAGCGGGTTTATTTTTGGGTTACAGAATGTCATTTAATTCCTAGAAGCTGTTATAACCCTTTTCAGATCAAATCATCCCACTTTCTCTCTTTTTAAGCCCATTTGACCTGTGTTTAGACACTTAAACATCTCGTTTGAGTACTGCATAGGTAAAATTACCCTTGTGAGTTTCTTTATACTCAAATTTATAGTTCTTTGATTTAGGCTTTCCCTTAGGTTTTGTAGGAGCTTTTGTATACTTATTTAGGTCAAAATGTGCTAGTTAGGATTCATGATGAGGTTCTCATCATTGAGATACAAAGACAGAGAGACCGAAAAAGCAATTAAAATGAGATTAGGTTTTAATGCCATCGGAAATACTTCTAATGACTTAACTTTCGAGATGTTCCCTTTGAAATAACCAATCTTTTGGAAGATTATGGATATTGGAGTTGGAGATGTTAGACACATCAATAGAAAAATCATCTTCATCTTCCACATTGACCCGGTCAATAGAAGAGTAACGTGACTTATCGATGGAAACATGAAGGGTTTTCTCCACTATTAATGTTGTCCTGTTAAAAATCTGATATGCCTTACTATGTAAAGAATAACCAATAAAGATGGCTTCTTTACCTTTGGCATCAAATTTATCTAAATTAGAATGGGTATTTAAAATAAAACATCCACATCCAAAAACTTTAAAATAACTAATCTTAGGTATTTTCCCATAATATAGTTCAAAGCAAGTTTTTCGCAACTTGGATTGAATTAAGATGCGATTTAACACGTAATAAGCTGTGTTAACCACCTCGACTCAAAAGTACTTCGATAACTCAGAGTCTATGAGCAATGTTCGAACACATTCTTGAAAACTACAGTTCTTTCTCTCAACTACCCCATTTTGTTGAGGTGTTTGGGGGAAAGAAAACTCATGAGCAATACCACTCCCGACAAAAATCAGCAAACAAAGAATTTTCAAACTTGCCCCCATGATCACTACGAATTCGAGTGATTTGGTAGCTTTTTTAGTTTGACCCTTCCTACAAAAAATAGAAAAGGAGAAAAATACTCCATCTCAGGAAGGAGACCCATGAAAACCTTGAAAAATCATCTACAATTATAAGGCAATATTTGCATCCACTAAGACTCATTTTTTGTTGGTCTAAACAAATCTAGGTGAAGTAATTCTAGTGGTCTTGATGTGGATATAACTTCTTTATTTCTAAAGCTAGATTTCATCATTTTACCTAATTTACATGAATCACATATAATGTCATCTACAAATTTTCCTTTAGGAAGACCTCGAACTAGTTCATGTTTGGCTAGCTTTTAGACTAGCCTCACATGAACATGTTCTAGTTTTCTATGCCATACATTTAACTCATTATTAGCTACAAGACATTCATATGTGTTATCTTTATCAAATTCTACAATATAAATGTCTTTAAACCTAGTTCCCTTAAGAAGGATTCATTTGTTGATATAGGCATAATTTCAAATATTTTGGAAGTGAAAACTAAATTATATCCCTTATCACAAATTTGACTAACACTCAATAAGTTGTGTTTTAACCCTTTTACTAAAGAAACATTGGAGATAGAGGATAGAGGATTACCTATTTTACCAAGGCCAATAATATTGCCCTTGTGGTTGTTGCCAAACGTAACCCTTTCTCCATCCATAGGTTGAAGGTCTAAAAATAGGTGCTTGTCCCCCGTCATGTGTTTGGAACAATCGGAGTCCATCACCCATCGGCCTCCTTGGTGGCGGTCTCCTTGTCTTCTTTCTCGTAGGTCTCTTCGTTCCTACAAAAGATCTCCTCTGGTGACTTGGTGTTTCTTTAGGTCTTTCTAATTTGAGTTGTCCATCCTTCATTTTGTAGATCCAATTTTTGACATTATAATATCCTTTGAAACCTACAAAACAAAGTGTAAGTTGTCTTTTCGATATCTATTGTAATGTGGATCTGTATTTGTTAGTGGTTCTCTTTGGAGGAGGAGCCTTTTTCGGTTTATTTTGACTAGTTTCATAATAGCCTAGTCCAAATTTACTTGAGGAAGGTTTTTGATGGGAAATAAGCTTATCCAAGTTATCCTTTTCTTTCGTAAATTTGGCTAAGTCCTTAAGTAACTGATTTGATTTTTCTTTGAGGTGATTTATCTCTATTTTCATTATGTCTAGTTTATCTTCTAGTTCTCTAATCTCCAATCTAAGCAGGTCATTCTCATCATTTTTAAGAGAGTTTGATTTTTCAAGAACATGAATTTTGTCAAGTAGTTCTTCTTTATCTAGGAATTTTTGTTCACTCATGGCTGCATATAAATCCTTTGTTAATGATTCTTTTTCAGTCATTAGGTTTCCTATTTGCATATTTAAAGCTGTGGTTTCTTTACTGAGAATTAGGTTCTTTTCTTTAAGATCATTGATTAATTCCTTACTCTCTAAGTTTTCTACTTTTAGTGCTTTGCTTTCAATCTTTGTTTCTTTAAAATCTAGATATAATAAATCGAATGCATCTTGCAACTCATTTAAGGAATAGGAATTTACCTTAGGTTCCTTGGACTCGGATTCGGATGTGTCATTGGTTGCTATGAGTTCCAAGCAAGACTTTTCTTCATTTGTCTCCTCCTCTTCTGCTTCTTCGAAAGTGGAGTCATCCCAAGTTGCTTGGAATGCTTTCTTCTTGAATGGCTTAGGCTTGGAGAACATTTTGTAGTCGGAAGGCTTCTTGCTTTCTTCTCATCATCCTTTTTGAGCAAGGGACACTCCTTCCTTATGTGGCCACTCTTCTTGCAATTATAGCAAACTATTGGTTCTTCTTCCCTTTTCTTTCCCTTGGTCTCTCTTCTATTTTTGAGAAACTTTTTAAATTTTTTAGCTAATAAAATAAATTTTTCGTCATCGATACTTACCTCATTGTCCGATGTTTCCTTGAATTCTAAGGTCTTCTTTGGCTCTGTTGTGATGGACTTCTTCTTTTGGTCCATCTTTGTCTCATAAGCCATTAGATTCCCAAGTAGATTCTGCATGTCTAAATCCTCTACTTGGTTGGCTTTTTGTATCGCCGTGACCTTTTGCTCACATTCTGTTCCAAGGGAGTGAAGGAGCTTGGCTTGAAGCTCTCCCTTGATAAATGTCTTCCCTAGAGATTTGAGGTTATTCACGATTAACATGAATCGGGTGTACATGTCCTCATGTCTCTCATTTTCCTTCATAGTGAAGGCTTCGAATTCCTGCGATAAAACGTTAATCTTAGAGGATTTAACTCTAAACGTACCTTTGTGAGTTACTTATAAGATTCTCCATATTTCATGGGCGGTTGTGCATTGATTAATGCGATTGAACTTTTCTGAGCTATGTATGCAATAGAGTAAGTTCATCGCCTTAGCATTTAACCCAAGGTAATGAAACTACTCCACCATGTATCTCGTCTCTAGTTTGTCAGGAATGTCGTATGTGAATTTGCACTTCTCCCAGATGAAGATATCATTGGCTTGAAGCCACATCTTCATTCTCAGCTTCTAATATGTATAGTTGGTTCCTTCGAAGAGAGATGGTTGGGCAGTGGATTGCCCCTCCGATTTGCTAGTGGATACTCCTCTCCCCTCCATAGGATCTTCCGAGGATGCTACTTTTAAAAATGGAAACCTCACTCTGATATCAAATGAAATTACACTAGAGGGGGTGAATAGTGCATTTGAAAAATAATTGCAAAATAAAATTCAATCACGGAAATGGAGGGACAAGATTTTTTAGGTGGAAACCCAAACTGAGTGAAAACCATCACCTAAGCCAATCCTTTGAATTAGGATTTACGATCACAAAGTGATCAATCCACTAACCACACTACTTCAACTAAGGTAGTATGCCTCAATTATAAATCCCACCTTCGATCCCTAAATGAAGGTTTCTCCCTTCTCAACGAAGAGATGGGGACCCGACAGGTCGGATACCTAACTACAACAAGTATGTAAAATGGAAAATAAAATTCACCCTAATGAGCACCCCAAATATATGTGTAACCTTTTTAACTACTAAGGGTGAAAGAAACTCCCTGATGAAGAGATTATGAAGCACAATGGGAGTGATGGTTTGCCCCAAGCAGAGTAGATGCACAACACAAGGGCAATGGAGGCTATGGAGCAAGTGAGCAAGTGATTTTTTAAGTGAATTATATCTTAAGAGGTGTATCTTGCTTAAGAGGGGTTATTTTGTATTTATAGGCAAGCTTAGAACCTTCAAGAAGTTTTGGGGGAGGGCTCCTAGCCGTTGGAGGCAAGTCCCAAGAGATTGGGAGGAAATCCAACTCAAATCAGAGTATTTATGATTCTGACAGCAGGATTAGATGTCTGATTGTTGGGTCAGACATCTTGTCAGACATTTAATTATAATTCTGGATAGCTGATTTAAAGGGTTAGAGTTATTGTTTTCATTAGATCGAAACAGGGTTCTAGGCCAGGCGTATGAGGTGATATTTTAAGACATTTGGACAAAAAATTGGACATCTAATATTGTGCAGGTTTGTTCCTATTATGACCAAATCAAAATAGGGTTTTAGATGTTAAGGCTCAGACATTAGATTGGATGTCTATCTAGTGTCCTAGACATCTGGATAGAGATGAAAATCTTGCTTTGGAAATCATAAAAGCGAGATTTGTTTCTGACAAATCATCGCAATTGATATGACTAACGGTTCATTATTAGATGTCTAGAGACATGTCCAGACGTCTAAAAGTGTATATAACTATTGGGTTTAAAGAATGGTAAAGGAAATTGTAAGTAGGGTTCAATGGTTGGCCTAAAGGATGTCTGAGTCATATATTTGACATCTGAATAAGTCTATGGATGTCTGTCTATAGATTCTGTCATCTAGGACCTAAGTGTTCAAAATGTAAAGGCAAGACTATAAGTAATGGGTCGCCTGTTATCATGATCAGACGACTTAAAGTTGAATATCAGACGTTAGACAAGTGTGTTGGATGTCTGATATGTGTTTTGTAACTTGATTTTTATTTCTAAGTTTTCCTTAGTGTAGAGAGCTTAAGTTAATTATGTGTTTGTTATATTTAATTTGGGGACTCTTTACAACATCTCTAGACTCAATTAAAAACAAGATTACAACCTTTTGAAAGTGTATAATAAAAAGGCCTAAGACTTATGACAAAATACGTCTTCACGATCCTGATCATTTGTCTTGTAAAATTCGTGGGATCTGCAATTGTCATGATAAAGAAAAAATATGCTATTTTCATGTTTTATTTCTTTTACACTATTTTGTAAAATCATCAAAATATTATTTATGGGGGGTTGAACTAACAAAGAGGAGAAAGAAGAAGAAGGAGAAGAGAAGTAGAGAAAGGAGAGGGCATGAGAAAAAGAGAAGGAAGAGAAGGTGATGGTGCTGGTGTAAAGAGAGAAAGAAGAGAGAGAATGAGGGGTAGGTGGAGAGGAAGAAGGAAGATGTGGACCTGCTGTGCTCGGAGAGAGGAGGTGGCTGGAGATCGCTGGTCGTCCAGAGGAAGAAGTAGCTGGTGAGATGGAGGTGTCACGCATGTCGAGGTCATGAGGAGGAGAGGTCGGAAGAGAGAGAATGGGCGTCACACTGTTGTAGTGATCAAGGAGACAACACTGATGGAGAGGAAGAGGCTGAAGGAGAGGGGAGTTATGGGCATACGAAGGAGAAGGGGAGGAGCTAGAGGTTGGATGTTGTGAGAATGGGAGAGAGAATATGTAGAGAGCGGAATCGAGGGGGAAAGAGGGTGGTGGGCCATCGAGAGGGTGTATGTGCATTGAATAAATAGAGGCCGTGACCGTGAGCTTCAGAGCGAAAATTGCATGCGTGGACTTAAGCTTTTTAGAAAGTAGGAATGCACGTAATTAGAAATTAGGAATGAAGCTGAAATAGAATTTAGGGAGTCGTAGCGGATTCTCGTGAGGAGGAAATGGAATTTAGGGAGAGAGAATTATGTGAGGATTTTTTTCTTTCTTTTATTTATTTCTTTCCCTCCTCTTATTTTTTTCTTTTTCTTTAATTCTATATTTCTTGCATATTGTTTAGCACGTATATCTATTCTAATTCCATCTTTGTCATTGGCTTCCTTGTCTCGTGGTCTTTCGTTAGAGATCAATATTAATATGTTTCTACAAGAGCATGAATTGATGCATAATTAGTTGGGTATTTAATTAATATGATCTAAGCAGTATAAACCTATTTTAAGCACATAAAAATATCTCCACATCAGTAAATATGATAAATTAAGCCCAAATATCTCTTCTTAATTCTCAAGTGTCTGCATGAAATTGTGACCTCAAATGCACTATGTATAATATGATAATGCTAAGAAACTAACATAATTAAGCATGTTATCTCTTTAAATTATGCACTTTTCACTATACAACTATATATACAATGTAATTATACTATAATTAGACTATTATACATACTTAAATATTTAATTAAGGATTTTAAATTAATTATTGAGATGTATTCGTATATTTACATGTTCTACTTACATATAAGTTAAGTACATACTATAAGCTTAGTACTATACATTATAAATAGGATTATAAATATATTTAAAATAAGTTAAAATATAAATTATTAGAATACAATATATCTTAATGTTGCGTCGAAAATCATCGTATCTAGGAAAATATCACATTGTAGTGTAGCGATGAAAATCAATGGGACATGTAAATTTGTAATGCCCAAAAATTCGTGAGTTTCGAGGTCGTTCGTAGGGAGCAAATATGGAATTAAATCACTAGTCGCAATAATAAACAATGAGCACAATAATTAATCACAATAAAGATATGTAATGAATATATGATGTACCCAAAAAGATATTCAATTAATAACAAATTGTATTGTAGAATCACTGGGACAAAGAATAATTAAAACCTAAAAATGGTGATTTGAATCACCCATTAAATCCATAATTAAGCATGAATCCCAAGGTCAACCATAATCTCAATGTCTCAATAACAATCAAATGTTTCAAGAGTGGTCTTCAACTACTTAACCAAGTCAGCACAGGTCTCAAATAAGTCTATAGTACTCAAAACCAATATCAGAATCAGACGTCAAATACAAGGTCAGACATCTTAAAGTCACCAAGCACAGTAGCATAAGACACAATCCTCTTGAAACACCTAAGTATTGAGTGGGCATGCACGCACTTCGAGGAGCAGCAGTGCAAAAACCTCCCTCCTCAACGACCTTCCTTTCTCTTCCTAACCAGGTAATCAGGTTGGGTATAGGGGACCAGACTCGTGGGCAGTGATCACGGGCGAGGTGTGAGAGAGAGTGAAGCAGGGACCTCACCCCCGGTGTCGAGGCAAACAACCCCTTCATAATTTCCTTTTATATGGCTTCATGAATTTGGTGTCCGCGATGTGGCATTAAGATGGTGCCCCCTTCTTCACTTGAGGCAGCGTGGCATCCTTCGATCAATTACTATTGTGCCTTGTTGCTATCATCAATTGAGGCCCCCAAGAGCTTCGTAACTTCAATACACAGCTTCTGGAAGTGGATGCGAGGGCAAATGTGAACGGAGCTCAGTGGACAACGGAGGAGTTGGTGATGGTTGCGATGGAGCTTCGGTAATTACTTGAGAAGCACAAAAAATGGCCCTACAGCCCAATTAAAAGGTCCATGAGCTTCGTCGTAGTGTGAGGAGTTTAATGGCGGTGGTGGTGAGGTAATTGGAGGTGTGGAGTCTGTGCAACGTCAGTGAGGGTGTGCGTGAGGTGTGGTGTTCGACGAGGTTGTGGAGTGAGCGAAACACCCAATAGATTTAGGGCTTTTGTAGGTGAAGTAAAGGTGGAACTTTTGGGCATGTTGTGGGGTTGTTGGGTGGTCAGATGTGGTCAGGCGACCACGCTGGAGGCATGCTGGAGTCGGGGAAGAAGCAAGAGGAGGTGGCGATTTGTTGATCGAATTAGGGTGAGAAGTGGTTGAATCGAAGCTAGGGAGAGAGAGGGAGTAAGAGAGCCTATCTGTTGGATGAAGGGAAGGGGTTTCCACATCGGCGTGACTTGCCAGATGTGAAAGAGATGAAGTCAGGCGAGCGAGATGGTGATGATGAGAGGGGGGAAGCTCTCGCTTTGATTAGCGAGTAGCAGACGACGTTGGGGAAGATCTTGAGCTACTTGATTTGACCATCGAGTGGTCAGAGGGAAGAAGTTGGGGATAGTTGCTGGAGTCACTGTGGAGGTGGCCTGAGAAGAGTGGAATTGAGTTATTTTGGCTATGACCAGGATTGAATTCTTGTAGGAACAACTTCAAGCTTACATAGAGCTTGAATTGAGTCTAAGTTGGCCGAAATTCGTGCATAGGATCCATGGTTTTTGGTAAATTGATTCCAAGAATCTCGGAGCTTGCTTGAGCTTGTGAGTTTACATTAGGGCATGTGACCTAGTTCAACTGATTGGGGATTCTCGAGAGATCAATCCCTCCAAATTTGGAAGGATTTGGATCGAAATTGGAGGAGAATCGAGTGCTTAAAGGTGGGTTTTCATGGGTTTGACCTACGGTTTAGGAAACCTAGAGTTTTCAAGTGACACGAAGCATTTTGCGAAGAAGACGATAAAGACAAGGACCTATGTGCGACAAACTTGAAACCTAGGGATTTGGATGTGAGGAATAGAGTTTTTAGGGACTAAAATGCAAACTAGGTTAAGATGGACTTTAATTGAGCCCAAATTTTGGTGTTGACCTAACTTAGACCCAAGGAATGTAATGGTGAACTTGGATTTAAGCTTTGATCATGTTTAATTGGGTAAATTGCATAGAAGCCCAAATTAGGGTAAATTCTCATCTGAATCTCTAGTCTAGGTCAAACCAAAGGTACCAAACCCTTTATAATATTTTTATAGGAATTTTAGGAGGTTTAGATTAATTTTTTATTGATCAGAACATTTTTAGTTCAAGTGGGGTTGACAATTAGGGTTTTTAGTCCTATTTTCGTCCTTGAAATGCGTGAAACCCTGATTTTATCAGTGTGAGCTCACTTTTTAGTCTTTTATGTTCATTTAACCTTCAATTAACCCCTGAGCAATCCCATGGTTAATCTACATTTTTAATGTGATGTTAAAATAGTAGAGTTAACCCTATTTCCTGTCTTCTTCTCAAATCAAATCAGAGTGGAATTATGGTCCTCAGGCGATTATTTAGGAGCATTTATCTCTTGATTCCAACTAATTCAAGTTATTTATGATGAATAATGGTGTTACCATTACTTACCATATTACTTAGTTAAATTATTAACTAAATTTACTTAATTTACTAATATACATCATTAACTTATATATATATACATACTAGTTTATATATATACTAGTTTACATATATAGAATACTAGATATTATAATTTAATAAATAAGATAAGTTACATTTAGGTTATTAATCAAAGAACTACGGAAATCATTAAACAATCACAATAAAGTGCTATTGATGAGTTTTGTCCCCGGCAATGATGCTAAAAATATGATTGTCGACGACTGATTTGCACTAAAAAGGGTGTTTTATGTGTTGATGGGGACACCATCATGAGCCATAACTAGCTCATTTTGACCCAATTAAGTCAGTAAATGCTCCTACATAACTGTTAGAGAGTCATAAGTCACTGCACAATCATTCTGAAGGAAAAATAAGAAACTAGGGTTAAAACTGTAATTTTTCTAGCATATCATGAATGCAGTACAACCATGTGTTTTCTCAGGGGTTAAATGAAGGTCAAATGATCTTGAAAAGATAACTAGTAGGTTAAATAATCAGAAAAGGGTTTTCACGTGTTCTGAGAATTAAATGACTTTTTAAAATCCTAAAAATAGACCTGCTTAATTAACTGAGGTTTTGATTAGGATAAAATTCACCTAAACCTTATAAAATTCATAATAAAATATTATCTAGGGTTTGAAACCTTCAATTTGACCATCAGAACCCGTTTTGACCCAGAATAGAGTCACAGACAAACATTTGCCTTAATTTGGGTTTTTGTATAAATTACCCAGTCAAACGTGGTCAAAACAAAAATACAACTTCACCATTGGATTCCTTATGTCAAAATTAGGTTTGTAACAAAATTTGAACCTAAGATGAGTTTGTCTTGACCTAGTTTGTAACTTAGTCCTGTCTGATTACATTTCTGCCCTTAACTTTCAAAATCTTTTCAAATAGACCCCTAACTTTATCTCGCTCTCACAAAAAAGGTCCCTGACGCCATTAAACCTATTCATACTTGCTTCGACGACCTTAATTTGGAAAGAACTCCCTGATTTCTTGACGAATCCCTTTCAAATTTGAAAGGGAAGTTTGTCAAGAAATTCCCTTCCTTTTGAACCCGATCGTAAGCCCCAAAACTTATCCAATCTCTTATGCGAACGTATGAGACATTTTGGTCTCAAGGGATTTCCCAATTCGAAAAGCCTTCCAAGCTTGGGAAGCTTGCTTCCCAAGCTCTAATCGCCCTCTGATGACCTATAAAAGAAAGCCCAGTCCATGCCGAACTTCTCAAGCTTAAATTCGACCAGAGTAACCCCCAAATTCTTCTCTCTCCTTTAGTCGAATTGCTCTTCAAGCTTCGACAACCCTCCTTGCCTCTCCTCGTTGTCTGACTGCAATACCAGCGGCGGATCCTCCTTCCTTGCCTTCTTCCGCTTCAAGCAACACCAACCGGCGTCCCTATCTCCTTCATCCTCGCCGTCCAACCCTTATCAGAGCAAGCTTCGTCTCCGACACTAGCCATACCGCAACCGACGCCAGCACCGCTCCCCGTCATCTACTACTCCTAAATGACTCCTCAACCTCCCCTCATCACAACAGCAACTCCACACTTCATTTCAACCCCGCCAATGCCCTCCGTGACTTCATCTTCCAACTCGCTGGTAGACCTCTGGCGAGCCCTGGCGGCTTCCATAGTTCACCTCCACCGCCGCTTCCACGCTCCACACCTCCGCCTCAACCTCAAGAGCAAAAGCCCTAACTTCGTTAGGTCAATTGCTCCTCCAGAACCTACACCCAACTCACACACCTCTAGCCACCCTTCTTGAGGTCGTCAGGCCTCCTCACACATGATCACAGCACACCACCACCATTACACTCACCACTCCATGGTGAATTTGCTAAGCCTTTTGACGCGACTGTGAGGCCCTTATTCTTGGATTTTAGGTTCCAACCTCCTTCGCCATTGACGCAGTAGCCGCGAGCTTGCTTGAAGCTCTAATTAGGTCTGCAACACTAGGATCTTGACTCCAGACAGAGTGGAATTGGCCCAAGAACGTATTTGCACGGTCAATTGGAGCCTTTGACCACTCCTTACGGTTGAATTGGGTGAAGGAAGGAAGTAGTAGCGTGCGCAAGCGAAGCAGGGATGTTTCGTCCCATATCGGAAACAACTGAAGCGACACCATCGCATATATTGAATTTGTGTTAGAGGATTATCGCCTCTAAACACGGGGTGAGGTCCCTCTCGCCCACGCACACTTGAGCCTCATCTGCGACACCTGACCCGCAGATCTGGTGTGCCTAACTCGCCTAAGTCTGCACTCCTTGGCTGTGACCATGCCCATAGCCCTGGACCCGGGTATGCGCCTACCCGATTACCCGACTACCCACTGAAAGGCCCTGGGTGGGTGGAGCCTAAGAGAGAAAGAGAAGGAGAGATCGCGTGGGTACGGGGGAGGGTTTCGCTGGAGAGAAAACTAGCTGACACTTAGCCAATTCAAGAATCCTTCCCCCTCTGTATGAAGTAGCTAAATAGAGAGAAGAAGAAAAGAAGAAGGGCTGAAGCTGAAGAAGAAGAGTAGAAGAAGAAGAGAGGGAGCCGCACAAGAAGAAGAGGAGAAGAAGAAGAAACAGAGAAGGAGAAGAAGGAGAAGAAGAATAGAGAAAAGCTGCACAGGAAGAGAGAGAGACCCTTGAGTCTCTAGCATTGTAGCACAGGGCTACTTAAGACGTCTGATACTTTAATTGCATATACTTGAGTCTTGATTTAAGTATTATTTGTGAGAAGTAATTGGTGATTTAAATCACCACTTTACTCTATTGTTTGAGGCATATTGATCATGACATTATTTGCAATCTTTATTCTTGATTTAAATTGTGATCTTGAGCTTTAAATTCCATATTGCTCTCTATGTTCGACCGTGGAACCTTTTCGAGTAATAAAATTTATTTGTTTTCAAAGCGATTTCGACTATACTATAACACAGTTTTTAACCTTGATTTCGCCATGACAACATGTGTCGTTGTTTTAGTAAAGGTGTCACAAATGCAAATTGATGTCACATCAATTTTATTCTAGGTTATTCACTGGAAGGCAGTTATTGATATACATCACTCTCTAAGTTCAAAAATGTTCTTTTATTTCAAAAAATGTTAATTTTATTTACAAAATGAATGAATAAATCAACTAATGAAAGAATTGGTAATTATTTACAAAAGAATCAATTAATATGTATTATAATGCTTGAAACAAATGTACAATAAACATGCATAAAAAACTAACTACTACTATACTATGTTAGTTATATATAACTAATGAGTAATACCTAAATATAGGTATAAAAATAACTAATAATTTCTACTATACTAAATTGTATTAACATACTAATATCTATAGTAACATATATGACATATAAAGTAACATATACATATGTCGCTAAAACCCTAGAAAAATATTTACATAAGGCAAAAATAGTTACCTACACTAACATATAAATATATATACAGTGATGGATCTATCTGTCACTAAAGCTCTTGGTTATTTATATACATATAGAACTCAAATAGCTATATACTCTACATAGATATATATATACTACTTATATACGTATATTATATACATATATATATTAATTACCATTATACATATACTATGTATACATATACATATGTTACATGTACACACATATATGCACATACACACAGCTGCATACACACTTAGTAAAATTCTCATGGCTCACTTAGCCAAACTTAAGTCGTCCTCTCTTTCTCTTAGACGTCTACAGTTTAACCCAAAAATTAGGTTTTCAAGTGGGTGGGATTAGACCTCTACTAGCAGTCAACCCTCGTTTAGATTAGGTTTAGTTTTATTTATTTTTTGGTCCAATATCAAGCACATACAGGCCTGCTACAGTGCGTGGCCCCCGACCAACTACTATACAAACATGTATCATATATGCTCGAAAGAGGAGAGGAGGTACGTATGTGTAATGGGGCACCCTGTGCCTGACGACTGCCGAAGCTTTGGTAGGAAATCAATTTATACTGCATTGAGCAGTCTGTGTCACACGATGTGGCCCTAATGTTGTGCTGCTTTAAGCACTGGATAGTGTTGCACTTGCATTCTGGAGTCGAGACTTTGGGCTTCGATTTAAGGGCCCTACAAACATCGAATTTTAAAATAAATTATATGGTTGTAAAGCCCTTACATAAGGCTATATAAGTGTACAATTAATTTAGAATTATTAGTTAATTATATATAAAAATTAGTTAAAGTTAGTTTATTATACATGTTAGTTTATAACTTAAATCCTTAATTAATGTACAAATTGATAAGTTAATCATTCAATTGACTTTATAAATAATTAATTAACTTATTAAGGTATTTATTATACATTTTTAATTTATTTTAAAACATTTAATTTAATTTATGTATATTTATATACACATTTGTAAAAGGTGTATACATAATTAAGTTATAAATACTATAATACAGTATAAATATGTTACAAATAAGATGAAAATAATTAAATTAATAATATACAAGTCTACAATCTGAATTACTTCAGTAATAACATAAATTACTAATTTATTTTATATTAAGTTAATAAATTACTTAATTAACTTAATAACTTAATTATCTATTGTAATTACTTAATTAAATTAAACTACAGGTATTATACAATACATAATATATAGTTAAATATGTATGTACAGTATTAGGTACAACAATGTACATGTAAATATTTTTATATAATTACTTAGGATATTATACATTTAGCTAATATAAATTAATAGATAATAATACAATAAATTTATATATATATATTAAATCATTCTAAATATTTAATTTAATATACAACATACATATATCTATAAGTTATTTATGCTCATTATATACATATTATACATGATTTACATACAGTTTAGGTTTAAGTTATATTTATAAATATATACATAGTGTATAGGGTATTTTTTGATATTTTTGGGGTTTTCTAATTTTTATGGTATTTTTATATATAATAGATGTAGGGGATGAGATAGAAATGATGAGAAGAGAGAGATGAAGTTCTTTTTGTTATTTTTGATGTTTGGTTCTGTTATTAAGTTCTAAGGTATACTAAACCGTTAGCGGTATGTTCTACTAAGTCGGGGCTTCAGATTACCTTAAAACTTAGCGAACACTTAGAAAATTTACTAATCCTATTCAAGATATCTTTATTTTATTTTTTTATGATTTTTATTTATTAAAAGAACCCATTTTAGGCCTTGAATGAATGTTGGAGGGTGGAACCTAAGGCAGTAAATAGAGTTCTAGGGGTTGGACTTGTAGTTTAAACACTTCACTATGCTCAACACATCACATGGAACGTATGTGAACATTTAAACATGATTTTCACATTGAATTTCATTAAAATCCCATGCTGGATAGTTTAAGCTTTAAACATGCAATTGACGGTAACTTTTAAATCCACTTTGCAAGTAATTCTCATCCAATTTAAGTCTAATTCAGGTACATGAATGCTTGTACATGAAACTTTATCATACTACATAGATCAGCTTCACAAAATTCCAATTTCCCAGCTTAGGTCACCTTCAAACCAACCAAACCAGTGGCTGTTGCTATCTGAACAGCAGCTACTACAACTGCTGTTGTTCTAATTCTAATCAGATGATGTTGCTGGTGCATCAACTCAAACAACGTCTTCACCAATTAGACGACTTAAACCCACGTTGTAGCTACTACTACAACCATTTTAGCAGCCAATAACTGCTTCTATTGCTAACCTTGCTCTTATCAAATCAATTAAGACTGATCTGATCTTAAATTTCGTAGGTCAGCTATTACTATATAGACTCAATCAAGTTACTACCATAAAAAATCCAAATCTAATTCAAATCTCAATCCACATCAGATTTACAAATCACCAAGGAAAATCTGACCTAAACTTTCTCTCATGCTATAGACAACATAAAGAGAAGGTTTCAAATCAAAGCTTGAAATCCACTGAAAACATTCTCCAATCTTCAAATGCTTGAAATCAGGAGTTACTCCAAAGAGTGTAGCTACTTTGTAGCTCGTTCATGTACTACTGTAGGAGAGTTTAACACTAAAATCACATATTCAAGCAATCGTTTAAAAACACGATCAATTTGAAAATCCATTCAAACTCAATTTCAAGAGTTAAAATCCTCATCAAATACCCCATCAATCTCATGAAACCGGTCTAAAAACTCTTCCAATGTTTGAAAACCAAAAAGAATTCAGATCAATCTCCCCAAAAAGTCCTTGAAATCCTACTATGCTCCTCATCTTACATTATAGACAATGAAAATGATGTAAATCAGGATTTCAAAACCATTAAAACTCAGTCTAAAAGTGTTTCAAAAGTTGTTTGATAGGTCTAGGAATCATTCAAAGCCAGATTGAAGCTCAAAGATAAAATATACTACAATCTAATCCCTATCTTACGCCATGGGCAATGTGAAGAAAAGAAATCATATCAGTCACTAAAATCCATTAAAAGCGAATCCCAAACCTTCAAATCTCTTAAAACTATTGTGTTTCTTCGTTCAAAACCATTAGAGGGTTAGTGTGAGCACATGAGATGAGTGAGAAGACCCTCAAATGAAATTGGGCACTCAAATCAGATCTGAATGCTCAAGAGCATCAGATCTCATTTGATGCCTTGAGGAGTGGGTGATTAGCGAAAAACATGCGAGGAAATCAGTGAACATGGTCAGTGTAATGTAGAGGAAGATCAGGGTATCAAAGTGAAAGTGGGAAATCACCTCTCTGATCTAAATTGATCAAAGAGGGTGAAAGTGCTTTAAACTAATCTAATCTACTCCATCGCTGATTCTGATTCCTAATCTACTAGCAGATCTAATTACACTAATCACTACTCTAAACTACTCTAGAAAGAAGGGAAATCTATCTACGAAAGTGGTAAATCTAGCTAACGAATGATCTAAGGTCCATTGGTCGGAGGTCGATGGCAACGAAATGGAGGAGATCCTCAGCTAAAGAAGGAGGTGTCCAAGAGCCAACAGCTGGTGACTAGAGGCGATCGACGGAGGGAGAACAACCTGGTCTGTCACTGCAGGTGAGGAAAGGTGGTGGAAGCTGAGGGGATGGATGAAGGGAATCACTCAGGGGAGAGGGAGCATTTCGACGTGCACACGAGCTCAAGGAGGTGTTTAACTAGCCTCAAGAGTGGATTAAGACACCACTATGGTAGATTTAGGCGCGAATAGGGCAAACGGTGGGATTTGGTTGAGAGGGGGTACCCGCGCATCCAAATCAAAGATCATCCATTCGATGAAATTTGAGGAGGATGGTGATTCTATGCGCAAAAGCACACGGAATTTGGATTTGGATCAACCATAGGATCAAGGATAAAAGGAATCGATAGCCTAGATCTCACATGTTCTACGGGTGAACAGTGCACCCAAAGCTACACCACAGCTACAGGTCTTTTGGAGATTTTGTGAAGATGCACTTAAGGGCGAAGGGTTAGGAAATTTGTACTCAGGCCCATAAGTGAAAAGAATGGGTACAGCGTGGTCCTTGGAGTCTATAAGAAGGTCCCTGGCGGCTTTCCAAAGAGTCCCTGGAGGTTTTAAATGTGATAAATGTATATGACCTAAGAACCTATATGTAATCTAATAAATGCAGGGTCGTAATGATGTCCGAATGCCACCAAATTTTTCTTGAGACCTAATTGAACATTTAAGAATATGATTTCTCTCTTAATTTGAACTTTTGAACTCAGAAATGTGTTCAATTTGCAAATGGATCATCAATTTACACCTTTGAATAGAATATCTCAATTTGTGACCTAATTATGCATTTTTAACATTGATTTGTTGTTTTAGGTCATTTCTGTTATTTCTCAGACTTAACTCATTTCATGTGTTAATTATGTAGTGTTTAACCTAGTTTCTAGCTTAACTTGGGCATATTAGCTATGATGAGCCATACTTCATTAGTTATTTATATACATTATACCCTATTTGCAAATAAATAATAGATTTATATAATTAGTTGCATACAAATTGATGGAAACACCATCATGAGCCATAACTAGCTCAATTTGATCTGATAAAGTTAATAAAAGGTCCTACATATCAGTCAGAAGGTCCCTTGGGCAGGTTGACTTATTTTGAGAAGGGAAGAATAAAAGGTTATTTATGCAATTTTACCAGTAATCCACAAAAAAATAGAACAACCACAGGTTATTTCATGGGTTTACTAAAGGTCAAATGTGCTTTAGAGTCTAACAAGAGGGTCCATGCAGAACAAAATGGGTTTTTCACGCACTTCAAGAATTAAATGACATTTGAAACCCTAAAAATAGACCTGCTTAACTAATTGAGGTTTCAGTCAAGATAAAATTCATCTAGACCCTTTAAAATTCATAGAAAAATATTCCCTAGAATTTGATACCTTCAATTTGACCATCAGAACCCGTTTTGACCTAAAACAGATTCACAGACGGAAAGTTGCCTTAATTTGGCTAACTACGCAATTTACCCAGTCAAACTTGGTCAAAACCAAAATCACTTCATCAGTAGATTTTTTGGGTCTAAATTAGGTTTGTACCAAAATTTAGGCCCAATCAGAGATCGTCTTAACCTAGTTTGCATTTGTCCTGTCTGATTCTTCCATTTCACAAGTGTCCCTAGTTTTTGAAATTCATTACAAACAGGCCCCTATTTTTGATGTCTTCTTTGCCAAAAGGTCCCCACCTCCTCCATGAATGCAGAAGTCCTATTCCTACAACTCCGGCAGCCTTTAATTAGAGATCTCTCCCTGATTTCATGCTCAATTTCTTCCAAATTTGGAAGATTCCTAAGAGATTTCTCTAGGATTTGAACCTATTCGTGGGCTCCAACTCTTTCCCAATCTCTCATGCGAACTCATGAGAGATGTGGGTTTCCTACTCCGGTGAACTTACCAAGCTCGGAAGCTTGGTTTCCAATCTTCATGCACCCCCTGAGACCTATTTAAAGACCCCTGAGAACAAACCGTCCTCTCTACGCTCGTTTTCGGCCTGGAATACCTCTCCTTCCTCCCTCTTCTCTGGACGAAAGGCCCCACCTCGTCTGGTGACTCCCTCCGACTTCATTCTTCATTCGCTTGCAATACCAGCAGCTGGATCTTCTTCCCTATCGTCTTACGTGTCTTAACATACCAGTGAGACGTCTCCTAACCCCATCCTCGTCGCCGTCCAACTCACCGGAGTAGCCTTCGTCTCCGATGTCGCTCCTCCTCGTCGTCCACTACCTACTCAGATCAACTCTCTAGCTTCGCTACTTTACAACTTCGTCTTTGCCACTCTGACTCAACAACTGCATCACCTCCCGCGAATTCATCTTCCTTTGCTTCGGTAACCACTCTGGCGAGGTCTTCCGCATGCTCCAATGCTCCAAACACCTCGCCAACCACCTCATAAGCTCTACCATGACTTACCCATCAAAACCCCTCTCCCTATTCGCCACTCCGCTCACCCGAATCATCCACTGAACAACCCACCTTCTCGCTTCCATCTCCGTCACTGTCCACCATCATCCACGCACGAATCACCCCACAGATGCCTCCATCACATTCCACACCCTATGGCGATCCTCTTGAATGTTTTAATTGGGGCCTAGCGCCCCTATTCTTGATTCCAAGTCTTCTACTGGACGACTTCATTGGCCGAGTTCATGGTGTTCTAACCACAAAGAACTCAGGTGCTTGCTCCAGGTTGCGCTGAAGGACCCCAGGTCACCCCCCAAGCCTTCAATTGGAAGCCACGAACTCGTCTCCGACAGCAATTGGAAGAACCATCTGGTAGAACTCGAATAGGTTGTGTTAATATGGTGAAATTATCGTTGAAGTGAGTATAGTGGTTAACCTAAATCAAGTCTGACCATCTTTTACAAAAAAATTTTTTTACCTGGCCTACTTAATTTTATCTTGGTCACTTTTAGGCCCAGGGTCGATCTCAGGGAGGCGGGGATTAAAGGTGAAGAAGTTTCTATGCCTTTCGTAAAATGTATCTCTTCCGTGCGTTTATTATGTTTTTGGTCTTTTTCTGTTTAAGATTTTTTTGTTGATAATATTGTCCTTGAGGCACACCCTCAAAATCAAGTTCTTGGCTATGAACCAAATTGTTCTTGGCTTTGAGCCAACTTAGGGTTTCCAAAAAGACTGGTCCTGCTATTTGCAAGATCGAGTACTTGCAAGACAAGGATTATCTTTTCTCTTTTACTTTTTTTTTTAATCTTTTTAATAGCAGGAAACAAAAGAGAAATAAAAATAAGGTAGGTTGCTTGTAGAGAAATAAATACAGTATATATATATTATATATAGGGGTGGGGGTGGAAGTGGAAATAGCGTGTAGCACAGTATCGAGTTGGTCCACGTCTAGTAAGATGCAACCAACAAGACGATGTGCTGTGTAGAGTGTGGGATGGATGTGTGGGAGTGTGTGCGGAGGTGCTTACTTTATGCGGGTATCGGGGAATATCAGCAACTAGTGCAGATATTCCCGCGATATAATGCGCAGTGGAGTGACTAGTGCAAGGGCATATGGATACAGGTAGGTGATGTGTATGTAAATATATATATATATGTATATATATAGATAGGGTTATAACTATATAGGTATATATGTAGTTGTGTATATATATATATATATAGATATATATATACGTATATATATATTTATGAATATATATATATATATATTTATAGCTATATAGATATATATATATATAGTAATATATGTATATGTATATGTATATGTATATAGATATATTTGTATAAGTATTTATGTATAAAGATATATATAGATATATATATGTATATATGTATATATATATATACATATATATATATGTAGATATATATTTATGTATATAAGTGATTGGATATATAAATATATGTGTGTAGAAGTGAGTTTATAAGGGTGTGTGTGTGTACAAGTGTGTGTGAGAGAGTACACGTGAGTGTGTACAAGTGAGTGTGTGTGTGCGCGTACTAGTGGGTGACTGTGAGAGAGAGCGGAGGAGTTAAGTCGTCTGGCAGAAGCGGGCATCGTTTGGTGGCTAGGGCACGCGCAGGCACACAAGGGCTATGCGCGGGCGCTGGAGGGAGCGTGCATACTACCTTCGCACGTAGGCTAGTGCGGGAATGTGAGAGAGAGGACAACGCAGAGCACTGCATAGCGCAGCGTACAACGCTACAGGCGGGAGCGGGCGCGGGCACAGACGCGGGCGACCGGCTGGAGTGGGTTGCGGGCGAAGAGAGAGTGTTGTGCCACCGGCTAAGTGAGAAACAAGCCGGTGGCTACAATGTCACGTTAAGAGGCGTGAACAGTGGCTACAGTGTCGTGCAGGAGCGGGCGACCGGTAGCGCCGGTTCTGCGTGCACGGGCACACTGGGAATGCCTGCGCACGCAGGGAGAGCTTGCAGACGTCTGCTGGTGTTAGCGCGGTGGCCTACGCGGCTTCAGGCGGTCGTTGCTGCTGGCTGGAGCTTCTGACCTTGAAGCTCTGGCAATGGCGGTGAGAGCTTCCAGCGATGAAAATAGAAAGTGAAACCACCACGTCCACCTACTCTCGAGGGAGCTGGGCGGTAGTGGAACTCACAGTGGTGGTTGTGGGACCACTGTGAGCTTTCTCCTGCCTGCAGTGTGTCTCTTCAGTGGGAAGAGATACTGCGTATGGAGAGGGTGAGGGAAGGAGGTTGGCCTGAATTAAATTGTCTGTATGTGGTGTGTGTTCCCCCCGCTCGGCGCAAGGGAGAAGGCAAGGCCTTTTAAAGAAGAAGATGCATGCCATTGCCATGTTGCTAGCAGAGCAAGTCCAGCCATGCTGCAGGCAGAGGAATGGCGCGAAGAGGTGCATGCCCCATGCCCTGAGTCGCGCGAGGGAGAAGATTTCAAAGTCAAAATAAAAAACAAGAGAATGGTGAATTTGCAATGCAGCCCTTGATGAAGACGTTAATTAGATGGCCAATTATTCGCATTATCCTCCCCTCTCAATAAATGCATGCATGTGTTTATTTACAAATGCAACTATAGTTACTTAAGATACAATGGTCGTGCTAGGAAATAACACAAGATGGCATAATTACTAGTGTATTTTTGCTGTGCAATCACCATCATCAGCAGCTTCTCGAGGAGAACTGTGGGACACTTAGTCCCACATTGGAAGTCACCGAGCCCTCAGTACGAGATAAGAGGAATTTGACACCTCGACCCCTCGCCCAAGACATGGGGGTCAGGTTCCCATTACCCGCTCACTTTCTCACCTACTCTCTCACACCTCGTCCATGACCAACGCCATGCGGACCTGGTCCTAAGTATCCGCGTACCCGATTGCCTGAATATCTGCCTAATTGAGAGAAAGAGAAGAGGAGAACAAGAGAGCGAGAGAGAGAGTGCGGGGTTAAGGGGGGTTTTGCCTCAGAGAGATCCTAACACTTAGCGAAATTTGAGAAGTGCCCCCCCCTTTGTGCGTGAAGAGAAAGAGGAAGAAGAGAAGTCAAAGCCGAAGAAGAGAAGAAGAAGCAGCAGCCAAAAGAGGAACAGTGCTTATGCACTGTCGCATCACAAAGAAGTGCACTGTGCACTCATCATGCATGGCATTTGGTTGATTGATACTATTGCATTATTTGATATTATTGTAACTAGGGTAAATTGGTGATTTAAATCACCATTTTACCCTAATCTTTTTGTATTATTAACATTTGCTCTTATATACATATCATTTGTGGTTGGAAATTTCATCGTATATTAATATCTTTTGATAGAATTGCAATCTTGAGATTTATTTTGCTACTTGCTCTTAGTGAACGACTTTGGATTTTATTCAAATCTATTTTCGCGCTATTACGACCCATACTACAACGCAACAACTTCTAAAACACCGTTTCAACGTGTAAACATTTTGGCCCTGTTGTTGGGGAGCAAGGCGTAGTTTGATCTCTGGATTGGGATTTCTAATTTGATACTAACTTGCTCTATCTCTTTTGACTGTGATTTGTGCAGGGAATCCAATCAAGAAGAGTCAGCCACGCACCAAACACTCCAGGGGCAGGTAAATTCCATTCCCTTTTTCCTTAAAAAACTCCTAATTCTGAGAAGATAAAAAAGGGAAGAAAATCAATTAAGGGACAACTTGCTTTTCATTCTTAGAATCAATCCTCACAAGTTGCCTCTTTTGTAGACAAACCCTAACCTTGATTTCTGCACCTACTTAGGGTTTAAGGTATCTAGGGCTATCACCTTCTTGCTTGAGCCCTAGGTACCAAATTTGGATGGAACTAATTGGATCAATTAGCGCCAGAATACGATTTCTATCCTAGGGTTGAGGACTCCACTTGCTTAATCAAGAATATATTCTCCCAACTTGTGTGTCCCAAGCCTTGCTTGAACTGACCTAATCAAAGCAAACCCTAAAATCAGGCTCTAAATCTCACTTGAATCCTAAAAGCAGGACCTAAAAATCTCAAAGGACAAACAGGTGAAGTTGACCTACCTTGCGGGGTCAACCAATCTTCAAAGTAGGTCACCTTGCACAAAAATATCTTAAAAGTTCAAGTGAAATCATAAGCACCTCATCTAAACTTAAAACTGGTAGACTTAAGAGGTTAAGTTTTTCATTTTGGTCTACTTGGACCCTCAGTTACAAGGATGGTCGAGTAGGGAAAACCCTGTAACCCGTGGGGATGCTCTACCATGTAGGGGTCTTTGCAGGACTCTCCCTTGCTGGCTACCTCGATAATTCTCAGGTGGACGACTTTCTGATCCAGGAGTATCATCCGCCCCGAACCTCTATAGTCATCCAAAAATCTTTGGGTGCCTCGATTGGGTTCGTCTGACATTCTATCTCTCATCTTCTCCATCGATGCATGTTTGGGAGGAGGTCCTTAAGACCACCCTTGAGGCCTCCATTAGTTATTCACTTTGTCGAGGCCAAGCCTCGACCTCTGTGTTTGTGTAACAACTTGATCATATTGACATTTCCTCTGATTCTAAGTTCGAACCTCCAATCACAACCATGGATCAGCCAGAACAACCTACCTTTGAACCACAACAATTCTTTGATTTTCGAGATCAGATCAATGCCTTCATCAACCCACCGCCCGTCCTTAAATGCGAGATCACTACAATCCCACGGCAATGGAGATCGAACCACGAATCAATATCCCTGCGGGAGGACCTGAGGTGGAGCTCAAGCTTAGTATGCTTCACATGACTCCAAAATTCCATGGCCTGAACTCCAAGGATCCTTTCCAACACATCAAGAATCTAAAGCATTTGGCCCACACCTTTGGGGCAGACATGCAGAATCGAGATGCTTACTCTTAAAGCTCTCCTTCTCTCTAGTCGACAAAGCCACCTACTGGTTTCAAACTTATCCACATGCGATCAACACATGGGAAGAACTTCAAACCACCTTCCTACGAAAATTCTATCCCATTGGTCTCATAAATGCTATGTGGCACCAAATCATGAACTTCTCCTAAGGAGTGGGAGAATCTCTGCACGAGGCATGGAATTGTTTTCTGGATCTCATGCGCAAATGCCCCCATCACGGAGTCCCGAAGTGGGAACAAGTCTAATCCTTTTACCATGGGCTCCATGATGACATCAAGCTATTGTCAATGCAACCTGTGGTGGCAGCATCATGGGTTAGCATGAAGACGAGATTTGGGGAATTCTCAAGAACATGTGTGAGAACTCCCTGAATAATGAGTCACTAGGTGCGTATGACTGGACGTCCACCCGCGCATTGACAAACAATCGCGGGGTACACGAATCTAGAGGCCTTTTCACATCTATTGATTTAGAGTTGGTAGCCAGTCAATTGGATAAGGTCTCCATCATTGAGAAGAGGGTGGACGACATCACTCGACATCTACACAAAACCACCTCTGCACCACAAAGCACATATACACACCCACCCTCAGATAGGGAAGCTGCACACAAGATCTACCACTCTCTGGGGATGGATACGTATCCACCTCCGCTTGATTACAGTTTCAGAGGCAACTCCGGGGCAACCTACCACAGTTGGGGGAACTTTGAACCCCCGTACCCTGATTATTCTGGAAATCCTCAGACCTGCGAGGATCTCCATGCCATCTAGAACAATCCCTTTTCCAATACCTACAACCCTAGATGGCATAATCATCTAAACTTTGCATGGTCAGGAAATAACCCAAATCCAAGACCTCAATTCCAACCCTGACCACAAAACCCGCGTCCCTATCAACCCACTCAACCAAGGCCCAATCAAAATTTCCACTCTAGACCACCTAAGGAAGATCAGACATCTTTGTTTCTCCAAACCTTAGTTGACATGCAAAAACAACATAAAGGAGAGATCTCTGAGCTGCGCAATCAATTGGCCTAGCTGGCAAGTGATCGCTAGCCGGGTGCACTCCCTTCTCAGCCTCTTCCGAATCCAAATAACGTGCCGAACAAGAGGCGCGCTATGAATCCAAATCAGGGCCAAGTCCACTTTATCTATCAGGTCCATTCTGCTCCATCCCTTGATGGGACGGGTGCTTCAACCTCTTATTCTGGCTTTCAGCAGTGTTGAAAGCAGAAAACTACGCGATCAGAGTTGGATTTGAAAAATCATCATTGTAGCTCGATTTGGGAAGCAACTCGTCAATAGATAAAATTTAACCGAAATTCGTAAAGAAATTTTGGGTCGAACACAGGGAGGCTACGTCGATCTAAAATCTGCGATTATATTTTTTTGGTATTTTTGTTTGAAAGTGACATAATTACAATGGAATTGATATTAACACTAAGAGAGTGAGTGAGGGAGAGAACAATCACTTGATATATGAATACTATTTTTACAAATAGAAAGCGGGAAATGATTACAGCTGGAACGCGAGAAATTCTATTTTTGAAAGTGATAAAAAGAAGGGAGAGAGATTTTATCCTCCTTGACGATTGCTTGGAGGACGAGCCGGATGGAGCGACGCCTGGAAGACGGAGGATGGGGTGGGAAGAAGGAGATAAAGTAGGAAGAAGCGGGAACGAGGCAGAACGTTGTCGTCGTCGCAGGATCCACTTCTGGAACGGGGGCGAGAAAACTTTGGATTTGGTTCTAAAGGAGCATCATGGGTATGGGACAAGCTTCTCTAGAGCTTTGGAGAGGGTAAGAGATGAAGGAAGGGATGAGAATTTTGTAGGGTAGGGGTATCTTTTATAGTTGCAAGGATTTAGGGTAATTTGGTCATTACATATTCAAAACATTAAATGAGGGGGTCTTTAGTGATGAAATTAAGCGTCACTAAAGACCCGATCATGGCTGATAGGCTCATATTTGTAAGCTAATTAAATGTCTAAATGCTTAAACATTAAGGTAATACATCCATTTATTTACATGCATTAGGATGTAAATAGATTAATTTATATTTCTGATTTAATTACATAATTCATGCATTACATTCATAATTAAAGGCATTTGGAATTGACTTAGAATGGCATGTAATTAGGTGCATTACATGCATTGTTTTAATTAACATAGAACTTAAGGATTTGTGTATAAATAATCCTAATATTTTATTTTATTAATTTTCTCCTTTCGCAGGTAACCACTCCACTTCCTCCTCCTGCACATTCACTCTTCGCCAGCTGCCTGCACTCAAGACCACCATTCAAGGAGCAGGAGAGGTGGATCTGGAGGGGGTAGCGGCGACTACAAGGGAGAGGAGGAGGCGGCTGTGCTCAGTGAGACATCGCCCGCCCCATCACCGTGCATCCGCCCATCACTATGGTCTCCACGGCCGAGCCTCGCCACACCGTGGGTCGGCGGAGTGACAAGCCGCCGTGCCAAGCTAGCGACCTCGGCCACTTACCGTGAGCGTGTGCCTCATCGGCCACGTGAAGAACTTCTTTCTTCTTTCTTTTTATTCTCTCTTTTCTTTTCTTTTGCATGATACTTCATCATCACCTTCGTTACTCTGTTTGCAGGCCTTAATGAACTCACCACTACCATCACCGCAGACCACCTTCACACCAAAGCAACCAGCAACAGCCGGCCTCCCCTCGTGCGCGCTCCACACCTCTCCTCATGCACAGTAGCAGCATGCAGCCCAGCTAGTCTCCAGCGCGCATGCCCTTGCTGCAACCCCTCGCTATGCCTTTGCCTGCCCGAGCAGTGTCCCACGCACATGCATAGCAGATGCGACCAGCAGTGCGCCCGCACGCACAGCCGCACGCGCCACTAGCTCCTTGTGCGCGTCCTCGTGCACACCATAGTGGCACAACCAGTGCACGTGTTCTCTCGGCTAGTGGCGTGCTTTCGTGCATGTGTTAAGAAGTGTCATTATAGTTCGCACTTGCAACGCCGATTTTAAAGTAAAGAAACGGATGTGAGTTCAAGTGTCGGTCTCAGGGAGGCGTGAAAATCGGATTTTCTTGTCACTTATTGTCACGAAAATCATAGAGTTTTGCTTGCGAAAAAGTGTGGGTGAAAAGCGAGAGAGAGAGAGAGAGAGATTAGGGTTAGAGTCGTTTCATTCTTTAACATGCAACTTGGATAGGAAATAAAGTAGACAACTGAATGGAAAACAACTTCATTAATCATGCAGCTTTAGCTCATCAATTACAACATTAGATACATGCTTAAAAATAAGTAAAGTAAAGCTTAAAAGAGAGGAAGAAAGAGAGAGAGGGAGGGCGGCGAGGCAGCCACGGTGGTGGAGAAGGCTCCGTCGGCGGCTCGTCATCTTCGGCGATTACAAAAGGGCCTAAAGCTAGCTAAGAGAGGGGTATAATAGTTGCAAGGGGAGTGAATGCCTTGAATGAGTGGTTGGAAGGGGTTTAAATAGGGAGAAGGGCTTTCCAAATGAAGAAGGGGTTTTAGCGACGGCCGGGACATCGCTAAAACCCTTCCAAAAACGTCAGTGAAGCTCCCAGCCCGTCGGTCACTCGCCCGCACCGTTCTTCCTCGCGCTCGTTCCATGGGCGCTGCATGAGAGCCGTCTGATCGAAGATCAGATGGCTGAGATCTTCGCCCGGGTGCACTCAGATCGCGCCTTGAGTGCGCGTGCACGCGCACGTGGCTGATCAGCGCCTGAGGGCACGCCGTGTGGTGCTATCGTCACCGTTCGCATGCGGATCTACGACTAAATTTTGTCCGCATGCCTCGCTGTCTTCGAATTCCCGCACCGCGCGGCTCGAACCCGCGTCACGTGGGCGCGGGCGTGCGCTTTAACCGTTGCGCTACACCTGCTGATTTGTCGCGGCGACCACGGGCGTGCGCGCGGTTCTCAGCCGTCCGATCAGAGATCAACGACTGAGATCTGATCTCTGGTTGAAGGTGGAAGCGGGTGCGCGGTGAGCGGGCGCCACGTGGTGCATCGAGGGTTGTTGATCATCAGATCAACGGTCAGAACTTCTTGGACCCATTGTGGGAGCTCTGGATGTCGGATTTGGCCGATTTTGAGTCCGTTGGACTCCGTTCGTCGTTCTGAATCCATCCGTGTTGTTCGATTGCTCATCTGAGGCCTGCTTTGACAAGTGCTCATACAAATGGCCGTTAATACTGTTTTATAAGCAATCTTGGTATATGATGCATGCAATGCTCCCATTCTACTTATGTTATGCCTTTTATTCTTAAGATGGGCCCTATTTAATAGAATTATCACCCCCAGATGCAGTGTTATCATACCCCCAGCTTACTCCTTGCTAGTCCCTAGCAAGGTTTATTCTAGCCTTTATTTTCTGTTAGAATTTAAGAAGTAATTACTTAGAGACTTCATCACTTGTCAATAGGAGGAAATATACTAAGTTCTTTATCTACAAAGACTAAGCAGTGCCTGGGTGTCTTCCAAAATACGAATCGCCTGAATCCTTGCTTTAATGTATATACATATGTATATATATATATATTTTAGAATCTTTTTTTGGAATTTAGAGTGGGTTGGTAACTTTTTACGGCTACCCAACCCACCCAAAACTCGGTCAAAAGCCTAAGTGCTAAGCATCTTGGTGTGAAGATTGTGATAGACTTACTCAACGGTAATTCAGATAGACTTCGGGTTTCTACGCCCCTAGGTGACCGGAAGAGGAAGTATTTTTCCTGAAGGTGTATTTGTTCGATTGGTAGCTTTCTCCCTACATTTGTTTTAATTGGGGTCAACACAAGGATTTTTCCAGTGTATATCTCCCTGGCTTATACTACTTCCCCGCTTCTTCCTTAAGTGTTTTGGTTCTTTTTGTACAATTACTGAGCTGGGTTCTGGACAACCGATCAATGGGCTGTTACCCACGATCACTTGCCATCCATACTTGTGCGGTGAAGTGTGGTTTATTTTATTTTCTTTTCTTCTCCCTTTTTATTTTTTTTTGTAGGTGGCTTCCCTGATCTCAAATGTACCTAGAGGCAATGAAGAAGAAGTGGTCCCATGGCTAGGCTCTGGACAACTTGCCAATGGGTTGTTACCTACAACAACTTGCCAGCCACGCCACCCTAGAGTGTTCATTAGCTACCCAATTTCTGTCAAAATCTCTGAGTGAGTCTGTGCAAGAATGTGTGCAGATGCTTAGACTCAAAGTTCTTCTGAGTTAGAGGGTGAGTTGATAAGTCGTATACTTATCACCTTATTTAATAGGTGGATTAGAGTAGCTTAAGGTTGCAAGGATTCGAAGCTAAATCCATATTTTAACGGACACCAGGGCAGATTAAGCCTGAAGGCCTGAAAAGTCTAAGTGTTCAAGTTCTTTTTGTATTATTTCCCACTATTGACAAGTTTCTAATGCCTAAGTTTCTTCCTAAATTCATTTTTTTTTTTTATTCAGATAGATTAAATGAGCTCAGGATCGTGCCATTGACCACCCCCCCATGCTTAAGTTGGACAATGTCCTCATTGGCAAATACATGGATGCAACAGGGGTTCAAAAAGATAGTACCTGAGTGACGTAAAGTACCGGATCAATCTGAATCCTTTGGGTTGCCTCCCAGGAAGCGCTGAGTTTAATGCCTCCAGCTGGGCGGTGCTTCGTGTCATCCCTCAATGAGGGTGACACTCTCCTTTGGGGGAACCTGGGCTAGGAAGTGTTTTAATCTTTGACCATTAACTGTAAAAGTGTGCCCAGTGTTTGGATCAGCGATTTCAACTGCCCCAATAGAGTAAGGCTTAACCACCTGAAATGGTCCTGTCCATTTGGACTTGAGTTTTCCCGGAAAGAGTTTTGGGCGGGCATCGAATAGCCAGACTTCCTGGTTAGGCTCAAAAGTCTTTCTATGGATGAGTCGGTCGTGGACGGCTTTCATTTTCTCCTTATACAGTCTACTATTCTTAAAGGCATCCTGACGAATTTCTTTGAGCTCAGATAATTGGAGCGTCCTCTGCGCACTGGCTAACTGGGAATCTATGTTACATTGCTTGACAGCCCAGTAAGCCCAGTGTTCCAATTCGACAGGAAGATGGCAGGCTTTGCCAAAGACCAAGCGACAAGGCGACATGCCTATCAAGGTCTTGAAAGCGGTCCTGTATGCCCACAGGACATCATCTAGTCATGTGGACCAGTCTTTCCTATCAGGCCTCACAGACTTTTGTAAAATGTTCTTGATTTGTCTATTGGAGACCTCGGTCTGCCCATTTATTTGCGGATGATACGGGGTAGCAATGAAGTGGTTAACCTCGTATTTTCTAAGTAGGGCACGGAATTTGGAGTGGATAAAATGACTTCCACCATCACTGATCATGGCCTTTGGTATTCCAAACCGGGAAAAGATGTTCTGCTTAACAAAGTCCATGACAGTCCTGTGATCGCATCAGCGGGTGGCAACGGCTTCAATCCATTTAGAAACATAGTCTACCGAGACTAGGATGTACTCGAAGCCGTTGGATGGTGGAAAGGGGCCCATGAAATCGATACCCCAAACGTCGAAGATTTCGACAATGAAAATGGGCTGGAGAGGCATCATATATTTCCTGGTCATGGTCCCCAGCGTTTGGCAGTGTGAGTAAGTCTTGGCAAAGTTGTGTGCATCCTTAAATAGGGAAGGTCAATAGAATTCGGAATGTAGAACCTTTGCAGCCGTTTTCTTTCCAGAGAAATGGCCACCACAAGCCTGGTCATGACAGAAGGAAAGCACACTCTAAACTTCGTTCTCAGGGATACACCTCCTGATGATCTGGTCGGCATAGAGGCGAAACAGCATGGGATCATCCCAGAAATAGTACTTGGCCTCAGCCAAGAACCTGTCCCGTTGCTGTTTGGACCAGCTGTGCGGGGGTTTGTCCTACAACTAGGTAGTTGACATAGTCAACATACCAAGGCAGTCTATTGTCTTGCACAGCCAAAATGTGTTCATCGAGGAAGGTGTCAGATAGAGGTAGGGAGGGTCCAATGTGGTTTGGATGAAGTCTAGACAAGTGGTCAGCCACCACATTCTTCGATCCGGCCTTGTTGCGGATTTCTAGGTCAAATTCTTGCAAGAGCAGGATCCATCTGATGAGCCTGGGCTTTGCGTCCTTCTTGGCCAACAGGTGCCGGATGGTTGAATGGTCAGTATAGATGGTCACGTGGGATCCCAGCAAGTATGATCGGAACTTCTCAAGTCCAAAGACTACAACGAGCAATTCTTTCTCAGTGACCGTATAATTTCGTTGGGCCTCGTCCAATGTTTTGCTCACATAGTAGATCACCACGGGTTTCTTGTCTTGTCTTTGTCCCAGGATAGCGCCTATGGCAAAATCTGATGCATCACACATAATCTCAAAGTCCTGGGACCAATCCGGGGGCTGAAGTACAGGTGCTATGGAGACTAAGTCCCGGAGGGTGTGATAAGCCTGGATGCAATCAGAAGACATGTGGAATATGGCGTTGTTGGCTAGAAGGTCGGTTAAGGGTTTGGAAAGCTTGGAAAAGTCTTTAATGAACCTTCGGTAAAAGCCAACGTGTCCCAGAAATGAGCGAATTTGTCGGACCGAGCTAGGTGGAGGAAGTTTGGAAATCAAATCAACCTTAGCCCGATCTACCTCGATGCCCCTATGGGTACAATGTGACCGAGGACAATTCCTTCTTGAACCATAAAATGGCTCTTTTCCCAACTTAACACCAGATTAACCTTGATACATCATTTCAGGATTTTCTCCAAGTTGCTCAAACAATGGTCGAATGAATTCCCAAATACAGAGATATCATCCATAAATACCTCTAAGTATTCACCCACCATTTCTGAAAAAATGGCTAGCATGCAATGCTGGAAGATAGCAGGTGCGTTGCATAACCCGAACGGCATTCGACGGAATGCAAATGTGCCGTACAGGCAAGTGAATGTGATCTTTTCTTGATCTTCTGGAGCAATTGCGACTTGGTTATATCCTGAATATCCATCCAGGAAGCAAAAATACTTCCGCCCTGCCAATCTTTCAAGGATTTGGTCAATGAATGGCAAGGGGAAATGATCCTTCTTAGTGGCTTCATTGAGCTTCCTATAATCAATACACACCCGCCATGCGGTGGTGGTGCGGGTGGGGATGGATTCGCCATGATCATTGGTGACAACGGTGAACCCAGCCTTCTTTGGAACCACTTGAGTGGGGCTCACCCAGGGGCTATCGGAGATAGGATAGATGATGTCGGTGTCAAGCCACTTGATAATTTCTTAACGACTTCCTGCATGTTTGGGTTTAATCGTCTCTGCATCTGGCGGGAGGGTCGTGCCCCATCTTCTAGGTAAATCTTATGGGTGCAATAGGTGGGGCTAATTCCTCTCAAGTTAGAAATGGTCCAACCAATGGCGGCCCGATGTTCTGAAAGGGTCGCGGTTAACCTGAGTTCCTGATCCTTGGTTAGATGAGAATTAATAATCACAGGGAAGGTCTGGTCAGGTCCCAGGAAGACATACTTGAGATTCTCAGGTAGTGGCTTAAGTTCGGGTGCGGGTGGAACCACAGTTGACGGAAAGGGAAAAGGCGGGAGTTTATCAACATCGATCTCCTCAAATGGTGTTGTGTGATGGTAATCAGCCTTACAAAGGTCCATGGGTAGTGACAGGTCAGAACAGTCATTACAGGTTTGGTGGTCTGAAACAGAACTAAGGGTGAGGCATTCCTCGACCAGAGTTTCCACGGGATCATGTTCCTCAACACAATCGCAATCAAAAGACTTTGTCGCCCGGAAGATATCCAATTGCATTTTCTTGTCTCCGAAGGCGATTTCCATACATCCCGTGTCACAATCAATGTTTTCCTTAGCCGTAGCTAAGAAAGGTCTGCCTAAGATTATGGGTGCGTTCTATAATTTTTCAGGGACTTCCATGTCGAGCACCAAGAAGTCGACCGGGAAATAGAAGTCCTTGACCTGTACGATTACGTCCTCGACAAACCCCTTCGGGATTTTCACTGATTTATCAGCCAGCTGGATGGTGACAGGTATGGGTGTCAACTCTGCGAAACCAAATTGGTGGTACAGGGTTGTTAGAATCAGATTGATAGAAGCACCTAAGTCCAGGAGCGCTCTATCAAAAGTCATGTCCCCGATATTGTAGGAAATCAGGGGTGCTCCTGGGTCAGTTCGCTTGAGCGGAAGGTTGCTTGATATTACAGAACTTGCTTGTTCGGAGAGCACAACCTTCCTAGGTGCTTGAGGTCTTGGCTTACGTTTGGGTGTACAGGCATCCTTTAAAAACTTGGCATAAGCCGGGATGTGCTTAATGGCTTCAAGGAGCGGAATATTAATCTGTACCTGCTTAAAGATCTCCAAAAGCTCCTCAATTTCCACAACATTCTTCTTTTTCTTGATTGTTTCCAAGGCCTCAGGGTAGGGTGTCTGAATGTGGATCAGATCTATTTCTGGGTCCTTGGGTTTTTCTGGTGCTTCTTCTGAGTCGGGTATTTCAACGGGTGGAGTCTCAGGGAGAGTCGGCCATTTGGGATCCTGGGTTTTGGTGCCGCTTCTCAAGGTCACCGCATTCGCAGAGGCATTGGGACCATGGGTTGATCCTTGAGAAGATGAGGACAAAGAAGCACCAAACCTAGGGGGTGTTTGTGGGGCTGGCTGGACCATGTGAGCCTGCTCAGGATTGCCTCGGAACCCTTGCAAATTGGGGCCTCTGTTAATTATGTTTCGTGAGTTTGGTTGTGGCTGGGAAGGTAGAGATTCTTGTTGTTTATAGTCCAAGAGATGGCTTAACTGTCCCTTTACCAAGGCCATTTCCTCCTGATGTTTCTGGTTCATGTCAGCCATCATCTTTAATAGGGTGTCCATTTGGTTTTGTGGGGGAGGGGCCGCCCTATTTTGATTACTACGCCCGCTAATTTGTCACGGCGACTGCGGGTGTGCGTGCAGTTCTCAGTCGTCCAATCAGAGATCGACGGTTGAGATCTGATCTCTGGTTGAAGGTGGAAGCGGGCGCACTGTGAGCGGGTGCCACATGGTGCATCGAGGGTAGTTGATCATCAGATCAACGGTCAGAACTTCTTGGGCCCATTGTGGGAGCTCTAGATGTCGGATTTGGTCGATTTTGAGTCCGTTGGACTCCGTTTGTCATTCTGAATCCATTTGTGCGGTCCGATTGCTCATCTGAGGCCTGCTTTGACAAGTGCTCATACAAATGGCCGTTAATACTATTTTATAAGTAATCTTGGCATATGATGCATGCAATGCTCCCATTCTACTTATGTTGTGCCTTTTATTCTTAAGATGGGCCCTATTTAATAGAATTATCACCCCCAGATGCAGTGTTATTAGCCAGTAGCCACCTCGCCCCACCTCTGCGCACAGCTCTTGCCCGCTCCCAACTGTGCTCCATGCCCAGCAGGGACGCCGCGTTCATCACCTCCTTCACTGGCTCCCCATGCAGCCGCATGCACGCACCTACGTGCTTGCCGCAGCAACACCACCTCTCCTTGCTGTGCGAGCAGCTCCCCCAAAAGCAAAGGCCACTACCGGAACCCACCTCCACAACTGTTCCATTCAGCCACCTCGGGCCACCCCGCACTTCGCCGCGACCACCATCGCGAAGCCCTCGCCTTACTCATTTCCTACGCCAAGTCTCACCTCCAGCCGTGGTTTGTCTTTTGCGCATGCCAAGCTCGAAGGGAATGCTCTGTTTCTTTCTCAATTAGTTATTACATGCAATGCCATTGCCACCATTTTATTTTTGGTTAATTAATATTTAATTGTGGATGTTTTATGGTACAACGCTCATGTTTTACATAAAATGCTCATTAAACATATCTAGCAATTGTTAACATATTCTAGAGGGGATTTCGACTCAGTGTTTGGGGGAAATTTTTGGTGAACAACTGTTTGTGACTTTTGCCAGTTTAGACGGGCTAGTGTCTCCTTGTGGATATGACCCACTCTCTTGTGAGTGGTTTATTTCAATTATTCTGATTAGTTGATTTTCCACCACTTAGAAATACAACGACAAATCTTCTTAATCATCATTTTCGAAAGCGAAAACTGACTTGTCAAATGGTGCCATTGCCGGGGAGGCAACAGGCTTAATTAAATCGCATTCATTCATTTGTTCACATTGATTCAAATTTTTGAAGCACATTTAACTTTGTATCTTGTTGTTTTGGTGAGAGTGAATACGTTCTGCGACACACATTCTACAACTCACCATCACACCAGCCATCGTGAGAGGCGACCCTTGACGTCGCCAGAGGAGAAATTGTTCGAACCACCTTGTAAGGAACCAGATTGCCAGGAGAGGAAGGATGACGATGTGATGATCATCTTTGCACATTTAGTCTTTGATTTGATTAGAGTAAAATTAAGACTTTAGACTTAATTTTCCTTGCACATTTTGGTTGGAGACCCTTATTATGGGGTATAGTTGAGGGGTTTGTTCCCCGACTTTCTTTTAGACCCGTGTTGGGTAACTTTTTCGGAGCATGTTCCCTTTTCTTTAGATTTTTACTTTCTTTTGTGTATTGATTTTATTTTTATTGCTTGTGCATAAGTAGCTAAAAAAAAACACGAGTTGCCTGCTAGAAGCTACCAGCCTTAGGACTACCATTTAGGTGTGAATGGGTGGCCTCTAGATTTTATTTTGCATTTGCATGCATCTCATTGAAGATTACGAGAGGCAAGGTACATTCTCTTTTACTTTTCATCCATATATTGTTCACGCATTTGCATCTAGATGTAAAGACAAGACCACCTAAATTATTTTGAAAGATCTAACAAGTGGTCACATATTTTTTGGAAAAAGGACTTTAAGTTAAGGAGGAACACTAAAAACCAAGGACTTGAATTGAGACATTGTGCTACGATTCAAAATTCAAACTCGAAATTTTTACGATGTATGCACACTTGTATCTCTTGCACCACGGCTCTCATTTAGGCACTCCTAGGTCTTGGAACTACTAGGACAAGAGCCCTCCTATCGTTGGATTCTGAAGTGTTCAGAACTTGAGATCAAAGGTTTTGTAAATCCAAAGAGGGGGATAGCCTGTCACGGATTTTTGGGGGTTGTTAAGAAGCATCGCGAAAGCACAGCTTCAAAGGAAGGCTTGGCCTACTTGCATCCCTTGATCTTGCATTGAAGAGAGAGTGAGAGCGTGGCGGGTCTTCAGACTTCTGTTGGGCTGATTTGGGTGGTCGAGATGGCACCACGTGCCGCCATCTTGGCCGTCCATCTTCTGTGTGTTGTCGATGGTGCCACGGATGTCAGATTGGACCAATTTTCACGTCGTTAGGCTACGATCGTCGATCCGAACCTATTCGTGCAGTCGGATTTGTCGTTTGAAGTGCGGACTGACACCATCTTGGCCCTTTATTTCTGAGCTTCCTCGGACTATATCTGGTGCTACGGATGTCCGATCGGGGCGATCTTGGAGTTGTTGAACTCCAGTCGTCACTCTAATCAAATCCGTATGGTTCGATCCTCGATACGAGGTCCTGATTAAAAGTCACCCTATCCCTGGCCATAAAAGGAGACAATTACTATACAATTTGTAGAATTTGACCTAAATGCATGATTATACGTGTTATGTAATATTTATAATGCATGATGCTAATTTGGTACTAAGAACATGTATTAATAGACATTTTTGGCTATTTAGATGTATGCATATCACACCCCCATTCTTATCTTTTGTTAGTCCCTAGCAAAAACTACATGCTATTTATAAAAGAATTATGATTGGATTACTCGGGCAAAAGTCATTTTCAACATTAAGAAATTTTTACTTAAGACCTGAACTTTCAAAGACACAACATCGCCTAGGTGTCTACCAAAATGCAGATCGCCTCAAGCCCTCGCCTTATTCAAAGAAGGATCTCTTTTTCTCTCTTTCTTTTCAATTTTTTTTTGAATTTTTGAGTTTAGGGTTTCGGATCGGCTTTCTACGGCCACTCAACCCACCCAAGACTTGATGAGAATCCTAAGTTCTAAGCATCTTTTTGTGATTGTGATAGACTTGTTGATTAGCAATCAGAATGGTCTTCAAGTTTCTATGCCCCTAAGTGACCTTAAAAGGAATTCTGCTTAAAGGTGTATCTATACGACTGGTAACATTCAACCTACTTTTATTTTTTTATGGGGTCAACACAAGAGTGAATCCAGTGTATATCTCCCTAGCTTATTCTACTTCTCTGCTTCTTCCTAAGTGTTTTTAGGAATTTTTAGGTCCATTTCTTGACCTGGGTTCTAGACAACCTACCAATGGGTTGCTACCCACGATAACTTACCAGCCATACTCGTGTAGTGAAGTGTGGCTTATTTCTTTTATTTTCTTTTTTTTCTTTTCTCCTTTTCTTTTTTTTTTTTGGACTTTCTTTTTCTTTTTTTAAGTAGGTGGCTTCCCTAGTCTAAGATTTACCTAAAGGTAGTAAGAAAAGAATGGTCCTTTGCTTGGGCTCTAGACAACCTACCAATGGGCTGTTACCCACGATAACTTGCCAGCCATACCACCCTAGAAGGTTCATTAGCTACCCGATTTCTGTTAAAATCGCCGTACAACAAGTCAGTGCGAATGGTGTGTAGATGCTTAGACTTAAAGTTCCCTCAAATCAGAGGGTGGGTTGATAAGTCGTGTATTTATCACCCCAACTTATTTAATCGAATTAAAATAGAATTCAGGATAGCAAGGACTCAATAAACAAATCCACATTTTAGTGGATACCCGAGCTAATTAAGCCTAAAGACCTGAAGGGTGTTAGTGTTCAGATCCTACTGTATTATTTCCTAAGATTGAAAAGTCCTAATGCCCAAGTATTCTCTCCTAATTCAATTTTTTTTAAAGAAAAATAAGTAGAATTTACAAGAATTCCACAGAGCTGACAAAATGATTCAGAAATTAATCCACCACCCCTTGCCTAGCTGATGTAATGTCCACATTGAGAATAAAAGACATGAAAGGAAGGGTAGAATGTAGAAGATATCACCTGAATATAATGCTCGGGTCAACTCTGAGTTAGACTGTACAACTGTTGAGTTTAATGTCATTATCTAGGCGAACTCCAGCCAAAGAAATCACAATGTGATTAGAGCAACCGTGTCTGAGACAGGTTCTGGAATAATATGGTTAATAAAAGGCTTTAGACATTGACTGTTGACTTTAAATGAATTACTCATCTTTGGGTCAAAGATCTGAACAACCCCGTTTGGAAATATCTGATCGATGATGAATGGGCCGTTCCATTTTGACCTAAGTTTGCTGGGTAAGAGCTTAAGTCGAGAATCAAAGAGCCAGACCTTCTGGTTCGACTCAAAGCTCTTGTGGGATATCAATCAGTCATGAAGAGAATTGGTCTTAGCCTTATAGATCTTGGCATTCTCATATGCATCGTTTCTAAGCTCCTCCAACTCAGATAGTTAGAGTTTCATGATCTTTCCTACTAAACTCAAATCCAGATTACACTGCTTGATTGCCCAGATTGCCTTATGTTCAATCTCTACGGGTAAATGGCATGCCTTTCCATACACCAGACGAAATGGTGACATGCCGATAGGCATTTTGTTCACCGTACGGTAAGCCCAAAGAGCGTCCTCAAGCTTTTGAGTCCAGTCTTTATGATCAGGCCTAACCATTTTCTGCATAATATTCTTGATCTCCCGATTGGAGATCTCGGCCTGTCCATTCGTATGGGGGTGGTAAGGTGTGGAGATTCTGTGATTTACCCTGTATTTTGCCAGTAAATTATGGAACTGGGCATTAGTGATGTGAGTACCACCATCGTTGATGATGGCCCTCGGAATCCCAAACTGACTGAAGATGTTCTTCTTGACGAAATCGATGACCACCTTGTGGTCATTAGTTCGAGTAGGAATACCTCGATCCACTTGGACATGTAATCAATAGTGACGAGAATGTATTGGTGTCCAAATGAAGGAAAGAAGGGTCCCATGAAATCGATGCCCCAAACGTCGAAGATTTCGACGGGAAGAATCGGGTTTAGAGGCATCATGTCTCTCTTGGTTACGCTCCCAAGTGCCTGGCATTGGGAACACGACCTCGAGAATTCTTGGGTATCCTTGAATAAGGACAACCAATAGAATCTAGATTGCAAAATCTTTGCAGCCATCTTTTTCTCAGAGAAATGTTCACCACATGCAGATGCATGGCAGAATTTGAGTATACTTTTGAATTCATTCTCTGGAACACATCGGCGAATAATCTAATCAGAGATGATGCGGTACAGTTCAGGGTCCTCCTAGAAGTAATATTTGGCCTCAAATTTGAGTCTATCTCATTGTTTCTTAGTTAAATCCCTCAGGATTTGACCAACGGCCAAATAATTTACAGTGTCTGCAAACCACGGAGTTTGGACACCTGATACTACAAGGATAGTCTTGTCCGGAAAAGTATTAGCAATCGAAATATCCAGACAAGAAGAATCACTCAGAAGTCTCGAAAGATGATCCGCCACCACATTCTATGCCTTGGATTTATCTTTAATTTTAAGATTGAATTCTTGAAGCAGAAGAATCCATCGGATAAGCCAAGGTTTGGCATCCTTTTTGGCTAAGAGATGTCTTAAGGCCGAGTGGTCGGTATAAACTATGACATGAGACCCTAAGAGATAAGCCCTAAATTTCTCCAAAGCAAATACTACAGTTAGCAATTCCTTCTCAGTAATAGTGTAATTCCTTTGGGCCTTGTCTAGAGTTTTGCTAGCGTAGTAGATGATAGAGGGCTTCCTGTCGATCTTTTGACCCAAAACAGCCTCGATTGCGTAATCAAAAGCATCAGTCATGATCTCAAATGGGCTTGTCCAAATCGGTGGTTGCAACACCGGATCACAAGTGACTGCCATTTTAAGAAAATCAAATGCCTTACGGCATGATTCGTTGAAATCAAACGGCGTATCTTTGGCGAGAAAGTTGCTCAGAGGTCAAGCAACCTTAGAGAAGTCCTTGATGAACCTCCTATAGAATCCCACATGACCAAGAAATGATCGAATTTGTTTGACAGATGTGGGAGGAGGAAGTTTAGAGATAGCATCAACCTTAGCTTTATTAACTTCAATTCCCCGTTCAGAGATTACATGACCCAAGACGATGCCTTCTTGTGTCATGAAATGACTCTTTTCCCAGCTAAGGACCAATCTTGTTTTGATGCATCCTTTAAGGATCACTTCAAGATTAGCCAGGCAAGAATCAAATGATTCCCTGAAAATAGAGAAATTGTCCATGAAGACTTCCATAAACTCTCCCACCATGTCAGAAAATATGGCTAGCATACACCTTTGAAAAGTCGCGAGTGCATTGCATAAGTCGAATGGCATCCTACGGAAAGCAAAGGTTCCGTAGGGATAGGTGAAAGTCATTTTTTCCTGATCCTAGGGATGGATAGGGACTTGATTGTATCCTGAGTAACCATATAGGAAATAGAAGTACTTCTACCCTGCTAGTCTTTCTAGGATTTGATCGATAAAGGGCAAAGGGAAATGATCCTTTTTCGTGGCTGTGTTCAGCTTCCTGTAATCAATACAAATCCTCCAAGAGGAAGTTGAACGAGTTGTGACTAATAAAAAAAAAATAGATTCACCTTTCTCATTAGTCACAACGGTAATCCCGGCTTTCTTGGGAACAATTTGTACGGGACTTACCCAAGAACTATCAAAGATTGGATAAATGATTCCTGCATCGAGCCACTTGATAATTTCCTTCTTGACCACTTCTCGCATATTAGGGTTTAATCTCCTCTGCATTTGGCGAGAAGGGCAGGTTCCATCTTCCAAGAATATTATATGATTACAGTAAGATGGCTTGATCCCCCTATGGTCATTAATGGTCCAATCAATTGCCTCATTGTGTTCCTTTAGGACCTTGATCAGTTTAATCTACTGCTCCTTAGTTAATCTGTCACTGATAATCATAGGGGGTGTCTTTTGAGGTCCCAAAAACTGATATTTCAAACTCTCAGGAAATGGCTTCAGTTCGAGCTGGGGTGGGTTTAGGATTGAAGGTAAAGATGATGCTGATGAAGATTCATCAAGAGGAAGAGGTTGAAAGTGAACAAAATCAGTAACCTCTTTAGAATGTGGTGGGTTTTCCACAGAGGGTTGCAGTTCAGATTCATCAAAATATGAGGAACTTTCAAATGCAAAAACTGTCATACATGTTTCAATATTCAAGTTGTCATCCTCAAGTTCCTCTATGAATCCACAATCCTCGAATTTGCTAATTGCCTTAAAAATATCCAATTTCAATTTCTGATCCCGGGGTTAATAGGGCAACACAGCTGGTGCGCCCGTTCCCCGTAAAGCGCTCTCTGTGCGGGGTGCGGGAGTTCGAAACTTCGCGACTAGCTCAGACGCGCATAGCGCTATTGCGGGTGGATGTGCCGTTGGTGTGTCTAGCCACCCTGACTCGACGTTGGAGAGTGGCTGTGGCTCTGACCACAGAGGAGCTTTGTGGCAAGCGAGTAAATTCGAGGCCCCTTTTGTTTCAAAAAAAAAATTATGATCCCCAAAGGCGATTTCCATGATTCTGCTCTCACAATTGATATTGGCCTTAGCGGTAGCTAGGAACGGACACCCCAGAATGATGGGGGTGTCCTTAAATTCTCAGGTACATCCATGTCAAGAACAAGGAAATCTACAGGAAAATAGAAATCCTTAACCTTGACAATAACATCTTCAATAATGCCTCGCGGATTTGTGACAGAATGGTCCGCTAACTGCTGCATTATTGAAGTCGGCCGAAGTTCACCTAATTCGAACTTCTCATAAAGAGAAGTCGAAATTAGGTTAATAGATGCACCTAGATCTAGAAGTGCCCTATCAAAAGTGTAATCTCCAATGACACAAGAAATCAAAGGAGCACCTGGATCTCTCTTTTTCTGAGGAAGGTGATGCAGGATAACAAAACTAGCTTGCTCGGAGAGTACCACCTTCCTCGGAACAGATTCCCTCGACTTACGCTTCTGTGTGCATAAATCCTTTAAAAATTTAGCGTAAGCTGGCATGTGTTTGATAGTGTCGAGGAGCGGGATATTGATCTCGACATTCTTGAATATATTCAAGAGCTCCTCGTTACTATCAATAGGGTTCTTCTTCCTAGGCTTAATCAAGGCTTCAGGAAAAGGAACATGAGTCAAATCTTCAGAATCAAATTCTTGAGCCTTGATTTCTTCTTTAGAGTTCTCCTTTCTCTCCTCAGGCTCTCCAGAATTTGGTAGATCAAAACAGTGTGGTTGTGGATCCTGAGTTTGTTTCCCATTCCTCAAGGTAACTGAATTAGCAGATGCATATGAGTTTGGGTCTTGGGGAGGGCTAGGAAAGATTGGAGGGGCATCATTAGCCAGAAACCTTTGATTTAAAGAAGCAGAAGAGGAAGGACCCTACTCAACCATTTGAGCAAGTGCGTGCGGGTCCCTCTGATTCCTGTACCCTTGGGCTTGATTGCCCGGATTCTGGGTATTACACTGGTTGGGTACGGATTGAGATGCCAGAGATCTGGGTTGACAAGTGTTGAACGGGTACGAAGCTACGCTAACGTGTTCGGTTTTGGAAAACCTGTCGTTGTAGTTCGAAAGCGAAGTATTCGTGTTCAACAAATAAAATTTATACCGAAATTAAAATTCCAGGTCGAACACAGGGAGGCGAACGTTTGATTTAAAAACTTCGCGTTTCTTTTTATTTTGTCACGAAGAAATTCAATTTAAACTATCTAAGTATCTACAACAAATAAAAGAGAGAGAGGGAGTAAGAGAGAGAGAAAGAATACTATACATGGAAATCAAAATGAGATGTAGAATAGACAAGGAATTTATCATAAAAGAGTTCGTTCGTTACAACTAGAAAACATAAAACAATTACTCTAGAAAGCATTAAAAGAATGGAGGGAGATATGTCCTCCTCGACGATTGCTCGGAGGACGAATAGACTACTCTAGAAAGCAGTAAATCTATACTAGAAAGCAGTAAAAAGAATAGGGAGAGAGAATCCTCCTCGACGGTCGCTTGGAGGACGAGCCGGACGGGACGAAGCCTGGACGAAGGAGAACGAAGCAGGACGAAGGAGGACGAAGTAGAAGAACGGGAACGAAGCAGCACGCCGTCGTCGTCGCGGGATCCACTTCCGAAGGGGAACGAAAATTGGACTTTATCTCGCGAGTAGCATCCCAGGTGTGGGACAAGCTTCTCTTGAGCTTTGGAGGGGTAGAGAAGAGAAAGAAGGGATGAAAATTTCGTATGGAGGGGGTCTCCTTTTATAGTTGCAAGGAGTGGGGGCAAAATGGACATTACATCTTCAAAATAATAAATAAGGGGTCTTTAGTGACGGATAAAACCGTCGCTAAAGCCCCGACGTCGCCGTCGCCGCCGCGCCCACGCGCGCCCGCTCGGCTGCCCGCGCGCGTAACGCCTACGCACGTCGCTTGCGATCGGACGGCTTAGATCGCGTTCGCGCCCGCTGCGTAGCGCACCGCCCGCGTGTGATCGCGCGTTACGCCCGGCGTCCAATCGCGCGTCGTCCTGATTGAGCGTGCGCAGCCGTTGGATCTTCATCTGACGCTCTTCCGCGCCCGCTCGCCCGCGCCTTCCACCCCCTCACCGTGGCTCGAACCCGCGACCTCCGCTTCGCCCGCAGCTGCGTCGCCGCTGCGCTACGCGGACGGAATGGTCGCGCGGACGCTTTTAAGCGCGAGCGACCGCAGCCGTTGGATCGAGATCCAACGGCGGAGAGGAGATGGTGCGCGGTCTTCACAAGACGCATGCGGCCGATTGGGCGGCTGAGATGGCGCCACGTGGCGCCATCTTGGCCGTCCATCTTCTGGAAGTTGTAGATGGTGCCACGGATGTCGGATTGACTCGATTTTTGTGTCGTTGGGCTGCGATCGTCGATCCGAATTCATCCGTGTGGTCGGATTTGCCATCTGAAGTGCGAATTTACACCATCCTGGCCCTTGATCTTCTAGGGTTCCCCGGTCTCTATCTGATGCTACGGATGCCTGATTAGGGCGATCTTGGAGTCGTTGAACTCCAATCGTCGCCCTGATCACATCCATACGGTTGGATCTTTGATCCGAGGCCCCGATAAAATATTTGCCCTGTCCAAGCACATAAAAGGAGACAATTAACCTCCATTTTATTCAAACTACTCTAAATGCAAGATGATGCATGTAATGCAATATTTATATCATGAAATGCAATCCTATGCTTAAGAACATGCATAAATAGACATTTTAAGTAGTGTAAATGTGTTTACATCATACCCCCATGCCTATCTTTTGCTAGTCCCTAGCAAAAACTATATGCTATTTATAAAAGAATTAGGTTAGATTATTTGGATCTGAGTTATTTTCAATCACTAAGAAATTGTCTACTTAAGAACTGCACTTTCAAAGACACAACAGTGCCCGGGTATCTGCCAAAATGCAGACCGCCTCAAGCCTCGCCTTATTCAAAGAAAAATTTCTTTTTCTATTTTTTTTTTTTTTTTTGGATTTTCAAATTTTAGGGTTTAAGAGTGGCTTTCTACGGCCATTCAACTCACCCAAGATTTGATGAGAACCCTAAGTTTTAAGCATCTTATTGTGATTGTGATAGACTCGTTGACCGGCAATTAGAACGGACTTCGGATTTCTACGCCTCTAGGTGACCTCAAAAAGAATTCTGCCTAAAGGTGTATCTTTACAACCGGTAGCTTTCTCCCTACTTTTATTTTTTAACGGGGTCAACACAAGGGTGAATCGAGTGTATATCTCCCCGATTTATTCTACTTCTCCGCTTCTTTCTGAGTGTTTTGGGAATTTTTAGTGCATTTTCTGAGCTGGGTTCTGGACAACCGGTCGATGAGCTGTTACCACCGACAACTTGCCAGCCATACTCGTGCGGTGAAGTGTGGCTTATTTCTTTTTGTTCTTTTCTCCTTTTTGATTTTTTTTCTTTTTTCTTTTTTCTTTTTTTTTTTAAGTAGGTGGCTTCCCTGGTCTAAGATTTACCTAAAGGCTGCAAAAAGAGAAAGGTCAGTGACTGGGCTCTGGACAACCTACCTATGGGCTGTTACCCACGATAACTTGCCAGCCATATCACCCTAGAAGGTTCATTAGCTACCCAATTTCCATTAAAATCGCCAAATAACGAGTCAGTGCAAAGAAAGTATGTAGATGCTTAAGACTCAAAATTCCCTCACATTAGAGGGCGGGTTGATAAGTCGTGTACTTATTACCCAAACTTATTTACTCCAATTAAAATAAAATTCAAGTTGGCGAGAACTCGAAAAACAAATCCACATTTTAGTGGATATACGGGCTGATTAAGTCCAAAGACCTGAAGGGTCTTTGTGTTCAGAACATAATATAGTATTTCTTAAGATCGAAAATTTTCTTAAACCCAAATTCTCTTTCCTAATTTTGATTTTTTTTTTTTATATAAAATAAAACAAATCTACGGAGCTGACGAATGAATTCAAAGATAAATATCCATCCCCCCATGCCTATCTAATGCAATGTCCTCATTGTATTAAAAAGACAAAACAGAGTGGAAAAGCGTAGAAAGCACCTGAATTGCATGGATATCGGGTCCGCTCCGAGATGAAAATGAAAAAGAACTCTATATGTGCTGAGTTTAGTGCCTTCAGCTAGGCACACTATACAAAGAAAAGAAATGAAGAATTCAGAAGTGCAGGTCAAAATTAGAATAAACAGAAGAATCCTCCGACCTGTCAACAGAGGTCCACAGATGTGGACCAGATTGTGGTGCAGACCCATCCCCCATAATCGAGAATATCTTAGGTTCTGGATAAAAATTACCCAAAACCTAAAATCAGAATGCAAGCGGGGTCGGGCCTGCGATTTGTGAGGATGCAACCCAAGGCCAAAATGTCGGGTTACAGAGAATTGAAGCTCAAAAGGATAATCGTTAAATGTGTGCTTGAGTTTGACATCCTCGAAACAAATGTCGTAAGGGTTCTGATTTGATGGTTTCAGCTTAAAAGGAACCCTTCGACTCAATCTTCCATTTCCTCCAAAATTAACTTCCCAAATTAGAACTTCCTCGCTCCTATCCTCCTCATTAAGTGTATCAAATTCCAGGACCTCTTGTATATTCATCACCCCGTCTGGAATCTCCAAGTCTAAATGATGTGGCAGAATCAAAATTGACTTGGGTCTAATTATCTCAGAATTAGAATCATCAATAAGCTCAACAGGGTGTAACTGATAATCAGGGCATTGAATTGATTCCTCCAGAAAATGCGATTCTGGATCCGTATCGTGTGCCCTAATAAGATCAGTTTCCTCAGTTATTGGGCTATCAAATGATCTATCAGATTCCTCAGGCCCAATCGTCTCACAAAAATCGTGATCTGAGAACTCGTGTGAGACTTCGCAACTTGAATCTTCACCATCAAAGAAATCAGGATCCGTATCAATGTATGTCCCAAAATCAGTTGTCACTTTGTGTTCCCAGGAGACATACGTTTTCTCGTAACCCGGCTCAGGGATCTCAGGTGAAGAAATCATATCATCCTTAATTGGTTGCTTTAATTCAATCTGGTCAGCCTCGTAACACATGTTCCCCCCAACAGGTGCCTGAGCAGGTTCTGTCATTGGCTTTCCTGAAGAGGGTTCATCCTGGGAATCATCCCAAGATTGAATCAAAGCAACCACGAATCTCATCCTCAATTTCGCTAATTTCCCGAGTAAAAACTCACCCGGGTTCTTATCATTAACATCCTGGAGCCAATCCAACAAAGACTTGTTTAAATCATCAATCATTTCAATCAGGGGCTCCAATCTCTCAATGCAAGGTATTGGCTGAACTTCTAAAGATTGTATGATATTTCTCAAGTTAGCCAGAACCTTATCTTGAACCTGATTAACCTGAACCAAATGAGTTGGTTCAGGATTAGGCGGGTTTGACATCAAAGCAGAGGAATTAATGAATTGAGATTCGTTATACCCTTCCTGAAAATAGGTCATTTCAGAATGTTCAAAGGATGGTGATGACCTAAAGGCAGTGAAATCAGAGGATGGGTAAGGATCAGTGTATCCTTCTTGATTGTAGATCGCATTAGGTTGTTCATGAAAGGAGGATGATCTATAATCGATGCAACTCTGAGAAGGATAGAATTGAGAATCAAAGTGTTCAGGGTCAGACCCTAAACACGGGGGTCCGGAATTGTATCCCCAATCCGAATTATCCCAACTAACTGATGGTCGATTACAATACGAGTTGGGATAATCGTCATGTTGAGGAAAATTTACAACAGGAGGGAAAGAGCGGGAATGCGTGAAATATGTGGAAGGATTCATGATACACAGGAGGAAGAAAGGTGCCCTGCAATACAAACAATCAAACCTGTCCTTAAATATGTTAGCCTAAAGACCTACAGACTCTCAAAACTCATCTTGAGATAAAGAAACGATTTGATCTACTTCCGTCTGTTCAATCCAACCAGTTAGAAGGAGGGACTGGGGAGAAGGTTCTTCCTTCAGCTTACGCCTCCGGTTCCTAGTGTACCCCCCAGCCACGATCGTTTGACTCTGCTCCCCTAGCTAGACATCAGATTGAACAGTAGAAACAGACTAATCGAAAATAATCTCGTTCTGGGTTCTGAAGAGCGAGTCCAATCCTTAAGGCCAACGTCTACTTTGTTTTATTTAGGGCTAGGTTTGAATGTGCTTTGGAATGTGATGGGCCCTTTAAATGGGTTGTGCCCTTAATGATTGATTGATTTGTGTGTAAGTGCACAACCAGTGATTTTCAAGCAAGATTGTTTTTGATGTGGTGAATTTTAAGATTCAAATCTTGCTTAGTAGCTTTTAGGATTCAACTTTAGGTGTTTTCAATCAAGTTTCGTTGGCACACCAAGTTTTACAAGCACAGGTGAAGATGTTTTCCTTTAAAGTTTAAAAAGAATGTGGAGTGCCTGGTAAATCCCTAAGAGTTGAACCTAATTGGCAGCTACTTGATGAGTTGGTTTTATTTGAAGTGGTGCAGCCCAAACAACTCAAACAACTGGCCTGATGCACCACTTAATTAGGCACACAAATGATTACCTAATCTGATTTCGACTCAATTATGTGTTTGGATGTGTGTACCGGCTCCTAAGATTGGTTTACCGGTTGAGTTAGAAAATCAGATGAGGTTGTGTACCTCTGTGAGATTTTTTTTTTATTTTTTTCTTTTTTTAATGTGGGGGTTGGAGTGAGTATGGATGTCAAACAACAAACAATCTAACCTTAGAGTTTATAAGAACACCTAGGTTGATTGATGTTTGAATTATTATGTGATGAAATAAAATCTAATGGGTGGGAGGTGGGGGATAACTTACAAAACCTTCCACAGCACTTTACTCCGATCTACCGCTTTTGCCTGTCTCGAAAGAGTACCTGCAATTACAATAAGAAAGGAGAAAAGTGAGGTAAATGATTTGTAAGTTACAAAACGCGAAGAGAAATCAAAGAGCGTTGCCTCCCCGGCAACGGCGCCAAAATGTTGAACGGGTACGAAGCTACGCTAACGTGTTCGGTTTTGGAAAACCTGTCGTTGTAGTTCGAAAGCGAAGGATTCGTGTTCAACAAATAAAATTTATACCGAAATTAAAATTCCGGGTCGAACACAGGGAGGCGAACGTTTGATTTAAAAACTTCGCGTTTCTTTTTATTTTGTCACGAAGAAATTCAATTTAAACTATCTAAGTATCTACAACAAATAAAAGAGAGAGAGGGAGTAAGAGAGAGAGAAAGAATACTATACATGGAAATCAAAATGAGATGTAGAATAGACAAGGAATTTATCATAAAAGAGTTCGTTCGTTACAACTAGAAAACATAAAACAATTACTCTAGAAAGCATTAAAAGAATGGAGGGAGATATGTCCTCCTCGACGATCGCTCGGAGGACGAATAGACTACTCTAGAAAGCAGTAAATCTATACTAGAAAGCAGTAAAAAGAATAGGGAGAGAGAATCCTCCTCGACGGTCGCTTGGAGGACGAGCCGGACGGGACGAAGCCTGGACGAAGGAGAACGAAGCAGGATGAAGGAGGACGAAGCAGAAGAACGGGAACGAAGCAGCACGCCGTCGTCGTCGCGGGATCCACTTCCGAAGGGGAACGAAAATTGGACTTTATCTCGCGAGAAGCATCCCGGGTGTGGGACAAGCTTCTCTTGAGCTTTGGAGGGGTAGAGAAGAGAAAGAAGGGATGAAAATTTCGTATGGAGGGGGTCTCCTTTTATAGTTGCAAGGAGTGGGGGCAAAATGGACATTACATCTTCAAAATAATAAATAAGGGGTCTTTAGTGACGGATAAAACCGTCGCTAAAGCCCCGACGTCGCCGTCGCCGCCGCGCCCACGCGCGCCCGCTCGGCTGCCCGCGCACGTAACGCCTACGCACGTCGCTTGATTTTCAGCCGTCCGATCGCGAGATCGGACGGCTTAGATCGCGTCCGCGCCCGCTGCGTAGCGCACCGCCCGCGTGTGATCGCGCGTTACGCCCGGCGTCCAATCGCGCGTCGTCCTGATTGAGCGCGCGCAGCCGTTGGATCTTCATCTGACGCTCTTCCGCGCCCGCTCGCCCGCGCCTTCCACCCCCTCACCGCGGCTCGAACCCGCGACCTCCGCTTCGCCCGCAGCTGCGTCGCCGCTGCGCTACGCGGACGGAATGGTCGCGCGGACGCTTTTAAGCGCGAGCGACCGCAGCCGTTGGATCGAGATCCAACGGCGGAGAGGAGATGGTGCGCGGTCTTCACAAGACGCATGCGGCCGATTGGGCAGCTGAGATGGCGCCACGTGGCGCCATCTTGGCCGTCCATCTTCTGGAAGTTGTAGATGGTGCCACGGATGTCGGATTGACTCGATTTTTGTGTCGTTGGGCTGCGATCGTCGATCCGAATTCATCCGTGTGGTCGGATTTGCCATCTGAAGTGCGAATTTACACCATCCTGGCCCTTGATCTTCTAGGGTTCCCCGGTCTCTATCTGATGCTACGGATGCCTGATTAGGGCGATCTTGGAGTCGTTGAACTCCAATCGTCGCCCTGATCACATCCATACGGTTGGATCTTTGATCCGAGGCCCCGATAAAATATTTGCCCTGTCCAAGCACATAAAAGGAGACAATTAACCTCCATTTTATTCAAACTACTCTAAATGCAAGATGATGCATGTAATGCAATATTTATATCATGAAATGCAATCCTATGCTTAAGAACATGCATAAATAGACATTTTAAGTAGTGTAAATGTGTTTACATAGGAAAGATTGGAGGGGCATCATTAGCCAGAAACCTTTGATTTAAAGAAGTAGAAGAGGAAGGACCCTACTCAACCATTTGAGCAAGTGCGTGCGGGTCCCTCTGATTCCTGTACCCTTGGGCTTGATTGCCCGGATTCTGGGTATTACACTGGTTGGGTACGGATTGAGATGCCAGAGATCTGGGTTGACAAGAATTAGCAATGAACCCTATTTGCAAGTTGTCTAGCGAAGTTTTCATTTGCTGCATGTGCTGGAGCATAGATCCTTTCATTTCCACCATCTGTCAGTTCAAATCAGCCTGCCCTACGGGTTGACGAGCATTCCAAGCTGGCTGATTGACCAGATTTGGGGGCAGTTGAGTGTAAACATGACCCTGACCCATTGGTCTTTACAGAGCATAGTTGCTAGGTTGGAATTGGCCTGCTGCCTCGAGTTTTTCTAGAAGTTAAGGTGGTTCCTCCAACCCAGATTATAAGCATTGAAGGGTTGGACCTAACGTTCTCCTGTACAGCATAGACATCCTCATAGGGTGAGGATGGAGAGAAAGAAAGGCAAGGCTCAAAGAAATTGGGATCAAAGGTCCCAGTTTGGAACCCATGGGGTTCCGAATAATGCTGGCTCATAGGTTGAGCCACATCCAGTTGATTCACAAACTCCCATCCAGAAGGAGCTCGCGATGAATGGAATCCCGAATTCTGGGATTAAGTGGATCGAGAATTGTTCATTGAATTTTCAGCCATCCACTCCTCCATCCTTTTGGTAACCAAGTCCACCTTATCTAGTTTATTGCAAATTAGTAACATATCGAATGGATGAGAGTCATGGACTTCATTAACCTTTGATCTGGGTTGTTGGGACCGATTAAAAGTATCCATGGAGGCATGATTGATTGAATTTTCACTCATCTCCTCAAACATATCTTACGCACTATCTGCGTCTTTGTTGAGGAAATTGCCTCCGCAAGAAGCGTCCACGTGATTTCTGAGTTGCTCTGTCAACCCATGGTAAAAGATCTACACAGGCTACCATTTCGCACCTCGTGGTGTGGACACTTCCGTAATAGGTCCTGGAATCGCTCCCAGGAAACATGAAACTGCTCCCCCGACTGTTGGGCGAAGGTAGTAATCGCCCATCTCAGAGCATTAGTACGTCCAACAGGGAAGAATTTCTTCAGGAAAGCCGATTTCAGATCATTCCATGTTGCAATTGAAATTCCCTACTTAGAGGGGGTGACGTCAGTGTGACGTAAAAAATGCGTAATTGAAATATAAACAATCTCACAAATAGTCAATCACACAAAGTACACAAGTATTTTTAGGTGGAAACCCAAACCGGGTGAAAACCACCACCTAACCCTCTCGAGTTAGGATTTTCCGATCAACCTAGTTGATCAAATCTACTAACCGAATCACTTTAAACGAGGGTGATTCAACCTCAGTACAACCACGCTACAAGTACTAGGGTAGCGTTCCTCAACCCCTTCTCTCCACGAGAAGGATTTTGTCCCACGAAGGAGACGGGAATTCGCAAAGCGAATACCCAACCAAAAGACAAAGGTAAAATAAACAACAAACCTATAGAGCCAACAAAGTAATAAACCTAAGCTTCTATAGGATTTAGGAAACTCCCCTTTGCAAGGAGTGCGTCGACGATGACGCGGTGCGTGAGCCACGCGACGGCGCAACTTCGCTCTCGTGAACTACGGCAGGAGAGCGGGTGCGCAACAGCTTGATGCTCTCAAGAGAATGGTGCTTGAGCTTGGAGAGCAAGAGCTAGCTAGGACACAAGAGAGTGGAAAGTGTAATACAAATTGTTTCTTGTGTATCTTGGTCTCTCTAGGTGTATCTTGGTGTGTAAAGGCTCCCCTCTATTTATAGAGGCCTTAAGAAGGCTTTGGAAGGCTTAGGAAAGGTTGTATAGCCGTTGGGAACAAAGCCCAAGAGAATCAGGCCGAAATCAGGACAATGATTACACTTGACAGGGTAATCAGACGTCTAACTCTGGCATCAGACGTCTGGAAGGCCACTTTAAGACGTCTGATTTCAAGGTCAGACGTCTGATTCTATGCGGGTTTCCTCCTGACTTGAATCAGATCTAAACATGGTTTTTGTTCAAGTTGATCAGACGACATACAGGACGTCTGGCACTATGCCCGGACGTCTGGAAACCAACTTTTCCTACGGAATGGATTTTCCAACCGTTGCAACGGCTAGAAAATCTCTGAGAAGAGATTTTGGGTCAGCCGAGGCAAAACGGTCATTTATCAGACGTCTTGAAAGGCCTAAGGACGTCTGATAAGGCTCTAACGGTAATAACCTTGAGTGCCTGCTAAGCTAGCCAACGGTCCACTATCTGGACGTCTGGCAAGTCCATCAGACGTCTCCTAAGACGTCTGGTATTAGGTCTGGACGTCTGATTTCATCAGACAGAACTAGCAATGTCCAGCCTAACAGATATCAGACGTCTGAAACAACAGTCAAACGTCTTAAAATACTTTATCAGACGTCTGATTTGGGAATTAGACGTCTGGAAGTGCTGTTTGAACCCTATATTGGTTTTCTAAGTATTCTACAGAAAACCTAAGTATCCTAGGGTTGTGCCGGTGTTCCTAGGACTACTGTTAGGGTACTTTGAGGCTCTTTAACATAATATTCTAAGGAAAATAAAAAGAGCAAGAAAATAAAGACAAGAGATACAAGAAAGGATTAAAAAGAATCCATCCTATTCTTCTTGTCTTCTATCTTCAATCTGTCGCTCCATGCGAACCTCCTCTGTTCTTCATTAAGCTCCTCCAATCCGTCCTGGATGCGAGCTCGAGTTCCGTCTAAACACGTCCACATTTGCAATTGACCTGAAATCTAGGACTCAAATTGCAAATGTTAAATAACACGTGTTTTGTTATCATCAAAATAAATGATCGTGGTGCTCTAGCACCAACAGCAATCAGCCTTCCTATGGTCCTGTACCAATGAGTGGCTTTATCCCTAAGAGAGTAGGGAAAGAGCCTCATGATCATCTGCTCTTCATTCATGTTTCGCGCCTTGGTGGTCTAGACCAAAGTGGTCAAGTCCTCCAAATGCTGAAACAGGTCTTTAGAGCCAAGCCCATGAAAGTGTTTGATTAGGCTTAATACTTGGGGCTTGATTTCTATGTCTCTGACAGGAATCTGGACGTTGGGACGTTCCTCGTAATTTGAAGGATCATAAAAATCCTTCAAGGGCTGAGCACCCTGCATTCTCTGGAACCATTCTTGTATTCTCTGCATTTGTTCCAATTGCCTTTGAAACATCTCTTGTGGATTCTGAGGCAGGGGAGGTTGTTGATCAGCCATGGAATCAATTTAGCCAAAATCCAATCTGCGCCTCCTAGAATACTCTAATGGTCCTTCCAAACTGGGATTCAATGACCACCTTCCCAGCATAAACTAGGAAAAGGTTGGAAGGACTGGGGATAAGAACCCTACAGCACAACAAAACAAGCCTGTCCTTAAGTGGGTTAGCCTAAGGATCTACAGACTCTCAGAATCCATCTTAAGATTATAGACAATTTACTCTACTTGCGTCCAATCAATCCAACCAGTTAGAAGGAGGGACTGGGGAGAAGATTCTTCCTTTAGCTTGCGCCTCAGGTTCCTAGAGCACCCCCTAGCCGCGGTCGTTTGACACTACTCCCCTACCTAGACATCAGATTGATTGGTACAAGCAGGTTAATCATAAACAATCTCAGACTAGGCCAACACCTACTTGATTTCATTTAGGCCTGGGATTATAGTGCTTATGGAATGTGGTGGGCCCTTAATATGGGTTGTGCCCTTAATGATCAATTGAGTATGTGTGAGTACATGCACAACTGGGGTTTTCAAGCAAGATTATTTTGATGAGTGGATTTTAAGGTTCAAATTTTGCTTAAGTATCTTTTAGGGTTTGAAATTAGTTTAATTTAATCAAGTTTCAGAGGCAAACTAGATTTTCAAGCATGGGTAAAGATCTTTTTCCTTTTGAAATCAAAAAGTAAAGTAGAGTGCCTGGTATTGACCTAAATTGAAAACCCTACAAGGAAGCTACTTGATGAGTTGATTTTAGGTTAGTGGCACGGCCCAAACAAATCAAACAATTGGCCAAAATTACACCACTGAGTTAGGCACACAAGATGATTAATCTAGACTGATTTCTACTCTTTTATATGTTGATTTACGTGTACCGATTCCACATATCAGAATCCCAGTTGAGTAGATAAAAATCAATTAGGTGATGTGCCTTGAATGTGGGCATATGTTGTGTGTATGTTTGATTTATCCCATAAGAAATATCTTTTTGTTGATTTTTTTTTATATGAGGGTGAGATGAATGTGGGTAGAAATCCAAGCAACCAAACTAACTCTAGGATTTATGTTGTGTTTGAATTAATGTTGTGCAAACACCTGGGTTAATTAGTGTTTGAATTAATGTTGTGAAATGAAATCTATGGAGGGGGAAGAATGGGGAGCACTTATAGTTGTCTTCAACTGCACTTTACTCTGATCTACCGCTTGAAGATTCCCTATTGAGGTATCTGCAAAACCATAGATGAGAAATAAAGCAAGTTAAAAAATAATAAAGTTGTGAAGCGACGCCAAAATGTTGAAAGCAGAAAACTACGCGATTGGAGTTGGATTTGAAAAACCCATTGTTGTTGTTCGATTTGCGAAGTAATTCGTCAACAGATAAAATTTAATCAAAATTTGTAAAGAAATTCCGGGTCGAAACAGGGAGGCTACGTCAATCTAAAATCCACGATTATATTTTTTTAGTATTTTTGTTTGAAAGCGAGATAATTATAATGGAATTGATATTAACACTAAGAGAGAGAGAGAACAATCACTTGATATATGATTACTATTTTTACAACTAGAAAGCGGGAAATGATTACAGCTAGAAAGTAGAAAATTCTATTCTAAAAAGCGATAAAAAGAAGGGAGGGAGATGTTATCCTCCTCGACGATTGCTTGGAGGACGAGCCAGACAGAGCAATGCATGGAAGATGGAGGACGGGGCGGGAAGGAGGATGAAGCAGGAAGAAGCGGGAATGAGGCAGAATGTCGTCATCGTCGCGGGATCTACTTCCGGAACGGGGGCGAGAAAACTTTGGATTTGGCTCTAAAGGAGCATCTTAGGTTTGGGACAAGCTTCTCTAGAGCTTTGGAGAGGGAGAGAGGTGAAGGAAGGGATGAGAATTTCGTAGGGTAGGGGTCTCCTTTTATAGTTACAAAGATTTAGGGCAATTTGGTCATTACATATTCGAAACATTAAATGAGGGGGTATTTAGTGATGGAATTAAGTGTCACTAAAGACCTAATCATGGCCTTACGTGCAAACCCGCCTACGCCCTCTCTCCTTCTTCGCGCCTCAACACAACAACCATGTTCTTGCGCTCTCAATCGTCTAATCAAGAGATCGAATGGCTTAAAGCGCTCGAACTCTTCTTCTTCAACCGTTGAGAGTCAGCGCTTGCCTCTCCTCAGCCATTGGATCTCACATCTAACGGCTTAGAATGCATCACACCCCCACGTCTGATCGAGCGTTTGCATCTGTGTAGGATCACACGTGCGTGAACTGCATGCATCCGTTGCGCCACGTCGCTGGCTCCTCGCCCGTACGATCTGCATCGAACAGCTGGAATCAATGGGCCCCACTCCCCGACTGAATTGAGACGCTTGAAGAGGCTCAAACCTGCGACCTCTGTTCCCGAGCATAAGGCGCGACCAATGCGCCAAGGCCAAGAGTTGGTCACGAGTTCGTCCAAGGCACACGTGCTTTTGGCCGTTGGATCAAGATCCAACAGCCCATATTGGATCTTGCGTTGAGGAGAGAGTGAGAGCGGTGAGTCTTTAGACTTCTGCTGGGCCAATTTGGGCGGTCAAGATGGCACCACGTGGCGCCATCTTGGCCATTCATCTTCTGTGTGTTGTCGACGGTGCCATGGATGTCGGATTGGACTAATTTTCGCACTGTTAGGTTGTGATCATCGATCCGAACACATCCGTGCGGTCAGATTTGTCATTTGAAGTATGGATTGACACCATCTTGGCCCTTGATTTCTGAGCTTCCTCAGACTATATCTGGTGCTACAGATGTCTGATCAGGGCGATCATGGAGTCATTGAACTCCAGTCGTCGCCCTGATCAGATTTGTACAGTTGGATCCTTGGTCTGAGGCCCTTATTAAAAGTCGCCTCGTCCCTGACCATAAAAGGAGACAATTACTATACAACTTGTACAATTTGACCTAAATGCATGATTATGTATGCTATGCAATATTTACAATGCATGATGTTAATATGGTACTAAGAACATGCATTAATAGACATTTTTGGCTATTTAGATGTATGCACATCAAGCAGCAGACACCTATCCTCCCTAGCCCAAACCAGAATCAGGCAAGATTAAATTTCGTCACCACCCATAGTGGCAAAGCAACACAAGTCCTACCTTTTCCTAGCCACAACTCGCCTAAGACTGTAGACCCTAACCCTAGATTGGTTATCCATGACACGCCCATCCTTGATAAAGAGCCTAAGCCAATTCTAGAGGAACCATCTGAGGTTCCATATCCCGAGGTCTTGAACAAGGGAAAGAAGAAAACCAAACCCGTGGCACTTGAGGAGGACCTAGTCTAGCTCTTTGAGCATGTCCAAATAAACATCCCCTTGATAGATATGATACACCATGTACTGACTTATGCAAGATTCCTGAAAGATGTATGTACACCAAAGCATAAGCCACGAACTAAAGGTGGGAACCTGATCATACTGTCAGAGCAAGCCAGTTCCATCATTTTGAGCAAACTCCCGCTTAAGGCAAAAGACCTAGGTACCCCTCTGATCTCCTATGCTATTAGTGATATACAGTTTGACAAATCCTTATTAGACCTAGGAGCTTCCATAAATTTGATACCCACATCCCTACTAGACCACTTTGAAGAATCTGAGCTAAAACCAACAAAGATGACTTTGCAGTTGGTTGATCGATCTATTAAGTCACCAAAAGTAATTCTCGAGGATGTCATAGTTAGGGTATGCAATTTTTACTTTCCCGTGGATTTCATAGTCTTAGACATGGATGCTCCTGAGAATTTGAAGAACACATAGATTATTTTAGGGAGACCTTTTCTGGCCACAGCTACGGCTAATATCAATTGTGAAGGACAAATTGAGTTAAAATTTGGGAACAAGACGCTAAAGATTGACATCCTTAAGGCCCAAAAAGGAATTAATTGTGGGGTTATCAAGCAGATCTGCGATATCGAATCCGTGATTGAAGAGCCCTTTGTTGAGGAAAACCTACTTATCCTTGATATTCAACCACAAGAGGATCAAACCTCGCTGTTAGAGGAGCCTAGACCAGACCTAGACACACCTATAATTCCTACCTTTACTTCTGAAATGCACCATGAACCGGCTACTGTTGCTGATAATCCTATCATGGAGTTGAAACCCCTCCCTGACCATCTTAAATGTCTTCCTGGGATCAAATCAGACGTTTCCTGTGATCATCAATTCCCACCTTACCTCTAATTAGGAAACTTGCTTGATTTTTGTCCTCCAGCAGCATTGGAGAGCCACTGGGTGGACTCTCGATGACCTGACTGGCATCAGCCCCTCATATTGCATCCATCACATCTACACCGAAGAGGGCTCATGACCATCCTGTGAAATGCTGAGATGCCTAAATCCGAACCTACAGGATGTTGTGAAAAAGGAGATCATCAAGTTGTTAGATGCAGGTATCATCTACCCGATCTCTGATAGTCGTTGGGTGAGTCCAATCCAGGTTGTACCTAAAAAGGCAGAACTTACTGTCATTACGACTGAAATCGGAAAGGCTATATCGACCCGTATAGCGAACTCATGGAGAGTTTGTATTGATTATCGAAGACTAAATACCTCCACGAAAAGGAATCATTTCCCACTGCCATTTATTGATCAGATACTCGAGAAATTGTCAGGAAATCGATTCTTTTGCTTCTTGGATGAGTACTTCGGTTATAACTAGGTGGCAATTCATCCTGAGGACCAAGAGAAGACTACCTTCACCTGCCCTTCAGGACATACGAATTCTGTAGGATGCTGTTCAGCCTCTGCAATGCACTTGCTACTTTTCAGAGATTCATGCTTGCCATATTCTCAGATATGGTAGGTGAGTACCTTGAAGTCTTCATGAATGACTTCTCGGTATTTGGGGAATCTTTTGATGATTGCCTCCTGCACTTGGTCCAAATTCTCAGGCATTGTATCAACGTGAATCTGATTCTTTCCTGGGAAAAAAGCCACTTCATGGTACCTGAGGGAATTGTCCTGGGTCACCTCGTCTCTGAAAAGGGCATCCAGGTTGATTGAGCCAAGGTTAATTTGATTTCCAAACTACCCATGCCTAGCTCGATCAAGGACATTTGCTCTTTTATGGGGCATGTAGATTTTTACCGTCATTTCATTCCTGACTTCTTGAAAATCGTGCGCCCCCTAACTAATCTGTTATCAAAGGATGTCCCTTTTGAAATTACCGAGTGCACTCATGCATTTGAGAGCCTGCGTAATCGAGTTACTCAAGCACCAATCCTGTAATCCCCTGACTAGTCTCTACCCTTTGAGATCATGTGCGATGCGTCTGACTACGTAGTGGGTGCGGTACTTGGGTAGAAAATAGATGGAAAACCCGTAGTCATCTACTACGCTAGCAAGACACTTGACGAGGCTCAGCCTAACTGCAAAGTTATTGAGAAAGAGCTGCTAGATGTAGTATTTGGCCTCGAAAATTTTTGATCCTATCTTTTGGGTTCCCATGTTATCGTATACTCGAATCACACCGCAGTGAGGCACCTCCTCGAGAAGAAGGACGCGAAACCTCGACTAATCCACTGGATCTTGTTGTTGCAAGAATTCGACCTCGAGATTCACGACAAGGAGGGAAAACAAAATGTGGTAGCTGATCACTCATCCCACCTCCCTTCTGATATCATCTATCCTTCCGGACCAATCATAGAACACTTTCCTGATGAGAAACTCTTGACTATCAGTGCAGGACTTCCTTGGTACACTGATTTGGTTAACTACTTGGTGGCACATTAGATCCCGTCTGATTGGCCGATGGACAAGAAGGGCAAGTTGCTTTCTGATGACAAGTGCTACATCTGGGAAGACCTGTACCTCTTCTGCATTGGTGCTGATCAAATCATCAGACGATGCATCCCAAAAGTGGAAATTCAGGACATTTTATCCTTTTGCCATGATCAAGCCTGCGGCGGACACTTCTCCGAACACAAAACCGTAGCTAAAGTCCTCCAGTGTGCCTTTCATTGGCCTACGATCTTCAAGGACGTATACAACTACTATAAGGCATGCACTCGTTACTAGACCTTGGGCAACATGAGCCACCACGATATGATACCTTTACAGCTGATTCTCATATGCGAAATCTTCGATATATGGGGGCTTGATTTCATGGGACCCTTCCCTAAATCAGACGGCTTCGAATACATTCTCCTCGTTGTAGACTATGTGTCTAAATGGATTGAAGCTATCCCAACTCGAACCAATGATCACAAGGTGGTGATCAAATTCATTCACCAGAACATCTTTTCAGGATTCAGTGTCCCACGTGCCATTATCTCAGATGGAGGGACTCATTTCACGAATGCTCAGTTCAAATCCCTAGTGACCAAGTACGGGGTGTTCCACCAAATCTCGACTCCTTATCACCCCCAATCCAATGGATTGGCTGAACTATTTAATCGAGAAATCAAGAAAATCCTTCAGGTCACTGTCCGGCCTGATAGGAAAGATTGGTCGGCTCGACTTCCGGAAGCCTTATGGGCTTATAGGATCACCCACAAAACCCAATTAGGCATGTCTCCATTCAGATTGGTGTACGAGAAGGCATGTCACCTCCCCATCAAAATGGAGCACAAGGCCTATTGGGCAGTATGGAAGTGCAATCTAGATCTTTCTAAGGCTGGAACCCACTGTCAACTTCAAATGAGCGAGATCGAGGAACTACGCAATGATGCGTACGAGAACTCGCAAATTTACAAAGAGCAGGTGAAGGCTTTTCATGACAAACACATATCTAGAAAGACTTTCCATCGTGGTCAGAAGGTCCTACTCTTTAATGCCAAACTCAAATTATTCCTAGGCAAGCTCCGATCAAAATGGATTGGACCATTTCTTGTTCGACGTGTTTTTGGAAATGGAGCCATCGAAATCAGTCAACCCAACCTTGATTCTAAACCTTTCATTGTGAATGGCCAGCGACTCAAGCCGTTCATTGAACTCACTGATACGAACTTGGCTGAGGTATCTTTTTTTTTTCTTTTTTTTGAGAGGGAAAGGAAAGCTATCGAATCACTGATAGCAAACGGCTGAGGTATCTTTTGATCTCCATTCTCCCTGAGCTGATTGCACCTAGTTGATGGTGTTAAACTCAGCGCTTAACAGGAGAAAACCCATCATCTTTTGAAAAACCCAAAACCCTTTTAACACATCTCTTTGCTGAACTCATATTGCACTTTAGGGTTCGTCCATTAGAACAGTTGACTCCACCTCTGGTACTTGTACCAGAGCTTGAAATCATCCACAATAGTCATCCTGACCTATTCACCCACCCTTTTTCCTTGTTCTAATGTATGTTCTAAGCTAAACTTGAACCCACCTAATTTACAATGAGGACATTGCAAATCGTAGGATGGGGGGTATTAAAAGTGCAAAACACTGTGAGAATTAATTCACAAAAAGGGTTTCATCAAAAAAATTAGATATTCCAAAAAATCAGAAAAATGAAAAAAATTGACAAATAGAAAAATGGAAAAAAGGGAGGTTGAGGAAAAATAAGAGCCATTTTAGAGAAAAATGAGAAAAGGAGGGAGGAAAAATTGAAAAGAAAAGAAAGGAGCAAAAAGATAAAGAAAGATATTGAGTCCCTTCAAAATAATATGGAACTTACCTAACCTCTAGGTTGGATCAAATGATGAATTAAGACCTGGAAGGCTAAAACTTAAGGGATTAGTGGCAAATACCGACCTTAGGCCTCTTAGATCTGATTGGATTTAAACACTCACATACTTGTCAAGATTCGGATTAGTCCTCAAGTGGTTGGGGAAAATGTAAAGCTTGTGCATCAGGTCTAAGGCTTATGGAGTATTCAGCCCTGTTAACTGACCTCTAGTTTGCGAGACTTGGTAACTTAAGCACCCTAAATCACACACAGTCTGGTTCAGTGAGCTTTGATAATGAAATCATGCCAAAGGGCATTTCTTCTATTCTGAAAATGGTCCTAAGATCTAGATTAGGAGCAGCTTGAAAACACAAGTTATTTTGGATGAGTTCTCGATGCGGAGAGGGGGGAAATTCCCCTCGAAGATGTGCAATAACATATCGTCTCCTCGGTGCTTATCTCCTAGGATATCTAAATATCCTACCGGAGGCACGTAAGCACCCTGTGCTAGTTCAGATGCCATGGGCGGGATTATCCCGAAATCTTGATTGTTAGGGTCAGGATTTAGCTACAGAACACCATGGGCGGCACTATCCCGAAGTGTCGAAAGCCAGGGTTCTGGGGGTTTCCATGGGATGTGCTATCTCGAAGCATCGATTGCCAGGGACCCTACGAGGATTGATGGTGGGGACAAGGAATCTGATATAGATCGTGATTAGGGCCAATCCGAATATGGATCTAAGGAAAAATTTAATGAAGAAAAAAGTGAGAGAAAGCTCTCCACAAATAAAAATCACCTTTTATATCTCTTTTACAAAAAATGCATTGGCAAACTGAACTTGGGTTAACCATGTTACAAGTGCGGGTGCTTTAACTGCCGGGTTCAACGAACCTTAGGTTAGTTCTTGCGGGCCTTAGAAACCTTCATGGCAGATTGAGGCGAAAGATAGTCAGGTCTGAGTACCTCTAGGCCTATTGTTGGTGTTAAGATCTGATTCCTAGAGATACGGCTGAGGAGGGCATCCTGACGGCTACATCCGACCTAGATAATTAGTTTGATTCATAGAATTTTGCTAAGGGACTAGCAAAATCTAGGCATGAGGGTATGATGGGAACACCATTATGAGCTATAACTAGCTCAATTTGATCTGATAAAGTCAATAAAAGCTCCTACATATCAGTTAGAAGGTCTCTTGGCCAGGTTGAGTTGTTTTGTGAAGAAGAGAAGAATAAAGGGTTATTTCTACAATTTTACCAGTAATCCACAAAAAGATAGAATAACCATGGGTTATTTCAAAGGTTTACTAAAGGTCAAATGTACTTTAGAGTCTAACAAGAGGGTCTATGGAGAACAAAACAAGTTTTTCACATACTTCAAGAATTAAATGACCTTTGAAACCCTAAAAGCAGACTCGCTTAAGTAACTGAGGTTTTGGTCAAGATAGAATTCAATTAAACCCTTTAAAATTCATATAAAAATATTTCCTAGGGTTTGGTACCTTCAATTTGACCATCAGAACCCCTTTTGACCTAAAATAGAGTCACAGACGAAAAGTTGCCCTAATTTGGGTAACTACGCAATTTACCTAGTCAAACTTGGTCAAAACCTAAATCCAACTTCATCATCAGATTCCTTGGGTCCAAATTAGGTTTTTACTAAAATTTAGGCCCAATCAGAGATCGTCTTGACTTAGTTTGCATTTCAATCCTGTCTAATTCTTTCCATTTCACAAGTGCCCTAGTTTTTGAAATTCATTACAAATAGGTCCATATCTTTGTTTTCTTCTTCACCAAAAGGTTCCCACCGCCTTCCATGAATGCAAAAGTCCTATTCCTACAACTCCGAAGACCTTCAATCAGAGATCTCTCCCTGATTTCATGCTCAATCTCTTCCAAATTTAGATGGAAGATTCCTAAGAGATTTCTCTACAATTTGAACCTATTAGTGGGCTCCAACTATTTCCCAATCTCTCATGTGAATGTAGGAGAGATGTGGGTTTCCTACTCCTGCAAACTTACCAAGCTCAGAAGCTTGGTTTCCAAGCTTCAAGCACCCCCTATGACCTATTTAAAGACCCCTGAGGACAAACCGTCCTCTCTACGCTTGTTTTCGGCTTGGAATACGCCTCCTTCCTCCCTCTTCTCTAGCCAAAAGGCTCCACGACGTCCAACGACTCCCTCCGACTTCATTCTTCATCTGCTTGCAATACCAGCGGTCGGATCTTCTTCCCTGTCGTGTTTCGTCTCTCAACATACCAGTGAGACATCTCCTAACCCCATCCTCATCGCCGTCCAACTCACCAGAGCAGCCTTCATCTCCAGTGCCGGCCATACCAGACCCGGCGTTGCTCCTCCTCCTCGTCGTCCACTACCTACTCAGATAAACTCCCTAGCTCCACTATTTTACAACTCCGTCTTCGCCACTATTTACACAAGTGACGAGATCGATTTTATAAAATAAGTACTGTGTCATAGTATAGTTGAAATCACCATGAAAACAAATAAGAATTTTTATTACTCGAATGTTGAGTCCGAGGTCGAACACAGGGAGCAAATGGAATTTAGTCACTAATCTCAATAGATGTAATTTGAACACTTAAAGTTACTCAAAATCTTATTCAAAATATAAAGTAGGAGTTTATGAATTGTAAAATGTAGCAAAATAGAGAGATTGAGAAGAATTGGATAAAAAGTGTTTTGACTCTTCTTCTCTTTGACTTGTTCTTCAGCTTCCTCATTTTCTGCCTTTCTTTCCATCTTCTTTCATTTGGCTTTGGTTGATGGCTTCCTTCTTCTTCTTCTATTCTTTCTCCTTCTTGGCTTCTCTTCTTTCTTAGCTTTCCTCTTTTTTCTTTTTCTTCCTTTCCTCTACCTTAGCTTTGCCTTTGCCTTTTCTTCAGCCGCACCTTCTCTGCTACAGTGCTTCTTCTTCCTTTCTTAACTTCTGCCTTCTCTACCTTTCTTCCTTGGCTTCTGATTTCCTTCTTTCTTTTTCTTCTTCAGCCGCACCTTCTCCTTCCTTCTTCTTTCAGCTTCCTCAGCTTCTGCCTTCAGCCCTTTGCTTTCCTTGCCTTAGCTTCCTCAGCTTCTTCCTTAGCTTCTGTGTGGCCGCAGCTTCCTTCTTTCCTTCTCTGGCTTCAGCTTCCTCTTCCTTCTTCCTTTTCCTGCACACACGAGTGCAAAACCTATCCCTACTTTCCCCCGCGTACACACTCTCTCTTTTCTCTCTTAGGTTCACTCTCCCAGAGCCAGTCGGGTATTTGGGTCGGGCCACGCGCACCTGGATCCAGGCGCACCGGCGTGGGTGGTGCGCGAGGAGTGTTGGGTAAATGGGTCAGGCAAGCCAGGTCCGCGGAGCGTGGGTCGCGGACCAAGCGGGTGAGCGAGCAAGGGACCTTACCCCATGTTCGGAGGCAACAAGCTTGAAACACAATTTCAACTTATATCACTTACCGTGCCTTAAACTTTTTGATGTGGGACTAAAAAGTCCCACCAGCTTCGCACGCACGTAGGAACTACGTTGCTCAATTGCTGTAGTTGCAAGACTTGCAGAGCCTATTTCCTGGTTGAATGCATGTGCGAGACCAACCTGTGTTGCCTAGGACCTAAGACCTAGAGCGCAGCTGCCTGGAACGAAGGAAGCACGTTCTCTCAGGCCAGCGCTAATGGCGGCGGAGGTCGGACTTGTGTTTCAAGCAATACGGCCTTGCGACCTCATTAGAACACACAAGCAGCTTCGTCGTGGCACGACGAAGGTGTCTAGGTGGGTGGCTGGCCGTAGGGCGGCCTAGGAGTGCGTGCTTAGGTCGCTTTGTGGCAGTGATGATGGGTGTGGTCGGGGGGAGTTTGTGGAGGTGATGGAGATAGATGAAGATGGGGATAATGGTCAGTGGAAGATGGCGGAGGTTCTGAGGGGTCTGGCGAGGTGGATGGAGGTGTGGAGGTGACGGAGACACCTCACCGGTGGTCTGCCAGAGATGGAGACGATGGTGGTGGTCTACAGTGTCGAGGGGTTGAAAGTAGAAATAAAGAAGGGGGAAATGAAGAGAGGAGATAGGGGAAGAGATCTAACCTAGTTAAGGGACGAAGGGGGATAGAAGGGCGGTTGGCGCATACCTGCCACCACCAGAGAAGAAAGTTCCAGTGGAGGGAGAACGGCGACGATGAAGAGGCTTTTGGCGCGTGTGCAAGTATGGTGTGACGCGGAGGAAGGAGGTGAAGATGACTCTGCCGCTGGTATTGTGGCAGAGCGACGAGAAGGAGGAGGAGGAATCATCAGAGCTTGCTGGACGCTTTGGCCGGAGGAGAAGGGAAAAATTGGAGGATTTTCTCAGGCCAAGCCAAGCTGAATCTGATCGTCTGGGAGAGGGGGTCCTTTTATAGGTATTGGAAAAGGCTCTTGTGCTTGGAAGGCAAGCCTTCAAGTGCAAGAATCCTTGTTGGAGAAGGAATGTGAGAGATACCCATATCTCTCGTGCATTCACATGAGAGATTGGGTGCGAATCAGATCTTGGAATTGCGTTCAGATGATAGGGAATTCCTCGGAGAATCTCCCTTTCAAGTCTGAGAGGGGATCTCTGAGGAATCAGGGAGATATCCTCCTCAAATCCTTGTTGGAGTAGGATTCCTCTGTTGTAATGGCAGAGGGACCTAATTGCAAAGAGTGGTGAGGAAGATAGGGGTGTCTACATAATGGTTTTCAAAAGCTAGGGGTTAAAATGTAATTGGGTGGACTGTTTTGCAAAGTAGGTCATGGTGACCTCCCCTTAGGTCCAAATTTTGGTATAAACCTAATTTGGACATAAGGAATCCAATGGTGAAGTTGGATTTTAGGTTTGAGCACGTTTGATTGGATATTTTATACAAAAACCTAATTTAGTTCAAATATCTATCTAGGACCCCTATTTAGATCAAAATAGGTTTCAAAGACCTAATTGAAGGTTCTAAACCATAGAGGATATTTTTCCATGAATTTTAGAGGGTTTAGTTGAATTTTATCCTAACCAGAACCTTGTTGAATTAAGTGAGTCTATTTTAGGGTTACAAAAACTCATTTAATTCTTAGATTGCACATGAACCGATTTCTGATTGAACCAACTCACTTTTTATCTTATTAAGATAATTTAAACTATGTTTAGCTCCTGAGAAATCCCATTGATGTATTGCAACGATAAAATTACAGTTTTACCCTTTGTTTCATATTTTCCTCTCAGAATAGTTATTCCTTGAATTAGGCCCTTCTCTTGGTTATGTAGGAGCTTTTATTCTTTTTCCTAGGTCAAAATGAGCTAGTTAGGGCTCATGATGGTGTTCCCATCAGCCACTCTGACTCGACCACCGCATCGCCTCCTGCGAATTCATCTTCCTCCACTCCAGTAACCACTCCAGCAAGGCCTTCCGCATGCTCCACCACTCCAAACACCTCGCCAACCACCTCATATGCTCCACCACGACTCGCCCATCAAAACCCCTCTCCCTATTCGCCACTCCGCTCACCAAAATCATCCATCGAACAACCCACCTTCTTGCTTCCATCTCCGTCACCGTCCACCATCATCCACTCACAAATCACCCCACGAACGCTGCCTTCACATTCCACGCCCTACGATGATCCTCTTGAACATTTTAGTTGGGGCTTAGCACTCATATTCTTGATTCCAGGTCTTCCATCAGAGCCCCACCGGCACAACGACTTCATTGGCTGAGTTCGTGGTGTTCTAACCATGAAAACCTAGGTGCTCGCTCTAGGTCGCGTGGAAGGACCCCAGGTCACCCTCTAGGCCTTCAATTGGAAGCCACGAACTTGTCTCCGACCATAATTGGAAGAACCATCGTCAGCAGCTTCGCAAGAACTGTGGGACACTTACTCCTACATCGGAAGTCACCATGCCCTCAGTGAGAGATAAAAAGAATTTACCACCCCGACCCCTCGCCCAAGACACGAGGGTCAAGTCCCCATTACCTGCTCACTTGCCTGCCTACTCTCTCACACCTCGTCCGTGACCCACGCCACGCGGACCTGGTCACAGGTATCCATGTACCCGATTGCTTGAATACTAGCCTGATTGAGAGAGAGAGAAGAGGAGAACAGGAGAGAGAGAACATGTGGGGTTAAGGGGGGTTTTGCTTCAAAGAGATCCTAACACTTAACGAAATTTGCAAAGTGCCCCCCCCTCTTTGTGCGTGAAGATAATGAAGGAAGAAGAGAAGTCAAAGCAGAAGAAGAAGAGAAGAAGTAGCAGCCAAAAGAGGAACGGTGCTTACGCACTGTAGCATCACAGAGAAGTGCACTATGCACTCATCATACGTGGCATTTGGTTGATTGATACTATTGCATTATTTGATATTATTGTAACTAGGGTAAATTGGTGATTCAAATCACCATTTTATCCTAATCTTTTTACACTGTTAACATTTGCTCTTATAAACATATCATTTATGCTTGGAAATTTCATCATATATTGATATCTTGTGATAGAATTGCAATCTTGAGATTTATTTTGCTACTTGCTCCTAATGAACGACCTTGGATTTTATTTAAGTATAAATTTTATTTGTTTTCGCATTATTACGACCTATACTACAATGCAACGACTTCTAAAACACTGTTTCAACGCCTAAACACAAATATACACATAATTTATTATACTTTACAATATTACACTATATATACATATATACACTATATACATATGACACTTTTAGGGATTTTGGGTATTTCTAATTTTTTATTTTTGCTTTTATAAGAAGAAAGAAAGAGGAGAGGAAGTTAGGAACAAGAGAGAAGAGATTTTCATTTTCTTTATTTCTAAACCTGAGAAGTCTAGAACTTCTGTAGGTATGTTCTTCTAACGAGAGGACTCAAAACCTAAATCTAAAGACACAAACACCTCAAACATACACACCTTTCAATTATTTATTTACATTTATTTTTTTATTTTCATATATTTTTTAGGAAAATGCTGGAAAGTGGGCTATTAAAGATCTAAAATTAATTCCAAGCCATAAAATTAAATTATTCAAAAATACTAGAAAGATAGATCTAAACATTAAAGGCTTCTAGAAATTGAGTGACCTCAGAATCAAACTCAATTCATGATTATTTCATTGACTATTGCTGACAAAGAAATTTACAAGGTTTTACAATGAATTACCACTTATTTCCAAGGTAAATAAAGTGTATCCATGTACTAGAAAGCTTGTTCTTGAGGGTGCCTGCAGATCTTACTTGGCCACAAACACAAGATCAAGTGTGATATTGATTGTAATAAAAATATGATACAAAAAAAATAATCCCACAATATACATAAAGATTTATAGTGGAAACCCTACGGGTAAAAACCACTGCCTAAGCCTCCCAACTTAGGATTTTCTCGACTAGACAACGCTAGTCAATCCAGTATCGTACCACTTGAACGAGGGTGGTGCAATCTCTTACAATGATCCTTTCTCTTACTAGCCTGAAGAGAAGCATAACAACAATAACAATGGATTTCTCCCAACAGCTTGGGATCCATAATCAAATCAACAAGTAAAATAAAACAATATAATCCTATGGAACCTCAAGGAAAGTCAAATCGGATTTTTGCAAAGGTTCGAATCGATGTGCTTTGGAGAGCATAAAAATAGAAGCGTAGAAGCACTTTAAGAGAAAGCAACAGAGCTTTTTTTCTAGATGGATTTCTCTTTGAAAGTGTGTTTTGAAATGAGGGGTGTGGAGCCCTATTTATAGGTGAAAATGGAGCATTCTTAGAATGTTGAGAAAAATCATTCAAACCAAATTGGTCAATCAATTGCTGATCGATCAAATATGTAATTGGTCGATCAATTGCAAGAAAATTGGATTTGACCATTAGGCTAATTTGGTTGATCAATATTCTTATTTTGATCGATCAATTGATTTGATCGATTAATTCTAATAACTTGGTCGATCAATACTATCTAAATGTTTATTTTACGATTTAGAAAGGTTTGTCTTTAATTTTGAGGTTCCTTACAGTAATTTTAGACTTAAGAAATATAAAAGAATTAAATTGACTAAAGATAATTTTCACTTTGATGCACGTGGAGGATAATTGACTTGATTTATGCAAGTGTGATCTTGAAAGATTAGTTCACAATAAAACATAATTTTGTCTCATCAAAATAAAGGTACTTACATTCTCCTCCCTTTCGATGATAACAAAATTACAATTATGCATATGAGAATAATAAATAATTACTTTAGAATTACTCATCCTATCAACATGCATATTTTACTCCCCCTTTTTGTTATCAACAAAAAGATATATCTCAAGTGGCTTGTTATTAATCATGCTTAAACAAGTAAAATTCTAAGAATGAAATTTACATTTTTCTCCCCCCTTTTCAAGTAATATTCTATTAAGCATGATGTCAAATTTATCATATGAAAATTATCAAATTCATGATAAGGACATGATGAAATTCACGATAGTCTAACACAATGACTATATCAAAATAAAATGAAGTGTTGAGTAAGAGTTACACAATCCAACATACATAACGATGCAATCTAAATGCTACTAAGAAAGTGATCTTGATTCTCCCCCTCAAACAATGATCCCTTATCCAGGTTTGATTTTTTTTATTCTTCTCCCCCTATCAAGTTGCTATCCCAATTTAATTAATTCAATACTTAGTCAATTTTATATTAGAAACTTATTTATAACTAAGCGGGTAATAAAGATTTAATGTTGGGAATCATACCTACTAAGATATAAGGAGTTATACCTAATAGTAGTAGCTAGGTGGAGGGGGTCTCCACCAAAAATATGGCATCCATTGACATTATTGGTTCCACCATCTTTCATAGCCAAATTGATGATTGTTGGCTTGTTGAAGGTTGTCCCTCCAATTGTAATTTCTATGTCGATCTTTCGCATAACCTGTAACACAATTTTCCATAAATCTTTTCAATACCCATATTCCTTTCTGTCCGTGGTTGTTAATTCCTTTCAAGTTAGAGGGTCCATTGGACTCTCCTCTCTTGCCCTTTTGATATAAAAATGCATGCCTAATCTTTGATTTTTCTTTTTAATGTCAAATTTTTCTACATATGTTCTAGTAGAATATTTGAGGTCATTAAGTGTGTCTTTAAATTGAATATATTGTTCCTTGAGATCTTCTATTTCTCATGGAACTCTACATTCACAACTCTTATTTCATATAATTCCCCTTTTTTATTTTCTAAATCTAGAGATAAACCATCTTTTTCATTTTCTAAACTTGAGCACTTATCCTTAAGTTACTTATTTTCCTTCTTTAATTTTTTAGCCAATTTGTATAAATCATGAAATGCATATAAGAGTTCATCTAAAGTAAGGTCAGAATTTACCTCTTCTTCGCTTGATTTTGTTGACGCCATGAGACATAGATGAGTAACTCCATCTTCAGGGCTTTATTCCTCGATATCTGATTCCGAACCTGGGTTAGAATCATCTCATGTTACTTCTTCGTTCATGGTTTCTTTGTGCATGATAGAGAGTTGGTTCCATATCTCATATGTACTTTTACATGAAGCAACTTTGTCAAATTCCTCTCTCATTAATGCACAAAATAGTGCATTCATGGCTTTAGCATTATTCATCGCTTTCTTCTCTTCCTTCATTAACTATTTTTCTTATTTCTTCTTTGGCATATATTTAGACTCGATGACATGCCAAATCTCAAAGTCTATCCCTTCAAGAAAAATTTGCATTCTTCTTTTCCAATAATCATGATCTGATCCGTCAAATAGTGGTGGTCAAAAAAATGATTATCCCTCCACAAAACTTGTTGTTGCGGTCATGTGAAGGTGAGGTGTGGCGTCTCCTTCACAGTTAGGCTTTGATACCAAATGAGGGTGCCTACGGATCTTACTTGGCCACAAACACAAGATCAAGTGTGATATCGATTGTAATAAAAATATGACACAAAGAAATAATCCCACAATATACACAAACATTTATAATGGAAACCCCTACGGGTAAAAATCACTACCTAAACCTCTCAGCTTAGGATTTTCCTGACTAGGCAATGTTAGTCAATCCACTAACGTACCACTTGAACGTGAGTGGTACAACCTCTTACAATGATCCCTTCTCTTACTAACCTGAAAAGATGCACAACAACAACAATAACGGATTTCTCCCAATATCTTGGGATCCGTAATCAAAGCAACAAGTAAAATAAAATAATATAATCTTATGGAACCTCAAGGAAAGTCAAACTAGATTTTTACAGGGGTTCGAATCGAAGTGCTTTGGAGAGCATAAAAATAGAAGCATAGAAGTACTTTGAAAGGAAGCACGAGATCTCTTTTTCTAGATGGATTTCTCTTTGAAAGTGTGTTTTGAAATGAGGGGTGTGGGGCCTTATTTATAGGTGAAAACGAAGCATTCTTGGAATGTTGAGAAAAATCATCCGAACCAAATTGGTCGATCGATTTTCATTTTGATCGATCTATTTACTTAATTGGTCGATCAATTGTTGATTGATCAAATATTTAATTGGTCGATCAATTGCAAGAAAATCAGATTTGATCGTTAGGCTAATTTGGTCGATCAATATTCTTGTTTTGATTGATCAATTGATTTGATCAATCAATTCTAATATTTTGGATGATCAATATTATCTAGATGCTTATTTTACGATTTAGAAACATTTATCTTTAATCCTGAGGTTTCTTACAGTAATTCTAGACTCAAGAAATATAAAAAAATTACATTAACTAAAGATAATTTTCACTTTGATCCACACAAAGGATAATTGACTTGATTTGTACAAGCGTGATCCTGAAAGATTAGTTCACAATAAAACATAACTTTGTTTCATCAAAATAGAGGTACTTACAGTTCTAGCATTAGACTCAACAAATAGAAATCTTCATCTAGTCTGTATAGTGAGTATGCTGCTACATCCAAATGAAGGATTAGATTGATTGTAAAGCATGTTCAGTGCATTCCAAACACGCTTTAAACACCTAAGATTCATAACTATGTGGATTACATTCCATAAAAATTTCCAAGATCATCAAAACTTACTTTAAATCTTCAATCAGAGTCAGTCAAAATTCACTCGGTTCAAAACAATTGAAACTAATAGTAAAGCATCTTCAAATAAGATTAAAGCTCAAACAGCAGTGAACTCGTTCCCAAAATGTGGTATAAACATTAAAATTCATCTTAACTCTTCATCCAAGTCACTATAGCTAAAATAAAGCCCTAGATATACAGTCAATCTATAACCTAGAGTTTGAATCCAAAAATCTCAAATTGAGTTCTAAACGATTAAAGTTCATTCTTAGATGTCGCAAACGTATATTACATATCCTAAAACTCTATGAAACTCAATTTACAACTTGAAAATCCCAATCTTTGCCATAGACAAAGCGAGAACGTTGGATCAAACTAGACTATGAAATCTCTTACATACCAGTTCAGAACCTTCATTACGATCTTTCAAATCTTAATCAAACCCAAATTAACATATTAAAATTGATGTGAGTGCATTAAGATGTCACCCCAAGTGGCCATTTAATATGTGCTCAACTAAGTAATATGCTCACTGAGAGATCCTGCACACTATTACTTAGTGTTCAGGAGCTCTGGGCGATTCTCTAAAACTAGTTGGATCATTATGAATGTCTCTAATCAGTGTTACTGATTTCTTTAGCAAATGCTCTCCAAGTGATGAAGAGATGAGGAACTAAATTGGAAATTAGGCACGAATGAATCAGGTGATGAAAATGTAATCAAAGTAGCTCAATCCCATCACATTAAATCCAATTAAAACAATATTGACTCAATTTGATTGATTAAAATCAATTAAAATAGGATTGCTCTCAGAATTCTTCAATCAACCACAAAAACCAAATCAACTTCAATCAATTGAATCTAATCCAATTCAAAGCACAAGGATGGTCCTTGTGATCTTCTAGAGTGAATGAGATGACCCTCAAGTGGGATTGAGCCCAATTTAGATCTGAAAGCTAGAGAGCTTTAGATCTAAATTGGCTTTGAAGGATGGACTAGTCTGATGATCAAAATAGCAAGGAAAACAGTAAGAATTGATCGTGAAATATAAAGGAAAGCTTGTGATCAAACTGGGTGGGTGAACTCAACTCTCTGATCAGGATTAATTAGAGAGGTTTGATCAAGGGAGACTAATAGCTAGAGCTAATCTACACCTAATCTAACACAATTGAACAACAATTGCTAATCTAGACTACCCAATTAAACTAAGAATGCATGCAAATCTATCTAGGAAAGCAATTAAAATTCTAATCTAATTGGATGAAAAGGGACCTTTGGGTTATAGCTGGTCACTGTAGTGACGAAATGGGAGAGACCTCCCGTGGAAGAATGGGATCCTTGATCCACAATGGGTTGCTGCGGCGACGAAAGGGTAGGAGACACCACTACTGTCACCAGTGGTCAAAGAAGGGGACTTAGGAGCTGGAGGGGTAGACGATGACCACGCTTAGGGGGGAAGGAGCTGGTGGCTCACATAGGGGGCTATGGAGGTCTTTAAATAAGTGTGAGGGAGCTCTGAGTCATCGGCAACAGTAGGTGAGGGCTGTTGAGAGTGAAGGGTGGAGAGAAGATCGACCATAGATCAGATGGATCAAGGAATGGACGGTCAGTGTTGGTTGATGTAATGACCCGTTGCCTTCTTAGTCGGATAAGGTGTTTGGAGTTTCGGTCAGACGTCTGTCTAGACGTTTAGACACATGCTTGGACGTCTGAAAGTGAGATTTGTGTACCAACTTTTTTTGCTCTGCGTGCGGGCGACACGTAGAGACCTCTCTCTCTACCGCACCCCCCCACCACAAAACCCTAACTCACCCTATTTAAGCCCCCCCTTCCCTTCTTCTCACCCCCTCACACCACTCTCTTGCCACCACCACCACCTTCAGCGTCTCCCTCTTGTGGCCGTGGGGAGGGAGGACGAGAGTGACGAGAGAGGGGGCGAGCGAGGGAGAACAAGAGGGGGAAAGGAAGAGAGAGGAAGGAAGAGAGCGTGAAGGTTGGAGGACCTTCGGGAGCTCAGCGGAGCTCACACGACCAGCGGCGGCCGCGCACGCAAGGAGGAAGGGCTCAAGGAGGCAGCCTCCCAGTCCTCTGCAGCTGCTGAAGCTACTACGACACGCTGCGGGCGACGTCGCGAGGAGAGAAGCATTACAGAGCAAGTTCTGGTACTGAAAGTTTTCCAGTATCAGATGTCTGGGTTATCGTCCAAATGGCTGGCTAGGCACCAGGACGTCTAGAGCTGAGGCCAGATGTCTGAAAGAACAATATCGCGCGAGGTACTTGCTCCTACGCTACTTTTCGCCATGCAGACGTAGTGTAGGGAATGTTGGGCTAAATTTGTGCTTGCATTTTCGTACACAGGTGAAGGCTTTGGGAAGGCACGCGGTACGCTTTCCCAAGTACCTTTGGATGTCTGATTGCATTACTAGACGTCTGACGGTCCTTCCAGATGACTGGAAGGAGGGTGAGACGTCTGGAGTTGCCCTCAGAAGATCGCAGAAGGATCCAGATGTCTGAGCACACTGCAAGAAACACAAGGTGAGACCTAACGTCTTTTAAGTCGTCTGGGACTAGTCCCAGACGTCTGATTTTGGTTAGTAACCGTGTTTTTGGCCCGTTTATGGTCCAAACAGAATCAAATTTTCTCAAACAAAGTACCACTGTTTTCCACTCGAGTTCCTCTACGTGTTCGTGTTGAGTATTTACTATTTTGATCTCGTCTAATGTAATTAGTCACTGGTACAAGTTACCAGCCGGTGGCGTATTTGGGGCCCGCGGAGACGACGAGATCTGCAGCATAGGCCCCCATTCCTCCTATGATACCCAGTAGAGTGGTTTATTGCAATTATTAAGATATGAATAAAGAATATTTCTGCTTAGATTAAATTGATTGAAACTCTAGGATGTGGAATGAACCGAAGGGTAGAAATGTATGAGCATGATATGGAACTACTCTGGTTTACTTGAGATGCATGTTAAAATATGAGCTACCTGTATGTAAATGAGAAATTGAACTATGAAACCATAAGTTGCATGTTTATGATTGAGAACTGAATTATGAAAACACGAGCTACCTGTGTATGGATGAGGAACGAGTTATGAAACATGAGATCTGAATATGGATAAATGAGGTGAATATGAGCATGAACCCTATGGGGAATTAGGAATAGAACTCCTGTGTATGAAAGGAGTCTGGATTGTAGATGGGAAGTGTGCTGGCCCTTGTGTACGCGGTACCAAGAAGAGCAACTATCCCTTTTTAGTGTAAAGCAAAGCTAGCCTCCCCTGGGTTGAGACCCAAGGTTAGGATTGGCTACTCTACATCGACTCCTATTAGCCCTCACATATGTGGTATCGAGGCATGCTACTAGTGTAGGGAGGGAGCTAGCCACCCCACGGGGCCTAGGGTTCAGGTAGCCACCCTACACTGACTTTGTTAGGCCCTTTGAGCAAATTGGAGTAGCTGGACGAGGGTATGTGGACTGTGGAGGGGCGAGACCCCTGTTTGGTTCTGAGGGATGAAACCCCTATTTTGAGAGGGTAAGGCCCTATACTGTTCCGTGCTGTAGTTTGGGCGTACCCACTAGTGGAAACGACTGACCGTGTGTCAGTGCGGGATAGCTACCCGTGTGCTTATTACGCATGCCGTAGTCACCGCTACGTCTCGATAGTGACCTCGGGGTGGTTGACTGGGTGTAGGACTACCATGGGGGACTCTCCCGGCCAGGAGAGTACCACGTGCACCTTCTACTCCACGGAAAAGACTGCAAACAAGATCGTTCCCACGAGGAACAAGCAAGATCAAGAAATACTTGGATACTTTGGGAAATAAATAAACCAGAAATACATAAATGAGATAAATAGAAATAAGAATAAACCTTACTTGTTTTTGTTACTTTACTTGTACATAGATAATATAAACACCACTCTACTCAGCATTCGCTGACCCTGTCTTTTCGTAACACTATTCAGGACCAGGAGTTGAGCAGCCCAAGTTTCCGGCTGCAAAGGGAGTTGGGCCCAACCGAGCCCAACCATAGTTGTTTCCTTTCCAGTTCTTTGTTTCTGCTATAGTTGTGAATACTAGACTTTAAACTACTGCTCTCATTACTTTCTGTTTTCTGTTTGTTGTTGTGGTGGCATGTACTATTTTGAGACAGCTGCTCTACTTTTCTTTACTGCTTCGTTCTTTCCTTCTACTTAGTTATATTACATGTGTGAACATGGTTTATTTCCTTGCTTTTGGTTATTTCTGGTTGGAAAACTAGGTCTTAGGATTAGTTGAGGCGAGCCGATCTCGGATCTTGTAGGGATCCGAGAACTAGGTCGTAACAACTGAGTTCGTCGAAGAAGAACAGGAGGAGAGGAGCTCAACTCTAGGTTTGTTGGTGTTTTTAGACAGTAGGCCCACAAAATGAAACGATAGACTTTTTGCACAAAAAACCCATAAGTGATAGAAATCATTGTAGAAAGGTCCCTGTGGGCTTGTGGGCTTACAACTAAGTCCTTGGCTATTTTAAGTAAATGAAATGTGAGGGGCTTGAGAAAGAGGAAGGACCTAATTGAAATTCACTAGTTTAAAGGTCTAATTGATGTCAAGTCTTGATGAAGTTTTTATGGCAAGTATTTTGAACATTTTAGAGGTTATTTCAACCATTGATTTGTGAATTTTTGCTCAATTAAGTGTTCAATTGACTTTTGATTTGGCCATTTGTATATTTAATAAAGAATCTCTTAAAAGTGAACTAATTATGCATTTTTATCACAATTTAAGTGCTTTAGGTCATTTTCTATAAATCCCACACTTAACCCTTTCCTTAAGTTAATTGATAATGTTTTAACTTAGTTTCTAGCTTAACTTTGGTACTTTAGCTATGATGAGCCACACCTCATTAACGTGTTATGAAACCTGGAAGGTAGCAATCTTTAGACCTCATAGCAGTCCTGATGGGTGAAGTGCTCTTATGGTAAAAATCGCAAGGAAATCAAGAAGAAGTGATCGTGAAATGAAGGGGATGGTTTGTGGATCAAAACGAATGGGCGAATTTACCTCTTTGATCAAGATTGATAAGAGAGGATTGATTGAGGGAATGAGGACATTACCACTAATCTAATCTAATTCTAACATAATCAAATAGTAAGTTATAATCTAAAGTACCTAATTAAACTAGGAAAGCAGTAAATCTAATCTAGGAAAGCATTAAACCCTATTCTAATTGGACGAATAGGACCTTGAGGAGCAATAGCTGGTCACTACAGTGATGAAGGGAGGTAGGGGACTTCCAGCAAGGAAACCTTGAAGAAGAAGAGCTCTGGGATGCCTTCAAGTATTATGTGATCCCTAGTGTCATGGACAAAAGATGGAAGGGGATTTGGCTTCTATCATAAGTCATAGATGATGGGGAAATAGGAACTGGAGGGGGACAAGGTGATCAACTCAATAGAGAGGGAGTTCATGGGGTGCGTGAGCCACTAAGGAGCTCAATATATAGGTGAGGGATGCTGTGGTGATTGGGAATTGAGGGTGAAGTCCGTTAGACACCAAGGGTTGAGATTGGATCTGGAAAGCGTGCAAGGCAATAAGATTAGATGAGTGATGAGGTGTGGCTTATCATAGCTAAAATGCTCAAGTTAAGCTAGAAACTAGGTTAAACACTATATTCTTAACATAATAAATGGGTTAAGTAGGGGAATTAATGAAAATGACCTAAAACATCAAATTGGTTCTAAAATGCATAATTAGGTCAATATTTGAGATATTCTATTCATTAAACATAAATTGATGATCCAAATGTAAATTGAACACATATTTGAATTTAGAAGTACAAATCAAGGGTTAAATTAACTTCTAGTATGTTCAATTAAACTCTAAAAAATCACATAGTATTTGGACATGATAAGGACCTTGCATTCATTAGATTACATATAGGTCCTTCATGCATTACATTCTTTCAAGCATAAAAAGTTGCAAGGACTCCTTTGAAAATCGTAGGGGCCTATTGATGAGGTGTGGTTCATCATAGCTAAAATGCCCAAGTTAAGCTAGAAACTAGATTAAATACTATCTAATTAACACAATAAATGGGCTAAGTGTGGGAATTAACAAAAATGACCTAAAACATCAAACTTTGGTTAAAAATGCATAATTAGGTCAATAAGTGAGATATTCTATTTATAATACAAAATGATGATCCAAATGCCAATTAACACATTTCTAAGTTCAAAAGTTCAAATCAAGAGTAAAATCATGTTCTAATATATTCAATTATTCTATCATAAAAATTCCATTGCATTTGGACATCATTAGGACCTTGTATTTAGAGTTTTACATTCAGGTCCTTAGTGCATTAACATTTCTTAAGCTAAAACTTTCCAAGGACTTCTTTGCAAAGTTGTCAGGGACTCATTGGTTAAACTCAGGGACCGCTCTGCATGACTTTCAACCACTAATGGGCTGTTACGAACGTGGCATCAGACGGATTTTTAAGACGTCTGGGAAGTGGCCCAGACGTCAGTCCAAACGTCTGGAACCCTTTCCAGACGTCTGGTAATAAATTTTTTTGGCGTACCCAGTTGCATTTGCGTGCACGCGTGTGCAGACTGCACCCGCCGCCTTCGTCTTCTTTTTCCTCTCTCTTCCTGCAGATGCGCCGTCTCTCTTCTCTCTCTCCCCACGCTGCCTTATATAAACCCTCGCCCTCTCCCTCACCCTCATCTCCTCCGCCTTTCTCTTCTCCTTCTCCCTGCTAGTGAGAGCGCGAGCGAGCGAGCGAGTGAGCAGCGGGCGTGGGGTGTCACGGAGGGGCTGCTGCAGCTCGGGCAGCAGGCGGACGGGGCGAGCGCGGCCATGCGTTGTGGGTGGAGAGCGAGTCGGGTTCTGGTTTTGGAAAAATTTCCAGAATCAGATGTCTAGACTTATGTCCAGACGACGCCGAAGACGTGTAACGACCCGGTTCCCGAGTCCCTACGAGACACGAGAACCGGACCGACTCGACTAATCCCAAGACCTAGTCATCCAACGAGGAAGTAACCAAAAGACAGTAAAATAAATCACATTCAGCATGAATATAACTAACAGTAAGAAAGTACAGCAGTAAGGAAAGAAACTACTACAGTAGGTACCACCACAACAGTAAAACAGCATTTATCATATAACAAGAATTGCAGGTAAAGAAGGTACAGCGGAAACAAAAACTACTCACTAGAACAGAAACAAAAGGGGTACAAAAGGCTGTGGTAACTCTACTGGACCCTACTCGGCCCAGCGTCCTCTGCAGCCGCCGACCCTGGCTGCTCAACACCTGGTCCTGAAAAAGGTAACGAGTGTAACACGTCAGCAAAATGCTGAGTAGAGTGGCAAACTAACTAAAGGCAACAGTAGAGTGTACAGTAGCTGTTATGTTCTATTACTTCCTTTATTCACATCTTTCAATTTTTCTCACTATTTCATTTATTTCTCAGATCCTTTACTTGATCTCGAATGTCCTCGTGGGAACGATCTTGATTGCAGTCTTTTCCAAAAGTAGAAGTAGCACGTGGTGCTCTCCTGGCCGGGAGAGTCCCCCGTGGTGATCCTACCCTCAGTCAACCACCCCAAGGTCACTGACAGACGTAACGGTGACTATGGCACGCGCGATAAACGCACAGGTAGCTAGCCCGCACTGGCACGCGGTCAGTCGTTTCCATTAACGGGTGCGCCCAAAGCACAGCACGGAACCAGGGCAGAGCCCTCTCAGTAACAGGGGTCCAACCCCTCCACAGTAACCAAACCGGGGCCTTGCCCCTCCACAGTCCGCGCACCCTCGCCTGACTACCCTGGTTTGCCCTAGTGGGCCTAACAAGTCGGTGAAGGAGGCTAGCAGAACCCCGGGGCCCGTGGGGTAGCTAGTACTCTCCTAACACTACTAGCTCTCCTCGGTACTACGTACACGAGGGCCAACAAGTCGGTACAGAGTGGCCAGTCCTAACCCCCGGGTCCCTGGGGTGGCTAGCTCAGCTCTGCACTAAACAGGGGGACAGTCGCTCTCCTTGGTACTCCGTACTCAAGGGCCAGCTCACTTCCCCAATTCTATTCCATTCGCTTTCCAGGAGTTCTACTCCTACTTCCCCGTAGGGTTCCAGAACATCTCATGTCTTACTTTCCAGTTTCACGTTCTTACAAACCATGATCCCAATCATGTTTCTTTATTCATAACAGGCAGCTGTGAATTCAATTTACAAGCAGCTACATATATTCCTTTCCATTTTTTTTCCAAGACTGCAGTATTATACATTCCACTAGTTTTTCCATCCTAGGATTCATGCCATATCCTAGGGTCTACCATACAATCTAGTTTTCCGGCCCTAGGATTCATGCAACACCTAGGAACTATCATTCCATATATTTCTAAAAATAGTGTATAGCTACTGTAGACGGGTAGAGGAATTACTTCTGAAAAGAATGCAACTCGAATTGCGGAAAACGGAGCCCGAACGGGCCCTAAACGGGTCGAAAAAGACGATACTGTGCAAAATCAGACGTCTGGAACTCCTTCCAGACGTCTTAAAAAGTGGATCAGAGAATTACCTGTTCAGTGTGGTTTCCCAGACGTCCAGAAGTCTGCGGGGACGTCTGCCCTAGATCCCAGACGTCCGATGGTCACTCCGTACGTCTGGAGGTCACTCCAGCCGTCTGGTACCTTTTTCAGGACCAGGTGTTGAGCAGCCAGGGTCGGCGGCTGCAGAGGACGCTGGGTCGAGTAGGGTCCAGTAGAGTTACCACAGCCTTTTGTACCCCTTTTGTTTCTGTTCTAGTGAGTAGTTTTTGTTTCCGCTGTACCTTCTTTACCTGCAGTTCTTGTTATATGATAAATGCTGTTTTACTGTTGTGGTGGTACCTACGATAGTAGTTTCTTTCCTTACTGCTGTACTTTCTTACTGTTAGTTATATTCATGCTGAATGTGGTTTATTTTACTGTCTTTTGGTTACTTCCTTGTTGGACGACTAGGTCTTGGGATTAGTCGAGTCGGTCCGGTTCTCGTGTCTCGTAGGGACTCGGGAACCGGGTCGTTACAAGACGTCTGAAGGACGGTCCAGACGTCTGACAACTAAGATATTTCTTACCTTCTTTTGCGCGTGTACGGCCATGCAGCCGTCCGATGCGTTTTCTTCTGCATTTCGTCGTGCTGAGAGCAGGTGTATGTGTCTGCAGGTCCTGCTCGGGAAGGTGCGAGGGCTCGCCATCCCACGTGAATTAGACATCTGGCTGCAGTGCTAGACGACGGAGAGGACCTCCAGACGTCCGGGGTGACAATCGGACGTCTGGAAACCAAGGCCAGACGTTCCAGCGGGCTTCTAGACATCTGAAGGACTGTGTAGAACTGAGGTACGATCGATCCACCTTTTAAGACGTTTGGAAGATGTTCCAGACGTCTGATTTTGGACAGTTTCGTCGTTTTTAACCCGTTTAGGGCCCGTTCGGAGTCCGTTTTTCACGTTCCGAGTTGCATTCTTTCCAGAATTAATTCCTCTATCCATTTACAGTAATTGTATACTGTTCTGAGAAACTCCTTGTGTTTGATCCTTGTGTTAGGACCCCGTTCCATTGCAGTCTCAGGGGTTGCGGAGGCACGCGAGATTGTCGACCATGCCCCCAGTACTCCCGGTTTCACTGGTAGAGTGGCTTTTTAATATATTTAACAAAATTTGTTACAATTATGAAATAATTAATAGAGTCCAGGACATTGCAAGAACCCTAGGACTGAGAAATTAGATTGAATGATAGATCTTAGGGTATTGCATGAATCCTAGGATTAGAAAACTAGATTGAATGATAGATCCTAGGGTACGGCATGAATCCTAGGACTGGAAAACTAGTTGAATATATAAATATTGCGGTCTTGGAATAGTAGAAAGGAAATGATAACTGCCTGTAAATTGGTTAACAGCTGCCTGTTATGAATGAATACGTATGATTGAGAACATGGGTTGTATGAACGTAAAGCTGGAACGGTGAAACCTAAATTGGCTGAGTTAAAAGAGCTTGAACCCAACGGGGAATTAGGAGTAGAACTCTTGGAAAGGGAATGGAATAGAATTGGGGAAGTGAGCTGGCCCTTGAGTATGGAGTACCAAGGAAAGAGACTGTCCCCCTGTTTAGTGCAGAGCGGAGCTAGCCGCCCTAGGGACCCAGGGTTAGGTCTGGCCACTTTATACCGACTTTTGGCCCTCGTGTACACAGTACCGAGGAGAGCTACTAGTGTAGGGAGAGTACTAGCTACCCTACGGGCCCCGGGGTTCTGCTGGCCCTCCTACACCGACTTGTTAGGCCCACTGGGCAAACCAGGGTAGTCAGGCGAGGGTGCGCGGACTGTGGAGGGGCAAGACCCCTGTTTGGTTACTGTGGAGGGGTTGGACCCCTGTTACTGAGAGGGCTCTGCCCTATACTGGTTCCGTGCCGTGCTTTGGACGCACCCGTTAACGGAAACGACTGACCGCGTGCCAGTGCGAGGTAGCTACCCGTGCATTTATCGCATGTGCCGTAGTCACCGTTGCGTCTGTCAGCGACCTTGGGGTGGTTGACTGAGGGTAGGACCACCACGGGGGACTCTCCCGGCCAGGAGAGCACCACGCGTTACTTCTACTTTTCGGAAAAGACTGCAATCAAGATCGTTCCCATGAGGAACATTCAAGATCAAGAGAAGGATCTGAGAAATAAATCAATAGTGAAATAATAGAAAGACGTAAGTAAAGAAAGTAAAAACAAATATAACGGCTACTGTACACTCTACTGTTTCATTAGCTTTTAGTTGCCACTCTACTCAGCGTTTTGCTGACGTGTCACCCTTGTTACCTTTTCAGGACCAGGTGTTGAGCAGCCAGAGTCAGCGGCTGTAGAGGACGCTGGGCCTAGTAGGGTCCAGTAGGGTTACCTGTAGTACTTTCTGTACTTTTCTTCCACTGTAGTGAGTAGTTTCTTTGTTACTCCCTGTACTTCTTTACCGAAAACTTTATGTTATGTACATGTTTATTTCTCTGCTGTTGTGGTGGTATATACTGTAGTATTTCTTTCCTTTACTGCTAGTTATATACATGGTGAATGTGGTTTATTTTACTGCTCTTTTGGTTACTTTCTCGTTGGACGACTGGGTCTTGGGATTAGTCGAGTTGGTCCGGTTCTCGTGTCTTGTAGGGATTCGGGAATCGGGTCGTTACATGGGCCTTGTCACAAAATGTGCAGCGTTTCTATTTAAGCCCTTCCTTGCAAATTCCCTAAACACTTGATGCACTCACAGATGTTCACGAGATGAACACGTGGAGCAGCTGCTGTCAATTTCATGCCTGACTCATCCAACGGTGAAACCAGATCCAATCTCTTCACGCCCTTGCGTGATGCTTCTTCACCTCCCCTAGATCTAATCCAGCGGTGGAGATTTGTCTCCAAGCTTTCCCGCGCCTCTTCCCTTCCTAATCCACTATTGCTACTCACTTAGCCTAATCTCACCTCTTCGATGCCCAGATCTTCCTCTCAACTATATAATCACCTCCTCTGAGCTCGCGCAAGGGGATCAACTCCATATTGCACCTCTCGAGTCTGTCCTTTTGTCCCTCTAATCCTTCTCATAATGCCTCAATTCCATCGCAGCTGCTGTGGAATTCCACTTTCCTTCAACCTCTCCTCACCGTAAAGGATCACATAACTCCCCTGGGAGACCCAGAGCTCCACTAGCAAGCTTTCACTCTGCCAGAGTCCCTCTCCCTCTGTTCTTCCTCTCCTTCCACTGGGTGGAGACCCTCAGGTCCCGTTCTTCCATTTAGGCTAGGATTTAATGCTTTCTAGGGTAGTTATTAGTGTAGTATAGATCAAGTAGATTAGAATTAGCTAGTGTAATCATAGAATTGGTAGTTAATTAGGTGTAGTTTAGCGTAATGCTCTCACACCTCGTCTAATCAATTCGAATCAGAGGGGATGATTACACCCATTCATATTGTTCATGCAGTTTCCTAACCATTTCATTTTCATGTTCACTTACTTTCCTCGTGATTTTGATAATCATACATCTCCATCTATCAAAACCACTATGGACCTAAAGCTCCCTAGCTTCTAGATCCATAAAGCATTCAATCCCACTTGAGGATTATCCCATTCACTCCATTGGATCACAATCACCCTCTCTAAGATTCAAATTGAAAGGATTTGGTCAATTGAGCTGAATTTGATTGTTGAAGCTGATTGGAGAATTTCTTGAGTAATTAAGTTTTAAGTGAGTTTAATTGGCCGAATTGAGTTTTATACTTGAAACTGGTTTGAATGCGATTGGTCTAAGCTGTTTTAATTTGATTTTTAACACTTAATGTGCTTTTGCCCAATTTTAACCTTAGTCTCTTATTTTTGGTAGTCTAGTAACTCAAGCCAATGAGAATCAGATGCACTGATTTGAGGCTTGGGTAATGATCCAACTGGTTTTACAAGATTGCCCAGAGCTCCTATACACCAATTTATGGTGTGTAGGAACTCTAGATGTTCAAAACATCTTGGCGAACAAGATTAAGAGCCCCAGGTGGGCAACATCTAGATCTCATCTCAAAGAGTTTAATCTACATTTCTCGGTGTTGATTAAAGTCTAATAGGGTCTAACAATGGTCTAGAAGTGATATGTTGAGTGAGTTTAGATGTCCTTTTTGGTTTCTTCATTTTATGCTATCCATGGTTTTAAAAGGGAGTCAACTAGGATTTCTAGGGTTTTCGATCTTTGAATTGATTTCTGACCCTTAGAAGAGTGTTCGTGATGCTTTCAAAATGAATTTCCTTGGATTTTATACATTGATTTGGACATTGAACATTATGGCAGCATTGGCAGCTGAAATTGAGCAGCAACAGCAGCAGATCAGTCCCTATTGGGATGATCATGCAGCCGTGCATTTGAGTAACTCCGACTCTGAGGTCCTGATTCCCGAGATCACTGATAACACAGAATCATTCCTTTTCGATCCTCAGGAACCAAAAACAGAAAATGCCAAGAGTGATTACAACCAAGAATCCAAATTTTTTCTCGAATCCGATTCCTTTCATCCTACAGACACTCTTCTGGCATTTGATAGTTACCCAGAGGACTCTCTACAGAAAACCACCTATCATCCATTTCTAGAAGAGCCCTCGTACACAATGGCCACCTCATCTGCACACACAGAACGGATCAAAACCTCTTCCAAACCCCGACCCGCAACCGGACTCAATTTCTATTCAGATTCACCTCTCACCGAGCCGATTGCATTTCCACATCGGGTTTGGAACACTGATCAGACTACATACCATGCTCTATCATTCTCTGATCACCCCTGTAGGGTTCCTGCATCAATCACTGATTATTCTACGGGTCCCTACTCTGACCAGGCTGATTCGACTCAGCCAAACCCTGCGTTTACACTTCCACATCTATCTGAGCTTCACAGTATATGGTGGGTTCCACACTGTTTTATCCACATCTATCAACCCACCAGATTGATTGGGTTTGGGCTACATCATCAGCCTGTCGATCTGAACAAGCACCTGGTTGGACCAACCAGGCTCTTAATCAAGGTGCTTGTCTTACAAAACTCCGCTAATTTCACCATCCCCTCTCCATCGCATTTCTCGCTTGGCTGAAGGCATCAAATTTAGCGCTCAACGGGAGGCAGCCCGTCATTTTCCTAAAAATCCAAAACTTTTTCTGACACCTTTTTGCACTTAAGGTTCACCCTTGTAGACAGCCGACCCCACCTCAGATGCTTGCATCTGGGATTAGAAATCGTCCGCAAAAATTCAACCCGACCCATTCACGCATCCAAATTTCTGTCTTAAGGAATGAACTAAGCTAAATAAAAACCCCCTAGGTTACAATGAGGACATTGCAAATCTTAGGCATGGGGGGTATGAAAGTGCAAAACTTGTAAGAAAAGGTTTCAAACAAAAAAATTCACATATGCCAAAAACACCATAAAAATTAAAAATTTTCAAAAAAGAATAAGAGAGGAGAAGGAAATTTTGTGAAGAAGGAGAAAAGAAACAAAATGAAAAAGGAGCGCAAAATTATGAGAAAAAAGTGATAGTCATTAGTAAGGAACTAAGGAATTAACCTAAGTTCTAGACCTCATTCAAGAAAATAACTGAAAAGTGCACAATGAGATTAGTAAGAATGCAAACCTTAGGCATTCTTGAATAGACTCTTAGTACCCATTAAGATCTGGACACTCCTCAAGAGGTTGAGGAAAATGAAAAGCTGAAGTATTAGGTCTAACGCTTAGGAAGTATTTGGCCTCGTTAACTAATTTTTGGTTTACGGGACTCAGTAACCTAAGCACCCTAACCTCACACACAGCCTGGTTCAGTAAGCGTAAAAATCAAAATCACGCAGAAGCGTCGCAAAATTCTGAAAAGAACACCTAGAATAGGAGCGGCCGATCAACACAAGTTGATTTGGACGAGTTCCCAGCGCGGAGAGACGGGAAATCCCCTCGAAGATGCGTAACAAAATATCATCTCCTCGGTGCTTGTCTCTTAGGATATTTACATATCCTTCTGGGGGCATGTAAGCACTCTGCTGGTTCAGATTCCATGGATGGCATTATCTCGAAGTGTCAATTGCCAGGGTCTGAATTCAGCCACGGAACACCATGGATGGGATTATCTCGAAATCTCAATAGCCAGGGTTCCGGGGGTTGCCATGGGCGGTGCTTTCTAAAAGCATCGATCGCCAGGAACCCTTGAGGATTGATGATGGGAGCAAGGAATCTGATACAGACCGTGTTGAAAAGCCAATCCTAGGCTAGAACTAAAAAAAAAAAAAAGAAAGAGAGAGAAAACTCTCCAAACAAAATAACTTTCTATCTCTCTCTTACAAAACGCACTGCGAACTGAGCCAAGGCTAAAATCATTTCAAGCACGGGTGCTTTAACCACAAAGTCCAATAAACCTTAGGTTAGTTCTTGTGGGCCTTAAAAACCTTTGCTAAGGACTGAGGCTAAGGCTAGACAGATTTGGATCTTGATTGGTACTAGAGTACCTTTTAGGCCTATGGTCAGCATTCTAACCTAATCTGAGCTCAAATGAAAAAGCACTTATCTAAAGCTATTAAGAACTTCATGGTCTAGAACAAGGGTTGAAACCTTAAGTTTTTGCTAAGGGACTAGCAAAAGCTAGGCATGGGGGTATGATGAGAACCTCATCATGAGCCATAACTAGCTCATTTTGACCCAATACAAAGGATAAAAGCTCCTACATAACTCAAGGAAAGGCTTAACTCAGAGAATTCTGAGTTTAAGGAGAAAACAAGTCATAAGGGGTAAAAATGCAATTTTACCAGTATAATCTGCATACAGGGTAATTCAGGGTCCAAACACAGGTCAAACAAACCAAATAAGAAGGAAAGTGGGATGATCTGATAAGGGCTACAGCAATTCCAAGGAACTAAATGATAATCTGTAACCCTAAAGCAAACCCACTTCAATTCACGAGGTTCCAGGCAAAGTAAAAATAGAATAAACCCTCTAAAATTCATAGAAAAATAATCTCTAGGGTTTAGAACCTTCAATTTGGCCTTCAGAACCCATTTTGACCAACATTGAGAACCATGCCCAATTAATAACTTAATTTGGGTTTTTGCATAAATTGATCGGTCAAACAAGGTTTAATCTAGAAATAAAATTCACCATCAAATTCCTTAGGTCCTAATTAGTCATGTATAAAAACTTGAGCCTAAGAAGAAACCTTCTTGACCAACTTTGCACTTTGGTCCTCATATATTTACTTTTTGGCCCTCAACTTTTGAACCCTCACATTTATGCCCCTAACTCTCCTTCGTTCTTTGCATTCAGGTCCCTCCTGCCAAAACCTGCTAGCACCATGCTCCGGCGACCTTGCGCGGAGCATGGCGCCGCGCAGGGTGAGGGGGAGGGTCTGGCAAGTAAACCGGGGGTGCCCTGCGTCGTCAGCCGTCGCAGGGACACCCCCCTGGTCGCTGTAACCCACCATACCGGCCGTGCGAACGCACGGACGGTATGGGTTTCCATCTCCGGCGTCCTCCGGTGAGGGAGACACGTCGTCTCCCTCCGCCTTCCTCTCTGATTCGGTCCCTATAAATACCCCCGTCGCTCCACCGTTCTTCCGAGCTCGGATCTGACGGAGAAAACCCCCAACTTTCCTCTCTTCTCACTCCGGCAGACGCCCACTAGCTCCGGCGGTTCTTCCTCCTCCTCCTCTTCGCTCTGCCGCAATACCAGCAGCAGAGACTTCTTCCCCTGCTCTTCCCGCGCCACGCCGCACCCAGCTGGCGCCTCTCCGGCCCTCTGCTCGCCGCCGCCCCTTCCCCCGGGCATCTTCTTCTCCGGCGACAGTCGATACGACTGTCGCCCGCTCCGGCCCCTCCTCGTCCTGCTAAGTAGGTAGAACTCCTCCTATTCCTCCCCTCTTCCTTTTCCTCACTTTAAACATCTACTGTCGCCCTCGATTCCGACCAATCACCCTCACCTTCTCTGCCTCCGGCCATCCTCCGGCGAGCCGCTCCCATCACTCCAGCATCCCACACGGCTCGCCGACCTGCACATAATCTCCGCCTCCTCACCCTGATCCATTTCCGCCCCTCCACTTCCCCCAAATCACCCTCTGCAACTCCACCGAACAAACCCATCTCCCGACTCACAGTCCGACCTAGGGCAACCCTTAGGCTCCGCCCCGCCGCCTGCACACCCCCCGACCACCTTCGCCGTGCCACGGCGAAGGTCCTCCGCATTTCTGATTGGGCCGAGAGGCTGTTTTTCTGTGGGCAGGTACCTGCGCTCGTCGCCGCCATTGTTGAAGCGAAGCAGCTTCTTCACCTGCTGCCCCAGGTGCGCCACGCCCAAGTTACGCTCCCAGACAGCGCGAGGCGCCTTCGCGAAGTACCAGGCTGCAGACGAGTCGAAGCCCTCGCGCGAAGGCCTCGTGTAACGCTGCGATTACCAGCTGCTTCCTCCGCGCAGGCGCGAAATTGGGGTGGGACATTTAGTCCCACCTCGGAAGGCTCTGAAGGAGCGCAGCGGTATAAAGCGAAAAAGTGTTGGAGGCTTATTGCCTCAGCACATGGGGTGAGGTCCCCTTCACCCGCTCGGTTACCCGGTCTCGTCCGCGCTCACGCCCCGCGGACCTGGCCCGACCCGACTTAGACTGACCTGCACTCCTCGCCCACCACGCACGCCGGTGGGCCTGGACCCGGGCGCGACCCGTACCCGGTAACCCGGCAGCTCTGGGAGAGCTTTCCTAAGAGCAGATTCTGTGAGAGAAAGACGCGGGGGAGGGTAGAGATAGGTTTTGCCCCTCTCTGATCAAGCGGTGCAAGTTTGCAGGCACAGGTGAAGAAGAAGAACCAGAGAAGAAGGACGACGAAAGGTGAAGGAAGGAGCACCGAGTGGCACTGTAGCAGCGGCGGTTTAAGTCGTCTGATTGGAAAATCAGACGACGTCCTGAAGGCAAAGAAGGAGAAGGAAGGCGAGGCAGAGGAGGAACACAGAGAGGCCAAGGGAAGACTCTGCAGAAGAAGATCTGAAGAAAGGAAAAGAAGAAAGAAAGAAGAAGAAGAAGAACAGGACCGCTCTGCAGAAGAAAGGAAAAGAAAGAAGAAGAAGAAGAACAGGACCGCTCTGCAGAAGAAAGGAAAAGAAGAAAAAGAAGAAGAACATCACCACTGCAGATAAAGAAGAAGAACAAAAGAAGAGAGCAGAAGATCTGAGAAGGAAGAAGAGGAGAAGCAAAGAGAAAAGAAGAAAAGCCAACAAATTCTCTCTCTCTCTTTCTTTATTTTTGTAAAAGAAACTTGTACCCCTAGAATACAACTTGCTCCCTGAGTTCGACCTCGGGAACTCTTTATTTCCGAGTAACAAATTGTATTAAACTGGTAATCACCTCTCTCTATACTATACTACGACGAAATAATAAAACTATAGAGGAAGGTAGCCCACCAGATGCTATTCGGGCTTTGCAATTCACTTGCCACCTTCTAGTGGAACTTGTTATCAATATTCTCAGATATGGTAGGTGAATTTTTGTAAGTCTTCATGGATGATTTCTCTGTCTTTGGGAGAACATTTGACGAATGTCTAGGCCACTTAACCAAGATCCTCAAATGATGCATCGAAGTAAATCTTGTCCTGAGCTGGGAGAAAAGCCATTTTATGGTCCCAAACGGCATTGTACTTGGGCACCTTGTATCTGAGCAAGGCATCCAAGTTGACCGTGTGAAAATTGATTTAATATCAAAACTTCCCCCTCCAACGTTCAAAGATATTAGATACTTTTTGGGGCACGTCAGATGTTATCGATGATTCATTTCTGACTTTTCTAAGATCGCGAAACGCGTAAAATATTATTTCTATCATTGTAGTGCGAATCACCTCGAAATAAATAAATTTATAAATCAAAATCGGTGAGTCCTAAGTCGTTCGCAAGGAGGCAAAACACGATTTTCAAAACTTTTTCATACTAACTAATCTATCCTAATGCAACATAGAAACAGAGACCAGATATTTACAAAATCAGATTTTTATTGCTAATGGCAAATAGTTCTCAAACTAGGAATTAAAACAACTATGCTAAAGAATAGAGAGAGAGAAAATAGATGAAGGACGGCGCTGCTTGTGGGATGCTTGTGTGAAGTGCGACAGCACTTTAGATCCAGAGCACCAGGAAGAACACGAAAGAGAAGTTGTAGAGAGAGAAAGTGGCTAGAGATGTGCCTAGTGGGAGTTGCCTCTCAACTGAGGGCTCTAGGGGCTCTTTTTATAGCTTTAATGAGGGGCAAAGCAGGTATTTAGGCCTCCCAACTGGTGCAACAACTTAGGTGCGATTAGATTTGCCGATAGGAGATCAACGGATCAAATCGTGCCTTAAAATAACCTTCCCTGCGCCTTAAATATGCGGATTGTCTTAGATGCTGACACATGGTAGCCGCTCGGCCACTGGATCCACCGCCTCTCGCTCCTTGCACGTGCGAGTGCATTCGATTTCAACCGCTCGATCTCACGATTGGACGACTTACACCCATCGTAGCACCGCCTCTCCTCGCATGTCTATTAGCGCGTCCACCCATGTGTGATCACGCATGTTCATCGCACCTCCTAATCTAGCACATCTCCGCGCACCACGTAACCCACCGCTTGCCGCTCAATCTGACCTAATGGCCCAATCAAGCCCGTGCTCCACCACCTCCATTTTGCGCTATGCGCGGTTTAAACGCATGCCTCATGCTTTCGTGAGAGTGCATTCTCCACTGCGCTACACCGCCTTTTGAGTCGCAGTTTTTAATTTATCCTGCAGCTGTTCTCAGCCATTGGATGAAGATCCAACGGCTGAGATGCTCTTCCCAGTTAATGAAGGGCATGCAGAGAGGACGACATGGAGCTGTTGTGGTCGTTTGATGATGATCCAATGACCCACGTTTTTCCTTCAGAAGTTGGAGTGTGACAGTGATCCATTGGGATGGTTTCATGTGGCACCATCCTGACCATTCATCTTCCCGCCTTTGTAGTTGATGCTACAGGGCTTCGACTAGGTTGATCTTTGAACTGTTGGACTATGATCATTGATCTGGATCCATCCATGCAGTCGGATTTGACATCTGAGCTTTTGATTTGTGCTATCTGGCTCCTTGGCCTTTGATCTTCTACGACTTGTATGTGAAGCTACGGACATCTGATCATGACGATTACAAAAATGTTGGACTCCTATAGTCGTCCTGATCAGATTTATACGATCTGATCTATCATCTGCAACCCTGAATCATCTACAATTAATGTAGCCTCTCTCTTAGAGCATAAAATAGAATTATTATCTATAAAGGTAACAAATTAACTATGATGCAAATTATGATGCTGATGCATCCGTTGTCCCTGAGTTAAGCTAAAATCTACCCTAATTCATGTAGATTAAATCCTATGATTGCTGTGCAATCACACCCCCATGCCTGAATCTTGCTAGTCCCTAGCAAATGCAAGACTAAAGGAAAAGTGGTCCTAAATGACTAATTTCTATCAAGAGTTCGACTAGAGATTTACTTCTTTTATTTTCATCCAAAAGTTTAGAAATCCAGATAGTCATGAAAGTATAGTGTTGTAGCCTATGCAATAGATCTAAGTGAAAAGTCAATCCATATCTAAAGCTCGTAGCTGACTCTTAGTAAAAATTCTATTGGGATAGGCAAACTTCTTCCCTCGGGGTTGCAAAATAATTTGTAATTTCAGCCCCATCTTTTGTCTTAGGTAGAAGATGTTTGAGTCAAGTAGGTTTGTATTTAGTGGCTCACACTCCTCTGGTACTACACATAGACTAGTACTACAAAACCTAGATTTCTAAACTTATTTAATAATTCAACTCAAAGAGAGGCAAAGAAACTGTGCTCTCTTTTAGTTCCTTTGCACTCATTCTCTCGCTTTCTTTTTCTTTTTTTTTCTATCTCTTTTTCTTCTCTTTTCTTTTCTTTTTCTTTTGGAGCTCACAATCTCACTAGATTTATCAATATATTTGGTGGCCTCTCATGGCATTAATACTTTGATTAAGATCTAATATCCCTATGACTAAGTCGGCAATCCTCGGCCAGTATTCGGGCCGTCAAAAATACATAAAAGTATGTCAAGGCTGTATTTGGTAGATTGTAAAGGGAATGGGTATTGTTGCCTCAATGTCTAAACATGGAATAAACACAACGCAGTTAACACTTTATATATATATATATATATTCTTCTTCTTTTTTCATATATATTTATTTCTACGAATATAATGTAAAGTAGCACCCATGCACATTTTTATTCACGAGGCATTATTCTGGATTTGGGGTGTTTAAGAGGATATCAGATGGCTTATTTGGTAGAAGTGCCTACTTTCAGCACTAGAAAAGGAATGGATGAGAGTTTATTTCTGACCTCGATATTAATACCCTCCTTCAGCCAAGGATTTTATAAAAGGCAATCGTAACCATCCACCGTAGTCTTAGTTTTATTAGAACCTGCTCTCTACGTTTTTGCCTTATTTGGTGGCTCTCCAAAACTTCACACACTAAGAATTTGTACACAGGAACCGAGAGCAAAAACTATGCCTAATTCCAAGCATCATTATCCAATTACCCAGAAACTAAGATTCCTTATACTAAACTTAGAGCACTAGTAGACTCTCTACTCTCACCTCACACTTGTTTGGTGGATCTACTACAAGATGGGTTGTCTGACTCCCTAATTACTGTCCAAGGTTCAATTGAAGAAGCATTGCATCTTCTTGACAAACTAAAGATGTCTATCGGTCTTCATAGAGGATCCATTGCAAATTCTACATATAAGTGTGAAATTGTACTGGATTCTAAATTCAGGAATCAACTTAAGAATAAATCCTTAATAAAACCTTCTTGATAAAAATTCTTTATGCATGAATGTAATTTTTTTTTTGACATAAAAATAAGACATGCAATGTCCACCCCCCATGCCTATTCATTGCAATGTCTTCATTGAAATGTATTAAGAAAAATAAAATTGTAATAAGAGAAAGGAGGGGATATCACCTGACTGAGCTTGTTAATCCAAGTCAGCTTGATCAGACAAAAATGCATGTATAGGATATTGGATAGCCTCTCAGCCAGCGCTAAGTTTAACGTCATTTGCTGGACCTAAACCCAAAAGAAATATGTATTTCAATATTGTGGGTTAAGAGAAGGAGTAATAATTGTTGTTGAGAGGTTCAGGATTAAAATAAAGATATGATCGTGTGGTCCAAGAAGCAGTGATCAACAAATGCGGACCAACTGATGATGCAGCCCTACTCTAAAGAGTTCTTCTTATTCAAAATATAAAATAGGGTCAGATAGATGAGGTTCATGATGCAAAGCTTGTTCATTAATCCAATTCCATAATTCTAGAAGAAGTGGTGGAGGATCTGAATTGAAATCATGATTGAAATTTAGATCTAGTTCTGAATTAGAGTCATAAGGATCCTCATAATGGTAATTGATGTCAAAAGTCATGAATTCTCTAGGCTTCAGGTCATATGAGGATAAAGGTAGAGTTGTGTTGAATTCCTCAAATCCTCATCAGAAATTACCTATTCCTTATCTGAAATCACTTCTTCCTCAGAATCAAGCCATCCATTTGAACCAGTTGGATTATAATTTCTTCCCCAGTCCATCATGATTTGAGCTTCTTTCTCTGAGGTTGTTTCTTAGTCTTCCTGGTTCATGCCCTTTGGTTGTCCAATTTCTCTAACCCCCTCAAAATTCAATAATTCTTGGATTTCTGGGTAGATATACTGAGGATTCTTAATGTCATCATCTAATTCATCATAAGATACTCCCAATAGCTTCTCGATCTCACTAATGTCTTTCTCAATTTGATTATCTATAGAAGGTGTTAAATTAGAAATATCCTCAAGTACATCACTTCCTTGCCTCTCTTGTTGATTTAGAGATTTGGCAGAATTCATATTATCCTTAGTGTGAATTGCCAAAACCTCTTCAATTGTCCTCACGACCTCAATAGAACCACAATTCAATTTATTCTTTTGGGAGGCTTTAAAGATATTGAGTTGACATGTTTTCCTTCTAGAAGTGATTTGCATAATCCTCGTCACACAGTTGATCAGAGCCTTGGCTGTGACCAAGAAGGGTCTTCCTAAGATTATCAGGGTGTGGTTCAAGTTCTTTGATGCCTCCATGTCTAAAACTAAAAAGTCCACAGGGTACTCAAAATCCTTCACTTTTATAATCAAATTTCATGAGAGCCCCTTTGGAATCTTGGTTGACCTATCAGCAAGCTAAAGGGTAACATCGGTGTGTTGCAAGGGACCTAAATCCAACTCTTCATATAATTCCGTGGGGATTAGATTGATCGAGGCACCAAGGTCCAGTAAGGCTCGATCCAAGATTAAACCATCTATTTCACATGAAATTAAGGGGGTCCCTGGATCTTTCTTTATAGGAGGGAGCTTGTTTAAGATGATGGCACTAGCTTGTTCAGAGATTACAACCCTTCTTGACGATTTTGCCTGGCATTTCAATGTGCACATTTCCTTAAGGAATTTCGTATAGGCCAGGATGTTCTCAATAGCTTCAAGGAGTGGCATATTCACCTAGACTTTCTTTAAAATCTCAAGCCACTCCTTAGATTAATTAGTTTCTTTTCCTTGGAGTGTTCGGGTCCTGATCCTTGTCTTCTTGATTAGCTTGGTCTCCTAGGTCAGAATCAGACTCCTCAAGATCTTGGTAAGATTTGGATGTAGAAGAATATGGATCTTTGATTTGTTTCCCACTTCTCAAGGTGATAGCACAGGCATGAGAATTAGGGTTAGAAGGGTAAGGTGGGTTTTGCAAAATGGGTTGAGCCTGAGTTGGGTTAGGGTTAATAAAGCTAGGTGGATGCTGGGGAGCAGGTTGAATTATGTGTGCTTGCTGCTCCCGTGTGTTATTTTGGTTAACCATATTGAAATTCCTTAGGTTGGGGATGAGTTGGGATGGCAGCTGTAACGACCCGGTTCCCGAGTCCCTACGAGACACGAGAACAGGACCGACTCGACTAATCCCAAGACCTAGTCGTCCAACGAGGAAGTAACCAAAAGAGCAGTAAAATAAACCACATTCAGCATGAATATAACTAACAGTAAGAAAGTACAGCAGTAAGGAAAGAAACTACTACAGTATATACCACCACAACAGTAGAACAACATTTATCATATAACATGAACTGCAGGTAAAGAAAAGTACAGCGGAAACAAGAACTACTCACTATAACGGAAACAAAGAGGTACAAAAGACAGTGGTAACTCTACTGGACCCTACTCGGCCCAGCGTCCTCTACAGCCGCCGGCCCTGGCTGCTCAACACCTAGTCCTTAAAAGTAACGAGTGTAACACGTCAGCAAAACGCTGAGTAGAGTGGCAACAAAACTAAAGACAATAGTAGAGTGTACAGTAGCTGCTATGTTCTATTACTTTCTTTATTCACATCTTTCAATTGTCTTACTATTTCATTTATTCCTCAAACCTCTTACTTGATCTCGAATGTTCCTCGTGGGAACGATCTTGATTACAGTCTTTTCCAAAAAGTAGAAGTAGCACGTGGTGCTCTCTTGGCCGGGAGAGTCCCCCGTGGTGATCCTACCCTCAGTCAACCACCCCAAGGTCACTGACAGACGTAACGGTGACTACGGCACGCGCGATAAACGCACAGGTAGCTAACCCGTACTGGCACGCGGTCAGTCGTTTCCGTTAACGGGTGCGCCCAAAGCACAGCACGGAACCAGTCCAGGGCAGAGCCCTCTCAGTAACAGGGGTCCAACCCCTCCACAGTAACCAAACCGGGGCCTTGCCCCTCCACAGTCCGCGCACCCTCGCCTGACTACCCTGGTTTGCCCCAGCGGGCCTAACAAGTCGGTGTGGGAGGCTAGCAGAACCTCGGGGCCCGTGGGGTAGCTAGTACCTCCCTACACTAGTATCTCTCCTCGGTACTACGTACACGAGGGCCAGCAAGTCGGTATAGAGTGGCCAGTCCTAACCCCGGGTCCCTGGGGCGGATGGCTCCGCTCTGCACTAAACAGGGGGACAGTCGCTCTCCTTGGTACTCCGTACTCAAGGGCCAGCTCACTTCCCCAAAACTATTCCATTCACTTTCCAGGAGTTCTACTCCTACTTCCCCGTAGGGTTCCATCCTTTTTACTCAAACATCCAGGTTTCACTTTCCAGTTTCACATTCTTACAATCCATGTTCTCAATCACGTTATCTATTCACAACAGGCAGCTGTTAATTCAAATTACAGGCAGCTTTATATCTCTTTCCATTTTCCAAGACTGCAGTATTATACATTCCACTAGTTTTCCCATCCTAGGATTCATGCCATATCCTAGGATCTATCATACAATCTAGTTTTCCAATCCTAGGATTCATGCAACACCTAGGAGCTATCATTCCATCTATTTCTCATTCCTAGGATTCATGCAATGTCCTAGGTTCTATTTATGGTTTCATAATTTAACAGATTTTATTAATAACTTAAAGCCACTCTACCAGGTACAACGGGAGTAATGGGGGCGTGATCGGGAATCCCGCGTGCCTCCGCGACTCCCAAGACTGCAATTGAATGAGGTCCCATCACAAGGATCAAACACAAGGAGAGTCTCAAAACAGTGTATAGCTACTGTAGACGGGTAGAGGAATTAATTCTGAAAGGAACGCAACTCGAATCGCGGAAAACGGAACCCGAACGGGCCCTAAACGGGTCAAAAACGACGACACTGTGCAAAATCAGACGTCTGGAACTTCCTCCAGACGTCTTAAAAGTGGATCAGAGAATTACCTGTCCAGCATGGTTTCCCAGACGTCCAGAAGTCTGCGGGGACGTCTGGCCTAGATCCCAGACGTCCGATGGTCACCCCGGACGTCTGGAGGTCGCTCCCACCGTCTGGTACAACAGCCAGACGTCTGATTCGCGTTGGATGGCGAATCACCGAGCCTGCGCACACCCATCTCCTCCCTCAGTACGATCAGTCGACAGGAAAGAAGAAGAAGACGGAAAACTCACCTTTCAGACGACTGGAGGATCTACCAGACGTCGCCCTCGCCGTCTGGCTATCAACCCAGACGTCTGATTCTGGAAATTTTTTCCAGAACAGGGCACCACCCGGCTTCCGCTCGCGACGCCGCCCGCGTCGCACCTCGCGCGCCTGCTGCTCAGACCACAGCAGTCCCCCCTCCGCGTCGCTCCGCGCCCCCTGCGCCCTCCGCCGGCTGGCCCTAGCAGCCCCGGCGAGCTCGCCCGCACGGTAGAGCGCCGCTCTCGCACGCAGCACCTCCTCCGCGCTCACTGCGGCCGCTGCTGCCGCCCTCGCGCTCACTCTCGTGCTCTGGCTAAAGGAGAAGAGAAAGGAGACGGTGGTGACGGAGTGAGGGGAGGCGTGCCCTTTTAAGGCCGCGCGGAGAGGAGAGAGAAGGATTCGCGGCAGGGGAATCTGCAGCCGCAGAAGGAAGGAAAGGCGAATATGTGGTCTGCGCGCTCAGGCGCGCAGACGACTCACGCGTGTCGAAAATAACGGATTTCCAGATGTCTGGAAACGATCCCAGACGTCTGGTCAGACGTCTGGACCACCTCCCAGACGTCTTAAAAGACGTCTGGGGCAGACGTTCGTTACAGCAGCATGCCATGTTGTCTAGCATCAACTAATTGGTCCAATCATCCCATCAAATCTATCCTCAATTGATTCATTTCCCTCATTTCCTTGAGGACTAAACTCAAATTAGATGGGTGGGTTTTTTGAGTAGGTTGTGGCTGGTATGTGCATGGTTGTGTGTACCTACTGAGTTGCCCATAAATCTTAGACTTAGTCAACTTAGGTCCTTGGGCAGGTTTCTGACTTGACTAACCAACGTTAGGATTGTTACGCCATCCAGGGTTGTAGGTGTTTGAATAGGAATCATTTCTAGTATATCCCTGGAATGCTTTAACATCCTTAGAGTAATTAGTCATCGGGATGCCTAATTTAGAATTTGAGGGCATCAAGGTCCCTTTTTGGTACCCAGAAAGAGATGGGTCTAAGTAAAGTTGGCTCATAGGTGGAGACATGGTCAGGTCATTAATATTGTGCACCATTTCCTGACCTAGAGGGTTAGGGAGTTGGGTGTGGGTTAACATAGAAATTCCTTGGGTAGGCATAGGGTTTACTTTGGAATGTGTACCTAAGGAACTCCCGCTCTTTAGAAAGTCATCCAATTTCTTATCTAAACTCTCTAAATTTTTCCCAATGAGTTCCACCTTATCCAACCATTGTGCAATTAGTTCTAAATCAACCGATTTTGAATTATCCTTAACTTCCTAGACTCCGCTCCTTGATTGATTGGATCTATTGAAGGAGGATATTGAGGCATTATTGAGGGAATTTTCACTCATATTCTCAAATAATTCAAAGACTCTCTCAATATCTTTGCTTAGGAAATTGCCCCCACATGCTGCATTAACAAAATTCTTCAAATTGTCACTTAACCCATAATAGAAAATATGAGCCAAGTGCCACTTGGGAATCCCATGATGAGGGCATTTCCTAACTAAGTTAGTAAACCTCTCCCAAGCCTCATGCAGTTGTTCCCCAGGGTTCTACTTGAAGGTTGTAATGGCACATGTAAGGGCATTTTTTTTCCTATGGGAAAGAATTTTTTTAGAAATGTGCTTCTCAAATCTTTCCAAGTTAGGATTGGTTTACCAATTGTCCTAAACCATTAAGCAGCTTTATCTTTTAAAAAAAATGGGAACATTTTCATCATTAAGGTATTTTCATTCACGTTCCTCTAGTCAAAGGTCCTTCCTATGTGTAGTTCTTCAAGGTGATGGAAGGGGTCATCGGAGTTGTGGCCATGGAAGTGGGGAATCAGATTGATGATTTATGGTTTGAACTCAAAATCATCCCCATCTTGAGGTATCCGATGAGTTGTGACTCATCATAGCTAAATTACCTAAGTTAAGCTAGAAACTAGGTTAAACACCATGGAATTAACACATAGAAAGGGTTAAGTGTGGGAAATAACAAAAAAGACCTACAACATCAATTTTGTGCTAAAAACACATAATTAGGTCATCAAATGAGATATTATATTTAAGAAGGTTAAATGGTGATCCAAGTGCAAATTGAACATATAAATGAGCTCAAAATTCCAAATCAAAAGTAAAATTAACTTCTAATATGTTCAATTAAGCTTCATGAAAAACTTGGTTGCATTTGGACATCATTAGGGCCTTGCATTAAGGATTTGCATTTAGGTCCTTCAAGCATCACATTTTGTTCACTAAAAAACCTCTAAGGACCTACTTGAAGGCTGTATGGACCGTTTTGAAAACCCAGAAGGACTGCTCTGTATATAAATAAAAATGCTTTAAAAAAATACAAAAAAATAAAATAAACCTATCTTGGTGAAGATCAAGTATATTTCTAGGTGTACACTAAGTTTCAAGGTCATCTGAACCCTTAACTTGGTAGAACATACTAGCCGATGGTTCAGTATCCCTTTAGACTAAATAAAAGAACTTAACATACAAAAATACTAAAAACACATTCTCTATCTTATCTATTTCTTTCTTTCCCATCTCCTACCTCTATAAAACACATAAAACCCATGAAAAGAAGAAAAACTCCAAAAATACTAAAAAATACCATGTATATTATGTATATACCTGTAAATATAAGCGATGTAATAAGTTATACACGTATATATTGTAAAATAGGTGTATAATAGGTATAACTAACTTATATATATATATTGTGTAATGTAAATTAAATATTTAAGATTATTTAAACTGTATATAACTTAATCATATAACTATTTATTATTTATACTAACTTATAAGCACTATAACTTAAGTAAATATATAAAACCCTGTAAATAACTATATTTACTAATGATGCTGTATATACATATCTATATATGTATTATGTATATTATAAACCTGTATCATAATTTAATTATGTATATATAATAAATAATTTATTTATTAAGTTACTAGCTAAGTTATTAAGTTAAATTAAAATAAATTAGTAAATTAACTTATAACTGAGATAATTTATACTTTACAGTTGTATTATAGTATTTTAAGTATATTAAAGTAATTTTAGTATATTTATAATGTATTATATTATTTATACTTAATTTATATGAATAACTCCCTGAATTCATTTATTTAAATGTAAATAAATCAAAATAAATCATGTAAAATACAATAGAAATGTGTATTAAATACTTTAATATATATATTAACTTTTTTTTAGGTCAATTAGACCATTAATTAACTAATTTATACGTTAATTAAGAAATAAACCCAATAATCAGTATGTATAAATTGTAAACTTTGACTAATTTATTTATATAGTAAATGTAATTAATTTTGTAAATAAATTGTACAATTATGTAGCCCCATATAAATACTTCGAAACCATGTAATTTAATTTTAAATTATATTAATTTATGCCCCTTAAATCGAGGGACAAAATAGCAAAATCGAGACAGCCGCGTTGGAGCTGTAGTGCCTCTGAGGGTGCTATTTAGCGCCACATTGTAAGATGCTGAGTGCCCATCACGATATAAATTGATTTTCTCTTTTGCCCTCTTCAGTCGTCAAGTGCTTGGCGCTAAACAACCATTATCCCTTCCCCTCTGAGCATGAATTGAGTTGAGATTGTGTGAGCGGTGAGTGGTTGGGAGCCATGCATTGTAGCGGGTCTACTGTTTGCCCAATTACGAGCATAAACTGGATTAAATGGGCTAATTAATCATTATGGTGACCTTAGTGGAGGTTTGGTCCCACTTGTTAAGGGTGCTGTGTATCCCTTGAAAAGGTTGCCCGCCAATAACAAACCTACTTTTGTCCTTAAGAATAGTAATCACCCTTAATTAAAGTGATTAAGTGTTGAGAGGCATGTGAAAAATGACTAAGTCCCTAAGGTAAAATAGAGAAGAGAGGCCTTATGCCTCTGTGTGAGTTGTGTGTGCTTGTGTATATATGTAGGTATAATATATATATATATATATGTATGTATGTATGTATATGTATAGATAGTATATATGTATACTGATATATGTGTATATATATGTAAGTAAATAAGTGTGTATGTAATAAGTATACGTAGAGTAATATTTGAGCTATATATATATGTCTATAAATAAAGAATATCTTTAGTGACATATATTTCTGTCACTGTAGATAGAAAAATGCCAGTATAGACCCTAGTTTTTACCTTAGCTTATGTATATAGTTTTTCTATGGTTTAGCGATGCTTATATATGTCTCTATACATACATTATATGTTACTGTAAGTGTTAATATGTTAAGTTAGTATAGTATATGTTATTACTTATTATCGTACATCTATCTAAGTATTATTAATATAAGTTATAAATAGATAGTATAGAGTGTTCATTTATAGTTTTTGATACTTGTTTGTACATAGTTGTTTTCAAGCATTGTATTGATTTATAATTCATTCTTGTATATACAATTGATTCATTCTTTGATTATTTCATTCATTATTGTACATAAAATCAATCTTTTTTGGAATTAAAGACTAATATTGGACTTAGAGAGTGATGTATATTAATAACTGCCTCCCAGTGAACGACCTTAAATAAACTAGTAAAAATTAAGTAATTAATAAAGTTGACGGGACAACGGTTTGTATTTGTGACATATACTACAATAATGACCCCTTTTTATATGAACTGATAGTTGGACGATCATATTTTTGGCGTCATTGCCGAGGATAAAAATCAGACAATAACGCTTTATTGTGATTATTTGATTACATGTTACAGAAAGTTGATTAGTACCCTAACAAAAGTTTCTTGTTGGGCATCAGGAGGATTGTAAAAGTCCATGAGAGGCCAGTCTACTCTCCCATTTTGGAGTGGGGTAATGGCATGTACTATGGCCTGCATCTGTCTGCCATGATGCCAGCCTTGCCTATCAATCTACCTTTGTAGAAGAGCCATTGGATCCAGATTTTGTTCCTCCTCTTCAACGTCATCTTCCTCGTGGTGACTAGCCATTGAAGAGGGTTTAGATTCAGATCTTGGACAATCAGGTCTTCTCCTAGGATTTCTCTCTAAAGGTGGTAGCAAATTTGGATGTAAAGATCTTCTACCTTGCATGCACCAAAAGAATGTCTATGGATGAGAGAGAGAAGATAGATGTGAGAATATCCACCTTTTCAGTATAAGCAATCAAGCTAATCCTTAGAGTGTAATCCCTAATTAGACCTAATCTTGGCTCTCCAAAACACGACTAAGTTAGATCAACCCTTGAATTACTTGGTTGGTTAGAAGGATGGGACCCCCTAGGACACCCCATACGGTGGGACACCATTAAGGGTTAACGCGGTTACTGCACCAACCATTCTTGTCACTAGTGGGTCCAAGTAGACAAGGCCTTGACCTTAGCCCAATCTAATTTCAAATTACCAAGAAAATTAGTCCTACCTAGGGGTGTCTACTCAATTTTAGGCTTAGGCTTGAGGTGCTTTTGGAATATGATGGGCGTTAAGGGGGTGTTTCCCTTAAAATTGATTTTCAAAGTGTGAAGTGCACAGGAAAGGGGTTCACAAGCAATCTTTTTTATGATGAAGTGAATTTTAAGGTTCAATTACTTCTATTAGTGAATTTTAGGGGTTCACTTGTGTAAATATCTTCAAACAGTGTTCTTTTAAGGCACGCAAGAGGCTTTTCAAGTCCCAATTGTTTGATAGATTTCCTTTAAGTATGGAAATGCAAGTGTGCTCTACCTTAATGTGAAACCCTAAGAGCTGATAGTGCTAAATGATTCAGTTTAAGTCCAAAGCAAGTAAGGTAGTGTGACCCAATCAATGCAATCAATTGGTCATATTGCACCACCAACTAGGCACTTAGAAAATATTTTTTCAAGAATTTTAATTCACATTTTCTATTTTTTTTAGATTTAAAGTCTACTTGGGGTTCTGTAATCTATTTTGACCCCCAGTCGTTGATTGAATATTCTGTATAATCAAATATGCACCAAATATTTTTTTCAGAATTTTTGAGATTCTATATTATCACAGGAACCTAACACAAAAAAAATTCAAATAAATCGTAGTTGTATAAATATTCCTGTGATTTTTTGAAGTCCAAAAAATCTGGAACAATAATAGATTTGATAGCAGTTCATTTCATGAATTTTTGAAATTTTTACATAGCTCAAAATGGCACAAAGTTTAGATATATTATTTTTGACTTCAAAACCCATGTCCAGTAAAAAGTTTAGAATTTTTGGATGTGTGAATTTTAGGGAATTGAATTTTTAAAATGAGAGTTTGTTTTAGCCCAAAAATATATGAGGTAGTTTTGTTGATTCCCACCAACAAGAGATTTTTTTTTTAAGGCAAGCAAATACTAATCCTAAGGTTCAAGGAAAACACCTAATTTTTTTGTTTTTTTTTTTGAAGGAAAATCTAACCTATTCTAAGATACGAGTACTTACTTGAGATTAGAAACATGCAATTTTTTTGTTGTTGCGTTTCTTCTTGGATTTTTGCATTTCGTGCACACACGAAATCAACAAAAATAAAGTAGGTTAGAAATCTCAAATAAGCACTAGGAGGAAAAGATTTTAAAAATATCAGTTGCCTCCCCAGCAACGGCGCAACTTGTTCTTCGCGAAACGTGTAAAATATTATTTCTATCGTTGTAGTGCAAATCACGTTGAAACAAATAAATTTATAAATCAGAATCGATGAGTCCTGAGTCATTTACAGGGAGGCAAAACACTATTTTCAAAGTTTTTTCATACTAACTAATCTATCCTAATGCAACATAGAAACAAAGACCAGATATTTTGAAAATCAGATTGTTATTGCTAATGGCAAACGGTTCTCAAACTTTGCTAAAGAATAAATAGATGAAGGATGGCATTGCTTGTGGGATGCTTGTACGAAGTGCGATAGCACTTCAGATCCAGAGCCCCAGGAAGAAGACCGAAGAGAAGATGCAGGGAGAGAGAGGTTGGAGATGTGTCTGGTGGGAGTTGCCTCTCAACTGGGGGCTCTGGGGCTCTTTTTGTACCTTCAATGAGGGGAAAAGTAGGTATTTAGGCCTCCCAACTCGTGCAACAACTTAGGTGCGATCAGATCCGCCAATCAGGAGATCAATGATCCAAATCGCACCTCAAAATAACCTTCCAAGCGCCTTAAATGCATGGATTGCCTTAGATGCTAACACATGGCAGCCGCTCAGCCACTGGATCTGTCGACTCTCGCTCCTTGCGTGCACGCATGCACATTCAATTTCAGTTTCTGATCTCATGATCAGAAGACTTACACTCGTCACAGTACCGCCTCTCCTCGCGTGTGATCACGCGCATTCATCCGCATCGCCTAATCCAACACATCTCTGCATGCCACGCAACTCATCACTCACCTCTCAATCTGATCCAACGGCCCCATCCTACCTGCGCTCCACCGCCTCCTTGATTTCGCGTTGAGCACAGTTCAAATGTGCGCCTCACGCTTTCATGCAAGTGCATTCTTCACTGCGCTACATCGCCTTTTGAGTTGCGATTTTGAATTTAGTGTGCATCTGTTCTCAACCGTTGGATGAAGATTCAATGGCTGAGATGCTCTTCTCAGTTGATAAAGGGTGCGTAGAGAGGGTGACGTGGAGCCATTGTGGCCGTTGGATGACAATCCAACAGCCCATGTTTTTCCTTCAGAAGTTGGAGTGCGATGGTGAGCCATTGGGATGGTGCCACATTGCACCATCTTTACCATTCATCTTCCTGCTTTTGTAGTTGATGCCACAGGGCTCCGATTGGGTTGATCTTTACGCAGTTAGACTACGATCGTTGATCCGGATCCATCAGTGCGGTTGGATTTGACATCTAAGGTTTATATTTGTGCTATTTGTCTCCTTGGCCTCTGATCTTCTACAGATTGTATGTGATGCTACGAAGGTCTGATCAAGACGACTTCGAAAGTGTTGGACTCCCATAGTCATCCTGATCATATTTGTACGGTTTAATCTATCATCTGCGGCCCCAAATCATCTACAATTAATGTAGCCTCTCTCTTAGAGCATAAAACAACATTATTATTTATAAAACTAATAAATTAATTATGATGCAAATTATGATCTTGATGCATGCATTGTCCCTAAGTTAAGCTGAAATCTAACTTAATTCATGTAGACTAGGTCCTATGATTGCTGTGCAATTAATGCCCTTGAACCCGATCATTGTGTGCAAATTTTTCATATATGGGGGATCAATATCATGGGCCCATTCCCGAACTCGAATGATTTCGAGTATATCCTTCTTATTGTGGACTGTGTCCAAATGGGTAGAAGTCGTTCCGACCTGAACCAAGGATTAGAAGGTGGTCATTAAATTTATTCATGATGACACCTTTTCTTGGTTCGATGCCCCAAAAGCTATCATTAATGACGGGGGGACCCATTTTGTGAATGTGCATTTTCAGTTTGTTCTTAAAAAATATGGGGTATCTCATCGCATATCCACCCTATATCTTCCACAGACAAATGAACCAGCTGAGCTCTCCAACCAAGAAATTAAGATTCTCCAGGTCACTTATCAGTCCACTTTAGTGGAGTGCTAATTAGCCTAAGTAATTGTTAATTACATGTTCATAATATTTAATTATTCATGACTTAAATGACCATTTAGCTTAACCTGCATACATTTTTATGTGTTAAAGATAAGTTAATAACATAATTTTATGCAGGCAAGGAATAAATTTACAGCACCGCCTTCCTCCTCACAACAATTCCCTCTGAGTCCATCAGCACTGCTACCTAATCCCACCGTGTCACCGCTACTGTTGGAAAAGTCGAGTCCTCGGGGAATGGAAACAGATTAGGAGAGAAAGTCGCAATAGCATGAGGTTTTGAAAAGAAAAGGGTTGGGCTTCTGAAGGATATATGATCCAGCTTCATCCCTTGACGAGGATCTCCTCCTTCCTCCACCACCGTGGAACCGACGCACCCTGCGAACCAAGCGAACACCGTGGCCAAAAGCTTGCTCCAACGCACTCGCCGCAAACCATCCTCTCATCATCGCCACCCAACTCCTCCAACCAAAGACCACCACAGCGTAGAGAACCTCCCACGCGCCGCTAGACCCATCGTGCACCACCGTTCCCTGGTGCATGCTCGCGCACGTGCAACATCACCATTAGCGCAGCCAGCGCCTCCACGGCCATTCCACCTTGCACGTGCACAACTAGCCTCGCGCGCATGCTGCGCGCACGCCACCTCAGAAGCCGCACCACCCCCACGCCATCCACTGCCTCTTCATCTTCCTTCTTCTTTTTCCTCTTCTTCTTCAACCCAAGACCACCGACCACTTGCAACTTCACGCAAGGAACCTAATGTGCACCTCGTCTCCCTCACCGGCCACGCGACCTTGGGCCATCTCCTTCCTCGCCAAAACAACCAGAGTGCTTGCCTTGACCTTCGTCGATGACCCACACCAGCCACGACAACCCTCGACAGCTCCTTCTCCCACGCCAATCGCCATCGCTGTTCGACCGATCTTCCTCCGACCGGTTGCCGGCGGCCACCTCCAACCCTGCCTCCACTGTCATCATGTAGCCCTTGTCGAGATGTGCCTTCCCGCAGAGCATCTCCTCCGGCGAAGCCTCCTCGTGCACGCACGAAGGAGAGAGACGAAATCCCCTATTTTTCTTCGTATTAATAATTACATAAAATGCCATTGCAAGCTTTCCTATTCATTTATTTACCAAATTAATATATTAAGGTGAATTTGCATGCATATCTCTCTTTTCTTGATAAATTACTTCTGATTGAATATCTCATGATTTAGATAAGAGTATGTAACATTGATTATCGTGAACAAGGAATTTTTTGCTGGAAATTAGCATTTACGTTGATTATCATTGCCAAGATTATTACTTAATAGAATATTAGGTTGTGGTGATTTTACATTTAAACACCTATTCTTTTTATGAATTACTTAGAATGATGATTTATGTTGAAAAGGAATTATATGAATTAGCATGCACAACCACTGAGTTTCCTGAGTAAACGAGGCACCATTCACTCATTCAATAAGCTTATTCCTCCTTGTGGATACGACCTAACTATTTTCATGGTTAGTTTTTGAACATTAAATGTTTTGAAAAGCGATTTTCTACCATGCACGAACTATAACGACACAACATTTTATGTTAAAGTTTTCAACGAAAATAAAGATTGCTCTTTCAGTCACCATCTGACCTGTGACGACCCAAACCCCATCATGCGAATCACACTAGTGGAATACAGGTTGCCGAGTATGAGAATCACCAAAATAGGATCGCAGTCACTCAACACATAATCATGAAATATAAACATAGCCAAACAAACTAATCATATTGAATTGCGATAATTAAATAAAGCTTGAAAAGTTGTCCACGGTAATCATATCAACAAAATTAAAAGTGGAAAAGAAAAAATTATACCGAAAAGTTGTCTACTACAAAATCGAGAAAGCAGAAATAGAACTCAACAATGAAAAGGACTCCTAACATCACAGACCATCTGGGTCCCACACTAGTCACTTCATGCACGATCGCTCCCAACTCCTTAAGAATACTTGAGTACAGGGTCCCAAGGTAGCTATCAGCAATCACTGAGTATAGTGAAAGTAAAGGAAAATGATTGAACAAAATAAATATGTAGAAAGAGGAGTACTAATTTGTTACTTTCTTTATGCCTTATCCATTTACTTCTCAGTTATTTTACTTTTAATTTAACAATGTGTAGCCTGTAATATTACAGTCATAATCATTCTATATCAATTCCTCAGAAGGCACAAGGAGATCTCGCTGTGATTTTTCGAAAGGTATGACATGTACGTAGTGTCCCCTTGGACAAGAGAAAACTCTGCACTTACTAATGGGAACACCATCATGAGCCATAGCTAGCTCATTTTGATCTAATTAAGTTAGTAAATGCTCCTACATAACTGCCAGAGAGCCATATTTCACTGCAAATTCATTATGAGGGAAAGACAAGAAAATAGGGTAAAACTATAGTTTTACCATCATATCATGAATGCAGTACAATCATGGGTTTTTCAAGGGGGTAATTAAGGGTCAAATGGTCCTAAAAGGCTATCAAGTGGGTTAGAATAGACAGAAAAGGGTTTGCACATGTTTTGAGAATTAAATGACTTTTGAAATCCTAAAAACAGACCCTCATAATTAATTGAGGTTATGGTTAGGATAAAATTCACCTAAACCCTCTAAAATTCATATAAAAATATTCTCTAGGGTCTAAAAGCTTCAATTTGACCATCAAAACCCGTTTTGACCCAAAATAGAGTCTCAGATAGACATTTGCCCTAATTTGGATTTTTGCATAAATTATCCAGTAAAACTTGGTCAAAACCTAAATCTAACTTCACCATTGGATTTCTTGGGTCTAAATTAGGTTTTTACCAAAATTTGGGCCCAATCTGAGATCATCTTGACCAAGTTTGCATTTTGATCCAGTCAAACTTTTTTATCTCATTCAGACCCTTAACTTTTGAATTCTCTTACAAATAGCCCCCCAACTTCTTTTTATTCTTCACAAGTAGGTCCTCGCACCATTTTTGGAAAGTTAAACCTTCACCGTTGAGTTTTGAGCGAGGATTTCTCACTCAATTCTCAATCAATCAATCCCAGATTTGAAACACAGATTCCTTAGGAAATTTCCTTCCAAATGAACCCATCCAGGGATCCCAACTCCTTCTCAAAAGCTCATGCGAACCTTTAGAAGGAATGGATATCATTTGTTTATGTAATATCCAAGGTTTTCAAGCTTGTTTCCAAGCTTGGAACCTCCTCTTAAGCCCTATATAAGCACCTTCGAGGCCTTGCGCAATTTTTCAGCAAGTCCTGGTGCATCAAACGACCCTAAAAACCTATCTCCGACCACTGTAGACCCCTGCTCCAGCGACCCCCTAGATTCCCCTCCTTCGGCCGTCTAACCATCAAATTGGACGGCTTAAGCTCTTCCTCTCTTCGTTGCGACCCTCCCCAGCCAAAGGGAGGGCGTTCCTCCGTCTGAGCCATCGTCGTCGCCTCGCTGCTTCTTCGTCCTTCTCCGGCTCTGGTCGACCAACATCGGAGCCCTCGACCTCTCAACCACCTCTCTAAGTCCCTCTCTTGCTCTCTTACTTTCTATTTCATTTCTCCACCCTATCAAACATGCACAACCGCCAACCATCGCCTCTCGCACTTCATCTTCTCCACCTCCGGCGAAGCTCCGGTGATGCCTACACACCACCACGCTGCTTGAAACTCGCCGCTGTCACCTCCATCATCTCCACCGTGCTCCACAGGCCAAAACCCATCAAGAAATTGAGGGGATTGGTCCCTCACTCGCTATGCCGAACACCGCACCTACGCACTTCATTTTCCGACACCGACAGGTCACTTCACACACTTTCATCCCTCACGACATAGCCACTGCATTCGCCTCACCTAGGCGAAGCTCCTGAGCATACTGACTAGGGCATTTAGCCCATGTTCATCTCTTTCAGGTCTCGAGCCATAGCACCATTGGTGAAGCTTCTTCGAAGATCTCCAGGTGTTGTTCTTGCGCCTTCAGCTCTAGGCACTGCTCCCAGGTTGAGCGAAACACTTCCAGGAAGGATTTCAAGGTGACAATTGAAATCGCCAGCACCTGTGCTACCTCAATTCGAGCCTCCTTCACTACAATTGCGGATGCACGAAGGGTGGGACTTTAGTCCCACCTCGGTAGTTGATGAAGTGCCACATGCGCTTAAATTGATTTTGTGATATAGCCTTATCGCCTCAATAGCACGGGGTGAGGTTCCCTCGCATGTGCCCACGCATGCCCTCGCCTACACTCACGCCCTGCAGGTCTGGGCTTGATCCGTTTACCTGGATACCCGTGTCTGGTTTTGTTTGCTTGGTCTGAGAGAGGAAGAAGAGGAAAAGAGAGGAGAGGGGGGGTTTTTCTTTGCCTCCCTCCTCTTGACTCTTGAGAGATCTGAGTGGCCTTTGCCTCTACTGGTGTGCTAAGTCCTGTGCTGCGCCTTCTCTGAAGCTAAGGGAAGAAGAAGAAAAGGAAGAGAAGAGAGAAGCCTCTCCCTAAGGCTTGAAGAAGAAAGAGGAAGAGAAGAGGCCTTTGCCTCTATTAAGGCGTCTGAGCCATAATTTTTCGTTTGATATATGATACCTTAGCACTGTTGGTTAAAATTGAGTTGTGCTTGGCTTATCTGATCTATTAATTTGAGTAGCTTAAGCTTAACATTATAGGGTAATTTGGTGATTCAAATCACCATTTTACCCTCTCTTCTTTTTGCGTTATTGACATTGGATCTCATTTATATATCTTTATTGATTGCAAATTCTTTGATTTTGATCTTGAGTTTTAAATTGTCATATTACTCCCTGTATTCGACCTCGAACTTCAAATTCGAGTAATAAATATTTGTTTGAGCGATATTTTGTCTATATTACAATGATGCAATTTTAGAACACCGATTTATCGCTCAAACACTTACCCTATGTCCCATTCCATCACCTTGGGGTCCTAGCGTAGGTAGTATGGCAGTTGCATACTACAAGCTATATGCATAAATGCGACCTACGCTAGCTTGTAGATAGCCCTCTCCACGACCTGGGTACATATCCAACCAATGATCATATATGCATATACCCGCGTACCCCTACCTCGCTAGCTGGTTGACCAATGAGCTTATCACAGAGTTGCAGGGAGGTTAGCCCACTCCCTAATCCCCCAACCAACTTAGCCAAACCATCTCATCCAATTATTCATATTCAATTATCAATTCCATCATATCCACACATTCATTTATCACCACAATAACTGTCATTAAACAATTTCATGTATGAACCAATTTCACAATTTATCCTTTGATGATAAAAAGGGGATTATCGTATTATTTCTTTAATCCAACAAAAGAAGCAATATCAAAATTGACACATTTATTTTTTTCATAACATTTTCAATCTAATTATCTAATTTTATAAATCAATACCAATTCTATAAACAAGACAAGAATTATTAGATTACCAATATCTTCAATGTATAAGCCATGTTTTAAACATATCATGCATTCTAATATGCATAGTACCCATGAGAGGATAATCAAACATCATAATATTTTCATGAAGTCTAAAACTTAGCAAAAAGAAGAGAAAATTGATGGCTATGACAAATAGGGGCATAGTAATAACTCCTAACAAAAAAATGGCAAACTACTATACCTAATAGGGGCATATGAAACATATCTTTCTTTCATTTCCTGCTCAGCCTCTCTCCCACGATCTCTCTTTCTCTCTTTCCCTCTTTCTTTTCCCGCTCAGCCTCTCTCTCTCCCTCTCTTTACCTTTCTTCCTTCAAATCTCTCCTTCCATTTACTCTCAATCCCTTCTCTCTATTGAAAGGTATTGCTAAAATAAAAAATAAGGGATGGCCATACCCCTTATTTATAAAAGTCTCCAATCGACTTTACTTTTAGGGAAAAAAACTTGATATCCCTTATTATTATCCTTTTACATAGTTTCGTGTTTTATTTGCAACTTTTGCTACAGAACTCGAATTTTCATGAAACAGGCATTGTTGGAAAGCTGTGACAAGAGGAACTCAACGGTACTAATTTCCATGTAATATGGGCATGTTTTTCGAGGTTTTACCAAATATGTAATTTTCCCATCTTTTTGAAGCAAATAGACCTGATTCGTGCCCAATAAGTGTCAAAGGATTCGATTTGATGTGCTTGATCCAAAAATGACTTTGAAAAGTGAGTTCAGGGTTTTACCCGACCTGATAGAAAAGATTGGTCAATCCAGCTTTCAGAATCTTTGTGAGCTTAGGATCACCCACAGAACCCAACTAGGAATGTCTCCCTTTAGACTAGTTTACGGGAAGGCATGTCACCTTTATGTAGAGATGGAGCGCAAAGCCTACAAGGCGGTCCAGAAATGTAATTAGATTACAACTTAGTGAAATAGATGAGTTGCATAATGATGCATATGAGAATATGCTTATCTATAAGAAAAGGATGAAAACCTTCCCTAACAAGCACATTTCATGGAAATCATTTTGCCCTAGTCAGAAAGTACTTCTGTTTTATGCCTGTCTTAAGATTTTCCTTGGCAAACTCCAATCAAAATGGATAGGATCCTTTATTGTGAGGAGGATCTTTAGCAATGGAGTTGTGAAAATTTCCCCTCCTGATCATGACTCTACAACTTTTGTTGTGAACAGTCAACATTTCAAACCTTTTTTGGAACTTAATCATTTGACTATGGTCAATCAATCTATTGATCTTCAATTCTCTTGAGTTGCCTTGCACCTTACTGAAGGCAGTAAACTTAGTGCTGGCAACCTGTCATTTCTTAGAAAACCCAAGACCCTTCATACTCCTTTTGCACAACATTCTTATTGCACTTTAAGGTTCATACTTTAAAACAACCGACTCCATGTTCGATGCACATCAGAGATTAGAAATCATACGCAATGAACATTTTTGACCCACCTACCCTTCCTTTGTAAAACTATTCTAACAAAATATGAATTAAGCTAAAATTGAACACATCCTATTTGCAATGAGTGCATTGCAAAACTTAATCATGGAGGGGGGATACATGGAGGGGGGATATTAAAGTGCAACTGATAAAAATAAATTAATTTCTTTGAAGGGTTCTCATAAAAATAAAATAAAATAAAATAAAACAAAAAAATTTGTTGATGAAAGTGGCGGGAAAATCTTTTTTGAGCTAAATTGCAATTTAAGAAGGAAGAAGAATATGCTAAATATGCTAAATTTGTTAGTCTTTGTCAATAAAGTGTTTGTGCTCTAGCCTATTATGAGGACACCTACATCCTCGATCTTAGATCTTTCAGGTCAAATATGCTTGATATGTCAAGTATGGCTTAAATTACCCTACCAAGTAAAGTCAGATAATCTGATTTCTTGGAATAAGAGGCATGAGTGTTTAAATCAGTCTCTTTGTCACTTCTGGTACCTAGGAGTTTAAAAAATCAGAACACAACGTCACATGCACGGATTGAGTTTTAGGACTCAAGTAGAAAGTTGATAAAATACTGGACTCAGTGTTAAGGGTGCTTGATCGGGATTAAGAGTGTCGCGTTGTAGTACAGTAGAAAAAGCGTTCAAAACAAATACAATTTATTACTCAAATTTTAAAGTCTGTGGTCGAACATAGGGAGCAAATGGAATTCATGCACTAATCTCAATGATGAATGCAAATTGAACACATAATACCACTCAAAATCTAATCAAAAATATAAAGCATGAGTATAATAATAATTGTAACTAAAAATAAATGGAGAGTTTATAAAGAATTGGGCGCCTGATTACAAAATCAGACGTCTTAACATTAGGTGCTACAGTGGCTTTTCCTTCTTCTTCCTCTGCCTTCTTTCTCTGATTTCTCTCTTCTTCTCTTTCTTCTTCTTCCTTTTTCTGTCATTGGCTCTTTCTTCTCTTTGTCTTCTCTTTTCTTTACCTTCTCTGTCTTCTTTCTCTTCCTTGGCTTCTTCTTCCTTCCTTCTTTCTTCTTCGCTGCCTTGGTTTCTTCTTCCTTCCTTCTTTCTTTTCCTTCAGCCTTTTCCTCTTCAGCTTTTGCCTTACGAACTGCAGCTTCTTCCTTCTTCTTTCTCTTCCTTGGATTTGGCTAAGTGTGGAGTGAAGCTTTCCACAGCAAAAACCCCCCTTCCCTTGTGTAGCATTCCTCTCTTCTCTCTTCTCTATTTCGATTCGCTCTCCCAAAGCCACATTTGGGTCAGGTAATCGGACCTATCGGAGACCCGGGTCCAGGCTCACTGACGTGGGTGGTGAGTGAGGAGTGAGTCGGTTCGAGTAAACGGGTTGTGGCCAGGTCCACATGGGCAGTGCCGCGGACGAGGTCGTGAGAGGGGGAGAGAGGGACCTCACCTCGTGAGTAGGAGGTGACAAGGCTTATGCACAAAATCAATTTATGTGCATACGCCTACTCGCCCACTTCCAAGGTGGGACTAAACATCCCACCTCCCTTGTGAAAGAGCAATTTTCACTTTGAATAGTTAATATTAAGATAATAAATCGTTGCAGCACAAGAGGTGGTGGAAAATCTCTCACTCAAAAATTAAACAGATATGAATTTAAACCCTAAGAATGGATGTCGTATCCACAGGGAGGACTAGACCACTAAATTTACGAGTCAAGGAATACACAGTTCGCAAACTCTTTTGCAACTTTAATGTGAGGAACATGCTATTTTAAATGAACGTTGCAATTTTCTTAAAAGTTTAGGGGTGTTTATGCAGTTTTCACGTCAGGAATTAAGCCCCAAAAATATGTGTAAGATGCATGTGTACTGGCTTATCATGTGAATTCAACTTTCATGCAATTCTAATTTGAAATTCAAGATAGAAGCATGCACATAACACAAATAAAATAATTTCAGGAAAATCTGAGTGCATCAGTGCGATGTGGCTAGAATAAAATGTTAATATAAACTTGACAATGGCACTGAATGTAATTATTAATAGAGGTAAAAATAGAGGATTTCTCCTCTCTCCTCCTCGCGTATGCAGCCGCGCATGGTTGGCCACGAGAGTCGGTAGGGAGGTGCGGCTTGACGAGAGCTACGCAACGGCGGTGACACAGTGATCGAAGGTGGCCAACGGCGGCCGGCGGGCGGAGGAGGGCTGCCAGCTTTATTGGAGGAGAAGGAGACTATTGCAGCCGCGTGGTTGGCTGCGTGCTGGAGGCGTAGGTGCGCACGAGTGCACGCCTACAGGGCATTTGGTGAGGGCGAGGGTGAGGCGGTGTGCCTGCAAGGCGTGCTGTAGTGGGTGTTGTGGGTGCGGGCCTAGCAGGGGCACGGGTGGAGTGAAACGGGTGCCTACGGGGGTGGAGCGGGGCAGTGCATATAGGCCGAGTGCCTATGGGCACTGCAGAAGGGCGCGCGCCTGCGGGAGCGGGTGCGAGGCAGAGTGGCTGCTGGCACTAGAGAGGCAGGTGCCTGCGGAGGTGGAGCGGGGCTATGCGTATAGGCCGGGTGCCTGCGGGCACTGCAGAAGGGCGCGCGCCTGCATGAGCGGGTGGCGAGGGCAGAGCGGTGCCTGCAGGTGCGGCTGGAGAGGGATGCTTGGTGTGCAGCGCCTGCGGAGGGGGGGCGCTGTGCGCGGTGAGGCTGTGTAGCGCCTGCGGGCTGGTTGGAGGGCACGGTGGGCGGTGTGTGCCTGCAGTGGCTGGAGATGAGCGGTGGAGAAGGAGAGGGCTCCTGCAGGCTGGAGTGGTGTGAGCGCTGGAGTGCCTGCGGGCGCGGCCTGGCAAGGGTGCGCAAGGTGGAGAAGGAGTGGGCAAAAGCCGAAGGGCAGGATGGGGTGCTTGGTGCGCAGTGCACATGGTGGAGTAGTTCCCCGTAGGGGGGAAGATGCGGATCCCCTCTCTCTCCTTTGCCCCCTCCTCTTAACTCCTCTCCCCTGCGCCAATTAAGGGATTTTCAAATCTCTTTTCTAATTTTGGCAGGAGACTATTGGGGAGGTGTTATTCAGGCCGGCGGCTGTTGAGGGTAGCTAGAGGATGGGGAAAAATGCCGTCAGTTGTTTGTTGGGGAAATTTACTCCCCAACTCCTTGTTATTTCTAAATATCATTCCTGCACATAAAAACAACAAAATCATTACATATTAAGTTATAGAACGTTATAAACTTAAATCATGATGCATACAAATATTCTACAACTTAATGTAGTTATTAACAAACCTACAAGGTAAGATTAAAGTTACTTAGGCGTAATACAAGTCCATTAAAATGGATTCATCACCTTGCACGCACTGCAGCCTGAAGATTATGTATGGTCAGGCCCGGATAGGTTGTGTTAATATGGTGATTTTATCGTTGAAATGCGTATAGTGGTTAACCTAATTCGAGCCTAACCATCTCTTTACAAAATTTTTAACCTGGCCTACTTGATTTTATCTTTGTCACTTTTAGGCCCAGGGTTGAACTCAGGGAAGTGGGATTAGAAGTGAATATGTTTCTACACCTTTCCTACAATGAATCTCTTCCGTTCATTTATTATGTTTTTGGTGTTTTTATATTTAAGATTTTTTTCTGATAATTTTTGTCCTTGAGGTGCACCCTCAAAATCAGGTTCTTGGCTTTGAGCCAAATCAGGGTTCCCAAAACTGGTCTTGCTATTCGCAAGACTGAGTACCTGCAAGTCAAGGATTATCTTTTCTCTTTTGTATTTTTTTTTATCTTTTTAATGGCAGGAAAGAGAAACAGAAATAAAGTAAATATAGTATATATATATGTATATATTATATATGTATAAAGGGGTGGGGGTGGAGGCGGAGATGGCATGTAGCACGGTGTCGAGTCGGTCGTCGTCTAGAAAGATGCAACCAACAGGACGAAGTGCTGCGTGGAGTGTAGGATGGATGGTGGAAGATGACTGCGAACATGCTTTCTATACGCGTGTATCGGAGAATATCAGCAACTGGTGCAGATATTCTCGCGATACAACATATGGTAAGTGATATGAAAAAATATATATATATATCTGTAAATATATATCTATATGTAAATATATATATGGTTATAGATATATAGGTATATATGTAGTTATATGTATATATATATGTATATGTATATGTATATAGATATGTAAATATATGTATAGATAGATATATGTATAGATATATATATATATATATATATAAATATATGTATATGTATCTATATATAACTATATAGATATATATATATATATATATAGTAATATATGTATATAGATATATGTAGATAGATATGTATATATATATATGTATATATAGTTATAGATATATATGTATATATGTATGTATATTTGTATATATATATATGTATAAGTATATGTGTATATATATGTATATATCTATATATATGTATCTATACTTATACTTAGTTATATAGGTAATAATATATATATATTTATATATTTATAAATATATGTATATATGTATATATATATATATATAAGTATTTAGATGTATATATATATATGTATGTATATAGACTAATAGATAGTTATATAAGTTCTAATATATGTATAGATATATATATGTATGTATATAAATATATATATGTACGTATATATTTATATGTATATAGTAGAGTATAGGTGTGTGTACGAGAGTGTGAGTGCGTGTGTGTATGTGTGTGCAGAGAGTGTGAGAGAGTGTTGTGTGTGAGAGAGAGAGAGAGGGAGCAAGAGCGCCTGCTGTGAAGAAGGCGTTTAAGTCGTCTGCAGCCGTGGGCGTCGTTTGATAGCGCACGCGCACCCGCAAGCGTGTAGGTGCGTGAAGAGGTGCGCACGCAGGAAGGAGTGAGCACGAGGGAGAGATCGCAGCGCATTGCGCTGCGCGGTGAGGCGGGTGTGGGCGAAGGCGCTAGGAGCGGGCGCACGCAGACGCTGAAGTGGGCGGGCATACGCAGGCGAAGAGAGATGCGGACGCAGCCAGACGTGGGCGCACGCAGACGCGCAGGCAGGCGCTGGAGCGGACTCGGGGCGGGACGCGGGCGCAGGCTAGCAAAGGTTGCGGTGCGCTGGGTGATCGGTTAAGTGAGAAACTTACCGGTCACCGCACTGTAGCCACAGTGTTTCGCTGACTAGCGTGAACAGTGGCTACAGTGCCACTCGGCTCCGCGCGACCGGGCGTGTCCGGTTCTATGAGTGCGCGAGGTGTGGAGCGACTGGCGTGCGCGCGGAGAAGCTGCGCCGGCTGCTGGCTTGCGCGGAGAGGCGGGTGAAGACGCGAAGAAGCGGGAGGCGAGGGCGGCCTGCAGGCGCGCGCTGGAGGTTTTCGACAGGGCATGCGGTGGCCGTCACCTTGTTGCTGCTGCTGCGGAGCTTGAGCTTTAAAGCTTGAAGCTCCTGTGGCAATGGCAGAAATGCTAAACTTCGAAACAGGGAAGAGAACCACCACGCCCACCGGCTCTTTGATGAGCTGGGTGGTGGTGGACTCACGGTGGTGGTTGTGCACCACAGTGAGGTACTCTTGCTCACAGAGTGGCTCCTCAGAGGAGGAAAGGCTGCCTATGGAGGGAGAGGGGAGGAGACGGCCTGGAAGAAACTGCTATGTTGGGTTTTGGCGTGTGGACCAGGCTCAGCTCAAAGAAGAAAGCCGTGCCCTTTTTAAAGAGGAAGAGAGCAAGCACAGCCATGCCCTGGCTGTTTATGGCTGTGCATGCTGTGCATGTAGCTGCAGGGAGTGGCTTGCTGCAGAGAATGGCGTGAGGAAGAAGAGGCCATGCTTTGTAGCCGCGTAGAGAAGAATTTCAAAGTCAAATAGAAATAGAAAATAAAGATGGAGATTTTGCAAGGCAGCACTTGAGGAAAACATTAATTTCATGGCCATTTTATTCACTCTCCGCCCTTCTCAAATAAATGCATGCATGCATGTATATTTACAAATGCGACTATGTCTACCTATTATGCACTGATAATGCTAGGAAATAGCATAAGATGGCACAATTGTTGGTGTATTTTTGCTGTGCAATCATACCCCCATGCCTATCTTTTGCTAATCCCTAGCAAAACATGTTTTTGTATTGTATTTAGAAATGATCTTAAGCTGAAGATTTTCTTCTGAGGAGACAAAGGTGTGTTTATTGTTGGATATTGTGAGAACCAATTGCAGAGAAGACTATCAGTACTTTAAGTCTCACATGACATAGATCATCTCTTGACTAACCAGGACTCTTGATATTTAAACCTTAAGTGCGATTTCCAGGACCCAGGAGGTTTTTGCCGTACTCGAGAGCTCAAGAGATTATGGCTTGTGCTTAGTGAAGGATCAAGACTGACCAGATGAACATTAAGACTTAAGCCCAGGATTTCACGAATTTTTAAGTGCAGGTTGGTCCCAGTTTCAGCTCATGTCTTCGGATTGACCCTTAAAAAGATGACGGAAAACTCAACTCCCATTTTCTGACATTTGTGGCTCAAAGAAAATAGGGTATTTGCCCTGAAGAACTTTTTTGTAGGAAGATTTTACAGACATTTGTGAGATATACTGACTTATTTGCATCTTTTTTTTTTTGAAACACGTGTCAGTATATCTCTTACAATATTATTTGGAGGAGCACACTTTTCTTTTTGGTGGGAGAGTACCTTCTTGGTGGAAAGAGTCTTTCCTAAACACAAGACTAAAGCCTGGGATAAAAAGTCTACCTGCGTGCATAGGTAAGGACTCCACCTTCCCTAATGAACACTAGGGTTGGATCTCATGTTCACCTGGTCTTTCTTGATATGTGTAGTGTGAACCAAGATTACTTAGGCTCTCAAGTAGAAGCAAACCAACGGATCCTGTACTGATGTCTCAGGTACAAGGATACGTCCTAAGTTAGGAGAGATTTCGATCTATCTTGTCAATGCTCAAGTGAATTAAGCCGAGCCTGAGCGAATCAAGCTTCTGTAGCCTAGAAAGTCTTCAAAACAGTGGTTGAATATCCATAAACACTTATTGTATTTTTGTTTCAGCCTACAGATCATTACTAAACACCATTTTTTTTTTTCATATATATATAGATAGATGGAGACTACATGATACCATAAAATACCCAGATCCTATGGATGCCTATCCACCCCCCCATGCCAAATGATGCTATGTCCTCATATGCATGCAGGGAAGGGTAGAGGAAGGACGAAAGATCGGGTAACGAGAGCTGAGGTGCAGGGTATACAGCGGGGTGGTAGGGTGGGTGGATGGTGGGTGGAGAAGTGAAAAGTGAAGTGAATGTGATAGTGGTGTGAAAAGTGATGGTGGATGGTGAATGTTGTTGGGGTGCCTCCCAACGAGCGCTGAATTTAACGTCCCCAGCTGGACTCAGAATGAGGCACAAAAATTAGTTACCCTCCAGCAGGGCAACAGTTTCTCCAACGGGGGCAGGTTCATGAGTAAGATAGGGTTTCAAATGCTGCCCATTGATCGTAAATTTATGCCCAGATTTGGGATCTTCAATCTCAACGGCCCCGTTGGGAAATGGTCTCGAGTCCAGGAAAGGACCAGTCCATTTGGACTTTAGTTTTCTAGGAAAGAATTTGAGCCGGGCATTATAGAGCCAAACTTGCTGAGATGGCTCAAATTCTTTCCGCTGAATACGGCTGTCGTGAAAAGCCTTAGTGCGTTGTTTGAAAGTTAAGGCGGAATCATAGGCTTCACGACGGAGCTCTTCTAGCTCCTGGAGTTTGAGTTTCCTTTCTCGACCACATAGGTCTGGGTCGAGGTTACATTGGCGAACCGCCCAGTAAGCGCGGTGCTCCAACTTCACGGGCAAATGACAAGGCTTCCCGTAAACGATTCTATAAGGAGACATACCAAGAGGAGCCTTGAAGGCGATCCGATACGCCCAAAGTGCGTCAATCAGCTTGTCGGACCAATCCTTACGGTCAGGCCGAACCATTTCCTGGAGAATTTGCTTGATTTGCCGGTTCGACACCTTTGCCTAGCCGTTCGTCTAACGATGATACGGAGATGCGATATGATGGTGGACTTCGTATTTCCTCAGAAGTGCCCGAAAAGAAGCATGGGTAAAGTGGCTTCCTCCATCCGAGATAATGGCTCGAGGGATCCCAAAGCGCACAAAGATGTGGTCATTAACAAATCGAGTGGATATAACATGGTCAGCATAGCACGTGGGAATAGCCTCGATCCATTTCGAAACATAATCAATAGCCACGAGGATAAATTCGAAGCCGTTGGAAGGAGAAAAGGGACCCATGAAATCAATTCCCCAAATGTCGAAGATTTCCGCAGCTAGGATGGGTTGTAAGGGCATCATGTCATGACGTGACATTGACCCTAACGACTGGCACCTAGTGCAATGTTTGGCATAATTGTGTGCATCCTGGTGAAGGGAGGGCCAAAAGAAACCACACTGCAACACCTTGGCTGCAGTTTTCCTCCCAGGGAAATGGCCTCCGCAGGCCTGATCGTGGCAGAAGGATAGCACACTGGGGAATTCACTGTCAAGAATACAGCGACAGAAGATCTGATCAGCACCTATTCGAAAGAGAAGTGGATTATCCCAGAAATAATACTTTGCTTCTGCCATGAGGTGCTCGTGCTGGTTTTTAGGCCAGCCACGTGGAAGGGATCTAGAAGCAAGGTAATTGGCAATGTTGGCATACCAAGGTCCACTTGCCACATTAATTGCCAATAGGTGCTCATCAGGAAAAATTTCACTGATCGGCAGAGTAAGTCTAATATGGTTAGGGTCCAGTCTGGAAAGATGATTAGCCACAACATTCTGGGCTCCATCCTTATCGCGGATCTCAATGTCAAATTCTTGGAGCAGAAGGATCCAACAAATCAGTCTAGGCTTGGCATCCTTCTTATGCATGAGATGGCGAATAGCCGTGTGATCAATGAAAACAATAACATGTGAGCCCAAAAGGTAAGAGCAGAATTTCTCCAACCCAAAGACGACTGCCAGTAGTTCTTTTTCAGTTGTAGTATAATTACGCTGGGCCTCGTCCAACGTCTTACTGGCGTAGTACACCACGAAGGGGTGTCTATCACATCTTTGTCCCAGGATGGCTCCGACTGCAAGGTCGGAAGCGTCACACATGAGTTCAAAGTCGAGGGACCAATTAGGTGGTTGGAGAACAGGGGCCTTGGTAACAACATTACGCAGCTACTTGAATGCTCATATGCAGTCGGGGCCCATATCGAAGGGTACGTCAGTTGATAGGAGATGAGTTAAAGGTCGAGAAATCTTGGAGAAATCTTTGATAAATCTCCTATAGAAACTGACGTGTCCCAGGAAGGAGCGGATTTGTTTGACAGAGCTAGGCACAGGTAAATCAGCAATTATATCAAGCTTAGCTCTGTCAACTTCGATACCCCTATCGGAGATGATATGCCCGAGAACAATTCCCTCGTGTACCATAAAATGACTTTTTTCCCAGGAAAGCATGAGGTTTACATCAATACATCTCCTAAGGATACGAGTTAGGTTGGAAAGACAGTCATCAAAAGATGGTCCAAAGACCGAAAAGTCATCCATGAAGACCTCGAGAAAGTCACCCACCATGTCGTGAAATATCGCAAGCATACTTCTCTGGAGCGTTGCTGGCGCGTTACAAAGTCCGAATGACATCCTTCTAAATGCAAAGGTGCTAAAGGGGCAGGTAAAAGTGGTTTCCTCTTGGTCCCGAGGGTCAATTGCCACCTGGTTATATCCTGAGAATCCATCCAGGAAACAGAAAAATTTATTTCCCGCTAACCGCTCCAGAATTTGGTCAATGAAAGGTAGCGAAAAGTGATCTTTCTTAGTTGCAGCATTGAGTTTCCTATAATCTACACACACTCTCCAAGATGTAGGAGTGCGTGTAGGGATGGATTCGCCCCTGTCATTGACACGGATGGTGAGTCCTGCCTTTTTGGGCACAACGTGAATCGGACTCACCCAGGGGCTATCGCTGATCGGGTAGATTATACCTGCATCTAGCCACTTAATGATTTTCTTCTTAATGACCTCCCGCATGTTAGGGTTGAGACGTCGTTGCATCTCGCGAGAAGGTCGAGCCTCCTCCTTCGTATATAAACGGTGAGTGCAGTAGGAGGGGCTAATGCTAGTAAGTCTGATAAAGACCATCCAATGGCTGCCTTGTGTTCCATAAGGACCTTAGTTAGTTTGCACTCTTGCTCCCTGGTCAATTTTGAACTAATGATTATAGGGAGCATTTCATTTGGTCCCAGGAAAGCATACTTAAGTGTACTAGGCAGCTCTTTCAGCTCGGGAGTGGATGGTGAAAGATCTGGCATTTCTTGGGACGAGAGTGTCCCAGGCAGGTCAGAAACAAGTCAGGAAGAAGAAGTTGGCCCTCAGATTGGCCAAGAAGAGGGGCTTCTTGGATAGATGGATCCAAAAAAGAATAGCCCCAGTGAGAAGTATATGGGCTCAAGGTCCCAGTGTGGAGTTGCAAATCCGCCTGATTTGGCGGGAAAGAAAGGGAAATCCGATCTTCAAGAGTGTGGACCGGCGGTGAGTAGCCCGGATTTGACTTAGACCAGGAGGTATGGGAAGCGGAGAAAACCTCGTCAGAAATTTGGTCAGGAGAAGGTACGGGAATAGGGAGGGATGGGGGAATGTCACAATATGTGTCGGCTAGGCAATCATCAGTGTTTATAGGTAATCCGCAGTAGTTAGAATAGGTCCCAATTAGTCCGATACACGTGCTGACAGCCATGTCCTCGTTAGACGTGTCATCCTCGATGCAATCGTAATCAAAGTTCTTGGCTTCCTTGAAGATGTTAAGCTTGAGCTTTTCAGATCCAATGGCAATCTCAATACAGCCCGACTCGTAGTTGATATGGGTGCGGGCTGTGGCCAAGAAAGGTCTACCAAGGATGATCGGACAATCAGAAAGTGAGCTAGGAACTTCCATATCTAAAACAAGAAAGTCAACAGGAAAATAGAAACTGTTGACCCTATCCACCACGTCTTCCACCACACCCTTCAGAATTTTGACAGAACGATCTGCCAACTGTAACGTGACAGGGGTGGGTTTCAGATTTCCCAAGGAAAATTTTTCGAGCATGATGGTTGGTATGAGATTTATGGAAGATCCTAGATCAAGCAGGGAACGGTTAAAATTGCAGCCTTGGATGCTATAGCAAATAAGCGGTGTGCCCGGATCTTTCTGCTTCGGTGGTAGATTTGACAGTATAGCACAACTCACATGAGGCGAGAGAACCACCGGATTCTTAGTTTTCTTTGACTGTCGCCTGGGTGTTGTGTAGTCTTTGAAAAATCGGGCGACAGTAGGTATGTGGTCGATAGCCTCGAGTAGGGGTACATTGATTTCAACATCCCTGAACAAATTATGCAGGTTATCAAAGGCCTGCGTATCTTTCTTCTTGCCTTTTGGCTCCCTCAGTAGAGCCTCAGGGAATGGGACTGATTCTGGCACCAATTTGGGTGTATTGTCCTCTCACGAATGCGGTGCGCATCCCAAATGAGAGGGCGAAGAAGAAGACGGGCCAAGATCAGGTCGAGGCGGATCAACGATTTGCTTACCGCTCCTCGTAGTGATCGCATTGGACGATGCGGGTCCAGTGGGATCATATGGCGGAGGAGGGTTCGCAATAGGGACATAAGAGTGAGGTGCTGCAGCGGGATTAGCCTGAAATCCCGGTGGAATGCTCGGAGCCTGTAGAATCTGGTGTACCTGCCCCTGAGAAGGTCGTACCTGTGGTTGAGGACCATGGGGTATGAAATTTTGCGGGTTGGGAACAGGTTGAGTTGGAAGAGTGCCCTGAGATCGAGTCGCCATGCGTAGTTGACTGATCTCAGCATTCTGCTGCGCTAATTGGTGCTGAAGAGAGGTCATGTTCTCTTCATGGCGCTTTGACATTTCCGTCATCATTCTCATCAATTTATTAAGAAGGCTTGATGAGTGTTCTGTTTGCGGTACGTAAGGACCCGATGGCGGATTCGCCATAGGATTAGACTGGGCCCTTGGGATAACGGGTGCCGATGGTCGCATTGGTCCACCCGCGGGGTTTTGGCGCTGCGGGTTGTTGGACCATGAAAAGTTCGGATGATTTCGCCACCCTGGGTTATAAGTGGCAGAGAACGGGTTGTTCCCCAGGGCGCAAGCATCTTCTATGCCAAAAGACGTGTCCGTATGTAAATACACTTCCGAGCACATGGAGGCTTGGTCCTCCATGTCAAAATATTGGCTCGCAGAAGCCAGATCCACATGACTTACCGAATCGCTCGGCGCGACACTCGGTAAGGAAGGTCTTACGGGGTTTCTTGGAATAAGCCTGGTGTTGGCAAAATTGGGATTGTGACGAAGTGGTGAAGTGAGGATGTTTGCCATAGAACGGGTGGGGTTGGCCAGAAGCTCGTCCAGCTTCTTGTGCACGACGGAGACTTCATCCAATTTCTGTGCAATAAGGTTGAGATCTGTGGATGAATGGGAGGGTCCCATGTCAACTTCGTGGACATTACGGGGCAGGCTGGTACGATTAAAGGTGACAATGGAGGCATTGTTCATTGAGTTTTCGCTCATATTTTCAAACAATTCGAATGCTCCATTCTCATCTTTATTCATAAAATTCCCCCCTTAGAAAGCATCTGCAATCTACTTCAAAGTCTCATTTAGCCCATAGTAGAAAATCTGGGCTATATGCCACTTAGGCAGACCGTGGTGCAGACACTTCCTAAGGAGGTCATTATATCTCTCCCGTGCCTTATGAAACTGTTCGCCGTTTTATTGCGTAAATGAAGTGATAGCACGGCGAAGCGCATTGGTCTGCCCGATTGGGAAGAACTTCTTGAGAAATGCTGTTGTCATCTCTTCCCAAGAGTGGATGGTTCTCCCAAGGGTGCGTAACCACTGCAACGCTTTATCCCGCAATGAAAACGGGAACATTTTTTTGAGAACTATCGGTAACCCGATATTTCTTGGTTTGGCTGTTTCAGCCAATCAGGTTAAGTCTTCCAAGTGGAGAAAAGGATCTTCACTTGCAAAACCATGGAAGTGAAAATTTATCAGGCCAATTATATTAGGTTTCAATTCAAAGTCGTCCCCACCCATGGGGACCCAAATTTGTCCTATGGTCTCTGTAGCAGCAGTATTCTGATAGGAGCTAAGAGACCTAGGCTCCTCCCGTTCGGGAGGGTTCTGCATTTCCTCCAATGTTTCCCTCATGGCCTCAATTTGTTCATTATACATTTCCATTTGGGCTTGGAGGCAGGTTATGGGATCTAAGGCTCCACCACCTGGTGGATTTTGAGGGCGATTTCCTCCCTCAGGATTTGGGGGTGGGCGTGCAGCCATGTTTGTGGAGGAGGACGATGCGGCTTCTTTTCTAAAATTATCAGGCAATTCACACAGTTCAGGGTTTTGTGACCTCCTCCCAAACATGCACTACCGCAATAAGAATTGGGGGGATAAGAAGGGAAAAGAGATGAGAGAAATGATGCCGCAAAGGTACATTTGATGACAAATCAATACAATCAAATTCCTAACCTCTACAGTGTGCCCTTAGACCTAAAGATCTAAGTTACCTACTATCACTACCTACGGAACTGAATGCGAGCACCGCGGAACCACTAGGCCAAATTGAAAGGCCGTTTGCCCCAGTCTTAGACACTCGATAGCATGTAGGAACCCTCACCAGCACGTAGGTGCTACACGCAGGTAGTTAGACCTCCAAGGGTCAAGTTGCTACCAGTTTTAGTTAGAGTCTTAGGATCAAGTGCTTCTGGAATGTGAAGGGCATTTTTTTACGGGTAATGCCCAAGTGATTGATTTTTAGAGAGTGTGTAAAGCAAGCATGCAACGGGGAAATCTCCCCGAATTGAAGTTTTAATTGGTGAATGGTTTTTAGAATTCAGCCTTAAGTAGTATGGATTTTAGGATTTCTCTGAATTACCATTTCAACCAATCTCTGGGTTTTGAGAGAATACAAGTTTTCTTCTAAGCCCAACAAACCCTTCTTCAATGTCAGTTGGTTAATGCATGCTAAAATGCAATGGGCTTCCCTAAATGGAGATTTCTATGTGTGGATGCATGAATCAGTTTTAGGTTAGTGTGAAAGGGAGCCAAAGCACTTCAATTCAAGTGCTCCCAATCACCAAAATGATTTCCACACACAAGGCTCAACCAAAAGATAAAGAAAATCAAATTGTTGGGGTTCAAGTATTCGGGATCGAATCTTAGGCACGTGAAAGGTCGTGGTGGTGTTGGAATCAACTCAATTCCAAGTCTCCCCACCAAAAATGTGATCCTGAATTTGCAGATAAATGAGGCAAAGAGGGGTGCTATCAATCTTTTTATTTTTTATTTTTTTGCCTCAAAGAATACTTCACACGGTGAAAGATTCAAGAATCAAGATTCTAGGATCTTCGCTATGCGAAGTTTGGCGGGAAATCTCGGGGCAGTGGGAGTGAAGACAAATAATCAAACAGGCGGTTTTTAATCCACTTACCCCAAGAGATCCCAAGAAGTGTTTTTGAGTTTTTAGTTTTTTTTTTTTATGGTGCCAAGTTAACCTAAATTGCTAAGAAAGAAAGACCTTGTTCAGCTATGTGTACGAAGCTCCAGTGCGGTGTCGGCGACTTCACGCTCTCGTTCCTGCCTTGGATCTGCCTACGTCTCTGACTTCATCTTCCTGTCTTCTCCTTGCAACAGGTTCACTTGCACAGCAACAAACAAAAACACCTGTGAAGAGAAGGGTGTGAGAAGAGAAAAAATTAAGAAAATGGAATAGAAACTTACTTGAATGCACACTTCCTCGACAACGGCGCCATGAAAATTATGTATGGTCAGGCCCGGATAGGTTGTGTTAATATGGTGATTTTATCATTGAAATGCGTATAGTGGTTAACCTAATTCGAGCCTAACCTTCTCTTTACAAAATTTTTAACCTAGCCTACTTGATTTTATATTTGTCACTTTTAGGCCCAGGGTCGAACTCAGGGAAGTGGGATTAGAAGTGAATATGTTTCTACGCCTTTCCTACAACGAATCTCTTCTATTCATTTGTTATATTTTTGGTGTTTTTCTATTTAAGATTTGTTTCTGATAATTTTTGTCCTTGAGGTGCACCCTCAAAATCAGGTTCTTGGCTTTGAGCCAAATCAGGGTTCCCAAAACTGGTCTTGCTATTCGTAAGACTGAGTACCTGCAAGTCAAGGATTATGTTTTCTCTTTTGTATATTTTTTTTATCTTTTTAATGGCAGGAAAGAGAAACAGAAATAAAGTAAATATAGTATGTATATATATGTATATATTATATATGTATAAAGGGGTGGGGGTGGAGGCGGAGATGACATGTAGCACGGTGTCAAGTCGGTCGTCATCTAGAAAGACGCAACCAACAGGATGAAGTGCCGCATGGAGTGTAGGATGGATGGTGGAAGATGAGTGCAAACACACTTTTTGTACACGTGTATCGGGGAATAATAGCAACTGGTGCAGATATTCCCGCAATACAACGTATGGTAAGTGATATGAAAAAATATATATATATATATATGTAAATATATATCTATATGTAAATATATATATGGTTATAGATATATAGGTATATATGTAGTTATATATATATATATATATGTATATATAACTATATAGATATATATATATATGTGTATATATATAGTAATATATGTATATAGATATATGTAGATAGATATGTATATATATATATATATATAGTTATAGATATATATGGATATATGTATGCATATATATATATATGTCTAAGTATATGTGTATATATATGTATATATCTATATATATGTATCTATACTTATACTTAGTTATATAGGTAATAATATATATATATATATATATATTTATTTATATATTTATAAATATATGTAAATATATATGTGTGTGTATATATATATATATAAGTATATAGATGTATATATATATATATATGTATGTATACAGACTGATACATAGTTATATAAGTTCTAGTATATGTATAGATATATGTATATATATATATATATGTATATAAATATATATATATATATTTATATATATATGTACGTATATATATATATGTATATAGTAGAGTATAGGTGTGTGTACGAGAGTGTGAGTGTATGTGTGTGTATGTGTGTGCAGAGAGTGTGAGAGAGTGCTGTGAGAGAGAGAGAGAGAGAGAGAGCGAGCAAGAGCGCTTGCTGTGAAGAAGGTGTTTAAGTCGTTTGTAGCCGTGGGCGTCGTCTAATAGCGCACGCCCAAGCGCAGGCGCGTAGGCGCACGAAGAGGCGCGCACGTAGGAAGGAGTGAGCGCGAGGGAGAGACCGCAGCGCACTGCACTACGCGGTGAGGCGAGTGCAGGCGAAGGTGCTGGGAGCGGGCGCACGCAGACGCTGAAGCGGGCAGGCGTACGCGGGCGAAGAGAGACGCGGATGCAAGCAGACGCGGGTGCACACAGACGCGCGGGTGGGCGCTGGCTAGCGCAGGTTGCGGCACGCTGGGTGACCGTTTAAGTGAGAAACTTACCGATCACCGCACTGTAGCCACAATGTTCCGCTGACTAGCGTGAACAGTGGCTACAGTGCCACTCGGCTCCGCGCGACCGGGCATGTCCAGTTCTGTGAGTGCGCGAGGTGTGGAGCGGCTGGGGCGCGCACGGAGAAGCTGCGCCGGCTGCTGGCTTGCGTGGAGAGGCGGGTGAAGACGCGAAGAAGCGGGAGGCGAGGGCGGCCTGCAGGCACGCGCTGGAGGTTTTCGACAGGGCGTGCGGTGGCCGTCACCTTGTTGCTGCTGCTGCGGAGCTTGAGCTTTAAAGCTTGAAGCTCCTGTGGCAATGGCGGAAATGCTAAACGTCGAAACAGGGAAAAGAACCACCATGCCCACCGGCTCTTTGATGAGCTGGGCGGTGGTGGACTCACGGTGGTGGTTGTGCACCACAGTGAGGTACTCTTGCTCACAGAGTGGCTCCTCAGAGGAGGAAAGGCTGCCTATGGAGGGAGAGGGGAGGAGACGGCCTGGAAGAAACTGCTGTGTTGGGTTTTGGCGTGTGGACCAGGCTCAGCTCAAAGAAGAAAGCCGTGCCCTTTTTAAAGAGGAAGAGAGCAAGCACAGCCATGCCCTGGCTGTGCATGCTGTGCATGTGGTTGCAGGGAGTGGCTTGTTGCAGAGAATGGCATGAGGAAGAAGAGGCCATGCTTTGCAGCTGCGCGGAGGAGAATTTCAAAGTCAAATAGAAATAGAAAATAAAGATGGAGATTTTGCAAGGCAGCACTTGAGGAAAACGTTAATTTCATGGCCATTTTATTCACTCTCCTCCCCTCTCAAATAAATGCATGCATGCGTGTATTTTTACAAATGTGACTATGTCTACCTATTATGCACTGATAATGCTAGGAAATAGCACAAGATGGCACAATTGTTGGTGTATTTTTGTTGTGCAATCACAGTCGTAGGTGTTCCCTTTGGTTGCGAAGCTGCAAGGGCTTGTGGCTTCAATGGCAGCCTGGAGTCATGCGCGAAGATGTTCCGCACGACTTGGGATAGCAACCTGGGATTGGTGAAGTCTGGAGCAGCTTGCAAGCTTGCTCCAAGCTTTGCTCTAATGGCGGAGGGACGTTGGCACCTGAAAACACCAAAACGGCCTCATGACCTCATTAAAATGCTCAAGGAGCTTCGCCAAGGCACGACGAATAGGTGGTGGTGGTTGGCGTGGGAACGACTATGGTGGCGTGCCTAGGGTTCTTTGTGGCTGTGTGAGTGGGTGTGTTCGAGGGCACTTTTGGGTGAGTGACGGAGAGATTGGAGTAGTGGGAGATGATTAGTGGGGTATTGCAGAGGTTGTAGGGTGGTTGGCAAGGCGGATGGAGGTGCAGAGCGACGGGGATGCCTCGCCGGAGGTTTGGCCGAAGGTGGAGAAGGTGATAATGATCGGTGGCGTCGAGGGGTATTTTCGAGAAATAAAGAGGGGGAACGAGAGTAGGAGGGAGGGAGAAGCTAACTGACCTAAACTAAGGATGAAGGAGATAGGAGAGGCGTCTGGACTAGTACGACCGACGCTGTAGACGAAGATATCCTTAGATGAGGTGACAGCGAAGATGAGGGCAGTGGCGACGCTAAGGCTGGTACAGCCGACGCGGATGAACGAGAGGAAGGCAACCCAACCACAGGTATTGTGGTTGGGCGACGAGAGAGAGAGGATGGAACTGCCGGAGCTTGCGGAGATGTTGTGGCTGGCGAGGAGAGATGAATTAAGGGTGGACCAGCCCAATTCCAAGCTGGGGAGAAGAAGCTAGATCAAGGGTTGCTTAAATAGTCCTCTGTGGACGGATTGTACTTGGAAGCCAAGCTTCCAAACAAGGTATTTCCGCCAGAGTTGGAAGCTCAAAAAGACCCAAATCTCTCATGCGTTCACATGAGAGATTGGGTACAAATTAGGGCTCATCAATGGATTTAGATTGAAGAGGATTACTCAGAGAATCTCCTTTCCAATTTTGGGAGGGATTCTCTGAGCAATCAAGGAGAATCCTCCTTCTCAAGTTCGCCGGAGTAGAATACCCTCCACTACAATGGTGGAGGGACCTAATTTCAAAGATCGATGAAGAAGCTAGGGGGCCAAATGCAAGGGTTTTCGAAAGATAGGGGCAGAAATGTAATCAGGTTGAACTTATTTGCAAAGTAGGTCAAGATGAGTTCCTCTTAGGTCCAAATTTTGGTACAAACCTAATTTGGACCTAAGGAACCCAATGGTGAAGTTGGATTTTGGGTTTGACCACGTTTAATTGGGTAACTTATGCAAAAACCCAATTTAAGGCAAATATTTGTCTAAGACCACATTCTAGGTCAAAATAGGCTCCAATGGCAAAATTGAAAGTTCTAAACCCTAGAGAATATTTTTATATGATTTTTAGGGGGTTTAGGTAAATTTTATCCTGACCAAAACCTTGGTTAATCAAGCGGATCTATTTTAGGGTTACAAGAAGTCATTTAATTCCCAGAATTCACACAAACCCTTTTCTATCTGAACCAACCCATTTTTCATCTTGTTAAGGCCTTCTGACTTGTGTTTAGCCCTTGAGAAATCCTGTTGTTGCACTGCAATGGTAAAATTGCAGTTTTACCCCTTATTTCTTGCTTTTATATAAGAATGATTATTCAGTAAATTAGGACCTCCAGTTGGTTATGTAGGAGCTTTTATTCTCTTTATTTGGTCAAAATGAACTAGTTAGGGATCATGATAGTGTTCCCATCATACCCCCATGCCTAGCCTTTGCTAGTCCCTTAGCAAAATATTAAGGTTTTAACTTTGATTCTAGAGTATGAGTTCTTTTAATGCTCAAAACTATGATGAGTGCTTTTTTCTTTTGATTAGGTTAGAATGCCGATAGTAGGCCTAGAGGTACTCAAGTACCAACCAAGATCCAGACCTGATCAACTCTAGCCTCAGTCCGTCGTGAAGGTTTTTAAGGCCCACAGGAACTATCCTAAGGTTCGTTGGACTCTGCGGTTAAAGCACCCGTGCTTGTAACATATTTTAGCCTCAGTTCAGTTTACAGTGCATTTTTGTAGGAGGGAGATAGAGGATTTTCTTTGTTTGGAGAGTTTTCTCTCTTTTCTTTTTATTTCTAACTTCGGATTGGCTTTTCAACACGGTCTATATTAGAATCCTAGTCCCCATCATCAATCCTTGAAGGGTCCCTAGTAATCGATGCTTCGTGATAGCACTGCCCATGACAACCCCCAGAACCCTGGCTTTCAAGATTTCGAGATAATCCCGCCCATGGCATTCTGTAGCTAAATCCAGACCCTGGCAATTGACATTTCGTGATAATGCCGCCCATGGTATCTGAACCAGCACAGGGTACTTACATGTCCCTAGTAGGATATGTAAATATCCTAGGAGACAAGCACCGAAGAGATGATATGTTATTGCACATCTTCGAGGGGAATTTCTTGCCTCTTCGCATTGGGAACTCGTCCAAATCAACTTGTGTTGATCGGCCGCTCCTAATCTAGGTGACTTTTTCAGAACAGTTTAAATGCATTTGCGTGAATTTGATACTTATGCGCACTAAACCAAACTATGTGTGGATTGGGGTGCTTAGGTTACCGAGTCCCACAAACCAGAGGTCAGTTAACGAGGCCGAATACTCCCTAAGCCTTAGACCTAATACTTAAGCTTCGCATTTTCCCCAACCTCTTGAGGACTATCCAGATCTTCACGGATACTTGAATTTTTAAACCTAGGAGTCTAGCCCAAGATGCCTAAGATCAGCATTCCTACTAAACTCTTTTGTGTCTCATTAGCACTTTTTTCCATTCATTTTCTTTTTCTTGATATGGTCTAGAACTCAGTTAATCCCTTAATTTCTTATTAATGGCTATCTTTTTTCTTTTCAACTTGTGCTCCTTTTTGACATTTTTCACTTTTCTCCTCAAGATTTGTATGGCCTCAAAATTTTCTTTTCTCCTCCAATTTTTTATTCTTTTTCACAATTTTCTACTTTTTTTGGTATTTTTGGCAAATGTGAGTTTTTTGTGAGAACCCTTCTGAATTTTGATTTTTTGTATGTTTGCACTTTACCACCCCCCCATGCCTAAGTTTTGCAATGTCCTCATTGTAAACGGAGGGTGTAGAATAGGTTTGGGTTTCAGAAATTTAGAACAGGATTATCGGGTGGGCGAACGGGTCGGGAATGACTGTTGCGGACGATTTCAAGCTCTAGCACATGTACCAGAGGTGGGATCGACTGTTCTAAAATCGAACTCAGGGTGCAATAGATGTGAAGTACAGAAGGATAATCAGAAGGATCTTGAGTTTTTGGAATGACGGGTTGCCTCCCGTTAAGAGCTAAATTCAATGCCTTCAGCCGAGCGGGAAATGGTATGGAGAGGGAATGGTCAATTCAGCTGAGTTTTGTAGAACAAGCACCTTGATAAAAAGACTGGTTGGTCCAACTAGGTGCTTGTTCAGATCAACAAGCTGATGATGCATCCCAAACCCAATCAATCTGGTGGGCTGATAAGTGTAGATCAAGAGATGTGGAACCCACCATATACTATGGAGCTCAGAATGATATGGAAGTGCGAATCCAGGGTTTAGCTGAGTCGAATCAGCTTGGTCAGAGTAGGGATCCTTAAAATAATCAGTGGATGATGCGAAAATCCTACAGGAGTGATCAGAAAATGATGGAGCATGGTTTATAGTCTAATCAATGTCTAAAACCTGATAAAAATGTGGAGGTGAATCATCTGCAATTGGCTCAGTAAGAGGGGAATCAGAATAGAAATTAAGTCCGATTGCGGGTTGGGGTTGAAAATAGGTTTGATGGGCTCTGTATATGCGAAGGAGGCGGCTTCAATAAGAATTGTGTATGAGGGCTCCTCTAAAAAGGAATTACAAGTAGGTTCATTTAGAGAGTCCTCATAGTAGCCATCAAATTCAAAAGTGAATGCCTGAAGAGTGTTTATAGGATGAAGAAAATCTGGGTCAAGAAAAGATTCGAATTCTGGGTTTTAGTCACTCTCGGCATTTTCTGGTTTTGATTCCTAAGGATCAAAAAGAAATGATTCCATCTCACTAAAACCTAAACTTAAATCAGTGATCTTCGGATCAGGGACTGTAGAGTCGGAGTCGAAGAATGAATCATGTGAGCTGAGGTCGTAGATTGGCTCGTCGTAGTCAGGAAATAAAGGTTCTCCGAAATCATGGTAAGATTCGAAATCGTCGGAGAATTTGCGAGAATCAAGTTCTGAGTTCGATTCGAGATCAGAGGTTCCACCACTAAATAAATAGCAAGATGTAGATTCAGCAGCTTGACTTGGATCTAGCCTATTCTTAGATTCTGAGCTTAAAAAGGTGTCCTTATAGGGTCTAGTCTCAGGCTTTTGGCTTGTGGGAAAGATCTAATCAAAACCCCACTCTTCCAACTCCTCGATTTATGTATCGTAGATTGGCGTGACTTTCAAAAAATCAATTTGTGTCTCTGAGGATGTTGGAGAGGGATATTCATCAAACAAAGGCCCAGAATCATAATCTACATTTAAACTTTGATCATCGTCATACGGGGCCTTGTAATTTTCCCAATAAGTTTCAAATCCAGATTCCAAGCTGAGGATGTGGGTTGAATCACTAGAATCTAGGTCAGAATTGCCTTTGAGGATCACCTTATCAGAATAAGGGGTGGGATTTACACCCTTGAGAGGTTCTACTTTCATCTCATCATTTCAGGAGTCTTGGAATTCCGTGCTTGGTGAATCAAGATTTTGATTTTCTAGGGCTGGCTCAAATTGTGTTCGCCTGAAATTGGGACTTCCCAACCTAATTCAAGATCAAGCATGTTATATTCCATCGGGGTTGGGAATCCACAATAATCTTGTGCCTCAAACCCATAATTTGGGAAGTCAGATTGATCCTCAATATTATTCCAAGATATTTCATGAACTGTTTGGGGCATGTACGGGTATTTCTGATCGATAACTTGTTTCAACAATCTCATCATTTCTTCCCATTTTTCAAGATCATCTTGGTGTTTTTCCCAAAGTACATGATTTGTCATGCTTTGGAGGTATTCAGAGTTATGCAATTTTTCTATCTCAATGTATCCTGTTATGCGAATGTCTCGGGTTGATCCTTTTGTGGCTTTTGTTAATAACAATTGGGCATAGTTTACGATGAAGGTTGTTATTGTCGGTACACTAACCTGAATGTCATCTACGGGTTTTGAGGTTCTGTACTCATCTCATAAAATTCAAGGGCATCCTCAATCATTCTATCTCTCATGGATCTTTGTGATTCAGGTTTTGTTGAATGGTTTTCCCAAGTAACCAGGCTGCATATTTGAATCAGATGGTGGAATCAAGATGTAGAATCAGAATTCAAGTGTTAGAATGAAGTGATTTGATCTGAATAGATATTCTCAAAGAAAATCTATGTGTGTGCTCTAAATAGAAGGGATGAGGGACTGGATGTGTTGTTGACCCAATTAGGGCACCTAAAGATTTTTGGATGACTATAGAGGTTTGGGGCGGGTGATACCCCTAGATCAGAAAGTCATCCACCTGAGAATTACCTGGGCAACTAGAGAGGGAGAGTCCTGCAAAGACCCCTATACGGTAGAGCACCCCTACGGGTTACAAGGTTTCCCCTACTCGACCTCTCTTATCACTGAGGGTCCAGGTAGACCAGAATGGATAGCTTAACCTCTTAAGTCTACCAGTTTTATGTCCTAGTTTATGCCTTTGATTTCACTTGAGTTAGCAATTGTTTTGACTTGTGACCTAATTTGGAGGTTAGTTGGCCTACAATGTAGTCCAACTTCACCTGACCTGTCCTAAAGATGGCAGAATGATTCTAGGTCAAGACCTAGAAATCACCCTGATTTGATTCCCAGGTTATTAGGTCCAAGTATTTTAAGGTTCAAGTGAGTTTAGAATCTAATTTTAGGGTTTTTCTTGATTAAATCTTTTTCAATCAAGGGCTTGGGTAGCACACAAATGCAGCCGGGTTTGTTTCCTTTTATGCAGGCAAGTGTGAACTAGTACTCCAAAACCCTAATGTAGAAACCCTAATTGGCTTTATTTCTCAGTCCTCTTTGATTTTCACAAATGTTCTCCTTGGACTTCAAACAAGAAGTGCATAGTCCACGGAGATTATAAATTAAGCGTAATCCCTAATAGGCATAAGAATTTTGGGGTAGGATCTCTAAATAGAATTGCTTCAACTTCAAAGAGATTTGAAAAAAAAATTCGCAAGTCAGGAAACTAGCCTTTTAAATGATAATTACTATAAAAAGAATGCAGGTGATTCCTAATTTGATTGTATCCTTTTTATCTTCCAAAATTAGGGGGTTGATTAGGGAAGAAGAAAGAAGTTACCTACCCTGGATTGGTTGATTTGCGTGGAAGATCTCCTTGTGAAATACCTTGCAAAATCACAATAAAACAAATAAGGCAAGTTAGTGCTCAAATATAATCAAAATAATGCAGAGAATAGTGGTGAATTGCACATTGCTCCCCGGCAACGGTGCCAAAATGTTAAGGGCGCTTGATCAGTATTAAGAGTGTCGCGTTGTAGTACAGTCGAAAAAGCGTTCAAAATAAATACAATTTATTACTCGAATTTTAAAGTCTGAGGTCGAACATAGGGAGCAAATGGAATTCATGCACTAATCTCAATGATGAATGCAAATTGAACACATAATACTACTCAAAATCTAATCAAAAATATAAAGCATGAGTATAATAATAATTGTAACTAAAAATAAATGGAGAGTTTATGAAGAATTGGACGTCTGATTACAAAATCAGATGTCTTAAAATTAGGTGCTACAGTGGCTTTTCCTTCTTCTTTCTCTGCCTTCTTTCTCTGATTTCTCTCTTCTTCTCTTTCACTACTAGGGAAGGGAGAATTGGTGATGGATATTTGGTGATAGTTTTGGGAACTGTCACCAAAAGTAACCTATGGTGACAGTTCCACTCAAAATCGTGACCATAGAGGGAGAGTGAGATTTGCTTTCTGCTTTGGTGATAGTTCCAAGTGGGATTGTGACCATAGGATACCTTTGGTGATGGTTCCACATGGAACCATGACTATATCCTTTCCTTTGGTGACGGTTCCACTTGAAACTGTCACCATAGCCTTCCCTCGTAAGCATGCCCTCTCTGCATATCCCTTTGGTTGAAACCGTCACTATAGCCTTCCCTCACCTACCCGCCCCCTTCGGCATTTCCCTTTGGAGACGATTTCAAATTTTTCACATTCCTCCCACTCACCCTCCTCCGAAATTCCTTGCCGCTGCCTGTCTTGTCCCCATCACCTTCTCCCTCCCCTGACTCCCCAACCTCATCCTCGACGGCGTCAGCCCCCCTGACCATCGCCTGCCCCCTTCCCTCTCCCGACGATGGTGCTTGTCCTGACTCCCCCTCAAGGTTGCCAGCAGCACCTCCCCTACCCCTCAAGATCGATCACCATCGAAAACCAACTCCTGCTGCCATTACCTTCCCCCTCCCTCGACTGTCCGACTTAATCCCCAACAACGTCACCTCCCCGGACCATCCTCAACCCCCTTCCCTCTCCTGACGAAGGCCCTCCCCTGACCATCCCCTCCCCAGCAGCACATCTCCTCCCCGTCAAGACCACTACCTCTCTCCCTCCCTCATCTTCCCCAACAACACCTCCATTACCACTGTTGCTGCTACGTACAAGTAGGGTTAATCCGCCACTCTTCCTTCATTTTATTTATTTGCTTATTTCATACCTCGTCCTCCAACTCCAATTCTCTTAATCTCCTGTTATTATTGTTGTTGCAGTACTTGGTGGATTTATTGGCTACGAGGTGGCTCAACGAGATCTATTGATCTTGGATTGGCTCAAGGGTTTACACGCACGCCAGGTGTTTGATGGTATGCGAACAAGTTTTGAAACTAGGAAGCTTTTTTTGGTCATAAACAACATGCATCTAGGAAGCCTTTTAGATAATCTTATCTACATCATGGTAGTTTTTCCACAGACCAGACCATTATTAGATGGTTAGTCCCTCTACCCATGATGTGTTTTGTTAGTGTGGAGATGAAGAAGAAGAGGGTGTTTGTTGCTCATGACCACAAGGAAATCTTCTTGTTGCCTTCTTTTCTTTTCTCTTCTAGTTTTCTTGAGGTCACATGATGAGTTTCCAATCTTAGGTCTTTACAAGGGTCTGTGTTTGATTCTTTTATTGCTGCTATTTGGTGGTGTGTGTGTGTGCTTTGAAATATCTCCAGGGTTGTTGTTGCTTGGTGGATGTGGTGGATGGATGTATCATGTAATTAATGAGGTGTAAAGTATAAGGGAATAAAGTTCGAGATCAACTGTAATGCACGGGTGGTGGAGGGTCGGGGGGGGCCGAAAGGGTAAGGGAGATTGTGAGGGGAGGAGGGGAGATCTCCATTGGTTGGAGTTGATCCCAGAGGGGAGGAATCTGGATGGTACCTCCAAAGCTGTTAATGGAAGAGTCAAACATGCGATCTACTTAAAATGTTATGCCATTGATCCATGGAGAGACAGGAATCAAAGCTAGGTTATAGCCTACAAAAAAAAAAGTGTTAGTCGTGAGAAATGGAACATTCTGCAAAGAAGTAATTAAAATTGTCAGTGGCCTTTTTGACCATCTCTCGTGAGTTGATAATCATATGCATGATTACTGTGTGCTAAGAGGTGGGTGTTAGGGTGTGATGTCTCTATGAATGGCTGTTAAGTTGGGTGGCAGCAAGGAGGTGTATGTAAGGAATATTATTTCAAGCTTGGAAAGTGTGGCCCTTCATGTAATTTGAAGCTTGGATCTAGGCAACGTCCCTTGGCTACGTCGATAAGGCTATGGAAGAGCATCTGGGCAGCAGAAGAAAAAAGACAAATTGACTTGGATCTTTTGATATGCATTAGGGTGGACCACGCATCTAATATTCTGTGGGTAAAGGGTATCTGTCTTGCAATCATGTATTGGATGCAAATGAAAAATTGGTCTTGCTTATAAGGTTTGAATACAATTTCCCTGAAGTTCACATAATATGATCCAAGTATCCATTATTCTAAAAAACTTATCGTATCATTTGATACAATGCAAATACTTCTTGATTTGGTTGGGTTTTTCTAGTCAATTAAAACAAAACAACTTGTTTCCTTTGTTTTCTTTCCCTAATGTTCATCATGAACTTTTGAAAGTTTATGAATGTTATTGCTACATTTATATTATCCTGATAGAATCGTAAATGTTGGGAAGAGAGGGTGGAAGAGAGGAGCATTATTATCAAGGTTGAGTAGGATAGGTTGAGTTAGGTAAACTGGTGGCTCAACTTGGATGGGCAAATTGGCATGGAAGGTGTTACGCTTGAGAGGGTTAAGTAATCTTGGATGTTTTAATTTAGGTCCAGTTGCCATATTATTCTAAATAAGAATCCATATAATCATCCTTTTAACAAGTAGATCTAGACCGAATCTACTTCAAATTGGCTAAGAAGATATTTCATTCTTCGTAGTAGTACGTTTATGATGCTGACTTATGTTATTACTGTTCTTTTCTTTGTTAGTATTTATTTATGAAATTTGTAGATATCCACACTTGCACAACCTTAGATGCACTCAATGACAAATAATAAGAAATATAACCCTTAGGGTACAAGTTGAAAGAGTAGGCAAAATTGTATTAATATACCTAGTCATTTAAGACTTACAATCATGTCATACGGACAATGCGTTAATGTATGTGTATCTCACATACATGCATGATGTGTTTTCTTTATAATATGTCATAAGTTTTGATCATCCTTAGTTCGGTAAAGTTTCGAACTGAGGGTTCTTGAAGATTTGATCATAACTTAGGTGTTACTTGTTACATGTACTCTGTGTTTGGAGAAATCTCGGTGACATCTTTATGCTCTTCTCTGGTATACTAACTAAACTTACTTAGGTTTCTTAAGCACCTTAAATTGGGTGTTAAAGGGATCTAATTGAGGTTAGTCTTGGGGATATACTGGAGAAGCACCTTAAATTTTATCACAACTTAGGTGTTAAATATCTGATGTTTCTTTATGTAACTTATTTTCATTGCTTGTAGGTTTATTTGATTATAGGTTTCCATGGATAAGTCTTGGATTGGTTTGAGGATTTCTAATTATTTTCGATATAAGAGCAGAGTGATTTCATTCTTAGACTAGGCATTCCATGAAGATAGGAAGCAATATAGAAGAGGAGACTTCTACGAGAGAATTTGTTGTCCATGTAAAAATTGTTTGAATGGATTCATGTATGATCATAACACAGTACTTGAGCATCTAATTTGTACTGGTTGGTGGCCTCACTACACAGTCTGGACCTTGCATGGAGAAGAAATCACTTATCCTTCTATTGATAATGATGTTGAGAATCGCATTGAAGATATTGGAGGTGATAATGTTGCAGAGATGTTAGAAGAGATGAGAGTTGCAAATGCTGATAGTCATGAAAATGATAATATGTTTGGAGATTGTATTAATTTTTATGATGCACTAAAGGCAGCAGAGGAACCCATTGCTCGTGGAATTAATTCCATGTCAAGGTTGTCATTTCTTTTGAGAATGTTTCAAATTAAAGTGATGAATAAGGCAACATCTAAGTTAATGTCTGATGTCCTTAAGTTCATAGAAGAGTTGTTAAATAATCCCAAAGATTTTCCTCAATTGTGGTATGATGCGAAGAAATAGTTTCGCGTACTTGGCTTGAAGTGTGAAAAGATTGATGCTTGTAAGAATGACTGTATGTTGTACACTAAAGAAAATGCATGTTTGAATAGTTGCCTGCAATGTGGAGAAGGAAGATATGAAGAAAATATCAGTTCAAATGCATGAGGGAAGAAACGATCAAGGTACTGCGTTACTTTCCTTTGATTCCTAGGCTACAACGTCTTTTTATGTCGAGTAAGACTGCAAAGTAGATGACATGGCGCATAATAACAAATCACGAGATGGACTTATGCGTCATCCGACAGATTCTAACGAGTGGGTTGCATTTGATAACAAACATGCTCTATTTGCAGAGGAAACACGTAATGTTAGGCTTGGTATTGCAAGTGATGGATTCAATATTTTCAAAAATATGCATCCATCATATTCAATATGGCCAATGGTGATATTTACATATAATTTGCCGCCATGGATGTGTATGAGATCTTTGTTTATGATGCTGACACTTCTCATCCCTGGGAAGAAGGCACCAGAAAATGCAATCGATGTTCAAATGCAACCACTCATCGATGAGTTGAAATTGCTATGGTATAATGGGGTTGAAACATATGATGCAGCTAGAGAATAATTTTTTAAGATGCATGCAGCACTGTTGTGGACTATTAATGATTTCCCAGCTTATGGAAATTTATCTGGTTGGAGTACTAAAGGCAAGTTGGCATGTCCTATATATATGGATGATACTCATTACTTTCATTTACCTAAAAGCAAAAAATTGTGTTACTTAGGGTATCGTAGATTCCTACCAATTGAACATAGATGGCGACAATCCAGGTTTAAAGATAAATTTGATGGTAAACCATGCCGCTATTCATCCAAAAATCCAAAAAAATTTCGAAGAATAGATACAACCAGGTTGTCAGGATACAAGATAATGGAGAAGTTATAACAGATTGGTAATATCCGATTGGGTCATCTATTTTAGAAAGATCTTAAAGACTTACGTAATTCTAGATTTAAAAAGAAAAGCATATTCTTCGTGGAGCTTCCATATTGGCAAGATCTGACGGTTCGTCACAATCTTGACGTGATGCATATCCAGAAGAATGTTATGGATAATATTTTAGATCTGCTAAAGTTAATGGATAGTCCAAAAGACACATTGAAGACTCGTACTGATTTGAAGATGTTGGGCATTCGTCCTGAGTTGCACGTAAATTATAAAGATGATGGCAGTTATGACTTTCCTCAGGCATTATATACTTTGAAGGATAAGCAACAACTGAAGATATTATCTTTTCTTTAAAATATCAAGGTTCCAGATGGATTCTCGTCACAACTTTCTACATGTGTAAATGAAGCATTGAAGAAGGTAAGTGGGTTAAAGAGTCATGATTGCCATGTTTACATGCAGATATTGTTTCCATTAGCAATTCATGAAGTGCTTCCTCAACCAGTGGTTGACTGTGTGACAGAGATAAGCTGATTCTTCAATGTTATATGTTCAAAGACATTGGATTCTCAACTGCTAGACTATTAGGATAAGCAAATTATGATCACACTATGCAAGATGGAGTAGCTTTTCCCTCCTGCATTTTTCGATGTCATGGTACATCTTATACTCCACCTAGCGAATGAGGCAAGGATTGCTGGACCAGTTCAGTATAGGTGGATGTATCCAGTTGAGCACTTCTTGAAAAAATTGAAAGACTACGTCTTCAATAAGGCTAAGCCAGAATGTTCAATTGTTGAAGGGTATCTTATAGAAGAATGCATCAACTTTTGTATAATGTATATGGATGGTCCAGATAATCGATTCAATCGATTGGAAAGGAATGATGATAGATAAAACAGTGAAAATGTGGAAGATTATTTTTTTGTATTTGATATCTGAGGAAGGCCAATCATATGAACGGAATTTAAACCAATGTCTGAACATAATCGACGATTAGCTTATATATATATATTAAAGCAGATTCCATATTTTTACGATGAATTTCGACAATCTTCTCACATTTCTAGATGTGAAGAAGACTTCATTGACTGGTTCAGAACTCATGTGCAAGAAATGAAATAAAACAATGATCCGCAATGGATAGAAGATTTTGATGTAATGATGAACATACATTTAAGTCATGCACATTATCACTCTGGATATATAATAAATGGGTTCAGATTTAGAGTGCAATCAGTTGATGATGTGAAGGCTACACAACATTCAGGCGTTATTGTAAAATGTGATGGCATACAAACTGGTTGTGATGGTTACTATGGGAAAATCAAAGAGATTGTGGAAGTCAGCTATAGTCATGATTGCCGAGTCGTGTTATTTAAGTGTGACTGGTTTGATATTTTTAATAGCAGATATGGTGTTAAAGATGATAAAGATACTGGTTTCATAAGTTTGAACAAGGATCGTACAATTCTTTAAGCATCTGAACCATTTACATTAGCTTGTTAAGTTGAACAAGTTTTTTACGTGCCTGATAATAGTAGAAATGGCTGGATAGTACCAATAAGAACAATGCCGCGTGATTATTATGATATAGAACATGATAAGGATCCTGACTTTGATTCTGAAGAATACCAAGATGTGCTACAAGATGGAGGAATAGGTCATGGTGCAATGGATATTGATATTTGAGGTAAACATTTTCAATTAAGCTATTTTGTAGAGTTTAATTATTTCTTTTTTAAATTTTTTTTCATATATTTTCTCCCTTGCAGGTTTTCTTATTGTATTGGGTTGATCTTTTATTTACTTTGGCATACTTCTTTCGTTATAGTTGATTATATAAAAAGTATGACATCATCCTTTTATAATTTGTAGCTCCTCTCTTATTTCATGTAACCAAAATTATGATTTTTTTTTAATGAATCATATAAGAGCAAGCTTTCTATACATAGTAGCATGAAGTGTAATCAAATTGAAATTATTCTATTGGAATAATCAAGTGAAATTTAATACAAAGTGGCATCAAGTTGGAGTAAATAAGTTGGTCACATTCAGTAGTAAATTTTCTATTGTATTTTCTTTAATTAATAATTTCTTTTTCATCTGTAGATGGCACCTAAGAAGTTGATGGCATACAAAAAGCATCGTCTTGATTCTAGATGTGATGACTCTTCATTTGAGCCAGATGACCAGGTCCAAGGACATGAGGGTGGCATTGACACCCAGCCTGAGCCACAACATGAACCTCAACGCCACTCATAGCATGACAATCAACTCCAGTTGCCTTCCCCCATGCCACTACCTCATACTCGACTTCGATCTCATACTCGATATGCTATGATCCCACCTCATATTCTTACAAAATCTAGGCCTTAGTATAAACCTCAACAAAATATATAGCCTCACTCTCAGCTTCCACCTAGGCACACACACCCTCAATCCTTAGACCCTCCCCTGAGCCAGTCCCAGCAGCCGACACCAGCTTTGCCCCTACACCCTCCCCAGAGCCAATCCCAGCAACGGACACCAGCTCAGCCCCTACACCCTCCCCGGAGCCAGTCCCAGCTACGGACACTAGCTCAGCCCCTACACCCTCCCCAGAGCCAGTCCTAACAGCCGACACCAGCTCAGCCCCTACACCCTCCCCAGAGCTAATCCCAGCAGTGGACACCAACTCAGCCCCTACACCCTCCCCGGAGCCAATCCCAACAGCGAACACCAGCTCAGCCCCTACACCCTCCCCGGAGCTAGTCCCAGCTACAGACACCAACTCAACCCCTACACCCTCCTTGGAGCCAGTCCCAGCTACGGACACCAGCTCAGCCCCTACACCCTCCACAAAGCCAGTCCCAGCAGCCGACACCAGCTCAGCCCCTACACCCTCCCTGGAGCCAATCCCAGCTGCAGACACCAGCTCAACCCCTACACCCTCCCTAGAGCCAGTCTTAGCAGCGGACACCAGCTCAACCCGTACACCCTCCCTAGAGTCGATCCCAGCAGCAAGCACTATCTCAGCCTCTACACCCTCCCCAGAGTCGATCCCAGCAGCAGGCACCATCTCAATTTGTAGACCCTCCTCAGATCCAGTTATATGGCCAATCTCAGAAGAATAGTTAGCCACAGAGTCAGTCTCGGAGCCAATCTCAGGAGTAGAGTCAAGCAGGGTCTAATGGTATATAAATTCTCACATTAATTTTCTTTGATATTAATTCTTTATAACAATTTTATTTTGACTATTTCTTTATTGAAGGTATAAAATCAAAGCCAAAGGGAAAGACAAGGAATTTGGAATTGAGAAAATTAACTGAAGGGACTCGAATAAAGGTTGATGTAAATTGTAGCGGAAGATGTTCACGTTATGCACCCTTTAATAGCAGGATCCCTACACTTGTGCGACTGTTGATACCCCCATGTTCTTTTAATTGGAGGCAGGTCCCTCAGCAACATAAGGATGTGTTCATTCGTGAGCTAGGGGTATTAATATGATGTTGTTGTTATGTCATTCATTTGTTTTACTTAAAATCCTTGATCTATTTATTCATTATAATATAAAATGTAGTTGACATATGATTGGGGAACAAATCCGATGGCGACTGCATATATTCTCCAAGCAACAGAGAGGGCACTTCATAGCTGGAGAGAAGAGCTTAAAAGCCAAGTAAGACATAAGCATAGATTTAGAATTCATAATAACACATTTACTTTTAGGTGTTGCTGACTTTTCTGTATATATAAATAGTTCTTTATTAGTAAGAATTATGAGGATGCACTGAGAGACGTGCCATCAAGAGTATAAGCTGGTCATTGGGTGGAGTGCTGCAAATATTGGGTTCAGGAAAACATGAAGGTAATTAATATTTTATATTAATAACTTCTATTCTAACAGCAAAATGATTATGTACCAATTTCCATAATTTGCTATTATAGGAGCAAGCTAAGAAAAATAAAGCTAATAGGGCGAAAGCTCCGACTGCAACCCACTGCTTGGGACAGATGAGCATAGATACCTTGAGGGATACTTATGTAAGTACATTTTGATCGACTTAATTGATGATAGAAAGCTTATTGATTATAATATCTATTATAAAACTTACAAGTTACGAGATTTAAATAAGAGAAGCTTAAATTTAGGATAACTTAATTCATAACCACATCTCAAATATGCAGTCAGATACCCATAACGGTGTACAACTTGATCATGTTTCGATCTATGAGAGGAGTCATAGCAAGTCTAATGCTGATGGCCCCTGTGTTTGGATTGATCAATTATATCAATAGAGACATGTAAGCTCGTTCAAACAAGTAATGAATAACTTAGTGATAAACATTTAGGAGAACTTACCATAAGATCAACTATGTGTAGGGTAGCATGATGGAGTTGGTGCATCTTTCTAGTGATGATATGGATGAGCAATCAGAGACTGGCCCATTACAGCCTATGACAACAGAGCAAGCATTTAGGAAAGTTATGCCTCTCGAGCATGATGGTTTTGTTCGTAGTGCTGGTGCGAGTGAGACTATTACTAGTTGGTATGGAAGAAAGGGATGGGGGGGTTCAAAGAGGTTGCAACAGTTACAAACACAGGTGGAGACATTTCAAGAGAAACTAAATGATGTTACGTCGAAATTTGAGAAGACAAATGATATACTAGAACGGCAAAGACATGAAGCACAACAAGAACGAGAGAAGATGCAGGCATAGATGCAAGCACAGTTTCAGGCAATCGTAAGTGCATTGGGACGAGGTGGTGCAGATCATGCTTCTTTTCACTTCCTACCTCATCCACCTGATGATGACTGCAGAGGTTCTGAAACTGGAGGCATAGAAGCCACTACATAGTTGCTTGGATTTTTTTTTTTATTTTCACTTCTACTTTTATGTATACATTTCAAAACATGTGATATATACATGTGTTTTATTTATGAATGAGTATCATGTATGTGGTGAATGATGGAATATATATATGAATGGTAGAATATATATTTGCACTTGTGGTATATGAATGTGGAAAATAATGATATGAGTATGTTTGCATTTGTAGTATATGAATTTGCGAGATAATGATATCAGTATGTTTGCATTTGTGGTGAATGTATGAGACAGGTACCATAATAATGATATAAAAAGCTCAGGTATCAGATCTACCTACCGTTTGTTCCTTCGTTCACCCTTTTTTGTTTAACTCTGATTTGTGGTGTTGTTCTTTTTGTAGCTGTTACGCAATAGGTGAACAACATGGATCCCTAACTGGAAACAAAGATTCAACATAATTCTTGGGATGGGTCGAGGGCTTGCTTATCTGCATGACGAGGGAGCCAACTCCCTGGGCTCGGTACTTTCCATTGCCTTTGTGATCATGTTTTCCAGTAGTTGTGTATGTTGATTAGTCATATTGTGCATTAGTTCACTCTCAAGTAGTGCTAAAGTAATATTCATGCTCAATCTGTTTGATAAAGAAATGCTTAACTATAAACCTGCTCATGTGGTCATTTGACATTTTTCTTTATGCATTTAGGTACCTACTCGGGTTGCCTTGGCTGGAGATCTGACACGTCACTAGGAATGAAAAGGTCAAGACTCGCATTGTGTTGATTATATACCCTATCCTTTGTTAAAAAAATTAAAAATTATGCATCTCGTTCCAATACCGTTAAAATGTATAGCTTCTTTGACACAGTGCAAATGCATGTTGGGTCTCTGACACAGTGCAAATCATTTGTGCACTAGCTAGCTTCTTTATTTTACCGTGAAGGTCTATGATTCAAGTCTATATAGATTCTATTTATATCACCATTGTTTTCATTTCTCCTTTACTGCTTGTTTGTATGATCCAATATTTGGAGACATTGATGGGCAACATAAAGTTTAATCTTGACCTTAGATTGTTGTGGCCCCCATGCCATGCAAGAGCATCCAACTCGTACCAGTTGGCTTTAGTAGAGAAACCCTATCTATTATTAACCACATCTTAATGTCTATGACTCTACATGTAACACTATCTTGTCTCTACATGAACTCTAACCAGTTGGCATGTTCTTGAATTTACGTGAGCACACAGGCTTGTCCATCACTCCAAGAAGAGCAGGATTTATGATGCAAGGTTTAATTTGATTAGAGTTCTCTCTGTTGGTCTCAAATAATTCATGTGTCACTGCAACCTGTAAAACTTAGGTTAGTTTTATAGTTAACCAAGAACCATAACATTATTCTTTTTATTACTTTGAAAAAGGATAGCTCAGTAACCTTGAACAGAAGTTAAATATGGATGTTGTTTTAATTTTTCATGACAAAAAGTTGGATGGGTCTTTCAACTAGTGTGGGGGATCTTCCTATGAATTTCAAGGGGGTAAGTCTAGGAATGCTTTGATATGGTTAAGACTTTAAAGTTGGGTGGATCATTTCTAAGAAAACTTTGCGATAAATTCTCCAACATTTCCTCCCAAACATGCAAACACACACAATAGAGAGGAGGGAAGCAGAAACTGTGACATTGATGACACAAAATAGATCTGAATGGAGGGAAAAAATTCCATGTAGTTGCTTGTTACCTTTCTTTGCTTTGTAACTTCACTAGAAAATGCACCCTCCTATATGTGGTCCTTCTAAGCATATATTTCTTTGAGAAGTCCACCCTCCTGTATGTGGACTTTTGCTTTGAATTTATGTAATTCCAAATTTTAAACTCACAGTTCTGTTTATTTGAAGGGTAAAGGCAAAAACAAGTTCTGTCTATATACCATCTTCCAACTGTTTTGCTCCTTCCACCTGTTGCTGGGGAAAAAGTTGCATGGAAGAGTGTGTTGAAGGTTGATCTTAACAGGCAATATTCCTCCTTTGGAGATTTTTAAGGGAGAATGTTAAAAAGTTCATCGAACTTGTTTTCCTGAAACATATAATTTTCAATGCAGTATCAGCAGGGGGCATGAGACCTGAACCTGCAGCTTTCAATGGGGGTTTTCCAGCATAGGTGTTATTATATAGAACTCTTATTAGTTTGTTAACTGCATCTGCACATTGCAAAGCAAGCCATATTCTACCTTAGAAAGTATGCATACATGAGAATTGTAATGCACCTTCCAACTTGTGTTCTATCCAATTTTGGATTTGGAGCTTTCAGTTCATCCCAATTTCTCCTGTCACGAGCACTGAACACTATCAAACTACTTGTTAATCTATCTAACTTATATTTTATATCTTCTTGAATTTTCTTTTCGAAAACAACTGAAATCGCTTTAGGGCCATAGCTTGGTATATCAGCTTTTTATCTTGGTATTTTCTGATTCCCACATTTGGCTAAGAGTGTGCACCTCTTGTGTGGTTTATTGTAGAATTCAACTCAATAATGCATTCAATTATCTCTTTACCATAGCTTATATCTCTTTACAATAGCTTATAAGTTGACTAAGAGGTACTACATGCCAATCAGTACCTCTTCCCAATTATGTTTATCCCTTAAAATTGCTTATATCTATGTCTGCTATTTTATGATATCACCTTTAAGTGAACCTACTGGGAAAACTAGCTTTTCCAACTTTTGGCTTTTTAATACAACTCATTATGCCAAAACATCGAAGAAATTGATAGCTGAAGAACAAAGTTTATCCTTGGTGGAAATAATGCTGCAGGTAACCTAGTTGCTGGTGAGAGTTCTGCAACTTTCTGAATCACTCTCATTAAGGTGTAAGCAAGTTGGTTATAAGTAGAAGTTGCACAAAAAAGGATTTCAGCTTCCCTTTGAGGAGCTGTGACTTTGGTCGTCAAATTCTCAGCTCAAATAGAAATTAATTGAATGGAATTATGGAGGGTCTAGATGGAGGTGACTACAAAAAATCTGATGAATGACTTGGTGCGACACTATTTTACCAATTTTTAGAGCTTAATCTTTGGTATTTGAAAATTATTCCGGTGGCATCGATTCCTAATCACACTTTTTCTTTGTTGTGTCGCCTGCTAGGTATTAAACTATCTTGTGGCTTCAGGATTTTATATGTAGTCTTACCATATGTGGTACATGATTGAGAGCATTTGAAGCATCTTTCAAGAAGATGCTAACTCTTATAGTAGTGGCTTCAACTACAACCTTTTCCATAGGTTTCCTGGTGGAAATAATTTGCACTACAACTTGTAGACTTCTATATGTTGGTAATTATATATGTGTTTGATGATTGAGCTTTGTTTACAGATGCAAGCAATGATTGTAACCATGATGGTGTGGTCTTTATTTTCCTAGGTGAGTTGTCATTGAATTTGTGGGCTTATCAGCTTTAGCTATTTATTTCTCAACTTTGAGCTTTCACAGTAGAAGATGCACTTTCACAGTAAAGTCTCTCTTTGAAAGCTTTAAAATTCTTTTAAGTAAAGGTGAAAAGATCAAAACAAAGCCTAAGACTTAGTTAAATGTATAAAATTTTGAAGATTGCTATCGAACTAAGTATTTCATCTCTAACCTATTTTATTGATCCCTGTCCTTTGTATGGATTTGTTATATACTTCCATATGCCATCTACATTCCATTTTCTTCTCCAGTCAATAACCTAGCTTCCAAGTTGATGTGACAGACTAATTTTGGATTTAGTTTTCCTACTGTTATGGTATAGTTCCATATACCATCTATATTCCCTTTCTTTTATTCCTAATTTCTGAGTTTTTTGCTATTTCAAGAACTAATCTAAAGTATCATACATCTGTATTCTTTTCCAGGTTCTGCAAAGCATAACTAAAATCTCTTAAGCATATATAGGGAACTTAATATATTTTTTATTAGTAAAATCATAGATTAGGTGCAACACCCTTAATGGAGTTGATGATTGCTGTTCGGGAGGCAGCTAGAACATAGAGTTGCAGTTGACAAGAGTGTACACAAGATCTTTTATGACTACTCTTGATATGGTAGGTTGATACCAGGTTAAATTACTGATTTAATATTTCAATTATTGATTAGTCTTTGGGAAAAGAAATCTTAATTGAAATCCTCTTTTCAATCGAGATAACAATCCAAAGAAATATGCAAGATTTTGGTGGAATCCTATCAAGTTCAGAGTATGGTGAATCAATCTAATGTTTGTTGTGCTAACCAGATCATTGCTGAGTTGCTACAGTTCCTCTTACTACTATTGAACTTAGTATGTTCTTCAGAGTTATTGGTAGGTATTCTAGTCAGAGTTGTTGCATAGAGTAGGGATTTTAGATCAAAAGCATGGGAAAGTAATTATTAACCATCTATATCCTGTCAAGCATGCTGTAATTACTTCTGACCGATTAATTATTTTGCAACATGCTTAACACAAACTATCTTCTTATGCTTGTATAAGCACTTTTTTTTTTTACGAGGTATAAGCACATATTTGTAGACTTGCAATTTATTCTTTGGGATTATTAGTTGAATGCTATGGGAGCATATGCATATAAGAAAAGCAATTGTAGCTGGTTACCATCAAATTCTAGCCATGTGTCCAGAAAATACATAGATTCTTAAGTGCACAACTAGTAGCCGTATGGTATTCTTTGTCAATCCAGTTTCCTGGCAGCTCAACCAATCAAAACTCTTTAATAATACATATTCTTCCTATCTGCTTTGATCTTATCCCATTGGCCATATGACCAACTTCCAGTTGTGAGATCGCATGGTTTGTGGGAAAAGGAATCATGGCTGCTAGATGTCTTGTGAAGTTGTGGTTTCTAATTGTTGAAAATGTTAGGAGAAAAGGAAAAATTGTGACTGTGGCTGAAGTCACAACCAAAAAGTTGGCCAAGTTACAAAATGTGCCATGATAAGAGCATGTCTGGACTAAAAAGGAGCACATAAAAAGTTTAAACATGTGCAAGCCTTGGACATGTAGCTAAATTAAAATAGTCTCATGCATTTGACATTTGGGACAATTTTTGAGCAACTTCTCATTCCTACATTAACAAAATCTTTACAATAGATTCTCACCCATGAGCATATTCAAGGATTGAGGTTGGATGTGTCCATGTCTATCCTATAAGCGTCTTTTTTTTTCTGAGGGGGTTGGTGTGTTTGGTAGTGCATATTTAGTGTTGCCCCAAGAGTTTATAATGCAGTTATTCAAATTTAAAAGTTTAATTAATCAACTTGTAAAAGTTTATTTTCAATAGTAAATTTAAGTGTGCCTATCTTCCATTGGTTTCAGTTTGATGACATTGTATTCTCTTAGCTTTCTTTTTTAGAAAGAATGGTCTTCTCATTTGTGAGCATTTTGTGACAATACTACCACGAACAAAATCTTATGCTTGAGCTCCACATCCAAGGTAGAAAGCTTGATCTATGCCTGCTAGTTTGGCTACAAAGGAACATGTTGGTAAAGAGATAATTGGTATCATGTTGAGAATGAATTCTCAGTGCTAATGCTCTCCAGACTCTGCCCATTTTTATCTCCAGACTCTGCCAATCAGTACCTTGTGTGGTGACCCTCCTTCATAGCATTCAACTTAGCAATGCAGTAGTAGAGATGCAGCAGAGATGCTCCTCCTTTTCAGTGGTCTATTTCCTAGGTAGATAGATAGATTTTGGAGCTTAATAGGTATTATATATATTTTCTTCTTTTCCATCCTTATTCCATAAAGGGTCGTCTTTCCAGATGCAGCAGTAGCAACAGCAAATGCAGATGCAGCAATAGTACTATCAAATGCAGCAATAGCAGTAGCAGATGTAGATGCAGCAGCAGTAGTAGCAGATGCAGCAATAGCAGCTAGAAGTGAAAGCTCTAGTAGTAATTCACCTAAATCTTAAGTTCTATTTATTTGTATGGAGCTCATTCTTGGCATGATATCTCTAATTGCAGGTAGTTCAGTCCAGTGTCCTGCTAGACATGTTTAGAAGCACCTATGAGGCCATCACAAAGGGCAACCCAATGTGGAATCAGATACAAGTTCCAAAGTCGAAGCTATACTCATGGGATCCCAAGTCAACTTACATTTGCCAATATTCGCCTTGTTAACAAGCTGCTAAAGGGTGAAGTAGGACCAAATATAATTCACATTCCTTCAGGGGAGAAACTTTATGTATTCGATGCTGCAATGGTTAGTATGAAATATTATTCTTAATTCGATGTTGATTTTTAGTTCAAGATAGAAAAGGATCATGATTCTAGATTAACTTTAGCATTTGCTATTAAGGAATAAGTAGCTATCAAGTTTTGTTTTTGGAGTCCTGTTGGTTACTTTTAGGTTTTGAAACATATAATTTTCACGTTCTTTTGTTGTATTCTTCTTGTTTCTCTTTTTAGGTAAAATATCTATTTATCCATCAGGAATTTGACTTGTCTACTACCATCTTCATCTATCTAGGTTTCATTATTCTAATTTGTGAGTCTGACTTATGGGAAGGAAGAGAAAGAAGGCTACCAAGAATGATTCTGGGGAATCAAAAAACTTGCATTCCAAAATAAATCTGGTAAATACACTCAACTATGTAGCAAAAGTAACCGAAGTTTCAATTGCAGCGAAGAGTGCAAAAGAACAGCTTGTAGAAAATCCTGATGTTGAGGGGATACCCAAGGAACAAAATTTAGGGAAACAACCCAATAGAGGGCAATGGAATCATTAGCAATCAATAACAACTTGGTCAACAAAGTAGAGGGCAGTATACTATGGAAAACAATAGCCAGACAAATCATCAAAAAATCGGGGAGCTTTGTGGCGTGATTTTCCTATGTAATGCAAAGACAAAACCAGATTGCTTCCGTTACATGGTTTTGGGCTTTCCAGATAGCAGGATAGAGCTTGTGATGTCAATAAAGCCTGATTTCAAACTCTTCCTTTATGACTATCATTTTAAGGTTCTGCACTGAATTTACAATGCAGTATCAGCAGGGGGCATGAGACTTGAACCTATAGCTTTCAATGGGGGTTTTCCAGCATAGGTGTTATTATATGGAACTCTTATTAGCTTGTTAACTGCATCTGCACATTGCCAAGCAAGCCATATTCTACCTAACAAAGTATGCATACATGAGAATTGTAATGCACCTTTCAACTTGTGTTCTGTCCAATTTTGGATTTGGAGCTTTTAGTTCACCCCAATTTCACCGGTCACGTGCACTAAACACTATAAAACTACTTGTTAATCTATCCAACTTATATTTTATATCTTGTTCAATTTGTTGTTCGAAAAGAACTGAATTTGCTATAGGGCCATAGCTTGGTATATCAGCATTTTATCTTGGTATTTACTGATTCCCACATTTGACACGTATGAATATAAAAGGGGTTAGTTCCTTGAGAAAATGACTGATTCTGTGGTAGAATGATTTTCCAATGCATGCAGGAAAGACATTTAATCTGTCATTTTCTCATGCACTAGTTGTAACATTTGTTGTTTGATCAAAATTTGAGATAATAACCTGTAAACTCATGTAGCTTAATTATTGTCAAGTACGGTTCAAAGTTATGACCCAGTTCCCGAATCCCTACAGGACACGAGATCGGACTGACTCGACTGATCCCAAGACCCAGTCGTCCAACAAGAAAGTAACCAAAAAGCTGTAAAATAAACCACATTCACCATGCAAGCAACTAACAGTAACAAAAGTACAGTAGTAAAGAAGTAAACTACTACAATACACATCACCATAACAGTAGAAAATTAAACAGGTACAGGAATATAAGTTCACAATAAAAGAGTATAGAAGTGTAACAACTACTCACTACAACAGGAAACAGAGTACAACAGAAAGCTACAACTACTGGGCTCTACTGAGCCCAGCACCCTCTGCAGCCATAGGCTCTGGCTGCTCTACACCTGGACCTGAAAAAGGTTGAGTACAAAACGTCAGCGAACGCTGAATAGAGTGGCAACCAACTAACTAAAACAGTAAACGTGGACAGGTAGCTGTTGTTTTTCAATTTCTTTCTTTCTTTAACTACTTATTCTTTCTTTCACTACCTGATTTACTTATCAGGTCTCTTTCTTAATCTCGAATGTTCCTCGTGGGAATGATCGTGATTACAGTCTTTTCTGAAGAGTAGAAGTAGCACGTGGTGCTCTCCTGGCCGGGAGAGTCCCCCGTGGTGGTCCTACACTTAGTCAACCACCCCAAGGTCACTGACAGACGTAACGGTGACTACGGCACGCGCGATAAACGCACGGGTAGCTACCCCGCACTGGCACGCGGTTAATCGTTTCCGTTAACAGGTGCACCCAAAGCACAGCACGGAACAAGTATAGGGCATAGCCCTCTCAGTAACAGGGGTCTAGCCCCTCTCAGTAACCAGACAGGGGTCTCGACCCTCCACAGTCCACACACCCTCACCTGACTACCCTGGTTTGCCCAGTGGGCCTAACAAGTCGGTGTAGGGTGGTTAGCTGAACCCCGGGCCCCATGGGGTGGCTAACCCTCTCCCTACACTAGTAACTCTCCCCGGTACAGTGTACATGAGGGCCAGTGAGTCGGTGCAAAGTGGCCAAACCCACCCCGGGTCTCAACCAGAAAGGCGGCAAGCACCGCTCTACACTAAGAGGTAACGTGCGCTTCCCTTGGCACCATGTACTCAAGGGCAAGCACACTTCCCAAAGCATTTTCCAGATCTATTCCATGTATTTCTAGGAGTTCAACTCCTATTCCCCCATGGGGTTCATGCTCATATTCCTCAGGCCATTCCATACCAGGTTTCATCATTTCTATTTCCATTCTCAGGTTATACACATGCAACTGGTGATTCTATCATTCATATTTCTATATCCAGGTCATTCACAGGTAGTTCGTGTTTCCGACCTTCACCTTTCCATTTCCAAGTTATATACATGCAGCTCATATTATGTCATTTCACGGTATGACAGGAAAGATACATTCAGTAGTTATCTAACACAAATATTACATGTTTCGCAGGCAACTGTTATTCATTTTCAGGCAATTGTTCTCATTCTATCTACTTATTCAAAACTGCAATTAATTCATTCAATACAGACATTCCAGTATTTCTAGTCTTCGGATTCATGCCATGTCCTAGGATCTAATCATTCATTCCACACATGTATTTAGGTTTGTAATTAAACTAGGGGAAGCCACTCTACTAGTAAACCCAGGAGTAATGGGGGCTTGATTGGTAGATCCACGTGCCTCAGCAAACCTCAAATCCGCAACGGAATGAGGTCCTATCACAAGGATCAATCACAAGAAATCACTCAGAACAAAATAAAAAAAGTATTCCAACAAGTAGAGGAACTTATATGGAGAACAACGGAATCTTAATTGAGGAAATCAGACCTCAAACGGATCCTAAACGGGTCAAAACAGTAATTCTGATTCATATCATATGTCTGGAACACCTTCCAGACATCTTAAAAGAGTCCAGGACCATACCTCAACTCCTGCGCCACTCCTCAGACGTCCAGGAACTCTACTGGACCGTCTGGACTCAGTTCCAGACGTCCGACAACCTCTCCGGATGTCTGGAAACACTTCCCGCCATCTGGTGCCTCTCCCAGACATTTGAACTACGTGGGAGGGTGTGTCCCACGCCTTCCCGAAGCGAATCCTGCACGCGCGATGCAAATCTCCTCAATATGGCACGGAACAGTGCCTCAGTGGAACGGCCTGCATGGCTGTATCCACAAAGGAAGGTGTACGTCGTGGGATTTACCTCTCAGTCATCTGGAACCTCCTCCAGACATCGTCTACGTCGTTTGTATGTCGATCCAGACGTTTCATTCTAGGAAAATCCCATAACTAGAAGCTGCCTTCGCCTTCTCGCGCCACGTGCGGCCGCGCCGCGCCCGCTCGCTTGCTGCTCTGGCTGTAGCAGTGTCAGGGAGGACCTCCTCGACGCACCCCTACGCCTTGCGCATGCACCGACAGGCCGTGAGCTCTCCGGCGAGCTCCCACATGAGCTCGTACGCTCTCCTCTCTTCCCCTCATTGCTCCTCTCCTCCCACACCTCTCACGCTCGCTGCTCGCTGCCTACTGCTCCCGCTGGAGGAAGGAGAATGGTGGATGGAAGTGGGGTGGTGTGAGGGAGAGGAGGGGGGTTTATAAGGGTGAGGTTTTAGGGTTTTCGTTGGGAGCTGAAGAGAGAGAGAAGACGAAGGAAAACGAGGGGTACTGTCTGCGCGCAGCACGCACGCAGATGCAGGTTCGTACCCAAGATTTTCGATTTTCAGACGCTTGGGAATGAGTCCAGACGTCTTACAAGACGTCTGACCCTCAGTCTACACGTCTGACCTAAAGTCCGGACATCTTAAAAAGGCTTAATAGCACGGGTCTTAAACAACATAACAAACTCAAAGGAAGTTTCGTCCCCGAAACTTAAGTTAGCTAGGGTGCAGAAAAGGAATATCATACGCATAACAAACTTAAAGAGGACCGAAGCCGATCCGAAAAGACGTACCCTCAAAGAGCTCTGGGTACCGCTCTTACATCGCCGCCTCAGGCTCCCAGGTAGCCTCCTCGTACCTCTGGCCCTCCACAAGACCTTCACCAGGGGTACCTGCTTCCATCTCAAACTCCGGATGGCTCTGTCTACTATCTACACTGGCCGCTCGGGGTAGGTCAAGTCGTCACCCACCTCGACGCTCTCATGGCTCAGAACGTGACTGGGATCGGCGACGTACTTCCTGAGGTTGGACATGTGGAACACGTCGTGCACACCAGAAAGATGGGGAGGAAGGGCAAGCCTGTAAGCAATGGGTTCAACCCACTCTAGAACCTCAAAGGGCCCCACAAACCTCGACACGAGCTTCCCTTTCACCCTAAAACGCTGCAGGCCCTTCATGGGTGAAACGCGAAAAAAGATGTGATCCCCAACCTCAAACTACACCTTTCTGCGTTTCCGATCGGCATAGCTCTTCTGTCTACTCCTGACAGTGTGGAGTCACCTGTGAATCTGCTCGATCACCTCCTGATTCTACCGGATCAGCCTAGGGCCAACCTCCCACTTGGTTCCCATCTCAACCCAACTCAATGGTGCAGTACACCTTCGTTCGTACAGAACCTCATAGGGTGCCATGCCGATGCTCGAGTGATAGCTGTTATTATATGCAAACTCTGCCAGGGACAAGTGCTCCTCCCAAGAGCCCCTCCAGTCCAGTACACAGGCACGTAAAAGGTCCTCAAGTGTTTGTATCGTGCGCTCTGACCGTCTGTCCATCTGGGGGTGGTATGCGGTATTGAACCTCAACCGTGTCCCCAAAGCCTGCTGAAACTCAGCCCAAAACTGGGACGTGAAGCGGGTACCCCGATCGGATACAATCTCTCGCGGAACTCCGTGTAGACGTACTACATCGCGGATATACCTCTCTACCAACTGGACTGGTCCCAAAGTGACTCGGATCGACAAGAAATGCACTGTCTTCGTCAATCTGTCTACAATCACCCAGACTGCGTCGTGTCCTCGCTGGGTAACGGGCAAGCCCACCACCAAGTCCATGGTGATGCTCTCCCACTTCCACTCTAGCACTAAAAGTGGCTGCAATGACCCTGCAGGCCTCTGATGCTCAGCCTTCACCTGCTGGCACATTAAACATTGCTGTACGAATTCACCTACATCCTGCTTCATTCCCCTCCACCAAAAGTCGCATCTCAGATCATGATACATCTTTGTGTTCTCGGGATGTATAGTGAACCTGGAACCGTGTGCCTCAGTCAGGAGCTCTCTCAATAGCTCCTTGTCCCTGGGAATGCACAAACGCCCCCTCATGCGCAGCACCTCGTCTGTAAAGGAGAAGTCTCCAGGGTCACCTGATAGTACTCTGTCACGTAACGACTACAGGTACGGATCGGCCATCTGTCCTGTGATGATGCGGTCTATCAGCTCTGGCCTCGTCTGTCATGTCATAGTCACTACCCCACAGTGCCCCAGTAACTCTAGGGGTCGCCAACTGCCCATCTCCTCCATGAGTCTCCAACTCTATGCCTGTAAACTGGCCAAGTGGGCAGGCGCCTTCCGACTCAAGGCGTCAGCCACCATGTTGGCCTTCCCTGGATGGTAGGAAATGCTGCAGTCATAGTCCTTCAAGAGCTCTAACCAACGTCTCTGTCTCATGTTGAGCTCCTTCTGATCAAACAAGTATCTAAGGCTCTTATGATCTATGAAAATCTCAAAAGTCTCACCGTACAAGTAGTGCCTCCAAGTCTTCAGCACGAAGATGACAGCTACCAGCTCCAGGTCATGGGTAGGGTAGCTATGCTCATGGGGCTTCAGTTGCCACGAAGCGTAAGCGACAACGTGACCCCACTACATGAGCACACCCCCTAACCCCTGCGAAAAGGCATCCGTGTACACAACGAATCCACCACTGCTGTCTGGGATGGTAAGCACGGGAGTCGAAGTCAGCCTCTCCATCAGCTCCTGAAAACACACCTCACAAGTGTCTGTCCAAGAAAAGGGCACGTCCTTCCCGGTCAACTGTGTCATAGGACGTGCAATCTGCGAGAAACCCCTGATAAACCACCTGTAGTAGCCTGCCAGTCCCAAGAAATTGTGAATCTCTGTCACTGTACGCGGTCTCTCCTACCTAAGCATTACCTCAACCTTGGCTGGGTCCACAGCCAAACCATCCCCGGATATCACATGACCCAAGAAGGTCACCTCCCTCAACCAAAACTCACACTTGCTGTATTTGGCGTACAGCCTACGTCATCTCAGTGTGTCCAAAACCATCCGCAAGTGCTGTCCGTGCTGCACTTGATCCCGAGAGTAGATGATCACATCATCAATAAATACCACCATGGACTGATCCAGATACGGTCTGAACACCCGGTTCATCAAATCCATGAAGGCAGCGGGGGCGTTGGTCAACCCAAACGGCATGACCAAAAACTCATAGTGTCCGTACCAAGTGCGAAAAGCTATCTTGGAGATGTCGGTCTCCCTAATCCTCAACTGGTGGCAGCCAGACCTCAAGTCTATCTTGGAGAATACCATGGCACCTCGCAACTGGTCAAACAAGTCGTTAATCCTCGGCAGCGGATACCTGTTCTTGATGGTGACCCTATTTAGTTGTCTGTAGTCCACACAAAGGCGTAGGGTGCCATCCTTCTTCTTCACAAATAATACCGGGGCTCCCCATGGAGGTGCACTGGGCCTCACAAAACCCTTCTCTAGAAGGTCCTGCAACTGGGACTTGAGCTCTCGCAGCTCAAGTGGTGCCATCCTGTAAGGTACTGTAGAAACGAGGCTGGTCCCCAGTACCATTGAGATCTCAAACTCGATCTCGAGCTCAGACGGTAGTCTTGGCAGCTCCTTTGGGAACACGTCGGGATACTCTCTGACCACTGGGATACTCTGAAAATCTGTCACGGGGCTGGGCTCTGCCACTACACAAGCCAGAAAACCCTCATACCCCTAGCCCAAAAGTCTTGCCGCCCGAAGTGCAGAAATGCACCTGAAGTCTCCATCCACTGGCTATCCGTGAAACTCAAAAGAAAGTATCTCTGGTGTGAAGAAAACAATCTTCCTCTCAAACCCATCCATCAAAGTATGGTAAGTGGGCAGCCAAACCATCCCCAGAATCATGCCCAAGTCCCCCATTAGTATCACAGCTAGATCAGCGGGGAGGCGGTGTCTCCCAACACTGACCTCACAACCTGTATTAATCTTCCCAGCTACAAATAGCTGGCCACCTAGGTCTCTGATCACAACGGATCCCCTAATGGAGTGCTATCGGACCCCAAAGTAGCGATAAACTTATGGAGCAAGAAAGTATGTCGTATTAGAAGCAAGAAATACGTATTCCAAAAAGACCAAACATTGTAACCATACCTGTCACTACAGAAACTGAAGCTATGATGTCCCCGTGAGTCACGACGTCACGACACCTCTCAGTCCTGGGAGCAAACAAAACAGCCAGGCCTGGGGCGGAGCTAGTGATAGCTGGCCAGTATCCTCCCCGTGATGGCTGTCCTCCCCGACGTGCCTAGGAACCATGGCCTCCTACTCTTGGTGCGGTGAGAGTCTGCTGTGCTCTAGCACTAGATGGGCAGTTGATAGCGAAATACGCGTGATTTGTAAAAGCGGGTTTTTAACGTCGTTGTAACACGCGAATTTGCATACGCTTTTAAATTTATATCCTAGATAGGGGAAGTATCTAGGGTCGTCTAAGGAGGCCAAATGTTTGCAAAATTAATCCTCTTGCTTACAAATAGAGCTCAACTTTCTTTTTGGTATTTTAAATATGTAATTTTTTTTGTTTTGAAAAGACGAGGGCAAAATGCGAATTGTAGCGGAAAGTACTAACACCTATAATTGCTTAACTAAAACTTAAAAGATAGATATATCTTCTTCCTAAGCTCACTCTAGGCAAGTGGAGGCCTAGAGTAATTAGGAAGAAGAGGTGAAACAAGTGCTAGAACCAAAAGTAACAATTGCAATAAAAAGCTAAAAGAAGGCAATTTAATTAATTAGAATTAGTGTTCCTTTCAAGGACAAGTAGAGGAATGCTTCTACTAGAACTAAACAAATTTAAAAACAATAAAAGAAACACTAATCCTCTTGCAAAATTTGGTGAAGAAGGGAGTCTTCTTGCTCCAAGCCTACCTGCTCCTCGGCTTGAAAAGAGGGTCTCCTTCTTCTCCTTCCTTGAGAGCTCCTCCAAGGTGGAAGCTACCACCTTCAATGCTCTCCTCTAGGGGGTGGGCGTGCACCACCCTCAGAAGCTCCTCCAAGGTGGTGTGGACCACCTTCAAGATCTCCTCCAAAGATCTTCCTTGCCTGGCTTCTCCTTTGGCTGGCGTGACTCAAGAGAGAAGGGAAGAGGGGAAGGCACCAAGGGGACAGAATATCCCCTTAATCTTCTTCTTCTTCTTCTCTCTTGGACGTGGGCTTCTAGGTGGAATATGGGAGTTAATTTTCTTGCCAAGGATGCTTTCATTGGTGGTGGGTAGTGGTCTTTTTATAGGGTAGGATGGGGGGTTAAGGTGCCCCTTGAAATGGAGGGCTAGGATGGAAGGATGGAGGTGGTTGGTGATCCTATGGCCAAGGGCATTTGGCGCCAACCCAAGGGACACCTAGGGGGTGGTTATGGGTGGTGGCACCCCTTGATGCTGGTGCCAAAATGGCTTCTAGAAGGGGGTCTTAGGTGGAGCCAAGAAGGGTTCTAGAAGGAGGGGTAGGTGGGTGGCTAGGATGGGTTGTAGGGTTAGGTGTATGGTGGATGTGGGGGTGGATGTTGGCGCCAAAAAGAGGGGTAGTTAGGGTTAGGTTTTGGTGCCAAAATTTGTGCCTTTTGGTGGTGATAATGGGGTGAAGAGGTGGCTAGGAGGTGGCGCCAACTTGAGTAGGATAGCTAGCTTAGGTAGGGCTTAAGTTGGTGCAGCTAGCTAGGGTTGAATTTGAAGGTGGTGGATGGCCAAGGAGCTAGTTGCTAGCTAAGCTAAGCTAAGCTAAGCTAGCTTAGCTAGCTATGGAGTAGAGGAGGAGGTATTGGAGTTAGGGTTTGAAGAGAGGAGCTAAGGAGAAGTCTGGAGCTGGAACTGGAGCTGGTAGCTATTGAAGAGGCTAGCATGGAGCTACTCTAGCTAGCTTAGCTTGCTAGTTCTTTGCTAGCTGCTAAGCCAAGCTAAAGTGAACTGGCTTCTACCATAATGAGATGAGGTGAGCTGGGTCTGGTGCTCCCGGGGAGGATCAAGCTGGTTGAGGCAGTTAAGGTAGCTTAGCTCAACTGAGTTAAGCTAAGTTGAATCCCCGGGAGCTGGACTTGAGCTTCCTGAGCTGAGATGAGTTCTTCTTCAGCTGGCTGGAGTTGAGTGGAGTTGGATGTAGGTGGGTTTGAGCTGGAGTGAACTCCCATCAACTCAGCTGAGCTAGCTAGAGCTCCCTGTGGACTAGTGGGAGCTGAGATGAGCTAGACTCAGCTAAGTTGAGCTGGATCTGAGCTGACTTGAGCTAGGGTGAGCTAAGATGAACTCTCTTGAGCTGCCATTCAGCTGAGATTAGCTGAATGGAGCTGGGATGAGCTAACCCTAGTTCAAGTGAGCTAGGTTCCAACTGTGGTGAGCTGGACCAAACTGAGTTCCAGCTAGTCTGAGCTTCTCCTTCACCATTTGCCTTCTTGAGTGCTAGGGTTTTAGGGATCTGTATATCTGTTCATCCCTAACACTCACAAAAACATATCAAAAAGACAATAAAAAATGCAATGCATGCCTAACCTAATTTATGCCTAAATGCAGCCCAAAAACCCGTTTGCAGAGTAAAATCCTACGAGCTAGGTTTGTTTTAATGCATAAGAATGATGATAAACTGGCGTTTATCAGCAATCCCTTCTGAAGTGGCTCGGCTGGCCACACTGGTAACAGAGGGGGACTCGACTCCCTCCCTCGGTAGGTCCCTATTGGAGGCTGGGCGGGGGTTCAGTGCTAATAGCTGGCCCCTGTCGGGGGCCCCCAGAGGCTACTGATGGCCCTGTAAGACGAGATGGCTCTCCTACAGGCACTGCATGCCTCCCTTGAGCTCTCCTGACTCGTCTGGTGCGACGGTGAAAATGTCGTTCCACGAAAAACTCCCCCGTCGTACCCTCGGAAGAGAGATGAGGGGGTGGCAGAGTGGGTGGAAGCTGAAATTCTTCTCGAACAACCTCTCGGATCAATTGGACGAGGTCCTGAGACTGTACACTCAGGAGGAGAGAAGGGGTAACATGTACTCCAAGCTCGACAAGTCGGCCCCTCCGGCCTCGTCCATGGCCCATCTCGGGAATTCTCCGGCGAGGCATCTCCTGCAGGAGACGCGGAAGACAAAACAGAAGACGTCAACTCTAATGAACTTCAGCGAAAGAACCTCAGAACAAATGTCAAAAGGTACGTTGTGGTGGTTACTCTAGTTACAAGCACGTGAATTGGTTATTTTCCAGCTAATTGGTTCACTTCTTTGGACGACCTTGCTCTGATACCATCTTGTTACGACCCGGTTCCTGAATCCCTACAGGACACGAGACCGGACCGACTCGACTGATCCCAAGACCCAGTCGTCCAACGAGAAAGTAACCAAAAAGCAGTAAAATAAACCACATTCACCATGCAAGCAACTAACAGAAACAAAAGTACAGCAGTAAAGAAGCAAACTACTACAGTACACACCACCACAACAGTAGAAAATTAAACAGGTACAGGAATATAAGTTCACAATAAAAGAGTACAGAAGTGTAATAACTACTCACTACAATAGGAAACGGAGTACAACAAAAAGCTACAACTACTGGGCTCTACTGAACCCAGCACCCTCTGCAGCCGTAGGCTCTGGCTGCTCTACACCTGGACCTGAAAAAGGTTATGAGTACAAAATGTCAGCGAATGCTGAGTAGAGTGGCAACCAACTAACTAAAACAGTAAAGGTGGACAGGTAGCTGTTGTTTTAAAATTTCTTTCTTTAACAACTTATTCTTTCTTTCACTACTTGATTTACTTATCAGGTCTCTTTCTTGATCTCGAATGTTCCTCGTGGGAACGATCTTGATTGCAGTCTTTTTCGAAGAGTAGAAGTAGCACGTGGTGCTCTCCTGGCCGGGAGAGTCCCCCGTGGTGGTCCTACACTCAGTCAACTACCCCAAGGTCACTGACAGACATAACGGTGACTACGACATGTGCGATAAATGCATGGGTAGCTACCCCGCACTGGCACGTCGTCAGTCGTTTCCGTTAACGAGTGCGCCCAAAGCATAGCATGGAACAAGTACAGGGCATAGCCCTCTTAGTAACAGGGGTCTAGCCCCTCTCAGTAACCAGACAGGGGTCTCGCCCTCCACAATTCGCGTACCTTCGTCTGACTACCCTGGTTTGCCCAGTGGGCCTAACAAGTCAGTGTAGGGTGGCTAGCTGAACCCCGGGCCTTGTGGGGTGGCTAACCCTCTCCCTACACTAGTAGCTCTCCCCGGTACAGTGTACACGAGGGCCATCGAGTTGATGCAAAGTGGCCAAACCCATCCTGGATCTCAACCCGAAAGGCGACAAGCACCCCTCTACACTAAGAGGTAACGTGCGCTTCCCTTGGCACCACGTACTCAAGGGCAAGCACACTTCCCAAAGCATTTTCCAGATCTATTACATGTACTTCTAGGAGCTCAACTCCTATTCTCCCGTGGGGTTCATGCTCATATTCCTCAGGCCATTCCATACCAGGTTTCATCATTTCTATTTCCATTCTCAGGTTATACACATGCAACTGGTGATTCTATCATTCATATTTCTATATCCAGGTCATGCACAGGTAGTTCATGTTTCCAACCTTCACCTTTTCATTTCCAAGTTATATACATGCAGCTCATATTATGTCATTTCACAGTATGACAGGAAAGATACATTCAGCAGTTATCTAACACAAATATTACATGTTTCGCAGGCAACTGTTTTTCATTTTCAGGCAATTGTTCTCATTCTATCTACTTATTCAAGACTGCAATTAATTCATTCAATACAGACATTCCAGTATTTCTAGTCCTAGGATTCAAGCCATGTCCTAGGGTCTAATCATTCATTCCACACATGTATTCAGGTTTGTAATTAAACTAAGGGAAGCCACTCTACCAGTAAGCCTAGGAGTAATGGGGGCTTGATCGACAGGTCCACGTGCCTCAGCAAACCCCAAATCTGCAACGGAATGAGGTCCTATCACAAGCATCAATCACAAGAAACCACTCAGAACAAGATAAAAAGTATTCCAACAAGTAGAGGAACTTATACGGAGAACAACGGAATCTTAATTGCGGAAATCAGACCTCAAACGAACCCTAAACAGGTCAAAACAGTAATTCTGATTCATATCATACATCTGGAACACCTTCTAGATGTCTTAAAAGAGTCCAGAACCATACCTCAACTCCTACGCCACTCCTCAGACATCCAGGAACTCTGCTGGACCGTCTAGACTCAGTTCCAGATGTCCGACAACCTCTCCGGATGTCTGGAAACACTTCCCACCATCTGGTGCCTCTCCCAAATGTCTGAACTGCGTGGTAGGGCGTGTCCCACGGCTTCCCGAAGAGAATCCTGTATGCGCGACGCAGATCTCCTCAATATGGCACGGAAATGTGCCTCGGCGGAACGACCTACATGGCTGTATCCGCAAAGGAAGGTGTACGTCGCGAGATTTACCTCTCAGTCATCTGGAACCTCCTCCAGACATCGTCTGCGTCGTCTGGATGTCGATCCAGACGTCTGATTCTAGGAAAATCCCAAAACCAGAAGCTGCCTTCGCCTTCTCGCGCCGCGCGCGGCCGCGCCGTGCCCGCTCACTTGCTGCTCCAGCTACAACAGTGTCAGGGAGGACCTCCCTGACGCACCCCTCCGCCTCGCGCACACGCCGACCGGCCGTGAGCTCTCTGGTGAGCTCCCACACGAGCTCGAGCACTCTCCTCTCTTCCACTCGCTGCTCCTCTCCTCCCACGTTGCTCACGCTCGCTGCTCGCTGCTTGCTGCTCCCGCTGGAGGAAGGAGAAGGGTGGATGGAAGTGGGGTGGTGTGAGGGAGAGGAGGGGGTTTATAAGGGTGAGGTTTTAGGGTTTTCACTGGGAGCTGAAGAGAGAGAGAAGACGAAGGAAAACGAGGGGTACTATCTGCGTGCAGCACATGCGTAAACGTGGGTTCGTACCCAAGATTTTTGATTTTCATATGTCTGGGAATGAGTCCAGACGTCTTACAAGACGTCTGACCCTCAGTCCATACGTCTAACCTAAAGTCCGGATGTCTTAAAAAGGCTTAATAGCACGGGTCATAGCAAAAGTTGACCAAGAGTGTGCACCTCTACCAATTAGTACCTTTGTGGTTTATTGTAGAATTTTGACGCGTAGGCAAATATGGTGAAACCTGAGCTTTTTGTTGAACAAGAAACAAATGAAACTGTTACCACTTTAAGTTTTCAATATTTATATCTTTATGTTTGTAGGGTAAGTGGTAAAACCATGTAACAGTCATGTTTTGACTATTTTAGTGACCTCTTGGCAACACTAGCAGTGAAGTGGTTTGCCCCCAATTGCAACCTATACCTATTATCGCCATCATGTTTCTGCTATTGTGGAGATTTCTTGCCATTACGGTGCCTTCACCTTTTTGGTCTCACCATTCCATACTGTTCTACCCTGTCCATTCCCCTTAGTTTGCTTCTCTGTCAAAGATTCCAGGTCAATAAAAAAAGGTAGCCTAACATGCCACTCCTGTTAAATTACAAATGCATTGATCCTCTTTTTTTTAAAAAAAAAGAAATATAGATGCATTGAGGATATTGTACATTTGGAGGGATTTAGATCCATAGACTGTTTAAGGTTTTTACAATAAGAGTTCAAATGTTCTACTCATTGATGTTCTCATGTTTGTTGACTGCTACAGAATGACATTATATCTGCCTTGTATATCATCCAAAAGGGACAGGTGTGACTGACTTGCAATGCTGATTTCATAGGAAATCCGCATCTTAGCAGTCTTTCATCCTCTGCTATTGAATATGGTCATTCCCATGACAGTAATGAGAGTGAGATGGAGCTTTCAAAAGGGAGCAATTTTGGGGAGTGGGCACTTCTTGGTGAACAGATTCCTTCGATATGTGCAGTTGCTCTTGGTAGTGTAACTTGTACAGTCATTACAAAGGAGAAGTTTTATTCAGCTGTCGGCATGTTGTCCAAGCTGTAGCAAGATGACAGAAAGTATGTACATGACGTAACTAATTATGCAGTGGAAATTAGAAGCATCAACCATGTAGTGTTGGTACTTCGAGTGAAGGGTCTAGAATGAAAATGTTCCTCTCGCTTGTTTGTGTTTTGTATTTGCTTATCATGTTGAAAGATTCTTTAGCACCTCCTTCTGGGGGGCAGGCCATCAAGGATGATGCTTACAGATTCACCAACATTGTCTGATTTGGTATGTTTTCAGTGGTTTCAATCATGTATCTTCTTGTGTTTAGAATTGCTGGCACATTAATCTAGTTATTGTTCTGCCAAGGAATGGAAAATGATTTTGTATTCAACTGACTGTTCAGAGACAGGCATCATGCTACCCAAAGGATCAGGTAGATATCCATCTTCTCCTTTGAGAAACAGATTATAATTGACTTTATATTTTCTTCCAAAATGACTACCACCTATATGGAATATAATCACCCTTTCCTTTTTCAAAAAATATATGGAATATGATCCAATGAATGGTATTGACATGTTCGTGGCTTCTCCCTGATCGCTAAGCAGAAAAGTTGCATACCCTGAAAAGATATTCCAAGAGGAAAGTCAAGCAGCTTGGAAAAGAAGCACAGGTTTTGAAAGAGAGAGATATGTTTAAGAGCTTCAGCCCATCTTCTTGTGTGCCACAAGTATTGCACACATGTTCTGATAAGTTTCATGCTGGCATTTTGCTAAGCACTTGTTTGGCTTGCCCACTGGCTTCAATACTCACTTCGCCTCTTGATGAATCATCTACACGGTTTTGTGCAGCATCAATTGTAATTGCATTAGAAGAATTACACAAGGTTATTGACATTTTCTGACTTCCATGTGCTTTAGACATTTGGTTCACATGTTTGATGGAGTTGCAGTGTTATGGTGCAATACACTTATGGCTGCATTTTTTTCAATTCAGAATTCAGTTCTTTACAGAGGTGTTTCTCCTGATATCTTAATGCTTGACCAATGTGGACATCTACAGGTTTGTATTTCAATTATATTTAACAAACATACTTTGGTATTGCAATAGGAAATAGTTTTTCTCCTCTGATCATGTTTTTATCCTAAAATGTAGCTTATAGACTTTAGATTTGCAAAGAAATTGGCCAAGGATAGAACTTTTACTACATGCGGGGTAGCAGACTTTTTACCTCCTGAGATAATTCAAGGAAAAGGACATGGCTTTGCAGCTGACTGGTAAATGCTTTGCTAGTTCTTGATAAAATTTATGTTTCCAAAACATAGTTCTATGTGCAATACCTACCTATCTATAATAGGTTGTCAACCTTAGATATGTTTACTCCTTTAAGAAAATAGCAAGCTAAATTTTAATGAGAAGATTGAGTAGTTTGTGCAAGGATTCATCACTGTCATTTTTTGGTTCCTGAAGTCTGATTGACCTGTCAATGCTATTGAGGTTGTCGCCCGAGGCAACCAAGCAACTGCGTGAGGCAAGGAATAGACCCGTTGCCTCAAAGGTGAGGCTCTTTACCTAGGGGATCACATTTTCACCTTAAGCAAGCCTTGCCTACCTCTTTCTCCCTTTCTTGAGTCACACTACAAGTTCCAGAGTCAAAGCTATACTCATGGGATCCCAACTCAACTTACATCCACGATCCCCATATTTTAAGAATATGACAATGTCTCCTCCTTGTCCACATGCATATTGTTTTCTCAACTTAGGATATTGTACATTTGGAGGGATTTAGGGAGAATGCAAGTGGTGAGGGAGGAGAAAGGTGGTTTTTGGTCTAGAGGAGGGGTAGGATGGGGCCACTAGGAGGTGCTCTTGCTCCCCAGAAAGAAGTGATATACTATTGCTGAAGGGGGAGAGAGCCTTTGGCAGGTCTTGACCCTGCTCAATGTCTTCATCCTAGGACCATTGTCAAGAGTGGTTCAGTTTGTATAATAGGGACTGCAACAAGATATTTTCAAGAAGATTTTCTAGGCTGGCCAATAAAGGTTTCAGAAGTAGATTTGCTAAACAACAGGCTACAAATTAAATTTCCTGGTTAATCAAACATATTACATGATGATGCAGGACCCAAGTAAGTTTGTTGCTGCTGCTGCTGGACCTGCTCCTTTTCCAGATCAACCAAGTGCTCGTTTGTAGCCTTCATCTCCTCCTTCATAGCATTTAACTCAGCAATGCAGTAGTAGAGATGCTCCTCCTTTTCAGTGGTCTATTTCCTAGGTAGATAGATAGATTTTGGAGCTTAATAGGTATTATATATATTTTCTTCTTTTCCATCCTTATTCCATAAAGAGTCGCCTTTCCAGATGCAGCAGTAGCAGCAGCAAATGCAGATGCAGCAACAGTAGTAGTAAATGCAGCAATAGCACTAGCAGATGTAGATGCAGCAGCAACAGTAGCAGATGCAGCAATAGCAGCAGCAGATGCAGCTGGTAGTGGAAGCTCCAGTAGTAATTCACCCAAATCTTAAGTTCTCTTTTTTTGGATGGAGCTCGTTCTTGGCATGAGGATTTCTGAAAGGATCATTCTTGGAATGATATCTCTAATTGCAGGTAGTTCAGTCCAGTGTCCTACCAGACATGTTCAGAAGCACCTATGAGGCCATCACAAAGGGCAACCCAACGTGGAATCAAGTACAAGTTCCAGAGTCGAAGCTATACTCATGGGATTCCAAGTCAACTTACATTTGCCAATATTCACCTTGTTAACAAGCTACTAAAGGGTGAAGTAGGACCAAAGACAATTCACATTCCTTCAGGGGAGAAACTTTATGTATTTGATGCTGCAATGGTTAGTATGAAATTTTATTCTTAATTCGTTGTTGATTTTTAGTTCAAGATAGAAAAGGATATATTTCCCTGATGTATTTTTGGATTTCTAAATTTAATTTGAAGTGCCCTCTTCAGGAAAAAAAAACATTTCATTTGAAATGCCCTTTGCATTATGTTGATTGTTTATGTGACATCTTGCATTGATTTAGGGACATGATAAAATACCCTGCACACTAAGAATTATACTGCCATTAATGAAATAGTCTCCCCTTCTCTCACAACTTTGCATCTATGTATCCATAAGGGGTGCAACAAATATACTATCAGTTCTTTTTTGAGCCCTGCCAGTTGGAATAGCTCAATCAATTTTTCCATCCCATCCATCCAGCCATCTTGCTCAGGCCATGCTGTTATACCCTAATAAAACCAAATTGCCTTTGCAAAGGGGCGATTTTTAATCATATGCACCCAATCCTCTTTATCAATTCGACAAAAGGGGCACAATGAGTCTTCAATCTGAAATTTTTTCAATAATGTTCCCTTTAAAGGTAAAGCATCAGTCACTGCTCTCCAAGAGGAATAACTTTGCTTTAAGAGCTATATCCTTCATATTCCAAACCTTTTTACAATTAGCTATTTGTTTCTCTGTAAGACTAGAGTTGATTCCCTCTTCATTTAGCAAGGTCATATACGCAGACTTAACTGAGAACTTCCCATTAGGATGTGGTTTCCATATTAGTAAGTCTTGTCCCATGTCTATTGGAGTACTTAAAATATTTTCTACAGTCTTACAGCCAAAGCTACTGGACATTTTTTCTTCATTCCAGTTCTAATTTTGTTCATTTATCATATCTATCGCCTTTAATTCCTAGAGTATACTCTATCTAATCGACTTTTACTCTTCAACCTTCAACCATGGATCACTCCAAATATTTATATTCTCCCCATCTCCAACTAACCATAACACATTGCTGAAAAGCATACCTTTTATAGATGGAAGCGCCTTCATGAAGGAAGAATCTGGTGACTTGGGCATATCTTCCCAAAAATTACCATTTGGGAAATACTTGCTTCTTATCTGATTTTGTTAAAGACCCTCCTTGGTGCACAATAACCAGCCCATTTTTAGTAAGAAAGCTAAAATTACTAGCCTTACCAAAGAGAATCTTTCTTGATGGTTGGTTAACTGTCACCAAAGGTAATTCCTTTGGTCACGATGACCCTTTGGTGATGGTTAGGGAACCGTGACCAAAGGAACTTTCTTTCTTCCACGCCAACCTCTGGTCATGGTTATTAACCATGACCAAGGCTCTCTCTTCGGTCACGGTTCTACATCTATGACTAAAAGTCTTTGGTCATAGTTTATAACCATTACTAAAGTTGCAGAACGTAGCTAACGGTGGGCTTTGGTGATAGTGGCAAGTTGGAACCGTCACCAAAGCCCTATTCTTCGATGACGATTCCACCAAAACCGTCACCAAAGGCTCGTGAACAAAGCTGTTGAACCTATCTAATAGTGCGCTTCGGTGACGGTTTTGTGTGGAACCGGCATCGAAGCATAGGGCTTTGGTGACGGCTCCACCTAAAACCATCACCAAAGCCCCGTGACAGAAGTTATAGAACATAGCTAACGGCGAGCTTCGATGACGATTTTGGGTGGAACCATCACCAAAGCTTAGGGATTTGGTGCCGGTTCCACCAAAAATCGTCACCAAAACCTTGCGGCTTTGGTGACGGTTTTGGGTGGAACCATTACCAAAGCCTTTACTAACGGTTTTGCGTGGAACCGTCACCAAAGACCCTTCCACAGCGCAACTTTTGCTATCGCTAATTGGTGATGGCTATGAGTCATTTGTTCACGATTTTTAATCGTGACCAAAACCCTAATTTCTTGTAGTGTTTCTTCTTCTTCCTTTTTCTATCGTTGGCTCTTTCTTCTCTTTGTCTTCTCTTTTCTTTACCTTCTCTATCTTCTTTCTTTTCCTTGGCTTCTTCTTCCTTCCTTATTTCTTCTTCACTGCCTTGGCTTCTTCTTCCTTCCTTCTTTCTTTTCCTTCAGCCTTTTCCTCTTCAGCTTTTGCCTTGCGAACCGTAGCTTCTTCCTTCTTCTTTCTCTTCCTTGGATTTGGCTAATGTGGAGTGAAGCTTTCCACAGCAAAAACCCCCCTTCCCCTGCGTAGCATTCCTCTCTTCTCTCTTCTCTATTTCGGTTCGCTCTCCCAAAGCCACATTCGGGTCGGGTAATCGGACCTAACGGAGACTCAGGTCCAGGCTCATTGGTGTGGGTGGTGAGCGAGGACTGAGTCGGTTCGGGTAAATGGGTCTTGGCCAGATTCATGTGGGCAATGCCACGGACGAGGCTGTGAGAGGGGGAGAGAGGGACCTCATCTCGAAAGTAGGAGGCGACAAGGCTTATGTACAAAATCAATTTATGTGCATATGCCCGCTCGCCCACTTCCGAGGTGGGACTAAACATCCCACCTCCCTTGCGTGCGCAGCAGCAGCAGGTGTTCCCTTTGATTGCAAAGCTGCAAGGGCTTATGGCTTCAATTGGCAACCTAGAGTCGTGTGCGAAGATGTGGGCACGACCTAGGATAGCAACATGGGGCTGGTGAAGTCTGGAGCAACTTGCAAGCTTGCTCTAAGCTTTGTTCCAATGGCGAAGGGACATCGGCACCTGAAAACACCAAAATGGCCTCACAACCTCGTTAAAACCCTCAGGGAGATTCGCCAAGGCACGACGAATAGGTGGCGGTGGTCGACGTGGTGTGGGAATGGTTGTGGTGGCATGCCTAGGGTTCTCCGTGGTCGTGTGAGTGGGTGATTTCAGGGGTGCTTTTGGGTGAGTGACGGAGAGATTGGAGTAATGGGAGATGATCAGTGGGGTATTGCGGAGGTCGTAGGGTGGTTGGCGAGGCGAATGGAGGTGCGGAGCGACGGGGATGCCTCACCGAAGGTATGGCCAGAGGTGGAGAAGGTGATGGTGATCGGTGGCATCGAGTGGTATTTTCGAGAAATAAAGAGGGGGAACGAGAGTAGGAGAGAGGAAGAAGCTAACTGACCTAAACTAAGGACGAAGGAGACAGGAGAGGCATCTAGGCTGCTACAGCCAACACCAGAGACGAAGGTCTCCTTAGATGAGGCAGCAACGAAGATGAGGGCAGTGGCAGCGTCAAGGCTGGTACGGCCGACACGGATGAACGAGAGGAAGACAACCCAACCACTGGTATTATGGTTGGGCGACGAGAGAGAGAGGATGGAACCTCCAGAGCTTACGGAGATGTTGTGGCCAGCGAGGAGAGACGAATTGAGGGTGGACCAGCCCAATTCCAAGCTAGGGAGAAGCGGCTGGATCAGCAGTTGCTTAAATAGTCCTCTGTAGAAGGATTTGTGCTTGGAAGCCGAGCTTCCAAGCAAGGTATGTCCGCCAGAGTTGGAAACTCAAAAATACCCAAATCTCTCATGCGTTCGCATGAGAGATTGGGTACAAATTAGGGCTCATCAATGGGTTTAGATTGAAGGGGATTACTCAGAGACTCTCCCTTCCAATTTTAGGAGGGATTCTCTAAGCAATCAAGGAGAATCCTCCTTCTCAAGTTCGTCGGAGTAGGATTCCCTCCGCTACAATGGTGGAGGGACCTAATTACAAAGAATGATGAAGAAGCTAGGGGGCCAAATGCAAGGATTTTTGAAAGATAGGGGTAAAAATGTAATCAGGTTGGACTTATTTGCAAAGTAGGTCAAGATGAGTTCCCCTTAGGTCCAAATTAGGTACAAACCTAATTTGGACCTAAGGAATCCAATGGTGAAGTTGGATTTTGGGTTTGATCAAGTCTGACTAGGCAATTTACGTAAAAACCTAATTTAGGGTAAATATTTGTCTGAGACCCCATTCTAGGTCAAAATAGGTTCCAATGGCCAAATTGAAAGTTCTAAACCCTAGATAATATTTTTCTATGATTTTTAGAAGGTTTAGGTGAATTTTATCTTAACCAGATCCTTGGTTAATCAAGTAGGTCTATTTTAGGGTTACAAGAAGTCATTTTATTCCTAGAATTCACACAAACCCTTTTCTGTCTGAACCAACCTATTTTTTATCTTGTTAAGACCTTTTGACCTGTGTTTAGCCCTTGAGAAATCCCGTTGTTGCACTGCAATGGTAAAATTGTAGTTTTATCCCTTGTTTTTTGCTTTTATCTCAGAATGATTATTCAGTGAATTAGGACCTCCAGTTGGTTATGTAGGAGCTTTTGTTCTCTTTATTAAGTCAAAATAAACTAATTAAGGCTCATGATGGTGTTCCCATCACTTAGGTAGAGTTAAAAAATAACTCTTTTATGGAAGCCAACCCTTGAAGGATGAAGAGTCACTTCCCTAATAAGGTGCACTCACTTAAACTTTTATTTTTGATGGTGCTTGCATGTGTGAGCCTTAAGCAATGTGCTTGTCCTTACCATCTCAAAAGGCACACCAATGCCTCACACACTTGCACCATAAAAAGAAAAAATAAAAAAAATAAAAAAAGGAAAAAAAAAGATGGTGTTAGTTTTTATTTTTATTTTCTTTGTGGGGAGATATACCCTGAGGTTGACCTCAGTGAGAAGCTAGAAAGTTGCCAAATTCATGTGGAAGCAGTCAACTGGGTACAATAGGTTATTAATTGAACACTTAGGACCTTTAACTCAATTTACTTCCACTACACGTGTTCCAACCTTGGTAAGAACAAAATTGGGGGTGAAATTGAGACCAACCTGAATTGTGTGCCTCTGTGTTTAAAAATCAAGAATAAGGTGAAATTAAAATAGGGAGCCACTAAGTCTTAGTGTCTTGAGGAACCTGGTTTTCAAAAGTCCTAGGCATAAGAGCACTTTTGACTATATTGAAGTTCTAACGAAGATTAACAAAACAAACTATTTCTATGTAGTGAAAAAGTTGAGCTGAATGACAGAAATACCCTTAAGCTGAACTCTAAGAATTTTCTAAGAGATTAACAAATGTTAGGTATAGGGGCATGATAGTAACAACATCATCTTCTATATCTAACCCAAATTTGTTAAATTCTAAGGCTTAATACACTAAATTAACCATTAAAAGGGTATAATTCAATCATGATTGATTCAAGAGGGATTACAACAAAATTGGTTAATTATGCTATTTTAATAGAAAAATACAAGTGTAGATTAACTAACGGGTGCACCTACACTCAATTGAAGGTCAACTAAGCTTAAATTTTCAATAAGTAGGCTTGCATGGATTGATTTAGAGTTTCTATGAAAATTATAAGATAATTCACAATTAAAAACCTTAATTTCAACCTTACTTAAATTCAAGGGGTTCTACTTCAATTAAATGTAAGCTAAACATACTAAAAATCATTGAAAAATATTTCCTAAGGTTTAGAATAATTAATTTTATAAAAGGAACCCAAATTGACCTAAGTCAAAAGCCACAGTTAACATTTATTTAATTTTGGCATAAAATGTAAAATTGACCAATTAAATTTCATCAAAACCCAAAATTGATGTCACCATTAGATTCCTTAGGTCCTAATTAAGTTATCCTAAAAACTTGAGGCCTTTTCTATTTCTTTTTAACCTACTTTACATTTAGGCCCCTTGCTGATGTCATGATGACGTCAACACTTCATCTTCTAAGAAGCCTGCTGAAGCTATTGGTGCATGCTCTCAAGCATGACTTTGGAGGAGCAATTCTACCAATTCACTTGTCGAAATCCCTCAAAACTTGGCATATTTGCTCCTAAATCAAATTTGTGCATTCCCATGCAGATTCCAGTTGATCATTCCATCTATGGAGGCCACATATCTCACTTAAAATTCTCACAAAAATCAAGCTGCAAGCAACCATCTATATCGACTGGCCGACCTCCACTAATACAAAGTGTGCAAAATTTGGCGTGAAACACCCTTCTTCTTCTTCCTTGATCGCCATTGATGTGCACCTCGGAGCTTCTCCAACACACTTCGTCGCTTGCTCCCACGACCAATAGGAGTCAAGTTCACCTTCCCCGTCTTCTGCCCAAGCTTCATGCAAGCTTTGGGCCACCCTCTCTCCTTCCTCTACTCCAACCAGACCTCCTCTTCCCCTTCCTCTTCTCCTTCCTCGCATTCGTCCAAGGTAATCCTTCTTTGTTGTCTCTAATTAGGTTAGGGGGTTTTCTCCTTTAGATTTAAATTAGGTTTTTGGAACTTTTTGCTCCAATTCATCATCTCTAGCTATCCCTCCCATCTTCCACCATTAAAGCTCAAATGAGCTTCTGCTTCGACGACCTCTGACGACCCCCAACCCCAATAGATTTAGGGCTTCGCTCCAGCATAACTCCCTGGAGCTTTTGAGACATTTAATTAAGGTCGAAAGACCCATGTTTTGATCCTAGGTACTTATCGGAGAAGCGTTTCTTCTCGAGCTCCGACGACCGCCTCCGTCGCAATCCGTTGCTCCGATCTTTGATCAGATGCTGCCATCACCTCAACGAGGCTCCGACGACCCTCCTTCGCCCTTAGTTGGAGCAATCCAACGATCGGATCAAATTCCGACCACCTCACTGACGACCCCTCCAGTGAAGAAGAGAGGCTAAAGTGTTTTCAGGGACCTAAGCGCAAGAAAAATTAACATTTTTAGGGATGGATTTGTAATCTTTGCTTGATTAATTGGGCATTTCTTCTTAACTATTGAATCTCTTAGGGTTTTATTGTAATTTTATGTTCAATCATTATCAACTTAGATTATTTAGTGCTTAATCACAATAATTTTTTATCAACTTTAATTGAGCACTAAATTATTAAAAGTCCCCTAAATTATTAGAATTTAATTGCAGGATTAATTTTTCATTGATTTGCCTTACTTTTTTAGTCCCACATCTTGGAAATTTGGTTGGTTGGATTGGCACATCTTGAAACCTGTTTCCATAGCTCTCAACCTGTACTAGGTAAAGGCTCCCCATAGGCATATATAAGCCTGCATTATTAAGAGATATAGAGAGGGAAGTGAGGCCCATTGAGGGCAGCCCAATAAGGCATGTGGTCGAGTGTAAAGGGCTAGTTTTACACTAACCTTCTAAGTGCTAAGGTTTAAAATCTCTTTTGAGAACATACATTGCCTTATAACTTGAACACTTGCCTTTTAAGTTTTTGAACTAGAATCAAAATTAGTTACCTCTAGCTTAAAATGTTTGGTAGTAATAAGTTGTACTTTATTTTTGTTTTCTACAAATAACCTCAGATACCATCTCCAAACTTTTAAATTTTAAGAATTATTTGAGTACATTTTAACTATACTGCAACATATTTTATAAATTTCAATTCGTTCACAAAACAAAACCTTAATTCTTTTCCATTCCTCAGTTCATTCTATCTGTTACATAGTTTCTTTCCAAGTCAATTTCATTACTGTAAAACAAACGTGATCGTTAATCTCGTCAAATGGAAGATTCAAATTTTCTAAATAAGAAAAGAAAGAGGTGAGAATCTGGAGTAAATTTTTAACTTTAAGAAAATGAGGGGAAAATGAAAATTTCGTCGTTCCCGAGAGCTCTTTTCCTTTTTCGGGATTCCATTATTTCTTCCGTCAAGTAAAATCCAATTTCCTTGTTACGTGAAACGGAATTTGAAAGGAAAAAAAAAACTTGATTTTCATATATAAACACAAGCATACAAAAAAATTAATTAAAGAGAATTTGTACTTTTGTTTCCCAGACTTCCCTTTTGAATCCAACAATCATTTTGTTTCTATCACTGAGGAACAAACACCTCTTAGTCCATATTTATAGTAAATTCAATTTGCTAGTGTAATTATCTAAGGGGAAGTGACAGCACTACAACGAATATTTTCATTTTTGAATTAGCCTAATTTTTGTGAAATTTTCCTTTTTGATTTTATTTTTTTTATGAATCCACGTATATTAATTTTTGAGTAAATGCAAGGATGGAGAATTGAATTTAGATTTTTCTAGTCAAAGTCAAGAATCTCTGCTTTTTGACCAAGTAGTAGACACCTCTAGGGATTTGTTTTGATACAAGAACGAGCTAGCTAACAAGAAACCATATCTAGAGTCCATATTTCCTACGTTTTGAAGTAGAAAATTTTTAAAGAGCAAAGGTCCCGCTATTACCTCTATTGCTTTTCGTAAACTTTGTAAAAGCAGAAAACAAATGTACAGAGGAGTCCATCTTCCTGCTCTCCCTTCAAGGATCCCTTAGGCCAACAAAGAACGGGACTTAACTAACTCTATTCATTCCAGAATCCGGATTATTTAAAAGCAAGTGTTGGCATTGTCTTGCACCAAGTAATATTTAATCCTCCGTATCTCTGTCCTGTATATTAATAAACAGTTATTGATATGATATTGTTGACATTAGTTTTTAAGTTTTGATTCTACCTTAGTGGTGCTGTTGCTACGCTATTTTTTAAATTTTTTCGGCTCCCAAGGATGTTCTCTTTTCCTCTCCCTCTCTCTACTCTCTATTTTTTTCTTTCACTTGTAATATTACTTGTGATAATCAGCAGTGATGTATCACCTCCTGGAATCAAATTGTACAAATTTAAAATGTTAATTTACACTTGTATAATTTGATTCTAAATTATTTTATATCTATATAATTTAATTTTAAATAAAAATTCACATGCTTCATTTTACATTCACAAACACAGAATATTTTTACATGATAATATCTCAATGCTTTACTTCTAAAAACTACTAAAATAATATGTGTGTATTGACGTATGAAGTGCAAGTAGAGCCACACTATTTATGCATATCAACACTCAATAGTTAGGTCAATCTAGCAAAAGCACGTGACGGCCATTATGTTCCAGCGTTTTCATTTCCACGTTGGTTGGCAATTTCCGTCTCAACGTGACCTGGGAAGAAAGAATAGAGACGTTTGTCTGGGTTGCCTGCATTTCTGTGGCCAATTTAATAAGGCAATGCGATAAGGAATAGAAGGATGATTTTGACTTTTGCCGACAGGTAGGGAGGGCATACAGAAGGCAGGTGGGACCAATCCAGCGTGGAACCATGATCAGACCATCCACGTTGGATGTATGAGTTTCGTGGGACCTTTCGCTTTAGGTCGTGGGACCTTTCGCGTGGAACAGTCTGGTTGGATTCCTTGCATTGCGTGTTTATTTTTTTATTATTTTTTTATTTCTTATCTTCTTATTTCTATTATTTTGATCTTTTTCTCACTTTCACAAGACGTTAACTTTTTTTTTCCAAGGAGGTTAGGTTTTTTCTTTCTTTTTTTTTTCTGCCTGGAGACTACTATTTGTATTGAATTTTTTTCATTTAATGAAATATTTATTTTCATAAAAAAGAAAAGTTTGGTGGGACCTTAACTGATACTTTATTTATTTCTAAAAACTAATGTTTTATGTTTATCTGGAAAGATATATTCGAGCGAACGCACAGAGAAATGTCATAGGATTCAACAAATTTTAGATAATCCCATAGACAAAATGGGTGGTCTTACCAAAGTTTTACAGCTACATACGAATCTTACAAAATCTCCCAAAGTGTCCAAAAGCAAAACTATAGGTCCGAAGTTGATCTTGAAAAACACCTCGAGTGAATTTGAGAGATATAAATGGGTTAGATTTAGATTGAATTTGGTTAAATTAATATTCATAGTTATTTACAAATTTATATTTATATCTTATCTATTTATTTATTAAGTATAAAAATTTAAATACATAATTATACCTATTCATTTATCTATCGGATATTCATAAATTGTGTTCAAATTATAGTCAAAAAAGAAGAAATAAATATTTTAATAATTATATATTAACATAATTTATTAATATATATTTTTAATAAATTTAAAATATTGGACTTGAGCTAATCTAATTTTAAAGATCCACGTCTTTGAAATAAATATTTGATAGAAATTTTAGAAATATTATTAACCTTCAAAATTATAGAAGGACTCGTGAGAAAAGTTAAGAGTGGAGCAATGAAATTTTAGGTGAAATTTATATATCTTACACAAATAAGTATTTTATTTAATATTTGAATGAAATAATCAAATAAAAATTCATACACATATCCAAATCCAATAAAATATTTTAGATAAAATTTATACCTAAATTCAGCCAAATTCAGACCAAAGTTTACCGATTCATTTCCAATCGAGTTAATTCAGATATAAGTTAAATTTATCAAACCCTGCATCAGTAATTGAAGAATATCCGGCTCCCTTACGAAAATTTCGGAAAGACCCATTACCACGGAAGATCCAATGATCTCTTGTGAAAAGGGGGCATAGATGTTTGATAACTCATACGCAAAGTCTTAACAGTATAGGAAAAAAGATTTTTGATGACATTTATTTTCCTAAACGTTTAAACAACTATGATACTATATATATCTACATGTTTATATAAATAAATACCAAGTTAAAAATATCGTGAGATTTGGTCGTAACATCTTAACATTACGTCAAAACGTCAAATTAGTTTTACCGTGACGTAACCTTTCGAAACATTTAGACCAAGCATTCTAAAAAGTATATATCACGATAAATCTAATTTGATATTTATATTCGTTAAACATTAAGATAATAGTAAAATTATTTAGATGTTTAGTAGACAAATAATAAGAAAGGTTTTTTTTTGTTTGTTTGTAGTATTTGAATTCAAGTGGCAAGTGAAAGGAAAATCTTTGCCAATTGCAAGATGCACTCAAAATGAGGCTAATCACGTAGTCATCAAAGATAAGCACTTCAAATAAAGGAGGTCGATTACAATCTTGGTGCATTATTGAGAATGGAGGATGATGCTATGGACTAAAAAAATCATGGTGGTGTACCCCGTCTGTAAACAGGTAGTAGTGTCCTCTGCTTACGTGCAGAAGTTGATGCACCCCATTTACAGGTGGATGTTAGTATTAATTTCTACCTACGTGCAAAAGTTTGTGTCTAACTACGTAGGTGTAGTACTTTTACTTGTTCATAGATCTAGATACTAAGGTCCAGGTTCAATTCTTACTAATGTAATAGACTTTTGGTCATAAATAAAATTGCACTCCAAAAGGTAACTTATCCTAAATTGGATGAGAAACACTCCAATCCGTGTTCTGATAAATGCCCTCCCCTTTTCCCCAACTCAGGTAGAGGATATAATTGCACCTGACTTTTGTATAATAGTGGTAACTCAATGGTGGAGATTGCCTTGCTTCACCAAGAGCTAAGAGAACTATTTCCCTTTCTACAATCAAAATCATTAGAATTTTCTAGACTTTCCCTTAGAGGTTTCTCGTCACCTATGTAGAGAGATAACTCTTGCTTTTTGTTTGTAATTGGCTTTTTAATTAATTTTGTTCCTTTTCTATTTTCATGAGGATTTGTATGTGATTGTCCCCTTCCCTCTCTCTTACATGGATGTTTCCTTGGCGAATAGAATAATTTGTTTTTTCTATCTGATATCTCAGAGGTGATCCAAGATTGATGCCTACTTGATCTCCTCTTCTGCCCCTATCTTCTTTTGTACTAGTTGACATTTAAAATAAAGCATAAGCGTGAAATATCAAAGTAATAATCAATACATAACATTTTGATTTACATGAAAGCCTAACTTATGAAAAGCGAGGAGAAAATCACGAGAGAAAGTCCCAATAGGGCTAGAATCTCTATATTTCTTTTCGAAGGAATAAGTAGAGGATACACGTCTATTTATAGGCCATCACACATAACATAAAGTTACACTTCACTATATGAAACTAAATAACCACTACAATTCTTTCAATACTCCCCCTCAACCTAGAGCATGGAATGTTCAACTTTTAACAGAAAAAAACCCACTCTACACAACATAACACAACTCTCTAAACTGGTTCTTGCTGTAAGCAGGAACACGGCCAGGAGCTGTTGAAGGAACTGCTGCTGGCTTTGTCAAGAGGCCTCTCCTCTGGAGACTTGGTGTTGGTGGCTCCCCATTTAGTATCCCTGTAAAGGGTCTTCCTCTGAAGACCTCGAAGCTATATCTCTCACATAAAAACTGGCTGTGCTCTTCCTCTGAGGACCTTGAAAATGGATCTCCCTCTCTCTAGAGACCTTAAAACTCTAGACCTCCCACAGTTTGGTTTCTCATGTGATGATCAGCTACTCCAAAAGTTCATAGCGGTATCTGATATCACCCATCGTGTCTTGGAACTGCAACAAAGGGACTCCTAAATGGGGGATGACTACAACAGCCTCAACATTCTCCCTTTATCCAATACTCATATGGGAGAAGAAACAAAACATAGAGAACAAATAAAAACAGAATAGGGAAGAGCTTCTCCACCTCTTTTGTTCAATTCAACACCCCTTCTTTTAAATTTTTTTTTTCTCTCTCCCTTTTTCTAATTCTTTTTTTTATTTTTCTCTTCATTTTTTTTCTTTTTCCTTTCTTTCCCTCCTTTTTTTCTTGTCTTTCTCTTTTTCTTTTCTTTTAAGAACTAATGGACAGAAAATAAAAGAAAAGAGAAGACATAAGTGCAAAATAAAATATTTAGGGTTCAATGGAAACCCAAACAACCGTTGCTTCTTAAACCAACGCGCAATCTCGTCCTCCTTCTGACTTGCATCCTCCTCATGGTCGTTGTGGTCTCCTTCGTCCTCACCTGGTACAACGGCAACGAGGGTGGCGACTCCCCCGACGTCACTGCCTTCATGGAGCCCCTCGTCATCTTCCTCATCCTGATCATGAATGCCGTGGTAGGCATCTGGCAGGAGAGCAACGCCAAGCGCCTCAGGCCCTCAACGAGATCTAGTTCGACCACGCCTCCGTCTACCTTGACGAGGATGCGGATGAGGGTGTGCTTGAAATGCACGATGATAAGGCTGATGAGGGAGGGGCTTGGGTGGCACTCCAGCTCGTTCCAACCGTGGGAGGGACGGTGGGAGAGGACCTCAGAGGAGGACAGGTTGTGCTCATGGGAGATGGAGAACTCGACCACACATTCGCAAGCTTCGCGTGCCCATGCTAGCCACCTCGAAGGCCTCCAGTGGTCTCCTTCGCCCTTGCATGGTCGTCGATGAGCACGCGTATGTTTCCAATAGGTCTGCCTCGAGCATCACTGTAATGACCCGGTTCCCGAGTCCCTACGAGACACGAGAACCGGACCGACTCGACTAATCCCAAGACCTAGTCGTCCAACGAGGAAGTAACCAAAAGAGCAGTAAAAATAAACCACATTCAGCATGAATATAACTAACAGTAAGAAAGTACAGCAGTAAGGAAAGAAACTACTACAGTATATACCACCACAACAGTAGAACAACATTTATCATATAACATGAACTGCAGGTAAAGAAAAATACAGCGGAAATAAGAACTACTCACTATAACGAAAACAAAGAGGTACAAAAGACAGTGGTAACTCTACTGGACCCTACTCGGCCCAGCGTCCTCTGGAGCCGCTGGCCCTGGCTGCTCAACACTTGGTCCTGAAAAAGGTAACGAGTGTAACACGTCAGCAAAACGCTGAGTAGAGTGGCAACTAAACTAAAGACAGCAGTAGAGTGTACAATAGCTGTTATGTTCTATTAGTTTTTTTATTCACATCTTTCAATTGTCTCACTATTTCATTTATTCCCCAGATCTTTTTCTTGATCTCGAATGTTCCTTGTGGGAACGATCTTGATTGCAGTCTTTTCCAAAAAGTAGAAGTAGAACGTGGTGCTCTCCTGGCCGGGAGAGTCCCCCGTGGTGATCCTACCCTCAGTCAACCACCCCATGGTCACTGACAGACGTAACGGTGACTACCGCACGCGCGATAAACGCACAGGTAGCTAACCCGTACTGGCACGCGGTCAGTTGTTTCCGTTAACGGGTGCACCCAAAGTACAGCACTGAACCAGTCCAGGGCAGAGCCCTCTCAGTAACAGGGGTCCAACCCCTCCACAGTAACCAAATCGGGGCCTTGCCCCTCCACAGTCCGCGCACCCTTGCCTGACTACCCTGGTTTGCCCCAGCGGGCCTAACAAGTTGGTGTGGGAGGCTAGCAGAACCCCGGGGCCCGTGGGGTAGCTAGTACCTCCCTACACTAGTAGCTCTCCTCGGTACTACATACGCGAGGGCCAGCAAGTCGGTACAGAGTGGCCAGTCCTAACCCCGGGTCCCTGGGGCGGCTGGCTCCGCTCTGCACTAAACAGGGGGACAGTCGCTCTCCTTGGTACTCCGTACTCAAGGGCCAGCTCACTTCCCCAAAACTATTCCATTCACTTTCCAGGAGTTCTACTCCTACTTCCCCGTAGGGTTCCATCCTTTTTACTCAAACATCCAGGTTTCACTTTCCAATTTCACATTCTTACAATCCATGTTCTCAACCACATTATTTATTCACAACAGGCAGCTGTTAATTCAAATTACAGGCAGCTTTATATCTCTTTCCATTTTCCAAGACTGCAGTATTATACATTCCACTAGATTTCCCATCCTAGGATTCATGCCATATCCTAGGATCTATCATACAATCTAGTTTTCCAGTCCTAGGATTCATGCAACACCTAGGAGCTATCATTCCATCTATTTCTTATTCCTAGGATTCATGCAATGTCCTAGGTTCTATTTATGGTTCCATAATTTAACAGATTTTATTAATAACTTAAAGCCACTCTACCAGGTACAACGGGAGTAATGGGGGCGTGATCGGGAATCCCACGTGCCTCCGCGACTCCCAAGACTGCAACTGAAGGAGGTCCTATCACAAGGATCAAACACAAGGAGTGTCTCAAAACAGTGTATAGCTACTGTAGATGGGTAGAGGAATTAATTCTGAAAAGAACGCAACTCGAATCGCGGAAAACGGAACCCGAACGGGCCCTAAACGGGTCGAAAACGACGACACTGTGCAAAATCAGACGTCTAGAACTTCCTCCAGATGTCTTAAAAAGTGGATCAGAGAATTACCTGTTCAGCGTGGTTTCCCAGACGTCCAGAAGTCTGAGGGGACGTCTGGCCTAGCTCCCAGACGTCCGATGATCACCCCGGACGTCTGGAGGTCGCTCCCGCCGTCTGGTACAACAGCCAGACGTCTGATTCGCGTTGGATGGCGAATCACCGAGCCTGCTTACACCCATCTCCCTCCCTCAGTATGGTCAGTCGACAGGAAGGAAGAAGAAGATGGAAAAACTCACCTTTCAGACGTCTGGAAGGTCTTCCCGACGTCTCCCTCGCCGTCTGGCTATCAACCCAGACGTCTGATTCTGGAAATTCTTCCAGAATCAGGGCGCCACTCGGCCTCCGCTCGCGACGCTGCCCGCGTCGCACCTCGCGCGCCTGCTGCTCAGACCGCAGCAGTCCCTCCTACGCCGTTCCGCGTCCCCTGCGCCCTCCGCTGGCCGGCCCTAGCAGCCCCGGCGAGCTCGCCCTCACGGCAGAGCTCCGCTCTCGCACGCAGCACCCCCCTCCGCGCTCACTGCGGCCGTCGCCGCTGCAGCAACCTCGCGCTCGCTCTCGCGCACAGGAAGGAGAAGAGGGAGGAGACGGTGGAGACGACGGGAGGGAGCGCGTGGCCTTTTAAGACCGCGCGAGGAGGAGAGAGAGGATGCTGCAGGCGTCTGCAGCCGCAGGGAAAGAGGGAAAAAAAAGCGAATATCCGGTCTGCGAGCTCAGGCGCGCAGACGACTCGCACGTGTCGAAATTAACGGATTTCCAGACATCTGGAAACGATCCCAGACGTCTGGTCAGACGTCTGGACCACCTCCCAGACGTCTTAAAAGACGTTTGGGGTACACGTTCGTTACAATCACCAAGCCTAGCCCCATGGCCTCCATTGCCCAGGCCCTAATCCGCTTCCCAAGGCCCCTATAGTGGCTTCACCCGCCTGCTCCTTCAACTATTTTGTAGTTGTGGGTATCAAGGAAGAGAACATCCTCCTTGTTGAATAATAACTCCAAAACAAAAGATAGAGAAAATATTTTCAATAACGAAAGGATAAAATCCAAGAGCGACTTACTCTGACACCAAGTTGACATTTAAAATAAAGCATAAACCTAAAATATCAAAGTAATAATCAATGCATAATACTTAGGTTTACGTGGAAACCTTACCCACGAAGAGTAGGGAGAAAACCATATGAGAAAGGCCCGATAGGGCTTGGATCTCTATATTTCTTCTCAAAGGAACAAGTGAGGGGTACATGCCTATTTATAGGTCACCACACACAGCACAAAGTCTCACTCCACTATATGGGACTAAATAACCGCTATAATTCTTTCAACACTACCAAATAATAATTATCATTTCTTTTCTTTTTTGGTAATTTATACACTCCATTGAAAAGGAGAACTAGGGATTGCTTCATTCAACCGAGGCCTTAAGGCATTGGTAGCCATCGACCGAGGTGCTATAGGAGCCACAACTTGAAGCCAACCTTGGCAACCACTACTTGAAGGCTAATTGGAGGCTTGAGTTTGACAAGAAAGGTCATTGCAAGACCATCTGCAGCTGGTTATGTCATAGTGGGACTCTCTCCAACTTGTAGTACCACTGCAAGAGCATCTTTGACTTGTAGTACCACTGATGTTGCCAGAGCTGTTAACCCTACAATACTAATGAACCTTAATTTTGATGTTAATAAAATAAGTCATATTATGTGGATATGCCATAACTTTGATTATGCAGTATTCAAGCTTACAAAAGAAGCTATATGAGATGATTGATGAAGTGAAGTAAACTACACGTGATAGAGCTTTAGAAGAATGACTTTAAATGGAGAAGTAAAGCTCATGTGTAAAGAGATGTTTATTTATTAGATGATTTATTAAAGAGCTAGTGAGTATATGCACCTATCACAACCCTTAGGCTCATTAGTTTAAAAATATTTAGAAAATGTTTTAAATTATATTTTAAATATAAATTATTCATATAAGACCATTTAAAATCTTCTAGAAGGGTAGTCATTGTACCCCTTGGTCAAAAGAAGTAAGATTTCAAAGTACCAACATTTAAAACAAAAAATTAATCGATTAAGACCATTGGTTAATCAATTGATACTATAAATTAATCGATTAGCATACCCACCAAAAATTTGTAGAATGGTGTTAATCGATCAATATCTCTTCAATTCAAAACTTTTCACCTTGTCACGTTTTCAATTTAAAATCAAAATGTTATGAAATGTTTATTTGGTAGTTTCCAATCCTTGAACCTTGTCTATAAATACCATATGATGGCTTTCAACGAATACATAACATCTCTCTCACTTGCTTTCATATAAAATATTCTTGAGAGATTATTAGCATACAACGCACTCAAATTTCCAACTTTGCTTACCAGAAGCTCTCATACTCTACTTGCTTTGAACTCAACTCTTGTATTTCGACATCAAGAAGCATAAGGGAGTATTTGCTAAGTCCTATTGCACTTATTTAATTACACTCTGACTATATAGGACTTGTGTACATTTTATTTTAGACTTTACTTGTACTATGGGTGCCTAAGGTGTAGATTTCCCATTCTTCTTTGCAGAAGAGGAACAAAATCCTCTTCGAGCATATCCAAGAAGGGTTTATGTATTAGAGGTACACCACCCTTGACTTTTTGTGATGTGATTTGATGATTCCTACAAGGTGCAGGGGAAAAATCTTAGATAGGGATATCTAGGTAGAGATTTTTCCCTTGACAGGTTTTCTCTCAAAAATACTTGTGTCCCTTATTTGTGGTTGATTAATTTTTAATTTCTTATATTTTTATTTTGAGCACAAATCACCCCCTTCTTGTGTCATTTCAAGAGCTTGACCTACAATAGCAATGCTACTACCCCCTTCTTTGCCATCATAGCAGGTGGCTACTAGTCTATAGCACCTCGTTTCACTGCTTAGAGGTTTGTTATCATGACTTACAATGCCATTGGACCCTCCATTGCAATAATTGGCCTCTTGTATCATCCTTATTCATTAATGTGAGGTATTCTTTACCATTGACAAAGTAGTTTCCTTCCATACATGGTCACTATAGGTTACCAATTAGATGAAATATGGCATCTGAAGTAGTGTGGATCCTCTCAAGGAGAGTTCAAGAAGCCTTTCTTTGGCCTGATCATGAGTTTGACGGGACTATCTATGCATTGTGGTTGCATTCAATCCTTAATGTCATTGAGGGACATGACAAGGAACATATCCTCATTGAATCAAAACCCATGGAGAAACTTAGAAGCTATGCAACATGGAAGAAAGGCAATGCCATGGTCGAGGCATGGACAATGAGCATTGTCATTCAACACACTGTAGCAGAGATCACATATCATAAGATAGTAAAGTAGATGTCAATGATTCTTCATTAGGTATATGTTCAAGAAAAGAATGCAACTTGTATTATACATCTCCACCATGAGAACTTACATATGAGATAGAATGGTAGGCTACTCGTGTAATATTATTTGTCATTCATACTTTTGAGAAGGTTAAACACCTACACACCTATGTGTTCATGTGAGTCTTAGAAAACATGTAGGACAAAAATCATGATTAGTTATTACCTTGCTAGACTAAACCCAACGTATATGGTTGCCTATTCCCAGATGCTCATGTTGCCTAAGATCCTAACCATGTAGGAGGTTGTTAGTCAATTAAGAAGGTTCACAGTAGTTCCTCTTCATCACCTTGGCTTGAAGTATATTTTAGCTATGGCTTCTTCTCATGGAAGAGGAAAAGGTTCCACATTAAGGCAATATGTTGGACCAAGCATGGGAAGCTAAGCAATGCTTACAAGGTTGTAGTAGTTCGAAGATAGTGCCAAAGATTGCTCCTATCTCTAGAGTCAAGTATGATGAGTTTATTCATAGGCTTCACCAACATAACATATTTGTCACCCATGTGATAGCTACTTCAAGTTCCTTCATAGGGAGCTCTAATACTGTTGCATTTATCATCAAAGTTGTGTCACATGCCAATCTAGTATTGAAGACACTAATTAACTAGTTGATTTGAGTGCATCCCAATGTATATGTGAAGATGCCTACCAGTTCTCTAGATTAAGGCCACTCCCATCTAATGGGACCATTTTGGTAACTGAGGGGAGGCATTCCCCCATTACCAGTTAGGATAGGTACAAGTTTCTTTTCATATGCTCTATCAAAATATCTTATTTGCATTAAATTTTTCTTTGATCTTGCTTTCAATTAGTAGAATTAAAAAGGAATTTAATTGCAAAACCATATTTGACCTCGTGTCTCATACTTTCTAGGATATATTAACAAACTGGGTGATTAGCTGTGACTATAAGGAAGGGGGTGTGTACCATCTTCTACAATCCTCATATGCGAGTCACATTTCCATTCCCTCAAGAGGCTCTTTTAAATACTCATGGCACTTATGGTTTGGTCACCCTTTACCTAAACTTTGGTGAGTGATTTCACAGATTCCACCAACAACTATCTTCTAGTGTGAGGCTTGTCAATAAGGGAAATGTCATAGAAGTTCCTTTCCTAGTTGACAAATTAAGTTGTAGTTTTACATTTGTCTTTCAGTTGTTGCATTTTTATATTTGAGATTTGAGTTGTGTTCTCGATTGTTTGAGGTACAGGTTTTGTGTTGTTATCAATGGCTGCTCTAAAGCTCATCTCAATAATCTCCTCAATTTACCTGTAGTAGCCATCACAACCAGTGCTCAAATCGCAATTGACAATAATACCAGCATGTTATGTGGCCTTCGCATCATCTATGGATTTTACTCTAAACTTGAACCTATCTATAATGTAATCTGAATGGTAATGACCATAATTCAATGGTGGATCGGCTATTATGTCAAAATCCTTTACCCACCATGGGTTGTTATCTTCTTTCATTTGAATTACATATTCTTTAAATAATTTGAGGAAGTCAAGATCGCTTGCAGCTTGTAACGACCCGATTCCCGAGTCCCTACGAGACACGAGAACCGGACCGACTCGACTAATCCCAAGACCCAGTCGTCCAACGAGGAAGTAACCAAAAGACAGTAAAATAAACCACATTCAGCATGAATATAACTAACAGTAAGAAAGTACAGCAGTAAGGAAAGAAACTACTACAGTAGGTACCACCACAACAGTAAAGCAACATTTATCATATAACAAAAACTGCAGGTAAAGAAGGTACAGTGGAAACAAAACTACTCACTAGAACAGAAACAAAAGAAGGTACAAAGCTGTGGTAACTCTACTGGACCCTACTCGGCCCAGCGTCCTCTGCAGCCGCCGACCCTGGCTGCTCAACACCTGGTCCTGAAAAAGGTAACGAGTGTAACACGTCAGCAAAACGCTGAGTAGAGTGGCAAACTAACTAAAGGCAACAGTAGAGTGTACAGTAGCTGTTATGTTCTATTACTTCCTTTATTTACATCTTTCAATTTTTCTCACTATTTCATTTACTTCTCAGATCCTTTACTTGATCTCGAATGTCCTCGTGGGACGATCTTGATTGCAGCCTTTTCCAAAAGTAGAAGTAGCACGTGGTGCTCTCCTGGCCGGGAGAGTCCCCCGTGGTGATCCTACCCTCAGTCAACCACCCCAGGGTCACTGACAGACGTAACGGTGACTACGGCACGCGCGATAAACGCACAGGTAGCTAGCCCGCACTGGCACGCGGTCAGTCGTTTCCGTTAACGGGTGCGCCCAAAGCACAGCACGGAACCAGGGCAGAGCCCTCTCAGTAACAGGGGTCCAACCCCTCCACAGTAACCAAACCGGGGCCTTGCCCCTCCACAGTCCGCGCACCCTCGCCTGACTACCCTGGTTTGCCCTAGTGGGCCTAACAAGTCGGTGAAGGAGGCTAGCAGAACCCCGGGGCCCGTGGGGTAGCTAGTACTCTCCTAACACTACTAGCTCTCCTCGGTACTACGTACACGAGGGCCAACAAGTCGGTACAGAGCGGCCAAGCCTAACCCCGGGTCCCTGGGGCGGCTGGCCCCACTCTGCACTAAAACAGGTACAGGTACTTCCCTTGGTACTGCGTACCCAAGAGACAGTACAAACTACATCTCAGTTCCATTCCTTTTCTTTCCAGGAGTTCCACTCCTAATTCCCCGTAGGGTTCCGGCTCTTTATCTCAGAACATCATATGTTTCACTTTCCAGATTCACGTTCTCACATTCCATGATCTCAACATGATTCTTTATGCATAACAGGCAGCTGTTAATTAAATTTACAGGCAGCTTTATATATATTCCTTTCCATTTTTCCAAGACTGCAGTAATATACATTCCACTAGTTTTTCCATCCTAGGATTCATGCCATATCCTAGGATCTATCATACAATCTAGTTTTCCGGCCCTAGGATTCATGCAACACCTAGGAGCTATCATTCCATATATTTCTCGTTCCTAGGATTCATGCAATGCCCTAGGTTCTAGTTATGGTTCCATACTTTAACAGATTTTATTAATACTTAAAACCACTCTACCAGGTACAACGGGAGTAATGGGGGCGTGGTCGGGAATCCCGCGCGCCTCCGCGACTCTCAAGACTGCAACCGAACGAGGTCCTATCACAAGGATCAAACACAAGGAGTGTCTCAAAACAGTGTATAGCTACTGTAGGCGGGTAGAGGAATAAATTCTGAAACGAACGCAACTCGAATCGCGGAAAACGGAGCCCAAACGGGCCCTAAACGGGTCGAGAAAGACGATACTGTGCAAAATCAGACGTCTGGAACTCCTTCCAGACGTCTTAAATGGTGGATCAGAGAATTACCTGTTCGGCTTGGTTCCCCGGACGTCCAGAAGTCTGTGGGGACGTCTGTCTAGATCCCAGACGTCCGATGGTCACTCCGGACGTCTGGAGGTCACTCCCGCCGTCTGGTACAACTTCCAGACGTCTGATTCACAAAGGATGACGAATCAGAACACCTGCGCACAGCCAACCCCCCTCCCTCAGTACGGTCAGTCGACAAAAGAAGAAGAAAGCGGAAACTCACCTTTCAGACGTCTGTATGATCTCACAGACGTCGACCTTGCCGTCTGGATATCAGTCCAGACGTCTGATTCTGGAAATTTTTCCAGAATCAGAACCTTGCTCGGCCTCCGCTCGCGACGCCGCCCGCGTCGCACCTCGCGCGTCCGCTGCTCCGCCCGCAGCAGGTCCCTCTCCGCGACGCTCTGCGCCCCCTGCGCCCTCCGCCGGCCGGCCAAGCCGCTCCCGGCGAGCTCGCCCTCACGGCAGAGCCCCGCCCTCGCACGCCGCAGCTCCTCCGCGCCTACTGCGGCTGCCGCTGCGCCCTCGCGTCCGCTCGCTCTCGCGCACAGGCAGGAGAGAAGGAGGAAGATGGTGGAGACGGGAGGGGAGGCGCGTCCCCCCCTTTTAACGCCGCGCGGAGAGGAGAGAGAGACGGTCGCAGTCGCCTGCAGCCGCAGAGAAAGATGCAGGATCGCAGGTCTGCGCGCACAGGCGCGCAGACGAATATCCCGTGCGAGCATAACTGTTCGCCAGACGTCTGTAAACTATCCCGGACGTCTGGTCAGACGTCTGGATGTGATCCCAGACGTCTTTACAGACGTCTGGGCCACCTCCCAGACGTCTTAAAAGACGTCTGGGGCACGCGCTCGTTACAATATAACAAACTCAAAGGAAGTTTCGTCCCCGAAACTTGCGCCGACTAGGGTGCGGGAAAAAGATGTCCAAATAACCATAACAAACTCAAAGAGGACCGAAGCCGGTCCGAAAAGACGTACCCGCGAAAAGCTCTGGGTACCGCTCCCGTATTGCCGCCTCAGGCTCCCAGGTAGCCTCCTCGTACCGCTGGCTCCTCCACAAAACCTTTACCAGGGGTACTTGCTTTCGTCTCAACCTGCGGACGGCTCGGTCTAGGATCTGCACTGGCCGCTCGGGGTAGGTCAGGTCGTCGCTCACCTCGACGCTCTCGTGACTTAGTACGTGGCTGGGATCGGCTACGTACTTCCTGAGGTTGGACACGTGGAACACGTCGTGCACACCAGAAAGCTGCGGGGGAAGGGCAAGTCTGTAAGCAACGGGTCCAACCCGCTCCAGGACCTCGAAGGGCCCCACGAACCTCGGCGCGAGCTTCCCTCTCACCCCAAACCGCTGTAAGCCCTTCATGGGCGAAACACGAAGAAAGACGTGGTCCCCGACCTCGAACTGCACCTCTCTGCGTCTGCGATCTGCGTAGCTCTTCTGTCTGCTCCTGACAGTGCGGAGTCGTCTGTGGATCTGCTCAACTACCTCCTGACTCTGCCGGATCAACCTGGGGCCAACCTCCCACTTGGTCCCCACCTCAACCCAACTCAAGGGTGCCGTGCATTTCCGTCCGTACAGAGCCTCGTAGGGAGCCATGCCGATGCTCGAGTGATAACTGTTGTTGTATGCAAACTCTGCCAGGGGCAGGTGCTCCTCCCAAGAGCCCCTCCAGTCTAGTACACAGGCACGCAAAAGATCCTCAAGCGTCTGTATCGTGCGTTCCGACTGTCCGTCCGTCTGGGGGTGGTAAGCCGTGCTAAACCTCAACCTCGTCCCCAAAGCCTGCTGAAACTCAGCCCAAAACTGGGACGTAAAGCGGGTATCCCGGTCGGATACGATCTCCCGCGAAACTCCGTGTAGTCGCACCACATCACGGATATACCTCTCTGCCAACTGTGCTGGTCCCAAAGTGACTCGGATCGGCAAGAATCGTGCCGTCTTCGTCAATCTATCCACTATTACCCAGACCGCGTCGTGTCCTCGCTGGGTAACAGGTAAGCCCACCACCAAGTCCATGGTGATGCTCTCCCACTTCCACTCTGGCACTGGAAGCGGCTGAAGCGGCCCTGCAGGCCTCTGATGCTCGGCTTTCACCTGCTGGCACACTAAGCACTGCTGCACGAACTCACCCACATCCCGCTTCATCCCTCTCCACCAGAACTCGCGTCTCAAGTCATGGTACATTTTCGTGTTTCCAGGATGTATGGTGAATCTGGAACCGTGTGCCTCAGTCAGGAGCTCTCTCAACAGCTCCTCGTCTCTGGGGACGCACAGCCGTCCCCTCAAGCGTAACACCTGGTCTGTGAAAGAGAAGTCCCCTGGGTCCCCTGACAGTACTCTGTCGCGCAAAGACTGCAAGTACGGATCGACCATCTGTCCCGTGATGATGTGGTCTATCAACTCTGGTCTGGTCTGCCGTGTCACCGTCACTGCCCCACAGTACCCTCGTAACTCTAGAGGTCGCCAACTGCCCACCTCCTCCAAAAGGCTCCAACTCTGTAACTGTAGACTGGCCAAGCGTGCGGGCGCCTTACGGCTCAAGGCGTCAGCCACCACATTGGCCTTTCCCGGGTGGTAGGAGATGCTGCAGTCGTAGTCCTTCAGGAGCTCCAACCAACGTCTCTGTCTCATGTTGAGCTCCTTCTGGTCAAAAAGATATCTGAGGCTCTTGTGATCTGTAAAAATCTCGAAGGTCTCACCGTACAAGTAATGCCTCCATGTCTTCAGCGCGAAGACAACAGCTGCCAACTCTAGGTCGTGGGTAGGGTAGGTATGCTCATGGGGCTTCAGTTGCCGCGAAGCGTAAGCGACCACGTGACCCCTCTGCATGAGCACACCTCCTAACCCCTGCAAGGAAGCGTCCGTGTACACGACGAACCCGCCACTACTGTCAGGAATGGTGAGCACGGGAGCCGAGGTCAACCTCTCCTTCAGCTCCAGAAAACACGCCTCACAGGCGTCTGTCCAAGTGAAAGGCACATCCTTCCGAGTCAACTGTGTCATAGGACGTGCAATCTGGGAAAACCCTCTGATGAACCGTCTGTAGTAACCTGCCAGTCCCAGGAAACTGCGAATCTCAGTGACTGAACGCGGTCTCTCCCACCTGAGCACTGCCTCGACCTTGGCGGGATCCACCGCCAGGCCGTCTCCAGAGATCACATGACCCAAAAAGGTCACCTCCCTCAACCAGAACTCGCACTTGCTGTATTTGGCATACAGCCTGCGTCGTCTCAGAGTGTCCAGAACCATCCGCAAGTGCTGTCCGTGCTGCGTCCGATCTCTAGAATAGATGAGTACATCATCTATGAAAACCACCACAAATTGGTCCAAGTACGGTCTGAACACCCGGTTCATCAGGTCCATGAAAGCAGCGGGGGCATTGGTCAGCCCAAACGGCATGACCAAAAACTCGTAGTGTCCGTAGCGGGTGCGGAAAGCTGTCTTGGAGACGTCGGTCTCCCTGATCCTCAACTGGTGGTATCCAGACCTCAAGTCGATCTTGGAAAACACCGTGGCACCCCGCAACTGGTCAAACAAATCGTCAATCCTCGGCAGCGGATATCTGTTCTTGATGGTGACCTTATTCAGCTGTCGGTAGTCCACACAAAGGCGTAGGGTCCCATCCTTCTTCTTCACAAACAGTACCGGGGCTCCCCAGGGAGACGCACTGGGCCTCACGAAACCCTTCTCCAAAAGGTCCTGCAACTGAGACTTGAGCTCTCGCAGCTCAAGCGGTGCCATCCTGTATGGCGCGGTGGAGATGGGGCTGGTCCCTGGTACTAGTGAGATCTCAAACTCGATCTCACGCTCGGGCGGTAGTCCTGGTAACTCGTCTGGAAACACGTCGGGGTACTCTCTGACCACCGGGATGCTCTGGAAGTCTGCCACGGGGCTGTGCTCTGCCACCACACAAGCTAAGAAGCCCTCACACCCCTGGCTCAAAAGTCTCGCTGCCCGAAGTGCCGAAATGCACCTGAAACCTCCATCCACTGGCTGCCCGTGAAACTCGAAGGAAGGCAACTCCGGAATGGAGAAGACAATCTTCCTCTCAAAACAGTCTACCAAGGCGTGGTAAGCGGACAGCCAATCCATCCCCAGAATCACTCCAAAGTCCTCCATCTGTATCATAATCAGGTCAGCTGGCAGGCTGTGTCCCCCGATGCTGACCCCGCAACCCGTGTACACCTCCTCAGCTACAAACAGCTGACCACTCGGACCTCTGATTACGAACGGGTTCTCTAACAATGTATAATCCTGGTCCAAACTAACTGCGAAACTGTCTGCGACAAACGAGTGCGTAGCGCCGGAATCGAAAAGCGTGTAAACGAGTCTGCCAGAAACTGAAACCATACCTGCTACCACGGATCCCGAAGCTCTGGCGTCCCTGTGTGTTAGGGCGTTGATACGCCCCTCAGCTCTAGGTGCGGACGAAGCAGCCACACTCTGCGTCGGATGGGTAGGTGCCGGCCGGTACCCTCCTCGCGACTGCGGTCCTCCTCCTCGCGCCTGGAAACCGCGGCCTCCTGCGCGCCCTCCAGTGCTCTGCGCGGGAAGTATCTGCTGACCTCCTGCCCTAGATGGGCAGTCCCTCCTGACGTGGCCCGGCTGGCCACACTGGTAGCAGAGGGGAACCCGATTCCCGCCCTCAGTGAGTCCCTGCTGTCGGCTAGGTGGGGGTCCGGTGCTGGAGACTGGCCCCTGTCGAGGGCCCCCAAAGGCCACTGATGGCCCTGCACAACGTGACGGCTCTCCTGCGGACGCCACGTGTCTCCGCTCTCGCCGGCCCTGTGAGAAGTCTGGCTGAAAGGGCCTCTTCCGCCCGCCGTCGGTCTCTCGCGCGGACGGGTTGGTCTCCTCGTAAGTCATGGCTGCCTCTACCACCCTCGAAAACGTCGGCAGCTTCAGGGGTTTGACATACCCCCGGATCGCAGGCCGGAGCCCCTCGGTGAACCTCCAAAGGCGCTCCTCCTCAGTGGCTACCGCTGTCGCTGCAAAGCGGGACAGCTCCAAGAAACGCGTGCGGTACGCGCTCACGGTCATCGTCCCTTGGCGGAGAGTGTGGAACTCCCGCCTCCTCTGGTCCTGCCACGTCTGGGGAAAGTACTGCTCGCAGAAGAGGGTGACGAACTGGTCCCACGTCGGCTCGTCCCTCTCCTGTCCCCGGAACGCCCTCCACCACCGGTGTGCCGCACTCTCCAGCTGGTACGTGGCAAAGGCCACGCGGCACTCCACCGGGGGGCGAAGGGTGTCGAAGATCTTCTCCAGCTGCTCAAGCCAGTCCTCTGCCTCGGTCGGGTCCTCATCCCCCTTGAAGGAGGGGGGCTTCAGCTTCCGGAACTGTCCGAAAAGCTTGAAGTGGTGCTGTAGGGGAGGTGCTGGTGCACCTCCAGGCGAGGGTGCCTCGTGTACAGAAGTGTCGGAGGAAGGTGGGGGCGGCAGGGGCCCATCCCCTCCCTCGTGTCCGGCGCCGCGTCCGTCGCGTGGTCCCACAGAGGACTCCCCCTCTGCAACCTTAGGAGGAGGTGCTCGGGGCGGTGGGTGGAGCTCCTCTCGTACAATATCCCGTATCAGTCTGGCGAGGTCCTGGGCCTGGATGCCAGGGAGTGGTGGCTGGTCCACCGAGACGTCAACGACAGCACGTCCACCTCGCCGACCTCGCCCTCGGCCGCGCCCGCGGCCAGTCTCGCCAGTCCCACGACGAGGCATCTCCTGCAAGGAGACGCGAAACAAAACGGAAACGTCAAAACAGACGGTACCTAACAACACTTCTAAGAGCTCAAGTCAAGAGATATGTTGTGGTGGCTACTCTAGCTATAAACATGCGAATTGGTTATTTTCCAGTCAGTTGATTCACTTCTCGGGACGACCTGGCTCTGATACCATCTTGTAACGACCCGATTCCTGAGTCCCTACGAGACACGAGAACCGGACCGACTCGACTAATCCCAAGACCCAGTCGTCCAACGAGGAAGTAACCAAAAGACAGTAAAATAAACCACATTCAGCATGAATATAACTAACAGTAAGAAAGTACAGCAGTAAGGAAAGAAACTACTACAGTAGGTACCACCACAACAGTAAAGCAACATTTATCATATAACAAAAACTGCAGGTAAAGAAGGTACAGTGGAAACAAAACTACTCACTAGAACAGAAACAAAAGAAGGTACAAAGCTGTGGTAACTCTACTGGACCCTACTCGGCCCAGCGTCCTCTGCAGCCGCCGACCCTGGCTGCTCAACACCTGGTCCTGAAAAAGGTAACGAGTGTAACACGTCAGCAAAACGCTGAGTAGAGTGGCAAACTAACTAAAGGCAACAGTAGAGTGTACAGTAGCTGTTATGTTCTATTACTTCCTTTATTTACATCTTTCAATTTTTCTCACTATTTCATTTACTTCTCAGATCCTTTACTTGATCTCGAATGTCCTCGTGGGACGATCTTGATTGCAGCCTTTTCCAAAAGTAGAAGTAGCACGTGGTGCTCTCCTGGCCGGGAGAGTCCCCCGTGGTGATCCTACCCTCAGTCAACCACCCCAGGGTCACTGACAGACGTAACGGTGACTACGGCACGCGCGATAAACGCACAGGTAGCTAGCCCGCACTGGCACGCGGTCAGTCGTTTCCGTTAACGGGTGCGCCCAAAGCACAGCACGGAACCAGGGCAGAGCCCTCTCAGTAACAGGGGTCCAACCCCTCCACAGTAACCAAACCGGGGCCTTGCCCCTCCACAGTCCGCGCACCCTCGCCTGACTACCCTGGTTTGCCCTAGTGGGCCTAACAAGTCGGTGAAGGAGGCTAGCAGAACCCCGGGGCCCGTGGGGTAGCTAGTACTCTCCTAACACTACTAGCTCTCCTCGGTACTACGTACACGAGGGCCAACAAGTCGGTACAGAGCGGCCAAGCCTAACCCCGGGTCCCTGGGGCGGCTGGCCCCACTCTGCACTAAAACAGGTACAGGTACTTCCCTTGGTACTGCGTACCCAAGAGACAGTACAAACTACATCTCAGTTCCATTCCTTTTCTTTCCAGGAGTTCCACTCCTAATTCCCCGTAGGGTTCCGGCTCTTTATCTCAGAACATCATATGTTTCACTTTCCAGATTCACGTTCTCACATTCCATGATCTCAACATGATTCTTTATGCATAACAGGCAGCTGTTAATTAAATTTACAGGCAGCTTTATATATATTCCTTTCCATTTTTCCAAGACTGCAGTAATATACATTCCACTAGTTTTTCCATCCTAGGATTCATGCCATATCCTAGGATCTATCATACAATCTAGTTTTCCGGCCCTAGGATTCATGCAACACCTAGGAGCTATCATTCCATATATTTCTCGTTCCTAGGATTCATGCAATGCCCTAGGTTCTAGTTATGGTTCCATACTTTAACAGATTTTATTAATACTTAAAACCACTCTACCAGGTACAACGGGAGTAATGGGGGCGTGGTCGGGAATCCCGCGCGCCTCCGCGACTCTCAAGACTGCAACCGAACGAGGTCCTATCACAAGGATCAAACACAAGGAGTGTCTCAAAACAGTGTATAGCTACTGTAGGCGGGTAGAGGAATAAATTCTGAAACGAACGCAACTCGAATCGCGGAAAACGGAGCCCAAACGGGCCCTAAACGGGTCGAGAAAGACGATACTGTGCAAAATCAGACGTCTGGAACTCCTTCCAGACGTCTTAAATGGTGGATCAGAGAATTACCTGTTCGGCTTGGTTCCCCGGACGTCCAGAAGTCTGTGGGGACGTCTGTCTAGATCCCAGACGTCCGATGGTCACTCCGGACGTCTGGAGGTCACTCCCGCCGTCTGGTACAACTTCCAGACGTCTGATTCACAAAGGATGACGAATCAGAACACCTGCGCACAGCCAACCCCCCTCCCTCAGTACGGTCAGTCGACAAAAGAAGAAGAAAGCGGAAACTCACCTTTCAGACGTCTGTATGATCTCACAGACGTCGACCTTGCCGTCTGGATATCAGTCCAGACGTCTGATTCTGGAAATTTTTCCAGAATCAGAACCTTGCTCGGCCTCCGCTCGCGACGCCGCCCGCGTCGCACCTCGCGCGTCCGCTGCTCCGCCCGCAGCAGGTCCCTCTCCGCGACGCTCTGCGCCCCCTGCGCCCTCCGCCGGCCGGCCAAGCCGCTCCCGGCGAGCTCGCCCTCACGGCAGAGCCCCGCCCTCGCACGCCGCAGCTCCTCCGCGCCTACTGCGGCTACCGCTGCGCCCTCGCGTCCGCTCGCTCTCGCGCACAGGCAGGAGAGAAGGAGGAAGATGGTGGAGACGGGAGGGGAGGCGCGCCCCCCCCTTTTAACGCCGTGCGGAGAGGAGAGAGAGACGGTCGCAGTCGCCTGCAGCCGCAGAGAAAGATGCAGGATCGCAGGTCTGCGCGCACAGGCGCGCAGACGAATATCCCGTGCGAGCATAACTGTTCGCCAGACGTCTGTAAACTATCCCGGACGTCTGGTCAGACGTCTGGATGTGATCCCAGACGTCTTTACAGACGTCTGGGCCACCTCCCAGACGTCTTAAAAGACGTCTGGGGCACGCGCTCGTTACACAGCTAGATGTGAAGACTCTTGAAATTCATTGCAGCAAGGATCAACTTTCGAAATCTACTTCAATATGTACAAGTGAGCTAGATATCGATCGATTTGAGAGATTGATTTGTATTCTATATGAAGGATTAACCTTTCTGAAATATCAAATATGGAAAGGCAATCTTCATAATTCTTATTATATCATCCATCATAAGTTCTCTGTAGTCAATTAAATCGATTGCATGTCTATCCATATACATTGTGTAGAAATTAATGGACTCTTCTACAAAATATCCTTCAACAATAGACACTTTTAACTTAGCCTTGTTTAGCACGTAATCTTTCATTTTTTTTAGAAAATGCGCAACTTGGAACATCCATCTTTTGCATAGGCCCAGCAATTTTCGCTTCATTTACACGATGCAGCATTAAATGCACCATAATGTCAAAGAAGGCTAGAGGAAAAATCTATTCCATTTTGTAAAATGTAATGACAATTTGTCTTACCCAGTAGTTTAGTATTTCAAAATCTAATCTCTTCAAATAAATAGCTTTGAAATATTAGCTTATTTCTATAAATGAATTTACTATTGGATCAGGCAGCACTCTACGAATAGTTAGTGGAAACAGAACTTCATGTAAACATGAGAGTCATGACTCTTTAACCCACTAATCTTCTTTTGAGTCTCACTTACATACCAAGCAAGTCATCACGAATACCCACCCGGCACCCATATTTCTTTCAAGAAGGTGAATTTTTTTGCCTCTGATCATTGTTTAGGCTATAAATGACATTCGGAAAATCACAACTACTGACTTCTTTTTCAATAACATGTAACTTCAAAAGAATGCCTAACATTATTATGCCTTTCCTTGTCTTTATTGTATCCTTTGGACTATTTATTAAGTTGAACACATCAAAGATGTTGTCCATAACATGCTTTTAATGTATATCATATCAAGGTTATGACAGATTGCCAACTCTTTCCAATACAGGAGTTTCATGAAGAAAATGTTCTTTTTAAATCCAAAATCTTTCAAAGCTATTAGATTTTTTTTTTAACAAAAGACCTAATTGTATGTTGCCAAATTGTTATAATTTTTTCATTACTTGATATCTTGACAACCTTATTGAATCTATGCTCATCTTATTCTATGGATTCCTGGAAGAATACCAACAAGTTTTATCGTCAAATTTGTCCTTAAACACTGAAGTTCTCCATCTATGCTCAACAGGTAGGAATCTATGATGTCCCAAATAATAGAACTTGTTATTTTCAGGTAGTTGAAGATGATGCATATTGGACAGACAAACTTTCCTTTTGTACAACATTTAGATAAATTTGTATATGCAGGAAAGTCGTTAATGGTCCACAATAACGCAACATGCATCAAAAAAACTTTTCTATATGCATCATATGTTTGCACATCGTTATACCACAACAGTTTCAGTTCATCTATCAATGGTTCGAGGTAAACATCTATTCCATTCCCTAGTTTCCTTGGACTTGGGATCAAGAGAGTCAACATCATGAATGACAATCATATACATAGGCAAAGTGGTAAGTTGTAAGTTACCATCACGACTGGCCAAATTGAATATGATAGGTATATGTTCTTGAAGAGGTTAAATCTTTCACTTGTAAGACCCAATCCAACATTTCATTCATCCTCTACGAATGCTAAATAGGTGTTGTCAAAATTTCCCCTCTTCTTAATCAACTAGATGACAAATGTGCCCATCTCGTGACTTGTTATCTTAATGTCATATTGTCATGTCATCAAATTTACAGTTCTACTTGATATAAAATGGCATTGAAACCTAGGAATCAATGGAAAGTAATGTAGAACCTTCTTAGACTATTTATTGACACTTGTATTTAATGATTTCCCCATCTTATATCTTCGCACATCACACTACGGACAACTACTCAATCCTGCATATTTCTTTTTATATAGGCACAATCATTTGGACACACGTTAATGTTCTCACAATCTAAACTAGGGACATGAATATGCTTTTTTGCATCATGCCATATATTAGGATAATCTTTCAGATTATTTAAAAGCTCCCAATGAATTGAGGCACCTCATACATCAATTTAGATGTCGCTCCATTCATAATCTTCATCCAAAAAAAATTTAGAAGAAATGACAATTTAGACATAGACGTGATACCAAGAGCAATAAGTTCTTCTATCACCTTAATAGCATCATAAAACTTATTATGTGTTTCTCCACTCTCTAGATTGTCATTTTTTGCTCTCATTTCATCAAGTATCTTGTTGATGTCATCGACTTCAATATCCACAACAAACTCATCAAAATCTCTTGTATCCTATTTGACTTCCTTCGTAAGTTCCTCTCCATGAGCAATCCACCTAGTATAATGTTGCCACTAATCGTTACAAATTGCATGTTCGAATATAGTGTTCCGATCATAAAAATATCGATTCAAGCACCTCCTACGTGGACAAAAAATCCTGTCGAACAATTCTCCTTGTTTGAATGACTTCCTATTGATGGGTGATGGGTAGGAAATAGTCACGGAGGGTCCTTTGGTTTTCCACAACCTTGCTCTCTCTCTCTTCCCCTCCAGCCATCTTCCTTCTCTCATGATTGGCACTCCTAAGGAGTCTCTTAGGTTTTGAATCGAAGACAAACCTTCTCCTAAAGGAGCGCCTACCAAGCATACACCAACAATCAACACAAACATAAGGCTAAGGGATCTCTCCTTTCCTTAAAGTGAATTAGTTCTTTAGTCCAACCTCTAACCTACCCCTTAGAGTTGTCAATGGGGTCAAGTTCATCCCTGTCTGTTCCTACAATAGTGGTATAAGAGGGTCAAATAACTTAAGATCCCTAGCAAGTTCTTTGGGAGGGGACTGGAAGTTAATTTTAATTATCACTTGGTGGCCAAAAAAATTACACAGATCAATTACGTGTCCTAGGTTGACCTGTGATGTATCCTAGACCTACTCGCAAAGGAAATGTAGGCACCGTCGAGTATTGGCTTGGGTCCACATTCCTATGTGGTGCATGAAGGAGAGGTAGAAAGAAGTCTTTAGTGGCCTTACATGAGTGCTCTGGTGTAGAGGGTGTGCATCACATCGACAAACATGATTTTTGATATTTGAACCACATTTAATTCCTTTTCAAATCAAATATTTTTCCCAATTTTTAGTCCAATAGATCTACCAGTCTGACGTTCGTTGAATGCGTTTGTGTAAAAATCGTTCATTGTAGTGCGTTTACGATGTTAATTTTAAATAAAGAATCAAAGGTGAGTCCGAGTGTCGAACACAGGAAGGTAATAATTAGATCAAATACTCGCTTTCGTGTCACATAAATATATCATTTGTGCTGCTGAAAATCGATTTGAGAAAATGAGAGAGAGAAAGAGAGAGAGAAGTTAGAGAACCATGCTCAAGATATTATAAGATCAATGTATCAACAACCTCTTATCAAATGTGAGATCAACATAATGTAGATGAATGTTTAAAAAAATAGATGAACTACACTATAAATGAAAATAATAATAAGAACAAGGATGAAGAACGTGTCGAGATAGCCACAGTGGTGGAGAGGCTTCCGTCGGCGGCTTGGTGGCTTCGGGACCTTACTTGGAACTCTAGAAGGTGGTGGTATCTCGTGGGTGGATGATTCATGCAAATCGGAGGGGAAGGGCCCTTTTTATAGTTGAGGAAAGGGCTCAAATTCATCATTGGGTCAATAGTGACATTCAAAATGTCACTAAAGACTCACCGCATCCGTTGCCCTTGCCCCTGCCCTTGTGCCTTAAATGTGCAAGCTGCCTTCGCACACGCACAGTGCACGAGTTGTTTAAGCTGTCCCATCAAAGATCGGACGGCTAGATTCAAACCTCACCCACGCCACAAATCGCACCTTGCGTGTGTGTCAGATGTGGCGTGCTCGAGGGCGTGGTCACACACTTGAGTACCAAGAGACTAGATGGCTTTCATTGCACCTGATTGAACGGCCCAATTTCAATTGGCTCGCGGTGGAGGCGAAGTGGGATTCAATCCCTCTTCGGGTGTATGCGGGCTGGAGGCGCAACCAATGCGCCATCGGCATGGATGGTTGTGAAAATGTTGAGGTGTTGGAGCGGTGGCAACCGTTGGATGTTGATCCAATGGTGGATCTTGCGCGGAGAAGGTGCAGTTGCCAGAGCATGCAATGGAGGTAGCTTCTTAGCCATTGGATAAAGATCCAATGGCTGAGAGTGGAGGGTGCGGATGATGCGGTGATGAAGGGCCGGTGTTGGGCGGACTAGATGGTGCCACGTAGCACTATCTGGATTGTCCATCTTCTTTCTGTTCTAGGAGATGCCACGGTGCTCGGATTGCGATGATTCCCACATTGCCGGACTGCGATGATCGCTCCAGATCTATCCGTATGGTCAGATTTTTCATCCGAGGCCCGTAAGGATGTCGCATTGTCCCCTTGTTGTTGATCTTTCTCGAGCTTGTTATGGGAGCTACGGAGGTCGGATTGATGTGATTTCGAGTCCGTTGGACTCCATTCATCGATCCGAATCCATCTGTATGGTCTGATCGCTCAAAATAGACTTTTGCACATGGTCATTAAACATTCATTCTAAGTGATTAAAATGTAAAGATCATGCAATATGCATGCAATGCTCCCAAGTCCATTATAATATCTCATTATCACACAAGTATCCCCAAAATTGACTCTAATTGATAATATTAAAGCTAAACATTGTAGAGTCATCATACCCCCATGCCTACCCCTTTCTAGTCCCTAGCTAGGTTTGTCCTAAATGCTATTTACAGCTAAAATTAGGAATTGATCACTTAGGAGAAGTTGCTTGTCAACAGGAGGAAATTTCTACTAAGAACCTAACTCGCTAAGACTCAACAGTGCCCGGGCTGCCTGCCAAAATGCTGACAGGCCGACTCCTCACCTTATTCTATATAGAAGCAAATAAATATTTTTTTCTTTTTAATTTTTTTGGATTTTTGGTGTTGAGGATTTCAGGGTACCTTTCTACAGCTACCCAATCCACCCAAGACTTGAAAATGATTCTTAGTACTAAGCATCTTATTGTGATAGTGATAGACTCACTCAACGGCAATTAAAATGGACTTCAGGTTTCTACGCCCCTAGGTGACTCAAAAGAAAAAATGTTTCCTAAAGGTGTATCTATCTAACCGGTAGCTTTCTCCCTACTTTTTATTTTTGTGGGGTCTACACAAGGGCTAATCCAATGTATATCTCCCCGGATTATGCTACTTCCCTGCTTCTTCCTTAAGTGTTTTGGAATTTTTGTGCATTTTATGAGCTGGGATCTGGACAACCGGCTAATGGGCTATTACCCACGACAACTTGCTAACCATACTCATGCGGTAAAGTGTGGCTTGATTGATCGTTTTCACATGAAGAAATTCATCATCGTAATATGTAATGTGGTGGAAAAAAAACTCTATCAAAGTTACTAAAATACCGAAATTATACCACACTTATGGTCGTATCACAAGGAAGCATAGAACAAATAAGATCACCAATATCAATTCCACATAAAATCATGTCCAAGAAAAATAAATTTCCATTGATATCAACTCATCATGGGAAGGAAAAACAAAGTGCATTAACTAGTAAATCCAATCCTCCACTGTTGTCACAATAAATCAAGAAGAGAAGGGCCTCCCACAAGTTTGCCATAATAAAATAATTAATATCAAAATCACATTCCTTGGCAATGGCATCAAATGTAAATTTTAATTGCACCTTTACTGTAGTGAAACAGGGGACTTCGTTCCCCTTGTTGGTGCGTGAAGAGGGAAGCATGGTCGACGGTGAGAAGCTCGGAGGAGGTCGCCAAGGGTGAGGGGATCCCGATGGCAATGACCTCGTCGACGGTGGTGGCTAGAGCTGGCCGGACGGCGACGAGATGCTTGTCGGTGGTGGGGGCGTCCACCCATGCATGTGGGTCACAAACAGCATATCCGAGGGCATGGTCAAGCCTGTGGCGTTGAGGCGAGGTGGATGGCATTGATGGAGCGGAGTGTAGTGGCAGGATGAGGCGGCTACATGTGGAGATAAACAGCTGGCGTTGGGTTCTTCTTGGAGAAGAACAGTGCATGGAGTGGAGGGGAAGGTCAGCTTCTACGGTTGTGGTGCGCTTTCGTGGATGGTGCATGCAAGGGCATGTGGGGCTGCTGCACGTGAGGGTCGCATGGTCGCGTGCTAAATCTTGCGCGAGGAGGTTGCATGTTGCTACGTGTGAAGAAGAGAGAGGAGGGGAAACAGTTGAGGACGTGAATGTATGCAAGTGAGAAGAGGGTTGGTGGATGTCGCGGTTGCGAGGAAGCGTGTCGAAGATGAGGTGCCTGCATGTAGGTAGTGGGTGACTTTCTGAAGGTGGAATAGTTGCATGAGGGAGAGGGAAGGAGAATGAAGGTGAGGACGTAGCTGGCATCGACAAAGTTGGCTCTAAAACACCGTGCGCTCTCCGGCCACCGTGTTTGCTTTCTCCCCAATGGTGAAGGATGGAAGAGACGATGGCCCCTCGTGTCCCTTTTCTTTTTAAATGCCTCGTAAATTTTGTTTCTTCCCTCGAGATTGTCTCCAACAATCTCACCGGATTGTTGTGAGGTTGCGAGATGAACGACTGAATTGCGGGGAGAGAAAAGGTGGCGAGAAGGCGGTCACGCATTCTGCAGGAAAAAGAAAATAAAAGAAAAACAAATTGGGTTATTTATAAAAATAATCTAAAATAATACATGAAATGCATGCATGCCCCTATATGCAAACATTAATTTATTTACATATCAAAGTATGCTTTGTATACATAGATGCTACCATAATAATTAGGCATTTATGTATTAATTAGCCCACAAATGTGGTCTCATCAAATGCTCTTAAGCCTAAATTTTGCTAGTCCCTAGCAAAAGTGAAAAACAATGGAAGTAACCAAAGATCTCTCCTTTCCTTATTCAAAAATTTAGAGATTCGGACAAATGTGAAGTGATAGTAGCCTAGGTAACGGATCCAAGTGAAAAGCCAACTTACATTTGCAGTTCATACTTAACCTTTGGTAAAACCTCTATTAGGATAGGCAACTTCTTCCCTCGAGGATAAAACAGAAAATAATATGTAATTTGACCCCATCTTTTTGGCTTAGGTAGGAGAAACTGAGTTGAATGGATTAATATTTGGTGGCACACACTCGTCTGGTGCTACATGTAGTCTAGTACTGCAGACTCTAGATCTCTAGACTATTAAACAAGTCAACCCAGAGATAGAGGCTAAAAACTGTGCTCTTTTTGCATTCCCTTGTGCTCACTCACTCTCTCTTTTCTTTTTCTCTTTCTTCCTTTTTTTTCTAAATATAAATATTTTTTCCTCTTTTTTCTCTTCTATTTTTTTTCTTTTTTCTTTTATAAAAATTAACATAACAAGACACAGACCTTTATTCATGAGACATTATTGAGGATGATGATGGTCAAGAGGATATTGTGTGGCTTATTTGGTGGAAGTGCCTACTTTCGGCACCGAGAAAGGATGGATAGGATAAGCATATTTCTGACCTTTGACACTATTACCCTCCTTATCCAAGGACTCTAGGAAGTACAGTCGTAACCATCCACCATAGTCATAGTTTTATCAAGACTCAATTTCTGTGTATCTACCTTATTTAGTGACTCTCAGGAATTCACACAATGTTTGCACGCAGGAACACAGAGCGAAAACTATGCCTAACTCTAAGGTATCATCATTTAATTGTCCAGAACTTAAGAGTCTTTGCACTAGACTTAGCACACTAGTAATCTCTCTACTTTCTTCTCACAAATATAAGGTGGATCTAATAGAAGATAGTATAATGACTCCCTTTTAACTGTCTCAGGGGTCCAGTAGACTAAAAATGCTTATTGATTTTCTATAAAGATCCATTACCCAATCTACGTGCAAGTGAATGTAACTGTACTGGATTCTAAACTTAAGAAATAATTCAAGAAAAAAATCTTCAATGACACCTCCTTGATAAATTTTCTGCTAAGGACTAACCAATTTAGCTCAAGAAAATAAAAGATTTTTTTTTTTGGCTAATACACTATCCTAAATGTTTGCAAATATTTATAAATGTTATAAACATCCTTAGGTTATACCTCCCATGCCTAAGATTAACAATGTCTTCATTGAAAAAATAAAGACATAGAAGAATATCACCTGAGGAGGAGAGTGGGAGGAGCTAAGGCTCCTCAAGCTGAAGTGAGTCCAAAACCTGGCCATCTGAAAGAGTAACATAAGGTTTAAGTCGTTAGCCATTTACCTTAAAGCTCGCACTAGAAGTAGGGTTTTGAATTTCTACAGCTCCATGAGGAAAGGTATTTATAACAATGTACGGTCCATCCCAGCGGGACTTGAGCTTTCCTGGAAATTATTTAAGTCTGCAATTGAAAAGCCAGACCCACTGGTTGATCTCAAAGGTCTTTCTAATGATATGCTTATCATGGAAGACCTTTGTACATTGCTTCCAAGCTTGAGAAGTTTCATAAGCTTCATTACGAAGCTCCTCAAGCTCACTTAACTTCAGCATACGTGCCTGATGCATATGCATCAGAATAGCCTAAAATGTCTATTTATGCATGTTCTTAGTATTATAGTTGCATCATATATTATAAATATTGCATAACATGCATCATCTTACATTTAGGTTAGGTTGTGTAAATTTTAGGTTAATTTTCCCTTTTTGTGGTCAAGTAACAGGGCGACTTATAATCGGGGCCTCGGATCGAAGATCCAACCGTACAAATCTTATCAGGGCGACGATTGGAGTTCAACGACTCCAAGATCGCCTCGATCGGACTTCTGTAATATCAGATGCAATCTGAGAAAGATCAGAGGTCAAGGGCCAAGGTGGTGCAAATTCGTACCTCAGATGATAAATCCAACCGCATGGATGGATTCAGATCGACGATCGCAGCCCAATGACATGAAAATCGGTCCAATCCGACATTCGTGGCACCATCTACAACTCAGAAAAGATGGACGGCCAAAATGGTGCCACATGGCACCATCCACACCCTACAAACTTCTTGCGTCCCCACTTCTCCATCCAACGGCTAGGAATTGGCAACATCATTTCCCTCAGACAACACATCATGTGACAAGAAATCCACATCTAATCTCAACCGTCGAATCAAGATCCAACAGTCAGCATTAAATGGCACAAGAATACTCTTCTTGTCTATCCATGTGCATAGCGTAGTGGGTAAGACCCTTAGGTGTCGCAGGTTGTGAGTTCGATTCCTCACGCTACGCTTCCTCCTTGCGTGCAAGTGTGCAATTGGACCGTTCGATCAAACGTCAACGATCCAGATCTTCGCATCATATTAACGCGCGATCTGACACTAAGGGAGATGCACGATCAGACGCGCTGAGAGTGTGATGTGAAGGCAAGCGAGCATGTGATGACGACCCTTCGATCTCGATCCTATAGCTGGGAAGGTTGCTACGTAGCGTTTAACAACTGAAGAGGAGAAGGCACATGATTGCGCAGCAATCATAGGTCTTAATTGACCTAAATTAGGCTAGAACTTAGCATAAGTTAGGGTAAGTCATGCATGCATAAGCATTATCTGCATCTTTACTACTTTATTTTAGCTATGCATAAAATAATGTTATAATGTGCTGATTAAGTGCATGATGTAGATTGCAGGCAATAAGCTGATCAGGAGCTAGATCTAGTATAGAAGTGTCGTTGTGGTATATAATGAGACAGCTACGGTTGTCGTTACCATTACAATTTTACTCGGAAATAGTTTTCCCGAGGTCGAACTCAGGGAGCTACTGGAATTCTAGAAGTACAATGTTTCTATATTACAAAAATAAGAGAGAGAGAGAGGGAGAAATAGATTTCTGTCTTTTGGCTTTTTCTTCTTCTCTTCTCTCTTTGCTTGTCTTCTTCTTCTCTTCTTTTTCTCTTCTTCTTTACGGGTCTTCTTCCTTGGTCTTCTGGTTGCCTTTAGTTCTTCTGCTTGTCTTCCATTTCCTTTCTCCTTCAGTTTATCTTCTTTCTTGCTTCTTCTTTCTTTCTTCTTCTGCGGAACGTTTTCTTTTCTTTTTCTTCTTCTTTGCTTTATCTCCTCTGAGGCTTTATCCGTCGTCTGATATCGCAATCAGACGACTTAAACGGCGGTCTGCTACAATGCTTCCCCTCTCTTTTCTTCCTTTGATGCTCTTTCTTCTTCTCTGCTTGTTCTTCTTCTTCCTGCTTCTTCTTCCTTGGTCTTCTGCCTTGCTCAGCTGCAAGGCTACTTCAGAGCTTCTTCTTCCTGCGGCCAAGTGGTGAACCTTCTTCCCTCGCACCCTGTCCCTGCACAAACCACAGCAAAACCTAACCCTTCCCTCTACCCGCACATCTCTCTCTCTCTCTGTAAATTGCTCATAGGAAGCTCTCCCAGAGCCGAGTTATCGGCTCGGGTAGCGTACCCGTGACCAGGCGCACCGGCGTGGGTGGTGCGCGAGGAGTGCCGGGTAAATGGGTCGGCCAGGTCCGCATGGTGTGGGTTGCGGACGAGGCGGGCGAGTGGGCGAGGGGACCTCACCCCATGTTCTGAGGCACTTAAGTGAAAACACAAAATCAACTTAAATGGGTGCGGCGCTTCGAAATCCCACGATGTGGGACTAAACTTTGTCCCTTGCGCGCGCGCACCCGCAGGAAGGCGTGATCGAGCCTCAGCAGCTGCGTCCTCGTTCCTCTTCGCAAACCAGCTGCCAGCCTTCGCCCAAGTCCCTCCAGTTCGCCTCAGCTGGAATCCTGCTGCTTCAGGGCCTGGAGCTCGCTTGGAAGCTCCTCGCCTTGTCGCCAATGGCAGCTGGGGCTGAAGATCTGTCGAACACAAATAGGGCCTCTCGGCCTAATCAGACCACAGGGGGACCTTCGCCGTGGCACGGCGAAGGTAATGCGGGGTGTAGCAGGTTGCGGGGCGGTGCCTGGCGGCAGCCCTAGGTCGGACTGCAACCGAAAAAATGGGTTTGATCGAGGGAGTGTTGTGGAGGTGTGGAGTGGCAGTGGAGGGGCGGGGGGTGTCGGGTGAGGTGAGGCGGAGCTTTTGGGGTAGGTGGTGAGTTGTGTGGAGCGGTGGATTGACGGGGCAACTCGCCGGAGAGTGGTCGGAGATGGAGAAGGTGAGGGCAGTCAGGTGCGATCGAGGGGTAATTGAGCGAATTAAGTTGGGGAAAAGAAAGAGGGGAGGAAGGGAAATAACTGTTACTTACCTATAGGGACGAAGGGGGCCGGAGCAGGGCGGTAGTCGTACCGACTGTCGTCGGAGAAGAAACACCCAGAGGGGGAGAGCGGCGGCGAGGAAGAGAGCAGGAGGGCGCGCACTGGGTACGGCGTGACGTGGGAAGATCAGGCGAAGGTGGCTTTGCTGCTGGTATTGCAGCAGAGCGACGAGATGGAGGAGGAGGGGCCGCCGGAGCTGGTGGGTTTCTGTTGGAGTGGGAAGAGAGGAAGGGTTAGGGTTTTCTCCGTCAGGATCGAGCTGAGAGAATCGGTAGGCGACGTTGGTCCTTATAAAGGCGGTGGAGGAGGGGTGGGCGCAGGGAGGCGACGTGCCTCCCTCGCCAGAGAATGGTAGGAAGTGTGACCCATACCTTCCGCGCGTTCGCACGGAAGGTGTGGGTGTTGACAGATGGCATGGCGGTGTCCCTGCAACAGCAGACGGCGCAGGGAACACCAGGTTCAATCTGTAGGACACCTCCCTCACCTTGCGCGGCTCCATGCTCCGCGCAAAGTTGCCGGAGCATGGCACTGCGCAAAGACTTGCATGAGGGACCTGAACGCAAAGAACGATGAAGAAAATAGGGGCCAAAATGCAAGGGTTTCGAAAGTTGAGGGTCAAAAAGTAATAGATGAGGACCAAATTGCAAAGTCGGTCAAGAAGGTTTCTTCTTAGGCTCAAGTTTTTATGCATGACTAAATTGGACCTAAGGATTTTAATGGTGAATTTTATTTCTAGGTCTGACCTTGTTTGACCAGATAATTTACGTAAAAACCTAAATTAAATCATTAATTGTGCATGGTTCTCAATGTAGGTCAAAATGGGTTTCCAAGGCCAAATTGAAGGTTCTAATCCCTAGATATTATTTTCCTATGAATTTTAGAGGGTTTAGTCGATTTTTACCCTACCTCGAATCTCGTGAATTGAAGTGGGTTTGTTTTAGGGTTATAGAATGTCATTTAATTCCTTGGATTTGCTGTAGCCTTGTTGGATCAGATCATCCCACTTTCCTTCTTATTAGGTTAGTTGGACCTATGTTTGGACCCTGAGTTACCCTGTTTGCAGATTGTGTTGGTGAACTTGCATTTTTACCCCTTATGACTTGTTTTCTTCTTAAACTCAGAATTTTCTGAGTCAAGCCTTTCTTTGCGTTATGTAAGAGCTTTTTCTCGCATATCTAGGTTAGATTGTGCTAGTTAGGGTTCATGATGCGTTTCTCATCATCTACCATGTGTAGTTGCCTTGGTTGCTAAAATTAGCAACCAAGAGTCATTCAATTTTTAGATCCACATTTGGTGGATCTAAAAACCACCATCCATCCTCTCTCTCTCTCACTCTCCCATGAGCTCCCACCATAGGCCTCTCTAGAGAATTCCATAATTCTCTAGAGAGATTCCCTTAGGTCTATAAAAAGACCTAAGGGGTGGCCATTTGCACCCATCCACTTTTTGGCCATACTTGCTTGGCTCCATCGACCTCCACTTAGGCTCGCCACCGCCATCTCCACTCCATCTCCATGAGCTAAGCACCACCATGAAGGATACCATGCCAGGATGCTGGATCACTCCTCCAACCTCTCTCCAAGGGCCGGCCTAAGCTCCATTGGCCACCCCTCTTTCTCCTCTCCACCACTCCAAGGCCATTGGAGCCCACCTTCGAATGCCCTCACTTCTGATAGATTAGGATCTGGATCTTTATATTTACTATTTTTATTTACTGCTTAGTAGTGTAGCCCTTATTCTCCTCCAATGATGCATGCAAAATCCTCCCGTAGATTCTTGTATGCGATCATTTTCTGATAGCCAGCTTTACATTTTTAAGCATTCATGTACAAGCTTTCCTCTACAAGTTCATGTTGCAAACACTCTCCAAATGAATGAATGAAAGATACATTTTTATATATGTCTCTATATGTTTGAAATCACCAAGAGCTTAATGATTGCCATCTTTTCTGCGTGATTCAAGTTGCCTGTTTCTACTTATTTATCTATTTTGCAACAAGCATGTCGTTTCCTAAGAATATAGAAAATCTGACTATAGATGCATTTTTTGTAAATAGTCACCACCTCACTAGAATCGTGCACACAGAAACTCACACTTTCACCTTTGTGATCTATTTAACACACGCGCACGTAATCAGGGTTCATAATAGAAGTGGTGAAATTTAATCAGAAGACTAGAAACCGACGTATGATTTTGAACAAAGTAGAGTCGTAAAAGATTGAATTCAAAAGTAAAACAAACGCCTCCCAGAAATGAACGACCGGGACTCAAGTCTCATTATATTTTATTAAAATATATTTGTTTGATCATATTGTGCACTATACTGTGACACTTTTCCTATCAAAAATGCGCTCTACGCATAACAAACAGCGCACACGATTTTAAGCCGTCCGATTGCTTGATCAGATGGCCGAGAGCTCCTGTACGTGATCATGTGTGGAGCAAGAGGAGGTGGGGAGGCACGCACGTCTCCCACGTTCAGGCCTTTAGTGACAGATAAATCCATTACTAAAGACCTGACATTAATGTTTTATATATAAAAAGACCTTTTTGCCCTTTCCAATCTACACCTATATATAGCCCTGCGACCCCCACATTTTTTCATCCCTTCCTCTCTTCTCACACCCCTCCAAAGCTCTAGGAGCTTGTCGCAAACTTGGGATGCTCCTCTAGAGTAAAAATTAGAATTTTTCTCACCTTCTTCCCCCTTTGTGGAGCATCCCGTGGTTGTCCTCTCACTTCATTCAGGAAATGGATCCTACGACGACGATGACATCCTACCTTGCACCCGGTTCCTTCTGCTTCATCTTCCTTCTTCCTGCTCTGTCCTCCGTCTTTCAGGCGTCGCCTCGTCTAGCTCGTCGTCCAAGTAGTCGTCGAGGAGGATAACTTCTCTCTACCTTCTCTTTTACCGCTTTCTAGTGTAGTGGCCAGTTGTAATTGTAATGAACATCAGCTTGTGATAATGATATCTATGTTTATTCTATCTCTCTTTTACCTTTATTTGTAATATTCTCTCTCTATCTTCTATTTTTTATTCTTTAAGTAGATAGTTTAGATTCAATTCGACTAGCTAGTCTGCTTCGTGACAATTTAACAAATGCGATTTCCAATCAAATGTCTACCTCCCTGTGTTCGACCCGGAATTCTTAGAGTTTCGATATAAATTTTATCTATTAACATATTGCTTCACAAATCAAACTACAATGACGAGTTTTCAAAATCCAATTCCGATCGTGTAGTTTTCCACTACCAACATTTTGGTACCGTTGCTGGGGAGGTGACACTCTTTGATTTTTCACGTTTTCCCGCCTTACTTATCTTTTACCTCACTTCTCTCCTCTCTTATTGTGATTGCAGGTACTCTCACGAGGCAAGCAAAAGTGGTAGATTGGAATAAAGTGCGGTTGAAGGGTCTGTAAGTTTACCCCTACCTCCTTACCCACTAGATTTCATTCCATCACTTAATAACACAAATCCTAATTAACCTAGGAGTTCTCGTAAACCCTAAGGTTAGTTTTGATTATTTGGTTGTCACCTCCACACACCTCACCCTCCACATATAAGAGATAAATTAAAAAAAAAAATCTCACTGAGGTATACAACCTCTTTTGATTTTCAAACTCAACCGGTAACTTATCTTTGGAACCGGTACACACACCCAAATACATAATTGAGTAGAAATTAGATTAGGTAACCACTTGTGTGCCTAACTAAATGGTGCATCTAGCCAATTGTTTGATTTGTTTGGGCCATACCACTTTAATTAAAAGAAACTCATCAAGTAGCTACCAAATAGGCTCAACTTTTAGGGATTTACCAGGCACTCTACATTCTTTTAAGTTTTAAAGGAAAGCATCTTCACCTGTGCTTTCAAAACCTGGTGTGCCAACTGAACTTAATTGAATATACCTAAAGTTGAATCCTAAAAGCTACTAAGCAAGATTTAAACCCTAAAATTCACCACATCTAAAAATAATCTTGCTTGAAAATCATTGGTTGTGCATGCACACACATATCAATCAATCATTAGGGGCACAACCCAGATAAAGGGCCCATCACATTCCAAAGTACATTCAAACCTAACCTTAATTAAAACAAAGTAGACGTTCGCCTTAAGGATTGAACTTGCTCTTCGGAGCCCAGACTGAGATTATTTTCGATTAGTCATTTTCTATCCTTCAATCTGATGTCTAGCTAGGGGAACAGAATCAAACGATCACTGCTGGGGGGTACACTAGGAACCTGAGGCACAAGCTAAAGGAAGAACCTTCTCTCCAGTCCCTCCCTCTAACTGGTTGGATTGACTGGAAAGAAAATCAAATTGATTCTTTATCTCAAGACGGGTTCTAGGAGTCTGTAGGTCTTTAGGCTAGTCCACTTGAGGACAGGTTTGATTTTTGTATTGCAAGGCACCTTTCTTCCTCCCGTTCTGTCATGGATCCTTCCACATCCTATTCAAACTTCCACTCCTACCCTCCTACCACTAATTCCCAAAATGATTATTATTCCAACTAGAATTATTCTCATCCATCTTCTAGTTGGGATAATTATGATTGGGGATATAGTTCCGAACCTCCGTGTTCAGGGTTCAACCCTGGACACCATGATCTTGATTCTTATCCTTCTCCAAGCTACACTGATTATAGATCATTGCCCTCATTTGGACAACCTAATATGATCTATAATCAAGAAGGATGCACTGATCCTTACCCCTCCCCAGAATACACTGCCTTTAGGTCATCGCCACCTTATGAACAACCTGAAATGACCTACTATCAGGGAGGGTATCAAGATCCTCAATTCGTTGATTCCTCTGCACTAAACCCAAACCCACACAACCCTGAACCAAACCGTTTGGTTCAGGTTAACCAAGTCCAAGAAAAGATGTTGGCTAACTTGAGGAATACTATACAATCTTTAGAAGCTCAGCCAACACCTTGTACTAAAGAATTGGAGGCCCTGATCGAAATGATTGATGATCTTAATAAGTATTTGTTGGATTGGCTCCACGATGTTAAGGATAAGGGCCCGAGTGAGTTTTTACTTGGGAAATTATCGAAATTGAGAATGAGATTTGTGGTTGCTTTAGTTCAATCTTGGGATGATTCCCAAGATGAACCCCCTTGAGGAAAGCCAATGTTAGAACTTGCTCAGGTATCTATTAGGGGGGACACGTGTTACGAGATCAGGATTGACCTGGTTATTCTAGAGTAATCAAATAAGGATAATTTGATTTCTTCACCGGAGATCCCTGAGCCGGGGTATGAGGAAACGTATGTCTCCATGGATCAGAAAGTGATTGATGATTTTGAGACATACATTAATGCGGATTTAGATTTCTTTCATTCTGAAGGTGAAGAATCATTATGCGAAGTCTCACGTGAGTTTACAGAACATGATTTCTATGAAATGACTGGGCCTAAGGAATCTAATGAATATTATGACAGCCCGATAACTAAGGAAACTGATCTTATTGGGGCTTACATGGTAGATTTAGATCCTTACTTTCTGAAGGATTTAATTCAAAGCCCTAATCCTCAATCACACCCCATTGAGCTTACTAGCGATTTTGTTTTTGAGATTATTAGACCCAAGTCAATTTTGATTTAGTCTCATATTTTAGACTTGGAAATTTCAGATGGGGTGATTAATATACAGGAGGTCCCAGAATTTGAAATCTTGATTGCAGAGGATAGAAAGTGGGAAATAATGATATGGGAAGTCGATTCTAGATGAAGCAAAAAACCAAGTCTAAGGGTTCCAATTTGTCTAAAACTCTCAACCTTCTACCAGGACTCTTATGACATATTTTCAGAGGATGTCTAACCTAAGCACACATTCATTGATTATCTTTTTGAGCTTGATTTCTCTGTAAGCCGACTTTTTGGTCTTAGGTTGCATCCTCATAAATCGCAAGCCCGACCCTGCTTACATACTGATTTCAAGTTTTGGATAATTTTTATCCAGAACCTTAGATATACTCGACCATGGAGTATGGGTCTGCATCACAATCTGGTCCACATCTATGGACATCTATTGGCAGATCCTGAGGTGAATCTTTTTATTCTGATTCTGACCTGCACCCATGAATTCTTTGTTTCTTCTTTATTTGTATAATGTGCCCAGCTGAAGGCACTAACTTCAACACATATATAGGTTCTTTTCATCTTGGAGCCGATCGGTTATTCACGCAATTCAGGTGCTTTCTACTCTACTCAACTCTGTTCATGTCTTTTTAATACAATGAGGACATTGCATTAGATAGGCATAAGGGGTTGGATATTCATTTCTGAATCATCTTGTTAGTTCCGTTGATTCTTTTTATTTTCTCTTTATTTTTGAAAAAAAAATAGAATTAGGAAAGAATACTTGGGCATCAGGACTTTTCAATCTTAAGAAATATTACAGTAGGATCTGAACACTAACACCCTTCAGGTCTTTGGGCTTAATCAGCTTGGGTATCCACTAAAATGTGGATTTGTTTATCGAGTCCTCTCCATCCTGAATTCTATTTCAATTTGGTTAAATAAGTTGGGGTGATAAGTACACGACTTATCAACCCGCCCTCTGATTTGAGGGAATTTTAAGTCTAAGTATCTACACACTATTCGCACTGACTTGTTGTTTGGCGGTTTTAATGGAAATTGGGTAGCTAATGAACCTTCTAAGGTGGTATGGCTGGCAAGTTATCATAGGTAATAGCCCATAGGTAGGTTGTCCAAAGCCCAGCCACTGGACCATTCTTTTCTTTCTGCCTTTAGGTAAATCTTAGACAAGGGAAGCCACCTACTTAAATAAAAAAAAAGTCCAAAAAGAAAAGAAAAAGAAAAAGAAAAGGAGAAAAGAAAAAAATAAAAGCAATAAGCTACACTTCACCGCACGAGTATGGCTGGCAAGTTATCGTGGGTAACAACCCATTGGTAGATTATCCAGATCCCAGCTTAAGAAATGCACGTTTAATTCCTAAAATACTTAGGAAGAAGTAGAGAAGTAGAATAAGCTGGGGAGATATACACTGGATTCACCCTTGTGTTGACCCCATAAAAATAAAAGTAGGGAGAAAGCTATCAGTCGTATAGATACACCTTTAGGCAGAATTCTTTTTAAGGTCACCTACGGAAATAGAAACCCAAAGTCCGTTTTGATTGCCGATCAACGAGTCTATCACATTTACAAAAGAATGCTTAGAACTTAGGATTCTCATTGAGTCTTGGGTGGGTTGAGTGGCTGTAGAAAGCTGCTCTGAAACCCTAAACTCAAAAATCCAAAAAAATTAGAAAAGAAGAAAAAGAGAAAAAGAGATCTTTCTTTGAATAAGGCAAGGGCTTGAGGTGGTCTGCATTTTGACAGATACCCAGGTGCTGTTGTGTCTTTGAAATTCAGGTCCTAAGTAAAAATTTCATAAAGTTGAGAATGACTTTTGCCTGAGTAATCCAATCCTAATTCTTTTATAAATAGCATGTAGTTTTTGCTAGGGACTAGAGAAAGATAGGCATGGGGGTGTGATGCGTATGCATCTGAATAGCCTAAACTATCTATTTATGCATGTTCTTAGTATTATAGTTGCATCATACATTATAAATATTGCATAACATGCATCATCGTGCATTTAGGTTAGGTTGTGTAAATTTTAGGTTAATTTTCCCTTTTTATGGTCAGGTAACAGGGCGACTTTTAATCAGGGCCTCAGATTGAAGATCCAACTGTACAGATCTGATCAGGGCAACAATTGGAGTTCAATGACTCTAAGATTGCCTCGATCGGACTTCCGTAGTATCAGATGCAGTCTGAGAAAGATCATAGGTCAAGGGCCAAGGTGGTGCAAATCCATACCTCAGATGATAAATCCAACTACACGGATGGATTCAGATCGACGATCGCAACCCAATGATGTGAAAATCGATCCAATCTGACATCTGTGGCACCATCTATAACTCAGAGAAGATGGATGGCCAAGATGGTGCCACGTGGCACCATCCAGACCCTCCAAACTGCTTGTGTCCCCACTTCTTCATCCAATGGCTAGGAATTGACGATGTCATTTCCCTAAAACAACACCTCATGTGAGAAGAATTCCACATTTGATCTCAACCGTCGAATCAAGATCTAATGGTCAGCATTAAATGGCATAAGAATACTCTTCTTGTCTATCCACATGCATAGCGCAGTGGGTAAGATCCTTAGGCACTGCAAGTCGCGAGTTCGATTCCTCGTGCTGCGCTTCCTCCTCGTGCGCAAGTGCACAATTGGACCATTCGATCAAACGTCAACGATCTATATCTTCGCATCAGATTAACGCGCGATCTGACACCAAGGGAGACACACGATCAAACGCGCTGAGAGTGCGATGTGAAGGCAAGCGAGAGCGCGATGACGACCCTTCGATCTCGGTCCTACAGCTAAGAAGGTGGCCACATAGCGTTTAGCAGCTGAAGAGGGGAAGGCGCACGTGATTTTAAGCCATCTGATTGCTTGATCAGACGGCTGAGAGCTCGTGTACGTGGTCATGCGTTGAGCAAGGGGAGGCAGGGAGGCATGCATGTCGCCCACGTTCAGGCCTTTAGTGATGGATAAATGTCACTAAAGACTTGACATTAATGTTTTATATATAAAAAGACCTTTTTGCCCCCTCCAATCTACGCCTATATATAACCCTACGACCCCTACATATTTGTCATCCCTTCCTTTCCTCTCTCACCCCCTCCAAAGCTCTAAGATCTTGTCCCAAACTTGGGATGCTCCTTTAGAGTAAAAATTAGAATTTTTCCTACCTTCTTCCCCCTTCGTGGAGCATCCCGCAGTTGTCCTCTCAGTCCATTCTGGAAGCGAATCCCGTGACGATGACATCCTGCCTTGCCCCCGGTTCCTCCCGCTTTGTCCTCCTTCCCACTCCGTCCTTCGTCTTCTTGGCGTCGCCCCATCCAACTCGTCCTCCAAGCAGTCGTCGAGGAGGATTTCTACCTTCTCTTTTACCGCTTTCTAGTGTAGATTTCCTGCTTTCTAGTGTAGTGGACAATTGTAATTGTAATGAACATCAGCATGTGATAATGATATCTATGTTTATTCTACCTCTTTTTTGCCTTATTTGTAATATTCTCTCTCTGTCTTCTATTCTTTATTCTTTAAGTAGATAGCTAGTTTAGATTCAATTCGACTAGCTAATCTGCTTCGTGACAATTAAACAAATGCGATTTTGAATCAAACGTCTGCCTCCCTGTGTTCGACCCGGAATTCTTAGAGCTTCAGTATAAATTTTATCTATTGACGGATTGCTTCGCAAATCGAACTACAACGATGATTTTCAAAATCCAATTCCGATCGCGTAGTTTTCCGCTACCAACAGTACCTTTCCCACTTTATCCAGATTCAAGTTAACATTTTTAATAGCCCAATAGGCTTTGTGTTGGATTTCAATGGGAAGATGGCACACCTTTCCATAGACAAGACCGAAAGGAGACATGCCCAAGGGAGTCTTATACGCAATTCTGTGGGCCCAAAGAGCATCATTTTATTTTTTAGACGTATACTTACAGTCGGGCTTGACAGTTTTTTCTAAAATTCATTTAATCTCCCTATTAGACACTTCAACGTGTCCACTCATTTGGGGATGGTAAGGTGTGGCTATCATGTGGTTAACTCCCAAATTTTGGAGTAGTCTTGTGAAGTGTACGTTCTTGAAGTGAGGTCCTCCATCACTTATGCTCGTCCTTGGGCACCCATACTGAGCAATGATATTAACCTTAACAAAACCCAAGACTATGGAATGGTCATTGGTTCGCGTGGGTATGGCTTCTATCCATTTCGATACATAGTCCACATCCACAAGGATGTACTCATATCCAAAGGACATAGGAAAGGGACCCATGAAGTCGACGCCCCAAATGTCAAAGATCTCAACGGGGAGAATAGGTTACTGGGGCATCTCATCCCTTTTTTCGATGGTTCTTGTCTGCTGGCAACGTAGACATGCACCCACATATGTATGTGCATCTCAAAATAATGTGGGCCACCAAAAGCCTGATTGAAGAACCTTCTGGGTAGTCTTTTTTCCACTAAAATGTCCTCCACAGTGGAGGTCATGGTAGAAACTCAGAACACTCCTTTATTCTTCGTCAGGGATGCAACGACGGAAAAGTTGGTCAGGGCCTATTCTAAAAAGGTCAGGTTCCTCCCAGTGATAAAATTTAGTGCCAGCAAGAAACCTATCTCGCTTCTGCTTATCCCAGGTATTGGGGGTAATGCCCGTGACCAGATAGTTCACTATGTCAGTGAACCAAGGATTTTAGCCTCCATTGCCATCAGAGACTCATCAGGGAAAGTCTCTTGGATACCGCCAGCGGGGTTTGATGCCTCAATAGGGATCCTAGACAGATGTTCTGCTACCACATTCTCAACTCCTATCTTATCTTTAATTTCTAGGTCAAAGTCCTAGAGTAGCAGAATCCAATGAATTAGGCGAGGTTTGGTGTCCTTTTTAGCAACAAGATGCTTTAAAGCTGAATGATCAGTGAACACCACAACCTTGGATCCCAAAAGATAAGATCGAAACTTTTCCAAAGCAAACACTACAATAAGAAGCTCCTTTTCAGTGACCATGTAGTTTTACTGAGGATCCATGAGGGTTTTGCTGGCATAATGCAGCACATGAGGTTTGCCATCAACCCTTTGACCTAAGACCGCTCCTACTGCAAAATCAGAAGCATCGCACATTAGCTCAAACGGGAGGGTCCAATCTGGTTCTTGGAGAATCAGCGTGGTAAGAAGGGCTTTCTTCAATACTTGGAAAGCCTCGCCACATCTATCATCAAAATCGAAGGAGGCATCCTTCGCTAACAAGGCATAGAGTGGCTTAGAGATTTTACTGAAATCTCTAATGAAGCACCTATAGAATCCAGCATGGCCAAGAAAAGATCTAACTTGACGAATATTGGTGGGTGATGGAAGCTTAGAGATGGAATCAATTTTTATGGTATCCACCTCTAATCCTCTCTCGGAAACTACATGCCCTAACATAATGCCTTGCTGGACCATAAAGTGGCTTTTCTCCCAGCTAAGCACCAGCTTTGCCTCTTTGCAATGGGTTAAGACTTTATCAAGGTGCGAAAGGCATAGGTCAAGCGACGAGCCGTAAATGGAGAAGTCATCCATGAAAATCTCAACAAACTCGTTGATCATATCAGAAAAGATAGCCATCATACATCGTTGGAAAGTGGTAGGAGCATTACATAACCCGAATGGCATTCGGTGGAATGCAAATGTACCATACGGACTCGTGAAGGTAGTATACTCCTGAACGTCAAGAAAGACGACTATCTAATTATACCCAGAGTACCCATCAAGAAAACAGAAGTACTTGTTCCCCACCAGTCGTTCCAAAATCTGATCGATAAATGGTAAGGGGAAATGGTCTTTCTGGGTAGCCGTGTTCAAACGGCAGTAATCAATGCAGACCCTCCAACCAGTTGAGGGTCTAGTGGTTACCAACTCTCCTTGGTCGTTCTCTTCCACAGTGATTCCTACCTTTTTGGGCACCACATGAATAGGACTAACTCATTTACTATCTGAAATGGGATAGATAATCCCTACATCCAGCCATTTCAAAATCTCCTTTTTAACAACCTCCCACATATTGGGGTTGAGCCTTCTCTGCATGTCTCAGAAGGGTTTCACAGAATCGTCCGTGTGTATATGATGCATGCAAAGAGAGGGATCACTACCCTTAATATTAGCAATTGACCAGGCAATTGCTTCCTTGTGCATTTGTAAACACTCAAGCAAAGCTCCCTCCTGGGATTCAGAAAATGCAGATGAGATAATAATGGGGAGTATGCCATTAGGGCCAAGGAAAGCATACTTCAATGTGCTCGGGAGGGGTTTCAGCTCCAACTCAGGAACCTTTTGGATTGAGGGTTTAAGTTGAGATGTCCCTACCTTAGGTAGCAGATCTACCTTCATGGTCCAGGGTGGGGACAGAGACTCTGTGTGTATCCCCAGCAACTCTTCTAATTTAGGTATTTCCCCTTTAGTTTCTTTAATAATCGGAGGATGGTCCTTAGATATGACCTTTTGAAAGGGATCTCTACATCGGAGTGCTAGAGTAGTCTCCTCAATTATTTCATCAACAACCTCAATCTAAGAACAATCTTCAAATCCGAATTGCTTGTAAGTATCAAAAACATTCAATTGGATCTTCTTGTTCCCAAAGCCCATTTTAAGTGCCCCTGATCTACAATTGATAGAGGCGTTGGCTGTGACTAAGAAGAGGCATCCCAAAATAATGGACGGCTTAGTGGACTTATTCGATGGATCAGTATCTAGCACAAGAAAGTCAACAGGGAAGAAGAAGTCCTCCACTCTCACCAGGACATCTTCCAGTAATCCCCGTGGTGTCTTAAGTGATCTGTTTGCGATCTGGAGAATGACCAGACTAGGTTTTAACTCACCTCCTCCCAAAAGATCGTAGACAGAGCTCGGTAAAATGTTCACCCCCACACTCAGATTGAGCAGAGCCTCATCAATGTGTTGGTTACCTATAACCACTAAAATATACAGGGCCCCTGGGTCTTTCATTTTGGGGAGTGTTCCACGTTGGAGAACCAAGCTAACATGGTCAGGCAGGATGACCTTAGCTTGGACCTACCTCCTAGATTGGCACTTCTGAGTGCACAAGTCCTTTAGAAACTTGGCATAGGACAGAATTTGTTTAATAGCTTCTAACAGAGGGAAGTTGATATGGACTTGCCTAAAAGTGTCTATAATTTCATCTGTCCTATCCTTGGCTCCAAACGAACCAACAAAATATTCCCCAGGAGAAGATAGGCGCTCTGGATAGGGCACCCTCAGCTTCTGGGTAGAGGGGTCGTCATGGCAGGAAATGGGTGGTGGAATGACGACATCCTCAATGTGGGTGATTTCAAGCGAGGGAGAGTAGTGTGTCTCTTCCTCGGTGGAGATGGAAGTTGAATCGGGTGGAGGGGAATCCTGAGACGTGACCGTAGGAGTGTTATTAGGCTTGTCGATTTTCTTTCCACTCGTTAGCATAGTCACATCTTGAGTGTGCTCCCTGAATATGACCCCCTTGCCCTTTGGGTTCTCCTCAGAAGAGCTAGGCAACTTCCCCGGATCACGTTGCCTAACTGCCTCAGTAAGATGACCAATTTGGGATTGCATATCAGTAATCATCTTATTCTGAGATTGGGTGACCATATTCTGATGCTCTTGCATCGCTTTTATCATGGCTTTAAGTTCCTCCATCTCAGCAGGCTTATGCTGAGGAGGGTTTTCATAGGATGGCTGGTATATGGGTTGGAGAGGTAGGGGTCATGTATTCCCTGAGTTAGAAGCATCACCTTACTTCCATGAGAAGTTTGGATGGTTCTGCCACCCTGGATTATAGGTATTAGAATATGGATTATTACGAGGAGGTGGGCAGAAACCTTAATCCGTGTTTATGTTGGCCTGAATCAACTCAGGGAATTGATTTGCCTGGTGTCACTCCACAGTGGCGTGCATTGTGTTTTAGCAAATGAAGCATTCACTTGAAGCCTGAAAGATAGAGGCTGCTTACGGGTTCATGCCAGGGTTTGCTAAAAGCCTATCAATGTTTTTGTTCAATAATTGAATCTAATAAGCCAAATCGTGAGTAGCCCTGGCTTCATGGGCCTCTATCTTCCTCTGCAAAATTGATGGTTTTCTTTCTTGATAGGCAGAGGACATATGTATGGAATTGTCACTTAATGTTTCAAATAATGCCCAAGCTTCATCCTCAGTTTTGGTCATGAAGGTTCCTACATAGGCTGCATTGATGGTTTGCCTGTTCCTTTCAGATAATCCGTTATAGAACCTTTTGACCAACTGCCATCTTGGCACTTGATGGTGGGGGCATAACCTAAGAAGGTCATTAAAGCGCTCCCAAGTCTCGTGAAATTTCTCCCCTTCCTGTTGACTAAAACCCATAATCTCTCTTCTGTAATGGTGGTTTTACTCATAGGAAAATACTTTTTCAAGAATTCTCCCTTAAGGGTGGCCCGATCATTTACCCTTGCATCGAGGTTATGATACCAATGCTTGGCCTTATCCTTTAGGGAGAAGGGAAATAGAGTCCTCATCAGGGCTTCATCAGTAAAGCCCTGGAGCTTCATCATGGAACAGACCTCAGTGAATTCCTCAAGATACCTGTAGGGATCCTCCCTAGCAGTACCATAAAAAGATGGGAGCAAAGATATGGTACTGCTCTTGATTTCATATGGGTTATCCACTCCAGGTCTTCGGATAGGTATGGCTTGGTGGGTTGTAGGGAGGAAATAGTCTCTTAAGGTTCTCTGATTTTCACCAACCCTAATCTCTTCTTCAGGTCTTTCTTTAGCCATTTTTCTTCTTTCTTGGTTAGCTTTCCTTATAATTCTCTCAGGGTCAGGATTGAAGAGAAGACTATTTCTAAGAGAGCGCCTACGAAACATACACCAAGCAAACACAAGGCAAGAGGTCTTTTGTTGATTTAAAGTTCTTTAAGTCCTCTTCCAACTCTTCAGCTTGGCCAAATATAGTCAAGGCAGTTTTTTCTCTGTTCCCACGTAAGTGGTATAAGAGAAATAAGGCACTTGAAATTTATGGTCAATGACTATTAAGAAGGTTGAGCTTACTTTTAGTCCTTTTTGGGTGATCAATCAAGTTGCCAAGCAATTACGCACCCTAAATTGACCTTCGAGTGCCCTAAAGACGTACACTTTGCTGCAATGATATTCTCAGATGCTCAAGTAAAAAGGTACTCTAAGGATGGAACCAAGGGATGCAAGTAGGGCAAACCCTTCCTTTGAGGCGATGCGTTAGCGGTGCATCTTAACTACCCTTGAATTTCTTTAAGGGGTGTCCCCCTCCTTAGAGTATCAAATCACTCAGGCAAACGTTAATACCACTGTTTCAAAGCGAGATAGGAGGGTCTGCATCGATAAAGAGATCGATGCCTATAGCCTTAAGGGTCCAAGTCCTAGTGCAGTGCCTATAGTGCGTGCTCAGTGCAGGAAATGTGCATTCACCACGAAAAGTGATTTTTCTTTTGAAAACCACAATCAAGTTATTCAAACGCTTCCTGTATATTGTATTTTATTTTTGAGAAGCAATATGACCACTTGATTTATCTTTTCAAATCAATTTAAGTGGTCTTCTTTAATTATGTTCAGATGCAATGCATGTGCAAATAACTGATGTAGTAAGATAAGAAATTCATACCTTGCTCCAGCACTCTTCTATGCAAAAATGCACGCAATGCAGTAAGAAAATCTAGATGCTGCTCAAGCAATCCTAGATGGTCATCCTATGGATATGCTGCTTCTAGCAGGTAGCTCGGTATTTTATTGTGTTTGTTTTAGAGGAAAGAATGCAAAAAAATGAATCACGCGAGCAGCAAAAATATAGCCCCTTGTCTCTAAAGAATGTGGGGACAGACCCCCAAAAATCAGCCCCAATTATTACAAGGGCAAAAAAATAGAAATAAAACTTGTGACAAAGGAGAATCCCCTATGAAAGCAGGATCCAGGTCTCCTGCGTCTGCCCCGCGTGTGGATGTCGCTCAAGGTCGACGTTTTCTCTCAGTTGCGCCTGTTGCCTCGTCAGATTCCTCGCATAGAAAAGATAACAACTAGTTAGATCACTGTGCTACTCAGAATAATCAGAAATAAAAATTAGGTGAAATTATTATGTCTATTGCATCCCCGGCAATGGTACCATTTGATCGATCGTTTTCTCTTGCAGAAATTTGTCGTCGTAATATGTAATGTGGTGGAAAAAAAACTCGATCAAAGTTACTAGAATACTGAAATAATACCACACTTCACGTCGTATCACAGGGAGGCATAGAACTAATAAGATCACCAATATCAATTTCACATAAAATCATGTCCAAGAAAAATAAATTACCATTGATATCAACTCATCATGGGAGGAAAAACAAAGTGCATTAACTAGTAAATCCAATCCTCCACTGTTGTCACAATAATCCAAGAAGAGAAGGGCCTCCCACAAGTTTGCCATAATAAAATAATTAATATCAAAATCACATTCCTTGGCAAGGGCATAAAATGTAAATTTTAATTGCACCTTAACTGTAGAAAAACAGGGGATTTCATTCCCCTCGTTGGCACGTAGAGTAAAGCATGGTTGATGGTGCAAAGCTTGGAGGAGGTCGCCGGGGGTGAGGGGATCTTGATGGCGGTGACCCCATCGACGGCGGTGGCCGAAGCAGACCGAATGGCGAGGAGATGCTCGTCGGCGGTGGGGGTGTCCACTCGTGCACATGGGTCGCAGATGGCGTATCTAAGGGTGTGCTCAGGTCCGTGGCGTCAAGGCGAGGTGGATGGCGTCGATGAAGCGGAGTGTGGTGGCCAGATGAGACGGCTGCATGTGGAGATGAACGGTCGGCATTGGGTTCTTCTTGGAGAAGAAGAACAATGCACGAAGCAGAGGGGAAGGCCAGCTTCTACGGCTATGGCATGCTTTCATGGATGGCGCACGCAAGGGCGCGTGGGGCTGCTGCGTGCGAGGGTCGCATGGTCGCGCACTAAATCTCACACGAGGAGGTTTCCTGTTGCTGCGTGTGAAGAAGAGAGAGGAGGGGGAATGGTTGAGGACGTGAACGTATGCAAGTAAGAAGAGGGTTGGTGGATGTCGCGGTTGCGAGGAGGTGTACCGAAGATGAGGCGCTTGTGCACAGGCAATTGGTGACTTTCTGAAGGTGGTGCGGTCGCGTGAGGGAGAGGGAAGGAGAATGAAGGTGAGGACATAGGCGGCGTCGACGAAGTTGGCTCTAAAACACTGTGCGCTCTCTGACCACCGTGTTTGCTTTCTCCATAGTGGTGAAGGATGGAAGAGACGATGGCCCCCCACATCCCTCCTCTTTTTAAACACCTCATAAATTTTTTCTTCCCTCGAGATCGTCTCCAACAATCTCATCGGATTACTGTGAGGTTGCGAGATGCCCGGTTGAACTGCAGGGAGAGAAAGGTGGTGAGAAGGCAATCGTGCATTCTGCATGAAAAAGAAAACAAAAGAAAAATAAATTTGGTTATTTATAAAAATAATCTAAAATAATACATGAAATGCATGCATGCCCCTATATGCAAACATTAATTTATTTGCATATCAAAGTATGCTTTGTATACGTAGATGCTACCATAATAATTAGGCATTTATGTATTAATTAGCCCACAAATGTGGTCTCATTATGGCTTATTTCTTATTTCTTTTCTCCTTTTCTATTTTCCTTTTTCTTTTATTTTTTTTTTCAAGTAGGTGGCTTTCCTGATCTAAGATTTACCTAAAGGCAATAGTGAAAGAAAATGGTCCTGTGGCTAGGCTCTGGACAACCTGCCAATGGACTGTTACCCATGATAACTTGCTAGCCATACCACCCTAGAAGGTTCATTAGCTACCCAATTTCCATTAGAACCGCCGATGAGTAAGTTAGTGCAAAACGTGTATAGATGCTTAGACTAAAAATCCCCCCAAATCAGAGGGTGGGTTGATAAGTCGTATACTTATCACCCTACTTTATTGACCAAATTAATATACATTAAGGTGGCAAGGACTCGAGACCAAGTCCACATTTTAGTGGACACTGGAACTGATTAATTCCAAAGACCTGAAGGTCTTATCGATTAGGTCCTAAACGTATCATTTCCTAAAGTCGACAAGCTTCTAATACCTAAGTTTTCTTTTCCTAATTTTAATTTTTTTTTATGAAAAGAAATAAAATTAGTCCAAGCTGACAATTTTGTACTCAGATCCTATGAAATACCAACCCCCCATGCCTAAGTTGGACAATGTCCTCATTGGAAAAATAAATGTATGCAAGGGAGTAGGGAAAGAAATCACCTGAGTTGTAATCGTGAATCCAGTTAGCTTGAAACCTCTGGGTTGCCTCCCAGGAAGCTTTGAGTTTAGTGCCTTCAGCTGGGCATAGCACAAAGACAACAAAGGATCAATTACTAGAATGGCCTGAGTCAAGAAGGTGAAAACAAAATCAACCAGACCCAAAGTTTGAAGTCCGCGGATGCGGACTAGATTATGGTGGAGTCCCATCCCTAAGGGACGAGAACTTAGAAAGTCACTGGTCATGCATGTCTTAGTCCATTCGTCTCTTTTCCTTTGGGCAAGCAGACCAAAAGTTTACTTGGATGGATGTAACCTTAATCTATAATGTCAGACATTTAGATTGTTAGAAGAAGCAGTCCTTGTCCTTAGAAAATTAGGTTCAAGGTGATGATGAAGCATAGGGATTTTATTTCTCCCTGAATCTAAGTCATAAAGTTCATAGGGGTCTTGGTAAGTTACTCCAAACCCCGATTTATACCACGCGAAACATGCTGCATCATTTTGGCGCCATTGCTGGGGAGGCAATGCTCTTTGATTTTTTTTCCATGTTTTTCCGCCTTACCTAACTTTTATCTCACTTTTTCTCTGATCTTACTATGATTGCAGGCACTCATCTGAGGCGAGCCAGAGTGGATAGATCGGAGAAAAGTGCGGATGAAGGTTTTGTAAGTGTATCCCCACCACCCCACCCTGGTTTTCATTCCATAACCTAATAACTCAAACCCAAATCAACTTAGGTGTTTGCATAAACCCTAGGGTAGATTTTGGTTGTTCGATTGTCACTCCACTCACCTCACCCACTGACATATACAAAAAAAAAATAAAAAAAAACTCTTCTCTTGTGGGATTTTCTAAAAGATACACACATTAACACTTATAACTCTCAACTTAAGGTGCACCACTCTACTTTGATTCTACCACTTAACTGATATTTGACCTATGGATCTGGTACACCTTAACTCAACACACACATAAGTGAGTAGAAATCTGATTAGGTTGAGACTTTTTGTGTGCCTTAATCAAGTGGTGCAATACGCCAATTGCTTGAACTATTTGGGCCGCACCACTCAATCTAAAACTGATTCATCAAGTAGTTTGTCACTTAGGGTTGATTCCTAGGGTTGAACTGAGCACTCCACATTATTTTTTATTTTTAAAGGAACATATCATCACCCGTGTTTTCAAAACTTGGAGTGTTTTACTAAACCTTGATTGAACCAACCTAAGAATTAAACCTTAAAAGCTACTAAACAAGGTTAAACCCTAAAAGACACATCAACAAATAACCTTATTTGCGAACCATGGTTGTGCACACACACACACACATTTTAACTGATCATTAAGGGCACAACCCATCTTAAGGGCGCATCACATTCCAAGAGCATGATCATCCCAAGCCAAACTAAAACTGAGTAGACGTTGGCCTTAAGGATTGATTCGCTATTTGGGGCTTAGACTGACATTTTTTTCGATTAATTTGCTTCTGCTGGTCCATTTGATGTCTAGCTAGGGGAGTAGCGTCAAACGACCATGGCTAGGGGGTACACTAGGAACCGGAGGCGTAAGCCAAATGATTAACCTTCTTCCTAGTCCCTCTTTCTAACTGGTTGGATTGAGTCGATAAAAGTAGACCAAATCATTTATAATCTTAAGATGGGTCCTAGGAGTCTGTAGGTCTTTAGGCTACCCACATAAGGACAGGTTTAGTTGATTGTATTACAGGGCACCTTTTCTCTTCTCTATTTTCCCTCCTTTTCTACCATGTACCTTTCCACATCCTACACACATTTCACATCCTATCCTCCTACCACCACTTATCCCCAAGATGATTACTATCCCGACTTGACATGTAATTATCCATCCACTAGCCGGGATAACTTTGATTGGGGATACAAATCTGGACCTCAGTGTCCAGGGCCTAACCCTGGACAACAAGACTATGATTACTATCCTTCCTAAACCTACAATGATTATGGATCTCTATCCTTTGATGGAAAAACCAACCCGATATACAATTAGGAAGGATATGCTAATTATAACACCTACCCTCCCCAGTATTCCATTGAAAATAGGTCATCACCATTTTTTGAACAACCCAAGACGACCTACTATCAGGGAGGGACCCGAGAACCTCGACATCTTGACTCCCCTAGATTTAACCCAAACCTGAATCGAATCAGTCGGTTTAGGTGAACTAGATCCAGGATAGGGTGTTGCTAATTTGAGGAACACTATACAATCTTTAGAAGCTCAGCCAACACCATGCACTGAAGCATTGGAGCCTATGATCAAAATGATTGATAAACTTAATAGTTCTCTATTGGATTTGCTCCAAAGTGTTAGGGATAGGGACCTGGGTGAGTTTCTTGTTGGGAAATTATTGAGGTTGAGGATGAAATTTGTGGTTGCCCTGGTCAAATCTTGGGATGATTCTCAAGATGAACCCCCTTCAGGGAAGCCAATGTTTGAACCCGCTCAGGCACTTGTCTGGGGGGATTCGTATTCTGAGATTGGAGATGACCAGGTTGGTCTAGAGCAATCCTTTGAGGATGAATCGAGTTTCTCACTTGAGATCCTAGAGCTAGGGAATGACAAAAAATATGTCTCCACGAACCATGAAATGACATATGATTTTGAGACATACATAAATGAGGATCATGGATTCTTATTATGAGGGTGAATAATCTCTTAGTGAAGTCTCACTTGAGCGCAAGGAAGATGATTTTAGTGAGACAAACGGGCTTGAGGAATCTGATGAACCATTTGATAGCCCAATTATTGAAGATTTGGATTTAGCTGGGGCTAACTTGGAGAATTCGAATCCTCATTTACTAGAAGATTTAATCAGTAGCCCCATTCCTTAACCACACCACAAAGGAATTGATTTTGATTTGGAAATCATTGTACCCAAGTCAATTCTGAGTCAGACACGATTTCTAGACTTGGGTAAATCTTATGGGGTAAACGGTCTGCTAGAGGTCCCGAAGCCTAAGCACTTGATGTTGGAGGATAGAAATGTTGATATGGAAATTTGGGAGGTTAATTTTGAGGGGAAAACAAGTTTGGATTTAAGGGTTCCTGTTGACCTAAAACCACCTACTTTCTACCAGGACCCTTATGATATCTTTCACGTGCAACCCAAGCTTGAAATAACTGATTATTTTTCTGAGTTGAATGTTTAGTGGACAACCGCACCTATTGAACCATCTTTACCTGTTGTCTAACTCTTTGGTCTTGGGTTGCACACCACAAAACTGCAAGCCTGACCTCGCAAGTTTCACAACAATCTTAGGTTCTAGGTGATTTTCATCTAGAACCTTAGAACCACTCGACCCTGGGGCATGGGTCTACACCATAATCTGGTCCACATTTGTGGACACCTACTGGCAGGTCCTGTGATCAATATTTTTGTTTTGATTCTGACCTGCACTTGTGAATTCTCAATTTCTTCCTTGTATGTATGTTATGCCTAGCTGAAGGCAATAAATTTAGCGCGTGTCTATACTCTCTTCACTCTGCGGAGTTGACCGGATTTTCACGATACTCAGGTGATATTCTGTTTACTCTACCCTTTTCATGTCTTTACTTTTACAATGAGGACATTGCATTATTTAGGCATAGGGGGGTGGATAATTAATTCCTGAAATCATTTTGTTAGCTCCATAGAATTTCTTTTAGTTTCTTTTTTTTTAAATTGAAAATTCAATATATATATATATATATATATATATGAATTAGGAGAAGAGAACTTAGGCATTTGAAAGTTATTAACTTTAGGAAATGATACGATAGAACCTGAACACTTAAACTCTTCAGGTCTCCGGGCTTAATTAGCCCAAGTGTCCACTTGAATGTGGACTTAGTCTCGAGTCCTCGCCAATTCAAATTCATCTTTAATTTAGTAAATAAATTGGGATGATAAGTACACGACTTATCAACCTGCCCTCTGATTTGTAGGGACTTTAAGTCTAAGCATCTACACACTTTTTGGCACTAACTCACTTTTCAGCAATTTCGTTGGAAATTGGGTAGGTAATGAACTATCTAGGGTGGTATGGCTAGCAAGTTGTCGGTGGTAACAACTCATCGGCCGATTGTCCAAAGCCCAGTCAAAAGACCATTTTCATTATATTGCCTTTAGGTAAATCTTAGATCAGGAAAGCCACCTACTTAAAAAAAAATAAAAGAAAAGAAAAAAAAGGAGAAAATAAATAAATAAATCAACAAAACCACACTTCACCGCACGAGTATGGCTGGCAAGTTGCCATGGATAACAACCCATTGGCTGGTTGTCTAAAGCCCAACTCACAAAAATGCACAATAATTTCTTTTGAAAAGAAAAGGAAAGCTATCGAATCGCCGATAGCAATCTAAGGGAGCTATTATTGATTATATGAAACAAAAGAATTACAGAATTGAACCCCACATATGTATGAGATTCCAGCAATTGCTTACAATATTATCCATACTCACTGGACTCTCCTGAAATAATTTCTCATTTCTAGCTCTCCATACCGACCATAAGACAACCACCATGGGCACATATGGCTTATTAGAAATTAAAAAAGAGCCCCATAGATCTTCCCACGTGGGAATTGAATCCCTGCAGATCTTCCTCCAAACACTATCTGTTATCATGCATGTAGAAAAAATATGATGACTGCAATCATCACGTAAACCACACAAATGGCAAAATTGAGCAAGAGTACCCATTCTCTTATGCCGTAGATCTCCCGTTATCAAACCATCTCTTCTACACAGCCACAAAAAAATTTGTACCTTCAATGGGATTTTCAATTTCCATATTTTCCTCCCTACTTCATCCACCTCCGCCGACCTTGATGAAAAGATGAGTTTCTCATAAGTAGCCGCTAACGAGAAAGTCCCATCCCACTTGTATGTATCACATTCCTCTTGGGTAGGTCTAAAAGCAACAAGTTCCTGCAGGAGATGTTCGTTTTCTGCCCGTGTTCTTGTTCCATGGTCATTCCCCACCTCATTGTTTATCATCTAGTTCTTTGAAGTCATGTCCCAATAATCACATACCATAGCATTCTTATCGGGAGCAGCCGAATATGCAAGAGGGTACCTATCTTTTATCGCCCCACCAGGAAGCCATTTATCCAACCAGAATCTAAAGCTTCTCCCATCTCCCAAGATTAATTTGAAAAGATTCCAATTATTAGCCAAAGCACGCACCACAGAAGCCCAAAAAGGAGAGCTTATATGAATTTAAACGACTCTTCTCATCATTTGCTGCCCCATAGCTATCATGTAGGATCTCTGTCCAAAGTTTTTGTTCCCCTTGAAGTAGTCGAACCGCCCATTTCAATAACAAAGCATCATTGAACTCTTTGAGAGATCTGATTCCCATACCACCATACTTCTTAGGATAACAAATTGTATCCCATTTAATAGGTTGGAAGAAGGTACCTTGGTGAGCAACCCCTTTCCAGAAGAACCCTTTGCGCATAACATCAAGTTTTTTCCAAATTGACTTTGGAGCTCAGAAGACGGAGAAGAAGAAAACTGGAATAGAAGTGATAACTGAATTTAGCAAGATAAGCCTCCCCCCTTTAGATAGGTAACGGCTGCTCCAGCCTTCAAGCTTCGTAGCTACCTTCTCGAAAAGAAACGTCCAATCAATTTTCTTCATTTTTTTGTATTTCAATGGCAAACCTAGATATTTGATTGGCAGTGATACCATAGGCGTGCACAAGATGTTGGAAATGTCATTCTGATCACTACCATTCATACCAAAACAAACCAGGGAGGATTTGCTTCCATTTAGTTTCAGCCCAGAAATTTCACCGAATATATTGACCATATAATATAACACCTGTGCTTCCCTCTTCCCTCCTTCCACAAAAAAACTATCTGCATATTGGAGAATGGGGCCTAATGCCCTTCTATTTGTCATTGAGTAACCCCTTATCATCCCGTCAGCTGCCAACTTGCATGCATATCTTGCTAATGTATCTACTACAAAATTAAAAATCAGTGAGGCCAAGGGGCAGCCTTGCCGCACCCCACACTTAGGCTAGATCCAAGCTTAACGAGGTTTCCCATTTATCAAGGGGGAATAGGAGGCAGTCGTGATGCACTGTTTCACCCATTGTATCCAGAGGGGAAGAAATTTTCACCTTTTAAGAATTTCCCAAAGTTATGACCATGATATTGAGTCATATGCTTTAGAAAAGTCTATCTTCGATAGGAAGGCCTTAGTCCTTCGCCTATGCTACCCCATAACCATTTCTTGAGCCATAATGAATGATTCCTGCAGTGACCTCCCAGGTAAAAATGCAGACTGGACAGGCATTACCAGATCTTGCAACACAACATGAATTCTGTTGGCTAGAATTTTGCTGATGATGAGATAAATAGAATTCGACAACGCAATAGGCCTATAATCTGAAAAATTCTCAGCACTCGACTTCTTTGGTAACAGGAACAAGTAAGACTTGTTAAGTCTTTCAAATCTGGAGTTACCCATTTCAAACTCATGTATAACATCCATCACTTCCTCCTTAAGGATGCTCCACATCTCCTTGTAGAAAAGAACTTGAACCCCATCCGGTCCAAGAGCTCCCTCATTATTCAAACCTTTGATAGCTGCTCCAACTTCTTGTTCAGTGAAGGGGGCAACCAACATAGCAGATTGTTTAGCACTAACACTTGGGAAAGTAGCCAAAGCCATCCTCCACGAGCCTCTTGGTACTGCCTTAGTTATTTCTTTAAAATAACGAGCAGCTTCAATTCTGATCTCGCGAGTGGAGGTAATGGTTCTCTTGCCCACTTTGATAGAGGAGATGAGATTGACTCTTCTTCTAGAATTGGCAACAAGATGAAAATATTTCATGTTTGCATCCCTTTCCTTGAGCTAAAGTTGTCTGGACCTCTCACGTTGATCGATCTCTTTCTTTAGATCCTCCTCCCCAATAACCTGTTGCCAAATTTCCTCAACTCTTGCTCTTGGGAACTAAGAGCCACCATGCATTCTTTCAAGTCAGGCCTCTGAACCTCAGCCAATGCCTCAACTCTCTTCTGCTCCTTGATTACCGTCACAGTCTGCCCATACTCCTTTAACATTATACGCATATCTGCCAGCTTAGATGAAAATTTTTTAGTAGCCGAACCAGTAACAATCTTGCTTTTCCACCAGCTGGATAGGATGTCTTTAAAACCTTCTTCTCTGAACCATGAATTTTTGAGTTTGAAGTAAGAACCAACATCAGCACTCACCCCACAATCCCACACAATTGGCGTATGGTAAGAGAATGGCCTATCTAGGCTCATGGTAGAAGATAGTTGGAACTTATCCAAGAGGCTAGAGTTGCCAAAGAACCTGTCCAACTTGGATAAGAGCCCACTTCCATTTCTCCAAGTAAATTCCACCCCACTGACCGGATATTCAGTGATGCCCAAGCTCTGCATAGTCAATTGAAACCCTACCATAGATCCATCTATGCTGCCACCAAGTCTATCCCCACTTGACAGGGAACAATTAAAGTCTCCGCCGACAAGCCATGGCACCTCTTGGACCTTCTGATGTACTGCAGTGAGGTCTTCCCATAGTTCCAACCTACTTGCTGCTGAACATGGTCCATAAACACATGAAATGAACCAATCCAATCCACCCTAATGACTTTGAAATCTACAGGTAAACACATGTCTGTCCCGATGTATTTCAGACAATTTAAGACTAGATTTCTTCCACCAAACAACCATCCCACCTGATCTGCCATTTGCTACCATCCCCACGCACTTAGCTCTCCCAGATTGCCTCAAAGAATTCTAGACTGGGTTGTTTTCGTCATCTATGTGTGTCTCTTGAATAAGAGCACAATCAATCTCCCACTCCATAAGATATCTGATAAGGGAAGCTCTTCTCACTTTGTTGCAAAACCCACACACATTCCACGTTAAGACTCTCATCCCTTACACTGCTGATCTCCCTAAGCCAAAATTTCCACATATTCAACCATAATGAATTTTGCAACTATCTCCTCTTCAATGGGACTCAAGTTCTCCTTCCTTCTTCTCCTAAGCATGTAAGAAGAGCACCCAACCACCTTCTTGTGGCTGGCTCCTTTCTCGAATTTCATATCTTCAGGCGCAAGGAGAGGCATTTGATTCACATCCCTAAGGACCTTTCTGCCACTGCTGACTACTATTTGAGTCCCCGTAATCACATCCCTACAATTGGAGGAATTACCAAGGTCCTCATGTGGATGGCTTGCACTCCCCATAGAAGTGTCATCAACCATAGTCATCTGATCCCCCTCCAGGACTTCCTCACGACAGTCTTTCCGTTTCTTTGGCTCAGGCACCTCATCTGAAGGCTTACGACCCTCCGACTCCTCTTGCTGTATCTCATCAGATCGTTCATCAGACACCTTGTTCTGACCCAGTTCTGAAAATATATATTCTTGCCCTACCACTAAAAAATGAATAAGTCACAAACACCCACCACATCTGAGGATGATTTTGTCAAGCATCGACCCACTTCTAAAAACCTTAGCACTGATTTGCAGTATACGGGCATCACCTTCCCTAATTGTGATCTTAGTATCATCAAGAATGGATGCAAAGCCTACAATCATCTTGGACACCACCCCTCTTGATCTCAAATGCAGAGGTAGACCCTTGATCGCTAGCATCACCCGCCTGGTGACCAATCTCTGGGGAGGGCGATCAGGGAGTGCCTGATCAAAAGGAGAGACCAGCCTCCACAGCACACTAATGTTCTTAAAGGTACTCGAGTGAAAGTGTAGCCTCTCCACATCTAACATTCCCAGACCAAAAACAAGAAAACGGGTTTGGGATAACACAGTAATCTTCCAACCCGATGAGAGGGGATAAAGAACTCACCAATTGATGGAACCTTTCGACAGTAGGGTTTCCAATCATAACTTTGCCGATCAATGCACCCCTCAGCATCATCTCCGCAGATAGGATATCCTCAGAGAAGGGGATCTCCACATCAATCATATGGCCAACCTGCGCTGGCGGCGACAGTAGCCAAGGCTCCTTCATTACCTCCTGTTTCGAGTGCGGAGGGTCCATCTTCATACGCTACAACCGTACCCTTGTGCACGAGTCACATTTGTGCCCGTCTCCCCCACATGCCAAGCACACAAGGGAATTTCTACACACCGCCACCATGTGCCCTCTTCGTCTTCACCGATAGCACAAAACCTCCCCATTCATCCTCTTCTAGCCCTCACTCGAAACAAATCTAGTTGCCCTACCCTCGTGAGTTTGCCATCTCCTCTCCCTCCTTCGTCAATTTCTAGATCTCCATGTCTTCCAAACCCCCTCATCTTCAGCCCTAGCCGGACCCTCACCGTCGCCTCCCATCGGCCATCGTCACACCCTCACCATTCGTCCTAGTCTTTCACTCAACCTAGGAATAAAAATGCACAATAATTCCCAAAACACTTAAGGAAGAAGCGGGGAAGTAGAATAAATTGGGGAGATATACACTGGGTTCGCCCTTGTGTTAACCCCATAAATAAAAGTAGGGAGAAAGCTACTATTCGAAAAGATAAACCTCTAGGCAAGGTCACCTAGGGTCATAGAAACCTGAAGTCCATTTTAACGGCCGCTTAGTGAGTCTTTCACTCTTTTCACTAAATGCTTACCACTTATAGTCCTTTTCGAGTTTTGAGCAGGTCAGGTAGCCGTAAAAAGTTATCCCGAAACTCTCAAACTCAAAAACTACAAAAAAATTTGAAAAGAAGAAAAATAAAAAAATGTATCTTCCCTTTTCAAATAAGGCGAGGACTTGGGCGGTCTGCATTCTGGCAGATACCTAGGTACTGTTGAGTTTTCGTAATTTAGGACCTTAGTTGATAATTTCTATTGTTAATAAACAACGTAGGCCTAAGCGATCAAATCCTAATTCTATTTTTATACATAGCATGTAGTTTAATTGTGCTAAGAATTAGCAAAAGATAGACATGGGGGTATGATATAGACACATCTATTTAGGTTAAAATGCCTAATCATGCATGTTCTTAGGCTTATATTTGCATTTCATGATATAAATATTGCATAAACATCCATTGCATTGCATTTAGGATAGTTGTATATTATGTACATTAATTCTATCTTTTTACATGGCCAGGAGGCAGTGCGACATCTTTACGGGCTTCGAATGAAGAATCCAACCATACGGATCGATTCAAAGCGTCGATCGCAGTCGGTCAACGTGAGAATCACCCCGATCAGAGCTCTATAGCACCCTCTACAAGAAGAAGATGGACGGCCCAGATGGCACCACGTGGCGCCATCCAGGCCAACCCACTTGAGCCATCGAATGGTCAGCATCGCTCTGCACAAGGGCAAGCATGCTCTGCTCTCGGTTGTGCGATCCCGCATCTGATGGTCGTGGGCGCTAGCCTCAAATCCAAAGATCGACACAGTGCCACCCTCAGCTCACAACACACAAGCTCGTGTTCGAAGCTCAGTAGCTACGCTCAAATTCAGCGAAGAGCAGGTGTGATTCAATTGCGCTTGTTGGATGTCATCGAGTGGCGGAGGCGTCACCATGTGGCACCACTCAAATGAAGCATGCGGTCGTCGACGCACCTTGAGAAGGCGCCATCTCATGCGCGATCTCCACGCCATCTCAGCCATTCACTTTTGAATCCAACGGCTATCTCCTATCCAACATCAGCGACAGCAGGTGGGCGTGAGCGGTAGGCACGGGATTTGCAACAATAGAAGAGCGGGCCTTTAGTGACACTTGCAGCTGTCACTGAATGGCCTGCGTAGTGTGTGCACCAGCTAAGGCAATGAAGAGGCGCGAATCTTCAGCGACAGCTTGAGAAGCCTTTAGTGATGCTTGTAGTTGTCGCTGAATGTCAGTGTGCGGGATGCTCTTTCTCCCATCACTATATAAACACCCCTACACCCCCCATTCCTCCTCATCTCTTCCTTTCTTCCTCTCACCACCTCCAAGGGTCTAGAGAGAGCTTGTCCCAAACCTAAGATGCTCCTCTAGAGTAGAAAACCAAATAGTTTTCCCTCCCCTCATCCCCATTCGTGGAGCATCCCATGGCCATCCTCTCACCGCCATTCAGGAAGAAGATCCTCGTCGCGACACTGTCCTGCCCCATCCTCCATCCTCCAGCTCTGTCCTCCTTCATCCCGCTCCTCACCACCTTCCTCTAGGAGATGTCAGAGCGAGTCATCCTCCAAGCGTCCGTCGAGGGTGATTTCTCTCACCTCTTTCTATCTTTTTTGCTTTTACAGTGTAGTTTTCTTGCTTTCATAGTTGTAACAAATAGTTATTCATGAATAGATGATTGTTTCTCTCTCTCTCTTTCTCCTTCTCTCTCTTATATTTTTGCAAGTAGATAAAGTTTTCATCGACCTAATCTCTTGCTTGATAAAAATACAAAAAAATTAGAAAAGATAAAAATGAAAAAAAAAGTGAAGCACGGATTTTTCAAACCAAACGTTCACCTCCCCATGTTTGACCCGAGACTCTCTTTTCAAGTTTCGGTTATAAATTTTATCTGATAGACGTGCTTTGAGAGCTATGACGACGAGTCCTCTGAACTCGTAATTCTAATTCACAAAACACGACCTTCATCATTTTGTGGCTTGATCGACTTAGGATCCCAAAAGTCAATAGTTCCCTCTTTGATTTTTTTGTTCTCAGTGGGAATCATTTCTGTATCCATCCAAAAACTTGATTTCAACAAAATGTTCTCTTCTTTTTCTGGAAGTTTGGAATCCAAAGGTTTAGCCAACTTCACATTGGTTGCATTAACACCTTCAAGACTTGGGTTAGCTACAAAAGAATGTGTTTGATCAATCATGATTGATTCAAGTGGGTCAAAGTGAAAATCCTCCCCATCCTCAATCATGATTTCTTTGTTTAATTCCTCATAACCATTGGAGCCTGAAATCCTGTTGATCTCTTCCAAATCATATTCAATCATTAGGGAAGGACTTGTGATGGAGCTAAAATCATTCATTTCATGCCCTAGTTCTTCCCGCTGCCTTTCCTTTAAACCCATGATGGGGTCTTTAAGTATTTTATAATCAAGGTGTTTAGAGTTAGATTCCCCATCCCCAAATCTTGATGTCCCTACTACTAAATTATTATCATTCAATTCCAGGACATTGACTCCAATCTTATCATTCAACTTTTCAGATTTATCCTCATTTTCTACCTGTTTGTGTTCCAAAGGATCCTCAATACTTTCCAACGTTAGGGGGGTACTGATAGTGGACTGCACCAATTTAGGGCAACTAGATGTGGTCCAATCAATTATCATGGGGCTTTGTTCCATTGTTTCTGAGAAGGAAGTTTCTTTCATCACTTTCTATTGACCCTCTTCATCCAATTGTTAGAACATATCCATCATGGTTTGTTTCCCTTTAATCAATTCTTGATTCTGTCTATATAACTCCAACTGAAGGCTATCAAGAGTTGGCTGTGTGATAAGGTTTCCCTTGGATTTCCTCCTTAGCATTCAAATCAAGGTTAGGAGGGTATGGTTGAGGATGTGCATTAGAGTCCGTATTAGGGTTTAAGTTCATGGGTGGGTCTTCTATTCTATCATTTTCGGAGTCCAATTCTTCAAGAGGAACCATTTTCTGTTTTGTCCTGCTCCAGAATAATTGAGGTTCTAAGTTCTCGTCTCAGTCAGATTATTCATCAGGGATCCAAATCAAAGTTTGATCATTCTTGATTTGCCTAGGTTTATGATCATCCTTTGATTTCCACTTTTCTAAAATCCCTTCTAATCCATAGGTCAAGTAGGAGAGATCCTTGAATTCGGATGACCTATCTTGGTTAGGGTCCTAGGAAGGGTAAGGGCCTTGGTGTTCTCCTAGAGTGTAGGTCCTATCAGATTGATTAGTGGGTGGGTAGGACCTAAAAGAAGAGTCATCATAAGGAGAATCAAGATAAGGATCCCCAAGGTTTGGATCGTAACCCTGGGTGGTTGGGTTGGATGTATCCCAATAGGAAGTTGGTGCAGGTTGAGTAAAATTGGGATAAGAGGGGTCTTCTAGATACTTGGGTCCTGGATTATATCCCTAACTAGGCGAATGGTTGTCCCAACTAAACTGTAGATACAATCTACTTGGGTTGGAATAAAAATCATGTTAGGGATAGTTTGGGAAGGGAGGATAGGCATTGAAATCTGTGGTTTGGAAGAAGTAGAGGGATGAGCAAATTAAGTGTGCACAATTGGGTGCAAGGACCCAATGCCAAAACAAGTGTTCTTTAGCAAGCAAGATTGAGATGTGTGATTTTTAGGGTTTGAATCTTGCTTTAATGGCTTTTAAAATTTCACTTGTTTACGCATTCAAACAAGGCAAAAATGTATAGTCACATGATTGGTGAAGATTGATTTTCTTTAAGGCCTTTTGTATGGCTATAAAGTTAAAAAGTCCCTAGTGTGGAAGATCCTAGGGTGTGCAGCTTCTACTCAATGAATCTTTTTTTTTTTTTTTTGAGATTTTGTCAAGAAGGATCCAAACAAAATAAGCAATGACCCTATCCTTAACCAAATCGAATGAGCTTTTCAAAAAAATTGATTTCAAAAATTTTTTAGGACAATAGATCACCCAAAATTCACATTTTTTCAAGATGGGGTCAATCTGTCCAAAACTTCTATATCAGTCTGTAAGTTTAAGATTTTGATTAGAACAAGCACTAATCAATTTCAAATTCAAAAATGATCTCCATAAAAAGTGTAGAGAATTTTGAGATCTTTCCAAAAATATAAATTTCTCACAAATCCAAGTTGCGTGGAGTTCGCAGCAGTAAGAACAATCTACAGATCTCCAAAACTTAGGACAACCTTGCGTACTTCCAGTAGAGAATTTCTCACGGCCAAACTGCAAGGAGTTTGGCTCTTAAAATTGAAGGGGAGTTCGCCTACTGAAAGGGTCCTTGAATCATGTCCTTAACCCAAATCAAGAAAATGATCATGCGAAATTAATGGGTTGCGAACTTAATGGTGATGTTTTTCTTCGACAAACAAATGAGAGGGGTTTTTTTAACACATCACCATTTTTCTTGGTCCATTGATGAGAAGTTACCTTTGGATTGTGGGAAGACAAGATCAAACCTTTAGGTCGATGGCGGTCTTCTTGCTCTTCCCTTGATCCAACTTGGCTCATTCTCCTCCCATTGCCGATGCATGAGGTTCTTGCAACCACGAGAAGAGAGAGAAGAGCAAGTTAGATAACGCGAGTATAAATAATGACCAAGAAAATGAAAGCGAATAAGAGATCAATTGCCTCCCCGGCAAAGGTGCCAAAAACTGACGTTCGCCGGACACATTTGTGTAAAAACCGTTCGTTGTAGAGCATTTACGACGTCACTTTTAAATAAAGAATCGGAGGTGAGTCGGAGTGTCGAACATAGGGAGCCAATAATTAGATCAAATACTCGCTTTCGTGTCACATAAATATGTCATTTGTGCCATTGAAAATCGATTTGAGAAAATAAGAGAGAGAAAGAGAGATAGATAGATAGAGAGAGAGAAAAGTTAGAGAACCATGCTCAAGATATTATAAGATCAATGTATCAACAACCTCTTATCAAATGTGAGATCAACATAATGCAGATGAATGTTTAACAAAATAGATGAACTACACTTTAAACTAAAATAACAATAAGAACAAAGATGAAGAACGCGTTGAGACAGCCACGGTGGTGGAGAGGCTTCCGTCGGCGGCTTGGCAGCTTCAGGACCTTGCTTGGAACTCTAGAAAGTGGTGGTATCTTGTGGGTGGATGATTCATGCAAATGGGAGGGGAAGGGCCCATTTTATAGTTGAGGAAAGGGCTCAAATTCATCATTGGGTCAATAGCAACATTCAAAATGTCGCTAAAGACCCGCTGCATTCGTCGCTCTTGCCCCCGCCCTCCCGCCTTCAACACGCCAGCTGCCTCTGCGTGAACACAATGCACGAGTCATTTAAACTGTTCGATTGAAGATCAGACAGCTAGATTCAAACCTCGCCCACTCCTTAAATCATGCCCTGTGTGCGCGTCAGATGTGGCATGCTCGAGTGCGTGATCGCGTGCGTGAGTAGCGAGCGGCTAGATGGCACTTATTGCGCCCGATCGAATGACCCAATTTCAATTGGCGTACGGTGGAGGCGAAGTGGGATTCGATCCCTCGTCAGGTGTATGCGGGCTAGAGGCGTGACCAATGCACCATCGGCGTGGATGGTTGTGAAAATGTTAAGGTGTTGGAGCAGTGGCAACCGTTGGATGCTGATCCAACAGTGGATCTTGCATGGAGAAGGTGCAGTTGCCTCGAGCATGCAATGGAGGTGGCTTCTTAGCCGTTGGATCAAGATCCAACAACTAAGAGTGGAGGGTGCCGATGATGCAGTGATGAAGGGCAGGTGTTGGGCAGCCTAGATGGCGCCATGTGGCGCCATCTAGACCGTTCATCTTCTTTATGATGTAGGAGTTGCCACGGTGCTCGGATCACTATGATTCCTGCGCTACCGGACTGCGATCGTCACTCCGGATCCATCCGTACAGTTGGATTTTTTATCCGAGGCTTGTAAGGATGTCGCATTGCCCCCTAGCCATTGATCTTTCTCGAGCTTGTTGTGGGAGCTACAGAAACCAGATTGAAATGATTTCGAGTCTGTTGGACTCCGTTTGTCGATCTGGATCCATCTGTACAGTTCGATCGCTCATCTGAGACCTGTTTCAAAATAGAATTTTGCACATGGTCATTAAACATTCATTCTAAGTGATTAAAATGTAAAGATCATGCAATATGCATGCAATGCTCCCAAGCCCATTATAATATGTCATTATTGCACAAGTATCCCCGAAATTGACTCTAATTGATAATATTAACACTGAACATTATAGAGTCATCACAGTCCCAATTTCTTTTCTCAAAGGGTGACCACTTGATTGCCTTTTCAAGTAATTAATGATCTTGAAATTAGTCTAATGCACATGCATGTACAAGACCTCACGCAATGAGTAAAGGAAACATACTTGGCTCCAACTCTCTTCATGCAGTAATGAGACAATGCAAAAAAAATAAATCTAAAGACAATTGACCCTAGGATGTGCACTCCTAGATCATTCTACTTCTAGACAAATAGATAACTTGCACCTTTTTTTTCTCTAACGAAGTAAGCACAAAAATTCTAACTAAACCAACAACCACCATCAATCCACAAAATAAATAAAAACCTAATCAACTAAATAAAATGCGAATAGATTCCCAAAAATTTACCCCAGAACAAGGGCTTAAAACAAATTTGGGGACATTGTAGATTCCTTACTAGGAAGGGCTGATGTAATAAATTGCGGAAATATAATATAAAACAATCTCACAAAATTCAATCACACAATGTGCACAATTATTTTTAGGTGGAAACCCAAACCGGGTGAAAATCGCCACCTAACCCTCTTGAGTTAGGATTTTCCGATCAACCAAGTTGATCAAATCCACTAAACGAATCACTTAAATGAGGGTGATTCAACCTCAATTACAATCACGCTACTTTATACGAGGGTAGCGTACCTCAAACCCATTCTCTTCACGAGAAGGATTTTGTCCCACGAAGGAGACGGGAATTCGCAAAGCGAATACCCAACCAAATAACAAAGATAAATAACAACAATCCTATAGAGCCAACAAAGTAATATTTAACCTAAGCTTCTATAGGAATTAAGATGCTTCCCTTTGCAAGGAGTGCGTTGAATCGATGACGCGGGTGCGTGAGCTACACGACGGCAACGTCGCTCTCGTGAACTACGGCGGGAGAGCGGGTACGCAAAGGCTTGATGCTCTCAAGATGAAGAACTTGAGCTTGGAGAGCAAGAGCTTTTCTAGGACACAAAAGAGTAGAAAGTATGTTGCTTGGGTGTGTCTTAATGTGTCTAGGTGTGTCTTTGTGTGCAAGAGGTTCCTCTCTATATATAGAGGCCTTAGGAAAGCTTTGGAAGGCTTAGGAAAGCTCCCATAGCCGTTGGGTGCAAAGCCCAAGAGAATTAGGCCGAAATCAGGAACAATCGTTGCACTGATAGGGTAATCAGACGTTTGATCCTAGCATTAGACGTTTGGAAGATCAGTTTAAGACGTCTGGGAACAAAGTCAGACGTCTGATTTTAGGCGGGTTTCTTCCTGACTTGAATCAGATCTAAACAGGGTTCTAGTGCAAGTCCATCAGACGACATACAGGACGTCTGGCACTATGTCTGGACGTCTGGAAACCTACTTTTCTGAGGGAATGGATTTCGAAGAGAGTGCAACGGCAAGAAAATCTCTGAGAAGAGATTTTCAGGTCAGCCGAGGAAAAATAGTCATTTATCAGATGTCTGGAAAGGCCTAAGGACGTCTGATAAGACTCTAACGGTCATATCCTTCGGTGTTTGTTAAGCCAGCCAATGGTCCACTAATTGGACATCTGGAAAAAACATCAGACGTCTTCTAAGACGTCTGGTCTAAGGTCTGGACATCTGATTTCATCAGACAGAGCTGACTAAGTCCAGCCTAAATGTTATCAGACATCTGAATCAACAGTCAAACGTCTTAAAACATATTATCAGACGTCTGTTTTTGGAATTAGACGTCTCGAAAGGCTGTTTGACCCCTATATTGGTTTTCTAAGTTCTCTACAGAAAACCTAAGTATTGGTTTTCTAAGTTCTCTACAGAAAACCTAAGTATCCTAGAGTTGTGCCGGTGTTCCTAGAACTACTGTTAGGGTACTTTGAGACTCTTTAACATGATGTTCTAAGGAACAAAAAGAGTAAGGAAATAAAGACAAAAGTACATGAAAGAAATAAACAGAATTCTATCCTATTCTTCTTGTCCTTCCATCTTCAATCTATCGCTCCTCGCGAATCTCCTCTGTTTTCCATCAAGCTCCTCCAATCCATCCTGGATGCGAGCTCGAACTCCGTCTAATCACGTCTCCATTTGTAATTAGCCTGAAATCTAAGACTTCAAGTGCAAATGTTAAATGACATATGTTTTGTTATCATCAAAACAAATGATCGTGGTCCTCTAGCACCAACAATCTCCCCCTTTTTGATGATGACAAAACCATAAATAATAATGCAAAAAAAAATCCTCCCCCTTTTTGACATTATCAAAAAGGTTTGATTGATTTTAAATTTCCTATAACTCCCCTTTAAAACATGCTCTTCTATGAATTTCTTTTAACAAAAGTAATGTCCTCCCCCTTTTTGTAACAACAAGATAGCTATTAATTTTCTCCCCCTTACTAAAGGAAATTTAGCTAACTTGCAACTCCCCCTTAAAAATTGACAATTAGCTCATAATTTTTTAACTCCCCCTATCTAAATGCTAATGATAAAAAGATAGGGTAAAGAATTTTTACCTTACCTACCATGGCCAATAAAATGGCCCAAATGGTGGTGGTGGATGCCACATCGGATGGGGCTCCCATCCGTAGCTTGGAGGCCCGGGCATCGGCGTCGGTCTCCAGTCTGGCGGTCGACGTGCGGCGGGTCCATCGTTTGTTCGCCATCTCGTCGGTCTTCTCGTTCTCCTCCTTAGTCTACTCCTTGGTTCTCCCAACTCGAGTTGACCAGCCTTCAGCTTGTAGGTTCAGTCCTTCGTGTTGTAGTTATCCCTGAAACCTACAAAATAGGATTCCAATTCTTTCTTTGGTATCCAAGTGAGCTTGGATCCGGATCTGTTAGTAGGTCTCCTTGACGGATATCCTTTCTCAATCTTAGGGCTATAAAAATTATCTACTTTGTTGATTAATTTGTTAGAGTTTTCCCTAAGACATGCGATTTATTTTTCTATAGTATGCATCTTAGTCTTTAAATTAGAGATTTCTAACTTTAAACTATCATTTTCTTCAATCAATTTAGTATTTTCATTGATTAAATTTTTGTTTTCTAATAACATGTTATTATCCTTAGGACTAGTTTCTATGTCCTTAAGTTATTTTTCTAACCTATCATTTTCATTTTTAAGAAAACTAAGGTTATTTTTAATGCTATTGTTTTCTATTTTTAGTGATTTACTAACTTTAAAAAGCTCATTAAAAGTGTCTTGTAAATTTGGGTTTACCTCATTGTCGGAGTTGCTTTCACTGTCGATGTCGCTTTCTCCGATTGCCATGAAACCCATGCAAGCGGTTTCATTCTTTTTCTCTGATTCTTCTTCTTCCTCCGAGCTCGTCTCTTCATGTGTGTCTTCTAACTTCCTTCATATCTCATGGGCGGTAGTGCACTCTTGGATTTGCTCGAACTCTTTCGGACTCAACGCGCAATACAGGGCATTCATTGCCTTTGCGTTGAGTGAAAGCTCTCGAATCTGCAGCTGCGAGTAGCCTCCTTGGGGTCGCTTCGGGATCTCGTATGGGGTTTCGCAACATCCCCATATCTCGAACTCAGTGGCTTGGAGCCACGTCTTCATCCTCAACTTCCAATATTCGAAGTCCCTCCCGTCGAAATAGGGTGGTAGGATGGTGGACTACCCTTCAGAGATTCTGATTGCGGATATGCTCCCCTCCATGATCTTCTTGCCGGGTGTTACTCCGATCTCGCAAGAACCTGCTCTGATACCAATTGTAGATTCCCTACTAGGAGGGGGTGACGTAATAAATTACGGAAATATAATATAAAACAATCTCACAAAATTCAATCACACAATATGCACAATTATTTTTAGGTGAAAACCCAAATCGGGTGAAAACCACCACCTAACCCTCTTGAGTTAGGATTTTCCGATCAACTAAGTTGATCAAATCCACTAAACGAATCACTTAAACGAGGGTGATTCAACCTCAATTACAACCACGCTACTTTATACAAGGGTAGCATACCTCAAACCCCTTCTCTTCACAAGAAGGATTTTGTCCCACGAAGGAGACGGGAATTCGCAAAGCGAATACCCAACTAAATAACAAAGATAAATAACAACAATCCTATGGAGCCAACAAAGTAATATTTAACCTAAGCTTCTACAGGAATTAAGATGCTTCCCTTTGCAAGGAGTGCGTCGAATCGATGACGTGGGTGCGTGAGCTACACGACGGCGCAACGTCGCTCTCGTGAACTACGGCGGGAGAGCGGGTGCGCAAAGGCTTGATGCTCTCAAGATGAAGAACTTGAGCTTGGAGAGAAAGAGCTTTTCTAGGACACAAAAGAGTAGAAAGTATGTTGCTTGGGTGTGTCTTAGTGTGTCTAGGTGTGTCCTTGTGTGCAAGAGGTTCCTCTCTATATATAGAGGCCTTAGGAAAGCTTTGGAAGGCTTAGGAAAGCTCCCATAGCCGTTGGGTGCAAAGCCCAAGAGAATCAGGCTGAAATCAGGAACAATCGTTGCACTGACAGGGTAATCAGACGTCTGATCCTGGCATCAGATGTCTGGAAGATCGATTTAAGACGTCTGGGAACAAAGTCAGACGTCTGATTTTAGGCAGGTTTCTTCCTGACTTGAATTAGATCTAAACAGGGTTCTAGTGCAAGTCCATCAGACAACATACAGGACGTCTGGAAACCTACTTTTCTGCGGGAATGGATTTCGAAGAGAGTGCAACGGCAAGAAAATCTCTGAGAAGAGATTTTCGGGTCAGCCGAGGCAAAATAGTCATTTATCAGATGTCTGGAAAGGCCTAAGGACGTCTGATAAGACTCTAACGGTCATATCCTTCGATGTTTGTTAAGCCAGCCAATGGTCCACTAATTGGACATCTGGAAAAAACATCAGACGTCTTCTAAGACGTCTGGTCTAAGGTCTGGACGTCTGATTTCATCAGACAGAGCTGACTAAGTCCAGCCTAAATGTTATCAGATATCTGAATCAATAGTCAAACGTCTTAAAACATATTATCAGACGTCTGTTTTTGGAATTAGACGTCTGAAAAGGCTGTTTGACCCCTATATTGGTTTTCTAAGTTCTCTACAGAAAACCTAAGTATCCTAGGGTTGTGCCGGTGTTCCTAGGACTACTGTTAGGGTACTTTGAGGCTCTTTAACATGATGTTATAAGGAATAAAAAGAGCAAGGAAATAAAGACAAAAGTACATGAAAGAAATAAACAGAATTCTATCCTATTTTTCTTGTCCTTCCATCTTCAATCTATCGCTTCTCGCGAATCTCCTCTGTTTTCCATCAAGCTCTTCCAATCCATCCTGGATGCGAGCTCGAACTCCGTCTAATCACGTGTCCATTTGTAATTTTCCTAAAATCTAAGACTTCAAGTGCAAATGTTAAATGACACGTGTTTTGTTATCATCAAAACAAATGATCATGGTGCTCTAGCACCAACAGACACGACCTCGAAAACCAACCCCAATGAACAAGGGTGAAAATGCACTGAAGTAAAATAAAGTCTAAGGTCTAATCTAGATTATCTACACTAAGGATGACAGATGGGGTCTTCTTCCTCGCTCCTCTCTCTCAGGCTTCTCCAAGCCCACAGGTGTGTGATACGGAATTTACATGGTTTTGTAACTATGGGGTTTTGTCATTGAGATGCGTAAATCCGACCAACTTTTAAGATTTGTAAACCTAGATAGTGGGTTATCTATGGTCATCCAAGGAGGCCAAATTCTTAGTCAAATAGCTTGTTCTTTCTCTCACTCTCTTAAATCCTCAATTTATGTTTTTATGCTTTTGACTTTTTCTAGGATTTTCATAGGATAATCAAGTAAATGCGAAACACGCGGAGATAAATTATGCCTAAGTGTAGGAACTAATCCCTCTTTCTAAGCTCACCTTGGGCAAGTGCGCCTAGAGTAATTAGAAAGATGGAGAGTGGGTGCACTAAGAAAAATAAAACAACTTGTAATTGTAACACACAAAATTCAAGGCAAAACAACTTTTTGTATTACTAGAAATGTCAAGTTACAACTAGATATTTGCTTGGAATTAAAATTTATCTAATAGAAAAAGATCAAGATGACGAAGAAGAAAGGATCCTCTAATGGAACTTGAGAAGGACTTTGCTCTAAGCACGACAGCTCCTCACTTGAAAAAGATCTTCTCTCACTTTTTTGCTAGATGATGATGTGCTCCTTCCTTCAAGTACTCCTCTGGTTCTCTCCTCAAGGTGGACATCCACCGTAGCTCCTCCTCCTCTACCTAGTCATTCCCTTTAGTGAAGAACACCTTCGCTTAGTCCAAGGAAGAAGGAAGAAGAAGAAGGCACCAAGCAAGAAAGGTAGCTCCCTTAATCTTTTCTTTTCTTCTCCCTATGGACAGCTATGTAGTGGATATAGGTATGGATTTAATGTAGCCAACGGTGTTTTTGGTGGTAGTTGATGGAGGTATAAATAGGATAGGAAGGGAACAAAGTTGGTGCAAACTTTGTAACCCTAGGTTAGGTGGCATGGGTGTTGATGTAGGGTTAGGATGTGTTTTTGGAATGGTGGTTATGGGATCCATGGTGGAGGATAGTTGGTACCAAAAGGAGGGATGTGGAGATGGTGGTTAAGGTTTAGGTTAGGTATGGTTGGCTCCAATTCTTGGTGGGGTTAGGGTTAAGGTTGGCGTGGATACTTGTAGGGTTAGGATGGGCTTGTAAGGTGGTAGTTACGTGATGGAGGGAGATGGACTGGTGGCTCCAAGTAGAAGGGTGTAGGGAGGTAGGGTTAGGATGGTGTGGTGCCAACTTAGTGTGGTTAGGTTGGGGTTCTTTTTGAAAACACATATTGGATGGTGGAGATAGGTTAGGATGGTAGAAGTAGGGTGGATGGAAGGGTTATTTTTGGTGCCACATGTGGAAGGGTGTAGGTGGTGGGTGTCTTTTGGTTTTGGTGCCAAAAGCAAGGTGGTTAAGGGGTGGTTATTTGGTGGAGAGATGCTAGGGTTGTGAAGGGGGGTTGGTGGTTGCTACATGTTGGCACCAACAAGGAGGGAAGTTGGAGGCTTAGGTGAAGGGGTGGTTGGCCATGAGTAGGGGAGCTAATTGGAGCTAAGCTAAGCTAGCTTAGCTAGCAAATGAGTAGAGGAAGAGTTAGGATTTTGCTGGAGGAGCTACTCTGAGTTTGCATGGAGCTGGTGTTGAGTTGCAGAAAGTCTTCTAGGAGCTCAGCTACTCAGCTTAGCTATCTAGTTCTTTGCTAGCTACTAAGTTGAGTAGGTTGAGCTAAGTTGAGCTACAACTATTCTGGAGCTGAGGGGAGCTGGTATGATCTTCTTGAAGACTCCATAGCTAGCTAAGCTAGCTAGCTTAGGTCCAATAGACAAGCTCAACTAAGTTGAGCTAGGGTGAGTCTTCATGAGCTGGTGTTGAGTTCCCCTAAGCTGGTTATGGACTTCTTAGCTAACTTAGCTTAGATAGCTAAGGACTAATAGCTAAGCTAAGTTAACTGGAGTTGCCATGAGCTGAGTAGAGCTGGAATGAGCTGGGTTGAGTTGGAATCCAGCTGAGGTCTGCTTGATTGAGATGAGATCCAGCTGGAATGATCTCAATCTTCATCTTCTTGATTAATGTGCCTTGTACATTGTTAGGGTTTAACTGATTCTTACTATGTGATCATCCCTGACAATGACATGAAGTGTATGAGAACCAAAATAAAGGAAAATGATGCAATTGCATGCCTAAATTAAGAAATGCCTAAATGCAATTCCCAAATCATATTGTAGTATGCAAAACCTAAGATCTAGGTGTGTTTTTAGGCATAATAGCGATGATAAACTAGTGTTTATCAGTGTGCTCCTCCTCCTTGGGGTGGAACCAAGGCCAACCAAGATGAGGACGATGAAATCTTGTGCTTCCAAGTAATGTACCTCACACCGCAAAAAAAAATGAATGAAAAATAAATCACCAAGAATCAAATGTGAATACAAATATGTTTGTGAGTCTATTAGACTCATTGCCTCCCCGGCAACAACGCCATTTGAACGTGAGATTTATGCTTATTAGGATACGGATAAAATAATGTCGTTGTATTTTGTATGGTGGAACATCTTGGATCAACAAATGTTTAACTCTAATCACGAAAGTTAGGTCGTCTCCACAGGGAGGAATGAACCTGATAAGACTATTACTTGGCATTCACGTTCAAGAACGATAGTGAGAATAATGGAGAGATTATTTCACTATCATAGTAATAAAGAGAGAGAGGACAAGGAGAAAGATGTCCATTATAATATTTAAATAAATAATTAAATAGTGCTTTCAGTCCAAAAATCAAAACCCAACTAATACCTCCCCCATTGAAGCAAAATAAGGGAGGAGGTTCATTTGCACATAGCCGCACGTATGGGAGGAGTTCAAGTCGGTGGCGACGAGTCCGGTGGTGGTCGATGAGTTTGATGATGGTTGTGTGGCTTGGGATGGTTGGAGGTAGAGGCTTGGCAACAATGATGATCAACGGCGATGGGTGTTGTGGTAGGTGGAAGAGCTGTCAGTGAGGCAGCGAGGACAGCAAGGGTTGATGGCGAGCACGAGGCCGTCACTCTAGTGGTCATGGCGAGGATTGGGGTGACCGGTGGCAATGGTGAGGCAACGGTGAAGGTGGGTTTTTGGTGGCTCAAAGGAAGAAGATGAAGAAAATTGAAGAAGATCAAGGGGAAGGGGTGTAGTTGGTGACAAGGGTCTATGAGATGGTGGCGTAGGTGTGGCTAAGGACGATGGGGTTGTTGGCAGCAACAGAGGTGGCCGGTGATGGTCAAAAGAGGTGAGGGAAATCGGTGGATGTTGGGTTCTTCATGGGGAAGAAGGTGAACAGTAGGAGGAAGGGTGGAGAAGAGAAAGAAGAACTAAGAGAAGAGGAAGATTTGGGAGGGGGGGAGGTGCGTGTGATTGTTGTGGCGAGATGAAGGTGGTGCACTCTGTCACCGTGCACCACTGCATCAATGGCGAACGATGGAAGTGATGGAGGTGTCGAGGTGGTGGTGGCCCGCAGTGCACACTCAAGTTCCACGATGTACGCACTCAGTATGGTGGAGAAGGAGCAAATACAGCTCGACGGTGACCCTTCACTTCAGTTCGCTTTTATCTTCCCGTCCAAGCCTCCTTGCACCTCAATCATCCCTTTGCTCATGGTGCTAGTCACTGCCTTCCAAGAATAGCTGCAACCACAAAAGGAAGGGCAATTGAGATGTTGCTAGGCACGCGCAAGAAAAAATGGCGAGGGACACGAGGATTTTCCCTCGTGAATAGAGTGGGTCCCATGTGGACATCTTGCAATCTCACCCTTCATCCATGCATAATTCTATCCCACATCCAATTGAATTTCTTTTCCCTGCATTCATCAAATAAATACATAAAAATATATAATTAAATGTAAAGTGGGCAAACAAAAATATACGCAGGATAAAATTAATTCCCACTTAGATCTAGGGAATTAGAAACCAAGAAATTGTAATTAAGTACTTAAGCCAATTCGTGATACACTAAAGTGGACCTATCACCTATCGTCATGAAAGGCCAATCAAGGAACTCTCTCACTCCATTCTTGTATCGAGAGTAATTTGAATTCCTCAAACTAATTCAAGACGTGTCCATGATAATCTACAAAAACAAGAGGAAACCACCTGATAAGTCTATAATATTTCATGATAAAATGCCTATTTATGCATGTCCTAGGCTAGCTAGCTATATCTAGTAGTGTAAATAATGCTTAATAGCATCATTATGCATTTAGAGTAGATTGTATGTATACTAATTCTCCCATCTTAATGGCTAGGGCACAGGGTGATGTGAATTCAAGCTTCAAATGACAAATCCAACTGTACGGATGGATTCGGATCTAGGATCTAGTCCAACCGTGCAAAAATCGACCCAATTAGACATTCGTAGTGCCACCTACAAACCAATGAAGATGGATGGCCAGGATGGTGCCATGTGGCACCATCCCAGCCACCCAAAATCATCTTCAGCTCGTTGTCCCTCCTCAAAGGCACTTCCATCGTGACCGTGAAGCCACGTCGCCTCAAGAAAATTGCATCCATTTGATAATCCGCCGACGTAGCACAACGATTGCAAGTGCCACTCTCAAAATGCAAGCTCAAGTTTGAGCCTCACCAAGTGCACCTCTTGGTGTAGGCTCGAGAGAAATTCAACTATGCAATTTCCATCACATGGTGCTAGAGTTGCCAGGTTATGCAATAGCGTGAACATGCGATTCAACACACACGTTAATGCTAACGATCCTGAGGCATGGGTCTGCATCACAATCTAGTCCACATCTATGGACACACTCTCCTGGCAAGTTTGAGGATCAATCTTTTTCTTTAGATCTTGTCTTGCCACTTTGATTCATTTATTCTTTCCCTTTGTATATTATGCCTATTTGAAGGCACTAAACACATCACTTGTGTAGTCTATTTTTATCTCGGAATGAACCGGATCATCACAGAATTTAGGTGGTTTCCTGTCTACTCCGCTCCTTTTCATGCTGTTATTTTTACAATGAGGACATTGCATCATCTAGGCATGGGGGGCTAGATATTCATATTTGAATTATTTTTTCAATTCCATAGATTACTTTTATTATTTTCTCTTTATTATATATATATATATATATATATATATATATATATATATATATATATATATATATATATATATATATATATATATATATATATATATATATATATATATATATATATATATATATATATATATATATATATATATATATATTGAGAATTAGGAAAAGAGAACTTAGGCATTAGGAGTTTTTCAACTTTAGGAAATAATACAGTAGGACCTGAACAGTTAGGCTCTTCAAACCTACGAACATAATTAGCCCAGGCATCCACTAAAATGTGGACATGTTTCTTGAGTCCTTGCTAACTTAAAATTTATTTTAAGTGGTTAAATAAATTGGGGTGATAAGTATGCAACTTATCAACTCGCCTTCTGATTTGAGGGGACTTATAGTCAAGCATCTGCACACTATTTTGCACTGACTCACTTCTCAGGCAATTTTAATGGAAAATAGGTAGCTAATAAACTTTCTAAGGTGGTATGGCTGGCACGTTACTATGAGAAACTTCTCATAGCTGGGTGTCCAGAGCCTAGACACGCAACCCATTCTCTTTAATTGTTGCCTTTAGGTAAATCCTGGATCAGGGAAACCATTTGCTAAAAAAATAAAAGAATAAAAGAAAAAAATGAAAAATAGAAAAAGGAGAAAAAAATATAAAAAATCTACACTTCACCGCACGGGTATGGCTGACAAGTTGCCGTGGGTAACCCCTCATTGCCGATTGTCTAGAACCCAACCCACAAAAATGTACAAATAATTCCTAAGCACTTAAGGAGAAGTAGGAAGTAGAATAAGCCAAGGAGATATACACTGGGTTCGTCCTTGTGTTGACCCCTTAAAAATAAAAGTAGGAAAAAAGCTACCAGTGAAATAGATACACCTTTAGACAGAATTTTTGCTAAGGATCACAGAGGGTTATAGAAACTTGAGGTCCATTTTGAATGTCATTTAGTTAGTCTATCACATTTTCACAATAAGATGCTTAGAACTTTGAGTCTTTTCGAATCTTAGATGGGTTGGGTAGCTGTAGAAAGCTATCTCAAAACTCTAAACTCAAATAAAAAAATATTCTCTCTTTGTTATGCAAAATAACGTGATGACTTGGGAGGTTTGCATTTTGGCGGACACCTGAGTGCTATTGAGTCTTCATAGTTTAGGTCTTTAGTTGGCATTTCCTATTGTTGATAAATAACTTATGCCTAAATAATATAATTCTAATTCTACTTTTATACATAGCATTTAGTTTAGCTTTTCTAGGTGACAAGTTGATCTTCACTTTCGATGAAATTTTTAACATAAAATGTCATGTCGTTGTAATAATTTTGTGGTGAAAAATCAACTATCAAAACATTTAATAATTCAAAATCTAACCACGAAAATAGTTAGGTCGTCTCCACAGGGAGGAACTAGCCTATTAAAATGATTAATGATGCCTTGTCTATTTGAAACTATCAATGGGTACGCATTCGAACTCTTGCAAACTCATTTCCAACATAACTCATCATTCTATGCAATTAATTAACAATATGGGGAGTTCACATGCAAAACCACCTTAATAAAATATCATTTAAATAATGGAATACTATCTCTACAATGGCATTCACCATAAATTTTAATACCACCCAAAACAAAAGATTTTCTGTGGAGGCTTGTGCGCGCAGGAGGTAGGACTGCTGGTGGAGCGACTGCAGGTGACGATCAGCCGGAGTCTGAGCTTTGTGTTGGTGATCTCAACTTGGCATGAGATGGTTGGAGTAGGCAATCGAAGGTGGAGGATGACTGGTTGGAGGTGTTGCGCGTGTGTCCAATGTGGCCATGCATGGGTCAAAGGTGGCCGTGCGTGGCTACTGTGGTCAGCAAGGATTCTCAGGTGGTACTTGGAGTTGAGGTTGGAGGAGCCTCGATGGAGGTTCTGCATTTTGGAGACTTTGGGTTCTTCTTTGGGTGACAGGAAGGTGGCCGAGGAAGAAGAAAACGAAGAGGAAGAGGAGTTAGCAGCAGGGTTGAAGGCAAAAGTGGTGTGTGAGGGTGGGGACGATTGTGAGGTTGGTGGTGGTGGTCTTGGTGGGTTGCTGCAATGAGGGGGAAAAGTCGATGGTGTTGGGTTCTTTTAAGGAAGATGGTGAACAGTGGAGAAAGGGGGTGGTGATTTAGGCGCTGCACGTGCTGGAGAGGATGAGGCCGTGCACTGTCACCGCACAGTCGATTGCTGAAGAGTTCGTGGTAAAGTCAGAGTGCAAGCTGCATGGTCCACGGTGTATGCCAAGGGATCATGGTGGTGTTGGTGGAAGAGATCAGCCCCGCACCCAAGGTGGACAGAGCTTTTTATAGATGTTCCATGTTTGTTTCTTCTACCAAAATCTTCTCCAACAACTTGGCGAAGATAGTGAGTGGTTGGTATATGTTGCGGCTCAGAGGGATACCAGTGTGTGGTCTGCAGAAAAAAATAAAACTTGGTTATTTATAGAAAGACCCAAAACAATGCATGTAACGTATGCATTCCAACTAAACCATTACCTTTACATATGAATACCATGTATGATATATGCATGCAAGCAATTTTATAAACTAATCTATTTACATATTAAAGTATGTTATTGATGGTAACACCATCATGAGCTATAACTAGCTCAATTTGATCTAATTAAGTGAATAAAAGCTCCTACATATTTTTCAGAAGGTCTTAAGGGTACAAAACATTGATTTAAGAATATAAGAATATAGGGTTATTTCTACAAATTTACCATTCTATCACAAAAATAGAATAACCACGGGTTTTCTCAGGGGTTGAATAAAGGTCAAATGTGCTTTAGAGTCTATTAAGAGGGTTCATGCGGAACAAAATGGGTTTCTACGTGATACGGGAATTAATGGACATCTGAAACCATAAAAACAGACCCATCTAATTAACTAAGATTCCGATCAGGATAAAATTCACAAAAAAATATTCTCTAGGGTTTGTTACTTTCAATTTGACCATCAGAACCCGTCTTGACCCAAAACAGAGTCACAAACAGACTTTTGCCCTAATTTGGGTTTTTGCATAAATTACCTAGTCAAAAAAGATCAAAACGAAAATCCAACTTTACCATTGGATTCCTTAGGTCCAAATTAGGTTCGTAGCAAAATTTAGGCCCAATATGAAATCATATTGACCAAGTTTGCATTTTGGTCTTGTCTGATTATTTTTTCTCACACTCGTGGCCCTAACTTTCGAAAAATCTGCATTTGGGTCCCTAACTTCTATCATCTTCTTTACAAGCTGGTCCCTACCGCCATTGGTGTGAATGCACCTTGCTCCATCGAGATTCGAGCGGAGATTTCTCGCTCGATTCTCAACCAAACCTTCCCAAAATTGAATCAAAGATTCTTTGTGAAATTCCCTTCCACATGAGATCGATCTTGGGCTCCAATTCTTTCCCAAAAGGTCATGCGAACCTTCCAAAGGTTCGGGTATCTTATTTTGCGAAGTCTTTCCGAGCTTGGAACCTTCTTTCCAAGCTTGGAAAGGCCTCCAATGGCCTATAAAAGGCGCCCTATTGCATACCACACATCTTCAGCAAATCTTGGCAAGCCAAAAGCCCCTGAATCCCTTTCTCCGGCCACCAACGACTGCTGCTCCGGCAACTTCTTCGATCCCCTTCCTCCATCCGTCCAATGACCAAATTGGTCAATCCTCTCGACTCTCCTCTTCGTCGTGATCCTCCCTGGCCAAAGGGAGGTTGTGCCTCTGCCTACCTCGCCATCGCCACTCCGCCGATCTCTCCTTCAGCGCCTGTCTACCACAACTAGCCATCTCCACCTCTCTACCTCATCTCTAAGTATCTCTATCTCTCTCTCTATCTCTCTGCATCCTTTTCCCACTCTCATATCTCACCTCCGACCACCAACTCTCCCTCGACGCCCTTATCTTCATCCGCTCCGACGATGCCTACACGCCGCTACACCGCTCGACTCTTGCCGCTCTCACCGCCACGAGCTTCGCTATCACACGGAGGGCTAAAGCCCTCTGTTTATTTCATTGATTCGCCACTCCATGAGTCCCCCAAACACCACCCTCACCGCACCTCCGTTCTGACTTCACCAAACCTCCTTACACACTCACACACCAAACCGATGCCACCGCTGCACTCGCCGATCCTCAGCGATCCTCCTGAACATTTTAACTAGGGCTCATAGCCCGTACTTCTGTCTCAGGTATCTTCATCAGAGCTCCGCTGCTGCACCATCTTCTCTGCCTTTGATTGCTGCCTTCTAGTTGAGTTCCTCCTCACTTCCACGCCCAAACAACACGGAAGACTCTCGGGTTCATCTCCAGGCATCCACTTGGAGCCATCAGACATCCCTTCGATGCCAATTGGAAGCCCGAGCTATTGAAGACTGTACGCGAAAGAAGTAAGGTTTTTAGTCCGACATCATCCGCTATTGAGACCTGCGCACGACTTAAGTTGTTTTTGTGCCTCACTCCCATTGCCTCAGTAAGCATGGGGTGAGGTTCCTCTCCACGTGTGCTCACACGCCCTCGCCCGGGGTCACGCCACATGGGTCTAGGTTCTGATCTGATTACCCAGATACTCGGGTCCGCCTAGCATTACAGAGAAAGAAAAAGAAAGACAGGAGGTGGATGGGGGTTTTGCCCTTTACACCTCTCAACACTTGGTCCCTGAGAGGCTTTCATGCCTCTGTGTTGTGCTTGTGCCTCTCACTGAGGCTTGAAGAAGAGGCCATTGCCTCTGTTGGTACTCAGAGCTACGAGTTAAGGCATCCAACGCCTTGTGCCTTCGTCTGATATGCTGTTGTTTCTAGACTGCTGTTGCATTATTACTTATGTGGAAACTGATTGATATTCACTATTCAAACATATCCATTAATTGTGATTAAATTGTAGGATTAATTTGGTGATACAAATCACCATTTTAATCCTATCATTTTGCACTTTATTACTGAGCTTCATCTCTATATCATTTTTAATTAAGTTTTGATTGCAATTGCTCATATATTTGATTGAAACTGCGATCTTGAGATTCATATTTGCCACTTGCTCCCAACGAACGACCTCGGATTTCTTTCGAGTATAAATATTATCTGTTTTTCGCACTGATTCGATTTATACTACAATGCAATGATTTTAAAACCCATTTTAGAGAGACTAACATTTAGGCGCCATTGCCGGGGAGCAACACGCAACTTTGATCTCTTGATTACAATATCTGATTTGATGCTAACTTGCTCTATCTCTTTTGACTGTGATCTGTGATAGGGATTCATTGGAGGAAGATCAGTCACACATCAAAACACTCCAGGGGCAGATAAACTCCATCCACCCTCTCCTAAGCCCCTGATTCTGAAAAGTTAAAAAAAAGGAAAGAAATCAATTAGGGCACTTGCATTCTATTCTTAGAATAACCATCCAAGTTGCCTGATTTGATACATTCTAGAGAAACATTCCAACCCTGATTTGTGCACCTACTTAGGGTTCTAAGTTATCTAGGGCAATCACCTTCTTGCTTGAGCCCTAAGTACCATATTTGGACGAATTGAATTGGACCAATCAGAGCCAATTAGGGTTTCCAGTTTAGGATTTTAGAGACACACTTGCTTAATCAAGAAATAACCGTCCCAAACAGTGTGTGACTAAGCCTTGGTTGAATTGATCTATTCAAGAAAACCCTAAAATTAGGCTCTTAATTTCATTTAAACACTAAAAGAGGGACCTAAATTTCTCAAAGGACAAACAGGTGAAGTTGACCCACCTTGTTATGTTAACCAATCTTCAAATTAGGTCACCATACACTAAAACATCTTAAAGTTCAAGTGAAATCATAAGCACCCTTGCCCTTAACTTAAAATTGGTAGACTTAAGAGGTCAAGTCACCATTCTGGTCTACCTGGATCCTCAGTGACAAGAAAGGTCAGGTAGGGGAAACCCTGAACCCGTGGGGACGCTCTACTGTGTAGGGGTCTTTGCAAGACTTTCCCTTTCTGGCTATCAAGGTAATTCTCAGGTGGACAACTTTCTAACTTAGGGGTATGATTTGCCCCGAACCTCTATAGTTATCCCAAAATATTTAGGTATCTTGATTGGGTCCATCACCTTCTGTCCCTCATCTATTCCATCGGTGCATGCTCGGGAGGAGGTCCTTAAGACCACCCTTAAGGCCTCCATTAGTCATTCACTCTCATCGAGGTCAAGCCTCAACTTCCGTGTTTGTGCAACAACCTGATCACATTGACATATCTTCTGATTTAGAACCTACTTCCCCCTTATTAGCCATGGATCCCCGAGAAGATCAAACTAACCTTGAGCAACAATTCCATGATTTCTGAAATCAAATCAATGCCATCATCAACCCACCACCGTGTCCTCAAATGCGAGATCACTATAATCCTGTAGCGGTGGAGATCGAACCCCGAATCAACATTCTCGCGAGAGGACCCGAGGTGGATCTCAAGCCTAGCATGCTTCATATGACTCCAAAATTTCATGGCTTGAACTCCGAGGATCCTTTCAAGCACATCAAAAACCTAAAACATCTAGCCCACACTTTCAGGGCAGATGTGCAGAATCGGGACGGATTACTCGTAAAACTCTTCTCATTCTCTCTGGTCGACAAAGTTGCTCACTGGTTTCAGATTCAACCACACACGATCAACACATGGGGAGAACTTCAGACCACCTTCCTGCAAAAATTCTACCCCATTGGTCGTATAAACACAATGCGGCACCAAATCACGTACTTCTCCCAAGGAGCAGGAGAATCTCCACACGAGGCATGGGATCGCTTTCTAGATCTCATGCATAAGTGCCCCCATCATGGAGTTCCTAAGTGGGAACAAGTCCAATCCTTTTACCATGGGCTCCGTGACGACATTAAGCTATTTGTCAATACAACCTGTGGTGGTAGCATTATGGGTCAACATGAGGACACAATCTTGGAGATTCTTGAGAACATATGCGAAAACTCCCTGAACAATGAGTCACTGGGTGCGAAAACTCCCTGAACAATGAGTCACTGGGTGCGTACAACTGGACGTCCACCCATGCATTGACAAACAATCAAGGGGTACACGAATCCTGAGGCCATTCCGCATTCGTTGATCTAGAGTTGGTAGCCAATCAATTGGATAAACTCTCCATTATCAAAAAGAAGGTGGACGACATCACTCGTCATCTACATAAATCCACCTCTACACCTCAAAGCACATACGTGCACCAGCCTACAGGAAGGGAGGTTGTGCACAACATCTACCACTCCCCAGGGATGGATGCATATCCACCCCTATCTGATTATGGCTTCGAAGGCAACTCCAGGTCAGCCCACCACAGTTGGGGGAACTCTGAACCCCCGTACCCTGATTATCTTGGAGCCCCTCAGACCTGCGAGGATCTCCACGCCATCCAGAAAAATCCATTCTCCAATACTTACAACTCTGAATGGCGTAATCATCCTAACTTTTCGTAGTTGGGAAATAACCTGCATCTAAGACCTCAATTTCAACCTCGACCACAGGCTCTGCATCCTTATCAGCCCACCCAACCAAGGCCCACTCAAAATTTCCAATCTGGACCACCTAAGGAAGATCAGACATCTTTGATTCTTCAAACCTTGGTTGACATGCAAAAGCAACACAAAGAAGACATCACTGAACTTCGCAATCAAATGACCCAGTTGGCAAGTTCTTGCCAGCTTGGCACACTTCCTTCCTAACCTCTGCCAAATCCTAACAACATGTTGACCCAAAATCATGTTATAAACCAAATCCAAGGTCAAACATGTTATACCCAACCTAATCCAGCAACTCATACCTGCATGTTTTCTCTATCCACCTCAGTTGAGCCAAAACACACCATGACTTATCCAACCCCACCCCCACAGCCACAGCAAGGTCTGACTTTTCCCCATCCACCTCCCCACCATGATTGTGCTATGATCAATGTTATGAAAGAATAGAAACCCATCCCTAAAAATAGCCAATCCATTCCCCTATCCCAAGTCATGTCTCACCTCTACACTAAAAGATTGTCAGAAATTGATATAACGGGACCTTTGAGGAATGCACAAGTCACGATTCCACTACTTGATATCCTCACTCTTGACCCAACCTCACCTGACTTACCCAGAAAGGGGATGGAAGAACAATCACAAGGAAAGGTGGTATTGTCTGAAAATATAAGTGCCATAATCCAAAATAGTCTACCTCCTAAGAAATCTGATCCAGGCACCCCGCTAATTCCTTTCAATATCAATGATACAAACTTCAAGCGAGATGTACTGGACCTGGGCGCTTCAGTCAACCTCATCCCTACCAACCTATTTGAAAAATTACGGATCGGACAGCTAAAACCCACTCATGTCACTTTGCAACAAGCTTGTCGAACCCTAATCACACCAATTGGGATGGTAGAGGATGTGGTACTTAGAGTTAAAGATTTCAGCTACCTAGCTGATTTGCTAATTCTTGACATGGAGACACCACAACAAATACAGGATATGCCCGTGATTTTGGGAAGACCATTCTTGGACACTGCAAGAGCCATAATCAATTGTGAATCATGGCATATGACAACTGCCTCAGGAGATCAACATGCTGAGATTAATATTTTCGAGGCAATGAAAGGAAAATGCTTGACAGAACAACTAGGTTTTATACAGGACCTCATGACCATATCCTTAATAGAAAACCTAGAACCTGAACTGGAAACCTTTCACATCTTAGATGATCTAGTCGAGCATAATGACATGAGTACAATGGAGGCTTCCACCTTTGAAGTTGAGGATATACCCAGGAATGTCGAGAAACATGGTGACTGATCAGATTCAAAGTCCATGGATATGGAGACTTTTTGTTTTGAGGACCACCAGGAATCAGGATTGGCCGATACTGAGAGTGACCTTCACCCAGAATATGAATCCTTTACAGATTTCTAGTTTTATGATTCAAAAGGCACTCTCCAAGCATTCACTTTTGATTGGGAAGAATATTATAGGGAAAATTTGTTAGAAGACCCAATCTATGAGTCATTTCTTGAGGAGATAATCCGAAACCCAGAGGGAAAGAATCAAAATGACTCATCAGGTATCGATTTGATAGGTCATAGAGCACGAGAGGAACAATACATCTGGGATACACTAACTAGATCCATTTCTATTGAGCCTTGGAATCACCACAATCCTACTACAGAATCCCATATCACTATACCTTCCAAATGTTTCCTTTGCAAAAACTCAAGAAAGATCATCCAGAAACAAATCAGACTGACATATATCAGAGACATTTTGGAATGACTCTCCACCATACTTTGATACTTATCTATGGCCATCCAATTCTCATCCATCATGATCATATACTCTCTCAAAATCATTCATGCAGTCAATCACATCTCCCTGAACCTATTGCACCCTGTTGATGGCATTAAAACTTAGCGCTTAATGGGAGGCAACCCGTCATCTGTTTGAAAAACTCGAAACCCTTCTTGACACATCTCGTTGCTGAACTCATATTGCACTTTAGGGTTCGTACATTAGAACAGCCGACTCCACCTTTGGTACTCGTACCTGAGCTTGAAATTATCCACAACAGACATTCTGACCCGTCCACCCACACTTTGACCCTATTTTAATGTACGATCTAGGCTGAACTCGAACCCACCTAATTTACAATGAGGACATTACAAATAATAGGCATGGGTGGTATTAAAGTGCAAAATGCTGTGAGAATCACTTCACAAGAAAGGGTTTCATTAAACAAATTACATATTCCAAAAGAAAGAAAAAACAAAAAAGGAGGTTGAGGAAAAAGAAGAGCCATTTTTGAAAAAGAGGGAAGAAAATTGAAAAGAGAAGAAAGGGCACAAAGAAAAAGAAAAGAAAATTGAGTCCCTTAGAAATAATTTGGAACCTACCCACCTTCTAGGTTAGATCGAATGATGAATTAAGACCTGAAAAGCTAAAACTTAAGGGATTAGTGGCGAATACTGACCTTAGGCCTCTTGGATCTGTATTGGATTTAAACATTCACGTACCTGTCAAGATCCAAATTAATTCTCAAGAGGTTGGGGAAAATGCAAAGCTTATGTATTAGGTCTAAGGCTTAAGGAGTATTCGATCCCGTTAACTGACCTCTGGTTTACAGGACTCGGTAACTTAAGCACCCTAAATCACTCACAATCTGGTTCAGTGCACTCTAAAGTCAAAACCATGCTAAAAGGCATTTAATCTATTCTAAAAAAGGTCCTAAGATCTAGATTAGGAATGGCTCGAAAACACAAGTTGATTTGGATGAGTTCCCGGCGTAGAGAGGCAGGAAATTCCCCTCGAAGATGCACAATAACATATCGTCTCCTCGGTGCTTGTCTCCTAGGATATCTAAATATCCTACTGGGAACATGTAAGCACCTTGTGCTAGTTTAGATGCCATGGGTGGCATTATCACGAAATGTCAATTGCCAGGGTCTGGATTTAGCTACAGAATGCCATGGGCGGGATTATCCTAAAATCTCGAAAGCCAGGGTTCTGGGGGTTGCCATGGGAAGTTGTATCTCGAAGCATCGATTGCCAGGGACCCTACGAAGATTGATGGTAGGGGCAAGGAATCCGATACAGACCGTGTTTAAGGCTAATCTGAGGATGGATCTAAGGAAAAATATAATGAAAAGAAAAGAGAGAGAAAGCTCTCCACAAATCAATTTCTCCTATGTCTCTCTCAAAATGCACTGGCAAACTGAATCAGACTAACCATGTTTCAAGCACGGGTGCTTTAACCACTAGGTTCAACAAACCTTAAGTTAGTTCCTGTAGGCCTTAGAAACCTTCGTGGCAGACTAAGGCGAAAGCTATTCAAGTCTAGATCTTGGCTAGTACTTGAGTACCTCTAGGCCTATTCCAAGAGATGGGGCCTAATAAGGCATCCTGACGGTTAAATCCGACCTAGATAACTGGTTCAATTTAGATGATTTTGCTAAGGGACTAGCAAAAGCTAGGCATGGGGGTATGATGGGAACACCATCATGAGCCATAACTAGCTCAATTTGATCTGATTAAGTGAATAAAGCTCCTACATATCTTTCAGAAGGTCCTAAGGGCACAAAACATTGATTTGAGAAGAAGACAAGAATACAGGGTTATTTATGCAAATTTACCATTCTATCACAAAAATAGAATAATCACGGATTTTCTCAGGGGTTGAATAAAGGTCAAATGTGCTTTAGAGTCTATTAAGAGGGTTCATGCGGAACGAAATGGGTTTTCACGCGATACAGGAATTAATGGACATCTGAAACCACAAAAATAGACCCACTTAATTAACTAAGATTCCAGTCAGGATAAAATTCACCTAAACCCTCCAAAATTTATAGAAAAATATTCTCTAGGATTTGGTACTTTCAATTTGACCATCAAAACCCATCTTGACGCAAAATAGAGTCACAAATAGACTTTTGCCTTAATTTGGGTTTTTGCATAAATTACCTAGTCAAACGAGATCAAAACCAAAATTCAACTTCACCATTGGATTCCTTAGGTTCAAATTAGGCTTGTAGCAAAATTTGGGTCCAATATGAGATCATATTGACCAAGTTTGCATTTTGGTCCTATCTGATTACTTTTTCTCACACCCGTGCCCCTAACTTTCGAAAAATATGCATTTGGGTCCCTAACTTCTATCATATTCTTTACAAGCTGGTCCCTACCGCCATTGGTGTGAATGCACCTTGCTCCGGTGAGATTCAAGCGGAGATTTCTCGTTCGATTCTCAATCAAACCTTCCTAAAATTGAATCGGAGATTCTTTGTGAAATTCCCTTCCACATGAGATCGATCTTGGGCTCCAATTCTTTCCAAAAAGGTCATGTGAACCTTTCAAAGGTTTGAGTATCTTATTTCGCAAAGCCTTTTCGATCTTTAAAGCTTCTTTCCAAGCTTGGAAAGGCCTCCTATGGCCTATAAAAGACGTGCTATTGCATACCGCACATCTTCAGCAAGTCTTGGCAAGCCAAAAGCCCCTGAATCCCTTTCTCCAGCCACCAACGACCGCTGCTCCGGCGACTTCTTTGATCCCCTTCCTCCAGCCATCCAACGACCAAATTGGTCGGTCCTATCAACTCTCCTCTTCGTTGTGATCCTCCCCAACCAAAGGGAGGACGTGCCTTTGCCTACCTCGCCGTCGCTACTTTGCCGATCTCACCTTCTCCAGCATCGGTCTACCACAACCGGCCGTCTCCACCTCTCTACCTCATCTCTAAGTATCTCTATCTCTCTATCTCTCTGCATCCTTTTCCCGTTCTCATATCTCACCTCCGACCACTGACTCTCCCTCGACGCCCTCATCTTCATCTGCTCCGACGACGCTCTAGCGACGCCTACATGCCACTACACCGCTCAACTCTTGCCGCTCTCACCGCCACGAGCTTCGCCATCACACGGAGAGCAAAAGCCCTCTGTTTATTTCATTGATTCTCCTCTCCGTGATTCCCCCGAGCACCACCCTCACCGCACCTCCATTCCGACTTCACTAGACCTCCTTACACACTTACACGCCAAACCGACGCCACCGCTGCACTTGCTGATCCTCGATGATCCTCTTGAATGTTTTAACTAGGGCTCATAGCCTGTATTTCTGTCTCAGGTATCTTCATCGGAGCTCTGCCGCCGCACCATCTTCTTCGCCTCTGGTTGCTACCTTCCAGCCGAGTTCCTCGCTTCCATGCCCAAGTGACGTGGAAGACTCCCGGGTTCATCTCCAAGCATCCACATGGATCCATCAGACATCCCTTCGATGCCAATTAGAAGCCTTAGCTGCTGAAGACTATATGCGGAAGAAGTAGGGTTTTTAGTCCCACATCGTCCACTGCTGAGGCCTGCACATGACTTAAGTTGTTTTTGTACCTCACTCTCGTTGCCTCAATAAGCACGGGGTGAGGTCCCTCTCCACGTGCGCTCACATGCCCTCGCCCGCAGTCATGCCACGCGGGTCTGGGTTCTGATCTGATTACCTAGATACCCAGGTCCCCCTAGCATTACAGATAAAGAAAAAGAAAGACAGGAGGTGGAGGGGGGTTTTTCCCTTTACACCTCTCAACACCTGATCTCTGAGAGGCTTTCGTGCCTCTGTGCTGTGCTTGTGCCTCTCACTGAGGTTTAGAGAAGAGGCCTTTGCCTCTGTTGGTACTCAGAGCTGCGAGTTAAGGCATCCAACACCTTGTGCCTTCGTCTGATAAGTTGTTGTTGCTAGACTGCTATTGCATTGTTACTTACATTGAAACTGATTGATATTCACTATTCAAACATATCCATTAATTGTGATTAAATTGTAGGGTTAATTTGGTGATTCAAATCACCATTTTAACCCTATCTTTTTTTCACTTTATTACTGAGCTTCATCTCTATATCATTTTTAATTAAGTTTTGATTGCAATTGCTGATATATTTGATTCAAATTGTGATCTTGAGATTCATATTTGCCACTTGCTCCCAGTGAATGACCTCGGATTTCTTTCGAGTATAAATATTATCTATTTTTCACACTGATTCGATCTATACTACAACACAATGATTTTAAAACCCATTTTAGAGCGATTAATGGTTATGTACATGTAAACATTAATCTAATATCTAATCATTTACGTACTCGGTTAGCCCACAAATGTTATCTCATCACTAGGGACTAGTAAACAATAGGCATGGGGGTGTGATAAGTCTATAATATTTCATAATAAAATGCCTATTTATGTATGTTCCTGGCTTAGATAGCTGTATCTGGTAGTGTAAATAATGCTTAAAAGAATCATCATGCATTTAGAGTAGATTGTATAAATTGTATACTAATTCTCCCATTTTAATGGCTAGGGCATAGGATGATGTGAATCCGAGCTTCAAACAACAAATCCAACCAAACGAATAGATTCGAATCAACGATCGCAGCCCAACAGAGCAAAAATCGAGCCAATTCGACATCCGTAGCTCCACCTATAAGCCAATGAAGATGGATGGGTAGGATGGCAGCACGTGACACCATCCCAGCCACCCAAAATCATCCTTAGCCAACTGTTCCTCCTCAAAGGTGCTTCCATCATGTGATCTGGGTCATTAGATGTCCATCAAACGATTACCGTGAAGCCACGTCGCCTCAAGAAAATTGCATCCACTCGACAATCCGCCGCCATAGCTCAACGGTTGTGAGTGCCACTCTTAAAATGCAAGCATGAGTTCAAGCCTCATCGAGCGCACCTCTTCGTGCAGGCTCTAGAGAAATTTGACCCTACGATTTCCATCACACGATTTTACAGTTTCCACATTGCGTAATAGCGCGGATGCACAATTCAACATGCACACTAATGTGTGATCATACGTACACTATACACATTGTGAAGCATGACCTCAAGCCCTCTTAGCCCTCTAATCAGCGATGGACGGTCCTCCCTCGCTCGTGCCTCGCTTGTGCAATCTTAGCGAACGATGAGTGCATGATCTGGGCCGTCCATCTACGATGCAACGGCCTTCGCCTCCCCTTCACAGCAATAGCAGGGGCACAGCTATGCCAACGCAATGTGCATGCAGCAGCTAGGCAATGTGTGAGCTGTGTGCACATGGTGTGTGCACACCATGCGTGATTTGTGCCAAATGATTTGGCATGAGCCTATAAAAGGCCTCCTTCACCCCCTTTAGCCCCTTCATATCTTCCTACTCTTTCCACACCCTCTCCAAAGCTCAATGAGCTTGTCTGAAGCCCAGGATGCTCCACTAGAGTCAAAAAATAATTTTTATTCCATCTCTCTCATCCCCATTCGTGGAGCACTTGTGGTCATCTTCTCACCCTCCTTTGGGAAGCAGATCCCGTTGTGACGCCGCCCTGCCTCACCCCCAATTCTTCCAGCTTCATTCTACCTCCTCTAATTCCTCACCACCCACTTTTGGGTGCTCCGTCAACGTGGCTCGTCCCCCAAGCAACCGTCAAGGGGGATTCTTCTCTCTCTTCTCTTTTATTCACTTTCTAGAATAGTTTTATTTTCTGAAATTAGATGTAATGAACATTACTCTGTTTTATTCAAATAATTATTCTCTCTTTCTCTCTCTCTCTATCAATGCCTCTCTCTCTCTAATATTCTATAAGTAGATTCGGGTAGCATAGAAATTTCTCAACCTAATCTCTTGCTATAAAACACCAAAAAAATTAGAAAATCACAAAATACCAAAAACAAAAAAAATAAATGTGGATTTTGATTAATCAAACATTCACCTCCTTATATCCAACCTGGGACTCACCTAAGTTTCGGTTATAAATTTTATTTGATATGTTGGAGTTTTCTACGAAAATACGACGACACAGGTTTCTCTTTCCTAAGACCCTAAAATTGATTTCTTCACACAAAAATTTCTCGACAATCGCCAACTAATAATCACAATTGGATGTTAACGAGGTGTGTATTTTAATGAAGATTTTCACTTGATAACCCATTCTTGAAGATTTGATCATAACATTACTTGTTACATGCAACTAATGTCTGGAGAAATTTCAGTAACATCTCCTTGCACATCTCCAGTATACTCCCAAGACTAATCTTAACTTGATTCCCTTTAACCCTAAATTAGGAGCACTTCAGGAACCTAGCTAAGATCAGTTAGTATATCAGCAAAGAGTGAGAAGATGTGACCAAAATTTCTTCAGACATTAGTTACATGTGATCACGAATTTTTGTGTGGTTTGTAAAATTAGAGTTTTATCGTTGTAACGTACAAAATCGATCAACTCTTAAATTTATAACTTAGGCAGTGGGGTATCTAGGGTCGTCCAAGGAGGCCATTGTTTGCAAATCAAATCCCTTGCTTGGAAATGAAAATCAACTTTCTTTTTGGTGTTTTTTATATATGATTTTTATAGGTTTTGAAATAATAGCAACATGCGAGTTTTGCTGATAGCGGGAAAATAACTAATACCTATTTTAATAAAGCTAACTCTAAGGTGACAGGTAGAACCTCTCCCCAAGCTCACCCTAGGCACGTGGAGGCCTAGAGTAATTAGGGAGAGGGAGTGAAACAAATGCTAGGCAAAACTTGTAAAAAGCTATGCAACAAAAAGTAAGAGAAGGCAACTTGATTTAATGAAAATTGTCTACACAAAACCTATAGAGGAATGCTTCTACTCTACTTGAAAATAGAAGAAAAATAAAACACAAATCCTCTAGATAAAATGGTGAAGAGGAGAGCTTCTTGCTCCAAGACAAGTAGCTCCTTGACTTGAAAAGACAACTCCTTCTAATCCTTCCTTGAGATGCTCCTCCAAATGATGTCCTCCAAGGTGGAAGCTACCACCTTCAATCATCTCCTTCAAGGGTGGGCGTGCACACCCTTGCTCCTCCTTTCCTGGCCATCCTCCTAGTGGGGGAGTGCTCCTCCTCCTTGGCGTGGCACAAGGGAGAAGAAAAGGGGGAAGATGGAACCAAGGGGACAGGTAGGGTGCCCCCATAATCTTCTTCTTCCTTGGCCGTGGGTATGGTGGTTGTAAGGTGGAATTATACTAAAGGGAGGATGACTTTTTTAGTGGAATGTGATGGGTTTTTATAGAGGTGGAAGGGGGTAGGGTTGGCGTGAATAGGTGAGGGATAGGATTGATTCTAGAGGTGGTTATGGGTGGTTAGGTTGACCCTAGGGCTAGGGTTAAATGGCGCCAAATGAGGGGGCACAAAGGGGGCTAGTTATGGCTTTGGTATCCCTTAGGATTAGCACCAAAATGGGCCTTCTAGAAGGCTATTAGGTGGTGCCATCTTAGGGTTCTAGAAGAGGGGTATGTGGATGGCTAGGATGGGTTATATGGGTAGGTGTAGGGTGGATAAAGGGGATGAAAGTTTGAACCAAAAGGGAGGTGGTTAGGGTTAGTTTTGGTGCCAACTTTTGGTGTCTTTTGGTGGTTGGTTGAGGGGTGAAAGGTGGTGAAGGTGGTGGCGCCAAAGGGAGTAGGGTGGAGCTAGCTAAGGTGAGCTAGGTAGGGCTTAGTTGGTGGAGCTAGTTAGGTAGGGTTTTAGGGTGGTGAATGGCCAAGGGAGCTAGAGTCTAACTAAGCTAAGCTAAGCTAATCTAGCTTAGCTAGTAATGGAGTAGAGGAGTAGGCAATAGGAGCTAGGGTTTGAGGAGAGGAGTTGGATAGAAAAAGTCTAGAGCTGAACTGGAGCTGGCAGCTGCTGAAGTGGGTGGCATGGAGCTACTTTCGTTGGCTTAGCTTGCTAGTTCTTTGCTAGCTGCTAAGCCAAGCTAAAGTAGACTTGCTTCTACCAAAAGGAGCTAAAGTGAGCTGGTTGAGGTAGCTAAGGTAGCTTAGCTCAACTAAGTTGAGCTAAGCTGAGTCCCCAGGAGTTGGACTTGATCTTCCTAAGCTGAAATGAAGTCATCTTCAGCTAGCTAGAGTTGAGTGAAGCTGGATCAAGCTGGTCCTGAGCTGAGGTGAACTCCAGTCAACTCAGCTGAGCTAGGTAGAGCTCCCTATGAACTAATGGGAGCTGAGATGAGCTAGACTCAGCTAAGTTGAGCTGGATCTAAGCTGACCTAAGCTAAAATGAAGTCATCTTCAGCTGGCTGGAGTTGAGTGGAGCTAGATCAAGCTGGTCTGAAGCTGAGGTGAACTCCAGTCAACTCAGTTGAGGCAGCTAGAGCTCCCTGTGAACTAATGGGAGCTGAGATGAGCTAGACTCAGCTAAGTTGAGCTGGATCTGAGCTGACCTGAGCTAGGGCGAGCTAAGATGAGCTCTCTTTAGTTGCCATTCAGCTGAGATGAGCTGAATGGAGCTAGGATGAGCTAACCCTAGTTCAGGTGAGCTGGATCAAGCTGAGTTTTAGCTGGTTTGAGCTCCTCCTTCACCAGTTGCCTTCCTGAGTGCTAGAGTTCTAGAGATCTGGCAATCTGCTTATCCCTAACACTCACAAAAACATATCAAAAACACAATAAAAAATGAAATGCATGCCTAACCTAATTAATGCCTAAATGCAACCCAAAAACCCATTTGCGGAGCAAAATCCTAAGGGCCAGATTTGTTTTAATGCATAAGAATGATGATAAACTGGTATTTATCAACATGCAACAAGTAACACCTAAGTTGTAATCAAATCTTCAAGGACCCTCCCTAGTTTTGGGCTTCACTGAACTAGGGGTGATCACGACTTATGGCATGTTATAAAGTCAACACATCACGCATGTATGTGAGGTATACATACATTAACGCACTATGTGTATTACATGATCGTAAGTCTCGAACGGGAGAGTATTTTGACACAATTATCCCCTCCTGCAAAAGTCTTGAACGAGAGAGTATTTTGACACAATTATCCCTTCCCACAATGTATAACCTAAGGATTAGAATTCCTATTGTTTATCCTCATGTGCATCTACATTTGTGTAAGTGTGTGTATTTATAAATTCATTAAGAAGGAAAAAATTACAATAAAAATAAATAAGTTATAAACATGAAACAAATATAATCTTAAAATTTTTAAGTAATCCTTCCTCTCTTTACCTCCCCTCCCTTCCCTCCTATACCCTACCTCTCCTCTCCACTTTTTTCTCCTCTCTTTCTCTCTCCTCCCTATCCCTTCTCTCCTTCTCTTCCTTCATATTCCCCTTTATGTATCTCCCCTACTCTTCATATATTTCTCTATTATCTTTCCTTTTCATATCCCTCCTCTCCTCTCCTACCTTCTTCCTAGGTTCCCTATCCCTCTTTCTCTCCTATATAATTATTTCTCCACTCTTTTTCCCTCTCTTCTCTCTTTTCTTCCTCCTAACTACTTAAATTATTAAAAATTTAGGTAGAACTTCCCCTGCAATATAAGTTTGTTCCCATAATAAACATTTAGAAATTAATCAAATAAACATCCAAAACTAAGTAGGTACACCTCACAATGATTCAGACAAATTCATTCAATTAAATCATGTGAGTACGCCCCACATTCTAAATTGATCGAGTACTTTAGAACTTGCATTTAATTGTAAAATAAGTGCATGCATTAGAAATTGGGTTTGCATGATTTCCATGTATTTATATCCTTTCTTTGAGTAAAGGTTAATATTTTACTCAAAAAGGGTCATCAACCCAAAATGTACATTAAGAGGTTACAACATAGCTTAACTGTAGAAAAACAATCAAACAAATTACAACAAGTTTACGTCTCTATTAATAGTTTCAGCAAGGAGTTTATAAGGAGGAGCTTCACCATGACGTCTCTTGTTACACCCTTTCCAAATGTGCCAAATTGAACCTGCCAAAATCTTCCAAAAAAATGGAGCCATGTGAGATGAAGATGGAGCCATATCCATTGAGAGATGTGGGCAGGGCTCGTGCAAATGGAGATGCTGAGATAGATAGTTCCAAATCTAGAAAGAATAATCACATTGGAAGAAAAGGTGGTACAAAGTTTCTTCATCTACTGTGAACAATGGGCAAGAAGTATCAACATAAATTCCCCATGTTGCCATTTTTTCTATCGTAAGAATCCTCCCCTTTAAGGCTAGCCAAAGGCAAAATGCCCATTTTGGGTGGATGGAGTAACTCCAAACATTCTTCCATATAGGCCTCTCCTCTCCTTTTTGCTTGAGAGAGTCCCATACATTGTGGGTGTGCAACCTACCATTAGCTTTTGTGGGCCATTACCAATGCTCATTTTGATGAAATAAGGCCATAAAGGTGCCCCTGGAATCAATCAATGCATGCCAAATTTTTGAGTCACCCACCTTTTTTGGGATTGTGATATACTCTCCATATCTTATCCTCATCCAGTCTGTCCATATGGATTGATTTTGAGATGTGAAGCGATATACCATTTTAGAGAAAGCCAGGTTTTGTAGCTCCACATAATCACATAACCCAAGCTCATCTTCTTACTTTGGTTTGCATATGTCACTCCATATGACTATGTAGGACTTCTCATCCCATATGAAGACTGCAACAAGTCTTCGAATCTTATGTAGAGTCCTCTTCCTAATAAAGGAGGTATTAAGCCAATATCTAAGTAACCCCTCAATAGCCCATTTGACCCAGTAAACTCTGTCTATGCATGACAATAATTTTTTCCTCCATCCCTGTAGTAAGTCTTTCACCTTGTCTTCCAAAGTAGTGTTAAGATTGTAGTTCTTCAAAGAGTAGCGACACACCAAGATAACAACAATGCAATCTCCCCTCACGAAGGCCAATGGTGAGACAAATAGACAGTCGCCTATTGCATTTACTGGGAAGGAAAATTCTACTTTTTGCACCATTAAGCTTCAATCTAAAGACTAAGGCAAAGGCATTCAGAGCATCCCTGATGGCTCAAGCTAATTTCAGATCTCTTCTACAACATATTATAATATCATCGACATAGAATAAATGCGATTGGAAGGTGGCTCCTCTAACCACGGCCCTTAAGAGATCCCAACATGTTGCTAATGATCAAGCATGATGGGAAGAACATTCATGCCTATAACCAAAAGAAGGGGAGATAGAGGATCTCCTTGTCTAAGACCCCTCCCATTAGTAAAATAGCCAGAAGGACATCCATTCACAAGGGGGGAATAATGAGGATTCCAAATGCACATTTTAATCTAATGAATCCAAGTTGGGCTAAAACCATGTGATTGGATGACCTAAAGCATGAATCCATGATTGATAGTGTCAAAAGCCTTAGAGAGATCAATTTTTGCACACATTCTACTAGATTGCCCAACAGAGTTGAGGCCCTTCCTAAATTCTTAAGCAAAGAAAGTAGAATTCACAATGGAGCACCCCTTAAGAAAAGCGGACTGATTATGCCAAATAAGAGTAGGAAGGGCTAAGGCAAGGCGATTGGCAAGAATCTTAGTAATAACCTTACATAATGTATTGCAACATGCTATGGGTCTAAAATCTTTAATAGTAGAGACATTGGGGGATTTGGAACTAAGGTGAGAAAAGTATGATTAAGCTCACGAACCATAACACCTCCATGAAGGAAAAAGAACCTTGCCCCAACAATGATGTCTTTATAAATGATGCTCCAAGCTCGTTTGAAAAAATAAGCATTGAATCCATCGGGCCCTAGGGCTTTATCAGGGTTGATATCCCAGAGGGCATTTTTGATTTCCTCATCACTAGGAATGGCAATGAGCCTCACATTCTCTGAATTGGATAGTTTGGCATTGGACGGTCATGTAGCCAGAGACGTAGGAAAGGAAGAGGTATCAGCCGTAAAAAGATTGTAGAAAAAGGTGGAGGATTCTTTTTTGAGATCTTCTTCACAGTCAATAATCTCCCCTTTCTCATTAAGGAGTCTAGTGAGTGCATTAGAATTCTAGCGCACACGTGTGGCAGTAGCAAAGATTTTAGTGTTGTAATCCCCCTATTTAAGCCAAATACACCTGCTTTGTTGACTATAGTAGACCTCCTCTTCTTTTCTAAGGGAAGATAACTCTTTTTTGACCCAGGCTTCCTCAAAATGGAGATAATCATCAAGTGGGTTTTCCCTAAGACTGGTGTGCAAATTTTCCAGCTCCATAGACAAATCAGCAATGCACCTTGGTCTCAACCTATCTTCTTTTTCCCAAGCTTTCAAAGCAACTTTCACCTTTTTTAGTTTAATAATGCAATGAAAAAGAGGGTTGCCATCAACATTTGTATTCCAAGCCTTCTGCACCACCTTAAGAAAATCATCCCTCCCCCCCAATAATTTAGGAAATGAAAAGGATGTTTCCTATGTTTGGAAGGTGTGAGGCTTAGAAGCATGCATGCATGGTCACTGAGATTCGAGGGGATGTAATCCAATCTTGTTAACGAGAACATATCTAGCCAATCCATGTTGGGTAAGTCGCGATCCAGTTTGGTTGCAATCCTCTTGTCTGTAATACCCATATTAGACCAACAGAGAAGGTTGCCATGAGTAGAAATCTTTGCAAGTTCACAATCTATAATACAATTATTGAAACTTTCCATGCCTGTGAATGAGTGAGAGTTCCCTCCAGACTTCTCAAAACAAAATCTGGTAGTATTAAAATCACCTGTGGAAATCCATAGTCCAGTAATGAATAATTTGTGCCTTCTTAAAGAATCCAAAAGTGCAGCTCTAGAGGAGACATCATTTCTTGCATAAACAAATGAGACGTGAATAGAAAGGCCCCCTTGTTGAGGCAAGAGACAAGTATGGCCTAAATAGATTCTTTTAATATATTAATATTCAAAACATCTGACTTCCATAGCAGGACAATCCTTCCATTGTGATCGGACCTCCTAAGTGATCAAAGGGTCCGACTCAACGATCTAAAGGCAAGCAATCACAATGAGACAAGAGGGTTGGTGACCTAGTTCAACCATGAAAGGGTGTACATCTGGGGGAGGGTGATGCTCCCTAATATTCACTACCAAGAAACGATAATATAATCTCTCTGTTTTCTCTTGGATTGCCTGAGAGAGGGCCTCTCGTAGCTATTTATAATGCTGGGATTGGTCCTTTTGCGAGATCTTCTAATCAGATACACCCATTGCCAAGGTATGTATGTTGTCAAGTTATTAATTACAGTGGCCATGCTATTATTTATTGATGATATGGCCATGTTGGACTTTTTTCGTCATCTCCTTGTCACCGGTTGGTGTTGGATCCTTAGGCAAGTTGGGTTTCCCAGACCTGCCTATATCTAAGCCCTTCCGAGTGTAGGCAGGTCGGATACACACTTTTGGGTGGTCGGACCTCTTATTGGGCTTTCCACAGAGTTTTAAGTCCAAGGGTGCTTTTTGCCCCTCATCATATGTCCCTTACTCTCTAGCTAGTGAATGTTTTCTAAGAGAATAACTGAAGTGGTTAAAACTCTATGGTAGGTGATGCCCCCAAATGGTGCCCTAGCTTTTTTGTTTAGGTGGGGGAGCATTTGTTATGGAGTGGGAATTGCAATTTTAAGCAGCCAAGGTGCTCTTAGTGTTATCGTCTTTGGAGAGACAATTCTGTAACAAAGAGGTGGCTTTGCCAATAAGGGGAATGTGGACTCCTATTTTCTTTGTCGGTCGGCCTTAAGAGGCGATGTGAGTCACGTTCACCTGTTATGTTGCCGGCCTTAAGAGGCAGCTTCAGGCGTGTTTGCCTACTATACTAATGACCTTTGGAGGCGGCTTTAAGCACGTTTGCCTATTATACTACCAGCCTTAAGAGGAGGCTTGAGGTGCATCGACCTATTATATTGTCGGTCTTAAGAGGTGGCTTGAGGCATGTTCGCCTATTGTACTGCCGAATTTAAGAGGGGGCTTAAGGCATGTCTACTTGTTATACTTCCACGAGTAATGGCCAATTACTACAGGATTTAATTTGTCTTGTTCTATGACAAGACCGGCATTAATTGTCATCATGATGATGTGTAAAGGCCTAAAATACTACGCTTGGCAGGGATGTGACCAGCATTATTGTCGTGCGAGGTATGCGCGCATAGGCATTAAATGTTGGTAATGATTACCAAGGTATCCCTGCCTTAAAGGGGCATTTTTTGAAACCTGGCAGGGATGTGACCAGCATTATTGTCGTGCGAGGTATGCGCGCATAGGCATTAAATGTTGGTAATGATTACCAAGGTATCCCTGCCTTAAAGGGGTATTTTTTGAAACCTATGCCGTATCTACGGGATTTTGTTTTTTGAAATTTGTGCCCTGCAAAGGGGGAATCGCCCAGTACGAGGGTTATAAATAGGGGGTGTGGGGCATAATTAATGCCCCACCGACCCATTTGTGAGCACTCTTTATTGTTGGTTTGAGCTCTTTCTTCGCAGGAAAGGTGCGAGGTGGTGGTTCTTTCGGAACTTATTTCCCTGGTGAGTGTCAGAGATATTTGTGATGTCTGGACTCGCGAACAAGGGTAAGTCCCCATCTTCATCTGGCATCATGCCTGAAATGAGGTAGCTTTACACCTTTACTTTTGACTTTCGTAGTTGTTCTGCCATTAGGGCATTTTTGAGTGAGTACGGACTCAATGGAGTTCTGTTCCACCCTTGTGGGTTGCAGAACTACCTATGCTCAGATAGGTCTAAGGACTCATTCATCATTTGTAAATATGCCATTGAATATAGCATTCAGATTCCTTTGAACCCGTTCTTGTTACTACCGTCTGGCCCCCTCCCAACTCAACCTCAATTGTTGGCTGGTGTTGGATGCTTTTACCATTACCTGTTTCCATTTGTGGATTGTCCCCTACCTAGGTTTATTCCAGCTGCTTTTTAGTCTTATGCCCCTTAAGGTTAAAAAGGGGAAGCCCCCATCCGGTATTTACACACTGTACAACTGGCACATAAAGTATTGGATAGTTGACCTGCCTGATAGTTTGAAGGTACAGGACCGCCATTTTTTCTTTGTCCTTGATGACGATCACGGCGTCCCTTATATCTAGCAAGGTCCATTTGATAAGGACCTACTACCCAGGCCTAAGGAGCTTGATCCGACTGCTCAAGCGGATGCTGATAGGATAATTGACTTTGGGCCGATTGCCTGCTTGGAGCTCAAGTGGGAAGACGTCTGGGTAGCTTTGTCGTGGGTTGTGGATTCCTATCCTACGCCATGTAAGTAGGGGGAGGTGATAGCTTTAGAACGCATATCCTCCTCACTCGTTACTTAACGGCTTGACAATTCTATTGTTTGTTTACAACCTTTAGCTGGTTTGCTCTATCGAACACTCCCAGGCATCGAGGCAGTGGTTCCTCCCAACATTGATCGCACTATGGGGAGGAGAGGCCCATGGAGCAGAGTGAGGGAAGCCATTCCTCTCGCTCCAAGGAGCCCAAGAGGAAATAGGCAGGAGGGAGAGAGGAGAAGGTGGAGACCCCTTTCAAGCACCCAAAGAGGGGTCCTGAGAGTGATTAGCCGACACCATCAACTCGTGAGAGTTCGAGCGGGGCTAGGGGGGATGCCCTAGTGGATTTGCCCACTCCCACAAGTCCACCCAGACCACCAAAGGGATGTGTTATCCTCCACTCCCCGCCTACTGCTTCAGCAGAGAAGGCTCAGTCGGGTGGAGCAAGTGCATCCAATGCCCCATCCGAATCAACCGATGCCTTCTCTCGGCTAGTGTAGGAGGTGGCCATGACCGAGGGCTTCCTTAGTGGGAACATTTTTGCACAACTACACTATAGGAGGAGATCGACGGGGGCATGGATGCTGGTGGACCCTTTCAGCAGAGGGGGGGCCTGGGCTAATAGGGCAGACGATTGGATCCACTAAGGGATTTGTTCTAAAAGGTGCTGGTACAGGGCCCACACCCAGTTGAGTTGTCCCGATCCTGGTAGGTAGTTCAGGTGGATCAGGTGGTTCAGGTGGGGGGCTTAACATGGAGAGGTAGAGATAGAGCGATCTTCGCTTTCGTTGAAATTTTAAACATAAAATGACGTGTCGTTGTAAAGCTTTTGTTGTGGAAAATCGACTATCAAAACATTTAATATTTCTAACCACAGTGATAAGGTCATATCCACAGGGTAGAATTAGCCTATTAAACTAATGAGTGGTGCCTCGTTTATTCGAGAATATCAATGGGTGTGCCTAGTCATTAATGCAACTCATTTCCCACATAAATGCTTATTCCAAGCAATTGATAAAAAAATGTAGGTGTTTATATGCAAAATCACCACAAAATAATATTCCATTAAATAGTGATCTTGGTAATAGTAATCAACATAAATATTAATTTCTAACAAAATATAGCTCGTTCACCATAATTAATATGACATGCTTTATATCATTCATGAGAAACATTCAACTGCAAGTAATTTTGATTAAGTCAGAGCATGCCTATGCAAATTCACCTTAATTAATTAATTCATTAAATAACTGAATAGTGCAACCCATAATGGCATACGTTGTAAATTTTAATGCGACCCAAAATAGAGCACTTTTTCTCCGTGCTCACGTAAGGAGGAGGAGTCGTGGTTGACTGCAAGGATCGAGGGGGTGGTTCACCTTGACGAGGGCTTTGCGATGGCATAAGAGGCATGACCGATGGTCTCCGGAGGTGGCCGGCTGAAGCACTGGCGGTCGACGGCATTGAAGCCCACGCGGGCAACTATGGTTGCGTGCGCGAGCCACGCATGGCCTCGGTGCTCGGCAGGGATGTTGCGGTGCGCTATCAAGTCGAGGTTAAAGGTTGGCAGAGGTCGATCAAGGTGGCTGCAACCTTGAAGCTTTGGGTTCTTTTGCTTGATGTGTAGGTGGTGCGATTGGAAGAAGAGAAGAGGAAGACGAAGAGGAAGATGATGGTGGGGGCAGGGGTTTTGGCGGTGAGGGATGGTGGGTGTGTTGATGTTTGAGAGGAAGAGGGTGGCTAGATGAGGTTGCTGTGTGCATGGAGTTTTGGGTTCACGATGGAGAAGGTGGTGATGGTTGAGGGTAGGCGATGATGGTGGTGATGAGGGTCGTGCATTGTCACCGCACGGTTAGTTGTGGTGGACTTGCGGTGAGGATGAAGGTGAAGGGTCAAGCAGGTTCCATGGTGCTCACTCAACTCATGGCACACACCATTGACACAGTGCAGGCGAGAGGGCCACAGTGGTGATGTTAAGGGAGAAGGTCCCCATAATGGGAGAGGATGATGTCTCCATCCCACGGCTGCTGCACTTCTTATATAAAATCACCCGCTGTTGATTTCTTCCACCGAAAGTTCTCCAACCACTCCAACCACTCGGTGAAGATCACGAGTGGTTGGAATGGTAAGATCCGCCTGGCAATATCTTCATCAGACGTCTGATCAACACTTCAGACGTCTTAAAAAGTGTGGACATCAGCGAGTTCATGATGGCGGTTCCCAGATGTCCGACCTTATCTCCAGACGTCTTATAGACAAAAAAATGGACGTCTGAACTCTTCCACCTAATCTGCATCCATCAAATCAATTAAGTGTAAAATTGATGCATAAAATTATATGCAGACTAAGGTGAATTGCCATATAACTTCTAATTAATTAACTAAGAATAACTAATTAGAGAGTCCTTAGACCAAATAATGATCCACTAAAGTGGATTTATCAGGTAGCTCATCTGGCATTTGGAGGATACCATATTTTGGGCTGCCTCTTGGCCGAGAGGCATACACCTAAACCATGTGTTCTACTACTGCCTTCAAGCGGTAAGCCTTGTCTTGTTTTCCCTTTACTTATCCTTTAGGGAGGGATTTTCTCCTTATACCCACCCATGGTTCTAAGCAAGTCGAGCTTCTCCGGATGACTTTTGTTCCACGTGGCGGTGCTCCTGCCGACACCGCTGGGCTTGGTGGGTCCTTCGAGGCGGTTGAGATGACTACGAAGTGGGTCGTGACAGTTGGTGCATAAGCAATTAGGCACCACATTAGCCTTTATTGATGGTTTTGATGATGAAAAACATCTCAAGTAATTGAGATTAAAATTAGATCTTATGCATAGATATTGCAAGATTGATTTTCAGGTTGAAGCTCTTTTGACGAAATCTGAAACCAAGAAGAAGGAGGAGATCATGCTCTTCAAGTTTAGGTCTACTTGTATTATAAGAATTAAGTTATAATCTTTTATTCTTTAGAATGTAAGGAGAGCCCCAATCAGATCTCATATTAGCATAAACATAAGGTGTTCATATGCAATTCTCACAAGAATACCATACATAGCCTAAATAGGTCAAAGTATGATAAAACATATCCTTAGGTGTTAATAGATCATCCTAGAACCTCATAGGATCAACAAAACTAGTTTGGACAGTTAGAGTGCCTTTTACAGGCCATCTAACGTTTGGTATATGAGACCTAACATTAGGTAGTAAGGCTAGTGTCATTTGGAAGCTCTAGGGAATAACGAACTTTGCACTGAACTTTGTACCCAATGTTAGGTAGTTGACCTAACATTAGATAGAGGGTACCTAACGTTAGGTAGGCTATTTTGGGCTAAATTGAACACCTCCAGGAGATAGCGAACTTTTCACCTAAATAAGTACTTAACAGATAGTTCACTTAACTTTATATCACTTTTACCTAACGTTAGATAAAGTACTTTTAGAGCATATTTATTAACCATTGGCAAATCCAATTGGGAAACTTTTTAGCCATTGAAGAGGGGCCTTATGCACACCTAAACTAATCCATTCACCCTTCTATATATATGAGATGATTTCCCACTCTTTGGGATATATAGAAGAGATAGAACACTCCAAAACACACTCAAAAGTGCATTCAAGTTTACATTCAGCTAAACCATACATTTGGTGTTCTAGGAAGTAATTGAAGCTTTGATTCTCTGACCCACACTTGCTTGAAGCTTCATTACTTCAACTCCCAGTAGCATTATCTTCTCACAATCACTATGGGAGTTCTTTTTAGTCTCCTAGATATCTATTTCATATAATAAATTGCATATCTTGTTAGGGCTATCCATAGGAGCTAAATTGTGTTTTAATTCTATTTTATTCCTTAATCTACTTGTAATCTGAGGGCCCGGGTTGTGGGTTCCCTTCCTCTTGAGAAAGAGGGATTGCTCCTGATTGGAATATCAAGAGGGATTGAAAAAGGGTTTGGTACCCATTTCTCTTGATTGGAATATCAAGAGGGTTTGTAAAAGGGTTTGGTACCTCATAAGTACCAGTTAGTTTTCCAAGGTCGACTTGGGGCAAAATCCTAGATTGGGAGATCTAGGTAGTGGTTTTTACTCGAATTTAGGTTTCCACTATAAATACTTGCGTTGTAGTTGTTGTTATATGTGTGGATTGTTTAAGTATATTTTGAATCTACATTAACCTAAATTAGTTGTTTATTTACTACCTTTAGCACTAATCACCCCCTCGCTAGTGCTTTTAGTGATGGCTAGGGTGGAGCAACTCGACTTTGCCTGTCATTTAGAGGAGGCAGCTGTCACCCGAGCGAAAGCAGAGAAGAGAGCAGAGGATGCCCTTCGCAAGCTGCAATCGCAGCAGCAGGTGGCCCACCAAGTCTCCTAGCTAGAGGAAGAGCTAAGGAAGGCCTGTCAGGTGATGAGAGACTCATTATGATCTCTAATTACCCCTAATTAACTAGTCTTCCTAGTTAATTAGTTACGGTTATGAATATATAAGGGTTAATTATAAAATAAGGGATATTTAGTAAAAGACCCTTAAAATAAGTTAAAAATGATATTTTACCATTTAATAAACATTATTAACAATTTAATTAATAATTGGACTTGAAATCTTATTAATCATTTCCTTAATTAATTAGTTAAGTAACTTAAACATAATGTATACATAAGTATGTAATAACTTAAGTAACTTTACTTAATCTAATAAATTAACCTAAAAAGGTCAAAAATGTAAATTCAAGGTGAAAACATAATAGTTATCTTATTTACTAACATATATAAGAAGTTGAAAAAGATCTAAGTTAAAATAAACCTTTAAAACTTGGGTTTACATTTTGGTCCTTAAAATTCATTGCAATCGAGTCCTTAATTTTCATAAAGGTCCTTAAATTTCACTGCATTTAGGTCCCTTTCATCATCTTCTTCTTCTTCTTCTTCAGCCGATTGGACGGCTGATGATGGAGAGTGACTCCACTGCACAATCACCGCCCTGCCGACATCATCCTTCCTTCTCCAAGCTCCTAAAGCTTGCACTCACCACTCCATCTTCATGCATCGGTCTGGATCACTCGAAAATCCTAATTTCTAGTGGGAGTTAACCTCACCGTCGTCGGAGACGATGCTGGAGGTTAAGCTCCCTAAGCTTCTTCTCTGTCCAGGCCTCGCCACCTTCTTCGTCGCCATTCACTATAAATACCCCCTCACCCCTCCGATTTCTCTGAAGTTGGCTCCCTTCCCTCTTCTAACACTAAGCTGACCCAATAAGCTATTTGTATGCAACTCTGGCAACCTTCCACACCATTCTTCGACTTCCTCCGTCCATCCTGATTAGTTGAGGAGCTTCACCGAGGTCAACCGCGTCTCTGGACACAAGCGTTGACCAAGGAGATCCTCCGCTTCACCTCACATCCGCTCGCCGGAGATTCTTCTTTAACCCTTTGATTTCATCTTCCGCTATGAGCCGTCAGTGGAATCCTATTGACCCCTTCGTCCAGGTAATAGTAGATTAGGAGTAAGAGTAGGTGTAACGACCCGGTTCCCGAGTCCCTACGAGACACGAGAACCGGACCGACTCGACTAATCCCAAGACCTAGTCGTCCAACGAGGAAGTAACCAAAAGACAGTAAAATAAACCACATTCAGCATGAATATAACTAACAGTAAGAAAGTACAGCAGTAAGGAAAGAAACTACTACAGTAGGTACCACCACAACAGTAAAACAGCATTTATCATATAACAAGAACTGCAGGTAAAGAAGGTACAGCGGAAACAAAAACTACTCACTAGAACAGAAACAAAAGGGGTACAAAAGGCTGTGGTAACTCTACTGGACCCTACTCGGCCCAGCGTCCTCTGCAGCCGCCGACCCTGGCTGCTCAACACTTGGTCCTGAAAAAGGTAACGAGTGTAACACGTCAGCAAAACGCTGAGTAGAGTGGCAAACTAACTAAAGGCAACAGTAGAGTGTACAGTAGCTGTTATGTTCTATTACTTCCTTTATTCACATCTTTCAATTTTTCTCACTATTTCATTTATTTCTCAGATCCTTTACTTGATCTCGAATGTCCTCGTGGGAACGATCTTGATTGCAGTCTTTTCCAAAAGTAGAAGTAGCACGTGGTGCTCTCCTGGCCGGGAGAGTCCCCCGTGGTGATCCTACCCTCAGTCAACCACCCCAAGGTCATTGACAGACGTAACGGTGACTACGGCACGCGCGATAAACGCACAGGTAGCTAGCCCGCACTGGCACGCGGTCAGTCGTTTCCGTTAACGGGTGCGCCCAAAGCACAGCACGGAACCAGGGCAGAGCCCTCTCAGTAACAGGGGTCCAACCCCTCCACAGTAACCAAACCGGGGCCTTGCCCCTCCACAGTCCGCGCACCCTCGCCTGACTACCCTGGTTTGCCCTAGTGGGCCTAACAAGTCGGTGAAGGAGGCTAGCAGAACCCCGGGGCCCGTGGGGTAGCTAGTACTCTCCTAACACTACTAGCTCTCCTCGGTACTACGTACACGAGGGCCAACAAGTCGGTACAGAGCGGCCAATCCTAACCCCGGGTCCCTGGGGCGGCTGGCCCCACTCTGCACTAAACAGGTACAGGTACTTCCCTTGGTACTGCGTACCCAAGAGACAGTACAAACTACATCTCGGTTCCATTCCTTTTTCTTTCCAGGAGTTCCACTCCTAATTCCCCGTAGGGTTCCAGCTCTTTATCTCAGAACATCATATGTTTCACTTTCCAGATTCACGTTCTCAAAATCCATGATCTCAACATGTTTCTTTATTCATAACAGGCAGCTGTTAATTCAAATTTCAGGCAGCTTTATATTCCTTTCCATTTTTCCAAGACTGCAGTATTATACATTCTACTAGTTTTTCCATCCTAAGATTCATGCCACATCCTAGGATCTAACATACAACTAGTTTTCCAGCCCTAGGATTCATGCATCACCTAGGAGCTATCATTCCATACATTTCTCATTCCTAGGATTCATGCAATGTCCTAGATTCTAGTTATGGTTCCATACTTTAACAGATTTTAAAAATAACTTAAGCCACTCTACCAGGTACAACGGGAGTAATGGGGGCGTGATCGGGAATCCCGCGTGCCTCCGCGACTCTCAAGACTGCAACCGAACGAGGTCCTATCACAAGGATCAAACACAAGGAGTGTCTCAAAACAGTGTATAGCTACTGTAGACGGGTAGAGGAATTAATTCTGCAACGAACGCAACTCGAATCGCGGAAAACGGAGCCCGAACGGACCCTAAACGGGTCGAAAAAGACGATACTGTGCAAAATCAGACGTCTGGAACTCCTTCCAGACGTCTTAAAAGTGGATCAGAGAATTACCTATTCAGCGTGGTTTCCCAGACGTCCAGAAGTCTGCGGGGACGTCTGCCTAGATCCCAGACGTCCGATGGTCCCTCCGGACGTCTGGAGGTCACTCCCGCCGTCTGGTACAACTTCCAGACGTCTGATTCGCAAAGGATGGCGAATCAGCGAACCTGCGCACAGCCAACCCCCCTCCCTCAGTACGGTCAGTCGACAAGAAGGAAGAAGAAAGCGGACACTCACCTTTCAGACGTCTGTATGATCTTACAGACGTCGACCTTGCCGTCTGGCTATCAACCCAGACGTCTGATTCTGGAAATTTTTCCAGAATCAGAACCCTGCTCGGCCTCCGCTCGCGACGCCGCCCGCGTCGCACCTCGCGCGTCTGCTGCTCAGCCTGCAGCAGGTCCCTCTCCGCGTCGCTCCGCGCCCCCTGCGCCCTCCGTCGGCCGGCCAAGCCGCTCCGGCGAGCTCGCCCTCACGGCAGAGCTCCGCCCTCGCACGCCGCACCTCCGCGCTCACTGCGGCCGCCGCTGCCGCCCTCGCGTCCGCTCGCTCTCGCGCACAGGAAGGAGAAGAAGGAGGAGACGGTGGAGACAGGAGGGGAGGCGCGCCCCTTTTAACGCCGCGCGGAGAGGAGAGAGAGAAGGCGGCAGGCCGCCTGCAGCCGCAGAGAAAAGAGGGAATATGCGGTCTGCGCGCTCAGGCGCGCAGGCGACTCGCGTGTGTCGAAAATAACGGATTTCCAGACGTCTTGAAACTATCCCAGACGTCTTATCAGACGTCTGGAAGTGATCCCAGACGTCTTGTCCGACGTCTGAGCCACCTCCCAGACGTCTTAAAATACGTCTGGGGCACACATTCGTTACAATATAACAAACTCAAAGGAAGTTTCGTCCCCGAAACTTGCGCCAACTAGGGTGCGGGAAAAAGATGTCCAAATAACCATAACAAACTCAAAGAGGACCGAAGCCGGTCCGAAAAGACGTACCCGCGAAAAGCTCTGGGTACCGCTCCCGCATTGCCGCCTCAGGCTCCCAGGTAGCCTCCTCGTACCGCTGGCTCCTCCACAAAACCTTTACCAGGGGTACTTGCTTTCGTCTCAACCTGCGGACGGCTCGGTCTAGGATCTGCTCTGGTCGCTCGGGGTAGGTCAGGTCGTCGCTCACCTCGACGCTCTCGTGACTCAGTACGTGGCTGGGATCGGCTACGTACTTCCTGAGGTTGGACACGTGGAACACGTCGTGCACACCAGAAAGCTGCGGGGGAAGGGCAAGTCTGTAAGCAACGGGTCCAACCCGCTCCAGGACCTCGAAGGGCCCCACGAACCTCGGCGCGAGCTTCCCTCTCACCCCAAACCGCTGTAAGCCCTTCATGGGCGAAACACGAAGGAAGACGTGGTCCCCAACCTCGAACTGCACCTCTCTGCGTCTGCGATCTGCGTAGCTCTTTTGTCTGCTCCTGACAGTGCGGAGTCGTCTGTGGATATGCTCAACTACCTCCTGACTCTGCCGGATCAACCTGGGGCCAACCTCCCACTTGGTCCCCACCTCAACCCAACTCAAGGGTGCCGTGCATTTCCGTCCGTACAGAGCCTCGTAGGGAGCCATGCCGATGCTCGAGTGATAACTGTTGTTGTATGCAAACTCCGCCAGGGGCAGGTGCTCCTCCCAAGAGCCCCTCCAGTCTAGTACACAGGCACGCAAAAGGTCCTCAAGTGTCTGTATCGTGCGTTCCGACTGTCCGTCCGTCTGGGGGTGGTAAGCCGTGCTAAACCTCAACCTCGTCCCCAAAGCCTGCTGAAACTCAGCCCAAAACTGGGACGTAAAGCGGGTATCCCGGTCGGATACGATCTCCCGCGGAACTCCGTGTAGTCGCACCACATCACGGATATACCTCTCTGCCAACTGTGCTGGTCCCAAAGTGACTCGGATCGGCAAGAATCGTGTCGTCTTCGTCAATCTATCCACTATTACCCAGACTGCGTCGTGTCCTCGCTGGGTAACAGGTAAGCCCACCACCAAGTCCATGGTGATGCTCTCCCACTTCCACTCTGGCACTGGAAGCGGCTGAAGCGGCCCTGCAGGCCTCTGATGCTCGGCTTTCACCTGCTGGCACACTAAGCACTGCTGCACGAACTCACCCACATCCCGCTTCATCCCTCTCCACCAGAACTCGCGTCTCAAGTCATGGTACATTTTCGTGTTTCCGGGATGTATGGTGAATCTGGAACCGTGTGCCTCAGTCAGGAGCTCTCTCAACAGCTCCTCGTCTCTGGGGACGCACAACCGTCCCCTCAAGCGTAACACCTGGTCTGTGAAAGAGAAGTCCACTGGGTCCCCTGATAGTACTCTGTCGTGCAAAGACTGAAATACGGATCGGCCATCTGTCCCGTGATGATGCGGTCTATCAACTCTGGCCTGGTCTGCCGTGTCACCGTCATTGCCCCACAGTACCCTCGTAACTCTAGAGGTCGCCAACTGCCCACCTCCTCCAAAAGGCTCCAACTCTGTAACTGTAGACTGGCCAAGCGTGCGGGCGCCTTACGGCTCAAGGCGTCAGCCACCACATTGGCCTTTCCCGGGTGGTAGGAGATGCTGCAGTCGTAGTCCTTCAGGAGCTCCAACCAACGTCTCTGTCTCATGTTGAGCTCCTTCTGGTCAAAAAGATATCTGAGGCTCTTGTGATCTGTAAAAATCTCGAAGGTCTCACCGTACAAGTAGTGCCTCCATGTCTTCAGCGCGAAGACAACAGCTGCCAACTCTGGATCGTGGGTAGTGTAGGTATGCTCATGGGGCTTCAGTTGCCGCGAAGCGTAAGCGACCACGTGACCCCTCTGCATGAGCACACCTCCTAACCCCTGCAAGGAAGCGTCCGTGTACACAACGAACCCGCCACTACTGTCAGGGATGGTGAGCACGGGAGCCGAGGTCAACCTCTCCTTTAGCTCCAGAAAACACGCCTCACAGGCGTCTGTCCAAGCGAAAGGCACGTCCTTCCGGGTCAACTGTGTCATAGGACGTGCAATCTGCGAAAACCCTCTGATGAACCGTCTGTAGTAACCTGCCAGTCCCAGGAAACTGCGAATCTCAGTGACTGAACGCGGTCTCTCCCACCTGAGCACTGCCTCGACCTTGGCGGGGTCCACCGCCAGGCCGTCTCCAGAGATCACATGACCCAAAAAGGTCACCTCCCTCAACCAGAACTCGCACTTGCTGTATTTGGCGTACAACCTGCGTCGTCTCAGAGTGTCCAGAACCATCCGCAAGTGCTGTCCGTGCTACGTCCGATCTCTAGAATAGATGAGTACATCATCTATGAAAACCACCACAAACTGGTCCAAGTACGGTCTAAACACCCAGTTCATCAGGTCCATGAAAGCAGCGGGGGCATTGGTCAGCCCAAACGGCATGACCAAAAACTCGTAGTGTCCGTACCGGGTGCGGAAAGCTGTCTTGGAGACGTCGGTCTCCCTGATCCTCAACTGGTGGTATCCAGACCTCAAGTCGATCTTGGAAAACACCGTGGCACCCCGCAACTGGTCAAACAAATCGTCGATCCTCGGCAGCGGATATCTGTTCTTGATGGTGACCCTATTCAGCTGTCGGTAGTCCACACAAAGGCGTAGGGTCCCATCCTTCTTCTTCACAAACAGTACCGGGGCTCCCCAGGGAGACGCACTGGGCCTCACGAAACCTTTCTCCAAAAGGTCCTGCAACTGGGACTTGAGCTCTCGCAGCTCAAGCGGTGCCATTCTGTATGGCGCGGTGGAGATGGGGCTGGTCCCTGGTACTAGTGAGATCTCAAACTCGATCTCACGCTCGGGCGGTAGTCCTGGTAACTCGTCTGGAAACACGTCGGGGTACTCTCTGACCACCGGGATGCTCTGGAAGTCTGCCACGGGGCTGTGCTCTGCCACCACACAAGCTAGGAAGCCCTCACACCCCTGGCTCAAAAGTCTCGCCGCCCGAAGTGCCGAAATGCACCTGAAACCTCCATCCACTGGCTGCCCGTGAAACTCGAAAGAAGGCAACTCCGGAATGGAGAAGACAATCTTCCTCTCAAAACAGTCTACCAAGGCGTGGTAAGCGGACAGCCAATCCATCCCCAGAATCACTCCAAAGTCCTCCATCTGTATCATAATCAGGTCAGCTGGCAGGCTATGTCCCCCGATGCTGACCCCGCAACCCGTGTACACCTCCTCAGCTACAAACAGCTGACCACTCGGACCTCTGATTACGAACGGATTCTCTAACAGTGTATAATCCTGGTCCAAACTAACTGCGAAACTGGCTGCGACAAACGAGTGCGTAGCGCCGGAATCGAAAAGCGTGTAAACGAGTCTGCCAGAAACTGAAACCATACCTGCTACCACGGATCCCGATGCTCTGGCGTCCCTGTGTGTTAGGGCGTTGATACGCCCCTCAGCTCTAGGTGCGGACGAAGCAGCCACACTCTGCGTCGGACGGGTAGGTGCTGGCCGGTACCCTCCTCGCGACTGCTGTCCTCCTCCTCGTGCCTGGGAACCGTGGCCTCCTGCACGCCCTCCAGTGCTCTGCACGGGAAGTATCTGCTGACCTCCTGCCCTAGATGGGCAGTCCCTCCTGACGTGGCCCGGCTGGCCACACTGGTAGCAGAGGGGAACCCGACTCCCGCCCTCAGTGAGTCCCTGCTGTCGGCTAGGCGGGGGTCCGGTGCTGGCGACTGGCCCCTGTCGAGGGCCCCCAAAGGCCACTGATGGCCCTGCACAACGTGACGGCTCTCCTGCGGACGTCACGTGTCTCCGTTCTCGCCGGCCCTGTGAGAAGTCTGGCTGAAAGGGCCTCTTCCGCCCGCCGTCGGTCTCTCGCGCGGACGGGTTGGTCTCCTCGTAAGTCATAGCTGCCTCTACCACCCTCGAAAACGTCGGCAGCTTCAGGGGTTTGACATACCCCCGGATCGCAGGCCGGAGCCCCTCGGTGAACCTCCAAAGGCGCTCCTCCTCAGTGGCTACCGCTGTCGCTGCAAAGCGGGACAGCTCCAAGAAACGCGTGCGGTACGCGCTCACGGTCATCGTCCCTTGGCGGAGAGTGTGGAACTCCCGCCTCCTCTGGTCCTGCCACGTCTGGGGAAAGTACTTCTCGCAGAAGAGGGTGACGAACTGGTCCCACATCGGCTCGTCCCTCTCCTGTCCCCGGACCGCCCTCCACCACCGGTGTGCCGCACTCTCCAGCTGGTACGTGGCAAAGGCCACGCGGCACTCCACCGGGGGGCGAAGGGTGTCGAAGATCTTCTCCAGCTGCTCAAGCCAGTCCTCTGCCTCGGTCGGGTCCTCATCCCCCTTGAAGGAGGGGGGCTTCAGCTTCCGGAACTGTCCGAAAAGCTCGAAGTGGCGCTGTAGGGGAGGTGCTGGTGCACCTCCAGGCGAAGGTGCCTCGTGTACAGAAGTGTCGGAGGAAGGTGGGGGCGGCAGGGGCCCATCCCCTCCCTCGTGTCCAGCGCCGCGTCTGTCGCGTGGTCCCACAGAGGACTCCCCCTCTGCAACCCCAGGAGGAGGTGCTCGGGGCGGTGGGTGGAGCTCCTCTCGTACAATATCCCGTATCAGTCTGGCGAGGTCCTGGGCTTGGACGCCAGGGAGTGGTGGCTGGTCCACCGAGACGTCAACGACAGCACGTCCACCTCGCCGACCTCGCCCTTGGCCGCGCCCGCGGCCAGTCTCGCCAGTCCCGCGACGAGGCATCTCCTGCAAGGAGACGCGAAACGAAACGGAAACGTCAAAACAGATGGTACCTAACAAAACTTCTAAGAGCTCATGTCAAGAGATATGTTGTGGTGGCTACTCTAGCTATAAACATGTGAATTGGTTATTTTCCAGTCAGTTGATTCACTTCTCGGGACGACCTTGCTCTGATACCATCTTGTAACGACCCGGTTCCCGAGTCCCTACGAGACACGATAACCGGACCGACTCGACTAATCCCAAGACCTAGTCGTCCAACGAGGAAGTAACCAAAAGACAGTAAAATAAACCACATTCAGCATGAATATAACTAACAGTAAGAAAGTACAGCAGTAAGGAAAGAAACTACTACAGTAGGTACCACCACAACAGTAAAACAGCATTTATCATATAACAAGAACTGCAGGTAAAGAAGGTACAGCGGAAACAAAAACTACTCACTAGAACAGAAACAAAAGGTGTACAAAAGGCAGTGGTAACTCTACTGGACCCTACTCGGCCCAGCGTCCTCTGCAGCCGCCGACCCTGGCTGCTCAACACCTGGTCCTGAAAAAGGTAACGAGTGTAACACGTCAGCAAAACGCTGAGTAGAGTGGCAAACTAACTAAAGGCAACAGTAGAGTGTACAGTAGCTGTTATGTTCTATTACTTCCTTTATTCACATCTTTCAATTTTTCTCACTATTTCATTTATTTCTCAGATCCTTTACTTGATCTCGAATGTCCTCGTGGGAACGATCTTGATTGCAGTCTTTTCCAAAAGTAGAAGTAGCACGTGGTGCTCTCCTGGCCGGGAGAGTCCCCCGTGGTGATCCTACCCTCAGTCAACCACCCCAAGGTCATTGACAGACGTAACGGTGACTACGGCACGCGCGATAAACGCACAGGTAGCTAGCCCGCACTGGCACGCGGTCAGTCGTTTCCGTTAACGGGTGCGCCCAAAGCACAGCACGGAACCAGGGCAGAGCCCTCTCAGTAACAGGGGTCCAACCCCTCCACAGTAACCAAACCGGGGCCTTGCCCCTCCACAGTCCGCGCACCCTTGCCTGACTACCCTGGTTTGCCCTAGTGGGCCTAACAAGTCGGTGAAGGAGGCTAGCAGAACCCCGGGGCCCGTGGGGTAGCTAGTACTCTCCTAACACTACTAGCTCTCCTCGGTACTACGTACACGAGGGCCAACAAGTCGGTACAGAGCGGCCAATCCTAACCCCGGGTCCCTGGGGCGGCTGGCCCCACTCTGCACTAAACAGGTACAGGTACTTCCCTTGGTACTGCGTACCCAAGAGACAGTACAAACTACATCTCGGTTCCATTCCTTTTTCTTTCCAGGAGTTCCACTCCTAATTCCCCGTAGGGTTCCAGCTCTTTATCTCAGAACATCATATGTTTCACTTTCCAGATTCACGTTCTCAAAATCCATGATCTCAACATGTTTCTTTATTCATAACAGGCAGCTGTTAATTCAAATTTCAAGCAGCTTTATATTCCTTTCCATTTTTCCAAGACTGCAGTATTATACATTCCACTAGTTTTTCCATCCTAAGATTCATGCCACATCCTAGGATCTAACATACAACTAGTTTTCCAGCCCTAGGATTCATGCATCACCTAGGAGCTATCATTCCATACATTTCTCATTCCTAGGATTCATGCAATGTCCTAGATTCTAGTTATGGTTCCATACTTTAATAGATTTTAAAAATAACTTAAGCCACTCTACCAGGTACAACGGGAGTAATGGGGGCGTGATCGGGAATCCCGCGTGCCTCCGCGACTCTAAAGACTGCAACCGAACGAGGTCCTATCACAAGGATCAAACACAAGGAGTGTCTCAAAACAGTGTATAGCTACTGTAGACGGGTAGAGGAATTAATTCTGCAACGAACGCAACTCGAATCGCGGAAAACGGAGCCCGAACGGACCCTAAACGGGTCGAAAAAGACGATATTGTGCAAAATCAGACGTCTGGAACTCCTTCCAGACGTCTTAAAAGTGGATCAGAGAATTACCTGTTCAGCGTGGTTTCCCAGACGTCCAGAAGTCTGCGGGGACGTCTGCCTAGATCCCAGACGTCCGATGGTCCCTCCGGACGTCTGGAGGTCACTCCCGCCGTCTGGTACAACTTCCAGACGTCTGATTCGCAAAGGATGGCGAATCAGCGAACCTGCGCACAGCCAACCCCCCTCCCTCAGTACGGTCAGTCGACAAGAAGGAAGAAGAAAGTGGACACTCACCTTTCAGACGTCTGTATGATCTTACAGACGTTGACCTTGCCGTCTGGCTATCAACCCAGACGTCTGATTCTGGAAATTTTTCCAGAATCAGAACCCTGCTCGGCCTCCGCTCGCGACGCCGCCCGCGTCGCACCTCGCGCGTCTGCTGCTCAGCCCACAGCAGGTCCCTCTCCGCGTCGCTCCGCACCCCCTGCGCCCTCCGTCGGCCGGCCAAGCCGCTCCGGCGAGCTCGCCCTCACGGCAGAGCTCCGCCCTCGCACGCCGCACCTCCGCGCTCACTGCGGCCGCTGCTGCCGCCCTCGCGTCCGCTCGCTCTCGCGCACAGGAAGGAGAAGAAGGAGGAGACGGTGGAGACGGGAGGGGAGGCGCGCCCCTTTTAACGCCGCGCGGAGAGGAGAGAGAGAAGGCGGCAGGCCGCTTGCAGCCGCAGAGAAAAGAGGGAATATGCGGTCTGCGCGCTCAGGCGCGCAGGCGACTCGCATGTGTCGAAAATAACGGATTTCCAGACGTCTTGAAACTATCCCAGACGTCTTATCAGATGTCTGGTTGTGATCCCAGACGTCTTGTCCGACGTCTGAGCCACCTCCCAGACGTCTTAAAATACGTCTGGGGCACACATTCGTTACAGTAGGAGTAGGGTAGTTTAGGTAGGTAGTTAGTTAGGTAGTTAGTCGTAATGTCAGATTTTAGATGCCATCTTCCTCGACTCCGGCGAGCTCCTTGAGCTTGCCAGAGCCCTAATTTTGTCTTTTGAACTCACTGATCACCTTCCTTTATCTTTCACGATCAATTCTATCACACTTAATTCATAATTCGATCACTTAATCGCCTAAATCACTTCCACCTCCACCAACTATTGTCGCTGTCCATGGCTGCAGTAGCTGATTTGGTTTCACATCCACAGGGTCTTCCATCGTCTTTTCATCACTAAGGACCCTATTCTACACTTTAATATGGGTAATTACCATCTATAATGTAAACGCCCAATTTTAATTAAGCTCCTGAGCTCGCTGTCAATGGCGGCTCAAGAGCAGTTTAAATTATAAATTATTTATATAATTATGATCGCAGATATCTGTTGACTTGTCTCAGCCACTCATTTGAGTGAGAGACCAAGTCTTGAGCCCCAACTTCTAAAATTTTATTCAAACTTGAATCTACTGATTAATCATTCATGTAATGAATTAATGAGGAATTAAATGTGATTCTGAGGTTCCTTGTAACCTCAGGATCCTTTTTAGATCAAAAATGGCATAAATACACCACTCTGAGCACGATTTACATTTTACTGAACTCACCGGAGCTCTGGCGAGCTCCGGCGAGTCAATTCTTGATCTTCAGCCTATAGAAGATGATGAAAAGCTCCAGAATGATGTAATTGTGATCACTGATTAATTTGAGGTTGTTTATTTGGGATTTTTATGTCTGGAGCTTGAGATAGGATTTCGTCTTCTCCAACTCCGGCAGAGTTGGAGAAACCTGTACAGAAGCTTAAGAACCATATTTAACAGGTCTAGAGGCTTCATCTAGACCTGTTAAATATGGTTCTTAAGCTTCAGTACAGGTTTCTCCCCACTGAAGCTATCTAAGTCTTCAAACTAGTGTAGCGATCTTCCAATCCTTCTGTCCAACAGGCCACATTTGGAGCTCAGGCGATGAGCCTGAAACCCTAATTTCTAGGGTTAAATCATCTGTTTAAAAGGTTGGATGAATTTCTGAGGATGAAGAGATCCTATTCTAGGCTTTAATTCACTGTGAAAAGGATTAGAATAGAAAGTCAAATTTTGAAGCCTTCACAGTTAAACTGAGGTTGAGATTTTGATTCTGAGCTCGATTTGAGGAATTGAGGATTTAGAATCATTTCTGAGAATCTGTTAAATGATTTTAGAGAGGTTTAAGTGAGCTCAAATCTATTTTTCTGATGGAATTAATCAACTTCCAGTTTGGGTTGTTTTCAAACCCAAACTGATAGCAGTGGCATTTTGATGAGATTTGAAGTTAACTTCTGCCTAGATCAATTTTTAACAACCCTTAGAATCCGTTTTAATCAATTAAGAATGTTCTTCTGTATCTGTTACACCTATTTTTAAGTTTAAATCCTTTCTTTGAAGCTTTCAGAGAAGCTTGAAGCTTCTCTGCTATTCCTGAAGCTTTAAGAGCTTCAAAACCCACTCCAGCTGCTGCGGAATCTTCTGCAGAACCCGTTTAGACCCTTACTGAGAGAGGAAAGTCCAGCTGCAGACTTTGTGAAGCCTTATTTCATTTACAGGAAGTGTTTAACCTATAGGAACCCCCTTGATTCACTCTTCAAATCGAAGAGGAAAACATCCTCTTAACTTAAATTGACCCTGTAACCTTGTAGATCTACCTTAGAGCTTTCCATCAAGCTTTGAATTGCTTGATTTGGAGCTCTGAGTAGGGAGAAATCCTCAGTTGAAGTCGGGTCTGGAGGGGGGAAACATAGTCCCATACCGGAAGTCTTCGAGCGCGCGCTTGGGAATAAAAGTAATTTGTGTTATGAGCTTACCAGCCGTCAAGCGCTCGGCGCAATCTGAACATCTGACCATTTCAAGCATCTGTGTGTGTGTGTGCAGGCATGTGTGTGCCTACGGGTGTGCGCTCGAGTAGGCGTGTGCGATGTTGGCCCTAGGAGGGCAAGGCCTAGGAGGCATTGAGCCGGTTCGGGTCGAGAAAGAAATAAACGAAAGATAAACTGTAATCAAATAAGGCGAGGACCGAGTAGGGTCTGGTCCCACCCTGATCTCAGGGTGCTGTGTATCCTCGAAAGGACCTTGCTGCAAACCTTAAACCAATTTTTGGTTAAAGGAAAAACCCGGTTCAGCTGGCTTAAGGAAAAGAAGAGCTGAAGTCTAAGTGTTGAAGAAGAAAGGCTAAAGGAAGAGAAAGAGAAGGAAAGAAAGGAGAAGATAAGGCATAAAGGCTGAAGGTTAACAGGCATGAAGACTAAGGAGGAGGCTTAAGGAAATACTAAGGGAGAAGAAGAAGGCAGAACAGGAGAAGAAAGAAAAGAAGCTCGAGAGAATAAGAGAAATAAAAAGAGAAAGAGAAAAAAATAAAGGATAAACAGAATAAAAGGAAAATAAAGAAAGAAAGAAAGAAAGAAAGAGAGAAGAAGAGAGAGGCTGAAGAATAAAAGAAATTAAGAAGTTTTTTTTCTTGTTTTATTTTTAATTTCTCTTACTTTCAATTGTTGTAATAAGGCATATGTTGAATAGACAAACTCTCACTTGCCTTAAATCTATTGAGATAAATGTTGTAAATGAGTTTTCGTATGGGATTTTGCATATTTCTTCAATCTAATCAATTTTTGCAAAATTCATGTTTCTACAATTAATTTAATTATACCTCCTATACTTATAAAGAAAAATATAAGATAACTAGTGAATTTAAAATAATATTTACCTCCCAGTGAACGAGCTGGACTCAACCAGAAAAAATTTTCTAAAATGTTAGCTTAATTCGACCCTATACTACTAATCGACACAACTTCGAGTTAACCTAAGTGACTTTTCTCTACTCTTAATTAAGTAAAATTAACTTAATTAACTGAGTTGAGTAAGAAACGTATCACCAGGCTTTGAGCTAGATTGCCACCTAGGGCGAGAGCATGAAGGAGAGTCTTATTGGAGTGCACAAGACTGAAGTCATGGCTCTGTAAGGCTTATCCAAGTGTCTGTAGACTTCCTACACTAACGTCCTTTCCCTAAAGAAGGAGCTGTAGGTGCTAAGGGTCGAGCATTCTTCGATCGTGAAGGGCTATGAAGTGGCCCTTCAGGAAGAGCGCCTTTGCTTGGGTGCGGCTATTGACAAATTTGTCGAGGTGTCGGCAAGTGAGGAGGCACTGAAAGTTGACCTTGGCAAGGCTCAATAGCTCGCAGAGGACCGAGGCAAGGTGATGCTCGAGTTGGAGAAGGCTAGCCAGCTGGAGCTCGATCTCGACATGGTCATGGGGTTCTTCGCTATTGACCCATCCATGGAGGAGAACTGGGAGGCATTGTCGAGGGAGGTGGGGAAGCACACCTTGGTGGTGTACAGGCCCTACTGGAGGGTAAACGTACCTCGGCAAAAGAGTTGTGTGGCTAGTCTATGGACCAGTTTTTGTCCAAGTATGACCGTCAAAAAGCTGACGGTCACATTGTGGACAAGGTTCCTATAGAGCCACCTGAGGGAAAGTCGAAGTCCACTAGCCAGCCGGGAAGCCTAGCCCCTGAGGAGGAGGCACCCAAGCCGGGTCTGTTAGAGGCTGTGGCATCGCCAGTCCAGTCGAGTAGCTCTCCTCGTGCAGCCTCGTCATTGCCGAAAATGCTCGAAGTAGACATCTTTGAAGATTGGGAGTGAAGTTACTTAGTCTTCAGAGTGGTTCTGTTATCATTTTTTTATTTTTGAATGTAACAAGCAACACTCCTCTTAAATGAATGAAAAGAAAATTTCTATCTTTATTGCTTGTTTGTATCCATACATGGTACAAACATAAGTTGCTCGCATGCCAACTGTAGGGGATGCTTTTGCCACCTAGGGTCTATAACTCGTAAAAGTACCATGGACTGCCTTTACGAACCTTGTAAGACTCTTCCCAATGGACGTTTAGTTTCCCACCTGACTTGCTTGGAATGGAGACTTCACACTTGCACAAGACCAAGTCTCCTTGGGAGAATGTCCGCTTGCAAACCTGCCTATTATAGGCAGCAACAGTCACTTCTTTATGCTTGAGCGATGCTTCTGAAGCCTTATCCCTTAGCTCATCTACGAGCTCTACGGATAGGCGAACTTGATCATCATTAGTGGTGGGGTCATAGAGTTGTGTCCTGTAGGTGGGGAGAACTGTTTCGATAGGCAGCCATGCTTCCATGTCGTACACAAGGTTGAATGGTGTGTGCCCTGTGGAAGTCCTCTGCCAAATCCTGTAGCCACATAGCACGTCTGATAGCTCGTTCGATCATCTCCCTTTAGCTAAATCTAACCGGCATTTTAGCGTTGAGATGATGGTGCGGTTGGTCACTTCCACCTGTCCATTCACATGGGGATGTCCCATGGACGTAAAGCATAGGCGAATACTCCAGCTGGTGCAAAATTCCTTGAATTTTTTGCAGGCGAGTTGGGTGCCATTATCGGTGACAATGTATTGGGGTATCCCATAACGAGCTATAATGCCTTTACGAACGAAAGAGATGACTCTATTAGCTGTTGGGATAGCCATAACCTCAGCTTCGACCCATTTGGAGAAGTAATCAACTGCTACCAGTATGAACCACTTCTGAGCCAGGGCTGGCGGGAAAGTGCCAATGAAGTCCATGCCCCATTTTACAGAGGGGATAGGTGACATCACAGGCGATAACTTTCCAGGCAGCAAGTGGTGCAAGGTAGCAAATCACTGGCACTTGTCACACTTGCACATGAAGTCCTTGCAGTGTTGATTCATTTGGGGCCAGAAGCAGCCTGCTTGGAATAACCGAGCTAGAAGTGCCTTGTACCCTTTGTGATTCCCGCACACACCTCCGTAGGCTTCTTCAAGGGCCTACGTTGCTCCCTCTTTTGTTAGGCAGTGCAATAGGAGGGTGGAATACCCTCGCTTGTACAGTTGCCCCTCTATTAATGTGTACCTTAAGGTTTCAGGTAGAAGGCCTTGGGCTGTGGTTCCCTTGGGGGTAGCTCGCCAAAGTTCTGGAAAGTGATGATGGGCATCATCCAAGAGATGGATTGCTCTATCGCAAATGTCTTGGGAGCTAGTACAGTTGACTCCTTTAGGGTCTAGAGGCAGATATCTTCCTCTTGCCCCAAAGGGATGGCAGTAGCGAGTTTGGCCAACGTGTCTACCAGGGCATTATGTGCACTAGGAACCTGCCTGATTGAGATGGTCTTAAAATCCGCCAGCTCCTCTCTAATCTTATTGGCATACAAGATCACATTTGTATCCCAAGCTTGGTATTCGCCATTTATTTGGTTGGCGACCAGCTGGGAGTCCGTGTAAATCTCCAATGAGGAGACGCCTGTGGACTTAGCCACCCGAATGCCTGCCAACATGGCCTCGTATTCCGCTTGGTTATTAGATGCAGGGAAGTCCAATTTGATGGCATACTTATGAGTAACACCATCTAGAGGAATCAAGGCTATCCCGGTCCTAGACCTAGCTGTCATAGACGAGCTGTCAACATATAGCTGCTAGGGGAGCATGAGGGAGGCATCCTGGTCTATGAATTCCACCACAAAATCTGTTAGGACTTGTCCTTTGGTGACTTTCCTTGGATGGTACTTGACATTGAATTCCGCTAACTCTATAGCCCATTTGATCTATCGTGCTGATCCCATGGGATTATGTAGCATTCGTTAAGGGGGTAGTCTAACAGGACCATTATAGTGTGGGCTTGGAAGTATAGGCATAGCTTTTTAGCTACAGTGTCTAAAAGTAGCCCTAGCTTCTCGACGACCGTATATTTAGCTTCTGCACCTTGACAGGTTTAGCTAACGAAGTATATGTCTCTATACTCCTTCCCGCTTGCCAACTAGAACGACGCTGATGGTGGATACAGACGTCGCCTAGTATAATGAGAGGAAGTCCCCGGGCTGAGGATCCGTGAAGACAGGGGGGACTTCGAAGTGTGGCTTTGACTTCCTCTAAGGCTTTCTGGCAATGAGGAGTCCAGTGGGCGGCAGTATAGCCTTTACCCTTTTTTATGCACTCGAAGAAGGGGAGGCATTTGTCAAAAAATCGAGACAAGAACCGGCCTAACAAGGCAACCTTGCCAACCAACGACTGCATCCTTTTCAAGATGCTTGGCAGTTGCAGGTCCATGATCGCCTAGATCTTGTCAGGGTTGGCTTCAATCCCCCGGTTGGAGACCAAGAACCCCACAAACTTACAGGCTAAGACCCCAAAGGTACACTTGTTGGGGTTTAGGTAGAGGCGGGTGTCGCTTAGAATCTGGAACACCTTGGCCAAATATTTTAAGTGTTGAGGGAAATTGGATCCCTTTACAAGCATATCATCTATGTACACCTCAAATGATTTTCCTATTATTTTTTAGAAAACTATATTTACAAGGCACTGGTAAGTTGCTCCAGCATTTTACAAGCCAAAGGGCATGACTCTATATTGGAACAGACTCCTATCGGTGATGAAGGGGGTGTGAGGCCTGCCTGCTGGAGCAAGACTAATCTGGTGGTACCCGCTGTAGGCATCTAAGAATGAGATGTGAAATTGTATGCCACAGTACACCAGGGCCTCCACCTTTAGTAGGGGGAACTCGTCCTTCAGGCAGGCTTCATTGAGGTTGGTGAAGTATACACACATGCACCATTTGCCATTGGCTTTTTTCACCATTACCATGTTTGAGGGTCATGCCAGGTACAGAGATTCTTCGATGAATCCAGCTTCAAGGAGCTTTTGGACTTTAACCTCAGCCGCTTGCCATTGTTCGACTGACTTGTAACGGCGCGCCTATTTGACCGTGCGAGTGCTCGCTTAGATATTCAGATGGTGCTGAATCAGGGGCAGGTCTACTCTTAACAAGTCATTGGCGGATCAAGTGAAAATGTCCGCGTTGGTCCAAAGCAGGAGCAGCAACTCCTGTATTTCAGAGTGAACAAGATCCGCTCAGACCTAATTGACCTTGGTAGCATCATCAAGATACATCTGTATAGCCATGGCTGAAGAGCCTAGCTGCAATCTCGAAATCTTTGGCGAATCAGCTGGATTTATCTCCTATTGGATTACCTGGACTTGGTTTCTCTTCTTCCCCCATTTCTATAGCCTGGGGGGCCTCGGCTCCATGGATCGTTCTAGCTCAATCCTTAGGAGCTCGCGCCTAGTCATTTTATCCTCATGTACTATTCCTCCTCTGTGAGGAGATTGGAAAAGCACGAATTGAAAGTATGAAGAGGGGATTAGGTAGAAGGCGTGGGTAGTTGGACGACCGAGAATGCTGTCGAATGCTACCATCAATCCAGCCACTATGAACGTAGCTGTCTGATTGAGGTGCCTATCCCCATCGCAAACGGACAAGGGGAGGCTAATATCTCCATTTGGCATCATGTTGTGGTTGCCAAACCCTCCAACTAGGTGAGTTGACGAGGAGAGATGCTCTTCTTTGAAGCCCAATTGGAGTAGTGTTCTGGAGAAGAGGACGTCAACGGCATTGCCCTCGTCCACGAGGAGCTGGGGATGCTATTGTCCCGCTAGTAGGAGTGTTACCAATAGCAGGTCAGTGTGCTCTACCAGATTCGGCAAAGAAGCAAACAGTCTAGAGGCCGCTTGTTTGACGAGGCCTCTCTCACCTCACTGAAGAGTAGGGGACGTGCTACGAGCCACCTGCCTAGAGGGGGGAGTTGCTGATCCGGGGCGACGTTGACCCTTAAAATTACTTCAACCTCTACGCTCGTAGAGGGCGGGAGGTGAATGTTTTACGGTAATCCAGGCATAGCCGCTAGAACCTAGTGATGATACTCACCTGGGGAGAGTAGGGGGGACACCGCCTACTCGAGGTAGCGGGCTGAGGCATCATCAAGCCCATGGCCCTCAATGAGGACCATGTTGACTCCACAAAACTGCTGGAGCTTTTCCTTATGGTAGTCTTTCGGACCCTCCATGGGCCCTTTGCCCTTATCCTAGCCCTTACTCCGTCTAACGAAGTAGGCCAGATTTTCATGCTGGATTTGGGACTCAATCTGGTCTAATAGATCGTGACAATCCTTAGTGGTATGCCCCCAGGCCTTGTGGTATTTGCAATTGGGCCTAGAGTCAGCCTTTTTTTTCATCAACTTGGGCAAGGGTAGCAGGTCTTTGTTTGTAGACCATACTTCTGCTAACACGCTCGCCTGGTTCACGGCCAGGGGAGTGTACTCTTTGAAGTAATCCTGCCTAGGCTGGCAGGGTCCACTATTTTGGCCCTTGGTTGGCTAATCTTTTCTCCGCTCTGGGAAGCTAACTTTGCACTTGTTGAAGCAGCTACCTCCACGGATGGAGATGGAGGCAGAACCTTCTAAGGCCCGCCTCTCTTCGACCGGGCTGACATTGTCTCTGTATCCCTCTACCAATCGGCTATGGGAGCGGAAACAATCGTCCTGCTCCGTAAACCTTGTAGCTTTGTCCTAGAGCTCCGCTATATCTCTGAGGAGGAAATCATCGATATCATACTAAAGCCTCTGAGTCAGGAGTCCTGACTTGAAGTATTGGATGGCAATGGCATCATGAGGCCGCTTCCATTTGAAATACTGGGCCTTAAATCGGTCCAAGTAGGACCGGAAAGATTTGCTCTTCCACTATCGGATCTCCGACAGCCTCTCAAGGTTGTCTCTAACCCTCTGCTACCCAGCAAAGTATTGGCAGAACTTGTCCACCAATTCTTAGAAGCATGTGATCTATTCGGCCAATAGTTCATTGAACCACTCATGAGCCATGTTGGACAGGTAGGTCGAGAACACTTGGCAAAGTACTCCATCGGGTAGCCATGGACCAACATCATCTAACGGTAACTCCCAATGAAGCTATTAGGTTCCATCGTCCCATCATATTGGGCCAAGACAGGCTACTTGAATTTCTCTAGTAGGGGAGCCATCATCACCTCCTCAGTGAAAGGGTAGGTGGTGGCATAAGCCCATGGGCGTATACCCGACATTGCCCTAGTGACCTGGTGGACGATCTTAAGGATCAAGCGTTCGCTGCTGGTCACCAAGGGTTTAGCCCCTGAGTGCTCTCCTAACGAAGGCGGGCGAGGAATTTTAGGCAGATCGGGAGGAGCCTTCCCTCTCTAGCTATTAGGCTCTCATTTTAACTTTTCGAGTTGTACGCGTAGGTCGACGTTCTTGTCCTCTATTGTACAATGCCACCTTTGCTGTTCGTCTTCAAGGCTCGATTGGTAGGGCTCCTCCAACGGGATTTTGCCGAATTCTCGAATCTGTTTGATCTCCTAAAGTTTCTCAATGACTGAAAGCTTTTCAGCCCTAAGAGTCTCTAGCCAAGCTTGGTATTGTTCCTCCCTCGCCTAGATCTCTAGGAGAGGGTCTTGCTCGGGGTCTTCCAGTAGTCAGTCGGGGACTCCCCTACTTCTTCTTGCTTGGCCCAGTTGGATGGACACTGAGAAATTAGATTCTACTTGGGCCGGCACTTTCTCGAGGTTGGCACGGGAGGAGTTGCGAGTCGTAGGGGCTATTGGAATGACTCAAGAGTTGGGAAACGTTATCAATTAATAATTATTTCCCACATATGGTGCCAATTAATCGAACCTCCTAACTGATCGGGGGATCCAACTCAACGATCTAATGACAAGTAATCACAATGAGACAAGAGGGTTGGTGTTCCAGTTCCACCACGAAAGGGTGCACGTCTGGGGGGAGGGCGATGCCCCCAAATATTCACTATCAAGAAACGATAATATAATCTCTCTTTTTTCTCTCGAATTGCCTGAGAGGGGACCTCGAGGGTATCTCTTAGCTATTTGTAGTGCTAGGATTGGTCATGTTGCAAGTTCTTCTGACAGGATACACCCGTTGACGGGGTATGTATATTGTCAAGTTATTAATTGCAGTGGCTATGCTATGATTTATTGATGGTATGGCCATGTTGGACTTTTTCGTCATCTCCTTGTCACTGGTTGGCGTCGAATCCTTAGACGAGTCGGGTTTCCCAGATCTACCTATATCCAAGTCCTTCCGGGTTTAGGCAGGTTGGATCCACACTTTTGGGTGGTTAGACCTCTTATTGGGCTTTCCGCGGAGTTTTAAGTCTGAAAACACTTTTTACCCCTCATCACATTATAACCTTCATTCTTATTGTGGTAGAACCCCCAACCGTCTGGAATTCTTCTTTAGAAAGATCTCCAACCTTGAGGATTAATTCTTGCTTCAAGCAAAGCTACGACTTGAGCATCATGTCTGTGGAGGAAGGTGGATATTCCCCTCCATTTCCCGGTGACATTGAGGTCTCAGACATTCAACATAACTAGCGACATGGCTGATTTGTGGCATCAGCCGATGCCAAAGAGGAAGATTAATTTGCCCCTAGTGACCATGACCTTCTTTTTATTTTCCCTTTTTCTGGGCTGCATCTACTCCCCCTCTTCCAGATCGAAACCTTCCCCAAGAAGATCGTGCATAGCTGCACAGAGAAATTATGATAGGCACCATCATATTTCCCTCTCCTACTGGTGGAAGTAGTAGAAGTGGTGGGGGAAATATTTAACTTGATGGCTTTGCTACCCTCTGGAGATTGGCTAGGTGATGCAAAGTAGCGAGGCCTATCGGTGTTGGAGTTGGTTGCAAAATCTTCGGCAGTACCATTGTTGGAGTTGGGTGCAATTTCACAGGCTCTAGCAGGTATGGAGTTGTTGTCAATTTACTATTAGAAAATAAGGCCATGCAATGGGTAGTGGGCTCCATCGAAGGGCGCGATGTTTCATGATCATCCCCATGCAAACCGTCCCGTTCATGCAAGATATTCGAAGCGGTGCGAGGAGGATGGTTATTGTCCTTCACGTCCCTCCTATTTGTAGACCAACCTCGCCGGCATCGGTTTGTATCCTCTATCTTCGCTGGAGCTTTGCGCCCACTTCCCCCCGTGCCACCACAACCCCCCCACCCCCCCGCCACCCCGGGGGATGAGGAACTCCTGATGGTGTTATCCCCATGGCCAGAGACGTCGCAACTCAGACATTGAGAGGGAATCCAGTCACAATGTACTTTGACCGTACCATTAGACCCTCCCTCACATTGAATACAAACCCGAAGTAAGTTCTTGGGATGCATTTACCTGAATACAAACCCGGACACGGTCTAAGAAAGTATTCGCTAGAGTTTGACGATCCCTCCCCAAAGGGATACCAATCACACTGGCCAATTTGCTTATAGTGCTCCTAGAACGGAGGTGAAGCCCAAGATCCAGAAAAACGAACCCAAGCTGGGGCAGTGAGTGAGTGGGGCAACCGGAGACCAACGACAAATCACCAACCAAGCCCCATTGATGAACCAAGGACCTCCCTCTAGGGCCTTAGAGCAATCATCCTTACTAAAGAATTCAACAATAAAAATTCCATTGCCGCGGGAATGGAGAAACTCACCTTTTCGACACCAAAAGGTAGAGATGAACCTCTTGAGGTTGCCGTAGAACGGTCGCTTCCCGAGAGAATATACGATTAACGCATTCTCCCAACGCTTAGCCCTACCTCCATATCCTCCTTGCTAAAAAGGACAGGGGAGCCAGCAGTAGGAGGAATATAGTCGAGATTATCATCAAGAAGAGAGGAGGGGTCAGGAGGGTGAGGAGGAGAGCGGTGGCAGGCCATTTCCCGTTTGCCTCACCCTTGTCAATCGCAACTTGAATTAAGGGTGGGATTTTTGGTCGGTATTATAATGCGTCCGATCTTAATGGGGAGGATAATGTCAACTACTCCCTTTTTAAATCGGAATACGTACTTCCCCTTTCCTTTCGATTGGATCATCCCATGTGTATTTTATATCCTGTTGAATACGTAAATAAACTTGTGCTTTTATTTGCATCTACCTAAGTGGAGGGTCTAATATGCCCATATCCTAAATAAAGTCCCACTCCCATCCTTAATAAACACATAAGCAACCAACTTTATTTCCATTTAATTCCTTTCGTCAGCACTCGCCCAAGGTGCCTTGAATTCACGGGCTGATGAATGTAATTCTCCACTTTTAAGCACAGCTCACCTCGCCAAGTTAATTCCCAGGCATTTATGAGCCTATTATTTTCAGTACCCGACTCCCTGAATTCAATTTTTTTCCTAGTCTTTATCGAACACACCACTCTCCAGCAAACCAAGACCCATACCCGACTCGGATTCTTCTCAGACCGGCCAGGACGACCCATTCCCATCCCCACTCAATCGGACGCTTACGTACCCATCCAAACAAGGCAACACCAACCCATCGAACACTCACATTCCCGATACCCCTTCCCATGCATAACCAACCGGACACCATTACCCGACTACTCACGAATCCATCCGATTATTTTTCCTAATCATGCAGGTCCTAAAGCAGGGGAAGGATCGATTAGATGGGGGGTGAGGCCATTCACGCGCAGTAGGAACAACCAGAAGAGAACCACCCAGCCACCCACCATTGGAGGGAGATCAGGAGCGACATCAGCCCCTGGGCATCCCACGGTGAGCTCGAAGGCTTAGAGCTGTAGCTCACCTCATCTCCATTCCCTTCCCTACCACTAGGCTCCATTCCCATAGCTTGCATCCTGGCCAAGCTGTAGGAAGCAAGTGCAGCAGCTATCTCATCGGGTGCGCAGGCCATGGTGGCTGCGCAACCCACCTCTCCTTCATCCGATATCCCACCACCACAGCCCACCACCGACTGACCACCACCGGTTATACATCAATCCAATGCACGCTCTCAACTGCCATGGTGACAGCGTTGGGGGAAAGCATGTGTAGCTCCACCTCAAGCCGCCAACGACGCACGCATGCTCCCACAGCTCCACGTGCGTCGACGACGCCACCCCATTGTTTGCCTTCGCCCCTTGCCGTTGTTTTTTTTTTTCTTTATTATTAGTGTCAATTCCTGATTCATTAAAGATTGATTGAATGAATCTCAATTTTGTTTGATGCTTCCTCGCGGACGATACTCTCTTCCCATTATACTTGTGGTGAATGATTTTAATTTTTTTTATTTCTTATCTGTGTCACAGCGAGCCACGTCCAACAATGACATTCTATTTTATTAGTCGTGGCAACCCGATCAGTGGACTTGCCTTGCAAATATGCCATGGGGGACCACTCAACGATCTCTCTCTCTAGGTTGCACACACACACTCACGCTCTCCCTCTTGTATCCACGGGCCCTCATACCATCTATCCGATCCCCCCTCTCCTCCTCTCCCAACACACACTCGTCGGGCCTCCTTGGGAAAGGAACTCCACCACCCTTCCTCCTCCCATGTGGTGGCCGAACACCACCATCTCAAGGCCACCATCACCTTCAGGAGGTCGGCCACCACCATCCTAGGGTCAACCTCCACCATCTCAGGGTGGACGACCACCTCTCCACCCTCCATGGCGTGAAGGCTCTGTCATCACCCCGAGGAGAGGGCATCCCTTCATGCACCATCATCTCTTCTTAGGACGGGAGCTGCCATCCTACCCCAAGGAGAGGACATTTCCTCACCGTCGCTCTTCCTTGACCCTCCAAGCACAGAGATCTAGGAGGGTGCGTCTTCCATTTCCACACCTAGGCCCTTCCTCTCCACCTCTTTCTTCTCTTGTTATTTTCTTTATTTTTATTCCTTGTAAACATGCATCTGATTTGTGATTAAATAAGATTAAAATGTTTTTTAGCCTCCCTATCGACGATACCCTATACTTGTGGTTGATTGGTTTTAATATTTTTATTTGATTTGCTATGCACCACGTACAATGGAATTCTTATTATTTTCTCTGTGGTAGCGTGTGCGAACAAGTACGCCGCACATTCATTTATAAAAATAACATAATTTGATAGAATTAAGTGGTAAGTCACACATTCATTCACGTACAAGTAAAAATAAAATTATATACAGACGGTCGTACCTCAACAAAATAAGTAAATCAAAAGGAAGATATCCCATGACCAGAAAAACCTAAATCAACTTACAAAAATCCAACATAATAAATTACATTCATAGAAAAAAACTTATTGTAAATGGAGGACAAGGGGATGATACGAAAAATATGCGATATGTAGAAATAGGTTTTGTTGTTGTAACATGTAATTTTGACCAACTTTTAAATTTATAGACCTAAATAATGAGAGTATCTAGGATCATCTAAAAAGGTAACTTTCAGTTATAAAAGTAATGATCTCTCTCACTCTCTCAAATCATCTTTTATGGCTTTTTCAATTTTGCAATTTTTTTAGGGTTTTGAAATCAAAGCAACAAAGATATTAAAGATACCTAATTGGAATGCAGAAATATAAGAATGAAAAGCTGACCTTCCTAAGCTCACCCTAGGCATGTGTAGCCTAGGTTAATTAGGAAGGAAGTGTGTGCACTTAAGAAAATAAAAGAATCATAAAATTATATATGCACAATTTGAAAAGCAAATAAACTTTTATATAATAATGAAGAAGTTGCACAAAGGTTACACTTAAGAAGCTCACTTGTGTGGAAGGATCCCACACAAATAATCCTCAAGTGTAGAGGAAAGCTTAACAACTACAAAAATGCAACTACAAAAGATAAAAGAAGATGGTAGTCGTATTCTCCAAATGATAATTGAAGTTGTCCTCGCAACAAGTGCGGTTACTCTCAACTTAAAGAAGACCCATCCTTGCTCCAAGATGATGCTCCTTCCTAGCTCTTCAAGGGTGGACATCCACCCTTCTTGTCCTCCTAACCATCCTCCACAAGGACCTCCTTGGCGTGGCATCCAAGAAAGAGAGAATGGGAGTGTAAAGACTAGAGGGGGTAGTGAAGCTCCATCCTAATCTCCACGACCCAACTTTCTTCCAAGGTTTTGGTGTAGTTTTGATAGAAGAAAATGGTAGCCAAGGATATCTATAAAGTCGTGGTTATAGGGTGTATACATAGGAAGAGGGAGGGGGTGGGCACGGGGTGGTGGGTTAAGGTGTTGAAAGGGAAAATATGGGTGGCGCCAACCATGGAGAGGTGCCATCATTTTGGTGCCACTTTAGGGTTCTAGAAGGTTAGGTTTTTGGAGGGAAATTCAGAGGGCTAGGATGGTGGTTGATGTGGAATGGATGGTGGAATGAAGTTGGCATGGAGTGGTGGTGGTTGGGATGAAGTTGGTGCCAACTTTAAAGGGTGCTTGGAGGTGGTTATGCATGGAAGGGTGCATGGTTTTTGGTGCCATTATGAAGACGTGTGAAGGGTGGTGGTGGTTATGCTAAGGTTGACACCCAAAAAGAGGGAGAAGGAGGTGGTTTTTGGCACCATTATTAAGTGGAGGGAAGAGTAGAGTAGGGAGCTAGGTGGAGGAGAGTAAGAGGTGGACTTTGGAGCTAGCTTAGCTAGCTTGGGTTAGCTAATAGCTAGTAGGAGCTTGGAGGTGTTTCCTTAAGCTACTTGATTTTGCCTAGAGTTGAGGAGAGTCGATGTAGAGTAGCCTATCTACTCATCAGCTAGCTCTAGGCTAGTAGCCAAGCTGAGTTGGGTTGAGTTGGAAGGAGCTAACTTGAGCTTGCTTGAAGTTGAGATGAGCTAGTGTTGAGTTGCTTGAAGACTCTTCAGCTAGCTTAGCTAGCTAGTTCACAACTAGTAGCTACGCTTAGTGGAATTGAGCTACAAGGAGCTGAGGAGAGCTAATTGAGCTAGAGATGAGCTAAGGTTAGTTGCAATATAGGACTTCTATATTCTTCTCCTTATCTTTTATCCTTTCATTATGTCAGGGTTTAGTTGATCTTCAATGGTTCCTCGTTTCCTAACAAAAAAGTGATATATAAGTACATAAACTACAAGAAAGCCTAATAATGCATGCACAACCCTAAATGTATATAAAAGCCTAAATGCAACCTAATACTGCAATGCAAATGTAGAAAACCTAGGAACTAATTGTGGTTTATGCGTAAGAATGATGATAAATAGGAGTTTATCAAGGGGTAAATGGAGGAGGAGGAGGGGGAGTTGGAGGACGAGGAGGAGGGGGCGGATGGGGAGGAAGAGGATGAGGGGGAGGGAGGGGGCGGTGGGGTGAGTTGAAGGAGGAGGTGGAAGGAGGAGGAGGGGGCGGTAGGGCAAGGAGGGGGGAGTGATGAGAGACTCATCATGGTGTTGATGCTAGAACATCGCGATCGTTTATTTTGATGATAACAAAACATGTGTCATTTAACATTTGCACTTAGAGTCTTAGATTTCAGGTTAATTGCAAATGGAGACGTGGTTAGACGAAGTTCGAGCTCACATCTATGGCAGATTGGAGGAGCTTGACGGAGAACAGAAGAGCTTCGCGAAGAGTGATGGCTTGAAGAAGGAAGGAGATGAAGAACATGATAGATTTTCTTTCCTTGTACTCTATGTATTTTTTGTTGCTCTTTATTTTGTTACTTAGATTCATGTTAAAGAGCCTCAAAATACCCTAACAGTAGTCCTAGGAATACCTACACAACCCTAGGATACCTAGGTTTTCTGTAAAGAACTTAGAAAACCAAAATAGGATTCAAACAGCCTTTTCAGATGTCTAATCTGAAAATCAGACATTTGATAATGACTTGTAAGACTTCTGACTGTTGACTCAGATGGCCGATTATGTTTAGACTGGACTTAGTTAGTTTTGTCTAATGAAATCAGACGTCCAGACCTTAGTTCAGACGTCTTAGAAGACATCTAACGATTTTTCCAGTTGTCCAATTAGTGGACCATTGGCTGGCTTAGCAAACAATGAAGGATATGACCGTTAGCGGGTATCAGACATCCGTAGAGGACCCTAGACGTCTGATACATGACCATTTTGCCTCGGCGGACCTAAAATCTCTTCTCAGATATTTTATAGCCGTTACACTCTCTTGGAAATCCATTTCCGTAGAAAAGTAGGTTTCCAGACGTCCAAACATCACTCCAAACATCCCGTATGTCGTCTGATGACAATTCACTAGAACCCTGTTTAGACATGATTCAAGTCAGGAAGGAAAGCCGCCTAAAATCAGACGTCTGACTTTGTTCCCAACCGTCTTAAACTAGTTTTCCAGATGTCCGATGCCAGGATCAGATGTCTGATAACCCTATCAGTGTAATAATTAATCCTGATTTCGGCTTGATTTTCTTGGACCTTGCACCCAACGGCTATGGAAGCCTTCCAAGGCCTTCCAAAGCCTTCCTAGGGCCTCTATAAATAGAGGAGAACCTTTGCCACTCTAACATACAATAAGACACACTAAGCAAACCAATTTCCACATCTTTGGTGTCCAAGAGAAGTAGTTGAAGCTCTAGCTCTCCAAGCTTAAGTTCTACATCTAGAGAGCATCGATTATTTGTGCACCCGCTCTCCCGTCATAGTTCACGAGAGCACCATTGCGCCGTCGCATAGTTCACACATCCGCGTCGTTGACTCACTTCCAGCAAAGGGAAGCATCCTAACTCTCATAGAAGCTTAGTTTAAGAATTACTTTGTTGGCTCTATAGTATTATTGTTATATTTTACTTTGTTATTTGGTTGGATATTCACGTTGCGAATTCCTGTCTCCTTCGTGAGACAAAATCCTTCTCGTGAGGAGAAGGGGTTTGAGGTACGCTACCCTCGTACTTGTAGCGTGGTTGTAATTGAGGTTGTACTACCCTCATTTAAGTAGTATGTTAATGGATTTGATCAACTTGGTTGATCGGAATCCTAACTCGAGAGGTTAGGTGGTGGTTTTCACCCGGGTTGGGTTTCCACCTAAAAATCATTGTGTACATTGTGTGATTATTATTTTGTGAGATTGTTCCATTTATAATTCTGCATTATTTTTACGTCACGCTGATCTCACCCCCTCCAAGTAGGGATTTATAATTGGTATCAGAGCCAGGTTCTTGCAAAATCGAAGTAACATCCGGCAAGAAGATCATGGAGGGGAGTAGTTCCGCAATCCGGATCTCCGAGGGGCAGTCCACGACCCGTCCACCATTCTTCGACGAGAGCAACTACCCCTACTGGATGCTGCAGATGAAGACTTGGCTTCAAGCCAATGACTTCACAATTTGGGCCAGGTGCGAGACGCCATTTGACATCCCAGAGAAACCTGTAGGAGGCTACTCGCAACAAAAAATTCGTGAACTCTCTTTGAACGCAGAGACCATGAACGCCGTCTACTGCGCACTCAGCCCAGAGGAGTTCAACAGAATCTCGCAATGCACCACCGCATACGAGATTTGGCACACACTTGAGGTAACTCACGAAGGTACCTCTAAGGTAAAAACTTCTAAAATAAATCTACTTTCTCAAGAATTTGAATATTTTTCTATGAAGTCTAACGAATCTTTAAGTGAGATGAACACTAGGTTCACTCTCATTGTAAATAAATTGAAAGCTTTAGGGAAGACCTTAATCAAGGGGAAGCTTCAAGGAAAGCTACTTCGTTCCCTTGGACCAGAATGGGAGCAGAAGGTCACCGCGATTGAGGAAGCAAATGAGGTGGAGGAGCTTAACATGGAAGATCTCCTAGGCAATCTTATGGCCTATGAGACAAAGCTGAATCAAAAGAAGAAGGATACATCGAAGCCAAAGCTGAAGAAGACCCTTGCATTCAAAGTTGCGTCGAATAGCGAGGTAAGTTCCGATAGCGAAGACGTTAAGATTTTACTTAAAAAGTTTTCCAAGTTTTGTAGGGAATCAAAGAAAGAAAAGGAGAAGAAGGAAAGCCCGAGACGTTGCTACCACTGCAACGAGAAAGGGCATCTACGGCCAGAATGCCCACTTCTCAAGAAGGAGAAGACGAAGGAAAAAGAGAAGAAGTCTAAGAAGAAGGCATTCTGATAACACCACACAAGGGGGTAATAATATGTTGAATATGGCCCATCTTTAGAATAAAAGGCACAACATAAGTAGAATAGGAGCATTGCATGCATCATGTACCAAGATTGCTTATAAACTGTATTAATGGCCATTTGTGTAAGCATTTGTCAAAGCAGGCCTCAGATGAGCAATCGGACTGCACGGACGGAGATGCGCGCGCACGCCAGGCGGAGACGCACGCGCACACGAGCGCCCGAGGCATGATCTGAGCGCGGGCGAGGAAGACTCTCAGCCGTCCGATCTTCGATCGGACGGCTCTCGTTCAGCGGCCACGGATCGTGCGAGGAGAAGGAACGGGGCGGGCGGCTGACCGGCGGCGAGAGGGCTACACCGACGCTTTTAGAAGCGGATTTAGCGACGCTCTGGATGTCGCTAAAGCCCCTTCTTCTTTTAGGAAGCCCTTAACTCTATTTAAACCCCCTCCAACCACCATTCAAGGCATTCACTCCCACTTGCAACTACTCTACTCCTCTCTTAGCTAGCTTTAAGCACTCTTGTAATCGCCGGAGACGACGAGCCGCCGACGGAGCCTCCTCCACCGCCGTGGCTGCCTCGTCGCTCTCCACTCTTTCTCTCTCTCTCTATCTTAAGCTCTCCATTATATTTGTTGAAGCATGTATTTAATGTTGTAAGTTATGAACTACGAATGCATGTTTAATGAAGTTATTTTCCATTCAATTGCCATTTTAATTTCTGTTCAAGTTGCATGATCAAAACCAAGAGCTTTCTAACCCTAAACTCTCTCTCTATCTCTCTCTCTCGCTTTTCAAAAATCGCATCTTTCGCAAGCAAAACTCCGCCTTTTCCGTGACAACAAGTGATAAACAAAAATCCGATTTCCACGCCTCCTTGAGACCGACACTCGGACTCACCTCCGTTTACTTCTTTTAAAACTGACGTATCAAGTGCGACTATAACGACACCTCTTAACACACACGCACAAAGACACGTCAGTTTTTGGCGCCGTTTTATCACCTCCATTCCACACTCATTCTCACATCGTCTAATGCCCTATTTTCCTTTTTACTTGACGGTTGCAGGAATTCGACACATGGACGGCGAAGCGACGCATTCCACGACGGTAGCAAGGGAGTAGGCGCCTCGAGGACCGATAGTGAGTAACCTGTCTTTCATTGTTTGCTTGCATGAAAAAGCTAAAAAAATTGTAAAAATTGAAAAAAATTGGCATGATGTATGATTACTTGACCCACATCCTTAACACATCACCCCACAAAAAAATGTACACTCTAACATTCTGAATAAATTCTTGGAGTGTTCTTTTCTTTTTCTTGAGTGGTGTTTGCGAAGCCACCGTGAATTGACCTGGGCCGCACCACTCAACCCTAAAACTGACTTATCTAATAGAAGCTGCACGATCATTAGGATGAGTACACTAGGGTTTTAGAGCCTCTACAAAAGAAAAGGAAATCTACTTTCACCAAGTTGTGTGTAGAACTTGACGTGCACACTGAAACTTGTTTGAAAATATTAAGACACGTCAACCCTAAAAAGTACTAAAGTAAGGATGAAACACTAAAAGACACCACATCTTAACAAATCCTTGCTTGAAAACCATGTTTTGCTAAAAGCACACACTTTGAAAGTGGAAAATTAAGAGGCACCACCCCAATCAACGCCTCATCACATCACCCTAAGCACAAGCACTATCCTAACCCTTTAAAACTGAGTAGACGTGCCCTAGGCAGGACTGAGTTAAGTCTCAAAAGGCGAGGGTTTGTTCGCTAGGCACTTGGCTTTCATTCCCTTGGTAGAATCTGGTGACTAGGCTGCGGGGTAGTGTCAAACGACCGCGGTTGTGGGGTCTATGGAACTGGAGGCGCAAGCCAAAGGAAGAACCTTCCCTGCAATCCCCTCGTAATCAACCTGGCCAGATTAGCCTTGGGAAGGGGAGTCCAGTGCTTACGAACTTAATCACCCTTTGTGAGATTTCTAGGTCTCCTGAGGAATACACCATAAGGACTAGGCTTGGGTGCTTGATTGAAACACATTTCTTGCATCTGTCGCCCTCCGCATCCCCTCCTGTTCTTCTCTAGTGTATGCACAGGAGGCGCTCACTGCATCCCGAGTTGTGTGTTTTGGGGCAGGAATCTAGGCGATGTAATTCTGTTGAAAACATGGCTGAACCTAGGGTAGATGAGGCTGAGGATCAACCCCCACCTGATGCTATGGCCATCATCCAAGCTCAAATCAATGCTAACCATCGACTTCAGCAACAACAAATCCACACCATCATGCAAGCCATACAACGGTTATAGAACCCACAAGAACAACCACCACCACCTTTCCACGACATACCAAGGCAACCACCACTTGATTTACCGCCATTTCAGGACAAGCCAAGACCCCTCCGTGATTTCTATAACCCTTCTGCTATTAGAGTCGAGCCACACCTTAGGATCCCTGAGGGGGGAGATGATTTTGAGCTAAAACCGAATGTCTTAAGTCTGATCCAGAGCCACTTTCATGGAAGCTCAAATGAGGACCCCTTTCAGCACCTAGAGGATCTCGACCGCATAGCACGAACAGTGAAACCTAGGAACATTAGCCTTGACATTTTTCTAATCAAGATGTTCCCTTTCTCATTAAGAGACAAGGCTTCTCATTGGCTTAGAACCTTAGGTAGACCCATCACCACCTGGGAAGAACTGAGGCATGCATTTTTAAAGAAATTCTTCCTCATAGGAAAGATCAATGCCCTCAGAAGAGCTATCACTACCTTCACACTCCAGGGTGGGGAACAATTTCATGAGACGTGGGAAAGATTTAATGAACTTTTGAGGAAATGCCCACACCACGAAGTTCCAAGGTGGCAATTGGCCCAGATCTTCTACCACGGTCTGGACAGCAACCTACGGAACTTCGTTGATGCCTCATGCGGGCGAAACTTCCTAAACAAAGATGAGGAGAGCGCGTTTGAGCTCTTTGAGTCTATGAGCGAGAATTTGCTCAACAATGCCTCCATGAACCAGTTTAACAGGTCCAGTCAACCCCGTGGCGGGATTTATGAGGTGCAACCCAATTTTAGAATGGTTGACATAGACATCATTGCCAAAAAGTTGGATCGAGTGGAATTGGTGGACAAAAAGATTGATGAGCTACTGAATCAGACCAGGAACCCCTTGCAGACTTTCTCCCTAGCAAAGGGAGCACATAATGTTGACCTAGTCCAGTCCTTCACCCAACTGAACCTGGAACAACCCCTGACCACGTTCCAGGGAGGGACCTTTGCTCCCTCGACCCTTAATTACTTCCTTCCCTCTTCATCAACATCGGCTATCCTAGAAGATGTGCAAGCCGTCCAAGGATATGCGAAACCTGACCCTTTCTCCAACACTTACAACACCAGCTAGCGTAACCACCCCAACTTTGGTTGGACAAACCAGAAACCACTGCAATTCCAAAACCAGCCCAGGCCAAACCAGTAGCCACACTTGCCCCCCTATCAGCAAGGACCACCAATTAAACCCCAATATAACCAGAATAGGGCTGCCCCTCCCCTACAAAATCAAATGGATACCTTAATAAAGATGATGGCTGACATGAACCAGAAACATCAGGAGGAAATGGCCTTGGTAAAGGGACAGTTAAGCCAACTCTTGGACTGTAAACAACAAGGATCCCTACCTTCCCAACCACAACTGAACCTGCGAAATATAATTAACAGAGGCCCCAATTCGCAAGGGTTCCAAAGCAACGCCGGGCAGGCTCACATGGTCTAGCCAGCCCCGCAAACACCTCCTGGGTTTGGCGCTTCTTCATCCTCGTCTTCTCAAGGATCACCCCATGGCCCCAATGCCACTGCAAATGCGGTGACCTTGAGAACCGGCACCAAAACCCAGGATCCCAAATGGCTAACTCACCCCGAGACTTTACCTGTTGAAATACCCGACTCAGAAGAGGCACCAACCAAGGACCCAGACATGGAACCAATCCACATTCAGACACCCTACCCTGAGGCCTTGGAAATAATCAAGAAAAAGAAGAATACTGTGGAAATTGAGGAGCTATTGGAAATTTTTAAGCAAGTACAGATTAATATTCCGCTCCTAGAAGCCGTCAAACACATCCCTGCTTACGCCAAGTTTTTAAAGGATGCCTGTACACCCAAGCGTAACCCAAGACCGCAAGCACCTAGGAAGGTTGTACTTTCTGAGCAAGCAAGTTCCGTGATATCAAACAACCTTCCACTCAAGCGAACTGACCTAGGAGCACCCCTGATTTCCTGCAATATCGGGGACATGACGTTTGATAGAGAGCTCCTGGACCTAGGTGCTTCATCAATCTAATTCCAACAACCCTGTACCACCAATTTGGTTTTGGGGAGCTGACACCAACCCCTGTCACCATCCGGCTGGCTGATAGATCTGTGAAAACCCCGAAGGGGGTTGTCGAGGACATAATTGTACCGGTCAAGGACTTCTATTTCCCGGTCGACTTTTTGGTGCTCAACATGGAAGTCCCTGAAAAATTACAGAATGCACCCATAATTTTAGGCAGACCTTTCTTAGCTACGGCTAAAGCAAACATTGATTGCGACACGGGATGTATGGAAATCGCCTTTGGGGATAGGAAAATGCAATTGGATATCTTCCGGGCAACAAAGTCTTTTGATTGCGATTACATTGAGGAACATGATCCCGTGGAAACTTTAATCGAGGAATGCCTCACCCTCAGTTCTGTCTCAGACCACCAAACCCGTAATTCTGACCCGTCACCATCATTACCCGTGGACCTCTGTAAAGCTGAGTATCATCACATGACACCATTTGAAGAGATCGATTTTGATCAACTACCGCCCTTTCCCTTCCCATCGACTGTGGTCCCACCCGCACCCGAACTTAAACCATTGCCCGAGAATCTCAAGTACATCTTCTTGGGACCTGACTAGACCTTCCCAGTGATTATTAATTCTCATCTAACCAAGGATCAGGAACTCAGGTTGACTGCAACCCTTTTAGAACATCGGGCCGCCATTAGTTGGACCATTTCAGATTTAAGAGGAATTAGCCCCACCTATTGCACCCACAAGATTTACCTGGAAGATGGGGCCCGACCTTCCCGATAGATGCAGAGACGTTTAAACCCTAACATGCAAGAGGTCGTTAAAAAAGAAATCATCAAGTGTCTTGACGCCGACATCATCTACCCTATCTCCGATAGCCCCTGGGTGAGCCCCACTCAAGTGGTTCCAAAGAAAGCTGGGCTCACCATTGTCACCAATGATCATGGCGAATCCATCCCCACCTGCACCACTACCGCATGGCGGGTGTGTATTGATTATAGGAAGCTTAATGAAGCCACTAAGAAGGACCACTTCCCCTTGCCATTCATTGACCAAATCCTTGAAAGATTGGCAGGGCAGAAGTATTTTTGCTTCCTGGATGGATATTCAGGATATAACCAAGTCGCAATTGCTCTAGAAGATCAGGAAAAGACCACATTCACTTGCCCATATGGCACGTTTGCATTCCGTCGAATGCCGTTCAGGTTATGCAACGCACCTGCGACCTTCCAGCGTTGCATGCTAGCCATTTTTTCAGAAATGGTGGGTGAATACTTGGAGGTCTTTATGGATGATTTCTCTGTATTTGGGAATTCATTCGACCATTGTCTGAGCAACTTGGAGAAAATCCTGAATCGATGTATCGAGGTTAACTTGGTGTTAAGTTGGGAAAAGAGCCATTTTATGGTTCAAGAAGGAATTATCCTCGGTCACATCGTCTCGCATAGGGGTATCGAGGTAGATCGAGCTAAGGTTGATTTAATTTCCAAACTTCCTCCACCTAGTTCGGTCCGACAGATTCGTTCCTTCCTAGGACATGTTGGCTTCTACCGAAGGTTCATCAAAGACTTTTCCAAGCTTTCAAAACCCTTGACCGACCTTCTAGCCAACGACGCCATATTCCACATGTCTCCTGATTGCATCCAAGCTTATCACACCCTCTGGGACTTAGTCTCCACCGCACCTGTACTTCAACCCCCAGACTGGTCCCAGGTCTTTGAGATTATGTGTGATGCATCAGATTTTTCCATAGGCACTGTCTTGGGACAAAGGCAAGACAAGAATCCCGTGGTGATCTACTACGCGAGCAAAACGTTGGACGAGGCCCAACGTAATTATACCGTCACAGAAAAAGAGTTGCTCGCTGTAGTATTTGGACTTGAAAAATTCCGCTCATACTTACTGGGATCCCACGTGACTATTTACACTGACCATTCAGCCATCCGGCACCTGTTGGCCAAAAAGGACGCAAAGCCCAGGCTCATCAGATGGATCCTGCTTTTGCAGGAATTTGACCTGGAAATCCGAGATAAGGCCGGATCGAAAAATGTGGTGGCTGACCACTTATCGAGACTTCATCCAGACCACATTGGACCCTCCCTACCTCTATCTGATACCTTCCCTGATGAACACATCCTAGTCGTGCAAGACAAGAAAATGCCATGGTATGCTGACTACGTCAATTACCTGGTTATAGGACAAACCCCGCACAGCTGGTCTAGACAGCAATGGGACAGGTTCTTGGCTGAGGCCAAGCACTATTTCTGGGATGATCCCATGTTGTTTCGCCTCTGTGCTGATCAGATCATCAGAAGGTGTATCCCTGAAGATGAAGTTCAGAGTGTGCTTTCCTTTCGTCATGACCAAGCATGTGGCGGCTACTTCTCTGGAAAGAAATAGCTGCAAAAGTGTTGCAGTCTGGATTTTACTGGCCGTCCCTATTTAAGGATGCACACATCTTTGCCAAAACTTGCTCACACTGCCAAACACTGGGGACCATGACCAAGAAAGATATGATGCCCCTTCAGCCCATTTTGATTGTCGAAATCTTCGACGTTTAGGGTATCGATTTTATGGGCCCCTTTCCACCATCCAACGGCTTCGAGTACATCCTGGTCTCAGTAGACTATGTTTCCAAATGGATTGAAGCCGTCGCCACCCGACGATGCGATCACATGATTGTCATGGACTTTGTGAAGAAGAACATCTTTTCCCTGTTTGGAATACCCAAGTCCATGATCAGTGATGGTGGAAGCCATTTTATCCATTCCCAATTCCGTGCCCTACTTAGAAAATATGGGGTAAACCACCGCATTGCCACCCCGTATCATCCACAAACAAATGGGCAGACTGAGGTCACCAATAGACAAATCAAAAATATTTTACAAAAGACTGTAAGACCTGACAGGAAAGATTGGTCCACACGACTTGATGATGCCCTGTGGGCATACAGGACCGCTATCAAGACCCCGATAGGCATGTCACCTTATCGCCTGGTCTCCGGCAAGGCCTGCCATCTTCCTATCAAATTGGAACACCGGGCTTACTGGGCTGTCAAGCAGTGTAACATGGATCCCCAGTTAGCCGGTGCGCAGAGGACGCTGCAATTATCTGAGCTCGAAGAAATCCGTCGGGACGCCTTTGACAATAGTCGACTGTATAAGGAGAAAATGAAAGCCGTCCACGACCAACTCATTCATAGAAAAACCTTTGAGCCTAACCAGCAAGTTTGGTTGTTTGATGCACGCCTAAAACTCTTCCCAGGGAAACTCAGGTCCAAATGGACAGGACCATTTCGAGTGGTTAAGCCCTATTTTAATGGGGCGGTTGAAATCGCTGATCTTAACACTGGGCACACTTTTACAGTTAATGGTCAAAGATTGAAACATTTCCTGGCCCAGGTACCCCCCAAGGAAAGTGTCACCCTCGTTGAGGGCTGACACCGAGCACCGCCCAGCTGGAGGCGTTAAACTCAGCGCTTCCTGGGAGGCAACCCAGAGGATTCAGACTGATCTGTTAGTTCACGTCACTCAGGTACTATCTTTTTTAATCCTTTTGCATCATGTATCTGCCAATGAGGACATTGTCCAACTTAAGCATGAGGGGGTGGTAAATTGCATAATCCTGAGCTCAATTAATCAGTCTGAATGAATAAATTAATTTTTAAAAAAAATTAGGAAGAAAACTTAGGCATTAGAAACTTGTCAATAGTAGGAAATAATACAAAAAGAACTTAAACACTTAGACTTTTCAGGCGTTCAGGCTTAATCAGCGCTGGTGTCCGTTAAAATATGGATTTAGCGACGAATCCTTACAACCTTAAGCTATTCTAATCCACCTACTAAATAAGGTAATAAGTATATGACTCATTAACTCACCCTCTAACTCAGAAAAACTTTGAGTCTAAGCATCTGCACACATTTTTGCACAGACTCACTTCTCGAAGATTTTGACAGAAATTAGGTAGCTAATGAACTCTCTAGGGTGGTATGGCTAGAAAGTTGTTGTGGGTAACAGCCCATTGGCAGGTTGTCCAGAACCCAGCCATAGGCCATTTCTTTTTCGTTGCTTTTAGGTACATTTGAGAACAGGGAAGCCACCTACAAAAAAGAAGAAGAAGAAGAAGAAGAAAAGAAAATAAGCCACACTTCACCGCACAAGTATGGCTAGAAAGTGATCGTGGGTAACAGCCCATTAGTCGGTTGTCCAGAGCCCAGCTCAATAATTTCACAAAAAAGACCAAAACACCTAAGGAAGAAGCGGGGAAGTAGTACAAGCCGAGGAGATATACACTGGAAAATTCCTTGTGTTGACCCCAATTAAAACAAATGTAGGGAGAAAGCTACCAATCGAACAAATACACCTTCAGGAAAATTTGTTTTCTTTTCCGGTCACCTAGAGGCGTAGAAACTCGAAGTCTGTCTCAATTACCTTTAAGTGAGTCTATCACAACATTCACACCAAGATGCTTAGCACTTAGGGTTTTCACCGAGTTTTGGGTGCGTTGGGTAGCCGTAAAATGTTACCAACCCACACTGAATTCCGAAAAAAATTCTTAAAAAAATATATATACGTATGTATAGTTATATATACATTAAAGCAAGGATTCGGGCGATTCGTATTTTGGCAGACACCCGGGCACTGTTTAGTCTTTGTAGATTAAGATCTGCGTATATTTCCTCTTATTGACAAGTAACGAAGTGCCTAAGCAATTACTTCTTGAATTCTGCAAGGAAATAAAGACTAGAATAAACCTTGTTAGGGACTAGCAAAGAGTAAGCATGGGGGTATGATAACACTACACAAGGGGGTAATAATTATGTTGAATATGGCCCATCTTTAGAATAAAAGGCACAACATAAGTAGAATAGGAGCATTGCATGCATCATGTACCAAGATTGCTTATAAACTGTATTAATGGCCATTTGTGTAAGCATTTGTCAAAGCAGGCCTCAGATGAGCAATCGGACCGCACGGACGGAGACGTGCGCGCACGCCAGGCGGAGACGCGCGTGCATGTTTGCACCTCAAAACACGCCTGTAATAATGCCTTCTTATACTATTTCCTAGCATTAACATTGCATATTAGGATCCTGTAGTCGCATTTGTAAAAACACTTGCATTCATGCATTTAATTGAGAAGAGAAGAGAATAAAACAATGGTTTGCATTTTTACATTTTTCTTCAAGTGTCTCTTTGCAAAAGTCCCCTCTCCATATTTTATTTCCTCTTTCTTTCTTCTATTCCCGCGATTCTTCCCGCGGCTGCAATTCTTCCCGCGCCATGTTGCAGCATGCCATTCCTTGCCATCACCTCTCCCTACGGCTACCACTTCCCCGCCCTTCCCCCTGCTGCAACCATGCCTCCCCGCCATGCTCTCCTCCTCTATAAGAAGCTACAGCTTCTTCCTCGCGAGAGAACAGACCACATACGCGCTGCTGCACGAAGCCACCCCATAGCTCCACCACCTTCCTCTCACCCGTTCTCCCCTCCCATACGCCGGCCCTCCCTCAAGGAGGCACCCGGCGAGCAGGAGAACCCACTGTGGTGCACACCACCATAGTGGGAACACCACCGCCCAGCTCTTCGACGAGCCGGTGGACGTGGTCCTTCCCTCGTTGCTTTTTTTTTCTTTCACGCCATTGCCGCTGCTTCAAGCTCCGAAGCTTGAAGCCTTAGCAGCAACCACGCAGCAGCAGCAGCAGTAGGTCCCCCCGCCTCCTCCGCGACCGTCCCCGCAGCCGCTCACCACCTCCGCGCATGCCTGCAGGGCGTTCCCCGCTCGTTCTCCGTTCTGTCGCCTCCGCCGTTGCACCCCTAACCAGCCGCTGCGCGCACTGCAGCGGCAGGCTAAGCCCTCTCACCATCCCCTACCAACCTCCGCACCCCTTCGCGATCGCCGCAGACCCTCCTCCACGTTCGCTCCTCCACGCCATCGCCCGCTCTTCGCCCTCGCACTTGGCTTACAGACGCATCACCTCCATCTGCAGACACCATTTCCAGACGTTCGCCTCCGCCTGCAGACGACGCGGCTCCAGACGTCTGCCACCATCCACAGACGTCTTAACTCGTGCCATCGCCAGCTCTCTCACCCGCTCTCTCTCTTTGGCGCGAGTACTCCCACGCACGTCCGCCCTCTCTCCCACCCGCTCTCTCTCTCTCTCTCTACTCACAGCACACACACCTACACTCACACATACGTACACACACACACACACTTATAGTAACATATATATACATACATATATCTACATATATATATATATATATATATATATATATATATATATATATATATATATATATACTTATACATATACATATATATATATATATACATACATATATACATATATATATATATATATATATATATATCTAGATACATCTATATATATACATACATATATATCTATATATATCTATACATATATACCTATACATTTAAATATATATAGATATATTTACTTATATACATACATATGTACATATATTTTCACGTTATTTACTATACGCTGTATCGCGGGAATATCTGCACCAGTTGCTGATATTTCTCGATACACGCGTACAAAAAGCGTGGACACATTCATCTTCCATCATCCATCCTCACTCCACGCGGCACATAGTCGTGTTGGTTGCATCTCTCTAGACGACGACCGACCCGACACGGTGCTACACTCCATCGCCACCTCCACCCCCACCCCTTTATATATATACTACACATAGATATATATCTATAGATACTATATTTACTTTCTGTCTGTTAGCTTCCTTCTTAGTAAAAAGATAAAAAAAATATAAAAGAGAAAAGATAATCTTTGATTTGCAGGAACCCCGTCTTGAGAGTAGCAAGGCGTGTTTTGGAACTCTGTTTTGGCTAAAAGCCAAGGACACAATTTTGAGGGTGTGCCTCAAGAACAAGGATTACCAGAAAAAAATTTAAATAAAAAAAACACCAAAAACATAATAAACGAGAACATAAGAGACGCGTTTTAGGAAAAGCGTAGAAACTTGACTTGAACCCCACTTCCCTGAATTCAACCCTGGGCCTAAAAGTGACAAGATAAAATCAATTAGGCTAGGTTAAAAATTTTGTAAAGAGACGGTTAGATCCGAATTAAGTTAACCACTATACATATTTCAACAATAAAAATATCATATTAACAACCTATCCGGGCCGACCCATTAGCGCACACGTGCGCCCGAGGCGCGATCTCAGTGCGGGCGAGGAAGACTCTCAGATCGGATGGCTCTCGTTCAGCGGCCACGGATCGTGCGAGGAGAAGGAACGGGGCAGGCGGCTGACCGGCGGCGAGAGGGCTACACCGATGCTTTTGGAAGCAATTTTAGCGACGCTCTGGATGTCGCTAAAGACCCTTCTTCTTTTAGGAAGCCTTTAACTCTATTTAAACCCCCTCCAACCACCATTCAAGGCATTCACTCCCCCTTGCAACTACTCCACTCCTCTTTTAGCTAGCTTTAGGTACTCTTGTAATCGCTGGAGACGACGAGCCGCCAACGGAGCCTCCTCCACCTCCGTGGCTACCTCGTCGCTCTCCACTCTCTCTCTCTCTCTCAAGCTTTCCATTACTTTTGTTGAAGCATGTATTTAATGTTGTAAGTTATAAACTACGAATGCATGTTTAATGAAGTTATTTTCCGTTCAATTGCCATTTTAATTTCTATTCAAGTTGCATGATCAAAACCAAGAGCTTTCTAACCCTAAACTCTCTCTCTTTCTATCTCTCTCTCTCGCTTTTCAAAAATCGCATCTTTCGCAAGCAAAACTCTGCCTTTTCCGTGACAACAAGTGATAAAAAATAATCTGATTTCCACGCCTCCCTGAGACCGACACTCGGACTCACCTCCATTTACTTCTTTTAAAACCGACGTATCAAGTGCGACTATAACGAAACCTCTTAACACACACGCACAAAGACATGTCACATTCCAAGCAACTTAGGATGACTTGAGCTCAGAAGAAGAAGAGTAGAACCCCGAGGAGGAAACCGCTTGCTTTGGTTTCATGGCCAGAGGAAGTGATAGAGACAACTCCGACAATGAGGTACATTCCGATTTACAAGATGCTTTTGATGAGCTATTTGAACTTAATAAATCACTTAAGATAGAAAATAAAAATGTTAAAAAGAACCTTAGTTTTCTTAAAAATGAAAATGATAGGTTAGAAAAATAACTCAAAGATCTAGAAACTAGTCCTAAGGATAATAACTTGATATTAGAAAATAAAAATTTAATCAATGAAAATATTAAATTGATTGAAGAACATGCTAGTCTAAAGTTAGAAATTTCTTATTTAAAGACTAAGATGAATATTATAGAAAAAGAAATTGCATATCTTAGAGAAAATTCTAACAAATTAATCAACAAAGTAGAAAATTTGCATAGCCCTAAGGTTGAGAAAGGATCTCCGTCAAGGAAACCCAGTAACAAATTCGGATCCAAGCTCACTTGGATACCGAAGAAAGATTTGGAATCATGTTTTGTAGGTTTCAAGGGTGACAATAGTACAAGAGATTGGATCTACAAGCTCAAGGCTGGTCAACTCGAGTTGGGAGAACCAAGGAGTAGACCAAGGAGGAGAACGAGAAGATCGACGAGACGACGAACAACCAAACAACTCGTCGCATGTCGACCGCCAGACTGGAGACCGGCACCGATGCCCAGGCCTCCAAGCTACGGATGGGAGCCCCATCCGATGTGGCCTCCACTACCTCCATTTGGGTCATTTTATTGGCCATGGTAGGTGAGGTAAAACCCTTTACCTTATCTTTTTATCATTAAGCATATAGATAGGGGGAGTTTAAATTATGAGCTTATTGTCAATTATTAAGGGGGAGATGTAAGCTAGCTATAGTTCCTTTAGTAAGGGGGAGAAAAATAATAGCTATCTTATTGTTACAAAAAGGAGGAGGACATTACTCTTGTTAAAAGAAATTTATAGAAGAGCATGTTTTAAGGGGGAGTTATAGGAAATTTAAAATCAATGAAACCTTTTTGATAATGTCAAAAAGGGGGAGAATTTTTTGCATAATTATTTATGATTTTATCATCAACAAAAAGAGGGAAATTGTTAGTGCTAGAGCACTGCGATCGTTTATTTTGATGATAACAAAACACGTGTCATTTAACATTTGCACTTGGAGTCTTAGATTTCAAGTTAATTGCAAATAGAGGCGTGGTTAGACGGAGTTTGAGCTCGCATCCATGGCAAATTGGAGGAGCTTGACGGAGAACAGAAGAGCTTCACGAAGAGCGATGGCTTGAAGAAGGAAGGAGATGAAGAATATGATAGATTTCCTTTCCTTGTACTCTATGTATTTTTTGTTGCTCTTTATTTTGTTACTTAGATTCATGTTAAAGAGCCTCAAAGCACCCTAATAATAGTCCTCAGAACACCTGCACAACCCTAGATACTTAGGTTTTCTGTAGAGAACTTAAAAAATCAAAATAGGGTTCAAACAGCCTTTTTAGACGCCTAATCTGAAAATCAGACGTCAGATAATGATTTTTAAGATGTCTGACTGTTGACTTAGACGTCCGATTATGTTTAGACTGGACTTAGTTAGTTCTTTCTGATGAAATCAGACGTCTAGACCTTAGTCCAGACGTCTTAGAAGACGTCTGATGATTTTGCCAGACGTCTAATTAGTGGACCATTGGCTAGCTTAGCAAACAATGAAAGATATGACCGTTAGCCAATATCAGATGTCCGTAGTGGACCCCAGACGTCTGATACATGACCGTTTTGCCTCGACTGACCTAAAATCACTTCTCAGAGATTTTATAGCCGTTGCACTCTCTTAGGAATCCATTTCTGCAGAAAAGTAGGTTTCCAGACATCCAGACATCACTCCAGACATCCCATATGTCGTCTGATGACAATTAACTAGAACCCTGTGTAGATATGATTCAAGTCAGGAAGGAAAGCCGCCTAAAATCAAACGTCTGACTTTGTTCTCAGACGTCTGACTTTGTTCCCAGATGTCTTAAACTAGTTTTCCAGATATCCGATGCCAGGATCAGACTTCTGATAACCCTGTCAGTGTAATGATTAATCCTGATTTCGACCTGATTTTCTTGGACCTTGTACCCAACGGCTATGGAAGCCTTCCAAGGCCTTCTAAAATCTTCCTAGGGCCTCTATAAATAGATGAGAATCTTTGCCACTCAAACATACAACAAGACACACTAAGCAAACCACTTTCCACATCTTTGGTATCCAAGAGAAGTAGTTGAAGCTTTAGCTCTCCAAGCTTAAGTTCTACATCTAGAGAGCATCGATCATTTACGCACCCGCTCTCCTGCCATAGTTCACGAGAGCACCGTTACGCCGTCGCGTAGTTCACGCATCTGTGTCATCGACGCACTTCCAACAAAGAGAAGCATCCTAACTCCTATAGAAGCTTAGTTTAAGAATTACTTTGTTGGCTCTATAGGATTATTGTTGTATTTTACTTTGTTATTTGGTTGGATATTCGTGTTGCGAATTTTCATCTCCTTCGTGAGACAAAATCCTTCTCATGAAGAGAAGGGGTTTGAGGTACGTTACTCTCGTACTTGCAGCGTGGTTGTAATTGAGGTTGTACTACCCTTGTTTAAGTAGCACGTTAGTGGATTTGATCAACTTGGTTGATCGGAAAATCCTAACTCGAGAGGGTTAGGTGGTGGTTTTCACCCGGGTTGGGTTTCCACTTAAAAATCATTGTGTACATTGTGTGATTGTTATTTTGTGAGATTGTTTCATTTATAATTCCGCATTATTTTTACGTCACACTGATCTCACCCCCTCCAAGTAAGGATTTACACATGGCTCTTAATTCACCTAAATAAGCTAGTTTACCTAGTTAATTAATTGAAAATAACATAAAAACATGGTTAATTAGTGAGCAAGTCAATAACAAGTAAGGACCTTAATTATACTTTAATATAGCTTAATTATTGTATAATAAGCATTCCTTTATATTTATTTAATAATAGGGACTTAAATCTATGCATTTAGTTATTTATAATTAAGTTAAACTATGCTTATATGTATTATGTAACATAAGTTAATAATATTAATCATTAAATTAAATAATGCATAAAAGGGAAAAAATGTAATTTCAATCTATAAACATATTATTTAAATATATTTAACTTATAATAAAAAGTTGGAAAAGAAATAAATTAAATTACATATTTAAATCATAAATTCACATTTTGGCCCCTAGAATTCATTTCAGATAAGTCTTTTTTATTACATCTTTGTCCTTCATTATTTACTATTAGGTCCTCCAAGCACTTCCTTTTTCTTGTCTTCTTTTCTTCTCCTTCATCTACGATTAGCGACGGCTGAGACCTTTCTCCTTCGATGATGACTCATCGGACGACCATTCATTTATTCCATGGACGTCAAGCAAGAGCACAACCTCTGGTAATCTAATAGGGTAGATTTGACGTTAATGGTTTATGTCAATGTGTCAATACTCGCTGTAGTCGAAGACAACAATCGGTAGTACATCGAACCTAAACATTCTCCCGACTAAATACAACCTCCTTTCTTACCACCAGAACCTATAAATACCCCTTCCCTCCTCCAATTCTAGTGGGCAACTCCCTATCCCTCTTCTCCCACTGAGTTGCTAATAAGCTATTCATTCACAACTCCAAGGACCTTCTTCCGCTTCCTCGAATCAGCTCCGACAGTGCTGATCGTCTCTCTCAACACCTCGTCTTCAGCTCTACCTCGCCATGGTGTAGTTGCACCTCATCCATCTCTCTCATCCACTTCAATTCCTTGCCAGATTCTTCCCGACCTCGTCTGATTTCGTCCAACTCCGGCGAAGCTTCGCCAGCATCTCCTTCCTCCATTCGTCCAAGTAGACTAAAACTCTTAGATAGTTCTTTAGATTAGTTTAGTGTAGTTAATTGGTTGCTTAGTGTAATCTTAGATTAATCATTCTTCTTCTCCATCACCAACAAGACCAAATATGACCTTGTCTGGCTTCCTACCAACAAAGCAAACCTTCCTCCATGCTTCTCAACCCTTCACGATCATTTTCCTCTCTCAATTCCTCTAATTAGCCTATGGCTATGATACACCAAATTTCACATCACTGGTAGACCTTTGCTATCTATGGTGAAGGTTCGACAAGTTCCTCCGCCTAATCCACCATCCTTACACCTTTACCTTGACTCAAGGATTAATCCATCCAAATCTATTGAATGATTCATTGATTTAAGCAACTTGAACTCGATCTTTATTTTCGATTAATTTGAGTTTGTTATTCCTTTAGAGGCTTTATTTGTTCAAATTAATGTGTTCTTGAGCTTTATGAGAAGTTGAGGAAGCTTTTACATTTGTTCTTTTGTTGTTTCATTAAGATTTTGAATCTGTTGATCAGTTCCATCAATCACTGAAGCTCTGATGAGCTCTGGTGACTTAGATCTTGAGAAGAAGCACTTTAATCGATCTTTAGTGATAATAAATCACTTGAGAATCATTTAGTGATCCTTTTCCACCACTACAATGAGATTTTTATTGACTATATCACCCCGAGCTCTATCATCTTCCTTAACTCCGACAGAGCTGCACAGAGATAATCCTTCATTCTCCAAGCTATGGGAGCTTCAGTCGACGACGACGAGTCTGATGGTGGTTGACCAAGGAAGGGGAGAGCACCGGTGGTGGTCGTGCAACCTAGGATGGCCAAAGGCAACGACATGGCGGTGGTGATGACCAGCGGCAATGGGTGCTGTGGCTAGTGGAAGAGCCATCGGTGAGGTGGAGAGGGTTGATGAAGAGCACGAGGTCGTCACTCTAGTGGTCATGGCGAGGATCAAGGTAACCAATGGCAATGGTGAGGTAGCGGTAAAGGTGGGTTGTTGGTGGCTCAGAGGAAGAAGATGAAGAAAAATAATGAAGATGAAGGGGAAGGGGTGTGGTTGGCGATAAGGGTCTGTAGGATGGTGGCGTAGGTGAGACTAAGGATGATGCAAGTGTTGACGGCAACAAAGGTGGTCGGTGATGGCCACACAATGCGAGGGAAGTCGATGGATGTTGGGTTCTTCATGGGGAAGAAGGTGAATAGTAGGAGGTAGGGTGGAGAAGAGAAAGAACGAAGAGAAGAGGAAGATTGGGGGTAGGGAGCGTGTGGTTGTTGTGGTGCACTATGTCACCATGCACCACCACATCGATGGCGAGCGATGGAAGAGATGGTGGTGTCAAGGTAGTGCTGGTCAACAGTGCACACTTAAGTTCCATGATGTATGCACTCGGCATGGTGGAGAAGGTGGAGCAGATATAGCCAAGCAATGACCCTTCTCTTCTCTTTTATCTTCCTGTCCAAGCCTCCTTGTGCCTCGATCATCCCTTGGTTCATGGTGCCAGTCACAGCATTCCAAGAATAGCCACAACCACACAAGGAAGGCCAGCTGGGACGTTGCTGGGCATGCACGAGAAAAAATGGAGAGGGACACAAGGATTTCCCCTATGTGAAGAGAGTGGACCCCATGTGGGCATCTTGTAATCATACCCCTCATCCATGCATAATTCTCTCTCGCATCCGATTGAATTTCTTTTCCCTACATTCATCAAATAAATACATAAAAATATGTAATTAAATATAAAGTGGGCAAACAAAAACATACATAGGATAAAATTAATTCTCACTTAGATCTAGGCAATTAGAAACCAAGAAATTGTAATTAGGAAGTATTTAAGCCAATTCATGGCCCACTAAAGTGGACCCATCACCTATCATCATAAAAGGTCCAATCAAGGAACTCTCTCACTTCATTCTTGTATCGAGAGTAATTTGAGTTACTCAAACTAATTCAAGACTTGTTCATGATAATCTACAAAACTAAAAGGAAACCACCCAATAATTACAATCGGATATTAACGATGTGTGTATTTTAATGAAGATTTTCACTTAATATATAGCTCATCCTTGAAAATTTGATCACAACATTACTTATTATATGCAACTAATGTCTGGAGAAATTTCAACAACATATCCTTGCACATCTCTAGTGTACTCCCAAGACTAATCATAACTTGATTCCCTCTATCCCCAAATTAGGAGCACTTCAGGAATCTAGTTAAGATTAGTTGGTATATCAGAGAAGAGTGAGAAGATGAAACAAAAATTTCTTTAGACACTAATTACATGCAACAAGTAACACATAAGTTATGATCAAATCATTAAGGACCCTCCTTAGTTTGGGGCTTCACCGAACTAGGGGCAATCATGACCTATGGCATGCTATACAGTCAACTCATCACTCATGTATGTAAGGTATACATGCATTAACGCATTGCTTGTATTACATGATCATAAGTCCCGAACAGGAGAGTATTTTGACACAATTATCCCTTCTCAAAACCTATAACCTAAGGATTAGAATTCCTATTATTTGTCCTCATGTGCATCTATATTTATGCAAGTGTGTGTATCTATAAATCCATTAAGAAGGAAAATAATTGTAGAGTTATAAACACAAAACAAATATAATCTTAAATTTTTGAAGCAATCCTTCCTCTCTTTCCCTCCTCTCCCTTCCCTCTTATACCCTACCTCTCCTCCTCTCTACTTTTTTTCTCCTCTCTTTCTCTCTCTTCCATATCCCTTCGCTCCTCCTTCCCTTCCTTCATATTCCCCTTTATGTATCTCCCCTCCTCTTCATATATTTCTCTATTATCTTTTCTTTTCATCTCCCTCCTCTCCTCTCCCACCTTCTTCCCAGGTTCCCTAGTCTTCTTTATCTTGTCTCTCTTGTCTAATTATTTCTCCACTCTCTTTCCTCTTTTCTTGCTCCTAACTACTTAAATTACTAAAAATTTAGGCAGAACTTCCCCTGTAATATAAGTTTCTTCCCATAATAAACATATAGAAATTAATCAAATAAACATTCACAACTAAGTAGATACATGCCACAATCGTTCAAACAAATTCATTCAATTAAATTATATGGGTACACCCTATTTTCTAAATCGATCTATATTTTAGAACTTGCATTTAATTGTAAAATAAGTGCATGCTTTGAAAATTAGGTTTACATAATTTCCATGTATTTTATATCCTATTGAATACATAACTAAACCTGTGCTTTTATTTGCATCAGCGTAGGTGGAGGTCCCAACATGCCCATATCCTAAACAAAGTCTCACTCCCATCCTTCATCCACACCAACTTCATTTCCATGTAATTCCTATCGCCAGCACTCGCCCAAAATGCCTTGAATTCACAGGCTCGCGAATCTAATTCCCCACTTCACACACAGCTCACCTCGCTAAGTTAATTCCCAGGCATCTATGAGCATATTATTTTCAGTACCCGACTCTCTCAATTCATTTTTTACCTTAGTCTTGATCGCACACACCACTCTCCCGCAAACCAAGACCCATACCCAATTCCGATTCTTCTCAGACTGGCCAGGACGACCCATTCCCATCCCCACTCCATCGGACACTCACGTACCCATGCAAACAATGCAACACCAACCCATCGAACACTCGCATACCCGATACGCCTTCCCATGCACAGATGCATAACCAATCGGACACCATTACCCGACTACCCACGAATCCATCCGATTATTTTTCCTAATCATGCAGGTCCTAAAGCATGGGAAGGATCGATTAGGTGCGGGGTGGGGGGGAGACCATTCACGCACAGCAGGAACAACCAGAAGAGAACCACCCAGCCACCCACCATCGGAGGCAGATCAGGAGCGACATCAGCCCCTGAGCATCCCATGGTGAGCTCGAAGGCCTAGAGCTGTAGCTCACCTGATCTCCATCCCCTTCCCTACCACTAGGCTCCATTCCCATAGCTTGCATCCTGCCCCAGCCGGAGGAAGCAAGTGCAGCAGCCATCTCATCGGGTGCGCAGGCCCTAGTGGCTGTGCAACGAACCTCTCCTTCATCCGATATCCCACCGCCACAACCCACCACCAACTGGCCACCACCGGTTATACATCAGCCCGATGCATGCCCTCGCTTCCCAAGGTGACAGCATTGGAGGAAAGCGTGTGTAGCTCTGCCTCATGCCGCCAACGACGCATGCGTGCTCCCGCAGTTCCATATGCGTCGACGATGCCACCCCACTGTTTGCCTTCGCCCCAAGTCTTTGTTTTTTTCTCCTTTATTATTAGTTTCAATTTCTGATTTGAAGCAATGAGTACATGGATTACGGATTGATTGAATGAGTCTCGATTTTGTTTGATGCTTTCTCGTGGGTGATACTCTATTTGCACTATACTTGTGGTGAATGGTTTTAACCTTTTTTTATTTCCGATTTGTGTCGCCGCGAGTCACGTTCAATGATGACATTATATTTTATTAATCGTGGCAACCCGATCAGTGGACTTCCTTGCAAATATGCCATGGGGGCCACTCAATGATCTGTCTCTCTCTAGGTTGCACACACTCTCTCTCCCTATCTCAACTTGCGACAACCGTCGTGCTCTACCTCTCATATCCACGGGCCCTAATGCCATCTATCCGATCACCCCTCTCCTCCTCTCCCAACATACACTCGTCGGGCCTCCTTGGGGGAGGAACTCCACCACCCTTCCTCCTCCCTTATGGTGGCCAGATACTACCATCTCAAGGCCACCATCACCTTCAGGAGGTCGGCCACCACCATCCTACAGTCAACCTCCACCACCTCAGGGCCGACCACCACCTCTCCACCCTCCATGGCGTGAAGGCTCTATCACCACCCTGAGGAGAGGGCATCTCCTCATGCATCATCATCTTTTCTTATGACGGGAGCCGCCATTCTACCCCGAGGAGAGGACATCACCTTATCGCCACTCTTCCTTGACTCTCCAAGCACAGAGATACAGGAGGGGTGCATCTTCTCCAACCGCTGTCATCACGGTTGGAGATCCGCCTTCCATTTCCACACCCTGGCCCTTCCTCTTCACCTCTTTCTTTTCTTTTTATTTTGTTTGGTTTTATTCCTTGTGAACCTATGATTAAATAAGATTAAGATGTTGACCACTTTTCGCGACCATCTTGTAAATATTTAAAATCGTTATATAATAACGTCGTAAAATGATGTTTTGCATTATGGTATATACGACGGTTCCGTTGGATAACGGTCATAGATACATAAGAATATATAACGGTTTATATAACCATCATATAATTGATAAATACGATGGTCTATGAGGAAACTGTCATTTCTTAATATTAACGTTGGTTCTCTAACCATCGTTTATTCTATTAATTTATCCATGTGTATTCCAACATTAATATTATACAACGATTTTCTAACCGTCATTTATTTTAATAAAAGATGATTTCCAAATCAATCGTCATGTAAAGGAATGTTGAAGGAGGCGCCAGTACATTTTGAATGGGGTTGGATTTGATACTATGCGTCGGTTCTTGGATTAAAACAATGGTTATAAAATCATCGTTTTTAAGTATATACAGGACGGTTTAAATTTAAAACTCACATATAAAGAATTTTTTTTTTTAATAATACAAAATCTAAGCATTATAGATGTGTTAATCTATAATACCTATAAATGTTAATTGATATCACAATATACAACAATAGAAAATAGTGTCACACTAATTAAAAAAGCTATGTCATAACGTTAAAATATACATGTAACTAATACAAATATGTAAACCTAACTAAGCGAAATACATATGAACCTAGCTAAGTAAATACAGAAGTAATGTAAACCTATGCCTCAGCTCCTACCCTGTGTCCTGCTCCACCACCACCGAAGTCATTGTCGTCTCTACGAGGCAGATAGTGATAAGAAGTGTGATCCCGACCACTACCTCATAGAAATCCCATCATCTCCTACATCACCACTCTCTGCTGCTCCATCGCCTGCCTCTGCTACTCCATGAATTGCTTGGCATCTTGCCAAACTTGAGTTTGTTGTTGGAGTTTTGAGGTGACATTGTGTAGCTACTGCTGCGTTTGCTGATTTTCCTGTTGCAACATATGAACCTGTGTCAATAGCTGCTCAACAATGACTGCCGATGACCACCCCTTCTGCTCATACCAGCTAGAGATCGTCTGACTCCCCCAACTACGAATGAAGCCTCCATACCCCAGAAACATGATAGTCCTAAAAGCCTCCTTAGGTGTCATAGGAGGCTACTACTGAGTCCCGGAGGAGGTGTCTGGAGCAAGGGGACTGATTAAGTTCATCATTTCCTCCTATAAATTATAAATTAAATTACGTTGAGTAATTTAATGTCATATAAAAGTAAGTATAAAATTTAAATGAAATGATAATTAAATGTTACTTGCATGCTTCGTTTGGTATGTCTCATGTATCTATGTTTGCCTACCGTTAGTGGTGACCTTGCTATGAGTAATCTCATAAACACTAACCCGATCGAGCGTGGCACCATCATATGAATGTGCCTGTAAGTATATTTCAAATTGTAAGTACTCGTAATAACTACAACTTAAATTAAAAATATAGAAGTGAAATAATAAGAAATTCCTTACATATTTTGCCTTAACTCTATCTATACTCATTCGACCTAAACAATAGGTTTGTGGTAGAGCTTTGACCCTATTAGCCTTGTTCTTCTTTGCCTGATCATGTACATATAACATATTATAATGAGAAAATAATTAAATCATTTATTACAATACCCTTAGAAATATTTATATTTACCACCATTTCAAACTTATTCTAATGCTCACAATGATCTTTCCAAATATCCTGTAGGAGGCACGTTCCTCAATACCTTCTCATGTGACAACATTTTATTATAAAACTGAATTATACAAATAAAATGTCAAAAGAAATTCATTAAGTAAATAATATAAAAATTAATAATATTACATATTTCACCTATCTCTTTGTTGTCATCCTCCAATCACGATGTCATCTTTCGACATGACTGAGGATATACTTGGTGACATTCGGATTGTCGCCCCAATAAAAAATCATCCATATTAAAAAATGATATAAAAGAATTAAATATGATCGAATTAAACTTATATATATATGTTAAGAATTATCTATCTTTATATTACGAATAAGCTACCTCTTCACCTCTTTTGGGATCCTCTTCCAGTCAAAACAAGAAAGGGGGACGAGCTCCTTTGAAATTCTAGAGAGTCTGCTAGTAAAAGGAGGATAGTTTAGATCTTCTCTAATTTCATTGATATGCACTTTGATCCTCGTCCCCTTTGAAAGTGCATCTAGATTTGCATTTCTTATCGGATCCCTTCCTTTCCTTTTCTTACCTGATAAGAAAAATATAAAAAAAATTAGAACATTACAAACAAATTTCACTAATTAAATGTTGAACATAAATAAGATATTACCCACATTTCTTACTAGAACCGATCCCTACCTCAGCTTGAGGTTCTTGCTGAGGTGCCTATTGTACCTCAACATCATCGTCCTCGCCCTCCACCTCGTTCTCATCCTCGACGCCACTGTCGCCCTCATCCTCTCATCGTTAGGGTAGTGGGTGGCAACCTCTGGCTTTGGCTTTAGCTTTGGCTCTCACACTATAAGGGTAACCACCTTCTTGCCCTTGTCCTAATACTGTTGGGCAAGATCACCAGGCTGGAGATATTTATGAGAGCTCGTAAATGCAGGATTAGGCACCATGATGATGAGGTGTGTGTGGGGAGTACTGAGAGGGATATACTCAGGGACAAATTAGGGTGGTTAGGTGTGGGGGGGCTGGGTGCGAGGTGGCTGTGTGGAAGAAGGTTGGGTCTCATCCCTACCCGCTGAGGTGGCCTGGTCACCCTTGCTACCCCTAAAAGCAAATTTCTTGAATTTTATCTGCATATGCATAAAAAGTAGTACTTGTATAAATATGAAGAAACAAATAAACATAATATAAAATAGGAAAAAATTTGGGAAAGTTTCCCCTATATTATAAATGATGGTAATGCCATCATGAGCCATAAATAGCTTTAATTAGTCATAATCAAGTGACAAATGTTCCTACATAATCGCCTGAGAGACAATTCCATTTAGATCCATTCTGAGAGAACATTAAAATAGGGTTAATTCTGCAATTTTAACATCATAACATGAAAGCAAAGTAACCACGGGGCTTGCCAGGAGTTAATCTAAGGTCAAATGAGCATTAATATCTAATAAGTGGATCCACACAGACAAAAATATGGTTTCATACATTTCGAGAACCAATACAGCACCCAAAACCCTAATTTCAAATCCACTTGAATTACAGAAGTTCTTATCAGCATAAAATTCATCTAAACCTCCTAAAATTCATAGAAAAATAATCTAAGAGGTTTGGTACCCTTGGTTTAACCATCTGAACCCATTTTGACCTTGAACAGAGTCTTAAACAGAATTCTACCCTAATTTAGATTTCTATGCAAATTACCCAGTCAAACTTGGACAAAACTCAAATCCGACTTCACCATTAGATTTTTTGAGTCCAAATTAGGTTGGTATCAAAATTTAAGCCTAATCAGAGTCCATCTTGTTTGCATTTCAGTCCATTTAAACTCTATTTCGTACAATCAACCCTCAACTTTTAAAATATTTACGTTCAGGTCCCTAACTTTGTCATCATTTTTATAAAAAGGTCCCTACCGCCATTTGTGTAAATAGAGCACCTCTATCGAGATTCAAGCGAGGTTTTCTCGCTCGATTCTTAGTCAAATCTTCCTAAAATTGGAAGGGAGAATCCTTAAGAGATCCTTTATCGATTAGACCAAGTCTTGGACTTTAATTTGCTCCAGAAAGTTCATGCGAATGCTCGCAATCTCAGGGTTCCTCTTGCCTGAGTTTTCAAGCTCACCAAGCTTCCTACCTTGTTTGGAAGACACCCTGAGGCCTTTAAATAGGTTCCTCTCATCATACCATGCTCCTTAGCTCAGTTTGGCTACATTTCTTCACAAAATCTCTCTCTCCGACCACCTCCACAGCAACTCTAGCGACTCCTCTCTCTCCGACTTCCTTGCCCACTGCCACATACCATAGGCCACAGGATCGTCTTCATCTCCTTCTTCCTCTCTTCAATGGACAAATCAGGAGCGTCCAGATCCCCGTCTTCCTCACCGTTCCCTCACCGGAGGACTTCTCTTCTTTGACACCAGCCAATCAAAGCCGGTGCCTCCCTCGCCCCCTTTCCTCCTTAATTAGGTTCTAAATCTCTCCCTCTATCTCTGTAGTTTAGGTTTAGCCCTTTAGATCTTAGGTTCGACCGACAACTCACCTCTCTCCCTCATCATCTTCTTTCGCTCCCGCAATGCTCCAGTGACACCATTCGCCTTCCACTGACCATCAATCTACATGCTACAACTCCCAGAAGCTCCTCCACGACTCACTTTTCAAAAGCCCTAACCTAATTTCATCTATTGACCACCCATGCACTCCACCAAACTCAACCTTCTCCGCTTGCCTTCACCGTCACCGACCACCCACATCCGAGCACGCCACACCCTAAAACCACCACCATCACACTCACCTTCACACGGTGAAGCTTTTGAGCTGCTTTAACATGGCCGCAAGGCCGTGTTTTGGGTTTCTGGTACTCCACCGGACAACCACCACCGCCACCATCTTCTCCAACTCCAGCTGTAGCTCTCCGGTCGTGTTCATCCTCAATTCCCTCTCCGAGTGACGCCACTCCAGTTCCTAAAGCAGTCCAGGCATCCAATTGCAACAGAAGGCATCGACTTTGAGCTCAATCAGAGAGACATCGATCTGCAGCTGCATGAAAAGGAAGATAGAGACAATAGTTCCACATCGTGAGTTGAGGAGTTGCCAACGCAGTATAAGTGGAAAAAGTGATCCTAGCTCCACGCCCAGTACAACAGGGGGTTGGGCCCCCTGCTCTCTCACGTACACCTCACCTATCCACATAGCATGCGGGCCTGGTCTCCTACCTAGATCCGATTACCCACACTCTAATCCGATTAAACCCCGTTCTGAGAGAGAAGAAGAGGAGGATTTTTGACAGGAGGGGGGAGGGTTTTGCTACGTGGATAAGCGCCTTGGGGCACATCCTGAAGGAAGAGGCTTCAAGACTTAGCCTCTGAGGAAGATTGGCTCATGTACTATGCTTGAAAATGCTTGTAAGAAAAGAAGAGTCTCCCTTGTGTGCTTACTTTGGTCTGAAGGTTAAGTCATCTGAGGATGTGGGGTGACGTCTAATTGAGTCTTTGGTTCTGATACTGAAGAAACATTTAAGTGCTTGAGACTGACGTGGATTAATTGATTGAGGCACTATTGAATTATTTGAATAAATTGAATACATGAGATCCATGCTTAATTAGAGAGTTAAGTGGTGATTTAAATCACCATTGTTTTGATTCTCTATTTATTTTTATCCCATGACTCTTTGAAATACATTGATTTATATTTGAATGTCAATCTAAGCAATTTATTCATTGCATATCTTTTTATTGTGCTCAATTTACTGTGCTCATTAATTCTAAATTAAGATTAGTGTGTGGATTCCATATTTGCTCCCTGCAAATGACCTCAGAGTCCAACAATGTTTTGAGTTTTATAAATGTAAGTGTTTTGCATTTCCGTTGACTATACTACATGCATTTTCTTAAACATCGACGATTTTGCCCAAACAATAGATATTGTTACAACCCGATTCCCAAATCCCTACAGGACACGAGAATCGGATCGACTCGACTGATCCCAAGACCCAGTCGTCCAACGAGAAAGTAACCAAAAAGCAGTAAAATAAACCACATTCACCATGCAAGCAACTAACAGTAACAAAAGTACAACAGTAAAGAAAAGAACTACTACAGTACACACCACCACAACAGTAGAGAATTAAAAACAGGTACAGAAACATGAAGTTTACAATAAAAGAGTACAAAGGTGTAACAGAATACTCACTACTACAAAAAAATGGGTACAACAAAAGTACAACTACTGGGCTCTACTAGGCCCAGCACCCTCCGCAGCCGTAGGCTCTAGCTGCTCAACATCTGGACCTGAAAAAGGCGGTAAGTACGACACGTCAGCGAAACGCTGAGTAGAGTGGCAACCAGCTAGCTAAGAAAATAGTAAAGGTAAACAAGTAGCTGTTGTTTTAATTTCTTTCTTTATTTTACTCTTTCTTGGTTTATTTCAAAGGTCTTTCTCTTGATCTCGAATGTTCCTTGTGGGAACGATCTTGATTGCAGTCTTTTCCGAAAAGTAGAAGTAGCACGTGGTGCTCTCTTGGCCAGGAGAGTCCCCCATGGTGGTCCTACCCTCAGTCAACCACCCCAAGGTCACTGATAGGTGTAACGGTGACTATGGCACGCGCGATAAACGCACGGGTAGCTACTCCGCCCTAGCACGCGGTCAGTCGTTTCCATTAACGGGTACGCCCAAAGCATAGCACGAAACCAGTATAGGGCAGAGCCCTCTCAGTAACAGGGGTCTAGCCCCTCCACAGTAACCAAACAGGGGTCTCGGCCCTCCACAGTCAGCACACCCTCACCTGACTACCCTGGTTTGCCTAGTGGACCTAACAAGTTTGTGTAGGATGGCTAGCTGAACCCCGGGCCCCATGGGGTGGCTAGCTCTCTCCCTACACTAGTATCTCTCCCCGGTACTGTGTACGCGAGGGCCACAGAGTCGGTACAAAGTGGCCAGTCCTAACCCCAGGTCCCAAACTTAGGGCGGCTAGCTCTACTCTGCACTAAATAGGGGGACAGTCGCTCTCCTTGGTACTCCGTACTCAAGGGCCAGCCCACTTCCCCATTCACATTTCTAGTTCCATTCTTTGTATTTCCAGGAGCTCTACTCCTAACTCCCCGTAGGGTTCATGCTTATGTTTCTCAGGACAAGCCATACTATGTTTCATCATTTTAGGTTTATTCGTAGATAGCACGTGTTTCCAACATCCAATCTTTCTTTTCCAATTTATATACAGGCAGCTAGTATTTGTTTTCAAACAATAGGAATTACATGTAACAGTACTCTACATTTCACAGGCAGTTGTTATCCAATTACAGGCAATTATTATTATTCTATCTACTCATCCAAGACTGCAATTCAGGCATTTAATACAATCATCCCAGAGTTTCTAGTCCTAGGATTCATGCCATGCCCTAGGATCTATCATTCAATCTAGTTTTCAGGTCATAGGATTCATGCCATACCCTAGGATCTATCATTCAATCTAGTTTTCAGGTCCTAGGATTCATGCGATATCCTAGGATCTATCATTTATTTCAGATATGCATTAATGTTTGTAACTAACTAAGGGAAGCCACTCTACCTGCAAAATCGAGAGTAATGGGGGCGTGATCGGCAGGTCCACGCGCCTCCGCAACCCCAAAATCCACAACAGAACGAGGTCCTACACAAGAATCAACCACAAGAAACCACTCAGAACAGGATAAAAGTATTCCAAACAAGTAGAGGAACTTATTCTGAGAAGAGCAAAATTTTAAACGTGGAAATCGGACCTCGAACAGATCCTAAACAAGTCAAAAATGATAATTCTGACTCAAATCAGACGTCTGGAACACCTTCCAGACGTCTTAAAAGGAGTCCAGATCCATACCTCGCTCTGCACTGCTCCTCAGACGTCCAGGGGTCCTGCTAAACCGTCTAGACCTAGTTCCAAATGTCTGACCACCTCTCAGGACGTCTGGAGACGCTCTCCACCGTCTAGTGACTTGCCCAAACGTCTGAATCATGTGGGAGGGCATGTCCCACGCCTTTTCGAAGCGAAACCTGCATGCGCAAGCAAAACTCCCTCAGCAAGGCACGCGACAAAGCTTCAGCGGAACGGCCTGCATGGCCGTATCCACAAAAAGGAAGGTATATGCACAGTACGTACCTATCAGCCGTCTGGAGCTTCTTCCAAACGTCGCCTGCGTTGTTTGGATATAGGTCCAGACGTCTGATTCTGGGAAAAATCCCAGAATCAGAAGTTCCTTCGTCTTCTTCCCGCTGCGTGCGGCTGCGCCGCACTCATCCGCCCACTGCCCGAGCTACAGCAGCACCGAGGAAACCTCCCCAGCACAATTCTCATCCGCGCGCACGTCGGCTGGCCTCGAGCTGCTCCGACGAGCTTTCTCTCTCACGGCTCGTGCACTCTCTCCTCTTCCCTCTCGCTGCACCTCTCCTCTCCGCCACTGCACCCGGCAGCAGCTACTGCCCTCGCTCTCGCTCTCGCGCTGAGGAAGGAGGAGACGGATGGATGTGGGTGGCGTGAGGGAGAGGAGGATATATGTAGGCACGGGGGAAAAAGAGTATTGCAGGTCAGTGGGGGAAGAAGAAAGAGAAGGAGGCGACGGGGTTTCAGTCTGCACGTGGCACGCGCGCAGACTCGCGATCGTACGCATGCAAAAATTAATTTCCAGACGTTTGGGAAGGCGTCCAGACGTCTGACCAGACATCTGGACCAACTCCTAGACGTCTTAAAGTGTTTTAATGCCTTGGGTCTTAATAGATATTTTCCCACATCTTATTCACAAAAATAATCAAAAGTGAAGAGTAGGCACATCTCACATATGTAATGTAGATAATTATAAGTAAAAGACCAAAGCACTTAAATATAGTAACTTAAATATATTCTATTTTGAATCCATCATGCTCCAATCCTAGGTTGTTTCAATTCTTTCTTGTGTTTTCATCTTCCTTATCTTTTGGATCCTTCTAGTGGAAGGGGTTATAGTTAATATCGTGGCATTATTTGGAGTAACTCTTCAGGAGTGGAGGGTTGGATGAGGTTCCTTTATACATATGATTTCCTTTCCTATAGTAAATGTGACTTTGCTCTTGCCTAGTTTTGTTGTATTAAACATGGGAAATGGATTGAGGAAGGTGCTTCCATTGGATTCTTTCTTTCATTAGTTCATTTCAAGCATGTTTTTAGTGTTACATGAAGGATTCTAATCCCCCATCAATTAAATATTGCTTTGTCCTTCTAAATTCATGCTTGAGCGTGCCTTTTGGTTGCTTGGATTGTGAAAGTTGTGAAAATTGGGTTTAACACATAATCTTCTAGTTTTTTCAAAAGCCGTTCAACTGGATATATTCATTTATATTGCACAGGCCCAGCAATTTTCGCTTCATTTGTAAGATGTAGAGTTAAATGAACCATGACATCAAAGAAAGTCGAAGAAAACATCTACTCCATTTTAAATAATGTGACGACTATTTATTTTTCCCAATACTCTAATATATCAGAATCTCATCTCTTCGAGCAAATAAATTTGAAATATCGGCTCATCTATGTAAATGAATCCACAACTAGATCAGGTAGCACTCCACGAATAACTAGTAGGAATAGGACTTGCATGTAAACGTGAGTTGTGACTTTTTAACCCACTAATTTTCTTTTGATTCTCGTTTACACATTAAGAAAGTTGTAAAGAATAGCCATTTAGCACCCATACTTCTTTCAAGAAGGTGAAAATTTTTTCCCGCCAATCATTATTTATGCTGTAAATGGCTTCTGGAAAGTGACAACTGTCATCTTCTTTTTCGGTAACATGTAACTCTGGATGCATGCCTAAAGTTATCGTGTCTTTCCTCATCTTCACTGTATCCTTTGGACTATCAGTTAAGTTGAACACATCCAAAATGTTGTCCATAACATTTTTCTCAATATGCATCATATCAAGATTATGAAGAATTGTCAACTCTTTTCAATATGGGAGTTCCATGAAAAAAATGACCATCTTTTTAAAATCTAAATGTTTCAAAGTTGTTTGATCTTTCTTAAATAGATGACCTAATCATCTGTTGCTAAGTTGTAATTTTTCCATTACTTGAAAACTTGACAACCTTATTGAATTTGTACTCAACTTATTCTTCTGATTCCTAGAAGAATAACAAGTTTTACCATCCAACTTGTCCTTAAACACTGCAATTCACCATCTATGCTCAACAGGAAAGAATCTATGGTGTCCCAAATAATAGAACTTGTTGCTTTCAGGTAGTCGAAGAAGGTGGGTGTCATCCATATATACTGGACAAATAGACTTTCCTTTTATACTCCATCTTGACAAATTTGCATATGCGTGGAAGTCAATAATGGTCCACAATAACGCAACATGCATATTAAAGAATTATTTTCTGTGTGCATCATATGTATGAATGCCATTATACCACATATCAATGATTGAAGATAAATGTTTATTGCATTCCCTGGCTGCTTTTGATCTAGGATGAGGAGAGTCAACATCATAAACGATGATCGCATACAAAGCCATGGAAGTAAGTTATAAGTTATCATTACGACTAGCCAAATTGAATAGGATGGATACATGTTAAAAGGATTAAACACATCGCTTGGAAGACTCAATCTGACATTTCTTGCATCCTCTACAAATGCTAAATGAGTGTTGTCAAACATTTTCTATTCTTCTAAATCTAAGGGATAACAAATGCAACCATCTCGTGACTTGTTATCTTGATGCCATGTCATCAAATTCTCAATTCTACTTTAAATAAAATCCTCTCCATGAGCAATCCACTTAGTATAATGCTGTCACCAATCATTGTAAATCGTGTGCTCGAATACAGTGCCCCTATCATGGGAATATCCATCTAAGCAGCTCCTACATGGGTAAAAATTCCTATCGAACTTATCTCCTCACCTGAATGACTTTCTATCGACATGAAATGCCTAATCAAGGAACTCTCTCACTCCATTCTTGTATCAGGAGTAATCCAAGTTCCTCAAACTAATTCAAAACTTATCCATGATAATTTAAAAAAATAAAATAAAATCACCAATAATTATAATTGGATTTAACGGTGTTTGTATTTTGACTAGGGTTTTCACTTAATAGCCTATCCTTAAAGATTTGATCATAACATTACTTGTTACATGCAACTAGTGTGTGGAGAAATTTTGGCACCATCTCCCCGCACTTCTCTAGTATATCCCCCAAGATTGATCGTAACTGCATTCCCAATAGCACCCAATTAAAAGCACTTTAGGAACCTAGCTAAGATTAGTTGGTATACTAGAGAAAATCAGGAAGATGATATCAAAATTTCTCTACACACTAGTCACATGCAACAAGTAACTCTAAGTTTTGATCAAATCTTTAAGGACCCACTTTATCCCGATACTTCACCAAACTAAAGATGATCGAAACTTATGACATGCTATAAAGACAACATATCGTGCATGTAAGTGAAGTAACACACACTCTACATTATCCATATAACATGATTATAAGTCTCGACAGGTGAGTATTTTGGCACAATTATCCCCTCCCAAAACCTATAACCTAGGAGTTAAAATACCTATTATTTAGCCTCAAGTGCATCTAGATTTGTGCAAGTATGTGTGTCTATAAATTCATTAAAATTTTTGATAGAGTTTCTTTGTAATATAAACTTCTTCCCATAACAAACACACATAATTAATCATATAAGCATTCACAAATTAAGTGTGTACACCCCACATTCTAATCATGAATACAAAATAAAATTAAAGTGGGTACACCCCCATATTCTAATCATGAATAAAAACTAAAATTAAAGTGGGTACACCCAACAGTCATCAACATTAATTTACAACATAAGTAATGTAAAAATTAACACATTTATACCTCGACGAAACACGAGACTTGGAAAATTGTGTCCAATGATGAGTGTAACCGAAATCAAATTAGATAAATCAAACAAATAAATATATAATTATGCTGAAAAATTAACAAAAAAATAAATAAAAATTTAGTGGGTGTTGATCAATTTGAGGAGGAGAAAGGAAGGTTAGCCATGAGGAAGATGGGGGGCATGAATGACGAGGATGGGTTGCCAGCCATTGGAAGAGGAGGAGGAGGGGCTGGTCGGCCATGTGGTTGGGAGAAGGAGGAGGGGGACGGCCAACCAACCATGTGGCTGGGAGAAGAAGGGGGACGGCCAGCTAGCCATGTGGGAGGAGGAGGAGTAGGTGGTGGTGTTAGACGACCATGGGAGGAGGAGGATTAGGTGGTGGTGTTAGACGACCATGGGAGGAGGAGGATGGGGTGTGGCAGCCATGGGCAAAGGATAATGATGAGGAAGGGGCACTCAGCCATGGGAGGTGGAGGAGGAGGGGGACGGCTGGCTGACCATGTAGGAGAAGAAGGAGGAGGAGGAGGAGGTGGTGATGACCATGGGAGGAAGAGGGGGTGCAACGCTTACCGAGGATGATGAGGATGGAGCGGCAGGAGGAGGAGGTGCTCACTGGAGGGGAAAAAGAGATGGAAAGGGAAAGAAAGGGGAGGGGTTGGGCAATCAAGAGCAACGATGCCTAATATTTCAACATTTACGATGGTTTCCTCATAAACCATCGTCTAAGGTCAGGTTAGGGAGTGAAAAATCCCACCCTTCAAAATTTCATGGATTGTATGCATATGGTTTACAAGAAAATCATTGTACTCATGAATTAAACTACGGTGTCGAAATCGTCGTTGTTATCTGAGAGGCCCCCTTCACAATGTGGAGGGCGATTCTATAGTGTTACTCTATGGGATTCAAAATTACCCATGCCACTCGGGGGATATTTGATATAGAAGATGATTTTATCGACAATCATCACTAGAAAAGCATCGCAAATGCCCAGTTTTCTAGAAGTGTATTTAGCCACCCTATGGACGATACTTGATTTCCTATACTTATGGTTGGTTGGTTTTAATATTTTTGTTCGATTTGCTATGCACTACATACAATGACATTCGTATTATTTTCTTTGTCATAGCGTGTGAGAATAGGTACACCCCACATTCATTTACAAAAATAACATAATTTGATAGAATTAAGTGGGTGCACCCCATATTCATTCACATACAATCAAAAATAAAATTACATACACGTTCGTACCTCATCGAAATGCGTGAATTGGCTAGAAGGTACCCGACGATGGGAGAAACCTAAATCAACTTAAAAAACACAAACATAATAAATTTACATTCACAAGAACAAAATTATTACAAATGGAGGGGGCGATATAGAAAAATATGTGATTTGTAAAAATGGGTTTTATTGTCATTGTAACGTGTAATTTCAACCAATTTTTAAATTTATAGACCTAGGTAATGAGAGTATCTAGAGTTGTCTAAGAAGGACAACTTTCAGTTATAAAAGTAATGCTCTCTCTCACTCTCTCAAATAATCTTTTTTGGCTTTTTCAATTTTGTGACTTTTTTAGGATTTTGAAATCGGGGCAACGAAGATATTAAAGATACCTAATTGGAACACGAAAATATAACAATGAAAACTTGACCTTCCTAACCTCACCCTAGGCATGTGTAGCCTAGGGTAATTAGGAAGGGAGTGTGTGCACTTAAGAAAATAAAAGAAGCATAAAATTATATATGCGTAATTTGAAAATCAAATAAACTTTGATATAATAATGAAGTTGCACAACAGTTACACTTGAGAAGCTTACTTGTGTGGAATGATCTATTGATAGCGAAAATCGTCGTAATTTAGGAGAGCATCACGTCATAGTATAGCGACGAAAATCAAATCGACATTTAAATTTATAGGCTCGAAAAACAGTAAGCTCCGAGGTCATTCTCAAGGTGCAAATATGGAATTCAATCACTAGTCAAATAATGGAGATGATGAGCACAATAATCAATCACAAGATATGCAATGAATAATCAAATATACTCAATTAGAATAAAAAATGTATCATAAGAGTTAATGACAAAAATATAATAAAGAGCCAAAAAGAATGGTGGTTGAAACCACCATTTAAGTTCCTCAATTATGCACAAATCCCAAGTCAAATCTCAACCAACAATAGCCAAATCAGCAACTCAATTCCCATAAGTCAGACGTCTATGGAGATCATCTGACACCAGAGAAGGATGGTGGTTGAACCCGGTTAGGTTTGTTAATATGGTGATTTTATCGTTGAAGTGTGTATAGTGGTTAACCTAAATCAAACCTAACCATCTCTTTACAAAATTTTTAACTTGGCCTACTTGATTTTATCTTGGTCACTTTTAGGCCCAGGGTCGAACTCAGGGAAGTGGGGTTACAAGTCAAGTTTCTACACCTTTCCTACAACGAATCTCTTCCATTCGTTTATTGTGTTTTTGGCATTTTTTTCTGTTTAAGATTTTTTTCTGATAATCTTTGTCCTTGAGGCACACCCTCAAAATTAGGTTCCTGCTTTGAGCCAAAACAGGGTTCCAAAACGGGTCTTACTATTCGCAAGACAGAGTACCTGCAAGTCAAGGATTATCTTTTCTCTTTAATATTTTTTTTATCTTTTTATTGGCATGCAAGAGAAATAGAAATAAAGTAAATATTGTATAGATATATATGTATAAAGGGGTGGGGGTGGAGGCGGAGATGGAGTGTAGTACGGTGTCGAGTCGGTCGTCGTCTAGAAAGACGCAACCAAGAGGACGAGGTGCCGCGTGGAGTGTAGGATGGATGGTGGAAGATGTGTGACCACGCTTTTTGTACGCGTGTATCGGGGAATATCAGCAACTGGTGCAGATATTCCCGCGATACCACGTATGGTAAGTAATGTGAAAAAATATATATGTATATATGTAAATATATCTATATGTATATATATATATATGGTTATAAATATATAGGTGTATATATATATATATGTATGTATATATATGTATAAGTATGTATATGTAACTATATAGATGTAAATATATATATATAGTAATATATGTATAAAGATATATGTAGATAGATATGTATATATGTATGTGTATATATATATATATACATGTATATATATATATACATATATATATATATATATATATGTATGTATGTATGTATAAGTATATATGTATATATATATATAAGTATATAGATGTATTTATATATATATATGTATGTGTGTATATAGACTAATACATAGTTATATAAGTACTAATATATGCATAGATATATGTATATATATATATATGTATATAAATATATGTATATATATCAATATATATATGTATACGTATAAATATATATATGTATATAATAGTGTATAGGTGTGTGTGTGTGGGTATGAAAGTGTGAGTGTAAGTGTGTAAGTGTCGGTAAAGAGAGTGAGAGAGTGTTGTGTGAGAGAGAGAGAGAGAGAGCGCCTGCTGTGAAGAAGAGGCGGGTTAAGCCGTCTGAGCTTCAGGGTCGACGTCTGAGGCTTCCACGCACGCGTGCAGGCGCATATATGCGCAGAGAAGCGCATGCTGGAGGAAAGTGGGCGCGGAGAGGACCGCAGCGCACCACGCTGCACGAAGGGTTGGAGCGGGCGCTGGCAGGCGTACGCAGGCGAAGGGAGCGGGCGACGCAGGCGCACGCAGACGTGTGGGCGGGCATAGGAGCGGGACCGAGGCTGAACGTGCGTGCGGACAGTGGCCGGTAGCAGCGCGCCGAGTGACTGGATAAGTGAGAAACTCACTGGTCACCCCACTGTAGCCACAATGTTCCGCAGAAATGCGTGAACAGTGGCTACAGTGGCCGGGCGAGCCGCGCAACCGCTTGCTGTAGGTGCTGTGAGTGCGAACAGCTCGACGCACGTGGAAGAGTGGCGTTGCTGCTAGCTTGCGGCAAGGTGGTTTGCGACAGAGAGCGCGGAGAGGGCTGCTGGCGTGCGCGGTGGAGGGCGAGGGCGACCTACTGCTTGCTCGGTGGCTTGCGGGTGTTGGCTGGGCTGCGTGGTGAGGCTTGGCCGGCCGCTGCAAGGGCGCGCGGTGGTCGATTGCGGGCAGACAGTAGAGTGCAGTGCGAAGAAGCGGGAGGCGAGGGCGGCCTGCAAGTGTGTGCGGAAAGGGTTGGGACTGCTGCTGCTGCTACTGCGTGCGGAGCTTTGAGCTTCAAAGCTTAAAGCTCCTGCTCCAATGGCTGAAGTGGTGTGGACGTTCAAACAGGGAAAAGAAGGCCACCACACCCACCGGCTCTTTGAAGAGCTGGGCAGTGGTGGTCTCACTGTGGTGGGTGTGCACCACTGTGATGGACTCCTACCCGCAGAGTGTCTCCTCTGAGGAGGAGGTCCTGCGTATGGAGGGAGAGGGGAGGGGACGGTGGCCTGGAGAAGAGCTGCTGTGTGTGTGGTTTTTTTTGGCGTGGGGACCAGGCTCCCCTACAAAGAAGAAACCATGCCCTTTTAAACAAGAAGAAGGCATGCACAGCCATGCCCTGGAGGTGCATGCCTCAGCATGGCTGTGCAGGCCAGTCTACCGCAGGGAAGGGCTTGCTGCAAAGCATGGCGCGAGGAGGAAGGTGAGGCCATGCATAGCAACCGCGGGACGAAAGTCAAAAATCACAAAGAAATAAAAAATGAAGATGGAAATTTTGAAAGGTAGCACTTGAGGAAAACGTGAATTGCGAGGCCCATTTATTCACTCTCCTCCCCTCTCAATTAAATGCATGCATGCATGTATTTTTACAAATGCGACTGTGGAAACCTAATATGCACTGGTAATGCTAGGAAATAGCACAAGACGGCACAATTGCAGGTGTATTTTTGCGGTGCAATCATACCCCCATGCCTATCTTTTGCTAGTCCCTAGCAGAACATTTTTTGTAGTATTTAGAAATGATTTTAAGCTGAAGATTTTCTTCTTAAGGTGTTTATTGTTGGATATTGTGAGAACCAATTGTAGAGAAGACTACTAGTACTTTAAGTCTTACATGACATAGATCATCTCTCGACTAACCAGGACTCTTGATATTCAAACCTTAAGTACGATTTCCACGACCCAAGAGGTTTTTGCCATACTCGAGAGCTCAAGAGGTTATGGCTTGTGCATAGTGAAGGATCAAGACTGACCAGATGAACATTAAGACTCAAGCCCAAGGTTTCACGAATTTTTAAGTACAGGTTGGTCCTAGTTTTAGCTCGTGTTTTCGAATTGACCCTTAAGAAGATGACGGAAAACTCAACTCCCATTTTCTGACATTTACGGCTCACAGGAAAACAGGGTATTTGTGACTTGCCCTGAAGAACTTTTTTAGGGTAGAGACTTTACAGACATTTGCAAGATATACTGACTTATTTGCATTTTTTTTTTTGAAACACGTGTCAGTATATCTCTTACAACATTATTTGGAGGAGCACACTTTTCTTTTTGGTGGGAGAGTTCTTTCTTGGTGGAAAGAGTCGCTCCTAAACACAAGACTAAAGCCTGGGATAAAAAGTCTACCTGTGCGCACAGGTAAGGACTCCACCTTCCCTAATGAACACTAGGGTTGGATCTTATGTTCACATGATCTTTCTTGATATGTGTAGTGTGAACCAAGATTACCTAGGCTCTCAAGTAGAAGCAAACCAACGGATCCTGTACTGGTGTCTCAAGTACAAGAATATGTCTTTAGTTAGGAGAGATTCTGATCTATTTTGTTAATGCTCAAGTGAATTAAGCTTGAGCCTAAGCGAATCAAGCTTCTGTGGCCTGGAAAGTCTTCAAAACAGAAGTTGAATATCCATAAACACTTATTGTATTTTTATTTTAGCTTTCAGATCATTACTAAACACTATTTTTTTTTCTTTTTCTTACATATTTATAAATAGGTGGAAACTGAATGATACCATAAAATACCCAGATCCTATGGATGCCTATCCACCCCCCCATGCCAAACAATGCTATGTCCTCATATGCATGCAGGGTAGGGTAGAGGAAGGACGAAAGATCAGGTAACGAGAGCTGAGGTGCAGGGTATACAGCAGGGTGGTAGGGTGGGTGGATGGTGGGTGGTGGGTGGTGAAGTGAAAAGTGAAGTGATCGTTATAGTGGTGTGAAAAGTGATGGTGGATGGTGAAAGGTCTAGCATTTCTTAGGACGAGAGTGTCCCAGGCGGATCGGAGAACAGGTCAGGAGGAAGAAATTGGCCTTCAGATTGGCCAAGAAGAGGGGCTTCTTGGATAGATGGATCCAAAAGAGAATAGCCCCAGTGAGTAGGATATGGGCTCAAGGTCCCAGTGTGGGTTTGTAAATCCTCCTGATTTGGCGGGAAAGAAAGGGCAATCCGATCTTCAAGAGTGTGGACCGGCGGTGAGTAGCTCGGTTATGACTCAGACCACCAGGTATGGGAAGCGGAGAAAACCTCGTCAGAAGTCTGGTCAGGAGAAAGTACGGGACAAGGGAGGGATGAGGGAACGTCACAATATGTGTTGATCAGGCAGTCGTCAGTGTTTACAGGTAATCCGCAACAGTCTGAATAGGTCCCAATTAGTTTGATACACGTGCTGACAGTCATGTCCTCGTCAGATGTGTCATCCTCGATACAATCGCAATCAAAGTTCTTGGCTACCTTGAAGATGTTAAGCTTGAGCTTTTCAGATCCAACGGGCAATCTCAATACAGCCCGACTCGCAGTCGATAAGGGCACGGGCTGTGGCCAAGAAAGGTCATCCAAGGATGATTAGACAATCAGAAAGTGAGCTAGGAACTTCCATATCTAAAATAAGAAAGTCAACAGGAAAACAGAGACTGTTGACCCTAACCACCACGTCTTCCACCACAACCTTCGGGATTTTGACAGAACGATCTGCCAACTGTAACGTGACAGGGGTGGGTTTCAGATTTCCCAAGGAAAGTTTCTCGAGCATGATGGTCGATATGAGATTAATGGAAGATCCTAGATCAAGCAGGGCACGGTTAAAATTGCAGCCTTGGATGCTACAGGAAATAAGCGATGTGCTCGGATCTTTCTGCTTCGGTGGTAGATTTGACAGTATAGCACAACTCGCATGAGGAAAGAGAACCACCGGATTCTTGGTTTTCTTTGACTGTCGCCTAGGTGTTGTGTAGTCTTTGAAAAATCGGGCGATAGTAGGTATGTGATCGATAGCCTTGAGCAAGGGTACCTTGATTTCTACATCCCTGAACAAATTACGCAGGTTATCAAAGGCCTGCGTGTCTTTCTTCTTGCCTTTTGGCTCCCTCAATAGAGCCTCAGGGAATGGGACTGGTTCTGGTACCAATTTGGGTGTATCGTCCTGTTACGAACGTGGCATCAGACGGATTTTTAAGACGTCTATCCAGACGTTTGGAACCCTTTCCAGACGTCTGGTAATAAATTTTTTCGGTGTACCGGGTTGCATCTGCGCGCATCTGCGCGCAGACTGCACTCACCGCCTTCGTCTTCTTTTTCCTCTCTCTTCCTGCAGATGCACCGTCTCTCTTCTCTCTCTCCCTGCGCTACCTTATATAAACCCTCGCCCTCTCCCTCACCCTCATCTCCTCTACCTTTCTCTTCTCCTTCTCCCTACCAGCGAGAGCGCGAGCGAGCGAGCAAGTGAGCGGCGGGTGTGGGGTGTCGCGGAGGGGCTGCTACAGCTCAGGCAGCAGGCGGATGGGGCGTGGCGCGACCGTGCATCATGGGCGGAGAGCGAGTCAGGTTCTGGTTCTGGAAAATTTTCCAGAATCAAACGTCTGGACTTACGTCCAGACGACGCCGAAGACGTCTGACAAGTAAGATATTTCTTACCTTCTTTTGCGCGTGTATGGCCATGCAGCCGTCCACCACGTTTTCTTCTGCACTTCGTCATGCTGAGAGTAGCTGTATGTGTGCGCAGGTCCTGCTTGGGAGGGTGCGAGGGCTCGCCATCCCACTTGAATCAGACATCTTGCCGCAGTGCCAGACGACGGAGAGGACCTCCAGACGTCCGGGGTGACAATCGGATGTCTGGAAACCAAGGCCAGATGTTCCAGCGGGCTTCTGGACGTTTGAAGGACTGCACAGAACTGAGGTACGGCCGATCCACCTTTTAGGACGTCTGGAAGTTGTTCCAGACGTCTGATTTTGGACAATTTCGTCGTTTTTAACCCGTTTAGGGCCCGTTTGGAGTCCGTTTTCCGCGTTCCGAGTTGCGTTCTTTCCAGAATTAATTCCTCTATCCATTTACAGTAATTGTATACTGTTATGAGAAACTCCTTGTGTTTGATCCTTGTGTTAGGACCCCTTTCCGTTGCAGTCTCAGGGGTTGCGGAGGCGCACGGGATTGCCGACCACGCCCCCAGTACTCCCGGTTTCGCTGGTAGAGTGGCTTTTTAATCTATTTAACAAAATTTGTTACAATTATGAAACAATTAATAGAGTCTAGGGCATTGCAAGAACCCTAGGACTGAGAAATTAGATTGAATGATAGATCTTAGGGTATTGCATGAATCCTAGGATTGGAAAACTAGATTGAATGATAGATCCTAGGGTACGGCATGAATCCTAGGACGGGAAAACTAGTTGAATATATAAATATTGCAGTCTTGGAATAGTAGAAAGGAAATGATAACTGCCTGTAAATTGGTTAACAGCTGCCTGTTATGAATGAATACATATGATTGAGAACATGGGTTGTATGAACGTAAAGCTGGAACGGTGAAACCTAAATTGGCTGAGTTAAAATAGCTTGAACCCTACGGGAAATTAGGAGTAGAACTCCTGGAAAGGGAATGGAATAGAATTGGGGAAGTGAGCTGGCCCTTGAGTACGGAGTACCAAGGACAGCGACTGTCCCCCTGTTTAGTGCAGAGCAGAGCTAGCCACCCCAGGGAGCCGGGGTTAGGTCTGGCCACTTTGTACCGACTTTTGGCCCTCGTGTACACAGTACTGAGGAGAGCTACTAGTGTAGGGAGAGTACTAGCTACCCCACGGGTCCCGGGGTTCTACTGGCCCTCCTACACCGACTTGTTAGGCCCACTGGGCAGACCAAGGTAGTCAGGCGAGGGTGCGTGGACTGTGGAGGGGCAAGGCCCCTGTTTGGTTACTGTGGAGGGGTTGGACCACAATTACTGAGAGGGCTCTGCCCTATACTGGTTCCGTGCTGTGCTTTGGACGCACCCGTTAACGGAAACGACTGACCTCGTGCCAGTGCGGGGTAGCTACCCGTGCGTTTATCGCGCATGCCGTAGTCACTGTTACGTCTGTTAGCGACCTTGGAGTGGTTGACTGAGGGTAGGACCACCACGGGAGACTCTCCCAACCAGGAGAGCACCACGTGTTACTTCTACTTTTCGGAAAAGACTGCAATCAAGATCTTTCCCATGAGGAACATTCAAGATCAAGAGAAGGATCTGAGAAATAAATCAATAGTGAAATAATAGAAAGACGTAAATAAAGAAAGTAAAAATATAACAGCTACTATACACTCTACTGCTTCTTTAGCTTTTAGTTGCCACTCTACTCAGCGTTTCGCTGACGTGTCACCCTTGTTACCTTTTCAGGACCAGGTGTTGAGCAGCCAGAGTCAGCGGCTGCAGAGGACGCTGGGCCTAGTAGGGTCCAGTAGGGTTACCTGTAGTACTTTCTGTACTTTTCTTCCACTGTAGTGAGTAGTTTTCTTTGTTACTCCCTGTACTTTCTTTACCGAAAACTTTATGTTATGTACATTTTTCTTTTTTCTCTGCTGTTGTGGTGGTATATACTGTAGTATTTCTTTCCTTTACTGCTATATTTTTTTACTGCTAGTTATACACATGGTGAATGTGGTTTATTTTACTGCTCTTTTGGTTACTTTCTCGTTGGATGACTGGGTCTTGGGATTAGTCGAGTCGGTCCGGTTCTTCTGTCTCGTAGGGATTCGGGAATCGGGTTGTTACACGTCCTCTCGCGAATGCGGTGCGCATCCCGAATGAGAGGGTGATGAAGAAGATGGGACAGGATCAGATCGAGGCAAATCGACGATCTGCTTACTGCTCCTCGTAGTGATAGCATTGGACGATGTGGGTCTAGTGGGATCATACGGCGGAGGAGGGTTTGCAATAGGGACATAAGAGTGCGGTGCTGCAGCGAGATTAGCCTGAAATCCTGGTGGAATGCTCGGAGCTTGCAGAATCTGGTGAACGTGTCCCTAAGAAGGTTGTACCTATGGTTGCGGACCACGGGGTACGAAATTTCATGGGTTGGGAACAGGTTGGGCAGGAAGAGTGCCCTGAGATTGAGTCGCCATGCATAGTTGACTGATCTCAGCATTCTGCTGCGCCAATTGGTGCTGAAGAGAGGTCATGTTCTCTTCATGGAGCTTTGACATGTCCGTCATCATTCGCATCAATTTATCAAGAGGACTTGATGCATGTTCGGTTTGCAGTATGCAAGGACCTGATGGAGGATTCGCCATAGGATTAGACTGAGCCCTTGGGATGACAGGTGCGGATGGTCGCATTGGTCCACCAGCGGGGTTTTGGCGCTGCGGGTTGTTGGACCATGCGAAATTGGAATGATTTCACCACCTTGGGTTATAAGTGGCAGAGAACGAGTTATTCCCTAGGGCGCAGGCATCTTCTATGCCAAAAGACGCATCCGCATGTAAATATGCGTCCGAGCACACGGAAGCTTGGTCCTCCGTGTCGAAATACTGGCTCGCAAAAGCCAGTTCCATATAACTTACCGAGTCGCTCGGCGCGACACTCGGTAAGGAAGGTCTTACGGGGTTTCTTGGGATAAGCCTGGTGTTGGAAGAATTGGGATTGTAATGAAGTGGGGGTGTTTGCCATAGAATGGGTGGGGTTGGCCAAAAGCTCGTCCAGCTTCTTGTGCACGACGGAGGCTTCATCCAATTTTTGTGCAATATGGCTGAGATCGGAGGATGAATGGGAGGGTCCTGTGTCAACTTCGTGGACATTTCGGGGCAGGCTGGTACGATTAAAGGCGACAATGGAGGCATTGTTCATTGAGATTTCACTCATATTTTCAAACAATTCAAATGCTTCATTCTCGTCTTTATTCATAAAGTTCCCTCCGCAGGAAGCGTCTACAATCTGCTTCAAAGTCTCATTTAGCCCATAGTAGAAAATCTGGGCTATATGCCACTTTGGCAAACCGTGGTGTGAACACTTCCTGAGGAGGTCATTATATCTCTCCCATGCCTCATGAAATTGTTCGCCGTTTTGTTGCGTAAAAGAGGTGATAGCACGGCGAAGTGCATTGGTTCGCCTGATTGGGAAGAATTTCTTGAGAAACGCTGTTCGCATCTCTTCCCAAGAGTGGATGGTTCTCCCAAGGGTGCGTAACCACTACGATGCTTTATCCCGCAATGAAAACAGGAACATTTTCATGAGGACTATAGGTAACCCGATATTTCTTAGTTCAATAGTTTCAGCCAATCGGGTTAGGTCTTCCAAGTGGAGAAAAGGATCTTCACTTGCAAGACCATGGAAGTGAAAATTTATTAGGCCAATTATATTAGGTTTCAGTTCAAAGTCTTCCCTACCCATGGGGACCCAAATTTGTCCTATGGTCTCTGTAGCAGCGGGATTCTGATAGGAGCTAAGAGACCTAGGCTCCTCCCGTTCGGGAGGGTTCTGCATTTCCTCCAATGTTTCCCAAATGGCTTCAATTTTTTCATTATACATTTCCATTTGGGCTTGGAGGTGGGTTATGGGATCCAAGGCTCCACCACCTAGTGGGTTCTGAGGGTGGTTTCCTCCCTCAGGATTTAGGGGTGGGCGTGCAGCCATGTTTGTGGAGGAGGAGGACGATTCAGCTCCTTTTCTAAACTTATCAGGCAATTCAAACAGTTCAGGATTTTGTGACCTCCTCAAAAACATGCACTACCGCAGGAAGAATTAGGGGGATGAGAAGGGAAAAGAGATGAGAGAAATGATGTCGTAAAGGTACACTTGATTATAAATCAATACAATCAAATTCCTAACCTCTACAGTATGCCCTTAGACCTAAAGATCTAAGTTATCTACTATCATGAACTACGGAACTGAATGTGAGCACTGTGGAACCACCAGGCCAGATTGAAAGGCCGTTTGCCCCAATCTTAGACACCCGATAGCTCGCGGGAACCCTCACCAGCATGTAGACGCTACACACAGGTAGTTAGACCTCCAATCCTTAATAAGGGTCAAGTTACTACCAATTTTAGTTAGAGGCTTAGGGTCAAGTGCTTTTGGAATGTGAAGAGCACTGTTTACGGGTAATGCCCAAGTGATTGATTTTTAGAGTGTGTAAAATAAGCATGCAACAGGGAAATCTCCCCGAATTGAAGTTCTTAATTGGTGAATGGTTTTTAGAGTTCAGCCTTAAGTAGTATGGATTTTAGGATTTCGTTGAAATATCAATTCAACCAATCTGTGGGTTTTGCAAGAATACAAGTTTTCTTCTAAGCCCAACAAACCCTTCTTCAATTTCAATTGGTTAATGCATGCTAAAATGCAATGGGCTACCCTAAATGGAGATTTCTATGTGTGGATGCACGAATCAGTTTTAGATTAGTGTGAAAGGGAGCCAAAGCACTTCAATTCAAGTGCTCCCAACCACAAGAAAGATTTCCACACAAGGCTCAACCAAAAGATAAAGAAAATCAATTTGTTGGGGTTGAAATATTCGGGATCGAATCTTAGGCAAGTTGAAAAGTCGTGGTGGGGTTGGAATCAACTCAATTCTAAGTCTCCCCACCAAAAAGGTGATCCTAAATTGCAGGTAAATGAGGCAAAGAGGGGTGGCAATCAATCTTTTTATTTGCCTCAAAGAATACTTCACACGGTGAAAAATTCAAGAATCAAGATTCTTGGATTTTCGCTATGCGAAGTTAGGTGAGAAATCCTGGGGTGGTGGGAGTAAGGGCAAATAATCAAACAAGTAAATTTTAATCCACTTGCCCCAAGAGATCCCAAGAAGTTTTTCTAGAATTTTTAGTTTTTAGTTTTTTTTTTTATTATTAAGGTGACAAGTTAACCTAGGTTGTTAAGAAAGGAAGACCTACTTGTTCAGCAATGTGTGCGGAGCTCCAGTGCGGTGTCGGCGTCTTCATGCTCTTGTTCCCGCCTTGGATCTACCCACGTCTCTGACTTCGTCTGCCTGCCTTCTCCTTGCAACAGGTTTACCTGTACACCAAAAACAGAGACACCCGTGAAGAGAGAAGAGAAAAATGAAAGGAATGGAATAGAAACTTACTTAAAGGCACACTTCCCCAGCAACGGCGCCAGAAAAGGATGGTGGTCGGACTCGGTTAGGTTTGTTAATATGGTGATTTTATCGTTGAAGTGTGTATAGTGGTTAACCTAAATCGGACCTAACCATCTCTTTACAAAATTTTTAACCCGGCCTACTTGATTTTATCTTGGTCACTTTTAGGCCCAGGGTCGAACTCAGGGAAGTGGGGTTACAAGTCAAGTTTCTACGCTTTTCCTACAACGAATCTCTTCCATTCGTTTATTGTGTTTTTGATGTTTTTTTCTATTTAAGATTTTTTTCTGATAATCTTTGTCCTTGAGGCACACCCTCAAAATTAGGTTCTTGGCTTTGAGCCAAAACAGGGTTTCAAAACGGGTCTTGCTATTCGCAAGATAGAGTACCTGCAAGTCAGGGATTATCTTTTCTCTTTTATATTTTTTTTATCTTTTTATTGGCATGCAAGAGAAATAAAAATAAAGTAAATATAGTATAGATATATATGTATATACTATATATGTATAAAGGGGTGGGGGTGGAGGCGGAGATGGAGTGTAGCACGGTGTATAGTCGGTCATTGTCTAGAAAGATGCAACCAACAGGATGAGGTGCCGCGTGGAGTGTAGGATGGATGGTGGAAGATGTGTGGCCACGCTTTTTGTACGCGTGTATCGAGGAATATCAGCAATTGGTGCAGATATTCTCGTGATACCACGTCTGGTAAGTAATGTGAAAAAATATATATATATATGTATATGTGTAAATATATCTATATGTATATATATATATATGGTTATAAATATATAGGTATATATGTAGTTATATATATATAAGCATATGTATAGATAGATATATGTATAGATATATATATATATATATATGTATGTATATATATGTATAAGTATGTCTATGTAACTATATAGATGTAAATATATATATATATAGTAATTTATGTATAAAGATATATGTAGATAGATATGTATATATGTATGTATATATATGCATTTATAGTTATATAGATAGATATGTATATATGTATGTGTGTGTGTATATATATATATATGTATGTATGTATGTATGTATGTATAAGTATATATGTATATATAGATGTGTATTTATATATAAGTATATAGATGTATTTATATATATATATATGTATGTATGTATATAGACTAATACATAGTTATATAAGTACTAATATATGTATAGATATATGTGTGTATATATATATATATGTATATAAATATATGTATATATATATGTATATAATAGTGTATAGGTGTGTGTGTGTGGGTATGAAAGTGTGAGTGTAAGTGTGTAAGTGTCGGTAAAGAGAGTGAGAGAGTGCTGTGTGAGAGAGCGAGAGAGAGAGAGCGCCTACTGTGAAGAAGAGGCGGGTTAAGCCATCTGAGCTTCAGGGCCGATGTCTGAGGCTTCCACGCGCGTGCGCAGGCGTGTATGCGTGCAGAGAAGCGCGCACTGGAGGGAAGTGGGTGCGGAGAGGACCGCAGCGCACCGCGCTGCGCGAAGGGCTAAAGCGGGCGCTGGAGCAGGTGCGGGGTTGAACACGCGCGCGGGCAGTGGCCGATAGCGGCGCGTTGGGTGACCGGATAAGTGAGAAACTCACCGGTCACCCCACTGTAGCCATAGTGTTCTGCAGAAATGCGTGAACAGTGGCTACAGTGGCCAGGCGAGCCGCGCAATCGCCTGCTGTAGGTGCTGTGAGTGTGGACGGCTTGGCACGCGTAGAAGAGTGGCGCTGCTGCTGGCTTGCGGTGAGGTGGTTCGCGACAGAGCGTGCGGAGAGGGCTCCTGGCATGCGCGGTGGCTTGCGGGTGTTGGCTGGGGTGCGCGGTGAGGCTTGGCCGGCCGCTGCAGGGGCGTGCGGTGGTCGGTTGCGGGCGGACAGGCGAGTGCAGTGCGAAGAAGCGGGAGGCGAGGGCACCTGCAGGCGCATGCTGGAGGTGAGGGCGGCCTATAGGTGTGTGCGGAAATGGCTGGGGCGGCTGCTGCTGCCTTGCTGCTGCGTGCGGAGCTTTGAGTTTCAAAGCTTGATGCTCCTTCTCCAATGGCTGAAGTGGCATGGACGTTCAAATAGGGAAAAGAAGGCCACCACGCCCACAGACTCTTTGAAGAGCTGGGCGGTGGTGGTCTCACTGTGGTGGGTGTGCACCACAGTGATGGACTCCTGCCCGCAGAGTGTCTCCTCTGAGGAGGAGGTTCTGCATATGGAGGGAGAGGGGAGGGGATGGTGGCCTGGAGAAGAGCTGCTGTGTGTGTGGTTTTTTTTGGCGTGGGGACCAGGCTCCCCTTCAAAGAAGAAACCATGCCCTTTTAAAGAAGAAGAAGGCATGCACAACCATGCCCTGGTTGTGCATGCCTCAGCATGGCTGTGCAGGGTAGGCTGCTGTAGGGAAGGGCTTGCTGCAGAGCATGGCGCGAGGAGGAAGGTGAGGCCATGCATAGCAGCCAAGGGAAGAAAGTCAAAAATCAAAAAGAAATAAAAAATGAAGATGGAAATTTTGCGAGGCAGCACTTAAGGAAAACGTGAATTATGAGGCCCATTTATTCACTCTCCTCCCCTCTTAATTAAATGCATGCATGCGTGTATTTTTACAAATGCGACTATGGAAACCTAATATGCACTGGTAATGCTAGGAAATAACACAAGACGGCACAAGTGCAGGTGATTTTTGCGGTGCAATCAGTGTCAAACCTCAAGAATGCACCTAAGTGTTAGGCATGACTCCCGAGGATGTACAGTGCAAAACCCGCCCCTCCTCCCTCAGAAAATTCCCTCCTCTCTCTCTCTCCTCAAAACCAAACCCAAAGCACTGTTCAAACCAAACCTGGTTCAGCATGGGCCCCACACTCACATAGGTGTGGACGAGAGTGTGGCGTGCACGTGATAGTGGGGACCTCACCCCCTATCTCGAAGGCACTTAGCCAATGCACCAAAAACCTTATATGCGCATTTTATTTTTAAAATCCCATGATGTGGGATCATTTGCTGGAGCTCTCTCACACATGCAGCAGCTGATGAAATCCTCGTCCAATTGTTGTTGCATCTGTTGTTGGTCCGATTGAAGTTGCAGGTGGCTTCATGCAGTGATTCCACATTGCCTGGAGGTAGAGGTAATTGTGATGACGACCGGAGCACAATGGACAAAGGCAGAGGATGGTGACGATCTAGAAAAGATATGCAATATGATAAAATGGCCTTGTGGCCCAAATAAAAGGCTCAAGATGATCTTCGAAGCACGACGAGTGCAATGGTAGTTGTTTGAGGGTGTTTGGTGGTCGGTGGAGGTCTATTGGTGACAGCGAGGGTGGAGGTTTGATGGATTGTCTGATGGAGTTGTGGATGTAATTTACCTACTTGGAGGGGTGAGATCAGCGTGACAAAAAAAAAGCGGAATTGAAAATATAAACAATCTCACAAAGATAAGCAATCACAAAATGTACACAGGAATTTTTAGGTGGAAACCCAAATCGGGTGAAAACCACCACCTAACCCTCTCGAGTTAGGATTTTCCGATCAACCTAGTTGATCAAATCCACTAAACGAATCACTTTAAAACGAGGGTGATTCAACCTCAGTACAACCACGCTACAAGTACGAGGGTAGCGTTCCTCAACCCCTTCTCTCCACGAGAAGGATTTTGTCCCACGAAGGAGACGGGAATTCGCAAAGTGAATACCCAACCAAAAGACAAAGGTAAAATAAACAACAAACCTATAGAGCCAACAAAGTAATAAACCTAAGCTTCTATAGGATTTAAGAAACTCCCCTTTGCAAGGAGTGCGTCGACGATGACGCGGTGCGTGAGCCACGCGACGGCGCAATGTCGCTCTCGTAGACAACGGCGGGAGAGCGGGTGCGCGAAGGGAATGATGCTCTCAAGATGATGGAGCTTGAGCTTAGAGAGCAAGAGCTTCTTGGACACAAGAGAGTGGAAATACTTGATCTTAGTGTATCTTGGTCTCTCTAGGTGTGTATCTTGTGTGTCCCTTAGTGTGTGTTGGTGTGTAAAGGCTCCCCTCTATTTATAGAGGCCTTAGGAAGGCTTTGGAAGGCTTAGAAAAGCTTTCATAGCCGTTGGGAACAAAGTCCAAGAGAATCAGGCCGAAATCAGGACAATGATTACATTTGACAGGGTTATCAGACGTCTAACTCTGGCATCAGACGTCTGGAAGGCCACTTTAAGACGTCTGAGTTCAAGGTCAGACGTCTGATTCTATGCGGGTTTCTCCCTGACTTGAATCAGATCTAAACAGGGTTTTACGCAAGTCCATCAGACGACATACAGGACGTCTGGCACTATGTCTGGACGTCTGGAAACCTACTTTTACTGTGGGAATTGATTTCCAAACGTTGCAACGGCTACAAAATCTCTGAGAAGAGATTTTGGGTCAGCCGAGGCAAAACGGTCATTTATCAGACGTCTGGAAAGGCCTAAGGACGTCTGATAAGGCTCTAACGGTCATATCTGGAGTGTTTGCGAAGCCAGCCAACGGTCCACTAATTGGACGTATGGCAAAGTCATCATACGTCTCCCAAGACGTCTGGTCTAAGGTTTGGACGTCTGATTTCATCAGACAGAACTAACTATGTCCAGCCTAACGGTTATCAGACGTCTGAAACAACAGTTAGACGTCTTAAAATACATTATCAGACGTCTGATTTGGGAATTAGACATCTGGAAAGTCTGTTTGAACCCTATATTGGTTTTCCAAGTATTCTACAGAAAACCTAAGTATCCTAGGGTTGTGCCGGTGTTCCTAGGACTACTGTTAGGGTTCTTTGAGGCTCTTTAACATGAAATATCTAAGGAAATAAAGAGCAACAAAAGAAACAAAAAATACAACAAGTACAAAAGAAGGAAATCTATCCTATTCTTCATTTCCTTCCATCTTTAATCTTTCGCTCCACGCGAACCTCCTCTGTTTTCCGTCAAGCTCCTCCAATCCGTCCTGGATGCGAGCTCGAACTCCGTCTAAACACGTCCACATTTGCAATTGACCTGAAATCTAGGACTCAAATTGCAAATGTTAAATAACACGTGTTTTGTTATCATCAAAACAAATGATCGTGATGCTCTAGCACCAACAATCTCCCCCTTTTTGATGATGACAAAATCGTAAATAATAATACATAAAAATCCTCCCCCTTTTTGACATTATCAAAAAGGTTTGATTGGTTTAAAATTCCTATAACTCCCCCTTAAAACATGCTCTTCTATGAGTTTCTTTTGACAAAGGTAATGTCCTCCCCCTTTTTGTAACAATGAGATAGCTATTATTTTTCTCCCCCTTTCTAAAGGAAATTTAGCTACCTTATATCTCCCCCTTAAAAATTGACAATTAGCTCATTAATTTTTAACTCCCCCTATCTAAATGCTTATAAAAAGATAGGGTTAAAAATTTTACCTCACCTACCATGGCCAATAAAATGGCCCGAATGGTGGTGGTGGATGCCACATCGGATGGGGTTCCCATCCGTAGCTTGGAGGCCCGGGCATTGGCGCCGGTCTCCAATCTGGTGGTCGACGTGCGGCGGGTCCGTCGTTTGTTCGCCGTCTCGTCGGTCTTCTTGTTCTCCTCCTTGGTCTACTCCTTGGTTCCCCTAACTTGAGTTGACCAGCCTTGAGCTTGTAGGTCCAGTCCCTTATGTTGTAATTATCCCTGAACCCTACAAAACAAGATTCTAATTCTTTTTTCGGTATCCAAGTGGGCTTGGATCCGGATTTGTTAGCGGGTCTCCTTGATGGAGATCCTTTCTCAATCTTAGGGCTATAAAAATTATCAACTTTGTTGATTAATTTGTTAGAATTTTCCCTAAGACATGCAATTTCTTTTTCTATAGTTTGCATCTTAGTCTTTAAATCATAGATTTCTAACTTTAGACTATCATTTTCCTCAATCAACTTATTATTTTCACTGATGAGGTTATGATTTTCTAATAATAGGTTATCATTTTTAGGACAAGTTTCTAGATCCTTAAGTTTTATTTCTAACCTATCATTTTCATTTTTAAGAAAACTAAGGTTCTTTTTAATGCTTTTATTTTCTATCCTAAGTGATTTACTAATCTCAAAAAGTTCATTAAAAGCTTCTTGAAGATCGAGATTTACCTCGTTGTCGCTGTCGCTTCCGCTTTCGTTGTCGCTGTTGGTTCCTCTGGCCATGAAACCAAAGCAAGCGGTTTCTTCTTCTTCTTCTTCTTCTTCTTCCTCCGAGCTTGTCTCCTCATGAGTGCCTTCCAACCTCCTCCATATCTCGTGGGCGGTGGGGCACTCTTTGATTTTCTCGAACTCTTTCGGACTCAATGCGCAATACAGGGCATTCATTGCCTTTGCGTTGAGTGAAAGATCTTGAATCTGCAGCTGCGAGTAGCCTCCTTGGGGTCGCTTCGGGATCTCGTATGGGGTTTCGCAACATCCCCATACCTCGAATTCAGTGGCTTGGAGCCACGTCTTCATCCTCAGCTTCCAGTAGCTGTAGTTGTTCCCGTCAAAGTAGGGCGGACGGGTTGTGGACTGTCCCTCAGAAATCCTACACGCGGAACTGCTTCCCTCCATCGATCTTCTTGCTTGGTTGTTACGCCGAAACAGCAAGACCTACTCTGATACCAAATGTAATTTCCCTACTTGGAGGGGTGAGATCAGTGTGACGTAAAAAATGCGCAAATGAAATATAAAGCAATCTCACAAAAATCAATCGCACAATTACACAAGTAATTTTAGGTGGAAACCCAAATCGGGTGAAAACCACCACCTAACCCTCTCGAGTTAAGATTTTCCGATCAACCTAGTTGATCAAATCCACTAAATGAATCACTTTAAAACGAGGGTGATTCAACCTCAGTACAACCACGCTACAAGTACGAGGGTAGCGTTCCTCAACCCCTTCTCTCCACGAGAAGGATTTTGTCCCACGAAGGAGACGGGAATTCGCAAAGCGAATACCCAACCAAAAGACAAAGGTAAAATAAATAACGAACCTATAGAGCCAACAAAGTAATAAACCTAAGCTTCTATAGGATTTAGGAAACTCCCCTTTGCAAGGAGTGCGTCGACGATGACGCGGTGCGTGAGCCACGCGACGACGCAACTTCGCTCTCGTGAACTACGGTGGGAGAGCGGGTGCGCAACAGCTTGATGCTCTCAAGAGAATGGTGCTTGAGCTTAGAGAGCAAGAGCTAGCTAGGACACAAGAGAGTGGAAAGTGTAATATAAATTGTTTCTTGTGTATCTTGGTCTCTCTAGGTGTGTATCTTGTGTGTTTCTTAGTGTGTCTTTATGTTGCAAAGGCTCCCCTCTATTTATAGAGGCCTTAGGAAGGCTTTGGAAGGCTTGGAAAAGCTTCCATAGCCGTTGGGAACAAAGTCCAAGAGAATCAGGCCAAAATCAGGACAATGATTACATTTGACAGGGTTATCAGACGTCTAACTCTACCATCAGACGTCTGGAAGGCCACTTTAAGACGTCTGAGTTCAAGGTCAGACGTCTGATTCTATGCGGGTTTCTCCCTGACTTGAATCAGATCTAAACAGGGTTTTTACGCAAGTCCATCAGACGACATACAGGACGTCTGGCACTATGTCTGGACGTCTGGAAACCTACTTTTACTGTGGGAATTGATTTCCAAACGTTGCAACGGCTACAAAATCTCTGAGAAGAGATTTTAGGTCAGCCAAGGCAAAACGGTCATTTATCAGACGTTTGGAAAGGGCTAAGGACGTCTGATAAGGCTCTAACGGTCATATCTGGAGTGTTTGCGAAGCCAGCCAACGGTCCACTAATTGGACGTCTGGCAAAGTCATCAGACGTCTCCTAAGACGTCTGGTCTAAGGTCTGGACGTCTGATCTCATCAGACAGAACTAACTATGTCCAGCCTAACGGTTATCAGACGTTTGAAACAATAGTTAGACGTCTTAAAATACATTATCAGACGTCTGATTTGGGAATTAGACGTCTGGAAAGTCTGTTTGAACCCTATATTGGTTTTCTAAGTATTCTACAGAAAACCTAAGTATCCTAGGGTTGTGCCGGTATTCCTAGGACTACTGTTAGGGTTCTTTGAGGCTCTTTAACATTAAATATCTAAGGAAATAAAGAGCAACAAAAGAAACGAAAAATACAACAAGTACAAAAGAAGGAAATCTATCCTATTCTTCATTTCCTTCCATCTTTAATCTTTCGCTCCACGCGAACCTCCTCTGTTTTCCGTCAAGCTCCTCCAATCCGTCCTGGATGCGAGCTAGAACTCCGTCTAAACACGTCCACATTTGCAATTGACCTGAAATCTAGGACTCAAATTGCAAATGTTAAATAACACGTGTTTTGTTATCATCAAAACAAATGATCGTGGTGCTCTAGCACCAACAGTGGAGTGGTCAAAAGCGTCAATAGGGAGAAGGCTTTTGATTGGTGAAGGGCGAGGAAGCTTTTGGCAATGGTGGAGTGTTGTTTGGTGGAGTGTGTTGGCCGGGCGAGCTCACTGGAGCCTCACCGACCGTGGAGAAGATAAGGGGGGAGAGCAGTGAGCGAGGGGTCAAATTGGGGTTCTAAAGGCCTAAACCTAAACTAGAAAGTAAGAGAGAGAGAGAGATCTACACTATTGGAAGAAAGGGGACGGAATCCTTGCTGCCATGGCTTGCCAGAGCCAAGGATGATGAATTGTTTAGTGAGGGAGACGACAATGAAGAAGCGGTTAGAAGTAATGTAGCTTTGGCCGGCAAGCATCAGGAGGATTTGGGGAAGAATTTTGCACGTTCAATTTAATGGTTAGACGTGTGGAGGAGGAAGGACGGAGGAGGTCATCAGAGTGCGTGCGGACGTGGCTGGAGCTTGAGGAGATGAAGAATTTTTTGCCCATTCACGACTGCTCTGTACGTGAAAAAATGCTAGAGCTTAAATAGAGCTCGATTTTGAACTAAATTAGGAAGAATTCGAGATCGTTAGGTAGGAATCAGGGAGTTTCCCTTCTTATAATTCTCACACTCTTCTCAGCTTCGTTTTGGGCAAGAAATCATGCCCAAACAGTAGGGAATCACATGATTGGCAATCCCCCCAAATCTGGAGGGATTTGGGCTTAGATTGGAGAACTCCACTGTCAAAGATGGGTTGACTTTGCATTTGGGAAGCATAGAGGTTTTAGGTGGAGAGGACCCAAATGTGAAGAATATGAAGAAAGTTAGGGGTGTGTTTCTAATAAACATGAAACCTAGGGGTCTAGATGTGAGAAATAGAGTTTTAAGGGGCTAAAATGCAAACTAGGTCAAGATAAACTCTGATTAGGCCCAAATTTTGGTGTTAACCTAATTTAGACCCAAGGAATCTAATGGTGAACTGGGATTTGAGTTTTGACCATGTTTGACTGGGTAAATTGCACAGGAGCCTAAATCACGACAAATTCCCATCTGAATCTCTATTCTTAGTCAAAATGGGTTCAGATGGTCAAACCAAAGATACCAAACCTCTTATAATATTTTTCAATGATTTTTAGGAGGTTTATATTGAATTATCTCAACCAAAACCCTTTCAATTTAAGTAGATTGACAATTAGGGTTTTTAGTACTGTTTTAGTCCTCGAAATGTGTGAAACCCTAATTCAATCAATGTGAGCCCACTTCTTGGTCTTTAAAGTTCATTTAACCTTTAATTAGCCCCTTAGTAACCCCATGGTTAATCTGCATTTGTGATGTGCTGTTAAAAAAGTAGAATTAACCCTATTTCCTTATCTTGTTCTCAAATCAAATTGGTGAGGAATTATGATCCTCAGATGATCATTTAGGAGCATTTATCATTTGATCTGACTAATTCAAGTTAGTTACGATGAATGATAGTGTTACCATCATACCCTCATGCCTAACTTTTGCTAGTCCTTAGGAAAATCCTATGGAATGAATTAGATCTCTAGATCGCATTTTGGATGTTAGGATGCCTGTTTATGCCACTTCTATGGAAATCAAATCAGAATACCAACAATAGGATTAGAGGTACTCAAGTATCATCCAAGATCCAGACCTGACTAGCCTCAACATTAGGTCTGTAAAAACTGCCCAGAGGTTCGTTAACCCCAACGGTCAAAGCACCCGTGCATATACGTAGCAAGTCCAGGTTCAGTTTGCCAATGTAATTTTTATAAGAGAGATAGAAAGGGATATTCATTTTGAGAGTTTCTCTCTTTTCTTTTTATATTCCCCTAAATCCAACATCGGATTGGCCCTAAACACGGTCTATATCGGATTCCTTATCCCCACCATCAATCCTCGAAGGGTCCCCGACTTCTGATGCTTCAGGATAGCACCGCCCATGTGATTGCACAGCAATCATAGGTCTTAATTGACCTAAATTAGGCTAGAACTTAGCATAAGCTAGTGTAATTCATGCATGCATAAGCATTATTTGAATTCTTACTGCTTTCATTTAGCTATGCATGAAATAATGATATAATGTACTAATTAACTGCATTATATAAATTATATGTAATAAGAAGCTCAAGAGCTGGATCTGAAGCTAGATCTGGAGCTGGACCTGAAGCTAATGCTACATCAGAGCTAGAGCAAAAGACCATAGAATAAATGTAGTAGAGAAATAATGTAAGGGTTGAGGTATGTTACTTTACTAAGTAAGAATAAGGCAGAGTAAATTATGAAGAACTTAGGTTCATTCCTAGCCCTAGGATAGCCCTAGAATCCTTCTTAAGCCTTAGCCACCCTTAGATTAGGTCACCATAGCCTAGGAAGCCTCAAAACCCTAGTTCCAGCCCTTATCTGGACATCCAGATAGGTTATTGGACATCCAAGACCCTTAGGCACAACCCGCACACCTTAAACCCATGTCTGCAGTGTTATTGAACATCCAGACACTTGGTCAGACGTCCAATTTCTGCAAAATACCCAAGACATAACCCTGTTTCCCTCTTAACTCAAATTGGACATCCAGACAAGAGGTCTGGACTTCTGATTTAGTATAAGTCATCTGATACTTAAATCAGACGACTGAAATTGCTCTCCAGTTCTTGTTTCAGAATTCAAGCTTGGATCTTGAGTTCCTAAGTCCCTAAACCAATTCCAACCCCTTGGGAACCTAAATTAAGATACCCTAACCCTAGTATACCACCTCTAGACCTTCCTAAGAACCTAATTAGGTTCTCATTATGCCCAATTGACTTAGATCATAGTCAATTATCATGCCTAGTCAATTGGACTCATAGAGTCCAATTGAGCTCAGATCTCAACCCACACAAGTCTAATTGAACTCAGTGAGAGTCCAATTGACCTAAGCCCAAATTAATTGAGTTATTTCACTCTCAATTAAGTTCACACTCACTCAATTAAACTTATGTCAAGTTTAATTTCACTTTATCATTAGCAATTAGAGTTTGCAACCCTAATTTGAGACCTACCTTAAACCAAATCCCTTAGGATCTAACCTAGACCACTTAGCCACCTAGGTCACACCCACACACACACACACCCATTCACTCACTCCCACACCACCTAGAGTATTCTAGGTCCTTCCAAAGGTGGTGCCACCTTGGTTGCCAAAAATAGCAACCAAGGATGGGTCTTCTCTTAGATCCACTTTTGGTGGATCTAAGAACTACCCTCTCTCTCTCTTGGACAGCCACACTTGGAGCTCTCTCTAGAGAGTTTCACACTTCTCTAGAGAGGCTCCCTTGGGTCTACTTAAAGGACCCTTGGGTGGCCATTTGCACGAATCTAGCCTTCCATCTAGTTTTAGCATATCTCCACCCTCATTCCACTTGCACTCCATGAGCTCCCACCATGGTTCCACCACCTCCATGCCAAGGCTAGAGCACTCTTCCTCCACAACTCCAAGGGCCGACCTACCCACCATTGGCCGCGCCTCCTTCTCCTCTCAACCAATTCAAAGGCCATTGGAGACCACCTCCGAATGCCTTTCTTTCTGATAACCTAGCTAAGTAGTTCTTCTAATCTCTCTCTATTTTATTTATGCTTAGTAGTGTAGCTCCATATTCTCCCCCAATGATAAATGTGTAATCCCCCCATAGATTCATGCATGCAGTCGTTTTCTACTAGATAGTTTTCTACTTTTAAGCATTCATGTACAAGCTTCCCGCTAGCTTTGCTCTGTAATCACCTTGATGCAATCAATGAAAATTCATTATATATATATATATCTATGTGTTGAAGAATCACCATGTGCTTGCTTGCAATACTCTATTGTGATTAAAGTTGCCTGCACTCATTTTATAATCTTTTCGCAACTAGCATGTAGGTGCTTGAAAATATTGAGGATCTAACTATCAACGCCTTTTCGGTAAACTACCATCACATAACTAGGATCGTGCATACAGACACCTACACATTTACTTTTGTCATCTATTTAATGCACGCACACATTATTAGAGTTAACAATGCGAATGGCAAGACATTGATCTGTAGGTTGGAAACCGACGTGCAATTTTAAGCGAGTAGAGCAAGCGAGATCAAAATCAAGACTTGCATTTCCATAACGCAACCCAAAGACGAACAACTGGGACTCATAGTCTCGTTATTTTAGAAATATTTTTGTTGACCAAATTTCACGACTATACTACGAACAGCAACAAACGATTTAATAAACGTGTGATCTACCATGACCAACACCATGGCAACCCCCAGAACCCTAGCTTTTGACACGTCGGGATAGTGCCACCCATGGCGTTCTATATCTAAATTCAAGCTCTGGAAACCAACATTTTGGGATAATCCCACCCATGGCACAGAAACCAGCATAAGTGTTTAAGGCAAATTCATCGTTGTTTAAGAAATGCATCGCAGTATAAGACAAAATCGCTCAAAACAGATAATATTTATAACTTGAATGAAAGTCCAAGGTTGTTCGCTAGGAGAAAATATGGAATTCACGCACTAATCTCAACAAATAATGTAAATGAGCATAAGAAATTAAGCGAAGTATAGATTTTCAATGAATAATAACCTTTCACATTAAATATTCAGTGAAATCCAATGTATCTCAAGAATATCATGATAAAAAGAAAAAAGAATAAAAGACAATGGTGATTTGAATCACCACTTATATCCTCTAAAGTTTAAGTATGCATTCAACCATCAATTATCTCAAATAAACCAACAGTAAGCAAGCAATCAGACGTCTTAACAGAAGGCAAGCAGAAGCCTTCTCTTTTTCTTCATAACCTCTCCTCTTCTTCCTTCTTCTTCTTTCTCTGAGTGCACAAGGGGGAACTCACCTTTGAAATCGACTAAGTGTCGAGAACACTAAAGAGCAAAACCCCCCTTAACCCCATGTGCTCTCTTCTTTCCTCTCTCTGGGTTCTCCTCTTTCACACCCTCCCAGGGCCATGCATAGTATCGTGTTATCAGGTAATTGGTCTAGAGCGCACCTGGGACCAAGACTGCCAGCGTGGGGTAGCAGCCGAGGTGTGCGCGAGCATAGGCGGGTAAATGGGTCGAAGCCAAGCCCGCGTGGTGGTGTCACAGGTGAGGCATGAATGAGTAAGGAGGACCTCACCCTCGTGTGTTAGGAGGCAATAAAGCCTATGCAGAAAAACGTAATAAGGCTCTTCACTTGGTTGCCCACTTCTGAGGTGGGACTAAAGTGTCCCACTTCCTTCACGTACTATGCAATGAAGATGGCACGATTGTTGCATCTAATTGAGGTCAAGGAAGGCTCCCTCAGCAGTAATAGATGACCTGGAGCGAGCCCTGGGCTTTAACCGCATCACTTGGAGCGAATACCTGGGGTAAAGATCTCAAGAGCATTCTCCGAGCTTGCTTGAAAGTAGCTCGTTCATGGAGTGGAAGCCCCGGTACCTGAAATCCACAAAACAGCCTTTCGACCACGTTAAATGAGCTCAGAGGCTTCACTGGATGATGGCGAAGGTGGTGGAGGTGGTTTCGTGGTGAGTCGAGGCATGTGGCAGCCTAGCGGAGGCGGAGATGGCTGGAGGAAGTGGGTTTGTTCGGAGGGTCACGGGAGTGGGTGGAGTAGGAAATAAAGATGGGGCTTTGAGGCGGATGGATGTGGCAGAAGTCATGGTTTGTCGATGAGGTGGATGGAGGTGCGTAGTGGTGCAAACACCTTGGCAGAGGTTCGGTCGGAGACAGAGAAGATGAGGGTGAATGACGTAGTCGAGGGGATATTTTTGGGTTTTTGGGATGTAAAACTAACCTAAGATGCGAAACTAACTAAACTAACCCTAATCTAATAGACAAAAGGGGGAGAACAACACCAGTGTTGGTAGGCCGACGCCGGGGAAGAAATCACTTTGGTGGAGGTAGGACTGCAACGATGACAGAGAGAGAGTGATGGCAGCTGGTATTGCACGACATGGAGGAAGGTGAGGAAGAAGAATCCACCGCCGGTATTACGGTCGGATGATGAGGATAGGTAAAGGGAGTCACCGGAGCTTGAGGAGCCTTTTGGCTGGAATAGGAGGGAAGAAATGAGGGTAGATCCAGCCAAAATCAAGCTTGGAGTGAACGGCATGCACTGGGGGTCCTTTTATAGGTCACTAGAGGGTGATTAGAGCTTGGGAAGCAAACTTCGCAAGCTTGGAAGGCTCGCCGAAGTTGGAAACCTATGAGATACCCGAATCTCTCATGCGTTCGTATTTGCAGCGCTTGATCGTGTTTTAAGTCAGTTGCATTGTAGTATAGGTGACCAAGCGTTAACAACAAATAAAAATTTATTACTCGAAAACCTAAGTATCCGAGGTCGAACACAGGGAGCAAATAGAATTTATTCACTAATCTCAATAATGTAATTGAACACTTAGAATTACTCACAACTTAATTCAGAATATAAATGCAAGAGTTTGAGTCAATTGTAGCAAGAATAAAGAAATTGGACGTCTGATTTCATGATCAGACGTCTTAAAAAGATATCTCTCTTTTAAGCTTTTATCTTTTTTTCCTTCAACTTTCTGCTTTCTCTTCTTTCTTTCTCTGATTTTCCTTATCTCTATTTCTTCTATTCTTCTTTGACTTTGGTCGTCTGCTTCTTCTTCCTTGAGACTAAATTCTTCCTTCACCTTGCCTTAGCTCTGCTTCTGACGTTCTCTTCTTTCCTTCTTCTTTTTCTTCCCTTGGTCTGCCGCTCCTCTACTACAGTGCATCTCTCCTCTTCTTCTCCTTTCTCCTTCCTTTGCTGCGCCTCTTCCTCCTTTAGCTTCTTCTTCCTGCACAATCACCACGCAGCAAAACCTATCCCCTACCCTCCCCCACGTCTCTCTCTCTGTATAACTCTCTTCAGTACGCTCTCCCAGAGCCGGGTTATCGGGTTGGTCGCGTGCCCGGGTCTAGGCGCACCGGCGCGGGTGTGGTGCGCGAGGAGTGCACAGATAGGTTAGTCGGGTCGGGTGCCAAGTCTGCGGGGTAGTGTCACGGACGAGGAGTGGTAAGGGCGAGGGACCTCACCCTTGTGTGTCTCAAGGCGAATAGAGTAAAACACAAAATCAATTTATCCCACACACCACGCTCATACATTCATGAGGTAGGACTAAATGTCCCACCCGCTTCTACGCTTTTGCCCGCATGAGCTCCTTCTTCAATTGCTACTACTAGGTTGCTTGCCAAACCAATTGCCCTGCTGTCTGAGTTCGCGCACGCATCTACTTCCTCTGGGACCCTTACACCTGGAGCATGTAGCCTGGGATGAAGCTCGCGACCTCCTTGCTATGTGCGTCAATTGCGGCAGGTGGTGAGATCTATCACACACAATCATGGCCTTGCGGCCCCATTAAAATACATGGGAAGCTTTGCTGTGCGAAGGCGAAGGTGGGACGGTAGGTGGCAGGCCGTAGGGCAGCCTAGGCATGCGTGCCTAGGTCACCCTGTGACCGGGCTTATGGGTTAGGTCGGGGGGTGTTTAGGGAGGTGTAGGTGGTTGATGAATGGGTGGAAGATGTTCAGTGGTCGATGGCAGAGGTGAAGAGGTTGGTGGCGAGACGTGTGGAGGTGTGGAGTGATGGGTGCATCTCGCCAGAGGTTGGCTGGAGATGGGGAAGATGGTGGTGGACAGTGGCTGTCGAGGGGTAATTTGTGAAATAGATTGAGGGGAATTGAAAAGGGGATAGAGAGGAGTAAGTCTAACCTAATTAAGTGGACGAAGGGGGAGAGATGGCGACTGGCAGTACCTGCTGTCGCTGGAGAAGAAGGTGTCCAGTGGAGGAAGATGGAGACGACGAAGGAGCTGGAGGTGCTCGCACGGGTGTTGCGCGACGCAGAGGAAGATGGTGAGGGCGACCCTGCCGCTGGTATTGTGGCAGAGCGACGAGAAACAGGAGGGAGGCTCATTGGACTACTTGACCGGAGGAGAAGAAGATGAAAGTGGGGTGAATCTCTGGCCAAGTCGAGCTCAGGAGGTTCGGCCAGGGTTGAGGATCATTTTATAGGCACTGGCAGGGGCTCTTGTGCTTGGAAGGCAAGCTTCCAAATGCAAGAGTCCTCGCCAAAGTAGGAATTTTGTGGATACCCAAATCTCTAGTGCATTCGCACGAGAGATTGGGTGTGAATCAGGGATTAGGACCACGCTCAGATGGAAGGGAATTCCTCAGAGAATCTCCCTTCCAAATCTAGGAGATCTCTGAGGAATTAGGGAGTACTCCCCCTCCATTCCTCGTCGGAGTAGGATTTCTCCCCATTAATGGCAGAGGGACCTATTTGTAAGAGTGGTGAGGAATTTAGGGGGGTCTGTGCAATGGTTTTCAAAAGATAGGGGTCAAAATGCAATTGGGTATACTATTTTGCAAAGTAGGTAAAGATGACCTCCCCTTAGGTCCAAATTTTGGTACAAACCTAATTTGGATTTAAGGAATCCAATGGTGAAGTTGGATTTTAGGTTTTACCACGTTTGACTAGATATTTTGCATAAAAACCCAAATTAGGTTAATTGATGAGCTTGGACCCCAATCTAGGCCAAAATAGGTTCCAAAAGCCAAATTGAAGGTTATAAACCCTTGGGGATATTTTTTCATGAATTTTAGAGGATTTATTTGATTTTTATCTTAACCAAAACCTTTTTGAATTAAGCAGGTCTGTTTTAGGGTTATAGAATGTCATTTAATTCCTAGACTGCACATGAACCCATTTCTGACTGAACCAACCCACTTTTTATCTTATTCAGATCATTTGACCTATGTTTTGTCTCTGATAAATCCTGTTTATGTACTGCAATGGTAAAATTACAATTTTAACCTCTGTTTCATGTTTTCTTCTTAGAACACTTATTCCTTGAATTAAGCCCTTCTTTAGGCTATGTAGGAGCTCTTATTCTCTTTCTTAGGTCAAAATGAGCTAGTTAGGGCTCATGACGAGGCTCTCATCAGTTCGCATGAGAGATTAGGAACGTTGTTGAACTCAAGACCAGATTCATTGGAAAGAGAACTTCTCAAGAAATCTCCCTTCCAATTTTGGAAGGGATTCATTGATAAGAGAAGGAGTTCTCTTCAATCAAAGGTAACCAGAGAAGGATTCCTCCTCTATAATGGTGGATGAACCTAACTGCAAAGAGTGACGATAAATATAAGGGCCTATTTGTAAGGAATTCAAAAGTTAGGGGCATGTGTGTAAAAGAAAAGACTCAGATAGGACCAAATAACAAATTAAGGCAAGATGATCTCAGATTTAGCCCAAATTTTCATACAAACCTATTTTTGACCTAAGGAATTCAATGGTGAAGTTAGATTTAGGTTTTGACTAATTTTAATTGGAGAAATTGCATAATTTCCCAAATTAGGGAAAAAGTCTGTTTATGGCTCTATTTTAGGTCAAGATAGGTTCTGATGGTCAAATTGAAGGTACCAAACCCTAGAGAATATTTTTATATGAATTTTAGAGGGCTTATGTGAATTTTATCCTGACCAAAAACTTAGTAGATTAAGCAGGTCTGTTTTTAGGATTTCAGATGTCATTTAATTCCTGAAATGCGTGAAAACTCATTTCTGTCTGTACGGACTCACTTGTTAGACATTTAAGACCATTGGACCATTATTTAACCCTTAAGAAATCCCATGATTGTACTGCAATTGAGATATGTTGTTAAAACTACAGTTTTACCCTAATTTTCTTGTATTTCTCTCAGAATGGAATTGCAGTGAATTATGGTCCTCTGGCTGTTATGTAGGAGCATTTAGTGATGGAATATGACTAAATAAAGCTAGATATGGTTGATGATGATGTTATCATCATACCCCCATGCCTAACTTTTGCTAGTCCCTTAGCAAAATCTCATGGAATTACTCAAATTCTAGACCATGCATTTTTATGCTCAGATTTCTGTTGTGTGCCTTCTTTTATGGATTAGGTCAGAATGCTAACAATAGGCCTAGAGGTACTCAAGTACCAACCAAGATCCAAACCTAACCAGCTTTAGCCTCAATCTGCCGCGAAGGTTTCTAAGGCTTATAGGAACTAACCTAAGGTTCGTTAAACTTCGTGGTTAAAGCACCTGTGCTTAAAACATGGTTAGTCTAGGTTCAGTTTGCAGTGCATTTTTGTAAGAGAGAGACAGTAGAATCTTTTTGTATTTTTGGAGAGTTTTCTCTCTCTTTTTCTTCTTTATTTCTAGCTTCCGATTGGCTTTACACACGGTCTGTATCGGATTCCTAACTCCCACCATCAATCCTTGTAGGGTCTCTGACTTTTGATGCTTCGAGATAGCACCACCCATGGCAACCCCTAGAACCCTGGATTTCAACACTTCGAGATAGTGTCGTCCATGGTATTCTGTAACTAAATTCAGGCCCTGGCAATCGACATTTCAGGATAATCACGCCCATGGCACCTAAATCAGCACAAGGTGCTTACATGCCCCCGATAGGATATTTAGATATCCTAAGAGACAAGCATCGAGGAGACAGTATGTTATTGCGTATCTTCGAGGGGAATTTACTGCCTCTTCTCATTGGGAACTCATCCAAATCAACTTGTGTTGATAAGTGATGAGAGACTCATCATGATCTCTAATTACCCCTAATTAACTAGTCTTCCTAGTTAATTAGCTAAGGTTATGAATATATATGGGTTAATTATGAAATAAGGGATATATAGTAAAGGACCTTAAAATAAGTTAAAAATGGTATTTTATCATTCAATTAACATTATTAACAATTTAATTAATAATAGGACTTGAAATCCTATTAATCATTCCCTTAATTAATAAGTTAAGTAACTTAAACATAATGTATACCTAAGTATATAATAACTTAAGTAATTTTACTTAATCTAATAAATTAATCTAAAAAGGTCAAAAATGTAAATTTAAGGTGAAAACATAATATTTACCTTATTTACTAATATATATAAAAAGTTGAAAAAGATCTAAGTTAAAATAAACCTTCAAAACCTGAGTTTACATTTTTGTCCTTAAAATTCATTGCAATTGGGTCCTTAATTCCCACACAGGTCCTTAAGTTTCATTTCATATAGGTCCCTTTTCGTCTTCTTCTTCTTCTTTTTCAGCCGAATGGACGGCTGACGACGAAGAGTAACGCTACCGCACGATCACCGCCTTGCCGACATCACCCTTCTCCAAACTCTTACATCTTGCACTCACCACTCCATCTTCATCCACCAGTCTAGATTAACCGGAAATCCTAATTTTCAATGGGAGAAAACCTACATCGTCGTCGGAGACGACGTCGGAGGTTAAACTCCTCAAGCTCCTTCTTCGTCTAGACCTCGCCACTCTCTGCGTCACCAACCACTATAAATACCCCCTTACCCCTCCGATTTCTGGCAAGTTGGCTCCCTTCCCTCTTCTTCACTACAGCCGACTTCGATAGGCTATTCTCTCTGAAACTCCGATGACCTTCCATCTCACTCTCCGACTTCCTCCATCCATTCTGATCAGCAGAGGAGATCCGTCGTGGTCAGCCGCATCTCTGGACACAGGCGCCAACCAAGGAGTCCTCTGCTTCACTTCAAATCCGCCCGCCGAAGATCTTCCTCTTACACCCTCTAATTTCGTCATCCGCTATGAACCTTCGGTGGAACCCTATTGACCCTTCGTCTAGGTAACAATAGATTAGGAGTAGGAGTAGGAGTAGGGTAGTTAGGTAGGTAGTTTAGTTAGGTAGTTTAATTGTAATTCTAGATTTTAGAATTCATCTTCTACGACTCCGACAAGCTCCTTGAACTCGCCAGAGCCCTAGTTTTATCTTTTGAAATCCCTGATTACCTTCTTCTTTCATCCATGATCATTTATATCACACTTAATCATTTAATTGATCATTTAATCGCCTAATTCACCTTCACCTCCACCAACTACTGTCGCTGCCCATGGCGACAGTAACTGAGTTTAGAACCACCTTCATAGGGTTTTCCATCATTTATTCACAACCTAAGGACCCTAATTAACACTCTAATATGTATAATTACCATCTATAATATAAACGCCCAATTTATAATTAAGCTCCTGAGCTCGCTATCAATGGCGGCTCAGGAGCAGTTCAAATCCTTAATTATATATATTTATGATCGCAAGTATTTGTTGACTTGTTTTGACCACTCAATTGAGTGGTGAAACAAGTCCTGAGCTTAATCCAATCCAGATTTATGAAAAATGAATTTCATTGATAAACCTTAATTCCAATGAGAAAATGAAGAATTAATTGAGTCCCTGAGGTTCCTTGCAACCTCAGGAACCTTTTTAGACTAAAAATAACACGTTTTTATAATCTGTACACAATTTGTTCATTTTCTGGAACCTGTTGAGAAGCTCCAGAGTGGTTCAATTTTGATTCTTGATTAGTTTGAGGTTATTTATTTGAAGATTAAGTCACTGGAGCTGTAGATTGAGGTTCATCTTCTCCAACTCCGGTGGAGTTGGAGAAGTCTGACAGAAGTCTTATAAAGTACTGTAACAACCTTTAGTTCCTTCTGACGAACAAACACCATTAGGAGCTCAGGCAACGAGCCTGAAACCCTAATTTTTAGGATTAGAACACCTATCTGAGGGTCTGAATGAATTCCTGATGTTGAGGAGATTCTATTTGGGGCTTTAATTTCTTGGGAGAAGGCTTTAATCAGAAAGTCAAAACTTGAGGCCTTATAGTCAAACACGAGTTTGATATTCTGATTCTGAGCTCAAACTGAAGAATTGAAGAGTTGACGTTGTTCCTGAGAATCTGTTGGAAAGTTTTAGAATGATCAAAATGAGCTCAGATGAGTTATTGTGTTGGAATTCATAACCCTGTCAGTTTGGGTTGTTTTCGAACCCAAACTTATGGCAGTGGACTTTTGATGAGATTCAATCTTGAATCCTGCCTAGATCAATCTGTTACAACCCTTAGAACTAGTTGAAATCGATCAGATATGTGCTTCAGTGTCTGTTCACCTATTTTAGATTGTAAAAATCTATTCTCTAAAGCTTTCAGAGAAGCTTGAAGCTTCTCTGTGTTATCTAAAGCCTTTAAGAGCTCAAAACCTCCACCTGTAGCTGCGGAATCATCTGTATAACCTATTAAGACCTTTAAATAAGAGAGACAAGTCCATCTGTGGACTCTATAAGCTTAAACTTCACTTTCTAGGTAGTTTAAACCCGTAGGAACCCCCTTGTTTCACTCTTCAAATTGAAGAGGAAATCATCCTCTAAACTTAAAATTGACCCTGCAACCTTGTAGATCTACCTTAGAGATTTCCAACAAGCCTTGAATTGCTTGATTTGAAGCTCTGAGTAGGGAGATATGGTCCATTGAAGTCGGGTCTGGAGGGGGGAACATAGTCCCACATCGGTAGATTTCAAGTGGGCGCATGGGAACAAAAGGAATTTGTTGCATAGCTGATTCAGTTGTCAAGCGCTCGGCGCGATCTGAACATCTGACATTACGAGCATTTGTGTGTGTGCGGGCATGTGCCTGCGGGTGTGCATCTGAGTAGGCATGTGCGATTGTGGCCCTGGGAGGGTGAGGCCTGGGAGGCGGTTGAGCCAGATTGGCTCGAAACTATGAATTGAAAAATAAATCAAAATTGAACCTAATGAAATCAAGCGAGGATCGAGTAGGGTTTTGTCCCACCCTGATCTCAGGGTGTTGTGTATCCTCGAAAGGAGCTCGCCGCAAATAAAAATAATTTTTGGTTAAAAAGTAAAAATAAACCTGGTTCAGCTAATGGTTCAAAGGAAAGCTAAGGAAAGGTAGAGCTGAAGTTTAAGTGAAGAGCTGAAGGCTAAATTTAAAGGAAAATAAAGGAAGAACAGGCATGAAGACTAAGGAGAAGCTAAGAAGGAAAGACTAAGGGAAGCAGAAGGTCGGAGTAGAACAGGAGAAAAAGAAAGAGTGCTCAAGAGAGAGAGTAAAAGATAAAGGCTAAATAAAAAAAAGAAAGAAGGAAAGAAGAAGAAGAAAAGAGGCTGAAGAAATAAAAAAGAATTTGTTTCTCTTGCATCATTTTAATTACTTTTTGTTCTCAATTATTGTAATAAGGCATGTTTTGATTAAATAAACCCTTTCTTGCCTTAAATCATTTGAAATAAATAGAGGTTTTACATGCTTTAAATGTTGTAAATATGTTCTCATATGGGATTTTGCATACTTCTTCAATTTAATCAATTTTTGCAAAATTCATGTTTCTAAATTAACTTAAATATACCTCCTAAACTTATAAAGAAAATAAAAGATTACTAGTGAATTTAGAATGAATTATACCTCCCAGCAAACGACTTGGACTCAACCAGTAAAAATTTCTAAAATGTTAGGTTAATTTGACCCTATACTACACAACCGACACAACTTCGAGTTAACCTAACTGACTTTTGTCTACTCTAAATCAAGTGAAATTAACTTAATTACTGAGTTGAGTAAGGAAACGTATCATTTTAATGGCACTGTTGCCGAGGAGGTAATCCCTTAATTCACTAAAATTTAGATGGTTTAATTGTATAATTAGGAGGTATTCTGTAAATATATTTTTGTTTTTAATGACTTTTGTTCTTATTAGTTATATTTTGTTTTGTTTTTATTTTTGTTTTGTTTTTGTTTTCTGTCTTCTTTTGAGGTTTACCTTCACGGGTAATCTCAGGAGAAGGCAGGAATCAGTTTTGTTGTTTCTGCTTTTTGTGAGTATTTCTTAATCTTTTGTATTATTGCATTAAAAAAATATGTATACAAAAATACATCTTTATCTCACTAGTAGCAGCATTCATAGGCATACACTCTTAGGAGTGCATTATCTGCTAGTAATTTTTGCGAATCTGACTCGGGAATTTTTAACTGTTTTTCTTGCATCAGCGGGAAAACACGAGAAAACCCACGTAGATCCCTGTCATCTGATATTAAAAAGACCACATATTTTTGTTTGAAAAGATCTAAAAAGCGGCCATTGTATTTTACTTGATATATTTTTGTAAAAGATTAACTAAAAAGAGGAAGTAAAAATTATGACTTAAATCTGATTGCAAAATGCATGCAGGTTTTTCTATCACTATCGTCTGTTGCATGCTATCGTGCACACAGCGCGATCACTAGAGTCACACGAGTCAATTTTTCTATCTCTTCTCTTTGCACCTCTTAGGGCTTTGGTCGAAGATCAACAAGTCTATCTCACTACTAGAGCCCCGGGGAGCCAGTAGTGAGCGGTCTCGATCCTAGACCTTAGACCTTTGAGCTTTAAGGTACGCACTTGTGTAGACACAGATTAGGACACGTATTTTGCTACCGTTACTCTATTTGTTTGTGTCAAATTACTTTTGTGTATCTTAGGAATCTCTTCTTTCCTTTGAAAGAAGAGCAAAACCCACGTCTTTTGCGCTGTTTTGCAGGTTTTTTGTGCCACTGTTTTCTTATCAGTGGTGTGCGTGTGCATTTGCACATTATTTTCCGTTTATGGATAGGAGGCGATCCTTGCATCCGCCTCTTGCACCATCGTTGATAGGTGATCCTAGGCCGGTTGTAGATAAGAAACCAATGGTTTTCCCATCTGATCCATCTACTATGGATCAAATGCAGAATCTAAATCCCAAGATCCCTTCTTCATCTAGGCAGGGGGAGATGCCACCTTTTGATGTTCATGAGGCGCTCCTAAACCAGAACCTTAGGATGCTTGAGCAAACTAGACAAATCAATCTATTAACGGCAGCCTTAAACAATTTACAGACTCTTCAAACCCGTCCTCCACGTCGACCTAGGGCGGGTTTTGAAATCCCTGATTTACCGATCCACCGTCCAAGGCCTCTACTTAGAGATTATTATAACCCATCTAATGCATAAGTAGAGCCTAATGTTAGGATTCCTATTGGGGAAAATGATCCTGAATTAAAGCCAAATATTATAGGTTTAATCCCCCACTTTCACGGATTTGCATCCGAGGATCCATTTCAACACATCGAAGATCTTAAAAATCTATCTCAAACTCTTGGACCTCGAAATCAAAATAGGGAAATCCTACTAATGAAAATGTTCTCTTTTAGCCTTAAAGATAAAGCGGCTTATTGGTATAGAACTATAGCAAGACCAATTTCAACTTGGGCTGAACTCGAATCCGCCTTTTTGAAGAAATTCTTTCCTATTGGTCGAACTAATGCTTTAAGACGAGCTATTACTACTTTCAATCAAAACCAAGGAGAACCAATTCATGAAGCATGGGAATGTTTTCATGAATTGCAAAGGAAATGCCCACATCATGACATCCCTCATTGGCAACTCATGCACATCTTTTATTATGGTTTATAAGAGGGCATTCGCAATCTAGTCGATGCCTCTTGTGGAGGGAATTTTCTAAATCGCGACGTAGAATCCGCCTCAGAATTATTTGAAGGGATGGCGGAAAACAGGATCAACAACGCATCAATGTCGCAATTTACGCTAGGCGCAAACATGAATTATCAAAATCCGCACAAGGGCATTCACAAGATCGGTAATCTGTCCAGTTCAAAGGATTTAGAGATAATTGCAGAAAAACTAGACAGAGTTGACATCATAGCAAAGCATCTCGACGAGGTCAAAAACACAATGAAGACTCTTACACCTCTACTTGCTACGAATCCCGCAAATTTACCTATTTCGCAAATTCCCTCAAGGAGGGAATTTGTGAATAATCTGGATTCTAGAGATCCATCTTCCTTGGGTTTTCTATCTACTCCTTCACAACCCAAGGAGGGACCTTTGTCCCACAATCTTACCCACTTTTTTCTCACCCTTTCCTGTTGCAGAAAACACGTCATATCTTTTAGGATTACACACCATCCAGGAAAACACAACAAGACCAAACTCTTATTCAAATTCCTATAATCCTGGATGTAGAAGCCACCCAAATTTTTCTTGGGCTGATCAAAATCAAAATCAAAGACCAAATTATCCAAATCAGACCCATTTTAACCCACCACCATTGCCTCCTCAGCAATCAAATTTAAGGCCTAACCCGATGAGTATGCAGAATTACTCTAGGCCTATTAGAGATACACAGCTAGACCAGATTTTAAGAGCTGCATCAAAGAGTCAGCGACAAAATGCTGAAGCTCTTGCTGAGATCCATAGGCAATGTAAGGTAGAGTTGGCTGATTTACGAAATCAAATCATGCTTTTGGCTGAATCTCGTCAGCCAGGTACCCTTCCATCTCAGCCAATTCCGAATCCTAGGAATCTGCCAAATCCTAGGCAAAATCAAGGCCAAGTACATTTCCTTAATCAGGCCTTTGATTCTAATCATAACCCGTCCTCCATATTACCTGAAAATAATCCACCAAACTCGCATCAGCAACCTATTTTGTGTCAAAATGACCCACCTATTATTGAGAATTAAAACTGACTTTGCTGATCTTCTGAACTTGGTGGAAACATTTTTGAATTGCCTTAATCTTTAATATTTTACATCTCAACCTAAATCAGATCTACTTTTCACAAGATTCACTCTGATTTTTTCTGAGATTTTCACGGAAATCTGATTTTCGTTCTGTGAGATCTATTCTAGGCAATTTCTGGACGAGTTTTGATTGGGTGGTTTAATCTGTTTTCTACTTTTGATCCAATTCTTTCATAATTCCTCTATTTTTACCATACACCTATTCTTTTTAGGAGTTCTTTACTAGGGTTTACACCTAGCTGAAGGTGTAAAACTTAGCACTTGTACATAGTTGTTTCCTATTTTTACCTTTTTTATTTTTCTTCTACACTTACTTTGAAAATTTCACTTCATATTTCACTGATTACCTTCATTTAGTCCGACTGACCACCCTGACCTTTGGTGAGACTTGAAATCGTCCGCACAGAATTTTTAATCTCCTCTTTTCGACTCCTTCCATCACCCTATACTAAATAAAATGTAATATTTTTTCACCCTTCTTACAATGAGGATATTGTAAAATTTTGGTTTGGGAGGGTGTTGAAGTGAAATTTTCACTTTAAGTGTGAGTTAAAAATAAAAAAACACATAAAAATTGAATATCCACAAAATTTAAAAAAATAGAAATTCCAAAAATGATAAAAATTTTAAAAAAATAAAACATTTCATAAAAATTTGAAAAAGTTTTGAAAAATCATAAAAATTGGAAAATCTTATATACATAAAAATAAAAATATATAAATACAAAAATTTGAAAAAGAAAATTCATAAAAATAATAAGGGGGGTATATTCATTTTTAAAAAAGAAGAAAAAGAAGAATATATATATATATTTATTATAATTAGGAGTTTAATTTTTTTTTAGGTTAGAAATTAAAATGTATATAGAATATATATTATAATATTTAAGAGCATTCAATTCTTAATTAGATTTGTACTTAAACATTTTGTAAAAACACACCTTTATTTTTAAAATTTTTAAAACAAGATTTTATTTGCATTAGAAATCTTTAAATCTTTTAAAGATTTGTTTTTCTATTTTTACCTTGAATTAAGAAACTAAGTGTGTCAAGGTTTAAACTTAAGTTTTGGAATTAAATTATAACTTTCTAATCAATTAGATTAAGTAATCCATTTGCTTTTTGAAAATTTGATTTTATCATAAAGTTAAGTAAAAAGGCCAGATATTCAGAATTAATTAGATAGAGAGTTAGTAGAATTTTAGTTTACAAGAATTATAGGCTAAAGATAAATAACTAGACTTGGTAAATTTTGTCTTGACGGATCCTATAGGAGGAAACTAAGAATTTGAAGAACATGAGAGTGAAGGGCTTTGTTGTCCAAGCTCTAGTTTGAGAGCTAAGTAACCTAAACATCTAAATTCACACACATAGAATTGTCTTGTTAGCATCTGAGACCGTGAAAACACAGAGGTTAAGAGATCAGTTCTAAATCCTCTTTAGTCCAAGGATTTCTGCGAGACGGTTCTTGAAAGGGTGAAGGATGTGCCACTCACCTAGAAAAAGGATTTGGAGAATAACGTTAGTAAGAAAAATGAGAAAGGGGGAAAAGAAAAAAAAAGAAAAATAAATAAATAAAACACCCTGCAGTTAAGTGCCTTGTTACAAAAGGGTGCTTATGCAGTTTTTCCACATATAAATAAAGCATCTCAATACAAATGGATGCTACCCTTCCTTCCATCAAAGAAAAAGAACACCTCGCTACTGTTGGTGCTAGAGCACCACGATCATTTGTTTTGATGATAACAAAACACGTGTCATTTAATATTTGCACTTTAAGTCCTAGATTTCAGGTCAATCGCAAATGGATACGTGATTAGATGAAATTCGAGCTCGCATCCAGGACGGATTGGAGGAGCTTGATGGAGAGCAGAAGAGATTCGCGAGGAGCGATATATTGAAGAAGGAAGGAGATGAAGAATAGGATAGATTTCCTTCTCTTGTACTCATTGTATTTTTCGTTTCTTTTGTTGCTCTTTATTTTTGTTACTTAGATTTCTGGTAAAGAGCCTCAAAGTACCCTAACAGTAGTCCTAGGAACACCTGCACAACCCTAGGATACTTAGGTTTTCTGTAGAGAACTTAGAAAACCAATATAGGGTTTAAACAGCACTTCCAGACGTCTAATTCCCAAATCAGACGTCTGATAAAGTGTTTTAAGACGTCTGACTGTTGATTCAGACGTCTGATAACTATTAGGCTGGACATAGTTAGTTCTGTCTGGTGAAATCAGACATCCAGACCTTAGACCAGACGTCTTAGGAGACGTCTGATGACTTTGCCAGACGTCCAATTAGTGGACCGTTGGCTGGCTTAGCAAACACTCAAGAATATGACCGTTAGAGCCTTATCAGACGTCCATAGGACTACCCAGACGTCTGATAATTGACCGTTTTGCCTCAGCTGACCCAAAATCTCTTCTCAGAGATTTTCTAGCCATTGCAACGTTTGGAAATCCATTCCCACAGAAAAAGTAGGTTTCCAGACGTCCAGACATAGTGCCAGACGTCCTATATGTCGTCTGATGGACTTGCACTAGAACCCTGTTTAGATCTGATTCAAGTCAGGAAGAGACCCGCCCAAAATCAGACGTCTGACCTTGGAATCAGACGTCTTAAAGTGAACTTCCAGACGTCTGATGCCATAATTAGACGTCTGATAAGCCTGTCAGAATAATGATTGTTCCTGATTTCAGGGTGATTCTCTTGGGCTTTGCACCCAACGGCTATAGAACCTTTCCTAAGCCTTCCAAAGCCTTCCTAAGGCCTCTATAAATAGAGGGGAGCCTTTGCAACACAAACACACACCTAGAGAGACCAAGATACACAAGAAACAATTTGTATTACACTTTCCACTCTCTTGTGTCCGAGCTAGCTCTTGCTCTCCAAGCTCTAGTTCCATTCATCTTGAGAGCATCAAGCTTCGCGCACCCGCTCTCCCGTCGTAGTTCACGAGAGCGAAGTTGCGCCGTCGCGTGGCTCACGTACCGCGTCATCAACTCGACACACTCCTTGCAAAGGGGAGTTTCCTAATTCCTATAGAAGCTTAGGTTAAAAATTACTTTGTTGGCTCTATAGGTTTATTTGTTTTATTTTTATCTTTGTTATTTGGTTGGGTATTCGCTTTGCGAATTCCCATCTCCTTCGTGGGACAAAATCCTTCTCGTGAAGAGAAGGGGTTGAGGTACGCTACCCTCGTTTAAGTAGCGTGGTTGTAATTGAGGTTGAATCACCCTCGTTTAAAGTGATTCGGTTTAGTAGATTTGATCAACCTGGTTGATCGGAAAATCCTAACTCGAGAGGGTTAGGTGGTGGTTTTCACCCGATTTGGGTTTCCACTTAAAAATACTTGTGTACTTGTGTGATTGTCTATTTTTGAGATTGTTTATATTTATTTCCGCAATTATTACGTCACCCCCTCCTGGTAGGGCGAAAACTTCAACTACAAATGGGTGTTCTAACCTATAGAAGAAGTGAAAAAAAAAAATGGAGATAAGAATTTTAGGAATAAGAAACCCAATGGTCCACCGGGGAGATATACACAAAAAGTGTTGACCTCGGGATAGAAAAATGGTGAGGAGAAAGCAACCAAACCTGAGTAAGGCCAAGCCAAAGGCTTGAATTGGAATAATTGGGATTGGAAATTGATGTCTTAAGATCTAGATTTTTGCAACTTTGGATGCCTTTAGGACAAATCTCTTCACTAAGCATAGATGTTTTAAAATCATAGCTACTGAACCTTGGTATTGGGCAGTGAAGCCTAAGAAATCGGGTTTTGAAGATTTTAAGTTGAGACCTAAAGGAGAAGAATTGACAAGATCCTAGGTCTAGAAGTTATTCTTAGTGCTGTAGGCTAGTAAATTAGAGTTTTACTACTCTAAGTTTGATTAATAATGAGTATCTGGTTAATTTGCTTAAACTTATATTGATAAAAGTCAAATATCATAAACAAAGGATCAACTTAATTCTATTGAGTTTTCGAGTTAAAATTTAATTCTCAATTCTTAAGTTTTGTTTTCCTTAAAACACTTTGTATTCTAATTTGAGTTAAGAATAGTTACAAAGATTAAGAGATTTTTGAAGAATTCTAATTCTGAATAAAATTCTTGTTTACAAATTATTTTAAGTGTGTTTTGAAAATGTTATAAGTATAAGTCTAAGTGCTCTATACATTAATCATTTATATTAAACTTAAAAATTTCTGACCTAAGCTTTCCTCTACATAGTTACTATTTATAATAATTTAAACCCAAGTGCTTTAAATCATCATAGTCTTAGTTAATTTTGCTAGGGACTAGCAAAACTTTGGCTTGGGGGTATGATGAGAGACTCGTCATGATCTCTAATTACCCCTAATTAACTAGTCTTCCTAGGTAATTAGCTAAGGTTATGAATATATATGGGTTAATTATGAAATAAGGGATATATAGTAAAGGACCTTAAAATAAGTTAAAAATGGTACTTTATCATTCAATTAACATTATTAACAATTTAATTAATAATTGGACTCAAAATCCTATTAATCATTCCCTTAATTAATAAGTTAAGTAACTTAAACATAATGTATACCTAAGTATATAATAACTTAAGTAATTTTACATAATCTAATAAATTAATCTAAAAAGGTAAAAAATGTAAATTCAAGGTGAAAACATAATATTTACCTTATTTACTAACATATATAAAAAGTTGAAAAAGATCTAAGTTAAAATAAACCTTCAAAACCTGAGTTTACATTTTGGTCCTTAAAATTCATTGCAATCGGGTCCTTAATTCTCACACAGGTCCTTAAGTTTCATTTCATACAGGTCCCTTTTCATCTTCTTCTTCTTCAGCTAAATGGACGGCTGACGACGGAGAGTAACGCCACCGCACGATCACCGCCCTACCGACATCACCCTTCCTTCTCCAAGCTTTTGCAGCTTGCGCTCACCACTCCATCTTCATCCACCAGTCTGGATTAACTAGAAATCCTAATTTTCAGTGGGAGATAACCTCACCATCATCGAAGACGACGCTGGAGGTTAAGCTCCTCAAGCTCCTTCTTCGTCCAAACCTCGCCACTCTCTGCGTCACCAACCACTACAAATACCTCCTTACCCCTCCGATTTCTGGCAAGTTGGCTCCCTTCCCTCTTCTTCACTGCAGCCGACTTCGATAGGCTATTCTCTCCGAAACTCCGGTGACCTTCCATCTCACTCTCTGACTTCCTCCATCCATTCTGATCAGCCGAGGAGATCCGCCGTGGTCAGCCGCGTCTCTGGACACAAGTGCCGACCAAGGAGTCCTCTGCTTCACTTCAAATCCACCCGCCGGAGATCTTCCTCTTACACCCTCTGATTCCATTGTCTACTATGAACCTTCGGTGAAACCCTACTGACCCCTTCGTCCAGGTAACAGTAGATTAGGAGTAGGAGTAGGAGTAGGGTAGTTAGGTAGGTAGTTTAGTTAGGTAGTTTAGTTGTAATTCTAGATTTTAGAATTCATCTTCACCGACTCCGGTGAGCTCCTTGAGCTCACCAAAGCCCTAGTTTTATCTTTTGAAATCGCTGATCACCTTCTTCTTTCATCCATGATCATTTCTATCACACTTAATCATTTAATTGATCATTTAATTACCTAATTCACTTTCACCTCCACCAACTACTGTCGTGTCCATGGCGACAGTAGCTGAGTTTAGAACCACCTTCATAGGGTTCTCCATCATTTGTTCACAACCTAAAGACCCTAATTAACGCTCTAATGTGTATAATTACCATCTATAATATAAACGCCCAATTTATAATTAAGCTCCTGAGCTCGCTGTCAATGTTGGCTCAGGAGCAGTTCAAATCCTTAATTATATATATATTTATGATCGCAAGTATTTGTTGACTTGTTTTGACCACTCAATTGAGTGGTGAAACAGGTCCTGAGCTTAATCCAATCCAGATTTATGAAAAATGAATTTCACTGATAAACCTTAATTCCAATGAGCAAATGAAGAATTAATTGAGTCCCTGAGGTTCCTTGCAACCTCAGGAACCTTTTTAGACTAAAAATAGCACATTTTTATAATCTGTACACAATTTGTTCTTTTTCTGGACTCACCGGAGCTCCGGCGAGCTTCGACGAGTCATTTCCGACCTTCAGCCTTTAGAACCTGTTGAGAAGCTCTAGAATGGTTCAATTTTGATTCTTGATTAGTTTGAGGTTATTTATTTGAAGATTAAGTCACTGGAGCTGTAGATTGAGGTTCATCTTCTCCAACTCCGGTGGAGTTGGAGAAGTCTGACAGAAGTCTTATAAAGGCACTTGATGGATTCAAAAGCTTCAGTGCAATGCACTGAAGTTAATTATGCCCTCAAAGTACTGTAACAACCTTTGGTTCCTTCTGACGAACAAACACCATTAGGAGCTCAGGCGACGAGCCTGAAACCCTAATTTTTAGGATTAGAACACCTATCTGAGGGTCTGAATGAATTCCTGATGTTGAGGAGATTCTATTTGGGGCTTTAATTTCTTGGGAGAAGGCTTTAATCAGAAAGTCAAAACTTGAGGCCTTATAGTCAAACACGAGTCTGATATTCTGATTCTAAGCTCGAACTGAAGAATTGAAGAGTTGACGTTCCTGAGAATCTGTTGGAAAGTTTTAGAATGATCAAAATGAGCTCAGATGAATTATTGTGTTGGAATTCATAACCCTGCCAGTTTGGGTTGTTTTCGAACCCAAACTGATGGCAGTGGACTTTTGATGAGATTCAATCTTGAATTCCACCTAGATCAATCTGTTACAACCCTTAGAACTAGTTGAAATCAATCAGATATGTGCTTCAGTGACTGTTCACCTATTTTAGATTGCAAAAAATCAGTTTCTGAAGCTTTCAGAGAAGCTTGAAGCTTCTCTGTGTTATCTGAAGCCTTTAAGAGCTCAAAACCTCCACCTATAGCTACAGAATCATCTATATAACCTATTCAGACCTTTAAATAAGAGAGACAAGTCCATCTATGGACTATGTAAGCTTAAACTTCACTTTCAAGGTAGTTTAAACCCGTAGGAACCCCCTTGTTTCACTCTTCAAATTGAAGAGGAAATCATCCTCTAAACTTAAAATTGACCCTACAACCTTGTAGATATACCTTAGAGCTTTCCAACAAGCCTTGAATTGCTTGATTTGAAGCTCTGAGTAGGGAGATATGGTCGATTGAAGTTAGGTCTGGAGGGGGGAACATAGTCCCACATCGATAGATTTCGAGCGGGCGCATGGGAATAAAAGGAATTTGTTGCATAGTCGATTCAGTCGTCAAGCGCGATCTGAACATCTGGCATTACGAGCGTTTGTGTGTGTGTGCGGGCATGTGTGCCTGCGGGTGTGTGCCCGAGTGGGCATTTGCGATTGTGGCCCTAGGAGGGTGAGGCCTAGGAGGCAGTTGAGTCAGATTGGCTCAAAACTATGAACCGAAAAATAAACCAAAATTGAACCTAATGAAATCAGGCGAGGACCGAGTAGGGTTTTATCCCACACTGATCTCAGGGTGCTGCGTATCCTCAAAAGGATCTCGTTGCAAATAAAAATAATTTTTGGTTAATGAGTAAAAATAAACCCAGTTCAACTGATGGTTCAAAGGAAAGCTAAGGAAAGGTAGAGCTGAAGGTTAAGTTAAGAGCCTTCAAGTTAAAGGACAATAAGGGAAGAACAGGCATGAAGACTAAGGAGAAGCTAAGAAGGAAAGACTAAGGGAAGTAGAAGGCAGGAGCAGAACAGGAGAAAAAGAAAGAGAGCTCGAGAGAGAGAGTAAAAGATAAAGGCTAAATAAAAAGAAAGAAAGAAAGAAGAAAGAAGAAGAAAAGAGAGGCTGAAGAAATAAATAAGAATTTATTTTTCTTGCATCATTTTAATTACTTTTTGTTCTCAATTGTTGTAATAAGGCATGTTTTGATTAAATAAACCCTTTCTTGCCTTAAATCATTTGAAATAAATAGAGGTTTTACATGCTTTAAATGTTGTAAATATGTTCTCATATGAGATTTTACATACTTCTTCAATTTAATCAATTTTTGCAAAATTCATGTTTCTAAATTAACTTAAAAATACGTCCTAAACTTATAAAGAAAATAAAAGATAACTAGTGAATTTAGAATGAATTATACCTCACAGCAAACGACCTGGATTCAACCAGTAAAAATTTCTAAAATGTTAGGTTAATTCGACCCTATACTACACAACCGACACAACTTCGAGTTAACCTAAGTGACTTTTTTCTACTAATTAAGTGAAATTAACTTAATTACTGAGTTGAGTAAAGAAACGTATCAATAAGCTGCTCTTAATCTAGGTAGCTTTTTCATAACAGAATTAACGCATTTGCGTGATTTTGATTTTTAGGTGCACTAAACCAGACTGTGTATGGATTAGGGTACTTAGGTTACCGAATCCCACAAACCAGAGGTTAGTTAATGAGGCTGAATAATCCCTAAGGCTTAGACCTAATACTTAAGCTTTACATTTTCCTCAACCTCTTGAGAACTATCCAAATATTAACTGATACTTGAATTTTTAAGCCTAAACAAGTCCAAGAGGCCTAAGATCAACACTCATACTAATCTCTGTGTCTCTTAGTAGTTTTGTCTTTTATTTCTTTCTTTTGATTTGGTCTAGAACTTAAATAGATTCCTTAAGCTTTTACTAATGACTAACTCTTTTCTTTCAAATTGTTGCTCCATTTCGACATTTAAAATTACCTCCTCTCTTTTCCTCCTCAAGAATGATATGCAATTAATTCACTCAAAATTTCCTCCCTTCTCCATTTTTTTAGTTTTTCAATTTTTATTTTTTTGGTATTTTGGAATATGTATTTTTTTTGTGAGAACCCTTCAGAACTTTGAATTTTTGTATGTTTGCAGTTTAACACCCCCCATGCGTAAGTTTTGCAATGTCCTCATTGTAAACGGTGTGTATGAAACAGTTAGGGTTCAGGGATTAGAATAGGTTCAGTGGGTAAGCGGACCGGTCGAGATGATTGTTGCGGATGATTTCAAGCTATGGTACGAGTACTAGAGGTGAAGTCGACAGTTCTAAAACTAAACTCAGAGTGTAATAGATGTGAAGAACAAAAGGAAAATCAGGAGGATCTTGGGTTTTTGGAATGATGGGCTACCTCTCGTTAAGCGCTAAATTCAATGCCTTCAGCTGAGTAGAAAATGGTATGGAGGAGTGGTCAAATCAGACAAGTTTTGTAAAATAAGCACCTTGATCAATAGCCTGGTTGGTCCAACCAAGTGCTTTTTCAGATCAGTAGGTTGATGATGCAGCCCAAACCCAATCAATCTGGTGGGTTGATAGATGTGGATTAAGAGATACGTTGCCCACCAGATACTGTGAAGCTCAGAATGATGTGGAAGTGAAAAATTAGGGTTTGGCTGAGTCGGATCAGCCTAGTCAAAGTAGGGATCCTCAAAAGAGAATGAATCAGTAGAGTATGTGAGATCCCTACGGGAGTGATCAGAGAAGGATGGGGCATGATTATCAGTCTGATCGAAGTTCAAAACCCAATTGAAATGTGGAGGAGAATCAGAGTAGAAATTGAGTCCAATTGTGGGTCGGGGTTGGGTTCAGATCTAAGCGGGTTCTGCATGCACTATAGAAGAGGTGGCTTCAAGGATAACTGTATGTGAGGGCTCCTCTAGAAAATGTTTAAAGGTAGGTGTATCTAGAGAGTCCTCATAGAACCCATCAAAATCAAATGTAAATGCCTAGAGAGTGCTTATAAAATCAAGGAAATCTGAGGCAAGAACATATTCGATCTCTGGATTGTAGACACTCTCAGCAATTACTATTTCTGATTCCTAAGGATCAAAAAGAAATGATTCCATATCAATGGAACCTGATCTTGAATCAATGATCTCAAGATCAGGGACCTCAAAGTCAGAGTCAAAGAATGGATCATGTATGCTGAGGTTGTAGATTGGCTCATAGTCATCAGGAAACAACAATTCTCTGAAATTAGGGTAAGATTCGAAATCGTCCGAGAACTTGAGAGAATCATGCTCTGAATCTGATTCGGGATCAGAGGTTCTACCATAGAGTAAATCAAAAGATGTAGAATCATCAACCTGACTTGGATCTATCCTAGTTTCATATTCCGAGCTCAAAATGGTGTCCCTCTTAGGCATGGGCTCGAGTTCTTGGCTTGTCTGGAAGATTCAATCAAAACCCAACTCTTCCAACTCCTCGATTTCTGTATCATAGATAGGCATGACTCCCAAAAATCAATCTGTATCTCTAAGCAGGTTGGAGAGGTGCACTCATCAAATACAGGCCCAGAATCATAGTCCAAATTCAAAATCTGATTTCCATCATACTGGGCCTTGTAATCATCCCAATAAGGCTCAAATCCAGATTCTAGGTTATGGGTGTGGGTTGGATCACTAGAATCTAGGTTGGGCTCTACAGGGATGTCAGAATTGCTCTCGAGAGTCACTTTATCATAATAAGGAATGGAATTTACACCCTCGAGAGGTTCTGATTCAATCTTAGTATCACAGGTGTTTGGGAAATCTAAACTTGGTGAACTAGGCTCTTGTATCTCTAGGGCTGGCTCAAGATCGGGAACACCTGCAATTGGATCCTTCCAACCCTCATCAAGATTAGGAATGTCAATTGCTATGAAATTTGAATCTGAATTCATTTGGGTTGGGGATCCATAACAACCTCGATCATCACACCCGGGATTTGGGAAATTACATGGATTATTGAAATTACTCGAAGATGTCATCTTAACTTCTGACGGGTATTTTTGATCGATGGTTCTATATAACCCATTTAGCAATTCTCCCCATTCTTTCAAAAAATTCTAAAGTTCTTCCGAAACTGAAGGATTTAACTAATATTATAGGCAATCATTGTTGTGTAATTTCACCAATTCACTGTGTTTTGCTAATAGATGATCCTGGGTTGAACCGTGTTTCATTTGTGTCCATATCATCTCCATACGGTTCACAATGTGGTTCATTGATTGTTTGAATCTCTCCTGAATGTCCCTTTTACAATATTCTTCATGGTTTCTATAGGCATTCTCAAGTATCTTTTCTTTTATGCTCATTTGGGACTCAAGTTTTCTAAACAGTCTTCCTATATAGCCAGGCTGCATTTTTTAATCAAGTGATGGAATCAAGATGTAGAATCAAAACTCATGTTAGATTGAAGTTGATCAGATCTGAAAGAGATCCCTAAGATGATCTGTGATGTGCTCTAAATAGAAGGGTTGAGGCATTGGATGTGAAATTGACCCAATCAAGGCACCCAAAGATTTTTGGATGACTCAGGCAGTTTCGAGGTGGATGATACCTCTAAATCAGAAATTCGCACACCCGAGAAGTACCTGGGTAGCCAGGAAGGGAGAGCCCTGCAAAGACCCCTACACGACAGAGCGTCCCCACGGGTTACAGGGTTTCCCCCACCCAACCTTCCTTGTCACTAAGGTTCCAGGTGGATCGGAATGTACGAACTTATGACCTTAAGTCTACCGATTTTATGTCCTAATTTGTGTCTTTTATTTTACTTGATTAGAAGTTAATTCAACTTGTGACCTAATTTGGAGGTTGGTTGGCCTACAATGTAGTCCAACTTCACCTGACCTACCCTAAAGATGGTAGAATGAGATCTAGGTCAAGACCTAGAAATCACCCTGATTTTACTCTCAAGTTATTAGGTCCAAGATTTTAAGAGTTCAAGTGAAATTAGAGCCTGATTTTAGGGTTTTTGTTGATTAAATCTTTTCAATCAAGGGCTTGGGTAGCACATAAATGCAGGAGGGTAACTTTCCTTTAATTCAGGCAAAAATGTGTACTAGCACTCCAAACCCTATTGTCAAACCCTAATTGGCTCTATTCTGCATCCAATTTGATCTCAACATGTACACCTTGGACTGAAACAAGAAGGTGAGTAGTTCAAGATGATCAGAAATTATGCGTAGTCCCTAATAGGTACAGGAAATTTGGGTAGGAAATTCTAAACAAAATTGTCTCAATCTTCAATCAGATTTGAAAAAATTTTCGCAAATTAGGAAACTTACCTTTTAAATGATAATTACTATGAAAAATAAGGCAGGTGATTCCTAATTTATTGTTTCCTTTTTTGTCTTCCCAAGATTAGGAGGTTCATTAGGGAAGAATAGAGAAGTTACCAGCCCTGGAGTGGCTGATTTGCGCGGAAGATCTCCTCGTGGAGTACCTCGCAAAATCACAATAAACAAAATTGGGCAAGTTAATGATCTAATATAATCAGATAAAGCAGAGAATAATGGTGAATTGCGCATTGCTCCCCAGCAACGGCGCCAAAATGTTTATGCGTGGATTTGTCGTTGTTTAAGAGATGCGTCATAGTATAGGAAAAAATCGCTCAAAACAGATAGTAGTTATAACTCGAACGAAAGTCCGAGGTCGTTCGCTGGGAGTAAATATGGAATTCACTCTAATTTCAACAAATAATGTAAATGAGCACAAGAAATTAAGCAAAGTATAAATTTTCAATGAATAATAACCTGTCACTTTAAATATTCAGTGAAATCCAATGTATCTCAAGAATATCAGGATAAAAAGAATAAAGAATAAAAGACAATGGTGATTTGAATCACCACTTATATCATCTAAAGTTTAAGCATGCATTCAACCATCAATTATCTCAAATCAACCAATAGTAAGCAAGCACTCAGATGTCATAACAGAAGGCAAGCACTAGCCTTCTCTTTTTCTTCAGAACCCCTCCTCGTTTTCCTTCTTCTTCTTTCTCTATGTGCACAGGGGGGAACTCACCTCTGAAATCGACTAAGTGTCGAGAACACTAAAGTTCAAAACCCCCCTTAACCCCATGCGCCCTCATCTTTACTTTCTCTCGGTTCTCCTCTTTCACGCCCTCATAGGGCCATGCACAGTAACAGGTTATCAGGTAATCGATCTAGAGCACACCCGGGACAGGGACTGCCGATGTGGGGTAGCAGCCGAGATGTGCGCAAGCATAGGCGGGTAAACGGGTCGAAGCCAGGCCCACGTGGTGGTGTCACGGGTGAGGCGTGAGTAAGGAGGACCTCACCCTCGTGTGTTAGGAGGTGATAAAGCCTATGAAGAAAAACGTAATAAGGCGCTTCACTTGGTTGCCCACTTCCGAGATGGGACTAAAGTGTCCCACTTCCTTCACATACTATACGATGAAGAGGGTGCGGCTGTTGCGTCTAATTGAGTTGAGGAAGGCTCCCTCAGCAGTAATAGATGACCTGGAGTGAGCCCTGGGCCTTGACCGCAGCACCTAGAGCGAATACCTGGGGTAAAGATCTCAAGAGCATGCTCCGAGCTTGCTCGGAAGCAGCTCGTTCATGGCGTAGAAGCCCTGGTACCTGAAATCCACAAAATGGCCTTTTGGCCACGTTAAATGAGCTCAAAGGCTTCACTGGATGATGGCGAAGGTAGTGGAGGTGGTTTCGTGGTGAGTCAAGGCATGTGGCAGCCTGGCGGAGGCGGAGATGGCCTAAGGAAGTGGGTTTGTTCGAAGGGTCATGGGAGTAGGTGGAGTAGGAAATAAAGATGGGGCTTTAAGGCAGATGGATATGGCAGAGGTCACAGGCTTGTCAGAGAGGTGGATGGAGGTGCATAGCGGTGGAAACACCTTGCCGGAGGTTTGGTCAGAGACGGAGAAGATGAGGGTGAACGACGTAGTCGAGGGGATATTTTTGGGTTTTTGGGGAGTAAAACTAACCTAAGATGCGAAACTAACCAAACTAACCCTAATCTAATAGACGAAAGGGGGAGAACGTCACCGGTGTTGGTAGGCCTGCACCAGGGAAGAAAGCACTCTAGTGGAGGTAGGACGACGACGACGAAGAGAGAGCGACATCGACTGGTATTACACGACGCGGAGGAAGATGAGGAAGAAGAATATGCCGCTGGTATTGCGGTCAGATGACGAGGATAGGAAGAGGGAGACATCAGAGCTTGAGGAGACTTTCGACCAGAATAGGAGGGAGGAAATGAGGGTAGATCCGGCCAAAATCAAGCTTGGAGTGGACGACATGCACTAGAGGTCCTTTTATAGGTCTCTAGAGGGTGATTAGAGCTTGGGAAGCAAGCATCCCAAGCTTGGAAGGCTCGCTGGAGTTGGAAACCTATGAGATGCTCGAATCTCTCATGCGTTCGCATGAGAGATTGGGAATGTTGTTGAGCTCAAGACCGAATTCATTGGAAAGAGAACTTCTCAAGGAATCTCCCTTCCAATTTTGGAAGGGATTCATTCATCAAAGGAGTTCTCTTCAATCAAAGGTCGCTAGAGAAGGATTTCTCCGCTATAATGGTGAAGGTATCTAATTGCAAAGAGTGACTACAAAGATAGGGGCCTATTTGTAAGGAATTCAAAAGTTAGGGGCATGTGTGTGAGAGAAATGACTCAGACAGAACCAAATTGCAAACTAGGTCAAGATGATCTTAGATTGGGTCCAAGTTTTGGTACAAGCCTAATTTGGACCGAAGGAATCCAATGGTGAAGTTAGATTTAGGCTTTGTCCAAGTTTTACTGGAGAAATTGCATAATTACCCAAATTAAGGACAAAGTTTGTCTGTGGCTCTATTTTAGATCAAGACGAGTTCTAATAGTCAAATTGAAGGTACAAAACCTTAGAGAATATTTTTATATGAATTTTAGAGGGTTTATGTGATTTTTATCCTGACCAAAACTTCAGTAGGTTAAGCGGATCTGTTTTTAGGGTTTCAAATGTCATTTAATTCCTAAAACACGCGAAAATCCATTTGTATTTGTACAGACTCACTTGTTAGACATTTAAGATCATTTGATCTTTATTTAACCCCTGAGAAATCCATGATTGTACTACAATTGAGATATGCTGTTAAAATTGCAGTTTTACCCCTGTTTTCTTATACTACCCTCATAATGGAATTGTAATGAATTATGGTCCTCTGGCTGTTATGTAGAAGCATTTAATGATGGAATATGACTAAATAAAGCTAGATATGGCTGATGATGACGTTATCATCAATAGGGTGCTTACATGCCCCCGGTAGGATATTTAGATGTCCTAAAAGACAAGCACTGAGGAGACGATATGTTATTATGCATCGTCAAGGGGTGTATTTTTTTATTCCACCTCTCTGCGTTGGGAACTCGTCCAATCAACTTGTGTCTTCGAGCCACTCCTAAGCCACATCTTCTGGAAAACATTTTCAGAAGAGAACACTTTTGGCATTATTCTTCATTAAGCGCACTGAACTAGATCGGTGTGTGATTTAGGTGCCTAGGTTACCAAGTCCTACAAACCAAAGGGCAGGTAACGGGGCCGAATAATCCCTAAGCCTTAGACTTAATGCATCAGCTTCACACTTTCCTTAACCTCTTGAGGAATAGTCCAGATCTTAACAAATACATGAGTGTTTAAGCCTTAGAATAGGCCCAAGAGGCCTAAGGTCGATATCTGTCACTTATCTTATTATCTCTAGCACTTCAGGACTTAATCCTTGTTTTGATTTGGTCTAGAACTTAAGTAGATTCCATAATCAATTGCTAGGACTATCAATTATTTTTGATTTTGCTCCTTTGACATTCTTTGTATTTCCTCCTCTTTTCCTCCTCAAGAAATATTTTTCATTCAATTCACAAAATTTTCCTCCCCTTTTCTCCATTTTTTTTGTTTTTGTGAAAACCCCTCAAAGAATTGAATTTCTCATTTATTTTGTACTTTAATACCCCCATGCCTAAGTTTTGCAATGTCCTCATTGTAAACCAGGTGGGTTCGAGTTCAGCTTAGTTCAAAGTTTAGAATAGGGTCAAAGGGCTGGTGAATAGGCCTGGATGATTGTTGCGAACAATTTCAAGCTATGATACATGTATCGAAGGTGGAGTCGGCAGTTCTAAAGTTTGAACCCTAAAGTGCAATAAGAATGTAGCCCAGAAAGAATTAGAAGGGTCTCAGGTTTTTGAAATGATGGGTTGCCTCCTGTTAAGCACTAAATTCAATGCCTTTAACTGAGCAGAAGGTGGTCAAGGAGGAGTGGTCAGATTGGAGGAACTTTGTAGAACAAGCACCTTGATGATTAGCCAAGTTGGTCCAACTAGGTGCTTGTTCAAATCAACTAGCTGATGATGAAAATCAAACCCAATCAATCTGGTGGGTTAAGGGATGGGAATCAATATGTGCGGAGCCCACCAGATGCTTTGTGGCTCAAATAGATGTGGAAATGCGAATCGAGGGTTTGGTTGTATCAGCTCAACCAGATCAGAGTAGGGGTCCTGATTGCACGACAATCATGCAACCTAAATCACCTAAATTAAGCTAGACCCTAGCATAACTTAGGTTTAATGCATTCATAGGCATCGTAATTTGCACAATAGCTAGTTTATTAGACATATAGATAATTTCGTCATTTTATAACCTAAAAGAGAGATGATGTTAATCGCAGATGATTCAAAGTCGCAGATGTTAGATCAGACTATACAGATCTAATTAGAACGATGACGGGAATCCAACGCTTCCGAAATTATCTCGATCAGACAACTAGGGCACCTTGTGCAGTCCATAAAAGAAAGAAGATCATAAAACCAAAGGACAAAGATCCAAGACTCAGATGAAGAATCTAACCGCACGGATGAATCCGGATCGACGATCGTAGTCCAACGATGCAAAAATCAACTCGATCGGAGGTCTACATCACCAGATATAAGGAAAAGAAGAGGAACGGCCATGATGGCTCCACATGGTGCCATCATAGCCTCTCCCTTACCACCGCCCCATCTAGGAAGGTCGCACTGCACACTGTGGGTCATTCTATCTTTATCCAATGGCCATGAGTGTGCCACGTCGCCCGCCCAGACCGGATAAGCATAAATAGAAACAAACAAGTATATATAACAGAAAGTTCGCGCAGTGCGTTGGCTCGCACACACGCGGAAGCGGTAGATGCATGTTCGAGGCTGGCGTGCGCAAAATTGAAGCAATGTTGGGTGTGCAGGCACAATTATGCGATTGGAGGGCGAAGGCACGCGGGCGTGAATCTGAGCCATTCGATCATATGATCAAACAGTCGAGGATCAGGCGCTAAAATGAGGCATGTGGGCATGTGTGAAGAAAGCGAAAGCGGGCGAGCACATGCGAGGAAGCAATGGAGTCATGCAATCATCATCCAAACATCCAGAAGCCGCTACGTGTCAGCACCAGAGTGAATCCGCATGATAAGAAGACTTTTAAAGGAGTTTTGAGGCCTAATCAGAGCCGTTGATCTCCCGATCGACAGATCTGATTAGCCAAGAGGTTGTTGCATGAGATTAAGTGTTAAAATATCCTTTTTTTCCTTCACAAAGCTATAAAAGAAGGCCCAAGGCCCCCCAGTTGAAGCATCTCTCTCTTCCATCAACTCCAGACATCTTCCACCTTCTCTACAACTCCTCTCCGACCTTCATCCTGATGCTCTGGATTTGAGGTGCTGCTGCATCTCACACAAACATCCCACAAGCAGCGTCGTTTCTCTGCCACTTTCTTCTCTCTCTCTCTATCTCTCTTTCTCTCTTTCTATCTATCTATTTTCATTTAGCATAACAATCTCTATTGTGAAAAACTCTTTATCAATGCAATAAAATTTGATCTCATGAATATCTGATGCCTCTTTGTACATATATACATATATAAATACCTATTTTATTGAAAAGCTTCTGCAAAAATCGAGATTGCCTCCCTGCGAATGACCCGATACTCACTGGAGTTGTATAAATTTATTTGTTGACATGTTTTCGCACTATACTGCAACTGATTAACTTTTAAAATGCAAATTACGAGCCAAACAAGTTGGCACCGTTGTTGGGGAGGCAACGAAAATTTTTGAAGCTTTCTTTGGTACGAATTTGAGATTTCTAACTTGCTATGTTCGTTGAATTCGTGTGTGCAAGAAAGCAAGGAAATCAAAAAGAAACACGACAACGGGAATTGCTGGTTCTAACCTCAAGTAAGTACCCGTAGTTTAGATTAGTTAGATAGAGGATTTACTTGAACCCTAACATTAGTTAGAAATTGTTTGCATAAAAAAAATTTCTTGATTTTCAGGCTAAAATAAAACTTTATCTTAAAAATTCAATTCCTGGAAATCTGTATGTCCAAAAATTCTCAAATTTTTATCGGACATAGATTTTGAAGTCATGAAGAACATATCAAAATTTTGCATAAATCTAAGTTATAGAAAAAGTTTAAAAATTTTCACACTGATCTATTATCAATTCAGTTATTGTTCCTGATTTTTCAAAGTTCAAAATATTATAGGAATTTTTATTCAACTCTGATTAACCTAAACATATGGAACTGAATTTTTGAGATAATCAAGAATTTAGGAAAAATCTGAAAAAATTATTTCTTACATGTTTGATTGCACTGATTATCCAATCACCAACTAGGGGTCAAAACAGACTACAAAAACCCCAGTACACATTAAATCAGAAAAAAATAGAAAACGTGCATTAAAAATTCTTGAAAAATATTTTTTGAGTGCCTAGTTAGTGGTGCAATAAGACTAATTGATTGCATTTCTTGGGTTGCACCACTCATCTGATTTTGAACTTAAAAGAATCATCTAGAATTTCTATGCTTAGGTTCCACTTTAAGGATAGAGAACACCTGCATTTCCATATTAAAAGGAAATCTATCAAACAAATTGGGATTTGCAAAACTCTTGTGTGCCTCATCAAAACCTTGATTGAAAATATTAACTCAAGTGAACCCTAAAACTCATTAACACAAGCATTCGAATCTTAAAATTCACTTCATCAAGAAAAATTGCTTGTGAATCCTTTTTGTCTTCACACTACACATTTCAAAATCAATTTTAAGGGCAAACACCCCCCTAACGCCCATCATATTCTAAAAGCACATCAAATCCAAGCCTAAAATTGAGTAGACGAGCTCTAGGCAGGACTAATAGACTTGGGGACTTGAAACTAGATTGGGCTAAGGTCAAGACCTTGTCTACTTGAACCCACTGGTGACAAGAGAGGTCGATGCGGTAACCGCATTAACCTTTAGTGGTGTCCCACCGTGCGAGGTGTCCTAAGGGGTCCCACCCTTCTGGCCAACCAAGTAATTCAAGGGTTGATCTAACCCAATCGTGTTTTAGGGAGCCAGGATCAGGTCTAATTAAGGTTGACACTATAAGGACTAGTTTGATTGCTTGTATTGAAATGGCAAGGTATTCTCTCATCTGTCTTCTCTCTCTCATCTATTAACTTTCTTCTGGTACATGGATGCTAAAAGGTCTTTCAACCCTGATTTGGTACCACCTTTAGAGAGTAAACTAAGGAGAAGACCTAATTTTTTTGAATACATTCCAATGACTAATTGCCATGAGGAATAACTAATTGAGGAGGAAACCATGGACCCATACTCTTTTGCCTCACACTATTCTCCCTATCCCAACCCTTCCCTTACTTCAACTTCTTCAGGAAGGGAGAACTCTCCTCAACACCCGGGACGTGATTCCGTTACCAACACCTTATATCCCCCGGGTATAGCTAGGCCTACCTCGAATCCCACACGAATTGCTGGATATCAAGGATCTCCACAACCTTAAAAGACACTCTCCATGCAGAACCAGCATCTGAGTGGCATGACCAACTATTTTGATCGGTTCAGCCAAACTCATCTCTCCCTAGATCAGGGATATGCCTCAAAATCCAAATACCTAGAATATCAATCCTATCCTCGAAATCACTTCACAAATTACCTTGAATTCACTTCACAAATTATCCCAATTCCACCCAAACAACTTTACCTTCTCATTGGGATAACCCTACAACACCAAACCAAGGATATGATTCTTACCATAGGTATTCAGATGATAGATATTCTTATTCAACTGAGGAAAGAAATCCTGAAAATTATTATCCTCAGCCTAATCAAATCCCTGACCATGGTGGTAACCCCGAGATCACCCAATTACTCCAAGTAGTCCAAGGGATGAGAGAAGCTAATAAAACAAATACAGATAATGTAACAAAATAGCTCAATAGAATCTGGAAAGCACAAGGTAATAAAACTAGTCCGAGTATGCCACAAGTTGGTGGTAAGCCATTCAAGGTTGAGGATCCAACCTTAAGTATGACATCTTATCCAATCCCAACCTCTACATACACTAAGCCCACCCACCAGCCTTGTGATTATACAGAACAGATCCTTTTTGATATCCCAAAAACTGATTTTGAGGAGGAAGGCTCACTTGAGGAATTATATCTTGATTTAGGCCCTGAATTGCAACCATTCTATTTTGAGGAGCCAATCCATGGTGAGCTGGAGTATGAGTCTTTCATATTTAAAGACACACAATTGGACTACATGGATGATTTGGGAAAATCAGAGCAAGATCAAAAACATAGAAAGATTGGGAACAGTGACACTCCCAGCCAAGCACGGTTAGATGGCTCTGATGTCATCTTGTCTGAGGATTACCATGATCAGATGTGCTTAAACGATTTGATATCTGGATTTGGCAATACTAATCATTTTAAGATATCCCATATTGAAGCCAAATCTGCTTTCACTTCTATTTTAGCTAATTCGCACCCTTCTCTTCCCATCCACTAGAGTCCTGAGGAAAACCTTGACTCTTATCCTCAACATCTCAAGATTGAACAAAACAGACAATCCCCTTATAAAAAAGATGTTCAGGAAATTGTAGAATTACTGGGGATGACTTATGAGGATCTATCTGAGGAAGCAAAAAATTTAGCTAAATCATGGAATTCTAAGGAGTTTGATTTGATTAATGAGAAACAAGAAGACATTCCCTCAGAAGATACAGTCCAAGAGAAAAATAATTGGGATCAAATTCAGAAGGCCACAGAACAAAAAGGATTTGAGGTGTTGACTAATCTAAACCCCAATCTTACTCCCCCTGGGGCTGTGATTCTAAGGAATAATGAATTTCCGTCCATTACATTTGAAGACTTGCATCATGATTTGGGTGACTTAAATGAGATTTTTGATCACCCCAAGGAAAAGATTGAGGATTCTGATAAGCTTGGAACTAGTGAGATGGATGACTGGATCTTATTTGACTCACCTACTCGACATCCATCCATACCTAACTTGGCTTACAAAGTGGTTTCCTATACCATTTCAAACTACACCACTCAAGTCCCTCCTTTTATTTCCCATCACTTTTAGGACCCATATGATTTATTCCACACAACCCACCCTGTATCCACCTCATCAGCCTTCCTCATGCATCACATCTTAAGGTTGCCATTATTTACTTTCCACCATGGCACCTGCACTAATATTTCTCTCTTTTGTAGCATCTAGCTGCAAATAGTTTCAAGCCTATTCACTTTATTTTTCCGACCTTTTGGGCTTGGTATTCACCATCAGCTATCCGCATTTGTGGATCACTAATCCTTGCATTACATGATCACATCTTCATTTTAATCTTGACTCAACCCATTTATTTGAACTACATATTTTTGAGTTTAAGTCCAGCAAATGACGTTAAACTTGGTGCTGGCTGGGAGGCAACCCAGTACTCTGTACAGGTAGCTCTACATCCTCTGCATCCATACTGACCTGGATTAACAAGCAAAGTCAGGTGATATCCCCTCCTCTTGCTTATTATATTTTGATTTTCATGCATACATTTCATGGGGGGTTGGACATTGCATGTCTAATTTTTTTGTCAAAAGAAAAAGAAAATTGCATTTAGGCATAAAGAATTTTTATTAAGGCTTTATTAGGGATTTATTCTTAAGTTGATTCCTGAGTTTAGAATCCAGTATAACTTCATACTTACATGTAGAATTTGCAATGGATCCTCTGTGAAGACCGATAAACATCATTAGTTTGTCAAGAAGAAGCATTGCTTCTCCTAAACCCTTGGATAGTAATTAGGGAGTCAAGCAAAATATCTTCTAACGGATCCACTAAACAAGTGTGAGATGAGAGTAGAAAGTTTACTAGTGCTTTAAGGCTAGTATGAGGAATCTTAAACTCTGGATAATGAGATAATGATACTCAGAGTTAGACATAGTTTTCGCTCTCAATTTCTACGTACAAGTTCTTATGTGAATCTCTTGAGAGCCACCAAATAAGGAAAATACGCAGAGAGCGGGTTTTGATAAAACTAACATTGAGGTGGATGGTCACGACCCTCTTTTACGAAATCCTCGGCTGAAGGAGGGTATTAATGTCAAGGTCAGAAATATATTGTCCTATCCATTTCCTTCCCGGTGCTGAGAATAGGCACTTCCACCAAATAAGTCACCCGATATCCTCTTAAACACCCATAATCCTGAATAATGCCTCTTAAATAAAAGTTTGTATACTGCGTTGCGTTAATAGATATTTGAAAAAAAAAGAGAGTGAAAAGAAAAGAAAATATATATATACATAGAAAAAAATTTAGAAACAAAGAAAAAAGCAAAAAAAAAAAAAGAGTTTATAAGTGTTTTTAGAATTTATTTCAAGTGTAATGAGGCAACAACACCTACCATCTTCACGATCCACCAAATAGAGCCTTGACCTACTTTTCTGTATTTCTGGCCGCCTGAATATGGGCTAAGGAGTTCTGACTTAGTCTTAAAGTTATCAAAACCTAATCAAAGTGTTAATGTCAGGAGAGACCACCAAATATACTGATAAATCTGGTGAGATTGTGAGCTCAAAAAGAAAGAAAAGATAAGATAAGATATGGAAAAGAGAAAGAAAGAGAAAGAATGAGTACAAAGGAACTAAAGAGAGCACATTTTCTCGTCTCTCTTTGAGTTGAATTATTTCATAATCTAGAAATCTAGGTTCTAGAGTACTAGTCTTTATGTAGCACCAGATGAGAGTGAGCTACCAAATGCAAATCTACTTGACTCTGAAATCTTCTACTTAAGCCAAAAGCCGAGGCTGAACCCCGAGGGAAGAAGTTTGCCTATCCCAATAGATTTTTACTAAGGGTCAAGTACGAGCTTTAGATGAGGATTGGCTTTTCATTTGGATCCATTGCATAGGCTACAACAAAATACATTCACAATTATTTGGATTACTAAAGCTTGGGATGAAAACAAAAGACATAAACCTCTAGTCAAACTCTTGATAAAAATTATTCATATAGGACCACTTTGCATTTAGTCATGCATTTGCTAAGGACTAGCAAGATTTAGGCATTGGGGTGTGATTGCACAGCAATCATGCAACCTAAATCACCTGAATTAAGCTAGATCCTAGCATAACTTAGGATTAATGCATTCATAGGCATTGTAATTTACACAATAGCTAGTTTATTAGTCATATAGATAATATCTTCATTTTATAACTTAAAAGAGAGATGATTTTAATCGCAGATGATTAGAAGCCACGAATGTCAGATCAAACCAGAAAGATCTGATCAGAATGACGACAGGAGTCTAACACTTCTGAAATCATCTCGATCAAACAACCAAGGCACCTTGTGCAGTCCATAAAAGAATGGAGATCATAAAGCCAAATGACAAAGATCCGAGACTCAGACGAAGAATTTAACCACACGAATGAATCTGGATCGATGAACGTAGTCCAACGGCACAAAAATCAACTCGATCGGAGGTTTACATCACCAGATACAAGGAAAACAAGACGAACAGCCATGATGGCGCCATGTGGCACCATCACAGCCGCTTCCTCACCACAGCCCCCATCTAAGAAGGCCACACCACACACTGTGGGTCGTTGGATCTTCATCCAACATCCACAAGTGCGCCACGTCGCCCGCCCAGACTGGATAAGCATAAATAGAAACAATCAAATATATGCAACAGAAGGTTCACACAGCGCATTGGCTCACGTGCGTGTGTGGAAGTGTGTAACGTGCGTTGGAGCTGTGCGCTGAGAGAAATTGAAGCAGCGATGGGTGCGGGCACAATTGCGCTATTGGAGGATGGAGGCATGCCCACGTGGCGCGATCAGAGCACGCCGCAAGCGGACATGCAATCGTATGCGTTTTGCGAGATTAGGAAGGTGAGGCAAGCACACTCGAGCCGTTCGATCTCACGATTGAACGACTGAGGATCAGGTACTGAAAAGGGCCTTGTAGGTGCGCGTGCGGAGAGAGGTTGTTGCAACAGGCGCACGACGAGGAAGCGAGGCCATGAGATCGCGATCCAAGGGCACAGCAGGTGCCACGTGTTAGCTAGTGATTAAATCCATACGATAGAGGCAAATTTAAAGGTTTTTTGAGGCCAGATATGATCCGTTGATCTCCTGATCAACGGATCTGATCAAACATGAGTTGTTACTCAAGATTAAGGGCTAAAATACCCTTTTTGCCCTCCACAAAAGCTATAAAAGAAGGCCCAAGGCCCCCCAGTTGAAATCTCTCTCTCTTCCATCAACTCCAAACATCTTCCACCTTTTTTGCAACTCCGCTCCGACCTTCATCCCGACGCTCTGGATCTGAGGTGCTATCGCATCTCACACAAGCATTCCACAAGCAGCGTCATTTCTCTGCCACTTTCTCTCTCACTATCTCTCTTTTCATCTATCTGTTTTTATTTAGCATAGCAATTTCTACTGTGAAAAACTCTTTATCAATGCAATGAAATTTGATCTCATGAATATCTGATGCCTCTTTATACATATATACATATATAAATACCTGTTTTATTGAAAAGCTTCTACAAAAATCAAGATTTCCTCCCTGCAAATGGCCTGGTACTCACCGGAGTTTTATAAATATATTTGTTGACGTATTTTCGCATTATACTACAACTGATTAACGTTTAAAATGTGAATTACGCACAGAACAGGTCTGCAAAAGATGATGGATCAATGAAAGAAGTAGGGACCCTACTAGTGGGATCAGAAAAGGACAACGGTTGTAGTATAGTGGTGAGTATTACAGCTTGTCACATGGGCAACCCAGGTTCGATCCCCGACAACGGCGCCAAAAAGTTAGTGTCAAAAATCATTGTAGTTTAGGAAAACATCATGTCGTAATACAACGACAAAAATCGAATTGACATTTAAATTTATAGTGCTCGAAAAATTGTGAGTTCCGAGGTTGTTCGCAGGAAGTAAATATGAAATTCAAACCACTAATCGAAATGATAGGCAATATGAGCACAATAATCAATCACAAGATATGCAATGAATAATCAAATATACTAAATTAGAATCCAAAATGTATCATAAGAGTCAATGACAAAAATATAATGAAGAGCCAAAAAGTAGTGGTTGAAACCACCAAATAAGCCCCTCAATTAGACACAAATCCCAAGTCAATTTCTTAATTGTAGCCCAATATCAATAACTCAATTCCATAATCAAACATTGAGCCAAGGCATCAGGCAACTTAACTATCCAGCCCAGAGCACCTCTCAAATTTTTCCTAAGTGTAGGCACGAATCCCAAGAATCCATAGTACAAAACCCACCCTCCTCCCTTAGAAAATCCCCCCTCTCTCTCTCTTTCTTAATCGGGTCGAGTAAATGGATCCAAGACTAGGTCCGTTGGCATGGTGGTGGGCGAGGAGTGCATAGGGTAGGTGAGGGACCTCACCCCGTGTTATGAGGCAATAAGCCCATACACGAAAATTGTTAAATACCAATTTCTAATTTAAATCTTAACAATGTGGGACTATTAGAGCTTCGATTCTTTATGCATAGTAGCTAGTGTTGTTCTCGTCAATCGTGAGCCCAAGTGTCACTCTCTTCTTCAATTGAGGGCCATAGATACTTTGTGAGATGATTCCACAGCCGCAGGTGATTGAATCAAGGCCGTCGGTCACCAGATGGCAGCAAACGGTGGCGACGGCAGTCGGAGGTCCGACGATTTCTGTAAATCAAAAGTATGGGCTAAAAGCCCCAATTAAAGCACTCATAAGCCTCGTTGTGAGGCGAGGAAGATAATGGCGGTGGTATCGAGGTGTTTGGTGGTATGTGGAGCTCTGTCGAAGATGGCAAGGGTGACCGTGAGGCGGATTGTTCGGAGAGAGTGTGGAGTGGATGAAAGCCCAAATAAGTAGAGGGCTTTTGTTCATGAGGTCAAGGCGAAGCTTTTAGGAGTGATGGTGGGGCATTTGGTGGTCGGTGGTGTGTGCGCAAGCTCATCGAAGGTGTGGCCAGAGGTAAAGAAGACGAGGGGGAATCGGAGATGATAGTGGCTAAAAATAAGTCCTAAGGTCCTAAAATTAACCTAGAGGAGAAGAGAGAATAGGAACCTAAGATTATTGGACGTAGGGAGGAAGGAATCGCATCGGCTTGCCTCACCAGATGCGAGGGAGATGAAGTCTCTGGTGGGAGGGTTAATCGACGACGAGGGGGTTAGAGGCTCGTGCTATGGCCAGCAAGGAGCGAAGGAAGCTAAGGGAGATGGAGGATCAACCAATTTAGCAGTTGGCCGACCAGAGGAAGAAGGATGAGATGGCCGCTGGAGCTGCGGTCGAAGGTGGCCAGAGGAAGGAGTAGAGGTTTTATGGCCGGAACCAGGCTCATTTGGACTTAAGAACTTCGGGGAACTTATATAGACCATGATTTGGGCCTCAATTGTGCGAAATTTGCATGTTTTCTTCTCAAATTTGGCAAGTTCAGATTAGGGATTTTCAAGCTTTGCCGGTGAGAGAACTGGCCTTACTAGGTCTCAAAAAGATGCCTAATCGATCAGGAATCATTTGATCATCAATCCCTCCAAATTTGGAGGGATTTGATGGTCAAATGAGGGAAATCCTAATTCGAAGGTTGGCTCTAATGGGTGGTGATTCACACTGCAATGGCAGTAAGGACCCAAATGTGAAGAAGAAGAGAAAGTTAGGGACCTTTTGACAACAAACTTGAAACCTAGGGGTTTGGACGTGAGAAAGAGTTTTTAGGGACTAAAATGCAAGTAGGTCAAGATGGACTCTGATTGGGTCCAAGTTTTGGTGTTAACCTAAATTTGACCCAAAAAATCTAATGGTAAACTTGGATTTTGATTTTGACCACGTTTGACTGGATAAATTGCATAAGAGCCTAAATCAAAGCAAATTCCCGTCCGAATCTTTATTTTTGGTCAAAATGGGTTCAGATGGTCAAAGTGAAGTTACCGAACCTATTAGAATATTTTTCAATAATTTTTATGATATTTAGATTGATTTTATCTTGATCAAAACCCTTTTAATTTAAGTGAGACTGATAATTAGGATTTTTAGTGATATTTTAATCCCTAAAATGTGTGAGACCCTTATTCAATCAGTTGAGCCCACTTCTTGGTCATAATGTTAATTTGACCTTTAATTAACCCCTAAGTAACATTGTGGTTAATCTGCATTTGTGATGTGTTGTTAAAATAGTAGAATTAACTAAGTTTTCTTGCTTCTCAAATCAGATCAGTGCGGAATTACGATCCTCATACGATCATTTAGGAGCATTTATCATTGGATTCTAACTAATTCAAGTTAGTTATAACGAATGATGGTGTTACCATCACGATCCCACACAAATAATCCTCAAGTGTAGAGGAAAGCTTAGCAAATACAAAAATGCAACTACAAAAGGAAAAAGAAGATAATAGTTGTATTCTCCAAATGATAATTGAAGTTGTCCCCACAACAAGTGCGACTACTCCCAGCTTGAAGAAGACCCCTTCTTACTCCAAGATGATGCTCCTTTCTAGCTCTTCAAGGGTGGACATCCACCCTTCTTATCCTCCTAGCCGTCCTCCACAAGAAGGACCTCCTTAGTGTGGCTTCCAAGAAAGAGAGAATGGGAGTGTAGAGACTATAGGGGGGTAGTGAAGCTCCCTCCTAATCTCCATGTCCCAACTTTCTTCCAAGGTTTTAGTGGAGTTTTCAGTAGAAGAAAATGGTAGCCAAGGATATCTATAAAGTGGTGGTTATAGGGTGTATATATAGGATGGGCGGGGGGTGGGTAAAGATGGTGGGTTAAGGCACCAAAAAAGAGAGAGAAGGAGGTGGTTTTTGGCACCATTATTAGGTAAAGGGAAGAGTAGAGTAGGGAGCTAGGTGGAGGAGAGTAAGAGGTGGACTTTGGAGCTAAGGTTAGCTAGTAGCTAGTAAGAGCTAGGAGGAGTTGCCTTGAGCTGACTTGATTTTGCCTAGAGTTGAGGAGAGTTGATGTAGAGTAGCCAGTCTACTCATCAATTAGCTCAGCTAGCTAGCTCAAGGCTAGTAGCCAAGCTAAGTTGGGTTGAGTTGAAAGGAGCTAACTTAAGCTTGCTTGAAGCTGAGATAAGCTGGTGTTGAGTTACCTGAAGACTCTTCAGCTGGCTTAGCTAATTAGTTCACAACTAGTGGCTAAGCTAAGTGAAATTAAGCTGCAAGGAGTTGGGGAGAGCTGATTGAGCTGGAGATGAGCTAAGGTGAGTTGAGATACAATTGACTAGGGCTTCTATCTTCTTCTTATCTTCTACCTTTCATTGTGTCAGAGTTTAGTTGATCTTCAATAGTTCCTCATTCCCTGAGAAACAGTGATATATATAAGTACATAAACTACAAGAAAGCCTAATAATGCATATACTAACCCTAAATGTATATAGATTCCTAATTGCAACTCGATACTGTAATGCAAATATAGAAAACCTAGGAACTAATTGTGATTTATGCTTAAGAGGGATGATAAACAGGAGTTTATCAGGGGGTAGATGGAGGAGGAGGAGGAGGAGGAAGAGGAGGGGGCAAATAGGGAGGAGGAAGAGGGGGAGGGAGGGGGTGGTGGGGTGAGCTGAAGGAGGAGGTAGCAGGAGGAAGAGGGGACAATAGAGTGAGTTGAAGGAGAAGGTGGCAGGAGGAGGGGGCAACAGGGGGAGAAGGAGGGGGCGATGAGAGACTCATCATGCTCTTAATTCACCTAAATAAGCTAGTGATGGGAACACCATCATGAGCCCTAACTAGCTCATTTTGACCCAAAGAAGAGAATAAAAGCTCCTACATAACCAACTGGAGGTCTTAAGTCACTAAATAACCTTTCTGAGAGAAAAGTAAGAAGTAAGGGGTAAAACTGTAATTTTACCATTTTAGTACAACAACGGATCTTCTCGAGGGCTAAACACAGGTCAAATGGTCTTAACAAGATAATACGTGGGTTGAATTAGACAGAAAAGGGTTCTTGTGAGTTCTGGGAATTAAATGACTTCTTGTAACCCTAAAACAGATCCACTTAATTAACCAAGGTTCTGGTAAGGATAAAATTCACTTATACCCTCTAAAAGTCATAGAAAAATATTCTCTAGGGTTTAGAACCTTTAATTTGGTCATTGGAACCCATCTTGACCTAGAATGGGGTCTCAGACAGATATTTGCCCTAAATTAGGTTTTTGTGTAAATTGCCCATTCAAATGTAGTCAAACCCAAGATCCAACTTCACCATTGGATTCCTTAGGTCCAAATTAGGTTTTTACCAAAATTTGGACCTAAGGGGAACTCATCTTGACCTACTTTGCAAAAAGGTCCAGTTTGATTGCATTTCTACCCCTATCTTTCAAAAACCCTTGCATTTGGCCCCCTAGCTTCCTCATCCTTGCAAATAGGTCCTTCCACCATTATAGAGGAGGAATCCTACTCCAGCGAGCTTTAGGAGGTTTCTCCTTGATTTCTCAAAGAATCCCTCCTAAAATTGGAAGGGAGATTCTCTAAGTAATCTCCTCCAATCTGAACCCATTAATGAGCCCTAATTGTTTCCCAATCTCTCATGCGAACGCATGAGAGATTTGGGTCTTTTTGAAGATTCCAACTCTGGCAACTATACCTTGCTTGGAAGATTGGCTTCCAAGCACAAATCCTTCTCCAGGGGCCAATTTAAGATGCCCTAGGTTCAACCGCGTCTCCTCAGCTTGGAATTAGGCCAGAATCCCCCACATTCTTCTCTCCTCGTCGGCCGCAACACCTCCGCAAGCCCCGATAGCTCCTCCCTCACTCTCTCGTCACCTAACCACAATACTAGTGGTTGGGTTGTCTTCCTCTCATTCATCCGCGTCACGCAACACCGACCGACGACGCCTCTGCCCCATCTTCGTCGCCGCCTCACCTACAGAGGTATTCATCTTCCCCACGTCCGACGACCATACCGGCGTGGGATTCCCTTTCCCTTCATCCTTGGATTAGGTTTCTTAAACTCTCTCTCTCTCACATACCCTTTCCCTTTCTTTATTTCCCTAAACCTACCCTCAATGCCACTGATCACAATCACCTTCTCCACCTCCGACGATCCCTCCAGCGAGGTGCCCCCGTCGCTCCACACCTCCATCCACCTCGCCACTCACTTTACAACCTCCGCAATGATTCACTAATCATAATCCCCCACTCCATTCACTCCATTGACCGCCTAAACATCCCACCAAACACACCCACTCACACGACCACAGAGAACCCTAGACACGCCACCACAGCCATCCCCACGACACACCAACCACCGCTGCACACTCACCATGCCTCGACGAAGCTCCTTGGATGATTTGACATGGTTGTGAGGCTGTTCTCATGTTTTCAGGTACCCGACCACCGGCTGCCATGGACGAAGGAGCTTGAAGCTCGCTTGCTGTGCTCCAGGTGCTGCTGCTCCAGGCAAGAGTCCCAGGTGACGCGGACTTGAGTCACAAATGCATCCAGGTTATCAAGTGGATTCAAAGGCCATAGCAACCTCGCCAATTAAGCCAAACCTCTGCTGCGGGCGTGCACGAAGAAGGTGGGACATTTAGTCCCACCTTGGAACTGGAAGAGCGGTCGGGTGTGCAAAAATTGAATTCATGCCATAGCTTTGTCACCTCCAATTCACGGGGTGAGGTCCCTCTCTCCCCTCTCATGGCCTCATCCACAGCACTGCTCACGCGGACCTGACCACGACCCGTTTACCTGACTGACTCACTCCTCGCTCACCACCCACACCGGTGAGCCTGGACCCAAGTCTCCATTAGGTTCGATTACCCAAACTGGTTGTGGCTCTAGGAGAGCGAACCTGAAATAGAGAAGAGAGAAAGAGAGGAATGCTACGCAGGGGCAGGGGGTTTTTCCTTGGAAAGCTTCGCTCCACACTTAGCCAAATTCATAGAAGAAGAAGAGGTCAGGCAGGAAGAGAAAGAAAGGAAGGAGAAGGACCAGAGAAGAAGGAGAAGCCAGAGAAGAAGAAGCTGAAGAAGAAGAGGTCAGGCAGGAAGAGAAAGAAGGAAGGAGAAAGTCAGAGAATAAGAAGAGCTCAGAGAAGAAGGAAGAAGCCAAATCAGAGAGGAAGAAAAAGAGGTCAGGAAAAGAAGGAAGGAGGAAGAAGTTAAGGATGAGGAGGCTAAAGTCAAAAAGAAAGGAAGGAAAAGGACTAGAGAAGAATGAGAAGACAGAGAAGAAGGAAGAAGCTGAGGAAGAAAAGGCTGAAGTCAAAGAAAGACAAGAAGACAAAGTAAGGCAAAGGAAAGAGAAGACAAAGAGAAGGAGCCAACGACAAAGAAAGAAGAAGAGAAGGAAGAAGAAGCCAAAGGAAGAAGAAGAAGAATCAAGAGAGAGAGAAATCAATTCCATTATTTTTAGCCACAATTCTTTTTATGCTTCATATACTTATGCTTTACATTCCTAATTAGATTTTGAGTAATATTATGTGTTCAATTTGCATTTATTATTGAGATTAGTGCGTGAATTCCATTTGCTCCTTGTGTTCGACCTCGGACTTCAAATTTGAATAATAAATTATATTTGTTTTGAACGTTTTTCGGCTATACTACAATGCAACACTCTTAATTAGTTAATTAATTGGGAATAACATAAAAATAGGCTTAATTAGTGAGCAAGTCAATAACAAGTAAGGACCTTAATTATACCTTGATATAGCTTAATTATTCTATAATAAGCATTCCTTTATATTTAATTAATAATAGGGACTTAAATCTATGCATTTAGTTATTTATAATTAAGTTAAACCAAGCTTATATCTATTATATAACATAAGTTAATAATATTAACAATAATATTAATCATTAGATTAAATAATGCATAAAGGGGCAAAAATGGAATTTCAATCCATAAAGATATTATTTAATGTATATTTAACGTATAATAAAAAGTTGGAAAAGAAATAAATTAAATCATAAATTCACATTTTGGTCCCTGGAATTCATTTCAGATGAGCCCTTTTTATTAGATATTGGTATTTCATTATTTAATATTATGTCCTTCAAGCACTTCCCTTCTCTTCTATTCTTCTTTTCTTCTCCTTCATCTAAGGTCAACGGCAGCTAAGACCTTTCTCTGCCGATGATGACTCATCAAACAACCTTGTATTTATTCTGTGGACATCAAGCAAGAGCACAACAACCTCTGGTAATGTAACGGCGTAGATTTACAACCTCCTTCCTCACCACTGAACCTATAAATACCCCTTCCCTCCTCCGATTTTAGTGGGCAACTCCCTTTCCCTCTTCTCCTGCTGAGTTGCTAATAGGCTATTCATTGTGACCTTCTTCCTCTTCCTCAAATCAGCTCTGGCTGAGCTGATCGTCTCTCTCAACACCTCGTCTTCAGCTCTACCTTGCCATGGTGTAGCTGCACCTCATCCATCTCTCTAATCCACTTCAATTCCTCGCTGGATTCTTCCTGACCTCGTCTGATTTCGTGCAACTCCGGCAAAACTTCATCAGCGTCTCCTTCCTCCATTAGTCCAGGTAAGTAGACTAGAACTTTTAGATAGTTCTTTAAATTAGGTTAGTGTAGTTAATTGGTTAGATTAACTTAGTGGTAGTCGACTTTTCGCTTAGCATTATAGTATTTAAGTGGTGGTAAATTCGACTAATCAAAAATAATGAAAATAACCACTCGCAGAAGAGCGGGTATGTCCACAAGGAGGCAATGATGCAATCAATTCTTAATTATTTAATATTATTTCAGATAGTGCGAAATCCCTGTTCAAATCTAACTTAAAATATGAAGGAAAGTAGATTTGCAATAACTTAAAAAGATAAGGGTATAAGTGTAGTTTTCCCTCACAGAAATCCTCAATAAATTTAGGATGAATTCATGTAGTTTTCACATGATGTGTACTAAATATAATTAGTATTTAAGCCCAAAATCAATCTTTAAACTAGTTAATATCAACACCATGCAATTATAAAGAACTAAGTGTTCGAACGCAATTCTGCCACAATATAATAATAATAATAAAATCAAATTAGGTGGCAATGGCATTGAATGTAAATTTTAATAGAGGGGAAAACATGGATTTTTTCCTCTCTCCTCCTTGCGAGAGAGGGAGAGCACCGCAGGGGTTGTTGCGAGGCTCAAGAGGACGGCGAGGTCAAGAGCTCTCCGGTGGTGGCAGCAGCGGCGACGCAGGTGGCCGGAGGTGGCTGGAGCTTCGGCCTATTGACAAAGAAGGCGTAGCTACTGCAGTGCCGCCTGTGGCTGTGGCGTGCGGGCTTGCGCGCGCTAGTGTGCGAGCGTGCGCGCACTGGTGTGCCTGCAGATGGGCTACGGAGCATGCTGCCTGCGGTGGGGCTTGCGGTGGGAAGTTGCAGATCGCTGGCTGGGATGCCTGCAGGGTGGAGGGGGGCGCCCTGGAAGATGGCGTGAGGGCCTGCAGCGGGGCGCATGGTTGAGAGCGCCTGCAGCAGGGGGCACTGGAGATGGCGTGCGGGCAGGCACTTGCGGAAGCTGGAGTAGGCACTGCAGGGTAGGTGGCGTGCTGAAGGCAGATGAGCGGTAGGGTGCACTAGTGTGCACCTGCGGTGGCTGGAAGGTAGGCGCACGAGTGAGGTTGAGGCGTGGGAGAGGCGTGATGGAGAGGGCACACGCCTGCGGGCATGCGGTGGGCAGTCTGGTGATGCTGAGCACACAGTGCATGCGGTGGAGAAGGAGCAGCATAGGTGGGCGATGTGCTTGGATTGGAGAAGCGGTTGGAGATGTGCGCACGGAGAAGATGTAGATCTTGGTCCACAGTGCATGCTGGGTATTGTTCCCCGCAAGGAGGGAGATAGATTTCCAGTGCACGTCGCCTCTTCTCTTTTTAACTCCTCTCTCTCCCTGCGTGCGCCAATCAAGGGATTTGCAAATCCCTTTTCTGTTTTTGGCCAACGGGCATTGGAGGAGACGGCTGGAGGAAAGGGAAAAGTTCCTTCGGTTGTTGGGGAAATTTGATCCCCAACCCTTGCTCTTTCTAAATATAATACCTGCACATAAAAATAACAAAATCATTACATATTGAGTTATAGAATGTTATAAATGTAAATCATGATGCGTGCAATTCTTCTACAACTTAATTGTAATTATTAACACACCTACAAGGTACGATTAAAGGTACTTAGGCTTAATATTAGTCCATTAAAATGGACTCAAATACCCCCATGCCTAAGATTCGCTAGTCCTTAGCAAAAATGAAAAATAATAGAAGTAATCAGAAGATTTCTTCTTTTCTTACTTCAAAACTTTAGAAATCCAGACAAATGTGAAGTGCTGATAGCCTAGGTAACAGATCCAAGTGAAAGAGCCGATTCGCATTAGGAGTTCGTACATCACCCTTGGCAAAAATTTCTGTTGAGATAGGCAACTACTTCCCTCGGGGATAAAGCAGACGATAATCTGTAATTTGACCCCGGTGTTTGGCTTAGGTAGGAGATATCAAGTTGAATGGATTTGTATTTGGTGGCACACACTCAACTGGTGCTACATATAGTCTAGTACTACAGACTCTAGATCTCTAGACTATTAGACAAGTCAACTCAAAGAGAGGCTACACAACTGTACTCTCTTGATGTTCCTGGGCACTCTCTCTTTTTTTTCTTTCTGAGATCACAAATCTCGCCAGATTTAGAAATTGTACTCACTATTTGGTGGCCTCACATGGCATCCACACTTCAATTAAAGTCCTAATAACTCTACAACTAAGTTAGAGTTCTCAACCAGTATTCAGGCGATCAGAAATACTAGAAGGTAGGTATGGGTCTTATTTGGTGGAACGCGATAGGTGTTTTGCTACCTCAGAAACAGTGTTACATCATACACTTGGACTTTTTTTTTTTGTAATATAACTATTTCTTCTTTTTGTTCTTTCTATTTCTTCTTTTTCTCTTTTTCTTTCTTCTTTTTTTTTTTATTTCTTCTTGTTTTTGTTTCTTTTTCAATCAACACAACATGATATGGACTTTTATTTATGAGGCATTATTAGGGATGATGATGGTCAAGAGGAAGTTATGTGGCTTATTTGGTGGAAGTGCCTATTCTCGGCACCAGGAAGGAATGAATAGGACAAGCGTATTTCTGACCTTTGACACTATTACCCTCCTTCAGCTGAGGACTCTATGAAGGACGGTTGTAACCATCCACCATAGTTATAGCTTTATTAAGACTCAATCTCTGTGTATTTGCCTTATTTGGTGACTCTAAGAAATTCACTCAAAGTACTACACAAGAACAAAGAGTGAAAACTACGCCTAACTCTGAAGTATCATTATCTAATTATCCAAAACTTAAGAGTCCTTGCACTAGACTTAGCGCACCAGTAATCTCTCTACTTCTCACAAATATGAGGTGGATTTACTAGAAGATAGTATGCCTGACTCCCTATGAACTGTTCAAGGGCTCAATAGACTTATAAATGCTCATTGGTTTTCCTCAAGGATCCATTAACAAATCTACGTGCACGTGAAATAAATGCACTGGATTCTAAACTTAAGAAATAATTCCAAAAGAAGAACCTCCAATAACAAAGGTATTTTACTAGGGACTAACCCATTCAGCTCAATTTTTTTTTTATACTAACCTAAATGCATAAATACTTCCTAAAATGCAAATGCACTCCCCCATGCCTAAATCCTACAATGTCCCCATTGTAAAATTAAAACAGGAGGAGAAAGGAAAAATATTACCTGACACAGTTTACTGGGTTGCCTCCCAATAAGAGCTGCATTTTCTGTCAGCAGCCAGACTAAGAAGGAACCTATAAGTCTGGTTCCAACTAAACAAAGTTAGGCCCTAAAAATATTCGTAATAGTGCAGGCCTAGAAAACAGGTAACCACAGATGTTGGCAAGCTGATGATGCAATGTAATTCCAAATGCTTTCCAGAAGAAATGAAAACAAAAAATCTCATTGGCTACCTTGGGAGGTCTAGGAATAATAAATGAAATATGAAAAGAGACCTCCCGAAACGGAATACGTGGAGGATAACAAGGATCCTCCAGAGCAGGACGGGTTTTAAAAGATATACAAATAATTAGTTCAAACCCTTGAATGGCGAGAGTAAAAGTACAAGCATCAATCCATACTCGCCACTCTACCCTAGGATGTATTGGCTTGATATATTCTCCAGAAAGAATGTACATGAGCAGAGATTTGACCCATGGATCGGTTAGGGAGTATAAGGGTTGTTTGTAGTGTCGGAAGGTAATGGTTAAGTCCAATGAGGGCTTAGTTGGTGTTAGGTCCAATTCCAACAATGATTTAGATTGTGTACACTCCCTAATAGTAGTAGACAACTTCAAGTTATCCTGCCTAGCATTAATGATCGGAGTCATATTTGAATTAAGGGTAGACTCCAAATTACAACTTTTTGATGGTAGGGTCAAAATGTAAGAATCATTATCATTCAGCTCATCCCCAGATTCGTTTGGTTCACTGAAATATTTATCGGGGTGTATATGTGATTCATTAGGAGTTGGATCAGTATTCTCAATTATTTCTAAAGGAGGATCAGTCTTAATATTTTGGAGGAAGTCTATATCATTGAATTCGTCATTCTTCTCGGGGTATAAATCCTTAATTGATGTGTTTTGTCCCCGAGAGTCTCCCATAGATTTCTCATTATTTTGTTCGTCCTCCTCTAATATCAACTCCTGTTTTGATGGAGGATGACTCTTAAAAGAAAGGAGGAATCTGGGTTTAATTATATTATTTCTACCCTCTGGAGGTAAATCCTCAAATGATAAATAATTCTCTGTGAATCACTCCAGATTTTCAGTCCAGGTTCCTCTATTAGGGTATCCTCATCTTCAGAATTAGACTCGTCATATCCCTGAGACCAGAATTGATCATCCTCTATTCCCTTAGGGTTACCTTCATTAGGTGCATTTGAATCCTCAGAATATTGAAGGATAAGTGTTGATTCCCTAAGTGGAGGGTCAGGAGTAGGCTCACTAAGAGTAGAATGGGATTCCACCAAATAATCAAGAGGGGAAGTGATAGGAACAATATAACCTTGACCCGGGTTGGTAGGGGTAAGGAGAATGCCGTCATTGGGGTCAAGGTCCTCAAGAGATACCATCTTCCCTTGCTTTTGACTACAATATAATTCAGGTGGATAATCACTATGATCATTATCCTCTAGTGGTCGTGTCTCATTGGAAGAGTCTAAGTGATGGCTACCTAAAATTGGATCCCTATTGTCATTAGGTTCCTCAGAATTATTTTCATAATCATGGTTTATTGGGTAGGGATCAGGATTTTTGGGAAGCGTGTAGCTAAGTTGTCTTATTTCTTCATTTAAGTGTTAACTATTCCTCAACATCTCTCCCATTGATTCCATTATTTCCTTTTGTTGTTTTTGCATTTCTATCATAAAAGAGGAGAGGCTACTATTATCAGGTTGGGGAGGATAGTCAATTTCAGGCTCTAGTTGCCTAGGGATATCGGTCCAACCTCGATACGGAAAATCATGAAGGGTGGGAGGGTTGGGTGTTTGCATGGAAGTAGGGATTTCAGGATTGGAAAATCCCGCTCCTAGGCTCTACTCAAAAGTGGGAGTTATCAAGCCAGTACTCCCAGGGTAAGAATGAGAATGATCCCATGAATTATCAATGTACTCATCAAAGGATGGATACGCTCGAAGCATGGGATCCTGATTAAAAGATGGGAAGTATTGACTCTGATAATCTGAATGATAGGAGTAAGAGTAATCCATTTCTTTAAGCAAAACAATTTTAACTTTCTTAGGATTCAGCAGAAAACTTTCTAAAGAGTCCTATTGTCACAGCAAACGCAAATTCAACGGGATCTATTTTTAGTAGATTGCAGGTCTTAGAGTTATATGTTTAGTTGGTGGCTAAACAAGTTTTGCAAAAATTAAGCTTCCTAGGCCAACCTTCACTGGTGCCTATAACCTACTCACAAGGGATGGAAGTCTCGAATCGAGCCCACACACGAGGAACCGAAGTAATTTGGTGGATAGGCTTGTTGATTTCCAACTAACTTCCCTTGTGGTGCAAAAGAGGAGAGGTAGAAATTTATCTAGTAACCTTATGTGTGAGGTGCACAGTGTCTCAAGTGTGCAAGCATACGATCGTGTTTTAATTTCTTTTGAAATTCCGCAAACAGGATCCTTTTGCACACAATTTTTAGTCACAGATTTTAAAGTCCAACTTCTTAACAGTCCCAATTAGTTTAAAGTGACCACTGAATTAATTTGATTCAAGCACTTTAGTGGTCTTAGATTTAGGTTCAATGCATATGCATGATAAGTAATTAATGCTCAAGAAAAGACGTACCTTACTCCATCTTTCTTCGTGCAGTGTATGAATGCAATGCAATAAAAAAAATAAACTAGATGCTGCTCATTCAGTCCTAGATGATCGTCCTATAGATATGCAGCTTCTAGCAGGCAGCTTGAATTTTTTTTTTTTTGATAATAATAACAAATAGACCTAATCTAACTAACTAACTGAAATGCAATTCAAAACAGTTCAAATAATCCTATAATCTAAATTAATGGGAACACGTTCCCAAAAATACCCAACAAGGGCCCAAAAGGCAGTAATTTAAATTCTAATGTCTATCTAACTAAATCTAACTAAGACCTACTACATAAATTATAAATAGGCTTCTCCCTAAGCCAATATGCGTGGGATCAAGGCCCACGTGTTCCTGTTGTCGTCCTCCAGGTGGCGTCAAGGTCCACCAAAAAGATTGTCTCCGCCGTGCGCGTTGTTCACGTTCAAAGTCATCGCTTTGCTGCGCCTCGTCGCCATGTCAGATTCCTCGCACAATAATAAAAATGATTAGATAATTTCGCAACTCAAAAGATTTAAAAATAATAAAGTAAATCTATTGCGTCTGTTGCCTCCCCGGCAACGATGCCGATTTTAGTAATCGACTTTTCGCTTAGCGTTATAGTATTTAAGTGGTGGAAAAATCGACTAATAAAAAATAATGAAAATAACCACTCGCAGAAGAGCGAGTCGTGTCCACAGGGAGGCAATGATGCAATCAATACTTAATTATTTAATATTATTTCAGATAGTGTGAAATCCCTGTTCAAATCTGACTTAAAATGTGAAGGAAAGTAGATTTGCAATAACTTAAAAAGATAAGGGTATAAGTGCAGTTTTCCCTCATAGAAATCCTCAATAAATTTAGGATGAATCCATGCAGTTTTCACATGATGTGTACTAAAGATAATTAGTACTTAAGTTAAGTCCAAAATCAATCTTTAAACTAGTTAATATCAACACCATGCAATTATAAAGAACTATGAGTGTTCGATCGCAATTCTGCCACAATATAATAATAATAATAAAAAAATCAAATTAGGTGGCAATGGCATTGAATGTAAATTTTAATAGAGGGGAAAACAGGGCTTTTTTCCTCTCTCCTCCTTGCGAGAGAGGGAGAGCACCGCGGGGGTTGTTGCGAGGCTCAAGAGGACGGCGAGGTCGAGAGCTCTCCGGTGGTGGCAGCGGCGGCAACGCAGGTGGCCGGAGGTGGCCGGCAGAGGTGACCGGAGCTCCGACCTATTGACAAAGAAGGAGTAGCTACTGCAATGCTGCCTGCGACTATGGCGTACAATCTTGCGCGCGCTAGTGTGCGGGCATGTGCGCGCTAGTGCGCCTACAGATGGGCGACGGAGCGCGCTGCCTGCGGTGGGGCTTGCGGTGGGAAGTTGCAAGGCGCGGGCTGGGATGCCTGCAGGTGGAGGGGGGCGCGTTGGAAGATGGCATGAGGGCCTACAGCATGGCACGTGGTTGAGAGCGCCTGCAGCAGGGGGCGCTGGAGATGGCGTGCGAGCAAGCACTTGCGGAGGCTAGAGTAGGCACTGCAGGGCAGGCGGCGTGCTAAAGGCAGATGAGTGGTAGGGCGCACTAGTGTGTGCCTGCGGTGGCTGGAAGGTAGGCGTGCGGGCGAGGTTGAGGCGTGGGAGAGGCGTGATGGAGAGGGCACATGCCTGCGGGCGTGCAGTGGGCGGTCTGGTGTTGCTGAGCACACAATGCATGCGGTGGAGAAGGAGGGGGCATAGGTGGGAGGTGTGCTTGGATTGGAGAAGCGGCTGGAGATGTGCGCACAGAGAAGATGTAGATCTTGGTCCACAATGCACGCTGGGTATTGTTCCCCGCAAGGGGGAAGATAGATTTCCAGTGCACGCCGCCTCTTCTCTTTTTAACTCCTCTCTCTCCCTCCGTGCGCCAATCAAGGGATTTGCAAATCCCTTTTCTATTTTTGGCCGGCAGGCGTTGGAGATGGTTGGAGGAAAGGGAAAAGTTCCTCCGGTTATTGGGGAAATTTGCTTCCCAACCCTTACTCTTTCTAAATATAATACCTGCACATAAAAATAACAAAATCATTACATATTGAGTTATAGAATGTTATAAACGTAAATCATGATGCACGCAATTCTTCTACAACTTAATTGTAATTATTAACACACCTACAAGGTACGATTAAAGGTACTTAGGCTTAATATTAGTCCATTAAAATGGACTAATCACTTAGTGTAATCTTAGATTAATCATTCTTCTTCTCTGTCATCAACAAGGCCGTCATCGACAAGGCCAAATCCGGCCTTGTCCAGCTCCCTACCACCAAATCAAACCTTCCTCCACCTTTCTCAACCCTTCACGATCATTTTTCACTCTCAATTCCTCCAATTAGCCTATAGCTATGATACGCCTAATTTGACATCACCATCAAACCTCCTCTGTCTATGGTGGAGATCCAATAAGTTCCTATGCCTAATCGACCATCCTTACACCTTCACCTCGACTCAATGATTAATCCACCCATATTTATTGAATGATTCATTGATTTAAGCAATTTGACAAACTCGGTCTTTATTTTTGATTAATGTGAGTTCGCTACTCCTTCAGAGGCTTTATTGGTTCAAATTAATGTGTTCTTGAGCTTCGTAAGAAGTTGAAGCAGCTTTTGCATCTATTCTTTTATTGTTTCCTTAAGATTTTGAATCTGTTGATCAGTTTTGTCAGTCACCGAAACTTCGATGAGCTCTAATGACTCAAATCTTGAGAAGAAGCACTTTAATAAATCTTTAGTGATAATAAATCACTTAAGAATCATTTAGTGATCCTTTTCCACCACTTCAATGAGATTTTTATTGACTATAGCACCCTAAGCTCGATCATCTTTCTTAGCTCCAGCAAAGCTGCACAGAGCCAATCCTGCATTCTCTAAGCTTCCAAATAAGTCCTTTAGCATCACCAAGCTCACTTAAGTCTAGAACAACTTTTAGATAGGTTGTTAGAACTCCAGATTTCTCTGACAAACAACTAGGGTTGTCAAAAAAAATTGAACCTGCCTAACTCAACCCGATTAACAAACCCAAACCTAGCCTGAAGTCGCTTACATTAAACGAGCTTAAACCCGTTTAACTCATTTATTAAACGAGTCGGATTCGGGTTTACCCCTATGAACCCGCTCAACCTGATAAACCCGATTAATGAGAAAAAAACCCCCATTAACCCATTTAACCCCCACATTTACCCATTTAACCCGTTATTAAATGGGTTAAATGGGTTAGGTAGGGTTTGACAAGTGTAAACAAGTCGAGTTCGAGTTGGTGTATATAGACCTGTTTAATAAATGGGTTGGACCTGACCTGACCCATTTGACTGCCCTACAAACAACCTCTTTTTTGAGTTTAGGCAGCGACCATGGAAACTATAGAAAATAAGTCAAATTCCTTTCTTTTTGAGTCCAATGATTTCCTAAGGTCATTCAAAGTCTATCTAAGTCACTAGAACAATTGGAATTAGTATGGTATTAAAAGTCAACTCTTTACCTGGTTTTGGTCAATCTAGGTTGCCATTGGAGCTTAGAGCTTCTGAGCTCATTTCTGAAGGATGTGGAATGTTCCTTAAGATGATAGGAGTTTGTTAGAATAAGTTTTAGGAGGTTTTGAGTCAATTTGAGTATGTTATGTTCAACTGTGTATGTTGGGTATACAAGATCTGCAAGAGAGTTCCTTAGAGCTCTAGATGAGATTTCAAGCTCTCTAGAGCTTAAATGAAAGAATTTAAGTCTTCTAAAAATGTTGGAAACAAGTTTGGAAACCCAGGACTAGGATTTGATTGAGTTAAACCTTTGATTACCCTCCTCTGTTGGATTGAGTCTTCAAAGCTATTCCAGGTGATTCATTATCTTAGGGAGAATTCCTTTATACTTCGCAAATGTATTAAAGTCTTGTAAGCACTGAGAGAGCTATCACGTGCAAGTGAGAGAGGGATTTAAGGTATTAGGCACACTCTGTAGGTGGTGTTTGAAGCTTTGCTTCTAACAAGCAGCCATGGTGAGCAGTTGGTACCTTCAATGGATCCAAGGCATTGAATCAAGCTATTAAAGATTCTAGATGATGAATGAAGTCATCGTTAAGTCAGTGAAGCTAATTTGGAGCTCAGTTGAAGAAGGCAGTCGTTGAATTGAGAAGATGTGAGCTGCTGCTGTGAAGATGAAGCAACTCTAGCATGCACTGAAGGAGGATGGGCTGATATAGTCCCACCTCGGTAAGAGCTGAAGTTTCAATAGCAGATATTAAGAATCGTGCGCTTATGCCCCCCATGAGCCTTCGGCCTGGCAAAGGCGTAAGTGCCTATTACTCTGATACCCTCTTAAGCATGCTATACTATTTGATCGTGTGGCTCTAATGAAAAGCCTGCAGGCGATGAGGTACTGTAATGTTGACACAAGGCACCAATGTAACAGTGGTTCGGCCCATTAGGTTGTTGATTCAGTTCGTGGTGCCCAAATATTTTTTTATTGATAAGGGGGTTTGTGCTTGCATCTATTGAAAAAATCTAAGTGTTAAGAGAAGTGTTAACACTTGGTGTGAAATGAAAGAGGCTGATTTCTGCTGAGCTTTGCTTGTGCTTAATTGAGGATTAGAGCTTCATTAGTTTGTATAAAGAAACACTTTTTTTCATTTTTTTATGCAATCAGTGTTAATCACTCCAACTTCTTGTAATGCATGCTTTAAATTCCTTTGGAATTAGTTACCATATATATTGTTCAACTTTTGCAATTAATTCATGTATCTAATGTATTATAATTATGTAATTAACTAAGTAATTAGTCTAGTGATAACTTAAATAATTTTATTAAGCTTTGTAAGTTATATTATGTAATTAGGTCAACGTAATTTAAGTAGCTTAGTAAATATAGTTTAAGTTAGGAATCCCATACCATAATTAGTCAAGTATAGTTAGTTTAAATTAAGTTATGTATTATTAAGTTATATGTCAGTGGTTAATTAAGTTAAGTACTTGAGTTAATAGCTTTATACAACTAAGTTAAGTAGTTAGTAAGCTAAGTATATTAAGTATTGTAATAAGCTACATGTCTATTTAAGTTAAGTTATTATTACTTATAAATTATCGGTTAACTTTAACTTAGTAATTAGTTAAGTTAATAAGTTAGGTAGCTAATTTAAAGCTAGTATTAATTAAGTAAATTATTAGCTATTTAGAGTAAATTATATGTGTATATTAGTTATGATAAGTTAAATAAGTTAAATTCAAGTAATTTATATTATGTATTATATATTATAACTTAAGTATATAAGTTTGTGTATATTATGAGTTAAGTCATAGGTATAGCTTATTAATTAAATAAAACTTAGTATTATTATGTATAGATAACTTAACTTAGAGAATAAATAATAATTAAGAATAATTGCTAATGTATGCAAAATAAGCCTCCCAGCGAATGACCTGGACTCATCCAAATATAAATTTTTAACATATGTTGGTTCTCTTGCTCACTATACTATACCACAAATGACAAATATTATTAATGCGAGAAAACCTAACATCATTTTTTGGCGTCGTTGTCGGGGAAGTGACTCACGTAATTATTCACTATTATCATTTTTAATTATTTTGTATTATTCTTGCATTGATGGTGTATTCTTTATTCTAACTAAAGGTTTTTGTCTTCTTTTAGGAGATCCATCTGAGAGTCTCCTAGATTAAGAAAAGACCTGTTATTCCATTTTTCTTTCGCATTTTTTTGTTTAGTGAGAAAGAGACACTTTTCACTCTGGTTTGTAATAAGTAGTTAAATTTCCCACTTTTCTGATTTTTGCATTTAGTTAGAAATATAAAAAAAGTACAAAAAAATGCATTCTATCTGTAACGAACGTGTGCCCCAGACGTCTTAAAAGATGTCTGGGAGGTGCTCCAGACGTCAGACCAGACGTCTGGGATCGTTTCCAGACGTCTGGAAATCCGTTAATTTCGACACGCGTGAGTCGTCTGCGCGCCTGAGCGCGCAGACCGGATATTCGCTTATTCCCTCTTTCCCTGCGGCTGCAGACGCCTGCCGCGTCCTCTCTCTCCTCCTCGCGCGGCCTTAAAAGGCCACGCGCTCCCTCCCTCTTCTCCTTCCTGTGCACGAGAGCGAGCGAGCGCGAGGTTGCTGCAGCGGCGACGGCCACAGTGGGCGCGGAGGGGGTGCTGCGTGCGAGAGCGGAGCTCTGCCGTGAGGGCGAGCTCGTCGGGGCTGCTAAGGCCGGCCGGCGGAGGGTGCAGGGGGCGCGGAACGGCGCAAGAGGGACTGCTGCGGTCTGAGCAGCAGGCGCGCGAGGTGCGACGCGGGCGGCGTCGTGAGCGGAGGCCGAGTGGCGCCCTGATTGTGGAAGAATTTCCAGAATCAGACGTCTGGGTTGATAGCCAGACGGCGAGGGAGACGTCGGGAAGACCTTCCAGGCGTCTGAAAGGTGAGTTTTTCCGTCTTCTTCTTCCTTCCTGTCGACTGACCATACTGAGGGAGGGAGATGGGTGTGAGCAGGCTCGGTGATTCGCCATCCAACGCGAATCAGACGTCTAGCTGTTGTACCAGACGGCGGGAGCGACCTCCAGACGTCCGGGGTGACCATCGGACGTCTGGGAGCTAGGCCAGACGTCCCCGCAGACTTCTGGACGTCTGGGAAACCACGCTGAACAGGTAATTCTCTGATCCACTTTTTAAGACGTCTAGAAGAAGTTCCAGACGTCTGATTTTGCACAGTGTCGTCGTTTTTGACCCGTTTAGGGCCCGTTCGGGTTCCGTTTTCCGCGATTTGAGTTGCGTTCTTTTCAGAATTAATTCCTCTACCCGTCTACAGTAGCTATACACTGTTTTGAGACTCTCCTTGTGTTTGAACCTTGTGATAGGACCTCATTCAGTTGCAGTCTTGGGAGTCGCGGAGGCACGCGGGATTCCCGATCACTCCCCCATTACTCCCGTTGTAGCTGGTAGAGTGGCTTTAAGTTATTAATAAAATCTGTTAAATTATGGAACCATAAATAGAACCTAGGACATTGCATGAATCCTAGGAATGAGAAATAGATGGAATGATAGCTCCTAGGTGTTTTATGAATCCTAGGACTGGAAAACTAGATTGTATGATAGATCCTAGGATATGGCATGAATCCTAGGATGGGAAAACTAGCGAAATGTATAATACTGTAGTCTTGGAAAATGGAAAGAGATATAAAGCTGCCTGTAATTTGAATTAACAGCTGCCTGTTGTGAATAGATAACGTGGTTGAGAACATGGATTGTAAGAATGTGAAACTGGAAAGTGAAACCTGGATGTTTGAGTAAAAAGGATGGAACCCTACGGGGAAGTAGGAGTAGAACTCCTGGAAAGTGAATGGAATAGTTTTGGGGAAGTGAGCTGGCCCTTAAGTACGGAGTACCAAGGAGAGCGACTGTCCCCCTGTTTAGTGCAGAGCGGAGCCAGCCGCCCCAGGGACCCGGGGTTAGGACTGGCCACTCTGTACCAACTTGCTGGCCCTCTCGTACGTAGTACCGAGGAGAGCTACTAGTGTAGGGAGGTACTAGCTACCCCACGGGCCCCGGGGTTCTGCTAGCCTCCCACACCGACTTGTTAGGCCCGCTGGGGCAAACCAGGGTAGTCAGGCGAGGGTGCGCGGACTGTGGAGGGGCAAGGCCCCGGTTTGGTTACTGTGGAGGGGTTGGACCCCTGTTACTGAGAGGGCTCTGCCCTGGACTGGTTCCGTGCTGTGCTTTGGGCGCACCCGTTAACGGAAACGACTGACCGCGTGCCAGTACGGGTTAGCTACCTGTGCATTTATCGCGCGTGCTGTAGTCACCGTTACGTCTGTCAGTGACCTTGGGGTGGTTGACTGAGGGTAGGATCACCACAGGGGACTCTCCCGGCCAGGAGAGCACCACGTGCTACTTCTACTTTTTGGAAAAGACTGCAATCAAGATCGTTCCCACGTGGAACATTCGAGATCAAGTAAGAGATCTGAGGAATAATGAAATAGTGAGACAATTGAAAGATGTGAATAAAGAAAGTAATAGAACATAACAGCTACTGTACACCCTATTGTTGTCTTTAGTTTTAGTTGCCACTCTACTCAGCGTTTTGCTGACGTGTTACACTCGTTACCATTTTCAGGACCAGGTGTTGAGCAGCCAGGGTCAGCGGCTGCAGAGGACGCTGGGCCGAGTAAGGTCCAGTAGAGTTACCACTGTCTTTTGTACCTCTTTGTTTTCGTTATAGTGAGTAGTTCTTGTTTCCGCTGTACTTTTCTTTACCTGCAGTTCATGTTATATGATAAATGTTGTTCTACTATTGTGGTGGTATATACTATAGTAGTTTCTTTCCTTACTGCTGTACTTTCTTACTGTTAGTTATATTCATGCTGAATGTGGTTTATTTTACTGCTCTTTTGGTTACTTCCTCGTTGGACGACTAGGTCTTGGGATTAGTCGAGTCGGTCCGGTTCTCGTGTCTCGTAGGGACTCGGGAACCGGGTCGTTACACTATCTGACTAGCAGCTGTATTTCTTAGGCATCTATTTTAGGATCGCATATTTTCTGCAAGATTTCATATTGTCTTTTGCATTCTGGAGATTGCTGGAGGTAGGTATGCATTTATCATTTTAGTTTCTATCATATATTTTGCATATATCACTTAAGCAAGGCCATCATTTGTTTTGCAAAAAAACCTAAAAAGCGAGACTCTTATTTTTCTTTTCTTAAGAAGAAAATTTTAAAAGAGGAAAATCCTTAAGAACTCATGACATAATATTTGTTTGCGAACTTGTGTGCAGGCTTTTCTATCGTATATCTGTTGCTTGCTATTGTGCACACAGTGGAATCACATAGGACACACAAGTCTTTGCTTCTATCTCTCCTCTTTTCACCTCTTAAGGCCTTAGTCGAAGATCAACAAACCTATCTCACTACTAGAGCCTCGAGGAGCCAATAGTTTGCGGTCTCAATTCTAGACTTTGGACTTATGAGCTTATAGGATCAAGCACTATGTGGACAAGTAGGACACGTATTTGTACTAATACAGTATCTGACTGCATCTCATATTTTGTGCATATCCTAAGTCTTCTTTTCATTAGATAAGAAGGAAACTCGTCTTTCTCATTGTTTTTGGGTTTTATTTGTTGCAGTTTCTTACTGTGATGTTGAGTGTGCCTTTGCACATTTTTGCTATTTATGCATTGGAGATGATCTCTAAGACCATCTCTCGTCCCTCCTTTGAGAGGTGCTCCTAGACCTGCTACTTCAATTATGTTTTCAGTTTCTACTTCTTCTACCTCTACGTATTCTTCGACTAATCCGATGGAAGATCAATTGTCACCGAACCCTCCTCTTGATATCCATCAAGCACTCCTAACTTAAAATCTCTAAATGCTCGAGCAGAACCGTCAGATCAATCTGCTAACTGATTAGCCCACATTTGCGAGCTATTTAAGTATCTAAATGTTTAGACATTAAGTTGATTTTAACATTTAGATAGCATACATTAGGATGTAAATAAATTAATTCATATTTTTAGCTTAAGTGCATAATTCATGCATTTAGAATTAACCAGGGTTGCATACATTTAATTAGTTAATTGATTAGGTGCACTATTTTAATTAACATAGAAGTTAAGGAGTTATGTACAAATAACCCTAATTATTTTATTTTTTTATTCTTCTTCTCCTTTGCAGGTAACTCCTCCGTCTCCGCCTACTCCTCCTGCGCATCACAATGATTCTACTGTGTTTTGAATTTCAAATCCTTGTAGCCGTGGCTACAAAAGAGAAGGAAGAGCTACCGTTGAGTGGGAGGTCTCCACCCCTTTGTTCCTCACTATGCTCAGAGAACATTGCTTCTCTTCTACCCATACCACTGGCCTCCCACCGCAACAATGCCACTCCACCACCGTGGGCGTGTGAGGTGACATCCCACACAGCCAAGAGTCCCTGCAATTCCTCCTGCCTCACACTATCACCCACCACGCGCCTTCACCAGTAGCTCCAACCCATGCACCAACACCTGCACCACCGCGCGGCCCACCTCCAACGCACCCTGCCAAGCGCCCCAACCGCCGCGCACCCTCACCTCAGGCAGTGCACACGCCAGCACCTACACACCCTCACCCGCGCACCAACAGTCCCCCCCCCCCCCCCCCCGCTCCATCAGACCCCACTACGTGCCTTCACCCCATCCAGCCCCACCGCGCTGCCCCTCCTCACGCCTCCCTGCAGCACCTACAACGAGTGCAACAGAACCTACCGCGTGCTTGCCACTTACGTGCCCTCACCCCAGCTAGCACGCCCGCGTGCGTCCTCCAGCAGCGCCTTCCCTCCACGCACCCATGTCCCTTCGCCTTCACCACGCCTCAGCAACCCTGCTTCAGAACACTCCAACGCCTCCCCGCCAACCTCCAGCCGGCACAACAGAACCCCTGCGCATGCCTATGCGCCCTGTAGAGTCCGCGCCTCCACGCGCCCACGCCCCGCATGCGCCTGCAGCACCCCCAACGCCCGCGCGCCGTGCCTCCTTGTGCCTGCAGCAAGTGCGACCTCTAGCAGCAACTTCCACCGCCACCACTTCTTTCCTCCGGCAAGCCGGCTCCAACCACCATTAGTGGGGTTGGCACGTTATTCGGGTTAGGAAGAGGTTGGGAAGGAAGAGTGCCTGGCTGGCGAGAGTTTGCCAACTGGGCCAATTGGTTTCAAACCTCTGTAAGTTCGTCCTTGTATTGCTTTTGAATAGCCGCATTCGTTCTTTGAATGTCAACCAAAGTCTGAAGGATAAGGGCCATTTGATCTTGATTTGGCCCTGATGGATAAGTGGGGTTGGGCCGAGGCTGAGGCGGCTGGTAAGGACGAGGGGGTTGTGGGCGGGCTGAAAGGGTGGTCTTTGTTTTGGGAATTTTCCGCCCACTGAAAGTTGGGATGGTTTCGCCATCCAGGGTTATAAGTGTTGGAGAACGGGTCATTCTGGATGGCGTTGAGGTCCTCGCAGGTCTGAGGAACCTCCAGAGAGTCAGAGAAAGGGGGGATGGATTTCCCCGGGCTGGTGTAGAAAGGATCGGATAGACCTCTAGTCAAAGAATCAGATGGTGGATATGGATCCATCCTAGGAGAAGATCGATGGAGAATGTTTTGCACAGTTTCTCTTGTGGAAGGAGGCTGTGCAAAGGGGTTATGCGCAGAGGTGGCTCGCTGCAGGTGCCGAGTCAGCTCATCCACCTTCTTTTCAATAATTGAGACCTTGTCCAATCGACTGGCCATTAATTCCAAGTCGACTGATGCAGACAGGCCCTGCGTCTTATGTGCTCCCCTAAGATTCGTCGATGCGCGGGTATTCGTCCTGTCGAATAATCCCATGGAGTCATTGTTGATGGAGTTCTCGCACATGTTTTCGAGAATCTCCCACACGGTGTCCTCATGTTGACCCATGATATTTCCTCCGTAGGTTGCATTGACGAAAAGACGGATGTCCTCACGGAGTCCCTGGTAAGAAGATTGGACCTGTTCCCATTTAGGAACTCCGTGATGGGGGAATTTTCTCATGAGATCCTGAAAACGATCCCATGCCTCATGGAGAGGTTCCCCTGTTTGTTGAGTGAAGTGCGTAATCTGATGGTGCAAGGCGTTGGTCCGACCAACGGGAAAGAACTTTTTCAAAAACTCGGACTGAAGTTCTTCCCGAGTGTTGATCGGCCGGGTCAGAGTTTGATACCAATGGGCGGCCTTGTCCATAAGAGAAAAGGAGAACATCTTCATAAGAAGAATATCCCGATTTTGTGCATCTGATCCAAAAGTTTGGGCCAGATGCTTTAGCTGTTTGATGTGCTGGAAGGGATCTTCGGAATTAAGCCCATGGAATTTAGGTATAGCATGAATCATGTTGGGCTTCAATTCGGAATCAGGTCCTCCAGTCGGGATTCTGACTCGAGGTTCGATGGCCACCGCAGTAGGATTATAATGGTCCCGCATCATAGGATGCTACGGTGGGTGCACAAAGTTTTGGAAGAGGTCATTGAGTCGCTGGAGCTGGTGCTCCAGATTGTTTTCTTCCTCAACTGGCTGAGCCATGATGGGGGAAGAAGAAGAGCTTGGTTCAGAATCAGATGAGAGAATGATGGGGTAGGGTTGCTGTGCAAACACGGGCGTCGAGGCTTGGCCTTGACGAGAGTGAATTCCTAAAGGAGATCTTAAGGGTGGTCTTAAGGATCTCCTACCGTTCATGCACTATTGGAATAGAAGAGTTTAGAAAGTGCTGGACCCAATCAAGACACCCAAAAATGTGTTGGGTGACTACAGAGGTGCAGGGCAGATGGACCCCTTGATCAGAAAGATCGTCCACCTGAGAATTACCTGGGCAGCCAGAGAGGGTGAGTCCCGCGAAGACCCCTACACGGTAGAGCGTCCCCACGGGTTACAGGGTTTCCCCCACCTGACCTCTCTTGTCACTGCGGTTCCAGGTAGACCAGAATGGGGATCTTGACCTCTTAAGTCTACCTCTTTTACTTTAAGATCAAGGTGCTTAAGGTTTCACTTGAACTCTTAGGTATTTTTGTGAACAAGGTGGCCTAATTTGAAGGTTGGTTGACCCTAGGGGTCAACTTTACCTAGTGATTCCTTTGAGAATTTAGGCCTTATTTCTTTTTAGGGTTCAAGTGTTTAGAGAGCCAATTGTTTAGGGTTTTTCTTATTAGATATTTTCAATCAATGGCTTGGGCACACCTCTTTTGGATTTCCTCAATTCTTGATTAAGGGGTGTGTCTCTGAAATCCTAATGTTTGACCTTATGTTGGCTCTACTTGGTCCAGTTAATTCTTTGCTGGGTAATTAGGGCTCAGGCAAGAAAGTGTTAGCCCTTAATTACCTTTAATATTGTGTGCAGGAATAATAGTTTTTGAGAATATGCAGCTATTACTATGTATAAAAGACAGGTTATACCTATTTTTTTCTTTCTTTTTCCTCTTTAAAATTTTAGGGTTTAATAGGAAGTTACCTGTCCTTGGAGTGGCTGTGGTGCGGCTGCGTCTTTTTCTTTCTGTACCTTCACAAAAGAGAGAGAGAGATTATTAGAAACTTACAAATATAACTTCTAGAATAGCCGTTGCTCCCCGGCAACGGCGCCAAAAAATAGTGGGGGTATGACTAGGTTTTGTTGTTTGTTATAGAAATGGCGTTGTAGTACAGATAGTCATTGCCACTATTACAATTTTACTCGGAAATAAAAGGTTTCCCAAGGTCGAACTCAGGGAGCAAACTATAATTCTAGAAGTACAATGTTTCTATTACAAAAATAAGAGAGAGAGAGAGAGAGGTAGATTGGTCTCTTGGCTTTTTCTTCTTCTCTTCTTTCTCTCTTGTCTTTGTCTTCTTCTTCTTTCTCTTCTCTTCTCTTTGCTTGATCGTCCTTAGTTCTTCTTTACCTTCTTTCTTTTTCTTTCCTTCTTCTCTCTTTGATCTTCTTCAGCTCTTTATCTTCTGTTCTTCTTCTTTTCTTTCTTTTTGCTTTCAGCTGCGGTGCCTGTTCTTCTTTCCTTCTTCTTTTCTTTTCCTTCTCTCTTTGATCTTCTTCAGCTCTTTATCTTCTGTTCTTCTTTTCTTTCTTTTTGCTTTCAGTTGCGGCGCCTGTTCTTCTTTTCTTTTCCTTCAGAGCGTCGTCTGATTTCTCAATCAGACGACTTAAGTAGCACCTGCTACAGTGCTTCCTTGGTGCTCCCTCTTCTGCTTCTTTCTTCTTTTTGCAATCCTTCTTCTTCTGCTTTGCTTCGAGCAGCCAAGGCTTTGGCTGCTTCTTCCTTCTTTTTCTTCTCCTTCCTCTTCTGCAGTCTTCTTTCTCCTCTTCTTCTTCTCTCCCTACACACTCACATAGCTTGGTCAGAGCAAAACCTAACCCTACCCTCCCCCGCGTCTCTCTCTCTCAGATTTCGCTCGTAGGATCGCTCTCCCAGAGCTGGGTATTCAGGTACGGGTTCGCGCCCGGGACCAGGCCCACCGGTGTGCGGTGGTGGGCGAGGAGTGCAGGTCGGGTATACGGGTCGGGCCAGGTCCGCAGGGGGTGGTCACGGACGAGGCCAGGTGAAGCGGGTGAGAGGGACCTCATCTCGTGTTCGGAGGCGAAGAGGCTATGTCACTTTTTTCATTTATTTGGCTGCAGGGCTTCCAGAACTACCGAGGTGGGACTAAATGTCCCACCCAAATTGGCGCCTGTAGCTAAGGAAGCTGCAGGCAATTGAGGCCGTGTGCGAGGCTTTCCCCCCAGCTGCAGGCCTGGGAAGCTTCGCGGGGGCAAGCCGCGCGTCCTGGAGTGCAAGCCTAGGTGAGGGCGAACCTACAGTTGCAGGTGAAAGAGCTTCACCTGCTCAACAATGGCGGCGAAGAGGGCGTGACCTGAAATCAAGAATACGGCCTCTTGGCCTAGTCAGAAGGTGCAGGGAGCTTCGCCAGAGTGCGGCGAAGCTCGTGCGGGTGGTGGCGAGGCGTGAGGCAGTGTATGGTGGCAGCCCTAGGTCGGACTGTGGTCGGAGGAATGGGTTTGTTCGGGGGGTCGTTAGGTGGAGTGTGGCAGGGAATGGAAAGGGGGAAGCTGTTGAGTGGAGTGAGGGGAAGCTTCTGAGAGGGTCAGCGAGGCGTGTGGGGCTGTGGAGTGATGGGGGCATCTCGCCGAAGGGTAGCCGGAGACGAAGGGGGTGACGGTGGACAGGAGTGGTCGAGGGCTTAATTGAATGTAAAATAGTGAGGAAAAGAAAGAGGGGGAGGTGGGGAGAAGTTTTGACTTAGTTGTACGGACGAAGGGGGCCGGAGCAGGGCGGCAGTCGTATCGACTGTTGCCGGAGAAGAAGACGCCCAAAGGGGGAGGGCGGCGGTGAGGAGAGAGCGGGAGGGCGCGCGCTGGGTACGGCGCGACGTGGGAAGAGCAGGCGAGGGTGGCTCTGCTGCTGGTATTGCAGCAGAGCGACGAGGAGGGGGAGGAAGAACCGTTGGAGCTGGTGGGCTTCTGCCAGAGTGGGAAGAGAGGGAAAAAGAGGGTGTTTCTCCGTCAGGACCGAGCTGCCTTCTTCTGCAGGTGGAGGCGGCTTTTATAGAGGCGAAAGCGGAGAGGTGGGCGGAGGGAGGCGACGTGCCTCTCTCGCCGGAGGATGGCCGGAGTAGGGACCCATACCTTCCGTGTGTTCACACGGAAGGTGTGGGTTGCTGCAGAGATCATGGAGGTGTCCCTGCGACAGCAGACGTCGCAAGGAACACCCCGTTGAAAGGTCAGAGGGCCTCCCTCACCCTACGCGGCACCATGCTCCGCGCAAAGTCGCCGGAGCATGGCGCTACTCAGGGTTTTGCAGGGAGGACCTAAATGCAAAGAAAGGTGAAGACTTAGGGGTCAAAACGTGAGGGTTTCAAAAGTGGAGGGTCAAAAAGTAATAGATGAGGACCAAAATGCAAAGTCGATCAAGAAGGTCTCTTCTTAGGCTCAAGTTTTTATACATGACTAAATAAGACTTAAGGATTCTAATGGTGAATTTTATTTCTAGATCATACCTTGTTTGATTGATCAATTTACGTAAAAACCCAAATTAAATCATTAATTTGGCATGGTTCTCAATGTAGGTCAAATTGGGTTCCCAAGGCCAAATTGAAGGTTCTAAACCTTAGAGATTATTTTTATATGAATTTTAGAGGGTTTAGTCGATTTTTAATTTACCTCAAACCTCGTGAATTGAAGTGGGTTTGTTTTAGGGTTACAGGATGTCATTTAATTCCTTGGAGTTGCCGTAGCCCTTGTTGGATCAAATCATCCCGCTTTCCTTCTTATTAGGTTAGTTTGACCTATGTTTGGACCCTGAGTCACCCTGTTTACTGATTGCATTGGTGAAATTACATTTTTACCCCTTAGTTCCTGTTTTCTTCACAAACTCAGAATTCTCTGAGTCAAGCCTTTCTATAAGTTATGTAGGAGCTTTTTCTTGCAAATCTAGGTTAGATGGTGCTAGTTTAGGGTTCATGATGATGTTCTCATCAACCATCCATCGAGCCGCCACCACCGTTAGGTGTGTATCAGAGAGGGCTACCTTTGGTCGCCAACGCGCCATCCATCTCTCCTTCATCCGCGCACAAGCTCCACCGAAGCTAATCCCCTGTTTCTTCTCAATTAATAATTACATTTCAATTCCATTGCCAAAGTTTCATTTTTTATTTTAATATGTGATATATTGGGTGAAATTGCGACTTCATACTCATGCTTTCTTATAATTATGTGGCTTTTGTTATTCACATCTTTTGACATTGGTTTTGGATTAAGATGTGCACAAATTCTCACTAATGCATGTCAATTGGAAATTACATAGATTTATCACATATTTATTGAATATTTCAGTGAGGAAAAATTACACATATACCCTTACATTTTCGAGTTATTATGTATCTTCTTTTCGTCGCATTTCATGTCAGATTTGACTATGGATTTCGCACTTGATTGAACGAATACGAGAAAAATATTCGTGATTTTATTGCATCATTGCCTCCCTGTGGACACGACCCGCTCTTCTGTGAGTGGTTTAATTTTAATTTTAATTATTTTGTTAAGCGATTTTCCACCACTTTGATCCTACAACGACAAATCATCTTAATACATTATTCGAAAGCGAAAACTGACTTATCAAATGGCGCCGTTGCCGAGGAGGCAACAAACGCAATAATTTCACCTGATTTTTGTTTCGGATTATTTCTCATTGCACAGTGATCTGACCATTTATTATTTTTTCTGTGCGAGGAATTTGAGAGAGGAATTTGAGTGAGGAATTTGAGAGAGGTGACAGGCACATCTGGGAGAAGATGTCGACCTTGAGCGATGCCTACATGCGGGGAAGAAGAAGGAGACCTGGATCCCACCTCCACAGGAGATTCTCCATGTCATAAGTTTTAATTCTGTTTTCTCACCCTTGTAGTAATTGGGGTTGATTTTTGAGAGCCTGTTCCCTTTTCTTTAGATTTAGATTTTTAATTTATTTTGTGGATTGTTTACCCTTAATTTGCTTGTGCTTAAGTAGCTAAAAAAAAAAACTAAAAAAAAAACACGAGCTACCTACCCTTAGGTCGAATTATTTAGGACTGAATGAGTAGCATCTAGATCTAATTCTTGTCTTGCATATTGCATGAAGAATGATGGAATCAGGTATGCATTGCTAACTCCGCATTTCTACCTGTCATGAAAATGCATTTGGATTAATTTCAAGACCACCTAATTTGTATTGAAGCGATCTAACAAGTGGTCACATATATTCTTGAAAAAGGACTTGATTTTCAAACGTGGCGTGCGATTCAAAATTCAAAATCTTTTTATGGTGTATGCACACTTATATCTCTTGCACCACGACATGCATTTAGACACTCCTAAGTCTTGGAACTACTAAGACAAGAGCCCTCCTACTGTTGGATTCTAAAGTATTCGGAACTTAAGATCAAAGGTTTGTAAATCCAAAGAAGGGGATACCCTGTCATGGATTTTTGGGGGTAGTTGAGAAGCACCGCGAAAGCACAGCTTCAAAGGAAGGCTTGGGCCTACTTGCATCCCTCAATCTTCCGTCTTTGGATTTGCTCTACCATTTGAGATTTAGGGAAGAACACCTAAGCTCCAATTAGGTCTTTTTAGGCATTTTGAAGGTTGAATATTGGCACGTAATTGATTGGGAAACTTATTTTGTCACCTACAATTTGAACTAAAGTCAAAAGCCTAAATTTGTAAAGACCGAACAAGTCCTTTTGAATTGTGTTTGTAGTGCATGCTTGGTAGGCATTCTCTTAGGAGACAACTTGTGTTTGATCCTGAACCTGAAAAAATCTTAAGAGGAAACCTTCCAAGGGTAGAAATGGCTGGTCAAAGGAGCCTTAAGGAATATTTCATTCCAACCAATCAAGCTGGCCTTGCACTACGTAGACCTGGAGGGGACAATCCTTATGAGATCAAAAGTAGTACCATTTCCTTGCTGCCCTCCTTTTATGGTACTGCTAGGGAAGACCCTTACAGGCATATAGAGGAATTCATTGAGGTCTGTTCCATGGTGAAGTTGCAGGGCGTTACTGATGACGCTCAAATGCGAACCCTCTTTCCCTTCTCCCTTAAGAATAAAGCCAAGTATTGGTATCACACCCTTGATGATATTAACACTTGGGATGCCCTGAAGAAGGAGTTTTTGAAGAAGTATTTCCCCATGAGCAAAACCAATCACTTTAGGAGGGAAATTATGAGTTTTGTTCAAAAGGATGGGGAAGCTTTCCATGATGCATGGGAGCGCTTTAATGACTTGCTGAGACTTTGCCCACATCACCAGGTGCCTAAGTGGCAACTAGTTGAAAGGTTCTACATCGAACTTAATGATTCGCATAGGCAAACTGTGGATGGTGCCTGTGCAGGAACCTTTCTATCTAAGACTAAGGATGAAGCTTGGAACCTTTTTGATACTTTGAGTGAACATTCTATTCACTTGAATTCTGCCTACATGGATAAAAAACCCACTGTCATGCAAAGAAAATTGGAGGCGAATGAGGTAAGGGACACCCAGAATTTAGCCTATCAGATTCAATTATTGAATCAAAACATGGAAAGGCTTATGTCGAACCCGAGTCAATTCATATCTAACACCTCCACATCCCAAGCTTCTGAATGCTCCATTTGCCAAGGCAATACACATGCCACTGTGGATTACCACTTGGCCTCTCAATTCCCTAAGCTTGTACAAGCGGATTTAAATGTCGCTCAAGGGCTCCGTCCTAGACCTCGTAATGACCCTTTTTCCAACACTTATAATGAGGGATGGAGGAACCACCCAAACATTTCATGGAGACAAGGAAATGTCTCAAATTCAGGGAATTATAAACCACAATCCTTTCAGAACCATCAAATGAACCAACCTCAGACCTTTACCCAACCTAAGACCTCTGAGATAGATGAATTGAAGGCAATGTTGAGAACTATGCAAGAAAATCAAAGTGCCATCATCCAATCTCATGACAAGGCTATACATGAGATGAAATCACAAATAGGACACCTTGTTGAGGTTGTTAGACAGAGGGAAACTGGGAAGCTCCCCAGTGATGCTGAGGAGAATCCTAAAGGAAAAGGGATTGTCTTTAAGGAGCACGCTCAGGCAGAGACTATTCTGAGGAGTGGGAAAGAAATTTCCAAACTCAATGCTCCTATAGTCTCACCCCCTAAAAAACCATCCACCCCGACTTTCACCCCCACCGGAAAAGACTTGCCCAAATCTTCTCCACTTGAAATCACCTCATCAGAAGAAGTTGCCCTCGTTCCACCCCTTACTCGACATGACAACCCTTCCACCCAGAGATCGAGAGTGCCCTTTCCAGAGCGCTTATCAACCTTTGGGCAGACTTCTACTGGCTCATCTGGAGCCAAATATAAGACAGATGAGATCATGAAGACTTTCAAGCAAGTGCAGATTAACCTGCCTTTGCTTGAAGCTATCAGGCAGATTTCGTCTTATGCCCGCTTATTAAAGGACCTATGCACGAAAAGGTGGCAATCTAGGAAACAGGTCCAATCAAAAGTTGTCCTGCCTAATTCTGTTAGCTCAATTGTTCAACATGGCACACCCTCGAAACTTAAGGACCCAGGAGCCCTGTACATCTCAGTGGTTATTGGTGACTTACAAATTGATGAGGCTCTACTTGATCTGGGTGTGAGGGTGAACATCCTTCCGAGCTACGTGTATGAACAACTTAGGGGAGGCAATCTAAAGCCTAGCCCTGTAATCCTTCAAGTTGTTGATCGATCACTTAAGACACAGCGGGGAATTTTGGAAGATGTCCTCATAAGAGTGGAGGATTTCTTTTTTCCCATTGACTTCTTAGTTGTGGACACTGACCCTACCAATAAGCCAACCAAACCCTCCATCATTTTGGGTTGCCCATCCCTTGCAACTTCGCATGCTTCAATCAATTGTAATACTGGGGCATTGAAAATGGGCTTTAGGAACAGGAAAATCCGGCTTAATGTGTTTGATGCTTACAAACAAGCTGGACTTGAGGATTATTCTCAAGTTGAGGTGATAGATGACCTGATTGAAGAGGCAACCCCTGCAATGTTTAATGAGCATTCCCATCTCTTGGAGGAATGTGAAGGGGATATACTTGAACTTGAGGAGTTGCTGGGTGTTTCTACTAAGTCTCTTCCCCCATCATCTCTACCCAAGGTAGATCTGCTACCTGAGATGGGGACATCTATTATGAAACCCTCAACCATACAAGCCCCCGACCTTGAGTTGAAACCCCTCCCTGACACTCTCAAGTACGTCTTCCTAGGTGCCAATGATACGCTCCCCATTATCATTTCGACTGTACTATCTGAGGAATAGGAGGGAGCCCTGATTGAATGCTTGTCTAGGCACAAGGAAGCTATTGCTTGGAGCATTGCTGACATTAAGGGTATAGACTCTACACTCTGCATGCACCACATTTATACTGATGATTCCATCAAGCCATTTAAGGACATGCAGAGACATCTAAACCCTAATATGAGGGAGGTGGTTAAAAAGGAAATCCTGAAGTGGTTGGACGCTAGGATCATATATCCCATTGCAGATAGTAAATGGGTAAGTCCTATTCATGCGGTGCCAAAGAAGGTAGGCTTTACTGTGGAATTTAACAACCAAGGTGAACAAGTTGTCACTAGACCCTCAACTGGATGGAGGGTCTATATTGATTACCGCAGGCTGAACACCGCTACCCAGAAGGATCACTTTCCCTTTCCTTTTATTGATCAAATTCTCGAGAAATTGGCAAGGAATAAGTACTATTGCTTTCTTGATGGATATTCTGGGTACAACCAGGTTGTAGTCTTCCCTGATGACCAGGAGAAGACGACATTCATCAGTCCTTACGATACTTTTGCATTCAAGAGTATACCGTTTGGATTATGTAATGCCCCTGCAACCTTCCAGCGGTGTATGATGTCTATTTTTTCGGACATGATTGACAAGTGCGTTGAAGTGTTTATGGATGACTTCTCCATTTATGGCTCGTCTTTTGACCAGTGTCTCCTACACCTGGAGAATGTGTTGAAGCGATGTAAGGAGACTGGTTTAGTCCTCAGCTGGGAGAAAAGTCATTTCATGGTACAGAAAGGAATTGTACTTGGGCATGTTGTATCTGAGAGAGGTTTGGAAGTAGGTAAAGCCAAGATTGATTCTATTTCCAAACTCCCATTGCCCACGAATGTCAAACAGATTAGATCCTTTCTGGGCCATGCCGACTTTTATTGGTGCTTTATTAAAAATCTTAGTAAAATTTCTAGGCCACTTTGTGACTTGTTGGCAAAGGAATCTTCCTTCAATTTTGATTCAAAGTGTGTCGAGGCCTTTCAAACTCTAAAGGAGGCCTTGATCTCTACGCCTATTCTCTGAGCTCTTGATTGGACACTCCCATTTGAGCTGATGTGTGATGCTTCGGATTATGCAGTGGGAGCAGTCCTTGGACAAAGGGTTGAGGGAAGACCTCATGTGCTGCATTATGCCAGCAAGATATTAACTAAATCGCAGCAAAACTACACCGTCACTGAAAAAGAATTACTTGTTGTAGTTTTTGCTCTGGAGAAGTTTAGGTCATATCTGCTTGGGTCTAAGGTGGTTATTTTCACTGATCATGCGGCAGTGAAACATCTCACTGCTAAGAAAGATATTAAGCCACATTTGATTAGGTGGATCCTACTCCTTCAAGAATTTGACTTGGAGATACGTGAAAAGAAAGGAGTAGAAAATATTGTGGCTAACCACCTGTCTCTCCTTCCACTTAATGACTCTCTTTCCGGAGACATCCGCGAGACATTTCCCAATGAACCCTGATGGCGGTAACACCAACTTTCCCTTGGTATGCTAATACCATAAATTACTTGGTCACTAGAGAAACTCCTGACTCTTGGGATGAGCAAAAAAGAAAGAGATTCATTTCCCAAGCAAGATATTTTCATTGGGAAGAGCTTGAATTATTTAGAATTGGACAAGACCAAGTATTGAGATGTTGTGTACCTGAAGAGGAACAACAAAGTGTGCTAAGTTTTTGCCATGAACTTCATTGTGGAGGACACTTTGGTGCTAAGAAAGCTGCTTTTAAGGTTCTCCAGTCCGATTTTTGGTGGCCTTCATTATTTAAGGATTCTCATAATTTTGTTAAGGATTGTATTAGATGTCAACAGATTGGATCGATTGGGAAGAGGAATGAAATGCCTCAACACCTTATTCAATCTGTTGAAATCTTTGATGTATGTGGAATTGACTTTATGGGTCCCTTCCCTTCGTCCCGTGGTTATAAATATATCTTGGTGGCAGTTGATTATGTCTCTAAATGGATAGAGGCCATTCCTACACGCACAAATGACCACTCTGTGGTTTTGAAATTTGTGAAGGCCAATATCATATCTCATTTCGGTTGCTCCAAGACCATTATAAGTGATGGGGGACCTCATTTCCGAAACCACCACTTCAATCAGCTAATCAGGAGTTTGGGAGTGACTCACAAGGTCGCTACCCCTTACCACCCTCAAACGAGTGGCCAGGTTGAAGTGTCAAATAGGGAGATAAAAATAATTTTAAAAAAGACCGTTAGACCTGATAGGAAAGGCTGGTCTCAAAAGCTCAATGATGCTTTGTGGGCATATCGAACGGCCTATAAGACCCTTTTGGGTACTTCTCCCTTTTGGATTGTGTATGGGAAAGCGTGTCATTTACCCATTGAGCTGGAACATAGGACACTTTGGGCTATTCGAAGTGTTAACTTGGATTTAGAGAAGGCAGGTAAGGCACGACTTCTGGAATTAAGTGAGCTTGAGGAGCTGAGGAATGATGCTTATGACACCTCTCAAGCTTATAAAGAAAGAACTAAGGTCTTGCATGATAAGTATATACTTCGAAAGACCTTTGAGCCTAACCAACAAGTCTGGCTTTTCAATTCCAAACTTAAGCTTTTTCCTGGGAAGTTAAAATCTCGTTGGGATGGGCCTTACATAATCGCTAAAGTGTTTCCGCATGGAGCTGTGGAGATTAAAAGCCCTTCCTCTTCAGCAACTCCCTTTACCGTCAACGGTTAAAACCATACATCACTTTGGATGGCCATCTGGTTGACGAGGTCACTCTTGAGGAGCCTTAGCTTTTACCATTCTCCGCCTCAGGTAATATCTTCCTTTAACTATTTTTGTTTCCAATGAGGACATTGTTTGAACCAGGCATGGGGGAGAGGACCTGAGGCATTTGTTTATAGTATGTCTACATTTTGCATTCATTCATGCATATTGCATTTAAAAAAATAAAAATAAAAATATATATTTAAAAAAAAAAAGGTTTTGAGCTTAACTGGCTAGGCTCTACATTCTTAAGCAAATCAGAACTCTAGGTGAGACTAAGTTGATTCTAGGATCAACCTTAGAAGCTAAGTGAGATACTAGATTTAGACCTTTAGGGTCCTTTGTGGACTTAAAAACTTAAGTAGGAGTTAAGTTGCGGACCATTCCTCAAGAGGTTGAGGAAGGAAAGCTAGGGATTGAGTTAAAAGGTGGGGTAGTACTTGGAGTCTTGTTCTACCTTTTGGTTTACGAGTCCTTGTAACCCAAGCATCCAAATTTCACACACTTGGTCTTGTGTAAGTAAGTGATCAACTTAATTCCTTTCTTAAAAGAGATGTGGTTCTCTTAATTTTGACTTAGGAGAGGCTTGAAAACACAATTTGATTGGAAGAGTTCCCGCTGTAGGAGAGGTGGAGTATATACTCACCTTGAGGATGCGATGATAACATATTACCTCCTCGGTACTTGTCTCTTAGGATATCCATCCTACTAGGGGCATGTAAGCGCATTGTGCGGTTCAGGTACCATGGGCGGCCCTATCTCGAAGTGTCGATCGATTGCCACAGGCCTGAATTCACTTAAGAAATCCATGGGCGATACTCTCTCGAAGTGTCGATTGCCAAGAGTTTTTGGGGTTGCTATGGGCAGTGCTATCTCGAAGCATCGAAAGCCAGGCATCCTTCAAGGTACGGTGATGGGGACAATGAATCCGACATAGACCGTGTTAATAGCTAATCCGAGGTTAGACTTAGAGGAATCAAACAAAAAATATATATATATATTATTCAAAAAAATATTTTTTTTTCCTTTCTAGGTTGGCAATCATACCAACCTCAAATAACTCAGACCAATGCACATGCACAGATGCTTTAATCTCAGGGATCAATAAACCTTAGGGTAGAGTCAGAAATCAGGGAAACTCGTGCCTGCAACTTGTCTTTAGAATTGAAGGTTGCATAGGAGATATAGGAGAAGAAACATCCGAGGGGAAAAATATAAATTTTCCAAAGTCACGAGGGCTTGGGCATAATTGGACCTGCAAACACTTAGAGCCTCGGCTTCCAAAGAAATTCCAAGTTTTCTTGGGTATTTCTGCAAAAATCCATAAGAAGGGGCCATATGTACATCAAATTCAGCATTTTTACATGGTTGGTGCGCCAAACGCGCGCTAGCCACATACGCCTCACACTCAGCCTAGGTCACGTGCCACCAACAATGCTGCCCTCGCTTTTAGCTAGCACGTGGGATACACGTGTGGGAAATGTGTGCCTGTTGGTCTAGCCACTTGCCTACGCGTGATCTTTGTATGCCAGCGCCAGCACCTGTTCCATCACTAGCCCCCTCAACTGTCAGAGCATGCACTGGGCACACACCAATGTTGCTCCAGAGCCCTTCTCGTACATGCCTAGCTTGCGCGTGGAGTGCATGATTTGACCACCAATTGCTCTCCTCCTTCAACTATGAAAGGGCCCTACCTTCACCAACCACAAACAATCCAAGCCTACTTCCTCCTTGCCTCCTAAGGAGTTCCAAGAGCCCTTTAGAGCTCCTATTCTCCACTTCAAGGCATGCCAAGGATCTTCGCTAGCATAGCAACTTCAACTTCACCCTCCTTCCAGCTCTGTCCTTCTTCGCCAAGCGCCATCGTCTCCTTCCTCTCCCTATCTGTTGGCTTGTGATCACCTAGTCACCATTCCACTTCGTCCTCAACTTGTCCAACTTTATTCTCCTTCATCGCATTTTCCCCCCTTCGTCTAAGCACCAACCAGTCCTCTGTCTCTAAATAACCATCATGGGAGACCCTTCTTTCCACCTTCTTTCTATTTTGTTTTGTAGCTTAGTTTTATTTTGTTAAAATTTTGTATTTGGCAATTTTTCTCTCTTTCTCTCTTCTTAGTGTAATTATTGCTTCTTTTTATTTTCAAATAAAAATCCAAGATATTTTCACATATTATTCTATTATTCTCACACTCACCTTGTCTCACACCATTTCTGTGATTCCACCTATACCCACTCACCTACAGTCAGTTTCCACTCCACCTTTATTTACAAAAATCTATAAAAATCACAAAATCGAAAAATACAAAAAAGAAATAAACTCACGTGGAATTTTACAAATCAAACATCGCCTCCCCATGTTCAACTTGGACTTAACGTCTAGTTAAAATTATTTGATTGCAAATTTTTGCAAACTACAACATGATTTTCAAACTTAGCAAATTTTCGCCTTTCATTTCGATGTCGTTGCCGAAGAGGCAACAGACTTCAATTTTTCTATGTTTCACCGCATTTACTCATCTTTTGACTTACCTTTTCTTTGATTTACTATTTTGCAGGTACCCAATCGAGGTGGGCCAAAGGTAGTAGATTGGAGTAAAGTGCAGTTACAGATATTTGTATGCGCATCCTTTGCCCACTAGATTTCATTCCATCCCATTTAAATAATTAAGACACAAATCTACTTAGGAGCTTATATAAACCCAAAGGTTATAATTGGTTGTCTTGTGTGCCACCTCCACCCACCTACATTCACACACACACAGATATATATATATATATATATATATATATATATATATATATATATATATATATATATATATCTTCTCTCTGATTGTTTGATTGAAATGAAAGTTACACACTTAATCACCCTCACATTTTCAACTTAAGGTGTACATTCTCTGATTTTGTTACCTAACTGGAACCTTAACCTTTGAACCCGATACACTTGAACCAAACATACACATAAGTAACTAAAAATCAAAATAGGCTAAACATTTTTTGTGTGCCCTAATCCATTGGTGCGAAAGGCCAATTGTTTGACTTGTTCCACCACACCACTTTACTTAAAAATTGAAAAATCTAGCCTCCCCTATAGGATTCAACTCTAAGGTCTGAACCAAGCACTCTACAATTTTTTTTCTAATTCTAAAGGAAAATACTTACACCCATGTTTGTATAACCTGGTGTGCCTCAAAACACTGTATGAAAATACCTAACATTTGAATCTTAAAAGCTACTTAAGCAAGATTTGAACCATAAAATCCACTTTACCTTTATAATAATCTTTCTTAAAAACCCTTGGCTATGCACTTACACACATCAATCAATCATTAAGGGCATAACCCATTAATACCCCATCACGTTCCAAGAGCTCATTCAATCCCAAGTCTAATAAAAAATGAGTAGACATTGGCCTTAGGGTTAGACTCGCTCTCCGGGGTCTGGATTAAGATTAATTGTGATTAATTTACTCTTATTGATCCATCTGATGTCTAGCTAAGGGGAGTTGCGTCAAATGACAATAGTTGGGGGGCATCAAAGGAACCCAAGGCAAAAGCTGAGGGAAGAACCTTCTCCCTAATTCCTCCTCATAACTGGTTGGATTGGCCAAATAGTAGTGAATCAAATTGCTCTTGATCTCAAGACAAGCTCTAGGAGTCAGTAGGCTCTAGGCTATGCAACCTAAGGATAAGCTTGTATTTTTGTACTACAGGGCTTATCATTTATCCTTTTGACTTCCTTCCTATGTATGCTTGCTAGGTGGTCATTGAACCTATGTCTGGAAGGACCCTTGGACCATCATACTACGAGAAGGGCGTTGAGTTTTAGCCAAGCAAATCCAATGGCCGATAACCAACCACCACCACCTCATCCTATCCAAGATGAGCTTATCCAGAGGAAACTAGAGTAGCTACAGCAAATGCAAGCTTAGTTCAAAAGAATGAACCAGCAAGAAGCCAGGACTATAAAGGATTTCTATGATCCTTCACATTACGAGGAACATTCCGAAGTTATGATTCCTATAAGAGATGTCGAGATAAAGCCCCAGGTGCTAAGTCTAATTAAACATTTCCATCGGCTTGGCTTCGAGGATCTATTTTAATATTTGGAGGATCTGACCACTTTGGTTCAGATCACCAAATCAAGCAATGTAGACGAGGAGCAAATGATCATGTGGTTGTTTCCCCACTCACTCAGGGGTAAAGCTGCATATTGGTACCGTTATCGGAAGACCGATCACCACCTAGACTGAATTGAAGTCAACCTTCTTGAAGAAATTCTTCTCTGTCGGGCAAACCAATTCTTTGAGATGGGCCATTAGTACCTTTGCCCAGTGGCTAGGGGAACCACTTCATAGGGCATGGGAATGATTCTAGGACCTATTATAGAAGTGTTCACACCATGAGGTGCCCATGTGGGAACTCGTGCAAGATTTTCTATCACGAGTTGAATGATCAACTCTGTAATCATGTAGATGATTCTTATGGGGGTAGTTTCCTCAACAAGGATGCAAATAGCGCATATGAATTGTTCGAGGAATCGAGCGAAAATTCTATTAATCATGCTTCTATGAATACATTCAATAGATCCCAACAATCCAAATCAAATGCTATTGAGGTTCAACTGATTCTTCCAAGTTTGATATGGAATTGATCTGCAACATATTAGATAAGGTGGATCTGGTGGCCAAAAGAATGGAGGAATGGATGGCAAGCAACTCAAAGAATACATCTAGGTCCACTAAATCCCAACGTACAAGATTTCATTCTTTGCAAACTTCTGCGAGGAGGGAGTTTGTAAACTAACTTGATTCAGCTCAAACTTTCAACCAAAACTTCTTGAAACCCTATGGGTTTCAAACTGGGGCCTTTGATCCTAATTTCTCTTATCCTTCCTATTCACCATCCTCACATTACGAGGATGTTCAAGCTATACAAGAGAATGTTAGGTCTAACTTGTACTCGAATACTTATAATCCTGATTGGAGAAACCACCCTAACTTTTCCTGGAAGAATCAGGGGTTGCAGACCCAGTTTCGACCCAACAACTATGTACTGCAAAAACCAACGAGTTAGGGTTACGTATACACTCACCTGCCCTGGGTCAGGCCAATCAACCCACTTGGAATGCTCCACACTTGTAGGGTAGGTTGACTTGAAGGTGAAAATGGTGGAAATGCAAGGTGCAATGCTCTAGCTCATGCAGCAGATAAAGACCTCACTGGACACCTTGCAAACTAAGTTTACTGCAAACAACTAATGACCTAGATCTCTACCATCCCAACCTATACCCAACCCAAGGAATGTCTAAAATTAAGGAAACCAAGCCCAGGGGTACGATAATATAAGGGAACCACACGCGAATGCTCAAGTGGTTGACCAAGTTCCCTCATCTTCTTATCCTGGATATCAATACATGATAAATCAAGCTCCACCTATCTTCCCTAACCCACCTCAAGACCAGCACCCAAATGCTTCAGCTAATTCGATTACCTTGAGGAGTGGTAGGCAAACCTAGGACCTGGATAGACCTTCATCTAGCAAGCAAACTTCGAGTGAGCTAAAGGATAAAATGGAAAACAATGAAGAAGAGATTAAGGCTCTATAACCCAAAAAAGATGACTCGATACACATCCCCTTCCCGGAAGCCTTAATCAAATCTAGGAAGAAGAAGCAAACTAATAGCAACGAGGAGCTCTTGAATCTATTTAAACAAGTGGAGATTAACATACTGCTCCTTGATGTCATAAAACACATACTAGCTTACGCAAAATTCTTAAAGAATTTATGTACTAAGAAGTGTAAGCCAAAGTAACCTATTCCAAGGAAAGTGATACTCCACTACTAGAAAGATGGGATTTACCATCGATTCCTTGCCATCATTTGAAAAAGTGACAATAAATGAACATTTGCCATTGCTTCTTTTATCAAGCGATGGCGAAGGAGCGATGTAAAATTACCCCTCCCCTTGTCGCCAACAAAGAAGAGCAATGGAGTTTAAAATGTGTATTTGCTGTCATTTTTTGAAATAAGTGACAGTGAATGTATTTTGTTAAAGAGTTGGAGCATTTGGGCGCACGACAAAAAACTTTTAAAGTGACATATGCTGTCGCTTGTTAATTTAACCAACAACATATATAGGTTCATCTACCCATGTGCAGAGCCTCCTCCCATCACTATTCATCTTCCTCGATCCAAACCCTCGTGAACCTCTTTGCCGCCTCTCGTCCTTGCCCCTCCTCCTCGTCGCCTCTCACCGCTGTCCTCCACTTCAAGTCAGTCCCTCCTCCACAAACACTCCGACTCTCCTCCTCGTCCTCCTCCTGTGATCCACCACCACCTCCTCCTCCTCTACTAGCCCCAGCCCCCTCCTCATCCTCGACCTTCGCCAGACCCTGCCCCCTCGTCCTCCTTCTCCTACTCCACCAACCCCCACCCCTCCTCCTCCTCCTCCTCCCTACCCCCTCCCCCTCCTGACCACCCCCTCCCCTGTCTTGCCACCCCCTTCTCCTCCCTATCTGTTTAGCAAGACGAGATCAATGTTTTAAAATCAATGCGTTGTAGTATAGTTGTAATCACTCGAAAACAAAGAAATTTTATTACTCGAAGTTTTAAGTCTGAGGTCGAACACAGGGAGCAAATTGGGGTTTAAAAATCAAGAGCACAACCTTCAAATTGAATATAACATGCAATGAAAAATCAGAGTTATAGTGCAAGAAATGTAAGCACAAGAGAATCAAGAAGTCAATATATGAAGACAAGCACAAAAGAAAATGGACGTCTGATTTGTGAATCAGACATCTTAAACTTATAGATGCTATAGTGCTTTATTTCTTCTTTTTCTCTCTTCTCTAATATGTCTCTGCCGCTTCCTTCTTCTTTTCTTTCTCTTCTTCTGTTCTCGTGCCTTTGCCTTTCTGCCTTTAGCTTTTTCCCCTTCTCTTTTGCATTTGGCTTCTTCTTCTTTTCGTCTTTTGTCTCTGCGGCTGCTCCTTCTGGGCTTCTTCTTCTTCTTCTTTCTTTCCTTCTCTTCAGCCCTTCTTCGACTTCTTCCTCTTCAGTCCTTGCCTTCTCCTTCCTTAGCACTTGCTGGCTTCAGCCCTCTTCTTCCTTAGCTTTTGCTTCTTCTCCTTCCCTACGAGAGAGCAAAACCTACCCCTAGCCACCCCTGCGATCTCTCTTCCTCTTTCTCTCTTAGGCTCGCACTCCTAGAGCCTTCTCGGGTAATCGGGTCAGGTACACATGCCCGGGACTAGGCCCACCGATGTGCGTGGTGGGCGAGGAGTGTAGGTTGAGTATACGGGTTAGGCCAGATCCGCGTGGCCAGTGCCGCAAATGAGGCGGTGGTAGGTGAGAGGGTGATAACACCGCATCTTGGGGTGATAACTCTATTAAATGGGGTTTATCTTAAGAACAAAATGCATAAATAACACATCCTAAATAGGAATGGGAGCATTGCATGCATCACACATTAAGATTGCTTATAGAATAGTATTAATGGCCATTTGTATGAGCACTTGTCAAAACAGGCCTCAGATGAGCAATCAAACCGCACGGATGGATTCACAGCGACAAACGAAGTCCAACGGACTTGAAATCGGCCAAATCCGACATTCGAAGCTTCCACAATGGGCCCAAGAAGTTATAACCGTTGATCTGATGATCACCGGCCCATGGTGCGCCATGTGGCGCCCGCTCGCTGCTCCTGCACACCTCGCCCAACCCCCTCCATCAACCGCAGAACGATCTGAGCCATCCGATCTTCGATCGGACGGCTGAGAACACAGCACCAACCGCCTGCGCCATCACTACACTCGCCAGAGCAGATCACGACCGTCGGATCTCCATCCAACGGTCGGTAGCAGCCGAGCACCGACGAGCAACCACGATCATCCACACAGGGCAGCGCAACGGTCGGCACCTCAACCGCGCAATCACACAACACGGGTTCGAGTCGCGCTGCGCTGAAATGCAGAGACGAAGGCACGCACGGGCGAAATTGGACTCCCGATCGGCAGCGGACGGGTGCGATCGCGAGACGTGGCGCACGCAGATGCGCCCTGACCAGACGTGCGCGATGATGCAGACGCTAGGGCGCAATCCAGGCGTGCGCCCCGCGCGGGATCCTAGCCATCCGATCTTTGATCGGATGGCTTATGACGCGTGCACATGGATCAGGCGTGAGGATGCACAGTCGCGGGCGAGCGACCGACCGGCAGGGGTCTTCACTGACGTTTTGGGAAGGGTTTTAGTGACATCCCGGACGTCGCTAAAACCCCTTCTTCATTTGGAAAGCCCTTCTCCCTATTCAAACCCCTTCCAACCACCCATTCAAGGATTCACTCCACTTGCAAGTGTTCTACCCCCCTCCTAGCTACCTTTAAGCCCTTTTGTAATCGCCAGAGACGACGAGCTGCCGACGGAGCCCTCTCCACCACCGCGGCTGCCTCGCCGTCCCCCCTCTCTCTCTCTTTTCCCTTCTTTTAAGCTTTACTTTACTTATGTTTAAGCATTTATCTAGTGTTGTAATTATGAACTAAAGTTGCATGATTAATGAAGTTATTTTCTATTCAATTGCTTGCTCTATTTTCTATTCAAGTTGCATGTTGCGAATGAAATAATTCTAACCCTAATCTCTCTCTTTCTCTCTCTCTCTCTTGCTTTTCACCCGCGCCTTTTCGCAAGCAAAACCCCACGATTTTCGTGACAATAAGTGACAAGAAGAATCTGATTTTTATGCCTCCTTGAGATCGACACTCGGACTCACATCCGTTTCTTTACTTTAAAACCGACGTCGCAAGTGCAAACTATAACGATACTTCCAAACACACATGCACGTGCATGTCAAGTTTTGGGGCCGTTGCCGGGGAGGCAACGGATTTGTTTTGTCACTTCCATTTTACATCCATGCTCACATCATCTCACGCCTTGTCTCCTTTTACTTGATGGTTGCAGGAATTCAGCGCTTGGACGGCGAAGTAGCACAACTCATGATGGTAACAAGGGAGTAGGCGCATCAAGGACCAATCATGAGTATTTCTTCACTCATGGTTGTTTGCTTGCTTGAAAATCTAAAAAAAATTGTAAAATTGAAAAAAAAATTGGCATGGTGTATGATTACCTGACCCACATCCTTAACACATCACCCAACAAAAAATATACACTCTAACATTCTGAATAAATTCTTGGAGTATTCTTTTCTCTTTTTGAGTGGTGTTTGCGAAGCCACCTTGGATTGACTTGGGCCGCACCACTCAACCCTAAAAATGACTCATCTAATAGAAGCTGCATGATCATTAGGATGAGTACATTAGGGTTTTAGAGCCTCTACACAATAAAAGGAAATCTACTTTCACCGAATTGTGTGCAAAACTTGACATGCCCACTGAAACTTGTCTGAAAACATTAAGACACATCAATCCTACAAGACACTAAAGTAAGGATGAAACATTAAAAGACACCACATCTTAAAAAATTCCTTGCTTGAAAACCATGTTTTGATAGAAGCACACACATTGAAAGTGGAAAACTAAGAGGCACTACCCCAATCAACGCCTCATCACATAACCCTAGCACAAGCACTATCCTAGCCCTTTTAAAACTGAGTAGACGTGCCCTAGGCAGGACTGAGTTAAGTCTCGAGAGGCGAGGTTTTGTTCGCTGGGCACTTGGCTTTCATTCCCTTGGTAGAATCTGGTGACTAGGCTGCGGGGCAGTGTCAAACGACCGCGGTTGTGGGGTCTATGGAACCGGTGGCGCAAGCCAAAGGAAGAACCTTCCCTGCAATCCCATCGTAATCAACCTGGCCAGATTAGCTTTGGGAAGGGGAGTCCAGTGCTTATGGACTTAATCACCCTTTTGGAGATTTCTAGGTCTCCTAAGGAATACACCATAAGGACAAGGCTTGTTTGCTTGATTGAACACACACTGCTCGCATATGTCACTCTCTGCATCCCCTCCTATTCTTCTCTAGTGCATGCACGGGAGACTCTCACTGCATCCCGAGTTGTTTGTTTTGGGACGGGAATCTAGGCGACTTAATTCTGTTAGAAACATGGCTGAACCTAGGGTAGATGAGGTTGAGGACCAACCCCCATCGGACATAATGGCCATCATCCAAGCCTAGATTAATGCAAACCACCGGCTTCAGCAACAATAGATCCACACTATCATGCAAGCCATACACCGGTTACAGGACCCACAAGAGCAACCACCACCACCTTTCCAAGGCCCACAAGGGCAACCGTCACTTGATCTACCACCATTCCAGGATCAACCGAGGCCCCTCCACGATTTCTACAATCCTTCCGCTATTAAAGTCGAGCCACACCTTAGGATCCCCGAAGGGGGAGATGATTTTGAGCTAAAACCAAATGTTTTGAGTCTGATTCAGAGCCACTTCCATGGAAGCTCAAATGAGGACCCCTTCCAGCACCTAGAGGATCTTGATCGAATAGCCCGAACTGTGAAACCTAGGAACATTGGCCTTGACATTATTTTGATTAAGATGTTCCCCTTCTCGTTGAGAAACAAGGCTTCTCACTGGCTTAGAACCCTAGGTAGACCTATCACCACCTGGGAAGAACTGAGGCATGCATTCTTGAAGAAATTCTTCCCCATAGGAAAAACCAATGCCCTCAGAAGAGCCATTACTACCTTTACACTCCAAGGTGGGGAATAGTTCCATGAGGCGTGGGAAAGATTTAACGAACTCTTGAGGAAATGCCCACACCATGAAGTACCACGGTGGCAATTGGCCCAGATCTTCTACCACAGTCTGGACAGCAACCTACGGAACTTCATTGATGCCTCATGCGGGGGGAACTTTCTGAACAAAGACAAGGAGAGCACGTTTGAGCTCTTTGAGTCTATGAACGAAAATTCCCTCAACAATGCCTCCATGACCCAATTTAACCGATCCAGTCAACCCCATGGCAGGATTTATGAGGTACAAGCAAATTCTGGAATGGTTGACATGAACATCATTGCCAAGAAACTATATCAAGTGGAATTGGTGGATAAAAAGATTGACGAACTACTGAACCAGACCAGGAATCCGTTACAGACCTTCTCCCTAGCAAAGGGAGCACATAATGTTGACCTGGTCTAGCCCTTAAGCCAACCGAACCTGGAACAACCCCTGACCACGTTCCAGGGAGGGACCTTTGCTCCCTCAACCTTTGATTACTCTCTTCCCTCCCCATCAACATCTGCTATCCTTGAAGATGTGCAAGCTGTCCAAGGTTATGCGAAACCTGACCCTTTCTCCAACACTTACAACACTGGCTGGCATAATCACCCCAACTTTGGTTGGACAAACCAGAAACCACCTCAATTCCAGAACCAACCCAGGCCAAACCAGCAGCTAAACTTGCCCCCTATCAGCAAGGACCACCAGTCAGACCCCCATATAATCCAAATAGGGTGGCCCCTCCCCTGCAAAACCAAATGGACACCCTAATAAAGATGATGCTGAAATGAACTAGAAACATCAAGAAGAAATGGCCTTAGTAAAGGGACAGTAAGCCAACTTTTGGACTGTAAACAACAAGGATCCCTACCTTCATAGCCACAACTGAACACGCGAAACATAATTAACAGAGGCCCCAATTCGCAAGGGTTCTAAGGCAATCCCAGGCAGGCTCACATGGTTCAGTTAGCCCCACAAACACCCCTTGGGTTTGGTGCTTCTTCGTCCTCGTCTTCTCAAGGATCAACCCATGGTCCCAATGCCTCTACGAATGCGGTAACCTTGAGAAGCGGCACCAAAACCCAGGATCCCAAATGGCCAACTCTCCCCGAGACTTCACCAGCTGAAATACCCAGCTCAGAAGAGGCACTGGAAAAACCCAAGGACCCAGAAATAGATCCTATCCATGTTTAAACACCCTACCCTGAGGCCTTAAAGACAATCAAGAAGAAGAAAAATGTTGTGGAAACTGAGGATCTTTTGGAGATCTTTAAGCAGATTCAGATTAATATTCCGCTCCTCAAAGCCATTAAGCACATCCCGACTTACGCCAAGTTTTGAAAGGATGCCTATACACCCAAACGTAAGCCAAGACCTCAAGCACCTAGGAAGGTTGTGCTTTCCGAGCAAGCAAGTTCCGTAATATCAAGCAACCTCCCGCTCAAGCGAACTGACCCAGGAGCACCCCTGATTTCCTGCAATATCGGGGACATGACATTTGATAGAGCGCTCCTGGACTTAGGTGCTTCTATCAATCTGATTCCAACAACCCTATACCACCATTTTGGTTTCGGAGAGTTGACACCCACACCTGTCACCATCCAGCTGGCTGATAGATCTGTGAAGACCCCGAAGGGGGTTGTCGAGGACGTGATTGTGTGGGTCAAGGACTTCTATTTCCTGATCGACTTCTTGGTGCTCGACATGGAAGTCCCTGAAAAATTATATAACGCACCCATAATCTTAGGCAGACCTTTCTTAGCTACGGCTAAGGCAAACATTGATTGTGACACGGGATGCATGGAAATCGCCTTCGGAGACAAGAAAATGTAGTTGGATATCTTCCGGGCGACAAAGTCTTTCGATTGAGATTGTATTGAGGAACATGATCTCGTGGAAACTTTGGTCGAGGAATGCCTCACACTTAGTTTTGTCTCAGACCACCAATCCTGTAATGACTATTCTGACCCGTCACCATCACTACCCATGGACCTCTGTAAGGCTGATTACCATCAAACAACACCATTTGAGGAGATCGATGTTGATCAACTCCCGCCTTTCCCTTTCCCGTCGACTATTGTTCCACCAGCGCCCAAACTTAAGCCACTACCTGAGAATCTCAAGTATGTCTTCCTGGGACCTGACCAGACCTTCCCTGTGATTATTAACTCTCATCTAACCAAGGATCAAGAACTCAATTTGACCACAACCCTTTCGGAACATCGGGCCGCCATTGGATGGACCATTTCGGATTTGAGAGGAATTAGCCCCGCCTATTGCACTCATAAGATTTACCTGGAAGACGGGGCACGACCCTCCCACCAGATGCATAGACGGTTAAACCCAAACATGCGGAAGGTCGTTAAGAAATAAATTATCAAGTGGCTTGACGCCGACATCATCTATCCCATCTCTGATAGCCCCTGGGTGAGCCCCACTCAAGTGGTTCCAAAGAAAGCCAAGCTCACCGTTGTTACCAATGAGCATGGCGAATCCATCCCACCCGCACCGCCACCTCATGGCGGGTGTGTATTGATTACAGGAAGCTCAATGAAGTAACCAAGAAGGATCATTTCCCCTTGCCATTCATTGACCAGATCCTTGAAAGATTGGCAGGGCAAAAGTATTTTTGCTCCCTGGATGGATATTCAGGATATAATCAAGTTGCAATTGCTCCTGAAGATCAAAAAAAGATCACATTCACTTGCCCGTATGGCACGTTTGCATTCTGTCGAATGCCGTTCGGGTTATGCAATGCACCTGCTACCTTTCAGCGTTGCATGCTAGCCATTTTTTCAGAAATGGTGGGTGAATACCTAGAGGTCTTTATGGATGATTTTTCTGTATTTGGGAATTCATTCGACCACTGTTTGAGCAACTTGGAGAAAATCCTAAAATGATGTATCGAGGTTAATCTGGTGTTAAGTTGGGAAAAGAGACATTTTATGGTTCAAGAAGGAATCGTCCTCAGTCACATCGTATCGCATAGGGGCATTGAGGTGGATCGGACTAAGGTTGATTTGATTTCCAAACTTCCTCTGCCTAATTCGGTTTGGCAGATCCGTTCATTCTTGGGACATGTTGGCTTCTACCGAAGGTTCATCAAAGACTTCTCCAAGCTTTCCAAACCCATAACCGACCTTCTGGCCAATGATGTCATATTCCACATGACCTCTGATTGCATCCAGGCTTATCACACCCTCCGGGACCTAGTTTCCACAGCACCTATACTTCAACCCCCGGATTGGTCCCACGACTTTGGAAATTATGTGTGATGCATCAAATTCTGCCATAAGCGTTGTCCTGGGACAAAGACAAGACAAGAAACCCATGGTGATCTACTACGCGAGCAAAACGTTGGACGAGGCCCAACAAAATTATACGGTCACAGAGAAAGAATTTCTCGCTGTAGTTTTCGAACTTAAGAAGTTCCGACCTTACCTGCTGGGATCCCACGTGACCATCTATACTGACCATTCAGCCATCCGACACCTGTTGGCTAAAAAGGACACGAAGCCCAAGCTCATCAGATGGATCCTGCTCCTGCAGGAATTTGACCTGGAAATCCGTGACAAAGCCGGATCAAAGAATGTGGTGGCTAACCACTTGTCTAGACTTCACCCAGACCACATTGGACCCTCCCTGGCTTTATCTAACACCTTCCCCAATGAACACATTCTGGCTGTGCAAGACAAGAAACTGCCTTGGTATGCTGACTATGTCAACTACCTAGTTGTAGGACAGACCCCGCACAACTGGTCTAGACAACAACGGGACAGGTTCTTGGCCGAGGCCAAGCACTATTTCTAGGATGATCCCATGTTGTTTTGCCTCTGTGCCGACCAGATCATCAGGAGGTGTATCCCCAAGAACGAAGTTCAAAGTGTGCTATCTTTCTGTCATGACCAAGCTTGTGGTGGCCACTTCTCTGGAAAGAAAATAGCTGCGAAGGTTTTGCAGTCCAGATTTTACTAGCCTTCCCTATTTAAGGATGCACACAACTTTGCCAAGACTTGCTCGTGCTGCCAAACACTGGGGACCATGACCAGAAAAGATATGATGCCCCTCCAGCCCATTTTGATTGTCGAGATCTTCGACGTTTGGGGTATTGATTTTATGGGCCTCTTTCCACCATCCAACAGCTTTAAGTACATCCTAGTCTCGATAGACTATGTTTCTAAATGGATTGAAGCCGTCGCCACCCACCGATGTGATCATAAGACTATCATGGACTTTGTTAAGCAGAACATCTTTTCCGAGTTTGGAATACCAAAGGCCATGATCAGTGATGGTGGAAGTCATTTTATTCACTCCCAATTCCGTTCCCTACTTAGAAAATACGGGCTTAACCACCGCATTGCTACCCCGTATCATCCGCAAACAAATGAGCAGACCAAGGTCTCAAATAGACAAATTAAGAATATTTTACAGAAGACTGTGAGACCTGACAGGAAAGACTGGTCCACACGACTAAATGATGCCCTGTGGGCATACAGGACTACTTTCAAGACCCCGATAGGCATGTCACCTTATCGCCTGATCTTTGGCAAAGCCTACCACCTTCCTGTCGTATTGGAACACCAAGCTTACTAGGCTGTCAAGCAGTGTAACATGGATTCCCAACTAGCCGGTGCGTAGAGGACGCTCCAACTCTCTAAGCTTGAAGAAATTCATCAGGACACCTTTGAGAACAGTCGACTGTATAAGGAGAAAATGAAAGCCATTCACGACCGACTTATCCATAGAAAGACCTTTGAGCCTAACTAGCAAGTCTGGCTTTCCGATGCTCGCCTAAAACTCTTTCCAGGGAAACTCAGGTCCAAGTGGACAGGACCATTTAGGGTGGTCAAGCCTCACTCCAATGGGGTAGTTGAAATCACTGATCCAAACACTAGGTACACTTTTACAGTCAATGGCCAAAGATTGAAACACTTCCTAGCCCAGGTTCCCCCAAAGAAGAGTGTCACCCTCATTGAGGGATGACACGAAGCACCGCCCAGCTGGAGGTGTTACACTCAGCACTTCCTGGGAGGCAACCCAGTGGATTAAGACTGATCCGGTATTCTACGTCACTCAGGTAATATCTTTTTTTGAACCCCTGTTGCATCCATGTATTTGCCAATGAGGACATTGTCCAACTTAAGCATGGGGGAGGGTGATAAATTGCATGATCCTGAGCTCATTTAATCAGTCTGAATAGAATAAAATTTAAAATTAAAAAAAAAAATTGAATTTAGGAAGAAACTTAGGCGTTAGAAATTTGTCAATAGTGGGAAATAATACAAAAAGAACTTGAACACTTAGACTTTTCAGGCCTTCAGGCTTAATCAGCCTTGGTGTCCATTAAAATATGGATTTAGCTTCAAATCCTTGCAACCTTAAGCACTCTAATCCACTAGCTAAATAAGGTGATAAGTATACGACTTATCAACTCACCCTCTAACTCAGAAAGACTTTGAGTCTAAGCATCTGCACACATTTTTGCACAGACTCACTCCTCAGAGATTCTGACAGAAATTGGGTAGCTAATGAACTCTCTAGGGTGGTATGGCTGGCAAGTTGTCGTGGGTAACAACCCATTGGCAGGTTGTCCAGAGCCCAGCCACGGGACCACTTCTTCTTCATCGCCTCTAGGTAAATTTGAGATCAGGGAAGCCACCTACCAAAAAAGAAAAAAATAAAACAAAATAAACCACACTTCACCGCACGAGTATGGCTGGCAAGTGATCGTGGGTAACAGCCCATTAGTCGGTTGTCCAAAGCCCAGCTCAGTAATTGCACAAAAAGAACCAAAACACTTAAGGAAGAAGCGGGGAAGTAGTACAAGCCGGGGATATATACACTGGAAAAATCCTTGTGTTGACCCCAATTAAAAAAAACATAGGGAGAAAGCTACCGATCGAACAAATACACTTTCAGGCAAAACACTTCTCTTCCCGTCACCTAGGGGCGTAGAAACCCAGAGTCTGTCTAAATTACCGTTGAGTGAGTCTATCACGATCTTCACACCAAGATGCTTAGCACTTAGAGTTTTGTCCGAGTTTTGGGTGGGTTGGGTAGCCGTAAGAAGTTACCAACCCACTCTTAATTCCAAAAAATCTAAAAATAAGAAAAAAAAATATATATATATACATACATTAAAGCAAGGATTCAGGCGATTCATATTTTGGCAGACACCCGAGCGCTGCTTAGTCTTTGTAGATTAAGATCTTAGTATATTTCCTCCTATTGACAAGTGACGAAGTGTCTAAGTAGTTACTTCCTAAATTCTAACAGAAAATAAAGGCTAGAATAAACCTTGCTAGGGACTAGCAAAAAGCAAACATGGGGGTATGATAACACTGCTAATTGGGGTGATAACTTTGTTAAATGGGGTTTATCTTAAGAACAAAATGCATAAATAACACATCCTAAATAGGAATGAGAGCATTGCATGCATCACACATTAAGATTGCTTATAGAACAGTATTAATGGACATTTGTATGAGCACTTGTCAAAATAGACCTCAGATGAGCAATTGGACCGCACGGATGGATTCACAGCGATAAACGGAGTCCAACGGACTTGAAATCAACCAAATCCGACATCTGGAGCTTCCACAATGGGCCTAAGAAGTTTTGGCCGTTGATCTGATGATCAACGGCCCACGGTGTGCCATGTGGCATCCGCTCGCTGCGCCTGCACACCTCGCCTAGCCCCCTCCGTCAACCGCAGAACAATCTGAGCAGTCCGATCTTCGATCGGATGGCTGAGAACACCACACCAATTGCCTGCGCCATCACTACACTCCTCGCCCGAGCAGATCACGACCGTCGGATCTCCATCAAATGGTCGGTAGCAGCCGAGCACCGATGCGCAACCACGACCATCCACACAGGGCAGCGCAGCGGTCGGCGCCTCAACCGCGCAATCACGCGATGTGGGTTCGAGTTGCGCTGCGCTGAAATGCGGAGATGAAGGCGCGTGCGGGCGAAATTGGATCGCTCGATCGACAGCGGACGGGCGCGATCACGAGACGTGGTGCCTGCAGATGCGCCCTGAACAGGCGCGTTCGATGACGCAGGCGCGAGGGCGCGATCCAGGCATGCACCCTGTGCGGGATCCCAGCCATACGATCTTCGATCGGGTGGCTTACGACGCGCGCACATGGATCAGGCGCGAGGAAGCACAGCCACGGGAGAGCAACCGGCGGGCAGGGGCCTTCACCGACGTTTTGGGAAGGTTTTAGCGACGTCTCAGACGTCGCTAAAACCCCTTCTTCATTTGGAAAGCCCTTCTCCCTATTTAAACCCCTTCCAACCACCCATTCAAGGATTCGCTCCACTTGCAAGTGTTCTACCCCCCCTCCTAGCTACCTTTAAGCCCTTTTGTAATCGCCAGAGACGATGAGCCGCCGACGGAGCCCTCTCCATCACCGTGGCTGCCTCGCCGTCCCCCCTCTCTCTCTCTCTCTTCCCTTCTTTTAAGCTTTAATTTACTTATGTTCAAGCATTTATCTAGTGTTGTAATTATGAGCTAAAGTTGCATGATTAATGAAGTTATTTTCTATTCAATTGCTTGCTCTATTTTCTATTCAAGTTGCATGTTGCGAATGAAACAATTTTAATGCTAATCTCTCTTTCTCTCTCTCTCTCTCGCTTTTCACCCGCACCTTTTCACAAGCAAAACCCCTCGATTTTCGTGACAATAAGTGACAACAAGAATCTAATTTTTATGCCTCCCTAAGACCGACACTCGGACTCACATCCGTTTCTTTACTTTAAAATTGACATCGCAAATGCAAACTATAACGACACTTCCAAACACACGCGCACGCGCACGTCAGAGGGACCTCACCCCATGGTCAGGAGGCGATAAGGCATAATCACTTTTTCCTCTTATTTCGCTGCGCCTACTCACTCACTTCCGAGGTGGGACTAAACGTCCCACCTTCCTATTGAACGCATCTACAGCAGATGGTGGGTCCAATTGCAGCTGCTACTAGGGTCTTCTATGCCAATTGCTTGGTTGAAGCTGTGCGCGAGGAGATTCCGCACGCCCTAAGACTAGTAAGCTGGGGCGAGAAGACCTGGAGCGAGCTTGCAAGCTAGCTGCTTGCTTGCTTCAATGGCGGCGGCCCTTTTGTACCTGCAGTCATGCAAACAGCCTTGCGGCCTCGTTAGAAGGCTCAGGAGGCTTCGCCGAGATACGGCAAACGTGTTGCAGGGGTCGGCGCAGCGTGTGGGTGGTTGTGGTGGCGGATCTAGGGCAACCTGTGGCTGTGTGTATGGGTGTGTGGCACGGTGAGTGAGATGAGGGGTTACATTCAGTAAGGTGTGGCGATGCTTATGGAGTGGTTGGCGAGGCGGATGGAGGTGCGGAGAGGTGGGGACGGCTCACCAGAGTGTGGCCGGAGATGGAGAAGGTGGTGGTGACTTGTGGCATCGAGGGATAGTTTTAAGAAATAAAGAGGGGGAACAGGAAGAGGAGGGAGAGAGGAATTATACGACCTAATCTAAGGATGAAGGGGGCAGGGATGGTGGCCAGCTCGTGTTTACCATCGCCGAAGATGAAGCTCTCCGTAGGTGAGGCGGCGGCGACGATAGGGGTAGAGGCAGCGTCTGGGCTGGTGCGGCCGATGCGGATGATTGAGAAGAAGGTAACCCAACTACTAATATTGTGGTTCGGGGATGAGAGAGAGAGGATGGAGCCACCGGAGCTCGTGGAGAAGTTGTAGCCGGCAAGGAGAGAAGAAGGTGGGGTGGACCGGCCCAAATCCAAGTTGAGGTGGTGCAGAATGAATTAGGGTTTCTTATATAGGCCCTGGAGGTTGAGTTTGTGCTTGGAAGCAAAGCTTCCAAGCATGGAAATCTTCTCCGGCGATGGAAACTCAGAGAGACCCAAATCTCTCATGCGTTTGCATGAGAGATTGGGTAGGCATTAGGTCTCATCAAGGGGTTCACAATGGAGGAGATTTCTCAGAGAGTCTCCCTTTCAATTTTGAAGGGGATTCTCTGAGAGATCAGAGAGTTCTTGCCTTTGAAACCTCGTCGGAGTAGGATTCGCTCAGCTATATTGGCAGAGGGACCTAATTGTAAAGAACGACGAGGAAGTTAGGGGGGTTTCTACAGAGGTTTTCAAAAGATATGAGTAGAAATGTAATTGTGCTAGACCTGTTTGCAAAGTAGGTCAAGATGAATTCCCCTTAGGTCCAAATTTTGGTACAAACCTAATTTTGATCTAAGGAATCCAATGATGAAGTTGGATTTTAGGTTTGACCATGTTTGAATGGTCAATTTACATAAAAACCCAATTTAGGGCAAATATTTGACTGAGACCCCAATTTTTGTCAAAATAGGTTCCAAGGGCCAAATTAAAGGTTTTAAACCCTAGATAATATTTTCCCATGATTTTTAGAGGGTTTAGGTGAATTTTATTTTAACCAGAACCTTGTTAAATCAAGTGAGTCCATTTTAGGGTTACAAGAAGTCATTTAATTCCTAGAATTCACATGAACCCTTTTCTACTTGAACCAAACCACTTTTTATCTTGTTAAGATCATTTGACCTATGTTTAGCCCATGTGAAATCCCATTGTTGTACTGCAATGGTAAAATTACAGTTTTACCCCTTATTTCTTGCTTTTCTCTCAGAAGGGTTATTCATTGAGTTAGGACCTCTAGTTGGTTATGTAGCAACTTTTGTTCTCTTTTCTGGGTCAAAATGAGCTAGTTAGGGCTCATGATGGTGTTCCCATCATACCCCCATGCCTAGCTTTTGCTAGTCCCTTAGTAAAATTTTAAGGTTTTAACTTCTGTTCTAGACCATGAATTCCTTGATGTTCAGAGATTATGATGAGTGCTTTTTCTTTTCTTTTTGATCAGGTTAGAATGTCGACAGTAGGCCTAGGGTACTCAAGTACCAACCAAGATCCGGACCTGACCAGCTCTAGCCTCAGCCCTCCGCAAAGGTTTTTAAGGCCCATAGGAACTATCCTAAGGTTCGTTGGACTCCGCAGTTAAAGCACATGTGCTTGTAACATATTTTAGCCTCGATTCAGTTTGCAGTGCATTTTTTTGTACGAGAGAGACAGAGGATTTTCTTTGTTTGGAGAGTTTTCTCTCTCTTTTCTTTTTTACTTCTAGTTCGGATTGGCTTCTCAACACGGTCTGTATCAGATTCCTCATCCCCATCATCAATCCTCGAAGGGTCCCTGGCAATCGATGCTTCGTGATAGCACCACCCATGGCAACCCCAGAACCTTGGCTTTTAAGATTTTGAGATAATCCCACCCATGGCATTCTGTAGCTAAATCCAGACCCTGGCAATCAACATTTCATGATAATGCCGCCCATGGCATCTGAACCAACACAAGGTGCTTACGTGCCCCGGTAGGATATAGGAGACAAGCACCAAGGAGATGATATGTTATTGCGCAACTTCGAGGGAAATTTCCCACCTCTCCACACCGAGAACTCATCCAAATCAACTTGTGTTGATCGGCCGTTCCTAATCTAGGCGACTTTTTCAGAATAGTTAAACGCTTTTGCGTGATTTTGATAATTATGCACACTGAACCAGACTGTGTGTGGATTGGGGTGCTTAGGTTACCGAGTCCTGCAAACCAAAGGTTAGTTAACGAGGCCGAATACTCCCTAAGCCTTAGACCTAATACTTAAGCTTCGCATTTTCCCCAACCTCTTAAGGACTATCCAAATCTTAGCAGATACTTGAATTTTTTAAGCCTAAGAGTCTAGCCCAAGAGGCCTAAGATCAGCATTCCTACTAATCTCTTTTGTGTCTCATTAGCACTTTTTTCTTTCATGTTCTTTTTCTTGATATGGTCTAGAACTTTAGTTAATCCCTTAATTTCTTACTAATGGCTATCTCTTGTTTTATTTTGTGCTCCATTTTGACAATTTTTTACTTTTCCTCCTCAAGTTTTGTATGGCCTCAAAATTTTCTTCTCTCCTCTAATTTTTTGTTCTTTTTCAAGATCTTTTCAATTTTTTGTATTTTTTGGCATATGAGAATTTTTTTTTTTGTGAGAACCCTTCTGACTTTTGATTTCTATATGTTTGCACTTTACCACCCCCCCATGCTTAAGTTTTGCAATGTCCTCATTGTAAACAGAGGGTGTGAAACAGTGTTGGGTTCAAGAATTTAGAACAGGATTTATCGAGTGGGTGAACGGGTCGGGAATGACTGTTGCGTATGATTTCAAGCTCTGGCACATATATCAAAGGTGGGATTGATTATTCTAAGATCGAACTCAGGGTGTAATAGATGTGAAGTACAAATGAATAATTAGAAGGTTCTTGACTTTTTGGAATGACGGGTTGCCTCCCGTTAAGCGCTAAATTCAATGCCTTCAGCTGAGCGGGAAATGGTATGGAGAGGGAGTGGTTAAATTAGCAAAGTTTTGTAGAACAAGCACCTTGATCAAGAGCCTAGTTGGTGCAACCAGGTGCTTGTTCAGATCAACAGGCTGATGATGCAGCCAAAACCCAATCAATCTGGTGGGTTGATAAGTGTAGATCAAGAGATGTGGAAAGCACCATATACTATGGAGTTCGGAATGATGTGGAAGTGTGAATTCAAGGTTTGGCTGAGTCGAATCAGCCTGGTCAGAGTAGGGACCCGTAAAGTAATCAGTGGATGATGCGGAAACCCTACCGGAGTGATCAGAGAATGATGGAGCATGATTTGTGATCTGATCAATGTCCGAAACCCGATAAAGGTGTGGAGGCAAATCATATGCAATCAACTCAATAAGAGGGGAATCAGAATAGAAACTGAGTTCGGTTGTGGGTCGAGGTTGAAAACGGGTTTGGATAGGTTCTATATATGTGGAGGAGTTGGCTTCACTAAGAATTGTGTATGAGGGTTCTGCTAGAAAGGAGTTACAGGTGATTTCATTTAGAGATTCCTCATAGTAGCTATCAAATTCAAAAGTGAATGCCTGAAGAGTGTTTATAGGATGAAGAAAATCTGAGTCAAGAAAAGATTCGAACTCTAGGTTGCAGTCACTCTCCGCATTTTCTGGTTTTGATTCTTGAGGATCGAAAAGGAATGATTCCATCTCACTGGAACCTGAATTTAAATCAGTAATCTCGGGGTCAAGGACCTCAGAGTCAGAGTCGGAGAATGAACCATACGAGTTGAGGTCGTAGATTGGCTCGTCGTAGTCAGGAAACAAAGGTTCTCCGAAATCATATTCCGATTCGAAATCGTCAGAGAACTTGCGAAAATCAAGTTCTAAGTTTGATTTGAGATCAAGGGTTCCACCATAGAATAAATCATACGATGTAGACTCAGCAGCTTGACTTGGGTCTAGCCTATGTGTAGATTCTGAGCTTAAAAGGGTGTCCTTATAGGGTCTGGGTTCAGGTTTTTGGCTTGTAGGGATGATCCAATCAAAACCCCCCTCTTCCAAATTCTCGATTTTTGTATCATAGATTGGCGTGACTTCCCAAAAATCGATCTGTATCTCTGAGGATGTTGGAGAGGGATATTCATCAAATAAAGGCCCGGAATCATACTCTTCATTGAAACGTTGATCTTCGTCATACGAGGCCTTGTAACCTTCCCAATAAGTTTTAGATCCAGATTCTAGGCTGAGGATGTGGGTTGAATTACTAGAATCTAGGTCATAATTACATTCGAGGGTCACCTTATCAAAATAAGGGGTGGGATTTACACCCTCAAGAGGTTCGATTTTAATCTCATCATTGCAAGAGTCTTGGAATTCTATGCTTGATGACCCAGGTTCTAGGGTTGGCTCAAAATTGTGTTCTCCTGCAATTGGGACTTCCCAACCTAATTCAAGATTAGGCATGTTATTTTCCGTCTGGGTTGGGAATCCACAACAACCTTGTGCCTCGAACTTGGGATTTGGGAAATCAGATTGGTCCTCGATACTATTCCAAGATGTTTCATGAGTTGTTTGGGGTATGTACGGGTATTTCTGATCGATAACTTGTTTCAATAATATCATCATCTCTTTCCATTTTTCAAGATCATCTTGGTGTTGTTCCCAAAGTACAGGATTGGTCATGCATTGGAGGTATTCAAAGTTATGTAATTTTTCTATCTCAATGTATCCTATTATGAGAATGTCTCGAGTTGATCCTTTTGTAGCTTTCGTTAATAATACTTGGGCACAGTTTATGATGAAGGTTGTTGTTGTTGGCACACTAACTTGAATGTCTTCTACTGGTTTTGAGGTTTTGTATTCAATTTCATAAAATTCAAGGGCATCCTCAATCATTCTATCTCTCATGGATCTTTGCGATTCAGGTTTCTTGAATGGTATTCCTAAGTAACCAGGCTGCATATTTGGATTCGATGGTGGAATCAAGATGTAGAATCAGAATTCAAGTTTGGATCGAAGTGATTTGATCTAAGTAGAGACTCCCAAAGAAAATCTGTGTGCTCTAAAGAGAAGGGATGAGGGACTGGATGTTTGACCCAATCAAGGCACCCAAAGATATTTGGATGACTATGGAGGTTCGGAGCGGATGATACCCCTGGATCGGAAAGTCGTCCACCTGAGAATTACCCAGACAGCCAGAGAGGGAGAGTCCTGAAAAGACCCCTAAACGGTAGAGTACCCCCATGAGTAACAGGGTTTCCCCCACCCGACCTCTCTTGTCACTGAGATTCCAAGTAGACCAGAATGGCGACTTTGACCTCTTAAGTCTACCATTTTTATTTAAGAGCAAAGGTGCTTAGGATTCCACTTGAACTTTAGATGTTTTGAGTACAAAAGTGACCTAATTTCAAGGTTGGTTGACCAAACAAGGGGGTCAACTTCACCTATTTGTCCTTTAAGAGCTTTAGGTCCTTTCTTTTAGGGTTCAAGTGAAATTAAGAGCTTGAATTTTAGGGTTTCTGTTGAATAAGTCTTTTCGATCAAGGTTTAGGCACACCTCTTTTTGGAATAGTGGATTCTTGCTTAGAAAGATGTGTCTCTAAAACCCTAAATTGGAATCCTCAATTTGGCTCTAATTTTGGTCCAATTTAGTTGCCACAAATATGGTATCTAGGGCTCAATCAAGAAGGTGGTAGCCCTAGTTACCTTAAATGGATGCACAAATCAATATTTGTTGAAATCAAAATCAGGCAACTTTGGTGACTTAGCTAAACATGGAAAGCAGGTAGCCCTAAATTGATTTTTATCTTGTTTTTCCTTTTCAGAATGAGGGGATTAGGAGAAAGGGATAATCAGATATTATCTGCCCCAGGTGTGCTTGTTGTGCGGCCATCTTCTTTTGATTCTTCTCCCCTGAAACAATCACAACAAAAGAGATGTATCAAGTTAGTATCTGTTACGAACGCGTGCCCCAGACGTATTTTAAGACGTCTGGGAGGTGGCCCAGACGTCGGACCAGACGTCTGGGATCACATCCAGACGTCTTATCAGACGTCTGGGATCGTTTCCAGACATCTGGAAAATAGTTATTTTTCGCACGAGAGATTCGTCTGCATGCCTGTGCGCGCAGACCCGCGATTCCTCTCTCTCTCTCTTTTTCCCTCTCTCTCTGCGGCTGCAGACCTGCCGCGCACTCTCTCCCTCCTCCTCGCGCGGCCTTAAAAGGCCACGCCTCCCCTCCCGTCGTCTCCACCGTCCCTTTCCTCTTCTCCTTCCTGTGCGCGAGAGCGAGCGAGCGCGAGTACGGCAGCGGCGGCCGCAGTGAGCGCGGAGGAGGTGCGGCGTGCAAGGGCGGAGCTCTGCCGTGAGGGCGAGCTCGCCGGAGTGGCTTGGCCGACCCGCGGAGGGCGCAGGGGGCGCGGAACGACGCGGAGAGGGACCTGCTGCGGTCTGAGCAGCAGACGCGCGAGGTGCGACGCAAGCGGCGTCGCGAGCGAAGGCCGAGTGGCGCCCTGATTCTGGAAAAAATTTCCAGAATCAGACGTCTGGGTTGATAGCCAGACGGCGAGGGAGACGTCTGTAAGCTCATACAGACGTCTGAAAGGTGAGTATTCCGCTTTCTTCTTCCTGTCGACTGACCGTACTGAGGGAGGGAGTTGGCTGTGCGCAGGCTCGCTGATTTGCCATCCTTTGCGAATCAGACGTCTGGAAGTTGTACCAGACGGCAGGAGTGACCTCAAGACGTCCGGGGTGATCATCGGATGTCTAGGAGCTAGGCCAGACGTCCCCGCAGACTTCTGGACGTCTGGGAAACCACGCTGAACAGGTAATTCTCTGATCCACTTTTTAAGACGTCTGGAAGAAGTTCCAGACGTCTGATTTTACACAGTATCGTCTTTTTTGACCCGTTTAGGGCCCGTTCGGGCTCCGTTTTCCCCGATTCGAGTTGCGTTCTTTTCAGAATTAATTCCTCTACCCGTTTACAGTAGCTATACACTGTTTTGAGACACTCCTTGTGTTTGATCCTTGTGATAGGACCTCGTTCAGTTGCAGTCTTGGGAGTCGCAGAGGCACGCGGGATTCCCGATCACGCCCCCATTACTCCCGTTGTACCTGGTAGAGTGGCTTAAGTTTATTATTAAAATCTGTTAAAGTATGGAACCATAACTAGAATCTAAGACATTACATGAATCCTAGGAATGAGAAATGTATGGAATGATAGCTCCTAGGTGTTGCATGAATCCTAGGGCTGGAAAACTAGTTGTATGCTAGATCCTAGGATGTGGCATGAATCCTAGGATGGAAAAACTAGTAGAATGTATAATACTGCAGTCTTGGAAAAAATGGAAAGGAATATAAAGCTGCCTGTAAATTGAATTAACAGCTGCCTGTTACGAATAAAGAAACATGAATGAGATCATGGGTCGTAAGAACGTGAAACTGGAAAGTGACACCTGGATGTTTGAGTTAAAAGGATGGAACCCTACGGGGAATTAGGAGTGGAACTCCTGGAAAGGGAAAGGAATGGAACTGAGATGTAGTTTGTACTGTCTCTTGGGTACGCAGTACCAAGGGAAGTACCTGTACCTGTTTAGTGCAGGGTGGGGCCAGCCACCCCAGGGACCCGGGGTTAGGATTGGCCGCTCTGTACCGACTTGCTGGCCCTCATGTACGTAGTACCGAGGAGAGCTACTAGTGTTAGGAGAGTACTAGCTACCCCACGGGCCCCAGGGTTCTGCTAGCCTCCTTCACCGACTTGTTAGGCCCACTAGGGCAAACCAGGGTAGTCAGGCGAGGGTGCGCGGACTGTGGAGGGGCAAGGCCCCGGTTTGGTTACTGTGGAGGGGTTGGACCCCTGTTACTATGAGGGCTCTGCCCTGTACTGGTTCCGTGTTGTGCTTTGGGCGCACCCGTTAACGGAAACGACTGACCGCGTGCCAGTACGGGTTGGCTACCTGTGCGTTTATCGCGCGTGCCGTAGTCACCGTTACGTCTGTCAGTGACCTTGGGGTGGTTGACTGAGGGTAGGATCACCACAGGGGACTCTCCCGGCCAGGAGAGCACCACGTGCTACTTCTACTTTTTGGAAAAGACTGCAATCAAGATCGTTCCCACGAGGAACATTCGAGATCAAGTAAAAGATCTGAGAAATAAATGAAATAGTGAGACAATTGAAAGATGTAAATAAAGAAAGTAATAGAACATAACAGCTACTGTACACTCTACTGTTGTCTTTAGTTTTAGTTGCCACTCTACTCAGCGTTTTGCTGACGTGTTACACTCGTTACCTTTTTCAGGACCAAGTGTTGAGCAGCCAAGGTCAGCGGTTGCAGAGGACTCTGGGCCGAGTAGGGTCCAGTAGAGTTTACCACAGTCTTTTGTACCTCTTTTGTTTCTGTTATAGTGAGTAGTTCTTGTTTCCGCTGTACTTTCTTTACCTACAGTTCATGTTATATGATAAATGTTATTCTACTGTTGTGGTGGTATCTACTGTAGTAGTTTCTTTCCTTACTGCTGTACTTTCTTACTGTTAGTTATATTCATGCTGAATGTGGTTTATTTTACTGCTCTTTTGGTTACTTCCTCGTTGGACGACTAGGTCTTGGGATTAGTCGAGTCGGTCCGGTTCTCATGTCTCGTAGGGACTCGGGAGTCGAGTCGTTACAGTATCAAATCAGAAATTGTGATCAAGATTTCTAAATCTCCCATTACTCCCCAGAAACAGCGCCAAAATGTTTATCGAGGCGAGATCAATGTTTTAAAATCAATGTGTCGTAGTATAGTTGAAATCGCTCGAAAACAAATAAATTTTATTACTCGAAGTTTTAAGTCCGAGGTCGAACATAGGGAGCAAATTGGGGTTTAAAAATCAAGAGCACAACCTTCAAATTGAATACAACATGCAATGAAAAATCAAAGTTATAATGCAAGAAATGTAAGCACAAGAGAATCAAGAAGTCAATATATGAAGACAAGCACAAAAGAAAATGGACGTCTGATTTGTGAATCAGACGTCTTAAACTTATAGATGCTACAGTGCTTTATTTCTTCTTTTTCTCTCTTCTTTGATCTGTCTCTGGCCACTTCCTTCTTCTTCTTTTCTTTCTCTTCTTCTATTCTCGTGCCTTTGCCTTTCTGCCTTTAGCTTTTTCTCCTTCTCTTTTACCTTTGGCTTCTTCTTCTTTTCGTCTTCTGTCTCTACGGCTGCTCCTTCTTCTGGGCTTCTTCTTCTTCTCATTTCTTTCCTTCTCTTCAGCCCTTCTTCGACTTCTTCCTCTTCAGTCCTTGCCTTCTCCTTCCTTAGCGATCACTGGCTTCAGCCCTCTTCTTCCTTAGCTTTTTCTTCTTCTCCTTCCATGCGAGAGAGCAAAACCTACCCCTACCTGCCCCCGCGATCTCTCTTCCTCTTTCTTTCTTGGGCTCGCACTCCCAGAGCCTTCTCGGGTAATCGAGTTGAGTACACGCACCCGGGACCAGGCCCATCGGCGTGCATGGTGTAAGAGGAGTGCAAATCAGGTTTACAGGTTAGGCCAGATCCGCGTGGGCACTGCCGCGGATGAGGCGGTGGTAGGTGAGAGGGACCTCAACCCGTGGTTAGGAGGTGATAAGGCATAATCACTTTTTCCTCTTATTTCTCTGCGCCTGCTCACTCACTTCCGAGGTGGGACTAAACGTTCCACCTTCCTGTTGTGTGCGTCCGCAACAGATGGCGGATCCAATTGCAGCTGCTACTGGGGTCTTCTGTGCCAATTGCTTGGCTGAAGCTGTGCGCGAGGAGATTCCGCACGCCCTGGGACTCATAAGCTGGGGTGAGAAGACCTGGAGCGAGCTTGCAAGCTAGCTGCTTGCTTGCTTCAATGGCGATGGCCCTCCTGTACCTGCAGTCACGCAAACGGCCTTGCGACCTCATCAGAAGGCTCAAGAGGCTTCGCCGAGATACGGCGAACGTATTGTGGGGGTCGGCGTAGCATGTGGGTGGTTGTGGTGGCAGATCCAAGGCAACCTGTGGCTGTGTGTATGGGTGTGTTCAGGGGGTGTTTCGGGTGTGTGGCACGGTGAGTGAGATGAGGGGGTGGTGTGGTTGGCAAGGCAGATGAAGATGCGGAGCGGTGGGGACGCCTCGCCGGAGTGTGGTCGGAGATGGAGAAGGTGGTGGTGACTTGTGGCGTCGAGGGATAGTTTTAAGAAATAAAGAGGGGGAATAGGAAGAGGAGGGAAAGAGCAATTATCTAACCTAATCTAAGGACGAAGGGGGCAGGGATGGCGGCCGGCTCGTGTTTGTCGTCACTGGAGACGAAGCTCTCCGTAGGTGAGGCAGCGGCAACGACAGGGGCAGAAACAGCATCTGGGTTGGTGTGGCCGACGCGGATGATTGAGAGGAAGGTAACCCAACCACTGGTATTGTGGTTGGGCGACGAGAGAGAGAGGATGGAGCCGCCGGAGCTCGTGGAGAAGTTGTAGCCGGCGAGGAGAGAAGAAGGTGGGTGGACCAGCCCAAATCCAAGTTAAGGTGGTGCGGAACGAATTAGGGTTTCTTATATAGGCCCTGGAGGTGGAGGTTGAGTTTATGCTTGGAAGCCAAGCTTCCAAGCATGGCAATCTTTGCCGACAATGGAAACTCAGAGAGACCCAAATCTCTCATTAGTTCGCATGAGAGATTGGGTAGGAATTAGGTCTCATCAAGGGGTTCACAATGGAGGAGATTTCTCAGAGAGTCTCCCTTTCAATTTTGAAGGGGATTCTCTGAGAGATCAGAGAGTTCTTTCCTTCGAAACCTCATCGGAGTAGGATTCCCTCCGCTATAATGGCAGAGGGACTTAATTACAAAGAACGAAGAGGAAGTTAGGGGGGTTTCTACATAGGTTTTCAAAAGATAGGGGTAGAAATGTAATTGAGCTAAAACTGTTTGCAAAGTAGGTCAAGATGAATTCCCCTTAAGTCTAATTTTTTCTACAAACCTAATTTGGACCTAATAAATCCAATGGTGAAGTTGGATTTTAGGTTTGACATTGTTTGATTGGTCAATTTATACAAAAACCCAATTTAGGGTAAATATTTGACTGAGACCCCAATTTAGGTCAAAATAGGTTCCAAGGGCCAAATTGAAGGTTCTAAATCCTATAGAATATTTTTCCATGATTTTTAGAGGGTTTAGGTGAATTTTATCCTGACCAGAACCTTGTTAAATCAAGTGGGTCTATTTTAGGATTACAAGAAGTCATTTAATTCCTAGAATTCACATAAACCTTTTTCTGCTTGAACTAACCCACTTTGTATCTTATTAAGACCATTTGACCTATGTTTAGCCCATGCGAAATCCCATTGTTGTACTGCAATGGTAAAATTACAGTTTTACCCCTTGTTTCTTACTTTTCTCTCAAAAAAGTTATTCATTGAGTTAGGACCTCCATTTGGTTATGTAGGAGCTTTTGTTCTCTTTTCTGGGTCAAAACGAGCTTGTTAGGGCTCATGATAGTGTTCCCATCACTGTCCTACAACCCCCCTCCTCCTCCTCGTCCTGCCTCCTTCTCCTCCCTGACCCCCTCCTCCTCCTCATTGATCATCTAACTCAAATTAAGATTAGGCATGAAATTAATATTTGGGTTCCATACATATGCTTGCATATATGGTTTAGTGTTTTCTATATATTTGTAAATTTAAGTAGTTGTACTACATTTGGCATACAAAATGTTGACATTATGAGAGCTGATTAATTACTATCAATTAATGACTAATATTTCCTCTCTAGATGTTAAAGCAATGCATAGAAGTATGATAGATATGCATATTGTTGATACATCGATCAATACTAATGTTATGTTAATGATGAATAACGTTGTAATTTGTAAAGGCAAGTTTGGAGCTGATCTTGTGATTCCATCGTTATCATTATTGATGGAAAAAGTAAGACAAGAGAATATATACATATATCACCACCTTTTATCTATTTATGTAGTTTGTCCATTTTATTTACTTTATTTAGAGTAAGATAAATCTATACACTATTAGTGCTATTATATAGTTAGTTATTATTGGAGCTTGATTCTTCATTTTTTTAAACTACATTTTAGATAATAATGTGTTATTTAGTTGATTCTATTTCTGAAATTGTACGGGCATTATCGGAGGCTATACTACTTGGAGGTATAGTTTTAATTATTTTTATTTATTTAAATGATAATATAGGTTTAATGTTCAAATTAGTTATTGTTTAGATATACACACTTGCTAAAGGAGATATATGCACGCGAGACCAAATATTAGGTATTCTAACCCCTAGGGTAAAAGTCCTCCGAGTCAAATTGTGTCAAATTACTCACCCATCAAGACTTATGATCATGTTATATGAACAATGCAAGAAGTATATGTATACCTCACTTACATGCATGATGGGTTGTCTTTGTAGCATGCCATAAGACACAATCAACTTTAGTTCAGTGAAGTACTGAACTAAAGAAGGTCCTTAAAGATTTGAACACAACTTAGGTTTACTCATTACATGTAATCTTGTGCAATGAAATTTCAATTGCTTCTTCCTACTCTTCCTCGGTGTACCAACTAATCATATCTAGTTTCTTGTGATACCCTTAACTAGGTGTTAAAAGAAATCTAGCTAATGTTAGTATTGGGGGGTATACTGAAGAATTACAGGGAGATACTGCCAAAATTTCACCGCACTAATGTTACATGTAACGAGCAAACCTATATTGTGATCAAATCTTTGAGGATGGACTACAAAGTGAAAATCTTAATCAAGATACACATCATTCAGTCATTTCCCTTCCTAATAAGTGGTTTATTTATATTAAATTTTAGGTTATAATGTACAAATCTTGGATTGGACCTTTAATGACGATAGGAAGATATTTAAGTGAGGAGATCAACTTGATAATATCTTCTGTCCATATAGAAGATGTTTAAATGTTTCCTTGCATGATTGTAATACTGTGCTTGAGCACTTGATTTGTAATGAGTGGTGGTAGTATTACACTACTTGGGTAGCTCATGGAGAGGAGTTTACTGAGAAAGTCATAAACAATGAAAACACTATTGGCAAGACATTGACAAGGAAATTGTTGATAGTGGAGGTTAAGAAATACAAGAAATGTTCAATGAGATGAGAGTAGAAGAGGATATAAATACAAATGAGAAAGATCCATTCAGTTATGATCCATTCTATGATGCTGTTAAGGCGACTAAGGATTCTATTGCTCCTGGTGTTACAAGAATGTCTAAGTTGTCATTTCTATTGAAGATGTTTCAACTGAAGGTTATGAACAGTGTTAGTACTAAATTTATGTCAGAAATACTTCAGTTTATTGCCGAGCTGTTGAATAACCCTAATGGTCTTCCGACTACATGGTACGAGGCAACACTACAAAAAAGAAGGGTTTTGGTCACAGTTAAAAATCATGACCAAAGGGTTTATAACCGTCACCAATTAGCATCACCAAAAGTTACGTGGTAGAAGGGTTTTGGTCACGGTTCCACTCAAAATCGTGACCAAAGCTCCCACCAACCAAACAATAAATCTAATCCATTAACAGGGTCAATTGATCTTGGTTGGCCTGTCTGATAAAGCACCAATCCTTCTTTAACAAATATGGCATCCTCCAAGCAGAAAATCCCATTGTTCTACTTGAATCGATCATAATTTGTACTTGATCAAGTCTGGCACATTAAATATTCTTTTGTTGCCCCTGACAATATCCTCTTGCTTCCCATTTGGGTCTTTAAGCAATAAACTCTGCTGAACCAAAAATAAAAATGTCATGAGTTACTGGAAAAACTCATCTAGTTTCTTATTATGTTATCCAAGGGCTAAGAAAATGCCGAGACTTTGTCCATCCCATTTAAATCATACCTACGACATTGCTCAAATCATAAAAATAAATTACTGACAAAAAATTAAAGAAGAGATAACTGATTATAATGTATTTTCACATTTGAATAATAAAAATACAATCTAAAACATCTCTAATGATCGGAGATTCATTAACTCGATGTAAATATTAAGAAGATGACCTTGGAGTCAATAAATTAAGGTTCACAATCACAATAATTTGGTCTTGTAAATTTAACACCATGAAATTGGATTTCAATTCAGTTTCATCAATGGATCAGTATATAAATTGCGTTGTTCACTATATGCCAGCAGCTTGTAGATGGAAAGAGAGAAAATCCTTAAAAGATTGATGTGAGGACAAGATGTTGGTTTATACATATACATTCTTTATAATCTATGAGAATTGAGTTGAATTTAACAAAAATTATGGGATATCTAGTGGCTGAGATCGATGACTGTTGAACGTCAGAGGACTACACTATCGGAGTTGGTTTTGAAAATCTTTCGTTGTAGTTTGAATAGTGAAGAACTCTAGTTCAACAAATAAAATTTATACCAGAATAGAAATCCCAGGTCGAACTCATGGAGGCTACGTCGATCAAGATTCACAATTATATTCTTTTTGTGTTTTTGTTTAAAAAGCTGAGTAATTACAATGCAATGGAATCAATATAAACAATCAGAGAGAGAGAGAACATCCACTTGAATTTGCAAAATGTTTGTACATCTAAGAAAGCGAGAAATTACACTAGAAAGCAGGAAAACTATTACAACTAGAAAGCTGGAAAAAGGAATTGGAGAGAGAAGTTATCCTCCTCGACGATCGCTTGGAGGATGAGCCAGATGAGACAATGCCTGGAAGACAAGGAACGGAGTGGGAAGAAGGAGGTCAAGGCAGGAGGAACGAGAACGAGGCAGCACATCGTCGTCGTCGCGGGATCCGCTTCCGAAATGGGGGCGAAAAATTGATTTTATCTCTTGAGGAGCATCCCGAGTGTGAGACAAGCTTCTCTTGAGCTTTGGAGAGGGAGAGAAGAGAAGGAAGGGATGAGAAATTCATATGGAGGGGGTCTCCTTTTATAGTTGCAAGGAGTGGGGGCATTTTGGACATTTTAATTTGAAAATCATTAATATGGGACCTTTAGTGATGGATAAATCCATCACTAAGGGCCTAAACATGGCCTTCGTGTGCACGCACCGTGCGCCTCCTCTTCTCCGCGTCGTGAAACGCATGCGCACATCTGCATGCTTACAGCCATCCGATCAAGAGATCGGACGGCTTAAACCATCCTCGCCCGCGCTGTGCACCCGCGTGCGATCATGCGTCAGCGCCGCACGTCTAATCGCTCGTGGGCACTATCGCTCGCACAGCACCAAATGATCTTCATCTAATGGCTCTGCTCACCCGCGCGCTCGCTCGTCCGCTCTTCAATTTGAGGCACAGCAAGCTTGAATGCATGCCTTGCGTCTCGCATAGTGTGCTCAACCGCTGTGCTATGCGAGGCTTTGTGTCGCGTGACGATTTCGAGTGTGTGGGCCTACAGCCTTTGGATTAGCATCCAACATTCGAGATCGAGCAGGCGGGTGAAGAAGGAAAGGCAACTGTGGGTCCTTAGGGCCAGTTGGGCAGCCGAGATGATGCCACATGGTGCCATCTTGGCCATCCATCTTCTGAGTATTGTAGACGGTGCCACGGATGTTGGATTGGATCGATTTTCACATCGTTAAGCTGCAATCGTCAATTCAAATCCATCCGTGTGGTCAGATTTGTCGTCTAAGGTGCGAATTAACACCATCTTGGCCCATGATCTTTAGGGTTCCTCGGTCTCTATCTGGTGCTACGAATGTTCGATTAGGGCGATCTTGGAGTCGTTGAACTCTGATCGTCGCCCTGATCAAATTCGTACGATTGGATCTTCGATCCGAGGCCTTGATAAAAAGTTGCCCTATCCCTGACCATAAAAAGGAGACAATTACTGTATAATTTATACACTTTGATCTAAATGCATGATTATGCATGTTATGCACTATTTACAATGTATAATGCTAATGTGATACTAAGAACATGCATTAATAAATATTTTAGGTTAATCAGATGTATGCACATCAATGACAATATGGGAAAACCAAATTGATGACAAGTGTCATCAACGAATCATCAATACACATGATAACAAGGGCACATACATATCCGTATAAATGTCATAAACAAAAAAAAAGTATAACTCTAGAACTAAAATTCTATTTGATTGTTTCAAAGAGGAAAAAACATAAATTAGGAACAAATACGAACCTTAATATCTTGATCTATAGAAGCACCAACATCCCTAAAGTAAAGAGAGAAGCAATTTTCGATACTTACAAGATATAGAAATTTTTTGGATGTAGGTTAAGGTGGCATGGTGTAGCTTTCATTCCATATTGGTAATGGTGAATTTGTCTATAAGACAAGTATGTAAGATTATGTAAAAATAGCTTGAACATCAAAGAAAACTCAATAAACATAAAGATTTTTTTCAAAATAAATGGTCAGTCATGGTTAGTCACATATTTTCTGTACTTTTTTAGCATGTTTCATGCATGTCAAATACCATTAAGTAGCTAGCTCCTTAGAGAAAGAAAAAGAATGTGCCACCTTTTTTTTATTTTTTTACAATTTTGATGCTACTTCATGGTTGCTAAATACAGACATCATTAACTACATAACTAATCTGGATGTGAATAATATAGCAAGATGATACTAAGCGTATGGTTGGCTTTATGCTTTTCATACTACAAAAAATATTTATTAAAAGCTGATAGTTTCTCCTCAAACTCTAACAAGGTTTTTCTTTCACACATTAAGCAAGATCTATAGAATGCAAAGAATAGCACCAGAGTATATAATTAAGCCTTCTCAAAGCAAGAACGACTACATAATGCCTCTCAAAAAATGGAACATAACATAATGATGCAACTATTTTAGATAACCAAATTAAAGATGGAAATTTCTTGAGTTACAACAAATATTCATCTAGAAACCATGACCATTGACTAACCTACTGCTAGATCTTCCAGATTCCAGTCACCGAAACATGGGATTGTCATGACTTTATCTGATACCTGCAATGGCATACTAGTTCAGCTTATCTAGCTAACTAAAGCACTTTACTAAGAGCAAGTAGTCCATTTATTTCGACCTCTAGGTGAATTAAAAAGTTCCAACTTTTCCAAAACTACTTTTTGACCATTTACGATTATTCCCAACTTTGGCCTGTCAATATTCGACTCTGACAAATAGAGAAAGTAGGATTACCAAACGGCAGATGATACAAGGAATGCCACAGAATTGTCCCCTCAAATGGAAGAGAACCTAAACTTATTGGAACAATATTTATTGATTATAGATTACATACTGTAGTTTTCAATAGAGGAGAGGATATATACATCCAAATTCCATTCACCAAAGAGGGATTTTCAAAATTCAACAAGTAGAACAAAACCAACCAAATTAGTGCATATCGTCACCAGGCAACCTTGATTAAGCACAATAGAATCTTCTTTTTTAAGTGACCTCATCAGAAAGGACCACTATTTAATTAAGCTTCAATATCCAAAAAGATTTTCTACCCCGCTTAGAAGATACGCTCGATGCTTCATTGGATGATGACCCAACGAGCTCACCATCATTAGCCTTCTGCTTTGTCACAGAAGAGAACTTTTCATCTAACAACAACAACCTAGAGAAGAAAAGCAAGCTTATCATCAAATAGGGTACATATATAAACCACCAAAATGTGATTTGCAATAATAAATAACAACCAACACACGAGGTACACACCTTACTTTGTACCTCCTGTTGTTGCTGCATTTGCTGCATCTGTTGCATCACATGGCAGTGCCCTGCATCCATTCTGTAGTTGATTTCCATTTAGTAGTAATCCCATTACTCTGTAGAAAACACATAGTAAGGTTTAATTTCAAGAAGATAATTGAAGCTAGTAATAGTGTGAAGATCTAAAAATCCAAGTTAAATTCCTTTCATACATGCAAAAAGGAAAGATTCTCACCAATTTTGCCTCCACATTAGCCAACTCTATATTTCTTTAGAGAAATAAACTCTACACACATCAAACGACAGAAGATACTAGCAGATCCAACACTTATCCCATTATATAGTTGACAACATTATAAATAAAGTCTGCACAACTAAGAGAAATAAAGTTGAAACTCAACGATGTACAAACTGAAACTTAAACAAATCAAATGTATAAATAGAAACTCAAGGAAGAGTAGTGGGTAAATCAAATATCTAGAAAAAAGGATGGGGGCTGTAGAAAAAATGACTTAAGTCTATCACCGAGGAAACAATAGACCTAAGGAGCATCATACCCATACCTGCCACCTTCATTATCACTGCTAAACCGATCAGCAAGATCAACACCACTATCATTGATGAAAGCATCATCATCAGCCGTCCTAACACCCTCCCTGTCATCATGGTTCATTAAAAGAGAAAGAAATGGCCTTCTATTAGGATAAAATACTTCCACAAAATACCTACCAGAGATAGAAAAACTACGGTCCATACTTTATAAATTTAACAAAAATCAACAAGAGAATATGAGACCATGATCTATAAGATGTACCTTACAATGGACTAATTAGGACAGTAATTCAGCAGATGTTGATACCTTTGCAGGCACCATACCACATAAAATTTTTCTATTTCACAAAGAATAATACATAGAAATTCTCTATTAAACCACTTTAGATTGTTAGGAGGTAGCACTTATTCCAGCATATAAAAAAATAGAGATTAGGCATAGTTTAAACTAAAAGAAATGCAGTAAACTCCAGTATGCAGAGCACGATCATGGAACCAAAGTCGAATACAAGTGCATGGAAATCGTTGAAAAGAAACAAGAAAAAGAAATAAATTAATTCAGCTACAAAGTGATATTTTTGAATAAAGTGAGCCCTAAGGAAATCTCAATAATGATAAGGAAATGGTTTTTATCTAGTTAAGAGTTGCGGCTGTAATCAAGCACCAAAGAGAAGCAATGTAAAACATTTGCTTTGATTTCACTTTAAGAGGATCTAAAAATTTATAAAGAAGGGTAGGCAAGATAGAACTAAGAACTGGAGGCCAAATTCTTTCTCTAAGTAGCATCTAATAATAATGGGAAGATTCTGTATATAAAGAGTTTGTTTCGGAAGCTGAAAATTTTGCAGTCGTGAAATTCCTTGTGGTGTTCATTTAATGCTTGATCAAGAGTGTATTGCATAGGATCCAAATCTTCTTTCGGTGTCATTTTACTGATAAGAATCGAAAGAATATGATGTGATATGTGGTGACTGATCCAGTCATTAGAACATTAAATTGGAGTCTTTACCAACTACTTAGCAGCAACAAGGGTAGTGAAAAAATTATCTCATCCTACTATCTATCACATTTGAACTATTGTGGTGCTTTATATCCAAGTGAACCAAGGGTTGCCCCCATTAAATCAAAATGCTTAAACCCAAAGGATCATTGGATAAACTTAGCAAGGCTGGACCATCAGAGTTTTTATGGTAATGCCCTTTGTAGGAACAGATCTTGTCCCTTCATGGTCGACTTTATCCCATTTGTATGCATGATTGTGCAACCATGTTCATTGAAATATTTTCATACAATCACCTATCTAGCACCAAAAGACAAATTGTTATATATATTAGATCACAAATAGTTAAATTGCAAAAAAAGTCTTTAAACTCAAGCCTCTAGCTCTATGTCATCTCTAGATTCCTTAACACTTTATGGAAGGGTAAATCACATAAGAGACCCTAAACTTGGGCTTCCTATTCTATGTAATCTCTGGATTTCGTGAAAGTCCCAATATGCCCATCAAGTTTTTTACAGTATTCGATCCCCTAGCTTTTCCCTCATTACAACAGTTAAAAGCTAAAAACTATTTTTTATGGCAAGGGCATTGCCACCAAATACCACCCAAGTCACCTCCCTCTCCTAGGTAGACCTTCGTTGCTAACCACTACCCCTACCACCGCCCTGCCCTAACCACCCACCAAGCCTGGCTATTCCTTAAGACAAACATTAAAGCCCTTGACTGAGCATAGCCTGCATGGAGTAGAGCTCAACATTTCTTTTCTATAAACTAGGTCATTTTCATGAGGGGAAAGGGGGATGGAATAGGATGGTGGTAAGAGGGAAAGGAGGTAGTAATACACAAGTGGGGGAATAAAACTATCAGAGGAGATGGATATCTAGGAAATTGCACTAAGTTTGATCATATGTTCAACCAATTCCAAATTGGTATTAAAAACTACAAGATTAGAACTTCCCTACCAAGCTATTTCATAGGGTTAACCACATTGCTGAAAGTAGCATCACAATTTCCTAGAAAATCAAGCAAACAACTAAACTTTAATGTTCATACTAAAAGGTCTTTTGGTTAAATTTCTTCACTGGAAACAATCAGGCAAGCAGTTAAAATAATTAAAACCATTATGGTAGTGTAAATTCAGTTTCTATCCATAACAAATTACCTGTCCATTTGGTTGTTCTTATTATAGAGTGTAAAATCAACATATTTCTTAGTTATACTCCAGATAACTTGCATCATTTAAACTAGGACTGGAGTCCTTTGCCCTCTACTTAATAGTTGGATATAAGTTGCCTCCTTAACCGTAGCTCTAGAAAAGCTCTCGAGATCTCAAAAAGTTATGTAGTTCATTGCAACAATAAAGGAATTTGTCACTGCAATATGATCAAATGAACAAGCAATTTATTTGAATGTTCGCAAACGGATAAGCCTTAGCATCCACTTTACAAAGAGGCACTATAAAAGCACATGCTAACAAACAGAAGCAAGATTACACATAAAATAGAAAGATTAATACACAGAAGAGGAAGGAAACATCCACCATGTGTGCTACCCTAAGGGCGTTTGGTAGATGTACTTTGTTCTTAGATCCACAATGATGCCTTTTCCTCCATTGACTTCAAGATCATGTCTGAACAAGTAAAAAGAACTCATAGTCCACAACCTACCTAGAGGTAACATCGGAGAAGATGGCTAGATCGAGACCAATTAGCATTTGCGAGAAGACTTGCATCATCACAATCCACAACCTACCTAGGAGAGCACCTACGTTGTTGCGATCTGCCTTTGCCTCCTCCCTCCCTGCCCTCTCCGACCTCCACTCCCACTCCACCCCCACTAATGATAACGTCATCATTAACCATATTTAGCTTTATTTAGTCTTAATCCATTGATAAATGCTCCTACATAACCGCCAAGAGCCGTAATTCATTGCATATCCTTAGAGAAATGCATTAAAATAGGGGTAAAACTACAGTTTTAATAGAATATCCTGATTGCAAAGCAATCATGAGCTTTCTCAGGGGTTAATTAAAGGTTAAATGGTCATAATGTCTAGTAAGTGGGTTCATACATACATAAATGGGTTTTCATGCGTTTCGAGAATTAAATGACATCTGAAACCCTAAAAATAGATCTGCTTAATTAACTGAGGTTTTGGTTAGGATAAAATTCACCTAAACCTTTTAAAAATCATGGAAAAATATTCTCTAAGGTTTGGTATGCTTGCTTTAACCATTGGAACCCAATTTGACCTAAAATAGAGTCTCAGACGGAAAGTTACCCTAATTTGGATTTCTACATAATTTACCTAGTTGAACTTGGTCAAAACCAAAATCCGACTTCACCATCAGATTCCTTCGGTTCAAATTAGGTTTGTACCAAAATTTGGGTGCAATCAGAGATCATCTTGACCTAGTTTTCGTTTTGGTCTAGTCTAAGTCTTTTCTCTTACACACATGCCCCTAACTTTTAAATTCTTTGCAAATAGCCCCCCAACTTTGTCTTCTTCTTCACCAACAAGTCCCCGCCATCTTCAACTCCTAAACCTACTTCACTGGCGACCTTTGATTGGAGAGTTCTCCCTGATTATTTGACGAAACCCTTCCAAATTTGGAAGAACTCCTAAGACAATCTCCTTCCATTTGAGCCATTCATTGGGCTCTAATTCCTACTCAAAACTTCATATGAACCTTTCAAAGGTTCGGGTTTCCTTCTTTTCCAAGTTTCTGTGCTTCCAAGCTTGGAACGACCATTTAACACCTATAAAAGCATGCCTATTGCAAGGCCGTGCTCTTTAGCAAGGTTTAGGGCCAAAAACCTCTTCCTAACCCTACCTCCGATCCCTCTCCAACCGAGCTCCGACGAGCTTCTTCAACCTCCTTCTTCCAGCCATTAGACGGTCAAATCAAGTTGTCTATCATCTTCCTCATCTTCCTCCGCCTCTCACCGGCCAAAACAAAGGCTCCCAGACCTCATTCTTCCTCTCAGTCCCCCTCCGAAGATCTTCACCTTCCACGGCGCCAACGAGCCACAACCAGTGCCAATCCTACCTCCTTTGTCCCCTTAGACTAGGTAGTTAGGTTCTTTTAGAGTTCTAAGTTAATTTTCCTATCCAAAAACCTAAAAATACCCCTTGACGCACACACTCACCGTCATCTCTCCCATCTCCGACCTCTTCTCTGGCAAGGTCATCCGCTTGCTACACCCATCCATCCACCTCAACAACACTCCCACAAGCTCTGCCACCTCACCACAACCAAAACCCCTCTCTTATCTTGCCATTCCATCCACCCAAACACGTCACCGAACAACCCACCTTCGCACCACATATTTCGCGTTCACCCAACCTCCACAGATCTCTCATAGCACACCACCAACGCCCTCGCCGCTCCCTTGCAAAGCTTCTGAGCTGGTTTAAGTTGGACGAAAGGCCGTGCTCTTGTTTTCAGGTGTTTGCCCCTTCGCCACCATTGCCAAAGCTTCTTCGAAGAACTCCAGAGAGTGTTCTTGCGACCCCGCTCCCAGGTGCTCACTCCAGGTGACGCGGAATCACCTAAGGCATCTCCCCAGGTGGTCAATTGAGGACGCCAACCGCAACTACATTCGTAAATTGGAGAAGGTTCCATTAGCAGTGCACATGCGAAGAAGCAGTGGGATTTAGTCCCACATCATTAACGAAGGAGCACACAATAACAAATAAATTGATTTTGTGTTTGGGGCTTATCGCCTCCAAACACGAGGTGAGGTCCCTTCACCTTACTCGCACCCGACCCGACTACCTAGACCTATCACTCCTCGCTCATCACCACCCCCAGTGAGCCTAGACCTGGGTACGAGATCCGATTACCCGATTAAATTGGATATCAGAGAGAGAAGAGACGAGGATGGAAAGATAGAGAGAGCAGGGGAGGGTGGGTTTTGCTTCAGAGAAGAAAGATTGACACTTAGCCACTGTGAGAAGAAAAAGGGAAGAAAGGAAGAGAAGAGGAAAGGTTATAAAGAAGACAGAAGAGGAAAGGCAAAGAAAGAAGAAGAAGACTTAAAGATAGAAGAAAGGAAAAGAAGGGGCCAGGCCAAGAGAAGAGAAAGGAAAGAAAGAAGGCAATAAAAGAAAAGAAGAGTACTGTAGCAAAGAACATTTAAGTCATCTAATTCTCAAATCAGACGTCTGAGTATTGTTCATTTATTTAACATCATTTGAGTAATTGATATATATATGTGCTTAGGCTAATAATTGGTGATCTAAATCACCATTATTTTGTCTTAGTTATCTTTTTGGTATCTTAAACTCTTGAAATACTTATATTATTCATTGAATATCTAATATGACAGATTAGCATTTCATTGAATGTCATTATTGGCTTATTGCTGTGCTTATTTTAATTAAAGATTAGCATGTGAATTCCTATTTGCTCCCTATGTTCGACCCCGAACTTCATTTCTAGATATCTAAGTTTATAAATTTTATTTGTTGAGAGATCGATTGAGGATTTTGCACTACAATGATGATCACTTAATCTTAATCCTCTCTAGATCGCTACAACACCCACCCTCACCACCTCCTCTTTGACCGCATCCTCCCTAATTCCAAGTCCAACGCTACCCTTGCAATCGCCCTCACACCCCATGCCACTGCCATCAACTCCTATCGCGCAAAGAGCCTCAATAAGACTATTGAGATTGCTAATGATCCAATAATAGAGGAAGAAAGGAGCGAACTTGTTACCGACGATAGCGTGGAGGAGGGAGGTCAAGTGGGTGGGAGGAGGGTGGTGAGAGGGAGGATAGGGGGGCAGGGATGAGGTGGAGTTGAGGGTTTTAAGGGAGAGGGGATGGTCGGGGAGGTTTAGAGGGGTGGCATGAAAACACTAGCTTTTGGTCATAGTTTTAAAAATTGCTACCAAAGCCTTCAGGCACGGTTCTAGGTAGAATTGTGACCAAAAGGTCATGGCTTTGGTCATGGTTTTAAAAATCATGACCAGAAGTCCTTTGTCATGACTTTACAACAATGACAAAATGTTTGGTTCATAACTTGTCTCTCTCACCTGTTTGGTCACGGTTTCACCTAAAATCATGACCATAGATTACTTTCTGTCACGATCAAATAACCATGACCAAAACTAATTTTTTAGTAGTGCAAGGAAACAAATTTGCAAGCTTGGTTTGGACTATTAGAAGATCGATGCATGTTCGAATAACTACATTCATTTCAGAAATGAATTCGCAAACTTGAGTAACTATCCCAAATGTGGACATGAGAGATATAAGGGAGGTAAAAATGAAAGTAAGACGAAACAACCTCAGAAGGTTCTTCATTACTTCCCACTAACACTTAGGCTTCAACGCCTTTTTATATTAACTAAAATTGCACGATGGATGACATGGCACCAGGATTCAAAATCTCAAGATGGAAGAATACATCATCCTATTGATTCAGAGGAGAGGAAGAGATTTGACGAAAGAAATAATTCATTCACTTTAGAAGCAAGGAACGTGCAGTTGGGTCTTGCAAGCGATGGATTCAATCCATTTAAGAGTATGTACCCGTCATACTCTATATGGCCAATGGTAATGGTCACTTATAACTTACCTCCCTAGTTGTGTATGAGATCATCATTCATGATGCTGACCCTATTATTCCTCGATCCAAAACAACCAGAAAATGCAATAGATGTTTATCTCCAGCCATTAATCGATGAACTAAAATAGTTTTGGTACACTGGTTGAAGACGTATGAAGCAGAAAAGAAAGAATTTTATAATATGCATGCAGCACTATTGTAGACCATAAATGATTTCCCAGTGTACGCAAATTTGTCAGGTTGGAGCACTAAAGGAAAGCTTGCTTGCCTAGTCTGTATGAAAGATACTCATCACCTACGACTATCGGAAAGTAAGAAATTCTGTTACTTAGGGCATCGTAGATTTCTACCCTTTGAACATAGATGGCGAACGTCACAGTTCAAGGGTAAATTTGATGGTAGGACGTGTCGATATTCAAAGAAAAATCCAAAGAATAAACTTAGTATAGATTCTATCAGGTTGCCGGGTCAGGTTATAATGGAGATATTACAAGAAATGGGTGAGATATGGTTGGGTCAACCATTCAAACAAGACCAGATGGCCTTGAGAAATTCTAGGTTTCGAAAGAAAAGCATTTTCTTTATGGAGCTACCATACTAGAAAGATCTTATAATACATTATAATTTAGAAGTTATGCACATCGAAAAGAATGTGATGGATAGCATCTTAGACGTATTAAATTTGACCGATGATCCAAAGGACACGGTGAAAACAAGAAAAGACATGAAAAGTTTGGGGATACGTCCAGAGTTGCATATTCATGAGAAGGATGGCTACTTCTTACCTACTATTTATATCTTGAATCAGGACCAGATGAGTAGACTATTATTCTTCTTAAAAGAAATTCGACTGACAGATGATTTTTCATCATAGTTTTCTCGTTGTGTGAATGAAGCACAGAACAAGATACTGGCTTGAAAAGTTATGGCTCCCATATTTATATGCAAGTATTATTTCCACTGGCGATATAGGAGATAATGCCTAAGCTAGTTGATTCATTCACAAAGATGAGCAAATTTTTCAAAGCTGTTTGTTCAAAGACGCTACAAAATGATACGTTGGATCACTGGGATAAACAAATAGTCATTACTCTCTGTAAGATAGAACAGATTCTTCCCCCAGCCTTCTTCGAGGTAATGGTTTATTTCACATTGCATCTTACAAATGAAGTGAGAATCGGTGGTCCTATACAATTCAGTTAGATGTATCCTATGGAGCAATCTTTTTAAAAACTTAAAGATTATGTTTTGAACAAGGCAAAACCAGAAGATTCAATTGTATAAGGTTATCTAATGGAGGATTGTATAAATTTTACCTCCATGTACATGAATGAAACAGACAACCGCTTTAATAAACTTCAAAGGAACTATGAGGGGGAATACAATAACAATGATGAAGAATGTTTATCAATTTTTGATATTAGAGGAAGGTCGATTCTTTATATAAAGTACAAGGCAATTCCAGAAAATGACAGACGTTGAGCACATCTATATATTTTAAAATAAATTCTTCATCCTACTTGTTTATCTTATTGAATGAATGCAGGTTTATAGGAAAATTTCAAATTTTAAGGGGAAATTCTACCAAAATTTTTAAAAATTCTTTAATGTTAAAATTAGAATACTATGACAAATAATGACAAATAGACTATGTTAAAAATTCTTTAAAAAGTTAGAATTTTTTAAAACCATCCAACAAGCCAAAATTCAAGTTTTTTTTTTCTTTTTCATATTTGACATCCTCCTTGAAATGTTAACACATACTAAAAAGTTAGCTCATATACACCAATTACAACACATCATCCTCCTATCTTATCAAAATCAAGTTAATTAAAGTATCACAAATGTATGGTTGAATCCAAGATTTATTTTATACTCACTATAAAAAATTTGACGTACACTGACGAGCAGACTACAACAACGTTCCAAGTACATTGTTGTTTGTCTCCCTTGAAAGGTCACTAATTTCCTTTATTTTTTTCCTTCCTCTTTTCCTTTTTTTTTTATCCCTCCTCCTCCCTCCATCGATTTATCTTTTCCCATCCAAAACCTAAACCCATGCAACCCTCCTCTTCAAGCTGACGCTCTTCAACCCCTGCCGTTCACACCCCCTTCAACATGCGAGGACCTCCTACGTGCTTCAACCCAACACCCCTTCCTCCCACCGGGCACGCACACACATTTGACGCCTCTCCCCTTCCGCCCGCCAATGCCTTTCCGCAGTGCCTGCAATGTCTCCACCAATGTCTGAATTATAAGAGTAGGTCTCTCCCGCTCTTCCTTGCATTCCTTACATAACTCTTTAGATTTTTCTTAGGTCTGTGTGGATCTCTCTTCGATCTCTCTCTCTAATCTATCCATCTCTTGATCTCTCACTCTCACAAGTAAGATCTCTCGGATCTGATCAAACTCACTCGGATCTTAAGGATGGGATCTCTTTCAAATCTTTTACTTGGTTAAGGTTTGAGATCAAACCTGTGGTCAGATCTACAATCAAGATCTCCCACTCGATCTCTCTCGGTATATGTGTTGATCATTCTCACAAGGTGTTTAGCAAAATGCTACGGCGAGAGGGAGGGTCGAGATGGTGCGGGCCAAGTGTTTGATGAAATGCTGCAATAGGGGTAAGGTGTGAAGTGGTGGTGAAGGTATGAGGTGATATGAGAATGAATATGGATCCCTAAGATAGCATCCATCATTTAACAATCCTAAACCACAAATTTGATTTGAATTCAATTATCCTCATATAAAATCTAATCCATGAGATGTAAATTTGCCCTAATCAGAGTTCGTCCAAAAAATCATTTGTTTTTCACGTAAATCACATTTTTCCACTTTCCTTTCTACTAAATCCTAGTATTTCCTTATTCTATTAATCTTTCTTCTTTTTCCATGAGTCATGTACGGTTCCCTTGTTTCCTTAAATTCTTCTCTCCCTCCTTTCCTTTAATCTCCCCCACCCAACTCCTTTCTCATGACAACAAGACATCTATAGTGTCAGCTAGGGGATCGGCTTCAACATCCTGTTCACAGTGATGGCTATCTTGATGTTCCTCTTCCTTTTGGGCACCAAAATGTATCGGTATTACTTGGCCATTACCAACAAAAACCCTCTTGTGAGGATTGCGGATGGGGTTGGGGCACTATGGAGGAGCGCAAGAGCTTGTTGTTCATAGGAGAAGATGAGTCCAACAGATGAGAGTGAGATGGAAATGGGCATCAATTGACATTCAAGGTAATTAATTAATTAATTAATCACATTCAGTTTGCTTAGTAGAGTTCTATTTGGCTGATGATTAGTTGCTTGATAGAGTGGATTCTTGTCAGTCTTTAATCATCACTTTGCAGTATGCTTATAAGTATGTGAGTTTGCTTTTTTATTATTTAAAAAGATTGAATAATTATTAATTTTCTCATTTAGATAAAAATTGTTTCATATGTCGACCCAAACATATGAAAAATAAAAAATTAGAAACATAAAGGCTGTAAGGCTGGAATTAGTATGGGGTCAATATGCATCAAGTACTAAACATAAAACATACTCCTATTCAAAGGGAAGGAAAATCATGAATAGATTGTGCTTTCTCTATTGAATCGCACATCTTGATTTATGCTACTTTCTCTTATTTCATTAATTAAAACTCATCACTACTTGAAATTGTTGGTGCTAGAGCACCACGATCATTTATTTTGATGATAACAAAACACGTGTCTTATTAACATTTACTTTTGAGTCCTAGTTTTCAGGTCAAATTGCAAATGGAGACAGGTGTTTAAACGGAGTTTTAGCTCGCATCCATGGCAGATTGGAGGAGCTGGACAGAGGCGGAGGAGCATCACAAGGAGCGAAAGCTTGAAGATGGAAGGACAAGAAGAATAGGATAGATTTCTGTTTATCTTTTTCTATGTACTTTTGTCATTATATTCTTGCTCTTTTTATTTCTTAGAATATCTGTTAAAGAACCTCAAAGGATCCTTAAAGTAGTCATAGGAACACCTGCACTACCCTAGGATACTTAGGTTTTCTATAGAGAACTTAGAAAATCAAAATAGGAATCAGACAGCCTTTTCAAACGTCTAATCTGAATTTCAGACATTTGATAAAAACTTTTAAGATGTCTGACTATTGACTCAGACGTCTGATTATTTAGGCTGGACTTAGTTAGTTCTGTCTGATGAAATCAGACGTCTAGACCTTAGTCCAGACGTCTTAGGAGACGTCTGATGCCTTTGCCAGACGTCCAATTAGTGGACCGTTGGCTTCCTTAACAAACATTGAGGAAATGATCGTTAGCCTTGTATCAGACATCCGTAGAGGACCCCAGACGTCTGACACATTATCGTTTTGCCTCGACTGACCCAAAATCTTCCTTCAGAGATTTTATAGCCGTTAGACTCGTTGGGAATCCATTTCCAAAGAACAAATAGGTTTCCAGACGTCTAGACCTTGTGCCAGACGTCTTGTGTGTCGATTGATGGACATACACCAGAACCCTGTTTAAGTCTGATTCAAGTCAGGAAGGAAACCGGCCTAAAACCAGACGTCTGACTTAGTTCTCAGACGTCTTAAACGAGTTTTCCAAACGTCTGATACCAGGACCAGATGTCTAATGACCCTATCAAAATCATGATTAATTCTGACTATGGCCTGATTCTCTTTGGCTTTGCACCCAACAGCTATGGAAGCCTTCCAAGGCCTTCCAAAGCCTTCCTAGGGCCTCTATAAATAGAGGAGGACCCCTTGTCTTGTAAGAAACACCAAGACACACTAAGCAAACCACTTTCCACATCTTTTGTATCCAAGAGGAGTAGTTGAAGCTCTATCTCTCCAAGCATCTATTTCATATCTAGAGAGCTTCATCCCTTTGCGCACCTACTCTCCTTTTGCAATTACGAGAGCGACAAAGCACCGCCGCGTGGTTCCCGCACCCGTGTCGTCACTTCGACGCACTTCCACCAAAGGGAAGTTTCCTAACTCCTATAGAAGCTAGGATTAAATATTTGAGGCTCTATAGGATTGTTGTACTTTATATTATCTTTGGTTGGGTATTCGCTTTGCGAATTCTCGTCTCCTTCGCGAGAGAAATTCCTTCTTGTGAATAGAAGGGGTGTTGAGGTACACTAGATCTAAGTAGTATGGTTGTAATTGAGGTTCAATCACCCTCGTTTAAGTGACTGAGTTTAGTGGATTTGATCGACTAGGACGATCGAAAAATCCTAACTCGAGAGGGTTAGGTGGTGGTTTTCACCCGATTTGGGTTTCCACCTAAAAATACTTGTGCCTTTTGTGTGATTGCTTATTTTTGTGAGATTGGCTATTTGAATTCCACACTTTATAATATGTCACACATATCTCACGCCCTCCAAGTAGGGAATCACAGAAACTATATGTAAGAAAGGTTTTTTTTTAAAGGACTTGTTATGGCGGTCCTGTTTTCCCACTTCGAATGATTGAGCAAGTTGTGATGTATTTTGCGAGTTTTAACTTTGCTTTAAAAGCTGGCTGGCCTGGCTATTTTGGCACAGTGGATTTCAGTTGGAATAATTTGACTGCCTGGTCTGGTTTTAAAAACATTGATTATAATTTGAAGAAGTATTTGCAAGATTTAAGGAATTGTAGCCATTTAGATAATTAGGCATGAAAAGTCTTTTAATGCAATATGTTTTTAAGATTTTCATGTCTTGATGGCCTAGCTTTTACTTTTCCATCTTTATCTAGTATCTTCTACTTTAAAGATTATGAAATTTTGTCTTTGTTTGTATGTTTTGCTTTAAAGATTCTCCACTGATCTTTATTCTTCCTTTCTCCTGGTGAACTTCAATGCTCAAAATTTATTCATCGATCCAACGACAAGAGCTATTGGGTTCACTTTCAATCCCCATCTTATTCGTAACTCAGTTCCTCCATTGGTAAGATTATATCTTGTGATTTTTTCCCATTATGACTATGATTTATTATCTTGCAAAGTTTTTGGTTGATGTTGATTTATTGTTTTGATTGTTGGGATATAGTATGTTAAAACTGAGATGTTTTTGATGATTCAAGGATTGTTCGAATCGATAAGGGAATCGGGCTTTTGCTTGAGATTCCTTCTTCCCCAGAAGTGTCACCTGCATACATTAGCGTATGTTCCATAAGGAACTATCCTGATTTGATTTCTTATTATGACTTTTTCTTCAACGTTGGTTAATGGGACATTATGCAATTGGGAAAAACAATGATCCCTGCAGAGGCTTGATGCTTCTGATGAGGAAGTTCAGAGGTTGGAGAAAAGGTTTAAAGAAGGCACTCATGTTCGTTTCCGTGTTATTGGAGTTTTGCATTTGGAGGGGCTGGGAATTGGCACCTTAAAGGTGGTTTTCCCTCTTCCTGATCTCCAATTTAGTATATATTCAAGTTGCCCATTATATTGCCACTATCTAGAACAAGTATTACAAGTCATGCCTCGCCTGAAGTGCACTACTCTTTCTTCTCTTCAGCTATTGAGCAAATATTGCCTATATCTAAAGGTGTAGCTTTTTTTCTTTTATGGAATAGGATGGTTTAGATAACTGCCTTCCACTACTATGAAGGCTTCATCTTTTGAGGGATCGATTTTTACTCACGAAGATGTTAAACCTGGTATGCTGGCTAGGGCCAAGGTCATTGCAGTGGAAAATCGTGGTGCAATTGTGCAATTCCCTAGTGGTGTTAAAGCTTTGTGTCCGATGTCACACATGTCTTTATTTGAAATAGATAAACCTAGCAAAAAGTTTAGGGCAATGCCATGATTAATTTTGCCTAATTTTTTTTAATTGCTTAGTTGAAAGTCTCTTTGCATTTCGAGTATACCCTTTTTCTCAAGGTAAACAATTAAGAATAAAGTAACCACAGTCAAAATACAGCACCAAGTCAATAGACTCGATATTGCCCAAATCGCAAGAATCATGAATCAAAACAAAAATCGTCGTATCAATTTACAAAGAGAAATACACATACACGATTAACTGGCTCCTTCCTTCAATCCTGTCTCTACTAATTCCAAGGATTCAAGGCCTTCTAACTATCAAGCGACATCCCTCTTTACTTTTATCTTATTATTTTCTTCCATTCTCTTTGATTTGCTGATGTGTTCTCGTAGCAGGTCGTATGAATAGCTAATCTTGGCATTACTCGCTTTACTATGTACTTATATTTTGTTTGGCTATTTGCCACCAGCATCAATCATAAAGCTGCAGCCAAACTTCATCCTTTTTTAGTAAAGAACCCAATCCAAATCTTGAGCAGGATGACCATGGTGACTCTCACATACCATGGTTAATGTACACTGACTGCATAGAATGAACTCGACAATAGTTTTTCGATCTATACCTTCTTATCATCCACCATGCTGCTTCCATGTGCAGTTGTCTCCGTCCACACCCATAATCCATATGTGTTCCCAAGATATCCACATCTCAACTCCATCAGCTCCGTGCCCTTCTGTGCCTTCTTTGTTGCCTCCGCTACCATCTCCTCTACCTGAGATGGGACCTTTGGGGATAGCTTATCCTCCTTGAGGAGGGTGGCCTAACAACCGAAATAAGAGGGCAGGCAGGCGTTTAGCACTAACCTCTACAAGGTGGAGAATTGGATAAAACGTATCCACCTCTTCGTTCAATAATTATCTCTTTTTTCGTAGTTTTAGATTAGTTTTCTCAAGGTTCACTTGACTATGGTTAGGTGTGTCCAAAGTCGAACAAATCAATTCTGTTTGGCTGTCAAGTCTTATAACTCTACACTATGAGAGACAATAACATTACTTTGCATTAGTGGCATATAGAAGCACTTAAATTTTTTGGTTTTATTGGTAGCAATTGATTTCATTTCATTTCAATAACTTATAAATAGTTTCTTTTTTTTTGGTTATCTGTGATATTGATAATTCAATTCTTTACTAGGTTATCTCATTACCTTGACAATTGTTTTGAAAAATACATGCAGGCATGGTGAGAATTTTGCACGTAAAGATATCAGGAAGTACTTTTAGAAGGTCAAAAATGCCTAGGAAGCTCATAAGGCTATTAGGCCAATAAGCATACAGAGGTTGACATGTAATAATATTCAGTTTAGATGTCTTACTAAGCTATATGTACTTATGGTTATTTTTGTTAAATCTGGGTGCTTAGTTTCCTATCTGAATTATAGAGTTATGCATGAGTAATTGAATGTTGATAAATTGAGTATTTTTGAAGCTTTAATAACTCTATATATATATATATATTTTTTTTTTTTTTTTTTTTTTTTTTTTTTTTTTTTTTTGAGAGGGAGTAACTCTATATTGTTGTCCTTAGCTGATTCACATTTACCAGATTCAGGGATTAACAGGGTCTAGATGTTACCTTGATTGATAGGGGAATTAACCTAAAAATTTGTATTTATATAAACAAAGTGAACTTTTTTATGACATTTATATAAATATGGATTTTCTTATGACTCTTGGTGTAGTTGGTATTTGCCCTACATTTCTGCTACATCTCATATTTCAATAATGATTTTCCCTTCCTAGTGGTTTTTATATATTTGGAGAGTAAATTAGTCATAAATTGTTAATCAGTGGAATCTTTCTTTGTAGATATGTGGCTAAATCGAATTTGGTTAGATATGCAAAAATAGTTATGCAATTGCATGATAAAACAACAAGGGATGTGGCTCTATAATGCAAATGGATAACTATATGTTCATCTTTCCCAAAAAAATTGCTTTCTATGATCTATGAAATGGTTCCGTTTTATGATTTTGTTGTAGTGTAGTTTGTATTAATTTAGGCTCATGAAACATGAATAGCACCGGTCTAGTGGTAGAATAGTACCCTTCCAAGGTGCAGACCTGGGTTCGATTCTTGGCCGGTGCATCTTTTCTTTAGTTTTAAGTTAAAGCATTCATTTTTTAATCTTTATGCTTCATGAATTTCTTTATTGCAAAACAAAATGGGAGGTTGTTCAAGGATGCAATCATAAAGTGCAACAGAATTATAAATAATTACATGATGCTAGTTTCTTTCATGTGTCATGATAGTCATGCAACTTGTGTTTATGTAGGCAAATTATATCATCATTTTTTTTAAAAGGGGTATAACATGCATCATATTTAATGATTTGCAGTTGTGCATCACCTCAAGTTAATCAAGAACCTTTGCAAGTTGCTCAAGATCTCATAGTTGAGGTACCTAGAGTAATTAGAAGAAAACCCAAGGAGGGCTTACATTTTGATGAACAACTTTTAGGATAGAAGCTACTTGTACCTTCTAGCCTTAGGCTAGAATGTTGTCTACCAATTTACAAGTGTATAAAGCATGTTCGAAGGATACTTGTCGCTGATGTCATTTATAATGCTTGTAGACATAATTTCCTTTTAGAATTATATGAAAAAATTATTCTATTGGATATGAATCAATGATTTATAAATAATTTAATTTGTTATTTCAAAGGTCATATCTTGTATATTTTTCTTTAATCCTACTTGAATAAAGGTAAACATTGTTGTTGATGATGATGTAAGATATTGCAGGATCGTAAAATTGAATAGGATACGGTAGTTAAGACCTTCATATCTACACTGACGAATCTAGTAACAAATAGTCATGTTAGTATTATGTTTTAAATAAAATTGGAGTTATTGCCTATAGTGACAGTCTTATTGACATTTTTCATCCTACACCGATGGATAAAATTGTCGCTATTGCTACTATCACCAAAATTGGATAGCTTTGGAAATGCGATCGTCGTAACTATACATGCAACACCGACGATTTTTACTGCCAATAAAGGTTACAGCGACGCCTCTTAAGACAACACCCCATTTAACCATTAGAATAGCTCTTTGTACCTATAGTGACGATCATTTCAACTTATACTGACGATTACTAACCGTCAATGTAGGTGTAGACTATTGTTGTGACTTGGTATAAAACAATGTCAAAAGGTTTGGGAAGACAATCAAATACAGAATCACCCAAAAAATGTCTACCAAGGGAAAAACAGATAAAAGCCAATCTTTGAGCTCTAGATCATTAGTAAGGACTCATAAAAACATCCCTGAAAGTTTCTTAGTATAACAATTAGCACATACAAAATACGCTAATATTGGCCCCAAATGTTGTTCCTAACTAAAGAACACTAAATAGTTTAAAAAACAAACAACCCCTTCTATAAGAAGATGCTTACAACTCCATCTGTTGTAATTTTCTAATGACACTGGGTCTAATTGTACATGGTAGTCTATAAAGTCTTTCCTTGTAATTTTTTTTAATGTGGGGTGTGCCCACTTTCATTTTAATATGGAAGTTTATAGAGAAACCTTCGAATTTAAGGGGAAACTTTGACAAAATTTTTAAATATTTTTTTAATGTTCACCAAACTTTTTTCATTAATGATCTGTATATTAATGATTTTTAATTGTATTAATTATTACATTTATTTTTTGTTACATACGAAGGAGTTTAGGAAAAAACCCAAAAAAAAGGGTTCCCCTCAGACACAACCAACCACTCAGCCTAAGTTGTCTCCTCAGGCTCAGCCACCCCTTAGCACTAGGCTCCCCCCAGTCAAGTTTCGTACGACCTGGGGACCTGGCACGTTTACTATATGCATGGGGGAGGGGGAAGGGAAAAGGGGAGGGGATTGCTCCTACTTTGCCAGAGCGAGTAGAGGATAATCCAGATTGTGGAGCATCAGATGAGGAGGACGAAGATGAGAATGATGACGTGGAGGGAGAGGAGGGAAAGGAGGAGGAGGGAAAGAAGGAGGCGGAGGATAATGGTGAGGAGTACGTCCCCAATTCATGTAGATCCCTTAATGGCGGGCACAAGTACTGGTAAGAACTCATATACCTTTAAGAAGTAAATTACTTATATATTTTAAAGTTTATTATAACTTCAGAAATATGTAATGAACATGATTAATGTTTACGTAGGTAAAGTAAGAAGAGGATAGGGGAAGACAAAGAATATAGACCTCCAATGTGTCTCCTAGGGCCTGAGAATAACGATCATACTTAGAACCATAGGGGAGGCGGAGAATTACCCTTGCTTCATCAGTTGAGTGGGCATAATGGTTAAGTCCACTGTGCCCATTTGCTACTTCAACTGAAGGAAGGTGCCCATAGAGTTGAAGAGACAGCTCCTTCAACAATTGGAGGAAATTCCATGTATCTTAAATATTTCTTTTATAACTTTATCTTAAAATTATCATCAAATAAGATTGATATATTTGTTTTAAAATAAATATAGGCGAGTTACGATTGGGGTGACGACCCCACCCTATATATCCTTAACTACGCCGCCAAACTCCATAGAGATTGGAGGATAGAGAGCAAGAGAAAGGCAACAATTTTTAAACATTTACATTTTTATTACGTACATAATTTCATATATTATTTCTAACAATTTATATTTGGTATTTAATTTTTTTCAAACTACAGTTCACCCAAAGAGGCAATGGAGAATTGTCCTCCTGATATCATACCTGAATATTGGAAGTAGGCATGTGAGCATTGGCTAGATCCCAAGGTGGAGGTTAGTCATCGATTAAAAATGATTCTATTAATTTCATATATCTTAAATTCATAAAAAAAATTATTGTATATGTTAATTTAGACATATATATTTTTTTATTACAGGAGCAAACAAGCAAAAATAAGGCCAATAGGGCCAAAGCTCCGCCATAGATCTATTATTTAGGTCGAAGGAGCATCGAGACAATTAGGAGCTATTATGTAAGTATTATAACTACTTCTCATTTGAATATTACTTAATTTATAAGTTATCTTAATATAATTGTATCATTTTCATATTTTCAATCCCCTACACATGATGGGAGGGAGATGAGTAAAATGGATATCTACGAGGTCACCCACAGTAAGGCTGTAGCTGAGGGTTCTTGTAAGTGAATTCATGAGACATACCAGGAGAGACACGTAAGTTTCCTAAACTCAAAATTTATAACATTGTGTATATATATTATAATAATATTTTTTAATACATTTAGGAGAAAATGGTACACTTGGTGCATCCCCCCACTAACGAGACCTTCGATAGCATCCAACAGCCTCTGGATCCAAATGAGGCATTTAGGAGAGTAATGCCACCATACCACGATGGTTTTGTTCGTAGTGCGAGAAGGGCACACACCTTGTCTAGCTAGCATGGGAGGAAAGGTGCCATATCATTTAGTGTCATCGATTAGCTGCATCAAAAGATTGACACATTATAGAGACAAGAGGAGGAGAGGGAGAAGAGAGAGGCCGATATGAAGAATCAAATGGATGCCATGTAGTTACATATGAGTAGGACAAATGATAAGATCGAGATGCTTCTAACCCTTCTTCTAAAGAAGGGTTAGTCATAGCATCCGTCTTCATTAGATCCCAGCATCCACAGACGAAACGATGACGACATGGGTGGTGCAGGTGGAGTTGGTGGCATCAGGGCAGCAGCATTTTGATTTTTATCCATTTCCTTTTATTATGTTTTCATTTTACCCTTTTTATGTAAATATTTCATTTTCAAACATTTTTTGTACTAGACTTTGTATTTGTGAAATATAAACTTCTCTTTATTTTCATTAGCTATTTTTGTATAAAAGCAAGTCTTTTAAGTGGGTTTAGTAAGTCTTTCCCATAATTTTCACATTAAAAAAAAAATCCTACATACGCCATTAGTTTTGGAAAAAAGTGACAGCATTAAAGTTTAATTGAGATAGCGAATATTGTACATTTGCTGTCGCTTATTTTAAAAAGCGACCGCAAAAAAGAGATATTTGACGTCACTTAAGAAAGGGCACATAAAGGTGAGAAAAAGTGATGTAAAAATGCCATCACTTGTTTTATACGCGACAGGAAATCCAATTTTTGTTGGTTCTCAAATGACATCGAAATATCCAATCCATCTGTTGGTCGAACAATATTTCGTCGTTAGATGTTCCTTGTAACCGATAGGAAAAAGAAACAACGACACTACTAACGACTTCACTTAATGGCGTCGGTTACATGGGCTTTGCCGTCAGTTGAGTGGAAATTGTTGTAGTGCACTCTAAACAGGCTAGTTTTTTCATCCTACATCACCTTCCTCCAAAGAAAAGAGATCTAGGTGCTCCCTTGATTTCTTGTGTCATTGAGGCTTATACTTTTGATCGAGCACTATTGGATGTTGGTGCATCCATCAACCTAATCTCGACCACTTTGTATGAGAAGTTTGGATTAGGTGAGCTTAATCTCACCTCAATAATGCTCCAATTAGCCGATCGTTTGGTCACCACTCCGAGGGGTGTTATTAAGGATGTGATTGTTAAGGTCAAGGACTTTATTTTCCTGTCAATTTTCTAGTCCTTGATATGGATGTATCGAAGGAGTTGAAAAACACACCCATTATTCTGAGGCATCCATTCCTAGCTATGGAAAAGGTTAACATCAATTGTAAAAATGGTAGCATGGAGATCGCCTTTGGGGATAGAAAGTTACAATTTGATATCTTTAAGGCGATGAATAAATTGGAGGATTGTGGATATGTAGATGAACTTGATAACACTGATTATATTGTTGAGGAATGCATGTCGATTAATGTGATTGAGGAACTGATTGGAACACCATCATGAGCCCTAACTAACTCATTTTGACCCAATGAAGTCAATAAATGCTCCTACATAACCAACTGAAGATCATAATTCATTGCATAACCTTTCTGAGAGAAACATAAGAAATAAGGGGTAAAACTGTAATTTTACCAATACAGTACAACCATGGATTTTCTCAAGGGCTAAACAAAGGTCAAATGGTCTAAATAAGATAACAAGTGAGTTGGATTAGATAGAAAAGGATTTTTTCATGTTTTGTGAATTAAATGACTTCTTGAAATCCTAAAACCAGACCCACTTAATTAACCAAGGTTTTGTTCAGGATAAAATTCACTTAAACCCTCTAAGAATCATATAAAAATATTCTTTAAGGTTTAGTACCTTCAATTTGGCCATTAGAACCCATGTTGACCTAGAATGGGGTCTCAGATAGATATTTGCCCTAATTTAGATTTTTACATAAATTACCCAGTCAAAAGTGGTCAAACCCAAAATCCAACTTCACCATTGGATTCCTTAGGTCCAAATTATGTTTATACCAAAATTTGGACCCAAAATGAGTTTGCCTTGACCTACTTTGCAAAAAGGTCCTATCTGATTACATTTCTACCCCTAACTTTCAAAAATCCTTGCATTTAGCCCCCTAGCTTCTTCGTCATCTTCACAAGTAGGTCACTCCGCCATTATCGTGGAGGAAACCTACTCCGGCGACCTTTAACTTGGAATTTCTCCTTGATTGCTCAGAGAATCTCTTCCAAAATTGGAAGGGAGATCCTCTGAGAAATTCCCGCCAATATGAACCCATCTTTGAGATCTGATTCCCTCCCAATCTCTCATGTGAACACATGAGAGATTTAGGTATCCTAACAGTTCCCATCTCCGGCAACCTTCCAAGCTCGGGAAGCTTACTTCCCAAGCCCAAACCGACCTTCAGAGCCCTATTTAAAGAAGCCCAAATCACACCGACTTCTCTACGCTCGAATTCGGCCGCAAATACCCTCAATTCTTCTCTTCCCCTCACGGTTGAAGGCTCCTCAACGTCCGGTGACCTTTCCTGCCCTTTCTCTTCATTTAACCTCCATACCTACGGCGGATTCCTCCTCCCTACCTTCATCCACGTCTCGCTGTACCGCAGGTGCCACCTCCTCCATCCTTGTCGTTCCTAGCTCATCGGAGCCGCCTTCATCTCCAGCGTCGGCCACACCAGACCCAACATTCTCACTACCCCCCTTCGTCCCTTGACTTCCCAACTAAGTTTCTTATCCCCACTACTTTCTTCTCCTTCCTTTCTTTCCAAAATTGACCACTACCGCCCCTCGCACCTTCATCTCCTCCATCTTCGGCCACCACCTCCGGCGAGGCCATCCCACCTCCACAGGCCACCAAAACACTCGCTGACCATCGCTACACCTTCACTACACCTCACTGAGCACTTCCCCTCACTTTACTCATCGCGCCACTCACCAAATCACCCCCCGAACACACCTACTCACATGCACACAGTCTACGCTAGGCATGCACTCACGACCATTGCCACACCACGCCACCACCCCCAGCACATTCGCCGTGCTCTGGTGATCCTCCCTGAGCGATTTACCATAGCCGTGAGGCCGTTCTACTGATTTCAGGTATAGGCCTTGGCCGCCATTGGCAAGCAAGCTTGAAGCTTGCTTGAAGCTGCTCCAAGTGCTGCCAAGCCAAGGTTGCTGCCCCAGGACACATAGAAGACTCTTGCGCATGCACCCAAGACCTCAATTAAAGTCGTGTGCCTCCACAACTGCTGCAATTGCGAAGGTCAATCTCTGCTGCAGGGGCGCGAGAAGAGGGGGCGCGGATAGTCCCACCCCAGAAACTAAGCGCTCGCACCTGCATAAATTGCAAAAGTGTCGTAAGCTCATCGCCTCAGTTACCACGGGGTGAGGTCCCACTCACCCACACCCGGTCTCGTTTGCGACACCTCTCCCGCGGACCTGCTGACCCGACCCGACCTACACTCCTCTCTCACCACGCACACCGGTGAGCCTAGACCCGAGTATCCGCTAGACCTGATTACCTGAATACCTGTGGCTCTGGGAGAGCAAATCTTAAGAGAGAAGAAGAGAGGAGAGTCATGCGGGTAGGGGGAGGGTTTTGCTACAGGGATCTTTGGCCAACACTTAGCAGATTCTAAAGAAGAAGAGGAGGCCAGGGTTGAAGGAAGAAGAAGAGAAGGCTCGCAAAGGCAAAGGAAGAAGAAGGAACAAGAAGAAGAAGAGGCCAGAGCAGCAGCTGAAGAAAAAGAGAAGGCTCGCAAAGGTAAAAGAAGAAGGAAGAAGAAGAGGCAGAGCAGCAGCTAAAGAGAAAGAGAAGGATCGCAGAAGAAGAAGAGGAAGCCAGAAGCTAAAGAAGAGAAGGTCATTAGAGAAAGCTAAGGACAAAGAAAGTAAAGATAGAGAAGAAAAGAAGACAAGGAAGAATCAGATACTTTAAGTCGTCTGATTCCTTCATCAAATGACAGATTCTAATTCTCATTGCATATTCATACATTGAGTTATTTGATGATGTTGTAGGATTATTTGGTGATCTACATCACCATTCTACCCCCATATTTTTGCACATTGCAATGCTATTATGGCGAATCCTTTTAATTCTGAATTGTGATCTTGATTTCTAAATACTAATTTGCTCCCTGTGTTCGACCTCGAAAACTTATTCAAGTAGTAAAAATTATATTTGTTTTCAAAGCGATTTCGACTATACTGCAACACGATTATTTTAAACATCGACTTTGTAGCGATAACAGGAACCAACTGACACATGCAGCCCCGACCCATAACTCTTTATGGTAGACCCGCCACACCCCAAAGAGGTTGTTGATTCAATCTATTCCCAACCTCTTCTCCTTGATCTCCCCAATGAAGCTTCATTTGCATCATCTTTACCATCAATTTAGAACTTTCCCTATATTGAGTTGAAATCATTTCCTGAGGACTTGAAGTATGAATTCCTAGGACCTAAGAAGACGCTCCCAGTGATCATAAGTGCCAAATTGACCAGCGAGTAGGAGATGAAATTGGTTGAGGTTCTTAAGGAAAATAAAGAGGCAATTGGCTGGGTCATTCATGATTTAAAAGGAATCAAGCCCTCATATTGTAGTCACAGAATTTATTTGGAAGAAGGATCATGCCCTTCTCGTGAAATGAAGAGGAGACTTAATCCCAATATGCGAGAAGTGGTCAAGAAGGAACTAATTAAGTGGCTTGATGCTCGTATAACCTACCCAATCTCGAATAGTCCTTGGGTTAGCCCCGTGCAGATAGGTCCTAAGAAAAATGGGTACTAGTAACACCATCATGAGCCCTAACTATCCACATTTAGTCAAGTTTGAATGTTAAAAGTTCCTACTTAATCATCTGAGGGCCACAACTTCGCATCATTCTACTTTAAGAAGAAAACAACGAATCAAGGTTAATTCTATAATTGTAACACACGTCACAAACACAGATTAACCATGGGGTCATTTAGGGGTTAACTAAAGGTCAAATGGGCTCAAAAGTTCAAAAAGTAGGTCAACGCTGATAGAAACGGGGTTTCACGCATTTCGAGGGTGAAAACAGTACTAAAAATCCTAATTATCAATCCACTTAAATTGAAGAGGGTTTGGTCAGGATAAAATTGATCTAAACCTCCTAAAATTCATATAAAAATATTCTAAGAGGTTTGGTACCTTTGATTTGACCATCTAAACCTATTTTGACCTAAAATAGAGTTTCAAAAGGGATTTTCTCGTGATTTGGGCTTCTGTGAAAATTTTCTAATCAAACGTGGTCAAAACTCAAATACAAGTTTACCATTATATTCCTTGGGTCTAAATTAGGTTAAGGCCAAAATTTGGGCCCAATCAGAGTCCATGTTGACCTAGTTTGCATTTTAGACCTTTAAAACTCTATTTCTTACATTTTGCCCCTCAGGTTTCAATTTTATTACATTTGGGTCCCTAACTTCTCATCATTTTCTTCACTTAGGTCCCTACCACCATGACAATTTGAAAAGAATCTTAAGAGTGTCCATGCCAACATTTAATCGAAGATTTGATTTTAGAAATCTCGACGAAAAATCCTAAAACTCTACATAATTGATCCTCAGATCAATCCGCATCAATCTGGTTCATTCTCAAGGCCAATCATGGTCGGCATTTGTGTCAGCAAGCTCAGGAAATTTGAGCTTTTCAGGCAGTGAAAGTAGCTACCCAAAGTGCCCAACTTGCCTTGATTGAAGCACGGCCCTAATTTTATTTAAGGCGTGGCAAGTTCCGAGGTATTTCCTCATGCATTCTTCGCCAGATCTCCCCTCAAATTCTTACTTCTCACCAGCGTTGAAACCACCAACGGAGCTCTTTGAAACTCCATCGTCGCCCTCTGCCACATACGATAGGCAGAGGGATCCTCTTCCTCCTTCGTCTGCGAAGCTTCCCACGAAGCTTCAACCTCTCTAGCTCCCTCTTCCACTCCGGTTACTCCGTCATCTTCCACCGCTCCGGCGTACCTCTGGCAACCTCTTCCATGCCTTCTTCCTCTCAATTAGTTTAGGGCTTTAACACCCATCTCCCCCAATTTCATATCTAGAGCTTCTTAGCTCCTAATTCCCTTTCTTCTATCATCCCCGACACCAACTGCTTCGTCTCCAACCACCTTCACCGTTGGCACACCTCCGCCCATCACACACTCCATAACCACCACCACCAGAGTCGCCTCACCTTCACAGAACCTCACAACTCCTCAATTTTACCACTCACCGCCTCCATCACCCTCCTCCATCACTGCTTACCAAAGCTCATTAGAGCTTCTTCGTTGCACGTCCACAACCACTCGTACCCCCAATCACCTTAGGTGATAAGAACCTCATCATGATCCTAACTAGCACAATCTAACCTAGATATGCGAGAAAAAGCTCCTACATAACTCAAAGAAAGGCTTGACTCAGAGAATTCTGAGTTTAAGAAGAAAGTAAGTCATAAGGGGTAAAAATGCAATTTCACCAACACAATCTGCAAACAGGGTAACTCAGGATCCAAACATAGGTCAAACTAACCTAATAAGAGAGAAAGTGGGATGATCTGATCCAACAAGGGCTACAGCAACTCCAAGGAATTAAATGACATTTTGTAACCCTAAAACAAACCCACTTCAATTCACGAGGTTCGAGGTAGGGTAAAAATTGAATAAACCCTCTAAAATTCATAGAAAAATAATCTCTAGGGTTTAAAACTTTCAATTTGGCCTTAGAAACCCATTTTGACCTACATTGAGAACCATGCCCAATTAAAGATTTAATTTGAGTTTTTACGTAAATTGGTTGGTGAAACAAGGTCTGGCCTAGAAACAAAATTCACCATTAAAATCCTTAGGTCAAATTTAGTCATGCATAAAAACTTGAGCCTAAGAAGAGACCTTCTTGACCGACTTTGCAATTTGGTCCTCATCTATTACTTTTTGACCCTCAACTTTCGAAACCCTTACATTTTGGCCCCTATTTTTCTCATCGTTCTTTGCATTTAGGTCCCTCCTATGAGTCTCTGCGCAGCTCCATGCTCCGGCGACTTTGCGCGGAGCATGGCGCTGCGCAGGATGAGGGGGATGTCCTGCAAATTGAACCTGGCATTCCCTTCGACGTCTGCTGTCGCAGGGACACCGCCTTGCCGCCTGACGACGCCCACACCTTCCGTGCGAATGCACGGAAGGTATGGGTCGCACCTCCGGCCATTCTCCAACGAGGGAGGCACGTCGCCTCCCTGCGTCCACCCCTCCGCCACCGCCTTTATAAAGACCAGCGTCGCTAGCCAGCTGGGGGCAGCTTGGTCTTGACGGAGAAAACCCCAACCCTTCCTCTCTCCCCACTCCGACAGGAACCCACCAGCTCCGGCGGCTCCTCCTCCTCCGTCTCGTCTCTCTGCTGCAATACCAGCAGCAGAGCCACCTTCGCCTGATCTCCCCGAGTCGCGCCGTACCAAGCGCGCGCCTCCCTGCCCTCTCCCTCGCCGCCGCTCTCTCCCTCTGGGTGTTTCTTCTCCAGCTATAGTCGATACGACTACCGCCCTGCTCCGGCCCCCTACGTCCCCTCTTTCTTTTCCCCACTTCATTTCAATTGATTACCCCTCGACTGCGCCCGACCACCATCATCTTCCATCCCTCCGGCAACCCTCCGGCGAGTTGCCCCCGTCGATCCGCCGCTCCACACAACTCGCCAGCTGTCCCAAAAGCTCCACCTCACTCCACCCAACACCCCCCACCCCTCCACTGCCACTCCACACCCCCACAACACTCCCCCAATCAAACCAATTTTTCCGGTTGCAGTCCGACCTAGGGCTGCTGCCAGACACGGCCCCGCGACCTGCTGCACCCCGCACTACCTTCGCCGTGCCACGGCGAAGGTTTCCCTATGGTTTGATTAAGCCGAGAGGCCCTGTTTGTGTTAGGCAGATTTTCAGCCCCAGCCGCCATTGGCGACGAAGCAAGGAGCTTCCAAGCGAGCACCAGGCCTCGAAGCAGCAAGACTCCAGCCGAGGCGAATTGGAGAGACCCAGGTGAAGGCAGGCAGCTAGTTTGTCAGGAAAAATGAGGACGCAGCTGCTGAGGCAAGGTTGCGTCCTTCCTGCGGGCGCGCGTGCGAAGAAACGAAGTTTAGTCCCACATCGTAAGATTTCGAAGCGCCGCACCCATTTAAATTGATTTTGCGTTTTTCTCTTAACGCCTCAGAACACGGGGTGAGGTCCCTTCGCCCACTCGCCCGCCTCGTCCGCGACCCACGCCACGCGGACTTGGCGGATCTGACCCGACACTACCCTGCACTCCTCGCGCACCACCCACGCTGGTGCGCCTGGTCCCGGTTACGCAGCCCGACCCGTTAACCCGGCTCTGGGAGAGCTTCCTATGAGAGGTTTACAGAGAGAGAGAGAGAGACGTGCGGGTAGAGGGAAGGGCTAGGTTTTGGTGTGCCTTGTGCAGGAACAAGGTGCGAAGGAAGAAGGTTCACCACTTGGCCGTAGGAAGAAGAAGAGGAGCGGAAGAAGAAACTCTGAAAAGGCTCTGCAGCTGAGCAAGGCAGAAGACCAAGGAAGAAGAAGCGGGAAGAAGAAGAGAAGAAGAAGAAGCAGCAAAGGAAGAAAAGAGGGGAAGCACTATAGCAGACCGCTGTTTAAGTCGTCTGACTGTGATATCAGACGACGGATGAAGCTTCAGAGGAGATAAAGCAGAGAAGAAAAAGAAAAGAAAAGGCTCCGCAGCTGAAGAGAAAGAAAAGAGAAGAAGGAAGAAAGAAGATAACGACAAGAAAAAGAAGAAGAACTGAAGAAGAAAAGAACTAGAAGACAAGCAGAAGAAGAAGAGGAACTGAAGGCAATCAGAGCCAAGGAAGAAGACCCGTAAAGATAAAGAAAAGAGAAAGAAGAGAAGAAGAAGACAAGCAAAGAGAAAGAAGAAAAAGCCAAAAGACAGAAATCTATTTCTCCCTCTCTCTCTCTCTTATTTTTGTAATAAAGAAACATTGTACTTCTAGAATTCCAGTAGCTCCCTGAGTTCGACCTCGGGAAACTATTTCCGAGTAAAATTGTAATGGTAACGACAACCGTAGCTGTCTTATTTTATACCACAACGACATTACTGTAATAAGCATTAAAACAAACAAAGACTAGCCGCGGTTGGGAAATGTCACCATTTTCTTGGAGCCGTTGCCGGGGAGCAACGGCTATTCTAGAAGCTTTGAATTTCTTTTAAAAGATTGCTAATCTTTTTCTCTCTCTTGTGTGCGGGTAAAGGAAAAGAAGAGTAGCCGCACGACAAACACTCCAACAAACAAGTAATCTCTATTAGCCCTTTCTTAACTCCCTTAAAATCTGAAAAGGAACAAAAAGAAGAATCAACTTAGGGCTACCTGTGTTATACATAGTAATTCATCAAAATTGCCTATTTCAACACATGCTTAACTGTTCATCGAACTAAGGTAACTAGGGCTAAAACCTTCTTGATTGAGCCCTAGATACTAAAATTTTGAGGCAACTAAAATGGACCAACTAGAGCCAATCCAAGGATTGAAAATCTAGGGTTTCTAGAGACACACCTTCTATTAACAAAGAAAAGATCTTCCCAAAAAGAGGTGTGCCTAAACCTTGTTTGAAAAAGATCTATACAAGAGAAACCCTAAGCAAATCAGGCTCTTAAATCCATTTGAACCTTAAAAGAAAGGACCCAAAAGCTCTCAAAAGAACAAGAGGTGAAGTTGACCCCTTGGGTCAACCAACCTTCAAATTAGGTCACTTTTTCACTCAAAATACTTAAAAGTTCAAGTGGAACCTTAAGCACCTTGATATTAAAGTAAAAGAGGTAGACTTAAGAGGTCAAGATCCCCATTCTGGTCTACCTAGAACCGCAGTGACAAGAGAGGTCGGGTGGGGGAAACCCTGTAACCCGTGGGGACGCTCTACCGTGTAGGGGTCTTCGCGGGACTCACCCTCTCTGGCTGCCCAGGTAATTCTCAGGTGGACGATCTTTTTGATCAAGGGGTCCATCTGCCCCGCACCTCTATAGTCACCCAACAATTTTTGGGTGTCTCGATTGGGTCCAGCACCTTCTAAACTCATCTATTCCAACAGTGCATGTACGGTAGGAGGTCCTTAAGACCACCCTTAAGACCTCCTTTAGAAATTCACTCTTGTCAAGGCCAAGCCTCGACGCCCGTGTTTGTGCAGCAACCCCACCACATTATTCTCTCATCTGATTCAGAACAAAGCTATTCTTCTTCTCCCATCATGGCTCAGCCAGTTGAGGAAGAAAACAATCTGGAGCACCAGCTCCAGTGACTCAATGACCTCTCCCAAAACTTTGTGCACCCACCGCAGCATCCTATGATGCGAGACCATTATAATCCTACTGCGGTGGCCATTGAGCCTCGAGTCAGAATCCCGACTGGAGGACCTGATTCCGAATTAAAGCCCAATATGATTCATGCTATACCTAAATTCCATGGGCTTAATTCCGAAGATCCCTTCCAGCACATCAAACAGCTGAAGCATCTGGCCCAAACTTTTGGGTCAGATGCACAAAATCGGGATATTCTTCTCATGAAGATGTTCTCCTTCTCTCTTATGGACAAGGCCGCTCATTGGTATCAAACTCAGACCCGGCCGATCAACACTTGGGAAGAACTTCAGTCCGAATTTTTGAAAAAGTTCTTTCCTGTTGGTCGGACCAATGCCTTGCGCCATCAAATTACTCACTTCACTCAGCAAACAGGGGAACCTCTCCATGAGGCATGGGATCACTTTCAGGATCTCATGAGAAAGTGCCCCCATCACGGAGTTCCTAAATGGGAACAAGTCCAATCTTTTTACCAGGGACTCCGTGAAGACATCCGTATTTTCGTCAATGCAACCTGCGGAGGGAATATCATGGGTCAACATGAGGACACCGTGTGGGAGATTCTCGAAAACATGTGCGAGAACTCCATCAACAATGACTCCATGGGATTATTCGACAGGACGAATACCCACGCATCAACGAATCTTAGGGGAGCACATGAGACGCAGGGCCTGTCCGCATTAGTCGACCTGGAATTAATGGCCAGTCGATTGGACAAGGTCTCAATCATTGAAAAGGTGGATGAGCTGACTCAGCACTTGCAGCGAGCCACCTCTGCGCATAGCTCCTTTGCACAGCCTCCTTCCACACGGGAGACTGTGCAAAACATTCTCCATCGATCTTCTCTTGGGATGGATCCATATCCATCATTTGATTCTCGGATCGGAGGGCCATCCGATCCTTTCTATGCTAGCCTGAGGAATTCCATTCCCCCTTTCTCTGACTCTCTAGAGGTTCCTCAGACCTGCGAGGACCTCAACGCCATCGAGAACGACCCATTCTCCAACACCTATAATCCTGGATGGCAAAACCATCCCAACTTTCAATGGGAGGGAAATTCCCAAACCCAAAGACCACCCTTTCAATCCCGCCCACAACCCCCTCGTCCTTACCAGCCGCTTCAGCCTCGGCCCAACCCTACTTATCCATCAGGGCCAAATCAGGATCAAATGTCCCTTATCCTTCAGACTCTAGCTGACATTCAAAGAACGAATGCGGCTATCCAAAAACAACACAAGGATGAACTTACAGAGGTCCGTAATCAACTGGCCCAGTTGGCAAATTCTCGCCAGCCAGGCACTCTTCCTTCCCAACCTCTTCCTAACCCGAATAACGTGCCAACACAGTGGCGCATTATGAACCCAAACCCGGGCCAGGCCCATATGGTTTATCAGGCCCCCTCTGTTCCTTCACCTGACGGGATGGAGGCTTCCACTTCTTTTGCAGGCTATCAGCAGCAACCCATCTTACCCAATCCCAACCAAAACTAGGCAGGACTTAATTCCGTGACAACCCGTAGTAGTAAGGAAACCGAAGATCCACCTTATCCAAACCACTCCAAGCCTGGTAGTGATCCCAAGCCTAGGACGGTAATCCAGGATGTTCCTATCCCTGTCCCAGATCAAAGACCTGGACTTATCCTAGAAGAACCAACCAAGGTTCCATTTCCCGAGGCCTTGACCAAGGGAAAGAAGACTACCAAGCCCGTGGCACCTGAGGAGGACCTGGTCAAGCTCTTTAAGCAGGTCCACATAAACATCCCCTTAATGGATGCAATCCGCCACGTACCGACTTACGCACGATTCTTAAAGAATGTGTGTACACCCCAGCCTAAGCCGCGAACCAAGAGTGGGAGTCCAATTGTTCTGTCAGAGTAAGCCAGCTCTGTAATCCTAAGCAGACTCCCACCCAAGGCTAAAGATCCTGGTACTCCCCTGATTTCCTGCAAGATGGTGATACCCAATTTGATAGAGCATTGCTAGACTTGGGTGCTTCCATAAATCTGATACCCACATCCTTACTTAACCATCTAGAAGAATCTGAGCTAAAACCAACTGAGGTGACATTACAATTAGCAGACCGATCTATAAAGTCACCAAAAGGGATTCTCGAGGATGTTATTGTAAGAGTGCGGGATTTCTACTTTCCTGTAGACTTTGTAGTCTTAGACATGGACGCACCTAAAAACCCTAGGGATACACCAATCATTCTAGGGAGACCTTTCTTGGCTACTGCTAAAGCCAACATTAGCTGTGAGGAGGGCCAAATAGAGCTCAAATTTGGGAATCAAACCCTGAAAATTGATATATTTAAGGCCCAACAAGGAATCAATTGCAGTGTCATCGAACAGATTTGTGACATTAGGGCTCTGGTTGATGAAACACACTTTCAGAATGACCTGATTATACCTCATCAACCGCAAAAAGATCTTAACTCGCAAATAGAGGAGTCGAATCCAGATTTAGACAACCCAATAGCTCCTACCCTTGAACCTCACATCTATTTTGAACCACCGCCGCTGCTGATAACCCCATCCTCGAACTAAAGCCCCTTCCTACTCACTTGAAATACATCTTTCTGGGTTCTAATCAGACCCTTCCTATGATTATCAATTCCAAGCTCAATCCCGAACAGGAATCCCGTCTGATTGCTATCCTCTAGCAACATCGCAGAGCCATTGGGTGGACTCTCGATGATCTGACTGGACTAAGTCCCTCGTATTGTACTCATCGTATCTATTCAGAAGAGGGCGCATGACATTCTCGTGAAATGCAGAGACGCTTGAACCCCAATCTGCAAGAGGTCGTGAAAAAGGAGATCATCAAGTGGTTAGATGCCGGGATCATCTACTCGATCTTCGATAGTTGTTGGGTGAGCCCAATTCTGGTCGTGCCTAGGAAGGCAGGACTCACCACTATAACAACTGAAACCGGAGAAGTCATTCCTACCCGATTAGCCAACTCATGGAGAGTCTGTACAGATTACCGCTGACTTAATTCCTCCACGAAGAAGGATCATTTCCCACTGCCTTTCATTGATCAGATTCTTGAGAAATTAGCAGGAAATAGATTCTTCTGCTTTCTTGACGAGTACTCCGGTTACAACCAGGTGGCAATCCATTTTGAGGACCAAGAGAAGACCACGTTCACCTGCCCCTTCGGAACATACGCATTTCGAAGGATGCCTTTCGGTCTTTGCAATGCACCCGCTACCTTTCAGCGGTGCATGCTTGCCATATTCTCAGATATGGTAGGTGACTATCTGGAAGTCTTCATGGATGACTTTTCAGTTTTTGGAGCATCATTTGACGATTGCCTCCAACACTTGGTCCAAATACTCAGGCGGTGCATCGATGTGAATTTGGTTCTTTCCTGGGAAAAGAGCCATTTCATGGTGCCTGAGGGAATTGTCCTGGGACATTTAATCTCGGAGAAGGGCATCCAAGTGGATCGAGCTAAGGTTGATCTAATCTCTCACCTTCCTATGCCCAGCTTGATCAGGGGCATCCGTTCTTTTCTAGGGCACGTCAATTTTTACTGTCGTTTCATTCCTAATTTCTCGAAAATCGCGTGCCCCTTGACTTCTCTTCTCTCTAAGGATGTACCTGATGAGAGCCTCATCATGAACCGTAATTAGCTCATTTTGACCCAATAAAGAAGATAAAAGCTCCTACATAACCTAGAAGAAGGCCTAAATGAAGGAATAAGTGCTCTGAGAAGAAAACATGAATTAAAGGTTAAAACTGTAATTTTACCATTGCAGTGCATAAATGAAATTTCTCAGAAGAAAAACATAGGTCAAATGGTCTAAATAAGATAAAAAGTGGGTTGAGTCAATCGGAAATGGGTTCATGTGCAATTTAGGAATTAAATGACATTTGATAACCCTAAAACAGACCTGCTTAAATCAACAAGGTTTCGGTTAGGATAAAAATCAATTAAACCCTCTAAAAATCATGTAAAAATATCCTTTAGGGTTTAGAATACTTAATTTGGCCTTTGGAACCTAGTTTGACCTAGAATAGGGTCCTAGCTCATTAATTGACCTAATTTACGTTTTTACGCAAAATGTCCAGTCAAACGAGGTCAAACCTAAAATCCAACTTCACCATTGGATTCCTTAGGTCCAGATTAGGTTTGTACCAAAATTTGGACCTAAGGGGAGGTCATCTTGACCTACTTTGCAATTTCGTACACCTAAATCATAATTTGGCCCCTATCTTTTGAAAATCATTGCAGAGAGCCCCCTAATTTCCTCTCCACCTTTGCAATCAAGTCCTGCCACCATTGTTAGGGCAGAGTCAACCTCCGGCGAGGTTTAGAGAGGGATTACTCTCTGATTCCTCAGAGATTCCCCCCCAAAAATGGAAGGGAGATTCTCTGAGGAATTCCCTTCCATCTAAAGCCAATCACGATCTCTGGTGTGAACCCAATCTCTCGTGCGAACACACGAGGGATTTGGGTATCCACCCTCTTTACTTCTCCGGCGAGCCGGCAGAGGTGATTGCGCACCCTCCACGCACTAGAAAGTTCGGCCCACACCTATAAAAGGATCCCCAGACCCAGCCGCAGATCTTCAGACTTGTTTTGGCGGAGATTCCCCCAAATTTTCCTCTCTTCCATCTCCAGCCAAGATACCCGCAAGCTCCGGCGACCTCCTCCCCTCCTTCTCGTCGCTCTGTTGCCATACCAGCAGCAGAGTCCACTTCGCCTCTTTCTCCCGCGTAGCGCAGTACCAGGCGCGCGTTCCCCTAACCTCATCCTCGTCGCCGCTCCCTCCCTCAGGGTTCTTCTTCTCTGACGACGGCAGCTATGCACCGTCTACTCCCCTACCTCCCTCCCTTCCAGAACACTCCAAATACCTTCTCCATCTTCCCCTCTCTCTTTTCCCCCTTTCATTTCATTTAATTGCCCCTCGACCGTCACTGACCACCCTCATCTTCCACGTCACTGACTGACCTCCGGCAAGCCGCCCCCACCATTCCGCCCCTCCACACGGCTCGCCAACCATCTCATAAGCTCTGCCCCACCACAAGGAACAATCTCCGCCCCTCCACTGCCACTCCACACCTCCACAATAGCCCCCCGAACTCACCCACACCTCCAGTCACAGGTCGACCTAGGCACGCACGCCTAGGCCGTCCCACGACCTGTAGCACCGTGCACCACCTTCGCCGTGTCACCGCGAAGGTCCCCAACTGGTCTGATTAAGCTGAGAGGCTTGTTCTGTGTTTGACATTCTTGCAGCCCCTGCCGCCATTGACAGTTGGAGCAGCTCCAAGCTCTAGCAGCTCCAGGTGCCAGGTTCTCCAATCTTCAGGTGCAGTGGACTCGGGCGAGCGGTGTGAAGTGATCTGGTCCAGCAAGTAGCGCTACAAAGCCCGCAGCCTTGGAAATTGCACGAAGAATCTTCTACGGGCGCGCACGAGATTGGGGCAAGCTTGATAGTCCCACATCGGCGAAACGCGAAGCACAGGTATGCTTTAAATTGTAGACTTTATAGTCTTAGACATGGACGCACCTGAAAACCCTAGGGATACACCAATCATTCTAGGGAGACCTTTCTTGGCTACTGCTAGAGCCAACATTAGATGTGAGGAGGGCCAAATAGAGCTCAAATTTGGGAATCAAACCCTGAAAATTGATATATTTAAGGCCCAACAAGGAATCAATTGCGGTGTCATCGAACAGATTTGTGACATTAGGGCTCTGGTTGATGAAACACACTTTCAGAATGACCTGATTATACCTTATCAACCGCAGAAAGATCTTAACTCGCAAATAGAGGAGTCGAATCTAGATTTAGACAACCCAATAGTTCCTACCCTTGCACCTCACATCTATTCTGAACCACCCGCCGCTGCTGATAACCCCATCCTCGAACTAAAGCCCCTTCCTACTCACTTGAAATACATCTTTCTGGGTTCTAATCTGACCCTTCCTATGATTATCAATTCCAAGCTCAATCCCGAACAGGAATCCTGTCTGATTGCTGTCCTCCAGCAACATCGCAGAGCCATTGGGTGGACTCTCGATGATCTGACTGGAATAAGTCCCTCGTATTGTACTCATCGTATCTATTCAAAAGAGGGCGCACGACCTTCTCGTGAAATGCAGAGACGCTTGAACCCCAATCTGCAAGAGGTCATGAAAAAGGAGATCATCAAGTGGTTAGATGCCGGGATCATCTACCCGATCTCCAATAGTCGTTGGGTGAGCCCAATTCAGGTCGTGCCTAAGAAGGCAGGACTCACCACTATAACGGTTGAAATCGGAGAAGTCATTCCTACCCGATTAGCCAACTTGTGGAGAGTCTGTATAGATTACCGCCGACTCAATTCCTCCATGAAGAAAGATCATTTCCCACTGCCTTTCATTGATCGGATTCTCGAGAAATTAGCGGGAAATAGATTCTTCTGCTTTCTTGACGGGTACTCCGGTTACAACCAGGTGGCAATCCATCTTGAGGACCAAGAGAAGACCACGTTCACCTGCCCCTTCGGAACATACGCATTCCGAAGCATACCTTTCGGTCTTTGCAATGCACCCGCTACCTTTCAGCGGTGCATGCTTGCCATATTCTCAGATATGGTAGTTGACTATCTGGAAGTCTTCATGGATGACTTTTCAATTTTTGGAGCATCATTTGACGATTGCCTCCAACACTTGGTCCAAATACTCAGGCGGTGCATCGATGTGAATTTGGTTCTTTCCTGGGAAAAGAGCCATTTCATGGTGCCTGAGGGAATTGTCCTAGGACATTTAATCTCGGAGAAGGGCATCCAAGTGGATCGAGCTAAGGTTGATCTAATCTCTCGCCTTCCTATGCCTAGCTTGATCAGGGACATCCGTTCTTTTCTGGGGTGCGTCGATTTTTACCGTCGTTTCATTCCTGATTTCTCGAAAATCGCACGCCCCTTGACTTCTCTTCTCTCTAAGGATGTACCCTTTGAAATCTCCAAGGAATGCACACTAGCCTTTGAAAACCTTCGTGACCGAGTCACCCAGGCACCTATCTTACAATCCCCTGACTGGTCTCAACCCTTTGAGATCATGTGCGATGTGTCTGATTTTGCTGTAGGAGCGGTCCTGGGGCAGAAAGCTGACGGGAAACCCGTGGTCATCTACTACGCTAGCAAGACACTTGACGAGGCTCAGCGTAACTACATGGTTACGGAGAAAGAGCTACTAGCAGTAGTATTTGCCCTTGAAAAATTCCGATCATAACTCTTGGGTTCCCACGTCATCATCTACTCGGATCACACGGCTATAAGGCATCTCCTTGCCAAGAAGGACGCGAAGCCCCGACTAATCCAATGGATCTTGTTGTTGCAAGAATTCGATCTCGAGATTCGCGACAAGGTAGGAAGGCAGAATGTGGTAGCCGACCATTTGTCCCATCTTCCTTCTGAGATTATCAACCCTTCCGGACCCATCATGGAACATTTTCCTGATGAAAACCTCCTGACTATTGGTACTAGACTTCCATGGTTTGCTGATATAGTAAACTACTTGGCATCTCATCAGATCCTGTCTGATTGGCCGAAGGCCAAGAAAGACAAATTGCGCTCTGAAACCAAGTATTACATCTGGGAAGACCCGTACCTTTTCCGCATAGGTGCTGATCAAATAATCCAAAGATGTGTCCCGGAAGAGGAAATCAACAATATTCTCTCTTTCTGCCATGACCAGGCATGCGATGGCCATTTCTCTGGGCATAAAATCGCATCAAAAGTCCTCCAGTGCGGCTTTTACTGGCCCACACTATTCAAAGACGCATACAGTCACTGCAAGGCATGCAGTCGTTGCCAGACTTTGGGCAACATGAGCCATCACGACATGATGCCTTTGTAGCCGATTCTCGTATGCGAAATCTTTAATACTTGGGGGATTGATTTTATGGGCCCCTTTCCTGTTTCGGATGGTTTCGAATACATTCTGCTGGCTGTGGACTATGTGTCCAAATGGATCGAAGCCATACCAACCCGAACCTGTGATCACAAAATTGTTCTCAAATTCATTCATCAAAACATTTTCTCAAGATTCGAGATTCCTCGTGCTATAATCTCTGATGAGGGGACCCATTTCACTAACGCTCAGTTTAGGTCACTGATGACCAAATACGGGGTGTCTCACCAAATCTCTACTCCTTACCACCCCCAAACTAATGGTCTAGCTGAGCTATCAAATCGGGAGATCAAGAAAATCCTGCAGGTCACTGTTCGGCCTGACAGGAAGGACTGGTCGTCCCGACTTCCGGAAGCCTTGTGGGCCTATAGGACCGCCCACAAAACCCAATTAGGCATGTCTCCCTTTAGACTGGTGTATGGGAAGGCATGTCACCTTCCCATCGAATTGGAGCATAAAGCCTATTGGGTAGTACGGAACTATAATCTAGATCTTTCAAAGGCTGGAACCCACAGAAAACTTCAAATCAGCGAGATCGATGAATTACCCCTAGACGCGTATGAGAACTCGCGAATCTACAAGGAGTGGGTTAAAGCCTTCCATGACAAGCATATCTCGAGAAAGATCTTTCATCCTGGTCAGAAAGTCCTACTCTTCGATGCCCGACTCAAACTTTTTCCTGGAAAGTTGCGATCCAAGTGGGTCGGACCATACTTAGTCCGACAGGTTTTTGGAAATGGAGCCATCGAAATCAGTCCGCTCAGCCACGATTCTGAACCTTTCATCGTGAACGGTCAGAGACTCAAGCCGTTCATTGATGTAACTTCTACTGATTTGGCTGAATAATCTTATATCCTCCATTCCCCTTGAGCTTATTGCGCCCAGCCGATGGCGTAAAACTCAGCGCTTAACGGGAGGCAGCCCGTCATTTTCCTTGAAAACCTAAAACCTTTTTGACACCTTTGTGCACTTAAGGTTCACCCTTCTAGACAGCCGACTCCACCTCAGATGCTTGCATCTGGGATTAGAAATCATCCGCAACAATCATCCCGACCCATTCACTCATCAAAACATCTGTCTTAAGGAATGAACTAAGTAAATAAAAACCCCCTAAGTCACAATGAGGACATTGCAAATCTTAGGCATGGGGGGATATAAAAGTGCAAAACTTGTAAGAAAAGGTTTTAAACAAAAATTCACATATGCCAAAAACACCATAAAAATTAAAAAAATTATTTTAAAAAAAAAAAGAGAAGGAAAAGAAACAAAATGAAAAAGGAGCGCAAAATGAAAGAAAAGAGTGATAGTCATTAGTAAGAAACTAAGGAATTGACCTAAGTTCTAGACCTCATTCAAGAAAAGAAATGAAAAGTGCATGGTGAGATTAGTAAGAACGCAAACCTTAGGCATTCTTGGATAGACTCTTAGTACCCATTAAGATCTGGACACTCCTCAAGAGGTTGAGGAAAATGAAAAGCTTAAGTATTAGGTCCAAGGCTTAGGGAGTATTTGGCCTCATTAACTAACTTTTGGTTTACGGGACTCAGTAACCTAAGCACCCTAACCTCACACACAGCCTGGTTCAATAAGCATAAAAATCAAAATCACGCAGAAGCGTCGCAAAATTCTGAAAAGTACACCTAGAGTAGGAGTGGCCAATCAACACAAGTTGATTTGGACGAGTTCCCAGTGCAGAGAGGTGGGAAATTCCCCTCAAAGATGCGTAACAAAATATCATCTCCTCGGTGCTTGTCTCTTAGGATATTTTCATATCCTACTGGGGGCATGTAAGCACTCTGTTGGTTCAGATTCCATGGATGGCATTATCACGAAGTGTCAATTGCCAGGGTCTGGATTCGGCCACAAAACACCATGGATGGGATTATCTCGAAATCTCAATAGCCAGGGTTCCGAGGGTTGCCATGGGCGGTGCTATCTCGAAGCATCGATTGCCAGGAACCCTTGAGGATTGATGATGGGAACAAGGAATCTGATACAGACCGTGTTGAAAAGCCAATCCTAAGCTAGAATTAAAAAGAAAAAGAGAGAGAAAACTCTCCAAACAGAAAAATCTTCTATCTCTCTCTCTCTTACAAAACGCACTGCGAACTGAGCCAGAGCTAAAATCATTTCAAGCACAGGTGCTTTAACCACAAAGTCCAATAGACCTTAGGTTAGTTCTTGTGGGCCTTAAAAACCTTTTCTAACGACTGAGGCTGAGGCTAGACAGATCTGGATCTTGGTTAGTACTAGAGTACCTTTTAGGCCTATGGACAACATTCTAACCTAATCTAAGTTCAAATGAAAAAAGCACTTATCTGAAATTATTAAAAATATCATGGTCTAGAACAAAGGTTAAAACCTTAAGTTTTTGCTAAGGGACTAGCAAAAGCTAGGCATGGGGGTATGATAAGAACCTCAACATGAACCCTAACTAGCACAATCTAACTTAGATATGCGAGAAAAAGCTCCTACATAACTCAAAGAAAGGCTTGACTCAGAGAATTCTGAGTTTAAGAAGAAAGCAAGTCATAAGGGGTAAAAATGCAATTTCACCAACACAATCTGCAAACAGGGTAACTCAGGGTCCAAACATAGGTCAAACTAACCTAATAAGAGAGAAAGTGGGATGATCTGATCCAACAAGGGCTACAGCAACTCCAAGGAATTAAATGACATTCTATAACCCTAAAACAAATCCACTTCAATTCACGAGGTTCGAGGTAGGGTAAAAATCGACTAAACCCTCTAAAATTCATAGAAAAATAATTTCTAGGGTTTAGAACCTTCAATTTGGCCTTAGAAACCCATTTTGATCTACATTGAGAATCATGCCCAATTAATGATTTAATTTGGGTTTTTACGTAAATTGGCCGGTCAAACAAGGTCTGGCCTTGAAAAAAAAATCACCATTAAAATCCATAGGTCAAATTTAGTCATGCATAAAAACTTGAGCCTAAGAAGAGACCTTCTTGACCGACTTTGCAATTTGGTCCTCATCTATTACTTTTTGACCCTCAACTTTCAAAACCCTTGCATTTTGGCCCCTAGTTTCCTCATCATTCTTTGCATTTAGGTCCCTCCTGCGAGTCTCTGCGCAGCGCCATGCTCCGATGACTTTGCGCGGAGCATGGCGCCGCGCAGGGTGAGGGGGATGTCCTGCAAATTGAACCTGGTGTTCCCTTCAACGTCAGCTGCCGCAGGGACACCGCCTTGCCGCCTGACGACGCCCACACCTTCCGTGCGAACGCACTGAAGGTATGGGTCGCACCTCCGGCCATTCTCCGGCGAGGGAGGCACGTCGCCTCCCTTCGTCCAACCCTCCGCCACCGCCTTTATAAAGACCAGCGTCGCCAGCCGGTTGGGGGCAGCTTGGTCTTGACGGAGAAAACCCCAACCCTTCCTCTCTCCCCACTCCGACAGGAACCCACCAGCTCCGGTGGCTCCTCCTCCTCTGTCTCGTCGCTCTGCTGCAATACCAGCAGCAGAGCCACCTTCGCCTGATCTCCCCGCTTCGCGCCGTACCAAGCGCGCGCCTCCCTGCCCTCTCCCTCGCCGCCGCTCTCTCCCTCTGGGTGTTTCTTCTCCAGCGACAGTCGATAAGACTGCCGCCCTGCTCCGGCCCCCTTCGTCCCTGTAGGTAGGTTACTGTTATTTCCCGACGTCCCCTCTTTCTTTTCCCCACTTCATTTCAGTTGATTACCCCTCGACTGCGCCCGACCACCATCATCTTCCATCCCTCCGGCAACCCTCCGGCGAGTTGCCCTCATTGATCCGCCGCTCCACAAAACTTGCCAGCTGTCCCAAAAGCTCCGCCTCACTCCACCCAACACCCCCCACCCCTCCACTGCCACTCCACACCTCCACAACACTCCCCCGATCAAACCCATTTTTCCGGTTGAAGTCCGACCTAGGGCTGTCGCCAGACACCGCCCCGCGACCTGCTACACCCCGTACTACCTTCGCTGTGCCATGGCGAAGGTTTCCCTATGGTTTGATTAGGCCGAGAGGCCCTGTTTGTGTTAGGCAGATTTTCAACCCCAGCTGCCATTAGCGACGAAGCAAGGAGCTTCCAAGCGAGCTCCAGGCCTCAAAGCAGCAGGACTCCAGTCGAGGCGAATTGGAGAGACCAAGGTGAAGGCAGGCAGCTGGTTTGCGAGGAAAAACGAGGACACAACTGCTGAGGCAAGGTTGAGTCCTTCCTGCGGGCGCGCACGCGAAGAAACGAAGTTTAGTCCCACATCGTAAGATTTCGAAGCGCCGCACCCATTTAAATTGATTTTGCATTTTTCTCTTAGCGCCTCAGAACACGGGGTGAGGTCCCCTCGCCCACTTACCCGCCTCGTCCGCGACCCACGCCACGCGGACCTGGTGGATCCGACCCAACACTACCCTGCACTCCTCGCGCACCACCCACGCCGGTGCGCCTGGTCCCGGTTACGCAGCCCGACCCGTTAATCCGGCTCTGGGAGAGCTTCCTATGAGCGATTTACAGAGAGAGAGAGAGACGTGCGGGTAGAGGGAAGGGCTAGGTTTTGGTGTGCCTTGTGCAGGAACAAGGTGCGAAGGAAGAAGGTTCACCACTTGGCCGCAAGAAGAAGAGGAGCGGAAGAAGAAACTCTGAAAAGGCTCTGCAGCTGAGCAAGGCAGAAGACCAAGGAAGAAGAAGCGGGAAGAAGAAGAGAAGAAGAAGAAGCAGCAAAGGAAGAAAAGAGGGGAAGCACTATAGCAGACCGCTGTTTAAGTCGTCTGACTGTGATATCAGACGACGGATGAAGCTTCAGAGGAGATAAAGCAGAGAAGAAAAAGAAAAGAAAAGGCTCCGCAGCTGAAGAGAAAGAAAAGAGAAGAAGGAAGAAAGAAGATAACGACAAGAAAAAGAAGAACTGAAGAAGAAAAGAACTAGAAGACAAGCAGAAGAAGAAGAGGAACTGAAGGCAATCAGAGCCAAGGAAGAAGACCCGTAAAGATAAAGAAAAGAGAAAGAAGAGAAGAAGAAGACAAGCAAAGAGAAAGAAGAAAAAGCCAAAAGACAGAAATCTATTTCTCCCTCTCTCTCTCTCTTATGTTTGTAATAAAGAAACATTGTATTTCTAGAATTCCAGTAGCTCCCTAAGTTCGACCTCAGGAAACTATTTCCGAGTAAAATTGTAATGGTAACGACAACCGTTGCTATCTTATTTTATACCACAACGACATTACTGTAATAAGCATTAAAACAAACAAAGACTAGTCGCGGTTGGGAAACGTCACCATTAGGGTTTTTGTCCGACGAGTAGCACCGGACTTCCTTGTGTGCTTAATTTCGACTCTAGGGTCGTATTCTCGCCGCAGGTACCTCACTGTTGTCGGTCGTCACCTCCATCTCTGGCCACCATCATTCGGTCACCTTCGGTCTCACCTCCACTCCCAATCAACGCGGACCAGCTTTAGGAGCATCTCCAGATCTTCAATTGGTCAAAACCACAGCAGCAGCAACCCCAATTCGTGAGCGAGATTAGCAGCTTCACACAGAGACGGATCGAGACTTTAGTCCCACAACGTGCGGGGAAAAGGCTTTAGTAGCAAATAAAGTGTTTTCGTGGAGAGGACCCCTCGCCCAAGACACGGGGGTGGGGTCCCCTCTCACGCACACCTACACACTCCTCCTCTACGAAGCATGCCCGCAAGTCTGGACCCTGTACGTGACCTGATTACCTAGTACTATTCTGACCCATATACCCGGGTCTAAAAGAGAAATCTGGGAAGAGGGGGGGTTTTGCACTATGGCATCAGGATTCATGCCCCACCCCCCCACGCTCAAGACTTAGCCGTTCTGAGGCTTTTGAGGCCCTTGTGTCTCTACTGTTGTGCTGTCTTGCCCTAGCCTTCTGCTGAGGATGAGATAAGGCATCCGTGCCTTGGTTTTGTTGTCTAATTAGATACTTAGGTGCTTTGTGCTTGGTTGTGATATTGCTGAGATCATTGATTACGATTACTGTTCATATATTTGAGTTGGATTAGAACTTAGAATTTAGGGTTAATTTGGTTGTTCAAACCATCATTTTTATCCCGATCTTTTTGCACTTTGATATCCATATTCTAAGACACATTTTCTGATATATATTGCAAATCTTTTTGGTTATCAAATTCATTGTTTCTGATTATTGTGATTAGTGATTGATTTGCTTATAATTGCTCCCTGCGAACGACCTCAGACTCATATTCTGTTTCTCAAGCTTACAAATTTAAATGCTATTGTGATTTTCGTTGCTATACTACGATGCATTTTCCTAAAAACAACGATTTTCATCGCAACACTGGGATAACCATGGTGAAAAATGAGAAAGGTGAATCTATGACGACCTATTTAGCTTCCTCTTGGCGAGTTTGTATTGATTATAGGAAGTTGAACACAACCACTAAAAAGGATCATTTCTCTCTGCCTTTCATTAATCAAATCTTAGAAAAGTTGGCTACGCAGAAATACTTCTATTTCCTTGACGGATATTTGGGATATAATCAAGTTACTATCCATCCCAAGGACCAGGAAAAGACAATCTTCACATGTCTCTACAAAAACCTTTGCATTTCACAAAATCCTATTTTGGCTATGTAATGCACTTGTGATTTTTCAAAGGTGCATGCTCTCCATTTTCTCTAACATGGTGGGGGATTGTTTGGAAGTATTCATGGACAACTTTTCAGTCTTTTGCGACTCATTTGATTCCTGCTTAAGTAATCTTGAATTGATCCTTAAGTGATGCATCAAAACTAAATTGGTCCTTAGTTGGGAGAAGTCACTTTATGACCCAAGTAGGAATTGTCTTAGGGCATGTTGTTTCAAGTAGGGGGATTGAGGTGGATGAAGCAAAGGTTGATGCAATCACCAAACATCCCCCACCTACATTGGTAAAACATATTAGATCATTCCTTGGCCATGTGGGATTTTATAGAAGGTTCATCCGAGACTTTTCTAAGATTGCTCGGCTCTTGAGCAATCTTTTGGCCAAAGACCAACCATTTGAGTTTAACAAATCATGTTGAAAGGCATTCGATTTACTAAAAATGGTAATTACCTGTGCTTTAATGTTGCAACCACCAATATGAATAGCCCCCCTTTAAGATCATGACGGATGCAACTAATTTTGCGGTTGGGGCTGCCTTGGGTCAAAAGATTGATATAAAGCCTTCAGTTATTTACTATGCTAGCAAAGCTTTGGACAAAGCCTAGAGGAATTATACAATAATAGAAAAGGAGTGGCTACCCATAGGTTTCGCACTAGAAAAATTTAGGGCTTATCTCTTAGGATCTCATGTGATCATTTACATAGACCACTCGACCCTGAAACATCACTTAGCCAAAAAAGATGCCTAGTCCAGACTCTTCACCGGCAAGGTGGAAGACAGAGATGTGGACGGTGTAGGAGGGGTCGAAACGGCAAAGTAACGGTCGCCACCACAGAGCATTCTAGTCGTGGGGTCGAAACGGCTAGGACGGTGTAGCCGTTTCGACCCCAAGTTAGCTAGCATCTCCTTACTCCACTGATCAAAAGCCCCAAATAAATTTAGGGCTTTGATCGCTTGTTCACCCCATCGAACAACCCAACTTCCATCACCATTCTCCACCTACGCCAGCCACTTCCAACCACTCGCATGGCACGCCACCACCACCACCACCTTTGCCGCACCTGTGCGCATCTACTGAGCTATTCTGATGAGGCCATTAGGTTGTTTTCTTCGTTTCAGGTATTTGACCGCCATCGCCATTAACAGAGCTCCTTTGAAGAGCTCGAAGCAAGTATTCTCACGGCAGATACTCCAGGCTCCATCTCCAGGTAGAGCAGACGACTCCCAGGTGTCTTCCCAGGCACCCAATTGCAGCTGCAACATCTCCTTCACCATCAATTGGGAGCCCTTTCAGCCTCAGCTCGCACGCAATGAAATTCAGTGGGATTAGTCCCAAATCGAATAGCACAGACACCGTGACCGCACATAAATTGTTTTTGTGCCTCTGCCCGGTTGCCTCCGAGAGCACCAAGGTAAGGTCCCACATGCACGCTCCATGCACATGCCCTCACCCGCGCTCACACCATGCGGGTCTGGGTCTTGATCCGATTGTCTGGTTAATCGAGTCTGGTCTGGTTGGCCTGATTTTGAGAGAGAAGAGCAGGAAAGAAAGAGAGAGAGGGGGGTTTTGCCTTTTGCTGCTCTCTACACTTAGCGAAAAAAGAGGCCTTCGCCTCTGTTGGTGATGTGCTATGCTTGTGCCTCTCCCTGAGGCTTGAAGGAAAAAGAGAGGCCTTTGCCTCCGTTGCTGCTTTTGAGTCACTGTTGCATTGAGACACTTAAGTTGACGTAGCATTTGGTTGATTGATACTGTAGCATTATTTGAGTATAATTGTAATAGGGTAATTTGGTGATTCAAATCACCATTTTTACCCTAATCTTTTTGCCACATTGACTCTTGAATTTATATCTATATCATTTATACTTGAAATTGCTATTACATTGTTATATTCTTGCTTACAATTGTAATCTTGAGATAAATTGCCATATTGCTCCCTGCATTCAACCTCAGATTTCTTTTGAGCTATAAATTTTAAGTGTTCTACGCGATTTATCGACTATACTACAGCGCATTACTTTCAAACACCGATTCAGCACATTAACAGTGGTCACTTCTCTAGTAAGAAAATGGTCGCAAAGATTTTGCAGTCCGTATTTTATTGGTTGTCTCTCTTTAAGGATGCCCAGCAGTTCTTGCGGTCATGTACACCTTGCTAATCAATTGGAAACATAACCAAGTGAGACATAATGCCCCTAAACTCGACTCTACCTGTCAAAATCTTTAATGTTTGGGGTATTGACTTTATGGGACCTTTCATCCCCTCCTTTGGACACCAATATATATTGGTTGCAATCGACTATGTGTCTAAATGGATTGAGGCTATCCCGACCAGGACAAATGGCCATAAGGTGGTCATGGACTTTGTTGGAAAAAACATCTTTAGTTGGTTCAGGATGCCTAAAGCCATCATTAGCGATGGAGGTCCCCATTTTATGCATGCTCAATTTAGAAATCTCTTACCAAAATATTGGGTGACACATCGAATTTCCACACTCTACCATCCCCAAACTAATGGGTAAGACGTGGTGTCTAATCAGGAGATTAAAAACATCCTTCAAAAGACAGTCCAACCCAAAAGAAAGGATTGGACCTCCAAACTTGATAATGCCTTGTGGGCCTATCGCACGACATATAAAACTCCCATTGTCATGTCCCCTTACCGTTTAGTTTTCAACAAAGCGTATCACCTCCAAGTAGAAATTGAGCATAAGGCATCCTAGGCGATTAGAAAGTGTAATATGGACTTAGATCAAGCTGGGAGACATCGCAAACTCCAACTAGCTGAGTTGAAGGAGCTCCGCAATGACACTTATGAAAATGTCGGAATCTGTAAAGATAAGAGTAAAGCTTTTCATGATAGACTGATTTCTAGGAAGAGGTTGGAACCAAACTAGAAGGTCTGGCTCTTTGACTCTAAGCTAAAGCTCTTCCTGGGCAAGCTAAAGTCCAAATGGAACAACCGTATGTTGTGGCCCACGCATTTCCAAATGGAGCTATTAAGATCTTTGATCCAAAGACGAGTAATATTTTCAAGGTCAACAAACAATAACTTAAACCCTTGTTGACCATGTTACACCTAATCCCGTCTCAAACAAGGTTGCATTAACCTTGGTCTGAATCTGGCCAGACTATGCCCAGTTGAAGGCACTAAACTCAGTGCTTCCTAGGAGATAACCCAATAACTATGTAGGTTGTACATACTCTCCTTCTTAGCCTGGTGGGCTGATCTAATTCGATGTGCTATTCAGGTGTTATCCTTACACTCTACTCTTGCATGCATATATAATACAATTGTTGGAACTTAGTTCCACTTCTCTTTTATATTTTAGTGTTAACAAAGCTATTTTAAAACTAATGAGTTTATGAAGTGTCATTTACAGGAAATCACAGGATTTAGGAAGTACGGAAGAAGTGTGGATGTCATGAAGAATGAAGATTGATTTTATTTGTTATAATTTAGATTTTTGTATGTCTCCTAACAAGAACAAATGATTTAGGAGTTAAAATCAAAATAGAGATAATTAGCTATCATACTCCCATTCAATCATTCATTTGAAAAGCTAAAATCATTTCTTTGATTAATTTATCGTATATTTGTGTTCAAATAGCACCTAGATTGTTTAACAAAATTTATTCAAGGTACTTGTTGCAAGTACCGGTACTGTTCATCAGTATCGATACATGCTAGGCACATGTTTGGGTCCTAGTCCCAAACTGTGAACAACAAGTACCGGTACTCATGAGTACCAGTACTAGGTGCTTACAGTTTATAGACATGGGTTATGCCTGGATCTTACAAGTACCGGTACTAACAACCAGTATCAGTACATTAAGTCATAGTTTGTAACTTGACTCAAATCTGTGAGTCACAAGTACTGGTCTTATCATGAGTACCGATACCTGGTGACTTAGTTGATATTCAACTGTAAGCACTAAGTACCGATACCTATGATGAGTACCGATACCGAGGCTTTATTGCGCTGGCTATTGGTTAACTGTGAGTAGTTAGTACCGATACCACAACTTTAATACCGGTACTAATTAACTGTTGTGCCTAATCTAAATGGCTATTTTGTAATTAATCCTATCTCTAATTTCCCATTTTGCCCCTAATAGCTAGTAATCTTAGGGAAGGTATTTAGTGGCCTATATAAACACCTTGTGTGTTTCATTTGCACACAAAACAAGCATAAAAATTCTCCTTGCTCAAATTTCTATATTTCTCAATTATAGCTATAAGGGTAATTGTCTTGTTGCATTTTTCTTCAAGGCGATTCTCACTTTGCAATAAGAATTTTCTGGCGAATTCGTTCTTCCTTGTAAAATCACTCTTTTTCGCTTCAGTGTTTTTTCGCTAAATTGATCAACTATCTTTTAAGCTAATTCTTGTTGGAGACTTAGGATCTTAGTTGTAAGCCAAATTGTTTCTTGCTTATGATAGGATCTGATATACGGAATGTGGCTATGTGCACAAAAACTCAAACACAAAATTAGCAATAACAAGAAAATTTGCACAATCAATCAAACCACAGAAATTGGCATAATATGTATAGTGGTTCCCCTCCCTTGGGTACACTACCTAAATCTCCCAGCTTAGGATTTTTAACTCGATTCCCTCAACCCCGAGGAAATCAATTTACTAACCGAGGTAATTCACGGATTACCTCAACCCAATTACAATAACGAGTTTGTTACAACTCAACGAGCAACAAGCTCAAATACAAATGAAAGAATAGGTGTAAGATAAAAAGAATCTTACAACTAAAACCTAAGCCTCTCAACAAATGTAAATATAATGTTATCGATTTGAGAGCTTAGTGAAGACGTGAATACGTGAAAGAAAATCACGTCGACGCGTTTGCAAAAGCGTGGAAAGATTGAGAGTAGCAAACTCTATTCTTCTGTTGAATATGTGGTGAATATATGAAATATAGAGCTCTAGAATTTTCTCTTATCTTTCTTGTATCTCTTGTGTGCAAACAAAGAGTCCAAGACTCATTTTATAGAGTTTAGGACCTCAGGTAGCCATCAAATAGATGTTGGAATTTAATTCCCAACATTCACATTTACAAAATTAATATTCCAGCCATTATGTTTTGAGACAATGGCTAACTGGTACCGGTAGTAGCAGCTCACTGCCACCAGTACATGAGTCCTGGTACCGGTACTCATTATAGGTACCGGTACTTATGACTCCCAGATTTGGAATTCCTTGGGCATAGTAACCTACCTGTACCGGTACTCATCATGGGTATCGGTACTTGTAAGGTTCGGGCCAGAATTAAGGCTTCAACCTGTGGCCAACATGTACCGGTACTCATGGTTGGTACCGATACTTGTTCACAGTTTGAGACAAATTATCAAACCTGTGCCTTGCAAATACCAGTACTGATGAACAGTATCGATACTTGCTTACAAGTACCTATTTTAAATGTTTTAATCAAGGTTACATTCTTTGAAAATGATAACAATATTAGTCCTTTTTTATCTCTAATTATTTTTACGACCTAAGTTAATGATTCTTTGTTAAGAGGCATATACAATCTATAAATATAAAATCTAAACTAAAAGGTCAAAGATGATCTTCTCCTTCTCGACTCTTCCTTGTCATCTTACCTCCTTCTTATCATGATCTTCTCCTTTTCATCAAGCCTCCATCATTTCCTGTTTGCCTTGATCCTTCACCTAAATCTGAAAAACACTTAATGGCAAACATTAATCTATAATAATTTTGTTAACACCAAAACAAGATGTGCAACAAGGTTCCAACAATCTCCCCCTTTTTGGTGTTGACAAAACTATTTTGCAAATAGATAATTATGAAAAAAATTAACAATGTTATATGAAGGAAAAAAAATATTTAAGTAAATCCTCCCCCTCAAAATAAGCTCCCTCTAAAAATATTACTATTTACCCTTTATCTTTCTCCCCCTTTTTGTCAATCACAAAAAAATGAAGAAATATCATACCATAAAATTTACCAATAGTAAAATGGAGCTTGTGGATACCAAGCATCTCTCGTCCAACATTCTTGGTCTTCATTCAACCTATAGAAAGGTTGAAGTGTTCCGTTATGTGCCTTGAACACCCATTGATTACTTTGATCTACTCCTGCAAAACATATATCTTTTCTAGATACCCATTTTCTTGTGGGTCTTTTAGAGTTAGCACCTTTCAAATCCTGAGATTTATAGACCGTTTTAGTGTTAGATCTATAATTCTTAGGATTTTTAGCCTTTTGATACATCCATGCATGCCCAGGTGCATGTGATTGTTTTGTATGTTCTTTTTATTTTTAAACTTTGCTTTTAAATCATCACAAAATTCTATATTTAACCTAGTTGTTGTTTTTAGATTAATTAAAGTTCCTTCAAAGTACTCATAAATATCTTCTAGTTCTAATATCTTTGCATGCAACTAATTATTAGTCTCTTTTGACATTTCTAATTCTATTTCTAAACATGACTTTTCTAATTCTAATATTTGATAATTATTCTTTAAAATCTTATTTTCCTTTTTAAATGACCTAGCATTATGATATAGTTCTTCATATGCTTCTAATAATTCTTCAAAAGAGAAATCAAGGTTTACCTCATTATCCGTGTCCTCCGTAGTTGCGACTAAGCAAAGATGTGCAACCTCGTCGTCATCTGATTCGCTAGAGTTAGTGTCCATGTCGAAGTCGCTATCATCCCATGTCGCTTTAAATGCTTTCTTCTTCTTCCTCCTGTTGAGCTCCTTTGTTTCTTTCCTATTATCCTCCTTTTTGTTTAAGGGGCAATCCTTTCGCAAGTGGCCCTTTTTCTTGCACTCATAGCAAATAATATTAGAAGAAATTTTATTTACTTGTTTACCTTATTTCTTGAGGAATTTATGGAATTTCCAAGTAAGCATTTCCATCTCCTCATCTTCGGATTCTGATGTTGTTGAGTCTGAGTCCTCCTTGATTGCTCTAAAAGCAATATTTTTTTTCTTACTTGTCGCCTTCTCCTCGTTCTTCTTGATATTCTCCAATTGGACTTCATATGCCATGAGGCTTCCAATTAGATCATCCAAGGGGAGAGTGGATAGGTCCTTTGCCTCTTGAATGGCTATGGTCTTTGGAGACCAATCACTTGTAAGAGATCTCAAGATCTTCCTTACAAGCTGCTCCTCTTTCAGCTTGACTCCTAGATTTTTCATTGGATTCATGATCTCTCCAAATCTTGTGTACATGTCCTTGATTATTTCTCCTTTTTCCATCCTGAAACACTCATAATTTTATGTTAAAATAGAAATACGTGTTTCCTTTACCTTGTTTATACCTTCGTAGGTGACCTCGAGAGTGTTCCATATCTCAAATGTTGACTCGCACGCTGAGATGCGATTGAATTCCTCCTTCGATAACGCACAATACAATGCATTCATCGCTCTCGCGTTGCTCATGATGTTTTTCTTCTGATCTGTTGTCCACGCTACTCCTTGTGACTCCAGATCTGAGTACTTTTCTTGAATGAGGGTCCAAGCCTCCTCATCCATTGCTTTGAGGAAAACTTGCATCCTCCTCTTCCAATACCCATAGTCCATCCCATCGAAATAGGGAGGACGAGTGGATGATTATCCTTCGGTGCACCTTAATGTAGATTCCATAGCAAGTTGATTTGTTACGTCTTCCCGCAACCTTGCTCTGATACCACCTAATAGGATCTGATGTACGGAATATGGCTATGCGCACAAAAACTCAAACACAAAATCAGTAATAACAAGAAAATTTGCACAATCAATCAAACCACAGAAATTGGTACAATATGTGATGTGCATACATCTAAATAGCCAAAAATGTTTATTAATACATGTTCTTAGTACCATATTAGCATCATGCATTGTAAATATTGCATAACACTCATAATCATACATTTATGTCAAATTGTACAAATTGTATAGTAATTATCTCCTTTTATGGCCATGGACAGGGTGACTTTTAATCAAGGCCTCGGACTAAGGATCCAACCATACGATCTGATCAGGGCAATGACTAGAGTTCAACGACTCTAAGATCACCCCGATCGGACATCTATAGCACAAGATATAGTCCAAGGAAGCTTAGAAATCAAGGGCTAAGATGGTGTCAATCCGCACTTCAGACTACAAATCTGACCTCACGGATGGGTTTGAATCGACGATCACAGCCTAACGACGTGAAAATTGATCCAATCCAACATCCGTGGCACCATCTGCAACACACAGAAGATGCATGGCCAAGATGGCACCATGTGGCACCATCTCAGCCGCCTAATCGGCCCAAGGATCCGCAGCTGCACTTCTGAAGGCAAAGGCATGGACGATCTGGGTCGTTGGATCTTGATCCAACAGCCACGATCGCACGCGCCTAATTCCTAAGTGAGACAAAGACAAGGCCATAGCGCATTGGTCGTGGGTGCACTCGCGAAGTAGAGGCCGCGGGATGGAATCCCCGCAAGCCTCAAATTGAGGTGAAGGCGCAGGGCACATTCAATTCAGTCATTTGATGCAGATCGTGTGGGCGAGGAGCGGGTGACGTGGCGCAACGGATGCGCGTGGTTTACACACGCGTGATCAGACGTAGATTCAAACACCTGATCAGACGTGGGGGACACACCGCATTCTGAGCCGTTGGATACGAGATCGAACGGTTGAAGATCGATGATCTTGCAAGAACATGAGCAGGCACAGTTACGCTGAAGAGGAAAGGGCGCGCAGGCAGGTGTGCACGTAAGGCCACGATCAAGTCTTTAGTAACGCTTAATTACATCACTAAAGATCCCCTCATTTAATATTTTGAATTTGTAATGACCAAATTACCCCCAATCCTTGCAACTATAAAAGGAGATCCCTACCTTATGAAATTCTCATCCCTTCTTCTCTTCTCCCCCTCCAAAGCTCTAAGAGCTTGTTCCAAACCTCGGATGCTCCTCTAGAGTAAAAATTAGAATTTTTTCACCTTCTCCACCTTCATAGAGCATCCTGCAGTTGTCCTCTCACTCCATCCAGGAAGTAGATCCCACGATGACAACGACGTCCTACCTTGCCCCCAGTTCCTCCAACTTCGTCCTCCTTCTTCCTGCTTCATCCTCCGTCTTTCCGGCGTCGCCCCGTCCAGCTCATCCTCCAAGTAATCGTCGAGAAGGATACTTCTCTCTCCATTCTCTTTACCGCTTTCTAAAGTAGATTTACTGCTTTCTAACGTAGATTTTCTGCTTTCTAGTTGTAATGATTAGTGTAATGAGCAGCATTTGATGATGAAATCCATGTTTATTATACCTCTCTTTTATTTTTATTTGTAATATTCTCTCTCACTTATATTTATTATTTGTTAAATAGATAACTAGTTTTCAACCAGCTAATATATTTCGTGACAAACAAAACAAACACGTATTTTTAATCAAACGTCTGCCTCCCTGTGTTCGACTCGGAATTTCTTTACGAATTTTGGTAAAATTTTATCTGTTGATGGATTGCTTCGCAAATCGGACTACAACGACGGATTTTCAAAACTCAATCCTTTTTGCGTACTATTTCCGCTTCAACAATATGTATAGTGGTTCTCCTCCCTTGGGTACTCCACTACCTAAGTCTCCTAGCTTAGGGTTTTTAACCCGATTCCCTCAACCCCGAGGGAATCAATTTACTAACCGAGGTAATTCACAGGTTACCTCAACCCAATTACAATAACGAGTTTGTTACAACCCAACGAGCAACAAGCTCAAATATAAATGAAAGAACAGGTGTAAGATAAAAAGAATCTTACAACTAAAACCTAAGCCTCTCAACAAATGTAAATATAATGTTATCGATTTGAGAGCTTAGTGAAGACATGAATACGTGAAAGAAAATCACGTCGACGCGTTTGCAAAAGCGTGGAAAGATTGAGAGCAGCAAACTCTATTCTTCTGTTGAATATGTGGTGACTATATGAAATATAGAGCTCTAGAATTTTCTCTTATCTTTCTTGTTTCTCTTGTGTGCAAACAAAGAGTCCAAGACTCATTTTATAGAGTTTAGGACCTCAGGTAGCCATCAAATAGACGTTGGAATTTAATTCCCAACATTCACATTTACAAAATTAATATTCCAGCCATTCTGTTTTGAGTCAACGGTTAGCTGGTACCGGTAGTAGCAGCTTATTGCCACCAGTACATGAGTCCTAGTACCGATACTCATCATGGGTACTGGTACTTGTAACTCCCAGGTTTGGAATTCCTTGGGCACAGTAACCTGCCTATACCGATACTCATCATGGGTATCGGTACTTGTAAGGTTCAAGCTAGAATTAAGGCTTCAACCTGTGGCTAACATGTACTGATACTCATGGTTGGTGCCGATACTTGTTCACAGTTTGAGACAAATTCTCAAACCTGTGCCTTGCAAATACCAGTATTGATGAACAGTATCGGTACTTGCTCACAAGTACCTGTTTTAAATATTTTAATCAAGATTACATTCTTTGAAAACGATAACAATATTAGTCTTTTTTTTATCTCTAATTATTTTTACGACCTAAGTTAATGATTCTTTGTTAAGAGGCATATACAATCTATAAATATAAAATCTAAACTAAAAGGCTGAAGATGATCTTCTCCTCCTCGATTCTTCCTTATATCTTGCCTCCTTCTTATCATGATCTTCTCCTTTTCATCAAGCCTCCATCATTTCCTGTTTGCCTTGATCCTTTACCTAAAATTGAAAAACACTTAATGGCAGACATTAATCCATAATAATTTTGTTAACACCAAAATAAGATGTGGAATAAGGTTCCAACAGCTTAGACCTGTAACTTTTTGTTTTATCTGATTTTGTAATTGAGTTGTGGTAACCTGTTAATTATCTCTGTTTATAGTAAATTGATTTCCTCCAGGTTGAGGGAATCGTATTAAAAATCCTAAGTCGGGAGACTTAGGTAGTGGAGTACCCAAGTGAGGGAAATCATTATATATTTAGTTTACTTTTTTTATGGTTTGCTTTATTTGCATATTTTTGTTTACCACACTATTCATCCCCCCTTCTAGTGTGCTTGTGCCTTTTAGATCCTACAACAATGAGGGTATTGCATTATATAGGTATGAGGGGATAGATATATATATTCCTAAATTAATTTATCAGCTCCTTAGAAATTTTTGCTTATTTTCTTTGGAAAGAAAGAAAAAAATATATACATCACTTTGTAAATAGCATAGTTACATAACTCTACTTAGGATTAGTGAAATCTAGATAACTAGAAGGCGCTAAGTTTAGGGAGTTATAAGGGAACTTAGCCCATAAAGTCCTTTCGGTTGTTGTCAGCTTAATCAACTAGAGGAGTGATTGCACAGTAATCATAGGTTCTAAAATGCCTAGATTAGGGTAGATTTCTAGTATAGTTATAAATATTGCATTCATTTTATGCATAATTTGCATTTGCATCATGTTTACTTGCTTATTTATAAATAATGTGTTTTGTGGACCTATTTATAATATAATGTTTTATCTTGTGATTGTAGGTCCATACGGGAATAATAAATCAATAAGAAGACCAAGAAATAAGACAGAGGAGATGAGACAAAAAGATCCAAGAAGCCAAAGAATAGAAGAAGAAATAAAAGAAAAAAAAAGGAAGAGAAATAAACGCATGAACCCATCCACCACCAAATAGGCTTATCCTAATCCAAGACAACCTAAACCTAATCCCTTAGCACTAGTGCCCAAAACATATTTAGGTCTCCCAAACACTTAAGGAACCTACATACACCCTAGGAACCTATCTAGAGACCTCCTAAGCCTAACCCACACACTTCATGTAACCCAAACCTAAATTGAACCAACCCAATCCCACCCTATTCTTATGCACTATCAAAAAAAAAAAATCCACTTAAATCCCATCTCTATCCCAGACAACAATTCCCACCTAAACCTATGTACACATACCCATCCAATCTCACCTAAACCTATGTACACGTATCCATCCACCTACATAACTTAAGCACACCCACACATACACACCCATACCCATGCACATCAACGTAAACACCCACACATACTCCTGCACGTACTTGCAATCACACACACTTATGTACATGTTAATTAAAACATAAAAGAGGATCCTTTTTTTTTTTAAATCTACAAATCCTATCCCTCTCCAACAATTTCCCCAGCAACCGAAACCTTCCGCTTCGCGATTTATCCTCTCCCCTCTTATTAAAAAATCCACCCGATTTATCCCCTCAGTAGAAACCCCCCGTAGGTCTCCCACGTTAAAAAAAGCCTCCAATGAATATCCCATGGGAACTCCCTCCTCTCAATTCTTTTTTTTTTTTTTTTTTCATAAAATCCACTCTGGAATTCTTTTCCCCCGGCGACCGTACTCCCTCACAACCAAAAATCCACCGTAGAGTCCCCCATCATCGGTCCCTCCTTCTTCCCCTTCGTTCCCACCACCATCTCCTTCATCTTCAACTTCCTCCCCCACACCATCTACCAAGGCTATCCTTGGTGTACCATCACTATTCCTTCATGTCTTCCAAAGGATACCAAGAACCACTCCTTAATGTCCTTATTCTAGTAGAATAATTTAGAATAATCTTCTCATTAATTTTCTTTACTTGATTTTTAGTAACTCTAATTCTAGTAGTTTTAGTTATTCTACTTGTTCTAGTTGTTCTAGTAGTTCCTAATATTGTTGTAGTTAAGTATAATGTCAAGCATTCAACTATGTGTAAAAAACTTGCATGATTATTATTTGAATAAAGTTGATTTACTTCGCATCTATCTTGCTTAATGCTTCTATTTATAATTAAGAGTAGATTTTCACTTTTCAAAGAAATCAAAAATCACAAAAAAAAGTTCGCAAAACAAAAATAAAAATATGTATATTTATATGCCTATGTTTTTATGACAGTTTATACGCAAATAAATGATTATATGCTTCATCAAAATGATCTCTACATCATTTACGTTATAAAAGAATATCGCAACGAGCGTTACATGTATACATGCTACATATAATTTCACTACACGATGATTATACATTTTGAGATCACTACTGAAGAGTTCGCTGTGCAAGAAATTCGCCACATTTAATCTTAGGTATCTAGTTTAGGATCTCAGTTAGTTAGAAATTAAGTTAGAAATTTCATTAAAAATTCGTCTATACACCTCATTGAGATCTACCGGAGCTTACGAAGTTTCGTTAAAATTATTTGTCGATGTACTTTCGTGTTATACTATGACGAAAATATTTAAAAATACAATTTTACATGCGAACAAGGAGTCTCCTAAGACTTGGGTTGAGATCAAATTCTTAAAGAATTCTCTTAATTAAAGTCAAAAGTCAACAGGAAAGTATAGGGCTCGATTGTCCAGCCTATGTTTTGGAGGACTAAGCAACTTAAGCATCCAACTTTCACACACTTGATTTGACCTTGAGCAACCACAAACTTGAGAATAATGGGTTTCGCTAAGTCTGAGATTGAGGGACTTTTACACATGAAATCTGACCTAACTCATATCAAAATTGATAAAGGCTCCTGCAAGTATAGCTAACACGTTGGTGGTAGTAACCCTCATTACTAAGGCATTCAGAGCCCAGCCTAGCATCCTGAATAATCCTGAGTTTTGCCTAGGCGATGTTTGTGAATGTAGGAAGGAGAGCTACTTACCTAGAAAAATGACAAAAAAAAGGACAAAACAAAACAAAAGAAAAAATACAATAAAGAAGTAGAAGGAAGAGAAGAAGAGAAAAGAAAATTTCAAATAAAGAAAAGTCATGTGTGTAATAAAAACCCAAAAATACAAAAAAAAGAGTGAGGTATTAATAGGCCAAAATGGCTTAGCCGGGGAGATATAACTTCGAGGTTGACCTCAGGATAGAAAAGGGTGAGGAGAAAGCTACCAAATCCGAGTAAGGCAAAGTTAGACATGAACTTGGGAGAGTTTGGGATAGTCTCAGTCTAGGAAATTTAGGTTCTTAAAACCCTAGTTGCATGTAGGATGAGTTTAACAAACCTTAGTGGGACCTCCTGAGTCTAAGAAATCTACCTTTGCGACTAGAGACTAAGGCCAAGAGAAAATCGAAGGTTCAGTCAAAAACTTGGTTTAAGTGTCTCTCTAGTGTTGTTGGGCCCTTGTGGAACAACTCTTATATCTTCCCAGACATAGATTGGGTAATAGGTATTGAGTCATTTTACAAGTCATAGTGTAAAGCGTTGCATTCATCTATGTTTTATTAAGGGACTAGCAAAATGTAGGTATGGGGGTGTAATAACAACATAGTTAATATACTTAATATGTCAAAATTAGGCTAATTCTTAAGCAAACGCATCATGCATGGTGAGGTTGTAAATAGTGCATCATAACTACTCTAGACATATTAGGCTCATAATTGCATTAATATATAATTTGTATATATTATACTAAACCCAGTTTGTGTAGGAATAAATTACGGAGGTGAACTTTAAGAATAGAAGGGTGCAGAGGAGATATAGGACAAGAAACATCCTAAGAGGGGCAAAATGCAATTTGGCCAAAGTCACGAGAACTTGGGCATAATTTGACCAGCAAACACTTATAGCCATGGCCTCCGAAGAAATTCCAAGTTCACTTGGACATTTCTGCAAAAATCCACAAGAATGGACCACATATACATCAAGTTCAGCATTTATGTGTAGCCAGCGCACCAATTGCGCGCTAGCTACGCGCCTTACACATAGCCTAAGTGCAATCCACACATCACCAACATCACTACCCCCACTCCTAGCTAACATGCGGGAAATGCGTGCTCACCATTCTAGCCGTCCGCCTATGCACGATCTTCACGTGCCAACGCCCAGTCGAGTGCCAACCCCCCCAGCGGTTAGAGTGAGCGCCGAACGTGTGCCAATGCCACTCTAGAGCCCTTCTCTTGCGCACCTCGCACGTAGAGTGCATGATTTGGCCACCAATTGCTCTCGTCCTTCAACTAAAAAAGGGCCCTCCTCCTCCAATCACAAACCATCTGATGTAAACATGTTTATATCACATAAACCGTCTATTTTTGCATATTCTTAGACATTAAGTTGCATCATACATTATAAATATTGCATAACATGTATCTTTATGCATTTAGATTATGTTGTATAAAATTTAAGTTAATTTTCTCTTTTTGCGGTTAGGAAATAGGGCAATATCTTATCTGGGCTTCGAATTGAAGATCCAACTATATGGATCTGATCAAGACGACGATCAGAGTTCAACAACTTTAAGATCGCCCCGATCAGACTTCTGTAGCATCAGATGCAGTCTAAGAAAGATCAGAGGTTAAGGGGCCAGGTGGTGTAAATCTATTCTTCAGATGACAAATCCGACCACACATATGGGTTTGGATCAACGATCGTAGCCCAACGGTGCAAAAAATCGATCTAATCTGACATCCATAGCACCATCTACAAGACATAGAAGATGGATGACTAAGATAATTTTACGTGGCACCTGTTGGTGCTAGAGCACCACGATCATTTATTTTGATGATAACAAACACGTGTCATTTAACATTTGCACTTGAAGTTTTAGATTTCAGGAAAATTGCAAATGGAGACGTGATTAGACGGAGCTCGAGCTCGCATCCAGGATGGATTGGAGGAGCTTGATGGAAAACAGAAGAGATTCGCGAGGAGCGATAGATTGAAGATGGAAGGAAAAGAATAATAGGATAGAATTTTGTTTATTTCTTTCATGTACTTTTGTCTTTATTTCCTTGCTCTTTTTTGTTCCTTAGAAAATCATGTTAAAGAGCCTCAAAGTACCCTAACAGTAGTCCTAAGAACACCTGCACAATCCTATGATACTTAGGTTTTCTGTAGAAAACTTAGAAAACCAATATAGGGTTCAAACAGCCTTTTCAGACATCTACTTCCAAAATCAGATGTCTGATAATATGTTTTAAGACGTCTGCCTGTTGATTCAGACGTCTGATAACATTTAGGCTGGACTTCTTAGTTCTGTCTGATGAAATCAGACGTCTAGACGTCTTAGAAGACGTCTGATGTTTTTTCCAGACGTCCAATTAGTGGACAGTTGGCTGCCTTAACAAACGCTGAAGGATATGACCGTTAGAGCCTTATCAGACGTCCTTAAGACTTTCCAGATGTCTGATAAATGACCGTTTTGCCTCGGCTGACTCGAAAATCTCTTCTCAGAGATTTTCTAGCCGTTGCACTCTCTTGGAAATCCATTCCCGCAGAAAAGTAGGTTTCCAGAAGTCCAGACATAGTGCCAGACGTCCTGTATGTCGTCTGATGGACTTGCAGTAGAACCCTGTTTAGATCTGATTCAAGTCAGGAAGAAACTCGCATAAAATCAGACGTCTGACCTTATTTTCAGATGTCTTAAACTGGTTTCCCAGACGTTTGATGCCAGGATCAGACGTCTGATAACCCTGTCAGTGCAATCATTGTTCTTGATTTCGGCCTGATTCTCTTGGGCTTTGCACCCAACGGCTATGGAAGCTTTCCAAAGCCTTCCAGAGCTTTCCTAAGGCCTCTATAAATAGAGAGGAACCTCTTGCACACAAACACACACCTAGAGACACCAACACACACCTAGATACACAAGGCACACCTAAGCAACATACTTTCACACTCTTTTGTGTCTAAGAAAAGCTCTTGCTCTCCAAGCTCAAGTTCTACATCTTGAGAGCATCAAGCCTTTGCGCACCCACTCTCCCGCCGTAGTTCACGAGAGCGACGTTGCACCGTCGTACCCGCGTCATCGATTCGACGCACTCCTTGCAAAGGGGAGTTTCCTAATTCCTATAGAAGCTAGGTTTAAATCTTTGTTGGCTCTATAGGACTATATTTGTTATTTTAGTTTGTTATTTGGTTGGGTATTCGCTTTGCAATTCCCGTCTCCTTCGTGGGACAAAATCCTTCTCGTGAAGAGAAGGGGTTGAGAAATGCTACCCTCGCACTTGTAGCGTGGTTGTAATTGAGGTTGAATCACCCTCGTTTAAGTGATTTATTTAGTGGATTTGATCAACTTGGTTGATCGGAAAATCCTAACTCGAGTAGGTTAGGTGGTGGTTTTCACCTGGTTTGGGTTTCCATCTAAAAATAATTGTGCACATTGTGTGATTGAATTTTTTGTGAGATTGTTTATATTCTATTCCGCATTTTATTACGCCACCCCCTCCTGGTAGGGAATCTACAATTGGTATCAGAGCAGGTTCTTGCTATTCGGAGTAACACCCAGCAAGAAGATCATGGAGGGGAGCAGTTCCGCGAGTAGGATTTCCGAGGGCCAGTCTATGACTCGTCCGCCGTTCTTCGACGGGAGCAACTACCCTTACTGGAAGCTGCGGATGAAGACATGGCTTCAAGCCACCGACTTCACAATTTGGGCTAGGTGTGAGACCCCCTTCGACATCCCAGAAAAATTCGCCGCAGGATACTCGCAGCAGCAGATTCGGGAACTCTCGCTCAACGCGAAAACAATGAACGCGTTGTATTGCGCGCTCATCTCGGAGGAGTTCAACAGAATCTCGCAATGCGTCACCGCATACGAGATTTGGCACACACTTGAGGTAACTCACGAAGGAACCTCTAAGGTAAAAACTTCTAAAATAAATTTACTTTCTCAAGAATTTGAATCTTTTTCTGTGAAGCCTAACGAATCTTTAAGTGAGATGAACACTAGGTTCACTCTCATTGTGAATAATTTGAAAGCTTTAGGGAAGACCTTCATCAAGGGGGAGCTTCAAGGAAAGCTTCTTCGTTCCCTTGGACCAGAATGGGAGCAGAAGGTCACTGCGATTGAGGAGGCAAACGAGGTGGAGGACCTCAACATGGAAGATCTCCTAGGCAATCTAATGGCCTACGAGACTAAGTTGAAGTAGAAGAAGAAGGATACATCGGAGCCTAAACCGAAGAAGACTTTCGCCTTCAAAGCTACGTCGGATAGAGAGGTAAGCTCCGACAACGAAGACTTTAAAATTTTACTTAAAAAGTTTTCCAAGTTGTGTAGGGAATCAAAGAAGAAGGAGAAGGAGAGCCCTAGACGCTGCTACCACTGCAACGAGAAAGGGCATCTACGACCAGAGTGCCCTCTTCTCAAAAAGGAGAAGAAATCTAAGAAGAAGGCGTTCCAAGCCACTTGGGACGATTCGAGCTCGGAGGAGGAAGAAGAAGAAAAGTCTATAGAATAAGAAATCGCTTGCTTTGGTTTCATGGCCAAAGGAAGTGATAGCGACAGCAAAAGCGGAAGCGACTCAGACGAGGTAAATTTTGATTTACAAGAAGCTTTTAATGAACTATTTGATGTTAGTAAATCATTAAGAATAGAAAACAAAAGCATTAAAAAGAACCTTAGCTTTCTTAAATCTGAAAATGATAGGTTAGAAATAAAACTTAAGGACCTAGAAAGCAGCTCTAGTCCTAAGGATAATAATCTGTTATTAGAAAATAAAAATTTAATCAATGAAAATATTAAAGTGATTGAAGAAAATGATAGTTTAAAATGAGAAATTTCTGATTTAAAGACTAAGATGAATATTATAGAAAATGAACTTGCATGTCTTAGGGAAAACTCTAACAAATTAATCAACAAAGTAGATAATTTTTATAGCCCTAAGGTTGAGAAAGGATCTCCGTCAAGGAGACCCGCTAACATATCCGGATCCAAGCTCACTTGGATACTGAAGAAAGAATTGGAATCTTGTTTTGTAGGTCATAAAGACTACAACACAAAGGACTGGACCTACAAGCTCAAAGCTGGTCAACTCAAGTTGGGAGAACCAAGGAGTAGACCAAGGAGGAGAACGAGAAGACCAATGAGACGGCGAACAAACGATGGACCCGCCGCACGTCGACCGCCAAACTGGAGACCGGCGTCGATGCCCGGGCCTCCAAGCTACGAATGGGAGCCCCTTCCTATGTGGCATCCACCACCACCATTTGGGCCATTTTATTGGCCATGGTAGGTGAGGTAAAAATTCTTTACCCTATCTTTTTATCATAAGCATTTAGATAGGGGGAGTTAAAAATTATGAGCTAATTATCAATTTTTAAGGAGGAGATGCAAGTTAGCTAAATTTCCTTTAGTAAGGGGGAGAAAAATAATAGCTATCTTGTTGTTACAAAAAGGGGGAGGACATTACTCTTGTTAAAAGAAATTCATAGAAGAGCATGTTTTAAGGGGGAGTTATAAGAAATTTAAAATCAATCAAACCTTTTTGATAATGTCAAAAAGGAGGAGGATTTTTTTTGCATTATTATTTATGGTTTTGCCATCATCAAAAAGGGGGAGATTGTTGGTGCTAGAGCACTACGATCATTTATTTTGATGATAACAAAACACGTGTCATTTAACATTTGCACTTGAAGTCTTAGATTTCAGGCAAATTGCAAATGGAGACGTGACTAGACGGAGTTCGAGCTCGCATCTAGGATGGATTGGAGGAGCTTGATGGAAAACAGAGGAGATTCGCGAGGAGCGATAGATTGAAGATGGAAGGAAAAGAATAATATGATAGAATTTTGTTTATTTCTTTAATGTACTTTTGTCTTTATTTCCTTGCTCTTTTTTGTTCCTTAGAAAATCATGTTAAAGAGCCTCAAAGTACCCTAATAGTAGTCCTAAGAACACCTGCACAACCCTATGATACTTAGGTTTTCTGTAGAAAACTTAGAAAACCAATATAGGGTTCAAACAGCCTTTTCAGACGTCTAATTCCAAAATCAGACGTCTGATAATATGTTTTAAGACGTCTGACTGTTGATTCAGACGTTTGATAACATTTAGGCTGGACTTCTTAGTTCTGTTTGATGAAATCAGATGTCTAGACCTTAGTCCAGACGTCTTAGAAGACATCTGATGTTTTTGCCAGACGTCCAATTAGTGGACCATTGGCTGGCTTAACAAACGCTGAAGGATATGACCGTTAGAGCTTTATCAGACGTCCTTAAGACTTTCCAGATGTCTGATAAATGACCGTTTTGCCTCGGCTGACTCGAAAATCTCTTCTCAGAGATTTTCTAGCTGTTGCACTCTCTTGGAAATCCATTCCCGCAGAAAAGTAGGTTTCCAGACGTCCAGACATAGTGCCAGACGTCCTGTATGTCGTCTGATGGACTTACAGTAGAACCATATTTAGATCTGATTCAAGTCAGGAAGAAACTCGCATAAAATCAGACGTCTGACCTTGTTTTCAGACGTCTTAAACTAGTTTCCCAGACGTTTGATAACCCTATCAGTGCAATCATTGTTCTTGATTTCGGCCTGATTCTCTTGGGCTTTGCACCCAACGGCTATGGAAGCTTTCCAAAGCCTTCCAGAGCTTTCCTAAGGCCTCTATAAATAGAGAGGAACCTCTTGCACACAAACACACACCTAGAGACACCAACACACACCTAGATACACAAGACACATCCAAGTAACACACTTTCACACTCTTTTGTGTCTAAGAAAAGCTCTTGCTCTCCAAGCTCAAGTTCTACATCTTGAGAGCATCAAGCCTTTACGCACCTGCTCTCCCGCCGTAGTTCACGAGAGCGACGTTGTGCCGTCGTACCCGCATCATCGATTCGATGCACTCCTTACAAAGGGGAGTTTCCTAATTCCTATAGAAGCTAGGTTTAAATCTTTGTTGGTTCTATAAGACTATATTTGTTATTTTACTTTGTTATTTGGTTGGGTATTCGCTTTGCGAATTCCCGTCTCCTTCGTGGGACAAAATCCTTCTCGTGAAGAGAAGGGGTTGAGGAATGCTACCCTCGCACTTGTAGCGTGGTTGTAATTGAGGTTGAATCACCCTCGTTTAAGTGATTCATTTAGTGTATTTGATCAACTTGGTTGATCGGAAAATCCTAACTCGAGTGGGTTAGGTGGTGGTTTTCACCCGGTTTGGGTTTCCACCTAAAAATAATTGTGCACATTGTGTGATTGAATTTTTTGTGAGATTGTTTATATTCTATTCCGCATTTTATTACGTCACCCCCTCCTGGTAGGGAATCTACAGCGCCATCCTAGCCACCCAACCGGCCCAAGGACTCGCCACTGCCCTTTCTCTCCTCAACTGGCCATCAGATCTGGGCTGTTGGATCACCATCCAACGGCCATGGTTGCGTGTGCTCAAAAACACTTGCGTGCCTCAAATGCGGATGCAGCGCAGTGGTCGTGCACCCTCACGTGAAGAGGGAGGCACGGATTCGAGCCCCGCCTCGCCTCAAATTGAGCGCAAGCACAAGTGCGGGTGAAATTCGCCAGTGCAATGGTGATCGAGCGACTCCGGAGGGTGCTACGTGGCACTATCTGATGCACGAGCGGATGCACGTGCAATCACACGTCGAGATGCACGCACAATCGTACGCGCATGCGTTGAGGTGCTGAAGAGGAAGCGGGCGTGTGCGTCTCTCAGCCGTCTGATCTTGCGATCAGACGGCTGAGATCATTTGATCGTGGGCGTGTGTTCTGAGCAGTGAAGAGGAAGAGGCGAGGGGCGTGTAGACCTTTACCCACGTTTAGGCTTTAGTGACGAATAAATTCGTCACTAAGGACCTGTGCATTTAATGATTTAGAATGAAATGACCCATTTGCCCCTTCATTCTTCACCTATAAATAGCCCTACGACCCCCACACTTTCTTCATCCCTTCCTCTCTTCTCTCACCCCCTCCAAGGCTTTAAGAGCTTGTCCCAAACCTAGGATGCTCCTCTAGAGTTAAAAATATAAATTTTCCACCTTCTCATCCTGTTAGTGGAGCATTCCGCGGTGGCCCTCTCACCTCCATTCGGGAAGTGGATCCTGCTGCGACGTCGCCCTACCCCATCCTCCGTCGTCCGTTGTCATTCTCCTTCGTCCCACATCTTACCACATTCGTTCGGGCACTCCGTCAACGCGGCTCGTGCTCCAAGCAGCCGTCGAGAAGGATAACTTCTCTCCACCTTCTTTTTACTGCTTTCTAGAGTAGATTTACCGCTTTTTAGTTGTAAGATTTCCAGCTTTCTACTATAGTGGTTAGTTGTAATAGACATCATTCTGTGATTATGAAATCCATATTTATTCTATCTCTATTTTATCTTTATTTGTAATATTCTCTCTGTGGATTCCCTACCAGGAGGGGGTGACGTAATATATTGCGGAAATAAAATATAAAGCAATCTCACAAAATTCAAACACACAATGTGCACAATTATTTTTAGGTGGAAACCCAAACCAGGTGAAAACCACCACCTAACCCTCTCAAGTTAGGATTTCCGATCAACCAAGTTGATCAAATCCACTAAACAAATCACTTAAACGAGGGTGATTCAACCTCAATTACGACCACGCTACAAGTGCGAGGGTAGCGTTCCTCAACCCCTTCTCTTCACGAGAAGGATTTTGTCCCACGAAGGAGACGAGAATTCGCAAAGCGAATACCCAACCAATAACAAAGTAGAATAACAAATATAGTCTTATAGAGCCAACAAAGATTTAAACCTAGCTTCTATAGGAATTAGGAAACTCCCCTTTGCAAGGAGTGCGTCGAATCGATGACGCGGGTGCGTGAGCCACGCGACGGCGCAACGTCGCTCTCGTGAACTACGGCGGGAGAGCGGCTGCGCAAAGGCTTGATGCTCTCAAGATGTAGAACTTGAGCTTGGAGAGCAAGGGCTTCTCTTGGACACAAAAGAGTGTGAAAGTGTATCTAGGTGTCTTTTGGTGTGTCTTTATGTGCAAGAGGTTCCTCTCTATTTATAGAGGCCTTAGGAAAGCTTTGGAAGGCTTAGGAAAGCTTTCATAGCCGTTGGGAGCAAAGCCCAAGAGAATCAGGTCGAAATCAAGAACAATGATTGCACTGACAGGGTAATCAGACGTCTGATCCTGGCATCAGATGTTTGGAAGATCACTTTAAGACGTCTGAAAATAATATCAGACGTCTGATTATAGGCGGGTTTCTTCCTGACTTGAATCAGATCTAAACAGGGTTCTAGTGCAAGTCTATCAGACGACATATAGGACGTCTGGAACTATGTCTGGATGTCTGGAAACCTATTTTTCTGCGGGAATGGATTTCCAAGAGTTGCAATGGCTAGAAAATCTCCGAGAAGAGATTTTGGGTTAGCCGAGACAAAATGGTCATTTATCAGACGTCTGGAAAGGCTTAAGGACGTCTGATAAGGCTCTAACGGTCATATCCTACAGTGTTTGCTAAGCCAGCCAACGGTGCACTAATTGGACGTTTGGCAAGTCCATCAGACGTCTTCTAAGACGTCTGGATAGAGATCTGGACGTCTGATTTCATCAGACAGAGCTAACAAGTCCAGCCTAAATGTTATCAGACGTTTGAATCAACAGTCAGACGTCTTAAACACATTATCAGACGTTTTATTTTGGAATTAGACGTCTGGAAAAGCTGTTTGAACCCTATATTGGTTTTCTAAGTTTCTACAGAAAACCTAAGTATCCTATTGTTGTGCTGGTGTTCCTACGACTACTGTAAGGGTACTTTGAGGGTCTTTAACATGAATCTAAGTAACAAAAATAAAGAGCAACAAAAGAAACGAAAAATACAAAGAGTACACGAGAAGGAAATCTATCCTATTCTTCATCTCCTTCCTTCTTCAAGCCATCGCTCCTCGTGAACCTCCTCTGTTCTCCACCAAGCTCCTCCAATCCGTCCTGGATGCGAGCTCGAACTCCGTCTAATCACGTCTCCATTTGCAATTGACCTGGAATCTAAAACTCCAAGTGCAAATGTTAAATGACACGTGTTTTGTTATCATCAAAATAAATGATCGTGGTGCTCTAGCACCAACACTCTCTCTCTTCTATTCATTATTCTTTAAGTAGATAGCTAGTTTAAATTCAATTCGACCAGCTAATCTGCTTCATGAAAAATAAAACAAACATGATTTTTAATCAAACGTCTGCCTCCTTATGTTCGACTAGAAATTCCTTTTGAATTTCAGTTAAATTTATCTGTTTACGATTTTTCTCGCAAATTGCAATACAATGACGAGTTTTCCAAACTCAAATGTATTTATGACGATTTTCCGATTCAACACCATCCAAGCCTACTTCCTCCTTACCTCTTAAGGAGTTTCAAGAGCCCTTTAGAGCTTCTATTCTCCACTTCAAGGCATGCCAAGGCTCTCCGCTTGCATAGCAACTCTGACTTCGCCCTCCTTCCAGCTTCGTCCTCCTTTGCTGAGCGCTGTTGTCACCTCCCTCTCCCCGTCCATAGGATTGTGATCACCCAGTCGCCACTCCACTTCGTCCTCAACTTGTCTAACTCCATTCTCCTTCATTCGGCTTCTTCCTCCTTTGTCCAAGTGCCAACCAATCCTCTGTCTCTCAACAACCGGCATGGGAGATCCTTCTCTCTATCTTCTTTCTATTTTGCTTTGTAGCTTAGTTTTAATTTGTTAAAATTTTATAATTGGCAATTATTATCTCTCTTTCTCTCTTCTTGGTGTAATTATTGCTACTTTTTATTTTCACATAAAATTCCAAGATATTTTCACATATTATTCAGATATTCTGGTACTCACCCCGTTTCACTCCATTTTTGTGACTCTATCGACACCCACTCACCTACACTCACATTTTCCATGAGAATGGTACAAGAGGGGATGAATTGTGCAATTTAAAACTTATAAGGTAAAATTTCAACATAAAATTCACAAAGATTATAAGCCAAAAATTGAACATGGTATTTTAGAGAGGAAATCCTTCAACTGGGAAAAACCTCTACCTTGTCTCTCAACAAGGATTTTCCACTTGCCTCCAGCAAGTAAATTCACTATACTACCATAATTGTTGTGCAATCATGGCTTCTAAAATGAATAAATTAGGCTAAATACCTAGCTTACATATAAATAGAGCATGCATCTGCATTCTTGTACATTCTCGGTCAATTTTTCTCTATTTTATGGGCCTAGTACTGATCTGTCAATTCATATACAAGAGGAGCAAGATTTGTGCTAAATTGGACATGAGAGGAGACACGTGGCAGAGTCATCATCAATTACTTCCCGCAACAAATGAGGTGGAGACGGGAGCATGCACGTAGATCATATCAAGAAAGAGAAGAAGACAACCAAGACCAACCCAAGACAAGTCCGAGCAGATTCAGACTTCACCATGCAAAATCATGTACCTAACCCGAGCCTAATCCACTCAACCCAACACCGACCCTCTAATTACACAAACACACCCATGTGCAGGTACATTAAATTCCAAACACATGTGTTCACTTTATAATGTATATATGTACACACACATATACACAAAATTCACACATCTACACCTAATTTATTCCACACACATCCACTAATTAGCCACCTAAATAGAATCCATTTAGAACCAATCAACCTACCATTAAATCTCCCACACACCAGGCCTAACACCACATATTTCTATTTTATTTTGATCCCCAATACCACCACCTAAACTCCCACCTAATCACCCAAACTAACCTGCATTGCCACCTAACGGCCACCCTTAATCCCACAATTAGGAGAGAACTTGCTAGCCCTCTCTAGAAGCTTCTACCTCCCTTAAGGTGTACCAACACTCCATGTTCACAGCCGGCGGCTCACGAGCCCTCATCAGCGTGGATGCTCTCACCTTCTTTTTCTTCTTTTCGGTAGTTAGATTTTCTTTATAGCAAGTAGATTAGTGAGTTGTACTCCCATTTCCATTTTTATTTGCTTTTGAATCTATTTATTTTCAGTGTTTTTGCTACATGCACATGAACTACACACCTCCTTCTTCACCACCGTCGGCCACCACTTTAGCCACCACCACTTACAACCATCATCTCAACTGGCCATCACCATAGCCACCCACACATCAGCTAAAACACCAGCTGCAGCCACCCACACCACCTCCCTCACGCTTTCCCTCTCCCTCTTTTCTTCACCTTAATCAGCCATCCCAACACCTCACCGATGCCGACCAGCTCCAGACCCAACACTACAACCCACGGATACACCTCCATACAACCACCACCCACACAGCCGACGGCCACACAACATCACAACCATCACCACCAATCACCACTCCCTTCTCCTGTTCCTGCCAACATTCCCTTGCTACCATGCAATACATGCAGCAGCCAACACTCCACCTTGCTACCATCTATCATCTCCAGCTACATCTTCACACACACGGCCACCACTTCAGCCACCACAACATGGCCGTGCCTTCCACCCATTAGAACCATCTCCTACACTTCTTAACCACCATACAACACAGGCTAGACCTTCATCCACCTTTCCTTTAGCTGCCAACCACCGTCAGCTAATTTCATGGCCACATACTCCCATTTCCTTCACTCTACCATACGGTCTGCACATTCTAAACTTGTTCCTAAGCCCCACTAAAATCGACCATCTCCATGAATTAAATCCCATGTCCTAATTTTATTAGCCCTCGTCCTTCCATGTTTTATTTCATTTTTAATTTTGTATAAGTGGCTTGGTCACATTACCTTGTAATAAATATTTCAATTTCAATGTCATTGCTTTATGTTCAAGTAGTGTAGTTTCATTATGCAAGTAATAAAAAATTATGTTTTTCATTTAGTGTTTTTATTTTGTTATTTTTATCTTCGTTCCATTATTCAAAAGATAATAAAAAAAGAGTTAGTGTAGTTGTTAACCTTAATTTGATTTCGTTACATTTATAATCCAATAAAAAGATCACAAAAAAGGATCAAATTATCCACCTCCCTAAGGATTTCATCAGGACTCATCGAACCAACATAAAAAAGTTTCGATTCGTGGTCTCGTTATTATGCTATTTTGATTTACAAATTAAATGTGAGTTTTGAATTACGACGATTGATTAACAAATTAAACTCGTGTATTGATTCACAATATCATCATATCACTTTACAATTGAGAGTGATAAATCTCAAAATATAATAGTCATTTTTTTTGTACAACCCACAAAAAAGTAATTTGATTCTTTATAAAAAAGAACGAGAATTCTACAAATGAAAATCCAACAACAATAATCAAAAGCTTAAAGTGTTTACAAAAATTCTAGAGAGTCAATAGTATATATAAGACGTTAAAAATAAACTCAATGCTAATCAATAATACTCTAATGAAACTTTCGTTAAATATCAAGATTTGCATGTTGAAAGTAAGGAGTAGAAAATTCTTATTTTGCCTCTAGCGGGTGGTTCAGTTAGTAAAACCCTTATATCACTATTAAGGGAATGGAGTCATCGGTTTGAGTCTTGTCAACGTTAAATTTACTCGGAGATTGTGAAGTTGGGATGCTTACGATCTCCCAAGGATTACCTTACATGAGAAAATCTCATCATAAAAAAGAAAAAGAAAATTCTTATTTTCCAAAATACTTTGCATGCTTGAGAATATTTTAAAAAAATTAACATGTAAGTATTAGATGTGATCAATAATCAATAATCAATACTTCCTTTTACAAATAACTTTGATGCGTAGAGGAAGCAGAATAATACCTTCAGAACAAATGCACTTGAGAAGAAAGCTTGAGACCTTTTGCACGCAAGAAGTACTTCTGTCGTTGGAGAATTTTTTCGTAGAATGATAGAAAGTTAATGTAATGTAATGTGTTCTGTAAACGAGGGAATAATATATATATATATATATATATATATATATAAAAGAAGGTGCCTTTTCATAGGTTTCGAACGTTGGAAATCAACGTTCAGGTAGTTCTCCAAAAGAGTAGCCGTACATTAATTCTAGAGTAGCCGTTTAATAAAATGAAAGAATAATTATCCGACTAATTTCGTGTAAACATTGATTATCGCTAGGTGGTTTTCTAATTTTGATTCTAATATGCATGAACAGTTACATCACGTGGGAAATGAGAAAAAACTGACGTAGATAACTATGTGTTCGTCAGATATCTTCTGCAAATCATGCAACGTTGATATAAAGGAACATATATGTTGCGTGTAAAGTCAACAAGTTAAAAGTGGGCAAATAATTTGTTAATTAAACACATAATAAAATGAATTGTACGAATAGGGTGATCTATTAAGTATTTAATCGAATGAATATTTAAGTGATATGCATAAGTATTAATGATTTTTAAGTAAATAATCTAATAATAACAAAAAAAAAAGTCATATCTTGAAAATATTTACTTGATAAAATACTCATCACTTGTATTTCATAATATCTTATAATATTAAAATATAATACAAAATAATATAATAATAATTTTACATAACATCAAAATTAACTAATATACTAACATTCCATTCCACCTTTGTTTACAAGAATTTATAAAAATTATAAAATCAGACAATACCAAAATAAAGTTATTAAATTCACGTAGAATCCAGATGTTTGACTCAAATTTAATATTTGGTTAAATTTATTTGATTGTGAATTTTTACGGATTAAGATGACATGATTTTCAAACTTAGCAAAATTTCACCTATCAGGATGTGATGGAGTGAAGAAGGGGGTAGCGAGGGGAGTTGGTGGGGGAGGAGGGGATGAGGAGGAGGGAGGGGGTGGACGAGGGAGTTGGAGGAGGGGGTGATGGGAAGGAGGAGGAGGAGGAGGAGGAAGGGGGCGGTAGGGGAGTTGGAGGAGGAGGGACGGGGTGGCACAGGGAGTTGGAGGAGGGGGTGGTAGGGGGAGGAGGACGAGGGAGTAATGGGCATTATCGAGGAGGTGAGGAGGAACGTGCAACGATCAATGAGACGATCGTATTGGAGGAAGAGTGGAGAGGAGATGGAGGAGGGGGAGAGTAAGGGAAGAAGGGAAGTGATCGGGCAAGTATTGCATCAAATCTAACAATTTACGGTGATCTTTATACCAACCGTTGCATAAAGTAAAAGAGCGTGAAAATATCGCGCTAACAAAATTTCGTGTAGATTATTTATGACAATTTAATAAAAAATTGATTTAAATACAAAATGAGTTGACTTTGAAACTTATATTATATAGCCATTATCGAGGTGTATTTACTGTAGCACCTATCACTTAACGTTGCTTTTTAAAATTTATTTTTAACGATGATTCATGATTTAATTGTCGTAAATATAAATGTATGATGATTTGCATATATATATATATATATATATATATATATATATATATATATATATAGTTCTTACCTCGAGCTAGGTTGCGAGAGATGAGGTTGATGACGATGATTTTAATAATAATCGTTGCATATGATGGTCGTAAATAGCCATCTTTTCTACTAGTGTTTTGTCGCTGATTCCTACCTAGAAGTAGGTGCAAAATCTTAGATAAAAGTTATTTAGGTGAAGATTTTTCTTGAATTTAGGTTTACTCTCTAAATATTTATCTCATTTGTGATTTGATATTTTGGTATAATTTTTATTTACTTATTTTCCTAAGCACAAATAACCCCCTCTTGTGCCAATTTCAAATTCTATGGTTGAATAAGAATTTGATAATTATGTATATTGATTTATATATTAATCATATTTAGTTTGGAAAGAACTTATGAACATGTTGTTAGAAAAAAAAATTATGACATAGAATCGGACAAGTGAAAAAATTTTGAGGACATAATTGATGGATTAGGATTGATGTTGCATATTTAGTTAATAAAAATGACTAATGTCCTTGATTTTTTTTTTTTTCCAGGATCTAACTAGATCAAGATTGGTGAGGTAATCTCTAAGAGTTACAGGATTTTCTGAAATTTACTTTATTTAACTTTAGTGATTAGATGTAATAAATTTTTTAGTTAGTTTCTTCCTTTCATACTAATTAGTTTTATATTTTTGCATGGCTGATAGGTAATCTTTATTTCTCTTTCTTTCGGTAAAGCCCTAATTATTCCCTTTGGCTGTGTTTAGCTTTAGTATTAGTTGTGGGATAACGACACTGTTGTGACATATCGACACTGCAGCAAGAGTATTTGGTGTGGAATGAAAGCTAAAAGAATATAGTAATCATCGACTGTTGACATCATATCAAGAAATTTTTATTAACAAAAAATATTACTAAACAAATAACTACTAATATCATATTATATTACCATTCATTCTATACATATTTCATAATTTATCCGAGCATGGCTTTATTTATAACCTTTACGATGGATGTCCATGATTAAAGTGCCATTTTCTAGGATTTTAACCCAAAGAAAATTTTTTTTTGACGTGGATGTTTAAATTGAACATCCTTCATAAGAATCGAGGCTTGACGGAAGCTCTACTAGCACCTGGAAGGAGTCTCCCTGTGCCGTCACGACGCAGAGGGGCTGTCTCCGTGGTGTCCTGCCTGCAACCCAACCCAAACAACCCGGGCGGCTGACACGGTGACCCACCCACCCTTTCCTCTCCAGGATGGGGAACGACGTGCAGAAGATGGTGGCGGTGGGCCTCGTCTGGGGGGTCACCAACGCCCTCATGCGCCGCGGAGCCCAGATCTGGGATCGGAGGCTCCATGATGATCGTCATAAGAGTAAGAAAAAGGAGAAGGAGAAAGAGCAAGATCACCGCCATCATCACCACCACCACCAAAGAAGCAACGGCCTTAACAGCTTATTATTGGGGTGGTGGAACGTGAGGAAGTGGGTGGAGCTGGTGATGGTGTGGCAGTACTCCTTGCCCTTCGCGGTCAACCTCTCCGCATCCGCCGCCTTCTTCCACATCCTGGCGGACGCCCCCATCTCCGTGGCAGTCCCCGTCACCAACGCCACCACCTTCGCCTCCACCGCTGTCGCCGCCATGCTCCTCGGCGAGGAGACACACCTCGGCTACGCCCTCTTGGGTACGGCTTCCATTGTTCTCGGTGTCTGCTTATGCTGCGTCAAGTAGTCCTTTACATTTAATTTTATCTGATCATATCCTATGGATGGATTCCTGATTCCACCACCAACTCTTCCATTTCTTGATGATTGACCTTCGATTGACATTGTTAAGGGGTGGGTGGGTATTGGGTGTTCACGGGGAAAGGGATCGATCGAAAGAAACAAACGTCCTCGATCGTATCAGTGGTAACTTCTTTGAATTGAATGAGAATAGTAGGTTTTAAGACTCCCTCCTCCCCCCCGCCACCGCCCCCTACTTCCGGACAAATATGAATTAGGATGTGATGGGTTCGGTGATTTATAAGAAAATGTCCTCTGCAGGCTGACTAGTCTTTTAACTAAGGCTAGACGTGTGAGTCCAGTCAAGTTCAACTGTAATATTGTTCATTTGCTCTAGGAAATTCGATTCTCTAGGAAGCTTAAGTAAGGAGTTAAATTGCTTGGAAGAACATTTGGCATCAATTTAGATAGCACCATCTCTTGTTCATCACATCTTAAGAAGAGGAATTAAACAATCCTTATGGCCTGGTTTAGTAGTTTCCTTGTGACTTAACCCTCATCTAACATCAACTTTCAAAATCCATTCTTTGGAGATAAAACATGGGTTTCTTTTTGCAAAACTTGGATTCACATAGATGTTCTAAGTCCAATTTGGTGCTCCCCACCTTTTTTTCTTTGAGTGTGTATGTGTTCCGCCCTCTCAACATCACAAGTTAACACAGGTTCCAATTACATAGAAATTGGTCTTGACCCCTGGATTGTATTCTTGCAAACCAAACAGGAAAAAGAATCAACAACACTTGCACATTTGAGAACTCAAGTATCATAGGTTAACCTGCTGTTTCCAAATATGAATTGTCAAAAAATAACCACTGTTTTTTTGTCAAATTTTTTTTTTAAATGCCAATCTTGTCAACACTGGTTTAGATTTTGTGTCATGAAACCAGTCTATGGTACATTCCTTCTCCACATACCTCTTGATTCACTTAACGCCAAAGTTAACATGCCATGGAATTTAGCAAATGACTGGACAATGGTACTTGCATCAAAGATTGCTCACTATTAATAAGGTTGTACGCATGCTTCATAAGAACTTATGAACAAGAAATGCCAGTTTCTTATGACTGGATGTCACAATATTTTATCTATTATCCATTTAAAAAAAATATTTTATTTATTATTTTTTTTTGAAGGAAGGAAGGGTGGTTACTTGATTAATAATCACCCAAAAAATATATTAATGAAGGGCAAAAAAGAGTGCCTAGAATTACATTGTGCTTGCCTAATAATTAGCTAAAGATGAAATACAGTTAATAAAATTTTCTAGGTACGAATGCTGCCCTTTGAATATAGCTTCATTCCTTTCAAGTTACATGTTCCAAAGCACCGCCAGAGCATTTGCCTTCGCTTTCTTTTTCCTGAAATTGTTTAGTCCTCCAATATGGTTTCCGCTCCTAAAAGATCTCCAAAATTCATCCTTTGCACTATCCACGTCAAGCGGAAGTGTCCCTACACCTACATAGAGAAAGGGTACCCAAAGAACAAATGCTTTATATCCTCATCTGTCGCTTGGCACAATGGGCAAGCCTTGTCTAACTCTGCTACTCATTTAGCTCTTCAAACATTTATCATCAGCCTTCCTTTTCTGAGCAATCACGCAAAATTCTTTATCTTCAATGGGTAAGAAGCTGACCAAGTTTGTCTGCAATCCCTGATAAAATCAATATCTGTCACTAACCCTCCATTTCCCAGTCTTTCATACGCCTCTCCGATAGTGAAGTTTCCACCATCCTACAAGAAGGTATCCAAACCACCCTCTGATTGATAGCCTTCCTATTCTTGCCATTATGACTGGAGTTCTTGGATCCTTTGATACGAAAGATTCCCAACAAAGTTGGGATTCCAAGACTCCTGCGAGCAATCTGTGACCCTCGCCTGCTGTTTCGTAGACAAAGCAAATAATCTTGGGAATCAATCCCTTAGTTTTCCTTGCCCCATCCAGTCGTTTAACCAAAACAAAAAAAGAGTCACTCGCACGGGCCGCACCTATGTACGAGGAGAAGAAGCTTTGCACCTTAGGCATTACCAAAGACAAACCTTTAAGAAAATGAGAAACTCCATTCTGGGGCAAAGCCAGCAGATCCCAACATTTGGAAGTTCCATAACAGGATTCCACAATCCTCTCAATCAAATCCTGTTTGCACTCTAGAAGTCTAGTAATCCACTTTTCCAAAAGAGTGTTATTCATCTTCCTCAAATCTTTGACTCCTAGGCCCCCTTCATTAAACAACTTACAACCATCTTCCCATGCCACCATCCTTACTCCTTTCCCAACTATCATAATTGATCCAGAAGAAATCTCTCATCAAACATTAGATCTTTCTTTTAAGTCTGTGGCATTTTTAGAATAGATGTAAAATAAGAAGTCATAGAGGCCAACATTGCCTTCAAAAGGGCTAGCCTTTCACCCCTTGATAGTACCTTAAATGTCCAACCCGCTAGCCTTCTTTCCAACCTTTTAATTAAGGGCTTCCATTCCTGCAAGGATATCCACTTATCTGACAGCGATAACCTAAATAAGAGATTGGTAGGGAGCCTTTTGCTGTATGTAAAGCCATGCTACATGTGTTTGCCTCTTGTGCGGACATCTGGAAAGGAACAAAAGTGGACTTAGAAAAATTTATTTGTAGTCCTAATGCTTCTCCAAAAATGTTCTGAAAGGATGTGTATCCTTCTTTCTTCATCTTTAGAGCCTTTCACAAAAAATAGTGTTATCTGAATACTGTAATACCTGGACTTGAATCCCATTCCTTACCGAGAAACCTTAATCAAGTTTCTCTCACAAGCTCTAGTTGAAAATCTTGCTAGGGCATTTACTGCCTGTACAAAGAGCATGGGAGCTTAACGGCATCCCTGCCTAACCTCTCTCCTAGGCTAAATCCATCCACCTGCCAGATTGCCATTGATTAGTATGGAGAAAAAAGTTGTTGTCATGCATTGCTTCATCCAATCTATCCATTGAGGGGGAAACCCCCTTTTCATCAAGGATGCCCAAATGAACGACCATTGAACAGAGCCAAGCCTTGCTGAAATTTATCTTCCAAAGGAGGACCTTCTTCCTCATCCTTCTCCATAACATTAAAGATCTTCGAACCAACCACATACCCATCCAGAATAATTTTGCCTAGAACAAATGTAGTTTGCGTGGGTGCAACAATCTCTCCCAAAACTCCTCTTATTCTATTTGTGAGGACCTTTGCCACAGAAAGATAAATGGCATTAGATAACACAATGGGTTTGTACTCCTTAATAGGCTTTGCCCTTTCCTTCTTTGAGAGCAAAAACATGTAAAATTTACTAATCTTGTTGAATCCCTAATTTCCATTAACAAACTCATTAATTACCTGCGTGACATGTTCTTTAGGGAGTGTTCGAAACTCCTTATAACAATGAACAGGGAAATCGTCAGGACTAAGGTATGCATCTACATTCAACCACCAAATGACCTTCCTAACTTCATCCTCCGTAAACGGCACTGTAAGATTCCCTGCCTATTCCCCTGTAATAGTTAGGATCTCTGTCCCCGACCATCTCTACCGATCCCTCATCCTCCTCCCTATAAAGTCCCTGAAATAATCAACAGCTGCCTTGCCCATTGTCTCCCTACCAGAGTTATCAGTGCTATTCACCCTCACTTTTTCTATCCAAGTCCTTCGTTTCCCACCAGAAGTCATTATATAAAAGAATTTAGTGTTTGAGTCCCCCTGCTTCAGCTACCTCTATTTGGACTCAGTCTTCCACTAAATTTCCACCTTCCTGTCTTCCAGTTGCATTGTGTACATGTGTGTCACCCTGGCCAGTTGGCCTTCCTCTGACAAAACCTTGAAGTCTTCTTCCCTGTTCAATCGAGCAATTTCCACAAGTACATAATTCTTCTTGTTTCTCTCTTCTTTGATTTGCTTCCTGTAAGTCCTCAGGAACGTCCTTAGCTCTTGTAATTTACCCTTTAGCTTGATTGCTGTAAATCCGTCTATCTGTATGGATCGCCATTTCTCCTCCACCTGCAACTTGAACCTTTCTTCCAGAAGCCAATATTTGTTAAACTTGAAATAAGTCCTGCATTGTCACTCCTCATCTGATTGCTACATCAAAGACATATTATTTGAAAATGGTCTCTCCAAAGGTCGCACATCTGTAAGAGGGATGGCCTTTGCTAATTCCATAATAGTGAAAAATTTGTCAATGCGAGACATCTATCTTGCAGAATTCCTCCAAGTGTAGGTGCACTAGCTCAGCAATAGATTCACTAGACCACACATCAACACAAAATCTACAAACACTTCTGACCCCCAATCCCTCCCCCTTGTCACCTGGTTTGTCTTCTGCATGCAAGGTGACATTGAAGTCAGCTCTTATAAACCATGGCTAGCCCTGAAACTTTTTAGCCACTTAAGTCAAATCTTCCCACATTTGGGGGTGTGCACCCTCCTCGTTGGGTTCATATACTGCTGAAACAACAAACTTGAGACTGTCCTGCAACCTCATCAATTGCACCATCATTACATGAGTACCCAACAAAGAATCTTTGAGGGTAAACTCATCCTCCGCCTATACCATAACTATCCCTCTAGATTTGCCAATTGCATTGATGGCGTAGTACCCTTCCAAGAAGCCTCCACCGATCTCCCTCCAAATTTGCAGGGAAATTTGCTTTAGTTTGGTTTCTTGGAGTAAGACCACCTTGAGCTCCCAAGATTGGAGTTAGCCTTTAAGCATTGCCCTCTTAGAGGGGTCATTCAAACCCCTTGCATTCCAAGACAGGACCTTCGTCATTGGGTAGATAAGTAAACTTCCCTAGATGCGTACTTGAACCTAGCCGCATCTGCAACCTGCATGCATTTTGCCGCGTCTTCTTCATCGTCACCACTCCTTGGATCCATAACGCGATCACCGCTAGCTATATCATGGTCTGGATCTAGTAGACCCCTCTGCCTTGCTCCATCAGACCCCTCCACCTGATTTGCGCCTTCAGCAGGCCCCTCCACTTGAGATGCAACTTCTTCATCAGTCATTCTTGAGTTCGAGACCCCATGGAGATCGTGGTTTCCTTCCTCGTCTTCCCTCTGAAAGTCCACTAGGGTTAGAAGAAAAGCCGAGACTGAGGGCGATACATAGGCCTCCACTACATGAGACTCAGAGGTGATGGGCTTCCTCCCGCTTGAAGCACCATCTCGCTTTTTGTAGTAGCCCCATCTCCAGCTAAGTCTTCATCCACCACGGTCTTTGCATCGAGCTGAGGTGCCATCTTTGCCTCCTACAATCGCTCGATCGGATCCTATAAAGGACCTGACACTAGGGAGGGGGGAGGAAAAATAGAAGTAGCTTGAGGTATCCCCTAGCATAAGGCATTGATGGTCGTTACCCAAGCGACTTGATAAATCTTCTCCATTTAAATGTTGCACGATGCCGTTGGCGAGAATTGTGGAGTCCTCAAGAACCTTTCGACTTCCAAGCTGCATTCAACATTGCCTCCCTTGTCCTCGGGCGTCGTAAATTGCGACGTAGACTTTGCATCATCCTTGGTGTCCTCGATGCGTCACTTGACCTTCCATACGTGCTTTAGCAGCATTATGGTGGTGTTGCCTTTCCTTATTTTCCTTGTGTCCCTTCCAATTACCGACCTCTAGCCAACTTCGGCAAGCACTTCGTCATAGGTCCTCCCTTCCCTCACAATTTGCTTGATGTTCACCACCCACGAAGCCTCGCCAAGGCGGAGCGTGACCTTGTTGAGCACTTCCATGTCGGGGATGAGTTGGACTGTAGCCCTGAGCTTCAACATGTCTCCTTCAACTAGACTTAGTCTAGAGTAGGATTTGGTCGACGTGAATGGCACAAGTATCGCTTCCACTACTTCCAGCGTTCTCAAATGTAGAGGAATCCTCGTAATAGCAACTTCAATCTCTGCCTTTCGTGGTGGCCTCTCAGAGCTAGCGTCATCGTACATTGAAGACCATTGCCATTGCACGAGGGCATTACCAATCTGGAAGACATCAAACACTAGCCAATGCACCTTCTTCGGTCTTAGCCTAAATACAAGGTGCTGCCTAGGGTCCAACGCCACCATCTTGATATTCATCTTTGAACCCAAAAATAGCAACAACACCTCCTTCACCTTCGCCGATCCAACCCCCCCTTGCAACACCTCTCCAAGCAAGGCCCTTGTAAGAACCTTCTCTAATGGGTGCACTTGTGGCGACCAAGATGTCATGACCTCCACCATAGGCGCCCCTTTTGGAGGAGGGGGTAGATCCTTAACATTCTCCTTCTCCTTTGAGAAGCTTCTTCTTCAACAAATCACAAATCACTCTACGATGGTTGAGAACCCCACATCTTAGACATTGCACATGGTCGTTACAGTCCCTTGCGAAATGTCCCTAGCCAAAGCACTTGAAGCACGAGGCCTGTCTTGCAACCTTCTCCTCTCTGTTTGGGGGGCGATGGTCACCTAGCCACCATCACCTCCCCAAGTCATACCTGACACTCTCTCAACCATCACCTCTTCTTGTTCATTTCCTTTCCACCCCAAAGTCAGCCACATTATTTCATTATTATGATGCCCTTTAGCCCTTAGATTAGGAAGGTATTAATAAATCTTGTTGATCTCTTTTGGGAAAACACTATGTTTTGATTGCAGTATTCTCAGAGTTCCTGTATGCCATTAAGTATGTTGTGTAATTTATATTAGCTTTCAGATGTTTAATGGCGTAAAATTTAAATGAGAGATAACACCTTTAGAGGATATCTTATTTGGACTAGTTAATCCAATCAAGAGGTGTAATGTGTAAGAAGTTAGATATCCAATCTTTGAAGACTGGTCAGAGAACCTTGCAAAGAGAAAAAAAAGGAAAATCCTCTTAAATATGGAAGACTGGCTAGAGAAGGCCAAGGAAGAGCTTCAAGGAGAGTGTTGACCATGATATCATTCATCTGTAATTTGTATGGCACTCCCCAGAGAGATATGATTGCTAAGAATCCATGTAGATGATCCCATCTTACATTTGAGGAAGAGGTCCAAGAGGAAGCTTGGTTGTTTTTGTTTAGATGAACAGATGGGCATGCAATGGGGTGGTATGTGACACCTATAAAAAGAGAACTTGGTGAATGGTGAATAAATCTCATAAGTGATGTTCAGAAAGAAGTTGAAAACTTCTCAATCTCTTGACCTCTGAAAGAAACTAGTCATTTATTTTTTTTCTTTTTGAGAATAAAACTCATATCTATATTGTTTATAGGATCAAGTTGTCTGGTAGAGACCACGTCTACATATATTAAGCAAAGCAGGGGGAAAATCATAGTCCCAGCTACCCACAATGCTACCCTCTTTACAATATTTGGTTACATCATAAGCAAGACAATTCCAATTCCTTGCAAGATGATAGCATTCAGCGTCAGCAAAATTGGAGGGTGTTAAACTACACTGACCAAGAGATCGGCCACCCTCCATTCTGAGTTCTTTGGATTGTTAAGTGCTGTCATCACCTGCAAGGAATACGTAGGGAAAGCTACTTAGCATTCGCAATGTCTGCATGCTTGTTTCACTGTGACGAGTAGAGCAAAAGTCTCAGCATGGAGAGAGCTAGTATGGACTTGATTAGCTGTTTCATGGAACGCATACCATTTATGACATTGTAACTGATGTTATCTCTTCAACTGATAAGAAAGATGTCTTGCATGATGGTTTTTCAACCCACTTTGGAACTGCTGTGCCGCCTTGTTGGTTTCTTTGTAAATGAGATACTGACAATAAACATTGTATGGATAAAATGAATGGTTTTAGGTTGTGACTGGTTGGGCATTCCCTAGGAGGTGCTGCTGCCTCATTACTTGTGATGATGAGAGGAGCTAGGATTCTATCGATGCCTTGCTTTGCACTTGAGTCTGATACTCTTCCTTGTTGAAAGATCTTGCTCAAAATTGCTAGTTATGTGTCCACTGTTGTTATGGAGGATGATAGGGGTGCACATGGATCAGGTTAGGCTAGATTTGTTAAATCCATACTCCATTCCACCCGGGATTGAGAATTTTCCAATCCAATTCAATCAAGATCATAGCCTAATCCAATTCAGCCCAATATGTAAAATATCAAATTGGAACTTTTTTTAAGAAAAAAAGGACATGATTTTGTACATGTTTTCCACTTGTCCAGTGCAAAGTTTCAAAGGATAAGATCCTAAAATTGAAATTTAAACCTGCTACATTGTTTCTTGAGTTTATCCTACTACTAGTAGGATGACATCTCTCAAAAACTTTAAAAAATGACCAACATACATACAAAATTTCTGACTTTATGGAACTTATAGCAAAATAAAAGAATTAACGTCAATTGTCATAAGGAAATAATGCACATACTTCTTAAGGAGTAACAAATATTAAAACTTATTTTATTACACACACACACACACACACACAGGTGTTTGTATTCTTTTATGGGTAACAATTGGATAAAATTAGATTAAGTTCTTAATTCGATCCGATCCAATCCAATCCGTAGAGATGAAAAATCCAATCAATCCAATCTAATTGGATCAGATCATAAATATATCCAATTTGTGTGCACCCCTATAGGATGATACAATCCCTTGGTTAAGCGCTTCCTCTTTGACATGATTCAGGAATGCAATCATTCAAACTGCTTGGATTATCGTTTTAGAGAAGTATTGGGGAATTGTGCTGGATTAGATTTCAAATACCAAGCAAGTTGTATCTCAGGCCCAGGATGTGGCTTGAAGATTATCTGACACTGCTAGATTCAAGAGACTACCTAGTTTCTCAGATTTTCTTGCCAGAAAAGTTGTTTCTTGAATTTGAGTTGAGAATTTGGTGGCAGAGCCAGAACTTGACCCTTGTGTTCTAGGAACACTTTACTACTTGAAGAAACAAACAGATGTGTTGAGAGAAAGAAGAATAGAATTGTCTTATTGAAAAAGAAGCCCTAGGCCTCTTTGTGTAGAGAGAGGCTTTTGGGAGAATTACACATGATGCCCTTATTAAAAAATAAAATAACAAACGACTCCTACTTAAATAAAATAACTTCAACAAGATGATAGCAGGCCCGACAACAAGAATGGGGAGATGTAAGCAATATGGAGAATGCAAGCTAGTGAACTTGACTATGCTCTTAGAAAAGTTCTCAAGGGATTTCCATCATCTGATAACTGAGGCCACGTTCAGTTGTATATCTGAAAAACAATTGCTGCGTGAGATGTACAGCTCACAAATTTGCATAGTTAGATTAGGATTTTAGATTGCTAGTCTGTGTTTTATATTTCCAACACTGAGCTCTTTATAATGAAAAAAATTGGATGCTTTCGTCAAGATAAGAAAAAACGTTCTGATATTTAGACTCCTTTTTTTAGGGGAAAATCTGAACTTTTCCATTGAATCAAGGCAACTGCTACAAGCACCCTAAAGCACAGGGTAATTAGGGCCAAACCCATATCCCTTGAATGCCAGTGTTAATACAAAATCTTGCAAGGATATGTGCTTTCCGAACTTAGGATTTGGGTGCCTGAGTTTAAAAAAAATTGTGAAATGCTCACTAGGAGGTCCTTGTAATCATATACAGTTGACTTCTCTCTTCACGATGATTGCTGGATTCCATTAATAATTTCTTAGAAGGTTAAGAGCATCACTCTTATATACTTAATGAGACAATCCCTACTTAGGGAATCTAACCGAGTTGGGTGGCTAACATCATGACAAAGGTTTCCACTTTAGATGTTGAGGTGAAGGATTTGGAGGTTCTGGTTGACATAATGTTACCTTCTTCGTTGACTTTGATGGCTATGGCAATAGAATATGTTTCTGATTGGTGTATCAATTATAATCTTCATATGGAGACTCTAGTTCGAACCCTAGCAATGGAAATTTTCTTTTTCTAAATAGAAAAAAAATGTGATATGAGGTCCTTTGATGATAAGAGACCTCTTTGAGGGGTTGCTCATCCATGCTAACGTTTAAATCCTTAATTCCCTTCTTGTTGAAGTGCTTGCATGTAGCTTGGGCACAATGCCTAATTCCACTTGGGTCAAGTAGCTTACAATCAAAAGTTAGTTTGCATTGAGCCACTTGGGTCAAGACATATAAGGACATCTTGCGAAGGGTATTGGCTAGAATTATAATGTGAAAATCTTTAGGCTTAATTGGGTTCTCATTTGAGATATGGGCAATGTAGTTCTTGAAGGGTTACCTTGCAAGTTGACTTGATTGAGCTAATATCATAGGACAGCCTACCCCTCAACAAAGACTCAAAATAAATAGTCAAGTCAAACATGAAAAAAGAGACGAGTTTTAGCCAAGTTCACCTATGAACCAATGGGTTACATCATGGTGGGGGTGTTCTCCTCTATTTACTATACAAGCATTTTAAAATACAGGTTGAGGACCCTCCCCTATCTCTTATAGGGTGGAATTCATGCAGGGGTGAGGATACTTTAGCATGCATGCTTTTTTAGCATGCCCTTGTGGGTCCTTATATAGGGCATCTTACAGGTTACATTGGACAATAAAGAAGGATGCAAGATGTTATTCCAATTTGATGGGCCTTGTTCACAGCAAATCCGCGAGAAGGGATTGGGTGACGGTCTTCCTTTTGACACGTGCTTCCTCTATTATTTTCCTCCTCAATAGTTATACCCTCCATCTTGGGCTTGCATTGGGTGACTATGGCAAGTGCCTTGTCCCATCCAAGTGATGATGTGGAGCAAGGCATTGATGCAAGGTGGCTCGCCTAGCTTGCCTAAAGAAATGGTAGTGATGTCCTTTTGGAAGTGAGCTCTTTCCATACCTTTCTCTTTATGTGTTTCCTTGTCCATACTATCTAAGAGATTTTCCTTGGGCTTAACACTAATCTTGTCCTAATGAGGTGAACTTTTAAATTGAGGGAAGGCTTGCTTGGGAGTAGAGTTTTGTGCTTTAAGGCAGTCGACTCGAGTTATGAATTGTCAACCTACTATCACAACCTTCTAACTGACTTAGATGCATGGGTGATGCCAAAGGTGTGATTCTTGGATCCTTTGGCCGACTTGGCCACAACTTGCTGACTTGGTTGATTTAAGGGTTGACCTTGCAAGGGGACTTGTCCTAGGCCAGATCTGGGCTTGAATTTCTCCTTGTGTGAATCCTTTAGGGGATCCAGGAACATATGGCTCAAATTATACTCATAGAATTGAGCATACTTGAACTTGTAATGCAATTTTGCACAAATAAGACTATTTGATCATTTATGTTCTTCCAACACTTTTGAAAAAACATGGCTATAACTTGTCTACTCCTGGACATTTGTGTGAAGTTAATTTATAGGGGGCAATTTTTCTCTCTTCTTCATTAGGTACCCAGCACACCCATTCGAGCTCCTCTAGAATTTGAGAATGATCACCAAGAATGTTTGATATATCCTCATCAGGTTTATCTTAAAATGGTTCACAAAGCTTTCTTTTTTCTCCTTTCATTGACTGTGTGACTATCAGAGAGTAGCAAAGTAGTAATTTGATGCCTTTTCGTACGAGTCCTTGCATACAAATGATAGAGCTTTGTGTTCCCATTCCCCCTCTTCAATTCATTTGTGATGCAACCTTTGGTATCAATGTATCTCTTTTTCTTGTGGCCAACACTCGTATTCTTCTTGAAGTTCCTTTACTCTAGCTGATTATCAATGAGTGGAGCCATTTGGATGCTTTGATGTTTGTTTTCTATAATATCCTCCTGCTTTTAGCTTCCCATTGTGCTTTTCTCCAATCATTCAGTTCAAGAAGGATGATTGTTGCTTCATTCCCTGTATCACTACTCGACATTTTTCCCTGCCATATTTTCCAGTTTATGCTTGCAAAAGCTTTTTTGATCACGCCAATAGTCTTCAAACTTGAAACTTCATTTCTTTTCCATCTTCTTGTCAAGTTTTACGAGCCAGTAAGCATCGTTGATGGCTGGAAGATGAAGGACTGATACATTTGGATATTTTAAATTCCAGCTAAGGCAAAATCTTGATCAAGACACCCCCTTATGTGAAATTTTAGCCATTGGTTGGACCAAGTGGTCACTGGGCTAGCGAAACCAAAGCCCATAAGACCTACTTTGGAATAAAAGGCTGCAAGTGCAAGAATTATTTGCATGGAATTTTCGGAACCACCTTCCTTCTGGATTGTGTTGAAGCCACCATACAAACTAATCCATCCACATAGTTCTCCCCAAACCTACCCATTCTTGTCCAGAAGGATTTTCTTTTGTTTCTTTTAGGGGCACCAAGAAAATAATGTAATGTTGTTCTGCACATACTTACCTAGATTCATGGAATCATCATAGACAAGGCGTAGACCTCGGGATTTACCTATTGTATTAACAGGGAAAGGGTCGTAGCCTTCACTTTTTATCAGAAGATTTGCTTCTTCTTGACATAGTTTCAATTGGTTGAAATGAGATAAGTTTATTGTAACCCTAGGTCGCTCTTATATAGAGAGAGATCAAAAGAGTAAAAATACATCCTTGCCCCTGAAGAGCACACATGGAAAAAATTAGAAAGGAAATAATACACATATAGTATGCTAACACTCCCTCTCAAGAAGGAGCATATATATCTATCATGCTTAGCTTGGAGATACACGAATCAAATGCAGATCTGGTCAAGGGTTTGGTGAAAATATCTGCAGTCTGCTCCTCAGATGTAACAGAAGTGGTATATAGCAACTCCTTCTGAATAATGTCCCCGGTATAGTGATAGCCAACCTTAACATGCTTTGTTCTCTCGTGAAATGCTGGGTTGTTGACAATGAAGGTGGCTGCTCTTTTATCACATCGCATCTCCATAGGGCTAGAAAATTGCACCTGTAGGTCAATAAGCAAGGATTTGATCCACATCATCTCTGCAGTCGTCTGAGTCATAACTCTATACTTAGACTCAGCACTGGATCTCACAATTGTGCCTTGTTTCTTACTCCTCCAGGTGATCAAATTTTCTGCTAAGAAGGTGCAGAACTCAGTAGTGGATTTACGATCCACATGGCATTCGTCATAGTCTGCATTTGAGTAGCCAACCAATGTCATAGAGGATCCCTTTGAGAAGAAAAGATCCTTCCCAGGAGCCCTCTTGACATATCTAAGTACCATCAATGTTGCATCCCAATGCTGCTGTGTTGGCTTGACTATGAACTGATTCAGTCTCCCGACTGCAAAGGAGATATCTGGTCTCGTGATAGTAAGATACAACAGCTTGCCAATAAGCTATTTGTACCTTCTGTTGTCCACCACCTGTGCATCCTCATCATAGAGTGGCATCTTGGGATCTATAAGAATATTGGCCTCCTTGGCCCCAAAGCATACCAACATCCTGCAAAATATTTAAAGTATACTTTCGCTGAGATAAGACAACACCTTCCTTGCTGCGAGCCACCTCAATATCAAGGAAATATCATAAAGTCCCTAGGTCCTTCATGACAAATTGTTCTGCTAGGATGTGCTTAACCTCAGCAATACCCTCCATATCATCCCCTGTGATGATCAAATTATCTACATAAATCAGAAGTACCATAGTACCTCATCTAGTCCTCTTGACAAAGAGTGAAAAATCAGCTGTCGATCTCCTGAATCCAGCTGCCTCTACAATTTGTGACAATCTCTGAAACCAGGCTTGAGGACTTTATTTGAGGCCATATATAGCCTTCCGTAATCGGCATACACACTCCCCGTCTCTCAAATCTAGACGGCTGCTGTATATAGATTTTCTCTTTGAGATCACCGTAAAGGAAGGCATTCTTCACATCTAATTGGTGTAAGGGTCAATTTAACTGAACTGACGCTGCAAGCAACACCTGGACTGTGGGAAGTCTGGCAATTGGAGAGAATGTGTCAAAAAAGTCCACCCCATAGGTCTAGGTGAACCCTTTTGCCATAAGGTGGGTTTTGTACCTAGCAACACCACCATCACGATTGAACTTCACAGTAAATATCCATCGACAACCAACTAGTGCAGCGCCATCAAGAAGTGAAGTAAGCTCTCAAGTCCCATGGCCTTGAAGAGCAACCATCTCTTCCTCTATGGCTGCCTATCATTTTGGATCAAGCATGGCTTCATGGTGTGTAACTGGAATCTGGATAGTAGTTAACGCTTGAGTAAATCCAGCAAATCTAGGAGCAAGAGTATCAGTAACAAGTGCCTCCGTCGTGGGATAAGTAGTGCAAGTCTGTGGCCGCTTTCGAATAGCTATCGGAAGGTCAATATCATCGCCTGACACATCACCTGTCTTGTCCCTGTGACCATCACATGGTAAACATATGTTAGTGTCTAAATGACTCACCTGAGAAGTTGATGGTGAGGGTGAGGATGGGGGTCCCTTATAGGTAGTATGAGGGCGAACATATGTTTGTAGAGACCTAGTCAGGCGTGGAAAGGGATGCGTAGCAGGTGGTGGAGGTGGTGTGGTAGGGATAGAAATCTCAGGAAAGCTCTCAAAACGAATGGGAGAATATGGCATAGGCGTCATATCGCCCTCGGGAGGCATCTCAGCAGCCGTCACAGAAAAGAAAGGCATAGCCTCATGAAAGGTAACATCCGCTGAAACATAATGCCGAGAAGTAAGCAGATCAAAATAGCGATACCCCTTTTGTATTTGGGTATACCTAAGAAAAACACACTTAATTGCTCTTGGTACCAGTTTATTCTGACCTGGTCCCAACAAATGGACAAAGGAAACACAACTAAAAGTTCGAGGGGTGACGTGAAACAAGGGACGATCATGATACATGATCTGAATAGGAATCCGTTCATGCAACACAGCATTAGGCATCCGGTTAACCAAAAAGCAAGCAATCAAAATAGCGTTACCCCAATAGAGAGAAGTGACAGAGTGGTGAATCAACAAGGTGCGAGCAACATCAAGAATATGGTGATGTTTCCTCTCAGCAACACTGTTTTGCTGAGAGGTATGAAGACATGTCTCATGGATAATGCCATATCTAGAAAAGAAATTACGCAAACGTAAAGTACAAAATTCCAAGGCATTATTCGAGTGAAAGCACTTCACCAAACAAGAATGCTGAGTTTTTATTTCTTTGACAAAATTCTCAATAATTTGTCCAACATCAGACTTATTTTCCAAGCGAAACATCCAACTTGCACATGAAAAATCGACTAGAATAAGATAATACCTGTTTCCAAGTCGATCAGGAGTACGATTGGGACCCCACACATCCATATGGATCAAATAAAAAACAACAGATGAAACAAACGTAGAACTGGAAAAACTAGCTCTATGGTGCTTGCCAAGTTGACAAGCATCACAGGTGAGAGCAGTGGTGGAGGGAATATGTGGTATAATGTGACTGAGGCGATGAATGGGTAGATGGCCAAGGCAGTAGTGCCACTGGAGAGATCCAGTAGAAGCAAATCCCTAGGTAGCAGAAGCAGCAAAAGCAGTACGGCTCAGACGATACTCCCTATATTCCTCACGGCCTCCACCAATCATCTTCCTAGTGAATTTGTCCTCTAAGACACAAGAAGACTCATTAAAGATGGCTCGGCAGTTCAAATCCCTAGTAATGCTACTAACAGACAATAAACTTAAGGGAAAATCAGGTACATAATAGACATCTGCAAGTCTCAAAGTAGGAGATAATGATATATCTCCCTTGTTAATAGGCGGCGAGTGTCTCCCATCAGCCACCTGCACTGTCTTGGTAGGTGTACATGTGCCAACTGAGAGAAGGATCCACGATTGCCACATAGGTGCTTGGATGCATTAGAATCAATCAATCACTCACCAAAAGACAAAAGTGACGACATATCAGTCGCAGGTGTCTTTGATGAGGAGGCCATGGCTGTAGTGTTTGGAATTTGAGAGGAGGATGAAGCTTGTGTCAACTGCACAATCTGCTGTCTCAGGGTCTCAATCTTTGTACTCAAGGAGCTTACATTAGGACCGGTAGACACTTCGTTGAGAACCTTAGCTGCCTGATTGGCCATGGGTGGCCTACCGTGCTTCTGCCAATATGTAGTCTCTAGATGACCAAGTCTGCCACAGTAAGTGCATGGTGTCTTGGTACGTGTACCAGATGAGCGTCCACGTCCACGACCACATGCAGGGGAAGGGGTACCCCTGCCATGTCTAGGGATCGCTGCCAGTGCGGATGTCTGAGTACCTGTGTCTGAAGCCGGAGTACGAACTGCAACTCTGCTGAGTCTACTGTAAGCCTCCTCCAGGGTAGGAAGCTAAGGAGCTGTGAGAATCTAATATCTGGCAGCTGTATACTTAGGTCCAAGACCTGCCAAGAAGAGAGATATGGTCAACTGTCTCCGAAAATTCCTCCAAGAATCATAGGCACACCCTGGTAGATAAGAGTGATGTCTTTCCAGCATTCCCTTCAAGAGGGAGTAGTACTGTGGCAGAGTGCATCCTTCTGACACAAATAGAAAAGGTCGTAGAAGACCTGAAAGACTCGTGCAGAGTTCTTGGCATGAGAATAGGTCTCGCGTAAGGACTCCCACATCTTCTTTGCATTGTCGTAATACATGATCTCATCCCCTATACGGGGAATAACTGTCTGCATAAGCCACGCAGAGACCATGGCATTGTCTCTATCTCAGGTGACGTTGGCACCAGTCTTGTTCTTGGGCTCTGGATCTATAAGGATGTAGCTCTTCCCATGACCCTTAACGGTCATGAGGAAAGTCTGAGACCACCGTGGGTAATTGGTCTCGTCTAACTTGATGATAGGACCAAAAAATGGATTCTTCAGTACCCCGGTGTCCAAAGAAGTGCCCAAATTCATCTCGGATTGATCATTTGAAGCCATCTTTATAATCTTTGAGCCACCATCAAACTTTTATATCCAATAGATCATCAATTAGATCTGAATCATGCAAAATCAGATTTGCATTTGCACAAGAAATCTCCTTAGACTAGTGTTGGCCTAACCCTGGTGTAAGGAGACCACCCGAGACGGCCCCAAAGAGATCTAGGTCTCTTTCTCCCATTGTAAGAGAAGAAAGTAGCCCTAGGAAGGGGCTACAGTTCCCTGAAACATGCAGCAACACGTCAATCTACTCCTTTGGAGGTCGTCGATGCTGCCTCAGCCACGCAAGGCTGCTAGGCGATGCTCTGAACAACTGCACGACTGCTGATGCACCTCCGGTGAGGTGTTCTGCCACCTTCAGGACCGTTGTAGCACCTCCTCAGGCACACGACGACTGTCCGATCGGTTGGAGCACCGCTGTGAGGCGCTACGCCGACTCAGGAGCATTGGAGCGCCACCTCAGGCGCGCATAAGCATCGTACGACTGGCTGGAGCATCGCCGTGAGGTGATGCGCTGCCTTAGAGGCACTGGAGTGCCGCTGTGAGAAGCACTGAGCATCGCCTGTGGTTGTTGCCAGCTCACCAGTGCCACCGCAGCACCTCCGCACATGCTGTAGCGCGCCGTCAGAGCTGCATCGAGAGCTTTTGCTGCTGTCAAGGGAGAAAGGAGACCTAGGGTTTCGGTGGTTAGGATTTTAGAGGCTGTGAGGTGTGGGATACTTAGAATCACGGTTTAGGACTGGTGCTCTGATACCAAATTGATTAAAATGAGATAAGTTTATTGTAACCCTAGGTCACTTTTATATATAGAGAGACCAAAAGAGTAAAAATACATCCTTACCCCTAGGGAGCACATATGGAAAAAAACTAGAAAGGAAATAACACACATATGGTATGCTAACAGTTTCTAATATAAAACGTAAGGATGGCCTAATTGCTTGAATGAGATTCTAAAAGTTGAGACTTGTAGTCTCTCCCTATGCCCCTACAATTCCACACTAAGCAACTTAAGGTGAAACTTGTTGTCGAGAGGGTTAGTTGCCAGACCCATAAAAATATTAGAGGGTGATCTCCACAACACTTGCTATTTTGGTATGAGTCGCTTCTTTGGTGAATGATTCATTTAAGGGTAGATGATGCCTATAACTTCCAATGGAGACTTCTCTTGCTTTTTTCTTCCTTATGAAGTCTTTTCAACGACTGAAAATCATAATAGTGTTGGATTTTGTGCACCCTTGAAGAGCCATTCAAATAATGTATGAAGTTACATTGATTTAATCATTTCATCGAAATAAAAATTAGATAATTTTCAGTGCACGAATTGGATCTTTTAGCACAACATAGGGATGTACTTGGTCAGATTGAATAAATTTAATGCGTGCTAACTTAGAGATCTCACTACAAAAAAGACAACTTTTGGCGACGATTCAAAGCTATTAGCAAAAGCTATAAAACCGTTGTCCAATAGTGTCATAGAAAGTTGCGTCGCAGAACCTTTTTGATGATGATTTTTATAAAAAATCATCGCCAATAGTCCACTCCCTTAGCACCTCACAATCCATCTTTCAATGATGGTTCTCAATCGTCACAAAAAACTTTTGGCAATGGTTGTTACAAAACTATCATAACAAATTAAATGTTGCCAAAACATTGTTAAAATTAAAAAGCAACCACATAAAGTTAGTGATAGGCTTTGAAAAATTGTCGTCAAAGATAAGTTATTGGAGACGGTTTATAGACTATTGCCAAAATATTTTGGCGACGGTTCAATATAATTTTTTTATATATATTTAGTTTTATGATTTTGCACAAACTTATATGTTGCGAGGCACAATATTATCGGTGGTTGGTATTTTTTGGACTATTTATTTATTTCTTATTCTTAGTTGATTCTCTGATGTAATTTTCCAAATACCTATCTATAAAAAGAGGTGTAAGGTTTCTTTTGAGAATAAGTTAATTCGTTTTCTCCGAATTGGTATCAGAGCGGCGATCCTAGGTCGGCGCTTTGGTATCCCTTCGAAATAGGCTTCTTACCTAATTCACTAAAACCTTAGTTCTTTCTCTCCTCTCCTCTCCACGCTGCTGCCTCCTAAGTCTGTAGGGACATCAACAATAATGACGGCGGTAGGGGTGGTGCCAACGGTGGCCTTCAGCGTAGTGGCAGCAGGGCCACCATTGGTCGACAGTAGCGCCACTGGTGGGGTTATGTTGCCCTTGTGCCGGTAAGGGGAGGAGCATTGATCTTCCTGAGTGTCTCTAGGGGTCCCTGCTGGCCTTAGCCTCCTGATCTCCGGAGGGATTACGGCGTTTCTAACTTGATTTCCAAGGAAGAAACTACTTGGATTTCATGTTAGATCACCGTTCTTGTGATTCATGGTGATTCTGTAGATCTGAAAGTCCGTTTCAGATTTGATTTCGACATTTCCTGCATGTTCTGGGCATCATGGTTTCTTCCTCATCATTTGAGGTTTCATCGAAGACAACTTCGGAGAGCGAGAACTACAAAAATCTATTTTTTGTCTTGATCGTGAAGTTGGATGAGACCAACTATACCCGTTGGTTATTGATGTTCTTGATGATAATCGAGGATCATGACAAGGAACATATTCTTCTTGAGCCATAGCCTCAGAACAAGATGGGAAAGTATGCTAATTGGAAGAAAGACAACGTTATGGTGAGAGCGTAGATTATAAACACGGTTTTGCCAAGGATCAAGGATGACATCGTATATTATAAAACCGCTAAGGAGATATAGATTCTCTTCATGATATTTACTCATGAAAAGAATTCTATCAAGGTATATCAAATCTATAGTGATATGTTTGTCCTCAGGCAAGAGGGTTAGCCCTTGACTTAGTACTATGCCACATTGAAAAGGCTTTTGGAGAAATATAACGCATGCATGCCTGTATGCACATGTACTACCCAATGAGATTATTGCAAGGAGATTGTTGTTTTGCACTCTCTCTGGATTAGGCCTAGAGTATGATGCTGTTCACTCTTGTATATTAACTCTGTCGGATCTCCCTTCTCTTGACGAGACATATAGTCGTCTCAGCAGGATCACGATTACTGCTCCTTTACCAGAGATTACTAGACAAATCTATGCTTTGGTAGTTGGTGGAGGTTGTGGTACTCGAGGTTCTCCTACTCGTAGACGTGGACGTGATAGAGGACAAATTGGCAGACCTCATCCCACGTGCTCCTTCTGTGGTTGGATTGGCCATGTAGAGGCTTTTTGTTGGTCTAAGCATGAGAAGCCTCTTGTGGCCAACCAAGCTGTGACTACTTTTGAGGTAGAGTCAGGTACAATGTCACGGGCAGAGTATGATGCCATTGTTCAACGACTTGCTCAGATTACTCAGGAGACCCCTTCCTCATCTTCTAATACAACTGCCCTTGCTTCCTTAGGTATAGATTGTGCTTTTGGTTCTTCTAACAGGGTCTTTGACACTATCACTTGGCTTGATTCTAGTGCGTCACGTCATTTGATTGGCGACCATAATTGTTTCCGGCAGCTTTAGTCAATGCCTTATGGTAGGACATTTCAGGTAGCAGATGGGCAACATTCTAAAGTGGATGATCAGGGGGAGGTGTCAGTTACCTCCAGTTTGAGATTGTCTAATGTTTTGTTTGTTCCATATTTTCCTATGAGCTTATTGTTTATTAGCATAATTACGTAGGATCTTAATCGTAGAGTGATTTTTGATGATGTTGGCTGTATATTTTAGGACAAGCTCACGGGGAGGATGATTGGTGGCAGACATGAAGAGGGGGGTGTGTATCACCTATCTTAGACGTCGATTGTTGCATCTTGCTAGGGCAATGTGTGTTCTGCTACAGGGAGTGCTCTGTAGTGGCACAATCGTCTTGGTCATCATCTCTGGACAGGCTTCGTCATATCATCCCTCATCTTCACCAGCTGTTAAGATCCACTGTGATGCATGTCAGATGGAGAAATATCATAGAGCCACCTATCCTGCTAGCTCTACCACTGTTCAGTCTGCTTTTGATTTACTACATTTGGATGTATGTGACCTAGTCGTATACCAGATCGATTGGGCCATAGATATTATTTAGTGATAGTTGATTGTTCTGGAATGTCCTGTGTGTTTCTATTAAAGAATAAGCCTGGTGTTGGATCAGTCATTGAGACATTTATTATTGAAATAAAGGATCGATTTGCCTTTACTATCAAAGTTCGTACAAATATGTTCTTGAATTTTGTATTGCCTGAATTACTGCTTTCTACAGATCTCATAGTGTTATTCATCAGACTACTTGCTCCCATACATCTTAGTAAAATGGGGTGGTAGAGAGGAAACATAGGCATCTTTTGGATGTGGATAGGACTCTACTAATTCATCATAATATTCCTTCATGATACTGGGTAGATGCAGTACTTACTACATGTTATTTGATTAACAGGATACTCAGTTCTATACTATTTGAGTAGGTGCAATGGTAGATACTGTATCCAGATCGGGAGTTATTTTAGTTCACATTGGATTTTTGTCTGTGTAGCCTTTGTGCATATCACTGGGCATAATAGAGATAAACTAGCTCCAAAGGCAGTTAAATGTGTCTTTCTAGGGTATAGTTATATCCAGAAAGGTTACAGATGTTATGATCTTTTGCAGAAGAGGTATTATATTAGTGCATACATTACTTTTTAGGAGGTTGTGTTGTACTTTTCAGTTACTGGGAGTCAATTATCATGTGAGGTAGAGGGGGCACCGATGCCTATTCCTCCTATTCAGTTAGGAGATTTTCTTGTCTCTTAGTCTACATCGCCAGGCACTACTGACAGAGTTATTTAGTTCAGAGATCCTCTAGTGTCATTTAAATTACCTGTGACATATCGGTAGCACACCCCCTACTTTAACACCATCATCCTTCCTCCAGTAGGTATTTGTTGATGCTACTAATTGTCGTGTGTTTGGTGGTGATCTTGCAGGTGATGATACTTATTCTGGTGATGTACCATTAGTTTCTGAATTGCCTATTGATGATGCTGAGCCTCCACCTAATGATCTTGACCTTTTGATAGCTATTCGGAAGGTACCTTGGAGCTGTGCATAATATCAGGTAGTTGGAGTTGTTTCCTTTGACTGCCTCAATCATCTGTTTGCCCTGTTCACAGAGGCACTGTCTTCTATGCAGATACCGGCTACTTACTAGTTGGCCATGCTTAATCCAAAGTGACAACAATCCATGAAGTATGAGATGGCTGCACTTTACTCTCGGCCCCCAGGAGTCGTGGGAACTTACTTTGCTTCCTTCTGGTGCACACATTGTTGGCTGCCGTTAGGTCTTTGCCTTGAAATACAATCCTGATTGATCTATTTCTTAGCATAAGACTCGTTTTGTAGCAAATGGCTTCACCTAGACATATGAGGTGGATTTATTTGACACATTCTCTCCAGTTGCTAGGCTTCCTACAGTACAGATTCTCATTGCTGTTGCCACTCATCTTGAACGGCCACTACATCAGTTGGACGTGAAAAGTGCTTTCTTGTATGGTGATCTTCATGAGGTATATATTTAGCAGCACTCAGGTTTTGAGGTTCAGGGAGAGTGTGTATGTAAGCTTAAGAAGGCGATCTATAGACTCAAGCAGAGTCCGCGAGTCTGGTTTTAGAAGTTGTCAGAAGTTGTTGAAGATATGGGGCTTAGTAGGTCTTCTGATTATTCCTTATTTGTGCGGAAGACAGAGAAGGGGATAGTTGTACTTCTGGTCTATGTAGATGATCTCATTATCACTGGTGATGATGTAGCTGGGATAACTATGGTCAAGTAGAGTTTAGCTGAGAAATTTGTCATGATCTTGGTCCTTTTAGATATTTTCTGGGCATTGATGTGGCAAGAGACAAAGAAAGTGCTCTCAGTTAGAGTAAATATGCTATTGATTTGTTTTAGGAGACTGGGATGTTGGGAGCAAAGCCAGCCAACATACCCATGGATCCTAACATGCACCCATATGATGCAGAGTTAGAGGCTATAGAGAGTAGAAGATATAGACAATTGATTGGGAAACTTCTTTATCTTACTAGTACATGTTTAGACATTTCTCTTCCTGTAGGTAAGCTCAACCAGTTTATGGATAAGCCAACCAAGCAGTAATGAGATGCTGCAATGTAGGTGCTTAGGTACTTGAAATGAGCACCAGGACGGGGATTACTATTCAGGAGAGGTAAGTCCATGACTATTGTGGGATACTTTGATGCAGACTATGCAGGATGCCTTTCAGACACGAAATCTACTACTAGATTCTGCAGTTATGTAGCTGGTAACCTGGTGACATGAAGGAGTAAGAAGTAAAGTGCTGTATCTCAATCCAGTGCTGAGCCCAGAATATAGTCATGGCATAGATAGTAGTTAAGCTAGTTTGGGTGAGATCTCTTTTACTTGATTTGAATGTTGAGATTGAGGAGCCTATGGAGATAAGATGTGACAATCGTGCAGCTACGTATCTAGGTAATAATCTTATGTTTTGAGTGCACGAAGCATATGGAGGTTGATTGTTATTATACTAGAGATTTGATCTAGAGAGGGCTTCTCTACACTATGCCTACTACTTCAGGGAACTAGATTGCAGATATGTTTATCAAGCCTCTTGTTAAGTCCACCTTTGATGCATGTTGTGACAAGTTGAGCATGATTAACATCTATGTTCCAATTTGAGAGGAAGTGGTGTGAGACACTATATTATCTTTAATTACTATTTTTTGGACTATTTATTTATTTGTTATTTTTAGTTGATTCTCTAATATGATTTTCCCAACATCTTTATATAAAGTGGTATAGGACTTTTTTTGAGAATAAAATCATTTATTTTCTTTGACTTTATATAACAAGTAACTGTATAAATATGAATAGAATTACACAATTCATTTATCTCCAACATTCATTGACCATATAATCATTCATTCATGAAAAAATCCACATGTGTGTAAATATACAACATTGATGCAAATAAAAAAACATATTTTCTTTATTTTAAAGTTTTCAACTCTAGTCAAAACATTCGAGTTCTCAATTAATACAAAAACTTATGTAAACAAACTATAAACCTACATAACCTAAACCCACGTAAACTAAACCTATAAATCAAACTAATACGAATACTTATAAGAATAAATCATTTATCGTATGTTCCTATTAGATTCCCTTCCCCTTGATCTGTACACCATTTGAGGTTTCTAACTAGATTCCTATATCTAGGGCCTTGCAATCAATGGGGCCTTAATGAAGAACTCATTTAGCCCGTGCTAAAAAATTCTGTTTGACAAGCATTTCACTATCACCACTTTATCATCTCCGAAGATTCCTAGCCATTTTCCACCAAAGAAGAATTTCAGTAAAAACCTTTTGAATTATGTTAGAAGATAAATTAAATAGGAGTATTCATCTTATAAATGGTTGAAAAAAATGAAAGTCTATTTAAAATAAAAATCCTAACTTTTTTTTTTATATTAGAGAAGTTTGAAAAAATTACAAAGATACCTCAAAGATAATAAAATAGAAAAAAAAAGTTCCTAAGCTCAACACTCCTCCTCAAGTTGGGGCGTAGATATCTACAAGATCCAATTTGTCACACATGAAGTCAAGACGCTTCTTCTTTAGACCTCGATAAATATATCAGTTAGCTGAAGCTCTGATGAGACATATGGGGTAATAATCTTGCCATTAAGTACAACATCACAAACAAAATGGCAATCAACTTCGATATACTTGGTCTTTTAATGGAAGACTGGATTCGAGGCAATATAGGTGACAAATTTATTGTCACAGAGTAGTGGAACAAGTAGAGTAGTCTGGATACCAAGATCCTGCAAGAAGGATATAATCTACATAACCTTACAAGCAGCCTGAGCCATGGCTTTATATTCCACCTCACCACTCGAACGGACCACAACACTTTGCTTCTTGCTCCTTCAGGAGACAACATTTTCCCCAATATAAACTACAAAACCTGAAGTAGAGCGATGATCCTTCACGGATCCAGCATAGTCTGCATCGGAGTAAACAAGTATGTCTAGGTTGCCACTGTCTCTGTAATACAACCCTCTACCTGGTGTTCCTTTGAGGTACCTCAAGATAAGGCAAACCTCATGCTAGTGGCTATAATTTGGAGCCTGCATATGCTGACTAGCCCTACTTACTGCAAAATTGATATCAGGCATCGTAATGGTAAGGTAAAGTAAGTGACCCACTGTACTATGATACTGAGTAACATCATCATATAAGGGATCCTCCTAATTAGAATGATGTGCAGGCAGTGACTCCACAGGTATATCAGAGGGCTTAGGCCCAAGCAAACCGGCTTCCTGAAGGATCTGAAGTGTATACTGCCTCTGTGACAAGGATAAACTTGACTCTCATTGCATAGCCTTAATACCTAGAAAATATCTCAGCTTGCTCAAGTCTTTGGTAACTAATGTAGTCTGTAAGAAGGACTTGGTCTGGGCAATGCCATCCTCATTATCACCTATAAGGATCATATCATTCATATACATAGCTAAAAGAACAATACGTGTATGTCCTTCGTACTCTGTCTTCCTGATGAAGATTGAATGATTAGAAGCAGATTGCTGGAACCCAATCTTCCCAATCTCAGTATTGAGCCTCTCAAACCAGGCACGAGGACTCTGTTTCAATTCATATATTGCCTTCTTCAAACGACAAACATGCTCCTTCTGGGTATTGTAACGTGGTGGCTGTCTTATATATACTTTCTTAGATAAGTCACTATACAAAAAGTCATTCTTGATGTCAAGTTGATCTAAGTGCCATCTCTTGATCACTGCAACAGATATAATAATCCTGACAGAGGTAGTACATGTTACTAGTGAAAATGTCTCAAAATAACCTATTCCATATGTTTGTGTAAAGCCTTTGGAAACAAGGCTGACCTTATACCTGTCTACTGTTTCATTAGGTCTATACCTAATAGTGTAGACCCATCTGCAGTCCACTAAGGTAGCACCCTCAGGACAAGGTATTAACTCCCAAGTCTATCATGACTGTAGGGCCTGTATCTCTTCATCCCGTGCAGCTTGCTACCTAGGATCACGTGAAGCCTGAACAAAATCCCTGGGAATAGCAGCGATAGTGATAGCTAAAGCAAATTGACGAATGCTATCTTCAAGATGAGCAACACCTATGTACAGAGAAAGAGGAGGGAGGGTATCATCTTTACTGGATCTCCCCAAGGAATACCTGCTTCTCCATGTCTGAACTGCTCTCAGCTGCCAACTCTGAATCAGGCCCTTGATCAGGCAAAGTGTGTGGTCTCCGGTAATAAAAAAAGGTAATGTATGCAGTAACATATCTCCTTCGGCACATGTTGTAACACTGGTATCCCTTCTGCGTACTAGAATACCTAAGAAAGACACATTTAGTTGCCTTTAAAGAGAACTTGTCCTGGTTGCCGTATGCCTGGACAAAACAAGTACATCCAAACACCTATAGAGGTAAAGCAAACAGCCTGTCACACTTAGGATAAATCACCTGGAAAGGAATCCGCCCTCGAAGGACTGGCGAAGGCACTCAATTAATCAGATAGGCCTCAGTAAGGATAACATCTCCCCAGAGTTGCTTAGGAACATTCATGTGGATCATTAAAGTTCTAGCAATGTCTAGGAGATGGCATAGCTTGCGTTTAGCCACACCATTCTGCTGATATGTGTGAGCACAAGATGTCTAGTGAATAATGCCTCGGGAAGAAAAGAGATTTTGCACATCTCGCTGCATAAACTTCAAGGCATTATCACTACGGAAGACTCTAATGTACCATCACATTGAGTCTGAACCTCTGCCAAGAACTATTGAATAATATGCGGAATTTCTGCACGTGTCTTCATCAAGAAAACCCAAGTGAGGCGACTATGATCATCCACAATAACTGCATAGTATTAATGTCCTCCTGGAGCAGGCACTCTGATGGTCCCCATACATCACAATGTACCAAGGCAAAGGGGACCACTCACCCAAGCGTCCCTCTGTGAATACGTACTCCTGTGGTGCTTCCCAAGCTGACAATCCTCGCATTGTAACGTCAGAGAGTCTGGCAAGCTAGGATACATCTGGTGCATCTTTTTGAGCGAGAGATGCCCAAATCTCCTATGCCATAGCCATGGATCAGATGCTATGGATGTAGCCCCTGCAAATAATGTAGGTGTGCCAAGGTAATACAGTTCATCCCGCTCTATACCCCTACCTATAATATCTCCTGTCTTCTGAAACTAGCAATAGCCCTCGTCAAGACAACATGGCACCCTAAGTCCTTACACATGCAACTCACTGATAGCAGACTCATCGGGAACTTGGGGGCACAATGAACTCTTATCAGCATCTTCTGAGAAGCACATACTTGCCCCATTGCAGTAATAGGTGGCGTGGCCTAATTAGCCACCCTAACCTCCTTGATCCTACACGGAGCCTTGGGATCTACGAGGTGTTGCACATCTCTTGTGATGTGGACGGAAGCACCTGAATCAATTATCCATCGTTCTCTGGTCTTATGCTTCTTTCTTGCGATGTCTTGGGTTGCAACCGCAAACCCTTTACTTGTGAGATAGAATTTCTTGGTGAGCGCGTTATCGCCTTGTTATGCGAGAGAAGACTCATCGCTATAGCCAATGGTGAGAGAAGGCTCATCACCACGATCTAGACATGTGACACATTTCATCATGCACACGAGGACATCAGAAATGGCGAACCGAGGTGGTACGCACCCTAACGGGGCCACTGACAGACCCATAGTGGATTTGTCGGTGGCGAGGGAGGGGCTGGCGGCCTGCAGCATGTGATCAGCAAGGCCGTCAACCACCTCCTGACCGGCAGTGAGGGTTTGGTAGGCCATCGCGCCGCTTGCAGCGGTGATGGGGTCCACTGCAGTGCTTCCAGCAGCGGTGGAACCTTTTGGGGAGGCGGCGACAGCGGTGGTAGGGGCCATCGTAGCTCCTGCAACGGTGAAGGGGCCCCCCACAGGGGCGATGGCAGCGATGGCAGGGGCCATCGCATCCCCTGCGACAACGATGGGGGCAATGGGGCCTGCCACGGGGGCGGTGACAACGGTGGCGGAGGGGTAAAGCGTGCTACTGCTGCTGCTCCTAATTTGTGAGATCATCGATTGAATATTCATGATCTTGAGGATCTAATCATCTTGTGGTGGGATATCAAAATACCAGCCTAGGATTGTTGCTCTGATATCATGTTGAAGAAAATGAAAGTCTATTTAAAATATAAACCCTAGCCTCTCTTTTATATTACGGAGGCTTGGAAAAATTACAAAGATACCCTAAAGATAGTAAAATAGATAAAAAAGTTCATAGGCTCAACATAAACAATACCAAAGCCTCCTCCTCTAATCTTCACCAAAAATTACAAGCACATTAGAATTACCTTCAGCTCCAAACCATCTGACATTGGAAATTTCAGCTAGAACGGATAAATGAGAAGATTGCAAGTTTCTTAAAAAGAAAAACAATGCAAGGCTTCTAACAAGAACAAAAACAATCATCATTTACTACTTCCTCCTTGAAGAACTCTGTAGAACTTTGATTCATGTAATAGCTGAGGATGCTTTGAGTTTACATTTTCTTGCAAAAGACCGAATCCAACATATAAATATCTTAATGTCTACAGCACTTGCTAAATGAATAGAGACAAGGGATTAATGCCAATGCAATTCAAAGCTTAAATCTACCGTAAAAGCTACATGGAGACAATTGGATAAATATGACATCACATCATACATGATCTTGCCAAATTCAGGAAAATATTCATGTGGCACAACATTGAATAACAATTGGGCACTACAAAGAACAAATAAATGGATTGCTGCCAAATCCAATCACTGCTATTGTTCTGAACTTTGAATAACTTTAAATACGAATAAAGAAACAATTGCTTTCACCACCTCCAAGTACCTACGATGCAAGGGTAAACCATATAGGACTTATCTGATGTTTGGATATGAAGAAGCAGTACAAAATCCTTCAAAATCAATACCATAAACAACATCTCACAAGAAACCTCCTAACATCAACCATTTAAAACAACAATTGTTTTCTCCTCCCCTTACTGGAACTTACATACGTTTTACTTGCCAAATTCTCCTAGAAACTTTTTATAAGTACAGAAGAAAATTAATTCAAATTTAAAATGCTATAAACAATTGATTCAATACTAGCGGATCCACATTTTGCATATGTCTTATGATCAAATGATCTTGCTCCAATCTAATAAAATACAGTGAATCACTTTGTAACCTAGGTTCCTGAGGTTCATCAAGAACACATGCGAACCACATATATACTCTGGTATTGCAGCAAAATTGATGGAAAGGCCCAATGATGAAAGGATTGTACTTGACATTATTAGGGAACAGCTAAACCACAATTATAATATCCAACCCAGAATGTTGTAAATGACAAAGAGGTCAAAACGTGGTAATTGACATGGTAAAAAAAAACAAACACAAATCTGATTTGGTAGGTCCTTTAAATGTCAATGCTTGATTGAAAACATGAGTACCTATGGGGAAACCACTTGTAGTCTGGATAACAGTAAATGAAATTCTGTCTCTATAATGGAAGTAGTTTGACAGCAGGGTAAAATTACCCCCTCTCTCAGGGCATAAATATTAAGACAGGCAAGCCCATGCTTCACAGCAGTTGCAATCCTATTGAAGCAATTAAATACCTGCCAAGAATAGAACAATCACTAATGTGCAAATACAATTCTAATATAAATTTCTTTGTGCATTTTATCTTGTCCACTAAAATTGCTTCCCACCATGCAGTTTTCTTAGCCAAGAAAAGAAATACAGTAAAAATCCAAGTTCGGGTGACAGCTTGCAAAAGTTCAAGTTTTTGAGTATGTCACTTATAAAAGTGTGAAATCGTTTTCTTTGTTAGTCTATACATTGTCACTGGTACAGTACAATGGCAAGATGGGAAACTAGGGGAAGCCAACAGAGCCAACATGCCCGACCCTGCGTGTAACAAAGCTGGGAGTTGATTTCGGCAACCTACTGAGAATAAACTAACAAGGACCAAAGTTGCACTTGGTCGACTGAAATGGCATATTTGTTTTTTTATAAAGGATGAAATGGTAATTTGTTATGTAGAAGTTACATTTTAGTATAAGTACCCCTTCACTATTTAGAGATAGAGCAGGGAACAGAAGAATTCACTGATTTTTTTTTTTTTTAATTAGAAGCTAGAATTCACTGATGTTTTGATCCAGGTGTGATACCTTTTTATCCTAAACTAAGGAGCTGCATCTTATGGGCCCATTTGGTTGGGGCATAATCTGGGGCTACCCCGTTGGAAGGGTTATTTTCTATAACATCAATGGGTTGTGTTTATGTTGGGTGGGGGTGGAGGGGATAATGTACGATCGATGATCCTAATCGAGTCATTGGATTCAAATTTGTTCTGCTAATTCCTTTATGCTTGGATCCTACAGACAAGGTAAAAAATGTATGCATCTTCAGAGAACATGACAAGAGAAAGCAAAAGCTAAATAGTGGAAGAAAGAAGAGCAGAAATCAGAAGTCATAAAGAAATTATTGAATTTGATGCTTTTTGATCCCTAGTTGCTACAGGGAACAAAGGATGAAATATAAATGATTCCTCCATTTAAGTGATAGATGAAGTTGTCATGAAACAATTTATTAACAAATTCATAGATTACTTTGGAATGGCATATACATCATATATCATGGATTAAATGAAAACTTTAGGTTTCCAACAAGCCATTGCTACATCTACTTCATTAGGAGTTTAATATCTTTTAACCATCCATTCTAAGAGATGGTTAGTCTAAGATGCTGAACAAAAAAGTGGGATTTTGGAGAAGACACCAAAAGAAGAAAATGACCTTTTTTAGCTCAAAATAGATAAACTATGTTTTCCACAAAATTCTACCGTCTACAACAAAACTTCTAACAAAGAACACATCTTTCTCTCCGAAGCAAAGGCATAATGACAAGACCAATCAAAATAACAAAGAAATCAGAGAGATTTTACGTTGAGGAGGTTGCCTGCGGCATTGAAGTTGAAGGGGTTGTCGGAGATACTCATGCTGGCCGGTGCGACCACTTGGTTCCCTCCCTTGCAGGTGCCCCCTTCTTGTAAAGAAATAGTAAACCCTGGTTACACTCTTGATTTCTTCTAGAGAGTTTGGTAGATGTTGAGTCCTCCCTTGAGGCACCAAGGCCCATTGCATGGATCTTTCCAATATGTAAACAAGGAGGATTTTATTTGCATTCAAGAAGATAGACATTAGGTAAAACAAGAATAACACCTTTGTCTTAGAGGAGGGTGGGTGGGTGTGGGAGTGAAGGGGGTGGGATGGAAGAAGAGTTTTGGATTTCAAGGGGAAAGGTTGTGGGAGAACAAGGTTTCATAAAAATCATCATTGAAAGGATATAAAAAATTAATTTTTTTTCAAATAATGGTTTTAAAATAATCATCACCAATATACATTTGGTAAAGATTATAAAACCGTCATCGATAGTCCTTAAAGTATTGCAACAATTTTACTCTAAATCAACGCTAATTGTAAATTGGTGATGGTTTGAAAATTGTTGTGAATATTAGTGATGGTTCCCAAATAGTCGCCATCATCGCCTTTAATAGGGCATCTTAATGGAATTATTGGTGACAATTTGGAAAAAGTCCTTTGCAATACTTCCTATTGGTGTTGATTTAAGAATCGTCGATACAAAATCATTGCAAATCATGCCTTTTCTAGTAGTGGCTAAACGATTTAAAGGATCTGATAGAAACTATTTTATTAGATTTGATCATTTATTTTTAGTTTGAGTTGGGATAGCAACCTTCTTTAATAGCTGCTGCTTGATTGATCTTCTTAAATGGGGCTTTGAAATTGTCATACATGTCGGGTCAAGGAGTTGACTTGATGAAATAAAAGATAATCAAAAGTCCATCTCCAATGCTATCATAGAGATGGCGTATCCTATCATGCCCTGATAATCCTTTCGACGGATCGATAGTGGATCACCAGGTGTGCACGTGTCAAGGTCCCAGTTATTGATAATAGTCTAATCTGTTACCCTAATTGACTTAATCTAGAGTTAACTCTCTAGTAAAATTATGCATTAGGTTTATAAATATTGCATTTAGAGTATCATGCATATTTGAGTTTTGTATTTATTTTACAAATAATTATCTCCTAATTCTAGTCTTTTGTGAATAATGTAGGTGATAGGTCTTAAAGTAATTTGAAGAATTGAAGAATAAAGCTGGATAGGAGTAGAAGCTATCACTGAGCTAGGAGTTGATTGAGGAATAAAACTCAGATAAAAAAAGATTGAAGACACAAGAACAAAAAGACAGAGAGAAATTAGGATAACCCTACCCTATCCCTAAAATCGTAGGATAACCTTATCCCAGTACCTATCCCTGGACTGGCTCAATATTAGATATTTGAGTTCAAAAGCAAAAAACATGGATAACATTATCCATGTACCTATTCACCCTATCTATAGTCTTATCCTACTATCCATAACTCTAATCCATCTATCCAATACCCAACTCCCAACTTAGAAACCTATTTAAGTTCATACCACACATAATTGACTCAGGCTGAGTCAATTGGGCTAGCCACTAGTCAGTTAGGTCCATGGGACCTGCTTGGACTAACCTTGAGTTGATTAGACTCACTTGAGTCTAATCAGACCCAACCTAGACCTAATAGACCTAGCCACATACAGTAAGGTGCAGTACAAACTGATTGGGTGCACCCAACTTGAATTGGGTTCAGTTGGAACCTAATTGGATCAGACCAACCAAATCATGTCTAATTAGACTCAGTGAGTCTAATTAGATCTAACACCAACCTAATTTGCCACCCATATACCTAAATAGACTAGAGCTTACCTGATTAGACTTAACCTATTTACCTTAGGACTAATTTAACCTACTTAGATCATATCCTTTCTAGCAAACTACCTAGCCACCTATTTTTAGAAACCCAACAAAAGAAAACCCCTCCTATCCTAGTCCTACACTTTAGATCTAATGGCCCCTATCTAACCAATCTTAGCTCCCCCATAGAACCTAATCTAGGACATCCAAAATAGTGATCCTAGGTACTTTAGATCAATCAATAGGAAGCCACCTCGATTCCTATAAAAAGACCTAACCTCTAACCCTTAGAAGCAATTAGTCTTAGTTAATTAGTAGCCTAGTTTAGTAGTAGCCTCCCTACCTTAGTCCCACCATATTCCTTTTTAGTCTTTTTCTTCTTTTCGGCACCCTGGATCTGGAGCTCTGTCAAAAGCTTCCTTAAGCATCCCTCAAGCGGATCTGATCTCTTTTTCTTCTCTCTATTCTTTTATAGTTCTATTTGTAATCTTTGATTAAGATTAGATTTGTGAGACATTTTTTGATAGTTGAAATAAATTATAGTTATCATTTGATTTCTGTTCTCTATTACTACTATTATTTGTGCATCTATTTGATATCTATGTATTATTTATTCTATTCTACTATATGATAAGTGCGAAAGGTTTTAAGTAGCAATTGCCTTCCTGTATTCGACTTGGACTCCTTGTAGTTCGGTGTTATAAATATTAGTTGATCGCTTTATTTACGTGTTATAGCGATTACATATTCTTAATTACGTGGATTTAGCGAACATCAATTTGACGCCATTATTTATTTGTAGCCTTTCGATTTTGCACTTATTTTCTGATTACTAATCCACTTTGTTTCGTATTTGTTGGCTTGGGTGTAGATATCAAAAATCTGAAGAGAAGCATGGCAAACGGAAGAAAAGCAGATTCAGTTGTCTTAAGGTACTTGTATCTATCTTAGGTTTCTTTTGATATAAAAAAAAATCCAAAAAAATTTAGGTGCTTTGCTTGATCATTAAGTTAGAAATATTTGCTTTCTTAAAAAAAAAAACTCTTTTGGTAGGTATTATCTCTTGGAAAATAACAAAAGTACTTTCTTGAAATTTAGACTACAATAAATTTCTATTTTAAAAAATTATTTTATTAATTTATATATGCCTAAAAATTTCGAAATTGCTCCTGAACATAGATATTGAAGTCAGGAAGATCGTGTCCAAATTTCATACCCATCTAACTTAAATTTAATTTTTAAAAATTTACGAATTGCACTGTTATCAGATTTACTTTTCTTCCTAATTTTCGATATTCAAAAAATCATAGGAACTTTGATTGGCCTGAAATTTATGATGCTAGATTCCTGGGATAATTTAGAATCTTGAAAAAATCTAAAAAAATATTTTGAGTACATTTGATTGTACGGAAAAATCAATCACTGACTTGGTATCAAAATAGATTTGAAGACCCCAATGCACTATTAATTTTAAAAATAATATAAAATGTCCATTAAAAATTAAAAAAAATTTTTTGTGAGTACCTTAGTTAGTGGTGCATTAGGACCATTGATTACCTTGATTGGGTTGCACTGCATTTAGCCTATTGGAATTAAATTTTATCATTTAGCACTATCTGTTATTAGGGTTTCACGTTAAGGTAGAGCATACTTGCATCTCCATACTTAAAGGAAATTTATCAAATAATTGAGACTTGCAAAACCTCTTGTGTACCTCACTAGAACCTTATTTGAATTTACTTAACTAAGTGAATCCTAAAATCCATTAATACAAGCATTGAATCTTAAAAGATACCATATCAATTGAGCTTGTATTGTGAACCCCTTTTGTTTGTGCACTACACATTTCAAATCAATTTCTAAGGGGCACCAACTCATTAAACAATGCCTCATCACATTCCTTGAGTACATTAATGCTTGTAATTAGATGCACCCACTAGGTTGTATTTAATTATTCTAGTACATTTAGGTTAGGTTGAATTTAAGTTAGGACCTTATCTACCTGGGGCAACCACTGCCAAGATCGGACGGTGTGATAACTGCATCAACCTTTAGTGGGGGTCCATCGTGTGAGTTCTCTTTAAGGGGTCCCTTTGATTTGGGTGGCCAGGTAATTTAAGGGTTGAGTTGATTCAATCCACTTGTGCTGGGATTAGGTTCCCTAGATGCAACCCCCTAAGGGTAGAATTGCTTGCTTGAACTTTTTGGCTAAGGGTCAATCTAATTTTCTCTTCTCAATTCTTTTCTCTTACCTCTGTTTCAAATCATGGATTTCAATGCTTATTCCTCTTGTCATGACTATTTCCAACATGATCCCTACTCAAACCCAAGGAGACCTTATCCATAGTCTACCTAGGATAATGCCTTCCTGGTTGGGGATACGCCTCATAACCCCAATACCTAGGATATCCATCATATTCCCAAAATCCCCATGTTGATTATCCTAATTTTACCCAACCCACTCCATCCTCTTGTTGGAATAGCCTCACAACACCCACCCAGGGATATGATCCTTACCCTAGGTATTCAAATCTTGATTATGACCCTCCTTGTGTCGACCCTTCTTTTAGGGTCTAGCCTTGTTTGGAACCAATTTGGATCCAAAGATAATGACTCGGATGATGGATATTTTGATTTGGATGAGGTTAGAAACACTGGAAATCATTATCCTCAACCCACTTAAACCCAGGCTACGAACCCTAGGCCACTCAAATCAACTAATAGGTCCAACCCAAATTCGACCGAAGGTGGAACCCAATTAACTATTTATAAATTTCAATTGGAGATGTACCAACACAATCAAAAGTTAATTGAGGATAAACAAAAATTGATTGATGCATTCCAACAATTGGATGAGGAGGGCCAAAGAACATTCATTGAGGAAAACTCATTCTTGGAATTAATGAAAGAAGGCCCTAAGGTGATTGATTGGACTAACCTAGATTACCCTAAATTGGTTAAGTCCAAGGTTGATTTGCCCATCCCTCCTAAGTTGGACAATATTTGAAACCCTTGGATCATGATTTTGGGGAGGCTGACAAACATCAGGATACTAGAATGATTGAGATTGAACCACAAAATCTAGAAATTGGGGTTGATGCCTCTGGATCTAATCCATATTCTATTGGAATTGGATCCATTACAGAGACATTTTCAAAAGATGGGGCTTAGGAATCTGATTGTGAGATTGTTGATGTTAATTGCTTGAAGACCCCATCCTAAGTTTAGAAGAGGGCAAAAGTGACGAATCCAAAGTTTGATTTGGATGATTAGATTTTCATTGGCTCTACTTCTGCTTCAACTTTGGAATCATATTCTAATTTAGAAGTGATTGAAGATAGAAATCATTTTGAGGCCCAATAATATGAAGGAATCAAACATGAAAGCCATGACTTAGTGTGAAGGGTTGAATTTTTATTTTGAGAGAGATATGATTTTTTGACTTTAAGGTCCATGATGAGATTGTGGATTCCCTTAAGGACCTAGTGGATTTTAAGTCGTTGCAACCTGAATGTGAGCTAATTTTTGACAATTTTATTGATTGGATTTTCAAAGGGTAGCAAGTTAATTATTTAGCCTACATCTATGGTGCCTGAAATTCTAAATTTGGGTTGCATCCTTCAAAACTAAACCCCCATCCGCATGCCCGACGAACTATGGACGATAAGATGTGGGCATGCATGATACACCATTTGTAAAGTTACCATCTTTTAGGGATGGGTCTCCACCATCACCTAGTCCGCATTTGTGGGCAAATGATCTTGAGCCCCAATGATCATATCTTAACTCTAATTCTAACTCAACCCATTAATTTGTTCATTCCTTTATTTTTGGGGTTTTGGTCCGACGAATGACGTAATGCTTAGCGTTGGTCAGGAGACAACCTAGTATTCTGTACAGGTACTTAGATCTTTATTTTTTTAAGCTGACTTGAAACAGCAATCTCAGTCGGGGATATCCCTTCTTCTTGCTTGTTGCATTTTGTTATTTTTATTCTGCATACATTCCAATCAGGGCATTATAATGAATAAACATGGGGGGGTGGACATTGCTTGTTTTATTTTCATGTGTCAGCTAATCCTGTTAGTATTCCTATATATAGCTTTATTTGAAAAAAAAAGGTGTTTTAGTGTTCTTGAGATTCAAGCTAGGTAGAGTCTAGAATTCTTGATTTTGAAAATTTATTGACTTTAGGCAATGAGAAATAAAGTCTTTTTGCTTAGACTCCTCAGATCTTTTTAGACTTAATTTTCTCGAGTATTTGCCTAAATTTGGATTGATTTTCTTGAGACTTTGAAAGGAGTGAAAAAGTTAGAAATATTAAGTCAAAGGGATGATGAGCCATGACTTGTTTCACTCTTTGGTTTGGAGAGTCTTTGAGTTCAAAGCATCTGCACTTGTACTATGCACTAACTCGTCTTATGGACAATTTTGTTAAGTCCTTCGTGGTCAATAAGATTTAGTCATAGGGCAAGTAGATCTAAAGGACCTTGTCATGTTTCTAGCTCTTAGGATTGTTCCTTATTTGTAGGGGAATGTATTTAGAATGGATGAAAGAGAGCCACTTGCCTAGAAAAATGATTTGGAGAAAAAATAATAGATATTCAGCCTTGAAAAAATGAGAAAAATATGAAAAAAAAAATATTCCACCAAATAAAGTACCTTGTTAAAAATGGGTGCAATTCCACTAAATAAAAGCATCTACTACATATGGATGCTACCCTTTCCATTTCCAAAATAAAAATACCTCGCTACATATGGGTGTTTATCTTATAGAAAAAAAATAAAAAAAATATGGAGAAAAGAATTAGGAATAAGAGACCTAGAGATCCAGTCGAGGAGATATACACCTAGTGTGTTGACCTTAGGGTAGAAAAGTGGTGAGGAGAAAGCTGCCAAGGCCTATTATGGCCTAACCGACGATAAGTTGTCTTAGAAAGAGCATAGAAGCATTCTAAGTCTTATTGAATATTGGGAATCAACTTGGTTGTCCATTTGACAAGTAACATAAAAATTACACACAAAATGCTTGTTTTTCACATTCGATTCGAATCTTGGGTGGGTCGACTTAGTTAGAGAGTTACTTTGGTGACCAGAGTCTAATGGTTAATAAGATTTCTGATTTGATTTGGGAGGTTTGGATTTGAGTCGATACTTTAGAACTATTAAGTCTTTGTTGTTAAGGATTTGTCTACAATTTCCTTTTGTTAGTGAAATATCTTATTGGGATTTTTGATTTAGACCGTTGTGTTTCCTTGATGGTATTCATTTGAAAAAAATATTGACTCATGCTTTGCTTTCAGAAATAAAGAAACCCGTGTATTTTGATTCTTGCATGATTTCTATAGGTTCTTCTCATATTAATTTTTGCTAAGGACTACCAAAAGATGAGTATGGGGTGTGATAGTAGTCTAATTTGTAAAGACCTATCTCGTTTTTAGCCTTTTAAGACGTCTGGAGTGTCAGTTAGACGTTTGTCCAGACGTCTGGACCCTTTCCCAGACGTTTGAAAATTAATTTTTTTTGTATGTCTTCTGCGTTCTGCGCGTGGGCGGCGCGCAAAACTCTTCTCTCTTTTTCCTCCTCCCTCCCCCTGCAGAACCCTAACCCGCGACCTTATAAAAGGCCACCCCCTTCCTCTCCTCTCCACTCCACCACTACCACCACACCCCACTTCCATTGCCGTGAGCAAGGGTGAGCGAGAGTGTGAGAGCGAGGAGGAGGCCGAGGTCGAGAGCTTCGTGGAAGCTCATCGGAAGCTCGCACAGCCACCGTGGCACGTGCGGGAGGAGGGCATTGGAGCGTCGTCCTCGACCACTTGCAGCAGTTGGAACTATGGCGGAGCGAGGGGAGACGCGGCGGAGCGTGACGAGAAGCACTGGGAGTGCGGTCTGATACTGGAATTTTTCCAGTATCAGATGTTCGGAGTGTCTTCCGGGCTACCGGTTGGATGTCTGGTGTCAACACCAGACGTCTGAAAGCATCTGTATCGCGAAGGTATGTTCTCTTCGCGGTTACGGCCATGTAGGCCGCATCGCAGATGATCCTGTTTGGGCTAAAATAGGGTGCTTCTCTGTCGTGCACAGGAGCGGCCTTGGGAGGGTGCGCGGAATGCCTTTCCACGCACTTTCAGACGTCTGGACAGCTCATCAGACGATCGGAGGCATTTCCAGACATCTGATTTTGGCCTGTAGGCACGTTTTTGACCCGTTTGGGGTTTGATCGGGATCAATTTTACTCAAACGAAGTATATGTGCTTTCCTTGTGAGTTTCTCTACGTATTAGAAACCTTTATACACTGTTCTGAATCTTCCTTGTGATGTATACCTTGCTATAGGACTTCGATCTGCTACGTGTCGGGGGCTCGCAGAGGTGCTTGTGTATGCAGTTCGAGCTTCCAGTACTCCCGGATTGTCTGGTAGAGTGGTCCACCCCTGTTATTCTTATTAAATATGAATACATCTATGAAAAATTAGTCAACTAGAAACCTAGGATGTGGCATAAATCCTAGGACAGAGAAATGGTTGAACCAATTGTTTTGCGTAATTATAATTGTATATATATATGAATGAACTAAATTGTTAGCCACTGCCTGTAAATAAGTATGAGCTGCCTGTTAGAATATGAGTTGCCTGAGATAACTAAACAGTTACCTGTGATATCACTTGTTGCATGTATTAAATTGTGGAAATACGAGCTGCCTGTGTATAAACGAGAACTGAATTGGGAATGATGAAACCTGGATTGGAATAATATGGTGAACGTGAGCATGAACCCTACGGGCAGTTAGGAGTAGAGCTCCTGTGGTCTGGAATGTGGACGGGGAGTGTGCTGGCTCTTGAGTACTGGTACTAAGGAGAGCGACTGTCGCTTTTTAGTATAGAGTGGACCTAGCTGCCCTTGGGTTGGGACCCAGGGTTAGGATTGGCCACTCTACATCAACTTCTGTTGGATCTCACGTACATGGTACCGAAGCGAGCTACTAGTGTAGGGAGGGAGCTATCCACCCCACGGGGCTCGGGGTTCAGCTAGCTACCCTACATCGACTTGTTAGGCCCTCTGGGCAAACCGGGGTAGTCAGACGAGGGTGCGTGGACTGTGGAGGGGCGAGACCCCTGTTTGGTTCTGAGGGATTAGACCCCTGTTTCTGAGAGGGCTAGGCCATATACTGTTCTGTGCTGTACTTTGGGCGTACCCGCTAGCGGAAACGACTGACCGCGTGTTAGTGTGGGGTAGCTACCCGTGCATTTATCGCACGCGCCGTAGTCACCGCTACTTTTGTTAGTGACCTCGAGGTGGTTGACTGGGTGTAGGACTACCACGGGGGACTCCCGGCCAGGAAAGCATTCCGTGTACCTTCTACTCTTCGGAAAAGACTGTAATCAAGATCGTTCCCACGAGGAACATGCAAGATAGAGAAAAATCTGAATGTTAACCAAATGGGGTGAAAATGAATTACTTGTAAAATAAAATAACTCGAAAAGATAAATATACCTGCTACTTTTACTGCTTTAGATAGTATGGTTACCACTCTACTCAGCATTCGCTGACTCCGTCTTTTTCATAACACTGTTTAGGTCCAGGAGTTGAGGAGCCCGAGCTACCGGCTGTGGAGGGAGCTTGGCTCAGGCCCAGTCGAGCCCAGCCGTAGTTTTTAGTACTTTTTGTTGTACTCTCTTTATTGCTATAGTGAGTTTCAAACTTTTTGTCACTGTTCCTATTACTATTGCTTTCGTTTTGTTTTTTTTCTTATTGTGGTGGTGTGTACTGAATTAGTAGGTATTACTTTCCTTTACTGTTTGTACGTTTTATTTTACTGCTTAGTTACATTGTATATGTGAATGTGTTTATTTTCCTACTTTTCGGTTATTTCTTGTTGGACGACTGGGTCTTGGGATTAGTTGATGCGAGTCGGTTTCAGGTCCTGTAGGGATTCGGCAACCGGGTTGTAACAAGATGGTATCAGACTAAGGTCGTCTCGAGAAATAAACCAACTAGCTTGAGAATAACCATTCACGTGCATGTAAATAGGGTAGCCACCACAACGTATCGCTCGACATCTATTCTGAGTCCCTTTTCGCAGAAGTTCGATAGAGTTGACCCCTTTTGCTTTGTCTTCTGCGTCTCCTTGCTGGAGATGCCTCGTCGGGGAGTTCTCGAGGCAGGCTACGGACGCGGCCGTGGATGAGGTCGGAGGGGTGGACATGCCGTGCCCGAGGTTCCAGTTGACCTGCCACTTCTCGCAGGCGTTCAGGGCTAGGACCTCGCCCAGCTGATCAGAGACAGTGCGAGAGGAGCTCCACCAGCCTCCACGGGCACCTCTCCCTGAGGACGTGGAGGGGGAGTTCTCGGTGGGACAGAGAGACCGCCGCAGCGCCGGTCGAGCAGGAGGGGGAAGGGGTGGTCCTCCATCGCCCCCACCACACTTTGACACTTTCGAGCACGAGCCCTCCTTGCCTGGAGGCGTGCCCGTTTCCCCATTGCAACTGCACCACGAGCTTTTCGGACATTTCCGAAAGCTGAGGTCCCCCTTCCTTCAAGGGGGATGAGGACCCGTCTGAGGCAGAGGACTGGCTGGAGCAGATAGAGAAGGTGTTTGACACCCTTCGCCCCCTTGCAGAGTGTTGCGTGGCCTTTGCCACGTACTAGCTAGAGAGTGTGGCACACAGGTGGTGGAGGGCAGTCAGAGGCCAGGAGAGGGGAGAGCCGACGTGGGACCAGTTCGTGACCCTTTTCTGCGAGCAGTACTTCCCGCAGATTTGGTAGGACCAAAGGAGGCGAGAGTTCCACACTCTTCACCAGGGGATGATGACTGTTAATGCGTATCGCATGCGCTTCCTGGAGCTATCACGTTTTGCTTCGACAGCCGTAGCTACAGAGGAGTGCCTGTAGAGGTTCACTAAGGGGCTCCGGCATGCTATTCGGGGGTATGTCAAACCCCTGAAGCTACCCACCTTCTCGAGAGTGGTGGGGGCAGCCATGATGTATGAGGAGACCAACTTGGCCGCGCGAGACACTGACAGCGGACAGAAGAGGCTTTACCAGCTGGAGTACTCTCAGGGTCATCGAGAGAGGAGGCATGCGGCACCTGCAGGAGAGTTGTCTCGTTTTGCGGGGTCGTCAGTGGCATTTGGGGGCCCCAGACAGGGGCCAGCTGCAAGTACTGGACCTTCGCCTAGCTGTCAACAGGGATCTACTGAGGGAGTTGAGTTCCCCTCTGCTACTAGTGTGGCCAGCCGGGCCACATCAGGAGAGACTGCCCATCTAGGGCTGGAGCACAACAGATGCTCCCCACATCGAGTACTGGAGGTCGAGCTGGTGGTCGTGGTCCCCAGGCACGTAGGGGAGGGCAGCAGTTACGAGGAGGGTACCGACCAGTGGCTGCTTGCCCGACCTAGAGTGTAGCTGCTTCTTCTGCACTGAGGGCTGAAGGGCGTATCAATGCCTTGACACATAGAGACGCCAGGGCTTCCGGTTCAGTGGTGGCAGGTATGGTTACCGTTTCCGGCAGATTAGTTTACATACTTTTTGATTCTGGCACCACACACTCTTTTGTTGCTGTAAGTTTTGCAGTCAGTTTCGGACAGGTCAGCGTGCTATTAGAGGATTCGTTTGTGATCAGAGGCCCAGGTGGCTAGCTGTTTGTAGCTAAGGTCTACACGGACTGTGAGGTCAGTATAGGGGGACACTGTCTCCCTGTTGACCTAATTGTGATACCGATGGAGGATTTTGGCGTGATTCTAGGGATGGATTGGCTGTCCACCTACCACGCCTTGGTGGACTGTTTCGGGACGAAGATCATCATCTCCATACCGGAGATGCCTTCCTGTGAGTTTCACGGATAGCTGGTAGACGGAGGGTTCAGGTGCATATTTGCACTTCGGGTAGCGAGGCTTTTGAGCTAGGGGTGTGAGGGCTTTCTAGCTTGTGTAGTAGTAGAGCCTAGCCCCGTGGCTGACTTTCAGAGCATTCCGATGGTTTGTGAGTACCCCGACTTGTTTCCAGAGGAGCTGCCAGGACTACCGCCCGAGCGTGAGATCGAGTTTGAGATCTCACTGGTACCGGGGACCAATCTAATTTCTACTGCACCGTATCGGATGACACCACTTGGGCTGCGAGAGCTCAAGTCACAGCTACAGGACCTGTTGGGGAAGGGCTTTGTGAGGCCCAGTGCATCCCCGTGTGGAGCTCTTGTGTTGTTTGTGAAGAAGGATGGCACCCTGCGACTTTGTGTTGACTACAGACAGTTGAATAGGGTCACCATCAAGAACAAGTATCTGCTGCCGAGGATTTATAACTTTTTTGACCAGTTGCGAGATGCCATAGTATTCTTCAAGATAGATTTGAGGTCAGGCTACCACCAGTTGAGGATCTGGGAGACCGACGTCTCCAAGATAGCTTTTCGTACCCGGTATGGACACTATGAGTTCTTGGTCATACCGTTTGGGCTGAACAACACATCTGCTGCTTTTATGGATTTGATGAATCGGGTTTTCAGACCGTATTTGGATCAGTTTGTAGTGGTATTCATTGATGACGTGCTCGTTTACTTGCGGGATCGGCACAGCACGGACAGCATCTACGGATGATTCTAGACACTTTGAGATGACGTAGGTTGTATGCCAAGTACAGTAAGTGCAAGTTTTGGTTGAGGCAGGTGACTTTCTTGGGCCACGTGATCTTAGGAGATGGTTTGGCCGTGGATCCAGCCAAGGTTGAGGCCGTACTCAGGTGGGAGAGGCCACGTACAGTGACAGAGGTACGCAGCTTTTTGGGACTGACAAGTTACTATCGGTGGTTTATCAAGGGATTTTCGCAGATTGCGCATCCTATGACTCACTTGACCTGGAAGGACGTGCCCTTTGCCTGGACAGATGCATGTGAGGCCTGTTTTCGTGAGTTGAAGGAGAGACTGACTTCAGCTCTTGTGCTCACCATCCCGGATAGTAGTGGAGATTTTGTGGTCTACATGGACGCTTCATTGTAGGGGTTAGGGGGTGTGCTCATGCAGTGGGGTCACGTTGTTGCTTACTCTTCGCGGCAACTGAAGCCCCATGAGCATAGCTATCCTACCCATGACTTAGAGCTGACAGTTGTTGTCTTTGCGTTGAAGATATGGAGGCACTACCTTTACAGTGAGACCTTTGAGATTTTCACGGATCATAAGAGCCTCAGGTACTTATTTGACCAGAAGGAGCTTAACATGAGACAGAGACGGTTAGAGATCCTGAAGGACTATGACTGCAGCATCTCCTACCATCCAGGGAAGGCCAACGTGGTGGCTAACGCTTTGAGCCGAAAGGCACCCGCCCACGTGGCTAGTTTACAAGCGCAGAGTTGGAGACTTATGGAGGAGTTGGGCAGTTGGCGACCCCGGGAGTCACAGGGGTATTGTGGGGTAGTGACGGTGACACGACAGACGTGACTAGAGTTGATAGATCGCATCATCACAGGACAGATGACAGATCCGTACTTACAGACGTTGCGAGACAGAGTGTTGTTAGGGGACCTAGGAGACTTTTCTTTTATAGACGAGGTGTTGCGCATGAGGAGACGCTTGTGCGTTCCCAAGGACGAGGAGTTGTTGAGAGAGCTCTTGACGGAGGCGCACGGGTCCAGGTTCACCATACATCCTGGGAATACAAAGATGTATCATGATCTGAGGCACGACTTTTGGTGGAGAGGGGTGAAGCGGGATGTGGGTGAGTTCGTGCAATAGTGTTTGGTATGCAAACAGGTGAAGGTCGAGCACCAGAGGCCTGCTGGGCCATTGCAGCCACTTCCTATGCTAGACTGGAAGTGGGAGAGCATCACTATAGACTTTTTGGTGGGTCTACCTGTTATCCAGCGGGGACATGACGCAATCTGGGTGATAGTGGACAGGTTGACGAAGACAGAACGTTTCCTGTCAATCTGAGTCACCTTGAAACCAGCACAATTGGCAGAGAGGTACATTCGCGATGTAGTATGCCTGTATGGAGTTCCACGTGAGATTGTATCCGACAGGGATACCCGTTTTACTTCCCAGCTTTAGGCTGAGTTTCGGCAGGTTTTGGGGATACGGTTGAGATTCAGTACCGCGTATCACCCCCAGACGGACAGACAGAGCGCACTATACAGACACTTGAGGACCTTTTGTGCGCCTGTGTACTAGACTAGAGAGGCTCTTGGGAGGAGCATTTACCCCTGGCAGAGTTTGCATATAATAACAGTTATCACTCGAGCATCGGCATGGCACCTTACGAGGCTCTGTATGGATGGAGGTGTACTGCGTCCTTGAGTTGGGTTGAGGTGGGGACCAAGTGGGAGGTTGGCCCCAGGTTGATCCGGTAGAGTTAGGAGGTGATAGAGCAGATCCACAGACGACTCCGCACTGTTAGGAGTAGGCAGAAGAGTTATGCTGACCGGAAACGCAGAGAGGTGTAGTTCGAGGTTGGGGATCACGTCTTTCTCCGCGTTTCGCCCATGAAGGGTCTGGAGCGTTTTGGGGTGAAGGGGAAGCTTGTGCCGAGGTTTGTGGGGCCCTTTGAGGTCTTGGAGTGGGTAGGACCTATTGCTTACCAGCTTACCCTTCCTCCCTAGCTTTCTAAGGTGCACGACGTGTTCCACGTGTTCAACCTCAGGAAGTATGTCACCGATCCCAGTCACGTTCTGAGCCATGAGAGTGTCGAGGTGGGTGACGACCTGACCTACCCTGAGAGACCAGTGCAGATACTAGACAGAGTCGTCCGGAGTCTGAGACGGAAGCAGGTACCCCTGGTGAAGGTTTTGTGGAGAAGCCAGCGGTACGAGGAGGCCACCTAGGAGCCTGAGGCAGCGATGCAAGAGCAGTACCCAGAGCTTTTCGAGGGTACGTCTTTTCGAACCGACTTCGATCCTCTTTAAGTTATACGTTTTATATTCCTTTATCCGCACCCTAGCTAGTTCAAGTTTCGGGGACAACTTCCTTTAAGTTTGTTATAATGTAAAGACCCGTCCCATTTTTATCCTTTTAAGACGTCTGGAGTGTCAGTCAAACGTCTGGACCCTTTCCCAGACGTCTAGTAATTAAATTTTTTTGTACGTCTTCTGCGTTCTGCGTGCGGGCGGTGCGCAGAACTCTTCTCTCTCTTTTTCCTCCTCCCTCCCCCTGCAGAACCCTAACCCGCAGCCTTATAAAAGGCCACCCCACTTCCTCTCCTCTCCACTCCACCACTACCACCACACCCTACTTCCACTACCGTAAGGGTGAGCGAGAGAGAGCGTGAGAGTGAGGAGGAGGATGTGTGAGAAGGAGGCTGAGGTCGAGAGCTTCGTGGAAGCTCATCAGAAGCTCGCACGGCCATCGTAGTGCGTGTGGGAGGGCGTTGGAGCTGGAGCTGGAGCTCGCACCGCCACACTCCCAGCACTTCTCCTCGACCACCTGTAGTAGCTGGAGCTGCGGCAGAGCGAGGGGAGACGTGGCGGTGCGCGACGAGAAGTGCTGGGAGTGTGGTTTGATATTGGAATTTTTCCAGTATTAGATGTCCGGAGTGTCTTCCGGACGACCGGCTTGATGTCTAGTGTCAACACCAGACGTTTGAAAGTATCTGTATCGCGAAGGTACGTTCTCTTCGTGGTTACAGCCATGCAAGCTGCACCGCAGACGATCCTATTTGGGCTAAAATAGGGTGCTGCTTTGTCGTGCGTAGGAGCGGCCTTGGGAAGGTGCGTGGAATGCCTTTCCACGCACTTTCGGACGTCTGGATACCTCATCAGACGATCGGAGGCGTTTCCAGACAACTGGAGGACTGGTCAGACGTTTGGCACTATTTTCAGACGGTCTCAGGAGAGTCCTTGACATCTGAGGTCTTTGCAAGAGCTTGAGGTGAGTCTTTGTGACTTTTAAGAGGTCTGGACTTATTTCCAGACGTCTGATTTTGGCCTGCAGGCATGTTTTTGACCCGTTTGGGGTTTGATCGGGATCCATTTTACGCAAACGAAGTATCTGTGCTTTCCTTGTGAGTTTCTCTACATATTAGAAACCTTTATACACTATTCTGAATCTTCCTTGTGATGTATACCTTGGTATAGGACTTCAATCTGCTATGTATCGGGGGCTCGCAGAGGCGCCTAGGTCTGCAGTTCGAGCCCCCAGTACTCCCGGATTGTCTGGTAGAGTGGTCCACCCCTGTTATTCTTATTAAATGTAAATGCATCTATGAAAAATTAGTCAACTAGAAGCCTACGATGTGGCATGAACCCTAGGACAGAGAAATGGTTGAACTAATTATTCTGCGTAATTATATATATATATATATATATATATATGAATGAATTAAATTGTTAGCCATTGCCTGTAAATAAGTATGAGCTGCCTGTTAGAATATGAGCTGCCTGAGATAACTAAACAGTTACTTGTGATATCACTTGTTGCATGTATTAAATTGTGGAAATACGAGCTGCCTGTGTATAAACGAGAACTGAATTGGGAATGATGAAACCTGGATTGGAATAATATGGTGAACATGAGCATGAACCCTACGGGCAGTTAGGATTAGAGCTCCTGTGGTCTGGAATGTGGACGGGAAGTGTACTGGCCCTTGAGTACGTGGTACCAGGGAGATCGACTGTCTTTTAGTGTAGTGTGGAGCTAGCCGTCCTTGGGTTAGGACCTAGGGTTAGGATTGGCCACTCTACACCGACTTCTATTGGCCCTCGCGTACATGGTACCGAGGTGAGTTACTAGTGTAGGGAGGGAGCTATCCACCCCACGGGGCCCGGGGTTCAGCTAGCCACCCTACATCGACTTGTTAGGCCCTCTGGGCAAACCGAGGTAGTCAGATGAGTGTACGCGAACTGTGGAGGGAGGAGACCCCTGTTTGGTTCTGAGGGGCTAGACCCTTATTTCTGAGAGGGCTAGGCCTTATACTATTTCGTACTGTACTTTGGGCGAACCCGTTTGCGGAAACGACTGATCGCGTGTTAGTGTGGGGTAGCTACTCGTGCGCTTATCGCATGTGCCGTAGTCACCGCTACGTCTGTTAGTGACCTCGGGGTAGTTGACTGGGTGTAGGACTACCACGGGGGACTCTCCCGGCTAGGAGAGCACCTCGTGTACCTTCTACTCTTTGGAAAAGACTGTAATCAAGATCGTTCCTTCGAGGAACATGCAAGATAGAGAAAAATCTGAATGTTAACCAAATGGGGTGAAAAGGAATTACTTGTAAAATAAAATAACTCAAAAGATAAATATACCTGCTACTTTTATTGCTTTAGATAGTATGGTTATCACTCTACTCGGCGTTTGCTGATTCCGTCTTTTTCATTACACTGTTCAGGTCCAGGAGTTGAGCAGCCTGAGCTACCAGCTGCGGAGGGGACTTGGCCCTGTCGAGCCCAGCCGTAGTTTTTAGTACTTTTTGTTGTACTCTCTTTACTGCTATAGTGAGTTTTAGACTTTTTTCCACTGTTCTTGTTACTGTTGCTTTCGTTCCATTTTTTTTTCTTGTTGTTGTGGTGGTATGTACTGAATTAGCAGCTATTACTTTCCTTTACTGCTTGTACATTTTCTTTACTGCTTAGTTACATTGTATATGTGAATGTGATTTATTTTCCTACTTTTCGGTTATTTCTTGTTGGACGATTGGGTCTTGGGATTAGTTGAGGCGAGTCGGTCTCGGGTCCTGAAGGGATTCGGTAACCGGGTCGTAACATAATCTGTTACCCTTATTGACTTAATCTAGGGCTAGCTCCGTAGTAAAATCATGCATTAGAATTATAAATATTATATTTAGAGCATGCATACATATTTGAGCTTTATATTTATTTTACAAATAATTATCTCCTAATTCTAGTCTTTTGTAAATAATGTAGGTGGTAGGTCTTAAAGTAATTTGAAGAATTGAATAATAAAGCTGGATAGGAGTAGAAGCTATAGATGAGCTAGAAGTTGATTGAGGAATAAAGCTTAAATAAAAAAAGATTGAAGACACAAGAACAGAAAGAGAAAGAGAAAGAGAGGAATTAGGATAACCCTACCCTATCCTTAAAACCTTAGGATGACCTTATCCCAGTATCTATCCCTAGATTAGCTCAATATTATATATTTGAGCTTAAAAGCTAAAAACATGGATAACATTATCCATGTACCTATCCACCCTATCCATAGTCGTATCCTACTTTCCATAACTCTAATCCACCTATCTAATATCCAATCCCTAACTTAGAAACCTATTTAGGTCCATACCATAGATAATTGACTTAGTTTGAGTCAATTGGGCTAGCTATTAGTTAATGAGGTCCATAGGACCTGATTGGACTAACCTTGAGTTGATTAGACTCACTTGAGTCTAATCAGACCCTATCGAGACCTAATAGACTTAGTCACATCCGATCAGGTGCAGTGTAACCTAATTGGGTGCACCTAACTTCAATTGGGTTCAGTTGAAACCTAATTGGATCAGACCAACCAAACCATGTCTAATTAGGCTCAGTGAGTCTAATCAGATCTAACACCGACCTAATTAGCCACCCATATGCCTAAATAGATTGGAGGTTACCTGATTAGACTCAACCTATTTACCCTAGGGCTAACCCAATCTACCTAGATCATATCCTTTCCAACAAACTACCTAGCCACCTGTTTTTAGAAACCCAACAAAAGAAATCCCCTCCTATCCTAGCCCCTCCATAGAACCTAATCTAGGCTGTCCAAAATAGTGATCCTACGCACTCTAGATCAACCAATAGGAAGCCACCTCGATTCCTATAAAAAGACTTAGCCTCCACCCCTTAGAAGCAATTAGTCTTAGTTAATTAGTAGCCTAGTTTAGTAGTAGCCTCCCTACCTTAGTCCCACCATAGTGCATGCCCACCATATTCATCTTCGATCTTCTTCTTCCTGACACCCTGGATCTGAAGCTCTGTTAGAAGCTTCTTCAAGCATCCCACAATCGGCTTAGATCTCTTCTTCCTCCTATTCTTTTATAGTTCTATTTGTAATCTGTGATTAAAATTAGATTTGTGAGACATTTTTTGATAGTTGAAATAAAATTGCAATATTCATTTGATATCTACCTCTATTACTAATATTATCTGTGCATCTATTTGATATCTATATATTATTTATTCTATTATACTATATAATAAGTGTGATGTTTTACGTAACGACTGCCTCCTTGTGTTTGACTCGGACTCCTTGTAGTTTGATGTTATAAATATTAATTGATCGCTTTATTTACATGCTGTAGCGATTGCATATTCTTAATCATGTGGATTTAGCGAACATTAGTTACCGGGAAGCTTGGGTTATAATTCATGGTCCTACCAACTAAGCATGTCATAGGAATGTCGATTTCTAAAATATTTAAACGTAAGGTTGAAACTTGTCGAAATTCCAGTAGAGTTTCCCCTTTTTATAGGATAGTTTCTCCAAAAACTTGTACCTGTCCATGCATACCATAAAAATATGGGTGGGTACATCCCACAACAACACCACAAAGCAATAAAATGCCAGTAGGCACCTCGCAATCACAAGCAATAAAAACATAGAAAACGATGAGAATAATACTAAATAACACGAATACATCACCAGCACAAAAGCTTTTTTCATCACAGCCGCACACTCATTGTCTATCATCGCAACATATACAAAACCCCACAATGCAAACGTGTACAAGTGTTACAACACCAGAAAATTATCTAATTACAAGACTGCATAGAAGAAGCTTAGTTAAACATTTATATCAAGCTCTAAAAGCCTATACAAAAGGAAAGCATAGACTCACTTTGATGAGCTCCCAGATCCTCTTGGGCCTAAATCCAATATGACGCACTGTCTACTTTGCAGCAATGAAACCTGAAATGGGGTACAAAGAATGAGCCAAGTGGCTCAGTATGGATAGAATACGTGTAACAATCGAAACAAAGAATGGTAGTGTGTGGATTTCTGCTCTATAGGTCAATTGCAAGCCATTTTCCTTATATACATATGCCTTGTTTACGTGACAATCTTATCACGGTCCTTTCCCCACTTCTAATAATTAACCTAATTTCGTTAACACCACAGGCTAGCTACAAGCCTTTCTCCCCAATTACCGGGATTTATTCACATGATTATTCAGCTTTAACATCACATAGCTTATTCACTCACTTGCTTCAAAAGTTAGATACTGAGAAATCATCTCTCTCTACTGAAGGAGATTGAGATGTATCATTTCCTTGGATCATAGCTTGGTAGTCTCTCCTTGGCAAGGGAAGGGGCTAGTAGAGTTGATAACTCTTGTGAAAGGCATACCTGTTTTCGATGTATCAAGAACGTTGCTGACCTTAGTCAGAAGAGTCGGGTCTCTTGGGAGCTACCTAGACCGCCTTGTGATAGCGAAGAGCAAGCTCGATTCGTGCTCTATAAGGTCCTGTCACAAATCATTCGAGATCAGAAATCGTAGGGTTGGTTAAAATTGTTGGGTTACACCAATGCTCCCGCTAGGAGTGTGGTCTCCGGGGTGTAACCTCTCAATCCATTGTCGGATGAGATCTCAACCAAACCCCTCATGGTACTTCGATATCTTTCGCTTATGTGGGTGGCTAACGAGTCTCTAATTGCGAGTACCACGTATCTCGGCATCCACTGCGCATGTGGGTGCCTGCTCAGCTTAGAGTTATGAGTACCTTCACATCGAGTTGGATTTGAGTACTTCCAAGTACCTAACTTGGCGATAGCCCATAGCTCGTCTATGTACCTAGGAACCATCTATGTTATGAGGTAGATCTTAGGTAACCTTTAGCCCCCACACATCCTCGGGTCTCTAACCCAAATAGTGAACTCGTGGTTCACGAAGTCAATGAGTGTAGCCTTACGAACTCACCTAGTAGACTTACTCATCTTTTAATCCATTTGGAATTCTGTACTAAGAACGAAATCCTAGGAACCTATTAGATTACCTAGGGTTTAGCCTTAGACCTTAGGATCCAAGCTTCCTTTTCTTCTTTTTTAGACTCATAACAGAGTTGCCAAGATTTGATATTCCAGGTCTCACTTGAGATTTAGCCAATTATACTTTAGATTTAATCTATTTCTTTAAGGGTTTTTATACATATGACAAGCGTGGTCATCAATGACAGAGTGGTAGTTTAATCTTCAAGTGCTCAATAATTCTTTGTAGGTTAGATTTTTCCCTGTTTCTCTTCAAAAATTAGGACATGATTCATTAATTGTATCATAATTCTCTAAGGCATTGATACTAGTACTAGTGTTCAGTACCAATGCTAGGTACTGCACCCCATTGGCCACCAGAAGGGACTAGTACTGGTACTGTCTCTCAATACTGGTACTGGGCATTTTCAATCTCTAGCCTATCTACCATCCTAAGTTGGGTTGATGGCTAGTACCGGTACTAACACTTAGTATCGGTACTATGCATCCCCAGATCGCAGTTTACACACCCAACATTTTAGCCTAGGTTGATGGCCAATATCGGTGTTAATGTTTAATATTAGTACTGGGCATCCCCAGATCCCAATTTGCAAGTCATTTCTGTCTAGGATGGCCATCCAGTATCGATACTGGTGTTTAGTATCGGTACTGGGTGTTCCCAACACCTGTTCTGAATGGCAACGGGATCACATCTCAGGCATAACCCTTCCCATGACCCCTAGGACTTGGATTCATCTTTCGTACATTACAAGGTACAAAAATGGCATTCTCAACCATCAAAATCCTAATAACAAACGAGCATAATAGCAATCTAGCATATTTTTAAGCCCATCCTAGGTGTTCATAAACCTATATAATCATTTACTATCCATATGGAGGACACGTGATAGTCTTACAACCCCATTGAATCTATTGACTTCAAATTTAATCATAAGTCATCACCTAGATATATTCACGAGTTATGGTAAGCAAAGAAAGTCTCCCAACCATCTCAAACCTTAACACATGGTTGCGAAGTCACATACGTGCAACCACATACACAAACATTCTCCATCTTGTCAGTTATGCAACTATACATGCATGACTTAGCCATAGCATGCCTAAAATCTTTCTTATTCACCATTTTCAAAAGATTCGAACTAAATGCATGAAATATTAGATCTTAATTACCATAACTCTAGATCTCTTAGGCATTCAAGAGATGGAATTAATAGAAGGGAACCAAAAATCCCTACCTTGCTTTCAGCTTCCCAACTTCATCGACGTAGGTGGCTGCCCCTCCGGGTTTCCTCGCAATAAAAAATCAACATAACACATTAGATTTTTATACATCCACTAATCATTCTTTAGTGCATTAAAAAGCCACAATTTCTTTATGGTTAGAACAACCTAAGGCTAGAGATTGCAAAAGAGAGTAAAACGAGGGCATGCTCACCAAGTGCGAGGCCTCGATGAGATTCCAATCCTCTTCGTCGACAGTGATTTTAGAAACACATTAATAGCAACCACGACTGCTGCTACATATGTGGCAACCACAGCCTAATCTCTTGCAGCCACAAGGGTTGCGACCCCCCCTTGATCTACATAGCACTAGCAGCATTAGGGGATTGTTGTGACCTCCGTCTAATGGCGATGAGGTCCCATCTCTGGATGATGTGAAGCTTGCAATAACAGTAGCCATGGTCGCTGCGACACCGACCATGGCCTCACCCCCTTCCATCCATGTTGTAGCAACCACGTCCAAGGTCGCTTCTTACGTAAGCAACAACAACAACAGCCACGTGCAGTGAGGAGAGGAAGGTCCATCGTTAGAGGAGAGGGGAGGGGAAGAAGGGTCAACGATGAGGAAGAGGAGGAGGAGGCTTGTGATGGAAGCGAAGGGGAGGAGTGTCTTCTTAGGCAAGGAAAAAAGGGAGAGGTGTTGCACACAAGAAAAAAAAAAACTAAGATCGAGAGGGGGTGCATTCCTTCACCACCTTAAGTGGAAAAATTTCAGTGGGGAACCATCCACCCAAACACTCATTTAAAAAGTGTTCACTAACCAAACTCTCCCACCAAAGGCCCCTTAACAAAATTTTTAAGCCTATTGTGTGAAGTCCAAATAAAAAGGGGATTCCAATCCCCTTCAAACAAGGATATAATAATCGAGTTTGCTTGATTGTTAGAAAAACTATGATTTTTTTTTCTGGCCTTTACATATCCTTTAACGTGAGATAGATATGTGTCTCTGTTTATGAACACATGTTTGGCAGACTAATTGTAGATGTACCCACCTTCCTGCTGATACTAAAAAGCTGGTATATATAGGAGGGAACAAGAGACAGATGATCTCTCAAAGGAATCACACAAATCTATGTCATAGCTTAATGTGACAGATTGGAGGAAAGAGCTCGCTGTGAGTATATTAGGAAAGACAAATTCCACATGTGCTTGATCAAACTCAAGAATCAATTAGAGAAAAATAGGCCTTTGGGGAAAGGATTTGGTCTTCATTTTCATTCTAATGATCAAAGAGTTATTTGAATTAATATAATCCAAGAAGGGATGACAACTATATGATAGGATTGAACCTCAGGATTAATATCATCCTCTGGTGTGAAGAATTCATGGCTATTTTGAATATCTAAGGGTGGCATAGTTTGTAATTTATAAATCCTAAATGCTTCTTTATTGGGGTGATGAAACCAATAGTGTTTTTGATGGATTCTTATTTGAAGAAAAATCTAATATTAATCAAGGAATTGATTAGTATTTAAATTGATATTTAATTGGACCTAAAATATTAGGTCTTGATTTATAAGGGATTGTATGATAATTACATGAGCTTTTGACACTGAAACCAAATTAGCTTAATTTCTTGAAGGGTTAATGATGCAATTATTCAAGTAGGAATTGATTATGATCATTTTATTTGATCCAATAGTCTGCATCATATTAGAATTGAGTGAATCCTTATAAATATCTCCTAAATGCAAGCCTCTAAACCTAATCAACTTCATTCAATCTCCGCTCTCGCGAGAGACACAGTGCTACCAAAGAGAGAGAAAGGAGAAGAGGCAACTCACCTAGGGTTGCCCTCTCTTCCAATTTGGCCAATAAAGAAGTCAGGCAATCAAGTCCTTTATTGTTGGTTGACTACCAATAAAGAGCACCTCTTTTGGCAAGAGGCTCCCTCGCAGTGCCAGTCGACCGACAGGTTTGGTGATCAACTGGCTTGTGAAGGGGCTGTGTGTTCACAGTCCTAATTGGTGTCCCTCTACTTGAGTGTAGGAAATCGAAGGTGATTGTCATTTCAAATATGTAAAGCATTTGTGGATCGAGAAGGAGTTGGGTGTTCTCAACATCAAGGGTCTCATCCGCTTGCCGAGAAGAAGGTTCCGAGGCATTGCCAGGACTTATTTGAGGAGGTACTACTCGTGTGGTGCTATTCTCCGCCACCACGAAGGTATAAACTTCGTACTTGTGGGGACCTCAGATTGGGAAGAAAATAGTTCTTTGCATGTGCTTTTGGTTTCTAGTTTTTTGATTCTTGATTCTTCGATTTTTGAGCATCGAATGAAGTTTGAAATCAGATTTTAAACGATGTATTTACATGCTTCTGTGATGTCATGGGTGAATCATTTGCCTTCCAATAGTGGGACCCATGTATGTCTAGGCTTCCATGGGGATCAAGTCATTATTGGCAATAAGGGGTTCAGTTGGGGAACTGGGCTAATGGTTGTTCTCAGTGAGTAGACTTAGGTAAGGATTGGTGGATCCAAAATTTGAGTGAATTCATGGTTAGTTTGGTGGAGGGAGTGGAAAGTGATGAGTCCTAAGAAATAAAGAAGTAAATTGAGGTTGGTGGTAGGGGTTGACTTGGGTGTTTTGGAGGAAGGGGTGGGGTCTTGGTTGGATCATATTAAGATAGGAAACATGGAAAGGGAAAGAGCATAAGGCAGGTAATAGATGAATGGGGCTTGGTGGAGAGTGCTGCTTTGCCAAATTTGTAGAACTTTTGTTGGATGTAGCTACATAGGGTGTTGAGTTATCTACTTGAGGGCATTTTAGCTAGCTGCAAGAGGCTCTAGCTGTCAAACTTGCGGTGATCACATCCTTGGCCTCCCCTTCTGTCATTGCCACTAGTTACTGTCGAGCAATGGTGGTTCTCCTACTTCCTAGCTTCATCCAAGCTTGATAAAATTGGTCTTCTAGAGGTTGTTTCTCTAAATTTTATTGATTTAAAGATATCTAAATCTTATATTATCAAAGTATAACGTGTGTCATGTATTAATATCTTAATCTATAATATCAAGTCACAATATCCAATATCTACAAAAATATGCAAACCATAATGAAATCGGTATTTTGAAGTGATTCTTTTATCCAGTGTCAGTCTACTACCAAAGGTTGTCCTGTGTTAGAATTTTCTTATAACTACTTGTTACAAAATTTACTATCAAAAACCAAATTACTTATAGGTGTAACTCAAATCGTTACAATAATTGGTTTCTTACCATTCAATTAAGCTTATTCACGGGAAGCTCAACACACATATAGTTAACCAAGTGATATCCCAATAACTTGACCATATGCTAGTGATCACATGTCACTATCCTAACTACAATAAATATATATCAATTCAAGTTCAATAGGAATGAATATATTACAACAATATCAATATTTCACAAATCCTATAGCTTAAATAAAGATATCAAGACATTAGAGCACTAGCTAATCTGATTTCTAATATGCTTCTATAGGAATCTTAAATTCAAAGACTCAGAGACACCACTCACGAGAAGCTATAAGCAAATCCTCAATTTGGTGATAATAATGTTTCCTCCCTTGATGTTGAAATCAAATTCTAGCTAAAGGTTCTTCTAGAATTACTTTGTCTAGAATCTTACTGTAGATTCCTTTAAAATCTACTTTTTTCTATAATCAATTAGCTAGACATTTTTATAGGATCTTCTTCTAGTTAAAGCACTAGAATCTCATTAGGAATCACTTCTACAATGCCCGCTCTCCTAGAATTGCTTTTGTAAAGTCTCCCTTAGAATTACTTCTTTGAAATCTCCTCTGGAGATTCCTCTAGAATTTCATAATCTCTTTCTAAGAGAACTTCAGAACTAGAGTGCACTAGAGAGCTTATGGAGGGAATTCAGAACTTCGCTATAGTGAGCTTGTATTCCTTGAGTTGTGTGTTGAACCATTCCAAAATTTCCTCTATCCATAGGTGTTCCTCACCTTAGAAAAGACAAGGGTTGCCGTCATAACAATTAAATATCAAGGGCAAATTGGTCGTTCTCCAATACTTAACATATGTGTAAAATAGACTTAACAATGTGATTTTTTAAATCAATTTTGGCTCTCAAATATCTTCTCCAACTAGTACAAAATTAACACTATTTAACTGGTTGAAACTTTAGTAATTGATTGGAAATGACTATTTTGTATATAATGACTAGTTTTGTAAATTTATGATTATTGGTTTCCTAATTGGATGTTACGACATTAAATTACTCTAAATTCAAAATAACGTAGACATTTTCCTTCTCAAGGGTTTGGTTCACTTCTAGGTGATTTAGTTTAAGTCTAACTGATTAAGCTAACCTAATTTGGTACTTATGACTTGATAAAATTGAATTAAGCTTTAACATTCTACTAACATAAAAATTCAAGTACTTAACTAAACTTCTTTTTCTTGAGGCCTTCAATTCCAATTGTATCTTCCTTCTCTCAATCTTCAATTCTTCAAGTGATGCAAATAATTCTCCCATCTACATCCTTTGTCATATTTAATTGTGCATAAAAATTTTGATACACTTCACGTACGCACCTTCATAAAATCTCTTCCATAGAATATCATATAATAATATGCATAGTTCTCAAACAATTTAAGAATTCAAACTTAATTGAATCAAGTAACATTATTTCTCAAATATATGTTGTATCAACTTCATGAAAACATTCTATTTAGTCGTTCAATTTTTGCAACAATTATTTCATCTCATCAATCTTCTCCAAATATTTGTTAACATGAAAACCACTAAGTTCAACATATAGTCAACATTCTTCCAAATACTAAGTTAATTTTCGTCAATATTCTCCTAAGTATATTTTCCTTCAACGGCTTGGCTGCTCTCATATGTTGGAGAATGTTGAAGAATCTTATCGAGAATGGTGAAGAAATACATATTGATGTTAGAGGAAATATTGAATAAGAAGAGACAATAAAATGAAATGTTTTGATGTTAACAAAATGTAGTGATTACAACAATTATCTTAACAAATTATGTACAAGATGTATCTTCAATTAAGATGTTGCAAAGAAGGACTAGTAAATTGATGAAGAGTTTAGTTGAAGAAGTTGAGCTAGGCAATTGATCTTGATGAAAGTGACAATAAATCTTAATTGACCAATGAAGTTGAATGTACATCACTAGAAATTATGTTATCGATGAATAACTATGCTGGGGATGAAGAATTGCAAGTAAACGTTGATAAAGATGAAGAATTGAGGAAATTCAAGTAATTGAATACACAAGGTGTAGATTTCTTTTAAGTCTCAATCATATTTATCAAGATATGATTTCCAGTACATCTTAGGATAAGATTTGGTCAATCTCGTGAATAGATAGAGAATTTATAGAGTTCCTACTTGATTAGGTTCAATGAATAACAAAGTGTTTATTTTCATCTTTTAGATCACTTACAATAATAAGAATAAACTCAATTGACTTTCAATTGACTAGGTTTGGCAACTATTTATTAGGTTTCCACCGATTATAACCAAATTTCATAATACTTCTATTTTTACCTAGTCAGTAAGGAATAATATTTTAACCAATTAGAAATTTAGTCAGTCAAATAGTGTTAAATGTAGTCATTGGAGAAGGTATTTGTGATTTTAAATATCTCTCAACTAAGGCTATCCTATGTGTATGTTAAACTTGTGAAAAGAATTGATTTGCCCATAATTTATATTTGTTGAAGGAACAACCATAGGTCATTTTGAGAGGTGTGGTTTACCTATAAATAGACGAGGTTAATAAATAGATAACACATAACTCAAGTAATAGAAAGCTCTGTAGAAAAAATCTAGTTTTCTATCTCTTGCTCTCTGGTTTTGTGCTATAATTTTGGCATTTTAGTGGGGAGAAGTTTTAATATTTTAAGGAAAGGTGCTTCTGATATTATTTTAGAAAGGTGAGATTCCTTGGCTGGCCCTTGGTGACTCTAACTTCAAATTCTTTCATACCATCATCCAACGTCAGGCCTTTAAGAAAAATCGTTGGTCTCACTTTGATCGTTGAAGAGGGCTCTTGGGAGGATGCTAGAGATACGGTTGTAGATTTCATTAAGAATTTTGTCTAACCTCTCCATTGATGATCCAGATGAACTTTTACTTAGCATTCCCTCTCTGGTCTCTAACTTGGATAGTCAGTCCCTTTCATATCCACTTTTTGAAGAGGAAATTTGGTTGTGTCTCAACAATATGCCTTGTGACAAGACTCCTGGTCGAGATGGGTCTAATGTTGGATTCTTCTTCCTTTTTTAGGGCTTGCTGAAGTATGATCTTACTGCCACTATCCATGCTTCTTTCTCCCTTGATCCTATCCCTCAAGGCTCCAATAACACTTTTATCACCCTTATTCCTAGAAAAGACCCTCCCCAAACTCTCTATGATTATCATCCTATTGGCCTTTGCAACATTTGTTAGAAGGTGTGATGGTTATCCTTGTCAATTCTCTCCCCTTGCTTATGCATAGGATGATTTCTAAAGAACAACTTGGATTTATCCTCGGCTGCTTCATTTATGATCACATTGCCACTACATTTAAAATGACCTAACGCCTTGACCGTAAAACCTTTGGCTCTAATGTTATCTTTCAGCTAGATTTTGAGAAGGCCTATGATAGGGTTAACTAGAGTTTCCTATTTAAGGTTTTGTCTCATTTTGGGTTCTTTAAGAGGGTCAGCAACTTGATTCACTCCGTGAATTCTTACTCTAGTTTTTCAATCCTTGTGGGTAGTTGTTCTTCCAATTGCTTTATGGCTGCACATGGCTTTCATTAGGGAAATCCTTTATCCCCTATATAATGATGATGCAATTTGGTTTTTGCATAAAATCTTCAAAGACTATGCTCCTTTATAGAGTTCTTTGAAGGACAGTCCAGCTAAAAAGTGAATAGGTCAAAAGGATATTGGTTTGTTGTAAGCATTAAGCATTTTCCTTCTAGACATCTTCCTTAGGTTCTCCAACTCTCTAGATGTTGCTTGGGCTAATTTCCTTTTACTTATCTTGGTTGCCTCATCTATACTGGTCATGTGAAATATGCTTGCTTTTTTCCTCTTATTGCTGAGATTAAAAAGAAGTTAGTTGACTAGAAATCATCTCTTCTCTCTAGGCCTACACAGTTACTTCTTATTAATCATGTGTTATCCTCCATTCTTGTACATGTTCTCTCTATTTTGAACATCCCACAATCTTTTCTTAAGAAATGTAACTTCATCTTTACTTGTTTCTTTGAAGGTACTATAGAATGCACATTAGATATCATGGTCCAAAATTTGCTCTCCTGAAGAATGTGGGGGGCTCAGGGTTTTGGACTTACATTCCTTCCTCGCCCTTTGGATGAAAAGAGTTTGGCATATAATTTTTGATGATTGGCCTGATAGTTAGTTAATGTAAGTGAGCTCGCTATGGGTCTTTGAAAGATACCCTTAAATCCAACCTCTTGCCATGATTTTGTTTGCTCATGGATTCATGGAAAATTATGGCTCCTTTCATTGCTTGGGAGGTTTGTAAGGGAAGGTTAATTTTTGGCTTGAGCATTAGATTGGGGAAGCTCTCTTATGCATCTATCTCCTTGGTGATGTCTCCCCTCCCTCTTACTCGGCCAAAGATACTTAGCTACTTTTTGCTCCCTTCCACCAAGGTAATTTCTACTTGAGTTGCTCCATGCCCTAATCTATCCACTTAACCTTGATGATTCACCTAACAAACCTAAGTAGCAACTTCACCCTAAAGGGGACTTCACAATTGCCTTTGCTTAGTGCCTTTTCCATTCTCCTTCTCCTATCATTCCTTGGGGTTCCCACATTTGGAATCTCAAGCTCTCAGTGCTTTATGTTTTACTCCTTTGGTGGTTTCTTCTCAATTGACTTCCTATAGATGATCTCTTTCAGGAAAGAGGTATTTATCTTGTCTCTCGTTGCTACTACTGTCCTAACTCCCCTTAGAGTGACTCCCTTGCTCACCTTTTTCAGGATAGTGAAATCTTCATTCTTGTAAGGAATTGGTTGTCGTAAAGAATAAATTCCCTTTTGTTCTTCCTTATTGTTCCTTTCCTCTCATTTGAAGCAACTTAGCTCTATGGTCCATCTGGCTCAAGTTCTATCTACTTTTATTCTTCTTTCTACTTGGAAGCTCTGGAATAAAGTTAAACATGAGAGCCTTCCTATCATTGCTCAGTGTGTCCATCATAATGGTTTTCTTAGGAGATATGAGTGGCATTGTTAGAATAGAACAATTGAGAGAGATAGCTTTGCCGTAAGCACTCTCTCTTTACTTATAGTAGTAGGTCTATGGTCTTAGCTCAGAGGTTATTATAGCTAGCTAGTAATTGTTTGAAAGTACAAATAAGCCCTTATTACAAGTGTATATTAACATCCCCCCTTAAACAAATGATCTTTAGAAGACATGAAGTTTGCTAGATAAAACACCAAAGGCTTGGTGAGTATATCTGTTAGTTGCTGAGAAGATGAGATATACTTGACAATCAGCTACTTGGCTGCCACCTTTTTGTGAACAAAATGAAAGTCAAATTCTATGTGCTTGGTGTGGGTGTGGAACACTGAATCTGATGTCATGTGAGTATCACTTATATTGTCATCCCAGAGGATTGGAGGTGACGAGGAAGTGATGCCAAGTTTAGTGTAGAGAGAAGTCAACCATTGGTGTTCTGTAGTAGCGTTTGCAATTGATCTGTATTCTGCTTCAGTGCTAGAACGAGAGATAGTTGGTTGCTTTTTGGAGCTTTAGGAGATTAATGAATGACCCAAAAATATTGCATAGCAAGACATGAACTTCTAGCCATCAGTGGAGCTTGCCCAATCAACATCACTATATGCTTGCAAACAAGTGGCATCGGATGTTTTTTGAAGATGAAGAGAGTGCTGAATGGTTCCTTTTAGATCCTTAGTACACGTTAAAAGCACTTCAAATGATGAGTTGTAGGAGAATGCATCATTTGAGAGAGTTTGTTAACTATGAAGGTGATATCTAGCCTGGTGAAATTTAAATACTGTAGTCGACCAACTAATTGCCTATATACTTTCAGATTAGGTAAGGGATCTCCATGAAATTTATTAAGTTGGTCAATAGACTTGTGTGACAAGGGAGTTTTGACAGGCTTGATCCCTTGAAATTGATAGGTGATGAGGATGTCGGCAATGTATCTTTGTTGGGAGATTGAAAGATGATTGGGAGATTTCACTTGCAAAATGATATGTCAAAATAATGTCATTGCAGTAATGTAAGTTGTGGTGGAAAAATCCCAGATAGAAAATATATATCAGTGAAAACTTACCACAGTGGATTAGGTCGTATCCACAGGGGGGAACATGCCAATAAGATTACAGATATGTAACAATCATGTTTGTAGAAAGATTCGTCAAATCAATCAATGGATATACTACTTTGAATGTAGACCCCCAACTTATAGAGAAGTCAAGGGCTGTTTACGTAAATTTCACGTAAGAAATCAAAGCTCCAAATATGTGAATAGTGCATGTGTAGTAGCATCCCATATAATATTTACTTGCATGCGTATTAGAGTGTAAATCTGAGTCATAATTTGATGCAATCAAAAGTGATAAACATGAGTTGAATAATTATGAGAAAGCGTAAGTATGATGCCGCAATTTCACCTCAATATAATAACCACATAAATCCAAAATATGAGAATTCGCAATGGCATGGGAATGTAAATTCTAATTGGAACCAAAATAGGGGATTCTCTTCCCCTTGTGCGCGTGTGGAGGAGGAGGGATAGCAGGTCACAGGAAGCTTGGAGGAGGTTGACTGTGATGAGGGCATTCGATGATGGCGGTGGTGCGTCGATCGGTGGCCGGCGGTCGTTGGTCGGAGGGAAGGTTGGTCGGTGAGACGGCGGTTGTTTGGTGCGTTCGAAGGCGTGGCTGTGCTCGTGGGGTCGAAGTGAGAGCGTTGGTGTCGATGGCGCGAAGAATCTCGGCCTGAGGTGGCGGTTGGGTTTTGATGGCTTTGGGTTCTCTTCGATGGTAGAGAAGAAGGGCCATGCATGGCGGTTGTGTGTGGCAGTTGCAAGGGGTTGGCTGCGCACGCGGAGGTGGTGCGTGCGGTGGGCACGGGTAGAGCTATTGGCCATGAGCGCATGTAGCTAGGTGTGCGTGCGTGTGGTGGCGGCCATAATGGCCGTGCGTGGTGGATGCGTGCGAGGGCGAGAAGGTGGCCGAGGTGGTTGGCCGCTCGAGGTGGCTGGTGGCTGTGTGAGGCATGTGGGTTGTAGGGTCTGAAGGAAGAAGAAGACCACGGAGGAGGATGTGCTAGATGTCCAAGGAGGCTCTTGGACGGCTTAAGTTCTTGCCCTTTGTCTTGCGTGCATGCACGTTGAGGGAGAGGGGTTCGATGGTGATAGCGCGATTGTGAGAGTTGACGTAGTAGGGGAAGATGCGGTGGAGGCGTCGGAGCTATCACCTCTGACCACGATGGCAGGATGCGATTGTGGATGGCACAGTTGTGAATGTGGTTCACGGTCATGGTGGTGAAAGGTTGTTGCGGTCGGTGGCACATGGTGGTGGAAGGAGGAAGATGGTGGGAAGAAGGTTCTCCCTCCTGAGGGAGGAAGAAGATGGTCCTTTGGACGTCTTTCATGCACTGTTTATATAACACAGAGAGAGAATAATGTGATTTCATGTGATCAAAAAAAGAAAGAGAGAGGTTTGAGGGAAAATAAATAATGGGATGTAATTAATTAATTGAGAGATATATAAGGATGCACTCTAAAACTTATTCCCTTGCCATTTTTGCTAGAACAAAATCCTAACATTACTATGATATCTCAAATTGAGATTTGATGTGTTGTCCTTGACTCTAAAATGAATAATTAATCCCTTTATATAACGATTATGCAATTAATGCATGAAATGATAAATCTGAAGCTCACATAATTTTGTCAATATCATGCATGCTTTAAATTAATCTCTTATTCCAATAACAATATTGTTAGGCTCTAATTTAGTCCACTAAAATGAACCTATCAAAAGGCTTGAGGGCATTTCTTGAATTTCAATGCCCAAAAGGAAAGATGGGAATCCCAAACACCTGATAGGAAATTCAATAACTAGGCTTTGAAGAATTTTGTCAGATAGCTACTTTTTTGAGATGACTCAAATGTCATCCACATATATAAGAAAATACATCCTATCAGTTCCATGATGTAAGATAAACAAGGAGGCATCAGTTTTTGAGGAATGGAAGCCTTTGTCAAGAAGAAAATGACTCAATCTATTGTACCATGCACGAGGAGCTTGCTTCAATCCATATAAAGATATGTTGAGATTGCATGCATGTGAAAGGAGGTTAGGGTGAAGAAATCCTTGTTGTTGCTTCATGTAGAAAAGTTTGCGATGAAGGAAGGCATTATGCATATCCAATTGTGTCATATGCCAATTATATTGAGTAGCTACGGAAAGAAGGTGCATAGTAGTTGCTTTGATCACAATACTATATGTCTCAAAGAAATCTTGTCCTGGCTACTAATGAAACCCCTTGGCGACTAATCGAGTCTTGTATCGATTAAAGGAACCATTGGAGTTTCTTTTAATATGATAAACCCATTTGTTACCATTAATGTTCATGCTTGGTTTACGAGGAAGAGTCCATGTGTTATTTTTAAGAAAAGCATTAAATTCTTTAGACATAGCTTGAAGCAAACAAGAATGCTTGAGCTTGTTGGGTAGCTTAGCTGGTGAGCAGGCTCATGCCACTTAAATGGGAACGACAGGTCCCCAGTTCGAGTCCCGACTAACTTGGGGGGATAGGTTTGCGGGCTATTTACCCTCCTTGCTCAGGATAAGTGCTATCATTAAACAAGAATGCTTACTAGCAACAGAATAAGATGTTGGTGTACATGTGGGATTATTCCTAACAACCCCGTGGCATCATTGAAGCATGAAGAACAGAAAGAATGTGTACAAGCATTTTAAAAACCTTTTGCAAACTCGATTGAATCAATGTCATAAAATGATCAAGTAAATGGAAAAACAAACGCTTAAACTGCAACCACATGGGAGAAACTAATTTCCTTCCGTTCGAGGATCCCATGAGTTAAGGGATTTTAGCTTCAAGCAACGTAGTACAACACCTCATGTGGTGGTGCCTCTTCACAAAAGTCCTGGGAGAGACCCTTTTCTCCTTCTCGACGGGTGGATGAGGCCTTTGTGTCATGGAAGATCAACTCCACTAGATGATCTACAAACACCTTTGTGAATCGAGGCAATCTAAGCCTTGGAATCCCAAACGAACGGAAAGAACACTTATGTGCATTCTGTAGTAGGCGTTACCGTAGTAGCTGGTTGGTGCTTGGACACGTCAGTTGACAAACTCTTGAAGGGTAGTAGGGAGGGGGTACAATAGGAACGAAGCTGTAGCAACAACCTTTAGTACGCATTCGATTAGTTTAATAATCAGTCAACCGACAACAACATAGGACGTTGACCAATATTTATATTGGTGAGTTAGCTACACTGGCAGTAGGGGTGTCACCCAAGTGTTCTCCTTGCTACCGGCTAGGGATGTTTTTGGTGGCTTTCTTGGTGAGAAATCAACAATTAATTGATGGATTTGAAATACAATTAGAGTTTCTCCCTTTGGGAGATATTTATAGGGATTCCATTCTAATTCCAAAATTGATGGGGTACATTGGATCTCTATCCAATGAATGGGATGTAATCCTAATTGATATTTGTACCTTTGGCCCTAAACAAATTTTGGAAGGTTTGAATCAAGTACCCAAACTTAAATTAATTATAATTCAATACTTGAATTTTGTACTTAATCAAATTAGATACAATTAATTGTTAAATTAATTATAACTTAACTCTTTAAGTTACAATTAATTTTCTCTTCAACTGTGAATCCATCAATATCATTATTGGTTTTATCAATCCAGTAATTATCCATAGGATAGATGAAATTTTAGCACTTTTCCATGAAGTATCCCAAATACCTGTGAATTCTTCACACTTGGAGGAAAATATTATCCTAAGTTATAATCCATTGACAATTGTCATTCCTTTTTAGTTAATATTATTCTTGATGTCTCCTTGTATTATTGGGACAAGAACAAAGATTAGAACATTTCTTAAAGGTCTATCTTCTTCTCTTCTTGTCTTGAGTCTGATTAGGACTCAGCTTCCACATGTAGAATTTGTTATTCCTAATATACATGGAGTGACTCCATACCTCCAATTTGTTACATATACCTATGAAATAGATTTGTGTGATCCCTTTGAGAGATCATATGCCTCTTGTCCTTTCTTACACACACCAGCTTTTTGGTGTTAGCACTAAGGTGAGTGCATCAACCTATTGGTTTGCTAAATGTATGTGTTCGTGAATAGAGACATATCTATTTCAGGTCTAAGGATACGTTTTCTCCATGACAACATTAGAGGACTTCTGCTATCGCCTGTCTCATTAGGTTAACTTCTTAACCTGATTCGCGTGATAGTTCTCGAATCTTCATTAGAGAGCATCAATTAGGCGACGACCTCTAGAGAAGGTTGCCATCCCAACTCAGATCGGAAACATATGATAGAATCAGATGGTTTATTGATATGGTATCGGATCCTTTAAACCATTTAGATCTCTAAGTCAACACACATTGTGTTATTTGATTTGGCCAAATATGTAACCCTAATCGTACTAAGAGATCTATAGCATTGAACTGAAAAATAACCAAATTCTTTTATTCAGATAAATTGTAATTGTGTTACAAAAATCTAGATGATTTGCTCAGGGTATATAAAATCCAACAGTATATTCAGTATTGCTAACTTGAAATGCCTTAGGCAGAGGGTGTAGGGAGGCTTGAAATTTTCTTTTCTTAACAATGACATCCATACCACGCGTCCTCATGGGATGTAATCTAATAGGAGTTGTAGCAATGCTACTTGGAGCATTTGATACAAGTTGAATATTTGAAGTAGGCACTGAAATAGATGGTTGTTTAGTTGTAGTGACTAGAGATTTCAATAGAATGTTCAAAAATAGTTTAAGGAGAATGTTGAGGTAATACTGCTTAAGTTAATGGCTGTTGGTTGTTAGTGTTAGATAAATTGATGGATGGAGTGGATGTAAATGGAGTTGGTAGAAGGGTAGAAGTAGACTATGTGGATGAAACAAAATATGGGATGAAAATGGTAGCTAGGGTAGTAAGGGAAGGGTATTAGTTGGAAGAGGTCATGGAAGTAAAGGGACATAAAGTCTCATCAAAGGTTACAAATTGAGAAATAACAATTTTATTTGTTAAGAGGTTGTAGCATTGAAAAGCTTTATGACGAACCTAAAGAAAATATGTAGGGAAGAATGTGGTTGTGACTTATGTTTGGTGTAAGGCTTTAAGTATGGAAAATAGCAACAGCCAAAGATAGGAAAAGAGGGCAGATCTGGTTTCATATTATAGAGCAGCTCACAAGAGGATTTGTCTTTATTAGAAATAGAAGGTAGGACATTTATGATTGAAAGCACTAGAGGGGGGTAATCAATGTTTAAGGCGGTAAGATAACACTAATTAAAATTAATGTAAATATAGAAGAATAATCAAGTAGTCCACAAATAATTCACTAACCACAACACAAGCATATATAGTGGAAACCTAAAATTAGGTAAAAATCACTACCTAAATCTCTCAATTCAGGATTTTGCCTCGAGTCAATCTTGGAAAACTAATGGGTACTTATGAGGTAGCAAACCTTTTTATAAATCCTCTTGATATTCCAATCAGGGGTAAACTCCTCTCACTTGAGATGAAGGAAGCCCACAATTCGGGTCCTCAGATTTACAAGTAGATGATAGAAGAAAACTGAATTAAAATAGATTTTTAGCTCCTATGGATAGCCTCAAAAAGATATACAATAATTGTATGAAATAGCTATTTAGGACACTAGAATGAACTCCCTTAGTAATTGTGAGAAAGTGACAAAGCAGAGAGTTGAGGTGGTTGAGCTCTAAGGAAGGTGGACTTCAAGATCAAGAGCTCAAGTCATCTCCAATGAACACCAAATGCTTGAAATAGTTGAATGTGAGCTTAAATGTGCTTTAGAGTGTGTTATGGGGTGTTATCTAACCACTAAAGAGTGGGAAATGCTCTCATATATATAGAGGGGTGTTTGGACTAATTTGGGTGTGCATAAGGCCTCTCTTTAGTGGCCAAAATATTTCCCAATTTGATTTGCTGACGACTAATTAAGTTGGTTAAAAAGTTCTTTAAATAATGTTAGGTAAAAGTCATATAACGTTAGGTTAACTATCTAACATTTGATGCTTAGTTAGGTACAAAGTTTACTATCTCCTGTCCACACTAAAATTGGCCCAAAAGGACTTATCTAACGTTAGGTAACTCCTATCTAATGTTAGGTTAGCTACCTAACGTTTGGTACAAAATTCAATGCAAAGTTTGCTATCTCCTGGAGCCTCCAAAAGACACCGACTTACTGCCTAACGTTAGGTAATGAATACCTAACATTAGATGGACTGTAAAAAGTCCACTAACTATCTAAAGGTATTTTTTGACTCTTATAGGATTCTAGGGTAATCCACTAACACCTAAATTAAGTTTTATCGTATTTTTGACTTATTTAGCTAGAGTCTAGTGATTTTTAATGACCTATGGAAGTGATGTCCTAGTAATGTTATTAGATGCTAATCCAATTGGGGCTCTCCTTACATTCTAAAGAATATAAAAAATACAACTCAATTCCTATAATACAAAGTGACCTAAATTGAAAACATGATCTTCTCCTTCTTGACTTCAGATTTCTTCAAGAGAACTTTAACTTGAGAAACATCATTGCAATATTTATGCATAAGATCTAATCTTAATCTCAATTACTTGATATGTTTGTTATCATCAAAACCATCATTAAAGGCTAATGTGGTGCCTAATTGCTTATACACCTATAATGATATGAGAGGCATAAAGAGCAACTTGAAACTAGAATCTTGCAAGAACCATTGTCTCAAATAGAAGTGCTCTAATCATTTCAACAATATGGTGATTTTTTCTTTTTGCACAACCATTTGGTTAGGGAGTATATGAGGAAGAAATGCGATGAAGATCCCCTTAAGACTTAAACCATAGATGCAATCTTTGGTACTGACCACCCCAATCAGAGTGAAAGCCTTTAATTCTTTACCAAATTGTGTATTAACCTTGGCAAAAAAATCAATGGTAACTTGATAAGCATTTGATTTTTGGCATAGGGGAAGATCCACACAAATTTGGAACAATCATTAGCAGACATATGTGATTTGCTTGTTATTCACAACATGAATGCAATTTTTTGACAAGAGCATCCATAGTGATTGAAGGATGACATGGTCCTACCTTTTATGCCAAAGCAAAAGAGGAGTTCTAGAAGCTTGAGTTGAAGTCGATAGAGCAATCGCATACAACTTCTTGGGCAACCATACGTGGTATATAACTTCATTAGTTTAGCTCTATAATAGGATCTCCTTGCTCCGTAGATCCTTCATGACCACTGCATTAGGATATAATTTGAAATAATTATTGTCATCAGTAAATTGATAGATGCCTACTAAATTGTTAGAGGCTTGTAGAACAACTAAAACATATTTGAGCCGAAGTTGTTTAGCTTTGGTATGAACAATTTTATGACTAACATGAGTTATTGACTTAACACTGCCATTGCCAAAGAGGACTCGGTTAGAACCATTATATTCAGATCCGATATCCAAGTTTTGAAAAGAGCTGGTGATATGGTGGAAAGCATCGGAATCTGTGATCAACGGTTGTATAGGGGCTGAGGGAGGCAGGGTAGTAGTGTTAACTCGTGGTGTAGAAGAATATTGATCATATCCGTGCCAACAGGTGAGTGCTGAATGGTTCATTTTCCCACGTATCTAATGTTTAATTCTAGCCACAGATTGTTTGTTAGAAGTATTTAAAATGCGACCCCTGATGAACACATGAATGTTTATATAAATCATGCTTAGTATTAATTGCATAACTGCATTAGATTAGTGCATTTTATATATATGTACATTTATTTAGGAATGCATGCATGTTTACTTAACAATGTATCATTGAGCTCAATTATGTTGCAACTAATATTTGCATATTTTCTATTATGCAGGGTTGGAATAATAAAGACCATTATTTTGCAAGGGAAAAATATGGAGTGTAAATGCATATGAAGCAATCCAATGGTTAATGATCCTCCCTAGCTTAAAGATAATACCAAGAAATATTTTCTCGGTATAATAAACAATAAGAGGCAAGTGGTTGAAGATCTGAGGTTAGAGACTTAATCTAAGAAGCAAGAATCAAAAGAGGCCATTAGATCAATGGTGTCGAGAAATATCCTTTTATCCTTTCGTTTTTCTACATGTATTATCCTTTTGGAAATGACTTTTCAAGTGAAAAAAATTCCTAGTAATCCTATTTCTCTCTTCCTATGCCAATTATCCCTCTACTTTCTATAAAAATGCTTGGACACCACCCTTCCTTATCTCTCTCTTTTTTTTTATCTGTCCACCCTCTACCCTACACTGCATGCCCATCCATCCACCACCATGGAGTTCTCTTTGGATGCTGTGCTTGCATGCTACTACTTGTTCGCATCTTCTTTGGTTGTGCCTTCATGATCATCCTACCACGAAGAACAACAAGCCTCTCATATGGTTGCAATATGGTTCATACGTTTCTTGATTGTTATATTATATATTTTCTTGAACCAACTGTAATAAACTCTTGAGTTTAATGCATGTATTTCATGATTTTGTGATGGCCATCATTCTTTTCTTTAACATGAGAGATTAAAAGCCTTTGCTTGGGGTTAGGGATTGGATTAGATGAATGGATTAACAATGAGGATTAGATAGTTGTCCCTACATGTATTGTCAGGAAATTGAGTTGCCCTACACCATAGGTTACCTATATAGAATAGCTTAACCCTAGGTCTAATATTTGTATTAGGCTATACCCTTAATAGGGATGCATTGGATAGGGTAAACCTAGGAGAAGTAATACCTGGCACAATTTAATTCTTGTATCTTAAAATTGCTAATCTCCCAAAAGCCTAAGCTTATCATTTATCTTAGGATCCTATTAGGTTAGACTAGTTGAATTCATTTTTGTTCATCTTATTTCCTGTTCAAACTTTAGGTTTGTGATAAAAATTTCATTATGTGATTTTCCATTATTAGAAAATTCTAAAATCTATATAGGTTTAGTTTCATGTAGGGAAACATGCCACCAAATTTGCATATCCTAATTCATTCAATAAAAAATGATAAAATATGTGCATTGGTTTGGAGTTGAACTAATTCATAGAACCTAAAATATTGATCTTTCCATACTTTTAGTTTTTTATATACAACTCAAAATCGCATGAAATAAGTTGTGTTTCCATATTGAAATAGGTTCCTTAAGGAAATTATTTAGATTTTTATGTTGTGAATAGCTATAGGTTTGGCGTGTTATATTCAAGTAGGGTTAGAGTAGTCTTTCTGCTTTACTTGCTAAAGAAAAATAAAAAATATTAAAAATCTTAGAAAAATTCATGTACTTGTCTAATTAGTTAGAAAAGCAGAAAATATCATCTCCCTGTGGATTTGACTCGACCTACCACTATTTAAATTAGTGTGCTTTGATGATTAGCGAGACACACCAACTTTTTGGCACCATTGTTGAGGAGGTGTACTTTTATTTCTTTGAGTATTAGCAAGTATTTTCTATTTATAGAATTTCATGTCATTTTAATCTTATTTCTTGCATTTAGTCTGCATTTGCAAGTCTCATTTGCATATTTTGCAGGTACTTGATCAATTGGATAATCTCTTAGGTGGTGCATGAGAGTAGATCACAAAGGAGGAACTCCAAGAAGGAGGTTGTGGGTACTTGTAGGATCTATCTATCAACACTAGAGGGTGGTGAATAGTGTATATAGACTGAGTATATAAAATTTAAAAATTTAAATCACAGAAAGCAAGATAGAATGCACCTTAATTTATAGGGAAAACCTTTTCAGGTAAAAATCATTACTTAAGCTTCCCAGCTTATGATTTTTCCAACTAAGCGACGATAGTCAATCCACCAATGTATCACTTAAACGAGGGTGGTACAATCACTTTACAAAACCTTCTTTACTTTAGACACCTAACAAGAGAACTACGAGAATCCCAACAACTTGCATCCCAAATCAAAATAACTGGAAAATAAGTTACAACAAATAACCTATGGAACCTCAAGAGTATGCAAACTGTATTTTTTGGAGCCTCAAAAAGCTGTGCTTTAAAAGGCGTTGAACGTAGATGAAAAAGCACGAAGGCACGAGAGAGAAAGAGCACTTTTTGCTTAGTGATCGTTCTGAGAGGTGTTTTGAATGAGGGTCGAGGGGTCCTATTCATAGGTTTTTTTGGCTAATTTTGAAAGTTTATAAAAATGGTGTTGGTTGTAAGAGACGCTAGAAGGCAAAGTTAAAATCGATTTTTTTTTACGCGTTTACGAAAACACGTGTCGTTGTAGCTTGTTTTTCCCTTAGCACTAATACACTTAAACTTTTTTAACGGAACTCGAAATGGTTTAACTTGATGGAGTCCTGGTCAATCCTACGAGGAGGCTTAGAAAGAACTTGGACCTTGTTTTGCCTTAAGAGAGTTCTTTTATTCTATTTTTGTGCTTTTTCTCTTTTTCATTTTTTTTTTGGTTTTCTTGTGAATAGCAAAATGAAATCTAAGGCTAGTTAGTAAACCTAATTTTTTTTGCTTTTCTTTTTACTTGATAACAAAATGGAAAGATAACTACTATGCTTGCGAGATGTTGTTGGGAATGGTGATTATGATGACTAGATAATATGTGCGGGTGAGGTTTCACGTTAGATGTGGGAAATGGCTACGTGGGTGATTAGTAGGGGTGAGGAGAGTGACCATAACTATACAATAAGGTTATTTTTTCTTTTTCTTTTTTGTTTGATATATATATATATATATATATATATATATATTTGGTCTTTTTGTTTTATGAAAGTAGAAATGAGAATGACGTAAATCGCCAAGCAAACAAAGATGAGAGCTTTAAAAACTATACTCATTTTTTTTTATTTTCTTTCCTTAATAAAGTAATACAAAACACACAAGTGAATAACTTTAAACTTGTATTTCACAACTCGTATTACAACATATTACAAAATAAAACATACATATGGAAAAGATCAACCCCAAGTACTACAACATAGGCACACATATGAAGAAGATTAACTCCATTACACTAGGGTGGAAAGATCCACTTATCCAAAGCACACAAAAGATAGATGATTACAAGCACTTTTACTCCAACACTTGGAAAATGGAGATGGCTAATGGAGGATGAAGTGTTCAATCTCCCTAAGGTGGTTGATGCGGAGAGGCTCGGTAATGTTGGTGATTAGGTGCTCATTGATTCTAATGTTGGTGGTGATAACCATGGTGGAGGTTAGGGAGATGGAGATGAAGATCCTATACTTGGAGGTGATGAAGGTTTGCTCTATGGTGGTGTGTTTTCTATGGAGTCTATGTTGTGGGCTATATGGAAAGGGGATGGGATGACCATGGCTAATGTGGTGGTAGTAGGGGTAGGAGTTGGTCTTAGGGGTGGTGATGGTGGGCGTGTGAGTGTGAGTGATGGAGTGAACTAAATGCTAGTGAGGTGATGAAGTGGTGGTGATGGTGGTAATGGTGGTGACGGTGGTGGCGTGGATGGTGCAAGTGAGTGAGAGTGTGTGCAACTTGAAAAGTAAATAAAGCACAACAAAAAGTAAGTAGTAAGAAGCTTGAAAATAAAATCTATTGTACTAGCAAGAAAATGAAAATAAGCAAAGTGCAAGTAAGGAAAATAACTATACTAGCAAAGAAAGTAAAAATAGAGTAAGATGAGAAGATAGGTGTTCTCCCAATGGGGGCATAAGGCCTATTGGAAGAGGATCCTTGGCACTTGGCCTACCTCTTCTTCACCTAGAAAACCAAGTCCAAGTGGGCACAAACTAGCCTTTGGCCAAGGTTTGAGAGCTTAGCTATGGAGCTCTTGAGGAGAGGAGTTCTTTGCATGGGAGTGGAGTGTAGTAGAGAGTGGAGGGGGGTGGGTGCGTGCACTCTTATGGGAGGGTGTTTTGTAGAGTGTTGGGTTGTGTGTGGTGTCCCTATGGTGTAGGTTTAAGAGGGTTACTTTAGGGCACAACTTAAGAATAGAAGGTTCTATCCTAAGGTGCAAAAGCAAGTGAGGGTGCAAGTCAAGGCTTGGTCAAGCCAATGGATAGGGAAAAGTGGGCGTCCCATGTGGTGGGATTAGGTGGGGATTTGGGCTTCCTAATTGTGTGTGCTATAGTGTGCAAATGTAGTGGGCCTAAAGTAAATAAATTAATACCAATACATATAGTTACTACTAGGTCCACATATATGTAAATAAAAATAGGCACACATAAATAATTGTAATAGAAAATGTGCACAAGTATTCCGCATGTGTAAAAATGTATATGAGATTATAAGTACATGCAATTTCACAATTCATGTGTGTGCACAAGTGTGTAAGTAGTGTGTGTGTGTGTGTTCATGGATTTGTGAAGGTGGGCTAATTGGGCATGGATAGGTTGGCATAGGCTTGCATGGGTTCACTACTCTACTCGTCCTGCCAACTACTTTGGTCCTATCCTGTTGATATGGTCCTATCTCTTTGAGCTCCAATTTTGCTCCCTGATTATGATCCTACATGTATAAATTGATGGTATTACTCAAAGGACCATAATATGATAGAATTAGAATAAGGATGTATAGATGCAAGTATTAGTGCAATGCATGCAATGTGTGCTCTATTTACAGGATTTGACCTAGGTTATTAGCTTAATTTAGTCTAATTAGGATCCATGCTATGCAATCATTGATCAATCAAAATTAGTGTTTGGTCGATCAAAATGGACTTTGGTTGATTAATTTTATATTGTGCTCGATTATATGTTGATCAATTAAAAAGCTATTTTGATTGACTTCTTGTGTGAAATCAGGATTTGACTGTTGGGTGATTTTGATCAGTTAATTTATAACTTTTGGTCTATCAAAGTCATTGGTCCATCAAGGCTTATTTCTTGGTCGATCAACAATGCTTAAAACTTGATTTTTAGCTTAAGTTTATTATCTAATGTGTGACAAAGTGTAATGGCTAATATTTTGAGGTTCCTTACATAGAACTCTTGACTTAAGAAATGTAAAATAGTACAACTCTTAAGAACTAAACGTCTTCTTGAATCCAATTATCTAATTGATTATCATTTTGATGGAGTATATCCTGAAATGGTTATTCTGTAATAAAATATAATTTTGTTACATCAAAACAAGGGTATTAACAGAGGTGCACAAAGACCAAGACTCTCCATAGAATTAGGTTATAAGACTAGATTTATGACTAGATTAGGCTAGATTCTTATTTTATTTTTAGACTTGATGTACTTGGTTGGTGAGAGAATGATATTTATCTTGTAATAATTTTAGACTCTCTTGGGTTTTGTGCATTCTCTCTCTCTTCCTCTCATATTTGCATTTAGTTATTTGTTTGCTTACTTCCTTGCTTGCATTGATAATAAAAATAATAAAATTTTCATCTAAAAAAAGATTCATCTTATTAAAAGCAGCATATCCCTATGCATTCATAGTAGGATTGCATCATTGCCTTTAGATTTTACTTTCTGTCAGTTTTTATTTGAGAAGAGTGCTAGACTAAGATACACATCCCTATCCTTCTAATGTTGCATGTTCATGCATTGAATTGCCTATCTTTTTATTAGACTAATTTCTTGAGGAAATTGAAGTCTCACTTGTGTTAAATTAAAAGGATTTAAGAAGTGAGAATCTTTTTCTTTTGAAAAATGATAGGAAAGCTATCGTGTTACGATAGCAATCCGAGAGGGCATTTTATTTAATAAGATAAAAGAACAACAAGGAGAGCTACAAATTAGATCCCCATCTATGTATGAGGGACTAGCACTCATTTATAATTTGCTCACAGCACACTGGTCTCTCCTGAAACAATCTCTCATTCCTCACCCTCCACACACACCAAAGGGTCATCGCCATATGCAGATGTGGTTTCCCAGGTGTCACAAAGCTCTGCCACACAGACTCCCAAGGTGGGAGCGGTTCCTGACAAGTTTTTCTCCAAACCGTGTTAGTAACCAAACAAGAAAAAATGTGAGATAGACTATCGGTCTGCATCCCACAAATATGACATTCATGTAAAGCAGTACCCATCCTCTTATGCCTGAGGTCGCCAGTGATCAAACCTTCTCTTCTACATAACCATAAAAAAATTTGCACTTTGAGGGGGATCTTCAATAGCCATAGTTTCTTGTGAATGTGGTCGCTCCCCCTACCACTGCCAAGACTTATGATTTTTCCATAGGCTTGATGAGCTATGTACCTGCCATCCCACGCATAGGTGTCCACCACATCAAGCCTTGGTCTGAAACCTTGTAAATTTGCCATCAGATTCTGCCTTGCCTCCCCTAATCGAGTTCCCTCCTTGATAGCCAATGAGTTGTTCAACTGCCAGCAACTGCCTGATTCAGGCCATAAGCTATTCACCGGCCCATCCTTGTTAGTTGCAGCCAAATAAGTCCTCGGATAAGTCTCTTTCAGGGTGCCCAGCAGCAACCATTGTTTCTTCCAGAAATTGAAGTCCTTGCCACCTCCAAGCACCGGCTGCATCAACTGCCAGTTTTCGATTAAGAAGTGAGAATCTTAAAAGCAACTAATTAAAGGAAAAACTCTAAAACACATTCATGGTGTTCTAAGGGCCTTGTTTTCGATTTCTCTTGCTCTTGTTGATTGACATGTTGGTTGTGGTACCATGCACACATATAAGGTCACTAGAGTCCCTTTGCATATCAAGAGGGAGACTATCAATGATCAACAAATTCATCTCACCCATACTTTGGTCTAGAGGTGAGAGGGTTTGATCTTAGTCCTTCTTTGCCATTGATATTATAGAGCTCTCCTAAGTATTTTGTAGGTTGTCTAGGATGCGTAACTGTACTGTAGATTGTTTTGTCACTTTATTAAAAAAGAAAAAAAGTCAATCAAAAAGCCTAAAAGAAAACCTTCTTGTCTTGTCTTTGCTTGTGTGGTTGATCTTTGGTGCATGCATGGTAGGCATACTCTACAACCTAGATTGCTATTCACTCCTGAACCCAAAAGAATCTTGAGAGAACCAAACCTCATCCTAAACATGGGTGATATACTAAGATATACCAACCCGAAAATAGACTTGAAAATTGAGTTACGGAACAACAAAGATTTTTAAAAGATTACTTCCTACTCCTTTATTATCCTAATGCGACCCTTTGTAGACCTTAAGGGAACCCTCCACCTTACGAAATCAAAAGTAGCACTATCTAGTTGCTTCCATCTTTTTTTGGAACCAATCATGAGAATCGCTATTGACACTTGGAAGAATTTTCTAAGGTCTACTCCATTGTAAAAATCTAAGGCTTTACTAATGAATTCCTCATGAGAAGCCTTTTTCCCTTTTGCTTAATAGATAAGGCCAAGCATTGGTATCACACTTTAGATGTAACATTTCAACTTGGCTAGCCTTTAGAGTTGAATTTTTCAAGAAATATTTTCCCCTTAGTAAGACTAGTCACTATAGAGAGGAGTTCGCCGGAAGCTTCGGGCTCTCTGACCGGAGGAGAAAGGGATGAAGGGGGGGGTAGATCTCCGTCAAAGGAAGCTTATTGGAGTTGGCAAGGTATGCTGCTCCTTATAAAGGGGTTGGCGTAGAGGGAGGGGCGTGCTGGCGTCGTGCCAGCCTCGCCGGAGTAAGGTCAGAGATGACACCCATACCTTTCGCACGTTCGCACGGAAGGTATGGTGGTTGGCAGAGGGCATGGGGGGGTCCTTGTGACGGAGGACATCGCAAGGAACCCCGCTTCTGCTTTGCAGGACGGCAGCCCTGCCCTGCGTGGCGCCATGCTCCGCACAAGGTCGCCAGAGTATGGCGCTGCACAGAAGTTGCAGGGAGGACCGTTCTGCAAAGAATGATGAAAATCTAGGGGCCTAAATGCAAGTGTTTCAAAAGATAAGGGTCAAAAAGTAATTGAAGAGGATAAAATTGTAAAGTTGGTCAAGGAGGTCTCTTCTTAGGCTCAAGTTTTTATACAAGACCAATTTGAACCTAAAGATTTTAATGATGAATTTTAATTCTAGGTTGGACCATGTTTGACCAACTAATTTGCGTAAAAATCTAAATTAAGTTATTAATTGGGCATGGTTCTCTTTTTAGGTCAAAATAAGTTTCTAAGGCCAAATTGAAGGTTCTAAACCCTATAGAGTATTTTTCTATGAATTTTAGAGGGTTTAGTTGATTTTTATCGTGCCTCGAACCTCGTGAATTGAAGTGGGTGTGTTTTAGGGTTATAGAATGTCATTTAATTCCTGGAAGTTGCTACAACCCTTTTTTAGATCAGATCATCCCACTTTCCTTCTTGTTAAGCTTGTTTGACCTATGTTTGGATCCTTAATTACCCTGTTTGCAAACTGCATTGGTGAAATTACGGTTTTACCCCTTATGATTTGTTTTATTCTTAAACTCAGAATTCTCTGAGTTAAGCATTTCTCTGGGTCATGTAGGTGCTTTCTCTCACATATCAGGGTTAGATTGTACTAGTTAGGGTTTATGATGATGTTCTCATCAAAGGGCTATAATAGCTTTCTCACAATAAGAAGGAAAGAAATTCCATGAAACCTGGGAATGTTTCAAAGACCTCTTAAGATGTGCCCTCATTACCAAGTTGCTAGGTGGCAACTTGTTGAAATGTTCTATACCAGACATAGTGAAAAGCACAAGAAAACAATTGATGCTACTTGTGTTGGGACCTTTCTTACTAAGACCAAAGATGAAGCTTGGCACCTCTTTGAAACCCTCAGTGAGAATTCTATCCATTTCACTTCTTCGTACTTGGATATATTTCCAACTATTTTGCAAAAGAAGTGAATGGAGTAGATTCATTACAAGATTTTGCCTATTAGCTTGAATTGCTAAATCAAAGTTTGATAAGCTTTTATCCACAAGTTCTCAACCTTTGGTAGAATGCTCCTTGTGCCAAAGTACTTATCACTCAACACTTGATTGTCATTTGGCTAATCAATTTTTGACTTAATCCAAGAGCAAGTAAATGTCGCATAGAGTTACCCTTGACCTAGAAACAACTCTTACTCAAACACCTACAATCCTAGATGGAGGTACCACCCAAACTTCTCTTGGAAACAACTTGAATCTTCTAATTCTGGCTTTTAACCAAATTATCCCCTTTAGAATCAACATTTCCAAAATCCTCAACCCAAGACTCAATCTTCTAACTTAGCTGAGATGAAGGCCATGATTAAAACCATGTCAGAGTTCAACCAAATGCTCCTTCAATCTCACTCTAAGACCATAGTTGACATACGATCCCAAATTGGACATCTAATGGCCTCTTTGAGGAAAAGAAAGGATGTGAAATTACCTAGTCAACTAAAAGAGAATCCTAAAGGGAAGAACATGGTTTTTAAGGAGTAAGCTCAATCCATAACTGTATTGCGAAGTGGGAAGGACATTCAAAAATTGGTTGCCCCTCAATTGACACGTGAACCGACTATGGATGAATCTTATACCTAAGGAGACTACCAAAGCATCTTGCTCATCTTATGTGCCTAAGGCCCCTTTTCCTGGAAGATTAAAAGATCCTAATAACAGTCTTTCTGTAGTAGACAAAGTGCTAGGATGGAAGAGATTATGGAGACTTTCAAACAAGTTCATATCAATTTACCACTTTTAGAAGCCTTAAAACAAATTGCATCCTATGCAAAATTCCTTAAGGACTTACACACTCAAAAGAGAAGATCTAAGAAACATGTCCCTACTAAAGTGATTCTTCTTGACCCTATAAGTTGAATTATTCAACATGGAACCTCACCTAACCTGAAGGGCACTTAGCTATGTTTCGACACCATCGTATAAGTTGGGATAAACATCTTGCCAAGCTCAATTTATGAACTACTTGGTGGTGGAGAGTTGAAACCAATCCTTGTAATACTCCAAGTCGTCGACAGATCTTTAAGGAAGCTGAAGGGTATACTAGGGGATGTGCTGGTTAAGGTGGAAGAAATTTTCTTCCTTGTCGATTTCTTGATTCTAGATATGAACCCCTTTAATCAACCTTCCAAACTTTCTATCATCTTAGGATGACCCTTCCTTGCTGTAGAAAATGCCACCATTAATTGCGAATTTGGAGCTTTAAAAATGGGATTCGGGAATAAGAAATTATCCCTCAATGTTTTCAAGCCTTGTAAACAAGTTGATCATGAAGAATGCTCCTGAATTGATGTGATAGAGGAAATCATAGAAGAGACTATCCCTAATATACTTCAAAGAGTCCCATTGTAGTTAGCTATGGAAAATGACTATTCTGACTATTTGCAACATTGTGAAGAAGATATTTATGAGATTGAGGACTTATTGGGACTAAAAGTTGAATTGCCTCCTTATGAAGTTATTGACTTGGTGAAATTGGGATTCCTCTCCCATAGAAACTGATGAAATCTTTGAGGATAGTCTCTATCATAACATGACATTGAATGTTCTTTCCAAAAATAAAAAAACATGACATTGAATGTTGGAATAACTGAAGATATTGTGAATAAATCACATATAGAACTTGGGGATCAATTGATTGAGTCAAAGGGGCATAAAGACCCCAAGTATGAATTCATTCAAGACATAAAGGAATCCCTTCTGAGGATATTAAGGATGTTTTTATTGATAATGTTGAGGAAAATATTGATGAATTGCCTACCGCTATACATGATTTTCATTGGGTGTTGAATTATGAATCATTTGATCAGTTGGAAAGCAAGAAATCCAAACGTGTTTCACTTGATCTAACTAATGATGATCAAAGAGGTCAAGTGGATGAACATTTGATTGCCTTTGAAGAGTCTAGGTTTGACTTAATCACCATGGATAGACAATTAGAATTTAATGCATCTGCAAAATTTGCTAGGGACAATATTGAAGAGTTGGAAAATTTGTTGGGAATTGGATCTAAACAAACTAAATTAGATTTGGATTTGACTATTACTCAAAGGCCAATTAGAGACTTAAATTCCCTAGAAGATTTTGGTTTATTCAATTCTTAGTGTTTATTCTCTCTGGGGCAACATTCGATCAACACACGTTAGGGTTGAATGGCGTGTGTGGATTGATGATCTCACTATTAAGGGGTTAGAGATCATACTACAAAAACCTTTAAGAAGACCAATCATTTTCTAGGATCCTTCATATTCTTAAATTCTTGATTTTAGAGAGGATCTCTTTAATAGTCCTTTACTTTTCAATCCTCTCAAGGTAGTTTAGGGAATTTCTCATGTTGATTTCTGTTGGCAAGCATTTGGGATAACGCTTCATCATCAGTTCACCAATATTCTCAGCTATCTCTTCTGTAAGCCTATTTTGTTATGCTCATTCTTGTGGCTTATGCACCTGTGTCCTTGAAACCTAATCTTAATGACACCATGTGTCTGGCTAAAAGCAAAAAAAAAAAAGTACTTGTTGGGGATAACCCAATGTAGGATTAGTCATTTGATTATGTTTGCTTGGCTTATTTTCTTTCATTAGCCTTAGTTTGAATAAAGACTCTTTAAGTCTATATATGAATAAAATTTTAATCACTTTTTCAACATACGCAACTTTCTTTTGGAGTTTTGGATTTAATGGTATGATCCCTTTTTCTCCTTTTCTTGCAATGAGGATATTGTAATGTTTAGGCATGGGGGAGAGGAAAATATTTTGACTCTTGTTGTATCTTGCATTTTATTTTACATTACATCATCTTGATCTAAAAAAAAAATCATGTTTGGATGATTTGAGTTAGGAAAGGATGATGAGAACTAGGTACTCAAGAGTCACTAACCTTCGGAATATGAGTTGAGAGTTTATCACTTAAACTCTTCAAGTGGTGATCAGGCAACTAGAGTATTTCCTTTGATATGAGGTTTCTTTGTGAATTCTTCTGGTGTCCTATTGATTAAGGTTGTAAGTTAATGGGGTAGATAGTACATGACTTATCTATTCATCCTCTGGTTTGGAAGTCTCTGAAATATGAGTATCTCACACTTACACATGCACTCTGAGTTGGGTTGTAGGCAACTATCCATTGAAAACTAGGTTTTCAACGAGGCTTATATATGAGGGCCTGATGCAATAATTAGACATAATCTCATATCTAATCGTGAGACTCTTGAGGGTATGGCTATTACGTTGCATTGGGTTTTCTCTCCAGATTTAGGGTATTTAGATCCCAACATTACATCCTGATCTTCTCCAGCTTTTGTTTAGGAGGTGTTCATGAACCATATTCGAAAGAGCTATGTTGAATGTCGGAAGACTACACTATCGGAATATGTTTTGAAAACCTATCATTGTAGTTCGAGTAGCGAAGAAATCTGTTCAACAAATAAAATTTATACCGAAAAATCTATAAAGAAATCTCGGGTTGAACTCAGGGAGGCTACGTCGATCAAACTTCGTAATTATATTTTTGTGTTTTTGTTTAAAGGGTGGAATAATCACAATGAAATGGAATCAATATAGACAATAAGTGAGAGAGAGAGAAAGAAAACATTCACTTGATATTGCAAAATATTTTTACAACTAAGAAAGTGAGAAAAGATTGCACTAGAAAGCGAGAAATTATTACAACTAGAAAGCAGAAAAAAGAATGGAGGGAGAAGTTATCCTCCTTGACGATCACTTGGAGGATGAGTTGGACGAGATAGCGCCTAGAAGACGAGGAACAGAGCGGGAAGAAGGAGGTTGAAGCAACACCTGCGTTGCGCGCTTGCGTGCGATCATGCGTAAGCGCTGCGCGTTTGATTGCGCGTGGGCGCTATTGGTTGATCAACGTTGTTGGATCTTCATCGCTCGGCTCCAAACACATGCTCGCTCTTGTTGAATGCGAGCTCGAACGCGTGTCGCGCACTCGCGTAGCATGCTCGACCGCTACACTATGCATAGCTTTGTGTTGCGTGGCGTGTTTTGCGCATGGTTGATCTCGACCGTTGGATCTTCATCCAACGGTCGAGATCAAACATAGCATGTGCCTTCAGAAGAGGAGAGCGTTGGATGAGAGGTGGCGTGGCGTGATCTCGACCATTGGATGGGCATCCAACGGTTGAGATTTGTCGAGTAAGTGAAGAAGGAGAGCTGCGGCTGGTGTTGGGTGGCTATGATGGCGCCACATGGTGCTATCTAGGTCGTCCATCTTCTGAGTGATGTGGATGGTGCCACGGGTGTCGGATTGGATTGATTTTCATGCCGTTAGGCTGTGATCATCGATCCGAACCCATCCGTGTGGTTGGATTTGTCGTCTGAGGTGCGTATTAACACCATCTTGGCCCTTGCTCTTTAAGGTTCCTCGGTCTCTATCTGGTGCTACGGATGTCCGATTAGGGCGATCTTGGTGTCATTGAACTCCAATCGTTGCCTTGATCAGATCCGTATGGTTGGATCTTTGATTTGAGGCCCTGATAAAAAGTCATTCAGTCCCTGACCATAAAAAAGTGACAATTACTATACAATTTATGCAACTTGATCTAAATGCATGATTATGCATGTTATGCACTATTTACAATATATGCTGCTAATATGACACTAAAAACATACATTAATGGATATTTTAGGTTAATCAGATGTATGCACATCACACCCCATGCCTATCTTTTGCTAGTCCCTAGCAAAAACTATATGTTATTTATAAAAGAATTAGGTTGGATTACTTGGGCATAAGTCATTTTTAACATTAAGAAATTTTTACTCAGAATCTGAACTTTCAAAGACACAACAGCGCCCAGGTATCTGCCAAATTGCAGACCGCCTCAAGCCCTCACCTTATTCAAAGAAAAATCTCTTTTTCTCTTTTTCTTCTTTTCTAATTTTTTGGACTTTTGAGTTTAGGGTTAAAGAGTGGCTTTCTACGACCACTCAACCCACCCAAGTTTTGATGGGAATCTTAAGTTCTAAGCATCTTATTGTGAATGTGATAGACTTGTTGATCGGTAATTAGAACGGATTTCGGGTTTCTACGCCTCTAGGTGACCTTAAAAAAAGAGTTCTGCCTAAAGGTGTATCTTTTTGACCAGTAGCTTTCTCCTTACTTTTATTTTTATGGGGTCAACACAAGGGTGAGTCCAGTGTATATCTCCTCGACTTATTCTACTTCTTTACTTCTTCCTAAGTGTTTTGGGAATTTTTAGTGCATTTCTTGAGTCGGGTTCTAGATAACCGGTCGATGAGCTGTTACCATCGACAACTTACCAGCCATACTCGTGCGGTGAAGTGTGGCTTATTTCTTTTGATTTATTTTTTTCTTTCTTTTTCTTTTCTTTTTGACTTTCTTTTTCTTTTTAAGTAGGTGGCTTCCCTAGTCTAAGATTTACCTAAAGGCAGCAATAAGAGAATGGTCTAGTGACTGGGCTCTGGACAACCTACCTATGGGCTATTACCCATGATAACTTGCTAGCCATATCACTCTAGAAGGTTTATTAGCTACCCAATTTTTGTTAAAATCGCCGAACAACGAGTCAGTGACAAGATAGGGTGTAGATGCTTAGACTTAAAGTTCCCTCAAATCAAAGGGCGGGTTGATAAGTTGTGTACTTATCACCCAAACTTAGTTAATCAAATTAAAATAGAATTCAGGATGGCGAGGACTCGAAAAACAAATCCACATTTTAGTGGATAACTTGGCTGATTAAGCCCAAAGACCTGAAGGGTCTTAGTGTTAAGATCCTATTGTAATATTTCCTAAGATTGAAAAATCCTAATGTTCAAGTATTCCTTCCTAATTTAAATTATATATATATTTATACATATAAGAATAGAATTTACAAGAATTTCACAGAGTTGACAAAATGATTCAGAAATGAATCCACCCCCCCATGCCTAGCTGATGCAATGTCCACATTGAGAATAAAAGACATGAAAGGAAGGGTAGAGTACGGAAGATATCACCTGAATATGAAGCTCGGGTCAGCTTTGAGTCAGACTGTACAACCGCTGAGTTTAATGCCGTCAGCTTGGCAAAGTCTAGCCAAAGAAGTCACAACATGGGTAAAGCAACCGTGTCTGAGATGGGTTCTGGAATAGTACGGTCAATAACAGGCTTCAGACGTTGACCGTTGACTTTGAATGAATTACCTGTCTTTGGGTCAGAAATCTGAACAGCTCCGTTTGGAAATATCTGGTCGATAATGAACAGGCCATTCCATTTTGACCTAAGTTTGCCGGGAAAGAGCTTAAGTCGAGAATCGAATAGCCAGACCTTCTAGTTCGGCTTAAAGCTCTTGCATGAAATCAACTGGTCATGTAGAGCTTTGGTCCGAGCTTTGTAGATCTTGGGATTCTCATATGCATCATTTCTAAGCTCCTTCAACTCAGATAGTTGGAGCTTCCTGGTCTTCTCAGCTAAACTCAGATCTAGATTGCACTGTTTGATTGCCTAGAATGCCCTATGTTCAATTTCTACGGGTAAATGGCACTTCTTTCCATATACTAGATGAAACGGAGACATGCCAATGGATGTTTTATACGTCGTACTGTAGGCCCAAAGAGCGTCAAGCTTTTTAGTCCAGTCTTTGCGATCAGGCCTAACTGTCTTCTATAGAATATTCTTGATCTCTTGATTGGTGATCTCGGCCTGTCCATTCGTTTGGGGATGGTAAGGTGTGGAGATTCGGTGATTAACCCCGTATTTTGCTAGCAAATTACGGAACTGGGCATTAGTGAAATGAATGCCACCATCACCGATGATGACCCTCGGAATCCCGAACTTGCTGAAGATGTTCTTGACAAAATCGATGACCACCTTATGGTCATTGGTTCTGGTGGGAATCGCATCGATCCATTTGGACACGTAATCAACAGCGACGGGAATGTACTGATGTCCAAATGAGGGGAGGAAGGGTCCCATGAAATTGATGCCCTAAATGTCGAAGATTTCGACAGGAAGAATCGGGTTTAGGGGCATCATATCTCTCTTAGTTATGCTTCCGAGTGCCTGGCATCGAGAACATGACCTTGAGAATTTCTGGGCATCCTTAAATAAAGATGGCCAATAGAATTCAGATTGCAAAATTTTTGCGACCGTTTTTTTCCCGGAGAAGTGTCCACCACACGCAGATGCATGGCAGAACTCGAGAATACTATTGAATTCGTTCTCCAGAATGCATCGGCGAATAATTTGATTAGAGCCGATGCGATACAGTTCAGGGTCCTCTTAGAAGTAATAGTTGGCCTCAGATTTGAGTCTATCCCGTTGTTGCTTGGTCCAATCCTGGGGGATTTGACCAACGACCAAATAATTAACATTATTAGCAAACCATGGGGTTTGGACACTTGAAACTGTAAGGATGGTTTCGTCCGGAAAGGTATCAGCAATCGGAATGTCCAGACGAGAAGAATCACTCAGAAGTCTCGACAGATGATCTGCCACCACATTCTGTACCCTGGATTTATCCTTGACTTCAAGATCAAATTCTTGAAGCAGAAGAATCCAATGAATAAGCTTGGGTTTGGCATCCTTTTTAGCCAAGAGATGTCTCAAGGCCGAGTGGTCGGTATATATGATGACGTGAGACCCTAAGAGATAAGCCTTGAATTTCTCCAAAGCAAATACTACGGCTAGTAATTCCTTCTCGGTAATAGTGTAATTCCTCTGGGCCTCGTCCAGAGTTTTACTAGCGTAGTAGATAACAGAGGGCTTCCTATCAACTTTCTGACCCAAGATAGCCCCGATCGCGTAATTAGAAGCATCGGTCATGTTCTCAAATGGGGCTATCCAAATCGGTGGTTGCAACACCAGATCACAAGTGATTGCCATTTTAAGAAAATCAAATGCCTTACAGCATGATTCGTCGAAATCAAACAGCGTTTCTTTGGCGAGAAGATTGCTTAGAGGACAAGCAACCTTCGAAAAGTCCTTGATGAATCTCCTGTAGAATCCCACATGACCAAGAAATGATCGAATTTGTTTAACAGATGTGGGAGGGGGAAGCTTAGCAATAGCATCAACCTTAGCTTTATCCACTTCGATTCCTCGTTCAGAGATTACATGACCCAAGACGATGCCTTCTTGTGTCATGAAATTACTCTTTTCCCAGCTAAGGACCAGTCTTGTTTTAATGCATCGTTTAAAAATCATTTCAAGATTAGTTAGACAAGAGTCAAATGATTCTCCAAAAATAAAGAAATCGTCCATGAAGACTTCCATAGACTTTCGCACCATGTCAGAAAATATGGCCAGCATACACCTTTGAAAAGTCACAGATGCATTACATAAGCCAAATGGCATCCTACGGAAGGCAAAGGTTCCGTAGGGACAGGTGAAGGTAGTTTTTTCCTGATCCTCGGGATGGATAGGAATTTGGTTGTATCCCGAGTAGCCATTAAGAAAACAGAAGTACTTTTGCCCAGTTAATCTTTCCAAGATTTGATCGATGAAAGGCAGAGGGAAATGATCCTTTGTTGTGGCTGTGTTCAGCTTCCTGTAATCGATACAAACCCTCCAAGAAGAAGCTGAACGAGTTGTGACAGATTCTCCTTTCTCATTAGTCACAATAGTAATCCTGGCTTTCTTGGGAACAATCTGCATGGGACTTGCCCAAGGACTATCAGAGATCGGATAAATGATTCCTGCATCGAGCCACTTAATAATCTCCTTTTTGACCACTTCTCGCATATTTGGATTTAATCTCCTCTACATCTGGCGAGAAGGGCGGGATCCATTTTCCAAAAATATTCTGTGATTGCAATAAGATGACTCGATCCCCCTAAGGTCATGAATGGTTCAACTAATTGCCTCCTTATGTTCCTTCAGGACCTTAATCAGTTTAATCTCCTACTTTTTTGTTAATTTAGCATTGATAATCATAGAGAGTGTCTTATGTGGTCCTAAAAACTGATATTTTAGATTCTCAGGCAATGGTTTCAGTTCAAGCTGGGGCGGGTTGATGATTGAAGGTAAGGAAGATGCTGATGAAGACTCATCAAGAGGAAGAGGTTGAGAGTGAACAAAATCAACAACCTCTTCAGAAGTTGGCAGGTTTGCCATAGAGGGTTGCGGGTCTAATTCATCATTAGAGGAGGAACTTTCAAATGTAGAAACCATCATATAAGTTTCAATATTCACATTATCATTCTCAAGTTCCTCAATAAATCCACAATCCTCGAATTTATTAATTGCCTTAAAAATATCCAATTTCATTCTTTGATCCCCAAAGGTGATTTCCATGCTACCGCTTTTACAGTTAATGTTGGCCTTGGCGGTATCCAGGAACGGACGCCCCATAATGATGGGCGTGTTCCTCGGATTTTCAGGTACATCCATGTCAAGGATAAGGAAACCTACAGGAAAATAGAAATCCTTAACCTTAATAATAACATCTTCAATAACGCCTCGCGGATTTGTGACCGAACGGTCTGCTAACTGCAGCGTTACTAAAGTCGGTCGAAGTTCACTTAATCCAAACTTCTTGTAAAGGAAGTCGGAATTAGGTTGATGGATGCACCCAGATCCAGTAGTGCTCTATCAAAAGTGTAATCTTCGATGACACATGAAATCAAAGGAGCACCTGGGTCTCTCTTTTTCTGAGGGAGGTGGTATAGGATAACAGAACTAGCCTGCTAGAAGAGTACCACCTTCCTCGGAACATATTCTCTCGACTTATGCTTCTGTGTACATAAATCCTTTAAAAATTTCATGTAAGCCGATATATGTTTGATAGCATCGAGGAGTGGGATATTGATATCGACATTCTTAGAAATATTCAGAAGCTCCTCATTACTATTAACAGACTTCTTCCTTGATCTGATCAAGGCCTTAGGAAAAGAAACATAAGTCAGATCTTCGGAATCAGGTTCCTGAGCGTTGATTTCTTCTCCAGGATTCTCCTTTCTCTCCTTAGGTTCTTCAGGATTCGGTAAATTAGAACAGTGTGGTTGTGGATCTTGAGTTTGTTTACCACTCCTCAAGGTAACAGAATTAGCGGATGCATACGAGTTTGGGTCTTGGGGAGGGTTAGGAAAGATTGGAGGGGCTTCATTAGCCAAGAATCGTTGATTGAGGAAGAAGAAGAGGAAGGACCCTACTTAACCACCTGAGCATGTGCGTGTGGGTTCCTCCGATTCCCGTACCCAGGGCTTGATTGCCCGGATTCAGGATATTTCGTTGGTTGGGTATGGGTTGAGATGGTAGAGTTCTGGGTTGACGAGAATTAACTATGAGCCTGGTTTGCAAGTTGTCCAGCGAGGTTTTCATTTGCTGCATGAGCTGGAGCATAGATCCTTGCATCTCTACCATCTGTCCGTTCAAATCAGCCTGGCCTACTGGTTGACGGACATTCCAAGCTGGCTGATTGACCTGATTCAGGGGCAACTGAGTATAGTCATGACCCTGACCCATTGGTCTTTGCGGAGCATAGTTGCTGGGTCGGAATTGGGTCTGCTGCCCTATGTTTCTCCAAGAGAAGTTAGGGTGGTTTCTTCAACTCGGATTATAAGCATTGGAGTAAGGGTTGGATCTAACATTCTCCTATATAATGCAAACATCCTCATAGGGTGAGGATGGAGAGAAAGAAAGGGAAGGATCAGAGAAACTAGGATCAAAGGCCCTAGTTTGGAACCCGTGGGGTTTCGAATAATGCTGACTCGCAGGTTGAGCTGCATCAACTTGATTCACGAACTCCCGTCTAGAAGGAGCTCGCAATGAATGGAATCCCGAATTTTGGGATTGAGTGGATCGAGAGTTGTTCATTGAGTTTCCAGCCATCCACTCCTCCATTCTCTTAGCAACCAAGTTCACCTTATCAAGTTTATTAGAAATCAATTCCATATCAAATGAATGAGAGTCGTGGACTTCATTAACATTCAATCTAGGCTGCTGGGACCAGTTAAAAGTATCCATGGAGGTATGATTGATCGAATTCTTGCTCATCTCCTCAAACAAATCGTGCACGCTATCTGCGTCTTTGTGGAGGAAATTTCCTCCGCAAGAAGCGGCCATGTGATTTCTGAGTTGCTCAGTCAACCCGTGGTAGAATATCTGCATGAGTTGCCATTTCGGCACCTCGTGGTGTGGACACCTCCGTAATAGGTCATGGAATCACTTGCAGGCAACATGAAACTGCTCCCCCGGTCGCTGGGTAAAGGTAGTGATTGCCCATCTCAAAGCATTGGTATGTCCGACAGGGAAGAATTTCTTCAGAAAGGCCGATTTCAACTCATTCCAAGTTGCAATTGGTCTTCCTATAGTCCTATACCAATGAGCGATTTTATCCCTAAGAGAGTGGGGGAAGAGCCTCATGATCATTTGCTCCTCATTCACGTTTCGCGCCTTGGTGGTCTGAACCAAAGTGGTCAAGTCCTCCAAGTGCTGAAATAGGTCTTCAGAGCCAAGCCCATGGAAATATTTGATCATGCTTAACACCTGGGGCTTGATTTCTGCGTCTCCGGCAAGAATCTGGGCGTCGGGACATTCCCCGTAATTCGACGGATCATAAAAATCCTTCAAGGGTTGAGCGCTCTGCATTCTCTGGAACCATTCTTGCATTCTCTGCATTTATTCCAGCTGCCTTTGAAATACCTCCTATGGATCCTGGGGCAGAGGAGGCTGTTGATCGGCCATGGGATCAATTTGGCCAAAATCCGATCTATGCCTCCTAGAATACTCTGGTGGTCCTTCCAATTGAGATACAACAAAACAAGCCTGTCCTTAAGTGGGGTAGCCTAAGGATCTATAGACTCTCAGAACCTGCCTTAAGATTATAAACTATTTACTCTACTTGTGTCTGCTCAATCCAACCAGTTAAAAGGAGGGACTGGGGAGAAGGTTCTTCCTTCAGCTTGCGCCTCTGGTTCTTAGTGTACCCCCCAGCCACGGTCGTTTGATGCTACTCCCCTAGCTAGACATTAGACTGATCAGTACAAGTAGGTTAATCGTAAACAATCTCAGACTAGGCCCCGAAGAGTGAATCAGTCCTTAAAGCCAACGTCTACTTGATTTTATTGAGGCTTGGGATTGTAGTGCTTATGGAATGTGGTGGGCCCTTAAAATGGGTTGTGCCCTTAATGATCAATTGAGTATGTGTAAGTGCGTGCACAACTACGATTTTCAAGCAAGATTATTTGTGATGAGTAGATTTTAATGTTCAAATCTTGCTTAAGTAGCTTTTAGGGTTTAGAATTAGGTTGATTTCAATCAAGTTTGAGGCAAACTAGGTTTTCAAGCATGGGTGAAGATTGCTTTCCTTTTAAAATCAGAAATCAAGTGGAGTGCCTGGTATGAACCTAGATTGAAAACCCTAAGAGGAAGCTACTTGGTGAGTTGATTTTAGGTTGAGTGGTGCGGCCCAAACAACTCAAACAATTGGCCACAATTGCACCATTGAGTTAGGCACACAAAAATGATTAACCTATAATGATTCCTACTCTTTTATGTGTTGATTTGTGTGTACCGGTTTCACAGATTAGAATCTGGTTGAGTCGAAGAAAATCAATTAGGTTAAGTACCTTGAATGTGGGTGTATGTTGAATTACCTCACAAAAATATCTTTTTATTTATTTTTATATGCGAGGGTGAAATGGATGTAGGTGGAAATCCAAACAACCAAACTAATCCTACGATTTATGCAAACACCTAGGTTAATTGGAATTTAATGTGATGAAATGAAATCTATGGAGGGGGAAGAATGGAGAGCACTTATAGTCGTCTTCAACTGCACTTTACTCTGATCTACTGCTTGACGATTCCCTGATAGAGATATTTACAAAACAATAGACACAAGAGAAAGCAAGTTAGAAGATAGTAAAGTGCGTGAAATGCGAAAAGAAGATCGGAAAATCGTTGCCTCCCCGGCAACGACGCCAAAATGTTGAACATCGGAAGACTACGCTATCAGAATCGATTTTGAAAACCTGTTGTAGTTTGAGTATTAAGAAATTCGTTCAACAAATAAAATTTATATCAAAAATCTATAAAGAAATCCTGGGTCGAACTCACGGAGGCTACGTCGATCAAAATTTGCAATTATATTTTTTTGTTTTTGTTTAAAGGGCGGAATAATCACAATGAAATGGAATCAATATAGACAATAAGAGAGAGAGAAAATATTCACATGATATTGCAAAATGTTTTTACAACTAAGAAAGTGAGAAAAGATTACACTAGAAAGCGAGAAATTATTACAACTAGAAAACAGGAAAATTCTACTCTAGAAAGCAGGAAAAAGAATGGAGAGAGAAGTTATCCTCCTCGACGATCGCTTGGAGGATGAGTCGGACGAGATAACGCCTGGAAGATGAGGAACAGAGCGGGAAGGAGGTCGAAGCAGGAGGAATGGGAACGAAGTATCACGTCGTCGTCGTCATGGGATCCACTTCCGGAACGGGGGTAAAAACTTGATTTTAGCTCTTGAGGAGCATCCCGGGTGTGGGACAAGCTTCTCTTGAGCTTTGGAGAGGGAGAGAAGAGAAGGAAGGGATGAGAAATCCGTATGGAAGGGGTCTTCTTTTATAGTTGCAAGGAGTGGGGGCATTTTAGACATTACAACTTGAAAAGCATTAATTCAGGACCTTCAGTGATGGATTTATCCATCACTAAAGGCCTGAACGTGGCTGACATGCGCGTCGCTCACGTGCCCCCTCGCCTCCACTCCCTTCAACGCACGCACACGTTTGCGTGCTCTCAGTTGTCCGATCAAGAGATCGGACGGCTTAAGTTTCCTATGCTTGCGCCGTGTGCCTGCATGCGATCACGCATAAGCGCCTCACGTCTGATTACGCGTGGGCGCTATTGATTGATCAGCGCTGTTGGATCTTCATCGCTCGACTCCAATCGCGCGCCCGCTCGCTGTGAATGCGAGCTCAAACGCGCGTTGCGTGCTCGCGTAGTGCACTCGACCGCTGCGCTATGCGTAGCTTTGTGTCGCACGGCGTGCTTTGCACACGGCTAATCTCGGCTGTTGGATCTTCATCCAACGGTCGAGATCAAACGTAGCATGCGCCTTTAGGAGAGGAGAGCATTGGATGAGAGGTGGTGTGGCACGATCTTGGCTGTTGGATGGGCATCCAATGGTTGAGATTTGTCGAGCGGGTGAAGGAGAGCTACGGCTGATGTTGGGCAGCTATGATGGCGACATGTGGATCCATCTAGGCCGTCCATCTTCTGAGTGATGTAAATGGTGCCACAGGTGTCGGATTGGATCGATTTTCTCATCGTTAGGTTGCGATCGTCGATCTGAACCCATCCGTGCAGTCGGATTTGTCATTTGAGGTGCGAATTAACACCATCTTGGCCCTTGCTCTTTAAGGTTTCTCGATCTCTATCTGGTGCTACGGATGTCCGATTAGGACGATCTTGGAGTTGTTGAACTCCAATCATCGCCCTGATCAGATCTGTATGGTTGGATCTTCGATCCGAGGCCTTGATAAAAAGTCACCCTATCCCTGACCATAAAAAAGAGACATTTACTATACAATTCATACAACTTGATCTAAATGCATAATTATGCATGTTATTCACTATTTACAATGTATGCTGCTAATGTGACACTGAGAACATGCATTAATAGATATTTTAGGTTAATCAGATGTATGCACATCAAGCCACCTACCTGAAAAGTGAGGGAAAAGAAGAAAAAAATAATAAGAGAGATGTGAATAAAGTAATTGAAGTAAGATTATAAGAAGAAGAAAGGAAAAAAAAATGAGAAAAAGAAAGGAAAAAAAAGGAGAGAGAATGCCTGGTCAAAGAAAAATAAGACACTAAAAGGTGTAGCCAAAGAGATATACAGTGAGTCCTCTCTTGTATATATTGACTTTGGTATAGAAAAAGGTAGAGAGAAAGGTATTATTATGACCTGATCCCAGATCCTTACAAGTCCCGAGACCGGCCCGCCTCGACTAATCCCAAGACCTAGTCGTCCAACAAGAAATAACCAAAAGCAGGAAATAATTCACAACCACACATGCAATGTAACTAAGTAGAAAGTTATCAAGAGACAGTAAAAGAAACAGAGTGAATAGTCTATCAATATTATAGGCCATCACCACTATGACAGAGGAAAGTACAGTGGAAAAGTAACTGAAACAGTATTACATAGAACAAAAATACTCACTACTACAACAGAAGCTAGGGAAACAGTAAGAAAATGCAGCTAAAGCTGGGCTCGACTGGGCCCAGCTCCCTCTGCAGCTGGTGGTGCTAGTTGCTCAACTCCCTGACTTGAACAAGGTTATAAAATTTTCGGAGTCAGCGAATGCTGAGTAAAGTGGTAATTCAGACATTTACATGTAATTAAGACAAGCAATTAATTAATGCAATTAAGTAACTATCTATTTTCATTTAGCTCAACCAAGTAGTTCTAATTTGTTGCTCCTTTATTCATTTAATCATTTCTTGATCTGGCCTGTTTCTCACGGGAACGATCTTGATTGCAGTCTTTTCCATGATGTAGGAGGTGCATGTGGTGCTCTTCTAGCCGAAAGAGTCCCCCGTGGTAATCCTAGACCCAGTCAACCACCCCGAGGTCACGGTCGCGACGTAGCAGTCACTACAGCATGCGTGATAAGCGGGTGGGTAGCTATCCCGCATTGGCACTCGGTCAGTCATTTCCGCTAGCGGGTACGCCTAAAGGTATAGCACGGAACAGTATAGGGCCTTGCTCTCTCAGAATAGGCATCTTGCCCCTTAGAACAGAACAGGGGTCTCGCCCCTCCACAGTCCGCATACCCTTATCTGACTATCTCGGTTTGCTCAGTGGGCCTAACAAGAGTCGGTGTAGGGCAGCTAGTCCTAACCCTGATCCCTATGGGGCGGCTAACTCCCTCCCTACACTAAGTAGCTCATCTTGGTACCACGTACACGAGGGCCAAACAGAGTTGGTGTAGAGTGACTAGGCCTAACCTCGGGGCTCAACCCAACAGGTGGCTAGCTCTCCTCTACACTAAAGGGATAGTTGCTCTCCTTGGTACCGCGTACATAAGGGCCAGCTCACTTCCTGTCTACAGGAGTTCTCCTAATTCCCCATAGGGTTCGTGCTGGTATTTCTTTCATTTCATTTTCCAACATTCCGATCTCTTTATTCACATTACTGGTTTCAACCTTATAATAGGCAGCTTGTGATTTACTAACTGAGAAAGCATCATATCAATAACCAATATAATTGCTAGCATTTAAGGTTTTACATGCATCTCAAGTAAACAATGTGGCTCAAGCATACTCATTTGTTCCTGCCATAGGGTTCATTCTCATCCTAGGGTTTTACATGTATCTCAAGTATACAGCGTAGCTCAAACAATATTCATTTGTTCCTGCCCTAGAGTTCGTTCTCATCCTAGGGTTCATTCAAGTTATTCTAAACATGCAGTTTATTTGTTTAAATCATAATATTAATGTAAACCACTCTACTGGAAAACACAGGAGGAATGGGGGCTCGGATTGTAGATCCCGTTGCCTTCGCGGGTCTCGCGTACTCAACTTGTTGGAGACCTATACAATTGACCAACCACATCAAACAAGTCCAAAATCGTATACAAGTGACATTAACTCGTAGAGAAAGTCAAGTGAAAGACAACGGTAGCTTGTTTGCGGAAATCCGATTCCATTTGGGCCCTAAACGGGCCACAAACACGTGCACTGTCCAAAATCAAATGTCTAAGACTAGCCCCAGATGTCTTAAAAGACGTCACTACTCACCCTAGGTTTCTTGCGGCTTCCTCGGACGTCCAGGTCCTTCTGCGATCGTTTGAGGTGAGTTCCAGACGTCAGACTATACTTTCGATTGTCTGTTGATTGCGAAATACGCGTGATTTGTAAAAGCGGGTTTTTTTAACGTCGTTGTAACACGCGAATCCGCTTTCGCTTTTAAATTTATATCCTAGATAGGGGAGTATCTAGGGTCGTCCAAGGAGGCAAAAATTGCAAAATTAATCCTCTTGCTTACAGATAGATCTCAACTTTCTTTTTGATATTTTTCAATATGTAATTTTTTTTTGTATTTTGAAAAGATGAGGGCAAACTGCAGATTGTAGCAAAAAGAACTAACACCTACAAATGATTAACTAAAATATAAAAGATAGAAATATCTTCTTCCTAAGCTCACTCTAGGCAAGTGGTGGCCTGGGGTAATTAGGAAGAAGAGGTGAAACAAGTGCTAGAACCAAAAACAACTGCAATAAAAAGCTAAAAGAAGGCAATTTGATTGAGTAGAATGAGTGTTCTTTTCAAGGACAAGTAGAGGAATGCTTCTACTAGAATTAAACAATCTAAAAGCAAGAAAAGAAACACAAATCCTCTTGAAAAAATGGTGAAGAAGGGAGTCTTCTTGCTCCAAGCCTAGCTGCTCCTTGGCTTGAAAAGAGAGCCTCCTTCTTCTCCTTCCTTGAGAGCTCCTCCAAGGTGGAAGCTTCCACCTTCAATGCTCTCTCCAAGGGGTGGGCGTGCACCACCCTCAAGAACTCCTCCAAGGTGGCGTGGACCACCTTCAAGATCTCCTCCAAGATCTTCCTTGCCTGGCTTTTCCTTTGGCTGGCGTGACCCAAGAGAGAAGGGAAGAGGGGAAGGCACCAAGGGGACAGAATATCCCCTTAATCTTCTTCTTCTTCTTCTCTCTTGGACGTGGGCTTCTTGGTGGAATATGAGAGTGAAATTGCTAGCCAAGGATGACTTGAATGGTGGTGGGTAGTGGTCTTTTTATAGGGTAGGATGGGGGGTTAAGGTGCCCCTTGAAATAGAGGGCTAGGATGGAAGAATGGAGGTGGTTGGTGATCCTATGGCTAAGGAGAGTTGGTGCCAACTGAAGGGGTGTTAAAGGGGGTAGTTATGGTGGTGTTGGTGTCTTTTGGTGGTGGAGAGACACCACCATGTTGGTGCCAACATGGGGTCTTCTAGAAGGGGGGTTAGGTGGATGGTGGAGATGGGTTCAAGGGGGATTGTGTGGTGGAGATGAGGGGAGATTTTGGAGGGAAAAGTGGCGCCATTTAGGGGTGGTTATGGGTAGTTTTTGGCGCCACTTTTAGGTGTCTTTTGGAGGTGGTGGGTAGGTTAGGTTGGTGCCAAGTAGGTTAGCTTATGTGGAGCTTAGGTGGAGCTAGTTGGGTGGAGTTGGTAGGTGGGTTTTTGGGGTGGTACAAGCCAAGGAAGTTGGAGCATAGCTAAGCTAAGCTAAGCTAGCTTAGCTAATGGAGGAGTAGAGGAGAAGGTAATGGAGGTAGGGTTTGGAGGAAGGAGCTGAGGAGGAGAAATCTAGAGCTGGAGCTGGCTGCTGCTGAAGAGGCTGGTATGGGGCCATTCTAGCTGGCTTAGCTTGCTAGTTCTTTGCTAGTTGCTAAGCCAAGATAAAGTGAGCTAGCTTCTACCAGAATGAGCTGAGGTGAGCTAGGTCTGGTGTTCCCGGGGAGAATCAAGCTGGTTGAGGCAGCTAAGGTAGCTTAGCTCAACTGAGTTGAGCTAAGCTGAGTCCCGGGAGCTAGACTTGAGCTTCGTGAGCTGGGATGAGTTCTTCTTCAGCTGGCTGGAGCTGAGTGGAGCTGGATGTAGCTGGATCTGAGCTGGGGTGAACTCCTGTCAACTTAGCTGAGCTAGCTAGAGCTCCCTGTGGACTAGTGGGAGCTGAGATGAGCTAGACTCAGCTAAGTTGAGCTGGATCTGAGCTGACTTGAGCTAGGGTGAGCTAAGGTGAACTCTCTTGAGCTGCCATCCAGCTGAGATTAGTTGAATGGAGCTGGGATGAGCTAACCCTAGTTCAAGTAAGCTAGGTTCCAGCTGCGGTGAGCTGGATCAAGTTGAGGTGAGCTGGATTAGGCTGAGTTCCAGCTAGTCTGGGCTTCTCCTTCACCATTTGCCTTCTTGAGTGCTAGGGTTTTAGGGATCTATATATCTGTACATCCTTAACACTCACAAAAACATATTAAAAAGAAAATAAAAAATGCAATGCATGCCTAACCTATTTTATGCCTAAATGCAGTACAAAAACCCATTTGCGGAGTAAAATCCTAAGAGCTAGGTTTGTTTTAATGCATAAGAATGATGATAAACTGGCATTTATCACACCCCCATGCTTATCTTTTGCTTGTCTCTTAGCAAAACTTAAAACGGAATTTTTGGGATGTTTAATTTTTTCGACTTTTGAGGAGAAAAAGAGATTAATGGACCTTGGTAGATTAAAACATTAGATGTACGGGATTTGTTGAAGATAAACATCATGATTTATTTTTGGATCCAACCATTACACAGAATGGGATCAATATATCTTCCAGAAAATTCATAAATTAACCCCTTGTTAATTCAGATGACCTGAAATGTTTGTTTTTAGGATTTTTCTGGCTTGTGAATCTGATTCGCAACTTGCAAAATCCTTTAAAACCTTAAGTCTGTGCTTGTGAAAAGCCAACATTTATAAGGACGTGTTATTATTATTATATATATGTATATATTTTTGTTTTTTATTTTTTTTTCTCCCCCATGCTTATTTTTTGCTTAGTCTTACAACAGATGTGTCAGGATCATCATTCCCGTTACCATTCCTCGAGGGGGCTCTGGCACTAGTACTTCGGGATAGCACTGTCCATGACACCACCCAGGAGCTCACAACCCCAAAACACGATGCGGTGAAAAGGGGCGCTCCAAGTAAACTCAAGCTCTTGCTCCGACGCTATAGGTAGAGCACCGTCCAAGACACTTGAGCTGCTAAAATGCGCTTTAATGCTCCGTCTAAAGATATGAAATATAGATATAGAGCAGCGCCAAGGCGGTAACATGTTGACATCGCATCCTCAAAGAAGGTATTTTCCTTCTTCTCGGCGGTGGGAACTCAAACCAATGATCTGCTTCAGACTTTTACTAAATCCAAACACGGGAGTTTTTCAAAAAAATTTTTAGCTATTTTTAAGTGTTGGCTTGTGTGTGAAAATAGACATAAGAAGTTTCTTAAGATACGCAAGTTTTTGAATCAGAAACTAAGTCAAATACTTTCCGTATTACAAAATCGGATCAAGTCACCTGAACTATTATGAGTTCAGGTGGAATTTTAGAGAAGGATATCTGATCTAGTCTAAAATAGACCCTGGAATTCTAATGATCAGATCTATATCCTTATCCCTAGTTTGTTAAAGATTAAATCCCATTGTACCAAAAGTGAATTTTTCGACCTTAGTCCCGATTTCAAAATTTTTGCTCAAAAAGTTTTCAACATTTTTATTTTTTTTTGGGTATGCAAGCAGGAAATAAAGAAAATTGTATGTTTTTAGGTTTTGAACATCCTAAATCGATCGTAAAAATTTAAAAACACCCCCCATGTTTAGGAAATGCCATGTCCTCATGCATTAGGAGGGAAAAGGGATCACCTTAGTGAAGAACGGTCGGGTTTAGGATGAACAAAACCTGGAAGAAGAAAAAAAAGGAAAGCAAGAAAAAAATTGATGGGTTACCTCCCATCCAGTGCTATCTTTTACGCCATTCAGCCGGGCGTGATGTGCACTAGTGATCAAGGGTGGTTGGCTCAGTAAAATTAAAAGATTCAGATGGAATTCTAGGCGTATGGTCAAAATAGGGCTTTAAACGCTGGCCATTGACTTGAAATGTCAAATTAGTTTTTGGATCAAAAAGGTCAACAGCGCCGTATGGATATGTTTTATGGACAATAAAGGGGTCGGTCCATTTAGATTTTAATTTGCCAGGAAAAAGACGTAATCTCGCATCGAAAAGCCAAACAAGTTGATTAACGTCAAAGTATTTCCGAACAATATATTTATCGTGAAATTTCTTTTTTCGGTCTTTATAAATCCTCGCATTTTCATAGGAAAAATTACGTAATTCTTCCAATTCAGTTAATTGTAATTTTCTATGGTTACCAGCGTCAGATAAATCCATATTGAGTTGTTTTATTGTCCAAAAAGCCCTATGTTCTAATTCTACCGGGAGATGGCATGCCTTCCCAAAAATCAGACGGAAGGGAGACATGCCAAGTGGAGTTTTAAAAGCGGTACGGTAGGCCCATAAAGCGTCGTCCAATTTGGTGGACCAATCTTTACGGTCGGGCCTAACCATTTTTTGTAAAATATTTTTAATTTCCCGGTTAGAAACTTCAGCCTGGCCATTAGTTTGGGGGTGACATGGTGTGGAAATTTTATGATTAACCCCGTATTTAGAAAGGAGGTGACGGAATTGTGAGTGGGTGAAATGTGAGCCTCCGTCACTGATAATGGCTTTTGGTATGCCGAATCTTGAGAAAATATTTTTCTTAAGAAATTCGACAACCACACGGTGATCACTAGTGCGGATGGGTATTGCTTCTATCCTTTTAGAAACATAGTCGACTGCAACTAATATATACAAATACCTACCAGAGTTGATGAACGGTCCCATGAAGTCGATGCCCCAAACATCAAAAATTTCAACTTCTAAAATAGGATTAAGGGGCATCATATCCTTTCGAGTCATGTTGCCGATGCTCTGGCAACGCACACAGGATCGAACGAAGTCATGAGCATCTTTGTGCAAGCTGGGCCAATAAAATCCTCCATTAAGGATTTTAGCTGCAGTTTTCTTGCCCGAAAAATGTCCGCCACAGGCCATTGAGTGACAATGTGTTAAGATATCATGGATTTCAGAATCGGGGACACATCGTCGAATGACCTGATCGGTACAAATGCGGAAAAGGTCGGGCTCCTCCCAAAAATAATATTTAATATCAACAAAGAACTTATCCCGTTTTGTTTTTGGCTAATCAGCGGGGATTTGTTCTGTTGCTAAGTAGTTTGCGATGGGCGCAAACCAAGGGAGGGTTGTAGCAGCTAAAATACTTTCATCAGGGAACTGATCTGGCGGAGTCATTATGTCATTCGTCATAAGACGAGAGAGATGGTCGGCCACTACATTGTGCAATCCCGCCTTATCCTTGATTTCCAGGTCAAATTCTTGGAGCAGCAGAATCCAACGGATAAGGCGGGGTTTCGCATCTTTCTTTGTCAGCAAATATTTAATTGCTGAGTGGTCTGTATAAACAGTGACACGTGACCCCAACAGATAAGATCTAAATTTTTCTAAGGCAAATACAATGGCAAGAAGTTCCTTTTCAGTAACCGTGTAATTCCGTTGTGCATCATCAAGGGTTTTGCTAGCATAATAGATCACAACGGGCTTCTTGCCAATTCTTTGCCCTAGAACGGCCCCTACAGCAAAATCTGAGGCATCTGTCATTAATTCAAAGGGACTGTTCCAATCAGGTCCCTGCAATATTGGCGCCTCAGTAACCTCTTTCTTCAACCTCAAAAAACTCTCCAGGCACTTATTATTAAAATCAAATGGTTGGTCTTTAGTAAGAAGCTGACTTAAAGGCTTGGACATTTGGGAAAAGTTTTGTATGAATCGACGGTAGAAACCCACATGACCCAAAAAGGATCTAATTTGTTTGACAGTAGTGGGCGGTGGGAGCTTAGATATAGCATCTATTTTTGCTTTATTTACCGCGATTCCTTGTTTAGAAATAACATGGCCCAAGACAATACCTTCTTGGACCATGAAATGACTTTTTTCCCAGCTGAGGACCAGATTAACTTCTATGCACTTTTGGAGGGTTCTTTCAAGATTTTTGAGGCAATGGTCAAAAGAATCCCCAAAAACAGAGAAGTCATCCATAAAAACTTCTAAACATTCACCTATCAGGTCTGAAAAATTGCAAGCATGCACCTTTGAAAAGTCGCAGGTGCGTTGCAAAGACCGAAGGGCATTCTTCGGAAAGCAAAGGTTCCGAAGGGGCAGGTGAAAGTTATTTTGTCCTGGTCCTCAGGATGAACCGCCACTTGATTATAGCTAGAATAACCGTCCAAAAAATAGTAAAATTCCTGTCCGGCTAACCGCTCCAAGATTTGATAAATAAAAGGGAGCGGGAAATGATCCTTCTTGGTGGCGGTGTTTAATTTTCGGTAATCTATACACACAAGCCAAGAAGAAGCGGTTCGAGTGGCTATATTTTCCCCATTTTCATTTGTGACAACTGTTAGTCCAGCCTTTTTGGGGACAACTTGAGTTGGACTAATCCAGGAGCTGTCAGAAATGGGGTAGATGATATCAGCATCCAGCCACTTAATAATTTCCTTTTTTACCACCTCCTGCATACTAGGATTCAAGCGCCTTTGTGGTTGGCGGGAGGGGCGAGAATGGTCCTCTAAATATATACGATGCGTACAATAGGACGGATGAATGCCTTTAAGATCAGAAAGGGTCCAGCCAATAGCTTTTCGATATTTACTCAAAACCTGGAGAAGATTGTGCTCTTGTGCCCCGGTGAGTCCAGAATTTATAATCAGGGGCAGGGTCTGATTTGGACCCAGGAAGACATATTTAAGGGAATCGGGAAAAGGTTTTAATTCCAATTGTAGGCCCGGTTCCGAAAGAGTTTCTGCTTTGTGGGTTAAAGGTGAGGTGAGAGTGAGAGGGTCAGCTGGAATGTTAGCTGGTCGTGTGGTTGAGGTGGATGGGTGAGACAAAGTAAATTGTTCAGGAACCGTATTTACAGCAAAACAGGAACCTAATTGGGAAATCTGCAATGTTTCCTCCACAATGTTTTCTATTTCTGAATCCGAATCATCAAAGAAATTTGGTTCCTGGAACCGCCTAGAGGCTTGAAAATGTCTAGGGTTACAGATTCACGGCCACACATGATCTTCATCTTTCCAGAATCACAATTAATATTGGCGCGGGCGGTGGCTAAGAATGGTCTTCCAAGAATAATGGGGGCAAACTTAAGTGCTTCAGGTACCTCTATGTCCAGGACTAAAAAGTCTACTGCGAATAGACAATCTTTGTCCCGGACAAGAACATCTTCAACAATTCCCCTTGGTTTAATCGTAGATCGGTCGGCTAATTGGAGAGTAACCTCAACAGGCTTCAATTCACCGATCTTAAATTCCTCAAAAATAACTGTGGGGATAAGATTAATTGAGGCACCAAGATCCAACAGAGCGCGATCAAATGAGGTATCATTAATGATAACTTGGATTAGGGGGGCGTCGGGATCTTTTCTCTTAAGAGGTAGTCGGCTCTGCACAACTGAGTTGACTGTCTCTGGAAGAATTTCCTTTCCTAAATTCTTGGGCTGCCTTTTTGGAGTACATAAATCTTTTGGGAATTTTGCATAGGCAGGGATATACTTAATGGCATCTAGGATAGGGATATTAATTTCTACTTGCCTAAATAAATCCATTAATTCCTTCTCAGTGGGCTCGGATTTTGTCTTTTTCTTTTTAGAAGAGTGGAGGGCTTGTGGAAATGGGGCAGGGTTGCCCTGTTTTGCATGAATTGGTTCCTGAACAATAGGAGGGGAAGAGTTAATCTGTGTGTCATTAGAGCGGGTTTCTTTAACAGGCAGGGTATTGTGAGTGGTTTTCCCATTCCTCAAGGTAACTGCATTCGCAGTCTGGTTGTTTCTAGGATGAGGATGGGGGGCCTGGCTGTTATTGAAACCCGGCGGATGCTGAGGTGCTGGCTGAATAGGTTGACTGTGATATCCACCTTGAAATTGATTCCTTTGATTGTTTGGGTTGGGCATGGGTTGGGATGGTAAATTTCCAATAGGTCGATGATCAGGAGTAACCTTAACTTGGTGTTGTAAATTGGTAATCATACGGGTTACTTCTGTCATTTGAGTCTGCATTCCTTGCAGAGTTTTCATGACCTGATTATTAATATCATCCTGGGATGGTCCAGGTTGATACAAAGGTTGCCTATAATTCCTAAAATAGTTTTGTTTGGGAAAAGGAATCAGATTCGGGTTTTTCCAGGAGTGATTCGGGTTAGTCCTCCAATTTTGATTGGAAGTGTTGGAGGGGTTTCTAAATTGCTCCTGGAGAGCATAAATATTTTCCGAGGTGGAATCAAAAATATTTTGGTCAAAATTCCCGGTTAAATCTTGCGGGAAATCAGCCGGGATTTGCTGGCCAGCAGATGTGGCATCGATATTGTGTAGATTTTCTCTTCGGAGAATGTGTGGGGGGTTAGTGTGTGGAGAGTGGACGTGTGGAGCTTGTTTGTTTGTGAGCTTTTCTTCCATTTTCTTTTGGTGAATTTGCATCTGGTCTAGTCGTTGAGCTAACATATATAAATCATCTTGTGTGACTGGAATAGAGGTGGTTTTGGAGTCAATTTCATGGACTCCGTGTCTGGGGTTTTGTGATCTGCCAAAAGTGTCCATTGAAGTCATGTTAAATGAGTTTTCACTCATTTCTTCAAAGAGAAGATAGGCACTTTCGGCGTCTTTGTTAAGAAAATTGCCCTCACATGAGGCATCCACAAATCGTTTTAATTGATCTTCTAATCCGTGATAGAAGATCTGCACTAGCTGCCATTGTGGAATTTCATGGTGGGGACAACTTCTTAGAAGTTCCTGAAACCTTTCCCAGGGTTCGTGGAGGGGTTCAGCAATTTTTTGTTGAAAGGTCGTTATAGATCTTCTTAATGCATTTGTTCGACCGATCGGAAAATTTTTTTTAAGAAAAGCACTTTTTAATTGGGGCCAGGTGGTAATAGGACGCCCAACTGTTCTAAACCAATGTGATGCTTTATATTTAAGAGAGAGAGGAAAGAGTCTCATTAACCACATGTCTTCCTGCACATTGTGGGAACGAGTGGTTTGAGCGAGGAGAGTTAATTCCTCGAGATGACAAAAAGGGTCCTCTCTTGGAAGACCATGAAAATGCTTGATAAGGTTTAGAATGGCGGGTTTGATTTCGAAATCCCCTTGTGGTATGACCACCCCTGGTCTTTCCTCATAATTGGAAGGATCATAGAAATCCTTAAGAGGAACGACAGGCTGTTGGCGGGGTGGTGGATTTTGTCCTTGATTAGCTAGGTTCGTGACAGTCCTAGCTAGATCTTCTTGATTTTGTTGTAGTCGAGCCAAATGGTCGACCATTAATGCAAAGGGATTTGTATTATGGGTTATAATTGGAGGGCCACCTGGCCCCGCTGGTATTTCTGGTTGCTCCAAGTTAGGAAGGTGAGGGAGGGTGGAGTCAGCTTGTGGGTCGGCTGACGGGTTAGAAGTGGAAGCAGAATTTTTTTGACGGCTTCCTGGGTTTTCCATTTTTTTAGAAGACGAGGGGGAAGAAAACAATGATTTCTTGCTGCGGGGGGCGAAATCAGATGGTCCCTCGAGCTGTGGCTTTTGGGACCGTCGCCCGTGCATACACTACTTGGAAGATTTGGAGGGGAGGAGAAGAGATAGAGATGAGAGAAAGTGTGCAAATCAAACAAACAAAACTAGTCCTAACTTAAATGTGACTCCCTAATAACCTAAGACTTGGTCTATATAGGAAATAAGTAGTCAATAGTGAATACCCGTTCTGTCAACAAATCTAGCCAAGTTGCTTAAGGGGAGGTTTGGGCCCAAACGTTTCCCTGGGAAGACCCCAGGTGGTTGTACAAACCCGTGCCTGGTCGTTTGACACAGCCCCTCAGCCTGAACACCAGATACAGATGATAGAATTGGTGTTAACTAAAGAGAACTTAAGACCTAAATAGCAAGCCTAAGTTGGTAAAGCCTTAGGGGTCAAGTTGCTACAAATTTTAATTAGGTCTAGGATGCTATAGTGCACACGGAATGTGGAGGGCGTTTATTGGGTTGTTGCCCTGTTATTTGATTTTTTGTGTGTGTGCAGGAATTGGAGAGTGGCTCCAATGAAAATCAAGTTGTCACATAATTTTCTTGTATTTATGTCTTTTAGGATTTAATTTAATCAAATGTGTTTTAGGATTTTTCTAATTAAATTTTCAAACAAGTTTGAAAATCCACAATCAAAGGAAAACAAGTTGTATGGGTGATTGCATATTTCCTTTTAATTGAGTCTCTAAAAAGAAAGAGGAAACCCTAAGCCAATTATCCCTAAGACAGAAGTTTTACTACCAATGAATTATTTTTAGGCTTTCAGAATTAAGTAGTGGCCCAAACAAGTCAATCAACACCCCTACTTTGAAGAAAATCAAACAGGGATTCCAAAAAAGATTTTTGTAAGATTTTAAGAATTTTTTTGATAATTATTTTAAATTTTCAATTGTATTGGTGTCAAAGTCCAGAAATGATATCCGTGGGTATTGTGGACTTTTCAGTATTACCACCGACCTCAGAAAATTTTTATGATTTTATATGATGTGTAAAATTTCACAAGGATTCCGGAAAACTAAAATTTACAAAAATTGGATGAGTATAAAAATTCTAAAAATTCGTGGACAGTAGCAAAACAGGAAGATTAAAGGGTGTGACCCCTCTGCAATCAACGAATTTTTAAAAATTCAATACAAATCCAATTGATCTGAAATTTGGAACAGATGTTCCAAACTTAATTGGGGATCACTCTATGAAATTTTATGATTTTAGGAGGCCTGTGGTGCTAGGAATCGATTTTTCAAGTCTGGACAGAAATTTGGACCTGAAAAATAGAACACCAATACTTGCAATGGAGTGGTGTTAAAGAAGCATACAAGCAAACAATGGATTTTATAATGCACCACTCCACTTAATTAAGTTGTTTGGGATCCTGAAAGCCAAGTTTAATATATTTTGGTAGTTTTAATTAATTATGTGACCAGAAAGAGGAACCAACCTGAATTTCGCAGGAAGAAAAGGAACTTTGAGCTCTCGCTTCCAGATTCCTGCCTTCCTGCTGTAGTTCCTGCACACAGAAAAGAAAGAAAGAGAAGGGGATGAGATCCACTTTAAGCAAGAGAAAATTAATTAAAGCAAAGCCGTGCCTCCCCGGCAACGGCGTTAAAAAGTGATTGCGAAATACGCGTGATTTGTAAAAGTAGGTTTTTTTAACATCGTTGTAACACGCGAATCCGCTTTCGCTTTTAAATTTATATCCTAGATAGGGGAGTATCTAGGGTCGTCCAAGGAGGTAAAAATTACAAAATTAATCCTCTTGCTTACAGATAGATCTCAACTTTCTTTTTGATATTTTTCAATATGTAATTTTTTTTTGTATTTTGAAAAGATGAGGGCAAACTGCAGATTGTAGCGAAAAGAACTAACACCTACAAATGATTAACTAAAATATAAAAGATAGAAATATCTTCTTCCTAAGCTCACTCTAGGCAAGTGGAGGCCTGGGGTAATTAGGAAGAAGAGGTGAAACAAGTGCTAGAACCAAAAACAACTGCAATAAAAAGCTAAAAGAAGGCAATTTGATTGAGTAGAATGAGTGTTCTTTTCAAGGACAAGTAGAGGAATGCTTCTACTAGAATTAAACAATCTAAAAGCAAGAAAAGAAACACAAATCCTCTTGAAAAAATGGTGAAGAAGGGAGTCTTCTTGCTCCAAGCCTAGCCGCTCCTTGGCTTGAAAAGAGAGCCTCCTTCTTCTCCTTCCTTGAGAGCTCCTCCAAGGTGGACGCTTCCACCTTCAATGCTCTCTCCAAGGGGTGGGCATGCACCACCCTCAAGAACTCCTCCAAGGTGGCGTGGACCACCTTCAAGATCTCCTCCAAGATCTTCCTTGCCTGGCTTTTCCTTTGGCTAGCGTGACCCAAGAGAGAAGGGAAGAGGGGAAGGCACCAAGGGGATAGAATATCCCCTTAATCTTCTTCTTCTTCTTCTCTCTTGGACGTGGGCTTCTTGGTGGAATATGAGAGTGAAATTGCTAGCCAAGGATGACTTGAATGGTGGTGGGTAGTGGTCTTTTTATAGGGTAGGATGGGGGGTTAAGGTGCCCCTTGAAATGGAGGGCTAGGATGGAAGAATGGAGGTGGTTGGTGATCCTATGGCTAAGGAGAGTTGGCGCAAACTCAAGGGGTGTTAAAGGGGGTAGTTATGGTGGTGTTGGTGTGTTTTGGTGGTGGAGAGACACCACCATGTTGGTGCCAACATGGGGTCTTCTAGAAGGGGGGTTAGGTGGATGGTGGAGATGGGTTCAAGGGGGATTGTGTGGTGGAGATGAGGGGAGATTTTGGAGGGAAAAGTGGCGCCATTAAGGGGTGGTTATGGGTAGTTTTTGGCGCCACTTTTAGGTGTCTTTTGGAGGTGGTGGGTAGGTTAGGTTGGTGCCAAGTAGGTTAGCTTATGTGGAGCTTAGGTGGAGCTAGTTGGGTGGAGTTGGTAGGTGGGTTTTTGGGGTGGTACAAGCCAAGGAAGTTGGAGCATAGCTAAGCTAAGCTAAGCTAAGCTAAGCTAGCTTAGCTAATGGAGGAGTAGAGGAGAAGGTAATGGAGGTAGGGTTTGGAGGAAGGAGCTGAGGAGGAGAAATCTAGAGCTGGAGCTGGCTGCTGCTGAAGAGGCTGGTATGGGGCCATTCTAGCTGGCTTAGCTTGCTAGTTCTTTGCTAGTTGCTAAGCCAAGCTAAAGTGAGCTAGCTTCTACCAGAATGAGCTGAGGTGAGCTAGGTCTGGTGCTCCCGGGGAGAATCAAGCTGGTTGAGGCAGCTAAGGTAGCTTAGCTCAACTGAGTTGAGCTAAGCTGAGTCCCGGGAGCTAGACTTGAGCTTCCTGAGCTGGGATGAGTTCTTCTTTAGCTGGCTGGAGCTGAGTGGAGCTGGATGTAGCTGGATCTGAGCTGGGGTGAACTCCTGTCAACATAGCTGAGCTAGCTAGAGCTCCCTGTGGACTAGTGGGAGCTGAGATGAGCTAGACTCAGCTAAGTTGAGCTGGATCTGAGCTGACTTGAGCTAGGGTGAGCTAAGGTGAACTCTCTTGAGCTGCCATCCAGCTGGGATTAGCTGAATGGAGCTGGGATGAGCTAACCCTAGTTCAAGTAAGCTAGGTTCCAACTGCGGTGAGCTGGATCAAGCTGAGGTGAGCTAGATCAAGCTGAGGTGAGCTGGATTAGGCTGAGTTCCAGCTAGTCTGGGCTTCTCCTTCACCATTTGCCTTCTTGAGTGCTAGGGTTTTAGGGATCTATATATCTGTACATCCCTAACACTCACAAAAACATATTAAAAAGATAATAAAAAATGCAATGTATGCCTAACCTATTTTATGCCTAAATGCAGCCCAAAAACCCGTTTGCGGAGTAAAATTCTAAGAGCTAGGTTTGTTTTAATGCATAAGAATGATGATAAACTGGCGTTTATCATCTGCTAGTGCAATCAGACATTTGTCGACATGTCCAGATGTCTAAAACACCTCGAAGGATGCTCCCTGTGCCTTTCCAATGTTTTGCCCTTGCGTACGCACGCGCAGAACTAAAAGCGACGAGACACAACTCCTGCTGTAAGGCCTGCATGGTCGAGAATTGTGCAGAAGCATGTACCTTGGCTCTAGCGTGCTTTCATACGTTCGGCTTCAGCTCCGGACGTCCCTCTGCTACTCCAGACATCTGGGATGTGCTCTAGTAGTCTGATACTGGAAAAATATCCAGTACGCAGAACTCTCGTGAGCCTTCTCCTTTGCGCAGACCCCTCTGCACCGCCTGTAGCTGCTCTGCCAGTAGCTTTAGGAGGTTGTGATGCTCACCTTCACGAGCTCCTCCTCCTTGCACGCGCCCTCGACTCCTCCCACACGAGCTCCTCCAAGCTCCCTCGCGAGCTCCTCCCATGCTCTCTCTCCCCTCTCCTCCTCCGCGTTTCGTCTCTCTTCTTCCTTTCCACTCGTCGCACTGGAAGCTAGGAGGAAGGTGGTGGTCGGCTGGAGGGAAAAGATGGAGGTGGTGGCTAGTGGTGGAGCGAGTGGCGTGGGTGTGTGAGGGGGTTTAAATAGGAAAAGGGTTAGGGTTTGGGGTGAGGAGAGGGGGGTGTGTGCGTGTGTGCGCGCGTGGAAAAAGAAAATAAGGTACGGTTCCTCTACTTTCAGACGTCTGACTCTCTATCCAGATGTCCAGACAGACGTCTGATGGCCAATCTAGACGTCTTAACCAACCCAAATGGCAGTGAGTCATTTCAACATAACAAACTTAAAGGAGGTTTCATCCTCGAAACTTGAGCCAAGTAGGGTGCGAAAAAAAGTAGCGTAAAAGCGTGTATAACTTAAAGAGGATCAAAGTAGATATGAAAAGACGTACCCTCAAAAAGCTCCGGGTATTGTTCTCTCATTGCCTCCTTTGGCTCCCAAGTGGCCTCCTCGTATTGCTGCCTTCTCTTCAGGACTTTCACCAGTGATACTTTCTTTCATCTCAGACTCCGGACAGCTCTGTCTAATATCTATACTGGCCTCTCGAGGTAGGTCAAGTGGTCTCCCACCTCGATGCTCTCGTGGCTCAGAATGTGGCTGGGATTAGCGACGTACTTCCTGAGGTTAGATACGTGGAACATGTCATGCACTCCAGAAAGGTGGGGAGGAAGAGCAAGCTGGTATGCAATGGGTCATACCCGCTCTAAGACCTCAAAGGGTCCCACAAACCTCGACGCAAGCTTCCCTTTCACCCCAAAACGCTGCAAGCCCTTTATGGGCGAAACACGGAGAAAGATGTGATCCCCAACCTCGAACTGTACCTCTCTATGCTTCCTATCGGCGTAGTTCTTCTACCTTCTCTTATAGTGCGGAGTCGCCTGTGAATCTGCTCTATCACCTCTTGACTCTGCCGGATCAGCCTGGGGCCAACCTCCCACTTGGTCCTCACCTCAACCCAACTCAAGGGTGCGGTACACCTCCTCTCGTACAGAGCCTCGTATGGTGCCATGCCGATGCTCGAATGATAGCTGTTATTGTATGCAAACTCTGTCGGGGGCAAATGCTCCTCCCAGGAACCTCTTCAGTCTAGTACACAAGCACGTAGGAGGTCCTCGAGTGTCTGTATGGTGCACTCTGACTGCCCGTCGGTCTGGGGGTGATAGGCGGTACTGAACCTCAGACGGGTCCCTAATGTCTGTTGAAACTCTGTCTAGAATTGGGAAGTGAAATGAGTATCCCTGTCGGATATGATCTCGTGAGGGACTTAGTGTAGATGCACCACATCTCTGACGTATCTCTCTGCTAGCTGTGCTGGCCCAAAAGTGACTTGGATTGGCAGGAACCGTGCCGTCTTCGTCAACCAGTCTACTATTACCCAAACTGCATTGTGTCCCCACTAGATATCTGGTAGACCCACCACTAAGTCCATGGTGATGCTCTCCCACTTCCACTCTGGCACAAGAAGTGGCTGTAACGGCCCTGCAGGCCTCTGGTGCTCAGCCTTCACCTGCTGGACAAACTCACCAACATCTCGCTTCATCCCTCTCCACCAAAAGTTGTGTCGCAAATCATGGTACATCTTTGTATTTCCGGGATGTATGGTGAACCGGGACCCGTGCGCATCAGTGAGGAGCTCTCTCAACAACTCCTTGTCTCTAGGAATGCATAGGCGTCCCCTCATGTACAGTTTCTCATTTGAGAAGGAGAAGTCTCCTGGGTCCCCTGTCAACACCCTGTCTCGCAATGCTTGTAAGTATGGATTGACCATCTGTCCTGCAATGATGCGGTCTATCTACTCTGGTTGTGCCTGTCGCATCACTGTCACTGCCCTGCAGTACCCCCGTGACTTCCGGGGTTGCCAACTGCCCACCTCCTCCATGAGTGGGCGGGCGCCTTTCGGCTCAAGGCGTCAGCCACCACATTGGCCTTCCCTGGGTGGTAGGAGATGCTGCAGGCGTAGTCCTTCAGGAGCTCTAACCATTGCCTCTGTCTCAGATTGAGCTCCTTCTAGTGAAATAGGTACCTAAGGCTCTTGTGATCAGTGAAGATCTCGAATGTCTCACCATACAGGTAGTGCCTCCATGTCTTCAGTGTGAAGACAACTGCTGCCAGCTCTAAGTCATAGGTGGGGTAGTTATGCTCATGGGGCTTCAGTTGCCGCGAAGCATAAGCGACAACGTGACCCCTCTACATGAGCACACCACCCAACCCCTGCAATGATGCGTCGGTGTAAACCACGAACTCGCCACTACTGTCTGGAGTGGTTAGTACAGGAGCTGAAGTTAGTCTCTCCTTCAACCCCTGAAAGCATGCCTCGCACTCGTCGGTCCAGGAAAAGGTCATGTCCTTCCAGGTTAGCTGAGTCATTAGATGCGCGATCTGAGAGAACCCTCTGACAAACCACCGATAGTAGCATGCTAGTCCCAGAAAACTACGTACCTCTATCACTATGCGTGGTCTGTCCTACCTGAGCATGACCTCAAGCTTGGCTGGATCTATAGCCAATCCATCTCTCGAAATCACATGGCCCAGGAAAGTCACCTGTCTTAGTCAAAACTCGCACTTGCTGTACTTGGCAAACAACCTACGTCGTCTCAAGGTATCTAGAACCATACGTAAATGTTTTCCATGTTGCGCCTGATCCCGTGAGTAGACTAGGATGTCGTCGATGAACACCACCACAACTGGTCTAAGTACGGTCTGGAAACATGGTTCATCATGTCCATGAAAGTAGCGGTGGCGTTGGTCAACCTGAACGACATGACTATGGACTCGTAGTGCCCGTACCGAGTATAGAAAGCTGTCTTGGAGACATCGGTCTCCTTGATCCTCAATTGGTGATAACCTGACCTCAGATCTATCTTAGAGAACACTGTGGCATCTCTCAACTGGTCAAAGAGGTTGTTGATACGAGGTAGCGGGTACCTGTTCTTAACGCTGACCTGATTCAACTGTCGGTAGTCGACACAAAGTTCCAGGGTATTGTCTTTCTTCTTCACAAACAACATAGGGGCTCCCCATGGGGATGCACTGGGCCTCACAAAGCCCTTCTCCAACAGGTCTTGTAATTGTGACTTGAGCTCTCGCAGCTCAAGTGGTGCCATCCTATACGGTGCAGTAGAAATTGGGCTGGTCCCCGGCACTAGTGAGATCTCAAACTCGATCTCACGCTCAGGTGGCAGTCCTGGCAGCTCCTCTGGGAAAATGTTGGGGTACTCGCAGACCACCGGATTGCTCTGAAAGTTGGCCATGGGACTAGGCTCTGCTACAACACAAACCAAGAAGCCTTGACACCCCTGGTCCAAAAGCTTTACTACCCGAAGAGCGGAGATGCACCTAAATCCTCCATCCACCGGCTGGCTGTGAAACTCAAAGGAAGGCAACTTTGGTATGGAGAAGGCAATCTTCCTCCCAAAATAGTTCGCCAAAGCGTGATAGGCAGACAGCTAGTCCATCCCTAGGATCACGCTAAAGTCCTCCATTGGGATTACAATCAGGTTGGTGGGAAGACTGTGTCCCCCTATATTAACCTTGTAGTCTGTAAAGACCTCCTCTGTTACGAACAACTATCCACCTGGCCCTCTAATCAGGAACGAAACCTCTAACAGTACAATGCCCGGTCCCAAACTGACGGCAAAACTCGAGGCGACAAAAGAATGTGTGGCACCAAAATCAAAAAGAACGTAGACTAATATGCCAGAAACAATGACCATACCTGCCACCACAGAACCTGAAGTCCTGGCGTCTTTGTGTGTTGGGGCATTGATACGCCCCTCAGCCCTAGGTGTAGATGAAGCGGCCACACTCTGGGTCAGGTGGGCAGCAGCTAGCCGGTACCCTCCTCATGATCGCTGTCCTCCTCCATGTGCCTGGTGACCACGGCCGCTAGCTCAGCCTCCAGTGCTCGGTGCGGGGAGCATCTACTGTGCTCCGGCCCTAGATGGACAGTCCTTCCTGATGTGGCCCGGTTGGCCACACTGGTAGTAGAGAGGAACACGGCCTCCTCCCTCAGTTGGTCTCTACTGGTGGCTGGGCAGGGGTCCGGTGTTGCCAGCTGGTCCCTGTCTAGGGCCCCCAGAGGTCACTGGTGGCTCCGTAGAATGAGACGGCTCTCCTGCGGCCGCCGTGTGCCTCCTCTCTCGACGACCTTGTGCGTACTCTGGCTGGTAAAGCCACTTCCATCCGCTGTTAGTGTTTCGCACAGTCGAGTTGGTCTCCTCATAAGTCATGGCCGCCTCAACCACATGAGAGAAAGTGGGCAACTTTAGGGGTTTAACATACCCTCGAATCGCAGGTCAAAGCCCCTCAGTTAACCTCCACAGGCGCTCCTCCTCAGTAGATGCAGCTGTCTGGGTGAAATGTGATAGTTGCAGGAAATGTGTACGGTACATGCTGTCATCGCCCCCTGACGGAGAGTGTGGAACTCCCGCCTCCTCTGGTCTTGCCAGGTCTGTAGAAAGTACTGCTCATAGAAGAGAGCCACGAACCGGTCCCACGTTAGCTCTCTCCCCTCTTGGCCTTTGACTACCCTCCACCATCTGTGGGCTGCGTTCTCCAGCTGGTATGTGGCAAAGGCCACGTGGCACTCTGTAGGAGGGTGAGGGTGTCAAACACGTTCTCTATCTACTCCAGTTAGTCCTCTGCCTCAGACAGGCTCTCATCCCCATTGAAGGAGGGGGGCTTCAGCTTCCGGAATTGGCCGAAAAGCTCATGGTGGAGCTGCAACGGGGAAACAGGTACACCTCTAGGCAAGGAGGACTTGTGCTCAGAAGTGTCTATGGGTGGTGGAGGATCACCCCCTCACCCTTCAACTCGTACGACACTGCGGTGGTTCCCCTATCCCACGGAGGACTCTCCCTCCACGTCTTCAATGAGGGGTGGTCGAGGAGGCTGCTAGAGCTCCTCCCATACGATATCTCGGATCATCTGGGCGAGATCTTGGGCCTGGATGCCCAGAAGGAGAGGTGGGTCGGCTGGTGCCTCAGGTCCGGCACGTCCGCCCCTTCGACCCACCCACAGCCATGTCCGTGGCTTGCCTTGGGAATTCCCTGATGAGGCATCTCTTACAAGGAGACATAGAAAAAAAAAGAGCAATAACTATCAATGATAGTAGACTACATTGAGAGATAGGACTCGAAGCGAAGATCAAAGCGATACGTTGTGATGGCTATCTTAGTTACGAGCATGTGGGTGGTTGTTTTTCAGACCATTTGGTTCATTTCTCGATAAGACCTTGCTCTGATACAATCTTGTTACGACTTGATCCCATATCCCTACAGGACCCGAGACCGGCCCGCTTCGACTAATCCCAAGACCTAGTCGTCCAACGAGAAATAACCAAAAGCAGGAAATAATTCACAACCACGCATGCAATGTAACTAAGTAGAAAGTAATCAAGAGATAGTACAAGAAACAGAGCGAATAGTCTATCAATATTACAGGCCATCACAACTATGATAGGGGAAAGTACAGCGAAAAAGTAATTGAAACAATATTACATAGAACAAAAATACTTACTACTACAACAGAAGCTAGGGAAACAGTAAGAAAATGCAGCTAAGGCTAGGCTCGATTGGGCCCATCTCCCTTTGCAGCCGATGGTGCTGGCTGCTCAACTCCCTGGCCTAAACCGCGCCAAGCTGGTGGGCCGACGAGGTGACAGCTCGCCGTGCCAAGTCGGTGGAATCGTCCCAACACCGTGAGAGTGTGTCTCCGATGGCCACGCTTCCATCACCGTGCCTCACCAGAATCAATATCACCACCCTCACCGCCATCACCAGCAACCACAACCACAGCCGTCACAACTCCACGCCCTGCATTTTCATCTCCACCGTCAGTTAAGATGTTTGGGAAGTTTTCCGGACATCTGAAGCTCGACCCCATATCTTCTTTTTCTTCTTTTTCTTCTTCGTCTATTTTTGGAACAAAACCATCCCCGTGTCCTCCTCGCTGCACCTCCACCTCGTAGACGCAGCAGCGCGTAACCTCCTGCGCTTGCTGTCGACGCTCGTAGCAACGACTGCACATCCTCCAGCCCACCAGCCCTCACCTCCAGCCTACGTGCGCAGGGCGTGCACTACAGTAGCTGCTTCGCTCGCGTGCAGCGGACGTCGTCCAGCATCTTTAGCGACCACGCACTTTGCTTGCAGCACCAGCTTGCCGTCGGCTTCTGCCCCGCCGTTTAGCCACGTTTGATCGTCCCAGTCCATGCTGCCACCACCAAAGCAAAGGCCTCGACCCTACGCACATTCCCCGTGCTCTTGGTCGCCGACGATCTCTCCTCTTTCGCACACTAGCTGCTGCAACAAATCCTCTGTTTTGAAGTTAATTAAAATTTACATTTTTTGCCTTTGAGGGGGAAGGTATTTTTAGCTAATAGTGTTCTATTCGATTGATTTTATGAGCATCTCCCTCTTGTTTTGCATAACTACAATATCAGCATGATAATGTCTTATTATCTCAATTGAAAAGCTATTTCGATCCGATTTCTTGAGGAAACTAATCATGAACATATGTTTTTAATTGGTGCGAGTTTAAATAGATCATTGTCTCCTTGTGGATACGACTCGTTCTCCTGTGAGTGGTTTAATTTTAATTCTAATTGTTTTGATTAGTCGATTTTCCACCACTTAGAAATACAACGACAAATCTTCTTAATCATCATTTTCGAAGGTGAAAATCGACTCGTCAAATGGCGTCGTTGCTGGGGAGGCAACGAGCCTGTTAAGCTCGCATTCATTTATTTATTGATTCACACATTTTATTTGAGGTACATTTCAATTCAATTATCTATTTGGTGCGAGGTACGCGTATTTGGAGACATCTGTATTTGGAGACATCTTGTCGCACCATCCTCAGAGATCAGGCGATCCTTGACATCGCTAGCAGAGTAGCAACATTGGGAGAAGAAGCATCACATTTGCCTCTGCAACGCCTTGGTGGAACTTGTTTCCACCACTAGAGGAGATGTCTGGAGGATCACATCCTTATTTCTTTCTTCTCTTTATTTCAGTACATTCATTTGGGAAACCTTTGTTCTGGGGTACATTTTTAGGGGTTTGTTCCCCAATTTTGTTTTATACCCGTGTTGGGTAATAATTTTTGGGAGCCTGTTCCCTTTTCTTTAGATCTAGGTTTTCTTTTGTGAATTGATTTTATTTTTCTTGATTGTGCATAAGTAAAAAAAAAAAACATAAAAAGGCACGACATACCTGCTAGAAGCATCGAGACTTGATTTTCTGCATTGCATGCATTCTTGCATCGTTGATTGCAGGAGGCAAGGTACGTTTTCTGAACTTTGCATCCATATTTGTTCACGCATTGCATGTGGACCTTAATTTCAAAGATCACCAAGTTTGATTTGAATAGACCTAATAAGTGATCATATTTAATTTTTTGAAAAAGAACTAATTAAAGGAAGGACATTTAAAAACCAAGTACTTGAATTTCAAACTTGGCGTGTGATTTAAAATTCAAAATCTTTTACGTTATATGCACACTTATATCTCTTACACCACGGCACGTGTTTAGACACTCCTTAGGTTTCGAACTAATAGGCAAGAGCCCTCCTGATTGCACTGCAAAAATGCACCTGCAATTGTGCCGTCTTGTGCTATTTCCTAGCATTACCAATGCATATTAGGTTTCCATAGTCGCATTTGTAAATATAGACGCATGCATGCATTTAATTGAGAGGGGAGGAGAGTGAAATAAGTGGCCTCGCAATTCACGTTTTCCTCAAGTGTTGCTTCGCAAAATTTCCATCTTCATTTCTTTATTTCTTCTTGATTTTTTCAACTCTTCCCGCGGCTGCATGGAGCAACTTCTCCTCGTGCCATTCCCTGCTCAAGTCCTTTCCCTGCACCAGCCTCTCCCTGCCAAGGCCGTGCATGAGCCATGCACAGCCAGGGCATGGCTTTCTTCTTCTATAAAAAGACCACGACTTCTTCTTCATCAGCAGCCTGGTCCCAGCCAAAAAAACCTGCAGCTTCTTCTCCAGGCCACCATCCTCTCCTCCCTCTCCCTCCATACGCCGGCCCTCCTCAGAGACACCCGACGGACAGAAGCAACTCACGGTGGTGCACAACCACCACCGTGAGTCCACCACCGCCCAGCTCACCACAGAGCTGGTGGGCGTGGTGGCTCTTCCCTAATTTCTTCGTTTCTAGCCATTCCAGCCATTGGAGCGGTAGCTTCAAGCTTGAAGCTCAAAGCTTCGCACGCCCTGCAGCAGCGGCAAGAAGGCGGCAGCAGCACGTAGAAGCAGCTGCCCAGCCTCTTTCTGCGCAAGCCTGCAGGCCGCCCTCGCCTTCCGCGGGTGCCTGCAGGCGCCTCTACCTCCCGCTTCTCCACGTGCTCTGTCGTGAGCTTCTCCGCGCTTGCAACTGGCTGGCGCAAACCTTCTTCCTCGCGCGCCAGTCGCGAGCCGGCTGCACTCACAGAACCGCTTGTACCCGGTCGCGCGGCGAGGCCTTACACTGTAGCCACTGTTCACGCCAGTCTACGAGACACTGTGGCTACAGTGGGGTGACCGGTGAGCTTCTTACTTAACCAGTCACCCGGTGCGCCACTACCGCCGATCGCCCGTTCGCGCGTCTCGTCCCGTGTCGCCCGCTCTTGCTCGCGCGTCTGCGTCGCCCGTACCCGTCTGCATTGCCCGCTCCCTTCGCGCGCGCCTGTGAGAGCCCGCTCCAGCCTTCGCGCAGCACGGTGCACTACGTCTCCTCTTTGCGCCCCTCGCCCTCCAGCATGCACGTCCTCGCGTGCATACGCGCGTGCGCGTGCGCGTGGAGACCTCCAGACGACGCCCGCTGGTCTGCAGACGCCTTAAAACCTTCGACCTTCACTCCAATAGGATGGACGCGGCTGTCCTCTCTCTCTCTCTCTCTCTCTCACAACACTCTCTCACTCTCTTCACCGACGCTTACACACACATACACTCACACTTCCACGCACACACACACCTATACACTATTATATACATATATATATATACGTATACATATATATTGATATATATATACATACATACATACATATATATATATATATATACTTATATTTATACATATAGTAGTACCTATATAGTTATGTATTAATATACATACATACATATATATATATATATCTATATACTTATACATATACACACACATATATATATATATATACTTATATCTATGTATATATAGTAGTATTATATAACTAAGTATTAGTATACATATATATATATACATATATCTATATACTTATATATATATATATATACATATATATTTATATATATACATATCTATATACATATATCTACATTCTTATATATATATATATACATATATATTTACATATATACATATACTTATATACATATATATATATATATTTATACATATATCTATACATATATTAGTACTTACATAAATATGTATTAGTCCAAATACATGCATATATATACATATATATACCTATAACTATATATACAAAGTTATATATATATATATATATATATATATTACTATTTACATACACATATATATATACTTCTATATAGTATCATTTACATACATACATACATACATACATATATATATATATATATATATATATATATACATATATCTATCTATACATATACTTACATATATATTTACATACCTATATATATATATATACATATACATACATATATATATACATATATATACATATATATTTATAACCATATATACATATAAATATATTTACATATATACATATATATATTTTCACATTATTTACCATACGCTGTATCGCGGGAATATCTGCACCAGTTGCTGATATTCCCCGATACCCGCGTACAAAATGCGTGGTCGCACACATCTTCCGCCATCCATCCTACACTCCACACGGCACCTCGTCCTGTCAGTTGCGTCTTTCTAGACGACGACTGACTCGACACCGTGCTACACTCCATCTCCGCCTCCACCCCACCCCTTTATACATATATAATATATACATATATATATACACTATATTTACTTTATTTCTATTTCGCTTTCCTGTTAGTAAAAAGATAAAAAAAATATATAAAAGAGAAAAGATAATCCTTGACTTGCAGGTACCTCGTCTTGCGAATAGCAAGACCCGTTTTGGAACCCTGTTTTGGCTCAAAGCCAAGAACCCAATTTTGAGGGTGTGCCTCAAGGACAAAGATTACCAGAAAAAAAATCTAAATAGAAAAACACCAAAAACACAATAAACGAACGGAAGAGACTCGTTATAAGAAAGGTATAGAAACTTGACTTGTAACCCCACTTCCCTCAGTTCGACCCTAGGCCTAAAAGTGACCAAGATAAAATCAAGCAGGCCAGGTTAAAAAAATTTTTAAAGAGATGGTTAGGTCTGATTTAGGTTAACCACTATACACACTTCAACGATAAAATCATCATATTAACAACCTATTCGGGTCCGACACCACATCTTTTCTGGCACCGTTGCCGGGGAAGTGCGCCTTCAAGTAAGTTTTTACTCCATTCCTATAATTTTTTCTCTTCTCTTCTCTCTTCATAGGTATCTCTGTTTTTGGTGTGTAGGTAAACCTGGTGCAAGGAGAAGGCAGGCAGACGAGGTCGAAGACGTGAGTAGATCCAAGGCGGGAATGAGAGCGTGAAGACACCGACACCGCACTAGAGCTCCGCATACGTTGCTGCACAAGTAGGTTCTTCTTTTCTTAGCAACTAGGGTTAAGTTGTCACCTTAATAAAAAAAAATCATTAAAACAAAAACTAGAAAAACTTCCTGGGATCTCTTGGGGCAAGTGGACTAAAATTCACTTGTTTGATTGATTGTCTTCACTCCCACCGCTCCAGGATTTCCCGCCTTACTTCGCATAGCGAAAATCCAAGAATCTTGATTCTTGAATTTTTCGCCGTGGGAAGAATTCTTTGTGGCAAACATAAAAAGATTGATTGCACCCCTCTTTTGCCTCACTTATCTGCAAATTCGGGATCACCTTTTTGGTGAGGAGACTTGGAATTGAGTTGATTCCAACCCCACCACGACTTTTCAACTTGCCTAAGATTCGATCCCGAATACTTCAACCCCAACAATCTAATTTTCTTTATCTTTTGGTTGAGCCTTGTGTGGAAATCTTTTTGGTGATTGGGAGCACTTGAAATGAAGTGTTTTGGCTCCCTTTCACACTAATCTAAAACTGATTCATGCATCTACACATAGAAATCTCCATTTAGGGTAGCCCATTTGATGAGTGGCTACTCGTCATGGCTAAAAAGCTCAAGTTAAGCTAGACACTGAGTAAATCAACATCAAATTAACAGATAAAAAGGGTTAAGTGTGGGAATTAAAGAAAAAGACCTAAAACCTTTACTCTGTGTTAAAATTTCATAATTAGGTCACAAAATGAGATATTCTGAAAGCAAAGTACAAATGATGATCCATGCGTCAATTGAACACAAATAAGTTTGAAAGGTCAAATCAAAAGTATAATTAATGTCTTAAATGTTCAATTAAGCACATATAAAAATTTGAAGGCAATTGAACATCATTTAGGCTATGAAATAGGTAGTTTACACTTAGGTCCTTCATGCATTACACTCTTGCCTTTAAAAAAACTCCTCTTTAGACCTACTTGTAAGCCGCAGGGACCCTTTTGAAAGGCTGCAGGGTCCTTCCCGTTGTAATTCTTTTCACTTATGGGCCTGCACGTAAATCTTCTACCCCTTCGCGCAAGGGTCTGTATGCAATTTTCCCGTTATTTCAGAGAATGGCTTGCTGCTCTTGGCAAGCACTATAGTGCGTGAAGAACACGACCAATCTCAGCCGTCCATTGCTTTTCATGATTCTGATCTGCGGTTAGATTTGAATGGAAGCTTCGCGCGATTCGGCACGTGCGATCACCCCTTTCCCCAGATCTCATCTAACGGTCAGATTTTGAGTATAGCTCACCGCGCGCTCCGCTCCTCTCATCCTCGCCACCGGTTGCCTTTTGATTATCCTCACCTGCGTGGTGATCTCAGCCACTGAGTATGTTACTTAAGCACCTCAGTGGTGTCGCGCGCAAGGGATCGCTCCCTCCTACACCTCTTAGCGATCGTTCGTCCACTCCAGTTCCTCCTCCCCATCAAGTCTCTGATTTCACAGCCACCGGCTGTGAAATCATCACCTTCTCTCGACCTCCTCATCGCTAAGGACTTCGTAGCACCTGAGGACGACCCTGGAGCCTCACTAGCAGACTCTTCCCTCCACTGGAGTCATCTTGCTCCCTTCTTCCTCCTTAGCTACCGGCTAAGGACCCATAGGTCCCATTCTTCCTGTTAGAATAGATTTATAATTCTGTAGATTAGTTGTAGCTGTAGTTTTGTAGGTTTAGAGTAGAATTAATGTAATTAGTAATGTTTAATTTTGCTGTAGGATAAAGTAGCTGGAGTAGTAGAATTAGGCTTTAATTTCCCCCCTCATCTCCTCTGATTATTCCAGATCAGAGGGGAAGATTTCATATAGCCATGTTTTCAAATTCTCTCCCTCTCAATACTTTCATATCCAGTTCTGATTTTCCAAGACCTGTTTTTCACTTTCCACCCATACACTCTGACCCAATTTCAGATTTGATTGGTTTTCAACCTCAGATCTGAAATTGGCGTCAAAAAGCACTTAAGGGACTTCCTATTCACCTCACTCTTTGTCACAAAAGCCCCTGGTTTGAGTTGAAATTTTCAGTTTGTCAGATTTCTCCTTAATTTGGATTTCAAGGATTTTTCCTTCAATTTGGTTTTAACTGTTTGATCTAACAAATTGAATGAAGTCTGATTTGAGTTTATTGTTGGTAAGGAATCTGAGAGGTTTTCTGGTGACAGAAGCCATCTCAGAAGAGCCATATATAGATCTGATTTGATAAAGTTTTGAATGCATTGAATGCAAGTCAAAACTAAGGAGAATCACTGTAGTGATTTGAAGTTTAATCTTGCATTCATGAGTTTGTTTTGAATAGATGTTTTGGTGATTTCCTAACCTAAGGAGTTCTCAATACTCCTTAAGGTTTCAGAAATTGGGATTTGAACTAAGGACTTTAATTGATTGAATTAACTCTTTCTTCATGCTGTTTATAGCATTAGGAAGAGTTAAATTAGTGACGTTTGTGGATTTAATCTGAAGTGAAGTTTTTGATAAGGGTTTTTGCATTTGAATTGGGATATTTAGTGATTTTAGTGAGAAATGAAACCCTTGTCAGATGGGGATTGAGGGAGTTTTTCTTTTTCGGTTTGGAATTTTGATTCTAATCCCAGTGGTCACAGGAAAGTGCTGCATCTTGTAGCTACATTTTTATTCTCTTCCAGCTCAGATTTCATCCCAAATGGACTAATTGCAGCAACAGTTAGACCATCTAGAATCTGATCTGAGCTGCTACAGGGGTGGTATGAAAAGTCCATGTTGCTGCTACTATCTGATTGCTCTAAGTTGTAGCAGATATATTCTAATGTAAAACCCTGTTGACTATGTTTTGAACATAGGTGACATATGATTGTATTTCATTCCCTGTGTATACAAACTTTCTTGTTTAAATAACTGAACTTTAATTTTTGTGTATGCTTGTTTTATCTTTCTCAATTGTTGTCAGCTAGTTTAGTTAAAAATAACCATCCAAACATGATTTAAAATGGGAAACTTAACTAAGGAATGTATTAAGGTGGGTAAACACATCCTAAATTTCATACTGTATAGAAAGAAGGAATTCATGAAACATGACAAAAAGGGTTAAAACTTTATAAGACAGTAAAATATGCCTCTTTCTCTCCTTGGTCAACTCTTCCCTTCTTATCTCCTATTTCTGTAAGATCTGTAACAACAGTAAAAAGTAAAATAAAACACCCAAAAAGACCAAAAAAAAAAAAAAAAATATATATATAGATATATATATATACATATATATTACTTTGTATATTAAGTATACTCATATAGACATAAGCTATATACTAGGCTATATATGTAAATAGATAGTATATATATATATATATACTGTATAACTAACTATGTACATATATTGTATACTGTAAATTAGGTTTTTGATTTAGTTTAGACAGTATCTAAAATAATTATATAACTATTTAATAAATTAAACTAATTTATATGTAGTATTAAACCAACTAGATCAGTAGATAGTATAATTAAGGAAATTAAACTATAAAACTGTATATATCTATGCATATGTAGATTGTAAGTAAATAAAATCCTTTATCTTAATTTATTCCTTTATACATAATAAATAATGAATTTATTAAGTTTATAGCTAAGTTGTTAAATTAAATTAGTTAAATTAGTAATTTAGAATTATAATTAAGTTAATTGAATCTGTATACTAAGACTAATATACTTTAAGTAATTTAAGCTAATTTAAATATATTTATACTTGATTATATTAGTTTAACTTAATTTATAAGCAAAACAGTCAAAACGGCTATTTAAATGTAAATAACACAGAAATTAATTCGGAAAAATATAATAAAAATGTCTATAAAATACTTATACACGTATTCTAACTCTTTATGAGGTCAATTAGATCATTTAGTAGCTAATTTATAAGTAATTAACCAATAAAACACCAAAATCAGTGCGTAAAAATAGTTTACTTTAGTGAATTTATTTATATAGTAAATCTAATTAAAATTTCAAATTAATTGAACAATTGTATAGTATTATGTAAATACTTTATTTTTCATAATTTATTTTTATTTTTAAATAAATTATGGCCCTCGAATTGAGGGCCAAATTCTCCTTCAGCCTACAGTTGCACACATTTCTCAGCATAGATGTGGCGCTCGAATAGCGCCACATCGTGCGCTGTAAAATGCACGCAGCGATATTTAATGGATTTGTTAATAGGCAGTATAGTCGTCACGGGCGTCGGGCGCCCGAAACAACATATACTTCATACCATTGAGCATATACTGAGCCTATTCTGAGCATATTCTGTGGGGCCGGGGGCCCAGGGAGAGATGTCTGTGTCCGTGGGTTGAGAAAGCCCTGAGCTGAGTTATCAAACACGTAATTAAGCAGCCTAATGAGAATTAGGGCGCGTTTAGTAGAGGTTTGTTCCCACCCTCTGGGTGCTGTGTATCCCTCGAAAAGCACACCCGTAAATTAAACACATTTTTAATTAATTAAAGAGAGCTAATGACGATAGTTCAATGCCTCTCAACCACGGTGTGTTAAACTTACTAAGGCAGAGTTAAAACAAAGAAGATGAAGAACAACTGAAGAAGATTAGTGTGAAGTAGTAGAGAGGGAGAGAAGATGTATATACGAAGGTAAATACAAATACAAGAGAAATATAAATATATATATATGTATACGTAGTATAGCCAATTACTTTTATGTAAATAAACTCATAAATTTACTAACAGAATAAAACGTCACCATAATCGTCGCTACAGACCCTAGTTTCCCTCCTTATGTTTGTATATAGTGTTTTCTGGGATCTAGCGACGCTTTTATCTATCACTATAACTATTGTATGTGTTACTGTAGGTATCAGACTAGTAAGTTAACTTAATATGCTATGTAGTCTTAGTTGATAGTATACTTTCATGTAAGTATTAATACTATAACTTGAAAAGAGATAGTTTAAAATATAGTGATGAATTGTTTGGTGCTTGTTTATAGTTAGTTTTTGCAAGCATTGCAATTAATTCTTTGTGAGTAGGCAAACCATGTCTACATTCATTCATTCTTTATTAGATGTAAAGCTTCTTTTTGGAATTAGAGGATAATTTTGACATCAAAGAGCGATGTAATTCAATAATTGCCTCCCAGTAAACGACTTGGAATAAAACCAGTAAAAATTAGATAAGTAAATAATAATGGTTATAATGACTGGTATCCCATACAACTCACTACAATGACACTAATGGTGTTTCAAATCACAACAAATCTCAACAAACCTAATTACTGCCATTACCACATCATCTACCACCATTGCATTTTAGCATGCATTAACCAATTGAAATTGAAGAAGGGTTTGTTGGGCTTAGAAGAAAACTTGTATTCTCTCAAAATCCGGAGATTGGTTGAATTGGTATTTCAGCGAAATCTTAAAATTCATACTACTTAAGGATGAACTCTAAAAATCATTCACCAATTAAAAACTTCAATTCGGGGAGATTTTCCCGTTGTATGCTTGTTTTACACACTCTAAAAATCAATCACTTGGGCATTACCCGTAAACAACGTCCTTTACATTCCAAAAGTACTTGACCCTAAGCCTCTAACTAAAATTGGTAGTAACTTGACCTTTCTTAAGGATTAGAGGTCTAACTACCTGCATGTAGCATCTATGTGTTGGTGAGGGTTTCCGCGTGCTATCGGGTGTCTAAAATTGGGGCAAACAGCCTTTCAATCTGGCCCGGTGGTTCTGCGGTGCTCGCATTCGGTTCCGTTGTTCGTGATAGTAGGTAACTTAGATCTTTAGGTCTAAGGGCACACTGTAGAGGTTAGGAATGTACCTTTGTGGCGTCATTTCTCTTGTCTCTTTTCCCTTCTCATCTCCCCAATTCTTCCTGCGGTAGTGCATGTTTAGGAGGAGGTCACAAAACCCTGAACTGATTGAATTGCCTGATAAATCTAGAAAAGAAGCCGAATCGTCCTCCTCCTCCACAAACATGGCTGCACGCCCACCCCCAAATCCCGAGGTAGGAAACCGCACTCAGAACCCACCAGGTGGTGGAGCCTTAGATCCCATAACCCGCCTCCAAGCCCAAATGGAAATGTATAATGAGCAAATGGAAGCCATTCAGGAAACATTGGAGGAAATGCAGAACCCTCTCGAACGGGAGGAGCCTAGGTCTCTTAGCTCATATCAGAATCCTGCGGCTGCAGAGACCATAGGACAAATTCGGGTCCCCATGGGCAGGGACGACTTTGAATTGAAACCAAACATAATTGGCCTAATAAACTTTCACTTTCATGGTCTTGCAAGTGAAGATCCGTTTCTCCACTTGGAAGACTTAACCCGATTAGCTGAAACTGTTAAACCAAGAAATGTCGGGTTACCTATAGTCCTCATGAAAATGTTCCCGTTTCATTGCAAGATAAAGCATCGCAGTGATTAAGCAACCTTGGGAGAACCATCCACTCTTGGGAAGAGATGCGAACAGCATTTCTCAAGAAGTTTTTCCTAATCGGGCGAACCAATGCGCTTCGCCATGCTATCACCTCTGTTACGCAACAAAATGGCGAACAATTTCATGAGGAGTGGGAGAGGTATAACGACCTCCTTAGGAAGTGTCCGCACCACGGTTTGCCCAAGTGGCATATAGCCCAGATTTTCTACTTTGGGCTAAATGAAACTTTGAACCAGATTGCAGACGCTTCCTGCGGAGGGAATTTTATGAATAAAGACGAGAATGGAGCATTTGAACTGTTTGAAAATATGAGTGAATGCTCAATAAACAATGCTTCCATTGTCGCCTTTAATCGTACCAGCTAGCCTCGAAATATCCACGAAGTTGACACAGGACCCTCCCATTCATCCACTGATCTCAGCCTTATAGCACAAAAACTGGATGAAGTCTCCGTCGTGCACAAGAAGCTAGACGAGGTTCTGGCCAACCCTGCCCGATCTCTGGCAAGCGCCACCTCTTCACCACTTCATCACAATCCAAATTCTTCCAACACCAGGCTTATCCCGAGAAACCCCGTAAGACCTTCCTTATCGAGTGTTGCGCCGAGCGACTCGGTAAGTCATGTGGAACTGGCTTCTGCGAGCCAGTATTTTGACACGGAGGACCAAGCCTCCGTGTGCTCGGATGCGTATTTACATGCGGACACGTCTTTTGGCATAGAAGACGCTTACGCCCTGGGTAACAACCCGTTCTCTACCACGTATAACCCAGGGTGGCAAAATCATCCAAATTTCTCATGGTCCAACAACCCGCAGCGCCAAAACCCCGTGGGTGGACCAATGCGACCGTCCGCACCCGTTATCCCAAGGGCCTAGTCTAATCCTATGGCGAATCCGCCATCAGGCCCTTGCGTACCACAAATAGAACACGCATCAAGTCCTCTTGACAAATTGATGCGAATGATGACGGATATGTCAAAGCGCCATGAAGAGAACATGACCTCTCTTCAGCACCAATTGGCGCAGCAGAATGCTGAGATCAGTCAACTACGCATGGTGACTCGATCTCAGGGCACTCTTTCCGCCCAACTTGTCCCAAACCAGTGAAATTTCGTACCTTGTGGTCCTAAACCACAGCTACGACCTTCTCAAGGCATGTTAATCAGATTCTGCAAGCTCCGAGCATTCCACCAGGATTTCAGGCTAATCCCGTTGCAGCACTGCACTCTTATGTCCCTATTGCGAACCCTCCACCGTATTATCCCACTGGACCCGCATCATCCAATGCTATCACTACGAGGAGCGGTAAGTAGACCGTTGATCCGCCTCGACCTGATCCTGGCCCGCCTTCTTCTTCATCTCCCTTTCATTCAGGTTGCGCACTGCATTCGCGAGAGGACGATACACCCAAATTGTTACCAGAATCAGTCCCATTCCCTAAGGCTCTACTGAGGGAGCCAAAAGGCAAAAAGAAAGATACGCAGGCCTTTGATAACCTGCGTAATTTGTTCAGGGATGTAGAAGTCAAGGTACCCCTGCTCGAGGCTATCGACCACATACCTACTGTCGCCCGATTTTTCAAAGATTACACAACACCCAGGCGACAGTCAAAGAAAACCAAGAATCCGGTGGTTCTCTCACCTCATGCTGGTTGTGCTATACTGTCAAATCTATCACCGAAGCAGAAAGATCCGGCCACACCACTTATTTCCTGTAGCATCCAAGGCTGCAATTTTAACCGTGCCTTGCTTGATCTAGGATCTTCCATAAACCTTATACCGACCATCATGCTCGAAAAATTTTCCTTGGGAAATCTGAAACCCACCCCTGTCACGTTACAGTTGGCAGATCGTTCTGTCAAAATCCCGAAGGGTGTGGTGGAAGACGTGGTGGTTAGGGTCAACAGTCTCTGTTTTCCTGTTGGCTTTCTTGTTTTAGATATGGAAGTTCCTAGCTCACTTTCTGATTGTCTGATCGTCCTTGGTCGACCTTTCTTGGCCACAGCCCGCGCCCTTATCGACTGCGAGTCGGGATGTATTGAGATTGCCGTTGGATCTGAAAAGCTCAAGCTTAACATCTTCAAGGCAGCCAAGAACTTTGATTGCAATTGTATCGAGGATGACACGTCTGACGAGGACATGGCCGTCAGCGCATGTATCGGACCAATTGGGACCTATTCTGACTGCTGCGGATTACCTGAAAACAGTGACGATTGCCTGACCAACTCATATTGTGACATTCCCCAATCCCTCCCTATTCCCGTACCTTCTCCTGACCAGACTTCTCACAAGGTTTTGTCCGCTTCCCATACCTCGTGGTCTGAGTCAGATCCGGGCTACTCACCGCCGGTCCACACTCTTGAAGATCGGATTGCCCTTTCTTTCCCGCCAAATCAGGCGGATTTGCAATTCCACACTGGGACCTTGAGCCCATATCCTACTCACTGGGGATTTTCCCTTTTGGATCCATCTATCCAAAGAGCTCCTCTTCTTGGCCAATCTAAGGGCCAACTTCTTCCCGACTTGTTCTCCGACCCGCCTGGGACACTCTCGTCCCATGAAATGCCAGACCTTTCACCATCCACCATCACTTTTCATGCCGCTATCACGATCTCTTCACTTTTCACTTCACCACCCACCATTCACCGACCCTACCACCCTGCTGTATACCCTGCACCTCAACTCTCGTTACTCGATCTTTTATCCTTTCTCTACCTTTCCCTGCATGCATATGAGGACATAGCATTGTTTGGCATGGGGGGGTGGATAGGCATCCATAGGATCTGGGTATTTTATGGTATCATGCAGTTTCCACCTATTTATAAATATGTAAGAAAAAGAAAAAGAAAAAAAAAATATACATATATATATAATAATAATAAATGGTGTTTAGTAATGATCTGAAAGCTGAAATAAAAATACAAAAAGTGTTTATGGATATTCAACCTCTGTTTTGAAGACTTTCCAGGCCACAAAAACTTGATTTGCTCAGGCTCGGGCTTAATTCACTTGAGCATTGACAAAATAGATCAGAATCTCTCTTAACTAAGGATGTATTCTTGTACTTGAGACACCAGTACAGGATTTACTTGAGAGCTTAAGTAAACTTGGTTCACACTACACATATCAGGAAAGACCAGGTGAACATAAGATCCAACCCTAGTGTTCATTAGGGAAGGTGGAGTCCTTACCTGTGCACGCAGGTAGACTTTTTATCCTAGGCTTTAGTCTTGTGTTTAGGAGCGACTCTTTCCACCAAGAAAGAACTCTCCCACCAAAAAGAAAAGTGTGCTTCTCCAATTAATGTTGTAAGAGATATACTGACATGTGTTTCAAAAAAAAAAAATGCAAATAAGTCAGTATATCTCGTAAATGTCTGTAAAGTCTCTACCCTAAAAAAAAAAAAGTTCTTCAGGGCAAGTCGCAAATACCCTGTTTTCCTTTAGGGCACAAATATCAGAAAAGGGGAGTTGAGTTTTCCGTCATCTTCTTTAGAGTCAATCTGAAAACACAAGCTAAAACTGGGACCAACCTTTATTTAAAAATTTGTGAAACCCTGGGCTTGAGTCTTAATGTTCATCTGGTCAGTCTTGATCCTTCACTAAGCACAAGCCAAAATCTCTTGAGTTCTCGAGTACGGCAAAAACCTCCTTGGTCCTGGAAATTATACTTAAGGTTTAAATATCAAGAGTCCTGGTTAGTCAAAAGATGATCTATGTCATGTGAGACTTAAAGTATTGGTAGTCTTCTCTACAATTGGTTCTCACAATATCCGACAAAAAACACACCTATGTTGCCTCGGAAGAAAATCATCAGCTTAAGGTCATTTCTAAATACTACAAAAAAATGTTTTGCTAGGGACTAGCAAAAGATATGCATGAGGGTATGATTGATCGGCAAAAATACACCTGTAATTGTGTCGTCTTGTGCTATTTCCTAGCATTACCAATTCATATTAGGTTTCCATAGTCTCATTTGTAAATATAGACGCATGCATGCATTTAATTGAGAGGGGAGGAGAGTGAAATAAGTGGCCTCGCAATTCACATTTTCCTTAAGTGCTACTTCGCAAAATTTCCATCTTCATTTCTTTATTTCTTGATTTTTTTAACTCTTCCTGCGGCTGCATGGAGCAACTTCTTCTCCTCGCGCCATTCCCTGCTCAAGCCCTTTCCCTACGCCAGCCTCTCCCTGCCAAGGCGGTGCATGAGCCATGCACAGCCAGGGCATGGCTGTGCATGGCTTTCTTCTATAAAAAGACCACGACTTCTTCATCAGCTGCCTGGTCCCAGCCAAAAAAACCTGCAGCTTCTTCTTCTCCAGGCCACCATCCTCTCCTCCCTCTCCCTCCATACGCCGGCCCTCCTCGGAGAGACGCGACGGACAAGAGCAACTCAGGTGGTGCACAACCACCACCGTGAGTCCACCACCGCCTAGCTCACCATAGAGTCGGTGGGCATGGTGGCTCTTCCCTGATTTCTTCGTTTCCAGCCATTCCAGCCATTGGAGCGGTAGCTTCAAGCTTGAAGCTCAAAGCTTCTCATGTCCTGTAGCAGCGGCAAGAAGGCAGCAGCAGCCGCCGAGCCTCTTTCCGCGCAAGCCTGTAGGCCGCCCTCGCCTTCCGCGCGCACCTGCAGGTGCCTTCGCCTCCCGCTTCTCCACGCACTTTGTTGCGAGCTTCTCCGCGCTTGCAACCGGCGGCGCAGACCTTCCTCCTCACGCGCCAGCTCGCGCGCGCCAGCCGCGAGCTGGCTGCACTCACAGAACCGCTCGTACCCGATCACGCGACGCGGCCTTACACTGTAGCCACTATTCACTCCAGTCTGCGCGACACTGTGGCTACAGTGGGGTGACCGGTGAGCTTCTCACTTAACCGGTCACTCGGCGCGCCGCTACCGTCGATCGCTCCCGCACGTGTCTCACCCCACGTCGCACACACCCGCCCGCGCGTCTGCGTCGCCCGTACCCATCTACGTCGAGCACACCCATTTGCGTCGCCCGCTCCCTTCGCGCGCGCCTGCGAGTGCCCGCTCCAGCCTTCACGTAGCACGGTGCACCGCGTCTCCTCTCCGCACCCCTCGCCCTCTGCGCGTGCGCGTGGAGACCTCCAGACGACGCCCACTGGTCAGCAGATGCCTTAAAACCTTCGGCCTTCACTCCAACAGGACGCACGTGGCTGTCCTCTCTCTCTCGCTCTCTCTCTCTCTCTCTCTGACAACACTCTCTCACTCTCTTCACCGACGCTTACACACACATACACTCACACTTCCACACACACACACACCTATACACTATTATATACATATATATATAAATATATGTATACATATATATTGATATATATATACACATATTTATATACATACATACATACATATATATATACTTATATTTATACATAGAGGTACTATATTTATACATATAGTAGTACCTATATAGTTATGTATTAGTATACATACATACATACATATATATATATATATACTTATATCTATATATATATAGTTTCATTTATATAACTAAGTATTAGTATACATATATATATATACAGATATCTATATACTTATATATATATATACATATCTATATACATATATCTATATAGTTATATATATATATATACATATATATTTACATATATACATATATCTATACATATATTAGTACTTATATAAATATGTATTAGTCCATATACATACATATATATACACATATATATCTATAACTATATATACATACATATACATATATATATATCTATCTATCTATACATATACTTACATTTATATTTACATACCTATATATATATATACATATACATATATATATACATATATATACCTATATATTTATAACCATATATACATATAGATATATTTACATATATACATATATTTATTTTCACATTATTTACCATACGTTGTATCTCGGGAATATCTGCACCAGTTGCTGATATTCCCCGATACTCGCGTACAAAAAGCGTGGTCGCACACATCTTCCACCATCCATCCTACACTCCACGTGGCACCTCGTCCTGTCGGTTGCGTCTTTCTAGATGACGACCGACTCGACACCGTACTACACTCCATCTCCATCTCCACCCCCACCCCTTTATACATATATAATATATACATATATATATATACACTATATTTACTTTATTTCTATTTCGCTTTCCTGTTAGTAAAAAGATAAAAAAAATATATAAAAGAGAAAAGATAATCCTTGACTTGCAGGTACCCCGTCTTGCGAATAGCAAGACCCATTTTGGATCCCTATTTTGGCTCAAAGCCAAGAATCCAATTTTGAGGGTGTGCCTCAAGGACAAAGATTACCAGAAAAAAAATCTATATAGAAAAATACCAAAAATACAATAAATGAACGGAAGAGACTTGTTGTAGGAAAGGCGTAGAAACTTGACTTGTAACCTCACTTCCCTGAGTTCGACCCTGGGCCTAAAAGTGACCAAGATAAAATCAAGTTGGCCAGGTTAAAAAATTTTTGTAAAGAGATGATTAGGTCCGATTTAGGTTAACCACTATACACACTTCAACGATAAAATCATCATATTAACAACCTATTCAGGTCCGACACCACCTCCTACCGTTGGATTCTGAAGTGTTTAGAACTTAAGATCAAAGGTTTTATATCTCCAAAGAGGGGGATATCTTGTCACGGATTTTTAAGGGTAGTTAAGAAGCACCGCGAAAGTACAGCTTCAAAGGAAGGCTTAGGCCTACTTGCATCCCTTGATCTTTCGTCTTTGGAGTTGCTCTACCATTTGAGCTTTAGGGAAGAATACCTAAGCTCCAACTAGGTCTTTTTAGGCGTATCGTAGGTCAACAAGTAGGCGCGTAACTATTTGGATAACTTGATTTGTCACCTACAAGTGGACTTAAATCTCAAATGCCTAACTTATTAAAGACCTAAAAAATCCTCTGATTTGTGTTTGCTTGGGAAATCTGATTCTGGTGTGAGTTAGAATGGACCACCTTGACTTCCATCCTTTCACATCTTGCCCACACCCTTACCCCCACTCTGCAATCTTCGATCCCATACGTCGAGATGGTCCATTCTTTGATGGACACAATGACAACCATTAGGATCCTTTTCACTCCTATTATAGGAGTATTGGCCTAGTTAAGCCCTAAATCAATGAGCAGAACTTAGGAGCGAGATTTGCCTTGCCCAATATCCCACACACCATAGAAATACCCAACCCACCCTCCCTAAATGATTGTAATAGTTGGATAGAAACTCCTAGGAACTATTAGCCTGAGCCTGACTTCTCTCCTGATAGTAATGATGACCTTTCCTCCTTGAAGATGGAAATATAGAAAATGCAAGATGAAATGATTGAATTGTTAGGAGAATCTTTGAAAGCAAGCCAACAAGAAAAAGAAGAAATTAGCCACCCAATCCACCCCATTGAGGATGAAATGCACCCCTCTACACTAGATGCATCTCCTGTGGGAGTGCCACACCCAAAGTTGGAGGGAAATTTTGGGGATTATGTAAGGGAGAATAGCTACTTTTCGAGGATTGATTTTGAAACCTCCTCGCTAGATGACACTTCCTTGAGAGGTCCACACCTTAAGTGGGAGGAGGATATGCATGAAAGTAGCTATACATGGGATAAAGAAAGGTGGAAACCCGAGGAAGATGATGATTTGGTTGAGTATCCACCTGAATTATATTGGAGTCAAAAGAAGGGAATGATGGTACCATTGGAAAACCTCGACCCAGATGATAGTATTTTCATCACATTTGATGAAGTAGGTCGAAGTCATGTTGTTAATCCCGCCCTCCCTTTTGATCACGAGATGGAACTCAAGCCCACCCTTAGGGAACTTAACCCCCAAGAAATTCACCTTTCTGAGGAGTCTGAAGTTACCAGTGTAAACCATTTACCCCAGATAGAGTGCCCTAGGGGATCTGCTGAGATTTTAGATGATTCTACACCTCGGGTACATGATGAATTGTATGATGAGGAAAAGGATGAATTATATGAGGAACCTACATTCAAGATTTGGAATGACACTAAGGGTGATTATGTTTTATTTAAAGAATTAGCCCCCGAGGATGTCACAAAGTTGACCAAATTAGGTTTTCTTAGCACACCTATTGATGATATCTCTCCTCATCACGAAATAATGGAAAACATGGAAGCAACCTCTGAGATTTATATGGATTCACGTATAGACTTTGGGGAGGATTTGAGTAAAGAACAAGAACCCGAGGATGACATTGATAGGATAATCCCTAGATCTATTGCTTCCAGCCTGTCTTCATTTGATTTGGAGTCATCCTCTGATTCACCTATGTCTGAAGGCGAAATGTTGACTCCATACATTGAAATGATCATTGATGAAGTGTAGGCAGATACTTCTGATAGTGCGAAATGCTAGGGATGCAATTGAGGAATTGGAAATATTGTTAGGGATGGACGCCGAGCCAACTAAACCCATCTTAGATCTTATGACCATCCTGCAACATCGAAACTTGGATACCCTAGATGATCCTTGGCTTAAAGACATGCTCACTATTATTTTGATCGGGGGGCTTAATAGACCAATATCTCTTGTAATGGAGTACTGGGTATGGATTGTTGCTTTCTATGGTCAGTCCATCACCCTAGGGGTTTATCTTTGCACCATTCCTTCCCCATTTCTTTTGGAGGATCCTTGTCATCCTTCCCTTATCCCTTTGGAGGTTGTTATGCCTATTTATCCTTTAGAACCTCCTCTGGTGACCTGGGAAGATTTCATTCTCATCTTGGTTGGGCGAGCATTTACTATTGGGATTCATCATCAGCTAATCAACATTCTAGGTTGCCTGTTTTATAGGCCAGCATTACTTTGCTCACTTTTAGGGCCTATTTCTACAATCTTTGAACCAGATTTGTAGATTGTTTGGCTACTCTGCTGCTGGCAAAATAACGTTAGCCCATCTCTGACCCAGGTAATATCCTTCTATGCAATGGGGACATTGCAGATTTTAGGCATGAGGGGGTGTAATTGGGAATATACATAGCATTTATACATAGTGCATTCATGCATTTAGTTAAAGCATTCTGCATTGCATACATTTGCATTGAAAAAAAAAAAACACAAAAAAAAAAATTTGCATTGAGCTTAACTGGCTGGGTCCTGCATTCTTAGGCAGACCAGAGGTTTAGGTTAGACTAAGTTGACTCTAGGTGTCTAAATTTAGAAGCTAAGTTGAGCCACTAGCTTTAGACCTTTAGGATCCTTTGTGGACTTGAAAACTTAAGTAGGAGTTAAGTTGTGGATCATTCCTCAAGAGGTTGAGAAAGGAAAGCTAGGGATTGAGTTAAAGGCTGGGTAGTACCTGGAGTCTTGCTCTACCTTTTGGTTTACGGATCCTCGTAACCTAAGCATCCACATTTTACACACACTTGGTCTTATGTAAATAGTGATCACCCTAATTCATTTCTTAAAGAAAAGTTGGTTCTCTTAGTTTTGACTTAGGAGAAGCTTGAAAATACAATTTTATTGGAAGAGTTCCTACCACAGGAGAGGTGGAGTATATACTCACCTTGAGGATGCGATGATAATATGTCACCTTTTCGATGCTTGTCTCTTAAGATATCCTTCCTACTGGGACCATGTAAGCGCATTGTGCGGTTCAGGTACCATGGGCGGCCCTATCTCGAAGTGCCAATTGTCACAAGCCTAAATTTGCTTAAGAAATCCATGGGCGATACTATCTCGATGTGTTGATTGCTAGGAGTTCTTGGGTTCGCTATGTGCGGTGCTCTCTTGAAGCATTGAAAGTCAGGCACCCTTCGAGGTTCGGTGATGGGAACAGTGAATTCGACATAGATCGTGTTGATGGATGATCCAAAGTTAAACTTAGAGGAATCAAACAAAAATATATTACAAAAAAAAATACTTGCTTTCTAGGTTGGCAATCATACCAACCTCAAATAACTCAGACCAATGCACATGCACGGATGCTTTAATCTTTGGGACAAATAAACCTTAGGGTAGAGTTAGAAATCAGGGAAACTTGTGCCTGCAACTTGTCTTTAGCTGAACTAGTCTGTAACTTAGCAACTACTTGGGAATCTTAGGTCTAAAGTCTGAACTTAACATGTGTCTAAAGGAAGATTGATTGGTTTGGCTAGTCTACTTAGAGTGCTAGGTTATTGCTTAGATTTAGTAGGGGCTAGCAAAAACTAGGCATGGGGTTATTTGATTAGCCCATATTTGTGGGCTATTTAAGTATTTAAGTGCCTAGACATTAAGTTAATTTTAACATTTAGATAGCATACATTAGGACGTAAATAAATTAATTCATATTTTTAGCTTAAGTGCATAATTCATGTGTGGCATCCATATCTAAATGCATTTGGAATTAACCTAGAATTGCATGCATTTGATTAGTTAATTAATTAGGTGCATTACATACATTATTTTAATTAACATAGAAGTTAAGGAGTTATGTATAAATGATCCTAATTATTTTATTATTCTTTTTTTTCCCTTCTGCAGGATTGGCTCTGCCTCTCCTGCTCCAGCTATACCTCCTTAATGGCTGTGAGAAGCGGATCTGCTCCCACCTATCCATTTCAAATCCTTGCACACGGCTACAAGAGAGGGGTAGCTACTACTGTGCTTGGGGAGACACCGCCCCACTCCACCATCGTGTACTCCACTCCACCACCGTGGTCTCCAAGGCTGAGCTCCACCACACCGTGGGCCCGCAAGGTGACAGCTTGCCATGCCAAACCAGTGGAATCGTGCCAACACCATGAGCGTGTGTCCCCGATGGCCATGCTTCCATCACCGTGCCTCACCAGAATCAACATCACCACCCTCACCGCCATCACCAGCAACCACAACCGCAGCCGCTGCAACTCCTTGCCCTGCATTTTCATCTCCTCCGTCAGTTAAGACATCCGGGAAGTTTCCTGGACATCTGAAGCTCGGCCCCATATCTTCTTCTTTTCCTTCTTCTTCCTCTGTATTTAGAACAAAACCATCCCTGCATCCTTCTCGCTGCACCTCCGCCTTGTAGACGTAGCAGCGCACAACCTCCTGCGCGCGCTCCCTCACCATCCCCACGTGACCGCCCTCCAGCTCCACTGTGGCAGGCACGCGCATGCCCTTGGTGCATGCACCAACCTCCACGCTCAGCCGTTAGCGCTCGCCCACCAGCGCCCCTCAGTGCACCCACTCGCCTCCAGATCGCATGCCCGCACTCCCTGCAACGCTCCGTCAATGCTCGCAGCAGCGATCGCACGTCCTCCCACCCACCGGCCCTCGCCTTTAGCCCGTACACGTAGAGCGCGTGCTATAGCAGTCGCTCCTCTCACCCACGGTGCGCGTCCTCCAGCACCTCCAATGGCCACGCACTTCAACTGCAGCACCAACTTGCCGTCGGCTTCTGCTCCGCCGTTCAGCCAAGTTTGATCATCCCAGTCCACGCTGCCACTGCTAAAGCAAAGGCCTTGACCCCACGCACATTCCCCAAGCTTCTGGTCGCCGATGATCTCTCCTCCCTCGTTCACCAGCCGCTGCAACAAATCCTTTGTTTTGAAGTTAATTAAAATTTACATTTTTTGCCTTTGAGGGGGAAGGTATTTTTAGTTAATAATATTCTATTCAGTTGATTTTATGAGCATCTCCCTCTTTTTTTGCATAACTACAATATCTGCATGATAATGTCTTATTATCTCAATTGAAAAGAGATTTTGATATGATTTCTTGAGGAAACTAAACGTGAACATATGTTTTTAACTAGTGCAAGTTTAAATATGTCATTGCCTCCCTGTGGATATGACCCACTCTCCTGTGAGTGGTTTAATTTTAATTCTAACTATTTTGATTAGTCGATTTTCCACCACTTAGAAATACAATGGCAAATCTTCTTAATCATCATTTTCAAAGCGAAAATCGACTCGTCCGCAAGCATTTAGGGTTTTACATGCATCTCAAGTAAATAATGTAGCTCAAGTATACTCATTTGTTCCTGCCCTAGGGTTCATTCTCATCCTAGGGTTTTACTTGTATCTCAAGTATATAGTGTAGCTCAAACCATACTCATTTATTCTTGCCCTAGGGTTCATTCTCATCCTAGGGTTCATTCAAGTTATTCTAAACATGCAGTTTATTTGTTTAAATCATAATATTAATGTAAACCACTCTATTGGAAAACATAGGAGGAATGGGGGCTCAGATTGTAGATCCTGTCGCTTCCGTGGGTTCCATGTATTCGACTAGTTGGAGACCTATACAATTGACCAACCACATCAAACAAGTCCAAAATCGTATACAAGTGACAACGGTATCTCGTTTGCGGAAATCCGATTCCGTTTGGACCCTAAATGGGCCAAAAACGTGCTCACTGTCCAAAATCAGACGTCTGGGACTAGCCCCAGATGTCTTAAAGGATGTCAGTACTCACCTTGGGTTTCCTGCGGCTTCCTTGGACGTCTGGGTCCTTCCGCGATCGTCAGAGGGGAGTTCCAAACATTGGACTATACTTTCGGTCATCTGCGAGTGCAATCAGACGTTTGTCGACATGTCCAGATGTCCAAAACACCTCGAAGGGTGCACCCTGCACCTTTCCAACACTCTGCCTTTGCGTACACACGCGTAGAGCTAAAAGCGGTGAAACACAACTCCTGCGGTAAGGCCTGCATGGCCGGGAACTGTGCAGAAGCACGTACCTTGGCACTAGTGTGCTTTCAGACGTCCGGCTTTAGCTCCAGATGTCCCTCTACTATTCCAGACGTCTGGGATGTGCTCTAGACGTCTGATATTGGAAAAATATTCAGTACGTAGAACTCTCACGAGCCTTCTCCTTTGCAGACCCTTCCACACCGCTTGCAGCTACTATGCCAGCAGCTTTAGGAGGTCGTGAAGCTCACCTTCGTGAACTCCTCCTCCTCATACGCATCCTCGACTCCTCCCGCATGAGCTCCTCCAAGCTCCCATGGCTCCCTCGTGAGTTCCTCCCCTCGAGCTCCACCCACGCTCTTGCTCCCCTCTCCTCCTCCGTGTCCCATCTCTCTTCTTCCTCTCCACTCACCGCAGTGGAAGCTGGGAGAAAGGTGGCGACCAACTAGAGGGAAAAGATGGAGGTGGTGGCTGGTGGTGATGGAGAGAGTGGCGTGGGTGTGTGTGGGGGTTTAAATAGGAAAAGGGTTAGGGTTTGGGGTGAGGAGAGGGGGGTGTGTGCGTGTGTGGAAAAAGAAAACAAGGTATAATTCCTCTACTTTCAGACGTCCGACTCTCTATCCAGACGTTTGGACCGACGTCTGATGGCTAATCCAGACATCTTAACCAACCCAAATGGTAGCGGGTCATTTCAGCTATAAATCTGTAGTAAGACAAATCCAAAGACATGGTTTGGAGAAGTAAAGAATAGTCCAATGCTTTAGAGAAAATAGAGTTTTCTACCTTGTTGCCCACTTGTTGAGCCAGCACCACGAGCACAAATGCTTGGAATTTCATTCTCTTACAAAGCTTGGTTGAATTTATGAGCTATAGAAGCTACTCTAGAGGCTGATAACTGAGATTTATGGGAAGCTGAAAGGCTTTGGTAGCTTGGATTTAAGTTAGTACTCTAATGTTGTTTAGTCCTTGCGTATAAATTTTCATGCATATGTTCTATATATAGTTAGTGATGACTAATATTGCTTGACTTATACAATCTTAACTCAAATCTTATTGCATTTTTTTTTCTTCTTGCATTTTACTTTGGACTGGCAAAATTTAGCCATGAGATTGTGATGAACACGTGAATGTTTGTATAAATTATGCTTAGTTTATGTAGTTCTATAGTATTAATTGCATAACTGCATTAGGTTAGCACAGTTTATATATAGGTACATTTATTTAGGAATGCATGCATATTTGATTAATAATATGTCATTGAGTTCAATTATGTTGTAACCAATATTTACTTATTTTCTTCTGGGTAGGCTTAGAATAATAATACTATTATTTTGCAAAATAGATTTTGTAAAACAATGTTGGGAAAAATATGGAGTGCTGATGCAGATGAAGCAATTCAATGATTCACGATCCTCTCTACCTTGAAGATAATATCAAGAAATATTCTCTCAATATAATAAATAATAAGAGATAAGTGGTTAACGATTCAAGGGTAGAGATTTAATCTAAGAAGTAAGATTTAAAAGAGGCCATTGGATAACAGTGTTGAGAAATATCTCTTTATCCTTTCATTTTTCTACATGGATTATTGGTAGACGACTTTTCGTTTAGCGTTATAGTATTTAAGTGGTGGAAAAATCGACTAATCAAAAATAATAAAAATAACCACTCGCAGAAGAGCGGGTCGTGTCCATAGGGAGGCAATGATGCAATCAAGACTTTAATTATTTAATGTTATTTCAGGTAGTGCGAAATCCCTTTTCAAATTGGACTTAAAATGTGAAGGAAAGTAGATTTGTAATAACCTAAAAAGTTAAGGGTGTAAGTGCAGTTTTCCCTCACAGAAATCCTCAAGAAAGTTAGGATGAATTAATGCAGTTTTCACATAATGTGTACTAAAGACAATTAGTACTTAAATCAAGTCCAAAATCAATCTTTAAACTAGCCAATATCAATACCATGCAAGTAGAAAGAACTATGAGTGCTTGAATGCAATTCTGCCATAATATAATAATAATAAAGAAAATCAAATTGGTGGCAATGGCATTGAATGTAATTTCTAATTAAGATAAAAATAGAGCATTTGCTCTCTCTCTTCCTCGCGAGAGAGAGAGGGCACCGCTGGGGTCGATGCAGGGCTCAAGAGGACGGCGACGTCAAGAGCTTTCCGACGGTGGCAGCAGTGGCGACGGAGGTGGCCGGAGGTGGCTGGAGGTGAAGAACGCCGATCTGCTGGAGGGCGGCTGCTGCTGCGGCTGTTCGAGCGGGCGTGCGCGCGCGCTGGTGTGCGGGTAGGGAGCACCTGCAGGTGGCGTGGAGGCGCGTAGGGTGGAGTGTGCCTGCAGCTGGCGGTGGGGCGCGCTAGAGGAGAGGCGCTGGCTTGGGTGCGAGCGCCTGCTGTGGTGTGGGGGCGGTGAAGGCAGGAAGGCGCGCGCACTGGTGTGCGCCTGCAGTGGTTGGAAGATGGCGAGCGGGCAAAGTTGAGGTGCGGGGGATGGCGTGCGGTTGCTCTGCAGCGCGCAAGGAGGATGCGCTGCGGGATGTGCGGGCGCGGTGTTGGGTGCAAGCAGGTGATGGCGCGCGGCTACAGGCGCTAGAAGATGGCCGTGCAGGCTGCAGGGACGCAGCCAGGAGGCTGTGCGGGCTCTGTGGGCGGTGTGGCTTTGCAGGTCTGCAGGCGATGGAGAGGGTGTTGGGGCTGGCGCGCGGTTTCCTACAGCGCGCAAGGAGGATGCGCCGGCGGCGGTGTGCGGGCGGAGAGACTTTTTTCCCGCAAGGGGAAAGAGGACGCAGTGTGGCACAGTGCATGCTTTTCTTTTTTCTTCGGATCACAGGGTTCGCCTTTTCCACGGTGAAGCAGTTCCCCGCGAGGGGGAAAGATTTCCCTTGTGCACGTCGCCTCTTCTCTAAGTCCTCTCTCTCCCTCCGTGCACCAATCCAGGGATTTGCAAATCCCTTTCTATTTTTGGCCGGTGAGCATTGGAGAATATTGCCCCAATGCCCGGCGGGGGAGGGGGGAAAGAATCGCGGCTGGGATGTGTTGGGGAATTTATCCCCCCACCCTTGTCCTTTCTGCCTTTTATTAACTGCATACAAAAATAACAAAATAATTAAGTTATAGAATGTTATAAACTTAAATCATAAGGTGTACAAATATTCTATAACTTAATTGCCATTATTAACACACCTAAACTATACGATTAAATATTCTTAGGCTTAATACCCCCATGCCTAAGATTTGCTAGTCCCTAGCAAAAGTGAATAATAAAAGTAATCAGAAGACTTCTTCTTTTCTTATTTCAAAACTTTAGAAATCCAGACAAATGTGAAGTGCTGATAACCTAGGTAACAGATCCAAGTGAAAGAACCAATTCGCATTGGGAGTTCATAAATCACCCTTGGCAAAAATTTCTGTCGAGATAGGCAACCACTTCCTTCGGGGATAAAGCAGACGATAATCTGTAATTTGACCCTGACGTTTGGCTTAGGTAGGAGATATCAAATTGAATGGATTTGTATTTGGTGGCACACACTTAACTGGTGCTACATATAGTCTAGTACTGCAGACTCTAGCTCTCTAGACTATTAGACAAGTCAACTCTGAGAGAGGCTACACAACTGTGCTCTCTTAATGTTCCTGGGCACTCTCTTTTCTTTCTTTCTGAGATCACGAATCTCGCCAGATTTAGAAATTATACTCACTATTTGGTGGCCTCACATGGCATCCACACTTCAATTCATGTCCTAATAACTCTACAACTAAGTTAGAGTTCTCAACCAGTATTTAGGCGATCAGAAATACTAGAAGGTAGGTATGGGTTATATTTGGTGGAACGCAATAGGTGCTTTGCTGCCTCAGAAATAGTGTTACATCATACACTTGGACCTTTTCTTTTCTTTTTTTTTTGTAATATAACTATTTCTTCTGTTTGTTCTTTCTGTTTGTTCTTTTTCTCTTTTTCTTTCTTCTTCTTTTTTTTTTTTTATAATGTTTTTGTTTCTTTTTCAATCAACACAACACGATACGGACTTTTATTTATGAGGCATTATTAGGGATGATGATGGTCAAGAGGAAGTTATGTGGCTTATTTGGTGGAAGTGCCTATTCTCGGCACCGGGAAGGAATGGATAGGACAGGCGTATTTCTGACCTTTGACACTATTACCCTCCTTTAGCTGAGGACTCTATGAAGGACGGTCGTAACCATCCACCATAATCATAGCTTTATTAAGACTCAATCTCTGTGTATCTGCCTTATTTGGTGACTCTCCGGAATTCACTCAAAATACGCACACAGGAACAGAGAGTGAAAACTACGCCTAACTCTGAAGTATCATCATCTAATTATCCAGAACTTAAGAGTCCTTGCACTAGACTTAGCACACCAGTAATCTCTTTACTTTCTTCTCACAAATATGAGGTAGATCTATTAGAAGATAGTTTGCCTGACTCCCTATGAACTATCCAAGGGTTCAGTAGACTTACAATTGCTCATTGGTTCTCCTCAAGGATCCATTACCAAATCTATGTGCACGTGAAATAAATGCACTGGATTATAAACTTAAGAAATAATTCCAGAAGAAGAACCTCCAATAACAAAGGTATTTTGCTAAGGACTAACCCATTCAGCTCTTTTTTTTTTTTTACTAACCTAAATGCATAAATATTTCCTAAAATGCAGATGCACTCCCCTATGCCTAAATCCTACAATGTCCCCATTGTAAAATTAAAATAGGAGGAGAAAGGAAAGAAATCACCTGATGACCGCTGGGTTGCCTCCCAACAAGCGCTGCATTTTCTGTCAGCAGCCAGACTAAGAAGGAAGCTATAAATCTGGTTCCAAACAAACAATGTTAGGCCCTAAAAATATTCGTAATAGTGCAGGCCTAGAAAACAGGTAACCACGGATGTTGGCGAGCTGATGATGCAATGTAATTCCAAATGCTTGCCAGAAGAAATGAAAACAGAAAGTCTCATTGGCTACCTGGGGAGGTCTAGGAATAAGAAAGAGAATATGAAAAGAGGCCTCCTGAAATGGAATAAGTGGAGGATAACAAGGGTCCTCCAAAGTAGGACGGGTTTTAAAACATATAATCATTATTAGTTCAAACCCTTGAATGGCGAGAGTAAAAGTACAAGCATCAATCCATACTCGCCATTCTACCCTAGGATGTACTGGCCTGATATAGTCTCCAGAAAGAATGTACATGAGTAGAGATCTGAACCAAGGATCAGTTAGGGAGTATAAGGGTTGTTTGTAGTGTTCGAAGGTAATGGTTAAGTCCAATGAAGGCTTAGTTGATGTTTGGTCTAATTCAAACAATGATTTGAATTGTGTACACTCCCTAACAGTAGTAGACAACTTCAAATTATCCCGCCTAGCATTAATGATTGGAGTCATATTTGAATCAAGGGTAGACTCCAAATTAGAACTCTTTGATGGCAGGGTGAAAATGTCAGAATCGTTATCATTCCGCCCATCCCCAAATTTGTTTGGTTCACTGAAAGATTTGTCGGGGTGTATATGTGATTCATTAGGAGTTGGATCAGTATCCTCAATTATTTCTAAAGGAGGATTAGTTTTAATATTTTGGAGGAAGCCTATATCATTGAATTCGTTATTGTTCTTGGGGTATAAATCCTCAAATGACGTGTTTTGTCCCCGAGAGTCTCTCATAGACTTCTCATTTTGTTTGTCTTCCTCTAATATCAACTCCTATTTTGATGGAGGATGACTCTCAAAAGAAAGGAGGAATCTGGATTTAATCATATTATTTCTATCCTCTGGAGCTAAATCCTCAAATGATAAATAATTCTGTTGTGATTCACTCCAGATTTTCAATCCATGTTCCTCTGTTGGGGCATCTTCATCCTCTGAATTAGACTCTTCATAACCTTGAGACCAGAATTGATCATCCTTTATTCCCTTAGGGTCACCTTCATTAGGTGCATTTAAATCCTCAGGATATTGAATGATAGGTGTTGATTCCCTAAGTGGAGGGTCAGGAGTAGGCTCACTAAGAGTAGAATGGGATTCCACCAAATAATCAAGAGGGGAAGTGATAGGAACAATAATCTTCTCTTGCTTTTGACTCCAATATAGTTCAAGTGGATAATCACTATGATTGTTGTCCTCTAGTGGCCGCGTCTCATTGGGAGAGTCTAAGTGATCGCTACATGAAATTGGATCCCTATTGTCATTAAGTACCTCAGAATTATTTTCATGATCATGATCGAATGGGTAGGGATCAGGATTATTGGGAACCATGTAGCTAAGTTGTCTTATTTCTTCATTTAATTGTTGACTATTCCTCAACATCTCTCCCATTGAGTCCATTATTTCCTTTTGTTGTTTTGCACTTCTATCATAAAAGATAAGAGGCTACTATTATCAGGTTGGGGAGGATAGTCAATTTCAGGCTCTAGTTGCCTAGGGGTATCGGTCCAACCTCGATAAGGAAAATCGTGAAGGGTGGGAGGGTTGGGTGTTTGTGTGGAAGTAGGGATTTCAAGATTGGAAAATCCCGCTCCTAGGCTCTGCTCAAAAGTGGGAGTTATCAAGCCAGTACTCCCAGGGTAAGAATGAGAATGATCCCATGAATTATCAATGTACCCATCAAAGGATGGATACGCTCGAAGCATGGGATCCTGATTAAAAGATGGGAAGTATTGACTCTGATAATCTGAATGATAGGAGTAAGAATAATCCATTTCTTTAAGCAAAACAATTTTAACTCTCTTAGGCTTTAGTAAAATTCAGAATATAAGCAGAAAACTTCCTAGAGAGTTCTATTGTCAAAGCAATTGCAAATTCAACGGGATCTATTTTTAGTAGATTGTAGGTCTTAGAGTTATATGTTTAGATGGTGGCCAAACAAGTTTTGCAAAAATTACGCTTCCTAGGCCAACCTTCGTTGATTCCTATAACCTACTCGCAAGGGATGGAAGTCTCGAATCGAGCCCACACACGAGGAACCGAAGTAACTTGGTGGATAGGCTTGTTGATTTCCGACTAACTTCCCTTGTGGTGCAAAAGAGGAGAGGTAGAAATTTATCTAGTGACCTTATGTGTGAGGTGCACAGTGTCTCAAGTGTGCAAGCATACGATCGTGTTTTGATTTTTTGAAATTCTGCAAATAGGATCCTTTTACACACAATTTTCAGTCACAGATTTAAAGTCCAACCTCTTAACAGTCCCAATTTGTTTAAAGTGACCACTGAATTAATTTGATTCAAGCACTTTTGTGGTCTTAGATTTAGGTTCAATGCATATGCATGACAAGTAATTAATGCTCAAGAGAAGACGTACCTTACTCTAGCTTTCTTCGTGCAGTGTATGAATGCAATGCAATAAAAAATAAACTAGATGCTGCTCATTCAGTCCTAGATGGTCGTCCTATAGATATGCAGCTTCTAGCAGGCAATTTGAATTTTTTTTTTTTTAATAAGAATAACAAACAGACCTAATCTAACTAACTAACTGAAATGTAGTTTAAAATAGTTCAAATAATCCTATAATCTAAATAAATGGGAACACGTTCCCAAAAATACCCAATAAGGGCCCAAAAGACAGTAATTTAAATTCTAATGTCTATCTAACTAAATCTAACTAAGACCTACTTCCTAAATCAGAAATAGGCTTCTTCGTAAGCCTATATGCATGGGATCAAGGCCCACGTGTTCTTGTTGTCGTCCTTCGGGTGGCGTCAAGGTCCACCAAAAAGATCGTCTCCGTCGTGCGCGTTGTTCACGTTCAAAGTTGTCGCTTTGCTGCGCCACGTCGCCGTGTCAGATTCCTTGCAAAATAATAAAGATGATTAGATAATTTCGCAACTCAAAAGATTTAAAAATAATAAAGTAAATCTATTGCGTCTGTTGCCTCCTCGGCAACGGCGCCAATTTTGGTAGACGACTTTTCGCTTAGCGTTATAGTATTTAAGTGGTGGAAAAATCGACTAATCAAAAATAATAAAAATAACCACTCGCAGAAGAGCGGGTCGTGTCCACAGGGAGGCAATGATGCAATCAATACTTTAATTATTTAATGATATTTTAGATAGTGCCAAATCCCTTTTCAAATTGGACTTAAAATGTGAAGGAAAGTAGATTTGGAATAGCCTAAAAAGTTAAGGGTGTAAGTGCAGTTTTCCCTCACAGAAATCCTCAATAAAGTTAGGATGAATTAATGCAGTTTTCATGTGATGTGTACTAAAGACAATTAGTACTTAAATCAAGTCCAAAATCAATCTTTAAACTAGCCAATATCAATACCATGCAATTAGAAAGAACTATGAGTGCTTGAATGCAATTCTGCCATAATATAATAATAATAAAGAAAATCAAATTGGTGGCAATGGCATTGAATGTAATTTCTAATTAAGATAAAAATAGAGCATTTGCTCTCTCTCTTCCTCGCGAGAGACAGAGGGCACCGCGGGGGTCGATGCAGGGCTCAAGAGGACGGCGAGGTCGAGAGCTTTCTGATGGTGGCAGCGGCGGCGGCAGAGGTGGCCGGAGGTGGTCGGAGGTGAAGAACGCTGGTCTGCTGGAGGGCGGCTGCTGCTGCGGCTATTCGAGCGGGTGCGCACGCCTGCTGGTGTGCGGGCAGGGAGCACCTGCAGGTGGCGTGGAGGCACGCAGGGTGGAGTGCGCTTGCAGCTGGCGGTGGGGCGCGCTGGAGGAGAGGTGCGGGCTTGGGTGCGAGCGCCCGCTGTGGCATGGGGGATGTGAAGGCAGGAAGGCGCACGCACTGGTGTGCGCCTGCAATGGTTGGAAGATGGCGAGCGGGCAGAGTTGAGGTGCGGGGGATGGCATGCGGTTGCTCTGCAGTGAGCAAGGAGGATGCGCTGCGGGATGTGCTGGCGCGGTGTTGGGTGTAGGCAGGTGATGGCGCGTGGCTACAGGCGCTAGAAGATGGCCGTGCAGGCTGCAGGGATGCAGCCAGGAGGCTGTGCGGGTGCTGTGGGCGGTGTGGCTTTGCAGGTCTGCAGGCGATGGAGAGGGTGTTGGGGCTGGCACGCGGTTGCCTATAGTGCACAAGGAGGATGCACCAGCAGTGGTGTGCGGGCGGAGAGACTTTTTCCCTGCAAGGGGAAAGAGGACGCAGTGTGGCACAGTGCACGCTTTTCTTTTTTCTCTGGATCACAGGGTTCGCCTTTTCCACGATGAAGCAGTTCCCCGCGAGGGGGACAGATTTCCCTTGTGCACATCGCCTCTTCTCTTTTTAAGTCCTCTCTCTCCCTCTGTGCGCCAATCCAGGGATTTGCAAATCCCTTTCTATTTTTGGCCGGCGAGCATTGGAGAAGATTGCCCCAATGTCCGGCAGGGGAGGGGGGAAAGAATCGCGGCTGGGATGTGTTAGGGAATTTATCCCCCCACCCTTGTCCTTTTTGCCTTTTATTAACTGCACATAAAAATAACAAAATAATTAAGTTACAGAATATTATAAACTTAAATCATAAGGTGTACAAATATTCTATAACTTAATTGTCATTATTAACACACCTAAATTATACGATTAAATATTCTTAGGATTAATATTAGTTCATTTTAATGGACTCATCAATTATCTTTTTGGAAAGGATTGTTCATGTGGAAAAAAATCACACTAATCCTATTTCTTTTTTCCTACACCAATTATCCCTTCACCTTTTATAAAAACCCTTGGACACCACTTTTCCTTTTTTTTTTTTTTTGGGCTACCTACCCTCCACCCTACAACACATGCCCATCCATTGGCCACGTTGGAGGAGATGTCTTTGGATGCCATGCTTTCACGCTACTACTCGTCTGCATCTTCTTCGTCCACTCCTTCAAGATCATCCTATCATGAAGAAGAATAAGCCTCTTACATGGTTGCAATACGGTTCATATGTTTCTTGATTGTTATGTATTTTCTTGAACCTATTTTAATCAACGCTTGAGTTTAATGCATATAGTTTTTGATTTTGTGGTGGCCATTATTCTTTTCTTTAACATGAGAGACTAAAAGCTTTTGCTTCAGGGGGAGTAATAAATTAAATGAATGAATTAAAAATGTGGATTATATAGGTGTCCCTATGGGTATTGTCAGGAAATCGAGTTGCTTTATACTGTAAGTTACCTATATAGGATAGCCTAAGTCTAGGACTAATATCCGAGTTAGGCTATACACTTAATAGGAATGCATTGGATAAGGCAAGCCTACGGGAAGTAATACTTGACATAATCTAATTCTCATATCTTGAAATCACTCATCTATCCCTCAAACCCTAAGTTATCATTTATCTTAGGATCTTATTAGGTTGACTAGTTGAATTCATTTTTGTTCATCTTATTTTTTGTTTAGATGTTTAGGTTTAGGGTAAAAATTTCGTTTCGTGATTTTCCAGTATCAAAAAATTCCAAAAATTTGTATTTAGGTTTGGTTTCAAGTAGGAAAACATGCTACCAAATTTCATATCCTATAAAAAGATAAAATTCATGCATTGGTTTGCCGTCAAACTGATTCATAGAACCTAAAATTTTAGCTTTTTTGAATTTGTAGTTATTTTTAAAAAACTCCGAATCATATGAAATAAGTTGCATTTATTTTCTTATTGAAATAGGTTTCTTAAATAAATTAGTTAGATTTTCTATTGTGAATAGGTATAGGTTTGATGCGTCACATTCATGTAGGGTCAGAACATTCTTTCTACTTTACTTACAAAAATAACCAAAAAAATATTTGAATGTCTGTAAAAATCTCAAAAAAATTCACATGCTTGTCTAATTAGTTAGAAAAGCCAAGAAAATCATTTTCTTGTGGATTCAATCTGACTTACCATTATTTGATATCTTTAAAAGTCAGTTAATTTAAACTTGTACTCTTTGACGACTAGCAAGACACACTAACTCACTCTGTTGAAGTATCCACCATGGTTGCGATCTCCTCGATTGCCTCTAAAACTAGACCTAATTATTTGATTAATAGAAATAAAGAGCAAAGAATTTTGGTGTAGTAACCTTTGTTCATGATTGAGGAGGCTAACCACTTCATCAAAGGTTAGATTGCTACGGGAAGTGATAATCGATACTATTGAATCGTAATCTAAATTAAGAACATTGAGAACTGCAAGTGCAATATCAACTTCATCAAGGTGTTTCCCTGTGGTTGTAAGATTTAAGGTAAGGTGTTGAGCCTTATTAACAATTCAAGAATAGTAAAATCCCCTTTCTTAATGTTGTTTACAACAGATGTATATTAGAAATTTGGGCTTTAGAATAAGTGCCAAACATCTTTTTAAGTTAGGTCAAGATCTCTCGAGAGGAGGGGAGATTAGAAATTTGAATGTAGATCTCTTCAATGATAGAGAATAGAAGCCAGTTGAGCATTAATTGGTCCTTCTTGTGATATACAAGATAATCATTGGAAGAACCTAGGAAATGGTATCTTCATATATCTACTGTAAAAATTTTCATGGATCTAAGTAGGTGCCATTAATAAATCCTTACAGATTGATGCACATAACAATGGAAGGAATTAAGCTCTCCATATTGAGAAATTTGATGATGTTAACCTGTATGGGACGTTATGTTGAATAGATGCTAGGGGCACTACAAGGATCTCAGGTATTGCTGGCGGTTAAAAACTGTCGGCAATGGCCATTTACCCGTCAACATTTTGCATTGTGGAATGTTCGCTTGCAGTAATGTTTTCTTGACGGTTTTAAAATGTAACTGTTAGCAAAAATGTAGCCCCAACTCCAACATGTTGTATGTTATGTTGATGGTTGTAAGCCATCGACGTTATCATTCCTCTATGGTTTATCAAAATCATTGAGGAAGAGACTTTGGAATATAGTTTGGGAAGCCATTGAGAATGTTATTATTGTCGACAGTTTACAGATAAACTGTCGAAAATGAGGCCATCTTCAGTGAAATTGAATGGCTTTTATTAATGATCATTTAACTGTTGTCATTTTTATATATCGATGGTTATTATGAAAATTGTTGAGAATAGTAATTATTTTCTTTTGTCTAATTAGAAATTAATCTTTATAAAACACCTCTATAAATAAGTAAACATCCTAGAAATACAAGCACACAACAAAATAAATCATAACATTTAAAATGAAAATTTTCATATAAATAATAAAGTGTTTACAAAATGTATACAAATACATACATCATGTTGGGGCACCTATGTCATGCCCCAAAAACCTAGGCCCAATGAGGGTCAGAGTCCCAAGGAATGGTAACTGAGAGGTATTGGTTTATTTAATTTAGGTTATACCAACTAAGTTGAGCTACTAAAAATTTTCATTTATTGACAAATGGAAGAAGATATCTGATGAATAGCACATAAATGAAAATGTACAGTATACAGAATAAACATGTACTCAACTGGCATATAAAATAGAAATCCTCTGTAAGACCAAAGAATAAAAGTTACCTTCCAAAAATCATAGCAAAAACCCATGTAGTGACAAATCTCGTGTGTCGATGTTGCACAACAGCAACAACTTGAAATTATGTCGCAAATTAGGGATGAGCCAATCGGCTTAGTACGGAACAAAAAATTACTGTATCACAACAAAACACAAGGTGGTGTACAGTTTCACTGACCAGCTAGATTCTTAGCCCAACATGACACCCCAGGTTTAGACTCCTAAACCTGACTTAAGCTAACCAACCATCATGGTCCAAACCCATTAACTGAGTTGTCCCTTTTTCATGTTATTTAGTAGTACAAAATTTATTCTTTCACTCGCTTCAGTGATCAGATTTTGGGAATCATCCCTCTCTACTAGAGGAGATTGAGATGGATTCTTTCCTTGGATTTCTAGCCTAATAGTCTTACCCTGGCCAGGGGAGAGGTTAGCAAGTCTATTGACCCTCTAAAAGGCATGCCTGTTCTTGACGTATCAAGAACGTTTCTAACCTTAGTCAGAAGAGTCGGGTCTCTTGAGAGCTACCCAGGCCTACACCTTGAGATCACGAAGAGTAAGCTTGGTTCGTGTCCAACAAGGACCAGCCAAAGATAAAACTAGATCATCAAAGTAGGATTGGCCAGAATTGTCAAGCCACACCAATGCTCCCACTAGGAGTAGCTCCTCGTAGGAGCACAGTCGTCGGGTGTGCTCTTTCAATCCACCGTTGGATGAGATCTCAACCAATCCATCATGGTACTCAGACGAATCTCGTACATGCAAGCACCAAATGAGCCTCTAGCTATGAGTACCATGTACCCCAACGTCCCTCGCTGTGCATGTGGGATTCGCAAGAGCCTATAGCCACGAGTACCTCTGCATTGAGTCGGATTCGGGTCCCCTTCTGTAAAGTCAAGGTCTTTCCAAGTGACTTCTAGAATGTTTGTCTTCTCTTCTGGAATCTCTGATTCTGTGGAATCCGTTTTCCTATCTTGTTCCTTTTGCTCTTGCTCTTGTAGATCGAATCTAAGTTCACTTCACTTGGTTGTTGTTTTCCTTCTTGATTCTGTTTGTCTAATTGTCCATTCAAGTACCAATATAGATGAAAGCCCAAGGCATGTCACCGAACTCGGGAACCCTACAAGTTCTGAGGCAGATTGCTTGGTAGCCTCTAGCTGACGCAACAACTTGGGTCCTCTACCTGAGTAGTGAACCCATGGTTCACCAAGTCCAAGGGTGCACCTTACGAACTCACCTAGTTGGCCTACAATCATTTAATTTCATTGGGTTTTGTGTTTGAAATGAAGCCCTAGAGACCTAGTGGATCACTTGGGGTCTTACTTAAGACCTTAGGATCCAGGCATTCCATTTATTAGACTCTGGTCGAGTCACAGATATCATCATGTGAGGTTCAAGTCATTACTTAGCCAATTTAGATTTCTTTGAATCCATTTAGAGAGCTTCAAGCTCAAATTAAACACACACCCTCACACATGCACATTTTCTATCTAGGCTTTAACTATAGTTTCACCATTTCCCCTGCCTATTGGGGCACCTACTAGACCCCCAATTAGGTTCCATCATTCCTCAGGATTTCTAGTGTCAGAATTTCACATTTTTGGCAAATTAATTACTCCTACAAACTACCTAACATCAGGGACTTGTTACCTAACGTTAGGGGACCCTTCTAGTAGCCACCTATGATTAGGTAAACCTGACCTAATGTTACATCAAGTTATAGTCCAAATTTAGAAATGGAAAACCCACCTTTCGTGCTTGAAACATGGGCTTTGCATCTGTAAACCACCTGTAAACTTGACCACTAATACACACACATACCAGGTACATTTTGAATCCAAGAGACCCCTAATCCCGATATTTTGGATTAAATCCTTTACTTAGCCAGATTTAATCAACTTTTAAATTCTCTTTTAGGGTTTAAGCAGGGTGGAATAGGTACTCCAATACCGGTTCTAGTCCTAGGTACTGGTGTTGGGCACCCATTGTCCCAACTAGGCCATAGTATACTAGTATTGATATTGAGCACCAGTACCAGTATTGGGCACTCACAGCACAACCTCAATCATGCCAGTCAATACTGATACTAAGCTTTAGTATCGGTACTGAGCACCCCCAGTACAATACCACAATACCAGCCAATACTGGTACTGAGCACCAGTACCGGTACTAGGCACCATCCACACCTTTGCAAGTAATCCAGCCAGTACTGATATTGACCACTAGTATCGGTACTGGGCACCCACTGTCATGTCTATTGAACTCATCTAGTACCGGTATGGTCACAAATACCAGTACTAAGTGCCTTCAATACTAGATTTAAGCCCCTTTTTAGCTTGTGTTGAGCCAACTAGTACCGATACTGGTCACCAGTACGGGTAGTAGGTGTCTCCAACACCCAGTTTCGAACTTTAAAACCTTCCATTTTATTTCTCCATGTTTACCACTTAACACCACACCTTTAGCACACCATTCTAGGTATTTACAAGAATAGAAAGAACACAAGCAACTAGAGAAAATCAAGGGAAATACTCTTCCATAATTTATCCACATTCACCATCAGATTGCACAATTAACCAAGAAGTGGGTACACCCCATGAGTTCACAATATAACTACGCAAGTTTAAAGGTAATGGTCTCCATAAACTCATAATAACAACCCGTTGTTGATTTGGCCCATTTCCCTAATTAAGACAAACTCTAGGTATAAATGTGCCTCCCCTGGCATAAGGTGTAGAACCCTATACCTTTACCATCACTAAAGCTCTTGATAGGACTTTCACCTACCATTCCATAATTGTGCCTTGCTTAACAAATTAGGATCCCTATACCCTTACTAGGACCCTTAAAGTTGGATTAAACCCGGCATTGGGCCATGTGGGTACTCTTGCAACATGGCCTCATGCAGTCATATTTAAATCTTCCAATTTTATTCTCAGAGTAGGATTTGTGGCCATAGAGGGCTTACTCTACTAATTAGGGGTTAACCATTGTAGGACCCAATTATGCTCAATAATCGAAGTTTCTAACATTAGATACTAACAGGGATTAATAGCTTTCACTCTTTAGGATTAGGCATAGATTGATTAATTCAATCAAGCTTTCGATCCTCGTGAAGATTTTTTGCACGAAATGAGACCACTTGTTTCAAATTGGACATCTAGCACAACATCCGGACATCCAAAGTAGCCAGTTAAGACATCTAACAAATCCTTAGATGTCTAAAGGCTACCATTAGGGAAACCTATCACCCTGCCCACTTATTGGATGTCTAGAGGCCAGTTCGGACGTCTAATTGAAATTGAACTAGAGGGGGGGTGAAGAGTGAAATTGAAATATAATATCTAAATAAAATTAAATCACACAATTGAGACACAAGATTTTTAGGTGGAAACCTAAACTGGAAGAAAACCACCACCTAAGTCAATCCCTGACTTAGGATTTATGATCACAAATGTGATCAATTCACTATCCACACCACTTCAACACGAGGGTGGTGTACCTCAATTACAATATGCACCTCCAATCCGAACCAGAGGTTTTTCCCTTCGTAAGGAAGAGACGGGTTTCTGATAGACCGGATACCCAACTACAATAAGTATATAAAAATGGAAATAAAAAGCATCCTATAGAGCTCCTAAGAGAAACGTAGTTTAAGAATAGCTGCTAAGGGTGACAAGCAACTCCCCGATTGGGTATGGCAGCAACCCAACTGAGAGGGAGTGAGTGTATGCCAGTGATTTGTTGTGCACAATAGTGGGGCTATGTAGAGGTAGTGTATTTTCTTGTAAATTATCTCCTTTATGATGTATATAGCCTAAGAGGGGTTAAGAGGTATATATAGGCTTCATAAGAACCTTCAAGAAGGCTTGGGAGGCTCCTCCTAGTCGTTGAGGACATTCCCCAATAGATTTAGTCAAAATCCAAATCAGATTAGATTCATAATGACTCTGATAGCAGAATTAGATGTCTTATCAAGTGCTTGACTATATTTTTGGTCGTCTGAAATGAGGGGTCAGTGTTCCTGGATTTAGATGGATGGAAATAGTGTTCTTGTTACAAGTGGTCAGATGCCTGGGATGACATTTTAAGATGTCTGAATAAATTTTTGGACATCTCATTTTATGCGGGTTTATTCATGGATTGAACTATATCTAAACAGGGTTATAGTGTATGGAGGTCAGATGTTTGACTGGACGTCTGACAATGGTTTTGGATGACTGAAAGTTATGATGTCATTGAGTTTTGGATTTCTTGTGAATCCAAAATCATGATTACATCTGAAAAAATTTTCGTTAAGTTATTTTGGGAGTAGCGGTCCATTATTGGACATCTTGATTAAGGTCAAGACGTCTGGAAGTTGGCAAAAAATTCCTAACGTTCGAATTTTATTCTGACAAATAAGATTTTGTGATGATTAGCCTAACTATAGTGTTTTTAGATGTCTCATTAGAGTTGTTAGACGTCTTAAGGTCTCCATGGACCTTTAATGTAGTGATGTGTCGTCTAGAGCCTAAGAAGTGCATATTCCTAAGACACTTTATATATAGATTGGTCGTTCGATCCAAGTGTTGGACGACCTAAATTTCAATATCAGACGTCTGGGAACACTTGCAGACGTTTGATATATGTTTCTGAATTGGGTTTTTGTTTCTAAATTTTGTCTAAGTGTTGTGAGCCTAAGTCTCGAGATTTTGTATCTATTCACTACAGCGATGTACGCTTTTCGCTACGGTTGAAAACCATTGCCTATTCCTTGAAAACCATTGTATTCTATCGTTGCAAAAGTGTGTCGTGTTAGTGTATGCATGACAGTTTTGATTTCAAACGTTGTACTTTACATGACAGTTTTAAAAACTGTTGTCTATATTTATAAACGACAGTTCTTTTAAAAACTATCATGAAGTACCATTAAACGACGATTTTGATGACCGTCGTCTATGATACACGTGAACTATAGACAATGGTTGTTAAACCGTCGTGTAATTCTCTAAACGACGGTTTTCACATAACTGTCGTTTATATCAAAACAACGGTTCTACACAGAACCATCGTGTATATATGTGTATTTTTTTTTCCTATATAATGTAGGTAATTATTGAATCTTATAACACTTTAAAACATATGCAACATACAAAACACACACAATATAAAAATTTCAACATACAACATGGAACATAAAACATTCAACATACAACAAATATATAAACCTAATGAAAAGAGTATGTCATAATGTCAAAATATACATAAGCAAAATACAAAACCTAACTAACAATAAGATAAATATAATCTAAACCTATGCCTTAGCTCCTACCCCCTATCTTTCTTCACCACCTCTGAGGTCGTCGTCGTCTCTGCGAGGCGGGTAGTGATAGGAAGTGCGATCCCAACCGCTGCCCCATAATAATGCCATCATCTCTCTCATCTCCGCTCTTTGTTGCTCCATCTCCTTTCTCTACTCCATGAATTTCTTGGCATCTTGCCAAGCTTGAGTTTTTTGGTGGAACTATGAGGTGACATCATGGAGTTGTGTGGTAACATCATGGAGTTGGGTTTGCCTCTACTGGATGACGGCTGCTATTGTTGACCCCTTCTGCCTATACCAGCTAAAGATCATCTGACTTCTCCCCCCACTACCAATGAAGCCTTCGTGCTTCGGAGGCATGATGCTCCTAAAAGCCCCCTCAGGTGTCATAGGAGGGTGCTGCTGAGTGTTAGAAGCGGCGTTTGTAGGAGGTTAATTAAGTTTATCATTTCTCCCTACAAATTACAATAATTTAATATCATATTAAAGTAAGTATAAAAATTAAAGTAGTTGATAAATAAATGGTACATGCTTTATCTGGTATGTCTCATGTATCCATGTTCGCCCACTGTCGGTGCTGACCTTGCAATGAGTAACCTCATACATACTAACTCGATCAAGCATGGCACCATCGTGTGAATGTACCTGTAAATATATTTCAGAGATTTGCAGGTAATAGTTATAATTAAAACTTTAATTAAAAATATAAAAGTGACATAATTATAAAGAATTACTTACATATTTAGCCTTAACTTTATTTATACCAGTTTAACCAAAAAAAGTGGGTTTGTAGTGGAGCTTTGTTCCTATTGGCCTTGTTCCTCTTTGCCTGATCCTATACATATAACATATTGTAATGGAAAATAATTAAATTATTTATCTCTAAATGCACTTAAAAGTATTTGTAATTACCTCTGTCTCAGACTTATTCCAATGCTCACAGCATTCTCTCCACACATTTACTACTATTGTAGGAGGCACGTTCCTTAATGCCTCCTCATTAGACGACATTGTATTATAATACTAAATTATACAAATAAATTGTCAAAAGAAATTAATTAAGTAAATAATAAAAAAAGAGAAATATTACCAATTTTACCTTTCTCTTCGTTGTCATCCTCTAATTGCGATGTTGTCTTGTGGCATGATTAAGGATGTACTTGGTGACATTTGAATCGTCACCCCAATCAAATATCGCCTATAGTATTACAAATCATATAAACGAATTAAATATTATTAAAGTAAACTTATATATATACATTAATATATAATTATTTATCTCCATATTAGGAATAAGCTATCTCTTGATCTCCTTGGAGACCCTCATCCAGTTAAAACAACAAAGGGGGACGAGCTCCTTTATCATCCTAAACAGTTTGCTGGTGAAAGGATGATAGTCTGGATCTTCTCCAGTTTTGTTGATATGCACTTTGATTCTCGTCCCCTTTGGAAGTGCATCTAGATGTGCATTTCTTGTCGGACTCCTTCCTTTTTTTATTACTTGATAAGAAAAATATAATTAAAAATTAAAACATTAGAAGTAAATTTTAATAAGATATTACTAATAATTTTTACCAGTAGAACTGGTCCCTGCCTCAGGCTGAAGGTCCTGCTGAGGTGGCCTTTGTACCTTAACATCGTCCTCACCCTCCTCATCCTCATCCTCGCCGCTGCTGTCACCCTTATCCTCATCCTTGTCGTTGTCAGGGTAGTGGGTAGCAACCTCTAGCTCTGGCTCTCGCACTACATTGGTAACCACCCTCTTGCCCTTATTTTGGTATTGTTGGGCAAGATCACCATGCTAGACATATTCACGCTGCTGGATAAATGCGGGATTAGGTATCATAACAACTGGGTGTGCGTGGGGAGTATGTAGAGGGATGCACTTACGAACAGATGGGGGATTCTGGGTGCGGGGGGGTTGGGTGGGTTGCGTAAGGGTGGTTGGATGGGTTGGGTGGAAGGAGGCTGCGTCTCATCCCTACTTGCTGAGGTGCCTTGGTCATCCTTATCCCTATAATTTCTTGAATTTCACCTACATATACATTAAAAAAAATAGTATTTGTATAAATATTAAGAAATAAATAAGTAAAAATAAAAAATATGAAAAAAATTCGACAGAGTTTCTCCTATATTATGGATATTTTCCAAAATCCTGTAAAAAGAAATTGACACATTCTACATGGTAGGAAATCACACATTCTACAGTAAAACATAAACATAAACATAACGGAACCTTGAAAACATAAACATAAGCATAAACATAAACATCAACATAAACTAAGGATTGGCTTGTAGACATTATAACAAGTCTCTTAGAGAAAGCATGTTTTAACATATTTGTAACAAGATCTCTTTGCAAAAACTTGCTATCACATAGTTCCTAGGATTGGTTGGAGGTCTTTGAAATGGATAGAGGTTACTAAAGTGGCAAGCCTTTCTTGAATAAGTGGGTTAGTTGGTTGATTTTCTTAATTTTAAGTGGGTTAGTTGGTTGATTTTCATAACCTTAACCTAACCCGTGTAAACATAGGAGTTGTATCAAGTTGGGTTCCTTTTGAAAATTGAATTCAAGTTGAATTCAAGTTGGATTTAGTTGGTTGATAACATCTAAAAAATTAGAACAATATTTCTTGATGTCCTCAAACTTTGCTACTATGAGATATATGAGACAATTCATTGCAAGTTGAAATAATAAAGCAAGGTAGACAAGAAAAATGGTATAAAAGATAATTATATCCTACATATCAATATCCATTACACCTGCACCAACTTCTTTCAAGTGTTCTTGTTAAGCATCTGCTTCTACTTCATGCTCGACATCTTTTTGCACGTCAAAATATTTACGTGGAATTATCCGTACGGGTATAATCCATCCATTTCTACTGTTGTCAGGGATGTAGAAGACTTGAGATACTTGACATGCTAATGTAAACGGTTACGAAGAATGAAGAATTCAATGATTCTTATCCAAACTTAAAAAATCATGCTTCTTGTCAAGTTTGAAGCCAATGCATTCTTTAAACATGTCGAACCAATTGCACCTGAAAAAGACAACTCTATGATCGTATCTGAAGCTCACCTTAATGATTTCTTCGATATGTTCGTAGTAGTTATCACAACTAGTGTTCAAATCGCAACTGACAACACCAGCATGTTGCGTGGTCTTCGTATCATCTATGGATTTTGTCCTAAATCTGAATCCATTTATAATGTAACCTGAATGGTAATGTCCATAACTCAACGGTTGATCCGATATTATATTAAATTCCTCCAACCATCGTGGGTTGTTCTCTTCTTTCATTTGAATAACACATTTAAACCACTTGAGAAAGTCGACCTCGCGTGCTTTTAGATGTGAACACTCCTTAAATTCATTATAAAATATATCAACTTCTGGAATCTGCTTAAGAATGTACAAGTGAGCTAGATGCTGATCGATTTCAAAGATTGATTTATACTTTATGTGGAGGATAGACCTTCCTAGAATATCAAATATGGAAAGATAATTTTCATCATTCTCATTGTATCCTCCATCATAATTTCTCTATAATCGATTATCTGTCTCATTCGTATACATGACACAGAAGTTAATGAACTTTTCTACAAGATATCCTTCCACAATAAATCCTTCAGGCTTAGCCTTATTTAACACATAATCTTTAAGTTTCTCCAGAAACCATTCAACTGGATGCATCCATCTGTATTGCATAGATCTAGCAACTTTCACTTTATTTGCAAGATGCAGAGTTAAAAGTACCATGACATCAAAGAATATCGGAGGAAATATCTGCTTCATTTTACATAATGTAACGACTATTTGCTTATTCCAATACTCTAATAAATCAGAATCTACAGTTTTCGAACAAATAGCTTTGAAATATCGACTCATCTTTGTAAATGAATCCACAACTGGATCAGGTAGTACTCCACGAATAGCTAGTGGGAACAAGAATTGTATGTAAACGTGACTGTCATGACTCTTTAACCCACTAATTTTCTTTTGAGCCTTGTTTACACATCGAGAAAGTTGTGAAGAATAGTTATCTAGCACTCGTACTTCTTTTAAGAAGGTGAAAACTTTCTCTCGTTGAATGTTATTTAGGCTGTAAATGGCTTTCAGGAAGTCATAACTACCATCTTTTTTTTAAATAACATGTAACTTTAGACGAATGTCTAAAGTTATCATGTCTTTTCTCATGTTCACTATATCCTTTGGACTATTAGTTAAATTAAACACATCCAAAATATTGTCCATAACATTCTTCTCAATTTGCATGACTTCAAGATTATGTCGAATTGTTAGATCTTTCTAATATGGGAGTTCCACGAAAAAATTCTCTTCTTTTTAAAACTTGTATATTTCAAAGCTATTTGATCTTTCTTGAATAGATAACCTAATCATATGTTTCTAAGTTGTTATTTCTCTATTATTTGAAAACCTAACAACCTTATTGAATTTGTACTTAGCTTATTCTTTGGATTCTTGGAAGAATACCGATAAGTCTTACTGTTGAATTTGTCCTTGAACACTACTGTTTGCCATCTATGCTTAACTAACAGGAATCTATGGTGTCCCAAATAACAGAACTTATTGCTTTCAGGTAGTCGACAATGATGAGTGTCCTCTATGCATACTGGACAAGCAGACTTTCCCTTTGTACTCCATCCAGACAAATTTGCATATGCAGGAAAGTCATTAAGGGTCCACAATAATGCAGCATGCATATTAAAGAATTCTTTTCTGTGTGCATCATATGTACGAATGTCATTACACCATAACAGTTTCAGTTCATCTATCAATGGTTGAAGATAAACATCAATTGCATTGCCTGGCTGCTTTGGACTAAGGATGAGGAGGGTCAACATTATAAACGACGATCGCATATAAAGTCACACAGGTAAGTTGTAATTTACCATCACGACTAGCTAAATTGAATAGGATGGGTACATGTTCTTGAAATAATTAAACACATCGCTTGCAATATCCAATTTGACATTTCTTTCATCTTCTGCAAATGTTAAATGAGTGCTGTCAAATATTTTCCACTCTTCTGAATCCACAGGATGACAAATGCGACCATCTTGTGACATGTTATCCTTATGCCATGTAATCAAATTTGTAGTTATACTTGAAATAAAAAGGCATTGAAGCGTAGGAATCAATGGAAAGTAATACAGAACCTTCTCTAACTATTTTTTGGCCTTAGTATTTAGTGAATTTCCCACTTTAAATCTCCTAACACCACACTGTAGACAACTAGTCAACTTTGCATATTCATTTTTGTATAACTCACAATCATTTGAATAAGCGTCAATTTTCTTGCAATTTAAACCAAGTCCATGAATCTGTTTCTTTGTTTCATACCATGTCGTTTGTTAACCTTTCTGATCATTTAAAAATCTCCAATGAATTCAAGCACCTCGGATATCAATTTAGAGGTCGCTCGATCTAGTCATAACCTTCATCCGAAATAACTTCAAAAGTAATGACAACATAGAAATGGACGTGGTGTCGGGAGTAATAGATTCATCCGCTGCCCTAATAGTATCATAAAACTGATTATAAGTTTTCTCACTAGCTGGATCTTCAACTCCTGCTCTCATCTCATCAAGCATTTCATCGATGTCATCAGCTTCAATATCAACAGTTGTCTTATCGAAATCTATCGGAGATCGTCTGACTTCCTCTGTAAGATCCTCTCCATGAGCAATCCACTTAGTACAATGCTGTCACCAATCGTTACAAATCGTGTGCTCGTATACATTGTCCCTATCATGTGAATATCCATTCAAGCACCTCCTACATGGGTAAAATATCCTTTCGAACTTGTCTCCTCGTCTGAATGACTTCCTATCGTCATGAAATGCCCAATTAAGGAACTCTCTCACTCCATTCTTGTATGGAGAGTAATCCAAGTTTCTTAAACTAATCCAAGACTTATCCATGATAATTTACAAAAATGAAATAAAAGCACCCTATAATTATAATCTGATTTATAACAGTGTTTGTATTTTGATTATGGTTTTCACATAATAGCCCATCCTTGAAGATTTGATCACAACGTTACTTGTTACATGTAATCGATGTCTAGAGAAGTTTCGGCAGCATCTCCTCGCACTTCTTTAGTATGCCCCCAAAGACTAACCTTAAACTACAATCCCAATAACTCCCATTTAAGGTTGCATTAGGAACATAGTCAGTTGGTATACAGGAGAAGAGCGAAAGATACTACCGAAATTCCTCCAGACATCAGTTCCATCTAACAAGTAACCCTAAGTTGTGATCAAATCTTCAAGGATCCCCCATTGTTCAGAAATTCTCTGAGCAAAGGATGACAACTCTTATGACATGCTATAAAGACAAAGCTTCATGAATGTAAGTGAGGTATACAAACACTTTGCATTGTCTGTATAACATGATTATAAGTGTCAACAGGCAAGTATTTTGATACGATTACCCCTCCCAAAACCTGTAACCTAGGAGTTAGAATACATATTGTTCGGCCTCAAGTGTATCTAGATTTGTGTAAGTGTGTGTATCTATAATTGATGCATTAAAATAATAATATCAAACAGACATAAAGTGGGTACATAATAGAATCAAATTCAATTTGTTAAATCAATCAAACATACATAATAAAATCAAATAAATAGTTAGAAGAAAGTGGGTACACCCCAAAATCAATTAAACACATTCAATTTACTAAATCAAGTGGGTACACCTCACAATTATAAAAAAAATTCACATTCTAAACTTAAGTGGGCACACCCCACATTCATTCACAAAAGAATTAAGACAACTTACTTTCATACCTTAACAAAGCGCGTGAATCACAGAGAAGGTGTCCGATGACGTGAGATACCTAAATCAAATTACAAATATTTATAAGTAAATAACTAAAATAAATTTAAAAAATTTGACATTTAATTAATATAATGGGATAGCAATGGGAGGAGGAGGAGGAGGAGAAGGGGGGGCTGTGGATGGGAGGAGGAGGAGGGGCTGGGGATGGGGATGAGGAGGAGGGGTGACATTGGAAAGGAGGAGGAGGGGTTGCGGACAAGGATGAGGAGGAGGGGCGGTAGTGGATGGGAGGAGGAGGAGGGGCGATGGCGCATGGGAGGAGGAGGAGGGGGGCTGGGGCTACGTGCGGATGGGAGGAGGGGGAGGGGCGGCGACGCATGGGAGGAGTGCTCGAGCGCTAAATCGGTGTTTTAAGATTGTCGTGTTGTAGTATAGCCAAATTAGCTCTCAAACAAATAAATTTTATTACTCGAAAAGGTTCCGAGGTTGAACACAGGGAGCAATATGGAATTTAAAGCTCAAGAACACAATTTAAATCAAGAATAAAGATTGCAAATAATGTCAGGATCAATATGCCAAAAAGAATGGAGTAAAATGGTGATTTGAATCACCAATTACTCGTCACAAATAACACTTAAATCAAGCCTCAAGTATATGCAATTAAAGTATCAGACGTCTTAAGTAGCCCTGTGCTACAGTGCTAGAGACTCAAGGGTCTCTCTCTCTTCCTGTGCAGCTTTTCTCTATTCTGTGGCTCCCTCTCTTCTTCTTCTACTCTTCTTCAACTTCGGCCCTTCTTCTTTTCTTCTTTCTCTTTGTTCAGCTACTTCACACAGAGGGGGAAGGCTTCTTGAATTGGCTAAGTGTCAGCCAGTTTTCTCTGCAGCAAAACCCTCCCCTACCTACGCAAGCTCTCCTTCTCTTTCTCTCTTAGGCTTCGCCCTCCCAGGGCCTCTCAATGGATACTCGAGTAATCGGGTATGCGCGTACCTGGGTTTAGGGCAGCGGGCGTGGCCACAGCTGAGTGCAGGCTTAGGTGGGTCGGGCACACTAGGTCTGCGAGTCAGGTGTTGCGGACGAGGCGTAGGTGTGCATGGGTGAGAGGAACCTCACCCCGTGTTCAGAGCCGATAAGCTTCTAACATAAATTCAATATATGCGATGGCGCTGCTTCAGTTGTTTCCGATATGGACTAAACTTCCCTGCTTCACTTGCGCACGTTGTTGCTTCCTTCCTTCGCCCAATTTGACCGTAAGGAGTGGTCAAAGGCTCCAATTGACCATGAGAATACAATCCTGGGCCAATTCCGCTCTGTATGGAGTTGAGATCCTGGAGCTACAGACTTGATTAGAGCTTCAAGCAAGCTCGTGGTTGCTGCGTCAATGGCGGAGGAGGCTGGAACCTGAAATCCAAGAATAAGAGCCTCGCAGCCACGTCAGAAGGCTCAGCAAATTCGCGTGGAGTGGCGAGTGTAATGATGGCGGTGGTGTGCTGTGATCGTGTGTGAGGGGGTCTGACAACCTCAAGAAGGGTGGCTGGAGGTGCGTGAGTTGGGTGCAGGTTCTGGAGGAGCAATTGACCTAACGAAGTTAGAGCTTTTGCTCCTGAGGTCGAGGCGAAGGTATGGAGTGTGGAAGCGGTGATGGAGGTGAACTGTGGAAGTCGTTAGGGCTCACCGGAGGTCTGCTGGCAAGTTGGAAGATGGAGTCACGAAGGGCGTTGGTGGGGTTGAAATGAAGTGTGAAGTTGCTGTTGTGATGAGGGGAGGTTGAGGAGTCGTTTAAGAGAAGTAGCAGATGACGGGGAGCGGAGCTAGCGTTGGTTACGGTATGGCCGGTGCCGGAGACGAAGCTTGCTTTGATAAGGGTTGGACGGCGAGGATGAAGGAGATAGGGATGTCGGTTGGTGCTGCTCGACGCGGAAGAAGGCAAGGAAGGAGGATCTATCGCTGGTATTACTGTCAGACGACGAGGAGAGGCAAGGAGGGTCGTCGGAGCTTGAAGAGAAATTCGATCGGAGGAGGAGAGAAGAATTTAGGGGTTACTCTGGTTGAATTCAAGCTTGAGAAGTTCGACTTGGCCTGGGCTTTCTTTTATAGGTCATCAGAGGGCGATTAGAGCTTGGGAAGCAAGCTTCCCAAGCTTGGAAGGCTTTCCAGATTGGGAAATCCCTTGAGACCCAAATCTCTCATGCATTCGCATGAGAGATTGGGTATGTTTTAGGGCTTAGGATTAGGTTCAAAAGGAAGGGAATTTCTTGACGAACTTCCCTTTCAAATTCGAAAGGGATTCGTCAAGAAATCAGGGAGTTCTTTCAATTTAAGGTCGCCGGAGCAAGTAGCAATAGGTTTAATGGTGGTAGGGATCTTTTTGTGAGAACGACGACAAAGTTAGGGGTCTATTTGAAAAGATTTTGAAAGTTAAGGGTGGAAATGTAATCAGACAGGACCAATTTGCAAACTAGGTCAAGACAAACTCATCTTGAGCTAAATTTTGGTACCAACCTAATTTGAACCTAAGGAATCAAATGGTGAAGTTGGATTTTGGTTTTGACCACATTTGACTAGGTAATTTATACAAAAACCCAAATTAGGGCAAATGTCAGTTTGTGACTCTGTTCTGGGTCAAAACGGGTTCTGATGGTCAAATTGAAAGTTCCAAACCCTAGAGAATATTTTTCTATGAATTTTAGAGGGTTTAGGTGAATTTTATCCTGATCAGAACCTCAGTTAATTAAGCAGCTCTGTTTTTAGGATTTCAAAAATTCATTTAATTCTCAGAACACGTGCAAACCCTTTTCTAATTATTTAACCCACTTGTTATCTTTTTAAGACCATTTGACGTTCATTCAATCCTTGAGAAAACCTGTGGTTGAACTGCATTAATGATATGATGGTAAAATTACAGTTTTAACCCTAGTTGCTTGTTTTTCCCTCAGAATGACTATGCAGTGACTTATGATTCTCTGGCAGTTATGTAGGAGCATTTACTGACTTAATTGGGTTAAAATGAGCTAGTTATGGCTCATGATGGTGTTCCCATCAAGGAGGAGGAGGGGTGGCACGCATGCGGATGAGGAGGGGCGCGCGGCGAGGAGGGGGCAATGTGCGGCGAAGAGGTGATGCTACTAGGCATTCGAGGAGGAGTGGTTGATGGAGGAGGAGATCGATGTTGACGGAGGAGATCTATGTTGAGTGAATAGGGCACAAGGGGTTGGGTGTAGGTTGTAGGGCATAGGTACTTTTCACTACGATTTTTGTCAAAACCGTCATTTAAAGTCGGGTAGGGAGTGAAGAAATGCCGCCCAACCAAAATTTGGAATAAATATATACGACGGTTACAAGATAGAACTGACGTCTCTAATACGACAGTTTTTATAAGAACCATCATGTACGTCAATGAGGGGACCTCCACACACAAGACGGGGTATTAACGGTAAATATAAACAACAGTTTTAATTAAAACCATTGTCTATATCATCAATTAGATAGTTTTAAAATTGTTGTCTATATATTCTGCTATAGACGACAGTTTTGACAAAAACCATCGCTACAAAAGCATCGTGAAAGCCCATTTTTCTAGTAGTGATTAGGGGGTCTTTACAACTCTTCTCTAGACTCAAGAAAAGAAGATACAACTCTTGAAGTTAATACAGAAATTCCTAAGACATAGACAAATACATGTCTTCATCTTTTGGTCTTCATGAAACTTTTGGTCTTCGAGAATCCTGCAATGGATTTGTAATAGCAATAGTGCTAGTATCTTATATGATTTTTTTTTCGTTTAGAAAATTTGTAAAATCATCAAAACATAATTTTGGAGAGGTTGAACTAACACCAATCATACGTCCATCCCAAATCTGAATGTCTGATCTCTAGGTTTAGATGTCCTTACAACTCGTTTGCAGTTCCAGGGACTAAACCCACATGATCAGATGTCCAGACGTCTAATCATGTGGGTTTAGTCCCTGGAACTGCAAACAAGTTGCAGGGACGTCTAGACCTAGAGATCAGACATTTGGATTTGGGATAGTAGATGTCTAGTGGGTTTATTGGATGTCCAATAACCTACCCAGAACTGCAACTGAGTTCTAAAATGAGTTTTCTAACATACAATACCATGCACAAATGTTTCTAACCCATATGAATCATCATAGACCACATTTATTTCAACTATAAACACACAAATCATCAGGGTTTCATGGATTTCTTTATCAACTCTAAAATCCCAAGGAAATCTTCTGCACCCTTAAGATAAAAAGTGCAAAGGATTCACCACAAAGCCTACATGCCAATATGATCCAAGGTCGTATCCACATGGCTTCAAGCATCACAAGCACACTAGCAACAAGATAAAATTAAGGAAACCCTCCATTGTTGGACATCAAGAGAAATTGAACCAAAGGGGAAAAGAAAACCCCACCTCAGAGATGGAGCTCCTTCCTCCTCCTTCTTGCTTCCTTTCCATGCATAGTAGCAACAATAGCAATGGCAGCAATAGTAATCGTAGTAGTTTCCTTCTCCGATGATGGCAATGGCAGCGAGGGTGGTGGCTAATTGGTGGAGCAAGGGAGAGGAGAGGAGATGAGGTTCTCCTTCTCACTCTCTTTGGAAATAGAAAAAGGAAGAGATGGAAGATGGCTTCCCATGCAAGCCAAATGATAAATAAATAGAATGAAAAATTTTGAAAAGGGCCCCTCCACTCACTTGCTTGAGTGGCAAGCAAGTCCCTCCAACAAAACTTCTTACAAATAGCCCTGCATCTTTTGATTTCTTAAACATTTACTTAAGGATAAAAGGGTTTACTCATCATTTTAATATTACCATTATCAAATTAAGGTCCCCGAGGCCCTCAATCTACTATTAGGCAACTAATTAAGGCTTTAATTAGCACTTTAAATATATTTAAATGTTCAGGCCCTTACAACTTGTGCCACCAGCCCACTCATGTCATCGTCATCATGACGATCCCTATACTGGTGGAATGATGGATGATCGAGACTTCCTCACTAAAGTATCTGTAGGAGCTCCTGAATGGTTTGAGTCGACTGCCGCAACTGTGCCACCGATCCTTAAACTGTGAAGCGAACTCCCTAACCTACAAGGTCAGCTCCACAATCTGCTGCTCCTTCTCCTCATATCAGTAGTGTAGTGTCGCGATCTGCTTCCTCATCTCCACGACCTTAGTTGAAGATGAAGGTGCCCCCTTCCTCCTATACCAGCTAGAGATCGTTTCGCTTCTCCCTATGCTACTCACGAATCCTCCTTGTTTAGGTGGCATGATAGTCTGGAACACCTCCTTTGCTTTCATCAATTACTAATTGGTACCAGAGGTGGCATCTTCAATAGGATACATTAAGTTGACCATATTTTTCTGAAAATATTGAGTTATGTTAAGTAATATCATGTAAACGTAAATAAAAAGTAGAAATTAATTTTTTTTAATGTAACTTATGTGTCTCTACTAGTATGTCTCATGAAGCTAATCCCTGTTACCCTCGTCTATGACTTTGCTATGAATGGCCTCATATACTCCTACTTGATTGAGCTGAGCACCATCATGCATAAAGGACTGCTATTTAAAAAAAAGTTATAATATATTAAATTTCGTAAAGTAATATTGATATGAAAATTTTAAAAATAGTTATGTATTTAGATTTCATCCCCTTCATGCTCATTCTACGCAGACAATGGGTCTTTGCTAGAGCTTTAACTCTATTCTCCTTGTTCTTCTTAGCTTGCTCCTGAAAGAAATAAATACTTCAATTATTGAATAATCAATTAAATCAACTATAATGTAATTTACAATTAACATATATACTATTTTTTACCTTTATTGCCCGATTCCGCCAATGCTTACATCCTTGCCTCCAGATGTCTAGCTGTATTGTAGGAGGCACCTTCCTTACAACCACCTCATGGGGCCTGTGTTTGTGCTAGAGCATCACGATCGTTTATTTTGATGATAACGAAATACGTGTTATTTAACATTTGCATTTTAAGTCTTAGATTTCAGGTTAATTGCAAATGGAGACGTGTTTAGCTAGAGTTCAAGCTCGCATCCATGGCGGATTGGAGGAGCTTGATAGAGGAGGAGCTTCGCGAGGAGCCAAAGCTTGAAGGTGGAAGGAGATGAAGAATATGATAGATTTCCTTTCTTATTCATTGTACTTTGTTCTTTTGTTGCTCTTTATTTTATTTCTTAGTAGCATGTTAAAGAGCCGCAAAGTACCCTCAAAGTAGTCCTAGGAACACCTACACCACCCTAGGATACTTAGGTTTTCTATAGAGAACTTAGAAAACTAAAATAGGGTTCTGACATCCTAACCAGATGTCTAATTTGGAAATCAGACATCTGATAGTGACCTTTAAGACATCTGACTATTGACTCAGATGTCCAATAACTTAGGCTGGACTTAGTAGGTTCTGTTTGATGAAATCAGACGACCAGACCTTAGTCCAGACGTCTTAGAAGACGTCTGATAGTTGTGCCAAACGTCCAATTAGTGGAACGTTGGCTAACAAAGTAAACGTTGAGGAAAATAACTGTTAGGCTTCTATCATATGTCCGTAGAGGACCCTAGACGTCTTATATGTAACCGTTAAGTCCCATTGTGAGCCAAAATCACCTTTGTTAGATTATTCTAGCCATTAACCTATCTTGGGAATCCATTCCCGCAGTACAATAGGTTTCTAGACGTCCAGATCTAGTGCTAGACGTCTTGTACGTCATCTGATGTCCTTACACTAGAACCCTGTTTAGATCTAAACCAAGTCAGGAAGGAAACCCGCCTAGAATCAGACGTCTGACTTAGTTCCTAGACGTCTTAAGCAAGTTTTCCAGACGTCTGATACTTGGAATAGTCATCTGATGACCCTGTCAGAGTCATAAATGATTCTGATTACAGCTTGTTTTGCTTATGGAAGCCTTCTAAGGTCTTCCAAAGCCTTCCTAGGCCCTCTATAAATAGAGGACCCTTGCCTTGTCAGGACACACCAAGCATTAGTATTTCCACATCATTTGTGTTAAATTGATTTTGAGAAGAAGTTCTTGCTCTCCATTTCGCCATTCCACATCTTGAGAGTTGTCTTCTAGTTGCACACCTGCTCTCCCTCTGAGATTATGAGAGCGATGAAGCACCGCCGTGTGGGTCACGCATCTGCGTCACACCAACGCACTCCCACCAAAGGGAAGTTTCCTTATCTATAGTAGCTAGATTTAACCATATACTTTGTGGCTCTATAAGTGGTATTGTATTCTTTCTTTGCTTGTGTTGGGTATTACTCTGCGAATTCCCATCTCCATCGAGGGACAAAATACTCCTCGTGAAGAGGGGTGGTTTTGAGGTACACTACTCTCAGGTATAAAGTAGTGTGGTTATTCTAAGGTTGAACTACCATCGTTTTAAGTAGTTCGTTTGGTGGATTTGATCGACTTTGTCGATCGAGAAATCCTAACTCAAGAGGGTTAGGTGGTGGTTTTCACCCGGTTTGGGTTTCCACCTAAAAATCTCTTGTGCCTTTGTGTGATTGCTTATTTTTGTGAGATTGTTTATTTTAATTTTGCATTTTTTATGTCATGCATATCTCACCCCCTCCCGTAGGAAATTACAGCCTATTCTTGTAAAACTAAATTTTATATGGAATGTTAGCAACATTGCAAGTAAGGGTGGAAAATAAAATATATTAACTTTATAATTTTTTTATCCCTTATTTTTCATCTCTTATCTCCAATTACGATGGATCTTAGCCATGTGCTTAAGGATATATTTAGGGACATTTGGATTGTTGCCCCAATTGAAAATCACCTACGTTAGTTCAAATGCAATAACTGTTATAGAATTAAAAATCATACCAAGAAATATAAAAAGAAAAGATGTTATGAATTACCTCTAACTCTTGAAAGAGCTACCTGTTTAACTCTTTCAGCACCTTCCTCCAATCAAAGTAAGAAACCGAGATGATCGCCTTCGTCATCGTACTCAACCAACTAATTAATGAAGGGTAGTCCTCTACTTCCCCCGACGATTTAGTTGTGACTAGTATACGGACGCCCTGTGGTATTCTTTCTATGTCCCTATTTCATGTCCAACCCTTTCCTTTTGATTTTTTAGATAAAAAAAGTTTATAAAATAATAATTAATTAGAAATAAATAAAATAAATCTTAAAAGAGTATGCAAGTTTCTTACTAGTACTGGGACTCGACTCAGAGGGATTTGGGTCTACATCCTGCTCAGGTTGATCCAATCCCACATCCTTGTCGAAGGAAGTACCATCTTCCTCCTCATTGTGTGCTGGGCCTTATTGCTTATACTCAGGATCCTCCTCCTTAGGAAGCATAGGAGCAGGCAGTGGACTCTTGCCTTTCCCCTTCCCCCCTTCCCATGACTTTGAAGAGACCGTGCCAAATCACCAGAGTGTAAATATTTGGATTCTCAACAGAAAATGCCATCTAGAGTCTGAATAGGAGTAGGTGGCTGAGTATGCTTGGGGGGAACCTGAGTGTGGGTGGGGAGCTGGGTCTGTTTGGAAGGGACTTAGGTCTGATCCTTGATCCTATTGGCCTTTTTTTCTTAAACTTCATCTGCTCAAAATAGAACAATTAATCAGTTATAAAGAAATAAATACTTTTTTGCAACTGAAATATATAATATGCAAAAAAAAATCAGCAAAATTTCCCCTACATATTGTACTTTTCCAAAAGCCTATATGAAAAAAATGAGAGAAAGTACTAAAAAGAAATTAACAAGCACACCTGCATTACATTTCCCCTTCCCCTTCCTCCCATTCCTTTCCTTCCATTTCCCCATCCTCTTCCTCCCATTCATTTCCTTCCATTTCCCCTTCCCCTTCCTCTCATTCCTCTTCTTCCCCTCCCCCCTCCCCCTTCCTATCTCCTTCTTCCCCTTGCCCTTCCTCCCCTTCCTCTTCTTCCCCTTCCTCTCCTCCCTTCCTATCTCCTTATTCCCTTTCGTTTTCCCCCTCCTCCCTCCTCCCATTCCTCTTCTTCCCCTTCCCCTTCCTCCCATTCCTTTCCTTCCATTTCCCCCCTCCCTTCCTATCTCCTTCCCCTTCCTCTTCCTCTCTCTCCTTTCCTTCCATTCCATTCCACCCAAGCCATCATGTCCCAACTCCCTTCCAATATTTCTCAAATCACAAATGAAATGACCCAGGGTTTAATCATAATTTTTATGTGTAATTTACATTTTCGATTGGTTTCAGGGTTTTTCATGAACTTCGGAGGCCCTAAGTAATTAAACAAAAATCACAGTTCCTAAATCGCAACTTACCTGACCCCACACACCCCCCTTAAAGCCCTAATGCTACCCTTATAAGGGCCCCTCACCCTCAGCCATTTTCCCACCCTTCAAAAAAAATAATAAAAACCTCGAGTGGCACCCCACCACCACCCTAGTCGAGAGAAGAGCGGGAGAGAGGGGAGGGGGCTGGCCGTGCATGGAGCAAGGGTCTATCTACACATGGGAGCACTGTTGTTACGCAAGGGTGCCATAGGGAGGAGCAGTAATGTGTTGCTATTGTGCGAGGGCGCTGCGAGGAGGAGTAGCAAGGTGCTGCTGCTGCGCGAGGGTAGCACAAGGGCCACTACTATTGTGTGAGGGTGCTGCAGGGAGGAGCAGTGAGCCGCTGCTACTATGCGAGGGTGGCGCAAGATGCTGTTGCTGAAGCTGAGGAGGTTGAGCGCGAGCCTCCCGACGGTTGTCTCCTCCTGCAGCCTCTTCTTCCTCGTCGGCTTTTGCAGGTTCGTCCTCTTCCACAGTCAGGTAATTCTCATCAGGGTCTCCCCTCTCGAGGAATCGACGGCTGTGGGATGGTTGGTGGTGTGGTGCTGTGTGGACAAGAGAAGAGGAAAAGGAGGAGAACAGGGTAGGGAGGAGGTTGAAGAAGAGGAGTGCTGAGTTAGAGTGGTCTATTTCTCTCCCTACTCTTTAATTCTTGTTAAGTATTTATTATAACCGACCTCCGTTGATAGGTTAGGTTGTGTTGAAATGTTGAATCTATCATGTCTGGTTATACTAGGTTTATTATTATGTTCTTTTGCCTTGGTTATTCTTTTTTTGAAACATGAAAAATTGCATTCCTTCCAAGTACTTAAGCTCATTGGTGCATTTTGGATGTTCATAATGCAAGGAAAGGATGTTTTGATGCACTCTATTAATGCACTAGATAACCGAAGCACTGGACAGGAAGTTCTATCCTAGTTTGGTATGATACTTGTCATAATAAGGATTTGAGCAAATTAAACTACCCATTCTATGGTAAAGACCACGCATCCATATATCTTTTATGTATGTTTATAATTTTTTTTTCAGAAACAAAATCTCCTATATATAAATTGAAATCATAATGGCTATTTTCTTTTCATTGGAGATGTTTGTGGGTGCACTCGTTTGCTCGCCTGGGAGTGCACCTAAGGCTTTAGGAGGCACCTTCCCAGTCCAAATGAATTGTGAGTTTGATTGGATTCTTGGGACATACTTGACAATTGTTTGGTATCGATTTCAAAAAGAAAAAAAAGAAGTCATTAGTTTTATCTTTATTATTTGACTCCACGTTGGATAATTTGCTGTGAAATCAAAATATAAGATTGAAATGAATACCCAAAGCAAGAAAAAAAATACAATGAACCATTAGTTGGAGTGGCCCTCTTGTCTCGATGAGTTTAGTTTCATTTTAAATGCATGTTACAAGTAGCTACTTAATGAATTATTAAGATTCTGCAAATGCGATTTGTGAATAAAATCGATAACTGCTTTGTCTTAGAGACACACACACACATGCATGTTCTAACTCTCAAATTATTAGCTTTATACCCGTTATACATGAGTAATGATTAATTCTTATTGTGGGAAATGATAACCCTAATAGTTGGGATGAAGGTTTTTATGGTGATGCATCTAATTGTCTATTCCATGCTAAAATATAAATTATGACTTGAGATGCATGTATTCTTTGATGCTTGAAACATAATTTAAGGGATTATAAATAATCCTAGTGACAACCAGAAAAATAACTTATCTGTCGTGGTATGAACTTTGATAATGATGGGATGATTCACTTAGTGAGTGACATAACTATTGTTGGGTTTTACTACGGGAGTGAGCTGGCCCTCGGGTACACACATACTGAGGAGAGCTAATCATCTCTTATGTAGGGAGAGATCTAGCCTTCCCTTGGGTTGGGACCCAGGGTAGAAATGGCCTCCCTACACCGACTCCTGTTAGGTCCACAGGGTTAACCGGGATAATCGGGTGAGGGTACGTAGACTGGTGAGGGCATGGCCTTGTTCTGTTTTGTGTTGTATGGCTTAGAGCATACCTACTAGCTGAAAGGACTGACCATGTGCCAGTGTGGAGTAGCCCCCTGTGTGATTATCGTGTGTATTATAGTCACTGCTATGTCGCGACTATGACCCCAGGGTGGTGACTGGGTGTAGGACAAACGTGGGGTGTTCTCTCGACCAGGAGAGCATCACGTGCATGTTCTGCATTGCGGGAAAATTGCAGCAAGATTTTTCCATTAGGGAACATGTGAACCAAGAGATAATGGGACCCTTTGCTAGAATAATTGAAATCACAAAACAACTAGTACCTGGAAATAGAAATAAAACACGAAAATGCTTGAAATGCTTATTGTTGCTTGAAATGTTTACTGTTTTTCTCTTTAGTTATATTGTGTTAATTGAATGTACACTTGCCACTCTACTCAGCTTTTTGCTGACGTCTACCACTTGTGTCCAGTTTAGGGAGGTGAGTAGCCAATTCCATCGGTTGCGAAGGGGGATGGGCCTAGCTGAGCCCAGCCCTAGTTGTTGCTTTTCCTTTCCACTGTAGGTGTGCTTTTCTCATGTGGTACTGTTTTCTATTACTGTCTACTCTACAGCTTTCTTTCATTTATTTATGCTTCTAACTATGGTGCATGTGTGAAAATTATTACGTTTTGGTTTATTACTCGTTGGGCAACCGGGTCTTGAAATAGTTGAGGCGATTCTATCCGGGTTCCACGTGAAGCTGGTTTGGGTCGTAACAACAAAAGTGGGAACACCCCACATACAACATAAAGATAATAATAGTTAAAAATCATAGAAGTGGGCATACCCGACATACAACATAAAATCACATTTAAAAAAATCACATAATTGGGCACACCTCACATGCAACCTAAAAAGCATAATTATCAATAATTACAAAAGTAGGCACACCCCATATGCAACATAAAAACAACAATTATCAATAATTACAAAAGTCGACACACCCCACATACAATATAAACATAACAATTATAAAAAATCAAAGAAGTGGGCACACCCCACATATAACATAAGCATGAAAAATTTAATAGTTACCTTGGAAAAGTGGAGTTCGAAAGAAGAAACTCACAACAATGTGAACAACCTATGAGAGAGCAACGAAATAAAACTTGGCATTGAATAAGAGATAAATTTAAGCTGAGAAGAACTGCGAAAAAATTAAAGGACAAATAAAGGAAACCTATAAGTACAATATTTCTGTTGATTATTTCATTTCTTAAGGCGTAATAGCTTTATTTATTACCTTATATATCAATGTCCATTGGACAAGGCCCACTTGTCCATCTTGTTGAAGTTCCTAGAATGCTTTAGTTTCTACACTGGGATTGGGATCCTTTTCTACATCATAGTGTTCATGCTTCAGCTCTTAATAGGTTCCTCTACTGCCTTAACTACATCGTCAAACTGATTACAATTTCTTAATGTTTCTTTGTCATCTACATTCTCAGAATCTACTAATCTCATATCATTAAACATCTCATCTATTTTATCACCTTCACTATCATCGATATGTTTTGAATCGTCCATTATATCACATCTTACTTCTTCTGTGAGCTCCTCTCTATGAGAAGTCCATTTTATGTCATGCTATTACCGACCATTATAAATCACGTGCTCGAAAATAATATTTCAGTCATGGAAAGATTCATTTAAACATCATCTACATGGACATAAAACCTTCTTGAAAAATTCTTCTCATCTAAAAAGCTTTCTATCATCATTGAATGCTCACTCAAGAAACAAAATCACTTTATTCTTGTATTCATAGTAATTCGAGTTTCTTAGACTAATCCAAGACTTATTCATGATATCCTAAATTTTAAAATCAACTACTTACAAGTTAGATTCAAATAAGGATGATGTGTGTATTTGAATTAAGATTTTCACTTAGCCCATCCTTGAAGATTTGATCGCAATGTTACTTCTTACATACAACCCGTGTCTAGAGAAATTTCAGTAGTATTTCCCTATACTTCTTCGATATACCCCCCAAGACTAGCCTTAACTTGATTCCCTCTAGCTCCCACATAAGGGCACTTTAAGAACCTAGTTAATAACAGAGAAGAGCAAGAAAATATCATTGAAATTTCACCAAACACTAGTTACATTTAACAAGTAACACTTAAGTTGTGATCAAATCTTCAAGGAGTCCTTAGTTCGAGGCTTCACTGAATTAGAGACAATCAAGACTTATGACATGTTATAAAGACAACGCGTCATTCATGTATGTGAGGTATACATACATTAAAGTCTTGTCTGTATAACATGATTATAAGTCTCGAATCGACGAGTATTTTGACACAGTTATATCTCTCGCACAACCTATACTCTAAGGGTTAGAACTTCTATTGTTTGTCATCAGGTGCATATAAATTTGTGCAAGTATGTGTATCTATAAAGTAGTAATAAAAATATCGTAATGAAACATATATGTCAAATATTTCAATTATAAATTACTTTTCTAACTATAACTCTCTCCACCCCAACCCTCTCCTCCTCCCTAACCTCTCCACCCCCATCTTTCTATTCCTCATACTCCCTCCCTATTCTCTTCCACCCCTCCTTTCTAACTGTCAAGTCTTTAAAAATAATCTTTGGTTTTTGCAAAGTTTAGATATTATTTTATGATCATAATTATGTTCATTTATAAAATCTAAAATCCTAAACCTTAAACTTGTTGGCCTAAACCCTAAACTTGTAACTCCAAGACTTAAATCTTAAACCTTAAACCTTAAGCGTAAACCTTAAACCAAAACTCGTGACCTTAAACCTTCGTCTCATAACCGTAAACCCAAGGCCCTAAACCCTAAGCCAAAAACCATAAAAATAAACCTAAAACCAAAACCTAAACCTAAATTTGAACCTAAACCAGTGAGCTTAAACCTTCATCTTGTAACCCTAAACCCAAAGCTCTAAACCCTGAACCCAAAATCTTAAAAATAAATCCAAAATCAAAATCTAAACCTAAACTTGAACCTAAATCGTAATACATAATCTGTAATCTGTAAACCATAAATCCTAAAGCTTAATTATTTATCAAATTCACTTGTTTCTCTATGTATGTACTAGTTTGAAAAAAATTCGATAGAGTCCCCTTTATAGTATGATTTTTTTTTCAATTCCTACATGCTAAATGTACACACTATATGTGGGCACACGCCACATTTCAAACATATAAATAGAAACTCCCATACATATCATACATATTGACATACATAATAATCAATTTGATTTAAATCACACAATAGTGGCAATTATTGCCAAAATTTGATCAATATATTGGCATAACTAGGAAAGGGTTAATTCTCTACACTACAAGAATCTTCATCATTGCCGATGATTAAAAACTGTTGGTAATGATGATTCTACCGTTGAAAAATATGGACGAGGAATGTTGTGTTGTAGTTGCGTTTTGTCGACGGGTTTACAACGTTGCTTACGGGACAAAAGCGGCCCCCCATCCGATGTGTGGGTGTTTTTCTCGTCGTTTTCAAATGGTGGAGGGTTTTCCTCGACTGTTTCACATCAACTGTCAAGGTAAATGTTATCCTTGACGGTGATTACAAATGACGAGGACGTGCGCATTCTTGTCGATTTATCTACAACTGACAAGATTGTGCATATCCTCATTAGTTGTATAACGGTCGAGTAAATCATTAGTCTCGACCATTAAGGCAAACCAACGAGAATGTTGTTATTCTCGTCAATTATATAATAGTCGAGAATAATGACAACATTGATAGTAGGGTATTGGCGTCGGTTTTATAACCGACAAAAATAGTCTTTTTTTTTTAATTAAAAGTTTTAGCTATATGGAAGACCTTTAAACAATTTGAAATCCTATATACAAGAATCACACAACCAAAATGAAGACATTCATTCAAAATGAGAAAATGAGATTCAAAATCAAAATTTCATATAAATAATAATGTGTATAGGGTAGATGTACAAATAATAATGTATCAAAAAACAAGAATCAAGTTGGGGCACCAACACCTTCAGCACCACCTCATTGTCACGATAATCTCTGAACTAAGTAAAGGAGAGGTGATTGAGACCGCTTCGCTGAAGTCTCTTTAGGATCTTCTGAATAGTCTGACTTGACTGCTGCAACTGCACAGCCGACTCCTTGAACTATGTAGCGGACTCCCTGACTTGCGTTGTCAACTCCTCAATTTGCTACTCTTTCTCCTCATCTCGATGACGTAATGTAGCAATCTCCTTCCTCATCTCCATACCTCAACTGTGGATGACAATGCCCCCTTTCTCCCATTCCAGTTGGAGATGCTCTCGCTCCTCCCTACATTATGCACAAATTTGCCATGCTCGGGTGGCATGATAGTCTAGAATGCCTCCTTTGGTGACAACGACTATTGAACTATATCAGAGTTGGCGTCTTCAAGAGAATGCATTAAGTTGACCATATTATCCTGAAAAAAATAAATTATCATATAAATTTAATTAAGAAATGTAATATAATTTTTTTATAATTTAACTTATGTGTCTTTGCTAGTTTGTGTCATGAAGCCACTTTCTGTTTCCCTCATGACTTAGCTTGTTATGAGTGGCTCAATATATGCCTACCCGATCAAGCTGGGCACCTTGTTGCATATAGGACTGCATTTACAAGACTTATTTAAAACAAATTTGGAATCTTATAAGGTTGTAAAAAAATGAAAATATTAGAAATACTAACATGTCAGGATTTCATCTCGTCTATGCTCCTACCTAAGACATAGGTCTTCATTGGAGCTTTAGCCCTATTCTCCTTATTCTTCTGCGCCTGTTCCTAAAATAAATTAAAGGTAGAATTTACTAACTTTAAAATTATTTAAATTATGATATATACAATACTTTTACTTGCGTCATTGGGTCATGCCAATGCTTGCACGCTTCCTTCCAAATGTCTAACTGTATCACAAGAGGCCCATACTACAATGCCTCATCATGGGGCCTACTCTTATAAAACTAAAATATATATCTTTAATGTTAGGAATAATGGAAAAAGGGTAAAAAAATGAAATATATTAAGTTAAAATTTTCTTTTACCTTACTCTTCATCTCCAATCTCAAATCTTTGTGGATCTTAGTCGCGTGCTTGAAGATATATTTGGAGATGTCCGAATCGTCACCCCAATCGAGGATCGCTTGCATTAGAAAGAGAATAGTAATTGTTATGTTTGAAATTATATAAAGAAATGTAAATAAGTTTTTATGAATTACCTCTAACTCACAAAGGAGCTGATTCTTCAACTCTTTTGGCACCTTCCTCCAGTCGAAGTAGGAGAGTGGGATGATCGCCTTCGTCAGTGTACCTAGCCTACTGACAAATGGATGATAGCCCTCTACTTCCCCCATTGGTGTGATGGTGACTGATATGCGGATCCCACGCGAAAGTCTTTGTAGGTCCCTATTCCGTGTCAGATCTCTTCCTCTACGTATCATACTTGAATGACAAAGTTATACATAATATTAAATTACAAAGGAATAAATAATTCGTACTATTTATTAAATTGTCATGCCAGTATTGTGACTCATCATAGAAGGTCCCAATTAGGAAGGATCTAGGTTAGTCGATTGCTCTGCCTGATCATCCAACCAACATCCTCCTCATCGAATGAAGTATTGTCCTCCTCATCCTCATCATTGACGGGTGTGTTCTGCAGCTCATATTCCAGATCTTCCTCCTATGGATCCGTAGAAGGCATTAGACTCTTCCCCTTCCTCCCCTCCCCTAACTTTGGAGATATCGAGCAACATCTCCAGATGTAAAAAACTGTTGGCGAGGTGCCTGGGGCTACTGATGGGGGGCCTAAGCCTAGGGCTGCTGGCGGGAGGCTTGAACTTAAGCCTGAGGTTGCTGGGAGGTGGCTTGATCCCCACCACCCCTATTGGCCTTCTTCTTGAAGTTCACCTGTGTAGAAACAAAACAAATAATTAGTTATGTAGAAAAAAATTTGACAGCATTTCCCCTATATATTATGATTTTCCAAATATCTTGTATGAAACAAATATAGAAATAAATGAAAATAGAGAAAATAATATGAAACAAATAGGAAAGAAACATCTCAAGCATTTTCCTTTCCATTTCCTACCCTCCTACTTCCTTCTTCTTGTTTACTTCTCTCATTTTCAACCCCGTCCACTTCCTTTTTCCTCCTCTCATTTCCTACCCCCACCATTTCCTTCTTCTTGTTTCCTCTCATTTCCTACCCTTCTTTTTCCTCCTCCCATTTCCTACCCCCTCCACTTCCTACTTCTTCTTCTTCATCATATTAAACATTCAACAAACAACAAATAGTGGGCACACCCCACCTAATAAAAATAAAAAATCTCACATGCATCATATATATATATATATATATATATATATATATATAGTGGACACACTCCACATAATCACAAAAAAAAAAACTCACATGCATTTATAAAATTTTAAGTGGTAGAAGAACCTTACCATCATGTATAGGTGGAAGAACTTAAAAGAACCTCAAAGAACTCAGAAAACCTATAAACGAAGGTAATTAAATAAAACTCAGTTTCAAAAAGAAAAAAACATAAGCTTTGAGAAGAAAATGATTCATTTAAAGAACAAATAAATGAAACTTATAACTAAAAATTTGAAATACATAATTTTATTTGTGCGTTAAGGATTAATACTTTAGGTAAAGTACCATATATATCAATGTTAGTTGCATCAGGGGTAACTTCTTCGTTTTGTGGGTTTTGCTGATATGCTTCAGATTCAACAACTAGGTCAAGATCTTTTCTCGCATCGTATTGCTCATGTGGTAGAGCTGTAACGAACATTATCCACCCATCTCTACTATTATTAGGCACATAGAATACTTGTGCTACGTGACAAGTTAATGTGAATGGTTCTGATCACTGAAGAATCTGACGGTTCTTACTTAAACTTAAGAAATCGAGTTTCTTATCCACTTTGAATCCAACACCTCCTTTGAAAACATCAAACCAATCACACTTGAATAGAACCAACCTAAGGTCAAACCTGAAACTTCTTTCCACAATCTCTACAATTTGACCATAATATCCATCACAACTAGTACTTAGGTCACAACTAACAATGATTCCCACCTGTTGTGTGGCCTTCACATCATCAATTGACCTTACTTTGAATTTGAATTCATTAATTATGTAACCCGAATGGTAATGTCCATATGTTAAAGGTGTATTAGCAATTAGATCAAAATCTTGTACCAATCGTGGATCCCCCTATTTTTTTAGTTTATTTACACGATCCTTGAACCAATCAAAGAACTGCAATTTGCATGTAGATGGATAAGAGGATTCTTTGAATTCATTGTAAAATTCATCCACTTTTAAAATTTGCTTCAGAGTGTACAAGTGATCCAATCTTCAATCATTTCCAAGTTGGACTTGAACTCGATGCGGAGATTTGACCTTTCTTCGATGTCAAATATGGATAAGCAATGTTCATCATTACTATTAAATCCTCCATCATAATTTCATTTAAGTCGATTAAATCAATTGTCTGTTTCATTCATGTATATGGCACAAAAGTTAATACATTCCTTTACAAGATATCCTTGCACAATTTACTCGTTTGGCTTCGCTTTATTGAGGACATAATTTTTTAGTTGTTTTAATTATCATTCAATTGGATACATCCATCTGTACTACACGGGTCCAGCAATTCTCACTTCATTTGTAAGATGAAGCATGACATGAGCCATCATGCCAAAGAATGCAGGTGGGAAAATCTGCTCCATTTTACAAAGTGTGATTACAATTTAGTCTTCTCAGTACTCGAGCAATTCAAGATCTAATATCTTGGAACATGACTTTAAAATAGTGGCTCATTTTTGTAAAGGAATAGACTATTGGATCAGGCATCACTCCACGTATTGTTAGTGGGAATAAGATTTGCATGTACACATGAGAATCATGACTTTTTAACTCACTAATCTTCTTTTGTGCTTCATTTATGTAACATGAAAGCTGGGATGAATACCCATCTGGAACCTAAATGACTTTCAGGAAGGAGAAAATCCTTTGCCTCTATTCTACTCAAGACGAATACCAAACTTTTCATATCATTTCTTATTTTAATTGTACCCTTTAGGCTATTTGTTAAGTTTAATATATCTAAAATGTTATCCATTACATTCTTCTCAATGTGCATAACATTTAAATTGTGGCGCACAGTTAAATCCTCTTAATATAGAAGCTCCATAAAAAATATACTTTTCTTCATAAATCCTGAATGTCACAAGGAAGTCAAGTCATTTTTTAAAAGACGACCCAAACATATTTCACCGAGTTGTTGCAATGTCTCCATGATTTTTACACCAGAAAACCTAATAAAACCTGTACTCAATTTATTTTTTGTATTCTTTGACGAACATCGGCATGCTTTGCCATTAAATCTATCTTTGAATTGTGACGTTTGCCATCTGTGTTCAATAGGCAAAAATCTATGATGCCCTAAGTAAGAAATTTCTTGCTTTCAAGTAATCTCAAGTGATGAGTATCATCCATACAGATTGGGTATACAAGCTTCTCCTTTGTAATCCATTCTGACAAATTAGTACATGATGGAATGTCATTAATAGTCCACAATAATCTGCATGCAACTGAAAGAATTCTTTCTTATGTGCGTCATATGTTTGAACACCATTGTACCACAGGACTTTCAGTTCATTAATCAATGTTGGAGATAAACATCTATCGTATTTCCTGGTTGCTTTGGGCCTAGAATAAGGAGGGTCAACATCATAATTGCAGATTGCATGCATAGCCAAGGAAGTAAGTTATAAGTTAACATGACCACCGGCCATATGGAATATGACGGATACATGTTCTTGAATGGGTTGAATCCATTGCTTACAAGTTCCAATCTCACATTCCGTGCCTCCTCTGCGAATGATGCATGATTCTTGTTAAATCTATTTCACTCATCAAAATCTGTTGGATGACAGATGCATCTATCTCTCGATTTATTCTTTTGATGCTACACCATCAATTTTGTTGTTTTACTTGATATGAATAGGTGTTGTAGCTTAGGGATCAGTGGAAAATAACGAAGAACCTTCTCCGGTTGTTTTTTTCTGCCTATTTTGTTGATTTACCTACTTTATACCTATCCTCACCACATTCATTACTCAACCCTAAGTACTCATTTCTATACAGGACACAATCATTTTGACATGCATCAATCTTCTCGCATTTTAGTCTAAGCACGTGTATCTGCTTCTTCGTATCATGTCATGACCCAAGGTAGCCAGCAAGATTATTTAGTAGCTCCTCAATGAATTGAAGGACCTCAGACATTAATTTCGTCATCACTCTATTCATCACTTTCATCTAAAATAATTTTAGAAGAAATGACAACTTCGACATTGACATTATTCCAGGAGCAATAGGATACTCTACTGCATTAACTGCATTGTAAAACTCATTACAATCTCGTAATATCTCATCATCATCCGCATCTTTAGGGTTTGCTACTCTCATATCATGTAACATTTTATTTAATTTATCTCCTCAATTATCATCACTTTGTTATAAATCATCAATTCTATCATATCTGACTTCTTTTGTGATTTGCTCACCCTGAGTTGTCTAATTTACGTAATGTTGCCACCAACAGCTACATATCACATGCTCGAAAATAATGTCTTGGTCATGAAAAAGCCCATTCAAATAGCTTCTACATGGGAATAAAATTAGCTCAAGAAATTCTCCTTGTTTAAATGTCTTCTTATCATCATTGAATGCCCACTCCAGAAATGAAATGACTCCATTCCTGTATTGGTAATAATTCGAATTCCCCAAACTAATCCATGACTTATAAATGATAACTTAAATTTCAATGTCAAGCACTTTGAAGTTAGACTCAAATAAGGAAATATATGTATTTTAAGAAGATTTTCACTTGATAGTTCATCCTTGAAGATTTGATCACAACATTATTTCTTACAAGCAACCACTGCTTGGAGAAATTTTGGAAGCACTTCGCTGCACTTCTCCAATATACCCCCCAAGACTAACCTTAACTACATTTCTAATAGCCCTCATTTAACGGTGCTTTAGGAACGTAGCTAAGATCAGTTGGTATACCAGAGAAGGGCAAGAAAATGCAATTGAAATTTCTCCATACACTAGCTACATGCAAGAAGTAACCTTAACTTATGATCAAATCTTCAAGGACCCTCTTTAGCTTGGTACTTCATCAAACTAAAGATAATTGAGACTTATGGCATGCTATAAAGACAACACATCGTGCATGTAAGTGAAGTATACATACTTCGTATTGTCCATATAACATGATCATAAGTCTTGATGGGTGAGTATTTTGACGTAGTTATATCTTTCTCACAACTTATACCTTAAGGGTTAGAACTCCTATTATTTGTCATCATGTGCATCTAAATTGGTGTAGGTGTGTGTATCTAAATTTAAAATGATTTTAAATTTAATTTATGGATTACTCCACACTTCAAAACATAAAGATCCTAAGCCCTAAATTGAACGACTAAACCCAAAAACCATAAACTAAACTTAAACTCTAAATTGTATACCCAAAACACAAAATCCTAAAAATAAAACCCTAAATCATAATTCGAAAATCAAAATCCGAAATCCTAAATCCAAAACTCAAAACCTATAACCAAAACCTAAAATAAAAATCATAAACCTAAACTAAAAACAAAAAACCTAAACTTAAACCCTAAATAGAAAACCCTTAATCTAAATTAAAAATCCTATAACCTAAATCCAAAAGTTAAAACCTAATACCAAAATCCAACATAAAAAATCCTAAAACTAACCTTAAACCTAACGTAGAAATAAATAACCATAATCCTAAACCCTAAACACAAAACCATAAACCCAAAATGTAGATCATAATCATAAACTCTAAACCTTTACGTACACGCAAACTATTGGCTTGAAAATTGTCATAGTTTAGAAAAATGCATTGTAGAATAGTGACAAAAATCGAATTGACATTTAAATTTATAAGTGCTTGAAAAATCATGAGTTTCGAGGCCATTCGTAGGGAGCAAATATAGCAGTTAAATCCACAAATCACAACAACCAAAAATAATGATGTAATGAATATTCAATCATAAATATAAGAATAATCAATTAATGCTCAGAATTGTATCTCAAAAAACAAAAATAAAGAGAATAACAATGGTGGTTGGAACCACTAATTATCCCCAATAGTAAGTATAAATCTCAACTCAAATTAACAGTAGTATCAACACTCTCAAACCAATGTCAATTTCCTTCTCAGATTAGATGGCTTCGACAAGCCCAGATGACTTAACTATCAAGCCCAAATCTCCTAAAATTTGCCTAAGTGTAGGCACAAATCCCAAGCATGAACAGAGCAAAACTCCCCTCCTTTCCCTCAGAATTTCCCTTCTCTTTCTCTCTCTCCTTAGAACCAGGTCAGGGGACAATTTGGTAAATAGATTTTGGTCCAGGATCATCAGTGGGTGTGGCGGGTGAGGAGTGAGTGGTGTGAGGAGAGGGACCTCACCCCATGATATGAAGCAAGCAGCTAACACAGCAAAAACGTTGTTAAGCAAAAAATTTTTAGCTGCTTCCGATGTGGGACTAATGTCCCAACTCCTTCGCAAATTATTGCTGAGGGAACACTCTCAAATCGAGCAGCTGCTAGCTGCTTCTTCACTTGATCAAAGCCCTAGAAGGATTCGTGGTGATGATGCACGTCTGCTGGAGGTGGAGATGAGGTCGAAGGTGGCCGGATTATGGTGGTCGAAGATGAGGATGACGATAGCGACGACGAGCACTGGAAACAACACATGATAATTGCCCCAACTAATATGTTCAGAAGCTTTGCCTAGGTCTAAGGAAGATGATGGTGGTGGTCATGAAGCATTTGTTGCTGCGTGGTGGTTGAGCGACGTTGGCGGAGGCATCCGATGATGGGTGTGTTTGGTAGAGTGAAGGAACGATCAAAGCCCCAAATTTCTTTGGAGCTTTTGATCAATGCGGTATGGTAGAGGTTATGGGAGTTGTGGCATAGAGTTTGATGGAGTGTGGTGGCCGCGTGAGCTTGCTAGAGCTTCGCTGGCCATGGAGAAGGAGATATATGTGGGTGTGTAGTGAGTGTACCTAGGAACAAAGTGCGTAGAATTATACTAAATAGGGAGAGGGAGAGAGTAGGGGACTTAGAGAGGTGAGAGAAGGCGAGTTCATGTCCGACGTTGGCTAGCCGGACTTGGGGAGGATGAAGATGTTTGGCGAGGGAGAGTAGTGACGATGAGGGTGGAGGGGGCTCCTGCTGTGGTCGGCAAGCAGTGGAAGAGAGAGAAGAGGAAGGACCATCCAAGTTGGCAATTGGATGGCCAGTGGAAGGATGTCAAGTGGGGTCGCCAGAGCCAAGCCAGAGTGCGGCCAGAGGAGGAAGGTGATTCTCGATCGATTCCTGGCTGAAAATGACTCCAAAATAACAAGGAGGTTATATAGAGCTCAATTAGGGTCTCAATTTGGAAGATTGAGTGCATGGGATTAGGATTTCAGGAAGAAGAAAAATTGACAATTCTTGAGCTCCCCAGAGCTTTCCTCTTCAAGTTGGGATCTTGGATTTGTCTAGAATGGAAGAGGATCTTCTGTTTGTCAATCCCTTCAAATTTGGACGGATTTGATCTAGAAATCAGGGAGAAATCTCAGATTGAAGTCGGCAGGTAGTGGGTTTGAGATTCTGTTCATACTTCTTAGGCGGCAAGGAGCTAATCGTGAAGGAGACAACAAAGTTAGGGCCCTTTTGGTAATAAACTTGAATCCTAGGGGTCTGGATGTGAGAAATAAAATTTTTAGGGGACAAAATGCAAACTAGGTCAAGATGGAATCGGATTGGACCCAAATTTTGGTAAAACCTAATTTGGACCCAAGGAATCTAATAGTGAACTTGGATTTGAGTTTTGACCACGTTTGACTAGGTAAATTTCATAGGAGCCTAGATCTAGACAAATTCTTGTTTAAATCTTTGTTCTAAGTTAAAATGGGTTTAGATGGTTAAACCAAAGATACCAAACCTCTTAGAATATTTTTCAATGATTTTTAGGAGGTTTAGATTGAATTTATCTCGACTAGAACCCTTTCAATTTAAGTGCAGCTAATAATTATGGCTTTTGGTACCATTTTCGTCCTCGAAATTGTGAAACCCTGATTCAATCATTGTGAGCCCACGTTTTGGTCTTTTGAGTTCATTTAAGTTTAAATTCACCCCTTGATTTATCTACATTAATGATGAAATGGCAAAACAACAGAATTAACCCTATTTTTCTAACCTCTCAGAGTAGTTTAGTGTGGAATTGTGACCCTCAGACGATCATTTAGGAGCATTTATCATTTGAATTTGTCTAATTTTGGCTAGTTAGGACTTATGATGGTGTTACCATCATACTCTCATGCCTAGCTTTTGCTAGCCCTAGCAAAATCATATGAACCAAAACAAATCTCTAAGCTGGATTTTAACCATCAGGATGCCTTACTGAGCTACATCTCTAGAAATTAGATCAAAATACCAAAAATAGGCCTAGAGGTACTCAAGTACTAGCCAAGATTCAAACTTTACTAGCCTTAGCCTTGGGTCTACCGCAAAAATTTCTCAGAGGTTTGTTGACCCCAGCGATTAAAGCACCCTGCATATACGTAGCAAGCCTACGTTCAGTTTGCCAGTGCATTTTTGATAAGAGAGATAGAGAGGGATATTTATTTTGAGAGTTTTCTCTCTTTTCTCTTTATATTCCCCTAAATCCAACATCGTATTGGCCCTAAACACATTATGTATCAGATTCCTCTTCCCCACCATCAATCCTTGAAGGGTCCTTGGCTTTCGATGCTTTGAGATAGTACCACCCATGGAAACCCCTTGAACCTTGGCTTTTGACACTTCGAGATGGTGTCACTCATGGAGTTTTGTAGCTAAATTTAGGCACTAGCAATCAACATTTCAGGATAATCCCACCTATGGCACTTGAACCAGCGCAAGGTGCTTACATGCCCATAGTAGGACATTTAGATTTCCCAGGAGACAAGCACTGAGGAGTTGATATGTTATTACGCATCTTCAAGGGGAGTATTTTTCATTCCACCTCTCCACGTTGGGAACTCGTCCAATCATCTTATGTCTTTGAGCCCCTCCTAAGCTAGATCTTTGGGAAAACATTTTTTAGAACATAACACTTTTGGCATTATTCTTCATTAAGTGCCCTGATTTTTGGGTGGGTAGGTTACCAAGTCCCGCAAACCAAAAGGTAGGCAACGAGTTCAAATAATCCCTATGTTTTAGACTTAATACATCAGCCTCGCACTTTCCTCAACCTCTTGAGGATTAATCTGGATCTTAACAAATACGTGAGTGTTTAAGCGCTAGAATAGGCCCAAGAGACCTAAGGTCGATATCCATCACTTATCTCCTAAGATTTAGCCCTTCTGGTCTTAATTCATCATCCGATCTAGCTTAGAACTTAGGTAAGTCCCACACTCAATTATAGAGACTATCACAATTTTTTTTCTTTTGTTTTCTCCTCTCTCTATTTTTTTTCTTTTCTCCTCTTCTTCCTCCTCAATTTAGATCTTTCAATTCAGGTCACAAAAATTGTCCTCCCCTTTTCTCCATTTTTTTTTTATGAAACCCCTCCATGTATAGAAATCACAGTATTTTGCAATTTAATACCCCCCTTGCATAATATTTGTAATGTCCTCATTGTAAATTAGGTGGGTTCGAGTTCAGCTTAGATCGTACATTAGAACAGGTTTGGTTGGGTGGCAAACGGGTCAGCATGACTGTTGTGGATAATTTCAAGCTCTGATACAAATATCGGAGGTGGAGTCAGCTATTCTAATGAAGGAACTCTAAAGTGCAATATGACTTCAGCTCAGAGATAGGTTAGAAGGGTCTCAGGTTTTTGAAAATGATGGGTTGCCTCCCGTTAAGCACTAAGTTTAACGTCATTAGCTGTGCGTAATGTGGCTCAGGGAGAATGGAGATCAAAGGATACCACAGCCAGATTCAAATTGGTGAGTTCGAGGAATGGTTTCAGTTTCTGACCATTCACAACAAATGGTTCTGGGTCATGGTTGAGTTCATTTATTTTGACAGCTCCATTTCCAATCTCGTCCAAAGAATCTTTGGACGAGAAAGGGTTCGATCCATTTTGATCTTTGCTTTCCTAAGAAGAACTTAAGCTTGGCATCAAAGAGGAGCACTTTCTGACTAGGATGGAATAATTTTCGTGATATGTGCTTGTTATCGAAGGCTTTGACCCACTCTTTGTAGATGTGCGAGTTCTTGTACGCATCATTGTCTAACTCCTTGATCTCGCTCATTTGCAACTGGGGGTGGTTTCTAGCCTTCATGAGATCTAGATTGTACTTCCGTACTGCCTAGTAAGCCTTATGCTCTGTCTCTACAGGGAGGTAACATGCCTTCTCGTACACGAGCCTGAATGGAGGCATCCCTAGTTGGGTCTTATTGGCGATCCTATAAGCCCACAAGGCTTCCGGAAGTCGGGTGGACAAATCTTTCCTGTCAGGCTGAATAGTGACCTGAAGGATTTTCTTAATCTCCTGATTGGATAGCTCCATTGGTCTGGGGGTGGTATGGAGTTGAGATATGATGCGATAGCCCGTACTTTTTCATCAGGGACTGAAAGTGCACATTTGCGAAATGAGACCTGCCATCGCTGATGATGACTTTAGGAACCCCAAATCTGGAAAAGATGTTCTCCTGAATGAATCGGAGAACAACTTTATGATCATTTGTTCTTGTGGATACGACTTTGATCCATTTCGAGATGTAGTCAACAAGTAAGATGTACTCAAAGCCATTAGATCCGGGAAAGGGTCTCATAAAATCAATTCCCCATATGTCAAAGATCTCGCATACGATAATCGAATTCAAGGGTATTATATCGCACAGGCCTATGTTGTCGAGGGTCTGATAACGAACGCGTCCCCTATAGTAGGATTGTGCATCTTTGAACATAGTGGGCCAAAAGAACCCACACTGGTGGTTTTATGCCCAGAGTAATGGTCACCATAGGCCAGGTCATGATAGAAAGAGATGACATCATTGACCTCTTCATTGGGAATGCATCTTTGGATTACTTGGTCATTACCGATGTAAAACAGATAAGGATCTTCCTAGATATAGTACTTGGCATCAGAAATTAGCTTGTCCTTCCGAGAGGTCGCCCAATCAAGCGAAGCTTTCCCCGTAACCAAATAATTCATGATATTAGCGAACCAGGGAAGTCCATTAATGGCCAAGAGATCATCCAGAAAATGCTTGGTAATAGGTCCAAACGGGTCGATGATCGAAGAAGGAAGGCAAGACAAATTGTTAGCTACCACATTCTGCTTTCTCACCTTGTTGCAAATTTTGAGATCAAATTCTTGCAACAGCAAGATCCATCGGATTAATCTAGGTTTCTCATACTTCTTCGTAACTGCCCCATTGCAGTGTGATATGAGTAAATGATGACATGGGATCCCACAAGAGGTATGATCTGAATTTCTCTAGACCAAATACTACAGCCAACAACTCTTTCTCCGTAATCATGTAATTACGCTGAGCCTCATCTAGTGTCTTGCTGGCATAATATATTACCACCGGTTTCCTGTTGATTTTTTGCCCCAGCATCGCTCCCACTGCATAGCCAGACGCATCGTACATGATCTTGAAGGGTTGAGACCAGTCAGGGGATTGTAGAATTGGAGCTTGGGTAACTTGGTCAAGTAAGATTTCGAATGCATGAATGCACTCACTTGTCATCTCGAAAGGCATGTTCTTTGAGAGAAGATCCATTAAGGGGTGTGCGATTTTGGAAAAATTAGATATGGATCAGCAATAGAAATTGACTTGCCCCAAAAATGATATGATGTCTTTGATCGAAGAAGGCATCGGTAATTTGGAAATCAAATTCACCTTAGCTTAGTAAACGTGGATACCTATCCCAGATACGAGGTGTCCAAGCACAATGCCCTCAGGAATCATAAAGTAGCTCTTTTCCTAGGAGAGAACTAGGTTCACTTTGATGCATCTTTGGAGGATCTGGACCAAGTGCAAGAGGCAATCATCAAAAGATTCAATGAAAATTGAGAAGTCGTCCATGAAGACATCAAGGTATTTACCTACCATATGTGAAAATATGGGTAGCATGCACTGCTGAAAGGTAGAAGGTGCTTTGTAAAGCTCGAATGGCATCCTGTGGAACGCGTACATATTGTAAGGCCAGATAAAGGTTTTTTCCTGATCTTTGGGATGGATTGCCACTTGGTTGTATCCAAAGTTCCTGTTTACACAAAATCATCGTTGTTTAAGATATACGTCATAGTATAGTTGACAAAATCGTGTAAAACACTTAAATTTATAAAATCAGAATCAAAAGTGAGTCTGAGATCATTCGTAGGGAGCAATTGTACAATTCAATTCACCAATCACAATTTAGCAAGAAATACATATGCGATTGAAATCAATAAAATGCTTAGAATGATATTTCAATGAAGAGTAGAGTATCAGTGCAAAAAGATAAGGTTAAAATGGTGATTTGAATCACCAATTTAACCTTCAATGTTAAGCTCACAATCTACTTAAATATTTCAACAATAATCTTCAACTAATAATCCATGTCAGCTTAAGTAAATGTTTCAACAGTAACTAGCAGAATGCCTCAGACGATAGGAAAAGTCTTTCAGACGCCTTATTAGAAGAGGCACAGCACCACAGAATGCACAAGGGCCTTTTCAAAAGTTAACTATAGAAAGCTGTGGGGGAGGGGGGTACGAATCCCAAGGCAGAGAAAAACTCGCCCCATGATGGGAACACCATCATGAGTTATAACTAGCTCATTTTGATCTAATTAAGTTAGTAAATGCTCCTACATAACTGCTAGAGAGCTATAATTCATTGCAAATCCATTCTGAGGGAAAGATAAGAAAATAGGGTTAAAATTATAATTTTACCATCATATCTTAAATGCAACACAACCATGGGTTTTCTTAGGGGTTAATTAAGTGCCAAATGGTCTTAAAAGGCTAACAAGTGGGTTAGAACAAACATAAAAGGGTTTTCGTGTGTTTTAAGAATTAAATGACTTCTGAAATCCTAAAAACAGACCCGCTTAATTAATTGAGGTTATAATCAGGATAAAATTTACTTAAACCCTCTAAAATTCATGGAAAAATATTCTCTAGGTTTTGGTACCCTCATTTTGACCATTAGAACCTATCTTGACAAAAAATAGAGTCTTAGACTGACTTTTGCCCTAATTTAGGTTTTTTTCATAAATTACCTAGTCAAACGAGGTCAAAACCTAAATCTAACTTCACCATTGGATTCCTTGGGTCCAAATTAGGTTTTTACCAAAATTTAGGCCAAATCTGAGATTATCTTGATCAAGTTTGCATTTTAGGCCAATCAGACTCTTTCTATCTCATTCAGACCCTTGACTTTTGAATTCTCTTACAAATAGCCCCCCAACTTTTTCTTCTTCACAAGCAGGTCCCCGCACCATTTTTGGAAGGTTAAACCTTCACCGTCGAGTTTCAAGCGAGGATTTCTCGCTCGATTCTCAATTAATCTCTCTAAAAATTGATACGGGGATTCCTTGGGAAGTTGCCTTCCATTTGAGCCATTCATTGGGCTCCAATTCTTTCCCAAAAGGTCATGCGAACCTTTCAAAGGTTCGGGTATCCTATTTCACAAAAACCTTCCAAGCTTGGAAGCTTCTTTCCAAGCTTGGAAGGGCTTCCTATGGCTTATAAAAGATCCCATGGTGCACGGCCACTCTCTTCAACAAGTTTTTGGGAGCCAAATCACCCTAATCCCTCTCCTCCGGCCACCAAAAATCCCTTCTCCAGTGGCCTCTCTGGATCTCCCCCCTTCGGCCGTCCAACCATCAAATTGGATGGCCTAACCTCTTCCTCTGTTCGTCGTGACCGTCCCCAGCCAATGGGAGGGCGTTCCTCTATCTGCATCATTGTCATCGCCTTGCTGCTTCTTCCTCCTCCAGCTTCGGTTGATCAACATCGGAGCCCTCCCCCTCCCTATCACCTCGCTAAGTCCCTCTCTTGCTCTTTCTCTCTCTCTTTCTATTTTGCCTTCCCACTCTCTACACATACGTACGACCACCGCTTCTCCCTCAATGCACTTCATCTTCTCTACCTCCGACGATGCTCTGGCAATGCCTACTCACCACCACACTACTTGAAACATGTCGCTACCACCCTCATTAGCTCCACCGTGTTCCACTCAACAAAAGCCCTCTACCAGTTCACCCTATTCGCCACCCTACGACTCCACCGAACTCCACCCTCACCGCACTGTCATATTGAGGTTGTCCGACCTCTCCACTCACTCCCGCTCACCACCAAGGCCACCGTCATGTTCGCCATCCTCAAGCGATCCTCCTGAGCATATTTGATGTGGCTGTGAGGCCATTTTCGTCCTTGCAAGTCACCCACCGGAGCTCCGCCACTGTCTCGGCTGCACCGACCATGCCTTCAGTCCTTCGACCACGTCTACTCCAGGTCTCTACCATAGTTTTCACAGAGTGAACTTGGGACCTCTCCCAGGTCCTTGATTGGGACCATCAGCCTCTGCAAGTGCGCCAATTTGAGCCTTCAACAGCTACAGCTGCAGACGCACGACGAAGGGTGGGACTTTAGTCCCACCTTGGAAGTTCACAAATGCTTGCGGCCGCATAAATTGAAAAAGTGATAGAGGCTTATCGCCTCAAATCACTTGGAGGGTGAGGTCCCTCGCATCCTCACACGTGCCTTGTCTGCGACACACTCCCCATGGACCTGGTGCACCTGACTACCTGCCTAACCCGAGCACACCTCGGCTGCGACCCATGCTCGCAGCCCTGGTGCACTTAGATCCGAATCCGATTACCCGGTACTGTGCAAGGCTCTGGGAGAGTGTGACCCAAGGAGAGAAAGAGAGGAGAGTCTATCCGGGGTAGGGGAGGGTTTTGCTTTGAGAAGGATTGGTTGATAGCCAAAATTAAGGATCCTTTCCCCTCTGCGTGAAGAAGAAGAGCAAAGAAAGAAAGAAGAAGAGTAGAGCAAAGAAGCAGAAGAAGAACAGAAGAGCAGAGAGAGAAAGAAAGAAGAAGAGCTGCACAAGAAAAGAAGAGAAGAAGAAGAAATCAGAGAAAGAAGGAGAGCACTGTTCATCTGACGTTTATGACGTCTAATCATTCAATCAGACGGCTGACTTGAGCTTATTTCATACATAGCTATTGAGTTCCATTAGATATTATTGTAGGGAGTAATTGGTGATTCAAATCACCATTTTACTCCATTCTTTTTGCAATCTGACACTTGATCTTATTGCCACATTATTCTGAATCAATTTTTGATTATAATTTCTTATCTCTATTGTTTTAAATTGTAATTTTGAGAATTGAATTCCTACTTGCTCCTAGCGAACAACCTTGGACTTTTTCGAGTATAAATTTTATCTATTTTTTTTGCGAGATTTCAACTATATTGCAACATAACGATTTAAAACCCGATCTCAAGTGAATGACACCCCTTCTCTCTGATTTTCTTTCTTCTCTTCCCTGCTCAGACCAGGCCAGACCAGGGTAACCAGGTAATCGGATCAGCCTAGACTCGCCTGCATGCTTGACGGGTGAGGGCATTTGGAGGTGTGTGGAGTGTGGAGGGCCTCACCGGAGGCTTGGCCGAAGTGGAGGATGACGAAGTAATGTGGGCAGTGCGGTGTGTGAACCTAGGATCTAAGGAGTGGTAGAAGATTAGGAATGAGAGAAGAAGAGAAAGAGAGACTTAGAGAGGGAGGATGTGGATGGAGGCATCTAACTGTGATAGGCTGGAGTTGGAGAAGGAGTCGACGGTGATACGGTAGCAAGGAAGGAGAGGGAGATAGCGACCACGCTTTGGCCGGCGATAGTTGTGAGGACAAGGGGAGAATGTTGAGCTTGTCAATTTGACCTTTGGCTAGCTCGATGGAGAGGACAAAGAAGCTCACTGGAGATGAAGGTGCGAATGGCTGGAGATGAGGAAGAGAGGGTTTTTTAGCTCGAAACTTCACTAAGGAGCTTGGTTTCTCAAGAATGACCTATTTAAAGGCCTTAGAAGGTGTTCCAAGAAAGGTAGGAGGCTTGGCGAATTTGCAAACTTAGGGAAAAGGATCCATGAGATTGTGAGAATTCGCATGAGGATTCTAGAGAAAATCAAGGTCCAAGTCCTGGTCTAATCGATGGAGGATCTGTTAAGGATTCTCCCTTTCAATTTTGGGAGGATTTGGCTGAGAATTGAGCGAGAAAACCTCGTTCGAATCTCGACAGAGGAGCTTCATTCATAAAAATGGCATCAGGGACCTATTTACAAAAATGATGATAAAGTTATGGACCTGATTGAAAATATTTTGAAAGTTGAGGAGCTAAATGTAAGAAATAGAGTTTGAAGAGCTAAATTGCAAACTAGGTCAAGATGGACTCTGATTCGGCCCAAATTTTGGTACTAACCTAATTTGGATCCAAGGAATCTAATGGAGAAGTTGGATTTTAGTTTTAATTAAGTTTAACTGGACAATTTGCACAGAAGCCCAAATTATGGTAAAATCCTATTTGCGACTCTATTCAAGGTCAAAATGGGTTCAGATGGTCAAACAAAAGATACCAAACCCTTCAAAAGATTTTTATATGAATTTTAGGAGGTTTAGATGATTTTTATTCTGATTGGATCCACTTCAATTTAAGCGGGTCTGAAATTAGGGTTTATTTGCTGTTGTGTTTCTCGAAATGCGTGAAACTCCATTTTTGACTACATAGACCCCCCTTATTAGACTTTAATGCTCATTTGACTTTCAATTAACTCCTGATAAACCCCGTGGTTATTCTGTGTTCATGATATGCTGTTAAAATTATAGAATTAACCTTAGTTTCCTGTTATCTTCTCAAAACAGAATGATGTGGAGTTATAACGCTTAGGTGGTTATGTAGGAAGATTTATCTTTTAGTCTTGAGTAAAAGTGGCTAGTTAGGTCCTATGATGGTATTCTTATCATACCCCCATTCCTAGCTTTTGCTAGTCCCTTAGCAAAAATCCTATGGATCAAACCAGGTCTTTAGGTCAGATGTAACCGTCAGGATGCCTTACTAAGCTGCATCTCTAGAAATCAAATCAAAATACCAACAATAAGCCTAGAGGTTCTCAAGTACCAGCCAGGATCCAAACCTGACCAGCTTTAGCCTGAGTCTATCCCAAAGGTTTCTAAGGCGTGCAACTACCAGCAGTTAAAGCCCCCATGCGTAGAATGTAGTAAGTCTAAGTTTAATTTGTCAGTGCATTTTTGTAAGAGAGAGATAGGAGGATTTTTCATTTGGAGAGTTTTCTCTCTTTTCTTTTTTATTTTTCCTTAAATCCAGTCTCATATTAGCCCGAAACATGGTCTGTATCGGATTCCTTATCCCCACCATCAATCCTCAAAGGGTCCCTAGCTTTCGATGCTTCGGGATAGCACTGCCCATGGCAACCCCTAGAACCCTAGCTTTCGACACTTCGGGATAGTGTCGCCCATGGCATTCTATAGCTAAATTTAGGCCCTGACAATCGACATTTTGGGTTAATCCTACCCATGGCACTTGAACCAGCACAAGGCGGTTACATGCCCCCGGTAGGATATTTAGATATCCTAGGAGACAAGCACCGAGGAGACAATATGTTATTGTGCATCTTTGAGGGGAATTTCCTACCTCTCTGCACTGGGAACTCGTCCAATTAACTTGTGTTGTCGAGTCGCTCCTAAGCTAGATTTTCAAGATGGGTTTTCAGAATAGAACACTTTTGGCATGATGTCTTTATTAAGAGCACTGAACCAAACTTAGTGTGTGATTTTGGGTGTTTAGGTTACTAAGTCTCGCAAACCAAAGGGCAGGCAATAGGGTCGAATAATCCCTAAGCCTTAGACCTACTACATCAACCTCGTACTTTCCTCAACCTCTTGAGGACTAATATGGATCTTAACAAATATGTGATTGTTTAAACCCTAAAACAGGTCCAAGAGGCCTAAGATCGGTACTCATCACTAATCTCCTAAGTTTTAACCTTCCAGGTCTTAATTCATCATTCGATCCAACTTAGAAGCTAGGTAAGTTCCATACTCAATTTTAAGGGACTATCTCATTTTCTTTTCTTTTTGATTACTGTTTTGTCTCTTTCTTATTCTTTTCTTCCTTCTTTTTTCATTCAGCTTGAATTGACCTCTCCTTTCTCCTTTTTTTTTTTACATGAAACCCTTCCATGAATTATTTTTCACAGCATTTTGCACTTTAATACCCCCCATGCCTATGATTTGCAATGTCCTCATTGTAAATTAGGTGGGTATGAGTTCAGTTCAGATCGTACATTAGAACAGGTGGGTGGTGAATGGGTTAGAATGACTGTTACGGACTATTTCTAGTTCTAATACAAGTATCAAAGGTGGAGTTGACTGTTCTAATGAATGAACCCTAAAGTGCAATATGATTTCAGCAAAGAGAAATGTTAGAAGGGTTTCAGGTTTTTTAAAGATGATGGGTTGCCTCCCATTAAGCGCTAGGTTTAATGCCATCAACTGGGCGCAATGAAGCTCAGAGAGAATGGAGCTCAAAAGATACTGCAGCCAAATTCGAGTCGGTGAGTTCAAAGAATGGTTTGAGTCTCTGACCGTTGATGACAAAAGGTTTTGATTCGTGGCTGAGTTCACTGATTTCGACCGCTCCATTTCCAAATCTCATCTCACAAGAAATGGTCCAATTCATTTTGACCTGAGTTTTCCTGGGAAGAGCTTGAGTTTATTATCAAAGAGTAATACTTTCTTACCAGGATGGAAAGATTTTCATGAAATGTGCCTGTCATGGAAGGCTTTCACTTGCTCTTTGTAGATTCGCAAGTTCTTGTACGCGTCATTGCGTAGTTTATTGATCTCGCTCGTTTGCAACCAGCAGTGGATTCCAGCCTTCATAAGATCTAGATTGCACTTCTGTACCGCCCAGTAGGCTTTGTGCTCCATTTCTACAGGAAGGTGACATGCCTTTTCGTACATGAGTCTGAAGGGAGACATTCCTAATTGGGTCTTATGGATGATCCTATAGGCCTACAAGGCTTCTAGAAAGTGGGTAGACCAATCCTTCCTGTCAGGGCGAACAGTGACCTGAAGGATCTTCTTGATCTCCCAATTTGACGGTTCAACCAATCCATTAGTCTAGGGGTGATAAGGAGTTGAGATACAATGCGACACCCCGTACATTTTCATTAGGGACTAGAGGTGCACATTTACGAAATGAGTCCTGCCATCACTGATGATCACTTTTGGAACCCCAAATCTGGAAAAGATGTTCTCCTGAATGAACCGAAGAACAACTTTATGGTCACCTGTTCTGGTGGGGACGGCTTTGATCCACTTAGAGACATAATCAATAGCGAGTAAGATATACTCGAAGTCGTTAGATCCTAAAAATGGTCCCATGAAATCAATTCCCCAGATGTCAAAGATTTCGCACACAATGATCGGATTCAAGGGCTACATATCGCGCAGGCCCATGTTGCCTAGGGTCTGACAACGGGCACATGCTCTACAATGGGATTGTGCATCTTTGAACATTGTGGGCCAAAAGAACCCACACTAGAGGATCTTCACTATAGTTTTACTCCTAGAGTAATGGCCATTGCAGGCCTAGTCATGATAGAATGAGATGACGTCGTTGACCTCATTGTCGGGAATGCATCTCCGAATCACTAGGTCATTACCGATATGGAAAAGATATGGATCTTCGTAGACATAGTACTTGGCATTGGAAATTAGCTTGTTCTGCCTGGTGGTCACCCAATCTGGTGGAACTTTCCTCGTAACCAAGTAGTTCACGATATCGGCAAACCAGGGAAGTCCGTTAATGGCCAAGAGATGTTCATCCAGAAAGTGCTCGGTAATAGGTTCGGATGGGTTAATGACCGAAGAAGGAAGGCGAGACAAATCGTCAGCTACCACATTCTGCTTTCTTGCCTTGTCATGAATTTCAAGATTAACTTCTTGCGACAGCAAGTTCCAGTGGATTAATCTCAGCTTCGCGTCCTTCGTGAGCAAGTGCCTCACTGCAGTGTGATTCAAGTATATGATGACATGAAAACCCAGGAGGTACGATCTGAATTTCTCCAAAACAAATACTATGGCCAGCAACTCTTTCTCTGTAATCGTATAATTACGTTGAGCCTCGTCTAATGTCTTACTGGTGTAATATATGACCACCGATTTCCCGTCGATATTCTAACCCAACACTACTCCTACTGTGTATGTTGGTCGCTCTAGATCAGATTTTAAAATCAATGCGTTGTAGTATAGATTGAATCAGTGTGAAAAGCAAATAGAATTTATACTCGAATGGAAGTCTGAGGTCAAACATAGGGAGCAATTAACAAAATAATTCTCAAGATTGCAATTCAACACAATATTAGTTTATAATAGAACTCCAAATAATAATGATATAAATGAAAGTGAATGTCAAATGATGCAAAAAGAATGGGGTAAAATGGTGATTTGAATCACCAATTACCCCTCACAATAATATCAAATATTTCAATAGTATCAATCAATCTAAATCCACGTAGGATAAGTGCACAGTGCACTTCTGCTGCTCTTCTCTTATTTTTCTTCATTGGCTACCTCTTCTCTTCTATTGCTTCAGCTCCTCTTCTCTTCTTTCTTTTTTTTTTCTGGCTTCCTCTCCTTCTTCCTTCTCTTCTCTGTGGCTGCTCTTCTTCTTCCTTTTCTTTATGCACAAGGGGAAGGGTTCCTTCTTCCAACAGCTAAGTGTCAACTGTTGAACTTTAGAGCAAAACCCCCTGCCCCCGCGCATTCTCTCTCTTTCTCACTCTGGGATCTGCTCTCCCAGAGCCTCGGGTAATCGGATTCGGATTTAAGCGTACCTGGAATCGGGGATGCGGGCGTAATATCGCAGCGGAGGTGTGAACAGGGCTTAGGCGATTCGGGTTTGCACCAGGCCTGTGGGGGACGAGTCACAGGTGAGGCACAAGTTAAGGGTGAGCGGGGACCTTACCCCCCGTGTTCAGTTGAGGCGATAAGCCTGTGGCAGAAAATCAATTTAACTCGCTGTGGGCGCTTTTCAACAACCAATGTGGGACTATTGTCCTTACTTCTTTTTGCATGCAGCTACTGGTGGTGGATCAGTCAATTGCAGGTGGAGGAGCGGTCCACGCTCCTAATTGACTGGCTGGTTGTAATCCTGGAATGAATCCGCGTAGCCTAGAGCAAGCGCCTGGAGTGAATGAGTCACGGAGCAAGCTTGAAGCCTTGCTCGAAGCTTCATTAATGGTGACCACCCATGAACACCTGAAATCATAAAAACGGCCTTAATGCCACATTAAACTAGCTCAGGAGAGTCGTGAGTTGATGGCGAATGTGCTGATGGTGGTTTCGTGGGGGATGGTGGCCTGTGGTTGTCGGACAGTGACGGAGAAGGTTGCGGGAAGGAGGGTTGTTCGGTGGATGATGTGGGTGAATGGAGTGGCAAATATGGAGAGGGGTTTTGTAGAGGGTGGTGTGGAAAAGGTCATGAGGTGGTCGGCGAGCTGGATGGAGAGGTGTAGCAATGGGGGCGCCTGGCCTGAGTGGTCGCCGGATGCGAGGAAGACGAGGGTGTCAGGGCAAGTCGGCGGTCGAAACAGAGTTGCGAATGTACGGGAATGATAAGTGGAAGATGAGGCATCGATAGGGCTAGATAGCGGATGAAGTAAGGTAGAGGAGGTGCCGGTTATGGTGTGGTCGGTGTCGGGGACGAAGGTGCTCCGGTGAGGGAAGGACGATGAGGAAGGAGATAGAGGCGCCCGTTAGCATGGCACGACGTGGAGGAATGCGGGGAAGGAGGATTTGCTGTCGGTATTGCAGTTAGATGAAGGATGAAGATGGAGGAGGTCGCCAGAGATTGAGGAGCTTTTCTACCGGATTAGGAGGGAGGAATTGAGGGTGTTCTAGGCCAAAATCAATCTTGGGATCTTCGGCCTAATCGGGGGCATCTTTTATAGGCCTCTGGAGGGTGTTTTGAGCTTGGGACGCTGGAGTTTGGAAACTCTATGATACTCGAATCTCTCATGCATTCGCATGAGAGATTGAGAAGGTTTTAGGGCTTAGGATCTGGCTCAAAAGGAACGGAATTCCTTGACAAACTTCCCTTTCAAATCTGAGAGGGATTCGTCAAGGAATCGAGAACATGATAAAAACAAGCTCATCGGAGTTGTAGAATTAGGATTTCATGGTGGTAGGGACCTATTTGAAGAAAATGATGATAAGGATAGGGGCCTTTTTGTAAGAAATTCAAAAGCTAAGGGTAAATGTGAAATACAGAAAATCAAACTTGGACCAAAGTGCAGACTAGGTTGAAACAATCTCAGATTGGGCCCAAATTTTGGTACAAACCTAATTTGGACCAAAGGAATCCAATGGTGAAGTTGGATTTTGGTTTTGACCTAGTTTGACTAGGTAAATTGCATAATTACCCAAATTATGGCAAATATCTGTTTGAGATTCTGTTTTAGGTCAAGATGGGTTCCAATGGTCAAATTGAAGATTCTAAACCCTAGATAATATTTTTATATGATTTTTAGAGGGTGTAGGTGAATTTTATCTTGACTATAACTTCAATAGATTAAGTAGGTCTGTTTTTAGGGTTTTAGATGTCCATTAATTCCTGTAACGCATGAAAACCCTCTTCTGTCTATTCTAGCCCTACTTATTAGACTCTTAAGACTATTTGACCTTTGTTCCACCCCTGAGAGAACCCATGGTTATTCTATTTTTGCTATAGAATGGTAAATTTGTAGAAATAACCCTGTAATCTTATTTTCTTCTCAAATCAATGTTTTGTGCCCTTAAGACCTTTTGATGGATATGTAGGAGCTTTTATTTACTTAATCAGATCAAACTGAGCTAGTTATAGCTCATGATGGTGTTTGATCAGGAGGTTTTTTCGCTTTGCAAATGATATCAGAAAAATATGTCATCGCAATATGTAATATGGTAGAAAAAACCCTCGATCAAAGTTACTAAAATACTAAAATAATACCACACTTCAGGTCGTATCACAGGGAGACATAGAACCAATAAGATCACCAATAATATTGTTCAAGAAAAATAAATTGCCATTTATGTTAATTCGTCATGGGAGGAAAGAAAACAAAATGCATTAACTAGTAATTCCAATCCTTCAATATTGTCATAAATAACCAAGAATAGAAGGGCCTTCCATAAATTTCTCATAATAAAATAATCAATATCAAAATCCCATTTTTTGGCAAAGGAAATCAATGTAATTTTTAATTGAGCCAAAAATAGGGGATTTGTTACTAGCGCATGCACGTGGAGGAGGAGAGGACGGTCGGCCTTGCCGTGATTGGAGGAGGTTGGCATTGTCGAGAGCTTCGCGTCAGAGGTCGTGTCGAGGAAAACGATGGCCGATGGCAGCTGACCAGTGGGAAGGTTGGCCGGCGACGTGGAGCCTCATCGACGATCGTGTGGTCTGTCGTTGACGGATCTTAGGGCGTGGCCGTGCTCGTGAGGGCCGGTGAGTTCCACGGCGTCAACGAATTGAAGGATGATGGCTGAAGGAGGTGGCTGCGCGTGAGGGGAATCAACGTTGATGTTGGGTTCCCTTCGGTCTGTTGGAGAGGAAGACGAAGAAGAAGATGAGGGCACTGCTGCGTGCGAGGGAGGTAGGTAGCAGGGCTGGTTGCACTGTTGGTGGTGCTGCGGGTGTTGCGCATGCAAGTGGCTGTGCACAGTAAGTGGTGGCTTGAAGGCGCACGATCTTTTGGGAAGGAGGCATGCATGTGTCGGCGGTGGCCCCGAAGGCGTGTGCTATAGGGTTCCGGGGGCGTGTGTTGCAGGGGTGGTGCCTATGGGCACGTAGAGGTGTTGGCGCGCGGAGGAGAGGGCGGAGGCGAGCAGAGGTGGCCTCTTATGCTTGCGTTGGTGGCTGCGGTGACTTCAGTCGGCACGGGTGGCTGTTGTGGTGGTGCTGAACTCGCGATGGCGGGAGGAAGACATGGCACGGGCCTGTCGATGTAGAGGCTCGCAGTTGATGGTGAGTGCTGTCGTGAGGAGTCACGGTGGAGGGCACACAGTCGTGGGTGAGGGCCTCGACTGGACGTCTGTTGGAGGGGTTGGACGGCTTAAGTCCTTCACCCTCTGTCGGATGTTGAGAAGGCTCGCAGCGAGGGCGCGGTCGTGGTGGCTCGCAGTGGTGGAATTAGGCACACGGTGAAGGTTGAGAGGTTTGCCTTAGGGGAGGAGATGTGGAGAAGGGGCATCTTCCCTGTGGAGGGAAGATGATTGGAGAGGGAGGACCTCTCCTGGAGAAAGGAGACAGATGGGCAGCTTCCTCCCCGTCCCTATTATATAAGGAGAAAAATAAGAGAATGAGAGAGGGGGTCAAAGAAGGAAGGAGTCAACAATCTAAATTTTATGGCCATTTGAGGGAAAGAGAGATAACGAAAGAAGAGGAAAGAATAGGAAGGTATTTTATTTGCTTTTCTTTCTTTCCCTTTTATTATCTCTAGGAAATCAATGCCTATTCGGTTGCCATTTGATGTGAAGCTTACTAAAAAAATGTCCTTCCCTAAATGACCTTTCAACCACATAAGTAATGAACCCCTTTTATATAAGGATTAATGCAATTGATACATGAAATGATAAATCTAAGGTTCACATGATTTTGTCACTAACATGCATGTTTTAAATTAATCTCTCATCCAAATAATAATGCACTTAAGCATTAAATTAGTCCACTAAAGTAGACTTATCAGTGTCCCCATCAGCGTAGCTAGATGCATCACACATGATCTCAAAGGGTTGAGACCATTCAGGAGATTACAGGATTGGTGCTTGGGTGACTTGGTCATATAGGATCTCAAATGCATCAATGCACTCACTCGTCATCTTGAAAGGTGTGTCCTTCGAGAGAAGATTCGTCAAGGGGTGCATGATTTTGGAAAAATTATATATGAATCAGCGATAAAAATCGACATGCCCTAAGAACGATATGATATCTTTGATTGAGTTAGGCACAGGTAATTTGGAAATCAGATTCACCTTAGCCCAGCCGACCTGGATACCTCTCTCAGAGACAAGATGTCCAAGAACGATACCCTCAGGAACCATGAAGTGTCTCTTTTCCTAAGATGGAACCAAGTTCACTTCAATGCATCTCTTGAGGATCTAGACCAAATGCAAGAGGCATTCATCAAAAGATTCATCGAATACTGAGAAGTCATCCATGAAGACCTCAAGGTAATTACCTACCATATCTAAGAATATGGCTAGCATGCACCACTGAAAGGTGGCAGGTGCATTGGATAGCCCAAATGGCATCCTACGAAACGCGTACATCCCGTTGGGGCAGGTAAAGGTGGCCTTTAATTGATCTTCAGGATGAATTGCCACCTGATTATATCTGGAGTAACCATCCAAGAAATAAAAAAACTGATTTCTTGCCAATTTTTTGAGAATCTGGTCAATGAACGGAAGCATGAAATGATCTTTCTTCGTGGAGGCATTCAATTTCCGATAGTCTATGTAGACTCTCCATGAATTTGCAATGTGGATCGGGATAGTCTCTCCAGATTCAGTTGTGATAACAGTGAGTCCTGCCTTCTAAGGCACAACCTGGATCGGCTTACCTAGCGGCTATCAGAGATCAAGTAGATGATACCTGCATCTAACCACTTGATGATCTCCTTCTTCACAACCTCCTGCAGATTCAGATTGAGTCTTCTCTACATCTCTCGGGATGGTCATGAGCCCTCTTTGGTGTAGATATAGTGTGTGCAATATGAGGGACTGATATTAGTCAGATCATCGAGAGTCCATTCAATGGCTCTTTGATGCTGCTGGAGAATAGAAATCAGCTTTGTCTCTTGATCAAATGTGAGTTGGGAATTGATGATCATAGAAAACATTTGATTGGAACCCAGAAACATATTTCAAATGATATGGGAGCGGTTTCAACTCTATAACTGGGTTATCAGCAGTGGGCGGGGGTTCGGGATGGGCCTCAGAAGATAAAGTGGGAGCTAAGGGTGAATTTGGAGCAGCTCTAGGCTCCTCTCTCTGTGGGTCAAAATTTTCTTGGGGTTGAGGTTCAGAGATAATCGGGTCTTCCTCTACAAGCAGATCCTCAACCATAGAACTGATGTCGCACACTTTCTCGATTACCCCATAGTTTATTCCTTTCTAGGCCTTAAAGATATCAATCTTTAGTGTCTCGTTCCCAAATTTCAACTTGATTTGGCCCTCTTCGCAGTTGATATTCGCCCTAGCTAAGGTTATCAGCATCGGGTGGGGGTTTAGGATTGGCCTCAGAAGATAGGCTGGAAGCTAAGGATAGATCTAGATCAGCTTTGGGCTTTTCGATCTGTGGGTCAAGATCTTCTTGTGGTTGAGGTTATGGGAGAATCGGGTTTTCCTCTGTAATTGAGTCAACCAAAGAACTTATGTCGCAAACTTCTTCGATCCCCCCACAGTTTATTCCTTTTGGGGTCTTAAAGATATAGATCCTCAATGTCTTATTCTTGAATTTCAATTCGATCTAGCCCTCTTTGCAATTGATATTCGCCCCAGTTGGGGCTAGGAACAATCAATCTCCTGAAGATGATTGGTGTGTCTCTTAGATTTTCAGATGTACCTATGTCTAATACAATGAAGTCCACTGAGAAGTAGAAATCTCATATCCTAACTAGAACATCCTCGAGAACTCCTCTTGGTGACTTTATTGATCTATCAGCCAACTGTAGAGTCACCTCAGTCGATTTAAGGTCGATTTCCTCAAAATGATCTAGTAGGGATGTGGGGATCAGATTTATGGAGGCTTCTAAATCCAATAAAGCTCAATCAAACTCTAGGTTGCCTATCTTACAGGAGATCATAGGGGTGCCAGGATCTTTCACTTTCTGTGGGAGTTTGCTCAAGATGAATGAGCTAGCTTACTCAGACAACACAATCGGATTCTTGTCTTTATTTTGCGGTTTGCTCTTTGGTGTACATAAATCCTTCAGAAATCGCGCATAAGCCGATATATGGTGAATTGTATCCATCAAGGGGATGTTTATTTGGACTTGTTCAAGGAGCTTGACCACATCTTCCTTGAGTGCCATGAGTTTGGGTTTCTTGTTTTCTTTGGTTAAGGCCTCGAGAAATGGAACCTCTGTTGGTTCCTCTAGGATTGGTTCAGGCTTTGGGTCTGGGATAGGTGTGTCCTGGATGATCATCCTAGGGGTAGGTTCTGAACTACCAAGGCTAGAGTGGTTAGGATAAGGTGGATCAAAAGTCATTTTGCCACTACATGTAGTACCAGTGTTTAAGCTGACCTGGTTTTGATTTGGAGTTAGCAAGAGTGGTGGTTGCTGCTGATATCCCGTATATGATGTGGAAGCCTCCATCTTGCCAGGTGATGGTGCAGAAGGGGCCTGATAGACATAGTGAGCTTGGCCCTGATTTGGGTTTATAACATGCCTCTGGCTTGGCATGTTATTTGGATTCAGCAGAGGTTGAGAAGGAAGTGCATCAGGTTGGCAAGTCCCAGCCATTTGTATGAGTTGATTTTGGACCTCTATGATCTCTTCTTTGTGTTGTTTCTACATGGTTGCATTAGTCTTCTAGATGTCAGCCAGGGCTTGCAAAATCAAGCTCATTTGATCTTCCTTGGTAGGCTCGGATTGGAAATTTGGGTTGGGCCTAGGTTGAGTGGGCTGATATGGTCGCGGAGCTTGTGGTCGGGGTTGGAATTGAGGTCTCGAGTTTTGATTATTACCTGACCATGCAAAATTTGGATGATTGCGCCATCCAGGGTTATATGAGATGGAAAATGGATCATTCTGGATGGCATGGAGATCCTTGTAGGTCTGAGGAACTCTAGAGTAATCAGAGTATGAGGGTTCGGAGTTCCCCCAACTAGAGTAGGATGGTCCGAAGCTTCCCCTATCCCAGGATCAGACGAGTTTGGATACGTGTCCATCCCTTGATATGCATGGTGGTGAATGTTATGCATGACCTCCCTACCTGAGGATGGATGTGCATACGTGTTTTGTTGCAAAGAGGCGGCTCTTTGTAGATGTTGAGTAATTTGTCCACCTTCTTCTCGATGATTGTTTCGGAGCATTTTATCGGGTTTTTAAAGGATGTCACGTTGTAATATAGCTGAAAAAACGTTCAAAACAAATAAAGGTTTTTATTACTCGAAAATCGGAGTATCCGAGGTCGAACACAGGGAGCAATCTAAGTACTTTTAAAAACTTGAGAATACAACTTCATTTAAATGAAAAATAATTGGTTTAATGAGAGAATTATAAAAAAGGAATTGCAAAAAAGGATAGAATTGGACGTCTGATTTTTGCATCAGACGTCTTAAATGTAAGTCTTCTTCTGCCTTTCTATTCTTCTTCTTCTTCTTTTGATTCTATCTACTGTTAGTCCTTCTTCTTCTGCCTTGGCGAGCCTTTTCCTCTGCTCAGCTTTTCTTCTTCAGCTTCTTCTCTTCTCCTTCCTGCGGCCAAGTGCTGAGTTTCTTCTCTTCGGCACTCTGTCTGTCTGCACACAAGGCAGCAAAACCTATCCCTTCCTTCTACCCGCGCGTATCTCTCTCTCTGCAAACTGCTCACAGTAAGCTCTCCCAGAGCCGGGTTAACGGGTCGGGTTGCGTACCTAGGGACCAGGCACATCGGCGTGTTATGGTGCGCGAGGTGTGCTCGGTAGTGTGCCGGGTCGGATCCGCCAGGTCCACGTGGTGAATCCGCGGATGAGGCGGGCGTGGGGCGTGGGACCTCACCCTAGGTGTATCGGAGGCGATGAGGCTAATTCACAAAATCAACTTACACCAATGCGGCGCTTTGTGAACTCACGATGTCGGACTAACTGGCACCTCTCCTCGCGCGCGCCCGCAGGAAGACTTCTTCGCAATCTCCTTAGCTACAGCTTCGGTTCTCTTCGGTTGCTGGTTGGCTGCCTTAGCAGAAGTCTCCCCAATCTGCAGTAGCTGAAAACCTGGAGTCCTGAAGCCTGTAGCTCGGAAGAAGCTGCTTCAAGGTGGCTTTAATGGTGGTCGAGCCTCAGAATCTGTCAGAGACGAATACAGCCTCACGGCCTAATTAAACTACCGGAAGACCTTCGCCGTGGCACGACGAAGGTGATGCGATGTGCAGCAGGTCGCGGGGCGGCCTAGGCGTGCGTGCCTAGGTCGACCTGTGACCGAAAAGTTGGGTGTGTTCGGGGGTGAGTTGTGTGAGTATGGAGGGACTGTGGAGGGGAGGAGCATATTCAGTGGGATGAGGCGAAGCTTCTGGGTTGGTCGGCGAGTTGTATGGAGCTGCGGATCGACGGGGGCAACTCGCTGAAGGTTGGCGGAGGCGAGGAAGGTGATCGTGGTCTGGCGTGGTCGAGGGCCTGTTTAAATGAAGTAATGTGGGAAAAGAAAGAGGGGAAAATGGGGAGTAGTTCTAACTTACTTGCAGGGACGAAGGGGGCCGAAGAGGCGGGCAGTTGTATTGACTGTCACCGGAGAAGAAGCACCCAGAGGGAGAGAGCGGTGACGAGGAAGTGGGCAGGGAAACGTGTGCTTGGTGCGGCGCGACGCAAGAAGACTAGATGAAGCAAACTCTGCTGCTGGTATGGCAGCAGAGCGACGAGAAGGAGGAGTGGCCGCCGGAGCTTGCGGGTTTCCTGTCGGAGAAGGAAGAGAGGAAATTTTGAGAGATTCTCTGCCAAGACAAGCTTGCCTCAAGCGGCTGGTCCTGGGGTTTCTTTTATAGGCACAAGCAGAGGGTCAGATGCACGGAGGGTGAGCAAGGCTCTCACCGGAGGTCGCCGCAGGTGCAACACCCATACCTCTCGAGCGTTCGCACGAGAGGTATGGTGCGAATCAGGGCATGGGGAGCTGCTCAGGCGGTAGGGGACTTCTTAGGGAACCCCCTTTCAAATCTGAGAGCAGCTCCCTAGGGAAGCGAGGAGAAATCCTCCTTGAAACTTCGCCGGAGTATGGGTCTTCTGCTGCATTGGCAGAGGGACCGGAATGCAGAAAATGACAAGAAAAGTTGGGGGGTTTTCACAAGGGTTTTCAAAAGTTAGGGACCATAATGTAATTGGGTGGACTATTTTGCAAAGTAGGTCAAGATGTCCTTCCCTTAGGTCCAAATTTTGGTACAAACCTAATTTGGACCTAAGGAATCCAATGGTGAAGTTGGATTTTAGGTTTGACCACGTTTGACTGGACATTTTGCGTAAAAATCCAAATTAGGTCAAATATTGAGCTTGGACCCCAATCTAGGTCAAAACAGGTTCCAAAGGCCAAATTGATGGTTCTAAACCCTAGGGGATATTTTTCATGAATTTTAGTGGGTTTAGTTAATTTTTATCCTGACTGGAACCTTGCGAAATTAAGTAGGTTTGTTTTAGGGTTACAGAGTGTCATTTAATTCTTGAATTTCGCAATAACCCTTTTCTTACTGAATCATCCCACTTTTCCTCTTATTAAGCCCAATTGACCTATGTTTAGCCCCTGGAAAATCCCGTTGATGAGCTGCACTGGTAAAATTGCAGTTTTACCTTTTGTTTCATGTTCTCTTCCCACATTAATGATCCCTTGAATTAGGCCTTTCTCTTGGTTATGTAGGAGCTTTTGTTCTCTTTATTAGGTCAAAATGAGCAAGTTATGGCTCATGATGAGGCTCTCATCATACCCCCATGCCTAACTTTTGCTAGTCCCTTAGCAAAATTTCAAGGTTTTAACTTCCATTCTAGACCCTGAGTGTTTGTCAACAATTATGATAAGTGCTTCTCCTTTTCTTTTGTGATTAGGTCGGAATGCCGACAATAGGCCTAGAGGTACTCAAGTACCAACCAAAATTCGGACCTGACCTGCTTTAGCCTCAGTCCTCCGCAAAGGTTTCTAAGGCCCACAGAAACTAACCTAGGGTTTGCTGGACTCCACGGTTAAAGCACCCTTGCTTGAGACATTTTCAGCCTAGGTTCTGTTTGCAGTGCATTTTTGTAAGAGAGAGATAGAAGATTTATTTGTTTGGAGAGCTTTTCTCTCTCATTTCTTTTTTTATTTCTAGCTTCAGATTAGCTTCTCAACATGATCTGTATCGGATTCCTTGTCCCCAACATCAATCCTTAAGGGTCCATGGCTATCGAGATTTCGTGATAATCCCGCCCATGGCAACCCCCAGAACCCTGGCTTTCGAGATTTCGAGATAATCCCGCCCATGGCATTCCGTGGCCGAATTTAGACCCTGGCGATCGACATTTCGTGATAATACCACCCATGGTATCTGAACCAACAGGGTGATTACATGCCCCAAGTAGGATATTTAAATAACCTAAGAGATAAGCACCGAGGAGACGATATGTTGTTACGCATCTTCGAGGGGAATTTCCCGCCTCTCCACGCCGGGAACTCATCCAAATCACCTTGTGTTGATTGGCCGCTCCTAATCTAGGTGACTTTTGCATAACATTAAACGCTTTTGCGTGATTTGGATATTTATGCGCACTGAACCAGACTGTGTGAATTTGGGGTGCTTAGGTTACCAAATCCCACAAACCAAAGGTTAGTTAACAAGGCCGAATACTTCCTAAGCCTTAGACCTAATACTTAAGCTTCGCATTTTCCCCAACCTCTTGAGGATTATCCAGATTTTAACAGATACATGAATTATTAAGCTAAAGAATCTAGCCCAAGAGGCCTAAAATCAGCGTTCCCACTAATCTCTTGTTATGTTACCTTAGCACTTTTTCTCTTTTCTTGATCTGGTCTAGAACTTCCGTTAATCCCTTAATCTTTTACTAATGACTATTTTTTTCTTTTTCATTTTGTGCTCCCTTTTTAGCATTTTACTCTTTTCCTCCTCTCATTTTGTATGACCCTGAATTGTTTCTCCCCTCCTTCAAGTCTTTTTTTTTTTTTCAAGATGAAACCCTTTCTTGATATGAATTTTCCTGACGTTTTGCACCTTCATACCCCCCCATACCTAAGATTTGCAATGTCCCCATTGTAAATTAGGTGGGTGCGATTTCATCTTAGTTCATGCATTAGGACAGGTGTGTGGTGAGTGAACGGGTCGAAATGACTTGTTACGAACGATTTCTAATCTCGGGTAGGGATACCTAAGGTGAAGTCGGATGTTCTAATGGATGAATCCTAATATGAATTCCACATAGAAATGTCAGAAAAGGTTTCGGGTTTTTCAAAGAATGACGGGTTGTCTCCCGTTAAGCGCTGAGTTTTACGCCATCAGCTGGGCGCAATGAGCTCAAGAGGAATGGAGGGTAAAGGATGACTCAGCCAAATTTATATCGGTCCTGTCAATGAACGGTTTGGGTCTTTGATCGTTCACAACAAAGGGTTCGCAATCGTGGCTGAGTGGGCTGATTTCTATAGCTCCATTTCCAAAGATTTGTCAGACTAGGTAGGGTCCGACCCACTTAGATCATAGCTTTCCTGGGAATAATTTGAGTCGGGCATCAAAGAGTAAAACCTTTTGACCAGGATGAAAGACCTTTCTAGAAATGTGTTTGTCGTGAAAAGCTTTAACCCGTTCTTTGTAAATTCGCAAGTTCTCATATGCGTCGTGGCATAATTCATCGATCTCGCTTATTTGAAGTCTTTTGTGGGTTCCAGCCTTAGAAAGATCTAGATTACAATTCTGTACTGCCCAATAGGCTTTATGCTCCAATTCGACGGGGAGGTGACATGCCTTCCCGTACACTAGTCTGAAGGGAGACATTCCTAATTGGGTCTTGTGAGCGGTCCTATAGGTCCACAATGCTTCCGGAAGCCGAGAAGACCAATCTTTTCTGTCAGGTCGAACAGTAACCTAAAGGATTTTCTTGATTTCTCGGTTTGATAGCTCAGCTAGACCATTAGTTTGGGGGTGGTAAGGAGTAGAGATTCGGTGTGACACCCTGTATTTGGTCATTAGTGACCTGAACTGAGCATTTGTGAAATGGGTCCCTCCGTCGGAAATTATTGCTCGTGGAATCCCGAACCTTGAGAAATGTTTTGATGAATGAATTTGATAACAACTTTATGATTGTTAGTTCGGGTCGGAATGGCTTCTACCCACTTGGACACATAGTCAATTGCGAGTAAGATGTATCTGAAGCCATCCGAGATCGGGAAGGGTCCCATAAAATCAATCCCCCAAACATCAAAGACTTCGCATATGAGAATCGACTGCAGTGGCATCCTGTCGCGATGGCTCTTGTTGCCTAAAGTCTGGCAACGGAAACATGCCTTACAGTGATCGTATGCATCCTTGAAAATTGTGGGCCAATAAAAGCCACACTGGAAGACTTTTGATGCGGTTTTATGTCCTAAGAAATGCCCACCGCAAGCCTGGTCATGGCAGAAGGAAAGAATATCATTGACTTCATCTTTCGGGACGCATCTCCGGATGATTTGGTCAGCACCTATGCGGAAGAGGTACGGATCTTCCCAAATGTAATACTTGGCATCAAAGCGCAATTTGTGTTTCTTGGCCTTCGGCCAATCGGACGGAATCTGATGTGATACCAGGTAATTTACTATATCTGCGAACCATGGAAGACCTGTATTGATAGCCAGGAGGTGCTCATCAGGAAAATGTTTTGTGATGGGTCCGGAAGGGTCAATTATTTCAGAAGGAAGACGGGACAAGTGATCAGCTACCACATTTTGCTTTCCCGCTTTGTCGCGAATCTCAAGGTCAAATTCTTGCAACAGCAAGATCCATCGGATTAATCGAGGTTTCGCATCCTTCTTTGCAAGGAGATGCCTCACAGCTGTGTGATCCGAGTATATGATGACACGGGAACCCAGAAGGTATGATTTGAATTTTTTTAGGGCAAATACTACAGCTAGCAGCTCTTTCTCAGTAACTGTATAGTTACGCTAAGCCTCATCCAGTGTTTTGCTGGCGTAGTAAATGACCATAGGCTTCCCGTCAATTTTCTGCCCCAAAACCGCTCCTACAGCAAAGTCAGATGCATTGCACATGATCTCAAAGGGTTGAGACCAATCAGGGGATTGTAGGATCGGGGCTTAGGTGACTCGATCACGTAGGATCTCAAATGCTTGGGTGCATTCCTTGGAAATTTCGAAAGGCACATCCTTGGAGAGAAGAGTGGTCAGGGGGCGCACGATTTTTGAAAAATCAGGGATAAATCGACGGTAAAAATAGACGTGACCCAAAAAAGATCGGACGTCCTTAATCGAGATAGGCATAGGGAGCTTGGAAATCAGGTTAACCTTAGCTTGATCAACTTGGATGCCTTTCTCCGAGATTAAATGTCCCGGGACAATTCCCTCAGGCACCATGAAATGACTCTTTTCCCAGGAAAGAACCAAATTCACATCGATGCACCGCCTGAGTATTTGGACCAAGTGTTGGAGGCAATCATCAAATGATGCTCCAAAAACTGAAAAGTCATCCATGAAGACTTCCAGATAGTCACCTACCATATCTGAGAATATGGCAAGCATGCATCGCTGAAAAGTCGTGGGTGCATTGCAGAGACTGAAAGGCATCCTTCGGAATGCATACGTTCTGAAGGGGCAAGTGAACGTGGTCTTCTCTTGGTCCTCAGGATGAATAGCTACCTGGTTATAACCAGAGTACCCGTCAAGAAAGTAGAAGAATCAATTTCCCGCTAATTTCTCGAGAATCTGATCAATGAAAGGTAGTGGGAAATGATCCTTCTTCGTGGAGGAATTGAGTCGTCGGTATTCTATGCAGACTCTCCACGAGTTGGCTAATCGGGTAGGTATGACTTCTCCGATTTTAGTCGTTATGGTGGTGAGCCCTGCCTTTTTAGGCACAACCTGGATTGGGCTCACCCAATGACTGTCGGAGATCGGGTAGATGATCCCTGCATCTAACCACTTGATGATCTCCCTTTTCACGACCTCTTGCAGATTGGGGTTCAGACGTCTCTGCATTTCACGAGAAGATCGCGCGCCCTCTTCTGAGTAAATATGGTGTGTGCAATAAGAGGGATTTATTCCAGTCAAATCATCGAGAGTCCATCCAATGGCTCTGCGATGTTGCTGGAGAACAGTAATCAGACGGGATTCCTGTTCAGGATTAAACTTGGAATTAATAATCACAGGAAGGGTCTGATTAGATCCCAGAAAGATGTATTTCAAATGATCAGGAAGGGGTTTCAGTTCAAGGATGGGGTTATCAGCAGCAGCGGGTGGTTCAGGGTAAATGTGAGGTTCAAGGGTTGGAGTTATGGGTCTGTCTAAATCTGGTTTTGACTCCTCTGATTGCGGTTCAAAATCTTTTTGTGGTTGATGCGGTATAATCAGGTCATTCTCAAAATGTGTTTCATCGACCAAAGTCCTGATATCACAAATCTGTTCGATGACACCGCAATTGATTCCTTGTTGGGCCTTAAATATATCAATTTTTAGGGTTTGATTTCCAAATTTGAGCTCTATTTGGCCCTCCTCACAGCTAATGTTGGCTCTAGCAGTAGCCAAGAAAGGTCTCCCTAGAATGATCGGTGTATCTCTAGGGTTTTCAGGTGAGTCCATGTCTAAGACTATAAAGTCTACAGGAAAGTAGAAATCCCGCACTCTTACAATAACATGCTCGAGAATCCCTTTTGGTGACTTTATAGATCGATCTGCTAATTGTAATGTCACCTCAGTCGGTTTTAGCTCAAATTCTTCTAGGTGGTTAAGTAAGGATGTGGGTATCAGATTTATGGAAGTACCCAAGTCTAGCAATGCTCTGTCAAATTGGGTATCACCTATCTTGCAGGAAATCAGGGGAGTACCAGGATCTTTAGCCTTGGGTGGAAGTCTGCTTAGGATTATAGAGCTGGCTTGCTCTGACAGTACAATTGGACTCCCACTCTTGGTTCGCGGCTTACGCTGGGGTGTACACACATTCTTTAGGAATCGTGCGTAAGCCAGTACATGGCGAATCGCATCCATCAAGGGGATGTTTATTTGGACCTACTCAAAGAGCTTGACCAGGTCCTCCTCAGGTGCCACGGGCTTGGTGGTCTTCTTTCCCTTGGTCAAGGCCTCGGGAAACGGAACCTTGATTGGTTCCTCTAGGATAGGTCTAGGTCTTTGATATGGGACAAGGATAGGAACGTCCTGGATTACTGTCCTAGGGTTGGGATTACTACCAGGCTTGGAGTGGTCTGGATAGGGTGGATCTTGGGTTTCCTTACCACTACGGGTTGTTACAGAGTTTAGCCCTGCCTGGTTTTGGTTAGGGTTGGATAAGATGGGTTGCTGCTGATAGCCCGCATAGGATGTGGAGGCCTCCATCCCGTCGGGTGAAGGAACAGAGGGGGCCTGATAAATCATGTGTGCTTGGCCCGGGTTTGGGTTCATAGCGTGCCGCTGGGTCGACATGTTATTCGGGTTAGGAAGAGGTTGGGAAGGAAGTGTGCCTGGCTGGCGAGAATTTGCCAACTGGGCTAGTTGATTTCAAACCTCTGTAAGTTCGTCCTTGTGTTGCTTCTGAATAGCCGCATTCGTTCTTTGAATGTCAGCCAGAGTCTGAAGGATGAGAGACATTTGGTCCTGATTTGGCCCTGATGGATAGGTAGGGTTGGGTTGAGGCTGATGCGGCTGCTAAGGACGATATGGTTGTGAATGGGGCTGAAAGGGTGGTCTCTGGGTTTGGGAATTTCCCGCCCACTAGAAGTTGGGATGGTTTTGCCATCCAGGGTTATAGGTGTTGGAGAATGGGTCATTCTGGATGGCGTTGAGGTCCTCGCAGGTCTGAGGAACCTCCAAAGGATCAGAGAAAGGGGGAATGGAATTCCCTCGACTGGTATAGAAAGGATCAGATGACCCTCCGATCCGAGAATCAGATGGGGGTGGATATGGATCCATCCCAGGAGAAGATCGATGGAGAATGTTTTGCACAGTTTCCCATGTGGAAGGAGACTGTGCAAAGGAGCTATGCGTAGAGGTGGCTCGCTGCAAGTGCTGAGTCAGCTCGTCCACCTTCTTCTCAATGATGGAGACCTTGTCCAATAGACTGGCCATTAGTTCCAAGTCGACTGATGCAGACAGGCCCTGTGTCTCGTGTGTTCCCTTAAGGTTCGTCGATGCGCGGGTATTCGTCCTGTCGAATAAGCCCATGGAATCATTATTTATGGAGTTCTCGCACATGTTTTCGAGAATCTTCCACACCGTGTCCTCGTGTTGACCCATGATGTTTCCTCGCACGTTGCATTGACGAATAAACGGATGTCTTCACGGAGTCTCTGGTAAAAAGACTGGACTTGTTCCCACTTAGGAACTCCATGATGGGGGCACTTTCGCATGAGATCTAAGAATCGATCCCATGCTTCGTGAAGAGGTTCTCCCGGTTGTTGAATGAAATGAGTGATCTGGTGGCGCAAGGCATTCGTTCGGCCAACGGGGAAGAATTTTTTCAAAAATTCGACCTGAAGTTCCTCCCATGTGTTGATTGGACGGGTCTGAGTTTGATACCAATGGGCAGCCTTGTCCAAAAGGGAGAACGAAAATATTTTCATGAGAAGGATATCCTGGTTTTGTGGATCTGACCCGAAGGTCTGGGCCAGATGCTTGAGTTGTTTAATGTGTTGGAATGGATCCTCAGAGTTAAGCCCATGAAACTTTGGTATGGCATGAATCATATTGGGCTTCAATTCAGAATCCGAACCTCTAATCAGGATTTGGACTCGAGGTTCGATTGCCACCGCGGCGGGATTGTAGTGATCTCGCATCATAGGTTGCTGAGGTGGGTTTACAAACTTTTGAAAGAGATCATTTAGGCGTTGAAGTTGGTGCTCAAGGTTGTTCTCCTCTTGAATGGGTTGTGCCATGTTGGGAGAAGGAGAACTTTGTTCAGATGAAAGATTAATGTAGTGGGGTTGCATAAACAAGGGAACAGAGGCCTAGCCTCAGGGAGAGTGGATTTCTAAAGGAGGTTTCAAAGGTGGTCTTAAGGACCTCTTACCGAACATGCACCGAAGGATGTGATGAGATTAGAAGGTGCTGGACCCAATCGAGGCACCCAAAATGTTGGGTGACTATAGAGGTACGGGGCAGATGGACCCCTTGATCAAAAGATCGGCCACCTGAGAATTACCTGGGCAACCAGAGAGGGTGAGTCCCGCGAAGACCCCTACACGGTAGAGCGTCCCCACGGGTTACAGGGTTTCCCCCACTTGACCTCTCTTGTCACTGAGAATCCAGGTAGACCAGAATGGGGATCTTGACCTCTTAAGTCTACCAATTTTAGGTTAAGACCAGGGTGCTTAAGTTTTCACTTGAACTTTTAGCTTTTTGAGTGAAAAAGTGACCTAATTTTAAGGTTGGTTGACCCAAGGGATCAACTTCACCTCTTGATTCCTTTGAGAACTTATTAGGTCTTGTCTTTTAGGATTCAAATGGATTTAAAAGCCTGATTTGCTTAGGGTTCCTCTTGTACAGATCTTTTCAAACAAGGTTTAGGCACACCTCTTTTTGAAAAAACTTTTTTCTTTTTTAAGAGGTGTGTCTCTAAAAACCCTAGCTTTTCAATCCTTGAGTTGGCTGTAGTTGGCCCAATTTAGTTACCTCAAAATTTAGTATCTAGGGCTCAATCAAGAAAGTTTTAGCCCTAGTTACCTTAGTTGGATGAGCAGTTAAAAATGTGTTGAACTGAAAAATTAGGCAACTTTGATGAATTACTAAGTATGAAATAGGTAGCCCTAAGTTGATTCTTCTTTTGTTCCTTTTCAGACTTTGAGGGAGTTAAGAGAGGGCTAATGAAGATTACCTATTCCTTGGAGTGTCTGTTGTGCAGCTGCTCTTCTTTTCTCTGCTTTCCCTGAGATAAGCACAATAAAAGAGATGAATTAGATCAAATATTGGATCAAAAGTTATGATCAAAAGCTTTAAAAGTGCCCATTGCTCCTCGGCAATGGCGCCAAAAAATGTTTCGGTATGTTTATCGGGTTTTTAAAGGATGTCACGTTGTAATATAGCCAAAAAGGCGTTCAAAACAAATAAAGATTTTTATTGCTCGAAAATCGGAGTATCCGAGGTCGAACACAGGGAGCAATCTAAATACTTTTAAAAACTTGAGAATACAACTTCATTTAAATGAAAACCAATTGGTTTAATGAGAGAATTATAAAAAATGAATTGCTAAAAAGGACAGAATTGGACATCTGATTTTTGCATCAGACGTCTTAAATGTAAGTCTTCTTCTGCCTTGTTGTTCTTCTTCTTTTTGATTCTGTCTACTATTAGTCCTTCTTCTTCTACCTTGGCGAGCCTTTTCCTCTGCTCAGCTTTTCTTCTTCAGCTTCTTCTCTTCTCCTTCCTGTGGCCAAGTACTGAGCTTCTTCTCTTTGGCGCTCTGTCTGCCTGCACACAAGGCAGCAAAACCTATCCCTTCCTTCTACCAGCGCATATCTATCTCTCTCTGCAAACTGCTCACAGGATGCTCTCCCAGAGCCGGGTTAACGGGTCGGGTTGCATACCCAGGGACCAGGTGCACCGGTGTGTTATGGTGCACGAGGTGTGCTCGGTAGTGTGCCGGGTCGGATCCGCCAAGTCCGCGTGGTGAATCCGCGGACGAGGCGGGCGTGGGGTGCGGGACCTCACCCCAGGTGTATCGGAGGCGATAAGGCTAATTCACAAAATCAACTTACACCAGTGCGGCGCAATATAAACTCACGATGTGGGACTAACTGGCACCTCTCCTCGTGCACGCCCGCAGGAAGACTTCTTCGCAATCTCCTTAGCTGCAGCTTTGGTTCTCTTCGGTTGCTGGCTGGCTGCCTTTGCAGAAGTCTCCCCAATCCGCAGCAGCTGAAAACCTGGAGCCCTGAAGCCTGGAGCTCGAAAGAAGCTGCTTCAAGGTGGCTTTAATGGCGGTCGAGCCTCAGAATCTGTCAGAGACGAATATGGCCTCACGGCCTAATTAAACTACCGGAAGACCTTCGCCGTGGCACGGCGAAGGTGGTGCAATGTGCAGGAGGCCACGGGGCGGCCTAGGCGTGCGTGCCTAGGTTGACCTGTGACCGAAAAGTTGGGTGTGTTCGGGGTGAGTTGTGTGAGTATGGAGGGACTGTGGAGGGGAGGAGCGTATTCAGTGGGATGAGGCGAAGCTTCTAGGTTGGTCGGCGAGTTGTATGGAGCTGCGGATCGACGGGGGCAACTCGTCGGAGGTTGGCTGGAGGCGAGGAAGGTGATGGTGGTCAGGCATGGTCGAGGGTCGGTTTGAATGAAGTAATGTGGGAAAAGAAAGAGGGGAAAATGGGGAGTAGTTCTAACTTACTTGCTGGGACGAAGGGGCTGGACGAGGTGGTCAAGGAGAAGAAGCACCCAGAGCGAGAGAGTGACGACGAGGAAGTGGGCAGGGAAACGTGCGCTTGGTGCGGTGCGACGCAGGAAGACTAGATGAAGCAAACTCTGCTGCTGGTATGGCAGTAGAGCGAAGAGAAGGAGGAGTGGCCGCCAGAGCTTGCGGGTTTCCTGTCGGAGAAGGAAGAGAAGAAATTTTGAGAGATTCTCTGCCAAGACAAGCTTGCCTCAAGCGGCTGGTCCTGGGGTTTCTTTTATAGGCACAAGCAGAGGGTCAGATGCACGAAGGGTAAGCAAGGCTCTCACCGAAGGTCGCCGCAGGTATAACACCCATACCTCTCGAGCATTCGCACAAGTGGTATGGTGCGAATCAGGGCATGGGGAGCTGCTCAGGCGGTAAGGGACTTCTTAAGGAACCCCCCTTTCAAATCTAAGAGCAGCTCCCTGGCGAAGCGAGGAGAAATCCTCCTCGAAACTTCGCCGGAGTATGGGTCTTCTGCTGCATTGGCAGAGGGACCGGAATGCAGAAAGTGACAAGAAAAGTTGGGGGGTTTTCGCAAGGGTTTTCAAAAGTTAGGGGCCAGAATGTAATTGGGTGGACTATTTTGCAAAGTAGGTCAAGATGTCCTTCCCTTAGGTCCAAATTTTGGTACAAACCTAATTTGGACCTATGGAATCCAATGGTGGAGTTGGATTTTAGGTTTGACCATGTTTGACTAGACATTTTGCGTAAAAATCCAAATTAGGTCAAATATTGAGCTTGGACCCCAATATAGGTCAAAACAGGTTCCAAAGGCCAAATTGAAGGTTCTAAGCCCTAGGGGATATTTTTCATGAATTTTAGTGGGTTTAATTAATTTTATCCTGACTGGAACCTTGTGAAATTAAGTAGGTTTATTTTAGGGTTACAGAGTGTCATTTAATTCTTAAATTTCGCAATAACCCTTTTTTGACTGAATCATCCCGCTTTTCCTCTTATTAAGCCCAATTGACCTATGTTTGCCCCTGGAAAATCCCATTGATGAGCTGCACTGGTAAAATTGCAGTTTTACCTTTTGTTTCATGTTCTCTTCCTAGATTAGTGATCCCTTGAATTAGGCCTTTCTCTTGGTTATGTAGGAGCTTTTGTTCTCTTTATTAGGTCAAAATGAGCTAGTTATGGCTCATGATGAGGCTCTCATCAATGATGGAGATCGTATCCAGGAGACTAGCCACTAACTCCAGGTCAACGGATGCGGATAGGTCTCGTGTCTCATGTGCCCCTCGTCTATTTGTTAATGTGCGGGTGGTCGTCCGGTCGAACATACTCATAGACTCATTGTTATGGATTCTCACACATGTTTTCAAGAATCTCCCAACGGTGTCTTCATATTGACCCATGATATTCCACCATAGGTTGCATTGACAAATGATCTATTGTCCTCACAGAATCCCTGGTAAAAAGACTAAACTTGTTCCCATTTAGGAACTCCATGATGAGGGCATTTCTGTAGTCCCATGCCTCATGAAGTTGTTCTCTCGCATTCTGCGTGAAATGCGTGATCTGCTGCCTCAAGGCATTGGTGTGACCAACTGGGAAGAATTTCTTCAGGAATGCAGATTGGAGTTCCTCCCATGTGTTGATCTATCGAGTCAAGGTTTGATACCAATGGGTAGCCTTATCCATAAGAGAGAAGAACAATTTTATGAGTAGGATGTCCCAGTTTTGAACAGGTGGTCAAAAGGTCTGAATTAGATGTTTCAGCTGTTTGATGTGCTGGAATGGATCTTCGGAGCTCAAGCCATGAAATTTGGTGATTGCGTTGATCATATTAGACTTTAATTTAGTGTTAGGTCCTCCAGTCGGGATTTGCACATTGGGTTCGATAGCCATCGCTGCAGGATTGTAGTGATCTCACATTTGCGTACGCTATGGAGGATTCATGAATGCATGGAATAAATCAACGAAGCGTTGTAATTGATTCTGGACATTGGGCACTTCTTCGTGATTCTTCATCGATGCAGATGATGCAGAGCTAGGTTCAAATGTGGAAGGATTGGAGGAGATCTTGATCTGATCATATGGGAAGACAAACAATTAGGTCGGGGCTTGACCCTGACGGGAGTGAGCTGCTAATGGAGGCCTCAAGACTGGTCTTAAGGAACTCCTCCAGTACATGCACTATGGAATCAGATGAGGGGCAGAATGTGTATTGGACCCAATTGAGGCACCCAACAAGGCTATGTGACTATGGTGGTTCGTGGCAGATGATACCTCTGGATCAGAAACTCACCCACCCGAGAATTACTTGGGTAGCTAGGAAGGAAGAGTCCCGCAAAGACCCCTACATGGTAGAGAGTCCCCATGGGTTACAGGGTTTCCCCCACCTAACCTTGTCACCGAGATTCCAAGTAGACCGGAATGTGTGAGCTTGACTCCTAATTCTACCAAATTTAATCTTGCTTGTGCCTTGAATTTCACTTGAACTGAAGCTAATTTGATTTGTGACCTAATTTGGAGGTTGGTTGATTCACGAAGTGAACCAACTTCACCTGACCTGTCCTAAAGTTGAGGATGAGGTTTGGGTCAAGAACCCAAATCACCCTGAATTGGTTTGCAAACAGGTTATCAGGTCCCAAATTTTAATGATACAAGTGATCATAGAACCTTGATTTTAGGGTTCGCTTGATTAGATCAATTCAACCAAGGGCTTGGGTAACACATAATGCGGGAATATATTTCCTTTTGAAGCAAGCAAGTGTGTACTCCTAGAACCCTAATGTGAAAACCCTAGATTGGCTCTATTTCCAAGTTCAATTCTTCCAAAAGATGGTACCTTGGGCTTAATCAAGAAGGTGAATAGCCCAAGGAACCTTATGTCCCTAGTAGGTGCAAGTATTAGAATGGGGATCTCTAGTCAAATTGAATCAAATCAAGAAACTTGAATGATGATTACTATGTAACTAAAGTAAGTTGATCCTAATTGATTTCTCTTTCAATCTTTCCAAGAGAAGAGGGGCTTAAAGAAGAAGGAAATGTGATTACTTGCCCTTGGTGTGGTTGCTTGTGCTGTCGATCTTCATATTCACCTACAACAACACAACAAATCAGATATGGCAAGTCAGAATTAGATCAGAAAGTGTGATTAGTGAATGAAATGCACATTGCTCCTTGGCAACAGTGCCAAAATGTTGGCTCGAGAATCGCCGTAGTTTAGAAAAACATGTAGTATAGCGACGAAAATCAAATTGACATTAAATTTATAAGTGCTTGAAAAACTATGGATTTCGAGATGATTCACAAGGAGCAAATATGACAGTTCAATCCACCAATCAAAATAATAAAAAATAATGATGTAATGAATATTCATTTACAAATATGAGAATAATCAATTAATGCTCAAAATTGTATCTCAAAAAATAAAAATAGAGAGAAAAAAATGGTGGTTAGAACCACCAATTATCCCCAACAGTAAGCACAAATCCCAACTTAGATCAATAGTAGTATCAACACTCTCAAACCAAAGTCAATTTCCTTCTCAAATCCAACAGCTGAGAGAAGCCCTAGATGACTTAACATCAACCTCAAATCTCTTGAAATTTGCCCAAGTGTAGGCACGAATCCTAAGGATGAACAATGCAAAACCCCCTCCTTTTCCTTAGAATTTCCCTTCTCTCTTTCTCTCTTTAGAATCGGGTTAGGGGTAATCAGTAAATGGATCCGGGTCGTGGCCCGCCGATGGGTGTGGCGGGCGAGGAGTGAGCGGGGTGAGGAGAGGGACCTCACCCTGTGATATGAGGCAAGTAGCTAAGATAGCAAAAACGTTATTAAGAAAAAATCTTCTTAGTCGCTTTCGATGTGGGACTAATGCCCCAAGTCCTTCGCGAATTTATGCTGAGGGAACACTCTTAAATCGAGCAGTTGTTGGCTACTTCTTCACTCAATCAAAACCCCAGAAGGCTTCTTGGTGATGATGTGTGTTTGCTGGAGGTGGTGATGTGGTCGCAGGTGGCCAAAGTACGGTGGTCGGAGATGAGGATGACGACGACGACTGTGAGCACCTGGAAACAACTTGGGCTAATTGCCCCAATTAATATGTTCAGAAGCTTCTCCTAGGTTGAAGGAAGATGATGGTGGTGGTGATGATGCGTTTGGTAGTGCGTAGTGGTCGAGCGACATCAGCAGAGGTGTCTGGTGATGGGTATGTTCGGTGGAGTGAAGGAACGATAAAAGCCCCAAATTTCTTTGGGGCTTTTGATCAGTGGGGCACGGTGGAGGTTATGGGAGTTGTGGCATGGAGTTTGATGGAGCGTGTTGGCCGTGTGAGCTCACCGAAGCTTCACTGGCCGTGGAGAAGGAGATAGATGTGGGTGTGTAATGAGTGCACCTGGGAACTAAGTGTGTAAAATTATACTAGAGAGGGAGAAGGAGAGAGTAGAGGACTTAGCGAGGTGAGAGAAGGTGAGTTCACATTTGGTGTTGGCTGACTGGATGTAGGGAAGATGAAGAAGTCCGATGAGGGAGAGCGACAACAATGAGGGTGGAGGGGACTCCTATTGTGGTCAGTGAGGAGTGGAAGAGAGAGAGGAGGAAGGAGGACCGTCCAAGTTGGTAGTTGGACGGACATCGAGTGGGGTCACTGGAGCCAAGTCGGAGTGTGGCTGGAGGAGGAAGGTGATTCTTGGTCGATTCTTGGCTGAAATTGGCCACAGAACAACAAGGAGCTTATATAATGCTCGATTAGGGTATCAATTTGGAAGATTGAGTGCATGGGATTAGAATTTTAAGAAGAATAAAAATTGGAAATTCTCGAGCTCCCCAGAGCTTTCCTCTTCGAGTTGGGATCTGGGATTTGTCTAGAATGGAAGAGGATCTTCTATTCGTCAATCCCTCTTGATCTAGAAATCATGGAGGAATCTCAGATTGAAGTCGGTGGGTAGTGGGTTTGAGATTCTGTTCAAATGTCTCAGACAATAGGGACCTAATCATGAAGGAGACAACAAAGTTAGGGCCATTTTGGTAATAAACTTGAAACCTAGGGGTCAAGATGTGAGAAATTGAGTTTTTAAGGGCTAAATACAAATTAGGTCGAGATGAAATATGATTGGGCCCAAATTTTTATGTTAATCTTACTTGGATCTAATGAATCTAATGGTGAACTTGGATTTGAGTTTTGATCATGTTTGACTAGGTAAATTGCACAAGAGCCCAAATCAAGACAAATTCCTGAATCTCTGTTCTATGTCAAAATGGGTTTAGATGGTCAAACCAAAGATACCAAACCTATAAAATATTTTTCAATGATTTTTAGGAGGTTTAGATTGAATTTATCTCGACCAGAACCCCTTCAATTTAAGTGTGGCTTATAATTAGGGTTTTTAGTACTATTTTCGTCCTCAAAATGCGTGAAACCCTGATTCAGTCATGTGAGCCCACTTTTTGGTCTTTTGAGTTCATTTGACCTTAAATTCACCCTTTAATTAATCTGCATTAATGATGAAATGGTAAAACAACAGAATTAACCCTATTTTTTAGAGTTCTCATAATAGTTTAGTATAGAATTGTGACCCTCAGATGATTATTTAGGAGTATTTATCGTTTGAATCTGACTAATTTTGGTTAGTTAGGACTTATGATGGTGTTACCATCACGCATCACAATAGATGTGGGCAGACCTCACAATTAAATTGTCACACAAGCATTCAAATTAAATGTAAATTTAACTAAGTTTAATGAAACTAAGAGTGGGAACACCCAACAATTAACCACTATATATGTGGGCACACCCCACAAATAACAATTACTAATAATTTAACTAAACAAAATTAACTAAACATTTAACCAAACATTTAATATAAATTAATTACATGTTAATTGTTCCAATGCAATGCAATTAAATTAATCCAAACCTAAGCAGAAAATTAGGGAGGGAGATGAGGTGGATGGGTTAGGAGGTGGTAGTGTTGGTGGCAGGAGGAGGTGGTGGTGGCGGCGGCAGGAGGTGGTGGTGGTGGGGGTAGGTGGAGGTGGTGCTGCTAGTAGCAGGAGGTGGTGGTGGTGGGGGCAAGAGGAGGTGGTGGTGCTGGTGATAGGAGGGTCAGCGAAGGCAAGGGGAAGGCAGAGGAGGTCCAGCAGAGGAAAGGGGAAGGGGTGATCGTCGAGGGGAGGGGGAGGGTAGCGGAGGCAAGGGAAAGGTAGAGGAGGTTTGGTAGAGGCAAGGGGAAGAAGCCCTTACCGAGGGGGTGCTGCTGGAAGACATCCAACAGTGTTGAAGTTGATAGAGGAGGAGCACTCATCGTCGGAGGATGGAAAGATGACGATGCGCGATAGAGAAAGGAGGAAAGGGGAGGAGTTAGGCCTGCGCATGAGGGATTTTGGTCGACCATTCTCAACAGTTTAATCTAAAATGGTCAAGAATGAGTTACAAAAATAACTTTTTTACATTGACAATTTTTGAGATGGACTATTGTCGACTGTTTTATATTCACGGTTGATAATAGTTATATTGTCGTCACTTAAGAATCGACAATGATAGTCCCACCTACCTATTGTTTGAATTGAATTGGGGTAGTTAATGAAATGAATATTCTCGACCGTTATTTGTAGAACGGTTGAGGATAATAATATTGTCGATGGTTCCATAAACCGTCGACGGTGGACCATCGGCAATAGTGCAATTTCTACTAGTGCTAGTAAAACATGCATCTAGAGGGGTATCTAGAGGGGCATTTAGAGGGGTTAATTTTCAGTGCATCATCCTTAATCCAATTTGAGTAATGTAATTCCGAATTCATGGTTTTGATATTAAAGTATCAAAGCCAAATGTACAAAGATGTGGATGATATCTCATTCTCTCTTTTCCATTGGTAAAAATATCTACCAGCATACATGATAAACATCTCACAAGATACAATATCACAAATTAACATATATGATAAACATCTACATGATAATTACATGCTAATCTAATTTCAATAGGGAGAAGGGAAAGGGATAGGGAGGTGGTGGTGCGGCTGTTGGGGGAAGCAGGATAGGGGAAGAGGGTAAGGAGGAAGGAGGGGACAGCAGGGGCATCAATAGGAAAAGGAGGGGAGTTCAGGATCGGTGGTTGTCGGTGATGGCAAGGGGAGGAGGAGGGGGCATTAGCATATGCAAGGGAGGGGATTGAAGGAGGACATGCGATTAGGTCATGGTGGTCGGCAATGGAGAGGGGAGGAGGAGGGGGCATTGGCACGTACAGGTGGGGGAGGGAATTTTAGGAGGAGAGGAGAGGAGGTGGTGGTGTTGGTGACAACGAGGGGAAAAGGAGGGGGCAGTGGCACGTACTAGCAGGGGGGGATTGGAGGTGGAGAGGAGAGGAGGTGGCATTGGTCGTGGAGGGGAGGGGACGAAGGAGAAGCGGCGGCGACAGTGAAGAGGGGGACCAAGGGATTACCTAAGGGGGGCTCACCGAAGGAGGAAGGATTGATGGAGGACGAGGGACTGTCGAAGAGGATGGGGGAGCACTAGAGGAGGGGGAATCGCTGAGGGTCATGGTTGCTAGGGGGCTAGAAGAGGAGATGCACAATAAGGTGGAAAGGAGGAGATGGTCGCGAATGGTCGAGGTTTTACCAAAATTTTCGTCGACGGTTCTCCTATTAACCGTTGGCAAATCGATTCAAAATTAACTTTACCAGTTCGACAAATAGTAAGGACGACTATCGTCGAGGGTTTCTGTTTAAGCTGTCGATGAATCTACTATTTTCGGCAATTCAAAACCGATGATGATAGTGCAACATTTTCCTCATTCAAAATAGCCTAGACTATATTCGATGCGACTATTGTTGATGGTTCTATGTGAAACTGTCGACAAAACTCATATTGTCAATTGTAAGGAAAACATCGGATAATTAGCATCGAGAATAGTACATTTTCTTGTAGTGGGGATTACGAGAAGGATTGGAAGAAGAATCGAAGCTAAGATGGGTGGAGGAATGAGACAATGCCATTAATCAAAGAAAGGAGACCAGATTAGGAAGAATTAATCTCAAAACCCTGCGTAAGGTGTCATGAAACTTATTTCTCGAAGGAACAAATGAGGAGAATACCAAGATCAGCGCTTAGTTGGTCTTGATGTACCTCAATTCGACGCAAGAGAAGCCAAATTTGTTGAAGATGATCAGATATCTATTGGATGCAATTGTGAAGTTGATAAATTAGATCAATGATTCGACGAAGGGAGGCTTGAATCATCCTTAGTGCTTGAGTACGTAGCACTAAACCTATGATGCCATCTTAAAAGATATGAGTAGAATTGTTGGGTAATAGTATATACAAGCAGAGCAATACATCAAAATGCACACTCGCTCGCGACTATAAATAACCATCCCCCAACCCCGACAGCCCATTTTGCTAAAGCTCGGACATTCGCATGAGGTGAGTGTAGCTGTGTTGCATGTGTACTGTGTGTCAGGGTTGGGCAGGTGCTGTTCATGAAGGTGCTGGGCGGGTGTGGGTGCTTCGCCGAGTGATTATGCTGGGAGTTGCCGGGTGCTCCACTGAGTGACTAAGCTGGGTGTTTGTGTAGGTGCTGTAGGTAGGTGTTGTGTGCTGTTGTTTGCATGCAAGTTCTACGCCCTACTTGAACCTTTTTTTCATTACTACGGTTCAACAACCTTAGAAACACACAAACACATTGCTAATGCTTCACTACAAAAGAGGAACATGACAACAAATATACAACCCATAAATTGCATACAACTCCAATACACATTGCTAATACTGTCAACCCAAGAAAACAGACATCACAAGTAACAAGAATATTACATGAACCAACATTCCATTAACAAACTGCACAAACTCATCGACCAAAAAGAATCGCATACTCCACTACCCACCACAAAACACCTATGACAACACATCCAAAAAAATGAAGTACTTGTGCAAAACAAAATTACAACAAAATATCACACATTCAAATCCAATCCAATAGAAACTAATAGCACTTAATTAATCACATTCCCATTGAATATCATCATGAACAAACAAAACATCCACATCAAAGACACATCCATTCCCCCAATAACAAAAAATCATCATCCACTATTTGTGCTCCTCCTTAAGCCTCAATCCTTCAGCTAAACCAACTTCATGCCCAATTGCACTCACATGACTCACTATAAAAGGGACGCTTAGCCACCTGATGAACCCTGCCCTAGGCTCTGAGCACCATCATCCTCTGGCAACTTCCAGCACAGGTCAACACATCCACTGGTGCCTACGTTTGCTTGCCTTGAAGGTGATAATCAACACATCCATCCTCACATTGGAGTGCACATGTTCCTGCACAATCTCTCTCCTGTAAGGCATTCTTCCTTATCCTTGAGAGAGTAGAACATGCGGTGAACTCGGGTGCTCGATGATGTGTGGCACAAGTGAAGGTAAACCATCACGCACACGTCGCAACATGATGACTCCCTATAAAATACATCTGCACCCATGACGTCTAAATCTTTTGCAGTGTTGCTATCCACCTCCACACCCCACCCCCAAGAGTAGACTTCAGCATATGTCATCGATCTGCCCAATGCACCACCAAGGTAAGTGCATCGTGTGGAGTTTTTGAAGCATGCATATGCATAGTGAGGTCTTGCTGGGCACACATTCTAGTACACTGGCATGCAGCACATGATATCCACAATACACTCCAACCGCATCAGCACATGACGCACGTGATGAACTTTTCTCCCTCGGTAACTTGCACGCATAGAAATCTTTGTTCTTTTCACCTTGCATTACCATTTTTTTCTTTTTATAATAGAACAATTGAGAGAGATAGCTCTACTGTGAGCACTCTCCCTTTATTTACAGTTGCAGGTCTAAGTTGTTAGCTCAGAGGTTGTTATAGCTAGCTAGCAATTGTTGGAAAGTACAAAGATGCTCTTATTCCAAGTGTATATTAATAGGTTTTAGGTACTCTTTTACCCTTAAGAATAGGTTGAAGCATGAGAAACCATCTTTCTTTATTCTTCATTATGGAAAAATATTGCACTTGGATCCATTACAAGTTCTAGAGGTTGGCAAGAAGGCCACGAGGGTGGGAGTTTCTTTGTGAGAGAGGGGAAGATAGGTAATGGTGGTTATACGTGGTTGGTGGTAGAGCCCAACGTAAGTCGTACGTACATCCTCGAGATGGAAGAGCTTCTCTACGTGAGAGAAGTGATCTCGGTGGGTTGTTGGAAGGACTCAGGGAACTTGAAATAGTCAATTCCCCTTTGCTTCTAATGTAGGTTGACTCGTGTGGTCACCTTGTAGTCAATTGCAAGGACCTGGTGGTATGCATCGATCCTCTGCTTTGGTGTGAGGGTCAAGTTTTCCTTGGGTGATGATGAGGGGCAAAAAATGCCCTCGGATTTAAAACTCCGCGAAATGCCCAACAAGAGGGATTTGACTCGCCTACACCTAGAAAGGCAGAGATATAGGTGGGTTTGAGGATCCAACCCCCCTACACCTAGAAAGGCTTGGATACAGGCGGGTCTGGGGATCCAACCCACTTACACTAGGAAAGGCCCAGATACAGGCGAGTCCAAGGGACTCGACCCGCCTAAGGATCCGATGCTGGCCACTAACAAGAAGATGGTGAAAAATGTCCAATACAACTATACCCTCAATAAATGATGGCATGGTCATCGCAATTAATAACTTGACAGCATACCTACCTTGACAACGGGCGTATCCAGTCAGAAGATTTAGCAAAAGGACTGATCCCAACACTATAAATAGTGAAGAAAGGCCCTCGAGGCCCTCTCCCAAGCAATTGGAGAGAGAAAGAGAGATTGTATTCTTGTTCCTAACTAGTGCATATTTGGGAGAATTGCCCTCCCCCTAGACATACACCCTTTCATGGTGGAATTGGGTAAACAATCCTCCTATCTCTGTGTGATTGCTTGAATTGTTGAGTTAGACCCTTCGATCACTTAGGAGGTCTGATTAATTGCCGTCATTTGTGGGAAGCAATTAACAGTTGATAACATTTCCCAGCTCTCAGAGTCCTCCCAATGGCTCCTACGACTCGCAACTCCTCCCACGCCACCCCTGAGAAAGTGTTTTCTCAGGTTGAATCCAATGTCTCAGTGTCCAAGAGACACCCTCAGCCGATCGGGCCAAGTAAGGAGAAGCAGGGAATCCCCAACCAACTGTTGGAGGACCCTGAGCATGACCCTCTCTTGGAAATGCAGGTGAGGGAGGAGTAGTATTGGGCTACACTAGTGGCTCTTAGGGTTGAAGAGCCTTTGGTCGTGGAGAACCTCCTGGAGATCAAACAGATCTAGGAGTTCGGCAAAACCCCCCAGAGGAGGTTTGACAGTCAAGCCTCAAAAATAAGTAGCAATGGCGGCGTCGTACCGTGGAGGATGAGAATGCCTGCCTGCTCGAACAGCTCAAAAAATTAAAACGACAGCTTAGTAGCCAAAAAGGGGAAGCTCCTCTTGACCCGCCTAAAGTTCCTCGCCCGCCCTCATCGGAAGAGAAATCAGGGGCTCAACCCTTTCCTACTAGCAACGGAGGCTCGATCCCTGAGATTGTTCGCCAAGTCACTAGGGCAATGTGGGGTATATGCCCCCGGGCTTACGTCACCACCTATCCTTTCACTGAGGTGATGACGACCCCCTTGCCAGAGAAATTCAAGAAGCTCGTCATGGCCCAATTTGACGGAACAACGGACCTTAACAACATTGTTGGGAGTTACCGTCAGATAATACTGGTGAATGGCTGCCTTGACGGAGTGCTCTGCAGAGTATTCCCATCCTACCTGTTCAGCATGACCCATGAGTGGTTTAATGAACTGCCAGCCGGACAGATCACATGCTTTCAAGAGTTGGCAGACAAGTTCTACTAATGTTTTTCCAGGTAGCAGAGGGTTAGAGACAACCCTGAAAGGCTAACGGAGATCCGACAACGGAAGAACGAATCTTTCTGGTCCTACCTAAACTGGTTCAAGGCCCAGTATTTCAAATGTAAGTGGCCTCACGATGCCATCACCATCCAATATATAAAGTCAGGAGTCCTGACTCAAAGGTTTTGGTATGACATCAATGATTTCCCGCTTAAAGATATGGCTGAGGTTTGGGACAAAGCTACAAGGTTCGCAGAGCAGGGTGACTCTTTTCGCTACCGTAGTCGCTAGCAGAGGGACACAGAGATGATGCCAGCTTGATCGAGGAGAAGTGGTCCCTGGTAGATTCAGCCCCCATCTCCATCCGCGAAGGCAGCCACTTCAACAAGTGTAAAGATAGCTTCTCAAAGCAGAGAAATGATTGGCCAACTAAGGGTCGAAATAGTGAACCCTGTCAGCCTAGGAGAGATTGCTTCGAAGAATACACTCCCCTAGTCGTGAACCAGGCAAACGTGTTGGTAGAGGTATGGTCTACAGATAAGGACCTACTATTGGGTAGACGTGTTGGCAGAGGTATGGTGAAGAAAGCCAATGGCCAATGGCGCATGTGCATAGATTTCACCAACCTCAATGAAGCCAGCCCAAAGGACAAGTTCCCCCTGCCAAGGGTGGATGCCCTAGTGGACCCCTGTAGCAGACAATCCCACATGTCCTTCCTGGATGCCTACAACAGGTACCACCAGATCAGCCTTGCTCCAGCAGACATGCCTCACACCTCCATCATTGATACGGGTTTGTTTTATAATAGAATCATGCCCTTTGGCTTGAAAGATGCTGGAGTAACTTACTAGCACCTTGTAAATATGGTTTTCTAAAAAAAAAAAGGAAATCTTTTGAGGTGTACATAAATGATATGCTTATAAAGTGATCCGATTTCCCTCAATACTTAGAATATTTGGTAGAGGTGCTCCAGGTTCTATAGAACACCTGCCTCCACCTGAACCCAGACAAGTGTACCTTTGGGATCTCAGTCGGCATGTTTTTAGGGTTCTTGGTCTCCAACCAGGGGATCGAAGCCAACCCAGACAAGATCCAGACAACCATAGACCTGCAACCGCCAGGCACCTTGAAAGGGATGCAATCGTTAATCAACAAGATCGCCTCATTAGGTCGATTCTTGTCTTGATCTTCAGACAAATGTCTCCTCTTCTTCGAGTGCATAAAAAGGGGCAAAGGCTATACTGCCGCACACTAGACCCCTCACTCCCAAAAGGCCTTAGAGGAAGTCAAAGCTGCACTCTGGAGTTCCTCCGTTTTAATGGTTCCCCAAAGATCCTTTCACTATACCTGGTGACGTCCGTGTTGGTTAGCGCCATTCTAGTCGATGAGTGAGGAGGAACGCGTCGACCTATATACTTCATTAGCAAAACCTATCAAGGTGTAGAAGATAAGTATACGGTCTTTGAGAAACTAGGGCTAGCTTTGGTCATTGCAACCACAACGCTATACCCATACTTCCAAGCCTACACTATAATGATCCTATCAGACTACCCCCTGCGGCGAATGCTACATAAGCCCATGGGGTCTATACGACAGAGCAAATGGGCTATAGAGTTGGCGTAATTTGACGTCAAGTACCAACCAAGGTGCGTCATCAAAGGACAAGTCTTGACAGATTTTGTGGCGGAATTCACGGACCCTGATGCCTACCTTACGCTCCCCTGGCAGCTATATGCCGATGACTCGTCTATGACAATCGAGTCTGGGGTCAGGATAGCTTTGACAACCCTAGACAGCATTACTCATAAGTACACCATCAAATTGGACTTCGCTGCATCTAATAACTAGGTGGAGTACGAGGCCATAATGGCAGGCATTCGTGTAGCCAAATCCAAAAGAGTCACCTCGTTGGAGATTTACACGGACTCCCAAATTGTCGCCAACCAAAGAAATGGCGAATACTAAGCTTGAGATCTAAACATGATCTTGTATGCTAACAAGGTCAAAAAGGAGATGGTGGACTTTGATACCATCTTGATCGAGCGAGTGCTTAGAGTAGACAACCCCCTGGCGGACGCATTGTTCAGGCTCATTGCTGCCATCCCTCTGGGACAAGAGGAAAATATCTGCCTCCAGACCCTAAAAGAGCCAACTATACTTGCTCCCAAGATGTTTGCGATAGAGCAGTCCATCTCTTGGATGATGCCTATCATCACCTATCAGAACTCTAGTGAGCTACCCCTGAGGGAACAATGGCCCAGGGCCTTCTGCCTAAAAGCCTCAAGGTACACCTTGATAGTGGGGCAACTGTACAAGCAGAGGTATTCCACCCCTTGTTAAGCTACCTAATAAAAGAGGAAGCAACCCAGGTGATGGGAACACCATCATGAGACATAACTAGCTCATTTTGATTCAATTAAGTTAGTAAATGCTCTTACATAATTGCCAGAGAGCCAAATTTCATTGCAAAGTCATTCTTAGGGAAAGACAAGAAAATAGGGTTAAAATAGAAGTTTTACCATCATATCATGAATGCAGTACAATCACGGGTTTTCTGAGGGGGTAATTAAGGGTCAAACGATCCTAAAAGTTTAACAAGTGGGTTAGAATAAATAGAAAAGGATTAGCACATGTTTTGAGAATTTAATGACTTATGAAATCATAAAAACAAACTCGCATAATTAACTGAGGTTCTAATCAGGATAAAATTCACCTAAACCCTTTAAAATTCATAGAAAAATATTCTCTAGGGTTTGGAACCTTCAATTTGACCATCAGAACCCATCTTGACCCAAAACAGAGTCTTAGATAGACATTTGCCCTAATTTTACTTTTTGCATAAATTACCTAGCCAACTTGGTCAAAACCTAAATCTAACTTCACAATTGGATTCCTTGATTCTAAATTAGGTCTGTACGAAAATTTGGGCCAAATATGAGATCACCTTGACCAAGTTTGCATTTTGGTCCAGTCAGACTCTTTCTATCTCATTCAAACCCTTAACTTTTGAATTCTCTTACAAATAGCCCCCCAACTTCTTTGTCTTCTTCACAAGCAAGTCCCTGCACCATTTTTGGAAGGTGAAACCTTCATCATTGAGTTTCAAGCGACGATTTCTCGCTCGATTCTCAATCAATCCCTTCCAAAATTGATACAGGATTCCTTGGGAAGTTACCTTCCATTTGAGCCATTCCTTGGGCTCTAAGTCTTTCCCAAAAAACCATGCGAACCTTTCAAAGATTCGGGTATCCTACTTCGCAAGCACATTCCAAGCTTGAAAGCTTCTTTCCAAGCTTGGAAGGGCTTCCTATGGCCTATAAAAGAGACACCATCACACGACTGTGCATTTCAGCAAGTTTTGGCCTGAGAAATCCTCCTCTACTCGATCTCCGGCCATCTTCAAACTTAGCTCCAGTGACTCCTCTCCCCTCTCCTTCTCAAGCCATCCAACCATCAAATTGGACGGCTGACTAGCTTCCCCTCATCTTCGCGAACCTCTCCTGCCAACGAGAGGTCGTGCCTCTACCTCAGTCGACGTTGTCGCCTCGACGCACCAACCTCCCTCTCTGGCTCCGGTCGACCAACATTGGAGCCCTCCACCTCTCTACTGCATCCCTAAGTCCCTCTATCACTCTCTCTCTCTCGCTATACTTCTTTTCCCACTCTCGCAACACCTGCACAACCACCAATTCTTCCTCAACGCCATCACCTTCTTCCGCTCAGGCGACACCTATCCAACGTGACACCACTCGAATCTCACCGCTACCACCCCCATCAGCTTTGCCACAACTCCACCGACTAAAGCCCTAACCTAATTCCACCTATCGCTCACTCTTACCCTCTACCGAACTCCACGCTCACCGCACCCAAGTTTTGAGGTCGTACGACCTCCTCACCCCACCAAACATCACACGCACACGCCAAGGTCTCCAATTGAGGGAGATACCCTGAGCAGCTGACCCAATTGAGGATGAGTTCCTTGCTACTGCGGATGCGCAAAGAAAGGTGGGACTTTAGTCCCACCTCAGAAGCGGAAGACCATCTGCTGCCGCATAAATTGAAAAAGTGCCTAGGGCTTATCGCCTCAGACACTTGGGGGTGAGGCCCCCACTCACCCACTCACCTGCACCTCACCCGTGATCCATCCCTCGCAGGCTTGGTGCAGACCTGACCCACCTAATTCGACTTCACTCCTTGGCTGCTATCACGCCTGCAGCCCTGGACCCAGGTGCATTTAGGTTCGAAACTTGATAACCCGGTACTGTTGGAGGCTCTGGGAGAGCGTAACCTAAGGAGAGAAAGAGAGGATCATGTGCTGGGGCAGGGGGTTTTTCTACAGAGAATAACAGCTGATACTTATAAGTTTGAAGAAGAATCCCCCTCTGTGTGTGAAGAAGAGAGAAAGAAAAGAAAAGGGAAGTCAAGGCAGAAGAAGAAGAGGTACATAGAGAGGAGACAGAAGCCAAAGAAGAAGAAGGGGAGCTACATAGAGAAGAAAGGTAGAAACGCAGAAGAAGAAGGCCAAGACAAGAAGAAGAGGAGAAGACTTGAGCCAAGAAGAAGAAAGAAGGAAAGAAGAGGACCCGCACAAACAGAGAAGTAGAGAAAGAAGAGAAGAGGAAGAGTTTAAGAAGATTTCTTTAAGATTGTTAATTGATATTGTGTCTGCTTTGAGCTTCTTAATTGATATTTTGCATCTCTTAAACTATCATTGTGCGGAGTAGTTGGTGATTTAAATCACCATTTTACTCTATGTTTTCTCTACAATATTGTCATTAGCTTTCATTGATATATCATTATTGCTTAAAGTTTCATTATAAATTACTCATACTGTATTTAAATTGCAATTTTGAAATTGAATTCCATATTGCTCCCTGTGTTCGACCTCGGATTTCAAATTCAAGTAATAAATATTATTTATTTTTGAAGCGATTTCGGCTATACTACAACGCAGCTTTTAAAACCTTGATTTCGCTCACGAACACCAGGCCCTTTGAGAAGCTTATGGAGGCGTGTATAGAAATCACGAAGGGTACAAGTCACTTTTGGCCCGACTATTCTAGGCGGGCTACTTCTGGCCCAAAATGAAGCAACACTGCAAGGACTTCGTGCGCAAGTGTGGCAAGTACAAGAGGTTCACTACCCTGCACCACTTGCTAGCTGGAAAGTTATTGCCTGTGATGTCACCCACCTCCTTTACAAAATGGGGCATGAATTTCGTGAGCCCTTTCCTGCCAGCTCTGGCTTAGAAGTGGTTCAAACTGGTGAAGGTCAATTACTTCTCCAAGTGGGTCAAAGCTGAGTCCATGGCTAGCCTAACAGCTGATAGCGTTATTTCCTTCGTCTACAAAAGCATCATAGCTCGATATGGGATACCCTACTACATTGTCACAGACAATGACACCCAGTTTGCATGCAAAAAATTCAAGGAATTTGCACCAGCTAGGATATCCGCCTATGCTTTATGTCTGTGGGACATCCCCAGGAGAATGGATAAGCGGAAGTGACCAACTGCACCATCATCTCAGTGCTAAAATGTTTGCTGGATTCAGCCAAAGGGAGATGGGCTGAAGAGATGCCAAACGTGCTTTGGGGCTATAGGACTTGCCAGGAGACTTTCATGGGCCATTCACCATTCAGTCTGGTATACGACATGGAAGCCTGCCTGCCTATTGAAATATTCCTCCCCACTTATAGGACACAACTCTATGACCCCGCCACCAATGATGACCAAGTTTTACCTATCCTTAGACATCGTGGATGAGTTAAGAGATAAAGCATCAGAGGCATTGCTCAAACATAAAAAAGTGACCACTACTACCTATAATAGGCGGGTTCATAAGTGGACATTCTCCCAAGGAGACCAAGTCCTACGCAAGTGCGAATTCTCCATGCCAACTCAGTCAGGCGGGAAATTAGACGCACATTGGGAAGGGCCTTATTAGATTCGTAAAGACAGCCCGGGAGACTTCTATGAGTTATAAACCATAGGTGGAAAAAGCTTCCCCTTCACTTGGCATGCGAGCAACTTACGTTTGTACCATGTATAAACACATACAAGTACTAAAGATAGAAGTTTTCTTTCATTCAAGAAAGAGTGTTGCTTGTTACATCTAAAAGCTAGGGGTTGGGGGGTGGGGGGAAGATAACAGGGCCACTTCGAAAACTAAGTGCCTTCACTCCTAGTCTTCGAAGATGTCCGCCCCAGGCATTTTGGGCGGCGACGAGGTGGCATGAGGAGAACTACTCGGATGAACTGGCGATCTCGCAACTTCTGATGGATCTTGCTTGGGTGCCTCCTCCTCAGGGGTCAAGCTTCCAGGCTAGCTTGAGGGTTCCGGCTCCGCCTCCTCCCCAGGAGGTGCTATAGGAGTCTTGTCTACAACATGACCATCGACTTTTTGACAGTCATGCTCGGACAAGAGTTGGTCCATAGACCTACTGCACAGCTCCTCCCCAGAGGTGTGTTTGCCTTCCAGCAGGGCCTGCACCATCGCCAGGTTGTGCTTCCTCACCTCCCTCAACAAGGCCTCCCAATTCTCCTCCATGGAAGGGTCAGTGGCAAAGAACCTCATCACCACATCAGGATCGAGCCCCGGTTGGCCAGCCCTCTCCAACTGGCCTACTGCCCTGCCTTTGTCCTCCACGAGTTGCTGAGCCCGGCCAGGGTCAGCCTTTAGCACCTCCTCACTTGCCGACACCTCGGCAAGTTTGTCAATGGCTGCCCCCAAGTGAACGTACTCTTCCTCAAGGGCCACCTCATAGCCCTCCACCATCGAAGAGCTCATGGCCCTTAGCACCTACACCTCCTCCTTTAGAGAGAGGATGTTGGTGCAGGAAGTCTGCAGGCACTCGGATAAGCCTTGCAAAGCCATGACTTCAGTCTTCTGGGCACCAATAAGGCTATCCTTCAGCCTTTCGCCCTGTGTGGCAATCCGCCTCAAAGCCTTCCAGGCCTTCCTCAGCTCCTCCTCCAGCCAGGAGACTTGGCGAGCCATCTGCTGCTGACGAAGGGCATCCTTTGCTCTCTTCTCCGCCTTCTCTCGGGCGGCAGATGGCTCCTTCATATGGTAGGCAAAGTCGCATTGCTCTACCTTGGCCATCACAACCCTTCATGGTCATCTCAACTTCTCCAGAAGACCCGCTAGGCCCAACGGTGCCGGCAGGAGCACCACCTCAGGGAACAGAGGTTGTCCCTAGAAGCTCCACCTTCTCACAACCAGGGGCAGTCATAAAAAAAATCCTTCCAAACGATAAGTAAAGGGCAAAATGAGACAAGGCTTACTTCTCGGAGGCAGTAGTAGAAAACGTGGTTTAGGTGCATGCCCTCCAACCAGGAGGTGGCCCAAGAGATGGCATCCTCCAAATGCTGGATGAACTACCTCTCCACAGCAAGCCCCCCACTCGATCCACTGGACCCCCCAAGATTGTCGTCTGGGATTGGGACTACCCGGCCAGGTATAGTCCCACCACTGGCGGCTTCCAAAATGGATCCCTTAGTAGATCTAACCATCTTCCCTATCATCCCAAGCCCTCCTCTGCCTGAAGGGTCCACAGGCACCCTCGTCCCCATTGAGCTTCACCTATAGTGCGGTTGTGCGAGAATGCTCCCATTAAGGAAGCCCCCGGTCACAACCACCTCCCGCGCCAAATTAGAGAAGGTGCTAGCTTCTTGGATGGGGCATTGGATGCACTCGCACCGCCTGAAGGAGCCTTCTCAGCTATGGAGGCAGGCAGAGAGTCGAGGATGACACACCCCTCTGGTGGCCTAGGCGGGTCTAAGGGGGTAGGCGAATGCACTCGGGCATCCCTCAGTTCAGCCTTGCTCAAACTCTCATGAGAGAACGATGACAACTGAACATCACCTGGACCTCTCTTTGGGCGCTTACGAAGGGTCTCCACCTTCTCCTCGCTCCCCCCTCCTCCTTCCTCTTGGGCTCCTTGGTGAGAGAGGATTGGCTTACCTTACTTCACTCCATGGGCCTCTCCCCCTGATGTGACTGGTGCTGAGAGGGACGGTTGCCTCGCCACCTGGAAGTGTCCGGTCGAGCAAACTGACCAAAAGCTGCAAATAAACAACGGAGTTATCAAGCCATTAAGTAACGAGCAAAGGGGGCACGCATTCTCCAACTGCCACCTCCTCCCTACTTACATGGCATGGGATACGAATCTGTAAACCACCATAAAGCCACTCGGATTTCTTCCCGCTTGAGCTCCGAGTGGGAAATTAGCCCAAGTTCAACAATCCTATCGACGTCCGCCTGAGCAGCTAAGTCAAGCTCCTTAGGCCTAGGCAACAGGTCCTTATCAAACAGACCTTGCCAGGCATACGAGACACCGTGACCCTCTACTTGGACAAAGAAAAAATGGTAATTCTACCCCTTCAAACTGTCGAGCAAGTCAACTATACGGTATTTGGTGTGCCAGTTAATAGTGTATAAGTACCAGACAGGGGTTTCCCCTTCTTGATCTTGAAGGGCATGAGTCCAAAAAGCAAGTGGAACATACCTAGGTAGGGGACAATCCACAAATGAAAACAAATGGCAGTGAAAGCATTCAACACCGACTAACAATTCAAGCTGAGTTGAGAAGGGGCCAGGTGGTAGTAAACAATAAACGAGCACAAGAAGGGGTTTAAGGGAATCCGGATTGCATATTCAAGGGCATATTTACAGATGATGAACGAGTCCTTGGACCCGTCTGAGCATAGGCGGGTTTGCGACCCCCACGAGTGGAACGAAACTCCGTCAAGCCTATACTCACTCAAAAATGCCTTAATGGAGGAATGACTACGAAAGTCGAAAGCAAAGGTATAAAGCTCCCTCAGCTTAGGTGAGATGCCAGATGAAGATGTGGAGTTACACTTGCCCGTGAGCTTAGGCATCGTGAACAGTGTGTCGACACTCGCTTGAAAAAGGAGCTCCACGACAACACCTCCTCGCGCTTCACCTGAGCAGGCAGGATTTGCACCACCAATAGAGAACACTCGCTAAGGGACAAGTGGGGCATTTACTATGCCCCACACCCCTTATTTATAACCCTCATATCGAGCGATTCCCCCTTACGGGGCACGAGTTTCAAAAGACAAAATCCCACCGTATCGACGAGGATTTCAAAAAATACCCCTTTAAGGCATGGACACCTCAGTAATCATTACTGACATTTAATGCCTGCGAGCGCATATCTCACAAGGTAATAATACCAGTCACATCCCTGTCAAGTACAGTATTGTAGGCCTTAAAGCCTAATCATGACGGTAATTAATGTCGATCTTGTCAAACAACAAGACAATTTAAATCATGTAGTAATTGGCCATTACTCATGACAATTGAATAGGTGGATGCGCCTTACGTTGCCCCCTAAGGCCGGCAATACAACAGGTGGATGTGCCTTACGTCGCCTCCTAAGGCTAGCAATACAACAGGCAGATGCACCTTATGCCGCCTCCTAAGGACAGCAATACAATAGGAGAATACGCCTCAAGCAGCCTCTTAAGGCCGGTGGAAATATAGGAAATATGCCTCCAGCTGCCTCTTAAGGACAACAGCACACCAGTTGAACATGCCTGAAGCCACCTCTTAAGGTCGGGTAACATAGCAGGCGAACACGCCTTTCATCACCTCTTAAGACCGACAGATAAAATGCATGTCCAACTCTTTAAGAGTTGCCTCTCCAAAAACGGCGACACCAAAGCCACCTCGACCACTCAAAATTGCAAATCTCGCTCCATAACAAATGCTCCCCAGCTTAAACAAACAAGTTGGGGCACCATTTGGGGGCATTACTTATCGCGGAGTTTTACCACTATAGCTACTCTCTTAGCAAGCATCCACTAGCTAGAGAGTAAGGGGCATATGATGAGGGGAAAAAATTACCCTCAGACTTAAAACTTTGTGAAAAGCCCAACAAAAGGGATCCGACCCGCCTACACCTAGAAAGGCTTGGATATAGGCAGGTCTGGGGATCCGACCCGCCTACAACAAGAAAGGCTCGGATATAGGTGGGTCCAGGGATCTGACCTGGCTACACCTAGAAAGGCTTGAATACAGAAGGGTCCGGGGATTCGACCCGCCTACACCAGGAAAGGCCCAGATATAGGCAAGTCTGGGGGACCCAACCCACCTAAGGATCTGACGTCGACCACTAACAAGAAGATGATGATGAAAAAAATCCAACACTGCCATACCCTCAATAAATGATGGCATGGCCACCGCAATTAATAACCTGGCAATGGATGTATCTAGTTAGAAGATCCTGCAAAAGGATTGATCCCAACACTATAAATAGTGAAGAGAGGCCCTCGAGGCCCTCTCTTAGGCAATTGGAGAGAAAAAGAGAGATTGTATTTTTGTTCCTAACTAGTGCATATTTGCGAGCATCACCCTCCCCCTAAACGTACACCCTTTCATGGTGGAACTGTGTAAACAATCCTCCTGTCTTTGTGTGATTACTTGAATTGTTGAGTTGGACCCTCTGATCACTTAGGAGGTGATTAGGTGACGATCGATCAACCTTCGGCATGAAGAGGCGCATCATGGGCACCATTGCCTTCCAGAACTGGTCACCCCACATGTGGTCGTTTGGTTTTGTTTCTCTTAGGAAGTTGCTCGACTCAACAACGTTGGCGGGAAATATCCTCCTCGAGTAAGCTTATAAATTTGCTTGAGAAGGTGGGTTCAGCTCGTGCTTGGGTCGATGCGAATCGAGGCACTTATGAGCAAGCGTGGGGTCGCAGCTTCAGAGGCAACTGGTCGATCCACTCCAATGTTTGTTGTAGTAGGTGCCTCAAAACGATCGATTGGGTAGAGGCTCCGCTCTACTTCAGTTGTCCATTGTAGATGCCAACTTCTTTTGCATTTGGGTGCGGTCAACTTGCCCTTTCGTGGCCCGGGCTTCCTAGTGTGGAGCCAACAGGGGGCTGCTCCTCACCTCCATGTAATGGAATATCTAGATGGAGGGAGCACATATTGGAATATTGGATAACAGACATTCATCCCACACTTATGGATTATATAGGAGCAGTAGCAAATAGTGTCTAACAGAGCATAACAGACCTTGGAAAATAAGGGCATAGATGGTTTCAAGGAATTATAGCATATGCCATAGCCATTTATATACTATCACACTCCATAATGTCTACTCTCCAGGACACTCGACATCCTTGTGGAGGCCGGTCGGTGGTCAACTCCCAACAATAAAGGGCTTGGCTGTTCTTGAAATAGAGGTTCGGGTCCGTTCATGATATGAAGGGCTTGAACTTATGGTGGCTCTCATGGTGGTGAAGGCTTAGGATGGTAATAGATGTTGTGCGGACCAAGGATGTCACTCCAAATAATGATTAAGGTCCTATTTTGGAAATGTTCTCGACCTCTAGGACCCGAATCGTAGATGGTCTTGTAGGTTTCTCTAATGGAGGGGGTGAGATTTGCGTAATATATAAAAATGCGAAAATATAAATAAATCAATCTCACAAAAGAATGCAATAAAAAATACACAATGATTTTTAGGTGGAAACCCAAACCCGAGTAAAAACCACCACCTAAACCTCTCGGTTTAGGCTTTTCCGATTGACCGAGTCGATCAAATCCACTAACGAACTACTTCAAATAAGGGTAGTTCAACCTCTTACAACAACGCTACCTAGATGAGGGTAGCGTGCCTCAGACCCCTCCTCTTCGCAAGGAGATCTTTATCCCTCGAAGGAGATGGGAATTCGCAAAGAGAATACCCAACCAAGAACAAAATGAAAAATACAATAGACTTATAGAGCCACAAAGTATTAATGTTAATCTAGCTCCTATAGGAAAAAGAGACTTCCCTTAGATGGAAGTGCGTAGGTGTGATCTCGGCAGAGTAACGATGCTCTCAGATTTGTTGAATGAGGCTTGGAGAGCAAGATCACTTCTCTTCTTTGATAATTGCTTCTCTATGAAACAAAAGAGTGTGGAAGTAGTGTTACTTAGTGTACCTTGTCTTAGTAAGGGTGTTCCTCTATTTATAGAGGTCTTAAGAAGGGTTTGGAAGCCTTTCTTAGCCGTTGGAGGGCTTCTCTAGCTGTTGGGAATTATCCCAAGACAAAATAGGCCGAAATCAGGGCTATTTATGATTATGATAGGGTTATCAGACATCTGGATCAATTATCAGACGTCTGGGTCATCGTCTGATTTTATGGTTGGATGTCTGATCTAGAAAGGTGGATCAACTGGATGGTGTTGGATCAGAACAAATGTCTAAAGGTGACTTTTAAGACATCTGGACGTAAGGTCAGATGTCTAATTCTAGATGGGTTTCCTTCCTGATTTTTATCCAGAACTGAACAGGGTTCTCGGTCTTATTGGTCAGATGACAGGTCAGACGTCTGGCACAAAGTCTGGACATCTGGAAATAGGTTTTACTATAGGAATTGATTTCCTAAGGCTTAAGCAGCTATAATCACTGACAAAACTAATTTGGACCCAACATCTACTTATCAGGGATCACTACGGACCCAACATCTAGGGATCACTACGGACGTCTGAAAGTGAAAGTAGGTTAGATAAAGAGTTAATTCTCTAAGATTAGCCTGATAAAGTCAACGGTTCTCTAGTTGGACATCTGGTAAGGTCATCAGATGTCTTCTAAAATGTCTAGACTAAGGGCTGGTCGTCCGAGATTAACAGACAGAAAGGACTAAGTCCAATCTAAGTATTTGGACATCTGATCAAGCAGTTAGACGTCTTATAGTCAAATATCAGACGTCTGATTTCCAGATTAGACGTCTGATTAGGCTGTCTGAAACCTATTTTGGCTTTCCAAGATCTTTATGAAAAGCCTAAGTGTCCTAGGTTAGGGTACGTGTTCCTAGGGCTATAGTTTAGTTACTTTGAGGGTCTTTAACATATAATCTAGACAGAAAATAAAGAGCAAAGGAATAACAAAAGAATACATGAATAAAGTATCTATCCTATTCTTCATCTTCTTTCTTCAAGCTCTCGCTCCAAATGAAGCTCCTTCTCCTTCATCACTCTCCTCCAATCTGCCATGGACGTAAGCTTGAGTTCCTTCACACTTGTATCCATTGACAATTTCTTGAAACTCATAAACCTAATGCAAATGTTAAATTATAAGTTTTTTATTATCATCTAAATTAACGATTGTGGTGCCCTTGCACCAACAATCTCTCCCTTTTTGATGATGACAAAATCATAAATATAAATCCAAAAATTCTTCCCCTTTTTGACATTATCAAAAAGGTTTAATCAATTTTAGTTATCCTATACTCCCCCTTAAAACTTGCTCTTCTAATTCCATCTTTTTCATATAATAAGATAGCTGTGTTATTATCTCCCCCTTTCTAAAGGAAATATAACTATGTTATCTTTCAAACCTCCCCCTTAAAGATGGACAAATAGCTTCATCAATTTTAACTCCCCCTATTTATAAGCTATAAAAAGATAGGGTAAGGAATTTACCTTACTTACCATGGCCAATGGCATGGCCCAAAAGGAGGTTGATGCCAAAATGGATGGGGCTCCCATTTGTAGCTTGGAGGTTGGGCATAGGAGCCAGTCTCCACTCGAGTGGTCGATTTGAGGTGGTTCTATCAGCCACCGATCTTCTCGTCGATCTCCTCATCTTCCTCTTTGGTCTACTCTTTGGTCCTCCCAATTTGAATTGACCATCCTTTAGGTTGTAGGTCCAATCCTTCACATTGTAGTTTCCTTTGAATCCTACAAAATAAGTTTTGAGTTCTCTTTTGGGTATCCAAGTTAATTTGGATCCGGTTGTGTTAGTTGATCTCCTTAATGGAGACTCTTTCTCAACCTTATGTCTAGTGCTCACTTTATCATTAGAAAAATTATCCAATTTATTTATCAAATTATCAGAATTCTCCCTAAGACATGAAAGTTCTTTTTCTATATCATGCATCTTAGTTTTTAAACTAGAAATTTTTATTTTTAAACAAGTATTCTCCTTAATCAATCTACTATTTTCGTTGATTACGTTTTTATTTTCTAACAGACTATCATTTTCAGAATTACAACCATAACTACTTTCTAGATCCTTAATTTAATCTCTAACCTTCCATTTTCAGATTTTAGAGAACTAAGATTCTTCTTAATGCTTTTGTTTTCTATTTTTAATGACTTACTAATTTCAAAAAGTTCATCAAAAGCATCTTGTAGTTCAGAATTTACCTCTTTGTTGTCATCACGTTCGATATTGCTTGTGATGGCCATGAGGCCCATGCAAGCGACTTCTTTTTTAGGATTTTCTTCTTCTTCTTTCGAGGTCGAGTCATCCCAAGTAGCTTGGAAAGCTTTCTTCTTGTGCTTCTTCTCCTTGTCCTTTTTCTTCTCCTTCTTGAGAAGAGGACATTAAGGTCAGAGATGTCCTTTTTCATTGCAGTGATAACGTCTTGGACTTTCCTTCTTCTCCATCTTCTTTTCTCTCATAGAATCCCTACAAAATTTATAAAATTTCTTAAGTAGAATTTTAAAGTCCTCATCATCGGAACTTACCTCGCTATCCGATGTGGCTTTGAATGCTAACTCTTTCTTGGCTTTGGCTCAGGGGTATCCTTCTTCCTCTTCTTCATCTTTGTCTCATAGGCCATGAGGTTGCCTAAGAGGTCTTCCATGTTGAGCTCCTCAACTTTGTTTGCCTCCTCGATGGCGGTGACCTTTTATTCCCATTCTGGCCCAAGGGAACGGAGTAGTTTCCTTGAAGCTCCCTCTTTATGAAGGTCTTACCTAAGGCTTTAAGGTTATTCACTATGAGAGTGAACCTAGTATTCATCTCACTTAAAGTTTCGTTAGCTCTCATAGAAAAACATTCAAAATCTTAAGATAAAACATTAATTTTAGAAGCCTTTATCTTTGAGGTATCCTCATGAGTTACCTCTAATGTCTGCCAAATCTCATATGTGGTGGCTCATTGCGAGATTCGGTTAAATTCCTCCAGGCTTAACATGTAATACAATGCGTTCATTGTCTTTGCGTTAAGAGAGAGCTCCCAAACTTGCTGCTGTGAATAGCCTCCTGCTGGTCTCTCCAGGATGTTGAATGGGGTCTCGCACCTAGCCCATATGGTGAGGTCGTTGGCTTGAAGCCACGTCTTCATCCTCAGCTTCCAATGCCCGTAGTTGCTCCCGTCGAAATAGGGAGGATGAGTGGTGGATTGACCCTCGACGTGTCTCGTCGTGGTGATGCTTCCCTCCATGATTGCTTGCTGGTGCATGACATCGAAATGCAAGACCTGCTCTGATACCAAGTGTAGGTTCCTCTAACGGAGGGGGTGAGATTTGCGTGATATATAAAAATGTGAAATATAAATAAATCAATCTCACAAAAGAATGCAATCACAAATACACAATGATTTTTAGGTGGGAACCCAAACCCAGGTAAAAACCATCACCTAAACCTCTCGATTTAGGATTTTTCGATCGACCGAGTTGATCAAATCCACTAACGAACTACTTTAAATGAGGGTAGTTCAACCTCTTACAATAACGCTACTTAAACGAAGATAGCATGCCTCAAACCCCTCCTCTTCACGAGAAGTATTTTGTCCCTGGAAGGAGATGGGAATTCGTAAAGCGAATACCCAATCAAGGACAAAATGAAAAATACAACAGACCTATAGAGCTACAAAGTATTAATGTTAATCTAGATCCTATAGGAAAAAGAGACTTCCCTTAGATGGATGTGCGTAGGCATGATCTCGGCAAAGTAACGATGCTCTCAGATTTGTTGAATGAGGCTTGGAGAGTAAGATCACTTCTCTTCTTGATAATTGCTTCTCTATGACACAAAAGAGTGTGGAAGTAGTGTTAGTTAGTGTACCTTGGCTTAGGAAGGGTGTTCCTTTATTTATAGAGGTCCTAAGAAGGGTTTAGAAGCCTCTCTTAGCTGTTGGAGGGCTTCTCTAGCTGTTGGGAATTATCCCAAAGTAAAACAGGCCAAAATTAAGGCTATTTATGATTCTGATAGGGTTATCAGACGTCTGAATCTATTCTCAGACGTCTGGGTCATCGTCTGATTTTATGGTCAAACATCTGATCTAGAAGGGTGGATCAATTGGACAGTATTGAATTAGAATAGACGTCTAAAGGTGACTTTTAAGTTGTCTAGACTTAAGGTCAGATGTCTAATCTAGACGGGTTTCCTTCCTGATTTTAGCCAGACCTAAACAGGGTTCTAGGCCATATTGGTCAGACGACAGGTCAAACGTCTAGCACAAAGTCTTGAGGTCTGGAAATAGGTTTTATTGCAGTAATTGATTTCCCGAGGCTCAAACGGCTACAATCACTGACAAAAGTGATTTAGGCCTAACGTCTACTTATCAGACATTTAGGGATCACTGCAGATGTTTGAAAGTGAAAGTAGGTTAGATAAAGAGTTAATTCTCTAAGATTAGCCTGATAAAGCCAACGGTCCTCTAGTTAGACATCTGGCAAGGTCATTAGACGTCTGGACTAAGGGCTGGTCATCCAAGATTAACAGACAGAAAGGGCTAAGTCCAGCCTAAGTGTTTGGGCGTCTGATCAAACAGTCAGATGTCTTAAAGTCAAATATCAGACGTCTGATTTCCAGATTGGACGTCTGATCAGGTTATCTAAAACCTATTTTGGTTTTCTAAGATGTTTATTAAAAGCCTAAGTGTCTTAGGTTAGAGTAAGTGTTCCTAAGGCTATAGTTTAGTTACTTTGAGGCTCTTTAACATATAATCTAGACAAAAAATAAAGAGCAAAGGAATAACAAAAGAATACATGAATAAAGTATCTATCCTATTCTTCATCTTCTTTTTTTTTCAAGCTCTCGCTCCAAGTGAAGCTCCTTCTCCTTCATCAAGCTCCTCCAATCCGCCATGGATGCGAGTTTGAGCTCCTTCACACTTGTATCCTTTTATAATTTCCTAAAACTCATAAACTCAATGCAAATGTTAAATTCAAGTGTTTTATTATCATCAAAATTAACTATCGTGGTGCCCTTGCACCAACAAGCTCCCCCTTTTTGATGATGACAAAACCATAAATATAAATCCAAAAGTTCTCCCCCTTTTTGATATTACCAAAAAGGTTTAATCAATTTTAGTTATTCTATACTCCTCCTTAAAATATGCTTTTCTAATTCCATCTTTTTCATATAACATGATAGCTATGTTATTATCTCCCCCTTTCTAATGGAAATATAACTATGTTATCTTTTAAACCTCCCCCTTAATGATGGATAAATAGCTTCATCAATTTTAACTCCCCTTATCTATATGCTATAAAAAGATAGGGTAAGGAATTTACCTTACTTGCCATGGCCAATAGCATGGCCCAAAAGGAGGTTGATGCCAAAATGGATGAGGCTCCCATCCGTAGGTTGGAGGTTTGAGCATAGGAGCCGGTCTCCACTCGAGTGGTCAACATGTGGCGGTTCTATCACCCACCGATCTTCTCATCGATCCCCTCGTCTTCCTCTTTGGTCTACTCTTTGGCAACCTATGGAGCTGGTTGCTTACTCCCCTGACCTGAGTACAAATAGTAGGCGTCAACAAAATAACTAAGTAGAGTGGTAGGAGTACGGTAAACATGAAAAAATAAACTCAAAAGAAATAAAAAAAAATTCCGCATGCATTTAATATATTTTAATGGTCCATTAGCTACTTATTTGATTTCCAATGCATACTAGCATAGGGTCATACATCCTCTTTATTCTGACGTTCCCTATTGAAACGATCTTGTTGTGGTATCCCCACGATGCATGATGCACACGTGGCGCTCTCCTAGTCAAGAGAGCACCCTGTGTCCATTTTACACCCAGTTTACCACTCTGGGGTCATGGTCGTAGCGTAGCGGTGACTACGGTACGCGTGATAAATGCACAACAGGAGTCGGTGCAAGAAGGTCGTTCCTATCTCGGAACCCTGCCCCGATAGGTTAGCTCTCTCCCAGCACAATGAGACAGTCAGCTCTCCTCATTACATGTGCACTTGAGGGCCAGCTCATCCCCTTCCCAGAACTCATATAGCCCATCTCAGCCCCTCATTCCTGTTTTCATTTCATTATCCAATCTAAGGTTTCATCTCACACTTAAGTCCCTCTTTGTTTCTCCTTAGGGTTCAGAAAATCCATCCCTATTTTGGTTACTATTGGAGGGATCTATCGAGGAGTTTAAGATGTTTTGTTGCAGTAAGATCTCCTAAATAGCTCTCTCAACAAATACAATTTATAAGTAGAAATTTAGAAATAAAGTCCGAGGTCGAACATAAAGAGTAAAGTGGAATTCATGCACTAATTTTTAATTAAAATATAAATGAGCATAGGAAATAAGTCAAGAATAATATTCAATGAATAACAATTTCTCAAATCTGATATTCAATGACAAGCATAAGCATATCAGGAGTTTAATGAAGCAAAAAGATGTCTAAGACAAAATAATGGTGATTTAGATCACCAATTATTAGCCTTAAGCATATACATATCAAATACTCATTAATATCAAAAAAATGAACAGTGATCAGATGTTTGGCATGTGAATCAAACGACTTAAATGTCACCTGCTACAGTGTTTCTTTCTGATGTTCAGGCTTTCTTCTTCTTTTGCTCTCTTCTTTTCTCCTTCTTTAGGTCTTCTCTTTCTACCTTGGCTTCTTCTTCTCTTCACAGATCCTTCTCTTCTTTTCTTCAGGGTCTTCTCCTTCTCAGCAACTAAGTGTCGAGCATCTGCATAGAAGAGCAAAACCTACCCCTCCCCCACTCACTCTCTCTTTCCTTCCTTCCTTCATTTCCTTTCCTCTTCTCTCAAACCTGGACTTAATTGGGTATTCAGGTTGAGCATAGTAACCGGGTCCAGGCTCACCGAGGGTGGTCATGAGTGAGGAGTGTATAGGCGGGTCAGATCGTGTGCATGGGTGAAGGGACCTCACCCCATGTGTTTGGAGGCGAATAGCCGTATTGAGAAAATCAACTTATGCAGCTGCATTCGCTTATCTCCCACCAATGTGGGACTAAACCCACTCCTCTTTCTGGCACGATGCTGCAGTGAAGGTGTCTCCAATTGAAGCAGCCACTGGTGTTCATGCTTTCAATCAAGGACCTGGAAGTCTGGAGGTGTTGATTCTACACGACCTAGAGGTGGCACCTGGGACTGCTAGAGCAAGAACGCCTACTTCAAGGTCGCATGAAGCTTCGTCAATGGCAGTCGAAGGTCCTATACCTGAAGCACGAAAGAAGGCCTCACAACCACATTAAAATTTCTCAATAGCTTTGTCGGAGGGTGTGGAGTGTGATGGCGGTGATGTCGTGGCGTGTAGAGGTGCATGGTGGTCGGTCGGTGATGGGTGTGTTCGAGGGGTGCGTGAGTGGATGGAATGGGAAATAAAGATGGGGGTTTGGTTCGTGGAGGTATGGTGGAGGTTGTGAGGGTATTGGCGATGCGGTTGGACGTGTGTGGTGAACGGAAAACCTCGCCGGAGGTGTGGCCGGAGTGGAGGAAGATGATGGTGAACGTCAGCGTCGAGGGTTATTTTTAGGTTTTGAATATAGGGCTAGAACCTAGGGAACTAAGGGAACTTAACTAACCTAATCTAATGGTCTAAAGGGGTAGGGTCCATGCCAGTTTTGGTAGGCTGATAACGGAGAAGACGAACTCTCTGGAGGGGGATGACTAGGAAGGAGGTTAGGGAGCCTTTGATTTGGTTAGCGAGAGGTAGACGAAGGTGAGGAACAAAATGGCCACATGACTTGACCGCCTAATGGCTGGAAGAAGGAGGTCTGGGAAGCTCGTCGGAGCTCGGTTAGAGAGGGGTCGGAGGTAGGGATTGAAGAAGTTTTTGGCCCTAAACCTTACTAAGGAGGTAGGTTGTGCACGAGGATCTTTTATAGGCCATTGGGCAAGTCTCCATGCTAGGAAACAAGCTTCGCGAGATCCGATTTTGCGGTATAGGTTTTGGAGTTTTCAAGAGTTCGCACGAGCTTTTGGACGGGTTTGAAAGGTCATGAACAAGCTCAGATGGAAGAGGATCTCGTTAGGAGTCCTTTCATTTTTAGGAGAGATCCGTAGTAGATTTAGGGAGAAAACCTTGATGGAAATCTTCCATGTATGGACAGAAGGTTCTAGTGGAGATAGGGACCTTTGTGTGAAGAAGATGACAAACCTTGGGGGCCATTTGCAAAGAATTCAAAAGTTAGGGGTATGTGTGTGAAAGAAAAGAATCAGATTGGACCAAAATGCAAGGTGTGTCATGATGATCTCAGATTGAGTCTAAATTTTGGTAAAAACCTAATTTGAACCCAAGGAATCTGATGGTGATGTCGGATTTTAGTTTTGACCAAGTTTGAATGGGTAATTTGCGCAAAAACTCAAATTAGGGTAATTATCTGTCTGAGACTCTATTTTAGGTTAAATTGGATTCCAATGGTCAAATCAAAGGTACCAAACCTTAGATAATATTTTTTTATGACTTTTAGAAGGTTTAGGTAAATTTTATCCTAACCAAAACCTCAGTTAATTAAGCAGGTCTATTTTAAGGGTCTCAAATGTCTATTAATTCTCGAAATGTGTGAAAACCCATTTTGTTATGCATGAACCCTCTTATTACACATTTATGACTATTTGACCTTTAATAAACCCCTGGGAAACCCCGTGACTGCTCTGCATTTAGAATATTCTATTAAAACTGCAGTTTTACCCCTATTTTAATGCATTTCTCTTAGAAAGGATATGCAATGAATTATGGCTCTTTGGAGGTTATGTAGGAGCATTTATGAATTGATTATGACTAATTAAAGCTAGATGTGGCTGATGATGACATTATCATTATACCCCCATGCCTAACTTTTGCTAGTCCCTTAGCAAAATCCTATGGAATGAACTTGAATTCTAGACCATGCTTTGATCTTCAAAGTCCTAATTTATTCTTCTTTTTAGAGATTATGTCAGAATGCTAATAGTAGGCGTAGAGATACTCAAGTATCAATCAAGATCCAAACCTGACCAGCTTTAGCCTCAGTCTACCACGAAGGTTTCTAAGGCCCACAGAAACTATCCTAAGGTTTGTTGAACCCAGCAGTTAAAGCACCCATGCTTGTAACATGGTTAGCCCAAGTTCAGTTTGCAGTGCATTTTTGTAAGAGAGAGGGATAGAAGAATTTTTGCATTTTTGCAGAGCTTTCTCTCTCTTTTTCTTTTCTTTATTTCTAGCTTCGAATTATCTCAGAACACGTTTTGTATCGAATTGTTGGTTCCCACCATCAATCCTCGTAGGGTCCCTTGCAATCGATGCTTTGGGATAGCACTGCCCATGGCAACCCCCAGAACCCTAGCTTTCAACATTTCAAGATAGTGCCACCCATGGTATTCTGTAGCTAAATTCAGGCCCTAGAAATCGACATTTCGGGATAATCCTGCCCATGGCACCTAAATCAGCACAAGGTGCTTACATGCCCCCGGTAGGATATTTAGATATCCTAGGAGACAAGCACCAAGGAAACGGTATTGTTGAACGTTTACGAACCTATGCTAACGTGTTCGATTTTGGAAAACCTGTCGTTGTAGTTCGAAAGCGAAGAATTCGTGTTCAACAAATAAAATTTATACCGAAATTAAAATTTCGGGTTGAACACAGGGAGGCAGACGTTTGATTTAAAAACTACGCGTTTCTTTTTATTTGTTACAGAATAATTCAATTTAGAACCATCTAATTATTTACAATAAATAGAAGAGAGAGAGAGTAAGAGAGAAAGAGAATATTACACAGAGAAATCAAAATGAGATGTAGAATAAACATGGAATTTTTGTATTGAAGAGATTGTTCATTACAACTAGAAAGCATAAAACAATTACTCTAGAAAGCGATAAATTTACTCTAGAAAGCATTAAAAGAATGGAGAGAGAAATGTCCTCCTCGACGATTGCTTGGAGGATGAGTAGATTAATCTAGAAAGCAGTAAATCTATACTAGAAAGCGGTAAAAAGAATAGGGAGAGAGAAATCCTCCTCGACGGTTGCTCGGAGGACGAGCCGGACGAGACGACGCCTGGACGAAGGAGAACGAAGCGGGACGAAGGAGGACGAAGCAGAAGAACGGGAACGAAGCAGCACACCGTCGTCGTCGCGGGATCCACTTCCGAAGGGGAACGAAAATTGGACTTTATCTCGCGAGAAGCATCCCGGGTGTGGGACAAGCTTCTCTTGAGCTTTGGAGGGGTAGAGAGGAGAAAGAAGGGATGAGAATTTCGTATGGAGGGGGTCTCCTTTTATAGTTGCAAGGAGTGGGGGCAAAATGGACATTACATCTTCAAAATAATAAATAAGGGGTCTTTAGTGATGGATAAATCCGTCACTAAAGCCCCGACGTGGCCGTCGCCGCCGCGCCCACGCGTGCCTCCTCGGCTGCCCGCTCCTCAACGCTTGCGCACATCCAGCGCTTTTCAGCCGTCCGATCGCGAGATCGGACGGCTTAAAACGCGTCCGCGCCCGCTGCAACCCGCCCGCCTACACGTGCGATCGCGCGTTACGCGGGGCGTCCAATCGCGCGTCGGCACTATCGGGCGCCCGCGACCGCACGATCTCCATCCGACGCTCCACGCGCCTCAATTACCCGCGCCTTCAATTCCCTCATCGCGGCTCGAACCCGTGCCCCGCGCTCGCGTAAGCGCGCTCGACCGCTGCGCTGCGGGGTGCGGATGGTCGAGCACATGTTTTAAGCGCCGGGCGGCCATAGCCGTTGGATCTCCATCTGACGACGGAGAGCGATCGGGCGAGGGCCTTCACAAAATGCCAGCGGCCGTTTGGGCGGCTAAGATGGCGCCACATGGCGCCATCTTGGCCATCCATCTTCTGGAAGTTGTAGATGGTGCCACGGATGTCGGATTGACTCGATTTTTGTGTCGTTAGGCTGCGATCGTCGATCCGAATTCATCCGTGTGGTCGGATTTGTCATCTGAAGTGTCGATTTACACCATCCCGACCCTTGATCTTCTAGGGTTCCCCGATCTCTATCTGATTCTACGGATGCCTGATTAGGGCGATCTTGGAGTCGCTGAACTCCAATCGTCGCCCTGATCATATCCATACGGTTGGATCTTTGATCCGAGGCCCCGATAAAATGTTTGCCCTGTCCAAGCACATAAAAGGAGACAATTAACCTTCATTTTATTCAAACTACTCTAAATGCGAGATGATGCATGTTATGCAATATTTATATCGTGAAATGCAATCCTATGCTTAAGAACATGCATAAATAGACATTTTAAGTAGTGTAAATGTGTTTACATCAGGTATGTTATTGCGCATCTTCAAGGAGAATTTCCCACCTCTCTACACCAGGAACTCATCCAAATCAACTTGTGTTTATAAGCCGCTCCTAATCTAGGTGGCTTCTTCATAACAAAATAAACGCTTTTGCATGATTTTGATTGATTAAGTGCACTAAACTAGACTTGTGTGTGGATTAGGGTACTTAGGTTACCGAGTCCTGCAAACCAGAGGTCAATTAATGAGGCCGAATACTCCCTAAGCCTTAGGCATAATACACAAGCTTTGCATTTTCCTCAACCTCTTGAGATTATGCGGATCTTAATGGATACGTGAATGTTTAAGCTCTAAAATAAGCCCAAGAGGCCTAAGATCAGCACTCATCTAATCTCTTTGTCTCTGTGTCATTTCAGAACTTAATTTTTTTCTTTTGATTTGGTCTAGAGCTTAAGTAGATTCCATAATCATTTACTATTGACTATCCTTTTTTTGTTTCAAATTGTTGTTCCCTTTTGACATTTTGAATTACCTCCTCATTTCCTCCTCAAAATGATATACAATTAAGTTCACAAAATTTTTTCCCCTTTCCATTTTTGTTCTTTTTCAATTTTTTTATTCTTTTGGTTTTTTGGAATGAGTAATTTTTTGTGAGAACCCTTCAGAAACTTGAATTTTAATATGTTTACACTTAACACCCCCCCATGCCTAAGTTTTGCAATGTCCTCATTGTAAACTGAAGGTATGAAGTTAGTTGGGTTCAAGGATTAGAACAGGTTCAAAGGGTGGGTGAACGAGTCAGGATGATTATTGCGGATGATTTCAAAATCTGGTATGAATACCAAAGGTGGAGTCAGTTGTTTTAAAACTGAACTCAGATGTGCAATAGACATGAAGCTCAAAAGATGATTAGAAGGGTCTTAGGTTTCTGGAATGATGGGTTACCTCCCGTTAAGCACTAAATTCAATGCCTTCAGTCGAGCAGAAAGTGATCATGGAGGAGTTGTCAAATCAACAGAATTTTATAGAACACCTTGATCAATAGCCTGGTTAGTCCAACCAGGTGCTTGTTCAGATCAACAGGCTGATGATGCAGCCCAAACCCAATCAGTCTAGTGGATCAATAGATACGGTGCCCACCAAATATTTGTGACTCAGAAGGATGTGGCAGTGTGAAACGTGGGTTTGGCTTATTCCAATCATCCTGGCCAAAGTAAGGATCCTTAAATGCAAATGGATATGTGGAGGATGTGAGGTCCCTATGAAAGTGATCAGAGAAAGATGGGACATGATGATCAGTTTGATCAATGTCCGAAACTCGATCAAATTGTAGAGAAGAATCATATGCAACTAGATCATAGAGAGGTGAATAAGAGTAGAAGTTGATTCTGGTTGTAGGTTGGGGTTGGGTTCGGATTTGAGAAGGCTTTGAATGTAGTGCAAAAGAGGTGGCTTCAAGGAGAATTGTATGTGTTGAGGGCTCCTCTAGTAAAGGTTCAAAGGTCGGTTCATCTAAAGAGTCCTTGTAATGTTCATCAAAATCAAATGTAAATGCTTGGAGAGTGCTTATAGGATCATGGAAATCTGAGTCAATAAAAGATTTGAATTCTAGATTGCAGACACTCTCGGCACTTACTGCTTCTGAATCTTGTAGATCATAAAGGAATGATTCAATTTCAATGGAACTTGATTTTGAATCAGTGATCTTAAGATTAGGAACCTCAGAGTCAGAGTCAAAGAATAGGACATTGATGTTGAGGTTGTAGATTGATTCATAATCTTCAGGAAACAAAGGTCCTCCGAAATTAGAGTAAGATTCAAAATTGTTGGAGAATTTGCGAGACTCGTGTTTTGATCCTAATTCTAGATTGGAAGTTCCACCATGGAGTAAATTAAGATGTGGATAAGCAGTAACTTGACTTGGATCTAACCTAATCTCAGAATCCAAACTCAAAAAGGTGTCCCTATTAGGCATGGGCTCGAGTCCTTGTCTCCTAGGGTAGACCCAATTGAATCCTAACTCTTCTAACTCCTCGATTTCTGTATCGTAAATTGGCGTGACTTTCCAAAAATCAATATGTGTCTCAGAGGAGTCTGGAGAGGTGTAGTCATCAAACATAGGCCCAGAATCGTAGTTTAGATTCAAACTCTGATTCTCATCATGTTGAGACTCATGATCATCCCAAATAGTCTCAAATCCAGATTCTAGGTTAAAGATAAGGATTGTATCACTATGATCTAGGCTGGGCTCTATTGGAATGTCAGAATCATCCTCGAGAATTACCTTAACAGGATAAGGCTCGGGATTTACACTCTCAAGAAGTTCTATTTTAGGTTCATCATTACAAGTGTCTGGGAATTCAAGGCTTGTTGAACCAGGCTCTCGATTTTCTAGGGCTGGCTTGAAATCGGAAACACCTGCAATTGGATCCTCCCAACCTATCTAGAGATCAGGCATATTAATCTGTACATAATTTGAATTAGATTCCATTTGGGTTGGGGGTCCACAACAACCTAGATTCTCTTTCCTGGGCTCTGGGAAATCGTATTGATCCTCAATGTTGTTCCAAGGTGTCTGATCAATTTCTGAAGGGATGTACGGGTAATTTTGACCAATGGTTTGCTGTAATGTGTTCAACATACATCCACATTTTTCCATGACCTTGGTACATCTCCCAAAGGTGTGGATTGGACAAACAATGTATATACTTGGTATTGTGTAATCTCCATAATTCACTATATTCGGTTAAAAGATTATCCTGAGTTGAACAGTGTATCACTTGTGTAAATAGCAATCCAGCACAGTTCATAATGTGGGTTTTTGTTTTTGGTATGGTAACTTGAATCATGTTAACTAGATTTAAGGTCCTGAAATAGTTATCATGGTGTTTGAGAGCAACCTCAATCATCTTCTCTCTGATGCTCATTTGGGATTCTGGTTTCCTAAGCAGTTTTCCTACCATGTCAGGTTGCATTTTTGAATCAAGTGGTGGAATCAAGATGTAGAATCAAACTCAGGTTCAGATTGAAGTTGATCAGTGAAAGAAATTCCCAAGAAGTTCTAATGAGGCCCCTTAGGTTAAAACCCTAAGGACTTTCTTGTGTGTGTGCTCTAGAGAAGATGAGGGACTTAAAAATCAAGGCACCCAAAGATTTCGAATGACTATGGTTGTTTCGAGGCGGATGATACCACTGAATCAGAAATCCGCACACCCGAGAAATACCTAGGTAGCTAGGAAGGGAGAGCCCCACAAAGACCCCTACACGGTAGAGTGTCCCCAGAGTTACAGGGTTTCCCCCACTCGATCTTCCTTGTCACTGCGGTTCCAAGTAGACCAGAATGTACGAACTTGAGACCTTAAGTCTACTAATTTTATTTCTAATTAGTGCCTTGAGTTTCACTTGATTAGAAGTCGATTTGACTTGTGACCTAATTTGGAGGTTGATTGACCCACAATGTAGGTCAACTTCACCTGACCTACTCTAAAGATGGAGAATGAACTCTGGGTCAAGGCCCAAAGATCACCCTTACTTGACTCTCAGGTTATTAGGTCCAAGATTTTTAAGGTTCAAGTTAAATTAGAGCTTGGTTTTAGGATTTTTCTTGCTTAGATATTTTCAAACAGGGGCTTGGGTAGCACACAAATGAGGGAGGGTTAATTCTCTTTAATGTAGGCAAATGTGTACTAACACTTCAAACCCTAATGTTGAAAACCCTAATTAGCTCTATTCCAAGTCCAATTTGATCTCAAAATGTTCACCTTAAGCTCCAAGCAAGAAGTGTGTTAGCCCAAAGTGATTTAGAAATTAAGCGTAGTCCTTAATAGGTACAGGAAATCAGGATGGAGATGTCTAATCAAATCGTCTTAGGCTTCAATCAGATATTGAATTCTTTTGCAAATCAAGAAACTTGCCTTTTAAATGATGATTTATTAAGCAAATAAAGCACGTGGTTCCTAATTAATTATTTTCTTTTTATCTTCCCAAGATTAGGAGGTTGATTAGGAAAGAATAGAAATTACCTACCCTGGGAGTGGTTGTTTTACGTGGAAGATCGCCTCGTGATGTACCTTGCAAAATCACAAGAAATCAAACAGGGTAAGTTAGTGCTTAAATATAATCAAATAGAACAAGAATAGTGATGAATTGCATGTTGCTCCCCGGCAACATTGCCAAAATGTTGGAGGGATCTATCGAGGAGTTTAAGATGCTTCGTTATAGTAAGATCTCCAAAATAGCTCTCTCAACAAATACAATTTATAACTCGAAATCTAGAAATGAAGTCCGAGGTTGAACACAGGAAGCGAATTGGAATTCACGCGCTAAACTTTAAATAAAATATAAATGACATAGGAAATAAGCCAAGAATAATATTCAATGACAAGCATAAGCATATCAAGAGTTTAATGAAGCAAAAAGATGTCTAAGATAAAATAATGGTGATTTAGATCACCAATTATTAGCCTTAAGCATATACATATCAAATACTCATTAATATCAAATAAATGAACAGTGATCAGATGTCTAGCATGTGAATCAGACGACTTAAATGTCACTTGCTACAGTGTTTCTTTCTGATCTTCAGGCTTTCTTCTTCTTCTTCTTCTACTCTCTTCTTTTCTCCTTCAAGTCTTCTTCTCTTTCTACCTTGGCTTCTTCTTCTCTTCACAGATCCTTCTCTTCTTTTCTTCACGGTCATCTCCTTCTCAGCAACTAAGTGTTGAGCATCTGCACAAAAGAGCAAAACCCACCCCTCCCCCATTCACTCTCTCTTTCCTTCCTTCCTTTCCTTTCCTCTTCTCTCAAACCCGGACTTAATTGGCTATTTGGGTTGAGCATAGTAACCGGGTCCAGGCTTATCGGGGGTGGTGATAAGCGAGGAGTGTATAGGTGGGTCGGTCGTGTGCATGGGTGAAGGGACCTTACCCCATGTGTTTGGAGGTGAATAGTTGTATTGAGAAAATCAACTTATGCGGCTGCATTCGCTTATCTCCCACCGATGTGGGACTAAACCCACTCCTCTTTCTTGCATGCTGCTGCAGTGAAGAAGTCTCCAATTGAAGCAGCCGCTGGTGTTCACGCTTTCAATCAAGGACATGGGAGTCTGGAGGTGGCACCTGGGACTGCTGGAGCAAGAACGCCTGCTTCAAGGTCGCATGAAGCTCCGTCAATGGCAACCGAAGGTCCTCTACCTGAAACAAGAAAGAAGGCCTCATAACCACATTAAAATTGCTTAATAGCTTTGCTGAAGGGTGTGGAGTGTGATGGCGGTGATTTCATAGCTTGTAGAGGCACATGGTGGTCGGTCGGTGATGGAGAAGGTGGTCGGTGATGGGTGTGTTTAGGGGGTCGCGTGATTGGATGCAATGGGAAATAAAGATGGGTTTTGGTTCGTGGAGGTATGGTGGAGGTTGTGAGGATATTGGTGAGGCGGTTGGACGTGTGTGGTGAACGAAAAACCTCGCTAGATGTGTGGCCAAAGTGGAGGAAGATGATGGCGAACGTCGGCGTCGAGGGTTACCTTTAGGTTTTGGATATAGGGCTAGAACCTAGGGAACTAAGGGAACTTAACTAATTTAATCTAATGGTCGAAAGGGGTAGGGTCCAAGCTGGTTTTGGCTGGCTGACGACGGAGAAGATGAACTCTTTCGAGGTAAACAGCAAGGAGGGAGGTTAGGGAGCCTTCACTTTGGCCGGCAAGAGGCGGAGGAAGGTGAGGAAGATAATGGGCCACTTGATTTAACCGTCTATTGGCCGGAAGGAGTTCTGGGAAGATCATCGGAGCTTGGTTGGAGAGGGACCGGAAGTAGGGATTTAAGGAAGTTTTTTGTCCCAAACCTTGCTAAGGAGGTAAGGTTGTGCACGGGGGTCTTTTATAGGCCATTGGGAAAGTCTCTAAGCTTGGAAACAAGCCTGAAATGCTCCAATTTTGTTGTATAGGTTTAGAAGTTTTCAAGAGTTTGCACGAGCTTTTGGACTGGTTTAGAAGGTCATGAACAAGCTCAGATGGAAGAGGATCTTGTTAGGAGTCCTTCCATTTATAGGAGAGATCTATGGTAGATTTAGGGAGAAAACCTTGATGGAAACCTTCCATGTATGGATGGAAGGTTCTAATGGCGGTAGGGACCTTTGTGCAAAGATGACAAACATAGGGGGCCATTTGCAAAGAATTCAAAAGTTAAGGGTATGTGTGTGAGAGAAAAGAGTCAGTCTAGACCAAAATGCAAACTAGGTCAAGATGATCTCAAATTGAGCCCAAATTTTGGTACAAACCTAATTTTGAGCCAAGGAATATGATGGTGAAGTTGGATTTTGGTTTTGACCAAGTTTGACTGGGTAATTTGAGCAGAAACCTAAATTTGGGCAATTATCTGTCTGAGACTCTGTTTTAGGTCAAATTGAGTTCCAATGGTCAAATAAAAGATACCAAACCTTAAGGAATATTTTTCTATGATTTTTAGAAGTTTTAGGTGAATTTTATCCTGATCGTAAACTCAGTTAATTAAGCAGGTCAGTTTTTAGGATTTCAGATGTCCATTAATTCTCGAAACATGTGAAAAATTGTTTTGTTCTGCATGAACCCACTTATTAGACATTGATAACTATTTGACCTTTAATAACCCTTGGGAAACCCTATGATTGCTCTACATTTAGGATATTTTGTTAAAACTGCAGTTTTACTCCTATTTTAATGCATTTCTCTCAGAAAGGATATGTAATGAATTATGGCTCTATGGCAGCTATGTAGGAGCATTTATCAATTGATTATGACTAATTAAAGCTAGATATGGCTGATGATGACGTTATCATCAGTTACCAATGAGTTCGCACATTTGCAACTCCTATGCAAACAAGCAAGATTTCTAGTTGTCCTTAAGGTTCATGATCAAATCCTAAGTGGTTGCTAACATTATCAGCATCATCCATTTGAGTGGCTATTATGTTATAAGAACTTAGTTCTTGCTTAGGGTTTAAGTTCATCCTTAATTGGGTACTAATATAGCCATGTTAAAATTTTATTAGGTAACCATTGACGAAGACAAACAAGAGGAGGTACATGAACCCAAGGTTAGCGCAGACCAAGTGAGGCGTGTTCTCAATTATTCGATGTGTCTAGAGTTGTCAGTCACATGAGAGTAAACATGAGCATGGTATTTAGGCATTTAAGAATAGACTCAAGTAGTGTTCACATTCTAGAGCATCTAGAACTAAAATAAAGAGTGTAGAGGAACACCACTCTACCTAGATTTTTTGGGAGATATAGGGGCGTGCTAGGTCTACCCAACACTTCAATAGGCGCTACAGTGGCTTTCGCCAATATCGAGTCACCCTCAGAGGGAGTACCTAGGTGACCCATCGGTTCAATTGAGCAATAGAAGCTTTAATCATATTTTTAGGAATGCTAATTAGCTTAGAACATAGCAAATAGGGCCTCAAAAGATGGGAAATTTTGAGGGCTTTCCAATGATACCTTGTTTCCAAGATTTCAACACCGTTTAGACCTTGAGCCTGTCAAAAAATGCTCCCTGGTTCACTTGAACTGAAGCTAAACCAATTCAAGTGAACCAATTAGCTCGAACCATCGAGCTTCGCTCTGCGTGTGCCTCCCCATTCGCCATCGAGTGCTATGCTGTGCTTCTCGAAATCCATACCCATGCTTGTGGCACCCTCACATTACGCAGTTCCCTCCACGCGGTGCACGTCCCCAGGCAACTACAGTTCCCCTCATCCCACACATTGATCTAGAAATGACGATAGCTGCATGCTCTCCCCTTTTCCTCCTTCTATGCGAAAAGGCAGGAAACGCCCCTCCCCTTTGCTTCGATCCATGTGAGGGGTGGGACTACGCCCCTACCCTCTGCCTCGGTCTACATGCGGTAGTGAGAGACAAAAAGAGAGAGAGCGTTGAGGGTGCCTCTCCTCTCCTCCTCGTTCCTTGTCCCTCGCTCCTCTCGATTATAGTAGGAGAAGAATGAAGAGAAGTGAGGAGATGGGGCTCTACCCGTCGTTCGATGCAAAGGTTGGCTGAGCGTAAGCATCGAGGGTGGGTTTTTATAACATGGGGTTTAGGGTTTAGGTGGTCAGGTGGGGTAGAGAGGTTTGTGTTCATCGCGAAACGTGTAAAAAGATTTATATTGTTCTAGTTGCGAATCACATTGAAACAAATAAATTTATAGATCAGAAATCGTGAGTCTTGAGTTGTCGCAGGGAGGCAAAAAAAGATTTTCAAAGCTTTTCGTACTAACTAATCTAACTTAATGCAAGCATAGAAATAGAGATAAGATATTCATAGAATGCACTTTTTTATTGATACTTGCAAAAAGTTTTAAACTAGGAATCAGAACAAATAAACTAAAGAGTAGAGAGAGAAAATTAGATGAATAACAGAGCCACTTAAGGGATGCTTGTGTGAAGTGTAGTAGTACTTCAAATCCAGGGTGCTAGGAAGAAGACCGAAGAGAGATGCTGCAGTGAGAGAGGGGCTAGAGATGTGTCTGGTGGAAGTTGTCCCTTAATTGGGGGCTCTGGATTTTTTTATAGCTAAAATGAGGGGCAAAGCAAGTATTTTGGCCTCCCAATTCATGCAACAACTTAGGTTTGATCAGATCCATCGATCGAAAGATCAACGAATCAGATCGCACCTCAAAACAACCTTCCATGCACCTTCAACGTGCTCATCGCATAGGATTGCGCCACATGTCACACGCTCAACCGCCCGATTCAATCTACGTTGCACCTCTCGAGCGCATGTGCACGTTTGATTTCAACCGTTCGATCACAGAGATCAAGGGTTGAGAAAATGCACTGCACCACCTCTTGGATTCCACATGCGTCGAGGCATGTGGCTGTGCATCGTCTCACACATTCATCTTATCACTGCATCTAATGATCCTCCTTACGCCACGTGGTCGCCTCTATGTCGCTTAATTTGATTTGAGGCCTAATTGTGCCCGCGCTCCACCACCTCTCCAATTTTTCGCTCAACATGAATAGAACATGCGCCGCTTGCTTGCATTCGAAGGATGAGACCAACACGCTGTGCCCGTATTTCTGTCTCGGTTTAGGTTTAGTGAAACATCTATCTCAGCCGTTGGATGAAGATCCAACTGAGGTGCACTCTCAGTTGATGAAAGGCGCGGTGGTTGATGTGGCCTCATCGTGGCCATTGGATGATGATCCAACGGTCCACATTTTATGCTTCAGTTGTTGGGGTGCAGCGGTGGGCTGTTGGGATGGTGGCACTTGGCACCATCCTGACCGTCCATCTTCTCGCCTTTGTAGTTGGTGCTACAGAGCTTCGATTGCACTGATTTTTGCATCGTTGGACTGCGATCATTGATCCGGATCCATCAGTGCAGTTGGATTTTACATCTGAGGTTTGGATTTGTGTTATCTTGCTCCTTGGCCTTTGATCTTCTACGAGTTGAATGTGATGCTACGAAAGTCTGATCAAGACAATTCCAGAAGCGTTGGACTCCCGTCATCGTCCTGATCAAATTCATATGGTCTGATTTATCATCCACAACCCCGAATTATCTGCAATTAATATCACCTCTCTCTTGGAGCATAAAATAGCATTATTATTTATAAAGCTAACGAATCAATTATGATGCAAATTATGATGCTCATGCATGCATTGTTGCTAAGTTAAGCTAAAATCTAACTTAATTCAAGTAGATTAGGTCCTATGATTGCTGTACAATCACACCTCCATGGCTAAATCTTGCTAGTCTCTTGCAAATGTAAGAGTAAATGCAAAGTGGTTCTAAATGGCTAATTTCTATCAAGAGTTTGATTAGAGATTTATTTCTTTTATTTTCATCCAAAATTTTAGAAATCTAGACAGTCGTGAAAGTGTAGTGTTGTAGCCTATGCAACGGATTCAAGTGAAAAGTCAATCCACATCTAAAGCTCGTACTTGACCTTTAGTAAAGTTCTATTGGGATAGGAAAACTTCTTCCCTCAGGGTTATAAGATAATCTGTAATTTTAGCCCCATCTTTGGCTTAGGTAGAAGATGTTTGCGTTAAGTGGGTTTGTATTTGGTGGCTCATACTCCTTTGGTGCTACATATAGACTAGTATTATAGAACCTAGATTTCTAGGCTATCAACTAAATCAACTCAAAGAGAAGTGGAGAAATTGTGTTCTCTTTAGTTCCTTTGTACACATTCTCTCTCTTTCTTTTTCTTTTTCTTTTCAAGCTCACCATCTCACCATATTTGTAAATATATTTGGTAGCCTCTCATGGCATTAACACTTTAATTAAGTTCTAATAACCCTATGACTAAGTCAGCTATCCTCAGCCAGTATTCGACTGGTCAAAAATACAGAAAAGTAGTTCAAGGCTGTATATTTGGTGGATTGTAAAGGGAATGGGTGTTGTTGCCTCAATGTGCTTGACATGAAATAAACACAACACAATTAACATACTCTTTTTTTTCTATTTTTTAGTTTTTCTTTGTTTTTCTTCTTTTTTTTCTTCTTTTCTATATATTTATTTGCATCAACACAACGTAATGCAGCCCCCATGCACATTTTTATTCACGAGGCATTATTCGGGATTGGGGATGTTCAAGAGGATATCGGGTGGCTTATTTGGTGGAAGTGTTTATTCTTAGCACTTGAAAAGGAATGGATGGGACAATGTATTCCTAACCTTGACATTAATAACCTCCTTCAGCCGAGGATTCCGTAAAGGACAGTCGTAACCATCCACCTTAGTCCTGGCTTTATTAGAACACATTCTCTATGTATTTGCCTTATTTAGTGGCTCTCAATAATTCCCTCAAAGAATTTGTACGCAGGACCTGAGAGCGAAAACTATGCCTAACTCTGAGTATCATTATTCAACTACTCAGAAACTAAGATTTCTTATACTAGACTTAGAGCACCAGTAGACTCTCTACTCTCACCTTGCAATTGTTTGGTGGATCTACTAGAAGATGGTTTGCCTAACTCCCTAATTACTGTCCAAGGGTTCAGGAGAAGAAGAGAAGCAATGCTTCTTCTCGACAAACTAAAGATGTCTATCGATCTTCACAAAGGATCCATTTGCAAATTCTACATGCAAGTATGAAATTGTACTGGATTCTAAATTCAGGAATCAACTCAAGAATAAATTCCTAATAAAACCTTTTTGATAAAAATTTTTTATTCATGAATGCAAAAAGTTTTTTTCTGACATAAGACATGCAATGTCTACCTCCCCATGCCTATTCATTACATTGTCCTCATTAAAATGTATGCAGAGAAATCAAACTGTAATAAGTGAGAGGAAGGGATATCACTTGATTGAGCTTGTTAATACAGGTCAGCTTGGATAGAAAAATATCTGTATAGAACTGGGTTGCCTCTGATAAATGACAATTTATCATCATTTTTATGCCCTAAAACAAACCAATCTCTTACAATCTTAACTACGTAAACGAGTTTTTGGGCTACATTTAAGCATCACATAGGTTAGGCATGCATTCAATTATTTTGTTATTTTTAACATGTTTATTTGAGTGTTAGGGTTAAAACAGATAAGTAGAACCCTAAAACCCTGATGCTTATGAAGGCAAATGATGAAGAAGAGGCTCAATTCAGCTGGAACTCAGCCAGATCCAGCTCCTCATAGCTGGATGCCAGCCTACTTAGGTTAGGGTTAGCTCCATTTAGCTCCATTCAGCTCATCTTGGCTGGATGGCAGCTTAGGGCAGTACATTCTAGCTAAACCTAGCTCAAGTTAGCTTACATCCAGCTCAACTTGGTTGACTCTAGTTCATCCCAGCTCCATTCAGTTCACTGGGAGCTCTAACTAGCTCAACTAAGTTGACACTAGCTCCAGTGAACTTAGATCCAGCTCAACCTAGTTGAGTCTAGTTCATCCCAGCTCCATTCAGTTCACTGGGAACCCTAGCTAGCTCAACTGAGTTGACATAAGTTCATTCCAGCTCCACCTAGCTCCTCTTAGCTCACAGAAGCTCCAATCAACTTAGTTTAGCTACTAGCTTTTAGCTAGCTAAGCTAGGTCAGTAGAGAAGTCCACAGCCAGCTTCCCCCATCTCTAGAATAGTTGATACCAGCTCAACCTAGCTCAACCTACTCAATTTAGTAGCTAGAAAAGAACTAGCTAGCTATAGTAGAGTAGTTGAGCTCCTACAAGGACTTCTTCAGCAGATGATAGCTCCCACAAGCTTCAGGGTAGCTCAAGGCTACTTCCTCTGCTCCTCCTCCCTAAACCCTAATCCTTCCTACCTCTTCTTCTACTCAAGCATTAGTTAAGCTAGCTTAGCTAAGCTCAAAACCAACTCCACCTCCATGGCCATCCATCTAAACTCTACCCTAACTTCACCCTAACCACTACTCCAAGTCCACCACCTAAGCAAGCTAACTAGTCCACTCCTAGTTGGTGCCACCAACCCTCATGACTCTTCACACCAGCACCACCAATGGTCACCTAATTTTCCCTCCAAAACTACCCATAACCACCACCTTAACCCACTTCAAGTTGGTGCCAAAAGAGCCTCCACATCCCTTCAATGTGGCACCAACTTGAAGCCCCATCATCCACCCTACACATCCCCCCCTTAACCTATCTCCACCATCCATCTACTGGCACCACCTTTAACCCTCCTACACTTGGTGCCAACACCACTTAACCCACCATAACTACCCCCCTACAAATCCCTACACTTGGCACCAATTACCCTCAACCATCCACCACATAACCACCACCTTATAAGGCCATCCCTACCCTACACCTACTCACCTTCTAGAACCCTTGAGTTGGCACCACTTAACCAACCCTTAACCACACCTATGTTGGCGCTAACTCAACCTAACCTGCACCTAAACACCCCCCAATATGGCACCAAATAAAACCCACCATAGATCCCAACAACCACCGCCTACAACTCCATCTCAACCCTACAACACACTAACCTAAACCTAACCCAAGCTCACACCTAGGGTTGGTGCCAACCATCAAGCACCCATCCATTTTGCCGCCATCCCTCTCAATAATAGGATCCTATAACCACCCTCTACAACCCATCCTAGCCCTCCATCCATTAACTACCCCTAACCCCCTTCCACTCCTATAAAAAGACCAACACCCACCACCATTAATTCACCTTTGGCTACATAATTTTCTACCCATACTTCCACCCTCCATAGACGACCATGAGAAGAAGAAGAAGAAGGAGAAGATTAAGGTGACACTCTATCCCCTGGGTGCCTTCCACTCTTCTCTTCTCTCTTGTGCCCATGCCAGCTAAAGGGAGAAGTTAGGCAAAGGGAGGATACTTAGGGTACACACCTACCTTAGGAGAAGGATTTGAGGGTGGTCCACTCCCACCCTTGGAGGAGACATTGAGGTGGAAGCCATCCACCTTTGGAAGAGTTTAGGCACGCCCCCCTTGGGCTTGCCAAGAGGAGACCACACTTTGGAGTTGCTTTTCAAGGAAGGAGAAGGAGATCTTCTTTTCAAGCCAAGGAGTAGCTAGGCTTGGAGCAAGAAGGGCTTCATCTTCTTCACCACCATCATCATCTAAATGATTTGTGTTCTTTTTATTTTGTCCTTTCAAATTCTACTAGAAGAATTCCTCTACTTGTAAATAACATTTTCCTTTACTAAAAAAAAATTGCCTTCTTTAAATTCTTGTTGCATTTCTTGTTGCGTCTTGTCACTTTTTCCTTAGTGCACACACCCTCTCTAATTACTCTAGGTCTTCACGTACCTAGAGTGAGCTTAGAGAGAGAACTTGTCACTTAAGTTTTAGTTTCAACAACTTAGGTGTAGTCGCCTTCTCGCTCATAACTTTGTGATTGCCTGTTATTTTGAAAACCCTAAAAATCTTATATTGAAAAACCCAAAAGGAAAGGTGATTTCCACATTCTCAAGTGAGAGATTTACATTTGCAAGAATTTTCCTCCTTAGACGACCCTAGATACCACCACTACCTAGGTTATAAATTTAAAAGAGAATCAATTTTTACATGTTACAACAATTTATAAAACCTGCATTTTACAAACCATGTAAACTCCCGATCAACCTCCTAGCCAGCGCTAAGTTTAGCATCATTTGCTGGACCTAAACCCAAAAGAAATATGCATTTCAATATTGTGGGTCAATAGAAGGAGTAATAATTGTTGCTGAGAGATTCAGGATTAGTATGAAGATATGATCGTGCAGTCCAAGAATCAATGATCCACAAATGTGGACCAACTAATGATGTAGCTCCACTCCAAAGAGCTTTTCTAATCTGAAATATAAAATAGGGTCAGATAGATGGAAGTGAGGTTCATGATGCAGAGCTTGTTCAATAATCCAATTCCATAATTCAAGAAGAGGTGGTGGAGGATCTGGATTGAAATCATGATTAAAATTTAAATCTAGTTCTAAATTAGAATCATAAGGATCCTCATAATGGTAATTGATGTCAAAAATCATGAATTCTCCAGGCTTCGGGTCATATGAGGATAAAGGTAGAGTTGTGTTGAATTCCTCAAAATCCTCATCAGAAATTACCTCTTCCTCATCAGAAATCATTTCTTCCTCAGAATCAAGCCATCCATTTGAACTAGTTGGATTGTAATTTCTTCCCCAGTCTATCATGATTTGAGCTTCTTTTTTTGAGGTTGTTTCTTCCTTATCCTTGTATGTTGAATCATGGTTCATGTCCTTTGATTGTCCAATTTCTCGAACCCCCTTAAAATCCAATAATTCATGAATTTCAGGGTGGATATGCTAAGGATTCTTTATGTCATCATCTAATTCATCATAAGATACTCCCAATAGTTTCTCGATCTCACAAATGTCTTTCTCAATTTGATTATCTGAGAGGTGGTAAATCAGAATCATTCTCAAGTACTTTGCTCTCCACACCACATCCTTGCCTCTTGTGTTGATCTTGAGATTTGGCAAAATTCGGATCATCCTTAGTGTGAATTAGCAAGACCTCCTCAATTGTTCCCACGACCTCAATAGAATCACAATTCAATTTATTCTTTTGGGAAGCTTTAAAGATATTAAGTTGACAAGTTTTCCTTCCATAAGTGATTTGCATATTCCCCATCTCACAATTGATCAGAGCCTTGGCTGTGGCCAAGAAAGGTCTTCCTAAGATTATCAGGGTGTGGTTTAAGTTTTCTGATGCCTTCATATCTAAAACTAAAAGGTCCACAGTGTACTCAAAATCCCTCACTTTTATAATCACATTTTGTAAGAGTCCCATTTGAATCTTGGTTGACCTATCAGCAAGTTGAAGGGTAACATCAGTGTGTTCCAAGGGACCTAAATCCAATTCTTCATATAATTCCTTGGGGATTAAATTAATGGAGGCACCAAGGTCTAGTAAGGCTCACTCTAAGATAAAGCCATCTATTTCACATGAAATTAAGGGTGTCCCTGGATCTTTCCTTTTAAAGGGAGCTTATTTAGGATGATGGCACTAGCTTGCCCAGAAATAATGACCCTTTTTGATGATTTGGCCTGACGTTTCGGTATGCACATTTCCTTAAGAAATTTTGCAAAGGCCGAGATGTTCTCAATAGCTTCAAGGAGTGGTATATTCACTTGGACTTGCTTTAAAATATCAAGCCACTCCTTAGATTGAATGGTTTTCTTTTCCCTAGATTTGTTCAAGGCTTCAGGAAAGGGTGCTTGAGAGAAACCATGAGTGTTCAAATCTTGAGCCTTGTTTTTTGGATTAGCTTGGTCTCCTAGGTTAGATTCGGGCTCCTCAAGATCTTGGTAAGATTTGGATGTAGAAGAATAAGGATCTTGGACTTGTTTTCCACTTCTCAAGGTGACAGCACAAGCATAAGCATTAGGGTTAGAAGGGTAAGGTGGGTTTTGTAAAATGGGTTGAGCTTGGGTTGGGTTAGAGTTAACAAAGCCAGGTGAGTGCTGGGGAGAAAGTTGAATTATATGTGTCTAATGCTCCCGTGTGTTGTTTTGGTTAAACCTATTGAAGTTCCTTGGGTTGGGGACGGGTTGGGATGGCAGCAATCCATGTTGTCTAGTATCTACTAATTGGTCCAATCATCCTGTCATATTGATTGTCAATTGATTCATTTCTTCTTTATGTCTCAAATTCATTTCCCACATTTCCTTGAGGACTAAACTCAGATCATAAGGTTGGGTTTCCTAAGTAGGTTGTGGCTGATATGTGCACGGTTGTATGTACCTACTAGGTTGCCCATAAATACTAGGCTTAGTCAAGTTAGGACCCTGGGCAAGTCTTTGACTTGACCAAGAAAAGTTAGGATGGTTACGCCATCTAGGGTTGTAGGTGTTTGAACATGGGTCATTTCTAGTGTATCCCTAGATTGCATTAGCATTCTTAGAAGGCATCAAAGTCCCTCCTTAGTATCCAGAAAGAGATGGATCCAAGTAGAGTTGGCTCATGGGTGGAGCCATGGTCAGGTCATTAATATTGTGCACTATTTCCTGACCTAGAGGGTTGGGGAGTTGGGTGTGGTTTAACATAGAGATTCCTTGGGTAGGCATAGGGTTTACTTTGGAATGTGTACCTAAGGAACTCCTACCCCTCAGAAGGATATCCAATTTCTTATCCAAACTCTCTACATTTTTTTCAACAAGTTCCACCTTATCCACTCATTGTGCAATTAGTTCTAAATCAACCGAATTTGAATTATCCTTAACTTCATAGACTCCGCTCCTTGGTTGATTTGATCTGTTGAAGGCGAACATCGAGGCATTGTTGAGGGAATTTTCACTCATATTTTCAAATAATTGAAGGCTCCTCAGCAACTTTGCTTAAGAAATTGCCTCCGCATGCTACATCAACAAAATTCTTCAAATTGTCACTTAACTCATAATAGAAAATATGGGCCAAGTGCCACTTGGGAATCCCATGATGAGGGCATTTCTTTGCTAAGTCATGAAATCTCTCCCAAGCCTCATGCAATTGTTCCCCAAGGTTCTGCTTGAAAGTTGTAATGGCACATCTACGGGCATTTGTTTTTCCTATGGGAAAGAATTTATTCAGAAAAGTGTTTCTCAAATCTTCCCATGTTAAGATTGGTCTACCAATAGTCCTCAACCATTGAACAGCTTTATCTTTTAAGGAAAATAGGAACATTTTCATCATTAAGGTATCCACAATCATCTTCTAGGGCCAAAGGTCCTTCCTATGTGTAGAAGTTCTTCAAGGTGGTGGAAGGGGTCATCAGAATTATGGCCTTGGAAGTAGGGAATCAGATTGATGATTTGTAGTTAAGCTCAAAATGATCCCCATCCTGAGGTACCCTGGCAAAAGGTTCAAGTTGGGCATTAGGAGGATTGTAGAAATCTCTGAGAGGTTGGTCTGCTCTCCCATTTTGGAGTCGAATAATGGCCTGTACTATGATCTGCATCTATCTGTTATGATGCCAACCCTGCTTGTCAATCTACCTCTATAAAAGAGCCATTGGATCCAGATTTTGTTCCTCCTCTTCAACCTCATCTTCCTCATGGTGACTAGCCATTGATGAAGATTTAGATTTAGGTCTTCTCTTAGGATTTCTCTCTAAAGGTGGTAGCAAAACATGGTCTAGAGATCTTCTACCTTGTATGCACTAGAAGAATGTCTATGGATGAGAGAGAGAAGACAGATGCGAGAATACTCACCCTCACAATACAATCAAGCTAATCCTTAGAGTGTAAACCCTAATTAGACATAATCTTGGCTCCCCAAAATATGACTAGGTTAGATCAACCCTTGACTTACTTGGCTAACCAGAAGGGTGTGACCCTCTAGGACACCACTAAGGGTTAACGCGGTTACCGCATCAACCTTTCTTGTCACCAATGGGTCCAAGTAGACAAGGCCTTGGCATTATCCCAATCTAACTTCAAGTTACCAATAAGATTAGCCCTGCCTAAGGCACGTCTACTCAATTTTAGGCTTAGGCTTGAAGTGCTTTTGGAATATGATGGATGTTATAGGGGTGTTTACCTTAAAGTTGAAGTGCTCAATCAAGGGGTTCACAATAGAAGCATAGTTGATGTGGTTGCTTTTAATGCTCAAGTGCTTGTATTAGTGAATTTTAGGGTTCACTTAGTTAAATATTTTCAAACATTGGTTTTGATGAAGCACACAAGAGGTTTTGCAAGTCCCAATTGTTTGATAGATTTCCTTTAAGTGTGAAAATGCAAGTGTGCTCTACCCTAATGTGAAACCCTAAGAGCAGATAATACTAAATGATTGAATTTAAGTCCCAAATAAGTAAGGTAGTGCAACCCAATCATTGAAATCAATTGGTCCTATTGTACCACCAACTATGCACTCAGAAAATATTTTTTTCAAGAATTTTAATGCACTTTTTCTATGTTTTTCATATTTAAAGTGTATTGGGGGTTCTGTAGTTTATTTTGACCCCCAATTAGTGATTGAATATTTTATGTAATCAAACGTGCACCAAATATTATTTTTAGAATCTTCCAAGATTCTATATTATCACAAGAATACAATGCAACAAATTTCAAATAAATCGGAGTTGTACAAATATTCCTGTGATATTTTGAAGTCTGAAAAATCAGGAGAAACAACCAACTTGATAATAGTTTAGTTCACAATTTTTAAAATTTCCGTATAAATCAGAATGGTGTGAAATTTGGATATGTTATTCTTGACTTCAAAACCCACGTCCACTAGAAATTTTAGAATTTTTGGACATGCAAATTTTTGGGAATTGAATTTTTAAAATTAGAGTTTGTTGCAGCCTTAAAATTTAAGAGGTGGTTTTGTTGATTTTCAAAAGATAATATCCACCAAAAAGGGAGATTTTCTTTTTTTTTTGAAAAGCAAGCAAATACTAACTTAGGGATCAAGCAAAACACCTAATTTTTTAGCTTTTTTTTTTTGAAAGGAAATCTAAGATACGAGTACTTGATATCTGAACCTTTTTTTTTTGTTCCTCATTTCTTCTAATAATTTTGCAATTCCTGCGCACACGCAACCAAAGAGAATAACAAGTTAGAATCTCAAATAAGCACTTTATAAGAAAAGCTTTTATAGATTTCCGTTGCCTCCCCAGCAACGACGCTAATTTCTTCATCGTGAAACACATAAAAGTTTTATATCATTGTAGTTGCGAATCATGTCGAAACAAATAATTTTATAGATCAAAAATCGTGAATCTTGAGTCGTTTGTATGGAGGCAAAATGAGATTTTCAAAGCTTTTCACACTAACTAATCTAACCTAATGCAAGCATATAAATAGAGACAAGTTATTCATAGAATCCACTTTTTTATTGATACTTGCAAAGAGTTTTAAACTAGGAATCAAAACAAATAAACTAAAGAGTAGAGAGAGAGAGAAAATTAGATGAAGAACAGAGCCACTTGAGGGATGCTTGTGTGATGTGCGGCATCACTTCAGATTCAGGGTGCTGGGAAGAAGACCAGAGAGAGATGCTACAGAGAGAAAGGGGCTAGAGATGTGTCTGATGGAAGTTTCCCCTTAAATGGGGTATCTGGGGTTCTTTTTATAGCTAAAATGAGGGCCAAAGCAGATATTTTGGCCTCCCAATTCGTGCAACACCTTAAGTTTGATCAGATCCATCGATCGGGAGATCAACGGATTAGATCGCACCTCAAAACAACCTTCAATGCACGCATCGCACAAGATTGCACCACGTGTCATGTGCTTTGTTGCCTAATCCAATCCGTGCCGCTCCTCTCACGTACGCGCATGTGTTTGATTTGAACCATTCGATTGAGGAGATCAACGGTTAAGAACACATGCCGCATCTCCTCTTGGATTCCACTTACATGAAGGCATGTGGTTGCACGTCGTCTCGCGCATTCATCGCAACACCGCATTTGACAATCCTTCTTGTGCTATGTGGCTACCTCCAAGTCGCTCGACCTAATCTGACAGTCCAATTGCACTCGCGTTACACTGCCTCTCCAATTTTTCACTCTACGCGAGTCGAACATGCACTGCTTGCTTGCGTTCAAAGGATGAGACCAACGCACTATGACTGCGTTTGTGTCTTAGTTTAGGTTTAGTGAAACACTACTCTCAGCCATTGGATGAAGATCCAACGGCTAAGGTGTACTCTCAGTTGATGAAGGGCACAGTGGTCGACGTGGCTTCATCGTGGTCGTTGGATGACAATCCAATGGCTCATGTTTTATGCTTTAGTGGTTGGAGCGTGGCAGTGGGTTGTTGGGATGGTGCCATGTGTCACCATCCTGACCGTCCATCTTTCTGCCTTTGTAGTTTATGCTACAGGGCTCTGATTGAGCTGATTTTTACATCATTGGACTGCAATCATTGATTTGGATCCATCCGTGTGGTCATATTTGACATCTGAGATTTAGATTTGTGCTATCTTGCTCTTTGGCTTCTGATCTTCTATGAGCTAAATGTGATGCTACGAAAATCTGATCAAGACAATTTCGGAAGCGTTGGACTTTCATCGTCATCCTGATCAAATCTATACAATCTGATTTATCATCCACGACCCCGAATCATCTACAATTAATATCACCTCTTTCTTTGAGCACAAAATAGCATTATTATCTATAAAGCTAACAAATCAACTATGATGCAAATTATGGTGCTCACACATGCATTGTTCCTAAGTTAAGCTAAAATCTAACTTAATTCAGGTAGATTAGGTCATATGATTGCTGTGCAATCAGTTTGTGGGTTTTTTGCCCTCAAGATTTTCGTGTTCGTGTGGAGTCCACCAATTTAAAATGTAGGGGTGTAAAGTTTGCAGGTCACACCCTCCTTCAGAGGAAAAACACATTAGGTCCCTACATGGGTTTCGTGGTGTGTAGAAATTGTAGTAAGGCCCCTGGAGCTTAGGAAAACTTTGCAGAGCCATTAGACAGTGTAAGTTACATGTAGAAATAGCGATAGAACCCTTGGAGTTCAAAAAATTGATAAAGTGACCCTCGGGTGCTCATTTTGACACGTGAAAATTATAGCGAACCACCTTGGAGGATTTACAATTTTATAAAATAAGCCTCTGGACAATTCACCTACTTATGAAGACGTGGAGGAGGGGATATGGAGATGGAGGAATGCTATCATCATCTACTCACTAGGGAAGAAACCTTACTATGGGGCCCTCAAGAGTTTCATTGCCAACCTGTCGAGACCAAAGGAAGGATCCAGCTCCATTCGAGAGAGAACAAGTTATCCATTGCAGAATTCTATTGCAAGGATGATTGTGCCGTGGCGCTACATAAGGTTCCTGGTTTCTCTTCAGGGCCTTGTTGGTGGTAAAGAAATGGTTCCTAGACATCAAGCTCAAGCATGTAGAACCATCCAAAGTCCCAATGTTGATTCGGTTTGCTAACCTTCCCATTCACATTAGAACAAAGAAGGTCCTGTGCAAGCTTGCGAGCTCGATGGGGATCCCATTGGGAAGAGATCAATGGACGATCGCGTAGAGCATGCTGGACCTCGACAGGCACTACGTGGAGCTACCGGCGGCCAGGGAGCCTCCCTTGGAGGTTTCTTACTCCCTCTTGAGTGGGGAGCTCCGTTGTGTCTTCGAGCGCAACCACGACAAATGCCTGATCGGTGATTCCAGCAACCTTAGCGCCATGTGTGGGTTGGAGGATCTCAAACAAGACATGGGGTGGGGGTGGGGAGGGAGGTGGGGAGCGCATGAGCCAACGTACTGCAACTCGTCTTACGTGGGAGGCCAGGAGTTGCATGGGGAGAATGACCGAGATGGAATAGTGCATGATTTCCCTAAGTGAATGGGAAATAACCCAAGAGAGGTGCGCAACATTGATGCCTCCTTTGGGGAGCACCAACCCAATGTTGGTACCGAATTTACTACACCAACTGGAGACATTAATGCCTTCTATAAGGACCAGGCAGTCTTTGTGGGAGGCGGTAATGGTAAGTCTAGAAAAATGGAAAGATGCAGTTGTCATAAGGGGCTTTTGAGGAAGGCATTGGGGAATGGTGGCAATCACATATCATACTTCCCTGTGGGGATCAATAGTTTGGTCGTTAGCCATATGGAGCCAAGTATTTTTAGAAAGAACCTAATAAACCTTAATGACCTCCCATTAAATATGGAAGAGAGGGACGTGGGTCCTCAGGTGAAGATAGCCACCTCCTCCAAGGATGGCATGACCTTTAAAGACTACATGGAGATGCTGCAAACAAAGATTGAGGGTGGCTGGAAGAAAGCCAAGAAAAAGAAGAGTAAGAAGAATAAGAAAGGAGAGTCATCCGAGGTAGGAAAGGTTGAGGCATCCGGGGATGCCACCCTTCTTGCTTAATGTCACTTGGTGCTTGGAACACCCTGGGGATCAATTTCTTGAGAAAATTAAAGGAGATCTTCAAAGTTCAAACTCATTTACACTCATGATGTCCAGATCGTGGGACTCCAGGAGACAAAGTTAACTTTGGTTTGATGGGAGCGAATATCAAGGAAGTTGCCAAAGCTAAGTATGGAGCACCACCTCTCACCTTGACCTCGCTCCCTACATAAGAGTACTCGTGGTATGAAATTGAGCTCTTGGAACCTTTCCAAGCTTGAGGCTATGGACTAACCCATCCTCCATTAAACCTCCAACTCTAGGGGCCTCTCTTTCTACATAACCTTTGTATATGTTCATAATGACAGGGACTAAAGGAGTGACTTGTGGGCATCTCTTTAGTTACAAGTGACCATGGTAAATGGACCATGGGTGATCCTCGATGACCTCAACGTCAGCAAGCTTCATTCGAGAGAGTAGGAGGAGCCCTTGCATGTCCGAGGGGTGGGAGATGATGGAGTTTAACTAATGCATTAGAGAGTGTGGTCTCATCGAGCTCATAGCCACCAGCAACCTCTCTCTTGGTCCAACATGGCGCTAGGGGAATGGCATCTTGACTCTAGATTGGATCAAGGCCTAGCCAACCCCCAATGGCTGGAGGTCTTTCTTGCAACATACATCCTTTATTGGCTATCGGATCTCAGCAATCATGCAACCATGCTCCTTCGACCTGTGAACCTTCATAAAAAGAGGAAGCCCTTTCAGTTCCTCAACTACTAGGCAGCAAGGCCTATGTTTGAGGAAACAGTCAAGGAGGCATGGAATACCGAGGTGGAGGGGAACGTTGTTTTCATCTGCACTAGAAGCTAAAGAAGGTCAAAGAGGTGCTTAAGGCTTGGGGGATCCAGGACAAGACCAGACCCTGCTGGATGGAGGAGCTCAGGAGCTACCTTCAGGACATTCATATGAAGCTACAAGTGGACCCCACAGATTGGGAGGCACAAGGAGAAGAGGTGGCCATTAGAGCTTAACTCAATGTACTTTGGTGAGAAGGGGAGGAGTATTGGGCCCAAAAAAGCAGGGTGGACTAGTTAAAACTTAGGGATTGCAATGCCAAGTTCTTTGCAATTGCCACGAGAGTTCATCAAAACATGAATGCGATTCCATGCCTCATCATGAAGGAGGGGCAATTTATTAATAGGGAACAACATCTTATGGAGGAAGCCTTAGGGTTCTATGGGAAGATCTTTGCCTCCAAGGACGAGGACATCTCCCTCTTCAGGCTCTCTATCTCTTTCTATAGCCTGGCTTTAGAGGAGGAGAGGGCACGCCTAGAGAGAATGTCTGCCTCCAACAAAATTAAAGTGGCCATTCGAGAAAATGGTCCTAAAAAATTCCTAGGATCAGATAGGTTCAATGGATTCTTCTTCAGGAAGATTTGGCACATCATAGGCGACGACATCACCAATGGTGTACTATTATTTTTTGGAGATAGGAGGGATGGTGAAGCAACTAAATCACACCTTCCTCACCTCATCCTAAAGGAGGGATCAATCTCCTCCCTCAAAGACTTTAGGGTTGTGGCATGTTATAATGTGCTCTACAAATACATCTCTAATATCCTTGCAAATTGGATGAACGAGGTCATGCTCAAGTTGGTGGCTCCTAACCAAGGGGCATTCACTAAGGGGAGGTCCATCACAGACTACTCTCTGCTCGTGCAGGAGTTCCTAGTGGGATTCAACGTGTCTGTTGTAGCCCCAAAGATGTGCATCAAAGTGGATATCTTAAAAGCATTCGACTTTGTCCACAGAGACTTTACCCTTACAACACTTTTCTCCTTGGGATTTGGAGATAAGTTGATTACTTGGATTAAATGGTGCATATGGGAGTTGTCATGCCCCCCCCCCTAATCAACAACATCCCTACGAGACTATTACACACTTCTAGGGGACTATGGCAAGGTGACCCCCTCTCCCCTCTACTCTTTCTTATAGTCATGAACTTTCTATCCTTGCTTCTTGACATACAAGTAAGGGATGGTAGAGTTAGGCCAGCCAAGGTGGGTAGAGTGGAGTTCCTTACTCACTTGTTATTTGCGGATGACATTCTTATATGCACGTAGGCTGATGTAGGTTTGGCCAAGGGAGTATGGAAGGTTCTGGAGGTATTACAATCTTTGTCAAGGCTCATGCTTAATGGAAATAAAAGCCAAGCGCTAGGGAAAAATGGAATCTCTATTTACTATTGGGCATTCTAGAGGGTAAACTCTTGTGCAAGTACTTACGGATCATAAGTGGAGGTGGTAGGGGATCCCCTTGCCTTAATCTTGGAAGATTGGATTGGGGACATGTTAGGGGGCTGGCAGAGAAAGTTGCTTTCAAGAATGGGTCGGGTGAATGGATCCAGTGGGCGGTGGAGGGCCTCATGAAATTTTGGCTTGCCAATTCGGTGGTGGAGAAAGGCACCCTCGAATGGATATAGAGGATGGTGCTAGACTTCCTTTAGGATGGAAAGACTCACTTGGTTGCTTGGGAAGAAGTGTGTCGACCTTTGGAGAAGGGGATACTGGGTATCAACCAACTCCTACTCCTACAGAAGGTGGTTGTTGCCAAAAGGATTTGGAGATTGGAGCACTTCCTCGACTTTATATGGAGCAGGTGGATGAAGACACGATATGAGGAGTACTTGAGTGCCAACTCAAGGACATCTGACTCTCCTATCTATAAGGAGATGTTGGAGTTGAGGTAGGAGGTAACAACCTCTTTAGAAGGGGTGGAGAATGGACATGGCTAACTAATGCGGGAGGAGGTCTTGTAGCAAGAAAGGTAGGGAAAAGGATAAGGGGAACGGGTGTGGAAAACAAGATGTGGAATATCCTTTGGTCTAGGGGGCATGTCCCAAAGTGGGCATGTTGCTCCTAGCTCACCACCCATAATGTGGAGTATGCTTTGGTCCAAGGGACATGTCCCAAAGTGGGCATGTTGCTCTTAGTTGGCCACCCAGAACCACCTTCTTACGCAAGATAGGATGCGAATGTGGGGGATGAACACCCCAGCCTTTTGCCTCTTATGTAGGGTGGAGGAGTCCTGTCAACACCTCTTCTTCAAACACAGGTAATCCCATGATGTATGGAAGGTACGATGAATCCTCGGAGATAGCAATGGAGACCGCTTAAGAACCACATCAAAGAAAGTTTCATTGGTCAGATCATCTCCACTTCCATTTGGAACATTTGGAAGGTGAGAAATGAAAAGCTCCATAAAGGTATGTTAAAACCTCCCAATATTGTATATAAAAATATCCTCTATAGTCTGAGAGAGTTACAATAGGCACCTTGCCTAGCACTGTTGTTTGATTTTCCCTTGTGGAGGAGCTGTAAGGGTGTGAGCCCGCATCTAGCTGGTGGGCCTTTCAAGTAAATACTTACATTTTTACTAAAAAAAAAGACTTTTGGGGGGAATTGCGAGAGGTCTTGGTTTGGGTGGATGGAGCCCCAGGGGCCCTTAAATGCCAACCTCTTTAGTAATGACCACCTTGATGGGAGAAGAGATAGATCCATAGAGGATTTTTTGAAATTGTGGCTAAGCTTGATTCGTATTATATTCCTATCTCTGCAGCACAATACACTAGATGACTGATGCTTTATAAGACCAAGGCCTTTCTTGGATCACACCCCCTTGGTTTAGAGCTCAAATGATGGAGAAACTTATACTAACTTTAAATTCAACAAGTTGTGGCTGATGGAGCCAAGGTTTAAAGGCTTTGTAAAGGAGAAATGGGAGAAGGTCCAACACTCTTCTATATTGACGTGTACCTTTGTTACCAAAGTGCAACATTTAAATTTGTAGCTTCAACTAGTTTCCTATGAGAAGGAGCTTCAGGAAAGAAGAGAGAGGACAAAGGAGGATGCCTTGCAATGGATTTTCGAGTTAGATAGAATGGAGGATAATAGGTTACTCTTGATAATTGAAGAAGGGGAATGACAATGACTGTAAAATACTATTCAGTAGGACCATCTTAAATGGGAGGACGATTAGCACCAATGTTCAAGGCAATTATGGTTGAAGGAAGGTGACTCCAATGCCCATTTTTTCCAACTTACAGCCGGTGCTAGGAGGGTCATCATCAACTCTATCAAGGTTGGTCAGAATGTTGCTATTGGGAGAGAACAGGTGACACTATTTGAGTCACTCTAATCAGATTTTAAGTACGCGCTGTAGTATAGCGACTAAAGCGACGAAAACATTTAAATTTATAATGTCAAATTTGAGTCCAAGGTCATCTCAAGGAGCAAGTTAATCTCAATTAACCTCCACTCAAATGAATAAAATTGAAGCTCAATAGTTTGATGCAAAATAGAATAGAATAATGCAAATGTTGGTACAATCAAACTTAAAAAGAAATGACTAATGTAAAGGCAAAAAATCTGTTTCTTCAACCAAAGTGAAGCCTTCAACACCTAGCTACCTTTCAATCCCAAAGAGCCATTCAAGCCAAAGCCAAAATCAATCCCAAAGCTCAACCTAGACCAGACCAAAACCCGATCCACACCCGGTTCAGGCCTGCCCGCTTGTGTGCGGGCATGTGTGCACGTGGTGAATAATGGGGACCCAACCCCCTGATTTTCGAGCGATGAGCAAAGCACCAAATTCTTTTTATGCACGATGATCTTCTCGTTTCACCGATGTGGGACTAAAGTCCCATGTCTTCTTTGTCTTCGACGCAAGTTGCATCGTAATGGTAACTAGCATAATTTAGCCAAAATCCAGTGATAAATGCTCCTTGATTACCATCATAAGGTCGTAATTCAGTTCTAAGATTAATGCGAGAAGATAGGAAATTCCATTAATTCTGCTCTTTTAACGAGAAATCACAAGTGGATATTAGCTAAGGGGTTAATTAGTGACTAATATGAGGTCAAATAAACTTAAATTCCCAAGAAGTGAGCTCGAATTAACTGAATCAAGGTTTTCTAAGTTTTGAGGATTAATTTAATAATAAAAACCCTAATTACAACCTTACTTCAATTAAACAGGTTTTGGTGGAAATAAATATAATATAAACCTCCTAAAATTCATTGAAAAATATTTTATGAGGTTTGGAACCTTCACCTTGACTAAAGGAATCCATTTTGACCAAAACTAGAGACTTAGGCGAGAATTTGCTTCATTTTTGGGTTGTAGTGTAAATTACCCATCCAAACCTCGTCAAAACCTAAATTTGAGGTCACCATTGGATTCCTTGGGTCACAATTAGGTTAACCCCAAATTTTAAGTTCAATTAGAGTCCATCTTGACCTAGTTTGCATTTTAGCTCATGCCCAAAGTTTCGATCTTTCATTACATTAAGACCCCTGCCCTCTTTGTTCAAATGCAGCAACAACAATGGAAATAGGAAACCCAAATCACACGATCTTTGATTAAAGATTTCTTAATCAATTCTCCTCCACATCCCTCCAAATTTGAAGGGATTGGTAATCAAATCTCCCTCACCCAACATTGAGATCCAATTTGAAGCATTTAGCTTTAGACGAGCTCAAAATTCCTGCAACCAAAGTTGCCCAAATTCACAAGGAATTCTTGCAAATTTAGGGCAATTGAAGGTCAAAACCACCTCTATATAAGCTCTCGCATGATCCCAAGCTCAAGGCAGTCAAGATTTGATTGTGTTTTGCTCCCTTCTTCACGCATGACCACCTTCATCTCCGACTCCAGGGACCTCCTCTGCTCACCTTCTTCCGTGCATGCTACAACCAAAATAGCACCGCCATCCTCTTCCTCTCCTTCTTCTGACGTTAACTAGCCAAAGGTAGGTCATTTCAACCCCATCTTCATTGCTATTGCCATCATCGGACTCGTCTTCTTCTTCACGTCTGGCCGACAAATGCTGGATGCAATACTGCCCCGTTCATGCAATTTAGGTAGCTCTTCTCCTTCTCCTCCTCCCATATACTAAATTAGGGTCTTTAGAATTAGGATTTGACCTACTCTCCTTGCCATCCTTCTCCACATCTAGCAAGAACTTCGGCAAGTTCAAACCACAATGCCACGTCACCTCCCACCTAGCCACCTACACCAAAAGCGCCGCAAAGACTTGTAGACCAAAAGTTCTCAAGAAATTGAGGGTTTTGATATAAAAATCCCTTCGTCGGATGCCATCTCCGTTCACCATGTTCTTCGCATCCGTCCGACCACGCCACACCACCAAACACCAAATCACCACCGCCATCACCTTCGTCGTGTTACGGCGAAGCTCCTTGGGTGTTTAATTGGGGCCAAGGGCCCATATCTTTGTTTTAGGTGATCGTCGGTGTTCTTCATCTTCTCTTGCATTGTCCATCTCCATTCGGCGAACGAAACACCAAGGATTCATCCTCCTCTCTTGCGGATCCCTCTGAGGAAGCTTCCGATGCTGTTAGATTCAGCATTCAATGACACATCTTCATCCAATCAAGCAGCCCTTCCTCATGCTACCAGCACAAAGAGCATGAAGAAGAAGGTGGACTAATAGTCCCTCATCATGCAAACATGGAGCTGAAGTGCGCATAAATAGCAACGCACACACTACCTGTTCGCTTAAGCTTCAGGGGGTCAGGTCTCCATCCTCCTCACGTGCATGCACATGCCCGAACACACGAGGGTGGGTCTTGGGTGCAGCTGTGGATCTGATAATTTGAATTGGGCCAGGTTTTAGATCGGGCTATGTTGAGGAGTTTGACCGGCTAAAGGTTGTGGCTTTGAGAGGCTATCTTTGGTTGAAATTTGCCTAGGTGTTGAGGCCGATCTTACTTGAGTTGAAAACCAATTTTTTACCTTAACACTTACATTTATTTTTGAGTATTGACAGCAACATTCATTGCATAATATATTTATTACTGCATCAAGCTCATGTGCCTCTTTTTATACTCTTCTGATTAGTGGTTTGAATTGAGATTAATTTGCTCCCTGATACGACCTTAGACTCACATTTGAGCTTATAAATTTAAGTGTTGATTTGCTTTCTTCACTATACTACGATGCATTTTTATGACTCGAAGAAAGCACGTTAACACAGTGTGAAGAAGATGCTCCTCAATTGCAGCTCAATTGGCCATGGATTTCACATCCAACGGCCCTGATGACATCCATAAAAAATTCCGCGTAAGGAGAGGATGTGGCAATGTTGATGGTTCGCTAGAGATGACCGTTTGATGCTGGAGAAGATGAGAGAATCTGATATACACCTGCAACAATGAATATGGCCACACGGCCCGAATCAAGTACACCAAAACCTCTGGCAAACTACACCGAAGTAAAACCCTAACGTAATCGAACGTGAGGATGAGTGGACATAGCTGATGGTGAAACTTCATAGAAGCTTCTCTGACGTGAATTGTGAAGGATAATGGAGGTGTTGTGAGGTGCAATTACCTTAGGCAAAAGCTTTGTGGAGGTGAGGAGATGCTTTTGCCCTAGGTAATTTGGAAAGGGGAAGGCGGAGGAGGCAGTTTGACGAAAATGGAGGTGACGGTGGTGACGAAGGTTGGAGAAGGAGTTGATAGATGGAGATAAGAAGCTCCCTAAACCTAATTTAGGAGTAGAGGAGAAGAATTCCTAACCTAATTTCACTAAAGGACGAAGCGAAAGGGTCACCGGTGAGGACAAAGGAGAGGGAGGACTAGAGCCGAAGAAGGTGAATTAGAGGCCCAAGCTTTGTGGGAGTATGGGGAAGAAAACCCCTCTGCCTATTGTACGTGGCAAAGGGTGAAGAAGGGGGGAGAAGAAGCTCCAAGGTATGTCCAAGCTCACCAGCGTGGAAGAAAAAAGGGAAGGAAATCTAGCAAATTGGGCATGAATTTGACTTGATAAAGTGGAGACCTTTATATAGAAGAGGAAGTGGAGCCAATTAACCCAAGAATCACAAGTTTAGCTTGCGATTTTGGGTTGTTTTGAGTTCCAAAAAATTCACATGCTGGCAGTGAAATCCAACCAAATCAGACCTTGAGATTGAGCTCATCGGATTGGGCACAATTTTGTTGACAATCTCACCAAGCTTGGTGAGAATTGGAGCAGATTTGATTGCTCAATTAGAGGATCAAAGTTTGGTGGTTGATGGGTCTTTCCTCTAATGTTGCCGCTACGTTTATTGCCTCATTTGGAACGAGAAAGGTGATGAAGGCAGGGGCCTAAATGCAAGAGAAGTCAAAACCTAGGGGTGGATATGTAATAAATAGAGGTAAATGGGTTATACTGCAAATTAGGTCAAGATGGACTCTGATTGGGCTCAAAATTTAGGGGTAACCTAATTTTGACCCAAGGAATCTAATTGTAACCTCAAATTTGGGTTTTGATGAAGTTTGTGTAATTTTTAATGTAACCCAAAATGAAGTAATTTCCCACTTAAGTCTTTATTTTTGGTCAAAATGAATTCATTTAGTCAAAGTGAAAGTTCCAAACCTCATAGAATATTTTTTAATGATTTTTAGGAGGTTTAGATTACATTGATTTCCACCAAAACTTGTTCAATTGATGTGAGGCTGTAATTAGGATTTTCTTATTAAATTAATCCTTAAATCTCAGAAAAGCTTGATTCAATCAGTTCGTACCCACTTCTTGGATGTTTAAGTTCATTTGACCTTAAATTAAGTACTAATTAACCCCTCAATTAATCTGCATTTGTGATTATGCGTAGGGGTGTTCAAAATATTCACTAATCTTGGGTACCCGACCCGACCCATCATTTTTGACCCTATTGGGATGAGTACCCATTTATAAAATATGGGTCGGGTACCCATTAAATATTACCCGTTACTTTTCAGGTCTCCATTTTGGCACCCATCAAGACATCTACGAGTACCCGTTAACTAACTTGTCATATGACTCGTTAACTGACTCATCTTTTGACCTGTCATATGATACATCCATGATCCATCCATATTGCCAATCTCGTAATGCAAGTAAGCCAACTTGAGATCTCCCTTTCCTCAGTTCTCACTGTGCTCATAGCTCAATCCCAATCCATAGGCCATTACAACCCTTATCCCTTCAAGCTGATCAAGGAGAGGGGGCTACTAGTGGGAGGTGAAGGAGGTCACATCGTAGTCGATGTCGACGGGGGCGACGTCAAGGCTCCCCGAGCTAGCAGATCTGGACTCGATCCAGCTTGCAAGGTTGCAGACATGGTTGAGCTCGAAGGCGAGGAGGTCCTTGAGGTCACGGAGCTCGAACCAAAAGTAGGCGAAGATGTGGAAAGTGACGTGGCCACCGGAGAGGGTCTCACCACGATGGCTTCAGTACTTCAATGCTTTCCCTTCCTCAATCCTTCAATGCGACAAATCCCTTCCTCGCCGTCCTTGGTTACACACACCTTCCCGACAACGCGTGATGCCCGTGCATCGTTTCCCATTGTCGTTAGTGCGTACATAGCCTAGTAGTCGTCACATTCCCCCCGATCCCATCTTGAAGACATTATTACATGCTTAAAGTTTTCATTTTTTTAAAAAGAAAAAAATAACTACTACTATTAATAGTAGTTGTCAAGATTTATTAATATGAGATTTATTTTTATTTTTATTTTTATCTTTTTTATTATTTATTTATTTTTTATTTTTATCTTTCTTTTTATGTTTCTTTGATTATTATTATTTTTTATTTTTCTTTGATTTTTATTATTTATTTATTATTCATTTTTATTTTATATTTATATTTATATTTATGTTTTATTTTTTATTTTTAAATTTACTTTGATTTAAGAACATTTTCACTTTTTAAATATATATTTTATGTAAAATTATTTTTTATAATTTTTAAATGTTTTTATATATTTGTAAAAGTATTTTATCATTTTAATGAATATTGCCATATATTTTTTTATTTGATTATAATTTTCTTTAAATTATATTTCATGTCTTTAAATTTTTATATTTTAGCTAAATTAGTTAATCGGGTACCCAACAGGTACCCATTCCTTAGTTTAACACAATTTGATGTCATATCAATTGAATTTTCATTTGAATGAGTCGGTTCGAGTCATGACCGACTTAAGATTGGGTCAATCGAGTCAAATGGGAATGGGATGAATACCTAACCCACGAACACCCCTAATTATGCGTTAAACTTGTACAATTAATTCCATTTCCTGTTTTCTTCTCGGATTCCACACAAAACTAAATTATGCTCTTCTGATGATTATTAAGGAGCTTTTATCTCTAGATTTTGGCTAAATTAGGCCAGTTATGACAAGTGCTGGTGTTACCATCATACCCATGTGCTTAACTTTTGCTAGTTTCTAACAACATCCTATGGAACATATCAGATCTTGTAGACCAGATTTTATCATCAGGGTGCCTTATCGTGCCACACCTTTAGAGACTAGATCGAAATACCAACTCTAGGCCTAAATGTACTCAAGTACCAGTTATGATATAGACTTGACCAGCCTCAGCCTTAAGCTTGCAACAAAGGTTTCTAAGGCCTTAGAATTTACCTAGAGGTTCAATAACCCTATCGTTTAAAGCACCCATGCATTCATGCATCAAGGTCTAGGTTCAACTTGCCAGTGTATCTTAAGAGAGATATTTTTAAGATTTTTCTCTTTTTTTTGTAATTTTTTTGTGATTCCCCTAAATCCAACATCAGATTAATCCTCAACATGATCTATATCAAATTCCTTGTCCCCATCATTAATCCTTGAAGGGTCCCTGACAATCGATGCTTCGGGATAGCACCGCTAAAGGCAAACCCTAGAACCTTGGCAATCAACACTTTGTGATAGTGCCTCCCATGTCATTCTGTAGCTGAGCCAGCATAAGGTGCTTACGTGCCCCCGATAGGGTATTTACATATCTTGAGGATGTTAGAGCGCATCCTCAAGGGGAGTATTTACTCCTCTCAGTGGCAGGAACTCCTGTAATCAACTTGTGTTTTCAAACTACTCTTAAGTCAGATCTTCAAGAAACCATTTTTTTCTCAGAGCAGAACACTTTTTGGCATTATTCTTCATTAAGCTTACTGAACCAGACCAGTGTGTGAGATGTGGATGCCTAGGTTACCAAGTCCCATAAACCAAAGGGTAAGCAAAAAGGCCGAATAGTTCCTAAGCCTTATACTTAGTATATCAGCTTCGCAATTCCCTCAACCTCTTGAGGAATAGTCAAGATCTTAACAAAACTTGAATTTTTAAGCCCAAACAGGCCCAAGATGCCTTAAGTCGATATATCGCACCTATCTCATTTTCTTTAGCACTTTAGGTCTTAATTCAATATTTGATCCAGCCCAGAACTTAGGTATTATTCCATACTCAACTACTAGGATTAACCATAATTTTTCTTTTAATTTTGCTCCCTTTTCTTTCTATTTTCCCTCCTCTATTTCCTCCTCATTATGTATTTGCAATTTAGCTCAATAGTTTCCTCCCCTTTCATCCTTTTTTTTTAAAGTAAGAACCCTTCAAAAGAATCGAATTTTGAGTCATTTTGCACGTTAATAGCCCCCATACCTAAGTTTTGTAATGCCCTTATTACTAACCAAGTGAGTTCAAATTTAGCTTAGTTAATATTTTAGAATAAGTTCACAAGGGTGGGTGATAGGGTCAGGATGACTGTTGCGAATGATTTCAAGCTCCAATGTGAATATCGGAGGTGAAGCCAGCTGTTCTAAAGTACAAACTCTAAAGTGCAATAGGAATGCAACACAAGAAGGATTAGAAGGGTCTCAGGTTTTCAAATGATAGGTTGCCTCCCGTTAAGCACTGAGTTTATGATGATAACATCATCATGAGCCATAAATAGCTTTAATTAGTCATAATCAAGAGATAAATGCTCCTACATAATCGCCGAAGAGTCGTAACTCATTGCATATCCTTTCTGAGAAGGATACATTAAAATAGGATTAATTCTGTAGTTTTAATAGCATATCATGAATGAAGAATAATTATGGGGTTTCCTAAGGGTTAATCTAAGGTCTAATGATCATTAATGACTAATAGAGGGTCGGTGCAAACAGAAATAGGGTTTCACGCACTTTGAGAACTGATTCAGCTCCCAAAACCCTAATTTCAGACCTGCTTAAATAGAGGAGGTTCTGGTTAGGATAAAATCTAGCTAAACCTTCTAAAAATCATATAAAAATATTACATGAGGTTTAGTACCCTTGATTTGCCATTGGAACCCATTTTGACCTTAAATAGAGTCTTAGACAGAAAGTTACCCTAATTTGGGTTTCTATGCAAATTGCCTAAGCAAACTTGATCAAAACTAAAATATGACTTCACCATTAGATTTCTTGGGTCAAAATTCAATTTTTACAAAAATTTGGGCCCAATCAGAGATCATCTTAACCTAGTTTGCATTTTGGTCCAATTTAACTCTTTTTCTCTCATACAAGCCCCTAGCTTTTGAATTATTTACAGATTGGTCCCTACCTTTCTCATCTTTCTTTGCAAATGGGTCCCTACTGCCATTGGTGTGAACACACCAAGCTCCATTGAGATTCAAGCGAGGATTTCTCGCTCGATTCTTAATCAAACTATCCCAAAATAGAATCGGAGATTCCTTGAGGAATTCCCTTCCAAATAAACCAAGCCATGGATCTTGATTGCTTCCCAATCTCCCATATGAATGCATGGAAGATGTGGGTATCCCACATGTGCGAAATCCTAGAAGCTTGAAAGCTTCTTTCCAAACCTAGAACTCCTTTCTAAGGCCTATAAAAGAACCTACGATGCATTTTCGTGCTCCTTAGCTAGGTTGAAGGTCACAAATCCATCTTCTTCCTCTCCCACGGCCAGCTTCGACCTATGCTCTGGAGGCCCTCTCGATCTCGCTCATCTGCACCTCCAACAACCAAATTGGAAGCGCAACAATCTTCCTCATCTTCCTCCAACGGTGGCCAACCAAAGCCCCGGCAACTCCAACCCTTTCTTCACCTCTATTCATCCACCTCTCTAGATTCTATCTATCTCTTTTTTCCTTCAATTCGACCAACGACCATGCCTCTCCCCCTTCGTCATCTTCCGCTCCGGCCAAGCTCCAGCGAGGTCGTGAGCTCGCTACACCATACCGTTCACCACGCCATGACTCCCATAAGCATCGCCATACTCCCCACTTCAAAAGCCCTCTACCAATTTCATCCTTCATCCACACAAACACTCCAACCACCAACCCACCTTAACACCTCCATCTCTGACTTCCCACGCCGACTACACACACGCCCACACCACCCATACATGACCACCACCTTTTCCAACACTTGGCGAGTCTCCTGAGGTATTTTAATGTGGCCTCAAGGTCATTCTTTGAGTTCCAGGGACTGGCCGTGCTTTGCCGTCACCGCCGTCTCGTCCGACCACAAACGCAATACTTCAGCCATCTTCAACCAAACCACTACCTCCAGGTCTCGCGAAACCCTTCCAGATATCCCTTCAGGCCCTCAATTGTAGACCTCACCTGCGACTTCACCCGCAATTGGAAGCATCTCCTCCTACTACTATTGTGTGAAGGAGTGGCATTAGAGCCACATTGTGGAGTGAAAAGCGTGTGACCACACATATAACATTTTTGTGATATGGACTCTCTACCTAGGCACAAGAGGTCAGGTCCCTCATATCCTTTCACCCGCTAACCCACCTACTATCCACTCCTCAGTCACCACACACACCTGGTGACCCTGGTCCATGCTCTCGACCCAAATACCCATATTTGGATCCAAATATGCTCTAGGTTTGAAAGAAGAGAAGAAAGAATTGTGAGAGAGAGGGGGGGTTTTGCGGCATGTGTCTCTACCTTGTGCTAAAGAGAGAGGCCCTTGTGCGACACTGAGTTGCTGAAGGGAGTAGGTTCCCCTGGTCTGTGAAGGAAAAGAAAGGGAAGGCCTTTGAAGAAGGAAAGAAGCTGAAGAAGAAAAGAAGAAGGAAGGACATGCTTAAAGGAAGAAGGAAGAAAGAAGAAGGCTCACATAAGTCATCTGAACTGGTTCTAAACACTGTTGAATAATTTAAGAACCTAAGTTGAGAATGAATTCTGATTTGAATGAATTGAAATATTGAATGCATTCTTAAATTAAGGGAATAAGTGGTGATTCCAATCACCATTGTTTTTATTCTCTTTTCTTTTTCATCTATGATATTGTGAGCTTCATTGAGTAGCAATTTGATCATACTTATTCATTGCATATTTGTTATTATTGTGCTCATTAATTATGCATGAAGATTATTGTGTGAATTCATTATTTGCTCCTTGTGTTCGACCTCAGACTTTTCTTGTGATTCTGAGTTATAAATTTAAATGATTTGAGTGACTTTGTACTATACAATGATGCATTTTCTTAACAAACAATGAATTCTCTTTAAACAGTTTAACACCATCAGCTGGGTGCAATGTGGCTCAAGAGGAATGGAGATCAAAAGATTTAGCAGCCAGATTCGAATCAGTAAGCTCAAGGAATGATTTTAGTCTCTGACCATTCACTATAAAAGGGTTCGAGTCGTGAATGAGTTCTCTGATTTCAATAGCTCAATTTCCAAAGATCCTCCAGACTAGAAAAGGTCCGATCCACTTCGATCTTAGCTCTCCTAGGAAGAGCTTGAGTCGATCATTAAAGAGAAGAACTTTTTGACCAAGATAGAAATTAGTTTTTTGTGAAATGTGCTTGTCATGAAAGGCCTTAATCTACTCCTTGTAGATACTTGAGTTCTCGTACACATAATTGTGTAGTTCATTGATCTCGCTCATTTGCAAATGGTGATGGATTTCGACCTCCCTGAGATCCAAATTACACTTCCGTACTACCAGGTAGGCCTTGTGCCTATCTCTACAGGAAGTTGACAAGCCTTCTCGTAAACAAGTCTGAATGAAAACAACCCTAGCAGGGTTTTATGGGCGGTCCTATAGGGCCATAATGCTTCTGGAAGTCGGTTCGACCAGTCTCTTCTGTCAGGTCAAATAGTGACCTAAAGAATTTTCTTAATCTCCTGATTGGAAAGGTCAGCCAATCCATTAGCTTGCAGGTGATATTGATGGTAACACCATCATTCCTCATAACTAGCTTGAATTAGTTGAAATCAAAAGATAAATGCTCCTGAATGATCACTTGACGACCATAATTCCATTCTGATCCATTTTGAGAAGAAGACCAAAGAATAGGGTTAATTCTGTAGTTTTAACATTACATCACAAGTGCAAAGTAACCACGGGGTCACCTAGGGGTTTATCAAAGGTAAATTGAGCATTAAATATAAAGAAGTAGGTTCACACTGACAGAAACGAGGTTTCACGCATTTCGAGAGAATAAACAATACATAAAACCCTAATTCTGAACCTCGCTTGAATTGGAAATGCTCTAGTCAGGATAAAATTCATCTAAACCTCCTAAAATTCATAGAAAAATATTCTAAGAGGTTTGGTACCCTTGGTTTGACCATCTGAACCTATTTTGACCTAGAATAAAGTTTCAGACGGGATTTTACCTTAATTTGGGCTTCTGTGCAAATTGCCAGCTAAACATGGTCAAAACTAAAATCAGTGCACACCATTAGATTCCTTGGGTCCGAATTAGGTTAGCACAAAAATTTGGACCCAACCAGAGTCTATCTTGACTTAGTTTGTAATTCAATCCTTAAGATCTCTGCTTTTCACCATTAACCCCCTAACTTTCGAATTTATTGCGTTTGCCCCCTAGGTTTCTCATTTTCTTCACATCCAGGTCCTTGGCACCATTGTTGGGTAAAATCCTACACATCCAACCATTGACTAATTGGAAATCTCATCAAATCACCTCCAAATCCCACCAAATTTGGTTGGATTGGAGTTCAGACCTTGAAGAATCATGTGAACACAATTCAAGATGCGAATCTTGAACAGAAAGACTCCAGAGAGTTTGTGAAAATGTGGAAATTTCCTATTCCGAAAATTGACTTGAGTGCACCTAATTTGCTATTTGGAGCTCAAAACCAAGCTTATAAAAGCTCCTAAGAATCCCAGCATTTGAGTCAGTCGATTCTAGGCTGGTTCTGACCTTCCTCTCTCCTCGCTGGCCAAGAACTTCGTCGACTCTGGCAAGCACCCCTTCCTCCTTCCTCAGGCCAGCCCATGGTCAAATTGACTAGCCCAATATCATCCTTTCCTTTGTCCACTCCTTTCTTACCATCGTAAGGGCATCTACCTCCTCTATCGCCACCGTTATCTCCCACGGGAGCCTTCATCTCCTCCGGCATCAGCCAATCAAAGTCGACATGGATCTCCTTTCCCCTTTGTTTGTAACTAGCTCAATCTCTCCCTCTCTAGACCTTTCTTAGCTCCTTATCTTCCTAATTCAACCACCGAATCACCTCCTTCCCTTCTGTCTTCTCCTCAGCCGACGATGCCTCCGACGAAGCCACTCGCTACTACACTCCACCATACGCTACACTACCACCACCAGAAGCTTCCCTATCCACCAAAGACCAAAAGCCCTCTCTTAATTCAAAGCTTCATCCACTCTACACCCCCGTCAACAAAACCCACAACCAATGGTCATCTTCAACTTCATCCGACCACATCCAACCACGAAACACCTTGATATCACCACCGTCACCCTCCTCGCCTCACGGTGACGCTCAGGAGCCTTCTAATTTGGGCTTGAAGCCCATATTTTGCCTTTTCAGGTGTCGCACAAGCTCTGCCTTCCATCGTAGTTGACCGCCATGTCTCTGTCGCTATCACCGCCACTACCACGTCCATCAGAAGCGGCTCAACAACACGAAGCTCTCTAGGGCCTCAATTGGATAGCAACAGCAAGAATAGCATCTTGATTTGAGCCCTTTCCATCTGCTGCAGCGTGAAGGAAACGAAGGAGAAGAGGGCATGCTTTAGTCCCACATCATGTGGGAATACGTTGGAAAAAGCATATAAGAGGAAAAAGAGAAGAGGGCTTACTGCCTCTCGCAGGGGGTGAGGTCCTCGTACTGCACTCTCTCTCACTCCATGCTCACCATTCACCCTGGGTGAGCCTAGACTCGACCCAATAACCTGGTTAGCGACCCACTGCCTGCAGGTCTGGACCTAACCGGATCTGATTACCTGATTAGGAGCCCGATTAGAGAGGAAAATCTGAGGTGGGTAGGGGTAGATTTTGCACCTCGGGATGCGTGCCTTGTATACCATACACCTAGCATTTTTAGGCTTGGCACCCTTGTGTGTCTGCTGTGTTACGGCCTTGTGCCTATTCTGAGGCTTGGTGATACTTAAGGCATCTAAAGTGCCTTACCGACGTTTGGTGCTTGGCTTTGGCTTGGAACTCTGATCACTGTAGACTTATTGACGAGCGTACTTAATTCAAGACACTGTGGAGAAATTTGATTTTCCTGAAACATGAGATATATGCTTAGTTTGGGGATATCATTGGTGATTTAAATCACCATTTTATAGTTCTTTCTTATTCTTTTTATCTCCTTATTTCTTGAGATACGAATTGTGCCATTATTGAATATATTCTAATTATTATTTCTCATTGCATATCTATATTATTGTGCTCATTATTTCTATATTGCAATTAGTGTTGTGAATTCCAATTTGCTCCTTGCAAATGACCTCGGACTCACTTGTGTTTTCAAGTTTATAAATTTAAGTGTTGTTGCGATTTTCGTCACATACTCTACAACGCACCAATGTCCTAAAACGATGATTTTCACCCACAATAGATATGGAGTCGAAATTCGATGCGACACCCCATATTTCTTCAACAGAGACTAGAAGTGCACATTCATGAAGTGGGACCCACCATCGCTGATGATGGCCTTAGGAATCCCAAATCTAGAAAAGATGTTCTCCTAAATGGAGCGAAGAACAACTTTTTGATCATTTGTTCTCGTGGAGATGGCTTCGTCCATTTAGAGACATAATCAATAGCAAGTAAGATGTACTCGAAGCCATTGGATTTGGGAAAAGGTCCCATAAAATCAATCCCCCAGATGTTAAAGATTTCTCACACAATGATCGAATTTAAGAGATCATATCGCATGGGCCCATGTTGCCAAGGGTCTGGCACCGAGCACATGCCCTATAATAAGCTTGTGCATCTTTGAACAGTGTGGGACTAAAGAACCAACACTCGAGGATCTTCGCTGCAGTTTTATGCCCAGAGAAATGGCCACCGCAGGCTTGGTCGTGACAGAAAGATTTAACATTATTGACCTCATCATTAGAAATGTACCTTCTAATTACTTGGTCATTGCTAATGAGGAATAAATAGGAATCTTCCCAGAAATAATACTTGGCATCGGAAATCAGCTTGTCACGTCTAGTCTTGGCCCAATCAGGTAGGACTTTCCTAGTGACCAAGTAGTTCACGATCTCAGCGAACTAGGGAAGTCCATTAATGAGCAAAAGATGTTCATCCGGAAAGTGCTCGGTAATAGGTCTGAATGGGTCAATGATCGAAGAAGGAAGATGGGATAAATGATGAGCAACTACATTCTATTTTCTCGCCTTATTGCATATCTCAAGGTCAAATTTTTGCAAGAGAAAGATCCACCTACTTGGCCTCGGTTTAGTGTCCTTCTTCGCAAGTAAGTGCCTCACAACAGTGTGATCCAAGTAGATGATGACATGGGATCTCAAGAGGTATGATCTGAATTTTTCCAGACCAAATACTACGCCAGCAGCTCTCTCTATCTCTCTCTCTTTGTAATCATATAATTACACTGAGCCTCGTCCAGTGTCTTGCTGGCATAATATATTACCACCGTTTCCCATCGATCTTTTGCCCAAGTATCGCTCCTATACATAGTCAGACGCATCGCACATGATCTCAAATGGCTGAGACTAGTCAAGAGATTGTAGGATTGGAGCTTGGGTTACTTGGTCATGCAAGATTTCGAATGCACGAACACACTCACTTGTCATCTCGAAGGGAGTGTCCTTTGAGAGAAGATTAATCAAGGGGCGTGCAATTTTTGAGAAATCAGATATAAAACGTTGATAAAAATCGAGGTGCCCCAGAAACAATTGAATGTCTTTGACCAAGGAAGGCACACAAAGTTTGGAAATATGATTCATCTTTGCTCGATCAACTTGGATACCTTTCTCAGATACAAGGTGTCCAAATACAATGCCCTCAGGAACCATGAAATGGCTCTTTTCCCGGAAGAGAACCGGGTTTACCTTAATGCATCGTTGGAGGATCTAAACCAAGTGTAAAAGGCAATCATCGAATGTCTGACCGAATATTGAGAAGTCGTCCATGAAGACTTCAAGGTATTTACCTACCATATCGAAAAATATGGCTAGCATGCATCGTTGAAAGGTGGCAAGTGCATTGCATAGCCCGAATGGCATTCTACGGAACGCATACGTCCCGTAGGGGCAGGTAAAGGTGGCCTTCTCCTGATCTTCAGGATGAATTGCCACTTGGTTGAATCCAGAGTACCCATCCAAAAAGTAGAAAAATCGATTCCCCGCCATCTTTCCAAGGATCTAGTCAATAAACGAGAGAGGGAAATGGTCTTTCTTCATGGAGGTGTTCAATTTCCGAGAGTCTATGCAAACTCTCCACAAATTTGCAATTTGAGTTGGGATGGTTTCTCCAGATTCAGTACGGACAACCTGAATGGGACTCACCCAACAGCCATCAGAGATGGGGTAGATGATTCCCGCATCGAGCCACTTGATGATATCCTTTTTCACGACCTCCAAGAGACTCAGGTTAAGTCTTCTCTACATCTCGCGAGAAGGTCATGAGCCCTCTTCAACGTAAATACGATGAGTGCAATAGGAGGGACTTATTCCAGTCAAGTCATCTTGAGTCCAACCAATGGCTCTACGTTGTTGCTAGAGAATAGCAATCAGCTTCGTTTCCTAATCAGGAGTAAGTCGAGAATTGATAATCACTGAAAAGGTCTTATTTGAACCCCAAAACACATACTTCAAATGGTCCAGGAGTGGTTTCAACTCCAGAATCAGGTTATTAGCAGCATACGGGAGTTCAGGGTTGGCCTCAGTAGACAAGGTGAAAGCTAGGTATAGGTCTAAATCAGATTCAAGCTCCCTAATCTATGGGTTAAGATTGTCTTGTGGTCGAGGTCCTTGGGAAATTGGGTTCACCTCAAGAATCGGATCCCCAACCAAAGACCCTATATCACATACTTCCTAAATTGCCCCACAACTTATTCCTTTCTGGGCCTTAAAAATATCAGTCCTTAATGTCTTATCCCCAAATTTTAATTCGATCTATCCCTCTTCACAGTTGATATTTGCCTTAGCAATCGCTAGGAACGGTCTCTCCAAGATGATTGGCGTATCTTTCAGATTCTCAGGAGTATCCATGTCTAACATGATGAAATCCATTGGGAAATAGACATCTCTCACCCTAACTAGTATGTCCTCGAGAATTCCTATTGGTGACTTAATTGATCTGTCAACCAATTGCAGAGTCACCTCAATCGGTTTAAGCTTAGTTTCCTTAAAGTGGTCTAGTAGGGAGGTGGGAATCAGGTTTATAGATGATCCTAAATCAAATAAAGCTCGATCAAACTCTAGGTTTCCTATCTTGCAAAATCTTTACGCATGAAATCGATGTTTTAAAATACTTTGCTGTAGTATAGTCGAAATTACACGAAAACAAATACAATTTATACTTAAATTTAAAAGTCCAAGGTCGTTCACTGGGAGAAAGTATTGCAATTAATCTCAAGATCACAATATAACCATAAAGATGAGCAATTTATAATAAAAATCCATGCAAGAATGATATATATATATGAGAATTAGTAGCAATGTGCAAAAATAATAGGGTAAAATGGTGATTTAAATCATCAATTACCTTTATACAATAATACCAAATAAGTGCATGGTATGAACCAAATAATTCCATGTAAGGTAAGTAAGCAGTATAGCATCAGAAGCACAGATTGGTGGAATTAGACGTCGGATGCTCAAATCAAACGACTTAAATGTCGCCTTCTATAGTGCTCTATATAGAGCCATTCTTCTTCTTCAGCTCTTCCCCTTCCTTCTCTCTTCTTCTTCAACTCTTCCTCAAGTTACGCACAGAGGCAAAGGCCTCTTCTCTACAAGTGTTAGAGAGTTAGAGAGCAAGGAAAACCCCCCTCTCTATCTTTCTCTTCTCTCTTAGAAACCTGCTTAATCGGATCTCTAATTGGGTAAGCAGGCTGGTAACTGGATCCTAGCCAGACCCGCATGGCGTGACTGCGAGTGAGGCATGTGTTAGGCGTGCATGGGGACTTCACCCCCGTGTCTTGGATAAGGGGTCAGGGACACAAATACAATTTATTACGTGCTCGGGCTTCAGTGACTTCCGAGGTGGGACTAAAGTCCCCGCCTCCTTTGCGTGTAGCAGCAGTTAGCAGGTGTTGTTCAATTGGAGTCCTTGGAGTGGTTAATGCTCCCAATTGACCACCTAGGGAGATGCTTGAGCCGATTCTGCTTCTCCTGGAGCGAATGCTTGGAGCGAACACTGCAAGAACACGCTTCGAGCTTGCTCGAAGTAGCTTCAGTAATGGCGATGTAGCCCTTTGAACTTGAAAATATGAAAAAGGCCTCTCAGCCACGTGAGAATAGTTCAGAATCTCCGTTGTGTAATGGCGAGTGTGATGGTGTGCGTGGAGTGGCGAGAGGGCGAGCGGAAAGGTCTGACGACCTCAGGACAGTGGTGCGAAGGAGGTGTTGTCCAATGAGGTGAACGAGCGATCAAAGATCCAAATTTCTTTAGGGCTTTTGATCAGGGGAGCAAGGCGACGCTCGCTGACTTGGTGGCGAGCAAATTGGAGATGTCTAGCGATCTCTAGGTCTCGCCAGAGGTATGCTGGCGAGGTTGAAGACGAAGGCGTGAAGGGCACATGAAGGGTCGAATTGGAGTAGCGGTGATATTGTGGTGATCAGTGGCTGAAGGAGTATCGATTGAGGTAGAAGTCAGACAAAGGGGAGCGGAGATGGCATCGGGTTTGGTATGGCCAGCACCGGAGACGAAGGTGCATCGGAGGTGGATAACGACGACAACAGAGGGATAGAGAGCACCTCACCGGTATTGCGAGGTGCGGAAAGACGTGGGGAAGGAGAATCGACCGCCTATTGTACGTGGAAGCTAGTGAAGAGGTCGGAGGTGGAGAGTCGCTAAAGCGAGGTGGAGCGAGTCGGAGGTTGGAGGACGAAGAGGGATTTTTAGCTCTATTTCTCGCTAAGAAGGTGAGGAATGTCATGGGAGGTCTTTTATAGGACTTAGGAGAGCTTGGAGAACAAGAAACAAGCTCCATAGCTTGCTTGGGATTCAAGAAGAGCCCCACTGATTTCGTGGGTTCGTATGCATGAATCAGAAAGAGTTGGGAGTCAAAATTAATCCTAATAGGTTTCCCTAGGTGTGAACATCAATCCTACCAAATTTGGTAGAATTTGATTGAAGTTTGAGTAGGATTTCAATTGGTCAAAGCTCGCCTGGAGGTTGGCTGACCTCCAATGGAGGAAAGGACTAATTTGCAATGAAGATGAAGAAGTTAGGGGGTATTTTGCAAAGAATTCAAAAGTTGAGGGGCTATTTGAGAGAATAAGAGTTAGACTGGACCAAAATCCAAACTAGATCAGGATGATCTCAGATTGGGCTCAAATTTTGGTGCAAACCTAATTTGGACCCAAGGAATCTGATGCTGAAGTTTGAGTTTAGTTTTGGACAAATATTGATTAGATAATTTATGCAAAAACCTAAATTAGGTCAATTGTCTATCTGAGGCTGTGTTTTAGGTCAAATTGGGTTCAGATGGTCAAATCAAAGGTACCAAACCTTAGAGAATATTTTTCTATAATTTTTAGAAGGTTTAGATGAATTCTATCATGACCAAAACCTCAGTTAAATAAGTGAGTCTATTTTTAGGGTTTCAGATGTCAGTTAATTCTTGAAATGCATGAAAAACTCATTTTGTTCTGCATGGACCCACTTATTAGACATTAATAAGCAAATGACCTTTAATAAAGCCTTGAAATACCTTGTGGTTAATCTGTATTTGTAGAATGCTGTAAATTTTGCAGAAATAACCTTGTATTCTTCTCTTCTTTTCAAAATAGGATAATAAGCCCTTAGAACCTTCTGATGGATATGTAGTAGCATTTATCAATCGTTTTAAACCAAATTGAGCTAGTTATGGCTCATGATGGTGTTCCCATCAGGTGCCAGGATCCTTCACTTTCTGCAAGAGTTTACTCAAGATTATAGAACTAGCTTACTCTGACAACACAATTGGACTCCCGTCTTTATTTCACGACTTACGCTTCCATGTACATAAATCCTTCAGAAATCTCACATAAGTCAGTATGTGGCGGATCACATCCATCAAGGGAATGTTTATTTGGACTTGCTCAAAGAGCTTGACCAAGTCCTCCTCAGGTGCTATGGGTTTGGATTTCCTATTTCCTTTGGTCAAGGCCTCAGGAAATGAATCTTTAGGTTTCTCCAGGATTGATTCAGGCTCTAGGTCAGGGGTAGGTTTGTCCTTGATATCCATCTTGGACTTAGGTTTTGAACTACTCGGACCAGATTGACTAGGATAAGGTGGGTTCTAAGTAGTTTTGCTACTACAAGTAGTGACAAAGTTTAGGTGTACCTGGTTTGGATTTAGAGTTGTCAGGATAGGGGTTGCTACTAGTATCCCGTGTATGAAGTAGACGCCTTCGACCCTTCAGGTGGAGGTGTAGAAGGAGCCTGATAGATCTAATGTGCTTGGCTTTGATTTGGGTTCACAACGTGCCTCTAGTTCGGCATGTTGTTCGAGTTCGGCAAAGGTTGGGAGGTAAGTGCACCAAGTTGGCGAGTCCCAGCCATCTGTGTGAGTTGGTTACCAACCTCTATAATCTCTGCATTGTGCTGCTTTTGCATGGCAACATTTGTCTTCTGCATATCAACCAAGGCCTGTAGAATCATGCTCATCTGATCTTCCTTGCTAAGCCTAGTTTGTAAGTTTGGGTTGGGCTTAGGATGTGTGGGTTGATATGGTCGTGGATTTTGTGGTCAGGGTTAGAATTGAGGTTTGGAGTTCTGATATTCCCCGACCAGGAGAAATTTAGATGATTACACCATCCAGGGTTGTATGAGTTAGAGAATGGATCATTCTGGATGGCGTGGATCTCCTCGTAGGGTTGGGTAGCTCCAGAGTAATCAGGATATAGGGGTTCAAAGATCCCCCAACTAGAGTGGGAAGGTTCAGAGTTCCCTCTGAAATCTAGATTAGATGGGGGTGGATAAGCACCCATCCCTAGATATGAGTGGTGGCGAACATTATGCACAACCTCCCTCCCTGTTGGCAGATGTACATATGTGCTTTGTTGAGAAGAAGTGGCTCTTTGAAGTTGGCGAGTCAAATCGTCCAACTTCTTCTTGATGATAGAGACCTTATCCAATCGACTAGCCACTAACTCTAGATCAACATATGTGGATAAGTCTCATGTTTTGTCCGTCCCTTGTGTGTTTGTCAATGCACAAGTAGTTGTCCGGTTGAACATACCAGAGACTCATTATTTATGAAGTTCTCGCACATGTTCTCAAAAATCTCCCAAACGGTGTCTTCATCTTTACCCATGAAATTACTTCCACAAGCTGCATTGATAAATAATTTGATGTCCTCATGGAGTCCCCGGAAAAAAGATTGGACCTGTTTGTTGGTGCAAAAGCACCTCGATCGTTGATTTTGATGATAACAAAACACTTGTTATTTAACATTTGCATTTGAGTTTATGAGTTTCAGGATAAATGCAAATGGACAAAAGTGTGAAGGAGCTCAAGCTCGCATCCATGGCAAATTGGAGGAGCTTGATGGAGGAGAAAGAGCTTTGCGTGGAGTGAAAGCATGAAAAATAGGAAGAATATGATAGACATTTTGTTCTATGTATTTTGATCTTGTCGTTATGTTCTTTTATTTCTTAGATGGCTGTTAAAGAACCCCAAAGTATCATACCATAGTCTCAGGATCACTTATACAACTCTAGGATACTTAGACATATTTAGAAAATCAATGTAGAAACCGAACAACCAGATCAGACATCCAATCTTGACATTAGACGTCTGATCTTGTACTTTAAGACGTCTGACTGTTTTATCAAATGTCCAAAACACTTATCTTGGAAATCCAATCTCTATCTACCACTTTCAGACATCCAGCTCATAGTCCAGATATCTGAGGACCATGCCAGACGTCCAACTAGAGGATCGTTGGTTTATCAAGCTTGATCTTAGAGGATCAACTGCTAATCTGATTTACATCTACTTTCAAACATCCGTAGAGCATCCCAGATGTCTGATAAATAGACGCTAGGCTAAGATCTGACCCAAATCACTTTTGTCAAACCTCATAGATGTTTGAGCCACGAGAAATCAATTCCCGCAGAGAATCCTCTTTCTAGACGTCCAGACTTATTATCAGACGTCCGACCTATCGTCTGTGCAACAAAACTCTAGATCCTTGTTTTGATCTTGTGAAAACAGGAAGCAAGCCATAATTTGATTAGACGTCAGATTTGTATCCCATACATCTTAAAAATGAATCTTAAACGTCTGTCTTGATCCAACCTCTTGCAGAAGTCAATCCTTCTAAGATCAGACAACTGAACCACAGATCAGATGATGACCCAGACGTTTGACCCTAAAACTAGACATTTGAAAATCCTGTCAAAATCATAAATGACCCTGATTTCGATGGGATTTTGGACCACACTCTTGAGCCTTGTTCCCAATGGCTACAAGAGGCTTCCAAGGCCTTCTTATGACCTCTATAAATAAAGGAGAACACTTCCTAAGAAACATACACCAAAGCAATACTTCTTCCACTCATATTGTGTCAAAGAGAAGAGAGAATCAAGGAAAGTCACCCTACTCTCCAATCTTCTAAGCATACAACCGAGAGCACCCCTTTAGCTGCACAACCACTCTCCCATCTCCGCACATTCGAGAGCATCTTCGTGCCGTGCGTGGTTCACACACTCCGACTTCCATCTAAGAAAAGTGTCTGTTGCCTATAGGAGCTAGTTAAATTTATACATATTTGGGCTCTATAGGATTGTTGCAATTTTCTTTTGTAGTTGGGCATTCGCTTTGTGAATTTCCGTCTCCTTCGAGAGACAAAATACTCCTCGTGAAGAGGAGAGGATTTGAGGTTTGCTACCATCATTCAAAGTAGTGTGGTTGTATTGAGGTTGAGTCACCTTCATTTAAGTGACTCGAATAGTGGATTTGATCGACTTGGTCAATCAGAAAATCCTAAACGAGTGGTTTAGGTGGTAGTTTTCACCTGGGTTTAGGTTTCCATCTAAAAATACTTGTGTACTTGTGAGATTGTTTATTTCTTCTGATTGTTGAATTATATTTCCACATCTTATTTTTTATACCACAAATCACACCCCCTCCATAGGGAATTTACACAATTCCCATTTAGGAACTCCATGATAAGGGCATTTCCTCATGAGATCCAGAAAGTGATCTCATGCCTCATGAAGAGGTTCTCTTGCATTTTGCATAAAATGCATGATTTGGTGCCTCAGGGCATTAGTGCACCCTACAAGGAAGAATTTCTTGAGAAATTCAGCTTGTAACACCTCCCAAGGGTTGATCAATTGAGTCAGAGACCAATACCAATGGACAAACTTGTCCTTCAATGAGAAGGGGAACACTTTCATGAGCAGGGTGTTCCAGTTCTAAACATTTGGCCCGAGAGTCTGGGACAGATGTTTCAATTCTAGTATATGTTGGAAAGGGTCATCAGAGCCCAATTCATGAAAGTGGAGGATCAATGATGTAAACACATTTACAATACTTAAGATGTCTATTTATGCATGTTCTTAAGTATAGGATTGCATTACATGATATAAATATTGCATAACATGCATCATCTTGCATTTAGAGTAGTTTGAATAAAATGGAGGTTAATTATCTCCTTTTATGTGCTTGGACAGGGCAAACTTTTTATTAGGGCCTCGGATCGAAGATCCAACTGTACAGATGTGATCAGGGCGACGATTGGAGTTCAACGACTCCAAGATTGCCCTAATCAGGCACCTGTAGCATCAGATAGTGACCGGAGAACCCTAGAAGATCAAGAGCCAAGATGGTGTAAATCCACACTTCAAATGACAAATCTGATTGCACGGATGGATTTGGATCGACGATCGCAGCCTAACGACGCAAAAATCGAGTCAATCCAACACCCGTGGCACCATCTACAACATCCAGGAGATGGACGGCCAAGGTGGTGCCACGTGGCACCATCTCGATCGCCCAATCGCCCGCACGCAACCGCTGAAGCCCCCGCAGCCGCCCTTCTAAGACCTTGGATCTTGATCCAACGGCTGTGGACGCATGCTCCTCAAATTATCCGCGCGACACATTCCTTCGCGTAGTGCAGCGGTGGCGAGGCGCTGCGCATTCACAAGACGCAAGTTCGACTCTCGATCTGCGGGTGCGCACGATTAAAGGCGACCGCCTGATCAGCTGCGTGTGGCTCAGATCATCCAATAGCGCCCATGCGCTATTTCACGCGAGGCGAGGACGCGCCATCGAACGCGAGCGGGCGCACAGTGAGGCGGGCGAAGGCGCAGTTTAAGCCGTCCAATCTCGCGATCGGATGGCTGAAATCATCTAGACATGTGGTGAGCGTTAGGCGCGAGCAGGCGAGTGGGCGCACGCGTCCAACGCCCACTACGCCCACGATGGGGCTTTAGCGACGGTTTTATTCATCACTAGAGACCCCTTATTTAATATTTTAAAGATGTAATGACCAATTTGCCCCCACTCCTTGCAACTATAAAAGGAGACCCCCTCCACACGAAATTCTCATCCCTTCCTTCTCTACTCTACCTCTCCAAATCTCAAGAGAAGCTTGTCCCACACCCGGGATGCTCCTCGCGAGATAAAGTCCAAATTTTCGTCCCCGTTCGGAAGTGGATCCCGCAACGACGACGACGCGCTGCCCCGTTCCCGTTCTTCTGCTTCGTCCTCCTTCATCCTACTTCGTTCTCCTTCGTCCAAGCGTCGTCCCGTCCGACTCGTCCTCCAAGCGATTGTCGAGGAGGATAACTTCTCTCTCCCATTCTTCTTTACAGCTTTCTAGTGTAGAATTTTCCTGCTTTCTAGTGTAGCTGATTTCCCGCTTTCTAGTGTAATTCTTATTTGGTTTGATTGTATAAATATTTTGAAATATTGAATGCATGTTTTCTCTCTCTCTTTCTCTCTTTCTATCTCTCTTCCCTTTAGTCTGATAGCTTCATTGTAATCACATCGCCTCGCTTTTCAAAAATTCTAAAAAAAATATAATTGCGAATATAGATCGACGTAGCCTCCCTGTGTTCGACTCGGAATTTCAATTTCGATATAAATTTTATTTGTTGAACATGAATTCTTCGCTTTCAAGCTACAATGACAAGGTTTTAAAACCAGACACATTAGTTTAGCAACTCGTACGTTCAACATTTTGGCGCCATTGCTGGGGAGGCTACGATTTCCGATCTTCTTTTCGCATTTCTTGCACTTTATTGTTTTCTAACTTGCTTTCTCTTGTGTCTATTGTTTTGCAGAGACCTCCATCAGGGAATCATCAAGCGGTAGACTGGAGTAAAGTGCAGTTGAAGACAACTGTAAGTGATTCCCCATTCTTCCCCCCTCCATAGATTTCATTCGCCACATTAAATCCAAATTTCAATTAACCTAGGTGTTTGCATAAATCCTAAGAATAGTTTGGTTGTTTGGATTCTCACTCACATTCATTCCACCCTCATTTATAAAAACAAAAAAAAATAAAAAGATAATCTTGTGGGGTAATTTTCAACAAACACACAACATACACCCACATTCAAGGCACTTAATCTAACTGATTTGTTTCTACTCAACCGAGTTCTGAGCTGTGGAATCGGTACACACAAAGCAACACATAAAAGAGTAGAAATCATTCTAGGTTAACCATCTTTGAGTGTCGAACTTAGTGGTGCATTTGTGGCCAATGGTTTGAGTTGTTTGGCCCACACCACTCTATTTAAAACCAACTCATCAAGTAGCTCCTCCTTAGGGTTTTCAATCTAGGTCTATTCCAGGCACTCCACTTTCTTTCTGGTTTTAAAGGAAAACAATCTTCACCCATGTTTTACAACTTGGTTTGCCTAGAAAATTGCAATCCACCTAATTTGAAACCCTAAAAGCTACTTAAGCAAGATTTGAACATTAAAATTCATGCATCACAAATAATCTTACTTGAAAACCCTGGTTGTGCACACACTTACACAAATCTCAATTAATCATTAAGGGCACAACCCATTTTAAGGGCCCATCACATTCCATAAGCACCACAATCCCAAGCCTTAATAAAATTGAGTAGACGTTGGCCTTAAGGTTTGATTCACTCTTCAGGGCCTAGTCTGAGATTGTTTTTGATTAACCTACTTGTACTGATTAATTTGATGTCTAGCTAGGGGAGTAGCATCAAACGACCGCGGCTGGGGGGTACACTAGGAACCTGAGGCGAAAGCCGAAGGAAGAACCTTCTCCCCAGTCCCTCCTTCTAACTAGTTGGATTAAACAAACATAAGTAGAGTAAATCATTTACAGTCTTAAGGCAGGTTTTGGGAGTCAGTAGATCCTTAGGCTACCCTACTTAAGGATAGCCTTGTTTTGTTGTGCTGCAGGGTCCCTATCCCCAGTCCTTCCAACCTTCTCCTAGTTTATGCTGGGTAGACGGTCATTGAATCCCCAATTGGAAGGACCATTAGAACATTCTAGGAGGCGCAAGTTGGATTTTGGTCAAATTGATCCCATGGCCAACCAACAACCTCCTCTACTTGGAAATCCACAGGAAGAATTTCGAAGGTAGCTGGAACAAATGCAGAGAATGCAGGAATGGTTCCAGAGAATGCAGGGCACTTAGCCCTTGAAGGATTTTTATGATCCTTCAAATTACGGGTAATGTCCCGGCGTCCAGATTCCAGCCGGTGACATAGAAATCAAGCCCCAGGTGTTAAGCCTGATTAAACATTATCATGGGCTTGGCTCCGAAGATTCGTTTCAGCACTTGGAGGATTTGACCACTTTGGTCTAGACCACCAAGGCACGAAACGTAAACGAGGAGCAAATGATCATGAGGCTCTTCCCCCACTCTCTTAGGGATAAGGCCGCGCATTGGTATAGGACAATAGGAAGACCAATTACAACTTGGAATGAGTTGAAATCAACCTTTCTGAAGAAATTCTTCCCAGTCGGATGTACCAATGCTTTGAGACGGGCAATCACTACCTTTACCCAGCGGCCAAGGGAGTAGTTTCATGTGGCCTGGGAGCGATTCCAGGACTTATTGCGGAGGTGTCCACACCATGAGGTGCCAAAATGGCAACTTGTGTAGATCTTCTATCATGAGTTGACTGAGCAACTCAGAAATCATGTGGATGCTTCTTGCAGAGGCAACTTCCTCAATAAAGATGCAGATAGTGCACATGATTTATTTGAGGAAATGAGTGAGATTTCAATTAATCATGCCTCCATGGATACTTTTAACCGGTCCCAGCAGCCCAGATCAAATGTCAATGAAGTCCATGACTCTCATTCATTTGATATGGAATTGATTTGTAACAAACTTGATAAGCTGGACTTGGTTGCTAAAAGAATGGAAGAGTGGATGGCTGGCAATTCTATGAACAACTCTCGATCTACTCAATCCCAAAATTCGGGATTCCATTCCTCACGAGCTCCTTCTGGACGGGAGTTCGTGAATCAACTCGAAGCGGCTCAACCTGTGAGTCAGCATTTTTTGGAACCCCACGGGTTCCAAACTAGGGCCTTTGATCCCAATTTTTCTGATCCTTCCCTTTCTTTCTCTCCATCCTCACCCTATGAGGATGTCTGTGCTGTACAAGAGAATGTTAGATCCAACCCCTACTCGAATGCCTATAATCTAGGTTGGAGAAACCACCCTAACTTCTCTTGGAAAAATCCGGGGCAACAGACACAATTCCGACCTGGCAACTATGCTCCGCAACGACGAATGGGTTAAGATCAAGTATATACTCAGTTGCCTCCGAATCAAGTCAATCAGCCATCTTGGATGCCCGTCAACCCGCAGGGCAGGCTGATTTGAACTGTCAAATGGTAGAGATGCAAGGATCTATGCTCCAGCTCATGCAGCAAATGAAAAACTCGCTGGACAACTTGCAATCTGGGCTCATTGCTAACTCTCGTCAACCCAGATCTCTACCATCCCAACCCGTACCCAACCTGCGAAATATTATGAATTCAGGCAATCAAGCCCATGGGTACGGAAATCAGAGGGACCCACACACACATGCTCAGGTGGTTGAGCAGGGTTCCTCGTCTTCTTCTTCTGCAAATCAACAATTCATGGTCAATCAAGCCCCTCCAATCTTTCCTAACCCTCCCCAGGACCCAAATTCTATCACTTTGAGGAGTGGTAAGAAGACTCAGGATCCACAACCACACTATTATGATCTTTTGAATCCTGAAGAACCTAAGGAGAGAGAGGAGAATCTTGAAGGAGAAATCAAGGCTCAGGAACCTGATTCCAAAGATCTGACTCATGTTCCTTTTCCTGAAGCCTTAACCAAATCAAAGAAGAAGAAGTTAGTTGATAGCAATGAGGAGCTTCTGAATCTATTTAAGAATGTTGAGATCAATATCTCGCTCCTTGATGCTATCAAGCACATACCGGGTTACGCAAAATTTTTAAAGGAATTATGTACACAAAAGCGTAAGTCGAGAGAATCTGTTCCGAGGAAGGTGGTACTCTCCGAGCAAGCTAGTTTTGTTATCCTGCACTACCTCCCTCAGAAAAAGAGAGATCCTGGTGCTCCATTGATTTCTTGCATTATCGGAGATTACACATTTGATAGAGCACTTTTGGATCTAGGTGCATCCATCAACTTAATTCCAACTTCTCTTTACGAGAAGTTTGGGTTAGGTGAACTTCTGCCAACTTCAGCAACGCTATAGTTAGCAGACCGCTCGGTCACAAACCCACGAGGAGTTATTGAAGATGTTATAGTTAAGGTCAAGGATTTCTATTTTCCTATAGATTTCCTTGTCCTTGACATGGATGTACCTGATAATCTGAGGAACATGCCCATCATTCTGGGGTGTTCGTTCCTGCCTACCGCTAAGGCCAACATTAATTGTGAAAGCGTTAGCATGGAAATCGCCTTTGGGGACCAACGAATGAAATTGGATATTTTTAAGGCAATCAATAAATTTGAGGATTATGAAGTTATTGAGGAACTTGATGAGGATAATGATAATATTGAAACTTGTTTAACAGTTTCTTCAATCGAAAGTTCCTCTTTGGATGATGAATTTGACCCGCAACCCTCTATGGCTGACCTGACATCTTCGGACGAGGTTATTGATTTTGTTCACTCACAACCTCTTCCTCTTGTTGAATCTTCAGCATCTACCCTACCATCAATCATCAAACCGCCCCAGCTTGAATTGAAGCCATTGCCTGAGAATTTTAAATATCAATTTTTAGGACCTTAGAATATGCTCCCTGTGATTATCAGTGCTAAATTGACAAAGGAGCAAGAGAGTAAATTGATCAAGGTCCTAAAGGAACATAAGGAGGCAATTGGTTGGACCATTCATGACCTTAGGGGGATCGAGCCATCTTACTGTAATCATAGAATATTTTTGAAAGATGGATCCTGCCCTTCTCACCTGATGCAAAGGGGATTGAATCCAAATATGCGAGAAGTGGTCAAAAAGGAAATTATCAAGTGGCTCGAGGCAGGAATTATTTATCCAATCTCAGATAGTCCCTGGGTAAGTCCTGTACAGATTGTTCTGAAGAAAGCCGGGATTACTGTTGTGACTAACGAGAGAGGAGAATCTGTCACAACTCATTCAGTTTCCTCTTGGAGAGTTTGTATTGATTACAGGAAGCTGAACACAACCACTAAAAATGATCATTTTCCCCTACCCTTCATTGATCAAATCTTGGAAAAATTAGCCGGGCAGAAGTACTTCTGTTTTCTTGATGGCTACTCGGGATACAACCAAGTTCCTATCCATCCCGAGGATCAGGAAAAACTACTTTCACCTGTCCCTACGGAACCTTTGCTTTTCGTAGGATGCCTTTCGGGTTATGTAATGCACCTGTGACTTTTCAAAGGTGTATGCTAGCCATATTTTCTGACATGGTGGGAGAGTTTATGGAAGTCTTCATGGATGATTTCTCTATTTTCGGAGAATCATTTGACTCTTGTTTGGCTAATTTGGAAATGATTCTTAAGCGATATATCAAAACACGATTGGTCCTTAGCTGGGAAAAGAGTCATTTCATGACCCAAGAAGGCATCATTTTGGGTCATGTAATCTCTGAATGGGGAATTGAAGTGAATAAAGCTAAGGTTGATGCTATCGCCAAACTTCCTCCTCCCACATCTGTTAAACAAATTCGATCATTTCTTGGTCATGTGAGATTTTATCGAAGATTCATCAAGGATTTCTCAAAGGTTGCTCGTCCTTTGAGCAATCTTATTGCCAAAGAAACACAGTTTGTTTTTGACGAATCATGCCGAAAGGCATTTGATTTCTTGAAAATGGCAGTCACCTGTGCTCCAGTTTTGCAACCACCAATTTGGATAGCCCCTTTTGAGATCATGACAGACGCTTCTGATTACGCGGTCAGGGCTGTCTTGGGTCAGAAAATTGATCGAAAGCCCTCTGTCATCTACTACGCTAGTAAAACTCTGGATGAAGCCCAGAGGAATTACACTGTTACTGAAAAGGAATTACTAGCTGTAGTGTTTGCTTTGGAAAAATTCAGGGCTTATCTCTTAGGGTCTCATGTTATCATCTATACCGACCACTCGGCCTTGAGACATCTCTTGGCCAAAAAGGATGCTAAACCCCGGCTTATTCGTTGGATTCTTCTTCTTCAAGAATTTGATCTTGAAATCAAGGATAAAACTGGGGTACAAAATGTGGTAGCGGATCATTTGTCGAGACTCCTAGGTGATTCTCCTTGTCCGGACATTCCGATTACTGACACTTTTCTAGATGAAACTATTCTTACAGTATTAGGTGTCCACACCCCATGGTTTGCTGACATTGTTAACTATTTGGCCGTTGGTCAAATCCCCCAGGATTGGACCAAGCAACAACGGGATAGACTCAAATCTAAGGCCAAATACTATTTCTGGGAGGACCCTAAACTGTATCGCATTGGCTCTGATCAGATTATTCGCTGATGCATACCGAAGAATGAATTCAACAGTATACTCGAGTTCTGCCATGCATCTGGGTGTGGTGGACATTTCTCCAGGAAAAAGACGGCTGCAAAAATCTTGCAATCTGGCTTCTATTGGCCGTCTTTATTCAAGGATGCCTAGGATTTCTCAAGGTCATGTTCTCGATGTCAGGCACTCGGGAGCATAACTAAGAGAGATATGATGCCCCTAAACCCTATTCTTCCTGTCGAAATTTTTGATGTTTGGGGCATCGATTTCATGGGACCCTTTATCCCTTCATTCGGACATTAGTACATTCTTGTTGCTGTTGATTATGTGTCCAAATGGATTGAGGCGATTCCCACTCGAACCAATGACCACAAGGTGGTCATCAATTTTGTCAAGAAAATATCTTCAGTAGGTTCGGGATTCCGAGGGCTATCATCAATGATGGTGGCACTCATTTTACTAATGCCAAATTCCAGAATTTATCGGCCAAATACGGGGTTAATCACCGAATTTCCACACCTTACCATCCCCATACGAATGGACAAGCCGAGATCTCCAATCGAGAGATCAAGAATATTCTGCAGAAAATGGTTAGGCCTGATCGCAAAGATTGGACTCAAAAGCTTGAGGACGCTCTTTGGGCCTACCATACGGCGTATAAAATGCCCATCGGCATGTCTCCATTCCGTTTGGTGTATGGAAAGGCATGCCATCTACCCGTAGAGATTGAACACAGGGCATTCTGGGCAATCAAACAATGCAATTTATATCTGAATTTAGCTGGGAAGACCAGGAAACTCCAACTATCTGAGTTGGAGGAGCTTAGAAATGATTCTTATGAGAATGCCAAGATCTACAAGGCTCGGACCAAAGCTCTACATGATCAACTGATTTCCCGCAAGAGCTTTGAGCCAAACCAGAAGGTCTGGTTATTCGATTCTAAACTTAAGCTCTTTCCTGGCAAACTTAGACTAAATGGAATGGCCCATTCATAATTGACCAGATTTTTCCAAATGGAGCCATTCAAATTTCTGATCCAAAGACGGGTAACACATTTAAAGTCAACGATCAACGTCTGAAGCCTGTTGTTGACCGTATTCTTCCAGAACCCATCTCAGACACAGTTGCTCTAACCATTCTGTGACTTCTTTGGCTGGACTTCGCCTAGCTGACGGCATTAAACTCAGCAGTTGTACATATGACACAAGACTGATACGAGCTTCATATTCAGGTGACATCTTTCATATTCTACCCTTTCTTTCATGTCTCTTTTTCAATGACGACATTGTATCAGCTAGGCATGAGGGGGTGGATTCATTTTTGAATCATTTGGTCAGCTTTGTGAAATTCATGTAAATTATTTTTCTCTTCTTATTTATACATAAAAGAAAAATGAAAATTAGGAAGGATTAGTTGGACATTAGGACTTTTCAATCCTAAGAAATTTTACATTAGGATCTGAATACAAAGACCCTTCAGGTCTTTGGACTTAATTAGCCCGAGTATCCACTAAAATGTGGATTTGTCTTTCGAGTCCTCGCCATCTTAATTCTATTGTAATTGGAATAAATAAGTTTTGGTGATAAGTACACGACTTATCAACCCACCCTCTGATTTGAGGGAATTTTTGAGTTTTAAGCATCTACACACTTTCTTTGCACTGACTCATTGTTCGGCGATTCTAACAGAAATTGGGTAGCTAATGAACCTTCTAGGGTGATATGACTGGCAAGTTATCGTGGGTAACAGCCCATAGGTAGGTTGTCCAGAGCCCAGTCACTGGACCTTTCTCTTTTTGCTGCCTTTAGGTAAATCTTAGACCAGGGAAGCCACCTACTTAAAAAAAAGAAAAAAATTAAAATAAAAGGAGAAAAGAAAAAAAGAAATAAGCCACATTTCGCTGCACGAGTATGGCTGGCAAGTTGTCGGTGGTAACAGCTCATCGACCGGTTGTCCAGAACCCAGCTCAGTAAATGCACTAAAAATTCCCAAAACACTTAGGATGAAGCAGAGAAGTAGAATAAATTGGGGAGATATACACTGGATTCACCCTAGTGTTGACCCCATAAAAAAAATAAAAGTAGGGAAAAAGCTACCGATTGTAAAGATACACCTTTAGGCAGAATTCTTTTTAGGTCACCTAGAGGCGTAGAAATCCAAAGTCCGTTTTAATTGTCGGTCAACAAGTCTATCACATTCACAATAAGATGTTCAAAACCTAGGGTTCTCATCAAATCTTGGGTGAGTTGAATGGCCGTAGAAAGCCACTCTTCCTAAAATTTGAAAATCCAAAAAAATTAGAAAAGAGGAAAAGAGAAAAAAAAAACTTCTTTGAATAAGGAGAGGGCTTGAGGCGGTCTGCATTTTGGCAAATACTCGAGCACTGTTGTGTCTTTGAAAGTTCAGATCTTAAGTAAACAATTTCTTAATGATTGAAAATAACTTATTCCTAAATAATCCAACCTGATTCTTTTATAAATAGCATATAGTTTTTGCTAGGGACTAGAAAAAGATAGGCATGGGGGTATCATGTAAACACATTTACAATACTTAAGATGTCTATTTATGCATGTTCTTAAGCATAGGATTGCATTGCATGATATAAATATTGCATAACATGCATCATCTTTCATTTAGAGTAGTTTGAATAAAATGGAGGTTAATTGTCTCCTTTTATGTGCTTGGACAGGGAAAACTTTTGATCAGGGCCTCGGATCGAAGATCCAACCGTACAGATGTCATCAGGGTGACGATTGGAGTTCAACGACTCCAAGATCGCCCTAATCAGGCATCTGTAGCATCAGATAGTGACCGGGGAACCCTAGAAGATCAAGAGCCAAGATGGTGTAAATCCACACTTCAAATGACAAATCCGACTGCACGGATGGATTCGGATCGACGATCAAAGGCTAACGACGCAAAAATCGAGTCAATCCAACACCCGTGGCACCATCTACAACATCCAGAAGATGGACGGCCAAGATGGCTCCATGTGGCGCCATCTCGGCTGCCCAATCGCCTACATGCAACCGCTGAAGTCCCCGCATCCGCCCTTCTCCGCCGTTGGATCTTGAACCAACGGCTGTGGACGCATGCTCCTTAAATCATCCGCGCGACACATTCCTTCGTGTAGCGCAGCGGTCGCGAGGCGCTACGCGTTCACAAGACGCGGGTTCGACTCGCGATCTGCGAGCACACGCGATTAAGGCGACCCCCCGATCAGCTGCGGGCGGCTCAGATCATCCAATAGCGCCCACGCGCTATTTCACGCGAGGCGAGGATGCACCATCGAACACGGGCGGGCGCGCAGTAAGGCGAGCGAAGGCGCGATTTAAGCCATCCGATCTCGCGATCGGACGGCTGAAATCATCTGGACATGCGGCGAGTGTTAGGCGCGAGTAGACGAGCAGGCGCGCGCGTCCAACGCCCACTACGTGCACGATGGGGCTTTAGCGACGGTTTTATCCATCACTAAAGACCCCTTATTTAATGTTTTAAAGATGTAATGACCAATTTGCCCCCACTCCTTGCAACTATAAAAGGAGACCCCCTCCACACGAAATTCTCATCCCTTCCTTCTCTTCTCTACCTCTCCAAAGCTCAAGAGAAGCTTGTCCCACACCCGGGATGCACTTCGCGAGATAAAGTCCAAATTTTTGTCCCCATTCGGAAGTGGATCCCGCGATGACAACGACGTGCTTCCCCGTTCCCGTTCTTCTGCTTCGTCCTCCTTCGTCCTACTCCGTTCTCCTTCGTCCAGGCCCCGTCCCATCTGACTCGTCCTCCAAGCGATCGTCGAGAAGGATAACTTCTCTCTCCCATTCTTCTTTACAGCTTTCTAGTGTAGAATTTTCCTGCTTTCTAGTGTAGCTGATTTCCCACTTTCTAGTGTAATTCTTATTTGGTTTGATTGTATAAACATTTTGAAATATTGAATGCATGTTTTCTCTCTCTCTCTTTCTATCTCTCTTCCCTTTAGTCTGATAGCTTCGTTGTAATTACATTGCCTCGCTTTCCAAAAATTCTAAAAAAAATATAATTGCGAATATAGATCGACGTAGACTCCTTGTGTTCAACCCAGAATTTCAATTTCGATGTAAATTTTATTTGTTGAACACGAATTCTTCGCTTTCAAGCTGCAACGACAAGGTTTTAAAACCAAACACGTTAGCGTAGCAACTCGTACGTTCAACAATCAAGTTGATAATATTCGGCTTCAACCCTATATCAGGTCCCCTAGCTAAAATCTGCACCCTGGGTTCGATAGCCACAGCTGTGGGATTATAGTGATCTCGCATCTGTGGATGGGGTCGGGGGTTGGCCAGTGCATGAATTTGGTCGGTGAGAGTCTGCAACTGAACCTGCAAGTGTTGAATATCACCCCCTTCTTGTTTTGAATTCTTCATGGAAGTAGCTGATGGAGAACCAAGATCAGATGTAGATGGATCAGAAAAGATATCAAATAGATTAGAAGGACACCCAAATAAGTAGGTCAGGGTCCGACCTCGACGGGTGTATCTTGTTAATGGAGGTGATGAGAACCTCATCATAACCCTAACTAGTTTACCTTGGTCTAATAAAATGAACAAAAACTCCTACATAACCTAAAGGAAGGCCTAATTCAAGGAATTACTAATCTGAGAAGAAAATATGAAACGAGGGGTAAAACTGTAATTTTACCATTGTAGTGCATCAACGGGATTTCTAATGGTCTAGACATAAGTCAATTGAAATTAATAAGATAAAAAGTGGGATGGTTTGGTCAAAAAAGGGTTATGGCGAAATTTAGGAATTAAATGACATTTTGTAGCCATAAAACAAACCTACTTTAATTCACAAGGTTCCAGGCACGATAAAAATCAACCAAATCATCTAAAATTCATGTAAAAATATCCCCTAGGGTTTAGAATCTTTAATTTGGCCTTTGGAACCTGTTCTGACCTAAATTGAGGTCCATACCCAATTTTTGACCTAATTTGGGTTTTTATGCAAAATGTCTGGTCAAACATGGTCAAACCTAAAATCCAACTTCACCATCAGATTTCTTAAGTCAAAATTAGGTTTATACCAAAATTTGGACCTAAGGGAAGGTCATCTTGACCCACTTTGCAATTTGGCCCTTAAAATTACTTCTAACCCTTAACTTTTTGAAACTCTTGCGATTACCCCCTCAACTTTCTCATCTTCTTCTTCACTTCGGTCCCTCTGCCATCTGCAGTAGAGGCCATACCTCCAGCGACTTCGCGCGGAGGTTTGCGCCCCACCTGCATAGGGAGCCACCCTCAGACTTGAAAGGGGAGCTCCCTACGGAGCCCCCTACCGCATGGGCTGCTCCCCATGCCTTGAAACCCACCATACCTCTCGTGTGAACATGCGAGAGGTATGGGTATCTGACCGGCCTTACCTCCAACGTGGCCTCTCCACCGCCCTTGCGTGTTTCCTGCCCTGCCTTTGCCTATTTAAGGAAGGGCAGACCACACCGCTTCCTCCAAGCTTAATTTCGCCTGAGATCCCCCTCCAATTCGTCTCCTCCCAACTCTGGCTGACTGCCCAGAGCTTTCGAAAATTCTTCCTCCCTCTCTCATTTCTCTTTCTCCTTACTAGCGGTAGAGCTAGCTCCGCCCTCCTCCGCCATGTCGCACCGTACCAACGCACGCCCTCTGACCCCCTACCTCGTCGCTGTCTTCTTCCCCTTGGCACCTTCGTCTCCGGCGACGGCAGGCACCAGCCTCTCACCATCCGCCTTCCCCCTTCACTCTGGACTTGATAGATAAGTTTCCCTCACTCCCCTCTTCATTTCCCTTCTTATAATTTGCACTCTCGACCTCTCGACACCATAGACCACCATCACCCTCTCCACCTCCGACCACCAACTCCGGCGAGGTCGCACCAACTCCACAGGCTGTTCCGCTCCTTACCGACTGGTCCCTAAGCTTCACCACCTCCCACTGATCACCTTTCGCCCTTCCATTGACCGCACCACCCACTGGAACCTCCCCCCGAACACACCCACCTGCACGCACACAGTGTGCCCTAGGCACACACGCACAGGCACCCTCACGACACTCCAACCACCGGGCCACCTTCACCATGCCTCGGCGAAGCCTCCTAAGCTTTCTGACGTGGCCACGAGGTTGTTTGCATGAATGCAGGTTTGGAGGGTCGCCACCATTAACACAAGCAGGAGCTTGCTTGCAAGCTCTCTCCAGATCTGCCCACTCCAAGCCAGTAGTCCCAAATTGCGCGAACTTCCCTCGCGCATAGCTCCATGCGGCCAATTGGCCTCAAAGGCAGAAGCATATACTGCAATCAGCTAAAGACCCCTGCTGCGGATGCACGCGAACGAAGGTGGGACATTTAGTCCCACCTCGGAAGCTACTGAATGAGAGGGGGCGCTTAAATTGAAAAAGTGTCAGGGGCATACCGCCTCCTGACACGGGGTGAGGTCCCCTCGCCCACTCACCCCCTCGTCCACGCTCACTCCTCCGTGGACCTGGCTGACCTGACTCGATAACCCTGCACACCTCGCCCACCACTGCACGCCGGTGGGCCTAGTCACGGGTGCGCCAACCCGACTCGTATACCCGAGCAGACTCTGGGAGAGCAAACCAAAGAGAGAAATAGAGAGAGAGAAACGCGGGAAGGGTAGGGTTAGGTTTTTCTTAACCGTGCATGTGCAAGGAAGAAGAAGTAAAAGAAGAAGAAGAAGAAGAAGAGAAAGAGGAAGAGGAAGAGGCCGACTGAAGAAGAGGAAGAGGCTGAGGACTTAGCCGCATCAAGGAAGAAGGAGCAGGAGCTGAAGAAGAAGAAGGTAGAGGAAGAAGCACAGTGCAGAAGGAAAGGAAGAAAAAGAAGAAGGAAGAAGAAGGAGCTGAAGAACAAGAAAGAACCGAAGAGGAAGAGAAGAAAAGAGAAAGAGGGAGTTGCAGCAAAGAGGAAAGAAAAGGAAGAGAAGAAGAAGAAGAAGCCAAGGAGAAGAAGCAGCCAAAGTCAGGGCAGCATCAGCCAAAGAGAAGAAAGGAAGAAGAAGAAGAGGACATGCACTGTAGCAGTCACCACTTAAGGGGTCTGATTCCTAGAATCAGATGTTCGAAGACAGAGAAAAGAAAAGAGAGAGAGCAAAGAAGGAGAGAAAAGAAGAAAAAGAGAAGAAAAATTCTATTTTCAGTCTCTATATTTTTTGTAAAACAATATAGTATTGTGAATTGTGATTTTTCTGCTTCTAAACTGAATTTTCCCCCTGAGTTCGACCTCGGAATGTTTTCAAATTTCGAGTAATAAATAAATTAAATTGATAAACCATCAATTTTTGGCACCGTTGCCGGGGAGCAACGGCCATTTTAGAAGCTTCAAAATCACAATTTTTGATTTTATACTTACTTAATCTCTCTTTTGTTGTGCTTGTTGTAGGCAAGGAACTCAAGAAAAGACAAGCAGCCGCACAACAACCACACCAGAAAATAGGTAACCTTTTTAACCCTTTCTTTTAAGCCCCTCACAATCTAAAGAGGAAAAACAAAAAGAAAAATCAATCTAGGTTACCTATCTTCCATACTTAGTAATTCACGAAGTTGCCTGATTTCTACTTTCAACACATCTTGACTGCATATCCACTTAAAGTAACTAGGGCTAAAACCTTCTTGATTGAGCCCTAATTACCCATTTCTGAGGCAACTAAATTGGACCAACTAGAGCCAACCTAGGATTACAAGCTAGGGTTCAGAGACACATCTTCTTCTAAGTAGAGAATTAAAAATTCCAAAAGTGTAATTTCCCTACTTGGAGGGGGTGAGATCAGTGTGACGTAAAAAATGCGGAAATAAATATAAAGCAATCTCACAAAAAAAATCAATCGCACAAGTACACAAAGATTTTAGGTGGAAACCCAAACCGGGTGAAAACCACCACCTAACCCTCTCGAGTTAGGATTTTCCGATCAACCTAGTTGATCAAATCCACTAACCGAATCACTTTAAAACGAGGGTGATTCAACCTCAGTACAACCACGCTACAAGTACGAGGGTAGCGTTCCTCAACCCCTTCTCTCCACGAGAAGGATTTTGTCCCACGAAGGAGACGTGAATTCGCAAAGCGAATACCCAACCAAAAGACAAAGGTAAAATAAACAACAAACCTATAGAGCCAACAAAGTAATAAACCTAAGCTTCTATAGGATTTAGGAAACTCCCCTTTGCAAGGAGTGCGTCGAAGATGACGCGGTGCGTGAGCCACGCGACGGCGCAACTTCGCTCTCGTGAACTACGGTGGGAGAGCGGGTGCGCAACAGCTTGATGCTCTCAAGAGAATGGTGCTTGAGCTTGGAGAGCAAAAGCTAGCTAGGACACAAGAGAGTGAAAAGTGTAATACAAATTGTTTCTTGTGTATCTTGGTCTCTCTAGGTGTGTATCTTGTGTATCTTTGTGTTGCAAAGGCTCCCCTCTATTTATAGAGGCCTTAAGAACGCTTTGGAAGGCTTGGAAAAGCTTCCATAGCCGTTGGGTGCAAAGCCCAAGAGAATCAGGCCGAAATCAGGAACAATCATTGTTCTGACAGGCTTATCAGACGTCTAATTCTAGCATCAGACGTCTGGAAGTTCACTATAAGACGTCTGATTCAAAGATCAGACGTCTGATTTTGGGCGGGTCTCTCCCTGACTTGGATCAGATCTAAACAGGGTTTTTACGCAAGTCCATCAGACGACATACCGGACGTCTGGCACTATGTCTGGACGTCTGGAAACCTACTTTTACTGTGGGAATTGATTTCCAAACGTTGCAACGGCTAGAAAATCTCTGAGAAGAGATTTTGGGTCAGCCGAGGCAAAACGGTCATTTATCAGACGTCTGGACAGTCCTATGGACGTCTGATAAGGCTCTAACGGTCATATCTGGAGTGTTTGCGAAGCCAACCAACGGTCCACTAATTGGACGTCTGGCAAAGTCATCAGACGTCTCCTAAGACGTCTGGTCTAAGTTATGGACGTCTGATTTCATCAGACAGAACTAACTATGTCCAGCCTAACAGTTATCAGACGTCTGAAACAACAGTCAGGCGTCTTAAAATACTTTATCAGACGTCTGATTTGGGAATTAGACGTCTGAAAGTGCTGTTTGAACCATATATTGGTTTTCTAAGTATTCTACAGAAAACCTAAGTATCCTAGGGTTGTGCCGGTGTTCCTAGGACTACTGTTAGGGTTCTTTAAGGCTCTTTAACATGAAATATCTAAGGAAATAAAGCGCTACAAAAGAAACGAAAAATACAACAAGTACAAAAGAAGGAAATCTATCCTATTCTTCATTTCCTTCCATCTTCAATCTTTCGCTCCACGTGAACCTCCTCTGTTTTCCGTCAAGCTCCTCCAATCCGTCCTGGATGCGAGCTCGAACTCCGTCTAAACACGTCCACATTTGCAATTGACCTGAAATCTAGGACTCAAATTGCAAATGTTAAATAACACATGTTTTGTTATCATCAAAACAAATGATCATGGTGCTCTAGCACCAACAATCTCCCCCTTTTTGATGATGACAAAACCGTGAATAATAATACATACAAATCCTCCCCCTTTTTGACATTATCAAAAAGGTTTGATTGGTTTTACATTTCATATAACTCTCCCTTAAAACATGCTCTTCTATGAATTTATTTTAACAAAGGTAATGTCCTCCCCCTTTTTGTAACAATGAGATAGCTATTATTTTTCTCCCCCTTACTAAAGGAAATTTAGCTACCTTATATCTCCCCCTCAAAAATTGACAATTAGCTCATTAATTTTAACTCCCCCTATCTAAATGCTTATAAAAAGATAGGGTTAAAAATTTTACCTCACCTACCATGGCCAATAAAATGGCCCGAATGGTGGTGGTGGATGCCACATCGGATGGGGCTCCCATCCGTAGCTTGGAGGCCCGGGCATCGGCGCCGGTCTCCAATCTGGTGGTCGACGTGCGGCGGGTCCGTCGTTTGTTCGCCGTCTCGTCGGTCTTCTTGTTCTCCTCCTTGGTCTACTCCTTGGTTCCCCTAACTTAAGTTGACCAGCCTTGAGCTTGTAGGTCCAGTCCCTTATGTTGTAATTATCCCTAAACCCTACAAAACAAGATTCTAATTCTTTTTTCGGTATCCAAGTGGGCTTGGATCCGGATTTGTTAGAAGGTCTCCTTGATGGAGATCCTTTCTCAACCTTAGGGCTATAAAAATTATCAACTTTGTTGATTAATTTGTTAGAATTTTCCCTAAGACATGCAATTTCTTTTTCTATAGTTTGCATCTTAGTCTTTAAATCATAGATTTCTAACTTTAGACTATCATTTTCCTCAATCAACTTATTATTTTCATTAATGAGGTTATGATTTTCTAATAATAGGTTATCATTTTTAGGACAAGTTTCTAGATCCTTAAGTTTTATTTCTAACCTATCATTTTCATTTTTAAGAAAACTAAGGTTCTTTTTAATGCTTTTATTTTCTATCCTAAGTGATTTACTAATCTCAAAAAGTTCATTAAAAGCTTCTTGAAGATCAAAATTTACCTCATTGTCGCTGTCGCTTCCGCTTTCGTTGTCGCTGTTGGTTCCTCTGGCCATGAAACCAAAGCAAGCGGTTTCTTCTTCTTCTTCTTCCTCCGAGCTTGTCTCCTCATGAGTGCCTTCCAACCTCCTCCATATCTCGTGGGCGGTGGTGCACTCTTTGATTTTCTCGAACTCTTTCGGACTCAATGCGCAATACAGGGCATTCATTGCCTTTGCGTTGAGTGAAAGATCTTGAATCTGCAGCTGCGAGTAGCCTCCTTGGGGTCGCTTCGGGATCTCGTATGGGGTTTCGCAACATCCCCATACCTCGAATTCAGTGGCTTGGAGCCACGTCTTCATCCTCAGCTTCCAGTAGCTGTAGTTGTTCCCGTCAAAGTAGGGCGGACGGGTTGTGGACTGCCCCTCAGAAATCCTACACGCGGAACTGCTTCCCTCCATCGATCTTCTTGCTTGGTTGTTACGCCGAAATAGCAAGACCTGCTCTGATACCAACTGTAATTTCCCTACTTGGAGGGGGTGAGATCAGTGTGACGTAAAAAATGCGGAAATAAATATAAAGCAATCTCACAAAAAAATCAATCACACAAGTACACAAAGATTTTAGGTGGAAACCCAAACCGGGTGAAAACCACCACCTAACCCTCTCGAGTTAGGATTTTCCGATCAACCTAGTTGATCAAATCCACTAACCGAATCACTTTAAAACGAGGGTGATTCAACCTCAGTACAACCACGCTACAAGTACGAGGGTAGCGTTCCTCAACCCCTTCTCTCCACGAGAAGGATTTTGTCCCACGAAGGAGACAGGAATTCGCAAAGCAAATACCCAACCAAAAGACAAAGGTAAAATAAACAACAAACCTATAGAGCCAACAAAGTAATAAACCTAAGCTTCTATAGGATTTAGGAAACTCCCCTTTGCAAGGAGTGCGTCGACGATGACGCGGTGCGTGAGCCACGCGACGGCGCAACTTCGCTCTCGTGAACTACGGCGGGAGAGCGGGTGCGCAACAGCTTGATGCTCTCAAGAGAATGGTGCTTGAGCTTGGAGAGCAAGAGCTTGCTAGGACACAAGAGAGTGGAAAGTGTAATATAAATTGTTTCTTGTGTATCTTGGTCTCTCTAGGTGTGTATCTTGTGTATCTTTGTGTTGCAAAGGCTCCCCTCTATTTATAGAGGCCTTAGGAAGGCTTTGGAAGGCTTGGAAAAGCTTCCATAGCCGTTGGGTGCAAAGCCCAAGAGAATCAGGCCGAAATCAGGAACAATCATTGTTCTGACAGGCTTATCAGACGTCTAATTCTAGCATCAGACGTCTGGAAGTTCACTATAAGACGTCTGATTCAAAGATCAGACGTCTGATTTTGGGCGGGTCTCTCCCTGACTTGGATCAGATCTAAACAGGGTTTTTACGCAAGTCCATCAGACGACATACAGGACGTCTGGCACTATGTCTGGACGTCTGGAAACCTACTTTTACTGTGGGAATTGATTTCCAAACGTTGCAACGGCTAGAAAATCTCTGAGAAGAGATTTTGGGTCAGCCGAGGCAAAACGGTCATTTATCAGACGTCTGGACAGTCCTATGGACGTCTGATAAGGCTCTAACGGTCATATCTGGAGTGTTTGCGAAGCCAACCAACGGTCCACTAATTGGACGTCTGGCAAAGTCATCAGACGTCTCCTAAGACGTCTGGTCTAAGTTATGGACGTCTGATTTCATCAGACAGAACTAACTATGTCCAGCCTAACAGTTATCAGACGTCTGAAACAACAGTCAGACGTCTTAAAATACTTTATCAGACGTCTGATTTGGGAATTAGACGTCTGGAAGTGCTGTTTGAACCCTATATTGGTTTTCTAAGTATTCTACAGAAAACCTAAGTATCCTAGGGTTGTGCCGGTGTTCCTAGGACTACTGTTAGGGTTCTTTGAGGCTCTTTAACATGAAATATCTAAGGAAATAAAGAGCAACAAAAGAAACGAAAAATACAACAAGTACAAAAGAAGGAAATCTATCCTATTCTTCATTTCCTTCCATCTTCAATCTTTCGCTCCACGCGAACCTCCTCTGTTTTCCGTCAAGCTCCTCCAATCCGTCCTGGATGCGAGCTCGAACTCCGTCTACACACGTCCACATTTGAATTGACCTGAAATCTAGGACTCAAATTGCAAATGTTAAATAACACGTGTTTTGTTATCATCAAAACAAATGATCGTGGTGCTCTAGCCCTAATTACCCATTTCTGAGGTAACTAAATTGGACCAACTAGAGCCAACCTAGGATTACAAGCTAGGGTTCTAGAGACACATCTTCTTCTAAGTAGAGAATTAAAAATTCCAAAAGAAGTGTGCCTAAGCCATTGTTTGAAAAGACCTATCCAAGAGAAACTCTAAGCAAATCAGGCTCTTAATCTACTTGAACCATAAAAGAAAGGATCTAAGAAGCTCTCAAAGGAACAAAGAGGTGAAATTGATCCTTTGGATCAATCAATCTTTAAATTAGGTCACTTTACACTCAAAAGGTTTAAAGTTCAAGTGGAACCCTAAGCACCTTGATCTTAACTAAAAGTGGTAGACTTAAGAGGTCAAGGTCCCCATTCTGGTCTACTTGGAATCTCAGTGACAAGAGAGGTCGGGTGGGGGAAACCCTATAACCCGTGGGGGTGCTCTACCGTGTAGGAGTCTTCGCGGGACTCACCCTCTCTGGCTGCCCAGGTAATTCTCAGGTGGACAACCTTCTGATCAAGGGGTATCATCCGCCTTGAACCTCTATAGTCACCCAACATATTTTGGGTGTCTTGATTGGGTCCAACACGTTCTAACCTCATCCAGTCTTTCAGTGCATGTTTGGTAGGAGGTCCTTGAAATCTCTTCTAGAAATCCACTCTCCCCGAGGCCAAGCCTCGGCACCCTTGTTTGTGCAACAACCCCTCCACATAGACGTTTCTTCCGATTCTGAACCTAGTTTTCCTTCTTCCTCCATCATGGTGCAGCCTGTTGAAGAAGAAAATAATCTTGAGCACCAGCTTCAGCATCTTAATGACCTCTTCCAGAACTTTATGAACCCACCGTAGCGCCCCATGATGCACGATCACTATAATTCCACTGCAGTGGCAATCGAACCTTGAGTCCGAATCCTGGCTGGAGGACCTGATTCTGAACTAAAGCCCAATATGATTCATGCCATACCGAAGTTCTATGGGCTTAACTCCGAAGATCCATTCCAGCATATCAAACAGCTTAAGCATTTGGCCCAGACCTTCGGGTCAGATGCGCAAAATTGGGATATCTTACTCACGAAGATGTTTTCTTTCTCCCTTATGGACAAGGCAGCTCATTGGTATCAGACACAGACCCGTCCGATCAACACCTGGGATGAACTTCAATCCAAGTTTTTGAAGAAGTTCTTTCCCATTGGTCAGACAAACACCTTGTGTCATCAGATTACTCACTTCACCCAGCAGACGGGAGAACCTCTTCATGAGGCATGGGATAGATTTTTGGATCTCATGAGAAAGTGACCCCATCACGGAGTTCCTAAATGGGAACAAGTCCAGTCTTTTTACCAGGGACTCCGTGAGGATATTAGATTGTTCGTCAATGCAACTTGTGGAGGGAATATCATGGGTCAGCATGAGGACACCGTGTGGGAGATTCTCGAGAATATGTGAGAGAACTCCATCAACAATGACTCCATGGGTTTATTCGACCAGACAAATACCCGCGCATCGACGAATCTCAAGGGAGCTCATGAGACGCAGGGCCTGTCTGCATCTGTCGACTTGGAACTGATGGCCAGTTGGTTGGACAAGGTCTCTATTATCGAGAAGAAGGTGGACGAGCTGACTCGGCATTTGCAGCGAGCCACCTCTACATAGAACTCCTTCACACAGCCACCTCCTGCAATGGAAACTGTGCAAAATATCTTCCACCGATCTTCTCTTAGGATGAACCTGTATCCACCCCCATCTAACTCCAGGACTAGAGGGACCTCCGATCCTCTCTATTCTTGTCGAGGGAACTCTGATCCCACATACTCTGACTTTCTTGAGGCTCCTCAAACCTGCGAAGACCTCAACGCCATCTAGAATAGCCCATTTTCCAACACCTACAACCCTGGATGGCGAAACCATCCCAATTTCTAGTGGGCAGGAAATTCTCAGATCCAAAGACCACATTATCAACCCCGTCCACAAGCCCCTCGTCCTTATCAGCCGCCTCAGCCCCGGCCCAACCCCACTTATCAATCTGGGCCAAACCAAGACCAAATGTCCCTCATCCTCCAAACTATGGCTGGCATTAAGAGATCGAATGCAGCTATCCAAAAACAGCACAAGGATGAAACCACAAAGGTCCGCAACCAACTCACCTAGATGGCAAATTCCCGCCAACCAGGCACTCTTCCTTCACAACCTCTGCCAAACCCTAATAACGTGCCGATCCAGTGGCGCATTATGAACCCGAACCCAGGCCAAGCACACTTGATTTATCAGGCCCCTTCTGTTCCATCACTTGACAGGATGGAAGCATCAACATCCTATGTGGGTTATCAACATCAGCAACCCATCTTACCAACCCCCAACCAGAACCAGGCAGGATTAAACTCGGTAACAACCCGTAGTGGTAAAGCGACCCATGACCCACCTTATCCAGACCAATCCAAGCCTAGTAGTGACCCAAGCCCTAGGATAGTTATCCAGGATGTCCCTATCCCAGATCAAAGACCTGGACCTATTCTAGAGGAACCAACCAAGGTTCCATTTCCCGAGGCCTTGACCAAGGGAAAAAGGACAACCAAACCCATGGCTCCTAAGGAGGACCTGATTAAGCTCTTTGAGCAGGTCCAAATAAACATCCCCTTGATGGATGCAATCTGCCACGTACCGGCTTACGCACGATTCTTGAAAAATGTGTGTACACCCCAGCGTAAGCCGTGAACCAAGAGTGGGAGTCCAATCGTACTGTCAGAGCAAGCCAGCTCTGTAATTTTGAGTAAACTCCCACCCAAGGCAAAAGACCTAGGCACTCCCCCGATCTCATATAAAATTGGTGAAACCCAATTTAATAGAGCTTTGTTAGACTGGGTGCTTCCATAAACTTGATACCCACATCCCTGCTTAACCACCTTGAAGAATCCGAGCTTAAACCGACTGAGGTGACATTGCAGTTAGCTGATCGATCCATTAAGTCACCTAAAGGAGTTCTCGAGGATGTTATTGTTAGGGTGCAGGGTTTGTACTTCCCAGTAGACTTTATAGTTCTAGATATGGATGCACTTGAGAACCCAAGGGATACACCAATTATACTAAGGAGACCTTTTCTAGCCACTGCTAAGGCCAACATAAGCAGTGAGGAGGGCCAAATAGAGCTGAAATTTGGAAACCAAACCCTTAAAATTGATATCTTTAAGGCCCAACAAAGGATTAATTGCCATGTGGTAGAACAAATATGTGATATCAGAGTCGTGGTTGATGAACCACAAATTGAGGACAACCTGATTATCCCCAATCAATCACAAGAAGATCTAAACCTGCAATTAGAGGAGTCTAAACCTGATCTAGACACACCCATAACTCCTACCCTTATTCCTCACACCCATTCTGAACCACCCACTGCTGCTGATAATTCCATTTTGGAACTCAAGCCCCTTCTCAATCATCTGATATATGCCTTTTTGGGTTCCAATCAAACACTTCCTGTGATTATAAACTCCAGACTCACCCCTGATCAGGAATCTCGTCTGATTACTGTTCTCCAGCAACATCGTAGAGCCATTGTTGGACTCTCGATGATTTGACCGGAATAAGTCCCTCTTATTGCACTCACCACATCTATTCCGAAGAGGGCGCACGACCTTCACGTGAAACGCAGACACGTCTGAACCCTAATCTACAGGAGGTCGTGAAAAAGGAGATCATTAAGTGGTTAGATGCATGGATAATCTACCCGATCTCTGACAGTTGCTGGGTGAGCCCAATCTAAGTTGTGCCTAAGAAGGCAGGGCTCACCACCATCACAACTGAAACGGGAGAGGTCATACCGACCCGTATGGCCAACTCGTGGAGAGTCTGCATTGATTACCGAAGACTTAATTCCTCCACGAAGAAGGATCATTTCCCACTATCGTTTATTGATCAGATCCTTGAAAAACTAGCGGGAAATAGATTCTTCTGCTTTCTTGATGGGTACTCTGGTTACAACCAAGTGGCGATTCATCTAGAGGACCAAGAAAAGACCACGTTCACCTGCTCCTTCGGGGCATACGCATTCCGAAGGATGCCTTTCGGTCTCTGCAATGCACCCGCAACTTTTCAGCAGTGCATGCTTGCCATATTCTTTGATATGGTAGGTGATTATCTGGAAGTCTTCATGGATGACTTCTCAGTATTTGGGGCATCATTTGACGATTGCCTTCAGCACTTAGTTCAAATACTCAGGCGATGTCTTGAGGTGAATTTGGTTATTTCCTGGGAAAAGAGCCACTTCATGGTGCCTGAGGGGATCATCCTGGGACATCTGATTTCTGAGAGGGGCATCCAAGTGGATCGAGCTAAGGTTATCTTGATCTCCAAACTCCTTATGCCTAGCTCGATCAGAGACATCCAATCTTTTCTGGGGCACGTCGATTTTTACCGTCGATTTATCCCTGATTTCTCGAAAATCGCGATCCCCCTGACCACTCTTCTCTCCAAGGATGTACCTTTGGAAATTTCCAAGAAATGCACTAAAGCATTTGAGATCCTTCATGACGGAGTCACCCAAGCCCCGATCCTACAATCTTCTAATTGGTCTCAACAATTTGAGATCATGTGCGATGCATCTGACTTCACTGTAGGAGCGGTTTTAGGACAGAAGATTGACGGGAAACTCGTGGTCATCTACTACGCTAGCAAGACACTTGACGAAGCTCAGCGTAACTACACTATTATGGAGAAAGAGCTGCTAGTCGTAGTATTTGCCCTTGAAAAGTTCAAATCGTATCTCCTGGGTTCCCACATTATTATCTACTCGGATCACACAGCTGTGAGGCATCTCCTTGCGAAGAAGGACACGAAACCTCGATTAATCTAATGGATCTTGTTGTTGCAAGAATTTGACCTCGAGATTCATGACAAAGCAAGAAGATAGAATGTGGTAGCTGACCACTTGTCCCACCTTCCTTCTGAGATCATCGACCCTTCCGGACCCATCACAGAGCATTTTCCTGATTTGCACCTCCTGACTATTGGTACAAGGCTTCCATGGTTTGCTGATATAGTAAACTATTTGGCATCACACTAGATCCCGTCTGATTGGCCGAAGGCCAAGAAAGACAAATTGCGCTCCGATGCCAGGTATTACATTTGGGAAGACCCGTACCTATTCTGCATAGGTGCTGACCAAATTATCCGGCGAAGTGTCCCAGAAGTGGAGATCAATGACATACTCTCTTTCTGCCATGACCAGGCATGCAGTGGCCATTTTTCTGGGCACAAAACCGCATCAAAAGTCCTCCAGTGTGGCTTCTACTAGCCAACAATCTTCAAGGACGCATAAAATCATTGTAAGGCATGCAACCATTGCCAAACTTTGGGCAACATGAACCATCGCGACATGAAGCCGTTACAACTGATTCTCGTATGCGAGATTTTTGATATTTGGGGGATTGATTTTATGGGCTCCTTCCCTATCTTGGACGACTTCGAGTACATTTTACTCGCTGTTGACTACGTGTCCAAATGAATCGAAACCATTCTGACCCGAACCAATGATCACAAAGTTGTTCTCAAATTCATTCACCAAAATATCTTCTCACGGTTTGGGATTCCACGAACGATCATTTCTGATGGAGGGACCCATTTCACAAATGCTCAGTTTGGGTCATTGATGACTAAATACGGGGTGTCACACCAAATCTCTACTCCTTACCACCCCCAAACTAATGGTCTAGCTGAGCTATCAAATCCGGAGATCAAGAAAATCCTTCAGGTTACTGTTCGACCTAACAGGAAGGGCTGGTCATCCTAGCTCCCAAAAGCTTTGTGGGCTTATAGGACCACCCACAAGACCCAATTAGGTATGTCTCCTTTCATACTGGTGTACGAGAAGGCATGTCACCTCCCCGTCGAACTGGAGCATAAAGCCTATTGGGCAGTATGGACTTGCAACCTAGATTTTTCTAAGGCTAGAACCCACAGAAAGCTTCAGATAAGCGAGATTGATGAATTACACCTCGATGTGTATAAAAACTCACGAATCTACAATGAATGGGTTAAAGCCTTTCATGACAAGCACATATCTAGAAAGATCTTTCACCCTGGTCAGAAGATCCTACTTTTTGATGCCCGACTCAAACTGTTCCTGGAAAAACTGCGATCCAAGTGGATTGGACCATATCTAGTCCGGCAGATCTTTGGAAATGGAGCCGTCGAGATCAGTCCACTCAGCCACGATTTCGAACCCTTCATCGTGAACGGTCAGAGACTCAAACCGTTCATTGACGTGACCAATACAAATTTGGCTAAGTCATCCTTTACCCTCCATTCTCCCTGAGCTCATTGTGACCAGCCGATGGCGTAAAACTCAGCGCTTAATGGGAGGCAACCCGTCATTTTTTTGAAAACCTGAAACCTTTCCTAACATTCCTTTACACTTTAGGTTCATCCTTTAGGACAGCTGACTCCACCACAGGTACTCGTACCTGAGATTAGAAATTGTCCGCAACAGTTACCTTGACCCGTCCACTCACCCAATACCTGTCCTAATGAATGAACCAAGCTGAATAAAAACCCACCTAATTTACAATGAGGACATTGCAAATCTTAGGCATGGGGGGGGGTATGAAAGTGCAATGAAAACTCATAACAAGAAAAGGTTTCAACAAAAAAATCACATATGTCAAAAACACCAAAAGAAAAAAACTAAAGGGAAGAAATTTTTATGGGCTTTACAAGAATCAAAAGGAGGAAGAGAAAAAGAGCAAAATGCTAAAAAGGAGCACAAAATGAAAAAGAAAGAGATAGTCATTAGTAAGAGATTAAGGGATTAACCGAAGTTCAAGACCACATTAAGAAAAGAAAAGAGAAAGTGCTAAAGAAACACAAAAAGATTAGTAAGAATGCTAACCTTAGGCCTTTTTGGCTAGACTCTTAGTACCCATTAAGATCTAGATATTCCTCAAGAGATTGAGGAAAATGAAAAGCTTAAGTATTAGGTCTAAGGCTTAGGGAGTATTCAGCCTCATTAACTGACCTTTGGTTTGCGGGACTCGGTAACCTAAGCACCCCAATTCACACACAGTCTGGTTCAGTGAGCATAACTATCAAAATCACGCAAAAGCATTTTTAATATTCTGAAAATGTTACCTAGATTAGGAGAGGCCGATCAACACAAGTTGATCTGGACGAGTTCCCGGCGCGAAGAGGTGGGAAATTCCCCTCGAAGATGCGTAACAACATATCGTCTCCTTGGTGCTTATCTCTTAGGATATTTACATATCCTATCGGGGGCATGTAAGCACTCTGCTGGTTCAGATACCATGGATGGCATTATCACGAAATGTCAATTGCTAGGGTCTGAATTCGGCCATGAAATGCCATGGGCAGGATTATCTCGAAATCTCGAAAACCAAGGTTCTAGGGGTTATCATGGGCGGTGCTATCACGAGGCATCGAATGCCAGGGACCTTTAAGGATTGATGATGGGGATGAGGAATCTGATACAAACCATGTTGAGAAGCCAATCTAAAGCTAGAAATAAAAAGAAAAGAGAGAGAAAACTCTCCAAACAAATAAACCCTCTGTCTCTCTCTTCCAAAAATGCACTGCAAACTAAACCAAGGTTAAAATTATATCTCAAGCACTGGTGCTTTAACCACGAAGTCCAATAAACCTTAGGACAGTTCCTGCGGGCCTTAAAAACCTTTGCTAAGGACTGAGGCTAAAGCTAGGCAGGTCTGGATCTTGGTTGGTACTAGAATACCTTTAGGCCCATTATTGGCATTCTGACCTAATCAAAGAGAAAAGAGGAGAAAAAGCAGTTATCAAGATTGGTGAAAGGAACTCATGGTCCAGAACAGAGGTTAAAACCTTAAAATTTTGCTAAGGGACTAGCAAAAGCTAGGCATGGGGGCATGATGAGAACCTCATCATGAACCCTAACTAGTTTACCTTGGTTTAATAAAATGAACAAAAGCTCCTACATAACCTAAAGGAAGGCCTAATTCAGGGAATTACTAATCTGAGAAGAAAATATGAAACAAGGGGTAAAACTACAATTTTACCATTACAGTGCATCAACGGAATTTCTAAAGGTCTAGACATAGGTCAATTGGAATTAATAAGAGAAAAAGTAGAATGGTTTGGTCAGAAAAGGTTATAGCGAAATTTAGGAATTAAATGACATTCTGTAACCCTAAAACAAACCCACTTTAATTCACAAGGTTCAGGAAAGATAAAAATCAACCAAACCCTCTAAAATTCATGGAAAAATATCCCCTAGGGTTTAAAACCTTGAATTTGGCCTTTGGAACCTGTTTTGACCTAGATTGAGGTCCAAACCCAATTTTTGACCTAATTTGGGTGTTTGTGCAAAATATCCAGTCAAACGTGGTCAAACCTAAAATCCAACTCCAACATCGGATTCCTTAGGTCAAAATTAGGTTTATACCAAAATTTAGACCTAAGGAAAGGTCGTCTTGACCCACTTTGTAATTTAGTCCTCAAAATTACTTTCTAACCCTTAACTTTTAGAAACTCTTGCGATTACCCCCTCATCTTTCTCATCTTCTTCTTCACTTCTGTCCCTCTGCCATACGCAGCAGAGGCCATACCTCCGACAACTTCGCGCGGAGGTTTGCGCCGCACTTGCATGGGGAGCCGCCCCCAGACTTGAAAGGGGAGCTCCCTACGAAGCCCCCTACCGCTTGGGCTGCTCCCCATGCCCTGAAACCCACCATACCTCTCGAGCGAACGCGTGAGAGGTATGGGTATCCGACCGGCCTTACCTCCGGCGTGGCCTCTCCGCCGCCCTCATGCGCTTCCCACCCTGCCTTTGCCTATTTAAGGAAGGGCAGACCACGCTGCTTCATCCAAGCTCAATTTAGCCTGAGATCTCCCTCCAATTCATTTCCTCCCAACTTCAGCCGACTGCCCAGAGCTTCCGACGATTATTCCTCCCTCTCTCGTCGCTCTACCTCTGTACTAGCAGCAGAGCTAGCTCCGCCATCCTCCACCACGTCGCGCCGTACTAGTGCACGCCCTCCGACCCCCTTCCTCGTCGTCTTCTTCCCCTGGGCACCTTCGTCTTCGGCGACGGCAGGCACCAGCCGCTCCCCATCCGCCTTCCCCCTTCGCTCTGGACTCGATAGATAAGTTTCCCTCACTCCCCTCTTCATTTCCCCTCTTATAATTTGCACTCTCGACCTCTCGACACCACAAACCACCATCACCCTCTCCACCTCCAACCACCAACTCCAACAAGGTTGATCCACTTCCATAGGCCGTTCCACCCCTCGCTGACCGGTCCCTAAGCTTCACTACCTCCCACTGATCACCTTTCGCCCTTCCACTGACCGCGTCACCCACTGGAACCTCCCCCCAAACACACCCACCTACACGCACACAGTGTGCCCTAGGCACACATGCACAGGCACCCTCACGACTCTCCGACCACCGGGCCACCTTCACCGTGCCTCGGCAAAACCTCCTGAGCTTTTTGACGTGGCCGCGAGGCCATTTGCATGATTGCAGGTTTAGAGGGTCGCCTCCATTAACGCAAGCAAGAGCTTGCTTGCGAGCTCTCTCCAGGTCTGCCGACTCCAGGCCAGTAGTCCCCGATTGCGCAGACTTCCCTCGTGCATAGCTCCAGGCAGCCAATTGACCTCGAAGGGAAAAGCATCTGCTGCAATCAGCCAAAGACCCCTGCTGCGGACTCACGCGAACGAAGGTGGGACATTTTGTCCCACCTCGGAAGCTGCCGAAAGAGAGGGGGTGCTTAAATTGAAAACGTGTCAGGGGCTTATCGCCTCCTGACACGGGGTGAGGTCCCCTCCCCCGCTCATCGCCTCGTCCGCGCTCACTCCTCTGCGGACCTGGCTGACTTGACCCGATAACCCTACATAATTTGCCCACCACAGCACACCAGTGGGCCTGGTCACGAGCGTGCTGGTTGCGAAATACGCGTGATTTGTAAAAGCGGGTTTTTAACGTCGTTGTAACACGCGAATCCACTTTCGCTTTTAAATTTATATCCTAGATAAGGGAGTATCTAGGGTCGTCCAAGGAGGCAAAAATTGCAAAATTAATCCTCTTGCTTACAGATAGATCTCAACTTTCTTTTCGATATTTTTTCAATATGTACTTTTTTTGTATTTTGAAAAGACGAGGGCAAACTGCAGATTGTAGCTAAAAGAACTAACACCTATAAATGATTAACTAAAATCTTAAAGATAGAAATATCTTCTTCCTAAGCTCACTCTAGGCAAGTGGAGGCCTAGGGTAATTAGGAAGAAGAGGTGAAACAAGTGCTAGAACCAAAACAAACAACTGCAATAAAAAGCTAAAAGAAGGCAATTTTGATTGAGTAGAATGAGTGTTCTATTCAAGGACAAGTAGAGGAATGCTACTACTAGAATTAAACAATCTAAAAGCAAGAAAAGAAACACAAATCCTCTTGTAACAATGGTGAAGAAGGTTGTCTTCTTGCTCCAAGCCTAGCTACTCCTTGGCTTGAAAAGAGGGCTTCCTTCTCCTCCTTCCTTAAGAGCTCCTCCAAGGTGGAAGCTACCACCTTTAATGCTCTCTCCAAAGGGGTGTGCGTGCACCACCCTCAAAAACTCCTCCAAGGTGGCGTGACCACCTTCAAGATCTCCTCCAAGATCTTCCTTGCCTGGCTTCTCCTTTGGCTGGCGTGACCCAAGGGAGAAGGGAAGAGGGGAAGGCACCAAGGGGACAAAATATCCCCTTAATCTTCTTCTTCTTCTTCTCTCTTGGACGTGGGCTTCTTGGTGGAATATGAGAGTGAAATTGCTAGCCAAGGATGACTTGAATGGTGGTGGGTAGTGGTCTTTTTATAGGGTAGGATGGGGGGTTAAGGTGCCCCTTGAAATGGAGGGCTAGGATGGAAGGATGAGGGTGGTTGGTGATCCTATGGCTAGGGTGAGTTGGTGCCAACCCAAGGGGTGTTAAAGGGGGTGCTTCATCTATCAACTCCTCCTTCTCCGACCTCTGCTGTCGCCATCATCTCTATCTTCATCGAACCACCTCCGCCACCTTCTCCTTTCCAAATTACCTAGGGCAAAAGCTTCTCCTCACCTCCACGAAGCTTTTGCCTAAGGTAATTACACCTTACAATACCTCCATCACCCTTCACCATTCACTCTGGTGAAGCTTCTTCGAAGCTTCGCCATTGGCCACATCCACACATCCTCACGTTCAATTACGTTAGGGCTTTACTCCGATGTAGTTTGCTGGAGGTTTTGGTGTACTTGATTTGGGCCGTGAGGCCATATTCATGGTTTTAGGTGTACATCGGATTCTCTCGTCTTCTCCAGCGTTGGACATCTTCGGCAAACCATCAACATTGCCACATGCTCTCCTACCATGGAATCGTTTGTGGACCTCATCAGGGCTGTTGGATGCGAAATCCATGGCCAATTGAGCTACAATTAAGGAGCAGCTTCATGTTGCAACTTGCGTCGAAGACAAAGAAGACATGGGACTTTACTTCCACATCGATGAATCGAGAAGCTCAACATTGTGCATAAAAGGAATTTAGAGCTATGGCTTATCAATCGGAAATCAGGGGGTTGGGTTCCCATTATACACCACGTGCATGCACGCCTACGCACACACGAACGTGCCTGAGTTGGGCGTGGACTCGATTTTGGTCTAGTCTAGGTTGAGCTTTGGGATCGATTTTGGCTTTGGCTTGAGAGGCTCTTTGGGATTGAAAAGTGGCTAAGTGTTGAAGGCTTCACTTTGGTTGAAGAAACACATTTTTCGCCTTTACATTAGTCATTTCCTTTTGAGTTTGATTGTACCAACATTTGCATTATTCTATTTTGCATTAAACTATTAAGCTTCAATTTTATTGAGTGGTGGTTAATTGTGATTAATTTGCTCCTTGAGACGAGAGCATACTCGAATCCGAGATTATAAATTTAAATGTTTTCGTCTCTTTGGTCGCTATAATACAGTGCGTACTTAAAACTCGACTAGCGTGACTCATCATTTTGGCACCGTTGCCGAGGAGAAACACACGTTTTACCACTATTCATTTTATCTTATTCTAATTTACTCCTAACTTGTCTCTGTTTGATTGTTCCAAGGTAAATGAAGCGCTCAAGATCATTAGCTCGAACCAACCACGCCAAAGGCAGGTTAGTTGTCTTCTCCTTTCTTCCCTAATCCCCTCTCTCTCTTGGGAAGATAAAAAAGGAAACAAAAAGAATTAGGAATCCAACCTTGACTTATTTTTCAAACCACCCAATCCTTGCTACCTGCACCTACTAAGGGGCATACAACACCTTGAACTACTCACCTTCTTGTCTGAGTCCTAGGTGCCTCATCTAGGATCAATTTGGACTTGGAAATAGGAGCCAATTAGGATTTTCACATTAGGGTTGAAGTGTTAATACACACTTGCCATTCATAAAGGAAACAGATCTTCCTACATTTGTGTGCTACCTAAGCCCTTGGTTGAATTGATCTTATCATCAAACCCTAAAATCAAGGCTCTAAGATCACTTGAATTTAAAATTGAGACTTAATAACCTATTTAAGAACCAAAATAGGGTGGTTCGGGTGACTTGACCCGAACTTTATCCTCAACCTTAGGGTAGGTTAGGTGAAGTTAACTCACTTTGTGAATCAACCAACCTCAAATTAGGTCACAATTTGAATCAATCTCTAATTCAAGTGATAATTCAAGGCACAATTAGACCTAAAATTGGTAGACTTAGGGTTCTGTTCACACATTCCGGTCTACTTGGATTTGCGGTGACAAGGAAGGTCAAGTGGGGGAAATCATGTAACCCATGGGGATGCTCTACCTTGTAGGAGTCTTTGTGGGGCTCTCCCTTCCTGGCTGCCCAAGTAATTCTCGGGTGTGTGAATTTCTGATCTAGAGGTCCATCTGCCTTGAACTGCCAGTCACCCAATTCTTTTGGGTGCCTTGATTGGGTCCAGAACATTTCCAATCCCTCATCTCTTATGTAGTGCATACATGGGAGGAGGTCTTTGAGACCTGTCTTGAGACCTCCTAATGGTTTATCAATTTAATTCATTTATTATTCGAAATTTGAAAATATTCCGAGGTCGAACTCAGGGAGCAAATTCGATTTTAGAAGCAAAAAAATCATAATTCACAATAATGTAATGTTTTACAAAAAATGTAGAGACTAAAACTAGAATTTTTCTTCTCTTTTTCTTATTTTCTCTCCTTCTTCTTTGCTCTCTCTCTTTTCTTTTCTCTGTCTTCGGACGTCTGATTCTAGGAATCAGACGCCTTAAGTGGTGACTGCTACAGTGCACGCCCTCTTCTTCTTCTTCCTTTCTTCTCTTTGGTTGCTGCTACCTTGACTTTGGCTGCTTCTCCTTGGCTTCTTCTTCTCTTCCTTTTCTTTCCTCTTTGCGGCAGCTCCCTGTTTCTCTTTTCTTCTCTTCCTCTTTGGCTCTTTCTTCTTCAGCTCCTTTTTCTTCCTTCTTCTTCCTTCTTTTCCTTCCTTTCCTTCTGCACTGTGCTTCTTCCTCTACCTTCTTCTTCCTCAGCTCCTGCTCCTTCCTTGGTGCGGCTAAGTCCTCAGCCTCTTCCTCTTCTTCAGTTAGCCTCTTCCTCTTTCTCTTCTTCTTCTTCTTCTTCTGCTTCTTCTTCCCTGCATAGGCATGGTTAAGCAAAACCTACCCCTACCCTTCCCACGTTTCTCTCTCTCTTTATTTCCCTCTTCAGTTAGCTCTCCTATAGCCTGCTCAGGTATATGGGTCGGGTTGGCATGTGATAAACGCCAGTTTATCATCATTCTTATGCATTAAAATAAACCTAGCTCTTAGGATTTTACTCCGCAAACGGGTTTTTGGGCTGCATTTAGGCATAAAATAGGTTAGGCATGCATTGCATTTTTTATTGTCTTTTTAATATATTTTTGTGAGTGTTAGGGATGTACAGATATATAGATCCCTAAAACCCTAGCACTCAAGAAGGCAAATGGTGAAGGAAGAGCCTAGACTAGCTGGAACCTAGCTTACTTGAACTAGGGTTAGCTCATCCCAGCTCCATTCAGCTAATCTCAACTAGATGGCAGCTCAAGAGAGTTCACCTTAGCTCACCCTAGCTCAAGTCAGCTCAGATCCAGCTCAACTTAGCTGAGTCTAGCTCATCTCAGCTCCCACTAGTCCACAGGGAGCTCTAGCTAGCTCAGCTAAGTTGGCAGGAGTTCACCCCAGCTCAGATCCAGCTACATCCAGCTCCACTCAGCTCCAGCCAGCTGAAGAAGAACTCATCCCAGCTCAGGAAGCTCAAGTCCAGCTCCCGGGGACTCAGCTTAGCTCAACTCAGTTGAGCTAAGCTACCTTAGCTGCCTCAACCAGCTTGATTCTCCCCGGGAGCACCAGACCTAGCTCACCTCAGCTCATTTTGGTAGAAGCTAGCTTACTTTAGCTTGGCTTAGTAGCTAGCAAAGAACTAGCAAGCTAAGCCAGCTAGAGTAGCTCCATGCCAGCCTCTTCAGCAGCAGCCAGCTCTAATTTCAGCTCCAGACTTCTCCTCCTTAGCTCTTCCCTCCAAACCCTAGCTCCAACACCTTCTCCTCTACTCCTCCATTAGCTAAGCTAGCTTAGCTTAGCTTAGCTTAGCTATGCTCCAACTTCCTTGGCTTGTACCACCCCAAAAACCCACCTACCAACTCCACCCAACTAGCTCCACCTAAGCTCCACATAAGCTAACCTACTTGGCACCAACCTAACCTACCCACCACCTCCAAAAGACACCTAAAAGTGGTGCCAAAAACTACCCATAACCACCCCTTAATGGTGCCACTTTTCCCTCCAAAATCTCCCCTCATCTCCACCACACAATCCCCCTTGAACCCATCTCCACCATCCTAACTGAGGAGTAGAGGAGAAGAAGCCCTAACCAAATTTCACTAAAGGATGAAGGGAAATGGTCACCGACGAGGACGAAGGAGAGGGAGGACCGAAGCTGAAGAAGGTGAATTAGAGGCCTAAGCTTCGTGGGAAGCTTCGTGGAAGTATGGGGAAGAAAACCTCTCTACCTATTGTACATGGCAAAGGGAGATGAAGGCGGGAGAAGAAGCTCTGAGGTATGTCCAAGTTGACTGGCGTGGAAGAAGAAAGGAAAGGAAGTTCCGCAAATTGGGCACGAATTTTACTTAATGAAGTGGAGACCTTTATATAAAAGAGGAAGTGGAGCCAATTGATCCAAGAATCGCAAGTTTAGCTTGCAATTTTAGGTAGTTTTGAGTTCCACAAAATTCGCACGTTGGCAGTGAAATCTGACCAAATCAGAGCTTGAGATTGAGTTCATCTAATCAAGCACGATTTGATTGACAATCTCACTAAGATTGGTGAGAATTGGAGAAGATTTGATGGGTCAATTAGAGGATCAAAGTTCGACAATTGATGGGTCTTTCCTCTATTATTGCCATTGCGTTTGTTGCCTCATTTGGCACAAGGAAGAAGGTGATGAAGGAAGGGGCCTAAATGTAAGAGAAGTCAAAACCTAGGGATGAATTTGTAATAAATAAAGGTAAATGGGATACACTGTAAATTAGGCAGATGGACCCTAATTGGGCTCAAAATTTAGGGATAACCGAATTTGGACCCAAGGAATCTAATCATGACCTCAAATTTAGGTTTAACGAAGTTTGACTGGGTAATTTACACTGTAACCCAAAATGAAGTAATTTCTCGCCTAGGTCACTGGTTTTGGTCAAAATGGGTTTATTTGGTCAAAGTTAAAGTTTCAAACCTCATAATATTTTTCAATGATTACACTAATTTCCACCAGAACCCATTCAATTGAAGTGAGGCTATAATTAGGGTTTTCTTATTAAATTAATCCTCAAATCTCAGGAAATCATGATTCAATCAGTTCGGGCCCACTTCTTAGAAATGTAAGTTCATTTGACCCTAGATTAAGCACTAATTAACCCCTCAGTTAATCTGTTGATGATAATATCAACATCAGCCATATCTAATTCTAATTAGTCATATTCTATTAATAAATGCTCCTACATAACTGCCAAAGGACCGTAATTCACTACACATCCTTTCTAAGAGTTTAACATGAAACCAAGGTTAAAACTCCAATTTTACCATCATATCATGAATTCAGAACAATGGTGGATTTTCTAAAGGGTTTATTAACGGTCAAATATCCATAAATGCCTAATAAGTGAATTCATATAGACAAACGGGTTTTCACGCATTACGAGAATTAAATGACATCTAAAATCATAAAAATAAACTCGCTTAATTAATTAAGGTTCTGATCAGGGTAAAATTCACCTAAACCCTCTAAAAATCATAGAAAAATATTATCTAGGGTTTGGCATCCTTGATTTGACCATCAGAGCCCATTTTGACCTAAAACAGAGTCTCAAATAGACATTTATCCTAATTTAGGTTTTTGCATAAATTACCTAGTCAAAATTGGTCAAAACTTAAATCCGACTTCACCATTATATTCCTTGGGTCCAAATTAGGTTTGTACTAAAATTTGGGTCCAATTAGAGATCATCTTGACCTAGGTTGCATTTCAGTCCTGTCTGACTCTTTTTCTCACACAGATGCCCCTAACTTTTGAATTAATTACAATCAAGTCCCTAACTTTATCATCATTCATTACAAAAAGGTCCTTGCTCCATTTTTGGAAGATCGGACCTTCACCGTCGAGTTTCAAGCGAGGATTTCTCGCTCGATTCTCAATCAATTAGTCCCAGATTTGAACCAGAGATTCCTAGAGGATTTCTCTTTCAACCAAACCCAACCATGGACTCTAATTCTTTCCCAATCTCCCATGCAAATGCATGGGAGATGTGGGTATCCCACATGCGCAAGAAGCTCAGAGTTTCCAAGCTTGTTTCCAAGCTTGGAACTCTATCCTAATCCCTATAACAGCACGCCCAATACGTGTCTTACCTCTTTAGCTAGGTTTTGGCCCAAAAACCTTCTTCAAACTCCCTCTCCAGCCTTATTCCACCCTAGCTCTGGCATCCTCCATCCCCTTCATCCTATAGACAGCTAACAGTCAAATTTGATTGTCTATCTTCTTCCTCATCCTCATCCGCACCTCGCCAGCCAAAGCGAGGGTTGTCTCCTCTCTTCGTCGCTGTCTCCCTCAAGGAACATGCTTCTTCCACGGTGCCGGCCATCACATCGACGCTCGTATTCCTTCCCATTCGTCCATTAAATTAGGTCTTATCTCTTCCTTTCTCCCTCTACTTCACTTCCCCCTCACACTCACAAACAACCACTATCTCAACCCTAATGCCTTCACCTTCCTCCGCTCTAGCGAAGCTCCGGCAACACCTATCCACCACTCCACCACACGAATTATGTTGCAAACACCTCCATCAGCTCCGCCATGTCCTATAAATCTAAAGCCCTAACCTATTCCACGCTATTGACCAATCCATCTCCCCACCAAACTCACCCACTTCCGCACACCTACTTCGACCTCTGCCGGCCACTACACACCCCAATTCGCCATGAAACCACCACTATCACCCTCGCCGTCCTCAGGCAATCATCTTGCACTATTTTAACACGGCTGCAAGGCCCTATTTCATGTTTCATGTCATCGCCGTCCACCGCCGCTGCCACCATTGGCTCCGAACTCGTTCTTCACGCTCCTAGTCGTGCATGCCCCAAGTGACACCCCCAAGCTACGCAGAAACATCTCAGGAATACTCCCAGATGGTCAATTGAAGGCACCACCACCTGCTACTGCTCCAATTGTGGAAGCCTCCTCTGCTGCAGATGTACGAAGAAGAGGGTGGGACTTAGTCCCACCTTGTGAAAAGAAGAGGCAGAAATAGCAGTAAGCACGAGGGTGAGGTCCTCCCATGCACATGCCAATGTACATGCCCTCACCTGTGGTTCACGCCATGCAGGTCTAGGCTCTGATCTGATTACCCAACTACCTGGGTCCGGTCTGGTCTGCTTGATCTAAGAGAGAAAAGAAGAAAGAGAGAGAGGGAGGGGTCTTTTACCCTTCACACCTTCTGCTCTCTATACTTAGCCAATTTGAAGAGGCCTTTGCCTCTGTGCTGTGCTTGTGTTGTTAAGTCGTCTGGTCATCAGACCTGACGTCTGACTTGATTGAGAACACTATGGCATTATTTGAATTACTCCTGAATAATTTAAGTACTATAGTTTAAAATTGAATTCTGATTGAATAATTGCATGCATACTTAATTAAGAGGATTAGTGGTGTTCTAAATCACCATTATTTTTTATTCTCCTCTTTTTGTTCCATGCAATCTCTAGATACATTGAATAAATAATGTGACAGACTATTATTCATTGAATATTTATTTTGAATGCTCAATTAATTGTGCTCATTGATTCTAATTAAAGATTAGCACATGAATGCAACACTTGCTTCTCGTGTTCGACCTCGAACTTCAATTCAAGTTATAAATCGTATTTGTTTGAGTGCATTTGTCCTATACTACAATGCATATCTTAAACAATGACGAATTCACCCTAAACATCTGCATTTGTGATTATGCGTTAAAACAGCAGACATAACTCCATTTCCCATTTTCTTCCAAGATTCCACACAACTGAATTATTCTCTTATGATGATTATTAAAGAGCTTTTATCTCTGTATTTTGGTTAAATTAGGCCAGTTATAACAAATGATGGTGTTACCATCAAGCACGAACTTTAAAGTCACATTTTCAAGACTTTACTAAGAGGAGGTAGTTGGAAGTGGATTGGCCAGGACGTCCTTATTATAGGTAAGGGTACTTCAGAGTCCCTTGAGCATGATCTTATCAAGGAGGAGGTGCTTAGGGCTAGCGGAGGCCTTAAAGTGGTGGGGTCTTCGAGATTGAATAGTTTGCATGTCTTATTCTATTACGAGTTTTGGAAGGTGATTAAGACTAGCTTCACGGTCATGATTGTAGAGTTTGTTGCAGGTGATTATGGATTTGAGAAGATTAACAAGTTCTACATGTTCCTCCTCCAAAGAATTTTGGACCAGAGAGGGTCAAAGACTATAGATTGAATGCACTCTCCAATAATTTTTTTTATCTTATTGTTGCTAAAATCTTAGCAAATAGGTTCCATGAGGTTTTGTCTCACCTTGTTGGACCAATGAAGTTAGCGTTCATATGGGGCAAGACTTTGTAGGGGTCTTTTAGTCTAGTAGAAGAGATGATAGCAAGTTGGAGGAGGAATAACTAGTGGCCTTTCTCGTGGAAAGTGGATTTCTTAAAGGTGCACGACTTTGTTTCTTGGTCCTACTTATGGTGGGTATTGAGGCATAGGAGGTTTTTGAATCTTTAGATTAGTTGGATGAAGAGATGTGTCACGGCTACCTCCTCATTCTTGGTGAATGGTAGGCCTACTAGGGGTTGGGTCTAGCCTTAGAGGGCAGTTTAGTAGGGTTGCCCTATAGAACCTCTTTGGTTCCTTATTGGTGCAGATATGCTAGCCGAGATGGCCTTTGGGCCATGTGGAGGAAGCATTTTGTCATATTTCACTTTTAGGGGGTTGGTTCCTTGGTGATGCCCATCCTTTAGTACATGGATGATACACTCTTTTTCATTGAAGGGGGAGAGCAAGAGGCCAATAACTTGGGAGCTTTAGTCAGAATTTTTGGGGATATTTTGAGGATCAGAAATTAATCAACACAAGTTTGCTTTTGTCCCTTTTAACATGATGGAGATGAAGTTGCTACTCCATCCCTTTTCTTGGTTTACTTAGGCCAAAATCTATGGTTGGAGACTGGTTGCCTCTCATTAAGAAGTTGGAAAAGAGGATCGCGAGTTGGCGGAGTGTGTTGTCCATGGGAGGTTGCTTGGTTCTTCTTAAATTAGTGTTGTTAGCAATTTTGATTTTTCACTTTAGTTTTTAAACCTCCCAAAAAAATACTCAAGAAAATTGATGTGATTAGGAAGAGGTTCTTTTGGAAAGGACCACAGTATGATGGGAGGTTTATGCACTTGGTCAAAAGGGATGATGTTTGCAAGCCTGTGGAGCAGGGTGGCTTAGGGGTTCTTCATATATCTGATTTCAATGATGCTTTGCTTACCAATTTGGCTGGTTGATGCTGAATTCTAACACCCTTTGGCATCATCTTCTAAAGGACTCTTATGGATTTTCATTGAATTGTGATGGAAGGAATATTGCTACCTATGGTGTTTTTGCCTTCTAGAGAGGCCTTTATGCTATTATGCCTCGTGTCTCATAAGTCTTCCATTTGATTTTGGGTGATGGTGGAACTTTCAAGTTTTGGATAGATGACTAGATGGGTACAAGAACTTTGGCTACTAGCAACCCTCTCTTGTTTGCTTTGGCATTTGACAAACATGGTCTTGTGGATTATACTGTGAGTGGGCCCTAGGAGAGGAATGCTGGTGCTTGGGTTCCACATATTGAGGGAGCACTCTCAGGGCTAGGACAATGGACTTGGAAGATCTCTTGTCTATTGTCCAATCCTTTTGGCCAAGGGAACGGGTGGTGGAAGCATATCGAAGGCATTTTCACAATGGATAATCCATAGTTGAGAAGTGACTACACCATTATTTGGAAGATGGAGATCCTACTGAAAGTTGAAATTTCTTTGTGGCAATTTAGATGGAGAGGGAGGCTTATCGCTAAGGTCAGAAGAAAGCTTTGGGTGGTTAATGCTGACATTACTTGTCCCTTGTGTGCTTTGGAAGATGAAGACCTCCTCTATCTCTTTGTTCGCTATCCTTTTGTTTGGGAACTCTTTCATGCACTTTTTATTCCACCCCTAGAGGACCTTTTCTTCAAAGATTTTTTGCGGGCTTTTTGGCATGATGCTTAGGCTACCCCTTTGATCTGGATCGATGAAGGTTGTGGTTGGCTTATGGGTTGCCAGGATTGAGAGGAATACGATCATTTTTAAGAATGAAAGGGCTTGAGTCAACAATGTAGTAAGGAAGGCCTCCTCTTTGTTTTCATTTTGGATACAATCTATGTAGTCTTCCTTGTGCTTTGATAGAAGAAGATGACTACCTTTTTTGTAGCCTCCTCTTTGTTTTCCTTCCGTAGTCACCCATTTTCCTTTTTTAAAAAGCTACTATGCATGCATTTATCTGACATAGAGCTTTTACATGCTTATACTCCACTCATGATACATTTTGTGACAGGCCATGAGTCATGGTTCACTTTTTCTTTTCCTGATGTACATGTCTTGGTTTGGCCCCTACTTTTGATTTGAAATAAATACTTTTCCTTGAAAAACAATTCATTACAAAAAAATTTTTTCTAAGCTTCACCTTATTTTATACTATAGTCAAACCAACTTCCAACAAAAATAGGATTCAATTTACCTCCTGAATCTTTATTGAAAATTAACTAATTGTAGCAACCCTTAGACAAAATAAATCGCCTTTGGCTCAAATAATCTCCTACAAACCGTTGTTGTCTTCCAATGAATGGATTTCAACAGTCACTCATGTACTTTAATATTATTACATCAGAATCAGAAGGTCCTTTAAAAGAAATGATCATGCAACATATTAGAATTCATCTTCTATGTTATGAAAGTGATTGACCATTGTCGAGGATATTTAAAGATAATCTCAGTGAAGATTTTTTTAGTTGGGCATAAAAAGGAAAGTGTTAAAGTAAGTTCTAAACGAGTTGGTGGGGTCCAACTTCCCAATGCTTTAAAAAATGAACCGATCATTAAACTGGTTAGACATTAATTTTGGTTTTTAGTGGTGAAATTAGTAGTCTAGAATAATCAAATTGATTCATTTTGAAAAAAAAAAACCTTAATCTAGTTTGCATTAGTTCAACCAGATAGAACCAATTCATTTAGTTGAGAAAAATCTAAGATATGTTCAAAAATGTTAGTTTTAGGAGTCTAGCAGCACTATAAATAACATTCACTTGTCGAAGTATTATAGTTAAAGAGAAATATATAATAACAATTTAAAATAATCCTTATAATGGCCATAATAAACAAAAATTAATCATAAGGTGTAAACGTAAGGGCCTAAAAAAATGAAACAAGAACATCCATAGTTATTCTAACGGTTGAGCAACCTGATTTTTATGTTCACAGTTGTAGGAATTGAAATCCCTTTTTTGATTCTACCTCACACATTAGTCTAAACAAAATTGGTTAAGGGGTGTTTAGTGGGAGTGTTTGGTTAGTGGACCCTTTTTGAAAGAGAGTTTGGGTGGAAGGTTCCCCATTGAAAATGTTCTAGTTAACAGTGAGGGAACATGTCTCTCTCTCTCCCTTTTTTCTTTTCTCTCCATATTTCTTCTCCTGCCTGCGATGCCCTCCCCTTCTTAGTTCTTGTGCGAGAAGACACTTCTCCCTTGGCTGCCATCACAAGGTCCTCTCCTCCCCTCTTCTCCTCAACCGAACCCCCCTTCTCCCTCTCTTCCCCTTCCGGCCTACCATGACCTAAGTGCAAGTTGCCAACCGACCTTGCACTTGCTACTGTTGGTTTTGCCATGGCTGCTTGTGAGGAGAGCAGCCATGGTTTTGGCACATCGTCCTGCAATAGCAGCAGGTGCAGTTGCTACCACTATCACTGTTGTGACACGTGAGCCTCTCCAGCTACCACCCCTTCGCACCACCTACCTCCCTGTTGATGCTCGCCAAATCTATGCGATAAATATAAGTGATCATTGTAGCACATAAATAAAGTGTTCAATTAAATTGTTAATATAGAACTACAAGGAGCCTGGGTTAAACACAGGGAGGTAGTCAATATCTTAAACCTTTCATAGTTATTTTATAGCAAGATAGAACATAAATATCACATGAGACAAAGATATCAAATGAATCTTGACTTTTTATTGCAATCTTGAAGAGTCTTACAAATAAAATCTATAGAAAGATTACAACTATGAATCAAAGCAAATAAACTAAAGAAAGAATACAAAAAGAGAGAGAGAGAGAGGAACCGCTTGAGGGATGCTTGTGCAAAGCTTCTGGAGGAGCTTCAGATCCAAGGCACCGGGAGGAAGAAGAAGAAGACCGAAGAGCCTAAAGGTAGAGAAAGGTGGAGGGCATGAACTATGGTAGACTATTTCTCTAAGTGGCTAATTAAATTCTAAGTGGTAGAGGCTATGTCTTTTTATAGGAATGTAGGTTTAATGAGAGTCATAGGATCTAGATCTAAGGGTTAGGTATAGGCTAACAACTCAAGAGAGTGGTTCACCCTTGGATGATGATCCAAGGGTGAAGATTAGGTCTTGTTGTTATTAAAAGATCTTATCTCTTTTGATCTTTCCATAAGAAAGATCAAAGAGATAAGATCTTTCTCATGTTGGGTGGCTAAGAGGATAGACCTCTTCTTAGGGTTGAAGCAATGTGTGTGTGCATGCATGTGTGTAGGTGTGTGCGTGAACATGTGTGGGTGTGGGTGTGGGTGCGTGAACATGTGTATAGGTTTAGGTTGGTTCAACCTAGGTTGTGTTAGGTTCTAATCTAATTGGGTTTAATTAAACTAAGTGGTGTAGATGTGAACCTAATTGGATCTATGGTGACCTAATCTAGATAGGTGTAAACCCAATTAGGTGTAAGTACACCAATTGGATTTGGGTTAGGTCCAATTAGACTTACTAAGTCCAATTAGAATGATTAAATTAGGTTCCAACTGAACCTAATTAGAGTTGGTTGCATCCAATTAGGTTGTGTTGCACCTAATTGGATGTGGCTAGGTCAGATAGGCATGATTAGACTCAATTGAGTCTAATCAACTTAGGTTTAGTCCAATTAGGTCCGATGGACCCATTAACTAGTGTCTAGCCCAATTGACTTAAACTGAGTCAATTAGGTATGGTATGGACCTAAATAGGTTTCTAGTTTAGGGATTTCCTATAGGATAGGTGGACTAGGGTTATGGATAGAAGGATAGCTCTATGGATAGGGTGGATAGGTACATGGATAATTTTATCTATGTTTTTGGCTTCTGAGCTCAAATATCTAGCTTTAAGCTGGTTTAGGGATAGGTAATGGGATAAGGTTATCCTAGGGTTTTAAGGATAGGGAATGGTTATCCTAGTTCCTCTTTTTCCTTCTCAGTTCTTGTGTCTTCATTTCTTCCTTATTTCAGCTTTACTCTTCAACTAGCTCCTAGCTCTGCTGTAGCTTCTTTCCCTATCCAACTTTTATTTTTCAATTCTCCAGATAATTCTAAGTCCTTTACCTACATTATTAAAAAAAAATTAAAATTAGATAATTGTTCATAAAATAAATACAAAGCCTTAATATGCATGCATGCTCTAAATGTAGTATTTATAAACCTAATGCATGATTTTACTAAGGAGTTAGACCTAGATTCAGCCAATTAGGGTAATAAATTAGGTTATTATCACTGTGCGCAACTACTCATCTCCGCGGCTGCCACTGATGCTTGTTGTCGTGGCTACGATTGTTGTGAATGCAATTGTTGAAGCCGCTGATCGACGGAGATTTAGGGCTCCATCAAAGGTAGGATTCATTTAGGTGTCCCTTTCCCCCCTTCCTTGAGAATCATTAACCCTAGGTTTTGTAAACCTTAAGGCTTTGGTAGTGCTTATTTGTATTTAGGACTAATCTTGTTGTTTAGGATCTGACATGTGTTGTTATTGATTCTTTTGATGCAAGGAAACCTGGTGGGGCAGTTGCTTGGTGTCGAGGAAGCCAAGATGCTCGAGGCAAGGTAGGGATTCTTGTTTTTCTTCCCTCTCTTTTAGTTCTACTTCTCGAATGCCTAATAGAGTTGGAATCATGGCATCTTAGATTTGAAAATTAGATTTAATGTGTTTGGTTTCAAGTCTCTTAAGGAGGGTGGATATGAAGGTTTTGAAGGCACACTAGGGTTAGACCGTGCATCCATGGTTGTGGAACTCATAGGGTGGCGAATGTCATAATTCTATTGTGTTATTGTGGTTACATGCATATGATTTCACAAGCGCATGTTGAAATCCAAGATGAAATGGGGATTTTATTGCTTTACAATACCCCATAGATATACCTTGATGATGACTCAAGTCGAGTCTAAGGTTAATAGATCAAATGAAGTTATGGCTATGAAACACCCTTAATATGAATATTAACTGGTTATGATGGATTAGAGAATACCTGGGATGAGTTTTGCAACACGCTAGAATAGTGTCATGCTTGTTGCATTACTGGGATTTTCTTTTATGGTTAAGAATGATAGGTTTCCTTATACCTTATAATGGGTGAACGATGAATCCAAGTCATTGGGGGGTTAAAGAGAAAGGGTTATGCGGAGGATGTGACTCAGTTGCCATTTAGATTTGGGTGCTGGAAACACTCTACATCGGTACTAATTGATTTGTACCGGTGTTGTTCGTTGTTCCAGGCCTGAAGAGTGTACAATGGGGATTTGAGGGTGCCTAGTATCGATCTCGAGAATCGATACCGATACTAGCACCACCTGATGACCAGTAGCCAGTGGGCCCCCATAATTGATACTGATCAACAGTACCAGTACTAGTGCCTTGAAAATTGTGATCAGATAATTGAACCTTGCCCTAGTCTACAAAGAGAAATAGGGAAAAATAAGAGGAAAAAGGTCTAACTTATTAAGAGAACTAAGAACATAAAAATGTAAATGCTAATCTGGTAAATGATAGACAAGTATGCTATGTGTCTGGAAACCCCTAAGGAAAGGGATTGAAAGCCATAGAGTAATTGGCTAAACTCAAAGGGAAACTCAGAATATTGGATCGTGGTGACTCTATCACTAGTCTAAAAAAGAATCTTGGATCTTAAGGTCAGAGGTTAGACCCCAGATGATCCACTAGGTCTGTAGAGTTCCTTTCCTAGTACACGGTTAGAAATAGATTAAAATGAGTAGGTTGACTAGGTGAGTTGATGGGGCTACACCCACTGACTTCGTGAACCACGGGTTCACTACTCGGGTTAGAGGCCTGAGAATGTGTGGTGGGTAAAGGCTACCAAAGATCTACCTTGGAGCATAGATGGTTCCCAGGTACGACGATGAGCTACGGGTTGTTGCCAAGTTAAGGTAACTTGGAAGTACTCAGATCCGACTCGATGCAATGGTACTCGTAGCTCTAGGTTGAGTAGGTGCCCGCATGTGCAGCAAGAGATGCTTGATCAAGAAATTTTTGCTTTTATTAGATGATATCAAAAAAATAATACATTGTGCAAATCGTAGTGGAAAAATCTCGAACAAAAATATTTATCAATAAAAACCAAGCACAAAGTTAGGATGTCATAACCACAGGAGTGAACAAATCAATAAACTCACATATATCATGCATCCACAATCGTAATTTTTAGAGAAATTCATGGAATATTTAATGAGTTCATTCTTTAATGAGAGAGAGAGAGAGAAAGAGTGAAATAGATCATACATTGCGTGAAATAGAGAGAAATTGAGGGCTCCGTATCAACTTTTCCACCCAATATGCTAAACCTTTAAATCCAAATCAAAGCTTCGATAATGGCACAGAATGTAAATTTTAATGTGCCTTTTACTATTGCAAAATAGCGGAGAGACTCCCCTTGTGCACGTGTGGAGGGGAGACCACAACTGGACTTGGGAAGCTCAAAGGAGGTCGAGGACGTGGAGGGTGTTCTATCGGTGGTGGCCGAAGTTCACCAAACAGAGGGAAGGGGGTTGCCAGCTGTGGGTTTGTTCACGCATGTGTGAGGACTGCGGTCGGCATGTTTAATGGCATGGCTGGGCTAGTGATAGCGAGGCGAGGTCGATGGCATGGTCAACAAGGAGAGTCGTTGCCTGTGGTGTCGACTGTGTGGTGATCCCTTTGGATTCTTCTTTGGGCCATCGGTGGTGATGAAGAAGAAGAAGGCACATTAAGGAAGAAGAAGATTAGTGGGTCTCTCATTATTGTGGAGGAGAGTTGTCGTGGACATACGGAGCTGCTGCTACATGCAAGGAAAGAGCACGTGCGATGAGTGGCCGGTGGTGTGATAGAGAGATGTGAGGCCATTCCTGTTGGGTGTGGCTAGAGGAAGAAAAGGACCGATGAAGGGTGGAGGTGCGTGTTTGTTGGGAAGTTACGTGGAGAAGAGGATGTAGATTAAGGAAGGGGGGTCTCTTGTTGGTTGCGTGGTGCTCTCTGCGTAGGGCCTCTATTGGGTCGCTATTGAGGATGGAGACCGAGGTGATGAGGACGAGTGTAATGGTGTTGTGATGAGTCGAGCAAGAGGAGGCTCAAGGTAGCGGGAACGTCGGGGTCACAGTAGGGTCATGGTCGCACGGTGATGTGGTGCTTCGAGGTGGTCATCACAGCACAAGTCCACATGCTGTCATCGTGTAGTTTGCCACGGTTGCTACGGGAAGGAGATCGGTGGAAGAGTGGGACACGGTCGGTGGCTCGCTGATGGTAACACCATCATTATCCATAACTAGTTTTAAATAGTTGAAATTAAGTGATAAATGCCCCTGAATAATCACCTAAGGAAAGTAATTTCACGCAAATCCATTTTGAGAAGAAAATAATAAAAAAAGTTAATTCTGCAGTTTTAACATCATATCATAAATGCAGAATAACCACAAGATCACCCAAGAGTTAATTAAAGGTCAAATGAGCATTAAAGTCCAAAAAGTAGGTCAACGCGAACAGAAATAAGGTTTCAGCGTTTCGAGAACCAACTTAGAACACAAAACCCTAATTTCATACTCACTTAAATTGAAGAGGTTCTAGTCAGAATTAAATTCATCTAAACCTCTTAAAATTTATAGAAAAATATTTTAAGAGGATTGGTACCCTTGGTTTGACCATCCGAACCTATTTTGACCTTGTATAAAGTTTCAGACAAGATTTTGCTCTAATTTGGGTTTCTATGCAAATTTCCTAGTCAAACGTGTTCAAAATTAAAATCCAAGTTTACCATCAGATTCCTTGGGTCCAAATTAGGCTAAGGCCAAAATTTAAGTCCAATCAGAGTCCATCTTGACATAGTTTACAATTTAGTCCCTAAAATCTCTATTCTTCACACTTAAGCCCCTAACTTTCAGATTTGTTATAATTAGGCCCCTAACTTCTCATCATTTTCTTCAAACAGATCCCTACCACCATTGTTAATGTGAACACTCCACAGATCGAGCTTCAAGAGAGAATATCTCTCTCAAATCAGCACCAAATCCCTCCAAATTTAGAGGGGGTGTTCAAACTTAGGGGAATCCAATGAAATTGATTCCAAGACCTAACACAGAGTCAAGATCCCTAGCGAGCTTGAGATTTTAGGGATCCTAAATCCCCTAAAATCATGATTCAATCAGGTTTCTTTCCTGATTTTGAGCTCATAATTGAGCTCTATAAAGGTCCCTCTTAATTCCACCGTCCTCCTAAGTCTGGTTTGGCCCAAAATCTTCGACTTTCTCTCCCTCTGGCCACCTCCACTGTGACTCTAACGATCCTCTCCAAATCTCTGCCGTCTCCCTCTTCCACGTACGATAGGTATAGGGAACTTCTTCCTCAGCTTCCTCCACTCTTCGCCATACCAAGCAGGAGGCTTCCTCACCCTTTCTTCCTCGTCGTCTCTCCCACTGGAGAATTCACCGTCTCCAACATCGGCCAATCAAAGTCAGAGCCGTTCCCCCCCTTTCGTCCTTTAAAATAAGTTCACTCCCTCCCTCTTTCTCCTTAGATTCACCCAACCCCTTCCAACCCTAATTCAACCGACATAACACCTTCTCCTCCTCTGTCTTCTCCAACTCTGGCAAAGGCTCCAATGAGCCCATGTCGCCACTACACCGCACCAATCGCCTCGCCGTCACTTCCTACACCTCGCCACATTCACCCGAGCAAAATCCCTCTACAAATTTCACCACACACACACTCACCCTCTCCATTGGATAGACCCATCTGCCGCCTACTCCTCAGTTACTGTTCGGCCACCACAACACTCAAAACACCACGCTGACGCCACCGTTACACTCCTCGACTCAAGGCGATTGTCCTGAGCTAGTTTAATTAGGGCTTAAGGCCCGTGTTCATGGTTTCAAGTCATCATCGGATCTCCACCACCACCTCCTTTTTCGCCAACCACGTTCTCCTCTCTTTGACCTCAATCAACATGCTACAGCTTACAATCAACACGGCCTCATGTTTTGAAGCACTCCAGGTTCTCACTTGAGGCAACAAACAACATCAATTACCTCAATTCATCACGTCACTTTGTTACTGCATGAAAGGGTGTGACATGGAGAAAGGTGAAGCTGATTAGTCCCACATCGTGGACTCAGCCCCTAGCGACAACACATAAGAGCATTTCGTCTCAATGGCTTATCGCCTCTCACTCAAGGGGTGAGGTCCCCTCGCCCACATGCTATCCCATGCACTCTCTCATACGTCACCTGCGGTACACACCATGTGGGTCTGGTCCCCTGTCCGGTACTGTACAAACCCGATTACCTGCCTAAACCTATACCCGATTCTGACAAAGGGAAGAGGAGAAATTCTGAGGGGGTTAGGGGTAAGTTTTGCACTGTTGCCTCAAGAAGCATGCTTCTATACATTGGCAACACTTGAGCATTTCTGAGGCATTATGCTTGGGTTGAGGTGTTGGCTCTGTGTCTATTGAGGCCTTGACACTTAAGGCGTCTGAAGCACCCTTGCAACATCTGATTATGGCATTGTTCAAACATTTGAGTTATTATTTGACATGGTTATTTGAGACATTAGTGGTTCAAAACCACTGTTGAGATATTGATTTGAGCTAAATTGAATTCTTTGATATGTGCTTAACTTGAGGGATATCCTTGGTGATCTAAATCACCATTTTTAGTGTTTGTCTCTTCTTTTTATCATAGCAATTTCTTGAGATACTATTGAAATTATTGAACATCATTTTGAGTAGATCTTATTCATTGAATATCTTTCTTGTGTTTAATTAATTGTGCTCATTATTTCTAGTTGCGATTAGTGCATGAATTCCACATTTGCTCCCTACGGATGGCCTCAGACTCAATTCTTTGTTTTCGAGCACTTTAAAAATTTTAAATATTGTAAAGCGATTTTCGTCGACTATACTACAACACGACACATTTCTTTAAAAGATGACTCTTGCTCCTTCAACACTTGCGGTGGTGCAGTAGGTGGCACACAGTGGTGGTTGTTGGTTGCAGTGGTTGATGGTGAAGCACAGTTAGAGGAAGAAGAGGATGGTGGTGTTCACCTCCATGCAGAGGAGAAGGATGTCAGGGGCGGTCCTCCCAAAGATCTTGGAGGCCCTTTTTATATGTGTGCGTATGTTGGAGGGAGATGGTCGTGATTCTCTTTGGTCTGATTGAGAGAACAGGAAAGGCAAGTCCTTGATTTGGAGAGAATCGTCCCCTCAAAGGATTAATTGAAGGATTTAAGAAATCCTCTCTTAATTTCCTTCTTTGAACACTTTTGGTCAAATTTTCTCGTTTCCAATCTAAGATGTTAAAGTGGCATTCCCCATTTGGTCCTTAATCAATTCCTGCAAAAAGACGTCCACGTGATCAATACACGATTACACATTAATTAACGAATCCTATGCATACAATGCACATTAACTAAATATAGGAACGTCAAATTACAAGCTTATCTAATTTTATCAATGCAATGCATGCTTTAAAATTAAATACTTAACTTATTGCTAATGTACTTAGGCTTAAATATAGTACACTAAAGTGGACCTATCAACGCCAGGGTACTTAGTTCTCGTAGTTAGAGGCTCGTTAGGCGTCTATGTGTGCAAAAGTCACCAGGGACCATGAGGGGTTTGGTTGAGATCTCATCCGACGGTGGATTGAGAGGGTGCACCTAGAGATTTTGCTCTTAGCGGAAGCATTGGTGCGTCCTGACAATTCTGACCAACCCTGCGATATAATCTAGATTGATTTGTGATTGGACCTTGCTGGATGGGTGTTGAGCTACGCTCTTCACCATCGTGAAATATTGGCCTGGGTAGCTCCTAAGAGACCCGACTCTCTTGACCATGGTCAGTAACATTCTTGATATGTTGAGAATGGGTATGCCTTTGGCAAGAATTACCAGCTCTGCTAGCTCCTCCCTTGTAAAGGGAGAGACTACCAGGCAGGGATTCGAGGGAAGGATACGTCTCAATCTCCTCTAATAGAGAGAGATGATTTCCAGAATCCGATCTTTGAGGTGAATGAGGGAATGAATCATGTAAATAAAGGTGGATAACCATGTGAATAAATCCTGGTAAATGAAGAAAAAGGATTGTAGTCAACTTGTAGTGTTAATAAAGCATGGGTTAATTACGAGAAATGGGCTAGGGAGTGCAGTTAGCATGGAGTGTAATTAAAACATGGCCAAAGAAAAGGAGGGAAATGGTGGGGTAGTTGGCCTTGGTGCAAAAACCTGTACACTAGCCCTTCCTTCTTCAATGTTACACACGATTTTTGTCCCTACTGAGCCGCTTGGTTCATCCTTGCTTTTGTGACCCATTTTTAGGTACCGTTGTCGTGATGCAGGTGACACATCATGTCGAATTTAGGCCCAAGAAGGCCAGGGCGAATAGTAGAGTACTTGCCCTATTTTTCTTTTGGGCAAGCTTTGGTAAGAATTGTATTTTATATGGTAGAGTCTTTTTGTTGGAATAATAGAAAGTTAGATTTCGTTGTATAAAGGTTTGTAAGTTTAAACCCTGAGACTTTGTAAATGTTATGATGTTAATCAATGGACTCTTGTAAACAAACTTGCATATGATGTCAAGTCATATGTTGTATGGTAATGACATAATTTTGTACCTTGAAATTGTTTGTGGTGATGTGCGATGATATTGCCTCTGTTTTCTCGTCGATTTTTCCAGGTTTTAATAGATTTGATTGCGAGGTGTGCTCGCAGGAATTTTTTTTATACTTCTTGGTGTGGAGGTGGGGTGTATCCATCTATGTAAATTGTGGTATGCATGCACAGTTACAGGTTGCGGGTATAGGCTTTTGGGAAAACATTGAATAAACATGGGAAACTCTATCGGATTTTCAACAGGTTTCGAACCTATGGTTTATTTAAATATTGATTTCCCTAAGATGTACCTAATTGGTAGGACTATGAATTATAAGCCAAGCTGCCCAGTAACTAGGAACTTGACACGTGCACACCTGGTGATCTGCTCCCGATTCGTCTGGACAATTTCTGGGATGTGACAAAAAAATCATTTGCAATTACAATAGACAAACATTATCAGTGATGAAACCATAAATATCTCTTAAAAGTTATATGAGAACTCAATGCATTGAATTTGTATACTTTTCAAAATTGAATATCATAAGTATTCAATTCCTTGCAACTTAGAGATTGAAGAGGCAAGATGTGAGGTATGTTGGATCATACTCCAACATATGGACTAGTATATGTATTTACATCTAGATATAATCATACAATATATGGATTATGGACTGTCAATATTAATGCTCATGATATTAAGTGATCAACTAAGGTTATTAATTTTGATATGGGCATAAAATGCATCAAGTGAGGTGTGGGATTTCTAAAGAAATATGTAGAGGCCAATTGGGGATTTGCATCTCCTTGATGGGTGGACATGCAAATTGCCCATGATAGTTAGTGTGGTTAATTGCTAATTATAGGTGGCTATAGTCCCTAATGAGACCCACTAATTCTCTTATGTGTCAAACCCATCGTGACTCTTGAGAAGAAAGGAAGAGACTACAAGGAAGGAGAGGACGACTAGAGAAGAAGAAAGAGATCATCTTCTTCTGGGTGTCATCCAAGGTGCCATAGGGTGGGAATCTCTTGGAAGACCATCACTGCAGCCCCTTTCATCATTATTAAGGATGAATATGGGTAACATTTGTGTATATATATATTGCACATTATATTTTGTTTAAGATAATGTGCATATTGGCACGCTTATACAATTTTATTTCATTCTAATATGTTGAATAGAATACCTAGGCTTTACATAAACTAAGATTTTGAATAGTTTGATTCACATCTTCTGCAAAACCCAGATATCATCTCATAACTAGTATAAGTACCGGTAGTTGTCATGAGTACTGGTACATGTACATTAAAGATTTGGTGTTAGGTGTTCAGACACTAAAACTGTGACTTAAGAGTATCGATACTTGACACTAGTACTGATACTCATAAGCCAAAAATTTGGTTCTTGACTTGATTTAGTTAAAAATTGTAAGGTACTAATACCCATACTCATGTTTAGTATCAATACTTATTGATTACAGAAGAAGGTCAAATTTTTGTTACTTAGAACTGTATCTCACATATACCGATACTTGATAATTGGTACTGATACATATAGAGTACTGGAATCAGGAATCAATTCTTAAAATCAAGCATGTATTAGTTGAGATCAGTAGTGTTCTGGAGGGTTACCAGTATTGGACAGGTAACGATACTAGTCACTAGTACCGATATACCTTGTGTACTAGGCAGGTACACATCTGAACTTGAATCCTAAACTTTAAGCCATAGGTATCGATACTTTGCACTAGTATTGGTATTTCCTGGATATGGGATTAGAGCTTGTATGTCAGTGATACCAGCATTAGTTCACCAGTATCAGTACTCACTGAGTATGAGATATTGGTGTTGGTGCACCAATATTAGTACTTATTAGGTATGAAGTTCAGTTGATGTTAGTTATTCTTCAGGTCCATCCTAAGTTGGAGGTGGATCATTTATTGATTAACCCCAAACAAGTGGTATCAAAGCCAACCCACTTCTACTTAGTTAAATTTAAGGTTCAGTTTGATTAATAAAGTATACTATTCTAAGACAATTAAGTTAAAATAGCATCTTACCAAAGTGAACTCTCCTATGGATACTGGTTTTGTCTTTGAACTGTAAAAGGTTGATGAGTTTAAGCAGGTGAGTGCTCATTGGTCCAAAGGAAAGCGTACACTTATTCTACTTTCACTCATTTACGTAGGAGTTAGCATGTGTTAGTTGTTAGGTTTCCTGTGTAATTATTGAATAGACCCAAAGGAAGATTGATAATTGACTTAGAATTGAATCAATAATTCTTACTCACCGCACCATGTCTTTAATTACAAATCAACCTCTTGTCCAAAGATGAGCCACTTAATGGAGTTAACTAAAACATGTGATGGGGTTATTTAAATTATTCAGACTCTTTTATGTCTAATGGGAGCTAATCTTGTGTACTCTGTAATTATTTCAGACATGTCTTCTACCAAAATTACCGCCACCCTAAATTTCATTCCTATGTTGAGTGACTTAAACTTTAAGTCTTGGAAGGAAAACCTAATAATTGTCCTTGGGGTTATGGACCTTGACTTAGCGATTAAAGAAGACTCTCCTACCATTAAGGAATCCAATACTCCCAATCAAAAGAGAGAAAAGGAAAGGTAGGAGAGGTCCAATTGCATCTGCATGATGATCATGAAAAGAGCCATCCCTGAGGCTTTTAGGGGCAATATGTCAAACAGTATAGTGTTTGCTGTGAAACACGTAAAAAGATTTTTATATCGTTGTAGCTGCAAATCACGTCTGTTTGTCGCGGCAAAATCGATTTTAAAGTAAAGCATTGCAGTATAGTGGAAATCGCTTTGAAAACAAATACAATTTTTATTACTCGAAAAAGTTCCAAGGTCGAACACAGGGAGCAATATGGGATTTAGAAATCACGATCACAATTCAAAACTAAAAGAATTTACAATAATATCAGTATCAATGTGCAAAAAGATGGGAGTAAAATGGTGATTTAGATCACCAAATACTCCTACAATATCAACTAAGGAACTCAATGTATATGTATGAAATGAGAGCTAAGATCTGTCATCTGATTTGCAAATCAGACAACTTAAAGTGACAGTCTTCTTTTTCTTCTTTTCTTCTCTTTCACTGATTCTTCCTTCTCTGACTCTTCCTTTCTTCTGTAGCTTCTTCTTCTTCTTTTTCTCAGGCCTTCACTTCTTCTTTTTCTTAGGCCTTCACTTCTTCTTCTTCCCTTAGCTGCTTCCTCTTTGACTCTACAACCCTCCTCTTCTTCTTCAACTTTTGCTCAGGCCGCCTCCTCTTCTTCTTCTTCTTCTTCCTTCTCTGATTTTCCTCTTCAAAATTTGGCTAAGTGTCAGCCGAAGGTCCCTGTAGCAAAACCCTCCCCCTACCCGCACGACTCTCCTCTCTCTTTCTCTCTTAGGATCCACTCTCCCAGAGCCACAAGATATCCAGGTTATCGGGTCAGGTGCATACCCAAGTCCAGGCTCACCGGCGTGCGGTGGTGAGCAAGGAGTGCAGGTTAGGCAGGTTATCGGGTTGACCAGGTCTGTGGGTAGGTGTCGCGGACGAGGCCGAGTGAGCAGGTGAGAGGGACCTCACCCCGTGAACTTGAGGTGAACAGCTACTGTCACAAAATCAATTTATGCACCTCAACATGCTTCGCAGCTGCCGATGTGGGACTATCCGCACCCCTACTCCTTTGTGTGTCTGCAGTAAGGGATTTCCTTCAATTGCCTCAACTCGTGAGGCTTGCATCTTCAATTGAGGGCCTGGACTTGTGCACGAGATGCTTTCGCATGACCTAGAGCCGAGACCTGAGTGTAGCAAGACCTGGAGCGAGCTTCAAGCAAGGTCGAAGATTGCTCGTCAATGGCGGACAAGGCGAACACTTGAAAATAGTGAAACGGCCTCTCAGCCATGTCAAAATGCTCAAGGAGGGTCGCCTGAGCACGACGAACGTGATGGGGGTGGTGGCGTGGAGCGACAATGGCTGTGAGTGCATGGCTAGGTCAGACTGTGTGCGTGTGAGTGGGTGTGTTCCGGGGTGCGTGTGAGTGGGTGTGTTCGGGGGTGCGTGTGAGTGAGTGGAGAAGTGAATGAAGAGAGGGGTGGCGATGGTTTTGCGATGGTTGGCAAGGGTTTTGGTTGTCTGTGGAAGTGGAATGGTCTTGCTGGAGGGGGTGGCCGAAGATGGAGGAGATGGAGTTGCGAAGGGGTGTCGATGGTCGATTTGAAGTGGAGTGAGTGCGAAAATAAAGTAAAGGAGATGAAGAACTTAGCTAGGAGGTAGGTGGACGAAGTAGGGCAGCAATTGCATCGGGTGTGGTATTGCTGACGTTGGAGACAAAGGCTATTCCGATGAGGTAGAGACGACGAGGACAAAGGAGGAAAGGACGTCTGTTGGTACGGCGAGATGTGGATGGAGGCGAGGAAGAGGAATCCACCACTGGTATTGTGGATGGATGACAAGGAAAGGTAGAGGGGATTGCCAAACGACGAGGAGCCTTCAGCCGTGAAGGAGAGAGAGGAATTGTGGGGATTCACGGCTGATTTCAAGCGTGAGGAGTTCAGGGAGCTCTGAGGGTCCTTATAAAGGGTTCTAGGGGCGGTTAGAGCTTGGGAAGCTTGCTTCCCAAGCTTGGAAGGTCGCCGGACTTGGGAGTTTTTTGAGATACCCAAATCTCTCATGCGTTCGCATGAGAGATTGGGAAAGAATCAAAGCACATGGATGGGTTCATATTGGAGAGGATTTCTCAAAGAATTTTCCTTCCAATTTTGGAAGAGATTCTTCAAGCAATCAAGGAGAAATCTCCTGTCAAAGATCATCGGAGTATGTTTCCTCCACAATAATGGCTGAGGGACCTAATTGTGAAGATGATGAAGAAGTTAGGGGGCTGAATGCAAGGGTTTTTGAAAGTTGAGGTTATAAATGTAATCAGACAAGATCATTTTGCGAACTAGGTCAAGGCAAGCACATCTTGGATCCAAGTTTTGGTACAAACCTAATTTGAACCTAAGGAATCCAATGGTGAAGTTGGAATTTGGTTTTGACAACGTTTGACTGGGTAATTTATGCAAAAACTTAATTTAGGGTAAATATCTGTCTGAGACTCCATTTTAGGTCAAGATGGGTTCCGATAGCCAAATTGAAGGTACTAAACCCTAGAGAATATTTTTTATGATTTTTAGAGGGTTTAAGTGAATTTTATTCTGACCATAACCTTGGTTAATTAAGTAGGTCTATTTTTAGGATTTCAAAAGTCATTTAATTCTCAAAACATATGCAAATCATTTTCTGTCTGATCTAACCCACTTATCATCCTATTAAGACCATTTGACCTTTATTCAGCCCTTGAGAAAACCCATGGTTGTACTGAATTCGTGATAAGCTAGTAAAATTGCAATTTTAACCCTAGTTTCTTATTTTTCCCTCAAATGCTTATGCAATGAATTATGACCTTCAGTTGGTTATGTAGGAGCATTTACTGACTTAATTGGATCAAAAAGAGCTAGTTAGGACTCATGATGATGTTCCCATCAACGTCGAAACAAATAAATTTATAAATTAGAATTTGTGAGTCCTGAGTCGTTCATAGAGAGGCAAAACGTGATTTTCAAAGTTTTTCATACTAACTAATCTATCCTAATGCAAGCATAGAAATAGAGACCAGATATTCAGTGAATTAGATTTTTATTACTACTTGCAAATAGTTCTCAAATTAAGAATTAAAATAAATATGCTAAAGAGTAGAGAGAGAAAAATAGATGAAGAGCGACACTCCTTGAGGGATGCTTGCGTGAAGTGCAACAATACTTCAGATCCAGAACATTGGGAAGAAGATTAAAGAGATGTTGCAGAGGGAGAGAGGCTGGAGATGTGTCCGGTGGAAGTTGCCTCTCAAATGGGGGCTCTGGGGCTTTTTTTATAAATAAAATGAGGGGCAAAGTAGGTATTTAGGCCCCTAAAATCATGCAACACCTTTGGTGCGATCAGATTCGTCGATCGGGACATCAATGGATCAGATCATGCCTAAAAATAACCTTCCAAGTGCCTTCAATGCACTCATCGCACTGGATGGCGACGCGTGGCATGCGCTCACCCGTTGGATCCGATCTGCATGCCCTTCACGTGGGCGCATGAGCTTTCAATTTCTGTCATCCGATCTTATGATCAGATAGCTTAAATTCATCGCAACACAGCCTTTGTAACCCACGTGTGGTGGGACGTTTGGTTGGGCGTTTGTTCGCTCGCCCATCCTCACCGCCTAATCCAACATTCATCCACGCGCAACGTGGCCACATCCGCATCATTCAATCCAATCTAACGACCCAATTGCACTCAAGCACCACCGCCTCTTCGATTTTTCGCTAAGCACGAGTCGATTGTGTGCCTCGTGCTTTTGTGTGAGCACACTCTCCACTGTGTTGCAGGCTCTTTTAAGTCACAAGGTCATTTTCTCATGCGGCTGCTCTCGGCTGTTGGATGGAGATCCAACAGTTGAGATGGACTCCTCCTTGGTGAAGGGCGCGATGGTGGGCGACGTAGCCTCTTTACGGTCGTTGGATGACGATCCAACAAACCACGTGTTTTCCTTCAGTGGTTAGAGCGTGGCAGTGGGCTATTGGGATGATGCCACGTGGCCCCATCCTAACCGTCCATCTTCTCTCCTTTCTAGTGGGTGCTACAGGGCTTCGCTTGAGTTGATTTTTTCACCGTTGGACTGTGATCGTTGATCCGATTCCACCCGTGTGGTTGGATTTTGACATCTAAAGTTTGGATTTGTGTTATCTTGCTCCTTGACATCTAATCTTCTATGGGCTGAATGTGATGCTACAGAAGTCTGATCAAGATTATTCTAGAAGCATTGGACTCCTGTCATCATCCTGATCAAATCTGTACATCCTAATTTATAATCTATAGCCCCAAATCATCTGCAATTAATATAGCCTCTCTCTTAGAGCATAAAATAGCATTATTATCTATAAATCTATCAAATCAACTATGATGCAAGTTATGATGTTCATGCATGCAATCTTCCTAAGTTAAGCTAAAATCTAACTTAATTCAGGTAGATTAGGTCCTATGGTTGCTGTACAATCACACCCCCAGGCCTGAATCTTGGTAGTCCCTAGCAAATGCAAGACTAAATGCAAAGTGGTCCTAAATGACTAATTTCTATCAAGAGTTTGAATAGAGATTTATTTCTTTTATTTTCATCCAAAATTTTAGAAATCTAGATAGTCATAAAAGTGTAGTGTTGTAGCCTATGCAACGGATTTAAGTGAAAAGTCAATCCACATCTAAAGCTCATACTTGACCCTTAGTAAAATTCTATCGACATAGGCAAACTTCTTCCCTCGAGGTTATAAAATAATTTGCAATTTCAACCCCAGATTTTGGCTTAGGTAGAAGATGTTTGAGTCAAGTGGGTTTGCATTTGGTGGCGCGCATTCCTCTGGTGCTACATATAGACTAGTACTTCAAAACCTAGATTTATAGATTGTCAAATAATTCAACTTAAAGAGAGGCAGAGAAACTATGCTTTCTTTAGTTCCTTCGTACTCATTCTCTTTCTTTCTTTTTCTTTCTTTCTCTTTTTCTTCTCTTTTCTTTTCTTTTTATTTTCGAGCTCACAATCTCACTAGATTTATACTTGGTGGCCTCTTATGACATTAACACTTTGATTAAGCTCTGATAACACTATAACTAAGTCAGAATTCCTTAGCCCATATTCAGGCAGTCAGAAATACAGTGAAGTAGGTCAAGGCTATATTTGGTGGATTGTAAAGGGAATGGTTGTTGTTGCCTCAATGTGCTTAACACAATGCAATTAACACTTTTATATATATATATATTTCATATACTTGTATCTACCAACACAACGCAATGCAACACCTATGCACATTTTTATTCACAAGGCATTATTCAGTATTGAGGGTGTTCAAGAGGATGTCGGGTGGCTTATTTGGTGAAAGTGTCTACTCTCGACACCAGGAAAGGAATGGATGAGACAACATATTTCTAACCTTGATATTAATACCCTCCTTTAGCCGAGGATTTCATAAGGACAGTCGCAACCATCCACCTTAGTCCTAGTTTTATCAGAACCTGCTTTTTGCCTATTTGCCTTATTTAGTGGCTCTCCAAAAATTCACACACTAAGAATTTGTACACAGGAACCAAGAGCGAAAACTATGCCTATCTTCGAGTATCATTATCCAATTACCCAGAAATTAAGATTTCTTATATTAGCCTTAGAGCACCAGTTGACTCTCTACTCTCACCTCGCACTTATTTGGTGGATCTACTAGAAGATGGTTTGCCTGACTCCCTAATTACTAAGGGTTCAAGAGAAGAAGCATTTCTTCTTCTCGACAAATTAAAGGTGTTTATTGGTCTTCACAGAGGATCCATTGTAAATTCTACATGCAAGTGTGAAATTGTACTGGATTCTAAATTTAGGAATCAACTCAAGAATAAATCCCTGATAAAACATTCTTGATAAAAATTATTTATGCATGAATGCAATTTCTTTTTCTGACATAAGACATGCAATGTCCACCCCCCATGCCTATTTATTACAATGTCCTCATTGAAATTTATGTAGGAAAATCAAAATGTAATAAGCAAGAGAAGGTGATATCACCTAACTGAGATTTATTAATCCAGGTAAGCTTGGACAGATAAAAATGCAAAATTCCTATACAGAATACTGGGTTGCCTCCCAGCCAACACTAAGTTTAATGTCATTTGCCGGACCTAAATCCAAAAGAAATATGTATTTCAATATTGCAGGTCAAGAGAAAGAGTAGTGATTGTTGGTGAGAGATTCAGGATTAATATAAAGATATGATCGTGTGATTCAAGAATCAGTGATCCACAAATGCTGACCAATTGATGGTGTAGCCCCACTTTGGAGAGTTTTTCTAATTCAAAATATAAAATAGGGATAGATAGATGAGGTTCATGATGTAGAGCTTGTTCATTAATCCGATTCCATAATTCAAGAGGTGGTGGAGGATCTAGATTAAAATCATGATTGAAACTTAAATCTTGTTCTAAATTAGAATCAGAAGGATCCTCATAATGGTAATTGATGTCAAAAATCATGAATTCTCCAGGCTCCGGGTCATATGAGGATAAAGGTAGAGTTGTGTTGAATTCTTCAAAATCCTCATCAGAAATTACCTCTTCCTCATCAAAAATCATTTCTTCCTCATAATCAAGACATCCATTTGAACTAGTTGGATTATAATTTCTTCTCCAATCTATCATGATTTGAGCATCTTTTTATGAGGTTGTATATTCCTTTAATTTCCTCATATATTGAATTATGGTTCATGTCCTTTAGTTGTCCAATTTCTCGAACCTCCTGAAAATCTAACAATTCTTGAATTTCAGGGTGGATATACTGAGGATTCTTTATATCATCAGCTAATTTATCATAAGATACTCCTAATAGTTCCTCGATCTCATAAATGTATTTTTCATAGGGGGAATGTTTATTTTGCTCAAGCTTGAGATGTTGGGAATAAGTATCAGGGTTTTCCTCAGGACTGGTGGATTTGAAGAGAAGGGTGAGAATTAGCTGATACAGAAGTGAAAGTAGATTCAACTTCTATATGGAATATCTTCGAATGATCAGTATTGCTGAATGCAAATATCGAATCATCTAAGCACATCTGATCATGGTAATCCTCAGACAAAATCATATCAGAACCATCCAACTATGCCTGGTTGGGAGTGTCACTGTCCTCAATCCTGCTATCTTTTTCATGGGGCTCTTCATAATCTTGTTCTGATTCTCCCAAATTTTTCAAGGTATCCAAATCCGAATCATCCTCATGGTCCAATTGTGCATCTTTTAACATTAAGGACTCGTACTTAGGCCCACCAAGATTTGTTCCTCAAGATAGAATGATTGTAGTTCAGGTTTTGAATCAAGATTTAGATCCTCGAGTGAGTCTTCCTCCTCAAGGTCAATCTTTGGGATATCAGGATTATCTAGTAGTTCAGATATAGGCCTGGGTAGGATCTGTTCTAGATAATCACAGGGCTAGTGGGTGGGCTCGATGCATGTAGAGGTTGGGACTAAATAAGATGTCATACTTAAGGTCGGATCCTTAACCCTGAGTGGCTTATCACTGATGATTCTACAATTACAAGTGCTAATAACATCAATTAGAGTCAATTTTGAGGGTACTTATGTGATAATGTCAAATCATAATGGGCTTCGAAGCATTGCATGCATATTGCATGATCTTTACATTTTAATTGCTTAGAATCAATGTATAATGACCATGTGCATAAGTCCATTTTGAAACAGGTCTTAGAAGAGTGATCGCACCATACAGATGGATCCGGATCAATGAACGGATTCCAACGAACTCAAAATCACTTTGATCCGACCTCCGTAGCTCCCACAACAATCTTAAGAAAGATCAATGGCTAGGGGGCAATGCGACATCCTTATGGGTCTCAGATGAAAAATCCAACCATACAAATGGATGCGGAGCGACGATTGCAGTTCGGTAGCATGGGAATCATCTCGATCTAAGCACCGTGGCACCCTCTACAATAGAAAGAAGTTGGATGGCCCAGATGGCACCACGTGGCGCCATCTCGGCCACCCCTCACACCCCCAACAGCATAAGGTGTGCAGCATGCATGAACCGATAGCGCAGCAGCATGCACGTGGGAGCAAGGAAGCGTAATGACGCAGGTGGCAGCGTGCATGTGCGCACGGAGCAATGTACGTGGGCATATGCACGTGGACCGACGTGCGTCAGCACATGCGTGCACGACAAGGAGCGCGAGGCGTGCGTTAGCAGGGCATGAGTGGCGGGTGCATCTTCAGCGACAACTGCAAGGGCCTTTAGTGATGCTTGCAGTTGTCACTAAAGACCTGGATTTGAATTTAAGCCCTCTCCTCACTTATAAAAAGGGTCCTACCCCTCCCATTTGCACTGAGCTTCCACCCATGAGATACCACCACCTTCTAGAGTTCCAAGCAAGGTCCCAAAGCTGCTGAGCCACCAACGGAAGCCCCTCTACTACCATGGCTGTCTCAATGCATTCTTCTTCCTTGTCTTAGTGTTATTTTATTTTGTAGTGTAGTTCATGTCATGATTTTCTTAAAGCATTCAGCTACATTATGTTTGATTACACATTTGATAAGAAATTGTTGGCACATTGATCTTATGATATGGTTCTCTAACCCTTTTCTCTCTCTCTCTTTCTCTCTCTCTCTATCTCTATCTCTCTTTCTCTCTCATTTTCTCAAAGAGATTTTCAAGCACACAAACGACATATTTACATGGCACGAAAGTGAGTATTTAATCTAATTATTGCCTCCATGTGTTCAACACTCGGACTCACCTCCGATTCTTTATTTAAAATTGACATCGTAAGTGCACTACAATGAACGGTTTACGCAAACGCATCCAACGAATGTCTATTTTTGGCACCATTGCTGGGGAGGCACTGGATCTCTTATTAAATTTCATTTTCTTAGTCATTATTCATATTTGTGTTATCTAACTTGCTCTTCTCTCTCTTCTTGTGGTTGAAGGAACCTCGAGCATCGGCAATGGGACGAGAACAAGTCAGGTTGGATCAAAGGAAGAGCAAGAAGAAAACTGCCATCAACCGGAAGGTTTGATCTTGTCTTCCCACGATCCAAGGGTAACTTCTCATATTTGGACCAAGAAAAATGGTGGTGTGTTAAAAAAAACCCTTTCATTTGTTTGTCGAAGAAAAACACTACCATTAAGTCCGCAACTTGTTAATTTCGCAATATGATTTTCTGGATTTGGGTTAAGGACACAATTTAAGGACCCTAAACACCTCTAAAAATTTTGAGAAAAATCATAAAGGTGCTCCTTTCAGTAGGAGAACTCCACCTCAAATTTAATAGCCAAACTTTTTGTGGTTTGGCCATGATAAATTCGCTACTAGAAGTGCACAAGGTTGTCCTAATTTCTGGAGATCTATAGGTTGTTCTTACTGTTGCGAACTCCACACAGCTCGAATTTGTGAGAAGTTTATATTTCTAGAAAGATCTTGAAATTCTCTACACTTCATCCGTAGAATACTTTTGCATCTGAAATCGATTAGTGCTTGTTCTAATCAAGATATTAAACTTGCACACTGATCTAAAGGTTCTGGACAGATTGACCCCCTCTTGGAAAAATTTTGAAATTAATTTTGTTGAAAAGCTCATTCAATTTTTGTCAAGATAGGGTCATTGCTTGTTTTGATTGGACCCTTCTTGACAAAAATCTTAAAAAAGGATTCATTGAGTAGAAGCTGCACACCGTAAGATCTTCCACACTAGGGAGTTTTTTATTTTATAGACACACAAAAGGCCTTAAAGAAAATCAATCTTCACCAACCGTGTGCCTATACATTTGTGCCGTGTTTGAAGGTGTAAACAAGTGAAAACTTTAAAAGCCATTAAAGCAAGATTTAAATCCTAAAAATCACACATCTCAATCATGCTTGCTAAGGAACACTTGTTTTGGCATTGGGTCCTTGTACCCAATTATGCACACTATTTCAACTAGAATTTTAAGGTCATTAACCCCCCTAACGCCCTTCACTTAATCCTTGAGCACAAGCACTAACCTAGCCCTAAAAAATTAAGTAGACGTTAACCCTAGGAATCATTAAGTTCGTTTCAGGGTATTTTTCTTAAACGCATGGTAAATTAATGCCGTCTACTTATTCTAAAAGGTGCTGAGTTGGGAGGCCCAATTGTCAAACAACTTAAGCAAGCCAGGGTTTGGCATAATTAGCGACCTTCAGGACATGCTCCCCCTACTTCGCCTTCCCAACTCTACCACCTTTAGGAGTAAGGACAACACCGAATTCACCGTGCGGTCGGAATCTACTTCTAAGGCATAAGTTGCCTAGGTGTACATTGTAGGGCTTAGATTTGTTTGCATGATTGTGCACACATTTCTCACATTTGTTTCCCTTCGTATCTCTCCTGATTCTTCTCCGGGTATGCACGGAAGGCGATCACTTCATCCCGAATTGGTTGCTTTAGATAGAGAAACTAGGAGAAAACTTGATTTTTTTAGGGGTAGGACTGAGGACATGGCTGACCTACGAGTTGAAGAGGCTGAGGATCAACCTCAACCCAATGCAATGGCCATGATTCAAGCTCATATTACCGCCAGCCACCAACTTCAGCAACAACAGATTCACACCATCATGCAGGCCATACACCGACTACAAAACCCTCAGGGGTAGAATCAAGGGTAGAACCCTCAAGGACAACCCCCATTGAACCCACCTAACCCACCACCGCCCATTGAGGGCCAACCAAGGCCTCTCCATGATTTTTACGATCCATCTGCAATTTGGGTAGAGCCATACTTTAGGGTCCCCGAAGGGGGAGATGATTTTGAGCCAAAACCCAATGTCCTTAGCTTGATTCAAAGTCATTTCCATGGGAGCTCAAATGAAGACCCTTTCCAACACCTAGAGGACTTAGAGCGGATTGCATGGACCGTAAAACCTAGGAACATCAGTTTAGATATTGTTTTAATCAAGATGTTCCCGTTCTCCCTAAGAGACAAAGCGTCTCATTGGCTTAGGACTTTAGGGAGACCCATCTCCATTTGGGCAGATTAAGGCATGCTTTTCTTAAGAAGTTTTTCCCCATAGGAAAGACTAATGCCCTTAGGAGAGCTATTACTTCTTTTACCCTGCAAAGTGGAGAGAAATTTCATGAGGCGTGGGAGAGATTTAATGAATTATTGAGGAAATGCCCACACCACGAGGTTCTAAGGTGGCAATTGGCCCAAATTTTCTATCATGGTTTGGACAATGATGAGAGCCTCATCATGAGCCATAACTAGCTCATTTTGACCCAATAAAGAAGATAAAAGCTCCTACATAACCTAGAAGAAGGCCTAAATGAAGGAATAAGTGCTCTGAGAAGAAAACATGAATTAAAGGTTAAAACTGTAATTTTACCATTGCAGTGCATAAACGGGATTTCTCAGAGGCAAAACATAGGTCAAAAGGTCTAAATGAAATAAAAAGTGGATTGAATCAATCAGAAATGGGTTCATGTGCAATCTAGGAATTAAATGACATTTGGTAACCCTAAAACAGACCCGCTTAATTCAACAAGGTTTCGGTCAGGATAAAAATCAATTAAATACTCTAAAAATCATTGAAAAATATCCTCTATGGTTTAGAACATTCAATTTGGCCAATGGAACCTAGTTTGACCTAGAATAGGGTCCTAGCTCATTAATTGACCTAATTTAGGTTTTTACGCAAAATATCCAGTCAAACGAGGTCAAACCTAAAATCCAACTTCACCATTGGATTCCTTAGGTCCAAATTAGGTTTGTACCAAAATTTGGACCTAAGGGGAGGTCATCTTGACCAACTCTGCAATTTAGTACACCCAAATCACAATTTGGTCCCTATCTTTTGAAAATCATTGAAGAGAGCCCCCAAATTTCCTCTCCACCTTTGCAATCAGGTCCTTCCACCATTATTGGGGCAGAATCCTACTTTGACGAGGATTAGAGAGGGAATACTCCCTGATTCCTCAGAGATCCCCTCCCAGAAATGGAAGGGAGATTCTCTGAGGAATTCCCTTCCATCTAAGGCCAATCTTGATCCCTGGTGTGAACCCAATCTCTTGTGCGAACGCACGAGGGATTTGGGTATCTACCCTCTTTCCTTCTCCGATGAGTCGGCGGAGGTAATGGCGTGCCCTCCACGCTCTGAAAGCACGGCCTAGTGCCTATAAAAGAACCTCCAAACCCGGCCGCCCAATTTCAACTTGACTTAGCCGGACTTCCACCTCAACTTCTTCTCTTTCTTCTCCGGCCAAGGGTCCAGCGAGCTCCGGCGAGCCCCCCTCCCCTCCCTCTTCGCTCTGCCACAAAACCAGAGGCAGAGACTTCTTCCTGATTCTCCTCCGCGTCGCGCAATACCCACGCACGCCGCCTCAGCCCCGTCGTCGCCGCCGTCCTCCCCCACTGGGCAGCTTCTTCTCCGACGACAGCAGGTACAGCTGTCCGCATCTTCGTCCCCCTTCATCCCTGTAGTTAGGCTTAATACATTCTCCATCTTCCCCTCTCTCTTTTCCCCCTTTTATTTCATTTAATTGCCCCTCGACCGTCGCTGACCACCTCCATCTTCCTCGCCTCCGACCGACCTCCGGCGAGCTGCCCCCACCATTCCGCCCCTCCACATGGCTCGCCAACCATCTCATAAGCTCCGCCTCACCACAAGGAACAACCTCCGCCCATCCACCATCCCTCTACGCCTCCACCACAATCCCCCGAACACACCCACACTTCCGATCACAAGACGACCTAGGCACGCACGCCTAGGCCATCCCACAACCTGCTTCACCATGCATGACCTTCGCCGTGCCACGGCGAAGGTGCCCAGCTGGTTTGATTAGGCCAATAGGCCGTATTTGTGTTTGACAGGATTCCAGCCCCTGCCGCCATTGACGGTTGGAGCAGCTCCAGGCTTCAGCAGCTTTAGGTGTTAGGACCTCCAATCTTCAGGTGCAGCATATTCGGGACAGTAGTGCAAAGCATCTAAGTCCAGCAAGGAGTGCAGCAACGTCCGCAGCTGTGGCGATTGCACGAAGGCTCTGCGGGTGCGCGCGGGAGCAGGGCAGAACTAATAGTCCCACATCGGCGAAACGCGAAGCGCAGGTATACTTTAAATTATTTTTGTGATATTGCCACGTTGCCTCCGAACACATAGGGGTGAGGTCCCTCACCTTATCCCACACTCGCCTTGTCCGCGGTTTCACCTCGCGGATCTGGTGGGCTCCGACCCGACCCAACCTGAGCACTCCTCGCGCATCACCCACCTGCCGGTGCGCCTGGTCCCGGGTGCGAAATCCGACCCGATTACCCGTGGCTCTAGGAGAGCGTCCTTGAGTGAACTTCAGAAAGAGTGCGACGTGCGAGTAGAGGGGCAGGGTAGGTTTTGCTTCCACCCCTCTGGGCAAGCAGGCTGGTTGAAGAAGAGAGACTTAGCCGCAAAAAGAAGATGAGCGAAGAAGAGAAGAGAAGGAAGAAAGAGAGACTGTAGAGAGAAAGGACTGCAAGAAAAGGAGCAAAGGCAGGAAGAAGACCTGTAGATCTGAAGGAAGAAGTAGAGACTACTGAGAAGAAGAAGACAGAAGAGAAAAGAAGCCTTCGCAGAAAGAGAAGAGAAAGAAGAAGAAGACAGAAGAGAGAAGAAGCAAAGGCAAGGAAGAAGAGGAAGTCTTCGCAGAAGAGAGAAAGAAGAAGAAAGGAAGAGAGACTGCAGAGAAAGAAGAAGAAAGCAAAAGAAAAAGGGAAAACACTTTTAAGACGTCTGATCACAAGATCAGACGTCCAATTTCACTCTTTTGTCAATTATTTTTTTAAAACCGCATACATTCATATTTGAATTCAAGTTTTGAGTAAATTAGAGTGTTCAATTACTTTTGAGATTAGTGGTAAATTCCGATTGCTCCTTGTGTTCGACCTCAGATACTCCGATTTTCGAGTAATAAAAATCTTTATTTGTTTTGAACGCTTTTTCGGCTATATTACAGCGTGTTATCTTTTAAAACCCGAGCTAAGTCGCATTCAACAAATGGCGCTGTTGCCGGGGAGCAACGCGCAATTTATCACTAGTCTCTACATTCTTTTTATCATATTGAACACTAATTTTCCCTACTTTGCTTTGTTTTGATCTTGCAGGTATTTCACGAGAAAATCCTTCCCGCAAGTCAACCACTCCAGGGCAGTTAATTTCTTTTCTTCCTTAAACCATCCCCTAATCCTGAAAAGACAAAAGGAAGAAAATCAATTTAGGAATCAATTGCCTTCTTTATATAGTAATCACCATCTTTAAGGCAAACGTTTCCTAATTTTGCGAAATTTTTTTTTTCAAATGTCCTTGAAGTTGGAGCGAGTTTTTAGATTCTATCCCACAAACTCATGTGCCTAATAGAAATAACGCTTAATCTATACGGACAACACACTTCTTGCTTTCAAGTCCAAAGAGAATTTTTGTGAAAAAGAAAAAAAAGAATTGGAAATAGAACCAAATTAGGGTTTCTACAGTAGGATCTTGGAGTGTTAGTCACATATGCCTGCATAAAAGGAAATAAACCCTCCCGCATCAGTGTGCTACCCAAGCCCTTGATTGAAGAGATCTTAACAAGACAAACCCTAAGAAAAATTGAGTTCTAAAATAACTTGAATCTTAAAATTTTTGGACCTACCAACCTGGGAGTCAAATCAGGGTGATCTCTAGGCTCCAAACCTAGAATCATTCTGCCATCTATAGGACAGGTCAGGTGAAGTTGACCCCTTGGATCAACCAACCTCTAAATTAGGTCACAACATCAACACATCTAAAGTTCAAGTGAGAACCCTAAAGCACCTTTGAAATAAAAGTGGTAGACTTAAGAGGTCAAGGTCCCCATTCTGGTCTACCTGGAATCTCAGTGACAAGAGAGGTCGGGTGGGGGAAACCCTGTAACCCATGGGGACGCTCTACCGTGTAGGGGTCTTTGCGGGACCCTCCCTCTCTGGCTGCCCAGGTTATTCTCAGGTGGACGATCTTCTGATCCAGGGGTCCATCCACCCTGAACCTCCATAGTCATCCAAACATCTTTGGGTGTCTTGATTGGGTCAAAAACATCTCCAGTGCCTCATCTTTTCTCTTTAGAGCACACATACACATTTTCAGTGGGACTCGTTATTCAGATCTGATCGCTTCATAACTTGATTCTACATCTTGATTCAAACTCTGATTCTACATCTAGATTCCACCACCTGATCCAAATATGCAGCCAAACCACTTAGGACCACCATTCAAGAAACCTGAATATCAGAGATCCATGAGAGATAAAATGATTGAGGATGCCATGAAATTCTATGAAAAAGAAGAAACCTCAACACCAATAGGAAACATTCAGGTTGATGTCCCAACAACCACAACCTTTATCATAACTTGTGCCCAAGTACTATTAGCAAAAGCCACAAAAGGATCAACCCGTGACTTGATCATTACTGCATACATTGAGATAGAAAAATTGCACAATATTGAATACCTTCAATGTATGACAAATCCTCGACTTTGGAAGCAACACCAAGATAGTCTTGAAAAATAGGAAGAGATAATGAGATTAGTAAAACAAGTTATTGACCAGAAGTACCCGTATATACCACAAACAGAGGATGAACCATCTTAGGACAACATCGAGGATAAATCTGATCTCGGGTTTGAGGCACAAAATGGTTGTGGATTCCCAACCTAGATGGAGTATAATGTGCCTGATATTGAAGAAGGTTGGGAAGCTCCAAATGCAGGAAAATACAATGTTGAGCACATTCTAGAAATCCAAAACTCCTGCAAGTATGAGAGTAGAACTGAACCTCTCGAGGGTATAAATTTCGTCCCTTATTCTGATAAGGTGACCCTCGAAGATTATTCAGACCTAGATTCTAGTAATTCAACCCACATCCGAAGCCTAGAACCTAGATCTGAAACCTATTTTGAAGATTTCAAGGCCCCATATGAAGAAGATCAATCTTTCAATGAAGTATATGACTTTGGGCCTCGATTTGATGAATATCCCTCGCCAACATCCTCAGAGGAACTAATCGATTTTTCGGAAGTCACGCCAATCTACGATACAGAAATCGAGGAGTTGGACGAGCGCGGTTTCAATTGGGTCTGCCCTACTAGCTTTGAACCGGAGCCTCTACCAGATAGGGACACCTTTTTAAGCTCAGAATTAACATTTAGGCTAGACCCCAGTCAGGTTGCTGAGTATACAACATATGATTTATTCTATGGTGGTGAAACTCACGATCTGGAATCTCATTCAGACTTTGATTTTTGCAAACTCTCTGACGATTTCGAATCTGACCATAACATCGGAGAAAATCTGCTTCCTGATTATAATAAGCCAATTTTCTTTGAAGCCACCTACTCCACATATACAGAACCAATCAAAACCCGTTCTCTACCTCGACCCGCAACCGGACTCAATTTCTATTCCAATTCACCTCTCACTGAGCCGTTTGCAGATGATTCAACTCCATATCCATACCGGGTATCGGGCACTGATCAGACCGAAAGTCAGGAGCCATCATTCTTTGATCACCCCTGTAGGGATTCCACACCTTACATTGATTATTTTTTGGAACCCTACTTTGACCAGGCTGATTCGACTCAGCCTAAACCCGAGTTTTCACTTCCATATCCATCAGAACTTCACTGCAAATGGTGGGTTCCGCATTTGTTGATCTACATCTATCAACCCACCAGACTTATTGGGTTTGGGCTACATCATCAGCCCACTGATCTGAACAAGCACCTGGTTAGACCAACCAGGCTCTTAATCAAGGTGCTTGTTTTACAAAATTCCGCTGATTTGACCACTCCCTCTCCACCCCATTTTCCGCTCGGCTGAATCCATTGAATTTAGCAATTAAAGGGAGGCAACCCGTCATCCCAAAAACAGAGACCCATCTGATTATCCGTCCGTACTCCACGTCTATTGCACCTTCAGTTCAGCCTTAGACAATTGATCCCACCTCTGGTACACGTATCAGAGCTTAAAATCATCCGCATCATTCATTTTCGACCCATTCACCCACCCGATGTATCCTGTTCTAAGTCCCTGACCTCAACACTATTTCACACCCTCCGTTTACAATGAGGACATTGCAAAACTTAGGCATGGGGGGGTGATAAAGTGAATACATACAGAACCAAGAAAAAATCAGAAGAATTCTCACAAAAAATTCACATATGTCAAAAACACAAAAAAATTGAAAAATTATGAAAAAGAACAAAAAATGGGGGGAGGGAGGAAATTTTGTGAGCCACATAATCACAAGGAGGAGAAAAAGAGCAAAAATGACAAAAAGGAGCACAAAATAAAAAAGGAAAAGAAATAGTCATTAGTAAAAGATTAAGGAATTAACTGAAGTTCTAGACCAGATCAAGAAAAGAAATAAAAGAAAAGTGCTAAGGAGACATAACAAGAGATTAGTGGGAACGCTGATCTTAGGCCCCTTGGGCTAGATTCTTTAGCTTAAAAATTCACGTATCCGCTAAAATCTGCATAATCCTCAAGAGGTTGGGGAAAATGCGAAGCTTAGGTATTAGGTCTAAGGCATAGGAAGTATTCGGCCTCGTTAACTGACCTTCGATTTGCGGGATTCAGTAACCTAAGCACCCCAAATTCACAAACAGTTTGGTTCAGTGCGCATAAATATCCAAATCACGCAAAAGCGTTTAATGTTCTGAAAAAGTCACCTAGATTAGGTGCGGCCAATCAACACAAGTTGATTTGGACGAGTTCCCGGCGGGGAGAGGCGGGAAATTCCCCTCGAAGATGCGTAACAACATATCGTCTCCTCGGTGCTTGTCTCTTAGGATATTTAAATATCCTACTGGGGGCATGTAAGCACTCTGCTGGTTCAGATACCATGGGCGGGATTATCACCAAATGTCGATCGCCAGGGTCTGAATTCGGCCACGGAATGCCATGGGCGGGATTATCTCGAAATCTCGAAAGCCAGGGTTCTGGGGGTTGCCATGGGTGGGATTATCTCGAAATCTCGAAAGCCAGGGACCCTTGAGGATTGATGATGGGGACGAGGAATCCGATACAGACCATGTTGAGAAGCTAATCCGAAGCTAGAAATAAAAAGAAAAGAGAGAGAAAAAGCTCTCCAAACAAATAAATCTTCTATCTCTCTCTTACAAAAAACGCACTGCAAACTAAACTAAGGCTAAAAATGTCTCAAGCACAGGTGCTTTAACCGCGGAGTCCAACAAACTCTAGGTTAGTTTCTGTGGGCCGTAGAAACCTTTGCGGAGAACTGATGCTAAAGCGGGTCAGGTCTGGATTTTGGTTGGTACTTGAGTACCTCTAGGCCTATTGTCGGCATTCCAACCTAATCACAAAAGAAAAGGAGAAGCACTTATCATGATTGTTGACACACTTTGGGTCTAGAACAGAAGTTAAAACCTTAAAATTTTGATAAGGGACTAGCAAAAGCTAGGCATTGGGGTATGATGAGAGCCTCATCATGAGCCATAACTAGCTCATTTTGACCCAATAAAGAAGATAAAAGCTCCTACATAACCTAGAAGAAGGCCTAAATGAAGGAATAAGTGTTCTAAGAAGAAATAATGAATTAAAGGTTAAAACTGCAATTTTACCATTGCAGTGCATAAACGGGATTTCTCAGAGGCAAAACATAGGTCAAAAGGTCTAAATGAAATAAAAAGTGGGTTGAATCAATCAGAAATGTGTTCATGTGCAATCTAGGAATTAAATGACATTTGGTAACCCTAAAACAGACCCGCTTAATTCAACAAGGTTTCGGTCAGGATAAAAATAAATTAAACCCTCTAAAAATCATGGAAAAATATCCTCTAGGGTTTAGAACATTCAATTTGGCCTGTGGAACCTAGTTTGACCTAATTTGGATTTTTACGCAAAATATCCAATCAAACGAGGTCAAATCTAAAATAAAACTTCACCATTGGATTTCTTAGGTACAAATTAGGTTTGTACCAAAATTTGGACCTAAGGGGAGGTCATCTTGACCTACTTTGTAATTTAGTACACCCAAATCACAATTTGGTCCCTATCTTTTGAAAAACATTGCAGAGAGCCCCCTAATTTCCTCGCCACCTTTGCAATCAGGTCCTTCCACCATTATTGGGGCAGAATCCTACTCCAACGAGGATTAGAGAGGGAATACTCTCTGATTCCTCAGAGATCCCCTCCCAGAAATGGAAGGGAGATTCTTTGAGGAATTCCCTTCCATCTAAGGCCAATCTTGAACCCTGGTGTGAACCCAATCTCCCGTGCGAATGCATGAGGGATTTGGGTATCCACCCTCTTTCCTTCTCCGACAAGCCGGCGGAGGTAATGGCGTGCCCTCCACGCTCTGAAAGCACGGCTCAGTGCCTATAAAAGAACCTCCAAACCCGGCCGCCCAATTTCAGCTTGACTTGGCCAGACTTCCACCTCAACTTCTTCTCTTTCTTCTCCGACCAAGGGTCCAACGAGCTCCGGCGAGCCCCCCTCCCCTCCCTCTTCGCTCTTCCACAAAACCAGTGCCAGAGACTTCTTCCTGATTCTCCTCCGCGTCGCGCAATACCCGCGCATGTCGCCTCAGCCCCGTCGTCGCCGCCGTCCTCCCCCACTGGGTAGCTTCTTCTCCGACGACAGCAGGTACAGCCATCCACCTCTCCATCCCCCTTCATCCCTGTAGTTAGGCTTAATACATTCTCCATCTTCCCCTCTCTCTTTTCCCCCTTTTATTTCATTTAATTGCCCCTCGACCGTCGCTGACCACCTCCATCTTCCTCGCCTCCGACCGACCTCCGGCGAGCCGCCCCCACCATTCCGCCCCTAAACACGACTCGCCAACCATCTCATAAGCTCTACCTCACCACAAGGAACAACCTCCGCCCATCCACCATCCCTCTACGCCTCCACCACAGTCCCCCGAACACACCCACACTTCCGATCACAGGACGACCTAGGCACGCACGCCTAGGCCATCCCACGACCTGCTTCACCGTGCACGACCTTCGCCATACCACAGCGAAGGTGCCCAGCTGGTTCGATTAAGCCAATAGGCCGTATTTGTGTTTGACAGGATTCCAGCCCCTGCCGCCATTGACGGTTGGAGCAGCTCCAGCCTTCAGCAGCTTCAGGCGTCAGGACCTCCAATCTTCAGGTGTAGCATATTCGGGACAGTAGTGCGAAGCATCTAAGTCCAACAAGGAGAGCAGCAACGTCCGCAGCTATGGCGATTGCACAAAGGCTCTGCGAGTGCACGCGGGAGCGGGGCAGAACTAATAGTCCCACATCGGCAAAACGTGAAGCGCAGGTATACTTTAAATTGTTTTTGTGATATTGCCCCGTTGCCTTCGAACACACAGGGGTGAGGTCCCTCACCTTATCCCACACTCGCCTCGTCCGCGGTTTCACCTCGCGGATCTGGTGGGCTCCGACCCGACCCAACTTGAGCACTCCTCGCGCATCACCCACCTGCCGGTGCGCCTAGTCCCGGGTGCGAAATTCGACCCGATTACCCATGGCTCTGGGAGAGCGTCCTTGAGTGAACTTCAGAAAGAGAGCGACGTGCGGGTAGAGGGGCAGGGTAGGTTTTGCTTCCACCTCTCTGGGAAGGTAGGCTGGTTGAAGAAGAGAGACTTAGCCACAAAGAGAAGAAGCTGAGCGAAGAAGAGAAGAGAAGGAAGAAAGAGAGACTGCAGAGAGAAAGGACTGCAAGAGAAGGAGCAAAGGCAGGAAGAAGATCAAGGCAGGAAGAAGACCTGTAGATCTGAAGGAAGAAGTAGAGACTGCTGAGAAGAAGAAGACAGAAGAGAAAAGAAGCCTTCACAGAAAGAGAAGAGAAAGAAGAAGACAAAAAAGCGAAGAAGCAAAGGCAAGGAAGAAGAAGAAGTCTTCGCAGAAGAGAGAAAGAAGAAAGGAAGAGAGACTGCAGAGAAAGAAGAAGAAAGCAAAAGAAAAAGGGAAAACACTTTTAAGACATCTGATCACAAGATCAGACGTCCAATTTCACTCTTTTGTCAATTATTTTTTTAAAACCGCATACATTAATATTTGAATTCAAGTTTTGAGTAAATTAGAGTGTTCAATTACTTTTGAGATTAGTGGTAAATTCCGATTTCTTCCTGTGTTCGACCTCGGATACTCCGATTTTCGAGTAATAAAAATCTTTATTTGTTTTGAACGCTTTTTCGGCTATATTACAACTTGTTATCTTTTAAAACCCGAGACAACAACTTTAGGAATTTTATGGATGCTTCATGTGGAGGCAACGTTTGGAATAAGGATGAGGGGAGTGCATTTGAGCTCTTTAAATCAATGAGTGAGAATTCACTTAACAATGCCTCCATGACCCAATTTAATTGGTCCGGTCAACCCCATGGTGGGATTTATGAGGTGCAAACCAATTCTGGAATGGTTGACATCGACATTATAGCCAAGAAGTTGGATCAGGTTGAGTTGGTGGATAAAAAGATTGACGAGCTGTTAAACCAAACCCAAACCCCATTACAAACCTTCTCCCTAGCGAAAGGAGCTCACAATGTGGACTTGGTTCAGTCTATGAACCAAATGCACCTGGAACAACCCTTAACCATGTTCGAAGAAGGGACCTTTGCTCCCTGAAACCCTTATTACTCTTTCCCCTCCCCTTCGGCACCTTCTACCATTGAAGATGCCCAGGCCATCCAAGGATTTTCTAAGCCAGACCCTTTCTCCAACACTTACAACCCTAGATGGCTCAACCACCCAAACTTTGCCTGCTTAAATCAAAAACCAAACCAATTCTAGAACTAGCCTAGGCAACACTCTCCCTCCTATCAGCTTAGTCCACCTACCAGACCATCCTATAACCAGAGTAGGGCAGCTCCTACACAATTAAACCAAATGGACACCCTAATGAAGATGATGGCTGATATGAATCAGAAACATCAGGAGGAGATGGCTTTAATGAAGGGACAATTGGACCAGCTGTAACAAACAACAAGGGTCCCTTCCATCTTAGCCACAACCAAACCCGAGGAATGTAATGAACAGAGACCACAATCCTCAAGGGTTTCAATCAAATTTTAGGCAAGTTCATATGATTCAACAAGCCCCACAGACACCTCTCGAGTTTGCTGCTTCATCTTCTTCTCAAGGACCTAACCCTGGTTTCAATGCCTCAGCCAATGTAGTTACCTTGAGAAGTGGCACTCAAACCCAGGATCCCAAATGGCTGACCCCTCCTGTGACCTCATTACCTGAGATAACTAACTTTGAGGATGAGTAGGAGGAACCCAAGGATTAGGAGCCTGAACCAATTCAAATCCAAATACCATACCCTGAAGCTTTGGAGAAAATAAAGAAAAAGAAAAATGTGGCTGAGAACAAGATGTTAGAGATTTTTAAGCAAGTACAGATCAATATACCTCTCCTCAAAGCAATCAAACATATTTCGGCTTACACTAAATTTTTGAAGGATGTCTGTACACTTAAGCATAAGCCAAGAACCCAAACACATAGGAAGGTAGTGCTCTCAGAACAAGCTAGTTCAATGATATTGAGCAACCTACCTCCTAAAAGAACTGACCCTGGAACACCTCTGATATCATGTAATATTGGTGACATGACTTTTGATAGAGCACTCTTGGACCTAGGTGCCTCAATTAACCTAATCTGACTACCCTTTATCACCAGTTCAGATTTGGGGAATTAAATCCCACACCTGTGACCATCTAACTAGCCAACCAATCCGTGAAAACCCTGAAGGGGGTAGTCGAGGATGTAGTTGTTCAAGTTAAAAACTTCTACTTCCCAGTTGACTTCTTAGTCCTTGACGTGGAAGTCCCCGAACAATCACAAAACACACCCATCATCCTGGGCAGATCCTTCTTGACTACGCCCAAGGCTATCATTGATTGCGACATGGGATGTATGGAAATCGACTTTGGAGACAAGAAAATGCAATTGGATATCTTCAAGGCAACCAAGTCTTTTAATTGCGGTTGGGTCGAGGAATGTGATCCCGTGGATACCCTGGTTGAAGAATGCTTGACAGCAAATTCCTTAGAGAACTACCAGACTCAACCAACTTTAAACGACCCCAATCATGAAAGTGATGAGGAAAAGGTCAATACCCCCAACACTAATTATCAAACTTGGGAGACACCCACTGGAATTAAGGAAGGAAATCCACTTACGGATACAGATCTGGAGGGAGGCCCTGAAATGCAAACTTTTTATTTTGAGGATCCAATCGGTCATGAACCTTTTCAAGAAATGGATTCACATGACATTCAAGATTTTGATGTCCCAAATAATCTGGGGGAATTTAAGCAAAGGCAGGATGGATATCATGAGCGTACTGACTTCGACATCTCTAGTCAGGACACCTAGGCAATATGGAGATGATTGTACCTAAGGATTTCAATAATCAAATGTGCCTTGATAGATGATGTAAACACATTTACACTACTTAAGATGTCTATTTATGCATGTTCTTAAGCATAGGATTGCATTTCATGATATAAATATTGCATAACATGCATCATCTTGCATTTAGAGTAGTTTGAATAAAATGGAGGTTAATTATTTCCTTTTATGTGCTTGGAAAGGGCAAACATTTTATCAGGGCCTTGGATCAAAGATCCAACCGTATGGATGTGATTAAGGCGACGGTTGGAGTTCAACGACTCCAAGATCGCCCTAATCAGGCATCCGTAGCATCAGATAGTGACCGGGGAACCCTAGAAGATCAAGGTCCAGGATGGTGTAAATCCGCACTTCAGATGACAAATCCAACCGCACGGATGAATTTGGATCGACGATCACAGCCCAACGACACAAAAATTGACTCAATCCAACATCCATGGCACCATCTACAACTTCCAGAAGATGGACAGCCAAGATGGCGCCATGTGGCACCATCTCGATCGCCTAAACGGCCACATGCAGCCTATGAAGATCCCGCACCCACTCGCTCTCTGCCGTTGGATCTTGATCCAATGGCTGCGGTCAGCCGCGCTTAAAAGCGTCCGCTCGACCATCCGCGCCTCGTAGCGCAGCAATCGAGCGCGCTTACGCGAGCAGCGAGCGCGGGTTCGAGCCGCAGCGAAGGGCTGGAAGGCGCAGGCGATCGGGCGCGGGCGGGCGTTGGATCTTGATCGACGGCCACGCGCGCCCGATAGCATTCACGCGCAATTGAACGCACGGCATGGACGCGCGATCGCACGCGGGCTGGCGAGTAGCGTAGCGGGTGAAGGCGCGACTTAAGCCATCCAATCTCGCGATTGGACGGCTGAGGATCGCTAAACGTGCGCATACGTTGCACGTGCGAGCAGCTGAGCAGCCGCGCGTGGGCGCGGAAGCTACGCCCACGTTGGGGGCTTTAGTGACGGATTTATCCGTCACTAAAGACCCCTCATTTATTATTTTGAAGATGTAATGATCATTTTGCCCCTACTCCTTGCAACTATAAAAGGAAACCCCTTCCATACGAAATTCTCATCCCTTCCTTCTCTTCTCTACTCCTCCAAAGCTCAAGAGAAGCTTGTCCCACACCCGGGATGCTTCTCGCGAGATAAAGTCCAAATTTTCGTCCCCCTTCGGAAGTGGATCCCACGACGACGACGGCGTGCTGCTCCGTTCCCGTTCTTCTGCTTCGTCCTCCTTCATCCTGCTTCATTCTCCTTCGTCCAGGCGTCGTCCCGTCCGGCTCGTCCTCCAAGCAATCGTCGAGGAGGATAACTTCTCTCTCCCATTCTTATTTACAGCTTTTCTAGTGTAGAATTTTCATACTTTATAGTGTAATTGATTTCCTGCTTTCTAGTGTAACTTTAATTTAGTTTGATTGTATAAACAGTTGAAATATTGAATGCATGTTCTCTCTCTCTCTCTCTCTTTCTTTTAGTCTGATAGCTTCATTGTAATTATATCACCTTGCTTATCAAAAATCCTAAAAAAATATAATTGCGAATATAGATCAACATAGCCTCCTTGTGTTCGATCCGGAATTCTTTTCGGTATAAATTTTATTTGTTGAACATGAATTCTTCGCTTTCAAGGTACAACGACAGGTTTTCTAAAACCAAACACATTAGCGTAGCGATTCGTATGTTCGACAATAGATATGAAGTTAACACGATTGCTCAGTCTAAGTCACATCCTCTGAGAAGCGAATCCGTCTTCACTCCGACATCGCATGAGTCACATTTTTCTCTTCCAACCTACCAAGGTGATAAAGGAAACCTTGAGTTTGCATTTTTTCCTCCTGACTCTAATTTTCGATTACTGGGGGATACCTTTGAAGATTCAAGTAGGGAAACAGAAAGGTCACCTAATGTTGAGGAGTCCAATACATATGAGGGTAAAATATTAAGTAGAATGAATTGGGTACTTACTCATAATCCTAGTCAATCTAATGGATGGCTCGACTCAGAGGCTGAGATAGATTCCGATGAATCTAAAATTAGTACCAATGGGATGGGATGATTTCTGACAAGGATTTTAGTGACCTCTTTACAGAGCTTCAAATCTCACATGTACCTTCATATAATCTAGGGCCTAGGGAGAGCATGATTTTCGATATCAATCACCATTATGAAGACCCCTACGATCTAGACTCTGTTGCTAACTTGCATGATGATTTTCATTTCAATCCACTACCTCAGCAACCTCTCATTGAACTATGGAACAGAGTTAATGAGAAAAATTGGCATCATGACTCACATTCTGATTACTCTCCATTCTTTCCATAGTTTTCTATAGAGAGACTCTTTGGCATAGGGATACACCATCAGTTGGTCCACAGTTGTGGACCAATGATTCTTGGAGCAGATAAGCACATTTTCATATTGGCCTTGATAACCCTATCTTCTGCAAGTATTAAGCCACCTAATTAAGTCTTCGCCTTGCTAAACTTGGCACAAGGCACTAAACCCAGAGCTTCCTGAGAGGCAACCCAGAGGTTTCAAGCTGACCGAATACGCAATTACAACTCAAGTGATTTCTTTCCCTACTCCCTTGCATACATTTATTTTTCCAATGAGGACATTGTCCAACTTCAGCATGGGGGGGTGGTAATTCATAGGATCTGAGTACAAAATTGTCAACTTGAACTAATTTTATTTCTTTTTGTTAAAAAAACTAATTAAAATTAGGAAAAGAAAACTTAGATATTAGAAGCTTGTCAACTTTAGAAAATGATACGTTAGGGACCTAATCGCTTAGACCCTTCAGGCCTTCGAACTTAATCAGTCCAAGTCTCCACTAAAATGTGGACTTGGTCTCGAGTCCTCGCCACCTTAATGTATATTACTCTGGTCACTAAAGTAGGGTGATAAGTATACGACTTATCAACCTGCCCTCTAATTTGGGGGGATTTTTAGTCTAAACATCTACACACATTTTGCACTGATTAACTCATCGGCGGTTCTAATGGAAATTGGGTAGCTAATGAACCTTCTAGGGTGGTATGGCTGGCAAGTTGTCGTGGGTAACAGCCCATTAGCAGGTTGTCCAGAGCCCAACCACAGGACCATTCTTTTTCACTACTGCCTTTAGGTAAATCTTAGATTAAGAAAGAAACCTACTTAAAAAAAAAAAGGAAAATAGAAAAGGAGAAAAGAAAAAGGAAATAAGCCATACTTCACCACACGAATATGGCTGTCAAGTTATCGTTGGTAACAGCCCATTGGCCGGTTGTCCAGATCCCAGCTCATAAAATGCACAAGAATTCCAAAATAGTTAAGGAAGAAGCAAGGAAGTAGCATAATCCGGGGAGAATATACTGGGTTTGCACTTGTGTTGACCCCACAAAAATAAAAAGTAGGGAGAAAGCTACCAGTCAGATAGATACACCTTTACGCAACATTTTTTTTTCGGGTCACCTAGGAGCGTAGAAACATGAAGTATGTTTTAATTGCCATTGAGTGAGTCAATTTCACAATAAGATGCTTAGTATTAAGAATCCTTTTCAAGTCTTGAGTGGATTGGGTTGCCATAAAAGGTTACCCCGAAATCCTCAACACCAAAAATCCAAAAAAAAAAAAGAAAAGATGAAAAAGAAACAAAAATATGTGTATTTGCTACTATATAGAATAAGGCGAGGAGTCGAGTGGTTGGCATTTTGGAAGGCAACCCGAGCATTATTGAGTCTTAGCGAATTAGGTTCTTAGTAGGAATGTCCTCCTCTTGACAAGCAACTTCTACCTAAGCGATCAATTCCTAATTTTAGTTGTAAATAGCATTTAGATCAAATCTTGCTAGGGACTACCAAGGGGTGGGCATGAGGGTATGATGACTCTACAATTACAAGTGTTAATAATATCAATTAGAGTCAATTTCAAGGATACTTGTGCTATAACGTCAGATAATAATGGGCTTCGAAGCATTGCATGCATATTGCATGATCTTTACATTTTAATTGCTTAGAATCAACGTTTAATGATCATGTGCACAAGTCCATTTTGAAATAGGTCTCAAATGAGCGATCAGACCGTACGGATGGATCCGAATCAACGAACGGATTCCAACGGACTCGAAATCACTTCAATTAGACCTCCGTAGCTCCCACAATAATCTCGAGAAAGATCAATGGCTAGGGGGCAATGTGACAACCTTATGGGCCTTGGATAAATAATCCAACCATACGGATGGATCCGAAGCAATGATCATAGTCCAGCAAGGCGGGAATCATCTCAATATGAGCACCGTGGCACCCTCTACAATAGAAAGAAGATGGACGGCTCAGATGGTGCCACGTGGTGCCATCCAGGCCGCCCCTCACACCCCCAGCAACACAAGGCATGCGACGTGCATGAAGCGGCAGCACAGCAACGCGCTCATGGGAGCAAGGTAGCGCAGCGGCATGGGTGGCAACGTGCGCATGCACGCAGAGCATCACACATGGGCGTTTGCGCGTGGACCAGCGTGCACCAACACACGCACACGTGACAAGGAGCGTGAGGCACACACCAGTGGGGCGTGAGCGGTAGGTGTGTCTTCAGCAACAACTGCAGGGGCCTTTAGTGACGCTTACAATTGTCACTAAAGAGCCTAATTTAAATTTAAGCCCTCTCCTCACTTATAAAAAGGGTCCTACCCCTCCCATTTGCACCGAGCTTCCACCCATGAGATACCACCACCTTCTAAAGTTCCAAGCAAGGTCCCGAAGCCACCGACGGAAGCCCCTCTATCATCGTGGCTATCTTGGCGCATTCTTCTTCCTTGTCATAGTGTTATTTTATTTTGTAGTGTAGCTCATGTCTTGATTTTGTAAAGCATTCATCTACATTATGTTTGGTTACACATTTGACAAGAATTATTGGCACATTGATCTTATGATATGGTTCTCTAACCCTTTTCTCTCTCTCTCTCTCTCTTTCTCTCTCTCTATCTATATCACTCTTTCTCTCTCATTTTCTCAAATCAATTTTCAAGCGCACAAATGACATATTTACGTGACATGAAAGCGAGTATTTGATCTAATTATTGCCTCTATGTGTTCGATACTTGGACTCACCTCTGATTCTTTATTTAAAATTGACATCATAAGCACACTACAACGAACGCTTTTACGCAAATGTGTCCAGCGAACGTCAACCACCAACTTGTGGCACACTCGGACCAGGTTTGTCACGTTGTGCTTCTCGGATTCTATTAAGCTCTTTTGTCAGGTTATCCGTATTTCTTTTGTTAGCTTCTCTCATCTCTTGGACTACTTGGAGTAATTGGGTAATCTCAGGATCACCGCCATAGTCAGGGGTTTGAGTGGGCTGAGGATAATAATTTCCAAGATTTCCATCCTCAATCAAGTCAGAATATCTATCATTGTCAGGATTTGAATAGCTAGGGTAAGAATCATATCCTTGGTTAGGTGGTGTAGGGTTATCCCAATAAGAAGGTGGAGTGGATTGATGCGAAAAACACATGTTTTGTTAAAAGCGGGTTTTGATGTCATTGTAACGCATATATTTACAATCAACTTTTACAATTTATCAAACCTAGATAGTGGAGTATCTAGGGTCATTCAAGGAGGCCAATTTGTTAGTCACAAAGTTGGTTCTCTCTCTCTCGCCTCTCAAATCTGCACTTTATTTTTGTGATTTTAATTTTTGTTATTTTTATAATTTTCAAAGCAATCGGGCAATGAAATACGAGATGATGATTACATTACACCTAGCAACTAACCCTAAGTGACAATAATGAAGCCTTCTCCTCTAATCTCACCCTAGGCAAGTGCGCCTATGGTAATTAGAAGAGAAGGGGTGTGGTGCACTAAGCTACTTAAAAGCAAGAAAAGCACACTAAAAATGAAACATGAACTTGGAAGTCAAATATGACCTTGTATTGCTAGAAAGTGAAGTACATGTAGAGGAATGCTTCTTGCAAAACAACAAACTACTGGCTAATACAAAAGATAAAATGGAGGATAGAAGAAGAAAAATATCCTCTAATAGAAGCTTCAAGAAACCCTTGCTCCAACTATGGCTGATCCCGCAGTTGAAAAAAACTTCTCCTTAGCTTCTTCTTCTTCCTTGGCCTTAAGTGTAAGTGGTGTAATGATGGAATATACAAAGGGAGAAGATGGTCTTATGGTGGTGATTAAAGAGGGTATATATAGGAAGGGATGGGGGGGATGGTTGGTGTGGATATGTGTAGGGCTAGGACTGATTCTAAGGGTGGTTATGGGTGGTTATGGGGATCCTAGGGTGTAGGCTTTTTGGTGCCACCTAAAGGGTTACTATGGGGGTGGTTATGGGTGGCTAAGGGACACCTAGAGGTGGCGCCAACCATGGAAGGGTGCCATGGTTTGGTGCCAACTTTGTTGGCTTTTAGAAGGTGGGTAGGTGTAGGGTTGAGATGGGTTGAGGTGGTAGGTGTAAGGTGGTGATGAGGGGTGTTTTTGCACCAACAATAGGTCATTCTAGAAGCTTGTTTTGGCGCCAAAAATAGGTGGCTTTTGATGGTGGTTGAGGGGCCAAGGGGTCCCTAGTTTTGGCTCCAAATTAGAGTAGGAGTAAGGTAGCTTAAGTGGACTAGGTTTAGGGTTATTTGGTGGAGCCTAGGTAGGTAGGTTTTAGGGTTATGTAGGGGTGCCAAGGAGGTGATTAGTTGAGCTTAGCTATCTTAGCTAGTAGGGAGTAGGGTAGGAGGCAGAGGGAGTTGGGGTTTTAAGAGAGAAGTGCTGGTGGTAGCTGGAAGGAGCTGCACTAGAGTTGGTGGGCACTGAAGGGAGCTGGCAAGGTAGTAGGCTTAGCTTGCTAATTCTTTGCTAGTTGGTAACCCAAGCTAAGATGAGCTGGTTTCTACTAATGTGAGCTGAGGTGAGCTGGGTCTGGTCTTCCGGAGATTACCTAGCTAGCTAGAGTAGCTAGCTTAGGTCAAGTAGCTCAGCTCAACTATGTTGAACTGAGTTGAGCCTCCGGGAGATGGACTTGAGCTGGCCTGAGTTGGTTGAGGTCATCTTCAGCTGACCAAGTCTAGCTAGTAGCTAGTCCTAGTCAAGTTGAACTTCCAGTGAACTGTTCAAGGCTGAAGGAGTTGGAATGGAGCTGGGATCAACTGACTTGAGCTAGTTTGAGCTACCATCCAGCTGAGGTGAGCTGAATGGAGCTGAGGTGAACTAGCTAGAGCTACCATTTAATTGAGATGAGTTGAATGGAGCTAGGGATGAGTTGATCTAGCTAGAATGAGCTGGGATCCAACTGGTTTTTCATGGGATCTAGCTATTAGGAGCTTCTTCTTCATCTTCTCTCTTCCTGAGTGCCAAGGTATGCAAGATCTATCTTTCTATCTATCCTTGACATTCAAGTAAACATATCAAAAATACAACTAAAATGCAATGCATGCCTATCCTAGTTAAATGCATAATGCAATACAAAAACCCACTTGCAGAGTTAAAACCCTAAGAGCTAGATATGTTTTAGGGCATAAGAATGATGTTAAACTGGCGTTTATCATGGATTGGGTGAAATTGGGATGATTCACAGAGTGATTTCAAGGATAGGATTGATATCCTTGGTATTGGGACTCTGAGGCATATCCTCGACCAGGGGGAGATGAGTCTGGCTAAACCGATCAAGATAGTTGGTCATGCCGATCAGGTGCTGGTCCTGTTTGGAGAGTGTCTCTTGAGATTGTAAAGATCCTTAATATCCAGAGATTTGTGTGGGATTCCATTAGGATGAGGTAGGCCTAGCTATACCCGAGGAATATGACATATAGGTAATGGAATCAAGTCTCGGGTGTTGAGGAAGGTTCTCCCATCCTAAAGGAGTTAGAGTGAGGGAAGGGTTGGGAGTGGGAGAAAAAGAGGAATAGTGGGGAGCAAAAGAGTATGGGTCCAAGTTCTCCTCCTCAATCAATTCTTCCTCATGGTGATTACCCATGGGAAAGGACTCAGAAACAGAAAAATTAGGCCTTCTCCTTAGACTACTCTTTGAAGGTGGTACAAAATCAGGGTTCAGAGACATTCTAGCATCCATGTACTAGAAGAAAGTTAATAGATATGAGAGAGAAGATAGATGAGAGACTACTCACCCTCACAATATAAGCAATAAAGTTAATCCTTAAAGTGTAAACCCTAATTAGACCTAATCCTGGCTCCCCAAAATATGACTAGGTTAAATCAACCCTTGAATTACTTAGCTGGCCAGAAAGGTGGGACCCCCTAGGACACCCCGCACGGCGGGACAGCACTAAGGGTTAACGCAGTTACCGCACCAACCTTTCTTGTCACCAGTGGGTCCAAGTAGACAAGGCCTTGACCTTAGCCTAATCTAATTTCAAGTTACCAAGCATATTAGTCCTTGTTTGAAAGTCGAAAAATGCGTATTTGGTTAGAAAAAGCATTGTAGTATAGCGCGAATCATGATTCAACAAAAAAATATAATATCGAGATGGTGAGTCCCATTCGATCTTAGGGAGGTGTATAAAAATGAAGTTGATTTTGATTTTTAGTTCTTTACTTGCTTAAAATCGGACTACAGTTTCAACAATGCGAGTACAAGATGCGCCAGTCACGTTGTTAACACGAAAAACATGTGCGTGTGTTAGGCAAATCACAAAAGTGAACATGTGTGTTTGCATTCGCACGACCTCTATTATACAATGGCGACTAGCAGAAAATGAATCCATCGCTAAATCATTCACATCCTCTAGAAGCAACATTTTTATTGCAATATATATATGAAGCAGATACCAGGCAACTTGTGATTTTATTTCCTTAAGAATATTGTCATTACAATGAAGTTTAGAGGAATGCTTGTACAAGAAATTAAAAATGCTATTCTATCTAGCAGAACAGATAAGCATGCATGGATCTAAGGTCGATTATGCATGCATTCTTAGAGATAGAGAATTACTACTATTACTAGCAATATATTAATGTAAGAATCAAAATAATGAAGAACAACAAACTAGCTAATAGAAATCAGATCATTGGAGGTGGTCTCCAATGGCTCTATGGCTGGAGGTGGTGGGAGGGGAAAGAGGGATGGCCAAGGTGTATAGGCTGGCCTCTTGAGAAGGTGGTGGAGGTGCTCTAGCTCTTGGACGTTCAATGGTGGGGTGGAGATGATGGTGGAGCTCATGGGGAGAGTGTACAAATGGAGATGGCATCCAAGATCTAGATTGGGGTGCATGGAAATCCAAGAGGGTCTTTAAACAGACCAAGGGATGGCTCATCTAAAGAAGTGTGGAATTCTCTAGAAGAGACTCCATCTTAGCATCAAGATGGATGGGAGTGGGTCTTCTTAGATCCACTTTCCATGGGGATGGCTGTGGACTCCTTGAAAGACTTTTTAATCTTTCAAGGTGGCACCACTTGGAGACCATTCTAGAGAATGCTAGAGTGGATGGCCAAGTGTTGGTGTGTGTGTGCGTGTTCGTGAGTATGGGTGGTGTCTAAGTGGTCTAGCTTGAGTCCTATAGGTCCAGGCAATTGGGTTTAGGTAGGTCTCTAAAAATAAGTTTATAAACCCTAATACTAATGTGATAAGTGCAATTAAACTTACCCCAAGTTATGGGAACACCATCATAAGTCATAACTAGCTTAATTTGGTCTAATAAAGTCAATAAAAGCTCCTACATAACCATCAGAGGGTCAATAAGCATAATGTTATGTTTTGAGAAGATAAGAAACCAGGGTTATTTCTGCAATTTTAACTGCATTTCACAAATACAGAATAACCACGGGGTATTTCAAGGGTTTATTAAAGGTTATATGGTCATTAATGTCTAATAAGTGGGTTCATACAGACAAAAATGGATTTTCATGCATTTCAAGAATTAATGGACATCTGAAACCCTAAAAATAGATCCGCTTAATTAACTGAGGTTCTAGTTAGGATGAAATTCACCTAAACCCTCTAAAATTCATGGAAAATAATTCTATAGGGTTTGGTACCTTTGAATTGACCATCAGAACCCATTTTGACCCAAAATAGAGTCACTGACAAACTATTGCCTTAATTTTGGTTTTTGCATAAATTACACTGTCAAACTAGGTCAAAACAAAAATCCAATTTCACTATTTGATTCCTTGGGTTCAAATTATGTTTGTATCAAAATTTGGACCCAATCTGAGATTATTTCGACCTATTCTTCATTTTAGTACAAGTCTGACTCTTATTCTCTCAAATAACCCCTCAATTTTTGAAATTATTACAAAAACCCGCCTAACTTCATCTTCTTCATAGAAATGCCCCTGCCGCCATTACTGTGTGAACCCATGAACCACTGACCTTCAATCAAGAGATTCTCCCTAATTTCACAGCGAAACCCTTTCAAATTTGGAAGGAAGATTCTTGAGTTGCTCTTAGGTCTTTCCTTCCAAATCTCGTCCAAGAGTTCATCCGAATTCTTGGAAATCCTAAACCCATTCCATGATTTGCGAGCTTTCAAAGCTTGGTTTCCAAGCTTGAAAGCTCTCCCTCTAGCCTATAAAAGGACCCCCATGGCATTCCCTTCTTTTTTAGCAAGTCTTTAAGCTAAAAACCCTCTTCCTTCCTCTACCTCTAGCTCGCTCAGAGCTTGCTCCACCTAACTCCTATCCCCAGCTCTTTCGCCAGCTGCCACATACCATTGGTGGCTGGTTCTTCTTCCCCATCGTCTTCCGCATCTCAACATACCCATGTCACACTTCCTAACCCCGTCTTCGTCATCGTCTACCTCATCGGAGTTTTCATCTCCTCCGTCATCGGCCATACCACAACCGGCATCATCTCCGCTCCCCTTCGTCCATTAGCTAGCTTCATCGACTCCTTAACATCTACTCTTCATCACCGTACTGCAACAACTCAATTTTGACTGCTACTGCACCCGAGCTACCTTCATCTTCCCCATGGCTGGCATACCTCCGACATGGTCGCAATTCCACTTCACTCCACCAAACCACCTCCTGCCGATCCCAAAATCTCTGCCTCATCCACGAGAGCAAAACCCCTCAAGAAATTGAGGGGATTGCTTGCCCTATCCTCCACCGAACACCTCCACTAACTCCGACCTTCCTCATCTTCGCCACACTCACACACACACCTGCATAGCGCACCACCAACACCTCTGCACTTGCCACACTCCAACGATTATTCTGAACCTGTTTGATGTGGTCGTGAGGCCGTTCTCATGCTTTCAGGTATTCCACTGGAGCTTTGCCACCGCCTTGACTCCTCCGACTACACCTTTAGTCCTTTGACCACATCCGCTCCATATTTCAGTCCCAGGCTTCGCAGGTGGTTCTCAAGCATCCTCCCAGATCCTCAATTCCACACCACAAGCACACGACATCAATTGGAAGCCCCTTCATTTGCTACTGCTTTAAAAAGATGTGGGAAAGATAGTCCCACATCGTTACTTCAGGAGCCTGCGACATAAGATAAAAGGAATTTCTTCCTTACACCCCTCACCCAGTCACGAGGGGTTGGGTCCCTCAGCGCATGCTCTCACTCCTCGGCTACCACCACGTCTGGTAGCCCTAGTCCCCTGTCTGGATCCGAATACCCACCTGGTTACCTGATCAATTGGGTATCTGAGAGAGAGAGAAGAGAGAGGAAAGAGAGAGAAGAGGAGAACAGGAGAGGGAGAGTACGTGGGGTTAAGGGGGGTTTTGCTCTTGAAGCCCCCAACACTTAGCCAAAATTCATGAGTTTCCTCCCCTGTGCGCGAAGAGAAAAAGCCAAGGTAGAGAAAGAAGAAAAGAATAAAAAGAAGAGAAGAGCCAAGGCAAAACAAGAGGAACAATGTCCCTTTGGCACTGTAGCAAGAAGCGATTAAGTTGTTTGACTGAAGTTCCAGTCGTCTGATCTCTGACAGGGAGTGCACTATGCACTCATCATACGTGGCATTTGGTTGATTGATACTGTAGCATTATTTGAGTATAATTGTAATAGGTTAATTTGGTGATTCAAATCGCCATTTTACCCTAATCTTTTTACCACAATGACTCTTGAATCTATATTTACATCATTTGTGCTCGAAATTGCTATTACATTGCCTGCTTAAAATTGTGATCCTGAGGTAAATTTCCTTATTGCTCCCTGCTTCGATCTCGGAATTTCTTTCGATCTATAAATTTTAAGTGTTCTACGCGATTTATCGGTTATACTACAGTGCATTACTTTTAAAACACCAATTTAGAGTGTGAACATTTTGGCATCGTTGCCGAGGAGCAACACGTAGTTTGATCTCTTGATTGCAATTTCTGATTTGATACTAACTTGCTCTATCTCTTTTGTTGTGATCTGTCCAGGAATCCAATCGAGGAGAGTCAGCCACGCACCAAACACTCCAGGGGCAGGTAAATTCCATTCCCTTTCTCCTTAAAAGCTCCTAATTCTGAGAAGAGATAAAAGAGGAAGAAAATCAATTAGGGACAACTTGCTTCTCATTATTAGAATCAATCCTCACAAGTTGCCTAATTTGATTTTTTTGTGGACAAACCCTAACCCTGATTTCTGCACCTACTTAGGGTTTAAGGTATCTAGGGCTATCACCCTCTATCGTGTATGGGTCTTTATGGGACTCTCCCTTCCTGGCTACCCAGGTAATTCTCTAATGGACGACTTTTCGATCCAAGGGCATCATCCGCCCTGAACCTCTATAGGCATCCAAAAATCTTTGGGTGCCTCAACTAGGTCCGTCTGATGTTCTATCCCTCATCTTCTCCATCGATGCATGTTTGGGAGGAGGTCCTTAAGACCACCCTTGAGGCCTCCACTAGTTATTCACTCTCATTGAGGCCAAGCCTCGACCTCCATGTTTGTGCAACAACCTAATTATATTGACATTTCCTCTAATTCTAAGCCTGAAACTCCAATCACAACCATGGATCAACCAGAATGACCTAACTTTGAACCACAACAATTCTTTAATTTCAGAGATCAGGTCAATGCCTTCACAAACCCACCGCCGCATCCTCAAATGCGAGATCACTATAATCCTGTGGCAGTGGAGATCGAACCATGAATCAATATCCCTGTGCGAGGACCCGAGGTGGAGCTCAAGCCTAACATGCTTCACATGACTCCAAAATTCCATTGCTTGAACTCCGAGGATCCTTTCCAACACATTAAGAATCTAAAGCATCCAGCCCACACCTTTGGGGCAGACATGCAGAATTGAGACGGCTTGCTCTTAAAGATCTTCTCTCTGGCTGACAAAGCCGCCTACTGGTTTCAAACTTATCCACACGCGATCAACACATGAGAAGAACTTCAAATCGCCTTCCTACAAAAATTCTATCCCATTGGTCACACAAACTCTATGCGGCACCAAATCACGCACTTCTCCCAAGGAGGGGGAGAATCTCTACATGAGGCATGGGATCATTTTCTAGATTTCATGTGCAAATGCCCCCATCACGGAGTCCCGAAGTGGGAACAAGTCCAATCCGTTTACCACGAGATCCATAATGACATCAAGCTATTTGTCAATGCAACCTGTGGTGACAGCATCATGGGTCAGCATGAAGACGAGATTTGGGGAATTCTCAAGAACATGTGTGAGAACTCCCTGAACAATGAGTCACTGGGTGCATACGATTGAACGTCCACCTGTGCATTGACAAACAATTGGGGGGTACACAAATCTCGAGGCCTCTCGCATCCGTTGACTTAAAGTTGGTAGCCAGTCAATTGGATAAGGTCTCCATCATTGAGAAGAAGGTGGACGACATCACTTGGCATCTACACAAGACCACCTCTGCACCACAAAGCACATATACACACCTGCCCTCAGGTATGGAAGCTACACACAATATCTACCACTCTCTGAGGATGGATACACATCCACCCCCACCTAATTACGATTTTGGAGGCAACTCCAGGGCAACCTACCACAGTTAGAGAACTCTAAACCCTCATACCCTAATTATTCTGGGGATCCTCAGACCAGCGAGGATCTCCACACCATCCAGAATATCTCTTCTCTAATACCTACAACCCTGGATGGCGTAATCATCCAAACTTTGCATGGTCAGGAAATAACCCAAATCCAAGACCTCAATTCCAACCATGACTACAAAACTGCGTCCCTATCAGCCCACTCAACCAAGGCCCAATCAAAATTTTCAATCTAGACCACCTAAGGAAGATCACACATCTTTGATTCTCCATACCTTGGATGACATGCAAAAACAACATAAAGAAGAGATCTCTGAGATGCACAATCAATTGGCCCAGCTGGTAAGTGCTCGCCAGTTGGGTGCACTTCCTTCTCAGCCTCTTCCAAATCCAAATAATGTGCCAAACTAGAGGAGCATTATGAATCCAAATCAAGGCCAAGCCCACTTTGTCTATCAGGCCCATTCTGCTCCATCCCCTAATGAGATGGGTGCTTCAACCTCTTATTCTAGATTTCAGCAGCAGACACCTATCCTCCCTAGCCCAAACCAGAATCAAGCAGGATTAAACTCCGCCACCACCCATAGTGGCAAAGCGACACAAGACCCGCCTTTTCCTAGCCACGAAAATCCTAATACTGTAGATCCTAAGCCTAGACTGGTCCTCCAAGACACCCCGATCCCTGATAAAGAGCCTGAGCCAATTCTAGAGGAACCAACTGAGGTTCCATTTCTCGAGGCCTTGACCAAGGGAAAGAAGAAAACCAAACCTGTGGCTCTTGAGGAGGACCTGGTCAAGCTCTTTGAGTAGGTCCAAATAAACATCCCCTTGATGGATGCGATACGCCATGTGCCGGCTTACGCAAGATTCCTAAAAGATATATGTACACCAAAGCGTAAGCCGCGAACCAAAGGCGGGAACCCGATCGTATTGTCGAAGCAAACCAGCTCCATCATTTTGAGTAAGCTCCCGTCTAAGGCAAAAGATCCCGGTACTCCACTGATCTCCTATACAATCGGTGATATTGAATTTGATCATGCATTATTGGATCTAGGAGCCTCCATAAACCTAATACCTACATCTCTACTTGACCACCTTGAAGAATCTGAACTAAAACCAACAAAGGTGACATTGTAGTTAGTTGATCGATCTATTAAGTCACCAAAAGGAATTCTCAAGGATGTCATAGTTAGGGTACGTGATTTCTACTTCCCCATGGACTTTATAGTTTTAGACATGGATGCTCCTGAGAACTTGAAGAACACACCAATCATTTTGGGAGACCTTTTCTGGCCACAACTAGGGCTAACATCAATTGTGAGGAGGGCCAAATTGAGTTAAAATTTGGGAGTAGGACACTAAAGATCGATATCTTTAAGGCCCAAGGAGGAATTAATTGTGGGGTTATCGAACAAATTTGCGACATCGAGTCCATGGTTGACGACCCATATGTCAAGGAAAACCTACTTATCTCTGATGATCAACCACAAGAGGATCAAACCCCACACTCAGAGGAGCCTGAGCCAAACCCAGAGATACCTTTAGCTCCTACCATTGCTCCTAAACCTCACCTTGAACCTCCTACTGCTACTGAAAATCCAGTCATGGAGTTAAAACCCCTCCCTAACCATCTCAAATATGTCTTCCTGGGTTCAAATCAGACGTTTCCTGTGATCATCAATTCCCGCCTTACCTTTGATCAGGAAACCCGCTTGATTTCTATCCTTCAGCAACATCGGTGAGCCATTGGGTGGACTCTCGATGACCTGATTGGCATCAGCCCCTCATATTGCACACATCACATCTACATTGAAGAGGGCTCACGACCATCCCGTGAAATGCAAAGACGCCTGAATCCGAACCTGCAGGATGTCATGAAAAAGAATATCATCAAGTGTTTAGATGCAGGTATCATCTACCCAATCTCCAATAGTCATTGGGTGAGTCCAATCCAAGTTGTGCCCAAAAAGGCTATACCGACCTGTATAGAAAACTCATGGAGAGTCTGTATTGATTACTAAAGACTAAATGCCTCCACAAAAAAGGATCATTTCCCACTGCCATTTATTGATCAGATACTCAGGAAATTGGCAGGGAATCGATTCTTTTGCTTCTTGGATGGGTACTTCGATTATAACCAGGTGGCAATCCATCCTGAGGACCAAGAGAAGACTACCTTCACCTGCCCCTTTGAGACAAACACGTTCCATAGGATGTCATTCAGTCTCTACAATGCACACGTGATGCGAAAATAAGCGTGATTTGTAATTAGGGTTTTCAAAGTCGCTGTAACACGTGAATTCGCATACGCTTTTAAATTTATATTCCTAGATAGGGGAGTATCTAAGGTCGTCCAAGGAGGCAATATGTTTGCAAAATTCAGATCTCTTGCTTTAATGGGAAACTCAATCTTTCTTTTTGGTATTTTAAATATATAATTTTTTTTAGCTTTGAAATGATGAGGGCAAAATGAGAATTATGACGAAAAAGTAACTTACACCTATAATTACTAAGCTAAATCTTAAGAGATAAATATGCCCCCTCCCTAAGCTCACTCTAGGCAAGTGAAGGCCTAGAGTAATTAGGAAGTGGAAGTGAAACAAGTGCTAAAACAAAGACAAGCAATTGCAATAGAAATTAAAAAGAAGACAAATTAATTTAGCAGAATTTGTGTTCTTTTACAAAGACATGTAGAGGAATGTTTCTACTAGAAATGGAAAATATAAAAGCAATAAAAAGAAACACAAATCCTCTTGCAGAATCTGGTGAAGAAGGGAGTCTTCTTGCTCCAAGCCTAACTGCTCCTTGTCTTGAAAAGAGGGTCTCCTTCTTCTCCTTCCTTGAAAGCTCCTCCAAGGTGGATGCTCTCCACCTCAATTGTTTCCTCCAAGGGTGAGCGTGCACCACCCTCAAGCTCTCCTCCAAGGTGGCATGGACCACCTTCAAGCCCTCCTCCAAAGGTCTTCCTTGCCTAGCTCCTCCTTTGGCTGGCATGGGCACAAGAGAGAAGGGAAGAGGGGAAGGCACCAAGGGGACAAAATATCCCCTTAATCTTCTTCTTCTTCTTCTCTCTTGGGTGTGAGCTTTAGGTACAGTATGAGATGTAGTTTGCTAGCCAAGGATGGGTTGTAAGGTGGTGGGTGTTGGTCTTTTTATAGGGTAGGATGAGGGGGTTAAGGTGGCTCTTGAGATGGATGGCTAAGATGGGAGAATGGAGGTGGTTAGGTGATCCTAGGGCTAAGGAGAGTTGGCGCCAAGTAGGGGGGTGTGAAGGTGGTGGTTATGGTGGTGAAGGGCCACCTAAAGGTGGCGCCAACCATGGAGAGATGCCTTGGTTTTTGCGCCACCATGAAGGCTTCTAGAAGGGGGATTAGGTGGATGGCTAGGATGGGTTGTAGGGTATGTGTAGGGCCATGATATGGGAGTGTTTTGGCGCCAAAAGGGAGGGCTTCTAGAAGGGTATTTTGGCACCAACACAAGGTGTCTTTTGGGTGAAGTTGAGGGGCTAGGAGGTGCCCATCTTGGCACCAAAATAGAGTAGGGCTTAGGTAGCTTAGGTGTACTAGGTAAGCTTAGTTGGTGGAGCTAGCTAGGGTTAAGTTGAAGGTGGAGGATGGCCAAGGAGCTGGATGTTAGCTAAGCTAAGCTAAGCTAATCTAGCTTAGTTAGCTATGGAGTAGAGGAGTATGCATGTGGAGCTTAGGGTTTGAGGAGAGGAGCTGAATATGTAGAGTCTAGAGCTGAATTGGAGCTAGCAGCTACTGAAGAGGTCAACATGGGGCTACTCTAGCTAACTTAGCTTGCACGTTCTTTGCAAGCTGCTAAGCCAGGCTAAAGTGAGCTGGCTTCTATTGAATGGAGTTGAGGTGAGCTGGGTCTGGTGCTCCCGAGGAGGATTGAGCTGGTTGAGACAGCTAAGGTAGCTTAGCTCAACTAAGCTGAGCTAAGTTGAATCCCCAGAAGCTAGACTTGAGCTTCCTGAGCTGGGATGAATTCATCTTCAGCTGGCTAGAATTGAGTGGAGCTGGATGTAGCTGGACCTGAGATAGGGTGAACTCCAGTCAACTTAGCTGAGCTAGCTAGAGCTCCCTGTGGACTAGTGGGAGCTGAGATGAGCTAGACTCAGCTAAGTTGAGCTGGATCAGAGCTGACCTGAGCTAGGGTGAGCTAAGATGAGCTCTCTTGAGCTACCATTCAGCTGAGATGAGCTGAATGGAGTTAGGATGAGCTAACCCTAGTCCAAATGAGCTAGATTCCAGCTGTGGTAAGCTGGATCAAGCTGAGTTCCAGCTAGTCTGAGCTTCTTCTTCACCAGTTACCTTCTTGAGTGCTAGGGTTTTAGGGATCTGTATATCTGTTCATCCCTAACACTCACAAAAACACACTAAAAAGACAAGAAAAAATGCAATGCATGCCTAACCTAATTAATGCCTAAATGCAGTCCAAAAACCCATTTGCGGAGCAAAATCCTAAGAGCTAGGTTTGTTTTAATGCATAAGAATGATGATAAACTGGTGTTTATCAACCTGCTACTTTTCAGCAATGCATGCTTGCCATATTCTCAAATATGGTAGGTGAATACCTTGAAGTCTTCATGGATAACTTCTCAGTATTTGGGGAATCTTTTGATGATTGCCTCCTGCACTTAGTCCAAATCCTCAGCCATTGTATCGACATGAATCTAGTTCTTTCCTGGGAAAAGAGTTGCTTCATGGTACCTGAGGGAATTGTCTTGGGTCACCTCATCTCTGAAAAAGGCATCCAGGTTGATCGAGCTAAGGTTAATTTGATTTCCAAACTACCCATGCCTAGCTTGGTAAAGGACATTCGCTCTTTTCTGGGGCACGTCGATTTTTACTACCATTTCATTCCTGATTTCTCGAAAATCGCATGCCCCCTAACTAATCTTCTCTCAAAGGATGTCCACTTCGAAATTACCGAGGAGTGCACTTATGCATTTGAGATCCTGCATGATCGAGTTACTCAAGCACCAAACCTGCAATCCGCTGACTGGTCTCTACCCTTTAAGATCATGTGCGATGCGTCTGACTACGCAGTGGGTGTGGTACTTGGGCAGAAAATAGACGACTTCAATTGGACAGCTTTGAATACATTCTTCTCGTCGTAGACTACATGTCTAAATGGATCGAAGCTATTCTGACCCAAACCAATGATCACAAGGTGGTAATCAAGTTTATTCATCAGCACATCTTTTCTCAGTTCAATGTCCCACATGCCATTATCTCTAATGGAGGGACCCATTTTACAAATGCACAATTTAGATTCCTGATGACCAAGTATGGGGTGTCACATTGAATCTCGACTCCTTACCACCCCCAAACCAAAGGATTGGCTAAATTGTCTAATCGAGAGATCAAGAAAATCCTCCAGGACACTATTTGGCCTGACAGGAAAGACTGGTCAGCTCAACTTTAGGAAGCTTTGTGGGCTTATAGGACCGCCCACAAGACCCAATTAGGTATGTCTCCGATCTGATTGGTGTACGGGAAGGATGTCACCTCCCCATCGAGATGGCGCACAAAGCCTATTGGGCAGTACGGAAGTGTAATCTAGATCTCCTTAAGGCTGAAACCCACCGTCAGCTTCAAATGAGCGAGATCGAGAAACTATGCAATGGCGCGTACGAGAACTCACGAATTTACAAAGAGTAGGTGAAGGCTTTTCATGACAAACACATTTCTAGAAAAACTTTCCATCCTAGTCAGAATGTCCTACTCTTTGATGCCAAGCTAAAACTTTTCCCAAGAAAACACATATCTAAATGGATTGGACCAATCTTAGTGAGATGAATCTCTGGAAATGGAGCCGTCGAAATCAGTCAACCCAGCCTTGATTCTGAACCTTTCATTGTGAATGGCCAGCGACTCAAGTCATTCATTGAAGTCACTGATACGAACTTGGTTGAGGTATCTTTTGATCTCCATTCTCCCTGAGCTTATTGCACCTGGTAATAATAATCGGTAGTTCACAGTTTAAAAAGATATTTGTTGTAGTATATTTGATTTGTTGTAGTATATTTGAAATCACCGCAAAAAATGATTATCAATTTTATTACTCGAAATTCAAAAACTTCCAAGGTCGAACTCAGGGAGCAAATTGGTATTTCAGAAGCAAAATCACAATCTCAAATTTTACTTGAAAGATGTTCAATAATAATGCAAGGTATATGAATGCTAGAGAGGAAAATGTAAAAAAAAAAAAGAAATAGATCCTTTTTTTTCTTTTTTCTTCCTTCTTCTCCTCTCTTTCTTTTTCTTTGCTTTCTTTCTTCCTTCTCTTCTTTCTCTGTCTTTCCTTTCTCAGATGTCTGATTCTGTGAATCAGACATCTTAATTGACGACTGTATAGTGCCTCTTCTTTTTCTTTTCTTCTTCACTTGGCTTTCCTCCTTGTCTTCTTCTTCTTCTCTTCTTGAGCTGCTATGCCTCCTCCTTCTTCAAGTTCTTCCTTCTCCTTCAGCTGCTCCTCTTCTTCTTCCCTGCACACACACAAGAGCAAAACCTAGCCCCTACCCTCCACCGCGTCTCTCTCTCTCTTTTTAGCTCTTAGGCTCGCTCTCCCAGAGCCATCTCGGGTAAATAGGTCAGGTCAGCGCACCCAGGACCAGGCACACCGGTGTGGGTGGTACGCGAGGAGTGCACGGGTAGTCAGGTCAGGCAGCCAGGTCCTCGAAGGTATGGGTCGTGGACGAGGCGTGGTGGGTGAGGGGACCTCACCCCGTGTCAGGAGGCGATAAGCCCCTGACACTTTTTCAATTTATGTTGCACCCCCCGCTTCAAAACATCCGAGGTGGGACTAAATGTCCTACCTTCCTGCACGCGCTCGCAGCAGGTGACGCGCTCGATTGCAGCAGCTACATGGGGCTTCAGTGCCAACCGCTTGGCTGGGGTTGTGCATGAAAGCATTCCACGCAACCTGGGGCACTTCACCTGGAGCGGAGAGACCTGGAGGAGCTCCCAAGCAAGCTCCTTGCTGCGTCAATGGCAGTGGAGACCCTCAACACCTGTCATCAGGAAAATGGCCTTGCGGCCTCTTCAGAACACATGGGAAGCCTCGCCGAGGTACGGCGAGTGTGTTACAGTGGTCGGGGTGGCGTGGGAACGCTTGTGTAAGCATGCCTAGGGCTTACTGTGGCCGTGTCAGTGGGTGTGTTCAGGGGGCATGTTGGGAGCGTGTGGTGGTGAATGGGAGGAGGAGTTATGATCAGTGAGTCGTGGAGGAGCTTGTGAGGTGATTGGCAAGGTGGGTGGATGCGTGGAGGGGCGAGAACACCTCGCCGGTGGTCTGGTCGGAATTGAAGGTGATGGTGGTCTGTGGTGGTTGGTGTGTGATTTGTGAAATTGATGATGGGAAAATGAAGAGGGGAGAAAGAGGACTTAACTGAGGGACTTGGAGTGAAGGGGGGAGGCGGAGGGCGAGCGGCGCGTGTTTTCCGTCGCCGAAGATGAAGGCCCTGAGGTGAGGATGACAGCAACGAGGAAGGGGTCGGAGGGGTTCGCGTTGGTACGGCACGGTGAGGAGGAACGGGGCGGAGATGGCTCTGCCACTGGTACGGTGGTAGAGCGACGAGAAGAGGGATGGAGAGTCGCCAGAGCCTACGGGCAAATGGCCGGAGGAGGACGAGATGAAATTGGGGGGTTATCTCTGGCCAAAACAGGCTTGGGAGATGCGGAATGATCTCGACTTCCTTAAATAGGCACAGACAGGAGGTTATTCGCAAAGGGGGCGACCAAAAGTCATCACCGAAGGCATGGCCGGAGTGAGACCCATACCTCTAGAGTGTTCGCACAAGAGGTATGGGGCGATTCAGGGTATGGGGAGCTGCTCATGCAGTAGGGGGCTTCGCAGAGAGCTCCCCTTTCAAATCTGGGAGCAGCTCCCCATGGAAACGAGGAGAAAACCTGCTCGCAAAGTTGCCGGCGGTGGGTCCCTGCTGTAATGGCAGAGGGACCAAAATGAAGAAAGTGATGAAAAGTTGAGGGGGTATTTGCGAGGGTTTCCAAAAGTTAAGGGTCATAATGTAATTTGGTGGACTAATTTGCAAAGTAGGTCAAGATGACCTTCCCTTAGGTCCAAATTTTGGTACAAAATTAATTTAGACCTAAGGAATCCAATGGTGAAGTTGGATTTTAGGTTTTACCTTGTTTGACTGGACATTTTGCACAAAAACCTAAATTAGGTCAAATATTGGGCTTGGTTCCCAATCTAGGTCAAAACAGGTTCCAAAGGCCAAATTGAAGGTTCTAAACCCTAGGGGATATTTTTCCATGAATTTTAGAGGGTTTAGTTGATTTTTATCCTACCTGAAACCTTGTGAATTAAAGTAGGTTTGTTTTAGAGTTACAGAATGTCATTTAATTCTTAAATTTCACAATAACCCTCTTCTGACTGAACCATCATACTTTTTCTCTTATTAGGCCCAATTGACCTATGTCTAGATCCTGAGAAATCCCGTTGATGCACTGCAATGGTAAAATTCAAGTTTTACCCTATTTTTCAAGTATTCTTTTTAGATCAGTAATCTCCTAAATTAGGCTTTTCTCTTGATTATGTAGGAGCTTTTGTTCTCTTTCTTAGGTCAAAGTAAGCTAGTTAGGGCTCATGATGAGGTTCTCATCACCTAGCTGATGTTATTAAACTCAGTGCTTAACAGGAGGCAACCCATCATCTTTTGAAAAATCTGAAACCCTTTTTACACATCTCTTTGCTGAACTCATATTGCACTTTAGGGTCCGTCCATTAGAACAGTCGACTCCACCTCTGGTACTTGTACAAGAGCTTCAAATCGTCTGCAACAGTCATCTCGACCCATTCACCCACCCTTTTACCCTATTCTAATGTACGATCTAAGCTGAACTCAAACCCACCTAATTTACAATGAGGACATTGTAAATCGTAGTCATGGGGGGGTATTAAAGTGCAAAACACCATGAAAGTCAATTCACAAAAAGGGTTTCATCAAAAAAAATAATAAATTACATATTCCAAAAATAAGAAAAATGAAAAAAAAATTGAAAAATAGAAAAAAATGAGAAAAGGAGGTTGAGGAAAAAGAGAGCCATTTGAGAGAAAATGAGAAAAAAAGAGAGGAAAATTAAAAAGAAAAAGAAAGGAGCTAAAAGATAAAGAAAAAAAAATTGAGTTCCTTCAAAGTAATATGGAACCTACCTACCTTCTAGGTTGATCGAATGATGAATTAAGACCTGAAAGGCTAAAACTTAAGGGATTAGTGGCGAATACTGACCTTAGGCCTCTTGGATCGATTTCGATTTAAACATTTCATGTACTTGTCACAATCCAGATTAATCCTCAAGAGGTTGAGGAAAATGCAAAGCTTGTGTATTAGGTCTAAGGCTTAGGGAGTATTCGACCCCATTAATTGACCTCTGATTTGTAGAACTCAGTAACTCAAGCACCCTAAATCACACACAGTCTGGTTCAGTGCACTTTAAATAATAAAATCATGCCAAAGGGCATTTAATCTATTCTAAAAATGCTCCTAAGATCTAGATTAGGAGCGGCTCGAAAACACAAGTTGATTTAGACGAGTTCCCGACGCGGAGAGGTGGGAAATTCCCCTAGAAATATGCAATAACATACCGTCTCCTCGGTGCTTGTCTCCTAGGATATCTAAATATCCTACCGGGGGCACGTAAGCACCTTGTGCTGGTTCAGATACCATGGGCGGCATTATCACGAAATGTCAATTGCCAGGGTCTAGATTTAGCTTCAAAACGCCATGGGGGGCACTATCCCGAAGTGTTGATAGCCAGGGTTTTGGGGGTTGCCATAGGCGGTGCTATCTCGAAGCATCGATTGCCAGGGACCCTGCGAGGATTGATGGTGGGGACCATGAATCCGATACAAAATGTGTTTAGGGATAATTAGAGGATGGATCTAAGGAAAAATATAATGAAAAGAAAAAGAGAGAGAAAAGCTCTCCACAAATGAAAATTCTTCCATCTCTCTCACAAAAATGCACTAGCAAAGTGAACCCAGACTAACCATGTTACAAGCACGGGTGCTTTAACCGCTGGGTCCAATGAACCTTAGGTTAGTTCCTTTGGACCTTAGAAACCTTCGCAACAAACTGAGGCGAAAGCTAGTTAGGTCTGGATCTAGGCTAGTACTCGAGTACCTATACAACTATTGTTGGTATTAAGATCTGATTCCTAGATATGCGACTTAGTAGGGCATCATGGCAGTTACATCCGACCTAGATAACTGGTTTAGTCTATAAAAGTTTTGCTGAGGGACTAGCAAAAGCTAAGCATGGGGGTATGATGGGAACACCATAATGAGCCATAACTAGCTCAATTTGGTCTGATAAAGTTAATAAAAGCTCCTACATAACCAACAGAGGGTCATATAAGCATAATGTTTTATTTTGAGAAGATAAGAAACCAGGGTTATTTCTGTAATTTTAATCATATTTCACAAATGCAGAATAACCACGGGATATTTCAGGGGTTTATTAAAGTTCATATGGTCATTAATGTCTAATAAGTGGGTCCATACAAATAGAAACGAGTTTTCACGCATTTCAAGAATTAATGGACATCTAAAATCCTAAAAATAGACCTACTTAATTACTAAGGTTCTGGTCAGAATAAAATTCAGCTAAACCTTCTAAAATTCAAGGAAAATATTCTATAGGGTTTGATACCTTTGAATTGACCATCAAAACCTATTTTGACCCAAAACAAAGTCACAGACAGACTATTGTCCTAATTTAGATTTTTACATAAATTACCTAGTCAAACTACATCAAAACCAAAATCCAACTTCACCATTGTATTTCTTAAGTCCAAATTAAGTTCGTATCAAAATTTAGGCCCAATCTGAGATTATTTCAACCTGGTCTTCATTTTAATCCAAGTCTGACTCTTATTCTCTCAAATAAACCCTTAGATCTTGAAATTATTACAAAAACCCCACTAACATCTTCATCTTCTTCACAGAAATGCCCCTGCTGCCATTATTGTGTGAACCCATGAATCATCGAACTTCAATCAAGAGATTCTCCCTGATTTCATGGTGAAACCCTTCCAAATTTGGAAGGAAGATTCTTGAGGAGTTGCTGTTCAATCTGAGGCAGGTCTTACCTTCTAAATCTTGTCCAAGAGTTCATGCGAACTCTTGGAAATCCTAAACCTATTCCGTGATTTGCAAGCTTTCAAAGCTTGGTTTCCAAGCTTGAAAGCTCGCCCTCTAGCCTATAAAAGGACCCCCACGGCATTCCCTTCCTTTTTAGCAAGCCTTTAAGCCAAAAACCATCTTCCTCTACCTCCAACTCGCTCCGAGCTTGCTCCGACGAACTCCTATCCCCAGATCTTTCACCAGCTGCCACATACCATAGGCGGTTGGTTCATCTTCCCCATCATCTTCCGCATATAAACATACCCATGTGACACTTCCTAACCCCATCTTCGTCACCGTCTACCTCATCGGAGTTTTCATCTCCTCCGACGTCGGCCATACCACAACAGGCACCATCTCCACCCCCTTTGTCTGTTAGCTAGCTTCATCAACTCCCTAACATCTACTCCTCATCACTATACTACCACAACTCAATTTCGACTGCTACCTCACTCGAGCCACCTTCGTCTTCCCTACAGCCGGCATACCTCCAGTGTGGTCGCGCATCCACTTCACTCCACCAAACCACCTTCTGTCGATCCCAAAAGCTCTGCATCATCCACGCAAGCAAAACTCCTCAAGAAATTAAGGGGATTGCTTGCCCTAGCCCTCCACTAAACACCTCCACGAACTCCAACCTTCTCCATCTTCGCCATGCTCACACACACACCTACACAGTGCACCACCGACACCTCTACACTCACCACACTCCGGCGATTCTTCTGAACCTATTTAACATGGTCGTGAGGCCGTTCTAGTGCTTTCAGGTATTTCACCAGAGCTCTGCCACCTCCCCAACTTCTCTGACTATGCCTTCAGTCCTCCGACCACATCCGCACCAAATTTTAGTCCCAGGCTTTGTAGGTGGCTCTCAAGCATCCTCCTAAATCCTCAATTCCACGCCACGAGCGCACCTTCGACTTCAATTGGAAGCCCCTTCATCTGCTGCTGTGCTGAGAAGACATGGGAAAGATAGTCCCACATCATTACTTCAAGAGCCTGCGATGTGAGATAAAAGGAATTTCTTCCTTACACCCCTCTCCCAGTCACAAGGGGTCAGGTCCCTCAGCACACACTCTCACTCCTCAGCTACCACCACATCTGGTAGCTCTGGTCCCCTATCCGGATCCGAATACCTGCCCAGTTACCTGATCAATTAGGTATCTGAGAGAGAAGAGTAGAGAAGGAAAGAGAGAGAAGAGGAGAACAGGAGAGAGAGAGTGCGCGAGGTTAAAGAGGGTTTTTCTCTTAAAAGCCCCCAACACTTAGCCAAAATTTGTGAGTTTCCTCCCATGTGCATGAAGAGAAAAAGCCAAGGCAGAGAAAGAAGAAAAGAATAAAAAGAAGAGAAGAGCCAAGGCAGAACAAGAGGAACAATGTCCCTTTGGCACTATAGCAGGAGACAGTTAAGCTGTTTGACTGAAGTTCCAATCGTCTGATCTCTGACAGGGAGTGCACTGTGCACTCATCATACGTGGCATTTGGTTGATTGATACTGTAGCATTATTTGAGTATAATTGTAATAGGGTAAATTGGTGATTTAAATCACCATTTTTCCCTAATCTTTTTGCCACATTAACTCTTGAATCTATATTTACATCATTTGTGCTCGAAATTACTATTACATTGCTATAGTCTTGCTTAAAATTGTGATCCTGAGGTAAATTGTCATATTGCTCACTACGTTCGACCTTGGAATTTCTATCGAGCTATAAATTTTAAGTGTTCTGCACGATTTATTGGCTATACTACAGTGTATTACTTTTAAAACATCGATTTAGTGAGTGAACACCAAGTTTAATTGATTGGGTGTGTGCGTAATTGGGAGAGAAAGTTCCCAATTAGGTTAGGCTTGAGTCAATTAGACTCTCACTGAGTCCAATTGGACTTGTTTTGGTTGAGATTTGACTCAATTGGTCTCTATGAGTCCGATTGACTAGGTGAAGTGTAATTAACTTCGATCCAAGTCAATTAGGTTTAATGAGAACCTAATTAGTTTCCTAGGAAGGTCTTAGGGTAGTGTATTAGGCTTAGGACATCTTAATTTAGGTTCCTTAAGGTGTAGGATTGGGTTTAGGGTCTTAAGAAATCATGATCTATGCTTAATTTCAAAAATAGCAACTTGAGAGGGGTTCTAGACATCTGATTTAGTGATTAGATAACTTATACTTCAAAATCAGAAGTCTAAGTCCCTGGTCTAGACATCCAATGTTGAATCAAGGTAGAGTTTAGGTTCTATCTTGGATTTCTACAGAAATTGGACGTCTGACACCTTGTCTAGATGTCCAATTTTCTAGCAGATTGGGTTCTAGGTTCTGTGGGTAGTATCTAAGGGACCTAGACATCCAATAACCTACCTGGATGTCTAGAGATGGGCTTGAATATGGGTTTTGAGTTATTCTAGGCTAAGGTGACCTAATCTAAAGGTAGCTAAGGTTTGGGAAGGTATCTAAGGTTTTCCTAAGGCTAGGAATAGGTCATATGTTCTTCATAATTTAATTCAGACATTAAAATCCTACAAGTAGTGTGGCATACCTCTTCCCTACATTCTGTTTTCATCTTAAGCGACATTATTCCTAAGGCTTCTGCTCCAGCTCTGCTGCAACTCTAGCTTCTTCTCTATTCCAGATCCAGCTTCAGGCCATCTCCTGAACTTCTTATTGCCTACATTCCAGATAGTACACTAATCAGTATATAATAAGATTATTTCATGAATATCTAAGTAAAGCAAAAAAGATGCAATCTATGCTACTAATGCATGAATTATACTACAATTATGCTAAGTTCTAACTTAATTCAAGTCATTTAAGTCATATGATTGCTGTGCCATCAGTCCTACTCAATTTTAGGCTTAGGCTTGAGGTGCTTTTGGAATATGATGGGCATTAGGGCGGTATTGTTCTTAAAATTGATTTCAAAAATGTGAAGTGTACATGAAAGGGGTTCACAAGAGATTTTGATGATGAAGTGAATTATAAGGTTCAGTTGCCTGTATAATTGTGTTTTAGGGTTTCGTAGTTAGATAAATTCAAGAAAAGCTCTGATGAGCACACAAGAGGTTTTACAAGTTCGAATTGTTTGATAAATTTCTTTTAAGCATGGAAATTTAAGTGTGTTCTACCTTAATGTGAAACCCTAAGAGTAGATAGTGCTAAATGATTGGATTTAAGTCCAAAGCAAGTAAGGTAGTGCGACCCAATCAATGCAATCAATTGGACCAATAACACCACCAAGTAGGCACTCAGAAATATTTTTTCAAGAATTTTAATTCACGTTTTCTATTTTTTTCAGATTTAAATTGTACTGGGGGTTTTATAGTCTATTTTGACCCCCAGAAGGTGATTGAATATTTTGTGCAATCAAACATTCACCAAAAATTTTTTTAAATATTTTAAAAGATTCTATATTATCACAAAAGTCCAACGCATCAAGTTTCAGATAAATCAGAGTTGTATAAAAATTCTTGTGATTATTTGAAGTCCAAAAAATCAGGAGCAATAACAAATTTGATAACAGTTCATTTCGTGAATTTTTAAAATTTTTATATAACTCATAATGGTGCAAAATTTGGATTTGTTGTTTTTGACTTTGAAACCCACATCCAATAAACATTTTAGAATTTTTGGAAGTGTACACTTTTAGGAATTGAATTTTTAAAACCAAAGTTTGTTGTAGCCTAAAAAATGTAGGACTCTTTTTTTATATAGAATCAAGCAAATACTAACTTAAAGATCAAGCAAAGTACCTAAATTTTTTTTTTTAATTTTTTTTCTTTTCAAAAGGAAATCTAACCTAATCTAAGATATGAGTACTTACCTGAGATTACAAACCTGCAATTTTTTCGTTGTCACATTTCTTCTCAAATTTTTGCATTTCTTGCTTACATGAAATCAACAAAAATAAAACAGGTTAGAAATCTCAAATAAGCACTAAAGAGAAAAGCTTCAAGAATTTCAACTGCCTCCCCGGCAACGACACCAATTTATTCACTACGAAACACGTAAAAAGATTTCTATATTGTTGTAGTTGCGAATCATGTCGAAACAAATAAATTTATAAATCAGAATTTGTGAGTCATGTGTCATTCGCAGGGAGTCAAAACATGATTTTCAAAGCTTTTCGTATTAACTAATCTATCCTAATTCAAGCATAGAAATAGAGACTAGATATTCAAAGAATCATATTTTTATTACTGCTTGCAAATAGTTCTCAAACTATAAATTAAAACAAATATGCTAAAGAGTAGAGAGAGAAAAAAAATAGATGAAGAGCGGTGCTGCTTGAGGGATGTATGTGTGAAGTGTAGTATCACTTCAAATCCAAAACGCTGGGAAGAAGACTAGAGAGATGTTGCAAAAAGAGAGACACTAGAGATGTGTCTAGTGGAAGTTGCCTCTCAAATGGGGGCTCTAGAGCTCTTTTTATAGATAAAATGAGGAGCAAAGTAGGTATTTAGGCCCCTAAAATCGTGCAACACCTTAGGTGTGATCTGATCTGTCGATTGGGAGATCAACAAATCAGATCGTGCCTAAAAATAACCTTCCACGTGACTTCAACATGCGCACTACACCGAATGGTGACACATGGCGTGCGCTCACCCACTGGATCCAATTCGCGTGCCCTTCATGCGCGCGCACGCGTTTTTGATTTTAGTCTTCCAATCTCATGATCGGATGGCTTAAATTCATCGTAGCATCGCCTTTGTAACCTGCATGTGGCAGGGTGTCTAGTTAGGCATTTATTCATGTGTCCATCCGCACCACCTAATCCAACGTTCATCCTCGCACCACACGGCCACATCCGCACCGTTCGATCCGATCTAACAACCCAATTGCACACAAGCGTCACCGCATCTTCGATTTTCCACTGAGCACGAGTCGATTGCGCACCCTTCGCTTTTGTGCACACACTCTCCACTGTGCTGCAGGCTCTTTCAAGTTGCGAGGTCGTTTTCTCGCGCGGCTGCTCTCAACTGTTGGATGGAGATCCAACGACTAAGATGGACTCCTCCTCACTGAATGGCATGATGGTGGGCGACGGGCCTCTTTGTGGCCGTTGGATGACGATCCGACAGCCAACATTTTTTCTTCAGTGGTTGGGGTGCGGCGATGGGCTGTTTGGATGGTGCTATGTGGCACCATCCTAACCATCCATCTTCCTACCCTTGTAGTAGGTGCTACAGGGCTCCGATTGTGTTGATTTTTTCACCATTAGATTGTGATCGTTGATCCAAATCCCTCCATGAGGTCGGATTTGACATCAGAAGTTTGGATTTGTGCTATCTTGCTCCTTGGCCTCTGATCTTCTACAGATTGAATGTGATGCTAAAGAAGTCTAATCAAGACGATTCTGGAAGCATTGGACTCCCGTTGTTGTCCTGATCAAATCCGTACATCTTGATTTATAATCTGTGGCCACGAGTCATCTTTAATAATATGGCCTCACTCTTAGAGCATAACATAGCATTATTATCTATAAAGCTAACAAATCAACTATGATGCAAGTTACATTGCTCATGCATGCATTATTCCTAAGTTAAGCTAAAATCTAACTTAATTCAGGTAGATTAGGTCATATGACTGTTGTGCAATCATATAGCCACTACCAAGGAGTTTCTAGCTGACATTGAGAAGAGGTTTGCTAAGAATGAAAAGGAAGAAATAGGTACACTCATAGCAAATCTAATCTCAATGAAGTATAAGAGGAAGGGCAACATTAGGGAATACATTATGGAGATGTCCCATACTACTTCAAAGTTGAGAACACTAAAATTAGATCTTTCTAAAGATCTATTAATGCATTTGATTTTGATATCTCTCCTTCCTGCCTTTAACTAGTTCAAGGTGAGCTATAACTGTCAAAGAGACATGGTCTCTGAATGAGCTCATCTCACACCATGTTCAAGAGGAGGAAAGAATGAAGCAAGATAGGACAAAAAGTGAAAATGTTGCTCCTTTCTCTAAAGGCAAAGGCAATGCTAAAAAGAGGAAGCAAGAAGCTGTAAATATAGCTCCAAACAAGAAATAGTAGGGGAAGGCTGCAGAGTCTTCCAAATCTAGATGTTTATTCTACGAAGCTGAGGGGCACCAAAAGTAGTACTATACAAATTATTACGTCTGTCGTGATAAGAAAGGTACATCTCTCAGTTTGGTTTGTATGAAAATTAATTTGGCTTCGGTTCCTAGACACACTTGATGGATGGATCAAGTGCTACCACTCACATTAGTGTATCTATGTAAGGTTGCCTATAAGCCAAATGATGCTAAGAAGTTCATTTATGTTAGTGACGGGAAGCTGGTGGAGGTTCAAACAATAGGGCAATTTAGATCATCAATGAAAATCAGATTGTATTTGGAACTCAATGAAACTTTTATTGTATCATCTTTTAGATGTAATTTAGTTTCTATTTATGTGTGGGATATATACGATTTCACTTTTAGTTTTGGTGACGAAAAGGTTTCTTTGTTTCATAATTTTAAAATTATTGGCACTAGTTTTCTTTTATGTTTTAATAATTTATATTGCTTGGATACTGTTGCTAATTTTAATGAATCTTCAGTTTTGGATACACATGGTGTGGAAAAGAATATTAGATAATGAAACCTTAGTTTCTCTATGGCACAAGAGATTAGGTCATATCTCTAAAAGAAGAATAAAGAGTCTTGTGTCAAATGGAATATTTAACCCTTAGACTTCTCTAATTTCGATCAGTGTGTAGAATGCATTAAGGGGAAATAAACCAATAATATGAAGTTTGTAGCCAATAGGTCAAATGGTGTCTTGGATGTGATTCACATGGACATCTATGGATCATTTCCCACACTTGTGTGGAATGGTCAACTGCATTTTATCACTTTCATAGACGATCACTCAAGATATAGCTTCATCTACCTAATCCATGTAAGGCATAGTCATTGGACACATTCAAAAGTTACAAAGTTGAAGTTGAGAAGCAACTCGACAGAAGGATTAAATTTGTCAGATTTGACTGTGGTGGTAAATATTATGACATATATGATGGATCAGGTGAACATCCCAGACCATTTGCTCATTTTCTAGAGGAATGTGGTATCATCCTTGATTAGTACTCCAAGCCGGGTTCACCCACTATGAATGATGTTGCTGAGAGGCAAAATAGAATGCTTGAGGATATGGTAAGGTGCATAATTTCTTATTCTACCTTAGCAAAATCACTCTAGGGAGAGGACTTAAATACTACAACTTATATCCTAAATGGAGTTCCTACTAAGGTGAGTAATAAAACCCTATATGAGCCTTTGACTAGGTGGAAACCTAGTCTTAAGCATTTTTATGTGTGGGAATGTCAATCTGAGGCTAGGGCATACAAGCCTAATGAAAGAAAACTAGATTCAAGGATTGTTAGTTGCTATTTTATTAGGTACTCAAAAAAGGTCAAGACGATACAAGTTTTATAATCCCACAACTAAAGTTATCTTTGAGTCTGGAACTACAAAATTCTTTGAGAATGTAGAGTCTACCAAAGAAAATTGAGTTAAGGACTTTATCTTTGAAGAGGAACATGTAGATATTTCTCTTATAGCTGTTAAAGCTAATGTGGAGCATGTCTATGACATTCCTCTAGATAACTCTAATGAAGACAATGTTATCGATATAACTCCTGAAGAGTAGTCTCAAACACATTATGATCCGGTGCCATTAAGGAGCTCCACTAAGGAAAGCAGGAGTGCAATATCTAATGATTATGTTGTATTCCTTCAAGAGCATGAAACAGACATTGGAGTAATGGAAGATAATTCGATCAGCTTCTGTCACACAATGAAAAGTATGAATCATGAAAAGTGGCTTGAAGCAATGAAAGAGGAAATGAAGTCAATAAAAGATAATGACGTTTGGGATATTGTTTCACTACCAAAAGGTACAAAATCCATTGGTTGCCAATGGATATTTAAAACCAAAAGGGATTCAAAAAAAAAAATAGAGCCACACAAAGCGTGTCTTGTCACAAAGGGTTTTACCCAAAAGGAGGACATTGACTATAAGGAGACTTTTTCTCCCGTTTCCTCTAAGGACTTATTGAGGATTATAATGACACTTATGGCCCATTTTGATCGTGAGTTGCATCAGATGGATGCCAAGATTGCTTTCCTTAATGGTGAATTGAGGAAATTATTTATATGGCTTAGCTTTAACATTTTGTTATGGGTGATCCAAAAGGCATGGTATACAAATTAAAAAAATCCATCTATGGACTCAAACAGGCATCCAAACAATGGTATTTTAAATTTCATCAGGTGATTCTCTCATTTGGTTTTGAGGTGAATCTGGCTGATGAATGTATTTACCATAAGTTTTGTGAGAGTAGATATATTTTCTTGGTCCTTTATGTTGATGATATCTTGCTTGCTACAAATGATATGAGTATCTTGCTTGACACCGAGAAATTTCTTGCCAAACATTTTGACATGAACGATCTTGGAGATGCTTCATTTCTGTTGGGAATTGAAATGTATCGAGATAGATCTTGGCATTCTAAGTTTTTCCCAAAGAAACTATATAGAAAAGGTACTCAAAAGGTATGGCATGTAAGATTCCAAACCATTGGATATTTCCATGGCTAAGGGAGACAAATTTAGTCTCAATCAGTGCCTAGTAAGTGACTTTGACAAATAGGAGATGCAAAAGATTCCTTATGCATCAGCCATTTGGAAGTATAATGTATGCTAAGTCTATACCAGACTAGACTTAGCATACATTATAGGCATGTTGGGCAGGTATTTGAGTAATCCAAGAAAAGATCATTGCAGAGCAGCCAAGAGGGTACTAAGATATTTGTAGAAGACACAGGATTTTAAGCTCACTTTTCGGAGGTTAGAAAATCTTTAAGTGTTTGGCTTTATCGACTTCGATTTTGTTGGATACCAAGATAGTAGGAAGTCTACTTAAGGATATTTTTTTCTGCTTGCCAGTGGTGTCATCTCTTGGAAGAGTGCAAAGCAGTTAATTATTGCATCTTCCACTATGGCAGTAGAATTCATTGCATGCTATAAGGCATCTAATCATGGAGTCTTAATCATGGAGTTTGGTTGCAGAATTTCATCTCCAGGCTATTCATTGTAGATGGCATTGACAAGCCACTGCAGTTATATTGTGATAAGTAGTCTGTAGTTCTTACTCTAATAACAACAGAAGCTCCTTCAAATCAAAGCATGTTGAGATCAAGTTCGTGATTGTTAAGGAAAGGATACTGAATGGACAATTGTCTATTGAACACATCGGGACGAACTCCATGCTTGCGGATTCGCTCACTAAAGGAATAACACCCAAGATATTTCAGGAACACATAGAAAATATGGGTCTTATGTCCTTTTAGAAATTTCAGCTTTAGTAGGAGTTTGTAATTTCTAGTGCTTATTGTAATAGACACTATTTTGGTTTTGGAAAATTTTAAAGTTTTATGGTGATGTACAACTACAATTATAAGTTTTATAAAACTTCATTTCTATTGAAATAACAAACCTTCAAGTTTTCAAGCCCATTCTGATAAGATTTATATTCGATTTTGGTTGTGATCTCAATTCAGTGGATCAGTTGGAAATAGACATGCTACTGATTACATTGCATGTAATTTTCATGCTACATATCCACATGTTTCTAGTTATCATTTTGCACTAGTGTACATGACCAATGCTAGTTTAGTTACTATGATAGTAACAAAAACTGCATTGATCTAATAACTAGTGTGATTGGTAGATTAGATTGTTTATATATGCATTACGGTTATGACAACAAAGTTGAGCTTAAATTCAGCTTTGTATGTTGTTTGATTAATAGGTTACACATATAATCCAAGTAGGAGATTGTTGGATTGTAATCCAACATATGCACTAGTATATGTATTTAATGTAGATATAATCGTACAACATATGGATTATGGACTATCAATATTAATGCCCATGATATTAAGTGGTCAACTGAGGTTATTAATTTTGATATGAGCATAAAATGCATCAAGTGAGGTGTGGGATTTCCAAAGAAATGTGTAGAAACCAATTGGAGATTGCATCTCCTTGATGGGTGGATATGCAAATCACCCATGGCAATTAGTATGGTTAATTGTTAATTATAAGTGGTTATGGTCCCTAATGAGACCGACTAATTCTCTTGTGTGTCAAACCCATTGTGACTCTTGAGAAGAAAGGAAGAGACTCCAAGGAAGGAGAGGGTAGGTGGAAAAGAAGAAAGAGATCATCTTCGTCTAGGCATCATCCAAGGAGCCAAAGGGTGGAATCTCTTAGAAGGCCATCACTGTAGCCCCTTTCATCATTATTATGGATGAATACAGGTAACATTTGTATATATATATATATTGTTCATTATATTTTGTTTAAGATCTTATGCATATTGGTATGTTTGTACAATTTTATTTCATTTTAATATGTTGAATATAGAATACCGACGCTTTGCATAAACTAGGATTTTAAATAGTTTGATTCACATCTTCTGAAAACTAGATATTATCTCGTAACTATTATAGGTACAAATATTCATCATGAGTACTGATACATGTGCGTTATAGATTTGGTGTTAGGTCTCCAAACATTGAAACTAACTTAGGAGTACCGGTACTTGACACTAGTATCAATACTCATAGGGCACAGATTTGGTTCTTGACTTGATTTGGCCTGTAAGCTACTAATACTGGTACTCACATTTAGTACCAATACTTATTGATTACAAGAGGAGGTCAGAGTTCTAACACTCATAACTATATCTCACATATACCAGTACTTGATCATTGGCACCGGTAGATGAAGAGAACTGGAATCATGGCATCAATTCTCATAATCAAGCCTGTACTTAACATATATCAGTACTTGTCATGAGTATCAGTACTAGTTGAGAAAGATAGTGTTCTGGAGGGTTACCAATATTGGATAGGTACCAATACTAGTCATTAGTACCGTAAAAGGGTGGGAGGTGGAAGAATTAGTGAAGGTGATGGTTGGAACAAATAAGAGGGATGGGAGGTGTTCAAGGAGTGGAGGCTACAGGAGGAGAGAAGGTAGCATGTCATAGTAATGGATATCTCCAAAACCAAAGATTGAAATGGTCGGGTAAGGGTTTGGTTTGGACATCAAACATAGATGTGATAGGCGTTGGAGATACATGGATATATAGGGAAGGTAGGTTTTGTTTTTATAGGCTTTTTCTTTTCTCCTTTTTCAAAAGTTTTTGCTTTTGCCTAGATGTGGTTGACTTGATTCAATTGATTCCAACATTCAAATCAGGTTTTGCTGGGTTTATGCCAAGTTTGACTTTTGTTTTGAAAATCAGGAGTTGAACTAAATTTCACAGTGGTTTTTTATTCAACCAGTCTAATTACCTGCCGTCTCACTTGGATTCTTAAAACATTGCCTAACCTTACCCCCACATATCTCCAATATTCTCGAGAGAGGATAATATATAGTGGGCCCTGGTAGGAAAGTACTTGGGTTATGAGAAGTTGGTTCTTCTTGCAATAGTCTTGTGAATCCAATAGTTTTGACTTCCATCCATAATAGAAACATACAGCGCATGGTGTGACTGAATTACCCATGATGTTTGAGAAAAATCGGTAGCAGTTCAAGCTGAGCCAAATGGTTTTGAGGCATTCGTTCTATTGTAATTGCGATTAAGTCAACATCTATTTTCTTCCACCTATTTGACAAAAGTTAAAAAGGCTATATATATATCACTCCGAGCATATTAATTATAGATATCCATTGAAAATCATTATTCGTTCTCGGGTTTAACGTACATCGTATTCCATGGAGGCCAAGAATGTCCGCAAACTCCCGCAATTAACATCGATGCTCTCCATATATTAATATTACAATGAGATATAGGAGTATCAGCATCAAAGCATTTCACGCGAGAATCCAGAAAATTAATCACAGTACACCAAGGATATCGCAGCATAGACCGCAGCATGCATCCATATAACAGCAACAGCATAGTGCAGCCAAACTGCAAATCACAGGTTGAAAAAAGTCAGAAAACAATGCGAGAAAAGCTACTCCGAAATCATGATCACACGTCCAAGCAACATATATAAAGGTTCCTGCTTAATTTCATGCAAAGGAACTCTTCAAACTTATGATGAAGAATATGATTTTCCTCGCTAGAATTTGGAAATATGACTAATTTGCATGTGCAGACTTTAATGATTAACAAACTCGGAGAGGTGGTTTATGGTACTCAGACGTAAACATTAATTAATTAAAAGATGTTGGTAAGCATGCATGCATTTGACGGTTTCTAACTTTTCATGACTCTGATACCTCTTGTCCAATCGCTTCATCTTTGGAGATATGAATGGCTTGGAAGGGGCCAAAAGAAATGAAGAATTCAGAATTGGACTTTGAATTCCTCTTACTTCTTTCAGCAGAAAAATGCACCTGCGGTAGTTGACCAAGCTCATTCTGATCTAAAGGATCATGATTCAAATCTTACTTTACTCAAAGAAAACCCTCTTATCCGTCACATCTATAGCTATATACTAAATGAGGGTTTTACCCCTCCACGTGTCATGCCCTCTCCTCACCCCCTTACTGCCCTCCACCCCCTTCTCTCCCAATCTCTCTCTGTTTCCCTCAAAATCCCACCCCTCCTCTGATTCCTTTGCCCCCCTCACTCTATTTGCATTCCTGTCTTCAGCCACCACACCTTCATCTTGGGGGCTCCAACAGTATCTACCTCACCTTCCCTCGCTCTATCCTTGTCTCTCTATCTCACTCCCTCACTCTCCTCCCCTTCTCCCCCCCTCATCGCATCCCCTCCACCTCCCTCAACTACCACCAACGCTTTCCTCCCCATCCCCTCCATTTCCGCTCCCCTTTCCTCCCATCCGCAACGGTCCCTGACAATAATGCCTCTGAGGCCAGAGCTACCCGAGAGGAGTAGCTCTCTCCATTGCAAGCAGTGTGGACAAGGTGGAGGACATAAAGAGGAGGCTGGCGAAGGGAAGGACGGAAGGTGGGTTCTAGGGGGGAGCGATGGAGGAGGTGGGGAGAATGGAGTGGTTGACGTTCGGAATGGCAGTAGGGATCATCGAGGTGATTGTCTCCATCATCTTAGAGAGCAGCGTCACGATGAGATGTGGTTCATCATAGGTAAAATGTTCAAGTTAAGCTAGAATCTAGGATAAATACTATCATATTAAAATAATAAATGAGTTAAGTGTGAAAATTAATGGAAAAGACCTAAAACATCAAATTTGTGTTAAAAATGCATAATTAGGTCAATTTGAAGAGATTTTCTATTAATTAAGTGATTGGATGATCCAAATGTCAATTGAACACCAATTAGAGCTTCAAAGTACAAATCAAGGGTTGAATTATGTTCCAACATGTTCAATTAACCTAACATTAAAATTTCATTACATTTGGACATCATTTGGACCTTGAAATACATGCATTTCACTTAGGTCCTTCATATGATTACATTTATTCACCTATATAAGCCGCAGGGGCTTAATTACAAGCACTCAGGGACTACTTTGTATGGAATCTCCACCACTTATGGGTCTTGTTGCAAGTGTTCTACTACTTTATTTATTTGGGTGCTTTGTGCAAATTAGCAAAACACCTGATGCAGCGTACACATGCACTGTTCACGAACGTAGAACATGGAGCACAGTAGCCATCCATTCCTCGACTCACGAGATCAATGGTGGATCTTCCACAAATCCCTCATCGTCGATGTGATCACCTTCACACCGGTCTCTAAATCTCATCCAATGGCTAGATTCATGCGTGAAACTTCCCGCGCTTCTCTTCAACTCATCCCCACCGCACAACCTAAATCGCCCTTCCTTCAAATGCGGTGACTAGATCTTCCTCATGCCTATTTAAGGACCTTCCCCAATGACCTTAGTTCCCCTATCAACTTCCTCCCCCTGAGCTGATCACTTCGTCCATACCTCCAGCTTTTTTTCCCCTTCAACAACCACTAGTCACAGTGGTGGTCTTCTTCTTCCTCAATTCATCGCCACAGCCATTATTTATCACGCAAAATCAATGTTTTAAATTTAATCACTCGAAAACAAATAAAATTTATACTCAAATTTGAAGTCTAAGGTCGAACACAGGAAGCAAATAGGAATTCACACGCTAATCTTAATTAATATATAAATGAGCACAAGGAATAAAGCCAAGAATGTTTATCAATGAATAATATCTACTCAAAATTGATTTTTAATGCAGAACATGAGTATATCAAGAGTTTTAATGAGGCAAAAAAATGTCTAAGATAAAATAATGGTGATTTAAATCACCAATTATTAGCTTAGATACATATATATAGTAATTACGCAATAATCTAAATAAATGACAGTATCAACTACTTTAAATCCACGCAAGCTTAGTGCATAGTGCACTATGTTAGAGGTAATTAGACGACAAGGCTCTAGACTAGACGGCTTAAATGCTCAGGTGCTACAGTGCAAAGGCACTGTCCTCAGCCCTTCTTCTTCTCTAATCTTCCTCTTCCTTCTTCTTTGGCTTCTTCTTCTTCTCTTCTTTCCTTCACAAAGCAGGGAACCCAACTCCCTTCAGCGACTAAGTGTCACGTAGGGCCCTCTTCTCTTTAGCATAAGGTAGAAAGTCACAGCAAAACCCTCCCCCTTTCTCTCACAAATCTTCCCCATCTCTCTCTCAAATCAGCATGCAATCGGATATTCAGGTATGCGGTCAGAGATCCAGGTCCACTTGCATGTGGGCACTGACGAGGGTACGAGGGTTGTGCATGAGGGGGACCTCAACCCCCAGTGTCTTGAGGCAACCAGCCTAAAGCTCAAAATCATAATAAGCACTACTGCTACTTTGTTTGTGCATGATGTGGCACTAAAGCCACTAATTTCCTTCGCGTGCAGCTGCTGGGAGTAAGGCCTCCAGTTGAAGGTGATGTCGCGATCGTGATGACCAATTGAAGGCTTGGGGATGCACCTGGAGCCATTGCGTGCAACCTGGAAGTGCTCTTGAAGGTGAATGCAGCCGGAGGTAGGCGGTCGTGGCCAGAGATGACGAAGGCGACGACGGAGGGCGACAGACACCTGAAATCACAAGAACGGCCTCTTGGCCATGTTAAAACATTTCAGGAGGATTGTTAGGTGATGGCGAAGGTGATCGTGGTGTTTGTGTGGCGTGGGCATGTGTATGGTGGTCGGAGGGAGGCGAGAAGGTGGTGCGGATGAGGTTGTATCAGGGGAAGCATTCCAATGGATGAATCATGAAATTGGTTGAGGGGTTTTGTGCGGGGATACACAGCGATGCTAGTGGAAGTTGTAGCTGGGCGGATGGTGGCGTGTAGCGGGCTCGCGACCTCGTAGGAGCTCAGCCGGAGCGAAGGAAGATGGAGGGGGAGAGGCGTAGTCGGTGGTCGATTTGAAGAATAAAGGAGTCGAGGATGATCTAAAGAGGGAGAGGAAGCTAATAAGACCTAAAGTAATGGATGGAAGGGGTAGGAAGGCATCGACTTTGATTGGTCGGCGCCATGGCAGACGAGGGCTCCAGGAAGAGAGACAGCGGTGAGGAAAGGGAGAGGGTGCCCTCGCTGTGGTTGGCGAAGCGTGGACGAATGTAAGGAAGAGGTTGGATGGGCCAATTTGGTTGTTGGCCATCCGTAGGAAGATGGGGAAGGAGGCCGCTAGAGCTAAGGTGGAGCTTGGCCAGAGATGGAGGAAGAAGGGGTATTTGGCCTCAAAACCTTGCTAGGGAGAGAAGGTTGTGCACGTCGGCTCTTTATAGAGCTTCAGGGGAAGCTTTGGATCAAGAAAGAGGGATTCCATGGATTGGGCTTGAAGGAAAGAAACCCATGATTCTTGTGCGTTCACACGAGAAATCCATGGAGACTTGGGACTCCAAATTGATCCCAGATTGTTCGCCTAGGTGTGAACATCAATCCCACCAATTTTGGTGGGATTTGATTGCCATTAGAGTAGGATTTAGGTCAGTCAATGTTGCTTGAAGGTTGGGTTTGACCTCAATGGTGACAGGGGCTTTTTCACAAAGAAGGTGAAGAATTTGGGGGGTCTTTGCAAATAATTTGAAAGTTAGGGGCATGTATGTAAGGAAAGGAGTCAGACTGGACTAAAATGAAAACTTGGTCAAGATGATCTCCGATTGGGCCCAAATTTTGGTACAAACCTAATTTGGACCCAAGGAGTCTGTTAGTGAAGTCAAATTTAGGTTTTAACTAAGTTTGACTGGGTAAATTACGTAGAAACCTAAATTAGGCAACTATCTGTCTGAGACTTTGTTTTAGGTCAAAATGGGTTCTGGTGGTTAAATTAAAGGTACCAAACCTTATAGAATATTTTTATATGACTTTTATAAGGTTTAAGTGAATTTTATCCTGATCATAACCTTATTTATTTAAGCAGATCTATTTTTAGGGTTTCAGATATCATTTAATTCTCAAAATACGTGAAAACTCATTTATGTTTGTATGAACCCACTTATCAGACATTTCTGATCATTTAACCTTCAATTAACCCCTAAAAAATCCCATGATTTCTCTGCAATTAAGATATTCTGTTAAAACTGCAATTTTACCCTTGTTTTCATGTTTATCTCTTAGAAAGGATGTGCAATGAATTATAGTCTTCTAGCGGTTATGTAGGAGTATTTATCAATGGATTATGACTAAATAAAGCTAGATATGGCTGATGATGACGTTATCATCAGCCACCAGCTATGGATCCAGGGACCTCATTCTCTCCGCTGAAGACTCTCTCCTCCCCTTTCGTCGCTGCAATGACCAGCTACAACCCAGGAATTCCATTCCTCTATTAGCCAAGCTTTTAATTGCTTTCGTAGATAGATTTAATGTTTTCTAGTTAGTTTAGATAGTTTAGATCATAATTAACTGATTGATTGGTTAGAGTAGGTGTAGATTAGTTGTAGAGTTAGCACTCCTCGATCAGACCTCTCTAAACAATTCAAATTAGAGAGGCGAATTCATTCGCACTCATATGTTCATATAGCTTCACCCTCACCTCACAATCATGTTCACCTTCTTCCGTCGATGTTTTAACCATCCTTCATCTCCTTCATCAGAGCATTCAATAGACCTGAAGCTCATTAGCTCTCAGATCTGTTGAAGCACTCAAAATCAATTTAATGGCATCCTATTCAGCCCATACACTCATCAATGCCCTCACCATGGATTTAATTGAGCTGGATCCACTTGATTTATGCATATTTGTTTCTCACGCTTGATCGAAAGATTAAGATTCAATTTGATTTTAATGAGTTTTAAGCAAGTGAATCAAGTTTATTTATATGTAATTAGATTCAACGCGAAGGGTTTGAGCATCTGGGATTTGATTTTTAGAGTTTAATTAGCTCATGCCTAATTTTGGCTTCAGTCCTCTACTTTTCTTGTCTGCTGGGTAGTGAGGATGCCAAGGAGATTCTAAGGTACAGATTTAAGGTACTCACGATGACCTAATGGTTCTAGATGATTGCAAGGACATCTTGATCGCCAATCAACGGTGAGCAAGATCCTAGGTGATCATATCACTTCTTAGCAATCTCACATCAACTGCCCTGGTGGGCGTCATTTGATTTCAATCCAAAGAGGATTTAATCTGTAAATAAGGAGTTGGATGATGTGTAAGGGGTTTAAACGAATACTTGGAGTTGGTTTTACAAGGATTTAAAGTTTTAATTTGAGTTCTCATGGTCACACTATCTATAGCATGATATGAGAATCAAATTAGGGTTCTAGGGACCTCCAACCTTTGATTTGATTTTTAGTGATTTCCATATCAATCTTAAAGTGATTGCGAGAAGTGAAATGTGGATTTTATTGATTTGATTCAAATCTTAGTTCATTTGAACAACAACAGCTGTTCTATGGCTTTCTATCTAAACTGGATTTTTCTGTAGGATTTAATCCTTGATTTTGAGTGATTTGTGGATGAATTGATTTTATCTAGATTGAACAACACTCGGATCTTGTTTTCCATATCTGAGGATGGTTTTACTGAGAATCAGATCAAACCTTGATGGTATGATCCTTCCAGCAGCAATAGCTGAACTGTTGGGACTAATTCCAAAAGGGGAACTAAGTCGATTTTAAGTTCTAATTGTACTGTTCATGTAATGTACTGATAGAACCTCTTGTGATAAGTATTCATGTACAATTCTTGGACTCAAATCTGATTGGAATAACATGTGCATTCCAATTAGATTTTAAACCTCTATCAAAAGCATGAACTGCCATAAACTGTCCAAATTTAGCTTTTTATGGAATTTAAAGTTAGAAATCATGTTTTAATGATCATAACTATTGCATTCTAATGTCTAGACATTTTGATTGCTTTACACTTCAATTCTAACCCTTAGAGCTGAAATTCAAGGCTTAGGTTCCATTTTACAACATCCCTTTAAGCCTCCATTTATCCAAATTGTAAATACCATAAAAAATACAAAAATATTGTAAAAAAAATCAGATAAATGTGTCTTGAGTTAGATTAGGGTTATTTTTAGGTGTGTGTCAAATTAGAGTAGGTTTCAAGTCCTATAAATAGTAGAACATACTAGTATCTTAGTTTTGTAAATAAAGATCTAAATACAAAAACACCAAAAAGAGTATTTTTCCTCTCTTCTCACCTTCTCTCTCTCTTTCCCTATCTCTATGAAACGCAAAAGGAACATAAAAATCTAAAAAAGCTAAAAAATTCCATAAAAATACCTTGTATATACTATTTATACTTGTATATATAATATAATACTAGGTTAATTGTAAATAGTAAGTTATATGCCTATAATGTGCATAAATAACTTATACTTATATTATATTCGTGTAATTAAATATTTATGTTGAGTTAAACAGTATATATCATAATTATATAATTATATATTTATTTATTATAATAAATGTACACAGACCTATGTAATTACAAATATATGTGTATATACGTGTAATTATATTTGTAACTGTATATATATATTAAACTATAATGTACAGTAGTATACCCTTACATTTATTTATTTATGTATATATTGTATATAATTATGTTCTTAAGTTAATTAACTAGATTATTAAGTTAATATAACTTAAATTAGTAAATTAATAAATTATTGAAGTAAATTGTGTTGTATATTTGTATACTATAACTTTAAGTATTTTCAATATATTTATAACATATTTGTACTGTACAATAGTATTTATAATGTAAATATGTATATAACTATATAAATCATGTATTTAAATGTCTGTAAATTAAAATAAATTAATAAAAATAAATTAAAAATGTGTAATAATAAGCTAATAATGTATATTAACTAAATTATAAGTCAATTGAATAATTAATATATCAATTTATACTTTAATTAACGAATTAAGTAATAAATTAACAAGTATATTTCAGTAACTTTAATGATTTTTTAAATATAATTAAATATTTAATTATTGTAAATACACTATACTAATAAGAAGCTCTATGTATAGTCTTCATGATGATATATTTTAATTTGAAAATAATAATTAATTAGGCACCTAATTTGAGGCCTAAACATGGCTAAATCATGCATTAAACGTGTGCCTGAAATCGACTGAACAAAGTGCCACATCATCCAACTGTGAAATTGGAGAGCTGCATAAATTGGTCATCGCCCATAATGGGGCACGCTGCAATGAGAACGAATGAGCATACATGTACATTTGTGTGTGCACATGTGTGGGCACGCATGTAGGCCTGAATTGGCCTAAAATCATACAAAAATGCACAACTAACAAACTAAGGCCTGGTTCAGTAGTGGTATCGATCCGACCTGCGAGGGCAATTGATCTTGCGAATAACTAACTCGCCAACCAAAATTTTTCTAAGTGTTTATTAAGTTAAGAGCTTTTAGTGACACTTGTATGTATTAACGTATATAATAATAAGCATCAGTATAGCTACTCTTGTATGCTTATGTATTTCCTTTTTGTGCCTTGACTTAGGAATTGATTAGGTATTAATGTAAATAACTGGCATAAATAAGTTTAGATTAGTTTTTAATGTCTTTACATCTGTTTATATGTTTTAGGCATTGTCATTAACACTAACTAATTCAATTTTGCATATAATTGACTTAGATAATTGATTCTCCGCCTCCCAGTGAACAACTTGAAATAAAACCAGTAAAAATTGTAAATAAATAAAATGACATCCATCTAAATTGCAACTATACTACAACACGACTAATTAACCGTCATTAACTCGCTCTCCAAATCTCTCATCATTTTTTTGGCACCGTTGTCAGGGATTCAAACTTGATAATGGTGTGATTTTATGATGTGACGTACAAATTCGAATAGTTTTGGCATCGTTGCTGGGAGGCAACTCTATATACGCCAAAATTTATCTTTTGTTCTTTCTTTTAATTTCTTTGTAAATATTCATTTTCTTATTCAAATTCTTTCTGAATATAGATTCCGTTTATTTTGTATATATTAATTTGATTAATCATTTTTCTTTTGCTTTCATGGCACCTAAGGAGGAGTTCAAGGAGAATTACTCTACATCCCGGTGGTCCTACTTCCCGGTGTTTCTTTAACTCCAGAACTTCTTTGACGGAGCCATGTTTAGATTAGTTTAGACATTAGGATTTAAGTTTATATTTCATTTCCATTTTTAGTTAATTACTTCTCAGTGGTCCTGCTTCCCGGTGTTTCTTTGACGAAGCCATGTTTAGATTAGTTTAGACATTAGGATTTAGGTTTATATTTCATTTCCATTTTTAGTTAATTTGTATAGGCATAAGTTGTGAGAGCCTATTCTCACACATTTGTTGTAATAAGTTGGACTGTGGACACTTACTCTTTTGTTTTCCTTTATCGCTTTAAGTTTCTTGCTTTATTTTTCAATTTGATTTGATTTCTTGCATTTAAAAAGCCAAAAAAATATGCAAAATCAAAAACACCAAAACTATTTCATCTCTACTTATCTAGCAATAGCATGACTTAGGCATTCCATCTTAGGTTTGCATCAATTCCTACTAGATTTACTTTCTGTCTGTGTGCATTAACTGTAGAGTGTTGGAGGCAGGTATGATTTTTATCCCTCTTTAGCTCCTTCAGTCCTTGCACTGGACATAACTAGCAAGATCATCACTTGTTTGCAAAAGATTAAAAAGTAAGACCTGAAAAACATTCTTAAGGAGAACCTAATTCAAAGTGTGACACAATTAAATTCTCTGAAACCTTGTGTGGTTTTTATCGATATTCTGTTGATTGTTTATCGTGTACACACTACACGATCACATAAGGTACACAAATACACTTTTCTATCTCATGTCTCTAAGCACCCACAGGAGCTTAGATTCGTACTCCAGTCTTATCCAAGTTCTAGGTTGATTTAGAGGTCTGCACTTCACTAGGTTTATCTTAGAAAGCGTACGATTGCATTGAGAAATCTGTTTGCACAAACTATTTTCTCATAGTAGACCGTTAGGAAAAATTTAAGACCTTTGTCTCGCTTGATTTCTATGGTCTCGATTTTGAGATTGAGATTTTGTTTGGTTAGATTGATTTTTCCGTGAGTTTGTGATCGCTTCGTAAAGACATTTCAAAAACTGACTCATGGATGGTAGATGTTTCTTACACCAACCACTAATACTTCCTTTGGGTATTGAAGGCCAAGTCACCTACTTCTTCTTCTTCACAGTCTGCTATAGGGAGGGAATTGTGAACAATCTATCTGTGACACTACCTTCTGATTATTCATTGCCATATCTTTCCCTACCAGCTAGAGGAACCTTTGTTCCTCAATATTCTGACCTCCCTATTCTCCTACAATTGTGATTCTTCTGCACGTTACTTAGATCATCAACCACCTCTTCTTCCCAATCCTGATTCATCTTCCACATCTTGACTTGCATTCATTAATTTGGAGAGGTAGAAGCTATAGATCCTTCTTGACATATTCTAAAATTGAACTTGGACCTGGAGCCAAGTCTTTTGATTTGATTCATGTTCCTTACTTGGACCTTGTACCAAGTATTTTGATTTTGATTGATTATGGAGCCTATCCTTATCTCTAAGATTGACAATTTTCATCCTTTCACCATACACCATGACTTGAATCTTTATTAAGCTTCATAGACTTATCAATTCTCTATCCAATTTTTCTCCTACATTTTACACCTTTACTAGGTTTACACCTAGCTAAAGGTGTAACACTTAGCACCTCTGTTGTATATAGTTGTTTTCTATTTCCTTATTTTCCATTTCTTCTTAGGTGTCTATCTTTGCATTCCTAGTATGCATGCATAGTCACTTTGTCCCGCATTTCAGTTCTAAGCCTGGCTTTCCACTCTGATTTATATCAGACTTGAAATCGTCCGCACAGAGATTTTATCTCCTCATTCTAACTTCCTTCTGTCACCTTAGTCTAAGTTAGCGAAAAGCAAAGCATGCATTTGCATCCACCTTATTCATCTAATGAGGACATTGCATCATTTAAACATGAAGGGTGTAAATGGTGAAATCATTTACTGAAATGCAATTCTAGACACATCTTTAGTGTATATATATAGTATTATTGAAAAATCCAAAAAAATTGAAAAATTTTGTAAAAAATTACGAAAACAAAAACACAAAAAAATGTTGAAAACAAAAATTCCAAAAATACAATAATAGATCTTATATGTATTCACTATTGAAGGAGAATCTCTAGACATTTCTGAGAGGGAGAATTGAATTGAAAAGTTTTATAAGTGTTTAATTATGATCTTATAGTTGAACCAAAAATAGAATAAGTGTTTATGGGGATTCAACCTTTGCTGGTTAGACCTCCCGGGCTAAAGAAGCTTAAGCTTAATACACTTAAGCATTGACAAGATAAACTAGGATCTCTCCTAACTTAGGACGTATTCTTGTACCTGAGTCACCGGTATAGGATTCGTTGGTTTTCTTTTGTTTAAGAGTCTAAGTAACCTTGGTTTACACTACACAAAGTCGGAAAAGACCAGATGAACTTAACATTCAACCCTAGTGTTCATTAAAGAAGGTGGAGTCCTTACATGTGCGTGCAAGTAGACTCTTTGTCTTAGTCTTTAGTCTTGTGTCTAGGAGAATCTCTTTCCACCAAAGTACTTGCCCACCAAATAAACCTTATTTTCATGAAAATAATTGAAAATTCTTTTGAGATTACATTGATGATATTCTAGTTTGAGTGCTCCACCTTCCAATAGTACTTGCCCAATTTGTTTGAAGTCTTTTAATAGCTTAGACAATATCAGCTTAGGATCAACCACAACAAATGCATCTTTGGGAATTGCACTGAAATGTTCGTAGGGTTCCTTTTCACCAAATGTGAGATAGAAACCAATATCAACAAAATCAAGACCATCATGGAGATTTGGCCCCCAAAGACCTTCTGGGAGGTTTAATCGTTGGCCAAATGCTAGTGGCCCTCAACAAATTCATATATAAGGGTTTGAATAAATGGAAACCCTTCTTGGCCATCATCAAGAAGTTCTGAAAGCAAATCCAATGGACTGTTGAGTGTGACAAAGCAACGAAGGAAACAAAGAACTACTTGCAAAGGCCACCTATCTTCTCAACTCTGAAGTCGAAGGAAACACTCTTCCTTTACTTAGCCACATCTAAAATGGCAATTGGTGTAGTTTTCATTTGAGAAGATAAATGGGTACAGATGATAGTATACTATGTTAGCTAGACCTACCATGGTAGCAAACACTACTATCCCACTATGGAGAAGCTATCACTAGTGCTGGTGGTAGGTTCGCAAAACTTATGCCTCTACTTTTAGGCTCACAAAGTGATCATTGTCACTAACCAACAACTCTAGTAAGTCATGAGCAAAGTGTGGATATGTTGAAGTGAATGATAAGGTGGTTGGTCAAACATAGTAAGCACGACATCTTTTACTTTCACATGCCCATTAAGGGATAGGTGGTAGTAGACTTTCTAGCTAACTTGTCCTCGTCTGACATGACTAAAGCCTTGGAGCCATGACAAATCCTCATCACTGGGTCACACATGGAGAATGGCTCTATAATTGGGCTCATGTTAATAATTTTGAAGAGCTTCACGAGGAGATATGCCTTGTAATTCTGCTTTCCAACCATAGACAACATTGCAAAATTTAAAGCCCTCCTTGCAAATGTTTTCCTGAGTCATATAATGGGAGAAGGCATGATGTTCATATACAATGACTTGAGGCAGTACCAAAATGTTTTCGTGGGAGTATGATGCTCATGATGAGGTCATAAACAAGTACCTTGAGGAGCTTCAGTGACAAATCTTTGGGTATGATTCACCTTTATAAAGGTAACCTGGAGGTAAAATGAACAAGCAAATGCACTTACAAGACTAACCTTATCCTTCTGTTGAAGCTTTCTTCAAGTCACTTGAGAAGCCAACCCTACCTTCAGTATAGGTCACAATGACCAAGGAATAGCTGGAGGATTTGGCAGAGGGATGGACTTTCTCCTTCATCCACTTCCATCAGATAGGTAAGGTACCTAATGTTCTTCATGACCCTAAAAGGTTCAAAATGAAGGTTGTCGAGTTCACCTTGAGGGACTAATGCTTTACTGCTGAAGCCTGTCCCTCTCACTCTTGTAGTGCTATGAATGCTAAAGCCAAAGAAGCATTGGTGGAGGTGCATGAGGGGACATGTGGTACCCACAAAATTTCCAAAATGCTTGCAGGGAAGATCTTAAGGTGCAACAGCTAATGGCTAATCTTAGATGGTGATGCTTTCATGGCAAGAAATGCAACCAATGCTAACGATTCACAAAAATTCCCCGCCAACAATCCTCTAAGACAACACACGTGACTTCTTCTGTGCCCTTTATGCAATGATGAATATACATTATTGGAAAATTACAAGAAGCTCTAGAGGTGTACGTAGGAGTATGTCATTACAGTAATGGACTACTTCCGCAGGTGGATGGAGGCCTAAGCTATAACTTCTACCATAATGGCTAAGGTAATAGATCCCATCTTAAAGGATGTCATCCATTTATATCCTCTGCTAGATCTTACCTTAGACTGGAAACAAAATCTTGGAGCTAGAAGTTGGTCCCCTCCATTACTAGGGTCCTCTTCTTGAAGCCTCCATTGAAGGCCTTAAGATTTGCCTTCCTCTTTAGGAGAAGCCCCTTAGGGCCAGTTTACAAAGGGGGATAACCCCTCTTTTTGGGGGTTATCCCCTGTTTAACACAAGGAGTAACCCAACCTATGTTTAAGGACTTATCCCATGTTAGTGCAACCCCCGGTTGCTCATAGGTTGGCATAACCCCCATTTTAACACCTCTTTTCTCTCTCCTCGATGGGCCCTCTCACGATTTCGTGTTCCCGATCATGCCCTTCTCGCCCCCTTAGTGCAACCCTCTCCCTCCTTTGCAGCAAGGTTGTCGAAAACCCTACCCAGGTGATGAGAACCTCATCATGAACCCTAACTAGCACATTTTGACCTAATAAATTGAACAAAAGCTCCTACAAAACCTAAGAGAAGGCCTAAATCTAGGAATTACAAATCTGAGAATAAAATAATACACAAGGGGTAAAACTGTAATTTTACCATTGTAGTACATAAACAGGATTTCTAAGGGTCTAGACATAGGTCAAATGGGCTTAATAAGAGAAAAAGTGGGATGGTTTGATCAGGAAAGGGTTATGACAAAATCTGGAAATTAAATGACATTCTATATCCCTAAAACAAACCTACTTTAATTCACAAAGTTTCAGGCAAGATAAAAATCAATTAAACCCTCTAAAATTCATGAAAAAATATCCCCTAGGATTTAGAACATTCAATTTGGCCATTGGAACCTATCTTGACCTAGATTGAGAACCATACCTAATTTTTGACCTAATTTAGATTTTTGTGCAAAATATCCAATCAAACTTGGTCAAACCTAAAATCCAACCTCACCATTAGATTCCTTAGGTCCAAATTAGGTTTATACCAAAATTTAGATCTAAGAAAAGGTTACCTTGACCCACTTTACGAAATGGTCTTCAATAATTACTTTTTGACCCTTAGCTTTTTAGACTCTTGCAGATGCCCCCTAGCTTTCCTGTCATTTTCTTCAAACAGGTCCCTCTGTCACCCGCCTGCGCAGGCCATACCTCCGGCGACTTTGTGCGGAGGATGGCGCCACGCAAACCTGGGGAGCCGGCCCCTGATTTGAAAGGGAGACTCCTTGCGTTGTCCCCTACATCATGGACCAGCTCCCATGCCCTGTCGGCCACCATACCTCTCATACGAATGCTCAAGAGGTATGGGTCTTTTTCCGACCATACCTCCGGCGAGGTATCCCCGTCTCCTCCTTACGACTCTCTCTCTGCCAACACCTATTTAAGGAATGGCAACCCCTACCGCTTCCTACAAGCCTGATTTGGCCGAAGAAAACCCTCAAATTTCGTCTCCTCCTCCTCTGGCCATTCGCTTACAGGCTCCGGCAACCCTCCTCCTCCTCTCTCGTCGCCCTGCCACCATACCAGTGGTAGGGTTACCTCCACCGTCATCCACCACGCCTTGCCATACCAGCAGGCACCCTCCAGCCCCTCTTCCTCGTCGCCACCCCTTCCCCTGGGCTCTTTTGTCTCCGGCGATGGCAGCACAACCGCTCGCCACCTCCGCCCTCTCCCCCTTCGTCCAGAGACTCTTAGCTAAGTCCTCTCTCTCTGCTCTTTATTTTTCCCTCATTTATTTCTGATATTCCGCCTCACCGCTCACACACCACCACCATCTTCTCCACCTCTGGTAGACCACCGGCGAGGCGCAGCCACCGCGTCACACCTCCACATGCCTTGCCAGTCACCCCACGAGCTCTGCCACAATCCACTGATCACCTTTCACACATTCACTAACCGCCAGCACCGCCCCACACTTCCACTGACCTAACCTACCTCCACGGTCACAGAGCGACCTAGGCACGCACGCCTAAGCCTCCCCATGGCCAGCCAACCCCCGCCTCACCTTCACCGTATCATGAAGGTTCTCCTATGATATGACAGGGCCGCGAGGCCGTATTTGTGCATTTCAGGTTCGCGCCTCCGCCGCCATTAGCGAAGGTGTGAAGGACCTTGCTCGCTTGCTCCAGGACGACCCACTCCAGGCAAGTTCATCCCAGGTGTGTGGAATCCCTCTATGAGTCTTTCGCACCTGGCAATTAGGGCCTGCATCGCCTGTAGCTCCCCAATTGGACGGACCTTCCACCTGCAGGCGCAAGCAGAAGCTAGTGGGACTTTAGTCCCACCTCGGAAACTTTAGTGCGCGATGAGTGATATAAGTTGTTTTTGTGTCATAGGCTCTTCACCTCAAGTCACACAGGGGTGAGGTCCCTCGCCCTCACTCACCATGCCTCATCCGCGACACTTCCCCCACGGGCCTGGCCCAACCCGAATATCCTGCCTGTGCACACCTCGCGCACCACCCATGCCGATGCGCCTGGTCCCGGGCACGTCACCCGACCCGCATACCCGATTAAGGCTCTGGGAGAGCAAACCCTGGAGTCAAATAGCGAGAGAGATGCGGGGAGGGTAGGGGTTAGGTTTTGCCTAACCATACGCCTGAGCAGGAATAGGAGAGGAAGCAAAGGAGGAGGAGCGGCGAGGACTTAGCAATAGGAAGACAACTACAACCAGAGAGAAAGGTAGAAGGACTTGGAGCGATAGAGAAGCAGAGGAGGAAGACGGCACTGTAGCTGCAGAGAAGCTGAGGCAGAAGAAGGAAGAAGAGAAGGCGCGTAGCAAGGAAGAAGTCAGAAGAGAAGGCGTGCAGTAGAGACAGCAAAGAAGAAGAAGAAGCCAAGAAGAAGAAGAAGAACAAGCAGCAGCAGCAGAGAAGCACTGTAGCAAGTGGCATTTAAGGCATCTAACCCTTGGAGTCAGACGTCTGAAAAGAAAGAGAAAGGAAGACAAAAGGAGAAAGAGAGAAGAAAAGAAAAGACATTTTTATTTCCCTTTCTTTAATCTTTTTGTAAAACAGTATCTATTGTAAATTGTGATTTTCTATGCTTCTAGAATAAAGTTTGCTCCTTGAGTTCGACCTCGGAGATTTTCTACATTTGAGTAATAAAACATAATCAAACCGGTCGATAATACCACCGACCATCAGGGGAGGAGATGGGGAGGGGGAGGTGATGGGGAGGGGGATGCGAGGAGGAGGCTCCTAAGCAAGGTGACCTGCGCAGCGAAGGTGGCCCACGAGCTCCAGGACTCTGCCTTTGCCTACCTCTCAGGCATGTGGATCGAGAAGCAATCCCTACTCCAGCGAGCCCTTGCCCTCGACTCTCCGCTGCCTCCGCTCCTCCCTCCATAGTTGGCTCCTTTTTGGGATTGGGTCATTGTTTTTGGGTTTTGTTGGTGGATTGGTGGTTGATTTGTGCTGCAATAGGTGATCTGTGGTCTGGTTTGCGACTATTTGGGGTTGTTGATCGGTGCATGAGTTTGAGGAAAGGGAATTGGATAATTACTTCAAATGCTGCAGGTGGAATCCAAGATGGGAGATTATGGGAGGTGAAGTATCACTTTTTTTGTGATCGATCTTATATGAATAAGGGTAGCGAGGTCATCAAGTGACTGGGGAAGGAATTTGTATTAGTGTGGATTAAAGTCTACTTTGGTTGGTTGCTGTCATGGGAAGGGGAGCATGATGGTGGAATGGATTAAAGTGGAATTCTTCTATGTTTTCTTGGTGTGAGTATTTGGTACTTTGCTAAAGGACAATGTCTTGTATAATGTGAGATTGGCTTGACATTAAATGTTTGTGGAGCTTGTTACTTTGTTGAAAGTGGATGCTTTGGACTGTGAATTTTCAGATATAATAAAAACATGGGACTCTATTACTTGTAGATACTCCCGATAGGATCAGTGAAATAAGAGAACCCCAAATCCCATTTTTGTATATTGGGAAAGGTGGGTTCAATGTATCCAGTGGTTTTTTCTTTTTTTTGTTTCCCCAACAGAAGGCATGTTCCAAGGATGTTTGGGGTAGAAATGAATATGTTGTTGCAGATGTGTGGTCATACTAAGAAGGATTGGCTTCACAACATATTAGAAGGGAAATGGTTGATGGTGGTGATAGAAGATAAATTGGGAGAGGCACTTTAAGGTGCTTTGAGCATTTGCAAATAAGGAAAATGCATTGAGTCACAGGGAATGGTCGAGGTACATTGAAGATGTGTTAAAGGGAGACCATTAGGCATGATCTTGTAAGACATGATCTTGTTTATTTGGAACTAAGTCTAAAATGACATAGGATGCATTGGAGTGGAGGCAAACTATCCATCTAGCTGCCCACTTGATATCGAAATTTCTTAGTTGTTTCATTTTGCAACGGTGAACAAACAAGATCCTTATCAAAGTGCAGGTAATGAAGGATAATAAGAAGTGATTAGATGCAGATGATAAATTTCAAAAAATCCTAAGAAGTGCTACGTGATCTAAATGCTTCGGCAAATTGTCTTGTTGTGTTGATGGAAGCTATCAACTTTGGTGATTGTTTCATCTGATAAGCATGATTTTGAACTTTCTTGTTATGTTGATTTCTGGACTGTCAGCTGAACATGTTAACTGTAAAATGTGTAAAGATGCTAAAATTCAGGCTAATCACCAAGTCTTTAGGTTCAACATTTTTTAAATCTTAAATGCTTTTTTTTGAAATAGTCTTAACAAGTATCATCTTAGATGCAATTTTTTTTGACCTAGTCTTGAAGTTTATCTGTAATCTCCTGGACATCTATGGTATGGCTCATGCTTTTGTTATTATTTCCGTGGTTGCAATTACGCTCCATGGTATGGCCTACTTGACAAGTTTTTTTATTGGTTTTCTCTTGTTGATGTATGGTTACATTCCATTTAAACAAGAAACTCATTCAAGTTGTTGTCACATAAAGAAAGTCATTCGTGCAGCCCTTTGCTTTGGATGATTTTTGAGGATTTACCATATTTGCACATTTATAAGTCATAAATTAACCAAATAGTTTCAACAAAATTTCCCAACTAACTTACCTACCATTCACTTGCTTTAAAAATAAGAACCCAACTAACTTACCTACCAAATCAGGGGTAAAGATGTCTTTTGCCACCGTAGCCCCCATTCTAACCCCCATTCCCAAGTAAACACCCCTCCTCTATCACATCACAGGATAACCCCATTCCTAACTGTAACAACCCGATTCCCGAGTCCCTACGAGACACGAGAACCGGACCGACTCGACTAATCCCAAGACCTAGTCGTCCAACGAGGAAGTAACCAAAAGAGCAGTAAAATAAACCACATTCAGCATGAATATAACTAGCAGTAACAAAATACAGCAGTAAGAAAAGGAACTACTACAGCATGTACCACCACAACAGTAGAACAACATTTATAACATAACATGAACTACAAGTAAAGCAAAGTACAGAGAGTAACAAGAACTACTCACTACAGTGGAACAAAAAGGGGTACAAAAGAACTGCGGTAACTCTACTGGACCCTACTCGGCCCAGTGTCCTCTGCAGCCGCTGACCCTGGCTGCTCAACACCTAGTCCTGGAAAGTAACGAGTGTAACACGTCAGCGAAATGCTGAATAGAGTGGCAACTAAACTAAAGAAACAGTAAAGTGTACAGTAGCTGTTTTATTTTCTTTCTTTCTTTATTTACGTCTTTCTATTGTTTCACAATTTATCTATTTCTCAAATCCTTCACTTGATCTCGAATGTTCCTCGTGGGAACGATCTTGATTGCAGTCTTTTCTGAAAAGTAAAAGTAACACGTGGTGCTCTCCTGGCCGGGAGAGTCCCCCGTGGTGATCCTACTCTCATTCAACCACCCCAAGGTCGCTGACAGACGTAACGGTGACTACGGCATACGCGATAAACACACGGGTAGCTACCCCGCACTGGCACGCGGTCAGTTGTTTCCGTTAGTAGGTACGCCCAAAGCACAACACGGAACCAGTATAGGGCAGAGCCCTCTCAGTAACAGGGGTCCAACCCCTCCACAGTAACCAAACAGGGGCCTTGCCCCTCCACAGTCCGTGCACCCTCGCCTGACTACCTTGGTTTGCCCAGTGGGCCTAACAAGTCGGTGTAGGAGGGCCAGGAGAACCCCGGGGCCCGTGGGGTAGCTAGCACTCTCCCTACACTAGTAGCTCTCCTCGGTACTGTGTACACGAGGGCCAAAAGTCGGTACAAAGTGGCCAAACCTAACCCCGGGACCCTGGGGCGGCTAGCTCTGCTCTGCACTAAGAGGTAATGTGTGCTCTCTTTGGTACCACGTACCCAAGAGACAACACACTTCCACATCTTTCTTTTTCAGTTCCATTTCATTCTCTTTCCAGGAGTTCTACTCCTAATTCCTCATAGGGTTCTAGCTCTTTTAACTCATCACACTTAGGTTTCACCGTTCCAGTTTCACGTTCATACAACCCATGTTCTCAATCATGTTTATTTATTCATAACAGGCAGTTGTTAAATCAATTTACAGGCAGCTATTATTTCCTTTCCACATTTTCCAAGACTGCAATATTATATACATATCACTAGTTTTCCATTCCTAGGATTCATGTCGTACCCTAGGATCTATCATTCAATCTAGTTTCCAGTCCTAGGTTTCATGCAATACCCTAGGAGCTATCATTCAATCTGGTTTCTCATTCCTAGGATTCATGCAATGCCCTAGGTTTTATTAATTGTTCCAAAATTGTAACAAATTATGCTAATAATTTTAAAAGCCACTCTACCAGCTACAACGGGAGTACTGGGGGCGTGGTCGAAAATCCCGCACGCCTCCACAACCCCCGAGACTGCAATGGAACGGGGTCCTAACACAAGGATCAAACACAAGGAGTTTCTCATAACAGTATATAATTACTGTAAATGGGTAGAGGATTTTATTCCGAAAGGAACGCAACTCGAAATGCGGAAAAAGTACTCCGAACGGGCCCTAAACGGGTTGAAAACGACGAAACAGACCAAAATCAGACGTCTGGAACCTCTTCCAAACATCTTAAAATGTGGGTCAGATGGTACCTTTGCTCTGTGTAGTCCCTCAGACGTCCAGAAGCCTGCGGGGGCGTCTGGCTTAATTCCCAGACGTCCGATGGTCAACCCGGACGTCTGGAAGTCCTCTCCGTCGTCTGGCACTGCGGCCAGACGTCCGATTCGCGTTGGATGGCGAGTCTCGCGCCCTCCCAAGCAGAACCTGCACGCACCCACTCCTCGCTCTCAGTACGACGGGTTGCAGACGAAGGCGCAGTGGACGACTGCATGGTCGTACGCGCGAAAAAGGAAGGAGGACGAAATAACTTACTTGCCAGACGTATGGACAGTCCTCAAGATGTCTTCACCGTCGTCTGGTTGGAATCCCAAACGTCTGATTCTGGAAAAACTTCCAGAATTAGAGCTCGACTCGCTCTCCGCCTGCGACGCACAGCCGCGCCACGCCCCATCCGCCTGCTGCTCGAGCTGCAGCAGCCCTCTCGCGACACTCCACGCCCGCTGCTCCCCCGTCGGCCGGCTCTAGCTGCCTCGGCAAGCTTGAGCCCTCACGGTCGAGCGCCTCCTCCCGCCCACTTGCCGCGGCCGCTGCTGCCGCCGCTCACTCGCTCTCACACCGGCTGGAAGAAGAAGAAGAAGGAAGCGGAGGAGATGAGAGTGAGGGAGAGGGCGAGGGCCTTATAAGGCCACGCGGGGAGAGAGAGAGAGCGCAGCACTGCGCCCTGCAGGAGGAGAGAGGGAAAAAGAGGGAAAGCGAGTGGGCGGTTGCAGTTCTGCGCATGCATGCGCGCAGACACAACCCGTACGCCGCAAAAATTGAATCCCAGACATCTGGAAGGGGTTCCAAACGTCTGGGCCACCTCCCAGACGTCTTAAAAATGTTTTGAAGCTGCGTTCGTAACACTAACCCCATTCAGTAAACACAAACAGGGGTTAACCCCTATTTGCAAGTAAACAGAAATATGGGTTAACCCCTGTTGCAACTTAGCTAACCCAGGTTTGCTAACCCGCGCCGTAAACTAGCCCTTAGAGTTCTAGAGAGCATCACACTTCTATTAGAGAGCCTGAAGTTGTTGGCAAAGGTTGTTGGCTTCCATCTTCACCATCTTTATAGGACAACCTCTATGTCCATTTGATTAGCGAGCTGCCAATTAGTGTGCTTAGCCTCCTCGTCTACCTTGTCAGTGCAAAAGATAATGGAGGCGACATAAGGGATGCCCAAGAGAAGATGGTGACTGATATTTTGAAACAACATCAATAGGAAGATGGAGCATAACATCAACTAGCAGAAACAAAAAGCCAATAAACATAGATGGAAGACTTACTCACAACATCCAAGGCATCCAATGTACATATGCTTACCCAACACCTAGTGATGTCAAAATTGAGATCTCGATAGAATGCATGGGCCTGGTCAAGGCCTACCTCAGAGTAATGTCCTTCCTTCTTTAGAGAATCATTGGGATTCATCTCCTTTACGAATGGTTGTGACATATATGTGAGATTGTTTGAAGGGGAAGGATCTCCCTCATTTCCCTTCTACATCTAGAGCTCTCGAGGGGAGGACTAAGGAGAAAGGAGAAAACTAAGCTTCATCTATAGAGGATGAGGATCAACACTACAAGGGAAGTCATGGTTGTCATCCTCCACTACTTTTGATAGTCAAGGGAAGAAATGTCGACCATTGTCATGCATGGCCTCTCCCTTCTCTTGCACATCCATTATTGTAGCTAACAGCCGAGTCGATGGAAGTTCCACCCCAGGCTCTATTTCATCCTCTTGTGGAGACACATCTATGAGAGGACCAACAAGAGTGGACCCAATGGGGTCAACACTAAAGGTAGCCTCCAAAGTGGAAGATGGGATGGAGATCATCTCTAACTCCACCTACCTTGACTTTTTATGTGGAGGGACCTTTGGGCATCAATTATTATCCTTTTACTCCTAAGGTGGACAGGAAGATTCCCCATCCCTTGGGTTCCCCTAAACATTCCCTTCTGCTTTGGTATGGAGGAGGAAGGCTTTGCCGGGACTTTGCATTGGACAACATCCTCGCTACCTTGATGAGAGGTGGTTAGCATGGATGAAGTAGCACAGACTTGAGGTAAAACCTCAAGCTCTAATCATTTGCTACATGGCCTCTCACCTTCTAAGGCATCAATACCAAAAAGGATAGGTACAGGCAATAGGTACAGCGCCATTATGTGATTAAACATTATTTACAAAATAAAAGAAGCACCTCTGTAGAGAATGTAGATTCACCTTGTGATCCTCCTCTGCAAACAACATAAGTGCCTCCTGCAATGCGAGGTACATCATGGCTTGGTAATTGATAGAGCCACTAATTAGAATCCTCTACTGGGCAATTGTCACCTTGCTAGTGGCAAACTTGTAGAGCTTTCGAACATTGCCTTCATCATACAAGAATAGGGAATGTGCCAATCCTCAAGAACCTTAGAGGATAGTATACCTCAAAAAGGACCAAACTTCTCATACCTCTTGTTTGAGAGTGAACGGATCATTACTTTGTAGTCAGCATGGGTAGAGAGATAGGGGCACCTACAACCAATGGAGCTTATGGTCTTGGAGGGTACTCTTGGGCATCTTGAGCTTATACCAAGCATCCCTTCGAGGAGCAACAAAAAGGCTAGCATCATCCATCATTCTCATGGCTTTACATCGAGGAACTCATACTCCTCCAAAAATTTCATAATGGCCTTCTCTGTGGCCTTGTTTGGCATGTTGTGAATCTTAAATGGAGGTGGAGGGAAGCCCTCCATATGAAGAGGGAAAACTAAATTAGATGAGTGCATAGAGGTTTGTATTGGGATATCTTAGGGCTTCCTTTGATTGGAAGAACTCTCACCACTCACAAAAAATATGATGGGCCTTATAATCTTTATAGAAAAGTGTTGGATTTGGTGTGCCCTTTGTGAGCCATCCAAATTATGTAATGAGTTACATTGCATCCAAAGAAGAATTAGATTATTTCCAGTGCATGAATTGGGTCCCTTAGTACAAGTAGGGTGACATAGTTAGCTAGATTGAATAAACCTGATGTGTGTTGACTTGGAGATCTAAATGGTTTAGAGGAACCAATAGCACATCAAAGAAGCCATTGTATTTGATTGAATTGTTTGTTTGCGATCTGAGTTAGGATGAAAACCTTCTCTAGAGGTCGTTAGCTCATTGATGTTCATTAATGGAGATTCAATCTATCACGTGGATCAGATCAAGGTGTTGACTTGATGAAACATGAGATAACTAGAAGTTCATCTCAAATGCTATCATGGAGATGGCCTATCCTTTAACCTAAGACAAATATGTGTCTCTGTTTACAAACATATGCATTTGGTAGACCAATGGTAGATGCACTCACCTTACTGTTGATACTAGAAAGTTGTTGCTTGTGAAAGGGAACAAGAGGCACATGGTCTCTTGAAGGGATCACACAAATCTACTTCATAGATGTATATAGTAGATTGGAGGAAAGAGCTCACTCTGAGTATTTTGGGAAAGACAAATTCTACATGTGATCACAAAGTCCTGATCAGACTCAAGTATGAAAGAGAAGAAGACAGTCCTTCGAGAAAAGTGTTGGTCTTCATTTTGGTCTCAATGATATAAAGAGAAGCTAGAAAGAATATAAGCCATGGAGGGATGACAGGTGTTTAATAGGATTAGACCTTAGAGTTAATATTCCCCTCTAGTAGGAAGGACCCATAGGTATTTAGAATACCCAAGGGAGGCATAGTGCCATAATCTATGAATCTCGAATACTTTATTATTGACGTAATGAAACCAATAATGATTTTGGTGAGTTCCTACTTGTAAAGAAGTTAAATGTTTTTTAAAGAGTTAAATCATATTTAAATTAACAATTAATTGGACCTAAGTTGTTGGATCTTAATCCAAAAGGTTTGGATGACAATTAAATGTGATTTGGATAGTAAAATCTAAATTGAGTAAATTAGTTATGGGGCAATCATGTAAAATTCAAGTAGGATTAGATCCAATAGTTCCCATCATATTAGGATTTGATGGATCCTTATAAATATCTCTCAATGGCAAAACTCTAGAATCCTAATTAATTCACTACTTACGCAAACCTAATCCCACCTCCTTGGAAGAGAGAGAGTGTAAGAAGAAGGAACCGTTGCAACCTCCCTCTCTAGAACTCTCTTTTCTAGATGTCCAAAAGGCCCTCTGGAAGTCCAACAAACGAGTTGGATGTCTAGATTATTTGTGTTTAGATGATCATATTTAATCGGGGACGTCCAAACCTATGTAGGATTTCTTCCTTGAAGTCCCTATTACCGAGTGCTTCCGGGGGGAGCACTCAGGATTCGTGAAGGTGTTTGCGATGCACGAAGGTTGATTATGTCCTAAACATAAAGGGCTTCATCCACCTGTTGAGGAGGATGGTCTCGAGTTAAACTAGGACTTATTGTAGGAGCACTACTAGTGAGATGCTGTACTATGTCACCCACAAAGGTGAATTTCTCATCTTGTAGGACCTAAAAATGGGAAGAAATTAGTCCTTCTCATGTGATTCTAGATTTAGGGTGTTTGTTTATTTCATTAATCAATTTTAGACATCTAATTGGCTTACGATTTAAAAATTTTTAAACAGCACATTTTTATGCTTCGATGATGCTATAGAGCAAACTACTCGCATCCAACAAAAAGAAGGAAAGAAGAGAGAGTAGTTGGATTGTTGGTGCTAGAGCACCACGATACGTTTATTTTGATGATAACAAAACACGTGTTATTTAACATTTGCACTTGAAGTCTTAGATTTCAGGTTAATTGCAAATGGAGACGTGTTTAGATGGAGTTCGAGCTCGCATCCATGGCGGATTCGACGAGCTTGACGGAGAACAGAGGAGCTTCGCAAGGAGTGATAGCCTGAAGAAACGTGAAGAAAAGAATAGGATAGATTTCCTTGTATCTTGTTCTATGTAATTTTGTTTCTTTATTTTGCTCTTTATTTCTTTCTTAGATCTTATGTTAAAGAGCCTCAAAGAACCCTTAAAGTAGTCCTAAGAACACCTGCACTACCCTAGGATATATAGGTTTTCTATAGAGAGCTTAGAAAATCAAAATAGGGTTCTGACAGCCTAATCAGATGTCTAATCTGAAAGTCAGACGTCTGATATTGACTTTTAAGATGTCTGACTGTTAACTCAGACGTCTATTAACTTAGGCTGGACTAATTAGTTCTGTCTGATGAAATCAGACGTCCAGACCTTAGTCCAAACGTCTTAGAAGACGTCTGATGTTTGTGCCAGACGTCCAATTAGTGGAACATTGGCTACTAAGTAAACTTTGAGGAATATGACCGTTAGGCTTATATCAGACGTTCGTAGAGGACCCCATACGTCAGATATGTGACCGTTTAGCCTCGACTGACCCAAAATCTCCTTTATCAGACTTCCTAGCCATTAACCTATCTTTAGAATCCATTTTCGCAGTACAATAGGTTTTCAGATGTCCAGACCTAGGGTCAGACATCCTGTATGTCGTCCGATGGCCATGCACTAAAACCTATTTAGGTATGAACCAAGTCAGGAAAGAAACCCGCCTAGAATCAAACATCTGACTTAGTTCCCAGACGTCTTAAACAGGTTTTCCAAATGTCTGATACCTGGACCAGACCTCTGATGACCCTGTCAGAATCATGATTGATTCTGATTACGGCCTGTTTTGCCTTGGGTTCATACCCAACAGCTATGGAAGCTTTCTAAGGGCTTCCAAAGCCTTCCTAGGCCCTCTATGAATAGAGGAGGACCCCTGCCTTGTAAAGATACACCTTTCAAGACTACTTTCCACTCTTATTGTGTCACATTGATACTAAGAAGAAGTTTCAAGCTCTCCAAAGCCCGTGTCCACACCTGAGAGCTTCACCTTCATTAGTGCACCCGCTCTCCGTCCGAGATTACGAGAGCGACCAACTACCGACGCGTGGTTCATGCCCCGCGTCAAGCCGACACACTTCCAAGCAAAGGGAACTATCTTTACCTATAGTAGCTAGGTTATTCTTTGTTGGCTCTATAGGTTATTTTGTAATCTTTCTTTGTTATTGGTTGGGTATTCGCTTTGCGAATTCCCGTCTCCTTCGTGAGACAAAATCCTCCTTGTGAAGAGGGGTTGAGGAACGCTGCCCTCATACTTGTAGCATGGTTGTAATAGAGGTTGAACTACCCTCGTTAAAGTAGTTCATAGAGTGGATTTGATCGACTAGGTCGACCGAAAATCCTAACTCGAGAGGGTTAGGTGGTGGTTTTCACCCGGTTCGAGTTTCCACCTAAAAATTCTTGTGCCATTTTGTGTGATTGCTCTTTTTAAGATTGTCTATTTTAATTCTGCATTTTATATTACATCTCGCATATCTCACCCCCTCCCGTAAAGAATTACAATTGGTACCAGAGCAAGTTTCCGCTTTTTAGGAGTAATATCCGCGGAAGATCGAATGGAGGGGAGCAGTTCGATGACGAAGATTCTAGAGGGGCAGTCTACCACTAGACTGCCATTCTTTGACAGGAACAACTACCCGTACTAGAAGCTGCGGATGAAGAATTGGCTTCACGCCAATGACTTCACCATATGGGCATGATGCGAGACCCCCTTTGACATTCCAGAGAGACCCGCCGCAGGATACTCGCAGCAGTAGATTCGGGAGCTGTCTTTGAACGCGAAGACCACAAACGCCCTCTACTGCGCGCTCAGCCCAAAGGGGTTCAACAGAATCTCACAATGCGCCACCGCATACAAGATCTGGTACACACTCAAGGTAACTCGTGAGGGTACCTATAAGGTAAAGTCTTCTAAAATTAATTTACTTTCTCAAGAATTTGAATCATTTTCTATGAAGACTAACGAAACTTTGAGTGAGATGAACACTAGGTTCACTCTCATAGTAAATAATTTGAAAGCTTTAGGGAAGACCTTCATCAAGGGGGAGCTTCAAGGGAAGCTTCTTCGTTCCCTTGGATCAGAATGGGAGTAGAAGGTTACCGCCATCAAGGAGGCAAACGAGGTGGAGGAGCTCAACATGGAGGATCTCCTAAGCAATCTAATGGCCTACAAGACAAAGCTAAAGCAGAAGAAGGATACACCAGAGCCAAAATCGAAGAAGACCCTCGCATTCAGAGCCGCGTCAGATAGCAAGGTAAGTTCCGATGACGAAGATTTTAAATTCTTACAAATTTTTCCAAGTTTTGTAGGGAATCAAAGAAAGAAAAGAATGAGAAGAAGGAAAAGGAAAGCCCGAGACATTGCTACCACTGCAACGAAAAGGGTCATCTTCGACCCGAGTGTCCTCATCTCAAGAAGGAGAAGAAGGAGAAGGAGAAGTATAAGAAGAAGGTGTTCCAAGCAACTTGGGATGACTCAAGCTCGGAGGAAGAAGAAGAAGAAAATCCCAAGAAGAAGAATGAAACCGCCTGCATGGGTTCCATGGCCACAGCAGGCGATAGCGAAAGCGACTCCGACAATGAGGTAAATTCTGATTTACAAGATGCATTTGATGAATTATTTGAACATAGTAAATCACTTAAGGTAGAAAATAAAAATATTAAAAAGAATCTTAGTTTTCTAAAAACTAAAAATGAAAGATTAGAGATAAAACTTAAAGATCTAGAAAGTAGTTCTAGTAATGATAACTTGTTGTTAGAAAACATAGACCTAACAAATGAAAATAGTAAGTTGATTAAGGAAAATACTAGCTTAAGATTAGAAATTTCTAATTTAATGACAAAGTTGCATGTTATAGAAAATGAGCTTGCATGTCTTAGGAAGAATTCTGAAAATCTGATAAATAAAGTAGATAATTTGCAAAACCCTAAGGTTGAGAAAGGATCTCCATCAAGGAAACCAACTAACAAAATTGGATCCAAGCTAACTTGGATAACGAAAGACCAACTCGAATCCTATTTTGTAGGTTTCAAGGGAGACTACAATATAAAAGATTGGACCTACAAGTTCAAGGATGGTCAACTCAAATTGGGAAGACCAAGAAGTAGACCAAGGAGGAAGGAAAAGAGGAGACCGACGAGACAACGAATAACCGACCGACCGGTCGCATGTCGACCGCCAGATTGGAGACCAGTGCCGAAGCCCTGACCTCCAAGCTACGGATGGGAACACCATCTGATTTGACATCCACCTCCATTTGGGCCATTCTATTGGCCATGGTAGATGAGGTAATCTCTAAACCCTATCTTTTTTATCAATAGCATATAGATAGGGGGAGTTAAAATTAATGAGCTACTTGTCAATCTTTAAGGGGGAGTTTCAAAATTAAGTTAGCTATATTTCCCTTGGAAAGGGGGAGAAAAAGATATAGCTATCTTGTTATTACAAAGGGGGAGAACATTATTCTTGTTAAAAGAAATTTAACCCAAAAACTAAAAGAGCATGTTTTAAGGAGGAGTTTAGGAAAACTAAAATTTGTAATACCTTTTTGATAATGTCAAAAAGGGGGAGAATTTTATGGATTATTATTTATGATTTTGTCATCATCAAAAAGGGGGAGATTGTTGGTACTAGAGCACCATGATCATTTATTTTGATGATAACAAAACACGTGTTATTTAACATTTGCACTTGAAATCTTAGATTTCAGGTTAATTGCAAATGGAGATGTGTTTAGATGGAGTTAGAGCTCGCATCCATGGCGGATTGGACGAGCTTGACGGAGAACAGAGGAGCTTCGCAAGGAACGATAGCCTGAAGAAGCGTGAACACAAGAATAGGATAGATTTCCTTTTATCTTGTTCTATGTAATTCTGTTTCTTTGTTTTGCTCTTTATTTCTTTCTTAGATCTTATGTTAAAGAGCCTCAAAGAACCCTTAAAGTAGTCTTAGGAATACTTGCACTACCCTAGGATACTTAGGTTTTCCATAGAGAGCTTAGAAAATCAAAATAGGGTTCTGACAGCCTAATCAGACGTCTGACTATTGACTCAGACGTCTAATAACTTAAGCTAGACTTATTAGTTCTGTCTGATGAAATCAGACATCCAGACCTTAGTCCAGACATCTTAGAAGACGTCTGATGTTTGTACCAAACGTCCAATTAGTGGAACGTTGGCTACCAAGTAAACTTTGAGGAATATGACCATTAGGCTTATATCAAACATCCGTAGAGGACCCCAGATGTCTAATATGTGACCTTTTAACCTCAGCTGACCCAAAATCTCCTTTGTCAGATTTCATAGCCGTTAACCTATCTTGGGAATCCATTTTCGCAGTACAATAGATTTTCAGACGTCCAGACCTAGAGCCAGACGTTCTGTATGTCGTCTGATGGCCATGCACTAAAACCCTGTTTAGGTATGAACTAAGTCAGGAAAGAAACCTGCCTAGAATCAGACATCTGACTTAGCTCCCAGACATCTTAAATAGGTTTTCCAGATGTCTGATACTCAGACCAGATGTCTAATGACCCTATCAGAATCATGATTGATTTTGATTATGGCCTGTTTTGCCTTAGGTTCAACCCCAACGACTATGGAAGCTTTCTAAGGGCTTCCAAAGCCTTCCTAGGCCCTCTATAAATAGAGGAGGGCCCTTGCCTTGTAAAGATACACCTTACAAGACTACTTTCCACTCTTATTGTGTCACATTGATACTAAGAAGAAGTTCCAAGCTCTCCAAAGCCCGTGTCCACACCTGAGAGCTTCACCTTCGTTAGCGCACCCGCTTTCCCTCCGAGATTACGATAACAACCAACTGCCGCCGCATGGTTCACGCACCCATGTCAAGCCAACTCACTTCCAAGCAAAGGGAAGTATCTTTACCTATAGTAGCTAAGTTAATCTTTATTGGCTCTATAGGTTGTTTTGTAATCTTTCTTTGTTATTGGTTGGGTATTCACATTGCGAATTCCCATCTCCTTCGTGAGACAAAATCCTCCTTGTGAAGAGGAGGGGTTGAGGAACGCTACCCTCGTACTTATAGCATGGTTGTAATAGAGGTTGAACTACCCTCGTTAAAGTAGTTCGTATAGTGGATTTGATGGACTAGGTTGATCGGAAATCCTAACTCGAGAGGGTTAGGTGGTGGTTTCCACCTAGTTCAGGTTTCCACCTAAAAATTCTTGTGCCATTTTATGTGATTACTCTTTTTGACATTGTCTATTTTAATTCCACATTTTATATTATATCTCGCATATCTCACCCCCTCCCGTAAGGAATTACAATATCATCAAATGAAAAGTTGATAAGTGCGGGCTCCAAATCATTAAGTGAAATATTTAAATTTCAGAAAGTTTGAAAGGCTGATGCCCTATCATCATTTTGGATGCATGATGGGAACACCATCATGAGCCCTAACTAGCTCATTTTGACACAATAAAGAGAATAAAAGCTCCTACATAGCCAACTGGAGGTCATAATTCACTGAATAACCTTTCTGAGAGAAAAGCAAGAAACAAGAGGTAAAATTGTAATTTTAGCATTGCAGTACAACAACAGGTTTTCTCAAGGGCTAAACATAGGTCAAAATGTCTTAACAAGATAAAAAGTGGGTTGGATTTGACAGAAAAAGGTTTATGTGTACCGTGTGAATTAAATAACTTCTTGAAATCCTAAAACAGACCCACTTGATTAACCAAGGTTTTGGTTAGGATAAAATTCACCTAAACCCTCTAAAAATCATAGAAAACTATTCTCTAAGGTTTAGAACTTTCAATTTGGCTATTGGAACCCATCTTCACCTAGAATGGGATCTCAGATAGATATTTACCCTAAATTGGGTTTTTGCAAAAATTACCCAGTCAAACATGATCAAAACCAAAATCCAACTTCACCATTAGATTCCTTAGGCCCAAATTAGGCTTGTACCAAAATTTGGACCTAAAGGGAACTCATCTTGACCCACTTTGCAAATAGGTCCAGCCTGATTACATTTGTACCCCTATCTTTCAAAAACCCTTGCAAAAGCCCCCCTAGCTTCTGCATCATTCTTGCAATTAGGTCCCTTCACCATTATAGCGGAGGAATCCTACTCTAGCAAGCTTTAGAAGGTGGTTTCTCCCTGATTTCTCAGAGAATCCCCTTCAAAATTGGAAGCAAGATTCTCTGAGAAAATCCCTCCAATGTGAACCCAGTTTGATGCCCTAATTGTTACACAATCTCTCATGCGAACGCATGAGAGATTTGGGTCTCTTTTGAAGTTGCCATCTCCGGCGAGCATACCTTGCTTGGAAGCTTGGCTTCCAAGCACAAATCCCCCTCTAAAGGTCTATTTAAGAAGCCCCAGATCCAACTAACTCCTCTAAGCATGAAATCGACCGAAAACCCCCACAAATTCTTCTCTCCTCCTCTGGCCGATTCGTTCATCAAGATCCGGCGACCTTCCCTGCTCTCCCTCATCGCCTGACCACAATACTAGTGCCAGGTTCTTCTTCCTTGCATTCGTCCGCGTCGCACAGCACCGGCCAACGCCCTTGTCTCCCCTTCATCCTCGCCGACTATCCCTCTCTGAGTGCCTTCATCTCCGGCGTTGGCAGTACGCCCCTGACACCATCTTCACCTTCCCTTCATCCACTATCACCCTAGATAAGTCCCCTTCATCCTCTACATTCTTCTTCCCTCTTTATTTCCTTAAATCAACTACTGCCTCACTCCACCACCATCATCTCCTTCACCTCCGGCCACCACCTCCAGCGAGACCACTCCACCTCCACAAACCATCCTACCCCTCGCCAACAAGTCCATCAGCATCCCCTCACTCCACTCAACATATCCCCTCACTCAAACCACCACTCCACTCACCCAAACACACCCCTGAACACACTGATGCGAAAATAAGCATGATTTGTAATTAGGGTTTTTAATGTCGCTGTAACACACGAATTCGCATGCACTTTTAAATTTATATTCCTAGATAGGAGAGTATCTAGGGTCGTCCAAGGAGGCAGATTTGCAATTCAACTCTCTTGCTTAGAAAATAAATCTCAACTTTCTTTTTGGTATTTTAAATATATACTTTTTTTAGTTTTGAAATAATGAAGGCAAAATGTGATTTGTGGCAAAAAAGTAATAACACCTAAAATTACTAAGCTAAAATTTAAGAAATAAATATGTCCACTACCTAAGCTCACTCTAAGCAAGTGGAGGCCTAGAGTAATTAGGAAGTGGAAGTGAAATAAGTGCCAGAACAAAGACAACAATTGCAATAGAAATTAAAAAGAAGGCAATTTGATTAAGCAGAATTTGTGTTCTTTACAAAGACAAGTACAGGAATGCTTCTACTAGAAATGAAAAATCTAAAAGAAATAGAACACAAATCCTCTTGCAAAATATGGTAAAGAAGGGAGTCTTCTTGCTCCAAGCCTAGCTGCTCCTTGGCTTGAAAAGAGGGTCTCCTTCTTCCCCTTCCTTGAAAGCTCCTCCAAGGTGGATGCTACCACCTTCCATGCTCTCCTTCAAGGGTGGGCGTGCACCACCCTCAAGTTCTCCTCCAAGGTGGCGTGGACCACCTTAAAGACCTCCTCTAAAGGTCTTCCTTTCCTGGCTCCTCCTTTGGCTAGCGTGGGCACAAGAAAGAAGGGAAGAGGGGAAGGCACCAAAGGGATAGAATATCCCCTTAATCTTCTTCTTCTACTACTATCTTGGGCGTGGGCTCTAGCTAGAGTATGAGAGGAAATTTGCTAGCCAAGGATGGGTTGTAAGCAGGTGGGTGGTGGTCTTTTTATAGGGTAGGATGAGGGGTTAAGGTGACTCTTGAAATGGAGGGCTAAGATGGGAAGATGGAGGTGGTTAGGTGATCCTAGGGCTAAGGAGAGTTGGTGCCACGAAAGGGGTGTAAGGGGGGTAGTTATGGGTGGCCAAGGGACACCTAAAAGTGGCACCAACCATGGAGAGGTGCCATGGGTTGGCGCCAACTTCTAGGCTTCTAGAAGGGGGTTGAGGTGGATGGTGGAGATGGCTTGGAGGGGTTATGTGTAGGGTGGATATGAGGGTTAAGGTTAGCGCCAAAAAGGAGGTAGTTAGGGTTGGTTTTGGCACCAACTTTAGGTGTCTTTTGGTGGTTAGTTTAGGGGTGAAAGGTGGTGAAGAGGTGGCGCCAACTTTGAGTAGAGGTGGAGCTAGCTTAAGTAGGCTTAAGTGGACATGGAGTGGTAGGTTATGTAGGTGGAGTTAGGGTTAGGCTTTTGGTGCCATGGAGGTGGATGCTAGCTAACCTAAGCTAGCTTAGCTAGCTATAGAGTAGAGGAATATGCATGTGGAGCTTAGGGTTTGAGGAGAGGAGCTAGATTTGCAGAGTCTGGAGCTGAATTGGAGCTGACAGCTACTGAAGAGGTCAACATGGGGCTACTCTAGCTGGCTTAGCTTGCTAGTTCTTTGCTAGCTACTAAGCCAGGCTAAAGTGAGCTGGATTTTGTTGAATGGAGCTAAGGTGAGCTAGGTCTGGTGCTCCCGGGGAGAATTGAGCTGGTTGAGACAGCTAAGGTAGCTTAGCTCAATTAGCTTGAGCTAAGCTAGGTCCCCGGGAGCTGGACTTGAGCTTCCTGAGCTGGGATGAATTCTTCCTCAGCTGGTTGGAGTTGAGTGGAGCTGGATGTAGCTGGGTCTGAGATGGGGTGAACTCCAGTCAACTCAGTTGAGCTAGCTAGAGCTCCCTGTGGACTAATGGGAGCTGAGATGAGCTAGACTCAACTAAGTTGAGCTGGATCTGAGCTGACCTGAGCTAGGGTGAGCTAAGATGAGCTCTCTTGAGCTGCCATTCAGCTAAGATTAGCTTAATGGAGTTAGGATGAGCTAACCCTAGTCCAAGTGAGCTAGATTCCAGCTGTGGTGAGTTGGATCAAGTTAAGTTCCAGCTAGTCTGAGCTCTTTCTTCACCAATTGCTTTCTTGAGTGCTAGGAGTTTAGGGATCTGTATATCTGTTCATCCCTAACACTCACAAAAACACATTAAAACAACAAGAAAAAATGCAATGCATGACTATCCTAGTTAATGCCTAAATGCAGCCGAAAAACCTGTTTGCAGAGCAAAATCCTAAGAGTTAGGTTTGTTTTAATGCATAAGAATGATGATAAAGTAGCATTTATCACACCCCCATGCTTATCTTTTGCTAGTCTCTTAGAAAAACTTTAAATTTTTGGAAAATGAAATTTTTGGGAAATCTATTTTTTTTTACTTTTGAGGAGAAAAAGATTAAGGGACCTTGGTTGATCTAAACACAGGAGACATAGGATTTGTTAAGGATAAACATCAGGATTTATTTTTGGATCCAACAATTAGACAAAACGGGATCAATATATCCTCCAGAAAATTTGCAAATTAACCCCTTGTTAATTCAGATGAGTTGAAATTTTTGTTTTTAGGATTTTTCTGGCTCTTGAATCTGATTCGCAACTTGCAAAATCCTTTAAAACCTTGTGTCCGTGCTTGTGAAAACCCAACATTTATAAGGGCGTGTTTTTTTGGTTTAATATTTTTTTTTCTCTCCCCCATGCTTATTTTTAGCTTAGTCTTACAACAGATGTGTTGGGATCATCATTCCTGTTACCAATCTTCGAGGGGGCTCTGGTGCCAATACTTCGGGATAGCACTATCCATGACACCACCCAGGAGCTCACAACCACAAAACACAATGCGGTGTAAAAGGGCACTCCAAGCAAACTCAAGCTCTTGCTCGGACACTATTGGTAGAGCACTGTCCAAGACACTTGAGCTACTAAAATGCACTTTAATGCTCCGTCTAAAGATATGGAGCAGCGCCGAGGTGGTAACATGTTGACATCACGTCCTCAAAGGAGGCATTTTCCTCCTTCTCGGTAGTGGGAACTCAAACCAATGATCTGATTCAGACTTTTACTAAGTCCAAACAAGAGAGTTTTTCTAATTTTTAGTTGTTTTTAAGTGTTGGCTTGTGTGTGAAAATTGACACAAGAAGTTCCTCAAGAAATGCAAGTTTTTGAATCAGAAACTAAGTCAAACACTTTCCATATTACAAAATAGGATCAAGTCACCTGAACTATCATGAGTTCAGGTGGAATTTTAGAGAAGGATATCTGATCTAGTTTAAAAATAGACCCTAAAATTCTAATGATCAGATCCGCATCGTTATCCCTAGTTTGTTAAATATTAAATCCCATTGTACCAAAAGTGAGTTTCTCGACCTTAGTTCCAATTTCAAAATTTTTCCTCAAAAATTTTTCAACATTTTTATTTTTTTGGGTATGCAAGAAGGAAAATAAAATAACTAAAGAAAAATGCATGTTTTTAGATTTCCTAAATTGATCATCAAATTTTAAAAACACCCCCCATGCTTAAGATATGCAATGTCCTCATGCATTAGGAGGGAAAAGGGATCACCTTAATGAAGAGCGGTCAGGTTTAGGATAATCAAAACCTAGAAAAAGAAAGGAAAAAGGAAAGCAGGAAAAATGATGGGTTACCTCCCATCCAGTGCTATCTTTTACGCCATTCAGCCGAGTGTGAAGGTATGCACGGAAAATGGACAATCATGTAAATAATTAGACACTTGAATGTCCTCAAGAAATGTGCTTTCCTCAAGATCCCTGAAAAGGTGAATGGTAAAGAAGTCGAGATCAAAATGAAATGGAAAAATGGAAGAATGACCTGGATCTGGCCATGGTTTAAGTGCTTGTAAAATGCCAGACTCTGGTGGGTCGGGTGATAGGTCCAATGGAAAGGGACGGGGAAAGGAGTCAATGAGATGTAGGGTGGGTGAAGTTAGTGTGGATGTTTTTGGTGAAAAATCAGGAAGATGAAAAGGGGGGAAGTCAAACCCTAGTTGATCTGGAATGTCTTGGACCACATAGTTATCCTGAGAATAAGAATCAATAAAATCTACATCAATAGTGGTCAAAGCTGAATGAGATTGGATCAACATATACTTTTCAAATACTGCTTCCATTTTATTATCAGTGTCCTCAAAAATTTTGTGATCAATGGACCTCTTGGAAGCTGGAAATAAATCTAATGAGAAGGTCTGGTTACTGCAACTTATATTCATTTTCCCAGAATGAGAATTGATATTAGCTGCTGCCATAATCAGAAAAGGTCTTCCAAGGATGGCATTAATGAGAGCCTCATCATATGCCCCAGGCCGATTCGAATCAGCCTAAACCCGAGTTTACAATTCCACATCCATCCGAGCCACATTACATATGGTGGGTTCCGCATATGTTGATCTACAACTATCAATCCACCAGACTGATTGGGTTTGGGCTGCATCATCAGCCTGTTGACCTTAACAAGCACCTGGTTGGACCAACCAAGCTCTTAATCAAGGTGCTTGTTTTACAAAATTCCACTAAGTTAACCACTCCCTCTCTACCCATGTGCCGCTCGGCTGAAGGCATTGAATTTAGCACTTAACGGGAGGCAACCCGTCATTCCAAAAACAACCCATCTGATTATTCGTCTATACTCCACGTCTATTGCACCTTGAGTTCAACCTTAAATAGTCGATCCCACCTCTGGTACACATATCAGAGCTTGAAATCATCCACATCAATCACTTCCCTTCCCATTCACCCACCCGATGTATCCTGTTCTGAGTCCCTCAACCTAACACTGTTTCACACCCTCCATTTACAATGAGAACATTGCAAAATTTAGGCATGGGGGGTGGTAAAGTGAATACATACAAAGCCAAGAAAAAGTCAGAAGGATTCTCACAAAAAAATTCACATATGTCAAAAACACAAAAAAATTAAAAAATTATGAAAAAAAAAATGGAGGGAGGAAATTTTGTGAGCCACATTATCATGAGGAGGAGGAAAAGAGCAAAATGACAAAAAGGAGCACAAAATGAAAAAGAAAAATAGATAGTCATTAGTAAGAGATTAAGGAATTAACCGAAGTTCTAGACCACATCAAGAAAAGAGAAAAATGAAAGAAAAATGCTAAGGAGACTCAAAAAGAGATTAACTGGAACACTGATCTTAGGCCTTCTAGGCTAGACTCTTAGGCTTAAAAATTCACGTACCCGCTAAGATCTGGATAATCCTCAAGAGGTTGGGGAAAATGCGAAGCTTAAGTATTAGGTCTAAGGCTTAGGGAGTATTCGGCCTCGTTAACTGACCTTCGATTTGAAGGATTCGGTAACCTAAACACCCCAATCCACACACAGTCTGGTTCAATGCGCATAACTATCAAAATCACGCAAAAAGCATTTAAATGTTCTGAGAAGTTGCCTAGATTAGGAGCGGCCGATCAACACAAGTTAATTTGGACGAGTTCCCAGCACAGAGAGATGGGAAATTCCCCTCGAAGATGCGTAACAGTATATCGTCTCCTTGGTGCTTGTCTCTTAGGATATTTAAATATCCTACTAGGGGCATGTAAGCACTCTACTGGTTCAGATACCATGGGTGGCATTATCACAAAATGTCGATTGCCAGAGTCTGGATTCAACCACGGAACGCCAGGGTTCTGGGGTTTGCCATGGGCGATACTATCACGAAGCATCGATTGCCAGGGACCTTTGAGGATTGATGATGGGGACAAGGAATCCAATACAGACCGTGTTGAGAAGCCAATCCGAAGCTAGACATAAAACGAAAAGAGAGAGAAAGCTCTCCAAAAAAATAAATCCTTTGTCTCTCTCTTACAAAACACACTGCAAACTGAACCTAGGCTAAAAATGTCTCAAGCACGGGTGCTTTAACCACGGAGTCCAACAAACCCTAGCATAGTTTCTGCAGGCCTTAAAACCCTTTGTGGAGGACCGAGGCTAAAGTGGGTCAGGTCCAAATTTTGGTTGATACTTAAGTACCTCTAGGCTTATTGTCAGCATTCTAACCTAATCAACAGAAAAAGAGAAGCACTTATCATAACTGGTAGAAGAAACCCATGGTCTAGAACAGAAGTTAAAACCTTAAAATTTTGCTAAGGGACTAGAAAAAGCTAGGCATGGGGGTATGATAAGAGCCTCATCATAAGTCCTAACTAGCTCATTTTGACCTAAGAAAGAGAATAAGAGCTCCTACATAACCTAGAGAAGGGCCTAATTCAAGGAATTAATGTTATGAGAAGAAAACATGAAATAAAGGTTAAAACTGCAATTTTACCATTACAGTACATAAACGGGATTTCACATAGGCAAAACATAGGTCAAATGGTATGAATAAGATAAAGAGTGGGTTGGTTCAGTCAGAAATGGGTTATTGTGCAATCCAGGAATTAAATGACATTGTATAACCCTAAAACAGACCTGCTTAATTCAACAAGGTTTTGGTCAGGATAAAAATAAACTAAACCCTCTAAATTCATGAAAAAATATCCCCTAGGGTTTAGAACCTTCAATTTGGCCTTTGAAATCTATTTTGACCTAGATTGGGGTCCTAGCTCATTATTTGACCTAATTTGGATTTTTGTGTAAAATGTCCAATCAAACATGGTCAAACCTCAAATCCAACTTCACCATTGGATTCCTTATGTCCAAATTAGGTTTGTACCAAAATTTGGACCTAAGGGGAGGTCATCTTGACCTACTTTACAAAATAGTCCACTTAATTACATTCTGGCCCCTAACTTTTAAAAACTCTTGTGCAGGCCCCCCTAACTTCCTCACCACTCATACAATAAGGTTCCTCTACCATTAATGGGGAGAAATCCTACTCCGACGAAGGAATGGAGGGGGATTACTCCCTGATTCCTCAGATATCTCCTCCCAGATTTGGAAGGGAGATTCTCTGAGGAATTCCCTTCCATCTGAGTGCAATCACAAGATCTGAATCGCTCCCAATCTCTCGTGCGAAAGCTCGAGAGATTTGGATATCCAATGGATTTCCTACTCCAGCGAGGACTCTTGCGCTTGGAAGCTTGTCTTCCAAGCACAAGAGCCCCTGCCAGCACCTATAAATTGACCACCACCTCCGACCTCATCTCTTCAGCTTGACTTGGTCAAAGAATCACCCCAATTTCGTCTTCTTCTCCTCAAGTCAGGAGTCCAGCGAGCTCCGGCAAGCCTCCCTCCTCTTTCTCATCGCTCTGCCACACTACTAGTGGCAGAGCCGCCTTCACCATCTTCCTCTGCGTTGTGCAACACCCGCACGCACGCCTCTAGCTCCTTCATCGTCGCCGCTCTCCCTCCACTGGACATCATCTTCTCCGGCAACACCAGGTACCGCCAATCGCGACCTCTCCTCCTTGGTCCACTTAGTTAGGTTAGAAGTACTCCTCTCTATCCCCTCTTCAATTCCCCTCTTTCTATTTCCCCTTTTCGACCCCTCGCAGCCACTATCCACCGCCATCTTCTCCATCTCGGGCCGCCCACCGGCGAGGCACTTCCACCACTCCGCACCTCCACATGCCTTACCAGACACCTCACCACCTCTGCCATCATCCACTAATCACCTTCTGCCCATCCACTAACCGCCACACTCGCCCTACACTTCCACAGACCTAACCCATAAGCATGGCCACAGGGTGACCTAGGCACGCACGCCTAGGCCGCCCCGCAGCCAACCAACCACCATCTCACCTTCACCTTGATACGGCGAAGCTTCTCATGTGCTCTAATGAGGCCGCAAGGCCGTGTTAAGTGTATTTCAAATCTGAGCCCATTCCGCCATTGACGCACGGTGATGCGCTCCAGGAAAACCAACCCAGGTGATGTGCCATGAGGGCGTGCACATCTCCAGCCAAGTGAGTGGCTCTGTAAGGAGCCTTGCTGCCCTAATTAGGCGAGAAATTCCCGCAGGCGTGAGCAAAGAAATGGGTGGGACATTTAGTCCCACCTCGTAAACTCAGAGGTAAGTGGCAACACTTAAATAGAATTTGTGTTTTTAGTTGTCTACCTTCAGTACACAGGGGTGAGGTCCCTTGCCCTCACTCACGCCTCATCCGCGACCTACCCCACAGACCTGGCACCCGACCCGTTTACCTAAACCTAGCACTCCTAGCGCATTACACCCACACCAGTGTGCTTGGACCCGGGCGCGCACCCGACCCGATTACCCAGCTCCGGGAGAGAGTACCGAAGAGAGAAATAGAGAGAGAGAGATGCGGGGGGGTAGGGGATAGGTTTCGCTTCTGTGTGCATGCGCAGGGAAGAAGAGAAGAAGGAAGAGGAAGGCATAGCTGAGGCCAAGGCAAGGTGAAGCTAAGACTTAGCCGCAGAAAGAAAGAAGGAAGAAAGGCAAGAGAAGGAAGGAAGAAATAGAAGGCCACAGAGAAGAGAAAGTCAGAGGAGAGCTAAGGAAAAGAAAGAAGAAGAAAGGCAGAAGCTAAGGGAAGGAGAAGCACTGTAGTAGAGGTGCGGCTAAGGAAGAAAGAAGAAAGAAAGAAATCAAAGAGAGAAGAAGACCGTAGAGGAAGAAAAAGGAGAAAGGCACTGTGCAAGAGAAGAAAGAAGAGACAAGGAAGAAGAGGCAGACGACCAAAATCAGAGAAGAATAGAAGAGCTAAGGAAAGAGGAAAGTAAAAGAAAGAAAGAAAGAACAAGAAAAGAAAGAAGAGAAAGTAGCAAGGTGAAGAAAATAAGAGGCTATCATTTAAGACGTCTGATTATAGAATCAAACGTCCAATTTTTCTATTTTTGCTATAATTGACTCTTAAATTCTTGCATTTATATTCTAAATTAAGTTTTGAGTAACTCTAACTGTTCAATTACATTATTGAAATTAGTGAATAAATTCCATTTTCTCCCTATGTTCGACCTTGGATACTTAGGTTTTCGAGTAATAAATTCTTATTTGTTTTCACTGTGATTTCATCTATACTACAACGTAACATCTTTTAAAAAGCAATTTCGCCTCGTCAACACTTAGGTACCTCTATGTCAAGGACCAGAAAATTTATCAAAAATAGACAATTCGAGACCTTGATAATACTATCCTCAACAATTCCCAACGGTTTAATGGTAGATCAATCTTCCAATTGAAATTGAACCTTAGTAGGTTTTAAATCACCGAATCGAAATTCCTCACATAAAACTGGGGGGATGAGATTACTAGAGGTACCTAAGTCGAGAGGGGCACGAAAAAAAATGGTGTCAGTTATGACAACTGAGATGAGTGATGTGCCCTAGTATTTTTTTGTGAAAGGCAGCTTGCTCTGAAAAACTGAGCTGGCTGTCTTTGAAAGGACCAACCTTCCTAGATTCTGTTCATGCCCTTTTGAAGTAAATTTTTTAGAGGCATGGGGAGAATCAAGGAGGGGAATATTCCTCTCGACTTGCTCAAACAAGTCCAAAGGATTGTGGTCAAAGGGCTCTAATTTTGGATTGTTGGATTGTAGTTTTTGAGAGTGGGGAATAGGGTTTGAATCAGGTGTTTTTGGGATTTCTTTTTCTTCTTCCTTATTGAGGTTAGGGGAGTCAATCTACATTGGTTGAGAATTAGCTTCATCATTTGAATGTGAAGGTCTTAAATCCATGGTGGTTTCCTCACTCCTCAAAGTCTCTGCATACGCAGTTTGGTGATCACTAGGAGGAGGTGGGGGGGCCTGATGTTGATAGAAACTGGGTTGGTGCTGCGATATTGGGTTAATAGGAAGCTGAACCGTGTGGTTCTAATGTTGGTATCCACTCGGGTGTTGGTTCTTGTGATTAATAAAGTTTGGTGTGGGTTGGGATGATGAGTGTCCTGCAGGTCTTTGAGTCGAAATATCCCCAATTTGATCATTGAGATTGTTAATAAGTCGGGTTGTTTCCCTTGTTTTTCTTTGTAGCACTTGCAGGGTTTTCATCATCTGGGCATCAATGTCTTCTTGAGATTGCCCAGATTAATAAGTCTGATTTGAACCATACCCTCCAAATGGGTTCTGTTGTTGGTGTGGAACCGGATTGGTCTAGGAGTGAGCCGGATAATTCCCCCCATTAAAGGAATTTTTCAATTTCTCCTTTAAAGTAGGGACATTTTGGGTGAGGTGATGCTTGGGATAAACATAATTCCCTGTTGAACCATAGGAAGCCTCAGAATAATAATTATACTCAGCACGGGATTTATGTAGATTTTTTCTCTTGCGGGTGTTAGCTGTGGTGAAACGTGGGATTTGTAGAGCTTGGTTAAGTGTAGCAGGTTGCCCCTGGTTGGCTAGGTCAGTTAATTCCTTATGCAACTGTTGTTGCTGAATTTCTAGCTGAGCCATGATAGAGTGGAAATTAGGTGGAGGGGCCTAATTAAGAAGCTCCTAGGTGGAAAGATTGGGGAAAGAATAATTAGCATGCAAGTTAGAGGATCAATTTTTATTTCCATTTTTAAAGACGAGGAAGAATGCAGGAAAAGTCTTTTTGGGGAGGTAAAAATCAAGTGGTCCCTCCAAGTGTGGAGTTTTAGACCGCCGCTCGTGCAAAATGAAAGAAACGGGAGGAGAGGAGAAGAGATGGAGAAGAGAGAAGTGTGCACACAAGTAATCAATTGGTAGACCTAACTCAATTGTGACTCCCTAGAGATTAACCTAAGACTTGGTCTACCTAGGAAATAAGTAATCAACAGTGAATACCCGTTCTGTCAACAAATCTAGCCAAGTTGCTTAAGGGGAGGTTTGGGCCCAAGCATTTCCTAGGAAAATCCCTAGGTGCTTGTACAAACCCACGTCTGGTGTTTTACACAGCCCCTCAGCCTGAACACCAGATATAGATGACAGAATTGGCATTAACTAAAGAAAACTTAAGACCTATATAGTAAGCCTAAGTTGATGAAAACCTTAGGGGTCCAATTTCTACCAATTTTAATTAGGTCTAGGAAACTAGTGTGCACACGGAATGTGGAGGGTGTTGAATGGGTTGTTGCCCTATTATTTCTTTTTTTTTTTTTGTGTGCGCAGGAATTGGAAAGTAGTTCCAATTTCAAACAAGTTGTCGCACAATTTTTGTATTTTTGTCTTTTACGATTCAATTTAATTTAATGTATTTTAGGGTTTCTTTTTTTTCTTTAAATGTTCAAACAAGTTTGAAACTTCCATAATCAAAGGAAAATAAGTTGTATTGGTGATGATATGTTTCCTTTATGTTGTGGGACTAAAAAGCAAGAAAGAAATCCTAATTGGATTTGAACCCTAAAATAGAAACTTACTACCAATGGATTATTTTTTGTCTTTCTGAATTAAGTAGTGGTCCAAATAATTCAAATAACACCACTACCTTGAAGAAAATCAAACAAGGATTCCATAAAATATTTTTTTAAGATTTTAGGAATTCATTTGATAATTGTTTTGATTTTTTATTTATACTGGTGTCAAAGTCCAGAAATGATACCCGTGGGTATTTTGGACTTTTCAGTATTACCACCAATGATGAGTCCATTTTAATGGACTAATATTATGCCTAAGTAACTCTAATTATATCTTTTAGGTTTGTTAATAACTATATTAAGTTATAGAATATTTGCATGCATCATGATTTAGGTTTACATCTATTCCATAACTTAATATGTGCTTTTTATGTGCAGGAAAAATAAGTGGCAAAAGAATGAGGAGGAAAGGGTAAATTACCCTTTCAAATGACCAGCGGCTGCTCTTTTCCCTTTCTATCGGCCACCCTCAACAGCCGTCGGCCTGAAGAATGTCTCCCCTGCCAAAATTAGAAAAGGGATTTGAAAATCCCTTGATTGGCGCACGCAGGGAGAGAGAGGAGTTAAAGAGAGGAGGTTGAGAGAAGAACTTTGGCCATCTTCCCCCTTGCGGGGAAAAACTTCACCGCATGCACTGCGCCCATGCTCGCTCCTTCACCATCAGGTGCCCTCTCGCCCACACTCCCTCATCATAGTAGGCGTGCACACCAAGCATCCTCCAGCCGCACCTGCAGTCGTGCGCTCCAACCCCTCCAACCCACCCGCAGGCGCACATCTGCAGCGCCCCTTCTAGTGCCTCCTCTTTCCCGCTCCTGCAACGCACCGCCCACGCCACCAGATGCCTGCGCCATCTGCAGGCGCGCCCCCCCTCCTTCCTGCAGGCGCGCACCCTCTCGCCCGCACGCCCGCAGGTGCGCCTCTCTCTCCAACACCATCTGGCGCACGCTCCCGCACCGCACTACCTACAAGTGCCCGCAGGCACTCGCTACCATCTACACCGCCTTCCCTAGCACCGCCAAGCCATCAAGCGCCCCTGCAAGCACGGCCACAGACGCCCCACTCGCGCCTCCCTGTAGCGCATGCCTGCAGTCGCGCCCTAGCGCAGCACTGCAGACCCGCCAGCGCCTTCCACCTCTCTGCAGGCACACCCGCAGTCGCCCACTTCACTCACCTGCAGCAGCGCCCTAGCGCAGCACCGTAGGCAACCTCACAGCGCCTCTCCGCGCCAGGCCTGCACCCGCTCACCCCCTCCAGCCGGACCTGTAAGCGCTAGCTCTGCCTCATCGCGTGCCCGCACTTTCCAGCACCCGCAGGCATCGCACAAGCGTGCACCAGCGCTCCCCTCCAACGCTGCAGGCGTTCACGCCATCCCCACTGCCCTGCCAAGTCCGCGCCCTCGCCACCAGACTGCTGCAGAGGCGCATGGGCGAGCACCAGCGCGCAGCCACCCGCCAACAGGCCGCCCTGTAGCAACTGCTCTACCTTCTTCTCCAACAGGCAGGCGATCCTCTTCCGCCCATCGGCCGCCGTTGGCCACCTCTCGCTGTTCTGCCACCGCCATCGTGATCCCCACTCACCGGTCAATCTTCCTCCATAGCAGCTCCATCGCCGGTGCTCTCTCTCTCTCGTAAGGAGGAGAGAGAGCAAAACCTCTATTTTGAAGTTAATTAAAATTTACATTCACTGCCATTGTCACATAATTTGATTTTTTGTTTATTATTATATTGTGGCAAAATTGCGCATGCACACTCATATTCTCTGAAAATTGCACATTCATGATATTCATCTATTTCAAGATTGATTTTGGGCTTAACCTAAGCACTAATTTTCTCTAGTACACATCACGTGAAAATTGCATAAAATCATCATAAATTTATTGAAGATTTCAGTGAGGGAAAACTACACATATACCCTTATCTTTTTAAGTTATTGCGAATCTACTTTCCTTCGCATTTTATGTCAGATTTGAATAGGGATTTCGCACTTATCCAAAAGAATATAAAATAATTAAGAATTTATTGCATAATGCCTCCCTGTGGACATGACCCGCTCTTCTGCGAGTGGTTATTTTCATTTTTTTTATTAGTCGATTTTTCCACCACTTAAATACTACAACGCAAAGCGGAAAGTCGGCTCGTCAAATTGGCACCGTTGCCGGGGAGGCAACAAACGCAATAGATTCACGTTATTATTTTTTTTGAATATTATGAGTTGCACAATCATCTAATCATTTTTATTATTGTGCGAGGAATATGACATGGCGACGAGGCGCAGCAGAGCGACGACATTGAACCTGAATGACGCGCACGGCGGAGACGATCTGGTTGGTGGACCTTGACGCCACCTGGAGGCAAGAAACAGGAACACGTGGGCCTTGATGCCACACACATAGGCTTATGGAGAGCCTATTTCTGATTTAGGCAATAGATCTTATTTAGATTTAGTTAGATAGACATTAGAATTTAATTTTTGTCTTCTTGACCCTTGTTGGGTATTTTTGGGAACGTGTTCCCAGTGCCACTTTATTTCTTATCGCTCTTGTATGCAGGAGCGTATTTTCGGGAGCGTGTTCCCATTTATTTAGATATAGGATTATTTGAACTATTTTGAACTGCATTTCGATTAGTTAGTTAGATTAGGTCTGATTTTTATTATTATTAAAAAAATTTAAAAATATATCGAAATGCCTGCTAGAAGCTGCATATCTATAGGACGACCATCTAGGACTGAATGAGCAGCATCTAGTTTATTTCTATTGCATTGCATTCATTATTGCACGAAGAAAGCTGGAGTAAAGTATGTCTTCTCTTGAGCATCAATTACCTGTCATGCATATGCATTGAACTTAAATCTAAGACCACTAAAGTGCTTGAATCAAATTAATTCAGTGGTCACTTTAAAAATTGGGACTGTTAAGAGGTTGGACTTTAAAATCTGTGACTGAAAATTGTGTGCGAAAGGATCCTGTTTGCAGAATTTCAAAGATCAAAACACGATCGTATGCTTGCACACTTGACACACCGTGCACCTCACACATAAGGTCACTAGATAAATTTCTACCTCTCCTCTTTTTCACCACAAGGGAAGTTAGTCGAAAATCAACAAGCCTATCCACCAAGTTACTTCGATTCCTCGTGTGTGGGCTCGATTCGAGACTTCCATCCCTTGCGAGTAGGTTATAGGCACCAGCGAAGGTTGGCCTAGGAAGCGTAATTTTTTGCAAAACTTATTTGGCCACCAACTAAACATATAACTCTAAGACCTACAATCTACTAAAAACAGATCCCTTTGAATTTGCATTTGTTTTGACAATAGAACTCTTTAGGAATTTTTCTGCTTATATTCTGAATTTTGCTAAATCCTAAGAGAGTTAAAATTGTTTTGCTTAAAGAAATGGATTACCCTTACTCCTATCATTCAGATTATCAAAGTCAATACTCCCCATCTTTTAATTAGGATCCCATGCTCCGAGCGTATCCATCCTTTGATGGGTACATTGACAATTCATGGGATCATTCTTATTCTAATCCTGGGAGTACTAGCTTAATAACTCCCACTTTTGAGCAGAGCCTAGGAGCGGGATTTTCCAATCCTGAATTCCCTACTTCCATGCAAACACCCAACCCTCCCACCCTTCATGATTTTCCGTATCGAGGTTGGACCGATACCCCTAGGCAACCAGAGCCTAAAATTGACTATCCTTCCCAACCTGATAATAGTAGCCTCTCCTCTTTTATGATAGAAATGCAAAAACAGCAAAATGAAATAATGGAATCAATGGGAGAGATGTTGAGGAATAGTCAACAGTTAAATGAAGAAATAAGACAACTTAGCTACACGCTTTCCAATAATCCTGATCCCTACCAAATAAACCATGATCATGAAAATAATTCTGAGGAACCTAATGACAATAGGGATCCAATTTTATGTAGCTATCACTTAGACTCTCCCAATGAGACACGGCCACTAGAGGACAATGATCATAGTGATTATCCACCTGAATTATATTGTAGTCAAAAGCAAGGGAAGATGCTACCTCTTGAGGACCTTGACCCCAATGACAGTATTCTCCTTACCCCTACCAACCTGGGTCAAGGTTGTATTATTCCTATCACTTCCCTTATTAATTATTTGGTGGAATCCCATTCTAGTGAGCCTACTCCTGACCCTCTACTTAGGGAATCAACACCTACCATTCAGCATCCTGAGGATTTAAATGCACCCAATGAAGGTGACCCTAAGGGAATAAAGGATGATCAATTTTGGTCTCAGGGATATGAAGAGTCTAATTCAGAAGATGGGGATGCCAAACAGAGGAACTTGGATTGAAAATATGGAGTGAATCACAGGAGAATTATTTATCATTTGAGGATTTAGCTCCAGAAGATAGAAATAATATGATTAAATCCAGATTCCTTCCTTCTTTTGAGAGTCATCCTCCATCAAAACAGGAGTTGATATTAGAGGAGGACAAACAAAATAATGAGAAGTCTATGGGAGACTCTCGGGAACAAAACACGTCAATTGAGGATTTATACCCCGAGAAGAATGACGAATTCAATGATATAGTCTTCCTCCAAAATATTAAGACTGATCCTCCTTTAGAAATAATTGAGGATACTGATCCAACTCCTAATGAATCACATATACACCCCGATAAATATTTGAGTGAACCAAACAAATCTGGGGATGAGCTGAATGATAATGATTCTTACATTTTGACCCTGCCATCAAAAAGTTGTAATTTGGAGTCTACCCTTGATTCAAATATGACTCCGATCATTAATGCTAGGCAGGATAACTTGAAGTTGTCTACAATTGTTAGGGAGTGTACACAATCTGAATCATTGTTGGAATTGGACCTAACACCAACTAAGCCCTCATGAGACTTAACCATTACCTTCCAACACTACAAACAACCCTTATACTCCTTAACCGATCCTTGGCTCAGATCTCTACTCATGTACACTCTTTCTGGAGAATATATCAGGCCACTACATCCTAGAGTAGAATGGAAAGTGTGGATTGATGCTTGTACTTTTACTCTCGCCATTCAAGGGTTTGAACTAATTATGTGTATATCTTTTAAAGCCCGTCCTACTCTGGAGGATCCTTGTTATCCTCCACTTATTCCATTTCGGGAGGTCCCTTTTCATATTCCGTTTATTATTCCTAGACCTCCCAAGGTAGCCAACGAGATTTTCTATTTTCATTTCTTCTGGCGAGCATTTCGAATTACATTGCATCATCAGCTCATCAACATCTGTGGTTACCTGTTTTCTAGGCCTGCACTGTTACGCATATTTTAAGGGCCTAACTTTATTTGTTTGGAACCAAACTTATAGGTTCCTTCTTAGTCTAGCTGCTGACAGAAAATGCAGCACTTGTTGGGAGGCAACCCAGCAGTCTGAATAACACCGTCTTCAGGTGATTTCTTTCCTTTCTCCTCCTGTTTTGTTTTACAATGGGGACATTGTAGAATTTAGGCATGGGGGAGTGCATTTGCATTTTAGGAAGTATTCGTGAATTTAGGTTAGTATAAAAAAAAATTTCTTTTCTTGAGCTAAATGGGTTAGTCCCTAGCAAAATACCTTTGTTATTGGAGGTTTTTCTTCCGAAATTATGTCTTAAGTTTAGAATCCAGTACATTTATTTCACGTGCACGTAGATTAGGTAATGGATCCTTGAGGAAAACCAATAAGCATTTGTAGTCCACTGAACCCTTGGACAGTTCATAGGGAGTCAGGCATACTATCTTCTAGTAGATCCACCTCATATTTGTGAGAAGTAGAGAGATTCTGGTGCGCTAAGTCTAGTGCAAGGACTCTTAAGTTTTGGATAATTAGATGATGATACTTCAGAGTTAGGCGTATTTTTCACTCTCTGTTCCTATGTGCGTATTTTATGTGAATTCCTGAGAGTCACCAAATAAGGCAGATACACAGAGATTAAGTCTTAATAAAGCTATAACTATGATGGATGGTTACGACCATCCTTCATAGAGTCCTCGGCTGAAGGAGGGTAACAGTGTCAAAGGTCAGAAATACGCCTATCCTATCCATTTCTTCCCGGAGCCGAGAATAGGCACTTCCACCAAATAAGCCACACAACTTCCTCTTGACCATCATCATTCCTAATAATGCCTCGTAAATAAAAGTCTGTATCATGTTGTGTTGATTGAAAAAGAAACAAAAACAAGAAGAAATAAAAAAAAAAAACAAAAGGAAGAGAGAAAAGAAGAAAAAGAAGAAATAGAAAGAAGAAAAAGAAGAAATAGTTATATTACAAAAAAAAAAAAAGGTCCAAGTTTCTAATGTAATATTATTTCTGAGGCAACAAAACACCTTTCGCGTTCCACCAAATATGACCCATACCTACCTTTTAGTATTTCTGATCGCCCGAATACTGGTTGAGGACTCTAACTTAGTTGTAGAGTTATTAGGACTTTAATTGAACTGTGGATACCATGTGAGGCTACCAAATAGTGAGTACAATTTCTAAATCTGGCGAGATTCGTGATCTCAGAAAGAAAGAAAAGAGGGAGTGCCCAGGAACATCAAGAGAGCACAATTGTGTAGCCTCTCTCAGAGTTGACTTGTTAATAGTCTAGAGATCTAGAGTCTGTAGTACTAGACTATATGTAGCACCAGATGAGTGTGTGCCACCAAATACAAATCCATTCAACTCGATATCTCCTACCTAAGCCAAACGCTGGGGTCAAATTACAGATTATCGTCTGCTTTATCCCCGAGGGAAGTAGTTGCCTATCTCGACAAAAATATTTGCCAAGGGTGATGTACGAACTCCCAATGCAAATTGGCTCTTTCACTTGGATCCGTTACCTAGACTATCAGCCCTTAACATTTGTCTGGATTTCTAAAGTTTTGAAGTAAGAAAAGAAGAAATCTTCTGATTACTTCTATTATTTTTCATTTTTTGCTGGGGACTAACAAATCTTAGGCAAAGGGGTATTTGATGAGTCCATTTTAATAAACTAATATTACGCCTAAGTAACTTTAATTATATCTTTTAGGTTTGTTAATAAATATATTAAGTTATAGAATGTTTGCATGCATCATGATTTAGGTTTACATATATTCTATAACTTAATATGTGCTTTTTATGTGCAGGAAAAATAAGTGGCAAAAGAATGAGGAGGAAAGGGTAAATTACCCTTTCAAATGACCGGCGGCTGCTCTTTTCCCTTTCTATCAGGAAAGGTTGAGAGAAGAACTTTGGCCATCTTCCCCCTTGTGGGGAAAAACTTCACCGCATGCACTGTGCCCATGCTCGCTCCTTCACCACCAGGCTCCCTCTCGCCCGCATGCCCTCATCATAGCAAGCGTGCACGCCAAGCATCCTCCAGCCACACCTGCAGGCGTGCGCTCCAACCTCTCCAACCCACCTGCAGGCGCACACCTGCAGCGCCCCTTCCAGCGCCTCCTCTTTCCCGCTCCTGCAACGCACCGCCCACACCACCAGACGCCCGCGCCATCTGCAGGCGTGCCCCCCCTCCTTCCTGCAGACGCGCACCCTCTCGCCCGCACGCCCGCAGGCGCACCTTTCTCCCCAGCACCATCTGGCACCCGTTCCCGCACCGCACTACCTGCAAGTGCCCGCAGGCACACCCCTCTCCAGCGCCCGCAGGCGCTCGCTGCCATCTACATTGCCTTCCCTAGCACCGCCAAGCCATCAAGTGCCATTGCAAGCGCGCCCGCAGATGCCCCACTCGCGCCTCCCTGCAGCACACGCCTGCAGCTACGCCCTAGCGTAGCACTGCAGACCCGCCAGCGCCTTCCACCCCTCTGCAGGCGTACCCGCAGTCGCCCACTTCGCTCACCTACAGCCGCGCCCTAATGCAGCACCGCAGGCTCCCTCACAGCACCACTCCACGCCAGGCCTGCACCCGCTCACCCCTTCCAGCCGAACCTACAGGCGTTCGCTCTGCCTCACCGTGCGCCCGCACCTGTAGGCACCGCACAAGCGCGCACCAACGCTCCCCTCCAATGCTGCAGGCATTCGTGCCATCCCCACTACCCTGCCAGGTCCACGCCCTCGCCACCAGACTGCTGCAGATGCGCACGGGCACGCACCAGCGCGCAGCCACCCACCAACAGGCTGCCCTACAGCAGCCGCTCTACCTTCTTCTGCAACAGGCCGGCGGTCCTCTTCCGCCCATCGATCGCCGCTGGCCACCTCCCGCCGTTCTACCACCGCCATCGTGATCCCCACGCACCAATCAATCTTCCTCCATAGCATCTCCATCGGCGGTGCTCTCTCCCTCTCGCGAGGAGGAGAGAGAGCAAAACCTCTGTTTTGAAGTTAATTAAAATTTACATTCACTGCCATTGCCACACAATTTGATTTTTTATTTATTATTATTATATTGTGGCAAAATTGCTCATGCACACTCATATTCTCTGATAATTGCACATTCATGATATTCATCTATTTCAAGATTGATTTTGGGCTTAACCTGAGCACTAATTTTCTCTAGTACACGTCACGTGAAAATTGCATAAAATCATCATAAATTTATTGAAGATTTCAGTGAGGGAAAATTGCACATATCCCTTATCTTTTTAAGTTATTGCAAATCTACTTTCCTTCACATTTTATGTCAGATTTGAATAGGGATTTCACACTTGTTCGAAAGAATATAAAATAATTAAGAATTTATTGCATAATTGCCTCCCTGTGGACACGACCCGCTCTTCTGCAAGTGGTTATTTTCATTTTTTTTGTTATTCGATTTTTCCACCACTTAAATACTACAACGCAAAGCGGAAAGTCGGCTCGTCAACCAACATCAGAAAATTTTGGTGATTTTATATGATGTGTAAAATTTCACAAGAATTCCAGAAAGCTAAATTTCACAAAAATTAGATGAGCATAAAAATTCTAAAAATTCATGGACAGTAGCAAAACAGGAGGATTAGAGAGTGTGACCCCTTTACAGTCCATGAATTTTTAAAACTTAAATACAAAGCCAATTAATTTGAAATTTGGAACAGATGTTCCTAACTTAATTTGGAATCACTGTATGAAATTTTATGATTTCAGGAGGCCTGTGGTGTTGGGAATTAATTTTTCAAGTCCGGACAAAAATCTAGACCCGAAAAACAGAACACCAATACTTGAAATGGAGTGGTGTTGATGGTGCAAACAAGCAATCAATGAGTTTTAAAATGCACCACTCCACTTAATTAAGTTGTTTAAGGTCCTGAAAGCCAAGTTTAGTGTATTTTGGTAGTCTTTTAGTTTAGGTGTGACAAGAGAGAAAAAACCAACCTGAAAATCTACGGGAAGAAAAGGAACTTTGAGCATTTGCTTCCAAATTCCCGCTTTCTTCCTACAATACCTGCACACACAAGAGAGAAGAAAGAGAAGGGGATGAGATCCACTTCAAGCAAGAGAAAAATGATTAATGCAAAGCCATGCCTCCCCGGCAACGACACCAAAAAAGTGATGCGAAAATAAGCGCGATTTGTAATAAGGTTTTTAATGTCGCTATAACACGCGAATTCGAATACACTTTTAAATTTATATTCCTAGATAGGGGAGTATCTAGGGTCGTCCAAGGATGCATATTTGCAATTCAACTCTCTTGCTTAGAAAATAAATCTCAACTTTCTTTTTGGTATTTTAAATATATATTATTTTTATCTTTGAAATAATGAGGGCAAAATGCGAATTGTGACGGAAAAGTACTAGCACCTAAAATTACTAAGCTAAAATTTAAGAAATAAATATGTCCACTACCTAAGCTCACTCTAGGCAAGTGGAGGCCTAGAGTAATTAGGAAGTGGAAGTGAAACAAGTGCTAGAACAAAGACAACAATTGCAATAGAAATTAAAAAGAAGGCAATTTGATTAAGCAAAATTTGTGTTCTTTACAAAGACAAGTACAGGAATGCTTCTACTAGAAATGAAAAATCTAAAAGAAATAGAAGAAACACAAATCCTCTTACAGAATATGGTGAAGAAGGGAGTCTTCTTACTCCAAGCTTAGCTGCTCCTTGGCTTGAAAAGAGGGCCTCCTTCTTCTCCTTCCTTGAAAGCTCCTCCAAGGTGGATGCTACCACCTTCAATGCTCTCCTTCAAGGGTGGGCGTGCACCACCCTCAAGTTCTCCTCCAAGGTGGCGTGGACCACCTTAAATACCTCCTCCAAAGGTCTTCCTTTCCTGGCTCCTCCTTTGGCTGGCGTGGGCACAAGAGAGAAGGGAAGAGGGGAAGGCACCAAAGGGACAAAATATCCCCTTAATCTTCTTCTTCTTCTATCTTGGGCGTGGGCTCTAGCTAGAGTATGAGAGGAAATTTGCTAGCCAAGGATGGGTTGTAAGCTGGTGGGTGGTGGTCTTTTTATAGGGTAGGATGAGGGGTTAAGGTGACTCTTGAAATGAAGGGCTAAGGTGGGAAGATGGATGTGGTTAGGTGATCCTAGGGCTAAGGAGAGTTGGCGCCACCAAAGGGGTGTAGTTATGGGCGGCCAAGGGACACCTAAAAGTGGCGCCAACCATGGAGAGGTGCCATGGGTTAGTGCCAACTTCTAGGCTTCTGGAAGGGGGTTGAGGTGGATGGTGGAGATGGCTTGGAGGGGTTATGTGTAGGGTGGATATGGGGGTTAAGGTTAGCGCCAAAAGGGAGGTAGTTAGGGTTGGTTTTGGCACCAACTTTAGGTGTCTTTTGGTGGTTAGTTGAGAGGTGAAAGGTGGTGAAGAGGTAACGCCAACTTTGAGTAGAGGTGGAGCTAGCTTAAGTAGGCTTAGGTGGACTTGGAGTGGTAGGTTATGTAGGTGGAGTTAGGGTTAGGTTTTGGTGCCATGGAGGTGGATGCTAGCTAAGCTAAGCTAGCTTAGCCAGCTATAGAGTAGAGGAATATGCATGTGGAGCTTAGGGTTTGAGGAGAGGAGCTGGATTTGCAGAGTCTGGAACTGAATTGGAGCTGACAGCTACTAAAGAGGTCAACATGGAGCTATTCTAGCAGGCTTAGCTTGCTAGTTCTTTACTAGCTACTAAGCCAGGCTAAAGTGAGCTGGCTTTGTTGAATGGAGCTGAGGTGAGCTGGGTCTGGTGCTCCTGAGGAGAATTGAGTTGGTTGAGACAGCTAAGTGATGAGAACCTCATCATGAACCCTAACTAGCACATTTTAACCTAATAAAGTGAACAAAAGCTCCTACATAACCTAAGGGTAGGCCTAATTCAGGGAATTGTTAATTTGAAAATAGAACATGACACTAATGGTAAAACTGTAATTTTACCATTGCAGTGCACCAATGGGATTTCTAAGGGCCTAGACATAGGTCAAGTGGACTTAATAAGAGAAAAAGTGGGATGATTTGGTCAGAAAAGGGTTATGATGAAATCTAGGAATTAAATGACATTCTGTAATCTTAAAACAAATCAATTCTAATTCATAAGGTTCCAGGTAAGATAAAAATCAACTAAATACTCTAAAATTCATGGAAAAAATATCCCCTAGGGTTTAGAACCTTCAATTTGGCCTTTGGAACCTGTTTTGACCTAGATTGGGGTCCATACCTAATTTTTGACCTAATTTGCTATTTTACGCAAAATGTCATGTCAAACATGGTCAAACCTAAAATCCAACTTCACCATTGGATTCCTTAGGTCCAAATTAGGTTTATACCAAAATTTGGACCTAAGGGAAGGTCGTCTTGACCCACATTGCAATTTGGTCCTCAAAATTACTTTCTGACCCTCAACTTTTTGAAATCCTTGCGATTACCCCCTCAACATCCTCTTCATTTTCTTCACTTCGGTCCCTTTTCCATCCGCAGCAGAGGACCATACCTCTGGCAACTTTGCGCAGAGGATGGCGCCTCATCTGCATGGGGAGCCGGCCCCAGATTTGAAAGGGGAGCTCCCTGCGGAGCCCCCTACCGCATGGGCTGCTCCCCGTGCCTTGAAACCCACCATACCTCTCGTACGAACACGCGAGAGGTATGGGTATCCTGTCGGCAATACCTCTGGCGTGGCCTCTCCGCCGCCCTCGTGTGCTTCCCGCGTTGCCTTCACCTATTTAAGGAAGGGCAAACCACGCCGCCTCCTCCAAGCTCGATTTGGCCGGAGATCCCCCTCCAATTCGTCTCCTCCCAACTCTGACCGACTGCCTAGAGCTTCCAGTGACTCCTCCTCTCCTCACTCGTCACTCTGCCACAATACCAATGGCAGAGCCAGCTCCGTCGTCCTCCGCCACATCGCGCTGCACCTGCGTGCGCCCTCCAACCCCCTTCCTTGTCGCCGTCTTCTTCCCCTGGGCACCTTCGTCTCCGGCAACGGTAGGTACCAGCCACTCGCCCTCTGCTTCCCCCCTTCGCTCCTAACCTACCAGATAAGTTGCCCTTACTCCTCTCTTCATTTCCCCGCTGTTAATTTGTTCTTTCGACCCCTCGACACCACAGTCCACCATCACCCTCTTCACCTCCGACCACCAACTCCGGTGAGGCCATTCCACCTCCACAGACAGTTTCATCCCTCGCCGACTACTCCTTGAGCTTCACCACCTCCCACCGATCACCTTTCGCCCTTCCACTCACCACGCCACCCACTAGAACCTTCCCCCGAACACACCCACTTGCACGCACACAGTGTGCCCTAAGCACACACGCACAGCCACTCTCACACCACGCTGACCCCCAAGCCACCTTCGCCGTGCTCCGGCGAAGCCTGCTGAAGGTTCTGACAGGGCTGCAAGGCCATGTTTGTGATTTAAGGGTCGCAACCTCTTCTGCCATTAGCGCAGAAGCTTGAATCTTGCTTGAAGCTTCATGCAGGTCCCAGAGCCCCAGGCCTCCGGGTCCAGAAGGCGCGGAATCCCCTCGCGGAATCAACCAGGCCTTCACTTGGCGTTAGGAGCCTTAGCTGCAGTTGAAATTGAATGCGCCATCTACTGCTGGCGTGCAGGCAAAAGCGGGTAGGACTTTAGTCCCACCTCGTGAGTTTTCGAGCGAGCACTGGCGCTTAAATTGAAAAGGTGTTAGGGGCTTATCGCCTCCTGACATAGCATGAGGTCCCACTCACGCCTCGTCCGTGACCCCACGCTACGCGGACCTGGTATTCGACTCGGCTACCCCCCGCACTTCTCACCCACCACTAAATGCCAGTGGGCCTTGTCATGGGCGTGCTAACTCGACCCGTATACCCGAGCAAGCTCTAGGAGAGCGAACCGAAGAGAGGAATGGAGAGAGAGAGAAACGCGGGAAGGGTAGGGGTAGGTTTTGCTTAACCGTGTACCTGTGAAGGGAAGAAGAAGAAGAAGAGCAAGAGGCTGAGGACTTAGCCGCAGGAGCAAGAGCTGAAGAAGAAGAAGAAGGCAGAGGAAGAAGCACAGTGCTGAAGGAAAGGAAAAAAAGAAGGCTGAAAAAAGGGCTGAAAAAGAAGAAAGAGCCAAAGAGGAAGAGAAGAAAAGAAAGAGGGAGCTACCTCAAAGAGGAAGGTCAAGTAGAAGGGAAAAGAAGAGAAGAAGAAGCCAAGGAGAAGAAGCAGCAGCAGCAGCAGCCAAAGAGAAGAAAGGAAGAAGAAGAAGACACGCACTGTAGCAAACGCTACTTAAGGCGTCTGATTCCTAGAATCAAACGTCTGAAGACAGAGAAAAGAAAAGAGAGAGAGAAAAGAAGAAGGAGAGAAAGAAGAAAAAAAGAAGAAAAATTATATTTTTAGTCTCTACATTTTTTGTAAAACATTACAGTATTGTGAATTGTGATTTTTCTACTTCTAAAATCGAGTTTGCTCCCTGAGTTCGACCTCAGAATATTTTCAAATTTCGAGTAATAAAAAAATCAAATTGATAATAACGACTATCAATTTTTGGCGTCGTTGCCGGAGAGCAACGGGCATTTTAGAAGCTTCAAAATCACAATTGTTAATTTTATACTGACTTAATCTCTCTTTTTTTGTGTTGCAGGAAAAAAAGTCAAGAAAAGACAAGCAGCCGCACAACAACCACACCAGAAAATAGGTAACCTTTTCAACCCTCTTTTAATCCCCTCACAATCTAAAGAGGAAAAACAAAAGAAAAATCAATCTAGGGTTACCTATCTTCTATACTTAGTAATTCACAAAGTTGCCTAATTTCTACTTTCAACACATCTTAACTGCATATCCACTTAAGGTAACTAGGGCTAAAACCTTCTTGCTTGAGCCCTAGTTACCCATTTCTAAGGCAACTAAATTGGACCAACTAGAGCTAACCTAAGGTTCCAAGTTAGGGTTTTAGAGACACATCTTTTTCTAAGCAAAAAATTGAAAATTCCAAAAGAGGTGTGCCTAAGCCATTGTTTGAAAACACCTATCCAAGAGAAACCCTAAGCAATTAGGCTCTTAATCTACTTGAACAATAGAAGAAAGGACTTAAGAAGCTCTCAAAGAAACAAAAAGGTGAAGTTGATGCTCTGGGTAAACCAACCTTTAAATTAGGTCACCTTGCACTCAAAAGACTTAAAGTTCAAGTGGAACCCTAAGTACCTTGAACTTAACTAAAAGTGGTAGACTTAAGAAGTCAAGGTCCCCATTCTGGTCTACCTGGAATCTCAGTGACAAGAGAAGTCGGGTGGGGGAAACCCTGTAACCCGTGGGGGCGCTCTACCATGTAGGGGTCTTCGCAGGACTCACCCTCTCTGGCTGCCCAAGTAATTCTCAGGTGGACGACCTTCTGATTAAGGGGTATCATCCACCCTGAACCTCTATAGTCACCCAACATATTTTGGGTGTCTTGATTGGGTCCAACACGTTCTAACCTCATCCAGTCTATCAGTACATGTTTGGTAGGAGGTCCTTGAAACCTCCTCTAGAAATCTACCCTCCCTGAGGCCAAGCCTCGACTCCCTTGTTTGTGCAACAACCCCTCCACATAGACCTTTCTTCCGATTCTAAGCCTAGTTCTCCTTCTTCTTCCATCATGGCACAGCCTGTTGAAGAAGAAAATAATCTCGAACACCAACTTCAACGTCTTAATGACCTCTTCCAAAATTTCATGAACCCACCACAGTGCCCCATGATGCGAGATCACTATAATCCCGCTGCAGTGGCAATCGATCCTCTAGTCAGAATCCCGACTGGAGGACCTGATTCTGAATTGAAGCCCAATATGATTCATGCCATACCTAAATTCTATGGGCTTAACTCTGAAGATCCCTTCCAGTATATTGAACAGCTCAAGCATCTAGCCCAGACTTTTGGGTCAGATGCGCAAAATCAGGATATCTTACTCATGAAGATGTTCTCTTTCTCCCTCATGGACAAGGCGACTCATTGGTATCAGACACAGACCCGTCCGATCAACACCTGCAATGAACTTCAATTCGAGTTTTTGAAGAAGTTCTTTCCCGTTGATCGAACAAACACCTTGCGCCATCAGATTACTCACTTCACCTAGCAGACGGGAGAACCTCTTCATGAGGCATGGGATCGATTCTTAGATCTCATGAGAAAGTGCCCCCATCACGGAGTTCCTAAATGGGAACAAGTCCAGTCATTTTACCAAGGACTCCGTGAGGACATTAGATTGTTCGTCAATGCAACTTGCGGAGGGAATATCATGGGTCAACATGAGGACACCGTGTGGGAGATTCTCGAGAATATGTGCGAGAACTCCATTAACAATGACTCCATGGGTTTATTCGACCGGACGAATACCCGTGCATCGACAAATCTTCGGGGAGCACATGAAACGCAGGGCCTGTCCGCATCTGTCAACTTGGAACTGATGGCCAGTCGATTGGACAAGGTCTCTATTATCGAGAAGAAAGTGAACGAGCTGACTCGGCATTTGTAGTGAGCCACCTCTGTGCAGAACTCCCTCGCACAGCCACCTCCCACAAGGGAAACTGTGCAAAATATCTTCCACTGATCTTCTCCAGGGATGGACCCGTATCCACCCCCATCTGACTCCAGGACCGGAGGGACCTCCGATCCTCTCTATTCTTGTCGGGGGAACTCTGATCCCCCATACTCTGCCTTTCTTGAGGCTCCTCAGACCTATGAGGACCTCAACGTCATCCAGAATGACCCATTTTCCAACACCTCCAACCCTGGATGGCGAAACCATCCTAACTTCTAGTGGGTGAAAAATTCTCAGATTCAAAGACCACCTTATCAACTCCGTCCACAAACCCCTCGTCCTTATCAGCCGCCTCAGCCTTGGCCCAACCCCACCTATCAATCTGGGCCAAACCAAGACCAAATGTCCCTCATCCTCCAAACACTGGCTGACATTCAAAGAACGAATGCGGCTATCCAAAAATAGCACAAGGACAAGATCACAGAGGTCCGCAACCAACTCGCCCAGATGGTGAATTCCTGCCAACCGGGCACACTTCCCTCACAACCTCTGCCAAACCCAAATAACATGCCAACCAAGAGGCACGTTATGAACCCAAACCCAGTCCAAGCACACATGATTTATCAGGCCCCTTCTGTTCCATCACTTGACGGGATGGAAGCATCAACCTCTTACGCGAGTTATCAATAGCAACAACCCATCTTATCAACCCCCAACCAGAACCAGGCAGGATTAAACTCTATGACAACCCATAGTGGTAAAGCAACCCAAAACCCACCTTTTCCAGACCACTCCAAGCCTGGTAGCGATCCAAGCCCTAGGATAGTTATCCAGGATGTCCCTGTGTCAGATCAAAAACCTGGACCTATTCTAGAGGAACCAACAAAGGTTCCATTTCTCGAGGCCTTGACCAAGGGAAAGAGGACAACCAAACCCGTGGCACCTAAGGAGGACTTGATCAAGATCTTTGAGCAAGTCCAAATAAACATGCCCTTGATGGATGCAATCCACCACGTACCGACTTACGCACAATTCTTGAAAAACGTGTGCACACACCGGCATAAGCTGTGAACCAAGAGTGGGAGTCCAATTGTACTGTTAGAGCAAGCCAGCTCTATAATTTTAAGTAAGCTTCCACCCAAGGCAAAAGACCCAGGCACTCCCCTGATTTCATGTAAAATTGGTGAAACCCAATGTGATAGAGCATTGTTAGACCTAGGTGCCTCCATAAACCTGATACCCACATCCCTGCTTAACCACCTTGAAGAATCCGAGCTTAAACCAACTGAGGTGACATTGCAGTTAGCTAATCGATCCATTAAGTCACCTAAGGGAGTTCTCGAGGATGTTATTGTTAGGGTGCAGGATTTCTACTTCCCAGTAGATTTTATAGTTCTAGACATGGATGCACCTGAGAACCCAAGGGATACACCAATTATACTAGGGAGACCTTTTCTAGCCACTGCTAGGGCCAACATAAGCTGTGAGGAGGGCCAAATAGAACTGAAATTTGGAAATCATACCCTTAAGATTGATATCTTTAAGGCCCAACAAGGGATTAATTGCGGTGTGGTTGAACAAATATGCGATATCAGAACCGTGGTTGATGAACCGCATTTTGAGGACAACCTGATTATCCCTAATCAACCACAAGAAGATCTAAACCTGCAATTAGAGGAGTCTGAACCCGATCTGAACACACGCATAACTCCTACCCTTGTTCCTCACACCCATTCTAAACCACCCGCTGCTGTTGATAATCCCATTTTGGAACTCAAGCCCCTTCCCGATCATCTGAAATATGTCTTTTTAGGTTCCAATTAGACACTTCCTATGATTATAAACTCCAGACTCACCCCTGATCAGGAATCCCGTCTGATTACTGTTCTCCAGCAACATTGTAGAGCCATTGGTTGGACTCTCGATGATTTAACTGGAATAAGTCCCTCTTATTGCACACATCACATCTATTCCAAAGAGGGCGCACAACCTTCACGCGAGATGTAGAGACGTCTGAACCCTAACCTGTAGGAGGTCGTGAAAAAGGAGATCATTAAGTGGTTAGATGTAGGGATCATCTACCCGATCTCCGACAATCGCTGGGTGAGCCCAATCCAGGTTGTGCCTAAGAAAGCAGGGCTCACCACTATCACGACTGAAATCAGAGAGGTCATACCGACCCGTATAGCCAATTCGTGGAGAGTCTGCATTGATTACCGAAGACTCAATTCCTCCATGAAGAATGATCATTTCCCACTACCATTTATTGATCAGATCCTCGAAAAACTAGTGGGAAATAGATTCTTCTGCTTTCTTGACAGGTACTCTGGTTACAACCAAGTGGCGATTCATCCAGAAGACCAAGAGAAGACCACGTTCACCTGCCCCTTCGAGACGTACGCGTTCCGAAGGATGCCTTTCGATCTCTGCAATGCACCCGCGACTTTTCAGTGGTGCATGCTTGCCATATTCTCTGATATGGTAGGTGATTATCTGGAAGTCTTCATGGATGACTTCTCAGTATTTGGGGCACCATTTGACGATTGCCTCCAGCACTTGGTTCATATACTTAGGCGATGCATTGACGTAAATCTGGTTCTTTCCTAGGAAAAGAGCCACTTCATGGTGCCTGAGGGGATCATCCTGGGACATCTGATTTCTGAGAGGGGCATCCAAGTTGATCGAGCCAAGGTTAACTTGATTTCCAAACTCCCTATGCCTAGCTCAATCAGGGACATCCGATCTTTTCTGGGGCACGTCGATTTTTACCGTCGATTCATCCCTGATTTCTCGAAAATCGTGCACCCCCTGACCACTCTTCTCTCCAAGGATGTACCTTTTGAAATTTCCAAGGAATGCACTAAAGCATTTGAGATCCTTCGTGACCGAGTCACCTAAGCCCCGATCCTACAGTCCCCTGATTGGTCTCAACCCTTTGAGATCATGTGCGATGCATCTGACTTCACTGTAGGAGCAGTTCTGGGGCAAAAGATTGATGGGAAACCCTTGGTCATCTACTACGCTAGCAAGACACTTGACGAGGCTCAGCGTAACTACATGGCTACAAAGAAAGAGCTGCTAGCCATAGTATTTGCCCTTGAAAAATTCAGACCATATCTCCTGGGTTCCCACGTTATTATCTACTCGGATCACACAGCTATGAGGCATCTCCTTGCAAAGAAGGACACGAAACCTCTATTAATTCAATGGATCTTGCTATTGCAAGAATTTGATCTCGAGATTCGCGACAAAGTGGGAAGATAGAACATGGTAGCTGACCACTTGTCCCACCTTCCTTCTGAAATCATCAATCCTTCCGGACCCATCACGGAGCATTTTCCTGATGAGCACCTCTTGACTATTGGTACAGGCCTTCCATGGTTTGCTAATATAGTAAACTACTTGGCATCACATCAGATCCCGTCTGATTAGCCGAAGGCTAAGAAAGATAAATTATGCTCTGATGCCAAGTATTATGATGAGAACCACATCATGAACCCTAACTAACACAATCTAACCTAGATATGCGAGAAAAAGCTTCTACATAACTCAAAGAAAGGCTTGACTCAGAAAATTCTGAGTTTAAGAAGAAAACAAGTCATAAGGGCTAAAAATGCAATTTCACCAACACAATCTGCAAACAGGGTAACTCAGGGTCCAAACATAGGTTAAACTAACCTAATAAGAAGGAAAGTGGGATGATCTGATCCAACAAGCGCTACAGTAAATCCAAGGAATTAAATGACTTCTATAACCCTAAAATAAACCCACTTCAATTAACGAGGTTCGAGGCAAGGTAAAAATCAACTAAACCCTCTAAAATTCATAGAAAAATAATCTCTAGGGATTAGAACCTTCAATTTAGCCTTGGAAACCCATTTTGACCTACATTAAGAACCATGCCCAATTAATGATTTAATTTACGTTTTTACGTAAATTGGTCGGTCAAACAAGGTCAGACCTAAAAAAAAATTCACCATTAAAATCCTTAGGTCCAATTTAGTCATGCATAAAAACTTGAGCCTAAGAAGAAATCTTCTTGACCGACTTTGCAATTTGGTCCTCAGCTATTACTTTTTGACCCTCAGCTTTCGAAACCCTTGCATTTTGGCCCCTAGTTTCTTCATCGTTCTTTGCATTCAGGTCCCTCCTGCAAGTCTCTGCGCAGCGCCATGCTTCGACGACTTTGCGCGGAGCATGGTGCCGCGCAGGGTGAGGGAGGTGTCCAGCAGATTGAACCCGGTGTTCCCTGCGACGTCTGTTGTCGCAGGGACGCCGCCATGCCATCTGTCGATGCCCACACCTTCCGTGCGAACGCGCGGAAGGTATGGGTCGCACTTCCGGCCATTCTCCGGTGAGGGAGGCACGTCGCCTCCTTGCGTCCACCCCTCCGCCACCGCCTTTATAAGGACCAGCGTCGCCTGCCGATTCTCGGAGCTCGGTCCTAACGGAGAAAACCCTAACCCTTCCTCTCTTCCCACTCCGACAGAAACCCACTAGCTCCGGCGGCCCCTCCTCCTCCGTCTAGTCGCTCTGCTACAATACCAGCAGCAGAGCCACCTTCGCCTGATCTTCCCTTGTCGCGCCGTACCCAGCGCGCGCCCTCCTGCTCTCTTCCTCGCCGCCGCTCTCCCCCTCTGGGTGTTTCTTCTCCGGCGACAGTCGGTACGACTTCCCCCCTGCTCCGTCCCCCTTCGTCCCTACAGCTAAGTTCTAGATACTCCTTGTACTCCCCTCTCTCTTTTCCTCACATCTTTTTATTCAGACCACCCCTCGACAACGCCTGACCACCTTCGTCTTCCACGCCTCCGGCCAACCTCCGACGAGTCGCTCCCACCATTCCGCCACTCCACACGACTCGCCGACCGACCCAAAACCTCCGCCTCATCACGCTGGACCACTTCCGCCCCTTCACTACCACTCCACACCCACACAAAGCACCGCCGAACACACCCACTTCTCCGGTCACAGGTCGACCTAGGCACGCATGCCTAGGCCATCCTGCGACCTGCTGCACATTCCACCACCTTCGCCGTGCCACGGCGAAGGTTTGCATGTAGTTTGATTAGGCCGAGAGGCCGTGTTTCTGTCTGACAGGGTTGGAGCCCCAACTGCCATTGATGACAACTGAAGCAGCTTCCAGGCGAGTTCCAGGTGTCGGGGCTTCAGGATTCCAGGTGCTGCAGGTTGGGGCGAAGTCTGCGAGGACTTCTGCTTCAGCAGTTGGCACCAATAGTGGCTGCAGTTGAGCAGAGAGAGAGGAGGTCTTCCTGCGGGCGCGCGCGAGAAGGGCGAGCAGAATAGTCCCACATCGTAAGTTCTCGAAACCCCGCACTGGTTTAAATTGATTTCGTGTTTTCTGCTGGTTGCCTCCAAGACACATGGGGTGAGGTCCCGCACCCCACTCACCCGCCCGGTCCACGAGTTCACCACGTAGATCCGGCGGACCCGACCCGACACCACCTGCGCACTCCTCGCGTACCATACACGCCGATACACCTGGTCCCGGTTACGCATACCTGACCCGATAACCCGGCTCTTAGAGAGCTTCTTATGAGCGGTTTACAGAGAGAGAGAGACGTGCGGGTAGAGGGAAGAGTTAGGGTTTGCTGTGGTTTGTGCAGGGACAGGGTGCGAGGGAAGAAGGTTCACACTTGGCCGCAGGAAGAAGAAGAAGAGGAGCGGGAGAAGAAGAAGCCTTGCAGCTGAGCAAGGCAGAAGGCCAAAGAAGAAGAAGCGGGAAGAAGAAGAAGAAGAGAAGAAGGAGAAGCAGCAAAGGAAGAAAAGAGAGGGGAAGCACTGTAGCAGACCGCCATTTAAGTCGTCTGACTGAGATATCAGACGACAGATGAAGCTTCAGGGGAGACAAAACAGAGAAGAAGAAAAAGAAAAGAAAAGGTTTCGCAGCTGAAGTGAAAGAAAAGAAAGAAGAGAAGAAGAAGATAAGAAAAGAGAGAAAGAAGAGAAGAAGAAAAAGCCACAAGACACAAATCTATTTCTCCCTCTCCCTCTCTCTTATTTTTGTAATATAGAAACATTGTACTTCTAGAATTCCAGTAGCTCCCTGAGTTCGACCTCGGGAAACTATTTTCGAGTAAAATTGTAATGGTAACGACAACCGTAGCTGTCTCATTATATACCACAACGACACTTCTGTAATAAGCATTAAAACAAACTAAGACTAGCCACGGTTGGGAAAACTGCCACCATTATATTACATTTAGGAAGACCCATACTTATTCCGCATAGGTGCTGACCAAATTATCCGACGATGTGTCCCAGAAGTCAAAATCAATGACATACTCTCTTTCTGCCATGACCAGGCATGCGGTGGCCATTTCTCTGGGGAAAATATCACATCGAAAGTCCTCCATTGTGGCTTTTACTGGCCCACAATCTTCAAGGATGCATACAATCACTATAAGGCATGCAGTCGTTGCCAAACTTTGGGCAACATGAGCCATCGCGACATGATGCATGTACAGTCGATTCTCGTATGCAGGATTTTTGATATTTGGGGGATTGATTTTATGGGCCCCTTCCCTATCTCGAACAGCTTCAAGTACATTTTACTCACTGTTGACTACGTGTCCAAATGGATCGAAGCCATTCCTACCCGAACCAGTGATCACAAGATCGTTATCAAATTCATTTATCAAAATATCTTCTCACGATTCGGAATTCCACAAGCGATCATTTCTGATGGAGGGACCCATTTCACTAACACTCATTTTAGGTCACTGATGACCAAATACAGGGTGTCACACCGAATCTCTACTCCTTATCACCCCCAGACTAATGGTCTAGCTGAGCTATCGAACCGGGAGATCAAGAAAATCCTTCAGGTTACTATTTGACCTGACAAGAAGGACTGGTCATCCCAGCTTCCGGAAGCTTTGTGGGTTTATAGGCCCGCCCACAAGACCCAATTAGGCATGTCTCCTTTCAGACTAGTGTACGGGAAGGCGTGTCACCTCCCAGTCGAACTAGAGCATAAAGCCTATTGGGCAGTACGAAGCTGCAACCTAGATCTTTCTAAGGCTGGAAACCATAGAAAGCTTCAGATAAGCGAGATTGATGAAGTACTCCTCGATGCGTATGAAAACTCGTGAATCTACAAAGAGTGGGTTAAAGCCTTTCATGACAAGCACATATCTAGAAAGATCTTTCACCCTGGCCAGAAGGTCCTATTCTTCAATGCCCGACTAAAACTGTTCCCTGGCAAGCTACAATCCAAGTGGGTCGGACCATATCTAGTCTGACAAATCTTTGGAAATGGATCCGTTGAGATTAGTCCACTCAGCCACGATTCCGAACCCTCTGTCGTGAACGGTCAGAGACTCAAACCGTTCATTGACATAACCAATACAGATTTGGCTGAGTCATCCTTTATCCTCCATTCTCCCTGAGCTCATTGGGCCCAGCCGATGGTGTAAAACTCAATGCTTAACGGGAGGCAACCCGTCATTTTGAATACCCAAAACCTTTCCTGACATTTCTTTGCACTTTAGGGTTCATCCTTTAGGACAACCGACTCCAACTCAGGTACTCGTACCTAAGATTAAAAATCGTCCACAATAGTCACCTCGACCCGTTCACTCACCCAATACCTGTCCTAATGTAGGAACCAAGCTGAATATAAACCCACCTAATTTATAATGAGGACATTACAAATCTTAGGCATGGGGGGTATGAAAGTGCAACGAAAACTCATAACAAGAAAAGGTTTCAACAAAAAAATCACATATGTCAAAAACACCCAAAAAATTTAAAAAAAAAAATTGGAAAAGAACAAAAATGGGAGGGAAGAAATTTTTTGGGCTTCACAAAAGGAGGAGGAGAAAAAAGAGCAAAATGCTAAAAAGGAGCACAAAATGAAAAAGAAAGAGATAGTCATTAGTAAGAAATTAAGGGATTAACCGAAGTTCTAGACCACATTAAGAAAAGTGAAATGAAAGTGCTAAAGAAACATAAAAAGATTAGTAAGAACGCTAACCTTAGGCCTTCTTGGCTAGACTCTTAGTACCCGTTAACATCTGGATATTCCTCAAGAGGTTGAGGAAAATGCAAAGCTAAAGTAGTAGGTCTAAGACTTAGGGAGTATTCAACCTTGTTAACTGACCTTTGGTTTATGGGACTCGGTAACCTAAGCATCCCAAATCACACATAGTCTGGTTCAATGAGCATAACTATCAAAATCACACAAAAGCGTTTCTAATGTTCTAAAAATGTTACCTAGATTAGGAGCGGCCGATCAACACAAGTCGATTTGGACGAGTTCCCGGCGTGGAGAGGTGGAAAATTCCCCTCAAAGATGCGTAACATATCGTCTCCTCGGTGCTTGTCTCTTAGGATATTTACATATCCTACTGGGGGCATGTAAGTACTCTACTGGTTCAGATACCACGGATGGCATTATCACAAAATGTCAATCGCCAGGGTCGGAATTCGGCCACGGAACGCCACGGGCGGGAATATCTCAAAATCTCGAAAATCAGGGTTCTGGGGGTTACCATGGGCGGTTCTATCACGAAGCATCGAATGCCAAGGACCTTTAAGGATTGATGATGCGGACGATGAATCCGATACAAACCGTGTTGTGAAGCCAATCCGAAGCTAGAAATAAAAAGAAAAGAGAGAGAGAAAACTCTCCAAACAAGTAAAACCTCTATCTCTCTCTTCCAAAAATGCACTGCAAACTGAACCAAGGCTAAAATTATGTCCCAAGCACGGGTGCTTTAACCACGGAGTCCAATAAACCTTAGGGTAGTTCCTGCGGGCCTTAAAAACCTTTGCTATGGACTGAGGCTAAAGCTAGACAGGTCTAGATCTTGGTTGGTACTAGAGTACCTTTAGGCCCATTGTTCACATTCTGACCTAATCAAAGAGAAAAGAGACGAAAAAGCACTTATCAAAATTGGTAAAAGGAACTCATGGTCTAAAACAAAGGTTAAAACCTTAAAATTTTGCTAAGGGACTAACAAAAGCTAGGCATGGGGGTATGATGAAAACCTCATCATGAACCCTAACTATCACATTTTAACCTAATAAAGTGAACAAAAACTCCTACATAACCTAAGGGAAGGCCTAATTCAGGGAATTGTTAATTTGAGAATAGAACATGACACTATGGGTAAAACTGTAATTTTACCATTGCAATGCACCAACGGGATTTCTAAGGATCTATACATAGGTCAAGTGGACTTAATAAGAGAAAAAGTGAGATGGTTTGGTCAGAAAAGGGTTATGACGAAATCTAGGAATTAAATGACATTCTGTAACCCTAAAACAAATCCACTCTAATTCATAAGATTTCAGAAAAGATAAAAATCAACTAAACCTTCTAAAATTCATGGAAAAATATCCCCTAGGGTTTAGAACCTTCAATTTGGCCTTTGGAACCTGTTTTGACCTAGATTTGGGTACATACCCAATTTTTAACCTAATTTGGGGTTTTGTGCAAAATATCCAGCCAAACGTGGTCAAACCTAAAATCCAGCCTCACCATTGGATTCCTTAGGTCCAAATTAGGTTTATACCAAAATTTGGACACAAGGGAAGGTCGTCTTGACCCACTTTGCAATTTGGTCCTCAAAATTACTTTCTGACCCTCAACTTTTTGAAACCCTTACGATTGCCCCCTCAACTTCCTCGTAGTTTTATTCACTTCGGTCCCTCTTCCATTTGTGGCAGAGGGCCATACCTCCGGCGACTTTGTGCGAAGGATGGCCCCTCATCTGCATGGGTAGCCGACCCCAAATTTGAAAGGGGAGCTCCCTGCGGGGCCCCCAACCGCATGGGCTGTTCCCCATGCCCTGAAACCCACCATACCTCTCGTGCAAACGCGTGAGAGGTATGGGTATCCGGCCGGCCATACCTCCGGCATGGCCTCTCTGCCTCCCTCGCGTGCTTCCCGCCTTTCCTTCGCCTATTTAAGGAAGGGCAGACCACGTCGCTTCCTCCAAGCTCTATTTGGCCTGAGATCCCCCTCCAATTCGTCTCCTCCCAACTCCAACCGACTGCCCAGAGCTTCCGACGACTCCTCCTCTCCTCTCTCGTCGCTCTGCCACAGTACCAGTGCTAGAGCCAGCACTGTCGTCCTCCGCCACGTCGCGCCGCACCTGCGCGCGCCCTCTGACCCCCTTCCTCGTCGCCGTCATCTTCCCCTGGGTGCCTTCGTCTCCGGCGACAACAGGTACTAGCCACTCGCCCTCCGCTTCCCCCCTTCACCCCTAACCTACCAGATAAGTTGCCCTTACTCCCCTCTTCATTTCCCCTCTGTTAATTTGTTCTTTTGACTCCTCTACACCATAGTCCACCATCACCCTCTTCACCTCCGACCACCAACTCCGGTGAGGCCATTCCACCACCACAGATAGTTTCATCCCTCGCCGACTGGTCCTTAAGCTTCACCACCTCCCACTGATCACCTTTCGCCCTTCCACTCATCGCGCCACCCACTAGAACCTTCCCCCGAACACACCCACCTACACGCACACAGTGTGCCCTAGGCACACACACAGCCACTCTCACGCCACGCTGACCCCCAAGCCACCTTCGCCGTGCTCCGGCGAAGCCTGCTGAAGGTTCTCACAAGGCCGCAAGGCCGTGTTTGTGATTTTAGGGTCGCGACCTCTTCTGCCACTAGCGCAGAAGCTTGAAGCTTGCCTGAAGCTTCGTGCAGGTCCTAGCGCTCCAGGCCTCCAGGTCCAGAAGGTGCGGAATCCCCTCATGCAATCAACCAGGCTTTCACTTGGCGTTAGGAGCCTTAGCTGCAGTTGAAATTGAACGCGCCATCTACTACGGACGTGCAGGCAAAAGCGGGTGGGACTTTAATCCCACCTCGTGAGTTTTCGAGCGGGCACTGGTGCTTAAATTGAAAAAGTGTCAGGGGCTTATCGCCCCCTGACACGGGGTGAGGTCCCACTCACGCCTCGTCCGCGACCCCACACTACGCGGGCCTGGTATCCGACCCGACTACCCCCCGCACTCCTCACCCACCACCACACGCCGGTGGGCCTAGTCATGGGCACACTAACCCGACCCGTATACCCGAGCAGGCTCTGGGAGAGCAAACCGAAGAGAGAAATGGAGAGAGAGAGAAACGCGGGAAGGGTAGGGGTAGGTTTTGCTTAATCGTGTACCTGTGCTGGGAAGAAGAAGAAGAGGAAGAGGCTGAGGACTTAACCGCAGGAGCAGGAGCTGAAGAAGGCAGAGGAAGAAGCATAGTGCAGAAGGAAAGGAAGAAAAAGAAGAAGGCAGAAAAAAGGGCTGAATAAGAAGAAAGAGCCAAAGAGGAAGAGAAGAAAAGAAAGAAGGAGCTGCTGTAAAGAGGATGGTCAAGCAGAAAGGAAAAGAAGAGAAGAAGAAGAAGCCAAGGAGAAGAAGCAGCAGTAGCAGCAGCCAAAGAGAAGAAAGGAAGAAGAAGAAGAAGATACACACTGTAGCAAACGCTAATTAAGGCGTCTGATTCCTAGAATCAGACGTCTGAAGATAGAGAAAAGAAAAGAGAGAGAGCAAAGAAGAAGGAGAGAAAGAAGAAAAAGAGAAGAAAAACTCTACTTTTAGTCTCTACATTTTTTGTAAAACATTACAGTACTGTGAATTGTGATTTTTCTGCTTCTAAAATCGAGTTTGCTCCCTGAGTTCGACCTCGGAATGTTTTCAAATTTCGAGTAATAAAAAAATCAAATTGATAATAACGACTATCACTAAGGTAGGTCCCCGGGAGCTAGACTTGAGCTTCCTGAGCTGGGCTGAATTCTTCTTCAGCTGGCTGGAGTTGAGTGGAGTTAGATGTAGCTGGGTCTGAGCTGGGGTGAACTCCTGTCAACTCAGCTGAGCTAGCTAGAGCTCCTTGTGGACTAGTGGGAGCTGAGATGAGCTAGACTCAACTAAGTTGAGCTGGATCTGAGCTGACCTGAGCTAGGGTGAGCTAAGATGAGCTCTCTTGAGCTACCATTCAGCTAAGATTAGCTGAATGGAGTTAGGATGAGCTAACCCTAGTCTAAGTGAGCTAGATTCCAGTTGTGGTGAGCTGGATCAAGCTAAGTTCCAGCTAGTCTGAGCTCTTTCTTCACCAATTGCCTTCTTGAGTGCTAGGGTTTTGTGGATCTGTACATTTATTCATCCCTAACACTCACAAAAACACATTAAAACAACAAGAAAAAATGCAATGCATCCCAAAAACCCGTTTGCGGAGCAAAATCCTAAGAGCTAGGTTTGTTGTAATGCATAAGAATGGTGATAAACTGGCGTTTATCACACACCCACACATACACACACAGTGTGCCTTAGGCACGCTCACACAGGCGTTCCCACTCTATGCCAACCACCGCAGCACACTCGCCGTGCCTCAGCAAAGCTTCCTGAGTGATCTGACATGGTCGTGAGGCCGTCGTGGTGATTTCAGGTACAGACATCCTCCACCATTGGCGCAGAGCTTGAAGAAATCTTGAAGTGAGCTCCAGGTTTCGCCAGCTCCAGGTTCCTATCCCAGGTTGCGCGGAACACTCTCGCACACGAGTCCAGGAGCTCAATTCTAGTCAAAGGCCGTAGTAGTTGAGCCAATTGGAGGATCACCCCTGCTACGGGCTCGCGAGAACCAGGGCGCGCGTTTAGCCCCACATCGGCAGCTACGAAGCGAGTGAAGTCGCATAAGTTGAATTCTTGGCAGTAGCTTATCGCCTCCGAATCACGGGGTGAGGTCCCTCTCACTCGACCGACCCGACCTTGTCTGCGCTCACGCCCCGCGGACCCAGCCTTGACCCAACTCAACTACACTCCTCGCCCACCACCGCACACCGGTGGGCCTGGTCCCGGGTACGTACTCGACCCGATTACCCGATAACGTGTAGCCATGGGAGAGCGAAACCTAAGAGAGAAGAGAAAGAAGAGTGCGCATGGGTTGGGGGTAGGTTTTACTACAGGCTGAAGAGGAGGAGAAGCGAAGCTGAAGAAGACGAAGGAGAAGCTAAGGAGATAAAGAAGCTAAGGGTCAAATCAAGGTAAAGGAAGAAATATGGCAGCCGATAGAGAAAGAAAAAGAAAGGAGTAGAAGTAGAAGGAAGAAAGAAGAAGAGAAGGCAGAAGTCAGGGAAAGAGAAGAAAAGCCAAAGAAGAAGAAGAAAGGAGGAGAAGATAGAGAAAGCTAAGGAAAGAAAGATAGAAAGAAAAGAAAGCTCGCCAAGACAAAATAAGAAGAAAAGAAGAAATCAGAGAAAGAAGAAATCAGAAGGAGCACAGTTTAAGACATCTGATTTACAAATCAGATGTCCAATTTTTAATTCATATTCATATACATTGAGTCCTTGAGTATTTTGTGATCTACATGGCCAATTACTCCTATATTTTTGCACTATGCTATTGATATTATTGCATATTCTTATAAATTTTGAATTGTGATCTTGATTTCTAAACACCAATTTGCTCCCTGTGTTTGATCTCTGACTTGAAATTCGAGTAATAAAATTGTATTTGTTTTGAACGCTCTTTCGGCTATATTACAATGCGATATTCTTAAACACCGATCCAGTGCTCTCAAAATATTTTGGCGCCGTTGCCGGGGAGCAACAGGCGATTTAGAATTCTTGATTACAATTTATGATTTGGTACTAACTTCCTATATCTCTTTTTGTTGTGGTTGTTAAAGGGGAGAAGGTTCAAAGAAAGACAGCCGCACATCAAACACGCTAAGGGCAGGTAATTTTTGATTACTTTCTCTTAAGCCCCTCATTCTGAAAAGGAAAAAAAGATAAAATCAATTAGGGCTACTTGCTTTACATTCTTAGCTAATTCATCAAGTTTCCAGATTTGATTTCAATAACAAAACTGATTTGTGCACCCATTTAAGGTAACTAGGGTTACCACATTCTTGATAGAGCCCTAAATACCACGTTTGACAAACTAAATTGGACCAAGATTAGAGCCAAATTAAGGATTTCAATTTAGGGATTTAGAGACACGCCTTCATAAGCAAGAATTAACTTTCCAAAAAGATGTGTGCCTAAGCCTTGGTTGAAGTGATTTATTTAAGAAAACCCTAAAATTCAGGCTCTTAATCTCACTTGAATCCTAAAAGAAGGGACCTAAAACTTCTCAAAGGACAAATAGGTGAAGTTGACCCACCTTGTTGGGTCAACCAACCTTGAAATTAGGTCACTTTTTGCACTCAATCCATCTAAAGTTCAAGTGAAATCTTAAGCACCCTTGCTCTTAATTAAAACTAGTAGACTTAAGAGGTCAAGTCCCCATTCTGGTCTACCTGGAACATCAATGACAAGAGAGGTCGAGTGGGGGAAACTCTATAACTTGTGGGGGCGCTCTACCGTGTAGGGGTCTTTGCGGGACTCTCCCTCTCTGGCTGCCCAGGTATTTCTCAGGTGGACGGCTTTCTGACTAAGGGGTATCATCCACCCCAAACCTCTGTAGTCATCCAAAGTCTTTAGGTGTCTTGATTGGGTCCATGACATTCTACTCTCATCTAGACCATCGATGCATGTTCGATAGGAGGTCCTTAAGACCATCCTTAAGGCCTCCTTTAGTCATTCACTCCCATCGAGGCCGGGCCTCGACTTCTATGTTTGTGCAGCAACCCCATCACATAGACATCTCCTCTGATTCATCTGAACCCAATTCTCCTTCTTCCATCATCATGGCACAACCCGCAGAAGAAGAGAATAACCTTGAGAACCAACTCCAGTGCCTTAATGATTTATTCCAAGCCTTTGTAAACCCACTGTAGCATCCTATGATGCGAGATCACTACAATCCCGCTGCGGTGGCGATCGAACCTTGAGTCCAAATCCCGGCTGGAGGTCCTGATTCTGAACTCAAACCCAACATGATTCATGCTATTCCAAAATTTCATGGGCTTAATTCCGAGGATCCTTTCCAGCACATCAAACAACTCAAGCATCTATCCCAGACCTTCGAGTCAGATGTCCAAAATTGGGATATTCTTCTCATGAAAATGTTCTTCTCTCTCATGGACAAAGCAGCTCACTGGTATCAGACTCAAACGCGTTCAATCAACACAAGGGTTGAACTTCAATCCGAGTTTCTGAAAAAGTTCTTCCCAGTTGGTCGGACGAATGCCTTACGACACCAGATCACACGCTTCACACAACAGCCTGGAGAACCACTTCATGAAGCATGGGATCGTTTCCTGGATCTCATGCGAAAGTGCCCCCATCACGGAGTTCCTAAATGGGAACAAGTTCAGTCTTTTTACCAGGGATTCTGTGAAGATATCTATTTATTCGTCAATGCAACTTGCGGAGGAAATATCATGGGTCAACACGAAGACACTATGTGGGAGATTCTCGAGAATATGTGCTAGAACTCCATCAATAATGACTCCATGGGCTTATTCGACCGGACGAATGTCTGCACATTGACGAATACAAGGGGAGCGCACGACGCAAGGCCTATCTACATCTGTCGACTTGAAATTAATGGCCAGTCGGTTGGACAAGGTCTCTATCATTGAGAAGAAGGTGGATGAGCTAACTCAACATCTACAGCGAGCCACCTCTGTGCAAAACCCGTTTGCACAGCCGCCCTCTGGGAGGGAAGCTGTGCATAACATCTATCACCGATCTTCTCAGGGGATGGACCCGTATCCACCCCCGTCTGACTCTAGGATCGGAGGAAACTCCGACCCTGCATATTCTAGTTGGGGGAACTCTGAACCCTCACACTCTGACTTTTCTGAGGTTCCTCAGACCTGCGAGGATCTCAACGCCATCCAGAATGACCCATTCTCTAACACCTATAACCCTGGATGGCTGAATCATCCCAATTTCCTGCGGACGGGAAATAACCAGAATCAAAGACCATCATATCAACCCCGTCCACAAGCCCCTTGTCCATATCAGCCACCTCAACATCGGCCCAACCCCACCTATCAATCTAGGCCAACTCAGACAGATCAAATGACTCTTATCCTTCGGACTCTGGCTGACATTCAAAAGATGAATGTGGCTATGCAAAAATAGCACAAAGACGAGATCACAGAGGTTCGCAATCAACTCGCCCAGATGGCAAATTCCCGCCAACCTGGCACACTCCCTTCGCAACCTCTACTGAATTCGAATAACATGCCAAACCAGAGGCACGTTATGAACCCAAATCCAGGCCAATCCCACATGAGTTATCAAGCCCCTTATGTTCCATCACCTGACGGGATGGAAACTTCGACATCATATTCAAGATTTCAGCAGCAGCCAACTATTTTATCGACACCGAACAGAACCAGGCAAGACTGAATTCAATAACAACCCGTAGTGGCAAAGCAACACAAGACCCACCTTACCCAAGCAACTTTCAGCCTGGTAGTGCTAACCCAAGCCCTAGGATAGTTATCCAGGATACCCCTGTCCCTGATCAAAAACCTGGACCTATTTTAGAGGAACCATCCAAGGTTCCATTTTCTGAGGCCTTGACCAAAGGAAAGAGGACAAACAAACCAGTGGCACCTGAGGAGGACTTGGTCAAGCTCTTTGAACAAGTCCATATAAATATTCCCTTGATGGATGCGATCTGCCACGTACCGGCTTATGCACGATTTCTGAAAGACGTGTGTACATGTAAGCGTAAGCAACGAACCAAAAGTGGGAGTCCAATCATATTGTCAAAGCAAGCCAGCTCTGTAATTCTGAGCAAACTCCCACCTAAGGCAAAAGACCCAGGTACTCCCCTGATTTCCTGTACAATTGGTGATACCCAATTTGATAGAGCTTTATTGGATCTAGGAGCCTCCATAAACCTAATACCTACATCCCTACTTGACCATCTTGAGGAATATGAGCTCAAACCAATAGAAGTGACATTACAGTTGGCTAATCAATCTATTAAGTCACCCAAAGGAATTCTTGAGGATGTCATTGTTAGGGTTCGGGATTTCTATTTCCCAGTGGACTTTGTATTCTTGGATATGGATGCTCCAAAAAACCCGAGGGATACACCAATTATACTAGGGAGACCCTTTCTGGCCACTGTGAGGGCCAACATAAATTGTGAGGAGGGCCAAATTGAACTGAAATTTGGAAACCAAACACTAAAGATTGACATCTTTAGTGTTTGGTTTCCAAATTTCAGTTCAATTTTTAGGTCCCAACAAGGGATTAATTGCGGTGTTATAGAACAGATATGTGATATCAAGGTTATTGTTGATGATCCATATATTGAGGAAAACCTAACTACTTCTGATCAACCACAAGAGGATCAAAACCCACAACCGGAGGAGTCCAAACTTGACTTAAACACACCCATAACTCCTTCCCTTGCTACTGACACACACCCTGAACCACCCACTACTGCTGATAACCCTGTTTTGGAACTCAAGCATCTTCCTGATCATCTGAAGTACGTCTTTTTGGGTTCCAATCAGACGCTTCCTGTGATTATCAACTCCAGACTCACACCTGATCAGGAATCCCATCTGATTACTATTCTCCAGCAACATCGAAGAGCCATTGGATGGACCCTCGATAATTTGACTGGCATCAGCCCCTCTTACTACACACACGGTATCTACACTGAAGACGGCACACGACCTTCCCGTGAAATGCAGAGATGTCTAAATCCTAATCTGCAGGAGGTCGTGAAAAAGGAGATCATCAAGTGGTTAGATGCTGCGATCATCTACCCAATCTCCGACAGTCGGTGGGTGAGTCCAATCCAGGTTGTGCCTAAGAAGGCAGGACTCACCGTGATCACGACTGAAATCGGAGAAATTATACCGACCCGTGTGGCAAATTCATGGAGAGTCTGCATTATTTACAGAAGACTCAATACCTCCACAAAGAAGGATCATTTCCCACTACCGTTTACTGATCAGATCCTCAAGAAACTAGTGGGAAATAGGTTCTTATGCTTTTTGGACGGGTACTCCAGGTATAACCAGGTGGCAATCCATCCTGAGGACCAAGAGAAGGCCACTTTCACCTGCCCCTTCGGGATGTACACATTCTGAAGGATGCTTTCGATCTCTGTAATACACCCGCTACTTTTCAGCGGTGCATGCTTGCCATATTCTCAGATATGGTAGGTGATTATCTGGAAGTCTCATGGATGACTTCTCAGTATTTAGTGAATCATTTAACGATTGCCTCCTGCAGTTGGTCCAAATCCTCAAGTGGTGCATTGACGTGAATCTGGTTCTTTCCTGGGAAAAGATCCATTTCATGGTGCCCGAAGGAATTGTCCTAGGACATCTCATATCAGAAAAAGGCATCCAGATCGATCGAGCCAAGGTGAATCTAATTTCCAAACTCCCTATGCCTAGCTCGATCAAGGGCATCCGATATTTCTTGGGCATGTCGGTTTTTACCGTCGATTCATTCCTGATTTCTAAAAGATCGCGCACCCCCTGACCACTCTACTATCTAAGGATGTTCCTTTCGAAGTCTCCAAGGAATGCACTCAAGCATTTGAAATCCTCCGTGATCAAGTTACCCAAGCTCCGATCCTACAGTCCCCTGATTGGTCTCAACCCTTTGAGATCATGTGCGATGCATCTGATTTCGTTGTAGGAGCGGTACTTGGGCAGAAAAATGATAGGAAACCTGTGGTCATCTACTACGCTAGCAAGACACTTGACGAGGCTCAGCGTAACTACACAGTTACTAAAAAGGAGCTGCTAGCCATAGTATTGCCATGGAAAAGTTCAGATCATATCTTCTGGGCTCCCGTGTTATCATTTACTCTAATCACACACCTGTGAGGCATCTCCTTGCGAAGAAGGACGCGAAACCTCGATTAATCCACTAGATCTTGCTGTTGCAAGAGTTTGACCTCGAGATTCATGACAAAGCGGGAAAATAGAACGTGATAGATGATCACTTGTCCCACCTTCCTTCTGATATTATCGACCCTTCCGAACCCATTACAGAACATTTTCCTGATGAGCACCTCTTGACTATCAGTACAGGACTTCCATGGTTTGCTAATCTAATAAACTACCTAGCATCACATCAGATCCCGTCCGATTGGCCGAAGACCAAGAAGGACAAATTGCTTTCCGATACCAAGTATTACTTCTGGGATGACCCATATCTTTTCCGCATTGGTGCTGATCAAATCTTTCGACGATGTGTCTCGAGAGCAGAAATCAAGGACATCTTATCCTTCTGCCATGACCAGGCATGCAGAGGACACTTCTCAGGTCATAAAACTGCTGCGAAAGTCATCCAGTGCGGCTTCTATTGGCCCACGATTTTCAAAGATGCATACAATCACTGTAGGGCAAGCACTCGTTGCCAGACCTTAGGTAACATGAGCCACCGTGATATGATGCCCTTATAGTCTATTCTCGTATGTGAAATCTTCGACATCTGGGGGATTGATTTTATGGGACCTTTTCCTATTTCGAACAACTTCGAGTACATTCTACTCGCTGTTGACTATGTGTCCAAATGGATCGAAGCCATTTCGAACCGAACCAATGATCATAAGGTGGTTATAAAATTCATTCATCAGAACATCTTTTCGCAGTTCGGGATTCCACGTGCTATAATCTCTGATTGAGGGACCCATTTCACTAATGCTCAGTTCAAGTCACTGATGACCAAATACGGGGTGTCACACCGAATTTCTACTCCTTACCACCCCCAAACTAATGGTCTATCTGAGCTATCAAATCAGGAGATCAAGAAAATCCTCCAAGTTACTGTTCGACCTAACAGGAAAGACTAGTCGTCCCAACTTTCGAAAGCTTTGTGGGCTTATAGGATAGCCCACAAAACCCAATTAGGTATGTCTCCCTTCAGATTGGTGTATGGGAAGGCATATCACCTCCCCGTCGAATTAGAGCACAAATCCTATTGGGCAGTACGAACCTGCAACCTAGATCTTTCTAAGGCAGGAACCCATAGAAAGCTTCAAATGAGCGAGATTGATGAATTACACCACGACGCATATGAGAACTCGCAAATTTACAAAGAGTGGGTCAAGGCCTTTCATGACAAGCACATATCTAGAAAGATCTTTCATCCTAGTCAAAAAGTCCTACTCTTTGAAGCCAAGCTCAAACTATTCCCAGGAAAACTCAGATCGAAATGGATCAGGCCTTACCTCGTCTGACAAATCTTCGGAAATGGAGCCATCGAGATCAGTCCACTCAGCCATGATTCAGAACCTTTCGTCGTGAACGGTCAGAGTCTCAAACCGTTCATTGACCTTATTGACACAAATTTGGCTAAGACATCCTTTACCCTCCATTCTTCCTGAGCTCATTGCGCCCAACCGATGGCATAAAACTCAGCGCTTAATGGGAGGCAACCCATCATTTTTGAAAAACCCAAAACCTTTCTTGACATTCCTATGTTGAATTCATATTGCACTTTAGGGTTCATCCACTAGAACAGCCGACCCTACCTCAGGTACCTGTACCCGAGTATGAAATCATCCGCAACAATCACCTCGACCCATTTGCCCACCCAAAACCTGTTCTAATGAATGATCAAAGCCAAACTCGAACCCACCTAATTTACAATGGGGACATTGCAAATCGTAAACATGGAGGGGTATGAAAGTGCAAAATGCCATGAAAATCATCTCACAAGAAAAGGTTTCATCAAAAAAATAACATACCCCAAAAATACCAAAAAAATGAAAAAATTCTTGAAAAAGAACAAAAAAAATCTAAGGGGAGAGAAAATTTTGATGCCATACAAATCTTAAGGAGAAAAAGGGGAAAAGTGAAAAATGTCAAAAAGGAGCACAAGTTGAAAAGAAAAAGAACAGAAATAGTCATTAGTAAGAAATTAAGGGATTAACTGAGTTCTAGACCATATTAAGAAAAAGAAAATGAAAGGAAAAAAGTGCTAATGAAACACAGAAGAGATTAGTAGGAACGCTAATCTTATGCCTCTTGGGCTATACTCCTAGGCTTAAAAATTCAAGTATCTGCTAAAATCTTGATAGTCCTCAAGAGGTTGGGGAAAATGCGAGGCTTAAGTATTAGGTCTAAGGCTTAGGGAGTATTCGGCCTCATTAACTGACCTCTAGTTTGCGGGATTCGGTAACCTAAGCACCTCAATCCACACACAGTCTGGTTCAGTGCACATAAGTATCAAAATCACGCAAATGCATTTAAATTGTTCTGAAAAAGTCGCCTAGATTAGGAGCGGCCGATCAACACAAGTTAATTTGGATGAGTTTCCGACGCGGAGAGGCAGGAAATTCCCCTCGAAGATGCTCAATAACATATCGTCTCCTCGGTGCTTATCTCCTAGGATATTTACATATCCTACCGGGGGCACGTAAGCACCCTATGCTGGTTCAGATGCCATGGGCGGCATTATCACGAAATGTCGATTGCCAGGGTCTGGATTTAGCTACAAAACGCCATGGGCAGGATTATCTCGAAATAAAGAAAGCCAGAGTTCTGGGGGTTGAGAAGCCAATCCGAAGCTAGAAAAAAAAAGAAAAGAGAGAGAAAACTCTCCAAACAAAGAAAATTCATCTATCTCTCTCTTACAAAAACGCACTGCAAACTGAACCGAGGCTAAAATATGTTACAACCACGGATTCTTTAATCACGGAGTCCAACGAACCATAGGATAGTTCCTGTGGGCCTTAAAAACCTTCGCAGCAGACTAAGACTAGAGCTGGTCAGGTCCTGATTTTGGTTGGTACTTGAGTACTTCTAGGCCTATTATTGGCATTCTAACCTAATCTACAAAAAAAAAAAGCACACATCACAATTTTGAACATCAAGGAACTCATGGTCTAGAATCAAAGTTAAAATGTTAAAATTTTGCTAAGGGACTAGCAAAAGCTATGCATGGGGGTATGATGGGAACACCATCATGAGCCCTAACTAGCACATTTTGACCCAATGAAGAGAATAAAAGCTCCTACATAACCAACAGGAGGTCATAATTCACTGAATAACCTTTTTGAGAGAAAAGCAAGAAACAAGGGGTAAAACTATAATTTTAGCATTGCAATACAACAACCGATTTTCTCAAGGGCTAAACACAGGTCAAAAGGTCTTAACAAGATAAAACGTGGGTTGGATTTGACAGAAAAGGGTTTATGTGTACCCTATGAATTAAATAACTTCTTCAAACCCTAAAACAGACCCACTTGATTAACCAAGGTTTTGGTCAGGATAAAATTCACCTAAACCCTCTAAAAATCATAGAAAAATATTCTCTAGGATTTAGAACTTTCAATTTGGTCGTTGGAACCCATTATGACCTAGAATGGGGTCTCAGATAGATATTTGCCCTAAATTAGGTTTTGCCATAAATTGCCTAGTCAAACGTGGTCAAAACCAAAATCCAACTTCACCATTGGATTCCTTAGGCCCAAATTAGGCTTATACCAAAATTTGGACCTAAGGGGAACTCATCTTGACCCACCTTGCAAATAGGTACAGCCTGATCACATTTGTACCCCTATCTTTCAAAAACCTTTGCAAAAACCCCCTACTTCTTCATTATTCTCGCAATTAGGTCCCTCCACCATTATAGCGGAGGAATCCTACTCCGGCGAGCTTTAGAAGGTGGTTTCTCCCTAATTTCTCAGATAATCCCCTTCAAAATTGGAAGAGAAATTCCCTGAGAAAATCCCTCTAATGTGAACCTAGTTTGATGCCTTAATTGCTACCCAATCTCTCATGCGAATGCATGAGATACTTGGGTCTCTTTTGAAGTTGCCATCTCCGGTGAGCATACCTTGCTTGGAAGCTTGGCTTCCAAGCACAAATCCCCCTCCAGAGGTCTATTTAAGAAGCCCCAGATCCAACCGACTCCTTTAAGCTTGAAATCAACCGGAAACCCCCTCAAATTCTTCTCTCCTCCTCCAGCCGATTCGCTCATCAAGCTCCGGTGACCTTCCCTGCTCTCCCTCATCGCCTGACCACAATACCAGTGACAGGTTCTTCTTCCTTGCGTTCGTCCGCGTCGCACAGCACCTACCGACGCCCTTGTCGCCCCTTCAACTTCGCCGACCATCCCTCTCTGAGCTCCCTTGTCTCCAGCATCGACAGTACGCGCCCGACGCCATCTTCTCCTTCCCTTCGTCCACTATCACCCTAGATAAGTCCCCTTCATCCTCTACATTCTTCTTCCCTCTTTATTTCCCTAAATCGACTACTATCGCACTCCACCACCATCATCTCCTCTACCTCCAGCCACCACCTCCGGCGAGACCGCTCCACCACCACAGACCATCCTACCCCTTGCCGACAAGTCCATCAGCATCCCCTCACTCCACTCAACATTTCCCCTTACTCATACCACCACTCCACTCACCCAGACACACCCCCGAGCACACCCACACATACGCACACAGTGTGCCCTAGGCACGCTCACACAGGCATTCCCACGCTACGCCAACCACCGCAGCACACTTGCCATGCCTCGGTGAAGCTTCCTGAGTGATCTGACATGGCCGTGAGGCCGTCGTGGTGATTTTAGGTACAGGCATCCTCTGTCATTGGCGCAGAGCTTGAAGCAAGCTTGAAGCAAGCTCTAGGTTTCTCCAGCTCCAAGTTTCTATCCCAGGTTGTGCGGAACACTCTCGTGCATGAGTCTAGGCGCTCAATTCCAGTCAAAGGCCGTAGCAGTTGAGCCAATTGGAGGATCACCTCTGCTGCGGGTTCGCGAGAAGTAGGGCGCGTGTTTAGTCTCACATCAGCAGCTACAAAGCGAGTGAAGCTGCATAAGTTGAATTCTTGGCAGTAGCTTATCACCTCTGAATCACGGGGTGAGGTCCCTCTCACCCGACCGACCCAGCCTTGTCCGCGCTCACGCCCCACGGACCTGGCCTTGACCCGACTCGACTGCACTCCTCGCCCACCACCACATGTCGGTGGGCCTGGTCCCAAGTACATACCCGACCCGATTACCTGATAACGTGTGGCTCTGGGAGAGCGGAACCTAAGAGAGAAAAGAGAGGAGAGTGCACGCGAGTAGGGGGTAGGTTTTGCTGCAGGCTAAAGAGGAGGAGAAGCAAAGCTGAAGAAGAAGGAGAAGCTAAGGAGCTAAAGAAGCTAAGCATCAAAGCAAGGTAAAGGAAGAAAGAAGGCAACCGGTAGAGAAAGAAAAAGAAAGGAGCAGAAGTAGAAGAAGGAAGAAAGAAGAAGAGAAGGCAGAAGTCAGGGAAAGAGAAGAAAAGCCAAAGAAGAAGAAGAAGAAGGGAGGAGAAGACAGAGAAAGCTAAGGAAAGAAAGACAGAAAGAAAAGAAAGCTCGCCAAGACAAAATAAGAAGAAGAGAAGAAATCAGAGAAAGAAGAAATCAGAAGGACCATAGTTTAAGACATCTGATTTACAAATCAAATGTCCAATTTTTAATTCATATTCATATACATTGAGTCCTTGAGTATTTTGTGATCTACATTGCCAATTACTCCTATATTTTTGCACTGTGACATTGATATTATTGCATCTTCTAAATTCTGAATTGTGATCTTGATTTCTAAACACTAATTTACTCCATGTGTTCGATCTCGGACTTTAAATTCGAGTAATAAAATTGTATTTGTTTTGAACGCTCTTTTGGCTATATTACAACGCGATATTCTTAAACATCGATCCAGCACTCTCAAAACATTTTGGCACACCTATCAAATCATGGCATGTTAGCTATTGATTTAGTGCAAATCAAGGAGTGCATCAGTAATTAGAAGTAGCATGCCAACTGCCCTATCGATGGACCTAGTTTCCATATCAGGGAACACAGTGCTCAAAGTCACTAAACTTTCCATAGCCAAATTTTTTAGTAAAACAAGGGTCGACACTATCTATCATTAGAATTGATAATTGAATAAAACCTAAACTTGAGTTGAGAAAATTCCTAAACCTAACCAAAGTTCTCTACTAACAACAATGTCGTAAACGGTATTAACTTCTACAAGCCTTGGTCTTAAACCAAAAAGATAAAGGCTCAATCCATATCGAACACTTTGGTCTCAACTAGGTAAAGCGTTAGCCCTCAATTGAGCACCCTAATCTCAACCAAGCAAATCCTCAACCCATATCGAACACTGAAATGACCCGTTGCCTTTTTAATCGGATAAGACGTCTGGAGTTTCAATCAAACGTCTATCCAGACATCTGGACACAGGCCTGGACGTCTGAAAGTGGGAATTTTCGTGCGTTCCTTTACGCTCTGCGCGTGGGCGGCGCGCAGCGCTTCTTTCTCTCCTCCACACCCCTCACCCCAAAACCCTAATCCCCTCCTATTTAAGCACCCTCTTCCCCTCACCCACGCCACTCTCCACCAACCACCACCACCTCCAGTTGACCTCCCTGTGCAGCCACAACGAGGGAGAATGAGAGCGACGAGAGAGAGGGTGAGCAAGGGAGAACGAGAGGGAGAAAGGGAGAGAGAGAGGAAGGAAGAGCGTGAGAGAGGATGACTAAGGTCGGTGGACCTTCGGGAGCACGGCAGAGCTCGCGCAGCCGGCGATGGGCACACACACGAGGAGGAGGAGCTCGGGGAGGCGGCCTCCCGGCCCTTTGCAGTTGCTGAAGCTGCTACGGTGCCTTACGGACGGCGCTGCTAGGAGAGCAGCATCGTGGAGGAGATTCTGGTACTGGAAAAGTTCCAGTATCAAACGTCTAGATCATCGACCAGACGTCTGGAGAGGCACTAGGATGTCTGGAGCTGAAGCCGAACGATTGAAATCATAATATCACGCAAGGTACGTGTTTCCTACGCTACTTTCCTCCATACAGATCGTAGCACAAGAAATGTTGGACTGAGAATGGGTCTGCGGCTTTCGTACGCAGGTGAAGGGAGTTGAAAAGGCATGTGGTACGCTTTTCCAAGCACTTTTGGACGTCAGATCACGTCGCCAGACGTTCGAAGGTACTTCCAGATGACAAGAGGCTTTCTCCTACGTCTGGAGCTACCCTCAGACGGTCGTGGAGGGATCCGGACGTCTAAGGATACCGCAGGAGACATGAGGTAAGATCTGATGTCTTTAAGACGTCTGGGACTAGTCTCAGACGTCTAATTTTGGACAATAACCATGTTTTTGGCCCGTTTAAAGCCCAAACGGAATCGGATTTCCGCAAACGAAGTATCGTTGCTTTCCACTCGAGTTTCTCTACGTGTTCGTGTTGAGTACCTACTGTTTTGAGCTCATTTGATGTAAATTAGTTGCTAGTACAGGTTACCAGCCAGTGACGTGTTCGAGGCCCACAGAGAGGACGAGATCTGCGGTACAGGCCCCCATTCCTCCCGTGATACTCGGTAGAGTGGTTTAATTCATTTGTTAAGATGTGAATAAAGAATATGCTTGCTTAGATTAAATTGATTGAAACTCTAGGATGTGGAATGAATCCTAAGGTAGAAATGTATGAGCCTGATGCTGAGCTACTCTATTTACTTGAGATGTATGTTAAATTACGAGCTGCCTGTATGTGAATGAGAAATTGAACTGTGAAACCACAAGTTGCATGTATATGATTGAGAATTGAATTGTGAAAACACAAGCTGCCTGTATATGGATGAGGAACGAGTTATGAAACATGAGATCTAAATATGGATAAATGAGATGAATATGAGCATGAACCCTACAGGGAATTAGGAGTAGAACTCCTATGTATGAAAGGAATCTGGAATATAGATGAGAAGTGAGCTAGCCCTTGTGTACACAATACCAAGGAGAGCAACTATCCCTTTGTAACGACCCGATTCCCAAATCCTTACGAGACACGAGAATCAAATCGACTCGACTAATCCCAAGACCTAATCGTCCAACGAGGAAGTAACCAAAAGAGCAGTAAAATAAACCACATTCAGCATGAATATAACTAGCAGTAACAAAATATAGCAGTAAGAAAAGGAAATACTACAGTACACACCACCACAACAGAAGGGAAATAAACATGTGCATAATATAAGGTTTCGCTAAAGAAAGTACAGGGAGTAACAAAGAAAACTACTCTCTATAGTGGAAGAAAAGTACAGAAAGTACTATAGGTAAACCTACTGGGCCCTACTAGGCCCAGCGTCCTCTGCAGCCGCTGACCCCGGCTGCTCAACACCTGGTCCTGAAAAGTAACGAGTGTAACACGTCGGCGAAATGCTGAGTAGAGTGGCAACTAAAAGCTAAAGAAGCAGTAGAGTGTACAGTAGTTGTTATATTTTTACGTCATTATTTACGTCTTTCTATTATTTCACTATTGATTTATTTCTTAGATCCTTCTCTTGATCTTGAATGTTCCTAATGGGAACGATCTTGATTGCAGTATTTTCCGAAAAGCAGAAGTAACACGTGGTGCTCTCCTGGCCGGGAGAGTCCCCCGTGGTGGTCCTACCCTCAGTCAACCACCCCAAGGTCGCTGACAGACGTAACGGTGACTACGACACGCACGATAAACGCACGGGTAGCTACCCCGCACTGGCACGTGGTTAGTCGTTTCCGTTAACGGGTGCGCCCAAAGCACAGCACGGAACCAGTATAGGGCAGAGCCCTCTCAGTAACAGGGGTCCAACCCCTCCACAGTAACCAAACAGGGATCTTGCCCCTCCACAGTCCGCGCACCCTCGCCTGACTACCCTGGTTTGCCCAGTGGGCCTAACAAGTCGGTGTAGGAGGGCCAGCAGAACCCCGGGACCCGTGGGGTAGCTAGTACTCTCCCCACACTAGTAGCTCTCCTCGGTACTGTGTACACGAGGGCCAGAAGTCGGTACAAAGTGGCCAGACCTAACCCCGGGTCCCTGGGGCTGCTAGCTTCGCTCAACACTAAATAGGGGGACAGTCGCTTTCCTTGGTACTCCGTACTCAAGGGCTAGCTCACTTCCCCAATTCTATTCCATTCCCTTTCCAGGAGTTCTACTCCTAATTCCCCGTAGGGTTCAAGCTCTTTTAACTCAGCCAATTTAGGTTTCACCGTTCCAGCTTTACGTTCATACAACCCATGTTCTCAATCATACGTATTCATTCATAACAGGCAGCTGTTAACCAATTTACAGGCAGTTATCATTTCCTTTCCACTTTTCCAAGACTGTAATATTTATATGTTCCACTAGTTTTCCAGTTATAGGATTCATGCCATACCCTAGGATCTATCATTCAATCTAGTTTTCCAGTCCTAGGATTCATGCAATACCCTAGGAACTATCATTCAATCTACTTTCTCAGTCCTAGGGTTCATGCAAAGCCCTAGACTCTATTAATTGTTCCACAATTGTAACAAATTTTGTTAAGTAAATTAAAAAGCCACTCTACCAGCGAAAAAGGGAGTACTGGGGGCGTGGTCGGCAATCCCGCGCGCCTCCGCAACCCCCAAGACTGCAACGGAATGGGGTCCTAACACAAGGATCAATCACAAGGAGTTTCTCAGAACGGTATACAATTACTGTAAACGGGTAGAGGAATTTATTCTGGAAAGAACGCAACTCGAAACGCGGAAAACGAACTCCAAACGGGCCCTAAACGGGTCAAAAATGACGAAACTGTCCAAAATCAGACGTCTGAAACATCTTTCAGACGTCTTAAAAGGTGGGTAAGGTCGTACCTCAGTTCTGCGCAGTCCTACAGACTTCCAGAAGCCCGCTAGAATGTCTGGCCTTGGTTTCCAGACGTCCGATTGTCACCCCGGACATCTAGAGGTCCTCTCCGTCGTCTGGCACTGCAGCCAGACGTCTGATTCACATGGGATGGCGAGCCCTCGCACCCTCCCGAGCAGGACCTGCGCACACATACACCTGCTCTCAGCACGACGAAATGCAGAAGAAAATGCGGCGGACAGCTGCATGGCCGTACACGCGCAAAAGGAGAAGGTAAGAAATATCTTACTTGTCAGACGTCTGGACCGTCCTTCAGACGTCTTCGGCGTCGTCTAGACGTAAGTCTAGACATCTGATTCTGGAAAATTTTCCAGAACCAGAACCCGACTCGCTCTCCGCCTGCGACGCACGGCTGCGCCGTGCCCCGTCTGCCTATTGCCCGAGCTGCAGCAGCCCCTCCGCGACACCCCACGCCCGCCGCTCCCCCACCGGCCGGCTCTAGCTGCCCCGGCAAGCTCGAACCCTCACGGTCGAGCTTCTTCCTTCCGCTCGCAACCCTCCTTCCCATACGCTCGCTGCGGCCGCTGCTACCGCCGCACACTCGCTCGCTCGCTCGCGCTCTCGCTGGCAAGGAGAAGGAGAAGAGAAAGGCGGAGGAGATGAGGGTGAGTGAGAGGGTGAGGGTTTATATAAGGCAGTGCGGGGAGAGAGAGAAGAGAGACGTCGCATCTGCAAGAAGAGAGAGGAAAAAGAAGACGAAGGCGGCAAGTGCAGTCTGCGCACGCGTGCGCGCAGACGCAACCGGGTACGCCGAAAAAAATTTATTACTAGACATCTGGGCCACTTCCCAGACGTCTTAAAAATCCTTCTGATGCCACGTTCGTAACAATATAACAAACTCAAAGGAAGTTTCATCCCCGAAACTTGCGCTAACTAGGGTGTGGGAAAGAACAACATATATAGACATAACAAACTCAAAGAGAACCGAAGCCGATCCGAAAAGACGTACCTGCGAAGAGCTCCGGGTACCTCTCCCGCATCGCCGCCTCAGGCTCCCAGGTAGCCTCCTCGTACCGCTGGCTCCTCCACAAAACCTTCACCAGGGGTACTTGCTTTCGTCTCAGACTGCGGATGGCTCTGTCAAGAATCTGCACTGGCCGCTCGGGGTAGGTCAGGTCGTTGCTCACCTCGACGCTCTCGTGACTCAAGACGTGACTGGGATCGGCGACGTACTTCCTGAGGTTGGACACGTGGAACACGTCGTGCATGCCAAAAAACTGAGGAGGGAGGGCAAGTCTGTAAGCAACGGGTCCAACCTGCTCCAGAACCTCAAAGGGCCCCACGAATCTCGACGCGAGCTTCCCTCTCACCCCAAATCGCTGCAGGCCCTTCATGGGCGAAACACGAAGGAAGACATGGTCCCCAACCTCAAACTGCACCTCTCTGCCAACTGTGCTGGTCCCACAGTGACTCGGATCGGCAAGAATCGTGCCATCTTCATCAGTCTATCCACAATTTCCCAGATTGTGTCGTGTCCTCGCTGGGTAACAGGTAAGCCCACCACCAAGTCCTTGGTGATGCTCTCCCACTTCCACTCTGGCACTAGAAGCAACTGTAGCGGCCCTGCAGTCCTCTGATGCTCGGCTTTCACCTGCTGGCACACTAAAATCTGCTGTACGAATTCACCCACAGTGCCCCCGTAACTCTAGGGGTCGCCAACTGCCCATCTCCTCCAAAAGGCTCCAACTTTGCACCTGTAAGCTGGCCAAGTGTGCGGGCACCTTCCGGCTCAAGGCGTCAGCCACCACATTGGCCTTTCCCGAGATGTAGGAAATGCTGCAGTCATAGTCCTTCAGGAGCTCCCACCAACGTCACTGTCTCATGTTGAGCTCCCTCTGGTCAAAAAGGTATCTGAGGCTCTTGTGATATGTAAAAATCTCGAAGGTCTCACCATACAAGTAGTGCCTCCAGGTCTTCAGCGCGAAGACAACAGCTGCTAACTCCAAGTCGTGGGTAGGGTAGGTATGCTCATGGGGCTTCAGTTGCCGCGAAGCGTAAGCGACAACGTGACCCCTCTGTATGAGCACACCCCCTAACCCCTGCAAGGAGGCGTCCGTGTACACAACGAACCCGCCACTACTGTCAGGGATGGTGAGCACGGGAGCCGAAGTCAGCCTCTCCTTCAGCTCCTGAAAACACGCCTCACAGGCATCTGTCCAAGTGAAGGGCACGTCCTTCTGGGTCAACTGTGTCATAGGATGCGCAATCGATGAAAAACCCCTGATGAACCGTCTGTAGTAGCCTGCCAGTCCCAGGAAACTGCGAATCTCAGTGACTATAAGCGGTCTCTCCCACCTGAGCACTGTCTCAACCTTGGCTGGGTCCACTGCCAAGCCGTCTCCAGAGATCACATGGCCTAAGAAGGTCACCTCCCTCAACCAGAACTCGCACTTGCTGTATTTAGCGTACAGCCTACGCCGTCTCAGTGTGTCCAGAACCACCCGCAAGTGCTGTCCATGCTGTGTCTAATCTCGAGAATAGATGAGTATATCATCAATGAATACCACCACGAACTGTTCAAGTGCGGTCTAAACACCCGGTTCATCAGGTCCATGAAAGCAGTGGGGGCATTGGTCAGCCCAAATGGCATGACCAAAAACTCGTAGTGTCCGGACCGGGTGCGGAAGGCTGTCTTGGAGACGTCTGCCTCCCTGATCCTCAACTGGTGGTATCCCGACCTCAAGTCAATCTTGGAGAATACCGTGGCACCTCACAGTTGGTCAAACAAGTCGTCGATCCTCGGCAACGAATATCTGTTCTTGATGGTGACCTTATTCAGCTGTCGGTAATCCACACAAAGGCGTAGGGTACCATCCTTCTTCTTCACAAACAGTATCGGAGCTCCCCAGGGAGACGCATTGGGTCTCACAAAGCCCTTCTCCAAAAGATCCTGCAACTGAGACTTGAGCTCTCGCAGCTCAAGCGGTGCCATCCTGTATGGTGTGGTGGAGATGGTGCTGGTCCCTGGTACTAGTGAGATCTCAAACTCTATCTCACGCTCCGGCGGTAGTCCTGGTAACTCGTCTGGGAACACGTCAGGGTACTCTCTGACCATCGAGATGCTCTGGAAGTCTGCCACAGGGCTGGGCTCTGCCACCACACAAGCTAGGAAGCCCTCACACTCCCGGCTCAAAAGTCTCGCCACCTGAAGTGCCGAAATGCACCTGAAGCTTCCGTCCACTGGCTGACCGTGAAACTCAAAAGAAGGCAACTCCGGTATGGAGAAGATGATCTTCCTCTCAAAGCAGTCCACCAAAGCATGGTAAGCGGAAAGCCAGTCCATCCCTAGAATTATGCCAAAGTCCTCCATCCGTATCATAATCAGGTCAGCAGGAAGGCTATGTCCCCCAATACTGACCTCGCAACCCGTGTACCCTCCTCAGCTACAGACAGTTGACCACCTAGATTTCTAATTACCACTAATTCCCTAATGGTGTGCTATCGGACTCCATATTAGCAACAACTCATGTGGCAAGATGGTACATCGTACCGGAATGCAGGAATTTCATACTCCAAAAAGACCAAACCATGTAACCATACCTGTCATCGTATGGACTGAAGCTATGATGTCTCCGTGAGTCACAACGTTACGACACTCCTCGATACTGGGGGTGGACAAAACAGGTAAGCCCGGGGTGGAGCTAGTGACAACAGGCCAGTATCCTCCTCGTGGCGGCTGTCCTCCCTCAGGTACCCCGAACCCACGACCACTCGACTGGCCCTCAGTGCTCGAAGCGGTGAGCGTCTGCTGTGCTCAAGCCCTAGACGGCCAGTCCCTCCTGAAATGGCCCGGCTGGCCACACTGGTAGCAGAGGGAAACTCGATGCCTCCTCTCGATGGGTCCCAGCTGTCGACTGGGCGGGGGTCCGATGCTAGCAACTGGCCCCTGTCGAGGGCCCCCAGAGGCCACTGATGGCCCTGCAAAACATGACGGCTCTCCTGCGAGCACCACGCTCCTCCATTGATCTCTCCTAACTCGCCTAGTGTGACAGCGGAAATCTCGTTCCACGACCAACTCCCCTATCGTACGCTCGGAAGGGAGATGAGGGGGCGGCGAAGTGGGTGAAAGCTGAAATTCTTCTCGAACCACCTCTCGAATCAGATGGACGAGGTTCGAAGACAGTATGCTCAGGAGAAGAGGAGTGGTAGTATGTACTCCAAGGTCGACACATCTATCCCTCGGGCCTCGACCTCGGCCACGCCCGCGGCCCACCCTCCTAGTTCCACGACGAGGCATCTCCTGCAATGGAGACACGAAAACAAAATGGAAAAACGTCAATATGTAACAATATCTAACGAAGAAGTCTAAGAGCTTATGCCAAAAGAAACGTTGTGGTGGCTACTCTAGTTGCAAACACGTGAATTGGTTATTTTCCAGTCAGTTGGTTCACTTCTCGGGACAACCTTACTCTGATACCATCTTGTCACGACCCGATTCCCGAATCCTTACGAGACACGAGAATCGAACCGACTCGACTAATCCCAAGACCAAGTCGTCCAACGAGGAAGTAACCAAAAGAGCAGTAAAATAAACCACATTCAGCATGAATATAACTAGCAGTAACAAAATACAGCAGTAAGAAAAAGAAATACTATAGTATACACCACCACAACAAAAGGGAAATAAACATGTGCATAACATAAGGTTTCGCTAAAGAAAGTACAGGGAGTAACAAAGAAAACTACTCACTACAGTGGAAGAAAAGTACAGAAAGTACTACAGGTAAACCTACTGGACCTTACTAGGCCCAGCGCCCTCTGCAGCCGCTGACCCCAGCTGCTCAACACCTGGTCCTGAAAAGTAACGAGTGTAACACGTCAGCGAAACGATGAGTAGAGTGGCAACTAAAAGCTAAAGAAGCAGTAGAGTGTACAGTAGCTGTTATATTTTTACGTCATTATTTACGTCTTTCTATTATTTCACTAATGATTTATTTCTCAGATCCTTCTCTTGATCTTAAATGTTCCTCGTGGGAACGATCTTGATTGCAGTCTTTTCCGAAAAGTAGAAGTAACACGTGGTGCTCTCCTGGCTGGGAGAGTCCCCCGTGGTGGTCCTACCCTCAGTCAACCACCCCAAGGTAGCTGACAGACGTAACGGTGACTACGACACGCGCGATAAACGCACGGGTAGCTACCCCGCACTGGCACGTGGTCAGTCGTTTCCGTTAACGGGTGCGCCCAAAGCACAGCACGGAACCAGTATAGGGCAGAGCCCTCTCAGTAACAGGGGTCCAACCCCTCCACAGTAACCAAACAGGGATCTTGCCCCTCCACAGTCCGCGCACCCTCGCCTGACTACCCTGGTTTGCCCAGTGGGCCTAACAAGTCGGTGTAGGAGGGCCAGCAGAACCCCGGGGCCCGTGGGGTAGCTAGTACTCTCCCTACACTAGTAGCTCTCCTCGGTACTGTGTACACGAGGGCCAGAAGTCGGTACAAAGTGGCCAGACCTAACCCCGGGTCCCTGGGGCTGCTAGCTTCGCTCTACACTAAACAGGTGGACAGTCACTTTCCTTGGTACTCCGTACTCAAGGGCCAGCTCACTTCCCCAATTCTATTCCATTCCCTTTCCAGGAGTTCTACTTCTAATTCCCCGTAGGGTTCAAGCTCTTTTAACTCAGCCAATTTAGGTTTCACCGTTCCAACTTTACATTCATACAACCCATGTTCTCAATCATACGTATTCATTCATAACAGGTAGTTGTTAACCGATTTACAGGCAGTTATCATTTACTTTCCACTTTTCCAAGACTGCAATATTTATATGTTCCACTAGTTTTCCAGTCCTAGGATTCATGCCATACCCTAGGATCTATCATTCAATCTAGTTTTCCAGTCCTAGGATTCATGCAATACCTTAGGATCTATCATTCAATCTAGTTTCTCAGTCCTAGGGTTCATGCAAAGCCCTAGACTCTATTAATTGTTCCACAATTGTAACAAATTTTGTTAAGTAAATTAAAAAGCCACTCTACCAGCGAAAACAAGAGTACTGGGGGAGTGGTCGACAATCCCGCGTGCCTCCGCAACTCCCAAGACTGCAACGGAACGGGATCCTAACACAAGGAGTTTCTCATAACGATATACAATTACTGTAAACAGGTAGAGGAATTTATTCTGGAAAGAACGCAACTCGAAACGCGGAAAACAGACTCCGAACGGGCCCTAAACGGGTCAAAAACGACGAAACTGTCCAAAATCAGACGTCTGGAACCTCTTCCAGACGTCTTAAAAGGTGGGTCAGGTTGTACCTCAGTTCTGCGCAATCCTTCGGACGTCCAAAAGCCCGCTGGAACGTCTGGCCTTGGTTTCCAAACGTCCGATTGTCACCCCGGACGTCTAGAGGTCCTCTCCGTCGTCTGGCACTGCGGCCAGACGTCTGATTCGCATGGGATGGCGAGCCCTCGCACCCTCCCGAGCAGGACCTGCGCACACATACACCTGCTCTCAGCACGACGAAATGCAGAAGAAAATGCGGCGGACAGCTGCATGGCCGTACACGCGCAAAAGGAGAAGGTAAGAAATATCTTACTTGTCAGACGTCTGAACCGTCCTTCAGATGTCTTCGGCGTCGTCTGGACGTAAGTCCAGAAGTCTGATTCTGGAAAATTTTCCAGAACCAGAACCCGACTCACTCTCTGCCCACGACGCACGGCCGCGCCACGTCCCGTCCGCCTGCTGCCCGAGCTGCAGTAGCCCCTCCGCGACACCCCACGCCCGCCGCTACGCCGCCGGCTGGCTCTAGCTGCCCCGGCAAGCTCGAACCCTCGCGGTCGAGCTTCTTCCTTCCGCTCGCAACCCTCCTTCCCGCACGCTCGCCGCGGCCGCTGCTGCCGCCGCTCACTCGCTCGCTCACGCTCTCGCTGGCAGGGAGAAGGAAAAGAGAAAGGCGGAGGAGATGAGGGTGAGGGAGAGGGCGAGGGTTTATATAAGGCAGCACGGGGAGAGAGAGAAGAGAGACGGTGCGTCTGCAGGAAGAGAGAGGAAAAAGAAGACGAAGGCGGCGGGTGCAGTCTGCGCGCGGGTGCGTGCAGACGCAATCGGGTACGTCGAAAAAAATTTATTACCAGACGTCTGGAAAGGGTTCCAGACGTCTGGACAGATATCTGGGCCACTTCCCAGACGTCTTAAAAATCCGTCTGATGCCACGTTCATAACACCCTTTTAGTGTAGAGTGGAGCTAGCTGCCCTTGGGTTGAGACCCAGGGTTAGGATTGGCTACTCTACACTGACTCCTGTTGGCCCTCGCGTATGTGGTATTGAGGCGTGCTACTAGTGTAGGGAAGGAGCTAGCCACCCCATGGGGCCCGGGGCTAAGCTAGCCACCCTACACCGACTTTGTTAGGCCCGCTAGGCAAACCGGGGTAGTCGGACGAGGGTATGCAGATTATGGAGGGGCAAGACCCTTATTCTGAGAGGGAAAGGCCCTATACTATTCCGTGTTGTACCTTAGGCGTACCTGCTAGTGGAAACGACTGACCGCGTGCTAGTGTGGGGTAACTACCCATGCACTTATCACGCATGCCGTAGTCACCGTTACGTCGCGACAGTGACCTCGGGGTGGTTGACTGAGTGTAGGACTACCGCGGGAGACTCTCCCGGCCAGAAGAGCACCACATGTACCTTCTACTCCACAGAAAAGACTGCAATCAAGATCGTTACCACGAGAAACAAGCAAGATCAAGAAATACTTGGATACTTTGTGAAATAGGTGAACCAGAAATACATAGATGAGATAAATAGAAATGAGAATAAAACATGCTTACTTGTTTTTACTTTACTTGCACGTAAATAATGTAAACACAACTCTATTCAGCATTCATTGACTATGTCTTTTCGTAACCCTGTTCAGGACCAGGAGTTGAGCAGCCCGAGTTTCCGGCTGCAAAGGGTGTTGGGCCTAGCCGAGCCCAGTCGTAGTCGTTTCTTTCCAGCTCTTTCATTTTTCTGCTGTTGTAGTGAGTAATGGATGTATATTTTATTGTTCCTGTTACTTTCTGTTTCCTTTCCGCTGTTGTTGTTGTGGTGGCATGTACTATTTTAAGATAGTTGCTCTACTTTCCTTTATGAATATGGTTTATTTCCTGCTTTTAGTTATTTCTCGTTGGACGACTAAGTCTTGGGATTAGTCGATGTAAGCCAGTTCAGATCCAGTAAGGATCCGGGAACCAGGTCATAACAAACACCTAACCATTATCTGAAAGGAAAAGGTAGGAAGTAAGCATCGATTGCCAACCTAAGATTCCATCCACCAACAACAAAATGACTAGGCCTTAAGCCTTAATTCATTTTTATGCACTATTTGAAGGAGTCTCTGGTCAAGTGATCCTTCCTAGTATAGCTCAAAGTCTCTAAAAGTCCCCTTAACACAAGGTTTGGGGTGATTAGGAAACAAGTCTCTTCCAAGAGAAAACGTTTAGGGTCATTAGGAGCCAAGGTCTCCAATTTTGGAGTGGTAAGTCTCACCCTAAGAGATAAAAGCCTTGAACTCATTGGACAAATCTCTAATACTAGGCAAAGAACTCACATCCTACACAGTACTTCACCATTGTGGGATGTAAAGGGAAAATGATACCTTCGACCAAACCAACATCAATTTAGAGTTGGTTCAAACCCATTAATCCTTGTGGAGCATTTGGACACTAATTACAAGACGTCACCAAGTTCAGATGACGGAGGGTTTAGACAACGAGGGTTTAGTCACTTATTACTCCAATGATCGATGGGAAAGATAAGGCACCATTAGAAGAAAGAGAGCGCTCTCTTCTTGTCAGAAAGATTACATGAATAACTATGGTAATCCGTGGCAAGAGATCATAATTGTGGCTCTGACAACCTATCTTAGAAGGCCAACTGCCATGACAACTTTAGGGAAAATCCAAGGCTTATTTCTTGTCCATGGTAAGTTGAGGGATGGGCATTTAATTGAATCTTGGAGTATTCTTGATCCGATCATTTGCATTCAATTAGTTTGTTACCTACCAACTAGTTAACCAAGAGATATATATCTTTTCCAAGACGGAACGCCTATTCTTAAGGGCACGAACTCAATAATAAATTTATATGTTCTTGTGCGGCTGTGAATTCCTCCATCTTGATTGTGACTTGAATTAGGTTGGGACGCCCATATTGGTAGTAGATCCCCAGCCACAGGCTCTCCTTGGTACCTGTCAAACACGGAATTCTAAGGTAGGACAGATAACCTTCTTTAGCGGACTGACTCTGGATAAAGGAATCTGTCTAAAATACTGATGTTACTATGGATTTTTCATTTTATGGTTGTTGGATATTATGACTTGACATATTGTGCTTGGGGATTTTGATACTGGAAATAAATTACAGTTCAATTATATAAACATCAGGCATCCCTAAATAGAAAAATCTCGATACATAATAGGACCCCCATGAGAGAGCGCTATTCCTCTTCCCCCACCCCACCCCCAGCGTAGTAGGAATCTGATAGTTATCCTTTTTTTTTTTGTTTATGACATATGGGTTCCAAATATAAGAAGCTTTTGGGAACATGGAGATTGACATATTTATGATCATCAGACATGTGCAAAACATATTGTGGTTTATGATTCAACAAGCTCTTTTAAGCAAAGTTCATTCAATGAATCAAATCGCAATACTATATTGTTCTTACAGAATGTATCTTCATAAGGTTTATCAATTAAGAGTGTTTGTTTGATTATAATTATACATCTATAGATGAAGTTATGTATCTGTACAAAATGGCAGCGTATTTTTGTTGCTAGTAGTCAAATTTAACGTAAACTCTCACATCAATGCTTAAGTAAGTATTCTCCATCTGTTAAGACCTACTCGCTTGACAGATAGTCATATAACCATGAATGGTTTGGTTTTGTCATGAGACTGTGAAGGCTATTAATCACCAATATCCCTGGGGAACTTGGTAGAGTTATCTTTAATTACATTTTTTAATTAAACAGACTTAATGATGCCCATTTTGACGCCTATTATATGCTTAATAATCCACTTGTATCTTAGAGTTCTTTTAGACGAGAGATAAAATACTATAAGAATATGCTAAGTAGAGAGAAGTATATTTTATTTGGGTGATAGAATAAATCTAAGGTTAAGTGATGATATATAATTATTGATGTATTGATGTAATATTAATGAGTATTTTTTTTAATATTAAAAATAAAAGTGAAGATTATTTTGATTTGATGGGATCAACCTTTCCTAAAATTCCAACAAAAATTTGAAAGAGAAATACCCCTCTACCAACACCACCTCCAAATGGGCCGTAGAGTTACTTGCACGTAATTAATTATATATGAAAGTTGATGAATATGTACTTTTTTAAAAATTCTAAAAGCAGTATTATTGATTCAAGTACAAAATGACATTTTACGAAGATGCATGACATTTGTGATTAGAAGTGCCAAGAAAATTAATTAAGGATAGCTGAGAGACCCCATATGCAAGCAGATAAGGTAATGAAGGATTGGAATCTATTATGGAGCGTTAAAGCACCACATAGTGCAATACCTTTAACTTTTATAATTTCCCGTCAAGATTATTAATCCATTCATTGCACAGTCGACATATATATCCAAAATGTTGGATTCGTAAAGATGTGGAAATTGCAGTATATTACGTACTTTGGTAGCAAATGCATAGCCCAATGGATTACGAAAGTGCATCGAATTAGATCTGGGTGTTTCGATTCCTTGTCTTCCCATGATAAACACAATGGATCTTGTTCGATCGAGTCAGATTAAAAACCAACTTTATTTCAAGATATTCAAATTTAATATATATCTATTTAACTGGCATCGTCCTCGATGGGGTAACAGTTGATAGTGCAACAGGAGAAACAAGAGAACGGATAAGATCGATTTGATGCAAGATTAATGCAATAGTAATAAAAATATAATTGATCCAATTAATTAAACGTTATAAGTGATATATGTATATTATCTTACCATCCTGCCATAATGCCTGCAGGGGCGGCCCCTCCCGATTGTTGCTGGGGTGCTGGTGGCTGTTGCACGTACAATGGTGGTGAATAGCCCTGTGGTGGATATCCAGCAGGAGGAGGGTATCCAGCTTGAGAGGGATAACCCTCTGACGGATACCCTAATCCAGATCACATGTACATTAATTAATTTGGTCAAAACAATAAGAACAAGATCCGATACATATATAACCATGCATAAGTAAGAGCAAATAGTTAAAAATCTAGCTAGGACATAATTAATTAATGTTAATCACCCTGGGGAGGTGGAACGCCAATAGGAGGTTTCTGCTGGTCGTAGTAACTCATGATTGTAGCTTGTAGCTATGGCTGGATATGTGGCAGAAAGATGATCCATAGCACCCTTTGTATGAGATTTAAAGGTGGTGTGTGTGGGAAGGTGATGATCGACGGATTTGATCTTCGTATTTCGTTGCTATCTAATACGGTTGGAGTATGGCCCACTGCCGATAAGAGAATTTTATAAGATAAGAGTTTTTCTTTTTCTTTTTCCTTCACGAAAAGGCTTTGGAATAGTATAAATGGCGTCCTTGGATTATTGTTCAAACTTCAGATTTAGTCACAAGGTGTTGGAAAAATAATCTAATAATCTATTTGGGTTTAGGTTGATGACAAAAGGCACACCTCAAAGTGGTGGTACTGAAGCTAGGGAACAGTAATCTCCAATCTTAATTTATAATCTTTAGTTTCTAATGCATGTGGCACTATGTTCTGATGTGTATATACATGTATCAAGGCATTGGATTGATGCGCTCGTAGCTTCCTTGATGATATAGGAAGGGTTAGTGTAAGATCACTTTTTTTTATGTGATTGCCATGTCTTTGTTAACTACGGCAATAACAAGTGTATCGGTACATCCTTGGTAGTGGAGCATGTGGGAATAAGATACTCAAGGAAAGTAAGAGATGTTGCTTGGTAAAATAATTGGTATTGAACATTGCAGCCGTTTGTTGCCTACACAACCAAATGACATGATTGGTTTCAAAGTTCAACATATACTTGAGTCAAGGAAGGACCTTAAAGAACGATATTTGCGGACAGATTCTTTTCAAAAAAAAAAGGGTTCAATTTAATAGTGAATTAAGAATTGGGTTGTAACGTGGAACTTAGTCAGAGAATTATGTACTAATTATTTCAATTTTTTTTTATTAATCCCTAGTTCTACATAGTGCAGGTAAAGACTTTGTTGTTATTATTGTATCATCTCTAGCTCAACTTTAAAGCTAACAAGGTTCTTTCTTTTTTGTTACTTATGACCTAGACCTCATGGGATATAATCCCATGGCAAATTGGAGGGGAAATAACTCGTACGCATGCATGTTCCTGGGTAAGGCAAGTGTGAGGATCAAACGAGAGTCCCTTGCCTTAGAGGTCAGAGTCCCAACCGTTCAAGCATGACCTAACAGGAAGCTAACAAGCTTTTTATGTTCTAACTTAGGAGAGACTTGAATTGTAACATTATATAACTGAACTATATGCTAAATAGGTACTAGTACTAGTAGACCAATACTGGTGTTACATATATTGAGTATCGGTACTGGTGAGCCAATACCAATATCCTCAACATAGAGGTTCAGATCCTATATCTAAAGGAGTACTGATACTAATACCAAGTACTAATACTTATGACTTACAGTTTGAGATTTGAGTTCAATCATACTCTTATCCAATACTCGCGGTGTACTGATACTAATGACCAGTACTGGTGTTGGTACTAGAGCACCGCGATCGTTTCTTTTGATGATAACAAAACACGTGTCATTTAACATTTGCACTTGGAGTCTTAGATTTCAGGCAAATTGCAAATGGAGACGTGATTAGACGGAGTTCGAGCTCGCATCCAGGACAAATTGGAGGAGCTTGATGGAGAACAGAGGAGATTCACGATGAGCGATAGATTGAAGATGGAAGGACAAGAAGAATAGGATAGAATTTTATTTATTTCTTTTATGTACTTTTGTCTTTATTTCCTTGCTCTCTTTGTTCCTTAGAACATCATGTTAAAGAGCCTCAAAGTACCCTAACAGTAGTCCTAGGAACACTTGTACAACCCTACGATACTTAGGTTTTCTGTAGAGAACTTAGAAAACCAATATAGGGTTCAAATAGCCTTTTCAGATGTCTAATTTGAAAATCAGACGTCTGATAATGAGTTTTAAGACGTCTGACTATTCACTCAGACGTCCGATAACATTTAGGCTAGACTTTTTTAGTTCTGTCTGATGAAATCAAACGTCCAAACCTTAGTCCAAACGTCTTAGAAGACGTCTGATGATTTTGCCAGACGTCCAATTAGTGGACCGTTGGCTGGCTTAACAAACACTGAAGGATATGACTGTTAGAGCCTTATCAGACGTCCGTAAGCGTTTCCAGACGTCTGATACATGACCGTTTTGCCTTGGCTAACCCGAAAATCTCTTCTCAGAGATTTTTTAGCCGTTGCACTCTCTTGGAAATCCATTCCCGCAGAAAAGTAGGTTTTCAGACGTCCAAACATAGTTCCAGACGTCCTGTATGTCGTCTGATGGACTTGCACTAGAACCCTGTTTAGATCTGATTCAAGTCAGGAAGAAACCCACCTAAAATCAGACGTCTGACTTTGTTCCCAGACATCTTAAACTGGTTTTCCAGACATCTAATGCCAGGATCAGACGTCTGATAACCCTGTCAATGCAATGATTGATCCTGATTTCGCCTGATTCTCTTGGGCTTTGCACCCAACGGCTATGGAAGCTTTCCAAAGCCTTCTTAAGACCTCTATAAATAGAGAAGAACCTCTTGCACACCAACATACACCTAGACACACCAAGAACAAGCATTTCCACTCTTTTGTGTCCAAGAGAAGCCCTTGCTCTCCAAGCTCAAGTTCTTCATCTAGAGAGTATCAAGCCTTTGCGCTCTCCCACCGTAGTTCACGAGAGCGACGTTGCGCCATCGCGTGACTCACGCACCCGCGTCATCGATTTGACGCACTTCCATCAAAGGAGAGTTTCCTAATTCCTATAGAAGCTAGGTTTAAATCTTTGTTGGCTCTATAGGATTGTTGTTATTTATCTTTGTTACTTTGGTTGGGTATTCACTTTGTGAATTCTCGTCTCCTTCGTGAGACAAAATCCTTCTCGTGAAGAGAAAGGGTTTGAGGTATGCTACCCTTGTATAAAGTAGCATGGTTGTAATTGAGGTTGAATCACCTTCGTTTAAGTGATTCGTTTAGTGAATTTAATCAACTTGGTTGATCGGAAAATCCTAACTTGAGAGGGTTAGGTGGTAGCTTTCACCCGATTTGGGTTTCCACCTTAAAATAATTGTGTACATTGTATGATTGAATCTTTTGTGAGATTATTTATATTCTATTCCATAATTTATTACGTCACCCCCTCCTAGTAGGGAAACAACAACTGGTACCCACGACATATTATACCTTTTCCAGAACCCCACTTATCTCAATGAGTGCCGGTATGACAAGTACCAATACTTGTTGAGTATTGTCCTCAATTCGTAGCCTATATATATCGATACTAGTTATTAGTACCAGTATTAGTGAGATACAGATTTTAGGTCTCTGAAACTATGAACCAAATATGTAACTCATAAGTATCGGTACTAATGGTAGGTACCGATACTATTGAGCTACAATCTTAATACTTAAATTCTAAAACCGCAATAATAACACACATGTATCGATACTAATAAGTAATGCCGATACTTGTAACAGTTACGAAATGATTTCTGGGATTTTTTTAAGAAGGTGAAACAACTATCTAAACCTAGTTTATGCATTATCATAGGATAAACTAAACAATCTATTTCAAGAAAAAAAAATGAACAGACATATAAAAGGTTATTGGTAGAGAAACAAAACAGATATATTAACATACATATGTATCTATGTGGAGTAACATGTTGCAAGATGTATAAATATGATAGCATATCCATGATGATAGTGAAATACATTACCTATACTCATGATTGTCAAAATTATCAGTGACAGTGACTTGATCTTCCAAGAGTTCCTTTGGATCAATAAGAGAGGTTTAACCTTGACACCAAGAAGAAGACTCTTCTTCCAGCCATCCACACCCTTTTCCTCTCTTCTCTCTAGGTCACGATGGGGGTCCCTCTCGAGAGAAAAATCCAAGGCCTCTTGGGGACCATAACTCAATATAATCCTGCAATTATTCTCATTAATTTCAAATGATTATTTGCATTTCCACCCATCAAAGAAATTTTAATCACAAACAAGATCTTTGCACTTTTTTTTAAATACCATAGTAACCATTTTGCATTTTATGCCCATATCCAAGATTTAACCTCAGTTGATCACTTTAAATCATGTACATTTACAATGACAATCCAAAATTTTTATGTTATATATATATATATATATAATCTAACATTTTATTCATTTAAGATTTACAAAATGGTGACACCTTTTCCAGTAAATATGCCATTAAAATGAGTAGGTGTCTTAATTTTAATAAGCTATAGAATTTGAAAAATGTTGACATTTTGTATTAGAAAACAAAATAGCCGTCAATACTGCACCTTCGCAGCCAGTTGTATTTCGCGGGTAGTGTGTGTGTATATATATATATAGAGTCAACGTCACCGGCTGGATATTGATCACCTGAATAAATCTTTAATTCATATAAAATTAAAAAAAGGTGAAAATCTTGGTCAATTGGGACATTGGAAAGCGTAGATTTCATAATTTTAATATAACATGGAGGCACTTTCCATGGAATTGCCCTCGATTCCGACAATCAAGATATTAAACCATCTAATAAGTCGGGAAATTAATAAATCATGAAAACGAGAAAATAGACGAGATGGCATAAGGAATCAGAAGAGTTCGATAATTGATAGCAAACATTAATGTAGTAATTTCCAGGAATATGAATCCATAGCTTGATCATTGAAATGAGCCTGTCTTTTTTGGAAGTTGTCGATATATGTTATATTAGATACGAGTTTAAGGCATGATCAAAATGTTTATTAACCAATAATTTAGGTACATGGAGAGAAGAGGGAGCGTCTTTCCCTTTCCTCTTTTCTTCCCTCCTACTCCTCTCTTGTGCTTGCTGCCTTTTCCGACCCCTTCCCTCTCTAGGGTTTTTGTGCCCCTCTTCTCCAGTGAGTCCTCTCTTCCTCCCTCCTTTTGGAGGGGAGCCAAGAGGTTCCTCCCCATGACTGCTCCTCTTCGCTAGGGGTGGCGGGTGCAGGCTGTGGAGATGTGGTTTTCGGTGGTTTTTCTTTCTCTCGATCCTTGCTATGACGCTTTCAGCTTTTTGGTTTCGTTTGTTTGTTTTGTTTCTTTTTGTGGTTCTTTCGCTTGTGTTTTGGTGCGCTCTTTTTGTTTGTGTAGTTTTTTGTGGGTTGAGATGTGTTGTCGGGATATGGTTCCTCCTTCGGAGCCCTCCTTTGTTCCCGATGCAGTCGATCCTTGATCATCGACACCGTTGAGGCCCTCGTTCGCCTCAATGGTGGTCAATCGTCGATCCTCCGAGTCCTTACCGTACGAGGAGCTCTCCTTACTGGTTCGCTTCCGATAAGGCACGATGACCTTCTTTGCACTTCATTTTCTTTCTCGAAAGTTTCGGAGCTTACTAAAGGTCTGGCCTCCTCGGTGGTGATTCGTGCAATGGGTCCTAAACCGGCTTTTCAGACGGTGAGGGATTTTCTTGCTCTCAAAGTTCGTATCTATGATTTCTCAGTGATGACGCTGGACATGAGGCATTGGTTTGTGCGTTGATCATTCTATCTTGATTTCTGCAAGCTTTTCTCGCTTAGTTCAACGATCTTGAACAATACTCGTCTCCAGTTCATTCGTTGGTCTCCTTTTCGCACTAATGCTTTTGCCACTTGGGCTCCAGTCTGGGTGGGGTTCCGAAGCTCAAGCTGCACCTTATTCACCCTAACGCACTGTTGTCGCTTGCCTATCAACTGGGTAATCCAGTTTGTGTGGATCAGAAGATGGTGCAAGGCTTGAGATCGAGGTACCCTCGGGTTTGTATTGATGTTGATCTTCTTGCTGATCGCCCTGAGTTTGTTCGTATCTGCAACGAAGATGTTCTTATCCAACAAAAGGTGGTGTTTGAGCGTGTCCCGCTATGTTGCTCTTATTGCATGAAGCTTGGTCATAGTATGCTTTCTTTCTCTGTGTTTTCCTCTACAGGGATTAAAGGCAAGGTGGTGGATACTTCCCACTTGGATGCCACACAGACTGGTGATTCTGTCTCTAAGGATTTTGAAGCCCCTACTATTCCTTTGGCTACTTCACCCATCTCGTAGGTTATGAATCCCTCCCCTTTACCTCAGGAGGACCTTGGGGGGGTTTCTAATAAGGGTTGTATAATTCCTTCTTATTCTTCGAGGGATCCATGTAATTTGGAAGGTCCTTCAATGGTGAAAAAGAAGAAACGCCATGTGAGGTTGCACACCAAGAAGAAATCTAAACCTCTGCACATTGACGATCTAAAGAAGGAGATGCTGATGATTCCTTCATCAGGGTCCTCGGATCCCCAGCAGGTATACTCTCCTCCCTCTATCTTAGATTCATGTCTTGAGATTCCTGCTTATAATGATGATGTGCTTGCCAAAGTTATGAATGGTTTTCTTGATGATTCCATGCATAAAACCAACGATTTAAGTAGCGATAACAAGAAAGAGATTAATCCCACTTATAAATCGATGATGCTGGTTATGCCTAATATTGCTAAGAACGCTGATTATTACATCGACTATGATAACTGTCGCATTGTTACATCCCCTCTGATGTAAACACATTTACACTACTTAAGATATCTATTTATGCATGTTCTTAAGCATAGGATTGCATTTCATGATATAAATATTGCATAACATGCATCATCTTGCATTTAGAGTAGTTTGAATAAAATGGAGGTTAATTGTCTCCTTTTATGTGCTTGGATAGGGCAAACATTTTATCGGGGCCTCGGATAGAAGATCTAACCGTATGGATGTGATCAGGGCAACGATTGGAGTTCAACGACTCTAAGATCGCCTTAATCAGGCATCCGTAGCATCAAATAGTTACCGGGGAACCCTAGAAGATCAAGGGCCAAGATGGTGTAAATCCGTACTTCAAATGACAAATCCAACCGCACGGATGAATTCGGATCGACAATCACAGAGTCAATCCGACATCCGTAGCACCATCTACAACATCCAGAAGATGGACGGCCAAGATGGTGCCACGTGGTGCCATCTCGGCTGCCCAAACGGCCGCATGCAATCACTAAAGCCTCTGTGTCTGCCCTCTCTCCGCCGTTGGATCTCGATCCAACGACTGTGAACAGCCGCATCACAATTCGCCCGCTTGACCATCCGTGCCCCATAGCGCAGCGGTCGAAGGCACTATCGCGTTCACAAGACGCGGGATCGAGCCGCAGCAAAGGGAAGAAGGGCGCGGGCGAGCGAGCGCGGGCGTGCGTTGGATCCTCATCGGGCGACTCAGATCTTCCAATAGCGGCCACGCGCTATCTCACGCGAGGCGGGAATGCAGCATTGTACGCGCTAGGTGGGCACGCAGCAGCGAGGTCAGGCGCATTCACAGCAGTGAGATCGGACGGCTGTGGATGAAAGAACGTGGACGAGCATTGACAGAGAGAGTAGCTGAGCGGGCGCGCGTGGGGAGCACCCACTACACCCACGTTAGGGCTTTAGTGACAGTTTTATCCGTAACTAAAGACCCCTCATTTATTGTTTTAAAGATGTAATGACCAATTTGCCCCCACTCCTTGCAATTATAAAAGGAGACCCCCTCCACATGAAATTCTCATCCCTTCCTTCTCTTCTCTACCTCTCCAAAGCTCAAGAGAAGCTTGTCCCACACCCGGGATGCTCCTCGCGAGATAAAGTCCAAATTTTCGTCCCCCTTCGGAAGTGGATCCCGCGACAATGACGGTGTGCTGCTCCATTCCCGTTCTTCTACTTCGTCCTCCTTCGTCCTGCTCCGTCCTCCTTCGTCCAGACGTTGTCCCGTCCGGCTTGTCCTCCAAGCAATCATCGAGGAGGATAACTTCTCTCTCCCATTCTTCTTTACAGCTTTTCTAGTGTAGAATTTTCCTGCTTTATAGTGAGCTGATTTCCCGCTTTCTAGTGTAACTTTTATTTGGTTTGATTGTATAAACATTTTGAGATATTGAATGCATGTTCTCTCTCTCTCTCTTCCTTTTAGTCTGATAGCTTCATTGTAATTATATTGTCTCGCTTTTCAAAAATTCTAAAAAATATAATTACGAATATAGATCGATGTAGCCTCCCTGTGTTCAACCCGGAAATCAAATTTTGGTATAAATTTTATTTGTTGAACACGAATTCCTCGCTTTCAAGCTGCAACGACAGGTTTTCCAAAACCAAACACGTTAGCGTAGCAATTCGAGCGTTCAACATTTTAGTGCCGTTGCCAAGGAGGCACCGATTCCCGATCTTCTTTTCGCATTTCTTGCACTTTATTATTTTCTAACTTGCTTTCTCTTGTGTCTATTGTTTTGCAAAGACCTCCATCAAGGAATCAACAAGCGGTAGACTGGAGTAAAGTACAGTTGAAGACAACTATAAGTGCTCCCCATTCTTCCCCCCTCCATAGATTTCATTCACCACATTAAATCCAAATTCCAATTAACCTAGGTGTTTGCATAAATCCTAGGAATAGTTTAGTTGTTTGGATTTCCACTCACATTCATTCCACCCTCATTCATAAAAAATAACAAAAAGATAATCTTGTGGGGTAATTTTCAACAAACACACAACACACACCCACATTCAAGGCACTTAATCAACTTAATTTGTTTCTACTCAACTGGGTTCTGATCTGTGGAACCGGTACACACAAAGTAACACATAACAGAGTAGAAATCATTCTATGTTAACCATTTTTGAGTGCCTAACTTAGTGGTGCAATTGTGGCCAATTGTTTGAGTTGTTTGGGCCGCACCACTCTATTTAAAACCAACTCATCAAGTAGCTCCTCCTTAGGGTTTTCAATCTAGGTATATTCCAGGCACTCCACTTTCTTTCTGATTTTAAAGGAAAATAATTTTCACCCGTGTTTTACAACTTGGTTTTCCTAGAAACTTGTTTGCAATTCACCTAATTTGAAACCCTAAAAGCTACTTAAGTAAGATTTGAACATTAAAATTCACGCATTATAAATAATCTTGCTTGAAAACCCTGGTTGTGCACGCACTTACACAAATCTCAATCAATCATTAAGGGCACAACCCATTTTAAGGGCCCATCACATTCCATAAGCACCACAATCCCAGGCCTTAATAAAATTGAGTAGACGTTGGCCTTAATGTTTGATTCGCTCTTCAAGGCCTAGTCTGAGATTGTTTTTTATTAACCTACTTGTACTGATTAATCTGATGTCTAGCTAGGGGAGTAGCGTCAAACGACCGCGGATGGGGGGTACACTAGGAACCGAAGGCGAAAGCCGAAGGAAGAACCTTCTCCCCAGTCCCTCCTTCTGATTGGTTGGATTAAACAGACGCAAGTAAAGTAAATCATTTACAGTCTTAAGGTAGGTTTTGGGAGTCAGTAGATCCTTAGGCTACCTCACTTAAGGACAGCCTTGTTTTGTTGTGCTGCAGGGTCCTTATCCCCAGTCCTTCCGACCTTCTCCTAGTTTATGCTGGGAAGATGATCATTGAATCCCCGATTGGAAGGACCATTAGAACATTCTAGGAGACGCAAATTGGATTTTGGTCAATTTGATCCCATGTCCGAACAACAGCCTCCTCTGCTTGGAAATCCCAGGAAGAATTTCGAAGGCAGTTGGAACAAATGCAAAGAATGCAGGAATGGTTCCAAAGAATGCAGGACGCTCAGCCCTTGAAGGATTTTTATGATCCTTCAAATTACGAGGAACGTCTCGGCATCTAGATTCCAGCTGGTGACGTAGAAATCAAGCCCTAGGTGTTAAGCCTGATTAAACATTATCATGGGCTTGGCTCCGAAGATCCGTTTCAGCACTTGGAGGACTTGACCACTTTGGTCCAGACCACCAAGGCTCGAAACGTAAACGAGGAGCAAATGATCATGAGGCTCTTCCCCCACTCTCTTAGGGATAAGGCCGCGCATTGGTATAGGACAATAGGAAGACCAATCACAACTTGGAATGAGTTGAAATCGGCCTTTCTGAAGAAATTCTTCCCAGTCGGACGTACCAATGCTGAGACGGGAAATCACTACCTTTACCCAGCAGCCAGGGGAGCAGTTTCATGTGACCTGGGAGCGATTCCAGGACTTATTGCGGAGGTGTCCACACCACGAGGTGCCGAAATGGCAACTCTTGCAGATCTTCTATCATGGGTTGACTGAGCAACTCAGAAATCATGTGGATGCTTCTTGCAGAGGCAATTTCCTCAATAAAGATGCAGATAGTGCACATGATTTATTTGAGGAAATGATTGAGAATTCAATTAATCATGCCTCCATGGATACTTTTAACCGGTCCCAGCAACCCAGATCAAATGTTAATGAAGTCCATGACTCTCATTCATTTGATATAGAATTGATTTGTAATAAACTTGATAAGGTGGACTTGGTTGCTAAAAGAATGGAAGAGTGGATGACTAGCAATTCTATGAATAACTCTCGATCCACTCAATCCCAAAATTCGGGATTCCATTCCTCACGAGCTCCTTCTGGATGGGAATTCGTGAATCAACTTGATGCGGCTCAACCTGTGAGTCAGCATTTTTCGGAGCCCCACGGGTTCCCAACTGGGGCCTTTGATCCCAGTTTTTCTGATCCTTCCCTTTCTTTCTCTCCAACCTCACCTTATGAGGATGTCTGCGCTGTACAAGAGAATGTTATATCCAACCCCTACTCGAATGCCTATAATCCAGGTTGGAGAAACCACCCTAACTTCTCTCGGAAAAATCTGGGGCAACTGACCCAATTTCGACCGGCAATTATGCTCCACAACAACCAATGGGTCAGGGTCAAGTATATACTCAGTTGCCTCCGAATCAGGTCAATCAGCCAGCTTGGAATGCCCGTCAACCTGCAGGGCAGGCTGATTTGAACTGTCAAATGGTAGAGATGCAAGGATCTATGCTCCAACTCATGCAGCAAATGAAAAACTCGCTGGACAACTTGCAATCCGGGCTCATTGCTAACTCCCGTCAACCCGGATCTCTACCATCCCAACCCGTACCCAACCTGCAAAATATTATGAATTCAGGCAATCAAGCCCAAGGGTACAGAAATTAGAGGGACCCACACGCACATGCACAGGTGGTTGAGCAGGGTTCCTCAACTTCTTCTTCTGCAAATCAACAATTCATGGTCAATCAAGCCCCTCCAATCTTTCCTAACCCTCCCCAAGATCCAAATTCTTATGCTTCTGCAAATTCTGTCACTTTGAGGAGTGGTAAGAAGACTCAGGATCCACAACCACACTATTCTGATCTTTTGAATCCTGAAAAACCTAAGGAGGGAGAGGAGAATTCTAGAGGAGAAATCAAGGCTCAGGAACCTGATTCCAAAGATCTGACTCATGTTCCTTTTCCTGAAGCCTTAACCAAATCAAAGAAAAGAAGTCTATTGATAGCAATGAGGAACTTCTGAATTTATTTAAGAATGTTGAGATCAATATCCCTCTCCTTGATGCTATCAAGCACATACCGGCTTACGCAAGATTTTTAAAGGAATTATGTACACAAAAGCGTAGGTCGAGAGAGTCTGTTCCGAGGAAGGTGGTACTCTCCGAGCAGGCTAGTTCTGTTATCCTACACTACCTCCCTCAGAAAAAGAGAGATCCTGGTGCTCCATTGATTTCTTACGTTATCGGAGATTACACATTTGATAGAGCACTTTTGGATCTCAGTGCATCCATCAACCTAATTCCGATTTCTCTCGATGAGAAGTTTGGGTTAGGTAAACTTCGACCAACTTCAGTAATGCTACAATTAGCGGATCGTTCGGTCACAAACCCGTGAGGTGTTATTGAAGATGTTATAGTTAAGGTCAAGAATTTCTATTTTCCTGTAGATTTCCTTGTCCTTGACATAGATGTACCTGATAATCTGAGGAACACGCCCATCATTCTGGGGCATCCGTTCCTGGCTACCGCAAAGGCCAACATTAATTGTGAAAGCGGTAGCAAGGAAACCGCCTTTGGGGACCAACGAATGAAATTGGATATTTTTAAGGCGATCAACAAATTTGAAGATTGTGGATTTATTGAGGAACTTGATGAGGATAATGATAATATTGAAACTTGTTTGACAGTTTCTTCAATCGAAAGTTCCTCTTTGGATGATGAATTTGACCCGCAACCCTCTTTGGTTGACCTGACATCTTCGGAAGAGGTTATTAATTTTGTTCACTCACAACCTCTTCCTCTTGTTGAATCTTCAGCATCTACCCTACCATCAATCATCAACCCACCCCAGCTTGAATTGAAACCATTGCCCGAGAATTTGAAATATCAATTTTTAGGACCTCAGAATATGCTCCCTGTGATTATCAGTGCTAAATTGACAAAGGAGCAAGAGATTAAATTGATCAAGGTCCTAAAAGAACATAAGGAGGCAATTGGTTGGACCATTCATGACCTCAGGGGGATCAAGCTATCTTACTGTAATCATAGAATGTTTTTGGAAGATGGGTCCCGCCCTTCTCACCAGATGCAGAGGAGATTGAATCCAAATATGCGAGAAGTGGTCAAAAAGGAAATCATCAAGTGGCTCGATGCAGGAATTATTTATCCAATCTCTGACAGTCCCTGGGTAAGTCCCGTTCAGATTGTTCCAAAGAAAGCCAGGATTACTGTTGTGACTAATGAGAGAGGAGAATCTGTCACAACTCGTTCAGCTTCCTCTTGGAGAGTTTTTATTAATTACAGGAAGCTGAACACAGCCACTAAAAAGGATCATTTTCCCCTGCCCTTCATTGATCAAATCTTAGAAAAATTAGCCGAGCAGAAGTACTTCTGTTTTCTTGATGGCTACTCGGGATACAACCAAGTTCCTATCCATCCCGAGGATCAGGAAAAAACTACTTTCACCTGTCCCTACAGAACCTTTGCTTTTCGTAGATGCCTTTCGGGTTATGCAATGCACCTGCGACTTTTTAAAGGTGTATGCTAGCCATATTTTCTGACATGGTGGGAGAGTTTATGGAAGTCTTCATGGATGATTTCTCTATTTTCGGAGAATCATTTGACTCTTGTTTGGCTAATTTGGAAATGATTCTTAAGCGATGTATCAAGACACGACTGGTCCTTAGCTGGAAAAAGAGTCATTTCATGACCCAAGAGGGCATCGTTTTGGGTCATGTAATCTCTGAACGGGGAATTGAAGTGGACAAAGCTAAGGTTGATGCTATTGCTAAACTTCCTCCTCCCACATCTGTTAAACAAATTAGATCATTTCTTGGCCATGTGGGATTTTATCAAAGATTCATCAAGGATTTCTCGAAGGTTGCTCGTCCTTTGAGAAATCTTCTTGCCAAAGAAATGCCGTTTGTTTTTGACGAATCATGCCGAAAGGCATTTGATTTCCTGAAAGCGGCAGTCACCTATGCTCCAATTTTGCAACCACCAATTTGGACAGCCCCTTTTGAGATCATGACCGACGCTTCTGATTACGCGGTCGGGGCTGTCCTAGGTCAGAAAATTGATCGAAAGCCCTCTGTCATCTACTACGCTAGTAAAACTCCGGATGAAGCCTAGAGGAATTACACCGTTACTGAAAAGGAATTACTAGCTGTAGTATTTGCTTTGGAAAAATTCAGGGCTTATCTCTTAGGGTCTCATGTTATCATTTATACTAACCACTCGGCCTTGAGACATCTCTTGGCTAAAAAGGATGCTAAACCCCGGCTTATTCATTGGATTCTTCTTCAAGAATTTGTTCTTGAAATCAAGGATAAATCCGGGGTACAAAATGTGGTCGCAAATCATTTTTCGAGACTCATAGGTGATTCTTCTTGTCCGAACATTCCGATTGCTGACACTTTTCCAGACGAAACTATTCTTACAGTTTTAGGTGTTCACACCCCATGGTTTGCTGACATTGTTAACTATTTGGCCGTTGGTCAAATCCCCCAGGATTGGACCAAGCAACAACGGGATAGACTCAAATCTGAGGCCAAATACTTCTTCTGGGAGGACCCTGAACTGTATCGCATCGGCTCTGATCAAATTATTCGCTGATGTATTCCGGAGAATGAATTCAACAGTATACTCGAGTTCTACCATGCATCTGGGTGTGTGTTGATCGCGCTTGATCGGGTTTTAAAGAGAGAATAATGCCACGTTGTAGTATAGCCGAAAAAGCGTTCAAAACAAATAAAGATTTTATTACTCAAAAATCGGAGTATCCGAGGTCGAACACAGGGAGCAATCGGAATTTACTACTAATCTCAAATGTAATTGAACACTCTAATTTACTCAAAACTTTAATTCAAATATGAATGTATGTGGTCAAAAAGTAATTAAGACAAAAGAGTAAAATTGGACATCTGAACACAAGATCAGACGTCTTAAAAGTGTTATTCTTCTTCTTCTGATATTTCTTTCTTTGCAGTCTCTCTTTTGCCTTGCTTCTTTCTCTTCTGTCTTCCCTTCTCACTTTAGATTCTGCTTCGGCCTCTGTTCTTCTTTCTCTGGATTCTATCCTGGCCTCTCTTCTTCTTTTGCGAAGGCTTCTTCTTTCTTGGCTCTGCTGTACTTCTTCTCTGCCTTGCTCAACCTCTTCTTCAGAGTTTCTTCTTCTTCTGCTCCTTCTCCTTCCTGTGACTGAGCTTCTTCTCTTCAGTGCTCGGCCTGCCTGCACACAAGACAGCAAAACCTACCCCCTTCCCTCTACCCGCACGTATCTCTCTCTCTCCAAACCACTCACAAGAAGCTCTCCCAGAGTCGCGGGTTATCGGGTCGGGTAGCGTACCCTGGACCAGGCGTACTGGCGTGTATGGTACGCGAGGTGTGCATGGGTGGTGCCGGGTCGGGTCCACCGGGTCCGCGAGGTGAAACCGCGGACGGGGCGTGTGATGGGGTGGGGACCTCACCCCAGTGCTTTCGGAGGCGAAGAGAGAATAACACAAAATCAATTTAAACCATACCTGCGCCTCGTAGATTACCGATGTGGGACTATTAGTCCCGCCCTTCTCTCATGCGCGCCCGCAAAACGCTCTTCTTCGATTGCCAAAGCTGCGAACTTCGTTGCGTTCTTTGCTGGACCAGATGTCTTCGCATTGCTTCCCCGAGTGAGCTGCACCTGAAACCTGGCTGTCCTAAAGCCTGGAGCTGCTTCGAGTCACCATCAATGGCGGCAGGGGCGTGAAAACTGTCAGATACAAAACGAGCCTCTCGGCTTAATCAAATCACCGGGGGACCTTCGCCGTGGCACGGCAAAGGTGGTGCAAGGTGCAGCAAGTCGTGGGGCGGCCTAGGCGTGCGTGCCTAGGTCGCCCTGTGACCGGAGATGTGGGTGTGTTCGGGGGAGCGTTGAGTGGGTGTAGAGCGGCAGTGGGTGGGCGGAGGATGTTCAGCGTGCTGAGGCAGAGCTCTGGGTCGGTCGGCGAGTCGTGTGGAAGTGTGGAGCGACGGGGGCGACTCACCGGAGGTTGGCCGGAGGGATGGAAGATGACGATGGTCAGGCGTGGTCGAGGGGTAATCAGATGAAATGCAGTGGGGAAAAGAAAGAGGGGAAGATAGGGAGTAATTCTAACCTAATTGCAGGGACGAAGGGGACGGAGAGGCGGGCAGCAGTACCTGCTGTCGCCGGAGAAGAAGATGCCCAGTGGAGGGAGGATGGCGGCGACGACGGGTCTGAGGCAGCATGCGCGGGTATTGCGCGACGCGGAGGAGAATCAGGAAGAAGTCTCTGCCACTGGTTTTGTGGCAGAGCGAAGAGGAAAGGAAAGAAAGCTCGTCGGAGCTCACTGGGTACCCTGGCCGGGAAGGAAGAGACGAATCTGAGGTGAAACCCAGGCCAGGTCGAGCTGAAATTGAGCGGCCGGGTTTGGGGGTTCTTTTATAGACACAGGCCATGTGTTTAGAGCTTGGAGGGCACGTATCTGTCTCCGACGGCTCGCCAGAGAAGGAAAGTGGGTAGATACCCACATCTCTCGTGCGTTCGCATGAGAGATTGGGTTCACACTAGGGATCAAGACTGGCCTCAGATGGAAGGGAATTCCTCAGAGAATCTCCCATCCATTTCTGGGAGGGGATCTCGGAGGAATCAGAGAGTATTCCCTCTCTAATCCTCACCGGAGCAAGATTCTGCCCCAATAATGGTGGAAGGACCTAATTGCAAAGGTAGCGAGGAAGTCAGGGGGCTCTCTGCGATGATTTTCAAAAGATAGGGACTAAATTGTGATTTGGGTGTACTGAATTGCAAAGTAGGTCAAGATGACCTCCCCTTAGGTCCAAATTTTGGTACAAACCTAATTTTGACCTAAGGAATACAATAGTGAAGTTTGATTTTAGGTTTGACCACGTTTGACTAAACATTTTGCATAAAAACCTAAATTAGGTCAATTAATGAGCTAGGACCCTAATCTAGGTCAAACTGGGTTCACAAGGCCAAATTGAGTGTTCTAAACCCTAGGGGATATTTTTACATGATTTTTAGAGGGTTTACTTGATTTTTATCCTGACCGAAACCTTGTTGATTTAAGCGGGTCTGTTTTAGGGTTACCAAATGTCATTTAATTCCTAGATTGCACATGAACCCATTTCTGATTGATTCAACCCACTTTTTATTTCATTTAGACCATTTGACCTATGTTTTGTCTCTGAGAAATCCCATTTATATACTGCAATGGTAAAATTACAGTTTTAACCTTTATCTCATGTTTTCTTCCCAGAATACTTATTCCTTCATTTAGGCCTTCTACTAGGTTATGTAGGAGCTTTTATTCTCTTTATTAGGTCAAAATGAGATAGTTATGACTCATGATGAGGCTCTCATCAGTGGACATTTCTCCGGGAAAAAGACGGCTGCAAAAATCTTGTAATCTGGCTTCTATTGGCCGTCTTTATTCAAGGATGCCCAGGATTTCTCAAGGTCATGTTCTCGATGTCAGGCACTCGGGAGCATAACTAAGAGAGACATGATGCCCCTAAACCCTATTCTTCCTATTGAAATTTTTGATGTTTGGGGCATCGATTTCATGGGACCCTTTATCCCTTCATTTGGACATCAATACATTCTTGTTGCTCTTGATTATGTGTCCAATTGGATTGAGGCGATTCCCACCCGAACCAATGACCACAAAGTGGTCATCAATTTTGTCAAGAAAAATATCTTCAGTAGGTTCGGGATTCCGAGGGCTATCATCAGTGATGGTGGCACTCATTTTACTAATGCCCAATTCCAGAATTTATTGGCCAAATACGGGGTTAATCATCGAATTTCCACACCTTACCATCCCCAGACAAATGGACAAGCCGAGATCTCCAATCGAGAGATCAAGAACATTCTGCAAAAAACGGTTAGGCCTGGTCGCAAGGATTGGACTCAAAAGCTTGAGGATGCTCTTTGGGCCTACCATACGGCGTATAAAACGCCCATCGGCATGTTTCCATTCTGTTTGGTGTATGGAAAGGCGTGTCATCTACCCGTAGAGATTGAACACAGGGCATTCTGGGTAATCAAACAATGCAATTTAGATCTAAATCTAGCTGGGTAGACCAGGAAACTCCAACTATCTGAGTTGGAGGAGCTTAGAAATGATGCTTATGAGAATGCCAAGATCTACAAGGCTCGGACCAAAGCTCTACATGATCAATTGATTTCCCGCAAGAGCTTTGAGCCAAACCAGAAGGTCTGGTTATTTGATTCTAAACTTAAGCTCTTTCCTGGCAAACTTAGATCTAAATGGAATGGCCCATTCATAATTAATCAGATTTTTCCAAATGGTGCCATTCAAATTTCTGACCCAAAGACAGGTAACACCTTTAAAGTCAATGGTCAACGTCTGAAGCCTGTTGTTGACCGTATTCTTCCAGAACCCGTCTCAGACTCTGTTGCTCTAGCCATTCTGTGACTTCTTTGGTTGGACTTTGCTTAGCTGATGGCATTAAACTCAGCAGTTGTACATATGACACAAGGCTGATACGAGCTTCATATTCAGGTGACATCTTTCATATTCTACCCTTTCTTTCATGTCTCTTTTTCAATGAGGACATTGCATCAGCTAGGCATGGGGGGTGGATTTATTTTTAATCATTTTGTCAGCTTTGTGAAATTCATGTAAATTGTTTATAAAAAAAAAATCAAAATTACGAAGGATTAGTTGGACATTAGGACTTTTCAATCCTAAGAAATTTTACATTAGGATCTGAACACTGACCCTTCAGGTCTTTGGACTTAATTAGCCCTTGTAGCCACTAAAATGTGGATTTTTCTTTCGAGTCCTCGCCATCTTAATTCTATCGTAATTGGAATAAATAAGTTTGGGTGATAAGTACACGACTTATCAACCCACCCTCTGATTTGAGGGAATTTCTGAGTTTTAAGCATCTACACACTTTCTTTGCACTGACTCGTTGTTCGGCGATTCTAACGGAAATTGGGTAGCTAATGAACCTTCTAGGGTGATATGGCTGGCAAGTTATCGTGGGTAACAGCCCATAGGTAGGTTATCCAGAGCCCAGTCACTGGACCTTTCTCTTTTCCCTACCCTTAGGTAAATCTTAGACCAGGGAAGCCACCTACTTAAAAAAAAAAAAAAAAGAGAAAAAAATCAAAAAGAAAAGGAGAAAAGCAAAAAAAAGAAATAAGCCACACTTCGCCGCACGAGTATAGCTGGCAAGTTGTCAGTGGTAACAGCTCATCGACTGGTTGTCCAGAACCTAGCTCAGTGAATGCACTAAAAAAAATTTCCAAAACACTTAGGAAGAAGCGGAGAAGTAGAATAAACCGGGGAGATATACACTGGATTCACCCTTGTGTTGACCCCGTAAAAAAAATAAAAGTAGGGAGAAAGCTACTGGTTGTAAAGATACACCTTTAGGCAGAATTCTTTTTAGGTCACCTAGAAGCGTAGAAATCCGAAGTCTATTTTAATTGCCGGTCAACGAGTCTATCACAATCATAATAAGATGCTTAAAACTTAGGGTTCTCATCAAATATTAGGTGAGTTGAATGGCCATAGAAAGCCACTCTTAAACCCTAAAATTTGAAAATCCAAAAAAATTTGAAAAGAGTAAAAAGAGAAAAAGAAATTTTTCTTTAAATAAGGCGAGGGTCTGAGGTGGTCTGCATTATGCAAATACTCGGACACTATTGTGTCTTTGAAAGTTCAGTTCCTAAGCAGACAATTTCTTAATGATTGAAAATAACTTAGGCCCAAATAATCCAACCTAATTCTTTTATAAATAGCATATAGTTTTTGCTAGGGACTAGCAAAAGATAGGCATGGGGGTATGATGTAAACACATTTACACTACTTAAGATGTCTATTTATGCATGTTCTTAAGCATAGGATTGCATTTCATGATATAAATATTGCATAACATGCATCATCTTGCATTTAGAGTAGTTTGAATAAAATGGAGGTTAATTGTCTCCTTTTATGTGCTTGGATAGGGCAAACATTTTATCGGAGCCTCGGATCGAAGATTCAACCGTATGGATGTGATCAGGGCGACAATTGGAGTTCAACTACTCTAAGATCGCCCTAATCAGGCATCCGTAGCATCAGATAGTGATCGGGGAACCCTAGAAGATCAAGGGCCAGGATGGTGTAAATCCATACTTCAAATGACAAATCCAATCGCACGGATGAATTCGGATCGACAATCGTAGCCTAACGACGCAAAAATCGAGTCAATCCGACATCCGTAGCACCATCTACAACATCCAGAAGATGGACGGCCAAGATGGCACCACGTGGCACCATCTCGGCTGCCCAAACGGCCTCATGAAATCACTGAAGCCTCCGTGTCCGCCCTCTCTCCGCCGTTGGATCTCAATCCAATGGCTGTGAACAGTCGCATCACAATTCGCTCGCTTGACCATCCACGCCCCGTAGCACAACGGTCGAAGGCACTATCACGTTCAGAAGACGCGGGATCGAGCCGCAGCGAAGGGAAGAAGGGCGCGGGCGAGTGAGAGCGGGCGTGCGTTGGAGCGTCATCGGGCGGCTCAGATCTTCCAATAGCGGCCACGCGCTATCTCACGCGAGGTGGGAACGTAGCATTGTACGTGCTGGGCGGGCACGTAGCAGCGAGGTCAGGCGCATTTACAGCCATCCGATCTCATGATCGGACGGCTGTGGATGAAAGAACGTGGGCGGGCGTTGACAGAGAGAGCAGCTGAGCGGGCGTGCGTGGGGATCACCCACTACACCCACGTTGGGGCTTTAGTGACGGTTTTATCCGTCAGTAAAGACCCCTCATTTATTGTTTTAAAGATGTAATGACTAATTTGCCCCCACTCCTTGCAACCACAAAAGGAGACCCCCTCCACATGAAATTCTCATCCCTTCCTTCTCTTCTCTACCTCTCCAAAGGTCAAGAGAAGCTTGTCCCACACCCAGGATGCTCCTCGCTAGATAAAGTCCAAATTTTCGTCCCCCTTCGGAAGTGGATCCCGCGACGACGACGGTGTGCTGCTCCGTTCCCGTTCTTCTGCTTCATCCTCCTTCATCCTGCTCCGTCCTCCTTCGTCCAGACATTGTCCCGTCCGGCTCGTCCTCCAAGCAATAGTCGAGGAGGATAACTTCTCTCTCCCATTCTTCTTTACAGCTTTTCTAGTGTAGAATTTTCCTGCTTTATAGTATAGCTGATTTCCCATTTTCTAGTGTAACTTTTATTTGGTTTGATTGTATAAACATTTTGAGATATTGAATGCATGTTCTCTTTCTCTCTCTCTCTCTTCCTTTTAGTCTGATAGCTTCATTGTAATTATATTGTCTCGCTGTTCAAAAATTCTAAAAAAATATAATTGCGAATATAGATCGACGTAGCCTCCCTGTGTTCGACCCGAAAATCAAATTTCAGTATAAATTTTATTTGTTGAACACGAATTCTTCGCTTTCAAGTTGCAACGACAGGTTTTCCAAAACCAAACACGTTAGCGTAGCAATTCGAGCGTTCAACAGTCTCGCAACAATGTTTTGCCTAAATTGGTTAGAGATTTACCCCTTGTTCCTCAAGATTCTTTTGTTAACTCCGGTATTAACTCTACTCAAGGAAAATTGACCGTTGATTCGTATTTGCATTTGAAAAATCGGATTAAACAACCGGCTAAAGCGATGAAATGCAAGAATAAGGATGGTATCACCTCTTGGAGTATTTACCTTCCCTTTCCTACGTCGACTCCTACTGATCCTGATCCGACCCCTCCTTTAATTATGGAAATTGACAATAATGAGGGAATCTTCTAGTGAGCAATGATGAACCCTTGATCCCTTTTAGATTTGAGATTGTTTCTCAAGGATCTCATGACTACCTTGCAATTGATTTCTCTCCTTCTCAAGTTGACGCATACGAGGCACACTCTACTTCTAGGTTTAGAGGAGCCCTTGGAGGTGACTCCTTGAGGGGAAATGGAAGGATGACTCGCAGTCGCAGTAAATTGCTTTCCAAGATTCGTTCTTAATGAAGGGCATTTTTTGGAATTGTCAGGGAGCTCTTAACCTGCCCACTTTGAATTGCATTAAATTTATTATTCAAGAACACTCTATGGACATCATGTTCCTCTTTGAACCTTTCACTAGTATGTCTTTGGCTACAACTTTCATGGATATGATTGGTTTTCACCAAATGCACATTAACACTGAGGCTCCTAACATTTGGTGTTTTTCGAAGGATCCTATTGTGATCACCTTTCTTCATGTCATGCCCCAATCTATTTCTATCAAGTGTGCCGTTCATAGTTCCACTTGTGTCATTTCTGGGGTTTATGCGTCCTGCATTGTTGATTCCCGTTTGGCCCTCTGGTCCCACCTCTCTAACTTACACTCTTCCATTTTCGACCCTTGCATCATTGGGAGCGATCTTAATTGCATTCTTCGTGCCTCTCAGAAGAGTGGGGCCTTACCTTTCCATGAGTCTCAAGCTGCTGCTTTTCGTCATTGGAAAGATTCCCTTCATCTTTTAGAGCTTCCTTTGGAAAGTAATCAATTCTCGTGGTGTAATGGTAGGAAACACAATTTGAGGATTTATCAAATGTTGGATTGTATCTTTGTCCCTTTGCCTTGTATGACTTTATCCCCAGAGGCTAATTATCTTTCCAGATGCAACTCTGACCACGCATCCATGTTGTTCTCTTTATGTCCTCAAAAGCCTTTTAGACCTAGTCCGTTCAGGTTCTAAATATGTGGTTTAAAGATCTTGCCTTTAGGGACTTGGTTTGTAGGGTTTGGAATCGGCCTATGCTCTAAACTTGCCAGTCTCAAAAGGGCCCTTCAATCTTGGAATAGGTGATTTTTTGCTAATATCCAATCTATAGTCAAGGATCTAGAGAAATTCCATGATGATTGTGAAGCTAGGCTGACATCCCAATGGGATGTTCAAACCTTCTCTAAGCTCTCGGATGTCCACATCCAACTAGAAGATGCCCTCGCCAAGTATTATGATTTACTTGCTCCAAAAGCCAAGATTAACTGGTTGCATCAAGGGGAAGGGAACAATTCATTCTTTTTCACTACCATTAAGAAGAGGTTTGCTAAGTGCAATCGCAATTCCCTCTCTTCTTATATTGGTAATAACTCTTGGGATTTGGCGGCCTCTCACTACAACAAAATATAGATTTAACAACATTTCACCTTGCAACAAATAAAGTATATGTCGCTAATAGTATCCTTTAGCAACATGTCCAAATAATTCGTCGCTAACAAGAAATGATAGCTAACAAATTTTTTTAGCAATAAATTTATGTCTTAAAAGTCATGCATTAACAACATAACTATACCATTTTCCATTATATAAATATGTTCATTAACAAATGCTTTTAGCATTAAATTTTATTCATTGTGTTTTTATGAGTTAGGGACATATTCATTTATTTGTCATTACATTGGTGAATATAAACTTCAGTATTATTACAATTTAGCAAGAGATGTATTAATAGCCTTCATAGTATATGTTAGTCAAGAAAGTTACAATTAATTAATGCATCAAAATATAATTTAAAATGTACATTCACAAAAATATTTCTTTTTTCTGACATAATATGTGATTTTCAAAATCATGTCATAATATTTTTTTTAAATAGTAAAAGATAATTATAAATAAAAAGAATTTGAAGTAAACATTTGAACGCCAATTATTTTAAAGCATCTGATGATCCTTTAACCCCCCTCCTCCAAATGCATCTTGTGACTCCATCATGAAAACTCACACCTATGTTGCCCCACCTCCATGAAACCCACGCCCACCTTATAGTAAACCTGCTGTCCCCATGCAAACCCCCTTCAAATCCCCTTGCGACCATCAATCCCTTCCCCCTCAATCTCCACCCCCTTCAAATCCCCTCGTGACCCACCATCCTTTTCCAACCCCTTCCCCCACAATCTCCCCTTCACCATCGACCTCACCACCCTCGGTGCATCAACTCCCCTTCCCCCATGACCTTGCAACCCTTGTGCTGCCTCCTACCCCTAAAACCCTCAAGTGCCCACCCACATCCCCATCCTCACCGTTGATTACCCTCATTCTCAATCTCGACCCGTTCATCTCCTTACCCTCATCGTCGACCTCGCAAGCCCATCCATCCTCACAAGCCTACCTGTTGCCAACCTCAGCCCATAAGGTAGGTCAGCCTACCTAGGTTTTACCCCCGTGCCTTGCAAATTTGAATCTGTTGTCTTATGTTATATGATAATTTTTCGTGATTCGTGTAGGATAGCGTTTCTGATCATGTTCCATTCTTTAATTCATTCTCTGTTTGTTGTGGTTTCATCATCTGATGTGGTGTGTGTTGTGGAGTTACGTTGGAGCTATTTGAAGTTGGGATGTAAAAGATTGGAAAGTTATGGATTTTGGAGGGATGTTTTTGGCTATTTTGGTGGTGGTAGTTGTCTAACTTTTGTACAAAAAAAATTATGTTTGTTAGATACTAAGACACTTTTTTTTTTTTGAACAATGAATTAGTAGGCTTTCACTTTCTCTTTAATGGAACTGTCAACAAGATCACAAATTTAAGTTACAAACACCATATTTCCAGCAAAATCGCTACAGTAGAATATTTTTTGTCAACTAATATATTTTCAATTTGGCAAAAATAATTGGTGAAAGGTATCTTCTATCCCCCACCATCTGTCATGTAATAGAATAGAAATACAAATTCTGTCTATAGAAATTCTTGAAGGTGGGTGGAATTCTCATCTGTATGAAGGAAACAAATCCTAGAATATATAGTAATGAACACCTAGAATATCCAAAATCTTCCAAGTCACCATTGCAGTTGCCATCATCGAACATGCAAACATGCAATCATTGTAAATGGGTGATGGATACTTCACCCTCTTCCATCACCTCTCCAAGCCATCATGAGATGTAGCTCGACTTATGTTGCTGTGAAATTGACTAGCACTAGGAAGCTGCAAAGAAAAAGAAATAGGCCATGCTCTTATTTAAGAATACTATCTAAAGCGATAAGAATGGTACGACCTTTCATCTTAGCTTCCATATGATTTCCAATATTTCTTTGAATGATGCTTGTGATTACCTTTCTAACAGTGTCTACCATTTGTCTTACACAAGCTGTTGTTCTCCTTAAAGGAAGCCCTCATCTCTTCTTCTGCATCATACTCTTTTTGAATGGTTGGATTAGACAACATAGCATAAACCTCTACATTCATTTTGATCAACCTATTTGAACATGGGCTTATTAACAATGCCTTTGATATTATTTCTGGGGCATTTTTCACATCATTAATGGCTCTTGTTTGTAGGAGTTTAGAAGAACAACAAATGTAATCTTCTACTTGCTGAGATTTTTGTAAGCCATAAGAAGCTTCATTCAAAACTTTTGCATCAATTATTACACTTCCATCCGATTGAAGGAAACTTCTATAAATTTTCATAGCATCCTCAGTTTCTCTAAATACAAGATGACAATTTGCTGCTCTAAGCTGAGCCTCGAAAAAATTGTCTTTAGAGATATCCATCATACAATCATCAAGGGCTTCTGGTATCTTCCCAATTCACATCCATGCTGTTGCATGGTTTCTAAAGCACAACATCGAACCTTGATTGCAGCTTCTAGAACTTTTGTTTGGAGAAACACAATCCAATCCTTGTGTGTAATACTTTTCAACTTTGAAAACATTTCCATAGGTATATACTTTATTTCTCCTTAACCACCATTTTTCATAGGCCTTTTGTTATGCTAGATTTACACCTTTCAACTTTTGGGGCTTCTTTTGCCTAATTAAGTTGTTTCTCCAACTGGCCAAGAGGGCATAGAAAAATGGTGGAATGTCGCTCTCGCGAGTTGAGGTCCTAAGTTCAAGCCTCCCGGATGTCAAAAAAAAAAAAAAAGTTGTTGCTCCAACTTGCTTCCCAAGTCCATTGGAACATGTTCCACTCCACCTTGTGGCTGATCCACCTTCATTGCACTACTTGTCAACGAAAAGAGATCCATAGAAATAAAAGCCACTAGTAGTTTCGATCGAGCCATGCGTTTCGACATTGATGGAAACATGGTCAGGTGTAGGTTTTCCTATTTTTCTACCTTGTTTAGAAGTCTAATGATCTGGCAAACAAGATTAGATAGAAGAAGCTTTATTGTCTGAAACATATCCATACAGGACAAATTCCATGCCTAAAACTACATCATGCAATGTATGAAGTGGTTTGTTAAATATAGAGTTTCCTACATTGTTGGGTTCCTTTTTAAGAGATTGAGCTACATGATCGATCTCTTGGAAAGGAGAAATATCCATGGGTGAATAACTTCCTGTAGAATCTATATATGATTTCTTCACATTAGGGCCATTGCTCTTAGAAGCAGAAAAACTATTACTTGTTTTCTTCTGTGTTGCAAAAGGCAATCTTGGCTTTTGCATCTTTCCTCTGCCTAGCATCTTTAGACAGTTGTCTACTTTTATCAAATGCCAAATTTTGGTTCATCACTGAAAAGATATTCTCCTTTGTGGTACATTCATCTGTAATCAAAATTCAAAATGTGTCACACTGCTTCCTTGTTGAGAACCAAAAGAAGTATCTAAACTGGAGTTAGTAGATGATGAATGCAAGGAAGATTTTTCAAGACCACTTCACACATCGTGATCCAATTTGGTTGAACCTCCACAACTTGCACACAATTTCCATCCCCCTTTGCTTCCTAGAACATGAATTTGCATAAATCATCATTTCTTGTAGTAGAATCAACACGAGTAAATGCCATGTTCTCTTTGCCAAAATTGTCTTTCGTGCCTTTATAATTCAGCTTTGACTCATCAACAATTCCATTCTTGCCAAACCTATCCATTATGTTTGAAAACAAATAGGCATTCTTCCTTTTAACTTTAGGAGGAAGACTACTCTCATTGTTCTCCACACCTTTACTCTAGTCATTTGCAACTAACACGTTCCCAACACCATCTAGAGGTTTTGTGACGAATTCATCCAAACCAACTATCTTATTCGAAGTAGAAGAGGAGCTTCCGAATATCAACACATTTTCCTTTAAATTGTCCTTATAACCTTTAAACGACTGATTTGTCACTCCAATCTCACTTCTCCTACCATCATAGTGATGTGTATACATCTAATTAACCTAAAATGCCTATTTATGCATGTTTCAGTGTCATAGAAGCATTCATCATTATAAATATTGCATGGCATTCATCATCATGCATTTAAGTTAGATTGTATAAATTTTAAGTTAATTCTCCCTTTTTGTGGTCAGGGTATAGGGCAATATTTATCGGGGCCTCGAATTGATGATCTAACCGTACGAATCTGATCAGGCTGACGATCAAAGTTTAACGACTCCAAGATCGCCTCGATCGGACCTTTGTAGCATTAGATGCAGTCTAAGAAAGATCAGAGGTCAAGGGCCAAGGTGGTGTAAATCCGTACCTCAGATGAAAAATCCAACTGCACGGATGGGTTCGGATCAATGATCGCAGCCCAACACCGCGAAAATCGATTCAATCAGACATTCGTGGCATCACCTACTAGCAAAAGAAGTTGGAAGGCCCAGATGGCACCATGTGGCACCATCCTAGCCATCCAAGGCCTCTCACAGGACTCTCTCCTCAACCGCTTGATAAATCTTAGCATCGATCGAAGATTCAACGGCTAAGATTCAATCTCAACTGCGCTTCAAACACTTAAGATTAAACGCTCAAGCGCTCTCGACCGTTGGATCGCCATCCAACGGTCGAGAGCACGTGAGCGTTAAAACCTAAACATGACAAAGTCACGGGCATAGCACGTTGGTCGTGCACCCTCTCAGGCAAAACGCAGCGCGAGTTCGAGTCTCACAAAGTAGCCAAATCCGTTGAAGGTGAGTGCAGGCAAAATTTGCCCATTGGATGGCGATCGGGCAGCGGAGAAGGCAGCTATGTGGCAGCACTGTTGAGCACGGACGTGCACGCACGACTTGACACGCGAACGCATGCCCAATTTGATGCAGGCGCGCGTCATGCTGATGATGAAGAGGCTTAAGAGCGTTTAAGCCATTCGATCTCTCGATCGAACGACTGAGGATGCATGCATGCGATGAGGCATTTCAATAGCTGAAGGCAGAGAGGCGGGGCCGCATGCATGCTTCAACGACGTGGGTCTTTAGTGACGTTTATATCCGTCACTAATGACCCCAACAATTAATGTGTAAAGCCTTAAAAGACCTTTTTGCCCACAATTTCTACAACTATAAAAGGGGACCCCTACCACTCATTTTCTTCATCCCTTTCTCTCTTCTCTCACCCCCTCCAAAGCTCTACGAGCTCGTCCCAAACCCGAGATGCTCCATTAGAGTTAAAAAGATAATTTTTCCATCTTCTCACCTTTGTTTGTGGAGCATCCGGTGGTTGTCCTCACCGCCATTCGGGAAGCGTATCCCGCTGCGACGTCGTCCTGCTCCATCTTCATCCTTCATCCAGCATCTCACCACCCTCATCTGGGTGCCCCATCAACGCGACTTGTCCTCCAAGTAGCCATCGAGGAGGATAACTTCTCTCCCTCTTCTCTTTTTACCGCTTTCTAGATTAGGTTTCCCACTTTCTAATGTAGCAATTAGATGTAATGAACTTGAATCTGTGGTTATGAAATATTTGTTTATTCTCTTCCTATTTTTTCTTTATTTGTATTATTCTTTCTCTGTCTTCTATTATTTAATCTTTAAGTAGAATATCTAGGGTATATTTTATTCGACTAGCTACTCTACTTCGTGACAATAAATTAAACATGGTTGTTGATCAAGCGTTCACCTCCCCGTGTTCAACGTGGAACTAACCAGAGTTTCGGTTAAATTATCTGTTTGATGGATTTTTATGCGACTACAACAACAGGGCTTTCAAACTCAATCTTTTAGCATAGAAATCACGTCCAACACATAGCAATCCTGCATGCTCTTCTTAGTACCAAAAATAAAAACCTCAAGTGTAGCGAAACTCGAGCACTTGTTCCCACCTCTCGTCAACTCCTCCAACATCTCTAAACCATCTTCTCTAATAGAATTCCCTATGCTCAACTTCATTTCCTCGTGAAGCCTAGCATCTGCCTTCTCAAAAAAGGGATAATTTTTCTTCTTCTTGGACCTCGATCTCCAATCACCTGCACCAACGAGTCTTTGCAGGCCACTCCCACCTCACGAACTGAAATATGCTAGATCTTTCAAAGAACATGCATTTTGTGACTGCTATGTCTAAAATGAAATATGTTAAAACCTAACTTAAAATAAGCAAACTTGTCTTGCAACAGGACTTTACTTGCTGATCTGGAATCACAATATCATCTAGTCCAAGCATTGAAAATGGCCGAGCAGTTGAAAACAATAGTTACACCAAGAAGAGTTACTTGACTAATAATGTTTTTCTTGGATTGACACATCATATATCTTATAGTTGTACTTTTCAAAAATAAACTTTTAGAAACTATTTTGTAGATACCTAATGGTATTATGGCATAGTATCCAGCACATTCTTTGTGACAAATGAAAACACAAAATGTATAACAGCAACTGAGAAATGCACTCATAAGCATATAGCAATGGTAAATGATGAAACACTCACTAGTGCAACTCATCATGAAGCATGCATTTTTATGAAGCCATAAAGAACATATGTGCTTTTTTCCAGATAATATGGTAGAATATCTATATTAAAACTAAGACATGCATGAAACAGACCTTGATGGGAGCATTGAAAGATTTTGCAACACTGACCATAATTGGAGTAAAGAACACCTAGAAAATATCATAAAAGAAAAGACCAACTTGCAAACAAAAATAAAATAAAGTTGTAAATAGTGCCAACAAGATAACTTATCTTCTTCATAGCCTTTGTGACATCCTAATTGCATGTACTTGGATGTATTCGAATTGATGCATTAGAACAATAAATTGACAACTTATCTGGTAGTGTTCCTAGTGACCTTCTAATGAAGTTTATCTGAAAATGGTTATTGAACAATTGCAGCAAAGAATATTGGAAGAAAATTTGATCTAACATTCTATGATAACTACTTTAAACAAATCAAAATGACATATAAAATAGTTGTTTCTCAAAAAAGTATATACATAAATAGATTTATAAGTGAGGTAAGAACACACCCAACAAATTATACCTTGGCCTACTGTTGCTCAACCAATGATCGAGAATTATGTGCATTAGGTAACTTTGAAGTCATACTAAATCATTAGGATTCTTGTCTCTAAACTCTTGAAACAAAAGAAAAAGATAGATAACCATCATTTTGATCCATTCCTAAACCCAAATTGATTCAGAAATTTGTAGTGGAAGGATTATTCCTATTTTGTAATATATAATGGTGACTATCAGCCTTTATAGCTATTAAGACCCGTGCTATTAAAGCCCTTTAAGACATATAGGACTTAGGTCAGACGTCTGGTCAGGCATCTGGACACCTTCCCAGACGTCTGGAAATCAAATTTTTCGTGTACGTCCCCACGTCTGCACGCGTGCTGCGTGCAGACAGTACGCAGCCTCATTTTCTTCTCTCCTCTCTCTTCTCACCGATGCAACCCTAAACCCCGCACCTACTTAAACCCCCCTCCTCTCCCTCGTTCACCTCACCTTCAGCCACCCTCCTTCCTCCAGCGAGAGCGATGAGCGGCGAGTAGCGAGGAGCGGGTGTGAGCGGCGAGGGGAAGGGAGGAGAGCACGCGCGGGAGCTCGCGAGGGAGCTCGCCGGAGAGCTCACGGCCAATCGGGCGTGCGCAAGGCAGAGAGGTGCGTCGGGGAGGTCCTCCCCGACACTGCTGCAATTGGAGCAGCAGGCGAGCGGGCGCAGCGCGAGAAGGCAAAAGCAGCTTCTGGTTTTGGGATTTTCCCAGAATCAGACATCTGGATCGACATCCAAACGACGCAGACGATGTCTGGAGGAGGTTCCAGACGGCTGAGAGGTAAATCCCACGACCTACTCTTTCCCTTGAGGATACGGCCATGCAGGCCATCCGCCGAGGCACTGTTTCATGCCATATTGAGGAGATTTGCATCGCACATGCACGATTCGCTGGAGGAAGGCGCGGGACACGCCCTCCCACGCAGTTCAAACATCTTGGAGAGGCACCAGATGGTGGGAAGTGTTTCCATACGTCCAGAGAGGTTGTCGGACATCTGGAACTGGGTCTAGACGGTCCAGCAGAGTTCCTGGACGTCTGAGGAGTGGCGCAAGAGTTGAGGTATGGTTCTGGACTCTTTTAAGATGTCTGGAAGGTGTTCCAGATGTGATATGAATCAAAATTACTGTTTGACCCGTTTAGGATCTGTGTGAGGTTCGATTTCCACAATTAAGATTCAGTTGTTCTCCGTATAAGTTCCTCTACTTGTTGGAATACTTTTTATCCTGTTCTGAGTGGTTTCTTGTGATTGATCCTTGTGATAGGACCTCGTTCCGTTGCGGATTTGGGGTTTGCTGAGGCATGTGGACCTGCCGATCAAGCCCCCATTACTCCTGGGTTTACTGATAGAGTGGCTTCTCCTAGTTTAATTACAAACATGAATGCATATCTAGAATGAATGTTAGATCCTAGGGTATGGCATGAATCCTAAGACTAGAAACACTGGAATAGTTGTATGGAATGTATGAATTACAGTCTTGGCTGAGTAAATAGAATAATAACAATTCCCTGTAAATGGATAACAGCTGCCTGTGAAATGTAAAGTACTATTGTTAGCAACTGTTGCATGTAAATTCCTGTTGTTTACAATTAAATACGAGCTGCCTGTATATGAATTGGAAATGGAAGATTGAATGTTGGAAACACGAGCTACCTGCGAATAAACCTGGAATGTGAATAGTAAAGTTACATGCTACATGTGTAGAACCTAAGAAATGGAAATAGAAATGATGAAACCTAGTATGGCTTGGCCTGAGAAACATGAGCATGAACCCTATGGGGAATTAGGAGTAGAGCTCCTGGAAATAAATGGAATGGAACTGGAAATGTGAATGGGTAAGTGAGTTGGCCCTTGAGTACGGAGTACCAAGGAGAGTGACTGTCCCCCTGCTTAGTGTAGAGCGGAGCTAGCCGCCCTAGGGTTGGGACCCGGGGTTAGGATTGGCTACTTTATACCGAGTTTTTGGCCCTCGCGTACACAGTACCGGGGAGAGTTACTAGTGTAGGGAGAGAGCTAGCCACCCCACGGGACCTGGGGTTCAGCTAGCCGCCTTACACCGACTTGTTAGGCCCACTGAGCAAACCAGGGTAGTCAGGTGAGGGTGAGCGGACTGTGGAGGGGCGAGACCCCTGTTTGGTTCTTAGGGGCTAGACCCCTGTTACTGAGAGGGCTATGCCCTATACTGGTTTCGTGCTGTGCTTTGGGCGCACCAATTAACGGAAATGACTGACCACGTGCCAGTGCGGGGTATCTACCCGTGCGTTTATCACGTGTGCCATAGTAACCGTTACGTCTGTCAGTGACCTTGGGGTGGTTAACTGAGTGTAGGACCACCACAAGGGACTCTCCCGGCCAGGAGAGCACCACGTGCTACTTCTACTCTTCGGAAAAAACTGCAATCAAGATCATTCATACGAGGAACATTCGAGATCAAGAGACCTGATAAATAAACCAAGTGATGAAAGCAAGAATAATTAGTTAAAGAAAGAAAGAAATTGAAAACAATAATTACCTGTCCACCTTTACTGTTTTAGTTATCTTGTTGCCACTCTACTCAGCATTCACTGATGTTTTGTACTCATAACCTTTTTCAGGTCCAGGTGTTGAGCAACCAGAGCCTACGCCTGCAGAGGGTGCTAGGCCCAGTAGAGCCCAATAGTTGTAGCTTTCTATTGTACTCCGTTTCCTGTTATAGTGAGTAGTTGTTACACTTCTATACTCTTTTATTGTGAACTTTATATTCTTGTACCTGTTTAATTTTCTACTGTTGTGGTGGTGTGTACTGTAGTAGTTTACTTCTTTACTGCTGTACTTTTGTTACTGTTAGTTGCTTGCATGGTGAATGTGGTTTATTTCACTGCTTTTTGGTTACGACTGGGTCTTGGGATCAGTCAAGTCGGTCCGGTCTCGTGTCCTGTAGGGATTCGGGAGCCGAGTCATAACAAGATGGTATCAGAGCAAGGTCGTCCCGAGAAGTGAACCAACTAGCTGGAAAATAACCAATTCACGTGCTTGTGACTAGAGTAACCACCACAACGTACCTTTTGACACAGTCCTGAGTGTCCTTTGTTGAATGTCTATTTAATTGACATATTTTCTGTTCTGTGTTCGTGTCTCCTTGCAGGAGATGCCTCGATGTGGGGTCAGCGAGGTGGGTCGCAGACGCGGTCGAGGACGAGGTCGGAGGGGTGGGCGCGTTGAGCCCGATGTTTCAGTAGACCAGCCACTACTTCCGGGTGTTCAGGCCCAGGACCTCACCCAGCTGATACGAGAGATCGTACGAGAGGAGCTCCACCCGCCTTCACGAGCGCCTCTTCCTGGGGCTGCAGAGGGGGAGTCCTCTGTGGGACCGCGAGACAGGCACAACGCTGGACGTGGGGGAGGGGGTGGCCCTCCACCGCCCCCACCTTCCTCTGACACTTCCGAGCATGAGCCCTCCTTACCTGGAGGCGTACCAGTTTCCCCACTTCAGCGCCATTACGAGCTTTTCAGACAGTTCCGAAAGCTGAAGCCCCCCTCCTTCAAAGGGTATGAGGACTCGACCGTGGTGGAGGACTGGCTCGAGCAGATCGAGAAGGTGTTTGACACCCTTCGCCCCCCTGCGGAGTATCGCATGGCCTTTGCCACGTACTAGCTGGAGAGCGCGACACACAGGTGGTGGAGGGCAGTCAAGGGTCAGGAGAGGGCCGAGCCGACTTGGGACCAGTTTGTCACCCTCTTCTACGAGCAGTACTTTCCCCATACGTGGCAAGACCAGAGGAGGCAGGAGTTCCACACTCTCCGCCAGGGGACAATGACTGTGAGCGCGTATCGTACGCGTTTCCTGGAGCTGTCCCGTTTCGCCGCGACAGCTGTGGCTACCAAGGAGGAGCGCCTTTGAAGGTTCACCGAGGGGCTCTGGCCTTCTATTCGGGGGTATGTCAAACCCTTGAAGCTGCCTACGTTCTCGAGGGTGGTGGAGGCAACTATGACATATGAGACCAACCTGTCGACACGTGACACTGACAGCGGACGGAAGAGGCCCTACCAGCCAGACTACTCACAAGGCCGGTGAGAGAGGAGGCACGTGGCGCCCGCAGGAGAGCCGTTACGCTTTGCGGGGCCGTCAGTGGCCTTTGGGGGCCCCTGACAGGGGCCAGCTGCCAGCACCAGACCCCCGCCCAGTCGTCAGCAGGGACCTACTGAGGGCGGGAGTCGAGTTCCCCTTTGCTACCAATGTGGCCAGCCAGGATACATCAGGAGGAACTACCCGTCTAAGGCTGGAGGTCAACAGATGCTCCCCGCACCGAGCACTGAAGGACGAGCAAGAGGTCGAGGTTCCCAGGCCCATGGGGGAGGACAGCAGTCGCGGGGAGGGTACTGGCCAGCGGCTACCCATCCGACGCAAAGTGTGGCTGCTTCGTCCGCACCTAGGGCTGAGGGGCGTATCAACACCCTGACACACAAAGACGCCAGAGCTTCAGGATCAGTGGTGGCAAGTATGGTTACAGTTTCCGACAAACTAGTTTACACACTTTTTGATTCCTGTGCCACACACTCGTTTGTCGCTGCTAGCTTTGCTATCAGTTTGGGGCAGGACTGTGTGTTGTTAGAGGATCCGTTTGTAATCAGAGGTCCGGGTGGTCAGCTGTTTGTAGCTGAAGAGGTTTACATAGGTTGTGAGGTCAGTGTTAGGGGACACAGCCTCCCCGCTGATCTGATTGTGATATCGATGGAGGACTTTGGCATGATTCTGGGGATGGACTGGTTGTCCTCTTACCACACCTTGGTGGAATGTTTTGAGAGGAAGATCGTCTTCTCCATACCGGAGTTGCCTTCTTTCGAGTTTCACGGACAACCCGTGGACAGAGGCTTCAGGTGCATTTCTGCACTTCGGGCGACGAGACTTTTGGGCCAGGGGTGTGAGGGCTTCCTGGCTTGTGTGGTGGCGGAGCCCAGCCTTGTGGCAGACTTTCAGAGTATCTCGGTGGTCAGAGAGTACCCCGACGTGTTCCTAGATGAGTTGCCAGGACTACTGCCCAAGCGTGAGATCAAGTTTGAGATCTCACTGGTACCGGGGACCAGCCCCATTTCTACAGTGCCTTACAGGATGGCACCACTTGAGCTGCAAAAGCTCAAGTCCCAGTTGCAGGACCTTCTGGAGAAGGGCTTTGTGAGGCCTAGTGCGTCTCCGTGGGGAGCCCCGATATTGTTTGTGAATAAGAAGGATGGTACCCTACGCCTTTGTGTGAACTACAGACAGCTGAATAGGGTCACCATCAAGAACAAGTATCCACTGCCGAGGATTGACGACTTGTTTGACCAGTTGCGAGGTGCTACGGTATTCTCCAAGATAGACTTGAGGTCTGACTACCACCAGTTGAGGATCAAGGAAACCGATGTCTCCAAGACAGCTTTCCGCACCCGGTACGGACACTACGAGTTTTTTGTCATGCCATTTGGGCTGACCAACGCTCCCGCTGCCTTCATGGATTTGATGAACTGGGTGTTCAGACCATATCTGGATCAGTTTGTGGTGGTATTTATTGATGATGTGCTCATCTATTCTCTGGATCAGGCGCAGCATGGACAGCACTTGCGAATGGTTTTGGACACACTGAGACAACGTAGGCTGTACGCCAAATACAGCAAGTGCGAGTTCTGGTTGAGGGAGGTGACCTTCTTGGGTCATGCAATCTCCGGGGATGGCTTGGCTGTGGACCCAGCCAAGGTTGAGGCAATGCTCAGGTGGGAGAGACCGCGTACAATGACAGAGATCCGCAGTTTCTTAGGACTGGCAAGCTACTACAGGCGGTTTATCAGGGGTTTCTCGCAGATTGCACGTCCTATGACACAGCTAACCCAGAAGGACGTGCCCTTTTCTTAGACAGATGCTTGTGAGGCGTGTTTTCAGGAGTGAAGGAGAGGCTAACTTCGGCTCCCATGCTTACCATCCCAGACAGCAGTGGTGGGTTCGTTGTGTACACGGACTCCTCTTTGCAGGGGTTAGGGGGTGTGCTCATGTAGAGGGGTCACGTTGTCGCTTACGCTTCGCAGCAACTAAAGCCCCATGAGCATGGCTACCCTACCCACGACCTGGAGCTGGCAACTGTCGTCTTCGCACTGAAGACTTGGAGGCACTACCTGTACGATGAGACTTTTGATATTTTCACAGATCATAAGAGCCTCGGATACTTGTTTGATCAGAAGGAGCTCAACATGAGACAGAGACATTGGTTAGAGCTCCTGAAGGACTATGACTGCAGCATTTCCTACCATCCGGGGAAGACCAACGTGGTGGTTGACGCCTTGAGCCGGAAGGCACCCGCCCACTTGGACAGTTTACAGGCATAGAGTTGGAGACTCATGGAGGAGATGGGCAGTTAGCCATCCCTAGAGTTACTGGGGCACTGTGGGGCAGTGACTGTGACACGACAGACGAGGCTAGAGCTGATAGACCGCATCATCACAGGACAGATGGCCTATCCATACCTACAGTCGTTACGTGACAGTGTACTGTCAGGGGACCCTGGAGACTTCTCCTTTACAGACGAGGTGCTGCGCATAAGGAGGCGTTTGTGCATTCCCAGGGACGAGGAGCTGTTGAGAGAGCTCCTGACTGAGGCACACGGTTCCAGGTTCACCATACATCCTGGGAACACAAAGATGTATCATGATCTGAGACGGGACTTTTGGTGGAGGGGAATGAAGCGGGATGTAGGTGAATTCGTACAGCAATGTTTAGTGTGCTAGCAGGTGAAGGCCGAGTATCAGAGGCTTGCAGGGCCGTTGCAGTCACTTCCAGTGCCAGAGTGGAAGTGGGAGAGCATCACCATGGACTTGGTGGTGGGCTTGCCCATTACCCAGTGAGGACACGACGTAGTCTGGGTGATTGTAGACAGATTGACCAAGACGGCATGTTTCTTGCCGATCCGAGTCACTTTGGGACCAGCCCAGTTGGCAGAGAGGTATATCCGCGACGTGGTACGTCTGCACGAAGTTCCGCAAGAGATTGTATCCGATCGGGATACCCGCTTCATGTCACAATTTTGGGCTGAGTTTCAACAGGCCTTGGGGACACGGTTGAGGTTCAATACAGCATACCACCCCCAGACGGATGGACAATCAAAGCGCACGATACAGATGCTTGAGGACCTTTTACGTGCCTGTGTACTGGACTGGAGGGGCTCTTGGGAGGAGCACTTGCCCCTTGCAAAGTTTACATATAATAACAGCTATCACTCGAGCATCGGCATGTCACCCTACGAGGCTCTGTATGGACGAAGGTGTACTACACCCTTGAGTTGGGTTGAGGTGGGGACCAAGTGGGAGGTTGGCCCCAGGCTGATCTAGCAGAGTCAGGAGGTGATCGAGCAGATTCACAGGTGACTCTACACTGTCAGGAGTAGGCAGAAGAGCTATGCAGATCGGAAATGCAGAGAGGTGCAGTTTGAGGTTGGGGATCACGTCTTCCTTCGCGTTTCGCCCATGAAGGGCCTGCAGCATCTTGGGGTGAAAGGGAAGCTCACGCCGAGGTTTGTGGGGCCCTTTAAGGTTCTAGAGCGGGTTGGACCCATTGCTTATAGGCTTGCCCTTCCTCCCCAGCTTTCTGGTGTGCACGATGTGTTCCACGTGTCCAACCTCAAGAAGTACGTCGTCGATCCTAGTCACGTTCTGAGCCATGAGAGCCTCGAGGTGGGTGACGACCTGACCTACCCCGAGCGGCCAGTGCAGATACTAGACAGAGCCATCCGAAGTTTGAGACGGAAGCAAGTACCCCTGGTGAAGGTCTTGTGGAGGAGCCAGCAATACGAGGAGGCTACCTGGGAGCCTGAGGCAGCGATGCAAGAGCGGTACCTGGAGCTCTTTGAGGGTACGTCTTTTCGGACTGGCTTCGGTCCTCTTTAAGTTTGTTATGCGTATGTTGTTCTTTTTCCACACCCTAGCTAGCTCAAGTTTCGGGGACGAAACTTCCTTTGAGTTTGTTATGTTATTAAGACCCGTGCTGTTAAAGCCCTTTAAGACATCTAGGACTTGGGTCAAACGTCTGGTCAGACGTCTGGACACCTTCCCAGACGTCTGGAAATCAAATTTTTTGTGTACATCCCCGCGTCTGCGCACGTGCTGTGCGCAGACAATACGCAGCCTCATTTTCTTCTCTCCTTCTCTGTCTTCTCACCGAAGCAACCCTAAACCCCGCGCCTACTTAAACCCCCCTCCTCTCCCTCATTCACCTCACCTTCAGCCACCCTCCTTCTTCCTCCAGCGAGAGCGGTGAGCGGTGAGTAGCGAGGAGCGGGCGTGAGTGGCGTGGGAGGAGAGGAGGAGCAGCGAGGGGAAGGGAGGAGAGTGCACGTGCGAGCTCGCAAGGGAGCTCGCCGGAGAGCTCACGGCCGGTCAGGCGTGCACAAGGCGGAGAGGTGCGTCGGGGAGGTCCTCCCCAACACTGCTGCAGCCGGAGCAGCAGGCGAGTGGGCGCGACGCGAGAAGGCGAAAGCAACTTCTGATTCTGGGATTTTCCCAGAATCAGACGTCTAGATCGACATCCAGATGATGTCCGGAGAGGTTGTCGGACGTCTGGAACTGGGTCCAGATGGTCCAACAGAGTTCCTGGACGTCTGAGGAGTGGCGCAGGAGTTGAGGTATGGTTCTGGACTCTTTTAAGATGTCTGGAATGTGTTCTAGACGTCTGATATGAATCAGAATTACTGTTTTGACCCGTTTAGGGTCCGTTTGAGGTTCAATTTCCACAATTAAGATTCAGTTGTTCTCCGTATAAGTTCCTCTACTTGTTGGAATACTTTTTATCCTGTTCTGAGTGATTTCTTGTGATTGATCCTTGTGATAGGACCTCGTTCCGTTGCGGATTTGGGGTTTGCTGAGGCACGTGGACCTGCCGATCAAGCCCCCATTACTCCTGGGTTTACTGATAGAGTGGCTTCTCCTAGTTTAATTACAAACATGAATGCATATCTAGAATGAATGTTAGATCCTAGGGTATGGCATGAATCCTAAGACTAGAAACACTGGAATAGTTGTATGGAATGTATGAATTGCAGTCTTAGATGAGTAAATAGAATAATAACAATTCCCTGTAAATGGATAACAGCTGCCTGTGAAATGTAAAGTACTATTGTTAGCAACTGTTGCATGTAAATTCCTGTTGTTTACAATTAAATACGAGCTGCCTGTATATGAATTGGAAATGGAAGATTGAATGTTGGAAACACGAGCTACCTGCGAATAAACCTGGAATGTGAATAGTAAAGTTACATGCTACATGTGTAGAACCTGAGAAATGGAAATAGAAATGATGAAACCTAGTATGGCTTGGCCTGAGAAACATGAGCATGAACCCTACGGGGAATTAGGAGTAGAGCTCCTGGAAATAAATGGAATGGAACTGGAAATGTGAATGGGTAAGTTAGTTGGCCCTTGAGTACGGAGTACCAAGGAGAGTGACTGTCCCCCTGCTTAGTGCAGAGCGGAGCTAGCCGCCCTAGGGTTGGGACCCAGGGTTAGGATTGGCCACTTTGTACCGACTTTTTGGCCCTCGCGTACACAGTACCGGGGAGAGCTACTAGTGTAGGGAGAGAGCTAGCCACCCCACGGGACCTGGGGTTCAGCTAGCCGCCTTACACTGACTTGTTAGGCCCACTAGGCAAACCAGGGTAATCAGGCTAGGGTACGCGGACTGTGGAGGGGCGAGACCCCTGTTTGGTTCTTAGGGGCTAAACCCCTGTTACTGAGAGGGCTATGCCCTATACTGGTTTCGTGCTGTGCTTTGGGTGTACCCGTTAACGGAAACTACTGACAGCGTGCCAGTGCGGGGTAGCTACCCATGCATTTATCGCGCGTGCCGTAGTCACCATTACGTCTGTCAGTGACCTTGGGGTGGTTGACTAAGTGTAAGACCACCATGAGGGACTCTCCCGGCCAGGAGAGCACCATGTGCTACTTCTACTCTTCGGAAAAGACTGCAATCAAGATCGTTCCCATGAGGAACATTCGAGATCAAGAAAGAGCCCTGATAAATAAACCAAGTGATGAAAGCAAGAATAATTAGTTAAAGAAAGAAAGAAATTGAAAACAACAGTTACCTGTCCACCTTTACTATTTTAGTTAGCTGGTTGCCACTCTACTCAGCATTCGCTGATGTTTTGTACTCATAACCTTTTTCAAGTCCAGGTGTTGAGAAGCCAGAGCCTACGGCTGCAGAGGGTGCTGGGCCCAGTAGAGCCCAGTAGTTGTAGCTTTCTATTGTACTCCGTTTCCTGTTGTAGTGAGTAGTTGTTTCACTTCTGTACTCTTTTATTGTGAACTTTATATTCCTGTACCTATTTAATTTTCTACTGTTGTGGTGGTGTGTACTATAGTAGTTTATTTCTTTACTGCTATACTTTTGTTACTGCTAGTTGCTTGCATGGTGAATGTGGTTTATTTCACTGCTTTTTGGTTACTTTCTCGTTGGACGACTGGGTCTTGGGTCAGTCGACTCGGTCCGGTCTCGTGTGCTGTAGGGATTCGGGAATCGAGTCGTAACGATAGCAAAGTATAAACCCAACTTCATGGACTAGCAGGAATAATATCCTTACAATACTCAACACAATTATTTTTTTCCCTTCTAAGTAACAACATAGGGATTTATCTTATCATTATTTTAGTACACGAAAAGGATCTTCAAAGCAATTATCTTAAAATAATCCAAGATAGAATTTTTTTTTCTCAGAAGAAAAGTATAAAGTTTCTTTCCTTACTTTTGATAGAGGAAAATGTTCCTAATAAATTCTTAATAATTGCCCAAATAGTATCCTTGTAGAGGGTAAGCCTAGATTCTAAGTAATACTAAAACCTATCTTCAAGTCTCTCACTGGAATGTGAGCAACTAAATAGAATTGACACCATTCTTGAGAAAAAAATCATTCGTGAGAACTTCTGTGCAATAAATTGGTTTTCATGATTTCTCTCAGTGATAACTCTTAAGTCTAAGAATTAAGGTCCAACTCCTTAGTTCAATAATTGGTTTGTACTCATGAATTATGTTAAGAGAAAATGCACTAAAAGAGTGAACACTGCATTTCCATCAATCAATCAAAGATATTGGTTAGGTATGCCTGTTCCAATTGTTAAACCTGATAGACAAAATCAATCGGAGATATTGGCTAAGTTTTAACATTTTCAATCAAATCTGTTAATGAAATCTTTAATTCGAGGAATTTTCCAAACAACAAAATTAAACCTATCACGTTAAGCAATATCAAGTGTGTAGATCCTTATTATGGCATACTTAGGTAAATCATAAACTATCCTAAGCTTGCCCTAGAGAGAGTAATATCATGAATAATGGCTTCTTTCACAATTTGCTGTCATTATTAGCCAACAAAGGTGGAGAACCCAATGAAGGTGGAGGAGATGACAAGAGCACTATGGTGGGGTGGAGGAGAAGGGTGATGGGGCAGAGGAGGAGAAGTCAGTGGTTGGGGAGGATAAAAGGAGGGAATGAATAGGAGGAGAAGGCAATGCCCCTCGATCCCCCCCGTAATGCAATCACCACCTTCGACCCAACACCCCCTCTAATTCCATGACCCAAACATGTGTCCAAGGTTGGGGACATGTCAGTTTTGTTTGCTTTTCTTTGTGTGAAAGTTCTATAAAAAAAGGGGGTTAGCATAGTTTAGAGCAAGACTTCAACTTGGACATGTTGCATTTTTTTTTGCGTTAAAACTCAGTTTAGCTCCTCAATTTTTGTATAACACCATAAAAATGTGATGTAATATTTTTTTTTGGAAGGGACTTTATTTTGTAACAAATACTATGTGGCGAGGTGTGCTCGCAGCTGTAAATACTCTTTTTTTATGCTCCTAGTGGTTTGTGAATGTGATTGTGGGGGTGTACCCCACTTCTTGTTAGGTCACTTCTTGCATAGGTCACTTCTTTATAGTTTTTTGGAAAAAAGAAATAGAATAGAGGAGATACTGTCAAATTTTTGATAGGATTTAACCCTTTAATTATTTAGACTTAAATTCTGAAAACTTGAATTGTCAATTATAATTCCAATCCTACTGAGAGTTGCTTGAAAATAAGACATGCACCACTACATTCTACCCAAGGAAATCTTTGTTTATTTTTTAGTCATATGCGCTTCATCTAGTGCTATTTATTCTCCAATTATTTAGTAATTCTGTAAGCAAAGAATTCTGGATATTACATTTAGTTTTCGCATGCAACATCATTTATGAATCAAACTAGTGGTTGCTTAATGGTAGAATCAAAGTTGTTATATACCATTAGTTCCACTTGTGCATGGGTCTATGTTGAAGTTGCTATATCGATGAGAAAGAGATGTTGATCAGGTCATATGAAAAATATGAAGTTTTAGGTCACATAATTGGATCTATCATTGCTTGGCCTGAGATGTTTATAGTTTCGTGATAGGTATTGTGATGAAATTATTTTAAACCATGGTATATAAATTTAACTTTTTCTTTATATAATTTATCTTAGAACTATTTTTTTACACAATCTTTTTTTTTCAGGATTTCTTCAAGTTGCTGATCAAAGATGCACTCCAGTCATCAGCATAAGTCTTTTTACGTGCTTTTAGCTTAGTCAAAATATTTTTTTTAGATTTTTTTGCTTTGTGTCGGAAATGTATTTTTTTTGTTATGTTATTCTATAATTTTGACTTATTTATAAATTTCTTCTTTCAAAGAAAAGGCTTTTGGTTGATGAATGAATATTCATATGATTGATGTGTCATTTTAGATGTTTGTTCTTTCTTAATTATCATTAAATTGTGAAAATATGCAAATGGTTTAGACTTCCTACCAATTTTTCATTATTCAATTTTAATATGAAAATATTTATTTTTTATTACAATAGATCTTTGGATTGTTCCATTGTTTAAATAGCAATTTAGGAGTCATCTAAACATTAATATATATTTAATAATCAAAGTTGATGTAAATTAAAGTGAACTAGCGGACTTTAAGATATAGCATTCGATAGCAGTGAAAATTAACCAACTATTTAAAGCAACGATGTTATTAATAGTTAAATTATGATAATAAATAAAATGTTTATCAATTAAAATTAGCAATAAATTTTATTATTTTTAATGATCGTCATTAGCAACATCAAACTTTGTTCCAACAAGAACTAAAATAATTATGAGGTTAATTAGTGATGAAAAGTGATTGCCTCTAAAGTATCTTATATCGTCAATTTGTTGTGACAATTATTTTTATCGATTTTTTTTTAACAATAGCATTGATTGTAGCAGCAAAAGGTAGCCGTTAAAAGTAACATTTACCAACGAAAATATCAACAAGACTAATTGTCGCCAAATATTCAAAAGATATCGACGGTCTAAAATTGTCGGTAAATCTTTAGCGACACTAGTTATACCAGTGAATAAGCAACGATTCCAAAAAGTGTCGGAAAATATATATAGCGACAAATATTAGTGCTTTACCGACATATCTCTTTTGTCAGTAAAAATTATTTTTGTTGTAGTGGCTAAATCCGTTCACTACTTTGAAAACCTTCTTTCCTCTTTTGGGATTGGGGACATTAACAAGTTTCTGGATGTCATACCTCCCATTGTCTCCCTTGCTGATTCCTCTTTCCTGACTTAAACCCCTTCTGAACAAGAAATCTTGGACGTCATGAATCATATGCCCTCTAACAGTACCCCTGGTCCCGATAATTTCAACGTTGAGTTTTATCTCAAGTGCTGGGACATCGTTAAGATTGATGTTGTGTGTGCCATATCACATTTCTACTCTACACATTCTACTCCCAGATATTTCAACTCCACTTTTATCTCTCTCATCCCCAGGAAACAGACTATTGTGGAGCTTTTTGACTTTCGTTCTATCAACCTTTGTAATGTGGCTTACAAAATTGCCCCCCCTATCTTTGCTAAATGCCTGGCTTTGATGATACCTAGGATCATTTCCTCAAAACAAGCTAGGTTCATTAAAGGTATATCAATCTTTGACCACATCTCCACCACCTTCGAGCTGTCTCAAAGGTTTAATTGTAAGGTTTTTGGTGCCAACGTAATCTTTCAACTTGACCTTCAAAAAGCTTATAATAGGGTGGAATGGGAGGCCCTTTACCGCAATCTCCTTAAATTTGGCTTCTCTATCTAGGTCATTAAGCTCATTAAATGTTTTGTGGAGCATGAGGGCTCCTCCATTTTGGTTGATGGGAGCTCCTCTCCTTTTTCTAAAGTCTCCGGTGGGCTGAGGCAAGGTGACCCTCTGTCACCTTTTCTTTTTGATATCTTTATGGAACCTTCATTTGTGGTATCAAGGAGATGGCTTTGTTGGGCCAGCTTGCTCCCTTCTCCATTAAACGTGGTATATCCTCTTCAGTTGCACTCCTTTACATTGATGATATTATTCTTTTTCTCAATGGCAATCATAGATCTACCTCTAATCTCATGACCTTCATCCATGATTTTGAATCAAGTTTTGGTCAAAAATTAAACCCTCCCAAAAGTTTCTGCTATGTTGGGAAGCATTTCCCCTTCAAAAGGCTTTCTCATATTCTTCCTATCACTGGATCTCAACCTAGAAGCTGTTAACGCACGAAATCGATGTTTTAAGAGATGCGTCGTAATATAGGTTGAAATCTCTCGAAAACAAATACAATTTATAACTTGAATTTGAAGTCTGAGGTCGTTCACTGGGAGCAAGTATTGCAATTAATCTCAAGATAACAATCTAAGCACAAGATAAGCAATTTGTAACAAAACTCCAAGCAATAATGATATATAAATGAAGGCAAATGTCAATAGTTCAAAAAGAATAGGGTAAAATGGTGATTTGAATCACCAATTTACCCTAATTACAATAATAGCAATATCTCAACAGTATCAAGCACTTTAAATCCACGCAAGCTCAAGTGCACAGTGCATTGTGTCAGACAGATCAGACGATGGAGCTTCCAATCAGACGGCTTAAACTCGTCTTTGCTACAATGCAAAGGCACTATTCTCTTCTTCTCTTTTGCTTCTTCTTCTTCTCTTCTCCCTCTTCTTCTTTTTCTCTTCTTACATCCAAGTGAAGGCACAGCACAGAAGCACGGTTGCCTCATAGAGACTAAGTGTTGAGAGAGGTTCACTGAGGCAAAAACCCCCCTCTCTCACTCTTTTCTCTCTCAATACCTGCTCAAATGGATCTCCAATTGGGTAAACAGGCGAGTAATCGGATCCTAGCCAAACCCACGTGACGTGACTGCGGGTGAGGCGTGCACTGGGCGTGTGTGGGGACCCGACCCCCGTGTCTTGGACGAGGGGTCAGCTACACGAATACAATTTATTGCGCGCTCGGGCTTCAGTGACTTCCGAGGTGGGACTAAAGTCCCCGCCTCCTTCATGTTCAGTAGTAGTCAGTACGTATTGTTCAATTGCAGTCCTTGGAGCGGTCAATGCTCCCAGTTGACCACCTAGGGAGATGGCTGAGCCGAGTCCGCTTCGCTTGGAGCAAATGGTGCAAGAACATGCTTCAAGCTTGCTCGAAGCAGCTTCAGTAATGGCGGTGTATCCCTTTGAACTTGAAAATAAGAATAAGGCCTCTCGGCCGCGTCAGAATATTTCAGAAGCTCCGCCGTGGAACGAGGAGTGTGATGGTGTGCGTGTTGTGGCAAGAGGGCAAGCGGAAAGGTCTGATGACCTCAGGACAGTGGTGCGGAGGAGGTGTTGTCCGATGAGGAGAACAAGAGAATAAAGCTCCAAATTTCTTCGGGGCTTTTGATCAATGGAGCAAGGCGATGCTCGCTGAGTTGGTGGTGGGTGGAGAGATGGTCTGCGGTGGTGGGAATGCTTCGCTGGAGGTACTCTGGTGAGGTGGAAGACGATGGGTGATGGAAACACCATCATGAGCCCTAACTAACTCATTTTGACCTAGAAAAGAGAACAAAAGCTCCTACATAACCAAATGAAGGCCTAACTCAAGGAATAATCAGTCTGAAAGAAAAGCAAGAAACAAAGGGTAAAACTATAATTTTACCATTGTAATACAACAATTGGATTTCTCAGGGGCTAAACATAGGTTAAATGGTCTTAACAAGATAAAAGGTGGGTTGATTTAATCAGAAAAGGGTTAATGTGAAATCTGGGAATTAAATGACTTCTTGTAACCCTAAAACAGACCCACTTAATTCAACAAGATTCTGGTTAGGATAAAATTCAACTAAACCCTCTAAAATTCATGGGAAAATATCCTCTAGGGTTTATAACCTTCAATTTGGTCTTTAGAACCTATTTTGACCTAAATAGGGGTCCTAGTCAAGTATTTGCCCTAAATTGGGTTTTTATGTAAAATGCCTAGCCAAACATGGTCAAACTTAAAATCCAACTTCACCATTAGATTCCTTAGGTCCAAATTAGGTTTATACCAAAATTTGGACCTGAGGGGAGTTCACCTTAACCTACTTTGCAAAATAGTCCAACCCAATTACTTTTAGATCCCTAGCCTTTGAAAACCTTGCAGACACCCCCTATCTTCCTCGCCATTATTTTCAATTAGGTCCCACCACCATTATAGCGGAGGAGTCCTACTTCGACGAAGATTCGAGGAGGATTTCTCCTTGATTCCTCAGAGACTCCCTCTCAAATTTGAAAGGGAGATTCTCTGAGGAATTCCCGATCATATGAACACAATTTCAAGCCTTGATTGTCACCCAATCTCTCATACGAACACATGAGAGATTTGAGTATCTCTCACCTTCCAAGTTCGGTGAGGATGCCCATGCTTGGAAGCTTGCCTTCCAAGCACAAGGCCCTCTGTCTGCGACTATAAAAGATACCCCAAGTTCTCATGTCCATCCTCAACTTGGATTGGCCGGAGACAACCCCACAATTTCTTCTCTTCTCCTCCAGCCAAATACCCAGCGAGCTCCGGCGTCCTTCATCTCCTCTCGTTGCTCTGCCACAATACCAGTGGCAGAGTTGTCTCTACCTCCGTCGTCCGCGTCAAGCCATACCTGCGCACGTGCCTGCATCCTCCTCGTCGTCGCTATCACCCTCCTACTGGACCTTTGTCTCCGGCGGCAGTAGGTACGAGCCGACCGCCATCTCTTCCCCCTTCATCCTTAAACTAGGTTAGATACTTTCCCCTTCCTCTTCTCTCTATTTTCCCCCTCTTTATTTCTATTTTCACCCCTTGACAACCACAGACCACCACCATCATCTCCACCTCCGGCAGGCCACCGGTGAGGTGCTTCCGTCACTCCACGCACCCATCCACCTCGCCAAACCCCCCAGAAGCTCTGCCACCTTCCACTGATCATTTCCCCCCTCTCCATCAACCACCACAGCCTCCACACAATCTCCCCGAACAGACCCATCACCACGGCCACAGAACGACCTAGGCACGCACGCCCAGGCCACCCCATGCCACGCCAACCCCCGCAACACCTTCGTCGTGCCACGGCGAAGCCTCCTGCGTGTTCTAATGAGGCTGCAAGGCCGTGTTGCTTGAACGCATGTTCTGACCTCTGTCGCCATTGAAGCAGTTGTGAAGCAGCTCGCAACCCTCACTCCAGGTAGCCTCGCTCCAGGCCCCAGGTCCCAGGCGACGCGGATTTGTCGCCCGCACACATTTAGCCAGTGATTGGCTTTGGAGAGCACTGCAGCCACAGCAATTGAGCAAGACATCCTCCTGCGGGTGCGCGAAGAAGCTAGTGGGACTTTTAGTCCCACCTTGGTAAGTTTGGAGAGTGATATAAATTATAATTATGTCAGGGGCTTATCTTTTCCTGACACGGGGTAAGGTCCCTCTCCCCACCATGCCTCGTCCGCTATTCACTCCTCTACGGACCTGCTAGCCTGACCCAATAACCTGTGCACTCCTTGCACATCACCCATGCTAGTGTACCTGGACCCAAGCACGCTAACTTGACCCATTTACCCGAGTTGGCTCTGGGAGAGCAAGCCTAAGAGAGAAAAGAGAGAGAGAGTTCGCAGGGGAGGGTAGGGGTAGGTTTTGCACTTGCTTGCAGGGAAAGGAAGAAGGAAGAGGAAGCTGAAGGAGGAAGCTGAAGAAGGAAGATAAGGAGGAGGAAGCTGAAGAAGATAAGGAGAAGAAAACCGCAAAGAAAGTTGAAGGAAAAAGAGCTGCAGAAGAAAGCTAAGGAAAAGAAGAGCCAAGGAAGGAAAAGGCACGGTTGAGGAAAAGACAAATCTGAAGGCCAAGAAAGAAGGAGATCAGAAGCTAAGGCAAACAAGATAAGGGAAGAAAGGAAGGAAGAAGAAGGAAGGAGAAGGAAAGAAGAAAATAGAAGCCAAAGAAGGAACAGAAGAGAAAGAAGTCATCGCCAAAGGAGAGAAGCCAAGAAGAATAGAAAAGGAAAGAAGGAAAGAAGAGCTAGAGAAAGAAAGACGGATAGAAGAAGAAAAGAAGCTAAAGAGGAAGCTGAAGAAAGAGCCAAGAGAAGAAGCAAGAGAAGAAAGGAGAATCAAACACTTTTATCCAATTCTTTCTAATTCCTCTTTTATGCTACATTTTATTATTCATAAACTCCTGCTTTACATTTTGAATTAGATTTTGAGTAATTTTAAGTATTCAAATTGCATCTATTATTGAGATTAGTGTATGAATTCTATTTGCTCCCTGTGTTCGACCTCGGGCTTAAACTTCGAGTAATAAAATTTATTTATTTTGAACACTTTTTCGACTGTACTACAACGCGATCCTTTTAAAACCCGATCAAGTGTCCTTAACAACGGGTGTGCTGGTGTGTGAAGGGTTGAATCGGAGCGGCAGTGATACTGTGGTGATCAATGGCTGAAGGAGTATCATTGAGGTAGAAGTCGGACGAAGGGGAGCAAAGATGGCACCAAGTCTGGTATGGCCGACGCCGGAGATGAAGGTGCTCCGAAGGTGGATAACGACGACGACAGAGGGATAGAGAGCACCTCGCCGGTATTGCGAGGTGCAAAAAGACGAGGGGAAGGAGAACCAACCGCCTATCGTACGTGGCAGCCAATGAAGAGGCCGGAGGTGGAGAGTCGCCGGAGAAAGGTGGAGCGAGTCGGAGGTTGAGGAAGAAGAGCTGTTTTTTTGCTCTATTTCTCGCTAAAGAGGTAAGATAGGGATGAGAGGTCTTTTATAGGGCTTGGGAGAGCTTGGAGAGCAGAAAACAAGCTCTATAGCTTGCTTGGGATTCAAGAAGAGCCCCACTAATTTCGTGGGTTCGCACACATGAATACAGGGAGTTAGGAGTCAAAATTGATCCCAATAGGTTTCCCTAGGTGTGAACATCAATCCCACCAAATTTGGTGGGATCTGGTGGGATTTGATTGAGGTTTGAGTAGGATTTCAATCGGTCAAAGCTCTCCTAGAGGTCGGTTGACCTCTAATGGCAGCAAGGACTATTTTACGAAGAAGATGAAGAAGTTGGGGGGATTTTTGCAAAGATTTCAAAAGCTGAGGAGCTATCTGTAAGAGAAAGAGTCAGAACAGGATTAAAATGCAAACGAGGTTGAAATTATCTCAAATTGAGCCCAAATTTTGGTACAAACCTAATTTGGACGCAAGGAATCTAATGGTAATTTTGGATTTTAGTTTTGACCAAGTTTGACTGGGTAAGTTACACAAAAACCTAAATTAGGGTAATTGTTTGTCTAAGACTCTATTTTAGGTCAAATTAGGTTCAGATGGTCAAATCAACGGTACCAAATCTTAGAGAATATTTTTATATGATTTTTAGAAGGTTTAGATGAATTTTATTCTAAAAAAACATCATTTAATTAAGCGGATCTATTTTTAGGGTTTCAGATGTCCATTATTCTTGAAATACGTGAAAACCTATTTCTGTCTGCACAAACCCACTTATTAAGCATTTATGAACATTTGACCTTTAATTAACCCCTGGAAAACCCCGTGATTGTTCTGCAATTAAGATATTCTATTAAAACTGTAGTTTTACCCATGTTTTAATGTATTTCTCTTAGAAAGGATGTGCAATGAATTATAGTCTTCTAGTAGTTATGTAGCAGCATTTATCTGTTGATTATGACTAATTAAAGCTAGATATGGCTGATGATGACGTTATCATCATATCCCAATGCCTAACTTTTGCTAGTCCCTTAGCAAAATCTTATGAAAAGAACTTGAATTCTAGACCATGCTTTGATGCTCAAAGTCCTGATTTATTCTTCTTTTTAGAAATTAGGTCAGAATGCTAATAATAGGCCTAAAGGTACTCAAGTACCAATCAAGATCCAGACTTGACCAGCTTTAGCCTCAATCTGCTACAAAGGTTTCTAAAGCCCACAGAAATTATCCAAAGGTTTGTTGAACCTAGCTATTAAAGCACCCGTGCTTATAACATGGTTAGTCCAGGTTCAGTTTGCAATGTGTTTTTGTAAGAGAGAGGGATAGAAGAATTTTTGCATTTTTGGAGAGTTTTCTATCTCTTTTCCTTAATTATTTCTATCTTTGGTTTGGCTCAAAAATACAATCTGTATTAGATTCCTTATCCCCACCATCAATCCTCGTAGGGTCCTTGGCATTTGATGCTTCAAGTTAGCATCGCCCATGGCAACCCCCAGAACCCTGGCTTTCAAAACTTCAAGATAGTGCCGCCCATGACGTTCTGTAGCTAAATTCAGGCTCTGGCAATCGACATTTCGGGATAATCCCGCCCATGGCACCTGAATCAGCACAAGGTGCTTACATGCCCCCGATAGGATATTTAAATATCCTAGGAGACAAACATCGAGGAAACGATATATTATTATGCATCTTCGAGGGGAATTTCCTGCCTCTCCGCGTTGGGAACTCATCCAAATCAACTTGTGTTCATAAGCCGCTCCTAATCTAGGTAGCTTTTTCATAACAGAATAAATTTTTTTTCGTGATTTTGATTATTAAGCACACTAAACCAGACTTGTGTGTGGATTTGGGTGCTTAGGTTACCGAGTCCCGCAAACCAGAGATCAGTTAACGAGGTCGAATAATCCCTAAGCCTTAGACCTAATACATAAGCTTCGCATTTTCCTCAACCTCTTGAGGATTATCCAAATCTTAACAGATACATGAATTTTTAAGCCTAAAACAAGCCCAAGAGACCTAAGATCACCACTCATACTAATCTCTTTGTCTCTCTGTTATTTTAGGACTTAATTTTTTCTTTTGATTTGATCTAGAACTTTAAGTAGATTCCATAATCATTTACTAATGACTATCACTTCTTTGTTTCAAATTGTAACTCCTTTTTGACATTTTGAATCACCTCCTCTCAAAAATTTAAGCTCACAAAATTTCCTCCCCTTTCTTCATTTTTTATTTTTTTTTAATTTTTTTTATTGTTTGGTTTTTTGGAATGAGTAATTTTTTTTGCAAGAACCCTTCAGAAACTTCAATTTCTTTGTGTTTATATTTTAACACCCCCCCATGCCTAAGTTTTGCAATATCCTCATTGTAAACCAGAGGGTATGAAAGCAGCTTGGTTCATGGGTTAGAACAGGGTAAAACGGGTGGGTGAATGGGTTAGGATGACTATTGCAAACGATTTCAAGCTTTGATACGAGTACCAAAGGTGAAGTCAGTTGTTCTAACTATGAACTCAAAAGTTCAATAGATGTGAAGCTCAAAAGGATGATCAGAAGGGTCTCGTGTTTTTTGAATGACAGGTTGCCTCTCGTTAAGTGCTAAATTCAATGCCTTCAACCGAGCAGAAAGTGGTCATGGAGGAGTGGTCAAATCAGATGATTTTGTAGAACAAGCACCTTGATCAATAGCCTTGTTGGTCCAACTAGGTGCTTGTTCAGATCAACAGGCTGATGATGCAGCCCAAACCCAATCAGTCTAGTGGATTGATGGATGTAAATCAATAGATGTGGAGCCCACCAGATACTTTGAAGTTCAAACGGATGTGGCAGTGAGAATTGTGGGTTTGGTTGAATCAAATCAGCCTGGTCAAAGTAGGGATCCTCAAAAGAGAATGGATCTGTGGAGGATGTAGGAACCCTACAAGAGTGATCAGAGAAAGATGGGGCGTGATTAGTAGTCTGATCAATGTCTAAAACCCGATCAAAAGATGGAGAATCATATGTGACTGGATCATCGAGAGGAGAATCAGAGTAGAAGATTCCGGTTGCGGGTCAAGGTTGGGTTCAGATTCAAGAAGGTTCTGTATGTGGATTTGAAGAGGTGGCTTCCTTGAGAACTGTGTGTTGAGGGGTCCTCTAGAAAGGATTCAAAAGTAAGTTCATCTAGAGAGTCCTCACAATGGCCATCAAAATCCAAAGTAAATGCCTGAAGAGTGCTTATAGGGTCATGGAAATCTGAATCAAGAAAAGATTTGAACTCTAGATTGCAGACACTCTCGGCACTTACTGTTTCTGATTCCTGAAGATCAAATAGGAATGATTCCATCTCAATGGAACCTGATTTTGAATCAATGATCTCGGGATTAGGGACCTCAGTGTCAGAGTCGAAGAATGGATCATGGATGCTGAGGTTAATCGTTAGGAAACAAAGGTTCTCCGAAATCAGAGTAGAATTCGAAATCATCAGAGAATTTACGAAGATCATGTTCTGAATTCGAGTCCAGATTAGAGGTTCCATCATAGAAAAGATCAAGATGTGTAGAAGCAACAACCTGACTTGGATCAACCTAATTTCATATTCTGAGCTTAAGGTGTTTCCATTAGGAACAGGCTCCGGTTCTTGGCTCCTAGGGTAGACCCAATCGATTCCCAACTCTTCCAACTCCTCGATTTCTATATCATAAATCGGCGTAACTTCCGAAAAATAAATTAATGTCTCTGAGGAGGTTGGAGAGGTGTATTCATCAAATACAGACCCTGAATAGTATTTCAAATTTGAAATCTGTATTTCATCACATGGGGCCTCAAACTCATCCCAATTAGGCTTAGATCTAGATTCTAGGTTAAAGGTAGGCATTGGGTCACTAGGATCTAGGTTAGGCTCTACAGGGATGTCAGAATCATTCTCGAGAATCACCTTAATAGGATAAGGCTCGGGATTTACATTTTTTAGAAGTTCTATTTTAAGTTCATTATCACAGGTGTCTGGGAAATCTAAGCTCGATGGACCAGCTTCCTGGTTTCCTAGGTCCGGTTCAGAATCGGGAACACCTGCAATTAGATCCTCCCAACCCATCTCAAGATTAGGAATGTCAGTTGTTATGAAATTTGAATCTGAATTCATTTGGGTTGGGGGTCCACAACAACCTTGATCATCAAACCCGAAATTTGGGAAATTATGTTGATCACTAGAGTCACTCCAAGATGTTTTATTAACTTATGACAGGTATTTTTGATCAATGAATCTATATAACCTATTCGGCAATTCTCCCCGTTTTTCCAAAAAATTTTGGAGTTCTTCCGGAACTGAAGGATTTGACTAATATTGCAGGCAATCGTTGTTGTGTAATTTCGCCAATGCAATGTGTTCTGCTAAGAGATCATCCCATGTTGAACCGTGGTTTAGTTGTATCCATATCATCTCTATACCGTTCAAAATGTGGTCCATTGTTTTCTTGAATTTATCCTAAATGTTCATTTTAAAATATTCTTCGTGGTGTCTATAAGCATTCTCAATTATCTTTTCTTTTATGCTCATTTGGGACTCAGGTTTCCTAAACAGTCTTCCTAGATTTCCAAGTTGCATTTTCAAATCAGGTGGTGGAATCAAGATGTAGAATCAAACTGAGGATATATTGGAACTTGATTAGATCTGAAAGAAATTCACAAAAAGATCTAATGAGATTCCTTAGGTTAAAAACCTAAGGACCTTCCTGTGTGTGTGCCCTAGAGAAAAGTTGAGGGACTGGATATTATTTGGACCCAATCAAGGCACCCAAAGATTTTTTGGTGACTAAGACAGTTTTAAGGCGAATGATACCTCTGAATCAGAAATCCGCACACCCGAGAAATACTTGGGTAGCCAGGAAGGGAGAGCTTTGCAAAGACCCCTACACGATAAAGCATCCCCACGGGTTACAGGGTTTCCCCCACCCAACCTTCCTTGTCACTGCGGTTCCAAGTAGACCAGAATGTACGAACTTAAGACCTTAAGTCTACCAATTTTAGCCTAATTTGTGCCTTGAATTTCACTTGATTAGAAGTTGATTTGACTTGTGACCTAATTTGGAGGTTGGTTGGCCTACAATGTAGGTCAACTTCACTTGACCTGCCCTAAAGATGGTAGAATGAAATCTAAGTCAAGACCCAGAAATCACCTTGAATTGACTCTCAGGTTATTAGGTCCACAATTTTTAAGGTTCAAGTGAAATTAAAGCCTGATTTTTAGAGTTCTTCTTGCTTAGATCTTTTCAAATAAGGTTATGGGTAGCACACAGATGCGAGAGAGTTAATTTCCTTTTATTCAGGCAAATGTGAACTTAACACTTCAAACCCTAATGTAGAAACCCTAATTGGCTCTATTTCAAGTCCAATTTAATCTCAAAATGTTCTCCTTGGACTTCAAACAAGAAGTGCGCAGTTCAGGAAGATTATAAATTAGGCATAATGCCTAGTAGGTACAAGAAATTAAGGTAAGGCATCTTTAAATAGAATCACCTCAAGCTTCAATCAGATATTGAAAATTATTTCGCAAATCAGGAAACTTGCCTCTTTAATGATAATTACTAGAAAGTAAGGTAGGTGAATCCTAATGGTTTGTTTCCTTTTCTCTCTTCTAAGGATTAGGAGATTAGGGAAGAATAGAGGTTACCTGCCCTGAGAGTGGTTGTTTTGCGCAGAAGACCGCCTAGTGATGTACCTCGCAAAATCACAAGAAATAAATAGAGCAAGTCAGTGCTCAAATATAATCAAATAAAACAAAGAATAGCGGTGAATTGTGCATTGCTCCTCGGCAACGGCACCAAAATGTTGACGCGCGAAATCGATGTTTTAAAAGATGTGTTGTAGTATAGGTCGAAATCACTCAAAAACAAATACAATTTATAACTCAAATTTGAAGTCTAAGGTCGTTCACTGAGAGCAAGTATTGAAATTAATCTCAAGATAATAATTTAAGCACAAGATAAGCAATTTGTAACAAAACTCCAAGCAATAATGATATATAAATGAAAGCAAATGTCAATAGTTCAAAAAGAATAGGGTAAAATGATGATTTGAATCACCAATTTAACCTAATTCCAATAATAACTATCTCAATAGTATCAAGCACTTTAAATCCACGCAAGCTCAAGTGCACAGTGCACTGTGTTAGACAAATCAGACAATGGAGCTTCCAATTAGAAGGCTTAAACTCCTCTTTGCTACAGTGCAAAGGCACTGTTCTCTTCTTCTCCTTTGGCTTCTTCTTCTTCTCTTCTCCCTCTTCTTCTTTTTCTCTTCTCACACCCAAGGGAAGGCACAGCACAGAGGCACAGTTGCCTCGTAGAGACTAAGTGTTGAGAGAGGTTCACTGAGGCAAAAACCCCCCTCTCTCTCTTTTCTCTCTCAATACCCGCTCAAACGAAACTCCAATCGAGTAAACAGGCAGGTAATCGGATTTTAACCAAACCCGCGTGACATGACCGTGGGTGAGGCGTGCACTGGGCATGCGTGGGGATCTGACCCCCGTGTCTTGGGCAAGGGGTCGTGGACACGAATACAATTTATTGCACGCTCAGGTTTCAGTGACTTCCAAGGTGGGACTAAAGTCCCCGCCTCCTTCGCGTGCAATAGTAGTCAGCAGGTGTTGTTCAATTAGAGTCCTTAGAGCAGTCAATGCTCCCAGTTGACCACCTGGGGAGATGCCTAAGCTGAGTCCGCTTCGCCTGGAGCGAATGCCACAAGAACACACTTCGAGCTTGCTCAAAGCAGCTTCAGTAATGGCAGTGTAGCCTTTTGAACCTGAAAACAAGAATAAGGTCTCCCAGCTGCATCAGAATAGTTCAGAAGCTCCACTGTGGAATGGTGAGTGTGATGGTGTGTGTGGAGTGGCGAGAGGGAGAGCAGAAAGGTTTGACGACCTCAGGACAGTGGTGCGAAGGAGGTATTGTCCAGTGAGGCGAACGAGAGATCAAAGCCCCAAATTTCTTTGAGGATTTTGATCAGTGGAGCGAGGCGACACTCGCTGACTTGGTGGTGGGTGGGGAGATGGTCTATGGTGGAGAGAATGCTTCTCCGAAGGTACGCCGGCAAGGTGGAAGACGGCGGGCGTGCGGTTGCGTGAAGGATCGAATCGGAGCGACAGTGATACTGTGGTGATCAATGGCTGAAGGAGTATCGATTGAGGTAGAAGTCGAACGAAGGGGAGCATAGATGGCGCCAGGTCTGGTATGGCCGACGCCGAAGACGAAGGTGCTCCGGAGGTGGATAACAACAACGACGGAGGGATAGAGAGCACCTCGCCATATTGCGAGGTGCGAAAAGACGAGGGGAAGGAGAATCAACCGCCTATCGTACGTGGCGGCCAGCAAAGAGGCTGAGGTGGAGAGTCACCAGAGCGAGGTGGAGCAAGCTGGAGGTTGAGGAAGAAGAGTGTTTTTTGGCTCTATTTCTCGCTAAGGAGGTAAGGCAAGGATGGGAGGTCTTTTATAGGGCTTAGGAGAGCTTGGAGAATAGGAAACAAGCTCCATAGCTTGCTAGGGATTCAAGAAGAACTCCACTGATTTCGTGGATTTGCACACACAAATTAGAGGGAGTTAGGAGTCAAAATTGATCCCAATAGGTTTCCCTAGGTGTGAACATCAATCCTACCAAATTTGATGGAATTTGATTGAGGTTTGAGTAGGATTTCGATCGATCAAAGCTCACCTGGAGCTCAGTTGACCTCCAATGGCAACAAGAACTATTTTGCGAAGAAGATGCAGAAGTTAGGGGGCCTTTTGCAAAGATTTCAAAAGCTGAGGGACTATTTGTAAGAGAAAGAGTTAGAATAGGATTAAAATGCAAACTAGGTCAAAATTATCTCAGATTGAGCCCAAATTTTGGTATAAACCTAATTTGGACCCAAGAAATCTAATGGTAAAGTTGGATTTTAGTTTTTACCAAGTTTGATTGGGTAATTTACATAAAAAGTTAAATTAGGGCAATTGTCTATCTGAGACTATATTTTAGGTCAAATTGGGTTCATATGGTCAAATTAAGGGTACCAAACCTTAAATAATATTTTTATATGATTTTTAGAAGGTTTGGATAAATTTTATTTTGACCATAACCTCAGTTAATTAAGCAGGTCTATTTTTAGGGTTTCATATATCTATTAATTCTTGAAATGCATGAAAACCTGTTTCTGTCTGCACGAACCCACTTATTAGGCACTTATGACCATTTGACCTTTAATTAACCCCTAGGAAAGCCTGTGATTGTTCTTCAATTAAGATATTCTATTAAAACTACAGTTTTACCCCTGTTTTAATGCATTTCTCTCAGAAAGGATGTGCAATGAATTACAGTATTCTGGTGGTTATGTAGGAGCATTTATCTTTTGATTATGACTAATTAAAGCTAGATATGGCTGATGATGACATTATCATCAAGAGCTTTCCTTTTTCATACCTCAATTGCCCTATCTTCACGGGTAAAGCTAAGATCTCCTATTTTCATGATCTGATTGACAAAATTCATTTGTGCATCACCACGACCTCCTTCACCCCCTTGGTTAATGGTAAGCCCTGCGGGGCATGGATACAACCATAATGTGGAGTTAGACAAGGATGCCCACTTTCTCCATTGGTGTTTAACCTTGCAGTTGACACACTAGGTAGATTCGTTTACAGGTTATCAGAGGTTAGTATAATCAGAGGCTATTCCATCTCTAATAGGAGGGCCATGGCTCCAGTACTCCAGTATGCTAACGATACTATGTTTTTTGTAGAAGGGATAGAACATGAAGCCCAGGCTTTGTGGCATATGGTTAAGATTTTTGGGGATATATCAGGTCTGAAATTGAATGGGGAAAAATCATCCTTGGTATGTTTTAGACTTAATGATCAGGGGAAAGCAGCATTATCTTCTATATTGGGCACGTCACGGATTGCACTTCCAATTAAATACTTGGGGCTATTTCTGAGATGCTCCAAGTTGAAGAGTGATTGGAATGTACTGTTTGACAAAATTTCTATTAAATTAGAAAGTTGGAACAGTTGGTATCTCTCCACGGGAGGAAGGCTTATTCTATTGAATTATGTTATTACGTCCACCCTGGTCATCTACTTTTCCATTTTCAAAGCTTTTAAGTCCATCTAGAAGCGCATTGATGTGATGTGAAAGCAATTTTCTGGAAGGGTGCACATCATGAAGAAAGATTTATGCAACCTTTGAAGTAGAAACAGCTATGTTTGCCCAAGGAATATGGTGGATTGGGAATAAAATCCCTTAAGGAGTTCAATGAGGCATTGCTAATCAAGTGGGCAATCAAACTCCTTAATGGTGAAGAGAAATTATGGACTGATCTCATTAAGGGCAGCTATGGCAGCTCTCACTGTGTTTTGAATAGGCTATGCCCATCAATGCCATCTCCTTTTTGGCTATCTATGATACAAGCTATAAAAACTAATTGGCAGGTATTGCAGCCAGTTCTAGGGGATGGCAACTCCTTCAGCTTCTGGCAAGAGGAGTGGTCTTCGCTGAGTATATTGAAGGAGGCTTACCTGAGAGTGTATGCAGATGCTGCAAATAAAGATGCTCTGGTCCGCAGCTACTAGTCTGAATAGGAATATTGCTGGCAGATCAGTGGGGCAGAAATGAGCAGGGAAGGCACCTGGTTATGGGAGGAGAAGATGCGACTAATATCAGACCTACAATCTTTCAGACTAATGGCTGGATTTGAGGATAGTTACATGTGGGATGGCATTTACACAACAGCCCGTGCATATGAGAAAATAATGGTCATGTCCAAAGCTGAGGAGATTGATCTAGTTGGCAAGAAGTTATGGCTATTGAAAATTCCACTCAAAGTCCAAATTTTCCTTTGGTTGTGCAGGAGGGAGGACTTGGTTACAGGGGACCTAAGGCATAGGAGGATGGGTATTACTCTGCAGGTATGCCCCCTGTGTGGGTTACACACCGACAGCTTGGGTCACATATTCTCATCATGCCTGGTGGCAGACGTACCTTGGAGAAGAGTATGTCGAGAACCACTTCCTATGTGGGATTCATTGTAGCAAAATTTCTTACTACGAGATAAGCCACACATGCACATGGCAACGATTTTGTGGTGTGTGTAGAGGGCAAGGAATGAGCGTTTGTTTAAGGAGAGACTAGTGTGTGTTGAACAAATTGTAAATGAGTGTTGGTCCCTCATACATGTGTGGGGATCTGCATTGTAATGATCCTATTTTTTTAATATGATAAATAAAAGCCCTCCCGAATTGATATCGTAGTACGATCGCTTTCCTCTCAGTTTCAAAAAAAAAAATTCATTCTAAGCTTTCGAGATGGAAATCCAAGCTCCTATCCTCTGGTGCTCGACTTCTCTTAATTAAGCTTGTCCTTTCTTCCATTTCCATTCATGTGTTGTCTGTGATTGATGTCTCCAAATCTATGATTCATAATTTGGAGTCCACTTTCGCCAACTTCTTTTAGAATTGTACTACTGAGGAGAGACATCATCATTGGATTTCCTGGTCTTCCATCTACAAACCCATTCATATCAGAGGTCTTGGTAGTAGGGACTTCTCCTTAGTTATTAAAGCCTTCAGAATGATGCATCTTTGGAACATCATATTTGGGGATTTGCCTTACACTTCTATGATGAGAAATCTCTATGGTTTGTCTCATGATTCTCTCCATAATCTCCCCAATAGACTTAAATCCTTAGCCATGGCCTACAATGATACAAAAACTTTCATTTGCTAGGAGGTTAAGGAAGGTGAGCTTAACTTCTACATGGATATCTGGATTGGGGACTCTCCCCTCAAGAATTTTCTCCCTCCTGATATTGATCCTCCCTATCTTAAGATCAAGTATGTTTTGGCCTCTCCATCTCTGGTTCATCACCTTAGGTTTATCCCTAATTCTATCCGTGCCAAAATCTTTCAAACCTCCATTCAAGATGCTAAAGGCATTCCTGTTTGGGTGCTTACTCCTAGTGGGTGTTTCTCTGTGTCCTCTGCTTACCACATCAATTTTAGATCTATGCCCACTAATCCTTTGTTACATAGCCTCTGGAATTTAAAGTTGCCTCTCAGGATGATTTTGACTGCTTGGAGGATTCTCCGTGATAGGCTCCCTACTGACGATAAAATCAAAAATCTTGGTTTTTGCCTACCGTCGAAATGTTTATGTTGCCTGGCCCATCCGAATATGGAGTCTTTTTCCCATCTTATCTGCCAAAGCGAGGTGGACTTTTAGGAAAACCTCATTACCCCCATTGCGCCAGATAGCCTTTTTCATTACTTTCAGGATACCAATGCTTCGTCTTTTAGCAAAAGGATCAAGGGGTTGACCATTTTCATTTGGCACAAAATTTGGTGGTTGCAGAACAAGATTAAAAATGACAATTTCAGCTTCTTACATATCCATCATTTTCTGGACCACAATTGGAGAATGTTTAGCATGGCTACTTGGTTTAAATCCCAACATCCCAAAGTGTTCGTTGTTTCTTGGGTCTGCCCTCCCATGGGCTGGAAGGTAAATTTTATTGCTCTTTATGGTGTTAGTTCCACCTCCATTGCCTGGGTGCTTTGTGATAATTATGGCTCATTTATAAAAGCTGTTGCTGCTAAGGCTTCCTTTATTCTTGTGGAGTTGGGTTTGATTGAGGCTATCCACCACTTCCTTGAGAGTGGGAATACTAATCATAATGCACTTCATTTTGAAATGGATTCTACGTTACTGTACTTCTGGTGAAATGGGAAAGTTTCGATGGCATGGAGAGCTCGGCCAAAGCTTCATGTCAAAAACTTCTGAGGAGATCAATTTGAACTACATACACCTTATGGCCAACAACCTTGCTCATTTGATTACCTCCTCTGCTGTTGGTCCCTGGTAGTGCATCTACTCTGATGATCTTCTCTCTCCTAGAAGTTGTGGTTCGCTCTGGACGAGATTCAATTCCCCCATATCATTGCTTGAAACTGGTGTGTGCTTTTGCTATTTTTGTGGTTGTGTTGTTTTGTCTCTGTTACTGTTTTTGTACTAGGTCACGAGTTGTGATTTTTCTTTTTGTGTATGGGATTTGTTTTGATTTAATTCCCCTACCCTTCCTTTTTAGATATTAAAGGAGTGGAGAATGAATAAGATTAAAATTAAAAAAAAAAGACACAACTAAGAACGTACATTCATTTATCATTAAAATGACCTTTTTTTCTCATATAAAATTTTAAAAAATGGTGAGAATTTTATATTTAATGTTAAATTGAAAAGAAAAGATTTCTTGACCGTCGAATGGCAATTTGAATCGTAAGATGGAAACACCCTTACATGGGATCGCTAAATTTTTCTCCCTCTATATTGAGTTTATTGATTCTTGTCAATAAATAATTAGCCATAATAAAGTAATTTTTCTTCAAGTGAACCAACCACAATTTGTATCTCCTCTTTTGTAAAATATCGTTATTAAAGTTCCAATAAATTTTATTTTCCATATTCCTAGTCATTTACGGTATTTTTCAAGAATAGGACACCCCATGGAGTTATATGTTTTTTATACCAATTGTTACCTAGCACCACTCCAAGTTGATGTCTATGATTTCGTAGCCGCTACTGTTTCCATCAAAGAACAAGAAAACCAAAGGAAATGGATAAGAAATTGGAAAACACTGACATTGAATATTTGAAAAACATAACAACGGTTAGGATTATCATACTTTCATGGTCAATTGTGTTGTGGTATGAAATTTTAATATACAATTGGAGGTGTACATTCACTCATCATTATTTGGATTATAATGATTTTTTTTAATATCCTAGATCTCACATTCGTGGTTAACCGGAGGTAAAGGGACACCCTAGGTAATCACAAGGTTGGATTCGTACAAACATCCGACACAAGATTTAAAATGTGAGGAAAACGTTCTTATTAAATGTGGCACTGAAATGAAGATGATTTCTAATATTAATATAACATTTTGTATCATAAGTTGGAAATACCTCTCTGCAGCTTGAATTTTATATTTAAAATCTAGGAAAATGGGTATGCATAAAGGCAACTAGCTTTGAGCATGTGATCTATCGTGTAGGTATAAAAGTTAAAATTATTTTAAAAGTTTATTATTAAAAAAATTTATTATAATATAAGTGTGAGAGAGAGTTCAGGTTGAAAAAAAAGATAAATAAATAAATAATGATATGATTAATATATATAATACCTATTCAATGATTTTTTATATCATATCTAAGATATCCCCACTCAATAAATTAAATATATCAATATATTTTAACTTTTAATCGGTATATTTTAATTTTCCATCGAAACATATCTATTGAAAAGTAAAATATATCGGTTGAAATAAGTAAACATCCTCCCCCAACAAAATATACCGACGTACTTTAATTTTTAATCGGTGTGTTTTCACTTCCTATCGGAAACATGTCGGTTTAAAATTAAAATACATAAGTGTATTTTAATTTTTCATCGAAACATATTAGTTGAAAATTAAAATACACTAATTGAAAAGTAAATAAACATCCTAACTCAAAAAAATACACTAATGTACTTTTATTTTCAACTAGTGTGTTGAAGTCAAAACACACTACGTGTTGTGAAATGTATTATATGGTGTATTTTGATCTCAAATCCGTATCTTAGATTGAATTTATACGTGCTAATTTTATATATTTATTATTTCATGCTCTCACAAAAATATAATTAATATTGATATCTAATGAAAGATCACAAGATGAGGAGGTCGAGAAAAAAAAAAAAAAAAGAATAATGATATGATTAATATATAAAATACCTATTCAATAATTTTTTATATCATATCTAAGATATCCCCACTCAATAAATTAAATATATTAGTATATTTTAACTTTTAATCGATGTATTTTAGTTTTTCATCGAAACATATTGATTGAAAAGTAAAATATATCGGTTGAAATAAGTAAGCATCCACGTCCAACAAAATATACTGGTGTATTTTAATTTTCAATCGATGTGTTTTCACTTTCTATCAGAAACATGTCGGTTTAAAATCAAAATACATAAGTGTATTTTAGTTTTTTACCAAAATATATTAGTTGAAAATCAAAATACACTAATTGAAAAGTAAATAGATATCCCAACTCAAAAAAATACATCGGTACACTTTTATTTTCAACTAGTGTGTTGAAATCAAAACACACTGCCTATTGTGAAAAGTATTATATGGTGTATTTTGATCTCATATCAGTATCTTATATTGAATTTATGCGTGCTAATTTTATATATTTATTATTTCATATTTACAAAAATATAATTAATATTGATATCAATAAAAGATCACAAGACTAGAAGGTCGAGAATGAAAATAAAATTTAAAATGGATATAAATGATAAATAATATGTAAGGAAAATGAAATGAAAGGAAAAAAAAAGAAAGAGAGAGAGAGAGAGAAAGCACTTTGCCGAGCACATGTTAAAAAAAAAATTAAACCGTAGCTAATAGCTACGGTAATATGTCGGCGGCATGTTATACTTTTTAAAGATGTGACGTTGGAAATTCAAAACTATGTAAAGAGCATTATTTTGTTTAGCTTTGTTCACGTAGGTGTGAAGAGTAGAATAGCACTGGAAAGGGGTGAATGGTGCTCCTTCTTCGACTTGAATTAGGGTTTCTTAAGAAGTAAGTTTATCGTAGAATATATCATCAAAGTACTTTTAAATATAAATAAAATATCATGCATATCACATGCAATCACATTTAGCCACAATTGACACCATGACTTTAGAGTAGTTCACTTTCACAAGTTAGTGATTATCTAAGGTTTCCTACTTTAGGATTTCCTCTTGACCTCCAATCACAAGCCTTTACAACAATTAATTCCCAACCAATTAGTCACAATAAGCTTCTTCATGGGATGCTTAACCTCGAGCCACTTTGCATAGATAGATCAATCTAAACAATTAACTATATAATTCCAAAGTATTGGTTAATTAATATACTTGAAAACACACACCAAAATCATATATACAAATGTATGTAACAAGCTCTAGTATAATAGAAGTATAATTGTAATCATAATCAACCTTATAGCACAAAATCAAGATTTATCATAGAATTAATAATACAAGTTGATAACAATTGATTCCAATATATTTCTTGGTGATATAAAGAGTAAGGTTCAAAATTACCAAACATAAGAAACTATAAGTGAAATTTTTCTAAACTTGGCAACAAGGCTTTCTCCCTAGATATGTGATGAACTCATATTCAATTAGATAGTTCATACTTAACTTATGTTGGTTTGAGGGTATTTTAGGCATAATTGCATTAGGTTAGTGCATTATAGGTACTAATGCATCATAATGTAATTAATGCATTTTAGGTTCAATTATTGCATTTTGTAGCTTACTTTATAATTGTGCATTAATGTATATTTGTTTGTCATTGCAGGAACCAAATCCAAGTCTCAGATGGAGCCCCACATCAATATCAAATCAAGTGGGCTCACCCATTGATGAGGTGTGACTCATCATAGCTAAAATGTTCAAGTTAAGCTAAAAATTAAGTTAAACACTATCTTATTAACACAATAAATAGGTTAAGTGTGGCAATTAATAGAAATGACCTAAAATATCAAAATTGGGTTAAAAATGCATAATTAGGTCAATTAATGAGATATTATATTCATAAATGTAAATTGATGATCCAATTACTAATTAAGCACACTTCTAAGCTCAAAAGTTCAAATCAAGAATGAAATCATGCTCTAAAATATTCAATTAAGCTCTAATAAAATTCTCATGGCATTTGGATATCATTAGGACCTTACATTTTTTAGTTTAGTTAGGAGTAGAATAGTGTAATGCTCCCTCACCTCCTTTGATCAATTCAGATCAAAGGATACGAATTCATTTTCATCTGTGTGTTCATTGATCTTTCTTCGTACTTCACGATTGCCTTCTGCATTTTTTCCTCGATGTTTTTATCATCAGTTCACCTATCCATCAAGCAACCAATAGATCTAAAGCTCAAGGGCTTACAGATCTATTGGTGCGCCAAATCCTCTTGAGGGTGATGCCATTCATGTCATCTGATCACAATCACCTTCTGTTAAGCTGAATTGAGCTTTGTAACGACCCGATTCCCGAGTCCCTACGAGACACGAGAACCGGACCGACTCGACTAATCCCAAGACCCAGTCGTCCAACGAGGAAGTAACCAAAAGACAGTAAAATAAACCACATTCAGCATGAATATAACTAACAGTAAGAAAGTACAGCAGTAAGGAAAGAAACTACTACAGTAGGCACCACCACAACAGTAAAACAACATTTATCATATAACAAAAACTGCAGGTAAAGAAGGTACAGCGGAAACAAAAACTACTCACTAGAACAGAAACAAAAAGGGGTACAAAGCTGTGGTAACTCTACTGGACCCTACTCGACCCAGCGTCCTCTGCAGCCGCCGACCCTGGCTGCTCAACACCTGGTCCTGAAAAAGGTAACGAGTGTAACACGTCAGCAAAACGCTGAGTAGAGTGGCAAACTAACTAAAGGCAACAGTAGAGTGTACAGTAGCTGTTATGTTCTATTACTTCCTTTATTTACATCTTTCAATTTTTCTCACTATTTCATTTACTTCTCAGATCCTTTACTTGATCTCGGATGTCCTCGTGGGACGATCTTGATTGCAGTCTTTTCCAAAAGTAGAAGTAGCACGTGGTGCTCTCCTGGCCGGGAGAGTCCCCCGTGGTGATCCTACCCTCAGTCAACCACCCCAAGGTCACTGACAGACGTAACGGTGACTACGGCACGCGCGATAAACGCATAGGTAGCTAGCCCGCACTGGCACGCGGTCAGTCGTTTCCGTTAACGGGTGCGCCCAAAGCACAGCACGGAACCAGGGCAGAGCCCTCTCAGTAACAGGGGTCCAACCCCTCCACAGTAACCAAACCGGGGCCTTGCCCCTCCACAGTCCGCGCACCCTCGCCTGACTACCCTGGTTTGCCCTAGTGGGCCTAACAAGTCGGTGAAGGAGGCTAGCAGAACCCCGGGGCCCGTGGGGTAGCTAGTACTCTCCTAACACTACTAGCTCTCCTCGGTACTACGTACACGAGGGCCAACAAGTCGGTACAGAGCGGCCAAGCCTAACCCCGGGTCCCTGGGGCGGCTGGCCCCACTCTGGACTAAACAGGTACAGGTACTTCCCTTGGTACTGCGTACCCAAGAGACAGTACAACTACATCTCAGTTCCATTCCCTTTTCCTTTCCAGGAGTTCCACTCCTAATTCCCCGTAGGGTTCCAGCTCTTTATCTCAGAACATCATATGTTTCACTTTCCAGATTCACGTTCTCAAATTCCATGATCTCAAACATGTTTCTTTGTTCATAACAGGCAGTTGTTAATTAAATTCACAGGCAGCTTTATATATTCCTTTCCATTTTTTTTCCAAGACTGCAGTAATATACATTCCACTAGTTTTTCCATCCTAGGATTCATGCCATATCCTAGGATCTATCATACAATCTAGTTTTCCGGCCCTAGGATTCATGCAACACCTAGGAGCTATCATTCCATATATTTCTCATTCCTAGGATTCATGCAATGCCCTAGGTTCTAGTTATGGTTTCATACTTTAACAGATTTTATTAATACTTAAAACCACTCTACCAGGTACAACGGGAGTAATGGGGGCGTGATCGGGAATCCCGCGCGCCTCCGCGACTCTCAAGACTGCAACCGAACGAGGTCCTATCACAAGGATCAAACACAAGGAGAGTCTCAAAACAGTGTATAGCTACTGTAGGCGGGTAGAGGAATAAATTCTGAAACGAACGCAACTCGAATCGCGGAAAACGGAGCCCAAACGGGCCCTAAACGGGTCGAGAAAGACAATACTGTGCAAAATCAGACGTCTGGAACTCCTTCCAGACGTCTTAAACGGTGGATCAGAGAATTACCTGTTCGGCTTGGTTCCCCGGACGTCCAGAAGTCTGCAGGGACGTCTTTCCTAGATCCCAGACGTCCGATGGTCACTCCGGACGTCTGGAGGTCACTCCCGCCGTCTGGTACAACTTCCAGACGTCTGATTCGCAAAGATGACGAATCAGAGGACCTGCGCACAGCCAACCCCCCTCCCTCAGTACGGTCAGTCGACAAAAAGAAGGAGAAAGCGGAAACTCACCTTTCAGACGTCTGTATGACCTCACAGACGTCGATCTTGCCGTCTGGATATCAATCCAGACGTCTGATTCTGGAAATTTTTCCAGAATCAGAACCTTGCTCGGCCTCCGCTCGCGACGCCGCCCGCGTCGCACCTCGCGCGTCCGCTGCTCCGCCCGCAGCAGGTCCCTCTCCGCGACGCTCTGCGCCCCCCTGCGCCCTCCGCCGGCCGGCCAAGCCGCTCCCGGCGAGCTCGCCCTCACGGCAGAGCCCCGCCCTCGCACGCCGCAGCTCCTCCGCGCCTACTGCGGCTGCCGCTGCCGCTGCGCCCTCGCGTCCGCTCGCTCTCGCGCACAGGCAGGAGAAGAAGGAGGAAGATGGTGGAGACGGGAGGGGAGGCGTGCCCCCCCCTTTTTAACGCCGCACGGAGAGGAGAGAGAAGGCGGTCGCATTCGCCTGCAGCCGCAGAGAAAGAGGCAGGATCGCAGGTCTGCGCGCACAGGCGCGCAGACGAATATCCCGTGCGAGCATAACTGTTCGCCAGACGTCTGTAAACTATCCCGGACGTCTGGTCAGACGTCTGGACGTGATCCCAGACGTCTTGACAGACGTCTGGGCCACCTCCCAGACGTCTTAAAAGACGTCTGGGGCACGCGCTCGTTACAAGCTTGATTTGACCGTTTGAATCTAATTTGATTTCATGAGTTGATTTATGAATTTAATGAGAAATGTGAATTCTACTAGTTTTAATCGATCAAATTGAGTTTGTAGTTATTTGATTGGTTTGATTGCGATGGGCTTAAACTATTTTAACTCAATTTTTATCACCAAATGTACTTTTGCCCAATTTTAACATCAATCCCTAATTTCTGGCACTATTTGGTAGCTCAAGCCCATGAGAATCAAATGCACTGATTCGAGGCTTGAGCAATGATCTAATTGGATTTACATGATCGCCCAGAGCTCCTATACACCAATTAATGGTCTGCATGAATTCTAGATGTTCAAAACATGGCAAACAAGATTAACAGTCCAGGATGGCGACATTGGTTCCTAGTTTACAAGGGTCTTAATCTAACATTTGGAGTTTAATTGAGGTTTATAAGATCTTAAATGAAGTTTTAAGATGGATTGCAAGTGAAATTGGAGTCTAGTTTGACTCATTCTTCTTTTGTTGTTTATGACAAAAGGAATGATCAAGTTAGGGTTCTAAGAGTTCATCAATGTGTAATGAAGTTTAACGGATTTCAGAGCTTCTTTGGAATGAGTGCGACTGATTTCAAGTGGATTTTCAGTGTTTTACACCAAATCTGAGTAGAAGTAGCAACAACTACTCTATCTCTAATTTGAAGCAAATTTGAATGATTTAAGGATGAATTGGGTTTTTACAAATGAATAGCTCCTAGATATTGTTTTCCATATGTGAAGGGGGCATGGATTTGACTCAAATCAGACCTAAAAAGGTCTAATCTCTATTCTTTATCAACTATAGCAGAAGGGCTGCAAAGCAGCTACATCTTGGACTTTCGGAAGAGATTTGAGTTAATTTGAATGTTTTAGTGAGCTGACAATGTGTTGTAAGAAGTTGAATGGAAGAACTTCATTTCCAAGCATTCATGTGCCTTTCATTGATTTAAATCAGATTAGAAGTGCTTGCAATTGTTATTTAAGTTTACTATTAGCAACATTTAAATGGATCTAACTATCCAAATCATGATTTTAGTGAAATTGAAGTTGAAATGCATGTTTAAATGTTCAGAACTATTGCATGCTGATGTCTGGACAGTTTTAAGTGTTTGTACTCTTATTCCAGCCATTAGAAGTTGATTCAAGACCTTAAGTTCTTTGAATGAAATCCATTTAGGCCCCTTTAGTATGCAATTTGTAAATAAATAAAAATCATAAAAAAATAAAATAAATATATCTTAAGTAAGATCAGGTATTTTTTTAAGTATTTGCAAAATTGCAAAGTATTCCGAACCTCCAACTTGGTAGAACATACTAGCCGACGGTTCGATCTACTTTAAAACTTAATAAAAGAACTCAATCTAAAAATACCAAAAAGAAATTCTTCTCCTCTCATCCCACCTTATCTCTCTCTTCCCATATCTCTATAATATACAAAAATACCATAAAAACTCAAAAATACCCAAAAATACCTAAAAATACCTTGTATATAGTATTTATACTTGTAAATATCAATAAATTAATGAGTTATATGTAAATAATGTAATATATGTATATAATGCACATAAATAACTTATAAATGTATTATACATATTTAAATAAGTATTTAGGTTGAGTTATTGTATATATAATTTTATTATATAATTATATATTAACTTATAGTAAATTATATGTATTTAAACTAAGATAATTATAAATAAATATGTAAACTTGTATGTTAGTATCTATTACTATACATACATACTAAAGTAATTATTATATAACTAATTATATATGTACATTAATTTATTTATGTATTTATTATAGGTAATTAAGTTATTAAGTTAAATAGGTAAATTATTAAGTTAAAATAAAATAAATTAGTAAAATAAGTTATTATTGAGGTAATTTATATTTCACACTTGTATACTATTACTTCAATTATTTTTAACCTATTTGTAATATATTTATATCGTATTATAGTATTTATACCTTAATTATGCATATATCTAACAAAACTGTGTATATAAATGTATATAAATTAAAATAAATTAGAAATGTATAATAAATACCTTAATATGTTAATTAACTAATTATAAGGTCAATTTACTTATCAATTCATAATTTGTACATTAATTAAGTAACTAAGCCTTAAATTAACATGTACATGTCCGTAACTTTAAGTAATTTTTATATATAATTAAATAAGTTATTATTATAAATTAATTACATAATCAAGTAGCCCTATGTAAGGGCTTTCCAAATATATAATTTAATTAAAAATTGGAACCAAATTGGATGTTCAAATCAAAGTCCAAATTTGACCTTTTAAAATGCTACGCAATGCTCATTTCAGCGCTAAATATAGCGCCACATCATTAACAGAAGTGATGCTGTAGTCGTATAAGACGAATTATCTTTGATGGCTTCTCAGTTGTCAAGTGCTCGACGTGAATCAAAACCATATACCCCTTTCCCCTCTCTGAGCATGATTTGGCATATATTCTGAGCATATGTGGGCTAGGAGCCCGGTTTAGTTGAACCAGATATGGGTCGAGAGAATACACTATAAACCAACTAACTAAGAACTTGAATCGGGTCTAGTAATGGTCTGGTCCCACCCCTTGGTGTGCTGTATATCCCACGAAAAACCCAGTTCGCCAATAAAAAAACAACTTCTTGTAAGTGAAGGCTAAATAGCCTTGGTGAGTGCTGAGCTTGAAATTCGGCTAAGTGTTGAGTGCATCAGTGTGGTGCGTGCCTTAGTGTTGAGTGTAAGTGTGTTGTATGTACATAGTATATGTATATTGTATGTCTATGTATATATAAGTATATATGTATAATAATGTATATGTATAGAGTATACATGTAAATAATATATATATGTACGAATGTATAGTGTGTGTGTGTGCGTACATAAAAGCAGAGTATATGATAGTAGAGTAGTACAAACCTTATTTGTGTAAATAAGTTTTTCTAAGGCTTTAGTGAACCTATACTTAGGTATTATTTAGGGTAGTTATGTATAACTAACATAGTGCAATTTGACTCAGTTTTTTATGCTTGTTTAGTTGTAAATATGTTTGAGGCATTGTACTTAAAATTAATTGATTCATTTTGTACATGATCAACCCATTCGTTCATTCTTTGATTAATTTGATTCCTTTGTAAATATAATTGACATTTTTGGAATAAAAAAGTATTTTTGAAACATAGAGAGTAATATATATCAATAACTACCTCCCAGTGAATGACCTTGAATAAACTAGGAAAAACTATATAAATAAATAAAATGACACGACATTTATTTGCACTATAACACTATACTACAACAATGACATAATTAAAATCACATTTTTAATATACAGACAGTTTTTTGTGATCACCCATCCTCAATTAGACTCACCCAATTCACTAACATACACCCTAATTTTAACCTTATAGCCTAAGCCCACTACCTTGGTCATCGACTTCAACCCAAGTACACCTTATCAATCCAAAGCCTTCACCTTCAACCAATTACCCTATGCCACATCACCTTTACCATGTCATATTTACCACCTAAGACCTCCAATCCCCACCATCCATCTTTCATCTAATGGCCATAAAAAAATCTAACTTAAGCCAACCCAACAAATCACCATGTTTGGCCCTTTATCCTTTCAAAGAAAATCTCTCTTGGCTGGCCACCTTATGATAAATCTCTACCATTCAATCACCATCCAAGGGCCACCAAAAAACCAACCAATCTAGCCCTAACCAACCCCATATATCCAACCACTTGGCCCTCCAAAATTCCTTATGTCCGGTCACCTATCCTCCATCTCCACCCTCCATTTATCATGCACCCAATCTGCACACTCCATCACACCACACCCAACTAACCATAACCCTATGTTACGACCCGATCCCAAATCCCTACCAGACTCGAGACTGGCTCTCCTCGACTAATCCTAAGACCTAGTCGTCCAACGAGAAATAACCAAAAGCAAAAAATATTCCACAACCACACATGCAATGTAACTAGGCAGAAATAATCAAAAGATAGTAAAGGAAATAGAACGAAGTGTCTCACAATATTACATGCCATCACAAGTACAACAGCAGGAAATAAATAGAAAATGTAACAGAAACAGACATACATATATCAAATACTCACTACAACAACAGAAGCTCTAAAATAGAAGGGAACAACAGCTAAGGCTAGGCTCGACTGGGCCCTGCTCCCTCTGCAGCCGGTGGTGCTGGCTGCTCTACTCCCTGACCTGAACAAGGTTATAAAATCTGTGGTCAGCTAACGCTGAATAGAGTGGTGGTTAAGCCATTTATAATTAACATAAGACAGGCAACTAATTAATTATTCATTTCCATTTAGCTCAACTAAGTGGTTCTGATTTATTTATTCTATTAGGATCCAGTCATTCCTTGATCTTGTCTGTCCCTCAAGGGAACGATCTTGATTGCAGTCTTTCCTGCGATGTAGGATGTACACGTGGTGTGCTCTCCTTGCCGGGAGAGTCCCCCATGGTAGTCCTACACCTAGTCAACTACCCCGAGGTCATGGTCGCGACGTAGCGGTGACTACAGCACACGCGATAAGCGCACGGGTAGGTACCCTACACTGGCATGCAGTCAGTCATTTCCGCTAGCAGGTACGCCTAAAAGTACAGCACGAAACAGCATATGGCCTTGCCCTCTCAGAACAGGGGTCTCGCCCCTCCACAGTTCGCATACCATCGTCCGACTATCACTGTTTGCCTAGTGAGCCTAACAAGAGTCGGTGTAGCTCACCTCGGTACCACATACACGAGGGCCAAACAAGAGTCGATGTAGAGTGACTAGTCCTAACCCCAGATCTCAACCTAAAGGGGCGGCTACCTCCCCTCTGCACTAAAGGGATAGTTGCTCTCCTTGGTACTGTATATACAAGGGCCAGCTCACTTCCCGTCTACCTACAAGATTCTTTCCATATACAGAAGTTCTTCTCCTAGTTCCCTTTAGGGTTCATGCTTGTATTCCTTTCATTCCATTTCTCAACATTCAAATCTCTTTGTTCACATCCCAGTTTTCATTTATATAACAGGTAGCTCGTGCTTTAATAACTAAGAAAGCATCACATCAAGTATCTATAGACTTGCTAACAATTAGGGTTTAACATGCATCTCAAAGTAAACGGTGTAGCTCAAGCAACGTTCATTCGCTTCTGCCCTCAGGTTCATTTCACATCCTAGGGTTCAATCAAGTCATTCTAAACATGCACTTCATTTATTTAAACCTTAATATTAAAGTAAACCACTCTACCGGGAAACACGGGAGGAATGGGGGCTAGAACCACAGGTCATGTCGTCTCCGTTGGCCCCGAACACGCTACAGGCTGGAGACCTATACCAGTGACTAAGTCACATCAAACGAGTTCAAAGCAGTATATAATTGGCACTAACTCATAGAGAAACTCTAGCGGAAAATAATGGTATTTCATTTAAGTAAATTCGACTTCGTTTGGGCCCCGAACAGGCCAAAAACGTGCATACAGATTGAAATCAGACGTCTAGGACTAGGCCCAAACGTCCTAAACGATGCCAGTAACTCACCTTGCGTTCCTGCATTGCTGGCAAACGTCTAGAATCCCTTTACAGTCGTCCTAGTCATTCCAAGCATCTGTCAGTGCGCCCAGACGTCTGATAGGTCTATCAGACGTCTGTGAAGACGTCTAGACATCCTAAAGCACCTCGAAGAGTGTGCTTACGCACCTTCCCAAGGTCTGTACTTGTGCATGCTTTCTAAATCTTAAAACGACGACACACAGCGTTAACGTACTTCACATACGCGCATGCATGAGCATACAGGATGCATACCTCGCCACTCCGTGTAATTTCAGACGTCTGACGTCATCTCTGGACATCCGTTGCTGCTCTAGACGTCTGGCAGGTGCTTCAGATGTCTGATATTGGAAAAATCCAGTACACAGAAATCCCTCGCGCGGTCCTACTTCTTGCGAGCTCTGCCCGTAATGACTATAGCAGCAACCTCAGTAACTGCAGGAGGTCGAGGAACCTCCTCCGGTGTCCTCTCTCCCACGAGCTCCTTCTTGAGCTCCCGCAGCTACACTCCAGCCACGGCTCCTCCATCTCGCATGAGCTCCCTCGAGCGAGTGAGCTCTTCTCTCACGCCCTCTTTCTCCCTCTCCCACGGCTGCAACTCCAGTCACGGCAAGGGCAGTCCCCACACGTGCGAGCACTCCTGCTCGAGCTCTTTCGGCTGTGCACTCTCGATCTACCCCCGAAATCCCTCCTCTCTCCCACGCTCTCCCTCTTCCTCTCTCCTCCGAGCTCCGCCTTGAGCTTTCCTCCCCCTTTCCCCACCTGCAGCTTGCAAGGAGACGAGGAAGGGAGGTCACCGGCAGCAGTGGAGGTGGTGGAAGTGGTGGCGGTGGTGTGGAGATGGAGAGGGTGGTGGGGTTTAAATAGAAATGGGGTTAGGGTTTTGGGGAGGAAGGAGAGGGGTGGTAAGTGTGTGTGCGTGAATGTCTGTGTGGGTGTGTGAGTGGGAAGAGAAAGAGAGGGAAAAATTGTGGAAACTCCCCTGCTATCCTCTCTTGTTCCCGTAAGGCCCACACACTCAACTCAAAGGGTAAAAATTTTCTCTCACGCCCCTAATTTTCCGGAGAAACTCTGAACGGTCCTTGGAAAGGGTCATTTCAACATAACAAACTTAAAGGAAGTTTCATCCCCGAAACTTAAGCTAAGTAGGGTGCAAAAATAACGTAAAAACGCATAACAAACTTAAAGAGGACCAAAGTAGGTCAGAAGAGACGTACCCTTAAAAATCTCTGGGTACTGCTCTCACATTTCTGCCTTAGGCTCCCAAGTCGCCTCCTCGTACCGCTGGCTTCTCCATAGGACCTTCACCAGTGGTACTTGCTTTCGTCTCAAACTTCAAATGGCTCTATCTAGTATCTGCACCAACCTCTCTAGATAAGTTAGGTTGTCTCCCACCTCGATGCTCTCGTGGCTCGGAACGTGGCTGGGATCGGCGATATACTTCCTGAGGTTGGACACATGGAAACGTCATGCACTATAGAGAGCTGGGGAGGAAGGGAAAGCTGGTAAGCAATGGGTCCTACCCACTCCAAGACCTTAAAGGGCCCCACAAACCTCGGTGCAAGCTTCTCTTTCACCCCAAAATGCTGCAGGCCCTTCACGGGAGAAACACGGAGGAAGACGTGATCCCCAATCTCGAACTGCACCTCTCTACTCTTCTTGTCAGCATAGCTCTTTTGCCTACTCTTGACAGTACAGAGCCGTCTGTGAATATGCTCTATCACCTCCTGACTCTGACGGATCAGCCTGGGACCAACCTCCCACTTGGTCCCCACCTCGACCCAACTCAAGGGTGTCATACACTTCCTCCCATACGGAGCCTCGTAAGGTGCCATGCCAATGCTCGAATGATAGTTGTTATTGTATGCAAACTCTGCCAGGGGCAAATGCTCCTCCCAGGAGCCTCTCCAGTCAAGTACACAAGAGCGTAGGAGGTCCTCGAGTGTCTGTATGGTGCGCTCTGACTGCCCGTCCGTCTGGGGGTGGTAGGCAATACTGAGCTTCAGACGTGCCCCAAGGCCTGCTAGAACTCTGCCCAGAACTGGGAGGTGAAACGAGTATCCCTGTCGGATACGATCTCGCGAGGGACTCCATGCAGTTGCACTACATCTCTAATGTACCACTTAGCTAGCTGTGCTGACCCAAAGGTGACTCGGATCGGCAGGAACCGCGTCGTCTTCGTCAACCTGTCTACTATCACCCAAACTGCATCGCGTCCCCGCTGTGTAACCGGTAGCCCCACTACCAGGTCCATGGTGATACTCTCCCACTTCCACTCTAGCACCAGAAGTGGCTGTAATGGCCCGCAGGCCTCTGGTGCTCGGCCTTCACCTGTTGGCATACCAAGCACTGCTGGACAAACTCACTAACATCCTGCTTCATTCCTCTCCACCAGAAGTCACATCGCAAATCGTGGTACATCTTTGTGTTCCCGAGGTGTATGGTGAACCTGGACCCGTACACCTCAGTCAGGAACTCTCTCAACAGCTCCTCGTCTCTAGGAATGCATAGGCATCCCCTCATACGCAATATCTCGTCAGAGATAGGAAAGGTCTCCTGGGTCCCCTGTCAACACCCTATCTCGCAGTGTCTATAAATATGAATCGGCCATCTATCCTGAAATGATGCGATCTATCAGCTCTGGTCGTGCCTGCCGTGTCACTGTCACTGCCCCACAATACCCCCATGACTCTTGGGGTTGCCAACTGCCCACCTCCTCCATGAGTCTGCAACTCTATGCCTGCAAGCTAGCCAAGTGGGAGGGTGCCTTCCTACTCAAGGCGTCAGCCACCACATTGGCCTTCCCTAGGTGGTAGGAGATGCTACAGTCGTAGTCCTCCAGGAGCTCTAACCAACGTCTCTGTCTCATGTTGAGCTTTTTCTGGTCAAACAGGTACCTAAGGCTCTTGTGATTTGTGAAGATCTCGAATGTCTCACCATACAGGTAGTGCCTCCATGTCTTCAGCACAAAGACAACTGCTGTCAGCTCTAAGTCATGGGTGGGGTAGCTATGCTCATGGGGCTTCAGTTGCCGCGAAGCGTAAGCGATAACGTGACCCCACTGCATGAGCACACCACCCAACCCCTGCAACGAGGCGTCAGTGTAAACCATGAACCCGCCACTGCTATCTGGGATGGTAAGCACAGGAGCTGAAGTCAGTCTCTCCTTCAGCTCCAGGAAGCACGCCTCACACTCGTCTATCCAAGAAAAGGGCACGTCCTTCTGAGTCAGCTAAGTCATAGGATGTGCGATCTGAGAGAACCCTTTGATAAACCATTGATAGTAGCCTGCCAGTCCCAAAAAGCTGCGTATCTCTGTCACTGTGTGTGGCCTCTCCCACCTGAGTATGGCCTCGACCTTGGCTAGATCCACAGCCAATTCGTCTCCTGAAATCACATGGCCTACGAAAGTCACCTGTCTTAGCCAAAACTCACACTTGTTGTACTTGGCGTACAGCCTACGTCGTCTCAAGGTATCCAGGACCATACGTAGATGTTGTCCATGCTGTGCCTGATCCCAAGAGTAGACTAGGACGTCGTCGATGAACACCACCACAAACTGGTCCAAGTATGGCCTGAAAACACGATTCATCATATCCATGAAAGCAGCGAGAGCGTTGGTCAGCCTAAACGGCATGACCAAGAACACATAGTGCTCATACCAAGTACGGAAAGCTGTCTTGGAGACGTCAGTCTCCTTGATCCTAAATTGGTGGTAACCTAACCTCAAATCTATCTTAGAGAATACTGTGGCATCCCTCAACTGGTCAAAGAGGTCATCGATACGAGGCAACAGGTACTTGTTCTTGATGGTAACTCGATTCAGTTATCTGTAGTCAACATAAAGCTGCAGGGTACCGTCCTTTACAAACAATACAGGGGCTCCCCACGGGGATGCACTAAGTCGCACAAAGTCCTTCTCCAACAAGTCCTGTAACTGAGACTTGAGCTCTCGCAGCTCAAGTGGTGCCATCCTATATGGTGCAGTAGAAATGGGGATGGTCCCCGATACTAGTGAGATCTCAAACTCGATCTCACGCTCAGGCGGTAGTCCTGGTAGCTCCTCTGGGAAGACGCCGGGGTACTCGCAGACCATCGGGATACTCTGAAAGTCGGCCACGGGGCTAGGCTCTGCTACAACACAAGCTAATAAGCCCTCACACCCCTGGCTCAAAAGCTTCGCTGCCCAAAGCGCAGAGATGCACCTGAAACCTCCGTCTACCGGCTGGCCGTTAAACTCAAAAGTAGGCAACTCCGGTATGGAGAAGATGATCTTTCTCCCAAAATAGTCCACTAGGGCGTGATAGGCAGACAATCAGTCCATCCCTAAGATCATGCCAAAGACCTCCATCGAGATCACGATTAGGTCGGCACGGAGGCTGTGTCCCCCTATCGCGACCTCACAGTCTATAAAGACCTCCTCTGCTACGAACAACTATCCACCTGTCCCTCTAATCAGGAACAGAACCTCTAATAGTACACTACTTAGCCCCAAACTGACGGCAAAACTCGAGGAGACAAAAGAGTGTGTGGCACCAGAATTGAAAAGAATGTATACTAAACTGCCAAAAACGGTAACCATACCTGCCACCACAGAACCTGAAGCCCTGGCATCTCTGTGAGTTATGGAGTTGATATGCCCCTCAGCCTTAGGTGCAGAAGAAGCGGCCACTCTCTGGGTCAGGCGAGCAGCAGCTAGCCGGTACCCTCCTCGTGACTGCTGTCCTCCTCCACGCGCCAGGTGACCGCGGTTGCCAGATTGGCCTCTAGTGCTCGGTGCGGGGAGCATCTGCTGTGCTTCGACCCTAGATGGGCAATCCCTCTTGATGTGTGTTACGACCCGGTTCCTGGATACCTACAGGACCTGAGACTGGCTCACCTCGACTAATCCCAAGACCTAGTCGTCCAACAAGAAATAACCAAAGGCAAGAAAATAACCCACATTCACACATGCAATATAACTAAGTAGAAGAAACGTACAAAGCAGTAAAGAAAGTAGAACAACTGTCTCAATGCATGCCACCACAATAACAAACAACCCACAACAACTGAAAGTAGAAAGGAAACAGAAGTAGCGGAAACAGTAAACTAAGTGTCCATTACTTACTACAACAGTGGAGAACAAGAAAGTATTGAAAGAATGACTACAGCTGGGCTCGCTTGGGCCCAGCACCCTCTGCAGTTGGAAACTCGGGCTGCGCAACTCTTGGTCCTGAACAGTGTTATGAAAAGACAGAGTCAGCAAACTCTGAGTAGAGTGGTGTTTATATTATCTAAGTACAAAAATAATAAAAATAATAGATTTAATCCTCATTTTTATTTATCTCATTTATATGTTTCTATTTCATCCATTTCTCAAAGTATCCAGATATTTCTCGATTTTATATGTTCCTCGTGGGAACGATCTTGATTGCAATCTTTTCACTAGAGTAAAAGGTACACGTGGTATTTTCCTGGTCGAGAGAGTCCCCTGTGGTATTCCTACACCCAGTCAACCACCCCGAGGTCACTGTCAAGACATAGCGGTGACTACGGCACGCGTGATAAGCGCACGGGTAGCTACCCTGCACTGACACGTGATCAGTCATTTTCGCTAGCAGGTACGCCCAAAGTACAGCATGGAACAGTATAGGGTCTTGCCCTCTCAGAACAAGGGTCTCGTCCCTCAGAACCAAACAGGGGTCTCGCCCCTCCACAGTCCGTGCACCCTCGTCTGACTACCCTGGTTTGCCCAAAGGGCCTAACAAAGTTGGTGTAGGGTGGCTAGCTGAACCCCAAGCCCCGTGGGGTGGCTAGCTCCCTCCCTACACTAGTAGCTTGCCTTGGTACCACATATGCGAGGGCCAACAGGAGTCAACGTAGAGTGGCCAATCCTAACCCCAGGCCTCAACCCAAAGGAGGCTAGCTCCGCTCTACACTAAAAGGGGATAGTTGCTCTCCTTGGTACCACGTACTCAAGGGCCAACACACTTCCCGTATACATTCCAAATTTCGTTTATCCACCGGAGTTCTACTTCTAATTCCACAAAGGGTTCATACTCATGTTTACCTCATTTATCCAGATCCAGATCTCATGTTTCATAATTCATTTCTCATCCATATACAAGTAGCTCGTGTTTTCATAGTTCAATTCTCAATAACATGCAAATGGTGGTTTCACAGGCAATTACTCATTGAATACAGGTAGCTCATATTCTAACAGGCAACTCATAATTATAATACAGGCATTTGTTAGCAATTTATCTTAACCATGTATTCAAGTAAATAGTACAGTACAAACAGGCTCATTCATTTCTCTACCCTAGGGTTCATTCCACATCCTAGAGTTCCATTCGGCTATTTCAACCAAGCACATTCTTATTTAAATATTAATAACTGAATTAACCACTCTACCGAGTATCACGGAAGGAATGGGGGCCTGTGCCGCAGATCTCATCGTCTCCGCAGGCCCTGAACACGTCGCTAGCTGGTAACTTGTACCTGCGACCAATGTACATTAGACAAGCTCAAAACAGTAGGTACTCAACACGAATACATAGAGGAACTCGAGTAGAAAACAACGGTACTTCGTTTCTGGAAATCTGTTTCCATTTGGGCCTCAAACAGGCCAAAAACGCGGTTTCTGATCAAAATCAGATGTCTGGGTCTAATCCTAGACGTCTGAAAAGATGTCAAAACTCACCTTGTGTCTCTTGCGGCTAATCAGATGTCTAGACCTCCTCTACGACTGTCTAAAGATAGTTCCAAACGTCGGGCAAGGTCTTCGATCGTCTAGAAGCACCTCTGGACATCTGGTGATGTGATCAGACGTCCAAAAGCATGTGGAAAAGCGTACCGCGTACCTTCGCAAAGCTGCACCTGCTCATGCAAACACAGGCGCGGTCAGCCGACAATGTCACCTTCGTTGAGATCTTCTGCATGGGAGAAATCAGTGCATGAACGTACATACCTCACGCGATACATGCTCTCAGACGTCCGACCTTAGCTCCAAACGTCCAGGTCCCTCGCCAGTCGTCTGGACGTCACGCCAGACGTCTAATACTAGAAAACTTCCAGTATCAGAACCTCCTCGTAGCTCGCTCCGCTCGCGCCCCCGCCCGCAGCGGAAGTTCCAGTCGTTGCAGGAGCTTGGGTAGCTCCTCGCTAACGACCTCCACACGCGCACGCTCCCACTGCCAGCTGTGCGAGCTCCACCGAGCTCTTGAAGGTCCTCCGACCTTCCACACTCTCTACCTTCCTCCCTCTTGCTCGCCCCCTCTTGCCTCTCTCGTCCACCTTCGCCACTTCCACACAGGAGATCTAAAGGTGGTGGTGGCTGGTGGTGTGAGGAGAGGAGAAGAGAAAAGAGGGTTATTGTAAAGACCCATTCTGTCCTAAGCCCTTTAAGACGTCTAGACTGTCGATCAGACGTCTAGTCAAACGCCTGGACCCCTTCCCAAACGTTTGGAAATTGAAAATTTGGTACGTGACGTCGCATCTGCGCGCGGGTTGCGTGCAGACAGTGCTGCTCTTCTCTCTTTTTCCCTTTCCTCTCCTCCACTCAAACCCTAGCGCACCTTTATAAAACCCCTCTCCCCCTCTTCCTCTCTTCCCCACTTCACCACAGCCACCTTCTTCCTCCCTCTCCACTGCAGCTAGAGGGGCGAGCGCGAGAGCGAGCGACGAGGAGGAGAGGCGGCGTGAGGCGAGGAGGAAGAGATTGAGCTCACGAGCCCGTGGGAGCTCGCCGAAGGATGCACGGCCAGAGCGGTGCATGCGGGAGGAGGAGCATGTTGGGGGAGACGTCCCCGACACTTGCTACAGCCGGAGCTGCAAGCGAGGAGGCGAGGCCGCGGCTGCGCGTGGTAAGGAGGAACAGGTCGTTCTGGTTCTAGGATTTTCCCAGAATTAGACGTCTGGCGTGCCGTCCAGACGACGGGTTGAACGTCTGGTGACAACACCGGATGTCTGAAAGCAGTGTTCCACGAAGGTATGTTCCTCTTGCGGATACGGCCATGCAGGCCGTACCGCAGCTTTGATCTGCATGGCTAAAAGTGGATGATTTGCCTATCACGTGCAGAGATAGCTTCGGGAAGGCGCGGGGCACACCCTCCCATGCGTTTCGGGCACTGGATAGCTTACCAGACAATCGGAAGCACTCCCAAACGTCTGGAGGAGAGGTTGGATGTCTGGAGCTGGGTCCAGACGGTCAAGAAGAGGTTCTAGACGTCCAAGGTTGACGCAGAACCTGAGGTGAGACTCTGGTTACTTTTAAGACGTCTGGACCTTGTGCCAAACGTCTAATTTAGGTCTGCAGTCTTATTTTTGACCCATTTAGGGTCCGTTTGAGGTCCGTTTTTCACAAACAATATATCGGTGTTTTCCTTGTGAGTTCCTCTACTTGTTAGAAGGCCTTTTATACTGTTCTGAATGTTCCATTATGGTATGTTCCTTGGTATAGGACTTCGATCAGTTGTAGGTTCGGGGGTTGCTGAGGCACGTGAGCCTGCCATTCGAGCCCCCAATACTCCCGGGTCGTCTGGTAGAGTGATTTTCCCCTATTTTAATTATAAAACCTGAATGCATATGTGAAATTGGATACTAGAAACCTAGGATGTGGCATGAATCCTAGGACGAGAAGTACTTGCACTGTTTGTATGCATGTTTGAAATTGTAGTATTAAATGAATGAATAGAAATGTGAATAACTGCTTGTTAATAAACAAGAGCTACCTGTGAAATATGAAATGCTTGTGCTAGTTAAATAGCTACCTGTGACATTACTTGTTGTATATGTTAAATGATGGAAATACGAGCTGCATATGTATAATCTGAGAATGGAAATGTGAATGATGAGACCTGGTATGGAATAACATGGGGAATACGAGCATGAACCCTACGAGGAATTAGGAGTAGAGCTTTTGTGAATAAATGAAATGGATCTGGAAATGTGAGTGGGAAGTGTGCTAGCCCTTGAGTACGTGGTACCAAGCAGAGCGACTATCCCCTGTTTAGTGTAGAGAGGAGCTAGCTACCCTTAGGTTGGGACCCAGGGTTAGGATTAGCCACTCTACACTGACTTCTTTGGCCCTCGTGTACACTGTACCAGGGAGAGCTACTAGTGTAGTGATAACGGCGTTGTGACTATGTTTTGTTGTTTTGTTATAGAAATTACGTTGTAGTACAGATAGTCATTGCCATTATTACAATTTTTACTCGGAAATGAAAGTTCTCCCGAGGTCGAACTCAGGGAGCAAGTTGTATTCTAGAGGTACGAAGTTTCTATTACAAAAAATAAAGAGAGAGAGAGAGAGATTTGTCTTGTTGGCTTCTTCTTCTTCTCTTCTTTCTCGTCTTTGTCTTCTTTTCTCTTCTCTTTGAGTCTGCAGTTTTCTTCCTTCTTATTCTTGCTCTGTTCTTCTTTTCTTGTTTTCTTCTTATCTTCTCTTCTGTTCTTCTTCTTTCTTCTCTTCTTCTTCAGAGCTTCTTCTTGCCTTTCTCCTTGTGTTCTTCTTTTCTTCTTGCTTCTGTTCTTCTTGTCTTTTCTTTCTTTTTCTTCTTGTTCTTCTTTCTGTCCGTCTCTTTCTTTTTCTTCTCCCTTGCGGTCCTGTTCTTCTTTTCTTCTCCTTCTTCTTTGCCTTCAGAGCGTCGTCTGATTTTTCAATCAGACGACTTAAGTAGCTGCTGCTACAGTGCGTCTTTTCTTCTTCTTTCCTCTGTGGCTTTCTTCTTCTTCTTCTTCTTCTCGCAGTCCTTCTTCTTCCTGCCTTCTCTTCTTCACCTGTGCCTGCACACTCAAAGTTCAATCAGAGGGCAAAACCTACTCTACCCTCCCCCGCGTCTCTCTCTCTCAGAATTCACTCATAGGATAGCTCTCCCAGAGCTGCCGGGTAGTCGGGTACGCGAGTCGCGCCCGGGTCCAGGCCCACCGACGTGCGGTGGTGGGCGAGGAGTGCAGGATGGGTAAACGGGTCGGGCCAGGTCCGCGGGGCGTGGTCGCAGACGAGGCCGGCTCGAGCAGGTGAGAGGGACCTCACCCCGTGCTCAGGAGGCAAAGAGCCTAAGGCACTTTTTGCCTTTATACGGGCGTGGGCCTCTCAAAAGTTCCGAGGTGGGACTAAATGTCCCACCCCAATTGGGCACCCGCAGCTGAGGGAGCTGCAGGTAGATGCAGCAGCTGCGGGGCTTTCTCCCCAACTGCAGGCCTGGGCGACTGCGTGGCTGCGAACCGCCCGTCCTGGCGAGTCGAACCTGGGCGAAGCGTGCCTGCAGCTGCAGGTTGAAGGAGCTTCACCGGCTCAGCAATGGCGACGGAGGGCGAGCAACCTGTCCACAGAAGAACGGCCTCTCGGCCTAATCAGACAAGCGGAGAACCTTCGCTGTGGCACGGCGAAGGCGGTGTGGGATCTGGCAGGCCGTGGGGCGGAGCATAGGGGCTGCCCTAGGTCAAACTGTAGCGTGGGAAATGGGTTTGTTCGGGGGGTCTGCAGGTGGCGAGTGGCGGGAAATGGAAGGGCGGAAGTTGATCAGGGTGAGGAGGCGGAGGTTCTGTGAGGGTCGGCGAGTCATGTGGGGTGGTGGAATGACGGGAGCGAGTCGCCGGAGTTTGGCCGGGGATGGGGAAGGTGAGGGCGATTAGGCGCGGTCGAGGGGTGGTTATGCAAATTACAGTAAGGAAAAGAAAGAGGGGAGGAAGAGGAAAGATTGTACCTACTCGGAGGGACGAGGGGGGGCCGAAGCAGGGCGACAGTCGTATCGACTGTCGCCGGAGAAGAAGGTGCCCAGAGAGAGGGCGGCGGTGAGGAGAGAGCGGGAGAGCGCGCGCTGGGTACGGCGCGACGCGGGAAGAGGAGGTGAAGGCAGCCCTGCTGCTGGTAGTGAGGCAGAGCGACGAGGAGGAGGAGGAGGAACCGCCGGAGCAAGGGGGCTTCTGTCAGAGTGGGAAGAGAGGAAAAAGGGGGGGTTTCTCCGTCAGATCCGAGCTGGAGAGTGCGGCAGAGCGTCGAGGGCTTTTATAGAGTCGAAATCAGAGAGGAGGGTGGAGGGAGACGACGTGCCTCCCTCGCCGGAGGACGCCGGAGATGGAGACCCATACCGTTCGTGCGTTCGCACGGGCAGTATGGGCGATTGCAGCGATCAGGGGGGTGTTCCTGCGACGGCTGACATTGCAGGGAACCCCTAGTTGACTTGGCAGGGGGTCCCCCTCACCCTGCGCAAGGTCGCCGGAGCATGGCGCTGCTCAGGGTTTTGCAGGGAGGACCCAAATGCAAAGAACGAAGAAGAGTTAGGGGCCAAAATGTGAGGGTTTCAAAAGTTGAGGGTCAAAAAGTAATAAATGAGGACCAAAATGCAAAGTCGATCAAGAAGGTCTCTTCTTAGGCTCACGTTTTTATGCATGACTAAATGGGACCTAAGGATTCTAATGGTGAATTTTATTTCTAGATCAGACCTTGTTTGACCAGTCAATTTACGTAAAAACCCAAATTAAGTCATTAATTGGGCATGGTTCTCAATGTAAGTTAAAATGGGTTCCTAAGGTCAAATTGAAGGTTCTAAACCCTAGAGATTATTTTTCTACGAATTGTAGAGGGTTTAGTCGACTTTTTTCTTTGCCTCGAACCTCGTGAATTGAAGTGAATTTGTTTTAGGGTTACAGATTGTCATTTAATTCCTTGGAGTTGCTGTAGCGCTTATCAGATCAGATCATCCCACTTCCCTTCTTATTAGGTTTGTTTGACCTGTGTTTGGACCCTGAATTACCCTGCTTGCAAATTGCTCTGGTAAAATTGCATTTTTACCCCTTATGACTTATTTTCTTCTTAAACTCAGAATTCTCTGAGTTAAGCCTTTCCTTGAGTTATGTAGGAGCTTTTATCCTTTGTATTAGGTCAAAATGAGCTAGTTATGGCTCATGATGAGGTTCTCATCATGTAGGGAGAGAGCTAGCCACCCCACGGGGCCCGGGGTTCAACTATATCCACCCTACACCAGCTTGTTAGGCCCACTGGGCAAACCGGGGTAGTCAGACGAGGGTGCGCGGACTGTGGAGGGGTGAGACCCCTATTTGGTTCTGAGGGACTAGACCCCTGTTACTGAGAGGGCCCGGCCCTATACTATTCCGTACTGTACTTTAGGCGTACCCCCTAGCGGAAATGACTGACCGCGTGCCAGTGCGGGGTAGCTACCTGTGCGCTTATCGCGCGTGTCGTAGTCACCGTTACGCCTGTCCGTGACCTCGGGGTGGTTGACTGGGTGTAGGATCACCACGGGGGACTCTCCCGGCCAGGAGAGCACCACGTGTGCCTTCTACTCTTTAGAAAAGATTGCAATCAAGATCGTTCCCACGAGGAACATTTGAGATCAAGAAAGAGATCTGAGAAATAAACCAATGGGTGAAAAGGAGTAAGTTGTAAAATAAAGTAATTGGAAAAGATAAATTACCTGTTAGCTTTTACTGCTTTAGTTAGTTGGTTACCACTCTACTCAGCGTTCGCTGACTCTGTTTCCTCATAACCCTTTTCAGGTCCAAGTGTTGAGCAGCCCGAGTCACCGGCTGCAGAGGGTGCTGGGCCCAGTCGAGCCTAGCAGTAGTCTTCCTGTTGTTGTACTTTCTTTTGTTAGTGAGTTTAGACTCTTGTTACTGTTTACATTTTTGTACTTTATTTCCGCTTTACTGTTGTGGTAGTGATATGTACTGTTAGCAGCTTTTACTTCCTCTACTGCTTGTACTCTTTTACTGTTAGTTACTTAGCATAGTGAATTTGGTTTACTTTCCTTCTTTTTTGGTTATTTCTTGTTGGACGACTAGGTCTTGGGATTAGTCGAGTCGAGCCAGTCTCCGATCCTGTAGGGATTCAGGAACCAGGTCATAACAGTTATAAATAAGAGGGGTGTAGGGTTTAGGGTTCGGGGGGGAAATGAGGGAGAGAAAGGAGAACGGCCTCTACGCGCCGCCCGCGCGCAGAGCGCAAAGTGCAATATGAAATAATCCACTTTCAAACGTCCAGGAATGGATCCAGACGTATGGACAGACGTCTGACTGAAACTCCAGACGTCTTAAATGGCTAAAAGTGTAACGGGTCATTACATCATAACAAACTTAAAGGAAGTTTCGTCCCCGAAACTTGAGCTAGCTAGGGTGCAGAAAAAGGAACGTAAAAATGCATAACAAACTTAAAGAGGACCGAAGTAGGTCTAAAAAGATGTACCCTCAAAAATCTCTGGGTACCGCTCTCGTTTCGTCGCCTTAGGCTCCTAAGTCGCCTCCTCGTACCGCTGGCTTCTCCATAGGACCTTCACCAGTGGTACCTGCTTCCATCTCAGACTCTGGACGGCTCTATCTAGTATCTGTACTGGTCTCTCGGGGTAGGTCAGGTCGTCACCCACCTCGACGCTCTTGTGTTTCAGAACATGACTAGGATAGGCGACGTACTTCCTGAGGTTGGACACGTGGAACACGTCATGCACTCTAGAAAGCTGGGGTGGAAGGGAAAGCCGGTAAGCAACGGGTCCCACCTGCTCCAGGACCTCAAAAGGCCCCACAAACCTCGACGCAAGGTTCCCTTTCACCCCAAAATGCTGCAGGCCCTTCATGGTCGAAACATGGAGGAAGACGTGATCCCAAACCTCAAACTGCACCTCTCTGTGTTTCCGGTCAACGTAACTCTTCTACCTGCTCCTGACAGTGCGGAGTTGTCTGTGAATCTGCTCTATCACCTCCTGACTCTGCCGGATCAGCTTGGGACCAACCTCCTACTTGGACCCCACCTCAACCTAACTCAAGGGCACAGTACACCTCTGTCCGTATAGAGCCTCATAAGGTGCCATGCCGATGCTCGAGTGGTAACTGTTATTGTATGCAAACCCTGCTAGGGGCAAATGCTCCTCCCAGGAGCCTCTCCAGTCTAGCACACAGGCGTGTAAAAGGTCCTCAAGTGTTTGTATGGTGCACTCTGACTGTCCGTCCGTCTGGGGGTGGTAAGCGGTACTGAACCTCAAACATGTCCCCAAAGCCTGCCAAAACTCAGCCCAGAATTGGGAAGTAAAATGGGTATCCCTGTCAGACACAATCTCATGCGGAACTCCGTGCAGGGGCACCACATCTCGAATGTATCTCTCTACTAACTGTGCTAGTCCAAAGGTGGCTCAGATCGGCAGGAAATGCGCCGTCTTCGTCAACCTGTCTACTATCTCCCAGACTACGCCGTGTCCCCACTGGGTAACTGGTAGACCCACCACCAAGTCCATGGTGTTGCTCTCCCACTTCACTCTGGCACAGGAAGTGGCTGCAACGGCCCTGTAGGCCTCTGATGCTCGGCCTTCACCTACTGGCACACTAAACACTGCTGCACAAACTTAACAACATCCTGCTTCATCCCTCTCCACCAAAAGTCACATCGCAAGTCATAATACATCTTTGTGTTCCTGGGATGTATGGTGAACCTGGACCTGTGCGCCTCAGCCAGGAGCTCTCTCAATAACTCCTTGTCCCTAAGAATGCATAAGCATCCCCTCATGCGCAGTATCTCGTCTATAAAGGAAAAGTCCCCTGGGTCCCCTGTCAACACCCTGTCTCGCAACGTTTATAAGTACGGATCTGTCATCTGCCCTATGATGATGCGGTCTATTAGCTCTAGTCACGTCTGCCACGTCACTGTCACTGTCCCACAATACCCTTGTGGCTCCCGGGGTCGCCAACTGCCCAACTCCTCCATAAGTCTCCAACTCTGTGCCTGTAAACTGGCCAAGTGGGCTAGCGCCTTCCGGCTCAAGGTGTTAGCCACCACATTGTCCTTCCCTGGGTGGTAGGAGATGCTGCAGTCGTAGTCCTTCAGGAGCTCTAACCAACGTCTCTGTCTCATGTTTAGCTCCTTCTAATCAAACAAGTACCTGAGGCTCTTATGATCTGTGAAATTCTCGAAAGTCTCACCGTAAAGGTAGTGCTTCCATATCTTCAGCGCGAAGACAACAGCTATCAGCTCTAAGTCATGGGTAGGGTAGCTATGCTCATGGGGCTTCAGTTGCCGCAAAGTGTAAGCGACAACGTGACCCCGCTACATGAGCACACCCCTAACCCCTGCAATGAAGCATCGGTGTAAACCACAAAACCGACACTACTGTCTGGAATGGTAAGCACAGGAGCTGAAGTCAGTCTCTCCTTCAACTCCTGAAAACACGACTCGCACTCATCCGTCCAGGTAAAGGGCACGTCTTCCAAGTCAGCTAGGTCATAGGATGCTTAATCTAAGAGAATCCTCTAATAAACCGTCGATAGTAACCTGCCAGTCCCAAAAAGCTGTGTATCTTTGTCACCGTGCATAGCCTCTCCCACTTGAGTATGGCCTCAACCTTGGCTGGATCCACAGCCAAACCATCCCCTGAAATCACGTGGCCTAAGAAAGTCACCTGCCTCAACCAATACTCGCACTTGCTGTACTTGGCATACAGCCTGTGTCGCCTCAAGGTGTCCAGGATCATGCGTAAATGCTGTCCATGTTGCGCCTGATCCCGCGAGTAAACGAACACGTCGTCGATGAACACCACCACAAACTGGTCTAAGTACGGCCAAAAAACCCAGTTCATCAAATCCATAAAAGCAGCGGGGGCATTGGTCAACCCAAACGGCATGACCAAGAACTCGTAGTGCTCGTATCGATTATAGAAAGCTGTCTTAGAGACGTCGGTCTCCCTGATCCTCAACTGGTGGTAACCCGACCTCAGATCTATCTTGGAGAACACTGTGGCATCTCACAACTGGTCGAAGAGGTCGTTGATCCTTGGCAGCGGATACTTGTTCTTGATGGTGACCCTATTCAGCTGTCAGTAGTCAACACAAAGTCGCAGGATACCGTCCTTCTTCTTCACAAACAGCACAGGGGCTCCCCACGAGGATGCACTGGGCCTCACAAAGCCCTTCTCCAACAGGTCCTGTAGCTGTGACTTGAGCTCTCGTAGCTCAAGCGGTGCCATCCGGTACTGTGCAGTAGAAATGGGGATGGTCCTCAGTACCAGTGAGATCTCAAACTCAATCTCACGCTCAGGTGGTAGTCTTGGCAGCTCCTCTGGAAAAACATCGGGGTACTCGCAAACCACCGGGATACTCTGAATGTCAGCCACGAGGCTAGGCTCTGCCACTACATAGGCCAAAAAGCCCTCACACCCCTGGCTCAAAAGCCTCGCTGCCCGAAGCGCGGAGATGCATCTGAAACCTCCGTCCACCGACTGTTCGTGAAACTCAAAGGGAGGCAACTCCGGTATGGAGAAGATGATCTTCCTCCCGAAACAGTCCACCAGGGCGTGATAGGTGGACAGCCAATCCATCCCTAGAATCACGCCAAAATCCTCCATCTGTATCACAATCAGGTCAGCGGGGAGGCTGTGTCCCCCTATACTGACCACGCAGTCTGTGTAGACCTCCTTAGCTACAAACAACTGGCCACCTAGGCCTCTGATCACAAACGAATCCTCTAACAGTACACTACCCTGCCCCAAATTGACGGCAAAACTCATAGCGGCGAAAGAGTGCATGGCGCCAAAATCAAAAAGTACGTACACTAATCTACCAGAAACATTAACCATACCTGCCACCACTGAACCTGAAGCCCTGGCGTCTCTATGTGTCTAGGAGTTGATACACCCCTCATCCCTCGATGCAGACGAAGCAGCTACACTCTAGGTCGGGTGAGCAGCCGCTGGCCAGTACCCTCCTCAAGACTGCTGCCCTCCCCCACGCGTCTGGTGACCACGACCACCAACTTGGCCTCCAGCGCTCGATGCGAAGAGCATCTGCTGTGCTCTGGTCATAGATAGGCAGTCCCTCCTGATGTGGCCTGGCTGGCCACACTGGTAGCAAAGGGGAACACGACCTCCTCCCTCAGTAGGTCCCTGTAGGCGGTTGGGCGGGGGTCCGGTGCTGGCAACTAGCCCATGTCTGGGGCCCCCAAAGGCCATTGATGATCCCGCAAAATGAGACAGCTCTCCTGCGGATGCCGTGTGCCTCCTCTCCCAACGGCCCTGAGAGTACTCTGGCTGGTAGGGCCTCTTCCGTTCGCTGTCAGTGTCTCATTTGGCCGGGTTGGTCTCCTCGTAGGTCATGGCTACCTCAACCACATGAGAGAAAGTGGGCAGCTTTAAGTGTTTGACATACCCCCGAATAGCAGGTCGGAGCCCCTCAATAAACCTCCACAGGCGCTCCTCCTCTGTAGACACAGCTGTCGAGGCAAAACGCGTGCGGTACGTGCTAACTGTCATCATCCCCTGGTAGAGAGTGTGGAACTCCCACCTCCTCTGGTCCTTCCAGGTCTACGGAAAGTACTGCTTGCAGAAGAGAGACACGAACTGGTCCCACGTCAGCTCTCTCCCCTCCTGGCCTCTAACTGCCCTCCACCACCTGTGTGCTACGCTCTCTAGCTGGTACGTAGCAAAGGCCACGTGATACTCCGCAGGAGGTTGAAGGGTGTTGAACACCTTCTCTATCTGCTACAGCCATTCCTCTGCCTCAGACAGGTCCTCATCCCCCTTGAAAGAGGGGGGCTTTAGCTTCCGAAACTGTCCGAAAAGCTTGTGGTGCAGCTGCAGTGGGGGAACGGGCAATTTTCCAGGCAAGGAGAGCTTGTGCGCGGAAGTGTCAGAGTTCGGTGGGAGTGGTGGAGGACCACCCCCTCCCCCTCCTGCTCGTCCGACGCTGCGACGGTCTCTCTATCCCATCGAGGACTACCCCTTCATGTCCTCAGGGAGAGGTGCCCGTGGAGGTTGGTGGAGCTCCTCTAGCACGAAGTCTCGAATCAGCTAGGCAAGATCCTAGGCCTGAATGCCTGAGAGAAGAGGTGGGTCAACTGGCACCTCAAGTCCGGCACGTCCGCCCCTCCGACCTCGTCCTCGGTCGCTACCATGGCCTGCCTCGAGAACTCCCCGACGAGGCATCTCCTGCAAGGAGACGCGAAAGATAGAACAAGAGTGTCAACGATACCGGATTACATCGAGAAAAAGACTCGAAACGAATATCAAAGCGATACATTGTGGTGGCTATCATAGTTATATGCACGCGAGTGGTTATTCTCAAGCCAATTGGTTCATTTCTCAGGACAACCTTGCTCTAATACCATCTTGTTACAACCTAGTTCCCGGATCCCTACAGGACCCGAGAATGGCTCGCCTCGACAAATCCCAAGACCTAGTCGTCCAACAAGAAATAATCAAAAGCAGGAAAATAACCCACATTCACACATGCAATATAACTAAGTAGAAGAAACATACAAAGCAGTAAAGAAAGTAGAACAACTGTCTCAGTACATGCCACCATAATAACAAACAACCCACAACAACTAAAAGTAGAAAGGAAATAGAAGTAACGGAAATAGTAAACTAAGTGTCCATTACTTAATACAACAATGGAGAACAAGAAAGTACTGAAAGAAAGACTACGGCTGGGCCCAGCACCCTCTGCAGCTGGAAACTCGGGTTGCTCAACTCCTGGTCCTGAACAGTGTTATGAAAAGGCAGAGTCAGTGAACGCTGAGTAGAGTGGTGTTTATATTATCTAAGTACAAAAATAGTAAAAATAACAAATTTAATTCTCATTTTTATTTATCTCATTTATATGTTTTTGTTTCATCAATTTCTCAAAGAATCCAGATATTTCTTGATTTTATATGTTCCTTATGGGAACGATCTTGATTGCAGCTTTTTCCGTAGAGTAGAAGGTACACGTGGTGCTCTCCTGGCCAGGAGAGTCCCCCGTGGTAGTCCTACACCCAGTCAACCACCCTGAGGTCACTGTCAAGACATAGTGGTGACTATGGCACACGTGATAAACACATGGGTAGCTACCCCATACTGACACGCGATCAGTCATTTTCACTAACAGGTACGCCCAAAGTACAACACGGAACAGTATAGGGCCTTGCCCTCTCAGAATAGGGGTCTCGTCCCTCAGAACCAAACAGGGGTCTCACCCCTCTACAGTTTGCGCACCCTCGTCTGACTACCTCGATTTTCCTAGAGGGCCTAACAAAGTCGGTGTAGGGTGGCTAGCTGAACCCCGGGCCCCGTGGGGTGGCTAGCTCCCTCCCTACACTAGTAGCTCTCCTCGATACCACATACGCGAGGGCAAACAGGACTCGATGTAGAGTGGCCAATCTTAACCCTAGGCCTCAACCCAAGGGAGGCTAGCTCCGCTCTACACTAAAAGGGGATAGTTGCTCTCCTTGGTACCACGCACTCAAGGGCCAGCACACTTCCCGTCTACATTCCAGATTACGTTTATCCACAGGAGTTCTACTCCTAATTCCCCGTAGGGTTCATGCTCATGTTTGCCTCATTTATCTAGATCCAAATCTCATGTTTCATAATTCATTTCTCATCCATATGCAGGCAGCTCGTGGTTTCATAGTTCAATTCTCAATAACATGCAACTGGTGGTTTCACAGGCAATTACTCATTGAATATAGGCAGCTCATATTCTAACAGGTAACTCGTAATTATAATATAGGCATTTGCTAGCAATTTATCTTAACCATGCATTCAAGTAAACAGTACAGTACAAACAGGCTCATTCATTTTTCTACCCTAGGGTTCATTCCACATCCTAGAGTTCCATTTGGCTATTTCACCCAAGCACATTCTTAATTAAATATTAATAACCGAATTAACCACTCTACCGGGTATCACGGGAGGAATGGGGACCTGTGTCGCAGATCTCGTCGTCTCCGCGGGTCCCGAACACGCCACCGGCTGGTAACCTGTACCAGCGACCAATGTACATTATACAAGCTCAAAATAGTAGGTACTCAACACGAATACGTAGAGAAACTCGAGTAAAAAACAACGATACTTCATTTGCGGAAATCCGATTCTATTTGGGCCTCAAACAGGCCAAAAATGCAATTTCTGATCAAAATTAGATGTCTGGGTCTAATCCCAGACGTATTAAAAGATGCCAAAACTCACCTTGTGTCTCCTGCGGCTGATCAGACGTCTAGGCCTCCTCTGCAACCGTCTGAGGATAGTTCCATACATCGGGCAAGGTCTCCGATCGTCTGGAAGCACCTTTGGACGTCTGGTGATGTGATCAGGCGTCCAAAAGTGCATGGAAAAGTGTACTGCGTGCCTTCCCAAAGCTGCACCTACGCACACAAACGCAGGCGCAGTCAGTCGACAACGTTTCCTGCGCTGAGATCTGCATGGGAGAAATCAGCGTAGGAACGTACGTACCTCGCGCGATACGTGCTCTCAGATGTCTGACCTTAGCTTCGGACATCCAGGTCCCTCGCCAGTCGTCTGGACGTCACACCAGACGTCTGATACTGGAAAACTTCCAGTATCCGAACCTCCTCTCAGCTCGCTTTGCTTGCGCCTCCGCTCGCGGCAACAGCTCCAGCCGCTGCAGGAGCTTGGGCAGCTCCTCGCTGACGACCTCCACGCGTGCACGCTCCCACTACCGGCTGTGCGAGCTCCACCGAGCTCTCGAAGGTCCTCTGACCTTCCATGCTCTCCACCTTCCTCTCGCTCTCCCTCACTTGCCCCCCTCTTGCCTCTCTCGTCCGCCCTCGTCACTGCCGCATAGGAGATCTGAAGGTGGTGGTGGCTGGTGTGTGAGGAGAGGAGAAGAGAAAAGAGGGGTATAAATAAGAGGGGTGTAGGGTTTAGGGTTCGGGGGGGAAATGAGGGAGAGAGAGAACGGCCTCTGCACGCCCCCCGCACGTAGAGCGCAAAGTGTAGTACGAAATAATCCACTTTCAGATGTCCGAGAACGGGTCCAGACGTTTGACTGAAACTCTAGACGCCTTAAATGGCTAAAAGTGTAACGAGTCATTACAATGTGGCCCGACTAGCCACACTGGTAGCAGAGAGGGGCACGACCCCCTCCCTCAGTCGGTCCTTGCTGGTGGCTAGGCGGGGGTCCGATGTTGGCAGCTGGCCCCTGTCTGGGCCCCCCAAAGGCCACTGGTGGCCCCGTAGAACGAGACGACTCCCCTGTGGGCGTCGTGTGCCTCCTCTCTCGACGACCCTATGAGTACTCTAGCTGGTAGGGCCTCTTCCGTCCACCATCAGTGCCTCGTGCGGATGGGTTGGAATCCTCATAGGTCATGGCTGCCTCGACCACGCGAGAAAAAGTGGGCAACTTCAGGGGTTTTACATACCCCCGAATCACAGGTCGGAGCCCCTCAGAAAACCTCCACAGGTGCTCCTCCTCAGTAGACACAGCTGTCAGGGTGAAGCGTGACAGCTCCAGGAAACGCGTGTGATACGAGCTAACTGTCTTCGCCCCCTGGAGGAGAGTGTGGAACTCCCGCCTCCTCTGGTCCTGCTAGGTCTGCAGAAAGTACTACTCACAGAAGAGAGCCACGAACTGGTCCTACGACGGCTCTCTCCCCTCCTGGCCTCTGACTGCCCTCCATCATCTGTGGGCTGTGCTCTCCAACTGGTACGTGGCAAAGGCCACGCGGCACTCTACAGTAGGGCGGAGTGTGTCAAACACCTTCTCCATCTACTCCAGCCAGTCCTCTGCCTCAGACGGGCTCTCGGCTTCAGCTTGCGGAATTGGCTGAAAAGCTCGTGGTGGAGCTGCAATGAGGGAACAGGTACGCCTCCAGGCAAGGAGGGCTCGTGCTCAAAAGTGTCTGAGGGTGGTGGGGGTGGTGGAGGATCACCCCCAACCTCTCCAGCTCGTCTAGCGCTGCGGCGATTCCCCTATCCCACAAAGGACTCTCCCTCCATGTCCTTAGGGAGGGGTGGCCAAGAAGGCTACTGGAGCTCCTCTTGTACGATATTCTAAATCAGTTGGGCGAGATCTTGGGCTTGGATGCCCGAAAGGAGAGGTGGGTCGATTGGTGCCTCAGGTCCGGCACGTCCACCCCTCCGACCCCGCTCACGTTCACGTCCACGTCCTACCTCGAGAACTCCTCGACGAGGCATCTCCTACAAGGAGATACAAGAGAAAGAACAAGAACTGCCAATGACACTGGATTACATAAAGAAATAAGACTCGGAAGCGAAGATCAAAGAGATACGTCGTGATCGCTATCCTAGTTACATGTACGTGAGCGGTTACTTCCAGACCATTTGGTTCATTTCTCGAGACGACCTTGCTCTGATACCATCTTTGTTACAACTCGATCCCAGATCCCTACCGGACCTGAGACCAGCTCACCTTTACTAATCCCAAAACTCAGTCATCCAACGAGAAATAACCAAAAGCAGAAAATATTTCACAACCACACATGCAATGTAACTAGGCAGAAATAATCAAAAGACAGTAAAGGAAACAGAATGAAGTGTCTCACAATATTACATGCCATCACAACTACAACAGCGGGAAATAAAGAAAAAATGTAACAGAAACAGTCATACATATATCGAATACTTACTACAACAATAGAACCTCTAAAACATAAGGGAACAACAACTAAGGCCGGGCTTGATTGGGCCCAGGTCTCTCTGCAGCCGATGGTGCTGGCTACTCGACTCCTTGACCTGAACAAGGTTATAAAATCCATGGTCAGCTAATGCTGAGTAGAGTGGTGGTTAAGCCATTTATAATTAACATAAGACAGGCAATTAATTAATTATTCATTTTCATTTAGCTCAACTAAGTGGTTCTGATTTGTTTATTCTATTAGGATCCAGTCATTCCTTGATCTTGTCTGTCCCTCAAGGGAACGATCTTGATTGCAGTCTTTCATGCGATGTAGGATGTACACATGGTGCTCTCCTTGTCGAGAGAGTCCCCCATGGTAGTCCCACACCCGGTCAACCGCCCCGAGGTCAAGGTCGTGACGTAGCGGTGACTACGACAATCGCAATAAGTGCACGAGTAGCTACCCCGCATTGGCATGCGGTCAGTCATTTCCGCTAGTAGGTACTCCTAAAAGTACGGCACGGAACAGAACAGGGCCTTGCCCTCTCAAAACAAGGGTCTCACCCCTCATAACAGAACAGGGGTCTTGCCCCTCCACAGTCCACGTACCCTTGTCCGACTATCCCAGTTTGCCCAGTGGGCCTAACAAGAGTCGGTGTAGGGTGGCTAGTCCTAACCCCGGGCCCCGTGGGGCAGCTAGCTCCCTCCCTACACTAAGTATCTCACCTCGATACCATGTACACAAGGGCCAAACAGGAGTCAGTGTAGAGTAACTAGTCCTAACCCTGGGTCTCAACCCAAAGAGGCAGCTAGCTCCCCTCTGCACTAAAGGGACAGTTGCTCTCCTTGGTACTATGTACACAAGGGCTAGCTCACTTCCCATCTACCTACAAGATTTTTTTCCGTATACAGGAGTTCTCCTAGTTCCCCTTAGGGTTTATGCTTGTATTCCTTTCATTCCATTTCTCAACATTCAGATCTCATTATTCACATCCCAGTTTTCATTTATATAGTAGGCAGCTCGTGTTTTAATAATTGAGAAAACATCACATCAAGCATCTATACACTTGCTAGCAATTAGGGTTTAACATGTGATAACACTGCATAAGGGGGTGATAATTATGTTGAATATGGCCTATCTTAAGAATAAAAGGCACAACATAAGTGGAATGGGAGCATTGCATGCATCATGTACCAAGATTGCTTATCAGACAGTATTAATGGCCATTTGTGTAAGCATTTGTCAAAGTATAACTCAGATGAGCAATCGGACTACACGGATGGATTCAGAACGACGAACGGAGTCCAACAGACTTAAGATTGGCCAAATCCGACATCCGGAGCTCCTACAATGGGCCGAAGAAGTTCTGACCGTTGATTTGGAGATCAACGGCCCATATTGCACCACGTCAGCCCCTGCTCCACTGCACGCCGCCTCTTCATCAAGCCGAGATCAGATCTCGGCCGTCGATCTTCAATCGAACGGCCGAGACTCGCGTGCCCGCCCGCAATCGCCACGATAAAGCACGAGCGTGGCGCAACGGTTAGCGCACACTCCCGCACACAAGCGAGGTGGGTTCGAGCCTCGCTGAGCCTGAAATTGAAGACGGAGGTTGCGCGCGGCGAAATTGGGCCGCCCGATCAGGAGCGGACGACCGAGATTTCTCCATGCGGCGCAACCACAGCTCACGGGCGCCCACGCGCGCGCGCACGCCAGGCGATGACGCCCGCGCACACACGCGCTGATGGGTCGGCCCGAATAGGTTGTTAATATGATATTTTTATCGTTGAAATGTGTATAGTGGTTAACCTAATTTGGACCTAACCATCTCTTTACAAAATTTTTAACCTGGCCTAATTGATTTTATCTTGTCACTTTTAGGCCCAGGGTCGAACACAGGGAAGTGGGGTTAAAGTCGAGTTTCTACGTTTTCCTTAAAACGCGTCTCTTCCGTTCGTTTATTGTGTTTTTGGTGTTTTTCTTATTTAGGTTTTTTTTATGGTAATCCTTGTTCTTGAGGCACACCCTCAAAATTGTGTCCTTGGCTTTTAGCCAAACAGAGTCCCAAAACAAGTCTTGCTACTCGCAAGACGAGGGTACCTGCAAGTCAAAGATTATCTTTTCTTTTTTATGTATTTTTTTATCTTTTTACTAACAGAAAAGCAAATAGACAGAAAGTAAATATAGTATGTATATATATATATGTAGTATATATATAAAGGGGTGGGGGTGGAGGTGGCGATGGAGTGTAGCACTATGTCGAGTCAGTCGACATCTAGAGAGACGCAACCAACACGACTAGGTGCCGCGTGGAGTGTGGATGGAGGATGGATGATGTATGGGACCACGCTTTTTTTGTACGCGTGTATCAGGGAATATCAGCAACTGGTGCAGATATTCCCGCGATACAGCGTATAATAAATAACATGAAAATATATGTACATATGTATGTATATAAGTAAATATATCTATATATATATATATATGTATAGTTATATATGTATAGATATATATATATAGATATATGTGTGTATGTATATGTATATAAGTATATATATATATATTACTATATATATGTATATATATATGTATATAGATATGTATATATATATATATGTATATAAGTATATATGTCTATATATATATAAGTATATAGATGTATATATAAGTAGATATATATATATATATTATATATATATGTATATATATATTATATATATGTGTATGTATACATAACTATATAGATATACTATGTATATATATATATATATATATGTATGTATGTATATATATATTTATATATATATGGCACTATAAGTGTGTGAGTGTGTGTGTATGTGTTGGTATAGGTGTGTGTGCGTCGGTGAACGTGTGTGTGTGTGCGTTGCTGTGAGTGTGTGTCTGTTAGTGAGTAAAAAAGAGAGAGAGAGAGAGAATACGTGAGAGAGAGAGCGGGAGCGGGCGGGAGAGATCAGCAGAGAGAAAGAGAGCGAGCAAGCGAGAGATCGCGGACGCGCGAGTTAAGAAGTCTGCCGCCTCCGGCGGACGTCTGACGCCGCATCGTCTGAAGGCGGAGGCAAACGTCTAAAGACGGCAGATGCGGGCGCGGCTTCGCGTAGGGTTCCTGCAGGCGTTCGCGAAGGCGACGGGCGGGCGAAGGCGTGGAGGAGCGAGCGTGGAGGAGGTCTGCAGGTGGTCGCGGAGGGTCGCGGAGGAGGGCAGGGGGCGGCGCGAGGCCGTAGCCGGCCGCTGCAGTGCGCGCGGCGGACGGCTACAGGTGCAACTGCGGGGACGTCAGGACGGAGGTTGAGCGGGGAATGGCCCTGCAGGCGCGCGCGAAGTCGACGGGTGCCTGCGGGGACGGTCGCGGAGGAGCGGGAGGACCTGCTGCTGCTGCTGCTGCTGCTGGGCTGCTGCTGCCGTGGCTTCAAGCTTCGAAGCTTGGAGCGGCGGCAATGGCGTTAAAGAGAAAAAAAACGAAGCGAGGGAATGCACCACGCCCACCGGCTCGTCGAAGAGCTGGGCGGTGGTGCTCCCACTGTGGTGGTGTGCACCACAGTGGGTTCTCCTGCTCGCCGGGTGCCTCCTCGACGGAGGGCCGACGTATGGGAGGGGAAAGCGGTGGAGAAGATGGCTGCGGGTTTTTGTTGCTGCAGCAGCCTCCGTTGCGAGGATGAAGCTGCAGCTACTTATAGAGGAGGAGAGAGTGGCGTGCCGGCTGCAGCAGGGAGAGGGTGCGCAAGTTGCAGCTATAGGGAGCGGCGTTGGCAGGGAGAAGTGACGGGAAGAAGTGCTGCGTTGCATGCAGCTGTGGGAAGAGTGCAGCCGCGGGAAGGAGAGAAAAGAAGAAATCAAGAGGAAAAATAAAAAGAGGGTGATTTTACAAGGAGGCACTTGAAGAAAAATGTAACTATGCAGGCGATTGTTTCACTCCTCTTCCTCTCTTGATTAAATGCATGCATGCAAGTGTTTTTACAAATGCGATTACAGGATCCTATTATGCAATGTTAATGCTAGAAAATAGCACAAGAAGGCGTTATTACAGGCGTGTTTTGAGGTGCAAACATATACCCCCATGCCTATCTTTTGCTAGTCCCTAGCAAAATAGTATTTAGAAATGATCTTAAGCTGAAGATTTTCTTCTGAGGTGATACAGGTGTGTTTACTATCGAATATTGTGAGAACCAATTGTAAAGAAGACTACCAGTACTTTAAGTCTCACATGACATAGATCATCTCTCAACTAACCAGGACTCTTGATATTTAAACCTTAAGTACGATTTCCAGGACCCAGGAGGTTTTTGCCGTACTCGAGAGCTCAAGAGGTTATGGTTTGTGCATAGTGAAGGATCAAGACTGACCAGATGAACATTAAGACTCAATCCCAGGGTTTCACGAATTTTTAAGTACAGGTTGGTCCCAGTTTCAGCTCATGTCTTCGAATTGACCCTTAAGATGATGACGGAAAACTCAACTCCCATTTTCTGATTTTTTTTTTTGGCTCACCGAAAAACAAAGCATACAGACATTTATGAGATATACTGACTCCTTTGCAACATCTTTTTTTTTTTTTTTTGACAACTCTTTTTTTCTCTTTCTTTTTTTTTTGTTTTTTTTTTTTTGTTTTTTTTATTTTTTTCTTTTTTTTTTAAACACGTGTCAGTATATCTCTTACAACACATTTTGAAAGAGCACACTTTTTTTTCTTTTTGGTGGGAGAGTTTCTTTTTGGTGGAAAGAGTCGCTCCTAAACACAAGACTAAAGCCTGGGATAAAAAGTCTACCTGCGTGCACAGGTAAGGACTCCACCTTCCCTAATGAACACTAGGGATGGATCTTATGTTCACCTGGCCTTTCCTGATATGTGTAGTGTGAACCATGTTTACTTAAGCTCTCAAGTAAAAGTAAACCAACGGATCTTGTATTTGTGTCTCAGGTACAAGAATACATCCTTAGTTAGGAGAGATCTTGATCTATTTTGTCAATGCTTTAAGTGAATTAAGCCGAGCCTGAGCGAATCAAGCTTTTGTGGCCTGGAAAGTCTTCAAAACAGAGGTTGAATATCCATAAACACTTATTGCCTTTTTGTTTCAGCTTTCAAATCATTACTAAACACCATTTATTATTATTATATATATATTTTTTTTTTTCTTCTCCTTTCTTTTTCTTGCATATTTATAAATAGGTGGTAATTGTCTGATACCATAAAATACCCGGATCCTATGGATGCCTATCCACCCCCCCATGCCAAACAATGCTATGTCCTCATATGCATGCAAGGAAAGGCAGAGAACGGACGACAGATCGGGTAACAGGAGCTGAGGTTCAGGGTATAAATCAGGGTGGAAGGGTGGGTGGATGGTGGGTGGTGAAGAGAAAAGCGAAGTAATCGCGATAGAGGCGTGAAAAGTAATGGTGGATGGTGAGAGATTTGGCGTTTTCTGGGACGAGAGTGTCCCAGGCGGATCAGAAAATAGATCAGGAAGAGGAAGTTGGCCCTTAGATTGGCCAAGAAGGGGGGCTTTTTGGATAGATGGATCCAAAAGGGAATAGCCCCGGTAAGTAAGATGTGGGCTCAAGGTCCCAGTGTGGATTTGCAAATCCGCCTGATTTAGCGGGAAAGAAAGGGCAATCCGATCTTCCATAGTGTGGACCGGCGGTGAGCAACCCGGCGATGACTCAGACCACAAGGTATGGGAAGCGGAAAAAACCTCGTCAGAAGTCTGGTCAGGAGAAGGTACAGGAATAGGGAGGGATTGGGGAACGTCACAGTTTGTGTTGGTCAGGCAGTCGTCAGGTAATTCGCAGCAGTCTGAATCGGCTCCAATTAGTTCGATACATGTACTGACAGTCACGTCCTCGTCAGACGTGTCATCCTTGATGTGATCACTATCAGCATAAGAGTGCGGTGCTGCAGCGGGATTAACCTGAAATCCCGGAGGAATACTCGGAGCTTGCAGAATTTGATGAACCTGTTCCTGAGAAGGTTGTACATGTGGTTGCGGACCACAGGGTACAAAGTTTTGCGGGTTTGGAACAGGTTGGGCGGGAAAAGTGCCCTGAGATCGAGTCGCCATGCTTAGTTGACTGATCTCAGCATTCTGCTGCGCCAAATGCTGAAGAGAGGTCATGTTTTCTTTATGGCGCTTTGACATTTCCGTCATCATTCGCATCAATTTATCAAGAGGTTTTGATGCGTGTTTGGTTTTCTGCACACAAGGGCCTGATGGCAGATTTGCCATAGGATTAGACTGGGCCCTTGGGATGACGGGTGCGGACGATCGCATTGGTCCACCAGCGGGGTTTCGACGCTGCGGGTTGTTGGACCATACAAAATTGGGATGATTGTGCCACCCTGGGTTATACGTGGCAGAAAACGGGTTGTTCCCCAGGGTGCAGGCATCTTCTATGCCAGAAGACGTGTCCGCATATGTGTCCGAGTACACGAAGGCTTGGTCCTCCATGTTGAAATACTGGCTCGCAGAAGCCAGTTCCACATGACTTACCGAGTCGCTTGGCGTGACACTCGATAAGGAAGGTCTTGCAGGGTTTCTCGGGATAAGCCTGGTGTTGAAAGAATTGGAATTGTGACGAAGTGGTGAGGCGGGCGTGTGTGCCATGTTTGTGGAGGAGGAGGATGATTCGGCTCTTTTTCTAGATTTATCAGTCAATACAAGCAATTCAGGGTTTTGTGACCTCCTCCCAAACATGCACTACCGGAGGAAGAGTTGAGGAGATGAGTAGGGAAAAGAGATGAGAGAAATGACGCCGCAAAGGTACACTTGATTACAAATCAATACAATCAAGTTCCTAACCTCGACAGTGTTCCCTTAGACTTAAAGATCTAAGTTACCTACTATCACGAACTACGGAACCGAATGCGAGCACCGCGGAACCACCGGGCCAGATTGAAAGGCCGTTTGCCCCAGTCTTAGACACCCGATAGCACGCGGGAACTCTCACCAGCACGTAGCCGCTACACGTAGGTAGTTAGACCTCCAATCCTAAAAAAGGGTCAAGTTACTACTAATTTTAATTAGAGGCTTAGGGTCAAGTGCTTTTGGAATGTGAAGGGCATTGTTTACGGGTAATGCCCAAGTGATTGATTTTAAGAGTGTGTAAGAACAAGCATGCAACAGGGAAATCTCCCCGAATTGAAGTTTAATTGGTGAATGGTTTTTAGAGTTCAACCTTAAGTAGTATGAATTTTAGGATTTTGCTGAATTACCAATTCAACCAATCTCCGGGTTTTGCAAGAATACAGGTTTTTTTTTTTTCTAAAGCCCAAGAAACCCTTCTTCAATTATCAGTTAGTTAATGCATGCTAAAATGCAATGGGCTACCCTAAATGGAGATTTCTATGTGTGGATGCGCGAATCAATTTTATACCAATGTGAAAGGGAGCCAAAGCACTTCAATTCAAGTGCTCCCAATCACCAGAAAGATATCCACACACAAGGCTTCAACCAACAGATAAAGAAACTAAAATTGTTGGGGTTGAAGTATTCAGGATCGAATCACAGGCAAGTTTGAAAAGTCGTGGTGGGGTTGGAATCAACTCAATTCCAAGTCTCCCCACCAAAAATGTGATCCTGAATTAAAGATAAGTGAGGCAAAAGAGGGATACAAGCAATCTTTTTCTTTGCCTCAAAGAATACTTCCCACGACGAAAAATCTAAGAATCAAGATTCTCGGATTTTCGCTATGCGAAGTAAGGCGGGAAATCCCGGGGCAGTGGGAGTGAAGACAACCAATCAATCAAGTGAATTTTAATCCACTTGCCTCAAGAAATCCCAAGAAGTTTTTCTAGTTTTTAGTTTTAAAATTTTTTTTTTTTTATTGTGGTGGCAAGTTAACCCTAATTTGATGAGAAAAGAAAACCTACTTGTTCGGCAATGTGTGCGAAGCTCCAATGTGATGTCGGCGTCTTCACGCTCTAGTTCCCGCCTTTGATCTGCTCACGTCCTCGACTTCGTCAGCCTTCTTCTCCTTCCACCAGGTTCACCTGCACACCAAAAACAACAATACCCATGAAGAGAGAAGAGACAAATTTAAAGGAATTGGATAGAAACTTACTCGAAAGCGCACCTTCCCCGGCAACGGCGCCAGAAAAGTCATGATGGGTCGGCCCGAATAGGTTGTTAATATGATATTTTTATCGTTGAAATGTGTATAGTGGTTAACCTAATTTGGACCTAACCATCTCTTTACAAAATTTTTAACCTGGCCTAATTGATTTTATCTTGTCACTTTTAGGCCCAGGGTCGAACACAGGGAAGTGGGGTTAAAGTCGAGTTTCTACGTTTTCCTTAAAACGCGTCTCTTCCGTTCGTTTATTGTGTTTTTGGTGTTTTTCTTATTTAGGTTTTTTTATGGTAATCCTTGTTCTTGAGGCACACCCTCAAAATTGTGTCCTTGGCTTTTAGCCAAACAGAGTCCCAAAACAAGTCTTGCTACTCTCAAGACGAGGTACCTGCAAGTCAAAGATTATCTTTTCTTTTTTATGTATTTTTTTATCTTTTTACTAACAGAAAAGCAAATAGACAGAAAGTAAATATAGTATGTATATATATATGTAGTATATATATAAAGGGGTGGGGGTGGAGGTGGCGATGGAGTGTAGCACTATGTCGAGTCAGTCGACGTCTAGAGAGACGCAACCAACACGACTAGGTGCCGCGTGGAGTGTGGATGGAGGATGGATGATGTATGGGACCACGCTTTTTTTGTACGCGTGTATCAGGGAATATCAGCAACTGGTGCAGATATTCCCGCGATACAGCGTATAATAAATAACATGAAAATATATGTACATATGTATGTATATAAGTAAATATATCTATCTATATATATATATATATATGTATAGTTATATATGTATAGATATATATATATATAGATATATATGTGTATGTATATGTATATAACTATATATATATATTACTATATATATGTATATATATATGTATATAGATATGTATATATATATATGTATATAAGTATATATGTCTATATATATATAAGTATATAGATGTATATATAAGTAGATATATATATATATATATATATATTATATATATATGTATATATATATTATATATATGTGTATGTATACATAACTATATAGATATACTATGTATATATATATATATATATATATATATGTATGTATGTATATATATATATTTATATATATATGGTACTATAAGTGTGTGAGTGTGTGTGTATGTGTTGGTATAGGTGTGTGTGCGTCGGTGAACGTGTGTGTGCGTGCGTTGCTGTGAGTGTGTGTCTGTTAGTGAGTAAAAGAGAGAGAGAGAGAGAGAGAATACGTGAGAGAGAGAGCGGGAGCGGGCGGGAGAGATCAGCAGAGAGAAAGAGAGCGGGCAAGCGAGAGATCGCGGACGCGCGAGTTAAGACGTCTGCCGCCTCCGGCGGACGTCTGACGCCACATCATCTGAAGGCGAAGGCAGACGTCTGAAGACGGCGGATGCGGGCGCGGCTTCGCGTAGGGTTCCTGCAGGCGTTCGCGAAGGCGACGGGCAGGCGAAGGCGTGGAGGAGCGAGCGTGGAGGAGGTCTGCAGGTGGTCGCGGAGGGTCGCGGAGGAGGGCAGGGGGCGGCGCAAGGCCGTAGCCGGCCGCTGCAGTGCGCGCGGCGAACGGCTACAGGTGCAACTGCGGGGACGTCAGGATGGAGGTTGAGCGGGGAATGGCCCTGCAAGCGCGGGCGAAGTCGACGGGTGGCTGCGGGGACGGTCGCAGAGGAGCGGGAGGACCTGCTGCTGCTGCTGCTGGGCTGCTGCTGCCGTGGCTTCAAGCTTCGAAGCTTGGAGCGGCGACAATGGAGTTAAAGAGAAAAAAACGAAGCAAGGGAATGCACCACGCCCACCGGCTCGTCGAAGAGCTGGGCGGTGGTGCTCCCACTGTGGTGGTGTGCACCACAGTGGGTTCTCCTGCTCGCCGGGTGCCTCCTCGACGGAGGGCCGACGTATGGGAGGGGAAAGCGGTGGAGAAGATGGCTGCGGGTTTTTGTTGCTGCAGCAGCCTCCGTTGCGAGGATGAAGCTGCAGCTACTTATAGAGGAGGAGAGAGTGGCTTGCCGGCTGCAGCAGGGAGAGGGTGCGCAAGTTGCAGCTATAGGGAGCGGCGTTGGCAGGGAGAAGTGACGGGAAGAAGTGCTGCGTTGCATGCAGCTGCGGGAAGAGTGCAGCCGCGGGAAGGAGAGAAAAGAAGAAATCAAGAGGAAAAATAAAAAGAGGGTGATTTTGCAAGGAGGCACTTGAAGAAAAATGTAACTATGCAGGCGATTGTTTCACTCCTCTTCCTCTCTTGATTAAATGCATGCATGCAAGTGTTTTTACAAATGCGATTACAGGATCCTATTATGCAATGTTAATGCTAGAAAATAGCACAAGAAGGCGTTATTACAGGCGTGTTTTGAGGTGCAAACACGCGCCCGAGCCGCGATCCCAACGCAGCCGAGGAGAGATCTTAGATCGGACGACTCTCACGCAACAGCCGCGGATCGCATGAGAAGAAGAAATATGGCGGGCAGCTGACCGACAGCTGGAGGGCTTCACCGACGCTTTTGGGAGTGGTTTTAGCGACGCTCTGGACGTCGCTAAAGCCCCTTCTTCTTTTAGGAAGCCCTTAACCCTATTTAAACCCCCTCCTACCACTCATTCAAGGCATTCACTCCCCTTGCAACTATTCCACCCCTTTCTTAGCTAGCTTTAGGCCCTCTTGTAATCGCCAGAGACGACGAGCCACCGACGGAGCCTCCTCCACCGCCGTGGCTGCCTCGTCGCTCTCCACCCTCTCTCTCTCTCTCTCTTAAGCTTTCCATTATTTTTGTTTGAAGCATGTATTTAATGTTGTAAGCTATGAACTACAAGTGCATGATTAATGAACTTATTTTCCGTTCAATTGTCACTTTAATTTCCGTTCAAGTTGCATGATCAAACAAGGAACATTCTAAGCCTAATCTCTCTCGCTCTATCTCTCTCTCGCTTCTCAAAACCGCATCCTTCGCAAGCAAAACTCCGCACTTTCCGTGACAACAAGTGATAAGCAAAAATCCAATTTTCACGCCTCCCTGGGACCGACACTCGGACTCACCTCCGTTTACTTATTTTAAAACCGACGTTGCAAGTGCGATTATAACGACACTTCTTAACACACATGCACAACAGCACGTCATTTTTTGGCGCCGTTGCCGGGGAGGCAACGGATTTGTTTTATCACCTCCATTCCACATTCATCATCACATCGTCTAATGCCCTATTCTCCTTTTTACTTGATGGTTGCAGGAATTCGACGCGTGGACGGCGAAGCGATGCATCCCACGACGGTAGCAAGGGAGTGGCGCTACGAGGACCGATAGTGAGTAATCTTTCTCTCATGATTGTTTGCTTGTGTGAAAAAACTAAAAAAAATTGTAAAAACTGAAAAAATTGGCGTGGTGTATGACTGCTTAACCCACATCCTTAACACATCACCCCACAAAAAAATGTACACTCTAACATTCTGAATAAATTCTTGGAGTGTTCTTTTCTTTTTCTTGAGTGGTGTTTGCGAAGCCACCATGAGTTGACCTGGGCCGCACCACTCAACCCAAAAACTGACTCATCTAATAGAAGCTGCATGATCATTAGGATGAGTACATTATGGTTTTAGAGCCTCTACAGAATAAAAGGAAATCTACTTTCACCGAATTGTGTGCAAAACGTGACGTGCCCACTGAAATTTGTCTGAAAACATTAAGACACGTCGACCCTAAAAAGCACTAAAGTAAGGATGAAACACTAAAAGACACCACATCTTAAAAATCCTTGCTTGAAAATCATGTTTTGATAGAAGCACACACCTTGAAAGTGGAAAATTAAGAGGCACCACCACAATCAATGCCTCATCACATAACCCTAAGCATAAGCACTATCCTAACCCTGTAAAACTGAGTAGACGTGCCCTAGGCAGGACTGAGTTAAGTCTCAAGAGGCGAGGTTTTGTTCACTGGGCACTTGGCTTTCATTCCCTTGGTAGAATCTGGTGACTAGGCTGCAGGGCAGTGTCAAACGACTGTGGTTGTGGGGTCAACGGAACCTGAGGCGCAAGCTAAAGGAAGAACCTTCCCTGCAATCCCCTTATAATCAACCTAGCCAGATTAGCTTTGGGAAGGGCAGTCCAGTGCTTACGAACTTAATCACCCTTTTGGAGATTTCTAGGTCCCCTAAGGAACACACCATAAGGACTAGGCTTGTTTGCTTGGTTGAGTACACAACTCTCTCTCATCTGCTCTTCTCGCATCCCTCCATTTCTTCCAAACTATGGATTTCAATGCCTATCCATCTTACCCAAACTACCCCCAATAGGATTTATATGCTAACCCAAGTAGACCATATCCACAGCCTACTTGGGCTAACCAACCACCAAGTTGGGGATACGACCTTGAATATCCCTCTTGGCCCAACTGTCCCAATTATGACCAAACCGCACCAACCTCTTATTGGAATACACCCAACATATCCACCCAAGGGTACGATTCAAATCGTGGGGCTCCATATCTCGATTCTCCTCACAACGCCTCCTCATTTAGGTCCTACCCGCTCTACTGTGATAGGACCTACACTTTAGGAGAACACCAAGAACCCTACCCTTCTCAGGATAATAACCAAGAAAGGTCATCTGAATTCAACAACCTTTCCTACTTGACCTTTGGATTAGGAGTTCTAGACAAGTGGAAATCAGAAAATGATCAGAAATCTAGGCAAGCCCAGGATCATCAACCTTTGATTTGGTCCCCTGATGAAGAATCTGACTGGGAGGAGAAATTAGAACATCAACTATTCTGGAGTAGGACCAAATAGAGAATGGTTCCTCTTGAAGAACTAGACCCTGAACATGATAGAATAGAGGACCCACCCAAAAACCTAAACACCAGTATGGATTCTGATCCACAACCTCAACCATACTCTCTTAACCTGGATTTCAAGGAGGAAATCCAAAGGACACCAAATGACACCATGTCAATTCTTGATAACCTAAAATTAGAACTACACAGACAGAATCAAGAATTGGTTAAAGGGCAACAGGCCATGTTGGATTTGTTCCAACAATTGGGGGAAGAAGGCCAGAGAAAGCTATTGCACACAATGCCATTCATGGAATTCATAAAGCAAGGACCTACCATGATCAATTGGACTACACCCAGTCACCCTGATTTAGTTCAGTTCACCATTGATACCCCTCAGGAGTTGGACAGCTCAGTGGATAAGGACAGTAAAGATTCCTCGGAACACAATTTAGGGAGCATTGAGGACAAACATTAGGAGGAAACTGAGAATGTGAGGGGAGATGCCTTGGAATCCAAATCTAATCAGCCGAAGAGAAGCAATCTGGTGGGAACAGCAACCAACATCGGAAATGGGGAATGGAGTTACAATTTCAAAGAAATCGATTATGAATCGGTTGGAATCCCCATCACAAATTTGGAGGGCCAAGAGAAAGAATATGATCTAAAGGACGAAATTGACCCTACCTCTAATGCAACCCCAAATAGTGAATCTGATACAAAGGAGGTTGAAGAAAATATTCATGAGATCGAGGGCTTGGAGGGAATGAGCAATGAAACCATAGTTGCGGAAGAGATAGATTCATCCTTGGAGAGAGGCCTCATGCTTGATTGTAGGGCTCATTATGAAACTCTTAACTTTGTTACTTGTCTTATCAGAATAAAGATCCCGCAACCCGAATGCATTGGAATTGATACACTTTTGATAGATTACAATTTTATGGGGATACAGGCTGAGTATAAAACCTACATCTTTAGTGTCTGGCATGTCGTATTTGGGGTGCGTTCGTCCACATCAACTTGTTTGCATGCCCGCAAACTAAGAGAGGATCTGACACAGGCATGCATGATACAGAATTCCCGCCCCTTAGGAACGGGACTCCACCACAACCTTGTTCGCATCTGTGGACTTCTGATTTTGGGTCTGGTTGATTTTGTACATACCTCCTTGACCCAAGCCATTCCTGTTTGTGCACCGCCCAGCTGGAGGCGTTAAACTCAGCGCTTCCTGGGAGACAACCCAGAGGATTAAGACTGATCTGGTAGTTTACGTCACTCAGGTACTATCTCTTTGAACCCTTTTGCATCCATGTACTTGCCAATGAGGACATTGTCCAACTTAAGCATGGGGGGTGGTAAATTGCATAATCCTGAGCTCATTTAATCAGTCTGAATAAATAAATAAATAAATAAATAAATAAATAAATTTGAATTTAGGAACAAAACTTAGGCATTAGAAACTTGTCAATAGTAGCAAATAATACAAAAAGAACTTAAACACTTAGACTTTTTAGGCCTTCAGGCTTAATCAGCCCTGGTGTTCGTTAAAATATGGATTTAGCTTCGAATCCTTGCAACCTTAAGCTATTCTAATCCACCTACTAAATAAGGTGATAAGTATACGACTTATCAAGTCACCCTCTAACTCAGAAAAAACTTGAGTCTAAGCATCTGCACACATTTTTGCACAGACTCACTTTTCGGAGATTTTGACAGAAATTGGGTAGCTAATGAACTCTCTAGGGTGGTATGGCTGGCAAGTTGTTGTGGGCAACAGCCCATTGGCAAGTTGTCCAGAACCCAGCCACAGGACATTTCTTCTTCATTGCTTCTAGGTACATTTGAGATCAGGGAAGCCACCTACTAAAAATAAGAAGAAGAAAAGAAAATAAACCACACTTCACCGCACAAGTATGGCTGGCAAGTGATCGTGGGTAACAACCCATTGGTCGGTTGTCCAGAGCCCAGCTCAATAACTGCACAAAAAAAAGATCAAAACACTTAAGGAAGAAGCGGGCAAGTAGTACAAGCCTGGGAGATAGACACTGGAAAAATCCTTGTGTTGACCCCAATTAAAACAAACGTAGGGAAAAAGCTACCAATCAAACAAATACACCTTCAGGAAAATTTATTTCCTTTTCCGGTCACCTAGAGGAGTAGAAACCCGAAGTTTGTCTCAATTACCGTTAAGTGAGTCTATCACAACATTCACACCAAGATGCTTAGCACTTAGGGTTTTGACCGAGTTTTGGGTGGGTTGGGTAGCCGTAAAAAGTTACCAACCCACACTGAATTCCGAAAAAAATTCTAAAAAAAAATATATATATATACATATACATATGTATAGTTATATACATTAAAGCAAGGATTCAGACGATTTGTATTTTGGCAGACACCTGGGCGCTGCTTAGTCTTTGTAGATTAAGATCTTTGTATATTTCCTCTTATTGACAAGTAACGAAGTGTCTAAGCAATTACTTCTTAAATTCTGAAAGGAAATCAAGGCTAGAATAAACCTTGCTAGGGACTAGCAAGGAGTAAACATAGGGGAATGATAACACTGCACAAGGGGGTGATAATTATGTTGAATATGGCCCATCTTAAGAATAAAAGGCACAACATAAGTAGAATGGGAGCATTGAATGCATCATGTACCAAGATTGCTTATCAAACTGTATTAATGGCCATTTGTGTAAGCATTTGTCAAAGCAGGCCTCAGATGAGCAATCAGACCACACGGATGGATTCATGACGACGAACGGAATCCAACAGACTCAAGGTCGGCCAAATCCAACATCCGGAGCTCCTACAATGGGTCCAAGAAGTTCTGACTGTTGATCTGGAGATCAACGGCCCATATTGCGCCACGTCAGCCCCCGCTCCACCGCACGCCGCCTCTTCATCAAGCCGAGATCAGATCTCAGCCGTCAATCTTTGATCAAACGGCCGAGACTCGCGTGCCCGCCCGCAGTCGCCGCGACAAAGCGCAGGCGTGGCGCAACGGTTAACGCGCACGCCCGCACGCAAGCGACGCAGGTTCGAGCCACGCTGGGCCTGAAATTGAAGACAGAGGTTGCGCGCAACGAAATTAGGCCGCCTGATCAGGAGCAGGCGGCCGAGATTTTGCCACGCGGCGCAACCACAGCTCACGGGCGCCCACGCGCCCACGCAAGCCAGGCGATGACGCCCGCGCACACGTGCGCCCGAGGCGCGATCCCAACGCAGTCGAGGAGAGATCTTAGTCGTCCGATCTTCGATCGGACGGCTCTCACGCAGCAGCCGCAGATCGCACGAGAAGAAGAAACAAGGCGGGCAGTTGACCGACGGCTGGAGGGCTTCACCGACGCTTTTGGGAGTGGTTTTAGCGACGCTCTGGACGTCGCTAAAGCCCCTTCTTCTTTTAGGAAGCCCTTAACCCTATTTAAACCCCCTCCTACCACTCATTCAAGGCATTCACTCCCCTTGCAACTATTCCACCCCTTTCTTAGCTAGCTTTAGGCCCTCTTGTAATCGCCAGAGACGACGAGCCACCGACGGAGCCTCCTCCACCGCCGTGGCTGCCTCGTCGCTCTCCACCCTCTCTCTCTCTCTCTTAAGCTTTCCATTATTTTTGTTTGAAGCATGTATTTAATGTTGTAAGCTATGAACTACAAGTGCATGATTAATGAACTTATTTTCCGTTCAATTGTCACTTTAATTTCCGTTCAAGTTGCATGATCAAACAAGGAACATTCTAAGCCTAATCTCTCTCTCGCTTTTCAAAACCACATCCTTCGCAAGCAAAATCCTCATTTTCCTTGACAACAAGTGATAAGCAAAAATCTGATTTTCACAACTCCCTGAGACCAACACTCGGACTCACCTCCGTTTACTTATTTTAAAATCGACGTTGCAAGTGAGACTATAACGACACTTCTTAACACACACGCACAACAGCACGTCAACATGCATCTCAAAGTAAACGGTGTTGCCATAGGGTTCATTTCACATCCTAGGGTTCAATCAAGTCATTCTACACATGCACTTCATTTATTTAAACCTTAATATTAAAGTAAACCACTCTACTGGGAAACACGGGAGGAATGGGAGCTAGAACCACAGGTCATGTCATCTCCGCGGGCCTTGAACACGTTATAGGCTGGAGACCTATGCCAGTGACTGAGTCACATCAGATGAGTTCAAAGTAGTATATAATTGGCACTAACTCATTGAGAAACTCTAGCGGAAAATAATGGTATTTCGTTTGAGTAAATCCGACTTCGTTTGGGCCCCGAACGGGACAAAAGAATGCATACAGACTGAAATCAGACGTCTGAGACTAGGCCCAGATGTCCTAAATGATGCCAATAACTCACCTTTCATTCTTGTGATGCTGGCAGACGTCTAGAACCCCTTTACAGTCGTCTTGGGTCTTTCCAGACGTTTGTCAGTGAGCCCGGACGTCTGATAGGTCTATCAGATGTCTGTGGAGATGTCCAGACGTCCTAAAGCACCTCGAAGAGCATGCTTACGTGTCTTCCCAAGGCTTGTACCTATGTAGGCGTTCAAAATCTTAAAATGACGACACGCAACGCTAACGTACTTCATGTACGCGCATGCATGAGCGTACAAGACGGATACCTCGGCACTCTACGTAATTTTAGACGTCTGGCTTCATCTCTGGACGTTCGTTGTTGCTCCAGACGTCTGGCAGGTGCTTCAGACGTCTGATACTAGACAAATCCAGTACGCAGAACTCCCTCACACGGTCCTGCTTCTAGTGAGCTCCGCCTGCAGCCACCTCAGCAGCTGCAGGAGGTCGAGGACCTCCTCCGGCATCCTCCTATATCACATGAGCTCCTTCTCGAGCTCCCACTGCTGCACTCCAGCCATGGCTCCTCCCTCTCATACAAGCTCCCTCGAGTGAGCTTGCTCTTCTCTTACGCCCTCGCTCTCTCTCTCTCCCACGGTTGCAACTCCGGCCACGATAAGGGCAGTCCCCACACGTACGAGCTCTCCTACTCGAGCTCTTTCGTCTCTACATGCCCGAGCTACCCCCAAGCTCTCTCCTCTCTCCCACGCTCTCCCTCTTCCTCTCTCCTCCGAGCTCCGCCTTGAGCTTTCCTCCCCCTTTCCCCACCCGCAGCTTGCAAGGAGACAGGGAAGGGAGGTCGGTGGCAATAGTGAAGGTGGTGGAAGTGGTGGTGGTGGTGTGGAGATGGAGAGGGTGGTGGGGTTTAAATAGAAGTGGGCATGGGGTTTTGGGGAGGAAAGAGAAGGGTGGTGAGTGTGTATGCGTGGGTGTGTGAGTGGGAAGATAGAGAGGGAAACATTGTGGAAGCTCCCCCGCTATCCTCTCTTGTTCCCGCAAGGCCCACACACTCAACTCAAAGGGTAAAAATTTTCGCTCGCGCCCCTAATTTTCTGGAGAAACTCCGAACAGTCCTTGGAAAAGGTCACTGATGAGAACCTCATCATGAGCCATAACTAGCTCATTTTGACCCAATACAAAGGATAAAAGCTCCTATATATCTCAAGGAAAGGCTTAACTCAGAGAATTCTGAGTTTGAGAAGAAAACCAGTCACAAGGGGTAAAAGTGCAATTTTACCAGTATAATCTGCATACAGGGTAATTCTGGGCCCAAACACAGGTCAAAACAGCTTAATAAGAATAAAAGTGGGATGAGATGATCTAGCAAGGGCTACAGCACTTCCAAGGAACCAAATGATAATCTGTAACCCTAAAACAACCCACTTCAATTCACAAGGTTCGAGGCAAAGTAAAAATAGAATAAACCCTCTAAAATTCATAGAAAAATAATCTCTAGGGTTTAGAACCTTCAATTTGGCCTTTAGAACCCATTTTGACCTACATTGAGAACCATGCCCAATTAATAACTTAATTTGGGTTTTTGCGCAAATTGACCGGTCAAACAAGGTTTAATATGAAAATAAAATTCACCATCAGATTCCTTAGGTCCTAATTAGTCATGTATAAAAACTTGAGCCTAAGAAGAAACCTCCTTGACCGAATTTACACTTTGGTCCTCATATATTTACTCTTTGGCCCTCAACTTTTGAACCCTCGCATTTAGGCCCCTAACTCTCCTTCGTTCTTTGCAAACAGGTCCCTCCTGCAAAACCCTGCCAGCACCATGCTCCGGCGACCTTGCGCGGAGCATGGCGCCGCGCAGGGTGAGGTGGAGGACCTGGCAAGTGTACCGGGGGTGCCCTGCGTCGTCAGCCGTCGCAGGAGCACCCCCATGGTCACTGTAGCCCCCCATACCGGCCGTGCGAACGCACGGACGGTATGGGTTCGAATTCCGACCATGCTCCGGCGAGGGAGACACGTCGTCTCCCTCCGCCTTCCTCCCTGCTACAACCCTATAAATACCCCCCGCCGCTCCACCGACCAAGGCAGCCTGGATCTGACGGAGAAAACCCCCAGCTTTCGTCTCTTCTTTCTCCGGCAGACGCTCACCAGCTCCGGCGACTTCCTCTCCCTCCACCTCTTCGCTCTGCCGCACTACCAGCAGCAGAGACCTCCTCCCCTGCTCTTCCCGCGCCACACCGCACCCAGCTGGCGCCTCTCCAGCCTTCTGCTCGCCGCCGCCCCTCTCCCTGAGCATCATCTTCTCCGGCGACAGTCGATACGACTGTCGCCCTGTTCCTCCCCCTTCGTCCCTGCAGTTAAGTTAGACTTACTCCCCTTCTCCTCCTCTTTCTTTCCCCGCTTTCGATTTAGTCAATTAAGCCCTCTACCGACCCTGTTCACCCTCATCCTCTCCGCCTCCGACCACCCTCCGGCGAGCCGCTCCCATCACCTCAGCGACCCACACGGCTCGCCGACCACCGCAGAACTTCCGCCTCCTCACCCTGATCCTCTTCCGCCCCTCCACTTCCCACCAAACACCCTCTGCAGACCCACCGAACACACCCACTCCCTCGCTCACAGTCTGACCTAGGACGACCTAACAGCTCCATCACACCCCCTGCAGACCCCCTGACCACCTTCGCCGTGCCACGGCGAAGGTCCTCCGCCTGTCTGATTTGGCCGAGAGGCCGTGCCATTGGTTTCAGGTTCCAGGCCTTGGCCGCCATTGGCGAGGAAGCTCGAAGCCTGCTCGAGGTTGCTCCAAGCCGAGATATCCCAGATTGAATAGCCACGGCCAGCGCGGAAGAGTCTCACGCACACACCCTGGCCCTCGATTGGAGCTGTACGCCTCAACAGCCGATGCAATTGGGAGCACCATCCCTGCTGCAGGCGTAAGAGAATTGGGGTGGGACATTTAGTCCCACCTCGGAATCTCTCAAAGGCGCGCGGACACATAAATTGAAAAACTGCCGTATGCTGTTTGCCTCAGTTACCACGGGGTGAGGTCCCTCTCACCCGACCCGACCCGACTCGGCCTCGTCCGTGACCACGCTCCGCGGACCTGGCCCGACCCGATTAGACTGACCTGCACTCCTCGCCCACCACGCACGCCGGTGGGCCTGGACCCGGGCCTGACCCGAACCCGATTACCCGATAGCGCTCTGGGAGAGCTTCCGAAGAGTGATTTCAGAGAGAGAGAGATACGCGGGGGAAGGGGGTAGAGTAGGTTTTTGCCTTCTGATGAACTCTTGAGCGTGCAGGCACAGGTGAAGGACTGCGGAAGAAGAAGCAGCTGCACTGTAGCAACTGCTCAGTTAAGTCGTCGAAGCACCGGGCCAGACGACGGACAGCCAGCAGCCAGAGCAACACAGAAGGCAGGCTGAAGAAGAAGGAAGGGAGACTTAGTAGCCGAAGGCAGAAGCACCACGATTGAAGAAAAAGAAAGAAAGGAAACAAGGAAGAACAGAAGAAGAAGAGCACGAGGGGAAAATCTGAAGAAAGCAGAAGAAAAAGAAGAAGAAGAAGAAGAACAGGAAGAACCAAAAAGAAAGAGGAAGATCTGAAGAAAGCAGAAGAAAAAGAAGAGGAAGAAGAAGAACAGGAAGAACCAAAGACAAAGAGGAAGAAGGAAGAAAAGAAGCAGAAGCCAATTTTTCATCTCTCTCTCTCTCTCTTTATTTTTGTAATAGAATTTGTATATCTCTAGAATACAACTTGCTCCCTGAGTTCGACCTCGGGAACTCTTTTATTTTTCCGAGTAAAAAATTTTTATATGAAACGTTGGTAACAACCGGCTTTACTACAACGAATTAACAACGAAAACCGACGTTCCATCATTTTGGCGCCGTTGCCGGGGAGCAACGGCTATTCTAGAGGTAAACATTCCTGTATCTTTTAATTTCTGATAATCTCCTCTCTTTTATGCAGCTACAGGAACTCAAGAAGACAAGCAACCACACGACAACCACTCCGAAGACAGGTAAATCTTTTCTCTCACTATTAACCCCTACACTCTAAAGAGAAAGAAAAGAAAAGAACAAGCAATATAGGGCTAACCTGTCTTCCATATTTAGTAACCATAAAAGTTGCATGTTTTCAACTCATTATTTCTGCACACTATCAAGGGTATTTAAGGGCTAACACATTCTTGCTTGAGCCCTAATTACCCAACAAAGAATTAACTGGACCAAGTAGAGCCAACCTAGGATCCAACACTAGGGATTTAGAGACACACTACTTAACTCAAGAATTGAGAAAACCAAATGAAGTGTGCCCAAGCCCTTGTCTGAAAATACCTATACAAGAAAAATCCTAAACAATTGGCTCTCTCTAAACACTTGAACCCTAAAAGACAGGACCTAAAAGCTCTTAAAGAAAACAATAGGTAAAGTTGACCCCTTGGGTTAACCAACCTTAAATTAGGTCACTCTTTGCACCTAAAAAGACTAAAGTTCAAGTGAAACCTTAAACACCCTGATCTTAAAATTGGTAGACTTAAGAGGTCAAGATCCCCATTCTGGTCTACCTGGAACCGCAGTGACAAGAGAGGTCGGGTGGGGGAAACCCTGTAACCCGTGGGGACGCTCTACCGTGTAGGGGTCTTCGCGGGACTCTCCCTCTCTGGCTGCCCAGGTAATTCTCAGGTGGACGATCTTTCTGATCAAGGGGTCCATCTGCCCCGCACCTCTATAGTCACCCAACACATTTTTGGGTGTCTTGATTGGGTCCATCACCTTCTAAACTTACCTCTCCCAACTGTGCATGTACGGAAGGAGGTCTCTAAGACCACCCTTAAGACCTCCTTTAGAAATTCACTCTCGTCAAGGCCAAGCCTCGACGCCCGTGTTTGTGCAGCAACACCCTCACATTATTCTCTCTTCTGATTCAGAACCAAGTTCTTCTTCTTCCCCCATCATGGCTCAGCCAGTTGAGGAAGAAAATAATCTGGAACACCAGCTCCAGCGACTCAATGACCTCTTCCAAAACTTCGTGCACCCACCACAGCGTCCTATGATGCGGGACCACTACAATCCTGCTGCGGTGGCAATTGAGCCTCGAGTTAGAATCCCGATTGGAGGACCTGATTCCGAACTAAAGCCCAACATGATTCACGCTATACCTAAATTCCATGGGCTTAATTCTGAAGATCCCTTCCAGCACATCAAACAGCTTAAGCATCTGGCCCACACTTTTGGATCAGATGCGCAAAATCGGGATATTCTTCTCATGAAGATGTTCTCCTTTTCTCTTATGGACAAGGCCGCCCATTGGTATCAAACTCAGACCCGGCCGATCAACACTTGGGAAGAACTTCAATCCGAGTTTTTGAAAAAGTTCTTTCCCGTTGGTCGGACCAACGCCTTGCGCCATCAGATTACACACTTCACTCAACAATCAGGAGAACCTCTCCATGAGGCATGGGATCGTTTTCAGGATCTCATGAGGAAGTGCCCCCATCACGGAGTTCCTAAATGGGAGCAAGTCCAATCTTTTTACCAGGGACTCCGTGAGGACATCCGCCTTTTCGTCAATGCAACCTGCGGAGGAAACATCATGGGTCAACATGAAGACACCGTATGGGAGATTCTCGAGAACATGTGCGAGAACTCCATCAACAATGACTCCATGGGATTATTCGACAGGACGAATACCCGCGCAGCGACGAATCTTAAGGGAGCACATGAGACGCAGGGCCTGTCCGCATCAGTCGACCTGGAATTAATGGCCAGTCGATTGGACAAGGTCTCAATTATTGAAAAGAAGGTGGATGAGCTGACTCAGCACTTGCAGCGAGCCACCTCTGCGCGTAACTCCTTTGCACAACCTCCTTCCACACAGGAGACTGTGCAAAACATCCTACACCAATCCTCCCCTGGGATGGATCCATATCCGTCCCCATCTGATTCTTGGACTGGAAGATCATCCGATCCTTTCTTCACCAGCCGGGGGAACTCCATTCCCCCTTTCCCTGATTCTCAGGAGGTTCCTCAGACCTGCGAGAACCTCAACGCCATCCAGAACGACCCATTCTCCAACACTTACAACCCTGGATGGCGAAACCATCCAAATTTTCAGTGGGCGGGAAATTCTCAAACCCAAAGACCACCTTTTCAGTCCCGCCCACAGCCCTCTCATCACTACCAGCCACCTCAGCCTCGGCCCAACCCTACTTATCCATCAGGGCCAAATCAAGATCAAATGTCCTTAATCCTTCAGACTCTGGCTGACATTCAAAAATCGAATGCGGCCATTCAAAAACAGCACAAGGACGAGCTTACTGAAGTTAAAACTCAGCTGGCCCAGTTGGCAAATTCTCGCCAGCCAGGCACACTCCCTTCCCAACCCCTTCCTAACCCAAATAACGTGCCAACCCAGAAGCGCGTTATGAATCCAAATTTAGGCCACGCTCAATGGATTTATCAGGCCCCTACTGCCCCATCTCCAGACGAGATGGAAGCCTCTACTTCTCGTACGGGATTTCAGCAGCAGCCACCCCTCCTCCCAAATCCAAACCAAAATCAGGCCGGATTAAATTCTGTAACAACACGTAGTGGTAAGACAACTCAGGACCCGCGTTATCCAAACCACTCCCAGCCTGATAATCATGACCCTAGGATAGTTATCCAAGGTACCGCTGTTCCAGACCCACAACCAGGACCTATCCTAGAGGAACCAACCAAGATCCCGTTTCCCGAGGCCCTGACCAAGGGAAAGAAGACCACCAAACCCGTGGCCCCTGAGGAGGACCTGGTCAAGCTCTTTGAGCAGGTCCACATAAACATCCCCTTGATGGATGCAATTCACCACGTACCAGCTTACGCACGATTTCTAAAGAATATATGTACACCCCAGCGTAAGCCGCGAACCAAGGGAGGGAGCCCAATTGTTCTGTCAGAGCAAGCCAGCTCTGTAATCCTTAGTAGACTCCCACCCAAGGCAAAAGATCCTGGAACTCCCCTGATCTCCTGTAAGATAGGTGGTACCCAATTTGACAGAGCATTGTTAGACTTAGGTGCATCTATAAATCTGATACCCACATCCTTACTTGACCATCTGGAAGAATCTGAGCTGAAACCAACTGAGGTGACATTACAGTTAGCAGATCGATCTATAAAGTCACCAAAAGGGATTCTCGAGGATGTTATCGTAAGAGTGCGGGATTTCTATTTTCCAGTGGACTTTATAGTCTTAGACATGGATGCACCTGAGAACCCTAGGGATACACCAATCATTCTAGGGAGACCTTTCTTGGCTACTGCTAGAGCCAACATCAGCTGTGAGGAGGGCCAAATAGAGCTTAAGTTTGGAGATCAAACACTGAAAATTGATATATTTAAGGCCCAACAAGGAATTAATTGTGGCGTCATCGAGCAAATTTGTGACATCAAGACTTTGGTTGATGAACCACACCTCCAGAATGACTTGAGTATTCCTCATCAACCACAGAAGGATCTTGACCCGCAAATAGAGGAGTCAAATCCAGATGTGAACAACCCAATAACTCCCACCCTTGAACCTCACATCTATACTGAACCACCCGCTGCTGCTGAAAACCCCATCCTCGAACTGAAACCCCTTCCTGCTCATTTGAAATACATCTTTTTGGGTTCTAATCAGACCCTTCCTGTGATCATCAATTCCAACCTTAGTCCTGAACAGGAATCCCGTCTGATTGTTGTCCTCCAGCAACATCGCAGAGCCATCGGATGGACCCTCGATGATTTGACTGGAATAAGTCCCTCTTATTGTACTCATCATATCTATTCAGAAGAGGGCACACGACCTTCTCGTGAAATGCAGAGACGCTTAAATCCCAATCTGCAGGAGGTCGTGAAAAAGGAGATCATCAAGTGGTTAGATGCCGGGATCATCTACCCGATCTCCGATAGTCGTTGGGTGAGCCCAATTCAGGTCGTGCCTAAGAAGGCAGGACTCACCACTATAACGACTGAGACCGGAGAAATCATTCCTACCCGATTAGCCAACTCGTGGAGAGTCTGTATAGATTACCGTCGACTCAATTCCTCCACGAAGAAGGATCATTTCCCACTACCCTTCATTGATCAAATTCTCGAAAAACTAGCGGGAAATAGGTTCTTCTGCTTTCTTGACGGGTACTCCGGTTATAACCAGGTGGCAATCCATCCTGAGGACCAAGAAAAGACCACATTCACCTGCCCCTTCGGAACATACGCTTTCCGAAGGATGCCTTTCGGTCTTTGCAATGCACCCGCTACTTTTCAGCGATGCATGCTTGCCATATTCTCAGATATGGTAGGTGATTATCTGGAAGTCTTCATGGATGACTTTTCAGTTTTCGGAGCATCATTCGACGATTGCCTCCAGCACTTGGTCCAGATACTCAGGCGGTGCATCGACGTGAATTTGGTTCTTTCCTGGGAAAAGAGCCATTTCATGGTGCCTGAGGGAATTGTCCTGGGACACTCAATTTCGGAGAAAGGTATCCAAGTGGATCGAGCTAAGGTTAATCTGATTTCTCGCCTTCCTATGCCTAGCTCGATCAGGGACATCCGATCCTTTTTAGGGCATGTCGGTTTTTATCGACGATTTATCCCTGATTTTTCAAAAATCGCACGCCCCCTGACCACTCTTCTCTCCAAGGATGTTCCCTTCGAAATCTCCAGGGAATGCACTCAAGCATTTGAAATCCTGCGTGACCGAGTCACCCAAGCCCCGATCCTACAGTCCCCTGATTGGTCTCAACCCTTTGAGATCATGTGTGATGCATCCGACTTCGCTGTAGGAGCGGTTTTGGGGCAGAAAAATGACAAGAAACCTGTGGTCATTTACTACGCCAGCAAAACACTCGATGAGGCTCAGCGTAACTATACAGTTACTGAGAAAGAGCTGCTAGCTGTAGTATTTGCCCTAGAGAAATTCAGATCATACCTTCTGGGTTCCCATGTCATCATATACTCGGATCACACGGCTGTGAGGCATCTCCTTGCAAAGAAGGACGCGAAACCTCGATTGATCCGATGGATCTTGCTGTTGCAAGAATTTGACCTCGAGATTCGCGATAAAGCGGGAAAACAAAACGTGGTAGCTGATCACTTGTCCCGTCTTCCTTCTGAAATGATAGACCCTTCCGGACCCATCACTGAGCATTTTCCCGATGAGCACCTGCTGACTATTGGTACTAGCCTTCCATGGTTTGCTAATATTGTAAATTACTTGGCATCTCATCAGACCCCGTCCGATTGGCCGAAGGCCAAGAAAGACAAATTACGCTCCGATGCCAAGTATTACATTTGGGAAGACCCGTACCTCTTCCGCATAGGTGCCGATCAGATCATCCGGAGATGTATCCCGGAAGGGGAAGTCAACAATATCCTCTCTTTCTGCCATGACCAGGCATGCGGTGGCCATTTTGCCGGGCATAAAACCGCATCAAAAGTCCTCCAGTGCGGCTTTTACTGGCCCACACTGTTCAAAGACGCATACAGTCATTACAAGGCATGCAGTCGTTGCCAGACTTTGGGCAACATGAGCCATCGCGACATGATGCCTATGCAACCGATTCTAGTATGCGAAATCTTTGATGTTTGGGGGATTGATTTTATGGGCCCCTTTCCTGTTTCGGATGGTTTCGAATACATTCTGTTGGCTGTGGACTACGTGTCCAAATGGATCGAAGCCATACCGACCCGAACCTGTGATCACAAAATCGTTCTCAAATTCATTCATCAACACATTTTCTCAAGGTTCGGGATTCCTCGTGCAATAATCTCTGATGGGGGGACCCATTTCACAAATGCTCAGTTTAGGTCACTGATGACCAAATACGGGGTGTCTCACCGAATCTCTACTCCTTACCACCCCCAAACTAATGGTCTAGCTGAGCTGTCGAATCGGGAGATCAAGAAAATCCTACAGGTCACTGTTCGACCTGACAGGAAGGACTGGTCGTCCCGACTTCCGGAAGCATTGTGGGCCTATAGGACCGCCCACAAGACCCAATTGGGCATGTCTCCCTTTAGATTGGTGTACGGAAAGGCATGCCACCTTCCCGTCGAACTGGAGCATAAAGCCTATTGGGCAGTACGGAACTGTAATCTAGATCTTTCTAAGGCTGGGACCCACAGAAAACTCCAAATCAGCGAGATCGATGAATTACGCACAGACGCGTACGAGAACTCGCAAATTTACAAGGAGCGGGTTAAAGCCTTCCACGACAAACACATCTCAAGAAAGATCTTCCATCCTGGTCAAAAGGTCCTACTCTTTGATGCCCGACTCAAACTCTTCCCAGGAAAACTGAGATCTAAGTGGGTCGGACCATATTTGGTCCGACAGGTTTTTGGAAATGGAGCAATCGAAATCAGTCCACTCAGCCACGATTCTGAACCTTTCATCGTGAATGGTCAAAGACTCAAGCCGTTCATTGATGTAACTTCTACTGATTTGGCTGAGGCATCTCATATCCTCCTTTCCCCTTGAGCTTATTGCGCCCAGCCGATGGCATAAAACTCAGCGCTTAACGGGAGGCAGCCCGTCATTCTCTTTGAAAACCTGAAACTTGTTCTGACACCTTTCAGCACTCGAAGTTCACCCTGAACTAACACCCCCTAGGTTACAATGAGGACATTGCAAATCTTAGGCATGGGGGGGTAGGAAAGTGCAAAAACTTGTAAGAAAAGGTTTCAAGCAAAAAAATTCACATATGCCAAAAATACCATAAAAATTAAAAAAAATAAAAAATAAAAAATAAAAAATAAAAAATTTTTCAAAAAAGAATAAGAGGAAAAGAGGAAAAGGAAAATTTTGTGAAGGAGAAAAGAAACAAAATGAAAAAGGAGCACAAAATTATAAGAAAAGTTGATAGTCATTAGTAAGGAACTAAGGAATTAACCTAAGTTCTAGACCTCATTCAAGAAAATAACTGAAAAGTGCACAATGAGATTAGTAAGAATGCAAACCTTAGGCATTCTTGAATAGACTCTTAGTACTCATTAAGATCTGGACACTCCTCAAGAGGTTGAGGAAAATGAAAAGCTGAAGTATTAGGTCTAAGGCTTAGGGAGTATTCGGCCTCGTTAACTAATTTTTGGTTTACGGGACTCAGTAACCTAAGCACCCTAATCTCACACACAGCCTGGTTCAGTAAGCGTAAAAATCAGAATCACGCAGAAGCGTCGCAAAAATCTGAAAAGAACACCTAGAATAGGAGCGGCCGATCAACACAAGTTGATTTGGACGAGTTCCCAGCGCGGAGAGGCGGGAAATCCCCTCGAAGATGCGTAACAAAATATCATCTCCTCGGTGCTTGTCTCTTAGGATATTTACATATCCTACGGGGGGCATGTAAGCACTCTGCTGGTTCAGATTCCATGGATGGCATTATCTCGAAATGTCAATTGCCAGGGTCTGGATTCGGCCACGGAATACCATGGATGGGATTATCTCGAAATCTCAATAGCCAGGGTTCCGGGGGTTGCCATGGGCGGTGCTATCTCGAAGCATCGATCGCCAGGAACCCTTGAGGATTGATGATGGGAGCAAGGAATCTGATACAGACCGTGTTGAAAAGCCAATCCTAGACTAGAACTAAAAAGAAAAAGAGAGAGAAAACTCTCCAAACAGAAAAAAACTTTCTATCTCTCTCTCTTACAAAACGCACTGCGAACTGAGCCAGGGCTAAAATCATTTCAAGCACGGGTGCTTTAACCACGAAGTCCAATAAACCTTAGGTTAGTTCTTGTGGGCCTTAAAAACCTTTGCTAAAAGACTGAGGCTAAGGCTAGACAGATTTGGATCTTGATTGGTACTAGAGTATCTTTTAGGCCTATGGTCAGCATTCTAACCTAATCTATGCTCAAATAAAAAAGCACTTATCTAAAACCATTGAAAACTTCATGGTCTAGAACAAGGGTTGAAACCTTAAGTTTTTTTTGCTAAGGGACTAGCAAAAGCTAGGCATGGGGGTATGATGAGAACCTCATCATGAGCCATAACTAGCTCATTTTGACCCAATACAAAGGATAAAAGCTCCTATATATCTCAAGGAAAGGCTTAACTCAGAGAATTCTGAGTTTGAGAAGAAAACCAGTCACAAGGGGTAAAAGTGCAATTTTACCAGTATAATCTGCATACAGGGTAATTCTGGGCCCAAACACAGGTCAAAACAGCTTAATAAGAATAAAAGTGGGATGAGATGATCTAGCAAGGGCTACAGCACTTCCAAGGAACCAAATGATAATCTGTAACCCTAAAACAACCCACTTCAATTCACAAGGTTCGAGGCAAAGTAAAAATAGAATAAACCCTCTAAAATTCATAGAAAAATAATCTCTAGGGTTTAGAACCTTCAATTTGGCCTTTAGAACCCATTTTGACCTACATTGAGAACCATGCCCAATTAATAACTTAATTTGGGTTTTTGCGCAAATTGACCGGTCAAACAAGGTTTAATATGAAAATAAAATTCACCATCAGATTCCTTAGGTCCTAATTAGTCATGTATAAAAACTTGAGCCTAAGAAGAAACCTCCTTGACCGAATTTACACTTTGGTCCTCATATATTTACTCTTTGGCCCTCAACTTTTGAACCCTCGCATTTAGGCCCCTAACTCTCCTTCGTTCTTTGCAAACAGGTCCCTCCTGCAAAACCCTGCCAGCACCATGCTCCGGCGACCTTGCGCGGAGCATGGCGCCGCGCAGGGTGAGGTGGAGGACCTGGCAAGTGTACCGGGGGTGCCCTGCGTCGTCAGCCGTCGCAGGAGCACCCCCATGGTCACTGTAGCCCCCCATACCGGCCGTGCGAACGCACGGACGGTATGGGTTCGAATTCCGACCATGCTCCGGCGAGGGAGACACGTCGTCTCCCTCCGCCTTCCTCCCTGCTACAACCCTATAAATACCCCCCGCCGCTCCACCGACCAAGGCAGCCTGGATCTGACGGAGAAAACCCCCAGCTTTCGTCTCTTCTTTCTCCGGCAGACGCTCACCAGCTCCGGCGACTTCCTCTCCCTCCACCTCTTCGCTCTGCCGCACTACCAGCAGCAGAGACCTCCTCCCCTGCTCTTCCCGCGCCACACCGCACCCAGCTGGCGCCTCTCCAGCCTTCTGCTCGCCGCCGCCCCTCTCCCTGAGCATCATCTTCTCCGGCGACAGTCGATACGACTGTCGCCCTGTTCCTCCCCCTTCGTCCCTGCAGTTAAGTTAGACTTACTCCCCTTCTCCTCCTCTTTCTTTCCCCGCTTTCGATTTAGTCAATTAAGCCCTCTACCGACCCTGTTCACCCTCATCCTCTCCGCCTCCGACCACCCTCCGGCGAGCCGCTCCCATCACCTCAGCGACCCACACGGCTCGCCGACCACCGCAGAACTTCCGCCTCCTCACCCTGATCCTCTTCCGCCCCTCCACTTCCCACCAAACACCCTCTGCAGACCCACCGAACACACCCACTCCCTCGCTCACAGTCTGACCTAGGACGACCTAACAGCTCCATCACACCCCCTGCAGACCCCCTGACCACCTTCGCCGTGCCACGGCGAAGGTCCTCCGCCTGTCTGATTTGGCCGAGAGGCCGTGCCATTGGTTTCAGGTTCCAGGCCTTGGCCGCCATTGGCGAGGAAGCTCGAAGCCTGCTCGAGGTTGCTCCAAGCCGAGATATCCCAGATTGAATAGCCACGGCCAGCGCGGAAGAGTCTCACGCACACACCCTGGCCCTCGATTGGAGCTGTACGCCTCAACAGCCGATGCAATTGGGAGCACCATCCCTGCTGCAGGCGTAAGAGAATTGGGGTGGGACATTTAGTCCCACCTCGGAATCTCTCAAAGGCGCGCGGACACATAAATTGAAAAACTGCCGTATGCTGTTTGCCTCAGTTACCACGGGGTGAGGTCCCTCTCACCCGACCCGACCCGACTCGGCCTCGTCCGTGACCACGCTCCGCGGACCTGGCCCGACCCGATTAGACTGACCTGCACTCCTCGCCCACCACGCACGCCGGTGGGCCTGGACCCGGGCCTGACCCGAACCCGATTACCCGATAGCGCTCTGGGAGAGCTTCCGAAGAGTGATTTCAGAGAGAGAGAGATACGCGGGGGAAGGGGGTAGAGTAGGTTTTTGCCTTCTGATGAACTCTTGAGCGTGCAGGCACAGGTGAAGGACTGCGGAAGAAGAAGCAGCTGCACTGTAGCAACTGCTCAGTTAAGTCGTCGAAGCACCGGGCCAGACGACGGACAGCCAGCAGCCAGAGCAACACAGAAGGCAGGCTGAAGAAGAAGGAAGGGAGACTTAGTAGCCGAAGGCAGAAGCACCACGATTGAAGAAAAAGAAAGAAAGGAAACAAGGAAGAACAGAAGAAGAAGAGCACGAGGGGAAAATCTGAAGAAAGCAGAAGAAAAAGAAGAAGAAGAAGAAGAACAGGAAGAACCAAAAAGAAAGAGGAAGATCTGAAGAAAGCAGAAGAAAAAGAAGAGGAAGAAGAAGAACAGGAAGAACCAAAGACAAAGAGGAAGAAGGAAGAAAAGAAGCAGAAGCCAATTTTTCATCTCTCTCTCTCTCTCTTTATTTTTGTAATAGAATTTGTATATCTCTAGAATACAACTTGCTCCCTGAGTTCGACCTCGGGAACTCTTTTATTTTTCCGAGTAAAAAATTTTTATATGAAACGTTGGTAACAACCGGCTTTACTACAACGAATTAACAACGAAAACCGACGTTCCATCAGTCACTTCACCCTATCCAACTCTCACACCATCCTAGAGGTCCAATCTTGGTTGTCACCTCATCCAAGCTACATCTTAGCCATCCAATTTTCTTAATCCATGGCCCTCCACATCCACCAATCACATTCATTTCCTACATCTACTTAAGGAGCCCTTGGACGAATACACAAATCATCTTCTCCTCCATTAATTCTTCACCTCTCCACACCACCCTTCCTCCTTCCAAAACCCTAGTCCACTCCAACTTCTCTGCCTTTCTCTCTACCTCCGTAAGATCTCCACTTCTTTTACATCACCAAGGGCAAGAGGACAGGGTGGACTCTTCCATCACAACTCCAATGCTTCTGCACCCACCTCTCTATGACTTTCTCTTACTCTCTTTATTTTGTTCTAGTTGATCTTTATTCTAGTTGTAGTTGTTCTATATCTAGTTGTAGCCATCCTTCCTTTTGTATTAGTTGTAACCAGACTTCCTAAATTAATAAAGAGTGCATATTTATTTCATCTATCTTGTTCTTATGTTTTTCCATGCTTTCAATTGCTTGCCTTAGTTTTATTTGCATCCGTAGTTAGGTCTAGCAATTAGTCGCTTCACTTATTGTATTTTGTTTTCTATTCAAAAATCCAAAAAAATAGCAAAGCATAAAGTACCAAAAAAAAAAAAAAAGAATTGTCAAGTGTTTTGAAAAGTGAGAAAACTTTCGAACGCCTCCCTAAGATGACCCGGACTCCCAATTTGATTTCAAACATTTTTCAAGTTCGGCTTTATAAATTTTAAAACAATCTCAACTTTCATGCTGCAATGACCACATTTTATCTTAAGCGATTTTCAAAGATCAATATGTAATCAATTCTTCGCTAGAGATTCCTCCAGAATCATTTCACTAGAAATTCTTCTTGAATTACTTCATCAGAGATTCCTCTCGAATTATAGAATCACTCTACAAGAGATTCTTGTAGAATCACTTCTCTTTAAATCATTATAATCTCAACATATCTTCTTGAATCACCAGAATGCTCTCCTTCGAAATCATAATTATTGACTAGAACCAAAGAACTAAAGCTTATTTAGTAGATGTCACTAGAAGAGGAGGGAAGGGTGAATAGTGCCCCTAAAAAATTCAACAAGTATAACAACTATGCTAGGTAATTAAGTGGAATGTCAAGAAACATCATAAGTAAATAAATACTAATCAAGCTATAAAGTGCATAAGAGATTTCATATTAATTCATCCCAACCTTAGGATACATCCAATCCTTGAAATACCCTCACTCAAAATTTTACTAATTTTAATCTTTCCTAAGTTTTGATAAACCCTAATTACTTTGGGAACACCCTCTCGAGAGTAGTCTTATCTTCCTTGTTAGCAGGAAAATGGTCCTTTCTCTATTTCTAGTCACTAGCTAATCGATGAGTGCACCTCAGTGAACTATTATTAAGTCTAAGTTGATTAGTCCATGTTTGTTAGAGTACATTTATATTCACGCTTGGTTGTAAAATAATTGCACATGTTAGAATTTAGGTTTGCATAGATTTCTTTCTTTCTATATCTTGTATATATGTACATAAATAATTTCGTGTAGTTCTCGTATTTGCAGGAACCTAGGTGGAAGCTATTGGTGATAAAGCACCATGATCATTGATTTTGATGATAACAAAACATGTTACATTTAACATTGTATTTGGAGATGAATATTTCAGGCTTAAGGTTGGATGAAACTTGATGAAAGCTTGAGATCAAGTTCTATGGAAGATAGAAGGAGATGAGCATCAAGGAAATGAGGAGATGAAGATAGAAGGAGATGAGAATCAAGGAGATGAGGAGATGAGCATCAAGGAGATGAGGAGATAGAAGGAGTTGTAGTTAGATTTGTTTTATTTCATTTTTTAGAATGAAAACAAGCCTTGCATTATCTTTAGGATACATTTAGAACCTTCCTATCCTCACCTTTCTAATTCAGCATAGAAAACTTTATTTCTTATTGGTTTTTCATATGTCCTATGATTCCTTCATATGTCTAAATCTACTCAGTCAGACGTCTGATCTACTTTATCCGATGTCTAGGCTTCTGTCCAGAACCTACAATCATATCTAGAATCTTTGACCTATGTCACTTAGGATTTTAAACGTCTGTGATCCACTTCAAATGTCTAATAATGTCTTTCAGACACCTCCTTGAGCTTTTGATAATTCTTTAACTTCAGAAGAACAACGGTCATAATTTTTCTTCTCTTTTAGACATCTTCTGTCTTCTTGAGACATTTGGAAATGACCAACGTTCACCTTCTATCCAACGATCAAATTGACCGCAATTGACTATGTCAGTTTCTCTTTGTTTTTGGATCGTTGTAGGGCATCATACTTGCATTTATTCAGGCATCTAATGATAATTTTTAAGACATCTACACTCTTGATCAAACGTCCAATAAGCCAAATGACCATTTGTCTTTAGATCCCTGTTTGGGTCCAATTTCATTCCAGTAATGATCACTTTGACCCTGAAACCTTTTCAAACATCCAATTTATTTTTCAGACATCTGAAACTGCATGTTCAGATGTCCTGAAGCTTTTTTAAATGTCCCGATTTATTCTCAGACATCTGAATAAGTCTTTTTAGATGTCTGTCTTGGTTTTTCTAACGTCTAATACAGTCAGATTTTGAGTAAATGCATTGTAATCGTTCTACCTTAATTTATTCCATTTCAAATCAAATTCTAACGACTACCTAGGCTTAAATCTGACCTCCTACACCTATATATACCCACCAAGGTTTGCCTTAAGCATATACAAAAAGAAAAGAAATATTTTAATGCTAAATACTTTCTATTATCCTATTCTAAGCTTTTTAAAGCTATTGTGTCCATTGTGCTCTTTTGTTCTTAGAGATTCTTAAGAGCAACATCACTCCCACTTTGATTTTTTACATCACATAGGTTTGCAAAGGGAGTATCTTAGCCTACTTTATATTCTATATCTTTCAAGGCTCATAGGGTTGTTGACATTATTTCATTTTGTTAGTTTATTTGGGTGCCCGAGCTGTGGGTTTCCTGTTTCCTCTTAGTAGAGGAGCTAAACTCTCCTTGGGGGTTGTCTAGGAGAGCAAAATTATTTTTTAGGAAGACCGCCCTCGGATTTGTGGTGTAGTTTAGTGATTCCTACTTGAGTAGGGGCAAAATCCTATATTAGGAGATCTAGGTAGAGTTTTTTCCCAAAAGGGTTTCTTCTCTAAATACTTTTTTTTTGTTGAGATTGTTTTTACTGAATATTATTTCACAATTCAACCCCCTTCTTATGCTACTAACATTTGGTATCAAAACTTTGTTTGTTCTTGTGCATAGGTGTAAAAGCCTTTACAATACGATCTGATGGCATCAAGGGTGTTCGCAACAAATGGAAACTATAGATTCTCAACGACGAAACCTCCTTACTTCGATGGTTCGAACTATTCGTACTGGAAGCAAAGGATGGAAGTCTTCCTCCAATCGGTGGATTATTCACTTTGGGAAATGGTGAAAACACCATTTGTAAAGTCGAAGAAACCGGAAAATGGAGCCTTGATGGTGGACAACAAAAAGAAGCTCTCACTTAACTCCAAGACTATGAATGCCTTGTATTGTGCACTGAGTCCCGATGAGTTTAATCAAATCTCTCAATGCACAACTGCAAACGAGATCTGGAAAACTCTCAAGATTACTCATGAGGGAACAAATAAGGTCAAAAATTCAAAAGTTGTTATGCTAACCCAAGATTTCGAAAAATTTGAAATGCAGGAGAATGAAAGCGTAAATGACATGTACACCTGCTTCACTTTTATTGTCAACAACTCTAAGGCACTTGGAAAAACATTCATCAAAGGTGAGCTTGAAGGTAAGATCTTATGTTCTTTAACTAACACTTTTGAGTCTAAAGTCACAACTATAGAAGAAGCGAAATAAGTAGAAAATCTAGATATGGATCAACTCCTTGGAAACCTCATGGCATATGAGACCAAACTCAATCAAAAGAAGAAAGGATCATATGAAGGGAAGAAGAAGCAGTTAGCTTTTAAAGCCCTTTTAGATTCAAAAGAAAGTGATCAGGAAGAAGATGAAGATCTTGAGTTTCTCACATGTAAGTTTCAAAAATTCTTAAAGAATAACATGGATTTCAGGAGAAAAGGAGATAAGGAAGAAATCAAAAGGGAACCAATCATTTGTTGCAATTGTAAAAAGAAGTGACACATTAAAATGGATCGTCCACTTCTTAAGAAGGATGGTGAAAAGAGCAAAATAAAAAAGGAGAAAGATACAAAGAAATTGTTTAATAAGTACAAGAAGAAGAAAGCTATGCAAGCAACTTGGGATGATTCAAGCAAAAGTGAACAAGAAGACAACAACTCAAATAAAGAAGAATCTGCTTGTCTTGGATTCATGGCACTTGAGGACGAAAGCAACAATGAGATATCACCATCTTATTCTTATACTATAGAAGAATTGCAAGATGCTCTAGAAGAAATTTATGAACTTTGTAGGTTGTTAACAATAGAAAACAAAAAGTTAAAAAGTAATTGTAGTTCTTTTGAGCATGGAAAGCATGAGCTTGTAATAGAAAATACAAATCTTATTATGGCTAAAACTCAACTTCTTGAAGAGAATAGCTCTTTGAAAATAGATATTACCTTATTGAAAGATAAAATAGATTTTATTGAAAATGATCTAGCTAGCCTTAAAGAGAATTCAAATAAGCTAGTTAATGATCTTGTTAAGATTCTAAAGGTAAGCAAAAAATAAATGATAATCTAGCACATACTAAGGAAGATTTTTGTGCACCAAAGCCAAGAGGATGGAATCCAAGAAATACACACTCTTGGATGAGAAATTCTAATCCTAAAGGACCCAAGAAAATATGGGTACCAAGATCTTTGGTTTATTCTTGTTTTGCAGATGATTGCATAGATCCAAGTCGTTATCTATATGGACTTCATCAAGGATAGATTAAGGTACTTGGAGAACCAAATGGATATGGAGGGCGGAATCCATATCATTGGCACTAATTCATGTTGTTTCCCTACTCGGAGGGGGTGAGATCAGCATGACGTAAAAAATTGCGGAATAGAATATAAACAATCTCACAAAAAATTCAATCACACGAGTACACAATAATTTTTAGGTTGAAACCCAAACCGGGTGAAAACCACCACCTAACCCTCTCGAGTTAGGATTTTCCGATCAACCAAGTTGATCAAATCCACTAAACGAATCACTTTAAACGAGGGTGATTCAACCTCAATTACAACCACGCTACATGTACGAGGGTAGCGTTCCTCAACCCCTTCTCTTCACGAGAAGGATTTTGTCCCACGAAGGAGACGGGAATTCACAAAGCGAATACCCAACCAAATAACAAAGATAACAAATAATCCTATAGAGCCAACAAAGTAATTTTAAACCTAGCTTCTATAGGAATTAGGAAACTCCCCTTTACAAGGAGTGCGTCGGATCGATGACACGGGTGCGTGAGCCATGCTACGACGCAACGTCGCTCTCGTGAACTATGGCGAGAGAGCGGGTGCGCAAAACAACTTGATGCTCTCTAGATGTAGAACTTGAGCTTGGAGAGCAAGGGTTTCTTTTTGGACACAAAAGAGTGGAAAGTATGTTGCTTGGGTGTATCTTAGTGTGCAAAGGCTCCCCTCTATTTATAGAGGCCTTAGGAAGGCTTTGGAAGGCTTAGGAAAGCTTCCATAGTCGTTGGGTGCAAAGCCCAAGAGAATCAGGCCGAAATCAGGGACAATGATTGCATTGACAGGATAATCAAACGTCTAATTTTGGCATCAGACGTCTGGAAGACCACTTTAAGACGTTTGGGAACAACATCAGACGTCTGATTTTAAGCGGGTCTCTTCCTGACTTGAATCAGATCTAAATAGAGTTCTAGCGCAAGTCCATCAGACGACATACAGGACGTCTGGCACTATGTCTGGACGTCTGGAAACCTACTTTTTCGTGGGAATGGATTTCCAAGAGAGTGCAACGGCTAGAAAATCTCTGAGAAGAGATTTTGGGGCAGCCGAGGCAAAACGGTCATCTATCAGACGTCTGGAAAGGCCTAAGAATGTCTGATAAGGCTCTAACGGTCATATCCTTGAGTGTTTGCTGATCCAGCCAACGGTCCACTAATTGGATGTCTGGCAAAGTCATTAGACGTCTTCTAAGACGTCTGGACTAAGGTCTGGACGTCTGATTTCATCAGACAGAACTACCAAGTCCAGCCTAAATGTTTATCAGACGTCTGAATCAACAGTCAGACGTCTTAAAACACATTATCAGACGTCTAATCCTGGAATTAGACATCTAGAAATGTTGTTTGAACCCTATATTGGTTTTCTAAGTTCTCTACAGAAAACTTAAGTGTCCTAAGGTTGTGCCGGTGTTCCTACGACTACTGTTAGGGTACTTTGAGGTTCTTTAACATGAATCTAAGTAACAAAAATAAAGAGCAACAAAAGAAACGAAAAATACAATGAGTACAAGAGAAGGAAATCTATCCTATTCTTCATCTCCTTCCTTCTTCAATATATCGCTCCTCGCGAATCTCTTCTGTTCTCAATCAAGCTCCTCCAATCCATCCTGGATGCGAGCTCGAACTCCGTCTAATCACGTCTCCATTTGCAATTTGCCTGAAATCTAAGACTTCAAGTGAAATGTTAAACGACACGTGTTTTGTTATCATCAAAATAAATGATCGTGGTGCTCTGGCACCAACAATTCAAACACTTGGTGACGCTTTCATTTAGTAAGTTTGGAGGTAAAATTTTAGTCTATTTCATTTATTTTTACAGGAAAGTTTATAAGGATTAAATATTTTTTAAAAAAAAGGAGAAAATAGATGCTTGTTGTTAGGGGGAGTTATTTGAAATTAACTAACTAAATTTTTAAATAGAGAATCATAGATTAAGGGGGAGAATAAAATGATTATAATTACATCTTTTTGATAATGTCAAAAAGGGATAGAAATTATTTTTGATTTATATGGTTTAATCATCATCAAAAAGGGGGAGATTATTGGTGATAAAGCACCACAATCATTGATTTTGATGATAACAAAACATGTTATATTTAACATTGTATTTGGAGATGAATATTTCAGGCTTAAGGTTGGATGAAGCTTGATGAAAGCTTAAGATCAAGTTCTATGGAAGATAGAAGGAGATGAGCATCAAGGAAATGAGGAGATGAGTAGATAGGAGTTGTAGTTAGATTTTCTTTATTTCATTTTTTAGAATGCAAATGAGTCTTGCATTATCTTTAGAATACCTTTAGAACCTTCCCATCCTCACCTTTCTAATTCAACATACAAGATTTTATTTTTTATTGGTTTTTCATACGTCCTATGATTCCTTCAGACGTCTGAATCTACTCAGTCAGACATCTAATCTACTTTATCTGATGTCTAGGCTCTTGTCCAGAACCTAAAATCATATCTAGAATCTTTGACCTATGTCACCTAGGATTTCAAACGTCTGTGATCCACTTCAGACGTCTAATAATGCCTTTCAGACACCTCCTTGAGCTTTTGATATTTCTTTAACTTTAGAAAAACAACGGTCATAATTTTTCTTCTCTTTCAGACATCTTCTATCTTCTTGAGATATTTGGAAATAACCAACGTTCACTTTCTATCCAACGATCAAATTGACCACAATTTACTATGTCAGTTTCTCTTTGTTTTTGGACCATTGTAGGGCATCAGACTTCCTTGCATTTATTTAAACATCTAATGATTCTTTGTAGGACGCCTACACTCTTGATTAGACGCCCAATAAGATGTCTGACCATTTGTCTTTAGATCCTTGTTTGCATCCAATTTTATTCCAGTAACGATCACTTTGACCCTGAAACCTTTTCAAACGGCCAATTTATTTTTCAGACATCTGAAACTATATGTTCAAATGTCTAAGTTTTTGTTTAGACATCCCTGTATTTGATCATGTGAAATCCAGTAATGACTACTTTCTCTGGAGCTTTTTCAGACATCCTGGTTTATTCTCAGATGTCTAAAATAGTCTTTTGAGACGTCTGTCTTGGTTTTTCAGATGTCTGATACAATCAGACTTTGAGTAAATGCATTGTAGCCATTTTACCTTAATTTATTCCATTTCAATTCAAATTCCAACAACTACCAGGCTTAAATTTGACCTCCTACACCTATATATAGCCACTAAGGGTTGCCTTAAGTATATAAAAAAAGAAAAGAAATATTCTAGTACTAAATACTTTCTATTATCATATTCTAAGCTTTTTAAAGCTATTGTGCTCCATTATGCTCTTTTGTTCTTAGAAATTCTTGAGAGTAACATCACTCCCACTTTGATTTCCTGCAACACATAGGTTTGCAAAAGGAGTATCTTAGCCTACTTTATATTTTATATCTTTCAAGGCTCATAGGGTTGTTTACATTATTTCATTTTGTTAGTTTATTTGGGTGCCCAAGCTGTGGGTCTCTCGTTTCCTCTTAGTAGAGGGGCTAAACTCTCCTTGGGGGTTGTCCAGGAGAGGACAATTGTTTTTGAGGAACACCACCCTTGGATTTGTGGTATGGTTTAGTGATTCCTACTTGAGTAGGGGCAAAATCCTAGATTGGGAGATCTAGGTAGAGTTTTTTTCTGGAAAGGTTTCCTCTCTAAATACCTGTGTTTTTTTTTTGTTGATATTATTTTTACTGAATATTATTTCACAATTCAACCCCCCTTCTTATGCTACTAACAGAAGTTAGGTACCTCATTTTTCTGGCATATAATATTTCTCTCTCTTTAAACATGCACAACTCTCTTTCTCTACTTTAATTTACTGCATGCCTTAATTTCTCAAAATAGTTGGCATGAATCCTAATTCCCAAAATCCCTCTCATGTAACCAATTTCCCAGCCAAAGCACGCCTGCCTATGTGCCAAATCAATACCCCTAAACACACCATCATGTCCTCATTAAGCCCTTTCTTCTCAGCCACACGATCCCAGTCTGGAAGCATCCAATGTCTGTTCACGATTAACATCACTTCTCTAAGAACCACAAGCCCTAAGTTTCCTAGCCGCTTACGACTATAAGGTCGTGGGGTACTGATTGCACAGCAATCATAGGTTCTAAAATGCCTAGATTATGGTAGATTTCTAGTATAGTTATAAATATTGCATTCATTCCATGCATAGTTTGCATTTGCATCATATTTACTTATTTATAAATAATGCGCTTTATGGACCTAATTATGATATAATGTCTTATTTTGTGATTGCAGGTCCATACCGAAATAATAAATCAAGAAAAAGATTAAGAAATAAGACGGAGGAAACGAGAAGAAAAGATCCAAGAAGCCAAAGAATAAAAGAAGAAATAAAAGGAGAAAAGAGGAAGAGAAATAAACTCATGAACTCATCCACCACCAAATAAACATATTCCTAAACCTACCTAATTAAGCTCCAAGCTAATTTCCCTTTTCTAATCCTAATTTCCCTGTTATAGACCCACCTGGATCCTAATTAGACCCCTCCTATTCCTAACTAGATACACTACCACCTAATTTAAGCTAACCCAAAACCCACATACACACACCCCTACATAACCCAACCTAAGTTGAACCAACTCAACCCCACCTTATTCCTATATACTACACAATAAAATCCTACTAAATACCCTACCTAGGTAGGTAAGCCTTAACCCATCCCTATCAAAGCCCACTGGTCATGCACATCCGCACCCAATACCCAAAAACACACCAACGTGAAAATATATCCATACACATCCACGTAGTCCACACCCTATGTTCGCTCCTATTAAAAAAATTCCATCCGTAGATCCCAACTCCCCCACCTAAACCCCTCCAACAACATCCACCGAGAATCTCACATTATTTTATCCTCCACCGATTTCCATCCACCAGAATTATCTTTTCTCCCTGAAAAAATTCCTACCCAAAATCCCACGGCTCCAAAAACTTTCCCACCCCTCTCCCCCTCAATTATTTTTCTCTTTAAATCCACCGAACACCCCCCTTAGATCCCCATCAGCCGTCCCTCCTCCGTCCTCTCCATCCATCCCTCCTTCTGATCATCATCTCGGGCCTCCTCTCCATCTCCTTCCTTCTCCACCATCCACCAAGGCCATCCTTGGTGGACCATTGTTGCTTCTCCACATATTTAAAAGGTTACCGAGGATTACTCCTCTATATCCTCTTTCTATAGATATTTTTTCTCATTAGTTTTCTTAGTTAATTTCTAGTATATTTAATTCTAACAGTTCTAGTACTTATCATATTGTTAAGCATTCAATTAGACATGGAACCATTACATGATATCTGTAAAGTTGATTTTCTCATGTTATTTTTTTCTATTATCTAGTTAGAGTAGATCTTTATTTTAAAAAATCAAAAATCCCTAAAAATTTGCAAAACAAAAATCGAAAAAAAAAAAAAATTTGTATGGCCGCATCGATTCACATTAACGACTCGTACGTATTTTTTGAACTCACTCAACATTGCTAATATAATGGAAATCGTGGAAACTAAGATGCACATATTTATATTTTATATCTCATTAACGAGTGCACTCATTATCTGCGAAAATAAGATAACGTGTGAGATTAATATTTCCAAGTTGGAAATCAGATTACGCGTTTAGGAGTCAAGTTTAGTTTTAGGAGTCCAATCACGATATCGATTTTAACTTCGCATTTTCCATGTCCCTAAGTTCACTAGGACTTACCAAATTCTTGTTATATTTTATTTGTTGACGCGTTTTCACGTTATACTACGATAGATTGTTTAAAACCACGATTTTACGCTCCAACCGGCACCATCCTCAACCTTAAGGGGATCGCTATCTTAACATCGTTGCGCAGGTCCTACGGGTAGGGGTGTTTGTCGGTTGGATACCCGCCCCATTTCCACTTGACCCAACCTGACCGAGTCTCAAGCGAGTCATGATCCAACCCAACCGATTCAAATAGATACCCAATAGATATGGTATCCAACTATGCTAAATTGGGTCTTGGGTACCCATTTGACTAATTTAGCTAAAATATAAAAATGTAAAGACATAAAAGATAATTTTAAGAAAATTATAAAAAAATAAAAAATAAATGAAAATATTCACTAAAATGATAAAATACTTTTATAGATATATTAAAATATATTTATTAAAAAATAACTTTATATAAAATATAAATTTAACAAGAAAAATGTTATTAAATAAAAATAATTTTAAACATTTTAAAACACTAAAAAAATAAAAATAGAATGTGGAAACTTTAAGCATGTAATGATATCTTCAAGATCATTGCCTTTAACCATAAAAACACCCATCCTAAAATACAAAAAAATGTTGTTTCCAATCATTTGAGATTTTATGAAGTAAAATCATAGCTCTCAACATATAACAGCAACATCATGAGTTATCCATATATAAACCAACAACCCAATTGGTAATCAATTCACAAATCTCTAAGCCACCCTTCAAATCATAACTCCCTATAGAGAGTACAAATGCTGAAGGCTTGCAAAGGAAGTTGCAAAGACATCCTGGCCATTGCAATTGATCTCTCATTGCTTAACTAAAGCATCGGAATTAGACACCAATTCAAAAGATGAAAAAACCCTTGAATAATAAAAATGCGTAGGCAACCATTGGTGGTCATATAAAACTAACATGACTATTGTCATTGGAGTACATTAGACTAAGTTTGTTTTAGAACCTAGTTAATACTCAAGGTCAAGAAGGCACAACAGGACATCACAATTTGTTACAGGCAAGAAGAATTGTACATTAAATTGTAAACCCCCATATAACTGGCCAATAGTCAATATGCCTCCCCCAGGCTCAAATGGAGTCATCCTCAAATATCTGAGACATCAATTGTCACAACTACGATGTTCCTACAATATGCTCATTCTTCATGCACGTCGTCCAGTTGATGAAATGGCATGTTCAAACATAGCAAAAGGACCATCTTTGGTTCTTGGTCTGACCGAGATTATGTTGAAGTAACATGACCATCTCTTGAAAATTGAGCCTTTAAAGCTTATTAGGCCACTGCAACAAAATGGTATTCATTGTTAGAAGTACATGGATATGCAGGCCAGAGATGATATTACATAAATTGTCATGCTGCAAAAAAAATGGAAATTATTCAGTGTTGAGTATATGTAGGGGATAGAAATGCTCTTGTGAGTATACTGTGATGCTTCCTCAAAAGGTTTTCCTACCAATATCAACCAGATTTTAACAATTTCCTACCAATTTCTTAAGATACTTGAACTTGGGCTTAACAGTTTGCCATGAGCCTATCAGCCTAAGTTTAAGGTTTAAGTTCACAGCAGTAACCATGAGATCCACAAAAACATTCCAACATGTGGTTGCCCCTCCACTGAAAGCATCCCTTGGCTTGCCCATGTTTTTCTTACTAAGGGCGTATACCGAATGCCTGGACCTAATGTCCAGAAAGGGTAACTATAGATCAACCTTACATCCTCATAGAATTTTAAAAAATCTATATATTATGTGGTCGATAAATCTATATATAGTTGGTGCGTTCATAGAAGAAAAAAAAAATTAAAAAAGGTAATCATGATGTAGTGTAAGCACCTTTCCTAAAAAAAAGGTCTAGTCGAACCATTATTTTTTGCACCATCCACTGCTTGTCCAAGTTGTACACCAAGTCCCAGCAAGGTCTCATTCCTAATAGAATATAAAAAAGTACCAAGATATCAACGGGCATCACCGAAGATCTGAATAAATTTAGTCAAGTTTGATCAAAATTTGATAACATGGCTCGACAAAGTGATGGTGAAACTTAAATTAATTCCATACAAGTGATTTCAGGGTATACCTCAAGATATCTTTGGAAAGAGAAGTCCCCACCAATAGAACACAATAATCAGTCGTTTGACAAGCTGACATGCTGGCTGATATGTCTCTCCCTGTTGTCTTTTTTTAATTGTTTTAATGTCCATATTAGCATGCAAGGCTAAATTATTCAAAGTCTAAACCCAAACAACAATCACCCATTGATTGATAGAGATAAACAGAGAAGCAAAGTACATGACTCTCATGCTAATTCCCTGACACCAGGAAAGGCATCCGCATCTTCAAATGCATTCTTGGCATAAACCCTAGCACCACATTTTTTAAAAATGGCATCATATATTCAAAGACACAAAGACCAAGTGTTGCCAAAAGCCTAAATCAATATTGATATATGCAAGGGGAGCAAGAGCCTAAAGATGAAAATAAAAATGATCCTTAACCAAAAGCGAGTTAATTGAAAATAAGTAGCTGCAAGGATGGACTTACCTCTATTATAAGTTCTTGTGATTAATTATCGAGGTCTAAAAGAGCATTTTCTTCACTTATATTGGTTAATTATGTAAGAATACAATCCATATAAAAATGTATACAAACATAACAAATTATTAGAGGAAAAAAAAGGAATTACCTAATTTGAGTAATTCAAGTTCTTCCAAATTTTCCCCAATTGTAAGGTGAACATTTGATTTATGTAACCAATCTTGCCCGTAAATAAGTGTCTTGACCATATTAGGAGTTAAAGAGCTTTGGAATGAGTCAAGTACGCGTTCACCAATACTAAAAGCGGAATCAGATGCAACAGTTGATGTTGGAATTGCTAACAAGTCACGAGCCACTAATGACAACATACAAAATCTAGAGCCATTCAATCTCCACCAAACTAATATTTCAAAGGACTCGTTATTACGATCTTCACATTAATTCTTCATCTAAATTTTGTCAAGCTCACTTTTGCTATCAACTCCACCTTGACTTGTATGTTGTTGATCATACAACATAATTATAAGATCTTTAATATTTTCTACATCATCAACGTTCAACTCATCTACTTTGCATGATTGACTAGATGCTTGGACATTTGAATTGGAGAAGCTTGAAGCATATAATTCGAACGTAGATGACAAAACTTGTTGCATCTTCTCCTTCAAAACTTTTCCTTTGTCATATGATTGATCAATCAACCAATTTACATATCCCAATTTATATTGGAGATAAAAAATAATGGCAACAAACAATAAGACATTTATGTTCTCAATATTTGACAAATACTTATCATATTTACCTTCATGTTAGAAGCCATGAATTGAAGGTGTGGATCACAACTTTTACACCTTCATGAAAGAACCAACCCGATTCCCAACATGACTTGCATGTATTCATTACCCATAACATACTGTGATCCAGAAAGCTTTAAGATAGCATCGTAAAATACCTTTAAAAAAGGTAATAGAGTAGCATGCTCCCAACCGTAGTTTCCAAGCAAGTCTATTTTTAGAGGATGTGAGATCATCAACATATTTTAAATCCACAATCTACAACAAATCAAATGCCTTGTCAAACTTAACAGCAGATTAAAGCATTAAGTAGGTCGAGTTCCGTCTAGTTTCCACATCTAAGGAAACTAGACTCTTACAAGATATCTGACAAGCGATTTTACGCGTGTATTGAAATATGTTGTTAGATTTGTGGTATAGTTGCGCTAACCCCTTAATAAAAATTATTTATTTTATTACAAAACTCACGTTGATTTATCTTTTTAATTCTTGACTCCCGATCATCTCTAGGAGGCATAAAGCGAAGGTATTAGATTTAGATCCATTTATTCTCAAACTAGATCTAACCTAGTATTTTTGTCTTTTCCTCTTTTGTGATTTTTTTAATATTTTTTATTTCTAAAATGCGAAAGCAATACGAAAACCAATATGATCCTAAACCTACCTAAGTGCAACCAAAACCCCAACCTAGACTTAACTAATGGTCATGTATTCACAATGATGAAAACAAAAGCATATCACTAATTATTCAAAGAGAAACTAATCATGCATTAACTAATTATATGAAGTTGCAAAAATACATAAAAAGAAACTAAAATCAAGTAAAGGCTAGGGTCAACCAAGAGAGGCTATGAGGAAGCCTTCTTGGTGGTCCAAAAGAAGAGAGAAAGAAGAAAATGAAGACTAAGAAGAGAGAGCATGCCCAAGAAAAGAAGAGAGGTGGAGAATCACTCTTCCTATTAGCCGTCCTTGAAGCTTGAATGAAAGCCTCTCTAGCCTTCTTAGTCGACCATAAAGAGGCTCTTGATGGAGCCCTTGTGAGAGAAATAGGAGGCCAGCCTTGATGTTTAGAGGAGAAGGAAGTAGACTACCTTCTTTTTCTTGCTAGCAACCGTCTATGGAGACCTTGGAAGAGGAGGAGGAAGAAGCCCCCATGACCTAGCTTGTTGGAGGAAGGAGGGTGGACGCAAGTGGAGAATTGGAGAGGCCTTAAGATCGCCAATTGAGAAGTGGAGCCAATGAATATGTGTGACACCTCTTCATGAGATGTTCTCTTTTGGTCGCAACTTTTTGTGGTGGCTAAATTTAGGAGTCGCCACTTTTGGTGGATCTTAGAGTTGGTGACCAAAATTAGGGAGGGTAGATTAGGAAAGTCAATTTTGGAAGGTGTGTAGTTTAATTTTCGTAGTGTAGGTTGTGGGATTTAGGTGCTAAATAGGTTAGATTAACCTAGCCTAGGTGGGTTTGGGTCAAGATGTAAGCCTAATTAGAATAAGGTGAACATAATTTGATTTAAGTGGGTCTAATCAAGTTTAGGTGTGTCTAATTAGGTGTAGGTGGACCCAATTGGAGTAGTGACTGACCCAATTGACTCTGGTTAAGTCAATTGAGGATGTTATGGACCTATATGGAATTCTAGAGTGAGGATTGAGGTGGGGATAGGATAACTAAGAGTATGGATAGTGGGATAGGTTATGTGGATAGCAGGATAACATTGCGGATAGTGTTATCCAAATTTTAGGTACTAGGTTTAGGTTATCCTAAGTGAAGGTTAGGGATAGGGATAAGGCGGATAATAACATGGATAGTGTAACCCATGTTTTAGGTTCTAAGGTCAAGATGTCTTAATAGAAGTGATTTTGGGTTTAGGAAGGTTGTCCTAGGATTTTTAATGGTAGGGATAAGGCTATCCTCTTCACTCCTCTTGTCTCGATCAATTTTCTTCTTTCTCCTTCTCTTTCTTACTTTATTTCACTTTATTTTGCACCTTAGCTTTATCTGGATCGCTTTATTATCTGCAAATACCAATAAAAGTATTAAATAGCAAGATAATCTCCCATTATTTTATGTACATCAATATAAAATGATGCAATGTATGATATGCAGGATATGAATGCAATATTTATAGATTAGCTAGGATTCTAACATTATTTAAGTTGATTAAGACCTATGATTACTGTGTAATCAATATCTTCTCTTTTTCAATGTAAGATTCAAATTTTTGTGATCAGCTATCGGAAGACCTAACATACTTCACAGCAGGGCGAATTCTAAAAATTAAGTCATCAACATATATATGTGATGGTGAAAACATGTGTTTTGTAAAAGTGAATTTTTAGGTCATTGTAACGCGTTAAATCGCAATCAACTTTTAATATTTATAAACCTAGATAGTGGTGTATCTAAGGTCATCTAATGAGGTAATTGTATTTTTCAAAAAGTATTTTCTTTCTTGCAAAGCTCAAATCTTTTTTTTTTGTGTTTTTGTTGTTTTGAAATTTTTAGGATTTTTGAAAATAATTGGGAATGTAAAGAGTGAAGAATGCAACGAAAACTAACTACAAAAAAAATGGCCTTTAGTGGAAAATTAAATACTGGCATATAATGCATTTGACACTAATTTTTTAGATTCAATGGCAAATTTTTTATATTTACCATTATAACATTTTATCAAGTGATAATTAGTAATAGTGTCAAATATATTTTCCACTATTAATTTTAATTCAGTAGTAATTGTTATCTATGCCACAATAATATTTTTGTCAAACGACAATTTACATTAATGACAAATATATTTGACACTATAATATTTAATTTAGTGATAATTTTTACTTATACTACTATAATATTTTTATAAAATAATAATTAATATTAATAACAAATATATATATATAATGATTATCATATTTTTTAAATAACTCTCCCTTTCACTTAATTTCATCTCACACAGAAATACATATAAATATTTTACCACCGATCATACAAAATTTCTAATTAGATTATTCCTTCTCCTGAAGCTTCTTGTCTGGTCATCTTAGTTATCGTCCTCGTCCACGTCTTCCAACTCGTAACTAATTAGAAAAAAAATATGTTGGCGGGCATTCTCCCGCCCACTACGACTCTCTACTTCATCGACTCTACCAAAACCCTCGAAGGCCCTCGCCTTCCACCACTTTTGCTCCCCATCTCTCAATCCCTATCCTCACCGCGGATGACGCCTACCCCACTTCTTCCACCTAAAGACAAGGCCCATTGGAAGGCTCTCCCGTATCCCCCTCTCCCTTCATCCCCCATCGTACCCCTCATCCTCCGTCTCCCACCAATCCCCAACCCAATCGACAAGCAGGTGCAGCGACAAGGCCGATCTCGCTATTAGCAAGTCCCCAATCCCCAACCCTCTGACTCCTCCACCCACAGCTACCCTATCTGTAAGTTCCCCGTCGATAACCGCACTAAACCCCATCCATCTCCCATCACCACCAATCCCCATCGAACTGGCAAAAAACCATGAGCAAACCCCTCTTCCCGAACGCCGACTCCGCCCACAACCTCCAGGTCAGGAACAATGCCATCTTCGACGACATTCCCTCCGCCAAGCCCCCTTCGTGGCTCCATCTGCAACCCAACTCCTGCAACCTCCCCCTCTCCCTCGACGCCACCGTTGGGAACGAGAACCTCTCTCCGATACCCTCCACAAAGCTGAGGCCCCTCTTCGACACGTCGTACCCCCACAGGCAGTCCCAGGTCCACTTCCACCTCCCCGACGAAGAAGGATCCATCGACGTGGAGATCGTGCGACTTGAGGAGCTACGCACCAAGAAGTACGAAAGCGCGGCGGCCGCGGGGGCTCGACGACGATGGGTGGTTCCTGCGAGATTCATGGAGCCTAAGCAGAGCACTTCCACATGGAAGGATACGTTTACGGACCGATGCCCTTATTCGCCCATTGCCACTACTTGGATCATCAAGTGTTTGGCATGATCCCTTCTCTTTTCTGATATTATATTGCTTTACTAGGAAAGAGAAAAATGATTATTATTTTATATGCTATATGATATTTTCTGGACCACACTGCATGCCTGTCGGGTATCACTTGTGCCTTTGCACCTCTTCTTGAAGAGATTGTGTTTCGGGGGTTTCACATGGTGTCATTAACAAGATGGTATGGTACCTTCTAAATAGACTGAAATTTCATGATCATCTTGGAGTTAGTTCTAACAGCTTTGCCATATTTTGGCCTTATAAATGTATGTGGTATGTTCATTGGTTTGAAATCTTTGGACACCTTGGTTGTTGGATTCTGTGGGAGTCACCACCTTTTTTTAGTGGGACACAAGTTGAACCCTTCCCATCGTGCGAATCTGCAGACTGTTATTTATGGATAACATGCATCACTTTACTTTCAATAAAAAAAAAAGCATCACTCTGTTAATTTGATAATTTTACTTCTCTGAAACATTTATTATATATAATTTAGCTATCCATATTTTGTATCACATTATCAACACCTCTAGTTATATCAATCTCTATTTTGTGATTATCAAATGCTTCTGACTTCTGCACCTTTACGCATGTTAAATCCATCAAAGCTAGTAGCTAGATAACAGTAGTAAGATTGGCTTAAATTGAATTTGTAACTCCTGCTATTTCAGTTACCAAATGAACCAATGAGTTATAATGCTTCTGATTCTTTCAAACATGTTTTGCTCTGTTTAATTGCCGGAACAGACACAAAATGATGCATTTAGATGAGTAGTTGGTTCTTAAGGTGCCTTTTGGCCATCGATGCAACTCTTGGACATTGCAGCTTGGTATTATTCAACCACTTTTTTTCTGCGCTTGGTATTATTCAACCACTTTTTTTCTGCGCTTGGTATTGAACATCATAAACAATGAAGGTGACCCCTTTTCACTGCGGGATCCCCAGTAATTAAAAGCGATAATGGTGTGGGGTTTGCATGACGCAGTCATCCTTCAGAAGCAGTTCCACCAGTACTGATCTCTACCCATAAGATGCTGCATATCGCCAAACTCAAAACTCAATGCATAAAGATTTTTCTTTTCAGACATAGCAGATTGCAATTTTTTCTTTTCAACTAAACGTCCTTCAGCATCAAAGATAAAATCCTGTGGTGGTATTTGCTGCTCTTGTTCATTCTGCTGGTCATCCTCCTCTTGTGTTTCATCATTCTAATCCTCTTCAACATCCTGATTTTGAGGTGGTGGCGGTGGTGGTGGAGGGGGCTGATTTTGCTGCTCCTGCTGGTTCTCATTATGATCACCATCAACCTCTTTTTCTTCTTTGCAAGATGTGACAAATAGCCTTACAGTTTAAAACTATATTCTCATTCACCACTGTCTTACCTCACCCCAATCCCATTTTACTCAAGAATAAAAACGAAAGTATGTTTTCTTTCTATAGGCTCATGTGGGCACTGCTTACTGAATGCCGTTCCACCAGCTCCCTCAGGGGATTCCTCATCAGATTCTTCCAAAACTGATTCAAAAGCAGGAAGGGCTAAGAATTTGAAACAAGTAGGGGAATCTTCAAGTTCATCAAAACTTTGGAAAAGGTATTTATATCCCATCTTTTTCACAAATTTTGCGTGAATGATTAGCTACCAATATTTTCTAGAATAAGAATACCTTGGCTTGGAAATGGAATAGTTTGTATAAAATCACATAGTTCTTATGATGTGCATCCATACATTTTCCACATTGTTTATCCACTTATTCCTTTAAGCTTATGAGTAAAACTCCAAGAGGGGAACAAGTGATCCTTCCCCTAAGGTACTTTTGTTATCTGTCAAACATTACAAGTAATCGTACTGTCAGTATCTTAATTAGTAATGAATTCAAAATGCATGTGCTATCTTAAGTGATAGGATTCAGGTAGAGGGAAGTTTCAGATTTGGACTGTCGAGATTCAATTTGAAGATTCAATTAGCTCCTGATGTGATGCATAAAGAATGCATAGAGCTGGACTTCAGAGATCAAATTTCACATTGATTTTTATGCTGCAACATGGATTGATTGAAGGCTTGTAGCATCTCAATTTTGAATAGCTACAGTTCTAAGTTCAACATTGAGATCAAATTTCACATTGGTTTTTTCACTTATTTTTTCTATATTTTTCTTTACTTTTCTCTTGTATGACTTTTAAGAGAGGAATAGGTACCTTGATGATATAGGAAGTTAATAAAATGGATTTTGTACTTGTATCCTTATGTTTTGTGCTTATTAAAAAAATTTTTTTCTTAATAAAGAATAAAATTAAGTTATATATATAGGTATCATTAAAGTGAATCAAAAGTGATAATTAAATGATAAAAGAAAGTGTTATTAAGGTAAATAATTAGCGATGATTTAGTGGCATAAGAAAGTGCCATTAAAGTAAATCAATAGTGGCGATTTAAAGAAGAATAATTGTTGCTAAATAATATCAATAGAGAATTAAATGGCAAAAAAAGTGTCATTAAAGTAAATAAATATTGATAATTTAGTGACAAAAAAAATCATTAAATGATAGATATAGCGACACTAATATTGTCAGGTAAATTGTTGTTAATATAAATTAATAGTGGCAAAATAATGTCAAATAAATTGTCATCGTAGATCATTAGTGATAATTAAATGTCACTAATATCATTGATTTAGTAGAGATTGTACAATTGACGTTAACCTTTTAATGATGTCAACGAAGGTGACAATTAAGCATTAATTATTGTAAGTGTCGCTAATTATATATAACGGCAAATAAAAGGTTTATAGTGTCATATTAAATGTTGTTAAAGGTTATTTTTTTTTGTAGTGATTATGCAACAAAGGAAATTATGTCTAAGTGACAATAAAGATCTTCTCATTTAAGCTCACTCTAGACATGTGTGATTAGGGTAATTAGGAGAGAAATGTGTAGTACACTAAGTACTAAAAAGAAAGCACTAAAAATAAGAGCACGAAAATTGAAAGGCAACAAATGGATCTTTTGTATTTCTAATAGAAATCGAGTATTTGTAGTGGAATGCTTGTTACAGTAAAAATAACAACTAGCTAATAGAAAAGAAAGAATGAAAGATGAAGAAAAACTAATCCTTCAAGTGGTGAAGATGCTGTTGCTCCAAGTGCGACGGCTCCTGCACTATGAAGAGAGATCCTTGTTTTCCTAGTATCCTTCTCCTATCTCCTCCTCCAAGGTGGATGTGCACTTGAACTCTCCTCTGCTTGGTCGTCCTCCTTAGGGTTGATCCCTAGCTTGGACCATGGAAGCAGGGAAGAAGAAGAAGGCGCCAAGGAGGTAAGGTTTACCTCAATCTTCTCTCCTCTCCTTTCTTGGCCAAATTTAGAGTGTATCTAGTTAGTGAATTGTGTAAGCTAAAGATGGGCTTATGTGGTGGTTATAAGGTATATTTATAGGAAAGGAGGGGAAGGTTTGGCGCCATATGAGATGGGTTAGGTTAAGATGGCGTGTAGGGTGGTTGAAGGGCTAGGATTGTGTTTTAGAGTGGAGGAGGCTTCGCGCCATGTGTAAGGGTGTGTAAAGGAGAGTTGGTGCCAACTCTTGGTGTGCTTAGGGTTAAGGTGGTGTGGAGGGTAGGCGTAAGGTTAGGATGATGTTTTGAGTGGTGGTTAGGAGATGGAGGGTTAGGGTTTATTGGTGCCAAAGGAAGGGATGTATGGAGGCATGGTTAAGGGAAGTTGGGTATGGTTGTCCCTAATTTGTGGGTGGTTAAGGCTAGGTGTTTTTGACGTCAACCTATGGATGGTGGAGATAGGTTAAGGAGATATGTGTAAGGTAGAGATAGGACTCTAGGTTGGTGCCAAGATGAAAGGGTGTAGAGGCATTTTGGCGCCACCTTAGATGTTGGTTATGGGGTGGTTAAGGTGTTGGAGAGGTGCCATTGTTGGTGCCATTATGAAGGGGTGCCATTGGGGTGGTGGTTACCCCCATTTTGGCACAAAAAGAGGGAGGTATAGGTGGTGCTTTTGTGGTGCTTTTAGGGTTTCGGCCATGGAGGTGGAGTAGCTTAGCAAGCTTAGCTAGCAGAGTAGAGGAGGAAGGAGCATAGGAGCTAGGGTTTTGATTGCTGCAAAGGAGCTGAGCTGTATGTCTGACTGGAGTTGAATGCTGTTGAAGAGGACTACATTAGAGCTCATTAGCTAGCTTAGCTAGTTAATTCTTTGTTAGTTGCTAAGCCAAGCTAATGTGAGCTGGCTTCTGCTATTGTGAGTTGAGGTGAGCTGGGTCTGATCTTCTCGAAGACTACCTAGTTGCCTAAGCTAGCTAGCTTAGGTCAAGTAGCTAAGCTCAACCAAGTTGAGTTGACTTGAGTCTTTGGGAGCTGGACTTGAGCTGACTTGAGCTGGTTGAGGACTTCTTCAGCTGATCAGGCTTAGCTAGTTGATGGTAGGAGCTAAATATAGTCAAGTAGAGTTCCCATGAACTGTCTTGAGCTAGGAGGAGTTGGAATGGAGCTAGGTTCAGCTAAGTTGAGTTGGACTAAGCTGCCATCTAGGTGAGGTGAACTGAATGGAGCTGAAATGAGTTGGACCTACCTAGCTAGAGCTGGAATGAGCTGGAATCCAGCTAAGATGAGCTGGATTTAGCTGAGATCTAGCTGAATTGGGCTTCTCCTTCATCTTCTACCTTTTTCAATGCCAGGGTTTATGGGATATGACTATCTGTTCATCCCTGACACTTACATAAAATATAAAATAAACAAAACAATATACAATGCATGCCTATCTTAGAAAATGCCTAAATGCAGCTCAAAAATCCGATTGCAAAGTTAAAATCTTAAGAGGTAGGTGTGTTTTAGGGTATAAGAATGATAATAAATTGATGTTTATCAAAATGTTAAGCCTTCTTTCACAATAAGATTCAATATGTGCACGTCACATCTCACATGCAAATGCTCACCATTGAAGATAGTTTCTTTCTAGCTATTAGGTCTCCTCTTTAGATATTGAATGCCCACATCATTAGAACTCACGTTATCCACTATCACACTTAGAACCCTTTCTAATCCCCATTCAAGTAAACAATTCTCAATTGCTTTCCATATAGCTTCACCAGAATATGCAAATATCTAATAAAAGTTGATAATTTTCTTGTGCAAGTTCCAATCGGAATTGATAAAATGTGCGGTGAGGCACATATAGGACAAATTTTGACAAGAAGTCCATGTGTCAATGGTAAGATAGGCTTTAGAAGCTAATTTTCCAAAGAAGTTCATAAGCTACTTCTTTTCTTCCATATATAGGTGAAAGCAATCATGGGTAATTGTAGAGCAAGAAGGTACTTTAAACTTTGGCACAACACTACAAAAGTGATGAAATCCTTCCCGCTCAACACTTTTAAATGGCATCTCGTCAATAATTACCATCTTCACAAGAGCTTTTCGACACTCTTCTTGATCAAATTTATGAGATATAGGTGATTGTATCTCCATTGTCCTTTGCTTTCTTCCATCAAACTTCTCACATCTTAATAAGTGGTTTTTAAACTATTGGTTTCAAAAGTTGGATATTTGAGAACATCATCACAATATTTGTAGGTTCCTTGTCTTTTATTTAAATCTTCACAATCATCATTAACAATATAATGTACCTACATCCAAGATTTTCGTGAAGATGAGCTTCCACTAGTCCTTTTGCGAGACTTGGAAGGGCGAGGAGGCTTTTCAGAGGAAACCTCCTCAGTCGATGGTACAACACCATGACCAGAATCCAAACGTACAGGCATACTTTCTGTGGTGGAATAATTGGTGTCATCCACGCTCAACATCTAATACCAAAGCCAAAGACCATATGTCTCAAATGAAGATGTTAAAAAATAAAAATCATTTAATTAGCTATGTAAACACAAATTATCTACCCATGATTCAAACATTCAACATTTGATCTCTGCAATCCAAAATCTTATCAAAAGATGATCTCTGCAAAAAATTAACGAAATTAAAATTCGACAATGACCCAATTCAAAAGATGAGATTTTTAGAGTACCCATCAAGCTAAATACAAGAACTAATAACATAGATATGGCATTAATTTATAAAAGAACCAGCAATAACATTCAGTCAATAATTTCAACATTATTGTGATTTGCATATAAGCCTTGAGAAGAGATAGTAATTCTAACAATGTGTATACTACTCCTAACATATATTTAGCATCACGGACTGAAGCATGATGGTGAAACCTATACCTCCTTAATTCATCTTCAGAGTACCTCTTACAAAAGCAAGTTCTGATTGATTATATGTATTATCTAATCACATGATCAATATAAATAAGTTTGGTACAAATATAGAATGCAATACATATAATTATGATTGCCATCCAGTTTATGTTGATCACTTATTAATGACCGCTACTACAAATATGTTGCATTAAGCATTAAATTGGTGCTAGCTTTTAGTTCCTATTCCTTGGCAATGATAAGTTCCATGGGTATATATGGTTTTGAGGATCCATAGTTTGATGTCTTTAACAGTGAAATTATGAGCATTTAGAATTTTTGCCACCCCCCAAAAAAAAAAAAAAGAGAACCCAACACAGCACCAGTCCCTAATGCTTGTAAACCAACATAATTGAACCCAACAAGATGAGGACATCAAAGATAAAATACCTTACTTGCTCGAGATCTGACCTCTTCCAAAACTAAAGATTGCAGGGTTCCCAAAGAGGGCCAAAGAGCCCAGTTGAGGAGATACCAGAGGCCTGCTGCTATCGATAGGGGCAGTACACTAGAGAACCCAACACATCACCATGCCCCAATGCTTGCAAACCAACATAATTGAACCCAACAAGATGAGGACATCAAAGATAAAATACCTTACTTGCTCGAGATTTGACCTCTTCCAAAACTAAAGATTGCAGGGTTCCCAAAGAGGGCCAAAGAGCCCAGTTGAGGAGATACCAGAGGCCTGCTGCTATCGATAGGGGCAGTACACTAGACCCTTGCCGTCGTTTTAGATGCTATACAATGTTGGCATTGTCGCTGCTGCGAGGCGTCGCACAACTCGTGCCGTCGCTACTCACACCTCACATCAAATGTATTCAGTGCAAACATCCCTCGCCGTTGAATGTAGTCATCGCTCCTCGGTGTCGTTACTGTGTAGGGATGTTGTGGCCTGTGAGGAAGGGGTGGAATCGTGAAGGAGGGTTAGAGGGGAAGGGATCTAGGGATGGGGACTGGGGTGGACTGTTGACTATGAGGATTGAGGAGGGAACTAAAGAGGGGAATGGTCCAAAGGGTTGTAGTTGTAGTGGCCCAATGGGTTAGGACTGATGAGCATTGACCACTCAGCAGAGTGAGGAGAGGGGAGTCTCCAAGTTGCTAAGTTGGGTCACAGACTCACGGTCACAGGATTAGCAATGAGAAATCTGATGGGTCATCTGATGGGTCAGTTAATGGGTACCCGTGATTGCATTGGCAAGTACCCAAATAGAGATCTAATAAGTGATTGGTCATATTTAATGGCTACTTGACCCGATAAGGTCAAATATGATGGGTTGGGTTGGGTACTCGAGATTAGTGGGTTGTTTGAACAACCCTACGTACGGGCTACGTAGCTAAGTGCTCTCCACTAGCATCTCATATCCCTCTCCTCATCACCTCTCCATCTCCTTCGACTTCGCCATTCTAGACCACTCCTCCGTCGTAGCACTACCATGGATAGTGATGGTAACATCATCATTTTTCATAACTAACTAAAATTAGTCAGAATCAAGTGGTAAATGCTCTTAAATGATCATCTGAGGATCGCAATTCCATTTTGAACTGATCTGAGAAGACAAGAAAATATGGTTAATTATGTTATTTTACCATCTCATCATAAATGCAGACTAATCACAGGGTTGATCAGGGATTAGCTAAAGGTCAAATGAACTTAAAGGCCAAGAAGTGGGCTCATACTAACTAAATTAGGGTTTCACACATTTTGAATATTAAAATATTATAAAAACCTTAATTATTAGCTTAACTTAAATTGAAAGGGTTTTGGTAGAGATAAATTCAATCTAAACTTTCTAAAAATCATTGAAAAATATTCTAAGAGGTTTGGTATATTCACTTTGATCATCTGAACCTATTTTGACCCAAAATAAAGATTCAAATGAGAATTTACCCTAATTTGAGCTTTTGTGTAATTTATCCATTCAAACATGGTTAAAATCCAAATCTAAGTTCATCACTAGATTCCTTGGGTTCAAATTATGTTAACCCCAAAATTTGGGTCCAATCAGAATCTATCTTGACTTAGTTTACATTTTAGTCCAAGATTCTCTATTTATCATATAAAACCCCCTAAGACTTGATGCATCTTGCATTCTAGTCCCTAACTTTTGTCAAATCTCACAAATCAATTCCTGTCGTTGTTTAAGCGAATTCGTTATCATTTAAGAAATGTGTTGTAGTATAGGACAAATGCGTTCAAATCATTTAAATTTGTAACTCAGAATTAAAAGAGTCAGAAGTCGAACACAGGGAGCAAATAATATCAATTTTAATCTCACCAATCACAATTTAATAAGAAATGTAATCAATTATAATCAAAACTTCATTCAGAACAATTCAAAATGAGATATAGATAAAACCAAGTATCTCAGTACAAAAAGAATGGGTTAAAATGATGATTTTAATTACCAATTAACCCTTTGAATGTTAAGCTCAAATATCTCAAATTTATTAATAATAATTATCAATCAATATTCAACCAACTCAAATGAATCAACAACAGCTTCGGAACCAGCAGAGCCAAGTTTCTCAGAATAGAGGCAAAGGCCTCTTCTTTTCTTCTTTCTTCCTTCGTGCCTTAAGGGAGAGGCACAACACAGCAACACAGAGGCAAAGGCCTCTCAAGATCAGCTAAGTATAGAGAGCAACAGAGGGCAAACACCCCCCTTGCTCTCTGTTTTCTTCTCTTTCTCTTCTCAGAAACTTGGGTTTAGCCGGGTAATCGAATCTAGGTAGGGGACCAGGTTCGTGGGTGTGGGTCACGGACTAGGTGTGCGTAGCGCGTGCGTGGAGGGACCCGACCCCTCGTGTACTGGGTGAGGGGTCGGTGGCAGCTAAACAAGATATACCGCTCGAGCGGTTCTTCCACCAAGGTGGGACTATGTTTCCCACCCCCCCTTTACGTGGAAGCTGTAGCCGTTGAGGACTTCAATTGATGGCGAGGGAGTGGCTAGCAGCTACAATTGACATCCTGGATGAGAGCTTGGAGGTCTTCCACAATGTCTGGGAAGGTTAGTGAGGAAGAACACCGCTTGAAGATGTTGGACGACGCCGAAGAGGAAGGTGCGGCGACAGTGACGATGGCGAAACTTGCAAGCTCGAATACGGGTTTGAAAGCCCTAGTTAGATGGCTCAAAAGCTTTGCCGAAGCACGGCGAAGTTGGTGGCGGTGATTTCGTGGAGTTTGGTGGAGCATAGAGGTCAGGCGACCTCAATGAAGGTGGTTGTGGGTGGTGGTGTTCGGGGGCGGTTTTTGGTGGTCTCATGAGAAAATAGGGAGAGGGTTTTTGACGAAGGGGCCGCAGCGAAGCTTGTGGAGGTGGTAGCGGGAGGTTTAGTGCAGTGTGGAGTGTGGAAGGCACCGCCAGAGCTTCATCGGAGTGGAGGAAGATGACGGAGGTGGGGGTGCGTTGGTGATTGATCCTAGAGGCTAAGGGGTTGGGAATGATCGGGAGGAGAGGAAGAGATAGAGTGATTTAGAGAGGGAGATGGCTGAGGGAGGACACTGGTGTTGGCGAACCGGAGTTGAAGAAGATGGAGTTGACGACGAGTTGGACCGGTGACAACGAGGATGGGGGAGGCTCCTACTGTGGCTAGCAAGGAGCGAAATTGAGAGAGGAAGACAGAGGGTTGTCCAATTTGATTGTTGGACAACCAGATGAGGAGGTCGGGGGAGGTTGCTGAAGCGGAGTATATGGGTGGCCAGAGAAGGGAGGAAGAGGGGTTTTTTTAGGCCAAAACTTGCTAAGGAGGTAAGGAACTTGATGTAGAGCTTTTTATAGGCCTTTAGGAGGCCTTCCAAGCTTGGAAACTAAACTTGCGAGCTTCAAGGATCTTGCACGCACAGATACCCTTCCTTTCTAACCATTCGTATGTGCTTTTGGGAAGGAGTTAGGGTTCATGGCTGGCCTCATTTGGAAAGGAATTCCTCAAGGAATATCTCTTTCAATTTTGGGCTTGATTGATTGAGAATCGAGTGAGAAAATCTCGCTCGAATCTCAACGGTGAGTTGCAGCTCACTCCTAATGGCGGTAGGGACCTAAATGTGAAGATGATGAAAAAATTAGGGACCTGATTGCAAAGAATTCGAAATGTAAGGGTGAATGTGAGAAAAAAAGAGTCTAACTGGACTAAAGCGCAAACTAGGTCAAGACAAACTCTGATTGGGCTCAAATTATGGTACATGCCTAATTTATATCTAAGGAATCTGATGGCGAAGTCATATTTTAGTTTTGATCAAGTTTGACTGGGAAAATTCCACAGAAACCCATATTAGGGTAAATTTCTGTCTGAGACTATTTTAGGTCAAAATGGATTCAGATGATCAAATCAAGGATACCAAACCTCAATGAATATTTTTCTATGAAGTTTAGAAGGTTTACATGAATTTTATTCTAACCAGAATCTCTGTTATATAAGCGGGTCTGAAATTAGGGTTTCGAGTGTTGTGAATTCTCGAAATGCATGAAAATTCGTTTGTTTGCATGAATCCACTTATTTGCTTTTAATGCTCTTTTGACCTTTAATTCACCCTTAACCAACCCTTTGGTTATTCTATGTTCATGGTATGTTGTTAAAATTACATAATTAACCTTGGTTTCTTGTTCCCTTCTTAAAACACAATATGGTGGAGCTATAAACCTCAGATGAATATGTAGGAGTTTTTATCTTTTATTCCAGACTAAAATGGGCTAGTTAGGGCTCATGATGGTGTTCGCATTTGTAAAGACCCGTTTTGTTCTGAGTTTTTTAAGACGTCTGGATTGTCAGTTAAACGTCTGGTCAGACGTCTGGATCCCTTTCCAGACGTTTGAAAATTGAAAATTTTGTATGTAGACTCGCATTTGTGCGCTGGCTGCGCGTAGACAACCTTTTTTCTCTTTTCTCTCTTCTTTCTCCTCCACCGAACCTTACCTACTCCCTTATATAAGGTCCCTCTTCCCCCTTTCCTCTCTTCTCCACTCCACCGCCACCACCTTCCTTCTTCCTCTCCACTGTAGCAAGAGGGGCTAGCGCGAGAGGGCGCGAGAGTGAGCGACGAGGAGGAGAGGTGGCATGAAGAGAGGAGGAAGAGCTTGAGCTTGCGAGCTCGTGGGAGCTCGCTAGAGGACGCACGGCCGGAGCGGCGCGTGTAGGAGGAGTGCATCGAGGGAGACGTCCCCGACACTTTGCTACAGCCGGAGCTGCAGGTGAGGAGGAGAGGTCGCGGCTGTGCGCGTCGAGGGGAGCAGGAGGTCGATTTGGTTTTGGGTTTTTTCTAGAATCAGACGTCTGGCGTGTTGTCCAGACAACGAGTTGGACGTCTGGTGACGACACCGGACGTCTGAAAGTAGAGCTTCGCGAAGGTATGTTTTCCTTGCGGTTACGGTCATGCAGGCCGCATCGCAAAACCAATCTGTATGGCTAAAAGTAGGTGGTTTTGTCTGTCACGTATAGGGGTAGCTTCGGGAAGGCGCGGGGCACGCCCTTCCACGCGTTTCGGACGTCTGGACATCTTATCAGATGATCGGAAGCACTCTCAGACGATTGGAAGAGAGGTCGGACGTCTGGAGTTGGGTCCAGACGGTCAAGTAGGGGTTCTGGATGTTTAAAGTTGGTGCAGGAACTTAAGGTGAGACCCTGGTTTCTTTTAAGATGTCTGGACCTTGTGCTAGACGTCTGATTTAAGTCTGCAGTTCTGTTTTTGACCTGTTTATGATTCGTTTGAGGTTCGTTTTACGCAAACAAGATATCTCTGGTTTTCTTGCGAGTTCCTCTACATGTTAAAAAGTCTTATATACTGTTTTGAATATTTCGTTGTGGTACGTCCCTTGATATATGATTTTGATTTGTTGCGTGTTTGGGACTTGTAGAGGCACGTAAGCTTGCCGTTCGAGCTCCCAGTACTCTTGGATTGTCTGGTTGAGTGGTTTTCCTCTGATTTAATTATAAGACATGAATGCATATGTGAAATTGGATAACTAGCAATCTAGGATATGGCATGAATCCTAAGACAAGAAGTACTTGCACTGTTTGTATGCATGTTTGAGATTGCAGTCATAAATGAATAAATAGAAATGTAAATAACTGCCTGTTAATAAATATGAGTTGCCTGTGAAATATGAAATACCTGTGCTAGTTAAACAATTACCTATGACATTACTTGTATATGTTAAATTGTAGAAATACGAGCTATATGTGTATAATGAGAATGGAAATGTGAATGATGAAACATGGTATGGAACAACATGTTGAATACGAGCATGAACCCTACGGGAAATTAGGAGTAGAACTATTGTGGATAAATGGAATGGATCTGGAAATGTGAGTGGGAAGTGTGCTGGCCTTTAAGTACGTGGTATCAAGGAGAGCGACTGTCTCCTATTTAGTGTAGAGCGGAGCTAGTCGCCTTTGGGTTTGGACCTGGGATTAGGAATGACCACTTTACACCAACTTCTTTAGCCCTTGCGTATACTGTACTGGGGAGAGCTATTAGTATAGGGAGAGAGTATGCACCCCACGGGACCTGGGGTTCAGCTAGTTACCCTACACCAACTTGTTAGGCCCACTGGGTAAACCGGGGTAGTCAGACGAGGGTGCGTGGATTGTGGAGGGGTGAGACCCTTGTTTGGTTCTGAGGGGCTAGACCCCTGTTATTGAGAGGGTTAGGCCCTATATTGTTCGGTGCTGTACTTTGGACGTATCCACTAGCGGAAACGACTGATCGCGTGTTAGTGTGGGGTAGCTACCCATACGCTTATCACGCATGCCGTAGTTATCGCTACGTCTGTTTGTGACCTCGGGGTAGTTGACTAGGTATAGGATCACCACAGGGGGCTCTCCAGGCCAGGAGAGCACCATATGTGCCTTCTACTCTTCGGAAAAGACTGCAATCAAGATCGTTCCCACGAGGAACATGCGAGATCAAGAAAGAGATTTGAAAAGTAAACCAATGGGTGAAAAATGAATGATTTGTAAAAAAATAATTGGAAAAGATAAAATTACCCGTTAGCTTTTACTGCTTCAGATAGTTTGGTTACCACTCTACTCAGCGTTCGCTGGCTCTATTTTACTCGTGCTCCTTTTCAGGTCCAGGTGTTGAGCAATCTGAGTCACCGGCTGCAGAGGGTGTTAGACCCAATCGAGTCCAGTTGTAGTTTCTATTGTTGTACTTAGTGAGTCAGACTGTTATCGTTTCTGTTTCTGTACTTTGTTCTACTTTACTGTTGTGATGGTGATATGTACTGTTAGCAGCTTTTACTTCCTTTACTGCTGTACTCTTTTACTGTTAGTTATTTAGTATAGTAAATGTGGTTTACTTTCCTATTTTTTAGTTATTTTTTGTTGGACGACTGGATCTTTGGATTAGTCGAGTCGAGGTGATCTGAGGTTCTGTAGGGATTCGGAAACTAGGTTGTAACAAAACTAAAGGTGAAGTCGGTTGTTCTAATGGATGAACCCTAAAGTGCAATGAGTTTAGCAAAAGGATATGTCAGGAAGGTTTTGGGTTTTTTAAAAGATGACGGGTTGCCTCCCGTTAAATGTTAAGTTTAACGTTATCAGCTGAGCGCAATGAAGCTCAGGGAGAATGGAGATCAAAAGATACTGTAGCCAAGTTTGACTCGGTAAGTTCGACGAACGGTTTGAGTTTCTGACCATTCACGACAAAATGTTTAGAATCAAGGCTGAGTTCACTGATTTCGACAGATCCATTTCCAAATACTTGTCTTACCAGAAATGGTCTAATCCATCTAGATCTGAGTTTGCTTGGGAAGAGCTTGAGTTTGGCATCAAAGAGTGGTACTTTTTGACCAAGATGGAAGGTTTTTCTTGAAATGTGTCTGTCATGAAAGGCTTTCACTCGCTCTTTATAGATTCACAAGTTCTCGTACGCAACATTGCGTAGTTCCTTGATCTTGCTTAATTGTAATCGGTGGTAGATTCCAGCCTTCACAAGATCTAGATTGCACTTCCGTACTGTCCAGTAGGCTTTATGCTCCATTTCTACAGGGAGGTGACTTGCCTTCCCGTACAAAAGTTTGAAGGGTGACATGCCTAATTGGATCTTATAGACGGTCTTATAAGTCCACAAGGCTTCCAGAAGGTCGGTAGACCAATCCTTTCTGTTAGACCGAACAGTGACCTGAAGGATCTTCTTAATCTCTCGATTTGACAGTTCTGTCAATCCATTAGTCTAAGGTGATAAGGAGTCGAGATACGATGTGATACCTTGTATTTTTTCATCAGGGACTAGAAGTGCACATTTGAGAAATGAGACCTGCTATTGTTGATGATGGCTTTTGGAACTCCAAATCTAGAAAAGATGTTCTCTTAATGAACCGAAGAACAACTTTATGTTCACTTGTTCTGGTGGGGATGGCTTCGATTTATTTAGAAACGTAATCCACAGCGAGTAAGATATATTTAAAGCCATTAGATCCTGGAAAGGGTTCCATGAAATCAATTCCCTAGATATCAAAGATTTTGCACACAATGATCGGATTCAAGGGCATTATATCACGTGGGTCTATGTTGCCTAAGGTCTGACAACGAGTGCATGCCTTACAATAAGTTTGTGCATCTTTGAACATTGTGGGCCAGAAGAACCCACACTGGAGGATCTTTGCTGCGGTTTTCCAACCAGATAAATGGCCACCGCAGGTCTGGTCATGACAGAATGAGATGATGTTATTAACCTTATCGTCAGGAATGCATCTCTAGATTACCTGATTATTGCCAATATGGAAGAGATACGGTTCTTCCCAAATGTAGTACCTGGCATTGAAAATCAACTTGTCCCGCCTGGAAGTCGCCCAATCTGGTGGAACTTTTCCCATAACTAAGTAGTTTACTATGTCGGTAAACCAAGGAAGTTCATTAATGGCCAACAGGTGTTCATCTGGAAAATGCTCGGTAATAGGTTCGGACAGGTCAATGACTAAAGAAGGAAGGTGAGACAAATGGTCAGCTACCACATTCTGCTTTCTCGCCTTGTCATGAATTTCAAGGTCGAATTCTTGCAACAACAAGATTCATCGGATTAATCTAGGTTTTGTGTCCTTCGTGAGTAAGTGCTTCACTGTGGCGTGATCTGAGTATGTAATGACATGGGAACCCAAGAAGTATGATATGAATTTTTCCAGGCTAAATATGACAGCCAACTCTTTCTTCATAATTGTGTAGTTATGCTAAGCTTCGTCTAATATCTTATTGGCGTAATATATGACCACGGGTTTCTCATCAATTTTCTACCCTAGCGTCGCTCTCACTACGTAGTTAGACGCATCACATATGATCTCAAAGGGTTGAGACTAGTTAGGGGATTGCAGGATTGGTACTTGGGTGACTTGGTCACGTAAGATCTTAAAAGCATGAATACACTCACTCGTCATCTTGAAAGGCGTCTTTTGAGAGGTGGTTTGTCAAAGGATGCATGATCTTGGAGAAATCAAATATGAATCTGCGATAAAAACCCACGTGCCCCAAGAATGGTTTGATATCTCTGACCGAGTTCGGCACAGGTAGTTTGGAAATCGAATTCACCTTGGCTCGGTCAACTTGAATACCTCTCTCAGACACGAGATGTCCCAGAATGATGCCTTCAGGAACCATGAAGTGACTCTTTTCCCAGGAGAGAACCAGGTTCACATCAATGCATCTCTTGAGGATTTGGACCAGATGTAGGAGGCATTCATCAAAAGATTCACCAAATATCGAGAAGTCGTCCATGAATACCTCAAGGCATTTACCTACCATGTCGGAGAATATGGCTAGTATGCACCGTTGAAAGGTGGCGGGTGCATTGCTGTTAAGACCCACGACATCAAACGCTTTTAAGACGTTTGGGAGTTGGTTCAGACGTCTGGTCAAATGTCTGGACGCCTTCCCAGACGTCCGGAAATAAATTTTTGCGGCGTACGATTGCGAGTCTGCGCGCATGCGTGCGTAGACTGAACCCGCCGCCCTCTTTTCTTCTCTCTCTTCCTTCCCCGTCTTGCAGGCGCCTTCTTTTCTTCCTCTCTCTCCTTCGGCGCCTACAAATAGCCTCTCTTCCTCCCTTCCCTCTCCCTCACCACCACTCCACCGTCTCCTTCCTGTTAGCGTGAGAGTGAGAGAGCGAGGGCAGCAACTGCTGCCGGGTGCGCGTGGGGAGGTGTAGCTAGAGGGAGAGGAGGCGGAGCACGTGAGGAAGAGAGGGTGGACTCGCTAGAGTTGCCCAGGGCCGGTCGACGGGTGCGCGCAGCAGGAGCGTAGCGCTGGGGAGGTGTTGCTACAGATCAGGCAGCAGGCGAGCGCGGCGCGGCCATGCGCAGTAGGTAGAGGGCGAGGAGGTTCTGATTCTGGGAAATTTTCCTAGAATCCGACGTCTGGACCTACGACTAGACGACGCGGGAGATGTCTAGAGGAAGATCCAGACGTCTGAAAGGTACAATATTTCTTTTCTTCTTCCTTTCGCGTGAACGGCCATGCAGGCCGTTCCGCTGAGGGTTCTGCCTCTTTGACGTGTTAAGGATGGTTGCGTACGCGTGCAGGTTTCGTTCGGGAAGGCGCAAGGGCACGCCCTCCCACACAGATCGAACCTCTGGGCACTGCACCAGACGACGGAGAGTCTCCAGACGTTCGGAGTGACAGTCGGACGTCTGGAACTAGGTCTAGACGGTTCAGCGGGATCCTGGACGTCTGAATAGCAGCACAGAAGCAGGTATGATCTGAACCATCGTTTAAGACGTCTGGAAGGTGTTCCAGACGTCTGATTTAAGGTAGAGTTGTCGTTTTTGACCCGTTTAGGATCCGTTCGAAGTCCGTTTTCCACGTTTAAAATTTCGTTCTTCTCAGAATTAGTTCCTCTACATGTTTAAAGTATTTGTATCCTTTTCTAAGTAGTTCCGTATGTTTGATCCTTGTGATAGGACCTCGTTCTATTGTGGATCTGGGGGTTGCGGAGGCACGTGGACTTATCGATCACGCCCCCATCACTCCCGATTTTGCAGGTAGAGTGGCTCCCCTTAATTATTTATCAACATTTATGCACTTGTGAGATAAATAATAGATTCTAAGGTATGACATGAATCCTAGGACTAGAAAACTAGATTGAATGATAGATCTTAAGGTATGGCATGAATCCTACGACTGGAAAACTAGATTGAATGATAGATCTTAGGGTATGGCATGAATCCTAGGACTGGAAAACTAGATTGAACGATAGATCCTATGATGTGGTATGAATCTTAGGAATAGAAACACTGAAACAAATGTTGTGAATACATAAATTGAAGTCTTGGAAAAGTAGAAAGAAAAATGATAATTGCCTGTAATTGGATAACAGCTGCTTGTATATGAATGTATATTAAATGTTGGAAACACGGGCTATATGAGAATAAAATTGGATTGATGAAACATAAAATGGCTTGGCTAGAGAAATATGAGCATGAACTCTACGGGGAATTAGGAGTAGAGTTCCTGAAAGGTAAATGGAATGGAATTGGGGAAGTGAGTTGGCCTTTGAGTACGGAGTACCAAGGAGAGCGACTGTTCCCCTGTTTAGTGCGGAGCGGAGCTAGTGATGGGTCGGCCTGGATAGGTTGTTAATATGATGTTTTTATCGTTGAAATATGTATAGTGGTTAACCTAATTCAGACCTAACCATCTCTTTACAAAATTTTTAACCTGGCCTAATTGATTTTATCTTGTCACTTTTAGGCCCAGGGTCGAACTCAGGGAAGTGGGGTTAAAGTCGAGTTTCTACGTTTTCCTTAAAACGCGTCTCTTCCATTCGTTTATTGTGTTTTTGGTATTTTTCTTATTTAGGTTTTTTTCTGGTAATCCTTGTTCTTGAGGCACACCCTCAAAATTGTGTCCTTGGCTTTTAACCAAAACAGAGTTCCAAAACGCGCCTTGCTACTCGCAAGACGGGGTACCTGCAAATCAAAGATTATCTTTTCACTTTTATACATTTTTTTTATCTTTTTACTAAGAAGGAAGCTAACAGATAGAAAGTAAATATAGTAGCTATAGATATATATTTATATGTAGTATATATATAAAGGGGTGGGGGTGGAGGTGACGATGGAGTGTAGCACTATGTCGAGTCAGTTGACGTCTAGAGAGACGCAACCAACACGACTATGTGCCGCGTGGAGTGTGGATGGAGGATGGATGATGTATGGGGCCACGCTTTTTTTTTTTGTACGCGTGTATCAGGGAATATCAGCAACTGGTGCAGATATCCCCGTGATACAGCGTATAGTAAATAACGTGAAAATATATGTACATATGTATGTATATGAGTAAATATATCTATATGTATATAAATGTATAAGTATATATGTATAGATATATATAGATATATATGTATTATATATATATATATATATATATATATATATAGGTGTATATGTATATATATGTATGTATGTGTATATGTATATAGCTATGTATATATGTATATAAGTATATATATATATAATACTATATAGATGTATATATATATATATGTATATAAGTATATATGTATCTAGATATATATATATATATATATGTGTGTATATATATAAGTATATAGATATGTATATATATATATATGTATATGAGTATATATGTATATATATATAAGTATATGTATAAGTATATAGATATATATATATATATACGTGTATATTTATATATATATAGATATATTATATATATGTGTGTGTATACATAAATATATATATATATATATATATATATATATATATATATATATATATATATATATATATATATATATATATGTATGTATATATTATATATAGATGTATATAAGTATATATATGTTACTATATATAACTATACGTATAGTGTAAGTGTGTGTGTGTCGGTGAAGATGTGTGTGTGTTGGTGTAGTGTGTGTCTGTGAGTGAGTGAAAAAAGAGAGAGAATACGTGAGAGAGAGAGAGCGGGAGAGAGAGATCAGCAGAGAGAGAGAGATAGAGAGCGCCAGAGAGAGAAAGAGCGGGCGGAAGAGGTCGCGAGCGCGGACGATGGCAGCGAGTTAAGACGTCTGCTCGCTGCGGCGGACGTCTGACGCCGCGTCGTCTGAAGGCGGAGGCGGACGTCTGAAGACGGCGGGTGCGGGCGCGCCTTCGCGCAGGGTTCTGCAGGCCTGCGCGAAGTCGACGAGCGGGCGATGGCGCGGAGGAGCGAGCGTGGAGGAGGTTTGCAGGTGGTCGCGGAGGGTCGCGGAGGGGGGCAGGGGTCGGCGTGAGGCCGTAGCCGGCCGCTGCAGTGCGCGCGACGGCGGGCTACGGGTGCAACTGCGAGGCGGACAGAACGGAGACGGAGGCGGAGAACGGGCCTGCAGACGCGCGCGGAGGGTTGCGCGCCTGCGGGGAAGGTCGCGGAGGAGGCGGGGGGTGCTACTGCTGCTGCTTCAAGCTTCGGAGCTTGAAGTGGCAGCAATGGCGTGGAGATGAAAACGAAGAGAAAAGAAAACACCACGCCCACCTGCTCGTTGAAGAGCTGGGCGGTGGTGTTCCCACTGTGGTGGTGAGCACCACAGTGGGTTCTCCTGCTCGTCGGGTGCCTCCTCGACGGAGGGCCGGCGTATGGGAGGGGAGAACGGGCGAGGAAGGTGGCTGCGGGTTTTTTTCAGCAGCTGCAACCGCTCCATCGCGAGGATGAAGCTGCAGCTACTTATAGAGGAGGGGAGAGGGGCGTGTTGGCTGCAGCAGGGAGAGGGCGTGCGAGTTGCAGCTGTAGGGAGCGGCGTTGGCAGGGAGACGTGACGGGAAGAGGTGCTGCGTGGCTGCTGCATGCAGCTGCGGGAAGAGTGCAGCCGCGGGAAGGACGCAGCCGCGGGAAGGAGAGAAAAGCCGTGGGAAGAAGAAAGAAAGATGAAAATAAAATATGGAGAGGGGACTTTTGCAAAGAGACACTTGAAGAAAAATGTAAAAATGCAAGCCATTTATTCCATTCTCTTCTCCTCTCAATTAAATGCATGCATGCAAGCGTTTTTACAAATGCAACTACAGGATTATAATATACATAGTTAATGCTAGAAAATAGCATAAGAAGGCGTTCTTATAGGCGTGTTTTGAGGTGCAAACAGCTAGCGCCCCAGGGATCCGGGGTTAGGTCTGGTAACTTTGTACCGACTTTTGACCCTCGCGTACACAGTATCGAGGAGAGCTACTAGTGTAGGGAGAGCGCTAGCCACCCCACGGGTCCCGAGGTTCCGCTAGCCGTCCTACACCGACTTGTTAGGCCCACTGGGCAAACCAGGGTAGTCAGGTGAGGGTGCGTGGACTGTGGAGGGGCAAGACCCCCGTTTAGTTACTGTGGAGGGGTTGGACCCCTGTTACTGAGGGGCCTCTGCCCTATACTGGTTCCGTGCTGTGCTTTGGGGCGCACCCGTTAATGGAAACGATTGACAGTGTGCCAGTGCGGGGTAGCTATTTGTGCGTTTATCGCGCGTGTCGTAGTCACCGTTATGTCTGTCAGTGACCTTGTGGTGGTTGACTGAGGGTAGGACCACCACGGGGGACTTTCCCGACCAGGAGAGCACCACGTGCTGCTTCTACTTTTTGGAAAAGAGTGCAATCAAGGTCGTTCCTACGAGGAACATTCGAGATCAAGAGAAAGATATGAGGAATAATTCATGAATGAGTAAATAAAAGTAAAAAAAGAAATAGAAAAATAACAGCTACTTGTCCACTTACTGTTTTTCTTAGCTAGTTGGTTGTCACTCTACTCAGCGTTTCGCTAATGTGTCACCTTTGTCACCTTTTCAGGATCAGGTGTTGAGCAGCTAGAGCCTGCGGCTGCAGAGGGTGCTGGGCCTAGTAGAGTCCAGTAGTTTTCTTGTGTTGCACCTACTGTATCGTTTCTTCTGTTGTAGTGAGTATTTTCTATTACAATTGTATTCTTTATTGTAAGTATCATGTTTATGTACCTGTTTAATTCTTTGCTGTTGTGGTGGTGTGTACTGTAGTAGTTCTTTTCTTTACTGCTGTACTTTTGTTACTATTAGTTCTATGCATGATGAATGTGGTTATTTTACTGCTCTTTTGGTTACTTTCTCGTTAAACGACTGGGTCTTGGGATTAGTTGAGTCAGTCTGATTCTCGTGTTTTGTAGGGATTTGGGAATCGGATCGTAATAAGATGATATTAGAGCAAGGTCGTCTCAAGAAGTGAATCAATTGGCTGGAAAATAACAATTCACGTGCTTGTAACTAGAGTAGCTACTACAACGTATCTTTTGACATCTGTTCTTAGACTTCTCCGTTAGATATCGATTCGTATTGACGTCTTTCCGTTCCGTGTTCGCGTCTCCTTGTAAGAGATGCCTCGACGAGGAGGTAGCGAGGTGGGCTGCGAGCACGGTCAAGGACGAGGTCAGAGGGGCGGGCGCGTTGAGGTTGACGCCTCAGTGGACCAGCCACTGTTCCCAAGCATTCAGACTCAGGACCTCACCCAGCTGATACGGGACATTGTGCGAGAGGAGCTCCACTCGTTGCCACGAGCGCTTCTCCCTGGGGCTGCGGAGGGAGAGTCTTCTGTGGGATCACGCGACGGACATGGTGCTGGATGCGAGGGAGGGGATGGGCCTCCACCGCCCCCACCTTCCTCCGGCACTTCTGAGCACGAGGCTTCTTTACCGGGAGGCACGTCAGCATCTCCCCTTTAGCGCCACTTTGAGTTTTTCGGACAGTTCCGGAAGCTGAAGCCTTCTCCTTCGAAGGGGATGAGGACTCGACCGAGGTGGAGGACTGGCTCGAGCAGATTGAGAAGGTTTTTGACACCCTTTGTCCCCCTGTGGAGTGCCGCGTGGCCTTTGCCACGTATCAGCTGGAGAGCGCGGCACACAGGTGGTGGAGGGTGATCAGGGGTCAGGAGAGGGATGAGCCGACTTGGGACCGGTTCGTCACCCTCTTCTGCGAGTAGTACTTTCCTCAGATGTGGCAGGACCAGAGGAGGTGGGAGTTCTACACTCTCTACCAGGAGACGATGACCTTGAGTGCGTACCGTACGCGTTTCTTGGAGTTATCTCGCTTCATAGCGACAACCGTGGCTACTGAGGAGCGCCTTTGGAGGTTCACCGAGGGGCTCCGACCTGCTATTCGGGGGTATGTCAAACTCCTGAAGCTGCCTACGTTATCGAGGGTGGTAGAGGTAGCAATGACGTACGAAGAGATCAACCCGTCCGCACGCGACACTGACAGCGGGTGAAAGAGGTCATATCAGACGGACTTCTCATAGGGCCGACGAGAGAGGAGACACATAATACTCGCAGGAGAGTTGTCACATTTTGCGGGGCCATCAGTGGCCTTTGGGGGCCCCTGACAGGGGCTAGCTGCTAGCATCGGACTCCCGCCGAGCCGACAGCAAGGACCCACCGAGGGCGGGAGTTGATTTCCCTTTTGTTACTAGTGTGGCCAGCTGGGCCACATTAGGAGGGACTGCCCGTCTAGGGCAGGAGGTTAGCAGATGCTTCCCGCACCGAGCATTGGAGGGCGAGGAGGAGGCCGCGGGTTTCAGGCGCGAGGGGGAGGACAGTAGTCACGGGGAGGGTACCGGTCAGCGGCTACTCGTCTGACGCAGAGTGTGGTTGCTTCGTCCGTACCTAGGGTTGAGGGGCGTATTAAAGCCCTGACACACAGGGATGCCAGAGCTTCGAGATCAGTGGTGGCAGATATGGTTTCAGTTTCCAGCAGACTCGTTTACATGCTTTTCGATTCTGACGCTACGCAATTGTTTGTTATGAGTTTTACGGTTTGGGACATGACTGTATGTTGTCAGAGGATTCGTTCGTGATCAGAGGTCTGAGTGGTCAGCTGTTTGTAGCTGAGGATGTGTACACAGGTTGTGAGGTCAGTGTTGGGGGCACAGCCTTTCCGCTGACCTGATTATGATACAGATGGAGGACTTTGGTATAATTCTGGGGGTGGACTGGCTGTTCGCTTCCCACGCCTTGGTGGACTGCTTTGAGAGGAAGATCGTCTTCTCCATATCGGAGTTGCCTTCTTTCGAGTTCCATGGGCAGCCAGTGGACGGAGGCTTCAGGTGCATTTCTGCACTTCGGGCGGCGAGACTTTCGAGTCGGGGGTGAGGGCTTTCTAGCTTGTGTGGTAGCGGAGCCTATCCCTGTGGCAGACTTCCAGAGTATTCCGATGCTCAGAGAGTACCCCGACGTGTTCCCAGATGAGTTGCCAAGACTACTGTCCGAGTGTGAGATCGAGTTTGAGATCTCACTGGTACTGAGGACCAGCCCCATCTCCACAGCACCATATAGGATGGCACCACTTGAGCTGCGAGAGCTCAAGTATCAGTTGCAAGATCTTTTGGAGAAGGGCTTTGTGAGGCCCAGTGTGTCTCCCTGAGGAGCCTCGGTACTGTTTGTAAAGAAGAAGGATGGTACCTTACGCTTTTGTGTGGACTACAGACAGCTGAATAGGGTTACCATCAAGAATAGGTATTCGCTGCCGAGGATTGATGACTTGTTTAACTAACTGTAAGGTGTCACGGTATTTTTCATGATCGACTTGAGGTCTGGATACCCTTAGTTGAGGATCAAGGAGGCAGACGTCTCCAAGATAGCTTTTTGCACTCGGTACGGGCACTACAAGTTTCTGGTCATGTCGTTTGGGTTGACCAATGCCCCCGCTGCATTCATGGATTTGATGAACCGGGTGTTTAGATCGTATTTGGACTAGTTCGTGGTGGTATTCATTGATGATGTGCTCATCTATTCTCGAGATCAGACGCAGCACGGATAGCACTTGCGGATGGTTCTGGACAAACTGAGATGACGTAAGCTGTACGGCAAATACAGCAATTGCGAGTTCTGTTTGAGGGAGGTGACCTTCTTAGGTCGTGATTTCTGGGGATGGCTTGGCTGTGGACCCAGCCAAGGTCGAGGCAGTGCTCAGGTGAGAGACCGCGTACGGTTACAGAGATTCGTAGTTTCTTGGGACTGGGGGGCTAATATAGGCGGTTTATTAGGGGCTTCTCGCAGATTGCACGTCCTATGACACAGGTGACTTGGAAGGACGTGTCCTTTACTTGAACATACGCCTGTGAGGCGTGTTTTCAGGAGTTGAAGGAGTGGCTGACTTCGGCTCCCGTGTTCACCATCTCAGTTAGTAGTGGCGGGTTCGTTGTGTACACAAACGCCTCCTTGCAGGGTTTAGGGGGTGTGCTCATGCAGAGAGGTTACGTTGTCGCTTACGCTTCGCGGCAACTGAAGCCCATGAGTATAGCTACCCTACTCATGGAGCTGGCAACTGTCGTCTTCGCGCTGAAGACTTGGACGCACTACTTATACGGTGAGACCTTTAAGATTTTCACATATCACAAGAGTCTCAGATACCTGTTTGATTAGAAGGAGCTCAACATGAGACAGAGACATTGGTTGGAGCTCCTGAAGTGCTATGAGTGCAGCATTTCCTACCACCCAGTGAAGGCCAACGTGGTGGCTGACGCCTTGAGTCGAAAGGCGCCCGCTCACTTGGCCAGTTTACAGGTGCAGAGTTGGAGCCTTTTGGAGTAGGTGGGCAGTTGGCCACCCCTAGAGTTACTGGGGCACTATGGGGTAGTGACTGTGACACGACAGACGAGGCCAGAGCTGATAGATTGCATTATCACTGGGCAGATGGCCGACCCGTACTTGCAGTCATTGCATGACAGGATACTGTCAGGAGACCCTGGAGACTTCTCTTTTACAGACCAGGTGCTGCGCATGAGGGGATGTTTGTGCGTTCTCAGAGATGAGGAGCTGTTGAGGGAGCTTCTGATTGAGGCACACGGTTTCAGATTCACCATACATCCCAGAAACAAAAAGATGTACCATGATTTAAGACGCGACTTTTGGTGGAGGGGGATGAAGCGGGATGTGGGTGCATTCGTGCAGAAGTGTTTAGTGTGCCAGCAGGTGAAGGTTGAGCATCAGAGACCTGCAGGGCTGTTACAACCACTTCCAGTGCCAGAGTGGAAGTGGGAGAGCATCACCATGGACTTGGTGGTGGGCTTACCTGTTACCCAGCGAGGACACGACACAGTCTGGGTAATCGTTGACAGATTTAAGTTACCTTGGGACCAACACAGTTGGCAGGGAGGTATATCCGCGACGTGGTATGTCTACACGGAGTTCCGCAGGATATCGTATCCGATCGGGGTACCTATTTTACGTCCCAGTTTTGGGCTGAGTTCCAGTAGGCCCTGGGGATGCGGTTGAGGTTCAGTACAGCATATCACCCCCAGACGGACGGACAGTTTAAACGCACGATACAGACTCTTGAGGATCTTTTGCGTGCTTGTGTGCTGGATTGGAAGGGCTCTTAGGAAGAGCACTTGCCCTTGGTGGAGTTCGCATATAATAACAGTTATTACTCGAGCATCGGTATGGCACCCTACGAGGCTCTGTACAGACGGAGGTTTACGGCACCCTTGAGTTGGGTTGAGGTGGGGACCAAGTGGGAGGTTGGCCCCAGGCTGATCCGGTAGAGTTAAGAGGTGATCGAGTAGATCCACAGGTGACTCCGCACTATTAGGAGCAGATAGAAGAGCTATGCAGACCGGAAACATAGAGAGGTACAGTTTGAGGTTGGGGACTGCGTCTTCCTTCGCCTTTCGCTCATGAAGGGCCTGCAGCGGTTTAGGGTGAGAAGGAAGCTTGTGCCGAGGTTCGTGGGACCCTTTGAGGTCTTTGAGCAGGTTGGACCCGTTGCTTACAGGCTTGCCCTCCCTCCCCAGCTTTCTGGTGTGCACGACGTGTTCCACGTGTCCAACCTCAGGAAGTACGTCGCTGATCCCAGTCATGTCCTGAGCCACGAGAGCGTCGAGGTGGGTGACGACATGACCTACCCTGAGCGGCCAGTGCAGATTCTCGACAAAGCCGTCTGGAGTTTGAGACGGAAGCAAGTACCACTAGTGAAGGTTTTGTGGATGAGCCAGCGTTACGAGGAGGCCACCTGGGAGCCTGAGGCGGTGATGTGGGAGCGGTACCAGGAGCTCTTTGAGGGTACGTCTTTTCGGATCGGCTTTGGTCCTTTTTGAGTTATGCATATATTGTTCTTTTCCGCACTCTAGTTAGCGTAAGTTTCGGAGATGAAATTTCCTTTGAGTTTGTTATGTTAAGACCTACGACATCAAACGCTTTTAAGACGTTTGGTCAGACATCTGGATGCCTTTCCAGATGTCTGGAAATAAATTTCTGCGGCGTACGATTGCGAGTCTACACGCGCATACCCACTGCCCTCTTTTCTTTTCTCTCTTCTCTCCCCGTCTTGCAAGCGCCTTCTTTTCTTTCTCTCTCTCCTTTGGCACCTACAAATAGCCTCCCTTCCTCCCTTCCCTCTCCCTTACCACCACTCCATCGTCTCCTCCTTGTTAGCGTGAGAGTGAGAGAGCGAGGGCAGCAGTTGCTGCCGGGTGCGCGTGAGGTGTAGCGAGAGGGAGAGGAGGCGGAGCGCGTGAGGAAGAGATGGCGAACTCGCTGGAGCTACCCAGGGCCGGCCGACGGGTGCGCGTAGCAGGAGCGTAGCGTTGGGGAGGTGCTGCTGCAGCTCAGGCAGTAGGCGAGCGCGGTGCGGCCGTACGCAGCAGGCGGAGGGCGAGGTGGTCCTGATTCTGTGAAATTTTCCCAGAATTAGACGTCTGGACCTACGAGCAGACGACGCGGGAGACGTCTGGAGGAAGATTCAGACGTCTGAAAGGTATAATATTTCTTTTATTCTTCCTTTCGCAGGAACGGCCATGCAGGCCGTTCCGTCGAGGGTTGTGCCTCGTTGACGTGTTAAGGACGGTTGCGTACGCGTGTAGGTTTTGTTCGGGAAGGCGCAAGGGAACGCCCTCCCACACAGATCGGACCTCTGGGCACTGCACCAGATGACGGAGAGAGTCTCCAGACGTCCGGAGTGACAGTTGGACGTCTGAAACTAGGTCCAGACGGTTCAGCGGGATCCTGGACGTCTGAATAGCAGCACAGAAGTAGATATGATCTGAACCATCGTTTAAGACGTCTGGAAGGTGTTCCAGACGTCTGATTTAGGGTAAAGTTGTCGTTTTTGACCTGTTTAGGGTCCGTTCGAAGTTTGTTTTCCGCATTTAAAATTTCGTTCTTCTCAGAATTAGTTCCTCTACATGTTTAAAGTATTTGTATCCTTTTTTGAGTAGTTCCGTGTGTTTGATCCTTGTGATAGGACCTCGTTGTATTGCGGATCTGGAGGTTGCGGAGGCATGTGGACTTGCCGATCATGCCCCTATCACTCCCGATTTTGCGGGTAGAGTGGCTCCCCTTGATTATTTATCAACATTTATGCACTTGTGAGATAAATAATAGATTCTAAGGTATGACATGAATCTTAGGACTAGAAAACTAGATTGAATGATAGATCCTAGGGTATGGCATGAATCTTAGGACTGGAAAATTAGATTGTATGATTGATCGTAGGGTATGTCATGAATCCTAGGACTGAAAAACTAGATTGAGCGATAGATCTTAGGATGTGACATGAATCTTAGGAATAGAAACACTGAAACAAATGTCGTGAATACATAAATTACAGTCTTGGAAAAGTAGAAAGAAAAATGATAATTGCCTGTAATTGGATAACAATTGCTTGTATATGAATGTATATTAAATGTTGGAACACGGGCTATATGAGAATAAAACTGGATTGATGAAACTTATAATGGTTTGGCTAGAGAAATATGAGCATGAACCCTACGGGGAATTAGGAGTAGAGCTTTTGAAAGGTAAATGGAATGGAATTGAGAAAGTGAGCTGACCCTTGAGTACGGAGTACCAAGGAGAGCGACTGTCCCCCTGTTTAGTGCAGAGCGGAGACCTGGGGTTAGGTCTGACCACTTTGTATCGACTTTTGACCCTCGCGTACATAGTATTAGGGAGAGCTACTAGTGTAGGGAGAGCGCTAGCCACCCCACGGGTCCTGGGGTTCCACTAGCCGTCCTACACCGACTTGTTAGGCCCACTGGGCAAACTAGGGTAGTCAGGCGAGAGTGCGCGGACTGTGGAGGGGCAAGATCCCCGTTTAGTTTCTGTGGGGGGGTTGGACCCCTGTTACTGAGGGGGCTCTGTCCTATATTGGTTCCGTGCTGTGCTTTAGTGCGCACCTGTTAACGGAAACGACTGATCACGTGTCAGTGCGGGGTAGCTATTCGTGCGTTTATCGCGCGTGTCGTAGTCCCCGTTACGTCTGTCAGTGACCTTGGGTGGTTGACTGAGGGTAAGACCACCACGGAGGTTTCTCCCGGTCATGAGAGCACCATGTGCTACTTCTACTTTTTGGAAAAGAGTGCAACCAAGATTGTTCCCACGAGGAACATTCGAGATTAAGAGAAAGATCTGATGAATAATTCAAGAATGAGTAAATAGAAATAAAGAAAGAAATAAAAAAATAACAGCTACTTGTCCACCTTACTGTTTTTCTTAGCTAGTTGGTTACCACTCTACTCAGCGTTTCGTTGACGTGTCACCTTTGTCACCTTTTCAGGACCAGGTGTTGAGCAGCCGAAGCCTGCGGCTGTAGAGGGTGCTGGGTCTAGTAGAGCCCAGTAGTTTTCTTGTGTTGTAACTACTGTACCGTTTCTTCTATTGTAGCGAGTATTTTCTGTTACAATTGTATTCTTTATTGTAAGCATCGTGCTTATGTACCTGTTTAATTTTCTACTGTTGTGGTGGTGTGTACTGTAGTAGTTCTTTTCTTTACGGTTATACTTTTGTTACCATTAGTTACATGCATGATGAATGCGGTTTATTTTACTGCTCTTTTAGTTACTTTCTTGTTAGACGACTGGGTCTTGGGATCAGTCGAGTCGTTCCGATTCTCGTGTCTTGTAGGGATTCGGGTCGTAACAATTGCATAACCCATAAGGTATCTTACGGAATGCGTACGTACCGTAGGGGCAGGTAAAGGCGGTCTTTACCTGATCCTCTGGATGAATTGCCACCTATTATACTTGGAGTGACCATCGAAGAAACAGAAGAATCGATTTCCCATCAATTTCTCGAGAATCTGATCAATAAGTGGTAGTGGGAAATGATCTTTCTCCGTGGAGGCATTTAATCTTCAGTAATCAATGCACACTCTCCATGAATTTGCAATGCGGGTCGGGATGGTTTATTTAGATTCAGTTGTGATAACGGTGAGCCCTGCCTTCTTAGGCACTACTTGGATTGAGCTCACCCAGCGGTTGTCGGAGATCGAGTAGATGATCCCAACATCTAACCACTTGATGATCTCCTTTTTCACGACCTCCTGCAGATTTTCGATTGAGTCTTCTTTGCATCTCTTGGGATGGTCTTGATCCCTCTTCTGTGTAGATACGGTGTGTGCAATAGGAGGGACTGATACCGGTCAGATCATAGAGAGCCCAACCAATGGCTCTTCAATGTTACTAGAGAGCAGAAATCAGCTTTGTTTCCTGATTAGATGTGAGTCGGGAATTGATAATCACAGGAAACGTTTGATTATAATCCAAAAAGATATACTTTAGATGATCAGTAAGAGGTTTCAACTCCATAATTAGGTTATCAGTAGTGGAAGGAGGTTTGGGATGGGCCTCAGAAGATAAGGTAGGACTTGTGGGTAAATTTGGATCAGCTCCAGGCTCCTTTATTTGTGGGGCATGATCTAGTTGGGATTGAGGATCAAGGGGAATCAGGTTTTCTTCTAGAAGTGGGTCCTCAATCACAGAGCTAATGTCGTAAACTTGCTCAATTGCCCTATAGTTAATTCCTTTCTGGGCCTTAAATATATCAATCTTAAATGTTTTATTCCCAAATTTCAATTCGATCTGGCCGTCTTCACAGTTTATGTTAGCCATAGCTGTGGTTAGGAATGGTCTTCTTAGAATAATTGGTGTAATCAAATTCTCAGGAGTATCCATATCTAATGCAATAAAGTCCACTGGGAAGTAGAAATTACGAATCCGAACCAGAACATCCTCGAGAATTCCTCTAGGTGATTTGATTGATCGGTCTGTTAACTGTAAAGTCACCTCTATCGGTTTGAGCTCGGTTTCCTCGAAATGGTCTAGTAGGGATGTAGGTATCAAATTTATGGAGGCTCCTAGATCCAATAATGTTCGATCAAATTCTATTTTACTAATTTTGCAGGAGATTAAAGGGGTGCTAGGGTCTTTTGCTTTTTGTGGAAGCTTGTTTAAAGTGATTGAGTTGACCTGCTCAGACAATACGATCGAGGTCGTCTTTGGTTCTGTTACGACCCGATTCCCGAAATCCCTGCAGGATCCGAGACCGGCTCATCTTGAGAAATCCCAAGATCCAATCATCCAGCAAGAAATAATCAAAAGCAGGAAAGTAAACCTCATTCATACATGCAATATAACTAAGTAGAAGAAACGTATAAAACAGTAAAGGAAAGTAAATCTACTGTTTCAGTACATACTACCACAACAACAAAAACGGAAAATGAAAGGAAACAGTAGAGATAAACAGTAACTAAAGGTCCAATACTTACTACAACAGTAAAGGAACGAAAATGAAGTGCTGAAAAACTACGGCTAGACTTGATTGGGCTCAGCACCCTCCGCAGCTGGAAGCTCGGGTTGCTCAACTCCTAATCCTGAACAGGATTGTGAAAAGACAAAGTCAGTGAACTCTGAGTAGAGTTGTATCTATATTATCTAAAAATAGTAAAAAGGAACAGGTTTAATTTTCATTTCTATTTATCTGTTTTATATGTATTTCTGTTTCACCCATTTCTCTGAAACATCTAGATATTCTTGATCTTGCATGTTTCTCGTGGGAACGATCTTGATTGCAGTCTTTTCTGTAGAGTAGAAGGTACACGTGGTGCTCTCTTGGCCGGGAGTCCCCCGTGGTAGTCTTACATCCAGTCAACTACCCTTTAGGTCACTGTCAAGACGTAGCGGTGATTACGAAATGCATGATAAGTGCACGGGTAGTGTAACGACCTGTTTCCCGAGCCCCTACGAGACTCGAGAACCGGACCGACTCAACTAATCCCAAGACCCAGTCGTCCAACGAGGAAGTAATCAAAAGAGCAGTAAAATAAACCACATTCAGCATGAATATAACTAACAGTAAGAAAGTACAGCAGTAAGGAAAGAAACTACTACAGTAGATACCACCACAACAGTAGATCAACATTTATCATATAACATGAATTGCAGGTAAAGAAAGTACAGCGGAAATAAGAACTACTCACTATAACAGAAACAAAAGACTGTTGTAAACTTTACTGGACCCTACTAGGCTCAGCGTCCTCTGCAGCCGCTGACCGTAGCTGCTCAACACCTGGTCCTGAAAAAAGTTAACGAGTGTAACACGTCAGCAAAACGTTGAATAGAGTGGCATCTAAAACTAAAGACAACAGTAGAGTGTACAGTAGCTGTTATGTTCTATTACTTTCTTTATTTACATCTTTCAACTGTCTCACTATTTCATTTATTTCTCAGATCTTTTACTTGGTCTCGAATGTCCTCGTGGGAACGATCTTGATTGCAGTCTTTTCCAAAAGTAGAAGTAGCACGTGGTGCTCTCCTGGCCGGGAGAGTCTCCCGTGGTGATCCTACCCTCAGTCAACCACCCCAAGGTCACGGACAGACGTAACGGTGACTACGGCACGCGCGACAAACGCACAGGTAGTTAGCCCGCACTGGCACGCGGTCAGTCGTTTCCGTTAACGGGTGCGCCCAAAGCACAGCACGGAACCAGGGCAGAGCCCTCTCAGTAACAGGGGTCCAACCCCTCCACAGTAACCAAACAGGGGCCTTGCCCCTCCACAGTCCGCGCACCCTCGCCTGACTACCCTGGTTTGCCCTAGTGGGCCTAACAAGTCGGTGAAGGAGGCTAGCAGAATCCCGGGGCCCGTGGGGTAGCTAGTACTCTCCTAACACTAGTAGCTCTCCTCGGTACTACGTACATGAGGGCCAATAAGTCGGTACAGAGCGGCCAATCCTAACCCCGGGTCCCTGGGGCGGCTGGTCCAATTCTGCACTAAACAGGTACAGGTATTTCCCTTGGTACTGCGTACCCAAGAGACAGTACAAACTACATCTCAGTTCCATTCCTTTTTCTTTCCAGGAGTTCCACTCCTAATTCCCCGTAGGGTTTCAGCTCTTTATCTCAGAACATCATATGTTTCACTTTCCAGTTTCACGTTCTCACAATCCATGATCTCAATCATGTTTCTTTATTCATAACAGGCAGCTGTTAGTTCAATTTACAGGCAGTTTTATATTCCTTTCCATTTTCCAAGACTGCAGTATTATACATTCCACTAATTTTTCCATTATAAGATTCATGTCACATCCTAGGATCTAGCATACAACTAGTTCTCCAGCCCTAAGATTCATGCATCACCTAGGAGCTATCATTCCATACATTTCTCATTCCTAGGATTCATGCAATGTCCTAGATTCTAGTTATGGTTCCATACTTTAACAGATTTTAAAAATAAACTTAGCCACTCTACTAGGTACAACGAGAGTAATGGGGGCGTAATCGGGAATCCCGCGTGCCTCTGCGACTCCCAAAACTGCAATTGAACGAGGTCCTATCACAAGGATCAAACACAAGGAGTGTCTGAAAACAGTGTATAGTTACTGTAGACGGGTAGAGGAATTAATTCTGAAAAGAACGCAACTCGAATCGCGGAAAATAGAGCCCGAACGGGTCGAAAAAGACGATACTGTGCAATATCAGACGTCTGGAACTTCTTCCAGACGTCTTAAAAAGTGGATCAGAGAATTACTTGTTCAGCGTGATTTCCGAGTTGTCCAGAAGTCTGCAGGGACGTCTCTCCTATCTCCCAGACGTCCGATGGTCACCCTGGACGTCTTGAGGTCACTCCAGCCGTCTGGTACAACTTCCAGACGTCTGATTCGCAAAGGATGGCGAACCAGCGAGCCTGCGCACAGCCAACTCCCTCCCTTAGTACGGTCAGTCGACAGGAAGGAAGAAGAAAGCGGAATACTCACCTTTCAGACGTCTGTAGGAGCTACCAGACGTCTTCCTCGCCGTCTGCCTATCAACCCAGACGTCCGATTCTGGAAATTTTTCCAGAACAGGGTGCCACCCGGCTTCCGCTCGCGACGTCGCCCGCGTCGCACCTCGCGCGCCTGCTGCTCTGACTGCAGCAGGTCCCTCTCCGCGTCGCTCCGTGCCCCCCCTGCGCCCTCCGCCGGCCGGCCAAGCCGCTCCGGCGAGCTCGCCCTCACGGTAGAGCTCTGCTCTCGCACGCCGCACCTCCTCCGTGCTCACTGCGGCCGCCGCTGCTGCCCTCGCACTTGCGCTCACGCTCACGCTCACTGGTTGAAGGAGAAGGAGGAGAGGGTGGAGACGGGAGGGGAGGCGTGGCCTTTTAAGGCCGCGCGAGGAGGGAGAGAGAGCGCGGCAGGTCTGCAGCCGCAAAGAGAGAGGGAAAAAGAGAGAGGGGAATCGCGGGTCTGCGCGCACAGGCACGCAGACGAATCTCCCGTGCGAAAATAACTGTTCTCCAGACGTGTGGAAACTATCCCAGACGTCTGGTCAGACGTTTGGACCACCTCCCAGACGTCTTAAAATACGTCTGGGAGCGCGTTCGTTACAATATAACAAACTCAAAGGAAGTTTCGTCCCCGAAACTTGCGCCAACTCGGGTGCGGGAAAAAAAAAGTCCAAATAACCATAACAAACTCAAAGAGGACCGAAGCTGTCTTCGTCAATCTATCCACTATTACCCAGACTGTGTCGTGTCCCCGCTGGGTAACAGGCAAGCCCACCACCAAGTCCATGGTGATGCTCTCCCACTTCCACTCTGGCACTGGAAGCGGCCCTGCAGGCCTCTGATGCTCGGCTTTCACCTGCTGCCACACTAAGCACTGCTGCACGAATTCACCCACATCCCGCTTCATCCCCCTCCACCAAAACTCGCGTCTCAAGTCGTGGTACATCTTCGTGTTTCCGGGATGTATGGTGAATCTGGAACCGTGTGCCTCAGTCAGGAGCTCTCTCAACAGCTCCTCGTCCCTGGGAACGCACAACCGTCCCCTCAAGCGTAGCACCTGGTCTGTGAAAGAGAAGTCCCCAGGGTCTCCTGACAGTACTCTGTCCTGCAAAGACTGCAAGTACGGATCGGCCATCTACCCTGTGATGATGCGGTCTATCAGCTCTGGCCTGGTCTGCCGCGTCACCGTCACTGCCCCACAGTACCCTCGTAACTCTAGAGGTCGCCAACTGCTCACCTCCTCCAAAAGGTTCCAACTCTGTAACTGTAGACTGGCCAAGCGTGCGGGCACCTTACGGCTCAAAGCGTCAGCCACCACATTGGCCTTTCCCGGGTGGTAGGAGATGCTGCAGTCGTAATCCTTCAGGAGCTCCAACCAACGTCTCTGTCTCATGTTGAGCTCCTTCTGGTCAAAAAGATATTTGAGGCTCGTGATCTGTAAAAATCTCAAAGATCTCACCGTACAAGTAGTGCCTCCAGGTCTTCAGCGCGAAGACAACAGCTGCCAACTCTAGGTCGTGGGTAGGGTAGGTATGCTCATGGGGTTTCAGTTGCGGCGAAGCGTAAGCGGCAACGTGACCCCTCTGCATGAGCACACCTCCTAACCGCTGCAAGGAAGCGTCCGTGTACACAACGAACCCGCCACTACTGTCAGGGATGGTGAGCACGGGAGCCGAGGTCAACCTCTCCTTCAGTTCCAGAAAACACGCCTCACAGGCGTCTGTCCAAGCGAAAGGCTCGTCCTTCCGGGTCAACTATGTCATAAGACGCGTAATCTGTGAAAATCCTCTGTTGAACCGTCTGTAGTAACTTGCCAGTCCCAGGAAACTGCGAATCTCAGTGACTGAACGCGGTCTCTCCCACCTGAGCACTGCCTCGACTTTGGCTGGGTCCACCGCCAAGCCATCTCCAGAGATTACATGACCTAAGAAGGTTACCTTCCTCAACTAGAACTCGCACTTGCTGTATTTGGCGTACAGCCTGTGCCGTCTCAGAGTGTCCAGAACCATCCGCAAGTGCTGTCCGTGCTGCGTCTGATCTCTAGAATAGATGAGTACATCATCTATGAAAACCACCACGAATTGGTCCAAGTACGGTCTAAACACCCGGTTCATCTGGTCCATGAAAGCAGCGGGGGCATTGGTCAGCTCAAAAAGCATGACCAAAAACTCGTAGTGTCCGTACCGGGTGCAGAAAGCTGTCTTGGAGACGTCGGTCTCCCTGATCCTCAACTGGTGGTATCCAGACCTCAAGTCTATCTTGGAAAACACCGCGGCACCCCGCAATTGGTTAAACAAATTGTCGATCCTCGGCAGCGGATATCTGTTCTTGATGGTGACCCTATTCAGCTGTCGGTAGTCCACACAAAGGCGTAGGGTCCCATCCTTCTTCTTCACAAACAGTATCGGGGCTCCCCAGGGAGACGCACTGGGCCTCACGAAACCTTTCTCCAAAAGGTCCTGCAACTAGGACTTGAGCTCTCGCAGCTCAAGCGGTGCCATCCTGTATGGCGCGGTGGAGATGGGGTTAGTCCCTGGTACTAGTGAGATCTCAAACTCGATCTCACGCTTGGGCGGTAGTTCAGGTAACTCGTCTGGAAACATGTCAGGGTACTCTCTGACCACCGGGATGCTATAGAAGTCTGCCACAGGGCTGGGCTCTGCCACCCCACAAGCTAGGAAGCCCTCACACCCCTGGCTCAAAAGTCTCGCCGCCCTGAAACCTCCGTCCACTGGCTGTCCGTGAAACTCGAAAGAAGGCAACTCCGGAATGGAGAAGACGATCTTCCTCTCAAAACAGTCCACCAAGGCGTGGTAAGCGGACAGCCAATCCATCCCCAAAATCACTCCAAAGTCCTCCATCTGTATCATAATCAGGTCAGCTGGCAGGCTATGTCCCCCGACGCTGACCTCGCAATCCGTGTACACCTCTTCAGCTACAAACAGCTGACCACTCGGACCTCTGATTACGAACGGATTCTCTAACAGTGTATAATCCTGGTCCAAACTAAGTGCGAAACTGGCTGCAACAAACGAGTGCGTAGCGCCGGAATCGAAAAGCGTGTAAACGAGTCTGCCGGAAACTGAAACCATATCTGCTACTACTGATCCCGAAGCCCTGGCGTCCCTGTGTGTCAGGGCGTTGATACGCCCCTCAGCTCTAGGTGTGGACGAAGCAGCCACACTCTGCGTCGGACGGGTAGGTGCTGGCCGGTACCCTCCTCGCGACTGCTGTCCTCCTCCTCGCGCCTGGAAACCGCGGCCTCCTACGTGCCCTCCAGTGCTCTGCGCGGGGAGTATCTGCTGACCTCCTGCCCTAGATGGGCAGTCCCTCCTGACGTGGCCCGGCTGGCCACACTGGTAGAAGAGGGGAACCCGACTCCCGCCCTCAGTGGGTCCCTGCTGTCGACTAGGCGGGGGTCCGGTGCTGGCGACTGGCCCCTGTCGAGGGCCCCCAAAGGCCACTGATGGCCCTGCACAACGTGACGGCTCTCCTGCGGACGTCACGTGTCTCCGTTCTCGCCGGCCCTGTGAGAAGTCTGGCTGAAAGGGCCTCTTCCGCCCGCCGTCGGTGTCTCGCGCGGACGGGTTGGTCTCGTAAGTCATAGCTGTCTCTACCACCTTCGAAAACGTAGGCAGCTTCAGGGGTTTAACATACCCTCGGATCGCAGGCCGGAGCCCCTCGGTGAACCTCCAAAGGCGCTCCTCCTCAGTGGCTACCGCTGTCGCTGCAAAGCGGGACAGCTCCAAGAAACGCGTGCGGTACGCGCTCACAGTCATCATCCCTTGGCGGAGAGTGTGGAACTCCCGCCTCCTCTGGTCCTGCCACGTCTGGGGAAAGTACTGCTCGCAGAAGAGGGTGACGAACTGGTCTCACGTCGGCTCGTCCCTCTCCTGTCCCCGGACCGCCCTCCACCACCTGTGTGCCGCACCCTCCAGCTGGTACGTGGCAAAGGCCACGCGGCACTCCACCGGGGGGCGAAGGGTGTCGAAGATCTTCTCCAGCTGCTCAAGCCAGTCCTCTGCCTCGGTCGGGTCCTCATCCCCCTTGAAGGAGGGGGGCTTCAGCTTCCGAAACTGTCCGAAAAGCTCGAAGTGGTGCTGTAGGGGAGGTGCTGGTGCACCTCCAGGCGAAGGTGCCTCGTGTACAGAAGTGTCGGAGGAAGGTGGGGGCGGCAGGGGCCCATCCCCTCCCTCGTGTCCAGCGTCGTGTCTGTCGCGTGGTCCCACAGAGGACTCCCCCTCTGCAGCCCCAGGAGGAGGCGCTCGGGGCGGTGGGTGGAGCTCCTATTGTACAATGTCCCGTATCAGCCGGGCGAGGTCCTGGGCCTGAATGCCCGGAAGTAGTGGCCGGTCCACTGAGGCGTCGGCAACGACACGCCCACCTCGCCGACCTCGTCCTCGGCCGCGCCCGCCACCCGCCTCACCAGTCCCGCGACGAGGCATCTCCTGCAAGGAGACGCGAAATAAACGGAAATACGTCAATACGGAACGATATCCAACGAAAGACGTCGAAAAACTCATGTCAAAAGATAAGTTGTGGTGGCTACTCTAGCTATAGACATGTGAATTGGTTATTTTCCAGTCAGTTGATTCACTTCTCGGGACGACCTTGCTCTGATACCATCTTGTAACGACCCGTTTCCCGAGCCCCTACGAGACTCGAGAACCGGACCGACTCCACTAATCCCAAGACCCAGTCGTCCAACGAGGAAGTAACCAAAAGAGCAGTAAAATAAACCACATTCAGCATGAATATAACTAACAGTAAGAAAGTACAGCAGTAAGGAAAGAAATTACTACAGTAGATACCACCACAACAGTATATCAACATTTATCATATAACATGAATTGCAGGTAAAGAAAGTACAGCGGAAACAAGAACTACTCACTATAACAGAAACAAAAGACTGTGGTAAACTCTACTAGACCCTACTCGGCCCAGCGTCCTCTGCAGCCGCTGACCCTGCTTGCTCAACACCTGGTCCTGAAAAAAGGTAACGAGTGTAACACGTCAGCAAAACGCTGAGTAGAGTGGCATCTAAAGACAACAGTAGAGTGTACAGTAGCTGTTATGTTCTATTACTTTCTTTATTTACATCTTTCAGCTGTCTCACTATTTCATTTATTTCTCAGATCCTTTACGTGGTCTCGAATGTCCTCGTGGGAACGATCTTGATTGCAGTCTTTTCCAAAAGTAGAAGTAGCACGTGGTGCTCTCCTGGTCGGGAGAGTCCCCCGTGGTGATCCTACCCTCAGTCAACCACCCCAAGGTCACGAACAGACGTAACAGTGACTACGGCACGCGCGATAAACGCACAGGTAGCTAGCCCGCACTGGCACGCGGTCAGTCGTTTCCGTTAACGGGTGCGCCCAAAGCATAGCACGGAACTAGGGCAGAGCCCTCTTAGTAACAGGGATCCAACCCCTCCACAGTAACCAAATTGGGGCCTTGACCCTCCACAGTCCGCGCACCCTCGCCTGACTACCCTGGTTTGCCCTAGTGGGCCTAACAAGTCGGTGAAGGAGGCTAGCAGAACCCCGGGGCCCGTGGGGTAGCTAGTACTCTCCTAACACTAGTAGCTCTCCTCGGTACTACGTATACGAGGGCCAACAAGTCGGTACAGAGCGGCCAATTCTAACCCCGAGTCCCTGGGGCGGTTGGCCCAACTCTGCACCAAACAGGTACAGGTATTTCCCTTGGTACTGCGTACCCAAGAGACAGTACAAACTACATCTCAGTTCCATTCCTTTTTCTTTTCAGGAGTTCCACTCCTAATTCCCCGTAGGGTTCCAGCTCTTTATCTCAGAACATCATATGTTTCACTTTCCAGTTTTACGTTCTCACAATCGATGATCTCAATCATGCTTCTTTATTCATAACAGGCAGCTGTTAATTCAATTTACAGGCAGCTTTATATTCCTTTCCATTTTCCAAGACTGCAGTATTATACATTACACTACTTTTTCCATCCTAAGATTCATGCCACATCTTAGGATCTAGCATACAACTAGTTTTCCAGCCCTATGATTCATGCATCACCTAGGAGCTATCATTCCATACATTTCTCATTCCTAGGATTGATGCAATGCCCTAGATTCTAGTTATGGTTCCATACTTTAACAGATTTTAAAAATAAACTTAGCCACTCTACCAGGTACAACGGGAGTAGTGGGGGCGTAATCGGGAATCCCGCGTGCCTCCGCGACTCCCAAGACTGCAACTGAACGAGATCCTATCACAAGGATCAAACACAAGGAGTGTCTCAAAACAGTGTATAGTTACTGTAGACGGGTAGAGGAATTAATTCTGAAAAGAACGCAACTCAAATCGCGAAAAACGGAGCCCGAACGGGCCCTAAACGGGTCGAAAAAGACGATATTGTGCAATATCAGACGTCTGGAACTTCTTCCAGGCGTCTTAAAAAGTGGATCAGAGAATTACCTGTTCAGCGTGGTTTCCCAGACGTCCAGAAGTCTGCAGGGACGTCTCTCCTATCTCCCAGACGTCCGATGGTCACCCCGGACGTCTTGAGGTCACTCCAGCCGTCTGGCACAACTTCCAGACGTCTGATTCGCAAAGGATGGCGAACCAGCGAGCCTGTGCACAACCAACTCCCTCCCTTAGTACGGTCAGTTGACAGGAAGGAAGAAGAAAGCGGAATACTCACCTTTCAGACGTCTGTAGGAGCTACCAGACGTCTTCCTCGCCGTCTGCCTATCAACCCAGACGTCCGATTCTGGAAATTTTTCCAGAACAGGGCGCCACCCGGCTTCCACTCGCGACGCCGCCCGCGTCGCACCTCGTGCGCCTGCTGCTCAGACTGCAGCAGGTCCCTCTCCGCGTCGCTCCGTGCCCCCCCTGCGCCCTCTGCCGGAGAGCTCGTCCTCATGGCAGAGCTCCGCTCTCGCACGCCGCACCTCCTCCGCGCTCACTGCGGCCGCCGCTGCCGCCCTCGCACTCGCGCTCACGCTCACGCTCACTGGCTGAAGGAGAAGAAGGAGGAGGCGGTGGAGACGGGAGGGGAGGCGTGGCCTTTTAAGGCCGCGTGGGGAGGGAGAGAGAGCGCGGCAGGTCTGCAGCCGCAGAGAGAGAGGGAAAAAGAGAGAGAGAGGGGGGAATCGAATCTCCCGTGCGAAAATAACTGTTCTCCAGACGTCTGGAAACTATCCCAGACGTCTTAAAATACGTCTGGGGCATGCGTTCGTTACAGGTAGCTACCCCGCACTGACACGCGGTTAGTCGTTTCCGCTAGCGGGTACGCCCAGAGTACAACACGAAACAGTATAGGGCCTTGCCCTCTCTGAATAGGGGTATCGTCCTTCAGAACCAAATAGAGGTCTCGCCTCTCCACAGTCCGTGCACCCTTATCTGACTACCCTAATTTGCCTAGAGGGCCTAAGAAGTCGGTGTAGGGTGGCTAGTTGAACCTCGAGTTCCGTGGGGTGGCTACCTCTCTCCCTACACTAGTAGCTCGCCTCGTTACCGCGTACACGAGGGTCAACAGGAGTCGGTGTAGAGTGACCAATCCTAACCTCAGGTCTCAACCCAAGGGAGGCTAGCTCTGCTCTACAGAAGAAGGGGACAGTTGCTCTCCTTGGTACCACGTGCTCAATGGTCAGCAGACTTCCTGTCTACATTCTAGGTTTCCATCTATCCATAGGAGTTCTACTCCTAATTCCTTGTAGGGTTCATGCTCATGTTCACCTCATTTATTCTGATCCAGATTTCACCATTCGCAATTTATCTCTCATGCATATACAGGCAGCTCGTGTTTCCACAACTAATTGTTCATTAATTACATGCAGCTCATATTCTAACAGACAATTCACAATTATAATATAGGCAGCTTATCTCAATTATGCATGTAAGTACATTATACAGCACAAACGGTTCATTCATTTCTCTATCATAGGGCTCATGCCACATCCTAGGGTTTTATTTGGCTATTTCTACAAGCACATTCTTATTTAAATATTATTAATAGAATTAACCACTCTAACAGACAACACGGGAGTAATGAGGGCTCGAACCGCAGACCCAGATGTCTCTGTGAGCCTCAAACACATAGCAGGCTGAGACCTTATACTAGGGAATACATCACAAAAGGAGAGTTCAGAATAGTGTACAAAGGACTCTAGTACGTAAGGGAACTCGTGAGGAAAATACAGGTATTTTGTTTGCTTGAAATGGACCCCGATCGGACCCCAAACGGGTCAAAAATGTGCCTACTGTTCAAAATCAAATGTCTTAAAAAGTGCCAGATCTTTACCTTAAGTCTCTGCGGTATCCTCAAACATCCAGGCCTTCTCTGCGATCGTCTGAAGGCAGTTCCAGACGTTGGACAATGCTTCCGGTCGTCTAGATGCACCTCCGGACGTCTGGTGATCTGATCAGACGTCCAAAAGCGCGTGGAAAAGCATTCGCGCTCCTTCCCAAGGTTACACCTAGGTACGACGTCGCAAGCGCGGTCAGCTGACATATCCCTGCTTTGCGATATGCATGGCGTAGGGAGATATGTACCTTCGTTATAAATGAGCTTTCAGACGTCTGGCCTTAGCTCTAAATATCTAGGTACCCCGTCGGCTGTCAGGACTCCACACCAGACATTTGATTCTGGAAGTAAAAGGAGCCACCATGGGTCGAGTAGGTATCCCAACCCATGGGATAGAGTAAACCCTACTTCTAGGTCGATTCTGAGATCGACTTCAACTAGAAGCAGGATCAAGCTTCAAGGATTAAAGTAAGGGAGCTACTCACAATAGGTGAGGGAGAGCTATTGATAACACTGCATCATGGGGTGATAAATCTGTTAATTGGGATTTTTCTTAAGAGCAAAATGTACAAGATAATACATCATAAATAGGAATATGAGCATCGCATGCATTGCACATCAAGATTATTTATAATGTATTATTAACAGCCATGTGTACAAGGGCATGTCAAAACAGGCCTCAGATAAGCAATCGGACTGCACGGATGGATTCAGAGCGACGAACGGAGTCCAACGGACTCGAAATCGGCCAAATGCAACATCTGGAGCTCCTGCAATGGGCTGAAGAAGTTCTGACTGTTGATCTGATGATCAACGGCGCAAAACGCGTCACGTGGTGCCCGATCATCGCATCTCCACCACTGCTCGCGTTTGCCTTCATTCGGTGGATGAATCTCAGCTGTCAATCTTTAATCGAACGGTTGAGAGCCGCCTGCACGCTTGCCCTCGCCGTGACAAAGCAGCGGGCGCAGCACAGCGGGCGAATGCCTCACACCCATGCAGTCGGTGTGGGTTCGAAGCGCGCTGCGTGGAAATTGCGAGGCGAAGACATGCTGCGAGAAATTGAACCGCCCGATCAGCAGCGGACGGCGTGGATGGAGTGACGCAGTGCAATCTCGCGCGTCCAAAGCCGACTCCCGCGATGATGCGGGGGGCGTGGGCGCGATCCAGGTGGGCGCCCCACGAGCGATCTCAGCCGTCCGATCGAACGTGCACACGAGGATCAGGCACGAGGAAGCACAGCGCCCCGCGAGCGATCGATGGGCAGGGGCCTTCACCTATGTTTTGGGAAGGGTTTTAGCGACGTCCCGGATGTCGTTAAAACCTCTTCATTTGGAAAGCCCTTCTTATTTAAACCCCTTCCAACCACCCATGGGAAGCATTCACTCCACTTGCAGGTGTTTTACCCCATTCTAGCTACCATTAAGCTCTTTTATAATCACCGGAGATGACGAGCCACCGACGGAGCCCCCCTCCACCACCGTGGTGCCTCGCCTTCTCCTCTCTCTCTCTCTTTTCCTCTTTATCTTAAGCTTTACTTTATTTATGTTCAAGCATTTATCTAGTGTTGTAATTATGAACTAAAGTTGCATGTCAAACGAAATTGTTTTCTTTTCAATTGCTTGCTCTCTTTTATGTTTGAATTGCATGCTGTGAATGAAGAAATTCTAACCCTATTCTCTCTCTCTTTCACTCGCTTTTCACCTGTGCCTTTTCGCAAGCAAAACATCACAATTTTCGTGACAATAAGTGACAAGAAGAATCCGATTTTCACGCCTCCTTGAGACTGACACTCGGACTCACATCCGTTTCTTTATTTTAAAACTGACGTTGCGAGTGCAAGCTATAATGACTCTTCTAAACACGCGTCACACGCACGTCAGTTTTTGGCGCCGTTGCCGGGGTGGCAACGGATTTGTTTTCACTTTCATTTTACATCCATGCTCACATCATCTAACGCCTTGTCTCCTTCTACTTGATGGTTGTAAGAATTCAACGCTTGGACGGTGAAGCAGCGCAACTCATGACGGTAACAAGGGAGTAGGTGTAACAAAGACTGGTCGTGAGTATTTCTTCACTCATGGTTGTTTACTTAAAAATCTAAAAAAATTGTAAAACTGAAAAAAAATTATGTGATGTATGATTGCCTAACCCACATCGTTAACACATCACCCAACAAAAAAATACACTAATATTCTGAATAAATTCTTGGATTGTTCTTTTTTTCTTTTTGAGTGGTATTTGCGAAGCCACCTTGAATTAACTTGGGCCGCACCACTCAACCCTAAAATCGACTCATTTAATAGAAGCTGCATGATAACTAGGATGAGTACACTAGGGTTTTAGACCCTCTACACAACAAAAGGAAATCTGCTTTCATCTAATTGTGTACAAAACTTGACGTGCCCACTGAAACTTGTCTAAAAACATTAAGACACGTCAATCCTAAAAGATACTAAAGGATAAAACATTAAAAGACACCACATCATAAAAATAATCATAACTTGAAAACCATGTTTTGATAGGTGCACACACACTGAAAGTGGAAAACTAAGAGGCACTATCCCAATCAACGCTTCATCGCATAACCCTAACACAAGCACTATCCTAGCCCTTTTAAAATCGAGTTGACGTGCCTTAGGCAGGACTAGGTTTAATCTCAAGAGGTGGGGTTTTGTTCGCTGGGCACTTGGGCTTTCATTCCCTTAGTAGAATCTGGTGACTAGGCTGCGGGGTAGTGTTAAACGACTGCGGTTGTGGGGTGTATGGAACCGGTGGCGCAAGCTAAAGGAAGAACCTTCCCTGCAATTCCATCGTAATCAACCTGGCCAGATTAGCTTTGGGAAGGGGAGTCCAGTGCTTACGGACTTGATCACCCTTTTAGAGATTTCTAGGTCCCTTAAGGAATACACCATAAGGACTAGGCCTGTTTGCTTGATTGAATACACAAACTCTCTCATCTGTTCTTCCCGCATCCCTCCAATTCTTCCAAACCATGGATTTCAATGCCTATCCATCTTATCCAAATTGCCCCCAATGTGATTTGTATGCTAACCCAAGTAGACCATATCCACAGCCTACTTGGGCTAACCAACCACCAAGTTGGGGGTACGACCTAGAATATTCCTCTTGGCCCAACTGTCCCAGTTATGACCAAACCGCACCAACCTCTTATTGGGATATACCCAACATATCCACTCAAGGGTATGATTCAAATCGTGGGACTCCATATCTCGATTCTAACGATGCCTCATCATTTAGGTCCCACCCGCTCCCTAACCACTTTGATAGGATCTACACTCTAGAACACCAAGAACCCTACCTTTCTCATGACAATAACCAAGAAAGGTCATCTGAATTTAACAACCTTTCTTACTTGACCTTTGGATTGGAAGGAATTCTAGACAAATGGAAATCAGAGAATGATCAGAAATCTAGGCAAACCCAGGATCATCAACCTTTGATTTGGTCCCCTGATGAAGAATCTGACTGGGAGGACTTAGAACCTCAACTATTCTGGAATAGGACCAAACAGAGAATGGTTCCTCTTGAAGAACTGAACCCTGAACATGATAGAATAGAGGACCCACCCAAGAACGTAAACCCTAGTATGGATTCTAATCCACAACCTCAACCACACTCTCTTAACCTAGATTTCAAGGAGGAAATTCAAAGGACACCAAATGACACCCTGTCAATTCTTGATAACCTCCAGTTATAGTTACACAGACAGAATCAAGAATTGGTTAATGGGCAATAGGCCATGTTGGATATGTTCCAACAATTGGGGGAAGACGGCCGGAGAAAGCTATTGCACACAACACCATTCATGGAATTCGTAAAGCAAGGACCTACCATGATCAATTGGACCATACCCAGTCACCCTAATTTGGTTCAGTCCACCATTGATACCCCCCAGGAACTCAATGGATAAGGTTATTGAGGATTCCTCAGAACACAATTTGGGGAGCATTGAGGACAAACATCAGGAGGAAACTGAGAATGTGAGGGGAGATGCCTTGGAATCCGAATCTAATCGGTACGAGAGAAGTGATCCAGTGGGAACAATAACTAACATAGGAGATGGGGAATGGAGTTACAATTTCAAAGAAATCAATTATGAATAAGTTGGGATCCCCATCACAAATTTGGAGGAGGGCCGAGAGAAAGAATATGAACTAGAGGATGAAATTGGCCTTACCTCTAATGCAACCTCAAATAGTGAATCTGATATAAAGGAGGTTGAAGAAAATATTCTTGAGGTCAAGGGCTTGGAGGGAATGAGCAATGAAAACGTAGTTGCGGAAGAGATGGATTCGTTTTTGGAGAGTGACCTTATGCTTGATTGTAGGGCTCATTATGAAACTCTTGATTTTGTTACCTGCCCTACCAGAATAAAGATCCCGCAACCCGAACGCACTGAAATTGATACACTTTTGATGAATTACAATTTTATGGGGACACAAGCTTAGTATAAAACTTGCATCTTTAATGTCTGGCATGTCATATTCGGGGTGTGTTCGTTCACATCAACTTCTTTGCATGCCCGTAGACTAAGAGAGGATCTGACATGGGCATGCATGATACATCTGCTGTAGAATTCCCACCCCTTAGGAATGAGACTCCACCACAACCTTGTTTGCATCTGTGGACTTCTGATTTTGGGTCTAGCTGATTTTGTACATGCCTCCTTGACCCAAAACATACCTGTTTGTGCACTATGCCTAGCCAAAAGCGTTAAACTCAGCGCTTCCTGGGAGGCAACCCAGAAGATTCAGACTGATCAGGTATTCTACGTCACTCAGGTAATATCTTTCAAACCCTTGTTGCATTCATGTATTTGTCAATGAGGACATTGTCCAACTTAAGCATGGGACGGTGGTAAATTGCATGATTCTGAGCTTATTTAATCAGTCTGAATGGAATTAAAAAAAAATGAATTTAGGAAGAAAAACTTAGGCATTAGAAATTTGTCAATAGTGGGAAATAATACGGAAAGAACTTGAACATTTAGACTTTTCAGGCCTTCAAGCTTAATCGGCCCTGGTGTCCGTTAAAATATGGATTTAGCTTCAAATCCTTATAACCTTAAGCTACTCTAATCCACTAACTAAATAAGGTGATAAGTATATGACTTATCATCTCACCCTCTAACTCAGAAAGACTTTGAGTCTAAGCATCTGCACACATTTTTGCACAGACTCACTCGGAGATTCTGATAGAAATTGGGCAGCTAATGAACTCACTACGGTGGTATGGCTGGCAAGTTGTCATAGGTAACAGTCCATTGGCAGGTTGTCCAGAGCCCAGCCATGGGATCACTTCTTCATTGCTTCTTGGTAAATTTGAGATCAGGGAAGCTACCTACCAAATAAAAAAAAGGAGAAAATAAAACAAAACAAACCACACTTTACTGCACGAGTATGGCTGGCAAGTGATTGTGGGTAACAACCCATTGGTCGGTTGTCCAGAGCCTAGCTCAGTAAATGCATAAAAAGAACTAAAACACTTAAGAAAGAAGCAGTGAAGTAGAGCAAGTCGAGGAGATATATATTGGAAAAAAAATCCTTGTGTTGACCCCAATTAAAATAAACATAGGGAGAAAGCTACCGATCGAACAAATACACCTTCAGGCAAAACACTTCCTCTTCCGGTCACCTACGGGCGTAGAAACCCGAAGTCTGTCTAAATTACCGTTGAGTGAGTCTATCACAATCTTCACACCAAGATGCTGAGCACTTAGACTTTTGTTCGAGTTTTGGGTGGGTTGGGTAGCCTAAAAAGTTACCAACACACTCTTATTTCCAAAAAATCTAAATATATATATATATTTACATGCATTAAAGCAAGGATTCCGGTGATTCATATTTTGGCAGGCACTTGGACGCTGCCTAGTCTTTGTAGATTAAGATCTTAGTATATTTCCTCCTATTGACAAGTAACGAAGTGTTTAAGTAGTTACTTCTTAAATTCTGACTGAAAATAAAAGCTAGAATAAACCTTGTTAGGGACTAGCAAGGAGTAAGCATGGGGATATGATAACACTATATCATGGGGTGATAAATTTGTCAATTGGAGTTTTTCTTAAGAGCAACATGTACAGGATAATACATCATTAGTAGGAATATGAGCATCGCATGCATTGCACATTAAGATTGCTTATAGTGTATTATTAATGGCCATGTGTACAAGGACATGTCAAAACATGCTTCAGATGAGCAATCGGACCGCACGTATGGATTCAGAGCGACGAACGGAGTCCAACGGACTCGAAATCGGCCAAATCTAACATCTGGAGCTCCTGTAATGGGCCTAAGAAGTTTTGACCGTTGATATGATGATCAACGGCCCACAGCGTGCCACGTGGCGCCTGATCACCGCATCTCCACCGCTGCCCGATCTGCCTTCACCCGAAGGATGAATCTCAGCCGTTGATCTTCGATCGAACGGCTGAGAGCCGCCCACGCGCCCGCCCTCGTCGCGACAAAGCAAGGGGCGCAGCACAGCAGAACGCCTCACACCTGTGCTGCCGGCGTAGGTTCGAAGCGCGTTGCGCGGAAATTGCGAGGCGAAGACGTGCTGCGAGAAATTGAATCGCCCGATCAGCAGCGGATGGTACAGATGGAGCGATGCAGCGCAATCTCGCTCGTCCAAAGCCGACGCCCGCGATGATGCGGGGAGCGTGGGCACGATCTAGGCGCGTGCCCCACGAGCGATCTCAGCCGTCTGATTTTCGATCGGACAGCTTAAGACGCGTGCACGCGGATTAAACACGAAGAAGCACAGTGCCCCGAGAGCGACCGATGGGTAGGGGCCTTCACCGATGTTTTGGGAAGGGTTTTAGCGACGTCCCGGACGTCGCTAAAACCCTTCTTCATTTGGAAAGCCCTTCTTCCTATTTAAATCCCTTCCAACCACCCATGGGAAGCATTCACTCCACTTACAAGTGCTCTACCCCCCTTCTAGTTACCATTAAGCTCTTTTGTAATTGTCGGAGATGACGAGTTGCCGACGGAGCCCCCCTCCACCACCGTGGCTGCCTCACCGTCTCCTTTCTCTCTCTTTCTTTCCCTCTTTATCTTAAGCTTTACTTTACTTATGTTCAAGCATTTATCTAGTGTTGTAATTATGAACTAAAGTTGCATATCAAATGAAGTTATTTTCTATTCAATTGCTTGCTCTCTTTGATGTTTGAATTGCATGCTGTGAATGAAGAAATTCTGACCCTATTCTCTCTCTCTCTCTCACTCGCTTTTCACCTGCGCCTTTTTGCAAGCAAAACCCTACGATTTTTGTGACAATAAGTGACAAGAAGAATCCGATTTTCACGCCTCCCTGAGACCAACACTTGAACTCACATCCGTTTCTTTATTTTAAAATCGACGTTGCGAGCGCAAGCTATAACGACTCTTCTAAACACATGCGTCACGCGCACGTTAGCTATCGACCAAAACCGAAGTAATGGGAGACCCAACCCTGTACCCTGACCTATGGGAGGACCAACCTCAGGATCAGAAACTCCTTTGAACGCTCTCCGCTTGCTTCGCCTTACGTCGCCGCAGCTCCAGCCGCTGTAGAGGGTCGGGTGGAAGCCTCCTCAAGCTCTCTCCTCCTCTCGCACACGCCCGTGGCAGTCGTGCGAGCTCCGCTGAGCTTCCACCGAAGCTCCTCCGACCTCGACCTCCCGCACTCTCCTCCGCTCGTTCTCTCTCGCTCTCCCTCGCTTGTGCCTTCTCGTCACTCCGCACAACACTGAATGTGGTGGTGGTGGCTAGTGTGTGGAGTAGAGAGGAGATAGGAGGGGGGGCTTATATAGAAGGCGTGGGTTGTTAGGGTTTGGGGAAGAAAAGGAAGGGAGAGAGGAGAAGTGGGTCCTGTGCGTCGCCCGTGTGCAAAGTGCAGTGTGCATATAAAGATTTCATTTTCAGACGTCTGGGAAAGGGTCTAGACATCTGGACAGATGTCTGACTGAGACTTCAGACGTCTTAAAAGTCTAAAAGTGTGACGGGTCGTTACAGGTTTGTAGCTTATGCTTGGGTGTACACAAATCTTTTAGAAATCTCGCGTACGCCGGTACGTGGTGGATTGCATCCATCAATGGGATGTTTATCTGGACTTGCTCAAAGAGCTTGACCAGATCTTCCTCAAGTGCCAAGAGTTTGGGTTTCCTCTTTCCTTTGGTTAAGGCCTTAGGAAATGGAACCTCTGTAGGTTCCTCTAAGATTGGTTCAGGTTATGGATCTGGGATAGGGGTGTCCTGGATAACCAACCTAGGGTTAGGCTCTGAACTACCAGGCTTAGGGTGGCTTGGATAAGGCGGATCCTGAGTTATCTTTCCACTATGGGTGGTAACAGAATTTAATCCTGCCTAATTTTGGTTTGGAGTAGGTAAAAGTGGTGGTTGCTGCTGGTATCTCGCATATGATGTCGAAGCCTCCATCCCGTCCGGTGATAGAGTAGAAGGGGCCTGATAGATAAAGTGAGCTTGGCCCTTATTTGGGTTCATAATGCACCTTTGGTTCGGCACGTTATTTGGATTCGGCAGAGGTTGTGAAGGAAGTGCACCAGGCTGGTGAGAATTCGCCATCTATGCGAGCTGATTATGGACCTCTGTGATCTCGTTCTTGTGCTGTTTCTACATAGCCGCATTTGTCTTTTGAATGTCATCTAGGGTTTGAAGGATTAGAGACATTTGATCTTTCCGTGTTTGCCTGGATTGGTAATTTGGATTGGGCTTAGGTTGAACAGGCTGATATGGGTGTGGAGCTTGTGGTCGGGGTTAGAATTGAGATCTTGGATTTTGACTATTCTTAAACCATGCAAAATTGTGATGATTACGCCACCCAGGGTTATGAGTGTTTGAGAATGGATCATTCTGGATGGCATTGAGGTATTCGCATGTCTGAGGAACCCTAGAAAAATCAGAATACGAGGGTTCAGAGTTCCTTCAACTAGAGCAGGAATTTTGAAGTGTCCTCTAAAACCAGGATCAGACGGGATGGATATGAGTCCATCCCTTCGGAAGAGTCGTGATAGATGTTATGCACAGCCTCCCTACTAGAGGGTGATTTGCAAATTAGTTTTGCTGTGCTGAGGTGGCTCTCTGCAAGTGTCGAGTTAATTCATCCACCTTTTTCTAAATAATCAAGACCTTCTCCAAGCAACTGACCACTAGTTCCAGATCGATGGGTGCGGATAGGCCTTGGGTCTCGTGTGCCCCCCGGGTGTTCATCAATGCACGGGCAGTCGTCCTGTTGAACATGCCCATGGATTCATTATTGATAGAGTTCTTGCACATATTCTCTAGGATCTCCTATACGGTGTCCTCATGTTGACCCATGATGTTGCCACCATAGGTCGCATTGACGAATAATCTGATATCTTCATGGAGTCTCTGGTAAAAAGATTGGACTTGTTCCCCATTTAGGAACTCCGTGATGGGGGCATTTTCACATGAGATCTAGAAAGCGATCTCATGCCTCATGAAGTGGTTCTCCTGTATTTTGAGTAAAGTACGTGATCTAGTGCCTCAAAGCATTTGTCCAACCAGCGGGAAAAAGCTTCTTTAGAAATTCGGATTGAAGTTCAGCACATGTGTTGATTGGATAAGTTAGGGTTTGGTACCAGTGGGCAACTTTGTCCATGAGGAAGAAGGAAAACATCTTCATGAGCAAGATGTCACGATCTTGAGCAGTTGCCCCAAAGGTCTAGGCCAGATGCTTGAGTTGTTTGATATGTTAGAAGGGATCTTCGGAGTTCAGCCCATGAAATTTAGGGATAACATGAGTCATGTTGGGCTTGAGTTCAATATCAGGTCCTTCAGCAGGAATTTGAACTCTTGGTTCTATTGCTACCAGAGTGGGATTGTAATGATCTCGCATTATAGGACGTTGCGGTGGGTTCATGAATGCTTGGAAAAGATCGTTGAGGCGTTGAAGTTGATTTTTGAGATCTTCTCCTGCTTGGTGTTCAATGGCTATGGATGATGGAGATCTAGGCTCAGATAATTAGAAAAGATATTGATCTGGTTGGGAGGTAGGACAAGCAAGTGAGTTGAGGCTTGACCTCAATGAGAATGAATAGCTAATGGAGGCCTCAAGGGTGGTTTTAAAGACCTCCTCCCAAACATGCACTATGGAACTAGATGAGAGACAGAATATGTGATGAATCCAATCGAGGCACTCAAAAACTTTTGGATGACTAAGGAGGTTTGAAGCGGATGATACCTCTTGATTAGAAAGTCGTCCACCCGAGAAATACTTAGGCAGCCAGGAAGGGGGAGTCTCACAAAGACCCCTATACAGTAGAGCGTCCCACCGGTTGCAGGGTTTCCCCCACCCGACCTTCTTTGCCATCGTGGATCCAAGTAGACTAGAATGAATAACTTGACCTCTTAAATCTACCAAATTTTAAACCTGAATTAAGGTGCTTAGATTTTCACTTCAATTTTAGAGTTGATTGTGATTTGTGACTTAATTTGAAGGTTGGTTGACTCACAAGGTGGATCAACTTCACCTAACCTGCCCTAAGGTTGAGGATGAGTTGGGTAATGAGCCTGAGTGGTTTGTAAGCAGGTTATTAAGTCCAAACTTTTAAGGATTCAAGTGCATGATAGAGCCTTCTTTTAGGGTTTTCTTTATTAAGTCAATTTAAGCAAGGGTTTGGGTGACACATAATGCGGGAAAATCAATTCTCTTTATTTCAGGAAAGTGTGTTTTCTCAACGCTATGATGAAAACCCTACTTTGGTTCCTTTCCAAATGTGGCACCTATGACTTAATCAAGAAGGTGAACAACCCTAGGTACCTTAGATCCTTAGTAGGTGCATAAATCTGGAAGGGGATCTCTAGAAAATCAGATCAGGAAACTTGGGTGATTAATTCTATTAAAATAATGTAGGTTTGATCTTAATTGATTTCCTTTTCAATTCCTTCCAGAAATAGGGGATTTAAGAAGCTGGAAATGAGAGTACCTGCCCTTGGAGTGGTTGTTATGTGGATGATCTTTGTGTACCTCGCACAATTATAGAAAAACAAATAAAGTATCAGATTAGAAGTTGTAATCAGTGAAATCAAATTGCAAATCCTAAATGAATCTCTTTTTCAAAATTCTTTAACTGTAGTGGTCCAAACAAGACAAAAAACACAATTGTTACGACCCGATTCCCAAATACTTACAGGACCCGAGACCAGCTTGACTTGACTAATTCCAAGACTCAGTCGTCCAACAAGAAATAACTGAAAATCAGGAAAATAAACCACATTCACTATACAAGGTAACTAACAGTAAAAGTGTACAAGCAGTAAAGGAAGTAAAAGTTACTAAACAGTACATATCACAACCACAGCAGGAAAGTAGAACAAAAGTACAGAACATGAACAGTAAACAAAGTCTGAACTCACTAACAAAAATAAAGTACAACAAGAGTAAGAACTACTGCTGGACTCGACTGGATCTAGCACCTTCTGTAGCCGGTGACTCGGGCTGCTCAACTCCTGGACTTGTAAAGGGTTATGAGAAAAATGGAGTTAGCGAATGCTGAGTAGAGTGGTAATCAAACTATCTAAAGCAGTAAAAGTTAATAGGTACATTTATCTTTTCCAATTATTTTAATTTACAAGTAATTCCTTTTCACTCATTGGTTTACTTTCAGATTTCTTTTTTGATCTCGAATGTTTCTTGTGAGAACGATTTTGATTGCAGTCTTTTCTGAAGAGTAGAAGGTACACGTGGTGCTCTCTTGGTCGGGAGAGTCCCCTATCGTAATCCTACACACAGTCAACCACCCCGAAGTCACAGATAGACGTAGCGGTGACTACGGCACGCGCGATAAGCGCATGGGTAGCTACCTCGCACTGGTACGCGGTCAGTCGTTTTCACTAGCGGGTACGTCTAAAGTACAGCATGGAATAGTATTGGGCCTAGCCCTCTCAGCAACAGGGGTCTAGCCCTTCAGAACCAAAGAGGGGTCTTGTCCCTCCATAGTTCGCGCACCTTCGTTTGACTATCCCGGTTTGCCCAGTGGGCCTAACAAGTCGGTGTAGGGTGGCTAGCTGAACCCCAGGTCCCGTGGGGTGGTTAGCTCCCCCTTACACTAGTAGCTCTCCCGGGTACAGTGTACGCGAGGGACAACAGAAGTCGGTGTAGAGTGGCCAATCCTAACCTCGGGTCCCAACCCAAGGGCGGCTAGCTTCGCTCTACATTAAACAGGGGACAGTCACTCTCTTTGGTATCACGTACTCAATGGCCAGCATAGTTCCCACTCTCATTTCCAGATCTTTCCCTTCATCCACAGGAGCTCTACTCCTAATTCCCTATAGGGTTCATGCTCATGTTCACCATATTATTCCATACCAGGTTTCATCATTCACAATTTCCATTCCCGTATTATGCAGCTCGTATTTCCACACATTAACATATGGAATAAGTGATATTACAAGCAATTGTTTAATTATTTCAGGCATCTCAAGTTCCAACAGGCAGCTCGTATTTATTAACATGCAATTGTTTGCAATTCAGCTCATTCATTTATGACTGCAATCTTATACACACAATAGTGCAACTATTTCTCGTCCTATGATTCATGCCACATCCTAGGTTTCTACTTTTATAATTTTCATAGTTGCATTCGTGTTTTATAAATAAAATAGGGGAAACCACTCTACTAAACAATTTGGGAGTACTAGGGGTCGAACGACAGACTCGCCTGCCTCTGCAAGCCCTAGACATGCAACAGATCGGAGTCCTATACCATGGAACACATTACAACGGAACGTTCAGAACAGTATATAAAGATCTCTAACATGTAGAGGAACTCACAAGGAAACCACAGATATCTCGTTTGCATGAGATGGACCTCGATCGGACTCTAAACGGGTCAAAAACAAGTCTGCAGACTCAAATCAGATGTCTGGAACCAAGTCCAGACGTCTTAGAAGTTATCAGAGTCTCACCTCAAATCCCTACGTCGACCTCAAACATCCAGGGCTCCTACTTGACCGTCTGGACTTAGCTCCAAATATTCAACCTGTCATCCAGTCGTCTGGGAGTGCCTCTGGTCGTCTAGTAAGCTTTCCAGATGTTTGAAACGTGTTGGGGGACGTGCTGTACGCCTTCCCAAAGCTACTCCTGCGCACGACAGAGCAGCAAATCTCCTTTTTAGCCAAATAAATTGGCTTTGCGGTGCAGCCTGCATGGCCGTAACCGCAAGGACGTACCTGCGCGAAACCTCGCTTTCAGATGTCCGATGTCACCAGACGTCCAACCCGTCGTCTGGAAGGCACTTCGGATGTTTGATATTGGAAAAATTCCAGTATTAGAGCGAGCTCCGGCTCCTCTCGCCGCGCTCCACCGCGGCTCCTCCCTCTCGGTTGCAGCTCCGGCTGCTGCAGGAAGTCGGGGACGGCTGCCCGACGCACTCCTCCCATACGCGTCGCGACGGCCGTGCGCACTTTGGCGAGCCTCTCCGAGCTCGCGAGCTCAACCTCCTCTTCATGCCGCTCCTCCTTGCTCTAGCTCCCTCTCTCTCGCTTGTCTCTCTCACGGCAGTGGAGAGGAAGGAAGGTGGTGGTGGAGTGGAGAACAGGAAGGGGGAGAGGGCTCTTATATAGGGAGTGGGTTAGGGTTCGGTGAGGGGGAAGGAGAAAAAGAAGAGAGAGAAGGAAAGTTGTCTGCACGCAGCCAGCGCGCAGAACTGAACTCGCGTGCAGATTTTTCAATTTCCTAATGTCTGAGAAGGGGTCCAGGACGTCTGACTGATAGTCCAGATGTTTTAAAAGACTCCAACAGAACGGGTCTTTACAACAACCACCTGATAGCAAATCAAACAAGGAATCAAAAAATATTCTTTTTTGAGATTTTGTAAAATTATTTGCTATTTTTTTGGAATTTTTCTTTTTACTAGTGTCAAGAGTCAGAAATGATAGATTTGGAGAATTGATTATGCAGAAATCTCAAATGATCTAAAAAATTTTGAGAATTTTATATGTTGTAGATAATTTTTTAATGTTTCCAGCAATATAAATTTTGCCCAAGCCTGATGAGTGAAAAAATTTATAAAATTCACAAATAGTAATAAAATAAGGTCTAACCCACTTTCAATCCATGAAGTTTTAAATTTTTTCTATTCAATGAAATTTCTTGAAAATTAGACTCAAGGTTTCTGACTTAAAGGGGTTTCTCTGGATGAAATTTGGTGATTTTAGGAAACTTCTAAGTGCCCAAACCTGATTTTTGAAAATCAAGATAGAAGATTGGATTTTCAAAAATCAAGACACCAATAAGGGGAGGGTGGTGGAAACGTGAAGCAAACAAGCAACGAAATGAATTTTAAGGTACCACCACTCTCAATTTTTCTTGTTTTTTTATTTATTTGATAATTTGAAGAATTTTTAAGAGATTTTCTCCTTGTTTTTGATGAGAAAAGGCATGGGGTACCAACCTGAAGTACACAGGAAGAAAAGAAACTTGAAGCTTCCCTTCTGCTCCAAGTACTCCAAATCCAGCTCCCGCTCCTGATTCGCACCTGAAATCAAAAGAAACAAAATTTTGTGAAGATCAAGAATGCAAGAGACAGATCAAAATATGACTAAGTCGTGCCTCACCGGCAACTGCACCAGAAAGTGATCGGGTTTTTACGCAATTTGTAATTGTGAGTTTTACAAGTCGTAACACACAAAAATTGATTCGCCTTTAAAATTTGTAACCTTGATAGTGGAAGTATTTAAGATCGTTCAAGGAGGCAACTTATTAATCACATGAGTGGTTCGCTCTCTCGCCTCTCAAATCCGCACTTTCTTTTTGTGATTTTGATTTTTTTGTTGTTTTTGTGGTTTTTAGAAACAATCGGGTTTGAGATATGCGAAGAAGAAATTATGCTGCACCTAACCCTAGGTGACAAGAATGAAGTCCTCTTTTCTAAGCTCACCCTAGGCAAGTGCTCCTAGGGTAATTAGAAGAGGAGAGTGTGTGCATTACGACTATAAGAACAACATGGAAAACACACTAACTACAACATGAAAATTGGAAGGTGAAATAATGTGTTACTAGTAGAGTCAAATACAAGTAGATAAATGCTTCTAAAAGAGAAAGAGAAACTAAATTAGCTAATACAAGATAAAAAAAGATAGAAGAAGATGAATCCCTTGTAGAAGTTCAGGAGAGCCCTTGCTCCAAGTGCAGTCGCCCTACACTTGAAAAGAATTCTTCCTTAGCTTCTTCTTGTAGTTGTCCTCCTCCAGGCAGTCTCTCCTTAAGGTGGGCATTAACCACCTCAAGTCTCCTCCTCTTGCCTAGCTGTCCTTGTAGCGTGAAGACCTCCTCTCCTTGGCGTGGGTAAGGGAAAAGAGGGAGAGGAAGAAGGCACCAAGGGGGTGGGTAGGTTGCCCCCTTGATCTTCTTCCCTCCTTCCTTGGCATGGAGATGGGGTGGAAGAATGGTGAACCTAACTAAGGGAGAAGACGGAGAGAAGATCAAGGGGGCCCTCACCTCTGCCGACCACCTCGATGTCGTCCGGCCACGACCGACCTCCATCCACTAAATCAAGACCACCAACGCACTCCACACACTCCGACGACACTTTTTGACCTTTTAAGTGGGGCCTTGAGCCTGTGTTTTGCATTATAGGTGCTCTCCGACGAGGCTTCCTTCTCATCGTGGTGATTCTATCCCTATCAAATTGAAAATTACAGAAGTTAGGAGGATAACAATATCAAATAATAAATAATCTTATTCGTATCAACAGTAATCAAGATAAGTAGATATTCAACACATCTACGGATATCCTATCTAGAATCAGATCAAAACAACTTCCCTCAATCAAAAGAATGTTACCAATCTTAATCTTGAAAGATCAAGAATGAAACAACTTATCATGCAGAATTTTGTTTATATTCTTAAGTCAAAATAAGGCCAATTTTTTCTCAACTCAAAATTCCTCCCAAATGTTGCCTAAGCAGATATTCCTCTAAACTTTTCATTAGAAATATCTCTTTGTCTAATTAGTCAAAATCTCTTTCAGGTTGCTTATGCAAGAATCTCCATTAGAATCACTTTTGCCAGAACCTCATTGTAACGACCCGGTTCCCGAGTCCCTACGAGACACGAGAATCGGACCGACTCAACTAATCCCAAGACCTAATCGTCCAACGAGGAAGTAATCAAAAGAGCAGTAAAATAAACCACATTCAGCATGAATATAACTAACAGTAAGAAAGTACAGCAGTAAGGAAATAAACTACTACAGTATATACCACAACAGTAGAACAGCATTTATCATATAACATGAACTGCAGGTAAAAAAAAGTACAGCGGAAACAAAAACTACTCACTATAACGGAAACAAAGAGGTACAAAAGACAGTGGTAACTCTACTGGACCCTACTCGGCCCAGCGTCCTCTGCAGCCGCTAGCCCAGGCTGCTCAACACCTGATCCTGAAAAAGGTAACGAGTGTAACACGTCAGCAAAACGATGAGTAGAGTGGCAGCTAAACTAAAGGCAACAGTAGAGTGTACAGTAGCTGTTATGTTATATTACTTTCTTTATTCACATCTTTCAATTGTCTCGCTATTTCATTTATTCCCCAGATCTTTTTCTTGATCTCGAATGTTCCTCGTGGGAACGATCTTGATTGCAGTCTTTCCCAAAAAGTAGAAGTAGCACGTGGTACTCTCCTGGCCGGGAGAGTCCCCCGTGGTGATCCTACTCTCAGTCAACCACCCCAAGGTCACTGACAGACGTAACGGTGACTACGGCACGCGCGATAAACGCACAGGTAGCTAACCTGTACTGGCACGCGGTCAGTCGTTTTCGTTAACGGGTGCGCCCAAAGCACAGCACGGAACCAGTCCAGGGCAGAGCCCTCTCAGTAACAGGGGTCCAACCCCTCCACAGTAACCAAACTGGGACCTTGCCCCTCCACAGTCCGCGCACCCTTGCTTGGCTACCCTGGTTTGCCCCAGCGGGCCTAACAATTCGGTGTGGGAGGCTAGCAGAACCCCGGGGCCCGTGGGGTAGTTAGTACCTCCCTACACTAGTAGCTCTCCTCGGTACTACGTACGCGAGGGTCAGCAAGTCGATACAGAGTGGCCAGTCTTAACCTCGGGTCCCTGGGGCGGCTGGCTCCGTTCTGCACTAAACAGGGGGGACAGTCGCTCTCCTTGGTACTCCGTACTCAAGGGCCAGCTCACTTCCCTAATACTATTCCATTCACTTTCCAGGAGTTCTACTCCTTCCCCGTAGGGTTCCATCCTTTTTACTTAAACATCCAGGTTTCACTTTCCAGTTTCACACTCTTACAATCCCTGTTCTCAACCACGTTATTTATTCACAACAGGCGGCTGTTAATTCAAATTACAGGCAGCTTTATATCTCTTTCCATTTTCCAAGACTGCAGTATTATACATTGCACTAGTTTTTCCCATCTTAGGATTTATGCCATATCCTAGGATCTATCATACAATCCAGTTTTCCAGCCCTAAGATTCATGCAACACCTAGGAGCTATCATATATTTCTCATTCCTAAATTCATGCAACGTCCTAGGTTATAGTTATGGTTACATACTTTAACAGATTTTATTAATAACTTAAAACCACTCTACCACGTACAACGGGAGTAATGGGGGCGTGATCGGGAATCCCGCGTGCCTCCGCGACTCCCAAGACTGCAACTGAAGGAGGTCCTATCACAAGGATCAAACACAAGGAGTGTCTCAAAACAGTGTATAGCTACTGTAGACGGGTAGAGGGATTAATTATGAAAATAACGAAACTCGAATCGCGGAAAACGGAACCCGAACGGGCCCTAAACGGGTCGAAAACGACGACACTGTGTAAAATCTGACGTCTGGAACTTCTTCCAGACGTCTTAAAAAGTGGATCAGAGAATTACCTGCTCAGCGAGGTTTCTTAGACGTCCAGAAGTCTGCGGGGACGTCTGGCCTAGTTCCCAGACGTCCGGTGGTCACCCAGGACGTCTGGAGGTTGCTCCCGCCGTCTGGTACTACAGCCAGACGTCCGATTCGCAAAGGATGGCGAATCACCGAGCCTGCGCACACCCAACTCCCTCCCTCAGTACGGTCAGTCGACAGGAAGGAAGAGGAAGACGGAAAACTCACCTTTCAGACGTCTGGATGATCTTCCAGACGTCGCCCTCGCCGTCTGGCTATCAACCCAGACGTCTGATTCTGGAGATTTTTCCAGAATCAGGGCGCCGCTCGGCCTCCGCTCGCGACGCCTACTGCTTAGACCGCAGCAGTCCCTCCCGCGTCGTTCTGCGCACCCTGCGCCCTCCGTCGGCCGACCCTAGCAGACCCGGCGAGCTCGCCTGCACGGTAGAGCGCCGCTCTCGCATGCAGCACCTCCTCCGTGCTCACTGCGGCTGCCGCTGCCGCCCTCGCGCTCACTCTCGCGCTCTGGCTGAAGGAGAAGAGGAAGGAGATAGTGGTGACGGAGTGAGGGGAGGCGTGCCCTTTTAAGGCCGCGCGAAGAGAGAGAAGGATTCGCGGCAGGGGAATCTGCAGCCGCAGGAGGAAGGAAAGGCGAATATGCGGTCTGCGCACTCAGGCGCGCAGACGACTCGCGCGTGTCGAAAATAACTGATTTCTAGACATCTGGAAACGATCCCAGACGTTTGGTTAGACGTCTGGTCCGACGTCTGGGCCACCTCCCAGACGTCTTAAAAGACGTCTGGGGCACGCGTTCATTACAATATAACAAACTCAAAGGAAGTTTCGTCCCCGAAACTTGCGCCAACTAGGGTGCAGGAAAAGACGTCCAAATAACCATAACAAACTCAAAGAGGACCGAAGCGGTCCAAAAAGACGTACCCGTGAAAGGCTCCGGGTACCGCTCTCGCATTGCCGCCTCGGGCTCCTAGGTAGCCTCCTCGTACCGCTGGCTCCTCCACAAAACCTTTACCAGGGGTACTTGCTTTCATGTCAAACTGCGGACGGCTCGGTCTAGAATCTGCACTGGCCGCTCGGGGTAGGTCAGGTTGTCGCTCACCTCGACGCTCTCGTGACTCAGTACGTGACTGGCATCGGCTACGTACTTCCTGAGGTTGGACCCGTGGAATACGTCGTGCACACCAGAAAGCTGCGGGGGAAGGGCAAGTCTGTAAGCAACGGGTCCAACCCGCTCCAGGACTTCAAAGGGCCCCACGAACCTCGGTGCGAGCTTCCCTCTCACCCCAAACCGCTGTAAGCCCTTCATGGGCGAAACACGAAGGAAGACGTGGTCCCCAACCTCAAACTGCACCTCTCTGCGTCTCCGATTCGCGTAGCTCTTCTGTCTGCTCTTGACAGTGCGGAGTCGTCTATGGATCTGCTCGATTACCTCCTGACTCTGCCAGATCAACCTGGGGCCAACCTCCCACTTGGTCCCCACCTCAACCCAACTGAAGGGTGTCGTACACTTCCGTCCGTACAGAGCCTCGTAGGGAGCCATGCCGATGCTCGAGTGATAACTGTTGTTGTATACAAACTCTGCCAGGGGCAGGTGCTCCTCCCAAGAGCCCCTCCAGTCCAGTACACCGGCACGCAAAAGGTCCTCAAGTGTCTGTATCGTGCGCTCAGACTGTCCGTCCGTCTGGGGGTGGTAAGCCGTGCTAAACCTCAACCGCGTCCCCAGGGCCTGCTGAAACTTAGCCCAAAACTGGGACGTAAAGCGGGTATCCCGGTCGAATACGATCTCCCGCGGAACTCCGTGTAGTCGTACCACGTCGTGGATATACCTCTCTGCCAACTGTGCTGGTCCCAAAGTGACTCGGATCGGCAAGAATCGCGCCGTCTTCGTCAGTCTATCCACTATTACCCAGACTGCGTCGTGTCCCCGCTGGGTAACAGGTAAACCCACCACCAAGTCCATGGTGATGCTCTCCCACTTCCACTCTGGCACTGGAAGCGGCTGAAGCGGCCCTGCAGGCCTCTGATGCTCGGCTTTCACCTGCTGGCACACTAAGCACTGTTGCACAAACTCACCCACATCCCGCTTCATCCCTCTCCACCAAAACTCGCGTTTCAAGTCGTGGTACATTTTCGTGTTCCCGGGATGTATGGTGAATCTGGAACCGTGTGCCTCAGTCAAGAGCTCTCTCAACAGCTCCTTGTCTCTGGGAACGCACAACCGTCCCCTCAAACGTAGCACCTGGTCTGTGAAAGAGAAGTCACCTGGATCTCCTGACAGTACTCTGTCGCGCAAAGACTGCAAGTACGGATCGGTCATTTGTCCTGTGATGATGCGGTCCACCAGCTCTGGCCTAGTCTGCCGTGTCACCGTCACTGCTCCACAGTACCCTCGTAACTCTAGAGGTCGCCAACTGCCCACCTCCTCCAAAAGGCTCCAACTCTGTAACTGTAGACTGGCCAAGCGTGCGGGCGCCTTACGGCTCAAGGCGTCAGCCACTACATTGGCCTTTCCCGGGTGGTAGGAGATGCTGCAGTCGTAGTCCTTCAGGAGCTCCAACCAACGTCTCTGTCTCATGTTGAGCTCCTTCTGGTCAAAAAGGTATCTGAGGCTCTTGTGATCTGTAGTAGCCAGCTAGTCCCAGGAAACTGCGGATCTCAGTGACTGAACGCGGTCTCTCCCACCTGAGCTTTGCCTCGACCTTGGTTGGGTCCACCGTCAGGTCGTCTCCAGAGATCACATGACCTAAGAAGGTCACCTCCCTCAACCAGAACTCGCACTTGTTGTATTTGGCGTACAGCCTGCGTCGCCTCAGAGTGTCCAAAATCATCCGCAAGTGCTGTCCGTGCTGCGTCCGATCTCTAGAAAAGATGAGTACATCATCTATGAAAACCACCACGAACTGGTCCACGTACGGTCTAAACACCCGGTTCATCAGGTCCATGAAAGCAGCGGGGGCATTGGTCAGCCCAAACGGCATGACCAAAAACTCGTAGTGTCCGTACCGGGTGCGGAAAGCTGTCTTGGAGACGTCGGTCTCCCTGATCCTCAACTGGTTTTATCCAGACCTCAAGTCTATCTTGAAAAACACCGTGGCACCCCGCAACTGGTCAAACAAATCGTCGATCCTCGGCAGCGGATATCTGTTCTTGATGGTGACCCTGTTCAGCTGTCGGTAGTCCACACAAAGACGTAGGGTCCCATCCTTCTTCACAAACAGTACCGGGGCTCTCCAGGGAGACGCACTAGGCCTCACGAAACCTTTCTCCAGAAGGTCCTGCAACTGAGACTTGAGCTCTCGCAGCTCAAGCGGTGCCATCCTGCATGGCGCGGTGGAGATGGGGTTGGTCCCTGGTACTAGTGAGATCTCAAACTCGATCTCATGCTCGGGCGGTAGTCCTGGTAACTCGTCTGGAAACACGTCAGGGTACTCTCTGACCACCGGGATGCTCTGGAAGTCTGCCACAGGGCTGGGCTCTGCCACCACACAAGCTAGGAAGCCCTCACACCCCTGGCTCAAAAGTCTCGTCGCCCGAAGTGCCGAAATGCACCTAAAACCTCCGTCCACTGGCTGTCCGTGAAACTTGAAAGAAGGCAACTCCGGAATGGAGAAGACAGTCTTCCTCTCAAAACAGTCCACCAAGGCGTGGTAAGCGGACAGCCAATCCATCCCCAGAATCATTCCCAAGTCCTCCATCTGGATCATAATCAGGTCAGCTGGCAGGCTATGTCATCCGACGTTGACCTCGTAATCCGTGTACACCTCCTCAGCTACAAACAGCTGACCATTCGGACCTCTGATTACGAACGGATTCTCTAACAGTGTATAATCCTGGTCCAAACTAACTGCGAAACTGGCTGCGACAAACGAGTGTGTAGCGCCGGAATCGAAAAGTCTAAACGAGTCTGCCAGAAACTGAAACCATACCTGCTACCACCGATCCTGAAGCTCTGGCGTCCCTGTGTGTTAGGGCGTTGATACGCCCCTCAGCTCTAGGTGCGGACGAAGCAGCCACACTCTGCGTCGGACGGGTAGGTGCTGGCCGGTACCCTCCTCGCGACTGCTGTCCTCCTCCTCGCGCTTGGGAACCGCGGCCTCCTGCGCGCCCTCCAGTGCTCTGCGCGGGGAGTATCTGCTGACCTCCTGCCCTAGATGGGCAGTCCCTCCTGACGTGGTCCGGCTGGCCACACTGGTAGCAGAGGGGAACCCGACTTCCGCCCACAGTGGGTCCCTGCTGTCGACTAGGCGGGGGTCCGGTGCTGGCGACTGGCCCCTGTCGAGGGCCCCCAAAGGCCACTGATGGCCCTGCAAAACGTGACGACTCTCCTGCGGGCGCCACGTGTCTCCTTTGAGTTCTCCTAACACGCCTGGTGTGGCGGCGGAAATCTCGTTCCACCACTAACTCCCCTGTTGTACACTCGGAAGGGGGAGGGGGTGGCGACGTGGGTGGAAACTGAAATTCTTCTTGAACCACCTCTCGAATCAGTTGGACGAGGTCCGGAGACGGTATGCTCAGGAGAAGAGGAGGGGTAGTATGTACTCCAAGCCCGACACATCTGTCCCTCGGGCCCCGACTTTGGTCGCGCCCGCGACCCACCCTCCTAGTTCCACGACGAGGCATCTCCTACCATGGAGACACGAAACAAAACGAAACACGTCAATACGGAACGATATCTAACGAAAGACGTCTAAGAACTCATGTCAAAAGATAAGTTGTGGTGGCTACTCTAGTTATAGACATGTCAATTGGTTATTTTCCAGTCAGTTGATTCACTTCTTGGGACGACCTTGCTCTGATACCATCTTGTAACGACCCAGTTCCCGAGCCCCTACGAGACACGAGAACCGGATCGACTCAACTAATTCCAAGACCTAGTCGTCCAACGAGAAAGTAACCAAAAGAGTAGTAAAATAAATCACATTCATCATGAATATAACTAACAGTAAGAAAATACAGCAGTAAGGAAAGAAACTACTACAGTATATACCACCACAACAGTAGAACAACATTTATCATATAACATGAACTGCAGGTAAAGAAAAGTACAGCGGAAACAAGAACTACTCATTATAACGGAAACAAAGAGGTACAAAAGACAGTGGTAACTCTACTGGACCCTACTCAGCCCAGCGTCCTCTGCAGCCGCTGGCCCTGGCTGCTCAACACCTGGTCCTGAAAAAGGTAACGAGTGTAACACGTCAGCAAAACGCTGAGTAGAGTGGCAGCTAAACTAAAGGCAACAGTAGAGTGTACAGTAGCTGTTATGTTATATTACTTTCTTTATTCACATCTTTCAATTGTCTCGCTATTTCATTTATTCCCCAGATCTTTTTCTTGATCTCGAATGTTCCTCGTGGGAACGATCTTGATTGCAGTCTTTTCCAAAAAGTAGAAGTAGCACGTGGTGCTCTCCTGGTTGGGAGAGTCCCCCGTGGTGATCCTACCCTCAGTCAACCACCCCAAGGTCACTGACAGACGTAACGGTGACTACGGCACGCACGATGAACGCACAGGTAGCTAACCCGTACTGGCACGCGGTCAGTCGTTTCCATTAACGGGTGCACCCAGAGCACAGCACGGAACCAGTCCAGGGCAGAGCCCTCTCAGTAACAGGGGTCCAACCCCTCCACAGTAACCAAATCGGGGCCTTGCCCCTCCACAGTCCGCGCACCCTCGCCTGGCTACCCTGGTTTGCCCCAGCGGGCCTAACAAGTCGGTGTGGGAGGCTAGCAGAACCTCGGGGCCCGTGGGGTAGCTAGTACCTCCCTACACTAGTAGCTCTCCTCGGTACTACGTACGCGAGGGCCAGCAAGTCGGTACAGAGTGACCAGTCTTAACCCCGGGTCCCTGGGGCGGCTGGCTCCGCTCTGCACTAAACAGGGGGGACAGTCGCTCTCCTTGGTACTCCGTACTCAAGGGCCAGCTCACTTCCCCAATACTATTCCATTCACTTTCCAGGAGTTCTACTCCTTCCCCGTAGGGTTCCATCCTTTTTACTCAAACATCTAGGTTTCACTTTCCAGTTTCACACTCTTACAATCCCTGTTCTTAACCACGTTATTTATTCACAACAGGCGACTGTTAATTCAAATTACAGGCAGCTTTATATCTCTTTCCATTTTCCAAGACTGCAGTATTATACATTCCATTAGTTTTTCCCATCTTAGGATTCATGCCATATCCTAGGATCTATCATACAATCCAGTTTTCCAGCCCTAGGATTCATGCAACACCTAGGAGCTATCATATATTTCTCATTCCTAAGATTCATGCAACGTCCTAGGTTCTAGTTATGGTTCCATACTTTAACAGATTTTATTAATAACTTAAAATCACTCTACCAGGTACAACGGGAGTAATGGGGGCGTGATCGGGAATCCTGCGTGCCTCCGCGACTCCCAAAACTGCAACTGAAGGAGGTCCTATCACAAGGATCAAACACAAGGAGTGTCTCAAAACAGTGTACAGCTACTGTAGACGGGTAGAGGGATTAATTATGAAAAGAACGCAACTCGAATCGCGGAAAATGGAACCCGAGCGGGCCCTAAACGGGTCGAAAACGACGACACTGTGTAAAATCAGATTTCTGGAACTTCTTCCAGACGTCTTAAAAAGTGGATCAGAGAGTTACCTGTTCAGCGAGGTTTCTCAGACGTCCAGAAGTCTGCGGGGACGTCTGGCCTAGTTCGCAGACGTCCGGTGGTCACGCAGGACGTCTGGAGGTCGCTCCCGCCGTCTGGTACTACAGCCAGACGTCCGATTCGCAAAGGATGGCGAATCACCGAGCCTGCGCACACCCAACTCCCTCCCTCAGTACGGTCAGTCGACAGGAAGGATGAGGAAGACGGAAAACTCACCTTTCAGACGTCTGGATGATCTTCCAGACGTCGCCCTCGCCATCTGGCTATCAACCCAAACGTCTGATTTTGGAGATTTTTCCAGAATCAGGGCGCTGCTCCGCCTCCGCTCGCGACGCCGCCTGCGTCGCACCTCGCGCGCCTGCTGCTCAGACCGCAGCAGTCCCTCCCGCGCCGTTCCGTGCCCCCTACGCCCTCCACCGGCCGGCCCTAGCAGCCCCGGTGAGCTTGCCCGCACGGCAGAGCGCCGCTCTCGCATGCAGCACCTCCTCCGCGCTCACTACGGTCGTCGCTGCCGCCCTCGCGCTCACTCTCGCGCTCTGGCTGAAGGAGAAGAGGAAGGAGATGGTGGTGACGGAGTGAGGGGAGGCGTGCCCTTTTAAGGCCGCGCGAAGAGGAGAGAGAAGGATTCGCGGTAGGGGAATCTGCAGCCGCAGGAGGAAGGAAAGGCGAATATGCGGTCTGCGCGTTCAGGCACGCAGACGATTCGCGCGTGTCGAAAATAATTGATTTCCAGACGTCTGGAAACGATCCCAGTCGTCTGGTCAGACGTCTGAATGTGATCACAGACGTCTGGTCCGACGTCTGGGCCACCTCTCAGACGTCTTAAAAGACGTCTGGGGCACGCGTTCGTTACACTCATTCTATAGAATTACTTTTGTAATCTTCTTTAGAATCTCCTTTAAGAGGACCTCTATCTAGAATAATCATAAGACTACCCTCCAAATATTAAGGCCTTGTTTGGTTGGCAAAATAAAAGTTAATTCTGTGCCTAATTGCACGTTTTCCATCTCTAATTTTGGAATTGGACGATTTCAGAATTAGGGGTGTAATGCTGGAATTAGGCAATTCCACCCCCTCCGGTGGAATTATCTAATTCCGCCTGCTTCTTCTTTTCAATTAATTTTCTTCTTATTCCATTAACTTATTCCACGAAGTAAACACTCCAAGCGGAATAAAACTCCTTAATTCCTTTGACAAGATAACAAACCCAACCAAACACTCGGGTGGAATAAAATCCCTTAATTCCTCCATTCCTCTTACTTCTAATTTTGATTCATACTAATAATTTCCCTTACCAAACAACACTTAAAACTTCTCTCCACCAAAATACCAGAAGTATAGATCAAAACCAGAGAAAGAGAGAGATATGGAAAGAAAGCTAGACTTACATTATGGAGCTTTCTATTGCTTGACTTGTGCATTATGTGCCTCTCCTTCTTATTTTGTTGTTGGTGAACCTCTCCTCTTAAAATGACTATGGCTTTCACTTCTGACGGTTAAATATTATGGGTAAATCACTCCTTTCCCAATGCATAACATATGTATAGGATAACCTTAAATGGGTATCTTACAAAATCAATCTAAAGTCATAAAATATCTTCTCTAACAACTAAATTCCTCACTATTTGATTACTTGAACTTCTAATTGATTAAACATTGTTATTGACCGGTAGATATAACTTTAATCAATTGCTAATTGAAATAACACCAAATTTGGTTCCGACAGAAAAAATCTTCTAATGCTTTTCTTACTTGGCCGTAAATGTTATTAATTAATTAGACTCAACTCTAAGTAGTATAAATGATCTAATAGGTTAATCAAATCAATATTTTGTGGTTTACTGAACTCAATCAAGGAAGAACCCTTTAATTTCTTAAATTAATCATGAAACTAACCGGTTGTTCTCACCTTGAGTAGTGCTAAAAATCATATTTAACAAATGGAATAAGAGTTGCAAGGATTCTAATCCTTCTTGTGTCTCCAATTGTTTCAATTCATCAATTCTACATCTTGATCCAAATTTGCACATGTGATCTTATAGTTCTTTATCGCCATCTTCGTTAGCATCAAGAAGAAAACTTCCTATCAGGTTCTCACAACATCATATTAGCTTCTTATAGCTTCTTCTCAATCATAAGGAAGTAAATTAAACATGAGCTTCTTCATCAACTTTAATTTCTTGGTGTAGCTAGTCAACATTTCCAATTGTCAAGCTTTGGATCCTTCAATTAGACTCATTTACTCACTTGTCTTTTTTTTTGCAACATCTCAAACAAACATACATCTTATACATCCTTTTTAGTTGATTAATGATGTTTTGTTAACATAAAATATCAGCACAACTCTTCACAACATCAATATATATTCTTAATCACTCTTTAATATTCTCCTCACAGATATGTTTTCCTCAACATTCTCAATTATAACATTTTTACTAACATGCTTTTTTCTCAACATTCTCTCTTTTTGATATTGAGAATTGAATGTTGATTTTAATAATTACAATTTCCTAAAATATCTATGCTCATCTTGAACTTAATAATTTATTTTTAGGAATCAAACTTTTATCCTATTATTTCTCCCCTTTTTTTAGTAACAATCAAAAAAGCATTCTTTTCTCCTAGAAGTATATCTTTACTTCTTTGTGTCCCCCCTCAAATTATACATGAGGTATTCATGAATCCTAATTTCAATTGTGATACAAGTTAATTGATACGAAGATTTAACTTATGTGAGAACCTTCCTATTGTCATATGTTTGAAATCCTCCAAATTCCCAATCTCTTTTTGTAAAAGAGAATCTTTCTAGGTTCAATGGTTTTCTAACAATGTCTCCTAGTTGTAGGTTAGTTGAGATAAATTCTAATTTCTCCCTTGAGTATATTGTCTTTCAAGACGTGATGTCTAATAGCACTATTTTTATTTCTTAAGTGTTGTATTGATTCTTTGATAAGTAATTATAGTAAGTCTTCAAGAGTTCGCTTCATTCGTAATACTTGAGAGTATGTTAGAGCTGTTATATGCTTTTGTAGTTGATAAGGCAACACAATTTTGTGTTCAAGAACCATGATACAAGTGAATTTTTTAGAAATTGACATGATCTAGTTGTACCTTTTCATCAATCTTAGTCCCAACATAATGAGCATCACAATATGAAACCAATTCTAATTTGTTGTCTCTGGATAAAATAGTCCATAATCAAAAGTGTCAGTTAAATACTTAAATATCCTTTTCACTGCAATTAAGTGGGACATTCTAGGGTCTATTTGAAATCTTACACATAAACATGTGGCAAATATGATATTTGGTCTACTAGCAATCAAATATAGTAAAGATCTAGTCATCCCTATATTTTTTGATCAAGTTTCTTCTTATCTTCATATAAGTGTGTAGAAATTATAATATGTGTACTATTTCTTTTTGAACTATCCATTCCAAACTTCCTTAACATCTATTTAATACACTTAGTTGACTAATAAAAGATTGTGATCCATTTGATTTATGTGTAATCAAAAAAAAATTATTTTACTCACCTCATAATATTCAATTCAAATCCTTTTACATAGTCTAAGTAAAATACCTACACAAGCTTCTTTTCTTAATTCAAAAGCAATATCATCAATATATATTTGTATCACAAGTATATCTTCCAATTAATTTCTTAATAAAAAGAGTAGAGTTAACTTGTCCCATCCTAAAACCTATATCTACTAAAAATGTTTTAAGTCCGTCATACAAATCAGTTGATGCTTATTTTAATCCATATAGAGTTTTCTTCTATTTGTATTCATAGTCTAGATGTTTTGGATTTTCAAACCAAGGAGTTGTTTTATGTAAACTTCTTTTTTTATAGAGCTATTTAGAAACGCAAGTCTAAGGTCCATTTGAAATAGTTTAAAAATCTATAAGCAAGCTAGATCTAGAAGCATTCTTTTTTATTCTAATCTTTCTATGAGAGCAAAATTTTTAACAAAATCAATACTATTTTCTTGTTAATAACATTGCGCAACAAGTCTTTATTTTGTTTTTTACAATGTTTCCAGGAGTCATCCAACTTATTTTGGAGACCCATCTTGTACTAATAATGGTGTGATGTTTAGGTTTTAAAACCAAATCCCAAACCTCATTTCTTGTAAATTGGTTGAGTTCTTCTTACATAACCAAAGTTTGAGATTCATCATTGCAGGCTTCCTAAAAATATTTGGATTCAATTAGTGAGATATATGCATCATATACAAAGTTATTTTTAAGTGTTGTCCTTTTGATGCATCTCCTATTATTAGTTCTTATGGATCTTCATAAAATAGAATTATTTTGGCAGATCGTGCACAGTATTGTTTGATATGTCATTAATTAATGAAGGCTCTTCATCTTGATCATCTCCAACTCCTATTGAAGTTGATGTGAAAAATTCATTGAATGACATGTGTAGTACCTCCTCTACTACCAATATAGACATATTAAGTACCTTATAAGCCTTAGTTTTGTTTGACTAGCTAATAAACATCATTCTTTTTCTTTTGGCTTGAAATTTATCTAAATTACATTTGGTATTTAATATGACTTTGCATCCAAAGATTTTAGGTATTCTTCCATAACACAATTCATAAGGGTGTTTTCTCCAAAATAGATCGTATTAATACTATGTTAAGAACATGAAATGCAGTATTTAATGCTTCATACCAAAACTACTTTGGTAATCTAGATTAAATAAACATTATCTTAGCACATTCTTGTAGTGTTTCTTTTAATTACTTCATTTTGTTGTGCATCTCTTGGAAAGGAAGATTCATGATGTATTCTCTTCTATTTACAGAATTTTAAGAAAGGTTCATTCTCAAATTTTCTTTTGTAATTACTCCTTATTCTAACAATTGTTGACCATTTTCCATTTTGAATTCTTTTGCATAATTTTGAGAATTCATTCAAGGCCTTTTATCATTTGTTTTTAAAAGCAACATCCAAGTAAACCTTAAATGATCATTATTGAAGCGAAAATCATCATAGTTTAGGGAAATAAATCGTAGTATAGTAATGAAAATTGAATCGACATTTAAATTTATAAGTGCTCAAAAAATGTGAATTCTGAGGTTATTTGTAGGGAGCAAATATTGCAATTCAATCACCTAATCAAATGATATAACAATAAGTACAATATTCAATGAAAAACTCAATAAATATATTCAATATATGCCAAGAGTATCAGAGTTAATAGACAAAAAGAATAAAGAAAGAAATAACAAAATAAATGGTTTCTGAAACCACCAATATAACCCTCAACAGTTAGCTAATCTCTCAAGCTCAAATCACTGTCTCAAGGCCAACAACCTTAATTAATCGGTTAATGCACCCCAGACAAGGGTAATCAATCAATTCCATGGATGTCTCAATAGAGTTCAGATAACTTAGGTCACCAGCTCAAGGCCTTAAATATGCCTAAGGGTTAGGCACGATTCCCAAGAACAAAAACCCCCTTCCTCCCTTAGAAAACCTCCTCTCTCTCAAACCCAAGTCAAAATCAATTTGATTCATAGCATATGGTTCGATTCGGCTCTCATGGGCGTGGGTGAGCGGACCAGGTGTGTAGAGGCGTGCATATGGGTGACTTGACCCCCTGTGTCTAGGGCGATTGGGTTATGGGCGAAAAACATTATGAATAAAAATTTATTTTTCCTTTGCCCGATGTGGGACTAAGACTGGGCTGCTGTTCTTCGTGCAACAATGTGAGGGAGCTCCAATTAATTGAAGGTGTTGCTGCTTCTTGCTTCCTCTATTGAGAGCCTGGAAAGCTTCCTCATGGTCTTCCATAGTTTTACGAGGTGGAAGTGAGGTCGATGGTGTACGAGCGGCGACGTATGAAAGCGGAGTAAGGTGGAGGTTTGGTGATGCCTGAAATTCAAGAAAAATGGGCTAAAACCCCAATTAAAGAGTCATAAGACTCGTCGTGAGGCAAGGAAGGTGATGGTGGTGGTCCTGAGGAGTTTGGAGCACTGTAAAGGTCGGTCTGTGATAGCAATGTAGTGGGTCATGCGACAGGGTGAAGGAACGGTCAAAGCCCTAAATTTCTTTGGGGCTTTTGATCAGTGGGTCATGGTGGATCTTTTGGTGGCAGTGGCGTGTTTGAATGCATGTGATGCCAGCACGAGCTCGCCGGAGCTCACGTCGAACTTGGGGAAGACAGAGTGGGAGAGGGTGGTTGTGCGGTGGAAACTAAAGCCTAAGGTCCTAATTCTAATCTAAAGAAGAAGGGGGAGTGAAGGGAGCTACGTTATTGGACAAAAAGGAGAGGAAATCCGCGGTGGCTTGCCTCACTAGAGCCACAGATGTTGACGACTCCGGTGGGGTAGAACGACGACGACGAGGGGGTTAAGAGCCTTTGCTTTTGGCACACAAGAGAGAGGGAGGAAGAGTTTAGGCCGTCCAATTTTGTTACGAACGCGTGCCCCGGACGTATTTTAAGACGTCTGGGAGGTGGCCCAGACGTTTGATCAGACGTCTGGGGTCACATCCAGACGTCTTGCCAGACGTCTGGGATGGTTTACAGACGTCTGAAAAATCGTTATCGTCCACACCCCCGAGTCGTTTGCGCCTGCGCGCAGATCGCATATTCGTTATTCCCTCTTTTTCTTCTGCGGCTGCAGACGCCTGCCGCGCCTTCTCTCTCTCGTCTCCGCGCGGCCTTAAAAGGGCCACGCCTCCCCTCCCGTCTCCACCGTCTCCCTCTTCTTCTCCTTCCTGTGCACGAGTGCGAGCGAGCGCGAGGGCTGCAGCGGCGGCCGCAGTGAGCGCGGAGGAGGCACGGCGTGCGAGGGCGGAGCTCTGCCGTGAGGGCGAGCTCGCCGGAGCGGGTTGGCTGGCCGGCGGAGGGCGTAGGGGGCGCGGAACGACGCGGAGAGGGACCTGCTGCAGTCTGAGCAGCAGGAGCACGAGGTGCGACGCGGGCGGCGTCGTGAGCAGAGTCCGGGTCGCGCCCTGATTTTGGAAAAATTTCCAGAATCAGACATCTGGGTTGATAGGCAGACGGCGAGGATGATGTCTGGTAGCTCATACCGACGTCTGAAAGGTGTGTATTCCGCTTTCTTCTTCGTTCTTGTCGACCGACCGTACTAAGGGAGGGAGTTGGCTGTGCGCAGGTTCGCTGATTCGCCATCCTTTGCGAATCAGACGTCTGGAAGTTGTACCAGACGGCGGGAGTGACCTCCAGACGTCCGGGGTGACCATCGGACGTCTGGGAGCTAGGACAGACGTCCCCGCATACTTCTGGACGTCTGGGAAACCACGCTGAACAGGTAATTCTCTAATCCACTGTTTAAGACGTCTGGAAGAAGTTCCAGACGTCTGATTTTGCACAGTATCGTCTTTTTCGACCCGTTTAGGGCCCGTTCGGGCTCCGTTTTCCGCGATTCGAGTTGCGTTCTTTTCAGAATTAATTCCTCCACCCGTCTACAGTAGCTATACACTGTTTTGAGACACTCCTTGTATTTGATCCTTGTGATAGGACCTCGTTCAGTTGCAGTCTTGGGAGTCGCGGAGGCACGCGGGATTCCCGATCACGCCCCCATTACTCCCGTTGTACCTGGTAGAGTGGCTTAAGTTTATTATTAAAATCTGTTAAAGTATGGAACCATAACTAGAATCTAGGGCATTGCATGAATCCTAGGAATGAGAAATGTATGTAATGATAGCTCCTAGGTGATGCATGAATCCTAGGGTTGGAAAACTAATTGTATGCTAGATCCTAGGATGTGGCATGAATCTTAGGATGGAGAAACTAGTGGAATGTATAATACTGCAGTCTTGGAAAAATGGAAAGGAATATAAAGCTGCCTGTAAATTGAATTAACAGCTGCCTGTTATGAATAAAGAAACATGATTGAGATCATGGATTGTGAGAACGTGAAACTGGAAGGTGAAACATATGATGTTCTGAGATAAAGAGCTGGAACCCTACGGGGAATTAAGAGTGGAACTCCTGGAATGAAAAAGGAATGGAACTGAGATGTAGTTTGTACTGTCTCTTGGGTACGCAGTACCAAGGGAAGTACCTGTACCTATTTAGTGCAGAGTGGGGCCAGCCGCCCCAGGGACCCGGGGTTAGGATTGGCCGCTCTGTACCGACTTGTTAGCCCTCGTGTACGTAGTACCGAGGAGAGCTACTAGTGTTAGGAGAGTACTAGCTACTCCACGGGCCCCGGGGTTCTGCTAGCCTCCTTCATCGACTTGTTAGGCCCACTAGGGCAAACCAGGGTAGTCAGGCCAGGGTGCGCGGACTGTGGAGGGGCAAGGCCTCGGTTTGGTTACTGTGGAGGGGTTGGACCCCTGTTACTGAGAGGGCTCTGCCCTGGTTCCGTGCTGTACTTTGGGCGCACCCGTTAACGGGAACGACTGACCGCGTGCTAGTGCGGGCTAGCTACCTGTGCGTTTATCGCGCGTGCCGTAGTCACCGTTACGTCTGTCAGTGACCTTGGGGTGGTTGACTGAGGGTAGGATCACCACGGGGGACTCTCCCGGCCAGGAGAGCACCACGTGCTACTTCTACTTTTCGAAAAGACTGCAATCAAGATCGTTCCCACGAGGACATTTGAGATCAAGTAAAGGATCTGAGAAATAAATGAAATAGTGAGAAAAATTGAAAGATGTGATTAAAGGAAGTAATAGAACATAACAGCTACTGTACACTCTATTGTTGCCTTTAGTTAGTTTGCCACTCTACTCAGCGTTTTGCTGACGTGTTACACTCATTACCTTTTTCAGGACCAGGTGCTGAGCAGCCAGGTTCGGCGGCTGCAGAGGACGCTGGGCTGAGTAGGGTCCAGTAGAGTTACCACAGTCTTTCGTACCTCTTTTGTTTCTGTTCTAGTGAGTAGTTTTTGTTTCCGCTGTACCTTCTTTACCTGCAGTTCTTGTTATATGATAAATGTTGTTTTACTGTTGTGGTGGTATCTACTGTAGTAGTTTCTTTCCTTACTGCTGTACTTTCTTACTGTTATTTATATTCATGCTGAATGTGGTTTATTTTACTGTCTTTTGGTTACTTCCTCGTTGGACGATTAGGTCTTGGGATTAGTCGAGTCGGTCCGATTTTCGTGTCTCGTAGGGACTCGGGAACCGGGTCGTTACAAGATGGTATCAGAGCAAGGTCGTCCCGAGAAGTGAATCAACTGACTGGAAAATAACCAATTCACATGTTTATAGCTAGAGTAGCCACCACAACATATCTCTTGACATGAGCTCTTAGAAGTTTTGTTAGGTACCGTCTGTTTTGACGTTTTTCGTTTTGTTTCGCATCTCCATTGTAGGAGATGCCTCGTCGTGGAGCTAGGAGGGTGGGCCGCGGCTGAGGTCGGGGCCCGAGGGACAGATGTGTCGGGCTTGGAGTACATACTACCCCTCCTCTTTTCCTGAGCATACCGTTTCCGGACCTCGTCCAACTGATTCGGGAGGTGGTTCGAGAAGAATTTCAGCTTCCACCCACGTCGCCACCCCCTCCCCCTTCCGAGCGTATGACAGGGGAGTTAGTGGTGGAACGAGATTTTCGCCGCCACACTAGGCGCGTTAGGAGGACTCAAAGGAGACATGTGGCGTCCACAGGAGAGCCGTCACGTTGTACAGGGCCATCAGTGGCCTTTGGGGGCCCTCGACAGGGGCCAGTCGCCAGCACCGGACCCCCGCCTAGCCGACAGCAGGGACTCACTGAGGGCGGGAGTCGGGTTCCCCTCTGCTACCAGTGTGGCCAGCCGGGCCACGTCAGGAGGGACTGCCCATCTAGGGCAGGAGGTCAGCAGATACTTCCCGTGCAGAGCACTGGAGGGCGCGCAGGAGGCCGCGGTTCCCAGGCACGAGGAGGGCAACAGTCGCGAGGAGGGTACCGGCCAGCACCTACCCGTCCGATGCAGAGTGTGGCTGCTTCGTCCGCACCTAGAGCTGAGGGGCGTATCAACGCCCTAACACACAGGGACGCCGGAGCATCGGGATTCGTGGTAGCAGGTATGGTTTCAGTTTCTGGCAGACTTGTTTACACGCTTTTTGATTCCGGCGCTACGCACTCGTTTGTCGCAGCCAGTTTCGTAGTTAGTTTGGACTAGGATTATACACTGTTAGAGAATCCGTTCGTAATCAGAGGTCCGAGTGGTCAGCTGTTTGTAGTTGAGGAAGTGTACACGGATTGCGAGGTCAGCGTTGGAGGACATAGCCTGCCAGCTGACCTGATTATGATGCAGATGGAGGACTTTGGTGTGATTCTGGGGATGGATTGGCTGTCCGCTTACCACGTCTTGGTAGATTGTTTTGAGAGGAAGATTGTCTTCTCCATTCCGGAGTTGCCTTCTTTCGAGTTTCATGGACAGCCAGTGGACGGAGGTTTCAGGTGCATTTCGACACTTCGGGCGGCGAGACTTTTGAGCTAGGGGTGTGTGGGCTTCCTAGCCTGTGTGGTGGCAGAGCCCAGCCCTGTGGCAGACTTCCAGAGCATCCCGGGGGTCATAGAGTACCCCGACGTGTTTCCAGACGAGTTACCAGGACTACCGCCCGAGCGTGAAATCGAGTTTGAGATATCACTAGTACTACGGACCAGCCCCATCTCCACCGCGCCATACAGGATGGCACCGCTTGAGCTGCGAGAGCTCAAGTCCCAGTTGCAGGACCTTTTGGAGAAAGGTTTCGTGAGGCCCAGTGCGTATCCCTGGGGAGCCCCAGTACTGTTTGTGAAGAAGGATGAGACCCTACGCCTTTGTGTGGACTACCGACAGCTGAATAGGGTCACCATCTAGAACAGATATCCACTGCCGAGGATCGACGATTTGTTTGACCAGTTGCGGGGTGCCACGGTGTTTTCCAAGATAGACTTGAGGTCTGGATACCACCAGTTGAGGATCAGGGAGACCGACGTCTCCAAGACAGCTTTCCGCACCCGGTACGGACACTACGAGTTTTTGGTCATGCCGTTTGGGCTGACCAATGCCCCCGCTGCTTTCATGGACCTGATGAACAGGGTGTTTAGACCGTACTTGGATCAGTTCGTGGTGGTTTTCATAGATGATGTGCTCATCTATTCTAGAGATCGAACGCAGCACGGACAGCACTTATGGATGATTCTGGACACTCTGAGACGACGCAGGCTGTACGCCAAATACAGCAAGTGCGAGTTTTGGTTGAGGGAGGTGACCTTCTTGGGTCATGTGATATTTGGTGACGGCCTGGCGGTGGACCCCTCCAAGGTCGAGGCAGTGCTCAGGTGGGAGAGACCGCGTTCAGTCACTGAGATTCGCAGTTTCCTGGGACTGGCAGGTTACTACAGACGGTTCATTAGGGGATTTTCACAGATTGCGCGTCCTATGACACAGTTGACCCGGAAGGACGTGCCTTTCGCTTGGACAGACGCCTGTGAGGCGTGTTTTCTGGAGCTGAAGGAGAGGTTGACCTCGGCTCCCGTGCTCACCATCCCTGACAGTAGTGGCAGGTTCGTTGTGTACACAGACGCTTCCTTGCAAGGGTTAGGAGGTGTGCTCATGCAGAGGGGTCATGTTGTCGCTTACGCTTCACGGCAACTGCAGCCCCATGAGCATACCTACCCTACCCACGACTTAGAGTTGGCAGCTGTTGTCTTCGCGCTGAAGACCTGGAGGCACTACTTGTACGGTGAGACCTTCGAGATTTTTACAGATCACAAGAGCCTCAGATATCTTTTTGACCAGAAGGAGCTCAACATGAGACAGACGTTGGTTGGAGCTCCTGAAGGACTACGATTGCAGCATCTCCTACCACCCGGGAAAGGCCAATGTGGTGGCTGATGCCTTGAGCCGTAAGGCGCCCGCACGCTTGGCCAGTCTACAGTTACAGAGTTGGAGCCTTTTGGAGGAGGTGGGCAGTTGGCGACCTCTAGAGTTACGAGGATACTGTGGGGCAGTGACGGTGACATGGCAGACCAAGCCAGAGCTGATAGACTGTATCATCACAGGACAGATGGCTGATCCGTACTTGCAGTCTTTGCGCGACAGAGTATTATCAGGGGACCCAGGGGACTTCTCTTTCACAGACCAGGTGTTACGCTTGAGGGGACGGTTGTGCGTTCCTAGAGACGAGGAGCTGTTGAGAGAGCTCCTGACTGAGGCACACGGTTCCAGATTCACCATACATCCCGGAAACACGAAAATGTACCAGGACTTGAGGCGCGAGTTTTGGTGGAGAGGGATGAAGCGGGATGTGGGTGAGTTCGTGCAGCAGTGCTTAGTGTGCCAGCAGGTGAAAGCCGAGCATCAGAGGCCTGCAGGGCCGCTTCAGCTGCTTCCAGTGCTAGAGTGGAAGTGGGAGAGCATCACCATGGACTTGGTGGTGGGCTTACCTGTTACCCAGCGGGGACACGACGCAGTTTGGGTAATAGTGGATAGATTGACGAAGACGGCGTGATTCTTGCCGATCCGAGTCACTTTGGGACCAGCACAGTTGGCAGAGAGGTATATCCGTGATGTGGTGCGACTACGCGGAGTTCCGCGGGAGATTGTATCCGACCGGGATACCCGCTTTACGTCCCAGTTTTGGGCTGAGTTTCAGCAGGCCTTGGGGACGAGGTTGAGGTTTAGCACGGCTTACCACCCCCAGACGGACGGACAGTCTGAGCGCACGATACAGACACTTGAGGACCTGTTGCGTGCCTGTGTACTGGACTGGAGGGGCTCTTGGGAGGAGCACCTGCCCCTGGCGGAGTTTGCATACAACAGTTATCACTCGAGCATCGGGATGGCTCCCTACGAGGCTTTGTACGGACGGAGGTGTACGGCACCCTTGAGTTCGGTTGAGGTGGGGACCAAGTGGGAGGTTGGCCCCAGGTTGATCCGGCAGAGTCAGGAGGTAGTTAAGCAGATCCACAGACGACTCCACACTGTCAGGAGCAGGCAGAAGAGCTACGCGGATCGCAGACGCAGAGAGGTACAGTTCGAGGTTGGGGACCACGTCTTCCTTCGTGTTTCGCCCATGAAGGGCTTACAGCGGTTTGGGGTGAGAGGGAAGCTCGCGCTGAGGTTCGTGGGGCCCTTTGAGGTCCTGGAGCGGGTTGGACCCGTTGCTTACAGACTTGCCCTTCCCCCGCAGCTTTCTGGTGTGCACGACGTGTTGCACGTGTCCAACCTCAGGAAGTACGTAGCCGATGCCAGCCACGTACTGAGTCACGAGAGCGTCGAGGTGAGCGACGACCTGACCTACCCCGAGCGGCCAGTGCAGATCCTAGACCGAGCCGTCCGCAGTTTGAGACGAAAGCAAGTATCCCTGGTAAAGGTTTTGTGGAGGAGCCAGCGGTACGAGGAGGCTACCTGGGAGCCTGAGGCGGCAATGCAGGAGCGGTACCCAGAGCTTTTCGCGGGTACGTCTTTTCGGACCGGGTTCGGTCCTCTTTGAGTTTGTTATGGTTATTTGGACGTCTTTTCCCGGACCCTAGTTGGCGCAAGTTTCGGGGACGAAACTTCCTTTGAGTTTGTTATATTGTTACGAACGCGTGCTCCGGACGTATTTTAAGATGTCTGGGAGGTGGCCCAGACGTCTGACCAGACGTCTGGGATCACATCCAGACGTCTTGCCAGACGTCTGGGATGGTTTACAGACGTCTGAAAAATCGTTATCGTCCACACCCGCGAGTCGCCTGCGCGCGCAGACCGCATATTCGTTATTCCCTCTTTTTCTTCTGCGGCTGCAGACGCCTGCCACGCCTTCTCTCTCTCGTCTCCGCGCGGCCTTAAAAGGGCCACGCCTCCCCTCCCGTCTCCACCGTCTCCCTCTTCTTCTCCTTCCTGTGCACGAGAGCGAGCAAGCGCGAGGGCTGCAGCGGCGGCCGCAGTGAGCGCGGAGGAGGCGCGGCGTGCGAGGGCGGAGCTCTACCGTGAGGGCGAGCTCGCCGGAGCGGCTTGGCCGGCCGGCGGAGGGCGCAGGGGGCACGGAACGACGCGGAGAGGGACCTGCTGCAGTCTGAGCAGCAGGAGCGCGAGGTGCAACGCGGGCGGCGTCGCGAGCAGAGTCCGGGTCGCGCCCTGATTCTGGAAAAATTTCCAGAATCAGACGTCTGGGTTGATAGGCAGACGGCGAGGATGACGTCTGGTAGCTCATATCGACGTCTGAAAGGTGTGTATTCCGCTTTCTTCTTCGTTCCTGTCGACCGACCGTACTAAGGGAGGGAGTTGGCTGTGCGTAGGTTCGCTGATTCGCCATCCTTTGCGAATCAGACGTCTGGAAGTTGTACCAGACGGCGGGAGTGACCTCCAGACGTCCGGGGTGACCATCGGACGTCTGGGAGCTAGGACAGACGTCCCCGCAGACTTCTGGACGTCTGGGAAACCACGTTGAACAGGTAATTCTCTGATCCACTGTTTAAGACGTCTGGAAGAAGTTCCAGACGTCTGATTTTACAGAGTATCGTCTTTTTCGACCCGTTTAGGGCCCGTTCGGGCTCCGTTTTCCGCGATTCGAGTTGCGTTCTTTTCAGAATTAATTCCTCCACCCGTCTACAGTAGCTATACACTGTTTTGAGACACTCCTTGTATTTGATCCTTGTGATAGGACCTCGTTCAGTTGCAGTCTTAGGAGTCGCGGAGGCACGTGGGATTCCCGATCACGCCCCCATTACTCCCGTTGTACCTGGTAGAGTGGCTTAAGTTTATTATTAAAATCTGTTAAAGTATGGAACCATAACTAGAATCTAGGGCATTGCATTAATCCTAGGAATGAGAAATATATGTAATGATAGCTCCTAGGTGATGCATGAATCTTAGGGCTAGAAAACTAGTTGTATGCTAGATCCTAGGATGTGGCATGAATCTTAGGATGGAAAAACTAGTGGAATGTATAATACTGCAGTCTTGGAAAAATGGAAAGGAATATAAAGTTGCGTGTAAATTGAATTAACAGCTGCCTGTTATGAATAAAGAAACATGATTGAGATCATCGATTGTGAGAACGTGAAACTGGAAGGTGAAACATATGATGTTCTGAGATAATGAGCTGGAACCCTACGGGGAATTAGGAGTGGAACTCCTGGAATGAAAAAGGAATGGAACTGAGATGTAGTTTGTACTGTCTCTTGGGTACGCAGTACCAAGGGAAGTACCTGTACCTGTTTAGTGCAGAGTGGGGCCAGCCGCCCCAGGGACCCGGGGTTAGGATTGGCCACTCTGTACCGACTTGTTGGCCCTCGTGTACGTAGTACCGAGGAGAGCTACTAGTGTTAGGAGAGTACTAGCTACCCCACGGGCCCCGGGGTTCTGCTAGCCTCCTTCACCGACTTGTTAGGCCCACTAGGGCAATCCAGGGTAGTCAGGCGAGGTGCGCGGACTGTGGAGGGGCAAGGCCCCGGTTTGGTTACTGTGGAGGGGTTGGACACCTGTTACTGAGAGGGCTCTGCCCTGGTTCCGTGCTGTGCTTTGGATGCACCCGTTAACGGAAACGACTGACCGCGTGCCAGTGCGGGCTAGCTACCTGTGCGTTTATCGCGCGTGCCGTAGTCACCGTTACGTCTGTCAGTGACCTTGGGGTGGTTGACTGAGGGTAGGATCACCACGGGGGACTCTCCCGGCCAGGAGAGCACCACGTGCTACTTCTACTTTTGGAAAAGATTGCAATCAAGATCGTTCCCACGAGGACATTCGAGATCAAGTAAAGGATCTGAAAAATAAATGAAATAGTGAGAAAAATTAAAAGATGTGAATAAAGGAAGTAATAGAACATAACAGCTACTGTACACTCTACTGTTGCCTTTAGTTAGTTTGTCACTCTACTCAGCGTTTTGCTGACGTGTTACACTCGTTACCTTTTTCAGGACCAGGTGCTGAGCAGCCAGGGTCGGCGGCTGCAGAGGACGCTGGGTCGAGTAGGGTCCAGTAGAGTTACCACAGTCTTTTGTACCTCTTTTGTTTCTGTTCTAGTGAGTAGTTTTTGTTTCCGCTGTAACTTCTTTACCTGCAGTTCTTGTTATATGATAAATGTTGTTCTACTGTTGTGGTGGTATCTACTGTAGTAGTTTCTTTCCTTACTGCTGTACTTTCTTACTATTAGTTATATTCATGCTGAATGTGGTTTATTTTACTGTCTTTTGGTTACTTCCTCGTTGGACGACTAGGTCTTGGGATTAGTCGAGTCGGTCCGGTTCTCGTGTCTCGTAGGGACTCGGAACCGAGTCGTTACAAATTTGATTGTTGGATGGTCGGAGGACGTAGGCCAGGGAGGTCATCGGAATTCAGGCTGGAGGTGGTTGGAGAAGAGAAGAAAAGGTGGAATTCGGACTAAACCTGGCTGAATTTGACCCAGGAGCATGGGAGAGTTGGTCAGGTCTGTAATTGGAAGATTTGGTGAGTTTTGATTATGGAATCAGTGGGTTTCCTAATCGCAACTCCTAAGCTCCTCATGTCTTCTCAAGCTCGAATTTAGGTAGAAAATCAAGTCGAATCGGTCGAGAATGAGTTGATCATCAATCCCTCCAAATTTGGAGGGATTTGATGGTCAAATGAGGAAGAAATCCTAAGTCAAACGTCTGCTTTGATGGGTTTGTCTTTTGATTTAGGAAACTCATTGAACTTAGGTGGCAAGGGCCTTTCTATGTCTCTGTAAGAAAAAGTCAAAGATGAGGGTTTGATTGAAAATAATAGAGATCTGGGGAGTAAATTGCAAATTAGGTTAAGATGAACTTTGAGTGGGCTTAAATTTTGGTGTTAACTTAATTTAGATCCAAGGAATCTAATGGTGAACTTGGATTGGAATTTTGACCATGTTTGACTTGGTAAATTGCATAAAAGCCTAAATCAAGACAAATTCCCATCTGAATCTCTATTTTTGGGCAAAATGGGTTCAGATGGTCAAAGTAAAGGTAATAAGCCTCTTAGAATATTTTTCAATAATTTTGAGGAGGTTTAGATTGAATTTATCTTGACCAGAACCCTTTTAATTTAAGTATGGTTGATAATTATGTGATATTTTAATCGTTGAAATGTGTGAAATCCTGTTTCAGTTAGTATGAGGCCACTTTTTGGTCTTTTAAGTTAATTTGACTTTTAATTAACCCCTAATCAACTTCTTGCTTAATCTACATTTGTGATGAGAGATGGTAAAGTAATAGAATTAACCTTGTTTTCCTGTCTTCTTCTCAGATCAATTCAGCACGGATTTATGATAATCCTCAGACAATCATTTAAGAGTATTTACCACTGGATTTCAACTAATTTATGTTAGTTATGATGAATAATGGTGTTACCATTGGTCATCTATAATCACTAGACGATATTTGCAACCATTGAAACTCTTAAACATGGTTGCTCTAAATAGATCCAAGTGTAGCAATTCTAATGGTCTACTCATTATGTCAACATTCCTAGCCTTGAATGTGTTTGATGAGGGAAGAAAAATCCTCTTCATAAACTTGAGCATCTTAGCATATTCGACTTGGCATCCTAACAGATCTAGCTACCCAACATCTTGGTAGATCCGGTTACTCATTGCATTGGTAGATCCGGCTGAAATGTATCCTAACGAATCCAGTTGACTCGGCATCCCATCGGTTCCAGCCTGATTCAGCAACCCAATGTACTTAAGGATTCGATAACCCATCAGTAGGTTCTGTTGACCGAAGTTGAAACACATGTCCGTTATGTCGATATTTATGTTAGTAGTCATTTGACAATTACTAAATTGAAATCCAGTAATGGCTAGATCGTGAGATTGTAGGAAATCCCATGAGACTCACAATCAAAGGTAGTGTGCCCCATAAATACCTAGGTCGAGCTAACTATAGTTTTTGATGTAATTAGAGAGAAGAAAGAGAGAGTTTTGCTTGTACTATTCAACAAAAGCTAGTGAAATTTGGGAGTATCTATCTCCCCCCAGACGTGCACCTTTCCATGTGGAACTAAGTCGCCAACTTCTTATTTTGCCATGATTGCATTTGAATTGAGATTCCTATCCCTAGGGTCTCGATCAATTGGCGTCGTTTGTGGAAAACGTGTAGTGTTACCACGTTTCTAAATTTCAGGTATTTTGCAATGGTTCCTTCTACACGCCATTCCTCTCGCGCTAATCCTAGGCAGTCAGGTCTAGCGGAGTCCAGTGTCTTCGTGTCAAGGAGATGCCATCAAGCTGTAGGACCAAGCAAGGATAAGGAGGTGCAACTAAGCCCCCAACCTGAGGCTTCTCACCAAGAGAACCCCTAAGGGAACCACTCTTGGAAATGGAAGTGAGGGAGGAGTATGAGGCTAAACTTGCCACCTTGAGGGAAGAACAACAGCTGGTGGCAGACCAGCTCGAAGAGATCCAGCTGTTGAAAGAGATGGCAAAAATCCAATCAGAGGAGCCTTAGAATTCCAGCCTCATCGATGACCAATTGAAATGTCGTCGCGTGGTAGAAGAGAATGCTCGCCTATGCAAACAACTTGAAAAGTTAAAACGCAAGATTAGTAGCCAGAAGGGTGAAGTTCCCCCTGGTCCACTAAAGGCTCCTCTCCCACCTTTGTAGGAGTCAGATGAGCAATCGGGAGCTCATCCCACAGTGACCAGCAAAGGAGGTTCTATCCTCGAGATTGTCCATCAGGTTACTCGGGTGATGAGGGGCATACGCACACAGGTGTACATGACTACATACCCATTCATAGAGGAGGTGATGACCACCCCTCTTCCAGAAAAATTCAAGCATCCTGTCTTGGTACAATATATCGGGACATCTGATCCCAATAGTTTTGTTGGGAGTTACCGTTAGATGATGCTTGTTCACAGCTACCCTGATGGGGTACTTTGCCAAGTAATCCCATCATATCTATCTGGCATGGCTCATGAGCCATTCAATGAATTGTAAACAGGGCGGATCTCATGTTTTCAAGAGTTGGCCAACAAGTTTTTCCAATACTTTGTTGGCCAGCAGTTCGTTAGAGACAACTCGGAAAGGTTGTTGGAGAACCGGCAGCGATGACAGGAGTCTTTTTGGTCCTATATCGATCAGTATAAGACCCAATACTTCAAGTGCAAGAGGCTCCATGATGTCATCACCATTTAGTACTTTAAGTCGGGTCTATTGACTTAGAGGTTCTGGTACAACATGATGACTTCCTACTTAGAGATATGGTGGAATTATGGGATCGGGCCTCGAAGTTTGTGGAGCAAGATCACTCCTTCCACTCTCGTAGCTGCCTGGCGAACGGATACGGGGATGATCATTACTCCCCATATGATAAGAAGACAATTGTAGATGTTGCTCCTACGTCAATTCAAGGTGGCAACTACTTCAACAAATGGAAGGGGAACTTCTAAGATCAAAGTGGAGATCGACAGAATAAAGGTCGAATTAACGACCCCTGTTAGCCTAGGTGAAACTTTTTTAAGGAATACAATCCCCTGGCTATGAATCAAACGGATGTGTTAGGGGAGGTTTGGTTGACCAATAAAGACCTCCTTCCGTTGCCAAAACCTCTAAAAAAGAAGGCAGACTCTGGGCCTTATTGTAAATACCATTAGGCCCAGGGATATGCCATGGAGGATTGTCAGGATTTGTGTGACCAAATCGAGTCTCAAATTCGACATGGTAACCTAGCCCACTATGTCAAGCAGAATGAGGGCCAGGACAAAGGCAAGCAACCCATGGAGGGTTCGGAGGAATACCACAAGGAGAAGCTTCAATAGCTTCTAGGGGTGAATGTGGTGTTTTTAGCAAATCAGAAGGCGAGAGATTCCATAATGACAATGGCTGAGCATGGGATATCTCCCTAGCTTCCCCCTCTTGAGAATCACCGCCAAGTTCTGGAGGCGCTAGTAGCACACGCCAGATTGCCCATGTAGAGGGTACTCTCTTCCAAAAGCCAATGGCAGACGAAGTAGAAGTTATTTTAGAGGTTAATGCCATTCCCAGTGCACAGACCACCTATTCTAAAGGATTGACTCAGGGCATATATCCTACTCTTCAATGGGTCAAGTGAAGCACCATTACACAGGCGGCCTAAAGGCTTTTTTCCTCCCTTCCGGACCTGACTGATCATACGGACCTGCTCTTGGTGACCCTCTTGCTAGTAGGGAAACTTCAGTCGCGGCTCCTCATTGATGAGGGTAGTGCGGTGGACGTCCTTTTTCTTAAAACCCTCGCTAAATTAGGGTTTAAGGAGGAACATCTTTCCCCGTCTACCCATCCGGTGGTTGGCTTTGGGAACCGCAAGATGATGCCCAAAGGTGAGATTGACTTGCCTGTGTCAATATGTGATGGAGACAAACACCTCAACCAGACGGCCACATTTATTATAATTGCCCTAGCGGGAGCATTTGATAGTATCATAGGCCATCCTACAACTCATGCTTTCTGGGTAATCCCCTCTTTGTATTTCTAGTTCATACTTTTCCGTACACCTCGAGGTGTCGGAATTATTCATTGGGACCAGTTTGTCGGCCGAGAGCTCCTGCGCATTGAGTTGGAATGCTCCATAGCATGAAGACCTCACAAACCACAAAAATGGGGGAAGAAGCGAAGCCAGGTTCAAATAATCCAGTAGGGGGATCCAGTAGTCCCAACTATTGCTCCAGAAGTACAACATAGGTCTTCAACCATGGAAATACAACTGTATTCGGATATAACTGATAGGCTTGTTCTAGTTGGGGCAGATATTCCTTCCTTAGAAGTTCATGAATTGCTCCTCCTATTGAGAGCTAATGCAGACGTCTTCACCTGGTTTGCCAACGATTTGCCGGGAGTAAATCCATTGTTGATTGAGCACCACCTCAAGATCCAGCCAGGCTTATGAGCATTTAAGCAAGCACGTCGACACAAACCTATGGAGCAGTTGAAGGCGGTCGCCTCAGAAGTTGACAGATTGATGTAAGCGGGATTCATTGAAAAATCCCTTTACCCCACTTGGTTGTCCAATATAGTCATGGCCAGAAAAGCAAATGGCAAGTGATGAATGTGCGTAGACTTCACAAATTTGAATGAAGCCTACCCAAAAGATGAGTTTGCCCTGCTAAAGATCGACGTCCTTGTTGATTCGTGCAGCGACTAGTCTCATGTCTTTTCTAGATGCCTATAGTGGCTACCATCAGATAAGTTTAGCTCTTGCAGACAGACCTCATTCTTCATTCATAACTGATGGGTTCTCTTTCAATATAGAGTCATGCCCTTTGGATTGAAAAATGTAGGAGCAACTTATCAATGCCTTGTAAATATGATTTTTTCTTATTTAATTGGAAAATCATTTGAGGTGTATATTGATGCTATGCTTGTAAAGGGATTGAGTTTTTCTAAACATTTGGCGAATCTCGCTGAGGTGTTTCAAGTTTTAAGAAACACTCAGCTTCACCTCAACTGTGAGAAATGAGCTTTTGGAGTTTCTAGGAAAATTTTTGGGATTTCTGGTCTCTAATCAAGGTATAGAGGCCAATCCTAATAAGATTCAAGTGATCATGGTCTTGATGCCTTCGTCGACTCTAAAGGGAGTACAGTCGTTAGTCGGCAAGATCGCAGCCTTAGGTCGCTTCTTATCTTGATATTCCAACAAATGTCTCCCCTTCTTCGAATGTATCAAGAAGGGCAAAGGTTATACATTAGCCCATTGGACCCCTCAGTGCCAAAGAGCTTTGGGGGAGATTAAAAAAGCCCTTTAGCAACCCCCAATTTTAATATCTCCCATTGCAGAGGAACCATTTTTCCTCTACCTGGTGACCTGTTTGTTTGCCGTCAGTGTTGCCCTCCTGTGTGATCATGGCGGGGTACAATGACCAGTGTATTTCATCAACAAAACCTATCAAGGGGTAGAAGCAAAATATACTGTGATTAAAAAGCCTAGCTAGCCCTTGTAACTACCATTGGAAAGTTGCACCCTTATTTCCAAGCCCATACAATGATTTTTTTCTCTGACTACCATTTGCACTGACTGTGACATAGGCCAACGGGGTCAGTCCGACAAATTAAATGGGCTATAGAGTTGGCTGAGTTTGACATCAAGTATTAGCTCTAAGGTTCACGAAAGGACAAGTTTTGGCAAACTTTGTGGTAGAATTTACAAATCTAGAGCCTTGCCACCTTGCCCTAGAAATTATATGTTGATGGATCTTCCATGGGAACCGGGTTTGGAGTTGGGATCGTGCTATCTGCCCCAGATGACACTATTCACAAGTATGCCATCAAATTGGTCTTCCCCACCTCTAATAATGTTGCTAAATATGAGGTCTTGTTAGCAGGCATCCGGGTACCTAAGTCCATGGGCGCTCCATCTTTGCAAATAAATACGGATTCGCAGTTGGTGACCAATCAAATAAATGGCGAGTGTCAGGACAGAGACCCCAACATGAGTCTTTATGCCGACAATGTAAAGGAGAGTTGTCGAACTTCAAGTCTACCTCAATTAGGCGGGTTCCTCGTTCCGACAACCCCCTGGCAGATGTGATAGCTCGTTTGGCATCTGCAATCCCTCTAGGCCAAGAGGATGACATATTTCTTCAAACACTGAATTAGCCCACAGTGTTGCTTCCCAAAGCGCTTGTGATATAACAATCTACCTCATGGATGACACCTATAATACAATTTTTGAACACAGGCGAAGTATCTTCGAGGGAGCCACATCCTAAAGGTTTTTGGCTAAAAGCCTCGAGATACTTGCTAATAGGTAGGCAGCTATACAAGTACGGTTATTTAACTCCCTTATTACGATGTCTTGCCCCCGAGGAGGCTTCATAAGCCCTTCAAGAAAGCCCAAGGCGGCATTTGTGGCAACTACGAGGGATACAAAGCCCTTATCCCTCAATTATTCCAGTCGGGATATTTTTGGCCACAAATGAAGAATATTGTAAATCCTTTGTGCGCAAATGCGACAAATGCCAGATATTTGCTTTTATCCATCATCTCTTGCCTGAAGAAATTGTACCTATATTATCCCCAATCCCCTTTACTAAATGGGGAATGGATTTCGTTGGCCCATTTCTATCTACTCCTGCTTAAAAGCATTTCATTTTGGTAGTCGTGGATTATTTCTCTAAAAAATATGGCTAGCCTTACATCTAATAGGGTAACAACTTTTGTAAGGAAGAATCTTATTGCTCGCCATGGTATTCCTCAAGCCATTGTCACTAACAATGGTACCTAGTTTGCCTCTAGAAAATTTGAAGAATTTTGTACTAGTTGGGGTATCTGCCTGCATTTCACGTCCATTGCCCATCCTTAGGCAAATAGGCAAGCGAAGGTAACTAATCGCACCATCATAACCACAGTAAAATGCCGGTTGGATTTTGTCGTGTCGAAAATCATCGTATTTAGTGAAATATCGCGTCGTAGTATAGCGACGAAAATCAATGCAACATTTAAATTTATAATGAAAGAAAAATAGTGAGTTCCGAGGTCGTTCACAGGAAGCAATTGTAACAAATCAATCCACTAATCACAATATTCAGGGAAAATAATGCAAGTGAATTAGATAAAAAATGATATTCAATAAAGAGAAGGAATGTATCTTAAATGTTAATTACAAAAATATAAAAATAAAGGACTAAAAATGATGGTTGAAATCACCAATTAAGCACAAATCTCAACAGTACTTAAGATCAAATATTTCAACGGTGGCTTTCAACTACTAATCAAGATTATCCACGTCAGACCAATGCTCAATAAATCAACAGTAATCTCAACCCAGCCACAGTCAGACGTCAGACCATAAGGTTAGATGGCTTAAATGCCAAGTGTAGCAACCTCTTTGATTTCAAGCTAAAAATCCCCCCAGGCATGAATCTCGAGGTCCAAAACCATGTCGAGGCTCATGTCCGGGCACGCGCTCACGTGTGCATGTGAGCGAGCATGTGTATGTGCGTATGGGTAGGATAAGGGACCCAACCCCCTATGATTGTGGGCATTAAGGCGGCAACACCAAAACTTTATGACGCCAAAATTTTTTTAGCTTCTAACGATGTGGCACTAAGGTGTGCCCTCTTCTCCGCACAGCTGCAGGTCTTGAGATCCCTCGATTTGAAGCTGTTGCAACCAACTGAAGGCCTGGAGAACTTCGTAGAGGCGTTTCGCTCCTGCTTGAGGTGAAGGGGTGGTCTAAGACTAGCCGATGGTGGTGGAGGAATGTGTTGCCCCGACAAACACTTGAAAAGTACAAGAATGGCCTTTCGGCACAATTAATAGGTTCAGGAGACTTACTGTGGGACGAGGACTTTAATGGTGGTGGTGGCGAGGTGATTAGAGGAGTGTGGAGTGCGGTCGATGTTAGGAAAAATGCCGGAGGTGTGGGTTGTTCGATGGAGTCGTGGAGTAGTTGCTTCATGAAATAGGTTTAGGGCTTTTGATGGTGGAGCTGAGGTGAATGATGAGAGCCTCATCATGAGTCATAACTAGCTTATTTTGACCTAATAAAGAGAACAAAAACTCATACATAACTAAGAGAAATGCCTAATTCAAGGGATCACTAATCTGGGAAGAGAACATGAAACAAAAGGTAAAACTACAATTTTACCAGTGCAGCTCATCAACGGGATTTTCTAGGGGCTAAACATAGGTCAATTGGGCTTAATAAGAGGAAAAGTGGGATGATTCAGTCAGAAAAGGGTTATTGTGAAATTTAAGAATTAAATGACACTTTGTAACCCTAAAACAAACTTACTTAATTTCACAAGGTTCCAGTCAGGATAAAAATTAACTAAACCCACTAAAATTCATGAAAAATATCCCCTAGGGTTTAGAACCTTCAATTTGGCCTTTGGAACCCATTTTGACCTAAATTGGGGTCCAAGCTCAATATTTGACCTAATTTAGATTTTTGCGCAAAATGTCCAGTCAAACGTGGTCAAACCTAAAATCCAACTTCACCATTGGATTCCTTAGGTCCAAATTAGGTTTGTACCAAAATTTGGACCTAAGGGAAGGACATCTTGACCTACTTTGCAAAATAGTCCACCCAATTACATTTTGGCCCCTAACTTTTGAAAACCCTTGCGAAAACCCCCCGACTTTTCTTGTCTCTTTCTGCATTCTGGTCCCTCTGCCAATGAAGCAGAAGACCCATACTCTGGCGAAATTTCGAGGAGGATTTCTCCTCGCTTCCCCAGGGAGCTGCTCTCAGATTTGAAGGGGGGGTTCCATAAGAAGTCTCCTACCGCTTGAGTAGCTCCCCATGCCTTGATTCGCACCATACCTCTCGTGCGAACGCTTTAGAGGTATGGGTGTTGTATCTGCGGTGACCTCCGGTGAGAGCCTTGCTCACCCTCTGTGCATCTGACTCTCTTCTTGTGCCTATAAAAGAAACCCCAGGATCAGCCGCTTGAGGCAAGCTTGTCTTGGCGGAGAATTTCTCAAAATTTCCTCTCTTCCTTCTCCGACAGGAAACCCGCAAGCTCCGGTGGTCACTCCTTCTCGTCGCTCTGCTGCCATACCAGTAGCAGAGTTTGCTTCGTCTAGTCTTCCTGCGACGCGTCGCACCAAGCGCACGTTTCCTTGCCCACTTCCTCGTCGCCGCTCTCTCCCTCTGGGTGCTTCTTCTCTGGCGACAGTCAATACGACTACTCGCCTCTCCGGCCCCCTTCGTCCCTGCAAGTAAGTTGGAACTACTCCCCATTTTCCCCTCTTTCTTTTCCCACATTACTTCATTCAAACCGACCCTCGACCATGCCTGACCACCATCACCTTCCTTGCCTCCGGCCAACCTCCGGCGAGTTGCCCCCGTAGATCCGCAGCTCCATACAACTCGCCGACCGACCCAGAAGCTTTGCCTCATCCCACTGAATACGCTCCACCCCTCCACAGTCCCTCCATACTCACACAACTCACCCCCGAACAGACCCAACTTTCCGATCATAGGTCGACCTAGGCACGCATGCCTAGGCCGCCCTGTGGCCTGTTGCACATCGCACCACCTTCGCCGTGCCACGGCGAAGGTCTTCCGGTAGTTTAATTAGGCCGTGAGGCCGTATTCGTCTCTGACAGATTCTGAGGCTCGACCGCCATTAAAGCCACCTTGAAGCAGCTTCTTCTGAGCTCCAGGCTTTAGGGCTCTAGGTTTTCAGCTGCTGTGGATTGGGGAGACTTCTGCGAAGGCAGCCAGCCAGCAACCGAAGAGAACCGAAGCTGCAGCTGAGGAGATTGCGAAGAAGTCTTCCTGCGGGCACGTGCGAGGAGAGGCGCCAGTTAGTCCCGCATCGTGAGTTCACAAAGCGTCGCACTGGTTTAAGTTGATTTTGTGAATTAGCCTTATCGCCTCCGATACACCTGGGGTGAGGTCCTACGCCCCACACCTTCCTCGTCCGCGGATTCACCACGCGGACCTGGCGGATCCGACCCGGCACACTACCGAGCACACCTCGCGCACCATAACGCGCCGGTGTGCCTGGTCCCGGGTACGCAACCCGACCTGTTAACCTGGCTCTGGGAGAGCTTCCTGTGAGCGGTTTGCAGAGAGAGAGAGATACGCGCGGGTAGAAGGGATAGGTTTTGCTGCCTTGTGTGCAGGCAGACAGAGTGCCGAAGAGAAGAAGCTCAACACTTGGCCGCAGGAAGGAGAAGAGAAGAAGCTGAAGAAGAAAAGCTGAGCAGAGGAAAAGGCTTGCTAAGGCAGAAGAAGAAGAATAGAGAAGAAGAAGAGAAGCCTTAGCAAAAGTGAAAACTGCAGGGAAAGAAAGAGGATGCAGAAGGACTCAAAAGAAGGCAGACATAATCAGAAGACCCGCCAAGGAGAAGAAGAAGAAGGACTAACAGAAGACAGAATCAAAAGAAGAAGAACAGTAAGACAGAAGAAGACTTACATTTAAGATGTTTGATACAAAAATCAGACGTCCAATTCTGTCCTTTTTAGCAATTCATTTTTTATAATTCTCTCATTAAACCAATTGTTTTTCATTTAAATGAAGTTGTATTCTCAAGTTTTTAAAAGTACTTAGATTGCTCCCTATGTTCGACCTCGGATACTCCGATTTTCAAGTAATAAAAATCTTTATTTGTTTTGAACGCTTTTTTCGGCTATATTACAACGTGACGTCCTTTTAAAACCTGATAAAACGTACCGAAACAGCGAAGCTCGTGGAGGTGGTGGTAAGTGGTTTGGTGTGGTGTAAGACAGTGAGAGAGTAGGCGGTATGGTGGTCGCGAGTAGGTCCTAAGGTGCTAGAGGTGATCTAGAGAAGGAGAGAGGGGGTTTAAGGGGACTTAGGGAGTGAGAGGAGGGTGGAGGCGTTTGGCATTGACCGGCTGGACACGAAGAAGACGAAGGCAACAACGAGAAAGAATAGTGACGACGAAGGTGGGGAAGGCCTCTACTTTGGCTGGCGAGAGGCGGAAGAGAGAGAGGAAGATGCAGGGCCGATCAATTTGACCATTGGCCGGCCGGAGGAGGAGGTCAGAGAAGGTCACCAGAGCCAAAGATGTGGTGGCCGGAGGAGGAAGAGTGAGGGTGATTCCAGCTTATTTCTTGGCTTCGGAGTATGTTGGGAGATCCTAGGACTTACATAGGTGAGGATTTGGGCTCCAAATGTCTAGAAATCATGAATTGGAGTAGTATTTTTGGAAACAAGAGTCCTTGATCTTTTGGAGCTTGCCAGAGCTTTGTGCTCCATATGGGAGCTTGAGATTAGGTTCACATGCTAGAGAATCTCCTTGGGATTCATTCTTTCAGGTTTGGAAGGATTTAGTCGCAGATTGAAGGAGAAATTAGAGATTGAAGTCAGATGCCATGGGTTTGAAGATGTTCACACTTCAAAAGTGGTAGGGATTGATTTGTGAAGGAAATGATAAATATAGGGGGGTATTTGTAAGGAAAATTGAAAGTTAGGGGTCCGAATGTGAAAAATAGAGTTTCTAAGGGCTTAAACGCAAATTAGGTTAAGATGGACTTTGATTGGGCCCAAGGTTTGCTGTTAACCTAATTTGGACCTAAGGAATTTATTAGTGAACTTGGATTTGACTTTTGACCACGTTTGACTGGGTAAATTGCATAGAAATCCAAATCAGGGTAAATTCCTATATGAAACTTTATTCTAGGTCAAAATGATTTTAGATGGTCAAATCAAAGGTACCAAACTTCTTAGAATATTTTGCCAAGAATTTTAAGAGGTTTAGATTAATTTTATCCTGATTAGAGCCTTTTCAATTTATGTGGGGTTGATAATTAAGGTTTTTAGTATTGTTTTTGCGCTTGAAATGTGTGAAATCCTGATTCAGTCACTGTGGACCCACTTTTTAGAATTTTGTGCTTAGTTGACCTTTGATTAACCCCTAACTAATCTCATGGTTAATATGCATTTGTGATGTGGTGTTAAAACGACAAAATTAACCATATTTTCTTGTTTTCCCCCAAAATCAAATCAGTGAGGAATTGTGACCCTCAGATGATCAAGTAGGAGCATTTACCAGTTGAATTTGACTAATTGTGGCTAGTTAGGGCCCATGATGGTGTTATCATCATACTCCCATGCCTAGTTTTTGCTAGTCTCTAGTAAAATCCTATGGACCAAACTAGATCTCTAAGCCGGATGTAACTGTCAGAATGCCCTACTAAGCCACATCTCTAGAAATCAGATCAAAATACCAATAATTGGCCTAGAGGTATTCAAGTACCAGCAAAGATCTAGACCTGACCAGCCTTAGCCTTGGGTTTACCACAAAGGTTTCTAAGGTTTGCAAAAATTGCTCAAAGGTTCATTGACCTCAGCAGTTAAAGCACCCATGGATATTTGTAGTGAGTCCAGGTTCAGTTTGCCAATGCATTTTTTATAAGATAGATAGAGAGGGATATTTATTTTGAGAGTTTTCTTTCTTTTTCTTTTTACATTCCCCTAAATCCAGCCTTAGATTGGCCCTAAAACACGGTCCGTATCGGATTCCTTGTCCCCACCATCAATCCTCAAAAGGTCCTTGACTTTCGATGCTTTGGGATAGCACCACCAATGGCAACCCTCAGAACCTTGGTTTTCGACACTTCCGGATAGTGCTACCCATGGCATTCTGCAGCTAAATTCAGACGCTAGTAATCGACATTTCAGGATAATCCTACCTATGGCATCAGAACCAGCATAAGGTGCTTACATGCTCCCAGTAGTATATTTAGATATCTTAGGAGACAAGCACCGAGGAGATGATATATTATAACGCATCTTCGAGGGGAGTATTTTTCATTCCACCTCTCCTTGCAGGGAACTCGTCCAATTAACTTGTGTTGTCGAGTCGCTCCTATGCTAGATCTTCAGGAAAACTTTTTTCAGAACATAACACTTTTGGCATTTTTCTTCACTAAGCGCATTGAATGAGACCGGTGTGTGATTTTTGGGTGCCAAGGTTACCAAGTCCCACAAACCAATGAGCAGGCAATGGGGCCAAATAATCCCTAAGCCTTAGACTTATTACATCAACCTCACACTTTCTTCAACCTCTTGAGGATTAATCTAGATCTTAACAAATACGCGAGTGTTTAAGCCCTAGAATAGTCCTAAGAGGCCCAAGGTCGGTACTTTTCACTAATCTCCTAAGTTTTACCCTTCCAGGTCTTAATTCATCATTCAATCTAGCTTAGAACTTAGGTAAGTTCCACACTCAATTACAGGGGCCATCACATTTTCTTTCTTTGTTTGCTCCTTTTTTCTCTTTTCTTTTCTCCTTTTCTTCCTCAATTTTTTTCAATTCAACTCTCAAAATTGTCCTCTCCTTTTCTCCATTTTTTTGATGAAACCCCTCCATGAATTGAATTTCACAATGTTTTGTACTTTAATACCCCCCTATGCTTAAGATTTGCAATGTCCTCATTGTAAAGTAGGTGGGTTCAAGTTTAATTTAGATCATACACTAGAATAGGTTTGGTGGGTGGCGAACGAGTTGGGATGACTGTTCCGGATGATTTCAAGCTCTAATACATGTATTAAAGGCGGAGTCAGCTGTTCTAATAGTCAAATCCTAAAGTGCAATATGAATTCAGCTTAGAGATAGGTCAGAAGAGTCTCAATTTTTTTCAAAATGACGAGTTGCCTCTCATTAAGCGCTAAGTTTAACGCCATTGGCTAGGCGCAATGCAACTCAAAAGGATATGTCATCTGGCACACTGTGATGAGTAGTATTAGAGAATATGTGATAATGGTGAATGAGAATCAGATGGTCACAAATAAGTACCAAATCATGATGAAGAGTCAATCTAGAAGGTCTATGATATAGATCAAGTTGATTCACTTCTGGGTGTTTCTTATTGAGGTTTTTTCGAAGGAATCACCAAGAAGATGCAACGATCACGGGGCTTTGAAGTGAGATTGTAGTGAGTCTAGGACCCAACAAAAGCGCACCTAGTCAATATAGTCCAAATGTTTGGTTCCCCTCATGTAATGTGGCCTAATAGATCATTATGCAACGAGTCATCTTGATCCTTGTCCAAGGGGTGCAAGATGAATTTCTCAAGAAATAACTCAACGATTGGGTCATCTAATGGATCTTCTATATAATTCTCATCCCAATCAAAGGTGAATGTCTGGAGAGTGACTATTGGATCATAGAACTCTAATTCTGTAAATGATTCAAACTCTGGGTTGTGGTCACTCTTGATATCTGCCATGCTCGATTCCTGGAGATCCTCAAAATACTCATCATCATAAAATGTCTCCAGACTTATGGAATGTAAATCCGAATCTCGTCGAATGTCGTCATCCTGTTCCCCAAAATCCATGCGTACTTCCTCAAGATGAAAGGTGAAAGCCTTCAATACTCTCAATCTACTGAAATCATGCTTGGTTGAATTGCGATCCTCCGTAATGCGGAAAACTTCTAGTTCTGGTTCTAAGTTTTCTACTACTGAGATGGTCATGACTTCCTGAATCAAGCCTAGTTGTTCTGTCGAGCATTTTTCCTTTCCTTTAGATGATCCTGTGAAAATATCGATCTCAGTTCACTTATCTCCAGAGGCGATTATCATGTGTCTTGATTTACAATTGATTATGGCTACTACAGTGGACAAGAAAGGTCTCCTTAAAATCAATGGCATATCTTGTATTTGTTGTGGCACATCCATGTTAAGAACTAGAAAATTAGCTAGGTAGTTGAAATCTTTGACTCTAATTACCACATCCTCTACCAGTCTAATTGGGGTGATTATGGTTCGGTTAACTAATTGCAGAGTAACATTAGTAGGTTTTAGCTATCCTATCCGTAGTTTATCAAATAGGGTGGTCGAGATTAGGTTGATTGAAGCATCGAGATCCAGTATAGCTCGCTTAAAATTTGTAGCATCGATCTTGTAGGGGATTAGTGGGGTGCCTGGATTAGATTTCTTAGGAGGTAGACTATTTCAGATTATAGCACTCACATTTTCAGATAGTTCTACCTTCCTTTGCGAGGATTCCTCTACCTCTTTTTTGGATATATCAGGCAAGGTAGAGTGGAGAGTGTGGATATCAAGTAATGAGATAGTAACCTGTGTATTCCTTAATGACCTCGTTATGTCAGATTCAGATAGTCCTCTAGTGTGGAAGTGGGGTAGGATTTGGGATAGGGGAATGGATTGGCTAGCCTAAGGGATGGGTTTCTGTTTTCGCCTCTTGGTTTTGTCCTCAACCTTGTTATGTTGATCATGGGTTGGGTGGGATTCGAGAGAAGGGCCATGGGGCTTATATTGTTAAAATGCTTATAATTATATTTTTGATAATGACAAATGCGCTATTTCCTTGGAAAAGACTAACATATTGCAGAAAAGATTTAAAGAAAAGGATCGAGGAAAAGGAAGGGTAAAAGAGCTTCTTTTATAGTTTATTTTATTTGGTTAGAATGTAAAAAATCCTTGAATTATCCTTAGGATCTCTTTAGAATCTTCCTATCCATATTCGTATCCTTAAATTTGTAAAGATTTACTTCTATTGGCTTTTCAGACGTCTCATTTTCCCTTCATACGTCTGAGTATGATTTATAAGATGTATTATATACTTCACCAAACATCTAAGATCTTGTCCAGAGTCAAGATTCATAGTCAGTCATTGTCATCTAGGTTTTTCAGACATCTGTTGATGAGGTGTGGCTCATCATAACTAAAATATCCAAGTTAAGCTAGAAACTAGGTTAAACATTATTTAATTTACACATGAAATGGGTTAAGTGTGGGAAATAGTGAAAAAAACTTAAAACATCAAATCTGTGTTAAAAACGTGAAATTAAGTCATTAAATGAGGTATTCTATTCATTATTGTAAAATGATGATCCATTTGCAAATTTAACAAACATTTGAGTCCGAAAGTTCAAATCAAAAGTGTAATTAACTTCCTTAATGTTCAATTGAGCTTAAATAAAAATTTGGTTGCATTCAGACATCATTAGAACCTTGCATTTATTAGATTACATATAGGTCCTTAGGTCTTATACATATCATTCATATAAGAGTTCCATGGAGCATTTTGTAAATCGCAGGGACCAATTTGAAAATCCTAGGGACTGCTCTATTAACCTTCTTCACCACTTATGGGCCTTGCCACAAAACCTCAACCCCTTCTCCCATAAGGGTTTCCCTGCAATTCTTCCAATAGACTTGCTGTAGGCGGGTGTACTGTAGCCGCAAGAACACCCTCGATTGCAGCCATTCACTCTTTGATCTCACGATTTGATAGCCATCCCTGATTCGAACCTTCACACGCTTTGGCGTGTGTGATCACCTCTTGCCCCAGATCCCATCCAACGGCCGTGATTAGATTTGGACTTCGTGCGCCCTCGCAAGCTCATCCCCACCACCCAAGACCTAGGTAAGTGATTGCACCTCGCGGTGAGTCCATTCACTCCCTAAGCCTACTTAAGTCCCTGCCTAGCTCGCACACACGCTGATCAGCTCCCTCCTAGTCTCTTGAGCAGAGCAATTTCATACTCTCCAGTTTCTTCTCCCCATACACCACCATTCCTGCGCCTATGTAATGGAATTCCACCTCCTGTGACCACTCCTCGCCGCTAAGGACTACATAACACCTGAGGGCGACACTAAGTCCCACTAGTTGACTTTCAATCCACTGGAGATCCTCCCCCCTTTGTTGTTGTAGCCACTAGCTGCAGATATTCCCAACAGGTCCCATTCTTCTGTTAGATTAGGATTTCCCTGCTTTCTAGAGTAATGTAGAGTAGTGATTAGTATAATTAGATTAGCTAGGAGTAGATTAGATACAAAATTCAGTGATGGATTAATGTAGTTTAGGAGTAGATTAGTATAGATCCACTCTGCCCTCTTTGATCAATTCAGATTAGAGAGGTGTTTTTCCACCTCCATTTCGACGCATACAGCTTTTCCTATGCTTCACGATTCACTTTTGATTTTTTATCGAATTTTATTCATCATCCACCCATCTATCAAGGTCAAATTTAGATTTGAATCTTTAGCTTCTAAATCTGAATTTGCGCCTGAAATCCACTTGGGGGGTCTCCCACTCACTCTATAAATTCACAATGACCCCCCGATCTGGTTTTATTGTCTCAAATTACTTGATTATTTTCAAAGTTGCTTTTAATACCCAATCTTATGATTTAGTGATCATTTGGTTTCATTGGATTCAATTGAGTTTTTTGAGGTGTTTAATTGCTTAATTAGGTGTCATGTAATGAGTCCAAGGTTTTGAATTTGGTTTTGATTTTGTGGATGAGCATGCACTTAATTTAAGTGTTATTTGGAGAGTTTGCCCAAGGATAATCAGTAATACTGATTTGAGGTTAAACGAGGACCCAATTGATTCTAAGTTAATCACTAGATCATCTTGAACACCAATCAATGGTGTTTAAGCAGATCAAATGATTTATTCAGATATCAAATCACATTAAAAGCCCAAATTAGGGCAACGTGGGTGTTTACACGAAGTGAAATTGGGTTTAAAATAATGCGTCGTAGTATAGTTGAAATCACTTTGAAAATAAATAAAATTTATTACTAGAAGTTTAAGTCCGAGGTCAAACACAAATAGAATTCATGCACTAAACTTAATGAATACAGTTTGAACACATAATATTATTCAAAAATCTAATGAAGATTATAAAGAATGAGTATATAGATAATAAAAATAAATGTAGCAAGAGATGCAATGAGGGCTTATGGAAATTGGGCATCTGATTATAAAATTAGACGTTTTAAAATCAAATACTACAGTTCTTCTTTCTCTGATTTTTCTTGTAATCATTCTTCTTCTTCCTTTCTCTAGCTTTGATTCTTTCTTCTCTTTGTTTGCTCTTTTCTTTACGTTCTTTGTCTTCTTCTTCTGCTCCTTTCTTTGGCTCCTTTCTCTCTTTGTCTTCTTTCTTCTCTGTTCTGCTTTCCTTCTTCTTTCTTCTTCCTGTTTTGGCTCTTGTCTTCTTCCTTCTTTCTTCTCTTCAACTGTGAGGTGCCTTCTCCTTCCTTAGCTTCCTCTACAGCTTCCTCCTTCTTCCTTGGCTTCACCCTTAGCTTTTTCTTCCTCTTTTTCCCTTGAGAGCAAAACCTACCCCCTACCTTCCCCGCGATCTCTCTCTTTCTTCTCTCGTAGGCTCGCTCTCCCAGAGCCTTCTTGGGTTAACGGGTCGGGTATGTGCGCCTGGGACCAGGCCCATCGACGTGGGTGGTGGGCGAGGAGTGCACGGGTAGTCGGGTATCTGGGTCAGAGCCTGGTCCGCGTGGCGTGGGTCACAGACGAGGCGATGGGTGAGTGGAACCTCACCCCGTGTCAGGAGGCGATAAGCCTATATGACTTTTACAACTTATATCACCGCTTCCGCTCTTGGACTTCCGAGGTGGGACTAAATGTCCTACCTTCTTCGTAGGAGCTCGCACAGTAGGTGTCGCATCCAATTGCAGAGGCTATGCTGTGGATTTGACTCCAATTGCTGAGTTGATAGTGTGTGCGAAAGAGAGCTGCGTGTCTGGGACCTAGAGCCTGGTGCTTGAGGTCCTGGAGCAAGCTTGCGAGCTTCTTCGAGCCTGCTTCAATGGCGGCGGAGGCCTAAACCTTGTCCACAAGCAAACGGCCTCGCGGCCTCCTCAAAATACGTAGGAAGCTTCGCTTGAGTACGGCGAAGGTGGGACGATGGTCGGCGTGGCGCGGGGTGGCTTGAGCGTGCGTGCCTTGGTCACCCTGTGGTTGTGAAGGTGGGTGTGTTTGGGGGACGTGTTGGGGGCGTGTGGCGGTGAATGGAAAGAGCGGTTATGGTCAGTGAGACGTGGCAGAGCTCGTGAGGTGGTTGGCAAGGTGGGTGGATGCGTGGAGCGACAGGGACACCTCGCCGGTGGTTTGCTGGAGGTGGAGAAGATGGTGGTGGTTTACGAGCGTCGAGGCGGATTTTAAGAAATAAATGTGAGAAAAGAGATGAGAAGGGAGAGTGGACTTATCTGAGAAGGAATAGACGAAGGGGGGAGCGGAGGAGGAGGTCGGCTCGTATCTGCCATCGCCGGAGACGAAGGCCCAGTAAGAGGAGGATGGCGACGATGAGATGGAGGCAGGTGCGTGCGTTGGTGCGGCGCGACGCAGACGAATGAGACAAAGGCACCTCTGCCACTGGTATTGTGGCAGAGCGACGAGAGGAGGAGATAGGAGTCGTCAGAGCTTGCTAGGAGGTTGACCGGAGGGGAAGAGAGGAAGTTGGGGGTTATCTCTGGCCAATTCAAGCTTGGGATCTGCAGAAGGATCAGGGCACCTTTTTATAACCCCTGGCAGAGGGCCTTGTGCTTGGAAGGCAAGCTTCCAAGCATGGGCAAGTCGCCGGAGTTGGAAGGTCGAAAGGACCCAAATCTCTCATGCGTTCGCATGAGAGATTGGGTGGAAATTAGAGCTCCAAATTAGGTTCACATGAATGGGGATTTCTCAAAGAATCTCCCTCTCAAATTTGAGAGGGATTCTTTGAGGAATTAGGGAGTTCTTTCCCTTGAATCCTCGCTGGAGTAGGATTTCTCCGTTGTAATGGTGGAGGGACCTAATTGTAAAGAACGACGAGGAAGTAGGGGGTGTCTGCAAAGATTTTCAAAAGTTAGGGGTAGAAATGTAATTGGGTTGGACTTGTTTGCAAAGTAGGTCAAGGTGAATTCCCCTTATGTCCAAATTTTGGTACAAACTTAATTTGGACCTCAGGAATCCAATGGTGAAGTTGGATTTTAAGTTTGACCACGTTTGACGGGGAAATTTACACAGAAACCTAATTTAGAGCAAACATTTGATTGGAACCCCAATTTAGGTTAAAATAGGTTATAAAGGCCAAATTGAAGGTTTTAAGCCCTATAGGATATTTTTCTATGATTTTTAGAGGGTTTAGGTGAATTTTATCTTGACCAGAACCTTGTTAAATTAGGTGGATCTGTTTTAGGGTTGCAAAAAGTAATTTAATTCTTAGATTTCACATGAACCCTTTTCTGTTTGAACCAACCCACTTTTTATCTTGTTAGGATCATTTGACCTATGTTTAGCCCATAAGGAATCCCGTTGTTGCACTGCAATGGTAAAATTACAGTTTTACCCCTTATTTCTTGCTTTTCTCTCAGACTGGTTATGCATTGAGTTAGGACCTCCAGTTGGTTATGTAGGAGCTTTTGTTCTCTTTTCTAGGTCAAAATGAGCTAGTTAGGGCTCATGATGGTGTTCCCATCATACCTCCATGCCTAGCTTTTGCTAGTCCTTTAGCAAAATCTTAAGGTTTTAACTTCTGTTCTAGACCATGAATTTCTTTGATGTTTAGAGATTATGATGAGTGCTTTTTCTTTTTGATTAGGTTAGAATGCCGACAGTAGGCCTAGAGGTACTCAACTACCAACCAAGATCTGGACCTGACCAGCTCTAGCCTCGGTCCTCCGCGAAGGTTTTTAAGGCGCACATGAACTATCCTAAGGTTCGTTGAACTCCACGGTTAAAGCACCTGTGCTTGCAACGTATTTTAGCCTTGGTTCAGTTTGCAGTGCGTTTTTTGTAAGAGAGAGACAGAGGATTTATTTGTTTGGAGAGTTTTCTCTCTCTTTTCTTTTTATTTCTAGCTTCGGATTTACTTTTCAAAACGGTCTGTATTGGATTCCTCGTCCCCATCATCAATCCTCAAAAGGTCCTTGGCAATCGATGCTTTGTGATAGCACTGCCCATGGCAATCCCCAGAACCCTGGCTTTTGAGATTTCGAGATAATCCTGCCCATGGTGTTTTGTAGCTAAATCCAGACCCTGATAATCGACATTTCGTGATAATGTCGCCCATGGCATCTGAACCAGCATAGGGTGCTTACATGCCCCCAGTAGGATATGTAAATATCCTAGGAGACAAGTACCGAGGAGACGATATGTTATTACTCATCTTCGAGGAGAATTTCCCGCCTCTCCACGTCGGGAACTCATCCAAATCAACTTGTGTTGATCGACCGCTCTTAATTTAGGCGACTTTTTCAGAACATTTAAACGCTTTTGCGTAATTTTGATAATTATGCGCACTGAACCAGACTGTGTGTGGATTGTGGTGCTTAGGTTACCAAGTCCCGCAAACCAAAGGTCAGTTAACGAGGCCGAATACTTCTTAAGCCTTAGACCTAATACTTAAGCTTCGCATTTTCCCCAACCTCTTGAGGACTATCCAGATCTTAGCGGATACTTGAATTTTTAAGCCTAAGAGTTTAGCCTAAAAGGCCTAAGATCAGTGTTCCTACTAATCTCTGTTGTGTCTCATTAGCACTTTTTCTTTCATTTTTCTTTTTTTTCTTGATAAGGTCTATAACTTCGGTTACTTCCTTAATTTCTTACTAATGACTATTTCTTTTTCTTTTCATTTTGTGTTTCTTTTTTGAAATTTCACTTCTCCAATTTTTGTATGGCTTCAAAATTTTCTTTTCTCTAATTTTTTTGTTCTTTTTCACAATTTTCTATTTTTTTTGGTATTTTTGGTATATGTGATTTTTTTGTGAGAACCCTTCTGAATTTTCTTGATTTTTGTATGTTTGCACTTTACCACCCCCCCCCATGCCTAAGTGTTGGGTTCAAGATAAGATATATTTTTAGGTGAGTGCCAAGTTTCAAGGCATTTTGAACCCCTGACTTGGTAGAACGTACCAATCGACGGTTTAATATACCTTGGAACTTAATAAAAGAACCAAAATTAAAAACAACAAAAGCAGCTCTCTCTCTCACATCCCTTACCTCTACTATATATATAAAAAACCCATAAAAATAAGAAAATAATAAAAAACTCCAAAAAATACCATGTCTACTACATATATACTTGTATATATAACTTAAACCTAAGTTATATGTATACAGTATACAATATGTACATAATAAGTATAAATAACTTATATATGTATTATAAATCTTAAATTAAGTATTTAGAATAATTTATTGTATATATAACTTTATTGTAATATTAGATATTAATTTGTATAACATAAATGTATAATAACTAAGTAATTATACAAACATATTTAAATGTACATATCTGTACCCAATATTGTACATACGTATTTATATATGTATCATGTACCATAAAATACCTGTAATGTAATTTAATTATATATATAATAAATAATTAAGTTATTAAGTTAATTAAGTAATTTATTAACTTAAAATAAAATAAATTAGTAATTTAAGTTAATACTGAGATAACTTATAGTGTATACTTGTACTATATTATATTAAGTATATTCAACTAATTTAAACTATATTTATACTGTATTATAGTATTTATAGTTTATTTATATGTATAACTAGCTAAAACATGTATTTAAATCTATATAAATTAAAATAAAGCTTATAAAACATAATAAAAATCTGTAATAAATAATTTATTATGTATATTAGTACTTTACTAAGTCAATTTGACAATTAATTAACTAATTTATACTATAATTAACAAATTAAACTCTAATTTAACTTAGATAAACAGTCAACTTTACTAATTTAATTATATAATAAACTAACTTATTTTTGTAAAGTGGCTTTACAATCCCATAATTTAATTTTAATTTAGATTAAATTATTACCCTCAAATCGAGGGCCAAATTCACTAAATCAGGACAACAATTGCATGCGGCTACAGCTTAATTGAGCGTTATCAATAGCGCCATATCGAAAGCGTAGGAGCGGGTAGCATGCCATATATTGATTTCGTCTCCTGGCCTTACTGGTTGTTAGGTGTCAGGTTCCCTCCTATGCACATGTACTGCTCTCTCTCTTGATATGAATATGGCATGAATGATATGGGTGTTGTGCATGGGTCAGGGGCAGTGCACGGCAGTGCACTGTGCATGGGCTTGTGTGGGTCCAATAACGAGCATTAAATCGGAATTAATACACGTAATAAAAATTAGGGTGGCCCTAGTAGAGGTCTGGTCCCATCCAGTAATGGGTGCTGTGTATCCCTCAAAAAAGTCGCTTGCTCGCTAAACCAAATTTTGAACCAAACCGAGATGGTCTGAACCAGGTGTGAAGAGAAGAGAAGAAGAGTGAACTAGATGAGAAGAGAGGAGAGCGAAGTTGAAAATCGCCTAAGTGTTAAGCCCCCTTGTGCAAAAGTGTGAGAGTTGTGTCTGTGTGTGTTGAGTGCGTGAGTTATGTGCGTGAGTTGTGTGTATATATAAGCATATAAATAGTATTACTGTTTGAGCTTTTATATGTATATATATATATATATATAACACTGGAGCTTTAGTGATGAATACTTCTATCACTGTACATAGGATTATATATTAGTATAGATAATAGCTTTTGCCTTATGTTAGGTATATAATTTTATTAAGGTTTTAGCGACACTTATATATGTTACTGTATATATTATATATGTTACTATGGATATTAGTATATTATAATGAGTTAGTATAATAAATATTATTAACTATTTTTGTACCTATACTTAGGTATTAACTATATTAGCTGTAAATAATTAACATAGAGTATTTGTAAATAGTTTTGATGCTTGTTTGTGTACATTTATTTTTAAGCATTGTAATATGTTTTAATTTATTCTTTTGTACATAATTAACCAAATTCTTTTGTTCATTGATTCTTTCATTCACTTTTGTAAATAAAATTAATATTTTTGGAATTAAATAATATTTTTGGACTTAGAGAGTGATGTTTATCAATAACTACCTCCCAGTGAACGATCTAGAATAAACCAGTAAAAATTAAGTATATAAATAAAATTGATACGACATCGGCTTGTATTTGTAACATTTACTACAACAATGACATTTTTAAAATCCCTTTTTAGTGCAAATTTGGTCGTCGATGATCATCTGTTCTCTACTTCAGACATCTAGTAGTGTCTTTCAGATACCTCCTCGAGCTTTTGATATTTGTTTAACTTCAATAGAATAATGGTCATAATTTTAGTTGTTTTTTAGATGTCTATCGTCTTTTTGAGACGTCTGAAAATGACCAACGTTCATTTTCTATCCAATATTAAAATTGACTGCAATTGATTATTTCTGTTATACTTTGATTTTGGAACATTGTCGACCCTTAGACATCTTCATATTTTGCCAGATGTCTAATCATTCGTTTTAAGGCATCTCCATTTTTGACTAGACGTCTAGTAAGATGTCTGATCATATGTCTTTAGATCCCTATTTGGGTCCAACTTCATTCCAGTAATGATTACTTTGAACTTGAAGCTTTTTCAAACATTCAATTTTATTTTTAGATGTCTGAAACTAACTATTCAGATGTTTATTTTTTTATTTAGATGTCCCTGTATTTGATGTTGTAAAATCCAGTAATGACTACTTTTCCTCTGGAGCTTTTTTAGATGTCTTGGTTTATTCACAGACGTCTAAGATAGTCTTTTCAGATGTCTTTCGTTGATGGGAACACCATCATAGGCCTTAACTAACCACTTTTATTCATGATTGAAAGGTAAATGCTCCTACATAACCATCTGAGGGTTACAACTTTACATTATTTTATTTTGAGAAGAGAACAAGAAAGTAGGGTTAATTCTGTAATTTTAACAATATATCATGAACACAGAATAACCACGAGGTTTGTCAAGGGTTAACTGAAGGTCAATTGAGCATTAAAGACTAATAAGTAGGTCAATGTAGACAGAAACAGGGTGTCACGCATTTTGAGAACCAATATAGCACCCGAAATCCTAATTTTAGACCTACTTGAATAACAGAGGTTCTGATCAGAATAAAATTCATCTAAACATTCTAAAATTCATAGAAAAATATTCCTTGAGGTTTGATATCCTTGATTTGACTATTGGAACCTATTTTTACCGTAAATAGAGTCACAGACAGAGTTCTACCCTAATTTGGGTTTCTACCCAAATTACCTAGTCAAATTTGGTCAAAAGTGAAATCTAACTTTACCATCAGATTTCTTGGGTCTAAATTAGGTTTGTATCAAAATTTGGACCCAATCAGAGTCAATTGACTTAGTTTACATTTTAGTTCATTTAAACTTTATTTCTCCCAATCAAGCCCTTAGCTTTTGAATTTCTTGCATTTAGCCATCTAAATTTGTTATATTCTTTGCAAGAAAGTCCCTGCCGCCATTAGAGGTCAACCGACCTCCAAGAAACCTTTGATCGCACCTAAACCTACTCAAATCATCATCAAATCTCACCAAATTTGGTGGGATTGATGTTCAGATTATGGGGAATTGATTGGGACTGATCTTAGCTTTCAAATCACAAGTAAAACCTCGTGCGAACACATGAGATTTTTGGGTAATTTTCCTTCCATCGCAAGCCTTGTATAAGCCCTTTCCTTGTCTAGATCTTGCTCAGAAGCCTTATATAAGCTCCAGAACTCAAAGCCAAGCTCCTTAGCGAAGTTTTAAGCTGGAAAAACCCTCTCTTCCTCAACTCCGATTGTCTACACCTTCGCCTCTGGTGAGCCTCTGTGCCCTCGTCAAGTTGGCCAACGGTCAAATTGACCGGCTCAACATCTTCCCCTTGTCCTCGCGATAGTCGCCAACCAAAGCACGATCGTCATCTCCCTCTCCTTCCTTGTCGCCGTATCGTCGTCGACTCTTCTTCGACGCTGACCTATCATAGTCGGTTGCCCTCTCTCACTCTCCCTCTCTAACTCTCTCCTTCTCTTCCTCCCTCCTTCCTAAATCTCCCTAACTTCTTCCTCTTCTGTTTCAACCGCCAACAAGTCCTCATGCCCTTCGTCCTCTTTCGCTCTAGTTGAGCTCTGGCAAGGTTCGCCTCAACGCCACAAGTGACCAAACAACCCGCTACCACCTCCACAACCTCTGTCTCACCTTTACGAACAAAACCCCTCAAGAGATTGAGGGGATTGGCCACTCAACACCTCCATCGAACACCACCCTCACCGCACCTCCTCCTCGACCTCGCCAGCACACCACACACACCCTCACTGCATGAAACCACCACTAGCACACTTGCCGTCCATCGACGATCCTTCTGAGCTTCTTTGAAGTGGCCGTAAGGCCGTATTTGTGATTGCAGGTGACCCACCGGAGCACCGCTGTTGCGACCACCTTCTCCGACCTCAGACTCCACTTTCTAAATCTGAGTTTATAAATTTAAATGTTTTAAGCAATTTTGTCCTATACTACGATGCATTTCCTAAATAACGACAATTTCGTTTGAACATTTTGGTACCGTTGCCGGAGAGCAACGGGTAGTTTGATTTCGCTGATTACAATTTCTGATTTGATTCTAACTTATTCTATCTGATATGTTGTGGTTGTGCAAGGTACTCATCGAGAAGATCAGCTGCACGATAGCCACTCCAGGAGTAGGTAGTCTTGTTTCCTTCTTCTTAAGCCCCTACTTCTGGAAAGAAGTAAAAAGAAGAATCAATTAGGATCAACTCGCATTCTTTCTTAGATTTAATCACTTGAGTTGCCTGATTTGATTTACTTAGACATCCCCATCCATATTTTTGCACCTACTACGGATTTAAGGTGCCTAGGGCTATTTACCTTCTTGATTGAGCCCTAGGTGCCACATTCGAAATGAATTGGACCTGGAAGAGAACCAAATTAAGGGTTTCTACTTTAGGGTTTGAGGAAAATTCACTTGCCTGAATTAAAAGAGAATTGATTTCCTGCATTGTGTGTCATCCAAGCCTTGTTTGAATTGACTTAATCAAGAAGGCCCTAAAAGAAAGCTCTAACATTCACTTGAATCCTTAGAACTTGGGACTTAACAACTTATTTGCAAACCACTTAGGGTGATTTTGAGGTTGGGATGGGAGTGCACCAGGTTGGCGAGCCCTAGCCATCTATGCTAGTTGCTTTTGAACGTTTGTGATCTCCGCCTTATACTATTGTTGTATGGCTGTGTGGGTCTTCTGGATGTTAGCCAGGGCTTGCAAAATCAAGTTCATCTAATCTTCCCTAGTAGGCCCAGATTGGAAATTCAGGTTGGGCTTAAGCTAAGTGGGCTGATATGGTCGTGGAGCATGTGGTCGGGGTTGGAATTGAGGATTTGAGTTTTGATTATTTCCCAACCACTCGAAATTGGGATGATTGCGCCATCCAGGGTTATATGTGTTGGAAAATGGATCATTCTAGATGACATGGAGATCCTCGTAAGTCTGAGGAACTCCAGAGTAATTAGAGTACGAGGGTTCAGAGTGCCCTCAACTAGAGTAGGATGGTTCAGAGTTTGCTCCAAAACCAAGATCAAATGGGAGGGATACGTGTCCATCCCCTGATATGAGTGGTGGTGAATGTTATGCACAGCCTCCTTACCTGAGGGTGGTTGTGCATACGTGTTTTGCTGCATGGAGGTGGCTTTCTGTTGATGTCGAATTAATTCGTCCTCCTTTTCTCTATGATGGAGACTTTATCCAAGTGATTGGTCACCAACTCCAAGTCAATGGATGTGGGTAGTTCTTGAGTCTCATGTGCCCCTTACGTGTTTGTTAATGCACGGGTGGTTGTCCGGTCGAACACACCCATAGACTCATTGTTTATGGAGTTCTCTCACATGTTCTCGAGAATCTCTCAAACGGTGTCCTGATGCTAATCCATGATGTTGCCACAACAGGTTGCATTGACAAATAATCTGACATACTCACGGAGTCACTGGTAAAAGGTCTGGACTTGTTCCCATTTAGGAACTTCGTGATGGGGGCATTTCCACATAAGATCCAAAAAGTGGTCCCATGCCTCATGAATTGGTTCTCCCATATTTTGCGTGAAATGCATGATCTGGTGCCTTAAGGCGTTGGTGCGACCAACTAGGAAGAATTTCTTCAAGAATTCAAATTGGAGTTCCCCCCATGTGTTGATCGGACGAGTTAGAGTTTGATATCAATGGGCAGCCTTATCCATAAGAGAGAAGGAGAACATCTTCATGAGTAGGATGTCTCGATTCTGAATAGGTGGTCCAAAGGTCAAGGTTGGATGATTCAATTGTTTGATGTTCTGGAAAGGATCTTCAGCATTTGTTCCATGGAATTTGGGGATTGCACTGATAAGATTCGGCTTTAATTTTGTATCAGGTCCTTCAGTCGGGATTTGCACCCTGGGTTTGATAGCCACTACTACTGGATCATAGTGATCTTGCATCTGTGGACGTGGCGGGCGATTCATGAATGCATGGAATAAGTTTGCAAGATCTACACTTGATTTTGGATGTTAGGCACTTCTTAATTCTCCATTGGTGCGGATGATGGAGAGCTAGGCTCAGATGTGGAAGTGTATGAAGAGATCTTAATCTGATCGAGTGGGAGCATAAACAATTTGGTCGGGGCTTGACCCCAATGAGTGTGAACTGCTAATGGAGGCCTTAAGTTTGGTCTTAAGGACCTCTTCCCGAACATGCACTAGGGAATCAAATGAGGGATAGAATGTGTATTGGACCTAATCGAGGCACCTAAAAATCTTTGGGTGACTAAGGAGGTTTGAGGTGGATGTTACCTCTGGAATAGAAACTCACCCACCTAAGAATTACTTGGGTAGTCAGGAAGGGAGAGTCTCGCAAAGACCCCTACACAGTAGAGCGTCCTAACTGATTACAGGGTTTTCCTCACTCGACCTTCCTTGTCATTGAGATTCCAAGTAGATCAGAATGTCCGAGCTTGACTCTTAGGTCTACCAATTGTAATCCTGTGTGTGCCTTTAATTTCACTTGACTAAATTTGATTTGATTTATGACCTAATTTGGAGGTTGGTTGACCCACAAAGTGGACTAACTTCACCTGACCTGTCCTAAAGTTGAGGATGAGTTGGGTCAAGAACCTAAATCAACCTGAAGTGGTTCACAAATAGGTTATTAGGTCCCAAATTTTAATGATTCAAGTGATTGTTAAAGCCTTAATTTTAGAGTTCACTTGATTAGATCAATTCAACCAAGGCTTGGGTAACACACAATGCAGGAAATATATTCTCTTTAATTTAGGCAAGTGTGTATTCTTGGAGCCTTAATGTGGAAACCCTAGATTGGCTCTATTTCCAAGTCCAATTTCTTTTCAAAGGATGATATCTTGGTCTGAATCGAGAAGGTGAATAGCCCCAAGGCACTTTATATCCCTAATAGGCACAATGATGGGGGCACCATCATAGGTCCTAACTGGTCACTTTTAGTTAGGTTTGATGGATAAATGCTCCTACATAGTCATCTGGGGGTCAATTCCATGTTATTCTGATTTAAGAGGAAAATAGGAAATTAGTGTTAATTCTACAATTTTAATAGTACATCTCAAACATAGATTAACCACGAGGTCACTCAGGAGTTAAATGAATGACAAATGAGCTTAAAAGTCCAAAAAGTGTGTCTGCATTGTTAGAAACAAGGTTTTACGCATTTTGAGAACCATAACAACACACAAAAATCCTAATTTCAAACCCACTTAAATTAAAGAAGTTCTGGTTAGGATAAAATCCATCTAAACCTCCTAAAATTCATAGAAAAATATTGTTAGAGGTTTAGTGCCCTTAGTTTAACCATCTGAACCTATTTTGACCTTATATAGTCTCAGATTGAATTTTACCCTAATTTAGGTTTTTACGTAAATTTTTCAGTCAAACTTGGTTAAAACTGAAATCCAATTTCACCATTAGATTCCTTGGGTCAAAATTACATTTGTACCAAAATTTAGGCCTAATCAGAGTCCATGTTGACATAGTTTGTAATTTGGTCCATTAAGTCTCCATTTCTTTCAGCCAAACCCCCAACTTTCGAATTATTTGCATTTACCCCCCTAATTATTCATCATTTTCTTCAAATAGGTCCCTTCCTCCATGGCAGGTTTGAACCCATGGCAGCCGACCTTAAATCAGAGATTCCTCTTTGATTACTCAACCAAATCCCTCTAAATTTGGAGGGAATGTTCTTGAGGACCTTCGTAATCGTTTACGCTGCCTTTCAAACCCTAAATCGAGCGTCTTAGATCAAGTGATCGTAAGAAAATTTAGGGATCTTCTCCCCTGAATATCGAGCTTCCCAATCTTCTTCCCAAGCTTGGAGCTCTACCTGAGGCCTTTAAAAAGACCCCCTTCGCAAGGCCGTACTCCTTAGCAAGTTTTCAGGTCAAAATCTCCTCTTCTTCCTCTTCCTCCAGCTTGCTCTAGCTTGCTCCGGTGACCCTCCTTCGGCCTCTTCACCCTTTGCCACCTACCATAGGCAGAGGGAAACTCTTTGTCTCCTTCATCCGCACCTCGCCATACCTACGAGGAGCTCTCAAACTCTCTCTTCGTCGCCGTCTCCCTCTCCGGAGTTCTCTTCGTCTCCGACGTTGGCCAATCATAGCTGATGTCATACTCGCTCTCCCTTCATTTGTAGACATCCTTCGTCGACTCCTCTCCTTCCCTTGACTCTTCCTACACCCTTAGAACTTAAGTTCGCACACTACATCACCCATAGCACCTCTGCATTCCTCAGCGCTGGCATACCTCCGGTGAGCTCGCATGCCCACTCCACTGCACCAATCACCTCGCTACAACTCCCAGAAGCACCGTTGCATCCTCGCGACCAAAAGCCCTCACATCATCGGAGCTATTGACCACCATAGCACACCACTGAGAACAACCACCTCCGACCACTTTCTTTGACTTCGACATGCACACATACACCTCCTTAGAGGATGCCATGACCACCATCACGTTCGCCACACTTAGACGAACCTCTTGAGCTATTCTGACAAGGTCGAGAGTCCGTATTCTCCTTTTCAGGTACATCACCAGAGCTCCGCCACTACAACCTTCTTCGACCTTTGCTACAGTTCTTCAGCCGAATTCATCCTTGCCACTACCTTCAGGTGCTGCGAAATGATCCCAGGATTATTCCCAGATCCTCAATTGAAGCAGTAGGCATCCCCTTCAACCCAATCAGAGCATCCATCACCTGCAGCTACTATGTGAAGAGAAGGCAGTGGGATAGTCCCACATTGTGGATTTTGAAGGCGGCAACAGCACATAAGTTGATTTTGTGATAGAGGCTGTTCACCTCAGCACACAGGGTGAGGTCCTACTCACCGCACGTGTGCTCACTCCTCGCCTACTGACGAGTCGACCTTCCGCTTTGCGTTGTAGTATTTAAGTGGTGGAAAAATCGACTAATCAACGATAAAAATAACTACTCACAGAAGAGCGGGTCATGTTCACAGGGAGGCAATTATGCAGTAAACTCTCGATTATTTTATAATCTCTCAGTTAAGAGCGAAATCCCTATTCAAATCTGACATAAAATGCGATGGAAAATAGATTCACAATAACTTAAAAAGATAAGGGTATATGTGTAGTTTTCCCTCACTGAAATCTTCAATAAATATATGATGATTTTATGTAATTTTCACTTGACATATACTAGAGAAAATTGGTGCACATGTTGATCCTAAAACCAATCTTAAAATAGATGAATATCAATAACATGTAATTATCAGAAAGCATGAGGGTGCATTCGCAATTTTAACATAATAAAATAATCATAAATCAAAAATTAGGTTTCGGCAATGGCAGCAAATGTAATAACTAATTGAAGTCAAAACAGAGCATTTGCTCTCTCTCCTCGCGAGAGAGAGAGCACCTGCGGGCTGTGGACGCGCTAGGGAGGTTGGCGAGGATGAGGCCTATCCGATGGAGGCCGTGGCGTCGACGGAGATGGTCAGAGGTGGCTGGCCGGCGGAGGAGAAGAACGCCGGAGAGGCTGTTGCTGCCATGAAGGCGCTGCTTGAGAGGGGTGCGCGGAGGTGTGCACCTGCGGGCGTGGCCTGGCAGAGGCGGACGGGTGCACGCCTGTAGGTGTGAAGGCGTGCAACAGGAAGGAGGGTGCGTAGTGGTGAAGGCACGCAGCGCCGCACGCAGCGTAGGCTGGAGGATGAAGGCGGGCGTGCCTGCGGGCACAGGTGGCGGTGCGGAGCAGCGCCTGCGGGCGCTTGCAGGGGCGACGGCGATGCGGTGCAGGAGCAAGCGCTGGACGCCTGTGGGCGTGCGGGCGAGAGAAGGGGGTGCGCTGCAGATGGCACGGCTTGGCAGGTGAAGGCGGGCAGATGCCTGCAGAGGGGTGCGCGCTTGCTGGCTGGTTGGAGGGCGCGGTGCAGGCTGGTGCGGTGATGGCAGGCGGATGCCTACAGGCGCTTGCAGGGGCGTGGGTGCTGGAGTGGGGTGCGAGCGCCTGCAGGAGGGGGTGCAGTGCTACGGTGGCCGGTGAGCGCACAGCACCTGTGGGGAGCGCTGGTTGCGAGGCGATCTCAGAGAGCGCTAGGCGCTGAAGCGGGTGCCTGCAGGCTACGAAGAGGCTTGTTAGGGCGCGGCTGCAGGCGCATGGTGGGGAGCCTACAGCTTTGGGTGCGTGGGGAAGATGCAGATCCACAGTGCACGCTGGAGTTACCCACTCTCTGGATGATCCTCCCTCCCCTTTCTCCGCCTCTTCTTTTTAACTCCTCTCCTTTGCGTGTGCGTGAGTTAAGGGATTTTCAAATCCCTTAACTATTTCTGGCTGGCGGCTGTTGAGGGTGCCCGGAGGATGGGGAAAAGAACAGCCGCCGGTTGTTTAAAAGGGTAATTTACCCTCCCCTCCTTATTCTTTTGCCAAATATTTTTCCTGCACATCAAAAGAACATCATTACATATTAAGTTATAGAATAGATGTAAACTTAAATCATGATGCATGCAAATATTATATAACTTAATGTTGTTATCAGCAAACCTAAAAGATACAATTAAAGTTACTTAGGCATAATATTAGTCCATTAAAATGGACTCATCAAATACCCCCATGCCTAAGATTTGCTAGTCCTTAGCAAAAATAATAGAAGTAATCAGAAGATTTCTTCTTTTCTTATTTCAAAACTTTAGAGATCCAGACAAATGTGACGTGATAATAGCCTAAGTAACGGATCCAAGTGGAAAAAGCAAATTCGCACTGGGAATTCGTACATCACCCTTGGCAAATATTTCTGTCAAGATAGGCAACTACTTCCCTCGGGGATAAAGCAGAAGATGATCTGTAATTTGACCCCAGCGTTTGGCTTAGGTAGGAGATATCGAGTTGAATGGATTTGTATTTGGTGGCACACACTCATTTGGTGCTATTTATAGTCTAGTACTGCAAACTCTAGATCTCTAAACTATTAGACAAGTCAACTCTGAGAGAGGCTACACAATTGTACTCTCTTGATGTTCCTGGGCACTCCCTCTTTTCTTTCTTTCTGAGATCACAAATCTCGCCAGATTTAGAAATTGTGCTCACTATTTGGTGGCCTCACATGGCATCCATACTTTAATTAAAGTCCTAATAACTCTACAAGTAAGTTAGAGTCATCAACCAGAATTTGGGCGATAAAAAATATTAAAAGATAGGTATGGGTCATATTTGGTGGAACGCGATAGGTGTTCTGTTGCCTCAGAAATAATGTTATTTTTTTTTTGTAATATAACTATTTCTTCTTTTTCTTTTTTCTGTTTCTTCTTTTTCTTCTTTTCTCTTCTTCTTCTTGTTTTTTTTTTTTAATATAAATCAACATAATACGACACAGACTTTTATTTATGAGGCATTATTCGGGATGATGATGGTCAAGAGGATATTGTGTGGCTTATTTGGTGGAAGTGCCTATTTTCGACACCGAGAAGGAATGGATAGGACAGGCGTATTTCTGAGCTTTGACACTATTACCCTCCTTCAGCCGATGACTCTATGAAGGACGGTCGTAACCATCTACCATAGTTATAGCTTTATTAAGACTCAATCTCTGTGTATCTGCCTTATTTGGTGACTCTCAGGAATTCACACAAAGTACGCACACAGGAATAGAGAGTGAAAACTACGCCTAACTCTGAAGTATCATCATCTAATTATCCAAAACTTAAGAGTCCTTACACTAAACTTAGCGCACCAGTAATCTCTCTACTTTCTTCTCACAAATATGAGGTGGATCTACTAGAAGTTAGTATGCCTGACTCCCTATGAACTGTCCAAGGGTTTAGTGGACTACAAATGCTTCTTGGTTTTCCTCAAGGATCCATTACCCAGTTTACGTGCACGTGAAATAAATGTACTGGATTCTAAACTTAAGAAATAATTTTAAGAAGAAAAACCTCCAATGACAGGTATTCTGCTAGGGACTAACCCATTTAGCTCAAGAAAAGAGAACTTTATATATATATATATATATAAATATGTATGCAAATATTTATAAATGCTATAAACATTCTCAAGTTATATCCCCCCATGCCTAAGACTGATAATGTCCTCATTGGAAAAATGCAGACATAGAAGAATATCACCTGAGGAGGAGAGTGGGAGGAGCTAAGGCTCCTCAAGCCGAAGTGCATCCAAAACCTGGCCATCTGAAAGAGTAATTACGGTTTAAGTCGCTGGCCATTTACTTTAAAGCTCTCACCTGAAATAGGGTTCCTAATCTCTATAGCTCCATGAGGGAAAGTATTGATAACAACGTATGGCCCATCCCAGCGGGACTTGAGCTTTTCAGGAAATAATTTAAGTCTAGAATTGAAAAGCCAGACCCACTGGTTGGGTTCAAAAGTCTTTCTAATGATGTGCTTGTCATGGAAGACTTTTGTACATTGCTTGTAAGCTTGAGAAGTTTTATAAGCTTCATTACGAAGCTCCTCAAGCTCACTTAATTCTAATATACGTGCTTTTCATGCTTTATCTAGATTCAAGTTAACGTTTTTAATAGCCCAATAAGCTTTATGTTGGATTTCAACGGGAAGGTGGCACGCTTTTCTGTAGACAAGACGGAAAGGAGACATGCCCAAGGGAGTCTTATATGCAGTTCTGTAGGCCCAAAGAGCATCATTAGTTTTTTAGACCAATCCTTCCGATCAGGCCTGATAGTTTTTTCTAAAATTCACTTAATCTCCCTATTGGACACTTCAACTTGTCCACTCGTTTGGGGATGATAAGGTGTGGCTATCATGTTGTTGACTCCCAAATTTTGGAGTAGTCTTGTGAAGTGTACATTCTTAAAGTGAGGTCCTCCATCACTTATGATTGTCTTTGGGCACCCATACCGAGAAATGATATTAGCCTTAACAAAGCCCAAGACCATGGAATGGTCATTAGTTCGCGTGGGTATGGCTTCTATCAATTTTGATACATAGTCAACAGCCACAAGGATGTATTCATATCCGAAGGACACAGGAAAGGGACCCATGAAGTTAATGCCCCAAATATAAAAGATTTCAACAGGGAGGATAGGTTGTTGGGGCATCTCATCCCTTTTTCCAATGGTTCTCGTCTGCTGGCAACGTAGATATGCATCCACATACGTATGTGCATCTCGGAATAATGTGGGTCACCAAAAATCAGACTGAAGAACCTTATGGGCAGTCTTCTTCCCACTAAAATGTCCCCCACAGTGTAGGTCATGGTAGAAACTCAGAACACTTCTTTGTTCTTCATCAGGGATGCAACGGCGAAACAGCTGGTCAGGGCCTATTCTAAAAAGCTTGGGTTCCTTCCAGTGATAAAATTTAGCGTTGGCGAGAAACCTGTCTCGCTTCTGCTTATCCCAAGTACTGGGGGTAATGTTCGTGACCAGATAGTTCACTATGTCAGCGAACCAAGGAGTTTTAGCTTCCACGGCCATTATAGACTCATCAGGGAGAGTCTCTTGAATACCGCCAGTAGGGTTTGATGCCTCAATAGGGATCCTAGACAAATGGTCTACTACCACATTCTCAACTCCTTTCTTGTCTTTAATTTCCAGGTCAGATTCTTGGAGTAGCAGAATCCAACGAATTAGGCGAGGTTTGGTGTCCTTTTTAGCTAGAAGATGCTTAAGGGCTGAATGATCAGTGAACACCACAACCTTGGATCCCAAAAGATAAGACCGAAACTTTTCCAAAGCAAATACTACAGCAAGTAATTCCTTTTCAGTGATCGTGTAGTTTTGCTGAGGATCCGTAAGGGTCTTATTGGCATAATGCAGCACATGAGGTTTGCCATCAACCCTTTGACCTAAGACCGCTCCCACTGCAAAATCAGAAGCATCACACATAAGCTCAAACGGGAGGGTCCAATCTGGTGCTTGGAGAATCGACGCGGTAATGAGGGCTTTCTTCAAAATTTGGAAAGCCTTGCCACATCTATCATCAAAATCGAAGGAGACATCCTTCGCTAACAGGTCGTAGAGTGGCTTAGAGATTTTACTGAAATCTTTAATGAAGTACCTATAAAATCCAGCATGGCTAAGGAAAGATCTAACCTGACGAACATTGGCGAGCAATGGAAGCTTAGAGATGGAATTGATTTTTGCAGTGTCTACCTTTAATCCTTTCTCGGAAACTATATGCCCTAACACAATGCCCTGCTGGACCATAAAGTGGCTTTTCTCCCAACTAAGCACCAGCTTTGCCTCTTCGCAACGAGTTTAAGACTTTATCAAGGTGCGAAAGGCATAGGTCAAACGACGAGCCATAAATGGAGAAGTCATCCATGAAAATTTTAACGAACTCATCGATCATATCAGAAAAGATAGCCATCATATAATGTTGGAAAGTGGCAGGAGCATTACATAACCCGAATGGCAATTCGGCGGAATGCAAAAGTGCCATATGGACTCGTGAAGGTGGTATGTTCCTGATCATCAGGGAAAATGGCTATCTGATTGTACCCAGAGTACCTGTCAATAAAACAAAAGTACTTGTTCCCCACCAATCATTCCAAATTTGATCGATAAACGGTAAGGGGAAATGGTCTTTCTGGGTAGCCGTGTTTAAACAGTGGTAATCAATGCAAACCTTCCAACCAGTTGAGGGTCTAGTTGTCACCAGTTCACCTTGGTCATTCTCTTCCACAGTGATTCCTACCTTTTTCGGAACTACGTGAATAAGACTGGCCCATTTACCATCTGAAATGGGATAGATAATCCCTGCATCCAGCCATTTCAGAATCTCCTTTTTAACAACCTCCCGCATATTTGGATTGAGCCTTCTCTGCATATCTCGGAAAGGCTTCACGGACTTGTCTGTGTATATATGATGCATGCAAAGAGAGGGATCAACCCCATTAATATCAGCAATTGTTCAGGCAATTGCTTCCTTGTGCCTTTGTAAACATTCAAGCAGAGCTCCCTCCTGCAATTTAGATAATGCAGACGAGATAATAACGGGGAGTGTGTTATTAGGGCCAAGGAAAGCATATTTCAATGTGCTCGGGAGGGGTTTCAACTCCAATTCAGGAGCCTTTTGGATTGAGGGTTTTGGCTGAGATGTCCCCGCCTCAGGCAGCGGATCTACCTTCACAGTCTAGGGTGGGGACAGAGACTCAGTGTGTATCCCCAGCAACTCTTCTAGTTCGGGCATTTTCCTTTCAGTTTCTTTAATAATTGAGGGATGGTCCTGAGATATGACCTTCTGAAGGGGATCTCTACATAAGAGTGCTGGAGTAGTCTCTTCAATTATTTCATCAACGACCTCAATCTGAGAACAATCTTCAAATCCGGGTTGCTTGTAAGTATCAAAAACATTCAACCGGATCTTCTTGTTCCTAAAGCCCATTTTAAGTGCCCCAGATCTACAATTTATAGAGGCATTAGCTGTGGCCAAGAAGGGGCGTCCCAGAATAATGGATGACTTTGTTGGCTTATTAGATGGGTCAGTATCAAGTACCAGAAAGTCAACGGGGAAGAAGAAATCCTCCACTCTCACAAGGACATCTTCCAACAATCCCCGCGGTGTCTTAAGTGATCTGTCTGCAACCTGGAGGATTACTGGACTAGGCTTCAGCTTCCCTCCTCCCAAAAGGTCACAGACAGAGCTCGGTAGAATGTTTACCCCCGCACCCAGATCGAGCAGAGCCTCGTCAATGTGTTGGTTACCTATAACCACTAAATATACGGGGTCCCTGGGTCTTTCATTTTGGGGGGTGTTCCATGTTGAAAAACCGAGCTAACATGGTCAGGCAGGATGACCTTGGTTTGGACCTGTTTCCTAGATCGACGTTTCTGGGTGCACAGGTCCTTTAGAAACTTGGCATAGGATGGAATCTGTTTAATCGCTTCCAATAGAGGCAAGTTAATCTGGACTTGCCTAAAAGTATCCATAATCTCTTCCGTCTTATCCTTGGCTCCGGACGAGCCAACAGAAGATTCCCCAGGAGCAGATAGGCACTCTGGATAGGGCACCCTCAGCTTCTGGTTAGAAGGGTCGTCATGGTGGGAAAGGGGTGATGGAAGGACGACATCCTCATTGTGGGTGATTTTGTGCTAGGGAGAGTGGTGTGGCTCTTCCTCGGGTGAGATGGAAGTCGGGTCAGGTGTGGAAGGGGAATTCTGAGATGTAACCATAGGAGTGTTATCAGGCTTGTCAATCTTTTTTCCACTCCTCAACATGGTCACTGCTTGGGTATGCTCCCTGAATACAACCCCCTTGCCCTTAGGGTTCTCTTCAGAAGAGCTAGGCAGCTTCTCCGGATCACGTTGCCTAATTGCCTCAGTAAGATGACCAATTTGGGATTGCATATCAGTAATCATCTTATTCTGAAATTGGATAACCATATTCTGATGCTCTTACATTGCTTTCATCATGGCCTTCAGTTCATCCATCTCAGAGGGCTTATTCGGAGGAGGATTTTCATAAGAAGGTTGGTATGTGGGCTGGGGAGGTAAGGGTCTTGTATTCCCTGAGTTAGAAGTATCACCTTGCTTCTAAGAGAAGTTTGGATGGTTCTGCCACCCTGGATTATAAGTGTTGGAGTAACGGTTATTGCGAGGGGGTGGAAACCTTGGGCCGTGTTTAAGTCGGCCTGAATTAACTCAGGGAATTGGTTTGCCTGATGGCACTCCGCAGTGGCGTGCGTTGTGCTTTGGCAAATGGAGCATTCTCTTGAAGCCTGAAAAATAGAGGCTGCTTGCAGGTTCATGCTGGGGTTTGCTAAAAGCATATCAAAGTTTTTATTCAATAGTTGAATCTGATAAGCCAAATCCTGAGAAGCATCGGCTTCATGGGCCTCTATCTTCCTCTGCAAGATTGATGGTTTTCTTTCTTGATAGGCAGAGGATAGATGTATGGAATTGTTGCTTAATGTTTCAAATAATGCCCAGGCTTCATCCTCAGTTCTGGTCATGAAGGTTCTGCACAGGCTGCACCAATGGTTTGCCTATGCCTTTCAGATAATCCATTATAGAACCTTTCGACCAACTGCCATCTTGGCACTTGATGGTGGGGGCATAACCTAAGAAGGTCATTAAAGTTCTCCCAAGTCTTATGAAATTGCTCCCCTTCCTGTTGAGTAAAACCCATAATCTCTCTTTTGTAATGGTTGGTTTTACTCATAGGAAAATACTTTTTTAAAAATTCTCCCTTAAGGGTGGCCCAATCATTTACCCTTGCATCGAGGGTATGATACCAGTGCTTGGCCTTATCCTTTAGGGAGAAAGGAAATAGAGTCCTCATTAGGGCTTCATCAGTAAAGCCCTGGAGCTTCATCGTGGAACAGACCTCGGTGAATTCCTCCAAATGCTGGTAGGGGTCCTCCCTAGTAGTACCATAAAAAGAGGGCAATAAAGATATGGTACTGCTCTTGATCTCATATGGATTATCCCCTGCCGGTCGTCTTAGTGCTTGTGTAGGTTGGTTAATAGGAATAAAATAGTCTCTTAGGGTCCTTTGTTGATTTGCACCTTGCTCAGCCATTCCTTCTTTTTCTTCTCTTAGGTGAGCTCTTCTAAGAATTCTCTTAGGCTCAGGATCAAACACTACACTACCCTCAAGAGAGCGTCTACCAAGCATACAAAATAGAATTCAGGTTTTTTTATTAAGTTAAACCTCCACTCCAAAGATAAGTCAAAAGATCAAGATTTATCCCTCAATTCCCACGTAAGTGGTATAAGAGGGGTGTGGACTTGAAATCTTAACCTTCTTTATTGCGGAGGTCGAATTAGTTAATATAAATGGCTAAACAAGTTTTTCACTGCAATTACGTGCCTTAATTCAACCTTCGAGTGCCCTAGGACCTATACTTTGCTTGGATGATACTCCCAGGTGATCAATTGAGAAGTTACTCCAAGGACGAATAAAGGGATGCAAGTAGGGCGAACCCTTCCTTTGAGGCGATGCGTATGCGGTGCCCCTTAACTACCCTTTTGTTCCTTTAAGGGATGTCCCCCTCTGTGGAGTATGAAAACACTTGGTCAAAAGATAGTATCATCACCACCACAAAGCACAATAGGAGGGTCTGCACCGATAAAGAGATCGGTGCCTATAGCCTTAAGGAATCGAGCCTTAGTGCGGTGTCTAATGTGCGTGCTCAGTGTCAGAAGTGTGCAACACGCCACAAATCTTTGTAATTTCTTTTGAAATCGTAGACAAGTCCCTTAGAATCAGATCAAATGTGAATTGCTTTTAGGGTTGAATCTGATTATCAGTCCCACTTTTAGTTATGTAACCACTGAATTAGTAAATTCAAACAACTTGGTGGTCTTGAGTTTAAATTTAAATGCAAATGCGTGAACAGGAGCTGGATGCAAAAGTTAGAAAGATGTACCTGTCTCCAGCAATCTTCGTGCTAATATGCTTGCAATGCAATAATAAGATCTAATGTGCTGCTTAATCACTTCTAAATGCGCGCACCTAAGGGCATGCAACTTCTAAATAGGCAGCTCGATATTTTCTTTGTTGATTTTAAAAGCAAGCAAGCAGAAAATAGAATCACGCATGCACCAAAAATATTGTAAGCCCTAGTAGCTAAAGAATGCGGGGACAAACCCCCAAAAATTCAACCCTAATGACTACAAGGGCGAAAAGACAGAAATAAATTTGTGACGACGGAGAATCCTCTGCGAAAGCAGGATCTTGGTCTCCTTCGTCTTTTCCTTGTGTGGCTAACTCGTGGTTGCTGTCGCCGCTCTGTTGCGCCTCGTCGCCTCTTCAGATTCCTTGCACAGTAAAAAACAATTGATCAGATAATTTTGCAACTCAGAATATTTAAAAACAATGAAGTAAATCTATTGCGTCTGTTGCCTCCTCGGCAACGACGCCAATTTGACGAGTCGACTTTTCGCTTTGCATTGTAGTATTTAAGTGGTGGAAAAATCGACTAATCAACGATAAAAATAACCGCTCACAGAAGAGCGGGCCGTGTCCACAGGGAGCCAATTATGCAATAAACTCTCGATTATTTTATAATCTTTCGGTTAAGTGCGAAATCCCTATCCAAATCTGACATAAAATATTGTGGAAAGTAGATTCACAATAACTTAAAAAGATAAGGGTATATGTGCAGTTTTTCCTCACTGAAATCTTCAATAAATATATGATGATTTTATGTAATTTTCACTTGACATATACTAGAGAAAATTGGTGCACATGTTGATCCCAGAACCAATCTTAAAATAGATGAATATCACTAACATGTAATTATCAGAAAGCATGAGGGTGCATTCGCAATTTTATCACAATAAAATAATAATAAATCAAAAATCAGGTTTCGGCAATGGCAGCAAATGTAATAACTAATTGAAGTCAAAACAGAGCATTTGCTCTCTCTCCTCCTTGCGAGAGAGAGAGAGCACCTACGGGCTGTGGATGCGCTAGGGAGGTTGGTGAGGATGAGGCCTATCCGATGGAGGCCGCGGCGTTGACGGAGATGGCCGGAGGTGGCCGACCGGTGGAGGAGAAGAACGCTGGAGAGGCTGCTGCTGCCGTGAAGGCGCTGCTTGAGAGGGGCACGCGGTGGTGTGCGCCTGCGGGTGCAGCCTGGCAGAGGCAGACGGGTGCACGCCTACGGGTGTGAAGGCATGCAGCAGGAAGGAGGGCGCGCAGCGCCTCCAGGCGCAGCTGGAGGATGAAGGTGGGCGTGCTTGCGGGCGTAGATGGCAGTGCGGAGCAGCGCCTGCGGGCGCTTGCAGGGGCGAGGGTGGTGCAGTGTTGGAGCAAACGCTGGATGCTTGCGAGCGAGAGAGGGGGGCGCACTGTAGATGGCGCGGCCTGGCAGGTGAAGGCGGGCGGATACCTGCAGAGGGGTGCTTGCCTGCTGGCTGGTTAGAGGGCGCGGTGCAGGCTGGTGCGGTGATGGCGGGTGGATGCTTGCAGGTGCTTGTAGGGGCACGGGTGCTGGAGTGGGGCGCGAGTGCCTGTAGGAGGGGACGCTGTGCTGTGGTGGCCGGTGAGTGCACAACACCTGCGGGGGGCACTGGTGGCGAGGCGGTCTGTAGAGAGCGCTAGGTGCTGAAGCGGGTGCCTGCAGGCTGCCGAGAGGCTTGCTAGGGCGCGGCTGCAGGCGCACGGTGGGGAGCCTGCAGCTTTGGGTGCGCGGGGAAGATGCAGATCCAAAGTGCACGCTGGAGTTACCCACTCTTTGGATGATCCTCCCTCCCCTTTCTCTGCCTCTTATTTTTAACTCCTCTCCTTTGCGCGTGCGTGAGTTAAGGGATTTTCAAATCCCTTAACTATTTCTGGCCGGCGGTTGTTGAGGGTGCCTAGAGGATGGGGAAAAGAACAGCCGCCGATTGTTTAAAAGGGTAATTTACCCTCCCCTCCTTATTCTTTTGCCAAATATTTTTCTTGCACATGAAAAGAACATCATTACATATTAAGTTATAGAATAGATGTAAACCTAAATTATGATGCATGCACATATTCTATAACTTAATGTAGTTATTAGCAAACTTAAAAGATACAATTAAAGTTACTTAGGCGTAATATTAGTCCATTAAAATGGACTCATCACTTACTACCCCACGTCGGTGAGCCAGGACCCCTGGATTTGATTACCCGCTTGTTTAGCTAGTACTATTCACCTGGGTCTGAGTTGAAAGAAAGGGAAGAGATTCAGAGAGAGAGGGGGGAGGGTTTTGCTCTGCCTTGGGATTAGTGCCCTCTCCCTCTCTCAACACTTAGCCTCTGAGGGCTTTGTGCGAGGCCCTTGAGCCTCTGTCTGCGCCTCCATTAGTGTGCTGCTACCATGCCTCTTTTGTGAGGCTTAAGGCAAGGTGTTGTGCCTTGTAAGGTGCTATTGGTTAAGGCATCTGAGGCCTTCTGTTGTCATCTAATCTGGCATTCAATTGAGCACGTCGGTCTGATAATTGATTATGGTTACTGTTGCTTTATTTAAGTTGATTTGTGAGCTCAAACTTAAGGGTTAATTTGGTGATTCAAATCACTATTTTAACCAAATCTTTTTGCACTAATCTTTATGAAAATATTATTTTGAGCATTTCATTGGTTCAATTGTATATTATTATTGCTATTGTGATTAGTGAATTGAAATTTTCATATTTGCTCCCTACGACCGACCTCGGACTCATCAATTTCGGGTTTTACAAATTTAGGTGTTTCATGAGATTTTTGTCCTATACTATAATGTGCTTTAAACATTGACGATTTTGCGTAAACATTTTGATGTTGTTGCCGGAAGGCAATGCGCAGTTTTGTTTCACTGATTACAATTCTGATATGATTCTAACTTGCTTTATCTGATCTGTTGTGATTTTGCGAGATACACGGGAGAAGATTAGCTGCACAACAACCACTCCAGGGGTAGGTAACTTCATTTCCTTCTTCTTAAGCCCCTCATTTCCTGAAGGAATTAAAAAGAGAATCAGTTAGAATCAACTCCGATTCTTTCTTAGACTTAATCATTTGAGTTGCTTGATTTGCTTTATTTGGAAATCCCCATCCAGATATCTGCACTTATTAGGGTCTTAAGGTGTCTAGGGCTATTCACTGTCTCGATTGAGCCATAGGTGCCAAATTTGGAAACAATTGGACCTGGAAAGGAGCCAAATTAGGGTTTCCATCTAGAGGGTTTCAAGAAAACACACTTGCCTGATATTAAAAGAAAATTGATTTCCTGCATTGTGTACCACCCAAGACTTGATTAAATTGAATTAATCAAGAAGGCCCTAAAAGAAGGCTCTAACATTCACTTGAATCCCTAAAATTTGAGACTTAATAAGTGGTTTTGGGTTCTTTACCCAATTCATCCTAAACTTTAGGGCAAGTTAGGTGAAGTTGACCCACATTGTGGGTTAACCAACCTTCAAATTAGGTCACAATCACAATCAATTCTAAAGTTCAAGTGAAATTCAAAGTACCATACTTCAGGATTAAAATTAGTAGACTTAAGGGGTCAAGTTGCTCATTCTGGTCTACTTGGATTCTTAGTGGCAAGGAAGGTCGGGTGTTGGAAACCCTATAACCTGTGGGGATGCTCTACTGTGTAGGGGTCTTTGTGGAGCTCTCCCTTCCTAGTTGTCCAAGTACTTTTCGGGTGAGTGACTTTCTAATCAAGTGGTATGATCCGCCTCGAACCTCCTCAGTCATCCAAAGATTTTTTTTGGGTGCCTCGATTGGGTCCATCACACATTCTGTCCCTCATCTGGCTTTATTATAGTGCATGTTTGGGAGGAGGTCCTTAAGACTACCCTTGAGGCCTCCATTAGCAGTCCATTCTTGTCGAGACCAAGCTTTGACCCACCTGTTTGTGCTACCATCCGACCAAATTGATAACTCTTCCAACTCATCTACTTTTGAGCGCAGATCTCCTTCATCCACATCTATGGAGAATCACGAAGAAGACCTCAATCTCCAGAATCAGCTACAGTGCCTCAATGATCTAGTCCATGCACACATCAATCCACTGCCGCGTCCTCAGATGCGAGATCACTACAATCCCGCTACGGTGGAAATTGAGCCTAGGGTACAAATCCCAGTTATAAGGCCTGATGTTGAACTCAAGCCAAATATGATCCATGCTATCCCCAAATTCCATGGGCTGAACTCCGAAGATCCCTTCCAGCACATCAAGTAGCTAAAACACCTGGCCCAGACCTTCGGGCCTGTTATACAAAATCGAGACATCCTACTCATGAAGATGTTCTCCTTCTCTCTCATGGATAAAGTTGCCGATTGGTTTTAGACTCTGACCCATCCAATCAACACATGGGGGGAACTCCAAATTGAATTCTTACAGAAATTCTTCCCCGTTGGTTGGACAAATGCTTTAAGGCACCAAATCATGCACTTCTTGCAAAATACAGGAGAATCACTTCATGAGCCATGGGACTACTTTTTGGATCTCATGTGGAAATGGCCCCATCATGAAGTTCCTAAGTGGGAACAAGTTCAATCTTTTTACCATGGGCTCCGTGAAGATATCAAGCTCATTGTCAATGCAACTTGTGGTGGAAGCATCATGGGTTAACGTGAAGATATAGTTTATGAGATTCTCGAGAACATGTGCGAGAAATCCATAAATAAAGAATCGCTGGGTGTGTTCAAACGGACGACCACCCGTGCATTGACAAACACGTGGGGGGAACACGAGGCTCGAGGCATATCTAAATCTGTCGATCTAGAGTTGGTGGCCAGTCGCCTAGACAAGGTCTCAATCATCGAGAAGAAGGTGGACGACTTGACTCGACATTTACAGAGAGCCACCGTAACACAGCAGAACATGTATGTGCAACCGCCCTCAGGCAGGGAGGCCGTGCATAACATTACCACCACTCTCATTAGGGGATGGACTCATATCCACCCTTGTCTGATCCCAGTTTCGGAGGAAACTCCGGACCCACCTACTCTAGTTAGAGGAACTCTGAACCCTCACACTTTGACTTCTTTAGAGTTCCTTAGACCTGTGAGGATCTCCATGCCATCCAGAATGATCCATTCTCGAATACCTATAACCCTGGATGGCGTAATCATCCCAACTTTGCCTGGTCGGGGAATAATCAAAATCTGAGATCTCAATTCCAACCCCGACCACAGGCCTCGTGCCCAGATTAACCCACTCAGCCTAGTGATAAATGCCAGTTTATCATCATTCTTATGCATTAAAACAAACCTAGCTCTTAGGATTGTACTCCGCAAACGGGTCTTTGGGCTGCATTTAGGCATTAATTAGGTTAGGCATGCATTGCATTTTTTATTATCTTTTTAATGTATTTTTGTGAGTGTTAGGGATAAATAGATTAATAGATCCTTAGAACCCTAGCACTTAGGAAGGCAACAGGTGAAGGAGAAGCTCAAACTAGCTGGAACTTAGCTTGATCCAGCTCACCATAGCTGGAATCCAGCTCACTTGGATTAGGGTCAGCTCATCCTAGCTCCATTCAGCTCATCTCAGCTGAATGACAGCTCAAGAAAGCTCATCTTAGCTCGCCCTAGCTCAGGTCAGCTCAGATCCAGCTCAACTTAGTTGAGTTTAGCTCATCTCAGCTCCCATTAGTCCACAGGGAGCTCTAGCTAGCTCAGCTGAGTTGACTGGAGTTCACTCCAGCTCAGGTCCGACTACATCCAGCTCTATTCAACTCTAGCTAGCTGAAGATGAATTCATCCCAGCTCAGGAAGCTCAAGTCCACCTCCCGGGGACTCAACTTAGCTCAACTTAGTTGAGCTAAGCTACTTTAGCTGCCTTAACCAGCTTGATCCTCTCTGGGAGCACCAGACCCAGCTCACCTCAACTCATTATGGTAGAAGCCAACTTACTTTAGCTTGGCTTAGCAGTTAGCAAAGAACTAGCAAGCTAAGCCAGCTTGGGTAGCTCCATGCCACCCCCTTCAGCAGCTGCCAGCTCCATTTCAGCTCCAGACTTCTTTTGTCTAGCTCTTCTCTTCAAACCCTAACTCCCATTACCTCCTCCTCTACTCTATTACTATCCAAGCTAGCTTAGCTTAGCTTACATCCAGCTCCTTGGCCATCCTCCACCTTCAACTTAACCCTAGCTAGCTCCACCAACTAAGCTTACCTAATCCACCTAAGCTACCTAACCTCTACTCTATTTTGGTGCCAAGATGGACACCTCCTAGCCCCTCAACTACACCCAAAAGACACCTTGTTTTGGCGCCAAAATACCCTTCTAGAAGCCCTCCCTTTTGGCGCCAAAACACCTCCACATCATGGCCCTACACATAACCCTACAACCCATCCTAGCCACCCACCTACCCCTCCTTTTAGAACCCTACTTGGCGCCACCTAAGCCCCCCTTCTAGAAACCATTTTGGTGCCAACTTCAAGGGGTGCCACTACCCATAACCACCACCTAGGTACCCCTTGGGTTGGCACCAATCACCCTTAGCCATAGGATCCCCAACTACCCCCCATATCCTATCCTAGCTATCCATTCGAAGAGCCACCTATGCCCCCTTCCTACTCTATATAAACCCATCACCTACCACCATTTTAGAGCATCATCCATTAGTGTTTAATTCCACCTACATCCACCTACACCTACGACCAAAAAGGAGTATAGAAGAAGATTAAGGGGGCACATCACTAGCCCCTTTGGTGCCTTCTTCTCCCCACTTTCTTCAACTTGTGCCACGCCAAGGAGGAGGAGCATTCTACTTTAAGGAGGATGACCAGGCAAAGGAGAAGAACCTAGGGTAGACGTCCACCCTTGGAGGAGGAAAATTAATGGTGGTAGCTACCACCTTGGAGGACATCATTTGGAGGAGCATCTCACGCCAAGGAGAAGGAGTTGTCTTGTCAAGTCAAGGAGCTACTTGGCTTGGAGCAAGAAGCCCTCTTCTTCACCATCTATCTAGAGGATTTGTGTTTTATTTTTCTTGTATTTTCAAGTAGAGTAGAAGCATTCCTCTATAGGTTTTGTGTGAACAATTTTGCTTTAACTCAAATTGCCTTCTTTCAATTTTTATTGCATAACTTTTTACAATTTTTTGCCTAGCATTTGTTTCACTCCCTCTTCCTAATTATTCTAGGTCTCCACATGCCTAGGGTGAGCTTAGGGAGAGGCTCTACCTGTTACCTAGGGTTAGCTTTATTGAATTAGGTATTAGTTGTTTTCCAGTTATCAACAAAAACTTGCATGTTACCTTTATTTCAAAAATCTATAAAAAGTATATATTGAAAAGATCAAAAAGAAAGTTGAGATTTATTTTCCAAGCAAGAGATTTAATTTTTGCAAACTTGCCTCCTTGGAAGACCTTAGATGCCACACTATCTAGGAATATAAATTTAAGAGTTTATTGGTTTTACGCGTTACAACGACGTATTTTACACATTGCGTAAAATCCGTATCACCTAAGCCCAACCCAAATTACCAATCCGGGCTGTCAAGGGAAGATCAAATGACTCTGATTCAATAAACCCTGGCTGACATTCAAAAAACTAATGCGACTATGTAGAAACAGCACAGAGACGAGATCACAGAGGTTCGAAATTAGCTTACGCAGATGGCTGGGTCACGCCAGCCTGGTGCACTTCCGTCTCAACCTCTGCCAAATTAGAATAGTGTGTCGAACTAGAGGCGAGCTATGAACCCAAATTAGGGCTAAGCTCACTATGTTTATCAGGCCACTTCTGCTCCATCACCTGATGGGATGGAGGCTTTGACATTGTGTTCGGGATACCAGTAGTAATCACCTATTTTGCTGAGTCTGAACCAAAAGCAGGCAGCTCTTAATTCTGTTACCACTCGTGGTGGCAAATCGACTTAGGACCAACCTTATCCTAGCCACTCAAAATCTGGTAGTTCAGAGCCTAACCCTAAGATGGTTATCCAAGACACTCCTATCCTAGATCCTGAGCCTGAATCAATTCTAGAGGAACCTACAGAGGTTCATTTCCTAAGGCCTTGACCAAAGGAAAGAGGAAACCCAAACTCGTGGCACTTGAGGAAGATTTGGTCAAGCTCTTTGAACAAGTCCAGATAAACATCCCCTTGATGGATGTGATTTGCCACGTATCGGCTTACGCGAGATTTCTAAAGGATTTATGCACCAAACTCATGGCACTTGAGGAAGATCTGGTCAACTCTTTGAACAAGTCTAGATAAACAACCCCTTGATGGATGCGATTTGCCACGTACGAGATTTCTAAAGGATTTATCCACACGAAAGCGTAAGCAGCGAAACAAAGACGGGAGTTCGATCATTTTGTCTAAGCAAGTCAACTCAATCATTTTGAGCAAACTCCCGCAAAAAGCAAAAGATCCTGGCACCACTTTGATCTCTTGTAGGATCGGTGATTTAGAATTCGATCGAGCATTGTTGGATTTAGGAGCCTTCATAAACCTGATCCCTACATCCCTACTAGACCAATTCGATGAAATTGAGCTCAAACTGACTGAGGTGACCTTACAGTTAGCAGACAGATCAATCAAGTCACCTAGAGGAATTCTTGAGGATGTTCTAGTATGGATCTGAGATTTCTATTTCCTGGTGGACTTCATTGTATTAGATACAGATACTCCTGAAAATCTGAGGAACACACCAATCATCTTAGGGAGACCACTCTTAGCCATAGCTAGGGTAAACATCAATTGTGAAGAGGGTCAGATCGAGTTGAAATTTGGGAATAAGACATTACGGATTGATATCTTTAAGGTCCAAAAAAGAATAAACTGTGGGGCAATTGAAGTATGTGACATCAGTTCTGTGGTTGAGGACCCAATTACAGAAGAATACCCGATTATCCCCGATCCTCAACCTCAAGAAGATCTTGACTCATAGATAGAGGAGCCCAGAGCCGATCTTGATTCACCCATAGCTCCCACTTTATCTTCTGAGGCCCATCCCGAACGCCCACCTGCTGCTGATAACTCGATTATGGAATTGAAGCCCCTCTCAGATCATTTGAAGTACTTCTTCTTGGGTTCCAATCAAACGTTTCCTGTGATCATCAACTCCCGACTCACACCTAATCAGGAAGCAAAGCTAATTTATATTCTCCAGTAGCATCGAAGAGCCATCGGATGGACTCTCAACGATTTGATTGGTATAAGCCCCTCGTATTGCGCACACCGTATCTACACTGAAGAGGGCTCACGACCATCCCAAGAGATGCAGAGAAGACTCAATTTGAATCTTCAGGAGGTCATGAAGAAAGAGATCATCAAGTGGTTAGATGTTAGTATCATCTACCCGATCTCTGACAGCCGTTGGGTGAGCCCGATCCATGTTGTGCCTAAAAAAGCAGGGCTCACTGTGATTACGACTGAATCTGGAGAGACCATCCCAACACGTATTGCGAATTCATGGAGAGTCTACATAGACTATCAGAAATTGAATGCGTCCACGAAGAAAGATAATTTCCTACTTTCGTTCATTGACTAGATTCTCGAGAAACTGGCGGGAAATCCATTTTTCTGTTTCCTGGATGGGTACTCTAGATATAATTAGGTGGCAATTCATCCCGAGGATCAGGAAAAGACCACCTTTACCTACCCCTACGGTATGTACGCATTCCGCAGGATGCCTTTTGGGTTATGCAACGCACCCACCACATGTCAGCGGTGTATGCTAGCTATATTCTTAGATATGGTAGGTAATTACCTTGAGGTCTTCATGGACGACTTCTTGGTATTCAGTGAATCTTTCGATGAATGCCTCCTGCATTTGGTCTAGATCCTTAAGAGTTGCATCGAAGTGAACCTGGTTCTCTCATGGGAAGAAAGCCACTTCATGGTTCCTGAGGGTATCGTACTTGGACACCTCATCTTTGAGAGAGGTATCCAGGTTGACCGAGCTATGGTGAATCTGATTTTCAAACTACCTGTGCCTAACTCGGTCAAAGACATCAGATCGTTCCTAGGGCATGTTGGATTTTATCGTCGATTCATACCTGATTTCTATAAGATCGCGTGTCCCTTGACGAATTTCCTTTTGAAGGACACGCCATTCGAGATATCAAGTGAGTGTGTTCATGCATTTGAGATCCTACATGATCGAGTCACCCAAGCACCAATCCTGCAATCTCCTGACTGGTCTCAACCCTTCGAGATCATGTGCGATGCATCTAACTACATAGTAGGAGCGATGCTGGGTCATAAAATTGATGGGAAATCGGTAGTCATCTATTATGCCAGTAAGACATTGGACGAGGCTTAGCATAATTACACCATTACGGAGAAAGACTTGCTGGCTGTAGTATTTGGCTTGGAGAAATTCAGGTCATACCTTCTGGGTTCCTACGTCATCATTTACTCAGATCACACTACAATGAGGCACTTACTCATGAAGAAGGATGCGAAGCCTAAATTAATTTGCTGGATCTTACTGTTGCAAGAATTCGATCTTGAAATTCACGACAAGGCAGGAAAGTAGAATGTGGTAGCTGACCATTTATCCCATCTTCTTCAATCATTGACCCTTCCGGATTTATCATGGAGCATTTTCCGGATGAGTACCTCTTGACAGTTGATACGGAACTTCCTTGGTATGCTGATATGGTGAACTATTTGGCGTCACATCAGATTCCGTCTGATTGGCCAAGGGTTAAGAAAGACAAATTACTTTCAGATGCCAAATACTTTATTTGGGAAGATCCATACTATTGTGAAGAATGCGTGATTTGTTAAAACTAGGGTTTAAGTCGTTGCAACATGCAATTTCGCAATCTCTTTTAGAATTTGTAAAGCCGAGATAATGGGGTATTTAGGGTCGTTCAAGGAGGAGGAAATACAATTTTAATAATCTTGCTTAACAAAGGGGAAATCAAATTTCTTTTTGGGAATTTTAAATATAAGATTTCTTTTGTATTTTGAAGTAACGGGAAAATACACAATTGGAAGCGAGAAAGCGAATGCACCTAAGTTGCTAATCCTAACACTAAAGTGACAAGCTAGTATTCTCTCTAAACTCACCCTAAGCATGTGAAGCCCTAGGGTAATTAGAGAGAGAGTGAAAAGTGCTAGAAACCACAAAGAAAGATGCAACACAATTGAAGAAAGGCAACTTTAATTAAGGAGAAAATTTATTTTACAAAGTAAAAGTAGAGGAATGCTTCTACTCTAACAAATGAAAATAAAAGAAAACAAAAATCCTCCTGTGATGGTGTTGGTGAAGAAGAGAGAGAGGCTTTTTGCTCCAAGCTCAGCTGCTCCTGGGCTTGAAAAGAAGTTCTCCTTCTTCTCCTTCCTTGAATAGCTCCTCCAAAATGGTTTCCTCCTTGGCAAGCCCTAAGGGGGCATGCCTTTGCTCCTCCAAAGGTGGGTGATCTCCACCCGCAAATCTCCTCCTAGGGTGGTGTGTACCACCCTCAAGACCTCCTCCTAAGGTCTTCCTTGCCTGGTTGCTCCTCTGGCTGGTGGTGGCATAAGAGAGAAGGGAAGAGGGGATGGCACCAAGGGAACAGAGTGTCCCATTAATCTTCTTCTTCTCTTGGCCATGAGTATGGTGGAATGAAGGTAGAGAATATCAAGCCAAAGGATGATCATTAATGGTGGTAGGTAGGGGGTGTATATAGGAATGGTGATGGGGGTGTAGGTGTAGGTGAGGTGTAGGGTTAGGATGGGCTTATGAAGGTGGTTAGATGATCCTAGGGCTGGGGTTATTTGGCACCAAGGGAGGAAGTGTGTAGGTGGTGGTTATGTTGGTGGAGAGGCACCATTAATGGTGCCAACCATAGGAGGGTTAAAGTGTTGGTGGTGGGTTTGGAAAATGGAAGGTTAGGATGAAGTCGTTAAGTGGATGGAGGGTGGATGTGTGGGTATAAGTTGGCGCCAACTTAGAAGTTGGTTAGGTGGGTTTTTGGTGCCAACTATAAGAAGGTTAGGATGGGGCTTGTGGGTTAAGGGTTTGGCACCAAAAATGGGTGGTGGTGGTGATGGTCTTATGAGGGTAGGTGTAAGGTGGAGATTAGGGTAGATGTTAGTGCCAATATGTAGGGGTGTATGTAGGGTATTTTGGCGCCAACTAAAAGTGGTTAGGAGGTGGTTATGGTGGTGCAAGGGTGCTTAGAGTTGACGCCGACTTAGGTTTCTAGAAGGGGCATAGGTGGATGATTAGGTTGGTTTGTAAGGGTAGGTGTATGGTGGAGGGGTTTTTGGTGGGAAAAAAAGTGGTGCCAGGTATAAGGTGGTTATGGGGGTTTTGGCGCCACCTTTTTGGTGGCTTTTGAAGGTGGTGGTGTGAAGAGGTGTGGAGGTTGTGGTTGGCACCAAAATAGAGTAGGAGTAGGTGTAGGTGATTTGCTTTATTTGGTGGACTAGTTAGGTGGTGAGGTAAGGTTAGGTTGTAGGTGGTGGATGGCCAATGGGAGCTGAGATGTAGCTAAGCTAGCTTAGCTTGTAGTTGAGTAGAGGAGGAGGTGGGATGGAGCTAGGGTTTAGGGAAGAGGAGTTGAGGAAAGAATGTCTGGAGTTGAACTGGAGCTGATAGCTGTTGAAGGGGGCTGCAGGGAGCTACTTTAGCTGGCTTAGCTTGCTTGTTCTTTGCTAGCTGCTAAGCCAAGCTAAAGTAAGCTGGCTTCTATTGAAATATGTTGAGGTGGGTTGGGTCAGATTTTCCTGGGGAGGACCTAGCTAGCTGGAGTAGCTAAGGTAGTTTAGCTCAGCTAAGTTGAGCTAAGTGGAGTCCCCGGGAGTTGGACTTAAGCTAGCCTAAGTTGTATGAAGTTATCTTCAGCTGACTTGAGTTGAGTGGAGCTGAAAGTAGCTAGTCCTAAGCTGAGGTGAACTCCTGTCAACTTAGTTTTGCTAGCTAGAGCTCCTAGTGAACTGATTGGAGCTAAGGTGAGCTAGAATAAACTAAGTTGAGCAAGATCTAAACTGACTTGAGCTAGGGTAAGCTAAGATGAGCTACTCTGAGCTACCATTTAGCTAAGATGAGCTGAATAGAGCTTAATGGAGCTAACCCTAACCCAAATGAGTTTGTATCCAGCTATGATGAGTTGGAATTGGCTGAGTCCCAGCTGGAACGAGCTTCCTCTTCACCAGTTGCCTTCATGAGTGCTGAGGTTTTTGGGATCTGTCAATCTGTTTGACCCTAACACTTGAACAAACATATTAAAAATACAAAAAAAAAAATGCAATGCATGCCTAACCTAATTGATGCCTAAATGCAGCCCAAAAACCTATTTGTGAAGTTAAAATCCTAAGAGCTAGGTTTGTTTTAGGGCATAAGAATGATGATAAACTGGCATTTATCATGTACTTATTCCACATTGGTGCTGATCAGATCATCAGAAGATGTGTTCCTGAATTAGAGATCAATGGCATTTTGTCCTTCTGTCATGACTAGGCCTACGGTGGTCACTTCTCTAGACACAAAACCGTAGCAAAAGTCCTTTAGTGCGGTTTCTATTGGCCTACGATTTTCAAAGAGGCACACGATTATTGTAAGGCATGCACTCGTCGCCAGACCTTAGGCAACATGAGCCATTGTGACATGATGCCTTTACAGCCGATTCTCGTGTGCGAAATCTTCGACATTTGGGGGATTCATTTCATGGGTCCTTGTTCGAATGGTAGATTGCGAGGTTTTAGGAAAAGCAATGTCATTGTTCGTAGTATAGTGTGAAATCCGATCAAAACAAAAGTATTTGTAAAATAAAGAGACTTGGAGTCCCAGTCGTTCATCTCTGGGAGGCATTTAGGAAATGCAAAAATGAATTCGATCTTGCTCGCTCTACTTGCTTAAAATCGCACACCGATTTTTAACCTTTGGATCACTAATTTGCCATTTGCATGATTAACCCTTATTACGTGCGCATGCGTTAAGTAGATAATGAATGTAAATGTGTGGGTTTCCATACACACGATTCTAGTTAAATGATGGCTATTGATAGAGAATGCTTTAATGGTTAGATCTTCAATGTTTTTAGGCACTGACATGCTAGTTGCAAGAAAGATGTAAAATGAGCATAGGCAACTTAATCACAATAAAGTATTGCAAGCAAGCACATGGTGATTTTCACACATAGATATATAGATATATAAAAGATGATTCCATTGATTGCATCAGAGTTTAGAGCACAGCTAGAGGAAGGCATGTAGCGGAATGCTTGAGAACATGAAACTAGCTAGCAGAAAACAACTGCATACATGAATTTATGAGGGGATTATGCATGTATCATTGGGGGAGAAATATGGAGATACACTACTAAGTAGTAATAAAGCAGTAAATCTACGAAGAACTATATCTACTTAGCTAGCAGAAATAAGGGCATTCAGAGGTGGGCTCCGATGGCCTTTGACTTGGTTGAGAGGAGAAAGAGGGGCGACCAGGGGTGCTTAGGCCGACCCTTGGAGAGGTGAGGAGGAGGTAATCCAAGCTTGGCATGGAAGTGGTGGAGTCATGGTGGAGCTTGTGGAGATTGAGGTGTGAAGGTGGAGTTATGCATTGGAATGAAGCCAATATTGAATGGGTGTAAATGGCCACCGCTTAGGTCTTTTTATATACCCAAGGGAGCCTCTCTAAAGAAGTGTGGAACTCTCTAGAGAGAGTTCCAAGTGTGGCTGTCCAAGAGAGAGAGATGGTAGTTCTTAGATCCACCAAAAGTGGATCTTCAATTTGAATGTCTCTTGGTTGCTAATTTAAGCAACCAAGAGTGGCGCCACCTTGAAGAGAGTTCTAGAGAACTCTAGGTGGGTGTGTGTGCGTGAATGGGTGTGTGTGTGTGTGTGTGTGTGTGGTTGTGCCCTAGGTGGCTAAGTGGGCTAGGTTAGGGTAGGTCTCAAATTAGGGTTGCAAACCCTAATTTGCTAAGGAGAAAATGCAATTAAACTTAACACAAGTTTAATTGAATGAGTGTGAATCTAATTGAGAGTGAAATAACTCAATTAGGTTGGGCTTAGGTCAATTGGACTCTCACTGAGTCCAATTGGACTTGTATGGGTTGAGATCTGAACTCAATTGGACTCTGAGTCGAATTGACTAGGCAACGGTAATTGACTATGATCTAATTCAATTGGACTTAATGAGAACCTAATTAGGTTCTTAGGAAGGTCTAGAGGTAGTGTACTAAGGTTAGGGTACCTTAATTTAGGTTCCTAAGGGGTTGGAATTGGGTTTAGGGTCCTAAGAACTCAAGATCAAGGCTTGAATTCCAAAACAGGAGCAGGAGAACAGTTCCAGATGCCCAATAATAGTATCAGACGACTTATACTCAAAAATTAGAAGTCCAGACTTGTTGTCTGGACATCTAATTAGAGTCAGGTGGGATTCAAGGTTTTGTCTTGGGTATTTTGTAGAAATTGGACGCTGACCAAGTGTCTGTACGTCAAATAACACTGCAGACATGGGTTTAAGGTGTGTGGGTGGGGGCTAAGGGTCCTGGACGTCCAATAACTTATTTGGACATCCAGATAAGGGCTGGAACTAGGGTTTTGAGGCTTCCTAGGCTATGGTGACCTAATCTAAGGGTGGTTAAGGCTTGGGAAGGCTTTTAGGGCTATCCTAGGGCTAGGATTGAACCTAAGTTCATAATTTAATTGCTTTATTTCTACTTAATAGAATAGCATACCTCAACCCTTTACATTATTTCTCTACTACATGTTATTCTAATCTTCCGCTCCAGCTCTGGTGTAGCACTGGCTTCAGGTCCAGCTTCAGATTCAGCTTCAGATCCAACTTCAGGTCCACTTCTAAGCTTCTTATTTCTTGCAATTTATATAATGCACTTAATTAGTGCATTATATCATTATTTCATGCATAGCTAAAGGAAAGTAGTAAGGATGTAAATAATGCTTATTCACGCATGAATTACACTAGCTTATGTTAAGTTTTAGCCTAATTTAGGTCAATTAAGACCTATGATTGCTGCGCAATCAGTCCCTTCCCAAAATCCGATGGTTTTGAATACATTCTCCTAGCTGTGGACTACGTGTCCAAATGGATCGAAGCCATCCCGACCCGAACCAATGATCATATAGTCGTGATCAAATTCATTCATCAGCACATCTTTTCTCAGTTTGGTGTTCCATGAGCTATCATCTCTGATGGAGGGACCCACCTTGCGAATGTGCTATCATCTCGGTTCGGTGTTTGTTTAAGCCTTCCATGACAAACACATTTCGCAAAAATCTTTCCATCCTAGTCAGAAAGTGTTACTCTTCGATGCCAAAGTCAAGCTCTTCCCAGGAAAACTCAGATCAAAATGGATTGGACCATTTCTCGTGAGACGAGTGTTTGGAAATAGAGCTGTTGAAATCAGCGAACTCAGCCACGAATCAAAACCATTTGTCATGAACGGTCAGAGACTCAAACCATTCCTTGAACTCACCGATTCAAATCTGGTTGCAGTATCTTTTGTTCTCCATTCTCCCTAAGCTTCATTGCACCCAGCTGATGGCGTTAAGATAAACGCTTATTGGGAGGCAACCCATCATTTTTGAAAAACCTGAAACCCTTCTGACCTATTTCTTTGTTGAAATCATATTACACTTTAGGGTTCATCCATTAAAACAGCCGACTCCACCTTTAATACTTGCATCAGAGCTAGAAATCACCCATAACAGTTATTTTAACCCATTCACCACCCACCTATTCTAATGTACGAATTGAGTGGAACTCAAACCCACCTAGTTTACAATGAGGGAATTGTAAATCTTTGGCATGGGGGTTATTAAAGTGCAAAACATTGTGAAAATCAATACATGGAAGGGTTTCATTAAAAAAAATAATAATAAAAAAAGGGAGAAAAAAGGAAAGGAGAGGTCAATTTGAGTTGAATGAAAAACAATTGAGGAGAACAAAATAAAAGAAAAGAAAAGAGAAAAAATGAGCAAATAAGAAGAAAAGAATGAGATAATCCCTTGAAATTGAAGTATGGAACTTACCTAACTTCTAGGTTGGATCGGATGATGAATTAAGACCTGGAAGGTTGAAACTTAGGAGATTAGCGACGAGTACCGACCTTAGATCTCTTGGGCTTATTTTTAGGGCTTAAGCACACGTATTTGTTAAGATCCAGATTAGTCCTCAAGAGGTTGAGGAAAGTGCGAAGCTGATGTAGTAGGTCTAAGGCTTAGGGATTATTTGACCCCGTTGCCTACCCTTTGGTTTTCGGGACTTGGTAACCTAAGCACCCAAAATCACACACCAGTCTGGTTCAGTGCACTTAATAAAGAAATCATGCCAAAAGTGTTCTATTATGAAAACTAGTCTCAAAGATCTAAGGAGAGGCTCAAAGACACAAGTTGATTGGACAAGTCCCCAGTGTAGAGAGGTGGGAAATTCCTCTCGAAGATGCATAATAACATATCATCTCCTCGGTGCTTATTTCCTAGGATATCTAAATATCCTACCGGGTCAGGTAAGCACCTTGTGCTGGTTCAGGTGCCGTGGGCAGGATTATCTTGAAATGTCAATTGCGAAGGCCTGAATTTAGCTACAAAATGCCATGGGCGGCACTATCCCTAAGTGTTAAAAGCCAGGGTTCTGGGGTTTGTCATGGGCGGTGTTATCCTGAAACATTGAAAGCCAGGGACCCTTTGAGGACTGATGGTGAGGACAAGGAATCCGATGCAGATTGTGTTTAGGGCTAATCCGAGGCTGGATTGAGGGAAAATTAAAAAAAGAAAAGAGAGAAAACTCTCCAAATGAAAAATCTCTATCTCTCTCTTACAAAAATGCACTGGCAAACTGAACTTGGACATGATACATCTACGCATGAGTGCTTTAACAGTTGGGGTCAACGAACATCTAGGCAGTTTTTGTGGGCCTTAGAAACCTTTGCGGCAGACTTAGGCTGAAGATGGTAAGGTCTAGATCTTGGCTTGTACTTGAGTACCTTTAGGCCTATTGTTGGTATTTTTATCTGATTTTTTGAGATGCAACTTAGTTGGGCATCTTGATGGTTAAATCTGACTTAGTGACCTAGTTTGATCTATAGGATTTCGCTAAGGGACTAGCAAAAGCTAGGCATGGGGGTATGATGGGAACACCATTATAGGATCTAACTGGTCACTTTTAGTCAGGTTTGATGGATAAATGCTCCTACATAATCATTTGGGGGTCATAATTCTATGTTATTCTTATTTGAGAGGAAAATAGAAAATCAGGGATAATTATGCAATTTTAATAGCACATCTGAAATACAGATTAACCACGGGATCACTCAGGGGTTAAATGAAGGATAAATGATCTTAAAAGTCCAAAAAGTGGGTCAGCAATGTTAGAAATAGGGTTTTGCGCATTTCGAGAACCACAACACACAAAAACCCTAATTTCAAACCCGCTTAAATTAAAGATATTCTGGTCAATATGAAATCCATCTAAATCTCCTAAAATTCATAGAAAAATATTGTTAGAGGTTTGGTACCCTAAGTTTAACCATCTGAACCTATTTTGACCTTGAACAGAGTCTTAGATAGAATTTTGCCTTAATTTAGGTTTTTGCACAAATTGTCCAGTAAAACTTGGTCAAAAAATACGACTTCGCCATTAGATTCTTTGGGTTCAAATTAGGTTGGTACCAAAATTTGGACCCAATCAGAGTCCATCTTAACCTAGTTTGCAATTTGGTCCATTAAGTCTATTTCTTTTAGCCAAGCCCCTAACTTTCAAATTATTTGCGTTTACCCCCTAATTATTCATTATTTTCTTCAAACAAGTCCTTTCCACCATGGCAGGTGTGAACCCATGACAGCTGACCTTCAATAAGAGATTCCTCTCTGATTATTCTGTTGAATCCCTCCAAATTTGGTGGGAATGCTCCTGAGGACCATCCTAATCGTTTGCACTGCCTTTCAAACCCTAAATCGAGCCCCTCAGATTAGATGAACACAAGAAAATTTGGGGATCTCCCTTGAAATATCAAGCTTCCCAAGCTTCTTCCCAAGCTTGGAGCTCTACCTGAGGCCTTTAAAAAGATCCCCTTCGCAAGGTCGTGCTCCTTAACAAGTTTTGAGGCCAAAATCTCCTCTTCTTCCTCTTCCTCCAGCTTGCTCTAGCTTGCTCTGGTGACCCTCCTTCTCCAGCCTCTTCATCCTCTGCCACATACCATAGGCAGAGGGAAACTCCTCTCCTTCATCTGCACCTCGCCATACCTACGAGGAGCTCTCAGAATCTCTCTTCGTTGCCGTCTCCCTCTCTAGAGCTCTCTTCGTCTCCATCGCCGACTGATGAGTGGGTTTTTTTTGAGAAGAAAAGTTAGGGTTTTCAGAAACCCGTCATTACAGTCGCAAAACTCACTATCAAATAAAATTTTATCGAAAACTTCAAGGGAGTCCCGGGTCGAACATGGGGAGGTGACTTTTGTTTCTTTGAAATCCGTGTTTCACTTTGTTTCTTTTTTGGCATTTTTGGGATTTTGTGTTTTTTTTAGTATTTTCGTAATGAAGAAATAGCCTAGATAATATTTGGGCAAGGATAAATAAAAAACTAGAGAGTCGAGAAATGAAGCAAATCTGATATATCAGAATGTTGCTTATTACACTAATTAGAAATATGCTAAACAAAATAACAAGAGAATGAAGATGAGAAGGAATCTCCCACAGTGGATGTCTGGCGAGAGGATGCCTCTTGGTGGCGGCTTGGATGGAGGAGATGAGCTGCTGGACGTTAGGAATGAGGTGTAGGAGGAACCTAGGTAGAGGGCTGCTTGACCAAGCTGAGGGAATGGTGATGAGGAGGTGAAGGTGATCGTCTACCTGAATGGAGGTGAGGGGACGACTCTGAGGTCTCCTATGAAGGAGGTGAGGGTATGGTTGAACGCTTGGTGGAGTAAGGGAATGCCACACTAAAAGGAGGCCATGGAGCTTGGGAAAGAGCTCTTGGGAACTTGAGAGGTTTCTTGAAGCTCTATAGTAGGTGATAGTAGCATAGGTAGAGATGGGGAAAAATGGGAGGTGTAAGGGGGTTTATATAGGTGTAGGAACGGGGTGTATTTGCATGGATGGGTCAACAGCGACATTTAAAATGTCGCTGAAGACCCCCCTTGGACGATGCTGAAGCCATCACTTAGCCCCGCTGGTGTGAAGTGGAGTCGCTGTAGCTAGCACAGTGCGGGGAGTGCCACAACCGCTAGATTTCCATTGCATGATCCAGAGATCATGCGGTTCGTGCTTCTCAAATCGCGGAGATCGCACTCCTGCTGGCACGGGTATTGATAGCCATTGGATTCTCAATCGTGTGGCTGGAGGCAGATTGTACGGATCACGCCTCCGCGAGATCAGACAGCGAAGAGTGTGTGCAGTCGACTTAAGTGAGTGCTCCTGATCGTGCGTGTTTGATTCAGCGTGCCTTTGTGTGTTATCGCACGGGAGTCCAATCGCACGTGCACGCTCTTGACTGCATGATAAAGATTGAGCGGTCCAATTTGGCTGGCGTTGAAGAGGCCGCATCGAATCGAAGCTCGAACTTGTGCCTCTTCCTTGAGGAACGGGCGTGCTACCGATAAGGCAAGGCGCTAGATTGTCGCACTAAGAGCTGTTGCCTCCCTGGCTCTTGACTGTTGGATGAAGATCCGACGGTCTAGATTTCATCAAGCCATCTTCCTTTGGTGTTGAGCGACGGGTTGAGTGGTGGATTCTCAGCCATTGGATTGAAATCCAACGGCTGGGAGCTCCTCTTGAGGCACTTTGGAGGGGAGCTGGGTGACGTTGGGCGCTCTGGATGGTGCCACGTGGCACCATATGGACCGTCCACCTTTCTTTACTTGCAGAAGATGCTACGGTGCTCATATCGAGATGATTTCCATGTTGACGGATTGCAATCATCGCTCCGGATTTATCCGTATGGTCGGATTTTGCATTTTAAAATTAGAAATGTCACAACCTGTCTCCTGGCCACAATAATGCAGGAATTATTGTATAATTTATACACATTACACTAAATGTAGTATGATGAATGTTATGCAATATTTATACTATGGAATGCAATGCTAGGCTTAGGAACTATCATAAGTAAGCATTTAATCATGAATACATGCGTGTTTATCACTGACCAATCATAGTCGGTGTTAGACTCACTCTCCCTTCTTTTGTAAACATCCTCTGTCGACTCCTCTCCTTCCCCTGACTCTTCTTACACCCTTAGAACTTAGGTTCGCACACTACATCACCCATACCACCTTCGCCTTCCTTAGCACCGGCATACCTCTGGTGAGCTTGCATTCCTGCTCCATTGCACTGATCACCTCGCTACAACTCCCAGAAACACTGCCACATCCCCGCAACCAAAAGCCCTCACATCAATAAGGCTATTGACCACCAGAACAGACCACCACCTCCGAGCACCTTCTCTGACTTCAATACCCACACACACACCTCCTCACAGCACACCACGACCACCATCACGTTTGCCACACTCAAGCGAACCTCCTGAGCTATTTTGATAGGGCTGAGAGGCCGTATTCTCCTTTTCAGGTACATCACCAGAGCTTCGCTGTTGCAACCTTCTTCTCCAACCTTCGCTGTAGTTCTTTGGCCAAGTTCATTTTCGCTGCTACCTCTAAGTGCTACAGAATGCTCCCAAGATTGTTCCCAGATCCTCAACTGAAGCAGCAAGCATCCCCTTCAACCCCAATTGGAGCATCCATCACCTGTAGCTGCTGTGCGAAGAGAAGGCAGTGGGATAGTCCCACATCGTGGATTTTGAAGGCAGCAACAACACAAGTTGATTTTGTGATAGAGGCTGTTCGCCTCAACACATGGGGTGAGGTATCACTCGCCGCACATGCGCTCACACCTCGCTCACTACCCTACGCCAGTGAGCCTGAACCCCTGGATCCGATTACTCGCCTGTTTACCCAGTACTGTTCACCCGGGTCTGAGCTGAGAGAAAGGGAAGAGAATCAGAGAGAGAGAGGGGGGAGGGTTTTGCTCTATCTTGGGATTTGTGCTCTCTCCCTCTCTCAACACTTAGCCTCTGAGGGCTTTGTGCGAGACCCTTGAGCCTCTGTCTGCGCCTCCATTGGTGTGCTGCTGTTGTGCCTCTTCTGTGAGGCTTAACGCAAGGTCTTGTGCCTTGTAAGGTGCTGCTGGTTAAGGCATTCTGCTGCGACCTTCTTCTCCAACCTTCGCTGTAGTTCTTCGGCCAAGTTCATCCTCGCTGCTACCTCTAAGTGTTGCGGAATGCTCCCAAGATTGTTCCCAGATCCTCAACTGAAGCAGCAAGCGTCCCCTTCAACCCCAATTGGAGCATCCATCACCTGCAGCTGCTGTGCGAAGAGAAGGAAGTGGGATAGTCCCACATCGTGGATTTTGAAGGCGGCAACAATACATAAGTTGATTTTGTCATATGATCTGGCATTTGGTTGAGTACCTTGGTCTGATAACTAATTATGGTTACTATTGGTTTATTTAAGTTGATTTGCGAGCTTAAACTTACGGGTTAATTTGGTGATTTAAATCAACATTTTAACCCAACCTGATCTTTATTGAAATATTATTTGAGAATTTCATTGGTTCAATTGCATATTATTATTGCTATTGTGATTGGTGAATTGAAATTTTCATATTTGCTCCCTACGAATGACCTCGGACTCACATCGATTTTGGGTTTTACAAATTTAAGTGTTTCATGCGATTTTCATCCTATACTGTAACGTGCTTCTCTAAACATTGACCATTTTACGTAAACACTCAAGTATCCGGATGGGGATCTCTAATCAAATCGAATCAAATCAGGTAGCTCGAATGATGATTACTATGAAATAAACTAAGTTGATCCTAATTGATTTCCTTTTCAATCTTTCAAGAGATAAGGGGCATTAAGAAGGGAACGAGTTTACCTGCCCCTGGTGTGGTTGCTCGTGAGGTCGATCTTTAGATTCACTTGCGACAACACAGTAAATCAGATAAAGCAAGTTAGAATTAGATCATAAATTATGATTAGTGAATGAAATGCACGTTGCTCCCCAGCAACGACACCAAAATATTACGTTGAAAATCATTGTATTTAGGGAAATATCGCGTCATAGTATAGTGACGAAAATCAATGCAACATTTAAATTTATAATGCTCAAAAAATTGTTAGTTTCGAGGTCACTCGCAAGGAGCAATTATAACAAACCAATCCACTAATCACAATATTCAGAGAAAATAATGCAAGTGAATTAGATAAAAAATGATATTCAAAAGAGAGAAAGAACGTATCTTAAATGTTTGGGAAAAAAAAAGGGACTAAAATTGGTGGTTGAAACCACCAATTAAGCCCTACAATTAAGTACAAATGCCAACAGTACTCAAGATCAAATATTTCAACGGTGGCTTTCAAGTACTAATCAAGAATATCCACATCAGACTAATGCTCAATAAATCAATAGTAATCTCAACCTAGCCACAGTCAAACATCGGACCCTAAGGTCAGACGGCTTAAATGCTAAGTGTAGCAATCTCTCTGATTTCAAGCTAAAAATCCCCCCAAGGCACGAATCCCGAGGTCCAAAACCATGCCCAGGCTCACCCCCGAGCATGCGCTCATGTGTGCATGTGTGCGTATGGGTAGGATAGGGGACCCAACCCCCTGTGATTGTGTGCACCATGGAAACATCAGCAAAACTTTATGAAGTGAAAATTATTTTAGCTTTTAACGATGTGGCACTAAGGTGTGCCCTCTTCTTCGCACAATTGCAGGTCTTGAGATCCCTTGATTTGAAGTTGTTGCAGTTGCTGCTGCGACCAGTTGAAGGCCTGGAGAACTTCGCGGAGTTGTTCCGCTCCTACTCATGGTGGAGGCACGGTCTGCGAGCAGTCGACGGTGGCGGGAGACGGCGGAGGAATGTGTAGCTCTGGCGAACACTTGAAAAGTACAAGAACGACCTTTCAACCAAATTAATAGGTTCAGGAGACTCGTCGAGGGACAAGGAATTTAATGGCGGCGGTGGCGAGGTGATTGGAGGTGTGTGGAGTGCGGTTGGTGTCGGGAAAGATGTTGGAGGCGAGCGTTGTTTGGTGGAGTCATTGAGTAGTTGCTTCGTGAAATAGTTTTAGGGCTTTTGATGGTGGAGGTGAGGCGAAACTCGTGGAGGTGGTGGTGAGTGGCTTGGTATGGTGTAGTGCCGATGTGAGCTCGTGTCGATCGTGGGGAAGACGGTGAGAGAGTAGGCTGTACGGTGGTCGCGAGTAGGTGCTAGTGGTGATCTAGAGAAGGAGAGAGGAGGTTTAGGGGAACTTAGGGAGTGAGAGGAGGGCGGAGGTGTCCAACGTTGACTGGCCGGACGTGAAGAAGACGAAGGCAACGGTGAGGAAGAACGGCAATGACGAAGGTGGGGAAGGCCTCTGCTTTGGTTGGAGAGAGGCGGAAGAGAGAAAGGAAGATGCAGGGTCGGTCAATTTGACCGTTGGCCAACCGGAGGAGGAGGTCGGAGGTCGCCAGAGCTAAAGATGCGGTGGCTGGAGGAAGAGAGAGGGTGATTTTGCCTTATTTCTTGTCCTTGGAATATGTTAGAACCTAGGACTTATATGGGTGAGGATTTGCGCTTCAAATGCCTAGAAATCACGAATTGGAGTAGTATTTTTGGAAACAAGAGTTCCTGATGTTTTGGAGCTCGTCGGAGCTCTGTGATCCATATGGGAGCCTGAGATTAGGTTCAGTTGGTAGAGAATCTCATTGGGATTCATCCTTTCAAGTTTAGAAGGATTTCGTCGCGGATTGATGGAGAAATTAGAGATTGAAGTAGTTGTCATGGGTTTGAAGGTGTTGTTCACACTTCAATGGTGGTAGGGACTTATTTGTGAAGAAGACCATTGTTGTTCACACACTTCAATGGTTGTTCACTGTAACGAACGCGTGCCCCAGATGCCTTTTAAGACGTCTGGGAGGTGGCCCAGACGTCGGACAAGACGTCTTGGATCACATCCAGACGTCTGACCAGACGTCCGGGATCGTTTACAGACGTCTGGAAAACAGTTATGTTCGCACGGGAGATTCGTCTACGCGCCTGTGCGCGCAGACCTGCGATTCCTCTCTCTCTCCCTCTGCGGCTGCAGGCGCGCTGCGACCACCTTCTCTCTCCTCCTCGCGCGGCCTTAAAAGGGCGCGCCTCCCCTCCCGTCTCCACCGTCTCCTCCTTCTTCTCCTTCCTGAGCGCGAGGGCGAGCGAGCGCGAGGGCGGCAGCGGCAGCCGCAGTGAGCGCGGAGGAGGTGCGGCGTGCGAGGGCGGGGCTCTGCCGTGAGGGCGAGCTCGCCGGAGCGGCTTGGCCGGCCGGCGGAGGGCGCAGGGGGCGCGAAGCGACGCGGAGTGGGACCTGCTGCGGGCTGAGCAGCAGACGCGCGAGGTGCGACGCGGGCGGCGTCGCGAGCAGAGGCCGAGCAGGGTTCTGATTCTGGAAAGATTTCCAGAATCAGACGTCTGGGTTGATAGCCAGACGGCAAGGTCGACGTCTGTAAGATCATACAGACGTCTGAAAGGTAAGTTTCCGCTTTCTTCTTCCTTCTTCTCGACTGACCGTACTGAGGGAGGGGGGGGTTGGCCGTGCGCAGGTCGCTGATTCGCCATCCTTTGCGAATCAGACGTCTGGAAGTTGTACCGGACGGCGGGAGTGATCTATAGACGTCCGTGTGTACCATCGGACGTCTGGGGTATAGGACAGACGTCCCCGCAGGCTTCTGGACGTCCGGGGAACCAAGCTGAACAGGTAATTCTCTGATCCACCGTTTAAGACGTCTGGAAGGAGTTCCAGACGTCTGATTTTGCACAGTATCGTCTTTTTCGACCCGTTTAGGGCCCGTTTGGGCTCCGTTTTCCACGATTCGAGTTGCGTTCTTTTCAGAATTAATTCCTCTACCCGTCTACAGTAGCTATATACTGTTCTGAGACACTCCTTGTGTTTGATCCTTGTGATAGGACCTTGTTCGGTTGCAGTCTTGAGAGTCGCGGAGGCACGCGGGATTCCCGATCACGCCCCCACTACTCCCGTTGTACCTGGTAGAGTGGTTTTAAGTATTAATAAAATCTGTTAAAGTATGGAACCATAACTAGAACCTAGGGCATTGCATGAATCCTAGGAATGAGAAATATATGGAATGATAGCTCCTAGGTGTTGCATGAATCCTAGGGCCGGAAAACTAGATTGTATGATAGATCCTAGGATATGCCATGAATCCTAGGGTGGAAAAACTAGTGGAATGTATATTACTGCAGTCTTGGGAAAATGGAAAGGTATATATATAAAGCTGCTTGTAAATTTAATTAACAGCTGCCTGTTATGAATAAAGAAACATGTTTGAGATCATGGATTTTGAGAACGTGAATCTGGAAAGTGAAACATATGATGTTCTGAGATAAAGAGCTGGAACCCTACGGGGAATTAGGAGTGGAGCTCCTGGAAAGAAAAAGGAATGGAACTGAGATGTAGTTTGTACTGTCTCTTGGGTACGCAGTGCCAAGGGAAGTACCTGTACCTGTTTAGTGCAGAGTGGGGCCAGCTGCCCCAGGGACCCGGGGTTAGGATTGGCCGCTCTGTACCGACTTGTTGGCCCTCGTGTACGTAGTACCGAGGAGAGCTACTAGTGTTAGGAGAGGACTAGCTACCCCACGGGCCCCGGGGTTCTGCTAGCCTCCTTCACCGACTTGTTAGGCCCATTAGGGCAAACCAGGGTAGTCAGGCGAGGGTGCGCGGACTGTGGAGGGGCAAGGCCCCGGTTTGGTTACTGTGGAGGGGTTGGACCCCTGTTACTGAGAGGGCTCTGCCCTGGTTCCGTGCTGTGCTTTGGGCGCACCCGTTAACGGAAACGACTGACCGCGTGCCAGTGCGGGCTAGCTACCTGTGCGTCTATCGCGCGTGCCGTAGTCACCGTTACGTCTGTCAGTGACCTTGGGGTGGTTGACTGAGGGTAGGATCACCACGGGGGACTCTCCCGGCCAGGAGAGCACCACGTGCTACTTCTACTTTTGGAAAAGACTGCAATCAAGATCGTTCCCACGAGGACATTCGAGATCAAGTAAAGGATCTGAGAAATAAAAGAAATAGTGAGAAAAAAATTGAAAGATGTGAATAAAGGAAGTAATAGAAGATAACAGCTACTGTACACTCTACTGTTGCCTTTAGTTAGTTTGCCACTCTACTCAGCGTTTTGCTGACGTGTTACACTCGTTACCTTTTTCAGGACCAGGTGTTGAGCAGCCAGGGTCGGCGGCTGCAGAGGACGCTGGGCCGAGTAGGGTCCAGTAGAGTACCACAGCCTTTTTGTACCCCTTTTGTTTCTGTTCTAGTGAGTAGTTTTTGTTTTCGCTGTACCTTCTTTACCTGCAGTTCTTGTTATATGATAAATGCTGTTTTACTGTTGTGGTGGTACCTACTGTAGTAGTTTCTTTCCTTACTGCTGTACTTTCTTACTGTTAGTTATATTCATGCTGAATGTGGTTTATTTTACTGTCTTTTGGTTACTTCCTCGTTGGACGACTAGGTCTTGGGATTAGTCGAGTCGGTCCGGTTCTCGTGTCTCGTAGGGACTCGGGAACCGGGTCGTTACAAGATGGTATCAGAGCAAGGTCGTCCCGAGAAGTGAATCAACTGACTGGAAAATAACCAATTCACATGTTTATAGCTAGAGTAGCCACCACAACACATCTCTTGACATGAGCTCTTAGAGGTTTTGTTAGGTACCTTCTGTTTTGACGTTTCCGTTTCGTTTCGCGTCTCCTTGCAGGGGATGCCTCGTCGCGGGACTGGCCGCGGGCGCGGCCGAGGGCGAGGTCGGCGAGGTGGACGTGCTGTCGTTGACGTCTCGGTGGACCAGCCACCACTCCCTGGCGCCCAAGCCCAGGACCTCGCCAGACTGATACGGGATATTGTACGAGAGGAGCTCCACCCACCGCCCCGAGCACCTCCTCCTGGGGTTGCAGAGGGGGAGTCCTCTGTGGGACCACGCGACAGACGCGGCGCTGGACACGAGGGAGGGGATGGGCCCCTGCCGCCCCCACCTTCCTCCGACACTTCTGTACACGAGGCACCTTCGCCTGGAGGTGCACCAGCACCTCCCCTACAGCACCACTTCGAGCTTTTCGGACAGTTCCGGAAGCTGAAGCCCCCCTCCTTCAAGGGGGATGAGGACCCGACCGAGGCAGAGGACTGGCTTGAGCAGCTGGAGAAGATCTTCGACACCCTTCGCCCCCCGGTGGAGTGCCGCGTGGCCTTTGCCACGTACCAGCTGGAGAGTGCGGCACACCGGTGGTGGAGGGCGGTCCGGGGGCAGGAGAGAGATGAGCCGACGTGGGACCAGTTCGTCACCCTCTTCTGCGAGCAGTACTTTCCCCAGACGTGGCAGGACCAGAGGAGGCGGGAGTTCCACACTCTCCGCCAAGGGACGATGACCGTGAGCGCGTACCGCACGCGTTTCTTGGAGCTGTCCCGCTTTGCAGCGACAACGGTAGCCACTGAGGAGGAGCGCCTTTGGAGGTTCACCGAGGGGCTCCGGCCTGCGATCCGGGGGTATGTCAAACCCCTGAAGCTGCCGACGTTTTCGAGGGTGGTAGAGGCATCTATGACTTACGAGGAGACCAACCCGTCCGCGCGAGAGACCGACGGCGGGCGGAAGAGGCCCTTTCAGCCAGACTTCTCATAGGGCCGGCGAGAACGGAGACACGTGACATCCGCAGGAGAGCTGTCACGCTGTGCAGGGCCATCAGTGGCCTTTGGGGGCCCTCGACAGGGGCCAGTCGCCAGCACCGGACCCCCGCCTAGCCGACAGCAGGGACTCACTGAGGGCGGGAGTCGGGTTCCCCTGTGCTACCAGTGTGGCCAGCCGGGCGACGTCAGGAGGGACTGCCCATCTAGGGAAGGAGGTCAGCAGATACTTCCCGTGCAGAGCACTGGAGGGCGTGCAGGAGGCCGCGGTTCCCAGGCACGAGGAGGAGGACAGCAGTCGCGAGGAGGGTACCGGCCAGCACCTACCCGTCCGACGCAGAGTGTGGCTGCTTCGTCCGCACCTAGAGCTGAGGGGCGTATCAACGCCCTAACACACAGGGACGCCAGAGCATCGGGATCCGTGGTAGCAGGTATGGTTTCAGTTTCTGGCAGACTCGTTTACACGCTTTTCGATTCCGGCGCTACGCACTCGTTTGTCGCAGCCAGTTTCGCAGTTAGTTTGGACCAGGATTATACACTGTTAGAGAATCCGTTCGTAATCAGAGGTCCGAGTGGTCAAGTGTTTGTAGCTGAGGAGGTGTACACGGGTTGCGGGGTCAGCATCGGGGGACATAGCCTGCCAGCTGACTTGATTATGATACAGATGGAGGACTTTGGAGTGATTCTGGGGATGGATTGGCTGTCCGCTTACCACGCCTTGGTAGACTGTTTTGAGAGGAAGATTGTCTTCTCCATTCCGGAGTTGCCTTCTTTCGAGTTTCACGGGCAGCCAGTGGATGGAGGTTTCAGGTGCATTTCGGCACTTCGGGCGGCGAGACTTTTGAGCCAGGGGTGTGAGGGCTTCCTAGCTTGTGTGGTGGCAGAGCACAGCCCCGTGGCAGACTTCCAGAGCATCCCGGTGGTCAGAGAGTACCCCGACGTGTTTCCAGACGAGTTACCAGGACTACCGCCCGAGCGTGAGATCGAGTTTGAGATCTCACTAGTACCAGGGACCAGCCCCATCTCCACCGCGCCATACAGAATGGCACCGCTTGAGCTGCGAGAGCTCAAGTCCCAGTTGCAGGACCTTTTGGAGAAAGGTTTCGTAAGGCCCAGTGCGTCTCCCTGGGGAGCCCCGGTACTGTTTGTGAAGAAGAAGGATGGGACCCTACGCCTTTGTGTGGACTACCGACAGCTGAATAGGGTCACCATCAAGAACAGATATCCGCTGCCGAGGATCGACGATTTGTTTGACCAGTTGCGGGGTGCCACGGTGTTTTCCAAGATCGACTTGAGGTCTGGATACCACCAGTTGAGGATCAGGGAGACCGACGTCTCCAAGACCGCTTTCCGCACCCGGTACGGACACTACGAGTTTTTGGTCATGCCGTTTGGGCTGACCAATGCCCCCGCTGCTTTCATGGACCTGATGAACCGGGTGTTTAGACCGTACTTGGACCAGTTTGTGGTGGTTTTCATAGATGATGTACTCATCTATTCCAGAGATCGGACGCAGCACGGACAGCACTTGCGGATGGTTCTGGACACTCTGAGACGACACAGGCTGTACGCCAAATACAGCAAGTGCGAGTTCTGGTTGAGGGAGGTGACCTTTTTGGGTCATGTGATCTCTGGAGACGGCCTGGCGGTGGACCCCGCCAAGGTCGAGGCAGTGCTCAGGTGGGAGAGACCGCGTTCAGTCACTGAGATTCGCAGTTTCCTGGGACTGGCAGGTTACTACAGACGGTTCATCAGAGGATTTTCACAGATTGCGCGTCCTATGACACAGTTGACCCGGAAGGACGTGCCTTTCGCTTGGACAGACGCCTGTGAGGCGTGTTTTCTGGAGCTGAAGGAGAGGTTGACCTCGGCTCCCGTGCTCGCCATCCCTGACAGTAGTGGCGGGTTCGTTGTGTACACGGACGCTTCCTTGCAGGGGTTAGGAGGTGTGCTCATGCAGAGGGGTCACGTGGTCGCTTACGCTTCGCGGCAGCTGAAGCCCCATGAGCATACCTACCCTACCCACGATCTAGAGTTGGCAGCTGTTGTCTTCGCGCTGAAGACATGAGGCACTACTTGTACGGTGAGACCTTCGAGATTTTTACAGATCACAAGAGCCTCAGATATCTTTTTGATCAGAAGGAGCTCAACATGAGACAGAGACGTTGGTTGGAGCTCCTGAAGGACTACGACTGCAGCATCTCCTACCACCCGGGAAAGGCCAATGTGGTGGCTGACGCCTTGAGCCGTAAGGCGCCCGCACGCTTGGCCAGTCTACAGTTACAGAGTTGGAGCCTTTTGGAGGAGGTGGGCAGTTGGCGACCTCTAGAGTTACGAGGGTACTGTGGGGCAGTGACGGTGACACGGCAGACCAGGCCAGAGTTGTTAGACCGCATCATCACGGGACAGATGGCCGATCCGTACTTGCAGTCTTTGCGCGACAGAGTACTATCAGGGGACCCAGGGGACTTCTCTTTCACAGACCAGGTGTTACGCTTGAGGGGACGGTTGTGCGTCCCCAGAGACGAGGAGCTGTTGAGAGAGCTCCTGACTGAGGCACACGGTTCCAGATTCACCATACATCCCGGAAACACGAAAATGTACCATGACTTGAGACGCGAGTTCTGGTGGAGAGGGATGAAGCGGGATGTGGGTGAGTTCGTGCAGCAGTGCTTAGTGTGCCAGCAGGTGAAAGCCGAGCATCAGAGGCCTGCAGGGCCGCTTCAGCCGCTTCCAGTGCCAGAGTGGAAGTGGGAGAGCATCACCATGGACTTGGTGGTGGGCTTACCTGTTACCCAGCGAGGACACGACGCAGTCTGGGTAATAGTGGATAGATTGACGAAGACGGCACGATTCTTGCCGATCCGAGTCACTTTGGGACCAGCACAGTTGGCAGAGAGGTATATCCGTGATGTGGTGCGACTACACGGAGTTCCGCGGGAGATCGTATCCGACCGGGATACCCGCTTTACGTCCCAGTTTTGGGCTGAGTTTCAGCAGGCTTTGGGGACGAGGTTGAGGTTTAGCACGGCTTACCACCCCCAGACGGACGGACAGTCGGAACGCACGATACAGACACTTGAGGACCTTTTGCGTGCCTGTGTACTAGACTGGAGGGGCTCTTGGGAGGAGCACCTGCCCCTGGCGGAGTTTGCATACAACAACAGTTATCACTCGAGCATCGGCATGGCTCCCTACGAGGCTCTGTACGGACGGAAATGCACGGCACCCTTGAGTTGGGTTGAGGTGGGGACCAAGTGGGAGGTTGGCCCCAGGTTGATCCGGCAGAGTCAGGAGGTAGTCGAGCAGATCCACAGACGACTCCGCACTGTCAGGAGCAGACAGAAGAGCTACGCAGATCACAGACGCAGAGAGGTGCAGTTCGAGGTTGGGGACCACGTCTTCCTTCGTGTTTCGCCCATGAAGGGCTTACAGCGGTTTGGGGTGAGAGGGAAGCTCGCGCCGAGGTTCGTGGGGCCCTTTGAGGTCCTGGAGCGGGTTGGACCCGTTGCTTACAGACTTGCCCTTCCCCCGCAGCTTTCTGGTGTGCACGACGTGTTCCACGTGTCCAACCTCAGGAAGTACGTAGCCGATCCCAGCCACGTACTGAGTCACGAGAGCGTCGAGGTGAGCGACGACCTGACCTACCCCGAGCGGCCAGTGCAGATCCTAGACCGAGCCGTCCGCAGGTTGAGACGAAAGCAAGTACCCCTGGTAAAGGTTTTGTGGAGGAGCCAGCGGTACGAGGAGGCTACCTGGGAGCCTGAGGCGGCAATGCGGGAGCGGTACCGGGAGCTTTTCGCGGGTACGTCTTTTCGGACCGGCTTCGGTCCTCTTTGAGTTTGTTATGGTTATTTGGACATCTTTTTCCCGCACCCTAGTTGGCGCATGTTTCGGGGACGAAACTTCCTTTGAGTTTGTTATATTGTAACGAACGCGTGCCCCAGACGCCTTTTAAGACGTCTGGGAGGTGGCCCAGACGTCGGACAAGATGTCTTGGATCACATCCAGACGTCTGACCAGACGTCCGGGATCGTTTACAGACGTCTGGAAAACAGTTATGTTCGCACGGGAGATTCGTCTGCGCGCCTGTGCGCGCAGACCTGCGATTCCTCTCTCTCTCCCTCTGCGGCTGCAGGCGCGCTGCGACCACCTTCTCTCTCCTCCTCGCGTGGCCTTAAAAGGGCGCGCCTCCCCTCCCGTCTCCACCGTCTCCTCCTTCTCCTTCCTGAGCGCGAGGGCGAGCGAGCGCGAGGGCGGCAGCGGCAGCCGCAATGAGCGCGGAGGAGGTGCGGCGTGCGAGGGCGGGGCTCTGCCGTGAGGGCGAGCTCGCCGGAGCGGCTTGGCCGGCCGGCGGAGGGCGCAGGGGGCGCGGAGCGACGCGGAGTGGGACCTGCTGCGGGCTGAGCAGCAGACGCGCGAGGTGCGACGCGGGCGGCGTCGCGAGCGGAGGCCGAGCAGGGTTCTGATTCTGGAAAGATTTCCAGAATCAGACGTCTGGGTTGATAGCCAGACGGCAAGGTCGACGTCTGTAAGATCATACAGACGTCTGAAAGGTAAGTTTCCGCTTTCTTCTTCCTTCTTCTCGACTGACCGTACTGAGGGAGGGGGGGTTGGCCGTGCGCAGGTCGCTGATTCGCCATCCTTTGCGAATCAGACGTATGGAAGTTGTACCGGACGGCGGGAGTGATCTATAGACGTCCGTGTGTACCATCGGACGTCTGGGGTATAGGACAGACGTCCCCGCAGGCTTCTGGACGTCCGGGGAACCAAGCTGAACAGGTAATTCTCTGATCCACCGTTTAAGACGTCTGGAAGGAGTTCCAGACGTCTGATTTTGCACAGTATCATCTTTTTCGACCCGTTTAGGGCCCGTTTGGGCTCCGTTTTCCACGATTCGAGTTGCGTTCTTTTCAGAATTAATTCCTCTACCCGTCTACAGTAGCTATATACTATTCTGAGACACTCCTTGTGATTGATCCTTGTGATAGGACCTTGTTCGGTTGCAGTCTTGAGAGTCGCGGAGGCACGCGGGATTCCCGATCACGCCCCCACTACTCCCGTTGTACCTGGTAGAGTGGTTTTAAGTATTAATAAAATCTGTTAAAGTATGGAACCATAACTAGAACCTAGGGCATTGCATGAATCCTAGGAATGAGAAATATATGGAATGATAGCTCCTAGGTGTTGCATGAATCCTAGGGCCGGAAAACTAGATTGTATGATAGATCCTAGGATATGCCATGAATCCTAGGGTGGAAAAACTAGTGGAATGTATATTACTGCAGTCTTGGGAAAATGGAAAGGTATATATATAAAGCTGCTTGTAAATTTAATTAACAGCTGCCTGTTATGAATAAAGAAACATGTTTGAGATCATGGATTTTGAGAACGTGAATCTGGAAAGTGAAACATATGATGTTCTGAGATAAAGAGCTGGAACCCTACGGGGAATTAGGAGTGGAGCTCCTGGAAAGAAAAAGGAATGGAACTGAGATGTAGTTTGTACTGTCTCTTGGGTACGCAGTGCCAAGGGAAGTACCTGTACCTGTTTAGTGCAGAGTGGGGCCAGCTGCCCCAGGGACCCGGGGTTAGGATTGGCCGCTCTGTACCGACTTGTTGGCCCTCGTGTACGTAGTACCGAGGAGAGCTACTAGTGTTAGGAGAGGACTAGCTACCCCACGGGCCCCGGGGTTCTGCTAGCCTCCTTCACCGACTTGTTAGGCCCATTAGGGCAAACCAGGGTAGTCAGGCGAGGGTGCGCGGACTGTGGAGGGGCAAGGCCCCGGTTTGGTTACTGTGGAGGGGTTGGACCCCTGTTACTGAGAGGGCTCTGCCCTGGTTCCGTGCTGTGCTTTGGGCGCACCCGTTAACGGAAACGACTGACCGCGTGCCAGTGCGGGCTAGCTACCTGTGCGTCTATCGCGCGTGCCGTAGTCACCGTTACGTCTGTCAGTGACCTTGGGGTGGTTGACTGAGGGTAGGATCACCACGGGGGACTCTCCCGGCCAGGAGAGCACCACGTGCTACTTCTACTTTTGGAAAAGACTGCAATCAAGATCGTTCCCACGAGGACATTCGAGATCAAGTAAAGGATCTGAGAAATAAAAGAAATAGTGAGAAAAAAATTGAAAGATGTGAATAAAGGAAGTAATAGAAGATAACAGCTACTGTACACTCTACTGTTGCCTTTAGTTAGTTTGCCACTCTACTCAGCGTTTTGCTGACGTGTTACACTCGTTACCTTTTTCAGGACCAGGTGTTGAGCAGCCAGGGTCGGCGGCTGCAGAGGACGCTGGGCCGAGTAGGGTCCAGTAGAGTACCACAGCCTTTTTGTACCCCTTTTGTTTCTGTTCTAGTGAGTAGTTTTTGTTTCCGCTGTACCTTCTTTACCTGCAGTTCTTGTTATATGATAAATGCTGTTTTACTGTTGTGGTGGTACCTACTGTAGTAGTTTCTTTCCTTACTGCTGTACTTTCTTACTGTTAGTTATATTCATGCTGAATGTGGTTTATTTTACTGTCTTTTGGTTACTTCCTCGTTGGACGACTAGGTCTTGGGATTAGTCGAGTCGGTCCGGTTCTCATGTCTCGTAGGGACTCGGGAACCGGGTCGTTACATTCACACTTCAATTCCTGTTTGAAACTCTATTCAAGCTCAAAATGGGTTCAGATGGTCAAACTAAAGGTACCAAACCTCTTAGAATATTTTTTAAAGAATTTTAGGAGGTTTAGATTAATTTTATCCTACCTTTTCAATTTAAGTTGGGTTGATAATTAGGGTTTTCAGTATGTTTTTGCTCTTGAAATGCGTGAAACCCTGATTCAGTTAGTGTGGACCCACTTTTTAGACTTTTATGCTCAATTAACCTTTAATTAACTCCTGAGTGAACCTGTGGTTAATCTGCGTTTGTGATATGCTGTTAAAACGATAGAATTAAGCTATTTTTTTGTCTTCTCCCCAAATCAAATCAGTGTGGAATTGTGACCCTCAGATGATCAAGTAGGAGTATTTACCAGTTGAATCTGACTAATTGTAGTTAGTTAGGGCCCATGATGGTGTTTCCATCATATTATTTTAAAGGAAAGTTAGCGGAAGAGCTTCCAGATGTGTTTTGGGGATATCGAGCAAGCCAAAAGACCTCAACTGGTCATACACCCTTCAACTTGGTGTATAGAATAGAAACCCTCCTGCCCATTGAGATAATCCTCGCTTCATATAGATCTCAATTGTATAATCCTCATACTAATGACGATCAAGTCTGCTTAACGCTTGACTTGGTGGATGAGAGTTGGGAAGAAGTATCAGCCTTGGCATCCTATTCTAAAGAACGACCGACTGCCACTTATAATATGCAAGTCTGCAAGAGAAAATTCTCTGAAGGGGAATTAGTCTTGCGTCTGAGTGAAGCATCACATCTGATGGATTCAGGCGGCAAACTTGTCGCCCCATGGAAAGGTTGTTACAATGTTAGCGAAGATAGCAAGGGTGATTACTATAAATTGCAAATATTAGGCAGCAGGCCAGTCCCTCATACTTGGCATGCTAGCAATTTGAGGTTGTATCATACATAAGAGAATAATGCAACAAAAGTTTCCTTTTCATTCATTGATCTTGAGTACATAGACTTCTCATTCTTCCTTAAAAAAGTGAAAAAATATGGATCATTCCATCATATCCTTTTTATTCATTGATTCTCTAAGTCATTCCATTAAGGACTAGTAAAAAAAAGTGAAAAAATAAAGAAAGGGGAAAAAACACCATCAACAACTACTGCAATGAGGCCACTATAGGTCTTCTGGAAGGTCAACCTTTGTAGTCGAGGGTGGCAGTCCGACTTCATAGGCGTGACTGCACCAGTTGGGAGATTGCTCATTACCCTCGATCACCAGTGGGGCTTTAGATGAACCAGTTTTATCTGCCTCTTCTTCAAGGGCAAGACTTTTAGGATGGTCCCCAAGCAGAGGGATGGGAGATTTTTCTTTATGGCCCTCATCCTTCTATCGATCATATTCGACATTCAGCTTGTTGATTGACCAACTGCAAAGCTCCTCTACAGAAGTGCATTCGCCTTCTAAGATTGCTTGCATAGCGGCCAAGGTGTACTTCCCTACTTCACTTGACACAAGGGCTCGACTCTCTTTCATAGAAGAATCCAAGGCAAAAAATTCCATCACAAAATCTAGGTCCTTCGATGTACCATCTAGATAACAGGTTAATTTTAGGGTTTTATTAATCGCTGTAATAGTATAGTGTTGCAATCCAAATTGATGTCATTTTATTTATATATAATTTTTACTGGTTATTTTCACGTCGTTTACTAGGAGGCAGTTATTAATGGACATCACTCTCTATTATCCAAAAATCATCTTTTATTCCAAAAATGTTAAGTTTTATTTGCAAAAGAAAGAGTTAGAAGCAAAAGAATCAAAGAATCAACTAATTTGAGTTAGTTATTTACAAAATGAATTCAATTTACTTTCTATCCTAAGAGATGCCTTAAAATTATGTACAAACAAGGCACAAAAATATGTCTAAACTAACTCAATTACAAGCTAAGCTATATACAAATGTATCACATAAAAAGGCAAAAGTTAATTATGTAAATCTTGCCTTAAAAGGTACAAACAAAGACATGACAAAAACACTACATACTCAACACTAATACTTATCATTTGTATAAAACATATACAACAAATATATAAAGTACTATGCATAATGCATAGTTAAAATATATACACACACATATATATACACTTCATATACATGTACCTAATATATATATACATACTAAGCTCTATACTAACTTACATTACTAACAAACATATAATATACAGTCTACAAGTCACACATAATATATATATGTACATGTATTTTATACATATATAGCATTGCTTATTTTACTTATATACATACATACATACATACATACATACATACATATACATATCACAACTTACACACACAACTAACACTTAACACAGCGCATGCCAATCATGCACTCGGTTTTATTCTCAACTTAAACACTCAGCTCACACTTAAGCTAAAAAATTGGTTTGGGTTGACTTTTCACAGGATCAACGTTCCCAAGGGGTCGAAGTAGTACCATTATATGAAAGCACGCATAGTGCATGCGTACTGAGGGAGTTCATCCCTATTGACGAAAATCAAATTGACAATTAAATTTATAAGTGCTCGAAAAACATATGAGTTTCAAGGTCATTCACAGGAAGCAAAATTGAAATTCAATCAACTAATTAAATGATATAAATATGAGCACGATAATCAGTAATCACAAGAATAATATGCAATGAATCAATCAACTAAAAAGATATTTAATTAAGATACAAATGATATCTCAAGAGTCAACAACAAAAAGATGATAGAGCCCAAAAAGTGGTGATTAAGACAACGAATTTACCCTCAACACTTAGCTTAATTCCCAACTTAGGAACAACCCTCCAAGCCAATAGTAACCAAATTAAAGCATCAATTCTTCATAAATCAGATGTTAGAGACAAGTCTCAGACGCCTTAAACTCCAAGTCCAACAGCCTCTGAAATTCCAAAGCAAAATCCCCTCTGGGCATGAATCCCGATGATGTAAACACATTTACACTACTTAAAATGTCTATATATGCATGTTCTTAAGCATATGATTGCATTTCATGATATAAATATTGCATAACATGCATCATCTTGCATTGAGAGTTGTTTGAATAAAATGGAGGTTAATTGTCTCCTTTTATGTGCTTGGACAGGGAAAACATTTTATCGGGGCCTTGGATTAAAGATCCAAACGTATGGATGTGATCAGGGCGACGATTGGAGTTCAACGACTCCAAGATCGCCCTAATCAGGCATCCATAGCATTAGATAGTGACCGGGGAACCCTAGAAGATCAAGAGCCAGGATGGTGAAGATCCGCACTTCAGATGACAAATCCGACCGCACGGATGAATTCAGATCGACGATCGTAGCCCAACGACATAAAAATCAAGTCAATCCGACATTCGTGGCACCATGTACAACTTCCAGAAGATGGACGGCCAAGATGGCGCCACGTGGCACCATCTCGTCCGTCGAAACGGCCGCACGCATTCTACGAAGGCCCCGCACCTGCTCGCTCTCCGCCGTTGGATCTTGATCCAACGGCTGTGGTCGGCCGCGCTTAAAAGAGTCCGCTCGACCATCCGCACCCCGTAGCGCAGCGGTCGAGGGCACTTACGCGACCGGTGGGCGCGGGTTCGAGCCGCAGCAGAGGGCTGGAGGCGCGGGCGATTGGGCGCGGGCGGGCGTTGGATCGCGATCGGACCGCCGCGCGCGCCCAATAGCGTTCACGCGCGATTGAACGCGCGGCATCACGTGCGAACGCACGCGCCAGGCGGGCGCAGCGCAACAGGCGGAGATGCGTCTTAAGCCATCCGATCTTGCGATCGGACGGCTGAGAATCAAAGTGCGTGCGATGGCGTTGAGCGCGCGGGTAGCTGAAGCGGCGCGCGTGGGCGTGGAAGCTACGCCCACGTTGGGGGCTTTAGTGACGGATTTATCCGTCACGAAAGGCCCCTCATTTATTATTTTGAAGTTGTAATGTCCATTTTGCCCCCACTCCTTGCAACTATAAAAGGAGAACCCCTCCATACGAAATTCTCATCCCTTCCTTCTCCTCTCTACCCCTCTAAAGCTCAAGGGAAGCTTGTCCCACACCCGGGATGCTTCTCGTGAGATAAAGTCCAATTTTCGTTCCCCTTCGTCCAGGCGTAGTCCCGTCCGGCTCGTCCTCCAAGCAACCGTCGAGGAGGATTTCTCTCTCCCTATTCTTTTTACTGCTTTCTAGTATAGATTTACTACTTTCTGCCACATCATTTAGACTTGGAGATTTCAGATGGGGTGATGAATATACAAGAGGTCCTGGAATTTGATATGCTGAATGAGGAGGATAGGAGCTGGGAAGTTTTGATTTGGGAAGTTAATTTTGGAGGAAATGGAAGATTGAGTCGAAGGGTTCCTTTTAAGCTGAAACCATCAAATCAGAACCCTTATGACATTTGTTTCAAGGATGTTCAACTCAAGCACACATTCAATGATTATCCTTTTAAGCTTCAATTCTCTGTAACCTGACTTTTTGGTCTTGGGTTGCATCCTCATAAATTGCAGGCCCGACCCCGCTTGCATTCTGATTTCAGGTTTTGGATAATTTTTATCCATAACCTAAGATATTCTCGATTATGGGGTGTGGGTCTGCACCACAATTTGGTCCACATCTGTGGACCTTTGCTGGCAGGTCAGAGGATTCTTCTGTTCATTCTGATTCTGACCTGCACTTGTGATTTCTTCATTTTTTTTCTTTGTATAGTGTGCCTAGGTAAAGGCACTAAATTCAGCATATATACAGTTTTTCTTAGTTTTCATCTCGGAGCAGACCTGACATTCATACAATATAGGTACTTTCTTCGCTTTTCCACTCTGTTTTATGTCTTTTTAATACAATGAGGACATTGCATTAGATAGGCATGGGGGGGTGGATATTCATCTCTGAATTCATTCGTTAACTCCGTAGATTTGTTTTGTTTTCTTTTATAAAAAAAAAAAATTTCAGAATTAGGAAAGAGAATTTGGGTTTAAGAAAATTTTCAATTTTAGGAAATACTACATTAAGAACTGAACACAAAGACCCTTCAGGTCTTTGGACTTAATTAGCCTGTGTATCCACTAAAATGTGGATTTGTCTTTGAGTCCTCACCATCTTAATTCTATTATGATTGGAATAAATAAGTTTGGGTGATAAGTACACGACTTATCAACCCACCCTCTAATTTGAGGGAATTTTGAGTTTTACGCATCTACACACTTTCTTTGCACTGACTCGTTGTTCGGCGATTCTAACGGAATTTGGAAAGCTAATGAACCTTCTAGGGTGATATGGCTGCCAAGTTATCGTGGGTAACAGCCCATAGGTAGGTTGTCCAGAGCCCAGTCACTGGACCTTTTTCTTTTTGCTGCCTTTAGGTAAATCTTAGACTAGGGAAGCCACCTACTTAAAAAAAAAAAAAAAATCAAAAGAAAAGGAGAAAAGAACAAAAAGAAATAAGCCACACTTTACCGCATGAGTATGGCTGGCAAATTGTCGGTGGTAATAGCTCATCGACCGGTTGTCCAGAACCCAGCTCAGAAAATGCGCTAAAAATTCCCAAAACACTTAGGAAGAAGCGGAGAAGTAGAATAAATTGGTGAGATATACACTGGGTTCACCCTTGTGTTGACCCCGTAAAAAATAAAAGTAGGAAGAAAGTTACCAGTTGTAAAGATACACCTTTAGGCAGAATTCTTTTTGAGGTCACCTAGAGGCGTAGAAATCTGAAGTCCGTTTTAATTGCCGGTCAACGAGTCTATCACAATCACAATAAGATGCTTAAAACCTAGGGTTTTCATCAAATCTTGGGTGAGTTGAATGGCCGTAGAAAGCCACTCTTAAACCCTAAAATTTGAAAATCCAACAAAATTAGAAGAGTAAAAAGAAAAAGAAAATTTTCTTTGAATAAGGCGAGGCTTGAGGCGGTCTGCATTTTGGCTGATACCCGGGCACTGTTGTGTCTTTGAAAGTTCAGTTCCTAAGTAGATAATTTCTTAATGATTGAAAATAATTCAGGTCCAAATAATCCAACCTAATTCTTTTATAAATAGCATATAGTTTTTGCTAAGGACTAGCAAAAGATAGGCATGGAGGTATGATTTAAACACATTTACACTACTTAAAATGTCAATTTATGCATGTTCTTAAGCATAGGATTGCATTTCATGATATAAATATTACATAACATACATCATCTTGCACTTAGAGTAGTTTGAATAAAATGGAGGTTAATTGTCTCCTTTTATGTGCTTGGACAGGGCAAACATTTTATTGGGGCCTCGGATCAAAAATCCAACCGTATGGATGTGATCAGGGTGACGATTGGAGTTCAACGACTCTAAGATCGCCTTAATCAGGCATCCGTAGCATCAGATAGTGATCGGGGAACCCTAGAAGATCAATGGCCAGGATGGTGAATATCCGCACTTCAGATGACAAATCCGACCGCACGGATGTATTCGGATCGACAATCACAGCCCAACGACACAAAAATCAAGTCAATCCGACATCTGTGGCACCATGTACAACTTCCAGAAGATAGACGACCAAGATGGCGCCACGTGACGCCATCTCGGCAGCCGAAAAGGCCGCACGCATTCTACGAAGGCCCCGCACCTGCTCGCTCTCCGCCGTTGGATCTTGATCCAACGGCTGTGGTCGGCCGCGCTTAAAAGCGTCCGCTCGACCATCCGCGCCCCGTAGCGCAGCGGTCGAGCGCTCTTACGCGACCGACGGGCGTGGGTTCGAGCCGCAGTAGAGGGTTGGAGGAGTGGGCGATTGGGCGCGGGCGGGCGTTGGATCGCGATCGGACGGTCGCGCGTGCCCAATATCATTCACGCGCGATTGAACGTGCGGCGTCACGCGCGATTGCACGTGCCAGGTGGGCGCAGCGCAGCTGGCGGAGATGCTTCTTAAGCCGTCCGATCTCGCGATCGGATGGCTGAGAATCAAAGTGCGTGCGATGGCGTTGAGCGCGCGGGCAGCTGAAGCTGCGCGCGTTAGCGCGGAAGCTACGCCCACGTTGGGGGCTTTAGTGACGGATTTATCCGTCACTAAAGACCTCTCATTTATTATTTTGAAGTTGTAATGTCCATTTGCCCCCACTCCTTGCAACTATAAAAGGAGACCCCCTCCATACGAAATTCTCATCCCTTCCTTCTCCTCTCTACCCCACCAAAGCTCAAGAGAAGCTTGTCCCACACCCGGGATGCTTCTCGCGAGATAAAGTCTAATTTTCGTTCCCCTTCGGAAGTGGATCCCGTGACGACGACGGCATGCTGCTTCGTTCCCGTTCTTCTGCTTCGTTCTCCTTCGTCCTGCTTCGTTCCCCTTCGTCCAGGCGTCATCCTATCCGACTCGTCCTCCAAGCAACCGTCGAGGAGGATTTCTCTCTCCCTATTCTTTTTATTGCTTTCTAGTATAGATTTACTGCTTTCTAGTGTAGTTTTGCTCGTCCTCCAAGCAATCGTCGAGGAGGATATTTCTCCCTCCATTCTTTTAATACTTTCTAGAGTAAATTTATTGCTTTCTAGTGTAATTGTTTTATGCTTTCTAGTTGTAATGAATAATCTCCTCAATGATAAATTCCTTGTTTATTCCACATCTCATTTTGATTTCTCTGTGTAATATTCTCTTTCTTTCTTACTCTTTCTCTCTCTTCTATTTATTGTAAATAATTAGATAGTTTTAAATTGAATTATTCCGTGACAAATAAAAAGAAACGCGTAATTTTTAAATCATACGTCCACCTCCTTGTGTTCGACCTGGAATTTTAATTTCGGTATAAATTTTATTTGTTGAACACGAATTCTTCGCTTTCGAACTACAACGACAGGTTTTCCAAAATCGAACACGTTAGGGAAGCGATTCGCACGTTTAACACCCGAGGTCCAAAACAACGCCTAGGCTCATGCCCAAGCATGCGATCACATGCGTGCGAGCACACGTGTGTGTGCATATGGAGAGTTTAAGGGACCCAACCCCCTGTGATCATGGGTACCAAGGCATAGCACGCAAAACATTATAAATCAACTTTTGATTTAAGTCTCCACGATGTGGGACTATATCTAGAATGCTTCTCTTCACGCACAGTAAATGACAATCTTCGTGGCTTGCAGCTGCTGACATTGCTACCTTGTTCAATTGGAGCTCCGAGGGGCTTCCTGATATCAAGCCACTTCTGCTGGAGGTGGTAGTGGTGGCCATGATGACTGGATGGCAGCAGGCGGAGGTAGTGCATGGTGGAGATCTAATAAAGACCTAAAACATGAAATACGGGTTTAATGCCTCAATTAGAGTGCTCATAAGGGTCGTCAGAATGAGTGGAGTGTGATGGCGGTGTTATGAGAATGTTTGGTGCTTTGTGGTGGTTGAACGATGTCAAGGCAATTGGCGAAATGGTGGGTTGTTCGGCCGATGGTTTTAGAGATCAAAAGCCTTAATAGGGTTAGGACTTTTGTTCTTTGAGGTGAGGCGGATCTTATGGAGGTGGTTGGATGGTGTTTCGTGGCGTAGATTGCCGGTGCAAGCTTATCGGAGCTCTCATCGAACTTGAGGAAGACGGAGTGGGAGAGGGTGATATAGGGATCAAATTGGGGTTCTAAGGTCCTATACCTACACTAGAGAGAGAAAGAGGAAGAAGATGACCTATCCTATTTGACGAGAGGAGAAACGAATGCTTGCTGGTGTGGCTTGTCGGAGCCGAGGGAGATGAAGCCTCCGGTGGTGGAGGACGGTGACGACGACGGGGGAGAGAGCCTTGGCTATGGCACACTAGGCGCGGAAGAGAGAGAGGAAGAGTTTAGGTCGTCCAATTTGATTATTGGATGGCTGGAGGATGGAGGTCTAGGAGGTCGCCGAAGTGCAAGTTAGAGACGAGCAGAGGAAGAGGAGGAAGGTGGTTTTTGGCTGATTCTTGGCTAGATTTGACTGTGGGACTTCTTAGAGCTTATATAAAGCTCAATTACGAGCTCAATTAGGAAGAATTTGTGCCTAGGATGTAGGATTTTGGAGATATTCAACTTAGGAAACTAGAAGCTTGCCTGATCTCTCCTATTCGCAATAGGATTTGAGACCCTGTGCGGTGGAAATAGGATCTCTTCTTAATTGATTCTTAAAAGTTTGGAGTAGTTTGATTGCTGATTGAGGGAGAAATCAACAGTCGACAATTTCCTTATTTGGGTCTTGTTTCCTCTATTCGTACGATTAGGAAAGAAGGAAGGATTAGGCAGTGAGGGTAGTTGTGCGAAGAAGATGAGAAGTTAGGGTCATCTTGGTGAGAAAAATGTATAAGTTGAGGGCCTAATTGGAATGAACAGTGATCTGGGGACTAAATTGCAAACTAGGTCAAGATGGATTCTGATAGGCCCAAATTTTGGTGTTAACCTAATTTGGACCCAAGGAATTTAATGGTGAACATAGATTTGATTTTTGACCACATTTGACTGGGTAAATTGCATAGAAGCCTAAATTAAGGTAAATTCTCGTTTGAATCTCTGTTTTTGGTCAAAATGGGTTCATATGGTCAAAGCAAAGGTACCAAACCTAGAATATTTTTCCATGAATTGTAGGAGATTTGGACGGAATTTATCTCGACCAGAACCCTTTCAATTTAAGTGCAGCTGATAATTAGGGTTTTCAATCCTGTTTTAGTTCTTGAAATGCGTGAAATCCTGATTCAGTCAGTGTGAGCCTACTTCTTGGTCTTTTAAGTTCATTTGACCTTTAATTAACTTATGAACAACCCCTTGGTTAATCTACATTGGTGATTGACTGTTAAAATGGTAGAATTAACCATATTTTCATATCTTCTCAAATCAATTCACTACAGAATTGCGATCCTTAGTCGATCATTTACGGGCATTTATCACTAGATTTCCCCTAATTCAAGTTAGTTATGACTAATGATGGTGTTACCATCAATCTCCTCAATCCCAGGGGAACAACCTGCAGAGAGGATTAGTTAAGTATCGCATCAAGTGTTCGAATCTTGTTCTACATCTTGTTTTGGTGTTAACAAAATTATTGTATAATAATGTTTGCAATTGAGTGATATTTCAGATTCAGGTGAAGATCAAGGCCAATAGAAAATTATGTCAAGAAGGCATGATGGCAAGGAGGAATGATGATAAGGAGGAAAGATGACAAGGAGGAGATCATCTTCAATCTTTAGTTATTTAGATTAGGTTTTTATTTCTTAGAATGTATGCCTCTTAACAAAGAAATATAACTTAGATTGTAAAATTAGTTAGAGGTAAAATAGGATTAATATTAGGATCATTTTTCAAATAACGTACTTAATAGTTAAGCTTTGTAAAATCTTAAAATAAAGGTACTTGATAGCAAGTATCGATACTATTCATTAGTACTAGTATATGCAAGGCATAGGTTTGAACCTATGTCTCAAACTGTGAACAAGTACCGGTACTAATCGAGAGTACCGGTATTTGATCGTCATAGTTTGAAGACTCAGTTTTGGCCTAGACCTTACAAGTACCAGTACCCATGATAAGTATCAGTACAGGTAGGTCACAATGCTTATTGAGTCTCAAGCCTGGGAGTCACAAGTACCGGTACCCATGATGAGTATCGGTACCAGGACTCATATGTGCTAGCTGCAGAAAGACAGTGAGCAGCTAGTACTGGTACCTGTACTTCAATATTGGTACCAGTTAGCCATTGGTTCAAATTTAAATGGCTAGAAATTTTATTTTGAGATCATCAACGTTGGGATTTAATCCCCAACGTTTAGTAGTCGAACCACTAAGGTCCTAACTCTATAATAAGACCCTAGGACTCTTAGTTTGCACACAAGAAATAGAGAAGGAAAAATTCTAGATATATATTTCATATTTCCACCATATATTGAAGAAAAGAAAGTGTGTTTGCTGCCCTCAATCTCTCTACGGATTTGCAAACTCAAAGACATGTTCTCTTCACACATCTACAAAGCAAATCACGTAATTTTTAGGCTCTCCAATTGGTATTATTTTTAATCATTGTTGAGAGGCATAGGTATTTTGTTGTAAGGTTTATTTCTATCTTACACCAGTGCTTTTATTTTGTATTGAGCTCTTGCTCGTTGTTTGGGTTGTAACAAACCCGTTTCTTATACTTGGGTTGAGGTAACATGTTAATTACCTCGTTTCATAAATTGATTCCCTCAGGGTTGAGGGAATCAGGTAAAAAATCCTAAGCTGGAAGGCTTAGGTAGTGGAGTACCCAAGTGAGTGGGGACCCACTATATCTCTTGTGTCAATTTCTATGGATTGTTATTTGTACAAATCTTTTTGTTATTACTAATATTCGCTTTGAGTGTTTGTGTGTGCGTAGCCATCCATATTTGATCCCAAGGTTTCCTACATCAGGCGCTTCTCAGCACCCGATGTGGCACTATGTGGATGGTATTAGAGAGTTGCGTTCAGCAGTGACTTAATCAGGAGTTGGGGGCGATTAATTAAGGGTCAATTAGGAGTGTTAATTAACAATTAAGGTTATAAATATCTAATTAGTATATAGAGCTACCAATTTAATAATTTAATTTAATTTAATTTAATATTTTACACATATTTACGTAAGGTGTTAAATAAGCATTAGCTTAATAAGTTAATGTACATTATATACGTTACATATATACCTATGTACAGTACCTAATTAGGTTTTAAATATGCTAATTTACATATATACATGTTTAATTAAGATTTTTGAATAATTTAATTATATTTATTTATATATTTGCCTATTTTATTTGGACGGTTATATTGTTTACATATAAATTATACTATGTACATAATATTATACATTATAAATAAGATAAATGCAATTAAAATAGGTTAAACTATTATTTATAAGGATACAATATAAATAACATTATTAGTTACTTAAATTACTAATTTACATTAGCTTAACTTAATAATATACATTATTAACCTACATTAATGTACATATTTAATACATAATTAAGTATCCATAACATAAATAGGATATTTTACATTATAAATACTGTAATTAGTAATTTAAGTTATATACATGCATAGTAATGTACACGTATAGTTATATATATATATATATATATATATATATATATATATATATATATATATATATATATATATATATATATATAGACAATATATACTGGTTACATATATAGGATACTAATTATTATAATTTAGTAAATAAGATAAGTTTACTTAAATTACTTATATATATTAGACTCTATTCACATATAAACAAAGGGTCTATATAATTAGTTATATGCATTTGTACATATAATTTACCATAGTACACTATATTACACTATATATACATATATACACTATTTACAAAGGATATTTTTAGAGATTTTGAGGATTTCCAAATTTTTATTTTATTTTTGGGTTTTATAAGAAGAAAGAAAAAGGAGAAGTTAAGGAAATAGGGAAATCAAGTTCTTTTTGGATTTTTGTTTTTAATTTTCTTTATTTAAAGCCTGAGAAGTATAGAACTTCTACAGGTATGTTCTCCTAGCTTGAGGGTTCAAATCCTAAACCTAAGCACTCAAACACCTAAAACATACTAAAAACTCACTCAAGACACATTTCATTTATTTATTTACAAAGTATTCCTATTTTTCACACTATTTACAAGAAAAGGTTGGAAAATGGCTAAAATATTATAGGAAATTAAAATCAAGCCATAAAATTATACTAAAAATGTTGGAAATAAAGATTTAAACATAAGAAACATCCAAACATCAATAAAAACCAGAATCGAACTTAGACTATGATTTAAACAGCATATTCATCATGAAAATGTGATTTATATAGTTAACAGCAACTCTGATTGTTGACAAAAGATTTCAGCTACAGATTTCCATGCTCTTTGATGGCAACTTACATTAATTGTTGTTACATGAATGTTTCTAACATCTAAATGTAATACAAACCATCTTAAAAGGTCATAAACAAGGTCTTACAACTCTCAGCTCCACTACTCAACAGATCTGGCAAGGAATGAGGCTGCAGCTACTGGTATAAGAGAATCAAACCCTCCTAAAGCTTTAATCCATGCACTCCAAAGTTTGCTCAGATGTTTTAGATATTAACCTAGGAAGTTTGATCCCAGAAATTCCATTGCAACTTTATTACAATTTAAAAACCATTTGCAATCTACAGCCTAATCCATTCAAAACTCTATTCAGATTATTGCTGCTATTCTATTTAAATCCGATTCGAATTTCTTTTGAAAGCTCAAACACTCAATGAAAATAATTCACACAGGTTGCTTGGTCATAGAAATTCCTTTTAAAACTCGATTCCAAATGTCATAAACCTAGTTGAAATGTCATGCATCAGGATCAACCTAGAGTCTTAGCAATGAAGCTCAAATCTCTAGATTTCACTCAAATCACTTTAAGGCCAATCTTAAATGTCACAAACAGTCTTTGAGAGGTCTGAAACTTGTTGAAAATTAGATCAAAGATTGAGGAACCCTAGAATCCCTAATTGATCTCCGTCATTATGCTATAAACATCATGAGGTGAGAGATCAAATTAAGCATTCAAACCAACTGGAATTGAGTATCAGACCTTCATTAAAGTCTCTTAAATCTCGTTCATACTCCTATTAGCTAATTAAAATGATTTAAATCAGAAGTACATTGTTGCCCACCTGGGCGCTTAATTTGTGGTCGCTAAGGTGATATGATCACCTAAACATCCTGCACATCATTGATTGGTGCTCAAGATGTTTGGGTGACACTTAGAAACTAATAGGTCATTACAATAGCCTCCAATCCATGTAATGGATTTTCCTTGGCCACACACTACTAGAAAGGTGAGTTTTGCGAAGCATTTTTTGTGATGGTTTTCAAATCGTCGTCGAATAGGTCCATTGGCGACGGTAATTTTATAATCGTTGTCAAAAGTGGCATTTTTTTCCTACTTGTAATGTCAGGGAGAGTGAAATTTCATGCAATCGTTGATAGCTTTAGATCGTTGCCATTTGCAATTTAGGACCATTTTGGATTTACCGTCGCGAAAAATTGCAAGAAATTTTTGCTTTGCCCTCGAGAGCCAAATTTTTTAATGAAGTCGGTAATGGGATTGTTGAAATCGTCGCTAATTGTCATATGTAATTAAATTTATAATTCATTTGGTGTCAGTTATTTAGAAACCACCGCCAATGATGTAATATTAGGTCTCTCTATGCCCGCTACACCCGACTCCTCTCCTATTCCACAACCTCCCCCTCTCCCCCACAGCACCACAGTCGACCATGCGACAATCTCCTCCTCGTCGCCCACGCGATGACCTCCTCCTTGCTGCCCACACGGTGACCTCCTACTTACCGCCGCACCTCCGATCCTCCTTAAGGCATCGCACCCTCCTCCACCCACTCATCCTCCTCCACCTCCGCCACCTCTGCCCTCTCCTCCCCCTCACCTCGTCCTCCTCCACCTCTGCCCTCTACTCCTCCTCCTCCAACATGACCCCCTTGGCCCCTCCTCCCAACCGCCACTCCCCTCCCCCCATCCCCCTCCTCTGAGCCACCACCCCCATCCCCCTCACCTCATCGTCCTACACCCCTACATGTCCCCTCCTCCACACCTAGTTGCCACCCCCTTCCCCCTCACCTCGTCCACCTCCACCCCCTGCCCTGTTGTCCACCACAAGTCACCACCCCCTCCTCCCAACCGTCACCCTCTTCCCCTCACCTCCTCCACCACCATCCCCCTACCCTCTCCTCCACTACTAGCCCTCAACCCCACCACACCCCCCCTCTCGCGTAGCTGCCACCCCCCTCCCCCTCATGTCCTCCACGACCAGCCCCCCTACCCTCTCCTCTGCAACCACCCCCTTGCCCCCTCCTCCCAATCACCTCTAAACCCCTCCACCCCTATTTTTTTGTTTACTTTTTTTATTTAATTACATGATTAAATATGAAAATAAGTTGTATATTCTAGGTGGCCTTCAATATGCTGATTTTTTATGTATTTGTTTTTTAATATATGCTTAATTGTTTGTTTCAAAAAAAAAAAATATGGTTAATTGTATGGATATTTTGTAATTTGTAGACTAGAGTTTGTCTATAAATGATCACATCCGTCGGAGATTTATGATTCTTTCTTCTAAATAGGAGAGTTATAATGAAAAATTCCTACTTGAGAATGAGTAAAAAATTGGTAATCAAATAAATATTTTTTTTTGAGACGAATATATATATGTAAAGCATGCATGGTAGAACCAATCTACTTCCATATGGCACCACAAAAAATTTGACGTATAGTGATGGGTAGACTACAACGTTCCAAGTACATTGTTGTTTGTCTCCCTTGAAAAGTCACTAATTTCCTTTATTTTTTTCCATCCTCTTTTCCTTTTTTTTTATCGCTCCTCCTCCCTCCATTGATTTATCTTTTCCCATCCAAACCCTAAACCCATGCAACCCTCCTCTTCAAGATGATGCTCTTCAACCCCTGCTGCTCGCAACCCCCCCCCACAACACGTGAGGACCTTCGACGTGCTTCAACCCAACACCCCTTCCTCCCATCGGGCACGCACACACACTTGACGCCTCTCCCCTTCCGCCCGCCGATGCCTCTCCACAGTGCTTGCAATGTCTCCACCAATGTCTCAATTATAAGAGTAGGTCTCTCCCACTCTTCCTTGCATTCCTTACATGACTCTTTAGATTTTGCTTAGGTTTGCATGGATCTCTCTTTGATCTCTCTCTCTGATCTCTCCATCTCTCAATCTCTCACTCTCACAAGTAAGATCCCTTGGATCTGATCAAACTCACTCAGATCTTAAAGATGGGATCTCTTTCAAATCTTTTGCTTGGTTAGGGTTTGAGATCAAACCTGTGGTCGGATCTACAATCAAGATCTCCCACTCGATCTCTCTTGGTATATTTGTTGATCTTTCTCACAAGGTGTTTAGCAAAATGCTATGATGGGAGGGAGGGTCGAGATGGTGTAGGCCAAATGTTTGACGAAATGCTGTAGTAGGGGTAAGGTGTGAAGTGGTAGTGTAGGTATGAAGTGATATGAGAATGAATATGGGTCCCTAAGATAGCATCCATCATTTAACGATCCTAAACCACAAATTTGATTTGAATTCAATTATCATCATATAAAATCTAATATGTGAGATGTAAATTTGCCCTAATTAGAGTTCATCTAAAAAATCATTTGTTTTTCACGTAAATCACGTTTTTCAACTTTCCTTTCTACTAAATCTTAGTATTTCCTTATTCTATTAATCTTTCTTTTTCCATGAGTCATGTACGGTTCCCTTGTTTCCTTAAATTCTTCTCTCCCTCCTTTCCCTTAATCTCCCCCACCCAACTTCTCCTTTCTCATGACAACAGGACACCAAAAATGTTAGCCGGGGGATCGGCTTCAGCATCTTGTTCACACTGATGGCTATCTTGATGTTCCTCTTCCTTTTGGGCACCAGAATGTATCAGTCTTACATGGCCATCACCAACAAGAACCCTCTTGTGAGGATTGCGGATGGGGTTGGGGCACCGTGGAGAGCAAGAGCTTGTTGCTCGTAGAAGATAAGTCCAGTAGATTAGAGTGAGATGGAAATGGGCACCAATTGACATTCAAGGTAATTAATTAATTAATTAATCACATTCACTTTGCTTAGTAGAGTTCTATTTGGGTGATGATTAGTTTCTTGATAGAGTGGATTCTTGTCAGTCTTTAATCATTACTTTGCAGTATGCCTGGAAGTATGTGAGTTTGTTTTTTTATTATTTAAAAAGATTGAATAATTATTAATTTTTCTCATTTAGATAAAAATTGTTTCATATGTCGACCCAAACATATGAAAAATAAAAAATTAGAAACATAAAGGCTATAAGGCTGTAATTAGTATGGGGTCGATATGCATCAAGTACTATAACATAAAACATACTCCTATTGAAAGGGAAGGAAACTCATGAATAGATTGTGCTTTCTCTATTGACTCGCACATCTTGATTTATGCTACTTTCTCTTATTTCATTTCTAAAACTCATCACTACTTGAAACTATGTGTAAGAAAGGCTTTTTTCTAAAGGACTTGTTTTGGCGGTCTTGTTTTCCCACCTTGAATGATTGAGTAGGTTGTGATGTATTTTGTGAGTTTTAACTTTGCTTTAAAAGCTGGCTGGCCTGGTTGTTCTGGCACAGTGGATTTCAGTTGGAATAATTTGACTACCTGGTCTAGTTTTAAAAACACTGATTATAATTTGAAGAATTATTTGCAAGATTTAAGGAATTGCAGCCATTTAGATAATTAGGCATGAAAACTCTTTTAATGCAATATGTTTTTGAGATTTTCATATCTTGATGGCCTAGCTTTTACTTTTCTATCTCTGTCTAGTATCTTCTACTTTGAAGATTATGAAATTTTGTGTCTTTGTTTTTATGTTTTGCTTTAAAGATTCTCCACTAATCTTTATTCTTCCTTTCTCCTGGTGAAGTTCAATGCTCAAATTTTATTCATCGATCCAACGACAAAAGCTATTGGGTTTACTTTCAATCGCCATCTTATTCTCAATTCAGTTCCTCCATCGGTAAGATTATATCTTTTGATTTTTTCCCATTATGACTATGGTTTATTATCTTGCAAAGTTTTTGGTTGATGTTGATTTGTTATTTTGACTATTGGGGTATAGTATGTTAAAACTGAGATGTTTTTGATGATTCAAGGATTGTTCGAATCAATAAGGGAATCGGCCTTTTGCTTGAGATACCTTCTTCCCCAGAAGTGTCACTTGCATACGTTAGCGTATGTTCCATAATGAACTATCTTGGTTTGATTTCTTATTATGACTTTTTCTTCAACGTTTGTTAATGGGACGTTATGCAATTGGGAAAAGCAATGATCCTTGCAGAGGCTTGATGCTTCTGATGAGGAAGTTCAGAGGTTGGAGAAAAGGTTTAAAGAAGGTACTCATGTCCGTTTCTGTGTTATTGGAGTTTTGCATTTGGAGGGGTTGAGAATTGGTACCTTAAAGGTGGTTTTCCCTCTTCTTGATCTCCAATTTAGTATATATTCAAGTTGCCCATTATATTACCACTACCTAGAACAAGTATTACAAGTCATGCCTTGCCTGAAGTGCACTACTCTTTCTTGTCTTCGGCTATTGAGCAAATATTGCCTATATCTAAATGTGTAGCTTTTTGTCTTTTATGGAATAGGGGTGGTTTAGATAACTGCCTTCCACTGCTATGCAGGCTTCAGCTTTTGAGGGATTGATTTTTACTCATGAAGATGTTAAACCTGGTATGCTGGCTAGGGCCAAGGTCATTGAAGTGGAAAATCATGGTGCAATTGTGCAATTCCCTTATCGGTGTTAAAGCTTTGTGTCTGATGTCACACATGTCTGAATTTGAAATAGATAAGCCTAGCAAAAAGTTTAGGGCAATGCCATGATTAATTTTGCCTAATTTTTTTTAATTGCCTAGTTGAAACTCTCTTTGCATTTCGAGTATACCCTTTTTCTCAAGGTAAACAATTAAGAATAAAGTGACCACAGTCAAAATACAGCACCAAGTCAACAGACTCGATATTGCCCAAATCGCAAGAATCATAAATCAAAACCAAAATCCTCGTATCAACTGGCTCCTTCCTTCAGTTCTGTCTCTACTGATTCCAAGGATTCAGGGCCTTCTGGCTATCAAGCGGCATCTCTCTTTACTTTTATCTTATTATTTTCTTCCATTTTCTTTGATTTGCTGATGTGTTCTCGCAGCAGGTCGTATGAATAGCTAATCTTGGCATTACTGGCTTTACTATATACTTATATTTTGTTTGGCTATTTGCCACAAGCATCAATCATAAAGCTACAGCCAAACTTCGTCCTTTTTGAGTAAAGAACCCACTCCAAATCTTGAGTAGGATGATCATGGTGACTCTCATAGACCATGGTTAATGTACACTGACTGCATAGAACAAACTCGACAATAGTTTTTTGGTCTATACCTTTTGATCATCCACCATGCTGCTCTCATGTGTAGTTGTCTCCGTCCACACCCGTAATCCATGTGTTCCCAAGATATTCGCATCTCAACTTCATCATCTCTGTGCCTTCTTTGTTGCCTTAGTTGCCATCTCCTCTGCCTGTGATGGGGCCTTCGGGGATAGCTTATCCTCTTTGAGGAGGGTGGTCTGACAATCGAAATAAGAGGGTAGGCAGGCATGTAGGACTAACCTCTATAAGGTGGAGAACTGGATAAAATGCATCCACCTCTTCCTTCAATAATTATCTCTTTTTTCATAGTTTTAGATTAGTTTTCTCAAGGTTCACTTGCCTGTGGTTAGGTGTGTCCAAAGTAGAGCAAATTAGTTCTATTTGGCTGTCAAGTCTTATAACTCTACATTGTGAGAGACAGTAACATTACTTTGCATTAGTGGCATATAGAAGCACTTAAATTTTTTGGTTTATTGGCAGCATTTGATTTCATTTTATTTCAATAACTTATAAATAGTTTCTTTTTTTTTTTTGGTTATCTGTGATATTGATAATTTAATTCTTCACCAGATTATCTCATTACCTTGACAATTGTTTTGAAAAATACATGTAGGCATGGTGAGAATTTTGCACCTAAATATGTCAGGAAGTACTTTAAGAAGGTGAAAAATGCCCAGGAAGCTCATAAAGCTATTAGGCCAATAACCATACGGAGGTTGCCATGGAATAATATTCAGTTTAGATGTCTTACTAAGCTATATGTACTTATGATCAGTTTTGTTAAATCTAGGTGCTTAATTTCCTATCTGAATTATAGAGTTATGCATGAGTAATTGAATGTTGATAAATTGAGTATTTTTGAAGCTTTAGTAACTCTATATTATTTTTTTTTGAGAGGGAGTAACTCTATATTGTTGTCCTTAGCTGATTCACATTTACCAGATTCGGGGATTAACACGGTCTAGATGTTACCATGATTGATACGGGAATTAACATAAAAATTTGCATTTATATAAACAAAGTGAACATTTTTATGACATTTATATAAATATGGATTTTCTTATGCCTCTTGGTGTAGTTGGTATTTTCCCTACTATTCTGCTACATCTCATATTTCAACAATGATTTTCCTTCCTAGTAGTTTTTATATATTTGGAGTAAATTGGTCATAAATTGTTAATCGATGGAGTCTTTCTTTGTAGATATGTGGCTGAATCGAGCTTGGTTAGATATGAGAAAATAGATATGCAATTGCATGATAAAACAACAAGGGATGTGGCTCTACAATGCAAATGGATAACTATGTGTTCATCTTTCCCAAAACAATTACTTTCTATGATCTATGAAATGGTTCGATTTTATGATTTTGTTGTAGTGTAGTTTGTATTAATTTAGGTTTATGAAACATGAATAGCACCAGTGGTCTAGTGGTAGAATAGTACCCTTCCAAGATACAGACCCAGGTTCGATTCTTGGCTGGTGCATCTTTTCTTTGGTTCCAAGTTAAAGCATTCATTTTTTAATCGTTATGCTTCTTGAATTTCTTTATTGCAAAATAAAAATGGGAGGTTGTTCAAGGATGGAATTGATTGCACTGCAAAAATACACCTGCAATTGTGCCGTCTTGTGTTATTTCCTAGCATTACCAGTGCATATTAGGTATCCATAGTCGCATTTGTAAAAATACATGCATGCATGCATTTAATTGAGAGGGGAGGAGAGTGAAATAAAATGGCCTTGCAATTAACAAATTCCTCAAGTGCTGCCTTGAAAAATTTCCATCTTCATTTTCTATTTCTTTTTGATTTTTGACTTTCTTCCCGCGGTTGCATGGAATGGCTTCTTCTCCTTCGCTCCATGTCCTGCTCAGCCATGCTCTGCAGGCACATGCCCTGCCAAGCCATGCACAGCCACATGCACAGCCAGGGCATGGCTGTGCATGCCTTCCTCCTCTATAAAAAGTGCTCGGCTCCTCCTTTGCAGAGAGCTTGGTCCCCACGAAAAGAACCCACAGCAGCTTCTTCTCCAGGCCACCGTCCCCTCCCCTCTCCCTCCATACACAGGACCTCCTCCTCTGAGGAGCCACTCTGCGGGCAGGAGTCATCACTGTGGTGCACACCCACCACCGTGAGACCACCACCGCCAAGCTCATCAAGGAGCTGGTGGGTGTTGTGGTCTTCTCTTCCCTGTTTCAACTCTCCATGCCACTTCAGCCATTACCATAAAGCTTCAAGCTGTGAAGCTCAACCGGCCACCGCACGCCCCTGCAGCAGCCGGCCGAGTCCCACAGCAGCAGCAGCAAGGCAGTAGCAGCGCACGCAGGCCTCCAGCGCGCGCCTGTAGGCACCCTCACCTCCTGCTTCTTCGCATTGCACTCGCCTTTCCGCCCGCAACTGGTCACCGCACGCCCCTGCAGCGGCCGGCCATGCTTCATCGCGCCCGCCAGCCAACACCCGCAGGCCATCGCGCGCCCTGTCGCGCTCCTTCGCCCACAACCCAGCCCTCTCAGCGCGCACTGTCGCGAAGTCCCACCCGCAAGCCGCCGGCCGGCGCAACCCTTCCACGCGTGCGCCAGCCCGCGTGTGCCAGCCGCAAGCCTCCCACACTTACAGCACCTGCAGCACCTGGTTGCGCAGCTTGCCTGGCCACTGTAGCCACTGTGCACGCGTTTTTGCGGAACACTGTGGCTACAGTGGGGTGACCGGTAAGTTTCTCACTTATTCGGTCACCTGACGCGCCGCAACCGGCCAGCGCCTGCGCCTACGTCCCGCACTGAGTCCGCTCCAACGCCCGCCCGGGAGCCTGCGTGCGGTCCTCTGCCAGTGCCCGCTCTTCACCCGCTCCCTTCGCCCGCGTGCGTCTGCGTGCGCCCGCGTCGCCCGCACCCGCCTGCTCCTTCTCCTGCTCCCTTTGCCCGCGTACGCCTCTCCGTGCAGCGCTGTGCGCTGCGGTCCTCTCCACGCCCACTTCCCTCCAATGCAGGCCTCTCTGCACGCATACGCGCCTGTGCGCGAGCGTGAAGCCTCAGACGACGCCTTGAGCGCTCGGAAGACTTAAACCCTCCAGCCTTCACTCCAGCTGTCTCTCTCTCGTGCTCGCTCTCTCTCTCTCTACAGAAACACATACTCACACACTCACACTCTCGCACACACACACACTCTCACCTTTACACTATTATATACTTATATACATATACATAGATATATTTATATCTATATATATTTATATACATATATATATATACTTATATCTATACATATAGTAGTACCTATATACTTAAAGTATTAGTATACATACATACATATATATATATATATCTACATACTTATATTTATATATATATATATATATACATCTATATTTACATATATACATATACTTATATATATATATATATATATATATATATATATATATATATATATAGACACACACACACACCTACTTATACATACATATATATACACACACACATATCTATCTACATATATCTATATACATATATTACTATATATATAGATACATACATATATATACATCTATATAGTTATATATACATACATATACATACATATATATATATATCTATACATATATCTATCTATACATATATTTATATCTTTATATATATATACATATATACATATATAACTACATATATACCTATATATTTATAACCATATTTACATATAGATATATTTACATATATACATATATATATATTGTCACATTACAAAAAGCGTGGTCACACACATCTTCCGCCATCCACCTTACACTCCACGCAGCACCTCGTCCTGCTGGTTGCATCTTTCTAGACGACGATCGACTCGACACCGTACCACACTCCATCTCTACCTCCACCCCCACCCCTTTATAAATATATAGTATATACATATATATCTATACTATATTTACTTTATTTCTATTTCTCTTGCATGCCCATAAAAAGATAAAAAAATATATAAAAGAGAAAAGATAATCTTTGACTTGCAGGTACTCCGTCTTGTGAATAGCAAGACCCGTTTTGGAACCCTGATTTTGGCTCAAAGCCAAGAACCTAATTTTGAGGGTGTGCTTCAAGGACAAGAATTATCAGGAAAAAAATCTAAATAGAAAAACACCAAAAACACAATAAACGAACGGAAGAGATTCGTTGTAGGACAGGTGTAGAAACTTGACTTGTAACCCCACTTCCCTGAGTTCGACCCTGGGCCCAAAAGTGACCAAGATAAAATCAAGTAGGCCAGGTTAAAAATTTTGTAAAGAGATGGTTAGGTCCGATTTAGGCTAACCATTATACATATTTCAACGATAAAATCACCATATTAACACACCTATCCAGGCCTGACCAACAACTTTTCTGGCGCCGTTGCCGGGGAAGTGCGCCTTTAAGTAAGTTTCTATTCCATTCCTTTCATTTTTCTCTTCTCTCTTCACGGGTGTCTCTGCTTTTGGTGTGCAGGTAAGCCTGTTGCAAGGAGAAGGCAGGCAGACGAAGTCAGAGACATGGGCAGATCCAAGGCAGGAACGAGAGCGTGAAGACGCCGACACTGCACTGGAGCTCCGCACACGTTGCTGCACAAGTTGGTCTTTCTTTCTTAGTAACCTAGGTTAACTTGTCACCTTAATAAAAAAAAAACTAAAAACAAAAAAAAACTAGAAAAACTTCTTGGGATCTCTTGGGGCAAGTGGATTAAAATTCACTTGTTTGATTGATTGCCTTTACTCCCACAACCCCAGGATTTCCCGCCTTACTTCGCATAGCGGAAATCCAAGAATCTTGATTCTTGAATTTTTCGTCGTGTGAAGTATTCTTTGAGGCAAACATAAAAAGATTGATTGCACCCCTCTTTGCCTCACTTATCTACAAATTCAGGATCACATTTTTGGTGGGGAGACTTGAAATTGAGTTGATTCCAACCCCACCACGACTTTTCAACTTGCCTAAGATTCGATCCCGAATACTTCAACCCCAACAATTTGATTTTCCTTATCTTTTGGTTGAGTCTTGTGTGTGGAAATCATTCTGGTGATTGGGAGCACTTGAATTGAAGTGCTTTGGCTCCCTTTCACACTAATCTAAAACTGATTCGTGCATCCACACATAGAAATCTCCATCTAGGGAAGCCCATTGCATTTTAGCATGCATTAACCAACTGACATTGAAGAAGGGTTTGTTGGACTTAGAAGAAAAAAAAACTTGTATTCTCTTAAAGCCCGAAGATTGGTTGAATTGGTATTTCAGTGAAATCCTAAAATCCATACTACTTAAGGCTGAACTCTAAAAATCATTCACCAATTAAAACTTCAATTTGGGGAGATTTCCTCATTGCATGCTTGTTTTACACACTTGAAAAAATCAATCACTTGGGCATTACCCGTAAACAACACCCTTCACATTCCAAAAGCACTTGATCCTAAGCCTCTAACTAAAATTGGTAGTAACTTGACCCTTATTAAGGATTGGAGGTCTAACTATCTGCTTGTAGCGTCTACGTGCTGGTGAGGGTTCCCGCATGCTATCGGGTGTCTAAGACTGAGGCAAACGGCCTTTCAATCTGGCCCGGTGGTTCCACGGTGCTTGCATTTGATTTCGTAGTTCGTGATAGTAGGTAACTTAGATCTTTAGGTCTAAGGGCACACCGTAGAGGCTAGGAATTTGATTGAATTGATTTGTCATCAAGTGTACCTTTGTGGCGTCATTTCTCTCATCTCTTTTCCCTTCTTATCTCCCTAATTCTTCCTGCGGTAGTGCATGTTTGGGAGGAGGTCACAAAATCCTGAACTGTTTGAATTGCCTGATAATTTTAGAAAAGGAGCCGAATCCTCCTCCTCCACAAACATGGCTGCATGCCCACCCCCAAATCCCGAGGGAGGAAACCGCCCTCAGAACCCACCAGGTGGTGGAGCCTTAGATCCCATAACCCGCCTCCAAGCCCAAATGGAAATTTATAGTGAACGAATTGAGGCCATTCGGGAAACATTGGAGGAAATGCAGAACCCTCCCAAATGGGAAGAGCCTAGGTCTCTTAGCTCCTATCAGAATCCCGCTGCTACAGAGACCATAGGACAAATTCGGGTCCCCATGGGCGGGGACGACTTTGAACTGAAACCCAACATAATTGGCCTAATAAATTTTCACTTCCATGGTCTTGCAAGTGAAGATCCTTTTCTCCACTTGGAAGCCCTAACCCGATTGCTGAAACTGTTATACCGAGAAATATCAGGTTACCAATAGTCCTCATGAAAATGTTCCCATTTTCATTGCGGGATAAAGCGTCGCAGTGGTTACGTACCCTTGGGAGAACCATCCACTCTTGGGAAGAGATGCGAACAGCGTTTCTCAAGAAGTTCTTCCCAATCGGGCGAACCAATGACTTGTAACCCCACCTCCTTGAGTTCGACCCTGGGCCTAAAAGTGACTAAGATAAAATCAAGTAGGCCAGGTTAAAAATTTTGTAAAGAGATGGTTAGGTTCGATTTAGGTTAACCACTATACACATTTCAACGATAAAATCACCATATTAACACACCTATCCGGGCCTGATTAACAGTAATCATGAAGTGCAATAGAATTATAAATAATTACATGATGCTAGTTTCTTTCATGTGTCGTGATAGTCATGCAACTTATGTTTATGTAGGCAAATTATATCATCATTTTTTTTTACAAGGGCTATAACATGCATCATGTTTAATGATTTGCAGTTGTGCCTCACCTCAAGTTGATTGAGAACCTTTGCAAGCTACTCAAGATCTCATAGTTGAGTTACCTAGAGAAATTGGAAGAAAACCCAAGGAGGGCTTACATTTTGATGAACAACTTCTAGGATAGAAGGTACTTGTACCTTTTAGCCTTAGGCTAGAATGTTGTCTACCAATTTATGAGTGTACAGAGCATGTTTGAAGGATACTTGTTACTCATGTCGTTTATAATGCTTATAAATGCAATTTTCTTTTAGAATTATATGAAAAAATTATTTTATTGGATACGAATATATCATTTATAAATAATTTAATTTGTTATTTCAAAAGTCATGTGATGTATATTTTTTTTTAATCCTACTTCAAGAAAGGGAAACATTGTTGTTGATGATGATGTAAGATATTGCAGGATCGTAAAATTCAATAGGATACGATAGTCAAGATCTTCATATCTACACTGACGATTCTAGTGATAAATAGTCATGTTAGTATTATGTTCTAAACAAAATTGAAGTTATTGCCTACAGTGATAGTCTTATTGACATTTTTCATCCTACACTGATGGATAAAATTGTCGTTGTTGCTACTATCACCAAAATTGGACAGCTTTGGAAATGCGATCATCGCTGTAACTATACATGCAACATTGATGGTTTTTACTGTCGATATAAGCTATAGCGATGCCTCTAAAGACAACACCCCATTTGACCGTTGGAATAGCTCTTTATACCTACAATGATAATCATTTTGACTTATACCAACGGTTACTGACCGTCGGTGTAGGAGTAGACTGCTGTTGTGTGAATGTGATTTTTGAAGCATCCTTTCAATTTAAATGACGAATCAATCTACTTTGATATGATTAAATCTTGAAACCTAAACAGAAAAAGAAGATAAGATAAAAAAGGATGCTACACTACTGAAATTTAATTTGAAGGAGTTTAAGATTTAGGTTTATGTTAATTATGTGGATGGGGTTAGGGTTTGGGCTTCGATTTTATGGTTTAGGGTTTAGGATACAGGGTTAGGGATAGGCTTAACATTTATGATATAATTAGGGTTTAGTCGAATTACTAATAAACCCAAAGAAACATGTAAAAAACTTAAGTCATTTCCTTCTTATTTTATTAAATTAATTCTTTAAGTTATTAATAACATAATCGTTAGTTATGTAATATATTTTGTGTTTTTGAAATTATAGGTTGGCAGCGATATTCACTCTCGGAGGCTTTCGAGGTATAATTGCAAATTTTCTTATTTATTTTTCTACCATTTTAAGACAATGTTAGATGTAAGGTGTGCCGACATATTATATTTTGTTGAATTGATGTGGGATGTGCCCACTTTTATGTCTTATGAATGTAATTTTAGGATTGTATTAGAGAGTGTGCCCACATATTATTTTTTAATTGAATGGATGGTGGGGTGTGCCTACATATATCATTTTTATCACGTTTAAAACTTTTATTTGTTACAATTTTATTGTGGGGTGCACTCAGTTTTATAATTACATGCTGTGTGATATTTTGAAATGTAGGTTATGGAAAAAATCAAATTTTTAAGGGGAAACTCTGCCAAAATTTTTTAGAAATTCATGACTTCAAAATATTGGTTGCTTGGGGGGTTTATTAGGTTATGGTAAGGTTATGTCAGATGCACATACTTGCACAAATTTAGATGCACGTTAGGCCAAACATGTAGGTATTCTAACCCCTAGGGTAAAAGTTTTTGGAGTCAAATTGTATCAAAATACATGCTCGTCAAGACTTATGATCATGTTATATAGACAATGCAGAGTGTGTATATGATAAATGCAAGTTTATCATCATTCTTATGCCCTAAAACTAATCTAGCTCTTAGGGTTTTAACTCTGCAAATAGGTTTTCAAGCTACATTTAGTCATTCACTTAGGATGGGCATGCATTGCATTTTGTTATGTTTTTGATGTGTTTATTTTAGTGTCAGGGATAGGCAGAAAGTCAGATCCCACAAACCTTGTCACTCAAGAAGGCAGAAGATGAAGGAGAAGGTCACATCAACTGGTTCTCAGCTGGATCTAGCTCATCCTAGCTGGATCCCAGCTCCTTCTAGCTGGATCAACTCATCCTTAGCTCTATTCAACTCATCTCGGCTGAATGGTAGCTCAATCTAGTTCACCTCAGCACCATTCAACTCACCTCAGCCAGATGGTAGGTCAAACTAGCTCAAGCCAGTTGATCCCAACTCGATTCTAGCTCCTCCAGCTCAAAATAGTTCATTGGAAGCTCTACCTGACTAGGACTAACTATTGCCTTCAACTAGCTAGGCCTAGTCAGCTGAAGAAGTCCTCAACCAGTCAAGCCAGCTCAAGTCCAACTCCTGGAGACTCAACTCAGCTCAACTTAGTTGAGCTGAGCTACCTGACCTAAGCTAGCTACTCCAGCTAGCTAGGAAATCTCCAGGAAGACCAGACCCAGCTCACCTTAGCTCACATTAGCAAAAGCCAGCTCATCTTAGCTTGGCTTAGCAGCTAGCAAAGAACTAGCTAGCTAAGCTAGCTAAGGAGCTCACATGCAACTCTTTTTAGCAGTCATTAGCTTCAGTGCAACTCAGATGCGACTCTTCCTCAGCTCCTCCTCTCAAAGCCTAGCTCTACCTCCTCTCTCCACTAGTCATCTACTGGTTAAGCTAGCTTAGCTTAGCTAGTCCATTTCCACTTAACCCTAAACCTCACCTAACTAGCTCCACCAAATAAGCCTACCTAAGCTCCACCTAAGCTACCTCCACTTCCACCTCATCTTGTCTCCACCTAAACTACACCCCTTCACCCCACTAACACCACCAAAAGACACCTCCAAAATGGAACCAACCACCTACATAACCAACCATGCTGGCAGCACTTTTTCCCTCCAAAACTTCAACACATCACCACCATACACCTACCTCTACAAGCCATATCTACCATCCACCTAATCCACCTTCTAGAAGCCCCCATGTTGGCACCAAAGTGGAGGCATCTCTCCACTCATGGACATCCACCAAGGGGTGGAATTAACCCATAACCACCTTCCTTGCATCCATTAAAGTTGGTGCCTACTTTCTATAGCACTTGGATCCCATAACCTCCACCATCAATCCAACATAGCCCTACGTTAAGGCCACATCAACCACTACCCATCCACTCCTATATCTACCCCCCATAACCACCACCACACCATGATCTTCTCCCTTAGTTTAATTCCACCTACATCCACTACATCCGAAGAGAAGAAGATCAAGGAGGCAACCTACTTTCCCCCTTAGTGCCTTCTTCCTCTCTCTTCCTCTCCCTTGCACCATGCCAAGGAGGAGGTCTTCATCTAGAAGGGATGGCCAAGCAAGGAAGAGCAAGGGTGGTGGACATCCACCCTTGAAGGAGCTTTAGACGAGAACTACTTGAAGGAAGATGGGGTTGTCGCATCGGTGGTGGTGGCTCAGCGAGAGATGGCCGGAGTCGACCGGTAGGAGAGGAGTGTTGGAATCTTATTCCACATCTTGTTTTAGTGTTAACCAAATTATTGTAGATTAATGTTTGCAATTGAGTGTTATTTCAGATTTAGGTGAAGATCAAGGCAAACATTGAATTATGACGAGGAGGCATGATGACAAGGAGAATATGTTTTTATTTCTTAGAATGTATGCCTCTTAGCAAAGAACCATAAATTAGATCATAAAATTAATAAGAGATAAATTAGGATTAACATTACGATCATTGAAAGTACGTATTGTTGAAAAGATATTGTTTTAGTGGTTAAAGTAGACTAATGAAATAATTAGTAATACACTTAAAATAAAGGTACTTGAAAGCAAGTACTGGTACTGTTCATAAGTATCGGTACATGTAAAGCATAGGTTTGAACCTTTGTCTCAAATTGTGAACAACAAGTATCAGTACTAATCAGGAGTACCGATATCTGATGGTCACAAGTTGAAGACTCAGTTCGGGCCTAGACTTTACGAGTACCGGTACCCATGATGAGTATCGGTATAGGTAGGTCATAGTCCCTAGTGAGTGTCAAACCTGGGAGTCATAAGTATCGGTACCCATGATGAGTACCGGTACCAGGACTCTTGTGTGCTACCTGCAGGAAAACTATGAGCAGCTAGTACTGATACCCGAACTTCAATACCGGTAACAGTTACCCATTCGTTCAAATTTGAATGGCTATAAAATTGATTTTGAGGACTTGAACGTTGGGATTTAAACCCCAACATCTAGTAGACGAGTAACTAAGGCCCTAACTCTGTAAAAAGACTTTTGAACTCTTAGTTTGCATATAAGATACACAAGGAAAATTCTACAGCTTTGAATTCCAAATTTCCACCATACTTTCAAGAGAGAAAGAAGAAGCTTGCCATCCACTCTCTCTACATCCTTGCAAGCTTAATGATGTGTTTTTCTCACGCATCTACGAAGTGATTCACGTCCATCCTAAGCTCTCTAATTTGTATTGATTTTTAATTATTGTTGAGAGGTATAGGAATTCTTGTTGTAAGATTTCTTTTTCTTACACTAGTTCTTATTTGTATTTGAGCTTGTTGGTCGTTGGGTTGTAACAAATCTGTTGTTATATTTGGGTTGAGGTAACCTGTTAATCACCTCGGTTAGTAAAGTGATTCCCTCGAGGTTGAGGGAATCGGGTTAAAAATCCTAAGCTGGGAGACTTAGGTAGTGGAGTACCTGAGTGAGTGGGGAACCACAATACATATTGTGTCAATTTATATGGATTGATATTTGTGCAAAATTTTGTTATTACTAATATCCGCCTTGAGTTTGTTTGTGCGCGTAGCCATTAGATCATCGCATAGTCTATATTAGATCCAAGGTTTCCATCAAGGAGTAGGTCACCGGTGGTAGGTGTGTCTACGCTCGCGCATGGGTCGCAGAAGGTGTGTTTGAGAGTGTGGATGGACGTGTGGTGTCGAGGCAAGGATGATGATGTCAATGGAGTAAATAACGATGGCCGGTCGTGGCAGCTGCACGGAGAAGATGTTGGGTTCTTCTTCGAGTGCAGGTCATGGAAGAGCTTCCTGCTGTGGGGTTGCTTGAAGAGGAGCGTCGAGGTTAGTTAGCGCGGTGGAGTGGGCAGTCGCGGTGAGGAAGCTTCATGCGAAGGAGTACGGTGGTGTAGTGTCAGAGAGAAGAGGTCAGAATCACAGTGAGGAAGCTTCACGGGTAGGTCACGTGGAGCAGTGGTGGTTGCACGGTGGTGTACATGGGCTGATGCCCGTGATTGTGAGAGAGAGGATGGCACAGTTGCTATGGTGTCGGTGCTATCACCAATGACCATAGTGATGGCATGCGGTGTTAATGAAAGTCTCACGGTCAAAGAAGATGAGGCGTGGTGGAGGAGATGAAGGTTGAGGATGGAGGCTTGCGGTGGTGGGAAGTTGCGGTCAGGGTGAGGGTACTAGAGCTACTTGGTAAGGAAGGAGGCATGATTGACGAGGGAAAGAATCGCGATGCGTGGTGGTAGGTGGAAGCTCACGGTGAGGAAGACTGCGGTGGGGGTAGGGGGTCTTCTTGGACGTCTAGAAGACGTCCCGGATGACTTAACTCCCACCGCCTTTGGTGGGCCGTGTGTGTGTGTCTGTGTTTGGGTTGAGGGAGAGAGAGAGGGTTGAAGGCCATGGTCCTCTCCTTATGGATGTGCCTGTGTTGTGAGAGAGAGATGTATGGAAGAAAGAGATGGAAAGAAAAAATTAGGAAAGGATGGTGGCGGTGGAATTTGATGATGGAGGAGAAACTTAGGAAGGCCGATGATTGCTCTTTCCAAAAGAAATAAAAGAGAGAGATTTAAAAAGATCTTGATGATAATATAAAGGAAGGTCTTCCAAAATTGAGCGGTGTTGTGATGCCATAAGAAATGTGTTTCCCAAAATGGCCCTGCATCAAAAATAAGTAATTAATCATATTATTTAAAGTGGGTAAAAATGAATTAAGTGTAAGGAAGAATAATTCTAAAGCTTAATTAATTTTATCAAAGCAATGCATGCTTTAAAATCAAATACTTAACTTAATGATAATGCATTTAAACTTAAATTTAGTCCACTAAAGTGGACCTATCACCCATGGTTTACTGTAAATTGTAGGTTATCATGGACAAGTTGTGGATTGTTTTGAGGAACTTGGATTACATTCAATATAAGAGTGGAGTCCTTTCATTCTTAAATTGGGTCTTCCATGAGGATAGGAAACAATATAGACAAGGAGAATGTCTGGAGAAGATATTTTGTCCATATAGGAAGTGTTTGATTGGATTCGTTCAAGATAGAAACACTATGTTTGTGCATGTAATTTGCAATGGTTGGTGGTAGCATCACACAAAGTGGACAACGCATGGAGAGGAACCGACTGAGGAGGTCACAGGGAATGCACTGGAAGTTGATGACTCTGATGATGATGTCGAAGGGAATCAAATTGATGAGGAGCTTAATGAGATGAGAGGGGGTGATGCTAAGATTGGAAACGAGGAAGATTCAGTTTTATGAAGCAATGAAGGCAGCAGAAGAACCAGTTGATCCCAAAATTAGTTCTATCACCAGGTTATCATTCTTGTTAAAGTTATTTTAGATGAAAGTTAAGAATAAAGCTACGAAGAAATTAATGTCAAAGGTACTTTAATTCATACGGGTGTTGTTGAATAATTAATGAGTTGCAACTCATCATAGCTAAATTGCCTAAGTTAAGCTAGAAACTAGGTTAAACACTATGGAATTAACACATAAAAAGGGTTAAGTGTGGGAAATAGAGAAAAAGACTTAAAACATCAATTTTGTGCTAAAAACGCATAATTAGGTCATTAAATGAGATATTCTACTAAATATGGTTAAATGGTGATCCAAGTGCAAATTGAACACACAAATGAGCTCAAAATTCCAAATCAAAAGTAAAATTAACTTCTAATATGTTTAATTAAGCTTCATTAAAAACCTAGTTGCATTTGGACATTAGTAGGGCTTTGCATTTAGGGATTTGCATTTAGATCCTTCACACATCACACTTTGTTTACTAGAAAGCCTCTAAGGAGCTACTTGAAGGTCGTAAGGACCTTTTTGAAAGCCCAGAAGGACTGCTCTGTAACCATTCTTGACCACCTATGGGCCTCCCTGCAGTTTTTCTACCCCTTCACTGAGGGGCCTTATGCGCAAAAACACCAATAGAGTCCTCAAGCACTTGCAGCTCATGGGTGCACTGTAGCACCCGAAGAACTAAGGCTGTCGTGGCCGTTAATCCTCTTGACCCACTCTATCTGTGGCTCTCCTTCAATCGAACCTTCGCGCGAGTCCGCGCTTGTGGTCACCTCTCCTCCCAGATCTGATCTAGCGACTAGGATTTGATTTAAACTTGTGTACGCTCCCCTCATCTCATCACCACCGCCCACACCCTAATCATCTAATCGCACCACTACGGTGCTCTAATTCAATGATCACTCTACTTAAGCACCTCCACTGCCTTGCGTGCAAAGGATCGACCTCCTCTCCTACTTTCTCGAGGTGATCTCTTTGTCTTCTCCAGTTTTCTCCTCTCCACCCGACCCTATTCTGGTGCCATGAGCAAAGGAACTCCATCTTCTTCAACTCTCCTCGCCGCTAAGGACCACATAGCACCTGAGGACGACCCTGAGTCCCACTAGTGGACTTTCAATCCACTGGAGATCCCTCCCCCTTCGTCGCTGCAGCCACCAGCTGCAGATCTTCTCAATAGGTCCCATTCATCTGATTAGAATAGGATTTTCCTGTTTACTAGTTAATTGTAGTTTAGTTAGTATAATTTAGAGTAGAATAGAAGTAGATTAGATGTAGGAAATTCGTTGGGTTGACTGCTAGCTAGGAGTAGATTAATGTAGTGTAGAATTTGCACTCCACCTCCTCTGATCATTTTAGATTAGAGGGGATGAATCCATCATGCTCAATTGATCATTAATCTCTCCCTCACCACCTCACAAGTCCATGTTCTGGATTTCCTCGTGTTTTATTTCTCAATTCACCCATCCATTAAGAGTCAAACCATCATCTCATTGCTCTTTAGCTTTGAGATGAGGGTTTGCGCTCAAATCCATTTAGGGATCGTCCATTCATTTCAGAAATCCACAAAGAACCCTGATCTGAGTTTAAAATGGAATCAGTTTGCTTGATCTAATTTCAGTTTAGTTTTCAATGCAAGATCGTGAGATTTTGATTAGATTGAGTTTTTAAGGGTTTTGATCAAGCGAATTGATATGTTTTTGTGTTATTCAGTTCATGGCAGTGAATCTGAGTTGTTCTTGATGAAAAATCTTTCCTCAGATAAGCCATATATGAATTTGGCATGAATTAGGGCTTTAAAGAGTGTGGTAGAGCCAAGGAAAATAAATAATGTTGATTTGAGGTTCTATCAAGAATTTCTGAGTTGTTTCGAGTGAGAATTTTCAGTTTTCCTTAAGGTTCCTAAGTAATTGGGATTCAGAATTGGTTGAATTTAATGGCCTATTCTAAGATCTTCCTACATGCTATTTATAGCATTAGGAAGGTGTTAGATAAGTGGTTTTTCCTAATTTGAATTGAATATCATTACTGAGAATTTTTTTTTGATGAGAAGTTTGACACCTCAATCTGGTTTCAACGTGATTTTCAGACTTTGTCAGACTTTGAAAGTGTTTTATGTTGTTTGTAGAATCCCAATTAAATCAACATGGTAAAGTGCTACAATAGCAGCTACATATCCATGGGTTTTTCAACCCTAAATTCTATGATCTAAAGGAGAGAATTTGGTTTGGACAATAATGATTTAAGATCAGACTTTCGAAGTCCGATCTTGAATGATTTTTGTACTGAAATCCCCAGTAGATCTGCTGAGATTGAGCAATGGCTGCAACAGCGGCTACTAGATTTTTTCATAAGATGTCTGGAGTTGTTGCAACAGGTCAACTTAGCTGTTGTTCAGTGGCTACAACTGCTGTTAGCAGCTTGGTTGCTACTGTGCTTGGTTGCTGCTGCTGATCTGCTGGTTTGAGCAGCAGCATTGCTGCTGTTGTGTTTAGTTGCTGCTGCTGTTGGTTTGAGATGAGTAGGACAGTAGGCTAGAATTAGGATAATTGAATCGCTAATATCTTTGTAATGTGTGAAAGAATTTGTAACAAGCATTCATGTACTTTTATACCTTTTACTTGCATTTGAATAGCTTGTATTGTGTTTTTAATCATCCTTTGTCAACTAGTATGTGCATCTAACTGTCCAAATTTAAAAATGGGATGAAACTGAGTAGAAATTCATGTTCAACTGCTTGCACACCTCCCATATCTTGTTTAGAACATATTTGAACCCTCCCATTGTCATTCCAGCCATTAAAACCACTTCTAGTGCCTTAGGTTCCATTGTACAACCCTTTGAAGGCCTAGAATTGAGTTAGATTTGTAAATAAATAAAAATGATATAAAAATTACAAAAAAAATAAAATAAAGGTGTAGAGAGTAGTATTAGATATATTTTTAGGTGTATGCCAAGTTTCATGGCATTTTGAACTTTCGGCTTGGTAGAATATATCAGCCGACGATTCAGTCTACCTTAAAACTTAATAAAAGACCTTAACCTATAAAAATACCAAAAACACATTCTATCTCTCTTCTCTTTCTTCTTTCTCATCCCCTACTTCTATGAAACATATAAAACCCATAAAAAGTAGAAAAATCCTAAAAATACCCAAAAATACCTTGTATATTATGTATATATACTTGTAAATATAAGCTATAAAGTAAGTTATATGTATATATATTGTAAAATAGGTGTATAATAGGTATAACTAACTTGTATATATATTATATAATGTAAATTAAATATTTAAGATTATTTAAATCGAATATAACTTAATCATATAACTATTTATTATTTATACTAACTTATATTCACTATAACTTAAGTAAATATATAAAACCTTGTAAATAACTGTATTTACTAATGATACTGTATACACATATCTATATATGTATTATATATATTATAAACCCTATATCATAATTTAATTATGTATATATAATAAATAATTTATTTATTAAGTTACTAGTTAAGTTATTAAGTTAAATTAAAATAAATTAGTAAATTAAGTTATAACTGAGATAATTTATACTGTACATTTGTATTATAATATTTTAAGTAATTTAAACTAACTTAACTATATTTATATTGTATTATACTATTTATACTTAATTTATATGTAAAATAGCCTGAAAACTGATATTTAAATGTAAATAAATTAAAATAAAACTGGTAAAATAGAATAAAAATGTGTATTAAATACTTCAATATGTATATTAATACTGTACAGTATCAATTAGACTATTAATTAACTAATTTAAATGTTAATTAAGAAATAAACATGGATACAATATGTACAAATCACAATCTTTAGCTAATTTATTTATATAGTAAATATAATTATTTTTGAAAATAAATTGTATAATTAAGTAGTCCTATGTATATACTTTAAGACCCCATAATTTAATTTTAAATTATAATAATTTATGGCCCTCAAATCGAGGGCCAAAATCACGAATCCAACACATGTGTGCTTTAGTTGCAGCGCCTGTGGGGCGTTAACAAAGTGCCACATCGTGTGTGGCAAAGTGCATGTAGGCACTTATATTGTTTTTGCTCCTCCCCCTTCTTCAGTCATCACAGGAGTCGAGCGCCCGAAACCAATCTCCTCTTATCCCCTCTGAGCATGAATTGATAATGGCATTGAGACATTTGAGTACGGTGCAGGCCAGGGGCCTGGCACTGTGTGTGGGCCTGACTGGGCCCATTAACGGGCATAAATCGAAATTAAGAGGGCTTAATAACAAATTATGGGTGGCCTTAGTAGAGGTCTGATCCCACCCCTTGAGGGTGCTGCGTATCCTCAAAAGGGCCGCCCGCCAATTAAAAACCCTAATTAACTAAGGGAAGAGAGGAAGAATGGAGCCTCTGCAACTAAGTAAAAAAAGGGGGGGGGTTAAGTCTTCTATGTGCGTGTGTATCTGTACATATGTAACATATATATAGTATATGTATATAAGTATAGTATATTGTAAATAATAATATAATAATATGTATACGTAGTATATAGAGTGTTTGAGCTCATATATGCATATAAATAACATATGAGCTTTGCTAACAAATAAATACATCACTGTAGATATAATAAATGTAATTATAGACCCTTATTTTGACCTTAGTCCATGTTTGTAATTTTTCCTAAAGTTTAGTGACGCTTATATAAGTCGTTGTACATATTATATATGTTGCTATAGGTGTTAGTATATTAAGTTAAGTTAGTATGATATATTTTATAACATATTATTGTATAGATATGTAATAATTATTACTATAAGTTATAAATAGATAGAATATCGTATTTAGTTAGTGTTTGATGCTTGATTGTAAATAGTTGTTTCAAGCATTTATAATTAATTCTTGTGTATAAAATTAATTCATTTTTTTATTCATTAATTCATTCATTCAGAATTGCACATAGAACCAATCTTTTTGGAATTAAAGAATAATATTAGACTTAGAGAGTGATGTATATCAATAACTGCCTCTCAATGAACGACCTAGAATAAACCAGTAAAAATTATGTAATTAAATAAAATTGACGCGACAACGGTTTGTATTTGTGACATTTACTACAATAACGACATATTTTTATACGAACGGATCTTGATTGCTTCATTAATAATCCTGGTGGTTTTCTTGAGTCATGGTATGAAGTGAAGTAGATTCGAGGGTCAAGTTTGAATTGTGAGAAGATTCATGCATGTCCGAATGACTGTGTTATATAGAAAAGAGTACGTAGGGTTGAGTTCCTGCCCAGATTGTGGTGAAGAAAGATATAGAGGAGATAAGAAATGAGGAAGAAAGGTTCTTCGATACTTTATGTTGATTCCTACACTCCAACGACTATTTATGTTGAGTAAAACAGGAACGTGGATGACATGGCATGTAAACAACAAGTCATGAGATGGGCGTATTCGTCATCCAGGAGATTCTGAAGAGTGGAAAAATTTTGACAGCACACATTTTTCATTCGCCGGGGATTCGCGTAATGTTAGGTTGGGACTTGCAAGCGATGGATTTAGTCCTTTCAAGAACATGTACCCGTTGTATTCCATTTGACCAGTCGTTTTGGTTACTTATAACTTACCTTCTTGGCTTTGTATGCGATCCTCATTTATGATGATGACACTTCTCTTCCCAAGTCCAATGCAATCGGGAAATGTGATTGATGTGTATTTATAGCCGCTAGTAGATAAACTGAAACAATTGTGGCATGACGATGTTCAAACGTACGGTGCACATAAGAAAGAATTTTTTAAGATATACGTAGCACTATTATGGACAATAATTAACTTTCTAGTGTATGCAAACTTGTCAGGATGGAGTACGATGGGAAAGTTAGCATGTTCGATTTGCGTAGAGGAGATGCATCATTTGTGTCTGTCTGAAAGTAACAAAATTTGTTATTTAGGACACCACAAATTTCTTCCTATCGAGTGCAGATGGCGGACATCATAGTTCAAGGAAAGATTTGACGGTAAGACTTGTCGGTATTTGAGCAGGAATCCAAGAAATATGTTGAGAATAGATTCCATCAGGTTGTCAGGATTTGAAGTAATGGAAAAGCTATAAAAAACTTTGCAACATTCGATTGGGTTGTACATTTAAGGAGGACCTTACGGCTTTGAAAGATTCGAGTTTCAAAAAGAGGAGCATCTTCTTCATGGAGCTCCCCTATTGGAAAGATCACAATCTATCACTACCTTGACGTAATGCATATTGAGAAGAATGTCATGGATGTCTTAGATGTGTTAAGCTTAATAGATAACCCAAAAGACACGTTAAGAACGAGAAATGAAATGAAGAAATTGGGTATTTGTCCTAAGTTGCATGTTACCAAGGGAGAGAATTTCCCATCAACTATGTATAGTCTGAACCAAGACCAAAGGGAAAGGCTATTCTCATTCTTGAAGGGAATACAGGTTCCAATGGGTACTCTTCATAGCTTTTACGCTGTATGAATGAAGTTCAAAAGAAAATCAGTAGGTTAAAAAGTCATGATTCTCATGTTTATATGTAGATTTTGTTTCCACTTGCTATTCATGGAGTTTGCCCAATCCATTGGTTGATACATTCATAGAGATGAGTCATTTGTTTAAAGCTGTATCATCGAAGAGTTTGGACTGTGAACTCTTAGATTATTTGAACGAACGAATTATTATCACATTATGCAAGATGGAACAAATATTCCCTCTGGCTTTCTTTGACGTTATGGTACATCTTACACTACATCTTGTAAATGAAGTAAGAGTTGGGGGACCTGTACCAAACAGATGGATGTTTCTAGTTCTTGAAAAAATTGAAAGATCATGGGATCAATTGTCACAGGATATCTTGTGGAGGAATGCATAAACTTTTGTGCACTGTATATGGATGATCCAGATAATAGATTTAATCGACTTGAGGGAAGTTTTGCTGGAGGATACAATTGAAATGACGAAGATTCTCTCTCCATTTTTGATACAAAGGGAAGTCAAATCATACGGATAGAGTATAAATCATTCTCAAAATGGATCGAAAGTTAGCACACTTATAGATTTTAAAGCAGATTCCTAAAGCTGATCTATTTTATACATAATTCAAATACTCTTCACATCCATCTGTCCAGGACTTGAACTTCCTTGATTGGTTTAAGGTGCATGTAAAATAGATGAAAGAAAATAAGGATGCTAGGTGGGTTGAAGATGAGAATTCAGGATAAGATCAATTGATGATGAAAAGATGATGAGGTGTGGCTCATCATAGCTAAAATACCTAAGGTAAGCTAGAAACTAGGTTAAACACTATATTATTAACATGATAAATGGGTTAGGTGTGGAAATTAAGGAGAATGACCTAAAACAACAAATTAGTGTTAAAATTGCATAATTAATTCAATTAATGAGATATTCTATCCATAAAAATAAATTGATGATCCAATTGTAAATTGAACACATGTTTAAGTTCAAAAATACAAATTGAGGGTTGAATTAGCTTCTTAAATGTTCAACTAAGCTCCAATAAGAATGTCATTGCATTTGGACATCAATAGGACCTTGCATCTAGAGTTTCATATTTAGGTACTCATTGCATAACATTTTATTTATATTTAAAGTACCAAGGGCCTTTTTGAAAACTGTAGTGACCTTTTTGCAAGCTTGCAGGGATCTGTTGGTTACGAATTCCTTACTTTTGGGTTCCTGTGCAAAATCTTCATAGTTTCACCTTTATGGGCGTTTCCTTTACACTTAATGCTGTGGGTGCACTGTAGCATCGAAAAACACGGTGCACAGACATTGTTGATTCCTTGTTCCATCTCATCCTACGGTGGATCATCATCCATTGCGCGCCTCTGCATGAAGCTCCATTACATCACCTAGATCCCATCTAACGGTGGGATTCATCTTTAATCCTTCCTGCACACCTATCAAGCTCATCCCACCGTTGGAACCTTACCCACTTAATCTCACCTAGCCAATGCCCAAATCTCTCCAACACCGATATTGGAAGCACCTCTGAGCTCATGCATGCCTATCAGCTCCCCATCTACCTCTCTCAAGCTGGTCCTTCGTTCACTCCGGTATCCTCTCCTCATCATCCCTCTGCTCCATCACCTGGGTGGTGGGGTTCACTTCTCCGACCTCTCCTCATCACTAAGGCTCGCATAACACCTGAAGATGACTCTAAACTCCACTAGATGGTTTTCCTTCCACCGGAGCTCCTCCCCCATTCGTCACTACAGCCACCAGTTGCAGTTCTCCTTCCAGGTCCCATTCTTCCATTTAGTGTAGGATCTCCTATTTTCTAGGATAGTCATAGTGTCTGTTAGTGGAGTGTAGATCTTTATAGGAGTAGAATTAGATAGTAATCTCGGGGATTGATTGCTACATATAGGAGTAGATTAGATTAATTCGAATTTCACACGATCTAATCTCTCTGATTAATTCTGATAAGAGAGACATTTCCATCCATCCATGTTGATAAATATAGCTTCCCCCTCAATCCACGATCATTTCTTATTCATTTCTTCAATGTTTTGCTTCACAATTCACTCATCCACCAATGCCACCATGAGATCTAAAGCTTCTTAGCTCTCAGATCCCATGGAGCACCCAAACCATTGGAGGGCTCATTCACTCATTCCACCTGACCACAAGAGTCCTCCTTGTGTTTGGAATTGAGTCTGATTCACTTGAGTCATTTGAATTTGGTTGAAGCACCTAATCTTAGATTTGGGAGGTAATCTGGTGAGAAATGATTTTTATTGGGTGAATTGGGTTTTCATGAGTTTAATTGGTTTGAATGTAATGGGCTTGAGCTATTTTAACTTGATTCTTATCATTGAATGTGATGGGCTTGAGCTATTTTAACTTGATTCTTATCACTGAGTGTTCTTGTCTAATTTGAACCTTGATCTCTGATTTCTGGCACTTGGTAGCTCAAGCCCAAGAGAATCAAATGCATTGATTCTTGGCTTGAGAAATGATCCAATGGTATTTGAATGATTGCCCAGAGTTCCTGTACACCAATCAATGGTGTGCAAAACCTCTAGATGAGCAACTCATCTTGGCGAGCTCACACTAAAACACCCAGGTGAGTGACATCTGATGGAATCTATACATGATTTATCCATTGAACAGGGTGTTGATTAAGTCCTAAATGGTTTTAGATGAAGTTTCTGAGCTGTGTTGCACAAGGATTACACGTCTAGTTTTACCCACTCTCTTCTATTGTCTATGACAGGGAGAAGGGTCTGAACTAGGGTTTTTAGAATCCTTTAGATATGTGATTTGATTTCAATGGATTTCAGACTTTCTGAGAGTGTTTCCATTGATTTAGAGTGAATTTCCTTGGATTTTTTACATAAAATTTGACAATTTTAGTAGCAAAAATTGCTACTCTGTTGGTCTGATCTGGGATTTGATCTTTGGAAATTAATCCCTATTTTGAGGTGATCTTCTGGAGCATCTAATCAGGCTTCAAAGCCTGGTCCAATTACTTTCTGAGTTGCAACAGCAGCATCAGTTGCTAATCACAACAGTAGTAGCTACTGAGTGTTGACACTTGCAGTTCTGAACAGATTGAATCCAAAGTGAATCTGAAGTGGATTTTGAGGAATTCATGTACTTGGCATGTGTATGTTGTTAAAACATGTGTGTAAGCATTCATGTATTTTTATGGGCTTTAAATATGTTTTGAATGTCTTGTAAACCATGTTCTTAGTCATTGTCAGCTATTTGTCAATGTAATTAACTGTTCAATTAGTGTTTTTAAAGAAAATCTTGATCAAAATCTGGTTTAATTGCTCTATCATGTTTCATATTGTGTGTTGAATGTTTTCAAGTACACATATCCCATATACAACACATAGAATGCACTCAGAGGCCTTAGGTTCTTTTTCTCAAAATTCTTTAGGCCTCTTTTGTGTAAGACTTGTACATAAATAAAAATAATAAATAATCATAAAAAAAGGAACTTGTCTTGAATAAGATCAGGTATTTCTTTAAGTATACACGAACTTGCAAAGTATTCTGAACCCCGGCTTGGTAGAGCATACCAGTCGACGATTTGATCTACTTTAAATTTTAATAAAAGAACCAAGTTGAAAAACACACAAAGAATTCTTCTCTCTCTCATCTCACTTTCTCCCTCTCTTCTCCTACCTCTATAAAACATAAAAAGACCATAAAAATCAGAAAAGGCTAAAAAATACTTAAAAATACCTTGGATATTGTATTTATACTTGTAAATATCTATTTAATCCTAAGCTATATGTAAATAATGTAGTATATGTAAATAATGTGCATAAATAACTTATAATTGTATTATATATATTTAAATAAGTATGTAGGATTGATGATTTACTATATATATAACCTTATTATATAATTGTATATTAATTTATATTAGAGTAAATGTATATAAGACTAAGTAATTATAAATAACCATGTACATACCTATAACCACATCTATTACTCTATATACATATTTAAGTAATTATTATATACTGTATGATACTTGTACATTAAATTATTTATCTATTTATTGTAGGTAATTAAGTTATTAAGTTAACTAGCCAAATTATTAAGTTAAAATAAAATAAATTAGTAAATTAATTTATTTCTGAAGTAACATATACTGTATACTTATATATGATAATTTTAAATGTTTTCAACCTATTTGTAATATCTTTATACTGTATAATAATATTTATAATTAAATTGTGTGTATAGCTAATTATAACATGTATTTAAATGTATATAAATTAAAATAAATGTTCTAAAATAGATTAAAAATGTATAGTAAATACCTTAATATGTTAATTAACTATTTATAAAGTCAATTGAATGATTAACTTATCAATTTCTACATTAATTAAAGATTTAAACCTTAATTAACGTGTATAAATCCCTAACTTTAACTAAGTTTTCTATATATTTAAATAAATTATTTTTGTAAATTAATTATACAATCATGTAGCCATATGTAAGGGCCTTCCATCTATGTAATTTATTTTGAAATCAAACTTCATTTATGCCCTCAAATCGAGGCCTTAAATCTCGAAATCAGAAGAGTGCACAGCACCATAGCACTCAATTGAGCGTCGAGAAAAGTCCCACATCATTAATGTTGAAGCCGCTGCAGCGGTATAAGTTGTTTTCATTGCGATGGCACCTCAGTTGTCACAGCACCAAGCGCTTGTAAAACCATACCCCTCCCCCTATCCTTTAAGCATATATCGAGAATGTTGCACGTGGGCTGGGAGCCCCTGTGCACAGTATTGGGCCTAGTGGGCCTACTTTGTGCCTGAAATGGGCCTGAAAGAATGCGTAAAAATACATTAAAAAAAAACTAGAACTGGGTCTAATAGTGGTTTGGTCCCACCTTTAGGGGTGCTGTGTATCTCACCAAAAGCCGGTTCGTCAATAAGATGCATGTATATAATGTATACGAGTATATATATATATATATAACTAGAGTATAAATAGGATTGTATATCTATGTTTGAGTGTTATGTATATATATGTTTTCTAAAGCTCTAGAGACATATGTATCTGTCATTATAGATATGTATATATGTTAAAAAATGTAGTTCTTTTGCCTTAAGTTTGTACGTACTTTTACTAAGGTTATAACGACACTTTTATATGTTATTGTATATATAGTATATGTTAGTATATTTAGTCTAGTGTATATTAGTAATTTTTGTACCTATACTTAGGTATTATTTAGAATAGTTGTACATAACTAACACAGAGTACTCATACATAGTTTTCAATGCCTATTTAGTTGTAAATAAGTTTAAGGTATTGTAGTTAGAATTAATTGATTCGCTTTGCACATAATTGACTAATTCTTTCATTATATGACTAATTTGATTCATTTTGTAAATATAATTGATATTTTTTGGAATAAAAGAATATTTTTGGAACATAAAGAGTGATTGTGGTAAAGTGAACAATAAAAAGTATTGTGAATGTGTGTGAGGAAAGGAGCCAAAAATCAGCTAAGTGTTGAAGAGAAGGGAGAGGAGAGCTTAAAACAAAAAAATTCTAAGTGTTGGAATGTTTGAGAGGATGTGTGTGCTATGTGTATAGTATATATGTCTACTTCTATATATATATATATTAGTATATGGATATATATATGTATATGTATAATAAATAAGATGCATGTATATAATGTATACAAGTATGCATGTATAGTATATATATATATATATAACTAGAGTATAAATAGGATTGTATATCTATGTTTGAGTGTTATGTATATATATGTTTTCTAAGGCTCTAGAGACATGTATCTGTCTCTATAGATATGTATATATGTTAAAAAATGTAATTCTTTTGCCTTAAGTTTGTACGTACTTTTACTAAGGCTATAACGACACTTTTATATGTTCGTGTATATATAGTATATATTAGTATATTTAGTCTAGTGTATATTAGTAATTTTTGTACCTATACTTAGGTATTATTTAGAATAGTTGTACATAACTAACACAGAGTAGTCATACATAGTTTTCGATGCCTGTTTAGTTGTAAACAAGTTTAAGGTATTGTAGTTAGAATTAATTGATTCGCTTTGCACATAATTGACTAATTCTTTCATTATATGACTAATTTGATTCATTTTGTAAATATAATTGATATTTTTGGAATAAAAGAATATTTTTGGAACATAGAGAGTGATGTATATCAATAACTGTCTCTCAGTGAAGGACCTGGAATAAACCAGAAAAATTATGTAAATAAATAAAATGATATGACATTTGTTTGCATCGTGACAATATACTCCAACAACGACACCATTAAAGCATTTTTTTTAACATGTAGATGATTTTTGTGACCACATTTTTTTAGTGCCGTTGCCGAAGAGGCAACTCTCTATACACCAAAAGTTTTCTTTTATTCTTAATTTGTGCATATTCTTGTTTTGTTTGTAAATAATCATTCTTTCATTCATATTCTTTGTTGTATATAACTTCTTTTATTCATTTTTATTCTTTGATTTGTTTTTGTATATATTATCCTACTAATCATCTACTGCTTTTGCAGCACTTGACGAGTAGGAGTAGTGCCATCTTCCTGGAGGAGTCTTTTCCTAGTGGATTCACCATGACTCTGACCCAACTTCCAGGAGGAGTGTTGCATCTAAAATCATCATATTTAGGAAAATATTGCATCGTAGTATAGCAATGAAAATCAATGCAACATTTAAATTTATAATGCTCGAAAAAAAATCATGAATTTTGAGGTCGTTTGCAAGGAGCAATTGTAGCAAATCAATCACCAATTACAATAATCAGTAATAGTAATGCAAGTGAATCAGATAAAAACTGATATTCAATAAAGAGCAAGAATGTGCTTCAAAAGTTAGGGACAAAAATATAAAAATAAATGACTAAAAATGGTGTTTGGAACCACTAATTAAGCCGTACAACTAAGCACTAATCCCAACGGTACTCAAGAGCTAAATAACTCAATAGTAACCCTCAATCACTTATCCAAGAATACCCACGTTAGACCAATTTTCAATAAATCCACAATAATCTTCAACCAATGTCAGACATCGGACGCCAAGGTCAGAGTTTGAACCTCAAGGCCTCAGCTCCTTTCAGAAATTCACCTAAGTTAGGCGAAAGCACGAATCTCAAGGAGTAACAATGCAAAACCACCCCCTACCCTCCTCAGAAACCTCTTCTCTTTCCTTTTCTAAAATCAGGTTACACTATGAGAGTAATCGAGTAATCGGGTCAAGAGGTCCAAGCCTATGTGCGTGGGTCGTAGGTGAGGGTGAATAGGCATGTGCGGATCAGGGGACCTCACCCCCGTGCATATTGAGGCAGCCGGGTATCCCACACAATGTGTATTATACGTCTTTAAGAGCTCATCAGTCCCCGATGTGGGACTAAATCCCACACTTCTTCCCTGTGGCAGCCGTGGAGAAGCGTTGCTCAATTCGGTTTGTTGCTGCCGATACTTCGCCCAACTGAGGGTTTGGAGATGACCCTGAAGTTGTTCCACATCGATTGGGAGTGGGGGCGAGACTGGTGGTGGCTGGATGATGATGGCCGGAGACGAGGACGATGATGGCAAAGAACCTGCGACAAGAATATAGCCCTAGAGTTGGAATTAAGCACACACGGAGGTCCGGCGCTACTTGCCGGACAAAAACCCTAAGGTGATTGGAGGTGCAAGTGGTCAAAGGTGTAAGGCAGAGAAGCTCTAGAGAGCTTCGGCGGCGGTGATGGTGTTGGTGAATGGTGAAATTGAGGAGCTGGGAAGCTTTGCGGTGGTGAGGCAATGTTGGTGGTGGTGGTTATGGGGTGTGTGATGGGTGAAAGTGTTCCGGTGATCGGCGGTGAAGTAGCCGGCATCGGAGAAGACAGAGGAGAGGGAGAGCAAGGCCGAGAGTTTTCCTAGACCTAATTGGGAGAGGAAGGGATAGAAGCCCTAAACTAATTGAGAGTGAGAAGGCAAGGGAGATGCTACTAGATGTACATCGAAGAGAAGGATGACGATGAAGCAGCCGGAGCAGAAGAAGGGGCTAAAGCGGATGAAGCCTCATGGGAAGCTTCACAGACGCTTGCGGAAGAAGATCCCTCTACCTATCGTACATAGTAGAGGACGACAATGAGGTTTCGATGAGCTCTGGTGATGGTCTTCTCTGTCGGCGAGGAGGAAGAATTTCAGGGGAATTTTGGTGAAGACTACATGTGAAAGCACCTGGGAATGTGCTGTGCTTTAAATAGGACCAGCATTGAGCGAGATTAAGCCAATTCAGACGCATTTGGCAAGTGATCGAACCGACTTTTGAACTTGGGTTTCCCAAGGTCGCTAGTAGCGAAATTGGAGGCGATTGATCTTGTGACAAGGCTTGAATGATCGACTGTGATTTGAGGAAGAATTTTGCCAAGTTTGGCAATTTTAGATTGAGGTTTCTTCAATTGATTCGCCGATTAAATGTCGATGATGAGGATTTGAAGATCCTGTTTAGATGGTAATGGCGGAAGGGACCATTTCACAAAGGCAACGAGAAAGTTAGGGGGCTACCATTCAGCTAAAATGAGCTGAATGGAGCTAAAGATAAGTTGATCCAGCTAGAATGAGTTAGGATCTAGCTGAGATGAGCTGGATTTAGCTGGGATCCAGCTGAAATGAGCTTCTTCTTCATCTTCTGCTTTCCTGAGTACCAAGGTATGTAGGATTTGATATTTTGCCTAATTTTGACACTCAAATAAACAAATAAAAAATATAACTAAAATGCAATGCATGCCTAACCTAGGTAAATGCCTAAATGCATCTTGAAAACCCACTTGCAGAATTAAAACCCTAAGAGCTAGATCTGTTTTAGGGCATAAGAATGATGATAAACTAACATTTATCAGCTGGTTCTAGTTTTCATTTAGGTAGTTTAGAGTGCATTCTCTTAAGCCCATTCAGGCCCAAAGGAGGCCCATTATTGTGCATATCGGGCTCCCAGCCCACATCAAATTCTCAATATATGCTCATTCATGCTCGAAGTGACAAGGGTAATGGATATATGTGTGCTGAGTGCTGACGACTGAGTAGCCTCAGTGTACAATACAATTTATACTGCTCAACTCACTCGACACCACACAAAGTGGCATTATCTGCAACACCTAATTGGCGTTGGCATGTGTTTTGGAAGGCCCTATTTGAGCCTTGAATTGAGTACTCAATGGGGATCCAAATTCCAATCAAAATATATCATTGTAAAGCCCTAACATAGAGCTACGTAATCATATAATTAATTTAGGAAATTAAGTTATTTAAATATATATTAAAATTAGTTAAAGTTAGGGGTTTGTACATGTTAAATTAAGGTTTAATTTCTTAATTAAAGTAAAAATTGATAAATTGATCATGAAATTGACCTTATACATAGTTAATTTATATAACAAATTATTTATTACACATTTTTAATTTATTTTAGAGCCTTTATTTTAATTTATTTACATTTAAATACACATTTTAAATAGTTATATACATATTAAAGTTATAAATACTGTAATATAATACAAATATTGTATAAATAGGTTAAACATACTTAAAATAATACTGTACAAGTATACAGTATAAATTACTTCAGTATTGACTTAATTTACTAATTTATTTTATTTTAAGTTAATAATTTAATTAATTAACTTAATAACTTAATTACCTGCAATAAATACATAATTAAATTAATATACAGGTATCATACAGTATATATTAATTAGTTAAATATGAATATACAATAATAGATATGGTTATAGGTATGTACATAGTTATTTATAATTACTTAGTATTATACACATTTACTCTGATATAAATTAACATATAATTATATAATAAGGTTATATATATAGTAAATCATCCTAAATACTTAATTAAATATATATAATACAATGGAAAGTTATTTATGTATATTACTTACATATATTAATAATATTTACATATAGCTTAGTATTAAATAGGTACTTACAAGTATACATACAATATACATGGTATTTTGAAGTATTTTTCAGTTTTTTTGGATTTTTATGGTATTTATATATTGTATAAAGGTAGGAGAAGAGAGAGAAAGGGTGAGATGAGAGAAGAAGAGACTCTTGGTATTTTTAAAATAAGCTTTTTTATTAAGTTTCAAAATATACCGAACCATCGGTTGGTATGTTTTATTAGGCTGGGGGTTCGGAATACTTTGCAACTTTGTATACACTTAAAGAAATACCTGATCTTACTCAAGATAGGTTTATTCTATTTTTTTGTGATTTTTTAATGATTTTTATTTATTTACAAAACTAATACAAATGACACCTAAATGGATTTGACACTAGGAACCTAAGGCCTAAAATTGAGGTCTAAAGGCTGGATAGAAAGTTTAAAAATTTATAAAAGTCAAGCACAATATATGAGAGATATGTGAAGCATTAAACATGATTTTGAACATTAATTTCATTAAAATAACATGTTGGACAGTTAGGCACATGAATGTTGCTAGCAAAGGATTTACAACATGAAATTAACATCAATGCAAGTCAAATTAAAGCCCAAACTCATACATGAATAATTATAGAAAATGTTCTAACAAATTACAACAATATCTACTCACTTATCACTCAAAATCATCCTAAATCCCCATGAAATCAGACCCAATCCAGACCTTGCTACTGCCATAATTCAGCAGCTAATTCAGTTGCCATTGCTGCTCAAATGCAGCAAAGCAGTGTTGTTGCAGTGCTGCCGTAGCTACTCAATCTACAACAAGAAGCCCATCTACTAAAACCTAAAATAATAAGTAGCCATCGCTGCTAGTACTGCACCTGTAAGCTCAATCCCAATCAGATATTCTATAAAACCTTTGAAAATCATCTTAAAATCTGGAAAATCAAATTTAAATGATATCAATCCTAGACATTCAAGGAGTAAAAACCATTAGGAGACTCCCAAACCCATGTCTCATGTTCCAAAGCCTTAATTACTTTAGTTTTGATCATTACCTTACATTATAGAAAATGTAAGGGTAATAGATCAAAACTAAGCATCAAATGCATTTTCAACAAGAATCTGATGATAGCATCATCATGCGGCATAATAGCTTTAATTAGTCACAATCAAGAGACAAATGCTCCTACATAATCGCTGAAATGTTGTAATTCACTGCAAATCCTTTCTGAGAAGAGTGCATTAAAATAGGGTTAATTTTGCAGTTTTAACAGCACATCATGAATGTAGCATAATCATGGGGTTTTCTAGGGGTTAATATAAGGTCAAATGTTCATTAATGACTAACAAGAGGGTCTATGCAGACAGAAATAGGCTTTCACGTATTTCGAGGACTGATCCATAACCTAAAACCTTAATTTCATACCTACTCGAATTAATGAGGTTCTGGCCAGGATAAATTCTATTTAAACCTTCTAAAATTCATATAAAAATATTCCATAGGGTTTGTTACCTTTGATTTGACCTTTGGAACCTATTTTGACATAGAATAGAGTCTAAGTCGGAAAGTTGCCTTAATTTAGGTTTTTATACAAATTGCCCAATCAAACTTGGTCAAAACCAAAATTCAACTTCACCATCATATTTATTGGGTCAAAATTAGGTTTGTACCAAAATTTAGGCCCAATTAGAGATCATCTTGACTTAGTTTGCATTTTAGTCCAGTCAAACTCTTTCTTTCTCGATTAGCCCCTCAACTTTTGAATTATTTGCAGATGTGTCCTTAAGTTTTTCACTGTTCTTTACAAATGGGTCCTTGTCACCATTGGTGTGAACACACCAAGCTCTGTCGAGATTTGAGCGAGGATTTCTCACTCGATTCTCAATCAAATAGTCCTAAAATTGAAAGGGAGAATCCTTGAGGAATTCCCTTCCAAATGGACCCAGCCATGATTCTTAACTCTTTTCCAATCTCCCATGCGAATGCATGGAAGATGTGGGTATCCCTTGTGCATGAATTGGCCGGAGATTGAAAGCTCCTTTCCAAGCTTTGAAACACCCCCTAAGGCCTATAAAAAGACCCAGGATGTAATTTCACTCTTCCTTTGCTAGGTTTTGCCTCAAAATCCTTCTTCCTACCCTATCCACAACCATCTCTAACTAGCTCCAGCGGCTTCTACTTCGTTGTCTTCCTAAGGATGGCCAACGGCCAAATTGGCCCGTCCAACTCCTTCCTCATCATCTTTCGTGCCTCGCCAACCACAACTAGGGCTGCCTTCCCCTTTCCTCGTCGCCATCTTCCTCAATGGAGCAGCTTCTTCCATGGCATCGACAATCACACTGGTGCTCGCAACCTTCACCCCCTTCATCCTATAGTAGATCTAGAATCTTCCTCTTCATATCCTTAATCTTCATAACCCCTCTACCTCCTAAATCTACCGCCAACTCACCCGTTCCACCACCGTCTTCTCCATGACCAGTCGAGCTCCAGCGAGGCCCCCACAACTCCACAAGCCACCACTCACCTCGCCACAACTCCCAAAACGTCTGCCATGCTCTACTGACCAAAACTCCTCAAGAAATTGAGGGGATTAGGCCACCAAACACCCTATCGAACTCACCCATATCCGCTCACCTTCCTTGAGTCTGTCTAGCCACCACACACACCTATTCATCACACGGACATCGCCACCGCACTCCACGTTCACCGACGATACTTGTCAACTTGTTTGATTGGGGCTTCGAGCCCATATTGTTATTCGCAGGTAGTCGCCATCCTCTGCTGTCACCTTCTTCATCTCCGACCACGACCACCTGCCTCTGGCCGCATTCGCTTTCGAGTCCACCTCCTGGCCTCGCGGAACCCTTTCAGATACCTCTCCAGGCCCTCAATTGGAGACCTTGCCCGCAACTTCACCCGCAATTGGAAACATCTCCTTCAGCAGTTGCTGCAGAGAGAAATAGGGGGACAATAGCGCCACCTCGTGGATTTAAAAGTGAACGAGTGCACATATAAGGTTTTTGTGCTCAGGCTCTATCGCCCAAGCACCGGGGGTCGGGTCCCCATATACCCCTTCACTCACTTACCTTCCTTCTTCACTCCTCGGTCACCATGCACGCCGGTGACCCTGGACACTGTACATGACCCGGTTACTCGTGTATGGATCCGAATATGCCCTGGGTCTGTGAGAGAGAAGAGGAGGATTTATGAGAGAGCGGAGGAGGGTTTTTCTCTCTGAGACTTGTGCCTTGTGCGACACTTAGTTGCTGAAGGAGTTGGCTCCCTTGTGCCTGTGAAGAAGAGAGAAGCTAAAGAAGAAGAGAGGCTGTGCCCTTGAGAAGAAAAAGAGAAGCTGAAGAAGAAAGGCTTCCTAAAAGCCTTGTGCCTGTGCTACATAAGCCGTCTGATGATAAGAGCCTGTCGACTGATCTGATTTGGTTGATAGCATTGTTGCATTATTTAAGTACTATGGTTATGATTGAATTTTGATTTGAATGAATTGAAATATTGAATGCAGGCTTAATTAAGAGAATAAGTAGTGATTCAAATCACCATTGTTTTGATTCTCTTTTCCTTTTGATCCATGATGTTGTGAGCTTCAGTGAATAACAATGTGATCATACTTAATTATTGCATATTTATTATTACTTGTGCTCATTGATTATGAGATGAAGATTAATATATGAATTCCACATTTGCTTCCTGTTCGACCTCGAACTCTTCTTTAGAATCTGAGTTATAAATTTATTTGTTTTTGAGCGATTGAGGCTTTGCTACAATGAATGTATATTTAAATATCTTCTTTCGCACGTTAAACATTTTGGCACCGTTGCCAGGGAGCAACGTGCATTTCATACATTAGTCTTATCTTTCTTGATTTTTATCTAAACACTAACTTTCCCTATTTGATTTGATTGTGATTTTACGAGGTACATCACGAAGAGATCTTCTGCACAAATCAACCACTCTTGGGGCAGGTAAACTCTCTCTTCTTCCCTAATCACCCTTCTAAATCTTTTAAAAGAGGAAAAAGGAAACAAATCAATTAGGATTCAACTGCCTTATTTACTTAGTAATTATCATTCTAAGGCAAGTTTCCTGATTTGCGAATTAATGATCAATATCTGATTGAAGTTGAGATGATTCTTTTAGAGATCCCTACCCAAATTGCTTGTACCTACTAGGGATTTACACTTAAATTCTGATTATCTTGGACTACTCACCTTCTTGTTTGAGTCTAAGGTGTATATTTTGAGATTGAATTGGACTTGAAATAGAGCCAATTAGGGTTTCTACATCATGGTTCTAAAGTGTTAGTTCATACTTGCTTGAATTAATGGACATTAAGCCTCCCACATTTGTGTGCTACCTAAACCTTTGCTTGACAAGATCTAATCAGAAGAATCCTAAAATCAGGATCTAAATTCACTTGGACCCTAAAATTTTGGACTTAATAACCTGAGAATCAATTCAAGGTGATCTTTGGGTCTTGACTCAGATTTCATTCTGCATCTTTTAAGGCAGGACAAGTGAAGTTGGTCTACTTTGTGTGCCAATTAACCTCTAAATTAGGTCATAAATTGAATTAACTTCTAATCAAGTGAAATCCAAGGCACAAGCTAGGCTAAAATTGGTAGACATAAGGTCTCAATTCATACATTCTGGTCTACATGGAACTGTAGTAACAAGGAAGGTTAGGTGGGGAAAATCCTGTAACCCATGGGGACGTTCTACCGTGTAGGGGTCTTTGCAGGACTCTCCCTTCCTGGTTTCCTAGGTATTTCTCGGGTGTGTGGATTTTTGATTCAGAGGTATCATCTACCTCGAAACAAGCCTTAATCATCTAAAAATCTTTGGGTGCCTTGATTGGGTCTAATTCACACCTAGTCCCTCATCTATTCTTTAGAGCACATACAAAGGAAAGGTCTATAGGTTTTTTGACCTGGAGGCCTTAGTAGAATTGTTCTTCTTAGGGATTTTTGATTTGATCCAATCACTTCAATCTAAACCTGAATTTGATTCTACATCTTGATTGACCCACTTGATTTGAAAATGCAACCTTATAAATTAGGAAGACTTTTAGGAAAGTTGGATCCCAAATGAGCATGAAAGAAAAAATGATTGAGGATGCTCTGAGATATCATGGTGAATATTACAAAAACTCAGATCCATCTAGACACATTCAGGTTAACATACCAGAAATAACAACCCACATTATGAATTGTGCCCAACTGATAATAACACAGATTACAAATGGTTCAACCCAGGATATTCTCATGACAAGATTCATTGAAATAGAAAGATTGCATAATTTCGAGTATCTTCAATGTTTGACAAATCCACAACTTTGGGAATAGCACCAATATGACTTGAGAAACGGGAAAACTTGATAACTGATTGCGCAGCAATCATAGGTCTTAATTGACCTAAATTAGGCTAGGACTTAGCATAAGTTAGGGTAATTCATGCATGCATGAGCATTACTTGCATCTCTACTCCTTTCTTTTAGCTATGCATAAAATAATGTTATAATGTGCTGATTAAGTGTATTATGTCAATTGCAGGCAATAAGCTGATCAGAAGCTAGATCTGGAGCTGGATCTGAAGCTGGATCAAGAATAAGGGGTGTTGCAGCAGAGCTGGAGCAGAAGACTTAGATTAGATATAGTGAATAATGATGTAAGGGAGTTAAGGTATGCTATTCTATTAAGTAGGAATAAAGCAGTAAAATATGAAGAGTTTAGGTCCATCCTAACCCTAGGATAGCCTAGAGACTTTCCCAAGCCTTAGCCACCCAGGTCACCACTCGTTAGGAAACCTCAAAACCCTAATTCCAACTTCTATCTGGACGTCCAAATAGATTATAGGATGTTCAGAACCCTTAGCCAACTCCTGCATACCTTAAACCCACTTCTGCAGTGTTATTGGACGTTCAGACACATTGTTAGACATCCAATTTCTGTAGAATACCCAAGACAGAACCTTGAATTCTTCATGACTCTGATTGGACATCCAGACAACAATTCTGGACTTCTGATTTCTGAGTATAAGATGTTTGATTTTGTTTTTGGATGTCTGGAACTACTCTCCAGTTCCTATTTTGAGATTCAAGCCTTGATCTTGGATCTCTAGCTCCCTAGACTCAATTCCAACCCCATAGGAACCTAAATTAAGGTACCCTAACCCTAGTACATCACCTCTAGACCTCCCTAAGGACCTAATTAGGTCCTCACCAAACCCAATTGACTTAGATCATAGTCAATTACCATTACCTAAGCCAATTGGATTCATTGAGTCCAATTGAGCTCAGATCTCAACCCACACAAGTCCAATTGGGCTTAGGGAGAGTCCAATTGACCTAAGCCCAACCTAATTGAGTTATTTCACTCTTAATTAGGTTCACACCCATGCAATTAAGCTTATGTTAAGTTTAATTGCAATTCCTCCTTAGCAATTAGGGTTTGCAACCCTAATTTGAGGCCTACACCTACCCAAACCCCTTAGGACCTAACCTAGACCACTTAGACACCTAGGGCACAACCACACACACACACACACACACACCCATTCATGCACTCCCACACATCTAGAGTTCTCTAGAACTCTCTTCAAGTGGCGCCACTCTTTGTTGCCAAATTTAGCAACCAAGAGTCATTCAATTCTTAGATCCACTTTTTATGGATCTAAGAACCACCCCCTCTCTCCATAGCCGGCCACTTATGGGACTCTCTCTAGAGAGTTCCACAATTCTCTAGAGAGACTCCCTTAGGTCTATAAAAAGACCTAAGGGGTGGCCATTTGCACCCATCCATTTTTCTTGGCATTCATTCACATCCACTTCCACCTAGGTTAGCTACATTTCATCTCCACTCCACCTCCACGAGGAGCACCACCGTGGAGGCCACCATCTCCATGCCAGGATGCTAGATCACTTCTCCAACCTCTCTCCAAGGGCCGATCTAAGCACCATTGGCCGCCCCTCCTCTCAACCACTCAAAGGACATCGGAGACCACCTCTGAATGCCTTTCTTTCTGCTAGATTAGCTTTGGTTCTTCATATTTACTGCTTTCATTTACTGCTTAGTAGTGTATCTCTTATTCTCCCCCCAATGATGCATACAAAATCCCCTCATAGATTCCTGTATGCGATCATTTTCTACTAGCTAGATTTGTGTTTTTCAAGATTTCCTCTACATTCCATGTTGCAAACATCCTCTGAATGAATGAATAAAAGATATATTTTTATATATATGTCTCTATGTTGGAAATCACCATGAGCTTATTGGTTGCCATCTCTTTTGTGTGATTCAAGTTGCCTATCTTTTCACTTATATATATATTCTGTAACAATCATGTCGATTTCGGAAAATATAGAAGATCTAGCTATAAATGCATTTTCTGTAAACAGCCACCACATCACTAAAATTGTGCACACTGAAACTCATACTTTCACTTTCGTTATATATCTAACACAGATAGATATGTAATCAGAATTCACAATAGAAGTGGCGAAACTTTAATATGAAGATTGGAAACTGACGTGCGATTTTAAATAAAGTAGAGCGATAAAGGATCGATTTCAGAATTAAACAAACGCCTCCTAGAGACGAATGACCAGGACTCAAAGTCTCGTTATCTTTTTATAAATATTTTTTTGTTTGATTGTATTGTGCACTATACTACGATGCTTTTCATATCAAAATGCGCTCTACGACTCACAAACAATAACTATATTGAAATAGGTCATAAATCAAATTTACCCATATCAGAAGTTAGAACTTGATGATCTCCCAAAACTTGGGTTTGAGAACAGAGGTTGTTGTGGACCACCAACCCAAATGGAATCTAATCCAAATTATGTGAAAATTGACATGCTTGATCTTGATGAGAGTTGGGAGGATCCAATTGCAGGTTTTCCCAATTCTGAACCAGCCTTAGAAAACCTTGAAGCTGGTCCATCAAGCCTAGATTCCTCAAACACCTGTAAAGATAAGCTTGAATCAGAACTTCTTGAGAATGTAATTCCCGAGTCTTATCCTTTTAAGGTAATTCTCGAGAATAATTCTGACATCCCAATAGAGCCTAGCCCAGATTCTAGTGACCCAAGTCCTACCTTTGACCTAGAATCTAGATTTGAACCTACTTGGGATGACTACGTGGCCCAAATTGAAGAACATCAGATTTTTTATCTGGACTATGATTATGGGCCTATGTTTGATGATTATATCTCTTCAACATCCTTAGAAATACAAATTGATTTTTTGGAAATCAAACTGATCTATGATACAAAAATTGAGGAGTTGGAAGAGCTGGGATTTGATTGGTCTATCCTAGGAGCCAAGAACCTGAGCCTATGCTTAAGAAGGACACCTTTCTAAGCTTAGAATTTGAAATTAGGTTAGATCCAAGTCAGGTTGTTAGCTCTACACATCATGATTCATTTTTTGGTGGAAATCTCGATCTGGAATTAGGTTCAGACACTAATCTTCACAAATTCTCCGATGACTTCGAATCCTACTCTAATTTTGGAGAACCTTTGTTTCCTGACGACTATGAGCTAGTTTACGACCTTAGTATCCATGATCCATTCTTTGATTCTGATGCTGAGGCCATTGATTTGAACCTCAAAGAAGCCACACCTTTTGATCCGCATACAAATCCCTCCAAAATTCGATCCCAACCCTGACCCGTCATCGGAATCAACTTCTACTCTGATTCATCTCCCTTTGATCTAGTTGCATATGATTCCCCTCCATCCTTTGATCGTGTGTTGGACATTGATCAGACTAATAACCACTTCTTATCCTTTTTTGATCCTATCAGCAAGGTTCCTACATCTTTTTAGATCCATTTTCTTTTGAAGACCCCTACTCTAACTAGGCTGCATCGACTCAGCTAAACCCCAGATTCTCATTTCCATATCTATTTGAGCTTCAAAGTATCTAGTGGGCTCTGTACCTATTGATTCATATCCATCAATCCACCAGACTGATTGGGTTTAGGCTACATCATCAGCCTGTCGATCTGAACAAGCACCTGGTTGGACCAACCAGGCTTTTGATCAAGGTGCTTGTTCTACAAAATTCATCTGATTTGACCACCCCTTCTCCTTAACCACCTTTTGCTCGACTGAAGGCATTTAATTTAGTGCTTAACGGGAGGTAACCCATCATTCCAAAAAAACCCAGACCTTTCTAATCATCTTTTGAGCTACACTCCTACTGTACTCCTGAGTTCAATTTTAGAACAGTCAACTCCGCCTTTGGTACTTGTATCAAAGCTTGAAATCATTCGCAACAGTCAACCTGACCTGTTCACCTACCCTTTGATCCTGTTCTAAACTTTGAACCAAATTGATTTGGTACCCTCCTAGTTTACAATGAGGACATTGCAAAACTTATGCATAGGGGGGTGTTAAAGTGCAAACAAATAGAAAATTAATTCTTTGAAGGGTTTCTCACAAAAATGTATATATATTAAAAAATGACAAAACAAATAAAAAATTGAAAAGGAAAAAATTGGAGAAAGGGAAGGAAATTTTGAGAACCTAAATTGCAAATCTCTCTTGAGGAGGAAATGAGAGGAAAATCCAAATGTCAAAAAGGAGCAAAAATCAAGAACAAAATTGATAGTCATTAGCAATTGATTATGAAAGTTACTAAGTTCTAGACCTAATCAAAAGAAAAGTAAGTCCTAAGAACAAAGAGACAAGGAGATTAGTATGGGTGCTGATCTTAGGCCTCTTGGGCTTGTTTTGGGGCTTAAACATTCATGTATCCATTAAGATCTGGATTAGTCCTCAAGAGGTTGAGTGTTTTATGCGAGGCGAGATCAATGTTAAAATTAATGTGTCATAGTATAGTTGAAATCGCTCGAAAATAAATGAATTTTTTTACTCAAAATTATAAATCCGAGCTCGAACATAGGGAGCAAATTGGGGTTTAAAAATCAGGAGCACAACTTTCAAATTGGAAATAATATGCAATGAAAAATCAGAGTTATAATGCAAGAAATGTAAATAGAGCCACAAAATATCAATGTATATGAAGAGCATAAAAATGGACATCTGATTTTGTGAATCAGACGTCTTAAATGTATAGGTGCTACAGTGCTTCAATTGCTCTTCTTTGTCTTCTGTCTCTGGTCTTCTGTCTCTGATCTCCTTCTTCTTTCTTCTATTCTCTGTCCCTGACGACTTTCTTCCTTCTTCATTCTTCTTTGATTTCTTATTTCCTTCTCTTCTGCCTTCAGCTCCTCTTTAGCTTTCTCCTCTTCAGCCTTGCCTTCTCCTTAGCTTCTCTGGCTACCGCCCTCTCCTCCCTTGGCTTCTTCTTCTCCTACCTGCGAGAGCAAAACCTACCCCCACCCACCCTCGCGATCTCTCTTCTTCTTTATCTCTTAGGCTCTCTCTCCCAGAGCCTTCTCGGGTAATCGGGTCGGGTATGCATGCCCGGAACTAGGCCCACCGGCATGCGTGGTGGGCTTGGAGTGTAGGCTAGTTGGGTATACAGGTTAGGGCTGGTCCGCGGGCAGTGGTCACGGATGAGGCAGTGAGGGCGAGTGGGACCTCACCCCATGGTCAGGAGGCGATAAGCCTATGTGACTTTTACAATTTATGTCGCTGCACACGCTTACTCACTTCCGAGGTGGAACTAAACATCCCACCTTCCTTTTGCGAGCATCCGCAGCAGATGGCGTCCAATTGTGACTGCTACTGTGGCCTTCAATGCCAAGTGCTTGGCTGAAGCTGTGAGCGAGGAGAGTCCGCACTCCCTGGGACTCGTAACCTGGGGCGGGACGACCTGGAACAAGCTTGCAAGTAAGCTGCTTGATTGCTTCAATGGTGGCGGGGCTCCTGCACCTGCAGTCATGCAAATGGCCTTGCAGCCTCGTCAGAAAGTTCAGGGAGCTTTGCTAAGACACGGCGAATGTGTTGCGGGGGTCGACGCGGCATGTGGGTGGTTGTGGTGGCAGATTTAGGGCACCCTGTGGCTGTATGTATGGGTGTGCTCGGGGGGTATTTTGGGTGTGTGGTGCGGTGAGTGAGGTGAGGGATTACATTCAGTGAGGTGTGGCGATGCTCGTGGAGTGGTTGGCGAGGTGGATGGAGGTGCAGAGTGGTGGGGACGCCTCGCCGGAGTGTGGCTGGAGATGAAGAAGGTGGTGGTGATTTGTGGTATCGAGGGATAGTTTCAAGGAATAAAGAGGGGGAACAGGAAGAGGAGGGAGAGAGAAATTGAACTAACTTAACCTAAGGACGAAGGGGGCATGGATGGTGGCCGGCTCGTGTTTGCTGTCGTCGGAGACGAAGCTCTCCGTAGGTGAGGCAGCGGCGACGACAGGGGTAGAGGTAGCGTCTGGCTGGTATGGCTGACGCAGAAGAATGAGAGGAAGGCAACCCAACCACTGGTATTGTGGTTGGGCGACAAGATAGAGAGGACGGAGCCGTCGAAGCTTGTGGAGAAATTGTAGCCGGCGAGGAGAGAAGAAGGTGGGGTGGACCGACCCAAATCCAAGCTGAGGAGGTGCGGAATGATTTAGGGTTTCTTATATATGCCTTGGAGGTTGAGTTTGTGCTTGGAAGCCAAGTTCCAAGCATGGCAATGTCGCTGGAGATGGAAACTCAGAGAGACCCAAATCTCATGCGTTCGCATGAGCGATTGGGTAGGAATTAGATCTCATCAAGGGGTTCACATTAGAGGAGATTTCTCAGAGAATCTCCCTTTCAATTTTGAAGGGGATTCTCTGAGAGATTAGAGAGTTCTTGCCTTTGAAACCTCGTCGGAGTAGGATTCCCTCTGCTAGAATGGCAAAGGGGTCTAATTGCAAAGAACAATGAGTAAGTTAGGGGGGTTTCTGCAGAGGTTTTCAAAAGTTAGGGGTAAAAATGTAATTGGGCTGGACCTGTTTGCAAAGTAGGTCAAGGTGAATTCCCCTTAGGTCCAAATTTTGGTACAAACCTAATTTGAACCTAAGGAATTCAATGGTGGAGTTGAATTTTGGGTTTGATCGCATTTGATTGGGAAATTTACATAAATACCCAATTTAGGGCAAATATTTAACTGATGCCCCAATTTAGGTCAAAATAGATTCCAAGGGCCAAATTGAACGTTCTAAATCCTAGAGGATATTTTTACATGATTTTTAGAGGGTTTAGGTGAATTTATCCTAACTAGAACCTTGTTAAATTAAGTGGGTCTATTTTAGGGTTACAAGAAGTTATTTAATTCCCAAGGTTCACATGAACCCTTTTCTGTCTGAACTGACCCACTTTTTATCTTGTTAAGACCATTTGACCTGTGTTTAGCCCATGAGAAAACCCGTTGTTGTACTGCAATGGTAAAATTGCAGTTTTATCGCTTGTTTCTTGCTTTTCTCTCAGAATGGTTATTCATTGAGTTAGGACCTCCAGTTGGTTATGTAGGAGCTTTTGTTCTCTTTTCTGGGTCAAAATGAGCTTGTTTGGGCTCATGATGGTGTTTCCATCATACCCCCATGCCTAGCTTTTTCTAGTCCCTTAGCAAAATTTTAAGGTTTTAACTTCTGTTCTAGACCATGAATTCCTTGATGTTCACGAATTATGATGAGTGCTTTTTTTTTTCTTTTTGATTAGGTTAGAATGCCGAAAGTAGGCCTAGAGGTACTGAAGTAACAACCAAGATTCGGACCTGACTAACTCTAGCCTCGGTCCTCTGCGAAGGTTTTTAAGGCCCGCAGGAACTATCCTAGGGTTCGTTGGACTCTGCGATTAAAGAACCCATGCTTGTAACATATTTTAGCCTCGGTTCAGTTTGCAGTGCATTTTTTGTAAGAGAGAGACATGGGATTTTTTTGTTTGAAGAGTTTTCTCTCTCTTTTCTTTTTATTTCTAACTTTGGATTGGCTTCTCAACATGGTTTGTATCGGATTCCTCGACCCCATCATCAATCCTCGAAAGGTCCCTAGCAGTTGATGCTTCGTGATAGCACCGCCCATGGCAACCCCCAGAACCCTGACTTTCAAGATTTCGAGATAATCCCGCCAATGGTGTTCTGTAGCTAAATCCAGACCCTGGCAATCAACATTTCGTGATAATGCTGCCCATGGATCTGAACTAGCACAAGGTGCTTACGTGCCCCTGGTAGGATATGTAAATATCATAGGAGACAAGCTCGAGGAGACGATATGTTATTATGCATCTTCGAGGGGAATTTCCCACCTCTCCGCATCGGGAACTCGTCCAAATCAACTTGTGTTTATCAACTGCTCCTAATATAGGTGGCTTTTTCAGAACATTTAAATGCTTTTGCGTGATTTTGATAATTATGCGCACTGAACCAGACTGTGTGTGGATTGGGGTGCTTAGGCTATCGAGTCCCACAAACCAAAGGTCAGTTAACGAGGCCGAATACTCCCTAAGCTTAGACCTAATACTTAAGCTTCGCATTTTCCCCAACCTCTTGAGGACTATCCAGATCTTAACGAATACTTGAATTTTTAAGCCTAAGAGTCTAGCCAAGAGGCCTAAGATCAGCGTTCCTACTAATCTTTTTTGTGTCTTACTAGCACTTTTTCCTTCATTTTTCTTTATATGGTCTAGAACTTCAGTTGAGCCCATAATTTCTTACTAATGACTATCTCTCTTTTTTATTTTGTGCTCCATTTTGACATTTTTTCATTTTTCCTCAAGTTTTGTATGGCCTCAAAATGTTCTTTTCTCCTCCAATTTTTTTGTTCTTTTTCACAATTTTCTATTTTTTTGGTATTTTTGGCATATGTGAAAATTTTTTTTGTGAGAACCTTTCTGAATTTTCTTGATTTCTGTATGTTTGCACTTTACCTCCCCCCTATGCCTAAGTTTTGCAATGTTCTCATTGTAAACGGAAGGTGTGAAATAGTGTTGGGTTCAGGGACTTAGAACAGGATTTTTCGGGTGGGCGAATGGGTCGGGAATGATTGTTGTGGATGATTTCAAGCTCTAGCATGTATACCAGAGGTGCGATCGACTGTTCTAAAATCGAACTCAGGGTACAATAGACGTGAAGTACAGATGGATAATCAGAAGGATCTCAGATTTTTGAAATGATGGGTTGCCTCCCGTTAAGCGCTAAATTCAACGCGTTCAGCCGAGCGGGAAATGGTATGGAGAGGGAGTGGTCAAATCAGCTGAATTTTGTAAAACAAGCACCTTGATCAAGAACCTGGTAAGTCCAACCAGGTGCTTGTTCGGCTGATGATGCAGCCCAAACCCAGTCAATCTGGTGGTTTGATAATTGTAGATCAAGAGATGTGGAAATCACCATATACTATGGAGCTCGGAAAGATGTGGAAATGTGAATTCAGGCTTTGGTTGAGTCGAATCAGCCTGGTCAGAGTAGGGACCTACAAAGTAATTAGTGGATGATGCGAAAACCCTACCGGAGTGATTAGAGAATGATGGGGCATGATTTGTGATCTGATCAATGTCCGAAACCCGATAAAGGTGTGGAGGCGAATCATCTGCAATCGGCTCAGTAAGAGGGGAATCAGAATAGAAATTGAGTCCGATTGTGGGTTGAGGTTGAAAACAGGTTTGCGTGGGTTCTGTATATGCGGAGGAGATGGCTTCAATAAGAATTGTGTATGAGGGTTCTTCTAGAAAGGAGTTACTGGTGGTTTCATTTAGAGAGTCCTCATAGTACCTATCAAATTCAAAAGTGAATGCCTAAATAGTGTTTATAGGATGAGAAAAATCTGAGTGAAGAAAAAATTTGAACTCTGGTTGCAGTCACTCTCAGCATTTTCTGATTTTGATTCCTAAGGATCGAAAAGAACAGATTCCATCTTACTGGAACCTGAATTTAAATCGGTGATCTCAGGATCAAGGACCTCAGAGTCGGAGTCGGAGAATGAATATGTGAGCTGAGGTCGTAAATTGGCTTGTCGTAGTCAGGAAATAGATGTTCTCCGAAATCATGGTAGGATTTGAAATCGTCGGAGAAATTGCAATAATCAAGTTCTGAATGAGATTCGAGATCAGTGTTTCCACCACAGAATAAATCATATGATGTAGACTCAGCAGCCTGACTGGGGCCTAGCCTATATGTAGATTCTGAGCTTAAAAAGGTGTCCTTATAGGGTCTGGGCTCAGGTTTTAGGCTTGTAGGAAAGACCCAATCAGAACCCCACTCTTCCAACTTCTCGATTTCTGTATCATAGATTGGCGTGACTTCCAAGAAATCGATCTGTATCTCTGAGGATGTTGGAGAGGGATATTGATCAAATAAAGGCCTGGAATCATACTCTTCATTGAAACTTTGATCTTCGCCATACTGGGCCTTGTAATCTTCCCAATAAGTTTCAGATCCAGATTCTAGGCTGAGGGTGTGGGTTGAATCACTAGAATCTAGGTCAGAATTACCTTCGAGGGTCACCTTATCAGAATAAGGGGCGAGATTTACACCATCGAGAGGTTCGATTTTAATCTAATCATTGCAGGAGTCTCAGAATTCTATGCTTGATGACCTAGGATTTTGGTTTTCTAGGGATGGCTGAAAATTGTGTTCTGCTACAATTGGGACTTCCCAACCTAATTCAAGATTAGGCATGTTATTTTCCGTCTGGGTTGGGAATCCACAACAACCTTGTGCCTCAAACCTGGGATTTGGGAAGTCAGATTGGTCCTCAACACTATTCCAAGATGTTTCCTGAGCTGTTTGGGGCATGTACAGGTATTTTTGATCAATAACTTGTTTCAATAATCTCATCATTTCTTCTCGTTTTTCAAGATCATCTTGGTGTTGTTCCTAAAGTACAGGATTTGTCATGCATTGGAGGTATTCAAGGTTATGTAATTTTTCTATCTCAATGTATCCTGTTATGAGAATGTCTCGGGTTGATCCTTTTGTAGCTTCTGTTAATAATACTTGGGCACAGTTTATGATGAAGGTTGTTATTGTTGGTACACTAACCTAAATGTCTTCTACTAGTTTTGAGGTTTTGTATTCAATTTCATAAAATTCAAGGGCATCCTCAATCATTCTATCTATCATGGATCTTTGTGATTTAGGTTTCTTGAATGGTATTCCTAAGTAATTAGGCTGCATATTTGGATTAGATGGTGGAGTCAAGATGTAGAATTAGAATTTAGATCTTAGACTGAAGTGATTAGTTCTGAATAGAGAATCCCACTGAAAATCTATGCTCTAAAGAGAAGGGATGAGGGGCTGGATGTTTGACCCAATCAAGGCACCCAAAAATGTTTGGATGACTATGGAGGTTCGGGGCGGATGATACCCCTGGATCAGAAAGTCGTCCACCTGAGAATTACCTGGGCAGCCAGAGAGGGAGAGTCCCGCAAAGACCCCTACACGGTAGAGTGCCCCCACGGGTTATAGGGTTTCCCCAACCCGACCTCTCTTGTCACTGAGATTCTAGGTAGACCAGAATGGGGACCTTGACCTCTTAAGTCTACCACTTTTATTTAAGATCAAGGATGCTTAGGATTCCACTTGAATTTTAGATGTTTTGAGTGCAAAAGTGACCTAATTTCAAGGTTGGTTGACCCAACAAGGGGGTCAACTTCACCTATTTGTCCTTTGAGAAGATTTAGGTCCTTTCTTTTAGGATTCAAGTGAAATTAAGAGCTTTCATTTTAGGGTTTCTCTTGAATAATTCTTTTCAATCAAGGTTTAGGCATACCTCTTTTTGGAAAAGTTGATTCTTGCTTAGAAAGATGTGTCTCTAAAACCCTAAATTGGAGTCCTTAATTTGGCTCTAATTTTGGTCCAATTTAGTTGCCAAAAATATGATATCTAAGGCTCAATCAAGAAGGTGGTAGACCTAGTTACCTTAATTGGATGCACAAATCAAGATTTATTGAAATCCAAATTAGGCAACTTTGGTGACTTAGCTAAATATGGAAACAGGTAGCCCTAATTGATTTTATCCTGTTTTTCCTTTTCAGAATGAGGGACTTAAGAGAAAGGACTAATCAGAGATTACCTGCCCCTGATGTGTTTGCGGTGTGGCTGTCTTCCTTTGAATCTTTTCCCCTGAAACAATCACAACAAAAGAGATATATCAAGTTAGTACCAAATCAGAAATTGTGATCAAGATTTCTAAAACGGCCGTTGCTCCCCGGCAACGGCGCCAAAATGTTTTATGAGAGGCGAGATCAATGTTAAAATCAATGCGTCATAGTATAGTTGAAATCGCTAAAAAACAAATGAATTTTATTACTCGAAATTGTAAATTTGAGGTCGAACACAGGGAGCAAATTGGGGTTTAAAAATCAAGAGCACAACTTTCAAATTGGATATAATATGCAATGAAAAATCAGAGTTATAATGCAAGAAATGTAAATAGAGTCACAAAATATCAATGTATATGAAGAGCATAAAAATGGACGTCTGATTTTGTAAACCAGACGTCTTAAATGTATAGATGCTACAGTGCTTCAATTGCTCTTCTTTGTCTTCTGTCTCTGGTCTTCTGTCTCTGATCTCCTTCTTCTTTCTTTTATTCTCTGTCCCTAACGGCTTTCTTCCTTCTTCTTCTTTCTTCTCTGATTTCTTCTTTCCTTCTCCTCTGCCTTCAGCTCCTCTTCAGCTTTCTCCTCTTCAGCCTTGCCTTCTCCTTCCTTGGCTTCTCTGGCTGCCGCCCTCTCCTCCTTCGGCTTCTTCTTCTCTTGCCTGCGAGAGAAAAACCTACCCCAACCCACCCCGCGATCTCTCTTCTTCTTTCTCTCTTAGGCTCGCTCTCCCAGAGCCTTTTCGGGTAATCGAGTCGGGTTTGCGCGCCCGGGACCAGGCCCACCGACGTTCATGGTGGGCGAGGAGTGCAGGCTAGTTGGGTATAAGGGTCAGGGCCAGGTCCGCAAGCAATGGTCACGGACGAGGCAGTGAGGACGAGTGGGACCTCACCCCATGGTCAGGAGGCGATAAGCCTATGTGACTTTTACAATTTATGTCGCTTCACACGCTTACTCACTTCCGAGGTGGAACTAAATGTCCCACCTTCCTTTTGTGAGTGTCCGCAGTAGATGGCGTCCAATTGTGGTTGCTACTGTGGCCTTCAATGCCAAGTGCTTGGCTAAAGCTGTGCGCGAGGAGATTTCGCAGACCCTAGGACTCATAGCCTGGGGTGAGATGACCTAGAACAAGCTTGCAAGCTAGCTGCTTGCTTGCTTCAATGGCGGCAGAGCTCCTGTACCTGCACTCATGAAAACGGCCTTGCAACCTCATCAGAAAGTTCAGGGAGCTTCGCCAAGACACGATGAATGTGTTGCGGGGGTCGACGTGGCATGTGGGTGGTTGTGGTGGTGGATCTAGGGCACCTTGTGGTTGTGTATGGGTGTGTTCGGGGGGTGTTTTGGATGTGTGGCGCGGTGAGTGAGGTGAGGGATTACATTCAATGAGGTGTGGCGATGCTCGTGGAGTGGTTGGTGAGGCGGATAGAGGTGCGGAGCGGTGGGGACGCCTCGTCGAAGTGTGGCCGAAGATGAAGGTGGTGGTGATTTGTGGCGTCGAGGGATAGTTTCAAGGAATAAAGAGGGGGAATAGGAAGAGGGAGAGAGAAATTGAACTAACTTAACCTAAGGACGAAGGGGGCACAGATGGCAACTGGCTAATGTTTGCCATCGCCAGAGACGAAGCTTTCCGTAGGTGAGGCGACAGCGACGACAGGGGCAGAGGCAGCGTCTGGCTGGTATGGCTGACGCGGAAGAACGAGAGGAAGGCAACCCAACCACTGGTATTGTGGTTGGGCGATGAGATAGAGAGGACGGAGCCGCCGAAGCTTATGGAGAAATTGTAGTTGGTGAGGAGAGAAGGTGGGGTGGACTGACCTAAATCCAAGCTGAGGTGCGGAATGATTTAAGGTTTCTTATATATGCCCTGGAGGTTGAGTTTGTGCTTGGAAGCCAAGCTTCCAAGCATGGTGATGTCACCAGAGATGGAAACTTAGAGTGACCCAAATCTCTCATACATTCACATGAGAGATTGGGTAGGAATTAAATCTCATCAAGGGGTTCACATTGGAGGAGATTTCTCAGAGAATCTCCCTTTCAATTTTGAAGGGGATTCTTTGAGAGATCAGAGAGTTCTTGCCTTTGAAACCTCATTGAAGTAGGATTCCCTCCGCTATAATGGCGAAGGGACCTAATTTCAAAGAACGATGAGAAAGTTAGGGGGTTTCTGTAGAGGTTTTCAAAAGTTAGGGGTAGAAATGTAATTGGGCTGGACCTATTTGCAAAGTTGGTCAAGGTGAATTCCCCTTAAGTCCAAATTTTGGTAAAAACCTAATTTGGACATAAGGAATCAAATGGTGAAGTTGTATTTTGGGTTTGACCACATTTGACTGAGAAATTTACATAAAAATCCAATTTAGGGTAAATATTTGACTGAGGCCCCAATGTAGGTCAAAATAGATTCCAAGGGCCAAATTGAACGTTCTAAACCCTAGAGGATATTTTTCCATGATTTTTAGAGGATTTAGGTGAATTTTATCCTGACCAAAACCTTGTTAAATTAAGTGGGTCTATTTTAGGGTTACAAGAAGTCATTTAATTCCCAGAATTCACATGGACCCTTTTCTGTTTGAACCAACCCACTTTTTATCTTGTTAAGACCATTTGACCTGTGTTTAGCCCATGAGAAAACCTGTTGTTGTACTGTAATGGTGAAATTACAGTTTTACTCCTTGTTTCTTGCTTTTCTCTCAGAATGGTTATTCATTAAGTTAGGACCTCCAGTTGGTTATGTAGGAGCTTTTATTCTCTTTTATGGGTCAAAATGAGCTAGTTAGGGCTCATGATGGTATTCCCATCATTGAGGAAAGAGTGAGGCTGATGTATTAGGTCTAAGGCTTAAGGATTATTCAGCCCCATTACCTATCCTTTGGTTTGCGGGACTGTTGTAGCGATCTATCGGGGATTTAAATCAAAGTATTGTCATCATAGTTGAAATCCGCAATAAATAGAACAACAAATAAAATTTATAAGTTCAGAATGTCAGAAATGAAGTCTGAGGTCATTCACTGGGAGTAAATATGGAATTCACGCACTAATCTCAATAGATAATATAAATGATCACAATTAATTACTTAAAAACTAATATGCAATGTATAACATGAGTATATGAGAAGACAAAAAGAACTCTAGACAAAATATTTGTGATTTGGATCACCAATTATTAGCCTAACACATATATAGCAATTACTCAAATAGAATCAAATGAACAAACAGTGAATCATACGTCTGATTGTGAAATTAGACAACTTAAAGTGTGTTGCTACAGTGCTTCTTCTTTGATTTTCTTTCGCTGTTCTTCTTTGATTTTATTTCGCTGTTCTTCTTCGACTTTCTTCTGTATGGCTCCTTCTTCCCTTAGATCTGTCTCTTTTCCTCTTCTTCTTTGATTTCTTCTGTATGTTCTTGCCTTAGCCTTCTTTAGATCTTCTCCTTCTTTATTTTCTTCTCTCTTTTCTCTTCTCTTTACACACAAGGCATAATTTCTCAAATGGCTAAGTGTTAACCGTTGTTCTCCATGGCAAAAACCCCCTTGACCCCATGCTCTCTCTCTTTCCTTCCCCTTTTCCCTTTCTCAATGACCGGTCAAATGCTCGGGTAATCAGGTATTCGAGGATCCGCATGCTTGGGACCAAGGTTGTATGCGTGGATTGCAACCGAGGCGTGAGAGAGCGTAGGAGGTTAGTGAGTGAGGGTGTGGGACCTCACCTCAGTGTTTGGAGGCGATAAGCCCCAAACAGTTTTGTGTATTATGCCGCAGCAGAGCTTTGCACGTTTACGATGAGGGACTAAGGTCCTAGACCGTTCTTCAACTACAATAGCAAGGAACTCCACCAAATTCAAGCACAAGGGCGGTCAACGCCCTAATTTGTTGGTCCACGTATGTTGCTAGAGCAATTTTGCGCCACCTGACGCTACGACCTGGAGCTGGAGGTGACGAACGAGCTTTGAAGCTCTCTTTGAAGCAGGTTTGGCAATGGCATGGAGGACCTAGACCTGCAAATCAAGAATAAGGCCTCTCGGTCGCGTTAAAGAGCTTTAGAAGAGTCATTAGATGGCGACGAGTATAATGCGAGTGGTGTAGAGGTGTTTCGTGGTCGGAAGACCTCTGACGAGGTCAGTGAGCATGTACGGCGAGGGTTGAGTTTGACAGAGGGTGTGAGAGAGCAATCCCCTTAATTTCTTGAGGGGTTTTGGTCGACGAGTCGAGGTGGAGGTGTAGGTAGTTACGGTGAGGCGGATGGAGAGGTGTAGTGGTGGAAATGCTTCGCTGGAGTGGTTGCCAGAGGTGGAGACGAAGGTGGTGGGTAATGTAGTCGAGGGGGAGAATTAATCTATGAGTCTAAGGGAACTAAACTACTCCTAAACTAATGGATGAAAGGGGAGAGATCTCCTTGCTGGGGGTACATCGGTGTCGGAGAAGAAGAACTCTTCGGCGGGGTAGAAGCAGTGACGACGAGGGGAATTGAGGTGCCTGCTGGTATGGCGTGACGTGGACGAGGGGGAGAAAGGCAAATCTGTCATTGGTATTGCGTACGAATGACGAGGTAAGTCATAGAAGATCGTTGGATGTCATGGAGTCTTTCGGTTGGAGAGGAGGGAGGAAGGCAGGGGATTTCCAGCCAAAAGCGAGAGTGGAAGGATCAGTGTGCATTGGGGATCCTTTTATAGGCTTTTAGAGGGAGGTTGAAGCTTGGAAACCAAGCTCTTGAACTTGGAAGGTTCACCATAGTTGGCAACCCAAATCTCTCATGCATTTGCATGAGAGATTGGAAAAGAGTTGAAGCTCAAGAATCGATCTGATTGGAAGAGGATTTCAAGAGGGATCTTTGATTCAAATTTGAGGAAGTTTCATTAATCAGTCAAGGAGAAATCCTTGATTGATTGTTGCTGGAACTTTAGGATTAGGAGTTCTGTGTGGCGGGGACCTTTTTGAAGAAGAAGAAGATAAATTTGGGGGGTTTTGTGTAAGAAATTTGAAAGTTGAGGGGCCATTTGAGATAAAGAAAATCAGACTTGGACCAAAATGCAAACTAGGTCGAAATAATCTCAGATTGGGCCCAAGTTTTGATAAAAAAATAATTTTGACCTAAAAAATCCAATGGTGAAGTTGGATTTTCTTTTTGACCTAGTTTGACTAGGTAATTTATGCAAAAACCCAAATTAAGGTAACAGTCTGTCTGTGGATCTATTTTGGGTCAGGACAGGTTCTGATAGTCAAATTGAAGATACTAAACCCTAGAGAATATTTTTCTATGAATTTTATTGGGTTTGGGTGAATTTTATCCTAACTAGAACCTCAGTATATTAAGCAGGTCTATTTTTAGGGTTTCAGATGTCATTTAATTCTCGAAACACGTGAAAACTCATTTCTGTCTGCATGGACCTTCTTGTTAAACAATTATGACCATTTAACCTTTGATTAACTCCTGAGAAACCCCATGATTGTTCTGCAATTAAGATGTGCTGTTAAAACTGCATTTTTATCTTTGTTTTACTGTATTTCTCTCAGAATGATTATGCAATGAATTATGGTCCTCTGGTAGTTATGTAGGAGCATTTATTCCTTGATTATGACTAATTATAGCTAGATATGGCTAATGATGATGTTATCATTAGGAACTTAGTAACTATGCACCCAAAATCACACACTTAGTCTGGTGCAGTGTGCTTAACAAAGAAAAATTTGGCCAAAGTGTTCTATTCTAAAAAGCCATCTCGAAGATCTAGCTTATGAGAGACTCAACAACACAAGTTCATTGGACGAGTTCTCGACGCAGAGAGGTGAGAAATTCCCCTCGAAGATGTGTAATAACATATCGTCTCTTCGATGCTTGTCTCCTAGGATATCTAAATATCCTACCAGGGGCATGTAAGCACTGTATTCTTGTTCAGGTGCCATGGGCAGGATTATCCCGAAATGTCGATTGCCAGGGCCTGAATTTAGCTACAGAACACCATGGGTGGCACTATCTTGAAGTGTGAAAAGACAAAGTTTTGGGGGTTGCCATGGGTGTTGCTATCTCGAAGCATCAAAAGCCAGGAACCCTTCTAGGATTGATGGTGGGGACAAGGAATCAGATACAGATCATGTTTAGGGTCAATTAAAGGCTGGATCTAGGGAAATATAAGAAGAAAAATAGTGAAAACTCTCCAAATGAAGATCCTTCTATCTCTCTCCTGCAAAAATGCACTAGAAAACTGAACCTAGACATGCTACCTTCTACGCACGGGTGCTTTAACTATTGGGTTCAACGAACCTTTGGGTAGTTTTTGCAGGCTTTAGAAACCTTCGTAGCAGACTCAGGATGAAGGTGGTCAAGTCTGGATCTTGATTGATACTTGAGTACCTCTAGGCCTACTATTAGCATTCTGACCTAATTTATAAAGAGTAATAAGAATTAGGCATCTGAACATCAATGCATGGTCCAGAACTCTAGTTCTTTCCATAAGAGTTTGCCAAGGGATTAGCAAAAGTTAGGCATGGGGGTATGATGATAACAACATCATGCACCATAACTAGCTTTAATTAGTCACAATCAAGAGACAAATGCTCCTACATAATCACCGGAGGGTCATAATTCACTGCATATCCTTTCTGAGAAGTGTGCATTAAAATAGGGTTAATTCTATAGTTTTAACAGCACATCATGATTGCGTAATAATCATGGAATTTTCTAGGGGTTAATCTAAGGTAAAATATTTATTAATGACTAACAAGAGGGTCCATGTAGACACAAATAGGTTTTTGTGCATTCCAAGGACTGATCCATAACTTAAAAACCTAATTTCAGACCCGCTTGAATTACTGAGGTTTTGGTCAATATAAATTTCATCTAAACCTTATAAAATTCATATAAAAATATTCCATGAGGTTTGTTACCTTTGATTTGACCTTTGGAACCTATTTTGACCTAGAATAGAGTCTAAGTCGGAAAGTTACCCTAATTTGGGTTTTTGCACAAATTTTCTAGTCAAACTTGGTCAAAACAAAAATTCAATTTCACCATCAGATTCTTTGGGTCAAAATTAGGTTTTTACCAAAATTTGAGCCCAATCAGAGATCATCTTTACCTAGTTTGCATTTTAGTCCAGTCAAACTCTTTCTTTCTCAATTAGCCCCTCAACTTTTGAATTATTTGCAAAATGGTCCTTAAGTTTCTCGTTATTCTTTACAAATGGGTCCCTACCTCCATTGGTGTGAACACACCAAGCTCTATTGAGATTTGAGCGATGATTTCTCGCTCGATTCTCAATCAAATAGTCCCAAAATTGAAAAGGAGATTCCTTGAGGAATTCCCTTCCACATGGACCCGGTCATGATTCCTAGCTCTTTCCCAATCTCCCATGCAAACTCAAGGAAGATGTGGGTATCCCTTGTGCGCAAATTGGCCGGAGCTTGAAAGCTCCTTTCCAAGCTTAGAAACACCCCCTGAGGCCTATAAAAGGACCTAGGATGCAATTCCGCTCTTCCTTAGCTAGGCTTGGCCTCAAAATCCTTCTTCCTTCCCTATCCATGACCATCTTCAACCAGCTCTGACAACTTCTTCTCCGTCTTTCTAAGGAAGGCCAACGACCAAATTGGCCCTTCCAACTTTTTCCTCATCATCTTGGCAACCACAGCGAGGGCTGCCTTCCCCTTTCCTTGCCGCCATCTTCCTCAATGGAGCAGCTTCTTCCATGACGTTGGCAATCACACCAACGCTCGCAACCTTCACCCCCTTCGTCCTATAGTAGGTCTATAATCTTCCTTTTCGTCTCCTTAATCTTCCTAAACCCTCTACCTCCTAATCGATCTCCAACTTGCCCATTCCACCACCGTATTCTCCACAATCGACCGAGCTTTGGTGAGGTCCCCACAACTCCACAAGCCATCGCTCACCTTGCCACAACTCCCAAAACATTCGTCGTGCCCTACTGACCAAAACTCTTCAAGAAAACGAGGGGATTAGGCCACCAAACACCCTACCGAACTCACCTACATCCTCTCACCTTCCTTGAGTCTGTTCGACCACCACACACACCTATTCATCACACGGATGCCACCACTGCACTCCACATTCACTGGTGATACTTTTGAACTTGTTTAATTGGGGCTTCAAGCCTGTATTGTGATTCACAGGTAGTCGCCACCCTCCTCCGTCACCTTCGTCATCTCCGACCATGACTGCCTGCCTTTGGCCGCATTCGCCTTCGAGTCCACCTCTAGGCCTCGCAAAACCCTTCCAGATACCCCTCCAGGCCCTCAATTGGTGACCTCGTCTGTGACTTCACCTGCAATTGGAAATATCTCCTTTAGCAACTGCTGCATAGCGAAGGGGAGGACAATAGTGCCACCTCATGGATTTAAAAGCAAACGAGAGCACATATAAGGTTTTTGTACTCAAGCTCTATCGCCCAAGCATAGGGGGTCAAGTCCCCATATACCCCTTCACCCGCTTATTCACCTACTTCACTCCTCGGTCACCACCCACGCCGATGACCCTAGACATTGTACATGACTCGGTTACCCATGTTTGGATCCGAATATGCCCTGGGTCTGTGTGGGAGAAGAGGAGGAGGATTTGTGAGAGAGCAGGGGAGGGTTTTGCTCTCTGAGACTTATGCCTTGTGTAACACTTATCGCTGAAGGAGTTGGCTCCCTTGTGCCTATGAAGAAGAGAGAAGCTAAAGAAGAAGAGAGGTTGTGCCCGTGAGAAGAAAAAGAGAAGCTGAAGAAGGAAGGCTTCTTGAAAGCCTTGTGCCTATGTTACATAAGCCGTCTAATGATAAATGCCTGTCGATTGATTTGATTTGGTTGATGGCACTGTTGCATTATTTAAGTACTATGGTTAAGGTTGAATTATGATTTGAATGAATTGGAATATTGAATGCATGCTTAATTAAGAGAATAAGTGGTGATTCAAATCACCATTGTTTTGATTCTCTTTTCTTATTGATCCATGATATTGTGAGCTTCATTGAATAGCAATTTGATGATACTTATTCATTGCATATTTTTTTATTACTTGTGCTCATTGATTTTGAGATGAAGATTAATGTATGAATTCCACATTTGCTCCTTGTGTTCAACCTCAGACTCTTCTTTATAATCTGAGTATAAATTTATTTATTTTCGAGCGATTGAGGCTTTGCTACAATGAATGCATATTTAAATCTCCTCTTTCACGCATTAAACAGAATCAAAACTTCCATATTAGTCCTTAAAAACTCTTTTAAACTTTTGAAATCAAATTAAACTTGTTCTCCTTCAAAATCAACATGTTGCCATGTTTAGGCTTTTAATTTTAGGAATAACTTAAGTGATTTGATCAGTAGAATCTCCCAAATGCTAGAGATCAATGTTTAGGGGTTCAAGCAATCCTATAGAAGCTAATTGAATCATGGTTAAGCCTAATCTCAGTGAATTTGAGATTCCTTGTTAAAACTACTCAAAATAAGGCTCAATTTGTGTATTTGCTCATTTGAAAATAAAACTTCGATCAGAAATCTCAAACTCATTGCAATACACCTAATTAAGCAAATTTGAACTCGAATCACTTGATTAAATTCATTTAAAACCAAATTGACTCCAAATCACGAGGTTTGGCATGAAAACCAAATATGAAAGAATTGAGCGAATCAGTTCAATTAAAATCAGATCGAGGAGTCTTTGTGAATTTATGGAGTGAATGGGAGACCCTCCAGATGAGTTTTAGGTGCAAATTCAGATCTGATAGCTAAAGCTTCAGATCTGAATTTGACCTGGATGGAGGGGTGAAATATGATTTAACTTGCAAGAGAATTGAGTGAAAGTGGTTGTGAGATGATTAGGGGGCTGTATGAATCGATGAAAACATGTGCGAATGCCTCTCTGATCTGAATTGATCAAAGAGGTGCAAATCGGGACTAAACTAGATCTACTCTAATCTAGAGCCAATCCAAACAATTTAGACACTATACTACGATCTACACTATCTAATTAAGCTAAGAAAGTAATAAATCTAACTTACGAAAGTAGTAAATCCTATACTAAATTGAAGAACGGGAGCTATGGATCTCCACCCAATGGATGGAGAGGAGGAACAAAGGGAGAAGACTCGATGGAGGGGAAAGCCTACTAGTGAAGCTCTGGGTTGCCTTCCGGTGTTACAAGATCCGTAGTGACGAGGAGAATCGAAGGAAGATGAAGTTACATCGCCAAAGCAATGGAACAGCGGCAGGTTTGAGGAGAGGAAACCAGAGTGAATAAAAGGATCATCTCAAGAGATATAGTAGGGAGCCGATAACGTGCGCGAGGGTCTGAGATCATGCTTAAGTAGCCTCTCAAGTGATTGTGGTGACCGCTAGGTGTGATTAGGTGGATTTAGGTTTAATGGTGGATGAGAGATCGAAAGGAGCGCGGGAAGTTTTATATCAAAGATGCATCGAAGGATCAAATCTGGGGTCTACTACGATCATTCGTGCAAAGGCGTGCGAAGGATGGATCGACATCCACCATCAGATTGGTGGATCAAAGGAACGATAGCCCAGATGGGCCATGTTCTTTATGGCTGAACAGTATTAGGCGACGCAGGTCTATTGGTGAATTTACACCAAGACCCTCAAAGAATGAACCAGTAGAACAATTGCGGGAAAGGCTCAGTAGTGATAACAATCAATGCAGAGCGGTCCTTGAAGTCTGTCAAAAAGGTCCTTATGGCTTTCAAAAGGGCCCCTAGATGTTTTTAACCTAAATAAATGTGAATGATATGAGGACCTATATGTAATCTAATGAATGTGGGGCCCTATTGATGTCCAAATGCCATGATATTTTTCTTGGAGCTTAATTGAACATGTAAGAACATGATTTCACCTTTAATTTGAACTTTTGAGCCCAAAAATGTGTTCAATTGGCAACTGGATCATTTTGCATTTAGTAATAGAATATCTCATTTAGTGACCTAATTCTGTATTTTTAACATGAATTGGATGTTTTAAGTCACTTTCCTTAATTCTCACACTTAACTCATTTCTTGTGTTAATTATGTAGTGTTTAACCTAGTTTCTTGCTTAACTTTGTCATTTTAGCTATGATAACCCACAACTCATCAATAGTATAGCGACAAAAATCAATGTGACATTTAAATTTATAATGCTCGAAAAGAAAACCGTGAGTTCCGAGGCCGATCGCAGGGAGTAATTGTAGCAAATCAATCACCAATCACAATAATCAGTAATAGTAATGCAAGTGAATCAAATAAAAAATGATATTAAAAAAAGAGCAAGAACGTAGTTCAAAAGTTATGAACAAAAATATAAAAATAAAGGACTAGAAATGGTGGTTGGAACCACCAATTAAGCCCTACAAGTAAGCACTAATCCCAATAGTACTCAACAGCCAAATAACTCAATAGTAACTCTCAATCACTTATCCAAGAATATCCATGTCAGACTAATTGTCAATAAACCCACAGTAATCTTCAACCAATGTCAGATGTCGGCGGCCAAGGTTAGATTCCTCAACCTTCAAAGCCTCAGCACCTTTCAGAAATTCACCTAAGTGTTAGGCGAATGCACGAATCTTGAGGAGTAACAGTGAAAAACCACACCTAACCTTCCTCAGAAACTCTTCTCTTTCCTTTTCCAGAACCAGGTATAGGGTATACAGGTAATCAGGTACTCGGGTCGAGAGGTCCAGGCCTACATACGTGGCTCTCAGGCGAGGATGTGTGGGCACGTGCGAATGAGGGGACCTCACCCCCGCACCTACACACCCTCGCCCGTGACCCATGCACGTTGGCTTGGACCCGAATCCAATTACCCAAACCCAATTATCATACACCCCTTGGTCCAGATTTGAGGAGAAAGAGAAAGAGGAGATTCTGAGGAGGGAGGGGGGAGGATTTGCACTGTAGCACCTCGGGGTGCATGCCAACACTTAGGCACTTCTGAGGTGATATGAGTGTGAAGGATAAGGCGTCGGTAGTGCCTTGTGGATGTCTGATTTGAGGCACTGTGGATTTATTGAGCATTGGTCTGACATGGATATTCTTGGATAAGTGATTGAGGGTTACTATTGAGTTATTTGGCTCTTGAGTACTATTGGGATTAGTGCATACTTGTAGGGCTTAATTGGTGGTTCCAACCACCATTTTCAATCCTTTATTTTTATATTTTTGTCCCTAACTTTTGAAGTAAATTCTTGCTCTTTACTGAATATCATTTTTTATCTAATTCACTTGCATTACTATTACTGATTACTATGATTAGTGATTGATTTGCTACAATTGCTCCCTACCAACGACCTTGGAACTCATGATTATTTTTTAAGCATTATAAATTTAAATGTCGCATTGATTTTTGTTGCTATACTATGATGCGATATTTTCCTAAATACGACAATTTTCGACGCAACATTTTGGTGAGGCAGTCGGGTATCCAGCATAATGTGTATTATGCTCCTTCAACAGCTCGTCAGTCCTCGATATTGGACTAAATCCCATACTTCTTCCCTGTAGCAGTCGTGGAGAAGCATTGCTGTAACGACCCGATTCCCGAGTCCCTACAAGACACGAGAACCGGACCGACTCGACTAACCCCAAGACCCAGTCGTCCAACGAGGAAGTAACCAAAAGACAGTAAAATAAACCACATTCAGCATGAATATAACTAACAGTAAGAAAGTACAGCAGTAAGGAAAGAAACTACTACAGTAGGCACCACCACAACAGTAAAACAACATTTATCATATAACAAAAACTGCAGGTAAAGAAAGTACAGCGGAAACAGAAACTACTCACTAGAACAGAAACAAAAAGGGGGTACAAAGCTGTGGTAACTCTACTGGACCCTACTCGGCCCAGCGTCCTCTGCAGCCGCCGACCCTGGCTGCTCAACACCTGGTCCTGAAAAAGGTAACGAGTGTAACACGTCAGCAAAACGCTGAGTAGAGTGGCAAACTAACTAAAGGCAACAGTAGAGTGTACAGTAGCTGTTATGTTCTATTACTTCCTTTATTTACATCTTTCAATTTTTCTCACTATTTCATTTACTTCTCAGATCCTTTACTTGATCTCGGATGTCCTCGTAGGACGATCTTGATTGCAGTCTTTTCCAAAAGTAGAAGTAGCACGTGGTGCTCTCCTGGCCGGGAGAGTCCCCCGTGGTGATCCTACCCTCAGTCAACCACCCCAAGGTCGCTGACAGACGTAACGGTGACTACGGCACGCGCGATAAACGCACAGGTAGCTAGCCCGCACTGGCACGCGGTCAGTCGTTTCCGTTAACGGGTGCGCCCAAAGCACAGCACGGAACCAGGGCAGAGCCCTCTCAGTAACAGGGGTCCAACCCCTCCACAGTAACCAAACCGGGGCCTTGCCCCTCCACAGTCCGCGCACCCTCGTCTGACTACCCTGGTTTGCCCTAGTGGGCCTAACAAGTCGGTGAAGGAGGCTAGCAGAACCCCGGGTCCCGTGGGGTAGCTAGTACTCTCCTAACACTACTAGCTCTCCTCGGTACTACGTACACGAGGGCCAACAAGTCGGTACAGAGCGGCCAAGCCTAACCCCGGGTCCCTGGGGCGGCTGGCCCCACTCTGCACTAAAACAGGTACAGGTACTTCCCTTGGTACTGCGTACCCAAGAGACAGTACAAACTACATCTCAGTTCCATTCCTTTTCTTTCCAGGAGTTCCACTCCTAATTCCCCGTAGGGTTCCAGCTCTTTATCTCAGAACATCATATGTTTCACTTTCCAGATTCACGTTCTCACATTCCATGATCTCAAACATGATTCTTTATGCATAACAGGCAGCTGTTAATTAAATTTACAGGCAGCTTTATATATATTCCTTTCCATTTTTCCAAGACTGCAGTAATATACATTCCACTGGTTTTTCCATCCTAGGATTCATGCCATATCCTAGGATCTATCATACAATCTAGTTTTCCGGCCCTAGGATTCATGCAACACCTAGGAGCTATCATTCCATATATTTCTCATTCCTAGGATTCATGCAATGCCCTAGGTTCTAGTTATGGTTCCATACTTTAACAGATTTTATTAATACTTAAAGCCACTCTACCAGGTACAACGGGAGTAATGGGGGCGTGATCGGGAATCCCGCGCGCCTCCGCGACTCTCAAGACTGCAACCGAACGAGGTCCTATCACAAGGATCAAACACAAGGAGAGTCTCAAAACAGTGTATAGCTACTGTAGGCGGGTAGAGGAATAAATTCTGAAACGAACGCAACTCGAATCGCGGAAAACGGAGCCCAAACGGGCCCTAAACGGGTCGAGAAAGACAATACTGTGCAAAATCAGACGTCTGGAACTCCTTCCAGACGTCTTAAACGGTGGATCAGAGAATTACCTGTTCGGCTTGGTTCCCCGGACGTCCAGAAGTCTGTGGGGACGTCTGCCTAGATCCAAGACGTCCGATGGTCACTCCGGACGTCTGGAGGTCACTCTCGCCGTCTGGTACAAATTCCAGACGTCTGATTCGCAAAGATGACGAATCAGAGAACCTGCGCACAGCCAACACTCCTCCCTCAGTACGGTCAGTCGACAAAAAGAAGAAGAAAGCGGAAACTCACCTTTCATACGTCTGTATGATCTCACAGACGTCGACCTTGCCGTCTGGATATCAATCCAGACGTCTGATTCTGGAAATTTTTCCAGAATCAGAACCTTGCTCGGCCTCCGCTCGCGACGCCGCCCGCGTCGCACCTCGCGCGTCCGCTGCTCCGCCCGCAGCAGGTCCCTCTCCGCGACGCTCTGCAGCCCCCCTGCGCCCTCCGCCGGCCGGCCAAGCCGCTCCCGGCGAGCTCGCCCTCACGGCAGAGCCCCGCCCTCGCACGCCGCAGCTCCTCCGCGCCTACTGCGGCTGCCGCTGCCGCTGCGCCCTCGCATCCGCCCGCTCTCGCGCACAGGCAGGAGAAGAATGGAGGAAGATGGTGGAGACGGGAGGGGAGGCGCGCCCCCCCCCTTTTAACGCCGCGCGGAGAGGAGAGAGAAGGCGGTCGCAGCCGCCTGCAGCCGCAGAGAAAGAGGGCTGAACGCAGGTCTGCGCGCACAGGCGCGCAGACGAATATCCCGTGCGAGCATAACTGCTCGCCAGACGTCTGTAAACTATCCCGGACGTCTGGTCAGACGTCTGGATGTGATCCCAGACGTCTTTACAGACGTCTGGGCCACCTCCCAGACGTCTTAAAATACGTCTGGGGCACGCACTCGTTACAATTGCTCAATTAGTATGTTGCTGCTGATGCTTCGCCCAATTAAGGGTTTGGAGATGACCCTGAAGTTGTTCCACATCGATTGGGAGTGGGGGCGAGACCAATGGTGGTTGGATGACAGTGGTCGAAGACGATGACGACTACGACGAAGAACCTACGACAAGAATACGATCCTAGAGCCAGAATTAAGCACACACGGAGGTTCGGCTCTACTCGCCAGACAAAAACCCTAAGGTGATTGGAGGTGCGAGTGGTCTAAGGTGTGCACCGAAGAAGCTTTGATGAGCTTCAGTCGGCGGTGATGGAGGAAGGTGATGGTGTTGGTGAATGGTGAAATTGAGGGGCTGGGAAGCTTCACAGTGGTGAGGAGATGTTGGTGGTGGTGGTTATGGGGTGTGTGATGGGCGAAAGTGTGCCGACGATGGAGATGGTCAGCGATGAAGTAGCTGATGTCGGAGAAGACAGAGGAGAGGGAGAGCGGGGCTGAGAGTTGTCCTAGACCTAATTGGGAGAGGGAGGGACAGGAGCCCTAAACTAATTGAGAGAGAGAAGGCGAGGGAGATGCTACCGAAGGTATGCCGGAGTGGAGGAAGATGATGAAGCAGCCAGAGCGAAAGAAGGGGCTAGAGAGGATAAAGCTTCATGGGAAGCTTTACAGATGCTTGAGGAAGAAGATCCCTCTGCCTATTGTACGTCACAGAGGGTGACGATGAGGTTTCGATGAGCTTTGGTGTGTAAATCCCTACGGGAGGGGGGTAAGATATGCGTGATGTAATATAAAATGCGGAATTATGTAAACAATCTCACAAATAGCACAATTACACAAGTATTTTTAGGTGGAAACCCAAATCGAGTGAAAACCACCACTTAACCCTTTTGAGTTAGGATTGCCCGATCGATAAAGTCGATCAAATCCACTAACGTACTACTTCAATGAGGGTAATGCAACCTCAATACAACCACACTACTTGAACCCGAGGGTAGCGTTCCTCAACCCCCTTCTCTTCATGAGAAGGATTTTGTCTTACGAAGGAGACGGGAATTCGTAATGACACAATTACAAAGATACATTACAACTCAACCTATAGAGCCACAAAGTGAATGATTGAATCTAGTTACTATAGGTAAGGGAACTTCCTTTTGGTGGGAGTGCATTGGCGTGACGACATGGGTGCATGAACCACACGGGGGCACCTCGTTGCTCACATAATCGTGGAGGGAGAGTGGGTGCGCAACTGGATTCAAGCTTTCTAGATGTGGAACAAAAGCTTGGAGAGCTAGAGCTTCTTCTAGATGATCTTCTACTTCTTTTTGATAGAAGAGATATGAAAATGGTATTCAAGGAGTGTTTTTACAAGGCAAGAGTCCTCTATTTATAGAAGGCCTAGGAAAACTTTGGATGCCCTTAGAAAGCTTCCATAGCCATTGGGATTGAACCCAAGGCAAAACAGGCCATAATCAGAATCAATTATGATTTTGACAGGATCATCAGACGTTTGGTCTAGGTATCAGATGTCTGGAAAACTTGTTTAAGATGTCTGGAAACTAAGTCAGATGTATGATTCTAGGCGGGTTTCCTTCTTGACTTGGTTCAGACCTAAATAGGGTTCTAGTGTATAGCCATCAGATGACATATAGGACGTCTGGCACTAGGTCTGGACGTCTGGAAACCTATTGTACTGCCGAAATGGATTCCCAAGATAGGTTAATGGCTAGAAAACCTCACAAAGGTGATTTTGGGTTAGTTGAGGTAAGACGGTCACATATCAGATGTCTGGGGTCCTCTACAGATGTCTGACATAAGCCTAACAGTCATAATCCTCAACGTTTACTTTGGTAGCCAACTTTGCACTAATTGGACGTCTGGCACAACCATCAGACATCTTCTAAGACATCTAGACTAAGGTCTGGATGTTTGATTTCATCAGACAAAACCTACTAAATCCATCCTAAGTTATTGGACATCTAAGGCAACAGTCAGACATCTTAAAAGTCACTATCAGATGTTTGATTTCCAGATTAGAAATCTGATTAGGCTGATAGAACCCTATTTTGGTTTTCTAAGTTCTCTACAGAAAACCTAAGTATCCTAAGGTTGTGTAAGTGTTCCTAGGACTAATTTGAGGGTACTTGAGGCTCTTTAACATATATCTAGACAAAGAATAAAGAGCAAAAGAATTACAAAAGAATACATGAAAAGAGAATCTATCATATTCTTCTCTTCACGCTTTCGCTCCTCACGAAGCTCCTTCTCCATCAAGCTCCTCCAATCTGCCATGGATGCGAGCTCGAACTTCATCTAAACACGTTTCCATTTGCAATTTGACCTGAAAACTAAGATTCAATAGCAAATGTTAAAAGACACGTGTTTTGTTATCATCAAAATAAATGATCGTGGTGTACTAACACCAACAATCTCCCCCGTTTTGATGATAACAAAATCATAAAAGATAATCCATAATATTCTCCTCCTTTTCGACATTATCAAAAAGGTTTTTATCAATTTTAATTCTCCTAAGCTCCCCGTTAAAACATGTTCTTCTAGTTTTTGGGTCAAATTTCTTTTAATCAAGAATAATGTTCTACACCTTTTTGTAATAACAAGATAGCTATATATTTTTCTCCCCTTTTCTAAAAGAAATATATCTAACTTAACACCTCCCCCTTAATGATTGACAAATAGCTCATTAATTTTAACTCCCCCTATCTATATGCTAATGATAAAAAGATAGGGTTAAGGGTTACCTCACCTACCATGGCCAGTAGAATGGCCCAAATGGCGGTGAATGCCAAACCGAATGGGGTTCCCATCCATAGCTTGGGGGTCCGGGCATCGGCGCTTGTCTCCAATCTGGCAGTCGACGTACGACAGGTCAGTTGGTTGTTTGTCGTCTCGTCGGTCTCCACGTCCTCCTCCTTGGTCTACTCCTTGGTCCTTCCAACTCGAGTTGACCATTTTTGAGCTTGTAGGCCCAGTCCTTTGTGTTATAATCTTTATGACCAACAAAACAAGATTCTAATTCTTTCCTTAGTATCCATATTAATTTGGATCCGGTTCTATTAGCGGGTCTCCTTAATGGAGATCCTTTCTCAACCTTAGGATTAGATAAATTTTCTACTTTATTGATCAAATTATTTGATTTCACTTTAAGACATGCAAGTTCATCTTTAATAGCATGAATCTTGGTTTTTAAGCTAGAAATTTCTAATTTTAAATTAGTGTTTTCCTCAATCAATTTGCTATTTTCTATGATTAGGTTGTGATTTTCTGATGACAAATCATCATCTTTAGGACTAGAACTACTTTCTAGGTCCTTAAGTTTTATTTCTAACCCACCATTTTCAGATTTAAGGAAACTAAGATTCTTTTTCATGTTTTTGTTTTCTACCTTTAATGATTTACTAATTTCATAGAGTTCATCAAAGGCATCTTGGAGTTCAGAATTTACCTCATTGTCGCTATTGTCGCTGTCGCTTTCTGCGATTGCCATGAAACCTATGTAAGTGGTTTCCTTCTTCTAGGGATTTTCTTCTTCTTCCTCCAAGCTCGAGTCATCCCAAGTTTCTTGGAATGTCTTCTTCTTGTGTTTCTTCTCCTCTTTCTTCTTCTTCTTCTTGAGAAGAGGGCATTTTGGTCGTAGATGACCCTTTTCGTTACAATGGTAGCATCGTCTTGGGCTACTTTGCTCCTTCTTTTCTTTCTTTTCTCTCTTGGAATCCCTGCAAAACTTGGAAAACTTTTTAAGTAAAACTTTAAAATCTTCGTCATCAGAACTTACCTCGCTATCTGATGTGGCTTTGAATGCGAGGGTCTTCTTTGTTTTTGGCTCTGGTGTATCCTTCTTTTTCTGCTTTAGCTTTGTCTCGTAGGTCATCAGATTGCCTAGGAGATCCTCCATGTTGAGCTCCTCCACCTCGTTCGCCTCCTCGATGGCGGTGACCTTCTGTTCTTACTCCAGTTCGAGGGAACGAAGAAGCTTCCCTTGAAGCTCCCCCTTTATGAAGGTCTTTCCTAATGCCTTAAGATTATTTACTATGAGAGTGAACCTAGTGTTCATCTCACTTAAAGACTCATTAGATTTCATAGAAAAAGACTCAAATTCTTGTGAAAGAAAGTTGAGTTTAGAAGTCTTTACCTTAGAGGTACCCTCGTGAGTTACCTTGAGTGTGTGCCAGATCTCGTACGTGGTGGCGCATTGCGAGATTCTGTTGAACTCCTTCGGGTTGAGCGTGCAATACAATGCATTCATTGTCTTTGCATTGAGGGAGAGTTCACGGATTTTTTGTTGCGAGTAGGCTCCCGTAGGTTTCTCCGGGATGTCAAATAGTGTCTCGCATCTGGCCCAAATCGTGAAGTCATTGGCTTGAAGCCATGTCTTCATCCGCAACTTCCAGTAAGGGTAGTTGCTCCTATCGAAGAAAGGCAGACGGGTCATGGACTGCCCCTCAAAAATCCTGATCGTGGAACTGCTCCCCTCCATTGGATCTTCTGCAGATATAACTCCTAGAAAACGGAAACCTACTCTGATACCAATTGTAAATCTCTACGGGAGGGGGGTAAGATATGCGTGACGTAATATAAAATGAGGAATTATGTAAACAATCTCACAAATAGCACAATCACACAATTACACAAGTATTTTTAGGTGGAAACCCAAACCGGGTAAAAACCACCACCTAACCCTTTTGAGTTAGGATTTCCCGATCGACAAAGTTGATCAAATCCACTAACGTGCTACTTTAACGAGGGTAGTATAACCTCAATACAACCATGCTACTTGAACTCGAGGGTAGTGTTCCTCAACCCCCTTCTCTTCACGAGAAGGATTTTGTCTCATGAAGGAGATGGGAATTCACAATGCGAATACCCAACACAATTACAAAGATAAATTACAACTCAACCTATAGAGCCACCAAGTGAATGATTGAATCTAGCTACTATAGGTAAGGGAACTTCCCTTTGGTGGGAGTGCATCGGCGTGACGACGCAGGTGCGTGAACCATGCGGGGGCACCTCGTTGCTCACGTAATCGTAGAGGGAGAGCGGGTGCGCAACTAGATTCAAGCTTTCTAGATGTGGAACAAAAGCTTGGAGAGCTAGAGCTTCTTCTAGATGATCTTCTACTTCTTTTTGATAGAAGAGATATGAAAATGGTATTCAAGGTGTGTTTTTACAAGGCAAGGGTCCTCTTCTATTTATAGAGGGCCTAGGAAGGCTTTGGAAGCCCTTAGAAAGCTTCCATAGCCGTTGGGGTTGAACCAAGGCAAAATAGGCCATAATCAGAATCAATTATGATTCTAACAGGGTCATCAGACATCTGGTCTAGGTATCAGACATCTGGAAAACTTGTTTAAGACATCTCGGAACTAAGTCAGATGTATGATTCTAGGTGAGTTTCCTTCTTGACTTGGTTCAGACCTAAACAAGGTTTTAGTGTATAACCAAGAGACAACGTACAGGACATCTGGCACTAGGTCTGGACGTCTGGAAACCTAATGTATTGTGGGAATGGATTCCCAAGATAGGTTAATGGCTAGAAAATCTCACAAAGGTGATTTTGGGTCAGTCGAGGCAAAACAGTCACATATCAGATGTCTGGGGTCCTCTACGAATGTCTAATATAAGCCTAACGGTCATAATCCTCAACGTTTAATTTGGTAGTGAGCGTTCCACTAATTGGACGTCTGACACAGCCATCAGAAGTCTTCTAAGATGTCTGGACTAAGGTCTGGATGTTTAATTTCATCAGACAGAACCTACTAAGTCCAGCCTAAGGTATTAGATGTCTGAGTCAACAGTCAGACGTCTTTAAAGTCACTATCAGACGTCTGATTTCCAGATTAGATGTCTGATTAGGCTGATAGAACCCTATTTTGGTTTTCTATGTTCTTTACAGAAAACCTAAGTATGCTAGGGTTGTGCAAGTATTCCTAGGACTACTTTGAGGCTTTTTAGCATATATCTAGATACAAAGAATAAAGAGAAAAAAAATTACAAAAGAATACATGAAAAGAGAATCTATCCTATTCTTCTATTCATGCTTTCGCTTCTCTCGAAGCTCCTTCTTCTCCATCAAGCTCCTTCAATCCGCCATGGATGCGAGCTCCATTTGTAATTTGACCTGAAAACTAAGACTCAAAAGCAAATGTTAAAAGACATGTCTTTTGTTATCATCAAAATAAATGATCGTGGTGCACTAGCACCAACACAGTGGTGGTCCTCTCTGCCTGTGAAGAGGAAGAATTTTAGGGGAATTCCAGCGAAGACTACATGAGAAAGCACTTGGGAATGTGCTGTGATTTAAACAGGACCAACATCAAGGGAGATTAAGCTAATTCAGACACATTTGGCAAGTGACCTGACTGACTTTTGAACTTGGGTTTCCCAAGCTCGTTGACAGGGAAATTGGAGGCAATTGAACTCATGACAAGGCTTGAATGATCAGCCGTGACCTGAGGAAGAATTTTGCTAAGTTTGGCAATTTTAAATTGAGGTTTCTTCAATTGATTCGCCGATTAAATGTTGACGATGAGGATTTGAAGATCCTATTCAGATGATCTTGGCGATAGGGACCGTTTTTCAAAGACGACAAGAAAATTAGCGGGCTATTTGTGAGAAACTTGAAACCTAGGGGCTTGTGTAAGAAATAGGTTTCTAAGGGCTAAAATGGAAACTAGGTCAACTTGTACTCTAATTGAGACCAAATTTTGGTGTTAACTTAATTTAGGCCTAAGGAATCTAATGGTGAACTTAGATTTCAATTTTGACAACATTTGACTGGGTAAATTGCACTGTAGCCCAAATAAAGGCAAATTCTCATCTAAAACACTATTCTAGGTTAAAATGGGTTAAGATGGTTAAACTAAAGGTGCCAAACCTCTTAGAATATTTTTATATGAATTTTAGATGGTTTAGATTGATTTTATCTTGACCAAAACCCTTCCAATTTAAGTGGGGTTGATAATTAGGGTTTTCAGTCCTATTTTCATCCTCGAAATGCGTGAAATCCTGATTCTATCAATGTGAGCCCACTTCTTGGTCTTTTGTGTTCATTCCCCATGGTTAATTTGCATTTGTGGTGTGTTGTTAAAATAATAGAATTAACCCTATTTTCTATCTTCTTCTCAAATCAAATTAGAGTTGAATTATGGTCTTCAAGCGATCATTTAGGAGCATTTATATCTTAATTCCAACTAACTCAAGTTTGTTATGACAAACGATGGCGTTACCATCAAGTAGTTTTTCCTGCAGGAGCTGCAGATTTTCCAACTTTAGTAGTATAGTTTAGTATAGTGGTAATTAGACTTAGGAGTATATACTTAGGATATATTTGTTAAGCATAAGTTGTGAGAGCCTATTCTCACACATTGGTTGTAATAATGTTGACTCTCCCTGGACTCAATGGCTATTCTCTCTCTACTCATCTCTCATCAACTCGATTTTCTATATCGATTTCTTTTTAAATTTGATTTTTGCTTGTTGCATTAGAAAATCCAAAAAAAAATTATAAAATCAAAAATACCAAAAAGATTTCATTTCTTATCTACCAGCAGCATATTCTTAGGCATCCATACTGAGGTTGCATAATTATCTGCTAGATTTCATCTCAGTCAAATTGCATCAATTGAAGAATTACTGGAGTTAGGTACGCATTCTTATCCTTCCTTAGCTGCTGCCATCTCTTGAATTTGACTTAAGCTAAAAAGACCGTCATTTGCTTGAAAGGGATTAAAAAGAGAGACCAATCGCCTGGAATTTAATTCTAAATACTCAAATCTAATTCAAAAGGAGACATAATAACCTATTTGAAACCCTGATTGAATTTTCATCATTATCTGTTGCTCGATTATCGTGTACACACTACATGATCACTTAAGTACACAAAACACACGGGTTTCTATTTAATCTCCTTGAGCAACCACAAGGTCTAGATTTGTACGCTGGTCTTATCCAAATACTGAGTGGATTTAGAGGATTGAACCCTGCTAGGTCTTGCTTAGGACGTGTACAATTATGCTGAAACATTTGTTTGTGTACTATATATTCTGCGTAGCAGACCCTAGGCAAAATTTGAGTTTTCTCGTTTGTTTGATATTAATTGTTCTTAAGATTGTTAAGATTGATTAGGATTTCTGATTTTTGTTTGAGATTGAATGAGATTGCCTTTCTATGAGTTGTGACTGATTCAAAAATTATTTTTTAAAAATCAACCCATGGATGATAGGAGATCCCAGAACGCAACACCTGTAATTCCCTTAGGTGCTGATGCCCAAGCATCTACTTCCACTTCTATACCTTCCACATCCAATCCTATGCCTCCTGAACCTCAAACTCTCATTCACAATCTCGTTTATCCAGTGGATGATCATGATTCTGCACAGTTTGAGGATTTCGAAAAGCTTCCTCCTCATCTTTTTGCATATCCTCCACCACTACCACTTCCACTTTAGAGGTTCCAACCTCCTCGCTACCCAAACTTTCCTAACCAACCACAACCTGAGAGAGGTTCACAACCTAACCTACAACACCTGTATAACACACAATTACAAATGAATACTCTTATACAACAGGTGCAACAGTTTACGCAAGCAATTAATATCTTAGCAAACCCTCGTCCCCAAGCTCGTAGACCTCAACTATGGGATTACTATAATCCCACGGTTGCACTATCTATGTTTGCGATACGCTATCCCGCTGGGGGTCATGCTGTTGAACTAAAGCTGAACATCATTGCTTTAATCTCTCACTTCCATGGGCTTTCTTCTAAGGACCCTTTTCAGCATTTAGAAGAGCTAAAAAATCTTGCCCAACCTTGGGTCTGCAAGGCCATGATCATCACACATTGCTGAAGAAAATGTTCTCCTTTTCACTTAAGGACAAAGCTGCCTTTTGGTTTAGAACTCTTTCACGGACTACATTGATGTAAACATGTTTACATTGCATAAGATGTCTATTTATGCATGTTCTTAAGCATAGAATTGCATTGCATACTATAAATATTACATAACATGCATCTTCTTGCATTTAGATTAGTTTGAATGAAATGGAGGTTAATTATCTCCTTTTATGTTCATGGATAAGGCAAACTTTTTATCGGGGTCTCGGATAGAAGATCCAATCGTACAGATGTGATCAGGGTGACGATTGAAATTCAACGACTCCAAGATCGCCCTAATCAGACATCTGTAGCATCAGATAGAGATCGAGGAACCCTAGAAGATCAAGGGCCAAGATGGTGTGAATCCACATTTCAAATGACAAATCCGACTGCACGGATGGATTCGGATTGACGATTGTAGCCAAACGACACGAAAATCGACTCAATCCGACACCCGTGGCACCATCTACATCATCCAGAAGATGGACAGCTAAGATGGTGCCAAGATGGTGGCCGTCTTGGTGCCATCTCGGTCGCCCAACCAGCCGCCCTCAATCATTGAAGATTCTAGTGCCCACGCATCTCCGCCGTTGGATCAAGATCCAACGGCTAAGAGAGGAGCTCAGTCGGTGCTTGAAGATCCTGAAGAATCGCTGGAAGGAGCTATCTCAACCGTTGGATCCCAATCCAACGGTCCTGATTGCATGCTTAGAAGATCGACCGCCTGCCCATCCACGTGCGCAGCGCATTGGATAAGGCACTCGGTCGCCTTAAGGCATGGGTTCGAGTCCTCATGATGCTGCGGTTGGGCATGGGCGAGCGGGCGCATCCAACCGTGCGATGAGGATCAAGCGGTCGTGAGCATGTGCCATCAGACGCGGGCGCTGCGCGCAGAGGAGGCGCTGCGAGCTGAACGTGGATCACGCGTTACGCGTGGGAGGCGAGTGGCTGCGCGGGTGGCGCCCCACTACGCCCACGATGGGGCTTTAGCGACGGTGTTATCCGTCACTAAAGACCCCTGATTTAATGTTTTTCAAATTAAAATGACAAAATTGCCCTCATTCCTTGTAACTATAAAGGGAGACCCCCTCCACACGAAATTCTCATTCCTTCCTTCTCTTCTCTCCCTCTCCAAAGCTCAAGAGAAGCTTGTCCCTCACCCGGGATGCTTCTCGCGAGATAAAGTCAAATTTTTGTCCCCCTTTCGGAAGCGGATCCCGGTCGACGATGACGTGCTGCCCTGTTCCCGTTCTTCCTGCTTCATCCTCCTTCGTCCTGCTCCGTTCCCCATCTTCCAGGCGTCGTCCCATCTGGCTCGTCCTCCAAGCGATCGTCGAGGAGGATATCTCTCTCCCCATTCTTTCTACTGCTTTCTAGAGTAGATTTACTGCTTTCTAGTGTAATCATTTTTCCGCTTTCTAGTCGTAATGTTTAGTGTAATGAACAATCTTTTTGATGATGAATTCCATGTTCATTCTACATATCTTTTGGTTTTTGTTTGTAATATTCTCTCTCTCTCTTTTCTATTTATTGTAAATAGTTAGATAGTTTTTAATCAATTAATATACTTCGTGACAAATAAATCAAACGAGCATTTTTAAATCAAACGTCCGCCTCCCTAAGTTTGACCCGGGATTTCTATTCCGGTATAAATTTTATTTATTGAACACGAGTTCTTCGTTTTCATACTACGACGACAGGTTTTCAAAATCGAATACGTTAGCGTAGCAACTCGTAGCGTTCAGCATTTTGGCACCGTTGCTGGGGAGGCAATGCTCTTTGAATTTTTTCACGTTTTATAACTTACAAAGCATTTACCTCACTTCTCTCATTTCTTATTGTGATTGTAGGTACTCTTTTGATATGAGCAAAAGCGATAGATTGGAGCAAAGTGCTGTTGAAGGTTTTGTAAGTTATCCCCTACTTCCCACCCATTAGTTTTCATTTCACCACATAATGACACAAACATCAATCAACCTAGGTGTTCTTATAAACTCTAAGGTTAGTTTTGTTTGCTTGTTTGACACCCACACCCGCCCCAACCTCCACATTTAAAAAGAAAAATTTAAAAAAAATCTCACAGAAGTACTCAACCGGTAAACCAACCTTTGGAGTCGGTACACACATCCAAACACATAATTGAGTAGAAATCAGATTAGGTAATTACTTGTGTACCTAATGAAGTGGTGCAACAGGCCAATTGTTTGAGTTGATTGGGCCTCACCACTTCAATTAAAATCAATTCATCAAGTAGTTGCCACATAGGTACAACTCTTAGGGATTTACCAGGCACTCCACATTCTTTTAAGTTTTAAAAGGAAAACATCTTCACCTGTGCTTTCAAAACTTGGTGTGCCAACAAAACTTGTTTGAAAATACCTAAAAGTGAATCCTAAAAGCTACTAAGCAAGATTTGAACCCTAAAATTCACCGCATCAAAAGTAATCTTGCTTGAAAACCACTGGTTGTGCACGCACACACACATCAATCAATCATTAAGGGCACAACCCAGATAAAGGGCCCATCACATTCCAAAGCACATTCAAACCTAGTCCTAAATAAAATAGCGTAGACGTTGGCCTTAAGGATTCGACTTGCTCTTCAGAGACCAGAATGAGATTATTTTCGATTAGTCTGTTTCTATTGTTCAATCTAATGTCTAGCTAGGGGAGCAGAATCAAATGATCGCGGCTGGAGGGTACACTAGGAACCAGAGGCACAAGCCAAAGAAATAACCTTCTCCCCAGTCCCTCCTTCTAACTGGTTGGATTGAACAGACAGAAGTAGATCAAATTGTTCCTTTATCTCAAGATGGGTTGTAGGAGTCTGTAGGTCTTTAGGCTAGCCCACTTAAGGACAGGTTTGATTGCTTGTATTGCAGGGTGCCTTTCTTCCTTCCGTTTATCATGAATCCTTCCACATATTATATGCATTCCCGCTCTTTCCCTCCTATTTTGAATTATCCTCAACATGACGATTATCCCGACTCGTACTATAATCAACCATCAGTTAGTTGGGATAACTCAGATTGGGGATACAATTCCGGACCCCCGTGTTTAGGGTCTAACCATGAACACTATGATTGTGATTTCTACCCTTCTCAGAGCCACATCGATTATAAATCGTCATCCTTTCATGGACAACCTAATTCGATCTACAATCAGGAAGGAGACATTGATCCTTATCCATCCTCTGATTACATTACCTTTAGGTCATTACCACCTTTTGAACAATCCGAAATGACCTATTATCAGGAAGGGTATAACGAATCTCAATTTGTTAATTCCCCTGCATTGATCCCAAACCCGCCTAACCCTGAACCAACTCATTTGATTCAGGGTAACCAGGTTCAAGATAAAGTTCTGGCTAACTTGAGGAATATCATACAAACTTTAGAAGTTCAGTCAACACCTTCCATTTAAAGATTGGAGCCCCTGATTGAAATGATTGATGATTTGAACAAGTATTGTTGGATTGGCTCTAGGATGTTAAGGATAAGAACCCAGGTGAGTTTCTACTTGGGAAGTTAGCGAAATTGAGGATGAGATTTGTGGTTGCTTTAGTTCATTCGTGGGATGATTCCCAAGATGAACTCCCTTCAGGAGAGCCAATGTTAGAACCCACTCAGGCACCTGTTGGGGGGACACGTGTTACGAGGCTGACTAGATTGAATTAGAGCAACCAATTAAGGATGATCGGATTTCTTCACCTGAGATCCCTGAGCCAGGGTACAAAGAAATGTATGTCTCCATGGATCAGAAAGTGACAGATGATTTTGGGACATACATTAATATGGATCTTGATTTCTTTGATTCTGATGGTGAAGATTCAATTTGCGAAGTCTCACGTGAGTTTACAGAATATGATTTCTGTGAGACGATTGGGCCTGAGGAATCTAAAAGATCATTTGATAGCCCAATAATTGAGGAAACTGATCTTATTGGGGCTCACATTACGGATCCAGAATCGCATTTTCTGGAGGATTCAATCCAATGCCCTGATTGTCAGTTACACCCATTGAGCTTAACGATGATTTTGCTTTTGAGATAACTAGACCCAAGTCAATTCTGATTCAGCCACATCATTTAGACTTGGAAATTTCAGATGGGGTGATTAATATGCAAGAGGTCTCGGAATTTAACATTCTGATTAAGGAGGATAGGAGCTGGGAAATCTTGATGCAGGAAGCAAATTTCGGAGGAAATAGAAGACTGAGTCGAAGGGTTTCATTTTATCAGAAATCATCAAACCAAGACCCTTACGACATTTGTTCTGAGGATGTTCAACCTAAGCAGATATTCATTGATTATCCTTTTGGGCTTGAATTCTCTGTAACCCGACTTTTTGGTCTTGGGTTGCATCCTCATAAATCGCAAGCTCAACCCCACTTGCATACTGATTTTAGGTTTTGGGTAATTTTTATCCAAAACCTTAGATATTCTCGATTATGGGGTATGGGTCTACACTACAATCTGGTCCACATCTGTGGACATCTACTGGTAGGTCCAAGATTTCATCTTTTTATTCTGATTCTGAACTGCACTTGTGAATTCTTTATTTCTCTTCTTTATATAATGTGCCTAGCTGATGACACTAAATTCAGCACGTATACAGTTCTCTTTAGTTTTTATCTCGGAGCGGACCTAACATTCACGCAATTCAGGTGTTTTCTACTCTATTCCACTCTATTTTATGTCTTTTTAATACAATGAGGACATTGCATTAGATAGGCATGGGGGGGTGGATATTCATCTCTAAATTAATTCGTCAGCTCTGTAGATTTGTTTTATTTTTTCTTTTATTTATATTAAAAAAAAATAGAATTAGGAAAGAGAACTTGGGTTTAAGAAAATTTTCAATCTTAGGAAATATTACATTATGATCTGAACACAAAGACCCTTCAGGTCTTTAGATTTAATCAGCCTGTGTATCCACTAAAATGTGGATTTGTTTTTCGAGTCCTCGCCAACCTGAATTCTATTTTAGTTGGAGTAAATAAGTTTGGGTGATAAGTGATTGCATCACAAAAATACACCTGCAATTGTGATGTCTTGTGCTATTTCCTATCATTACCTGTGCATATTAGGTATCCATAGTTGCATTTGTAAAAATACACGCATCCATGCATTTAATTGAGAGGGGAGGAGAGTAAATAAAATGGCCTTGCAATTAACAAATTCCTCAAGTACTACCTTGCAAAATTTCATCTTTATTTTTTATTTTCTATTTGACTTTGAATTCTTCCCGCGACTGCAAGGCATGGCCTCTTCTTCCTCTTCGCGCCATGCTTTGCAGCAAGCTTGCCCTACCAAGCCTTGCTAGCCATGCACAGCCAGGGCATGGCTGTGCATGCCTTCTTCCTCTATAAAAAAGGCACGGCTTCTTGCAAGAGGGCTGGTCCACGAGAAAAACACACAGCAGCTTCCTCCTTCCAGGCCGCCTCCTCCCCTCTTCCCTCCATACGCAGCCTCGCCTCCTCTGAGGAGCCGCTCTGCGGGCAGGAGTACCTCACTGTGGTGCACAACCACCACCGTGAGTCCCACCATCACCGAGCTCATCAAAGAGCCGGTGGGCGTGGTTGTTCTCTTCCTTGATTTCTTCTTTTCAAGCATTTCTGCCATTGCCACAGGAGCTTCAAGCTTTGAAGCTCAAAGCTCCGCAGTAGCAGTAGCGTAGGCCACCGCGCGTGCCTGCAGGCTGCCCTCGCCTCCCTCTCCGTGCACCCTATCACGCTCCTTCGCCCGCAACCCAGCCGGTGCAGCCTCTTCCGCACGCACACCAAGCCGCTCCACGCCTCCCGCACTCACAGCATCGGATACGCCCGGTTGTGCGGCTCGTCCATGCACTGTAGCCACTGTTCACGCATTTCAGCGGAACACTGTGGCTACAGTGCGATGACCGGTACGTTTCTCACTTAACTGGTCACCCGGCGTGTCGCAACAGGCCCCAGCCCGTGCCCGTGTCCCGCCCCGCGCCTGCTCCAGTGCCCGCCCGCACGTTTGCATGCACCCGCGTCTACCAACCCCCGCTCGCTTCAGCGTCTGTGTCCGCGTCTCTTTTCGCTCGCACCCGCCTGCTTCAGTGCCCGCTCTTCACGCAGCGCGGTGCACTGCGGTCCTTCTCCCTCGCACTCACTCCCTCCAGTGCGTGCCTCTCCGCGCGCCTACGCGCCTGCGCACGCGCGTGGATCACCAGACGTCGCCAGCTGCGTGCAGACGCCTTAACCGCACTCCTTCACGCCAACTCCAACAGTCTCTCTCTATCTCTCTCTCTCTCTCTCTCTCACCGCACTCTCTCACATTCTCTGCACACACATACACACACACACTCTCTCACTACTACATACTTATATATAAATATATATACATATATATTTATATACATATATATATAGTAGTACCTATATACCAAGTATTAGTATACATACATACATATATATATATATCTATCTATATACTTATATATATATATATATACATATCTATCTACATATATCTATATACATATATTACTATATATATATATACATCTATATAGCTATATATACATACATATACATATATATATATATATATCTATACATATATCTATCTTTACATATATTTACATACCTATATATATATACATACATATATATATATATATATATATATATATATATAGACACATATAACTACATATATACCTATATATTTATAACCATAAATATATATACATATAGATATATTTACATACATATATACATATATATATTTTTTCATATCACTTACCATACGTTGTATCACAGGAATATCTGCACCAGTTGCTGATATTCCCCGATACACGCATATAGAAGGCATGTTCGCACTCATCTTCCACCAATTCACCATACATGTGGCACTTCGTCTTGTTGGTTGCGTCTTCCTAGACGACGACCGACTCGACACCATGCTAGATGCCATCTCCACCTCCACCCCCACCCCTTTATACATATATAATATATACATATATATTTATACTATATTTACTTTATTTCTGTTTCTCTTTCATGCCAGTAAAAAGATAAAAAATATATATAAAAGAGAAAAGATAATTCTTGACTTGCAGGTACTCAATCTTGCGAATAGCAAGACTAGTTTTGAAACCCTGATTTGGCTCAAAGCCAAGAACCTGATTTTGAGGGTGTGCCTCAAGGACAAAAATTATCAGAAAAAAATCTTAAATAGAAAAACACCAAAAACACAATAAATGAACGGAAGAGACTCATTGTAGGAAAGGCGTAGAAACTTCTTCTAACCTACTTCCCTGAGTTCGACCCTGGGCCTAAAAGTGACCAAGATAAAATCAAGTAAGCTAGGTAAAAAATTTTGTAAAGAGATGGTTAGGCTCGATTTAGGTTAACCACTATATACATTTCAACGATAAAATCACCATATTAACATGACCTATCTGGGCCCGACCTCATCTCCTTTCATGGCGCCATTGCCGGGGAAGTGCGTATTCAAGTAAGTTTCTACTCCATTCCTTTAATTTTTCTCTTCTCACACCCTTCTCTTCACGGGTGTTTTTGTTTGTTGCTGTGCAGGTGAACCTGTTGCAAGGAGAAGGCAAGCAGACAAAGTTGGAAACGTGGGCAGATCCAAGGCGGGAACGAGAGCGTGAAGACGTCGGCACCACCCTGGAGCTTCGCACACGTTGCTGAACAAGTAAGTCCTTTCTTTGCAACTAGGGTCAACTTGTCACTTAAAAAAGAAAAAGAAAAACTAAAAAAAAAAATTAAAACAAAACTAGAAAAACTTCTTGGGATCTCTTAGGGCAAGTGGATTAAAATTCACTTGTTTGATTGCTTTCCTTTACTCCCACCACCCCAGGATTTCCTGCCTTACTTTGCATAGCGAAAATCCAAGAATCTTGATTCTTGAATTTTTTGCCGTGTGAAGTATTCTTTGAGGCAAATAAAAAGATTGACTGCCATCCCTCTTTGCCTCATTTATCTGCAATTCGGGATCACCTTTTTGGGTGGGGAGACCTAGAATTGAGTTGATTCCAACCCCACCACGGCCTTTAATGTACCTAAGATTCGATCCCGAATACTTCAACCTCAACAATTTGATTTTCGTTATCTTCTAATTGAGCCTCGTGTGTGGAAATCATTTTGGTGATTGGGAGCACTTGAATTAAAGTGCTTTGGCTCCCTTTCACACTAATCTAAAACTGATTCGTGCATCCACACATAGAAATCTCCATCTAGGGAAGCTCAGTGCATTTTAGGATGCATTAACCAACTGATATTGAAGAAAGGTTTGTTGGGCTTAGAAGAAAACTTGTATTCTCTCAAAACCCGAAGATTGGTTGAATTGGTAATTCAGCGAAATCTTAAAATTCATACTACTTAAGGCTGAAACTCTAAAAATCATTCACCAATGAAACTTCAATTCGGGGAGATTTCCCCATTGCATGCTTGGTTTACACACTCTCTAAAAATCAATCACTTGGGCATTACCCATAAATAACGCCCTTCACATTCCAAAAGTACTTGATCCTAAGCCTCTAACTAAAATTGGTAGCAACTTGACCCTTCTTAGGGATTGGAGGTCTAACTACCTGCGTGTAGTGCCTACGTGTTGGTGAGGGTTCCCGCGTGCTATCGGGTGTCTAAGACTGGGGCAAACGACCTTTCAATCTGGCCTGGTGGTTCCGCGGTGCTTGCATTCGGTTCCGTAGTTCGTGATAATAGGTAACTTAGATCTTTAGGTCTAAGGGTACACTGTAGAGGTTAGGAATTTGATTGTATTGATTTGTCATCAAGTATACCTTTGCGGCATCATTTCTCTCATCTCTTTTCCCTTCTTATCCCCCCAATTCTTCCTGCGGTAGTGCATGTTTGGGAGGAGGTCACAAAACCCTGAACTGTGTGAATTGCCTGATAATTTTAGAAAAGAAGTCGAATTGTCCTCCTCCTCCACAAACATGGTTGCACGCCCACCCCCAAATCTCGAGGGAGGAAACTGCCTTCAAAACCCACCAGGTGGTGGAGCCTTAGATCTCATAACCCGCCTCCAAGCCCAAATGGAAATGTATAATGAACAAATTGAAGCCATTCGGGAAGCATTGGAGGAAATGCAAAGCCCTCCTGAACGGGAGGAGCCTAGGTCTCTTAGCTCTTATCAGAATCCTGCAGCTACAGAGACCATAGGACAAATTCGGGTCCCCATGGGCGGAGATGACTTTGAATTAAAACCTAACATAATTGGCCTGATAAATTTTCACTTTCATGGTCTTGCAAGTGAAGATCCTTTTCTCCACTTGGAAGACCTAACCTGATTGGCTGAAACTGTTAAACCTACAAACATCGGGTTACCTATAGTCCTCATGAAAATGTTCCCATTTTCATTGCAGGATAAAGCGTCATAGTGGTTACGCACCCTTGGGAGAACCATCCACTCTTGGGAAGAGATGCGAACAACGTTTCTCAAGAAGTTCTTCCCAATCAGGCGAACCAATGCGCTTCGCCGTGCTATCACTTCATTTACGCAACAAAACAACGAATAGTTTCATGAGGCATGGGAGAGATATAATGACCTCCTCAGGAAGTGTTTGCACCACGGTCTGCCTAAGTGGCATATAGCCCAAATTTTCTACTATAGGCTAAATGAGACTTTGAAGCAGATTGCAGATGCTTCCTCTGGAGGGAATTTCATGAATAAGGATGAGAATGGAGCATTTGAATTATTTGAAAATATGAGTGAAAACTCAATGAACAATGCCTCAATTGTTGCCTTTAATCATACCAGCCTGCCCCGAAATGTCCACGAAGTTGACACGGGACCCTCCCATTCATCCACAGATCTCAGCCTTATCACACAAAAATTGGATGAAGTCTCCATCGTGCACAAGAAGCTGGACGAGCTTCTGGCCAACCCCGCCCGTTCTATGGCAAACACCCCCACCTCACGACTTCATCACAATCCCAATTCTTCCAACACCAGGCTTATCCCGAGAAACCCTGTAAGACCTTCCTTATCGAGTGTCGTGCCAAGCGATTCGGTAAGTCATGTGGATCTGGCTTCTACGAGCCAGTATTTTGACATGGAGGACCAAGCCTTCGTGTACTCGGAAGCATATTTACATGCGGACATGTCTTCTGGCATAGAAGACGCTTGCGCCCTGGGGAACAACCCGTTCTCTGCCACTTATAACCCAGGGTGGCGAAATCATCCGAACTTTGGATGGTCCAACAACCCGAAGCGCCAAAACCCCATGGGTGGACCAATGCGATCGTCCACACCCGTCATCCCAAGGGCTCAGTCTAATCCTGTGGCGAATCCGCCATCAGGCCCTTGCATACCACAAATCGAACACGCATCAAGTCCTCTTGACAAATTGGTGTGAATGATGACGGAAATGTCAAAGTGCCATGAAGAGAACATGACCTCTCTTCAGCACCAATTGGCGCAGCAGAATGCTGAGATCAGTCAACTACGCATGGCGACTCGATCTGAGGGCACTCTTCCCACCCAACCTGTTCCAAACTCGCGAAATTTCGTACCCCGTGGTCCTCAACCATAGGTACGACCTTCTCAGGGGCAGGTTCATCAAATTCTGCAGGCTTCGAGCATTCCACCGAGATTTCAGGCTAATCCCACTGCAGCACCTCACTCTTATGTCCCTATTGCGAACCCTCCTCCGCCTTATGATCCCACTGGACTAGCATCGTCCAATGTGATCACTACGAGGAGCGGTAAGCAGACCGTCGATCTACCTCGACCTGATCCTGGCCCGTCTTCATCGCCCTCTCATTCGGGATGCGCACCGCATTCGCGAGAGGACGACACACCCAAATTGGTGCCAGAATCAGTCCCATTCCCTGAGGCTCTACTAAGGGAGCCAAAAGGCAAGAAGAAAGATATGCAGGCCTTTGATAACCTGCGTAATTTGTTCAGGGATGTTGAAATTAAGGTACCCCTGCTCGAGGCTATCGATCACATACCTACTGTCGCCCGATTTTTCAAAGACTACACAACTCCCAGGCGACAATCAAAGAAAACTAAGAATTCGGTGGTTCTCTCACCTCATGCGAGTTGTGCTATACTATCAAACCTACCACCGAGCAGAAAGATCCGGGCACACCACTGATTTCCTGTAGCATCCAAGGCTACAATTTTAACTGTGCCCTACTTGATCTAGGATCTTCCATCAATCTTATTCCAACCATCATGCTCGAAAAATTTTCCTTGGGAAATCTGAAACCCACCCCTGTCACATTACAGTTGGCAGATCGTTCTGTCAAAATTCCAAAGGGTGTGGTGGAAGACGTGGTGGTTAGGGTCAACAGTCTCTGTTTTCCCGTTGACTTTCTTATTTTAGATATGGAAGTTCCTAGCTCACTTTCTGATTGTTCGATCATCCTTGGTCGACCCTTCTTGGCCACAGCTCATGCCCATATCGACTGCGAGTCAGGCTGTATTGAGATTGCCGTTGGATCTGAAAAGATCAAGCTTAACATCTTCAAGGCAGCCAAGAACTTTGATTGCGATTGCATCGAGGATGACATGTCTAACGAGGACATGGCCATCAGCGTGTGTATCGGACTAATTGGGACCTATTCTGACTGCTGCAGATTACTTGTAAACATTGACGATTGCCTGACCGACACATATTGTGACGTTCCCCAATCCCTCCCTATTCCCATACCTTCTCCTGACCAGACTTCTGACGAGGTTTTCTCCGCTTCCCATACCTCATTGTCAGAGTCATATCCGGGCTACTCACCGTCGGTCCACACTCTTGAAGATCGGATTGCCCTTTCTTTCCTGCCAAATCAGGTGGATTTGCAACTCCACACTGGGACCTTGAGCCCATATACTACTCACTGGGGCTATTCCTTTTTGGATCCATCTATCCAAGAAGCCCCTCTTCTTGGCCAATCTGAGGGCCAACTTCTTCCTCCTGACTTGTTTTTTGATCCACCTGGGACACTCTCGTCCCAAGAAATGCCAGATCTTTCACCATCCACTCCTGAGCTGAAAGAGCTGCCTAGTACACTTAAGTGTGTTTTCTTGGGACCAAATGAAATACTCCTTGTAATCATCAGTTCAAAATTGACCATGGAGCAGGAGTGCAAACTAACTGAGGTCCTTATGGAACACAAGGCAGCCATTGGATGGTCTTTATCAGACTTATCTAGCATTAGCCCCTCCTACTGCACTCACCGTATATATACGGAGGAGGAGGCTCGACCTTCCCACGAGATGCAGCGACGTCTCAACCCTAACATGCAGGAGGTCATTAAGAAGGAAATCATTAAGTGGCTGGATGCAGGTATAATCTACCCGATCAGCGATAGCCCCTGGGTGAGTCCGATTCACGTTGTGCCCAAAAAGGCAGGACTCACCATCTGTGTCAATGACAGGGGCGAATCCATCCCTACACTCACTCCTACATCTTAGAGAGTGTGTAGATTATAGGAAACTCAATGCTGCAACTAAGAAAGATCACTTTCCGCTACCTTTCATTGACCAAATCCTGGAGTGGTTAGCAGGAAATAAATTTTTCTGTTTCCTGGATGGATTCTCAGGATATAACCAGGCGGCAATTGACCCCCGGGACCAAGAGAAATCACCTTTACCTGCCCCTTCGGCACCTTTGCATTTAGAAGGATGCCGTTTGGACTTTGCAACGCCCCAGCAACTTTCCAGAGATGTATGCTGCCGATATTCCATGACATGGTGGGTGACTTTCTCGAGGTCTTCATGGATGACTTTTCGATCTTTGGACCATCTTTCAATGACTGTCTTGCCAACCTGACCCGTATCCTTAGGAAATGTATTGATGTAAACCTCGTGCTTTCCTGGGAAAAAAGTCATTTTATGGTACACGAGGGAATTGTTCTCGGACATATCATCTCCAATAGGGGTATTGAGGTTGACAGAGCTAAGCTTGATGTAATTGCTGATTTACCTGTGCCTGGCTTTGTTAAACAAATCCGCTCCTTTCCGGGACACGTCGGTTTCTATAGGAGATTCATCAAAGATTTTTCCAAGATTTCTCGACCCTTAACTCATCTCCTATCGATCGACGTACCCTTCGATATGGGCCCCGACTGCATACGAGCATTCACGCAGCTGCGTAATGCTATCACCAAGGCCCCTATTCTCCAGCCACCTGATTGGTCCCTCGACTTTGAACTCATGTGTGACGCTTCTGACCTTGCCATTGGAGCCATCCTGGGACAAAGACGCGATAAACACCCCTTCGTGGTGTACTATGCCAGTAAGACGTTGGACGAGGCCCAGCATAATTATACTACCATTGAGAAAGAACTACTGATGGTTGTCTTTGGGCTGGAGAAATTCCGCTCTTACCTTCTGGGCTCACACGTTATTGTTTTCACAGATCACGTGGCCATTTGCCATCTCATGCACAAGAAGGATGCCAAGCCTAGACTAATTTGTTGGATCCTTCTTCTCCAAGAATTTGACATTGAGATTCGCGATAAGGCCGGAGCCCAGAATGTTGTGGCTGATCATCTTTCCAGGTTGGACCCTGACCATATTGGACTTTGCCGATCAATGAGATTTTTCCTGATGAGCACCTATTGGCAATTAATGTGGCAAGTGGACCTTGGTATGCTGACATTGCCAATTACCTTGCTTCTGTATCCCTTCCACGTGGCTGGCCTAAAAACCAGCGCGAGCGTCTCATGGCAGAAGCAAAGTATTATTTCTGGGATAATCCACTTCTTTTTCGCATAGGTGCTGATCAAATCATCCATCGCTGTATTCCTGACAGCGAGTTCCCTAGTATGCTATCCTTCTGCCACGATCAGGCCTGCGGAGGCCATTTCTTTGGGAGGAAAACTGCAGCCAAGGTGTTGTAGTATGGTATCTTTTGGCCCTCCCTTCACCAAGATGCACACAATTATGCCAAGCATTGCACTAGGTGCCAGTCGTTAGGGTCAATGTCACATCATGACATGATGCCCTTACAACCCATCCTAGCTACGGAAATCTTCGACATTTGGGGAATTGATTTCATGGGTCCCTTTCCTCGTTCCAAAGGCTTCGAATTTATCCTCGTGGCTGTTGATTATGTTTCGAAATGGATTGAGGCTATTCCCACGTGCCGCGCTGACCATGTTATATCCACTCGATTTGTCAAAGACCACATCTTTACGCGTTTTGGGATCCCTCGAGCCATTATCTTGGATGGAGGAAGCCACTTTACCCATGCTTCTTTTCAGGCACTTCTGAGGAAATACGGAGTTCACCATCGTATCGCATCTCCGTATCATCCTTAGACGAACGGCCAGGAAGAGGTGTCGAACCGGTAAATCAAGCAAATTCTCCAGAAAATGGTTCGGCCTGATTGTAAGGACTGGTCCGACAAGCTGATTGATGCACTTTGGGCGTATCGGATCGCCTTCAAGGCTCCCCTTGGTATGTCTCCATATAGAATCATTTACGAGAAGCCTTGTCATTTGCCCGTGGAGCTGGAGACCGCGCTTATTGGGCGATTCGCCAATGTAACCTCGACCCAGACCTATGTGGTTGAGAAAGGAAACTCCAACTCCAGGAGTTGGAAGAGCTCCGTCGTGAAGCCTATGATTCTGCTTTAACTTTCAAACAACGCACTAAGGCTTTTCACGACAGCCGTATTCAGTGGAAAGAATTTGAGCCATCTCAGCAAGTTTGGCTCTACAATGCCCGGCTCAAATTCTTTCCTGAGAAACTGAAGTCCAAATGGATTGGTCCTTTTCTGGTCTCGAGACCATTTCCCAACGGGGCCATTGAGATTAAAGATCCCAAATCTGGGCATAAATTTACGGTCAATGGGTAGCGTTTGAAACCCTATCTTACTCATGAACCTGCCCCCGTTGGAGAAACTGTTGCCCTGCTGGAGGGTAACTAATTTGTGCCTCATTCTGAGTCCAGCTGGGGATGTTAAATTCAGCGCTCGTTGGGAGGCACCCCAACAACACTCACTATCCACCATCACTTTTCACTTGATTGTCACGCTCACTTCACTTTTCACTTCACCACCCACCATCCACCCACCCTACCACCCTGCTATATACCCTGCACCTCAGTTCTCGTTACCCGATCTTTCGTCCTTCCTCTACCCTTCCTTGCATGCATATGAGGACATAGCATCGTTTATCATGGGGGGTGGATAAGCATCCTTAGGATCTGGGTATTTTATGGTATCATGCAGTTTCTATCTATATATATATATATAAAATGAAAAATTAAAATGGTGTTTAGTAATGATCTAAAGGCTGAAACAAAAATACAATAAGTGTTTATGGATATTCAACCACTATTTTGAAGACTTTCCAGGCCACAGAAGCTTGATTCACTCAGGCTCGGCTTAATCCACTTGGCATTGACAAAATAGATCAGAATCGCTCCTTAGGACATATTCTTGTACCTGAGACACCAGTACAGGATTCATTTGTTTGCTTCTACTCGAGAGCCTAAGTAATCTTGGTTCACACTACACATATCAAGAAAGACCAGGTGAACATAAGATCCAACCCTAGTGTTCATTAGGGAAGGTGGAGTCCTTACCTGTGCCCTCAAGTAGACTTTTTATCCCAGGCTTTAGTCTTGTGTTTAGGAAAGACTCTTTCCACCAAGAAGGAACTCTCACACCAAAAAGAAAAGTGTGCTCCTCCAAAAAATGTTGTAAGAGATATACTGACACGTGTTTCAAAAAAAAAAAAAAAGAGAGATGCAAATAAGATAGTATATCTTGCAAATATCTGTAAAGTCCCTTCCTACAAAAAAGTTCTTCAGGGAAAATACCCTGTTTTCTTTAAGCCACAAATGTCAGAAAATGGGAGTTGAGTTTTCCGTCATCTTTTTAAGGGTCAATCTGAAGACACGAGCTAAAACTGGGACCAACCTGTACTTAAAAATTCGTGAAACCCTGGGCTTGAGTCTTAATGTTCATCTGGTCAGTCTTGATCCTTCACTATGCACAAGCCATAATCTCTTGAGCTCTCGAGTACCTCAAAAACCTCCTGGGTCCTGGAAATCGTACTTAAGGTTTAAATATCAAGAGTCCAGGTTAGTTGAGATATGATCTAGGTCATATGAGACTTAAAGTACTGGTAGTCTTCTCTACAATTGGTTCTTACAATATCCAACAATAAACACACCTATGTTGCCTCAGAAGAAAATCTTCAGCTTAAGATCATTTCTAAATACAATACAAAAAAATGTTTTGCTAGGGACTAGCAAAGGATAGGCATGGGGGTATGATTGCACCGCAAAAATACACCTGCAATTGTGCCGTCTTGTGCTATTTCCTAGCATTACCTGTGCATATTAGGTATCCATAGTCGCATTTGTAAAAATACACGCATGCATGCATTTAATTGAGAGGGGAGGAGAGTGAACAAAATGGCTTTGCAATTAACAAATTCCTCAAGTGCTGCCTTGCAAAATCTCCATCTTTATTTTTTATTTTCTATTTGACTTTGAATTCTTCCTGCGGTTGCAAGGCATGGCCTCTTCTTCCTTTTTGCGCCATGCTCTGCAGCAAGCTTGCCCTACAGCCGCATGCCCTACCAAGCCTTGCCAGCCATGCACAGTCGCATGCACAGCCAGGGCATGGCTGTGCATGCCTTCTTCCTCTATAAAAAAGGCACGGCTTCTTCTTGCAAGAGGGCGGGTCCACGAAAAAAACACACAGCAGCTTCCTCCTTCCAGGCCGCCTCCTCCCCTCTTCCCTCCATACGCAGCCTCTCCTCCTCTGAGGAGCCACTCTGCGGCAGGAGTACCTCACTGTGGTGCACAACCACCACCGTGAGTCCCTCCACCGCCGAGCTCATCAAAGAGCCGGTCGACGTGGTGGTTCTCTTCCCTGATTTCTTCGTTTGAAGCATTTCCGCCATTGCCACAGGAGCTTCAAGCTTTGAAGCTCAAAGCTCCACAGCAGTAGCAAGGCGGCAGCAGCAGTGTAGGCCACCGCGCGTGTCTGCAGGCTGCCCTCGCCTCCCTCTCCGTGCACCCTGTCGCGCTCCTTCGCCTGTAGCCCAGCCGGCGTAGCCTCTTCCTCGCGTGCTCCTAGCCGCTCCACGCCCCCGCACTCACAGCATCGGATACGCCCGGTCGCGCGGCTCGGCCATGCACTGTAGCCACTATTCACATGTTTCAGCTGAACACTATAGCTACAGTGCGGTGACCGGTAAGTTTCTCACTTAACCGGTCACCCGACATGCCGCAACCGGCCCCAACTCGCGCCCGCTCCAGCTCCTGCCCGCGCATCTGCCAATGCCCACCTGCTTCAGCGTCTGCGTCCACGTCTCCCTTCGCCCGCACTCGCCCGCTTCAGCGCCCGCTCTTCATGCAGCGCGGTGCGCTACGGTCCTTCTCCCTCGCGCTCACTCCCTCCAGCGTGCGCCTCTCCGCGCGCCTACGTGCCTGCGCGCGCGTGTGGATCACCAGACGTCGCCAGCTGCATGTGGACGCCTTAACCGCACTCCTTCACGCCAACTCCAGCAATCTCTCTCTCTCTCTCTCTCTCACAGCACTCTCACATTCTCTGCACACACATACACACACACACTCACACTTTCGCACACACACACTCTCACTACTACATACTTATATATAAATATATATACATATATATATATATACTTATATCTATACATATAGTAGTACCTATATACTAAGATTAGTATACATACATACATATATATATATCTATATACTTATATATATATACACATATATATTTATATATATACATACATATATATATATACATATCTATCTACATATATCTATATACATATATTACTATATATATATACATATATATATACATCTATATAGTAATATATACATACATATACATATATATATATATATCTATGCATATATTTACATACCTATATATATATACATATATATATAGACACATATAACTACATATATACCTATATATTTATAACCCCATATATATACATATAGATATATTTACATACATATATACATATATATATTTTTTCATATCACTTACCATACGTTGTATTGCGGGAATATCTGCACCAGTTGCTAATATTCCCCGATACAAGCGTACAGAAAGCGTGTTCGCACTCATCTTCCACCAATCCACCTTACACGCGGCACTTCGTCCTGTTGGTTGCGTCTTCCTAGACGACGACCGACTCGACACCGTGCTACACGCCATCTCCACCTCCACCCCCACCCCTTTATACATATATAATATATGCATATATATCTATACTATATTTACTTTATTTCTGTTTCTTTTTCATGCCAGTAAAAAGATAAAAAATATATATAAAAGAGAAAAGATAATTCTTGACTTGCAGGTACTCAGTCTTGTGAATAGAAAGACCAGTTTTGAAACCCTGATTTGGCTCAAAGCCAAGAACCTGATTTTGAGGGTGTGCCTCAAGGACAAAAATTATCAGAAAAAAATCTTAAATAGAAAAACACCAAAAGCACAATAAACGAACGGAAGAGACTCGTTGTAGGAAAGGTGTAGAAACTTCTTCTAACCCACTTCCTTAAGTTCGACCCTGGGCCTAAAAGTGACTAAGATAAAATCAAGTAGGCCAGGTAAAAAATTTTGTAAAGAGATGGTTAGGCACGATTTAGGTTAACCACTATACACATTTCAACAATAAAATCTCCATACTAACACGACCTATCCGGGCCTGACCTTATCTCCTTTTAATAAGTACACGACTTATCAATCCACCCTCTGATTTAAGGGAACCTTAAGCCTAAAGCATCTACACACTATCTTGTCACTGACTCATTAATCGGCGGTTCTAACGAAAATTGGGTAGCTAGTGAACCTTCTAGGGTGATATGGCTGGCAAGTTATCGTGGGTAACAACCCATAGGTAGGTTGTCCAGAGCCCAGTCACAGGACCTTTCTCTTTTTGTTGCCTTTAGGTAAATCTTAGATCAGGGAAGCACCTACTTAAAAAAAAGAGAAAAGAAAGTCACAAAGAAAAAAAAAAGAAAAAAAGGGAGAAAAGAAAAAAAAAGAAATAAACCACACTTCGCCGCACGAGTATGGCTGGCAAGTTGTCGGTGGTAATAGCTCATCGACCGGTTGTCCAGAACCCAGCTCAATAAATGCACTGAAAATTCCCAAAACACTTAGGAAGAAGCGGAGAAGTAGAATAAATCGAGGAGATATACATTGGATTCACCCTTGTGTTGACCCCGTAAAAATAAAAGTAGGGAGAAAGCTACCGGTTGTAAAGATACATCTTTAGACAAAATTCTCTTTTTAAGGTCGCCTAGAGGCATAGAAATCCAAAGTTCATTTTTACTGTCGGTCAGCGAGTCTGTCACATTCACAATAAGATGCTTAGAACTTAGGGTTCTCATCAAATCTTGGGTGAGTTGAATGGCCGTAGAAAGCCACTCTTAAACCCTAAAACTCGAAAATCCAAAAAAATTAGAAAAGAAGAAAAAGAGAAAAAGAACATTTTCTTTGAATAAGGCGAGGGCTTGAGGTGGTCTGCATTTTGGCAGATACTCAGGCACTGTTGTGTCTTTGAAAGTTCAGATCCTAAGTAAACATTTTCTTAATGATTGAAAATAACTCATGCCCAAATAATCCAACCTAATTCTTTTATAAATAGCATATAGTTTTTGCTAGGGACTAGCAAAAGATAGGCATGGGGGTGTGATGTAAACATGTTTACATTGCTGAAGATGTCTATTTATGCATGTTCTTAAGTATATAATTGCCTTGCATACTATAAATATGGCATAACATGCATCATCTTGCATTTAGATTAGTTTGAATAAAATGGAGATTAATTGCCTCCTTTTATGTTCATGGATAGGGCAAACTTTTTATTGGAGCCTCGGATCGAAGATCCAACTGTACAGATGTGATCAGGGTGACGATTGGAGTTCAATGACTCCAAGATCGCCCTAATCTGACATCTGTAGCATCAGATAGAGATCGGGGAACCCTAGAAGATCAACGACCAAGATGGTGTGAATTCGCATTTCAAATGACAAATCCAACCGCACGGATGGATTCTAATCGACGATCGCAGCCTAACGGCATGAAAATCGACTCAATCCGACACCCGTGGCACCATCTACATCATCCAGAAGATGGACGGCCAAGATGGTGCCACATGGTGCCATCTCGGCCGCCCAACCAGTCGCCCTCAATCACTGAAGATTCTAGTGCCCACGCATCTTCGTTGTTAGATCAAGATCCAACGGCTGAGAGAGGAGCTCAGCCAGCGCTTGAAGATCCTGAAGAATCGTTGGAAGGAGCTATCTCGACTGTTGGATCTCAATCCAACGATCCTGATCGCGTGCTCAGAAGATTGGTTGCCTGCCCATCCATGCGCGTAGCGCAGTGGATAAGGCGCTCGGTTGCCTTAAGGCACGGGTTCGAGTCCTCATCATGCAGTGGTTGGGCACGGGTGAGCGAGCGCATCCGACCGTGCGATGAGGATCGAGCGGTCATGAGTGCTTAATAGCACCCACGCGCTATTGCACGTGCGTGCCTCATGTCCCATCAGACGCGGGCGCTGCGCGTAGAGGAGGCGCTGCAAGGCGCGAGATAAGTCGTTCGATCGCTAGGATTAGCTGAACATGGAGTGCGCATTACGCGCGAGGAGGCAAGTGGCCGCGCGGGCGGCGCCCCACTACGCCCACGATGGGGCTTTAGCGACGGTTTTATCCGTTACTAAAGACCCCTGATTTAATGTTTTTCAAATTAAAATGACCAAATTGCCCTCACTCCTTGCAATTATAACAGGAGACTCCCTCCACACAAAATTCTCATCCTTTCCTTCTCTTCTCTCCCTCTCCAAAGCTTAAGAGAAGCTTGTCCCACACTTGGGATGCTTCTTGCGAGATAAAGTCAAATTTTCATCCCCCTTTCGGAAGTGGATCCCGCGACAATGACAACGTGCTGCCCCATTCCCGTTCTTCCTGCTTCATCCTCCTTCGTCCTGCTCTATTCCTCGTCTTCCAGGCGTCGTCCTGTCTGGCTCGTCCTCCAAGCGACCTTTGAGGAGGATATCTCTCTCCCCATTCTTTTTACTGCTTTCTAGTGTAATCATTTTCCCGCTTTCTAGTCGTAATGTTTAGTGTAATGAACAATCTCTTTGATGATGAATTCCATGTTCATTCTTCATCTCTTTTATTTTTTTTTGTAGTATTCTCTCTCTCTTCTATTTATTGTAAATAGTTAGATAGTTTTTAATTAATTAATCTACTTAGTGACAAATAAATCAAACGTGTATTTTTAAATCAAACGTTCGCCTCCCTGAGTTTGACCCGGGATTTTTATTCCAGTATAAATTTTATTTGTTGAACACGAGTTCTTCGCTTCATACTACGACGACAGGTTTTCAAAACTGAACACGTTAGCGTAGCAACTCGTAGCGTTCAACATACACCGATAGAGACATGGGATTCTTTGGAACATGAGTTTCTAAAGAAATACTTTCCTGTAGGCCGCACAAATGCTTTGAGGCATGTTATCACTACCTTCACACAAAATTCAGGAGAACAAATGCATGAGGCTTGGGAGCGATTCCACAAGCTCTTGCGGAAATGTCCCTACCATGGTGTCCTACAATGGCAATAGGTCCAGATCTTCTATGATGGGCTCCATGATGACACAAGAACTTTAGTTGATGCCGCATGTGGAGGCAACTTCTTGTATCAGGACAAGGACTCAGCCTCTGAGATCTTTGAAGGCATGGCCAAAAATTCTTGAAACAATGCTAACTTCTATAAACAATGCTTCGATGAGCATGTTTAGTAGAAAGTCCTTGCATTCTCATTTACACTTGTGGGTACATGAAGCCCAATCCAGCACACGAGACATAGAAATAATGGCTAGTCAGTTGGATAAGGTGGGCTTAATAGAGAAGAAAGTAGATGAAGTATGGAAGTTCCTATTTAAACCTTCATCTTCTTCTTTTCAGTCACCTGCACCACGTACTTCTTCCCAGTTTCCCATAGGGAGGGAAACTACGAACAACCTTTCTGTGACACAACCACCAATTCCTGACAATTCATTTGCTTATCCTTCACTAGCTAGAGGAACCTTTGTTCCTCCATACACTGAATTCCCTACACATTCCGGAGCTTCGGAGGAGCTCCACCCTATTCACAATGACCCATATTCCCAAACCTAAAACCCTAGATGGCGTAATCATCCAAATTTCTCGTGGTTAGGAAATTCACAGAGACCTAACTTCCATCAACCTTCTGCACCACCATTACAGAGCCTAATCCGAGAACCACCTCCACCACAACATAGGTATCCACCACGTGCTTACTAGCAACCCCAACCCAGGCCCACCCAATACTCTCAATTTGGGCCTACACGAGATGATCAGTTGGGGTCAATCATGAAAGCTCTTGCTGACATGCAACAACAAAACATTGCGATGCAGCAGAGACAGGACGTGGCATTAGTTGAGATAAGAGCCCAGCTAGAACACTTAGCTACACCTCGACAAGTGTGTACACTACCATCTCAGACAAAACCCAATCCTAGGAATGTACATACCCAGAGGTATGTTCAACCTAATCCTCCCCAAGGCCAAGCACATGTCATATTACAAGCCGTGCACAATCCTGATCCATCTGGACCTTACTCAGATTAGCACCACCTCTTCTTTCCAACCCTAATTCATCTTCATGATTCTGCATTCATTGATTGAAGAGGTGGAAGCAGTAGATTTCTCTGGATACATTCTATTTCTCTACTTAGACCTTGAGCCAAGTATCTTTGAGTTGACTATATTCTATGTACTTAGACCTTGAGCCAAGTTTCCTGATTTGATACACATTCTCTACTTGGGCCTTGTACCAAGTATCTGACTCTGATTCACATTGACTATGGAGCTATTCTTCACCTTTGAGATTGACAAATTTCCATTCTATACATCATGATCTGTATCTTTCATTGAGAATCATTGACTTGTCAATTCTCTACCATCCTTTTGGCTCCTACATTTTAAAAAGATAGACTAGGATCTCTCAGGCTTTGACTTAATACACTTTAAGCATTGATAAGATAGACTAGGATCTCTCTTAACTTAGGATGTATTCTTATACCTAAGTCACCAGTACAGGATTCGTTGGTTTGCTTTGTCTTAGGAGTCTAAGTAACTTTGGTTTACACTACACAGTGTCGGGGAAGACCTTGTGAACTTAAAATCCAACCTTAGTGTTCATTAGGGAAGGTGGAGTCCTTACCTGTGCATGCAGGTAGACTCTTTGTCCTAGTCTTTAGTCTTGTGTTTAGGAGAAGCTCTTTCCAACAAGTACTCACACACCAAATAAGTGTGCTCTACCAAATAAAGTTGTATGAGACATACTGAAATTTATTTTGACAAAAAGAAAAAAATAGAAAAAGTCAAAAAAATTGAAAAAAAGACATTCTTTTGAATAAGTCAAGTATGTTCTCCAAAGTCCTATACAACATTTTTCACCAAAAATATTTTTCAGGGTATATTACAAATGCCCTGTTTCCACCAAATATTCTTTGAGCCATAACGCAATAAGAGTTGGATTTGAATCTTCCTTCATTTTTTAGAGTTGATCGGAACACATGAGCTGAAGCTAGGATCAACCTGTACTTAAAAGGACGTGAAACCTAGGGATTGAGTTTTAGAGTTCATCTAGTTAGTCCTGACCATTCACTGAGTACTACCATAACCTATTAACTTCTGAGCTTTGTAAAACCCTCTTGAGTCCTGGAAATTACACTTAAGGTTTAAATATCGAGAGTCCTAGTTGTTCGAGAGATGGTCTATGTGATATCAGTCTTAAGTCCTGGTAGTCTTCCTAGGCACCTGGTTCTCACAATCTCTAGACATAAACACAATTAGTTGGTTTATCAGAAAAATTTTCAACTTAAAGATCATCTCTAAACACTTAACAAATTGAAAAGAGAAAATAGATATCTCATCACACTTGCATACTTAAATGCCTTATACTTAATGAGTTATTTGCTAAGAGACTAGCAAAACCTAAGTATGAGGGTATGATGAGGTATGGCTCATCATAGGTAAAATGCCCAAGTTAAGCTAGAAATTAGGTTAAATACTATATTATTAACATGATAAATGGGTTAAGTGTGGAAATTAAGGAAAATGATCTAAAACAACAAACTCATGTTAAAAATGCATAATTAGGTCAATCAATGAGATATTCTATTCATAAATGTAAATTGATGATCCAATTACAAATTAAACACATGTTTGAGTTCAAAAATATAAATCAAGGGTTGAATTAACTTCTTAAATGTTCAATTAAGCTCCAATAAAAACCTTATAGCATTTGGACATCAATAGGACTTTGCATTTAGAGTTTCACATTTAGGTCCTCATTGCATACCATTTTATTTACATTTAAAGAACCAAGGGCCTTTTTGAAAATTGTAGGGACCTTTCTGCAAGCTTGTAGGGATCTGTTGGTTATAAATCTCCTTATGGGTTCCTATGCAAAATTTCACCGTTTCACCATTGTGGGCATTTCATGCATTTGCTCCTTTACACCTGATGCCGTTGAAGAACACGGTGCACAGGCATTGTTGATTCCTTGTTCCATCTCATCCTATAGTGAATCCTTCATCATCCATTGTGTGCCTCCACACGAAGCTCCATTGCCTCACCAAGATCCCATCTAACAGTGGGATTCACCCCTAATCCTTCCCGCGCACCTATCAAGCTCATCCTACCATTGGAACCCTACCCGCCTAATCCCACCTAGCCAATGCCAAATCACTCCAACGCCTATATAGGAAGCACCTCTGAGCTTGTGCGCGCCTATTAGCTCCCCATCTACCTCTCTCGAGCTGGTCGTTCATTCACTCCGGTGTCATCTCCTCATCAGCCCTCTGCTCCATCACTTGGGTGGTGGAGTTCACTTCTCCGACCTCTCCTTGTCACTAAGGATCACGTAACACTTGAAGACGACTCTGAACTCCACTAGATAGTTTCCCTTCCGTCGGAGCTCCTCCCCCATTCGTTGCTGCAACCACCAGCTGCAGTTCCCCTTCTAGGTCCCATTCTTCCATTTAATGTAGGATCTCCTACTTTCTAGGATAGTCATAGTGTCTGTTAGTGTAGTGTAGATCCTTATAGGAGTAGAATTATATAGTAATCTCATGGATTGATTATTAGATATAGGAGTAGATTAGCTTAGTGCAAATTTCACTCAATCTGGTCTCTCTGATCAATTCTGATCAGAGAGACATTTTCATCCATCCATGTTGCTACATATAGCTTCCCCCTCACTCCATGATCATTTCTTATTCATTCCTTGATGTTTTGCTTCACAGTTCACTCATCCACCAAAGCCACCGTGAGATCTAAAGCTTCTTAGCTCTCAAATCCCATGGTGAACACAAATCGTTGGAGGTCTCATTCACTCACTCCACCTGACCACAAGAGCCCTCCTTGTGTTCAGAATTGAGTTTGATTCACTTGAGTCATTTGAATTTGTTTTAAGCGCCTAATCTTAGTTTTGGGAGTTAATCTGGTGAGAAATGATTTTTATCAAGTGAATTGGTTTTTCATGAGTTTAATTGGTTTGAATGTGATGGGCTTGAGCTATTTTAACTTAATTCTTATCACTGAATGTGTTCTTGCCCAATTTGAACCTTGATCTCTGATTTCTAGCACTAATTTGCTCAAGCCTAAGAGAATTAGATGCACTAATTCGAGGCTTGAGCAATGATCCAATGGTATTTGAATGGTCGCCCAGAGTTCCTATACACCAATCAATGGTGTGCAGGACCTCTAGATGAGCAACTCATCTTGGCAAGCTTACATTAAAAAGCCCAAATGGGTGACATCAGATGGAATCTATACATGATTTATCCATTGAACAGGATGTTGATTAAGTCTTAAATGGTTTTAGATGAAGTTTCTGAGTTGTGTTGCACATGGATTACATGTCTAGTTTGACCAACTCTCTTTTGTAGCTACTGAATCTTGACACCTGTAGGTCTGAATAGGTTGAATCCAAAGTGGATCTGAAGTGGATTTTGAGGAATTCATGTAGTTGGCATGTGTATATTGTTAAAACATAAGCATTTATATACTTTTATGGGCTTTAAATATGTTTTGAATGTCTTTTTAACCATGTTCTCAATCATTGCCAACTACCCATCAATGTAATTAACTATCCAATTAGTGTTTTTAATGAAAATCTTAATCAAAATCAAGTTTAATTGCACTATCATGTTTCATACAGTGTGTTGAATGTTTTCAAGTACACATATCCCATATTCAGCACATAGAATACACTTAAAGGCCTTAGCTTCTTTTTCTCAAAACTCTTTAGGCCTCTTTTGTGTTAGACTTGTACATAAATAAAAAGCATAAAAAGTCATAAAATAAATAAAAGGAATCTTTCTTGAGTAAGATCAAGTATTTCTTTAAGTGTATGCAAAGTTGCAAAGTATTCTGAACCCCTAGATTGGTAGAGCATACCAACCGACGGTTCAGTCTACTTTGAACTTTAATAAAAGAACCAAGTTGAAAAACACAAAAAGAATTCTTCTCTCTCTCATCTCACTTTCTCCCTCTCTTCTCCTACCTCTATAAAACATAAAAAGATCATAAAAATCAGAAAAAGCTCAAAAATACCTAAAAATACCTTGTATATTGTATTTATACCTGTAAATACCTATTTAATTCTAAGTTATATGTAAATAATGTAGTATATGTAAATAATGTACATAAATAACTTATAATTGTATTATACATATTTAAATAACTATTTAGGATGATTTACTGTATATATAACCATATTATATAATTGTATATTAATTTATAATAGAGTAAATATGTATATAATACTAAGTAATTATAAATAACTATGTACATACCTATAACCATATCTATTACTGTACATACATATTTAAGTAATTATTATATATTGTATGATACCTGTACATTAAATTATTTATGTATTCATTGTAGGTAATTAAGTTATTAAGTTATTTAGGTAAAATATTAAGTTAAAATAAAATAAATTAGTAAATTAATTTATTACTGAAGTAACTTATACTGTATACTTATATATAGTAATTTTAAATGTTTTCAATCTATTTATAATATCTTTATACTATATAATAATATTTATAATTAAATTATGTGTATAGCTAATTATAACGTGTATTTAAATGTATATAAATTAAAATAAATGTTATAAAATAAATTAAAAATGTATAGTAAATACCTTAATATGTTAATTAACTATTTATAAAGTCAATTGAATGATTAACCTATCAATTTGTACGTTACTTAAAGATTTAAGCTTAAATTAACGTGTATAAATCCCTAACTTTAACTAATTTATATACATATATATTTAAATAACTTATTTTTGTAAATTAATTATACAATCATGTAGTCCTATATAATGGCTTTCCATCGATGTAATTTATTTTGAAATCAGACGTCATTTAGGCCCTCAAATCGAGGTCTTAAATCTCGAAATCAGAATAGTGGGCAACACCGCAACGCTCAATTGAGTGTGAAGAAAAGTCTCACATCATTAACGCTAAAGCCGCTGCAGTGGTATAAGTTGTTTTCGCTGCGATGGCACCTTAGTCGTCACAGCACCAGGTGCTTATAAAACCATACCCCTCCACATATCCTCTGAGCATATATTGAGAATGCGGCACGTGGGCTGGGAGTCCATGTGCACAGTGTTGTGCCTTGTGGACCTATCGTGTGCCTGAAATGGACTTGAAAGAATGAGTAAAAATACACTAAAAAGAAACTAGAACTGGGTCTAGTAGTGGTCAGGTCCCACCCCCAGTGGTGCTGTGTATCCCATGAAAAGTCGGTTCGCCAATAAAAAAAGCCAAATTTTTGGTAAAGTGAATAGTAAAAAGCGTTGTTAATGTGTGTGAGGAGAGGAGCCAAAAATCGGTTTAGTGTTGAAGAGAAGGGAGAGGAGAGCTTAAAACAAACAAATTCTAAGTGTTGGAAGGTTTGAGAGGTTGTGTGTGTTGTGTGTATAGTATATATGTCTACTTGTGTATATACATACATACATATACATATATATATATATTAGTATATGGATATATATATATATGTATGTATATGCATAATAAATAAAATGTATGTATATAATGTATACGAGTATGTATGTATAGTGATATATATATAAATAAAGTATAAATAGAATTGGATATGTATGTTTGAGTCTTATGTATATATATGTTTTCTAAGGCTTTAGTGACATATGTATCCGTCACTGTAGATATGTATATATGTTAGAAAATGTGATTCTTTTGCCTTAAGTTTGTACATACTTTTACTAAAGCTATAGCGACTCTTTTATATGTTATTGTATATATAGTATATGTTAGTAAATTTAGTTTAGTGTATATAGTAGTTATTTTTGTACATATACTTAGGTATTATTTAGAATAGTTGTACATAACTAACATAGAGTAGTCATACACAATTATCGATACATGTTTCATTGTAAATATGTTTAAGGCATTGTAGTTAGAATTAATTGATTCATTTTGCACACAATTGACTAATTCTTTCATTATTTAATTAATTTGATTCATTTTGTAAATATAATTGACATTTTTAGAATAAAGAACATTTTTGAAATATAGAGAGTGATGTATATCAATAACTGCCTCCCAGTGAACGACCTGGAATAAATTAGTATAAATTATGTAAATAAATAAAATGACACGACATCTGTTTATTTTGTGACAATATACTACAACAACGACACCATAAAACATCATTTTTAATGTGCAGACAGTTTTTCTGACCAAAAGACAATGTAACATGTTGGAGTCGTAGTCTGTTGTGATCTGACGACTGGTTGTGATGGCTACTATGGCTAAATCATTCAGATTGTGGAGATGAGCTTTAGATACGATCACAAGGTGGTCTTGTTTAAGTGCGATTGGTTTAATGTTTACAAGAATGGCATTGGTTTCAAGAAAGATGTTAAACACGATTTCTTAAGTTAAAATAAGAACCATCATATTCTTCAGACAGCAGAACCATTCACCTTCGCATGTCAAGTGTCACAAATGTTTCTTGTCCCCAATAATGGCAGGACTGGATGGGTAATACCCATTAGAACCTTGCTGCGTGAATACTTTGATGCAGAAAAGCATATTGATCTTGATTTTGAATCTGAAGCTTATCAAGAAATTCTAGAAGGACAAGAAGCAGTTGGAGCATTAAACAACAACATATAAGGTATAATGTTCATTTTAACTTGCTTTTATTTTCGCCATTTTTCATAAGCACAACAAAGGGCACCCCCACAAGGCTTGAGCTTGCAATCAACTCTTTACCATTACTTGAAGGCCACCAAACCAACTTACTTTTTGTTACTCTATAATCATACAAAGAAAGAAACAAAATGGATAAAGCAAGAACAAAGCAATAACACAATGAACACTATGAACAAAATAAAAGCAAAGCAAAAAGAGGAAATAGAATCAACTATAATACTTGCAATAAAATAAAAATCTTTACTACTTGAAACAAACAAAAGAAGAAGAAGGAGATGAGAGGAATGGATCCACCATGCCAAAATCGACGTCAGCCTTGTATGGTGGTGGAAAGGGTGGCCTTGGCTCAAAGGAACCAATTACCACCTCTCTTGGAGTGGAGGAGGAGGGTCAATGGTGGTAGCCATTAACTTGAGAGGAGGAGGGATTAAAGGAGAAGGGGGGTGGGGTAGTGACGGGGGGTTAGTGACCTTTTGACCACCTTTGCCAATGAGAGGCATAGTACTATAGATGTCACAAACATCCAGCTTTTTAATAAGATTTCTCGAGTAAGAGTGAAAAGGAAAATGAGTGAATGGGATGACAAGTGAGTTGTCCTTTTGTTTCTCTAGAATCTCAAGGATTTGTTCTGTATAGATCATAATGCTGATATCTGTCAAAGAAATATGTATAAACCATAGCACGTTGAACGTATATAAAAGTTTAGTATATGCATGTTATCAAATGTTTCTCCAAGTTTAATTTGTTTTTAATGTGAATCTTTGACATATGCATGCTCGAAATGAATGAAAGTATATAAAAGTTTGGTCAAGATGCCACATAAATGTCTAGGATTTCCTATACCAAAAAGGTGTGCAAGTTCCTCCAAATTTCACCACTTTAGTTCTTACTATTGTACCTTTTACTTATGTTTCCTTATTGCATTGCATTATTAATACATGTGAGAATGAATGTGACGTGTGCCAAAAATTCTATTTTTTTACTACATGTTTATAATTCTGGTATTACATATCTTCTTTTCAATTTAGGATTTGGGAAAAATTGAATAATATAGAGGAAACTCTACCGAAATTTTTTGGGATTTTTTTATATGTTACTAATTAATGGTAATTTGATGTGCAGATGAAGGTTAAAAAAGAAGGCCTCTAGGGAGAATCATGGGGCAACGATCAGGGAGGAGGAGGCCTAAACTCAACCTCCAATCTCGTAGCCCCTCCTCTTGTTTCCTAACCTCCACCACGACCCCAAACCTTCCCATTTGCCATCCCAGTATATCCCAACCCTACCCTAGGATATTCACAGCACCACCTACTATGTTCCTGCCCCTAGGTATAGGCCATATAGGTAGCCTCCTCCTAGATCCCAGTTCATACCCCCACATACTCTTTCCTAAGGGTGTCACCTATAGGGGAACAGTAAGCCCCCACTTCTTTTTACCAAGCTTCCTTCTACTACTTTGTTGAGAAACCTCACGATGACGAGGATGATGAGGAGGTTGGTGGGGAGGACATACAAGAGAAGGTACAACAGAAGGAGGTACAAGAGGAGGTGCCTGCTATGACTGATGAAAGCACGTCTGCATCTGCTACAACTGAGGCAAACACTAGTACTGGTAAAAAATTTGGTCATCTTTTATTTTAAATTTACATTTCTTGAAATTATAATTTAATTAACTTGTATTTAATTTAATAATAATATGATATAAATTTTTTCTCAGGTAAGAAAACAAGGGGTCCAACACGTAATCAGGACCTAGATAGATTACCAGCAGGCACTAGGATCCCAGTCAAGATTAATCCTTCAGGGGAAGTAAAGAATTACCTGAAGTTCACTAGTCGACTAGCGACGATTATGAAATCGATAGTGCCTCTTTCATGCTTCGACTGGAGGAAAGTGTAGAAGGACTTGAAGACAGCACTTATTCGCGAGCTGTAGGTAAATGCATTTCCACTATGCATTTTATAAATCATAATTAAATATTATTTATATAAGATTTACATTTATTTTGTAATTGTAGGGGATATTTGATTGGGGGCCCAATCCGAACGTCCCCAAGTATATTCTAAAGTACACGGGTAAGATCACTGTGGTTAGAGGGAGGAGGTGAAGTATACAATAAGAAATTTAATGATTTGAAAATACAACAATTACAATATTTCTTTAAAAAGTTGGTAACGATTTATATAAATATTTCAACACTTTAAAAAAAGGTCATTTGAGGAGGCATTGAGAAATGTGCCTCCAATGGTTACGCTTGACATTTGGACGGAGGCTTGCAAGCATTGGAGTGCTCCAATTATAGAGGTAAACAATTATTTGTTTTTTTTTTCTGAAGTGAAAAGGAGTGCTATCGAATTGCCGATAGCAGTCCGGGAGAGCTTTTATTGATTAAATGAAAGAAAAGAATTACATGAGTGAACCCCATTGATGTATGAGTTTCCAGCAATTGTTTACAATATTATCCACATTCACTGGTCTCTCCTGAAATAAACTCTCATTTCTAGCTCTCCACACCGACCATAGTACTACCACCATGGGCAAATATGGCTTATTCAACCTCAAGAAAGAACTCCATAGATCATCCCACGTGGGAATAGTTTCCCTGCATACCTTCCTCCAAACACAATCTGTTATCATGCATGTGGAAAAAATATGAAGACTGGAGTCATTGTGCATCCCACACAAATGGCAGAATTGAGTAGGGGTGCCCATTCTCCTATGCCTCATATCTCCCATTATCAGACCATCTCTTCTGCACAACCACAAAAAGATTTGTACCTTCAGTGGCACTTTCAATTTCCATAGCTTCTTCCCAATCTCATCCACCTCTACCAACCTGGAAGAAATGATGAGTTTCTCATAGGCAGCTACTGACGAGAAAGCCCCATCCCATTTGTACGTATCACACTCCTCAGGCATAGGTCTGAAAGTAGCAAGTTCCTGCAGGAGACGTTCATTTTCTGCCCATGTTCTTGTTCCATGGCCGTTCCCCACCTCATTATTTAACATCCAAATCTCAGAAGCCATGTCCCAATAGTCACACACCAAAGCATTTTTATCAGTAGCGGCTGAAAATGCAAGAGGGTACCTATCTTTCATCACCCCACCAGGCAGCCATTTTTCCAACCAGAATTTGAAGCTTTTCCCGTCACCCAAAACAGACTTGAATAAATTCCAGTTATCTGCCAAGGCACGCACCACAGAGGACCAAGAGGGAGATGACTTATGAGGATTCAAGCGGCTCTTCTCATCATTTGCCACCTCATAACTATCCTGAATGATTTCTGTCCACGATTTTTGTTCCCCTTGTAGGAACCGAACTGCCCATTTCAATAGCAGGGCGTCATTAAACTCTTTGAGAGATCTGATTCCCATGCCACCATACTTCTTAGGCGAACAAATTGAATCCCATTTAATAGGTTGGAGGAAGGCACCTTGGTGAGAAGCCCCTTTCCAGAAGAACCTCTTGCGTATAACATCAAGTTTTTTCCAAATTGACTTTGGAGCTCGGAGGACAGAGAAGAAGACTGGAATGGATGTGATAACTAAATTTAATAATATATACCTCCCCCCTTTCGACAAGTAGCGACTGCTCCAGCCTTCTAGTTTCGTAGCCGCCTTCTCAAAGAGAAAAGACCAATATGTTTTCTTCATTTTTGTTCACTTCAATGGTAATCCCAGGTATTTGATTGGCAGTGATATCACAGGAGTGCCTAGGATGGTGGAGATGGCATTTTGGTCTGTACCGTTCATACCAAAGCAGACCAAGGAGGACTTACTTCCATTTAATTTTAAACCAGAGATCTCACCGAACATGTTGACCATATAATATAGCGCATGCGCTTCCCTCTTCCCACCTTCCACAAAAAAAATAGTGTCATCTGCATACTGAAGAATGGGAGCCAAAGCCCTATTGTTTGTCATCAAATATCCCCTTATCATCCTATCTGCTGCCAGCTTGCAAGCATATCTTGCCAAGGTATCCACTGCAAAATTGAAAATCAATGGGGATAATCAAATCTTGCAATACATAATGAATTCTGTTAGCTAGGATCTTACTGATGATAAGATAAATGGAATTTGAAAAAGCAATAGGCCTGTAATCTGAGAATTTCTCCGCACCCGACTTCTTTGGTAACAAGAATGAATAAGACTTGTTCAGTCTTTCAAAACCAAACTCATGTATAACTTCCATCACATCCTTCTTAAGAACGTTCCACATTTCCTTGTAGAAGAAGACCTGTACCCCATCTGGTCCTGGAGCTCCCTCATTATTCAAACCTTTGATAGCTTCCACTATTTCATGTTTAGTGAAAGGGGCAACTAGCATAGCAACCTGTTCACTGCTGACGCATAGAAAAGTAGCTGAAGCCATCCTCCAGGAACCTCTTGGCGTAGCCTTGGCTGCTTCTTTAAAGGAATGGCCAACTTCAGATCTTATTTCATGAGTGGAGGTAATGGTTCTCTCACCTACTTTAATAGAGAAGATGAGATTAAATCTTCTCCTAGCATTGGCAACAAGATGGAAGAATTTCGTATTGGCATCGCCTTCCTTGAGCCACAGTTGTCTAGACCTCTCACGCCAGTCCATTTCTTTCTTTAAGTTCTCCTCCCCAATGACCTGCTGCAGATATTTCCTTTGTTCCTGCTCCTGGGAACTCAAAAGCAGCCTGCATTCCTTCAAATCAAGCCTTTGGATCTCAGCCAGTGCCTCAGCCCTCTTCTACTCTCTGATAGCCACCACTGTCTGCCCATATTCCTTCAACATTGTGCGCATATCTGCCAGCTTTGATGCAAGCTGCTATGTAGCCGAGCCTGTAATAGTCTTATTTTGCCACCAACTGGACAACATGTCTGCAAACCCCTCTTCTTTGAACCAAGACTTTTTAAGCTTGAAGTATGAACCAACATCTGCACTCACCCCACAATCCCATGCAATTGGTGTGTGATCAGAGAATGGCCTGTCAAGGCTCATAGAAGAAGACAGGTGGAATCTCTCCAAGAGGCTGGGATTGCCAAAGAACCTGTCCAACCTTGATACTAGCCCACTTCCATTTCTCCAAGTGAAATCAACCCCATTGACAGGGTATTCAATGATGCCCAAGCTCTGCACAGTCAATTGAAATCCAGCCATTACACCACTGTTGCGAGCGTATCACGCGGTTTGATAGAAAAGCATCGTAGTATAGTGCGCAATACGATCCAACAAAGATATTTGTAAAAAGATAATGAGACTTGAGTCCCGGTCGTTCGTCTCTGGGAGGTGTTTGTTTTACTTTAGAATTCGATCTTATACTGCTCTACTCTGTTTAAAATCACACGCCAGTTTCCAATCTCCTTATTAAGATTTCACCACTTCTATTATGAACCCTGATTACGTGCGCATGTGTTAAATAGATCACCAAGGTGAAAGTGTGAGTTTTTATGCGCACGATTCTAGTGAGGTGGTGACTGTTTACAGAAAATGCGTCTATAGTTAGATTTTCTATGTTTTCAGGAAACGACGTGCTTGTTGCGGAATAGATAAATGAGTGAAAATAGGAAACTTGAATCACGCAAAAATGATGGCAATCAATAAGCTCATGGTAATTTCAAAACATAGACATATATATGTAGAAAATATATTTTTCATTCATTCATTTGGAGAGTGTTTGCAACATGAACTTGTAGAGGAAAGCTTGTACATGAATGCTTAAAAATGTAGATCTAGCTATCAGAAAATGATTGCATACAAGAATCTATGGGGGGATTTTCATGCATCATTTAGGGGGAATAAAGACTACGCTACTAAGAAGTAATTAAAAGCAGTAAAACTATGAAGAGCATAAACTACTAATCTAGATCTAGCAGAATAGAAGGGCATTCGGAGGTGGTCTCCGATGGCCTTGGAGTGGTCAGGATGAGAATGAGGGGCGGCCAATGGAGCTTAGGCCGGCCCTTGGAGAGAGAGAGGAGTGATCCAGCATCCCAGCATGGTGTTCTTCATGGTGGTAGTCAACTCGTGGAGATGGAGTGGAAGTGGCTAGCCTAAGTGGAGGTGGATGTGAATGGAGCCAAGGAAGTGAATGGGTGGAAATGGCCACCCCTTAGGTCTTTTTATAGACCTAAGGGATTCTCTCTAGAGAGGTGTGTAACTCTCTAGAGAGAGTCCAAGAGTGGCCGGCCAAGTGCTTATGAGATCCAAAAAATGTGGATCTCAATTTGAATGCCTCTAGGTTGCTAAATTTGGCAACCAAGAGTGGCGCCACTTGGAGAGAGTTCTAGAGAACTCTAGATGTGTGGGAGTGTGTGAATGGGTGTGTGTGTGGTCATGCCCTTTGTGGCTAGGTGGTTTAGGTTAGGTCCTAAGGGGTTTAGGTAGGTGTATGCCTTGAATTATGGTTACAAACCCTAATTGCTAAGGGGAATTTGCAATTAAACTTAACCCAAGTTTAATTGAATGAGTGTGAACCTAATTGAGAGTGAAATAGCTTAATTAGGTTGGGTTTAGGTCAATTGGACTCTCACTAAGTCCAATTGAACTTGTGTGGGTTGAGATCTAAGCTTAATTGGACTCAATGAGTCCAATTGACTTAGGTGAAGGTAATTGACTTTGATCTAAGTCAATTGGGTTTGGTGAGGACTTAATTAGGTCCTTAAGTAGGTCTAGAGGTGATGTACTAGGGTTAGGACACCTTAGTTTAGGTTCCTATGGGGTTGGGATTAGGTCTAGGGAGCTAGAAATCCAAGATCAAGGCTTGAATCTCAAAATAGGAACTGGAGACCAATTCCAGACGTCCAAAAACAAAATCAGACGACTTATACTCAAAAATCAAAAGTCCAGACTTCAGTTCTGGATGTCCAATCTGAGTCAGGGGGAAATCTAGGTTCTATTTTGGGTAGTCTGCAGAAATTGGACGTCTGACAAAGTGTCTGGACGTCCAATAACACTGCAGAGGTGGGTTTGAGGTGTGCGGGAGATGGCTAAAGGTTCTGGACGTCCTATAACTTATCTGGATGTCTAGATAAGGGTTGGAACTAGGGTTTTAGGGCTTCCTAGGATGCTTTGACCTAATCTAAGGGTGGCCAAGGATTGGGGGAAGTCTCTAGGCTATCCTAGGGCTAGGATAGACCTAAGCTCTTCACATTTTACTGCTTTATTTCTACTTAATAGAATAGCAAACCTTGACTCCCTTACATCATTATTCCTGCATCTAAGCTAAGCCTTTTGCTCCAGCTCTGCTGCAACTCCCGTTATTCCTGATCCAACTTTAGATCCTGCTCCAGATCCAGCTCCTGATCAGCTTATTGCCTACAATTGACATAATACACTTAATCAGCACATTATATCATTATTTTATGCATAGCGAAAGGAAAGCAGTAAAGATGCAGATGATGCTTATGCATGCATGAATTACCCTAACTTATGCTAAGTCCTAGCCTAATTTAGGTCAATTAAGACCTATTATTGCTGCGCAATCAACCATCAGAACTGCCACTAGGTCTATCCCCACTTGATAAAGGACAGTTGAAATCACCACCAACAAGCCATGGTACCTCTTGGATTCCTTGATGCACTATTGACAGGTCCTCCCATAGTTCCACCCGACCAGCTGCTACACAAGGTCCATATACGCATGAGATGAATCAATCCATATCACCTTGAAGGTTCTGACATCTACAGGTAAGCACATATCTGTCACAGTGGATTTCAATCACTTTAAGGCTGGATTTTTTCCACCATATTGCCATCCCACCAGATTTGGCAATTGCAGCCTTCCCCACACAGTCTGCTCTCCCAGATTGTCTCAGAGAGTCCCAGATAGGGCCATTTTCCTCCTCCAAATGTGTCTCTTGAATAAGAGCACAATCAATCTCCCACTCCACAAGATATCTGATAAGAGATGCCCTTCTCACTTTATTGCGCAACCCACACACATTTCATGTTAGGACCCTCATCCCTTGCATGGCTGATCCCCTTGAGCCAAATTATCCACGTATTCAACCATGATAGACTTTGCAACAATTTCCTCCTCTATGGGACTCAAGTTCTCCTTCCTTCGCCTCCTAAGCATGTAAGGAGAGAGTGCCCAATCCCCCTCTTTTGGTTGGTCCCTTTCTCGAATTTCAGATCATCAAGAGCAGGGAAGGGCATTTGATTCACATCCCTAAGGGCACTTCTTCCAATGCTGTTTACAATTTCCTCACCCGACTTTATCTCCTTACAACTGGTAGATTTGCCTGAGTCCCTCTCTAAGACAGTGTCATCAACCATGAGTCCTTTGCCTGAGTCCACAGGGGTTTGATTAGCACTCCCCATGATAGTGTCATCAACCATAGCCACCTGGTCCCTCTCTAAGACATCCTTGTGGCAGTCTTTCCTCTTCTTTGGTTCAAGTGCATCATCTAAGGGCTTACGACCCTCCAATTCATCCTGCTGTGCCTCACCAGATCTATCAACGGATGTCTTATCCTGACCCAATTCTGGTAATGCAAATTCATGCCCTATCACTGATAGGCGAATGAGCCACGAAGAGCCCCCACACCTGAGAATGATTTTATCTGGCAGTGACCCACTTCTAAAAATGTCAGCCTCAAATTGTAGCAGGCAGGCATCACCTTCCCCAATTGTAATTTCAATATCATCACTAACAGATGCAAAGCCAGCAATCATCTTGGCGACCACCCCTCTAGATCTCAAATGCAGAGGCAATCCTTTGATCGCAAGGGTCACCCTCCTAGTACCCATTCTCTGAGGGGGCCGATCAGGAAGTGCCCCATCAAAGGAAGAGACAAGCCTCCACAACACACTGATGTTCTCGAAGGTACTCGAGTGAAAGCGTAACCTTTCCACATCTATCATCCCAAGACCAAAAACAAGAAAATGGGTCTGGGATAGCACTACAACCTTCCAACCCGATGAAACAAGGGATAGGGAACTCACCAGTTGATGGAACCTCTTAATAGATGGATTGCCAGTCATAACTTCGTTGATCAGAGTGCCCCTCAGCATAATCTCCGCAGAGACAATATCCTCTGAGAATGGAATCTCCACATTGATCGTGTGAACACCTAGCGCTGGCGACGGGGGCAGCCAAGGCTCCTTCATAACCTCCTGTTTTGGGCGCAAAGGGTTCGTCTTCGTGCATTGCAGCCTCACCCTTGTGCACAAATCACGTTTGTGACCATCTCCCCCACACGCCTGACAGACAAGGGGATTTCTACACACTGCAGCCATATACCCTCTTCGTCTTTATCTATAACACAAAACCTCTTCATTCATCCTCCTCCTTCCCTCTCTTAGAATGAATCTGGTTGCCCTACCTTCGTAAGACTACCATCTCCTCTCCCTCCTTCTCCAATTTCTCGGTCTCCATGTTTTCCAATCACCCTCTTCCTCAGCCGTAGCCTCACCCACACCTTCTCCCGTCGCCTGTCGCCACTCTCTCTCTCCATTTTTTCCTTGTATCATCGATGACCAATTATCGAACCAAAAATAATTATTTGTTTATATAGATTACTTTAAATTATTACATTGTTATTTAATAATGATAATTCTTGTAGGAGCAAGCTAAAAAAATAAGGCCAACAGGGACCAAGCTCCACCATTGACCCATTGCTTGGGTCAAATGAGTATTGACTCATTAAGAGTCAAATATGTAAGTAAAAATATTTATTTACATTCAATATATCCATAAGAATATATGTAACCTAATATTTTATCCTTTATTAAATTTTCAATCTGATGCACACTAGTGTGCTGAGCTGGATTAAGTAAGAGTATATGATCACACTCACAGTAAGTAGACACTCAATGGCCCCCGTGCATGCATTCATGAGACATATTAGGACAGACATGTAAGTATCATGAATTTTTACACTACTAATTTACTACACTAATTTACATATTGAAATAATTACAAATGTATTTACAGACTCGTATGATGGACTTGATCCATCCTCCTAAGTTCATGGACGAGAACTTTGCGACAATCCCACAGGCGCCTCTGATGACACCAAAGGAGGCATTCAGGACCATGATGCCTCCAGAGCATAAAGGCTTTGTTCGTAGCGGGAGAAGGAGCATGACTATCTCTTCTTGGTATGGGAGGAAAGGATCCTTGTCGTCGACATCTCAGTGGAGAATCTGAATAAGAAAATGAAGGCAGCGGAATGTAGAGAGGTAGAGAGGGAGAACAGATTGGAGGATATGACCTTGTGAATTCAAGCAACCACTACCAGGATGGAGCGACAAGATGAGTTATTAGAGTGGCAGAGCCAGTAGTTGAGAAAGCTGATGGCATTCCTCCAAGGATCTGGACCTGGCCATGCAACGTTTCATGCACCTCCACGATGAGATGATGACGATAGGGGTGGACTAGGTGTTGGTTGCATAGGTGCCCCAGCATAGTGTATGTATCATATACATCTTTTTTAATAGTTGAACTCTTTTTATATATAAATGATTTGCATTTTTATTGTAGTTTGATTGACTTTTATATCTTGGTTTGGTAGGTACGTGAACCTATAAACCCTAATTAGCAACTTTATTTTTTTAAAAGAAAGCAGATTAGATTTGGAAAATCATCGTCGATTATGATACAGTGACATTTATAGCACCACTGTCGAATACCAAATTTTGGTGCCACTTACCCTCCTCTCGCCAACTCTTCAATACCGACAGTAGTAAGTAACTTTTAGCGACGGTTATCACCCGCCGCAAAAAGTCAAAATTTCCTCATATAACCTACTTTGGCACCAAGTCATAGTATTTGGCTACGACATTGTTAGATCTGGCAACGGTTTATAACTGTCGTTAAATGAAATTTTTCCTACGCTAAATAATTCTCCCTCCCACATTTGGCAATGGCTTCTCACATAACCATCGCCAAATACATATAATGACAATCTACAACTGCTGCAAATCGTCATGATCCTAGGACCTAGTGCAGGGAGAAAAAGTGGTGGAACATGATTTTAACCGCTACCAAACCCTTATAGTGACGCAATATTCTACAACGGCACATAGCAACGGATTAAAGGCTTTTGGCGACGGTTTCCATCCATCGCCAAAACCCTCTTTTCCTATAGTGACAACTGCTAAGCTAGGATAAAAATTAGGAGTTGACATAAAAATTAGGCATGAGCTGAAGAAGCGATAAAAACCAAATCCAAATAGCTTACACCCATCGCATGCAATCCAATTAAATAGATATTAGCTCAATTTGGTCAGTGGAAATCGATTAAAATAAAATTACTTCTCAAATTTCTCAGGTAATAACGAAAATAAAATTGAAATTAATCAATCAAATTAGTGCAATTCAAATCATAGGGAGGGTGCTTGTGATCCAATGGAATGTGCAAGAAGACTCTATGATGGATTGGTGCACTATAAAATCTGAAGGCTATTGAGCTCTAGACATTATAGCTGCGGAAATGGAGGAAGTGAATCAGCGATTACAATACAAGGAAATCGAGAAGAAGTGACCATGAGATGAAGGGAAAGAGTAATGGATCAAAATGAACAAATGGAACATCTTTTCTTATCTGAATTGATCAGAGAGGGGTGGTCGATAGAGACTACAAATTACTTTAATATTCTCCTAATCTAAGGTAATTAGATGGTGAATTCTAATCTAAATGATCTAACTAGGCTAGAAAATTAATTAAATCTAAACTAGAAAGCATTAAAACTAATCTATGAAATCAATAAAAGTCCTAAGATAACAGAAGAAGGGTGGCATCTGGGTTGCAGCTGGTTACTGCAACGATGAAAGGGAAGGAACCTCTTGTGGAAGAATGGGATCCCTGGATCCACAGCGGGTTGCCATGGCGACGAAGAGGAAGGAGGAACCTACTGCTGTCACTAATAGCCAATGAAGGGGAATTAGACCTGGAGGGGTAGAGAAAGGGACCGGCTCAGGGGGGAGGGAGCTGGTAAAGGAGCCCAGGGTGCTTGAGTAGGTCCTTATAGAGGTGTTGTGGGCTCAGGTGACTGGTAGTGCTAGGTGAGAGCTATTGCAGATCAATGGTTGAGGAGAGGCTTAGAGTGCACGGGAACTTTTGGAATAAAAAGGAGTCGTCAGATGTGATCTGTAGACTGGCGTGAAGGTGTGTCCCACCAACTCTAGTAGGTTGGAGCAAGATCAATCATGGATCATGTGAGGAAGGGAGTGGACGGCTCATAGAGCCTATGTTCATCATGAAGGACAATAAAGGAGAGTGCACCCAGGTGTTTGGTGCAATTGCACCGAAGCCCTTATATTGAAAAGGTGTGAACTTTATGCTCAAACCCATAAGTGGTGAAATTTGTTACCAACGAGTACCTAAAGGCTTGTAGAATGGTCCTTGGTAGGTTTTGGATTAAGAAAATGTGAAGGGCTTGATATAAGGGAAGTACCTAAATGTAAAACACTAATTTCAAGACCCTAATGGTGTCTGAATGCAATGAAGTTTTTATGGCATAATAATTGAACATTTTAAAAAATAATAGAACCATTGATTTGTGAATTTGTGGTCAAATTTGTGTTTAATTGACATTTGTATCATCCATTTACAACTTGAGTACATAATCTCTCAAAGGTGACCTAATTATGCATTTTTAACACAGTTTTGATGTTCTAGGTCATTTTCCATTATTCCTACACTTAACCCTTTTATTGTGTTAATTGATAGTGTTTTAACATAGTTTCTAACTTAACTTGTGCATTTTAGCTGTGATGAGCCATACCTCATCACCTTCTTCAGCATAGGCACATTCTCTAACTCCTGAACCCTTTTAGCCCCTTCTTCCGCAAGCTGTCTAGTTGTAGCCAGTTCTCACCTTAGCTCTTGCACCTCTACATCTGCCTTCTCCTGCGCCACCTTGAATTTGGCGAATTCATCAATAGTTGCGCACAGATGAAGGCATTCTTCCTCAAAAGTTTTTTCATATTCATCTGCAACATAGGAATTACATGTCTTGAAAACCTGGACTTCATCTTTTAGCCAGGCTAGGTTAGTGCAAGCGACCTCCAACTTGTTGTCAAGGTTTCCCATTCTCTTGAGATCCTTCTAATGGATCTTCTCAAGAGAGTCATTAAGTTTGCCAGCAATTTTCCCGACTATGTTTAGTCCATGCCGGGCTTCCTCTGCCTCCTTGCAAGCATTGGCTAATCTCCTGGCAAAGTCCACCTGTGACCTCAGCCTCCGTGTCACCTCCTCTGCCTCCTTCTCCACCGTCTAACGTGTAGCATTAGCCTCCTGTAATTGGCGGATGAACTTTCATTTTTCAGCCTTGGTGGTTACCGCCCATTTTTCCGCCAAGTCCGCTGCCTCACTGACCCAGCACTCACTTTATCATGATAGTGCCAGATATAAACCTAGTCCCCAGAGTCTCCACCTATATAATAAGAAAAGCAATGATGTTACAACTTATTCAAAACAACACCAAGGCAAGCTTGAATAAATAAATTTACCACACGATAAAAATAGAAATAAACATGTTTAAAATTATCCTCCCTTGAGGGGGTGGCTCATGTAAGGGCATCCTGCAATTGAGATGAATGGATTTCAAATCTGATTACCCTCATGTCTTTCAAATCGCTTCCCAAAGACAAGCGACCTAGACTCAAGTAATAAAAGATAAAAATCAACACGCGAGTTTTGTAAAAATAAATTTCCTTGATGAGGTTTGGTGCAAACTATACTACGATGTGGTATTTCTAAAGTATCTAGTGCTAAATTGCCAATCAAATGGTGCCATTGCCAGGGTGGAAGGACGAGTTTAGTTGATTTGATTTCCTTTCTTTTTCTCTATTTGAACATGGGTGTCTTTGAATTTTAGAAGCATGAACCTTAGGTTGTTCAAACCTAGATGTTTACGTGAAATCGTTGATGTTTAGAAATATGCGTTATAGTATAGGATGAAAATCGCATGAAACACTTAAATCTATAAAGCTTGAAATCAATTTGGAGTCCAAGGTCATTTGCAAGCAGCAATATGACAATTTCAATCCACTAATCATAATAACAATAATAATATGCAATTGAACCAATGAAATGCTCAAAATAATATTTCAATAAAGATTAGTGTAAAAAGATTGGGTTAAAATGGTGATTTAAATAACCAAATTAACCCTTAAGTTTAAGCTCAGAAATCAACTTAAATAACCCAATAGTAATCTCAATCAATTATCAGACTAATGTACTCAATCAAATGCCAGATCAAACAACAATAGAAGGCCTCAAACACCTTAACTAGCAGCACCTCGCAAGGCAGAAGACCTTGCCTTAAGCCTCATAGAAGAGGCATAGCAGCAGCACACCAACAGAGGCATAAGGGCCTTGCACAAAGCCCTCAGAGGCTAAGTGTTGAGAGAAGGAGTGGGCATGAATCCCAAGGTAGAGCAAAACCCTCCCTCCTCTCTCTGATTCTCTTCCCTTCCTCTAAGTTCGGACTTGAGTGAATAGTACCGGGTAATCAGGGGGGCAATCGGATCCAGGGGTCCAGGCTCACCAGCGTGAGGTAGTGAGCGAGTGAACACACGTGCGGTGAGTGGGACCTCACCCCATGTGCTGAGGCTATAAGCCTCTATCATAAATTTCCTTTATTCATTGTAGTAGGCTTCAAAATTCATGATGTGGGACTATTGTCCCTGCTGTTCTATGTGTGTAGCTGCGGATAAAGGTCTCTCTGATTGAGGTCGAAGGGGGCACCTGCTGCTGCAAATGAAGACTTGGAGGGGGGCCTGGAAGTGTTCGGCAGCACCTGGGGCTAGTAGCGGGGATGAACTCGGTCGGGAGATGGTGGACGAAGCCAAAGAAGGAGTAGCAGTGATGGCACTCTAGCGTAGACCTGAAAAGATGAATATGGCCTCTCGGCCAAGTCAGAAATGCTCAGGAGAATTGCCTGAGTGTGGCAAATGTGTTGGTGGCGGTTGCGTGCAATGAGGTGTGTGTGTGCATGGCTAAGTCAAGGAAGGTGCATGAAGGTGGTGGAGTTCAGTGGGGTGTTTTGGTGGACAATACCTTAGTGATGTGAGGACTTTTGGTCACGGGGATGTGATGTTGCTTCTAGAAGTTGTGGTGAGGTGATTGGTGCGGTGGAGCGAGCGTGTGAGCTCGTCGGAGGTGGCATGGGTGATGTAGTGTCCGAGCCTAAGTTCTAGGGGTGTAGGAAGAGTCAAGGGAAGGAGAGGAGTCAAAGGAGGATGTTTATGGACGAAGGGAAAGCGAGTGTGACGTCGGCTATGATTGGCCGATACTGGAGACAATGAGAGCTCCAGAGAGGGAGACCGCGACGTCTGAAGGGGGAGGAGGCTCCTAGCAGGTATGGCGAGAAGAGGACGACAGAGAGGAAGAGTTTCCCTCTACCTATGGTATGTGGCAGAGGGCAAAGAAGCTGGAGAAGGAGGGTCGTCGGAGCAAAGTGGAGCAGGCCAGAGGTCGGAGGGGAAGGAAAGTTTTTAGACTTAAAATTTGCTAAAGAGCACGGCCTTGCAAAGGGGATCCTTTTAAAGACCTCCGGAAGAGCTCCAAGCTTGGAAAGAAGCTTGAAGAGCTTGAGGTTTTAGGGGAGAAGATCCCCAAAATTTCTCTCATTCGCCTGATTTGTAAGGCTGGAATTAAGGTTTGAGAGGCGACACAATTGATTAGGAAGGTCCCTCCCATCAAATTTTGAGGGATACGATTGAGAAATCAGAGAGGAATCTTTGATTGAAGGTCGAATGCTTTGGATTCCCACCATCAATGGCGGAAGGGACCCCTTCGAAGAGAACGACAAGAAGGTGGGGGCCTTTTTGCAAATATTTTCCAAAGCTAGGGGTTTAAGTGAAAGAAATAGAGATTTGAAGGACTAAGATGCAAACTAGGTCAAAATGGACTTTGATTGGACCCAAATTTTGGTACAAACCTAATTTAGACCCAAAAAATCTAATGGTGAAGTCGGATTCCATTTTTTATCACGTTTGACAAGGCAGTATGCATAGAAACTCAAATCAGGGTAGAAGTCCGTCTGCGACTCTATTCAAGGTCAGAATGGGTTCAGATGATCAAACTAAGGATACCAAATCTGTTATAATATTTTTCTATGAATTTTAGGAGGTTTAGATGAATTTTAACCTAACCATAACCTCTTCAATTTAAGTGGGTCTGAAATTAGGGTTTTATGTGTTCTTACGATTCTCGAAATGCGTGAAACCCTATTTCTAAAAATGCTGACCTACTTTTTGGACTTTAAACTCATTTGACCTTCATTTAACCTCTGAGTGACCCCGTGGTTAATTTGTGTTTGAGATGTGCTGTTAAAATTACAGAATTAACCCTGATTTTCTATTTTCCTCTTAAATCAGAATAACATGGAATTACAACCCTCAGATGATTATGTAGGAGCATTTATCCATCAATTCTGACTAAAAGTGGCTAGTTAGGGCCTATAATGGTGTTCCCATCATACCCCTATGCCTAGCTTTTGCTAGTCCCGTAGCAAAATCCTATGGATCAAACTAGGTCTCTAGGTCAGATGTAATCGTCAGGATGCCTTACTAAGCTGCATCTCTAGAAATCAAATCAAAATACCAATAATAGGCCTAGTGGTACTCAAGTACCAGCCAAGATCTAGACCTGACCAGCTTCATCCTGAGTCTGCCGCGAAGGTTTCTAAGGCTCGCAAAAACTACCCAAAGGTTCGTTGACCCTAGTGGTTAAAGCACCCGTATGTAGACGTTTCATGTCCAGGTTCAGTTTGCTAGTGCATTTTTGTAAGAGAGAGATAAAAATATTTTTTCCATTTGGAGAGTTTTCTCTCTTTTCTTTTTTATTTTTCGCTAAATCCAGCCTCAGATTTTCCCTAGACACAGTTTGTATCGGATTCCTTGTCCCCACCATCAACCCCCAGAACCCTGGCTTTCGACACTTCAGGATAGTGCTACCCATGGCATTCTGTAGCTAAATTCAGGCCTTGGCAATCAACATTTTAGGATAATCCCGCTCATGGCACTTGAACCAGCACAAGGTGCTTACATGTCCCCAGTAGGTGATGAGGTGTGGCTCATCATAGCTAAAATGCCCAAGTTAAGCTAGAAACTAGGTTAAACACTACTGAAGTAACACATGAAAAGGGTTAAGTGTGGAAAATAGTGAAAATAACCTAAAACATCAAATCTGTGTTAAAAATGCAAAATTAGATCATTAAATGAGATATTCTATTCGTTAATATAAATTGATGATCTATTTGCAAATTGAACAAACATTTGAGTTCAAATCAAAAGTAAAATTAACTTCCTAAATGTTCAATTAAGCTTAAATAAAAACTTGCTTGCATTTGGATATCATTAAGACCTCGCATTTATGGTTTCTCTCTTAGGTCCTTAAGTCATAAACATTTTATTCATTTAAAAACCTTCTAGGGACTTGTTTGAAAGCTGTAGAGGCCTATTTGCAAATCCTGAGGACTGCTCTGTAGAACTTCTTAGCCACTTATGGGCCTTTCCACAAAACCTCTACCCCTTTGCCCATACGGGCTTCCCTGCAAAAACATCAACTCACCTACAGTCTCAAGCTACTGTAGCGCCTCATGAACTTGCCCAATCGCTGCCATTGACTCGATCCTAAAATCTGGTGGTCGTTCTCCAGTCTAAGCTTCGCGTGCTTCGGCACGTGTGATCACCTCTTGCCCCAGATCCCATCCAACAGTGGCATTTTGATTTGAACCTCAAGCATGCTCTTCTTTCCATCTCCACCGCCCAATACCTAGGTGCTTGATTCCACCACTGTAGTGCCTAGATCCAGTGGCTTGCCTACATAAGCTTCTCTCCTGTGCTATGTGCAAACTGAATCGCTCCCTCAGCTTGAGTGGTTCCCTTCGCTCTATTCCCTTAGCTTCTCACCTTCCTTCATCGCCTGCAGTAACAGAGCAGGTTTCTCTCCCTTCGTCGAATGCCTCCAGCCGTCAGCTGTTGGCTCTTTGACACCTCCCTCATTAGCTGAAGGGTCTTCTCCCCTTTCTTCGTCATCGGCCGCCGGCTGGTGACCTTGGACATCACCTTCTTCCTTTAGATAGGATTTCCTGCTTTCTAGATTAGTATAGTATTATTAGTATAGTTTAGAGTATCTTAGGATTAGATCAGACAGTGAATTCAATGGTTTTATTATTAGGGTTAGGAGTAGATTAGATTAGGTAGTATTCTACTCACCCACCTCCTCTGATCAATTCCGATCAGAGGAGATGAATTCATCTATTCATCATGTTCATTTAATCTCCCTCTCCATATCACTATCACATTCATTGATATTCCTCGATGATTTATTTCATGATTCACTCCATTCATGAGAATCACAATGGATCTAAAGCTCAATAGCTTCTAGATCCATAGTGCGTTTACTTCCATCTAAGGGTGAATTCATTAATTCCATTAGTCACGAGCATCCTCAATATAATTTGATTTGTGATTATTTGGTCATTTGGAACTGATATGAATTCTTGAAGTTGAATGAGGATTTTCTAAAGTAATCATGTGTTGATCAGATTTAAATGATCAAATAGAGCTTTCTTATGTTTGATTGGTTTGATTGCAATGGGCTTAAGCTATTTTAACATGGTTTTGATCATTATATGTGCTTATGCCCAATTTTAAATTTAATCATTGATTTCCGACTTTGTTTGGTAGCTCAAGCCCATGAGAATCAGATGTCCTGATTTGAGGCTTGAGCAATGATCCAATTGGTTTTTAACGATCACCTAGAACACATGCACACCAATTAATGGTGTGTAGATGTTTCAGATGATCAAATCATTTTGGTAGAGCCATAGCAACAGCCTAGTTTGGGTGGCATTATTTCTTGGCAAAAGCTTTAAATCTGACATTTGAAGTTCAACTGAGATTTTTGAAGTTTTTGAAAGAATTTTTTAAGTGGTTGAAAGATGGATTTCCAATAGGGATTATCATATTTGAATAGCAGCTAATGGCTGCTTTGCTTTGTCTACTGAACAAATTTCTTTGGAGAATTTTAAGTTTGATTTCAAATGATTTGGAGATGGAATGATTTGCTAAGCCTTATTGATCCTTAGATCTGATTTATTAGATTTGAGGATGACCTTCTTGACTTGCTTTGATGATAATTTTAACATGAAAATATTTTGGATTTCATGCTTGGGTTTTAGACAGTAACACAGCAGCAATATCTATTTTAAGATGTCTGTATAGCAGCTCTTAGTTGTTGATATTGGGAAGAATCTATTGAATTTGAGCAGTGTTTGAGCTGCTAATTTGCTGCAATATCAGTAGCAGTAGCAGCTGGATTTGACAACTATAATAGCTGGTTTTAGCTATCTACAGCCACTGATATGAGTGTTTTCAGAGATAGAACTTAGTTGACCCTATGTACAACTATAGAATGTCATGTACAAGCTTTCATGTACTAAGATTGAACCTTAACTTAAGTAGAATTGCTTGTAATTTGTTATTAAGATTCATTGTCAGCTATTTGTATCATGAATTAACTATCCAATTATGAGCATTAATAAAATTTGAAGTGGAAATCATGTTTAACTATTTGAGCATCTTTTATGTGAAGTGTTGAAGATATTTAATTGGTTGAATAGCATTTCTATCCCATAGAACTCATTCTAGTGCCTTAGGTTCCCTTTTGAAAATCCTTTGAAGGCCTAAAATGTGTCAACTTTGTAAATAAATAAAAATTAGAAAAAAATTCCAAAAAAATAAAATAAACCTATCTTGGTCAAGATTAAGTATATTTTTAGGTGAAGGTCAAGTTTCAAGGCATTCTGAACCCCCAGCTTTGTAGAACATATCAGCCAAAGTATACCTTGGAACTTAATAAAAGAACTTAACATTAAAAACAACAAAAACAACTCTCTCTCATATCTCTTTCTTTCTATCTCATCCCCTATCTCTACTACACATTTAAAACCCATAAAAAATAGAAAAACCCTAAAAACTCTTAAAAATACTATGTATACTATGTATATACTTGTATATATAACTTTAATCTAAGCTATATGTAAATATTGTATAATATGTATATGTTGTAAATAAATAACTTATATATGTATTCTATGTATTAAATTAAGTATTTAGATTAATTTAATGTATATATAACTTTATTGTATTATTAGATATTAATATATATAACTTAATTGTATAATAACTAAGTAATTATATAAACATATTTATATGTACATATCTGTACCTAATACTGTACATACATATTTATATATGTATTATGAATAATATTATACCAGTAAATTAATATAATTATATATATACAGTAAATAATTAAGTTATTAAGTTAATTAAGTAATTTACTAAGTTAAAATAGAATAAATTAGTAATTTAAGGTAATACTGAGATAATTTATAGTGTATACTTGTACGATATTTTATTAAGTATTCTCAATTAATTTAAACCATATTTATACTATATTATAGCATTTATAGCTTATTTATATGATAAACCATCTAAAACATATATTTAATTGTAAATAAATTAAAATAAAGCCTCTATAATATAATAAAAATTTGTAATAAATAATTTATTATGTATATTAATACTATACTAAGCCAATTTTACAATTAATTAACTAATTTATACTGTAATTAACAAATTAAACTCTAATTTAACTTATAAAAACTGTAAACTTTAGCTAATTTAATTATATAATAAAATAACTTATTTTTGTAAAGTAACTACATAATTATGTAGCCCTATGTAAAGGCTTTACAGTCCCATAATTGAATTTTAATTTATATTAAATTATGACTCTCTAATCGAGGCCAAAATCACCAAATCAAAACATTTGCACAGCTGTAGTGCCAATCGGGCGCTTGTTTTAGCGCCACATCAGTAGATTGCGAATGCCCATAGTGCCTTATTATGTTTTCATCTTCTGAGCTTCCCAGTCGTCATGGTGCCGAGCTCCCACATACACCATCTCCTCTCCTCTTACGAACATGATATAGCATGAGCTTATGAGTGCGATGCACTGGGCCGGGGGCCATGCACTGTGTGTGGGCTTGTGTGGGCCTAATAACGAGCATTAAACTAGAATTAATACCCCTAATGAACACCAGGGTGGCCCTAGTAGAGGTCTAGTCACACCCAGAAATGGGTGTTGCATATCCCTCGAAAGGGTCGCCCACCCACTAAACTAATTTTTGAACCGGTTGAGAACCGAACAAAGCCGGTCTGAACCGGCTAAGAAGCAAAGTGAAGAGAGTTGGAATTTTGCTAAGTGTTTGAGCCCTTGTAACTTGTGTGTGCACATGAGTTAATGTGTGCATCTGTATATATGTATATACGTATATAAATAATATAATGTAAATAAATAAATTACGGATACTGTAATATATATATACCTATGTAGTATAAGTAGCGTAAGTAAGCTTGTTTGAGCTCTTATGTATATATATAACACTTAGAGCTTTAGTGACAGATGCATTTATCACTATAAATAGCTATATATGTCAGTAAAGATAAGTATTTTACCCTATGTTAAGTATATAATTTTACTAAGGTTTTAGCGACACTTATATATGTTAATATATAAATATAATATGTTACTATAGATGTTAGTATGTTATAATGAGTTAGTATAGCAAGTATTATTAACTATTTTTATACCTATACTTAGGTATTATCTCTATTAGTTGTAAACAAATAACATAGAGTAGTTATATATAGTCTTTTATGCTTGTTTGTGTACATTTGTTTTCAAAGATTGTAATATGTTTTAATTTATTCTTTTGTACATAATTAATCAAATTCTTTTATTCATTGATTCTTTCATTCATTTTTGTAAATAAAATCAACATTTTTGGAATTAGAGAATGTTTTGGGACCTAGAGAGTAATGTATATCAATAACTGTCTCCCAGTGAACAACCTAGAATAAATCAATAAAAATTAAGTATATAAATAAAATTGATACGACATCGATTTATATTTGTGACATATACTACAATAATGACATTTTAAAATCCCTTTTTAGTGTGAACTGGTCGTCAACAATCAGTAGGATATTTAGATATCCTAGGAGATAAGCACCAAGGAGATGATATGTCATTATGTATCTTCGAGGGGAATTTCCCACCTCTCTATGTTAGGAACTTGTCCAATCAACTTGTGTCTTTGAGTCACTCCTAAGCTAGATCTTCGAGATGACTTTTCAGAATAGAACACTTTTGGCATAATTTCTTTATTAAGCGCACTGAACCAAACTGGTGTGTGATTTTTGGTACTTAGGTTACCAGGTCCCGTAAACCAAAGGGTAGGCAATGAGACCGAATAATCTCTAAGTCTTAGACCTACTACATTAGCTTCTCACTTTCCTTAACCTCTTGAGGACTAATCTAGATCTTAATGAATACGTGAGTTTTTAAGCCCTAAAATAAGCCCAAGAGGCCTAAGATTGGTACTTGTCACTAATCTCCTAAGTTTTAGCCTTCTAGGTCTTAATTCATCATTCGATCCAGCCTAGAAGTTAAGTAACTTCCATACTCAATTACAAGGGACTATTTCATTTTCTTTCTTTTTGATTGCACCTTTTTTTGTCTTTTTTCTTTCTTTTCTCTTCTCCTCCTCAATTGTTTTTCATTCATCTTAAATTGACCTCTCCTTTCCTCTTTTTTCATCTCTCTCTTCTTTTTTTTTCAATGAAACCCTTCATGCATTGATTTTCACAGCATTTTGTACTTTAATACCCTCCCATTCTTAAGATTTGCAATGCCCTCATTGTAAATTAGGTGGGTTCGAGTTTAGTTCAGATCGTACATCAGAATAGGTGAGTGGTGAATGGGTCTAACTGATTATTGTAGACGATTTGTAGCTCTGATACAAGTATCAAAGGTGGAGTCGGCTGTAATAACGGACGAACCCTAAAGTGCAATAAAATTTCAGTAAAGAGATAGGTCAGAAGGGTTTTGATTTTTTTGTTTTTCTTTTTCAAAGATGATGGGTTGCCTCCCATTAAGTGCTAAGTTTAACACCATCAGCTGGGTGCAATGAAGCTCAAGGAGAATGGAGGTCAAAAGATATAGTAGCCATATTCGAGTCTGTGAGTTCGAAGAACAATTTGAGTCTCTGACCGTTCATGACAAAAGGTTCTGATTCGTGGCTGAGTTCGCTGATTTCGACAGCTCCATTTTCGAACACTCGTCTGACAAGGAATGGTACAATCCTTTTTTATCTGAGTTTTCCTAGGAAGAGCTTGAGTTTGGCATCAAAGAGTAACACTTTCTGACCAGGATGGAAAGTTTTCCACAAAATGTGCCTACCATGGAAGGCTTTGACCCACTCTTTGTGGATTCGCAAGTTCTTGTATGCTTCATTGAGTAGTTCCTCAATCTTGCTCATTTGCAACCGGCAATGGATTCCAACCTCCATGAGATCCAGATTGCACTTCCGTACTACCTAGTAGGCTTTGTGCTCCATTTCTACGTGGAGGTGACATGCCTTCCCATACACGAGTCTGAAGGGAGACATTCCTAACTGGGTCTTATGAGCGGTCCTATAGGCCCATAAGGCTTTTGGAAGGTGGGCAGACCAGTCCTTCCTGTTAGGCCGAACAGTAACTTGAAGGATCTTCTTGATTTCCCTTTTGCATAGTTCAGCCAATCCATTCGTCTGGGGGTGATAAGGAATCGAAATACAATGTGACACCCCATACTTTTTCATTAGGGACTAGAAGTGCACATTTGCAAAGTGGGTCCCTCCATCAAAGATGATAGATCGTGGAACACCGAACCGAGAAAAGATGCATTGATGAATGAATTTGATCATGACTTTATGATAATTGTGTCGAGTCGGGATGGCTTCGATCCATTCGGACACGTAGTCCACAACTAGGAGAATGTACTCGAAACCATCGAATTTTGGGAAGGGATCCATGAAATCAATCCCCCAGATGTTGAAGATTTTGCACATGAGAATCAGCTGTAAAGGCATCATGTCATGATGGCTCATATTGCCTAAGGTTTGGCAACGAGTGCATGCCTTACAATAATCATGTGCATCTTTGAAAATCATGGGCCAATAGAAACCACATTGGAGGACTTTTGCTGTAGTTTTGTGTCCAGAGAAGTGACCACCACAGGCCTAGTCTTTGCAGAAAGAAAAAATGCCATTGATCTCTGATTCCAGCACACATCTTCTGATGATTTGATCAGCACCAATGCGGAATAGGTACAGATCTTCCCAAATAAAGTATTTGGCATCTGAAAGTATTTGGCCAATCAGACGGAATCTAATGTGATGCTAATGTAAACATGTTTATATCACATAAACCGTCTATTTATGCATGTTCTTAGGCGTATAGTTGCATCATACATTATAAATATTACATAACATGCATCATCTTGCATTTTGGTTAGATTGTATAAAGTTTAGGTTAATTTTCTCTTTTTGTGGTCAAAGGACAGGGTGATATTTTATTGGGGCCTCGGATTGATGATCTAACTGTACGGATTTGATCAGTGCGACAGTTGGAGTTTAACGACTCCAAGGTCACCCCGATCAGACTTTCGTAGCATCAAATGCAGTCTGAGAAAGATTTGAGGTCAAGGGGCCAGGTGGCATAAATCCGTACTTCAAATGACAAATCTGACTGCACGATTGGGTTAGGATCGACGATCGTAGCCCAACGACACAGTTCAATCCGACATCCGTGGCACCATCTATAAGTCAAAGAAGATGGACGGCCAAGATGTCACCATCTCAGCCGCCCCTAACAGCCCAAGGACTCCCGCTAACTCTCTCTCCTCAACTGGTCATCAAATCTTTGCCACTGGATTGAGATCCAACGAATGAGGAAGTTCCACGTTGTATCCTAAGCCGCACATCATCTCTTGAAGCCAAAGGAGTGTTTGATCTTGACCGTTGGATTGACATCCAACAGTCGTAATCCCCTGACTCCTAATGCCAAATTGCGTCAAAGAGCTGGACTTGGCATGTTGGTAGCATGCTTTCATGCGCAACGCTCGACGTGTGTTTGAGGCGTGCCTTGCAGCCAGCACGTATGCAGTCAATTTCGATCGTCGGATGAAGTGCGAACGGCACTGATGTAGGTGACGTGGCTGCATGAGATTGCGCAAGCACTGCACATGCGATCGGACGTGCAATTGCATGTGCAATGGTATATGCAGACATTGAGCGTGTTGAAAAGGAACGGGCACGATGCATTTTAGGCCATCTGATTGAGATAGCGTGGGCATGGATGATGCGTTGAAGCACTGAACATGAGGAGGTGAAGGCATGCGCGACCTCTAGCCACGTCTGTGCTTTAGTAATGAATAAATCCGTCACTAAAGACCCTAACATTAATGTTTTAAATTATAAAATGACCTAATTGCCCTCAATCCCTACAACCATAAAAGGAGACCCCTACCACTCGAATTTCTCATCCCTTCCTCTCTTCTCTCACCCCCTTCAAAGCTTTAAGAGCTTGTCCCAAACACAGGATGATCCATTAGAGTTTAAAATTAGAATTTTTCCACCTTCTCATCCCCATTCGTGGAGCGCCTGCGGTTGTCTTCTCACCGTCGTTCAGGAAGCGGATCCCACTGTGACATCGCCCTACCCCATCATCTGTCATCCGTTGTCGTTCTTCTTTGTCCAACATCTCACCACATTCTTCCAGGTGCTTCGTCAACGCAGCTCATCCTCCAAGCAGCCGTCGAGGAGGATAACCTATCTCTACCTTCTCTTTTATCACTTTCTAGTATAGATTTCCTGCTTTCTAGTGTAATGATTAGATGTAATGAACTCGATTAACTGGTTCTGAAATACTTCATTCTATCTCTATTTTCTCTTTATTTGTATCATTCTTTCTCTTTCTTCTATTAATTATTCTTTCAGTAGATAGCTAACATAGATTCAATTCAACTAGCTAATCTGCTTTGTGACAACAAATCAAACGTGGTTTTTGATCAAGCATCCGGCACCCTGTGTTTGACCTGGAATTCCTTTTGAGTTTTGGTTAAAATTATTTGTTGATGGATTTTTCTCTCAAATTACGCTATGATGGCGGGTTTTCCAAACTCAATCCTTTTGCAACGATTTTTTGCCTCAAAATTTTGGCACCGTTGCCGGGGAGGCGACGTGCTTTGATTTTCCGTGTTTTCTGACTTACTGATCATTTACCTCACTTCTCTCCTTTCTTATCGTGATTGCAGGTACTCTCACGAGGTGGGCAAAAGTAGTAGATTGGAGCAAAGTGCTGTTGAAGGGTCTGTAAGTAATCCCACCTCCCCACCCACTAGATTTCATTCCACCACCTAATAACACAAACCCTAATTAACCTAGGAGCTTGCATAAACTCTAAGGTTAGTTTTAATTGTTTGTTTGACACTTCCACCCTCCTCACCCTCCGTATATAAAAGAAAAATTTTAAAAAATCTCACAGAGGTACACAACCTCTTCTGATTCTTCATACTCAATCAATAACCCAACCTTTGGGACTGGTATACTCATCAACACATAATTGAGTAGAAATCAAATTAGGTAATCACTTGTGTGCCTAATTAAATGATGCATCAGGCCAATTGTTTGAGTTGTTTGGGCCGCACCACTTTGACTAAAAATGACTCATCAAGTAGCTTCCAAATAGGTTCAACTTTTAGGACTAAACCAGGCACTCCACATCTTTAGTTTGATTTCAAAGTAAAACATCTTCACCTATGCTTTCAAAACCTGGTGTGCCAACTGAACTTGATTGAATATATCTAAAGTTGAATCCTAAAAGCTACTAAGCAAGATTTAAACCCTAAAATTCACTGCATCCAAAAATAATCTTGCTTAAAAACAACTGGTTGTGCATGCACACACATATTAATCAATCATTAAGGACACAACCTAGATAAAGGACCCATCACATTCCAAAGCACATTCAAACCTAACCCTAATTACAACAGAGTAGACGTTGGCCTTAAGGATTGGACTCGCTCTTCGAAGCTTAGATCGAGATTATTTTCAATTAGTCTACTTCTACCGTTCAATCTGATGTATAACTAGTTGAGCAGAATCAAATGATCGCGGTTGGGGGTATCAAAGGAACCTGAGGCGAAAGCCAGGGGAAGAACCTTCTCTCCAGCCCCTCCCTCTAACTGGTTGGATTGACCGAAAAGAAGTAGATCAAATCGTTTCTTCATCTCAAGACGGGTTCTGAGAGTCTGTAGACCTTTAGGCTAGCCCACTTAAGGACAGGTTTGATTGTTTGTACTGTAAGGCACCTTTTTTCCTCTGGTTCTATCATGGATCCTTCCACATCCGATTAGCACTTCCATTCCTACCCTCATACCACTACTTATTCCCAAAATGATTATTATTCCAACCAGACTTATTCTCATCCATCTTCTAGTTGGGATAATCTTGATTGGGGATACAGTTTCGGACCTTTGTGTTCAGGGTCTAACCCTGGATACCATGTTCTTGATTCTTATCCTTCACCGAGCTACATCGATTATAGATCACCGCCCTTATATGGACAACCTAATGCGATCTACATCCAAGAAGGATACGTTGATCCTTACCCTTCCCTAGGTTACACTGCATATAGGTCACCACTTCTTTATGAGCAACCTCAAATGACCTATTATCAGGGAGAGTATCACGAACCTCAATCTATTGACTCCCCTACACTGAACCCAAATTTGCCCAACCCTGAACCAAACCATTTGATTCAGTGATGGGAACACCATCATGAGACATAACTAGCTCAATTTGGTCTTATAAAGTCAATAAAAGCTCCTACATATCAGTCAGAAGGTCTGTAGAGCAGGAAGAGTTGTTCTGAGAAGAAAAGTTGAAAATAAGGTTATTCATGCAATTTTACCATCTTATCACAAATACAGAATAATCATGGGGTATGCCAGGGTTTATTAAAGGTCATTTGGTCATTAATGTCTAATAAGTGGGTTCAGGTAAACAGAAACAGGTTTTCGCGCATTTCAAGAATTAATGGACATCTAAAATCCTAAAAATAGACTTGCTTAATTAACTAAGATTCTGGTCAAGATAAAATTCACATAAATCCTCTAAAATTCATATAAAAATATTCTCTAGGGTTTGGCATCCTTGAATTGACCATCAGAATCCGTTTTGACCCAAAACAGAGTCACAGACAGGCTATTACCCTAATTTGGGTTTTTACATAAATTACCTAGTCAAACTAGGTCAAAACCAAAATCCAACTGCACCATTCAATTTCCTAGGTCCAAATTAAGTTTGTATCAAAATTTGGACCCAATCAGAGATTGCCTTGACCTAGTTTGCAATTTAGTCCAAGTCTGACTCTTTTTATCCCAAATAACCCCTCAGCTTTTGAATTTATTACAAAAAGTCCCCCTATCTTTGCCGTCACTCTTTTCAAAAAGGTCCCCCCACCATTATGGATTAGGAAACCTACTTCAGAGAGCTTCTTTTGGCAAGAACACAGTGATTTCTTGACGAATCCATCTCAAAATTAAAAGGATGATCTGTCAGGTAATCTCCTTCCTATTGAGCCATGTCCAAATCGCCAATTCCCGCCCAATCTCTCATGCGAATGCATGAGAGATGTGGGTGTCCTACTCCAGCAAACTTACCAAGCTTGAAAGCTTGGTTTCCAAGATTCAAACCACCCTCTAGAGCCTATTTAAAGACCCTTGAGTACAAACCGTCCTCCTTATGCTTGTTTTTGGCCAGAATACCTCTCCTTCCTCCCTCCTCTTCGGCCAAAAAGCTCGACGATGTCCGGCAACTCTCCCCGACCACTCTCGTCGTCCGCTCACCGTACCAGTGGGGGACTCTCCTTCCTCTCCTTCTTCCACGTCGCGCCATACCAGCGAACACCCTAATTCCCCTCGTTGTCACCAATTCTCTCCCACCGGAGCTCTCTTTGACTCCGATGTCGGCCACACCACACCCAGCATCGCTTCTTCTCCCCATCATCCACTACCCACTCAGAACATTTCTCTCCCTCTCTACTTCTCTTTCCTGCACTCACGACACACACTCGACCACCTCTTCACCCTCCGCGACTTCATCTTCCTCCACTCCGACCATTCCTCTAGCGAAGCTCTCTGCTCACTCCACTGATCCAAACTCTTTGCCGACAAGCTTACAACCTTTGCCTCGTCCACGCGAACAAAACCCGTCAAGAAATTGAGGGGTTTGTTTGCCCTAATAACCTTCCAAACTTCACGCTCAATGCACAATCATCTTGAGGTCGTCTGACCTCTTCACTCACTCCCGTGCGCCACCAAGACCACCGTCATGTTCTCCATCCTCAGGCGATCCTCCTGAGCATACTTGATGTGGCCATGAGGCCATTCTCATGCTTGCAAGTCTTCCACCAGAGCTCCGCCACCGTCCTAGCTGTGTCGACTACGCCTTCAGTTCTCCAACCACATTCGCTCTAGATTTAGCCCCAGTTCACGCGGAGTAGTCTCAGGATCCTTCCCATGTCCTTGACTGGGATCACCAACACTTGCAACTGCAATAATTCAAGGCATCTTCACTAGCTGCAACTCACACGAAGAACAGGGACTTTTTAGTCCCACATCGTGAAGTGGCATCCTCCTTGCGCGACATAAATTGAATTTCACTCCTCAGCTGTTCACCTCAGTAGCTCGAGGTGAGGTCCCCTCGCACATGCCCACGCACGCCCTCACTCACGACCATGCCATGAGAGTCTGGGCTCTGAACCATTTACCCATGTACCCAAATCTGATTAGAGAAGAGAAAGAAAGGGAAAAGAAGGGGAAAAAAAGAGAGGGGAGGGGGTTTTGCTTTGCTACCCTCCTCTCGACACTTAGTGATTTCTGAGGGAGGCCTTTGCCGCTGCTGGTGTTGGTGCTAAGCTATGTGTTGTGCCTTCTCTTGAGCTTAAGGAGGCAGGAGAAGAAGAGAGAAAGGGAAGGAAGGGGAAGGGTGCCCTCTTGGCACTGTAGCAGTTGGACGGTTAAGCCATCAAGTTGAGAGTTCCATCGTCTGATCTCTGAAGGGAGTGCACTATGCACTTATCCTACAAGGATTTAAGTTGATTGATACTGTTGAGATATTTGATATTATTGTAATTAGGGTAATTGGTGATTCAAATCACCATTTTACCTTAATCTTTTTGCTTTATCAACATTGGTTCTTATAGACATATTATTTGAGTTTATAGATTTCATCATATATTGCTATCCTGTGATAAAATTGCAATTTTGAGATTTATTGCAACACTTGCTCCCTGTGTTCGACCTCGGATTTCTTTCGAGCTATAAATTGTATTTGTTGACGCGCTATTTTCAGTTATAATACAAAAAAGTGATTTTAAAACCCCGATTCAGTGCGTTAAACATTTTGGTGTCGTTGTCGGGGAGTAACGTGCATTTGATCTCTTGATTGCAATTCTGATTTGATACTAACTTGCTCTATCTATTTTGCTGTGATCTGTGCAGGGAATTTAGGCAAGGAGTAAAATCAACCACAAAACAGCCACTCCAGGGGCAGGTAATCTCATTTTCCATCCTCATTAAGCCCCTGATTCTGAAAAGCTAAAAAAAATAGAGAAAAATCAATTAGGATCAACTTGCATTCTATTCTTAGAATCAATCATCACAAGTTGCCTGATTTGATTTGATTCGACTCTTTGAGTAGACAAACCCTAACCATATCTCTTGCATCTACTTAGGGTTTAAGGTATCTAGGGCTATCACCTTCTTACTTGAGCCCTAGGTACCACATTTGGAATCAATTAGTTGGACCACTTAGAGCCAACTAGGGTTTCCATCTCAAGGTTTCAGAGACACATTTGCTTAAAAGGAAGAATCAACATTTCCAAACAATGTCTGCCTAAGCCTTGATTGAATCTTCCTAATCAAGCAAAACCTAAAATCAAGCTCTAAATCTCACTTGAATCCTGAAAGCGGGACCTAATAATCTCAAAGGACAAACAGGTGAAGTTGACCCACCTTGTGGGGTTAACCAATCTTCACATTAGGTCACCTTGCATAAAAGTATCTTAAAGTTCAGGTAGAATCATAAGCACCTTGCTCTTAACTTAAAATTGGTAGACTAAAGAGGTCAAGTCACCATTTTGGTCTACTTGGACCCTCACTGCCAAGGAAGGTCGGGTAGGGGAAACCCTGTAACTCGTGGGGACGCTCTACCGTGTAGGGGTCTTTACAGGACTCTCCCTTCCTGGCTACCCAACTAATTCGCAGGTGGATGACTTTCTGATCCAGGGGTATCATCCGCCCTGAACCTCTATAGTCATCCAAAAATCTTTGGGTGCCTCGATTGGGTCCATTTGACATTCTATCTCTCATCTTCTCCATTAGTGTGTGTTCGGGAGGAGGTCCTTAAGAACAACCTTGAAGCCTCCATTAGCTATTCACTCTGGTCGAGGCAAGGCCTCGACCTCCATGTTTGTGCAACAACCTGATCATATTGACATTTCCTCTGATTCTAAGCCTGAACCTCCAATCACAACCATGGATCAACCAGAATGACCTAACTTTGAACCACAACAATTATTTGATTTCAGACATCAGATCATTGCCTTTATCAACCCACCACCGCATCCTCAAATGCGAGATCGCTACAATCCCATGGCAGTGGAGATCGAACCACGAATCAATATCCCTGCGGGTGGACCCGAGGTGGAGCTCAAGCCTAGTATGCTTCACATGACTCCAAAATTTCATGTCTTAAACTTCGAGGATCCTTTCCAACACGTCAAGAATCTAAAGCATCTGGTCTACACTTTTGGGGTAGACATGCAGAATCGAGACAGCTTGCTCTTAAAGATCTCCTTCTCTCTGGTCGATAAAGCCGCCTACTGGTCTCAAACTTTTCCAATGTGATCAACACATGGGAAGAACTTCAAGCCACCTTCCTACGAAAATTCTATCCCATTAGTCGCACAAACACTATGCGGCACCAAATTACGCACTTCTCCCAAGGAGCGAGAGAATCTCTACACGAGGCATGGGATAGCTTTCTGGACCTCATGTGCAAATGCCCCCATCACGGAGTCCCGAAATGGGAAGAAATCCAATCCTTTTACCAAGGGCTCCATGATGATATCAAGTTATTTGTCAATGCAACCTGTGGTGGCAGCATCATGGGTCAGCATGAAGACGAGATTTGGGGAATTCTCAAGAACATGTGCGAGAACTTCCTGAACAATGAGTCACCGGGTGCGTACGATCGGACATCCACCCACGCATTGACAAACAATCAGGGGGTACACGAATCTTGAGGCCTTTCCACATTTGTTGACTTGGAGTTGGTAGCCAGTCAATTAGATAAGGTCTCCATCATTGAGAAGAAGGTGGCCGACATCACTCGACATCTATACAAGACTACCTCTGCATCACAAAGCACATATACACCACCACCCTCAAGTAGGGAAGCTGCACACAATATCTACCACTCTCTGGGGATGGATGCATATCCACCCCCATCTGATTATGGCTTCGAAGGAAACTCTGGGCCAGGCTACCACAGTTGGGGGAACTTTGAACCCTCATACCCTGATTATTCTAGGGATCCTCAGACCTGCGAGGATCTCCACGCCATCCAGAATAATCCCTTCTCAAATACTTACAACCCTGGATGGCGTAATCATCCAAACTTTGCATGGTTGGGAAATAACCCACATCCAAGACCTCAATTCCAACCCCAACCACAAAACCCGCATCCCTATCAACCTACTCAACCAACCTAAGGAAGATCAGACATCTTTAATTCTCCAGACCTTGGTTGACATGCAAAAACAACATAAAGAAGGGATCTCTGAGCTACAAAATCAATTGGCCTAGCTGGCAAGTGCTCGCCAGCTGGGTGCACTCCCTTCTCAACCTCTTCCAAATCCAAATAACGTGCCAAACCAGAGTCGCGTTATGAACCCAAATCAGGGCCAAGCCCACTTTGTTTATCAGGCTCCTTCTGCTCCATCCCCTGATGGGACAGGTGCTTCAACATCATATTCTTGGTTTCAACAGCAAACACCTATCCTTCATAGCCCAAACCAGAATCAAGCAAGAATAAACTCCGTCACCACCTGTAGTGGCAAAGCAACATAGGACCTACCTTCTCCTAGCCACAACTCGCCTGAGACTGTAGGCCCTAACCTTAAATTGGTCATCCAGGACACCCCAATCCTTGATAAAGAACCAGAGCCAATTCTAGAGGAACCAACTAAAGTCCCATTTCACGAGGCCCTGACCAAGGGAAAGAAGAAATCCAAACTCGTGCCTCTCCAGGAGGACCTGGTCAAGCTCTTTGAGTAGGTCCAAATAAACATCCCATTGATGGATGCAATTCGCCACGTACCGGCTTACACAAGATTCCTAAAAGATATATGTACACCAAAATGTAAGCCACGAACCAAAGGCGGGAACCCAATCGTACTGTCGGAACAAACCAGCTCACTCCCTCTAAGGAAACAGATCCTGGTACCCCTCTGATCTCTTGTATAATTGGTGATATTCAATTTGATCATGCACTATTGGATCTAGGAGCCTCCATAAACTTGATACCTACATCCCTACTTGACCATCTTGAAGAATCTGATCTTAAACCGACAGAGGTGACATTATAGTTGGCTGATCGATCTATTAAGTCACCTAAAAGAATTTTCGAGGATATCATAGTTAGGGTACGTGATTTCTACTTCCCCGTGGACTTTATAGTTTTGGACATGGATGCTCCTAAGAATTTGAAGAACACATCGATCATTTTGGGGAGACCTTTTTTGGCCATAGCTAGGGCCAATATCAATTGTGAGGAGGGCCAAATTGAGTTAATATTTGGGAATAAGACACTAAAGATTGACATCTTTAGGTCCCAAAAAGAAATTAATTATGGGGTTATCAAACAAATTTGCGATATCGAGTCCGTGGTTGACGACCCATGTGTCAAGGAAAACCTGCTTTATCTCTGATAATCAACCACAAGAGGATCAAACCCCACACTTAGAGGAGCCTAAACCAGACTTAGAGATACCTTTAGCTCCTGCCCTTGCTCCTGAACCTCACCCTAAACCACCTACTACTGCTAAAAATCCAGTCATGGAGTTGAAACCCCTCCCTGACCATCTCAAATATGTCTTTTTGTGTTCTAACCAGACATTTCCTGTGATTATCAGCTCCTGCCTCACCTTTGATCAGGAAACATGTTTGATTTCTGTCCTCCAGCAGCATCGGAGAGCCATTGGTTGGAATATCAATGACCTGACTGGCATCAGCCCCTAATATTGCACGCATCCCATTTACACCGAAGAGGGCTCACGACCATCTTGTGAAATGCAGAGACACCTGAATCCGAACCTACAGGATGTCGTGAAAATGAGATCATCAAGTGGTTAGATGCAGGTATCATCTGCCCGATCTCCGACAGTCGTTAGGTGAGCCCAATACAGGTTGTGCCCAAAAAGGCGAGACTCACCATGATTATGACTGAAACCGGAGAAACTATACCGACTCGCATTGCAAACTTGCGTAGTCTATATTGATTGCCGATGACTAAATGCCTCCAAGAAAAAGGATCATTTCCCACTACCATTTATTGATCAGATATTCGAGAAATTGGCAGGGAATCGATTCTTTTACTTCTTGGACGAGTACTCCGGTTATAACCAGGTGGCAATCCATCTTGAAGACCAACAAAAGACTACCTTCACCTGCCCCTTCGGGACATATGCATTCCATAGGATGCCATTCGGTCTCTGCAATGCACCTGCTACTTTTCAGCAGTGCATGCTTGCCATATTCTCAGATATGGTAGGTGAGTACCTTAAAGTCTTCATGGATGGCTTCTCAGTATTTGGGAAATCTATTGATGATTACCTCTTGCACTTGGTCCAAATCCTCAGATGTTGTATCGATGTGAATTTGGTTCTTTCCTAGGAAAAGAGCCACTTCATGGTACCTGAGGGAATTGTCTTGGGTCACCTCGTTTCTAAAAAATGCATCCAGGTTGATTGAGCTAAGGTTAATTTGATTTCCAAGCTACCCATGCTTAGCTAGGTCAAGGACATCTTCTCTTTTCTGAGTTACATGGGTTTTTACCGTCGATTCATTCTCAATTTCTCAAAAATCGCACTCCCCCTGACTAATCTGTTGTCAAAGGATGTCCCATTTGAAATCACAGAGGAGTGCACTCATTCATTTGAGGGCTTGCGTGATCGAGTTACTCAAGCTCCAATCCTGTAATCCCCTGACTGGTCTTTACCCTTTGAGATCATGTGCGATGCATCATACTATGCAGTGGGTGTGATACTTGGGCAGAAAATAGATGGGAAACCCGTGGTCATCTACTACGCTAGCAAGACACTTGGCAAGGCTCAGCGAAACTATACAGTTACTGAGAAAGAGCTGCTAGCCATAATATTTGTCCTTGAAAATTTTCGATCCTATCTTTTAAGTTCCCATGTTATTATATACTTAGATCACACTGCAGTAAGGCACCTCCTTGCAAAAAAGGATGCAAAACCTCGACTAATCTTGCTATTTCAAGAATTCGACCTTGAGATTCGCGACAAGGTAGGAAAATAGAACATGGTAGTTGATCACTTATCCCTCCTTCCTTCTGATATCATCGACTTTTCCAAACCAATCATAGAGCACTTTCCTGATGAGCACCTCTTGACTATCGGTGCTGGACTTCCCTGGTATGCTGATTTGGTTAACTACTTGGCATCATATCAGATCCCGTTTGATTGGTCGAAGGCTAAGAAGGACAAGTTGCTTTCTAATGCCAAGTACTACATCTCGGAAGACCCATACCTCTTCGGCATTGGTGCTGATCAAATCATCAGACGATGCATCCTGGAAGCGGAAATTCAGGACATTCTATCCTTTTGACATGACCAAGCATGTGGCGGACACTTCTCCAGACATAAAATCGCAGCTAAAGTCCTCCAGAGAGGCTTTTATTAGCCCATGATCTTCAAGGACGCATACGACTACTATAAGGCATGCACTCGTTGGCAGACCTTGGGCAACATGAGCCATCGCAATATGATGCTTTTACAACTGATTCTTGTATGCGAAATCTTCAATATATGGGGGATTGATTTTATGGGACCCTTCCCTAAACGAACGGCTTCAAATACATTCTCCTCACTGTAGATTGTGTCTAAATGGATCGAAGCTATTTCGACCTGAACCAATGATCATAAAGTGGTAATCAAGTTCATTCATCAGCACATCTTATCTCGGTTCGGTGTCCCACGTGCCATTATCTTTGATGGAGGGACCCATTTTACAAATACATAGTTCAGATCCCTAATGACCAAGTACGGGGTGTCACTTCAAATCTCAACTCCTTATCACACCCAAACTAATGGATTGGCTGAACTGTCTAATCCTCCAGGTCACTGTTTGGCCTAACAGGAAGGACTGGTCTGCTCGACTTCCAGAAGCTTTGTGGGCTTATAGGACCTCCCACAAAACCCAATTAGGTATGTCTCCGTTCATATTGGTGTACGGGAAGGCATGTCACCTCCCCGTCGAGATGGAGCACAAAGCCTATTGAGTAATACGGAAGTGCAATCTAGATCTACCTAAGGTCGGAACCTACCGTCAGCTTCAAATGAGCAAGATCGAGGAACTACGCAATGACGCGTATGAGAACTCATGAATTTACAAAGAGCGGGTGAAGGCTTTCCATGATAAACACATTTCCAGAAAAACATTCCATCCTGATCAAAAGGTCCTACTCTTTGATGCCAAGCTAAAACTTTTCCTAGACAAACTCAGATCTAAATGGATCGGAGCATTCTTGGTGAGACAAATCTTTGGAAATGGAGCAGTCAAAATCAATCAACCTAGCCTTGATTCTGAACCTTCCATCATGAATGGCCAGCAACTTAAGTCATTCATCTAACTCACTGATACAAACTTGGTTGAGGTATCTTTTGATCTCCATTCTCCCTGAGCTTATTGTGCCTAGCCAATGGCGTTAAACTCAGCGCTTAACGGGAGGCAACCCGTCATCTTTTGAAAAACCTGAAACCCTTTTTGACACATCTCTTTGCTGAACTCATATTGCACTTTAGGGTTCGTCCATTAGAACAGCCGACTCTCGCTCCGGTACTCGTACCAAAGCTTGAAATCGTCCGCAACAATCATCCCAACCCATCCACCCACCCTTTGAACCTGTTCTAATGTACAATCTAAGATGAACTCGAACCCACCTAATTTACAATGAGGACACTGCAAAACGTAGGCATGGGAGGTATGAAAGTGCAAAATGCTGTGAAAATCAATTCACAAAAAGGGTTTCATCAAAAAAATTATATATTTCATCAAAAAAAAAAGAGGAATGAGGAAAAAGGAGAGCCATTTTTTAGAAAAGAATGGAAGAAAAATTGAAAAGAAAAGAAAGGAGCAAAAAGATAAAGAAAGAAATTATGTCCCTTCAATGAAACTTACTTAACTTCTAGGTTGGATCGAATGATGAAATAAGACCTGAAAAGCTAAAACTTAAGGGATTAGTGGCAAATACCGACCTTAGGCTTCTTGGATCTAATTAGATTTAAACACTCACGTACTTGTCAAGATCTGGATTAGTCCTCAAGAGGTTGGGGAAAATGCAAAGCTTATGTATTAGGTCTAAGGCTTAGGTAGTATTCGGCCTCATTAACTGACCTCTAGTTTGAGGGACTCGGTAACTTAAGCACCCTAAATCACACACAGTCCAGTTCAGCGCACTTTAAATAATGAAATCATGCCAAAAGGCATTTAATATGTTCTAAAAATGGTCCTAAGATGTAGATTAGGAGCGGCTTGAAAATACAAGTTGATTTGGATGAGTTCCTGGTGCGAAGAGGCGGAAACTTCCCCTTGAAGATGCACAATAACATATCATCTCCTCGGTGCTTGTCTCCTAAGATATCTAAATATCCTACTGGGGGCATGTAAGTACCTTGTGCTGGTTCAAATGCCATGGGCAGCATTATCATGAAATGTCGATTGTTAGGGTCTGGATTTAGTTACAGAATGCCATGGGCAGGATTATCCCGAAATCTCGAAAGCCAGGGTTCTGGGGGTTGCCATAGGCGATAATATCTCGAAGCATCGATTGCCAGGGACCCTGCGAGGATTGATGGTGGGGATAAGAAATCCGATACTGACCATGTTTATGGCTAATCCAAAAATGGATCTAAGGAGAAATATAATGAAAAGAAAAAGAGAGAGAAAGCTCTCCACAAACTAAATTCTCCTTCTATATCTTTCTCTTACAAAATGCACTGGCAAACTGAACCTGGACTAACCATATTTCAAGCACGAGTGCTTTAACCGCTGGGTACAACGAACCCTCAGTTAGTTCCTGCAGGCCTTAGAAACCTTCACGGCAGACTGAGGCGAAAGTTAGTCAGGTATGGATCTAGGCTAGTACCTGAGTACCTCTAGGCCTATTATTGGTATTAGGATTTAATTCCTAGAGATGCTGCTTAGTAGCACATCCTGACAGTTACATCCAACCTAGATAACTGGTTCAATTCATAAAATTTTGCTAATGGACTAGCAAAAGCTAGGCATGGGGGTATGATGGGAACACCATCATGAGCCATAACTAGCTCAATTTGGTTTTTAAAAGTTAATAAAAGTTCCTACATATCAGTCAAAAGGTCTATAGAGCAGGAAAAGTTGTTCTAAGAAGAAAAGTTGAAAACAAGGTTATTTATGCAATTTTACCATCTTATCAAAAATACATAATAACCACGGGGTATGCCAGGGGTTTATTAAAGGTCATTTAGTCATTAATGTCTAATAAGTGGGTTCAGGCAGATAGAAACAAGTTTTCACGCATTTCAAGAATTAATGGACATCTAAAACCCTAAAAACAAACCTACTCAATTGATAAACGTCAGTTTATCATCATTCTTTTGCATTAAAACAATCCTAGCTCTTAGGGTTTTGCTTCACAAATGGGTTTTTTGGGTTGTATTTAGTCATAAATTAGGTTAGGCATGCATTGCATTTTTCTTGTCTTTTCAATATGTTTTTGTGAGTGTTAGGGATGAATAACTATACATATCCCTAGAACCCTAGCACTCAAGAAGGCAACAGGTGAAGGAGAAGCTCAAACTGGCTGGAACTCAGCTTGATCCAACTCACCATGGCTGGAATACAACTCACTTGTACTACAGTCAGCTCATCCTAGCTCCATTCAGCTCATCTCAGCTGAATGGTAGCTCAAGAGAGCTCATCTTAGCTCACCCTAGCTCAGGTCAACTCAGATCTAGCTCAACTTAGCTGAGTCTAGCTCATCTCATCTCCCGTGAGTTCATAGGGAGCTCTAGCTAGCTCAGTTGAATTGACTGGAGTTCACCTCAGCTCAGGACCAGCTTGATCCAGCTCCACTCAACTCCAGCTAGTTGAAGATGAATTCATTCCAGCTCAGAAAGCTCAAGTCCAGCTCCCAGGGACTCAGCTTAGCTCAACTTAGTTGAGCTAAGCTACCTTAGCTGTCTCAACCAGCTCAATCCTCCCCGGGAGCACTAGATCCAGCTCACCTCAGTTCCATTCAACAGAAGCCAGCTCACTTTAGCTTGGCTTAGCAGCTAGCAAAGAACTAACAAGCTAAGCCAGCTAGAGTAGCCCCATGTTGACCTCTTCAGTAGCTGCCAACTCTAATTCAGCTCCAGACTCTTCATATCCAGCTCCTCTCATCAAACCCTAAGCTCCACATGCCTACTCCTCCACTCCACTACTAGCTAAGCTAGCTTAGATTAGCTTAGCTTAGCTAGCATCCAGCTCCTTGGCCATCCATCAGCCATAACTTAACCCTTGCTAGCTCCATTTACTAAATAAACTCAAGTCCACCTAGCTAGCTCCACCTCTACTCAAGTTGGCGCTACCTTCTTCACCACCCATCACCCCTCAATCACCACCAAAAGACACCTAGATGTTGGTGCCAAAACCACCCTAACCACACCCCTTTTTTGGCTCCAACTTCAGCCCCCATATCCACCCTACACATAACCCCTCCAAGCCACATCCACCATCCACCTCAACCCCCTTCTAGAAGCCTAAAAGTTGGCACCAACCCATGGCACCTCTCCATGGTTGACGCCACTTTTAGGTGTCCCTTGGTCACCCATAACTACCCACCTTACATCCCTTAGGTGGCGCCAACTCCCTTAGCCCTAGTATCACCTAACCACCCCCATCTTCCCATCTTAGCCATCCATCTCAAGAGTCACCTTAACCCTCTCATCCTACCTTATAAAAAGACCAACACCCACCACCTTACAATCCATCCTTGGCTAGCAAAATACCTTCTATATTCTACCTATAGCTCACGCCCAAGAGAGAAGAAGAAGAAGAAGATTAAGGGGACATTCTGCCCCCTTGGTGCCTTCCCCTCTTCCCTTCTCTCTTATGTCCACGCCAGCCAAAGGAGAAGCCAGGCAAGGAAGACCTTTGGAGGAGGTCTTGAAGGTGGTCCACGCCACCTTGGAGGAAAGCCTTGGCACGCCCCCTACTTCAGGGTTTGCCAAGGAAGCTACACCTTGAAGAATTTTGCAAGGTGGAGCTCTTTTTGATTGGGGGAGCAGCCGCAATTGGAGCAAGAGCCTCGCCATCTTCACCATCATTTCAGAGGATTTTTGTGTTTTTTTCATTACATGCATTTTCAATTCTAGTAGTTTAAGCATTCCTCTACTAGATTCTTGTTAAACAATTCCTCAATTTTATATAAGTTGCCTTCATTAGATTTGTTTGTCTTGATTGCAATTTAAATTTCCCTTTTGTGCGCTCACTTCCCTCCCTCTCTAATTACCCTAGGCCTTCACGTGCCAAGGGTGAGCTTAGAAGGAAGGTAGCTCTTGTCACCTAGGGTTACTATTAGGAGTAGTTTTCATTAATTCGAAATCCTTGTTATTTCAATTACAAAACAGAAAAAAAATGATATATTCAAAAATAAAAAAGAAAGTTGAGATTTATTTTCTAAGCAAGAGATTTGATTGCAAGCATATTGCCTCCTTGGACGACCCTAGATACTCCCCTATCTAGGTTATAAATTTTAAAAGCGTATGCGATTTCACTTTTTACGACTTTAAAAACCTGCCTTTATAAATCACGTCAAATTTCGCATCACTTTTTGGCACCGTTGCCGGGGAGGCACGGCTTTGCATTTTAATTGATTCTCTTGCTTGAAGTAGATCTCATCCCCTTGTCTCTCTTTTCTCTCATGTGTGTAGGAACTACAGGAAGAAAGCGAGAATTTGGAAGCGAGAGCTCAAAGTTACTTTTCTTCCCACGATTTCAAGTTGGCCCCCATTTCTTGTCACATTTAGTCTAAAAGACTACCAAAAAAATATTAAACCTGGCTTTCAGGATCCTAAACATCTTAATTAAGTGGAGTGGTGCCCATAAAAATCCATTGTTTGCTTGTATGCTTCATTAAACACCACTCCAATCCTAGTGTTAGTGTTCTATTTTTCAGGTCTAGATTTCTGTTCGGACTTCAAAAATCAATTCCCAACACCACAGGTCTCTTAAAATCCTAAAATTTCACATAGTGATTCCAAATCAAGTAGGAACATCTATTCCAAATTTTAGATCAGTTGGCTTTGTATCTAATTTTTAAAAACTTGTGGACTGCTGAGGGGTCACACCCTCTGATCTTCCTGTTTTGCTACTGTCCGTGAATTTTTAGAATTTTTATACTCACCCAATTTTTGTGAAATTTAGCTTTCTAAATCCTTATGAAATTATACATATCACATAAAACCACCAAAATTTTTTTGAGGCTAGTGGTGGTGTTGAAAAGTCCAAAATACTCACAGGTATCAATTCTGAACTTTTACACCAGCACAAATAAAAATTCAAAACAAATATCAAACAAATTCCTAAAATCATAAAAAAATATTTTATGGAATCCTTGTTTGATTTTACATAAAGTAGTGGTGTTTGTTGCATTTTTTGGACCACTACTTAATTAGGAAGTCTAAAAAAGATTCATTGGTAGTTAAATTTTTGTATTAGGGTTCAAATCCAATTAGGATTTCATTCTTTCTTTTTAGTCCCACAACATAAAGGAAACACATCATCACCAATACAACTTATTTTCCTTTGATTGTGGAAGTTTCAAACTTGTTTGAACATTTAAAAAGAGAAACCCTAAAACACATTAAATTAAATTAAATCCTAAAAGCCAGAAATACAAAAATTGTGTGACAACTTGTTTGAAATTGGAACCACTTTCCAATTCCTACGCACACACAAAAAAATTGAAATAACAAGGCAACCCAATCAATGCCCTCCACATTTCGTGTGCACACTAGTATCCTAGACCTAGTTAAAATTTGTAGCAATTTGACCCCTATGGTTTTCATCAACTTAGGCTTACTATATAGGTCTTAAGTTTTCTATGGTTAATACCAATTCTGTCATCTATATCTGGTGTTCAGGCTGAGGGGCCGTGTCAAATGACCAGGCATAGGTTTGTACAAGCACCTGGGGATTTTCCTGGGAAATGCTTGGGCCCAAACCTCCCCTTAAGCAGCTTGGCTAGATTTGTTGATAGAACGGGTATTCACTGTTGATTACTTATTTCCTAAGTAGACCAAGTCTTAGGTTAATTTTTTTTAGGGAGTCACATTTATGTTAGGTCTAGAATTTGTTGTTTGAATTGCACACTTTCTCTCATCTCTTTCTCTTCTCCTCCCCTCCAATTCTTCCAAAACAGTGCATGCACGGGTGAAGGTCCCAAAAATCACATCTTGAGGGACCATCTGATTTTTCCACCCGCACCAGAAAATCTTTGTTTTCTTCTCCTTCCTCTTCTAAAAAAATGGAAAACCCAAGAAACCGACAAAAAAATTCTGCTTCTGCTTCTAACCCGTCAGCCGACCTACAAGCTGACTTCCCCCTCCCTCACCTCCCTCATCTGGAGCAACCAGAAATTCCTGTAGGGCCAGGTGGCCCTCCAATCCTAACTCAAAATACAAACCCCTTTGCCTTGATGGTTGACCATTTGGTTCAGCTGCAACAAAATCAAGAAGATTTGGCTAGGACTGTAACAAACCTAGCTAACCAAGGGCAAAACCCACCACCCTGCCAACAGCCTGTCGTTCCTCTTAAGGATTTCTATGGTCCTTCCAATTATGAGGAAAGACCCGGGGTGGTTATACCACAAGGGGATTTTGAGATCAAACCAGCCATTCTAAATCTTATCAAGCATTTTCATGGTCTTCTAAGAGAGGACCCTTTTTGTCATCTTGAGGAATTAACTGTCCTCGCTCAAACCACTCATTCTCGCAATGCGCAGGAAGACATGTGGTTAATGAGACTTTTTCCCCTCTCTCTTAAAGATAATGCTTCACATTGGTTTAGAGCAGTTGGGCGCCTGATTACCACCTGGCCCCAATTAAAGAATGCTTTTCTAAAGAAATTTTTTCCGATCGATCGAACTAATGCTTTAAGAAGATCCATAACGACCTTTCAACAAAAAATTGGTGAACCCCTCCATGAAGCCTGTGACAGATTCCAAGAACTTTTCAGAAGTTATCCCCACCATGAAATTCCACAATAGCAGTTAGTGCAGATCTTCTATCATGGATTAGAAGAATTGAAGCAATTTGTGGATGCCTCGTGTGGGGGAAATTTCCTTAATTATGATGCCGAGAGTGCCTATCTCCTCTTTGAAGAAATGAGTGAAAACTCATTTAATATGACTTCAATGGACAATTTTAGTAGAACACAAAACCCCAGACACGGAGTCAATGAAATTGACTCCAAATCCACCTCTGTTACAGTCACTCAGGATGATCTATATGTTAGCTCAATGACTGGACCAGATGCAAATTCACCAGAAAAAAATGGAAGAAAAGCTCACAAATAAACCAGCTCCACACTTTAACTCTCCACACACTAACACTCCACAACTTCTCCGAAGAGAAAATCTACACAATATTGATGCCACACCTGCTGGTCAGCAGTTTCCAGCTGATTTCCCACAAGAATTGACTGGGAATTTTGATAAAAATATTTTTGATCCCACCACGAAAATTATTTATGCTCTCCAGGAGCAATTTAGAAACCCCTCCAACACTTACAATCAAAATTGGAGGACCAACCCGAATCACTCCTGGAAAAACCCGAACCCGATTCCTTTCCCCAAACAAAATCATTTTGGGAATTATGGGCAACCTGTATATCAACCTAGACCATCCTAGGAAGATATTAATACTCAGGTCATGAAAACTCTGCAAGGTATGCAGAATCAAATGACAAAAGTAACTCGGATGATTATCAACATGCAACACCAAGTTAAGGTTACTCCTGATCATCGACCTGTTGGGAATTTACCTTCCCAACCCATGCCCAACCCGAATAATCAAAGGAATCAGTTCCAAGGTGGATATCCCAGTCAACCCATTCAACCAGCACCTCAGCATCCCCCGGGTTTCAATAACTATCAGTCTTCCCGTTCTCATCCTAAAAACAACCAGACTGCAAATGCAGTTACTTTGAGGAATGGGAAAACCACTCATGACCCCCTGCCTGCTAAATAAACTCATTTCAATGAAAAACTGATCAACTCTTCCCCATCTTCCTCTAACATTGTTTAGGAACCTAATAATGCAAAATAGGGAAACCCTGCACCATTTCCACAAGCCCTCCATTCTTCCCAAAATAAGGAAAAGAAGAAATCTAAGCCCACTAATAAGGAATTAATGGATTTATTTGGGCAAGTTGAAATTAACATCCCTCTCCTAGATGTCATAAAATACATCCCTGCCTATGCAAAATTTCTAAAAGATTTGTGTACCCAAAAATGGTAGCCCAGAAATTTAGGAAAGATGATCCTTCCTGAGACAATCAGCTCAGTTGTGCAAAGTCGACTACCTCTTAAGAGAAAAGATCCAGGTGCCCCCTTGATTCAAGTTATCATTAATAATACTTCTTTTGATCGTGCCTTGTTGGATCTCGATGCCTTAATTAATCTTATCCCCACAATTATTTTTGAGGAATTTAAGATTGGTGAATTAAAGCCTATTGAGGTTACTCTTCAATTAGCCGACAGATCTATAATTAAACCAAGGAGAATTGTTGAGGATGTCCTTGTCTGGGTTAAAACTTGTCTATTTGCAGTAGACTTTTTAGTCCTGGACATAGAGGTATCGGAAGCATTAAAGTTTGTCCCTATAATTCTTGGAAGACCATTTTTAGCCACTGTCCGCGCAAATATTGATTGTGATTCTGGAAAAATGAAGATCATGTGTGGCGGTGAATCTGTAACCCTAGATATTTTCCAAGATTCTAGGAGGTTCCAAGAACCTGATTTCTTTGATGACTCAGATTCAAAAATGGAAAATATCGTGGAGGAAACTTTGCAGATTTCATATTTAGGTTCCTGTTTTGCCATTAACACGGTTCCTAAACAATCCACTTCCTCTCACCCTTCCACCCTAACCATGCATGTAGCTAACACTCCAGCTGACCGTTCACTCTCACTTCACCACTAACACAAAAGGCAGAAATTCTTTCGGAGATGGGCCCACAATTGGAATTAAAACCCTTGCCCGACTCCCTTAAATATGTTTTCCTGGGTCCAAATCAGACCCTACCCCTGATTATAAATTCTAGACTTACTGGGGCACAAGAACACAAACTTCTCCAGGTTTTGAGTAAATATAGAAAAGCTATTGGCTGGACCCTTTCTGATCTTAAGGGTATTCATCTATCCTATTGTACACATCGTATATATTTAGAGGATGATTCTCACCCCTCCCGCCAACCACAAAGGCACTTGAACCCTAATATGCAGGAGGTGGTAAAAAAGAAGATTATTAAGTGGCTTGATGCCAATATCATCTACCCCATTTCTGATAGCTCCTGGGTTAGTCCAACACAAGTTGTGCCCAAAAAGGATGGACTAACAGTTGTCACCAATGACAATGGGAAGAATATAGCCACTCGAACCGCCTCTTCTTGGTGCATGTGTATTGATTACAGAAAATTAAACACCGCCACCAAGAAGGACCATTTTCCGCTCCCCTTTATTGATCAAATCTTGGAGCGATTAGTCGGACGTGATTTTTACTGTTTTCTGGATGGTTATTTTGGCTATAATCAGGTAGCGGTTCATCCTGAGGACTAGGACAAAACAACTTTCACCTACCCCTTCGGAACCTTTGCTTTCCAAAGAATGCCCTTCGGTCTTTGCAATGCACCTGCGACTTTTCAAAGGTGTATGCTTGCAATATTTTCGGACCTGGTAGGTGAATGTTTAGAAGTCTTTATGGATGACTTCTCTATTTTTGGAGATTCTTTTAACCATTGTCTCAAGAACCTTGAAAGAACACTATAAAAATGCATACAAGTCAATCTGGTCCTCAGTTGGGAAAAAAGTCATTTCATGGTCCAGGAAGGTATTGTCTTGGGCCATGTTATTTCAAAACAAGGAATCGTGGTAGATAAAGCAAAAATAGATGCTATATCTAAGCTCCCACCGCCCACTACTGTCAAACAGATCAGATCCTTTTTGGGTCATGTGGGTTTCTACCGTAGATTCATACAAAATTTTTCCCAAATCTCTAAGCCCTTAAGTCAACTGCTTACTAAAGACCAGCCATTTGATTTTAATGATAAATGCATGGAGAGTTTTTTGAGGTTGAAGGAGGTTACTGAGGCGCCAATTTTGCAGGGACCTGATTAGAATAGTCCCTTTGAATTAATGATAGATACCTCATATTTTGTTGTGGGGGCCGTTCTAGGGCAAAAATTGGTAAGAAGCCCGTTGTGATCTATTATGCTAGCAAAACTCTTGATGATGCACAACGGAATTACATGATTACTGAAAAAGAACTTCTTGCCATTGTATTTGCCTTAGAAAAATTTAGATCTTATCTTTTGGGGTCACATGTCACTGTTTATGCCGACCACTCAGCGCTTAAATATTTGCTGACAAAAAAAGATGAGAAACCTCACCTTATCCATTGGATCCTACTGCTCTAGGAATTTGACCTGGAAATCAAGGATAAGGTAGGATTGCAAAATGTAGTGGCCAACCATCTCTCTCATCTTATGACGAATGACATAATGACCCCACCTAATCAATTCCCCGATGAAAGCATTTTAGCTGCCGCTACCCTCCCTTGGTTTGCGCCCATCGCAAACTATTTAGCAACAGAATGAATCCCCACTGATTGGCCAAAAACAAAATAGGATAAGTTCTTTGCTAACATTAAATACTATTTTTGGGAGGAGCCCGACCTTTTCCGCATTTGTGTCGATCAGGTTATTCGATGATGTGTCCTTGATTGTGAAATCCATGATATTCTGACACATTGACATTCAATGGCTTGTGGCAGACATTTTTCGGGCAAGAAAACTACAACCAGAATCCTTAATGCGGGATTCTTTTGGCCCAGCTTGCACAAAGATGCCCATAATTTTATTTGGTCCTGTGTACGTTGCCAGAGCATCGGCAACATGACTCGGAAGGATATGATGTCACTTAATCCTATTCTAGAGGTTGAAATTTTTGATGTATGGGGCATCGACTTCATGGGACCGTTCATCAACTCTGGTGGGTATTCTTATATACTAGTCGCAATCGACTATGTTTCTAAGTGGATGGAAACAATACCTACCCGCACTAATGATCACCGTGTGGTTGTCGAATTTCTTAAGAAGAATATTTTCTCAAGATTCGGCATTCCAAAATCCATTATCAGTGACGGAGGCTCACATTTCACTCATTCACAATTCCATCACCTTCTTTCTAAATATGGGGTTAATCACAATATTTCCACACCTTATCACCCCTAAACAAATGGCCAGGCAGAAGTTTCTAACCAGGAAATCAAAAATATTTTACAAATGACGGTTAGGTCCGACCGTAAAGACTGGTTCACCAAATTGGACGATGCTTTATGGGCCTACCGTACCGCTTTTAAAACCCCGCTCGGCATGTCTCCCTTCTGTTTGATTTTTGGGAAGGCATGCCATCTCCCGGTAGAACTAGAACATAGGGCTTTTTGGGAAATAAAATAATTAAACATGGATTTATCTGACGCTGGTATCCATAGAAAACTACAATTAACTGAATTGGAAGAATTATGTAATTTTTCCTATGAAAACACGAGGATTTATAAAGATCGAACAAAGAAATTTCATGATAAATACATTGTTTGGAAACACTTTGACGTTAATCAACACATTTGGCTTTTTAACGCTAGATTACGTCTTTTTCCTGGAAAATTAAAATCCAAATGGATCAGCCCCTTTATTGTCCTCAAAACTTATCTGTATAGCGCTGTTGATCTTTTTGATCTTAAAACTAATACAATATTTCAAGTCAACGGCCAACATTTAAAGCCCTATTTTGATTATACCTTGGTTCCTCCATCTGAATCCTGCGATTTCATTGAACCAACCACCGTTGATCACTAATGCAAACCACGCCTAGCTGAATGGCGTAAAAGATAGCACTGGATGGGAGGTAACCCATCATTTTCTTTCTGCTTCTTTTTCTTTCTTTTCCCCAGTTTTTGACTATCCTAAATCCGACCACCTTTTACTACGGTAATCCCTCTTTCCCTCCTATTGCATGAGGATATTGCATATCTTAAGCATGGGGGGGTGTTTTTAAAATTTTGATGATCGATTTAGGATTTTCAAAACCTAAAAACATGCATTTTTCTTTTGTCATTTTATTTTTCTACTTGCATACCCAAAAAAATAAAAATGTTGAAAACTTTTTGAGGAAAAATTTCAAATCGGGTCTAAGGTTGAAAAACTCACTTTTGGTATAATGGGATTTAATCTTTAACAAACTAGGGATGAGGATACGGATCTAATCATTAGAATTTCAAGGTCTATTTTTAGACTAGATCAGATATCCTTCTCCAAAATTCCACCTGAACTCGAGATAGTTCAGGTGACTTGATCCTCTTTTGTAATATGGAAAGTATCTGGCTTAGTTTCTGATTCAAAACTTGCATTTCTTGCGGAACTTCCTGTGTCAAATTTCACACACAAGCCAACAAATAGAAATCCTTGTTATTTCAATTACAAAATAGAAAAAAAATAATATATTGAAAAAACCAAAAAGAAAGTGGAGATTTATTTTCTAAGCAAGAGATTTGATTGCAAGCATATTGCCTCCTTGGACGACCCTAGATACTCCCCTATCTAGGTTATAAATTTTAAAAGCATATGCGATTTCGCGTGTTACAATGACTTTAAAAACCTACCTTTATAAATCATGCCAAATTTCTCATCATTAATTAACTGAGGTTCTGGTCAAGATAAAATTCACATAAACCCTCTAAAATTTATAAAAAAAATATTCTCTAGGGTTTGGCATCCTTGAATTGACCATCAGAACCCGTTTTGACCCAAAATAGAGTCATAGACAGGCTATCACCCTAATTTGGGTTTTTGCATAAATTACCTACTCAAACTAGGTCAAACCAAAATCCAACTTCACCATTGGATTTCTTAGGTCCAAATTAGGTTTGTATCAAAATTTGGACCTAATCAGAGATTGCCTTGACCTAGTTTGCAATTTAGTCCAAGTCTTACTCTTTTTATCCTAAATAACCCCTCAACTTTTGAATTTATTACAAAAAAGCCCCCTATCTTTGTCGTCACACTTTGCAAAAAGGTCCCTCCACCATTATCGATTAGGAATCCTACTCCGGCAAGCTTCTTTTAACAAGAACACGGTGATTTCTTGACGAATCCTTCTCAAAATTGAAAGGATGATTCGTCAGGTAATCTCCTTCCTAGTGAGCCATGTCCAAATTGCCAATTCCTTCCCAATCACTCATGCGAACACATGAGAGATGCAGGTGTCCTACTCCGGCAAACTTACCAAGCTTGAAAGCTTGGTGTCCAAGCTTCAAACCACCCTCTAGAGCCTATTTAAAGACCCCTGAGTACAAACTGTCCTCCTCACGCTCGTTTTTGGCTGGAATACCTCTCCTTCCTCCTTCCTCTCCGGTCAAAAAGCTCCACGACGTCTGGCAACTCTCCCTAACCACTCTCGTCGTTCGCTTCCGGTGACTCTCCCCAACCACTCTCGTCGTTCGCTTCCGGTGACTCTCCCCAATCACTCTAGTCGTCCGCTCATCATACCAGTGGCGGACTCTCCTTCCTCTCCGTCTTCTGCGTCGCGCCATACCAACGGGTGCCCTAATTCCCTACGTCGTCACCAATTCTCTCCCACCAACGCTCTCTTCGTCTCTGGCACCGGCCACACCACACCAAGAGTCACTTCTTCTCCCCGTCGTCCGCTACCCACTCAGAACATTTCTCTCCCTCTCTACTTCTCTTTCCTACACTCACGACACACACTCGACCATCGCTTCTCCCTCCGCGACTTCATCTTCCTCCACTCTGGCCATTGCTCCGACGAAACTCTTCGCTCACTCCACTGATCCAAATGCTTCGCCGACAAGCTTATGACCTTCGCCTCATCCACGCGAACAAAACCCATCAAGAAATTGAGGGGTTTGTTTGGCCTAATCACCTGCCGAACTCCATGCTTACCGCACTGTCACCTTTAGATCGTCTGACCACTTCACTCACTCCTGCGCACCACTAAGACCACCATCACGTTCGCCATCATCACCTTTAGATCGTCTGACCACTTCACTCACTCCTGCGCACCACCAAGACCACCATCACGTTCGCCATCATCAGGCAATCCTCCTGAGCATACTTGTTGTGGCCGTGAAGCCATTCTCGTGCTTGTAAGTCTTCCACCAGAGCTCCGCCACCGCCCTAGCTACGCCGACTACACTTTCAGTCCTTCAACCACATTCGCTCTAGATTTCAACCCCAGTTCACATGTAGTGGTCTCAGGATCCTTCCCAGGTCCTTGACTGGGATCACTAACACCTGCAACTACCTCAATTCGATGCGTCTTCAATAACTGCAACTCACACGAAGAACAAGGACTTTTTAGTCCCACATCGTGAAGTGGCATCCTCCTTGCACAACATAAATTGAATTTCACTCAGCTATTCGCCTCAGTAGCACGGGGTGAGGTCCCCTCACACGTGCCCACGCACACCCTCGCCCGTGGCCATGCCACGTGAGTCTGGCCTCTGAACCGTTTACCCGTATACCCGAATCCAATTAGAGAAGAGAAAGAAGGGAAAGGAAGAGGAAAAAAAAGAGTGGGGAGGGGGTTTTGCTCTGCTGCCCTCCTCTCAACACTTAATGATTTCTGAGGGAGGCCTTTGCCTCTGCTGGTGTTGATGCTGAGCTTTGTGTTGTGCCTTCTCTTGAGCTTAAGAAGGTAGAAGAAGAGAGAAAGGGAAGGAAGGGGAAGGGTGCCCTCTTGGCACTATAGCAGTTGAACGGTAAAGCCGTCTGGTTGAGAGTTCCATCGTTTGATCTCTGATCATATTATTTGAGTTTAGAGATTTCATCATATATTGCTATCCTATGATAAAATTGCAATTTTGAGATTTATTGCAACACTTGCTCCTTGTGTTCGACCTCAGATTTCTTTCAAGCTATAAATTGTATTTGTTAACATGCTATTTTCGACTATATTACAACAAAGTAATTTTAAAACCCCGATTCAGTGCGTTAAACGTTCAGGTTAACCAGGTCCAAGATAAGGTGTTGGCTAACTTAAGGAATGACATCAATCTTTAGAAGCTCAGCCAACACCTTGCATTGAAGAATTTGAGCCTTTGATTGAAATGATTGATGATCTTAACAAGTATTTGTTGGATTGGCTCTAGGATGTTAAGGATAAGGACCCGGGAGAGTTTTACCTTGGGAAGTTGTTGAAATTGAGGTCGAGATTTGTGATTTCTCTAGTCCAATCTTGGGAGGATTCCTAAGATGAACCTCTGTCTGGAGAGTCGATGTCAAAATTAGCTCAGGCACCTATAGGGGGACACGTTTTGCGAGACCAGGGTTGACCAGGTTGTTCTAGAGCAATCAAATAAGGATGAATTGAATTCTTCACCTAAAATCCCTGAGCTAGGGAACAAGGAAACGTATGTTTCCATGGATTAGAAAGTGATTGATGATTTTGAGACATACATTAATGCGGATTTAGAATTCTTTGATTTTAAAGGTGAAGAATTATTATGTGAAGTCTCACTTGAGTTTACAGCACATGATTTCAGTGAGACGATTGGGCCTGAGGAATTCAATGAATCATTTGATGGCCCTAAAATTGAGGAACGTGATTCTGTTGGAGCTCGCATGGTGGATTTAGATCCTCATTTCATGAAGGATTCAATTCAAAGCCCTATTCCTCAATCACACCCCGTTGAGCAAAATGAGGATTCTATTCTTGAGATCATTCGACCCAAGTCAATTCTGATTTAGTCACAACTCTTAGACTTTGAAATTTCAGATGAGGTGATTAATACGCAGGAGGTCCAAAATTTGAAATCCTAATTGCAAAGGATAGGAAGTGGGAAATGGTGATATAGGAAGTAGAAGACTGAGTCTAAGGGTTCCGATTTGCCTGAAACCCCCAACCATCTACCATGACCCTTATGACATTTTTTATTCTGAGGATGTGCAACACAAGTACAAATTCATTGATTATCCTTTTAAGCTTAATTTCTCTGTAATCCAACTTTTTGGTTTTGGTTTGCACCCTTACAAATTGTAAGCCTGACCCCGCTTGCATGCTGATCTTCGATTTTGGATAATTTTTATCCAAAACCTTAGATATACCCGATCATGGGGCATGGGTCTGCACTATAATCTTATCCACTTCTGTGGACAACTTCTCCTGGCAGGTCTAAAACTAGATTTTCTTATTCAGATTTTGACTTGCACTTGTGAATTCTTTATTTCTTCTTTATCTGTATAGTGTGCCTAGCTGAAAGCACTAAATTCAGCACATATAAAGTCTCTTTTTTACCTCAAAGTTGACCTACTAATCACAAAATTTAGGTGCTTTCTTTTGTACTCCACTTTGTTTTATGTCTTTTTAATACAATGAGGACATTGCATTAGATAGCCTTGGGGGGGCGAATATCATTGTCTGAATCATCTTGTTAGCTCCGTTGATTCTTTTTATTTTCTCTTTATTTTTGAAAAAAAAATTGAATTAGAAAAGAGAGCTTGGGCTTTAGAAATTTTTAACTTTAGGAAATAATACAGTAAGACCTGAACACTTAGACCCTTCAGGTCTTAGGGCTTAATCAGCCTGGGTGTCCACTAAAATGTGGATTTCTTTCTTGAGTCCTTGCCAGTCTGAATGTATTTCTAATTTGATTAAATAAGTTGGGGTGATAAGTACACGACTTATCAACCCATCCTCTAATTTGAGGGAACTTGTAGTCTAAGCATCCACACACTATTTGCACTGACTTACTTTTTGACGATTTTAATGGAATTGGGTAGCTAATGAACCTTCTAGGGTGTTATGGGTGGCAAGTTATCGTAGGTAACAGCTCATTGGTCTGTTGTCCAGAGCCCAGTCACATGACCATTCTCTTCTTACTATATCAAAGAAGCCACCTACTTAAAAAAGAAAGAAAGAAAAGAAAAAGAAAAGTATCCAAAAAGAAAAAAAAGAAATAAAAAAGAAGAAAAAAATAAGCCACTTCACCACACGAGTATAATTGGCAAGTTATCGTGGGTAACAATCCATTGGTCGGTTGTCTAGAATCCAGCTCATAAAAATACAAGTTTAATTCCAAACACTTAGGAAGAAGCACAGAAGTAGAATAAACTAGGGAGATATACACTGGGTTCGCTCTTGTGTTGACCCCATAAAAATAAAAGTAGAGAGAAAGCTACCGGTCCGATAAATACACCTCTAAGCAGAAATTCTTTTAAGGTCACCTAGGGGTGTAGAAACCCGAAGTCCGTTCTGATTATTGATCAGTGAGTCTAACACATTCATGAAAAGATGCTTAGAACTTAGAGTTCTCCTCTAGTCTTGGGTGAGTTAAGTAGTCGTAGAAAGCTGCTCCAAAACCCTAAACTCAAAAATCCAAAAAAAAAATAGAAAAGAAGAAAAAGAAAAAAAGAAACTTCTTTGGATAAGGTGAGGGCTTGAGGCGGTCTGCATTTTGGCAGACACCCAGACGCTGTTGTGTCTCTGTAGTTCAGGTCCCAATTGAAATCCCTAAGTGTTGAAAAATAACTTTTACCCAAGAAATCTGATTCTAATTCTCTTATAAATAGAATGTAGTTTTGCTAGGGACTAGCAAAAGGCAGGCATGGGGGTGTGATGTAAACACGTTTATATCACATAAACCGTCTATTTATGTGTGTTCTTACGCGTATAGTTGCATCATACATTATAAATATTGCACAACATGCATCATCTTGCATTTAGGTCAGATTGTATAAAGTTTACGTTAATTCACTTTTTGTGGTCAGGGAACATGGTGATATTTTATCAGGGCCTTAGATTGAAGATCCAACCGTACGGATCTGATCAGGGCGATGATTAGAGTTTAACAACTCCAAGATCGCCTCGATCCGACTTCCATAGCATCAAATGCAATTCAAGAAGGATCAGAGGTCATGGGGCTAGGTGGTGTAAATCCATACTTCAGATGACAAATCTGATCGCACGGATGGGTTCGGATCGACGATCGCAGCCTAGCAGCACAAAAATCGATTCAATTCGACATCCGTGGCACAATTTATAAGTCAAAGAAGGACAGCCAAGATGACACCACGAGGTGCCATCTCAGCCACCTCTAATGGCCCAAGGATGCCCGCTGGCTCCTCTCCTCAACCAATCATTAAATCTCAACTTCTGGATCGAGATTCAATGAATGAGGAAGCACCACGTCGCATCCCAAGCCGCGCATCATTTCTTGAAGCCAAAGGAGCATTTGATCTTGACCGTCGGATCAAGATCCAACAGTTGTAATCGCTTGACTTCTAATTCCAAATCACGTCAAAGAGTTGAACTTGGCGGGTTGGTAGTACGCTTTCAGGCGCAACGTGCAACTTGCGTTCGAGGCGTGCCTCGTAGCCAAATCAAGCGTAGCATGTGTGCTGTCAATTTCGGTCGTTGGATGAAGTGCAAACGGCTTTGATGCAGGCGACGTGGCTTTGATGCAGGCAACGTGGATGATACGTTGAAGCACTAAAGGTGAGGAGGCGAAGGCATGCGCAACCTCTAGCCACGTCTGGGCTTTAGTGATGAATAAATCCTGTCACTAAAGACCCTGACATTAATGTTTTAAATGATAAAATGACCAAATTGGCCTCAATCCCTACAACTATAAAAGGAGACCCCTATCACTCGAATTTCTCTTCCCTTCCTCTCTTCTCTCACCCCCTCCAAAGCTCTAAGAGCTTGTCTCAAACTCGGGATGCTCTATTAGAGTTTAAAATTAAAATTTTTCCACCTTCTCATCCCCATTCGTGGAGCGCCCGTGGTTGTCTTCTCACTGCTGCTCGGGAAGCAGATCCTGCTACGATGTCTCCCTGCCCCGTCCTCCATCCTGCATCATCCGTCATCATTCTCCTTCGTCCAGCATCTCACCACGTTCTTCCACGCACTCCGTCAATTCGGCTCGTCCTCCAAGCAACCGTCAAGGAGGATAACCTCTCTCCACCTTCACTTTTATCGCTTTCTAGTGTAGATTTCCTGCTTTCTAGTGTAATGATTAGATGTAATGAACTCGATTCAGTAGTTATGAAATACCTATTCATTCTATCTCTATTTTCTCTTTATTTGTATCATTCTTTCTCTCTCTTCTTTTAATTATTCTTTAAGTAAATAGCTAACGTAGATTCAATTCAACTAGCTAATTTTCTTCGTGACAACAAATCAAAAATGATTTTTGATCAAACGTCCGTCTCCCTGTGTTTAACTTGGAATTTCTCTTAAGTTTTGCTTAAAATTATCTGTTGACGGATTTTTCTCGCAAATTATGCTACGACGATGGATTTTCCAACTCAATCTTTTTCCACAGATTTTGCGCCACAATAAATACTAAATAGTTCACCATATCAGCATACCAAGTGCCGTATCAACTGTCAGGAGGTGCTCATCCGAAAAATGCTTTGTGATAGGTCCGGAAGGGTTAATGATTGAAGAAGGAAGATGGGATAAATAGTCAACTACCACATTCTACTTTCCCACCTTGTTGTGAATTTCAAGATCGAATTCTTGTAACAGCATGATCCAGCGAATTAATCTAGGCTTCGCATCCTTCTTCAAGAGTAAGTGCCTCACTGCAATGTGATCCAAGTAATGATGACGTGGGAACCCAGGAGGTATGACCTGAATTTCTCCAAGCCAAATACTACAGCTAGCAGCTCTTTCTCCGTAATGGTGTAATTATGCTGAGCCTAGTCCAATGTGTTGCTGGCGTAATATATGACTGCCGATATCCTGTCAATTTTCTAACCTAGCACCAGTCCTACTGCGTAGTCAGATGCATCTCACATGATCTCGAAGGGTTGAGACCAGTCAGGAGATTGTAGGATTGGTGGTTGGGTGACTTGGTTACACAAGATCTCAAATGCATGAACACACTCACTGGATATCTCAAATGGAGTGTCCTTCGAAAGGAGATTCATCAAGGGGCACGTGATCTTAGAGAAATCAGGTATGAATCAACAATAAAATCCAATGTGACCTAGGAACGATATGATGTCTTTGACCGAGTTAAGCACAGGTAGTTTGGAAATCATATTTACCTTAGCCTGATTGACCTGGATATGTCTTCTAGAGACGAGGTGTCCAAGTATGATGCCCTTAGGAACCATGAAGTGGCCCTTTTCCTAGGAGAGAACCATGTTCACTTCGATGCATCTCTTAAGGATCTAGACCAAATGCAGGAGGCATTCATCAAAACATTCATTGAATACTGAGAAGTCGTCCATGAAGACATTAAGGTAATTACCTACCATATCTGAGAATATGGCTAACATGCACCACTGAAAGGTGGCGGGTGCATTGCTGAAAGCGTATCGCGGCAACCGAGTCTGTTATAACGTTGTAGTAAAGCCGGTTGTTACCAACGTTTCATATAAAAATTTTTTACTCGGAAAAATAAAAGAGTTCCCGAGGTCGAACTCAGGGAGCAAGTTGTATTCTAGAGATATACAAGTTCTATTACAAAAATAAAGAGAGAGAGAGAGAGAGAGATGAAAATTTGGCTTCTTCTTCTTCTCTTCTTTCTTCCTCTTTGTCTTATCTCCTCTTTGGCTTTTGTTCTTCCTGTTCTTCTTCTTCTTCTTCTGCTTTCTTTCGATCTTCCCCTCGTGCTCTTCTTCTTCTGTCTTCTGTTCTTCCTTGTTTTCTTTCTTTCTTTTTCTTCAGATCTTCTTCTTCTTTTCTTGCTTCTTGCTTCTCTTCATTTCTTCTTCTTCTTTGTCTTCACCTGCCTTGACCTCTCTTCTTCTTCTTTCGCGTTGGCCGTTGCTCTTCCTTCTTCTTCAGCCTGTCTTCTTTCCTGCTCTGGCTGCTGACCTTCCGTCGTCTGCCCCGGTGCTGAGACGACTTAACGATGCCTTCGCTACAGTGCAGCAGCTCCTTCTTCTTCAGCGGGTCTGCTTCTTCTTCTTTGGCCTGCACACTTCAGAGTTTTTTTCGTCAAGAGGCAAAAACCTACTCTACCCCCCTCCCCTGCGTATCTCTCTCTCTAAAATCACTCTTCGAAAGCTCTCCCAGAGCGCTACCGGGTAATCGGGTTCGGGTCAGGCCCGGGTCCAGGCCCACCGGCGTGCGTGGTGGGCGAGGAGTGCAGGTCAGTCTAATCGGGTCGGGCCAGGTCCGCGGAGCGTGGTCACGGACGAGGCCGGGTCGGGTCGGGTCGGGTGAGAGGGACCTCACCCCGTGGTCAGGAGGCAGACAGCATAAGGCACTTTTTGCCTTTATGCGTCTGCGCGCCTCCGAGAGGTTCCGAGGTGGGACTAAATGTCCCACCCCAATTGAGCGCGCGTCGCGGATGGAGCTGTGGGCGATCGTGGCTTCCCGCGCGGCCTTCGCCCCGTCTGTGAACCAGGGACGTTTCGCGGAGAGTCCCTGCGCAACCTGGGAGTCAACCCTGGGCGAAGGCGTGCCTGCACCTGCAGGTGAAGCAGCTCTGCCTGCGCAGTAATGGCGACGGCGGGCGAGTCACCTGGTCACAGAAGAACGGCCTCACGGCCAAATCAGACAGGCGGGAGACCTTCGCCGTGGCACGGCGAAGGTGGTCAGGGGGTGTGCAGGGGGCGAGGTGGAGCTAACAGGTCGTCCTAGGTCAAACTGTGAGCGAGGAAGTGGGTGTGTTCGGTGGATCTGCAGAGGGTGTTTGGTGGGAAGTGGAGGGGCGGAAGAGGATCAGGGTGAGGAGGCGGAGGTTCTGCGGTGGTCGGCGAGCCGTGTGGGTCGCTGAGGTGATGGGAGCGGCTCGCCGGAGGGTGGTCGGAGGCGGAGAGGATGAGGGTGAACAGGAGCGGTCGAGGGTTTAATTGACTAAATTGAAAGCGGGGAAAGAAAGAGGAGAAGAAGGGGAGTAGGTCTAACTTACTTGCAGGGACGAAGGAGGAGGAACAGGGCGACAGTCGTATCGACTGTCGCCGGAGAAGACGATGCTCAGGGAGAGGGGCGGCGGCGAGCAGAGGGCTGGAGAGGCGCCAGCTGGGTGCGGCGTGGCGCGGGAAGAACAGGGGAGGAAGTCTCTGCTGCTGGTATTGCGGCAGAGCGAAGAGGTGGAGGGGGAGGAAGTCGCCGGAGCTGGTGAGCGTCTGCCGGAGAAAGAAGAGAAGAAAGCTGGGGGTTTTCTCCGTCAGATCCAGGCTGCCCTGGTCGGTGGAGCGGCGGGGGGTATTTATAGGGATGAAGCAGGGGGGAAGGCGGAGGGAGACGACGTGTCTCCCTCGCCGGAGAATGGTCGGAACATGAACCCATACCGTCCGTGCGTTCGCACGGCCAGTATGGGGGGCTACAATGACCATGGGGGTGCTCCTGCGACGGCTGACGACGCAGGGCACCCCCGGTATACTTGCCAGGTCACCCACCTCACCCTGCGCGGCGCCATGCTCCGCGCAAGGTCGCCGGAGCATGGTGCTGGCAGGGTTTTGCAGGAGGGACCTGATTGCAAAGAACGAAGGAGAGTTAGGGGCCAAAATGCGAGGGTTCAAAAGTTGAGGGCCAAAGAGTAAATATATGAGGACCAAAGTGTAAAGTCGGTCAAGGAGGTTTCTTCTTAGGCTCAAGTTTTTATACATGACTAATTAGGACCTAAGGAATCTGATGGTGAATTTTATTTTCATATTAAACCTTGTTTGACCGGTCAATTTGCGCAAAAACCCAAATTAAGTTATTAATTGGGCATGGTTCTCAATGTAGGTCAAAATGGGTTCTAAAGGCCAAATTGAAGGTTCTAAACCCTAGATATTATTTTTCTATGAATTTTAGAGGGTTTATTCTATTTTTACTTTGCCTCGAACCTTGTGAATTGAAGTGGGTTGTTTTAGGGTTACAGATTATCATTTGGTTCCTTGGAAGTGCTGTAGCCCTTGCTAGATCATCTCATCTCACTTTTATTCTTATTAAGCTGTTTTGACCTGTGTTTGGTCCCTGAATTACCCTGTATGCAGTTTATACTGGTAAAATTGCACTTTTACCCCTTATGACTGGTTTTCTTCTCAAACTCAGAATTCTCTGAGTTAAGCTTTTCCTTGAGATATGTAGGAGCTTTTATCCTTTGTATTGGGTCAAAATGAGCTAGTTATGGCTCATGATGAGGTTCTCATCAATTGCATAGCCCAAAAGCCATCCTGCGGAATGCCTATGTACCGTAGGGGCAGGTAAGGGTGGTCTTTTCCTGATCCTCGGGATGAATTGCCACCTGATTATATCCAGAGTACCCATCCAAGAAACAGAAAAATCTATTTCCTTCCAGTTTCTTGAGAATCCAGTCAATGAATGGAAGCAGGAAATGATCTTTCTTCATGGAGGCATTCAATTTCCGATAGTCTATGCAGACTCCACGAATTCGCAATGCGGCGTCTCTGCAGATTCACTCGTAATTACGATGAGCCCTTCCTTTTCAGGCAGAACTTGGATCGGGCTCACCCAGCGGCTATCAGAGATTGGGTAGATGATACCAACATCTAACCACTTGATGATCTCCTTCTTCATGACCTCCTGCAAATTTGGATTAAGTCCTCTCTGCATCTCTCGAGATGGTCGTGAGCCCTCTTCAGTGTAGATACGATGTGTGCAATATGAGGGACTTATACCAGTCCTAAGAAGATGTACTTCAGATGATCTGGGAGGGGCTTTAGTTCCATAACCGGGTTATCAGCATTAGGTGGGGGTTAAGGATGGGCCTCAAAAAATAAAGTGGGATCTATGGGTGAATCAGGATTAGCTCTGGGCTCCTCTATCTGTGGATCAAGATCTAATTTTAGCTTGAGGATCAGGGATAATCAGGTTTTCTTCTGTAATTGGGTCCTCAACCACAGAACTGATGTCGCATACTTCTTCAATTGCCCCACAGTTTATTCCTTTTTGGGCCTTAAATATATCAATCGGTAATGTCTTATTCCCAAATTTCAACTCGATTTGGCCCTCTTCATAGTTGATGTTTCATCTTAGGGAGACCATTCTTAGCCATAGCTATGGCTAAGAATGGTCTCCCTAAGATGATTGGTGTGTTCCTCAGATTTTCAGGAGTATCCATATCTAATACGATGAAGTTCACCAGGAAATAGAAATCTCAAATCCGTACTAGAGCATCCTCAAGAATTTCTTTTGGTGACTTGATTGATCTGTCTGCTAATTGCAAGGTCACCTCAGTCAGTTTGAGCTCAATTTGCTCAAAGTGGTCTAGTAGGGATGTGGGGATCAGGTTTATGGAGGCTCCTAAATCCAACAATGCTCGATCAAATTCTAAATCGCAGATCCTACAAGAGATCAAAGAGGTGCCAGGATCTTTTGCTTTTTGTGGGAGTTTGCTCAAAATGATTGAGCTAACTTGCTCAGACAAAATGATCGGACTCCTGTCTTTGTTTCGTGACTTACACTTTGGTGTACATAAATCTTTCAGAAATCTTGTGTAAGTCGGTACGTGGCGGATTGCATCCATTAAGGGGATGTTCATCTGGACTTGCTCAAAGAGCTTAACTAGATCTTCCTCAAGTGCCACAGGTTTGGGTTTCCTCTTTCCCTTGATCGAGGCCTTAGGAAATGGAACCTCTGTTGGTTCCTTTAGAATTGATTCAGGCTAGGGATCTGGGATAGGAGTGTCCTGGATAACTATCCTAGGGTTAGGATATGAACTACCAGGCATCGGGTGGCTAGGATAAGGTGGATCCTAGGATTTGCCACCACGGGTGGTAACAGAATTAAGACTTGCCTGATTTTAGTTGGAGTTGGCAAAATAGGTGATTATTGTTGATATCCCGAATACGATGTCGAAGCCTCCATCCCATCAGGTGATGGAGCAGAAGCGGCCTAATAAACATAATCACCTTGGCCCTGATTCGGGTTCATAATGCGCCTCTAGTTTGCCATATTATTTAGAGTCGGTAGAGGTTGAGATGGAGGTGCACTAGGCTGGCGAGACCAAGCCATCTATGCGAGCTGATTTTGAACCTTTGTGATCTTGTCTTTGTGTTGTTTCTGTAAAGCCGCATTAGTCTTTTGGATGTCAGCCAGTGTTTGTAGAATCAGAGTCATGTGATCTTCCCTTAGTGGCCCAGATTGGTAATTTAGGTTGGTCCTAAGCTGAGTGGGATGATATGAGCACGGGGCCTGTGGTCGAGGTTGGAATTGAGATCTGGTGTTTTGATTATTTCCCGACCATGCGAAATTAAGATGATTACGCCATCCAGAGTTGTAGGTATTGGAGAATGGATTATTCTAGATGGCGTGGAGATCCTCGCAGGTCTGAGGAACTCCAGAAAAGTCAGAGTACGAGAGTTCAGAGTTTCCCCAACTAGAGTAGGTGGGTCCAGAGTGTCTTCCAAAATCGGGATCAAACGAGGGTGGATATGGGTCCATCCCTTGGTGAAAGTGCTGGTAAATGTTATGCACAGCCTCCCTGCCTAAGGGCAGTTGCACATACATGTTTTGCTGTGCAGCGGTGGCTCTCTACAGATGTCAAGTCAATTCATCCACCTTTTTCTCGATGATTGAAACCTTATCCAAGCAACTGGTCACTAACTCTAGATCGACAGATGCGGATAGGCCTCAAGTCTTGTGCGCCCCCGTGTGTTTTTCAATGCACGGGTGGTCATCTGGTCGAACACACCCAGTGATTCATTGTTTATGGAGTTCTTGCACATGTTCTCGAGAATCTCCCAAACTGTATCTTTATGTTGACCCGTGATGCTTCGACCACAGGTTGCATTGACAAAGAGCTTGATATCTTCATGGAGCCCATGGTAAAAAGATTGGACTTGTTCCCACTTAGAACTCTGTGATACGAGCATTTCCGCATTAGATCCAAAAAGTTGTCCCATGACTCATGAAGTGGTTCTGCCACATTTTGCAAGAAGTGCATGATTTGGTGCCTTAAAGCATTTGTCCCATCAACGAGGAAGAATTTCTGTAAGAATTCAGTTTAGAGTTCTCCTCATGTGTTGATTGGGCGAGTCAATGTCTGAAACCAATCGACAGCTTTTTCCATGAGAGAGAAGGAGAACATCTTCATGAGCAGGATGTCCCGATTTTGTATAGCAGGCCCAAAGGTCTAGGCGAGATGTTTTAGCTGCTTGATGTGCTGGAAGGGATCTTCAGAGTTCAAGCCATGGAATTTAGGGATACCATGAATCATATTTGGCTTGAGTTCAACATCAGGCCCTCCAGCTAGAATTTGTACTCTGCACTCGATTTCCACTGCAACGGAATTATAGTGATCTCGCATCTGAGAATGCAACGGTGGATTGATGTGTGATGGACAAGATCATTAAGGCACTGTAGCTGATTCTGGAAATCGAGGTCTTCGTGATTCTCCATAAATGTGGATGAAGGAGATCTGGGCTCAAAAGCAGATGATTTGGAAGAGATATCAATCTCGTCGGATGGTAGCATAAACAAGTGGGTCGAAGCCTGGCCCCAACGAGAATGGACTGCTAATAGAGGCCTCAAGGGTGGTCTTAAGGACCTCCACTCGAACATGCACTATAGAGTTAGATGAGGGACAGAATGTGTGATGGACCCAATCAAGGCACCCAAAAAATCTTTGGATAACTAAGGAGGTCGAGGCGGATGATACCTCTTGATCAGAAAGTCACACACCCAAGAAGTACTTGGGCAGCCAGGAAGGGAGAGCCCCGCAAAGACCCTTACACGGTAGAGCATCCCCACGAGTTACAGGGTTTCCCCCACCTGACCTTCCTTGTCACTAAGAATCCAAGTAGATCGGAATCAGCAACTTGATCCCTTAAGTCTACCAATTTTAGTCCTAAATTATGGTGCTTTGAATTTCACTTGAACTTTAAAATTGATTGTGATTTGTGACCTAATTTGAAGGTTGGTTAACCCACAATGTAGGACAACTTCACCTAACCTGCCCTAATGTTTAGGATGAATTGGGTAAAGAACCCAAAATCACCTTGAGTGGTTTGCAAGCAGGTTATTAAGTCTCAAATTTTAGGGATCCAAGTGAATGTTAGAGCCTTCTTTCTAGGGTCTTCTTGATTAGATCAATTCAATCAAGGCTTGGGTGGCACACAATGCGGGAAATCAATTTTCTTTTAATATCAGGCAAGTGTGTTTTCTTGAAACCCTAAAGATGGAAACCCTAATTTGGCTCTTTTCCAGGTCCAATTCTTTTCAAATTTGCACCTAAGTCTCAATTAGGAAGGTGAATAGCCCTAGGCACCTTAGGTCCTTAGTAAGTGCAGATATCTGGATGGGAATTTCTAAATAAATCAAACCAGGCAACTCAAGTGATTAATTTTAAGAACAAATGCAAGTTGATCCTAATTGATTCTTCTTTCAGTTCTTTCCAGAAACAAGGGGCTTAAGAAGAAGGAAACGAGATTACCTACCCCTGGAGTGGCGTCGTGCGGTAGATCTTCTCCCGTGTACCTTGCACAAACATAATAGATTAGATAAAGCAAGTTAGAAATCAAATCAAAATTGTAATCAGTGAAATGAAACTACGCGTTGCTCCCTAGCAATGTCGCCAAAGTGTTTACGTGAAATTGTCCATGTTTAGAAATATGCGTTATAGTATGGGACAAAAATCACGTGAAAAACTTAAATTTATAAAGCTCAAAATCAATTTGGAATCCGAGGTCGTTTGAAGGGAGCAAATATGACAATTTCAATCCACTAATCACAATAACAACAATAATATGCAATTGAACCAATGAAATGCTCAAAATAATATTTCAATAAAGATCAATGTAAGAAGATTGGGTTAAAATGGTGATTTGAATCACCAAATTAACCCTTAAGTTTAAGCTCACAAATCAACTTAAATAAACCAACAGTAATCTCATTCAATTATCAGACCATTGTACTTAATCAAATGCCAAATTAGACGACAATAGAAGGCCTCAAATGCCTTAACCAGCAGCACCTCACAAGGCACAAGACCTTGCCTTAAGCCTTGTAGGAGAGGCACAACAATAGCACACCAACATAGGCATAAGGGCCTCGCACAAAGCTCTCACAGGCTAAGTGTTGAGAAAGGGAGAGGGTATAAATCCCAAGGCAGAGCAAAACCCTCCCCCCTCTCTATGATTCTCTTCCCTTCCTCTCAGCTCAGACCCAGGTGAATAGTACCAGGTAATTAGGTGGGTCATTGGATCCAGGGGTCCAGGCTCACCGGCATGGGGTAGTGAATGAGGAGTGAGCGCATGTGCGGTGAGTGGGACCTCACCCCTTGTGCTGAGGTGATAAGCCTCTGGCACAAATTCCCTTTATTTGCTATAGTAGGCTTCAAAATCCATGATGTGGGACTATTGTCCCTGCTATTCTTCGAGTGCAGCTGCGGATGAAGGTCTCTTTGATTGTGGTTGAAGGGGGTGCTTGCTGCTGCAATTAAAGACCTGGAGGGGAGCCTAGAAATGTTCCGCAGCGCTAGGAGGTAGCAATGGGGATGAACTCGATCAGGAGATGGTGAACGGAACTGGAAGAGTTTCCCTCTGCCTATGGTATGTGACAAAGGGCAAAGAAGCCAGGGAAGGAGGGTCGCCGGAGCAAAGTGGAGCAGGCCGAAGGTCAGAGGAGAAGAAAGGTTTTTGGACTTAATTTGCTAAAGAGCACAACCTTGCAAAGGGGATCCTTTTAAAGACCTTAGGAAGAGTTCCAAGCTTGGGAAGAAACTTGAGGATTCAAGGTAGAAGATCCCCGAAATTTCTCTCATTCACCTGATCTGTGAGATTTGAATTAGGGTTTGAGAGGCAGCGCAATTGATTAGGAAGGTCCTTAGGAATATTCCCTCCAAATTTGGAGGGATACGGTTGACAAATCAGAGAAGAATCTCTGATTGAAGGTCAGTTGCTTTGGGTTCACACCGGCAATGGTGGCAGGGACCTCTTTGAAGAGAATGACGAGAAGTTAGGTGCCTTTTTGCAAAGACTTTCGAAAGCTAAGGGTTTAAGTGAAAGAAATAGAGATTTGAAGGACTGAAATGCAAACTAGGTCAAAATGGATTCTGATTGGTCCCAAATTTTGGTAAAAACCTAATTTAGATCCAAGGAAGTTAATGGTGAAGTTGGATTCTAGTTTTGACAACGTTTGGCTAGGCAATTTGCATAGAAACCCAAATTAAGGTAGAATTCCATCTATGACTCTATTCAAGGTCAGAATGGGTTCAAATGGTCAAACTAAGGGTACCAAACCTCTTATAATATTTTTCTATGAATTTTAGGAGGTTTAGATAAATTTTAACCTAACCATAACCTCTTAAATTTAAGCGGATCTGAAATTAGGATTTTGTGTGTTGTTGCAGTTCTCGAAATGCGTAAAACCCTGTTTCTGAAAATGCTAACCCACTTTTTGGACTTTTAAGCTCATTGGACCTTCATTTAACCCATGAGTGATCCCATGGTTAATTTGTGTTTGACATGTGCTATTAAAATTACATAATTAACCTTGATTTTTTGTTTTCCTCTCAAATCAGAATAACATGGAATTACGACCCTCAAATGATTATGTAGGAGCATTTATCCATCAATTCTGACTAAAAGTGGCCAGTTAGGGCCTATGATGGTGTTCCCATCACTAGGATTCATTTCTCTCCTTTTTTTTTGAAAGTACACCCAATTTGATTGAGCCCTATTATGTGTGTTTAATTCTGGTAGGTAGGATCTTGATTGCTTACTGAACCCCCCCACCTAGATAATTAAAACTGGTAAATAGACACATAAGAATCTCCCTTTAGGGCACCTTATGAGTTGTAGAGCAATTAAAAAAAAGAATTCATTACACCCATGCTTGTGAAACAATTGCCTGTACTCATGATAAATCTGAAATAATTCCTTTTTGAACCTGCTTAATCACGGTCTAAACCTTTCATTCAAAATCCTAATTAAAAGACCTTAGATCAAGGTATCTGGCTCTATTACTAGGCTGGTATTTGCTAATCCTTGTTGGGCTCTATAGTCCAACTTCTCAGGAGACTTCTCTCTCCCTTCCTACTTCTTCCCACTTATTTTCTCTTTTATGTTCTCTTAAGAAACACCTCTTTGAGGTTAAGTGTCTTACCTAAGTGTTATCATGGCTCCCTCCACTCTATGCTCCACTCCATGCTTCCTCCCTCTCCCAACCCAACCATGATTCCAACTTCTCTTGGGTGGGAGACCCCTCATCAAAATTCAAGATATGATTATTTCATTGACACTCCTGATTCCCTGATTTTCTCAGAACCTGTTCCCCAGAGACCCAATCCATACCTTAACCAAAGCCAAACTTTAGGTCCTAGCACCATGCACCAATCAAAGCATCAAATAGTGGCCCAATTAACACAAGAACTCTTGGAGTTCCAGGAGAGGTGTAACAAATAAATAGTGAAACTCCAAGAACAACTTAAGCAAAACTAGGCCCTGTTGGATGGACAAAGCCAACAAACCCACTCCTCCTAGGTACAAGGGACTTAGAGTGCCTAGCCTAGTGGACACATGGACCATTTGGGACCTACTATAGACTCCGGCTACCCTATGGCAGTAGCCTTAACCCAGCTTGTCATTGGGGCACATTTGGACCTACACGGTGACTCTAGTAGACCTATTAGGGATTACACTGATCATGCCAACCCTATACCTGATGACATCTCACTGAGTGATTATAACATTAGATCTCAGGTACAAGAACCACCATCAAGTTTGAATCCTACAACAGGCGACTCTATTCACCTAGTCAGCCCCATTTAGGGTGGTACACATTGATTCATACCTGAATTCATACAATCCTGACCTTTCATGGTCACCTTGAAGACATAATTCGGCCACAGATTAGCCCAAGCTTGCTCAGTTTCCCACTCATTCTATCTTACGGTGACCATCACAACAATCATCTGGCCTACACCCTCCATCTGGTCTAGTCCAGCCCACGATCACACTTGAGTCTATTATGAATTTTCTGTTAGACTTGGATAAGAAACATGAAGAAAGGATGACTCATTTAACTAAAGAAATTCAATCTCATGGGGATCGGATTAAAAACATTCAAGGAATTCACTATTCTCAGCCTATCCCGCAGGTGTCTCATGGTTTCATGCAATTCCCGAGACAAGTGCCCATGATATCTTATCCCCTTCTTCACACTCCTTATACATATCATCCACCAATTCTTCCTACTTCTCCGATCTACTATGTCTGCAATTGCTCAGGGGTTAATTCCATGACCATTGGAACCAAAAGGAAAACAAGAAACCCACCCAAATGATCTGATTCGGGCTCAACTAAAGATCCTAAGGTCAAACCTGACTCTGACTCTAACTCTCGAATTAAAAAGAAAAAGAAAGCCCCTGAATCTTGTTGTATCACCATTCCTTTCCTTGAGTCCTTAAAAAGAGAGTTCAAGGAAAAAGCCTACACATCGAATATGGATTTAAAAGACTTGCTCAAGGAAGGATACATTCAAGTTCCTCTCCTTGACATTCTTTAGCACAATCCGACCTATGCCAAGATTTTGCAAAATTCCCACATCAAGCAAAAGCCGAAAGAGAAACCAAAAGAGGTGGTATTGTCTAAAAAGATGAGTACGTTTGTTTTGGGCACCTCTACCACCTAAAAAGAATGACCCTAGAAAACCTCTAATATACTATTCCATCAAGGGATTCACTTTCAATAGGGCCCCTGTGGACCTTGGGTCTTCAATTAGTTTAATTCCTACCTCCCTTTTTGAGCGTGTCAAGCTTCGAGAACTACACCAAACACCAGTGACCATTAAATTGGCAAATGACTCCACCAACATACCTAGGGGGTAGTGCATGATGTGATCATTAGAGTGCTGGATTTGAGCTTCTCGTTGATTTTATTATTTTGGACATGGAAATACCAGAGAAGGTAAGTGACTCATCCATTATTCTAGGTCACCTTTCTTGGTTATGGCCAATGCCCAAATAGATTGCTACACAGGATACATGGAAATGGGAAGTGGCAAAGAGAAGATTCATATAGATATTTTTGCAGTCGCTAAGAAATTAAAGTCAAGGTATTTTGAAGATGATTTAAAGGATGATTTGGAGGATGATTTGAAAGAAAGCATGGTGATTGATACATGGATAGGACCTTTAGAATGCGATCATGCTAATCAAACCCATCAGAATGAACATCAAAAATAGATTACGAACATGGGTCTAAACATTGATGAGATTGTAATCACTGAAATCAAGGAAGATATGAAAGAACTTGACGCTTTACTTGATTTGAGTCCTGAGGAACATCCATTGTCGGTCTTTTCTTACCCTATCTTCCTTGTTGATGAATTGAAAACCTCTATAGATGAAATCAAGGAGCTAGAAGACTTATTGGATGGCACCTTGGTACACATACACCCTAGGAAAATTATTTTCGAGGATATTGATATTTTGCCCAATATTTTTGAGGATTTGCATCATGAGCTTGGAGGTGAATTGGGCGATTCTTATGAGATTCTTGATCACCCCAAGGGAGTGCTTGATGATTCTAAGCTGGGCATCCAAAATTTGGGAGAATCTGAGCAGTTTGAGGATGAAAAAATTTACATTCAGGAAGAAAATCTGTTGAGAGAGAATGAGTCTGATCATTGGGTCCTGCTTGCCATACCTAATCAGTTCAAGGACCCGTATGACTCTAATCCCATACTTCATTCCTTTTCAACCCCTTTCATCTATTCTCTACATCTCTTCAAGCTGCCACCACCCTCATCCGGCCCTGACGCCTGTATTTATCTATCTTTCTTTTGCAGCATCTGGCTATAAATAATCAAGAGCCTCATTTTTATATTTTTCCAACCTTTTGGGCTTGGAATTCAAGGGCAAGTGGTTCACATTTGTAGCCCACTACTAGCAATTGAATTTAAACTTATTATCATTTTAATTGCCATTTTCAACACTATTTTCACATATCCATTTTGAGTTTACGCCTAGTTAGAGGTGTTAAACTCAGTACTTATATATATTTCCTAAAATAATATCTTCTTATATATAGCATATTTTTCTTTCCATTTCCTTTGTAGGTATTGAATGTCCTGAAAGCCAAAACTCGGATACCATTCCAGGTGATCCCTATCCTTGCCATGCATGATACACATACAAGAAGTTAGGCATGGGAGGGTAGTGTACATGCTGAGTTCAGTTATATCAGTACCTAGAAATTGCTGCAATTTTATTTTTGAAAAATTTGTAAAAAAGTAAGGTGCTAAATGTCGAAATAAAGCTTTTATTCATGTAAATAGCATGTTTTTTGCATGTCTCCAACTAAGTTGAGTGGAAAGACTAAATACCTAGAGTTAATCAAACCAAGAAGTTAGTAAAGAATCCTAGACCAGAAGGCTTAATAGGCTATAGTTAGCTTAATTAGTCGATGATGGTCCGCTAGATTTGGACTGGTCTGATTCTTGACGAATTTAGCTAGCCGAAATCAATGGTCTAGAAGTAAGAAAGTATAGGGCTTTGCTTTCCACTCTCCGAATTGAGATCTAAGTAACCTAAGCAGTCAAAACTTCATACACATTAGAATTGACTTTCAAGCATCTGAAATCGTGAAAACACTAGGATCAGATTTATTTCCTTTTCACCCTAAGAATCTCCACGGGGCAGTTCATGAAAGGATGAAGAATGAACCACTCACCCAGAAAAATGAATTGGAGAATAAAGAAAAAAAAATGAAAAAATGAGCAATGGAGAAATCTTAAGTAAATAAGCAGCTCATTACAAATGGGTGTCATTCCACCAAAAAAAAGCATCTCTCTACAAATGGATGCTATCCTGCAAATAAATCAACATCTCTCTACATATGGGTGTGTTGTTCATTCCAAAATGAGAAAAGAAAAAAAATAGAAAATGAAAAAAACTATGGAGAAAAAAATTCTAGGAAAAGAGACATAGGATCTAGCTGGGAAAATATATGCCAATGATTGTTGACCTTAGGGTAGAAACCGGTGAGGAGACACTACAGGGAAGAAGAGTTTTCGCGACGGTTGAAAATCATTGTATTCTGTCGTCGCGAAAGTGTGTGTCGCATCAGTGTATACATGACGGTTTTGACTTAGAACAATTGTATTTTTAGACAACGGTTTTAGAAACCGTTGTCTATAGTATTTACGACAGTTATTCTACAAACTGTCATAAATAATATTTAAACGACGGTGTTGCTCACCATCATCTATGGTATACGCAAACCATACACGATGGTTTTCACCCGTCATATACTTGTATATACGATGGTTATTTATAGACCCGTCGTTTATATTAACACGATGATTATTTATAAATTGTCGTGTAAACCATACACGACGGTTCTTGAAACGTCTTATATTTGTATACACGACGGTTATTTGAATAACCGTCGTGTATATTAACACAACAGTTATTTGTAGAACCGTTGTGTTAATATGTATGTTTTTGTTTTAAATATAACATTTAGGGTTATAAGATTCTATAATCTTAGAATCTTATAACACCTTGGAACATATGTAACATACAAAACACACAAAATAAAAGTTTAACATACAAAACACACATAAAAAAATCAACAAATATATATATAAACGTAATAATAAAAGTATGTCATACTGCCAAAATACAAAACCAACTAAAAAAGAGATAAATAATAAGCTATGCCTCAACTCCTATCCCCTATCCAGCTCCACCACCTCCAAGGTCGTCTTCGTCTCTGCAAGGCAGGTAGTGAAAGGAAGTGTGATCTCCACCGCGACCTCGTAATAATGCCATCATCTCTCTCATATCCGCTCTTTGCTGCTCCATCTCCTTCCTTTGCTCCTTCATGAATTTCTTGGCATCTTGCCAAGCTTGAGTTTGTTGCTCGAACTGTGAGGTGACATCATGGAGCTATGATGTCACATCACAAAGCTGTGTCTGCATTTGATGGACAACGGCTATTGACGCTGACCCCTTCCGTCCATACCAGTTGGACATCGTCTGACTTCTCCCCCCACTATGAACGAATCCTCTATGTTCCAGAGGCATGCTGCTCCTAAAAGCCTTCTCAGGTGTCATAGGAGGGTACTGTGGAGTGCCAGAAGTGGCGTCTGTAGGGGGGTTGATTAAGTTCATCATTTCTCCCTACAAATTACAATAATTTAATGTCATATTAAAGTAAGTATAAAAATTTAAGTAGTTGATAAATAAATGTTACATGTTTTTGCTGGTATTTTTCATGTATCCATGCTCACCTGCCGTCGTTAGTGGCCTTACTATGAGTAACCTCATATACACCAACAAGATCGAGTGTGGCACCATTGTGTAAACGTGCCTATAAATATATTTCAGGGATTTGCATGTAATATTTGTAATTAAAACTTTAATTGAAAACATAAAAGTAACATAATTATAAGGAATTAATTATGTATAACTTATATTATAATGGGAAAGAATTGAATAATTTATTGTCAAATGCTATTAAAAGTAATTGTAAATTACCTCTATCCAAGGCTTATTCCAATGCTCACAGCATTCTCTCCACACATCTGCTGCTATTGTAGGAGGCACGTTTCTTAATGCCTCCTCACTAGACAACATTGAATTGTAATACTAAATTATAGAAATAAATTATCAAATGAATTAATTAAGTAAATAATAAAAAGTGAGAAATATTACAGATTTCACCTTTCTTTTCGTTGTCATCCTCTAATCACGATGTTGTCTCGTTGCATGGAGGATATACTTGGTGACATTTACATCGTCACCCTAATCAAAGATCGCCTGTAATATTACAAATCGTATAAATGAATTAAATATTATTAAAGTAAACTTATATATATACATAAATAATTAATTATTTACCTCCATATTACAAATAAGCTGTCTCTCGATCTCCCTGGAGACCGACCTCCAGTTAAAAGAACAAAGGGGGACGAGCTCCTTTATCATCCTAGATAGTCTACTGGTGAAAGGAGGATAATCTAGACCTTCTCCAGCTTCATTGATATGCACTTTGATTCACGTCTCCACTCAGATGTGCATTTCTTGTTGAACCCCTTCCTTTTTTTATTACCTGATAAGAAAAATATAAATATTAAAACATTATCAATAAATTTTAGTAAGATTTTAACGATAATTCTTACCAACAGAACTGCTCCTTGCCTCATTCTGAGGGTCCTGCTGAGGTGGCCTCTGTACCTTAGCATTGTCCTCACCCTCCTCGTCCTCATCCTTGCCGCCATTGTCACCGTCATCCTCATCCTCGTCGTCGTCAGGGTAGTGGGTGGCAACCTCTGGCTCTGGCTCTAGCTCATGCACCACATTGGTAACCACCTTCTTACCCTTTTTTTGGTACTGTCGGGTAAGATCACCAGGCCAAACATATTCACACTGCTACCAGATATATGTGAGATTAGGTATCATGACAGCTGGGTGTTGGTGGGGAGTAGGTAAAGGGTTGTACTCAAGAACGGATGGGGGAGTCTAGGTGCAAGGTGGCTGAGTGCAGGGTGGTTGGGTGCGGGGGGGCTAGGTGGGTTGTGTGCGGGGTGGCTGGATGCAGGGGGGCTGGGTGGGCTGTGTCCGGGGTGTTGGGTGGCTGGGTCTTATCCCTACTCGCTGAGGTGCCCTGGCCATTCTTACCCCTATTAGCAAATTTCTTGAATTTCATCTGCATATACATTAAAAAAAGTTACTATTTGTATAAATATTATGAAATAAATAAATAAAAATAAAAAAATCTGAAAAAAATTTAGCATAGTTTCCCCTATATTACGGATATTTTCCAAAATCCTGTAAAAAGGAAATGACACATTCTACATGATATAATTAAAATCACACATTTTATAGTAAAACATAAACATAAACAAGATTGCAAGCTAGGCTGGCCACCATAAACAACTCCTAGAATTTTTTCCCTTTTTTAAATGTGGGAGGGGGTTTTGGCCCTTAGATCTTAATCAAAGGGTTGAGTACAGCAGGGGATCTTGGTTGGTGATTTGATTAGGGAGCTAGTTGTTCATTCAGGCAAAAAGGGGCTTGATATCAATATTATTTAGAGCAGGGGATCCTTTTTTAAATCTGCTTTTTATTCTAGCTGATGGGTTGTGACTGAGCTTAGCTTGGCAGATCTCACACTGTAATGCAAGTGCTGGTTCATGACAAATAGGTTGTTGGTATGGTTACTGCCACCAAAGCAAACTAAGTGAGTCACAGGCGAAAACTTATGAGTCTAACTAGCTCTCCAACTCTATAAGAAACGCTTGACATTGCCACTATCAGATCAATGACTTCTGGCTTTCTATCAGCATAATTGCTGCTTAGGAAGTTACTTTCCCTCCCTTCACCTTCACCTTTAGAAATTTCTTCTGCAGGTGTTAAGATTAAAGCTGGGGAGAGCATCCCCTGTGATCTTCATATGGTCAATTTGGTTGCACCAAAACTCTACTTCATTTAGGGGGAGAGACCATATCACCATAATCTAAGAAATAGATGATAATTTATTCGCCATAATCTGTGGTATAATTTCATGAGTTACTTTTCACTAAGAAGAGTTATCTTGTAGCTGCATAGATTTTCAAACTTCAAGGGGTTGATTTTTGTTGGGATCATTACATTCATTATCATTGAGTAGTGTGGCTGCTCAAATATTCTATATATATTTTTATTAAAAGCGATAACTTGGTCTCAATCAATGTTTAAAAAATCAGATTGGACCAATTGGTCCAACCGGTTGAACCAAGAACTAGCCCTACAGTGGTCAATTCAAATGGTTCACTAGTTTAAAAGGAATGCTAGCATGGACTGGTTAGATCGATGGTTAGACCGATTGAACCAATTTGGTTTTATTGAACCGAATTTTTCTTGATTTGCTTTTGAACTAAGATAGTTAATTATACATGAAGCTTTCACTACGAATTCAGAAATAACAGAAGAAAAATGATATAAAAGATAATTATACCCTAATATCAGTATTCATTGCACCTACACCAACTTCTAGTAAGTTTTATTTATAAGCATCTGCTTCTACTTCATTTTCAACGTCTTTTTGCGTGTCAAAATATTCACGTCGAATTGTCCATACGGGTATAAGCCATCCATTTCTACTATTGTCGAGGACGTAGAAGACTTGAGATACTTGACATGCTAATGTAAAAGGTTTTGAAAAATGAAGAATTCGATGATTCTTATTCAAACTTAAAAAACAGTGCTTCTTATCAAGTTTGAATCCAAGGCCTTCTTTGAACACGTTGAACTAATTACACTTGAAAAGGACAACTCTACGGTCGTATCTGAAGCTCATCTCAATGATTTCTTTGATATGTTCGTAGTAGCCATCACAACCAGTGTTTAAATGTCAACTGATAGCAACACCAGCATGCTGTGTGGCCTTCGTATTAAGTCAGTTTTCGCTTTCGAATAATGTAATAAGATGATTTGTCATTGTAGGATCAAAGTGGTGGAAAATCGCTTAACAAAAGAAATTAAAATTAAACCACTCACAAAACAGCGGGTCATGTCCACAGGGAAGTGACGACTTATTTAAACTCGCTATTAGGTCAAAATCAAGTTCGCTAAACTATTCGCCAGATCAAACAATGCCTGTGTAGCTCTGAAAGTAAACCTTAAAATTATGGAGAAGTCAAGGGGTGTTAATGTAGTTTTTATGTCAGAAAATTATACATGGGCAAGAGTATGCCATGTACTATTCACTTGCATGCATATGAAAATGTCATTCAAAATTAAATTCAATGCACATAGAGATGAATAACAAGGTTTAACAATTCTCTAGAAACATGAGCATGGAGGCATAAATTCACCACAATAAAATAATGATAAATCAAAATTCATTTTTGTGGCAATGGCATGAAATGTAATTATTAATTCCACCAAAAATAGAGGATTCTCCCTCTCTCCTCCTCACGCATGGGAGAGAGGATTGTTCGAAGAACTCTTCCAAGCATAGATTGGTCAGAGCGAGGGCTCCGCAACGGTGGCGGTGGCAAGTTGTGAGACGGCCGGAGGCGGCCGATGGAGGAGAGAAGCGGCGGCAGTGAAGGTTGTTGCTGCTGGCCATGCATGCTGCAGGTGCATGGAGGGGCAGCGCGCGCGGGCGCTGAGGGCGCTACAAGCGAGGCTGGAGGGCGTGCGCTTAGGCAAGGGCACGCGAGGCGTAGGCATGTGGAGGGGCAGCACTCTACGGGGCACAGGCGCGCGTGGGGGAGGTCTGTTGGCACTGGCTGCAGGTGCTGCAAGGAGGCACTGGAGCGCGGGCGCAGGGTCGTTAAAGGTGAAGGCGCGGGCGTGGTCTGATGGTGTGAGGAGAGGGCGCTAGGGTGAGAACACGCGGTGGGCAGGTGGCTAGGTGAGGGTGCTGGAGGTTTTGGTGAAGACGAGGAGGCGTGGGTGTGGTCTGATGGAGCGGAGGGCTGCTGGCGCACAGGCGAGGGTGTGCAGGTGCTGGCGTGTGCGCTGGTTGAGGTGAGGGCACGCGATGGCTGGGGAGCTTGGCAGGGTGTGCTGGAGATGAAGTGAGGGCACGTGGTGGTGCAAGTGCTGGTGCGTGGGTTGGAGCTACTGGTGAAGGCGTGCGGTAGGGTCTGATGGAGCGGTGGTAGGCGCGCTTGGTAGGGTGCACTGGAGGTGGGTGTGCTGGAGATGAAGGCGTAGGCATTGGCGTGTTTGCTGAAGGAATTTGTAGGGACTCTTGGCGGTGTGGGCTGTCACCCCACACGCCCACGGTGATGGAGTCGCACTACCACGGTGGGAGGCTGGTGGTATGGAATGGATGAAAAGCAAGGTCCTCTAAGCACAGTGAGGAGCAAAGGGGTGGTGGCCTCCCTTTGAACGGCAACCCCTCCTCTTTTGTAGCCACAGCTACAAAGATTTGAATTTCAAAAGTTACCGTAGAATGAATGTCATGCACAGGAGAAGGCGAAGGCGGAGGAGTTACCTGCAAAGGAGAAGAAAAAGAAAAAGAATAAATAATTAGGGTTATTTATACATAACTCCTTGACTTCTATGTTAATTAAAATAGTGCACCTAATTAATTGACTAATTAAATATATGCAGCCCTAGGTTAATTCTGAATGCATGAATTATGCACTTAAGCTAAAAATATTAATTAATTTATTTACATCCTAATGTATGCTATCTAAATGTTAAAATTAACTTAATGTCTAGACTCTTAAATACTTAAATAGCCCACAAATATGGGCTAATCATGTATCATCTATGGATTTTATCCTGAATCTGAATCCATTTATAATGTAACTTGAATGGTAATGTCCATAACTCAACGGTTGATCCGATATTATGTTGAATCCTCCACCCATCGTGGGTCGTTCTCTTCTTTCATTTGCATAACACATTGTTTAAACCACTCGAGAAAGTCAACCTCACATGTTTCTGGATGTGAACACTCCTTAAATTCATTATAAAACGCATCAACTTCTGGAATCTGCTTAAGAATGTACAAGTGAGCTAGACGTCAATCGATTTTAGAGATTGATTTGTACTCTGTGTGGATGATAGACCTTCCTGGGATATCTAATATGAAAACACAATCTTCATCGTTCTCATTATACCCTCCATCATAATTTCTCTGTAATCGATTAAATCGATTGTCTGTTTTATCCATATACATGGCACAGAAGTTAATGGATTCTTCTACAAGATATCCTTCCACAATAGATCCTTCAGGTTTACCCTTATTTAACACATAATCTTTAAGTTTCTTTAGAAACCGTTCAACTGCATACATCCATCTGTATTGCACAGAACTAGCAACTTTCGCTTCATTTGCAAGATACAGAGTTAAATAAGCCATGACACCAAAGAACGCCGGAGGAAATATCTGCTCCATTTTACATAATGTGACGACTATTTGCTTATCCCAATACTGTAATAAATCAGAATCTACAATTTTCGAACAAATAACTTTGAAATATCGGCTCATCTCTGTAAATGAATCCACAACTGGATCAGGTAGCACTCCATGAATAGCTAATGGGAACAAGACTTACATGTAAATGTGACTGTCGTGCTCTTTGACTCACTAATTTTCTTTTGAGCCTCATTTACACATCGAGAAAGTTGTGAAGAATAGCCATCTGGCACCAGTACTTCTTTCAAGAAGGTGAAAACTTTCATTGATCATTATTTAAGTTGTAAATGGCTTCCGGAAAGTCATAACTGTCATCTTCTTTTTCAATAACATGTAACTCTGGACGAATGCCTAAAGTTATCATGTCTTTTCCCATTTTCACTGTATCTTTTGGACTACCAATTAAGTTGAACACATCCAAAATGTTGTCCATGACATTCTTCTCAATATGCATCACATCAAGATTATGTCAAATAGTTAGATCTTTCCAATACAAGAGTTCCATGAAGAAAATGCTCTTCTTTTCAAAACCCGTATGTTTCTAAGCTATTTGATCTTTCTTAAATAGCTGACCTAATCATATGTTGCCAAGATGTTGTAATTTCTCCATTATTTGAGAACCTGACAACCTTATTGAATTTGTACTTAGCTTATTCTTCGGATTCTTAGAAGAAAATCGACAGCTTTTACCGTCGAACTTGTCCTTAAACACTGTTGTTCGCCATCTATGCTCAACTGGCAGGAATCAATGATGTCCCAAATAACAGAACTTGTTGCTTTCAGGTAGTCGAAGATGATGAGTGTCATCCATACATACTGGACAAGAAGACTTTCCCTTTGTACTCCATCCCAACAAATTTGCATATGCAGGGAAGTCATTAATGGTCCACAATAATGCAATGTTCATATCAAAGAATTCTTTTCTCTATGCGTCATATGTACGAATGCCGTTACACCACAACAGTTTCAGTTCATCTATCAATGGTAGAAGATAAACGTCAATTGCATTTCCTGGCTGCTTTGGAACGGGGTTGAGGAGGGTCAACAACATAAACGACGATCACATACAAAGCCATGGAGGTAAGTTGTAAGTTACCATCACAACTGGCCAAATTGAATAGGATGGGTACATGTTTTTGAAAGGATTAAACCCATCGCTTGCAAGACCCAATCTGACATTCCTTGCATCCTCTACAAATGCTAAATGAGTATTGTCAAACATTTTCCACTTTTCTGAATCTATAGGATGACAAATGCGACCATCTCGTGACATATTATCCTTATGCCATGTCATCAAATTTGCAATTCTACTTGAAATAAAAAGGCGTTGAAGCCTAGGAATTAATGGAAAGTAATGTAGAACCTTCTCCGATTGTTTTTTGGCCCTTGTATTTAGTGGATTTCCCAATTTAAATCTCTCAACACCACATTGTGGACAACTACTCAACTCTGCATATTCATATTGTATAACACATAATCATTTGGACAAGCGTCAATTTTCTCATAATTTAAACCAAGTCCACGAATTTGTTTCTTTGTTTCATAGCATGTCTTTGGATAACCTTTCAGATCATTTAAAAGCTCTCTAATGAATTCAAGCACCTCAAATATCATTTTAGAGGTCGCTCTATTCATAACCTTCATCCGAAATAGCTTCAAAAGAAATGACAACGTAGAAATGGACATGATACCAGGAGCAATAGGTTTTCCTGCTACCCTAATAGCATCATAAAACTGATTACAAGTTTCCCCACTAGCCAGATCTTCAACTCCTGCTCTCATCTCATCAAGCATTTCATCGATGTCATCAACTTTAATGTCAACAGCTGTCTCTTTGAAATCTATCGGAGATCATCTGACTTCCTGATGATAACATCATCATCAGCCATATCTAGCTTTATTTAGTCATATTCCATCATTAAATGCTCCTTCATAACAGCTAGAGGACCATAATTCATTGCAAATCCATTCTGAGAGATAGACATGAAAATAGGGGTAAAACTGCAGTTTTAACAGCCTATCTCAATTGCAAAACAATCATGGGATTTCTTAGGGGTTAATTAAAGGTCAAGTGGTCTTAAATGTCTAACAAGTAAGTCCATGCAGACAGAAATGGGTTTTCATGCGTTTCGAGAATTAAATGACATATGAAACCCTAAAAACAAACCCACTTAATCTACTGAGGTTTCGGTCAAGATAAACTTCACCTAAACCCTCTAAAATTCATATAAAAATATTCCTTAGGATTTGATACCTTCAATTTGACCATCAGAACCTGTCTTGACCCAAAATAGAGCCACAGACAGACTTTTGCCCTAATTTAGATTTTTGCATAAATTACCCAGTCAAACTAGATCAAAACCAAAATCCAACTTCACCATTGGATTTTTTAGGTCCAAACTAGATTTGTATCAAAATTTGGGCCCAATCTGAGATTGTTTCGACCTAGTTTGCACTTTGATCTAAGTCTAACTTTCTTTATCTCCAATAGCCCCTCAGCTTTTGAATTCCTCATAAAAATTCCCCTAGCTTCTTTGTCTTCTTCACAAATAGGTCCCTATTGCCATAGAATCCTAATCCTACAACTCCAGTGAGCTTCATTTAGCAAGATCTCTTTGATTTCTTGATGAATCCTTCTTAGATTTGAAAGGGAAATTCATCAAGAAATTAGCTTCTTTTTTAGCCAAATCCGAAGTCCTAAAAATTGCCCAAATCCTCATGTGAATCCTTCAAAGAGTTGGGTTTCCAACTCCGGCAAGCCTTCCAAGCATAGGAAGCTTGCTTCCCAAGCTCTGATCACCCTCTAGAGACCTAAAAAGGAACCCCAGTGCATGTCGTCCACTCCAAGCTTGATTTTGGCCAAAGCTACCCTCTTTTCCTCCCTCCTATTCCGGTCTAAAGGCTCCTTAAGCTCTGGAGACTCCCTCTACCTATCCTCGTCGTCCGACCGCAATACCGGTGGTGGATTCTTCTTCCTCATCTTCCTCCGCGTAGTGCAATACCAGTCGCCGTCGCTCTCTCTCCGTCGTCGTCGCCGTTACCACTTACCAGAGTGCTTTCTTCCCCAGTGTCGGTCTACCAACACCAGTGTTGTTCTCCCCCTTAGTCCATTAGATTAGGGTTAGTTTAGCTTCTTTAGATCCTTAGGTTAGTTTCCTACCCAAAAAACCAAAAATATCCCCTCGACGTCGTCAATCACCCTCGTCTTCCCCGCCTCCGGCCGCTCCTCCGGTGAGGCGTCCCTGCCGCTACACACCTCCATCCGTCTCGCAAAAACCTTCATAAGCTCTGCCACACCACCCTCTATAAAACCCCGCTCCTATTTCACTCCCCCATCCACCCGAACCCTCCGCTGAACAAACCCATCATCTCCCACCTATTCCAACTTCTCTAGCCACCTACACGCATCCTCGCGCTACATGCACACCATCACATTCGTCGTGCCACGGTGATCTTGCTGAACCATCTGATGAGGCCGCAAGGCCGTGTTCTTCATTTTAGGTGCACCGCCACCACCGCCATTTCCAGAGCTCCTTCGAGGAGCTTGAAGAAGGTCTCTTGCTGTTGCCAGCTCCAGGTGCAAGCATCAGGTGACGCGGAACACTTCCAGGCACACGCCCAGGAGGTCAATTGGAGATCACACCACCTGTTGCTACTCCAATCAAAGGCATCTTCATCCACAGCTGACATATGAAAGGGCTATGGGATTTAGTCCCACCTCGTGGAGCACAGCACCACCTGTAGCAGATAAATTGAATTTCTCGCATCAGCCTACCGCCTTAAGACACAAGGGGTGAGGGCCCCCACACGCACCCGACACTTGCCTCACCCGTGTCACGTACCACGTAGGCCTAGCTTCGACCCGTATACCAGCCTAACCCTGTACTCACACCTTGGCTGCTACCCCACACCAGTAGCCTTGGTTGCGGGTGCGCTGTAGACCGATTACCCGATAACCCGGTACTGTGCATGGCCTTGTGAAGGAGGAAGAAAGGTGGAAACCTAGAGAGAGAAAAGGAGAGAGAGTGCAGGGCTGGGGAGGGTTTTGCTCTTCAGTGTTCTCGGCACTTAGCTGCATCTAAAGGAGAGTTCCCCTTGTGCATCAGAAGGGCCAACGAAGAAGAAGAAGAAAGAAGAAGAACAAAAAGCTGAAGAAAAGGCAAGGCAAAGAATCAAGAGAAAGAAGAGAAGAAGTCTAGTGCCCTCTTAGCACTGTAGAAAGGCTGACTTAAGCTGTCTAGTTAAAGACTCTGTCGTCTGATGGAGTGCACTGTGCACTTGGTTTGAATAATGATATTATTTGAGTATTTGCTATATATGTTAGACTAATAATTGGTGATCCAAATCACCATTATTTTGTCTAGATTTCTTTTGACTCATCATATACTCATGCCATACATTAGTTTTTGAGTAATTAATTGTGCTCCTTTATATTATTTATTGAGATTAGAAATTGAATTCCATATTTGCACCCAGCAAACGACCTCAAACTTCATTTCTGACATTCGAGTATAAATATTATCTGTTTTTAGTGATTTTGTCCTATACTACGACGCATCTTTTAAACAACGACGAATTCGCCTAAGCATTTTGGCGCCTAAATATTATCTGTTTTTCGATTTATTGTGTATTTCAAACTACAACGACAATACATTGATTTAAATCCCTAACAGATAAATTAAATATTTTTGTGCCGTTGCTGGAGAGCAATGCTCAATTCACCGCTATTCTCTTGCTATATTTTTTTTATATTTAAGCACTAACTTGCCCTGTTTGCTTTATTGTGATTTTGTGAGGTACTTCACGAGGAGATCTTCTGCCTAAATCAACCACTCCAGGCAAGTAACTTCTCTATTCTTCCCTAATCAACCTCCTAATCATGGGAAGACAAAAAGAAACAATCAATTATGAATCATCTGCCTTATTTTTCATAGTAACAATCATTTAAAAGGCAAGTCTCCTGATTTACATTTTTTTTTTTTCAAATCTAATTGAAGATTGAGAATATTTTCTGTTTAGAATTCCTTACCCCAAATTTCCTCTGCCTACTAGGGATCACGCTTAATTTCTAATCAACTTGGACTACTCACCTTCTTGTTTTAGTCCAAGGTGTACATATTGAGATCAAATTGGATGCAGAATAGGGCCAATTAGGATTTGACATTAGGGTTCGAAGTGCTACTACACACTTTTGCCTGAATTAAAGGAAAGTTACCCTCTCGCATTTGTGTGCTACCCTAACCCTTGGTTGAAAAGATCTAATCAAGAAAAATCCTAAAATCAGGCTCTAATTTCACTTGAATCCTAAAATCTTGGACTTAATAACTTGAGTCAATTCAGGGTGATTTTTAGGTCTTGACCTAGATCTCATTCTGCCATCTTTAGGGTAGGTTAAGTGAAGTTGGTCTACATTGTAGGCCAACCAACCTCCAAATTAGGTCACAAGTTGAATTAACTTATAATCAAGTAAAATCAAAGGCACCAATTAGGACATAAAACTGATAGAGTTAAGGTCTTAAGTTTGTACATTCCGATCTACCTAGACCCTTAGTGACAAGGAAGGTCGGGTGGGGGAAACCCTGTAACCCGTGGGACACTCTACTGTGTAGGGGTCTTTGCGAAGCTCTCCCTTCCTGGCTACCCAGGTACTTCTCGGGTGTGCAAATTTCTTATTCAGAGGTATCATCCACCTTGAAATTGCCTTAGTCATCCAAAAATCTTTGGGTGCCTTAATTGGGTCAAAAATTCACATCCAGTCCCTCATCCCTTCTATTTAGAGCACATACACAGATCTTATTAGGGATTTCTAAATCTAATCTAATCAACTTCAAGTCTAATCTTGAGTTTTGATTACACATCTTGATTCCACCATTTGATTCAAAAATGCAGCCTGGCTATATAGGAAGACTATTTAGAAAAACCTAAGTCCCAAATGAGCATAAAAGAAAAGATACTTGAGAATGCCTATAGAAACCATGAAGAATATTATAAAAGGGACATTCAGGAAAGATTTCTAAAAACAACAAACATCATCGCAAACCATGCAAGGATAATATGGACACAAATGAACGACGGTTCAACCTGGGATAATCTACTAGCAGAACATAGTGAATTGGTGAAATTACACAATAGTGAGTGTCTGCAATGTTGGTCAAACTCTTCATTTCCAGAAAAAACTCTAGGAATTTTTAGAAAAATGAGGAAATTTGCTGAATAGGTTATATAAAACCATCAATCAAAAATACCCGTCAGAAGTTAAGATGACATCTTGGAGTAATTCCAGTAATCCATGTAATTTCTCGAATCTCGGGTGTAATGATCAAGGTTGTTGTGGATCCCCAACCCAAATGCATTTAGATTCAAATTTCATAGCAATTGACATTCCTGATCTTGATGAGGGTTGGGAGATCCAATTGCAGGTGTTCCCGATCTTGAGCCAGCACTAGAAATATAAGAGCCTGGTTCATTGAGCTTAGATTTCCCAGACACCTGTGATACTAAGATTGAATAAGAACCTCTCGAGGGTGTAAATTCCGTCTCTTATTCTAATAAGGTGACTCTTGAGAGAAATTCTGACATCCCTGTAGAGCCCAACCTAGATTCTAGTGATCCAACCCACACCCTTAACCTAGAATCTGGATCTGAGCCTTATTGGGCTGATTAAAAGGCCCCGTATGATGGAAATTAGATTTTGAATTTGGATTATGATTCCTGGCCTGTATTTGATGAGTGCACCTCTCCAGCCTCCTCAAAGATACAGTTTGATTTTTCGAAAGTCAAGTGAATCTATGATACAGAAACCGAGGAGCTAGAAGAGTTGGGTTTTGATTGGGTCTTCCCTACAAGCTAAGAACTCGAGCCCATGCCTAATAGGGACACCTTTTTGAGTTTGGATTCTGAGGATAGGCTAGATCCAAGTTAGGTTACTGCTTCTCCATATCTTGATTTACTCAGTGGTGGAACCTCTGATCCCAAATCAGATTTAGAACATGATTCTCGCAAGTTCTCCAACGATTTCGAATCTTACTCTGATTTTGGAGAACTATTGTTTCCTGACGACTATGAGCCAATCAACGACCTCAGCATTCATGATCCATTCTTCGACTCTGACTTTGAGGTCCTTGATCCCGAGATCATTTATTCAAAATTAGGTTCCATTGAGATGGAATCATTTCTTTTTGATCCTCAAGAATTAGAAACAGTAATTACCGAGAGTGTCTACAATCCAGAGTTTGAATCTTTTCTTGACTCAGATTTCCTTAATCCTATAAGCACTCTTCAGGCATTTACATTTGATTTTGATGGGTTCTATGAAGACTGTCTAGATACACCTACCTTTGAACATTTTCTAGAGGAGCCCTCACATACAGTTACTCTTGAAGCCACCTCTTCCACAGCATATATAGAGCCTTCCAAAACCCGTTCAACCCTGACCCGCAACTGGACTCAATTTCTGCTCTGATTCTCCTCTCGATGAGCTGATTGCATATGATTCTCTGCCATATTCCAATCGGGTTTCAGACATCGATCAGACTGATAATCACACCCCATCCTTCTCTGGTCACTCCTATAGGGTTCCTACATCTTCCACTGACCCTTTTTCATTTGAGGATCCCTACTCTGACCAGGTTGATCCGATTCAACCAAACCCTAGCTTCACACTTCCACATCTCTTTGAGTCACAGAGCATATGGTGGGTTCCGTATCTACTGATTCACATCTATCAACCCACTAGATTGATTGGGTTTGGGCTGCATCATCAGCCTGTTGACTTGAACAAGCACCTAGTTGGACCAACTAAGCTATTGATCAAGGTGCTTGTTGTACAAAACTCATCTGATTTGACCACTCCTCCATACCATTTTCTGCTCGACTGAAGGCATTGAATTTAGCGCTTAACGGGAGACAACCCGCCATTCCAAAAACCTGAGATCCTTCTGATTATCCTTTTGTACTTCATGTCTATTGCACTCTGAGTTCGATTTTAGAGCAGTTGACTCCACCTCTGGTACTCGTATCAGAGCTTGAAATTGTCCGCAACAATCATTCTGACCCGTTCGCCCACCTTATTATCCTGTTCTAAGCCCTGAGCCCTAACTGTTTCATACCCTCCGTTTACAATGAGGACATTGCAAAAGTTAGGCATGGGGGAGTGTTAAAGTGCAAACATACAAAAATTCAAAGTTCTGAAGGGTTCTCACAAAAAATACATATTCCAAAAAACCAAAAAAATAAAAAAATTGAAAAAAGAACAAAAAAATGGGAGAAGGGAGGAAATTTTGAAAAAATTGAATGCATATCATTCTTGAGAAGGAACAGGGAGGTGATTTAAATGTCAAAAAGGAGCAATAATTTGAAAGAAAATAGTTAGTTATTAGTAAAAGATTAAGGATCTATTTAAGTTTTAGACCAAATCAAAATGAAGAAATAAAAGTCAAAAAGTGCTAAGAGATACAGAGATTAGTATGAACGCTGATCTTAAGCCTCTTGGGCTGTGTTTAGGATTAAAAATTCAAGTATCCATTAAGATATGGATAATCCTCAAGAGGTTGGGGAAAATGCGAATCTTAAGTATTAGGTCTAAGGCTTCGGGAGTATTCAACCCCATTAACTGATCTCTGATTTGCGGGACTCAATAACTTAAGCATCCTAAATTACACACAGTCTGGTTTAGTGCACTTTAAAGATGAAATCTTGCCAAAAGGCATTTAATCTATTCTGAAAAAGGTCCTAAGATCTAGAATAGGAGCGGCTCGAAAACACAAGTTGATTTGGACGAGTTCCCAGCGCGAAGAGGCAGGAAATTCCCCTCGAAGATGCGTAATAACATATCGTCTCCTCGGTGCTTGTCTCCTAGGATATCTAAATATCCTACTAGGGGCATGTAAGCACCTTGTGCTGGTTCAAATGCCATGGGTGGCATTATCACAAAATGTCAATTGTCAGGTCTTGATTTAGCTACAGAACACCATGGGTGGGATTATCCCGAAATCTCGAAAGCTAGGGTTTTGGGGGTTGCCATGGTTGATGCTATCTCAAAGCATCGATTACCAGGGACCGTACGAGGGTTGATGGTGGGGATAAGGATTCCGATATAGACCATGTTTTAAAGCCAATCTGAAGCTAGAAATAAAGAAGAGAAAGAGAGAGAAAACTCTCCAAAAAATGCAAAAAATTCTTCTATCTCTCTCTTATAAAAACACACTGCAAACTGAACCTGGGCTAACCATGTTTTAAGCACGGGTGCTTTAATCACGGAGTTCAACGAACCTTAGGTTAGTTCCTGCGAGCCTTAGAAACCTTCGCGGCAGACTGAGGCTAAAGTTGGTCAGGTCCGAATCTTGGTTGGTACTTGAGTACCTCTGGGCCTATTGTTAGCATTCTGACCTAATCTGCAAAAGAAAGCACACAACAGAAATCTGAGCATAAAAAGGCATGGTCTAGAATTTAAGTCAATTCCATGAGATTTTGCTAAGGGACTAGCACTTCCTCTAACTAATCCTCTCCATGAGCAATCCAGTTAGTATAATGCTGCCACCAACCGTTGCAAATTGTGTGCTCGTATACAGTGTTCCTATCATGTGAATATCCATTCAAGCACCTCCTACATGGGCAAAATATCCTGTCAAACTTGTCGCTCGTCTGAATGACTTCCTATCATCATGAAATGCCCAATCAAAGAACTCTCTCACTCCATTCTAGTATCAAGAGTAATCCAAGTTCCTCAAAGTAATTCAAGACTTATCCATGATCTACAAAAATGAAATAAAACCACCCACCCAATCATTATAATTTGATTTCATAATAGTGTTTGTATTTTGATTAAAATTTTCACTTAATAGCCCATCCTTGAAGATTTAATCACAACGTTACTTGTTACATGTAACCAGTGTCTGGAGAAATTTCGGCAGCATCTCCTCACATTTCTCTAGTATACCCCCCAAGACTAACCTTAACTATATTCCCAATAACTCCCATTTAAGGGTGCATTAGGAACGTAGATAAAATCAGTTAGTATACCGGAGAATAGCGAAAAGATATTACCAAAATTCCTCCAGACATCAGTTCCATGTAACAACCCTAAATTATGAACAAATCTTCAAGGACCCCCCTTTGTTCAGAACTTCTCTGAACAAAGGACAACGACTCTTATGGCATGGTATAAAGATAAAGCTTTGTGAATGTAAGTAAGGTATACAAACACTTTGCATTGTTCGTATAACATGATCATAAGTGTTCGATAGGCAAGTATTTTAACACGATTATCCCCTCCCAAAACCTGTAACCTAGGGGTTATAATACCTATTGTTTGGCCTCAAGTGCATCTAGATTTGTGCAAGTGTGTGTATCTATGAATTCATTAAAATAATAAAATTTGTAATAAAAATAAATAATTATATACAAATAAAAAATAGATTCTTCCTCTCTTTCCCTCATCTCCCTTCACTCCTATCTCCCTGTCTTACCACTTCCTTTCTACTTTCTCTCTTCTTCCTACCCTTTCTCTCATCCTTCCCTTCCTTTATATTCTTCTTTATGCATCTCTCTCCCTCTTCTTCATCTACTGTCTATTTATTTATCCTCTCTTTCCTCTCTTCTCCCTCTCCTTCCTCTCCTCCTTCCCTTCATTAATTCATATTCTTCTTCATTCATCTCTTTCCCTCCTCCTCTTCCTCTCCCACTCCATCTCATTTCGCTTTTAGAATAATAAACTAACACAGAAATACAATCAAATAAGCATTCAGAATAAAAATAATTCATTCACAAATCATAAATTCATCAACATTCTAAACCTAAGTGGGTACAAATCACATTCTAAACCTAAGTGGCCACACCCCACTTTCAAAACCTAAGTGGGCACACCCCACATTCTAAACATAATTAAAAATGAACATTCTTAACCTAAGAGGGCACACCCCACTTTCTAAACCTAAGTGGGCACACCCCACATTCTAAACATAATTAAGTGGGCACACCCTACATTCATTCACAAATGAATTAAGACAACTTAATTTCATACCTCAATAAAGTGCGTGAATCACAGAGAAGATGTCTGACGACGTGAGATACCTAAATCAAATTACAAATATTTATAAGTAAATAACTAAAATAAATTTAAAAAATTAGTCAAAATTAACATTTGTTTAATACAAATTATTTCGCAATTAGGGGAGCAATGGGTGGAGGAGGAGCATGGGGCGCTACAAATGGGATGATGAGGAGGAGGGGCTGATCGAGGATGGGAATAAGGAGGAGGGGCTAGGGATGGGGATGAGGAGGAGGAGGAGGAGGGTGGCCTGCGGATGCATGGGAGGAAGAAGGGCTAGAGGGCAAGCTGCGGATGGGGATGAGGAGGAGGAGGAGGGAGGGATGCCTGCGGATGGGGATGAGGAGGAAGGACTGCCGGGTTTGGGGACGAGGAGGAGGAGGAGGTGCGGTGTCGGCAAGGAGGAGGAGGACAGGCTGCAGCTGCTAGAAGGAGGAGGAGGATGGTAGTTGCTGCTGGAAGGAGGTGAAGGCGGTGGAAATGCTGCTGGAAGGAAGAGGAGGTGGCGGCTACTGGAAGGAGAAGAAGGAGGAGGAGAGGCGTCGCATGAGGAGGAGAGGGGGCCGGTGTTGCACGCCTGATACTGGTAGCACTTGGGAGAAGGAGGTGGCGGCGACGTTGTTGGAAGGAGAAGGAGGCAACGGCTACTGGAAGGAGCAGGATGAGGAGGAGCTACGGCGATGAGTGGGAATAGGAGCATGGGAGGCACTTGGGGATGAACAAGAGGAGGAGCGCGCGTGAAGGAGGATGATTAGGAGGAGGAGCGCGGGGCAACGAGATCTCTGAGGAGGAGAAGAGCCTTACGAGGAGGAGGAGAGGTAGATGGAGGAGGAGGACGACCACGCGAAAGGCTAAAGAAGACCTACAGTGCATGGGGGGTTAGGCGTTTGTTAAAGGGCACAGGAACTTTACATGACAGTTCTTATCAAAACCATCATGTAAAGTCGGGTAGGGCGCGAAAACTGCCGCCTGACCAAAATTCGCAATTAATATAGACGACGGTTACAAGATTGAACCATTGTCTATAATATGACAGTTATTATTAACACCGTCGTGTAAATATATGTGGGTCCACCGCTATTATTGCATGGGATTCACGGTGAATATATACGAAGGTTTTAATGTTAACTGTCGTTTTTATAAAAATACGATGGTTTTTAAACCGTCATCGCTAGACTCTAATATATACGATGGTTATAACAAAAATCGTCACTACAAAAGCATCGCGAAAGGCCATTTTTCTAGTAGTTAGAAAGCTACCTATTTTGAGTAAGGCCAAACAAAAGGTGAAAATTGGGTTGACTAAGAATGAAGTACGATGCCTTGAGATCTGGATTTTGCAACCTTAGATGTCTATAAGTCAAGTCTATTACACATGCATGAATGCTTTAAGCTCGTAGCTACCAAACCATAAGTAGGTAGTGAAGCCTGAGAAATCGAACTTCGAAAATTAGCAATTAAAGCTTAAAAGAGACAGAAGGATTTAGCCACCCAGGTCTAGTTGTCTGTCCTTGACGTTGTAGGCCTATTGGAATAAGAGTCTTAACTTTCTCTCTAAAATTTGATTGATAGTAAGTGTCTACTTAATTTATGAAACTTCAACTGGAGACAAAGCATTCATGTAACTTTTGCTAAGGAATAACATTGTTTAGGCACGGGGATATGATTGTGCAACAATATAGGTTCTAAATCTCCTGAATTGGGGTAGATTAGTAGCATCATTATAAATATTGCATACATTTCATGCATAATTTGAATTTGCATCATGTTTACATGCTTATTTATGAATAATGTATTTTATGGAGCTATTTGTGTTATAATGTCTCTATGTTGTGACTGCAGGTCCACACGTGAATAATAAATCAAGAAGAAGACCAACAAATAAGGCAGAGGAAAGAGAAGAAAAAGTCCAGGAAGCTAAAGAATAATAGATGAAATAAAGGGAAAAGAGAGGAGGAGGACTAAACCCACTAACCCAAGCTGACCTAGGCCTAATTCCTTTGCACTAGAGCCAAACAACCTATGCCTAAACCCAGCTAATAAAGCCTCAAGCCAATTCCCCCTTTCTATCCCCAATTTCCCCTTTAATTAGGTTCCAATTGGACCCACCTAGATGTAATTAGACTCACCATCACCTAATCAAGACTCACCAAACCACCTAAACCCACACATACACAACACCCAACATAAAACCAACGTGCACACACCACCCTCTGAACTTGCGACTCCTCTCCAATTTCTCATTCTCTTCCTCTCCAAGTCGTCGCCACCTTCCTTCCTCTCCTGTCCAAGTCATCACCTTCCCCCTCTCCAAGGGCTCCTCCTCCTCCAAGCTCCACTATGGACGGCTAAGAATAAAAGAGAACAAAGAGGGCAGCATCCTCTTCTTCTTCACTTGGTCATGCTCTTCCTCCTTCGAAGAGTGCATGCCCCCCCCCCCCCCCCATTCTCTTTTGGATGACCAAGAAGGCTCTCCCATAGCCTCTCTTGGTCAATCCCCTCCTTTGGTAGGCATGTTCCTTGTGACCATGGCCTAGCCACCACCCTCACACAAGGCCGATGGCCTCTAAGGTGCTTCCGACGTAAGGGATTTCCTTCTCTTTTATGTGCTTTTGATTTCTTGTAATTTTTAAGGTGCTTTCTTGTAGATGTTTGATATTTTGATATGTGTAATGTCCATATTTTCCTTGGTAGAATGTTGAAGCCTTAGATGTTAATTTAATGTGTATATATTTCCACGTTCCCTTCTTAATCGCCTTGCTATTTTTCACATTTTCTTCTTATTCTTCCTTGTATGATCATGCGAACCCCTCCCCTTAGTCCTTAGGCCATCCCCCTTAGGTCTCCGCATCACATGCACGGCCATCATGGCCAACACTTAGATGCACCTTTGTTCATAGTTGTTTTTAGTGTCACAAAGAAAAAGAAAAATGTAAAAAATTATAAAAGAAAAAAAAGACAAAAAAAATATTAGGTTAGACCTAGGTTAGATGAACGGATTTCAAATCTAATTACCCTTGCATCTTTCAAATCGCCTCCCAGAGACAAATGACCAGGACTTAAGTAATAAAAGATAAAAATCAACACGCAAGTTTCGTAGAAAGAAATTTTCTAACAGGGTTTAGTGCGAACTATACTACGATGCGTTATTTCTAAAGTATCTCATGCCAAATTGTCGATCATCGCCTACATGGAAGAAGCATGAGTAATTCTAGGGGATGGGGTGGCTATAGAAGGTGAAGAAGGAGAAGAGGGGGCTACAGAGGAGTTGGTGGAGGAGGAGGTTTACTTAACCTTCAAGTTTAAGTGACGGCAGCAAAGCTGGAGGAGGGACGAGAGATGGGAACACTATCATAGGCCCTAACTGGCCACTTTTAGTTAGGTTTAAAAGATAAATGCTCCTACATAATCATCTGAGGGTTATAACTCCACTTCAGGTTGTTTTGAGAAGAGAACAAGAAACTAAGGTTAATTCTATAATTTTAATAGCACATCATGTAACGACCCGATTCCCGAATCCCTACGAGACACGAGAATTGGGGCGACTCGACTGACCCCAAGACCCAGTCATCCAACGAGAAAGTAACCAAAAGAGCAGTAAAATAAACCACATTCAACATGTATATAATTAGCAGTAACAAAATACAGCAGTAGAGAAAAGAAATACTACAGTATACACCACCACAATAGTAGAGAAATAAACATTTATATAAACATGAAGCTTACAAAAAAAAAGTACAGGGGGTAATAGAAACTACTCACAATAATAGCAAAGAAAAGTACAGTGGGTACTACAAGTGACACTACTGGGCTCTACTAGGCCCAGCACCCTCTGCAGCCGCCGACTCTGGCTGCTCAACACCTGGTCCTGAAAAGTAACAAGGGTGACACGTCAGCGAAACGCTGAGTAGAGTGGCAACTAAAAGCTAGAAGAAGCAGTAGAGTGATCAGTAGCTGTTATATTTTTACTTTCTTTCTTTATATTTTTCCATTTATTCACTATTGATTTATTCTTCAGATCCTTCTCTTGATCTTGAATGTTCCTCGTGGGAACGATCTTGATTGCAGTCTTTTCCGAAAAGTAGAAGTAACACGTGGTGCTCTCCTGGTCGGGAGAGTCCCCCGTGGTAGTCCTACCCTCAGTCAACCACCCCAAGGTCGCTGACAGACGTAACGGTGACTATGGCACGCGCGATAAACGCACGGGTAGCTACCCCGCACTGGCACGTGTTCAGTCGTTTCCGTTAACGGGTGCGCCCAAAGCAAAGCACGGAACCAGTATAGGGCAAATCCCTCTCAGTAATAGGGGTCCAGCCCCTCCACAGTAACCAAACAGGGGTTTTTCCCCTCCATTGTCCGCGCACCCTCACCTGACTACCCTGGTTTGCCCAGTGGGCCTAACAAGTCGGTGTAGGAGGGCTAACAGAACCCCGGGGCCCGTGGGGTAGCTAGTGCTCTCCCTACACTAGTAGCTCTCCTCGGTACTGTGTACACGAGGGCCAAAAGTCGGTACAAAGTGGCCAGACCTAACCCCGGGTCCCTGGGGTGGCTAGCTTCGCTCTGCACTAAACAGGGGGGCAGTTGCTCTCCTTGGTACTCCGTACTCAAGGGCCAGCTCACTTCCCCAATTCTATTTCATTCACTTTCCAGGAGTTCTACTCCTAATTCCCCGTAGGGTTCATGCTCTTTTAACTCAGCCAATTTAGGTTTCACCATTCCAGCTTTATATCCATACAATTCATGTCCTCAACCGTAGGTATCCATTCATAACAGGCAGCTGTTAACCAATTTACAGGCAGTTATCATTTCCTTTCCACTTTTCCAAGACTGCAATGTATATATTCAACTAGTTTTCCAGTCCTAGAATTCATACCATACCCTAGAATCTATCATTCAATCTAGTTTTCCAGTCCTAGGATTCATGCAATACCCTACAATCAATCATTCAATCTAATTCTTCTGCCCTAAGGTCCATGCAATGCCCTAGACTCTATTAATTATTTCATAAATATATAATTTTTGATAATTAAATTAAAGGGCCACTCTACCTGCAAAACCGGAAGTACTGGGGGCGTGGTCGGCAATCCCGCATGCCTCCGCAACCCCCAGAGCCACAACGGAATGGGGTCCTAATACAAGGATCAAAGATAAGGCACTACTCAAAATAGTATACAATTACTGTAAATAGGTAGAGGAAATAAATCTGGGAAGAATGAAACTTGAAACGTGGAAAACGGACTCCGAACGGACCCTAAACGGGTCAAAAATGACGAGTCTGCCCAAAATCAGACGTCTGGAACTTCTTCCAGACGTCTTAAAAGGTCGATCATGCCATACCTTATTCTGCACAGTCCTTCAGATGTCCAGAAGCCTGCTGGATCGTCTGAACTTAGTTTCCAGACGTCCGATTATCACCCCGGACGTCTGGAGGTCCTCTCCGTCGTCTGGTACTATGTCCAGACATCTGATTGGTGTGGGATGGCAAGCTCCAGCGCCCTCCCAGACGATTCCTGCACACACACACTCGCTCTCATCACAAAAGGGTGCAGAAGAACGCGGCAGACAGCTGCATGGCAGTACACGCGTAAAAAGAAGATAAGAAAATATTGTACCTGTCAGATGTCTTATGCGTCTTCTGGATGTAAGTCCAGACGTCTGATTCTGGGAAATTTTCCCAGAATCAGAACCCTTCTTAATCTCCGCCCGCAGCGCACGGCCGTGCCGCGCCGCGTCCGCCTGTTGCACGAGCTGCAGCAGCTCCTCCGCGACACCCCACGCCAGCTGCTCTCCCGCCGGCCGGCTCTAGCTTCCTCGGCAAGCTCGTACCCTCGCGGTCGAGCTTCTACTTCCTCTCGCAACAACCCCTCCTTCCCACACGCTCGCAGCAGCCGCTGCTGCCACTCTCGCTCGCGCTCTCGTTGGCAGGGAGAAGGAGAAGAAGAAGGCGGTGGAGTGAGGGTAAGGGAGAGGGGGAGTGTTTTTATAAGGCAGCCGCGGGGAGAGAGAAGGAGGAAAACGGCGCCTGCAGGGAGAGAAAGGGAAAAACGAAGGCGGCGGGTTCAGTCTGCGTGCGCAGGTGCGCAGACGCGAACCTGTACGCCGAAAAAATTTAATACCCCCGTACACGGAGGGTTCCAGACATCTGGCCAGACGTCTGGGCCACTTCCCAGACGTCTTAAACTAGTCTGATGCCTTGCTCGTAACACATCATGAACACAGAATAACCAAGGGGTTTGCTAGGGGTGAGATGAAGGTCAAATGTGCATTAAAGATCAATACGTGAGTCCATAAAGATAGAAACGGGGTTTCGTGCATTTCGAGAGCCAATACAGCACCCGAACCCTAATTTTAGACCCGCTTAAATTACAGATGTTCTAGTCAAGTTAAAATTCATCTAAACCTCCTAAAATTCATATAAAAATATTCCCTGAGGTTTGGTATCCTTGATTTAACCTTTGGAACCCATTTTGACCTCAAATCGAGTCTCAGATGGAATTTTGCCCTAATTTGGGTTTTTTCGTAAATTGCCTAGTCAAACTTTGTTAAAAATAAAATCTGACCCCACCATCAGATTTCTTGGGTCCTAATTAGGTTTGTACCAAAATTTAGACCCAATCAAAGTCTTTCTTGACCTAGTTTGCAATTTAATCCATTTAAACTCTATTCCTCTTAATTAAGCCCCTAAATTTTCAAATATTTGCAATCAGGTCCCTAACTTTGTCATTGCTTCTTGCAAAATGGTCCCTACCACCATTGGTGTGAACGCAGTAGCTCCATTGAGATTCAAGAGAGGATTTTTCGCTCGATTCTCAATTTAACCTTTCCAAAATTTAAAGGGACAATCCTTGAGAGATGCTCTACTAATTGGACTAAGAATTGGACCCTGATTTGCCCTAGATTCTTCATGCAAATGCTCACAAATTTAGGGATCTTTTCATCCCTAACTTTTCAAGCTCCCGAAGCTTGTTTCCAAGCTTAGGAGACTCCCTAAGGTCATTAAATAGACCCCTCTCACGACTCCGAGCTTCTTAGCAAAGTTTCATGCCGGAATAACCTCGTCTTCTCTTCCTTCGGCCATCTGCACCATCATCTTTGGCGAGCTCCTCCATCCTCTTCACCGAGCTGGCCAACGATCAAATTGGCCGGCCCACTATTCTCCCTTCTTCCTCGTGATCGTCGCCCACCAACGCACGATCGCTCTCTCTCCCTCTCCTTCATTGCCACCATATCATCGCCGACATCACCTTCTCTAGCTCCGATCCATCACAATTGGAGCCCTCCACCCGCCATCTCTCTCGCTGAGTCCCTCTATCTCTCCTCTTTCCTTTCTGACTCTCTTCGACCCCTTAGATTTTAGGATTCACCCAAACCATCACCACACGACCTTTGTCTTCCCCGCCTCTAGCAAGGGCTCCGGTGAGCCCGCGATAACACCACAAACCACCAAACTTCCACGCACCACCTCCTTTAGCTCCGCCACAACTCACCCTCCAAAAGCCCTAAGGAAATTTAGGGTTTAGCACCCAAAACCTCCCCATCTAACACACCAACCTTCCGCCCTCATTCTCATCACCGTCAACCCTCCACACACACGTGCACACCAAACCACAACCACCATTGCACTTGTCGTGGTCCGAAGATCCTTCTGAGCTATTCTGATAGGGTCGAGAGGCCGTATTGTGCATTTCAGGTATACGTCGGAGCACCATCGCCATCTTTGTCATCTCTGACTCCATTCGCCCTCCTCCAACTGTGTTCTTCAGCAATAACATCCCCAGGCTTCGCGGCTAAGTCCCAGGACCCTTCCCAGGTCCTCAATTGGAGCCTTCAGTCTCACCTTCCCCTTCAATTAGGAGTAGCATCTCACCTGCTGCTGCACGATGAATAGTGGGAAAGATAATCCCACATCGGGGATCATGAAGCATCGTGCAGCGGATAAAAGTAATTTGTGTTTGCTGCTATTCGCCTCAGCACACGGGGTGAGGTCCCACTCACCACACGTGCGCTCCTCACCTACCTTCACGCTGGTGGGTCTGGACCTCTAACTGTATACTCGATTACCCGGTACTGTTCACTCGAGTTGGAGCTGAAAAAGAAGAATGAGAATCAAAGAGAGGGGGGAGGGTTTTGCTCTTGTCCCCTCATCTCCTCTCAGGACTTAGCGTCCCTGAGCTTCGTGAGGCCCTTGTACCTTACACGTATAGTGCTGCTGTGCCTCTTCTGTGAGGCTTTATGCAAGGCCCTTGAGCCTTGCTTGTTGCTGCTGTGTTCATGAAGAAGAGAGGACCTTGTGCCTTTTCTCTTAAGGCATCTAAAAGCCTTGCCCATCGTCTGAGGCCTTCTGTTGGTTACTATGGCATCATTTACATAATTTGATTATTATTATTGTGCATTTATTTGAATATTTGTGAGCTTAACTTTGAGGGGTTAATTTGGTGATTTAAATCACCATTTTAACCCGATCCTTTTGCACTATCATTCTGATTCTTATTGAAATATCATTTTGAATAATCATTGCTTTCAATTGCTTATATTTCTTGTGATTAGTGAATTAAAATTGCATTTTTGCTCCCTGCAAACAACCTCGAACTCTATTTTCTGAATCTGGGTTTATAAATTTAAATGATTTGAGCAATTTTTTCCTATACTATGACACATTTCTTAAACAATGACGATTTCACCCAAACAACAAGGTCAAGGACAATAAGCAGAGGAGGATGAGGACACTAAAATTAGACAATTAGCAAAGGAGGAGGTCGGTGATGCTAGGGGGTTGAGGGTGGGGTTTGGGTTCAATGAGAAGGTGGGAGAGAAAACATAACTTTAGGTTTGGTTTTACTCCCACCCCCTTTTCGCACTTTGTTTTCTTGTTTTCTTAGATTTTGCATACTATTTTTGACCGTGATAAAAAAACCTTTTGCCAATGTAATAACTGTCAGCAATTTTTTCACCATGGACCTCATTCCAACTATGGGGAAAGGAAACATTTGCCATCAAAAAATAATAACTTTTGTTCACAATTGTAAATCATTTGCAAAAGCTCAAGGGGTTGGCTAACCTCTCCAGGACCTTTCCCAATGAACCCACTTCAAACCGTGGGAAAAACCTACATTTGCCATGGTTTTATAACTGTCGAGAAATATCTGACACAAAATCAAGATTTTCTAGTAGTGAGGAGTTGGTCGAGGAGAGCTTCTATAAAAAATGTGGCCCTCTTTGCTTAAAGGAGAATTGAGCTCCTTAATTGCAGCCTCGACCTCACTCTCCTGTGGGGATACCCTTGTATGAGTAGGAACTTGATCCTCCATGGGATAGAAGGGCCAACACCTAGAGTCCTTGTCTTTCCTCCACAAGGATGAGCCATCACAACTAAGAAAGAACTATTCTCACCGATGGTGCCAAATGAAGGTTCATAATTCAATATACCTTCCTAAGTCGACCTAGCTTAGTCGATATCATGAGGCAACTCAACCTTTCCCCAAAAATTTAGGACTAAGGCAAAGTGTGGAAAGGGTGGAAGAAGGAACATAAGGGATTAAGCAAGGTTCACTTATAAATCGTAGGCTACATGGTGGGAAGGATCGGGTCCTTTACTCACTAGACATCAACAATTACAAGTCGAAGCTTTATCTTGGGTTACATAGTTGCATGCATGAATAGCATGGTCTCCTTCTTAAGTACTCCTTGAGGATCTGATCAACTATCTGCTTGCATACAATTAGGGTTAATTAGTTATGTCATAATATAGTATCGCAATCTAGATGGATGTCATTTATTTATATACATTTTTTACTGGTTTTATTCTAGGTTGTTCATTGGGAGGCAATTACTGAAATACATCACTCTATTTTCCAAAAATCATCTTTTATTCCAAAAGTGTGAAGTTTATTTACATCAGAATGAATAATGAATGAAAGAATCAAAGAATGAACTAATCTAAGTCAATTATGTACAACAATGAATGAATTAAAGTTAATGACAATGGCTCAAAGATATAAATAGGTATAAAGGAATCAAAAATTACTCTAAACTAATCTAGGTTAATCATGAACACTAATATCCAAGTAATGCCTTAATATAGGCACAAAAAGAATGTATATATGTATACAACTATATTACTTACTATACTAACATATATATACTATGCACACTAATGTCACTAAAAATCCTTAAAAACATATTTACAAAATAAGGCAAAAAATATACTCTATATACATATATACAACCATTATACTACTAACTATATAAGGATACTAACTAACTACTTAACACAACACACACATACACGCTATACAGTTAACCATACACAACACATGCACAACTCAACACTTAGCCACTAACACTTAGTCAATTTTAGTCCTTAACTTAACCTAAGTCTAAAAAGTATTGGTTGGTAGGCCCAACCCTTCGTAAGATCAACAGCCCACAGTCGGATCAAACCCTATTAATCTTGGGCCCTAGTTATTGGTTAGAGTTTTTTTGTATAGATTCGAGCCAATACCAACACACATGAACCACTCGTAGCCCATCCGCCTGCCCACACGGGCCCACACCTTAGCTGGTCTCTCTATCTCTCTCTCAATCAGCTCAAGGGAAAGCATGGTCAGATAAGGTGAATAGGTATCCGACCCCTTTATTGGATGTTGGGCTTACCCACGCATTTCCTTAAGTATTTCTTTGGCTGCTCAATGCTCTCCAATGTGGCAACTTTCTCAGGCATCAAATTAAGCACAACGTGTGCATTATAACCCATTTCACGGCCTAATTAAGGAATGAAATAATTAACTATTTTGAAAATAAATTATATTTACATATAGCCTATACATAGGACTTATTATTGGTATAGTTTATTTGCCTTAATTAAATTTATAAATATATTTAAAAAATAGTTAAAGTTAATGAAAAATACATATTGATTTTAAGTTTAATTCGTTAATTAAAGTATAAATTAATAAATTAATGATACAATTGACTTATAAATTAGTTAATTTACATTATTACCTAATTATTACATATTTTGAATTTATTTTTTTCATTTATTTCTAATTATACACATTTAATTACATGGTTTACATATATGCACAGTTTAAATACTATTTTACTGTATAAATAAGTTATAAATATATTGAAAATACTTTAACTTATAATATACAAGTAAACAACATAATTTATTTCAATATTTTATTAATTTACTAATTTAAATTATATTAACTTACTAATATAACTAATTAACTTATAAACATAAATATCTACAATATATAGGTAAATAAATAAATATAAAAGTATGTTACTCTACATAGTAATTACTTTAAGTTATATATATAGTTATAAATATGATTCTGCATACATACCTAGCTATTATGGATTATATACATATAATATAAATAAATAAATACATAAGTATATTATTATAATACATATTGAATAACTCAATATAGATATCTACCTAAGTAAATAAAATAAATATATAAGTTATTTACATATGTTATATACATATAAGTTATTATATACAGTTAACTTAGTATTATTTACAAGTATAAATACTATATATAAAGGTATTTTTATGGGATTTTTAGAATTTTTTAGATTTTTATTTTCTTTTTGTGTTTTATAGAGATAAGGGAAGAGGGGAGAAAGATGAGAAGAGAAGAAGAGACTCTTTTTGGTATTTTCATGTGTTTTTCTTTTATTTCAAACCAGAGAAGACCTAAACTTTTACCGGTATGTTCTTTTAACTCACACATTCAAAACCTAATTCTAACTTAACACACACTTAAAACTAAACATAATCTCACTCAAGACACATCTATTTTATTTATTTACATTTATTTTTTATTTTTCACATTCTTTACAAATTGGGCAAAATAAGGCTTAATGGAGAGTTGACAACGAAGCCAAAGCCATAGACACTCATCTAAAGTTCTAAAATGTGCTAGAAATATCGAGTTAAACATGACAAACATTCCAAATATTAGTTTAAATCAAAATCAATCATAAAAACATGGATTAATCACTAAATTAATAGTTGAAATGCTCTTTGGATAGTTAAAACATTCATTTTTGCTGACAGAATATTCAAACATGAATCTATTACTACATTTTTCCATTCAAAGCAAATCAAAGATAGACAAATGTTTCCATGTTCTTGTTCTACATTAGATTAACTCAAAAAGCCCAATTAAGTCTCTAAATAATACCAGACTTCATCAGTAGCAACCCTTGACAGATTTCAGCATAACTAAATTGCTGACAAAGGATTTTCAGTATGGATTGCAATCTCTATGGTTCAAATTAATATCAAAGAATGGTTCATGAATGTTTCCTAACTGGAATTGTCACGTAGATATGTTTAAAGTTCATTACAACTCAAAGAAAGCCCAAGAACTACTTAATCCAACACTTCATCAATTCTATCACTAGCTTCAAACATCTTCTATTGACAGATACCTCCAACAGATTCTCTTAAGTTTTTATAATGTATTCCAAAACACTAATACAATCACTCACTTTTATCTCAGAATCCTAAACAACCTTTCTAAAAGCTTGTTCCAAATATTAACAGATTGTTTAAAACATCAAAACTCTATATCAAACTAAAACTTGCACTGTGAAGCCATGCTTTCCAAATTAGAATCTAATTGAATAAACATCAAATAAAAGCATCGCATCTTCCCATTAAAGGCTCTGGAATCCCATATAAACCAAATCTCATCTTATTAGACTCTCAAAACCCTAATCTGAACTTGCCCTTAGACAGTGAATGGGAGTTTTCGCTTGGAAGATAATGCTAGAAAAATAATGTGCCCTAGTAAATAATTGTGGTGGAAAATCCCAAACAAAAGTATTTTAATAAAACTAACTACGAAGAGTTAGTTCGTATCCACAAGGAGGAATATATGCAATAAATTCATGAATATTTCCCTTTGCATCTGCCCAATCAGGTATGGAATTTGTGCCCAAATATGCTGCAAAACGAGGTGAGGAGAAGGATGCACACAATAATTTAAGCATACGAGGATTATGTGCGCAATTTTCCCACAACGGAATGTAGGGTAAATATAGTTAAATCGAAGACATTTAGCTCTCTCCTATAATCATGGTCCTCATGTGTTGATACTTTATGCATGCAAGTTAAAAGTCAAATTCAACATATAAGAGTTAAGTGTATGAGAAAAATTGAGTGGAAACTTAAGGGCCTGCATGAAATATCACATGAATAATTTAATTCATCAAGTAAATCAATAGTGTTGTGGCAATGGCATAATACATAAATACTAATTTGACCCAAAACAGAGCTTTTCTTTCCTTTGTACATACGTGACAACGAGGTCGCGACCGGCCGCGAGAATTTCGGTGGAGGTTGGCCACGATAAGGGCTACGCGTGGGTGGTGACGACACATCAAATGATGGCTAGAGCTCTCACCAGCAATGAGGAGGGCCGACGGATGTGGCAGCGGCTCACTAGCACGCGGGTTGTCGGTTGGTGGTGTGGATGGCGTGGAAGCACTCGTGAAGGCGAGGGGAGCCTGTTGGCGTTGATAGTGCAGAGTTTTGTTGCGCGTGGAAGTGGCTGTGCAAAGGAGGATCTGCTTGGAGCTTTGGGTTCTTTTCCTGTTGGCGCTGATGAAGAAGATGAACAGTGAGCTTGGTGGGAAAGCTTGCGCGGTTGAGGGAGGGGGCAGGTTGCTATGGGCATGCGTAAGCACACGCATGCGAGGAGGATGGTCGTGAGTGGCAGTTGGAGATTTGTGTTCGATGTGTAATTTGCTTTTTAAAAGTTAATTCAGTTGTAGTATAGCGTGAAAACACGTCGACAAATAAATTTATAAAATCGGTAAGTACTGGGTCATTCGTAGGGAGGCAATCGCAATTTATGCAAAAGTGTTTCAATAAAACTTATTCTAAACAGATATTTATATATGTATATATGTATAGGAATTAGATATTTGCATTCAAAAGATCATAATCTTATTTCAATTAAATAGAGTTTTCACAATAAAGAATGCTACTATAATTAAATAGAGAGATAGAGAGAGAGATAGAAAGTGGTGAAGAGACGATGCCGCTTGTAGGATGCTTATGCAAGGTGCAATAGCACCTCAGATCCAAAGCGCCAGGATGAAGGTCAGAGCATAGGTTGCAGAGGGACGAAGAGTTGCAGAGAAGGTGGAAGATATTTAGAGTTGATGGAAGAGAGATGCTTCAACTGGGGGGCCCTGTGCCTTCTTTTATAGTTTTAATGAGGGGCAAAGTAGGTATTTAACCCCTTTATCTCGTGCAGAAATTCTTATTTGATCAAATCCATTGATCAGGAGAACAATGGATCAGATCTGGCCTCAAAATAACTTCCAACGTGCCTCCATCGCGCGGATCGCACCTCTGGCTGACACATGGCGTGCTCTCGTGCGTCGGATCTCCATCGGACGTTCCCACTTTCTCCTCACGCGTGCCCAATAGTTCCTCTCTCCACGCGCGCACCTGCAAGCCTCTTTTCAATGCCTAATCGTCAGTCATCTGATCTCACGATTGGGCAACTCTCGTGCGTGCGCCCCTCGCTTTCGCATTTTAAAAATCACGTAGGTTCATGCGTCCAGTCGCGGCGCACTCTGATCGCACCATATGGTTGTGCCTCTGCCCTTCGATCACCATCCGACAGTGCAATTACTCCTGCGTGAGCACTCCTTCAATTTCGCACAGTGCCACTCGAACGTGTGTCCCACACTTCCGCGCAAGTGCATGAGCCAACGTGCTATGCAAGATTTTTGTTATAGTTTCCTATTTGTGTCTATTTCTCCTTATCCGGCTAGACGAGCTACGTGGCACGCTCGTGGTCATTGGATGAAGATCCAATGGCCCATAGAGTGCGAGGTGGCCTTCCTAGATTTGCGGTGATGAGGGGGCAGCTATGATGGCGCCACGTGATATCATCGTGGTTGTCCATCTTCTTTTCCTTGTATCTAGTGTTGTAGACCTTCGATCGGGTTGATTTTTCCGCCTTTGGATTGTGATCGTCGATTCGGATTCATCCGTGCAGTTTGATTCTTCATCTGAGGCTTGGATCTTTATTTTTTGGCTTTATGATCTCCATTCTTTTATGGACTGCACAAGATGCCTTGGTTGTCTAATCGAGACGATTTCGAAAGCATTGGACTCCCGTCGTTGTTCTAATCAAATCTGTCTGGTCTGATCTGACATCTGCAGCTTCGAATTATCTACGATTAAAATTATCTCTCTTTTAGGTCATAAAATGACAATATTATCTATATGACTAATAAACTAGCTATTGTGCAAATTACGATGCCTATGAATGCATTAATCCTAAGTTATGTTAGGATCTAGCTTAATTCAGGTGATTTAGATTACATGATTACTGTGCAATCACACCCCCATGCCTAAATCTTGCTGGTCCATAGCAAATGCATGACTAAATGCAAAGTGATCCTACATGAGTAATTTTTATTAAGAGTTTGACTAGAGGTTTATGTCATTTGTTTTCATCCGAAGCTTTAGTAATCCAGATAATCGTGATTATGTTTTGTTGTAACCTATGCAATGGATCCAAGTGAAAGCCAATCCTCATCTAAAGCTCGTACTTGACCCTTAGTAAAAATCTATTGGGATAGGCAAACTTCTTTTCTAGGGGTTATAAAGTAACTTATATATTCAGCCCCGGCTTTTGGCTTAGGTAGAAGATTTCTGAGTCAAGTAGATTTGTATTTAGTAGCTCACACTCATCTGGTGCTATATGTAGGCTAGTACTTTAGAACCTAGATTTCCAGATTATGAAATAATTCAACTTAGAGAGAGACGAGAAACTGTGCTTTCTTTAGTTCCTTTGTACTCATTCTCTCTCTTTCTTTCTCTTTCTTTTTCTTTTTCTTATCTTTCCTTTTTCTTTTCTTTCTTTTTGAGCTCACAATCACACCAGATTTATCAATATATTTGGTGATCTCGACTGGCATTAACACTTTGATTAGGTTCTGATAACTCTACGACTAAGTCAGAATTCCTTAACTTGTATTCAGGTGGCCAGAAATACAGAAAAGTAGGTCAAGGCTGTATTTGGTGGATCGTGAGGGTAGTAGGTGTTGTATCCTCATTACATTTGAAATAAATTCTAGAAATACTTATAAACTCTTTTTTTTTCTTTTCTGCGTTTTCTTTCTTTCTAATTTTTTTTTCTATGTATATATATCTTTTCTTTTCTTTTCTTTTGCCTTTGTTTTTCTCTATAAATGTATATATATACATATATATGTATATTTTTTACATTCAAATATCTATTAACGCAACACAGTATAGTATACGAACTTTTATTTACAAGACATTATTCAGGATTATGGGTGTTCAAGAGAATATCGGATGGCTTATTTGGTAGAAGTGCCTATTCTCGACACCGCGAAGGGAATGGATAGGATAATGTATTTCTGACCTTTACATTAATACCCTCCTTCAGTTGAGGATTTCGTAAAAGACGGTCGTAACCATCCACCTCAGTCCTAGTTTTATCAGAACCCGCTCTCTGTATATTTGCCTTATTTGGTGGCTCTCAAGAGATTCGCACTAAGAACTTGTATGCAGAAATCGAGAGCGAAAACTATGTCTAACTCCGAGTATCATTATCTCATTATCCAGAGTTTAATATTCCTCATACTAGCCTTAGAGCACCAGTAGACTTTCTACTCTCACCTCACACTTGTTTGGTGGATCTGTTAAAAGATAGTTTGCCTGACTCCCTATTTACTGTTCAAAGGTTCATGAGAAGAACCACTACTTCTTCTTGACAAACTAAAGATGTTTATTGGTTTTCACAGAAGATCCATTGCAAATTCTATGTGTAAGTGTGAAATTGTACTGAATTCTAAACTCAGGAATCAACTTAAGAATAAATACCTGATAAAACCTTAATAAAAATTCTTTATGCCTAAATGCAATTTCTTTTTCTTTTTTTTTGACATAAAAATTAGACATGTAATGTCCACTCCCCCATGCCTAATCATTACAATGTCCTCATTGAAATGTATGCATAAAGATCAAAATATAATAAGCAGAAGGAGGGGATATCACCTGATTATGCTTATTGATCCAGGTCAACATGGATGTAGAGGATGCAAACTACCTATAAAGAATAGTGGGTTGCCTCCCAGCTAGTGCTAAGTTTAACATCAGTTGCTGGACTTAAATTCAAAAATATGTAGTTCAATACTGTGGGTTAAGAGAAGAAGTAATAATTGTTGCAGAGGGTTCATTTGGTCCCAGAATCAATAATCCACAAATGCGGACCAGCTGATGATGCAACCCTATTCCAAAGAGTCTTTCTGATTTGAAATATGGAATAGGGTCAGGTGGATGAGGTTCAAGATGCAAAGCCTGTTCGTTAATCCAGTTCCACAGATCAAGAAAAGGTGGTATAGGGTCGAGAACGAGAGCATGATTGAGATTTAGATCTGGTTCTGAATCAGAATCATAAGGATCCTTAAATCAGTAGTTGATATCAAAAATCATGAGTTCTCCATGGTTTGGGTCATATGAGGACAAAGGTAGAGTTGTGTGGAATTCATCAAAATCTTCATCAGAAATTTCCTCTTCCTCATCCAAAGTCACTTCTTCTGAGTCAAGCCATCCATTTGAACCAATTGGCTTATAAGTTCTTCCCCAGTCCATTATGTGTTGAACTTCTTCTTTTGGGGTTACTTCCTGATTCATGTCTTTGATTGTCCATTTTCTTGAACTCCGTCAGAGTTCAAAAGTTTTTGAATTTCAGGGTGGATGTATTAAGGATTCTTTATATTATCATCTAACTCATCATAAGTTACTTCCAAGAGTTTCTCAATCTCTTTAATGTCCTTTTCAATTTGAGTTTCTATGGGAGGTGGTAGATCAGAATCATCCTCAAGTACACCCTTGCCTTTCGTGCTAATCTTGAGCTTTGGCAGGATTCGGATCATCTTTAGTATGAATTGCCAAAACTTGTTCAATTGTTCCTGCAACCTTAACGGAACCACAATTCAGCTTATTCTTTTCGGATGCTTGAAAGATATTGAGTTGACAATTTTTCCTTCCAGAGGTGATGTGCATAATCCCCGTCTCACAGTTGATTAAAGCCTTGGCAGTGGCCAAGGAAGGTCTTCCTAAGATTATTAGGGTGTGGTTCAAGTTTTCTGATGTCTCCATATCCAGAACAAGGAAGTCCACAGGGTACTCAAAATCCCTCACTTTTATAATCACATTTTGTAGAAGGCCCTTTGGAATTTTAGTTGACCTATCAGCAAGCTGAAGGGTCACATTAGTGTGTTGCAAGGAGCCTAAATCTAGCTCTTCATATAATTCTGTAAGGATTAAGTTGATGGAGGCACCGAGGTCCAGTAAGGCTCGATCCAGGATGAAACCATCTATTTCACATGGGATTAAGGGGGTCCCTAGATCTTTCTTTTTAGGAGGGAGTTTATTTAGGATGATGGCACTAGCTTGTTCAAAAATTATGACCCTTTTTGATGATTTGTCCTAGTGGTTCGATGTGCATAATTCCTTCACTTGGACTTGCTTTAGAATCTCAAGCCACTCCTTAGATTGATCGATTTTCTTTTCCCTGGGTTTGATCAAGGCTTCAGGAAAAAGAGCTTGGGAAAAATCATGAGTGTTCAAATCCTGAGTCTTATTTTTTTGATTAGCTTGGTCTCCCAGGTTAGTTTCAAGCTCTTCAAGATCTTGGTAAGATTTTGATGTATAAGGATCTTGGATTTGTTTCCCACTTCTCAAAGTGATAGCACAAGCATGTGCATTAGGGTTGGAAGGGTAAGGTGGGTTTTGCAAAATGGGTTGAGCCTGGGTTTGGTTAGGGTTAACAAAGCCTAGTGGGTGCTGGGGGGCAGGCTAAATTAGGTGTGCTTGTTGCTCCTGTGTGTTGTGCTGATTAACCCTACTAAAGTTCCTTGGGTTTGGGATGGGTTGGGATGGCAACATCTCATGTTGTCTAGCCTCAACTAGTTGGTCTAATCATCCTGTCAATTCTGTCCTCAATTGACTCATTTCTTCCTTATACCTCAGATTCATTTCTCTCATTTCTTTGAGGATTAGACTCAAATCAGAGGGCTGGTTCTCCTAAGTAGGTTGTGGCTGATATGTGCGTGGATGTGTGTACCCACTAGGTTGCCCATAAGTGTTTGGCTTAATCAAGTTAAGACCCTTGGTGGGTTTCTGACTTGACAAAGCAAAGTAAGGATGGATGCTCCATCCAGGGTTGTAAGTGTTTGAATAAGGCTCATTTCTAGTGTAACCCTGGAGTGCATTCACATCCTCAGGATAACTAGGCATCGGGCTACCTAGTTCAGAATTTGAGGGCATCAAGGTCCTTCCTCGGTATCCAAAAAGAGATGGGTCCAAATACAGTTGGCTCATAAGTGGAGCTAGGGTTAGGTCATTGATGTTGTGCACCGATTCCTGACCTAGAGGGTTGGGGAATTGGTTGTGGGTTAATATAGGCACTCCTTGGGTAGGCGTAGGATTTAATCTGGATTGTGTACCTAAGGAATTCCCACCCTTCAGAAGGTTATCCAGCTTCTTATCCAAATTCTCAACATTCTTTCCCACAAGTTCCACCTTATCTAATTGTTGTGCAATTAATTCTAAATCAACCAAGTTTGAATTAATGTTAACTTCATAAACTCCACTCCTTGATTGATTAGCTCTGTTAAAGGCAGACATTGAGGCATTGTTGAGAGAATTTTCACTTATATTCAAGAAATTGCCCCCACATGTTGCATCATTAAAATTCTTCAAATTATCACTCAACCCATAATAGAAAATATGGGCCAAGTGCCACTTCAGAATCCCATGATAGGGGCATTTCCTAGCTAAATCATTGAACCTCTCCCAAGCCTCATATAGTTGTTCCCTGAGGTTTTGCTTAAAGGTTGTTATGGCACATCTAAGGACATTAGTTTTTCCTATGGAGAAGAATTTCTTTAGGAATGTGCTTCTTAGGTCTTCCCAAGTTAGGATTGGTCTACCAATTGTTCTCAGCCAATGTGCAGCTCTATCTTTCAAGTAGAATGGGAACATTTTCATCATCAGGGTACCTTCATTCATGTTCTTAGGGCCAAAGGTTCTTCCTATGTGTAGGAGCTCTTCAAGGTGGTGGAAGGGGTCATCTGACTCACGGCCATGAAAGTGGGGAATCAAGTTAATGATCTGAGGTTTGAGCTCAAAATCTTCCCCATCCTGAGGTACCCTAACAAAGGATTCACATTGGGCATTAGGAGGGTTGTAAAAGTCATGGAGGGGTCGGTCTGCACTTTCGTTTTGGAGTCAAGTGATGGCCTACACTATGACTTCCATCTGTCGGTCATGATGCTGGCCCTGCTTAGTGATCTACCTTTGTAAGAGAGTCATAGGATCCAGATTTTGTTCATCAATCTCTTCTTCCTCATGATGACTAGCCATTGTAGAGGGTTTAGATTCAGATCCTAGATAAATAGGCCTTCTCCTAGGATTTCTTTCTAATGGTGGTAGCAAATCAAGATTTTGAGATCTTCTACCATCAAGCATCAGAAGAATGTCTATAAACGAGAGAGAAGATAGATGAGAGAAACCCTGCATGCTAAATGCAAGCAAACAAACTAGTCTTTATAGTGTTAACCCTAAATAGACTTAATCCTGGTTTCCCAAAACACGATTGGGTTAGGTCAACCCTTAAATTACTTGGCTAGCCAGAAGGGTGGGGCCCCTTAGGACACCCCACACGGTAGGACACCACTAAGGGTTAACGCAGTTACTGCACCGACTTTTCTTATCACTAGTGGGTCCAAGTAGACAAGGCCATGACCTTAGCCCAATCTAGTTTCAAGTCCCCAAGTCTATTAGTCCTTCCTAGGGTACATCTACTCAATTTTAGGCTTGGGTTTGATGTGCTTTTGGAATATGATAGGTGTTAGGGGGGTGTTTTCCCTTAACTTGATTTTGAAATATGTGAAGTGCTCAGGCAAAAAGAGTTCACAAGCAATTTCTTATGATGAAGTGAATTTTAAGATTTGAATACTTGTGTTAATGCATTTTATGGTTCACTTGAGTTAATCTCTTCAATCAAAGTTCTGATGAGGCACACAAGAGTTTTGCAAATCCCAATTTGTTTGATATATTTCATTTAAATATAGAAATGTAGGTGTGCTCAACCCTTAATGTGAAACCCTACGCACAGATAGTTGCTAGATGTTCTTTTAAGTTCAAATTCAGATGAGTGGTGCGACCCAAGCAATGCAATCAATTGATCCTATTGCACCACTAACTAGGCACTGAGAAAATATTTTTCAAGAATTTTTAATGCACGTTCTCTATTTTTTTCTAATTTAAAGTGTACTGGGGGTTTTGTAATCTATTTTGACCCTTAGTTGGTGACTAGATAATCTGTGAAATCAAACATGCAAGAAATAATTTTTTCAAATTTTTCCTAAATTCTTTATTATCTCAAAAATCAGTGCTTTAAATTACAAGTAAATCGAAGTTGTATAAAAATTCCTATGATATTTTGAACTCTGAAAAATCAGGAACAATAGCTGAATTGATAATAGGTCAGTGTACGAATTTTTAAATTTTTCTATAGCTCTGATTTGTGCAAAATTTGGATATGTTGTCCTGGCTTTGAAACCCATGTCTAGTAAAACCTTGAGAATTTTTGGACATACAGATCTTTGGGAATTGAATTTTTAAGATAAAACTTTATTTCAGCCCAAAAATCAAGAGAGATTTATATATATATAAGCAAACAAATTCTAACTAATCTTAGGGTACTTACCTGAGGTTCGAACCCACAATTCTCGTTGTTGTGCTTCGTTCTGATTTTCTTGCTTTCCTGCACACACGAATTCAATGAAAATAGCAAGTTAGAAATCTCAAATTCGCACCAAAGAAAGCTTCAAAAATTTCCATTACCTCCCCGGCAACGGTGCCAACTTTTTCGACGTGTAATTCACATTTTAAAAGTTAATTCAGTTGTAGTATAGCGCAAAAACACATCGACAACTAAATTTATAAAATCGGTGAGTATCGGATCGTTCGTAGGGAGGCAATAGCAATTTATGCAGAATCATTTCAATAGAACTTGTTCTAAACAGATATTTATATATTTATATATGTATAGGAATCACATATATGCATTCAGAAGATCGGAATATTATTGTAATTAAATAGAGTTTTCATAATAAAGAATGCTACTAGAATTAAATAGAGAAATAGAGAGAGATAGAAAGTGGCAGAGAGACGACGCTGCTTGTAGGATGCTTGTGTAAGGTGCAGCAACACCTCAGATCCAAAGCGCTGAGATGAAGGTCAGAGCAAAGTTGTAGAGGGACGGAGAGTTGCAGAGAAGGTGGAAGATATCTGGAGTTGATGGAAGAGAGATGCTTCAACTGGGGGGCCCTGGACCTTCTTTTATAGTTTTAATGAGGGGTAAAGTGGGTATTTAACCCCTTTTATCTTGTGCAACAACTCTTGTTTGATCAGATCCATTGATCGGGAGATCAACAAATCAGATCTGGCCTCAAAATAACTTCCAACGCACCTTCATCGCATGGATCGCACCTCTGGCTGACACATGGCACACTCTCGTGCGTCGGATCTCCATCGGACATTCCCGCTTTCTCCTCACGCGGGCCCAACAATTCCTCTCTCTACGCGTGCGCCCGCAAACCTCTTTTCAGCGCATAATCGAGATCGGATGGCTCTCATGCGTGCGTGCCTCGCTTTCGCATTTCAAAATTCATGTGGGTTCGCGCATCCAGTCGCGGCGCGCTTTGATCGTGCCACGTTGTCATACCTCCGCCCTTCAATCACCATCCGACGATGCAATTGCACCTGCGTAAGCACTCCTTCAATTTTGCGCAGCACCGCTCAGACACATGTCCCGCTCTTCCGCGCAAGTGCGTGAGCCAATGCACTATGCAAGATTTCTGTTATAGTTTCCTATTTGCGTCTATTTGTCTTTATCCTGCTAGACGAGCGATGTGGTGCGCTCATGGCCATTAGATGAAGATCCAACAACCCATAGCATGCGAGGGTGGCCTTCCTAGATGGGTGGTGATGAGGGGACGGTTGTGATGGCGCCATCATGGCCATCCATCTTCTTTTCCTTGTATCTGGTGCTGTAGACCTCCGATCGGGTTGATTTTTCCACTGTTGAACTATGATCGTCGATTTGAATTCATCCGAGCGGTTGGATTCTTCATCTAATGCTCGAATCTTTGTCTTTTGGCTTTATGATCTTTGTTCTTTTATGGACTGCACAAGATGCCCTGGTTGTCTGATTTAGACGATTTCGGAAGCATTGGACTCCTGTCATTGTTCTGATCAGATCTGTCTGGTCTGATCTGACATCTGCGGCTTCAAATTATCTGCGATTAAAATCATCTCTCTTTTAGGTCATAAAATGACAATATTATCTATATGACTAATAAACTAGCTATTGTGCAAATTACAATGCCTATGAATGCATTAATCCTAAGTTATGCTAGGATCTTGCTTAATTCAGGTGATTTAGGTTACATTATTACTGTGCAATCAATTGTGCATGCAAGGAGGATGGCTGTGACCTTGTGAGTGGAGAGGAAGAGGATGAAGGTGGTGCTGTGGCCTGGTGGGCATTACGCAAGGAGGTGGCTATGAGCGCACAAGGAAAAAGAAGGTGAGCCAGGTGGTCTGTGGATGATGGTGTTGGTGGCGGTGATGGTGTGCATGCTGTCACCGCACACACCACGACGGGGAAAGATTGACGGTGGAGAGCTCAGGCAAGGGTGCACGTTGGTTCCATGGTGCAGGCGTTACTTCACGGTGCAGGCGATGGGAGGACCACGGTGGTGATGATTGAGAGGAAGGCGAGATCCTTCTTTTTAAAAGTTCTCCCTCCAAGATCTCCTGTGTTTGTTTCTTTCTTCGGCAAAAGGGTTCTCCAACCGCTCAGCGAGGATCACAAGTGGTTGGAACAGTAGGATAAGATTTCGCCATTCTTCATCAAACGTCTTAAAAAATGTAGTGTCAGAAGTTCATGCTGGCGGTTCCCAGACATCCAATCTAAGCTTAGGACATCTTATAGATGCAAAAATGGACATCTGAACTCTTCCACCTAGCCTGTATCCATCAAATCAATTATGTTACCATATCATATGTTCTTAAATGTAAAATTAATGCATAAAATTATATGTAGACTAAGGTGAATTACCATATAACTCCTAATTAATTAACAACTAAGAATAACTAATTAGATAGTACTTAGACCGAATAATGATCCACTAAAGTGGACTTATTAGACAACATAAAGAGACAAGATCTAATTAAGCAATGAAACCTTTAAGAAATCATTCTCAAATCTTCCTTAGAACATTTAAAACATCAATCGTTCTTTAAATAATGGATTAAAACATTTTAGATCAAAAGAACATTGTTGCCCACCTGGGCTTTTAATCTAGAATCGCTATGCTAATATGATCATCTAAAACACCTGCACACTATTAATTAGTGTTCAAGTGTCCTAAATGATCCTTTAAAACCAAGTGATCATTACTATGGCCTCCAATCAATGTATTGGATTTTCCTTGGCCATAGCTACCTAGCGAAGAATAAATGCAGTACTTGACATAAAAATTGGGCACAAGAAATCCTAGCATTAAAAATCTCATCAAATCAATCCAAAGCAATTGCAATATATTCAAAAAAACCTAGAGATATCCAATCTCTTCGATTAAATCCCAATCAACTATAATTGCTCAGAAATCCACTCGATCAGCATCACAAATCAAATCTGAATCAAATTGGTAAATCAGCTCAATCCAAAACCAGAGGACAGTCCTTGTGATCCAATGGAAGGAATGGATGAATCCTCAATGAAATTGGCACACCAATAGATCTGACAGCTAAAAAGCTTTACATCTGAAGGCTGCTTGGATGGATGGGTGAATGGTGATTAAAATGCATGGCAATTGAGTGAATGTGATTCATGGAGTGAAGAGGAAGGCTTATGATCAAATTGAGTGGGTGAGTTCTTCCTCTCTGATTGGAATTTATCAAAGAGGGTGGATTGGCAAGAAGCTACTCTAACACTGATCTACTCCTAATATAACACAATTGAATAGTGAATTCTATTCTAAATGATCTAACAAAACTACTATGATCTAGGAAAGCAATTAAAAATCCTAAACTACAAGGATGAAAGGGGACCTCTAGGCTGCAGTTGGTCACCGCAACGACGAAATGGGGTAGACCTCCAGCGGACGAACGGGATCCCTGGATCCACAGCAAGTTGTTGTGGCAACAAAGAGGAAGGAGAAAGCCATCGTTGTCACCAATAGCCGAGGAAAGGGATTTGAGAGCTAGAGGGTTGGATAAAGGACCAACTCAATGGGGAGGGAGCTGGTAAAGGATCAAAGGCTCGCTGAGGAGCTCAATTTATAAACACAGGCAGCTCTAGTGACTGGTGTAATTCCGAACTAAGAGGGGGGTGAGATTTCCGTGATGTAGAAATAATGCGAAAATAATATAAGCGATCACACAAATAAGTAATCTCATAAAGACAATGATTTTTAGGTGGAAACCCAAGCCCAAGTTAAAATCACCTCCTAAGCCTCTCGATTTAGGATTTTCCGATCTACCTAGTAGATCAAATCCACTAATTGTGTCACTTAAACGAGGGTGACACAACCTCTTACAACCACGCTACTTTACAACTGAGGGTAGCATAACCTTAAACCCCTCCTATTCACGAGGAGTATTTTGTCTCATGAAGGAGACGGGAATTCACCATATGAATACCCAACCACACAACAAAAACCAAATTACAACAATCCTATGGAGACCAAATAGGTATATATTAAATCTAGCTTCTATGGGCAAAAGGCACCTCCCTAAGATGGAAGTCGATGTGCGTGAGCCACACAAGGCACATAGAGGCTCTCGAATATGCAAAGACGAGAGAGCAAGTGTGCAACAAAGACGGTGCTCTTTAATATGCCATGTTGAACTTGGAAAGCAAGATCTTCTCTTTGACACAAATATGGTGGAAAGTATTCTATCAAGGTGTATTTAGCTAAGTGAAGGTCCTCTCCTATTTATAAAGGTGCTAAGAAGGCTTTGGAAGCCTCTAATAGCCGTTGGGAACAAGGCTCAAGAGATTGGGCCAAAATCCCAACGAAATCAAGGTCATTACAACTCTAACAGAGTTATCAGGAGTCTAATAATTATGTCAAATGTCTGATGTCAAGTTTGGACGTCTGCTCTAAAGGGTCTGACATCGAAAAATGCAATATGATAACTCGTTTGTTGTAGCATGCAAATACGATGTTAATTTTAATAAGAATATGGATGGTGAGTCCAAGTGTCGAACACAAGAAGGTGTGAACTCAGATCAATTAATCGCTTAATGTCACAAGATATTTTATTCTATTTGCTTGTGGAGAGAGAGAGAGTTAGAAATCCGAGATAAAATAGAGGTCGCTAATTATGCATGACAACAATGCAACATAATGTAATGAGAGCATGGACTGGCATAGATAGAGTTGAATACCAAGACAATAATTATGATAATGAGAACTACTATACTACATAAGCAAAATGTCTTGAAACTATAAGCAAGTACACAAGAGGAATGCTTAAGGAAATGCAACACTAAACTAAAGAAAAATAGGAAAATGAATGCGAGAAGTAGGAGGACGTTGAGGCAGCCACGGCAGTGGAGGAAGCTTCTGTCGGTGACTCGAAACTCCAAGGACCTACTTTGAGCTCTAGAAGTGGTGGGATCGTGCTTGCTAGTAGATGTTGAGAGATCTTCATGAATGAAGGGGTGTAGGCCTTTTTATAATAGAGGAGAGGGAACTAAAACAGGTATGGACCAATTAGCGACAGCAACGACATCGCTGTAGCTTCGCTGGAAACATCACTGTAGCCCAGCTCACCTGTTCGTTGGCACCGCGCACACACAGTTGCCGTCGCTCGCCTGCCGTTGGATGCGTGCCGCGGATCGCCATTGAAGGGCTAGAATCACACGAGAGTGTGTGCTTCATATCGAGCAGATCGCGCATGTACGATCTTCATGCAATAGTGCATGAGATCACGCGTCCGCATATCGCGTACATCCAACACGCGAGGTTTTACCATGTGGTTGCTGTCAAAACCATTCAATGATGATCTGGCAGGCTAATTTCGTCAGCCGCTCATGTGCAGTGGATTTGGGCCCCCACGAGCTCTCGAACGTGCACCTGTTGCTTATGGGTGGAGGTGTTAACCAATGCGCCATGCCCGTGGATTGTCCCAGGGATGAGTTGCGGCAGACATGCTCACAGCCATTGGATCATCACCACAGATCGTGTGGCCAAGATCATGTGTGCACGTGGTGAAGAGATGATGCGGTCAATGCGGACAACACATGGCACAGTGAGGATCGTTGATCATCAGATCAACAGTTAGAACTTCTCAGGCTTGTTGTGGGAGCTATGAAGGTCGGATTGAGGTGATTTTAAGTTCGTTGGACTCCGTTTGTTGATCCGGATACATTTGTATGGTCCGATTGCTCATCTAAGATCTATTTCAATATGCACTTGTATATAGGGTCATTAACAATTAATTCTAAGCAATCTTAATCCAGAAATAACACAATATGCATGTATTGCTCCTATACCCACAATAATATGATATTCATGCACTTGCACCCTCAAAATTGACTTTAATTGATGTAATTAACACTATTATTTGTAGCGTCATCAGCGTCAGAGTCCCTGATCTTATTTGATTGAAATAGGGATCTAGATGGACGTTTGATGTGCTATAATGATGTCTAGCACTAAAATTGGGCATCTAATAATAGGTGGGTTTGTTCCTATTTTGATCAGATCCAAACAAAGTTTTAGAGTTTATTGGTCAAACGATAGATCGGACTTCTGACATAATGTCTGGACGTCTGGAAAGAGGATTCTCTGCGAGAATGGATTTCCCGAGAAGCTAACAGCTATAATCATTTGACAAAAGTAGATTTGGGTCAGGATTAGCCTAACATCTCTTTATCAGACATCTAGTCATGTCTATGGACGTCTAATAATACTATTATTGTCGTCAATAATCAACCCTTGAAGATAATGGTGTGAGACGTCAACGGTCCTCTACTTGGATGTCTGATAATGGCATCAGAGGACTTCTAAGATGTCTAAAACTACGACAGAACGTCTAAATGGAAAGGCACAGGTTGTTAATTTGAAGCCTAGATAGTTGGATGTTTGGGTCATATATCAGACGACTTAAATGTTACTATTAGACGTTTGATAATCATGTTAAACGTCTGATAGGATTGTCTAATTTCTATTTTGGTTTTCTGTTTCTATTCTAAGGTTTACCTAAGTGTCCTAGTGATGTGTAAGTATTTCTAGGACTAAGGCATGGTACTTTTGGGCTCTTTACTAAGGAAAAATAAAGAGCAAAATTCAAAAAGACAAATAATACCAAGTACAACAATATGAAATGAATCTAAGTCCTATTCTTCTTATCTTCAAGCTCTCGCTCCAAGCAATGATTCCATCTTCTTTTCTCCTCCATCAAGCTTCTCTAATCAGCCATGGATGTGAGCTTGAGCTTCTTTACACTTGATTCCATTTGCATTATTCCTGAAAACTTAAGCTCAAATACAAATATTAAAATACCAAATGTTTCGTTATCATCAAAATTAACGATCATGATGCTCATTCACCAACAACTGAGAATCAAGGGTAGCAGGCCATTAGGCATCTACAGCTACGAGTGGCGTGGGAAAGATAAGAGTAAAAAGCGGCCATCCGATGTGATCTGGAGACCGGCGCAATCAAGTGCATATCGGTGCTGACCGATTGGTGAACGATTGACTGTAGATCTGATGAGGAAGGGAATGAACAGCTAACATTGCTCCAGTACTTCTTTCGAAGAACAGTGCACGAGTAATAAGTAGCAGGTGTATTGGATAATTTACATTAAAGCCCAAATGATTAAGCAATAAGAACATTGTAGAGGAACCCATAAGAGGTAAGAAAAGTAACCAAATAGTCCCTGAAAGCTTTCAAACAAGTCCTTGGCGAGTTTTAAATGAATAAAATGTGAAGACTTGAGGACCTAAGTGTAAACCCTTAATTTCAGGGTCCTAGTGATGTCCATATGTAATGTAATTTTCATGGCATATTTATTGAGCATGTCAGGACATGATTCAACCATTGATTTATAGATACTTTTAAGCTCAAATTATGTTCAATTGGTATTCAGATCATCCATGTGTATTATAAGTATAGAATATCTTAAAATTGACCTAATTAGGCATTTTTGCACAAATTTAGTGCTTTAGTTCTTTTTCCATAATTCCCATACTTAACTCATTTCTTATGTTAATTAATATTGTTTTAACCTCATTTCTAGTTTAACTTAGGTATTTTAGTTATGATAAGTTACACCTCATCAGGGCCCTTACATAAGGGATCTCACGGGTTACGTTAGAAAAGAAAAGAGAAAAGCTAAGCTATTATCTTGATTGGATGGAGTTGATGGAGTGGGGATTGAAGAATTCTATTCAGTTGCTTGCTTGCTTCTTTAGCCATGCCTCTCATCTCTCCTCTGTGATTGTGCCTAACAGCTTTAGTCAAGGACAAGTGGCTACATCAGGTGACCTGTCTCATCCGCAGGGTGATGTGGGTGAATAGGTCAATAGGCGTTTCCAACACTTTGAGGTAGGGCTAAGTGCTTATGTTGGGTGGCTTGATGTCCCTTATGGTGCTGTGGTGGTTTCCTTTTGTATGAAAACTCTCCTTGTACCTTTCCCTAGATAGTTTTCCATTTTCATGCTAGTAGGGGAGATCACCCTTGTTTGGGGTGCAGATCACAAGGCAAGAGTTTAGTTCTCTATTGAAGGGACTTCTTTAGAGCCTATGCTTCTATTCTTGAGCAACCAACTATGTCCAACTCAACTCAGGGATTTTTCTCCAACTCGATACTTCGAGACATACGCAAGGGCTTTAGCTCGCACTTGGATCTTTCAACAGACTTTATCCCTTCATGCCAACTTGGACATTCCATGGATCGAGTTGCTCTAGGGAATCATCTTGCACCTACACCAGATCCTAGTTCAAGTTTTCCTTAGGCGAATCTCTTAGAGGATCTAGGAAAATCTAGCCTTGTTAATTCCCTTTCTTACATGTGGTAGGTCTTCGTCTTGTCCACCTGTCCATGAATTTTGAATAAATTTTTCTTTTCAAAAAACAAGGCTTTCACCAAGGAGCTCACCGTCCCATATGGAGGGCCAAGAGCTTTCTTTGAGTGGCAAGCCTTTTTTTAATGCCCTTACCTTGACTTTTGTTTTCATGTAAATGGGGTCTCCTTCTTGTCCTCCAGCATCCATCTAGGTAAATATTGTATCCATCGCGTGGCATCCAGGCAGGGAAAGACAAAGCTATTAACAACTCTTCTCTCTAACAGGAGTAGGTGTTCTAGTTTTCCTATTCGACTTAAACACGAGGAGGTCCCCTTGATGTTGGATGCTGAGGGAAAGGTTCGGCAATGATTTCGAGTAAAATGTGCTTTGCCTTTCCTTAAGATTCTTCTACGACTTCACCGAAGAGCCCCAACTCGGGCATGACTAAGTCGACATTTAGGCCTGGTCCATTCCAATCCTTGCTCGTTATATTTTTACTTATATCAAATTCTACTTGAGATATGGGAAAATCTAGTTTCGTTACGATCTATATTAAAGCAAGCGGAAACCTTAAGGAGGCATTATAGGAAAAAAAAGATCTCTTTAGACAATTATTTCTTAAGCATTTAAATAACTATAATATAATTTAATTAGACGTTTAGCCAAAATTACATAAGATATCTATAATGAAAGATATGTTACAAAGGCTTCAATTGAAAGAGTACGTCATAATAGTTTTTACATGATGTTTATTTTGGTTGAACATACAAATAGATATGATATTTATTTAGAAGTTTAGGAAATAAATATTTAAAAGGTTCTTTTAATTTTCCTCTGGTGAGAGAAAATCTCGAGGTATTATTGCTATCTTCTTATAACCTAGTTTGACAATACTTCTGTCCCAATGAGGAGGCAATGATTTCAAATTCCACTAGTGGGGTGAAGGGTGAAAAAACTTTTCATTTTTGCAGGATGTAATTAAACTGATTATTATTCATGCAGTTACGCTTTTGCTCCATGAAACAGAAAATAAAGAAGTTATTAGCATCCGAGAAACATTGCCACGATTTAAACTTTCACATGACATAACATTAAGCATTTCCCGAAACTGATGATGAACTTCTTTTATCTTTCAATATAAAATTCCTTCCACCCGTAACCTATGTTATGAAAAATTACATTTACACACTACCAAAAAATGGAAATGAGGATAAAAGAAAACAGAAATGAACTAAATAGATATCTATATCTTAAACATATAAGTTGCAATCTATCTATGGGAAAGGGTACATTGCAACGGAACGTCGAGAAACCGGTGCTTCACAACTTCAATCAAAGGGAGAGCTTCAGATCCAAATCCAGTTCTTCTTTTGAATCCTCGCCGCGACTGCTTGATCCAATCGATTCAGACCATTCGTATCTTCTCCTCTTATGCACCCAATCCTATAAATTAAATTTAAATTACGTAGAAATGTATCGATCCGTTAGATTTATCATTATTATTTAAATGTTACAGAACATCTAAGGGAAATTCCCATATAAGGTATCAGCAAAAATCAATATAAATGAAATCACATATATGTAACGTTATAGATGCTGATCATGACCGATTTAGAGTGAAAAAATAAATAAATATATGTTACAATATATTTTATAATGTATAAAATACGAGTGATGATCTTAATCGATGTATTTTAATTTTTTAACAGTATAAATTATTTTACATAGATGAAAAATTATTTTTTAAATAAAAAATTATTTTTTATAAATAAAAAATCACATTATAAATAAAAAATAATTTACTATTAATAAAAAATTAAAATACACCGATATATTTTTATTTTCAATCGATGTATTTTAATTTTTAATTAATATATTTAATTTTCAACTAACAATGTATTTGATATATTTAATTTTTAATAATTAATTTTTATTTTTAATTGATTGATTCTGTTCATACGTCAAAAAATATGTTACAATATATAATTTCATACTCGTAATCTTAATTTAATGTATGATGTAAAAGTACCTCAGATTGTCGTTGTCTAAGCAGAGGCAATGTGATCACAGGAGGTGTTGGCTGTTGGAAGGAATGGGCCGTGTAGTTCATGCTCCAGGTTGCCGTAATATTATTCCTGAAGAGAACATTTATTTTTTAAAATTTTTAGCATCTATCATGCATATACATGTATATAAAAAAAATATATATAGTACACAAAAGCGCATGCAGGGGCACAATATTGAACGAATACCTACGTACCCAGAAGAGGTACAACAAGGGTGACGGTCATGCAACCTGACGTCTCTTGCATTCATGTCACCTACCCCTATCTGAAATCATTGATCGAAGTTATTAGATCGATTGATTGATACGCAATGAGAACGTAAGATTAATGTTGCAGAAGTACGTAGGAGAAATTTGAAGTTTTACACGCATCAAATTAATCTTTCAAATTAGTAGGAAGTTATAACTTTTATATATATAATTAAGTATGATTGGTTAATGGGATTAATTTCCTTGTGAATTTTGACTGTTGAGAAGGAAGGTCACACGTCGATCGCGTACGTGCAGGATACTGGGATGATATATTCGTGAGGTTTGACCAAATGTCTTGTACTTTATGAAGTCACATGTACGAAAGAATTAAAGGAACTCTTCTGACACACGAGGATCACGTCGTGGGCATTGTTGAGGACTTTCTCAACGTGATTAGGTGATGACTTTCGGGCGCTTTCAGATGCTAAATTCTCGTGGTTATATAGTTAATAATTAATTAGTTTCCGGCCGGCATGGTAGAAAATCAAGCTATACCACAAAATTTAATCCCTGGATAGAAAAGAAGTAAAATGTTGCACTTAAATCATTTCGAGTGGTAACTTGATGGTATGTCCCCGACGTCTGTGATTAACGAAGTTTCTTACATTTATGTATACAACTAATTTAGGAAGTAAAAAATGTTCGAGAACATGGTTATTTGAATTTAATTGGTCAACTCCCGCAAAAGACAATTTGCAGGGTATTCCTCGGCTGGCCCATTGACCATAGGCTGATGGTATTATTGGCAGGGGACTGCGACCGAAGAAAATTAAGCCAAGGTGAGAAGAGCCATTCAAACCTTGTTAGACCAATTTATAAGCATCAAAGACTGAAATGACGAAAGCCAAAAATCAAAATTAACCTACAGGTGACGACGGAGGAAACGATATCCAAATTTCACATCATGTTTGTTACCTTCTTAATTAGTTAGTCAACTGGAGAAGCCAATTAGTTAGTTAGGGGACCGAACGACTGACATAATTAATTCCTTTCTTCCATGCTTAGAGTAATAACAATCCAAGTCCAAAATTCTAGTACGTTAGGGATATATATATACACACACGTTTGGAACTAGTTCAACAATAGGGGGAGAACATATGAAAAAAGGAAAGAACAATCGCACTAGTTTTTGAACATTGGTTGTTACCATGAAATTGGGAGGCAGCCCAAATATTGAAGGTGAAGGGTCACAAGAAGAAGATGGTGGTGAAAATGCCATTCCCATCCCCAAGTCCCCATCCTAAGCACAGGCAAATAGAGCATGAGCTTGGTTACAAGCTATCACATAATAATGAAATAAATTCATGAGAGAGAGAGAGAGACCATGAAGTTGTAGTGGATGGGGTCAGCATTAGGATGAAGGGAGGAGAAGTAGCCTGCAGCAGCAAGCTGGCTGTGCAATCTGATCTTCTCAAGCTGAGCAACACCAAGCCCTCTCTGAGGTTGTCTCGGCTTATCTGAACTGCTGCTCCTCTTTGCCCTCTTTGGAGGACCAGATCTCCCATTCCCTGGAGTTGTAGTACTACTCAACTCTCCACTTCCCATCCCTACCTACCTGCCTTCCACTCTTGTCACAGGTATTATATATATTCTCTCGTAGCTACTAGCTTGACACCAGAGATACGTTATTTGTTTGTATTTAGATCTGCAGATATCTATATCTTATTAAGATGGCGTCCAAGCACAGATCTCTCTCAACCCTTTTAAAGGGTGTTAACTCCATTATATATATATAGTGCAATAATTAGTGCATTGCATTGCTGGCCCGGAATAGATTGCGGGGAATTTTAAGAAGATTGTCCTTCGGCTCCTTTATTGCCCATATATCTTTCTCTCTTCTTGGTTTTCTGTGCATCTTTGGGAAGTTGCACCATTTTATGATTGGTTTTCTTTATTGGAGATAAAGGGTGAGGAAGGAACATGTGAAGAGTTTTTTTATTTGTTTATATAGGAAAATTTGCACAGATTATTCAGTTTTTTTTTCAAACAAATTCCAAGGGTTGTTGCTCATCCCTCCCTTCGGATGAGTGTGAATAAAATCAAAAGAAAGACGGGAGGATTACATCGAAGTCCGTCGAATACTTTTTTAGAATAAAAATTAAACTTGTTGCTTTACAAATAGTTACCCTCATCTATAATTAGGACTCAAGATTTTCAAAAAGAAAAAAAACCCCTAAAGATCAGACCATAAGCAAAGCATCATTACTGCACTCTAAAATTGCCTTTGTAGAGGTCCTAACCGGCCAATTTAATTATGCGATGTATCAAGGATAAATGGTATGGTGCATGCATGAATAATATTATAAGGCATTTCACTTGTTTGTCTATACAAACTAAGCAATGTAGAATACTATTAATTAGCCATAACATCGATTCCTACTACTACTTACAATATGTATAGTAACTCATCGCACACTAACACGCTTCTAATACAAATAAATATAAATAATACTCACAGCATATCACTCATAGCATCTAACCCAGCACATATATTTACAATATAAATAAAAATAATTATTATATATCACCTTTCATCCATTTTCGCCACAGAATTGTATATTGTCTCACGGGAACGGAAGGTCAAACATGATTATTTAGAGCTATGATAGATCATATTAATCTAGAATTATGGAGATTCTTCCACGATATAGTCATGGGCTGTTTATTTGGTGCAATTAGTCAATAACTTTATCACACAATGCGATTAGTCATCCGCATGAATGGGATAGTGAGATCACACACATACATGGAGGGCAGGCCGTTAAATGAAGGCCTGAAGCAGGGTGTGCCTGCAATTCAATCTATACGGAAGGTGTGCATAAAAAATATATTAGTTAATTATATGTATGAATTACGTACAAGAAAATGGTTAGAGGTGGATTGCCAATGATTTGATAAGCAAAGAACGAGGTGCATCGTGTGGATTTTTAATTAAATCTCAAGCAGATTTGAGGGCTCTCCCTTAAGTAAACAGCCCAAAACTATAGATTGACCAAATCCCCCTTCCCTTTGCATCTCCCGAGAAAGTTCCTTTGACAGCTTCACGAATCTTCTTGATCTCAGATTTTATGTTCTTAATGGGATCGTGACGATCCACATGGTTGATGGATGCAGCGTCCGGACAACTGTAACGTTAGATCCCCTGTGTAGGATACCGAGGGATAGGTGTCAATAAGTGCATTAGTCTAACTATGAAACTGATTATGTTTGGTAGGGGAAGAATCAGATATGGATTTACACGGAAACCAACAAGGAGTTCCATTGTTAGACATTGCAGTTAGATTCCAACCTTTTCAATACGATCGACTTAATCAGATTTATGGGAATATTTTATTCCTCGCCTTATCTTCTGGCTAAATGACAGCTAAAATTTGGGGATGTACACACACACACACGATATAAGTGTCGAGTAAGTGAAACAAGAAATACAAGCACAGAATATCATTTCTTTTACCAGAAAAGTTCATATATATATATATATATATATATATATATATATATATAGGATGTGAGTTGAGAAATATAAAAATTAACATAAAAGTTGATGTGTAACCGTGTGAATGTGATTTCAATCTATGTCTCTTCTTTTTATGTAAAAAAAATGCTGACACATGATGAAGTCAACCACTGATGAAATCAATAAACTACTTTAATTTATACAAGTGTAAACTACTCAAATCACCTTTAGAATTACTTTGCACTAGTACAAAAACACTTTGCACTGATATAATCTTATTTTACATCGGTGCAAATCATTTTGCACCTTCAAAATAATTTTACACAGATGCAAAGTAAGATTACATTAGTGTAATATTAAATTTCAAATGTTTCTTCACCTATAACAAGTAATTTTACACTTGAAAGATGATTTGTTCACCTCAGGGTTTAGGATTTAGTCTTTAGTGTTTCCCTAAATCCCAAATCCTAAACCCTAAGGTGAAAAATTACTTTTTCAAGTGAAAAATTACTTCTTATATGTGAAATCACTTTCCATAAACCTAAACCCTAAATCATAAATCCTAAACTCATAAGGCAAAATCACTTTCCATGGGTACAAAATCACTCTAAAATGATGAAACCACCCTTAGAATAATTTTGCATCGATGCAAAATGAAATTGCACCGGTGCAAAGATATCTTTGATTAATTTATCGCCGGTGTAAAATCTTTTTGCACAAGTGCAAAATCATCCAAATAATTTATTACCGATGCTAAGTAATTTATCACCTGTGTATTTTAGGTTAAAGTAATGTAATGATTTTTTAAATGTGATAAAAATCATCATGTAATAAATCTTACATTCTTTTATTTTTTTAGATTAAATATCAATTATTAAGAAGGAAAATAACTAACAAACTCACACTTAAAAGAAATAACAAAGAAATTGACGGCACACCTCTTTGCAAGGAGAAGCCACGTTGGATGGAATGCCATGAAGACCCACCATGCATGAGAGGGTTGTCTTGCTTGCTGCTAACGTGGGAAGGAAAGGACAGAGGAAAGAGGATTGTGGCTCAAGCAAGCTAGAGTTATATACAAATGTAGGGAGTAGTGTAATGGGTGGTGGTGTCATATTTTCTATAGAATAATAGTATATATAAGTAGCAATCGAAGCTACTTTCTACTACTTGGGATGCCTATAAAGGGGGCGTATGCGGGAGCGTCACGAGGCCCGAGCGAACACAAGCCAACTGGGTTGTGCTAAGCTGTCAAGAATGTGTCGCAGCAACGTGTGCTCAGCAGTTCAGCACACAGCAACAACACCGGCAACAATTCTGCTCAGGTAAGCAACCTCATCATTTAATCAGAGCACGCATCGGAGCACAAATCGGAGCACCAAAGGAAGCACACAAATTCATGCAGCACACTTGAACTATTCAACCAGCACACAACTTCAATCAGCACACAATGAGAGGAGATGAATATTCTTCTTTCTACTTCAGGGAGAAAATGGTCGGAGGAGATCATGCAAGCAGTACACCGAATATATGCTATTGCAACTACGTGGCTAAACTATACCTTGAAAAGAAGGAAGCGGCAAACTGGGATATGCATCCCCTTAGTAAAATCCAATTGCATTGCCCACATACTGCAGAGGTAAAGATGTTGTAATTACATGTAAGTATACCTTCATAAATTTCAATCAGGAGATGCTTTCACAATACAAGTAAGACCAGGATCGTGCGACTTCAAAGTCAATGTTTGGGCCAAAGGGGTACTGGGGAGTGATCTGGCTACTCACAAGAAAAGAAGAATGAGAGATGTGGTGTACATGCTGGCTGATGAGATTGACAAGTTGGAGAGCACTAACGGGAAGATGGAAGCTACAATTAATGACCTATAGGAGACCCTTTCTACAAGTGAGGCAAAGATAGAAGATCTTAGGGATGAGAAGCGAGATTTCATCCGTAAAATGGAGGACATCCTCAGCTTCTACATGAAGGAAGTTCGGGTCTGCAATCGTAGATAGCACCATGTACCGCGACATGTATTAATATCTATCCTCTCGTTATCTTATAGTTTTTGCTGGACCATTTGATGGTGTTCTAATATAAACCATATCCAATGAGTAATATGTACTATAGGCACTTTTCTTTACGGATGATAAATAGGTACTGCTGCAATATATGGGTATGTTGTTAATTATTAGGTTGCGTTTAAATTCCTGGTAGAGAATGTATTTATTGTCCAATATTTTGTTGTTTTTTATATATTAATCTTGCCTCGGTAAATAGCTTATGCACATATGGTAAGGATATTCCTATGCATCTTTTAGGGGCACGACCTCCAACAAACATCTTCTCAATCGCTGCAGCAAGGCTACAGCAGGGAAGGTCCATCCAAACACAATCTCCATTACCCTTGAAATGACGTTCAAAGCCTTATCGCCTCAACCACCCTCTTAGCAGAAGCAGACGTACATCCAAGGCCTTGCACCACTCGACCAAACTGCAACACACTCAACCTTACAAGTTCTTCGTAAGGAGGCGGATGGAAGGATACAGGGAGGGTTTCAATTGTACGAGCAGGTATTTCTACCTTACAAACAAACTACTGTCGTTGTTATTTTTTCTACACTATTTTTGAAATCCCTACACCAATCACTCATCTTCATAACCGGTACATATATACATTCTCCTCAAATCCTTCCAGTAGCAACCGATTCCTAAAAATTTGGAAGTTGAAAGGGTTGCATATATGTGATACCAATAGAGAAATTTAGCAATTGAAACAGTAGGGCACACTTCAAGGACATATATGGATAATCTTATTGGGGTCCACTAAGACGAAATGTTACCATAAGGGTGACATAGGTAATGGATTGCATGGAGCCCGATAATTTATTTGTACATTTCATAATGGATAGATTCAATGGCATATATCTTGACATGGGTTTGCATTTGTGGAAAAGTAGAAAAGAAAGAATCAAACTTTGACCAACAATTGATTCAAACAAGTGAGCAGGACATCTGAACATGTTACAATGAACTCTAACATCAACTGGTGATTACAATGTGCAATTAAAATATGGAAGGCTGATTCATTGGAAAATTGTAGCAATGCATGAAACACAAGGCTATATCTCAGGGTGGAGATTAATTAGTCATTTGAATCAAACATGTAACCATTTCAACTGAAAGGAAATAAATCAAATATCAAAGATCACGATTAACATTTACCATTATGCTTATTCTTTCTTACAATAGGAGGAGGAGAAGGCGCCTTATTCCACCGGACCAGATGCACCTAACAACTTCATTTCATAAATAAAGGCAGGGGAGTAATAAGAAACAATTAGGATGAGGAATTCAATTTGATTTTTTCCTCTGTAAATTTCAGGGATGGAATGGTTATTGATGACTCAGTAGCTCAGCAAGATATCCATTCACCAAGGCCTAACAGGTTTCTAATGTTAATAATTACTACGAATGGTAGGTAATATCCATAATGTACACTATGAAAAGAAATAAGGAATCCATTTCAGGTCACATCCACCAACATACGAAGAACATCTTCAACTTGCAACATACTCACCAATGTAAAAAACACCAAGGTTTGGAACTCGGGAGCACATAATGGAAATAATTTTTCTACTACACAATCAGTGGCATAGTCATAACGTCCACTTCTCAGGAGGAGCCCAAGACTGAACCCACAATATCAAGCTGAAAGTTATCATGCCCATCAAACAATAGAAGAACAACTCCATGAAGACCTCGGTGGCCCACACCAAGGCAAGGACCGTCACCACTTAATCTGCAAGCTCAGAGGGGGGAAACAACCAATAAACAGGTATCAATCAATGAATATGAAATCTAGTTCGTCTATGCATACATGGTGACACATGAAGATAAGTTAAAGTAATTACTCTGTATAGGGAAACTGCAAGAACAGAAACACAACTAGCATTTGACTCTAAAAGTGACATAAAAGACTTTCTAAGTGCATTGAGGTCATGCTCAGACCAGGTCAGAGATGCATTCAAGGAGACCATTTAGTTTTTTTGATGGATATGAATACCCGGTCAAGGATAAGAAACTATGTGCAAAGCTTGTCTCAACTTATGAGACAAACATCAGGGATTTCTTCATAACAGGATGTCGTGTTCCATTCAATGCAGAGCAAATATCTAAGATAACTAGACTGCCACTACATGCTCATGATATTGACTTGAAAGCAAACAACAATAAGAGGCATCCTTTTAGGTCAAGGTACTTCCCAACGGGCAACCCAACTGTTCTACAAGCAAGAAGGGTAGTACATGACCTACAACAAGTGGGACCTGACTATAATATAGAGGACCTAGTTAAGCTACTGCTATGCCTCTTGTGTGGAAATTTCCTACTGGCACATGGATCCCAGTCGATCTATCCTAAGCTATTTCATTACATCGATGAACTTCATGCCTTGCATGAGTATGCATGGGCAGCAGTAGTATATCAAGTCTTGGCCGATGGACTGTCACAGATGGCTCACAAGATGTATATCTTAAGAGATGGAGTAAGATTCAGATACCTCAAGGGATGTTCACCTTTGCTCACTATAAGTGAAACAATTCAGTGGTATCATTTGTAGGTAGTTGTGCTTGGAATATGGCATAACTGTTACATTGATTTCTCTTAGGTATGGGCTCTTGAGGTAATCGCTCTAGATGAACCAATTGAACCAATAGCATACCCAATAGTCACTAGATGGAGCTACAAAAATCTCGTTTCCTGACAACTAGATGAGAGTGGACTTGATCTCGATGACCTATTGTTACAAACGTGGCATCAGACGGATTTTTAAGACGTCTGGGAAATGGCCCAGACGTCTGTCCAGACGTCTGGAACCCTTTCCAGACGTCTGGTAATAAATTTTTTCGGCATACCTGGTTGCGTCTGCACGCACGCGCGCGCAGACTGCGCCCGCCGCCTTCGTCTTCTTTTTCCTCTCTCTTCCTATAGACGCGCCGTCTCTCCTCTCTCTCTCCCCGCGCTGCCTTATATAAACCCTCACCCTCTCCCTCACCCTCATCTCCTCCGCCTTTCTCTTCTCCTTCTCCCTGCCAGCGAGAGCGCAAGCGAGCGAGCGAGTGAGCGGCGGGCGTGGGGTGTCGCGGAGGGGCTGCTGCAGCTCGGGCAGCAAGCGGACGGGGCGCGGCGCGGCCGTGCGTCGCGGGCGAAGAGCGAGTCGGGTTCTAGTTCTGGAAAATTTTCCAGAATCAGACGTCTGGACTTATGTCCAGACGATGCCGAAGACGTCTGAAGGACGGTCCAGACGTCTGACAAGTAAGATATTTCTTACCTTCTCCTTTTGCGCGTGTACGGCCATGCAGCCATCCGCCGCATTTTCTTCTGCGTTTCGTCGTGCTGAGAGCAGGTGTATGTGTGCGCAGGTCCTGCTCGGGAGGGTGCGAGGGCTCGCCATCCCACGTGAATCAGACATCTCGCTGCAATGCCAGACGATGAAGAGGATCTCCAGATGTCCGGGGTGACAATCGGACGTTTGGAAACCAAGGCCAGACGTTCCAGCGGGCTTCTAGACGTCTGAAGGACTGCGCAAAACTGAGGTACGACCGATCCACCTTTTAAGACATCTGGAAGATGTTCCAGACGTCTGATTTTGGACAGTTTCATCATTTTTAACCCGTTTAGGGCCCATTCGGAGTCCGTTTTCCACATTCCGAGTTGCGTTCTTTCCAGAATTAATTCCTCTATCCATTTACAGTAATTGTATACTATTCTGAGAAACTCCTTGTGTTTGATCCTTGTGTTAAGACCCCGTTCTGTTGCAGTCTCGGGGGTTGCAGAGGCATGCGGGATTGCCAACCACTCCCCCAGTACTCCCGGTTTCACTGGTAGAGTGGCTTTTTAATTTATTTAACAAAATTTGTTACAATTATGAAACAATTAATAGAGTCCAGGGCATTGCAAGAACCCTAGGACTAAGAAATTAGATTGAATGATAGATCTTAGGGTATTGCATGAATCCTAGGATTGGAAAACTAGATTGAATGATAGATCCTAGGGTACGGCATGAATCCTAGGACTGGAAAACTAGTTGAATATATAAATATTGCAGTCTTGGAATAGTAGAAAGGAAATGATAACTGCCTGTAAATTGGTTAACAGCTGCCTGTTATGAATGAATACGTATGATTGAGAACATGGGTTGTATGAACGTAAAGCTGGAACGGTGAAACCTAAATTGGATGAGTTAAAAGAGCTTGAACCCTACGGGGAATTAGGAGTAGAACTCCTGGAAAGGGAATGGAATAGAATTGGGGAAGTGAGCTGGCCCTTGAGTATGGAGTACCAAGGAAAGCGACTGTCCCCCTGTTTAGTGCAGAGCGGAGCTAGCTGCCCCAGGGACCCGGGGTTAGGTCTGGCCACTTTGTACCGACTTTTGGCCCTCATGTACACAGTACCGAGGAGAGCTACTAGTGTAGGGAGAGTACTAGCTACCCCACGGGCCCCGGGGTTCTGCTGGCCCTCCTACACCGACTTGTTAGGCCCACTGGGCAAACAGGGTAGTCAGGCGAGGGTGCGCGGACTGTGGAGGGGTAAAACCCCTGTTTGGTTACTGTGGAGGGGTTGGACACCTGTTACTGAGAGGGATCTACCCTATACTGGTTCCGTGCTGTGCTTTGGGCGCACTCGTTAACGGAAACGACTGACCGCGTGCCAGTGCGGGGTAGCTACCCATGCATTTATCGTGCGTGTCGTAGTCACCGTTACGTCTGTCAGCGACCTTGGGGTGGTTGACTGAGGGTAGGACCACCACGGGGGACTTTCCCGGCCAGGAGAGCACCACGTGTTACTTCTACTTTTCGGAAAAGACTGCAATCAAGATCGTTCCCACGAGGAACATTCAAGATCAAGAGAAGGATCTGAGAAATAAATCAATAGTGAAATAATAGAAAGACGTAAATAAAGAAAGTAAAAAAAAATATAACGGCTACTGTACACTCTACTGCTTCTTTAGCTTTTAGTTGCCACTCTACTCAGCGTTTTGCTGACATGTCACCCTTGTTACCTTTTCAGGACCAGGTGTTGAGCAGCTAGAGTCAGCGGTTGCAGAGGACGCTGGGCCTAGTAGGATCCAGTAGGATTACCTGTAGTACTTTCTGTACTTTTCTTCCACTGTAGTGAGTAGTTTCTTTGTTATTCCCTGTACTTCTTTACCGAAAACTTTATGTTATGTACATATTTATTTCTCTGCTGTTGTGGTGGTATATACTGTAGTATTTCTTTCCTTTACTGCTAGTTATATACATGGTGAATGTGGTTTATTTTACTGCTCTTTTGGTTACTTTCTCGTTGGACGACTGGGTCTTGGGATAGTCGAGTCGGTCCGGTTCTCGTGTCTCGTAGGGATTCGGGAATCGGGTGGTTACAAGATGGTATCAGAGCAAGGTCGTCCCGAGAAGTGAACTAACTGACTGGAAAATAACCAATTCACGTGTCTGCAACTAGAGTAGCCACCACAACGTTTCTTTTGGCATAAGCTCTTAAGAGTTCTTCGTTAGATATCGTTACATATTGACGTTTTTCCATTTTGTTCTCGCGTCTCCATTGCAGGAGATGCCTCGTCGTGGAACTAGGAGGGTGGGCCGCGGGCGTGGCCGAGGTCGAGGCCCGAGGGATAGATGTGTCGAGCTTGGAGTACATACTACCCCTCCTCTTCTCCTGAGCATGCCATCTCCGGACCTCGTCCATCTGATTCGAGAGGTGGTTCGAGAAGAATTTCAGCTTTCACCCACTTCGCCGCCCCCTCATCTCCCATTCGAGCGTACGACAGGGGAGTTGGTCATGGAACGAGATTTCCGCCGTCACATTAGGCGAGTTAGGAGAGCTCAATGGAGGAGCGTGGTGCCCGTAGGAGAGCCGTCACGTTTTGCAGGGCCATCAGTGGCCTCTGGGGGCCCTCGACAAGGGCCAGTTGCTATCACCGGACCCCCGCCCAGCCGACAGCGGGGACCCACCGAGAGGAGGCATTGAGTTTCCCTCTGCTACCAATGTGGCCAGCCGAGCCATTTCAGGAGGGACTGCCCGTCTAGGGCTGGAGCACAGCAGACGCTCACCACTTCGAGCACTGAGGGCCAGTCGGGTGGTCGTGGGTTCGAGGTACCTGAGGGAGGATAGCCGCCACGAGGAGGATACCGGCCCGTTGTCACTAGCTTCGCCCCGGGCTTACCTGTTTTGTCCACCCCCAGTACTGAGGAGTGTCGTAACGTCATGACTCACGGAGACATCATAGCTTCAGTCCATACGATGATAGGTATGGTTACATGGTTTGGTCTTTTTGGAGTATGAAATTCCTGCATTCCGGTACGATGTACCGTCTTGCCACATGAGTTGTTGCTAATATGGAGTCCGATAGCACACCATTAGGGAATTAGTGGTAATTAGAAATCTAGGTGGTCAGTTGTTTGTAGCTGAGGAGGGTACACGGGTTGCGAGGTCAGTATTGGGGGACATAGCCTTCCCGCTGACCTGATTATGATACGGATGGAGGACTTTGGCGTAATTCTGGGGATGGACTGGCTGTCCGCTTACCACACTTTGGTGGACTGCTTTGAGAGGAAGATCGTCTTCTCCATACCGGAGTTGCCTTCTTTCGAGTTTCACGGTCAGCCAGTGGACGGAGGCTTCAGGTGCATTTCGGCACTTCGGGCGGTGAGACTTTTGAGCCATGGGTGTGAGGGCTTCCTAGCTTGTGTGGTGGCAGAGCCCAGCCCTGTGGCAGACTTCCAGAGCATCCCGGTGGTCAGAGAGTACCCTGACGTGTTCCCAGACGAGTTACCAGGACTACCGCAGGAGCGTGAGATCGAGTTTGAAATCTCACTAGTACCAGGGACCAGCCCCATCTCCACCGCACCATACAGGATGGCACCACTTGAGCTGCGAGAGCTCAAGTCTCAATTGCAGGATCTTTTGGAGAAGGGCTTTGTGAGGCCGAGTGCGTCTCCCTGGGGAGCCCCGATACTGTTTGTGAAGAAGAAGGATGGTACCCTACGCCTTTGTGTGGACTACCGACAGCTGAATAGGGTCACCATCAAGAACAGATATTCGCTGCCGAGGATCGACGACTTGTTTGACCAGCTGCGAGGTGCCACGATATTCTCCAAGATTGACTTGAGGTCGGGATACCACCAGTTGAGGATCAGGGAGGCAGACGTCTCCAAGACAACCTTCCGCACCCGGTACGGACACTACGAGTTTTTGGTCATGCCGTTTGGGCTGACCAATGCCCCCGCTGCTTTCATGGACCTGATGAACTGGGTGTTTAGACCGTACTTGGACAGTTCGTGGTGGTATTCATTGATGATGTACTCATCTATTCTCGAGATCAGACACAGCACGGACAGCACTTGCGGGTGGTTCTGGACACACTGAGACGGCGTAGGCTGTACGCTAAATACAGCAAGTGCGAGTTCTGGTTGAGGGAGGTGACCTTCTTAGGCCATGTGATCTCTGGAGACGGCTTGGCGGTGGACCCAGCCAAGGTCGAGACAGTGCTCAGGTGGGAGAGACTGCGTACAATCACTGAGATTCGCAGTTTCCTGGGACTGGCAGGCTACTACAGACGGTTCATCAGGGGTTTTTCATCGATTGCGCATCCTATGTCACAGTTGACCTGGAAGGACGTGCCCTTCACTTGGACAGACGCCTGTGAGGCATGTTTTCAGGAGCTGAAGGAGAGGCTGACTTCGGCTCCCGTGCTCACCATCCCTGGCAGTAGTGGCGGGTTCGTTGTGTACACGGACGCCTCCTTGCAGGGGTTAGGGGGTGTGCTCATGCAGAGGGGTCACGTTGTCGCTTACCCTTCGTGGCAACTGAAGCCCCATGAGCATACCTACCCTACCCACGACTTGGAGCTAGCAACTGTTGTCTTAGCGCTGAAGACCTGGAGGCACTACTTGTACGGTGAGACCTTCAAGATTTTTACAGATCACAAAAGCCTCAGATACCTTTTTGACCAGAGGGAGCTCAACATGAGACAGAGACATTGGTGGGAGCTCCTGAAGGACTATGCTGCAGCATTTCCTGCCACCCGGGAAAGGCCAATGTGGTAGCTGACGCCTTGAGCCGGAAGGCGCCCGCACACTTGGCCAGCTTACAGGTGTAGAGTTGGAGCCTTTTGGAGGAGATGGGCAGTTGGCGACCCCTAGAGTTACGGGAGCACTATGGGGCAGTGACTGTGACACGACAGACTAGGCTAGAGCTGATAGATCGCATCATCACAGGACAGATGGCAGACCCGTACTTGCAGTCCTTATGCGACAGAGTACTGTCAGGAGACCCAGGGGACTTCTCTTTCACAGACCAGGTGATGCGCCTGAGGGGACGTTGGTGCGTTCCCAAAGACGAGGAGCTGTTGAGAGAGCTCCTGACTGAGGCACATGGTTCCAGATTCACCATACATCCCGAAAACACGAAGATGTACCATGACTTGAGACGCTAGTTTTGGTGGAGAGGGATGAAGCGGGATGTGGGTGAATTCGTACAGTAGAGTTTAGTGTGCCAGCAGGTGAAAGCCGAGCATCAGAGGCCTACAGGGCCACTACAGCCGCTTCCAGTGCCAGAGTGGAAGTAGGAGAGCATCACCATGGACTTGGTGGTGGGCTTACCTGTTACCCAGCGAGGACACGACACAGTCTGGGAAATTGTGGATAGACTGATGAAGACGGCACGATTCTTGCCGATCCGAGTCACTGTGGGACCAGCACAGTTGGCAGAGAGGTATATTCATGACGTGGTACGTCTACACGGAGTTCCGCGGGAGATCGTATATGACTGGGATACCCGCTTTACGTCCCAGTTTTGGGCTGAGTTTCAGCAGGCCCTGGGGATGTGGTTGAGATTCAGTACAGCTTACCACCCCCAGACAGACAGACAGTCTGAGCGCACGATACAGACACTTGAGGACATTTTGCGTGCCTGTGTACTGGACTGGAGGGGCTCTTGGGAGGAGCACTTGCCCCTGGCGGAGTTTGCATACAACAACAGTAATCACTCGAGCATCGGCATGGCTCCCTATGAGGCTCTGTACGGACGGAGGTGTACGGCACCCTTGAGTTGGGTTGAGGTGGGGACCAAGTGGGAGGTTGGCCCCAGGTTGATCCGGCAGAGTCAGGAGGTAGTCGAGCAGATACACAGGCGACTCCACACTGTCAGGAGCAGGCAGTAGAGCTACGTGGATCGGAGACATGGAGAGGTATAGTTTGAGGTTGGGGACCACGTCTTCCTTCGTGTTTCGCCCATGAAGGGCCTGCAGCGGTTTGGGGTGAGAGGGAAGCTCGCGCCGAGATTTGTGGGGCCCTTTGAGGTCCTGGAGCGGGTTGGACCCGTTGCTTACAGACTTGCCCTCCCTCCTCAAGTTTTCTGGCGTGCATGACGTGTTCCACGTGTCCAACCTCAGGAAGTACATCGCCGATCCCAGTCACGTCCTGAGTCACGAGAGCGTCGAGGTGAGTGACGACCTGACCTACCCCGAGCAGCCAGTGCAGATTCTTGACAGAGCCGTCCGTAGTCTGAGACGAAAGCAAGTACCCCTGGTGAAGGTTTTGTGGAGGAGGCTACCTGGGAGCCTGAGGCGGTGATGCGGGCGCGGTACCCGGAGCCCTTCGCGGGTACGTCTTTTCGGATCAGCTTCGGTCCTCTTTGAGTTTGTTATGTCTATATATGTTGTTCTTTCCCGCACCCTAGTTAGCGCAAGTTTCGGGGACAAAATTTCCTTTGAGTTTGTTATATTGTTACGAACGTGGCATCAGATGGATTTTTAAGAAGTCTGGGAAGTGGCCCAGACGTCTGTCCAGACGTCTGGAACCCTTTCCAAACATCTGGTAATAAATTTTTTCAGTGTACCCGGTTGCATCTGCACGTACGTGCGCGCAGACTGCGCCTGTCGCCTTCGTCTTCTTTTTCCTCTCTCTTCCTGCAGACGCGCCGTCTCTCTTCTCTCTCTCCCCGCGCTGCCTTATATAAACCCTCGCCCTATCCCTCACCCTCATCTCCTCCACCTTTCTCTTCTCCTTCTCCCTGCCAGCGAGAGCGTGAGCGAGCGAGCGAGTGAGCGGTGGGCGTGGGGTGTCGCGAAGGGGCTACTGCAGCTCGGGCAGCAGGCGGACGGGGCGCAGCGCGGCCGTGCGTCGCAGGCGGAGAGCGAGTCGGGTTCTGGTTCTGGAAAATTTTCCAGAATCAGACGTCTGGACTTACGTCCAGATGACACCGAAGAGGTCTGAAGGACGGTCCAGACGTCTAACAAGTAAGATATTTCTTACCTTCTCCTTTTGCGCGTGTACGGCCATGCAGCCGTCCGCCACGTTTTCTTCTGCGTTTCATCATGCTGAGAGCAGGTGTATGTGTGCGCAGGTCCTGCTCGGGAGGGTGCGAGGGCTCGCCATCCCACGTGAATCAGACGTCTGGCCGTAGTGCCAGACGACGGAGAGGACCTCCAGACGTCCGGGGTGACAATCGGACGTCTGGAAACCAAGGCCAGACGTTCCAGCGGGCTTCTGGATGTCTGAAGGACTGTGCAGAATTGAGGTACGACCGATCCACCTTTTAAGACGTCTGGAAGATGTTCCAGACGTCTGATTTTGGACAGTTTTGTCGTTTTTAACCCGTTTAGGGCCCGTTCGGAGTCCGTTTTCCGCGTTCCAAGTTGCGTTCTTTCCAGAATTAATTCCTCTATCCGTTTACAGTAATTGTATATTGTTATGAGAAACTCCTTCTGTTTGTTCCTTGTGTTAGGACCCCGTTCCGTTGCAGTCTCGGGGGTTGCGGAGGCACGCGAGATTGCTAACAACGCCCCCAGTACTCCCGGTTTCGTTGGTAGAGTGGCTTTTAATTTATTTAACAAAATTTGTTACAATTATGAAACAATTAATAGAGTCCAGGGCATTGCAAGAACCCTAGGACTGAGAAATTAGATTGAATGATTGATCTTAGGGTATTGCATGAATCCTAAGATTGGAAAACTAGATTGAATGATAGATCCTAGGGTACGGCATGAATCCTAGGACTGGAAAACTAGTTGAATATATAAATATTGCAGTCTTGGAATAGTAGAAAGAAAATGATAACTGCCTGTAAATTGGTTAACAGCTGCCTGTTATGAATGAATACGTATGATTGAGAACATGGGTTGTATGAACGTAAAGTTGGAACGATGAAACCTAAATTGGCTGAGTTAAAAGAGCTTGAACCCTACGGGGAATTAGGAGTAGGAATCCTGGAAAGGGAATGGAATAGAATTGGGGAAGTGAGCTGGCCCTTGAGTACGGAGTACCAAGGAAAGCGACTGTCCCCCTGTTTAGTGCAGAGCGGCGCTAGCTGCCCCAGGGACCCGGGGTTAGGTCTGGCCACTTTGTACCGACTTTTGGCCCTCATGTACACAGTACAGAGGAGAGATACTAGTGTAGGGAGAGTATTAGCTACCCCACGGGCCCCGAGGTTCTGCTGGCCCTCCTACACCGACTTATTAGGCCCACTAGGCAAACCAGGGTAGTCAGGCGAGGGTGCACGGACTGTGGAGGGGCAAGACCCCTGTTTGGTTACTGTGGAGGGTTGGACCCCTGTTACTGAGAGGGCTCTGCCCTATACTAGTTCCGTGCTGTGCTTTGGGCGCACCCGTTAACGGAAACGACTGACCGCGTGCCAGTGCGGGGCAGCTACCCGTGCGTTTATCGCACGTGCCGTAGTCACCGTTACGTCTGTCAGCGACCTTGGGGTGGTTGACTGAGGGTAGGACCACCACGGGGGACTCTCCCGACCAAGAGAGCACTACGTGTTGCTACTACTTTTCGGAAAAGACTGCAATCAAGATCATTCCCACGAGGAACATTCAAGATCAAGAGAAGGATCTGAGAAATAAATCAATAGTGAAATAATTGAAAGACGTAAATAAAGAAAGTAAAAAAAAATATAACGGCTACTGTACACTCTACTGCTTCTTTAGCTTTTAGTTGCCACTCTACTGAGCGTTTCGCTGACGTGTCACCCTTGTTACCTTTTCAGGACCAGGTGTTGAGCAGCCAGAGTCAGTGGCTGCAGAGGACGCTGGGCCTAGTAGGGTCCAGTAGGGTTACCTATAGTACTTTCTGTACTTTTCTTCCACTGTAGTGTGTAGTTTCTTTGTTACTCCCTGTACTTCTTTACCGAAAACTTTATGTTATGTACATGTTTATTTCTCTACTGTTATGGTGGTATACACTGTAGTATTCCTTTCCTTTACTGCTAGTTATATACATGGTGAATGTGGTTTATTTTACTGCTCTTTTGGTTACTTTCTCGTTGGACGACTGGGTCTTGGGATTAGTCGAGTCGGTCCGATTTTCGTGTCTCGTAGGGATTCGGGAATCGAGTCGTTACACCTATCATCGAGATTTCTGAGAAGAAATGCTTTCAAGTTAACACCGGTGGATTCTATCCGTATGACACCTCAACATAGAGTTCCATTAAATCACAACAGGGATAGAAGACGGTTAACACCTCCAACATCTTCCATTAATCCAATTACTATAAATGCACCAATAGCAAAATTTATGGAAGAGATCTCAAGATTAACGAAGATCACAAAGGAGAAAGATGTCAAAAATGAAAGGATATCGAAAGAATTGGCACATCTAACCCAAAGGTTTGAAAATCTTGAGGAATGCTACCAAAATTGAAAGCAGAAGATCAGGAACACTAAATCTCAGGTAAATCTTAGTACCTAAATTCAGGGGTACCACTTATACGTTTTGAGGACAGTACATTAACTTATGCTTCAATTTACAGATTTTCCCAAATTCCAATGGACAGGACACGCTTGATGGGAGAAATGAGGATAATGTAACATTCAGAAGCAAGGTTAGTACATATTCTTCTTCTAATAGGAGTCATGCTAATCCAATTATGCTATTCATTCGTACACAGGCAACCCCATGCATAGGGAGTAGATCAAATGAATTCCCTTCTAATAGTCTCCAATAAGCAAGAAATGCAGCATACCAGTAGGAGGTACATCAGTTCAAGCCTGTACACCATATACAGGTTCTAAACATTGCAGTTAATCACTCAAGCCAAACTCCATCACCACTAAACAATCAATTCAATCATTCAAAACAGTTTGATGATTTCATTTTTACCAATTCTGATATTCAGGTTAGTTCTCAAGAACTTACAGTGTTGTCAAGTAAATATGTACATCTCAAACAACATTTCATTAACATCTGAAAATGATGAAAATTAGGAGATTGACCATCTTGTTGTGGATAGGATGAGAAATTTTATTGCAAACAAAACACCAGAGATGAAGTTGACACCGAGTCATCCTATTGTATAATTCATTTTTCATTCACAAGTGAACCTTCATTTACCCCTGCACTATAACAATATCTCATTACACACAATCATTCACAGCCAAGCTTCAACATCTTGCCTGAATTCGATGTAACTCCACCAGAATACAATCAACCTTCCAGCAGCAACACACTGCCCAAGAACATGGTACTCAAACATTACTAGCATTTAACTACTAATGACTTACTACTCACTAACTTTCAAAGCGTGCAGCCATCATTTCAACTTCTTGGAAATGAAGATGGCAGGCAACACAACGAAATCAACCTCTCACTGGTACACATAAATGCAATTGCAAATTCATGCTTCAATATCTAAAATTTATTCCTTATCTCATATATTGGTTGTAAACACTATAGGACAATTGGATAACAGAGGATCCATCACCAAATATGACATATCACAAACCCACTAAAACACCACCATAATGTCAACCACAACAAAATACAATAAAGAACTCACATTGTGTAAACATGCTTCGCAAAACGAATGCTAACATAATCTGGTTAGAACTGTGACAATCGTCAATCAATCACAATAAAGTGTTGTTGATGAGTTTTTGTCCTAGGCAACGATGCCAAAACTATGACCATCGACGACCGATTTACAATAAACAAGGATTTTAAATGTCATTATTGTAGTATATATTATCACAAATGCAAACTGATGTCACAACAATTTCATTTAATTACAATTTTTACTAGTTTATTCCAGGTCTTTCACTGGAAGGCAATTATTGATATGCATCACTCTCTAAGTCCAAAAATGTTCTTTTATTCCAAAAATGTTAATTTTATTTACAAAATAAATAAATGAATCAAATAATGAAAGAATTGGTTAATTATTTTCAAAAGAATCAACTAATATACATTATAATGCCTGAAACAAATGTACAACAAACAGGCATCAAATAATAATTAATATTACACTATGTTAATTATATACAATTACTATAAGTAATACCTAAATATAGGTACAGAAATGGCTATTAATATCTACTATTCTAAGTTATATTAACATACTAATAATATCTACAATAACATATAATACATATATAGTAACATATATGTGCGTTGCTGTAGCCTTAGTAAACTATATACATAACCTAAGGCAAAAACTACTATCTATACTGACATATAAACTTATCTACAATGACAGATTTATCTGTCACTAAAACCTTAAACAACAAAATTATATATACAACATTAGGTTGAAACAGTACTTTACTATTATACATATACATATTAACTATACCTTCGTATATATATTATTTACATTTAGTTTATTTATTTTATTTATATACATTTACTATTATACATATAATCTACTCATGTGTATACATACAAAACATATATATATATATACACACACATGCACAACACCAGCATTCAGACACCAACACCTAACCATTTCATGACTACTCTACTCTCCTCTCCTTTCTTTCTTTGATAGTCAATTTTAAGGGTCTCCTTCTCTCACAACACACATGCACTGTTCATGAGTCCAAAATATTGATTTTAAGTTGGCGAGCTGGCCACATTTGAGGGATACACAGCACCCTATCAAGGTGGAATCAGACCTCTACTAGCAGTCAACCCTAGTTAACATTAGGTGCATTTTAACCTGATTTCAGCCTCCAAACCATGCCCGTTACAGCCCTACAACAGTGCCTGGTGGTAGATCTCGAATAGGTTGTGTTAATATGGTGAAATTATCGTTGAAGTGAGTATAGTGGTTAACCTAAATCGAGTCTACCCATTTTTCACAATTTTTTTTTTAACTTGGCCTACTTAATTTTATCTTGGTCACTTTTAGGCCGAGGGTCAATCTCAGGGAGGCGAAAATTAAAGAAGAAGTTTCTATGCCTTTCCTAGAACGTATCTCTTCCGTGCGTTTATTATATTTTTATTTTTTTTCTACTTAAGATTTTTTTGTTGATAATATTGTCCTTGAGTCATACACTCAAAATCAAGTTCTTAGCTTTGAGCCAACTTAGGGTTTCCAAAAAAACTGGTCCTGCTATTTGCAAGATCGAGTACCTGCAAGACAAGAATTATCTTTTCTCTTTTACTCTTTTTTTTTATCTTTTTAATAGCAGGAAACACAAGAGAAATAAAAACAAGGTAGGTTGCTTGTAGAGAAAGGAATACTTAGCTTAATATAATAAATACAGTCTCTATATATATAGATATGTATATAATATATTTATAGGGGTGGAGGTGGAAGTGGAAATGGAGTGTAGCACAGTGTCGAGTTGGTCCACGTCTAGTAAGACGCAACCAACAAGGCAAAGTGCCGCGTAGAGTGTAGGATGAATGTGTGGGAGTGTGTGCGGAGGCACTTGCTTTGCACGGGTACCGGGGAATACCAGCAACTAGTGCAAATATTTCCACGATATAATGCGCGGTGGAGTGACTAGTGCAAGGGTGTATGGATACAGGTAGGTGATGTGTATGTAAAGAGATATATATATATATATTCATAAAAATATAGGTATATATGTAGTTGTGTATATATATGTATATGGATATATATATATGTGTATATATATATAGTAATATATGTATATGTATATGTGTAGATATATATGTATATATGTATAAATATATATATATATATGTATATATATATGTATGTATATATACTTATATATAGTTGCATAGGTATGAATATGTGTATATATATATATATATGTATGTATGTATATATGTATATGTATGTATGTGTGTGTGTATATATATATATATATATATATATATATATTTAGGTATATAAGTGAGTGGATATATATATATATATATGTATATATGTATGTATGTGTAGGTGTGTACAAGTGAGTGTGTGAGTGTACGAGTGTGTATGTGTACGAGTGTGTGTGTATGAGTATGGATGTGTTTGCTAGCGGGTGAGTGCGAGAGAGAGGGCAGAGTTAAGTTGTCTGGCGGGAGCGTCTGCCGTCTGATCTCGCAGGAGTGCGGGCATGCAAGGGCTTCATGCGGGCATTGGAGGGAACGCTCGAGCTGTCTCCGTGCGCAGGCGGGTGTGAGAGTGCAGCGCACAGCGCTGCAGGAGGGAGTGGGCGCAGGCACAGACGTAGGCACGGGCGCAGACGAGGGCGACCGGCTGGAGCGGGCTATGGGTGAGGAGAGAGATCGCTGTGCCACCAGCTAAGTGAGAAACAAGCCGATGGCTACAGTGTCGCGCTGAGAGGCGTGAATAGTGGCTACAGTTCCGTGCGGGAGCGGGCAACCGGTAGTGGCTAGTTCTGCGTGCGCGGGCACGCTGGGAAGAGCCTGCGCACACGGGGAGAGCTTGCGGAGGTCTGCTGGCATGCGCGCGGTGGCCTGCGCTGCTTCAGGCGGCCGTTGCTGCTGCTGGAGCTTTCGAGCTTGAAGCTCTGACAATGGCGGCGAGGGCGTTCAGCGGTGATATCAAATGGTGAAACCACCACGTCCACCTGCTCACGAAGGAGCTGGGCGGTGGTGGAACTCACAGTGGTGGTCGTGGGACCACTGTGAGCTTTCTCCTGCCCGCAGTGTGTCTCTTCAGTGAGAAGAGATACTACGTATGGAGAGGGAGAGGGGAGGAGGTTGGCCTGACAATGGAGGAAAGTGTCTGAAGGTGGTGTGTGTTTAGGCTCCCGACGCAAGGGAGAGGACAAGGCTTTTCAAAGAAGAAGGAGCCTGCCACAGCCATGCTGCTGGTGTTGCATGTCCAGCCATACTGCTGGTGGAGGAGTGGCACGAAGAGGTGCATGCCCCATGCCATGCAACCGTGTGGGGAAGAATTCAAAGTCAAAATCAAAAATGAAGATGGTGAAACTGTAATTCAACCCTTGATGAAGAGGTTAATTAGATGGCCAATTATTCGCATTCTCCTCCCCTCTCAATAAATGCATGCATGTGTTAATTTACAAATGCAACTATAGTTACATAAGATACAATGGTAGTGCGAGGAAATAACACAAGATGGCATAATTACTGGTGTATTTTTTCTGTGCAATCATACCCCCATGCCTATCTTTTGCTAGTCCCTAGCAAAACATTTTGTATTGTATTTAGAAATGATCTTAAGCTGAAGATTTTCTTTTGAGGCGACATGGGTGTGTTTATTTATTGGATATTGTGAGAACCAATTGCAGAGAAGACTACCAGTACTTTAAGTCTTATATGACATAGACCATCTCTTGACTAACCTGGACTCTTGATATTTAAACCTTAAGTATGATTTCCAGGACTCAGAAGGTTTTTGCCATACTCGAGAGCTCAAGAGATTATGGTTTATGCATAGTGAAGGATCAAGACTGGCCAGATGAACATTAAGACTCAAGCCCAGGGTTTCATGAATCTTTAAGTGCAGGTTGGTCCCAGTTTCAGCTCATGTCTTCGGATTGACCCTTAAAAAGATGACGGAAAACTCAACTCCCATTTTATTACATTTGTGGCTCAAAGAATATATGGTAAAAACAAGGTATTTGTAACTTGCCCTGAAAAACTTTTTAGGGAGAAGAATTTACAGACATTTACGAGATATACTGACTTATTTGCACTTTTTTTTTTTTGAAACAAGTGTCAGTATATCTCTTACAACTTTATTTGGAGGAGCACACTTTTTTGGTGGGAGAGTTCCTTTTTGGTGGAAAGAGTTTCTCCTAGACACAAGACTAAAGCCTGGGATAAAAAGTCTACCTGCACGCACAGGTAAGGACTCCACCTTCCCTAATGAACACTAGGGTTGGATCTTATGTTCACCTGGTCTTTCTTGATATGTGTAGTGTGAACCAAGATTACTTAGGCTCTCGTGTAGAAGCAAACCAACGAATCCTATACTGATATCTTAGGTACAAGAATACGTCCTTAGTTAGGAGAGATTCCGATCTATCTTGTCAATGCTCAAGTGAATTAAGTCGAGCCTGAGTGAATCAAGCTTCTGTGGCCTGGAAAGTCTTTTAAAATAGTGGTTGATATCCATAAACACATATTGTATTTTTTTGTTTTAGCCTTCAGATCATTACTAAACACTTCTTTTTTTTTTGCGATGTACATATTTATAGATGAATGGAAGCTGCATAATACCATATAATACCCAGATCTTATAGATGCCAATCCACCCCCCCATGCCAAACAATGCTATGTCCTCATATGCATGGAGGGTAGAGGAAGGTGTGAAGATCGGGAGACGAGAGCTAACGTGCAAGGTATATAGCAGGGTGGTAGGGTGGGTGGATGGTGGGTGGTGAAGTGAAATGACATGGAAGTGTGTACGTGGAGGAGTGTTGCTGGGGTGCCTCCTAACGAGCGCTGAATTTAACATCCCTAGCTGGACTCAGAGTGAGGCACGAAATTAGTTACCCTCCAGCAAGGTAACAGTTTCACCAACGGGGGCAGGTTCATAAGTAAGATAGGATTTTAAACACTGCCCATTGACCGTAAATTTATGCCCAGATTTGGGATCTTCAATTTCAACCGCCCCGTTGGGAAATGGCCTCGAGACCAGGAAGGGACCAGTCCATTTGGATTTCAATTTCCTTGGAAAGAATTTGAGTCGAGCATTGTAAAGCCAAACTTGTTGAGATGGCTCAAATTCTTTCCGCCAAATTTGACTGTCATGAAAAGCCTTAGTGCGTTGCTTGAAAGTTAAGGCAGAATCATAGGCTTCACGACAGAGCTCTTCCAGCTCTTGGAGTTGGAGTTTCCTTTCTCGACCACACAGGTCTGGGTCGAGGTTATATTGGCGAACCACCCAATAAGCGCGATGCTCCAGCTCCACAGGCAAATGACAAGGCTTCCCGTAAATGATTCTATAAGGAGACATACCTAGGGGAGCCTGGAAGGCGGTCCGATACGCCCAAAGTGCGTCAATCAGCTTGTCAGACCAATCCTTAAGGTCAGGTCGAACCATTTTCTAGAGATTTTGCTTGATTTGCCGGTTCGACACCTCAACCTGGCCGTTCGTCTGAGGATGATACGGAGATGCGATACGATGGTGGACTCCATATTTCCTCAGAAGTGCCCGAAAAGAGGCATGGGTAAAATGACTTCCTCCATCCGAGATAATGGCTCGAGGGATCCCAAAGCGTGCAAAAATGTGGTCTTTAACAAATCGAGTGGATATGACATGGTCGGCATGGAGCGTGGGAATAGCCTCGATCCATTTCGAAACATAATCAACAACAACGAGGATGTATTCGAAGCCGTTAGAAGGAGGAAAGGGACCCATGAAATCGATTCCCCAAATGTCAAAGATTTCAGCAGCTAGGATGGGTTACAAGGGCATCATGTCACGACATGACATTGACCCTAACAACTGGCACCTAGTGCAATGTTTGGCATAATTGTGTGCATCCTGGTGAAGGGAGGGCCAAAAGAAACTGCACTACAACACCTTGGCTGCAGTTTTCCTCCCAGAAAAATGGCCTCCGCAGGCCTAATTGTGGCAAAAGGATAGCACACTGGGGAATTTGCTGTCAGGAATACAACGATGGATGATCTGATCAGCACCTATTCGAAAAAGTAGTGGATTATCCCAGAAATAATACTTTGCTTCTGCAATGAGATGCTCGCACTGGTTTTTAGGCCAACCACATGAAAGGAAACCAGAAGCAAGGTAATTGGCAATGTCATCATACCAAGGTCCACTTGACACATTAATTGCCAATAGGTGCTCATCGGGAAAAACCTCATTGATCGGCAGGGTAAGTCCAATGTGGTTAGGGTCCAGTCTTGAGAGATGATCAGCGACAACATTCTGGGCTCTGGCCTTATCGCGAATCTCAATGTCAAATTCTTGGAGCAGAAGGATCCAACGAATCAGTCTAGGCTTGGCATCCTTCTTGTGCATGAGATGGCGAATGGCCATGTGGTCAGTGAATATAATAACATGCGAGCCCAGAATGTAAGAGCGGAATTTCTCCAGCCCAAAGACAACCGCCAGTAGTTCTTTTTCAGTGGTTGTATAATTACGCTAGGCCTCGTCCAACGTCTTACTGGCGTAGTACACCATGAAAGGGTGTCTATCGCGTCTTTGTCCCTGGATGGCTCGGACTGCAAGGTCGGAAGCGTCACACATGAGTTCAAAGTCGAGGGACCAATCAGGTGGCTAGAGAACAGGGGCCTTGGTGATAGCATCACGCAGCTGCGTGAATGCTCATATGTAGTCGGGGCCCATATCAAAGGGTACGTCGGTCGATAGGATATAAGTTAAAGGTCTAGAAATCTTGGAGAAGTCTTTGATGAATCTCCTATAGAAACTGACGTGTCCCAAGAAGGAGCGGATTTGTTTGATAGAGCCAGGCACAGGTAAATCAGAAATTACATCAAACTTAGCTTTGTCAACCTCGATACCCCTATCGGAGATGATATACCCGAGAACAATTCCCTCGTGTACCATAAAATGACTTTTTTCCCAGGAAAGCATGAGGTTCACATCAATACATCTCCGAAGGATATGGGTCAGGTTGGCAAGACAGTCATCAAAAGAGGGTCCAAAGACCGAAAAGTCATCCATGAAAACCTCAAGAAAGTCACTCAACATGTCATGGATATCGCCAACATACATCTCTGGAAAGTTGCTAGCGCATTACAAAGTTCTAATGGCATCCTTCTAAATGCAAAGGTGCCGAAGGGGCAGGTAAAGGTGGTTTTCTCTTGGTCCCTGGGGTCAATTTCCACCTGGTTATATCCAGAGAATCCATCCAGGAAACAGAAAAATTTATTTCCCGCTAACCGTTCCAGGATTTGGTCAATAAAAGGTAGTGGAAAGTGATCTTTCTTAGTTGCAGCATTAAGTTTCCTATAATTTACACACACTCTCCAAGATGTAGGAGTGCGTGTAGGGATGGATTCACCCCTGCCATTGACACGGATGGTGAGTCCCGCCTTTTTGGTCATGACATGAATCGAGCTCACCCAGGGGCTATCGCTGATCGGGTAGATTATACCCGCATCCAGCCACCTAATAATTTCCTTTTTAACGACCTCCCGCATATTAGGGTTGAGACGTCGCTGCATCTCGCGGGAAGGTCGAGCCTCCTCCTCCGTATATATACGGTGAGTGCAGTAGGAGGGGCTAATGCCAGTTAAGTCTGATTGGGACCATCCAATGGCTACCTTGTGTTCCATAAGGACCTTTGTTAGTTTACACTCTTGCTCCCTGGTCAATTTTGAACTAATGATTACGGGGAGCATTTCATTTGGTCCCAAGAAAACATACTTAAGCGTATCAAGCAACTCTTTCAGCTCGGGAGTGGATAGTGAAAGATCTAGCATTTCTTGGGACGAGAGTGTCCCAAGCGGATCAGAAGGAAACAAGGCAGGAGGAAGAAGTTGGCCCTCAGTTTGGCCAAGAAGAGGGGCATCTTGGATAGATGGATCCAAAAAGGAATAGCCCAGTGAGTAGTATGTGGGCTCAAGGTCCCAATGTGGAGTTGCAATTCCACCTGATTTGGCAGGAAAGAAAGGGCTATCCGGTTTTCAAGAGTGTGGATCGGCAGTGAGTAGCCCGAATATGACTTAGACTACGAGGTATGGGAAGTGGATAAAACCTCATCAGAAGTCTGGTCAGGAGAAGGTACGGGAAAAGGGAGGGATGGGGGAACGTCACAATATGTGTCGATCAGGCAATCGTCTATGTTTAAAGGCAATCCACAGCAGTCAGAATAGGTCCCTATTAGTCCGATACACGCGCTGACGGCCATGTCCTTGTCAGACGTGTCATCCTCGATGCAATCGCAATCAAAGTTCTTGGCTGCCTTGAAGATGTTAAGCTTGAGCTTCTCAGATCCAATGGCAATCTCAATATAGCCCGACTTGCAGTCGATATGGGCGCGGGATGTGGCCAAGAAAGGTCGACCAAGGATGATCGGACAATCAGAAAGTGAGCTAGGAACTTCCATATCCAAAACAAGAAAGTCAATAGGAAAACAGAGACTGTTGACCCTAACCACCACGTCTTCCACCACACCCATTGGTATTTTGACAGAACGATCTGCCAACTATAACGTGACAAGGGTGGGTTTCAGACTTCCTAAGGCAAATTTCTCGAGCATGATGGTTGGTATAAGATTGATGGAAGATCCTAGATCAAGCAGAGCACGGTTAAAATTACAGCCTTGGATGCTACAAGAAATAAGTGGTATGCCCGGATCTTTCTGCTTCGGTGGTAGATTTGACAGTATAGCACAACTGGCATGAGGCGAGAGAACCACTGGATTCTTTGTTTTCTTTGACTGTCGCCTGGGTGTAGTGTAGTCTCTGAAAAATCGGGCGACAGTAGGTTTGTGGTCGATAGCCTCTAACAGAGGTACCTTGATTTCAACATCCCTGAATAAATTACGCAGGTTATCAAAGGCCTGCGTATCCTTTTTCTTGCCTTTTGGCTCCCTCAGTAGAGCCTCAAGGAATGGGACCGATTCTGGCACTAGTTTGGGTGTATCGTCCTCTCGCGAATGCGGTGTGCATCCTGAATGAGAGGGCGATGAAAAAGATGGGCCAGGATCAAGTCGAGTCGGATCGACGGTTTGCTTACCGCTCCGTGTAGTAATCGCATTGGACGTCGCGGGTCCAATGGGATCATAAGGCTGAGGAGGGTTCACAATAGGGACATAAGGGTCAGGTGCTGCTGCGGGATTAGCCTGGAATCCCATAGGAATGCTCGGTGCTTGCAAAATCTGATGAACCTGCCCCTGAGAAGGTCGAACCTGTGGTTGAGGACCACGGGGTACGAAATTTCGCGGGTTGGGGACAGGTTGGGCTGGAAGAGTGCCCTGAGATCGAGTCGCTATACGTAGTTGACTGATCTCAGCATTCTGCTGTGCCAATTGGTGCTGAAGAGAGGTCATGTTCTCTTCATGGCGCTTAGACATTTCCGTCATCATTCGCATCAGTTTATCAAGAGGACTCGATGCATGTTCTATTTGCGATATGCAAGGACCCGATGGCGGATTCACCCCAGGAATAGACTGGGCCCTTGGGATGATGGGTGAGGACGGTCATATTGGCCCACCCGCGAGGTTTTGGCATCGCGGGTTGCTGGACCATGTGAAGTTCGGATGATTTCACCACCCTGGGTTATAAGTGGCAGAGAACGGGTTGTTCCCCAGGGCGCAAGAGTCTTCTAAGCCAGAAGACGAGTCCGCATGTATGTATGCATCCAAGCACACGGAAGCTTGGTCCTCCGTGTCAAAACACTGACTTGCAAAAGCCAGATCCACATGACTTACTGAATCGCTCGGTGCGATGCTCGGTAAGGAAGATCTTACGAGGTTTTTGGGGATAAGCCTAGTGTTGGAAGGATTAGGGTTGTGACGGAGCGATGAGGTAGAGGTGTTTGCCATAGAACAGGCGGGATTGGCCAGAAGCTCGTCCAGCTTCTTGTGCACGACGGAGACTTCATCCAATTTTTGTGCGATAAGGCTAAGATCAGTGGATGAAGGGGAGGGTCCCGTGTCAACTTCGTGAACATTAAGGGGCAGGTTGGTACGATTAAAGGCGACAATGGAGGCATTGTTCATTGAATTTTCGCTCATGTCTTTAAATAATTTGAATGCTCCATTCTCATCTTTATTCATGAAATTCCCTCTGCAGGAAGTATCTGCAATCTGCTTCAAAGTGTCATTTAGCCCATAATAGAAAATCTGGGCTATATGCCACTTAGGCAGACCATGGTACGGACACTTCCGGAGGAGGTCATTATACCTCTCCCAAGCCTCATGAAACTGTTCGCTGTTTTGTTGCGTAAAGGAAGTTATAGCACGGCGAAGCACATTGGTTCGCCCGATTGGGAAGAATTTCTTGAGAAATGCTGTTTGCATCTCTTCCCAAGAATGGATGGTTCTCCCAAGGGTGCGTAACCATTGCAACGCTTTATCCCGCAACGAAAATGGGAACATTTTCATGAGGACAATTGATAACCTGATGTTTCTTGGTTTAACCGTTTCAGCTAATCAAGTTAAGTCTTCCAAATGGAGAAAAGGATCTTCACTTGCAAGACCATGGAAGTGAAAGTTAATCAGGCCAATTATATTGGGTTTCAATTCAAAATCATCCCCGCCCATGGGGACCCGAATTTGTCCTATAGTCTCTGTAGCAGTGGGATTTTGATAAGAGCTAAGAGACCTAGGCTCCTCCCGTTCGGGAGGGTTCTGCATTTCCTCCAAGGTTTCCCTGATGGCTTCAATCAATTCATTATACATTTCCATTTAGGCTTGGAGGCTCGTTATGGGGTCCATGGCTCCACTACCTCGTGGGATTTAAGGGGGGCGGTTTCCTCCCTCAGGATTTGGGGGTGGGCGTACAGCCATGGTTGTGGAGGATGACGATTCGGTTTCTTTTCTTCTAGAATTATCAGACAATTCAAACAATTCAGGGTTTTGTGACCTCCTCCCAAACATGCACTATTGCAGGAAGAATTGGGGAGATAAGAAGGGAAAAGGGGATGAGAGAAATGACGCCGTAAAGGTACACTTGATGACAAATCAAGGCAATCAAAGTCCTAACCTCTACAATGTGCCCTTAGACCTAAAGATCTAAGTTACCTACTATCACAACCAACGGAACCAAATGCGAGCACCGCGAAACCACCGGACCAGATTGAAAGGCCGTTTGCCCCAGTCTTAGACACCCGATAGCACGCGGGAACCTGCACCGGCATGTAGGCGCTACACGCAGGTAGTTAGACCTCCAATCCCTAATAAGGGTCAAGTTGCTACCAATTTTAATTAGAGGCTTAGGATCAAGTACTTTAGGAATGTGAAGGGCATTGTATACGGGTAATGCCTAAGTGCGTTGATTTTAGAAAGTGTGTAAACCAAGCATGCAACGGGGAAATCTCCCTGAATTGAAGTTTTAGTTGGTGAATGATTTTTAGAATTTCAGCCTTAAGTAGTATGGATTTTAAGATTTCACTGAGTTACTAATTCAACCAATCTCCGGGTTTTGAGAAAATACAAGTTCTTCTATGCCCAACAAACCCTTCTTCAATGTGAGTTGGTTAATGCATGCTAAAAATGCAATGGGCTTCCCTAGGTTTCTATGTGTGGATGCACGAGTCAATTTTAGGTTAGTGTGAAAGGGAGCCAAAGCACTTCAATTCAAGTACTCCCAATCACCAAAATGATGTTCCACACACAAGGCTTAACCACAAGATAATGTAAAGAGAATTAAAATTTTGGGGTTGAAATATTCGGGATCAAATCTTAGGCAGGTGATAGGTTATGGTGGGGTTGGAATCAACTCAATTCCAAATCTTCCCACCAAAAAATGTGATCCCGAATTGTGGATAAATGAGGCAAGGAGGGATGGCAATCAATCTATTTAATCTTGCCTCAAAGAATACTTCACACGACGAAAGATTCAAGAATCAAGATTCTTGGATCTTCGCTATGCGAAGTTTGGCGGGAAATCCCGGGGTGGTGGGGGTGATAGCAGACAATCAAGCAAGTGATTTTTAATCCACTTGCCCCAAGAAATCCCAAGAAGTGTTTTTAGGTTTTTTTTTTTATATCTAGGTGACAAGTTAACCTAAGTTGCTAATAGAGGGAGAGACCTACCTTTTCAGCAACATGGGCGAAGCTCCAGTGCAACGCCAGTGACTTCACACTCTCGTTCCCACCTTGGATCTACCCACGTCTTCGACTTCCTCTGCTTGCCTCCTTCTTGCAACTGGTTTACCTGCATACCAGCAAACAAAAACACCAGTGAAGAGAAGGGTGTGAGAAGAGAAAATCAAAGGAATGGAGTAGAAACTTACCTCAATGTGCACCTCCCGACAACGGCACCAGAAAAAGTGTGGTAGATCTCGAATAGGTTGTGTTAATTTGGTGAAATTATCATTGAAGTGAGTATAGTGGTTAACCTAAATCGAGTCTAACCATTTTTCACAAAACTTTTTTTAACCTAGCCTACTTAATTTTATCTTGGTCACTTTTAGGCCCAGGGTCGATCTCAGGGAAGTAGGAATTAAAGGTGAAGAAGTTTCTATGCCTTTCCAAGAACGTATCTCTTCCGTGCATTTATTATGTTTTTATTTTTTTTCAATTTAAGATTTTTTTGTTGATAATATTGTCCTTGAGGCACACCCTCAAAATCAAGTTCTTGGCTTTGAGCCAAATTGTTCTTGGCTTTGAGCCAACTTAGGGTTTCCAAAAAAACTGGTCCTGCTATTTGCAAGACTGAGTACCTACAAGACAAGGATTATCTTTTCTCTTTTACTCTTTTTTTTTATCTTTTTAATAGCAGGAAACAAAAGAGAAATAAAAATAAAGTAAGTTGCTTGTAGAGAAAGGAATACTTAGCTTAATATAATAAATACAGTCTCTATATATATAGATATGTATATAATATATATATAGGGGTGGAGGTGAAAGTGGAAATGAAGTGTAGCACAGTGTCGAGTTGGTCCACGTCTAGTAAGACGCAACCAACAAAACGAAGTGCCGCGTAGAGTGTAGGATGAATGTGTGGGAGTGTGTGTGGAGGCTCTTGCTTTGCACGGGTACCGGGGAATATCAGCAATTAGTGCAGATATTCCCATGATATAATGCGCGGTGGAGTGACTAGTGCAAGGGTGTATGGATATAGGTAGGTGATGTGTATGTAAAGATATACATATATATGTATATATATAGATAGGGTTATAACTATATAGGTATATATGTAGTTGTGTATATATATATATGGATATATATATACGTGTATATATATATATATATATATTTATTTATGAATATATATATATATAGTAATATATGTATATGTATATGTGTATATATATATGTGTATATATATATATATGTATATATGTATGTGTATATGTATATATGTATAAATATATATATATATATATGTATATATATATGTATGTATATATACTTATATATAGTTGTACAGGTATGAATATGTATATATGTGTATATATATATATATATATATATATATGTATATGTATGTATGTATGTATATATATATATGTATATTTAGGTATATAAGTGAATATATATATATAGTAATATATGTATATGTGTATGTGTATACATATATGTATATATGTATGTATATATGTATAAATATATATATATGTATATATATATATGTATGTATATATACTTATATATAGTTGTATAGGTATGAATATGTATATATGTATATATATATATATGTATATATGTATATATGTATGTATGTGTAGGTGTGTACAAGTGAGTGTGTGAGTGTACGAGTGTGTATGTGTATGAGTGTGTGTGTGTATGAGTATGGATGTGTTCGCTGGCGGGTGAGTGCGAGAGAGAGGGCAGAGTTAAGTCATCTGGCGGGAGCGTCCGCCGTCTCATCTCGCAAGAGCGCAGGCGTGCAAGGGCTTCACGCGGGCGCTGGAGGGAAGGTGTGCGCTGTCTTCGTGCATAGGCGGGTGTGGGAGTGCAGCGCAGCGCACTGCGTAGCGCAGCGCACAGCGCTGCGGGCGGGAGCGGGCACAGACGCAGGCGTGGGCGACCGGCTGGAGCGAGTTGCGGGCGAGGAGAGAGAGCGGTGTGCCACCGGCTAAGTGAGAAACAAGCCGGTGGCTACAGTGTCACGTTGAGAGGCATGAACAGTGGCTACAGTGCCGCACGGGAGCAGGCGACCAGTAGTGGCCGGTTCTGCATGCGCGCGTGAGCTGGGAAGCGCCTGCCCGCGCGGGGAGAGCTCGCGGAGGTCTGCTAGCGTGCACGCGGTGGCCTGCGCTGCTTCAGGCAGCTGTTGCTGCTGCAGGAGCTTCTGAGCTTGAAGCTCTGACAATGGTGGAGAGGGCGTTCAGCGGTGAAATCAAATGGTGAAACCGCCATGCCCACCTGCTCACAAAGGAGCTGGGCGGTGGTGGAACTCACAGTGGTGGTCGTGGGACCACTGTGTGCTTTCTCCTGCCCGCAGTGTGTCTCTTCAATGAGAAGAGATACTGCGTATGGAGAGGGAGAGGGGAAGAGGTTGGCCTGACAATGGAGGAAAGTGTCTGAAGGTGGTGTGTGTTCAGGCTCCCGACACAAAGGAGAGGACAAGGCTTTTTAAAGAAGGAGCCTGCCACAGCCATGCTGCTGGTGTTGCATGTCCAGTCATGCTGCTAGTGGAGGAGTGGCGCGAAGAGGTGCATGCCCCATGCCCTGCAGCCACGCGAGGGAGAAGAATTCAAAGTCAAAATAAAAAATGAAGATGGTGAAATTGTAATGCAACCCTTGATGAAGATGTTAATTAGATGGCCAATTATTCGCATTCTTCTCCCCTCTCAATAAATGCATGCATGTGTTAATTTACAAATGCAACTATAGTTACATAAGATACAATGGTAGTGCGAGAAAATAACACAAGATGGCATAATTACTGGTGTATTTTTGCTGTGCAATCACCTGGTGTTACGAACGCGTGCCCCGGACGTATTTTAAGACATCTGGGAGGTGGCCCAGACGTCTGACCAGACGTCTGGGATCACATCCAGACGTCTTGCCAGACGTCTGGGATGGTTTACAGACGTCTGAAAAACCGTTATTGTCCACACCCGCGAGTCGTCTGCGCTCCTGCGCGCGCAGACCGCATATTCGTTATTCCCTCTTTTTCTTCTGCGGCTGCAGATGCCTGCCGCACCTTCTCTCTCCTCTCCGCGCTGCCTTAAAAGGGCCACGCCTCCCCTCCCATCTCCACCGTCTCCTTCTTCTTCTCCTTCCTGTGCACGAGAGCGAGCGAGCGCGAGGGCTGCAGCGGCGGCCGCAGTGAGCGCGAAGGAGGCGCGGCGTGCGAGGGCGAAGCTCTGCCGTGAGGGCGAGCTCGCCGGAGCGGCTTGGCCGGTCGGCGAAGGGCGCAGGGGGCACGGAACGACGCGGAGAGGGACCTGCTGCAGTCTGAGCAGCAGGAGCGCGAGGTGCGACGCGGGCGGCGTCGCGAGCAGAGTCCGGGTCGCGCCCTGATTCTGGAAAAATTTCCAGAATCAGACGTCTGGGTTGATAGGCAGACGGCGAGGACGACGTCTGGTATCTCATACAGACGTCTGAAAGGTGAGTATTCCGTTTTCTTCTTCCTTCCTGTCGACTGACCGTACTGAGGGAGGGAGTTGGCTGTGCGCAGGCTCGTTGATTCGCCATCCTTTGCGAATCAAACGTCTGGAAGTTGTACTAGACGGCTTGAGTGACCTCCAGACGTCCGGGGTGACCATCGGACGTCTGGGAGATAGGCCAGACGTTCCCGCAGACTTCTGGACGTCTGGGAAACCACGCTGAACAGGTAATTCTCTGATCTACTTTTTAAGACGTCTGGAATAAGTTCCAGACGTTTGATTTTGCACAGTATCGTCTTTTTCGACCCATTTAGGGCCCGTTCGGGCTCTGTTTTCCGTGATTCGAGTTGCGTTCTTTTCAGTATTAATTCCTCTACCCGTCTACAGTAGCTATACACTGTTTTGAGACACTCCCTGTGTTTGATCCTTGTGATAGGACCTCGTTCAGTTGCAGTCTTGGGAGTCGCGGAGGCACGCGGGATTCCCGATCACGCCCCCATTACTCCCGTTGTACCTGGTAGAGTGGCTTAAGTTTATTATTAAAATCTGTTAAAGTATGGAACCATAACTAGAATCTAGAACATTGCATGAATCCTAGGAATGAGAAATGTATGGAATGATAGCTCCTAGGTGATGCATGAATCCTAGGGCTGGAAACTAGTTGTATGCTAGATCCTAGGATGTGGCATGAACCCTAGGATGGAAAAACTAGTGGGATGTATAATACTGCAGTCTTGGAAAAAATGGAAAGGAATATAAAGCTGCCTGTAAATTGAATTAACAGCTACCTGTTATGAATAAAGAAACATGATTGAGATCATGGATTGTGAGAACGTGAAACTGGAAAGTGAAACATATGATGTTCTGAGATAAAGAGCTGGAACCCTACGGGGAATTAGGAGTGGAACTCCTGGAAAGAAAAAGGAATGGAACTGAGATGTAGTTTGTACTGTCTCTTGGGTACGCAGTACCAAGGGAAGTACCTGTACCTGTTTAGTGCAGAGTGGGGCCAGCCACCCCAGGGACCCGGGGGTTAGGATTGGCCGCTCTGTACCGACTTGTTGGCCCTCGTGTACATAGTACCGAGGAGAGCTACTAGTGTTAGGAGAGTACTAGCTACCCCACGGGCCCCGGGGTTCTGCTAGCCTCCTTCACCGACTTGTTAGGCCCACTAGGGCAAACCAGGGTAGTCAGGCAAGGGTGCGCGGACTGTGGAGGGGCAAGGCCCCGGTTTGGTTACTGTGGAGGGGTTGGACCCCTGTTACTGAGAGGGCTCTGCCCTGGTTCCGTGCTGTGCTTTGGGCGCACCCGTTAACGGAAACGACTGACCGCGTGCCAGTGAGGGCTAGCTACCTGTGCGTTTATCGCGCGTGCCGTAGTCACCGTTACGTCTGTCAGTGACCTTGGGGTGGTTGACTGAGGGTAGGATCACCACGGGGGACTCTCCCGGCCAGGAGAGCACCACGTGCTACTTCTACTTTTGGAAAAGACTGCAATCAAGATCGTTCCCACGAGGACATTCGAGATCAAGTAAAGGATCTGAGAAATAAATGAAATAGTGAGAAAATTGAAAGATGTGAATAAAGGAAGTAATAGAACATAACAGCTACTGTACACTCTACTGGTGCCTTTAGTTAGTTTGCCACTCTACTCAGCGTTTTGCTGACGTGTTACACTCGTTACCTTTTTCAGGACCAGGTGTTGAGCAGCCAGGGTCGGCGGCTGCAGAGGACGCTGGGCCGAGTAGGGTCCAGTAGAGTTACCACAGTCTTTTGTACCTCTTTTGTTTCTGTTCTAGTGAGTAGTTTTTGTTTCCGCTGTACCTTCTTTACCTGCAGTTCTTGTTATATGATAAATGTTGTTCTACTGTTGTGGTGGTACCTACTGTAGTAGTTTCTTTCCTTACTGCTGTACTTTCTTACTGTTAGTTATATTCATGCTGAATGTGGTTTATTTTACTGTCTTTTGGTTACTTCCTCGTTGGACGACTAGGTCTTGGGATTAGTCGAGTCGGTCCGGTTCTCATGTCTCGTAGGGACTTTGGAACCGGGTCGTTACACCTGGCCCCCAGCCCACCACTGTTCACAAATTCATCTGCTTATGCTCAATATCAGAGGAGAGGGGTATGGTAAGAAGTATGGGTGCCCTGCGCCAAGACAACTGCCGAAGATTTGGCAGGAAATCAATTTATACCGCATTGAGTGGTCTGTGTCACACAATGTGGCACTAATGTTGTGTTGCTTTAAGCGCTGGACAGCGTTGCGCTTTCATTCTGGAATTGAGACTTTGGGCCTCGATTTGAGTGCCCTAAAGACATCTAATTTTAAAATAAATTACATGGTTATAAAGCCCTTATATAAGGCTATATATAATTGTATAATTAATTTAGAACTATAAATTAGTTAATTATATATAAAAATTAGTTAAAGTTAGTGAATTATACATATTAATTTACAACTTAAATCCTTAATTAATGTACAAATTGATAAGTTAATCATTCAATTGACTTTATAAATAGTTAATTAACTTATTAAGGTATTTATTATGCATTTTTAATTTATTTTAGAACATTTGATTTAATTTATGTACATTTATATATACGTTTTTAAGAGGTATATACATAATTAAGTTATAAATACTATAATACAATATAAATATGTTACAAATAAGATGAAATAATTAAATTATTAATATACAAGTCTATAATCTGAATTACTTCAGTAATAATTTAAATGACTAAATTATTTTATATTAAGTCAATAAATTACTTAATTAACCTAATAACTTAATTATCTACTGTAAATATATAATTAAATTAAATTACAAGTGTTATACAATATATATTATTTACTTAAATACGTATATATAGTATTAGACATAATTATGTACATATAGATAGGTTTATATAATTACTTAAGTTATTATACATTTAAGTTAATATAGATTAATAGATAGTTATATAATAAAGTTATATATGCAATAAATCATTTTAAATACTTAATTTAATATATAGAATACATCTATAAGTTATTTATAGATATTTTGTACATATTGTATAATATATACATATAGCTTAAGTTTAAATTATTATACACAAGTATATACATAGTATATAGTGTTTTTTTGAGGTTTTTCTGGTTTTTATGGTTTTTGTTTGTATAAGAGAGGGAGGGGATGAGAGAGAAAGGATAAGAGAGAGAAAGTTCTTTTTGGTGTTTTTTTTCTTAAGTTCTTTATTAAATTTTTAAGTAAACTAAAACGTCGGTTGGTATGTTCTACCAAGCTGGGGTTCAGAATACTTTGAAATTTGGTAAGCACTTAGAAAAATACCTAATTTATTTTTTTATGATATTTATTTATTTACAAACCAACTCCATTTTAGGACTTTAAAGAGTTTTAGAAAGTGAACCTAAGGCGCTAAAAAAAGTTCTATGGGTTGGAAATGCAGCTCATTCACTTAGAAATGTCTGACACAACATATGAAAGGTATTCAAACATTTGAACTTGATTTTCAATTTAATTTCATTAAAACTTCCCAATTGAACAGTTAAAGCATTTAGAATGCTGACAATGGAATTCAAATCTAATTTACATGCACTTTTCGTCAAATTTAAATTTAATACAATTAAATGAATGCTTATACAATAAGTTCTAACAATAAACATCATGTTAGCTTCTTTAAATCTCTAATTCCAACCAATGCCCACATGAATCAACATGTTCCAAACCCTGATGCTGCTGTGAAAATAGCAATAACTGAATGAACTGTTACTAGTAAAAATCAACAGCTGTTTGCTGCTCCTTTGCTGCCTTAAATGATTAGATTTCTTAACCTCTTGATGCAACCATTGCTACAATTTCAGCAGCAACTCAACCATAAGATCAATAGCTGGAAACTACTGCAGCAACTCTGATCTGATCAAATAGATTTGATCTAAGCTCAAATGCAGTAGGTCAGTTGCCATAAACTCTCAACCAAGTTGTTGCAATGTAAATCCAAATCCAAATCAAATCCAAATCCACATTAGAGCTATAAAATAAAAGGGAAAATCTGACCGAAGCTTTCTGTCATGCTATAGACAACATGAAGGAAAGGTTTCAAATCAAACTTTGAAATCCACTGAAAACCATGCTCCAATTTTCCAATGCTTGAAATCAGGGTTAATCCCATAAAATGTTGCTGTTGTTGTAGCTCTTTTATGTAGTAATGTGGGAGATTTTAACATTAAAATCGCATATTCAAGCAATCATTTAAAAACATGATCAATCTGAAAATTCATTCAAACTCAATTTCAAGAGTTGAAATCCTCATCAAATACCCCATCAATCTCATAAAACCGGTATGAAAACTCTTCTCATGCTTGAAAACCAAAAGGAATTCAAATCATTCTCCCCAAAAAATCCTTGAAATCCTAATATGCTCCTCATTTTACATTATAGACAATGTAAGATGGGGATGCAAATCAGGATTTCAATAGTAATAAATCCACATCAGAAGTATCTCAAATCTTCTCTAATAGATTTGGGATTCATTCATTGTCGTTGGAAGCTCAAAAAATAAGGAAAACTGATTTATTCTCTCTCTCTCTCTCTTATGCCATAGACAACATGAAGAGAGAGAGTTTAAATCACTCAATGAAATCCAATAAAATTAAATCTCAAATCCTCAGATCATTCAAACTAAGAGTACTTCATTCAAGACCTTGTTAGGATCATTATGGTTAAGTGGATTGAATGGAGTGATCCTCATATGAGGTTTGGGGTCCAAATTAGATCTGAATGCTCAAGAGCATCATATTTGATTTGGTGCCTTGATGAGTGGGTGGTTGGTGAGAAACATGCAAGGAAATCAGTGAGTATGGTTAGTGTGATGTAGAGGGAGATCAGGGAGTCGAAGTGAAAGTGGAAATTCACCTCTTTGATTTGAATTGATCAGAGAGGGCGAAAGTGATCTAAACTAATCTAACTCTAATCCAAACCAATACATCACTGAATTTGGTGTCTAATCTACACTAACTAATCTAGAAAGTAGTAAACACTATCTAGAAAGCAGTAATCCTAACTATGAAAGCAATAAATCTATCTACTTAGAAGAATGAGGTCCCTGGTGATGAGAACCTCATCATGAACCCTGATGAGAACCTCATCATGAGCCATAACTAGCTCATTTTGACCCAATACAAAGGATAAAAGCTCCTACATATCTCAAGGAAAAGCTTAACTCAGAGAATTCTGAGTTTGAGAAGAAAACCAGTCATAAGGGGTAAAAGTGCAAATTTTACCAGTATAAACTGCATGCAGGGTAATTCAGGGACCAAACATAGGTCAAAACAGCTTAATAAGAATAAAAGTGGGATGAGATGATCTAGCAAGGGCTACAACACTTCCAAGGAACCAAATGATAATCTGTAACCCTAAAACAACCCACTTCAATTCACAAGGTTCGAGGCAAAGTAAAAATAGAATAAACCCTCTAAAATTCATAGAAAAATAATCTCTAGGGTTTAGAACCTTCAATTTGGCCTTTAGAACCCATTTTGACCTACATTGAGAACCATGCCCAATTAATAACTTAATTTGGGTTTTTGCGCAAATTGACCGGTCAAACAAGGTTTAATATGAAAATAAAATTCACCATCAGATTCCTTAGGTCCTAATTAGTCATGTATAAAAACTTGAGCCTAAGAAGAAACCTCCTTGACCGACTTCACACTTTGGTCCTCATATATTTACTCTTTGGCCCTCAACTTTTGAACCCTCGCATTTTGGCCCCTAACTCTCCTTCGTTCTTTGCAATCAGGTCCCTCCTGCAAAACCCTGCCAGCACCATGCTCCGGCGACCTTGCGCGGAGCATGGCGCCGCGCAGGGTGAGGTGAGGGACCTGGCAAGTAAACCGGGGGTGCCCTGCGTCGTCAGCCGTCGCAGGAGCACCCCCCTGGTCATTGCAGGCCACCATACCGGCCGTGCGAACGCACGAACGGTATGGGTTCATGTTCCGACCATTCTCCGGCGAGGGAGACACGTCGTCTCCCTCCGCCTTCCTCCCTGCTTCATCCCTATAAATACCCCCCGCCGCTCCACCGACGAGGGCAGCCTGGATCTGACGGAGAAAACCCCCAGCTTTCTTCTCTTCTTTCTCCGGCAGACGCTCACCAGCTCCGGTGGCTTCCTCCCCCTCCACCTCTTCGCTCTGCCGCACTACCAGCAGCAGAGACTTCCTCCCCTGCTCTTCCCGCGCCACGCCGCACCCAGCTGGCGCCTCTCCGGCTCTCTGCTCGCCGCCGCCCCTCTCCCTGAGCATCGTCTTCTCCGGCGACAGTCGATACGACTGTCGCCCCGTTCCTCCCCCTTCGTCCCTGCAAGTAAGCTAGAGCTACTCCCCTTCTCCTCCTCTTTCTTTCCTTATTTTCAATTTATTCAATTAAGCCCTCTACCGACCCTGACCACCTTCACCCCCTTCGCCTCCGACCACCCTCCGGCGAGCCGTTCCCATCACCTCAGCAACCCACACGGCTCGCCAACCCTCACCGCACCTCCGCCTCATCACACTGAGCACCTCCCACTCCTCCACTGCCACTCCACACCTCCGTAACACTCCCCCGAACAAACCCATTCCTCCGGTTGCAGTCCGACCCAGGGCTGCCACCAGACACCTCCTTACGGCCTGCCGCGCAGCTCCTCACCTTCGCCGTGCCACGGCGAAGGTTCCCCAGTGGTTTAATTAGGCCGCGAGGCCATATTCGTGTCCGACAGGTTTTGAGGTCCGACAGCCATTGACGCACATTAAAGCAGCTTCTCCCGCACTCCAGGCTTGAGGACGCCAGGTCTCCAGCTGCTGCGGGGTACGGGGCGTCGTGCGAAGGCAGCCAGCCAGCAACTTATGCAGATGGAAGCAGCAGCTGCAGAAGCCAAGCCGCGGTCTCCCAGCAGGCGCACGCGAGGGACGGTCTGCGTTTAGTCCCACATCGGTAAGCCTCACACACGTTCCACTGTTTAAATTGATTTCGTGCACTACCCTCATTGCCTCAGTACACGGGGTGAGGTCCCCTTACACCCGCCCGGTTACCCGGTCTCGTCCGCGCTCACGCCTCGCGGACCTGACCCGACCCGACTTAGACTGACTGCACTCCTCGCCCACCATCGCACGCCGGTGGGCCTGGACCCGGGCGTGACCCGAACCCGATTACCCGGTAGCTCTGGGAGAGCTTTCCCAAGAGTGGTTTCAGAGAGAAAGAGAGACGCGGGGGAGGGGGGTAGAGTAGGTTTTGCCTCTTGACGAAAAAAACTCTGAAGTGTGCAGGCCAAAGAAGAAGAAGCAGACCCGCTGAAGAAGAAGGAGCTGCTGCACTGTAGCAAAGGCATCGTTAAGTCGTCTCAGCACCGGGGCAGACGACGGAAGGTCAGCAGCCAGAGCAGGAAAGAAGACAGGCTGAAGAAGAAGGAAGAGCAACGGCCAACGCGAAAGAAGAAGAAGAGAGGTCAAGGCAGAAAACCAAAGAAGAAGAAGAACAAGGAGCTCTGAAGAAAGAAGAACATCACCAACGGAAGAACAGCAGGAAGAAGAAGAAGAGCACCACCATTGCAAGAGAAGAATATCACCTGAACAGAGAGAAAGAAGGAGATCTAAAGAAAGAGAGAAAGAAGAGCACCCCCCTCTGCAGAACAAAGAGAACAACAAATTCTCTCTCTCTCTTTATTTTTGTAAAAGAAACATGTATATCTCTAGAATACAACTTGCTCCCTGAGTTCGACCTCGGAAACTCTTTTATTTTTCCGAGTAAAAAAATTTTATATTTGAAATGTTGGTAATAACCGGCTTTACTACAACGTTATAACAAACCCGGTTGCCGCTTTACGTTTCCAAACCCTAACTGGCACATTTTAACCAAATAAAGTAAATAAAAGCTCCTACATAACCTAAGGGAAGGCCCGATTCAAGGAGTTGTTAATCTGAGAATAAAACATGACACAAGGGGTAAAACTGTAATTTTACCATTGCAGTGCATCAACGGGAATTCTAAGGGTCTAGACATAGCTTAAGTAAACCTAATAAGAGAAAAAGTGGGGTGATTTGGTCTGAAAAGGGTTATGGCGACATCCAGGAATTAAATGACATTCTACAACACTAAAACAAATCCACTTTAATTCACGAAGTTCTAGGCAAGATAAAAATCAACTAAACCCTCTAAAATTCATGGAAAAATATCCCCTAGGGTTTAGAATCGTCAATTTGGCCTTTGGAACCTGATTTGACCTAGTTTGAGGTCCTTACCCAATTTTTGACCTAATTTAGGTTTTGTGAAATATGTCTAATAAAACGAGGTCAAACCTAAAATCAAACTTCACCATTAGATTCCTTAGGTCCAAATTAGGTTTATACCAAAATTTGGACCAAAGGAAAGGCCATTTTGACATACTTTACAAATTGGTCCTCAATAATTACTTCCTGACCCTTAACTTTTTGAAGCCTTGCGGAAACCCCCTCAGCTTTCTCGTCACTTTCTTCATTCAGGTCCCTCTGCCATTGCAGCAGGGACCCATATTGCCGGTGACGTTGCGAGGCGATTTTCTCCTTGCTTGCCTGAGGAGCTACTCCCAGATTTGAAAGGGGAGCTCTCTGCGAACCCCCCTACCGCATGAGTAGCTCCCCATACCCTGAATCGCCCCATACCTCTCGTGTGAATGCTTGAGAGGTATGGGTATCCCCTCTGACCATGCCTCCAGCGTCGACTTTTGGCCGCCTCCATGCGAAGAACCTCCTGCCCGTGCCTATTTAAGCAAGACCAGATCATTTCGCAGCTCCCAAGCTTGATTTGGCCACAAACTCTCCCCAGAATTCATCCCCCCTCTCTCCGGCCAAGTAGCCCGCAAGCTCCGACAATTTTTCCACCTCCCTCTCATTACACTGCTGCCATACCACCGGCAGGGTTCACTTCGCCTCGTTCTTCCGCGTTGCTCCACACCAGCGCACGCCTTCCTGTCCTCCTCGTTGTCGTTATCTCCCCTTCAGGGTCGTCTTCTCCAACAATGGCACAGATGCACCGTTCGTCTCCTCCGCCTCCCCTTCGCTCCAAGTACCCCAGATAAGCTCCTCTTCTCCTACTTTCTATTTCCCCTCTGTCAATTTAATCTTTCGACTCCCCGACTCCACTGTCCACCATCGCCATCTCCACCTCCGGCCAGACCTCCGGCGAGGCATCCCCACCGCTCCACACCTCCATCCGCCTCGCCAATTGATCCTTGAGCATCGCCACCACCCACTGATCACCCTACGATCCTCCACTGATCGTGCCAACCCCTGTCGCCTTCCCCTGACCTAACCCATCTTCACGACCACAGAGTGACCTAGGCACGCACGCCTAGGCCACCCCGCGGCCAGCCACCCACATAGGCATCTTTGCTGTGCTTTGGCGAAGCTCACCGAGCATTTTGACAGGGCCACAAGGCCATATTGCTGATTTCATGTCTCGAGTTTCTGCTGCCATTGGCGCCAAGCTTGGAGCGAGCTCGTAAGCAGCTCCAAGCCCTTCCTGCTCCAGGGGATGCACCCAGGTTGCGCAGAAGACCTCCGTGCGCAACTCCAGGTATTTGGTTGGCAGCAAAGGCCTCGTCTAGAGTGGCAATTGCTTGCGCTTGCTACTGCGGGCGTGCGAGAAAGGGTGGGACATTTAGTCCCACCTCGGAAAGTTCTGAGGCACAGCACCTGCATAAGTTGAATTCTTGCCAGTAGCTGCTTGCCTTCGATTCATTGGGGTGAGGTCCCTCACCTAACCTATCACGCCTCGTCCGTGACATAACCCGTGGGCCTGGCACCCAGATCCGATTAACCCCTTCGTGCACTCCTCGCGCACCACACCCACACCGGTGCGCCTGGACCTGGGCACGCGGCCGACCCGATAACCCAGATTTGGGAGAGCATACTGAAGAGAAATACAGAGAGAGAGAGAGAGAGACGCGGGAAGGGTAGGGGAATAGGTTTTGTTGTGTGGTGCTTGTGCAGGAAGAGGATGCTAAGGGAGGAAGAAGCACAGCAAGAGGAGTGGTTGAGGACTTAGTTGCACAGACGAGCAAAAGCTGAAGGAGGAGGGAGTGCAGCAGAGAGAAGAAGAAGAGACGCGGCTGAAGAAAAGAAAGAAGAAGAAGAAGCCAAGGAGGAGCTGCAACATAAGAAGAAGAAGAAGAGACACGGCTGAAGAAAAGAAAGAAAAAGAAGAAGCCAAGGAGGAGCTGCAACATAAGAAGAAGAGAAAGAGAAGCCGCAGAGAAGAAGAGAAGAAGAAGAAGCCAAGAGGAAAACAACAGAAGAAGCACTGTAGCAAGTGGAAGTTTAAGTCGTCTGACCCTGGAGTCAGACGTCTGGAGAGAGAAAGAAAGAGAGAAGAAAAGAAGAACAAGTTTTCCTTTCTTTTATTATTTTTTGTAAAACAATATATATCTATATTGTAAATTGTGATTTTGTATGCTTCTAGAATCAAGTGTTGCTCCCTGAGTTCGACCTCGGAGATTTTCTATTTTCGAGTAATAAAAATAAATATACATACTGGTTGCTAACGCACCCAGCACCTGGATCCACGTGGGTTGCTGTGGCGACGAATGGGGATGTGAGGGTCTCCAGCAAGGAATGAGGTCCCTGGGTGCAGCTGGTCACTACAACGACAAAATTGAGGAGGAGACGCCACCCCTGTCACCGGCAGTCGACGAAGGAGGTAGAAGAACCAGAGAGATGGATGAGGGGATTGGCTCATGGTGGAGGGAGCTCAATTGCGTGTGCACGAGCTCGTTGGTGAGCTTAAGTAGGCAATTGTGTGAGTACGATCACCGCAAGGGTAGGATTCATGGGGTAGGGTTTGGGTGGTGAGATTGGGTTGAGAGGGGCATGGGAAAGTTCAATCCAAAGATCAACCGTTGGATCAGATCTGACATAGGTAGTGATGGAATGCACGGATGCACGTGAAGGATCGATTTGGATCAGCCATTGGATCAAGGGTGTAGGAGAGTGATGGCTGAGATTCGAGGTGTTCTTGCGGTGCTAAAGTGCATCGCACTGCTTCAGGTGTAATTAGGCTTTTTGTACACTGGCCCAATTGGGCGAAACGGTGTGAAAATTATGCAGAAGTCCATTAGTGTAAGGATATAAGGCAGCGCGGTCCCTGAGGGTTTGAAAAGAAGTCCTTAGCGGCTATCAAAGAGGTCCTTGGAGGTTTTAAACATGAATAAATGTATATGACCTAAGAACCTAGATGTAATGTAGTGATTGCAAGGTCCTAATGATGTCTAAATGTAACCAAGTTTTTATTGAAGCACAATTGAACATTTAGAAAGTTAATTTCTCTTTCAATTTGATCTTTTGAACCCAAATGTGTGCTTAATTTGCAATTTGATCATCAAATTACATCTTTGAATAGAATATCTTAATTTATGACCTAATTTTGCACTTTTAACAAAAATTTGTTGTTTTAGGTCATTTCTGTTAATTCCTACACTTAACCCATTTCATGTGTTAATTATGTAGTGTTTAACCTAGTTTCTAGCTTAACTTAAGCATTTTAGCTATGATGAGCCACACCTCATCATAACACCACCACAGAACTCAGAGACCACAATGTCAACCACAACAAAATATAGTACAGAACTCACACTGCCGTAAACATGCTTCACAAAACGAATGCTAACACCACCATAGAACTCACATTGTAGGGTATGCAGGAAGCCGCTAAAAGGAAGAATATTGCTGGGTCAATGGAGAGAGACATAGAGCTCCTACCACAAACAAGAATAACTACAGAGAAAATGAAGGTGGTGAAGGGAGATGCTAGAAATTTGAGCAAACCTAGTAATGAGGGAATACAAAATAGTGTAGAATAGCTGCTTTGTCTTGTTGTGCAGCACAACAAGAGCAGCGAGGACTTGCTCTGGAGATCTACTTTAATTAGAATCCACAGAAAATACTTTTGTGAGATACTTAAACTCACGGGCTTTACAAGTAGCTCGGTATGATTTTTCTCCATTCAATATACACAACTTCTCTTGTAGAGTTTTGGGCACTATGCATTAAAATTTTGAAACCTTAATATAGATCATAGATGGCCATGAGTTAGTCCTTTTGGAGGACAACTTCAAGAAAGGAAACCCTTTCAATGCTCACCTTCTACCAAGTACAATCTCAATGGTAGCTGCTCAAAACCAAATGGGCATTTTCAAGAAGGAAATTAATGAATAGACATTTAGGTTGCAAACCTGTGATATGTGTGCCTTGCCACTGAACTGTAACAACCATTAATTGTAATAACCATTGGCACCTATTGGTCTTTCACTGGGATGAAGCATCAACCATCCAATATAACAGCTTACGACATGGATTGGCAACACTAGTAGCAAAGCAATTTGCAGAGAAAATGGTACGTTAAAGGGAAGGACATTATATTGCTTCTGAATTGATTTTCAATTATATTACATTCAGACCATTTACTCCCTATTCTTTGGGTAACTAGGCAACCATGATCTATGAACATATGGAGAAGGCCCGAGACACTGAAGGGAGAAGATGGAATATAACACATGACAACAAAGCACCTCAACAGAAACTAGGGAACAACAACTATGGGATATATGTAATGAGATGGATGGAAAGGATGATGAATGGCATGGACATCACAGAGAAATAGCTAGATAAGTATATCCACAACCTGTGCAAGCAACACCTCTTGCGTATTCTGAGTAGCAGCCATGCAATTCGAAGTTCAATATGAAGAAAATCAAGAGCATAAACTTCAATTCACAAAGACATATTACAGTTCTATGTTTGGTATTTAATATTAAACTCTTAGGAAGTATAAATAGTAAACTCTTTTGGTAATGTAATATGAAGCATCCAATTTCTGTGTTAGGTAGTTAATATTTTGGATGCTTTGAATGATTGGTCTTTTGGATGTTTGTTGTCAATGTTTGGTCTTTTGGATGTTTGTTGTCATTGTAATATGGGAGCATACTTTTCTCGTGACAACATTTTCTCTTACATTTACCTAATATCAATGTTCAATTTGTTTGCGAAGAATCATGAAATATGCATTACTTTGAAGCTTGCAAGAACAACACATTAAGTCTTAACTTGCGTATAGAGATTCTCTGATTTGAGGTTTGTTATTTCGAGGATCGATGCATTAAGTTTCGTATAGAATTTCTGTCACTTGAAGATTGCATGAATGACATATTACGACTTAAGTTCTAGTTCTTTATAAGTTACTCCAAGTATCAAACGAATTACCATTACCAGTTTGATTGCGCACATAATTCATATAGTCATTACTTTTAGAACAACATTAAAGCGTAACAAAAATTGTATGTAATCGTTAATGGAATTGAATGTACAAACAGGGCACTTCACAAAAACATGTGTTGCTAACGGAGAACATATTCATTATGAATTTCATCAGAGATGCACATCATAACAATAGTACACTAGAAATCCACAAATATTATAAATAGGGTTACAATTGATTTAGAGCAATCAAGAATACCATACATTCATCGATTGTACATCTTCTTGCTAGTGTAATAGCAAAAGATACAACACCAATGTTAGATATTTACCCAAAAATACATGACTCATAAATAACACCCGCAACGAATTGCAATAATCCATATTCCAACTACAAATGAACAAGTAAGAATCCACATTCAAGAGAATCAACATTCAAAAGAACCAACTTCAGTTCACCAACATTTAAATAGAATTGAGATTCACAGCACAATCCACACACATCTAGAAAACACATTCACATCTAGAATCCACATTCACAATGTATTAAGTTCACAGCACAATCTAGATACATCTAGAATCCCCATTCACATCTATTTTTGCTTTGAGTTTTTGGAATGACTCTTCTCATGGAAGAGTAGATTAAGGAATCCACCCAAGCTGCTGTTGATGCTAGTGCTTAAATAGATGGGGACTTCTTCAAGCAATTTGTGCATTTATAAAGCTTTTGGAGGATATGTACCTCAGAATTAATTCTCAACCTGCAAGTTAAGAAATTGACTCTAGATAGGAAGTAATACCAGATAGGAAGTAAGACACCATTTTCATTATGAAATCTACCATCTCCGAATGTGATGATCTCAACTGGAAGCTTCACTTACCAAAGGGTGCTGCCAATTTTTTAACACATTAATTTGGTGGTAATGAGATAAGCATCTATACAGATTCTATTGCATCATACGCTGCACTACCACATTGCTATCTTCCAGATACATCATACTTGATACTGTGGTTATTATATTATTAAGCAAAGAACATTTGATAATGCCATCTAAGAACATCTAATTGTTAGTGCTAGCAAATAACAACATTTCAAGCACAACTAAACAAGTAATAATCCAAATTCAACTTCTCCATAAAAGAATCAACATTCATAGCACAATCCATACACATCTAGAAAAGTTTCAGAAATTAAATCACCCAACATAGAATCAGCATTCACATCTACAATCCACAATGAATAATACAGAAAGTTCTAGAAATTAAATGACAATGCACATTCACATTCAAAGCACAATGAACAATCCACAAGGTAGACTCCACATTTTTCCATTCGAAATAATTTTGAGGCTTAGCCTTTTCATTGAAATTGAAAAGCATAAGACATGGAATCTCCTACCAACTTAATGGCACAAATAGAAGGACATAACAACTACCTTACATTTCTGTTGGAAGGTAACAAAAATGCACTTCCAAAAATAGAGGGGCAGGGGACTTCTGCACACAAACTACAACCTCCCTCTATCAAATGACTAACATGTTGGTCAAACAAAAAGAGGATTTCCAACATATGGGATGCAATGAGATACTGACATGCACTAAGCCCTCCTCATCCAGTACATGCTCCCTGGATAGTTAGAAAACAGCAGCGATCCAAGGCCAGTTTAGGAAATGGCACCATCGTAGGTAGTTGTTGACGTACAAACATTGACTTTGCGAGAAGAGGAAGAGGAAATCCCCTACAAGAAAATAATACGTACACCTATAAATACTACCAAGTAGTGAATGAGGGGAACATATGCCACATAAAGTAGACAACTAGAGATGAAATGGAAGGAACTACCTCATCATCTATCCTTGCCTGGTGTTTCCTAGCAAATCCAACCTCCCTAATGGACTTCCTCCTCTTCTCTGGAGGCTGGCCAATCCCTTTGACATGCTTGGGATTTTTGATGGTTAATCCATCCTTTCTGCAAGTGCTTCTATTAGACTGTTCATAAAGAGGACGGTCCAGAATATTAGAAGTAATTATTGGAGTAAAAAAGAAGGAACCATTGCAAGATAATGTCTCCAATTCCAACGTACCATCTGGGTACTACTGGAAACAAATTTGATGTAACCTTTCTCAATTACTTTCACACATTCATCATACTTTTCAACAGAAACAGATCCAACCTTCGCAAACTTAAAATTTAGGAACAAATGTCCTTGTAACGATCCCCTGCTCATCTAGTGTCACTGCATTGCTACTTCTATCGAGGGTGACAGATGGCATCCTGAGCTCCTTCATCCATCTACCCAGGATGTACTTCTTCGAGATCTCATCAACACTGTTTCCAATAGCACACGAAGAACATGATGACACAACAAACCATCAGTTTGAAAGTAACAACAAGTACAAAAGATTTCACAGTCATTAGCATTCCAATGCACATCAAAGAGAACACTACCACTCTTGTTGTACTCGAAAACAATAACAAAAAGTGAAGCACGTGATCCAGAATGAACACTGCTACGGGTGGAGTAGTGCATCAAGTGCTTGGCCTCTTCTTACAAAAGCTTGAAGATACATGCTGTATAAAGGCTACAAATTTGCTCCTCCATTCGAAATTCAGAGACAAGTGGCACAACCGTATATGCGGAGTTGAAATCTGCCTTCCTTAACTTCTCTTGCTTCGCTTGAAGCGCAAGCTTGAACTATTGGACAAAGTGCTTCAAGGATGTCTTCGAATTTACATATCCATCGATGCATGCATTCATACTCTCACTTCTTTGTGTGGTAGTCATTCCCACCCAAAACATCTCATTAAACTATGCAAGGACCCACATTTCGCGAATATCATACATGTGCTAAACCCAAGAGTTATTTTTTAAGCCCTTATCAACAACCATACATGACCATTCCCTCTCAAAAATATCCATTCTTCCAGATTGGTGAAAAATCCTCTTTAAGCAAATCCCTTGTAGTCAAGTCACTGCCAAATCGATGCAGCAACTTCATCATGATATGCCAAAGGCATAGTCAATGACGTGTACTAGGAAAAACTATGAATATGGCCCTCGTAACAGTTTGAGATTGATTGATTATAATCCCTAATGGTGGAATATCATTCATATAGGAAAGCCAAGTATGAAACAACAAAACAAAGTTCTTAATTGTCTCCTCACATATCAAAGCACATCCAAACAATACGGATTGGCCATGATTATTTACACTGATAAATGGTGCAAATGGCATGTCATACTTGTTAGTCAGGTAGGTGGTGTCAAATGAAACAACCTCCCCAAAGAACTTATAAGATATGTGACAAGTTGAGTCAACCCAGAATATATTGTGAAGGCTTCCTTCTTCATCAATATCCATTAAGTAAAAGAAGCTGGCGTTCATTGTTTGCATCCTACAAAAATAGTTTTGGATTGCTTCCACATCACCACATCCCATCCTCAACTTCCTTAACTTTCTTAGCTCATTCCTTGCATCCTCCTGAGTAAATGGTACGTTCTCAAAACCACCATGCTCAGTAACAAAGGAAGACATCGTCTTAGCTAGTCCAACCCCACAATGGTGATTAAGATCAATCCTCCACTTCTTACCGCACGTCATCTTCTTCCTTGTTCGTAGGTACCAAGTCAACAGCTTCTCTAGTAAATCATGATTATGATCCAGTTGCAACTAAACAACAATGTACTTGTCATTATATAGCTTCACATTTAATTTGCATGGACAGTTGGTTTTGCTCGTTGAACGCCTCGAGTAAAACATATCGGTAGGTTTCAAGGGTCCGAGGCCCAATCTAGAGAAACCTAATCTTGTGCTTAAAAGAATGTCCTTGTCATTCCTATCATCCTTTGACCAGATTATGAAGAACTCAAACCCATTCTTATGAGCAAATTCTTGATAGTGAAAATAGAATTCATCAAAGGACCGAAACTCCATACCCAATGCAATGCTGACAGTAGGAGTACTAACTGCACTCATAATGAACATATAAATAGCAAGGAAATTGCTATGAAATGTAAAGGCCCAAACCCAGACTTTTGAGTTATTCAGACTTAAGCAGGTTAAGACGAACACACCAACGTTTTTCGCGTGTCAATTGGAGGTTGCACAATTAAAAATACATAAATAGATTGAAAACCTGCTTGTTTTTCAATTTTCTAATCTGGATCTCGGATTGACAATTTGAAAGTACTGTTAGCTTTTTGGTGTCACGAGGGTTTCTATGGTATGTTCTGTGTGACGATCGGACCTCGGATGTATGAAAGGTGTATAAACTACAGGAAAACTTGTGTCTGATCTGCCTTAGGGATCTCATTTTGCAAATGACCTCCATTTAGAAATCTGTAAATATTATCGATCTCCTTGTCTCAAGGCAATTTCGGTGATACATGTTTCGTTGAAATTGGAGCTCATTTGACTGTGTTACGAGAGTGCTCCAATATATATATATATATATGAGAAGTATCTACGGAGCACTGTTCTCACAAACCAACAAATAAGCCTCTTTTTGTTACAATTGATGAAACCACTTACATTACAAGTCGATGGGTTTGTAAAACCATTATCACCGTTACATTTTGATAATAGGCTTTATTTTATATTTGGAAAGGATTGTGACTGCATATCCAAGATTTAAGTAACAAACCAAGATCTTAGGAACCATTTATATTATGTGTATACACGTTAGTCTTGTCTAACATTGATTCACAGTTTGTTTCTTACCCTATCACATTCTTTTCGAGACAGGTATACTGCCAGATTATTTTTTTTCGTTTTCATGTCATATCATCGCAGTTGTTTTTCATACATCTCTCGCCAACTATGTTATTTTTTGGACAAGTAGTGCTATTGCACTTTGAATGAACATTATATATTCAGGATATTATCAATGAATTTGTGATACTTCATGGGAAAATCATAAACATCCCACTATGTAATAAATTGTAGCATTACAATGGTTATTTTATATTGGTTTATAACACAACTTTAATAATGTTATATTGTAATACAATGTAGTAAGACGTAAGTGTGCATTGCAGCATATCAACTAACTTTAATCGTAATACATTTCTTAACAGTTTGTAATACAAGCCAATATTGTTACGCGGTAATACATTATGGTTGCCTTTATATTGGCTTGTAACAAAACTTTAATAATATTATATTATAACACAACTCAGCAAGACACATGTGTGCATTGCAAACGTCAACTAACTTCAATAATTGTAATACAACGCAGCAAGATACAGGTGTGTGTTGTAGCACCTTTGGTTAAAAATGTTATCAGAACGTTGTATTACAATATTTTATCAACATTGAGCATTTTATATTTTTCTTTTTATCAACGTGTTCCATCAAATGTCAATCATAAAAAATTTGTTTCTGGTGCCGGACATAATACAAATACCAAAGTCATCACTGAAAGTCAAATTATTATTTATTTATATTATGGAATATAACGTGTAATTTATTTATTTTATATAAATACAACACGTGCACAATCCATTGTATTTCGTAGATGCGTATATTGTATTACATGTTTTCTATTTAGTCGGATACTATATCTTTGTATGACATATTTTATGTAATAATACATATATTATTCTGTTACAAATTCTATTACTGTCATTATAATATGTATACTTCCATTTTACAAACTTATACCTTATAGTTACAATGCATATGCACTTACCTTACAATGTTTTCACAATTATAATAAGCATGTCATGTTTTTAATTTCAAATTAGTGCATTTTGTGTGCCTCATCTATTTATAGTAAATACAATGGAGTTTTTTTTGGAAGGTTGTTTTATTGTTTGGAAATACATTTTACTTTATATGATAAAATCTGTCATATTCGTTGGATTGGAAAACCACCATCATGTAAATAAGTGGTATTTATGGGAATCATGGGATCGTGATATAATGGTTACGATTATGGGTTTATTTGTTATTTTGTGAGCACTGAAAAGATGATTTTCTCTTTTGAATAATTTTCACACAAAATGATGCATCAAAGTAGTATTTAAGTGGTGGAAAATCGCTAATCAAAATAATTAAAATTACCACTCGAGAGAGCAGGTCGTCTCAACAAGGAAGCACGCGCCTATTACAAACTCGTAAAATGAGAGAAATGATGTTCACTATGATTCCCCCCAACTAATGAGACCAAAATCCACTTTAAATCAAGATAACAATGATAAGATATGCTGAAATTGCATTTGTGTGAAAGTGGAGGGGTATTCTAGTAAAGTAGCCACAATATAATATTAATTAAAAAAAATCCAACTTTTGACAATGGAAATGGAATGTAAAAACTAATATAGGGGAATGGCTTCCCCTTGAGCCTGCTCACAGAGGAGAGGAGGGTGGGCTGCGAGGAGCACACCAAAGGTAAAGTAAAGCAAGGGCTCCACAGTGGTGGTGGCAGCGAGAGGTGGGACCGCAGGAGATGGCGGCAATGAGGAGGAATGGGTGGTGGGTGGCAGTGGCTATTGTGCTATTGCAGGTCGTGGGGAGGAGGAGATAACACTCGGTAGAGGTGTAGGGAGTGCTCGCTCTACTACTGGAGTCGCACACTAGAGGGGCAGAGTGTTGGCCGCACTGCTGGTAAAGCACCCACACGTGGAGGCAAGGCGGCAGGGTAGAGTAGAATGGCATGCGATGGTGGCAACGAGAGTTCTTGCTACAGCCGCAACCACACACGGTCGTGAGGGGGTGTGCACAGCAGCTGAAAGGTGGAGCAACACCGACGAGCTTGTTGGTGACATTGGTGAGGAAAATTGGTGGCCGAGGGTGGCTGCTATGGTTCGGTGGCTTAGAGATGAAGATGGTAGTGCATAGACGTTGAAGAAGAAGGTAAAGTGGCAGGGGAAGAAGAAGAGGAAGATGGTGGTGGCATCACGGATGAGCGTGGAAAGGAGGAATCGTGCATGGGAGGTGCGACAAGGAGTTGGGCGAGCTTCGACGTGAAGGTGATCAGTGTTGGGTTCCACGTAGGAGATGAACAATAGTGAAAGATGAAAAAGACAAAGATGGAGAAGGAGATGGTGGTGGTGGTGTAGGCGTGTGGTGATGTTTGGTTCACGGTAATGGAGGTTGCAAGGCTCTACGGATGGCGGTATGGGTTGTCACCCCACACGCCCACAATGGCAGAGCTTTGCCACAGTCAAGGCCCACAGTGGCGAAGTAGGAGGTGAGCTTGAAGCTCTTCACGGTGGTGGAATCGGGTGGTGGCCTCCTTGGCTCTATTGTAGGAGGCTTCTTCTTATGCTGTAGGAAGGTGGAGAAGGAGATGGAGCATCGGCGCGTCGACCATCAATGCCAGATCTAGCATTCACAGCCATGAAATCAACAATAAAGGGTGGTCCTGTAGCTGATGAAAGAAGAAAGGAATAATAAGAAAAGGAAATGAGGGTTATTTATTCATAAACCCTCAAAAGAAATGCTAATTCAAATGAATGCTTGTAATGCAACCTAAAAGATTAATTATTTCAATGCATGCTATGTATAGGAAACCTTAAATGCATGAACTATTTAAATGCATGAAATATGCATGAAAGCAAATCTATAAATTAATCTATTTACATACTAATGTATGTTATGTATATGTTACTATTAATCTAATGTCTAGGCATTTACATAACTAATTAGCCTACAAATATGGGTTCATCAAATGCCCCCATGCCTAGTTTTTGCTAGTCCATAGCAACATCTATGAAGATCCAAATCGCAACAGAGGAGTTGAAGCGGCTGAGATGGCGACGTCAGGTGGTCTCGGGGTGGCAACAGGCGATCTCAGGACAATGACTGGTAGAATCAGGGAAGACGAGGGATGGACTACTTGGAGGTCGAGGGCATGGAGGCGGAAGGAGAGGAGAGAATCTAATATACATGATAAAAGGGTGATGGAGGCGAGGTGGACTGATAGAGGGAGCGCAAGGGAGAATGGAAGGATCGTGTGCTTCTGGTGCTAGCGATGGGGCCATATGGCGGCTATATGCCGGTCTCCCATTGTGTCTAGCATGCGGTGGATTTGGTCACAAGCGGGATTCGTGTCGAGTTCGCGATGGACAGATGAAAGGTCGCCTTTTCCTGCGCTCTAAAATTTTGAATACTAAGGATCAGCCAACGCCACCACCACCACCACCATCCCCCCATACCTTTGGGGGGCATACGGTTGACGCTGAGGTCCCTATGACAGAGAACATCAGAGCGGTAGAGCTGATATTGCGAGGGGCGCTGATCGGAGAGGTTATGACTGGGAGGCCGACGCTGGAGAACTTGTACAATCTGGTAAGCTCTCTTTCCCCATCGACTAAATCCTGGCAATTTGCCTCTCTGTCGCCAACACGTTTTGTGCTATTTGGATTGGGGATGATGGATGTTGAAAGACTGCGATTTCAAACGTCCTTCAATGATGGCTTAACGGTGATTTGGAGATCGATTTCTCCCTTTGATGGAGCCCTGCCGGAGAGGCCGCCCCAGAGATTGGGATCCAGGTCGGGGAGACTTGAGATCAAGGGGTTACCTTTACACCTGAGGTCAAAGGAGGTTGTGGCATCCATGATATCTGGTTTTGCCTCAATGGCAGAAGATTCGATTACAGGACTGTTGGAGGGTGATGGGCAATCGCTGAATGTGATGGTCGATGTGTTTAAAGTAGGTTCGATCCCTGACAGATTGATTTTAAGATGTGGTGGTAGTTCATGGTTGCTGTTGCTGAGGTTCACGGTGGGTGACACTGTTGTGAGGCAAGATAAGTCGTCTGATTCTGAACCTATTGAAGAGGTGGTTGCGTAGGCTGGATGTAGAGCTTCCCTTGAAGAGTCCCCCTCTATCAAAAAATGCAAGGACCATCACTTGGGGGAAAGGGGAGAGACAATGGCTGAAGAGAAGGAGGAATCGGTTGGGCTAGTAGCAATGAGGCCAGCGTTTGAGGAAGCAGGGAGTGTGCTGCCAGACGCTGAGGATAATGAGGTGCTGAAGGTACAAGAGACTATGCCTGACTCTCTGAAGGATCAGCAAAATCTGCAAGAGGTGGAGGGTCTCAAATTTGGTGTTGGATCTTGCTCTAAATCTGCTAAAGGCAGATCACCTTATAGTCTCAGGCAGAGGAAATCAAAGGCTGACCTACTGCTGGATGAAGACAAGGTTGTAGAGCTTATGCAGGTATGCAAATGTCAGAACCACAGGGGGGAGGGCTCTTGTGAGGATAGATGAGAATCCTCACTTGGAATGTGCGCGGGTTGCGTGATAAGAGCCGGAGGGCTTCATTGATGAGATACTTGAGAGAGTGGGGGATTGAGTGTGCAATCATTCAAGAAATGCACATTGAGAATGACTTTGATAGACTTTGGAGTGACTTATTGGCTGCGGGGGCGAATGAATGTGTGAAGGTTAATGCACATGGTAGATCGAGGGGCATTGCTATTTGGTGGATAAAGGCTTGGGCACACTGTCTGGAAGTTCACAAGGCCAAACACTTACTGACTTGCAAATTCCAAACTCTCTAGGGGCATGACACTATCTGGGTTACTGGTGTGTATGGCCCCTGTGTTGCATCTGCAAGGCAGGAATTGTGGGAGGATTGGACGACTGCGGCTGAATTGGTGCAAGGGGAAGCCTGGTTGACAGGAGGTGACTTCAACTGTGTGCTGACAAGGGCAGACAGGCCTTTTGGTGACACAAATAGCTCAGCTATTGGTTTCCAACTGGTGGTTCAATCTCTTGAATTGAATGAGTACCCTTCTTCAGGAGTTGAATTTACTTGGCGCAATGGTAGTGGGTTGTTTTCCAAAATTGACAGATTTTTTGGGAATGTGAACATCCTTGAAAGATTCCAACTGTCAAGTGTTGCTAGCTTGGACCGACCTTTCTTCGACCATACCCCTTTGGTGTGGGATAGTGGGGAAGAGATCCAAGTCGGCTCATATTTCAAACTTAGAAGATCATGGCTGAATGAACCAAGGTTCCATCAGATGATCAGTTCATGGTGGCAAGCTAAAAAGGTGGAGGGTTCTGCTACTATCAGACTGGCATCCAAGCTGGCAGCCTTGAACACAATCTTGAAAGAGTATGGTGTTACCATGAACACTTTAAGGCAACAAAGGCAGGTAGAGGCTTTGAGTAACATCCAGGAGTTGGACTCTAATAAAGCAGCAGGTCTTCTATCAGAGGAGGAACATGCAGATAGGAAAATGTGGCAGGGTGTGATAATGGAAGAGGATCTCAAACAAGAGATTGATTGGAGGGAGAGATCAAGACAATTGTGGCTTAAGGAGGGAGATGCCAACACGAAATTCTTCCATCTTGCGGCTAGCTCTAGGAGGCATGCAAACTTTATCTCTTCTATTATCAAAGATGGACATAGGATCTCTTCCACTCAGGAAATAAGGTCAAAAGCTATCAAATACTATAGGGGAGCCTCTCAGGAAATCAAGAGAGGGGAATGGAGAATGGCAGGGAATGATGCACCTGGTGTGATAAGGGAGCAGGCATCTCAACTGACAGCAGCCATCTCTGAACAGGAAACCCTGTAGGCAATTAAAGAGCTTAATATGGAAGGTTCCCCAGGCCTTGATGGGATACAAGTATTCTTTTATAGAGAAATGTGGTGTGGTGGGCAATGAGGTGATGGAAACCATTAGAGAGTTTGAGAAGGGAAATGCTAGCTTTGACAAGATCAACAAATCATATCTCTTCTTACTGCCAAAGACATTAGGAGCAGAGAAGTTTTCAGACTTCAAGCCGATCTCATTATCAAATTCCATCTACCTTGTAGTGAGTAAGACATTAGCAAATCGACTGAGAACTGTTCTTCAGAGCCTAATCCACCCTGTGTAGTCTGCTTTCTTGCCCAATAAGGCACTCCAAGAATCCTTTATTTTGGCTCAATAAATGGTGAGTGGATGGCACAGAAGGAAGTGCAAGGCTTTCATGTGGAAAGTTGACTTCCAAAAGGCATATGATTCGATTTCTTGGTCTTACATCTGGGAGGTATTTAAAAGGAGAGGATTCCCTCCTCTATGGATCCAGTGGATGAAACGTTGTATCACAACTGCCTCCTTTTCTCCATTGATCAATGGGAAGCCATGTGGTGCTTGGATTCAACCTCAACGTGGGGTTAGACAAGGATGCCCTCTAGTCCCCTTGATCTTTAACCTTGCAGTGGATGGGCTTGCGAGATATGCATGTAGATTGGCAGAGGTGGGGGTCCTCAGAGGGTATTCACTATCCAACAGGAGAACCTTGGCTCCCATTTTGCAATATGCAGATGACATGGTCTTCTTTGTGGAAGGGACCAATCATGTTGCACACGCTCTAGGGCTCATGGTAAAGATCTTTGGGGACATTTCAGGCCTGAAGTTGAACAAGGAAAAATCTACTCTGATTTGCTTTGGCATGAATAAGCAGGAAAAGAAGGAGCTGGAGACTACATTGGGTTCACCTCGAGCTAAGTTACCAATGAAGTACCTAGGACTACCATTGAGAGCTACAAAGCTGAAGAAAAATGATTGGAATATTTTGTTTGATAAAGTTTTTGGCAAGTTGAAAGGATGGAGTAGTAAATTCTTATTGTTCTCACGCTTTTATGCGGGTTTTAAAGAGAATATGACGTTGTAGTATAGCCGACAAAACGTTCAAACAAATATAAAGAATTTTATTACTCGAAAATCGGAGTATCCAAGATCGAACAAAGGGAGCAAATGGAATTTACTACTAATCACAATGTAATTGAACACTCTAATTTACTCAAAATGTCAATTCAAATATGAATGTATGCGCTTAAAAGTAATTAGGACAAAAAAATGACATTAGACGTCTGATCTGGTGATCAGACGTCTTAAAAGTATTTTCCCCTTTTCTTTTGCTTTCTTTCTTCTTCTGCAGTCTCTTTTTCTTCTTCGTCTTCTGTCTTGCCTCTCTTTGCTTCTGCTTCTTCTCTTTCTTTCTTCTGATCTTTGCAGTCTTCACTTGGACTCTCTTCGTTCTTTGACTTGCTTCTGCCTTGCTCTTCCTTCTCCTGCGAAGGCTTCTTTCCTCTTCCTTCTCTTCTTTGCCTTGCCTGCCTTCTTCTTTGGTCCTTCTGCTCTTCCTGCCTTTCCTTCTTCCTTCTTCTTCTTTCTTCTTCTTCTCGTGGCCAAGTCTTTCTTCCTCAACGTTCAGCCTGTGCCTACACAGAGCAAAACCTACCCTTTTCCCTCTACCCGCGCGTCTCTCTCTCTAAGCAGTTCACTCATGGATGCTCTCCCAGAGCCATATGGGTAATTGGGTCGGATTCGCACCCGGGACTAGGCGCACCTGCAGGTGGGTGATGCGCGAGGAGTGCTTAAGGATAAGGTCGGGTCGGATCCCGCCAGATCCATGAGATGAAACCGCAGACAAGGCGGGCGTGAGGGCAAGTGAGGGACCTTACCCCTGTGCTTTCGGAGGCGTTAAGGCTATATCACAAAAACAACTTATAGCATACCCGCGCCTCGCGATTCCACGATGTGGGACTAAAGGTTCTGCCCTGATTTCGCGCGCGCCCGCAGACCTGCGTGCAATCACCACAGCTGCTGTCTTCGCAGCGCCCCTGGCTGGACTCGAGGCACTTTACAACGCTTGCCCAAATACGCAGCACCTGAAACCTGGAGCACCTGACGCCTGGAGCTGCTGCGAAGCTGCTTCAACCTTCGTCAATGGCGGCAGGAGCTGAAATCTTGTCAGACACAAAACGAGCCTCTCGGCTCAATTAGACCAGCTAGGGACCTTCGCCGTAGCACGGCGAAGGTGGTGAGCCATGCTGCAGGCCGCAGGATGGCCTAGGCGTGCGTGCCTAGGTCAACCTGTGGCCAGATGTGTGGGGTTGTTCGGGGGGCTACTGTGGAGGTGCGGAGTGGCAGTGGAGGGGTGGAATGTGTTCCTGGTGGTGAGGCGGAGCTTACGAGATGGTTGGCGAGCCGTGTGGAGGGGCGGAATGGTGGGAGCAGCTCGCCGGAGGTTGGTCGGTGATGTGGAAGATGAGGGTGGTCAGCGTCGGTCGAGGGTCAATTAGATGAGATAATAGGGGGAAAAGAGAGAGGGGACTATGGGGAATAGTTCTAACCTAATTGTAGGGACGAAGGAGGACGGAGGGCGGATAGCTGTACCTGCTGTCGCCGGAGAAGATGCTGCCCAGTGGGGGAGAACGGCGGCGACGACAGGGCTGAGGCGGCGTGCGCAGGTACTGCGCGACGTAGAGGAGAGTCAAGAAGATAACTTTGCCACTCGTTTTGTGGCAGAGCGAAGAGGGAGGGGAGGGGGGCTCGCCGGAGCTTGCTGGGAACTTTGGCCGGGCAGGAGGAGATGAATTGGAGGTGGAAACTCGGCCAAATCAAGCTGAAGATGAGCGGCCGGAGGTGTGGGTTCTTATATAGGCACTGGGCCAGTCGTTCAGGGCGTGGAGGGCACGCCATTGCCTCTGATTGCTCGTCAGAGCAGGAAAGAGGTTAAGATACCCAAATCCCTCGTGCGTTCGCACGAGAGATTGGGTTCACACCAGAGGTTGTGATTGGCCTTAAATGGAAGGGAATTCCTCAGAGAATCTCCCTTCCATTTCTGGGAGGGAATCTCTGAGGAATCAGAGAGTAATCTCTCTATAAACCTTGCCGGAGCTTGGTTCTACCCTAACAATGGCGGCAGGACCTGATTGCAAAGGTGGCGAGGAACTTAGGGGGCTCTCTGCAATGATATTCAAAAGATAGGGACCAAATGATGATTTAGGTGTACTAAATTGCAAAGTAGGTCAAGATGAACTCCCCTTGGGTCCAAATTTTGGTATAAACCTAATTTGGACCTAAGGAATCCAATGGTGAAGTTGGATTTTAGGTTTGACCTCTTCTGATTGGATATTTTGCATAAAAACCTAAATTAGGTCAATTAATGTGCTAGGACCCTAATCTAGGTCAACCTGGATTCCAAAGGCCAAATTGAGTGTTCTAAATCCTATAGGATATTTTTCCATGATTTTTAGAGGGTTTACTTGATTTTTATCCTGACCGAAACCTTGTTAATTTCAGTGGGTCTGTTTTAGGGTTACCAAATGTCATTTAATTCCTAGATTACACATAAACCCATTTCTGATTGACTCAACCCACTTTTTATCTCATTTAGACCATTTGACCTATGTTTTGCCTCTGAGAAATCCCATTTATGTACTGCAATGGTAAAATTACAGTTTTAACCTTTAATTCATATTTTCTTCTCAGAGCACTTATTCCTTCATTTAGGCCTTCCTCTAGGTTATGTAGGAGCTTTTATCTTCTTTATTGGGTCAAAATGAGCTAATTATGGCTCATGATGAGGCTCTCATCACTTATCGAACGGTGGGAGATTAATCCTCCTTAACTCAGTCATAACATCCATCTCGGTCTTCTATTTCAGCGTCTTTAAGGCCCCGAAATCAATTTAGAAACGATTGGATGTTATGCGGAGAAGATTTTTTTGGAAAGGTGCTGGCCATGAGGGAGGTTTTATGCAGCCCATCAGATGGGAAAAGATATGCAGGCCGAAGGAGACAGGTGGTATGGGGATTAAGGCGCTCAAGGAGTTCAATGAAGCTCTCCTGATCAAGTGGGCCATCAAGATTTTGGACTGCAAGGATGATATATTGACAGACTTAATCAAAGATAGTTATGGTGGTTCTAATAGTGCAATGAAGAGGCTACAACCAGTGAAACCATCCCCTTTTTGGCGATCTGTTACTCTTGCAATCAGAAGCAACTGGCATCTGCTGCAACCTAGGCTTGGAGATGGCTGCGATTTCAATCTGTGGAATGAGTAGTGGTCAGGTTTGGGGATACTAAAAGATGCATATCCGAGAACATATGCAGTAGCTGTAGATAACGACGCCACTGTCAGCAGTTTGTGGTCTGTTGCAGAGGGGTGCTGGAGGCTGGAAGGTCATGAGCAATGCAGACCAGGCACTCGGCTATGGGAGGATAGGTAGAATATGTTGGCTACGCAGCAGCAGATGCATCCTAGGCAGATTATGGCTGATACCTATGGCTAGAATGGGGTTTCTTCAGTGCAGCAGGCCTATGAGAGGATCATCAGATCAAACACCAGTGTAGAAAGTGATCCAATTGACAGGAAAATATGGCTATTGAAGATCCCTTTGAAGGTTCAAATTTTCTTGTGGCTATGCAAGTTGGAAGGCTTGATCACTAGTGATCTTAGACACAGAAGAATGGGGACTACGTTGAATGCCTATCATCTTTGTGGATTACACACTAACAGTGCGTCGCATATTTTTTCTTCATGCCTGGTCAGAGACAAGCTTTGGAGGATGATTTGCCAGGAACCTCTACCTACCTAGGACTCTCTTTGGCAGAGGTTCGACACTCCTGAATGGTCGTACAGGTGTATGGCTGCCACCTTGTGGTGTGTGCGGAGGGCGCGAAATGAAAACTCTTTTCAGGAGAGACCGATTAGATGTGAGAAGATTGTAAATGAGTGCTGGTCCCTCATACACAGTTGGGGATCTATTTTGTAATGGTTTGTTTGATTTGAAATATAGTACCCTCCAGATTGCTATTGTCTAATGATAGCTTTCCTCACTGTTTCAAAAAAAAAAAAACATCTATGAAGAATTCCTAAGTTCTAAGCTAGAATTAACCATCAGGATGCCTTATTATATCTCACCTCTAGAGATTTGTTGAAATACTAACCTCAAACCTTAAGGTATCCAAGTACTAGTCAAAATTCAGACTTGATTTGCTTCAGTTTTGGGTTTCAAGAAATGGTTTCTTAAACTTCTAAGTTTATCTTAGAGTTTGTAAATCCCAGAAGTTAAAGTGTCAGTGCTCAGCGTGTAATTTGATTATTGGGCATCCACACTTGTTCTTCCTATATGTTCCCAAGGTCGAACTTGCCCCTTACCTACCTAATCCTACCTAGGTTCAACCATACTTAGACTTGGCAACTTTCTTCTTACTTTTTTTTTTCTTCGAGGTCAACCCAAGGGTGAACCCAATGTACATCTCCCCAACTATTTCTCCTTTTTTTTTATCTGGTACCCATTTATAATGAGGTACTTTTTATTCTCAATGACACCTATGTGTAACGAGGTGTTATTGCCCTTCTCATTTTTTTATCTCCATTTCTTTTCTTTTTTTTTCTTTTTCTGGTGAGTGGCTTTCCTTCGTCCTTTCTAAATTCTTCACTTAAGTAAAACCTAAGAAGACTCGGGGTGCAAGGTTGGGCTCTAGACATCCCACACCTAGGGGTTACTGCGTGTGACATGCCAAACATACCCCGCAAGTGATGGGAACACCATCATGAGCCCTAACTAACTCATTTTGACCCAAAGTAAAGAACAAAAGCTCCTACAAAACCAATTGGAGGTCCTAATTCCATGAATAACCATTCTAAGATAAAATCAAGAAACTAGGGTTAAAATAGTAATTTTACCATTACAGTACAACAACGGGTTTTCTCATAGGCTAAACATAGGTCAAATGGTCTTAACAAGATAATGAGTGGGTTGAATCAGACAGAAAAGTGTTCATGTGAATTCTGGGAATTAAATGACTTCTTGTAACCCTAAAACAGACCTACTTGATTTAATAAGGTTCTGATCAGGATAAAATTCACCTAAACCCTCTAAAAATCATGGAAAAATATTCCATAGGATTTAGAACCTTCAATTTAGCCCTTGGAACCTATTTTGACCTAAATTGGGGTCTCAGAAAAATATTTACCCTAAATTACCTAGTCAAACATGGTCAAACCCAAAATTCAACTTTACCATTGGATTCCTTAGGTCCAAATTAGGTTTGTACCAAAATTTGAACCTAAGGGGAACTCATCTTGACCTACTTTGTAAACAGGTCCATCCTAATTACATTTCTACCCCTATCTTTTGAAAACCTCTGCAGAAACCCCCTATCTTCCTCGTCATTCTTTGCAATTAGGTCCCTCCTCCATTATAACGGAGAGAATCCTACTCCGACGAGGTTTCAAAGGCAAGAACTCTCTGATCTCTCAGAGAATCCCCATCAAAATTGAAAGGGAGATTCTCTAAGAAATCTCCTCCAATGTGAACCCATTGATGAGCCCTAATTCCTACCCAATCTCTCATGCGAACACATGAGAGATTTGGGTCTCTCTGAGTTTCCATCTCCGACGAGATTGCCGTGCTTGGAAGCTTGGATTCCAAGCACAAACCTAACCTCTAGGACTTATTTAAGAAACCTTAATTCATTCCGCATCTCCTCAGCTTGGAATTGGGCCGGTCCACCCTACTTTCCTCTCTCCTCGCCAGCTACAATCTCTCCACAAGCTCCGACGGCTTCGTCCCCTCTCTCTTGTCGCCCAACCACAATACCAGTGGTTGGGTTGCCTTCCTCTCGTTCATCCGTGTCAGCCATACCAGCCTGACACTGCCTCTTCCCCTGTCGTCGTTGCCGCCTCACCTATGGAGAGCTTCGTCTCCAACGATGGCAACACGAGCCGGCCACCATCCCTGCCTCCTTCGTCCTTAGGTTAGGTTAGTTTACCTTCTCTCTTTCCTCTTCTTGTTCCCCCTCTTTATTGCTTGAAAATATGCCTCAACGCACACAACCACCATCACCTTCTTCATCTCCGGCTAGATCTCCGGCGAGGCATCCCTGCCGCACTGCACCTCCATCCGCCTCTCCAACCATCCCATAAGTTTCGCAACACCCCACTGAACGTAACCCCTCACCTCACTCACCACGCCACACACCCAAACCGTCCCTCAAACACACCCATACACACAGCCACAGGTTGCCCTAGATTCGCCACCACAACCACCCACACGTAGTGCCGACCCCCGCAACACACTCACCATGTCTCGGCAAAGCCTCCCAAGCTTTCTGACAAGGCTGCAAGGCCGTTTGCGTGACTGCAGGTACAGGAGGGCTGCTGCCATTATTAAGCGACAAGGAGCTTGCTTGTGAGCTTCTCCAGGTTCGTCTGCTCCAAGCGCAAGTCCTAGGCAACACGGATTTGAGGCGTGAATGTACCCAGAATACCAATTGAAGTTGACAGCCTCTACAATGTAGCCAATTGGATCCGCCATCTGCTGCAGACACACGCAACAGGAAAGTGGGATGTTTAGTCCCACCTCAGAAGCTGTTGAGCAGGAACAGCAAGATAAATTGAAAAAGTGCATATGCCTCTTCACCTCCTGACCACAGGGTGGGGTCCCACTCACCTCTTACTGCCTCGTCCGTGACCCAATTTCCACAGACCTGGCTTGACTCGTATACCCAACCTGTACTCCTCACCCACCACCACATGCCGGTAGGCCTGGTCCCAGGCGCATACCCGACCCGATTACCCGAGAAGCGGCTCTGGGAGAGCGATCCTAAGAGAGAAAGAGGAAGAGAGATCACAAGGGTGGGTAGGGGTAGGTTTTGCTCTCTCGCAGGCAAGAAGAAGAAGAAGCCAAGGATGAAGAGGGCGGAAGCCAGTGAACGCTAAGGAAGGAGAAGGCAAGGCTGAAGAGGAAGAAGCTGAAGAAGGGCTGAAAAAGAAAGAGAAGGAGAAGGAACTGAAGGCAGAAGAAAGAGGAGTCGCTAGAAGGAAAGAAAGAAGAAAAAGGAGAAGCCAAAGGCAAAGGCCAGAGAAGGCAAAAGAAGAAAGGAGGGCTAAGCCACGAAAAGAACAAAGAAGAAAAGAAGAAGAAGGAAGACAGCTAGCCAGAGACAGAGATCAGAGACAGAGAAGAGAAAAAGAGAAGAAAATCACAGCACTGTAGCAGCCATATTTAAGACGTCTGATTCATAAAATCAGACGTCCATATTTTTTGTGCTTTCTTTATATACATTGATATTCTATGTTTTTGCACTATAACTTTGATTTTTCATTGCATGTTATATTCAATTTTAAAGTTGTGCTCTTGATTTTTAAACCCCAATTTGCTCCCTGTGTTCGACCTCGGACTTAAAACTTCGAGTAATAAAATTTATTTGTTTTCGAGCGATTTCAACTATACTACGACGCATCAATTTCAAAACATTGATCTCGCTCGTTAAACATTTTGGTGCTATTACCGAGGAGCAACGGGCGATTTAGATATCTTGATCACAATTTCTGATTTGACACTAACTTGATATATCTCTTTTGTTGTGATTGTTTCAGGGGAAAAGATTCAAAGGAAGACGACCACACAGCAAACAAACCAGGGGCAGGTAATCTCTGATTAGTCCTCTCTCTTAATCCCCTCATTATGAAAAGGAAAAACAAGAAATAATCAATTAGGGCTACCTGCTTTCTATCTTTAGTTAATTCACCAAAGTTGCCTGATTTTGATTTCAACAACAAATATTGATTTGTGCATCCATTTAAGGTAACTAGGGCTACCACCTTCTTGATTGAGCCTTAGATACCATATTTTTGGCAACTAAATTGGACCAAAATTAGAGCCAACTTAAGGATTCCAATTTACGATTTTAGAGACACATCTTTCTAAGCAAGAATCAACTATTCCAAAAAGAGGTGTGCCTAAGCCTTGGTTGAAAACATTTATTCAAGAGAAACCCTAAAATTCAAGCTCTTAATTTCACTTGAATCCTAAAAGAAAGGACCTAAAGCTTCTCAAAGGACAAATAGGTGAAGTTGACCTCTTGTTGGGTCAACCAACCTTGAAATTAGGTCACTTTTCCACTCAATACATCTAAAGTTCAAGTGGAATCCTAATCACCTTTGCTCTTAAATAAAAGTGGTAGACTTAAGAGGTCAAAGTCCCCATTCTAGTCTACCTAGAACCTCAGTGACAAGAGAGGTCAGGTGGGGGAAACCCTGTAACCTGTGGGGGCACTCTACCGTGTAGGGGTCTTTGCGAGACTCTCCCTCTCTGGCTGCCCAGGTAATTCTCAGGTGGACGACTTTTTGATCCAGGGGTATCATTCGCCCCGAACCTCCATAGTCATCCAAACGTCTTTGGGTGCCTTGATTGGGTCAAACATCCAGTCCCTCATCCCTTCTCTTTAGAGCACACACACATAGATTTTCAATGGGATTTTCTATTCAAAACTAATCACTTCATTCTAAGAGCTGAATTCTGATTCTACATCTTGATTCCACCATCTGATTCAAATATGCAGCCTGGTTACTTAGGAGTACCATTCAAGAAACCTGAGTCACAAAGATTCATGAGAGATAGAATGATTGAGGATGCCCTTGAATTTTATGATATTGAATACAAAACCTCAAAGCCAGTAGAAGACATTTAGGTTAGTGTACCAACAACAACAACCTTCATCATAAACTGTGCCCAATTGCTATTAACAGAAGCTACAAAAGGATCAACCTGAGACATTCTCATAACAGGATACATTGAGATAGAAAAATTACATAACTTTGAATACCTCCAATGCATGACAAATCCTGTACTTTAGGAACAACACCAAGATGATCTTGAAAAAAGGGAAGAAATGATGAGATTATTGAAACAAGTTATTAATCAGAAATACTCGTACATGCCCTAAACAAATAATGAACCATCTTGGAATGGTATTGAGGACCAATCTGATTTCCTAAATCCCGACTTTGAGGCACAAGGTTGTTGTGGATTCCAAACCCAAATGGAATATAACATGCTTGACACTGAATTAGGTTGGGAAGTCCCAATTGCAGGAGAACACGATTTTGAGCCAGCCCTAGAAAACCAAAATCCTAGTTCACCAAGCATAGAATTCTGAGACTCCTATAATGATGAGATTAAAATAGAACCTCTTGAGGGTGTAAATTCGGCCCCTTATTCTGATAAGGTGACCCTCGAAGGTAACTCTGACCTAGATTCTAGTGATTCAACCCACATTTTCAGCCTAGAATCTGGATCTGAAACTTATTGGGAAGATTACAAGGCCCCATATAACGAAGATCAAAGTTTAAATGAAGAGTATGATTCTGGGCCTTTATTTGATGAATATCCCTCTTCAACATCCTCAAAGATACAGATCGATTTCGCGGACGTCATGCCAATCTATGATACAGAAATCGAGGAGTTGAAAGAGTGGGGTTTTGATTGGGTTGGCCCTACAAGCCAAAACCTGAGCCCAGACCCTATAAGGACACCCTTTTAAGCTCAGAATCTACATATAGGCTAGACCCAAGCCAGGTTGCTGAGTCTACATCGTGTGATTTATTCTATGGTGGAACCTCTGATCTCGAATCAAACTCAGAACTTGATTTTCGCAATTTCTCCAATGATTTCAAATCTTACCATGATTTCGGAGAACCTTTGTTTCCTAACTACGACGAGCCAATCTACGACCTCAGCTCACATGATTCATTCTCCGACTCTGACTCTGAGGTCCCTGATCCTGAGATCACTAATTTAAATTCAGGTTCCAGTGAGATGGAATCATTTCTTTTCGATCCTCAGGAATCAAAACCAGAAAATGCCGAGAGTGACTGCAACCCAGAGTTCGAATCTTCTCTTGACATAAATTTTCTTCATCCTATAAACACTCTTCAGGCATTCACTTTTGAATTTGATGGCTACTATGAGGACTCTCTAAATGAACCCACCTGTAATTCCTTTGTAGAGGAGCCCTCATACACAATTCCTATTGAAGCCACCTCCTTCGCATATACAAAACCCATCCAAACCCGTTTTCAACCCGCAACTGGACTCAATTTCTATTATGATTCCCCTCTTACTGAGCTAATTGCAGATGATTCACCTCCACATCTATATCCGATTTCGGACATTGATCAGATTGCAAACCATGCTCCATCATTCTCTGATCTCTCCTATAGGGTTTCCACATTATCCACTTATTATTTTGAGGATCCCTACTTTGACCAGGCTGATTCAACTCAGCAAAACCCTGAATTCACACTTCCACATCATCCCGAGCTCCATAAATTATGGTGGGTTCCACATCTCTTGATCTACATTTATTAAACCACCAGATTAATTGGGTTTGGGCTGCATCATCAGCCTATTGATCTAAACAAACACCTGGTTGGACCAGCCAGGCTCTTAATCAAAGTTCTTATTCTACAAAACTCAGCTGATTTGACCACTCCCTCTCCATACCGTTTCCCACTCGACTGAAGGCGTTGAATTTAGTACTTAACGAGAGGCAACCCATCATTCCAAAAACTCAAGATCCTTCTGATTATCTGTCTGTACTTCATGTCTATTGCACCCTAAGTTCAGTTTCCTTAGAACAGGCGATCCCACCTCTGGTACACGTGCCAGAGCCTAAAATCGTCCGCAATAGTCATTCCCAACCCGTTCACCCACCTAATAAATCCTGTTCTAAATTCCTGAACCCAACCTGTTTTACACCCTCCATTTACAATGAGGACATTACAAAACTTAGGCATAGGGGGGTGGTAAAGTGCAAACATACAGAAATCAAAATTCAGAAGGGTTCTCACAAAAAAATCTCATATTCCAAAAATACCAAAAAAATAGAAAATTGTGAAAAAGAACAAAAAATTGGAGGAGAAAAGAAAATTTTGAGGCCATACAAAACTTGAGAAGAAAAAGTGAAAAATATCAAAAAAGGAGCACAAAATGAAAAAAAAAAGAGATAGTCATTAGTAAGAAATTAAGGGATTAACTAAGTTCTAGACCACATCAAGAAAAAGAAAATGAAAAAAATTGCTAAGGAGACACAAAAGAGATTAGTGGGAACATTGATCTTAAGCCTCTTGGGCTAGATTCTTAGGCTTAAAAATTCAAGTATCCGCTAAGATCTGGATAGTTTTCAAGAGGTTGGGGAAAATGCGAAGCTTAAGTATTAGGTCTAAAGCTTAGGGAGTATTCGACTTCGTTAACTGACCTTTGGTTTGCTGGACTTGGTAACCTAAGCACCCCAATCCACACACAGTCTGGTTCAGTGCGCATAATTATCAAAATCACGCAAAAGTGTCTAAGTGTTACGAAAAAGCTGCCTAAATTAGGAGCGGCCGATCAACACAAGTTGATTTGGACGAGTTCCTGGCGCGGAGAGGCGGGAAATTTGCCTCGAAGATGCGCAATAACATATCGTCTCCTCGGTGCTTGTCTCCTAGGATATTTACATATCCTATTGGGGGCATGAAAGCACCCTGTGCTAGTTCAGATGCCATGGGTGGCATTATCACGAAATGTCGATTGCCAGGGTCCGGATTTAGCTACAGAACACCATGGGCGGGATTATCTCAAAATCTCGAAAGCCAGGGTTCTGGGGCTTGCCATGGGCGGTGCTATCACGAAGCATCGATTGCCAGGGACCCTTCGAGGATTGATGATGGGGACAAAGAATCTGATACTGACCGTGTTGAGAAGCCAATCCGAAGCTAGAAATAAAAAGAAAAGAGAGAGAAAACTCTCCAAACAAAGAAAATCCTTTGTCTCTCTCTTACAAAAAACACACTGCAAACTGCACTGAGGCTAAAATATGTTACAAGCACGGATGCTTTAACCGCAGAGTCCAACGAACCTTAGGATAGTTCCTGTGGGTCTTAAAAACCTTCATAGAGGACCAAGGCTAGAGCTGGTCAGGTCCGGATCTTGGTTGGTACTTGAGTACCTCTAGGCCTACCATCAGCATTCTAACCTAATCAAAAAGAAAAAAAAGCACTCATCGTAATTTGTAAACATCAAGGAACTCATGGTCTAAAATAGAAGTTAAAACCTTAAAATTTTGCTAAGGGACTAACAAAAGCTAAGCATGAGGGTATGATGGGAACACTATCATGAGCCCTAACTAGCACATTTTGACCCAAAGAAGAGAACAAAATCTCCTACATAACCAACTGGAGGTCCTAATTCCATGAAAAACCATTCTGAGATAAAAGCAAAAAATAAGGGGTAAAACTGTAATTTTACCATTGCAGTACAACAACGGGTTTTCTCATGGGATAAACATAGGTCAAATGGTCTTAACAAGATAATGAGTGGGTTGAATCAAACAGAAAAGTGTTCATGTGAATTCTGGGAATTAAATGACTTCTTGTAACCCTAAAACAAACCTACTTGATTTAACAAGGTTCTAGTCAGGGTAAATTTACCTAAACCCTCTAAAAATCATGAAAAAATATTCTCTAGGGTTTAGAACCTTCAATTTATCCCTTGGAACCTATTTTGACCTAAATTGGGGTCTCAGACAAATATTTACCCTAAATTGGATTTTTGCATAAATTACCCAGTCAAACGTAGTCAAACCCAAAATCCAACTTACCATTGGATTTCTTAGGTCCAAATTAGGTTTGTACCAAATTTTAGACCTAAGGGGAACTCATCTTGACCTACTTTGCAACAGGTCCAGCCCAATTATATTTCTACCCCTATCTTTTGAAAACCTCTGCAGAAAACCCCCTAGCTTCCTCGTCATTCTTTGCAATTAGGTCCCTCTGCCATTATAGCGGAGAGAATCCTACTCCGACAAAGTTTTGAGGGCAAGAACTCTCTGATCTCTCAGAGAATCCCCTTCAAAATTGAAAGGGAGATTCTCTGAGAAATCTCCTCCAATGTGAACCCATCGATGAGCCCTAATTCCTACCCAATCTCTCATGAGAACGCATGAGAGATTTGGGTCTCTCTAAGTTTCCATCTCCGGCGAGATTGTAGTGCTTGGAAGCTTGGCTTCCAAGCACAAACCTAACCTCCAGAACTTATTTAAGAAACCTGATTCATTCCGCACCTCCTCAGCTTGGAATTGGGCTGGTCCACCCCACTTTCTTCTCTCCTCGCTGGCCACAAAATCTTCACAAGCTTTGATGGCTTTGTCCCCTCTCTCTCGTCGCCCAACCACAATACTAGTGGTTGGGCTGCCTTCCTCTCGTTCATTCGCGTCAGCCATACCAGCCTGACGTCGCCTCTACCCCTATCGTCGCCGCCGCCTCACCTACGGAGAGCTTCGTCTCTGACAACGGCAACACGAGCCGGCCACCATCCCTACCTCCTTCATCCTTAGGTTAGGTTAGTTTACCTTCTCTCTCTCCTCTTCCTATTCCCCCACTTTATTTCTTGAAAATATCCCTCGACGCACGCAACCACCAGCACCTTCTTCATCTCCGACCAGATCTCCGGCAAGGCATCCCCGCCTCTCCGCACCTCCATCCGCCTCGCCAACCATCCCATAAGTTTCGCAACACCCCACTTAACATAACCCTTCACCTCACTCACCACGCCACACACCCAAACCGCCCCTCGAACACACCCATACACACAGCCACAGTTTGCCCTATATTCGCCACCACAACCACCCACACGCCGCGTCGACCCTCGCAACACACTCGCCGTGTCTCAACGAAGCCTCCTGAGCTTTCTGACGAGGCCACAAGGCCGTTTGCGTGACTGTAGGTACATGAGGGCTACCACCATTGTTAAGCAGCAAGGAGCTTGCTTGCGGGCTTCTCCAGGTCCATCTGCTCTAGGCGTAAGTCCCAGGCAACATGGATTTGAGGTGCGAATGTACCCAGGATACCAATTGAAGTCGACAGCCTCTACAGCGTAGCCAATTGGATCCTCCATCTGCTGTGGACGCACGTAATAGGAAGGTAGGACATTTAGTCCAACCTCGGAAGCTGTCGAGCAGGTGCAGCAAGATAAATTGAAAAAGTGCATATGCCTCTTCTCCTCCTAACCACAGGGTGAGGTCCCACTCACCTCACTACCTCGTCCGTGACCCGATCCCCGTGGACTTGGCTTAACCGATATACTTGACCTACACTCCTCGCCCACCACCGCACGCCGGTGGGCCTGGTCCCAGGTGCGTACCCGACCCGATTACCCGAGAAGTGGCTCTGGGAGAGCAAGCCTAAGAGAGAAAGAGGAAGAGAGATCGTGGGGGCGGGTAGGGGTAGGTTTTGCTCTCTCGCAGGCAAGGAGAAGAAGAAGAGGGTGGAAGCCAGCGAACACTAAGGAAGGAGAAGGCAAGGCTGAAGAGGAAGAAGCTGAAGAAGGGCTGAAGAAGAAAGAGAAGGAGAAGGAACTGAAGGCAGAAGAAAGAGGAGTCGCCAGAAGGAAAGAAAGAAGAAGGAAAAGCCAAAGGCAATGGCCAGAGAAGGCAAAAGAAGAAAGGAGGGCCAAGGCACGAAAAGAACATAGAAGAAAAGAAGAAGAAGGAAGAAAGCTAGCCAGAGACAGAGATCAGAGACAGAGAAGAGAAAAAGAGAAGAAAAGCACAGCACTGTACCAGCCATATTTAAGATGTCTGATTCATAAAACAGACGTCCATATTTTTTTGTGCTTTCTTTATATACATTGATATTTTGTGTTTTTGTACTATAACTCTGATTTTTCATTGCATGTTATATTCAATTTTAAAGTTGTGCTCTTGATTTTTAAACCCCAATTTGCTCCTTGTGTTCGACATCGGACTTAAAACTTCGAGTAATAAAATTTATTTGTTTTTGAGCGATTTCAACTATACTATGACGCATCGATTTCAAAACATTGATCTCGCCCATTAAACAGCAGGGATCTCTATTGAGTTTGAATATAAGCTAAGGTGCATTAATTTAGAGTCCTTAACCCCGATTTTGACAGAACCAACGGTAAGCTCTCACATGGTTGCCCCAGTTTTAAGTTCGTGTATGTGAAAAAGTCACTTCAATTTCAAGGATCCCTAAACTAAGGAATAAATAGAGAAGTTCTATACTTCCTAAGCCCTTGACTTAATACATTAGCTTCTCAAGTACCTCAATTGCTTGAGGCAAAATCCGTATCTTAACAAATACTTAGATTTTTAAGCCAACCCAGCCCTAAGGGTCTAAGACTAATATCTCTTCCTTATCTCCTAAGGCAAGACATTTAAGGTCTTATCTCATCATTCGTTCCAACCCATAACTTTAGGTAACTCATCTACAGAGATTGTTGAGACTAACCAATTAAGCTCAACAAATTAAAACCTTTTTTCTTAATGCAATATGAATGCATGAATGCAATATGTATACATGCTATAAACAAATGCCTCAGGTCTTATCCCCCCACGCCTAGTTCAAACAATGTCCTCATTGGAAGTAAAATAAACAAGCGAAGATGTTACCTAAGGTAGAGAATGAAAGGAGCTGAGGCTCCTCGAGAGTGACCTCGTCAACCAGATGGCCATCCAAAGTAACATATGGTTTTAACCGTTGGCCGTTAACGGTAAAGGGCATTGCTAAAGAGGAAGGGCTCTTGATCTCCACAGCCCCATGTGGAAACACTTTGGTGATTATGTATGGCCCATCCCAACGATATTTCAATTTCCTTAGAAAAAGCTTAAGTCTAGAATTGAAGAGCCAAACTTGCTGGTTGGGCTCAAAGGTCTTTCTAAAGATATACTTATCATGCAAGACCTTAGTTCTCTCTTTATAAGCTTGGGAGGTGTCATAAGCATCATTCCTCAGCTCCTCAAGCTCACTTAATTCTAGAAGTCGTGCCTTACCTGCCTTTTCTAAATCCATGTTGACACTTCGGATAGCCCAGAGTGCCTTATGTTGAAGCTCAATGAGTAATTAGCATGCTTTCCCGTACACTATCCGGAAGGGAGACATACCTAAAGGGGTTTTGTAGGTTGTTCGATAAGCCCATAAAGCATCATTCAGCTTTTGGGACCAATCCTTCCTATTTGGCTTAACAATCTTTTCCAAAATATTATTGATCTCTCTATTTGACACTTCAACCTGGCCACTCGTCTAAGGATGGTAAGGGGTAGCGATCTTGTGAGTTACACCCAGACTCTTGAGTAGCCAATTGAAGTGGTGGTTCCGAAAATGAGGTCCCCCATCACTTATAATCATCTTAGGGCAGTCGAAGCGAGATATGATATTGGCCTTAACAAATTTCGAGACCACGAAGTGGCCATTTGTGCGTGTAGGAATGGCCTCTATCCACTTGGAGACATAATCAACTACCACCAAGATATACTCATATCCATGGGATGAAGGGAAGGGACCCATGAAGTCTATCCCCCATGCATCAAAAATTTCCATAGGTTGGATGGGGTGTTGAGACATCTCATTTCGCTTCCCAATCATTCCAGTCTATTACATCTAAGCAAGCCTTAACAAAGTTATGAGAATCCTTAAATAAAGTAGGCCACCAAAAATCAGACTAGAGAACCTTAAAAGTTATTTTCTTAGCATTAAAGTGTCCTCCACAATGAAGTTTATGGCAAAATCTCAACACACTTTGTTGCTTCTCTTCAGGCACACATCGTCTCAGTACTTGGTCTTATCCAATTCTTAATAATTCTGGCTCTTCCCAATGAAAGTATCTAGCTTGGGAAATGAATCTCTTCCTTTTCTGCTCATCCCAAGAGCCAGGAGTCTCTCCAGTGACCAAGTAATTGACGGTATTAGCATACCAGGGTGAAGTCGGTGTTACCGCCATAAAGGTTTCAACAGGAAATGTCTCGCGGATGTCTCCAAATGGAGAGTCATCAAGTGGGAGGCGAGACAGGTGGTCAACCACTACATTTTCTACTCCTTTCTTTTCACGTATCTCCAAGTCAAATTCTTGTAGGAGTAGGATCCACCTAATCAGACCTAGCTTAGAATCCTTCTTGGCAATGACATGTTTCACTGCCACGTGATTAGTGAAAATAATCACCTTGGATCCAAGAAGATAAGACCTAAACTTCTCCAGAACAAAAACTACAGCAAGTAATTCCTTTTTAGAGATGGTGTAGTTTTGTTGTGGTTCGGTTAAAGTCTTGCTAGCATAATGCAACACATGTGGTCTTCACTCAACCCTCTGTCTAAGGACTACTCCCACTACACAATTCGATACATCTCACATCAGCTCAAATAGGAGTGTCCAATCAGGAGCTCGGAGAATAGGCACAGAGATCAAGTCCCCCTTCAGAGTGTGAAAGGCCTCGACACATGTTGCATCATAATCAATGGAGGATTCCTTTGCCAGTAGGTCACACAGTAGCCTAGAAATTTTGCTGAAATTCTTAATAAAGTACCTATAAAAGCCTGCATGGCCCAGCAAGGATCTAATCTATTTGACATTTGTGGGCAATGGATGTTTGGAAATATAATCAACCTTGGCCTTATCTACTTCCGAGCCCCTCTCAGACATAACATGTCCAAGTACAATGCCTTTCTGTACCATGAAATGACTCTTCTCCTAGCTAAGGACTAAACCGATCTCCTTACATCTCTTCAGCACATTCTTTAAGTGCAGAAGATACTGGTCGAAAGACGAGCCATAAATGGAGAAGTCATCAATAAAAACCTTGACACACTCGTCAATCATGTCTGAGAAAATGGACATCATACACCGTTAGAAGGTTGCCGGTGCATTACATAATCCAAATAGCATACGCTTAAATGCAAAGGTTCCGTAAGGACTCGTGAAAGTTGTCTTCTCCTGGTCATTAGGGAAAACTACAACCTAGTTGTACCCAAAATATCTGTCCAAAAAGCAGAATACTTGTTCCCTACCAATTTCTTAAGAATCTGATCAAAAAAGGGCAAGAGAAAGTGATCTTTCTGGGTAACGATGTTCAGCTTGCGGTAGTCTATGCAGACCCTCTAGCCAGTTGAGGGTCTGGTCACCACTTGTTCTCCCTGGTCATTGGTTTCTACCGTAAAGCCTGCCTTCTTAGGCACCACATGGATTAGACTAACCCATTTGCTATCCGCGATGAGATATGTGATCCCAGTGTCCAACCACTTCAGAATCTCCTTTTTAAGCACCTCCCTCATGTTGTGGTTAAGATGTCTCTGCATGTCTCGAAATGGTTTGATGGAATCATCAGTATAAATGTGATGCATGCAGAGTGTAGAGTCTATACCCTTAATATCAACGATTGTCCAAGCTATGGCTTCCTTGTGACTTGATAAGTAGTCTAACAAGGCTCCCTCTTGCACCTCAGATAGCGCAGATGAGATGATTATAGGGAGCGTATCATTTGGCCTAAGGAATACATACCTAAGAGTGTCCAGAAGGGGTTTTAGTTCAAGGTCGGGGACTTGTATGGTTGAGGGTTTCATAATATATGTCCCCATCTCAGGTAGCAAATCTACCTTAGGCAGGTATGATGGGAAAATAGACTCAGTAGAAACTCCAAGCAACTCCTCAAGTTCTAGTACATCCCCTTCACATTCCTCCAAGAGATGGGAATGCTCATTTAGCATGACATGCTAAAGGGGGTCATCACATAAAATTACAGGAATTATCTCTTCAATCAGGTCATCTACCACCTCAAATTGGGAACAATCCTCAAATCCAGCTTGTTTATAAGCATCAAACACATTAAGCGGAATCTTCCTATTAACAAAGCCCATTTTTAACGCCCCAGTGTGACAATTAATTGAAGCATTAGAAGTCGCAAGAAAAAGGTGGCCCAAGATGATGGAAGGCTTGGTTGGTTTGTTGGTAGGGTCAGTGCCCAATACCAGAAAGTCAACAGGGAAGAAGAAATCCTCCACTCTCATGAGGACATCTTCCAGCAAGACCCATGGTTCCTTCAAGGATCGGTCTGCAACTTGGAGGATTATAAGGGAAGGCTTCAGATTGCCACCTCCAAGTTGTTCATATACGTAGCTCGGAAGGATGTTTGCCCCCGCACCCAAATCAAGTAGAGCCTTGTCTACATGTAGGTCACCAACAACCATCAAGATGTATGGGGCTCCTGGGTTCTTAAGTTTCGGGGGTGTCCTGTTTTGTATAATTAAGATAACAGAATCAGGCATGACAACTTTTGATTGGACCTGTTTCCTTGATTACCACTTTTTCTTACACAGGTCCTTTAGAAAGTGGGCATAGGATGGAATCTGCCTGATAGCCTCAAGTAAAGACAGGTTAATTTGCACTTGCTTGAAAGTCTCCATGATTTTGTCTGTCTTATCTTTGGCTCCAGATGAGCCAATAGAAGTTTACCCAGAGTCAGATAAGCGCTTTCGAAAAGGCACTCTCAGTCTCTGGATGGAAGGGTTGTCATGTTGGGTGATGAGGTGTGACTCATCATAGCTAAAATGTCTAAGTTAAGCTATAAACTAGGTTAAACACTATTGAATTAACACATGAAATGGGTTAAGTGTGGAAAATAGTGAAAAAGACCTAAAACATCAAATCTATGTTAAAAACATGAAATTAGGTCATTAAATGAGGTATTCTATTCATTATTATAAAATGATGATCCATTTGCAAAGTGAACAAACATTTGAGTTCAAAACTTCAAATCAAAGTAAAATTAACTTCTTTAATGTTCAATTAAGCTTAAATAACAACTTGGTTGCATTTGGACATCATTAAGATCTTGCATTTATTAGATTACATATCAGTCCGTAGGTTATATATATTTTCTTCATTTAAAACCTTGCAGGGACCATTTTGAAAGCTACAAGGGCCTCTTTGCAAATCTTAAGGACTATTTTGAATCGCTTCTTCACCACTTATGGGCTTCAATGTAAACCTTCTACTCCTTCGCCCATAAGGGCTTCCCTGCAAAAGCTCCAACACACCTGCAGCCGCGTGAGACACTATAGCGGCTCAAGAGCACCCCCAATCTTGGTTGTTGCTTCCTTGATCTCTGATCTGACAGCCGTTCTCCAATCGAAGCTTCGCACGCTTCGGCACGTGTAGTCACCTCTTGCCCCATATCCCATCCAACGGTCGCATTTTGATTTGAACACTCACGTGCTCCTCGATTCCATCTCCACCGCCCAAGACCTAGGTGCCTAATCGCACCACTGTGGTGCTCACATTCACTAACTAGGATACTTAAAGAGCTCCCCTGAGTTGCGTGCACGCCATCGACTCCCCACTACACCTCTTGAGCCAATCCCTTTCTCCCTCTCCAACACTCCTAACCCCTTCACTCGCCACATCTGTGACAGAGGTGTGGTTTTTCACCTCCAATTCCTCCTCTTCACTAGGGATGACGTACGCCCGAGGATGACCCTGGAGCTCCACTAGAGGGCTCTTCACTCTTTGGAGATCTCCCCCCATTCATCTTCCTTAGCCGTCGGCTTTGGATCCAGGAGAGTCCCATGACGTGCGTGGGACGCGTATGTTTAAAGGAGTCGTTATAGCTTGCACTCGTAACGTCGGTTTTAAATGAAGAAATGGACGTGAGTCCGAGTGTCGATCTCAAGGAGGCGTGAAAATCGGATTTTTCTTGTCACTTAATGTCACGGAAATAATGGGTTTTTGCTTGCGAAAAGTCGTGGGTGAAAAGCGAGTGAGAGAGAGAAAGAGAGACAGAGAATAGGGTTAGAATTGTTTCATTCACAACATGCAACTTAAACATAAAAGAGGGCAAGTAACTAGATAGAAAACAACTTCATTTGACATGCAACTTTAGTTTATAATTACAACACTAGATAAATGCTTAAACACAAGTAAAGTAAAGCTTAAGATAAAGAGGGAAAGGGAGAGAGAGAAGACGGCGAGGTAGCCACGGCGATGGAGGGGGGCTCCGTCAGTGGCTCGTCGGCTCCAGCGATTGCAAAGAGAGCTAATGGTGGCTAGGAGTGGGGTAGAGCACTTGCAAGTGGATTGAATGCCCTCCATGGTTGGTTGGATGGAGTTTATATAGGCAAAAGATTTTCTAATTTAAGTATGGGCCTTAGCGATGTCCAAGACGTCGCTAAACCCATACTAAATCCGTCGGTGTAGCCCCCTGCCCATTGGTCGCTTGCGCGCGCGTGTTCTTCTCCACGCTCAATTCGTGTGCACGGCTTGAGAGCGTCCGATCCCCGATCGGACGGTTGATGTCGCTCGTGGGGTGCGTGCCCGGATCACACCCACGCCTGCCTCGTCATCGCGGGCGTCGGCTTTGGACGTGCGAGATCGCATCGCGTTGCTCCATCCGCGCCGTCCGCTGCTGATCAGGGGGCTCAATTTCCCCGATGTGCTCCTTCGCCTTCGAATTTCCGTGTAGCGCGATTCGATCCAGCGCCAGCTGTGCGGGCGTGAGGCAGTCGACCGTTGCGCCGCTCCTGCTGCTTTGTCGCGGCCAGGGCGGGCGCGTAGGCAACTCTCATCCATTTGATCGAAGATCGACGGCTGAGATTCATCCTCCAGGTGAAGGCAGAAGTGGGCGGCGGTGAAGATGCGATGAGCGGGCGCCACATGGCGTGCTGTGGGCCGTTGATCATCAGATCAACGGTCAGAACTTCTTAGGCCCATTACAGGAGCTCTAGATCTCGGATTTGGCCGATTTCGAGTCCGTTGGACTCCGTTCGTCGCTCTGAATCCATCCATGTGGTTCGATTGCTCATCTGAGGCCTGTTTTGACATGTCCTTGTACACATGGTCGTTAATAATGCATTATAAGCAATCTTGATATGCAATGCATACGATGCTCCTATTCCTATTTATGATATGTTATCTGTGCATTTTGTTCTTAAGATAAACCCCAATTGACAGATTTATCACCCCAAGATGCAGTGTTATCATACCTTCATGCTTACTCCTTGCTAGTCCCTTGCAAGGTTTATTCTATCATTTATTTCTAGTCAGAATTTAAGTAATTACTTGGACATTTCGTCACTTGTCAATAGGAGGAAATATACTAAGATCTTAATCTACAAAGAGTAAGCAACGTCTGGGTGCCTGCCAAAATATGAATCGCATGAATCCTTACTTTAATGTATGTATGTATATATATATATATATTTCTTATTTTTAGATTTTTTGGAGTTAAGAGTGTGTTGGTAACTTTCTACGGCTACCCAACCCACCCAAAACTCGGACAAAACTCTAAGTGCTAAGCATCTTGGAGTAAAGATTGTGATAGACTCACTCAACGGTAATTTAGACAGACTTCGGGTTTCTACACCCCTAGGTGACCGGAAGAGGAAGTGTTTTGCCTGAAGGTGTATTTGTTTGATCGGTAGCTTTCTCCCTACGTTTGTTTTAATTGGGGTCAACACAAGGATTTTTCCAGTGTATATCTCCCCGGCTTGCTCTACTTCCCTACTTCTTCCTTAAGTGTTTTGGTTCTTTTTGTGCATTTACTGCGCTGGGCTCTGGACAACCGACCAATAGGCTGTTACCCACGATCACTTGCCAACCATACTCGTGTGGTAAAGTGTGGTTTATTTTGTTCTCTTTTTTTCTTCTTCTTTTTTATTTATTTGGTAGGTGGCTTCCCTGATCTCAAATTTACCTAGAGGCAATAAAGAGGAGGTGGTCTCGTGGTTGGGCTTTGGACAACCTGCCAATGGGCTGTTACCCACGACAACTTACCAACCATACCACCCTAGAGAGTTCATTAGCTACCCAATTTCTATCAGAATCTCTGAGGAGTGAGTCTGTGCAAAAATGTGTGCAGATGCTTGGACTAAAAGTCCTTCTGAGTTAGAGGGTGAGTTGATAAATCGTATACTTATCACCTTATTTAGTTAGTGGATTAGAGTAGCTTAAGGTTGCAAGGATTTGAAGCTAAATCCGTATTTTAACGGACACCAGGGCTGATTAAGCCTGAAGGCCTGAAAAGTCTAAGTGTTCAAGTTCTTTTCGTATTATTTCCCACTATTGACAAATTTCTAATGCCTAAGTTTTTCTTCCTAAATTCATTTTTTTATTTTTTTTATTTTTATTCTATTCAGACTGATTAAATGAGCTTAGGATCATGTAATTTACCACCCCCCCATGCTTAAGTTGGACAATGTCCTCATTGCCAAATACATGGATGCAACAGGGGTTTGAAAAGACATTACCTGAGTGAAGTAGAATACCTGATCAATCTGAATCTTCTGGGTTGCCTCTCAAGAAGCACTGAGTTTAATGCCTCCAGCTGGGCGGTGCTTCGTGTCATCCCTCAATGAGGGTGACACTCTCCTTTGGGGGAACCTGGGCTAGGAAGTGTTTTAATCTCTAGCCATTGACTGTGAAAGTGTATCCAGTGTTCAGATCAGCAATTTCAACCACCCCATTGGAGTGGGTCTTGATCACCCTAAATGGTCCTGTCCACTTGGACCTAAGCTTCCCGGGAAAGAGTTTCAAACGGGCATCAAAAAGCCAAACTTGCTGGTTAGGCTCAAAGGTCTTTCTATGGATGAGTCGGTCGTGGACGACTTTCATTTTCTCCTTATACAGTCAACTATTCTCAAAGGCGTCCCGACGAATTTCTTCGAGCTCAGAGAGTTAAAGCATCCTCTATGCACCGGCTAACTAGGAATCCATGTTACACTATTTGACAGCCCAGTAAGCCTGGTGTTCCAACTCAACAGGAAGGTGGCAAGCTTTGCCAAAGACCAGGCGATAAGGCGACATGCCAATCAGGGTCTTGAAAGCGATTGGATATGCCCACAGGGCATATCCAATCATGCGGACCAATCCTTCCTGTCAGGTCTCACAGTCTTCTGTAGAATGTTCTTGATTTATCTATTTGAGACCTCAGTATGCCCATTTGTTTGCGGATGATACGGGGTAGCGATGCAGTGGTTAACCCTGTATTTTCTAAGTAGGGCACGGAATTGGGAGTGAATAAAATGGCTTCCACCATCACTAATCATGGCCTTTGGTATTCCAAACTGGGAGAAGATGTTCTGCTTAACAAAGTCCATGACAGTCTTATGATCGCATCGACGGGTGGTAACGGCTTCAATCCATTTAGAGACATAGTTTACCGATACTAGGATGTACTCAAAGTCGTTGGATGGTGGGAAGGGGCCCATAAAATCAATACCCCAAACGTCGAAGATCTCGACAATCAAAATGGGCTGGCGGGGCATCATATCTTTTTCTGGTCATGGTCCCCAATGTTTGGCAACGAGAGCAAGTCTTGGCAAAGTTGTGTGCATCCTTAAATAGGGAAAGCCAGTAAAATTCAGACTGCAGGACCTTCGTAGTCGTTTTCTTTACTGAGAAGTGGTCACCACAAGCTTAGTCATGACAAAAAGATAGCACACTCTGAACTTCGTCCTCAGGGATACACCTCCTGATGATCTGGTTGTCACAGAGGCGAAACAGCATGGGATCATCCCAGAAATAGTGCTTGGCCTCTGCCAAGAACTTGTCCCGTTGTTGTCTGGACCAGCTGTGCAGGGTCTGTCCTACAACCAGGTAGTTGACATAGTCAGCATACCAAGGCAGTTTCTTGTCTTGCACAGCCAAAATGTGTTCATCGGGGAAGGTGTCGGATAAAGGCAGGGAGGGTCCAATGTGGTCTGGGTGAAGTCTGGAAAAGTGGTCAGCCACCACATTTTTTGATCCGGCTTTGTCACGGATTTCCAAGTCAAATTCCTGCAAGAGCAGGATCCATCTGATGAGTCTAGGCTTCACGTCCTTTTTAGCCAACAGGTGCCGGATGGCTGAATGGTCAGTATAGATGGTCACGTGGGATCCTGTTATCGCAACTAGATCGTGTTTTAATAGATATCTCATTGTAATATAGATGAACTTTCCACGAAAACAAATAAAAATTTATAACTCGAAAATCAGAGTATCCGAGGTCGAACACATGGAGCAATCTGAGTATTCCAAAACTTGAGAACACAACTTTTAAATAAAAAGAAATGACTAGTTCAATAGAAGTGATATGATAATGATATGGAAAGAAATTGCTCAAAAAGAATGGACGTCTGATATTGCATCAGACGTCTTAAAGTTATTTCTCAGATTCTTCTCTTATGTTGGTGATTTGCTCTGCTGTAGCTCTGGTTGCTCCTTTTTTTTTTCTTCCTTAGCTGCTTCTGCTCCTCTTCTTTTTCCTTCTCTTCTTGATTCTCTTCTTGCGGCTAAGTCCTGGCTTTCTTCTTCTTAGGTTGCCTTCTTCTTTTTCTTCCTCTTCTTCCTTTGCTTTCTTGCTTCTCCTCTTTGTCTAGTCTTTGATCTCTCTCTTCTTCTTTCTCTTGGTCTGCTGCACCTCTACTACAGGGAGTCCTTCTTCTTCTTCACTTGCAACGGCTAAGTCCCTGCTTCCTTTTCTTGCTGCTTCCTCCTTAGCGTCTTCTTCCTGCATAAGCACCACGCAACAAAACCTATTCCCCTACCCTTCCCGCATGTCTCTCTCTCTCTGAATCTCTCTTCGGTATGCTCTCCTAGAGCCAGGTTATCAGGTCAGGTCGCGCGCCTGGGTCCAGGCGCATCGGCGTGGGTATGGTGCGCGAGGAGTGCTCAGGAGGGTAGTCGGGTCGGGTCACCAGGTCCGCGGGATGAAGTCATGGATGAGGTGCGTGTATAGGTGAGGAGGGACCTTACCCCAGTGTATTGGAGGCAACCCAACGATATCACAAAATCAATTTAAAGTACTCAAAGAGGTCACTGCTTACCGAGGTGGGACTAATGCTCCACTGCTTTTGCTTATGCGCCCGCAGGAGATCGTTCCTCCGATTGCAGCAACTGCAGGCCTCGCAGCGCTAACTGCTTGGACAACTGGCTTCACGAGACCTCCCCGAATCTGCTGGACCTGGAATCCTGAAGTCCTTCAGTCTGGAGCGTGCTTGCAACCTCCTCGAGTCACCGCTAATGGCAGTTGGAGCTCAGACCCTGCTCAACATAAAAAGAAGCTTGCAGCTCTATCAGACCACAGGAGGACCTTCGCCGTGTCACGGTGAAGGTGAGGCAGTAGGTGGCAGGCCGCGGGGCGGCCTAGGCGTGCGTGCCTAGGTCACTCTGTGGCCGAAGTTATGGGTTAGGTCGAGGGAAGCGTGGAGTGCGTGTGGCTTCCTGTGGATGGGTGGATGGTGTTCAGTGGAGTGTGGTGGAGGTTGTGAGGTGGGTGGTGAGACGTGTGGGGTTGTGGAGTGACGGAAGCGTCTCGCCGGAGGGTGGCCGGAGATGGGGAAGATGCAAGTGGACAGTGGCGGTCGAGGGGTGTTGTGTGAAATAGAGTGAGGAACATGAAAGAGTGGAAGACGGGGAGCTTATTGTTGGGAGTGAAGGGGGGGCAGCGGAGACGGACGGCTCGTTTGTGCCATCGTCGGAAAAGATGGCCCTAAGGGAGATAACGGCGACGAGGAGGAGGTCAGGAAGGTGTGAGCTAGTGCGACGCAACGCGGGAAGACGAGGCAGAGTGAACCCTGCTGCTGGTATGGCAGCAGAGCGACGAGAGGGAGGAGGAAGAATTGCCAGATCTTGCGGGCTACTTGGCTGGAGAGAGGGGAGATGAAATTTGGAGGATTCTTCGGCCAAAACAAGTCTGAGAGATTTGCAGAGGGCCGGGGGTCCTTTTATAAGTGCTGGCCAGCTTCTGGTGCGTGGAGGGCAAGCCTTCTGCCACCGACATCTCACCGGAGAAGGAAGGTAGTTGTGGTTCCAAATCTCTCGTGCGTTCGCACGAGAGATTGGATGGAAATCAAAGATTGTGATTGGGCTCAAATGGAAGGGGATTCCTCAAAGAATCTCCCTTCCAAATCTGGGAGGAGATCTCTGAGGGATCAGGGAGTATTCCCCCTCCCTTCCTCGCCGGAGAAGGATTCCTCCCCATTAATGGCGGAGGGACCTGTTTGTAAGAGTGGCGAGGAAGCTAGGGTGTTTGTGTAATGGTTTTCAAAAGATATGGACCAAAATGTAATTGGGTGTACTAATTTGCAAAGTAGGTCAAGATGACCTCCCCTTAGGTCCAAATTTTGGTAAAAACCTAATTTGGACCTAAGGAATCCAATGGTGAAGTTGGATTTTAGGTTTGACCATGTTTGACTGGATATTTTGCATAAAAACCCAAATTAGGTCAATTGATGAGCTATGACCCCAATCTAGGTCAAACTAGGTTCCAAAGGCCAAATTGAATGTTCTAAACCCTAGGGGATATTTTTCCACAAATTTTAGGAGGTTTATTTGATTTTTATCCTAACCAGAACCCTGTTGAATTAAGCGGGTCTGTTCTAAGGTTACCAGATGTCATTTAATTCCTGGATTGCACATGAACCCATTTCTGATTGAATCAACCCACTTTTTATCTTATTCAGATTATTTGACCTATGTTTTATCTCTGAGAAATCCCATTTATGTACTGCAATGGTAAAATGGCAGTTTTACCCTTTATTTCATGTTTTCTTCTCAAAACACTTATTCCTTCAATTAAGCCCTCTTCTAAGTTATGCAGAAGCTTTTATTCTCTTTCTTGGATCAAAATAAGATAGTTAGGGATCATGATGAGGCTCTCATCAGATCCCAGCAGGTAAGGTCGGAACTTCTCAAGTCTAAAAACTACAGTGAGCAATTCTTTCTCAGTGACCGTATAATTTCGTTGGGCCACGTCCAATGTCTTGCTCGCGTAGTAGATCACCACAAGTTTCCTATCTTGTCTTTGTCCCAGGACAGTGCCTATGGAAAAATCTGATGCATCACACATAATCTCAAAGTCTTGGGACCAATCTGGGGGCTGAAGTACAAGTGCTGTGGAAACTAAGTCTCGGAGGGTGTGGTAAGCCTGGATGCAATCAGAGGTCATGTGAAATATGGTGTCATTGACCAGAAGGTTGGTTAAGGGTTTGGAAAGCTTGGAGAAGTCTTTGATGAACCTTCGGTAGAAGCCAACATGTCCCAAGAATGAACGGATTTGCCAGACCGAGCTAGGAGGAGGAAGTTTGGAAATCAAATCAACTTTGGCCCGATCCACCACAATGCCCCTATGCAATACGATGTGACTGAGGACTATTCATTCTTGAACCATGAAATGGATCTTTTCCCAACTTAACACGAAATTAACCTCGATACATCGTTTCAAGATTTTTTCCAAGTTGCTCAAATAGTGGTCGAATGAATTCCCAAATACAGAGAAATCATCCATAAAGACCTCCAAGTATTCACCCACCATTTCTGAAAAAATGGCTAGCATGCAATGCTAAAAGGTAGCGGGTGCGTTGCATAACCCGAACGACATACGACGGAATGCAAACGTGCCGTACGGGCAAGTGAATGTGGTCTTCTCTTGATCTTCAAGAGCAATTGCGACTTGGTTATATCCTGAATATCCATCCAGAAATCAAAAATACTTTTGCCCTGCCAATCTTTCAAGGATCTGGTCAATGAATGGCAAGGGGAAATGATCTTTCTTGGTTGCTTCATTGAGCTTCTTGTAATCAATACATACCCACCATGAGGTAGTGGTGCGTGTGGTGATGGATTCGCCATGCTCATTGGTGACAACGATGAGCCCAGCTTTCTTTGGAACCACTTGAGTGGGGCTCACCCAGGGGCTATCAGAGATGGGATAGATGATGTCGGCGTCAAGCCACTTGATAATTTCTTTCTTAACGACCTCCCGCATATTTGAGTTTAACCATCTCTGCATCTGGTGGGTGGGTCGTGCCCCGTCTTCCAAGTAAATCTTATGAGTGCAATAGGCAGGGCTAATTCCTCTTAAGTCTGAAATGGTTCATCCAATGGCGGCTTGATGTTCTGAAAGGGTCGCAGTCAACCTGAGTTCCTGATCCTTGGTTAGATGAGAGTTAATAATTATAGGGGAGGTCTGGTCAGGTCCCAGGAAGACATACTTGAGATTTTCAAGTAGTGGCTTTAGTTCTGGTGAGAGTGGAACAACAGTCGAAGGGAAAGCGAAAGGCGGGAGTTGATCAACATCAATCTCCTCAAATGGTGTTGTTTGATGTTAATCAGCCTTACAGAGGTCCATGGGCAGCGATAGTGACGGGTCAGAACAGTCGTTACAGGATTGGTGGTTCGAGACAGAACTAAGGGCAAGGCATTCCTCTAACAAAGGTTCCACGGGATCATCTTCCTCGACACAGTCGCAATCGAAAGACTTGGTCGCCCGGAAGATATCCAACTGCATTTTCTTATCTCCGAAGGCGATTTCTATACATCCCGTGTCACAATCGATGTTTGCCTTAGCTGTAGCTAAGAAAGGTCTGCTTAAGATTATGGGTGTGTTCTGTAGTTTTTTAGGGACTTCCATGTCGAGCACCAAGAAGTCGACCAGAAAATAAAAGTCCTTGACCCGCACAATCACGTCCTCAACAACCCCCTTTGGGGTCTTCACAGATCTATCAGCCAATTGGATGGTGACAGGTGTGGGCGTCAACTCTCCGAAACCAAATTGGTGGTACAGGGTTGTTGGAATCAGATTGATGGAAGCACCTAAGTCCAGGAGTGCTCTATCAAATGTCATGTCCCTGATATTGCAGGATATCAGGGGTGCTCCTGAGTCAGTTCGCTTGAGCGGAAGGTTACTTGATATTACGGAACTTGCTTGCTCGGAGAGCACAACCTTCCTAGGTGCTTGAGGTCTTGGCTTACATTTGGGTGTACAAGCATCCTTTAAAAACTTGGCGTAAGCCGAGATGTGCTAAATGGCTTTAAGGAGCGGAATATTAATCTGAACCTACTTAAAGATCTCCAAAAGCTCCTCAGTTTCCACAACACTTTTCTTCTTCTTGATTGTTTCCAAGGCCTCGAGGTAGGGTGTCTAAACATGGATAGGATCTATTTCTGGGTCCTTGGGTTTTTCCAATGCCTCTTCTGAGTCGGGTGTTTCAGCTGGTGAAGTCTCGGGAAGAGTCGACCATTTGGGATCCTAGGTTTTGGTGCCACTTCTAAAGGTTACCGCATTTGTAGAGGCATTGGGACCATAGGTTGATCCTTGAGAAGACGAGGATGAAGAAGCACCAAACCCAAGGGGTGTTTGTGGGGTTGGCTAGACCATGTGAGCCTGCCCGAGATTGCCCTAGAACCCTTGCGAATTGGGGCCTCTGTTAATCATGCTTTGTGGGTTCGATTATGGCTGGGAAGGTAGGGATCCTTGTTGTTTACAGTCCAATAGTTGGCTTAACTATCCCTTTACTAAGGCCATTTCCTCCTGATGTTTCTGGTTTATTTCAGCCATCATCTTTATTAGGGTGTCCATTTGATTTTGTGGGGGAGCGGCCGCCCTATTCGGATTATATGGGGGTCTAACTGGTGGTCCTTGCTGACAAGGGGCAAGTTTGGCTGCTGGTTTGGCCTGGGCTAGTTCTGGAATTGAGGTGGTTTCTGGTTTGTCCAACCAAAGTTGGGGTGATTACACCAGCCAGTGTTGTAAGTTTTGGAGAAAGGGTCAGGTTTAGCATAACCTTGGACAGCCTATACATCTTCAAGGATAGCAGATGTCGATGGGGAGGGAAGAGAGTAATCAAGGGTTAAGGGAGCAAAGGTCCCTCCCTGGAACGTGGTCAGGGGGTTGTTCCAGGTTCAGTTGGCTTAAGGGCTGGCCCAGGTCAACATTGTGAGCTCCCTTTGCTAGGGAGAAGGTCTGTAACGGGTTCCTGATCTGGTTCAGTAGCTCATCTATCTTTTTATCCACCAATTCCACTCGATCTAATTTCTTGGCAATGATATCCATGTCAACCATTCCAAAATTTGCTTGTACCTCATAAATCCCACCACGGGGTTGACTGGATCGGTTAAACTGGGTCATGGAGGCATTGTTGAGTGAATTTTCGCTCATAGACTCAAAGAGCTCAAACGCGCTCTCCTCATCTTTGTTCAAGAAGTTCCCCCCGCATGAGGCATCGACGAAGTTCCATAGGTTGCTGTCCAGACCGTGGTAGAAGATCTGGGTCAATTGCCACCTTAGTACTTCATGGTGTGGGCATTTCCTTAATAGTCATTAAATCTTTCCCATGCCTCATGGAATTGTTCCCCACCCTGAAGTGTAAAGGTAGTAATGGCTCTTCTGAGGGCATTGGTCTTTCCTATGGGGAAGAATTTCTTTAAGAATGCATGCCTCAGTTCTTCCCAGGTGGTGATGGGTCTACCTAGGGTTCTAAGCCAGTGAGATGCCTCGTCTCTCAGCGAGAAGGGGAACATCTTAATCAAAACAATGTCAAGGCTAATGTTCCTAGGTTTCACAGTTCGGGCTATTCGGTCAAGATCCTTTAGGTGCTGGAAGGGGTCTTCATTTGAGCTTCCATGGAAGTGGCTCTGAATCAGACTCAAGACATTTGTTTTAGCTCAAAATCATCTCCCCCTTCGGGGATCCTAAGGTGAGTCTCGACTCGAATAGCGGAAGGATTGTAGAAGTAGCGGAGGGGCCTAGGTTGGTCCTAGAATGGTGGTAGATCAGGTGTCGGTTGCCCTTGTGGGCCTTGGAAAGGTGGTGGTGGTTGCCCTTGTGGGTTCTGCAACTGGTGTATGGCTTGCATGATAGTGTGGATCTGTTGCTACTGAAGCTGGTGGTTTACGTTAATCTAGGCTTGGATGATGGCCATTGTGTCTGGTGGGGGTTGGTCCTCAACCTCATCTACCCTAGGTTCAACCATGTTTCTAGCAGAATTAGGTCACCTGGATTCCCGTCCCAAAATAACTCAGGATGCAGTGATCGGCTCCCGTGCATGCACTAGAGAAGAACAGGAGGGGATGCGGAGAGCGACAAATGCGAGAAGTGTGTGTACAACCAAGCAAGAAAGTCTAGTCCTTATAGTGTATTCCTTAGGGGACCTAGAAATCTCCAAAAGGGTGATTGACGTGCTCTTGTGCGTGTGTGTTAAGAGGTGTCGTTATAGTCGCACTTGATACGTCGGTTTTAAAAGAAGTAAACGGAGGTGAGTCCGAGTGTCAGTCTTAGGGAGGCGTGGAAATTGGATTTTGTTTACCACTTGTTGTCACGAAAAAGGCAGAGTTTTGCTTGCGAAAGAGACAGTTTTGAAAAGCGAGAGATAGAGAGAGAGAGAGTTTAGGGTTAGAAAGCTCTTGGTTTTGATCATGCACTTTAAACAGAAATTAAACTGGCGATTGGATGGAAAATAATTTCACTAAACATGCATTCATAGTTCATAGCTTACAACATTAAATACATGCTTTAACAAAAGTAAATGAAAGCTTAAAAGAGAGAGAGAGAGATGGAGAGAGAGTGGAGAGCGACGAGGCAGCCACGGCAGTGGAGGAGGCTCTGTCGGCGGCTCGTCGTCTCCGACGATTACAAGAGTGCCTAAAGCTAGCTAAGAGAGGAGTGGAGTAGTTGTAAATGGGAGAGTATGCCTTGAATGGTGGTATAAGGGGGTTTAAATAGAGTTAAGGGCTTCCTAAAAGAAGAATGGGCTTTAGCGACATCCGGAGAGTCGCTAAAATTGCCTCCACAAATGTCGGTGAAGCCCTCCTGCTGCCGGTCAGCTGCCCGCCCCAGTCTTCCTCTTTGCGCGATCCGTGGTCGCTGAACGAGAGCCGTCTGATCGAAGATCGGACGGCTGAGAGCCTTCTTCGCCCGCGCTGAGATCGCGCCTTGGGCACGCGTGCGCGCGCGCGTTTCCGCCGAGCGTGCGCGCGCGCATGGGCGCTCGTGGGCTGTCGTCGCGCTGCGTGGCGAGATCATGGCCGCTCGCTGCTGATCGGGCGGCCCAATTTTTTCGCGTCCCCCGCTCGCCTTCAAAATCCGCTCCGCGCAGCTCGAACGCGCGTCACGGCGATGCGAGCGTGTGCGCTAACCGTTGCGCCACGCCCGCGCTTTGTCGCGGCGACCGCGCGGATCTCGGTCGTTCGATCCGCTGAGGGTGTGCGTGCGGTGGGGGCGTGCTGACGTGGCACTCTCTGGGCCGTTGATCTTCAAATCAACGGTCAGAATTTCTTGGGCCCATTGTGGGAGCTCCGGATGTCGGATTTGGCCGATCTTGAGTCCGTTGGACTCCGTTCGTCGTTCTGAATCCATCTGTGTTGTCCGATTACTCATCTGAGACCTGCTTTGACCAATGCTTTACACAAATGACCATTAATATGGTTTATAAGCAATCTTGGTACTTGATGCATGTAATGCTCCTATTCTACTTATGTTGTGCTTTTTATTCTAAAGATGGGCCATATTCAACCTAATTATTACCTCCTTGTGTGGTGTTATAAGTGATCAAGTCCATAAGCACCGGACTCCCCTTCCCAAAGCTAATCTTGCCAAGTTGATTACGAGGACATTGTAGGGAAGGTTCTTCCTTTGGCTTGTGCTGCCGGTTCCATAGACCCCACAACCGCGGTCATTTGACACTGTCTCGTAGCCTAATCACCAAATTCTACTAAGGGAATGAAAGCCACGTCTCTCGAGACTTAACCCAGTCCTGCCTAGGGAACGTCTACTCTGTTTTAAAAGGGCTAGGATAGTGCTTGTGCAAGGGTTATGTGATGAGGCATTGATTGGGATAGTGCCTCTTACTTTTCCAATTTCAGTGTGTGTGCTCCTATCAACACATAATTTTCAAGCAAGGATTTTTTTAAGATGTGATGTCTTTTAATGTTTCATCCTTACTTTTGTGTCTTTTAGGATTGACGTGTCTTAATGTTTTCAGACAAGTTTCAGTGGGCACGTCAAGTTTTGCACACAATTTGATGAGAGTAGATTCCCTTTTGTTGTGTAGAGGCTCTAAAACCCTAATGTACTCATCCTAGTGATCATGCAGCTTCTATTAGATGAGTCGATTTTAGGGTTGAGTGGTGCGGCCTAAGTCAATTCAAGGTGGCTTCGTAAACACCACTCAAAAAAAAGAAAGAAGAACACTCCAAGAATCTTAGATTATTCAGAATGTTAGAGTGTATTTTTTTTGTTGGGTGATGTGTTAAGGATGTAGATCAGGCAATCATGCACCATGCCAATTTTTTTCAGTTTTACAACTTTTTTAGATTTTTAAGCAAGCAAACAACCATGGGTGAAGAAATACTCACGACCGATCCTTGTTGCGCTTACTCCCTTGTTACCGTCACGAGTTGCACTGCTTCGCAGTCCAAGCGCCGAATTCCTGCAACCATCAAGTAGTAGGAGACAAGGCGTTAGACGATGTGAGCATGGATGTAAAATGGAAATGACAAAATAAATCCGTTGCCTCCCCAGCAACGGTACCAAAAACTGATGTGCGTGGGACACGTATGTTTAAAAGAGTCGTTATAGCTTGTGCTCGCAACGTTGGTTTTAAATGAAGAAATGGACACGAGTTTGAGTGTCAATCTCATGGAGGCGTGAAAATCGGATTTTTCTTGTCACTTAATGTCACGGAAATAACAGTCTTTTGCTTGCGAAAAATCATGGGTGAAAAGCGAGTGAGAGAGAGAAAGAGAGAGAGAATAGGGTTAGAATTGTTTCATTCACAACATGCAACTTAAACATAAAAGAGGGCAAGTAACTAGATAGAAAACAACTTCATTTGACATGCAACTTTAGTTTATAATTACAACACTAGATAAATACTTAAACACAAGTAAAGTAAAGCTTAAGATAAAGAGGGAAAGGGAGAGAGAGAAGACGGCGAGGCAGCCATGGCGGTGGAGGGGGGCTCCATCGGTGGCTTGTCGGCTCCGGCGATTACAAAGAGAGCTAATGGTGGCAAGGAGTGGGGTAGAGCACTTGCAAGTGGATTGAATGCCCTCCATGGGTGGTTGGATGGAGTTTATATAGGCAAAAGGGTTTTCTAATTTAAGTATAGGTTTTAGCGACGTCCAGGACGTCGCTAAACCCATACTAAATCCGTTGGTGTAGCCCCCTGCCCATTGGTCGCTTGCACACGTGTGTTCTTCTCCATGCTCAATCCGTGTGCGCGGCTTGAGATCGTGGGGCGCGCGCTTGGATCGCGCCCACGCCCCCGTGTCATCGCGGGCGTCGACTTTGGACGTGCGAGATCACACCGCGTTGCTCCATCAGTGCCGTCCGCTGCTGATCGGGGGGCTCAATTTCCTCGATGCACGCCTTCGCCTTCGAATTTCCACGCAACACGATTCGATCCAGTGCTGGCTGCACGGGCGTGAGGCAGTCGACCGCTACGCTGCGCTTGCTGCTTTGTTGCGGCGAGGGCGGCCGCACAGGCGGCTCTCAGCCGTTCGATCGAAGATCGACGGCTGAGATTCACCCTCCGGGTGAAGGCAGAAGCAGGCGGTGGTAAAGATGCGATGAGCGGGCTCCACGTGGTGCGCTGTGGGCCGTTGATCATCAGATCAACGGTCAAAACTTCTTAGGCCCATTACAGGAGCTCTAGATGTCGGATTTGGCCGATTTCGAGTCCGTTAGACTCCGTTCGTCACTCTGAATCCATCCATGCGATTCAATTGCTCATCTGAGGTCTATTTTGACATGTCCTTGTACACATTGCCATTAATAATGCATTATAAGCAATCTTGATGTGCAATGCATGCGATGCTCCTATTCCTATTTATGATGTGTTATCTGTGCATTTTGTTCTTAAGATAAACCCCAATTGACAGATTTATCACCCCAAGATGCAATGTTATCATCCCGTTCCTCTGATTAGTTAGGTTTTAATGCTTTTGTAGAGTAGTTTTCCTGCTTTCTTGATTAGTTTTAGTGTAGTTAGTGTAATTTAGATTAGTTTAGGAGTAGATTAGATAATGGAATTCATGGATGTTGTAGTTTAGCTTAGGAGTAGATCAGGATAATTCCTCACCTCCTCTGATCAATTCAAACCAGAGACGAATCCACTACCATCCACATGTCCATTCTTCTCCCTCTTCACCCCACAGTACATGTTCACTCACTTGATGCACGATTTTGTCACCAATCACCCACTCACGAGAGCACTTAACAGATCTGAAGCTCATTAGCTTTTAGATCTGTTGAATCGCTCAAACATCAAATCGAGAGCATTCCATTCAGCCTACATTCCCCCTGATTTGAATCGAGCAGAACTGACTGATTTTATTGAGATGGTTTTTGATAGTTGATTGAATGAGTTTTGAGCTAATTGCAATCTATTTGGATTTAATTGATTAAATTGATTTTTATGAGTTTGATCTGAAGCATTGTAGCTAGTTTAAACTTATTTGATCAAGTTTTCAGATATCATATTCACTGTGCTGTATTCGATGTCAGATTCTGATTTTTTTTGTGATTATTAGGTAGTTTGGGCCAATGAGAATCATATGAAGTGATTCAAGGCCTAAGCAAGGACCTAATGATCTTTCTAGGATCACTCAAGATCATAAACACTGATTTATAATGTTTAGGAGCTTAAAGTGACCCATTCACAATGACATTTTATATTAAAAGCCCTATCTGGGCGACATTTGTTTTTCAATACAAAAATTGATTTCAATCTGTTAATGGAGATTTGACTGAAATTTGAAGGATCTTAATGAGGATTTGGATTTGTTTTCACAAAGCTTTGAAGTCTTGATTTGATTTTCATGTTCACATTGTCTATAGTGTGAAGTGAAAATCAAATCAGAGTTCTTTAAATTGTTGGGCATAAATGGATTTTCAGATTTTCAATTATGAATTTAAAAGGATTTTGGGCAAATTTAATCTACTAGAAGTGTTGAGTGCATTCATGTGCCTTCGATCAAACCTTCTTAAGTCTGATCTGGGCTGGTTTTCAGAGAACAAAGCAACAGCTGTTGCTACTGAAAAAGTAGCAGAGGCCTTATTTGAAATGTAAGACATTTGGATAGCAGGAAGAACCTGATTTTGGATGTAATACAGTAGCTGTTGCTGCTGAGTTTCAGCTGCTGTCATGTGCAGTAGATCAGCCACTGTTTGGCTAATTTGGCTGATCTAATCAGAGTGGAATTAAGCTTGGAATTGGAGTTGTAAGGAGTTGACCTATTTTGTAGTGTTGTGTCTATCATGTAAAAGCATTCATGCATTTGAGATGGATTTTAATTCGATTTGGAGTGCTTGTAATTTTAGTTTTCAATTCCGTTATCAGCTATTTACATGTGCATAATCCGTCCAAAGGAGAATTTTAACGAAATAGATTCAAAAATCAAGTTTAATTTCCCATACATTTTTCATTCAGTGTGTTGGATGTTTTGGAGTGTTTTAACTGTTATTCCAGCCATTAGAACTATTTTCAAGGCCTTAGGTTCTTTTTGAAACACTCCTTAAAGGCCTTACTTTATTGAACTTTGTTTATAAATAAAAATCCTAAAAAGATTCCAAAAAAATAAAATAAACTTGTCTTGGTCAATATTAGGTATATTTTTAGATGTGTACCATGTTTCAAGGCATTCTAAACCCCTACCTTGGTAGAACATACCAATCGACAGTTCAGTATACCTTGAAACTTAATAAAAGAACTCAACTTCAAAAACACCAAAAACATCACCTTCTCTCTCATCTCACTCTTTCTCTCTCTTCCCTTATCTCTATTAAATATATAAAACCCATAAAAATCAAAACATACCTAAAAACTCCTAAAAATACCATGTATACTATGTATATACTTGTATATATAACTTAAAGCTAAGCTATATGTAAATATTGTATAATATGTACAAAATATCTATAAATAACCGATATATGTATTCTATATAGTAAGTTAAGTATTTAGAGTAATTTAATGTATATATAATCTTATTGTATTATTAGATATTAATTTATATAATTTAAATGTATAATAACTAAGTAAATATACAAACATGGTTATATGTATATATTTGTACTTCATACTATACATACGTATTTATATATATAATATAAATATTATAACACGTGTAACTTAATTTAATTATATATATATAGTAAACAATTAATTTATTAAGTTAAAATAAAATAAATTAGTAATTTAAGTTAATACTGAGATAACTTATAGTGTATACTTGTACTATATTATATTAAGTATTTTAAACTAATTTAAATTATATTTATACTGTATTATAGTATTTATAGTTTATTTATATGTATAACTAACTAAAACATGTATTTAAATCTATATAAATTAAAATAAAGCTTATAAAATGTAATAAAAATCTGTAATAAATAATTTATCATGTATATTAATATTGTACGAAGTCAATTTGACAATTAATTAATTAATTTATACTGTAATTAACAAATTAAGCTCTAATATAACTTGTATAAACGGTCAACTTCACCTAATTTAATTATATAATAAACTAACTTATTTTTGTAAAGTAACTACATAATTATGTAGCTCTATGTAAGGGCTTTAAAATCCCATAATTTATTTTTAATTTAAAATAAATTATGACCCTCAAATCGAGGGTCGAAATCACCTAATCAGCATAGCACTAGTACGCTGCTGCAGCTCAATTGTCGTGCCTCTCTAGTCCCACATCAGTAGCTTACTACCGCCCACATCACCTTATTAGTATTTTGTGCTATGGGCTCCTCAGTTGTCAGGCGCCAGGTGCCCTCTTATACACTATCTCCTCTCTCTCTCAAACATGATATGAGCATATGGTATTAGGGTGTGGTGTATGGGCCGTGCACTGTACATGAGCCTGTGTGGGTCTAATAATGAGCTATAAATCAGATTGAAATACACCTAATAAAAAATAGGGTGGCCTTAGTAGAGGTTTGGTCCCACATAGTAATGAATGCTATGTATCACTTGAAAAGGTTGCTCGCCCATTAAACTAATTTTTCAGCTGGTTGAGAAGAGAAGAATTAGTCAGAATCAGCCGAGAGGGGTAGGAGAAGAGAAAAAATTTGGCTAAGTGTTAGAGAACCATCCCCCTCTGTATAGTGTGCATATGTGTGTGTTGTGTGCGTGAGTAATGTGTGTGTAAATATGTGTATATGTGTTTGTGAGTATATATATATAAGTATATAGTATATAATGTATATGTATATAAATAATATAATATAATGTAAATCAATACTGTATACCGTAAATAATGTAGTATAGTATATATAAACATATATATAGTAGAATGTTTGAGCTCTTATATGTATATATATATAACTTAGAGCTTTAGTGACAGACTCATCTGTCATTGTAGATAGTTATGTATGTCAGTATAGATAGTGCTTTACCTTATGTTATGTATATAATTTTACTAAGATTTTAGCAACACTTATATAGGTTACTGTATATATTATATATGTTACTGTAGATATTAGTATGTTATAATAATTTAGTATAGTAAGTATTATTAACTATTTTTGTACTTATACTTAGGTATTAACTATATTAGTTGTAAATAATTAATATAGAGTAGTTATACATATTTTTTTATGCTTGTTTGTGTACATTTGCTTTCAAGCATTGTAGTGTATTTTAATTCATTCTTTTGTACATAATTAACCAAATTCTTTTATTCTTTGATTCTTTCATTCCTTTTTGTAAATAAAATCAACATTTTTGGAATTAAAGAATGATTTTGGACTTAGAGAGTGATGTATATCAATAACTGCTTTTCAGAGAACAATCTGAAATAAACCAGTAAAAATTAAGTATATAAATAAAATTGACGCGACATCGGTTTGTATTTGTGACGTATACTACAATAACGACATTTTAAAACCCCTTTTTAGTGCGAACCAGTCGTCGACGATCATATTTTTTGTGCCGTTGTCAGGGACAAAAGCAAGGCAATAATGCTTTCTTATGATTGTTGACGAGCCGTCCATCATATTTTTGGCACTGTTGCTAGGGACATTCCCCTGTCTCCATGAAAAAATGGGGTGGTTCCTCCAACCCTCGTTATAAGTGTTGGAAAAGGGTCATTACGAGGTCTGGGATGGAACCCTTGGGCAGCATTCAGGACACCTGTACAAGCTCAGGGAATTGGGAGGCCAAGTGGCAATCCACAGTAGTGTGAGTATTGCCTTGGCAAATGGAGCATTCAGAAGCTTAGGAAGTAGAGGCATTTGGCGTAAGTTGGTTAAGGTTTGACATAAGCCTTTCCATATTTTGGTTCAAAAACTGAATTTGGAAGGCTAAATTCTGGGTATCCCTAACCTCATTTGCCTTAATCTTTCATTGCATAAGAGTGGGTTTCCTATCTAAATAGGTAGAATTTAGGTGGATAGAATTCTCACTCAGGATCTCAAAAAGCTCTCAAGCCTCATCTTCAGTTTTTGTGAGAAAGGTTCCCGCACAGGCACCATCCATTGTTTGCATGTGTTTATCATTTAAACCAATGTAGAACCTTTATAAAATTTGCCATCTTGGAACCTGATGATAGGGGGCATAAGTGTAACAAATCTTTGAAGCGCTCCTATGCATCATGAAATTGCTCCCCATCTTGTTAAGCAAAACCTATGATTTCTCTCCTATAGTGATTGGTTTTGATCATGGGGAAGTATTTTTTCAAAAACTCTCCCTTCAAGGCATCCCAAGTATCCACTCTACCATCTAGAGTGTGATACTAATGTTTTACCTTATCATTGAGGGAGAAGGGAAAGAGGGTTCGCATTTGGGTGTCATCAGTAATACCCTGCAATCTCACCGTGGAATAGGCCTCGGTGAATTCCTCCAAATGCTTGTAGGTGTCCTCCCTAGAAGTACCATGGAATGAGGACAACAGAGATATGGTACTACTCTTGATTTCATAAGGATTGTCCCCCCCCAGGTCTTCTCAGTGTATGGTCAGGTTGGTTGGTAGGGATAAAATAGTCTCTCAAAGATTGTTAGTTTTCCACAATCGTATTTTCTCCTTCCATGGCCGTCTCTCTTCTCTCTTGGTTGGCTTTCCTAAGAATTCTTTCAGGTTCTGGATTAAACACAAGTTGTCTCCTCAGAGATCGCCTACCAAGCATACACTAACAGTGCAAACACAATTCAAAAGAACTTTTTTAGGTCTTTAATCAATTAAGGTCTTTGAAATTTAAGTCCACTTGTAGGTGACAATACAAATTGCCCAATCAATTACATGCCTATTGTCAACCTACGGAATGCCTTAATAAAGACCTAGTTGGAACTTAGGTGCTCTGCCCTAAAGTTCAGATGGTAAACTACTCCAAGGACGGAAGATCAAGGGATGCAAGTAGGCCTAAGCCTTCCTTTGAAGCTATGCTTTCGCGATGCTTCTTAACTACCCTCAATAATCTGTGACAAGTTATCCCCCTTCTTGGAGTTGCAAAACCTTTGATCTTAAGTTTCAAGCACTTTGGTATCCAATGGTAGGAGAGTTCTTTCCTAGCAGCTCAAAAACCTAAGAATGTCTAAATGCGTGCTTTAGTGCATAGTCATGCACATGTGCATTCACCGTAAAATTTTGGGTTTGAGTTTTGAAACGCACGATAAGTTTTCAGCTCAAGTCCTTGGTTTCTAGTGTTCCTCCTTTAGTTAGTCCTTTCCAAAAATTTAATGTGACCACTTGTTAGATCTATTCAATACAGATTAGGTAGTCTTGAAATTAATCCAAATGCATTTGCATGACAGGTAGAAATGCAAAGTTAAAAGTGCATACCTGATTCTAGCATTATTCGTGCAATATGCAAGATAGGAAATTAGGTCTAAATGCTGCTCATTCAATCCTAAATGATTCGACCTAGGGGCAGGCAGCTCGTGCATTTTTTTTTTACCTACTTATGCACAATCAAGGAAAGGATAAACAACCACAAAAGAAAATAAAAACCTAAATCTAAAGAAATGGGAACATACTTCCAAAAACCAACCCCAAGAGACAAGGGCAAGAAAATAGTGGAATTAAAGTAATCTAACTAATAAGTCCAATTAATCTCCAAGCATAAACCACTGTCGCAAATTCTGTGTTTCTTGACTCTACCACTTCAATGATGCGTGTCTCAACAGTTGGAAACAAAGTCCACCTCGAAATGGATGCGGGTGATACAACGCTCCTTCTCCCAAGTAGATGTACCTTGCACCAAAACACAAATATATATTAGTAATAATAGCCTTAAAAATAGATCAATGTGAATAGAAAAATGTGTGTAATTTTGTTAAGCATATTTCCTTTCCAGTAACGGCGCCATTTGAAAAGACGATTTTCACTTTTGAATAATTTTTGCACATAAAATGATGCGTTGAAATAGTATTTAAGTGGTGGAAAATCACTAATCAAAACAATTAAAATTATCACTCAAGAGAGAGGATCGTCTCCACAGGGAGGCACGTGCCTATTGCAAACTCTCAAAATGAGAGAAATGATGTTCACTATGATTCCCCCCAACTAATTAGACCAAAATTCACTTTAAATCAAGCTAACAATGATAAGATATGCTGAAATTACATTTGTGTAAAGTGGAGGGGTATTCTAGTAAAGCAACCACAATATAATATTAATTAAACAAAATCCAACTTTTGACAATGGCAATGGAATGTAAAAACTAATACCACTTCTATTGTAGCAAAACAAGGGAATGGCTTCCCCTTGAGCCTACGCATGAAGGAGAGGAGGGTAGGCTACGAGGAGCACACTAAAGGTAGAGTGAAGCGAGGGCTCTGTAGTGGTGGTGGTGGCGAGAGTTAGGATTATCGGAGACGGTGGTGGCGAGGAGGAGTGGGTGGTGGGTGGCAGTGGCTATTGTGATGTTGTAGGTTGCAGGGAGGAGGAGATGACACGTAGTGGAGGTGTAGGGAGTGCCCGCACTACTGCTGAAGTCACTCGCTAGAGGGGCAGACTACAGCTGCGCTGCTAGTAGAGTGCCCACACGTGGAGGCGAGGCAGTGTAGGGTGGAGCAGAATGTCGTGCGATGGTGGCGGTGAGAGTTCTTGTTGCAACTACAGCCACGCATGACCATGAGGGCGTGTGCATGGTGGCTGGAAGGTGGAGCAACACCGACGAGCTTGCCGGCGACATTGGTGAGGAAAATTGGTGGCCGAGGGTGGCTGTTGTGGTTCGGTGGCGTGGAGATGAAGATGGTGGTGCATGGAGGTTGAAGAAGAAGAAGGTGAAGTGGTAGGGGAAGAAGAGGAAGATGGTGGTGGTGTTGCGGATGAGCATGGAAAGGAGGAATTGTTTGTAGGAGGTGCGACGAGGAGTTGGGCGAGCTTCGGCGTGAAGGTGATCGGTGTTGGGTTCCACGTAGAAGGAGATGAACAGTAGCAAAAGATGAAAAAGATGAAGATGGAGAAGGAGATGGTGGTGGTGTAGGCATGTGATGATGTTTGGTTCATGGTGATGGAAGTCGCAAGGCTCTGCGAATGGCAGTGTGGGCTGTCACCCCACACGCCCACGGTGGTAGAGCTTTGCTACGGTCGAGGCCCATAGTGGCGAAGTGAGAGGTGAGCTCGAAGCTCTTCACGGTGGTGGAATCGGGTGGTGGCCTCCTTGGCTCTGTCATAGGAGGCTTCTTCTTATGTTGCAGGAAGGTGGAGAAGGAGATGGAGCGTCCGCGCGTCGACCATCAATGCTAGATCCGACATTCATGGCCATGAAATCAACAATAAAGGGTGATCCTGCAACCATTGAAAGAAGAAAGGATTAATTAGAAAAAGAAATGAGGGCTATTTATTCATAAGCCCTCAAAAGAAATGTTGATTCAAATGAATTCATGTAATGTAACCTAAAAGATTAATTATTTCAATGCATATTATGTAAAGGAAACCTTAAATGCGTGAACTATTTAAATACATGAAATACCTATGAAAGTAAATCTATAAATTAATCTATTTACATACTAATGTATGCTATGTTTATGTTACTATTAATGTAATATCTAAGCATTTACCTAACTAATTAGTCCACAAATAAACACTCATCAAGCATTGTGCTCAGTGGATAAGCCTCATATATATATATATATATATATATATATATATATATATATATATATATATATATATATATATATATAAAGCTCCATTAAATAAATTGATTATTAATTATTTATTTGAGGGATAAATGTGCTTGTTTTCCGTTACGTGGGAATATTATAAATAGGATTAGAAAGAGAGAAAGCAAGAGAGACAAAGAGAGAAAGCGAGAGGGAGAGACGGAGAGAAAGAAGGAGAGGGCCGGTGGAGGGACCCCGACGATGGTGGCCGTAGGGGGAGCGGTGGGGCATGGTAAGGACGAGTCACTCTTCTCGATTCTTTTCTCTCTTCTTTTCCATGCACGGTGCACGTTCGAGACAAGGAGAGGGAGGAAGAGAGGATGCCACGGTGACTGACCAGGATAGGGAGAGGACGGCGAGGATGGCCGCACCCGTCGACGGCCGTTCCACATTGGTGTGGTCATGGAGTTGGTGGTGCGTGATGGTGCAACCACTTGCACCCATCACTGCTGGGGAAGGTTTGTAGGCAGGAGAAAGAGAGAAGGAAAGGAGGGGGGAGGACGGTCGTCGGAGGATGTTGGAAACTGCTGGCGAGGTGGCGGTAGCGGGCGTGGCTGGTGGCCGCCGGCAAGGGGACTACGTGGTCGGTGTGCATGGATTCTCCATGCACGTGAACAGTGTTGTGGGAAGGAGCAGAGGCCGTTGGCGGCCCATCGAGAGTGTTAGAGAGTCGTCGGTTGCTAGCGGAAGGCTGGCAAAGGTCGTCAGAGGGGAGGTCGACGTGGTGGCATGCATGCATGTGCATGCGTGGTGGGTTCTCTCCGACGTGAAGGAGAAAGTAGGAAGGAAGAAGAACAAGAGGAGGAGGGGGAGAAGGGGGATCAGTGAAGAGGTAGAAAAATTGTAGATTAAAAATAAAACTTTTTAAATATTGCTTATAGGTCCTTGTGAAGAGAATTAGTGCTTTACTTGAGATCTAATGGTCAATCTTGTTTTGTATAGATCGGGGCATCCGACACTAGATTTCGACGATCCAAGACTCTATCTTAGGGTTTTCGAGCATGCTAGACACATCCGTATAGTTGGACTAGTTAGATTCCACTTCAATTTCTAAGGCATAGTTTTGAGAGACATATGTGGTGTTGGGAGTCACCTAAGTGTTTTCTTAGAGTTGTCTTGAACCCCCGATGATGTTAAGTAGAGTGGTCTCTCCATTTTTCCATGTGATTGTCTACACTATAAATTTCTTCGTATGTTGCACCGTTTAGTGTGCGTTCTTGTCTCTTGCTGGAATCAGACCCATTTTTGTATTTCTTGCTATCTTGGGTACTTGAATATTAAATGTAGATGTTGAAATTAAAGTTGTTGACTAGAATGTGAATAACTAACTTGATAAAGTTAATTGCTAGATTAAAATGAGTTAATAACAAATTATTAGATCGTTTTCATGAATTAAGTGAATTATGAAGCACTTAGAATATGGAATGTGGTCTCATCATCGCATGTACGAAAGGAATTCTATTTTTTTAGTAAAACTAACATCATCAAGATGGTTAAGTAATAATTTGATTAGAACCACGACCAAAAATTGGAAATTCCTGGAAACAGATAAGTTGGAGAATAATGTGAATATTTGTTAATTCTGAAATTAATAATGTGAAATTATTATAGATGGTCTGAATAGATGGAAATGAAAGGTACAGTTATCTGAAATGGTTACATAATCAGTATGACGAATTTGTCAAGAATTAAAAGAATTGGATAACTAGTTTTAGCCTAATTACTCGGTGGATTTTGGTTGTAGCTTTAGTCTTTTAAACTGGTTTTAGGGGTTGGTTTAGGGAGTTATTGGTCTTTCTACGACTCTTTGGTTAGGCTTAGCGACTAACTAGGATAGCTGGATGTGTGGCTTGAGGTTAATTCTTTCTTGGCCGAAGGGTGGGTCATTGGCTATTTGTGGTTCGGTGTACGTAGCACTTATACATGGTCACGCTACACGACGTAATTGCCACCCCTTTCCGCAATGATCCTAGGGTGACAGAGAGTGATGACTTGATGGATATAAGCTGTCTTCTCGACAAGGAGGGTGGCTTATACTAGTCTTGCGCTGTAGGAAGTTACACGAAATTGTCTCATGCCCTGAGACGTCGATTGACAGATTGTGAACTATAATAATTTGAGCTTCCAATATACGAAACAGAATCGGATAACGAGATGTCTAATAAATTGATTAATTAAAGCTATATTACCCATTTTCTCTTGTTCTCGGTTATTGTTAGACTCTGCTGTTATTATTTCTACTCTACTAAATTTTTACTGACATGTTTTTGGGTTTCGTACTTAGGTATACTTGGTAGTTTGTAAGGTGTTTTTAATTGTGCATCTCCTTGGACTTATATTCTTATTTTCTATTATAAATCCTATGGTTAGTATCCAATTTATGTTCATTTAATTTATGCAGTATGATTAGTTTGTTGGCTATATTTATATTTTATGATTATATGTTGGATTACTCCAATTTTGTGGGCGAGTTGTGTTGGTTGTTAGCACACAGTAACTTGGGTTTTGTCACTTTGCGGGACTTGGGTCGTCATACGAAATTCGTAAGAAAAATTTATCAATAGAACTTAATGTACATGGATATTCTACAGAGCAGTTCTCTACATGATGTGCATTCAGAAGAGAAGTTCCATTAGCAACATTATCAGCTGGGATAAAGAGGAAAACAACTTACATTAACAAAAGAAGCAAACATCAGCTGTGTACACAGGGTAAGTCATTTACGAACAACATTCTAATTTCATTTGTGTATTCTGGTATGGATTCATTTCAGGTAAATCAAAATTCTCCTCATTTGTTTCAACATTGCAATCGATAAGTGCATGCACCTCATCCATATCAACATCCATCAAATCTGCATAAAAACGTTACATTTAAGTTAGGGGAATCTACTACAATGGGAATGAAAGAGGAAAGAAGGTAAAGAGAGAAGCAACCTTCAATACCAATGTTGAGAGGGCGGTCCTCTTGAAGAGGGACTGTGACATTAAATCAAAATCTATGCTGCAAAAAAATCCCCAACCTAGAAAGATATGGCTTAGAAAAAGAAAACGAGGATAAAAATCTCCAAAAAGGATTCACAATAGACAACAAAAATGATGAGAAGAAAAAAATGGGGAATAGATTGAAGAAAGGCAATGGTTGAAAAAGGGGGATCCAGAATGCGAAAACGAAGGAGATCGGGAGAAGCGAAAACATTGACGATTGCTGCTTAAAGGAGACATCTCTACAAAAAAAAAGGGAACCAAGAAGGGCAGATGGAAGTATACAATTCAAACATCAACACATACCTTGTGAGGTAGTTGAATAGCGAGTCTACAAGCACATGGAAAGAACGAAGCACAAGGCACACTGACAGAACGAAACAGAAGGCACAACTTCGTGAAGAGAACTTCAGCTCCAACACAACATCGGCAGCATGCAAATATGTCCAAAGGGAGCAGGAAAAGGACGATCTGAGGCACACGTGGCTCATGTGCTAGCACAAACATGTGTGCCAAATCACAAAACGAGCCTCGGAAAAAAGCGAGCATAGATATTAATGTGAAAAATGTCATCTCCTTACACTTTTTCTTCTCTATAATGAGTAGAGTAGTTGTGGTCTAAGGTGAAATTTCATCATGCTATGGCTATGAAAATGCTGGAGAGCATGGTAGCATTGGTCTTAGACAACATTTGGTAAGAGGATAAGGGTTATATTGAGATAAAGTAATGTAGGGATAAGTGAATATGGGTGTTTAGTTGGGATATAAGAATAAATGGTTGGTCAAAATTATTGGTAGTGTGATGTGACGTTAATAGATGGTTTTTTAATATTTTGATATAGGCATAAGTGGTTTGATGTGATAGAGTGAATATATTTTAATTGGTATATTAAGTTGAAGTAAATATATTTTAATATATATTAATGTTGAAGTGATGTAGTGGGATAATTTGATATTAATGTTGATTGGTGGAGTAGATTAGATTATATCCTTTGACCTTGGAATCTAATTCCTTTGACTTTTTTTGGTAATCCTTTGATCGGAGGATAAGCCTACTTTGGTAAAGGGGATAACCTATTAAAATAGAGGTTAATCTTATTTGGTGGGAAAGATATTTTGACGCGGGTTAAAAAGACTTAACCTAGGATAAGTTATTTTGGGGTTAATGTAGGATAAGCTATTTTTGTGGATTATTTCCTGTATTTTTACAGGTTAACCTAGAAACTTTCTAAATAGCTACAAGTTAATCCACCGAGATAACCCATATGACTTCCAAACAAAATGTAGGATAATTCATCTACAAAAAAATTATCTTATGAAACCTATCCCTCCATCCAAACTAGCCTTTAATGCAGGAGCCAATGTATCTGCAAGAGGAAATATAGTAGGCAATGTCTATTGTTGAGTTTTATCATTAAACACCATTTCCTTTTGCATCTTCCATTCTTACTCTTTAGTTTCAAGATGGTAAAAAATCCCACCTTCCACCATAGTAAACCACTGAACTTACTCTTCCTTAATAACTACTTGGCATCCCGAACGTCTATGTGAGCTAAGGAGAGATATTAGCTTAATTAGTAGCAATCTACGGTAGACGAGTGCATTGAACTACTCATGTAGGAAACATTGGATATACTCCAACAAAATTCTAACATGTTGGAGCGAACTCTTTGAGTAATTAACAAGGGTCAAGAATCACTACGACAAAATACATCTTTAATAATTTTATCTTAAAATTAAATTTATTTTTAATAATTATAAAAAAAAGGTAAACGATGAAATATTAACCTCCAAAATTTAATAGCCACACTTTTGAAAGAATTTTCGCTCCCATTTAATTTCATCTCCCACTTAAATACACAAAATTAATCTCCAAAATTTAATAACCACACTTTTTAAAGAATTTCGCTCCCATTTAATTTCATCTCCGACTGAAATACATATTTTCCCTCTCATACTTTTACCTGCAACCACAAACATCCAATTGGACTCCTCCTCTCTCTCCAGCAACTCCTCGTCCTCGTCGTCTACGTCATCCACCGCTCCCTGCTTGTTCACCAGATAAGACCCCGGTGGCTACGGTTCCCTCTACGTCATCCTCGACGGCAGTATGTTGGAGAGGTCCACCTCCACGAGAGGGTCCTCCTTGTGGTCTTTCTACCCTTCTTCTCGCTCCTTCGCTGGCGGCGACCCTCTTGGTGGAGGTGGAGGAGTGGAGGGCTTGGTCGGAGGTGGTCTCCGTCTCCACCATGGGGTTTAAGGTTTAGTATTTGTTTTGCAAATAATTACTGTAGCTTAGGACTCGCTCCTCCGCCCTTCAGCGAGGAAAGCTTTTAGGGTTCCATCCATCCTTTCGTATCGATATTTCTCGCACAACCCATGGCCAAGATGCAGAACGAGGAAGTGCTCGGCCAATAGCATTATGGCATGGAAGAGATGGCATCGGGATCAAGATCAGGTGTGGGAGCTGACGAGCAGTGGAGTGAAGAGGACCCCTCCATCGTCGAAACTACCGACGTGGAGCTGCTCAAGAGGGCATGGCACAACTAGAAGGCCTCCCTCGAGATCCTCCAATTCCAGTTCTCCCTCGTTCAAAGGATCAGGGAGCAGATCCAACTCCTGGTACTCCCTCACACCCTTCCCAAGAACCACAGTCCCCTCCCTTTACGCTCTCTCTGCTACTCCCCCAACCCACCCATGAAATGCCCACCAGGTGTTCGACTTTTGTCATCTGTGAAGTGGACTCAATTGGTCATTTAATTGGCGATGTCTACAGGTAGCATGTTTACACACTTGTCACAACTTCCCGATTAGGAGGAAACAGTTGATGAATTCATCGATAGTAGACCTTGAGGTATCTCTCTACTAGATGGATTTGGATAGGACTACGTTTCTCCTGAGGTTTTATCTTCGACTTTGCTCCAAAAGGTGGGTTATTCAAATGGTTTCCCTGTTTTATCCTTTTTCAACCCATCAAAAGGTTTGCTTGTGGTGGCAAAATTTTATCTTGGATGTCAGATATAATTGTAGATAGAAAAGTACATGGTCCATATTTCCAAGACCCCTCTATGGAATATATTATCCGATCAAGAGCAGACGTTTGCTACAAGGTTGTGATCACTTTTTTCTTTTCTCACATCTATTGTTTGAAGGGAGAATTATGTGAAGGAATGCTTATTTATGGCTTGTTGTGGACAAGTGCATGGAGAAAATGGAGAAGAATCTCCAGCAGTCTACGTTGTCTTGACTTTCTTATGGCTACCAATCCTTCACGAAACAGTCCATTTCAAGTGAAGAAGATGACATGGTTCCAGAGCCTGAACTGGACACCTTCGTGTTCTACAAGAGAAATGGGTGCTGTTGGAGCTTTCCAACTAGATGATGTTGGTAATGGAATTGAAGACCTGGATGTTGATGTTTTATGCATACTACGGTACAAATCTATAAAAGGTCTTTTCGAGGTTGGCCATATTGACATTTGATTATGGGAATATGCTTTGACAACAACAAAGTCTTGGTGCTTGGGCACCAAAGTAGAAAGCAATCTAACCATGTTCAGGTGTTTTATGTAGCATTCTAAGTTAAATCATGTAGACTGTAAATAGTTTTCTTTTTCCTTGTCTCAGTGATTCTAAATAGAAAAGTTGCTTAGTTATAAGAAAAGAAGGGGAAAATTGCAAGGAAAAAAAAAATTATGGCATGGAAATTCTCTTGAATTTAAAAAATCTTGCTGGTGTAGTTTTCCTGGTGGTGTATCTGAATATATTTGTGTAGTTTGCATATGCATTAAAGTAGTAAGTTTAGGTTAGAATAGTTTGAATCTTTACTTGTGTCATGCATGAATGTTGTTACTATGTTTTTTTTATTTGTGAATCGTTCTAGACAGCTAGCAATCATCATGAAGGGCTCCTCACTTGCTTCCTGCAAGCAACAGCATGTCAAGTCTACACTCTACGGTCTAAATGAAGAGAAAATACTGTCTCCCATGATTGATGAGGTATGCAATCTATACTCTTAGAAGTGACAGCCTGCTACTCAGTTAGCCACAACCTGGCCTTTTCATGAAGTTGTCATTGTTGGCAGATATTTTTCTTTCTTGTGCACGCAACACAATCATTACCCTTCCTCTATCGATAGTTTAAGCTACTTCACAATCACTCCCATTTCTATGGGTAGTTCAAGAAAGGTGAGGGAGTCCCTCTAGCCCTTTCTCTTTCCATGCAGATCCAGTTGTTGAAACATAGTCTATTCTTACTTGCACAAAACTGCTGCAAATGTATATACTCTTTCATCAGTTGTAAAGTTCAAGAGAAAGTGCCAAATTATGTGTTAAATTTCAACTTAGCAGCTCAGCGAACCAAACAGACATGCCTAAATTTTTTTCTTTATTGACCTGCCCTTGTGGTGTTCAAATTGACAACTGTACCAAGCTAGTTTGTCAGCTTCATCCAATAATGGCATGCACCATGCATGTTGTTATCATGCTCTACGGTTATGCATTAATTCTCCATGATACTCTTCAGCATCTCCATCCCCTCCATCAGTCATGAGCTCTCACTTAAATTCTTTAGTTTCAATTTGGTGATTGGGTATTTGGATTTGGTAAGGATGTGGTTGAAGGATACTGGAATGGTCAAAATGAATCTAATCCAATGATGCTTCTTGAAATGATGGTTGAAAACACAAAAGTCATCGTACTCCCTACTACTATGATTTTGATACTAGTGGAAGATGAGCCCTTGCCACCTTGCTTAGTTGTGGAAAGGGGGCTGGTTACTACATTTTGGGTGAGTGGAGGTGGTGGTAACTATAGGAGAAAAAGGAGGTGATTTGGGTGGAGGGACTTACTCAAATGGTAGCTGTGAAGGGATTGAAAGTGAAGATTGGGAAGGGTGTTGAGGTTGTAGGTAAGGAGCGGATGGTTGGTGTTCTAGGTGACAACTAGATTTTAGACATCTTTATGTCTTTAGGTGATCACAAGTGGTTTCTAGAAGGCTATATACCTACGAAGATCCTAACATGGATGCCAATAGGATTTTAGTAGGCTATTTGGAGTCGTGAGGGGATGATGTAGTTGTTCTTTAAGATACAAAGATGGAGTGGAAGCTAGCAAGGAGAACATCGTGCAATTTGCTGGTGGCTTGGAAGGGTGACTTGTTCAACAAGGAAGACCAACATGTAGGAAAGCATTTTGCTTCAATAGTATTGTGGAGGCAACACGGTGATTTAAGGCTTGTCTTGGCATGTGTATATGGCCATATAAAAGATGAGTTGCATAGAAACGTTTTGGAGTAGACTTGAATGGTTCTTATTACCTTTTGGACTTATTGTGGATTATTGGTGGTGACTTCAATGTCACTCTTTATGTGGTGGAAAATTGAATGACGGCACTTTTATTACTCTAGGCTCACAAGAATTTTGGGTTGTCATCTCTTAGTTGGCCTACATAATGTGGTGGCATTTAATTGTCTTTACACTAAGAGTCGAAACAACTTAGTCCAAGGGTATATAGATTTCTTTGTTTGGAGCCCAATTGAGATAATTCTCCTCTACCAGTTTTATGGTGGTAATCTGCACACTGAGACCATCTGTTGTGTTTCTCATGTCAATTTTTTCCCCTTGAAGTTGCCATGAATTGTGAAACAAAAGAGAGCAGAACAACAAGAGCAACGCCAATAGTAATATGGATGACAAATGGTAGCAACAACAACCACCAACATTAGCTGCAAGAGGCCTCATAGGCTGATTGGTTAGCAAGGTATCCAACTGGTGAGGTAATGGCCAAAAAATTCTGACCAATGAGACCAACCAGTTAGCTAATTGGTGGATTGGTCGGACAGATTATGTAGAGTGGAACAGGACTTGGTTGACTGGTTGGGACAAATTTTGACCAGTCAAACTTTTTGCGGGCACGAAAACAAGGAGAGAAGAAAGGGCTAACTGGTTCACTAAGTCTCTGACCAATTGGGGGTGCCCCGATCTATGCTCCTTGATGTTGAATCTTCCATAAATCGAGGAGGAAGTATCACCACCTCTGAGAACGAGAACCACTCAAGGCGGGATTCTACAGCCCAAAAAACTTGATCTAATAGGGAGATAAACATGGCACAATGTAAGGAGAGCCTCCATGCACTGTGGGCAGCCTCAACTTACAGCCAGAAATGATGTAGGGTGTCAATTTCAAAGAGATATTGCATATTTCAATCTATGTTTAGAGGATATGAAAAGGTTCATTGCTCATCCATAACTGAGCTGCATTTTTTAATGTATGATTACGGTAATTGAATCGCTTCTTGTTTAAAGGCATTCATTGTGAAGAGATATTGGAAGAGTAGTGAGGAGTCAGTGGGATGATTTTTAGATGTTCTAAATGATATAATATAGTAAACTGTTGTATCTATGAAACACTTAGAATAGTTCTAACATGGAGATTAGGACAAGGCATCCTATGCTCTGTTGTTATTCCTTTCTTTCTTTTTTATGATAAGTTACTCGTCAGTTGAATAATCATGGCATTTTGCTATTGGGTTGTGTGATCTACACCTAGTTGTTCCTGTGGCCACACCCCTTTGGCTTTGAAAAGCATTCTAGTGTTTCATTCACTTGCACAATAGCAGGCATTAAATATAAGATTTCACAGAGAAGTTGATATCTTTGTTCTGAGTTTGCAAGCTCATGTAGGCACTGCTTTACTGAATGTTGTTCCACCAGCTCCACGGGATTCCTCGTTAGATTCTTCTAAAATCGATTTTTCTGATTCAAAAAAATTGAAGGACCTTGTATTTTCCTTTTATTTTATTTTTTCTTTTCCTTTCATTTCAATTGTATACCCCAAGGAGGGAACACTTGTATAGGTTTTTTAGGAGCTTAACAAATTGGGGCAAGTCAAACTCCCGAGTTTGTGTAACATGTACTTTATATTAATTAAAAATTAATAAAAGTAATGTCTTATGTTAAAGTTCAATTTTGTCAAATTATTGTGCACTTGGTTGTTATTGAAAAAAGTTAAAAATGATATTTTGATGGATTTTTTATGTTAATAATGTTATATCTACAAATGAAGTCATCTCCAAATGACAATCAGAGAGAATTATTTTCGTCTCTAAGAGCTATAGAGACAGAAATCATCTGTCTCTAAAAATTTTTATGCCAATGCATTTTTGTGTCCAATCTATTGTGACCAATTTTTTGTTGCTTGAGTTGTGAGGACTGAAAATCCGTCTCAAAAAGTTTTGGTAACCCTTATTTGGGTGATGGATTTTTGGGGATGGATATCCGTCACCCACCCTTATTTCCGTCTCCAAAGTTTGTAAATCTATCTCCATAAGTTGTCACTAAAGCTTTATTTTGTTGTAGTGAGCTTACCAAAAGGAATCGAAAAGAGGGCGATGATGGAGGAGAGCCTACATTGCTTTGCCCTAGTGACTCCAACATGCTCTTCAAATTAGTGAAGCTGGCGTTCCTAGCCTACAATGGATCCAAGGACCCATCGAGTTGGTTGCATGAGGCAAGGGTCTCTACTATTAAAGGAGCTAAGGTGTAATCTATCATTGACCAATCACATTTATTTATTGTGGAATAGACCCCAAGAGGTAGCATAGGAAGATTGTAAGGCTGCACCTATCCTCTTTGAGGCAAACTCTATCTTATCCAAGCTAACCCCATAGAAGCTTAAGGATAGTAGTGCCTCCATCATTTCGTATATTATCAGGGATGTGCATATGGAGAAAGCCCTACTTGACTTTAAGGGTTAGGGTCAACATTCCACCTAGCTCAATCTATGAAACAGTAAGTGGTAGGAAGATGCGACAAAGTCTAGTAATCCTTGAGCTAATGAATAAGCATGTTTACCTAAAGCCTTGGTTGAGGATGTGATTGTAAATGGAGGTGAGTTCCACTTCCCAATTGATTTCTTGGTGCTAAACACAAAACCATTCATAAAGTTTCCATCTTGTTTGATCATTTTGGGAGGCCATTCTTGCCAATTATGAGTGTCAATATTGATTATAGATTTGAAGTCATGGAACTACATTTGTGGACATGAAAATGAAATTGAATATCTATATTGCCAGTAAGAAGCACGATGAGCAAGAGCAATGTTACACAATTGACTCCATTAAAAAGATGGCGAGGAAAAAACCTCCTAAGCCTTTGACAAATGACCCTCAACAAGTTTGCATGATGATGAACTAAAAAGGGAAAACATTGATTGGTGAAGCCAATATAGTGACGAATTCCTTATCATTATATCAAACACATCCTTAGACTATAAAATTGGAGCCCATTTTGGAGGTTCCTACTAGGCCTCAATTTTTATGGTCCTCCTAATCTAAAATTGGAACCACATTCCAAGCAATTCAAAGTATGCATACTTAAGTCTTAATCGAATTGCACTTGTTATGATATCCTTCGAATTGGTCGAAGGTCAAGAATCATGCCTAGTAAAGATGTTGACTAAGAAAAAAGAGGCTATAGGTTGGACCTTATTCGACCTCCTAAGAATTGAACCCTCCTTTTACATGCATTATATTTATTTTGATGAGAATATGAAGCCTATCAAGACATATAAAGGTAAATTAACCCAAATATGAGAGAAGTCATGAAGAAGGAAGTAATCAAGTGGCTTGATGTAGGCAATATTTGCCTTTTATATAAAAGCTAGTGGGTGAATCCAACTCAATTTATGTATACCTGAGAAAGTTGGAATCATATTTGTTGAAAACAAAAAGTGAGAGTTGGTATATACCCGCACAACGTTGCATGGAGAGTATGTATCAATTATAGAAAACTCAATGCTGCTACTAAAGAAGACCATCCCTACTCTTATTCTTAGATAAGATCTTAGGGCAACATGTTGGCCAAAGCTATTTATATTTTCTTGATGGTTATCTAATGTATAACCAAGTATTTGTCTACCTTAATGATTGAGATAATTAAAAGATGTTCATATGCATGTACAAAAGTTTGCAATTTGGCAGATGTCTTTTAAGCTATCTAATGCCAAAGCCACGTTTTGGAGATGTATGCTAGTTATAGTAACATGGTGGACCAATTTGTAAAGGCCTTTATAAATGATTTCTCAATATTTGAGACCTCTTTAATGAGTTTCTCCATAATCTAGTGTAGGTGCTAATATGATGAAAGGAGACACATCTAGTACTAAGTTGGTGAACGAGCCATTTTATTTCAGGAAGGAATTATAATTGGCTATATCATCTTAGAAGAAAAGATAGAACTATGATAAACACCAATTTATCATCACTGTTAAGCTAAAATCACATCTAGTCCTTAGGTTTTCTGCACTGCATTATGGTATTAGGTTGCATTTAGGCATTCACTTGCATTTTAGGTTTAGGCATGCATTGTCATATTTTTTTTATCGTTTTATGTGTGATATATTTCACTTCATTGTCAGGGATGAGTACACAGTAGAAACCAAGTAAACTCTAATAATGTGAAAGGCAAAAAGGTAAGAAGAAGATAGAAGCTCATTCCACCTGGGTCTTAGCTTAATTCAGCTCACTTCAGCTAGATCCTAGCTTAAGCCACCTCATCTCAGCTGGATCCAACTCATGCTTAGCTCCACCTAGCTCATGGCAGCTCAACCCTACTTAGCTTAGCTACTAGACCTCAACTAGCTAAGCTAAGTCAGATGAAGAGTCACTAATCAACTCAAGTCAGCTCATCTCCATCTCATGAAGACTCAACTCGGCTCAACTCAGTTGAGCTTAGCTATAGGACCTGAGCTAGCTAGCTAAGTAGCTAAGGAGTCTTCAGTTAGATCAGTTCCAGCTCACCTTAGCGCCAGATTAGTTGAAGTTAGCTCAACTCAGCTCTCCTTACTTAGGTCAGTTGCTGGCAAAGAACTAGCTAGCTAAGCTAGTTATTGAGTTCACTAGCATCTCTACTTCAACTACTCTCAGCTCCATGCAGACACATTGCAGCTTAAGACAGCTCCTCTCACTTCCTCCTAGCTCCTATCTCTACTATCTAGCTCCATACCTAGCTAGCTACCCTAGCTCCTACCCTACTCCACATGGTTGACCACCTCCCTCCTTAGCTCCATCAAAAACACCACCTATTCCTTTCTCCTTTGGCGCCAAAAACCCTAACCACCACCACCCTTGGCACTCCTTCAAGGGTGGCGCTAAACCTAGCCACCCCTTGACCACTTAACCACCCTGCAGTTGGCGCTAAAAGCACTTATAACTACCCCTACAATTGGTGTCAACCCTACCCTTCAATATCCACCATCCAAACACCACCTACACCTAATCCCAACCATTCCTTTTGGCGCCACATTCTAGAACCATAGGTGGCATTGACCTTAACCCAACCTAAACCTTAACCAACCCTCTCCACATCTCTCCATTTAGTGCCAATCATTCCCTACTCTTAATCTCATAACCACCCCCATGAAATCACATATGGACCCTCCACATACTCCACGCCAACCCTAACCCTAGTCACCATTCTTGGCACCAACCTACTCATCTCCTATCCTATAAATATAACCCATAACCACCATAAGAAAGTCCATCCTTGGCTAGCATTTAATTCTACCTATATCCACCTACATAGCCAGCCAAGGAAGAAGGGAGAGAAGGTGATCAAAGAGGCTATCGTGTCTTCTTGGTGTTCATCTTCTTCTTCTCTCTTCCTTGGTACCAAGCCAAGGAGCATTTCTACTTGAAGGACGACCAAGTAGGAGAGGAGATGGGGTGGTGGACGTCCACCCTTGGGAGCACCATCAGAGGAGCATTTCATCATCATCTAGGAGGAGAGCAAAGGAGGTTCTTCTTCAAGTGTGGAAGCAGTCATGCTTGGAGCGAAGTTCATCCCGAGCATCATTTGGAGGATTATTATCTTCTTCTATTTCAGTTTTTGTATTAACCATCTTTTTTATATCAACAAGCATTTCTCTACTTGTGACTATAAATTTTTAGCAATACAAAAAGTTTTTGCCTTTCAAATTTTGTTATTACTTCTTAGATTAGTGACTTTTGTTACATACACTATCTTCCTAATTACAATAAGTGCATTTACCTAAGGTGAGTTTTAGGAAGATCAGAATTCTTCTTTGCAAATTTATTTGGGCATGTTTTATCTCATTGCTTGACTACATTTCGAAACCCTAAAAAAATATCAAAACCAAAAATATAAAAGAGGATTTGAGTTGGTGAGAGAGAGTACCAATTTCTTAATTAAAGTTTCCTCCTTGGACGACCCTAGATACTCACCCTATCTAAGTTATAAATTTTAAAAGTTGATCGATTTTTACACGTCTCAACGACTTTATTCACATCTTTACAAACCGCGTATTTTTCATATCAAAGTAGATAAAGAAAAATTTAAGGCCATCTTGAAGCTTCCTCTTATTATTGTCAACCAAATACACTTCTTGCTAGCCTATGTAGGGTTTAACTGCATGTTAATCAAGGTTTATAGTAAAATCTCACAATCCATGTGTAATTATTAGCTAAGGATTCTCATTTTGAGTTCACATATGAGTACCATAGAGAATTTGACCATCTGAAGAGAGCCCCCACCATAGCCCTATGTTTAGTCCAGGTGAGATGGCACTGGAGAAGGGGTGAAATAGTTCCTCTTGAATACTAACAACAAATGCAGCTAAACAAATATATAAAATATAACAATTCATAAAATATCAATCACATGCATACATGAACACTCATCCACAACATGTATGACAAACTTTTATACTAGTTTACTAATGTGCATGGCGTTACTTCACTCAATTTAAAATAAACTTGACTTAACCTATAGAAAAAGCTTGTAACAGGCAATCCCCACAAGAAAGGTAGTTTATGTTAAAACACCTCTAAATGACTTAATTTATTGATTAGAGTCAAGTTTTATTAATTTGGACATTCATACAATTACTTTACAAAAATTGCCTTAAAATTGACAACATATTCCGATTGTGTCATTGAACAAAACACAAAGAAAATGAATCACTCCTATACAAAAAATTAATAATACTATTGAAAAAACTTGGATAAACAAGGAATCAAATAAAACATGTTTCACATAAATCCATGAAGTAGAAAAATCTTATTAATTTGTGGAAGTCAACTTATCAAATCTACATGCAAATTTAGATGCAAGTCACTTCCTATAACTTTATCTTTCTACAAATGAATTTTGTGTGAAATTTACGGCATCAAAAAGGTAATTCGATGTAACTTTATTAGAGCAATTATAAAAAATTTAAGCAAAGATTCTATGATGAAGCGATGCATACAAATTTGATCAAGTTTCTTGATCTTTTGGAAGTGCGAGAGTTAAAATTTGAAAAGAAGACCTAATAACTCTAAACTAATCTAACTATCAAATAAACATGATAAAAGCCTAAATTATAACAAAACTTCTCTCCAATCCATAATTTAACATTTGAAATCACAAATTTCCAGATTTGAAACTTCGTAGGATCTAGCACCTCACATGATTTGCTATGAATGCATAGGCATCGAATGTGAATGTAACAAAATCAAAGTAAACTAACAAACTAGCGTTACGTTGGTCCAAATAATAAGTGAGAAATTGTAAAAACAAAGTAAACTATATAAGCACAAAGTATAATGCAAACATTCGCAATAAATATATCAAATAAATGAAGCGAATACAAAGGCATAAAAATAAGACAAGAATCATAGCCAAATATTGAAGCACCTCAACAATGGTACCCTCTTTTGCACATGTTGAAGGATCCATCTATCACCTGTAGGCCCACGAACAAAGTGGATATTTTTCACCTTTGAAAAGAACACCTCTAGTCCAATCCTGATGTAGCAATGTGCACAAAGATTAAGGTAGAAAACACGATGAGATTCCTATGTCAACAGAGGAGGATACCAAGTGTAAGCGCCTGAAATTTTTATAATTATTCTAATAATCAAGCAAACCCATTTATTCCCATGATTTGATGAATATGAATCCCCTTGAATTTGACTCCACATTATAGCCTTAACAAATTTTGGAAGGGGCCTTTTGCGAGAAAAGGTTGTTGGTGGACTTCTTTTTAAGTAGGTGTTTTGGTTGGAGGGGCCCCTTGTGTAAGATCCCCACCCCATATTTAAGGAGTGATGGCTTGCATGAAAAGCCAATTTTCTCCTCTAATTGCTACACCAAGAGGGAGAATAGGAGAGAGCACCAACACCACAACACCCTCTCCTCCTTGAGCTCCACCACCTCCACTCGCCAACCCTCCCTCTCCTCAATTATTGTAGTTGCTGCTGCTGCATCTACCACTGCTAATGCTGTTGTTGGTTGCCAGGGGGGGGGGGGGGGGTGGAGGAGCACGTCCAATCCTAGGTAGGGATCCCTTTCTCTTTCTTTTCATGTCTCTCTTTTAGGTTCCTAAGGTAGGAGAAAGGGTCAAGCAAGGTTTTGAGAGCGTAAGAACCTCGGGTTTTCTTGTCGAGATCGGTTTTCTATGCGTTAAGTTCATGCATGTCGGATGTTCACAAGTTTGATTGGATTATAGTGCCATAGGGTGTTGGTTTTGAGATGAAGTTCCCATAGGTGATTCTAGGGTTTAAAGTATCCCTTGAATGCCAAATAAAATGGGGGTAATGGGTCATAACTATCGAGATAGAAGGGAGATATTTTCGAGTCGTATGCAATGTTGTTCTTACATAGAACCAAGGTCTGGAACCACCCGATACCAGTATTGGTGTTCAGTATTGATATTGGCACCTTCAGATGGCAGGCTGGATAGAAATGGCTCAGTACCAATACTGAAGATCGGTACTGGTATTGGCATAAGTTTTTAAGGTTTTGGGCAACAAGTGCCCAGTACCAGTACCAAAGATCATTATCAGTACTAGTGCCCTTGTTCTATCCTAAAAGGGCTCTAACTTTGCCCTAACTCAATAAGGAAATGAAGGGAGGTAAGCCCTGTTGTGGGATGGTAAGAAAAAGGGGATTTAATCCACTTACTACCCATATGATCACCATACAAAGTAAGTGGTTACAAACCTTGAAAGACTGGAATAAAAGTTTGAGTTAATTGATAATTATACAATTAATTGATATAATATGCCTAATCAAGCTAACTCTTAGCATATTCATATGTCTGTATTATTACATTTCAAGCATCTAGCTATGCATACACATTTAGATTGATAATTGTTTTTATGACACTAATTTGCATGTTTTTATTGTAGGAATAAAGGGATCTCAAAAGAGGAAGATAAGATATTCAAGGAAGAAAAAAGACAAGGGACACATGCCATGCTCTCAACCTCTCTACACCTTAGAACCTAAGACAATCTACTCTAAAAGTAGCCATGTCCTAAGCCTCCTAATGACCTTTCCACCACCCTTCACTTTTTATCTAAAGGCCACTAGATACTTGAAATGACCCATTTTGTACCTTCAATTTGACTCCTGGGAGTCACTAGATAATTTTTAGGACTCTAGGTGGTTTTCGTAAATTATGCGCATGTAATAGTGCACTTTGGGGTTAGTATGCAATTTTTCAAACCCTAGGGGATTTTTCGTAAATTCTTCATGTCCATTAGTGTGTCCTAGGGTCCTAGAAAATTTTCCTAAATCCTAAAGGGTTCCTCGTAATTTCTACACATTAATTAATGCACTCAAAGACCTAATAGGAAATTTCTAAACCCTCAGGGTGGTCTATGCAAATTTATACTCTTAAAGAGTGCAACCGGGGATCCTCGCACTATTTTTCTCTTCCTTGATGGTTTTACTGCAAATTTTCGTGCTAAAAATTTTGAGTTTTTGTTGCCCATACTAAAGGGGGAAAACCTTAGATAAAACGCACAAAATTTCCCCCACCTAAACCCTAACCCTACCACTATAAACCCCCCCTCCCCCCATTTAACTCTCTCTGTTGCATACAACCCAAGGAAGAGAGAGAGAGAGAGAGACGGAGCCAGCATCGTTGCATGCGATGCTCATAGGTTGCGTGTAAGCGTGGCAACCACGTACGCGGGAGTAGCACACAAGGTTGTGCTTGGGGAGGAGGCAACCTCGTGCAGTCATTGTGCGCGTAAGCGAGGATGCACGTGGGGAGAGCATTGCTCGCGTGCGAGGAACCGATGGCCTAGATCATGTAGATCGTGATCCGGGGTACGCATACGGCTCTAATCGGGAGCCAACACGTGGCATAATGGGCGGAGCGAGCCAATTTGCATGAACCAACTAGACTAGACCAATCCAGGGTTAGTTCACATGATATAGGGAGTTTTGGGTTGATTCAAGGCCCAAACAACCTTGAAATCGTGCACGAAAGGTACTGTTGGAAAGCTTTTTTGATTTCGCACATTTTGGCACCATGTTCACCACATTTTGAGAACATTCGTCTCACTAAAAAAATTATCTAAGACCCAATGCTCTCTCAACCACTTCGATTCCCTAGGTAACGTGCTCGAAGGCAGTGTGCCTCACGAGGGAGGTCGTGCAATAGCTATGGAAGGCAAGGACAAATTCTTTGCACTACCAAACCTTTCGATGGACTGAGGTAAAGTGGTCCCAATTCCCTCTTTCTTGTGTGTCAATTGGGCAACCTACATCATCTTAAATATCTACGCAACTGTTATCCATGCCATTTTTTTCTGAATCTGATTTTTTTCCTATTGCTAAGCACATGCACTAGCCTTGTTGTGGTTCTACATTAGTAGCATCATCATCACATCTCTAGTTCAAGGTGTTGGTGGTTGATTTATGAAAGAAACATGCTTCTTGATTATAATTGCCAATTATAGTGTTTAATGACCATTTTGCAATATGGTAGTTATTCAACGAATTAAAGCCACTTGTGTTGCCACTGTATGAGACTATGGTTGAGAACTTGTTAGCAACAAAGTAGGGACAAACTTGAACCTTAGGGGGAAATTAGATAAGGACCTTACACACTGAATAGTAAATGAGATGGGAATGATGATGATAAGGGAAAAAGAAAGAAAACTTGGGGATCATGGGGGAGTCTTGACATGTGAAGTGAAAAACTAAGAATGATGAGGAACTTGAATAGTTGAGTGGTGAGGGTGGAAAACTTGTGTTGAGTTACTTAGTTTTGGGGGTGTGCTCGCCCTCGAGTATACAATTACCGAGGAGAGCTAACCATCCCGTAGCCTAGAGAGAGAGTTGACCTCCTCAAGTTAGGACCTGGAGGACAGCCGACCTTTCTACACGAACTCTTGTTGAGCCCACGTGGGGCCAACTGAAATAACTGGGTGAGGGGCATGCGATGCTGAGGAGGTGATGTGGTTCTCGTTGCAGTTCTTATGTGTACCCATTAGTAGAAACGATTGACCACGTGTTCGCACGGGGTAGCTCCTCGTGTGTTTATCGTGCATGTCGTTGTCACCACTACACAACCATGAACTCGGGGTGGTAAACTAGGTTGTAGGGTGGGTGTGGGGTGTTCTCCCGACTAAGAAAGTATCCTGTGGTAGCCCTGCGACTTGAGATCACTACAACAATATCATTTCAATAGGAGACATTTGAGTTAGAAAGAGTTTAACTAGGAAAATATAAAGGGGTGAATACATAAATGAATATAGAATCGACATAAACTTCCAAAATGAGTAAAGATTGAAAATACCTCCACCTATCAGTTTCTATTGTTTACCACTTCACCACTCTCTTTGCTTTCCACATGCACTTTCTTTCTCAGCCACTCTTCCCAGCCTTGCTGATGTCTACCTTGGCTTTCTGTACTCAGGTTAGGTGAGAAATCGGCCCATTCTGGTGGATACCGAAAGTGATAGTGTTGGGCTTAGACATGCATCATAGTAGTGGTAGTTTTCCTATCAGTAGTGATAGCATAGTTCTCTTTTCTGCTATAGTCTGTTTTATGTTTTAGAACGAAACTCTTTCCTTTCCGCATTATGAGTTACTGTTATGATGCCTTTGGTGTGAACCATATTTTCTATTAGCAAACTATTATCCTACTCTCTTTCAAGTATGTGCTTTCTTTATTATGATTTCATATGTGGAATGTTTATGTGCTTTAAGTTTATTACTTGTTGGACGACTAGATCTTGGGTAGCGAGACACGGTCTGGTCCGATTTCTATCCGAGTTCAGGTCATGTCGTAACAAAACCTACCTAATCTTAGTAATCAAAACCCTCTCCATCTAGATCCTACACCTTCCATCCAATGGCCTAAAATAACATACTATCTTTAGATGAAGTCTACTATGATGGCCGGCTATAAGACCCTATCGAAAACATCATAGTAGCTGACCATGACACCTTTATCTTGACCTTCCATGTGCCATCCTACGGGCCCTAATGATTGACATGAAAACCTATCCAAAACCTAACCTAATCTCACCCTTCATCTGTCATCCAAGGGTCCAATTCAAACCTGGATCGCTAACCTCTTCATGCCACTTCATCCCACTTTGTTACCACCCAAACCTCTACCCTAGTAGGGACTTGAGTCAATTCATCAAATACCAAAGATCTGGTCATCCATCACATACACATAGAATAATAACACTTACAGTGCATTACATCACATATAAGCATGAATTTACAGGAAGAAAATGTGCTGAAAATATATTACTCAAATATTATTTTATGAAGAAAAATTATGAAGAAAACAAAACAAGTACTGAAATAAACTCACAGAGAACTGTAGAAATCAAAATAGGAAAGAAGACCACTGGGAACTGGTACCACTACTACTAGACTACGGTGTTACACTCGGACTAGTACCATCAGCTACTACAGCCATAGAGTTTGGCTGTATCTCTCCAAGACCAAAGTATAGAGTCCACAGAAAAGAGAACATCAGCAAATTCTGAGTAGGATAGTAAAATAGTGGAAAAGATAACAAAGCCAAACAAATACGAACACAGGAAAAACAGGTACTGTTCTCATTTATTTTTAATTTATCTTCTATTGATTCCTTTATTTGTGCGTTGCTATAATTCCAGTCATTATCTGTCCAAATCAGTTTCCTCGGAAGGTGCGAGGGGACCTTGTTGCAATATCCTAAACGGTAGATTGCATACGACTCACCCCCTTGGCCGAGAGGACGACTTGCATCCGCTTTATCACCTAGTTAATCACCCTGAGGTCCTAGCTAACAAGGTGAAGTGATGACTACAGTTCGTGCGATAGACATACAGCTGGGAGCTATCCTGCACTAGCACACAGCCAATCCTTTCCACTATAAGGTACGGTAACAAACAACTCAACATCTTGTAATAGCAAAGCCTACCCAACACCCGCTACCCAGTTGGCCAAAATGACCTATCAAATGAGTCGCAGGGAGGTTAGCTCACTCCCTAAGCCATTCTCTGGCCCTAATAGGTATAACCGACATCGCCATTGATACTGGGTATGAGTACTGACTTTTAATAAGTATCACATACTTCCATATTTATCCATCTTCAATTCTTTTCCTTATGTTACACAAGAAGTATCATTGTAATTCACATTTGTTTGGTCGATTCTATTTCTCATGTTTCCACATTATCTTCCACATATAACATTATTCACGGATCTTTATTCACATTCGTAGTTAATATTTTCAATGCATTATATAGGAGGCTTATGTACTCTATTTTATCAATCGAACTTGCGTAGCCACTTAATTCACTAATTATTATAGCCAATCGTTTAATTAGCATCAATTTCCATTTGGCAACTTGGTGGTTCAAGTATCCAAGATAAAATATAATATTCCAAGTCAGGGCCTCAACAAAAAGAAAGGTAGGATGTAAGGTATGACCGAATGTTTAATCGAATAATTATTAAAATTCAACATCAAATGTTATAAAGAGAGGAAGATGGCTTGTCTATTTAACAAGTCATGAATAGAGTTGGTGTTAGGGAAATATTACAATTAACTTTTTATAGAAGGAATCTGGCCATGATCTCTATCAAGAAGCATTGCAATTATAGTTTAATGATTTCAGTATCCAAAATTTGCAATATCAATACACCAAGGGACTTAATACTTAGCAAGAGGAATGTAACGATTGCGCATACAATAATTAAGCACTTTATGAATATTAATATTGCCATTAAAGGAGAGAAGGTAGAGGTACTCTACCTAGGGTCACCGGGGGGTCACGGTGACTTCGAGAAACATGCTAAAGACTCCTTAGACTCTACACTTACCCCAGGTGCCCGTCTCTAATTAAGACGAGGATGACATGTTAAAACGTACATATTTAGGAGTTGAAGCGTAAAAGTGAAAATTAACACTCCCAACGAGAAAGGAGATCTCACCACGTCAGAGTACATCTCGACTCAATTTCAACGGTGAGTGGCTCGCCAAAAATAGATTTTGAACGAGTCCTGAATGAATCAAACAAGGCTACAATCAAGGACCAAAACATAATATTAAATACTTATAATTTTTATCTTATAATTTTTCCAACACCGAAACAACCAACCCCCCCCCTCTGGTCATCTTCTTCGTCGCGACAACCTCTCCTCATGTAATGTTCACGTATGTAGGCCATGCACCCACACACGTTGTCGACCCCCTTCCTCACCGGTGCTCCAACCACAGTGGCCTTCGTCGAACCTCGTTGGCTTTCGGTGGCTCTTCAGCAACGACCATCCTCCTCCTCTTTTGTCTCTTTCTTCATTCACACCCCGCATGCATTCCCCCCAACCATGCACGTCGGCTTCACCTTCAATCCCATCGTCGCTCAGTTGTCTGTGGCCTCGACGTTCCCCTTGTGGCTTGCAGCTGTCACCCCCCCTCCTTCCTCTCCCTCCTCTCCTCTTAAGAAAGCATGACGCCTACATGTGGTGCAATAATGGAGGAAGATGAAGACCTTACTCTGGAGACTCCTGTCGCTGGCGCTTGCGTTCCTTAGGTTGTCGTACATCCTCTCGAGCAACACAGAAGGGGAGGAAGATGAAGGCGAAGAAGTGAGGAAGAAGAAGAAGAAGGTGAGGAGTTCCTCGTTTCTCTCTATCTCTCCAATCTCTCTCTCTCTCTCTCTCTCACTGAAAAAAAAAAAGCCAAAGTGGCGGCTGTGTGGTCTTGGGTTAGGGTTTAGGGGCTTAAATAGGAGAGGAAGGGTTAGGTGCAAGGATTTATGTTGAAAAACTTAAGGATAATCAAGGTGACCAACTAAGTTTTATTCTTGCAATTCCATACCCTTCCCATTTCTACAAACACTTTCTAATTTTCACAAAAATGGTCTCTTTGGAAAGCTTACGACAAGAGAATCCCAACAGTACCATCCACAAAATTTTTCCCCAAGGGTTGACTAGTGTTAACTAAAACCCAAATTTTCTCGTTTTCGAGCTATGCTAACTCGATTCACGCCCGACAAGCATCGACGGATTCGTCTCGACATGCTTAATATAAACTCTAGCTTGGATTTGAATTTTGGGATGTAACACACTTCATCTACACCCTTCATGTCTCCATCTCCATCAATGTCCCATAAAACATTCATCATGGCCACCCATGCATAAGCCTTCTAGATGCATGGTTGATGACCATGTGCTTAAATCCAAACCCTCCAATGCCCATCCTAAGGCCATTTCAAACCTAAGATAGCCACCTACATCTCAACCCTCGATCATTAATCCTATGGCCTACATTAGATCACAAATTCTATAAAAAGGCTTAACCTTCCACCATCATAATCCATCTTCTTCCCCACCACTTTCTTCCACCACCTCCACAAGTTTCCTAAGTAGAAAACCCTAGGTACTTTCTCCAGATCCATGGTTCTTCCCCCCTCTCTATTAGCTTAACTCCTACCTTCCAAGCATTCCTCTACCATTCCTTTAGATGTTCCCTTGGTACTACTCCATCTCATGCTTCCTTCCAACATCTTCAAGGGCATGAAGATTAGGTGGGCTTCTCCACTACCACCCAGTGGCTTCTACACCTGGTCCAGATCTTCGACTACTTTATGTTTTCTGCTTTCTAGCTCTTTTGTTTTTTTCTTAGCTATATCTTGTTTTTATGTTTTCTTCTTAGTTGTAATCTCTTCTATTTTACTATAATTAACTCGTCTCAATTAATGAAAAGCTTCACTTTAGATTCTCTATCTCCATCCATGTCTTGTTTTCCTAGTTAGACTTAGAATATAGCTTTTCATCACATATTGTTCTTATTTAAAACATATTAAAAAAAATCAGAAAAGATAGAATACCAAAAAAATAATAAAAGCATTTTGAAAGACGACTACAAGTTACGTCCCAACGAACGACTTAGACTCCTGAGTCACTTTGATAGCTTTGCGAGTTTGATAATTTAGAAATTTAAAACGATCACAGTTTTCGCACCATATCGACAAGTTTTAATCAAAGCGATTTCCTTGAATCAATAATTGGCTAAGTGCAAAATGAAACCTAATATACGAAAACTTGATGACTCTTAGACTTGGATCCTAAGGTCTAAGTTCAAACCCCAAGCAATCCACTAGGTTCCTAGGGCTTTGTTCCGAACATGGAACCAAATAGGTAAGAGCCAGTAGGTTCACTAGGTGAGCTCGTAGGGCTACACCCATGGACTTAGTAAACCACTAGTTCACTACTTGGGTTGGAGACCTGACATGATGCAGTGGCTAGAGGCTATTAAGGATCTACCTCAGAACTCGAATGGTTCCTAGGTATAATGACGAGCCACGACCCGTCATTGGAATAAGGTACTTGGATGTACCTGAATTCGACTTGATGTGGAGGTACTTGTAACAAGAGGTGCACTAAGTGCCTGTGTGTGTGGAAGTCGCCGTTGTACCACGATAAGTTTGGTTAAGATCTCGTCCAACGATAGACTAAGAGCGCACACTTGGCGACTATGCTCCTAGTAGGAGCATCAGTGTAACCCAACAATTCTGACCCACCCTACTGTTATGATATGAAATGATCTTTGACTGGACCTTACTGGACACAAATTGAGCTTGCTCTTCATTATTGTAAGGTTTTGTCCTAGGTAGATCCCAAGAGGCCCAACTCTCCTAACTGAGGTCAGCAACATTCTTGATACATCAAGAACGGCTACGCCTTTCGCGAGTATCGCCAATCTTGCTAGCCTCTCTCCTTATCAAGGAAAGACTACCAAGCCAGGATCTAAGGAAATGATATACCTTAATTTCCTCTAGTAGAGAGGGATGATTTATTACAACTGACCCTTGAGGTGAGTGAGTGAAAGTACTAAATAATAATAAATCACCGATTAAACATGGGTAAACAGGGAATTAGTTAGTAAATGATCGGTAGTGTAGAAGCCCATACACCAACCCCTTCTTGTTTCGGCTTTACACGTGGTTTGGTTCCTACTAACCTATTTAGCTTATCCCTAGATTTGTGACCTATTTTAGGTTTCGATGTTGTGGGCTAGCAATTTCCACCTCTGCCATGAGTAGTGCCAATGCCTAGTAGCAGCGGACCAACTTTTTGTGCAGACCCTCATCCACCTGGAGAAGGCGATAGTGGAAGTACAATACCTAGGGAAGTGGGCAGACCCACCTATTGAGTCTCAATAGGTTTTCACCACAGAGTTCGTACCAGTCACCAGTCAGCTGGAGCAAGCGATTTGTTTCACAAGCTTTAGGCTGAAGAAGTCTTAGGAAGGTGATTAAATGGTTAATCTTTGGTCTCTTTTTGGGTTAAGCTTTGGGTACTTGGTATGATTGATATAGATAGGCTCCTCTTTTGTTCAACCCTTATTGGCAAGATGGCTTTTAATGTAAAGGGGCTTATGTAGTCAAACTGTAGATGCTTGTAAAAATGTGGTTGTGAATACTAGATGTGGATGGCATGATAGCCTTTTGATGAATAAAGAACTTGTATGTATGCACTATGGACTCTTGTAATTATATGATTGTGGATATCAAATAGTGGATGTTATAGTAATGTTGTTTATATTGCCTCGATATGATGGTAATATTTTAATGTTGGTTTTCCTGTGATTTTCATATTTTTTCCACTTGTGGCGGTTGGGTGTACCTGCTTGTTTTCGATTCTATTTTGCTCTGTATGTTGTGATTGTAAGGTGTACCCATCTTATTATATTGTGGTATGCATGCATAGGTGCATGTTGTAGGTACAAGTATTAAGAAAATGTTCTATAAATAGGGGAAATATTGTCAGATTTTCGATGGGTTTTGACCCTACGATTAATTACCAAATCAATTGAGCTACACCCATAACCCTAATTGCCCAGTATCTGGGACCAAATGCACCTACACACACAGTAACCCATTCCTGACCTGTCGGGAGGATATTGGGTCGTGACACCTAAAGAATAGGTGGCTTTGAAGTACAAGTGAGCTTCCCTCACCTTGAAGGGATATTTGTAGAGGGTTTTCCAATAACGATCTATGGTAGACATGACTTATCTCATTTTTTTTGACCCCTTTCTCTTTCGAATATCATCACTTGAAATTAACTTTCAAATGCAACTTAAATCACTCAACTTGGACTCCGAATGTGAAAGTTATGGGAAAAAATACTAAATGTAATCATTGAAAGAGAAAGCAAAAAAGAAGGTTCATGGATGTGGGGCCTCCTTAGGAAAGGGTTAAGATGTGGTTTTGGTGAGAGAAATTTAAATCAACTTGGTTTTGATTGGAATTTCCTAATTAGGAGTAGGAATGATTAATTACTCAGAGGAGATCCAATAAGCAATGGAGGAATATGATGCTATTAAATAGGACATGGTGAATCTATAATGGAAGGTTGGTAGGATGGCTACTCTACTTTTGGAAGGGCATTTATGGGATAATGTTACTGTTGTATCTTTTGCCCTAGTTTTGCATATTGAAAACAATTATAATATTGGTGGACTATGATCCACCCATTTTTGTTAGGCTTTAATGCCTGTAATATGTAAATATATACCAATTATTCTTGTGTATTTAATGTTCTAGCTATATTGTGGAACTTTTATCTTTGTGCCTTTCAAAATGTCACATTTCCATTTAAATTGCTCAAAAGAAACCTATTTCGATAGCTTGACCATGTAGTAATAAGCAACCTAACTAAAAAGACTAACATAATTAAATTTTCACACTTAGTAACCTAGCTTTCAATTGGGTAAGAGGTTTCAGGGCGTGACACTTGATATTCTTTTCTAATTAACTAAATTGACCCCTGAACCTTACATCTTCTCAGATAAGAGCAAGACTAGTAGCACAAGAAGAAATGCAAGTAAAGGTCTTCACCTTTGGGGAGGAAAGAATAGGGGTTTTTGTAGTATTGTCTTGATAATGTCGGGTGTTCCTTGACATTCTCTTGTGTCCACTCCTTCAAATTCACTACAAAACAAGGGTATTTAGTGGAAAATTAAATAGTGGCAAATAATGTATTTGCAACTATATTTTTGATTTAGCAACAAATGTTATATATATATATATATATATATGCAATTATAACATTTTTGTGAACAACAATTTGTTTTGGTGACAAATAGATATACCACTATGTGTATGCTTTAGTGGCAAAAAAATTATATGTTACTATTTTTCTTGTTGTCAAATAGTGATTAGTATGGGTGGCAAAAATATTTGCCTCTATATGTACAATATGTATTATTATTCCAATCTTTCCAAAATAGCTTTATAGAAATAAAAATTGATGCCATTAAGAGTATTTTGACGACTGATAATTAATATTAACGGAAAATATGTGTGCCACCATATGCATACAACATATTTTCATTATAGTTTTCAAACATAATCTAGAGTCAAAAAACTATAAGCCACTAAAATTTTTATTCAACCAATAATCACTACAACAAAAATAATCTTTAGCCACAGAAATTTAGCTACATAATTTCTTTTACCTTGGGTAATGAGTGGGCAAAAATATCCTTGGCCAAAATACATGAATTGGTGGTCAAAAATGGAGGTAGGTCAGAGATTGTTTCGCCTCAAAATTTTCATGACAAAAATATTTGCCGCGTTCTTTGCCCTTCCATTTTCCATAATACTTGCCTGCTTCGAAAATCCCCCGTACAAAATATGACCCCTCTCTTCCTCCAAACTCCTTGATGGGCGTCGCTTCTCCCAAGTCGTCAACAACCACAAGCTCAAGGACCTCTTGTCCTCGTCCTCCTCCCTCTTCCTTCCCTCCTCCCTCCACTTCCTCTCCTCGATCTTCCCCCTCCCTTACTACTCCCCTTAAGTTGAGTGCATTGTCTACCTCGTCACCTCCACCTTCCTTGACCACTTCCTTTGAATGCCTCCTCCTCTACCTCCTACAAGATCACCAGGTTCTATTCTTGCTAGATCATATCTAAGGCATACTTCCTTCCCTACCTCCCACCCCCATCTACCCCTGACCCCCATTCTCTACCAACTCTAGGATTAGGGTTTATGGTTTAAGTCTTATTGATTCGCTATCCACAGAACATAGTGTAGTTGTTCAACAATGTGGATGTCACCGGTGATGTATGGGACAATGTGAAGAGTGCATAAAGCGATGAGTGAATGACAGGATCTCGATGATTCAGGCCCTCGCAATGTAGGAGCTATTGTGGTTCTCATGTAGTCATGATAAGACTAAAATCGTTGATCTCCTCCACAAGATGCTTTCCCACTTCGACAACATACAATGGCTATAGCAGCCAACTCAGTCCTCTTCCCACCACTCACCAATAGTACCATATATAGAACCATCCAAGTTCCATACGAGAAACCTTTTTATTCTTAAAATAAGAGGTAATCTTAAAATATAATTATGCATGTCATTAGATAGATAGATATTCATATCCATATAAAGATATCCTCCTTTCTACAGTATTTAATAACTAGCTAGTTCTGTATACATACATATAGAGACAAGTGAAATTCCCTACAAGGAGGGGGTGAGATGTGCGTGATGTAAAAAATGTGGAATAAATTAAATAACAATCTCACAAAAATGCAATCACACAAATGGCACAATAATTTTTAGGTGGAAACCTAACCTGGGTGAAAATCACCACCTAAGTCTCTCGACTTAGGATTTTCCGATCAACCTAGTCGATTAAAATCACTAACCGAATCACTTAAACGAGGGTGATTCAACCTCTTACAACAACACTACTTAGACCGAGGGTAGTGTGCCTCAAACCCCTTCTCTTCACGAGAAGGATTTTGTCCCATAATGGAGACAGGAATTTGCAATGCGAATACCCAATACAATTACAAAGTAAAGATTACAACAAAACCTATAGAGCCACAAAGTGAATGTTTAAGTCTTGCTACTATAGGTAAAGGAATTTCCCTTTGCTGGAAGTGCGTTGGTGTGACGACGATGGTGCATGAATCACGCGGTGGCGCTCCGTCGCTCTTGTAATCATGGAGGGAGAGCGGGTGCGCAACGAAGATGAAGCTCTTAGGTGTGGACAGGAGCTTTGGAGAGCTTAGAACTTCTTCTCAATGTCAAAGTGACACAATATGAGTGGAAAGTAGTCTTGAAGGTGTGTATTACAAGCCAAGGGGTCCTCCTCTATTTATAAAGGGCCTAGGAAGGCTTTGGAAGGCATTGGAAGGCTTCCATAGCCGTTGGGTGTAAATCCAAGGCAAATCAAGTTGGAATCAGGATCAATAATGACTCTGACAAGGTTATCAGACATCTTGACTTAAGGTCAGACGTTTGGGTTGTTGTCTGATTTTAGAGTCAGTCGTCTGATTTAGGTAGGTTGATCTTCTTGGACGATGTTGAATCAGAGTGGACATCAAAATAAGTCTTTTAAGACGTCTGGACATAAGGTCAGATGCCTAATTCTAGACAGGTATCCTTCCTATTTTTGTCCAGACCTAAACAGGGTTCTAGGTCTAAGTGATTAGACGACAGATCGGTCATCTGGCAAAGGATCTAGATGTCTGGAAACTAAGTTAACAGCGAGTATAGATTTCCAAGAGAGTTTAACGGCTATGAGATCTGACATAGGTGATTTGGAGACTAATAAGACTCAATGTCTATTTATCAGACGTATGGGAATCACTACGGACGTTTGGAAACTAATAAAATGTCAGACTAACATTAACGCTCTAATAATAGGTTGCTAAGGCCAACGGTCGTCTTATTGGCTGTCAGCATCAGACGTCTCCTAAGACGTTTGGACTAAGGTCTGGATGTCTGATTCTAACAGACAGAACCTATTAAGTTTAGCCTAAATGTTTTGGACGTCTGGTCAAACAGTCAGACATCTTAAAAGTCTTTATCAGACATCTGATTTTTAGATTAGACGTCTCAAAAGGTTGTCTGAAGCCTATTTAGGTTTTCTAAATTCTCTATGGAAAACGTAAGTGTCTTAGGTTTGTGCAAGTGTTCCTAAGACTACTGTGAATGTGCTTTGAGGCTCTTTAACATAAGATCTAAGAAAGAAATAAAGAGCAAAGTAAAGAAATAAAATTACATAGAACAAGATAAAACGAATTCTATCCTATTCTTATTATCCATCTGTTTTCAAGCTTTCACTCCTCGTGAAGCTCCTCTTCCTCTGTCAAACTCCTCCAATCCGCCATGGATGCGAGCTCGAACTCCGTCTAAACACCTGTCTCCATTTGCAATTTGACATGAAAACTAGGACTCAAAAGCAAATGTTAAAAGACACGTGTTTTGTTATCATCAAAATAAATGATCTTGGTGTTCTAGCACCAGCAATAAGATATCCTCTTGTAAAGCATGCACATGTTATGTGGTATATATTATGTGTGTGTATATAGTAAAAGTACTTGTAGGATCTAGGAGTCTACGCCAAAGAGGGATGAATAGTGTACAACATAAAAATTTATCAAACCACAAAATAACACAACTACAGCTAATTTATAATGAAAATCCTTTCGAATAAAAATCATTACCTAAGCCTCCAAGCATATGATTTTTTCGACTAAGCGCATGTTAGTTAAGCCACTATTATATCACTTGAACGAGGGTAGCACAATCTCTTACAATCACTTTTCTTATACATACTAAGAGAAGACAAAAACAAACCCAGAAATTCCGACACACCAAGTTCCAATCAAATAGAATGGAAGAAAAAAATAATATAGAATGTAAGCCTATAGAACCTCAAAAGTAAAATTTTCAAATCGAGTTTTCTTAAGGCGTGAAAAATTCGTGCTTTGAAAGATGGGCATTGGTGAGGGCGTGAAGGCACGAGAGCTTTGAAAGAATGAGAGAGAGAGAGAGAGTAAAAGCTCTTCTTTTCTATTAGAGATTGCTTTGTTTGTTGTGTTTTGAAAAGGCCACTGTTAAGGCTTATTTGTAAGTGAAAATAGGTTAAAATAGGAAACTCAGTAAATATCTTTCATGCGAATTAAATTGATTGATCATTTTAACTTATTGGGGAATCAATTTGGCTTTTGATCGATGCACTTATATGGTTGATTGATCAATTATTGATAGCTAGATTAAAAGTTGATTTGGTTGATCTTTTTGCATGAAAAATAAAGTTACCTCTTAGGCCATTTGATTAATCATTTTGGTGATTGGTCAATCAATCTTATAATTTATCAATCTATTAAATTTGATCAATCAATTATGTTTAATTATTTGTCACAAATTGATTTGAATTGAATATTCAATGACTAAGTTTTACGAAATATTACTTTGAAGTTCCTTACAAATAATTCTATACTTTAATAAATTAAATAAAAGTTACATAAAATTTGACACAAGTGTCTTTTTTCTTCAATTGTTGCAAGTGAGTATTTTGCTTTATCATTTGCAATTGGATCCTAAACTTCTTTATCAATTGCAATTGGACTCTGAAAGGTTAGTGCATCAATAAAGTATAATTTTATTTTACCAAAATAAGGGTCTAAAACATATAATTTCATGGTTGCACTGTCGATTCTACCTAACAACATCCATAGTGGCACCAGCATTGTTGAGAGTTCCGCTGGCATTTGCATTGCTCGGATGGCGTGTAGGGGTGTTGTGCCTACTAGTGGCATCGGGGACGTTATACCTACTCTCCCTTGTTCCTTGGTGGCATTATCTAGTGCCCAATGTTGCAAACTTACGTGTCCCATTCCACTATTTGGATTACTTACATGTACTAGAATTCCGTGGAACTTTTCCCCATATATTCTGATCATGTTAAAACAAACATGGCTGCAGTATCGATAAGGTAAACCAATTTAGATCATATTAGGCTTATCAAGTAAGATGATAAAATCAAACTCTGGAATTTGAATGCATGGAAAAACAATCCTTTTGGTCCGTCATATTTTGACAATCCAAAAGGTGTCCAAGGTTGAATTGACTTTCTGCATGTAGGAAGTTTAGAAGATGATCATGTTTATGATGCCTCCTTCAAGTGCAAATTGCTCGGAATGAGAAAAGGTTTGGAATGATCGTATGAAATTATTTGTGTTACCACTAAGCTTTGAGCCACCCAACTCCAGCATGAAGAGTTCAAAAATAATTGGGACTGGGAGTGTCCAGTACTGGTGCTAATTAGCATCGATATTGGCCATTTTCTCATACCTGAATGGTATATAAATGGAAATCTGAGGATGATCAGTACCAATGCTAAGCATTAGTATCGATACCGACCATCAGCCTAGATTAGATTGGGGTTTGATCTGAGGGCAGAGGGTGCCCAGTATTGATCCTAATTAATTAGTATCAGTACTAGTCCCTTTTGGTGGCTAGGAGGCAATGGACACCCAAAACGTGCCTTGGAATTGATAATGTAGTTATTAAATCTTGCCCTAATATGCTGAAAAGGATTGGGGGAAAATGAGAGGAAAAGCTAACATACTAATATCTATTAAGAACTTAAAGTTTTAAATGCCACCTGTGTTAACGATGACCAAGTATGTTTGGTATATGGGAACCCCTAAGAAGACAGACTAAAATATGAAATATAACTAGCTAAATCTCAAGTGAGACTTGGAATGTCAAATCTTGGCAACGTTATGAGTCTAAAAGGGAAGCTTGGATCCCAAGGTCTGAGGCTAGACCAGAGGTGATCCATTAGGTCCCTAAGATTTCGTTCTTAACATTGAATTCAAAGTGGATTAGAAGGCAAGTAAGTCTACTAGGTGAGCTCGTAAGGCTTCCACTGACTTCGTGAACCACGAGTTCACCGTTCGAGTTGTATACTTGAAGATATGTGGTGGCTAGAGGCTACCAAAGATCTACCTCAGAACATGCATGGTTCCCAGGTATGACGACGAGCTACGAGTTGTCGTCGAGATTGGGTACTTGCAAGTACCCGAATCTGACTCGTTTCGAACATACTCATAGCTCTAGGCTCAACAGGCGCTCGCATGCACAGTGGGAGACATCAGGGTACTTGGTACTTGTTGCTAGAGGCTCATTAGGCACCTGCGTGAGTGGAAAACACCAAGGTACCATGAGGGTTTTGGTTGAGATCTCATCCGACGACGGATTGAGAGGGTACACTCGAAGACCACACTGTGATTCCCTATTCGAAGGGGGTGAGATCAGCGTGACGTAAAAAATTGCGAAAAAGATAATAAACAATCTCACAAAAAATTCAATCACACAATGTGCACAAATATTTTTAGGTGGAAACCCAAACCGGGTGAAAACCACCACCTAACCTTCTCGAGTTAGGATTTTCCGATCAACCAAGTTGATCAAATCTACTAACCGAATCACTTAAACGAGGGTGATTTAACCTTAATTACAACCACGCTACTTTATACGAGGGTAGCGTACCTCAAACCCCTTCTCTTCACGAGAAGGATTTTGTCTCACGAAGGAGACGGGAATTCGCAAAGCGAATACCCAACCAAATAACAAAGATAAAGAAACAACAATCCTATAGAGCCAACAAAGTAATTTAAGCCTAGCTTCTATAGGAATTAGGAAACTCCCCTTTGCAAGGAGTGTGTCGGATCGATGACGCGAGTGCGTGAGCCATGCGACGGCGCAACGTCGCTCTCGTGAACTACGATGAGAGAGCGGATGCGCGAAGGCTTGATGCTCTCAAGATGTAGAACTTGAGCTTGGAGAGCAAGAGCTTCTTTAGGACACAAAAGAGTTTGAAAGTGTATTACAAAGTATTTTTTGTGTATCTAGGTGTATGTTAGTGTGCAAGAGGTTCCTCTCTATTTATAGAAGCCTTAGGAAGGCTTTGGAAGGCTTAGGAAAGGTTCCATAGCCGTTGGGAGCAAAGCCCAAGAGAATCAGGCCGAAATCAGGAATAATGATTGCACTGATAGGCTTATCAGACGTCTGATCTTGGCATCAGACGTCTGGAAGATCACTTTAAGACGTCTGATTTTAAGCGGGTTTCTTCCTGACTTGGATCAGATCTAAACAGGGTTCTAGTGCAAGTCCATCAGACAACATAAAGGATGTCTGGCACTATGTCTGGACGTTTGGAAACCTACTTTTTTGTGGGAATGGATTTCCAAGAAAGTGCAACGGCTAGAAAATCTCTGAGAAGGGATTTTGGGTCAGCCGAGGCAAAACGATCATTTATCAGATGTCTGGAAAGGCCTAAGGACATCTGATAAGGCTCTAACGGTCATATCATCTAGTGTTTACTGAGCCAGCCAACAGTCCACTAATTGGACGTCTGGCAAAGTCATCAGACGTCTTTTAAGACGTCTGATTTCATCAAACAGAACAACAAGTCCAGCCTAAATGTTTATCAGACGTCTGAATCAACAGTCAGACGTCTTAAAACACATTATCAGACGTCTGATCTTGTAATTAGGCGTATGGAAATGCTATTTGAACCCTATATTGATTTTCTAAGTATTCTACGGAAAACTTAAGTATCCTAGGGTTGTGCTGGTGTTCCTAGGACTACTGTTAGGGTACTTTGAGGCTCTTTAACATGAATCTAAGTAACAAAAATAAAGAGTAACAAAAGAAACGAAAAATACAAGGAGTACAAGAGAAGGAAATCTATCCTATTCTTCATCTCCCTCCTTCCATCTATCGCTCCTTGCGAATCTCCTCTGTTTTCCATCAAGCTCCTCCAATCCATCCTGGATGCGAGCTCGAACTCCATCTGGTCACGTCTCCATTTGCAATTTGCCTGAAATCTAAGACTCCAAGTGCAAATGTTAAATGACACGTGTTTTGTTATCATCAAAACAAATGATCGTGGTACTCTAGCACCAACACACACTTCTTGCAGGAGCATTGGTATGATCCATCAATTCTGACCAACCCTGCGACTTTTGATATGGAATAATCTAACTGCACCTTGCGGGGTACGAATTGAGCTTGCTCTTCGTTGTCGCAAGGCGTTGGCCTAGGTAGCTCCCAAGAGGCCCGACTCTTCTGACCAAGGTCGACAACGTTCTCAATACGTCAAGAATGGGTATACCTTTTGCGAGGATTATCAGCTTTGCTAGTTCCTCCCCTTGCCAGGGAGAGCCTATCAGGCTGGAATCCAAGGGAATGATACGTCTCCATTTCTTCTAGTAGAGAGGGATGATTTCCCTGAATCTGACTTCTGAGGTGAGAGAATAAGCCATGTGATAATAAAGCTGAATAATCTTGTGGATAAATTTTAGTAAATGAGAAAAAAGGCTTGTAGCTAGCCTATAGCGCTAATGAAACTTAGGTTGATTAGAGAAAAGGGGAAAAGACAGTGGTTAGCATGATACATAACCAAGGCATAAATATATAGGGGAATTGGCTTGTAGTTGGCCTATAAGGTTGAAATTCTCACACTACTCTTCTTTGTTTCAATTGTTACATGTATTCTGTACCTACTAAGCCTATTCTCACTTTGTGACCCATTTCAGGTTCTATGCCGTGGAGTATGCAGGGCATCATGTTGGGTTCAGTCCCAGGAGGACCTAGGAGACCATCTGAGTGTGAGTTATGCCTTCCTTTTGGGGGAGCCTTTGGTGCCTGAAGTAAATGTTCAAACTAAGCTTCTTCCAAGTAGCCTTGTAGTTTAATAATTTTCTGGTATTGTAAGATATGTACCTTTTCATTGTGGGCTTCTATATATGTTATGATGACTAATTATAATGTATATTAGTGCCATAAAAGCTTACATTGTAGTGATCCTTTAGCGGTATTATGGTTTCAATTCTTATCATTTTTTTGTGTTTTTATCGCTATTGATTGCGGGGTGTCAATTTTGTCGTTTGTTGTTTTTCTATAGGTTGGTGGTGGGGTCTACCCATCTATTTAAATTGTGGTATGCATGCATAGTATATGTTGCAGGTACAGGTTTTTGGAAAATATCGAATAATAAGGAGAATCTTTGTCCGATTTTTGACATATTTTGACCCTACGATAAAATTTAAAAATGACTTTTCTGGCGTACCTTATTGTTAAGACTACGAATTATAACCCGAGCCACTCAGTAGCTGGGGCCCTTGCACCTTCACACTTGATGATTCATTCCCGATTCGACGGGAGAATTGTCGGGGCGTGACACTTGATTTGAGTGAGATGGTGAGGAAGGATGCATACGTGTGGCCTTTGCAACTAAATTTCCTCGTCGAAGCCTAAGGTGAGGACAAGGGAATAGCTTGTGGATTTAAGTAACGAAGTTGTGTCTTGTTTGGTCATGCTCTTCATCTTGTATTGTAGCATTAAGCAAAGGGCAATTATTCTCGATAGAGGGTTGTAAACAAGTCGGGCAATGTGAGGAAAGAGTGTTTGGAGATGTTGAAAGAGGAATGGCTCAAGAAGTGTTGTAATGGCAACCCAATCATGTTGCTGAGGTTTTTAGATGTTTCTACATACGAATTGGTCAAGGCTGCATATGAAATCTCTTCTAGAAGATGGGACATGACTGATAAGTTGACTTTAGTGGACTATATTCATGCTTAAGTAGGTTAGTTCTTGCACTTTAGGCATAGTAACATTCTATTTTGATTATTAAATGAATACATGCATGAAGATTTAGATTTTCTTATGTTTCATAATCCGTTATGTATATAAATAATTATTGGTGTTTATGGCTGCAAGAATTGCAAAGAGGATAACCTAAGTATATCCTCCATCATTAATGCATAGGCACCTAATTTCTAGACCTCCTTTCAAGATTAATTTCCAAAGGGTAATCTCACATATAACCTTAATAATTCTCCCTCTCTTTCTTTTTCTTTCCAATGGCCCAAAGCCCAACACTCATTGTTGGTCCATTTCACTTTAGCCCATTAAACACACGCACGCACCTCATCAACACCCCCGATTCCCTCTTCATGGTGCCTCCCTCCCAACATCTCACGCGACCTGCATCCTCTCTCTCTTAGCGCAACACACAATTCCCGCTCTCCTCTACGTTCAGCGCACCCAACTCCCACATGCACGTACCCACGCTCACCTCACACCAGATAAATCCAACGCCCGGACACTCGAATAGCACGCTCCCTCACCTAAGCTCTAGCACAACGGGTCACACAGACGCTCCTACCTTTGACCCTCTCTCCACTATCGCGAGAGGGAGGAGGAGCTTGCGCACACCAAGGCATAGCCCTCCTCCCACTCTCTTTGCTCCATCATCGCCTTCTCCACCTCTCGTAGCCTTTCTTTGTACCACCGTCAGGCCAACATCGACTTTCATCACCAACCACCGCAATTAGGGTTGTCAAATGGTTCGGGTCCAATCCATTTATTAAATGGATCTATATACTCCAATTCGAATCTGACCTGTTTACACTTGCGAAGCCTGGCCCGACTCATTTAACCCATTTAATAACGGGTTAAATGGGTAAACATGGGGGTTAAATGGGTTAAACATGGGGATTTTTTCTCATTGTTCAGGTTTATCGGGTTGAGCGGCTTCGTGGGGGTAACCTGAACTCGACCCATTTAATAAATGGGTTAGAAAAATTTAAACCTGTTTAATGTAAACAGGTTTGGGTCCATTAATCATGTCAGGTTAGGCGGGTTTGATTATTTTGACAACCATAACCACAATCATCGACCACCACCAAGTACTACCAACTCCGGTCACCAGTAGCAAGCAGAGATGAGAAAAAGGAGGGAGGATTGGTTGAGTGCACATCGAGGCCCTCGCTCCTCCCCTCTCCTCATCATCAGCGAGTGTCCTCTCCTCACTCCTCACCGTGTGCACGCCAGGTCACCAGTCTTCTTCTTGCAACCCCCTCTCTCAGATCTGCCACTGAGGTGCGGACACCAAGCCGTCCTCTACATGCGATCACACACACCGCCTCAACAGCCTCCTCGCAGTGACAATGCGAGGGGCGTGTGGGTGGTGGTGCCACCTCCGATCTCCACCTTCTATGACGCCACGACCGCTACTGCCAGCACCCATGCTCCCCGCACGTGAGGGGAGTTGTCATTCGTTTTCCTTAGTTACATTTTAGTCTGTTGTATTTCCATTTAGTTGAGTTGTTATTTCATTTGAATGTGAACAATGTTTTAGTCATGTGTGTTTTTTGTTATATGTTGAGTTGCATTGAATAAATGGGAATTTAGTTGTGAGTTTTAATAGCCTCCTTGTGGATTCGACAAATTCCCCCCCCCCCCCCCCCAGCTATATGTGGTTATATCTCGTTATATTTGTTCTATTCAGACGATTTCGCTACCACACATGAAGACTCTATTTTTCGATTTTTTAATTGGTGATTTGGTCTTGATCAGATGGTGCCATTGTTGGGGAGGCTAGGCCCACATCTTGATCTCTTTTAGTCGCTCACATCACATTTAGGTTGATTGCATTTGTTTTAGTGGTTGTGTTTAGTTAGATTTTAGGTTTCAAACACTGTTTTGAGGGCTGTTCTGACTTGGATCTTCTCGAATTTTTTTGGACGTTGATTTGAGTGCCAAAATTCCAAAATGGCTACTGAATGGTTCTGTAGTGGGCTATCACGCCTACTAATTTCTTAACCAAACTTTATGTATGTGTGTAGATAAAAATCCGGTAGTAGCGCTGTTTGGCATTTCTCAGATTCTGTGGTTTATACTGACAAAATTTTCTAGATTAAATGACCATCGATTTTCACATAGAAAATTCTAGTTTTTTTCTGGATGATAGATCTCTGAAGTGTGCTACTAGATATTGATTAATTAGTGCAAGAGTGTCAAATTGAATGGCTGCTACTGTGTTGCAACTTACATGAATTTTTGTATTTTCCACAAAACTCCTTTTTTTTTTCAGAGTTTCTTTGATTAATGTAGTTTCTGTAAAAGATCTTCAAAAATTTCCAAGGTCATTTTCAGTAGGTTTACATATTTTTGTAACAGTGGGTCAATCTGAATTTTAGACTATTTATTGGACTTGTAAGAACTCTCTAGAGTTGCACACATATCTGATTTACTTGAGATTTGCATCGAAATTTTTCTTGTCATGCCCACTATCATCACATAAATTTGCAAGATTTGTTGTAGTTTTGACAATTGAAATTGTGTATAACAAATTTTTGATCAAGTAGAAATGTTGACCGATTGCATTGCATATCATCATTTATTTGACTTGAAAATTGGTTTTCATTTTCATTGTATGTTACTTCTATTTATTTGCAAAAGAGTTCGTTGAGAGTGCTTGGGAATGGCCACGACCCGCTTGCTCGACAATCACACAGAAAGAGGAGAGATGAAGGGCAACCCTCGAGATTTCACGTAGTTTAGTTAGGATTAAATTAGACACTTCAACTTTTAACTTGGTTTTATTGGACCCATGTTTAAGAATTTTTGGGAGTGTGTTCCCCATTTGATTTAACTGATTAACGCCCTTGTATGCAAGGGTGTATTTTCGAAAGCTTGTTCCCATTATTTAGGCGTTAGGTTTAGATTAACTTGTGGATTGTGGTTTGTTAGTTAGATTAATAGGTCAGTTTGTTTGCTTGACTTAAAAGAAAAGATAAAAAAAATTAAAAACAAAATTGACATAAAAAATTTTGCAAACTAACTGGCTAGAAGCAACACGAGTAGGATGAGCATCCTTTGAGCTTTATTGCATTTGCACGGAGAAAGCAAGAGTAAGGTATGTCTCTATCTTTAGCATCCATCATGTGCCATGCACTATTTATTTGGGTTTAATTTCCAAGGCCACCTAGTTGCGTGAATCAAATTAATTAAGTGGTCACCATAAAAATTGTGACTATTAATAGAGGCTGGACCTTAAAAGCGGTGACTTTAAATTGTGTGCTAAAGGGACTTGATTGCGGAATTTCAAAATATAAAACATGTATGTGTGTTGCACACTTGAAACACCGTGCACATCTGTTAAGACCCACGACATCAAACGCTTTTAAGACGTCTGGGAGTTGGTCTAGACGTCTGGTCAGACGTCTGGACGCCTTCCCAAACGTTTGGAATTTAATTTTTGCGGCGTATGATTGCGAGTCTGCGCGCCGACCTGTAGGCATCCCTCCTTCCTTTTTCTCTCTCCCTCGACGCCTTCAAATATCCTCTTCCCCCCTTCCCTCTCCCTCACCAGCACTCCACCGTCTCCTCCTTCTCCAGTGTTGGCGTGAGAGTGAGAGAGCGAGGGCAGCAGCTATTGCTAGGCGTGCGCGGGGAGGAGGAGGTGCAGCGAGAGGGGAAGAGGCGGAGTGCGTGAGGAAGAGAGAGCGAGCTCGCCGAAGCAGCCCAGGGCCAGCCGACGGGTGCACAGTGGGAGTGGGGTGCTGGGGAAGTTACCCCGGTGCTGCTGCAGCTCAGGTAGCAGGTGGGCGAGCGCAGCACGGCGCGGTCGTGCGCAGTAGGCGGAGGGCGAGGAGGTCCTGATTTTGGGAAATTTTCCCAGAATCAGACGTCTGGACCTACGTCCAGACGATGCGGGAGACGTCTGGAGGAAGATCCAGACGTCTGAAAGGTACTATATTCCTCATCTTCCTCCTTTTTGTGGATGCGGCCATGCAGGCCGTTCCGCCGAAAACCCTGAGACGTGTCGTGTTGAGATCGTTTACGTACACGTGCAGGTTTCGTTCGGGAAGGCGCAAGGACACGTCCTCCCACACAGATCAGACGTCTGGGCACAGCACCAGACGACGGAGAGAGTCTCCAGACGTCCAGAGTGATAGTCGGACGTCTGGAACTAGGTCCAGATGGTTCAGCGCGATCCTGGAAGTCTGAAGAACAACTCAGAGTGAGGTATGACCTGGACCACCTTTTAAGATATTTGGAAGGTGTTCCAGACGTTAGATTTTGGTCAGAATTGTCGTTTCTGACCCGTTTAGGGTCCGTTCGAAGTCTGATTTCTGCGTTTAAAATTTCGTTCTTCTCAAAATTAGTTCCTCTACTTGTTTAAAGTACTTGTATCCTGTTCTGAGTAGTTCCTTGTGTTTGATCCTTGTGTTAGGACCTCGTTCTGTTGCGGATCTGGGGTTTGCGAAGGCACGTGGACCTGTCGATCACGCCCTCATCACTCCCGATTTTGTGGGTAGAGTGGCTCCTCTTGGTTATTTACCCACATTAATGCAACTTTGAGATAAATAATAGATTTTATGGTAAGGCATGAATCATAGGGTCTAAAAACTAGATTGAATGATAGAACCTAGGATATGGCATGAATCCTAGGGACTGGAAAACTAGATTGAATGATAGATCCTAGGGTATGGCATGAATCATAGAACTGGAAAACTAGATTGAATGATAGATCCTAGGGTGTGGCATGAATCCTAGGAACAGAAACACTGAAACGAATGTTGTGAATACATGAGTTGCAGTCTTGGAAAAGTAGATGGAACAATTATAATGTCCTGTAATTGGATAACAGCTGCTTGTATATGAATGGATATTAACTGTTGGGAACACGGGCTATATGAGAATAAAACTGGAATGATGAAACCTAAAATGGCTTGGCTAGAGAAATATGAGCATGAACCCTACGGGGAATTAGGAGTAGAGCTCCTGAAAGGAAAATGGAATGGAATTGGGGAAGTGAGCTGGCCCTTGAGTACGGAGTACCAAGGAGAGCGATTGTCCTCTTGTTTAGTGTAGAGCGGAGCTAGCCGCCCCAGGGACCAGGGGTTTAGGTCTGGCCACTTTGTACTGACTTTTGGCCCTCGCGTACACAGTTCCAGGGAGAGCTACTAGTGTAGGGAGAGTGCTAGCCACCCCACGGGCCTCGGGGTTCTGCTAGTCGTCCTACACTGACTTTTAGGCCCACTAGGCAAACCAGGGTAGTCAGGTGAGGGTGCGCGGACTGTGGAAGGGAAAGACCCCTGTTTGGTTACTGTGGAGGGGCTCGACCCCTCTTACTGAGAGGGCTCTGCCCTATACTGGTTCCGTGTTGTGCTTTGGGCGCACCCGTTAACGGAAACGACTGACCGTGTGCCAGTGCGGGGTAGCTACCCGTGCGTTTATCGCGCGTGTCGTAGTCACCGTTACGTTTGTTAGTGACCTTGGGGTGGTTGACTGAGGGTAGGACCACCACGGGGGATTCTCTCGGCCAGGAGAGCACCATGTGCTACTTCTACTTTTTAGGAAAGACTGCAATCAAGATCGTTCCCATGAGGAACATTCGAGATCAAGAGAAAGATCTGAGAAATAGTTCAAGAATGAGTGATAACACCACGCAAGGGGGTAGTAATTAGGTTGAATATGGCCCATCTTTAGAATAAAAGGCACAACATAAAGTAGAATAGGAGCATTGCATGCATCAAGTACAAGATTGCTTATAAATTGCATTAATGGCCATTTGTGTAAAGCATGTGTCAAAGTAGGCCCCAGATGAGCAATCGGATCGCACGGATGGATTCAGAACGACGAACGGAGCCCAACGGACTCAAGATCGGCCAAATCCGACATTCGGAGCTCCCACAATGGGCCTAAGAAATTCTGACCGTTGATCTGGAGATCAACGACCCAGAAAGCGCCACGTCGCCCTGCCCCCACCGCTCGCACGCCCTCAAGCCAGCCAAGGACGAATCTCGGTCGTTGATCTTCGATCGAACGGCCGAGATTCGTGTGCTCGCCCGTGGTCGCCGCGACAAAGCGCGAGCGTGGCGCAACGGCTAGCACGCACGCCCGCATCGCAGCGACGCGCGTTAGAATCGCGTAGAGCAGAAATCAAGCGAGAGCGAAGGGCGCGGCAAAATTGGACCGCCCGATCAGCAACGGGCGGCCAGGATCGCGCCACGCGGCGCGATGACAGCTCCCGAGCGCCCACGCGCACGCGCACGCCGGGCGGAAACGCGTACGTGCACGCGCGCCCGAGGCGCGATCTAAGTGCGGGCGCAGGAGGGTCTCAGCCGTCCGATCTTTGATCGGACGGCTCTCGTTCAATGTCCACGGATCGCGCATGGAGAGAGAGCGGGGCAGGCAGCTAACCGGCGGCAGGAGAGCTTCACCGACGTATCTGGAAGCGGTTTTAGCGACGTTCTGGATGTCGCTAAAGCACATTCTTCTTTTAGGAAGCCCTTAACTCTATTTAAACCCCCTTCTACTACCATTCAAGGCATCCTCTCCCACTTGCAACTACTCCACTCCTCTCCTAGCTAGCTTTAGGCACTTTTGTAATCACCGGAGACGACGAGCCGCCGACGGAGCCTCCTCCACCGTCGTGGCTGCCTCGTCGCTCTCCATACTCTCTCTCTACCTCTCTCTCTCTCTCTTTTAAGCTTTCATTTACTTTTGTTGAAGCAAGTATTTAATGTTGTAAATCATGAACTATGAATGCATGTTTAATGAAATTATTTTCCGTTTAGTCGCCATTTTAATTTCTGTTTAATGTGCATGATCAAAACCAAGAGCTTTCTAACCCTAAACTCTCTCTCTATCTCTCGCTTTTCAAAACCATCTCTTTCGCAAGCAAAACTCCGCCTTTTTCGTGACAACAAGTGGTAAACAAAATCCGATTTCCACGCCTCCCTGAGACCGACACTCGGACTCACCTCTGTTTACTTCTTTTAAAATCGACATATCAAGTGCAACTATAACGACACCTCTTAACACACATGCACGAGACCACGTCAGTTTTTGGCGCCGTTGCCGGGGAGGCAACGGATTTGTTTTATCACCTCCATTCCACACTCATTCTCACATCTTCTAATGCCCTATTTTCCTTTTTACTTGACGGTTGCAGGAATTCGACGCATGGACGGCGAAGCGATGCATTCCACGACGGTAGCAAGGGAGTAGGCGCCTCGAGGACCGATAGTGAGTAACCTGTCTCTCATTGTTTGCTTGCGTGAAAAAGCTAAAAAAAAATTGTAAAACAACTAAAAAAATTGGCGTGGTGAATGATTGCTTGACCCACATTCTTAACACATCACCCTACAAAAAAATGTACACTCTAATATGCTGAATAAATTCTTGGAGTGTTCTTTTCTTTCTTGAGTGGTGTTTGTGAAGCCACCATGAGTTGACCTGGGCCGCACCACTCAACCCTAAAACTGACTCATCTAATAGAAGCTGCATGATCATTAGGATGAGTACACTAGGGTTTTAGAGCCTCTACAGAAGAAAAAGGAAATCTACTTTCATCAAATTGTGTGCAGAACTTGACGTGCCCACTGAAACTTGTTTGAAAACATTAAGACACGTCAACCCTAAAAAGTACTAAAGTAAGGATGAAACACTAAAAGACACCACATCCTAACAAATCCTTGCTTGAAAACCATGTTTTGCTAGAAGCACACACTTTGAAAGTGGAAAATTAAGAGGCACCACCCCAATCAATGCCTCATCACATCACCCTAAGCACAAGCACTATCCTAACCCTTTAAAAATGAGTAGATGTGCCCTAGGCAGGACTGAGTTAAGTCTCAAAAGGTGAGGTTTTGTTCGCTAGGCACTTGGCTTTCATTCCCTTGGTAGAATCTGGTGACTAGGCTGCGGGGTAGTGTCAAACGACCGCGATTGTAGGGTCTATGGAACCGGAGGCGCAAGCCAAAGGAAGAACCTTCCCTGCAATCCCCTCGTAATCAACCTGGCTAGATTAACCTCGGGAAGGGGAGTCCAGTGCTTACGGACTTAATCAATCTTTGCGAGATTTCTAGGTCTTCTAAGGAATACACCATAAGGACTAGGCTTGTTTGCTTGGTTGAGGACACAACTCTCGCATCTGTTCTTCCCACATCCCTCCATTTCTTCCAAACCATGGATTTCAATGCCTATCCATCTTACCCAAACTACCCCCAACAGGATTCGTATGCTAACCCAAGTGGACCATATTCGCAGCCTACTTGGGCTAACCAACCACCAAGTTGGGGGTACAACCTTGAATATCCCTCTTGGCCCAACTCTGACCAAACCGCACCAACCTCTTATTGGAATACAACCAACATAGCCACCCAAGGGTACGATTCAAATCATGGGGCTCCATATCTCGATTATCCTCACGATGCCTCCTCATTTAGGTCCAACCCACTCTACTGTGATAGGACCTACACTTTAGGAGAACACCAAGAACTCTACCCATCTCAGGATAATAACCAAGAAAGGTCATCTGAATTCAACAACTTTGCCTACTTGAACTTTGGATTAGAAGGAGTTCTAGACAAATGAAAATCAGAAAATGATCAGAAATCTAGGCAAGCCCAGGATCATCAACCTTTGATTTGGTCCCCTGATGAAGAATCTGACTGGGAGGAGGACTTAGAACCTCAACTATTCTGGAGTAGGACCAAACAAAGAATGGTTCCTCTTGAAGAACTGGACCCTGAACATGATAGAATAGAGGACCCACCCAAGAACCTAAACACCAATATGGATTTTGATCCACAACCTCAACCATACTCTCTTAACCTGGATTTCAAGGAGGAAATCCAAAGGACACCAAATGACACCATGTCAATTCTTGATAACCTCAAATTAGAACTACACAGACAGAATCAAGAATTGGTTAAAGGGCAACAGGCCATGATGGATTTGTTCCAACAATTGGGGAAAGAAGGCCAGAGAAAGATGTTGCACACAACGCCACTCATAAAGCAAGGACCTACCATGATCAATTGGACTACACCCAGTCATCCTGATTTGGTTCAGTCCACCATTGATACCCCTCAGGAGTTGGACATCTCAGTGGATAAGGACAGTAAGGATTCCTTGGAACACAATTTGGGGAGCATTAAGAACAAACATCAGGAGGAAACTGAGAATGTGAGGGGAGAGGCATTGGAATCTGAATCCAATCGGCCCAAGAGAAGCAATCCGGTGGGAGCAGCAGCCACCATCATAGATGGAGAATGGAGTTACAATATCAAAGAAATTGATTATGAATCGGTTGGAATCCCCATCATAAATTTGGAGGAGGGCCGAGAGAAAGAATATGATCTAGAGGATGAAATTGACCCTACCTCTAATGTAACCCCAAACAGTGAATCTGATACAGAGAAGGTGGCAGAAAATATTCTTGAGATCAAGGGCTTGGAAGGAATGAGAGATGAAACCATAGTTGCGGAAGAGATGGATTCGTCTTTGGAGAGATGCCTCATGCTTGGTTGTAGGGCTCAGTATGAAACTCTGGACTTTGTTACCTACCCTACCAGAATAAGAATCCCGCAACCCGAATGCACTGGAATTGATACACTTTCGATGGATTACAGTTTTATGGGGACACAAGCTGAATATAAGACCTACATCTTTAGTGTTTGGCATGTCATATTTGGGGTGCATTCGTCCACAGCAACTTGTTTGCATGCCCACAAACTAAGAGAGGATCTGACATGGGCATGCATGATATATCTGTTACAGAATTCCCGCCCCTTAGGAATGGGACTCCACCACAACCTTATTCGCATCTGTGGACTTCTGATTTTGGGTCTGGTTAATTTTGAACATATCTTCTTGACCCAAGCCATTCCTGTTTGTGCACCGCCTAGCTGGAGGCGTTAAACTCAGCGCTTCCTGGGAGGCAACCCAGCGGATTCAGACTGATCTGATAGTTTACGTCACTCAGGTACTATCTTTTTGAACCCTTCTGCATCCATGCATCTGCCAATGAGGACATTGTCCAACTTAAGCATGGGGGGGATGGTAAATTGCATAATCCTGAGCTTAATTAATTAGTCTGAATGAATAAATTAATTAATTAAAAAAAATTGAATTTAGGAAGAAAAACTTAGGCATTAGAAACTCGTCAATAGTGGAAAATAATACAAAAGGAACTTAAACACTTAGACTTTTCAGGCCTTCAGGCTTAATCATCCCTGGTGTCCATTAAAATATGGATTTAGTGGCTAATCCTTGCAACTTTAAGCTATTCTAATCCACCTAATAAATAAGGTAATAAGTATACGACTTATCAACTCACCCTCTAACTCAGGAAAACTTTGAGTCTAAGCATCTACACACATTTTTGCACAGACTCACTTCTCGGAGATTTTGACGGAAATTGGGTAGCTAATGAACTCTCTAGGGTGGTATGGCTGGCAAGTTGTCGTGGGTAACAGCCCATTGGCAGGTTGTCCAGAACCCAGCCACAGGCCATTTCTTTTTCGCTGCCTCTAGGTACATTTGAGATTAGGGAAGCCACCTACGAAAAAAAAAAAGAAAAAGAAGAAAAGAAAATAAACCACACTTCACCGCACAATTATGGCTGGAAAGTGATCGTGGGTAACAGCCCATTGGTCGGTTGTCCAGAGCCCAGCTCAATAATTGCACAAAAAAAAGAGCAAAACACCTAAGGACGAAGCGGGGAAGTAGTACAAGCCGGGGAGATATACACTGGAAAATCCTTGTGTTGACCCCAAGTAAAATGAACGTAGGAAGAAAGCTACCAATCGAACAAATACACCTTCAGGCAAAAATTTATTTTCTTTTCCGGTCACCTAGAGGCGTAGAAACTCGAAGTCTGTCTCAATTACCGTTAAGTGAGTCTATCACAACATTCACACCAAGATGCTTAGCACTTAGGGTTTTGACTGAGTTTTGGGTGGGTTGGGTAGCCGTAAAAAGTTACCAACCCACACTGAATTCCGAAAATTCTAAAAAGACATATATCGATATATACGTATACATATGTATAGTTATATGTACAAAGCAAGGATTCGGGCGATTCGTATTTTGATAGACACCCGGGCGCTGCTTAGTCTTTCTAGATTAAGATCTTCGTATATTTCCTCTTATTGACGAGTAACGAAGTGCCTAAGCAATTACTTCTTTAATTCTCCAAAGAAATAAAGGCTAGAATAAACCTTGCTAGGGACTATCAAGGAGTAAGCATGGGGGTATGATAACACCACGCAAGGGGGTAGTAATTAGGTTGAATATGACCCATCTTTAGAATAAAAGGCACAACATAAAGTAGAATAGGAGCATTGCATGCATCAAGTACCAAGATTGCTTATAAACTGCATTAATGGCCATTTGTGTAAAGCATGTGTCAAAGCAGGCCCCAGATGAGCAATCGGAACACACGGATGGATTCAGAACGACGAATGGAGTCCAACGGACTCAAGATCAGCCAAATCCGACATCTGGAGCTCCCACAATGGGCCCAAGAAATTCTGACCGTTGATCTGGAGATCAACAGCCCAGAAAGCGCCACGTCGCCCCGCCCCCACCGCTCGCACGCCATCAAGCCAGCCAAGGACGAATCTCGGCCATTGATCTTCGATCGAACGGCCGAGATCCGCGCACTCGCCCGTGGTCGCCGCGATAAAGCGTGGGCGTGGCGCAATGGCTAGCGCGCACGCCCGCATCGCAGCTACGCGCGTTCGAATCGCGTGGAGCGGAAATCAAGCGAGAGCGAAGGGCGCGGCAAAATTGGACCGCCCGATCAGTAGCAGGCGGCCAGGATCGCGCCACGCGGCGCGATGACAGCTCCCGAGCGCCCACGCGCGCACGCACGTCGGGCGGAAACGCACGCGCGCACGCGCGTCCGAGGCATGATCTAAGCACGGGCGCAGGAGGATCTCAGCTGTCCGATCTTCGATCGGACGGCTCTCGTTCAACGTCCACGGATCGCGCATGGTGAGAGAGCGGGGTGGGCAGCTGACCGGCGGCAGGAGAGCTTCACCGACGTATCTGGAAGTGGTTTTAGCGACGTTCTGGATGTCGCTAAAGCACATTCTTCTTTTAGGAAGCCCTTAACTCTATTTAAACCCCCTTCTACCACCATTTAAGGCATCCTCTCCCACTTGCAACTACTCCACTCCTCTCCTAGCTAGCTTTAGGCACTTTTGTAATCACCGGAGACGACGAGCCACCGACGGAGCCTCCTCGACCGCCGTGGCTGCCTCGTCGTTCTCCACACTCTCTCTCTACCTCTCTCTCTCTCTTTTAAGCTTTCATTTACTTTTGTTAAAGCATGTATTTAATGTTGTAAACCATGAATTATGAATGCATGTTTAATGAAATTATTTTCCGTTTAGTCTCCATTTTAATTTCTGTTTAAAGTGCATGATCAAAACCAAGAGCTTTCTAACCCTAAACTCTCTCTCTATCTCTCGCTTTTCAAAACCGTCTCTTTCGCAAGCAAAACTCCGCCTTTTTCGTGACAACAAGTGGTAAACAAAATCCGATTTCCACGCCTCCCTGAGACCGATACTCGGACTCACCTCCGTTTACTTCTTTTAAAATCGACGTATCAAGTGCAACTATAACGACACCTCTTAACACACACGCACGAGACCACATCAATGAGTAAATAGAAAAATAAAGAAAGAAACTAAAAACAACATCTACTTGTCCACCTCTACTGTTTTTCTTAGCTAGCTGGTTGCCACGCTACTCAGCGTTTCGCTGACATGTCACCTTTGTCACCTTTTCAGGACTAGGTGTTGAACAGCCAGAGCCTGCGGCTGCAGGGGGTGCTGGGCCTAGTAGAGCCCAGTAGTTCTACTTGTGTTGTACCTACTGTACCGTTTTTCTGTTGTAGTGAGTATATGTTGTTACACTTGTACTCTTTATTGTAAGCATCATGTTTATGTACCTGTTTAAATTCTCTACTATTGTGGTGGTATGTACTGTAGTAGTTCTTTTCTTTACTGCTGTACTTTTGTTACTGTTAGTTACTTGCATAGTGAATGCGGTCTATTTTACTGCTTTTTGGTTACTTTCTCATTGGGCGACTGGGTCTTGGGATCAGTCAAGTCGGTCCAATTCTTGTGTCCTGTAGGGATTCGGGAACCGGGTCGTAACAACATCACACATAAGGTCACTAGAGATAAATTTCTACCTCTCTTCCTTGTACCACAAGGGAAGTTAGCCAAAAATCAATAATCCTATCCACCAAGTTACTTCAGTTCCTCGTGCGTGGACTCGATTTGAGGCTTCATCCCTTGTGAGTTGGTTGCAGGCGTAAACAAAGGTCGTCTTAGGAAGCGTAATGTTTGTTAAACTTGTTTGACCACTTATTCTAACATTAATTGACCTCATCCTTCCTCAGTCAGGTCTAGTCTGGGATCTTAATTAAGGTACCACGGACCACTTATACCACTTTAGTGGAAATGGAGGGATACAACCTTGACTCCTTTTTTACTAACCTATGAGTGGGAATTAAGGAGTTCTTCAATCTACTAAAAGTAGATTCCCATCATATTTGTGTTTATATTGGCAGTGATGTGTCAATGGTAGAGCTCTCTAGGAAGTTTTTGTTTTAATTTGAATTCGTCTAAGTCCTAAGAGAGTTAAACCAATTGACTTAAAACAAATGAACCCCCTTACTCCCATCACTCATGTTTTCAGAATTAATACTTCCCATCTTTAAACTGTGATCCCATGCCTCGAGCGTATCTATCCTTTGACAGGCATAATGACAATTCATGGGGTCATTTATATTCTCTTCTTGGGAGTACTAGCTGTTGGTGTAAAGGCATCATGATCGTGAATTTTGATAATAACAAAACACTTGTTATTTGATATTTGCATTTGAGTTTGAGTTTTTAGGGATAATGCAAATGGATGCGAGTGTGAAGGAGCTCAAACTTGCATCCATGGAGGATTGGAGGAGCTTGATGGAAGAGAAGAGAAGATGGAGCTTCGCATAGAGCAGGAGCTTGAAGATAAAGAATAGGATAGAAAGTCTATTTTGTTCATGTTTTTGTACTTGTCTTTATATACTTTGCTCTTTTATTTCCTAAGATTCATGTAAAAAGCCTAAAGTAACATACCTAGTCCTAAGAACACTATTCTTACACTAGGACTCTTAGTTAACACTTAGACACTTCATAAAAAACCTAGAAAACTAACATAGGCTTCAGATTGCCTTATCAAACATCCGATACTGACCTCAGACATCTGATAGTTTGTACAAACGTCCAAACACTTAGGCTAGATTTGGTGTTGTCTAATCATTACCTTTAGATGTCCAACCCATAGTCTAGACGTTTTAGAAGATGTTTGATAACCTTGCTAGATGTCTAATTAGAGGATCATTGGCCTGTTAGAGAAGATCTTTGTGAATTACCTTTTAATCACATTAAGACCTTTTCCAGACGTTCATAGATATGACTAGACGTCTGATAAATAGACGTTGGATCAAAATCAGAGGATGTCAGACCCATATCCGACCGTTGGTCCTTGGAATCAATTCCCTTAATTTCCACACATCCTGACAGCATGTCAGACGTCCGAGCAACAAATATTAGAACCCTATTTTGATCTGTTCCAATTCCAAGAACACGCCGGTCTTAGAATTAGACGTCTGAAAACTTTCCCAGACGTCTTAAAATGCTTTGTTAGACGTCTGCCTATATTCAAACCAATCCAGGTCATCAACCCTTAAAGATTAGAAGTCTGACCTTTAGATCAGACGAAGCCCAAGATGTTTGACCATAAATCCAGACATTTGAAAACCATGTCAAACTCATTATTAACCCTGATTTCGTTGGGATTTTGGCTTGATCTTCTATGATTTGTTCCCAACGGCTACCCAAGGCTTCCTAAGACTTCCAAAGCCTTCTTAGGACTTCTATAAATAGAAGAGGACCTTCACTTGGCTAAACACACCTAGAGAAACTACTTCCTCTCATATTGTATCCAAGCGAAGAAAGAAATCATCTAGAAGTGATCTTGCTCTCCAAGCCTTAGTCTACACATCTGAGAGCATGGCCTTTGCTGCACACTTGCTCTCCCACCTTTGCTTATTCAAGAGCGTCCTTGTGCCTTGCGTGGTTCACGCACACAAACTTCCACCCTAGGAAGTACCTTTTGCCTATAGAAGCTATATTTCATATATACTTATTTAGGCTCTACAAGATTATTGTAATTTGGTTTTTGTTGTGTGGTTGAGTATTCACGTAGTGAATTCCTATCTCTTTCGTGAGACAAAATACTCCTCGTGAAGAGAAGGGGTTTGAAATTACTCTACCCTCGATTTTAAAGTAGCGTGGTTGTAAAAGGTTGACTACCCTTGTTTAAGTAGTTCGTTAGTGGATTTAATCTACTAGGTAGATCAGAAAATCCTAAACCGAGAGGTTTCAAGGGTGCTTTTTACCTGGGTTTGGGTTTCCACCTAAAAATCCTTTTTGTCTTTGTGAGATTACTCTTTTGTGTGATTGACTTACATTTTCGCATTATCTTTCGTATCACGCACATCTCACCCCCCTCCTAGTACAGAATTACAATTGGTATCAGAGTAGATTCTCGCATTCACGGAGTCACACCCGGCGAGATCATGGAGGGGAGCATCTTTTTTGCGAGACCATCCGAGGGACAGTCCACTACTCACTTGTCATTCTTTGATGGGAGAAACTATCTGTATTGGAAGCTCCGGATGAAGACATGGCTTTAGGCAAATGACTACACGATATGGTAGCTGTGCGAAGTACCATATGTCATCCCAAAGAGGCCCAAGGCAAGATATTCTCAACAACAGACTTGGGAACTATCTCTCAACACAAAGACAATGAATGTGTTATATTATGCATTGAGCATGGAGAAATTCAACCGCATCTTGTAATGCGCCACCTGGTCGTTCAATTCTCAACACAGTTAATTAAGGTTATTGGTATTAATTAATCATGTAAAGAATGGACTTAGGCTAACTTAAATTGTTAAATTATTGTCGTTGATTGTAATATAGGGTTAAGCTAATCTAACATTTTAGATTTTATTTCATTTAACTAGTTGAGTCTAGGTCATTTACTGGAACGTATAATTGTAATTTTAATTCACTATTTTTATTGTTAAGCGAACAAATAACTAATTACTTTATTAATTATAGAATATGTTCAGCTCATGAATAATTACACATAAGATTGAACAATTAAAGCATGCAACTATTCCATTATAGAAAAGAAATGTACATGAATGATTTACAAAGAATAACAAAAAGAAGCCTCAATTATTACAAAGTATTTACAAAATGGGCATAAAAGGATGTTTACAAGTGAATACAAATGCCTCTACAATATGCTTGAAACACTTCAACTCTCAGCCTTCTCTTCTTCATCAGACGTCTCTTAAGAAGCTTAGATGACTTAAAATTCAATGTTAGACTTCTATTAATAGCATCGGATGTCTGTCTCCTTCTCTCTCTTTTCAGTATTTCTTCTTTTAACTCACTCCCTCTCCTCTCATTCTCTTTGTCTCAATCTCTTTCTTCTTTCGTTTCTTTTCTTTCTTAGCACTCTCTTCTCTTTTAACTCTCTTTTCTTTGTTCTCACTGTGCACTCAAATCTCTCCACACTTAGCCATTTTTTCGACTTTTAACTCTTGTTTACCACTCAATCAAAAATTATTAATGGGTGGCTCGGGCTTCTTTCAGGGATACACAGCACCCAGAATGGGTGGGATCGGACCCTACTCAAGGCCTAGGCCTAGTTTATTTAATGGTGGATTTTAGCTATTTTAGATATGCACAGTACCAGGCCCATCAGGCCCACACACTCACACCCACCTAGGCCCATGCACACACAGGTGTGCACACACACGCCTGCACACGCACATGCACGTGTGCAACACGTGCATTCGAATACTCAAATAGGTATAGGTTTTTGGTGTGCCCAATGCTTGACGATTGAAGCGCTGGGGCATTGATTTCATAATATACCAAGGCACACGCCCATATGCTCCCGAGGTGGGACTTTCTGCACCGCTCCTCCTTCTGCTGCTTTGCATTCTGTCCTATGACTTCAGATGATGATTCTAAGTGGCATAGAAGGTTAAATTGAGCGAGTAATAGCTTGATTGAAAGCTACTGAACTTAGCTATCCAATTTGATTACCAATTTGGTGATTCGATCATGATTGATCCAGGAATTCAAAGGAAGAACATGGCACTTTTGCCATATCCTGGAAACATGCTCTCAGAGAGAAATTTCAGGTCAATTGGCCTACAGATGGGACAGGTCAATTGGCCTACAGATGAGACAATTCCCTCGATTGAGGGTCTGGAATGCTTCAGTGATGCATTCCGTAGGATTTGAAAGAGATATGAGCTCAGGGAGAGCTTCAAAAAGCTCAGAAGCTTCAGAGCTTTGGATCTCAGGTTCAGAGCTTCTGATTTAGAGTTGAATCAATCTAATAGAGAGAGCTAAACATCAAGAAGAGGTCTAATTCAGCTCAACAGGCGGTGGACGATTGATCTGAACAAGATTTAACATTAAATCTCAATGAACAAGCTCTGAAATGTTTTGGGTTCCAGTTTGAACCCAAATTGGTTAGAATCTCAATTTTCCCTTTAAACTTAATGAAATTCACTCAAATAGATTCTAAATGATTATAAATCAAACCAGGAATTTAATCAACCCATTAAATCAAAGGTTTAACCCTGAAACCTCAAATTACACTCAAGTTTGACCAAAATCAAATTGAGAGTTGACTTTTAAATCCAAAGCTTCATAGATCAAATTAAAGGCCTAAATAGGTCTATTTCAACCTCAAGAAGTTGTTGCGCACCTTAAATTAGTGTTTTGAGAGCTTCTACAGTGCCCTCAAGTTTCGCCGCCTAGACTAAGATGATGGGTTGTTCAGCAGACCAGTAAAGAGGCTCTCAGACCTATTCAAAGCTTAAAATGGGTTCTACTTATGCTTCTAAAGCTTCTGAACCTAAATCCAATCTCTTATCCTTAAAGGAATTGCCTGCTCAGTTTTGCCGAAGCTGAGGAAGATGATGTCCAATAAAGAATAATCCTCATTAAAACACAAATTTAATTGTTGATTCTTGATCCCATGATCTCAAAGAAGCAGTCTAGAGCTTCTCATAGAGTTCTAGAGGCTGAAGCTCGAGTTTGGTTTGGCAGAGCTTGCCGGAGCTCTGGTGACGGTTGATTTAGCATACTGGAGATCAAATCTCCATGAAATTTAACAAGAACTGTCTTAAAAGATTTTTGAGGTTTCAAGGAACCTCAGAAACAATCCAATTTGACTAATTGATGTATCGATGCCAGGATTTGTCAAGAATACAGTGGAAATGCCTCTTGAGTTCGTCTGAACTCAATACCAACCCCCTTATTCAATTGAGTGAGGGGAAATGGTCAGGACAGTAAGACGATGGTGTGTGTGTGTGATTAAGTGGAATCACTTCTCTGAGCTCACCATTGACAGTGAGCTTAGAGATTGATAGTGAATTAGGTGTTTTAGTTGTAGGTGATAATATCCTAATTAAAAGTAGGAACAGAGTCCTTAAGTGACGCTAAGGTGGTGGAGGACCCTCAATGGGTGTGGATTAGGTTAAAGACCTTTGCCATAGACACTGGAGGTGCCCCGTGAAGGTGGAAAGGGATTAGGTGTAAGGATGATAGAATTGAGGAGGGAGAAGGTGAAATGTAATCATGGCAAGGTGAAAAATATGATCAAGTAGTTGGAAATATGATTCGAAGTCCGACGAGGTCAAAATTGACTTCACTAGAGACGAAAAAGAAAACAAAGAAATTAAACTAATCCGCATTAAATCTAACTATCTAATTAACTAAACTAGTCTATACTACAATCTAAGGTTACTCTACCATTACCTGGACGAAGGGGAATTAGAGGTCTCCATCGAAGGGTCGTAATGAAGGAAGAAATCAAAGGGATTAGCAAGAGCTCTGGTGGTGATGAAATGAGTGGTGTAGGGGGAAGTGCTGGAGTCGTGGCCTCGTTCGACAATGCGGCGGATAACGGCAGAGATTGGAGGAAGGTGTAGGTCCTTGGAGAAGACCGGAGAAAGAGAAAGAAGTCGTCGAAGGTATATGAAGAATAGCCTATCGTCGACTACAGTAGGGGAAGAGGGTAGGGAGTCCGCCGTTGTAATCGGAGGTGGCGAGGGATATTTATAGGTGGTGGCGAAGGTCAGGGGGCCTGTATCTGGACGAGATATGTTGTTAGCGGAAAACTATGCAATCGGAGTTGGATTTGAAAAGCTCGTCATTGTAATTCAATTTGCGAAGCAATCCGTCAACAGATAAAATTTAACCAAAATTCGTAAAGAAATTCTAGGTCGAACATAGGGAGGCTACGTCAATCTAAATTCCGCGATTATAATTTTTTTTGTATTTTTGTTTGAAAGCGAGATAATTACAATGGAATTGATATTAACACTAGGAGAGAGAGAGAACAATTACTTGATATAATAATATTATTTTTTACAACTACAAAGTGGGAAATGATTACAGCTAGAAAGCATAAAATTCTATTCTAGAAAGTGAAAAAAAGAAGGGAGAGAGATGTTATCCTCCTCGATGATTGATTGGAGGATGAGCTGGACGGAGCGATGCCTGGAAGATGAAGGACGGGGCAGGAAGAAGGGGGATGAAGCAGGAATAAGTAGGAACGAGGCAGCACGTCGTCGTCATCGCGGAATCCACTTCCGGAATGGCGACGAGAAAACTTTGGATTTGGCTCTAAAGGAGCATCCCAGGTGTGGGACAAGCTTCTCTAGAGCTTTGGAGAGGGAGAGAGGTGAAGGAAGGGATAAGAATTTCGTAGTGTAGGGGTCTCATTTTATAGTTGTAAGGATTGGGGGCAATTTAGTCATTACATATTCAAAATATTAAATGAGGGGGTCTTTAGTGACGGAATTAAGCGTCACTAAACACCCCACGTCGCTGCAGCTTCACGTGCGCCTGCCGCCTCCTCCTTTCCTGCACGCCTAATGCTCATCCTCATTCTTGCGCTCTCAGTCGTCCGATCAAGAGATCAGACGGCTTAAAGCACTTAAACTCTTCTTCAGTTGTTGAGAGTCAGCGCTTGCCTCTCCTCAGCTGTTGATCTCGCATCCAACGGCTCAGAATGCATCACACCCCCCGCGTCTGATTGGGCATTTGCATCTGCATGAGATCATGCGTGCGTGAATCACGCGCATCCGTTGCACCACGTCGCTCGCTCCTCGCCCACACGATCTGCATTTGACGGTCGAAATCAACATGCCCCACTCCCTGGCTAAATTGAGGCACTCGAAGAGGCTCGAATGCACGACCTATGTCTCGTCTGTAGCTGCATGACCATTGCACTGTTGTGCTAGATTGTCACGTTTCTCATTAAGGCACACACGCTCACGGCTGTTGGATCAGGATCCAACGGCCCATATCCGATCGTGCGTGCGAGGAGAGAAAGAGAGGGCGCGCGAGGATAGAGAGAGCAGCGGGCATTGATCTCAGCCGTTGGATCAAGATCCAACGGTTGAGATTGATCGATTCTTTGAGGAGAGAAAGGGCAGTGGTGGGTCCTTGGGCTGATTAAGTGGCTGGGATGGCACCACGTGGCACCATCTTGGCCATCCATCTTTTGTGACCTCTAGAAGGTGCCATAGATTTTGGATTGGACCGATTTTCATCCCATTAGGCTGCGATCATCGATCCGGACCAATCTGTGTGGTCGGATTTGTCATCTGAAGTGCGGATTGACACCATCTTGGCCCTTGATTTCTGAGCTTCCTCGGACTATATCTGGTGAAACGAATGTCCAATCAGGGCGATCTTGGAGTCGTTGAACTCCAGTCGTCGCCCTGATCAGATCCGTACGGTTGGATCCTCAGTTCGAGGCCCTGATTAAAAGTCTCCCTGTCCCTGACCATAAAAGGAGACAATTACTATACAATTTGTACAATTTGACCTAAATGCATGATTATGCGTGTTATGCAATATTTACATTGTATGATGCTAATATGGTACTAAGAACATTCATTAATAGATATTTTTGACTATTTAGATGTATACACATCAGGATATCTAGGTTCGATGTAACCTTTGACATCATCTCCAATGCCAGTGAAGTTAATCGCCTAGGGAAAGTAGGATTAGAGGATGATCCAATCCGTCGGATGGGAAGGTGGAGGTGAGCAGAAGCTTGGTGGCAATGGCGATGGTGTTCTGATGTGGAATTGATGGTGATCGGAGGGTATGTAGATCGACCAACCTCGAACATCCGTGGAGAGGATAAAGATGAAGTAGACGATGCTGTGCTTGCAGGGGTATATTTGTAATAAAAAGTGAAGGACGTGAATGGAATAAAAGGACTCAATTGAAGTAGAAGTTAAGGTCCTATACGTAAACAATGAATTTCAAGGCTTATTTTAATTTATTTCTTTTTCAACTTTTTTATATATAATTATAAATTAGGTAAATATTATATTTATGTCTTGAAATTGTGTTTCTACCCTTTTTAGCTATATAATTTAAGTGATTAACTTAAATAGGTTAATTACAGACTTAAGTCATAATATTAAATTAGGTTAAATATTAAATAACTAGCTAAATGGTTATTAATTGAGTCCAAATTATTAATTAAATTATTATTAAAATTAATTGATATTTAATTTAGCATTTTTAGCTTATTTTATAGTTCTTTGGTAATTTAACCCCTATAGCATAATTAACCATGTAATTAATGTATTCTTAGTTAATTAACGAGGGAAACTAGTTAATTAAGGATAATTAGGAGCCATGATGAATCTCTCATCACCACCGCATATGAGATTTGGCATACACTTGAGGTAACTCATGAGGGTACTTCAAAGGTAAAAGCTTCTAGGATTAATGTTTTATCTCAAGATTTTGAATCCTTTGTTATGAAATCTAATGAATCGTTGAATGAGATGTATACAAGGTTCACTCTTATAGTGAACAACTTAAAGGCTTCAGGGAAGACCTTTATTAGGGTGGAGCTTCAAGGAATGATTCTACGCTCCCTTAGACCGAAGTAGGAGCAAAAGGTCACCATGATTGAGGAGGCCAACCAAGTAGAGGACCTCAACATGGAAGACCTTTTAGGCAATCTCATGGCCTATGAGACAAAGCTGAACCAAAAGAAGAAAGAGACACCAGAGCCAAAGAGAAAGAGCCTAACCTTCAAAGCCATTTCAGATAGCGAGGTAAGTTCCAATAACGAGGAACTTGAACTTTTAGCTAAAAAATTTGTCAAGTTTCTTAAGTTTAAGGAATTAAAGAAAAAGGAGAAGAAAGAGAAGGAAAGTCCAACTCGTTGCTATCATTGCAACAAGAAGGAGCATATTAGACCAGAATGCCCTCTTCTAAAGAAGGAGAAGGAGAAGAGATACAAAAAGAAAGCATTCCAAGTCACTTGGGATGATTCAACCTCAGAGGAAGAAGAATCCGAGAAAGAAAGAAAGAATGAAACAACTTGCACGGGCTTCATGCCATTAGTGAATCTTAACGACGGCAACTCCGACAACGAAGAGGTAAATTCTTTCACCAATTTAGAATTGCAAGAAGCACTATAAGAGCTTTATGAAATTGGTAAGTCATTAAAAGTAGAAACAAAAATATGAAAAAGAATCTTAATAGTTTAAAATCTAAAAATGAAAGATTAGAGACTCAAATCAAGGATCTAGAAATTAGCTCCCGTTCTAACATTTCTAAAAAGGATAAATTGTTGTTAGAGAATCATAACCTAATCATTAAAAATAGTAATTTTCTTTAGGAAAATACTAGCTTAAAAATAGAAATTTCTGATTTAAAAATCAAGATGCATGTTATAGAGAATGAGCTTACATGTCTTAAGGAAAACTCAAATAGTTTGATGAGTAAATTAGATAGTTTTTCTAGTGAAAAAGATAACTCTAGACAAAAAGTTGAGAAAGCCACTAACAAATTAAGATCCAAACTGATTTGGATATTGAAGATAAAACTTGAATCTTGTTTGTAGGTTTCAAAGGAGATTACGATATGAAAGATTGGACCTACAAGCTCAAGAATGGTCAACTCGAATTGGGAGGACCAAAGAGTAGACCAAGGAAGAAGATGAGAATATCGATAAGACGAATGATGAGTAATGGAACTGCCTTGCGTCAACCATTCGATTGGAGATCAACATCGATACCCAAATCTCTAAGTTTCGGATGGGAGCCCCATCAATTTTGGCATCCACCTTAAGGGCCATTTTATTGGCCATAGTAAGTGAGGTAAAACATTTACCCTAACTCTTTTATATATATAACATCTAGATAGGGGGAGATAAAAATTTATATGCCAAGGATTGATATATCGGCAATATATCGACAGTATATCGTCGATATATCGATATCACCAGTTTAGCACATATCGATATCAGCCTTAATATCTTTTTTCCATGATATCACCAATATATCGCCTATATCGCCGATATCATGGACTTTATATCGCCTATATCGCCGATATCATGGACTTTTGTTGAACTTTAGAGCTGTACATGCTAGGATTCTTGCTTCCTTATAGTCCATCAAATATGTCAACTTTAGAGCTGTACATCCTCTGTCAACAACTCAGTCATTGCACTTGATTTTAGTTATTGAAAAATAGGAAGAAGATTTTAAAATATCGGTGAGAAATACATTAGCATTTTCAAATCTCTATAAAAAGATGCATAAAACTAAGCACTTTAATAATCCATGGGGGTATTAAAAGGGCTATCTTGTCATCTTCCTTTGATTAGAAGATGTCATCTATGATGGTTCTTATTTCTTTCCTCTACAACAACCTAGGGTTGACAGGCTCACTCGTTTCAGCATGGCTTATCTAAGTACTTGTGTATTGGTGCTTTGTTGATCTCCACTAATCTTACAAACTGTGCATTATGCTATGATGGGCACAATTTCTCTCTTGTTATTTGAGCGCTTATATTTGTCCATTATATACGCTTGTGTTATCTAAACCATGTCTTGTTTCACCAAGTGCATTTTTGTTGGTAGAAGATGTGATTTCATGTGTTGAGCTCATAGTGAGAAGAGTAATAGGGTAGTTCACGAAATGTGAGATAGATTAGTCAGAAAGAGAAGAGTATTGGAATGGAGAACGTGTTGGAACTGATAAGAAAATCAGGGCTCTAATTATTTGATCATTTATATTTGTTCATTATATAGTCTTGTGTAATCTAAATCGTATCTTCTATCACTAAGTGCATCTTTGGTGATAGTATTTGTGATTTCATATCCTGAGATCGTAATGAGAAGAGTAATAAGCTGATTCACGAAATCTGAGGCAGGTCAATGAGAAAAAGAAGAGTATTGGAATAGAGAGCATGTTGAAACTGATAAGAAAATCAGTCCAAGTAAGGCATGATCTCAATTGTCAACAACATGCAACGAAAGTTATTATGAACAATTTTCAATTATTATCATGTTTTGTATACTTTCTTTTCAATATACGACTTTATCGACATGCGACTAGTGCATTTTTATTATATTTTCATTCAAAATTTATGACTTTAATCTTCTAGGCATTTTTTCATGATGTATTGGTTATTAAAATGTTAATTTTCATAAAATTTGTGACATTTTGGGATAGTTTGAATATTTCTGAGCGATTTTCCTAAAATTCACCGATATCAACGATGTATCCCGATATATCCCCGATATATCTCTTTTTTGACTTGTCGATATGATATCGATATCGATATTTAAAACCTTATACTATTTGTCAATCATTAAGGGGGAGATAGATAAATATTTCTTATATGTTTAGACTATTTTAAAAAGGGGGAGAATATTTTCCTTCAACTAAAAAAGGGGAGATTTTAAAAATGAATATAGCCATATTTCCATTAGAAAGGGAGAGTTAATGGATAAATTAAAGAGCTATCTTATTATGACAAAAAGGGGGAGAATGTTATTCATGTTAAAAAGAGAGAATTAACCCAAATTAGAAGAGCATGTATTAAGGGAGAGTAAAGGATAAAATAATTAAAAATAATTAAACCTTTTTGATAATGTCAAAAAGGGGGGGAAATTTATTATTATTATGTGTGGTTTTGTCATCATCAAAAAGGGGGAGATTGTTGGTGTAAGGGCACTAATGGTTCAATTCTCAACATAATTAATTAAGGCTATCAGCCTTAATTAATTGTATAAAGAAAAATTTAGGTTAATTTGATTTGTTAAATTGTCATGTTTAATCGTAGTATAGGGTCAACCTAACCTACATTTTAAATTCTAATTTATTTAACTGGTTGAGTCCAGGTTGTTCACTTGGAAGTAATTAAGTTAAATCAATTCACCATTTTTATTCTAAAGTTATTAAATTATTAATTACTTATGTTAATTAAATATATAACTACAATATTTGTTAAGCTCATGAATAATTGCAAACAAAATTTGAGCTTGGAAACTTGGCAATTATTCCATTAAGAAAAGGAAGGTACATGAATGATTTACGATGAATAACAAAAAGAAATTACAACAAGTGTTTATAAAAGATAAAGGCATAAAAAAAATTACATTACAAAATAAATGCCTCTTTATCAATTACATTAACTCTCCTCTCTCATCTCAACCTTATATCTCTCGTCCCTCATTGAACCTTAACTCTTAGTCTTTGGTCTTCATTTCCTCTACATTCAGACGTCTTTCTTAATATTCAGACTTCTCAAACATTTAGCCATTTTTTTATACCTCAAACCTGTCTTTTCTCCACTTAACAAAAATTTGGTTTAGTGGGCAAGCCTGGTCCATTCGCAAGATCAATGGTCCATCACTAGACCGAATGTACCACTAACGTGCTACGAACGTGTTTGTTTAAAAGGATCATTATAGTTTGCGTTCGCAACATCGGTTTTAAATGAAGAAACGGACGTGAATTTGAGTGCTGATCTCAAGGAGGCGTGAAAACTGGATTTTTCTTGTCACTTAGTGTCATGGAAATGGCAAGTTTTTGCTTGCGAGAAGATGTGGGAGAAAAGCAAGTGAGAGAGAGAAAGAGAGAGAGAGAGAGTAGGGTTAGTCTTTTAAATCATAGGAATCACTTAAATCAAGATGGAGAATAACATCAACACTATATTAAACATGCAATTTGAGTTTTTCAAATACAATGGTAGCTAAATGCTTAAACAAAAGGAAAGAAAAGCTAGAGTAAAGGGAGAGAAGGAGAGAGAGAGGGGAGATGGCAATGCGGCCACAGTGGTGGAAGGAGGCTCCGTCGGCGGCTCGTCGACTCCGTTGGCTACAAGAGATGCTAAAGGAGGCTAGGAGGGGAATACAACACTTGCTAAGTGAATTCAATGCTTTACATGGGTGGTTGGGAGGGGTTTATATAGGAAGAAGGGATTTTTAATTTAAGGGACACTAAACCCATGCTAATAGTGTCGGTGAAGCCCCCTACCCAACGGTCTCACACGCGCGTCCGTTCTTCTTCACGCGCGATCCGTGTGCGCGCGCTATGGGTCGTCCGATCGCAAATCGAACGGTTGAGATCGCTCGCTGGTAGCCTCTTTGGATCGCGCCTGCTGCGCTCGGGCCCCACGCGTCAACTCGGGCATCTACATCGGATCGCGGGATTGCTGCTAAGCTACCTGATCGCACATCAATGGTCGTAATCGCGCGCCTCGCGATTGTTTTGATTTTGCGTTGTGGCGGGCACCTCGAACCCGCGCCCCACCGTGCGCGGGTAAGGCACGTACTATTGCGCTACGCCCTTTGCTTTGTCGCGGAGATGAGGTGCTGGCATGGTGTGGGTGACCGTTGGATGAAGATCCAACGGTTGTGAGCTGCTGCAGTTGAGGATGCTGCGGTTGTGGGGAGCGAGGGGCGCACGCTTCTCAGCCATTCGATCGAAGATTGAACAACTTAAAGTTGCGTGGCGCGGTGCGGTTGGTCAAGGGTCACGGTGATGTTGACATGCGGTAGCCTTGTGACCGTTGATCATCAAATCAACAGTCAGAATTCTTGGGCCAATTGTGGGAGCTCCGGATGTCAGATTTGGCTGATTTCGAGTTCATTGGACTTCGTTCGTCGCTCTAAGTCCATCCGTATGGTTCGATCGCTCATCTGAGGCCTGTTTTGACATGTACTTGTATAAATGGTCGTTAATAACACAATATAAGCAATCTTGATGTGCGATGCTTGCCATGCTCCCATTCTTATTTATGATGTGTCATCTATGTATTTTTCCCTTAAGATCGACTCCTTTTGGCAAAATTAACATTGTAAAATATAGTGTTATCAACCACTACTAGACACCAGGTCCTAGTTCAATTATAGTGTATTTTAGTGTTTTATTGGGCACAGTATTGGGCCATATCAGGCCCACAATCACGTTCGTACCCACCCGGGCCAACGCACATGCACACATGCACACTAGATCAGAATATGCTCAAGAGATGCGCCCTGCGATGACGACCAACGAGCTTTTGTGCACGCTTGTTTTTTCTCGGCTCGTGATGCCCAAGAGTTTCCAAGGTGGGACAAATCCAGCCTGATCTTCATAAAAGTGCTCTCGTCGCTAGCAACTTCAAACAAGGGTTACTGGAAACTCAGAACTGCAATCAGGGTGAAACAAAGCTCAATCGAGAGCTCTAGAATTCCTCTATCAATTGGCGAGGTCAATTTGAAGATTAGATCAAGTTTGATCAGTGGAATCAGAAGGTGCACCTGGCTTGCACACCATGCTTACATATGTATTGCAGATGATAAATCAGGTCAAGTACCTTCATTTCAATGATATTCCTCTTAATTGAGGAATTAGATGACTTTAGATACACATTCGCTGAGGAATGAAAGAGAGATTGAGGTCTGAAGTAAACTTTAGAAGCTTTAAAGCTTTTGAGCTTAGAACTCGCTATATAGATTATGGATTCCACTATGGATCAGTTCCACAATTATATATAAGTGTTTAGAAGATATCTGGGTCAATTTAGAAGGTGAAATATGATTGATCTGGACAAGATTTGAATTTAAAATTCATCAAGAACTTGGAGAACAGTGTTCGGTTTCATTTGGAACCCAAAATGCACAAATATGGGGATTTCTATGAAAACTCAATAATTTTTTAATCAAACCTATTCCAAATGATTCACAATCACAATATAAACACAAATCCACCTTCAAATCAGAAATTAAAATCCTAAAAGCTCAAGAACAACTCAAAGTTGACTTTCCAAAATACACCTCCTATGATCAACTTAAAAGATACAGATTAACTAATTCATCAAGGGGAATCAATTAAGCACATCAAAATTGTGTTTGAACACTGTTCAGATGTCTACAAGCTTCTCACCAGAGATCTATTATGAGTTTGTTCGACAGAAAAATTGAGAGTTTGTTAGACCTAAATAAAGCCCAAAATAGATTCTTGAAGGTCTTCTCATGCTTATAGATCTAAATCTAGGTCCTAATCATCGAGAAACACATTTCTCCAACTTTGCTGGAATTGGAGAAGATGAAGATCAACCTAAAACTAAAATCATCAAAACTAAAGTCTAAATATCAGAATCTGATTTTTAGATCACAAGTAAGTACTCTAGAACTTCTCAGGGTGTTTGGAGGGTTGTGGCTCAAGCTTGGGATTGCTAGAGCTCGCTGGATATCCGGTGAAGACTATTTCTAGTGACTAGAGAGTAATTCTCCATGAAACACTTCAAGATAGGTCTCTAAAGCTTCTTGAGGTTACAATGAACTTCAAGATCATGTCAATTTAATCATTAATCGATCATAAGCACAGGATAATCGAGAAATACTCAAGGAATCAAATATGAGCTCATGTGAGTTTAGAGAAATTGATCTCACTCAATTAAGTGAGGGGAATTAGTTAGGAAGATGAGGTGACGATGTACATGTGATTAATTAGGTGAAGGAACTCCTTCTGAGTCGCCATGGACAGCGAGCTCAGAAGGTTGGGTGGAATTGGGCGTTCTTGATATAATGAGTAAACGATCTAATTGAAAGTGAGAATGGGGCCCTTAAGTGATGGCTAAGTGACGGAGGGCCCCAAGTACATGTGAATTAAGTCAGAGACCTCCGCTATAGACAGCGGAGGTGATCTGGCGAGTGTGTGATGGAATTAGGTGATTAATCGAACATGTGAGAAGGTGGATTGGAGTCACGGAGAGGTGAGGAGTGTGAGCAAGTGGTTGGAATCATGAAACAAAGTCTAGTGAGATCGGAATTGACCTCGTTAAAGATGGAGAAGACAATAGAAGTTCGAGCTAATTAGACCTACTCTATGATTACACACCTAATTAATAGCTAAAACTACGCCTAAGAAGCTAGACTACTTACCTGACAAAGGAGGTGAGGGATCTCACTGTTGGTAGGGTGAGAATGAGATCGAAATCTAGAATTAGTGAGAGAAGAAACTCTGGCCGATCGAAGCAGGAGAATCAAAGCCATGGTGCACTCCAACACCGGTGGTAGGGAGGAGAGGAGGAAGAGGTGAGAGAGGCAGCGCTCCTCGGTGGTAGAGCTTGAGAACAGAGATGGGAAGATGCTAGACCTGAGAAGAAACCTACTCGAATGACCTCAGTGGGAGGAGGAAGGGGGCCACTAACCAAGATCGGAGGTGGTGTGGGATATTTATAAGTGGTGGTGAAGGTAGAGGGGACTGTATCAGGACGAGAATGAGGCTAGGTGCAAGGTAATCACCGGCATCGTCTCCAACACCGGTGAGGTTAAACACCTATGCTGAATAGGATTAGAGAGACATCCAAACCGTTAGATGGAAAGATGGAGGTAAGTCGAGTAACGACGGCAATGGCGGTGGCTAAACGACATTAGATAGATAGTGATCATGAGGTGTGAAAATCAGAGCTCGTGGGCCATCTAAGGTTGAAGAAGAAGAGGGAGAAGACAATGTATACACTGGGGTATTTCTGCAAATATGAAAGACTTGATTGTTATAAAAGGACTCAATTGAATTGAAAGATAAGGGTATAAATGTAAACGATGAGTTTTGAGGCTTACTTTAATTTATTTCTTTTTCAACTTTTTATATGTAATCATAAATAATGTAAATAAAATATTTATGCTTTGAAATTATATTTTTACCCTTTTTAGCTATATTTATTAAATGATATGTTAATTAACTTAATTAAGTACTTATGTTCTTAATTCATTTAAGTTAAACTAAATACTTATTATATAGTTAGTTAGTATTGATTTAAGTCCAAATTATTAATTAAACTTATATTAATATTAATTGAGCTTTAATTATGTTATTTTAACTTATTTTGCAAGTCCTTAGTATTTAACCCCTTTATTATAATTAACCCTGTATTTAGTGTATTCTTAATTAATTAGCTAATTTGTGTTAATTAGGAGCCATGATAAGTCTTTCATTAGGCACCACAATCATTAATTTTGATGATAACAAAATACTTATTATTTGACATTTGCATTTGAGTTTGAGTTTTCAGGAATAATGCAAATAGATGCAAGTGTGAAGGAGCTCAAGCTTGCATCCATGGTGGATTAGAGGAGCTTGATGGAAGAGAAGAGAAGATGGAGCTTCACATAGAGCAAGAGCTTGAAGATGAAGAATAGGATAGAAAGTTTATTTTGTTATTGTTTTTGTACTTATCTTTATGTACTTTGCTCTTTTATTTCCTAAGATTCATGTAAAAAGCCCAAAGTAACATACCTAGTCCTAAGAACACTATTTCTACACTAGGACTCTTAGACAAACACTTAGGCACTTCATAAAAAATCTAGAAAACCAAAATAAGCTTCAAATAACCTTATCAGACGTCTGATACTGACCTCAGACGTTTGATTTTGGACTTTAAGACGTCTGATAGTTTGTACAGACGTCCAAACACTTAGGCTGGATTTGGTGTTGTATGATCATTACCTTTATGCATTTAGCCCATAGTTCAGATGTCTTAGAAGACATCTAATGACCTTGCCAGGCATCCAATTGGAGGATCGGTTGCCTGTCAGAGAATATCTTCGTGGATTACCTTTTAATTCCATTAATACATTTTCCAGACGTTCGTAGATATGTCCAGACATTTGATAAATAAACGTTGGATCAAAATTCAAGGATGTCAGACCCATATCCGACCGTTGGTCCTTGGAATCAATTTCCTTAGTTTCTAGACTTCTTGACATTATGTCAGAGGTCTGACCTGTGGTCTGACCAACAAACACTGGAACTCTGTTTCGATTTGGTCTAATTCTAGGAACACACCCATCTTCGAATTAGACGTCTGAAAACTTTCCTAGACATCTTAAAATGCTTTGTTACATGTTCGTCTAGATCCAAACCAATCCAAATCATCAACCCTTCAAGATCAGATGTCTGACCTTTAGATCAGATGAAACCCAAGATGTCTGACCATAAATGCAGACATTTGAAAACCCTGGAAAACTAATTATTAACCCTAATTTCATCAGGATTTTGGCCTGATCTTCTATGATTTGTTCCAAACACTACCCAAGGCTTTCTAAGCCTTCCAAAGCCTTCTTAGGACTTCTATAAATAGGAGAAGACCTTTACTCAGCTAAACACACCTAGAGAAACTACTTCCACTCATATTATGTCCACGAGAAGAAAGAAATCATCTAGAAGTGATCTTGCTTACCAAGTCTTAGTCTACACATCTAAGGGCACCACCTTCGCTGCACACCCGCTCTCCTGCCTTCACTTATTCAAGAACATGCTCGTGCCTTGCATGGTTCACGTACACAGAGTTGCACCCTAGGGAAGTACCTTTTGCCTATAGAAGTTAGATTTCATATATACTTATTTGGACTCTACAGGATTGTTGTAATTTGATTTTTGTTGTGTGGTTGGGTATTCACATAGTGAATTCCTGCCTCTTTTGTGAGACAAAATACCCCTCATGAAAAGGGGTTTGAGATTACGCTACCCTCGGTTGTAAAGTAGCGTAGTTGCAAGAGGTTGAACTATCCTCATTTAAGTAGTTCGTTAGTGGATTTGATCTACTAGGTAGATCGGGAAATCCTAAACCGAGAGGTTTAGGTGGTGGTTTTTACTCAGGTTTGGGTTTCCACGTAAAAATCCTTTGTGTCTTTGTGAGATTGTTCTTTTGTGTGATTGATTTACATTTCCGCATTATCTTCCGTATCAAGCACATCTCACCCCCCTCCTAGTATGAAATTACATGAGCCCGATAACTCGCAATTAGTTTGAGCAAAGCCTAGGAGAAGGATTTGCCACCCCTGGAATCCTCGCTTGTATGCAAACACCCAATCCTCCCACCCTTCATGATTTTTCTTATCGAGGTTGGATCGATACCCCTAGGCAACTTAAGCCTACGATTGACTATCCTCCCCGGTATGATAATAGCCTCTCCTCATTTATGTTAGAAATACAAAAATAGCATATGGAAATGATGGAATCCATGGGAGAGCTTTTGAGGAATAATCAAAGATTAAATGAGGAAATTAGGCAGCTTAGCTACCCTCCCACAACTGATTCTAATCCCTACCTCTACACCCTTAATCTCCAAAATGATTTTTATGAAAAATGGAACATAGGGATCTTATTTTGAGGAGTAGCTATTCGATGGACTCCACCCATGAGATAGCGCCACTAGAGGAGGATGATCCCATTGATTATCCACCCGAGCTATATTGAAGTCAGAAGAATGGGAAGATGGTACCACTAGACGACCTTGACCCTGATGACAATATCTTTCTCGCTCTCAATGACTCGAGTCAAGGTTGTGTTGTTCACACCATTTCCCTGATTGATCACGTGGTGGAACCCCATCCTACCCTTAGTGCTATGATGAGGTGTGAAATGCGATTAAAACTTTAAGGGAAATCAGAAGGCGATCGTGAGATGGAGTTGCATGAATCAATGGAAATATATGCGAAAAACCACCTCTCTAATCTAAATTGATCAGAGAGGGCAGAGTCGTTCTAGGCAAATTCTACTCTTAACTAATCTAAAAAGCAGAAAACACTATCTAGAAAATAGTAAATCTAACTATGAAAGCAATAATCTATCTACTTAGAAGAGTGAAGTCCCTGGATCCACAGCGGGTTGCTGTGGCGACGAATGGGGATGCGAGGATCTCCTGCAAGGAATGAGGTCCCTAAGCTGCAGCTGGTCACTACAATGACGAAGTTGAGGAGGGAGAACCGCCCCTGTCACCAACAATCGACGAAGGAGGAAGGAGAATTGGAGACGTAGATGAAGGGATCGGCTCAAGGTGGAGGGAGCTCGATCGCGTGCGCACGAGCTATGAAGGTGCTTAAGTAGCTGAGGGAGTGAATCAGAGCACCGAGAGGTAGGTTTAGGCGCGATTAGGGAAAACGGTGGTGATTGGAAGGATAATGCGCAGGAAGTTCTAATCTAAATCGCAATCGTTGGATGAAATATGACATAGGTGGTGATGCCACGTGCGGATGCACGCAAAGAATGGATTTGGATCGGCCGTTGGATCAAGAGTAAAGGAATGGATGGCTGTGATCATGCATGTTCTTCGGCAGCAACAGTGACCTCACGGTTGCAGTTGTGTTGGTGAAATTGCAAGGAAGGCCAAATGGGCGAAGGGGTAGAACATTTAGGGAAAGTCGCATAAGTGAGAAGAATGGGTTGCAGTGTGGTCCTTGTGAATTGCAAAGAAGTTCCTGATGGCTTACAAACAGGTCCATGAATGGTTTTACATGAAGAAAATGTTATGACCTGAGGACCTAGATGTAATGTCAATAATGTAAGGTCCTAATGATGTTCAAATGCCACCAAGTTTTTCTTGAATCCCAATTGAACATTTATGAAGTCAATTCCACATTTAATTTGAACTTTTGAATCTAAATATGTGTTCAATTTACAATTGGATCATCAATTTGTATTATTGAATAGAATATCTCATTTTATGACATAATTTTGCATTTTCCGCATAAATTTGTTGTTTTAGGTCATTTCCGCTAATCCCCACACTTAACCCTTTTTATGTGTTAATTATATAGTGTTTAACCTAGTTTCTAGCTTAACTTAGGCATTTTAGCTATGATAAGCCACACCTCATCATACTCTCATGCTTAAGTTTTGCTAGTCTCTTAGCAAACAACTCATTAAAGTGCAAAGCAATTTAGTATCAGTTAGGTAAGTGTGATGAGATATCTATTTTCTTTTCTTAAATTATTAAGTGTTTAGAGATGATCTTTAAGCTGAAAGATTTTTCTGATAAGCCAACTGTGTTTATGTCTGAACATTGTGAGAACCTGTCGCTTAGGAAGACTGACCAGAACTTAAGACTGATATGACATAGACCATCTCTCGACAAACAAGGACTCTTGATATTTAAACCTTAAGTACAATTTCCAGGATTCATAGGGTTTTACAAGGCTCAAAAGTTAAGTGATTATGGATGTGCTCAGTGATAGGTCAGGACTAACCAGGTGAACTTCAAAACTCAAACCCCGTGGTTTCACTTCTTTTTAAGTCCAGGTTGGTCCTAGCTTCAACTCATCTTTGGATCAACTCTAAAAAATGTGGAAGACTCAAACCCAACTTTTATTGCACTGTGGCTCAAAGAATATTTGGTGAAAATAGGGTATTTGTAATGCACCCTGAAAATATTTTTGGTGGAAAACTATTTACAAGACTTTGGAGAACATACTTGACTTATTATAAAGAATGTCTTTCTTTGAGAAATTCTTTTTGACTTTTTTTTATTTTTTTTTTCACAAATAAATGTCAGTATGTTTCCGACAACTTTATTTGGTAGAGCACACTTATTTGGTGGGTGAGTTCTTTGGTGGAAAGAGCTTCTCCTAAACACAAGACTGAAGACTAGGATAAAAAGTCTATCTACATGCACAGGTAAGGACTCCACCTTCCCTAATGAATACTAGGGTTGAATTTCAAGTTCATAAGATCTTTTCCGACACTGTGTAGTGTAAACCAAGGTTACTTAGATGCCTAAGCCAAAGCATGTAGATTCCCTACCAGGAGGGGGTGACATAACAATTGCGGAAATAAATAATAAACAATCTCACAAAAAGACAATCGCACAAAGTACACAAGAATTTTTAGGTGGAAACCCAAATCGGGTGAAAACCACCACCTAACCCTCTCGAGTTAGGATTTTCCGATCAACCAAGTTGATCAAAATCCACTAAACCGAATCACTTTAAACGAGGGTGATTCAACCTCAATACAACCACGCTACTTAAACGAGGGTAGCGTACCTCAACCCCTTCTCTCCATGAGAAGGATTTTGTCTCGCGAAGGAGACGGGAATTCGCAAAGCGAATACTCAACCAAATAACAAAGATAAAATAAACAAGTAATCCTATAGAGCCAACAAAGTAATTTTAAACCTAGCTTCTATAGGAATTAGGAAACTCCCTTTTGCAAGGAGTGCGTCGAGTTGATGACGCGGTGCGTGAGCCACGCGACGGCGCAACTTCGCTCTCGTGAACTACGGCGGGAGAGCGGGTGCGCGAAGCTTGATGCTCTCAAGATGAATGGAACTAGAGCTTGGAGAGCAAGGGCTTCTCTTGGACACAAAAGAGTGGAACAAAGTTTCTTAGGTGTGTCTTGTGTTTCTCTTGGTATCTTGTGTCTTGGTATGTAAAGGCTCCCCTCTATTTATAGAGCCCTTAGGAAGGCTTTGGAAGGCTTAGAAAAGCTTCCATAGCCGTTGGGTGCAAAGCCCAAGTGAATCAACCTGAAATCAGGAACAATCATTATTCTGACAGGCTTATCAGACGTCTAATTCTAGCATCAGACGTTTGGAAGATCACTTTAAGACGTCTGATTTCAAGGTCAGACGTCTGATTTTGGGCGGGTTCCTTCCTGACTTGAATCAGATCTAAACAGGGTTCTTGTGCAAGTCCATCAGACGACATACAGGACGTCTGGCACTATGTCTGGACGTCTGGAAACCTACTTTTTCGTGGGAATGGATTTACAACGGCTAGAAAATCTCTGAGAAGAGATTTTCGGGTCAGTTGAGGCAAAACGGTCAATTATCAGACGTCTGGAATGGCTTAAGGACGTCTGATAAGGCTCTAACGGTCATATCCTTGAGTGTATGTCAAGAGAGCCAACGGTCCACTAATTGGACGTCTGGCAAAAACATCAGACGTCTTCTAAGACGTCTGGACTAAGATCTGGACGTCTGATTTCATCAGACAGAATACTAAGTCCAGCTTAATAGTTATCAGACGTCTGAAACAACAGTCAGACGTCATAAAATACTTTATCAGACGTCTGATTTGGGAATTAGACGTCTGGAAACTCTATTTGAACCCTATATTGGTTTTCTAAGTATTATACAGAAAACCTAAGTATCCTAGGGTTGTGCGGGTGTTCCTAGGACTACTGTTAGGGTACTTTGAGGCTCTTTGACATGAATCTAAAGAGCAACAGAAGAAACGAAAAATACAAGGAGTACAAGAGAAGGAAATCTATCCTATTCTTCATCTCCTTCCTTCTTCAATCTATCGCTCCTCGCGAATCTCCTCTGTTTTCCATCGAGCTCCTCCAATCTGTCCTGGATGCGAGCTCGAACTCCATTTAATCACGTATCCATTTGCGATTGACCTGAAATCTAGGACTCAAAGTGCAAATGTTAAATGACACGTGTTTTGTTATCATCAAAACAAATGATCGTGGTGCTCTAGCACCAACAAAGCAAACCAGTGAATCCTGTACTGGTGACTCGGAAATAAGAATACGTCCTAAGTTAGAAGAGATTGTGGTCTATCTTGTCAAAGCTTAAAGTGTATTAAGCCAAAGCCTGAGCGAATCAAGCTATAGTGGCCTAAAAAGTCTAACCAACAAAGGTTGAATGTCCATAAACACTTATTCTATTTTTTATTTTCAACTAGAAGATCATAATTAAACACTTAAGATTCTTTTAATGCTTTTTCTCTCCTCCATAATTCAATGTTGGAGTTCTCCCTCAACAATAAAGTTCATTAAGGTCCCTTATTGTATTTTTGAAATATTTTTTTTGGTCATTTTTATGTATTTTTGACTTTGTAATTTTTTTCAAATGTTTCAAAATTTTTCATTTTTTTTTTGGGTAGTTTTGATAATACTATACTATATACACTATAGGTGTGTTTATGGTTGCATTTCAGAGAAAGATTTTCACCATTTACACCCCAAATGCTTAAATGATGCAATATTCTCATTGTATGAATAGGGTGGATGCAAATGCATGCTCTGCTTTTCATTACCTTAGATTGAGTGACGAAAGTAAGTCGAAATGAGGAGATAAAAATATCTGTGTGGACGATTTTAAGTCTGATACGAGATTAGAGTGGAAAGTCGAGCTAAGTAGTGAAATGCATGACATATGTGACTATGAATGTAAGCTAAAAATGCAAGGATAGATACCTAATGAAAAAGAAAATGGAAAACAAGAAAGGTGAAAACAACTATGTACAAAGGATAGGTTTGCTAAGTTTAATGCCTTCAGCTAGGCATAAACCCAGTAAAAGATGTGTCATTAGAAATAGGTTCAAGATGTTGGAGTGAAATGATAGAATTGACAAATTTGAGATCATGCGGCTCAATAAAGGGTTTTAATCTTTGTCCATTGACAGTGAAATGTTCAGATTTGTCAATCCCGGTGATCTCGACAGCTCCATTGTCAATATGAGTTAAAATTAAATACTTGATACAAGGCCCAAGTAAAGAATGGGTATCACATAAGAGGGACTTGGCTCAAGGTCCAAGTAGACATAATAGAGTGATCTCAGAATTACTTGGCTCAAGGTCCAAGTAAAGAAATAGAATGTATCCAAAAGTATCTACAGCTTCCACCTGGTTCTCGGATTGGTTTGTGAAGTGGTGGTGCAAAAGGTTGTTGAAAGTTAGGTCTTTGTGAATTTCCTGACCACGAGAAATTTGGATGATTTCACCATCTAGGGAGGTAGGTTTGTGAATATGGGTCATTGTGAATGACGTGGAGCTCCTCCGAAGCTCCAAAAGGTGTATGGAAATCAGTGTAAGGAAGAATAAAGGTTCCTCCAACCGGTGAATAATAGGAAAATGAATAATCTAGTAGTGCAGGTTGTGTTACAAAATGATTGTTTGCAGTTTTCCTCCCTGTGGGACACTGAGAAGAAGTGCGAGGTGCAGGTGAATGAGAAGAAGAAGATGATGAAGGTTTAGATAGGAATTTCATAGCTCATCTACTTTCTTCTCTATTAAACCCACCTTATCCAGCTGACTAGCCACAATCTCTAAATCTCTTGTGCTGGATTGGGCTTCGTGTATCCCCTGATAAATGCCAGTTTATCATAATTCTTTTGCATTAAAACAATCCTAGCTCTTAGAGTTTTGCTTTACAAACGGGTTTTTGGGTTGCATTTAGTCATAAATTAGGTTAGGCTTGCATTGCATTTTTCTTGTCTTTTTAATGTGTTTTTGTATGTGTTAGGGATGAATAGATATATAGATCCCTAGAACCCTAGCACTCAAGAAGGCAAGAGGTGAAGGAGAAGCTCAAAATAGCTGGAACTCAGCTTTATCCAGCTCACCATGGTTGGAATCCAACTCACTTGGACAGGGGTTAGCTCATCCTAGCTCCATTCAGCTCATCTCAGCTCACCCTAACTCAGGTCAGCTCAGATCCAGCTCAACTTAGCTACTACTAGCTCATCTCATCTCCCGTGAGTTCACAGGGAGCTCTAGCTAGCTCAGTTGAGTTGACTAGAGTTCACCTCAGCTCACGACCAGCCTGATCCAGCTCCACTCAACTCCAGCCAACTGAAGATGAATTCGTTCTAGCTCAAGAAGCTCAAGTCCAGCTCTCGGGGACTCAGCATAGCTCAACTTAGTTGAACTAAGCTACCTAAGTTGAGCTTAGCTACCTTAGCTGTCTCAACCAACTCAATCCTCCCCGAGAGCACCAGACCCAGCTCACCTCAGCTCCATTCAACAGAAGCCAGCTCACTTTAGCTTGGCTTAGCAACTAGCAAGCTAAGCCAGCTAGAGTAGCCCCATGTTGACCTCTTCAGTAGCTGCTAGCTCCAATTCAGCTCTAGACTCTTCATATCCAGCTTCTCTCCTCAAACCCTAAGCTCCACATGCCTACTCCTCCACTCCACTATTAGCTAAGCTAGCTTAGCTTAGCTTAGCTAGCATCCAGCTCCTTGGCCATCCATCAGCCATACTTAACCCTAGCTAGCTCCATTTACTAAGAAAACTCAAGTCCACCTAGCTAGCTCCACCTCTACTCAAGTTGGCACCACCTTCTTCACCACCCTTCACCCCTCAATCACCACCAAATGACACCTAGATGTTGACGCCAAAACCACCCTAACCACCCTCCTTTTTGGTGCCAACTTCATCCCCCATATCAATCCTACACATAACCCCTTCAAGCCACATCACCATCCACCTCAACCCCCTTCTAGAAGCCTAGAAGTTGGCGCCAACCCATGGCATCTCTCCATGGTTGGCATCACTTTTAGGTGTCCCTTGGCCACCCATAACTACCCCCCTTACATCCCTTAGGTGGCACCAACTCCCCTTAGCCCTAGGATCACTTGACCACCCCTATCTTCCCATCTTAGCCATCCATCTCAAGAGTCACCTTAACCCTCTCATCCTACCCTATAAAAAGACCAACACCCACCACCTTACAACCCATCCTTGGTTAGCAAAATACCTCTTATATTCTACCTATAGCTCACGCCCAAGAGAGAAGAAGAAGAAGAAGATTAAAGGGACACTCTGCCCCCTTGGTGCCTTCCCCTCTTCCCTTCTCTCTTGTGCCCACGCCAGCCAAAGGAGAAGCCAGGCAAGGAAGACCTTTGGAGGAGGTCTTGAAAGTGGTCCATGCCACCTTGGACGCGAGCTTAGAGGTGGTCCACGCCACCTTGGATGAAAACCTTGGCACGCCCCCTACTTCAGGGTTTGCCAAGGAAGCTACACCTTGAAGAATTTTGCAAGGAGAAGAAGGAGCTCTTTTTGATTGCGGAAGCAGTAGCAATTGGAGCAAGAGCCTCGCCATCTTCACCATCATTTTAGAGGATTTTTTGTGTTTTCATTACATGCATTTCAATTCTTGTAGTTTAAGCATTCTTCTACTAGATTCTTGTTAACCAATTCCTCAATTTTATACAGGTTGCCTTCATTAGATTTGTTTGTCTTGATTGCAATTTAAATTTTCCTTTTGTGCACTCACTTCCCTTCCTCTCTAATTACTCTAGGCCTTCACATGCCTAGGGTGAGCTTAGAAGGAAGGTAGCTCTTGTCACCTAGGGTTACTATTTGGAGTAGTTTTCATTAATTCGAAATCCTTGTTATTTCAATTACAAAATAGAAAAAAAAACCAAAAAGAAAGTTGAGATTTATCTTCTAAGCAAGAGATTTGATTGCAAGCATATTGCCTCCTTGGACAACCCTAGTACTCCCCTATCTAGGTTATAAATTTTAAAAGTGTATGTGATTTTGCGTGTTACGACTTGATAACCTGCCTTTATAAATCATGTTAAATTTCGCATCACTTTTTGGCGCAGTTGCCGGGGAGGCACGACTTTGCATTTTAATTGATTCTCTTGCTTGAAGTGGATCTCATCCCCTTGTCTCTCTTTTCTCTCTTGTGTGCAGGAACTACAGGAAGAAAGTGAGAATTTGGAAGCGAGAGCTCAAAGTTCCTTTTCTTCCCACGATTTTAGGTTGGTCATCCATTTCTTGTCAGATTTAGGCTAAAAGACTACCAAAAAAATATTAAACTTGGCTTTCAGGATCCTAAACATCTTAATTAAGTGGAGTGGTGCCCATAAAAATTCATTGTTTGCTTGTATGCTTCATTAAACACCACTCCAATCCTAGTGTTGGTGTTTTGTTTTTCGGGTCTAGATTTCTATCCAGAATTCAAAAATCAATTCCCAACACCACAGATCTTCTGAAATTCTTAAATTTCATATAGTGATTCCGAATCAAGTTAGAAACGTATGTTCCAAATTTTAGATTAGTTGGCTATGTATTTAATTTTTAAAAGTTCATGGACTGCCGAGGGGTCACACCCTCTAATCTTCCTATTTTGCTACTATCCGTGAATTTTTAGAATTTTTATACTCACAATTTTTGTGAAATTTAGGTTTATGGAATCCTTGTGAAATTATACACATCACATAAAATCACCAAAATTTTTTGAGGCTAGTGGTGGTACTGAAAAGTCCAAAATACCCATGGGTATCAATTGTGGACTTTTACACCATCACAAATAAAAATTCAAAACAAATATCAAACAAATTTCTAAAATCTTAAAAAAACTTTTCTAGAATCCTTGTTTGATTTTACATAAAGTAGTGGTGTTGGTTGCATTGTTTGGACCACTACTTAATCAGGAAGCTTAAAAAAGATTCATTGGTAGTTAAATTTTTGTATTAAGGTTCAAATCCAATTAGGGTTTCTTTCTTTCTTTTTAGTCCCACAATATAAAGGAAACACATCATCACCAATACAACTTGTTTTCCTTTGATTGTGAAAGTTTCAAACTTGTTTGAACATTTAAAAAGAGAAACCCTAAATCACATTAAATTAAATTGAATCCTAAAAGATAGAAATACAAAAATTGTGTGACAACTTGTTTGAAATTGGAACCACTTTCCAATTCCTACGCACACACAAAAAATTGAAATAACAGGGCAACAACCCAATCAACGCCCTCCACATTCCGTGTGCACACTAGTATCCTAGATCTAATTAAAATTTGTAGCAATTTAACCCCTAAGGTTTTCATCAACTTAGGCTTGCTATATAGGTCTTAAGTTTTCTATAGTTAATACCAATTCTGTCATCTATATCTGGTGCTCAGGCAGAGGGGCCGTGTCAAACGACCAGGCACGGGTTTGAACAAGCACCTGGGGATTTTCCTGAGAAACGCTTGGGCCCAAACCTCCTCTTAAGCAACTTGGCTAGATTTTTTGACAAAATGGGTATTCACTATTGATTACTTATTTCCTAAGTAGATCAAGTCTTAGGTTAATTTTTTTAGGGAGTCACACTTAAGTTAGGTCTAGAATTTGTTGTTTGCATTGCATACTTTCTCTCATCTCTTTCTCTTCTCCTCCCCTCCAATTCTTCCAAAACAGTGCATACAAGGGTGAAGGTCCCAAAAACCACATCTTAAGGGACCATCTGATTTTGCCCCCGGCACCAGAAAATCTTTGTTTTCTTCTCCTTCCTCTTCTAAAATAATGGAAAACCCAGGAAACCAACAAAAAAATTCTACTTCTGCTTCTAACCTGTTAGCCGACCCACAAGCTGACTTCCCCCTCCCTCACCTCCCTCATCTGGAGCAACCAGAAATTCCTGTAGGGCCAGGTGGCCCTCCAATGCTAACTCAAAATACAAACCCCTTTGCCTTGATGGTCGACCATTTGGTTCAGCTGTAATAAAATCAAGAAGCTTTGGCTAGGACTGTAACGAACCTAGCTAACCAAGGGCAAAACCTACCACCTCGCAAACAACCTATTGTTCCTCTTAAGAATTTCTATGATCCTTCCAATTATGAGGAAAGACCCGGGGTGGTCATACCACAAGGAGATTTTGAGATCAAACCAGCCATTCTAAATCTTATCAAGCACTTTCATGGTCTTCCAAAAGATGCCCCTTTTTGTCATCTCGAGGAATTAACTATCCTCGCTCAAATCACTCGTTCTTGCAATGTGCAGGAAGACATGTGGTTAATGAGACTTTTTCCCCTCTCTCTTAAAGATAAAGCTTCACATTGTTTTAGAACGATTGGGTGCCCGATTACCACCTGGTCCCAATTAAAGAGCACTTTTCTAAAGACATTTTTTCCGATCGGTCGAACTAATGCTTTAAGAAGATCCATAACTACCTTTCAACAAAAAATTGGTGAACCTCTCCATGAAGCCTGGGAAAGATTCCAAGAACTTTTAAGAAGTTGTCCCCACCATGAAATTTCGCAATGGCAGTTAGTGCAAATCTTCTATCATGGATTAGAAGATCAATTGAAGCGATTTGTGGATGTCTCATGTGGGGGAAATTTCCTTAATAAAGATGCCGAGAGTGCCTATCTCCTCTTTGAAGAAATGAGTGGAAACTCATTTAATATGACTTCAGTGGACACTTTTGGTAGAACACAAAATCCCAGACAATGAAATTGATTCTAAATCTACCTCTGTTCCAATGACTCAGGATGATCTATATATGTTAGCTCAACGACTGGACCAGATGCAAATTCACTAAAAAAGAATGGAAGAAAAGCTCACAAACAAACAAGCTCCACACTTTAACTCTCCACACACTAACACTCCACAACTTCTCTAAAGAGAAAATCTACACAATATTGATGCCACACCTGCTGGTCAGCAGTTTCCAACTGATTTCCCACAAGAATTGACTGAGAATTTTGATCAAAATATTTTTGATCCCACCATGGAAATATTTATGCTCTCCAAGAGTAATTTAGAAACCCCTCCAACATTTACAATCAAAACTGGAGGACCAACTCGAATCACTCCTGGAAAAACCCGAACCCGATTCCTTTTCCCAAACAAAATCATTTTGAGAATTATGGGCAACCTGTATATCAACTTGGACCATCCCAAGAAGATATTAATACTCAGGTCATGAAAACTCTGCAAGGTATGTAGAATCAAATGACAGAAGTAACCTGCATGATTACCAACTTGCAACACCAAGTTAAGGTTACTCCTGATCATCGACCTGTTGGGAATTTACCTTCCTAACCCATGCCCAACCCGAATAATCAAAGGAATCCGTTCCAAGGTGGCTATCCCAATCAACCATTCAATCAGCACCTCAGCATTCCCCGGGTTTCAATAATAATCAGGCTTCCCGTCCTCATCCTGGACACAACCAGACTGCCAATGCAGTCACTTTGAGGAATGGGAAAACCACTCAAGACCCCCTGCCTATTAAAGAAACTCATTTCAATGAAAAATAGGTCAACTCTTCCCCATCTTCCTCTAACATTGTTCAGGAACCTAATAATGCAAAATAGAAAAACCCTGCACCATTTCCACAAGCCCTCCATTCTTCATAAAATAAGAAAAAGAAGAAATCCGAGCCCACTGATAAGGAATTAATGAATTTATTTGGGCAAGTTGAAATTAGCATCCCTCTCCTAGATGCCATAAAATATACCCCTGCCTATGCAAAATTTCTAAAAGATTTGTGTACCCCAAAAAGGCAACCCAAAAATTTAGAAAAGGTGATCCTTCCTAAGATAGTCATCTCAGTTGTGCAAAGTCGACTGCCTCTTAAGAGAAAAGATCCAGGCGCCCCCTTGATTCAAGTCATCATTATTGATACTTCTTTTGATCGTGCCTTGTTGGATCTCGGTGCCTCAATTAATCTTATCCCCACAATTGTTTTTGAGGAATTTAAGATCGGTGAATTAAAGTCTGTTGAGGTTACTCTTCAATTAGCCGACCGATCTACAATTAAACCAAGGGGAATTGTTGAGGATGTCCTTGTCCGGGTCAAAAATTGTCTATTTACAGTAGACTTTTTAGTTCTGGACATAGAGGCACCGGAAGCATTGAAGTTTGCCCCTATAATTCTTGGAACACCATTCTTAGCCACCGCCCGTGCAAATATTGATTGTGATTCTGGTAAAATGAAGATCATGTGTGGCGGTGAATCTATAACCCTAGATATTTTCCAAGCTTCTAGGAGGTTCCAAGAACCTGATTTCTTTGATGACTCGGATTCAGAAATGGAAAATATCGTGGAGGAAACTTTGCAGATTTCACATTTAGGTTCCTGTTTTGCCATTAACACGGTTCCTGAACAATCCACTTCCTCTTACCCTTCCACCCTAACCACACATGTAGCTAACACTCCAGCTGACCCGTGCACTTTCACTTCACCACTAACACAAAAAGCAAAAATTCTTTTGGAGTTGGGCCCATAATTGGAATTAAAACCCTTACCCGACTCCCTTAAATATGTTTTCCTAGGTCCCAATCAGACCCTGCCCCTGATTATAAATTCTGGACTTACTGGGACACAAGAACACAAACTTCTCCAGGTTTTGAGTAAATATAGAAAAGCTATTGGCTGGACCCTTTTTGATCTTAAGGGTATTCATCCGTCCTACTGTACACATCGTATATATTTAGAAGACGATTCTCGCCCTTCTCGCCAACCACAAAGGCGCTTGAACCCTAATATGCAGGAGGTGGTAAAAAAGGAGATTATTAAGTGGCTTGATGCCAATATCATCTACCCCATTTCTGATAGCTCCTGGGTTAGTCCAACACAAGTTGTGCCCAAAAAGGTTGGACTAACAGTTGTCACCAATGACAATGGGGAGAATATAGCCACTCGAATTGCATCTTCTTGGTGCATGTGTATTGATTACAGAAAATTAAACACCACCACCAAGAAGGAACATTTTCGGCTCCTCTTTATTGATCAAATCATGGAGCGATTAGCCGGACGGGATTTTTACTTTTTTCTGGATGGTTATTCCAGTTATAATCAGGTAGCGGTTCATCTTGAGGATTAGGACAAAACAACTTTCACCTACCCCTTCGGAATCTTTGCTTTCTGATGAATGCCCTTCGGTGTTTGCAATGCACCTGCGACTTTTAGAATGTGTATGCTTGCAATATTTTTGGACCTGGTAGGTGAAAGGTTAGAAGTCTTTATGGATGACTTCTCTATTTTTGGAGATTCTTTTGACCATTGTCTCAAGAACCTTGAAAGAACGCTCCAAAAATGCATAGAAGTCAATTTGGTCCTCAGTTGGGAAAAAAGTCATTTCATGGTTTAGGAAGGTATTGTCTTGGGCCTTGTTATTTCAAAACAAGGAATCGCGGTAGATAAAGCAAAAATAAATGCTATATCTAAGCTCCCACTGCCCACTACTGTTAAACAAATCATATCCTTTTTGGGTCATGTGGGTTTCTACTGTAGATTCATACAAAATTTTTCCCAAAACTCCAAGCCCTTAAGTCAGCTACTTACTAATGACCAACCATTCGATTTTAATGATAAATGCCTGGAGAGTTTTTTGAGGTTGAAGAAGGAGGTTACTGAGGTGCCAATTTTGCAAGGACCTGATTGGAATAGTCCCTTTGAGTTAATGACAGATGCCTCAGATTTTACTGTGGGGGCCGTTCTAGGGCAAAGAATTGGCAAGAAGCCCGTTGTGATCTATTATGCTACCAAAACTCTTGATGATGCACAATGGAATTACACGGTTACTGAAAAGGAACTTCTTGCCATTGTATTTGCCTTAGAAAAATTTAGATCCTATCTTTTGGGGTCACATGTCACTGTATATACCGACCACTTCGCACTTAAATATTTGCTGACAGAAAAAGATGCGAAGCCCCGCCTTATCGTTGGATCCTGCTGCTCCAAGAATTTGACCTGGAAATCAAGGATAAGGTAGGATCGCAAAATGTAGTGGCCGACCATCTCTCTCGTCATATGACGAATGACATAATGACCCCACCTGATCAATTCCCCAATAAAAGCGTTTTAGCTTCCAGTACCCTCCCTTGGTTTGCACCCATCGCAAACTATTTAGCAACAGAACGAATCCCCGCTGATTGGCCAAAAACAAAATGGGATAAGTTCTTTGCTGACATTAAATACTATTTTTGGGAGGAGCCTGACCTTTTCTGCATTTGTGTCGATCAGGTCATTCGACAATGTGTCCCTGATTCAGAAATCCATAATATTCTGACACATTGTCATTCAATGGCCTGTGGCGGACATTTTTCGGGCAAGAAAACTATAGCTAAAATCCTTAATGTGGGATTCTTTTGGCCCAGTTTGCACAAAGATACTCATAATTTTGTTCGGTCCTATGTGCGTTGCCAGAGCATCGACAGCATGACTCGGAAGGATATGATGCCCCTTAATCCTATTTTAGAGGTTGAAACTTTTGATGTTTGGGGCATCGACTTCATAGGACCGTTTGTCAACTTTGGTGGGTATTTATATATACTAGTCGTGGTTGACTATATTTCAAAGTGGATAGAACCAATACCCACCCGCACTAGTGATCACCGTGTGGTTGTTGAATTTCTTAAGAAGAATATTTTCTCAAGATTCAGCATTCCAAAAGCCATTATCAGTGACGGAGGCTCACATTTCACTCATTCACAATTCCGTCACCTTCTTTCTAAATATGGGGTTAATCACAAAATTTCCACACCTTATCACCCCCAAACAAATAGCCAGGTAGAAGTTTCTAACCAGGAAATCAAAAATATTTTATAAAAGACGGTTAGGCCCGAACGTAAAGATTGGTCCACCAAATTGGACAATGCTTTATGGGCGTACCGTACCGCTTTTAAAATCTCGCTTGGCATGTCTCCCTTCCGTCTGATTTTTGGGAAGGCATGCCATCTCCCTGTAGAACTCGAATATAGGGCTTTTTGGGCAATAAAACAATTAAACATGGATCTACCTGAAGTTGGTATCCATAGAAAACCACAATTAACCGAATTGGAAGAATTACGTAATTTTTCTTATGAAAATGCGAGGATTTATAAAGATCAAACAAAGAAATTTCATGATAAATACATTGTTTGGAAACACTTTGACGTTAATCAATGTGTTTGGCTTTTTGATGCTAGATTATGTCTTTTTCCTGGTAATTAAAATCCAAATGGATCGGCCCTTTTATTGTCCTCAAAACTTATCCTTATGGTGCTATTGATCTTTTTGATCTTAAAACTAATACGACATTTCAAGTCAATGACCAATGTTTAAAGCCCTATTTTGATCATACCCCGAATCTTCCGTTTGAATCCTTCGATTTCACTGAACCAACCACCATTGATCACTAATGCAAACTACGCCCGGCTGAATGGCGTAAAAGATAACACTGGATGGGAGGTAACCCATAATTTTCTTTCCGCTTCTTTTTCTTTCTTTTCCCCAGGTTTTGCCTATCCTAAATCTGACCACCTTTTACTCCAGTAATCCCTCTCTCCCTCCTATTGCATGAGGACATTGCATATCTTAAGCATGGGGGGGTGTTTTTAAAATTTTGATGATCGATTTAGGATTTTCAAAACCTAAAAACATGTATTTTTCTTTAGTCATTTTATTTTCCTATTTGCATACCCAAAAAAAATAAAAAAATAATAAAAATGTTGAAAACTTTTTGAGGAAAAAATTTTTCAAATCGGGACTAAGGTTGAAAAACTCACTTTTGGTACAATGGGATTTAATTTTTAACAAACTAGTGATGAGGATACGGATCTAATTATTAGAATTTCAGGGTCTATTTTTAGACTAGATCAGATATCCTTCTCTAAAATTCCACTTGAACTCATGATAGTTCAGGTGACTTGATCCTCTTTTGTAATATGGAAATTATCTAGCTTAATTTCTGATTCAAAAACTTGCATTTCTTGCGAAACTTCCTCTGTCAAATTTCACACACAAGCCAATAAATAAAAACTACTAAAAATTAGAAAAACCCCTTGTTTTGCCTTAGTAAAAGTCTGAAGCAGATCATTGGTTTGAGTTCCCACTGCTGAGGAGGAAAATGCCTCCTTTAAGGATGTGATGTCAACATGTTACCGCCTCGATGCTGCTCCATATCTATATTTCATATCTTTAGATGGAGCATTAAAGCACATTTTAGCAGCTCAAGTGTCTTAGACGATGCTCTACCTATAGTGTCGGAGCAAGAGCTTGAGTTTGCTTGGAGTGCCCCTTTACACCACATTGTGTTTTGGGGTTATGAGCTCCTGGGTGGTGTCATGAACAGTGCTATCCCAAAGTACTGGCGCCAGAGTCCCCTAGAGGATTGATAATGGGAATGATGATCTCGACACATCTGTTGTAAGACTGAGCTAGAAATAAGCATGGGGGACAAAAAAAAAAGTTTTTAAACCAAAAACATGCCCTTTTAAATGTTGGCTTTTCACAAGCACAGACACAAGGTTTTAAAGGTTATTGCAAGTTGTGAATCTTTTCACAAGCACAGACACAAGGTTTTAAAGGTTATTGCAAGTTGTGAATCAGATTCAAGAGCCAGAAAAATCCTAAAAACAAAATTTTCAAGCTATCTGAATTAACAAGGGGTTAATCTGTGAATTTTTTGAAGGATATATTGATCCCATTATTGTCTAATTTTTTAATCCGAAAATAAATCCCGATGTTTATCTTTAAAAGATCCTGTGTCTCATGTGTTTAGATCAACCAAGGTCCCTTCTTTTTCTCCTCAAAGGTCGAAAAAATTTGATTTCTCAAAAATTTCATTTTATAAATTAAAGTTTTGCTAAGAGATTTGTAAAAGATAAGCATGAGGGTGTGATAAACGTCAGTTTATCATCATTCTTTTGCATTAAAACAATCCTAGCTCTTAGGGTTTTGCTTCGCAAATGGATTTTTGGGTTGCATTTAGTCATAAATTAGGTTAGGCATGCATTGCATTTTTCTTATCTTTTTAATGTGTTTTTCTGTGTGTTAGGGATGAACAGATATACAGATCCTTAGAACCCTAGCACTCAGGAAGGCAACAGGTGAAGGAGAAGCTCAAACTAGCTGGAACTCAGCTTTATCTAGCTCACCATGGCTGGAATCCAGCTCACTTGGATAGGGGTCAGCTCATCCTAACTCCATGCAACTCATCTCAGCTCACCCTAGCTCAGGTTAGCTCAGATTCAGCTCAACTTAGCTGATACTAGCTCATCTCATCTCATCTCCCGTGAGTTCACTGGGAGCTCTAGCTAGCTCAGTTGAGTTGACTGGAGTTCACCTCAGCTCAGGACCAGCCTGATCTAGCTCCACTAAACTCCAGCCAACTGAAGATGAATTCATTCCAGCTCAGGAAGCTCAAGTCCAGCTCCCAGGGACTCAGCTTAGCTCAACTTAGTTGAGCTAAGCTACCTTAGTTGTCTCAACCAACTCAATCCTCACCAGGAGCACCAGACCCAGCTCACCTCAGCTCCATTCAATAGAAGCCAGCTCGCTTTAGCTTGGCTTAGTAGCTAACAAAGAACTAGCAAGCTAAGCCAGCTAGAGTAGCCCCATGTTGACCTCTTCAGTAGCTGCCAGCTCCAATTCAGCTCTAGACTCTTCATATCCAGCTCCTCTCCTCAAATCCTAAGCTCTACATGCCTACTCCTCCACTCCACTACTAGCTAAGCTAGCTTAGCTTAGCGTAGTTTAGCTAGCATCCAGCTCCTTGGCCATCCATCAGCCATAACTTAACCCTAGCTAGCTCCATTTACTAAGTAAACTCAAGTCCACCTAGCTAGCTCCACCTCTACTCAAGTTGGCGCCACCTTCTTCACCACCCTTCACCCCTAAATCACCACCAAAAGACACCTAGATGTTGGCACCAAAACAACCCTAACCACCCCCCTTTTTGGCGCCAACTTCACCCCCCATATCCACCCTACACATAACCCCTCCAAGCCACATCCACCATCCACCTCAACCCCCTTCTAGAAGCCTATAAGTTGGCACCAACCCATGGCACCTCTCCATGGGTTGTGCCACTTTTAGGTGTCCCTTGGTCACCCATAACTACCCCCCCTACATCCCTTAGGTGGCTCCAACTTCCCTTTGCCTTAGGATCACCTAACCACCCCCATCTTCCCATCTTAGCCATCCATCTCAAGAGTCACCTTAACCCTCTCATCCTACCCTATAAAAAGACCAACACCCACCACCTTACAACCCATCCTTGGCTAGTAAAATTACCTCTTATATTCTACCTATAGCTCACGCCCAAGAGAGAAGAAGAAGAAGAAGATTAAGGGGACACTCTGCCCCCTTGGTGCCTTCTCCTCTTCCCTTCTCTCTTGTGCCCACGCCAGCCAAAGGAGAAGCCAGGCAAGGAAGACCTTTGGAGGAGGTCTTGAAGGTGGTCCATGCCACCTTGGAGGAGAGCTTAGAGGTGGTCCATGCCACCTTGGAGGAAAGCCTTGGCACGCCCCCTACTTCAGGTTTTGCCAAGGAAGCTACACCTTAAAGAATTTTGCAAGGAGAAGAAGGAGCTTTTTTGATTGTGGGAGCAGCCACAATTGGAGCAAGAGCCTCACCATCTTCACCATCATTTCAAAGGATTTTTTGTGTTTTCATTACATGCATTTTCAATTCTAGTAGTTTAAGCATTCTTCTACTAGATTCTTGTTAAACAATTCCTCAATTTTATATAAGTCGCCTTCATTAGATTTGTTTGTCTTGATTGCAATTTAAATTTCCCTTTTGTGCACTCAGTTCCCTCTCTCTCTAATTACCCTAGGCCTTCACGTGCCTAGGGTGAGCTTAGAAGGAAGGTAGCTCTTGTCACCTAGGGTTACTATTAGTGTAGTTTTCATTAATTCGAAATCCTTGTTATTTCAATTACAAAACAAAAAAGAAATGATATATTGAAAAAAAAAACCAAAAAGAAAGTTGAGATGTATTTTCTAAGCAAGAGATTTGATTGCAAGCATATTGCCTCCTTGGACGACCCTAAATACTCCCCTATCTAGGTTATAAATTTTAAAAGCGTATGCGATTTTGCATGTTACAACAACTTAATAGCTCGCCTTTATAAAACATGCCAAATTTTGCATCACCCTCGTATGTGAATGGGAATGTGAGGACTTTCTATTAAAAACACTTATTGAAGCATTATTAATAGAATTTTCAGCCATGCCTTCGAAGAGCTTAAAGGCTGAGTCATCATCTTGACATAGGAAATTGCCTCCACAAGCGGCATCTACAAAGTTCCTTGTGTCATCATGGAGCCCATGATAGAAGATCTGGACTTGTTGTTAGCGTGGGAAACCATGGTGGGGACACTAATGAAGAAATCATGGAATCTCTCCCAAGCCTCCTGCATCTATTCTCCTAAGTTTTAGGTGAAGGTGGTGATGGCACACCCTAAGGCACTTGTGCGGCCTACAGGAAAGTACTTTTTAAATAACTCATGTTCCAAAGAAACCCATATCTCTATATGTGTAGTCCGTGCTAAAGTTCTAAACCAAAAGACGGCTTTGTCCTTGAGTGAGAAGGAGAACATTTTCACTAAAAGTGTGTGCTGATCATGACCTTGAGGACCCAAAGTTTGAGTAAGATTTTTCAACTCCTCTAGATGTTGAAATGGGTCCCTAGAAGTAAGACCATGGAAGTGAGGAATAAGTGCAATAATGTTTGGCTTCAATTCGGCAGCATGATCCCCAACGAGATAGCATACCACAGGCATAGGTTGTGCAACTTCAGGATTATAGAAATCCTGTAGTTGAGGTCTACAAGGTTGAGGTTTGGGGTTTGCTAGAAAATTAACAACTTGAGTAAGTTGTTGCACCTATTGGATTAGGGTATTCATTTGCAATTGTGTTTCAAGTTGGTGTTGTAGACTAGGCTGTGGACCTCTCTCCAATGGTGGTTGGTTTGGAAAGTTTGGGTATGGAGGAGGTTCGAAACTATGGTTTGGTGGTGGTGGTGGTGGACGTGTAAAAAGATGTGGAGGAAGTTCTTCAAAATCCTCGAATTGTGCAGAATCGTTGTCACCCTCTGGATGAATAGAGTGATGGATAGGAGTTTGAGGCCTAAGAGGTATAGAATTGGATGTGGAAGGCATTGAGGTGGACTTAGAAGCTTGGGCATCAGCACCTATGGGAGGTACTAATTCAGGATTTTGGGATCTCCTACCTTCCATTGAGTCGATTTTTGAAAAACAAATTTTTTGAATCAGTCGCAACTCAAAGAAAAGATCAATCTCTCAATCACAATGATAATAAAACTAGAAATCGCAATCAATCAATCTCACAAAAGACCAATCAATCAGTCAAGCGAGAAAATTTGAATTTTTCCTAGGGTCTGGTATGTGCAAAATAGTAGTACGCAAATAAATGTTTCAATACAATTGTACATGTCCTATGGAAGACTTAGCGAAGTGCGGACCTTTAAAGTTCACCCGAAATCTGGATAAGACTAACGTGCGAATCCAGACCCTGTGGTTTCTCAAAGAGATGAGATAGAAATCTGTATATTTGTGAATCTTAAGTGATCGTGTAGTGTGTACACGGTAATCAATTAATAGATAAAGGTGAAAACTCAATCAGGGTTTCAAACAATTTTAATGTCTCCTTTTGAATTTGATTCAAGTATTTAAGAAGTGTATTCTATGCAGCTTGTCTCGCTTTTGAGTTCCTTTCAAAGAAGAGATGGCCTTTTTATGTTTTAAGTCAAATGCAAAGGATGGCAAGAGCTCAGAAAGGATGGAAATGCGTACCTGACTCCAGTAAATGTACAGTTGATGCAATTTGACAGTATTAAAATCTAGCAGGAAGTGTGCAACCTAAGTATGGATGTCTAGCAGATGTTGTTGCTAGATAAGGAATGAGATATTTTTGATATTTTTTATTTTATAATTTTTTTGGATTTTCTGAATGCCACAAGCAAAAACAAATCAAAAAAGAAGTCGATACGAGAAACCGTGCATGGAAAAATCGCGTTGATGAGAGATGAGTAGAGACTCTAGAGAGAGATATAGATAGTCTAAAGAGAGTCCAGGTTATACAACTGGTGTCTGAGAACAGGCTCTCACAACTTATGCCTAACAAATATAATCCTAAAAATATACCTAGATCTAAACTACCAATCTACTAACCTAGTCTACTAAAAACTAGGAAATGCAACTCCGTCTGGAAAAACTCCTCCAAGAAGCCAGGTTTGAAGCACAACGATCTGCCAGGAAAAGAAATCCACCCAGAACAAGTCACTACTCCTACTTAAGTGCTGCAAAAACACCATATGATTAGTAAGATAATTATATACAAAATCAAATCAAAGAATATAATGAATAAAAGAACCTATATACAACAAAGAATATGAATGAAAGAATGGTTATATACAAAGAATTCAAAAATATATACAAATAAAGAATGAATGAAAAATTTTGACATATAGAGAGTTGCCTTCCCAGTAACGAAGCTAAAAATATGACAAGTTCGACAACCAATTTGCAATAAAAAAGGTTTTAAATGTTGTTGTTATAGTATATGTGTCACAAATGCAAATTGATGTCACGTCAATTTTATTTATTTATAATTTTTACTGGTTTATTTCCAGGTCGTTCACTAGGAGATAGTTATTGATATACATCTTTCTAAGTCCAAAAATATTCTTTTATTCTAAAAATATTAATTTTATTTATAAAATGAATGAATCAGTCAAATAATGAAATAATTGGTCAATTATATATAAAAGAATTAATATGTATTACAATGCCTGAAACATATTTATAATAAACAGGCTTCAAAAACTTACTAATATTACACTATGTTAATTATATACAACTAAAATAAGTAATACCTAGGTATAGGTACAAAAATAGTTACTATTATCTACTATACTAAATTATATTAACATACTAATATCTATAGTAACATATATTCTATATACAATAACATATATATACGTCGCTAAAACCTTAGTAAAATATTTACATAACATGAGGCAAAATAACTATCTATACTGACATATATGGCTATGTATAGTGACGGATCTAACTGTTACTAAAGCTCTAGTGTTATTTATATATATAAGAACTCAAATAGTATCTTCACACTATTTATACTACTACCTATGTTGAGTATATATGTATACATATTTATATTTATTTATATACATATACTATGCACTTATACTATATGTATTATACATATATACTTATGTACACAAACACACACACTACACTACGACCAACACCTAGCTGTTGTTGCTCATTCACTCCTCTCCTATCTTCTGTGTCAGCACTTAGTCATTTTTTTAGGGCCTCTTTCTCACAAACACTGTTCATTAGGCTAAAAATTAGATTTTTAGTGGGCGAGCCGATCACGTTCAAGGGATACACAGCACCCAAGAGAGTGGGACCACACCTCTACTAGCGGTTAACCTTAGTTCATTATTAGGTTTATTTAAATCCTATTAATGGCCCAATATCAAGCCCATTTCATATCTGCTACAGTGCGTAGCCCCTTGCCTACCACTGCTTCAATGTTTACTCTCAATCATATGCTCAGATCAAAGGGGAGAAACATGGGTATAATGGTTATTGGTGCACTGAGCACTGATGATTGAAGCGCTCGGTGCACCAAAACCTTAAATACCGCAGCGGTGCCATATCGCCACACGATGTGGCGGTTTGTTTCAACGCAATTAAGCGCTGCGCTCGTCTGCCTGTGTTCTAATTTGAGATCTTTGGCTCTCGATTTAAGGGCCATAAATTAATGTAAATTATAAATAAATTATATAATTACAAAGCCCTTATATAGGGCTACCTAATTGTATAATTACTTTACAAAAATAAGTTATTTAAATATATAATAAAATTAGCTAAAGTTGGTTGTTTATACACATTAAATTAGAGCTTAATTTGTTAATTAACATATAAATTAATTAATTAATTATATAATTGACTTGATATAGAGTTAATTTATATAATAATTTATTTACTACACATTTTTATTGTATTTTAGAAACTTTGTTTTAATTTATATAGATTTAAATACATGTTTAAGTTAGCTTTATACATAAATATTTTATAAATACTCTAATAAAGTATAAATACAATAAAAATAGGTTGAAAATATTTAATATAGTATTATACAAGTATACATTATAACTTACTCCAGTATTAAATTAAATTACTAATTTATTTTATTTTAAGTTAATAAATTACCTAATTAACCTAATAACTTAGTTACTTACTGTAATTACTTAATTAAATTAAATTACAGGTACTGTACAGTATATATTACATGTTTAAATATGTAGATACAGCATTAAGTATAGTTATGTACATATAAATATGTTTATATAATTACTTAGATTTATATACATTTAAATCATATAAATTAATATCTAGTAATACAATAAAGTTATATATACATTAAATCATTCCAAATACTTAATTTATTATATGCAATACATATATAAGTTATATATACTTATTATGTACATATTATACAATATCTACATTTAGCTTAGGTTTAACTTATATATACAAGTCTATACATAATGTATAGGGTATTTTTAGGTATTTTGGGATTTTTCTGATTTTTATGATTTTTATATGTATAAGAGAGATAGGGGATGAGAGAGAACGAGTGAGATGATGTTCTTTTTGGTGATTTTTGAGCTTTGGTCTTTTAATAAATTTCAAGGTATATTAAACCGTCGGCTGGTATGTTCTACCAAGTCGGGGATTCATATTACCTTAAAACTTGGTACACACTTAGAAAAATACTTGAATTTACTCAAGGCCAATTTTTTTTTTTAATGATTTTTATTTGTTTATGAACCAACCCATTTTAGGTCTTGAATGAGTTTTTGAAAGAGAACCTAAGGCACTAAATAGAGTTCTATGGGTTGGAAATGTAGATAAATAGATCAAACATGTTTAGCACAATACATGGAAGGGGTTTGGGTCGATAAACAAGATTTTCACCACAATTTTTCATTAAACACAAAGAGTTGGACAGATAATACATATGAATTGAGTTGACAAAGGTTTCAAAATAGAAATTTCAAGCATTTTTATCAAAATAAAAATTTCTCCTTATGCATGAATGCTTGTTTTGTATATCCATACCACAGTACACAAGTCATCCCTTCAAACCATCAATTAGACCCAAATTCCAAGTTGAAATTCTCTTCAACTCAATGGTTGCTGCTGTAATGAACATAGCAGCAGCTGCTGCATGATTTCAGCAACTGATTTAGCTACTCAATACAATAGTTTAGATGCTGCCTTCAAGAATCAGGCGTAGCCTTAGTTACACAGTCGACCTAAAACCATGTTGCAGCTTCTGCTGCAGCCATTTTAGTAGCTGATAGTTACTTCTGCAGATCTGATCAGATCAAATAGGTCTGATCCAAGGGTTCATAGAGTCACTTCAGATCTAGAAACTTAGATCTATGGATCAAATAAGTTCCAGAAATGACATTAAATTCCAAAAACCCATTGAAAATGGAGAGAAATTCCACTGAATGTAGCTGCTATGCAGCACTTTAGTTTACTAATTTTTTTGGGAGATTTGAGTCACAAATGCACATTTGCAAATCCAAACACACAATGATCTCACTTTAAGTTCATTGAAAATTAAATCCGTGCATTCAAACTTTCATCAAACGTAATATCTCAAAAATCTCATGTAAGATCAGATTTTGGGTAACTAAAGAAATCTCATGAAAAATTACCTCAAACTCATTTCAAATGCCTTGAAAAACCAATGAAAATTTAGATGTATCTCCCAGTAGTCATTGACATCTTAATAGGACCTTCATTTTATACTATAGACAATATAAGGTGAAGTTCCTGATCAAGATTTGAAAGTATGAAAAATCCATTCTGAATCTGTCTAGCCTGAATATGCAGACATACTAGAGCCTCAAATCAGCAAGACTGATTATCCTTAGCTCTAGTATCTCAAAATCCATTTGAAAATAGTAACTCAAGGAGATATTGGGTGTAAGCACATTCTATGATTAAAATCCAATATAAATCTCTTAAACCATCTTAATGAACTCAATGAAACAAGATAAAACTCAATTCAATCACTCAAATCAGCTTGACCTTGAATTCAATCAGAAACTTCTCAATTAGCAAAGCCAACATATCTGATATCAATGATCAAATTAGTTCAATTCAAATCAGGTCGGGGGGTCTTTATGGATTTATGGAATGTATTGGAGACCCCCCAGGTGACATTAGTGCTCAATCAGATCTAGATGCTATGGAGCAACAGATCTGATTGATGCTTCAATGGATGGGTGAAATGTGATTAAAACTTTGAGGGAAATCAGAAGGCAATCGTAAGATGGAGAGGGAGTTGTATGAATCAATGGAAATGTATGTGAAAAAGCACCTCTCTAGTTTGAATTGATTATAGAGGGTAGAGTCGTTCTAGGCTAATTCTACTCCTAACTAATCTAGAAAGCAGTAAACACTATCTAGAAAGTAGTAAATCTAACTATGAAAGCAATAAATCTATCTACTTAGAAGAATGAGGTCCCTGGATCCACGGCGGGTTGCTGTGGTGACGAATGGGGATGCAAAGATCTCCAACAAGGAATGAGGTCCCTGGGCTGCAGTTGGTCACTACAACGATGAAGTTGAGGAGGGAGAACCACCCCTGTCACCGGCGGTCGACGGAGGAAGGAGAACTGGAGATGTAGATGAAGGGATCGGCTCAGGGTGGAGGGAGCTCGATCGCGTGTGTGCGAGCTATGGAGGTGCTTAAGTAGCTGAGGGAGTGAATCAGAGCATCGCAAGGTGAGTTTAGGCACGATTAGGGTAAATGGTGGTGATTGGAAGGATAATGCGCGGGAAGCTCTAATCCAAATCGCAATTGTTGGATGAGATCCAACATAGGTGGTGATGCCATGCGGGGATGCGCGCGAAGAATGGATTTGGATTAGCCGTTGGATCAGGAGCAAAGGAATGGATGGCTATGATCGTGCATGTCCTTCGGCAGCAACAGTGACCTCACAGTTGCAATTGTGTTGGTGAAATTGCAAGGAAGTCCAAATGGGTGAAGGGGTAGAACATTTAGGAAAAGATCCATAAGTGAGAAGAATGGGTTGCAGCGTGGTCCTTGTGAATTGCAAAGAAGTCCCTGATAGCTTACAAACAGGTCCATGAATGGTTTTACGTGAAGAAAATGTTATGATCTGAGGATTTAGATGTAATTTCAATAATACAAGATCCTAATGATGTCTAAATGCCACCAAGTTTTTCTTGAATTCCAATTGAACATTTATGAAGTCAATTCCACCTTTGATTTAAACTTTTGAATCCAAATGTATGTTTAATTTGCAGTTAGATCATCAATTTGTATTAATAAATAGAATATCTCATTTTATGACCAAATTTTGCATTTTAGCATAATTTTATTTTTATTCTCCACTCATTCTATTTCGAGAGGTCCCTTTTCCTTCCCCTATTCTTAGACCTCTCTAAGTAGCCCATGAGATTCCCTGCTTTCATATTTTCTGGCGAGCATTTGGAATCACAATTCATCATTAGCTCGCCAACGTCTGGGGCCATCTATTCTCTAGGCCTGCACTCTTATGCAAATTTTTAGGGCCTAGTTCTTTCTTCCTAGAACTAGACTTACAAGTTTCCCATAAGTCTAGTTGTTGAGAAAATGCAATGCTTGTTGGGAGGCAACCCAACCTCAAAGAATAATTCCTACATTCACTAGGTGTACTCTATTCCCTTATCCTTCTATTTTTACTTTACAATGAGGACATTGTGAGATTTAGGCATGGGTGGGTGATTACACTTAGTGTCTTGCATTTTCTTGCTTTATTTGAATAATTAAAAAAAAAGTATCAAAAAGAAAATAAAGCAATTAATATTGTGTCATGAGGACACAATCTGGGATAGAAGAGGAGGTTAAGACATGTCAAGTAGTCTTTGACTCTTAAGGGATTTGTTATAAATCGTAGGTCTAGACACTTTAGGCATAAAGTAGGCTTAAACAGTTGAGTACTTAATAAGATTTAGGTTGTTTTCTTTGTTCTTAAAGAAATTGAGAGGTCAATGTTTTGAGTCAAAGGCTTTGGGTATATCTGACTCCCATGTTTGCCCTTAGGTTTGTGGACTTTTGGTACCCTAAGCATCCAACCCCACACACAGGTCTAGTTCAATATGCTTAATAACGACAAAATCATAAAAAGCTCTTTTCCTATGAACAACGGTTCCCTCTAGGTTTTGACTTAGAAGAGTCATGAAAACATAATCCGATTGGAAGAGTTTCTACCGCTTGAGAGGAGTATATATTCACCTCAAGGACGTGATGATAATATGTCACCCCCTTGGCACTTGTCTCCTAGGATATTCAAATATCCTATCAGGGGCATGTAAGCGCATCGTGCTATTCAGGTGTCATGGGTGGCACTATCCTGAAGTGTCGATTGCCAGTGTTTGGATTAGCTTAAGAATACCATATGTGGCGCTATCACGAGGTGTCGACTACTATGGGTTCTTTGTAATTTCCCTACGGAAGGGGGTGAGATATGCGTGATGTAAAAAATGCGAAATTAAAATAAACAATCTCACAAAAAGGCAATCACAAATGCACAAGAGATTTTTAGGTGGAAACCTAAAGTGGGTAAAAACCACCACCTAACCCTTTTGAGCTAGGATTTTTCGATCGACAAAGTCAATCAAATCCACTAACGAACTACTTTAATGAGGGTAGTTCAACCTCTATTACAACCACGCTACAAGTACGAGGGTATAGTTCCTTAGACCCCTTCTCTTTACGAGAAGGATTTTGCCCCTCGATGGAGACGGGAATTCGCAATACGAATACCCAACCAAATAACAAAGAAAGATTACAAAACAACCCTATAGAGCCACAAAGTATGAATCCTAAACTTAGCTTCTATAAGTAAAGATTACTTCCCTTTGCTGGAAGTGTGTCGACTTGACGTGGGTGTGTGAACCACGTGATGGCACCTTGTTGCTGGGAGCCTCATCATCAGCCCTAGCTAGCTCATTTTGACCTGAGAAAGTAAATAAAAGCTCCTACATAACCTAAAGGAAGGCCTAAGTCAAGGGTTTAATGTTCTGGTAAGGAAACATGAATTAAAGGGTAAAACTGCAATTTTACCATTGCAGTGCATCAACAGGATTTCTCAAGGGTTAAACATAGGTCAATTAGACTTAATAAGAGGAAACGTGGGATGGTTCAGTCAGAAAAGGGTTATTGTGAGATTTAAGAATTAAATGACATTCTGTAACCCTAAAACAAACCTGCCTAATTCAACAAGGTTTTGGTCTGGATAAAAATCAACTAAACCCTCTAGAATTCATGAAAAAATATCCCCTAGGGTTTAGAACCTTCAATTTGGCCTTTGGAACCTATTTTGACCTCGATTGGGGTCCTAGCTCAGTATTTAACCTAATTCAGGCTTTTATGCAAAATATCTAGTCAAACATGGTCAAACCTAAAATCCGACTTCACCATTGGTTTCCTTAGGTCCAAATTAGGTTTGTACCAAAATTTATGCCTAAGGGAAGGTCATCTTGACCTACTTTGCAAAATGGTCCACCCAATTACATTCTGACCCCTAACTTTTGAAAACCCTTGCACAGAGCCCCCTAACTTCCTTGCCACCCTTACATTCAAGTCCCTCCACCATTACAGCGGAGGAATCCCACTCCGGTGAAGATTTGAGGTTGATATCTCCTCGAATCCTCAGAGATCTCCCAGATTTGGAAGGGAGATTCTCTGAGGATTTCTCTATCGTCTGAACGAGATCTCCAGATCAGATTTACACCCAATTTCTCGTGCGAATGCTCGAGAGATTTGGGTGCTCTACTCACCTTCCTTCTCCGGCGAGGCTTTTGCACTGGAAGGCTTGCCTTCCAAGCACAAAAGGCTCGGCCAGCGGCTATAAAAGGATCCCCGATCCTTTGCACATCTTCCAAGCTTGATTTGGCTGCAGATACCCTCTCAATTTCCTCCCTCATCATCTCTGGTCAAACGCCCGCAAGCTCCGACGATCTCCCCTCCCTTCTCTCGTCACTCTGCCACCATACCAGTGGCAGAGTTAGCTTCGTCTCGTTCCTCCGCATTGCACTGCACCAACGCACGCCTCTCTGACCTCCTCCTCGTCACCGTCATCTCCACCTCAGGGCCTTCTTCCTCGACGATGGCACATACGCGCCACTCGTCTCTGCCTCCCCTTCTTCCCACTACCCACAGATAAGTTTCTCTCCTCCTACTCTTTATTTTCCCTCATTTAATTTCATAAACCGCCCCTTGACTGCCACAATCCACCTTCATCTTCCTCATCTGCGGCTGACCTTCGGCGAGACGCATCCACTACTCCGCACCTCCACACGCCTCGCCACCAACCTCTTCACCTCTACCATCACCCACTGATCACTCTCTGCCCATCCACTGACCGCCACACATGCCCCACACTTCCACCGAACAAACCCACATGCACGGTCACAGTCTGACCTAGGCACACATGCCTAGGCCATTCTGCGCCATGCCGACCCCCGCCTCACCTTCGCCGTGATACGGTGAAGCTTTTCGTATTGTTTGATAGGGCCACAAGGCCATCTTCATGTCGTGCAGGTCTGAGCCTTCTTCCGCCATTAGTGCTGAAGCAAGCTTGCTTGCTTCAGAGCTCTAGGCTGCACTCCAGGCTTCAGCACTCCAAGCGACGTGCGTTTAGTATGCGAGTGTATCTATCCTGAGAGCAGACGTTGCAAGGCTTTTAGCAGCTCTAATTGCGTGGCTTCTCCTCCTGCGGGCGCCAGCAGAGGCGGGTGGGACATTTAGTCCCACCTCATAAACTCAGGGGTAAGCTGTGACACTTATATTGAATTTGTGTCTTTGGTTAATTGCCTCAAATAACACAGGGGTGAGGTCCCTTGCCCTCACTCACTCACACCTCGTCTGTGACCCCTGGCCCCGCGGACTTGGCACCTGACCCGATTACCTAGACCTCACACTCCTCGCGCACTACACCACGCCAGTGCAGCTGGACCCGGGCTCGCACCTGACCTGATTACCTAGCTTTGGGAGAGTGTTTCCAAGAGAGAAAGAGAGAGAGATGCAGGGAGGGTAGGGGTAGGTTTTGCTTCATTGTGTTGTGCAGGAAAGAAGAAGGAGCTAAGGAAGGAAGAGGCGCAGCAAAGAAGTGAAGGAAGAAGACTGCAAGGGAAAAAGGTGGGCTAAAGGTAAAGGCTAAAGAAGGAAGGACTTAGCCACAACAAGGAAGGAAAAAGAAGAAGAAGAAAAGAGAAGCACTGCAGTAGAGGAGAGGCAGAGGAAGAGAAGAAGAAGAAGAAGGTAGCTGCTAATGGTAAAGGAAGCCAAAGCCAAGCAAGGACTTAGTCGTAGAAGAAGAAAGAAGAGAAAGAAGAAAGTCAAGGGCAGAAGAAAGAGAGAAGCAGGAGAAGCCAAGTAGAAGAAGAAGAAGACAAGGAAAGACAAAGAAGAAAAGAAGAAGAAGAAGCCAACGAAGGCAGAAGAAGCACAGCCGCAAGGAAAGAAAAAGAGAAAGCAGAGAGAAAGAGAAGGATAAATCAAGCACTGTAGCAAGAGCTTTTAAGACGTCTGATTTTTCATCAGACGTCCAATTTTTTAGCATTGTTTCTACATTGATATTATTTCTCAATTTTGGATTGGATTGGTTATTGCTTTTTATTAAATTGAGAGTTGCGCTCTTAAGTTTTTAAATATCCAATTGCTCCCTGTGTTCGATCTCGGATACCTTGGTTTTCGAGTTATAAATTCTTATTTGCTTTCGCTGTGATTTCATTTATACTGCAACGAACATCTTTTAAAAGCATGATTTCGCCTCGTCAACATTTTGGCGCCGTTGCCGGGAAGCAACAGGCATTTTAGAAGCTTTGATCACAACTTCTGATTCAATACTGACTTAAGCTCTCTCTTTTGTTGTGTTGGTCTCAGGGAAAGCTGAGGAAAGAAAAGCAGCCGCACAACAACCACACCAAGGAATAGGTAAACTCTCTCTCTTAATCCCCTCAAAGTCTAAAAAGGAAAAAACAAAGAAAAATCAATCTAGGGCTACCTGCTTTCATATTTAGTAATTCATCGAAGTCTGATTTTCATTTCAACACATTTTGAATTGCACATCCAATTAAGGTAACTAGGGTTAAAACCTTCTTGATTGAGCCCTAGATACCAATTTTTGAAGCAACTAAATTGGACCAACTAGAGCCAACCTAAGGATTGCAAAGCTAGGATTTTTAGAGACACATCCTCTTTTAAGCAAAGAAGCAAAAATTTCAAAAAGAGGTGTGCCTAAGCCTTGTTTGAAAAGATCTATACAAGAGAAACCCTAAGCAAATTAGGCTCTTAATCCATTTGAACCCTAAAAGCAAGGACCTAAAAGCTCTCAAAGGAACAAAGAGGTGCAGTTGATCCTTTGGGTCAACCAACCTTAAAATTAGGTTACCTTTTGTACTCAAAAGGCCTAAAGTTCAAGTGGAACCCTAAGCACCTTGATCTTAACTAAGAAAAAGGTAGACTTAAGAGGTCAAGGTCCCCATTCTAGTCTACCTGGAATCTCAGTGACAAGAGAGGTTAGGTGGGGGAAACCCTGTAACTCATGGGGACGCTCTACCGTGTAAGGGTCTTTGCGGGACTCTCCCTCTTTGGCTGCCCAGGTACTTCTCAAGTGGACGACCTTTCTGACTAAGGGGTATCATCCGCCCCGAACCTCTATAGTCACCCAACAATTTTTGGGTGTCTCGATTGGGTCCAGCACCTTATGATCTCACCAAATCCTTCGGTTCATGTTTGGTAGGAGGTCCTTAAGACCATCCTTAAGACCTCCTTTAGAAATTCATTCTCACCGAGGCCAAGCCTCGACGCCCTTGTTTGTGCAGCAACCCCACCACATAGATCTTTTCTCTGATTCAGAACCAAGTTCTCCTTCTTCCATCATGGCACAACCCATTGAAGAAGAGAACAACCTTGAGCACCAGCTTCAGCGCCTAAATGATCTCTTCCAAAACTTTGTAAACCCACCACAGCGTCATATGATGCGAGATCACTATAATCCCGCTGCGGTGGCAATCGAGCTTGAGTTTGAATCCCGGCTGGAGGTCCTGATTCTGAACACAAGCCCAATATGATTCATGCCATACCAAAATTCCATGGGCTTAACTCTGAGGATCCATTCCAGCACATTAAACAATTCAAGCATCTGACCCAGACCTTCAGGTCAGATGCACAAAACCAGGATATTCTGCTCATGAAGATGTTTTCTTTCTCCCTCATGGACAAGGCTGCTCATTGGTATCAAACTCAGACTTGTCTGATCAACACATGGGATGAACTTCAATATGAATTTTTGAAGAAGTTCTTTTCCGTTGGCCGGACAAATGCCTTGCGCCATCAGATCACTCATTTCACCCAACAAATGGGAGAACCTCTTCATGAGGCATGGGTTTGATTCTTAGATCGCATGCGAAACTGCCCCCATCACGAAGTTCCTAAATGGGAACAAGTCCAGTCTGTTTACGAAGGACTCTGTGAAGACATTTGATTATTCGTCAATGCAACCTACGAAGGAAACATCATGGGTCAATATGAGGACACGGTGTGGGAGATTCTCGAAAATATATGTGAGAACTCCATCAATAATGACTCCATGGGCTTATTCGACCGGACGAATGCTCGCGCAGCGACGAATCTTAGGGGAGCACATGAGACGCAGGATCTATCCACATCCGTCGACTTGGAACTGATTTCCAGTTGGTTGGACAAGGTCTCTATCATAGAGAAGAAGGTGGACGAGCTGACTCGGCATCTGCAGTGAGCCACCTCTGTGCAGAACTCTTTTGCATGGCCACCTCTTGCGAGGGAAACTGTGCAGAACATTTATCACCAATCTTCTCAGGGGATGAACCCGTATCCACCCTTGCCTAACTCCCGGACCGAAGGGACCTCCGATCCACTCTATTCTAGTTGGGGGAACTCTGAACCCTCGTATTCTAACTTTCCTGAGGCTCCTCAGACCTACGAGGACCTCAATGCCATCCAGAACGATCCATTCTCCAATACCTACAACCCTGGATGGCGAAATCATCCCAACTTCCAGTGGACGGGAAATTCTCAGACTCAAAGACCACCTTTATCAACCACGTCCACAAGCTCCTCGTCCATATCAGCCGCCTCAGCCTTGACCCAATCCCACCTATCAATCTAGGCCAAACCAGGATCAAATGACTCTTATCCTTCAAGCACTAGCTGACATTCAGAAGATGAATGCGGCAATGCAAAATCAGCACAAAGACAAGATCACAGAGGTTCACAATCAACTTGCCCAGGTGGCATATTCTCGCCAACCTAGCACCCTTCCTTCACAACCTCTACCAAACCCAAATAACGTGCCGACCTAGAGGTGCGTTATGAACCCAAATTCAGGCCACGCACATATGATTTATCAGGCCCCTTCTATCCCATCACCAGACGGGATGGAAGCTTCGACATCTTATGTAGGATTTCAACAACAACCACCCATTCTACCAAACCTAAACCAAAACCAGGCAGGATTAAACTCTGTAACCACTCATAGTGGTAAAGAAACCCAAGACCCACACTATCCAAACCACTCTAAGCTTGGTAGTAACCCAAGCCCTAGGATAGTTATCTAGGATACCCCTATCCCAGATCAAGAACCTGGACCTATTCTAGAGGAACCGACTAAGGTTCCATTTCCTGAGGCCTTGACCAAAGGAAAAAGGATAACCAAACCCGTGGCTCCTGAGGAGGATCTGGTCAAGCTCTTTGAATAGGTCCAGATAAACATCCCCTTAATGGTTGCAATCCGCCATGTACCAGCTTACGCAAGATTCCTGAATGACGTGTGTACACCCAAGCGTAAGCCGCGAACCAAAAGTGGGAATCCGATCGTACTATCAGAGCAAGCCAGCTCTGTAATCTTGAGTAAACTCCCACCCAAGGCTAAAGACCCAGGAACTCCCTTGATTTCATGTAAAATTGGTGAAACCCAATTTGATAGAGCCTTACTAAACCTAGGTGCCTCCATAAACCTAATACCTACATCCCTCCTTGACCACCTTGAAGTGTCTGAACTTAAACCAACTGAGGTGACATTGCAGTTAGCCGATCGATCCATCAAGTCACCTAAAGGAATACTCGAGGATGTGACGAGAGTGGAAATCGCGTATTTTGAAATCATTGGAAATCGTAGTATAGTCGCAAAAACCACTCGTCAAAGATATTTGTGATAACGAAACTCTCATAGATCTTTATTCTTTTTAGAACTTGAGTCCCGGTTGTTCGTCTCTGGGAGGCGTGAAAACAAATCGAGATTTGGATCAGCTTTTATAACCTAAATCTAACCTAAGCTACTATTTTTTATCTTTTTGTGTTTTTGATTTTTTTTATTTCGAAAAGCGAATTGAAACCTAGATCTAGATAAACTATCAAAAACCTAAGTGACTATGTGCATCTACATGAGGCCATGGTGGCCGTGCATGGTGTGAACAAACCAAAGTGTCATGAGGACAATCAATCACAGAAACATCATGAAATTATTTATGCATAAAAAATTATCACACATCATTTACACTAGAAAGCATATAAATAGAAGAAAATCCCTCACGCCAGAAAGTTGCCACTAGGGCCATCGGCCTTGTGTGAGGGTGTAGGCTAGACCTTGGGTGTGCAAACCCGTCTACACACCTACCAAAAGAGATGGCCGGCCACAAGAGGCTATGGGTGAGCCTTCATGGCCGTCCAAGAAGAAGAAGAAGATGGGGGCTAGTGCACCCAAGTGGAGAGAGGAGGGTGTTGCTCCCTTTCTCTACCAATGGCCGTCCTTGAAGCTTTGGAGAGAAGCTTCTCTAGCTAGCCGTCCATGGAGCCTTGGGGGAGGATGAGGAGGACAGCCTTCAGGTTTTGGAGGGTGGAAGCAAGTTTAGAGTGGAGAGTATGGATGGGAGAGTGTATGGAGAGATGGTCCAATTTCGTAGCTCTCTCTTTGCCCTTTATGGAAGGCTCCATTTGGTTGCCACTTTTGGTGGCTCCAAAAATAGCCAATGCCACAATTTTTGGATCTAGGTTTGACACAAGTTGTTAGGGTTTCCAAGAGAGTGTGCATGGGTTTGGTGGGAGTAAAATGGGAAGGTGTGCGTGTGTGTGTGGGTGTGTGTTTTTCATAGGGCTAGGTTGTGGGTTTTGGTAGGATTAGGTGCTAAATAGGCTGGGTCAATCTAGATTAAGTGGGTGTGGACCTAATTAGGCTTAGGAAAGTCTAATTGGGTAGGAGTGAACCTAATTAGGTCTAGGTCAAGTCTAATTAGATGTGTGCATGTGATTAGGCTAGGGTAACCCTAATAGGTATGAGTTAATTAGATCCTGGGTGGATCTAATTGGGCTCGGGTGCACCCAATCAACTATAGATGCACCCAATTAGGTATGGGATGGTTCAATTGGGTTAGGGATAGGACAAGTAGGGCTATGGATAGTGGACTAGGCTTAGGAGGTCTCTACTTAGGTTTCCTAGGGTGTCCGGTGGGGTTCCTAGGTCAAAATAGGAAAGCTAGGGCTTCCAACACCAAAATCAGGAACCAGACAGCAGTATCAGACGTCCAGGATAGTGGTCAGACGTCTTATACTACAAAATTGGGCATCTGGACACTAAATTAGATGTCCAATTCTGTGTCAGTATGAGTTTTGGCTTCCTGGATTATTATTCTACAGAAATCAGACATCTAGCCAGATGTTTGGACGTCCTAAAAGGTGCTGGAGAGTGGGTTTTATGTTTTCTAAGGTTGGTTTTGGTTCCTAAGTGTTTGGGAGAGGGATAGGAACATGGATAGTGCTATCCATGTTTGGGTTTTGAGGCTAAGGTGCCCTAATGGAGGTTGGTTTGGGAAGGCTATCCTAGGGTTTCAAAGGGTAGGGATAAGGCTATCCTCCTCACTCCTCTTATCTGGATCAGTCTTCTTCTTCCTTTATTGCTTTATTCTACTATCTCCATCCTGGATCACTTTATTATCTGTAAATAGCAATAAAAATCATTAACTAGCAGGATAACTCATCTTATTCTAAATAGACTGATGCAATGCATGATATGCAAGATATGAGTGCAATATCCACAATTTAAGATAGGTTCAGACATTATTTAGGTTGATTAGGACCCATGATTGCTGTGCAATCAGAATGTCATTGTTAGGATACGAGATTTCTACTTCCCGGTGGATTTCATAGTTCTGGATGTGGATGCACCTGAGAACCCAAGGGATACACCAATTATATTAGGGAGAACTTTTTTGGCCACTGCTAGGGCCAACATAAACTGTGAGAAGGGCCAAATAAAATTAAAATTTGGGAATCAAACTCTGAAGATTGACATCTTTAAGGCCCAACAAGGGATTAACTGCGGGGTTATAGAGCAAATATGTGCTATCAAAGCCGTGGTTGATGAATCACACATTGAGGACAACCTGATTATCCCCGATCAACCACTAGAAGATCAAAACCCGCAAATAGAGGAGTCTGAACCTGATCTAGATACACCCATAACTCCAACCCTTATTCCTGATACAGACCCTGAACCACCCGCTGCTGCTAATAATCCTGTCATGGAACTCAAGCCCCTTCCCGATCATCTGAAGTACGTCTTTTTTGGTTCCAATCAGACGTTTCCTGTGATTATCAACTCTCGACTTACACCTGACAAGGAATCCCGTCTGATTACAATTCTCCAGCAACATTGTGAAGCCATTGGATGGACTCTCGATGACTTGACTGGTATAAGCCTCTCGTATTGCACACATCGAATCTACACGAAAGAGGGCGCATGACCTTCACGAGAGATGCAGAGACGTTTAAACCCTAACCTGCAGGAGGTCGTGAAAAAGGAGATCATCAAGTGGTTAGATGCAGGGATCATCTACTCGATCTCCGACAGTCGTTGGGTGAGTCCAATCCAGGTTGTGCCTAAGAAGGCCGGACTCACCATCATTACGACTGAAACCGGAGAGGTCATACCTACCTGAATAGCTAACTCATGGAGAGTCTGCATTGATTACAGAAGACTCAATTCCTCCACGAAGAAGGATCATTTCCCACTACCGTTTATTGACTAGATCCTCGAGAAACTAGTGGGAAACAGGTTCTTCTGCTTTCTTGACGGGTACTCCGGTTAAAACCAAGTGGCAATCCATCCAGAGGACCAAGAAAAGACCACGTTCACCTACCCCTTCGGGACGTACGCGTTTTGAAGGATGCCTTTTGGTCTCTGCAATGCACCCGCGACCTTTCAGCGGTGCATGCTTTCCATATTCTCAGATATGGTAGGTGATTATCTGGAAGTCTTCATGGATGACTTTTCAATTTTTGGAGCATCATTTGACGATTGCCTCCAGCACTTGGTCCAAATACTCAGGTGGTGCATCGATGTGAATCTGGTTCTTTCCTGGGAAAAGAGTTATTTCATGGTGCCTAAGGGAATCATCCTGGGACATTTGATTTCGGAGAAAGGCATCCAAGTTGATCGAGCCAAGGTTAACTTGATTTTCAAACTCCCTATGCCTAGCTCGATCAAGGACATCTGATCTTTTCTGGGGCACGTCGATTTTTACCATCAATTTATCCCTGATTTTTCAAAAATCGTGCGCCTCCTGACTACTCTTCTCTCCAAGGATGTACCTTTCAAAATCTCCAAGGAATGCACTCAAGCATTTGAGATCCTTCGTGACCGAGTTACCCAAGCCCCGATCCTACAGTCCCCTAATTGGTCTCAACCCTTTGAGATCATGTGCGATGCATCCTACTTCGCTGTAGGAGCGGTTTTGGGGTAGAAAATTGACAGGAAGCCTGTGGTCATTTACTATGCTAGCAAAACACTAGACGAGGCTCAGTGTGACTACATGGTTATTGAGAAAGAGCTGCTGGTTGTAGTATTTGCCTTAGAAAAACTCAGATCATGCCTCCTGGGTTCCCGTGTTATCATCTACTCGGATCACAGGGCTGTGAGGCATCTCCTTGCAAAGAAGGATGCGAAACCTCGATTAATCCAATGGATCTTGCTGTTGCAAGAATTTGACCTCGAGATTTGCGACAAAGTGGGAAAATAGAACGTGGTAGCTGATCACTTGTCCCGCCTTCCTTCTGAGATATTGACCCTTCTGGACCCATCACAGAACACTTTCCTGATGAGCACCTCCTGACTATCAATATAGGGCTTCCATGGTTCGTAGACATAGTGAACTACTTGGCATCACATCAGATCCCATCCGATTGGCCGAAGGCCAAGAAGGACAAATTACGTTCCGATGACAATTATTACCTTTGGGAAGACCCATATCTATTCCGCATTGGTGCTGATCAAATAATTAGATGATGTGTCGCGGAAGCAGAAATCAAAGACATACTCTCCTGCCATGACCAGGCATGCGATGGACATTTTTCAGGACACAAAACTGCTTCAAAAGTCCTCTAATGTGGCTTTTACTGGCCCACAATTTTCAAGGATGCATACGATCACTGTAAGGCATGTACCCATTGCCAGACCTTGGGCAACATGAGCCATCGAGACATGATGCCTTTACAGTCAATCCTGGTATGCGAGATTTTTGACATTTGGGGGATTGATTTTATGGGACCCTTCCCTATCTCGAATGGCTTCGAATACATCTTACTCGTCGTTGACTGCATGTCCAAGTGGATAGAAGCCATTCCGACCCGAACCAATGATCACAAGGTTGTTATCAGATTCATTCATCAAAACATCTTCTTAAGGTTCAGGATTCCACAAGCAATAATTTCCGACGGAGGGACCCATTTCACAAACGCTCAGTTCAGGTCACTGATGACCAAATACAAGGTGTCGCATCGAATCTCTACTCCTTACCACCCCCAAACTAATGGTCTAGCTGAGCTATCAAATTAGGAGATCAAGAAAATCCTCCAGGTTACTATTCGACTTGACAGGAAGGATTGGTCATCCCGGCTTTCGGAAGTATTGTGGGCTTATACGACCACCCATAAGACCCAATTAGGCATGTCTCCCTTCAGACTGGTGTATGGGAAGGCATGTCACCTCCCCGTCGAATTGGAGCATAAAGCCTATTAGGCAGTACGGAATTGCAACTTAGATCTTTCTAAGGCTGGAACCCATAGAAGGCTTCAAATGAGCGAGATTGATGAATTACGCCACTACGCGTATGAGAACTCACGAATTTACAAAGAACGGGTTAAAGCCTTTCACAACAAACACATTTCTAGAAAGATCTTTCATCCTGGTCAAAAGGTTCTACTCTTTGATGCCGACTCAAATTATTCCCAGGAAAGCTACAATCTAAGTGGATCAGACCCTACCTAGTCCAACAAATCTTTGGAAATGGAGCTGTTGAGATCAGTCCGGTTAGCCTCAATTCCGAGCCCTTCGTCGTGAATGGTCAGAGACTCAAACCGTTCATTCACATGACCAATACAGATTTGGCTGAGTCATCCTTTATCCTCCATTCTCCTTGAGCTCATTGCGCCCAGCCGATGGCGTAAAACTCAGCGCTTAATGGGAGGCAACCCGTCATTCTTTGAAAAACCCGAAACCTTTTCTAATATTTCCATGCTGAATTCATATTGCACTTTAGGGTTCATCCATTAGCACAGCCAACTCCATTTCAGGTACCCGTACCTGAGTCTAGAAATCATTCGCAACAGTCACCTCGACCAATTCGCTCACCCAACACCTGTTCTAATGAATGAACTAAGTTGAATTCGAACCCACCTAATTTACAATGGAGACATTGCAAATCGTAGGCATGGGGAGGGTATGAAAGTACAAAATGTTAGGAAAACTCTTATCAAGAAAAGGTTTCAACAAAAAAAATTCACATATCACAAAAAACAAAAAAAAAATTGAAAAATCTGGAAAAAGAACAAAAAAATTGAGGGGGGAGAGAAAAATTTTTTGGGCTATACAAAATATGAGGAAAAGAGAAAAATGCCAAAAAGGAGTAGAAAATGAAAAAGAAAAAAAGAATAGTCCTTAGTAAAAGATTAAGGGATTAACTGAAGTTCTAGACCACAACAAGAAAAAAGAGAAAAATTTAAAAAAAAAGTGCTAAGGAGACACAAAAGAGATTAGTAGGAACGCTGACTTTAGGCCTTTTGGGTTAGACTCTTAGGCTTAAAAATTCAAGTACCCGCTAAAATCTGGATACTCCTCAAGAGGTTGGGGAAAATGCGAAGATTAAGTATTAGGTCTAAGGCTTAAGGAAGATTCAGCCTCGTTAACCGACCTTCGATTTGCGAGATTCGGCAACTTAAGCACCCCAATCCACACACAGTCTGGTTCAATGCACATAACTATCAAAATCACGCAAAAAGCATTTTAATGTTCTGAAAAAGTTGCCTAGATTTAGAGCAGCCGATCAACACAAGTTGATTTGGATGAGTTCCCGATGCGGAGAGGAGGAAAATTCCCCTCAAATATGCGTAACAACATATCATTTCCTCGGTGCTTGTCTCTTAGGATATTTGAATATCCTACTGGGGGCATGTAAGCACACTGCTGGTTCAGATACAATGGGCGGCATTATCACGAAATGTCGATTGCAAGGGTTTGGATTCGGCCACGGAATGCCATGGGCGGGATTATCTCAAAATCTCGAAAGCCAAGGTTCTGGAGGTTGCCATGGGCAGTGCTATTATGAAGCATCGATTGCCAGGGATCCTTGAGGATTGATGATGGGGACGAGGAATCCGATATAGACCGTGTTGAGAAGCCAATCCGAAGATAGAAATAAAAAGAAAAGAGAGAGAAAACTCTCCAAACAAATAAATCCTCTGTCTCTCACTTACAGAAACGCACTGCAAGCTGAACCTAGGCTAAAAATGTCTCAAGCACGGGTGCTTTAACTGCGGAGTCCAACGAACCCTAGGATAGTTTCTGCGGACATTAAAAACCTTTGTGGAGAACTGAGGCTAAAGTGGGTCAGGTCCAATTTTTGGTTGGTACTTGAGTACCTCTAGGCCTATTGTCGGCATTCTGACCTAATCACAAAAGAAAAAGAAAATGCACTTATCACAACTGGTAGAAGAAACTCATGGTCTAGAATAGATGTTAAAACCTTAAAATTTTTCTAAGGGAATAGCAAAAGCTAGGCATGGAGGTATGATGAGAGCCTCATCATGAGCCCTAACTAGCTCATTTTGACCTGAGAAAGTAAACAAAAGCTCCTACATAACCTAAAGGAAGGCCTAAGTCAAGGGTTTACTATTCTGGGAAGGAAACATGAACTAAAGGGTAAAACTGTAAGTTTACCATTGCAGTGCATCAACAAGATTTCTCAAGGGTTAAACATAAGTAAATTGGACTTAATAAGAGGAAAAGTGGGATGGCTCAGTCAGAAAAGAGTTATTTTGAGATTTAAGAATTAAATGACATTCTGTAATCCTAAAACAAACCCACTTAATTAAACAAGGTTTCAGTCTGGATAAAAATCAACTAAACCCTCTAAAATTCATGGAAAAATATCCCCTAGTATTTAGAACCTTCAATTTGGCATTTGGAATCAATTTTGACCTAGATTGGGGTCCTAGCTCAGTATTTAACCTAATTTGGGTTTTTATGCAAAATGTTGAGTCAAACGTGGCCAAACCTAAACTCCAACTTCACCATTGGATTTCTTAGGTTCAAATTAGATTTGTGCCAAAATTTAGGCCTAAGGGAAGGTCATCTTGACCTACTTTGCAAAATGGTCCACCCAATTACATTCTGGCCCCTAACTTTTGAAAACCCTCACGCAGAGCCCCCTAACTTCCTCTCCACCCTTACATTCAGGTCCCTCCGCCATTACAACAGAGGAATCCCACTTCGGCAAGGATTTGAGGCTGATATCTCCTCGAATCCTCAGAGATCTCCCAGATTTGGAAGGGAGATTCTCTGAGGATTTCTCCATCGTCTGAACGAGATCTCCAGATTAGATTTACACCCAATCTCTCGTGCGAATGCTCGAGAGATTTAGGTTCTCTACGCACCTTCCTTCTCCGGCGAGGCTTTTGCACTGGAAGGCTTGCCTTCCAAGCACAAAAGGCTTGGCCAGCGGCTATAAAAGGAACCCTGGTCCTTTGCGCATTTTCCAAGCTTCATTTGGCCATAGATACCCTCTCAATTTCCTCCCTCCTCATCTCCGGTCAAACGTCTACAAGCTCCGGCGATCTCCCCTCCCTCCTCTCGTCGCTCTGCCACCATACCAGTGGCAGAGTTAGCTTCGTCTCGTTCCTCCGCGTTGCGCCGCACCTGCGCACGCCTCTCAGACCTCCTCCTCGTCGCCGTCATCTCCACCTCAGGGCCTTCTTCCCTGACGACAGCACATACGCACTGCTCGTCTCCTCTACCTCCCCTTTGTCTCACTACCCACAGATAAGTTTCTCTCCTCCCACTCTTTATTTTCCCTCATTTAATTTCATAAACCGCCCCTCGACTGCCACCATCCACCTTCATCTTCCTCATCTCCGGCTGACCTCCGGTGAGACACATCCACCACTCCGCACCTCCACACGCCTTGCCACCAACCTCTTCACCTCCGCCATCACCCACTGATCACTCTCTGCCCATCCACTGACCGCCACACATGCCCCACACTTCCACCAAACAAACCCACATGCACGGTCACAGTCTGACCTAGGCACGCTTTCCTAGGCCATTCTGCGCCACGCCGACCCCCACCTCATTTTCGTCGTGATATGGTGAAACTTTCCCTGTTGTTTGACAGGGCCGCATGGCCGTCTTCGTGTCGTGCAGGTCTGAGCCTTCTTTCGCCATTAGCACTGAAGCAAGCTTGCTTGCTTCAGAGATCCAGGCCGCGCACTCCAGGCTTCAGCGCGCCAGGTGACGCGCGTTGAGTGTGCTAGTGTATCCAGCCTGAGAGCAGATGTTGCAAGGCTTTCAGCTGCTCCAATTGCGTGGCTTCTCCTCTTGCGGGCACCAGCAGAAGCGGGTGGGACATTTAGTCCCACCTTGTAAACTCAGGGGTAAGCTATGACGCTTATATTGAATTTGTGTCTTTGGTTGGTTACCTCAAGTAACCCAGGGGTGAGGTCCTTCGCCCTCACTCGCTCACGCCTTGTCCGTGACCCCTGCCCTCGCGGACCTGGCACCCGACCCGATTACCTAGACCTCGCACTCCTCGCACACTACACGACGCCGGTGTGCCTGGACCTGGGCACGCACCTAACCCGATTACCCAGCTTTGGGAGAGCGTTCCCAAGAGAGAAAGAGAGAGAGACACAGGGAGGGTAGGGGTAGGTTTTGCTTCGTTATGCTGTGCAGGAAAGAAGGAGCTAAGGAAGGAAGAGGCGCAGCAAAGAAGTTAAGGAAGAAGACTGCAAAGTAAAAAGGTGTAGTTGAAGGTAAAGGCTGAAGAAAGAAGGACTTAGCTACAGCAAGGAAGGAAAAAGAAGAAGAAGAAAAAAGAAGCACTGTAGTAGAGGAGCAGCAGAGGAAGAGAAGAAGAAGAAGAAGGTAGCTGCTGAAGGTAAAGGAAGCCAAAGCTAAGCAGGGACTTAGTCGCAGAAGAAGAAAGAAGAGAAAGAAGAAAGTCAAGGGCAGAAGAAAGAGAGAAGCAAGAGCGGCCAAGCAGAAGAAGAAGAAGAAGACAAGGAAAGACAAAGAAGAGAAGAAGAAGAAGCCAAAGAAGGCAGAAGAAGCACAGCCGCAGAGAAAGAAAAAGAGAAAGCAGAGAGAAAGAGAAGGATAAATCAAGCACTATGGCAAGAGCTTTTAAGACGTCTAATTTTTCATCAGACATCCAATTATTTAGCATTGTTTCTACATTGATATTATTTCTCAATTTTTGGATTGGATTGGTTATTGCTTTTTTTTAAATTGGGAGTTGTGCTCTTAAGTTTTTAAATACCCAATTGCTCCCTGTGTTCGACCTCGAATACCTTGGTTTTCGAGTTATAAATTCTTATTTGTTTTCGTGGTGATTTCATTTATACTACAACGAACATCTTTTAAAAACACGATTTTGCCTCGTCAACACTCGTTGCTCTCGTAATCGCGGAGGGAGAGCGGGAGTGCAGCGAAGCTGAAGCTCTCAAGAGTGTGGACAAGGGTTTGGAGAGCAGCACTTCTAGATGATATTCTTCTTTTGACACATGAGATGTGGAAATGAGTTGCTTTGGTGTGTCTTGGTGTATATTTGCAAGGCAAGGGTCCTCCTCTATCTATAGAGGGCCTAGGAAGGCTTTGGAAGGCCTTAGAAGGCTTCCATAGCCGTTGGGGTTGAACCTAAGGCAAAACAGGTCATAATTAGAATCATTTATAATTCTGACAGGGTCATCAGACATCTAGTCCAGGTATCAAACTTCTGGAAAACTAGTTTAAGACGTCTGGGAACTAAGTCAGACGTCTAATTCTATATGTGTTTCTTTCCTATCTTTGATCAGACCTAAACAGGGTTCTAGTGCAAGGCCATTAGACGACGTGCAAGATGTCTGGCACTAGGTCTGGACGTCTGGAAATCTATTGTACTGCGAAAATGGATTCCCAAGATCCAATCGGCTAGAAAATCTGACAAAGTTGATTTTGTGTTAGCCGAGGCTCAACGGTCACATATCAGACGTCTGGGGTCCTCTACGGACGTCTGATAGAAGCCTACCGATCATATTCCTCAACGTTTACTTTGTTATCCAACATTCCACTAATTGGACGTCTGACACAACCATCAGACGTCTTCTAAGACGTTTGGACTAAGGTCAGGACTACTGATTTCAATAGATAAAATCTACTAAGTCCAGCCTAAGTTATTGGACGTCTGAGTCAATAGTTAGACATCTTAAAAGTCACTATCAGACATCTGATTTCCAGATTAGACGTATGATTAGACTATCAGAACCCTATTTTGGTTTTCTAAGTTCTCTACAGAAATCTAAGTATCCTACGGTTGTGCAAGTGTTCCTAGGACTACTTTAAGGGTTCTTTGAGGCTCTTTAACATAAGATCTGAGAAAAAAGAGCAAAAACAAAGTACAAAATACAATAAAGGAAATCTATCATATTCTTCATCTCCTTCCTTCTTCATGCCTTCGCTCCTTGCGAAGTTCCTTCTCCTTTGTCAAGCTCTTCCAATCCACCATGGATGCGAGCTCGAACTCCATCTAAACACATCTCCATTTGCAAATATCCTGAAATTTACAACTTTAATTGCAAATGTTAAATAACATGTGTTTTGTTATCATTAAAATAAATGATCGTGATAATATAGCACCAATAATCTCCCCCTTTTTGATAATGACAAAACCATAAATAATACATTAAATTCTTCCCATTTTTGACATTATCAAAAAGGTGTTTAATTTTCCTAAACTCCCCCTTAAAACATGCTCTTCTAATTTCATCTTTTCATAAAAATCAGATAGCTATGTTATTACCTTCCCCTTTCTAAAGACAATATAGCTATGCCATTTTTAAAACCTCCCCTTTAACAATGGACAAATAGCTCATTTATTTTAACTCCCCCTATCCATATGCTACTGATAAAAAGATAGGGTTAAAGGTTACCTCACCTACCATGGCTAGTAGAATGGCCCAAATGGTGGTGGCTGCCAAACCGGATGGGGCTCCCATCCGTAGCTTCAAGGTCCGGGCATCGATGTTGGTCTCCAATCGGGTAGTCGACATGTGGAGATACGATCATTTGTTTGTCGTCTCGTCGATCTTCTTGCAGATCTTCTGGTCTTCCTCCTTGGTCTTGATGTTGGTACACCTACCTTCAGTAGATCATTCTCCATCTTGTAGGTCCAATCTTTGATGTAGTAGTCTCCCTTAAAACCTACAAAACAAGATTCTACTTGTCTCTTCGGTATCTAAGTCAGTTTGGATCCAGATCTGTTAGTTTCTCAACCTTAGAGCTAAGACTAACTTTATCATTAGAAAAGTTATCTAATTTTTTCATTAATTTGTTAGATTCTTCCTTAAGGCATGCAAGCTCTTTTTCTACAACTTACATCTTAGTCTTTAAATCAGAGATTTCTAATTTTAAACTAGTATTTTCCTCAATCAATTTACTATTCTCATTGATTAGGTTATGATTTTCTAATGACAAATCATTTTTTGAACTAGAACTACTTTCTAGATCCTTAAGTTTCAATTCTAATCTTTCATTTTTTGGTTTAAGCAAACTAAGATTCTTTTTAAAGTTTTTATTCTCTACCTTAATTGAATTACTAATTTTCAAATAGCTCATCGAATGCATCTTGTAAATCAAAATTTACCTCATCATCAGAGTCGCTTTCGCTGTGACTTGTAGTGACCACATGAAATGACTCGTTGCATTTTTTTTAGCCGGATAAGACGTCTGGAGTTTCAGTCAAACATCTGTCCAGACGTCTGGACACGTGCCTAGATGTCTGAAAGTGAGATTTTCGTACTGCGCATTGCACTCTGCACACGGGCGACACGCAGAGGCCTCTCTCTCCCCGCACCCACACCCCCTTAAACCCTAAACCTATCCTATTTAAACCCTTCCTCCTCACCACCCTCACCCCCTCACCACCGGCCACCACCTCCTCCAACTCTTCCTCACTGTGCGATAGTGGCGAGGGAGAGCTAGAGTGACGACAGGGAGGGCAAGTGAGAGAGGACGGGAGGGAGAGAGGAAGAGAGAAGAAGGAAGAGAGCGTGAAGGATGGAGGACCTTCGAGAGCTCGATGGAGCTCGTACGGCCAAAGGCGGGCGCGCGTGCAAGGAGGAAGGGCTCGGGGAGGCAGCCTCTTGGCCCTTTGCAGTTACTGAAGCAGTTGTGGCTCGCTACGGGCAGCGTTGCGAGGAGAAGAGCTACGTGGAGGAGGTTCTGGTATTAGAGGTTTTCCGGTATCAGACGGCTGGCGAGGCACCAGGATGTCCGGAGCTGAGGCAGGACATTTGAAAGTATAAAATCGCAAAGTACGTACCTTCCTGCGCTGCTTTCTGCCATGTAGAAGCTTTCAGTGTAGGAGGTGTTGGGTTAAAAATAGGTCTATGCTCTGCACGTAGGTGCAGAGCGTCGGGAAGGAGCGGGGTGTGCACTTCAAGGTGATTTTGGACGTCTAACCGCATCGCCAGACGTCCGATGGCCCTTCCAAACGACTGGAAGGAGGGTGAGACGTCTAGAGCTGCCCCCAGACAGTCGCGGAGGGATCCAGACATCTGAGCACACCACAGGAAACACAAGGTGAGATCTGGCATCTTTTAAGATGTTTAGGACTAGTTCCAGACGTCTGATTTTGGTTAGTAACCGCGTTTTTGGCTGTTTAAGGCCCAAATAGAATCGGATTTCCGCAAACGAAGTACCGTTGTTTTCCACTTGAGTTCCTCTACGTATTTGTGTTGAGTATCTACTATTTTGAGCTCATCTAATGTACATTGGTCGCTAGTACAGGTTACCAGGCAGTGGCATGTTCGGGGCCTGCGGATACGACAAGATCTGCAACACAGGCCCCCATTCCTCCTGTGATACCCGGTAGAGTGGTTTAATGCAATTATTAAGATATGAATAAAGAAAATGTATGCTTAGATTTGTTGGAACCTTGTTCCACATCTTGTTTTGGTGTTAACAAAATTTTTATGGATTAATGTTTGCAATTAAGTGTTTTTTCATATTTAGGTAAAGAAACAAGGCAAACAGGAAATGATGGAGGCTTGATGAAAAGGAGAAGATCATGATAAAAAGGAGGCAAGATGACAAGGAAGAGTCAAGGAGAAGAAGATCATCTTCGACTTTAGTTTCTTTAGTTTAGATTTTATTTTTATAGATTGTATATGCCTCTTAACAAAGAATCATAACTTAGATCGTAAAATCAATTAGAGATAAATTAGGATTTATATTGCGAACATTTTCAAAGTACGTAATGAATTAAATCACTTAAAAAAGGTACTTGTTAACCCACAAGTGCCGGTACTAAAGTTTAGCACCGGTACATGTGAGTTACAGGTTTGCATTTTGTCAAGAAACAAACCTGTACCCTACAAGTACCGGTACTCATGATTAGTACCAGTACTGGAGGTAACGAGTACCGGTACTAATGATCAGTACCGATACAAGTGGGTTATAGATTTGTGTTAAGAGTTGAAACCCAAATCTGGTAGCAACGAGTACCAGTACCAGGTAGCCGTTGGCTCAAAACTGAACGATTAGAAAATTAATTCCAACAATATGAACGTTGGGAATTAATTCCCAACGTCTAGTAGACGAGTATCCTAGGTCCTAAACTCTATAAAATGACCCTAGGACTCTTTGTTTGCATACAAGAAAGACAAGAAATAGAGAAGAAAAATTCTAGAGCTATATTACATTTTTCCACCACATATTCAAGAGAAGGAATAGTTTGCTGCTCTCAATCTCTCTATGCTTCTGCAAACACTTCAACGACGTATTTTTTTCATGCATCTATGAAGCGATTCACGCTCATTCTAGGCTCTCAAATTGGTATCATTTTTTAATTATTGTTGAGAGGCTTAGGTTGTAGTTGTAAGATTCTTTTTATCTTACACCTGTATTTCATTTGTATTTGAGCTTGTTGCTCGTTAGGTTGTAATAAACCTGTTATTGTACTTGGGTTGAGGTAACCCGTTAATTACCTCGGGTTAGTAAATTGATTCTCTCGGGGTTGAGAGAATCGGGTTAAAAACCCTAAGCTGGGAGGCTTAGGTAGTAGAGTACCTAAGGGAGGGGAATCACTATATATCTTGTGCCAATTTTTGTGGTTTGAATTTTTTGTACAAATCTTTTTGTATTACTAACATTTTGCTAAAGATTTGTGTGCACGTAGATAGCCATATATATTACATATAGCTTCAGATCCTTCATAAATTGATATCAGAGCAGGTAGTGAGAAGAAGTAAAAACTCTTGCTGATGATGGCATCAACCTTAAGGTGCATGGAAGGACAATCGTCGACCCGTGCTCCCTATTTCGATGGGACGGACTATGGGTATTGGAAGAGGAGGATGCAAGTCTTTCTTAGAGCATTGGATGAGGAGGCTTGGACCCTCATTCGGGAGAAGTACTCGGATCCAAAGCCACAAGGAGTAGCATGGACAACGGATCAGAAGAAAAGGATCGTGAGCAACGTAAAGGCGATGAATGCACTTTATTATGTGTTGTCAAGGGAAGAGTTCAACCGAATTTCGGCATGCGAATCCACATACGAAATTTGGAACACTCTCGAGGTCACCTACGAAGGTACAAACAAGGTAAAGGAAACTCGTATCTCTATTCTAACAGAAAATTATGAGTGTTTTAGGATGGAGAAAGGAGAAACAATCAAGGATATGTATACGAGGTTTAGGGAAATTGTTAACCCCATGAAGAACCTAGGAGTCAAGCTGAAAGAGGAGCAGCTTGTAAGGAAGATCTTGAGATCTCTTACAAGCGATTGGTCTCCAAAGACCACAGCCATCCAAGAGGAAAAAGATCTTTCTACTCTCTCCTTAGATGAGTTAATTGGAAGTCTTATGGCTTACGAAGTCCAACTAGAAAACATGAAGAAGAACGAGGAGGAAAAGATGTCTAGCAAAATAAAGAATATTGCTTTAGAGCAATTAAGGAGGACTCGGACTCAACAACCTCAGAATCCGAAGATGAAGAAATGGAGATGCTTACTAGGAAATTCCAGAAATTTCTCAAGAAACAAGGTAAGCAAGTCAATAAAATTTCAACTAATATTTTTTGCTATGAGTGCAAGAAAAAGGGCAACTTGCGAAAGGATTGCCCCTTAAACAAGGACAATAGGAAAGAAACAAAGAAGTTCAAGAAGAAGAAGAAGAAGAAAGCATTTAAAGCGACATGGGATGATAGCAACTCTGTAACAACCCGGTTCCCGAGTCCCTACGAGGCACGAGAACCGGACCGACTCGACTAATCCCAAGACCTAGTCGTCCAACGAGGAAGTAACCAAAAGAGCAGTAAAATAAACCACATTCAGCATGAATATAACTAACAGTAAGAAAGTACAGCAGTAAGGAAAGAAACTACTACAGTATATACCACCACAACAGTAGAACAACATTTATCGTATAACATGAACTGCAGGTAAAGAAAAGTACAGCGGAAACAAGAACTACTCACTATAACGGAAACAAAGAGGTACAAAAGATAGTGGTAACTCTACTGGACCCTACTTGTCCCAGCGTCCTCTGCAGCCGCTAACCCTGGCTGCTCAACACCTGGTCCTGAAAAAGGTAACGAGTGTAACACGTCAGCAAAACGTTGAGTAGAGTGGCAACTAAAACTAAAGACAACAGTAGAGTGTACAGTAGCTGTTATGTTCTATTACTTTCTTTATTCACATCTTTCAATTGTCTCACTATTTCATTTATTCCTCAGATCTCTTACTTGACCTCGAATGTTCCTCGTGGGAACGATCTTGATTGCAGTCTTTTCCAAAAAGTAGAAGTAGCACGTGGTGCTCTCCTGGCCGGGAGAGTCCCCCGTGGTGATCCTACCCTCAGTCAACCACCCCAAGGTCACTGACAGACGTAACGGTGACTACGGCACGCACGATAAACGCACAGGTAGCTAACCCGTACTGGCACGCGGTCAATCGTTTCCGTTAACGGGTGCGCCCAAAGCACAGCACGGAACCAGTCCAGGGCAGAGCCCTCTCAGTAACAGGGGTCCAACCCCTCCACAGTAACCAAACCGGGGCCTTGCCCCTCCACAGTCCGCGCACCCTCGCCTGACTACCCTGGTTTGCCCCAGCGGGCCTAACAAGTCGGTGTGGGAGGCTAGCAGAACCCCGGGGCCCGTGGGGTAGCTAGTACCTCCCTACACTAGTAGCTCTCCTCGGTACTACGTACGCGAGGGCCAGCAAGTCGGTACAGAGTGGCCAGTCCTAACCCCGGGTCCCTGGGGCGGCTGGCTCCGCTCTGCACTAAACAGGGGGACAGTCGCTCTCCTTGGTACTCCGTACTCAAGGGCCAGCTCACTTCCCCAAAACTATTCCATTCACTTTCCAGGAGTTCTACTCCTACTTCCCCGTAGGGTTCCATCCTTTTTACTTAAACATCCAGGTTTCACTTTCCAGTTTCACATTCTTACAATCCATGTTCTCAACCACGTTATCTATTCACAACAGGCAGCTGTTAATTCAAATTACAGGTAGCTTTATATCTCTTTCCATTTTCCAAGACTGCAGTATTATACATTCCACTAGTTTTCCCATCCTAGGATTCATGCCATATCCTAGGATCTATCATACAATCTAGTTTTCCAGTCCTAGGATTCATGCAACACCTAGGAGCTATCATTCCATCTATTTCTCATTCCTAGGATTCATGCAATGTCCTAGGTTCTATTTATGGTTTCATAATTTAACAGATTTTATTAATCACTTAAAGCCACTCTACCAGGTACAATAGGAGTAATGGGGGCATGATCGGGAATCCCGCGTGCCTCCGCGACTCCCAAGACTGCAACTGAACGAGGTCCTATCACAAGGATCAAACACAAGGAGAGTCTCAAAATAGTGTATAGCTATTGTAGACGGGTAGAGGAATTAATTCTGAAAAGAACGCAACTCCAATCGCGGAAAACGGAATCCGAACGGGCCCTAAACGGGTCAAAAACGAGGACACTGTGCAAAATCAGACGTCTGGAACTTCTTCCAGACGTCTTAAAAAGTGGATCAGAGAATTACCTGTTCAGCGTGGTTTCCCAGATGTCCAGAAGTCTGCGGGGACGTCTGGCCTAGCTCCCAGACGTCCGATGGTTACCCCGGACGTCTGGAGGTCGCTCCCGCCGTCTGGTACAACAGCCAGACGTCTGATTCACGTTGGATGGCGAATCACCGAGCCTGCGCACACCCATCTCCCTCCCTCAGTACGGTCAGTCGACAGGAAGGAAGAAGAAGACGGAAAACTCACCTTTCAGACGACTGGAAGATCTACCAGACGTCTCCCTCACCGTCTGGCTATCAACCCAGACGTCTGATTCTGGAAATTTTTTCCAGAACAGGGCACCTCCCGGCTTCCGCTCGCGACGCCGCCCGCGTCGCACCTCGCGCGCCTGCTGCTCAGACCACAGCAGTCCCCCCCTCCGCGTCGCTCCGCGCCCCCTGCGCCCTCCGTCGACCGGCCCTAGCGGCCCCGGCGAGCTCACCCGCACGGCAGAGCGCCGCCCTCGCACGCAGCACCTCCTCCGCGCTCACTACGGCGCCGCTGCCGCCCTCGCGCTCACTCTCGCGCTCTGGCTGAAGGAGAAGAGAAAGGAGACGGTGGTGACGGAGTGAGGGGAGGCGTGCCCTTTTAAGGCCGCGCGGAGAGGAGAGAGAAGGATTCGCGGTAGGGGAATCTGCAGCCGCAGGAGGAAGGAAAGGCGAATATGCGGTCTGCGCGCTCAGGCGCGCAGACGACTCGCGCATGTCTAAAATAACAGATTTCCAGACGTCTGGAAACGATCCTAGACGTCTGGTCAGACGTCTGGATCACCTCCCAGACGTCTTAAAAGGCGTCTGGGGCACCCATTCATTACAATATAACAAACTCAAAGGAAGTTTCGTCCCCGAAACTTGCGCCAACTAGGGTGCGGGAAAAGACGTCCAATGAACCATAACAAACTCAAAGAGGACCGAAGCCAATCCCAAAAGACATACCCGCGAAAAGCTCCGGGTACCGCTCCCGCATTGCCGCCTCAGGCTCCCAGGTAGCCTCCTCGTACCGCTGGCTCCTCCACAAAACCTTTACCAGGGGTACTTGCTTTCGTCTCAAACTGCGGACGGCTCGGTCTAGAATCTGCACTGGCCGCTCGGGGTAGGTCAGGTCGTCGATCACCTCGACGCTCTCGTGACTCAGTACGTGACTGGAATCGGCTACGTACTTCCTGAGGTTGGACACGTGGAATACGTCGTGCACACCAGAAAGCTGCGGGGGAAGGGCAAGTCTGTAAGCAACGGATCCAACCCTCTCCAGGACCTCAAAGGGCCCCACAAACCTCGGCGCGAGCTTCCCTCTCACCCCAAACCACTGTAAGCCCTTCATGGGCGAAACACGAAGGAAGACATGGTCCCCAACCTCAAACTGCACCTCTCTGCGTCTCCGATCCGCGTAGCTCTTCTGTCTGCTCCTGACGGTGCGGAGTCGTCTGTGGATCTGCTCAACTACCTCCTGACTCTACCGGATCAACCTGGGGCCAACCTCCCACTTGGTCCCCACCTCAACCCAACTCAAGGATGCCGTACACTTCCGTCCGTACAGAGCCTCGTAGGGAGCCATGCCGATGCTCAAGTGATAACTGTTGTTGTATGCAAACTCTGCCAGGGGCAGGTGCTCCTCCCAAGAGCCCCTCCAGTCCAGTACACAGGCACGCAAAAGGTCCTCAAGTGTCTGTATCGTGCGCTCAGACTGTCCGTCCGTCTGGGGGTGGTAAGCCATGCTAAACCTCAACCTTGTCCCCAAGGCCTGCTGAAACTCAGCCCAAAACTGGGACGTAAAGCGGGTATCCCGGTCGGATATGATCTCCCGCGGAACTCCGTGTAGTTGTACCACATTACGGATATACCTCTCTGCCAACTGTGCTGGTCCCAAAGTGACTCGGATCGGCAAGAATCGCGCCGTCTTCGTCAGTCTATCTACTATTACCCAGACTGCGTCGTGTCCCCGCTGGGTAACAGGTAAGCCCACCACCAAGTCCATGGTGATGCTCTCCCACTTCCACTCTGGCACTGGAAGCGGCTGAAGCGGCCCTGCAGGCCTCTGATGCTCGGCTTTCACCTGCTGGCACACTAAGCACTGTCGCACAAACTCACCCACATCCCGCTTCATCCCTCTCCACCAAAACTAGCGTCTCAAGTCGTGGTACATTTTCGTGTTCCCAGGATGTATGGTGAATCTGGAACCGTGTGCCTCAGTCAGGAGCTCTCTCAACAGCTCCTCGTCTCTGGGAACGCACAACCGTCCCCTCAAACGTAGCACCTGGTCTGTGAAAGAGAAGTCACCTGGATCTCCTGACAGTACTCTGTCGCGCAAAGACAGCAAGTACGGATCGGCCATCTGTCCTGTGATGATGCGGTCCATCAACTCTGGCCTAGTCTGCCGTGTCACCGTCACTGCCCCACAGTACCCTCGTAACTCTAGAGGTCGCCAACTGCCCACCTCCTCCAAAAGGCTCCAACTCTGTAACTGTAGACTGGCCAAGCGTGCGGGCGCCTTACGGCTCAAGGCGTCAGCCACCACATTGGCCTTTCCCGGGTGGTAGGAGATGCTGCAGTCGTAGTCCTTCAGGAGCTCCAACCAACGTCTCTGTCTCATGTTGAGCTCCTTCTGATCAAAAAGGTATCTGAGGCTCTTGTGATCTGTAAAAATCTCGAAGGTCTCACCGTACAAGTAGTGCCTCCAGGTCTTCAGCGCGAAGACAACAGCTGCCAACTGTAGGTCGTGGGTAGGGTAGGTATGCTCATGGGGCTTCAGTTGCCGCGAAGCGTAAGCGACAACGTGACCCCTCTGCATGAGCACACCTCCTAACCCCTGCAAGGAAGCGTCCGTGTACACAACGAACCCGCCACTACTGTCAGGAATGGTGAGCACGGGAGCCGAGGTCAACCTCTCCTTCAGCTCCAGAAAACAAGCCTCACAGGCATCTGTCCAAACGAAAGGCACGTCCTTCCGGGTCAACTGTGTCATAGGACGCGCAATCTGTGAAAATCCTCTGATGAACCGTCTGTAGTAGCCAGCTAGTCCCAGGAAACTGCAGATCTCAGTGACTGAACGCAGTCTCTCCCACCTGAGCACTGCCTCGACCTTGGCTGGGTCCACCGCCAGGCCGTCTCCAGAGATCACATGACCCAAGAAGGTCACCTCCCTCAACCAGAACTCGCACTTGCTGTATTTGGCGTACAGCCTGCGTCGCCTCAGAGTGTCCAAAACCATCCGCAAGTGCTGTCGTGCTGCGTCCGATCTCTAGAATAGATGAGTACATCATCTATGAAAACCACCACGAACTGGTCCAAGTACAGTCTAAACACCCGGTTCATCAGGTCCATGAAAGCAGCGGGGGCATTGGTCAGCCCAAACGGCATGACCAAAAACTCGTAGTGTCCGTACCGGGTGCGGAAAGTTGTCTTGGAGACGTCGGTCTCCCTGATCCTCAACTGGTGGTATCCAGACCTCAAGTCTATCTTGGAAAACACCGTGGCACCCCGCAACTGGTCAAATAAATCTTCGATCCTCGGCAGCGGATATCTGTTCCTGATGGTGACCCTGTTCAGCTGTCGGTAGTCCACACAAAGACGTAGGGTCCCATCCAGCGGATATCTGTTCCTGATGGTGACCCTGTTCAGCTGTCGGTAGTCCACACAAAGACGTAGGGTCCCATCCTTCTTCTTCACAAACAGTACCGGGGCTCCTAGGGAGACGCACTGGGCCTCACGAAACCTTTCTCCAAAAGGTCCTGCAACTGAGACTTGAGTTCTCGCAGCTCAAGCGGTGCCATCCTGTATGGCGCGGTGGAGACGGGGCTGGTCCCTGGTACTAGTGAGATCTCAAACTCGATCTCACGCTCGGGCGGTAGTCCTGGTAACTCGTCTGGAAACATGTCAGGGTACTCTCTGACCACCGAGATGCTCTGGAAGTCTGCCACAGGGCTGGGCTCTGCCACCACACAAGCTAGGAAGCCCTCACACCCCTGGCTCAAAAGTCTCACCGCCCGAAGTGCCGAAATGCACCTGAAACCTCCGTCCACTGGCTGTCCGTGAAACTCGAAAGAAGGAAACTCCGGAATGGAGCAGACAATCTTCCTCTCAAAGCCATCCACCAAGGCGTGGTAAGCGGACAGCCAATCCATCCTCAGAATCACTCCAAAGTCCTCCGCCTGGATCATAATCAGGTCAACTGGCAGGCTATGTCCCCTGACGCTGACCTCACAATCCGTGTACACCTCCTCAGCTACAAACAGCTGACCACTCGGACCTCTGATTACGAACGGATTCTCTAACAGTGTATAATCCTGGTCCAAACTAACTGCGAAACTGGCTGCGACAAACGAGTGCGTAGCGCCGGAATCGAAAAGCGTGTAAACGAGTCTGCCAGAAACTGAAACCATACTTGCTACCACCGATCCCGAAGCTCTAGCGTCCCTGTGTGTTAGGGCGTTGATACGCCCCTCAGCTCTAGGTGCGGACGAAGCAACCACACTCTGCGTCGGACGGGTAGGTGCTGGCCGGTACCCTCCTCGCGCCTGGGAACCGCCGCCTCCTGCACGCCCTCCAGTGCTCTGCGCGGGGAGTATCTGCTGACCTCCTGCCCTAGATGGGCAGTCCCTCCTGACGTGGCCCAGCTGGCCACACTGGTAGCAGAGGGGAACCCACCTCCCGCCCTCAGTGGGTCCCTGCTGTCGACTAGGCGAGGGTCCGGTGCTGGCGACTGGCCCCTGTCGAGGGCCCCCAAAGGCCACTGATGGCCCTGCAAAACGTGACGGCTCTCCTGCGGACGCCACGTGTCTCCTTTGAGTTCTCCTGACACACCTAGTGTGATGGCGGAAATCTCGTTCCACCACCAACTCCCCTGTCGTACGCTCGGAAGGGGGAGGAGGGGGTGGCGATGTGGGTGGAAGCTGAAATTCTTCACGAACCACCTCTCGAATTAGTTGGACGAGGTCCGGAGATGGTATGCTCAGGAGAAGAGGAGGGGTAGTATGTACTCCAAGCCCGACACATCTGTCCCTTGGGTCCCGACCTCGGCTGCGCCCGCGGCCCACCCTCCTAGTTCCACGATGAGGCGTCTCCTACAAGGAGACGCGAAACAACGAAAATACGCCAGTACGGAACAGTACCTAACGAAAACGTCTAAGAGCTCATGTCAAGAGATATGTTGTGGTGGCTACTCTAGTTATAGACATGTGAATTGGTTATTTTCCAGTCTGTTGATTCACTTCTCGGGACGACCTTGCTCTGATACCATCTTGTAACGACCCGGTTCCCGATTCCCTACGAGGCACGAGAACCGGACCGACTCGACTAATCCCAAGACCTAGTCGTCCAACGAGGAAGTAACCAAAAGAGCAGTAAAATAAACCACATTCAGCATGAATATAACTAACAGTAAGAAAGTACAACGGTAAGGAAAGAAACTACTACAGTATATACCACCACAACAGTAGAACAACATTTATCATATAACATGAACTGCAGGTAAAGAAAAGTACAGCGGAAACAAGAACTACTCACTATAACGAAAACAAAGAGGTACAAAAGACAGTGGTAACTCTACTGGACCCTACTTGGCCCAGCATCCTCTGCAGCCGCTGACACTGGCTGCTCAATACCTGGTCCTGAAAAAGGTAACGAGTGTAACACGTCAGCAAAACGCTGAGTAGAGTGGCAACTAAAACTAAAGACAACAGTAGAGTGTACAGTAGCTGTTATGTTCTATTACTTTCTTTATTCACATCTTTCAATTGTCTCACTATTTCATTTATTCCTCAGATCTCTTACTTGATCTCGAATGTTCCTCGTGGGAACGATCTTGATTGCAGTCTTTTCCAAAAAGTAGAAGTAGCACGTGGTGCTCTCCTGGCCGGGAGAGTCCCCCGTGGTGATCCTACCCTCAGTCAACCACCCCAAGGTCACTGACAGACGTAACGGTGACTACGGCACGCGCGATAAATGCACAGGTAGCTAACCCGTACTGGCACGCGGTCAGTCGTTTCCGTTAACGAGTGCGCCCAAAGCACAGCACGGAACCAGTCCAGGGCAGAGCCCTCTCAGTAACAGGGGTCCAACCCCTCCACAGTAACCAAACCGGGGCCTTGCCCCTCCACAGTCCGCGCACCCTCGCCTGACTACCCTGGTTTGCCCCAGCGGGCCTAACAAGTCGGTGTGGGAGGCTAGCAGAACCCCGGGGCCCGTGGGGTAGCTAGTACCTCCCTACACTAGTAGCTCTCCTCGGTACTACGTACGCGAGGGCCAGCAAGTCGGTACAGAGTGGCCAGTCCTAACCCCAGGTCCCTGGGGCGGCTGGCTCCGCTCTGCACTAAACAGGGGGACAGTCGCTCTCCTTGGTACTCCGTACTCAAGGGCCAGCTCACTTCCCCAAAACTATTCCATTCACTTTCCAGGAGTTCTACTCCTACTTCCCCGTAGGGTTCCATCCTTTTTACTCAAACATCCAGGTTTCACTTTCCAGTTTCACATTCTTACAATCCATGTTCTCAACCACGTTATCTATTCACAACAGGCAGCTGTTAATTCAAATTACAGGCAGCTTTATATCTCTTTCCATTTTCCAAGACTGCAGTATTATACATTCCACTAGTTTTCCCATCCTAGGATTCATGCCATATCCTAGGATCTATCATACAATCTAGTTTTCCAGTCCTAGGATTCATGCAACACCTAGGAGCTATCATTCCATCTATTTCTCATTCCTAGGATTCATGCAATGTCCTAGGTTCTATTTATGGTTTCATAATTTAACAGATTTTATTAATCACTTAAAGCCACTCTACCAGGTACAATAGGAGTAATGGGGGCGTGATCGGGAATCCCGCGTGCCTCCGCGACTCCCAAGACTGCAACTGAACGAGGTCCTATCACAAGGATCAAACACAAGGAGAGTCTCAAAATAGTGTATAGCTACTGTAGACGGGTAGAGGAATTAATTCTGAAAAGAACGCAACTCCAATCGCGGAAAACGGAATCCGAACGGGCCCTAAACGGGTCAAAAACGACGACACTGTGCAAAATCAGACGTCTGGAACTTCTTCCAGACATCTTAAAAAGTGGATCAGAGAATTACCTGTTTAGCGTGGTTTCCCGGACGTCCAGAAGTCTGCGGGGACGTCTGGCCTAGCTCCCAGACGTCCGATGGTTACCCCGGACGTCTGTAGGTCGCTCCCGCCGTCTGGTACAACAGCCAGACGTCTGATTCGCGTTGGATGGTGAATCACCGAGCCTGCGCACACCCATCTCCCTCCCTCAGTACGGTCAGTCGACAGGAAGGAAGAAGAAGACGGAAAACTCACCTTTCAGATGACTGGAAGATCTACCAGACGTCTCCCTCGCCGTCTGGCTATCAACCCAGACGTCTGATTCTGGAAATTTTTTCCAGAACAGGGCACCACCCGGCTTCCGCTTGTGACGTCGCCCGCGACGCACCTCGTGCACCTGCTGCTCAAACCACAGCAGTCCCCCCCTCCGCGTCGCTCCGTGCCCCCTGCACCCTCCGCCGGCCGGCCCTAGCGGCCCCGGCGAGCTAGCCCGCACGGCAGAGCGCCGCTCTCGCACGCAGCACCTCCTCCGCTCTCACTGCGGCGCCGCTGCCGCCCTAGCGCTCACTCTCGCGCTCTGGCTGAAGGAGAAGAGAAAGGAGACGGTGGTGACGGAGTGAGGGGAGGCGTGCCCTTTTAAGGCCGCGCGGAGAGGAGAGAGAAGGATTCGCGACAGGGGAATCTACAGCCGCAGGAGGAAGGAAAGGCGAATATGCGGTCTGCGCGCTCAGGCGCACAGACGACTCGCGCGTGTCGAAAATAATGGATTTCCAGACGTCTGGAAACAATCCCAGACGTCTGGTCAGACGTCTGGACCACCTCCCAGACGTCTTAAAAGGCATCTGGGGCACCCGTTCATTACAGATCTGACATAGGCACCGACTCTAGTGAATCGAATGAAGACGAGGTCGCTCACCTTTGTCTTGTTGCAACTTCAGAAGATACAGAAGAAGAGGTAAACCCTGATTTTTCATTTAAAGAATTGTTAGAAGCATACGAAGAGCTATATCATAAAGCTAAGTCGTTTAAATGGGAAAATAAGGTTTTGCATGATAGTTATAGAACTCTAGAAATAGAGAAATCTTGTCTAGAAATAGAATTAGATATGTCCAAAGAAACTAACAATCAATAACTTGCAAAAATAGTAAAATTAGAAGATATTTATGAACACTTTGAGGACACTTTGAATAATTTAAAAACAACAACTAGGATAAATACGAAATTTTAAAATAATTTAAAAGTCAAGTTCAATAATAAGAACATACAAAATAAATCATATGCACCTAGACATGCATAGATTTATCAAAAGGTCAAGAATCCTAAGAATTATAGATCTAACATTAAAGTGATCTATAAACCTAAGAATTTGAAAGGTACTAACCATCAAGGACCCACAAGAAAATGGTTATTTAGGAAAGATATTTTACATTGTTTTGCAGGAATAGATCAAAGAGATCAATGGGTGTTCAAGGCACACAACGGAACATTTCAACCTTTCTATAGGTTGAATGAAAACCAAGAACGATGGCCTAACGGAACTTGGTACCCACATTCATCATTTTATTATTGGTAAATTTTATGGTATGATATTTCTTCATTTTTTTTGTGATTGACAAAAAGGGAGAGAAAAATAAAGGGCAAATAGTAATATTTTTAGGGGGAGGATTAAAATGAAAATTTTTCCTTCAAATAACATTGTTAAATTTTTTAATTATCTATTTGCAAGATAGTTTTGTCAATACCAAACAGGGGGAGATTGTTGAAACCTTGTTCCACATCTTGTTTTGGCGTTAACAAAATTATTATGGATTAATGTTTGCAATTAAGTATTTTTTCAGATTTAGGTAAAGAAACAAGGCAAACAGGAAATGATGGAGGCTTGATGAAAAGGAGAAGATCATGATAAGAAGGAGGTAAGATGACAAGGAAGAGTCGAGGAGAAGAAGATCATCTTCGACTTTAGTTTTTTTATTTTAGATTTTATTTTTATAGATTGTATATGCTTCTTAACAAAGAATCATCACTTAGATCGTAAAATCAATTAGAGATAAATTAAGATTTATATTGCGAACATTTTCAAAGTACGTAATGAATTAAATCACTTAAAAAAGGTACTTGTTAACCCACAAGTACCGGTACTAAAGTTTAGTACCGGTACATGTGAGTTACAGGTTTGGGTTTTGTCAAGAAACAAACCTGTACCCTACAAGTACCGATACTCATGATCAGTACCGGTACTGGAGGTAACGAGTACCGGTACTAATGATCAGTACTGGTACAAGTGGGTTATAGATTTGTGTTAAGAGTTTGAAACCCAAATCTGGAAGCAACGAGTACCGGTACAAGTACTTTTATACCGGTACCAGGTAGCCGTTGGCTCGAAACTGAATGGTTAGAAAATTAATTCCAACAATATGAACGTTGGGAATTAATTCCCAACGTCTAGTAGACGAGTATCCTAGGTCCTAAATTCTATAAAATGACCCTAGGACTCTTTGTTTGCATACACGAAAGACAAGAAATAGAGAAGAAAAATTCTAGAGCTATATTACATTTTTCCACCACATATTCAAGAGAAGGAATAGTTTGTTGCTCTCAATCTCCCTATGTTTTTGTAAACACTTCAACAACGTATTTTTCTCACGCATCTATGAAGCGATTCATGCTCATTCTAGGCTCTCAAATTGGTATCATGTTTTAATTATTGTTGAGAGGCTTAGGTTCTAGTTGTAAGATTTTTTTTGTCTTACACCTATATTTCATTTGTATTTGAGCTTGTTGCTCGTTGGGCTGTAACAAACCCATTATTGTACTTGGGTTGAGGTAACCCGTTAATTACCTCGGGTTAGTAAATTGATTCTCTCGGGGTTGAGAGAATTAGGTTAAAAACCCTAAGCTGGGAGGCTTAGGTAGTAGAGTACCCAAGGGAGGGGAACCACTATATATCTTGTGCCAATTTTTGTGGTTTGAATTTTTTGTACAAATATTTTTGTATTACTAACATTTTGCTGAAGTATTTGTGTGCACGTAGATAGCCATATATATATTACATATATCTTCAGATCCTTTATCAAGATTAAATTGATTGAAACCCTAGGATGTGGAATGAACCCTAGGGTAGAAATGTATGAGCATGATATGGAACTACTATTGTTTACTTGAAATGTATGTTAAAATACGAGCTGCCTGTATGTAAATGAGAAATTGAACTGTGAAACCTCAAGCTGCATGTTTATGATTGAGAACTGAATTATGAAAACACGAGCTGCCTATATATGGATGAGGAACGAGTTATGAAACATGATATCTGAATATGAATAAACGAGGTGAATATGAGTATGAACTCTACGAGGAATTAGGAGTAGAACTCCTTTGTACAAAAGGAATCTAGATTGTAGACGGGAAGTGTGCTGGCCCTTGTGTACACGGTACCAAGGAGAGCAACTATCCCTTTTTAGTGTAGTGGGTAGCTAGCCTCCCTTGGGTTGAGACTCGGGGTTAGGATTGACCACTCTACACCGACTCCTGTTGGCCCTCGCGTACGTGGTACTGAGGCATGCTACTAGTGTAGGGAGGGAGCTAGCCACCCCACGGGGCCCGGGGTTCAGCTAGCCACCCTACACCGACTTTGTTAGGCCCTTTTGGCAAACCTGGGTAGTTGGACAAGGGTACGCGAACTATGTAGGGGCATGAACCCTATTTGGTTCTAAGGGGCGAGACCCCTTTTCTGAGAGGGTAAGGCCCTATATTGTTTCGTGCTGTACTTTGGGCGTACCCGCTCGCGGAAATGACTGACCGTGTGTCAGTGCGGGGTAACTACTCATGCACTTATCGCATGTGTCATAGTCATCACTACGTCTCGACAGTGACCTCGGGGTGGTTGATTGGGTGTAGGACTACAGCGGGGGACTCTCCCGACCAAGAGAGCACCACGTGTACCTTCTACTCCTCGAAAAAGACTGCAATCAAGATCGTTCCCACGAGAAACATGCAAGATCAAGAAATACCTAGATACTTTGAGAAATAGATCAATCGGAAACACATAAATGAGATAAATAGAAATAAGAAATAAACCAACTTATTGTTTTTACTTTACTTGCACATAAATAATGTAAATACCACTCTACTCAGCGTTCGCTGACTTTGTGCTTACGTAACCCTGTTCAGGACCAGGAGTTGAGCAGCCCAAGTTTCCGACTGCAGAGGGAGCTGGGCCCAGCCAAGCCCAGCCGTAGTTGTTTTTCTTTCTAGCTCTTTAGTTGCTGTAGTTTTGAGTACTGGACCCTTGAGCTACTATTTCTGTTACTTTCTATTTTCTTTCCATTGTTGTTATTGTGGTGGCATGTACTATGTTTTGAGACAATTATTCTACTTTTGTTTACTACTTCGTTCTTTCTTCTGCTTAGTTATATTGAATGTGTGAATGTGGTTTATTTCTTGCTTTTGGTTATTTCTCGTTGGATGACTAGGTCTTGGGATTAGTCGAGGTGAGCCGATCTCGAGTCCTATAGGGATCTGTGAATCGGGTCATAACAAGATGGTATCAGAGCAAGGTCGTCCCAAGAAATGAATCAATTGGTTTGAGAATAACCATTCACATGCATATAACTAAGATAGCCACCACAACGTATCGCTTTGATATTCGTTTTCGAATCTTTTTCTCGATGTAATCCTATATCATTGACAACTCCTGTTTTATCTCTTGTGTCTCCTTGCAGGAGATGCCTTGTCAGGGAGTTCCGAGGCAGGCCATGGTCGTGGCCGTGGACGAGGTTGGAGGGGCGGACGTGCCGGACCTGAGGCACCAGTTGACCCACCTCTCCTCCTGGACATTCAGGCCCAGGATCTCGCCCAGCTGATCAGAGACATCGTGCGAGAGGAGCTTGACCAGCCTCCATGGGCACCTCTCCCTGAGGACATGGAGGGGGAGTCCTTAGTGGGACAGAGAGACCGTTGCAACGTTGAATGAGCAGGAGGAGGAGGGGGTGATCCTCCACCACCCCCACCACACTCTGACACTTCCGAGCACGAGCCCTCCTTGCTTGGAGGCATGCCCGTTCCCCCACTGCAGCTACACCATGAGCTTTTCGGATAGTTCCGGAAGCTGAAGCCCCCTTCCTTCAAGAGGGATGAGGACCCATCTGAGGCATAGGACTAGCTGGAGTAGATAGAGAAGGTGTTTGACACCCTTCGCCCTCCCGTGGAGTGCTGTGTGGCCTTTGCCATGCACTAGCTAGAGAGCGCAGCACACAGGTGGTGGAGGGCAGTCAGAGGCCAAGAGGGGAGAGAGCCAACGTGGGACCAGTTCGTGGCTCTCTTCTGCGAGCAGTACTTTCCGTAGACCTGGCAAGACCAGAGGAGGTAGGAGTTCCACACTCTCCTCTAGGGGACATTGACGGTTAGCACATACCACACGCATTTCCTGGAGATGTCACGTTTTGCCCCGACAGTTGTGTCTACTGAGGAGGAGCGCCTGTGGAGGTTTACTGAGGGGCTCCGACCTGCTATTTGGAGTTATGTCAAACCCCTGAAGCTGCCCACTTTCTCTCATGTGGTTGAGGCAGGCATGACTTACGAGGAGATCGACCTGGCCATGCGAGACACTGATAGCGGACGGAAGAGGCCCTACCAGCCAGAGTACTCTCAGGGCTATCGGGAGAGGAGGCACACGGCACCTGCAGGAGAGCCGTCTCGTTCTGCGGGGCCATCAGTGGCCTTTGGGCCAGCACCGGACCCCCGCCTAGCTGCCAGGAGGGACCTACGGAGGGAGTAGGTCGTGTACCTCTCTGCTATCGATGTGGCCAGCCGAGCCACATCAGGAGGGACTACCCATCTAAGGCTTGAGCACAGCAGATGCTCCCTGCACCAAGCGCTTGAGGCTGAGAGTGTAGCCACTTCGTCTGCACCGAGAGCTGAGGGGCGTATCAACGCCCTGATGCACAGAGACGCCAGGGCTTCAGGTTCTATAGTGCCAGGTATGGTTATTGTTTCTGGTATATTAGTGTACGTACTTTTTGATTCCGGCGCCACCCACTCCTTCGTTGCTACGAGTTTTGCCGTCAATTTGAGGCAGGGCAGTGTACTATTAGAAGATCTGTTTATGATCAGAGGCCCAGGTGGCCAGTTGTTTGTAGTCGAGGAGGTCTACACGGACTGTGAGGTCAGTATAGGGGGACATAGCCTCCCCACTGACCTGATTGTGATCCAGATGGAGGACTTTGGCGTGATCCTAGGGATGGACTGGTTGTCCACCTATCATGCCATGGTGGATTATTTCGGGAGGAAGATCATCTTCTCCATACCGGAGTTGCCTCCCTTTGAGTTTCACGGTCAGCCGGTGGACGGAGGTTTCAGATGTATCTCTGTGCTTCGGGCAGCAAGGCTTTTGAGCTAGGGACGTGAGGGCTTTTTGGCCTATGTAGTGGTAGAGCCTAGACCCGTGGCTGACTTTCAGAGTATTCCGGTGGTTTGTGAGTAACCCGACGTTTCCTAGAAGAGCTGTCAAAACTACTGCCTAAGCATGAGATCGAGTTTGAGATCTCATTGGTATCGAGGACCAACCCCATTTCTACTACACCGTATCGGATGGCACCGCTTGAGCTGCGAGAGCTCAAGTCACAGCTATAGGACCTATTGGAGAAGGGCTTTGTGAGGCCCAGTGCGTCCCCGTGGGGAGCCCCTGTGCTGTTTGTGAAGAAGAAGGATGGTACCTTGCAACTTTATTGTGACTACTGGCAGCTGAATAGGGTCACTGTTAAGAACAAGTATCCGCTACCAAGGATTGATGACCTCTTCGACCAGTTGCGAGATGCTATAGTGTTCTCCAAGATAGATCTGTGGTCGGGTTACCACCAGTTGATGATCAGGGAGACTGACGTCTCCAAGACAACTTTCCGTACCCGGTAAAGGCACTTCGAGTTTTTGGTCATACCGTTTGGGCTGACCAATGCCCCCGCTACCTTCATGGACTTGATGAACCGTGTTTTCCGGCCGTACTTAGACTAGTTTGTGGTGGTGTTCATTGATGACGTGCTCATATACTCGTAGGATCAGGAGCAGCATGGACAGTATTTACGTATGATCCTAGATACCTTGAGGCAACGCAGGCTGTATGTCAAGTACAGCAAGTGTGAGTTTTGGTTGAGGCAGGTGACCTTCTTGGACCACATGATTTCAGTAGATGGATTGACTGTGGATCCAACCAAGGTAGAGGTCGTACTCAGGTGGGAGAGGCCATGCACAGTGACAGAGATACGCAGCTTTTTGGGACTGGCAGATTACTACCGGTGTGATTTATCAGAGGATTCTCTCATATTGCGCGTCCTATGACCCAGCTGACCTGGAAGGACGTGCCCTTCGCCTGGACAGACGAGTGTGAGGCGTGTTTTCAGGAGTTGGAGAGACTGACTTCAACTCTTGTGCTTACCATTCTAGACAGCAGTGGCAGTTTCGTGGTTTACACTGACGCTTCGTTGCAGGGGTTAGGGGGTATGCTCATGCATCGGGGTCACGTTGTTGCTTACGCTTCGCAGCAAGTGAAGCCCCATGAGCATAGGTACCCTACCCATGACTTAGAGCTGGCAGCAGTTGTCTTCGTGCTGAAGACATGGAGGCACTACCTTTATGGTGAGACTTTCGAGATCTTCATAGATCATAAGAGCCTCAGGTACTTGTTTGACCAGAAGGAGCTTAACATGAGATAATGACGTTGGCTAGAGCTCCTGAGGGACTACGACTGCAGCATCTCCTACCACCCAGGGAAGGCCAATGTGGTGGCTGACGCCTTGATCCGGAAGGCGCCCGCCCACTTGGCCAGCCTACAGGCACAGAGTTGGAGACTCATGGAGGAGTTGGGCAGTTGGCGACCCCGGGAGTCACGGGGGTATTGTGGGATAGTGACAGTGACACGGTAGTCACTACTAGAGCTGATAGATCGCATCATCGCAGGGCAGATGGACGATTTGTACTTACAGACGCTACGAGACAGGGTGTTGACAGGGGACCTAGGAGACTTTTCCTTCTTAGACGAGATACTGCGCATGAGAGGACACTTATGCGTTCCAAGGGACGAGGAATTGTTGAGAGAGCTCCTGGCTGAGGCGCACGGGTCCAAGTTCACCATACATCTTGGGAACACAAAGATGTACCATGATTTGCGATGCGACTTTTGGTGGAGAGGGATGAAGCGGAATGTTGGTGAGTTTGTGCAGTAGTGTCTGGTATGCCAGCAGGTGAAGGCCGAGCACTAGAGGCCTGCTGGGCCATTGTAGCCACTTCATGTGCCAGAGTGGAAGTGGGAGAGCATCACCATGGACTTGGTGGTGGGTCTACCAGTTACCCAGCGGGGACACGACGCAGTCTAGGTGATAGTAGATAGGTTGACTAAGACGGCGCGTTTCCTGCCGATCCAAGTCACCTTTGGACCAGCACAGTTAGTAGAGAGATACATCCGAGATGTGGTGCGCCTGCATGGAGTCCCACGTGAGATTATATCTGATAGGGATACTTTTTTTACTTCCCAGTTCTGTGCTGAGTTTCAACAGGCTTTGGGGACACATTTGAGGTTCAGTACCGCTTACCACGCCCAGAGGAACAAACAATCAGAGCGCACCATATAGACACTTGAGGACCTTCTGCGTGCCTTTGTGCTAGACTAGAGAGGCTTCTGGGAGGAGCATTTGCCCCTAGCAGAGTTTGCATACAATAACAGTTACCACTCGAGCATCGGCATGGCACCTTACGAGGCACTGTACGGACGGAGGTGTACGGCACCCTTGAGTTGGGTCGAGGTGAGGATCAAGTGGGAGGTTGGTCATAGGCTGATCCAGTAGAGTCAGGAGGTGATAGAGTAGATTCACAGACGACTCTGCACTGTCAGGAGCAGGCAGAAGAGCTACGCTAACCGGAAATGTAGAGAGGTGCAATTCGAGGTTGGGGATCACGTCTTTCTCTGTGTTTCGCCCATGAAGGGCCTGCAGCGTTTTGAGGTGAAAGGGAAGCTTGCACCGAGGTTTGTGGGGCCCTTTGAGGTCCTGGAGCGGGTGGGACTTATTGCTTACCAGCTTGCCCTTCCTCCCCAGCTTTTTGGAGTGCACGACGTGTTCCACGTGTCCAACCTCAGGAAGTACGTCGTCGATCCCAGTCATGTTCTGAGCCACGAGAGCATCGAGGTGGGTGACGACCTGATCTATCTCGAGAGGCTAGTACAGATACTAGATAGAGCCATCCGGAGTCTGAGACGAAAGCAGGTACCACTGGTGAAGGTTCTATGGAGGAGCCAGCGGTACGAGGAGGCGACCTAGGAGCCTGAGGCAGCGATGCAAGAGTGGTACCCAGAGCTTCTTGAGGGTACGTCTTTTCAGACCTACTTCGATCCTCTTTAAGTTTGTTATGCATTTTACGTTCCTTTTTTTGCACCCTAGATAGCTCAAGTTTCGGGGATGAAACTTCCTTTAAGTTTGTTATGATGAAATGACCCGTTGCATTATTTTTAGCCGGATAAGACATCTGGAGTTTCAGTCAGACTTCTGTCCAGACGTCTGGACACGTGCTCGGACGTTTGAAAGTGAGATTTTTGTACTGTGCTTTACGCTCTGCGTGTGGGCGGCACACAGAGGCCTCTCTCTCCCTGCACCCTCACTCCCTTAAACCCTAAACCTATCTTATTTAAACCCTTTTTCCTCACCACCCTCACCACCAGCCACCACCACCTCCAACTCTTCCTCACTGTGTGGCAGTGGCGAGGGAGAGCGAGATTGACGAGAGGTAGGGTGAGTGAGAGAGGATGGGAGGTAGAGAGGAAGAGAGAAGAAGGAAGAGAGTGTGAAGGTTGGAGGACCTTCAGGAGCTCGGCGGAGCTCGCACGGCCAGCGGTAGGTGCGGGCATGAGGAGAAAGGGCTCAAGGAGGCGGCCTCTCGGCCCTCTGCAGCTGCTAAAGCTTTTGCGGCACGCTGCAGGCGACGTTGCGAGGAGAAGAGCTACGCAGCGGAGATTCTGGTATTGGAAGTTTTCCAATATCGGACATTTGGAATATCGTCCAGACGGCTGGTGAGTTACTAGGATGTCCGGAGCTAAGCCCAGACGTCTGAAAGCATAAAATCGCAAGGTACATACTTCCTGCGCTGCTTTCCGCCATGCAGAAGATTTCAGCGCAGGAGGTGTTGGGTTAAAAATAGGTTTGTGCTCTGCATGTAGGCGTAGAGCATCGAGAAGGAGTTGGGTACACACTTCAAGGTGATTTTGGACGTCTGACCGCATCACCAGACATCCAACGGCCCTTCCAGACGATTGAAAGGAGGGTGAGACGTATGGAGCTACCCCCAGATGATCGTGGAGGGATCCAGACATCTGAGCACACCGCAAGAAACACAAGGTGAGATCTGACATCTTTTAATACATTTGAGACTAGTCCCAGACGTCTGATTTTGGTTAGTAACCGTGTTTTTGGCTGTTTAAGGCCCAAACGGAATCGGATTTCCGCAAACGAAGTACTGTTATTTTCCACTCGAGTTCCTCTATGTATTTGTGTTAAGTATCTATTGTTTTGAGCTCGTCTAATGTACATTGGTCGTTGGTACAGGTTACCAGCCAGTGGCATGTTCGGGGCCAGCGGAGACGACGAGATCTGCGGCACAGGCCCCCATTCCTCCCGTGATACCCAGTAGAGTGGTTTAATGCAATTATTAAGATATGAATAAAGAAAATGTATGCTTAGATTAAATTGATTGAAACCTTAGGATGTGGAATGAACCCTAGGGTATAAATATATGAGCATGATATGGAACTACTCTTGTTTACTTGAAATGCATGTTAAAATACGAGCTGCCTGTATGTAAATGAGAAATTGAACTGTGAAACCTCAAGCTGCATGTTTATGATTGAGAACGGAATTATGAAAACATGAGCTACCTATATATGGATGAGGAACGAGTTATGAAACATGATATCTGAATATGAATAAACGAGGTGAATATGAGCATGAACTCTACGGGGAATTAGGAGTAGAACTCCTTTGTACAAAAGAAATCTGGATTGTAGACGGGAAGTGTGCTGGCCCTTGTGTACACAGTAACAAGGAGAGAAACTGTCCCTTTTTAGTGTAGTGCGTAGCTAGCCTCCCTTGGGTTGAGACTTAGAGTTAGGATTGGCCACTCTACACCAACTCCTGTTAGCCCTCGCGTACGTGGTACTGAGGCGTGCAACTATTGTAGGGAGGGAGCTAGCCACCCCACGAGATCCAGGGTTTAGCTAGCCACCCTACACCGACTTTGTTAGGCCCTTTGGGCAAACCTGGGTAGTCGGACGAGGGTACGCAGACTGTAGAGGGGCAAGACCCCTTTTCTAAGAGGGCAAGGCCCTATATTATTCTGTGTTGTACTTTGGGCGTACCCGCTAGCGGAAATGACTGACCGTGTGTTAGTGCAGGGTAGCTACCCGTGCACTTATTGTGCATGCCGTAGTCATCGCTACTTCTCGACAGTGACCTCGGGGTGGTTGACTGGGTGTTGGACTACCGCGGGGGACTCTTCTGACTAGGAGAGCACCACGTGTACCTTCTACTCCTCGAAAAACACTGCAATCAAGATCGTTCCCATGAGGAACATGCAAGAACAAGAAAACCTGAATACTTTGAGAAATAGATGAACCGGAAACACATAAATGAGATAAATAGAAATGAGAAATAAATCGACTTGTTGTTTTTACTTTACTTACACATAAATAATGTAAACACCACTCTACTCAGCATTCACTGACTCTGTCTTTTCGTAACCCTATTCAGGGCCAGGAGTTGAGCAGCCCAAGTTTTCGACTACAGAGGGAGCTGGGCTCAACTGTAGTTGTTTTTCTTTCCATCTCTTTAGTTCTTGCTGTAGTTGTGAGTACTGAACCCTTTAGCTACTGTTTCTATTACTTTCTGTTTTCTTTCCGTTGTTGTGGTGGCATGTACTATGTTTTGATACAGTTGTTCTGCTTTTGTTTACTGCTTCGTTCTTTCCTTCTACTTAGTTATATTGCATTTGTGGATGTGGTTTATTTTCCTACTTTTGGTTATTTCTCATTGAATGACTAGATCTTGGGATTAGTCGAGGCGAGCCAATCTCGGGTCCTGTAGGGATCCGGAAATCGGGTCGTAACACCATGAAACCCATGCAAGCAATTCTTCCTCGGGATTCTCCCCTTCTTCCTCCGAGCCTGAGTCGTCTCGAGTTGCTTGAAACGCCTTCTTTTTCCTCTTCTCTTTCTCCTTCTTCCCCATCTTAAGAAGAGGGCACTTTGGACATAGATGACCCTTTTCGTTGCAGTGGTAGCAACGTCTCATGATATCTTTTTCCTTTTTCTCCTTTTCTTTCTTTGATTCCCTACAAAACTTGGAAAACTTTTTAAGTAAAAATTTAAAATCTTCGTCATCAGAACTTACCTAGCTATCTGACGCGGCTCTAAATGCGAGGGTCTTCTTCGATTTTGGCTCTGGTGTATCCTTCTTCTTCTGCTTCAGCTTGTCTCATAGGCCATCAGATTGCCTAAGAGATCCTCCATGTTGAGCTCCTCCACCTTGTTTGCCTCCTCGATGGCGATAACCTTCTGCTCCCATTCTGGTCTAAGGGAACGAAGAAGCTTCCCTTGAAGCTCCCCCTTGATGAAGGTCTTTCCTAATGCCTTAAGATTGTTCACTATGAGAGTGAATCTAGTGTTCATCTCACTTAAAGATTCATTAGTCTTCATAGAAAAAGATTCAAATTCTTGAGAAAGTAAGTTGAGTTTAGAAGAATTTACTTTGGAGGAACCCTCGTGAGTTACCTCAAGTGTATGCCAAATCTCATATGCGGTGGTGCATCACGGTTGAACTCCTCCAGGCTAAGTGCGCAATACAACGCGTTCATCGTCTTCATGTTGAGCAAGAGTTCCTGGATCTATTGCTGCAAGTGTCCTGCGGTGGGTCTCTCTGGGATGTCGAACGGTGTCTCGCATCTAGCCCAGATGGTGAAGTCGTTGTCTTGTAGCTAAGTCTTCATCTGCAGTTTCCAGTAGGGGTAGTTGCTCCCGTCGAAGAAAGGCAGATGGGTCGTGGACTGCCCCTCGGAAATCTTGATTGCGGAAATGCTCCCCTCCATAAATCTCTTGCCGGTTGTTATGCCAAATATGCAAGAACCTTCTCTGATATCAATTGTAATTTCCCTACAGGAGGAGGTGAGATATACGTGACGTAAAAAATGCGGAATTAAAATGAACAATCTCACAAAAAGGCAATCACACAAAGGCACAAGAGATTTTTAGGTGGAAACCCAAACCGGGTAAAAACCACCACCTAACCCTTTCGAGTTATGATTTTCCGATCGACAAAGTCGATCAAATCCACTAACAAACTACTTTAACGAGGGTAGTTCAATCTCTATTACAACCATGCTATAAGTACGAGGGCAGCATTCCTCAAACCCCTTCTCTTCACGAGAAGGATTTTGTCCCTCGATGGAGACGGGAATTCGCAACGTGAATACCCAACCAAATAACAAAGAAAGATTACAAAACAACCCTATAGAGCCACAAAGTATGAATCCTAAACTTAGCTTCTATAGGTAATGATTACTTCCCTTTGCTGGAAGTGTCTACTTGACGCGGGTGCGTGAACCACGCGATGGCACCTCGTCGCTCTGGTAATCGTGGAGGGAGAGCGGGAGTGCAGTGAAGCTGAAGCTCTCAAGAGTGTGGACAAGGGTTTGGAGAGAAGCACTTCTAGATGATCTTCTTCTTCTTTTGACACAAGAGATGTGGAAATGAGTTGCTTTGGTGTGTCTTGGTGTATATTTGCAAGGCAAGGGTCCTCTATTTATAGAGGACCTAGGAAGGCTTTGGAAGGCCTTAGAAGGCTTCCATAGCCGTTGGGGTTGAACCTAAGGCAAAATAGGTCGTAATTAGAATCATTTAAAATTCTGACAGGGTCATCAGACATCTAGTCCAGGTATCAAACTTCTGGAAAACTAGTTTAAGACGTCTGGGAACTAAGTCAGATGTCTAATTCTATATGGGTTTCTTTCCTATCTTTGATCAGACCTAAACAAGGTTCTAGTGCAAGGCCATCAAACAACGTGCAGGACATCTGGCACTAGGTCTGGACGTCTGGAAATTTATTGTACTGCGAAAATGGATTCCCAAGATCCAATCGACTAGAAAATCTGACAAAGTTGATTTTGGGTCAGCCGAGGCTCAACAGTCACATATCAAACGTCTGGGGTCCTCTACGGACGTCTGATAAAAGCCTAACGGTCATATTCCTCAACGTTTACTTTGTTATCCAACATTCCACTAATTGGACGTCTGGCACAACCATTAGACGTCTTCTAAGACGTTTGGACTAAGGTCAGGGCTACTGATTTCAATAGATAGAATCTACTAAGTCCAACCTAAGTTATTGGACGTCTGAGTCAACAGTTAGACATCTTAAAAGTCACTATCAGACATCTGATTTCCAGATTAGACGTATGATTAGACTATCAGAATCTTATTTTGGTTTTCTAAGTTCTCTACAGAAATCTAAGTATGCTACGATTGTGCAAGTGTTCCTAGGACTACTTTAAGGGTTCTTTGAGGCTCTTTAACATAAGATCTGAGAAAAAAGAGCAAATAAAAAATACAATAAAGGAAATCTATCATATTTTTCATCTCCTTCCTTCTTCATGCCTTCGCTCCTCACGAAGCTCCTTCTCCTCTGTCAAGCTCTTCCAATCCGCCATAGATGCGAGCTCGAACTCCGTCTAAACACGTCTCCATTTGCAAATATCCTGAAATCTAAGACTTCAAATGCAAATGTTAAATAACACGTGTTTTGTTATCATCAAAATAAATGATCATGGTGCTCTAGCACCAACAATCGCCCCCTTTTTTATGATGACAAAATCATAAATAATACATAAAATTCTCCCCCTTTTTGACATTATCAAAAAGGTGTTTAATTTTCCTAAACTCCCTCTTAAAACATGCTCTTCTAATTTCATCTTTTCATAAAACTAAGATAGCTATGTTATTACCTCCTCCTTTCTAAAGGCAATATAGCTATGTCATTTTTAAAACATCCCCCTTAAGGATGGACAAATAGCTCATTTATTTTAACTCCCCTTATCCATATGCTAATGATAGAAAGATAGGGTTAAAGGTTACCTCACCTACCATGGCCAGTAGAATGGCCCAAATGGTGGTGGATGCCAAACCAGATGGGGCTCTCATCCGTAGCTTCGAGGTCTGGGCATCAGCGCCGGTCTCCAATCGGGTGGTCAACGTGTAGCGATTCGATCATTTGTTCGTCGTCTCGTCGGTCTTCTTGCAGATCTTCTGGTCTTCGTCCTTGGTCTTGATGTTGGTCCACCTAGCTTCAGTAGACCATTCTCCATCTTGTAGGTCCAATCTTTGATGTTGTAGTCTCTCTTAATACCTACAAAACAAGATTTACTTGTCTCTTGGGTATCCAAGTCAGTTTGGATCCGAGTCTGTTAGTTGGTCTCCTTGAAGGAGATCCTTTCTCAACCTTAAAGCTAAGCCTAACTTTATCATTAGAAAAGTTACCTAATTTTTTCATTAATTTGTTAGATTCTTCCTTAAGGCATGCAAGCTCTTTTTCTACAACTTACATCTTAGTCTTTAAATCAGAGATTTCTAATTTTAAACTAGTATTTTCCTTAATCAATTTACTATTCTCATTGATTAGGTTATGATTTTCTAATGACAAATCATTTGTAGAACTAGAACTACTTTCTAGATCCTTAAGTTTCAATTCTAATCTTTCATTTTTTGATTTAAAGAAACTAAGATTCTTTTTAAAGATTTTATTCTCTACCTTAAGTGATTTACTAATTTCAAATAGCCAGTGGCCATGAAACCCATGCAAGCAATTCTTCCTCGGGATTCTCCTCTTCTTCCTCCAAGCCCGAGTAGTCCCGAGTTGCTTGGAATGCCTTCTTTTTCTTCTTCTCTTTCTCCTTCTTCTTCTCTGTAACGACCCGATTCCCGAATCCCTACGAGACACGAGAATCGGACCGACTCGACTAATCCCAAGACCCAGTCGTCCAATGAGAAAGTAACCAAAAGAGCAGTAAAATAAACCACATTCACCATGTATATAACTAGCAATAACAAAATATAGCAGTAGAGAAAAGAAATACTACAGTATACAACACCACAACAGTAGAGAAATAAACATATACATAAACATAAAGTTTACAATAAAGAGAGTACAGGGGGAAAACAAAACTACTCACAACAACAGCAAAAAGTACAAAAGGTACTACAGGTAACCCTACTGGGCTCTACTAGGCCCAACGCCCTTCGCAGCCGCTAACTCTGGCTGCTCAACACCTGGTTCTGAAAAGGTAACAAGGGTGACACATCAACGAAACGCTGAGTAGAGTGGCAAGTAAAAGCTAGAAGAAGCAGTAGAGTGGACAGTAGCTGTTATATTTTTACTTTCTTCCTTTATACTTTTCCATTTATTCACTATTGATTTATTCCTCAGATCCTTCTCTTGATCTTGAATGTTCCTCGTGGGAACGATCTTGATTGCAGTCTTTCCCGAAAAGTAGAAGTAACACGTGGTGCTCTCCTGGTCGAGAGAGTCCCCCGTGGTGGTCCTACCCTCAGTCAACCACCCCAAGGTCGCTGTCAGACGTAACGGTGACTACGGCACGCGTGATAAACGCACGGGTAGCTACCCCACACTGGCACGCGGTCAGTCGTTTCCGTTAACGGGTGCGCCCAAAGCACAACACGGAACCAGTATAGGGCAGAGCCCTCTCAGTAACAGGGGTCCAGCCCCTCCACAGTAACCAAACAGGGGTCTCGCCCCTCCACAGTCCACGCACCCTTGCCTGACTACCCTGGTTTGCCCAGTGGGCCTAACAAGTTGGTGTAGGAGAGCTAGCAGAACCCCGAGGCCCGTGGGGTAGCTAGTGCTCTCCCTACACTAGTAGCTCTCCTCGGTACTGTGTACACAAGGGCCAAAAGTCAGTACAAAGTAGCCAGTCCTAACCCCGGGTCCCTGGGGCGGCTAGCTCCGCTCTGCACTAAACAGGGGGACAGTCGCTCTCCTTGGTACTCCATACTCAAGGGCCAGCTCACTTCCCCAATCTATTCCATTCACTTTCCAGGAGTTCTACTCCTAATTCCCCGTAGGGTTCAGGCTCTTTTAACTAAGCCAACTTAGGTTGCACCATTCCAGGTTTATGTCCATACAATTCATGTTTTCATCCGTAATTATCCATTTATAACAGGCAGTTGTTAACCAATTTACAGGTAGTTATCATTTCCTTTCCACTTTTCCAAGACTGCAATGTATATATTCAACTAGTTTTCCAATCTTAGGATTCATGCCATACCCTAGGATCTATCATTCAATCTAGTTTTCCAGTCCTAGGATTCATGCAATACCCTAGGATCTACCCTTCAATCTAATTCCTCAGTCCTAGGGTTCATGCAATGCCCTAGACTCTATCAATTGTTTCATAATTGTACAAATCTTGTTAAATAATTTAAAGGGCCACTCTACCTGCGAAATCGGGAGTACAGGGGCGTGGTCGGCAATCCCGCGTGCCTCCGCAACCCCCTGAGTCGCAACGGAACGGGATCCTAATACAAGGATCAACACAAGGAGTTTCTCAGAACGGTATACAATTGCTGTAAACAGGTAGAGGAAATAAATATGGAATGAACGCAACTTGAAACGCGGAAAACGGACTCCGAACGGACCCTAAACGGGCCAAAAACGACGAGTCTGTCCAAAATCAGACATCTGGAACTTCTTCCAGACTTCTTAAAATGTCGATCATGCCATACCTTCTTCTGCGCATCCTTCAGACATCCAGAAGCTCGCTGGATCGTCTGAAGTCAATTTCCAGACGTCCGATTGTCACCCCGGACGTTTGGAGGACCTCTCCGTCGTCTAGTACTGTGGCCAGACGTCTGATTCACGTGGGATGGCGAGCCCTCATGCCCTCCCGAACAACACTTGCACACACACGCATCCGCTCTCATCACGAAAAGCCATTGAAGAACGCGGCGAACGACTGCATGGTTGTACACGCGTAAAAAGGAGAAGGTAGGAAATTATTGTACCTGTCAGACGTCTGGATCGTCCTCCAGACGTTTTCGGCGTCGTCTGGACGTAGGTCCAGACGTCTGATTCTGGGAAATTTTCCCAGAATTAGGACCCGGTTCGCTCTCCGCCCGCAACGCACGGCCGCGTCGCGCCGTGTCCGCCTGCTGCCAGAGTTGCAGCTGCCCCTCCGCGACACCCTATGCTCGCAGCTCCCCCGCCGGTTGGCTCTAGCTGCCCCGGCAAGCTCGCACCCTCGCGGTCGAGCTTCTTCCTTCCTCTCGCAGCACTCCTTCCCGCACGCTTGCCACGGCCGCAGCTACCGCAATCGCTCGCTCACGCTCTCGCTCGCTCGCAGGGAGAAGGAGAAGATGAAGGCGGATGGAGTGAGGGTGAGGGAGAGGGGAGCGTTTTATAAGGCAGCCGTGAGGAGAGAGAGGGAAATGCGGCGCCTGTAGGGAGAGAAAGCGAAGACGAAGGTGGCGGGTTCAGTCTGCGCGTGCAGGCGCGCAGACGCGAACCCGTAAGCCGAAAAAATTTATTACCAGACGTCTGGGAAGGGTTCCAGACGTCTGGGCCAATTCCCAGACGTTTTAAACTACGTCTGTTGCCCACGTTCGTAACATTCTCCATCTCGAGAAGAGGGCACTCTGGACGTAGATGACCCTTTTCGTTGTAGTGGTAGCAACGTCTCATGCTATCTTTTTCCTTCTCCTTCTTTTCTTTCTTTGATTCCCTACAAAACTTGGAAAACGTTTTAAGTAAAAATTGAAAATCTCCGTCATCAGAACTTACCTCGCTATCCGACGTGGCTCTAAATGCGAGGGTCTTCTTCGATTTTGGCTCTGGTGTATCCTTCTTCTGCTTCAGCTTTGTCTCGTAGGCCATCAGATTGCCTAAGAGATCCTCCATGTTGAGCTCCTCCACCTCGTTCGCCTCCTCGATGGCGATAACCTTCTGCTCCCATTTTGGTCCAAGGGAACGAAGAGGCTTCCCTTGAAGCTCCCCCTTGATGAAGGTCTTTCCTAATGCCTTAAGATTGTTCACTATGAGAGTGAATCTAGTGTTCATCTCACTTAAGGATTCATTAGTCTTCATAGAAAAAGATTCAAATTCTTGAGAAAGTAAGTTGAGTTTAGAAGACTTTACCTTGGAGGTACTCTCGTGAGTTACCTCAAGTGTATGCCAAATCTCATATGCGGTGGTGCATTGTGAGATTCGGTTGAACTCCTCCAGGCTAAGTGCGCAATACAACGTGTTCATCGTCTTCATGTTGAGCAAGAGTTCCCGGATCTGTTGCTGCAAGTATCTTGCGACGGGTCTCTCCAGGATGTCGAATGGTGTCTCGCATCTAGCCCAGATGGTGAAGTTGTTGGCTTTTAGCCAAGTCTTCATCTGCAGTTTCCAGTAGGGGTAGTTGCTCCTGTTGAAGAAAGGCGGATGGGTCGTGGACTACCCCTCGGAAATCTTGATTGCGGAAATGCTCCCCTCCATACATCTCTTGTCGGTTGTTATGCCAAATATGCAAGAACCTTCTCTGATATCAATTGTAATTTCCCTACAGGAGGAGGTGAGATATACGTGACGTAAAAAATGCGGAATTAAAATAAACAATCTCACAAAAAGGCAATCACACAAAGGCACAAGAGATTTTTAGGTGGAAACCCAAACCGGGTAAAAACCACCACCTAACCCTTTCGAGTTAGGATTTTCCAATCGACAAAGTCGATCAAATCCACTAACGAACTACTTTAATGAGGGTAGTTCAATCTCTATTACAACCATGTTATAAGTACAAGAGTAGCATTCCTCAGGCCCCTTCTCTTCACGAGAAGGATTTTGTCCCTCGATGGAGACGAGAATTCCCAACGTGAATACCCAACCAAATAACAAAGAAAGATTACAAAACAACCCTATAGAGCCACAAAGTATGAATCCTAAACTTAGCTTCTATAGGTAATGATTACTTCCCTTTGCTAGAAGTGCGTCAACTTCATGCGGGTGCATGAACCACGCGATGGCACCTCATCGCTCTGGTAATCGCGGAGGGAGAGCGGGAGTGTAGGGAAGCTGAAGCTCTCAAGAGTGTGGATAAGGGTTTGGAGAGCAGCACTTCTAGATGATCTTCTTCTTCTTTTGACACAAGAGATATGGAAATGAGTTGCTTTGGTGTGTCTTGGTATATATTTGTAAGGCAAGGGTCCTCCTCTATTTATAGAGGGCATAGGAATGTTTTGGAAGGCCTTAGAAGGCTTCCATAGCCGTTGGGGTTGAACCTAAGGCAAAACAGGTTGTAATTAGAATCATTTATAATTCTGACAAGGTCATCAGACTTCTAGTCCAGGTATCAAACTTCTGGAAAACTAGTTTAAGACATCTGGGAACTAAGTCAGATGTCTAATTCTATATAGGTTTCTTTCCTATCTTTGATCAGACCTAAACAGGGTTCTAGTGCAAGGCCATTAGATGACGTGCAGGACGTCTGGCACTAGGTCTGGACATCTGAAAATCTATTATACTGCTAAAATGGATTCCCAAGATCCAATCGGCTAGAAAATCTGACAAAGTTGATTTTGGGTCAGCCGAGGCTCAACGATCACATATCAGATGTGTGGGGTCCTCTACGGACGTCTGATAGAAGCCTAACGATCATATTCCTCAACGTTTACTTTGTTATCCAACATTCCACTAATTGGACATCTGGCACAACCATCAAATGTCTTCTAAGACGTTTGGACTAAGGTCAGGACTACTGATTTCAACAGATAGAATCTACTAAGTCCAGCCTAAGTTATTGGACATCTGAGTCAACAGTTAGACATCTTAAAAGTCACTATCAGACATCTGATTTCTAGATTAGACGTATGATTAGACTATCAGAACCCTATTTTGGTTTTCTAAGTTCTCTACAGAAATCTAAGTATCCTACGGTTGTGCAAGTGTTCCTAGGACTACTTTAAGGGTTCTTTGAGGTTCTTTAATATAAGATCTCAGAAGAAAGAGAAAAAACAAAGTACAAAATACAATGAAGGAAATCTATCATATTCTTCATCTCCTTTCTTCTTCAAGCTTTCGCTCCTCGCGAAGCTCCTTCTCCTTTGTCAAGCTCTTCCAATCCGCCATAGATGCGAGCTCGAACTCCATCTAAACACGTCTCCATTTTCAAATATCCTGAAATCTAAGACTTCAAATGTAAATGTTAAATAACACGTGTTTTGTTATCATCAAAATAAATGATCATGGTGCTCTAGCACCAACATTCTTAAGGTTGCCATGGGTGGTGCTATGACGAAATATCAAATGTCAAGGGACCCTTCGAGGTGTGGTGATGGGAGTAAGGAATCTGACACAAACCATGTTAAGGGCCAATCTGAGGTTGGACTTAGAGGGATAAGAAAAAAAATTACAAAAAGAAAAATTGCAAAAACATCCTTCTTTCTCTCCTTAATATGCATGCAAGTTGAATCAAGATCATTTGCACACATGCACGGATGCTTTAACTTTTGAGGTCAACAAAACCTTAGGCAGGATGGGGGGCCTAGGAAACCTCTGTCAGTAAACTACGACCAATTGGAATCTGATAAGACGAAGAGGTCTTTATCTTAGTCAGTACTTGAAAACCTCTGAGTTTGAATCTTTAGATTTTGAACTTATTCCTCAAGGGTTGATTAGATGAGAGTGGCTTGAGTTATATACCCTATCTTAGAGGATTATTCTCATAATTATTGTGTTTTGCTCAGGACTAGCAAAATTTAACCATAAGAGTATTTGATGAGTCTACTTTAATGGACTATATTTGTACTTAAGTAGGTTAGTCCTTGTTATTTAGGTATATTAACATTCTATGTTTGATTATTAAGTGAATACATACATGAAGATTTAGATCTGCATTTACTTTCTTGCATTTCATAATCCGTTATGTATATAAATAATTATGAGTGTTTATGGCTACAGGAATGGCAAAGAGGATAGTCTAAGTATATCCTCCATTATTAATGCATATGGACTTAATTTCCAAAAAGATTAATTCCCGGAGGACAATCTCACACAAACTTAGTAATTCTCCCTCTCTTTCTTCTTCTTTCCAAAGGCACAAAGCCCAACACTCACTGCCGGTCCACTTCACTTCAGCCCATTAAACACACACGCACACCTCACCTACACCCCCGATTCCCACTTCACAGCGCCGCCCTCCCAACTTCTCACGCGACCCGCATCCTCTCTCTGTTAACGCAACACACAGTACCCGCTCTCCCTCTCTACGTTCAGCGCACCGACTCCCACATGCACGTACTCACGCTCACCTCACACCCGATAACCCAATGCCTGGACACACACAGACAGCAGCGCCTGACCCGCTCCCTCACGCAGGCCCTAGCGCGTGGGGTCTTCTTCCTAAACTCACGGCACAGATCTTCTCCATTGCGCAGACGCTCCTACCTTCGGCCCTCTCTCCACCATCGCGAGAGGGAGGAGGAGCTCGAACACAGCAGGGTGCAACCCTCCTCCCCCTCTCCTCGATCCTCCCCTCTCCTTGCTCCGCCATCGCCTTCTCCACCTCTCGTAGCCTCTCTTTCCACCACCGTTAGGCTGGCATCGACTTTCGTCACCGACCACCACAATCACCGACTACTACTACCAAGCACTACCAACTCCGGGCACCAGCAGCGAGCGGGGACACGGAGGAAGGAGGGAGGATCAGCCGAGCTCACACCAAGGCCCTCGCGCCTCCTCCCCTCTCCTCATCACCGGCGAGTGTCCTCTCCTCGCTCCTTGCCGTGTGCACACCAGGCCATCGGTCTTCTTCTCGCAACCCCCTCTCTCAGATCTGCCACCGAGGAGTGGACACCAAGCCGTCCACCGCGTGCGACCACACACACCGCCTCCACAGCCCCCTTGCGGTGACAATGCGAGGGGGGTATGGGTGGTGGTGCCACCTCCAATCTTCGCCTCTGACGATGCCGCGACTGCCACTACCGTCACCCGCGCACGAGGGGAGTCGCCGTTCCTTTTCCTTAGTTGCATTTTAGTCTGCTGTATTTCCTTCTAGTTGAGTTGTTATTTCATTTGAATGTGAACAATGTTTTAGTCATGTGTGTTTCCTTATATATGTTGAGTTGCATTGAAAAAATGGGAATTTAGATGTGAGTTTTAATAGCCTCATCGTGGATTCGACAAGTTTCCCTTCCCCCACCCCCACCCTTCCGCTATACTCGTTATATTTGTTCTATTCAGACGATTTCGCTGCCATGCATAACGACTCTGTTTTTCGATTTTTTAATTGGTGATTTGGTCTCAATCAATGACAACTACCTAAAGGACAGAGCTTAATGCAAATAATTGTGGCAACTCCTAGCCAGTTACTTATCGTTATCAATGAGTTCTTGTTTGACATTATTTTGTAATTAGGCATAGTTTTTCTTGCCTTTTTTTACTACAATAATATTTTCTTTTTAAGTAATTTTGCATTGCTACGAGCAATGCTTTGTGTGTACATGGCAAGAGACCAAGGGTATCGTATATAAAATATTCATGTCTAAAAAGACCAAGAATGGTCGATGGTAATATACAAATGGTTATATGCAACTATGATGTATTAACAAGTGATCTCTTTGCTTGGCGAACAACAAATTTGTTTATGCATTAAATATTGCACAACTTCTCCATTTTGGAAAAAATTAAACAGTCAAGTTTGGAATTCCTTGGCAATTCCAAAGAAAATGAATAATATTGTACAATTACTCCCAACAAATAAATTGAAAGTTTGTGCCTTACATTGGTCATCCAGCTATCTGTGCTAGTAGAATCACATGACTACTTTTATTGTGTGGATCTTGGCTTTGGTTATTGAGAAGTTATAACGCTTTGACATGTTATGCATGTAGGCTTTAAATTAGCCAAAGGGTTGGTTTACGTTAAAGGATATCTCCACTAAACCAGGGATATCCCTCGTTTGCATGGGGGGATAACCCTTCACTGGATAATTTCTATTCGTTTATTTAGGTGAGGGGTTAAAGTACCTCTCGCTTATATTTTATGTACACTACCCTGTGATTGCTAACCATTCACTTAAGCACTAATAAGCAATATTCGTTCTTCATATGTAAGCATAAATAAGGTTGCCCCCTACTTTCATTTTACTAACCTAGGTTAGCTAACATTCGAAGAAAACTAACCCTAAAAGTGTGAGGTAATCATAGTTTTGAGATAACTTCTAGGTTGGCCATGGGTCTAGGTATGTACATCTTATCATAGGATGTGGTGTTAACACAAAGGTTGCTCTTGAGCTACCCATTGTTCCAACAATGAGCCCTCTGCTTAAGGTCATGGACTTGCCTTTTTTTATTTTGAAGTCGTAAAAGGTAGTCACTTGAAAATGATGACTATCGGAAATCTTAGTACTGCTAAAAAGGGCTACATCTTCTTATAAACAATCAACTCACCAATAAAGATTAGTAAATACTGAGACAAATGAGAAATCATTAGTTTGTTGTAGCATAAAAAATTTTTAATTTATCACTTCGAATTTGTTTCAATATAAACAATTTGAATTCAATGTTTAAGTCCTAATGCTAATGTCCAATCAACTAGACTAAGGGGGCACCCTAGTAAGGCTTCAATTGTAAGGCCTAAAAAGATCAAATTAAAAGATTGTGCCATAGGATGTGAGCTTATTCCAAGTTAATCTCTTTTCATCACATTTCCTATTGATTGATATCAATGGTTATATTTAACTGTGAAATAAAAAATGCTATAGCAAATAGAACCCAAACTAATCCCAACCTGAATAGAGTTCCTAGTACTATAAATAACAATAGGAGCTTCCTAGCATTAGACGTCTAGATCAAAGTGGTCTAAATACACACAAGGAAAAAGATGGTACACCTATTAATGTTGAGGTTACAAATAAGATTGTAAGGCTCTCTTTTGTGCAATAGAATTTTACTTTCAACTTTTCTTTTTCTTAGTGAAAGACTATTCCATTTCTTTGTGCATAGTTTTTACTGGATAATGCTTGAGCATAATTAATCGATGCCATCAAGAAAGGAGAGGAGATAGAGGATCCTCTCCACATCAATATTGAATAGGAAAAGCTAAATATTTGTATGGGTAGGGACTAGGAACATCTATTACGGGTGAAGTACAAAGCGAGGAGGAACCTTTAAGGCAAACATTGTAAAGTATAGTTGGATATTCAAGACAAAATAATGAAGGAAATGTTGGCATCAAAACGTCAAGAAATCAACAATTTGAAACAAATTCCACAATCCTTGACCCAATGAAATTGCAAACCACAAATCTAATTCACGTATTTTGTTTGTGATTCTTTTACTTTTAATTTCTTTGATTAATGGTGGCTCTTTGATCTCTGTGTTACACATGTATGAAGTTCCATCCATGTCATTCTCTTTAATGACCAAGTCAATCCCACTAAACATTGATGACCATGTAAATCTGTTGATGCTCTTGGTGCTTATTCATTTGTATATTTTAGTGGCGTCATTCTACCACTTAGTATTTGAACATTTTTTGCTTGTTTACATTGATTTGGAATGGTTTCCACTACTATGATATTTTCTCTAATTTTAATTTGTATGCCTTAAGAGATAGCATTAGAAGTATTAACAATCATTTTTCAAGGATTAGTTGCATGTACCATGTGGTATTACATTGAATTTTTGCATAAATGCTTGTGAGTTACTTATGATAATGTCTTAACTATGCTAATGTGTTTACACTTAATGGAAGCTTTGAGTTAGTTTGACTTTAGGAAAAATGTTTAGCAACAACCTTATTTATTTCTCATCCATTAAAGAAACTACATATGTTGTATCTAATGCTTATAATCCATGTATTCATTTCTAGGATGTATAACACATTGAAAGACAAGAAGACAACTCCTCAAGGAATCCAATAAGGTCTTCAAAAAGCCAACATGTAAGTGTTGCATCTGCCTTTTGTAGAGGATAGATACATTTTGACTTTTCATGTATTCTAAGTGATCATATTTCTTGACTTAATATTTTGTTAGTGCTTTATATTATCCATATCAATATAAAGGAGTTAGATTTGTTAATTTTTAATTATTTTATTATTGTAGGAGATTTCATTACTTGGTAGAAGCTGAACTTGATTGTGTATAGATAATCGATCCAAGTCAATGTATTGGAGGTACACTAATTGACTCAAAATATGTATGGGCTCTTATTGAAGTTGCAATTAAGGAAGATGAACCTTTGATTAGGCCATTCAAACAATATAGGAGATGCTATCAATTTAATCATCACTTGGCCTAAAAGGTTTATTATTTCTAGGTAATGAATAAGTTTATTAACCATTGCCATTCTTTATACTTGTAATAGTACTAATTTTCACTATTTCTTTATCTTATTTTAAGAACTCTTCATAGATGTGGAAAGTCCAAGATCAAGAAATGTCGCCAAGAGTTAGTTTAGATGCATTAGTTTCTAGTTTATGGATATTCTTTTTTATTTTTCTGTTAGTTGTTTAGAATTGAATTCTAATAAATGGTTAATGTAGATTATATGTTTTGATTTAAGAAGTTTATTTTTGTATGACTTTTATTTTATGAGTGGAATGGACATATGTTGTTGATTTACAATGTGGATGTGAACTTTATTACATTGATGTAAATGATTAAAAGAGAAGTTTCAAAGGTGTTCATTGAAAAGCCATTAAGTGCATATCTTCGTAATGTGTCTTAAAAGATTAATTAACTTGGAAAAGCAAACCAATAATGGCAAATTAATGATATGAATAAATGTTGCTAAAGCAATCAAATAGTGGCCATCAAGTGGCATAAAAAAGTATCATGCAAAGTGTGTGTCTAGTCTAGACAAGAGTGCTTCAAACTACATGAGAGGAGAGAACAAGAAATCATCTCACCTATCTTCCTAAAACCCTAACCCTGGACCCACCTCATAACCTGCATTATTTATCCCAAGCACTAATCCTAATCCTAATTCCCAAACCTAAACCCTAACAAGCTCCCCTCAGTTCACCTAACTCTAATCCTAAACCTACATCACATTCCTAGCCTATCCTAAAATCTAACTCACAAACCTAGTGTCACTAGTTCAATCCTAATCCTAATCCTATCCCATAGGCTCCTACACATTATCTCCAAGTGTTACATGATTTTTCTACACTTAATTGCCAAAAATATTCTTTGGAATTAATTGATAAAAATGTGGCAATCAATTTAATTAGGTTTCAATTCCATCCCCTGATTTTAGCCAATTAAAATCCACATTCCAATCCTAATCACGAAATTTATGATAGCCTAACACATTTTAAGTATTTTGGTCATAACTTTCTCATTTTAAATCCAAATTGAGTGATTTCAAGGACTACAACTTTCCTTCATGTGAAATTCGAAACATATAGCTACTGAAAATTGAAAATAATTAGGGTTCCTAGTTTACTATTTAGATAAATCTTAAACCTAAATCTAATTTCCAAAAACCTAAACCTTCTTCCTTAGCCTCCAAGCCACCATATGTGCCACCCTCTCCCTCTATTTATACCCTCTTAGACTTCCACCTTGATTCCAATTAGGTCTTTCTAGTTGCTTTAGGGTTCCATAGCTTGTTGGTGCATCCTTTAGTCTCCATAAGTCTTCTTCTTCTTCCTTTCTTTCTTCTTCCTTAGGTAGAAACCCTAGCCACCTTCTTCCTCCTTCCTCCACACGCCCAACCTCCTCTATAATTCTCTCCCCCATTCTACACCCTCTAGTCAAGTCCCTTAACACTTTAGGATTTCTAATTTCCCTTTAGGTTTCCCTTTAGAAGCATTCCTCTACCTCCTAGTTTCTTCTCCTCCATCTACATCTCTGCATTCTTCTCAACTTCCTCCGAACTTCTTCAACTACTCCTGCTACTTCTCATCTCGAGCATTGAGGTGGACTTCTCCACCACCATCGCGAATGAATGGGTCGGAATGCGATTTAAAAAGATGTGATTCTTATGTCATTACAACACATAATGAAGTTCAACTTTTAAAGATTTTTATAAACTTGTGCAGTGGTAAGTCGAGTCGATTCATGAGGAGACAATGTGTCAATTTAAAGACTCGGTGTTTAATGCCTTGTTTCTTTTTGATATGTTAGTTTTGTGATTTTTTTTACCTTTTTTGATAAGAATAAAAGAAAATGCAAATCAAACTTTTTTTTGCCACGAGAGATAATATCAACTACTTTCAACCAACTAACGAAGCTAAAGGATATGAAGATTACTTGGAAATTGAATTCACAAGCTCCATGATGGGTGGCTTGTAATAAACTACCAAGCAAATTCACATGGCCATCAAAATCAAAGATGGAATTGAAATGTAACTTTCAATGGCATAATATTTCAAGTTCAACAAAAAGATGCTTCATCTAGAAAATTCATAAAAGTGAAAGACTACCATCTATCAAAAACAAGCAAGAAACTAAAGAGGAAGGAAGCTTATGAAAGGAGATGCTCTGATAATGGTGTAGATGATGATGGCCCTTCTCTCCTCCTCGATGTGGAAGCAAACTTCCTCCAAGAGGGTGATGTACCCCTCCTTGGCATGGAAGAAGAATATTGCCAGCCCAATTTCCTTTAAGATGGTGGCATGGGATGATGGAGGTGGAATGAAATGACAGTGGATTGGCAATTGAAGGGTGATGGAGTGACTCTCTCTCAATGCCTAAAATTTGGACTTAGGTGGTCCTTAGGCCTTCTCTTTCTCCCTTAGAGTGCTCAAGAGATGGGATTGCCAAAGATGGTTTGGAAGGATGAAGTGGATGACCTTATATAGAGTTGGAGTGGGGTAAAAAGTAAAGGAGGGAGGGGTGTGCCAACAATTAAGGTTATGGGTAGAAGTGCTAGAATTAAATGATGACGTCTTGAAAAGAGTTGAGTGGCTACTAATTGGTAGAGGAATCTAGGTGTGGTGAAATGCGCATCCATTAATGAGAGTGACTACCTAGTTGGGCATGTGAGGGCCATTGAGGAGAGGTAAAGCCACCAAGGGGTGGCATGTACTATTAATGAAAGGGATTAGGTGGACTAGGTGGACTTTTTGTGGAGCTGGAGCACATAACTGAAGGAAAGGAGCTTATCAAATGAAGTGGAGGAGCTCATTGATTGTTGATGTTGGATGGCTTTTTGCTTTGTTGAGCTGAAGCCTTGGGTTTGTGAAGCTCCATAGTTCAAATCTCTAGGCCAATTCCTTCAAGTCTTCTTTTCTTCTTCTGTCCTTTTCTCAGCCTTCAATCCTATTGTCACATAACATTACCAATCAGTGCAGATCACAGAAGATAGAACAAATTGGATGCACGCCTATCTAAAATGCAAAATATGTTAAATGTATGTAGTATGAGCATGCCACTAACCCAATTGGATCAAAAACTTAGCAAAGTATATCCATGAGTAGTAGAAAACGTGGTTTAGTCACCACCCCATACCTATCTTTTACTAGTCCCTAACAAAACTTTTCTTAAACAAAAACTCTTTTTGGGTTGAGGGGAATTTTCGCAGTGGTTTGAGTTATTTTTCTAAGTCAAAGACTGTAGGACTTCTTCTCTCAGCGATAGACTCTTTGATTCTTGACCTAGATTCACAATGTCCTAGTATCTACCCAAAGTAGAGAGACCTAACCCCTTTGGATTTCAGCTAGTCCAAACCTGGACTACCAACAAAGCTTTCCTTGGCCTACTCCTCATCCCCCAGTTTGTCTAGCCTTAGGATTTTGAGTGTCAGTACAAAGTGCAAAATGGTCTCACTAGCTCACAATTGGATTTTTGTGATGTCAATGGAGTGTTTTCATTCTTCTTTTCTTTTGATTTCTCTCTAGGCTTAACTTCGAATTGGCTCTCAACATGATATGTACCAGGCTCCCCATTCCCATCACCAATCCTTGAAAGGCCCCTGCAATCAAAGCTCTAGGATAGTACTGCCCATGGCAGGCCCTACAGAACCCTAGCAATCGACACTTCGGGATAGTGTCGCCCATAGCATTCTGAAGCGAATCCAAGCCCTGGCAATTGACATTTCGAGATAATACCACCCATAGCACTCGAACCATGTGATGTGCTTGTAGGATCTGTAGAGCACAAGCACACTAGAAGGAGGGGATGAATAGTGTGGTATAAAAAAAATTGCAAGACAAATCAAACCACAAAAAGCACATGAAACATATAGTGGTTCCCCTCACTCGGGTACTCCACTACCTAAGTCTCCCGACTTAGGATCTTTAACCCTATTCCCTCAACCCGGAGGGAATCAATTTACTAAGAATCTGAGGTAATTAACGGGTTACCTCAACCTAATTACAAGATAAAGAAATGAACAAAAGTACAGGTATAAGCAAGATATAAAAAGCTTACAACTATAGTTCTTAAGTCTCCAACAAGTATATTGCTTAAAAGTGTATGAATTAATCTAACGAGAATACTAATTTGAAATCAAATGATTAAACAAAGAAGTGCACAATCGCCTTTGAAGATTTGTTGCAAGCGAAAAATAGCCTTGAGAAGAATGCAACAAGTTAAGCTTCTTTGCAACTAGAAAATTGGGAAATTGAGGTGTAGGCAAGGAGAGTATTTTTAGCTTTATGATTTTTTGTAAATGATACTCAAGGAGTGTTTATATAGGCCAATAAACACCTCTCCTACAATTACTAGCCGTTAGGGGCAATTTGGGAAGATTATAATCAACATAAATTGCAATATGGCCTTTCTAATTAGGCACAACGGCTAGTTGGTACCGGTACTGAAGTTGTGATACCGATACTGATTGCTCACAGTCAGCCCAGCAATGCCTGGGGTATCGGTACTGATCATTAGTATCGGTACTCAGTGCATTCTGTTGAGTACCAAAAAAGTCACTTAGTACCGATACTTATTACTAGTACCAGTACTTGTGACTCACAGGCAATGAGGCTGTGAACACTTAATACCAGTACTCATGATGAGTATCGGTACTTGTTGTTCACAGTTTTGGACTTAGGCCCAAACCTGTGCCTATCATGTACCGGTACTTATTGCTAGTACCGGTACTTGCTACAAGTACCTTGTTTTATAAGTTTAAACCAAATTTTAAGGAAATCCTATCTTAGCTATATGATAATATTTTCAAAGAGTTGATCTTTAGTTTCAAAACGAAAGATTGAATGTGATTTTGATCCCTAACTATCTCTACTTTAATTTTAACTCTTAAGTTAACTTTGTCTTGTTAGGAGACATACAAAAGTTCTAAGATGCAACAAACTAAACAGAACAAAAGTCTTCAATCTTCATGCCATATTACTTCTTTCATCCATCCTTAGATCTTGTTATTTCCTGAAAATAATTCTTCAACAACTCATTAGATTTAAAATGATTTTGTTAACACCAAAACATAAAAGAGAAGTGGAACTAGGTTCCAACAATCTCCCCCTTTTTGGTGTTGATAAAACAATAGAAATACCTATATTTAAAATAATAGAAACCTCATAAGAGAAGGAATACAAAAAACTCCACTATGAGTAAAACCTCCCCCTCAAACTAAGCTTCCTTATTTTAATTACAATGTATTTACCATTTCTCCCCCTTTTTGTCAAACTAAAAAAATATATATCAATATGCACAAACAATGATCAGGCATGAAACAATATTGTAATAAAACAATCATAAGAAGAAAAGACATAATTTGAAAGTCATACATAAACAAGATTAAAGTCATACATCATTAAAAGACATAATAACCAAGTAAAAACATGTTGAACTGTTCAATACATGAAAATATAGACTAAAAAAAAACTAATTGCGAGGACATTTTCTGGTAGACTTTTGAGCATGTCCTCCATCATCACTATATTCATCATCATCATCATCTTCTTCATCTTTAGCATCTTCATCATCACTCTCATCATAAGAAACCTCTTCTTCATCTTCATTGTCTTCTTCCTCTTCATCATCATGAAGAACAAGTTCTTCTGCCATTGGAGAGGAAACATGAGATGGGTCTTGAAAGTGCTTTTGCCTTCTTTCACTGTATGCTTGAGGCGGTTTTGGTTGTCATCTTCCTTTGTTTAGGTTGTTGAGTGGAATGAGCAACATGGGAAGACTCAATGGAAAGAGAACGATCATGAAACTTGCATTCCATGTGACGGAAGGCAAAATTGATATTGCTTAAATTTTGACCAATATAATTGAAAGTATTAATCACATTGGATTCAGTTTCAGACACATTAGACAGATTTACCCAAGGTGTTTCAGCTTTTGGATATGGATAGGTTATAGGAACAAAAGTGGAGGATGATTCAGGAAGTGGATGAGAAAAAGATTGAGCATTTGGATCAACTTCTTCTTCATCATTAGAGGATTCCTCTCTAGCGAGTTTTGCTCCCATTTTTCGAAGAGTGGACCATTTGAAATAGACCACTTTTCTAAGCGGAGTAAAATTAGAGAGATCAATTTTACTCTTGATAAGTATGTGAGATACAAGAATATCAAGAGGAAGAGCTGAAGCACGATAATGAGTTCTTAAGAAGTGAATAAATACAGTGTTCCAATTTACAGGAAAACTTGTCATAATAGCATAGATCAAGGGTAAAATGTCAATGGGAATTTTGTGAAATCCCAAATTTTTTGCCTTAAGTTCCATGCTAAAATTCAAAAAAGAACACGAGTAAACAGGGTCATGTTCGAGGCAACCAATGCTTTCCCCTGATAGTTAGGGAGCAAGAGAGTTTCATGGATTTTATAAATAGGAAATTGCCCTTTAAGAGTGTTAAATGCATAACCTTCAGTTGGACATTCAGTGATAGTTGATGAGAATTTTGGTGTGATGGTGATTTTTTGACCGAATACATTTGTTGTTAGGACAAGATGACCTTGGTTTTCTTGTTCTTGGAGATTAGCAAAAAATAAGTAGTTAACATTAGGATATACTCCTGGAACATCAGCAAAAAATGACTCATCAAAGAAATGCATGAGTTTTTGTTCAGAAAGACGGGTGGTGAAATTAAAGATTTGTAGAGAGAAGTCGTTCCACTCAAATAGCCTACAATGGTGAGGCTTTAGACCCTTATACCAATCAAACTTTGATTTAGCATCCTCATTGATGCAAAATTTATGAAATGCATCATGAGGTGCCTTTCCTTTACTCTTAGATTTACGTGCCATTTGAAATCATGCAACAAAATAGAGTAGGAAACACAATTAGAAATTCAGAATATTTCCTTTCATGTGTGCATATAACAACACACTTAAGCCTGCATGTACCAATACTGGTTGGTTTCTGTTCCACCAGAAATTAGAGCTAGTGCCAGTATTCATATTTAGTACCGATACCTGCTCGCTAAAGCAAGCACTGCTGCACCCAGCTAGTACCGGTACCGATGATGAGTACCGATACCATCTGGTACCTGATGAGAAACGAGTACAGTAGCAGGAATGGACTTGAGAAAAAGATAAAGACAAGATGTAGAATGACTCATGATATCAAGATCTACTTAGGAGATAAGAATATACCTAGAGTAGAAGCTTGGAGGCGATCCTTCTTCTTCTTTGCTAGGGCTTGGAGTTGCTCTTGAGAGGAGAACTAGGGTTTGAAAGTGTGAAATGAGGCAAGTGTTTGCACTTGGCCTCTTTTATATAGGATGGGTCATGTGCTAGTCACATGACCACTTAAGTAGTTGAGAAAAATATTTTAATCAACAACTTAGGTGTTGAAAAATAATGTAGTCAACAACCTAAGTTTAGCAACCATATTGCAAGCAATACCCTGATATTTTTAGTTATATGGAAATATTATAGTTTACCCCTTTTTTAGTAAGAATGGTTAAATTGCAGTTAGACCCCCAAGGAATTTTGTAAATGCAATCAAGCTACTAAGAAAATAATTTGTTAATTTTGAATTTCTTTTATTGTACAAAGTCCTAACTTTCTTCTTATAAAGCAAAATCTCTTTACTGTAAGAGGTTTTGTAAAGATGTCTGCCAAATAGTTTTATGTGTCTACAAATTCTAATTGATTGGAACCTTGAAGCACATTATCTCTAAGAAAATGATGTCTAACATCTATGTGTTTGGTACGTAAATGATGTACCGACTTTTTGGATAAATTTATTGCGCTTGTATTATCATATAAAATTTTGGATTGTGCAAAAATCAATCCAAAGCTAGACAAAGTCAGTTACGAACGCGTGCCCCGGACGTATTTTAAGACGTCTGGGAGGTGGCCCAGACATCTGACCAGACGTCTGGGATCACATCCAGACGTCTTGCCAGACGTCTGGGATGGTTTACAGACGTCTGAAAAATCGTTATCGTCCACACCCGCGAGTCGTCTGCGCGCCTGCGCGCGCAGACCGCATATTCGTTTTCCCTCTTTTTCTTCTGCGACTGCAGACGCCTGCCGCGCCTTCTCTCTCTCCTCTCCGTGCAGCCTTAAAAGGGCCACACCTCCCCTCCCGTCTCCACCGTCTCCTTCTTCTTCTCCTTCCTGTGCACGAGAGCGAGCGAGCGCGAGGGCTACAGCGGCGGCCGCAGTGAGCACGGAGGAGGCGCGGCGTGGGAGGGCGGAGCTCTACCGTGAGGGCGAGCTCCCCGGAGCAGCTTGGCCGGCCGGCGGAGGGCGCAAGGGGCACGGAACGACGCGGAGAGGGACCTGCTGCAGTCTGACCAGCAGGAGCGCGAGGTGCGACGCGGGCGGCGTCGCGAGCAGAGTCCGGGTCGCGCCCTGATTCTGGAAAAATTTCCAGAATCAGACGTCTGGATTGATATACAGACAGCGAGGACGACGTCTGGTAGCTCATACCGACGTCTGAAAGGTGTGTATTCCGCTTTCTTCTTCCTTCCTGTCGACCGACCGTACTAAGGAAGGGAGTTGGCTGTGTGCAGGTTTGCTGATTCGCCATCCTTTGCGAATCAGACGTCTGGAAGTTGTACCAGACGGCGGGAGTGACCTCCAGACGTCCGGGGTGACCATCGGACGTCTGGGAGCTAGGACAGACGTCCCCGCAGACTTCTGGACGTCTGGGAAACCACACTGAACAGGTAATTCTCTGATCCACTGTTTAAGACGTCTGGAAGAAGTTCCAGATGTCTGATTTTGCACAGTATCGTCTTTTTCGACCCGATTAGGGCCCGTTCGGGCTCCGTTTTCCGCGATTCGAGTTGCGTTCTTTTCAGAATTAATTCCTCTACCCGTCTACAGTAGCTATACACTATTTTGAGACACTCCTTGTGTTTGATCCTTGTGATAGGACCTCGTTCAGTTGCAGTCTTGGGAGTCGCGGAGGCACGCGGGATTCCCGATCACGCCCCCATTACTCCCGTTGTACCTGGTAGAGTGGCTTAAGTTATTATTAAAATCTGTTAAAGTATGGAACCATAACTAGAATCTAGGACATTGCATGAATCCTAGGAATGAGAAATGTATGGAATGATAGCTCCTAGGTGATGCATGAATCCTAGGGCTGGAAAACTAGTTGTATGCTAGATCCGAGGATGTGACATGAACCCTAGGATGGAAAAACTAGCGGAATGTGTAATATTGCAGTCTTGGAAAAATGGAAAGGAATAGAAAGCTGCCTGTAAATTGAATTAACAGCTGCCTGTTATGAATAAAGAAACATGATTGAGATCATGGATTGTGAGAACGTGAAACTGGAAAGTGAAACATATGATGTTCTGAGATAAAGAGCTGGAACCCTACGGGGAATTAGGAGTGGAACTCCTGGAAAGAAAAAGGAATGGAACTGAGATGTAGTTTGTACTGTCTCTTGGGTACGCAGTACCAAGGGAAGTACCTGTACCTATTTAGTGTAGAGTGGGGCCAGCCACCCCAGGGACCCGGGGGTTAGGATTGGCCACTCTGTACCGACTTGTTGGCCCTCGTGTACGTAGTACCGAGGAGAGCTAGTAGTGTTAGGAGAGTACTAGCTACCCCACGGGCCCCGGGGTTCTGCTAGCCTCCTTCACCAACTTGCTAGGCCCACTAGGGCAAACCAGGGTAGTCAGGCGAGGGTGCGCGGACTGTGGAGGGGCAAGGCCCCGGTTTGGTTACTGTGGAGGGGTTGGACCCCTGTTACTGAGAGGGCTCTGCCCTGGTTCTGTGCTGTGCTTTGGGCGCACCCGTTAACGGAAACGACCGACCGCGTGCCAGTGCGGGCTAGCTACCTGTGCGTTTATCGCGCGTGCCGTAGTCACCGTTACGTCTGTCAGTGACCTTGGGGTGGTTGACTGAGGGTAGGATCACCACGGGGGACTCTCCCGGCCAGGAGAGCACCACGTGCTACTTCTACTTTTGGAAAAGACTGCAATCAAGATCGTTCCCACGAGGACATTCGAGATCAAGTAAAGGATCTGAGAAATAAATGAAATAGTGAGAAAAATTGAAAGATGTGAATAAAGGAAGTAATAGAACATAACAGCTACTGTACACTCTACTGTTGCCTTTAGTTAGTTTGCCACTCTACTCAGCGTTTTGCTGACGTGTTACACTCGTTACCTTTTCAGGACCAGGTGTTGAGCAGCCAGGGTCGGCGGCTGCAGAGGACGCTGGGCCGAGTAGGGTCCAGTAGAGTTACCACAGTCTTTTGTACCTCTTTTGTTTCTGTTCTAGTGAGTAGTTTTTGTTTCCGTTGTACCTTCTTTACCTGCAGTTCTTGTTATATGATAAATGTTGTTCTACTGTTGTGGTGGTACCTATTGTAGTAGTTTCTTTCCTTACTGCTGTACTTTCTTACTGTTAGTTATATTCATGCTGAATGTGGTTTATTTTACTGTCTTTTGGTTACTTCCTCGTTGGACGACTGGGTCTTGGGATTAGTCGAGTCGGTCCGGTTCTCGTGTCTCGTAGGGACTCGGGAACCGGGTCGTTACAAAGTCTGTCTCATCCAAATGACTTGAGAGCAAGTAAAGCTGCAATATACTCTGCTTCATTCATAGAAAGTGAAACACAAGTCTGTTTTTTAGAGAACCATGAGACCAAGGATTCTCCAATAAAATGACATGTGCCACTAGTGCTCTTTGGGTTTGTCCGACTCCCTGCATAGTCTGCATCACTATAGTATAATAGATCTAAGGTTTATGCTTTCGGATAAAAAAGACCAAGGTCTCTTGTGCTATTTAGGTATCTAAATATTCTTTTTACTACATTAAAATGAGATTCTTTGGGTTCGGATTGGAATCTCGCACAAAGACATGTAGCAAAAAGAATATCAGGTCTCAAAATTGTAAGATATAGTAGTGAACCTATTATACCCTGGTATTTCTTTTCATCACCCTCTTGCCAGGTAAATCTTCACCAAGAGAAGCAAATAGAGCAATTGGAGTCTCTTTTCCATTTACTTTTTCAAAGTCAAACTTCTTGAGAATTTCAAGAACGTATTTAGTTTGACTAATGTATTTACCTACATTTAATTGTTGAATTTGAAGGCCTAAAAAGAATCTGAGTTCACCCATCATACTCATTTCGAACTCAGTCTTAATAGTCTCACAAAAATGCTGACATAGGGATTCCTTGGTTGATCCAAATATAATATCATCGACATATATTTGAACCAGTAGGATGTGATTTCCTTCTTTTACAAAGAGAGATGAATCAATGATGTAAACACATTTATTGAGGATAAAATGCCTATTTCATAGCATGCATCATTCTGTATTTAGAGTAGTTGTATATAATTTAGGTTAATTGCATCCTATTTGTGGTCAGGGGAGAAGGATATTTACTTACAAGCCTTAAATTGATGATCCGATCGTACAGATCTAATCAAGACGACGATCGGAGTCCAACGCCTCCGAAATTGCCTCGATTGGAGTCCCGTAGCATCATATGCAGTCCAAGGAAGATCAACGGCCAAGGAACTATGTGACATAATTTGGAGTTTCAAATGATAAATCCGACCACGCCGATGGATTCGGGTCGACAATCGCAGCCTAACAGCGTGAAAATCGACTCAATCCGACCTCTGTAGCAGCCCCTACAACGAAAAGAAGATGGACGGCGCAAATTGAGCCACATGGCATAGCCCAGGCCACCCAGTGCACGCACTCGCCACTACACGCGCACAGCAGCGCAGGTGCACCCGCGCGCGTAGGAGCGCATGCCCACAACGTAGTGCTAGCACGTGAGCGTGTGCACACGCGGCAAAGAGAGGCACAGCGTAACGCCAGCGATGCATGAGCTAGCCTACAGCGACACATGAGCTTGACCTATAGCGACGCTTACAGCCGTCACTAATTCTTCGTGCGCCAGCAAAGCCAACTGTGGGCGTGAGCGAGCATGAGCTGCCGACAACGACGCTTCCAGCGACGGCTTGGATGTCACTAATGGTCCCATACCTATTTTTGCCTCTTCTCCTCCACTATACAAGGACCTACACCCCCTTCCTTCCAAGCCATCTCTACCTACTCTACTCCCAAGCTCTAGCAAGCCTACCAACGCTCCATTAGAGCTTGTTCTCAAGCTCCCAAGGCTCCTATTAGTGTAGCAAACCTCTACCCCACCAAATATTCATCCATCTTCCCATCCCCATTCATAAGTCACCTTGGAGTTGTCCTCCCACATCCATTCCGGTAGCAGATCATCTCCGTCTTCTCACCTCCATTCCGGAGCTATGCCAAAGCTTTCCTCTACCCGACATCCTCCTGCATCTCAGCTCCATCCTGCTCCTCACCTCCTTCGTTCAAGCTTCTGCGAGGCACCATCGTCTCACCGAATAGCCGATTCGGGAGATTTCCTCTCACCTCCCTCTCTTTTTATGCTTTCGTAGATTATTGTAATAGACATTAATGCAATACATCATATTTGTTCCATCTCTATCTTGTGACTTATTTGCTTGTCTTCTTTTTACAAAAATACAAAAAAAAAAACCCTAAAATACCAAAAAGAAACAAATCGAAGCGCAGTTTTCAATTAAAGTAAACGTTGCCTCCCTGTGTTCAACCTGGGACTCCCTTGGAGTTTCGATATAAATTTTATTTAACCACGCATTTTGCAACTACGACGACGGGTTCCTTGTAACCCTAATTTCAAACTCGCGAAACACGTGCGACAATTTTGGCACCGTTGCCGGGAGGCAACGGAATTTACTTTATTGTTTATTATGCTTCTTTGCATTTACATAGCACTAACCCCACTTATCTCTGATCTATTGCCTTGTAGGTACCGAAGCATAGAGATCTAAGTGCGGTAGACCAGAGTAAAGTGCGGGTAAAGTGTTTTGTAAGTGTCCCTCATACCACCCACACCTTAGTTTTCATTCCATAACCTAATAACTCAAACTCAAATCAACTTAGGTGCTTTGCATAAACCCTAGGGTAGATTTTGGTTGTTTGATTGTCACTCCACTCACCTCACCCACCCACATATATAAAATATATATATATATATATATTCTTCTCTTGTGGGATTTAACTGAAAGCTACACACTTAACACCTACAACTTCTTATCATAAGGCATACAATCACTTTGATTCTACCACTTAACCGGGGATCTGACTTGTGGACCCGGTACACTTCAACTAAATACACATAAGTGAGTAGAAATCTAAATAAGTTAAGCATTCTTGTGTGCCTTAACTAAGTGGTGCAATAGGCCAATTGATTGAGCTGTTTGGGCCACACCACTCAATCTAAAACTGATCCATCAAGTAGCTTGCCACTTAGGGTTGATTCTTAAGGTGAACCATGCACTCCACATTATTTCTTATTTTTAAAGGAACATATCATCACCCGTGCTTTCAAAACTTGGAGTGTTCTACTAAAACTTGATTGAACCAACCTAAGAATTAAACCCTAAAAGCTACTAAACAAGGTTAAATCCTAAAAGACACATCATCAAATAACCTTGTTTGAGAACCTTGGTTGTGCACGCACACATTTTAACTGATCATTAAAGGCTCCACCCATCTAAAGGGCCCATCACATTCCAAGAGCACAATCATCCCAAACCTAACTAAAACTAAGTAGACGTTGGCCTTAAGGATTGATTTGCTCTTTGGGGCTCAAATTGAGATTTTTTTCGATTAATCTGCTTTTGCTGGTCCATCTGATGTCTAGCTAGGGGAGTAGCGTCAAACGACTACGGCTGGGGGGTACACTAGGAACCAGAGGTGCAAGCCAAAGGAAGAACCTTCTCCCCAGTCCCTCCTTCTAATTGGTTGGATTGACTGGATAAAAGTAGACCAAATCGTTTATAATCTCAAGACGGATCCTGGGAGTCCATAGGTCTTTAGGCTACCCATATAAGGATAAGTTTAGTTGATTGTATTGCAGGGCACCTTTTCTCTTCTCCATTTTCCCTCTTTTCTACCATGTACCCTTCCACATCCTACACACATTTCACATCCTATCCTTTTACCACCACTTATCCCCAAGATGACTACTATCCTGACTTGACTTGTAATTACCCATCCACTAGTCGGGATGACTTTGATTAGGGATATGAATACGGACCTCAGTGTCCAGGGCCTAACCCTGGACAACAAGACTATGATTACTATCCTTCCCAAACCAATAATGATTATGGATCTCCATCCTTTGATGACCAAACCAACCCAATCTACAATCAGGAAGGATATAATGATTATAAGACCTACCCTCCCCAGTATTCCACTGAATATAAGTCGCCACCATCCTTTGAACAACCTAGAACGACCTACTTTCAGGGAGGGACCCGAGAACCTCGACATCTTGACTCCCCTAGATTTAACCCAAACCCACCCAAACCTGAATCGAACCAGTTGGTTCAGGTGAACCAGATCCAGGATAGGGTGTTGGCTAATTTGAGGAACACTATACAATCTTTAGAAGCTCAACTAACACCATGCACTGAAGCATTGGAGCCTATGATAAAAATGATTGATGAGTTGAATAGCTCTTTATTAGATTTGCTCCAAAATGTTAAGGATAGGGACCTGGGTGAGTTTCTACTTGGGAAATTATCGAGGTTGAGGATGAAATTTGTGGTTTCCCTAGTCAAATCTTGGGATGATTCTCAAGATGAACCCCCTTCAGGAGAGCCAATGTCAGAACCCGCTCAGGTGCCTGTCGGGGGGATACATTTTGTGAAACCGGGGATGACCAGGTTGGGCTAGAGCAACCCATTGAGGATGAACCGATTGATTCACCCGAGATCCCTGAGCCAGGGAGAGAGGAAAAATACGTCACTTTGAACAAGGAAATGACAATCGATTTTGATACATATATAAATAAGGATCATGAATTCTTTGACTCTGAGGGTGAAGAATCTCTTAGTGAAGTCTCACTTGAGCATAAGGAAAATGATTTTAGTGAGACAAACAGGCATGAGGAATCTGATGAACCATTTGCCAGCCTGATAATAGAGGAATTTGATTCGGTTGGGGTTAACTTGGAGGACCTGAATCTTGATGATTCAATCAGTGACCCCATTCCTCATCCGCACCCCGAAGAGCTGACTTCTGAGATCATTGTGCCAGAGTCAATCTTGATTTAGCCACGATTTCTGGACTTGGGTGAATCATATGGGGTGAATGATATGCTAGAGGTCCCGAAGCGTGAGTTCTTGATGTTGGAGGATAGAATTGTTGAAATAAAAATTTGGGAGGCTAATTCTGAGGGAACTTTGATTTTGGATCTAAGGGTACCTATGAACCTAAAACCACCTACTTTCTACCGGGACCCTTACGATATCTTTCACATACAACCTAAGCTTGAAATAACTGATTATTTTTCTGAGTTGCACTATAAGTGGACACCTAATTTTAATGAATCAGATCAACCCGTTGTCCGACACTTTGGTCTTGGGTTGCACACCACTAAACCGCAAGCTCGACCCCGCAAACACAACAACTTTCGGTTCTGGGTGATTTTCATCCAGAACTTGAGAACCACTCGACCCTGGGGCATGGGTCTACACCATAATCTGGTCCATTCCTATGGACATCTTCTGCTGGTGGGTTTCAAGATCAATATTTTTATTTTTATTCTAACCTGCACTTGTGAATTCTCAATTTTTTCCTTGTATATATTTTATGCCTAACTGAAGGCATTAAATTTAGCATGTGTTTATATTTCACATTCTCTGCGGAGCTGACCGGATTTTCACAACACTTAGGTGATATTCTGTTTACTCTGCCCTTTTCATGTCTTTATTTTTACAATGAGAACATTGCATCATTTAGGCATGGGAGGTGGATACTTAATCCTAAAATCATTTTGTTAACTCTGTAGAATTTATTTTAGTTTCTTAAAAAAAATTGAAAATTCAAAAAACATAAAAAAATAAAAAAATAAAAAGAAGAATTAGGAGAAGAGAACCTAGGCATTTGGAAGTTATTAACTTTAGAAAATGATATCATAGGACCTGAATACTTAGACTCTTCAGGTCTTCGGGCTTAATTAGCCTAGGTGTCGACTCGAATGTGAACTTAGTCTCGAGTCTTTGCCAATTCAAATTCATTTTTAATTTGGCTAATAAATTGGGATGATAAGTATGCAACTTATCAACCCGTCCTCTGATTTGGGAGCACTTTAAGCCTAAGCATCTACACACATTTTTTTTGCACTGACTCACTTTTTAACGGTTTCTTCGGAAATTGGGTAGCTAATGAACTATCTAAGGTGGTATGGCTGGCAAGTTGTTGGTGGTAAAAGCTTATCGGTCGGTTGTCCAGAGCCCAGTCACATGACCATTCTCATTGTATTTTCTTTAGGTAAATCTTAGATCAGGAAAGCCACCTACTTAAAAAAATAAAAAGAAAATAAAAAGAAAATAAAATATAGAGAAAATAAAAAAATAAATAAAGCCACACTTCACCACACAAGTATGGCTGGCAAGTTACCGTGGGTAACAAGCCATTGGCCGATTGTCCAAAATCCAACTCACAAAAAAAAAAGCACAATAATTCCCAAAACACTTAGAGAAGAAATAGGGAAGTAGAATAAACCAAGGAGATATACACTGAGTTCGCCCTTGTATTAACCCCATAAATAAAAGAAGTAGGGAGAAAGCTACCATTCGAAATGATAAACCTCTAGGCAAGGTCACCTAGGGTCATAGAAACCCGAAGTCCATTTTAACAGCTGCCTAGTGAGTTTTCACTATTTTCACAAGATGCTTAGCACTTAGAATCCTTTTCGAGTCTTGGGTGGGTCGGGTAGCCGTAAAAAGTTATTTCGGAACTCTCAAACTCCAAAAGTAAAAAAAAAATAGAAAAGAAGAAAAATAATAAAAAAAATGTATCTTCCTTTTTCAAATAAGGTGAGGACTTGGGTGGTCTGCATTCTGCCAGGCACCCAGGTGCTGTTGAGTTTTCGTAGTTTAGGACCTTAGTTGAAATTTTCTATTGTTAATAAATAACTTAAGCCTAAGCGATCTAATCCTAATTCTGCTTTTATACATAGCATATAGTTTAATTTTGCTAGGGACTAGAAAAAGATAGGCATGGGGGTATGATGTAAACACATTTATTGAGGGTAAAATGCCTATTCATGCATGTTCCTAGGCTTAGATTTGCATTTCATGTTATAAATATTGCATAGCATGCATTATTATGCATTAAGAGTAGTTGTATATAATTTAGGTTAATTGCATTCCTTTTGTGGTTAGGAGAGAAGGATATTTATTTCGAAGCATCGGATTGACGATTCGACCGTACAGATCTGATCAAGATAACGATCGGAGTCCAACGTCTTCGAAATCACCTCGATCAAAGTCTCATAGCATCATATGCAGTCCGAGGAAGATCAACAACCAAGAGACTATGTGACATAATTCGGAGCTTCAAATAACAAATCCGACCATGCGGATGGATTCGGGTCGACGATCGCATCCTAATGGCATGAAAATCGACCCAATCCGACCTCTATAGCAGCCCCTACAATGAAAAGAAGATGAACGACCCAGATTGTGCCACGTGGCACATCCCAGGCCACCCAGCGCACGCACGTGCCACCACATGCGCACATTAGCGCTGGTGTGCCCGCACGCGCAAGCACGCATGCGTACAGCGCAACACCAGCACGTGAGCGTGCGTGCGTGCGACAAAGAGAGGCACAGTGTAGCGCCAGCGACGAATGAGCTGGCCTACCGTGACACATGAGCTAGATCTACAGTGACGCTTACAGCCATCACTAATTCTTTGCGCGCCAGCAAAGCCAACTGTAGGCCTGAGTGGGCGAGCTGCCGACAGCAACGCTTCCAGCGACGGCCTGGATGTCACTAATTGTCCCATACCTATTTTTGCCTCTTCTCCTCCACTATAAAAGGACCTACACCCCCTCCCTTCCAAGCATCTCTACCTACTCTACTCCCACCTACTCCCAAGCTCTAGCATGCCTACCAACGCTCCATTAGAGCTTGTTCTCAAGCTCCCAAGGCTCCTATTAGTGTAGTAAACCTCTGCCCCACCAAATATCCGTCCATCTTCCCATCCCCATTCATAGGTCACCTTGGAGCTGTCCTCCCACCTCCATTCCGGTAGCAGATCATCTTCGTCTTCCCACCTCCATTTCGGAGCCACGCCAAAGCTTTCCTCTACCCGATGTCCTCCTGCATCTCAGCTCCGTCGTCCTACTCCTCACCTCCTTCGTCTGAGCTACTTCCAGGCACCGTCGTTGATAGCGAAAATACGCGGTTTGTTAAAATACGTCGTTGTAACGCGTAAATTCGCTTTCCACTACTTTGAAGAAAATCAAACAAGGATTCCAGAAAAGATTTTTGTAAGATTTTAGGAATTTGTTTGATAATAGTTTTGAATTTTTAATTGTACTGGTGTCAAAGTCCAGAAATAATACCCGTGGGTATTATAGACTTTTCAGTATTACCACCGACCTCAGAAAATTTTTATGATTTTATATGATATGTAAAATTTCACAGGGATTCCAACAAGATAAATTTCACAAAAATTGGATGAGTATAAAAATTCTGAAAATTCACAGACAGTAGCAAAACAGGAAGATTAGAGGGTGTGACCCCTCTGTAATCCACGAATTTTTAAAAATTAAATACAAATCCAATTGATCTGAAATTTGGAACAGATGTTCAAAACGTAATTGGGAATCACTCTATGAAATTTTATGATTTTAGGAGGCCTGTGGTGTTAGGAATCGATTTTTCAAGTCTGGAGAGAAATCTAGACCCGAAAAACAGAACACCAATACTTGCAATGGAATGGTGCTAAAGAAGCATACAAGCAAACAGTGATTTTAAAATGCACCACTCCACTTAATTTAAGTGTTTAGGGTCCTGAAAGCCAAGTTTAATATATTTTTGGTAGTTTTAATTAATTATGTGACTAGAAAGAGGAACCAACCTGAATTTTCGCGGAAAGAAAAGGATCTTTAAGCTCTCGCTTCCAGATTCCCGCTTTCCCGCTGTAGTTCCTGCACACACAAAAGAAAGAAAGAGAGGGGGATGAGATCCACTTCAAGCAAGAGAAAATGAGTTAATGCAAAGCCGTGCCTCCCCGGCAGCGGCGCCAAAAAGTGATAGCGAAAATACGCGGTTTGTTAAAATACGTCGTTGTAACGCGTAAATCCGCTTTCGCTCTTAAATTTATAATCCTAGATAGGGAAGTATCTAGGGTCGTCCAAGGAGGCAATATGGTTGCAAAATTAATTCTCTTGCTTGGAATATATCTCAACTTTCTTTTGGTAATTTTCAATATACCATTTTTTTTTTTGTTTTTGAACTAAGGCAACATGCGAAATTATGGCGGGAAAAGTGTTTACACTTCCAATTAAGTAAACTACTCTAAAGTGGCAAGAGCCTCTCCCTAAGCTCACTCTAAGCAAGTGGAGGCCTAGAATAATTAGGGAGAGGAAGTGAAGAATGCTGAAAATAAGCAAATAGAAATGCAAACAAGATATGCGAAGAAGGCAACTAGATAATTGATAAAGTGTTTAACAAAAATGCCTAGTAGAGGAATGCTTCTACTACTAGATAATTGAAATAAAGGAAGAAAACACAAATCCTCTAAATAGATGGTGAAGAAGAGGGCTTCTTGCTCCAAGGTTGGTGGCTCCCAAGCTTGAAAAGAATCCTTCAACTCCTTCCTTGCAGTACTCCGCCAAAGTGATGACCTCCAAGGCAAGCCCTAAGGGGGCGTGCCCTAAGTTTCTCTCCAAGGGTGGACGTCCACCCTAAGCTTTTCTCCTTTGCCTGGCCGTCCTCCTTGAAGTGGGCGAGTCCTCCTCCTTGGCGTGGCCCAAGTTGAAGAGAGTGGGGAGAAGAAGGCACCAAAAGGGCTGGTGATGTGCCCCTTTAATCTCCTTCTCTACTCCTTCTTCTTGGCCGTAGGTATAGGTTGTTTAGGTAGAAAATATACTAAGGGAGGATGCTCCAAAATGGTGGTAGGTGGTGGCTTTTTATAGAATAGGATGGGGGGTTAAGGTGCCCCTTGAAATGGAGGGCTAGGATGGAAGGATGAGGGTGGTTGGTGATCCTATGGCTAGGGTGAGTTGGCGCCAACCCAAGGGGTGTTAAAGGGGGTGGTTATGGTGGTGTTGGTGTCTTTTGGTGGTGGAGAGACACCCCCATGTTGGCGCCAACATGGGGTCTTCTAGAAGGGGAGTTAGGTGGATGGTGGAGATGGATTCAAGGGGGATTGTGTGGTGGAGATGAGGGGGGATTTTGGAGGGAAAAGTGGCGCCACTAAGGGGTGGTTATGGGTAGTTTTTGGTGCCACTTTTAGGTGTCTTTTGGAGGTGGTGGGTAGGTTAGGTTGGTGCCAAGTAGGTTAGCTTATGTGGAGCTTAGGTGGAGCTAGTTGGGTGGAGTTGGTAGGTGGGTTTTTGGGGTGGTACAAGCCAAGGAAGTTGGAGCATAGTTAAGCTAAGCTAAGCTAAGCTAAGCTAGCTTAGCTAATGGAGGAGTAGAGGAGAAGGTGTTGGAGCTAGGGTTTGGAGGAAGGAGCTGAGGAGAAGAAGTCTGGAGTTGGAGCTGGAGCTGGCTGCTGCTGAAGAGGCTGGCATGGGGCTACTCTAGCTGGCTTAGCTTGCTAGTTCTTTGCTAATTGCTAAGCCAAGCTAAAGTGAGCTAGCTTCTACCAAAATGAGCTGAGGTGAGCTAGGTCTGGTGCTCCCGGGGTGAATCAAGCTGGTTGAGGCAGCTAAGGTAGCTTAGCTCAACTGAGTTGAGCTAAGCTGAGTCCCTGTGAGCTGGACTTGAGCTTCCTGAGCTGGGATGAATTCTTCTTCAGCTGGTTGGAGCTGAGTGGAGCTGGATGTAGCTGGATCTGAGCTGGGGTGAACTCCTGTCAACTTAGCTGAGCTAGCTAGAGCTCCCTGTGAACTAGTGGGAGCTGAGGTGAGCTAGACTCAGCTAAGTTGAGCTGGATCTGAGCTGACTTGAGCTAGGGTGAGCTAAGGTGAACTCTCTTGAGCTGCCATCCAGCTGAGATTAGCTGAATGGAGCTGGGATGAGCTAACCCTAGTTCAAGTAAGCTAGGTTCCAGCTATGGTGAGCTGGATCAAGCTGGGTTCCAACAAGTCTGGGCTTCTCCTTCACCAATTGCCTTCTTGAGTGCTAGGGTTTTAGGGATCTGTGAATCTGTACATCCCTAACACTCACAAAAACACATTAAAACAATAATAAAAAATGCAATGCATGCCTATCCTAATTTATGCCTAAATGCAGCCCAAAAACCCGTTTGCGGAGTAAAATCCTAAGAGCTAGGTTAGTTTAAAGCATAAAAATGATGATAAACTGGCGTTTATCAGTCGTCTCGCCGAATAGCCGATTCGAGAGATTTCCTCTCACCTTCCTCTCTTTTTATGCTTTCGTATATTATTGTAATAGATATTAATGCAATACATCATATTTGTTCCATCTCTATCTTATGACTCATTTGCTTGTCTTCTTCTCACAAAAGTACAAAAAAAAAACAAAACCCTAAAATACCAAAAAGAAATAAATCAAAGCGCAGTTTTCAATTAAAGTAAATGTCGCCTCCCTGTGTTCGACCCGGGACTCCCTTGGAGTTTCAGTATAAATTTTATTTGACCATGCGCTTTGCAACTACAACGACGGGTTCCTTGTAACCCTGATTTCAAACTCACGAAACACGTGCGACCAATCAACAACTCCAATTCTATATCCATGCTAGAGAAGGAAGGTCCTAAGTCTATCATACCAGGCCCTGGGAGCTTATTTAAGTCTATATAACTCCTTATTGAGCTTGTATACATGCTCTAGGTGTGCTGGGTTCTCGAACCCGAGAGGCTGATGGACATAAACTTCTTCCTTAATATATCCATTAAGAAAAGTACTCTTGACATCCATTTGATATAGCTTGAAATCCTTTGCACTTGCAAAAGCAAGTAGCATCCGTATGGACTTCAAGCGAGCAACAAGAGCATATGTCTCATCAAAGTCAATACCCTCCTGTTGGTTATAGCCTTGAGCTACAAGTATGGGTTTATTCTTGATTATTGAACTAGATTCATCCAATTTATTTCGGAACACCCACTTGGTTCCAATGATGGAATTAGCCTCAAGAGCAGGTACTAAGTCCCATACATGGTTCCTTGTAAATTGGAGTAGCTCCTCCTGCATAGCTACAACCCATGATTCATCATTTAATGCCTCATCAACTTTCTTGGGTTCAAGTTGAGAAACAAAGGCATTAAAGACAAAATCAACTATAGAATGAGATTGGGTTTTTACACCTTGTTCAATATCACCTATAATCTATTCTTGAGGGTGTTCCTTATGGTGTACCCATTCTTTTGGAAGATCATGTACATTTCGTGTACCTTCCATTTTTGATACATCGATGAAGGGGATTTCTTCATCATCAGAATCTAAATGATTTGATTCAGGTTCTCCTAAGTTTATTTCATCAAATGAAATATGTTGGGATTCTTCTATAATGAAAGTCCTTTTATTAAAAACTCAATAAGCTTTGCTTTTTGTTGAATAGCCAATAAAGATGCCTCCATCACCTTTAGCATCAAACTTATCAAGCCGATCACGAGTGTTTAATAAATTACATCGACTTCTAAACACCCTAAAATATGGAGACTTCTCATAATAAAGCTCATATGGAGTTTTCTTAATAATAGACCTTAAGAGAGTTCTATTAAGAACATAACATGCTGTATTAAATGGCTTTTCCCCAGAAATATTTTTGAAGCCCAGACTCCAAGAGCAAAGTTCGGGTGCATTCTTGTAGAGTGAGATTCTTGTGCTCTACAACATCATTTTGAGATGATGCCCATGGAAAGGAAAATTCATGGGTTATGCCAGAATTAACACAAAAACTTGAAAATTTTTCATTTTCAAATTCACCCCCATGATCAGTCCTAAGTCTAAGAATTGAGGATGATTTTTCCTTTTGAAGTCTTCGAGCAAGACTTAGGAAGAAATCAAATGAGTCATCCTTATGTTTCAAGAAGATGACCCAAGTGAACCTAGAGAAGTCATCAACAATAACTAAGCAAAATTTTAATCCATTTAAGCTCTCAAATCGTGTTGGCCCAAATTGATCAATGTGTAACAACTCTAAAGGTCGTGTGGTTGAAACTAAGTCATTAGGTTTGAAAAAAGCCTTGTGCATTTTTCTGAGTTCACAAGATTTGCACAAAGCATCCTTTTTGTAAGTTAGTTTGGGTAGGCCCCTTACCAGCTCATTTTTAGCTAACCTATTAAGATGTTTGTGATTAATGTGACCTAGCCTACGATGCCATAGATCTACTTCAACATGAGAAGCAAGCAGACATTTTACAAATTTCTCTTGTGAAAAATGAAGAGCATAGATATTTTTATATCTAAACCCTTCAATTAAAATCGTATTTGTTCCCTCTTTCAATATTTTAAAACCAACTTTAGTAAATAATACATCACAACCATTATCACATATTTGATTAACACTAAGCAGGTTATGTTTTAAGTTTTCTACTAAAAGAATATTATGTACTTGCTTAGAGGAATTACCAATTGTTCCTTCACCAATAATGCAACAACGTTTGTTGTCACCCAACTTGACGTGTCCCCCATCTTCTATTCTCATCCATTTGATAAAGAAGTGTGAGTATCCTGTCATATGCTTGGAACACCCATTGCCTAGGATCCATTTGTCCTTCCTAACCTGGAAAATAGTTTATCAAATCTATTTTAGGTACCCATTTTCTTTTGGGTCCTTGATGGTTAATACCCTTCAAATCCTTAGGTTTATAGATCACCTTTGTGTTAGATCTATAATTCTTAGAATTTTTGACCTTTTGATAAATCCATACATGTCTAGGTACATGTGATTTATTTTATGTGTTATTTTTATTATTAAACTTGGCTTTTAAATTATTACAAAATTATGTATTCAACCTAGTTGTTTTTTTTAGATTATTCAAAGTTCCCTCAAAGTGTTCATAAATATCTTCTAATTCTACTATTTTTGCATGCAATTGATTGTTAGTTTCTTTTGACATTTCTAATTCTATTTCTAAACAGGATTTTTCTAATTCTAGTGTCTTATAACTATCATGCAATACCTTATTTTCCTTTTTAATCATCCTAGATTTATGATATAAATCTTCATAAGATTGTAGCAATCCTTTAAAATAAATTTCAAAATATACCTCATTTTCAAATCCGTCATTGTTTGCCATTAAGCAAAGATATCTAACTTATGTTTCTTCAGATTCTTCAGAAAATGATTCTGTGCCGGAATCACTATCATCCCAAGTTGCTTTGTATGCTTTTCTTGAGATCTTCTTCTTCCGATCAAGTTATTTGTCCTTTTCTTCTTTCTTCTTCTTGATCATAGGGCAATCTTTTCGTACATATCCCTTTTTCTTGCACTCAAAATAAAAAAAAGTCATTTGAAAACTTATTGACTTGCTTATCTTATTTTTGGATGAATCTTCAGAATTTTCTCGTTAGAAGAGCAAGCTCCTCTTCTTCGTAGGAGTCAGAATCGTTGAAGTCTGAATCCTCTTTCATGGCTTTAAAAACAAGTTCCTTCTTGTTGCTCATAGATCTCTCCTCGTTCTTATTCATGTTTTCCAATTGGACCTCATACGCCATGAGGCTTCCAATCAGATCATCCAAGGAGAGAGTTGATAAATCCTTCGCCTCTTGGATCACCATGGACTTTGGAGACCAATCACTTGTAAGGGATCTCAAAATCTTCCTTACAAGTTGTTCTTCCATAAACTTTACTCCCAAATTCTTCATGGGATTAATAATTAATAATATCTCTAAATCTCGTGTACATCGCTTTGATTGTTTCTCCTTTTCCCATCTTGAAACACTCAACTCTTTGTTAGAATTGAGATTCGTGTTTCTTTTACCTTGCTTGTACGTTCATATGTGACTTGAAGAGTATTCCATATCTCGTACGTGGACTCGCACGCGGAGATACGATTGAACTCCTCCCTTGGTAACGCACAATAAAATGCGTTCATTGCCTTTGCATTCCCAGCAATCCTCTTCTTTTGATCTGCTGTCCAAACAACTCCTTCCTATGGCTCCGGATCCTTATACTTCTCTTGATGAGAGTCCACAAGTCTTCATCCATGGCCTTGAGGAAGATTTGCATCCTCCTCTTCCAGTCTCCATAGTCCATCCCATTAAAGTAGGGAGGACGTATGGATGATTGACCTTCAATGAGCTTGACCGATGATGCCATTTCGAGAGAGAAAAATTACTTCTTCTTATCGCTTCCCGCTCTGATACCACCTGTAGGATCTGTAAAGCACAAGCACACTAGAAGGGGGATGAATAGTGTGGTATAAAAAAAATTGCAAGACAAAGCAAACCACAAAAAGCACACGAAATATATAGTGGTCCTTCTCACTTAGGTACTCCACTACCTAAATCTCCCAACTTAGGATTGTTAACCCGATTCTCTCAACCTGAAGGGAATCAATTTACTAATAATCTAAGGTAATTTACGGGTTACCTCAACCTAATTACAAGATAAAGAAATGAACAAAAATACATGTATAAGCAGCATATAAAAAGCTTACAACTATAGTTCCTAAGTCTCCAACAAGTATATTGCTTAAAAGTGTATGAATTAATCTAACGAAAAAACTAATTTAAAATCAAATGATTAAACAAAGAAGTGCACAATCGCCTTTGAAGATTTGTTGCAAGCGAAAAATAGCCTTGAGAAGAATGCAACAAGTCAAGTTCCTTTGCAACTAGAAAATTGGGAAATTGAGGTGTAGGCAAGGAGAGTATTTTTAGCTTTATGATTTTGTGAAAATGATACCCAAGGAGTGTTTATATAGGCCAATAAACACCTCTCCTACGATTACTAGCCGTTAAGGGCAATTTAGGAAGATTATAATTAACATAAATTGCAATATAGTCATTCTAATTAGGCACAACGGCCAGTTGGTACCAGTACTGAAGTTGTGGTACCGATACTGACTGCTCACAGTCAGCCCAACAATGCCTAGGGTACCGGTACTGATCATTAGTACTAGTACTTAGTGCATTATGTTGAGTACCAACAAAGTCACTTGGTACCGGTACTTATCACTAGTACCGGTACTTGTGACTCACAGGCAATGAGACTGTGAACACTTAATACCGGTACTCATGATGAGTACTGATACTTGTTGTCCATAGTTTGGGACTTAGGCCCAAACCTATGCCTAGCATGTACCGGTACTTATTACTAGTACCAATACTTGCTACAAGCACCTTGTTTTATAAGTTTAAACCAAATTTTAAGGAAATCCTATCTTAGCTATATGATAATATTTTCAAAGAGTCGATCTTTAGTTTCAAAATGAAAGATTGAACGTGATTTTGATCCCTAATTATCTCTACTTTGATTTTAACTCCTAAGTTAACTTTTTCTTGTTAGGAGACATACAAAAGTTCTAAGATACAACAAACTAAACAAAACTAAAGTCTTCAATATTCATGCCATCATTACTTCTTTCATCCATCCTTAGATCCAATTATTTCCTGAAAATAATACTTCAACAACTCATTAAATTTAAAAATGTTTTGTTAACACCGAAACATAAAAGAGAAGCAGAATTAGGTTCCAACAGCGCTAACATGCCCCTTAGGATATTTAAATATCCTAAGCATTGAGGTGGTGACTTATTTCCATTGAATACTCAAGGGAAGCATAAGCTCCTCTCATGTGGTGGAAACTCCTTCAATCAAATTACATTTTTGAGCCTTTCCTAAGTCAAAACCAAAAGGTGAAATGGTAAAACGGAGGATTTTCTGATTATTTTATTTTATTAAGCATGCTAGTGTACTAAGTGTGTGAAAAATGTTTGACACTCTAATCCTTAGACTATCCAAATCAAGGGGATAAAAATCAGTTCAAGCATTGGCAATGTCAATCGTCTGTTTCTAAAGTCAGGCGATCATTGCAAAGGCCCAAAAACCAGCTCCAATTTAAGTAATACCTAGATAATTAAGATTGTTTCAGTTCTGATGAATCTAACCCTAGAATTCTTAAGCCTCACCCCAAAAATGTTGATCCCTTAGCTTTGAAAATTTGTCATCCTCAACAACCACTACTAGAAAAATGGGTTTTGGCAATGCTTTTGAAATGACGATTTTTGTTAAAATCGTCGTCTACATTGAGTATTCCCTCAATTCCATTTGATGGTAGATGAATCGTATAAATGACAGTTTTTTAACCATCTTATTAATTCTATAAATGACGATTGTTTATACAACTGTCATAATAGGTAAATTTGAAATCTCGCTTTACACAATTTGTAAGGCGCATATTTTTTTTGTTTTTAACGATTGTTTGACTAATATACTATTTTTTCGTTTGACCATTTTTAACGTTGTTTTTTGAAACTAATGACGGGTCTACCAATAACCATCGTAATAAGTATAAGTGAAAAATGCTCTTCATAATTTGTTAAGCGCCGCCTAATTTGTTATTCACAACAGTTTCAATAATCGTCGTATCGCCTACTATACGACGGTTTTGATATAAATCGTCGTATATACTAGTGCGCGAACTTTTCCTGAGCAGCATTTTTTCGCTCCCTATCCCAGAATATACGACAATTTATGGTAAAAATGTTGTTAATGTCAACTATTGAGTCATGACACAGGCCCGATTGCCCTCCCCCTGCCCTTAGTCTCCTCCTCCATCTCTCCAAAACCCTCTGGCGATCGTACTCTCCCACCATCATCCCTCTCTCTGTCACCTTCGACCGCCATCCTCCTCAGTAACACTCCTCGTCCTCCTCTCCATCTCACCTCCAAACACCCTCCCTCATCCTCCTCCTCTTCCTTGCCATCTCCTCCTCCCCCTGACGATGATGCCATCTGCCCCTCCTCCTCCCCCATCTAGCCCCCTACCACCCCCATCAACCCCTCCTCTTCCCCTTGACCTCCTCCCCCATATCCCCCTCCTCCTCCCCTTAACCTCCTCCCCCATTCACCCCTCCTCCCCCATCTTCCCCCCTTCTCCCCCTGACCTTCCCCCCCCCCCCTAACCACCCTTCCTCCTCCCCCATTCACTCCTCCCCATCTAGCCATCCTCCCCCCCATCCAACCCCTCTCCTACCCCATCAACCCCTCTTCCTCCCCATCCTTTAATTTTTTATTTATTTTTTATTACAATTTAATAATTATCATATTTAATTTGTGAATTTTGATTTAGGTTACTCTTGTCATTGGACACGTTCTCGTTGATTCATGTGTTCCGCAAGGTATGAATGTGCACATTTTTAGATTAATTATATTGTTATGCATGCATGAATGTGGGGTGTACCAACTTTAATTTTAATTTTTATGTATGACTAGAATGTGGATTGTACCCACTTTAATTTCAGTTTTTATGGATGATTAGAATGTGAGGTGTACCCACTTTAATTTCAGTTTATATGCATGATTAGAATGTGGTGTGTACCCACTTTAATTTCAATTTTTATGCATGATTAGAATGTGGGGTGTACCCACTTTAATTTCAATTTGTATGCAGGATTCGAATGTGGGTGTACTCACTTAATTTGTGAATGCTTATATGATTAATTGTGTGTGATTGTTATGGGAAGAAGTTTATATTGCAAGAGAAACTCTGTCGAAAATTTTAATGAATTTATAGATACACACGCTTGCACAAATCTAGATGCACTTGAGGCCAAATAATAGGTATTCGAACCTCTAGGTTATAGGTTTTGGATGGGGATAATCATGTCAAAATACTCGCCCGTCAAGACTTATGATCATGTTATACGAACAATGCAGAGTGTGTATACTTTACTTACATGCACGATGCGTTGCCTTTATAGCATGCCATAAGTTTCAATCATCTTTAGTTTGATGAAGTATCTGGCTAAATAGGGTCCTTGAAGATTTGATTAAAATTTAGGGTTACTTGTTGCATATAACTAGTGTGTAGAGAAATTTTGGTATCATCTTCCTGCTCTTCTTTGATATACTAACTGATCTTAGCTAGGTTCTTAAAGCACCCTTAATTAGGTGTTATTGGAAATGTCACTACTCGAAACATGGGTTATGCCATTGGTTACTCGACCTACCATCAACTGAAGAACAGAGATTAAGCATGCGGTGGTCATTAATATTTACCATCGGTTGATTAAGCGACAATAAATATATTTTTACCGTCAGTTATTAGAAGAACCAATGGTGAAAAACTAGTTAAAATTTGTTACTTAACAGTAGGACTTTGTAACTTTCGTCATCAGTTATTGGAATAAATGATGGCAAAAGTGGGTAAAAATTACAAGCCAAAATTTTAGGCGTGATGATATGTATCCTTTGCCGTCAATTGGGGGAATAAGCGACGGTAAAAAAAAAAAGTATAAAATTTGCACCTAAAATTTGGGTGGGATTAGTGACTTATATCATCGGTTATTGGATTAAACGACGGTAAAAGTTAGGTTAAAATTAGTGGCTAAAATTTGGGCGTGATGGACAGGGAACTGACAATATCATTTGTCATCGATTTTTAAGAGAACCGACGGCATAGGTTCCTAAATCTTTTAAGGCGCTACGGCCTACTATTCATCTTCCTCCTCCAAACCCTCGCGTAAGTCCTCGCGCCGCCTCCCTCGTGTCACCCCCTCTCACCGAGCACTTCCACGTGGTCCTCCTCGAGTCGCCCCCTCCTCCTCAGGTGAATCCTCATCCTTGTTGTCGTCATCCCCCCTCCTTCTCCTTCTCCTCCACCTCCTCCTCCTCCGCGCATCACTCCCCTCCTCTACGGTAGCTCACGCTGCTCTTCCTCCTCCTCGCCCTCCTCCTCCTCCACCAGCTCCCACACCCTCCTCCTCCTCTGCCAATGCCATCGTCCTCCTCCTCCGCCTGCACCCCCTCCTCCTCCTCTACCTACGCCCCCTTCCTCCCTGGTTCCTCCCCCTCCTCCTCCGTAGCTCCTCACCTTCCTCCTCTTCTACTAGTGGCCTCCTCCTCCTCCTCCTCCCCGGCCTACCGACGCCACCCTCCTCCTCCTGACCGTCCCCTCCTCCTCAGCTCCCCCCTCCTACTCCACTTCCTTAACAGCCCCTCCTCCTCCTCCTCCTCCTTGGTTCCTCCCATCCTCCTCCTCCTTGGTTCCTCCCCCTCCTCCTCCTCCTTCCGTCAACCCCGCCCTCCTACTCCTCCCCATCCTGTTGCCCTGCTCCTCCTCCTCCTCCTACAACCGACCTCCTCTTCCTCCTCATCCTGTTGCCCCCTCCTCATCCTCCTTCTCCTATCCCTACCGCTACCCGATGACCTCCTCTTCCTCTTCCCCCACTACCCCCTTTCTCCTCCTCCTCCTATTGCTGCCTATGCAGCTGGCCTTTCTCCCCCTCTTCCTCTTTTCCTCCTCTTCATCCCCCTCTTATCGCCCTCCTATTGTCGCCGCTACCGTCACCTCTATTTTATGAGTTGTAAATTTTTTAATAATAAGATAATATGTTATTTAATTAATTGTGTTTATGAAATTACAGGTTATCAATGACGATCATTCTCGGAAGCTGTAGTCATTGGAGGTATAATTTTAATATTTTTTATTTATTGTAATAATATTTTAGGCTTTTGTTAGATGGTGTGGCTTGTATGATTTATTGTAAATGTGGGGTGTGCCCACTTGTTTGATTGAATGAAATTTAATGTGGGATGTGCCCATTTTTATGATGAGTATTATTTTGCTAGGATGGTTTATAAAGAACTAAAAATATAAGGGGAAACTCTATCAAATTTTTTTAAAAATTGTTTCAATGTTTAGTTGGAATTAATATATGTTGTTTAGGTCTGGTATTAAGTTGTGTATATGGTGCTTGGCCTAGTATTTTAGGATTTGAGTTGGGAGAGGGTTATGGTGGTTGGGTTGGGCTAGGGTTTAGATGTTTGGTTTGGGTCAGGGTTAGGATTTTATGATTTGATAAGGGTTTGGGTCAGGGTTAAGGTTTTCGCTTGCTCTCACCTTTGGTTTGCATGTTTAGTTTAGGTTAGGGTTTAGGATTATAATTATAATTTGTTATTTAATTATTTTACTTTTGAAATTGCAGGTTATCAGTGTCGGGTACACTCGGAGGCTTCAGTAGTTTGAGGTATATATATATACATTCAATAATTTTAATTTAATTGAATGATATTTTATTTTTTTGGCAAATTTTTTAATGTTTAAATTAGTTATTGTTTAGACACATACACTTGCTAAAGAAGATATATGCACGTGAGGCCAAACATTAGTTATTCCAACCCCTAGGGTAAAAGTCCGCTGAGTCAAATTGTATCCAAATTACTCGTCCGTTGAGACTTATGATCATGTTATATGGATAATGCAGGAAATTACTCGCCCATTAAGTCCTCACTTACATGCATGATATGTTGTCTTTGTAGCATGCCATAAGACTCGGTCGACTTTAGTTCAATAAAGTATTGAACTAAAGAAGGTTCTTAAAGATTTGATGATAACTTAGTTTTTCTCATTACATGTAATATTGTTTGGTGAAATTTTGGTTACTTATTCCTGCTCTTCCCTGGTATACCAACTAATCTTATCTAGTTTCTTGCGGTGCTCTTAATTGGGTGTTAAAGGAAATCTGCTAAGGTTAGTATTGGGGGGTATACTGGAGAAGTGTGGGGAGATACTGCCAAAATTTCACCGCACTAAAGTTACATGTAACGAGAAAAACTAAGTTGTCATCAAAGCTTTGAGGATGAGCTATAAAGTGAAAATCTTAATCAACATACACATCATTCGGTTCTTTCCCTTCCTAATAAATGATTTGTTTACATTAAATTTTAGGTTATAATGAATAAATCTTGGATTGGATTGCGGGGTTCAGATTACACCAAATATAAGGATGAAGTAATTTCATTCTTGGATTGGGCCTTTCATGACAATAGGAAGATATTTAAACGAGGAGGTCAACTTGATAATATCTTCCGCCCATGCAGAAGATGTTTAAATAGTTCCTTGCATGATCGTAATATTGTGCTCGAGCACTACATTTGTAATGGGTGGTGACAGCATTACACTACTTGAGTAGCTCATGGAGAGGGGTTGACTGAGAAAGTCATAAATAATGAATACACTGTTAACCAAGAGATTGACAAGGAAATTGCTGCTAGCGGAGGTGAAGAAATAGAAGAAATGTTGAATGAGATAAGAGCAGGAGAGGATATAAATATAGACGAGGAAGATCCATTCAGTTGTGATCCGTTCTATGATGTTGTTAAGGCGACTGAGGATCCTGTTGCTCCCGGTGTTACGAAAATGTCAAAGTTGTCATTTTTGTTGAAGATGTTTCAATTGAAGGTTATGAATAGGGCTAGTGTTAAATTTATGTCAGAAATACTTCAGTTTATTACTGAGCTGTTAAATAACCCTAATGGTTTTCCAGCTTCATGGTATGAAGCAAGGGAACATATTCGTAAGCTTGGGTTGGATTGTCAGAAAATTGATGCATTTCCTAATGATTGAATTCTTTTCAGAAATCAATTCGCAAATTGGAGTAATTGTCCCGAATGTGGACATAAGAGATATAAGGAAGGTAAAAATGAAAATAAGAGGAAACAACTTTAGAAAGTTCTTCGTTACTTTCTACTGACACCTAAGCTTCAAGGCCTTTTTATATCAACTAAAACTGCATGGTGGATGACATGGCACTAGGATTGTAAATCTCAAGATGGAAGAATACATCTTCCTTCTAATTTAGAGGAGTGGAAGAGATTTGACAAAAGAAATAATTTATTCTCTTTAGAAGCAAGGAAAATGCAGTTAGGTCTTGGAAACGATGGATTCAATCCATTTAAGGGTATGTACCCGTCATACTCTATATGGCCAGTGATAATGGTCACTTATAACTTACCTCCTTGGTTGTGTATGAGATCGTCATTCATGTGCTGACCCTATTAATCCCTGGTCCAAAACAACCAGGAAATGCAATAGATGTTTATCTCCAGCCATTAATCGATGAACTAAAATAGTTGTGGTACACCGACGTGAAGACATATGATTCAGAAAAGAAAGAATTTTATAATATACATGCAACATTGTTGTGGACCATAAACGACTTCCCAGCGTATGCAAATTTGTCAGGTTGGAGCACTAAAGGAAAGCTTGCTTGCCCAGTCTGTATGGAAGGCACTCATTACCTACAATTAGCAGAAAGTAAGAAATTCTGTTACTTAAGACATCGCAGATTTTTACTTATTGAACATAGATGGCGAATGTCACAGTTCAGGAGTAAATTTGATGGTAGGACGTGTCAGTATTCAAAGAAAAATCTAAAGAATAAACTTAGTACAGATTCTATCAGGTTGCCGGGTCAGGTTATAATGGAGAGATTACAAGAAATGGGTGAGATATAGTTGTGTAGACCATTCAAACAAGACTAGACGGCCTCAAGGAATTCTGAATTTCGAAAGAAAAGTATTTTCTTTATGGAGCTACCATACTAGAAAGATCTTACAATATGTCATAATTTAGATGTTATGCACATCGAAAAAAATGTGATGGATAACATCTTAGACGTATTAAATCTAACAGATGATCCAAAGGATACGGTGCAAACATGGAAAGACATGGAGAGTTTTGGGATACGTCAGAGCTATATATTCATGAGGATGATAGCTACTTCCCACCTGCTATTTACAGCTTGAATAAAGATAAGAAGAGTAGACTGTTCTTCTTAAAGGAAATTCGAGTGCCAGATGGGTTTTCATCGCAACTTTCTCATTGTGTGAATGAAGAGCAGAAAAAGATATCTGGCTTGAAAAGTCATGACTCCCACATTTATATGCAAGTATTATTTCCACTAGCGATACAAGAGATACTGCCAGAGCCAGATGTTGATTCATTCACAGAGATGAGCAGGTTTTTCAAAGCTGTTTGTTTGAAGACACTACAAAATGATATGCTAGATCACTGGGATAAACAAATAGTCATTACTCTCTGTAACATGGAACAGATTCTTCCCCCAGCCTTCTTCGATGTAATAGTTCATCTCACCCTTCATCTTGCAAATGAAGCGAGAATCGGTGGACCTATACAATTCAAATGGATGTATCCTATGGAGTGATTTTTGGAAAAGCTTAAAGATTATGTTTTGAACAAGGCAAAGCTGGAAGGATCCATTGTGGAAGGGTATCTCATGGAGGAGTGTATAAATTTTATTTCCATGTACATAAATGAAATAGAAAACCGCTTTAATAAACTTTAAAGGAACTATGAGGGAGAATACAATGACAATGATGAAGAATGTTTGTCAATTTTTGATATCAAAGGAAGGTCAATTCTTCATACAAAGTACAAGGTAATTTCAAAAAATAATAGACGTTGCGCACATTTATATATTTTAAAACAAATTCCTAAAATTAATCTATCGTATGAGGAATTCAAACGATTACCTCTTTCAAGGACAACTGAATTTGGCTTCTTAGATTGGTTTAAAGATCGGGCTAATCAATTAAAAAAGGATAAGGGCCCACGATGGGTACTAGATTTTGATGTAATTGCCGATTCATCATTACGTTATGCACATTACCGTTCTGGGTATATAATAAATGGGTTCAGATTCAGAATAAAAGAAATTGATGATAGAAAGGTTAAATAATAAGCTAGAGTTGTTGATTCAGATCTTTCCATTGGTTTAGATAGATACTATGGAGAAATCAAAGAAATTATGGATATCAGCTTCAGATTTGATCGCAGAGTTGTCCTATTTAAATGTCATTGGTTTGATGTTTTTAAAGAGGGCACCGATTTCAAATTGACAAGAAACACAATTTCTTGAGTTTAAATCATAATCGTCAAATTCTCCAATCTGATGAACCATTCAGATTGGCATGTTAAGTGGCACAAGTTTTCTATGTCCCTGATAATTGCCAAAGGAGATGGGTTATACCCATAAGAATAGTACCGCGCAACCATTTTGATACACAGTCTTAAGCATACCAAGATTTAACAAAAGGTCATTTATTTGCAATAGATGTTGACATCTAAGGTCAGTAACAATTTCTTTGCTTTGTTTTATTTCTATTTAAATGAAATTTATATTAAAATTGAAATTTATAGGGGCATATATGTCATTACAAAGGGGGTTTGGAGTAAAAATTCTTTAACAATATTCTTTTATGTTTAGCAAAATATTTTCATTAATGATTTTTAATTATATTAATTATTGCATTTTTTACTTGTTACAGATGAAGTTTAAGAAAAAATCCAAAAAAATGGGTCCTCCTAAAACACAGCCCTCCACGCAGCCCGATTCATCTCCTCGGGCTTAGCCACCCCCCCCCCCCCCCGCACAGTAAGCTCAACCACCCCTTCGACAGCAGGTTCAGCCACCCCCCCAGTCATGTTTCGTACGACCTAGGGAGATGGCACATTTACTACATGCAAGGGGGAAGGGAAAGGGGAAGGAGATTGCTATGACCTTGCCAGACAATGTAGAGGATGATGCAGATTATAGAGGATCAGATGAGGAGGAGGGGGAGGAGGCGGGAGAGGAGGGAGAGGAGGGCGAGGAGGCGGACGATGAGATGGTAGGGAGTACAACCCCAGTTCATGTCAACCCTTTAGTAGTGGGCTCAAGTTTTTGTAAGAAATCATATACCTTTAAGAAGTAAATTACTTATATGTTTTAAAGTTTATTATAACTTTAAAAATATATAATGAATATAATTAATGTTTACACAAGTAGACTAGCAAGAGGACGGAGGAAGATAAAACATCTAGAACCACAAGGGAGGCGGAGAATTACCCGAGCTTTATCAGTAGAGTGGGCACAATTGTTGTTAAGACCTGTGTTGTTAAGCCTTTTTAAGACGTCCGTACTTTAGGTCAGACATCTGGTAAAATGTTTGGACTGAGGGTCAGACGTCTTGTAAGACGTCTGGACTCATTCCCAGACGTCTAAAAATCAAAAATTTCGTGTACGAGCTCGCGCAGACAGTACACTTCTCTCATTTTCTTCTTATTCTCCCTCCTTCCGCCCGACGAAAACCCTAAACCCACACCCTTCTATAAGCCCCCCTCCTCTCCCCCATTCCACCCCCACTTCCCAGCCACTTTCCTCCTTCCTCCAGCGAGAGCAGCAAAGCGAGAATGACGGAGAGAAGGAGCGACGTGAGAGGAGAGGAGGAGCAACGTGAGAAGGAGAGGAGAGCAAGCTTGCGAGCTCGCGTGGGAGCTCGTCGATGAGCTCATGGCCAAAGCGGCGCGTGTGCAAGGCAGAGGAGTGCGTCGGGGAGGTCCTCCCCAACACTACTGCAGTCGAAGCAGCAGGCGAGAGGGCACGGCGCGGCCACGAGTGGCGCGAGAGGGCGGAAGCAGCTTCTGGTTCTAGGATTTTCCCAGAATCAGACGTCTGGAGTGACCTCCAAACGACGGTGCGAACGTCTGGAGGTGGTGCCAGACGTCTGAGAAGGAGGCCTCACGAAGGTACATCTTCTTTGCAGATATGGCCATGCAGGACTCTCCACCGATGCACTGTTTCATGTCTGATTTGAGAAGATTCGATTTTCGCGTGCAGGATTCACTTCGGGAAGGCGCGGGACACGCCCTCCTACGCATTTCAGACGTCTGGGTGACCTACCAGACGACGAGTAGCACTTCCAGACGTCCAAAGAGGTGGTCAGACGTCTGGAATTGGGTCCAGACGGTCCAACGGAGTTCCTGGACATTTGAGGAGTGGCGCAGGACTTGAGGTATGGCACTGGACACTTTTAAGACGTCTGGAAGTTGTTTCAGACATCTGATTTGAGTCAGGAACCTATTTTTGACCTGTTTAGGGTCCGTTTGAGGTCTGATTTCCGCAATTAAGATACCGATGTTTCCCGTATGAATTCCTCTACTTGTTAGAAGACTTTCTATACTGTTCTGAGTATTCTCTTGTGATTGATCCTTGTGATAGGACTGGTTTCTATTGCAGGTTCAGGGCTTGTTGAGGCACGTGAGACTACCATTCAAGCCCCCATTACTCCTAGGTTTACTAGTAGAGTGGCTTCCCCTTAATTTAATTAAAACCTAAATGCATGTGTGGAATGAATGATTAGAACCTAGGATGTGGCATGAATCCTAGGATTAGAAATACTGGAATGTCTGTATTGAATGAATGGATTGCAGTCTTGAATGAGTAGATAGAATGATAACAAATGCTTGTAATTGAATAATAGTTGCCTGCGAAATATGTAGTATTTGTGTTAGTTAATTGTTGAGTGTAATTTTCCTATCGCACACATAATATGAGCTGCATGTATATAATTTGAAAATGGAAAGATGAATGTTGGAAACACGAACTATCTGTGAATAAATTGGATATGGAAATGTGAACAATAGAATTACCAGCTGCATGTGTATTAAACTGAGAATGGAAATAGAAATGATGAAACCTGGTATGGAATGACATGAGGAATATGAGCATGAACCCTACGGGGAATTAAAAGTAGAACTCCTGGAAATTAATGGAATGGAACTAGAAATGTGAGTGGGGAAGTGAGCTGGCCCTTGAGTACGGGGTACCAAGGAGAGCGACTGTCCCCCCTATTTAGTGCAGAGCGGAGCTAGCCTCCCTTGAGTCGAGACCCGGGGTTAGGATTGGCCACTCTGTACCAACTTCTTGGCCCTCGCATACACAGTACCAGGGAGAGCTACTAGTGTAGGGAGAGAGCTGGCCACCCCACGAGGTCCGGAGACAGCTAGCCACCCTACACCGACTTGTTAGGCCCACTGGGCAAACCAAGGTAGTCAGGCGAGGGTGCGCGGACTATGGAGAGGCGAGACCCGTATTTGGTTCTTAAGGGCTAGACCCCTGTTACTGAGAGGGCTATGCCCTATACTGGTTCCGTGCTGTACTTTGGGCGCACCCGCTAACGGAAAAGACTGACCGCGTGCCAGTGCGGGGTAGCTACCCATGCATTTATCGCACGTGCCGTAGTCATCGTTACGTATGTCCGTAACCTTGGGGTGGTTGACTGGGTGTAGGACCACCACGAGGGACTCTCCCGGCCAGGAGAGCACCACGTGCGACTTCTACTCTTCGGAAAAGACTACAATCAAGATCATTCCCACGAGGAACATTCGAGATCAAGAAAGAGACCTGATAAATAAACCAAGTAGTGAAAGAAAGAATAATTAGTTAAAGAAGGAAAGAAATTGAAAAACAACAGCTACCTGTCCACCTTTACTGCTTTAGTTAGTTGGTTGCCACCCTACTCAGCGTTCGCTAACGTTTTGTACTCATAACCCCTTTTCAGGTCCAGGTGTTGAGCAGCCAAAGACTACTACTGCAGAGGGTGCTGGGCTCAGTAGAGCCCAGTAGTTGTAGCTTTCTGTTGTACTCCTTTTTCAGTTGTAGCGAGTAGTTCTTGCACCTCTGTACTCTAACATTTTATACTTTATATTCCTGTACCCGTTTACTTTATATTGTTGTGGTGGTGTGTACTGTAGTAGTTTTATTTCTTTACTATTGTACTTTTGTTACTGTTAGTTGCTTAGCATAGTGAATGTGGTTTACTTTCCTACTTTTTGGTTACTTTCTCGTTGGACGACTGGGTCTTGGGATCAGTCGAGTCGGTCCGGTCTCGTGTCCTATAGGGATTCGGGAACCGGGTCGTAACAATTGTTAAGTCCATTGTGCCCATTTGCTACTTTGACTGAAGAAAGGTGTCCGTAGAGCTGAAGAGACAGTTCCTCCGTCAGTTGGAGGTAATTTCATTTATAAAAGTTATTTCTTTTATAACTTTATCTTAAAATTATTATAAAGTACGATTAACATATAGTTTTTAAAATTAATGTAGGCAAATTATGATTGGGGTGATGACCCCAATGCCTCCCGATATATCCTTAAGCACGCCACTAAAATTCACAGGGATTGGAGGACAGAGACCAAGAGAAATGTAAGAATTTTTAAACATTTACATTTTTATTATATACATAATTTCTTATATTATTTCTAATAATTTATATTTGGTATTTAGTTTTTCTCGAACAAGAGTTCACCCAAAGAGGCAATGGGTCATGCTCCTCCTGATGTCATGCCTGACGATTGGAAGAAGGCATGCGAGCATTGGCTGAATCCAATGATGGAGGTTAGTAAATGATTACAAATTATTCTATTAATTTCATATATCTTAAATTCATAAAAAATATTATTATGTATATGTACAGGAGCAAGCAAAAAAAAATAAGGCCAATAGGGTTAAAGCTCCACCACAGACCCATTGTTTAGGTTGAAGGAGTATCGAGATAGTCAGGAGCCGTTACGTAAGTGTTGGAACTATTTTTCAGCTGAATATTACTTAATTCTTTTGTTATCTTAATATAATTGTATTGTTTTTATATTTTCAGTCCGCTACTCATGATAGGATGGAAATGAGTAGGATGGATATATACGAGGTCACCCATAGTAAGGCTGCAGCTGAGGGTGCTCGTAAGTGGATTCATGAGTCATATCAGGAGAAACATGTAAATTTCTTAAACTCAAAAATATCTATAACTTTCTCTATATATATATTATAATAATATTTTTTAATACATGTAGGAGCAAATGGTATAGTTAGTACATCCCCTCACTGATGAGACGTTCAATAGCGTCCACCAGCCTTTGCAGCCAGAGGATGCATTTAGGAGAGTGATGCCACTAGATCACAGTGGTTTTATTCGTAGTGTGGGGAGGGCACATACGTTATCTACCTGGTATGGGAGGAAAGGTGTCATCTCATCTAGTATCGTCGATTAGTTGCATCAAAAAATCGACACACTACAAAGACAAGAGGAAGAGAGGGAGAAGAGAGAGACATCTATGAAGAGTCAGATGGATATCATGCAATCACAGATGAATAAGATGGATAGTAAGATTGAGAAGCTTCTAACACTTCTTCTGAAGAAGGGTCAATCAGAGCATCCATCTTCATCAAATCCCAGCATCCACAGACGAGACGACGACGACGACATGGGTGGAGCTGGTGGCATCGGGGCAGCTGCATAGTGATATTTATATATTTTCTTTTCTTATGTTTTTTATGTAAATATTTTATTTTCATATTATGTAAATTTTTCATTTTCAAACTTTTTATATTTATGTAATATAAACTTCTCTTCATTAGCAAGTCTTTTAAGTATATTTAGTATGTAGTCCCATCATTTTGTAATTTCCTTTTAAAAAAAAATTCATACATTTGACGCCGGTTATTTAATTAACCGATGGCTTATAAATGACGGGAAAAATATTTTTCCCATCTCTTCCTAGACTAACCAACGATGAAAATGTTCTTCCTGTCACATATTTTTCATTGCTTATAAGGAAACTAACGGAAAAAATATTTTTGCCGTCACATATATGACGTCGATTATAACGAAAAGCGACGGTACAAATATTTTTGCCATCACTTATATAACTGACGGTAAATGTATATAACCGATAGGGAAACTTCAGAAAATGAAGCGTAAAGGCAGGAAAAAGTGACGGATGAATGCCGTCACTTGACAAATAAGCGACGGCAAATACACTTACCATCGGTTTGAAACGATGGTGAAGCATCCAAACTGGACTTAGGTGAACACTTTTTTTGCTGTCGATTATAAATAAACCGATGGCAATTGTATTTTCTATCGATTTTTAACTAAAATCAAAATGGCCAATCCATCATGTGGTTAAACACTATTTTGACGTCAGATGTACCCGCAAACCGACGATAAAATGAAACAACGACGATCATAATGGCATCGCTTAATGGCGTTGATTAATATGGTTTTGACTGACGGCAAAAGTGGAATATGTTGTTATGCGTAGTTAAGGTTAGTCTTATGGGTATACTGAAGAAGTGTAGGAATATCCTGCCGAAATTTCTCCACACACTATCTACATGTAACAAGTAACATTGTGATCAAATCTTCAAAGATGAATATTAAGTGCAAACCCTAATCAAAATACAAACACTATTAAAATCATATTATAATTTTTTTGAGAAAAAATCAGATTATAATTATTAGGTGGTTTTATTTTATTTTTGTTGATTATCATTAGCAAGTCTTCGATTAGTTTAAGGAAATTGGATTACTCCCGATACAAGAATGGAGTGAGAGAATTCTTTGATTGGACATTTCATGACGATAGTAGGCCATTCAGACGAGGAGACAAGTTGGACAAGCTTTTTTGCCTATGTAGGAGGTGCTTGAATGGATATTCCCATAATAGGAACACTATATTCAAGCACACGATTTGCAATGGTTGGTGGTAGTATTATGCTAAGTGGATTGCTCATGGAGAGGATTTTACAGAGGAAGTCAGATGATCTCTGATAGATTTAGATGAGTCTGCTGTGGATATTGATGCCGATGACATTGATAAAATGCATGAAGAAATGAGACCAGGAGATGAAGATTCGGCTATTGGAAAACCTTCTAATAAGTTCTATGATGCTATTAAGACAGTGGATGAACCTATTGCTCCCGGTATCATGTACATTTCGAGATTGTCATTTCTTTTGAAGTTATTTCGAATGAAGGTTATGAATAGAGCAACATCTAAATTGATGTCTAAGGTACTTGAATTCATTGGAGAGCTTTTAAAGAACCTAAAAGGTTATCTAAAGACATGGTATGAAACAAAGAAATAAATTCATGTCATTACTTTAAATTGCAAGAAAATTGACGCATGTCCAAATGATTACGTGTTATATAGAAATGAATACGCGGAGTTTAATAGTTTGTCCACAATGTGGTGTTGACAAATATAAAGTGGGAAAATCACTAAATACAAGGGTAAAAAAATAACCTCAAAAGGTTCTATGTTACTTTCCATTGATTTATAGGCTTCAACGCTTTTTTATTTTAAGTAGAACTGGAAATTTGATGACATGGCATCAGGATAACAAGTCTCAAGATGGTTGCATTCGTCATCCCATTGATTCAAAAGAGTGAAAAGTGTTTAACAACACCCATTTAGCTTTTACAGAGGATGCAAGAAATGTCAAATTGGGTCTTGCAAGCGATGGTTTAATCCTTTTAAGAACATGTACCTGTCTTATTCAATTTGGATAGTTGTCATGGTAACTTACAACTTACCTCCGTAGCTTTGTATGCAATCGTCATTTATGATGTTGACTCTCCTCATCACAGGTCCAAAGTAGTTAGGGAATGCAATAGATGTTTATCTTCAACCATTCATAGATGAACTATTGTGGTATAACAGCATTTATGCATATGATGTACACAAAAAAGAATTCTTTTAGATGCATGTTGTGTTATTGTGGACCATTAATGACTTCCCTGCATATGTAAATTTGTCAGGATGGAGTACAAAAGGAAAGTCTGCTTGTCTAGTATGTATGGATGATACTCATCATCTTCAATTACTTGAAAGCAACAAGTTATGTTATTTGGGACACCGTAAGTTCCTGCTTGTTGAGCATAGATGATGAACTGTAGTGTTTAAGGACAACTTTGATGGTAAATTTGTTGGTATTCTTCCAGAAATCCGATGAATAAGTTGAGCATAAATTTAATAAGGTTGTCAAGTTTTCAAGTAATAAAGGAATTACAACTTGGCAACATACGATTAAGTCGTCTGTTCAAGAAAGATCAAACAACTTTGAAACATTCAGATTTTAAAAAGAAGAGCATTTTCTTCATGGAACTCCTGTATTGGAAAGAGTTGACAATCCGTCGTAATCTTAATATGATGCATATTGAAAAAATATTATGGACAACATTTTGGATGTGTTTAACTTAACTGCCAGTCTAAAGGATACGGTGAAGAGGAAGGACATGATAACCTTAGGCATTCATCTAGAGTTACATGTTATTGAAAAAGAAGACAATAGTTGTGACTTTTCAGAAGCCATTTACAGCCTAAATAATGATCAACCGGAAAAAAATTTTCACCTTCTTGAAAGAAGAACGGGTGCCAGATGGCTATTCTTCACAACTTTCACGATGTGTAAATGAGGCTCAAAAGAAAATTAGTGGGTTCAGGAGTCACAACTCTCATGTTTACATGGAAGTCCTATTCCTACTAGTTATTCGTAGAGTGCTACCTAATCTAGTTGTGGATTTAATTACATAGATGAGTCGATATTTCAAATCTATTTATTCGAAGACATTAGATTTTGATATATTAGAGTACTAGAATAAGTAAATAGTCGTCACATTATGTAAAATGAAACAAATATTTCCTCTGATCTTCTTTGATGCCATGGTTCATTTAACTCTACATCTTGCAAATGAAGCAAAAATTGTTGAGCTGTGCAATACAGATGGATGTATCCAGTTGAATGATTTCTGAAAAAATTAAAAGATTGTGTTAAACAAGGCTAAGCATGAAGGATCTATTGTTGGAGGATATCTTATAGAGGAGTCCATTAACTTCTGTGCCATGTATATGGATGAGACAGACAATTGATTTAATCGATTACAGAGAAATTATGATGGAGGATATAATGAGAATGATAAAGATTTTCTTTCCATATTTAATATTCTAGGAAGGTCTATCCCCCACATAGAATACAAATCAATCTCTGAAATCAATCGATGTCTAGCTCACTTGTACATTCTTAAGCAGATTCCGAAAGTTGATTCATTCTATAATGAATTTAAGGAGTGTTCACATCCATCAACACTCGAGCCTGACTTCCTCGAGTAGTTTAAACACTGCATTATTTAAATGAAAGAAGAGAATGACCCACAATGGGTGGAGGACTTTTACATAATATCCAATCAACTGTTGAATTATGGGTATTATCATTCAGGTTACCTTATAAACGGATTCAGGTTCAAAGCAAAATCCATAGATGATGTGAAGGCTACGTAGCATGCTGATGTTGTTGTTAGTTGCGATTTAAGCATTGGTTGTGATGGCTACTACAGACAAATTGAAGAAATTGTTAAGATGAGCTTCAGATACGATCGTAGAGTTGTCATTTTCAAGTGCGATTAGTTCAACATGTTCAAAGAAGGCATTGGCTTCAAACTTGACAAGAAGCATAGTTTTATAAGTTTGAATAAGAATCGTCAAATTCTTTATTCTTTTGAACCATTTACATTACCATGCCAAGTATCTCAAGTCTTCTACATCCCTGACAACAGCAGAAATGGATTATACCTGTCTAGACAATTCCACGTGGATATTATGAGGAGCAAAAAGATGTCGAACCTGAATTAGAAGTAGATGCTTATTAAGAACACTTATGAGAAGTTGGTCCAAGTGTAATGGATATTGATATATAAGATATAATTATCTTTTATACCATTTCTTTTTTTACTATTATTTACCAAAGCAACATGCTAGTTAGATAAAATGGATCTTGAAGTAATAGATCACACTTCAATTAGAGAATGATGGCTAAGAAAATAAGAAAACCTAAAAATAGGAAATAAGATTGGTGGTAACTAAGATTAAATATGCAAGTAAATGAGTGGTTGGTGGTAAAAAAAAAAAGGATTGTTTTTCATATAATATAAAAGGCAAAAGCAAAAAGAGTTATGAAATTAAATGACTCGAAGATGAAAAACCAATACAAGATAAGTTATGAATAGAATTGTGTTTGGGTAAAGACAAAAAGTTGCCATATTTAAGTGCTCTACTTTTTTACTTATAATTATTTGCATTACATATGTGTGATGTGCCTATGGTTCACTTTTGATTATATCTGAGAATAAGATGTAAGATGTGCGATTTTCTATATACAGGATTTGAGAAAATATCCATAATATAGGAGAAACTCTGCAGAATTTTTTCCTACTTTATAGCATGTTTATTTGTTTTCTCATATTTGTACAAGTACTAATCTTTTTTTTTATGCATACGCAGATGAAATTCAAGAAGCTTACTTTTAAGGGTAACAAGGGTGACTAGGCCACCTTAACGGGTAAGGATGAGACCCAGTAGCTACCTTCCACCCAGCCTCCCCAAACCTAGTAGCCACCCCGCACCCAACCTCCCTAGTTCATCCCTGAGTATAGCCCTCTCAATACCCCCCACACACACCTCATTGTCATGGTGCCGAATCCTGCATTTACGAGCTCTTGTAAATATCTCCGACCTAGTGATCTTGCCCAACAATATTATGACAAGGGCAAGAAAGTGGTCACCCCTACAGTGCGAGAGCCAAAGCCAGAGGTTGCCACCCACTACCCTGATAAGGACGAGGGCGACGACAATAGAGAGGATGAGGGTGAGGGGGAGGGCGAGGTTGATGATGCTGAGGTACAGCAAACATCTCAGTAGGACCCTCAGGTTGTGGTAGGGACGAATTCTGGTAAGAATTGTAGGTAATATCTTATTTATATTTAGCATTTAATTTATGCAAATTTGTTTGTAATGTTCTAATTTGCAAGTGTTAGTTCGATCATATTTAATTCACTTATATCATTATTTAATACATGCTATTTTTGATTGGGGTGTTGATCCGAATGTTATCAAGTATATCCTCAATCATACCGTGAGATGACATCGTGATTGAAGGATGACTATGAAAAGACAAGTAAAATACGTAATATTATCAATTTTTGTATTATTTACTTAATGAATTTCTTTTGACATTTTATTTGTATAATTTAGTTTTATAATAAAATGTCGGCCTATGAGGAGATATTGAGAAACGTACCTCCTACAGTATCAGTAGATATTTGGAAAGATTGTTGCGAGCATTGGAAGAAGCATGAAACGAAGGTAAATATAAACACTTCTAAGGATATTTTGTAATAAATAATTTAATTATTTTCTCATTACAATATGTTATATGTATAGGATCAGGCAAAGAAGAACAAGGCTAATAGAGCCAAAGCTCCACCACAGACCCACTTTTTGGGTCGAACGAGTATAGATAGAGTTATGGAAAAATATATAAGGAATTCTTTATTATTTCACTTCTATTTTTTTAATTTAGGTTGAAGTTATTAGTAGCACTTACAATTTGAAATATATTTACAGTTACATTCACATGATGGTGCCACGCTCGATCGGGTTGGTGTCTACGAGATTACTCATAGCAAGATCGCCACGAATGGCAGACGAACATGGATATATGAGACATACCAGACAAAGTATATAAGTAACAACTAATTATCATTTAATTTAAATTTTATACTTATTTTTATATGACATTAAATTTCTCATCGTAATTTAATTTGTAATTTATAGAAGAAATGATGAATTTAATCAGTCCTCCTGCTCCAAACGCCTCCTCTAGGACTCAGTAGCAGCCTCCTATGACATTTGAAAAGGCTTTTAGGAGTGTCATGCCTTTGGAGCACGAAGGCTTCATTTGTGGCGGGGGGAGTCAGACGATCTCCAATTGGTATGGGCGGAAGGGGTCATCACTGATAACTGTTGTCAAGCAACTACAGACATAGGTTCATACGCTGCAGTAGGAAAATCAGCAAATGCAGCAACAACTCCACAATGTCACCTCATAGCTCCAGCAACAAGCTCAAGCTTGGCAAGATGCCAAGCAATTCATGGAGCAGTAGAGGAAAGCGATAGAGCAACAGAGAGCTGAGATGTAGGAGATGATGGCATTTCTACGAGGCAGCAATCGGGATCACACTTCTTTTCACTACCCACCTCGTAGAGACAACGACTTCGGTGGTAGTGGAGCAGGACATGGGGTAGGAGCTAAAGCATAGGTTTACATTTCTTTTGTGTTTACTTAGCTAGGTTCATATGTATTTTCTTTAGTTAGGTTTACATATTTGTATTAGTTACATGTATATTTTGACATTATGACATTACTTTTTGGATCAATGTGACACTATTTTATATTGTTGTATATTGTGTCAATTTCCTTCAATTAGCATTTATAGGTATTATATATTAACATATCTATAATACCTAGATTTTGAATTATTTAAAAAAAATAATTCATTATATGTGACATTTTTAAATTAAAACGATCATTCATAAACATTAAATGACGGTTATTAAACCATCTTAATTATACCATAACCAATGCATGATATCAAATCAGGCCCCATTCAAAATGTACTGGTGGCTCTTCCGATGGTTTGTTACACAACGGTTTCTTTAGATAACGTCATTTGTGCCATGAAACATCAATTATAAAATCGTCATTTAATGTTAATGCAGGAGTACAAACGGACTAATTAATGGCACAAACGACAGTTCTTTCGCGACGATATTATACAACGATTTTGAATATTTAAGAGATGATTTTGAACCATCGCGAAAAGCGGTTATTCCTATAGTGAACACAAGCCCCATTACTTATTTCCCTCAAAATGTTTTTTTTAATATGTAGGTTTTTGTTTTGTGATTTTTCTAAAATGTATGCATATGAGATGAATGAATGAACACATGGTGCACATGTTCCCCATAGAAATAGAGAAATGATGAATCAAAGAGCTACTACCCCCACCCCATGCCTAAGATTTGGAATGCCCTCATTGCATAAAGTAGGGAGAAATAGCACCTAATTAAGAAAGTCAAAGCGTAAAAGGCTCTTGAGACCTGTGATGCAAAATAAGGTGCAAAAATATGAGGAAAAATTCATCAAAATTAGGTTGGGTTGCCTCCCAACAAGCACTACATTTGATGCCTGCAGCTAAGCAAAGTGATGTCACGATGATGGTGGGTTGGAAAGTGCGATTTCGTCTGATGCAGATGTGGGCTCATTAGAAAAGTATGATTTTAAATGCTACCCATTGACTCTAAACTACTAACTAATTTTCGAATCTCAAATCTCTACTACTCCAGAAGGAAAAACATGAACAATGGTGTAAGGTCTGGTCCATTTTGATCAAAGTTTACTTGGGAAAAGGTGCAATCTCACATCAAACATCCACATGAGCTGATCGGGATAAAAGGATTTTGGAGCTATGTGCCTATCATGGTAGACCTTGGCTTATTTCATATAGATCCGTGTGCTTTCATACATGTTGTTACGGGTTTCCTCGAGTTCAGTTACTTGCAATTTCCACCTTTTCCTTGCCTTATCCAAATCAAAATTTAGTTCTCTGATTATCCAAAATGCCTGTGCTCTAATTCAACCGGAAGATAGCATTCCTTTCCATAAACCAATTTAAACAAGGACATACCAATGGGAGTTTTAAAGGTGGTTCAGTAGGTCTACAATGCATCATCCAACTTGTTAGACCAATCCCTGCGATATGGTTGGGCCATCCTTTGCAGGGTGTTCTTGATTTCTTGGTTAGAGACCTCCACTTGGCCATTAGTTTGATAATGGTACGGGGTGAAAATTTTGTGTTTCACTTCGTACTTGGCCAAGAGGTTTTGGAATTGTGCATTTGTGAAGTGTGTGCCCCCGTCAATGATTATTGCTCGTAGTACCCTAAATCATAAAAAAATGTTTGATGTTACGAAATTCAAAACCACTTTATAATCGTTCATACACATGGGAATTGCTTTGACCCATTTTGAAACATAGTCTACGTACCGCCACAAGAAGGAATTGGTACCGAAAGGACAGGGGAAACAGTCCCATAAAGTCAATACCCCAAACGTCGAAGATTTCGGTTTCAAGGATTGGGTGCAGGGGCATCATGTCTTTTTGACTCATCATGTTGGTGGTTTGACTTCGGGTACATTTTTGTGAAAAACTATGGGTGTCCATGTAAAGTGAGGGCCAGAAAAATCTCAAATGTAAAATTTTTGTCGTAGTTTTCTTTCTTAAGAAGTGGCCTCCATAGGCAGAGGCTTAACAATGGTGTACACACTTAGGATGTCAGACTCAGGCACACATCGCCTAATAATTTGGTTGGGGCAAATTTTAAAAAGGTTGGGGTCCTCCCAAAAGAAATGCTTGACCCTGAAGAAGAATTTATCTTTCTTGGCCTTGGGCCAATCCTGTGGTATCAAGTTCGAGGCCAAGTAATTCACATAGCCAGCATACTATGGAAGGGATTTCTGAGAAATGGTCATGCGGGTTTCATCGGGAAATGTGTCCTATGGAAGGTAGAGTTTCGAGTTGCTCAAACAGGATAGATGGTCGGCCACTACATTATGTATACCTGCCTTATCCTTGATTTCCAAATCGAATTCCTGCAATAAAAAAATCCATCAAATTAGATGGGGTTTGACATCCTTTCTCTCAAGTAGGTACTAGAGAGTGGAGTGGTCGGTATAAACAGTGATTTTTGTCCTGCTGAGGTAGGGTTTGAATTTTTCCAATGCAAAAACAATGACGAGAAATTCTTTCTCAGTGACTGTGTAATCCCTCTGTGCCTCATCTAAGGTTTTCCTCGCATAGTAAATCACATGCAAATTACTATCAATCTTTTGCCCCAAAATCGCCCCAATGGAGAAATCCAAAGTACCAGTCATGAGCTCAAAGGGCTCATTGATGGTAACACCATCATTGGTGTTAATAAGCTTAATTTAGCCTAACTATAATAATAAATGCTCCTAAATATTCATCAGAAGATCATAACTCTGTTCTGAATTGCATTTGAGAAGATAAGAAAAGAAGTTAATTCTGCTATTTTAACATTTAATCACTAATGTAGATTAGCCAAGGGGTTAATTAGGGCTTAATATAAGGTCAAATGAACTTAATTTCCCAAGAAGTGGTCCTGAGCTAATTAGATCAGGGTTTTCTGCATTCTGATGATTAAGTTATTACATGAGAATCCTAATTTCAGCCTCATTTGAATTAAATGGGTTCTGGTAGAAATAAATTCAATATAAGCCTCCTAAAAATCATTGAAAAATATTCAAAGAGGTTTGGTACCTTCACTTTGACCATCGGAACCCATTTTGACCAAAAATAGAGATTTAGGTGGGAATTTGCCTTGCTTTGGGCTACTGTTAAATTTACCCAGTCAAACTTAGTCAAAACCCAAATTTAAGGTCACCATTAGATTATTTGGGTCCAATTTAGGTTAACCCAAAAGTGTGAGCCCAATCAATGTCCATCTTAACCTAGTTTGCATTTTTCCCTTGAGTCTATATTTCTTAAACATACACCCCTAAGATTCAACATGGATTGCAGACAAGCCCCTACCTTTTTGACCTCTCTTACAGAGAGGCCCCTACCAACTTCTTCCTCTTTGTTTCCTAAACATGGTCGACAGTGGGAAATCACCCAATCCTGCCTAACTTCAATCAAGGATTCTACCTCTAATCGCTAACCAAATCCCTCCAAATTTGGAGGGATTAGTTGGAAGAATCCCTACCAATTGAGCTAGATAATGAATCCCAACTTGGAGTGTAAGGCTGATGTAACGCCTCGAATTTGTAATACTCTTAATAGGCTAATTAAAAACCATAACTGGTTGCTTAATGTGAGATTAAGGGCTTTGGGAACCTTAATTTAGTGATTATTAGCCTTGGAATTAAACAAATCCCCTAAGTCATTAACAAAATGTTAATAAATGAAAAGTTGAGGGGCTCTTTGTAAGGAGAACATGTTTGGAGGCCTTTCTTAAGGCTCAAGAAAGAAGCTAAAGGGCTTAGATGCAAATTTCACAACCCTTTTATTAGAGAGAGATTTAAAAATTTAAAAGAAAAATCACATTTTCTTCTCCCCTCAGCTGGTGCCCCTTCCTCCTTGCCAGCTGCTGCTGCTGTTGGCATTGCTATTGCTGCTGCTACGAGGAGGAGAAAGGAAGGAAGAGGAGAGCTGTTGCTGCAGCTGTTGTTGAAGCTGCTGCTGTTGCTAATGTGGTTGTTGCTGCTACTACGAGGAGAAGAGAAAGGAGACTCCAACTGAGGTAGGGTTATTCTCTTGTTTTATTCTCTTGATTCCATGATCTGAAATAGCCAAAAGAAAGGGTTATTTTAGTTTAAGATTCTGTGTTGCATGTGAAATGGCGGAGAGTCTTCTTCCCCTTTGTTTCCATCTTTAGAGGTGATAAAGGGGAGGGTTTTAATCTAAATAGCCAGGTAGGCTTATAGATAAAATGATGGGTGTTTGGCAATGTGAACTGGGTGTTAAGAGCACCTAGTACCGGTACTAGCGACCAGCACCGGTACTAGTTGACCTATCACTGCTATGTAATGCAATGAAAAGGGGACTGAGAGCGCCCAATACTGGTAATGGTGATCAATACTAGTACTAGATGATTCCAGTCGGTGAACTGGGGCTGCTCGATAATGGTACTGGTGTTTAGTACCGATACTAGCTGGGTTATGTTGATACAAAACTGATGGCACGTAGTACCAATATTGGTGTCCAGTACCGGTACTAGTTGGAACTTGTGAATTTGGTACTGGGGTTGCCTAGTACCAATACTAAAGCATAGTACTGGTACTAGTTGGCCAAGTTGAGTTTGAGGACAAAATGTGCAAATACTTGTGGTAATATGCAGTAATAAACTGAATTTAGGTTGTAAACAATAATTCTTCGAGTAAAGGTTATTGTACATGGCTTTTGGATGTTAGGAACTCATCCTGAACTCAGAAGCGATTCTGAGTCGGTTATTTGACATCTGATGATCCATTAGGCACCCAATACCCTTCGATCCTGACATCTGATCCCTTGGTTAGACGTCCCTGCAACTAGATTACCATTCCAAGGACTGTTGAACGATTATGAACCTACGCTAACGTGTTTGGTTTTGGAAAACCTGTCGTTGTAGTTCAAAAGCGAAGAATTCGCGTTCAACAAATAAAATTTATACCGAAATTAAAATTCCGAGTCGAACACAGGGAGGCGAACGTTTGATTTAAAAACTACGCGTTTCTTTTTATTTATTACAGAATAATTTAATTTAGTACTATCTAATTATTTACAATAAATAGAAGAGAGAGAGAGTAAGAGAGAAAAAGAATATTACACAGAGAAATCAAAATGAGATGTAGAATAAACAAGGAATTTTTACATTGAAGTGATTGTTCATTACAACTAGAAAGCATAAAATAATTACTCTAGAAAGCGATAAATTTACTCTAGAAAGCATTAAAAGAATGGAGGGAGAAATGTCCTCCTCGACGATTGCTTGGAGGACGAGTAGATTAATTTAGAAAGCAGTAAATCTATACTAGAAAGCGGTAAAAAGAATAGGGAGAGAGAAATCCTCCTCGACGGTTGCTTGGAGGACGAGCCGGACGGGACGACGCCTGGACGAAGGAGAACGAAGCGGGACGAAGGAGGATGAAGCAGAAGAACGGGAACGAAGCAGCACGCCGTCATCGTCGCGGGATCCACTTCCGAAGGGGAATGAAAATTGGACTTTATCTCGCGAGAAGCATCCCGGGTGTGGGACAAGCTTCTCTTGAGCTTTGGAGGGGTAGAGAGGAGAAAGAAGTGATGAGAATTTCGTATGGAGGGGGTCTCCTTTTATAGTTGCAAGGAGTAAGGGCAAAATGGACATTACAAGTTGAAAATAGTAAATGAGGGGTCTTTAGTGACGGATAAATCCGTCACTAAAGCCCCTAACGTGGGCGACGTGGGTGGCTCGCGCGCACCTCCTCGCTTGCTCGCGCCCTCAACGGCTTCACACGTCCGCGAAGTCTCAGCCGTCCGATCGCAAGATCGGACGGCTTAAAATCGCGCCTTCACCGTTGCCGCCCGCCCGCCTGTGCGTGCGATCGCGCGTTCACGTGCGCGTCCAATCGCTCGTCGGTGCTATCGGGCGCGCGCGGCCGTTGGATCGCGATCGTGCGGTCGATTGGAGGCGCGCCACTGCTCCAATTTCTGCAGGGTGCGGCTCGAACGCGCGTCCCTGCTTCACGTTAGAGCGCTCGACCGCTGCACTGCGGTCGCGTTTGTGTCGAGCGCTTGACTTCAGCGCGGGTGCGTCGCAGCCGTTGGATCGAGATCCAACGGCGGAGAGGAGACGGGTGCGCGGTCTTCACAAGATGCAAGCGGCCGTTTGGGCGGCTGAGATGGCGCCACATGGCGTCATCTTGGCCGTCCATCTTCTGGAAGTTGTAGATGGTGCCACGGATGTCGGATTGACTCGATTTTTGTGTCGTTGGGCTGCGATTGTTGATCCGAATTCATCTGTGCGGTCGGATTTGTCATCTGAAGTGCGGATTTACACCATCCTGGCCCTTGATCTTCTAGGGTTCCCCAGTCTCTATCTGATGCTACGGATGCCTGATTAGGGCGATCTTGGAGTCGTTGAACTCCAATCGTCGCTCTGATCACATCCATACGGTTGGATCTTTGATCCAAGGCCCCAATAAAATGTTTGCCCTGTCCAAGCACATAAAAGGAGACAATTAACCTCCATTTTATTCAAACTACTCTAAATGCAAGATGATGCATGTTATGCAATATTTATATCATGAAATGCAATCCTATGCTTAAGAACATGCATAAATAGACATTTTAAGTAGTGTAAATGTGTTTACATCAAGGACTAAGTCCTAGAGATTGGATGCCTAATATTACATCAAGCACCCAATATGCTCAATTCAGACATCTAGCCAAGGAATCAGCCAGTCACCGATAGCTATCGGAAGTGGGATTTTATTCTTGGACGTCTGACACATGATGCTGGACGTCCAATTCGAGGCTTGTGGTTCCATTTTGCACAGAATTTTCCCACGGGAATCAAGAGCTTAATCTAATTAGTTAAACCCTGGCCTGGTAATCATGAATGTAAGCTAAAAATCCTAGTTAGCATTTAATGTCAAGAAACTTGAATTTTGGGCATGATTAGGACCTGGGGTGCTTGGTCCTAAATGGAAGTAAAACACACCCTATAGTGGTACAAATCCTAATCTAGAAACAATAAAGAGAAGATTCTAAAGTGAATGCATGAGGCCATGTCACCAGAATACCCGCGAGGCCAAAATGCATACTATAAACTAAACCTAGTGGGTCTTGGTAAATGTATAGAAATCCTCACAGGCTAGATAAGCGCAATCCTATAATGGTGGAAGGGAAGTTCCATTGGGAACTTTTGTAACAATAAAGATTTAGGGTCCAACTATATGTCGCGGGAGGTACTCCTGTACCCAGTGTAGGTCCTGGGTGAGGAGAGGATCGACTTTAGCAATGGACTGCTAATACGAGTTTCATGTAAATCTTTGCCCCAACACGGGGATGGCCATCTTGAGAGGTTTCGGGACTTACCCAACCCTCTGTTAATCGTATAATTTGGGTAATCAAATGGAGGGTTTAAGTCGGGGTTTGGGAGTGGCAAATGCCCGGTACTAGTAGTGATGGCAGTTATTGGTACTTGTTCAACCAAAATAAGTTAAAAAAGGACTTAAGTCTAGTACTGAAGGCACCTTGTATCTGTGCTGGTGGCCCGTACCAATACTGCGTGAGTTCAGTAGCCATGGCAGCGGGGGTGCCCAACATCAATACCTAAGACTAGGACCGGTACTAGTGTGTTCATTCTAAATCGTTGAACTCTGTGAAGAGATTAATTAACTAGATCAGGTTAAGGGTGAAACCATAATATTGAGATCAAGGATCTCTTGGGTTCAAGGTACAGACGTGTCCGTCTATTGGTGGTCTGGATTACAGAGGGTCTTGGTGGTGCAAAACCTGGGTTTCAAGCACGAAGATGGGTTTTGCAGTTCTAGTTTGAACAAGCATCTTGACCTAGCAATGGGTCAGGATTACCTGATAATAGAGGTACATTGTTTGAGTGTATTGATGATAGGGAGCGGGTCCTTGATGTTTGATAGTTTTTAAATATAATGATTGTATTGAACTATATGATTTTGATAATTAGAAATCCTATTAAATGTTAGAACTTAATTAGGAGTCTAGCAGGTACCCCAATGGATAAGGATGAATGGGAAAATGCAATTAGAACCTTAGAGGGGTGAAGCACATGTATGGGTGTGTGTGTGTGTACACCTATTATTTGAGCATGAAGCTCCCTAAACATATTAAAAGCAATCTAAATTGACTAAGTAATGGCTTGAATCTCACGAGATGACACCTATGACTCGATTCGAGTCTAATAAGATGAAATGCTTGGATCCTAAGGTCTTGAGTTAGACCAGAAGAGATCCACTAGGTCCTTAGGATTGTGTTCTAGGCACGGAACCCAAATGAAATCAAAGAGATGGTAAGTCAATTAGGTGAGCTCGTAAGGCTACCCCCTTAGACTTGGTGAACCATGGGTTCACTGCTCGGGTAGAAGACCCGAGCTATTGCGAAAGAGGCTACCAAGGAGATTTGCCTCAGAACAGGTAGGTTCCTAGGTTCGGTGACAAGCCTTGAGGCTATCACTAGTGCTTGTACTTGGTTGTACCCGAATCCAACTTAATGTGAAGGTACTCGAGCAAGAGACTTACTATGCGCTCGCATATGCGGAGATGGCCGGGGTACTAAGATGGATTGGTTGAGTTCTCGTCCGATGGCGAATTGAGAGGGCACACCCAATGATTGTGCTCCTACAGGGAGCTACTCCTAGTGAGAGCATTGGTGTGGCTCAGCAATTCTGGCCAATCCTGCGATAATGATCTGGTTGTTCTGTGACTAGTCCTTGTTGGACACCGTTTGGGCTCATGTTTCATGATCACAAGCCATAGGCTTGGGTAGCTCCCAAGAGGCCCGACTCTTCTGACTAAAGTCAGCAACGTTCCTGATACATTGAGAATGGACACACCTTTCTAGAGGACTAATATATTGCTAATCTCTCCCTTGGCCAAGGCGAGACTATTAGGCTGGGATTTAAAGGAAAGGATGCATCTCAATCTCCTCTAGCAGAGAGGGATGAATTTCCATAATCTGATCATTGAGGTGAGTGAGGGAATAAATTATTACACCAAATTGAGCAAGGAACTTGGGTAACTTGTTAATGGGTTACTGGACCAAGGTGATTAGTCATACCAGGTAGGGTTCGAGAAACTAGAACTTGGAGTGTAGGTTTAGGCTAGGAACTAGCTAGTAATTGAAATTATACACTATCCTATATGATTAAGATACGATAGATGATTGTTCCCTGCTGAGCAGATTGGCTCATCCCTGCTTTGTGACCTACTTTCAGGTTGTCATCGCCGGTCATTGACGAACGAAATTTTGTCTCTGTGCAAGTGTGCGTGCTTTGTTGACAACTAAATTTTATGTTTTGGTGTACAAGTTTATGTTTGTTACTGTTTTCCTATATTAATTATGTGCCATTCTTTTTGAATTTTTTTTTCCATTTTATGTTGTAAATGGAACTCCTTCTAGCTCGAATTAGTTAGGTACAACCCGAATTAAATAAACCAGCACCTCTTTCCTTTCCGTCCCTCGAGACTCTGACCCTCATTTTTGGGGTTTGATTTTTGGGGCATGATAGCCGACAACGAAGCTTTGATTTCCAAATTTTGAAGTTTCCAAATTCACGAAGAAATTTCTTGAATTCAAGCAATTGAGGGCCAAAACCAACTCTATATAAGCTTCTCCAACTTCCTACGTGTTTCCAGTTGTGAATTGGTTGAAAAATCACCTCTTCCACCACCGGCCAACCCATCACACACTCCAGCGAACTCTCCCAGACCTCCTCCTTCGTGCGTGCTCTCAGCCAATGGACACCACCACTATCTCCCCCTCTTCCTCGTGAAGCTTGCCAGCCAAAGCAAGGGCGCTGCCAACCTCTTCATCGCCATTACCCTCGCCGTCTTCATCGTCTGACCTGTCAACTCTGGGTGTGGTCTTGCTTTGTCTCTCCTCGATACGTTCCCCAATCTCTTCCTCTTCCCTCCTAGAGTCCTTTTAGGCCCTTAGACTTAGGTTAGACTCTTTCACATCCCTGTTCTCTTCCTTTCTTCCTTGACTCCGGCGAGCTCGCGCCATCGCCATACGCCACTAAATGCCACACCACCTTCACCAAAACCACCCACGCACCTCCGCAACCAAAAGCCCTAAACTTATTGAGTGTTTTGGTTCACATTTCGTCCAGCCAATCAACACATCTCACCACCACCATCACCGATGTTTATACGAAATCGTCATTGTCTAGAAAATGCATCGTGGTATAGTTGACAAAATTGCACAAAACACTTAAATTTATAAAGCTCAAAATCAAATTAGAGTCCAAGGTCATTCATAGGGAAAAATTATGGCAATTCAATTCACTAATCACAATTTACTTCAGAAAGATATGAAAATATAATCAGAACTTTGCTTAAAATAAATCAGAATAATATATCAATGAAACCAAGTATGCGAATGTAAAAATATTGGGTTAAAATGGTGATTTGAATCAACAAATTAACCCTTAAGTTTAAGCTCACAAATTTCTTAAATAAATGAACACTATCTTCAATCAAATATCAGAGTCACAACCACTCAAATGCCAAATTAGACGACAACAGAAAGCCTCAGACGCCTTAACCAGCAGTAGCTCACAAGGCACAAGGTCCTTGCTTTAAGCCTCACAGAAGAGGCACAGTAGCAGCACCCAACAGAGGCACAAGGACTTCACACAAAGCCCTCAGAGGATAAGTGTTGAGAGAGGGAGAGGGCACGAATCCTAAGGCAAAGCAAAACCCATCCTCCTTCTCTCTGATTCTCTTTCTCTTTCCTCAGACCGAACTTAATCGGGTCAGAATATGGGTAATCGAGTCCAGGCACACTGGGTGTACAGGTGAGTGAAGGTGTGTGGGCTCGTGCGAGTAAGGGACCCAACCCCTCGTGATCTTGGGCAAAGGGCTAAAGGCACAAATCTCTTATATGTGTAGCTGAAGCCTCCTCAATCCACGATGTGGGACTAATGTCCCACTTCTTCTCTTCGCACAGCAGCAACCAATGTTGCCTCTACTTGAGGTCGATGAAGGCCCTGGCAGCTGCAATTGATGACCTGGTCAAGTTCCTGGAACTGGTCTGCAGCGCCTAGGGATGGCAGCGCTGAAGAACACGGCTGGGAGATGGCTAACAGAGTCAAAGAAGGAGGTGGTGGCGACAGAGCTTCAGCATACACCTAAAACACAAAATACAGCCTCTTGGCCCTGTCAAAATAGCTCAAGAGGATCGCCTGGAAGAGGCGAACATGCTAGTGGGTGTTGCATGCGGTGGGGAGGCATGTGCATGTGTGGCGTGCATGAAGGTGTGGCGAGGACTGATAAATAGCCTTAATTTTTTTACGACTTTTGATCGGGAGCTATGGCTATGCTTTGGGAGTGGTGGCGAGGCAGTTGAAGCAGTGGAGTGGGCATGCATGCTCGCCGGAGGTACGTTGGCATTGGGGAAGGAAACGGTGGGGTGGGCATATGGGTGAGCAAACCTAAAATCTAAGAGCGTAAAGAGAGTCAGGGGAAGGAGAGGAGTCGAAAGGGGGTAGTGGCAAATAAAGAGAGAGCGGAGGCAACGCCGACTATGATTGGCCGATGCTAAAGATGAAGACGCTCTGGAGATGAGGACGATGACGAGGAAGGGGCCAGAGAGCTCCTCGCGGGTATGGCAAGGTGCGGAATGAAGAGAGGTAGTGTTTCCTGTTGCCTATTATACGTGACAGCAGGCGAGGAAGCTAGAGGAAGACGGTCACCAAAGACGAGCTCAGAGCTGGCCGAAGGTAGAGGGAAGAAGCTCAAAGAGCTCAAAGGTTTAGTGAAGAAGATCCTTAAATTCATGGAGTTCGCATAAACTCTATAGCCCAAATCAAGGTCCAAGATGTGATTCAACTGATTGGAAAAGTTCTCAGGATCAATCCCACCAATTTTGGAGGGATTTGGTCAAGAAATCTGGGAGAAATCCCAGATTGAAAGTAAGATGCTTTGGGTTCACAATGTTAATGGTGGAAGGGACTATTTTGAAAATAATGATGAGAATTTAGGGGGCTAGATGCAAAGATTTAGAAACCTGAGGGGCTCAGTGTAAAACATAGAGTTTTGAAGGGGTAAATTGCAAACTAGGTCAAGATGGATTCTGATTGGGTCTAAATATTGGTAGAAATCTAATTTAGACCCAAGGAATCTAATGGTGAAGTAGGATTTCAGTTTTGACCAAGTTTGAGTGGGAAATTTGCATAAAAACCCAAATTAGGGTAAACTTTCATTTGAGGCTCTATTCAAGGTCAAAATAGGTTCAGATAGTCAAACAGAGGGTACCAAACCTCTTAGAATATTTCTCTATGAATTTTAGGAGGTTTAGATTAATTTTATCATGACCAAAACCTTATTAATTTAAGCGAGTCTGAAATTAGGGTTTTGTGTTATGATTCGATTCTCGAAATGTGTGAAACCCCATTTCTGTCTGTATGGACCCACTTATTAGACTTTAATACTCATTTGACCTTCAATTTACCCCTGACAAACACCATGGTTATTCTATGTTCATGATATGCTGTTAAAATTGCAAAATTAATCCTGATTTCCTATTTTCTTCTCAAATCAAAATATTTTGGAATTATGAACCTCAGATGATTATGTAGAAGCATTTATCCATCAATCTTGACTAAAAGTGGCCAGTTAAGGCTTATGATGGTGTTCCCATCATAGCCCATGCCTAGCTTTTGCTAGTCCCTTAGCAAATTCTTATGGATCAAACTAAGTCTCTAGGTCGGATGTCACCGTTAGGATGCCCTATTAAGCCACATCTCTAAAAATCAGATCAAAATACCAACAATAGGCCTAAAGGTACTCAAGTACCAGCCAAGATCCAGACTTGACCAGCTTCAGCCTGAGTCTGCCGTGAAGGTTTCTAAGGCCTGCAAAAACTGCCCAAAGGTTCGTTGACCCCAGTGGTTTAAGCACCCATGCATAGACGTAATATGTCCAAGTTCAGTTTGCCAATGCATTTTTGTAAGAGAGAGATAGAGAAGGATTTTTCATTATGAGAGTTTTCTCTCTTTTCCTTTTTATATTTCCCTAGATCCAGCTTTGGATTGGCCCTAAACACAGCCTGTATCAGATTCCTTGTCCCCACCATCAATCCTCAAAAGGTTCCTGGCTTTCGATGCTTCGAGATAACACCACCCATAGAAACCCCTAGAACCCTGGCTTTCGACACTTCGAGATAGTGCTGCCCATGGCATTCTGTAGCTAAATTTAGGCCCTGAAAATCAACATTTCAGGATAATCCCGCCCATAGCACCTAAACCAGCACAAGGTGCTTATATGCCCCCGGTAAGATATTTAGATATCCTAGGAGACAAGTACCGAGGAGACAGTATGTTATTCCGCATCTTCGAAGGAAATTTTCCACCTCTCCCCGTCGGGAACTCGTCCAATCAACTTGTGTTGTCGAACTGCTCCTAAGCTAGATCTTCAAGATGGTTTTTCAGAACAAAATACTTTTGTCATGATTTTCTTTATTAAGTGCACTGAACCAAACTTAGTGTGTGATTTTAGGTGCTTAGGTTACAATATCCTACAAACCAAAGGGCAGGCAATAGGGCCGAATAATCCCAAAGCCTTAGTCCTACTACATCAGCTTCGTACTTTCCTCAACCTCTTGAGGACTAATCTAGATCTTAACAAATACGTGAGTTTTTAAGCCCTAAAACAAGCCCAAGAGGCCTAATATCTTCACTCGTCACTAATCTCCTAAGTTTCAGCCTTCCAAGTCTTAATTCATCATCCGATCCAACCTAGAAGTTAGGTAAGTTTCATACTCAATTTCAAGGGATTATCTCATTCATTTCTTTTTGTTTGCTCCTTTTTTCTCTTTTCCTTTCTTTTCTTCTCAATTGCTTTTCATTCAGTTCAAATTGACCTCTCCTTTCCTCTTTTCTCCTCACTCTCTGTGCCTAAGATTTGCAATGTCCTCATTTTAAATTAGGTGGGTTCAAGTTCTGCTCAGTTTGTACATTAGAACAGGTGGGTGGTGAATGGTTATGAATGACTGTTGCGAATGATTTCTAGCTCTAATACAAGTATCAAAGGTGGAGTCAGTTGTTCTAATGGATAAACCCTAAAGTGTAATATGATTTCAGTGTAAGGATATGTCAGAAGGGTTTTAGGTTTTTCAAAAATGATGGGTTGCCTCCCATTAAGCGCTAAGTTTAACGCCATCAGCTGAGTGCAATGAAGCTCAAGAAGAACGGATATCAAAAGATACTACAGCCGTATTTGAGTCAGTGAGTTCGAAGAACGGTTTGAATCTCTGACCATTCATGACAAATGGTTCTAAATCATGGCTGAGTTCGCTACTTTCAACAACTCCATTTCCAAATACTCATCTCACAAGGAATGGTCCAGTCCATTTTGATCTGACTTTTCCTGGGAAGAGCTTGAGTTTGGGATCAAAGAGTAATACTTTCTAACCAGGATGGAAATATTTTCGTGAAATGTGCCTATCATGGAAGGCTTTGACCCACTCTTTGTAGATTCACGAGTTCTCATATGCATCATTATGTAGTTCCTCGATCTTTCTCATTTGCAACCGACGGTGGATTCTAGCCTTCATAAGATCCAAATTGCACTTCTGTACTGCCCGGTAGGCTTTATGCTCCATTTCCACGAGGAGGTGACATGCCTTCCCGTACACGAGTCTGAAGGGAGACATTCCTAACTGGGACTTATGAGAGGTCCTATAGGTCCACAAGGCTTTTGGAAGGCGAGCAGACCAATTCTTCCTATCAGGCCGAGCAGTGACCTAAGGATCTTCTTGATCTCCCGATTTGACAGCTCAGCCAATCCATTCGTCTGGGGATGATATGGAGTCAAAATACGATGTGATACCCCAGACCTTTTCATCAGGGACTAGAAGTGCACATTTGCAAAGTGGGTCCCTCCATCAGAGATGATAGCTCGTGGAATACCGAACAGAGAAAAGATGTGTTGATGAATGAATTTTATTACGACTTTATGATCATTGGTTCGAGTCAGAATGGCTTTGATCCATTTGGACACGTAGTCTATGACTAGGAGAATGTACTCGAAACCATCAAATTTTGGGAAGGGACCCATGAAATCAATCCCCCAGATGTTAAAGATTTTGCACACAAGAATCGGCTATAAAGGATCATGTCATTATGGCTCATGTTGCCTAAGGTCTAGCAACAAGTGCATGCCTTACAATAGTCGTGTGCATCTTTGAAAATTGTAGGTCAATAGAATCCACACTGGATGCTTTAGCTACGATTTTGTGTCCAGAGAAGTGACCACCGTAGGCCTGGTCGTGGCAGAAGGACAAACTGCCATTGATCTCTGATTCTGAAACACATCTTTGAATGATTTGATCAACACCAATGCAGAATAGGCACGGATCTTCCCAAATAAAGTATTTAGCATCTGAAAGTAATTTGTCTTTCTTGGCCCTTCACCAATCAGATGGAATCTGATGCGATGCCAAATAGTTCACCATATCAGCAAACCAAGGAAGTTTCGTATCGACTATCAAGAGGTGCTCATCCGAAAAATGCTCCATGATAGGTCCGAAAGGGTCATTGATTGAAGAAGGAAGATGGGATGAATGGTCAGCTACCACATTCTGCTTTCCCGCCTTGTCGTGAATTTCAAGATCGAATTCTTACAATAGTAAGATCCAGCAGATTAATCTAGGCTTCACATCCTTCTTCATGAGTAAGTGCCTCACTGTAGTGTGATCCGAGTAAATGATGACGTTGGAACCCAAGAGGTATGACCTGAATTTCTCTAGACCAAATACTACAGCTAGCAACTCTTTCTCTGTAATGGTGTAATTACGCTGAGCCTCGTCTAATGTCTTGCTGGTGAAATATATGACTACCGGTTTCCCAACAATTTTCTAACCTAGCACCGCTCCTACTGCGTAGTCAGATGCATCGCACATGATCTCGAAGGGTTGAGACCAGTTAAGAGATTGCAGGATTAGTGCTTGGGTGACTCAATCACGCAAGATCTCAAATGCGTGAATGCACTCACTAGATATCTCAAATGGAGTGTCCTTCGAAAGGAGATTCATCAAGGGATGTGCGATCTTAGAGAAATCAGGTATGAATCGATGATAAAATCCAACATGCCCCAGGAATGATCTAATGTCTTTGACTGAGTTAGGAATAGGTAGCTTGGAAATCAGATTTACCTTAGCCCGATCGACCTGGATACCTCTCTCAGAGATGAGGTGTCCAAGTACAATACCCTTAGGAACCATGAAGTGGCTCTTTCCCTAGGAGAGAACCAGGTTCACTTCAATGCATCTCTTAAGGATCTAGACCAAATGCAAGAGGCATTCATCAAAAGATTCGCCGAATACCGAGAAGTCGTCTATGAAGACCTCAAGGTAATTACCTACCATATTTGAGAATATGGCTAGCATGCACCACTAAAAGGTGGCGGGTGCGTTGCATAGCCCAAAAGGCATCCTGCGAAATGCGTACATACCATAGGGGCAGGTAAAGGTGGTCTTTTCCTAATCCTCGAGATGAATTGCCACCTGTTTATATCCGTAGTACCCATCCAGGAAATAGAAAAATCGATTTCCTGCCAGTTTCTCGAGAATCTAGTCAATGAACGGAAGTGGGAAATGATCTTTCTTTATGGAGGCATTCAATTTCCAATAACTATGCAGGCTCTCCACAAATTCGCAATACATGTCGGGATGGTCTCTCCAAATTCAGTCGTAATCACGATGAGCCCTGCCTTTTTAGGCACAACTTGGATCGGTCTCACCCAGCGGCTTTCAGAGATCGGGTAGATGATACCAGCAACTAACCACTTAATGATTTCTTTCTTCACAACCTCCTGTAGATTCAGATTGAGTCTTTTCTACATCTCTTGAGATGGTCGTGAGCCTCTTCAATATAGATGCAATGTGTGCAATACGAGGAGCCTATACCGGTCAGATCATCGAGTGTCCATCCAATGGCTCTTCGATGCTGCTAGAGAATATAAATCAACTTTGTTTCCTGATCAAATGTGAGTTGGGAGTTGATGATTATAGGAAAAGTTTGATTGGAACCTACAAAGACGTACTTCAGATGATCTAGAAAGGGCTTCAATTCCATAACCAGGTTATCAGCAGCAGGTGAGGGTTCAGGATGGGCCTCAGAAGATAAAGTGAGAGCTATGGGTGAATCAGGATCAGTTCTGGGCTCCTCTATCTATAGGTCAAGGTCTTTTTGAGGTTGAGGATTGGGGATAATTGAGTTTTCTTCTATAATTGGGTCCTCATCCACAAAACTAATATCGCATATTTCTTCTATTGCCCCATAGTTTATTCCTTTTTGGGCCTTAAAGATATAAATCCATAATGTCTTATTCCTGAATTTCAACTCAATTTGGCCCTCTTCACAATTGATGTTTGACCTAGCTGTGGCTAAGAATGGTCTCCCTAAGATGATCGTTGTGTTCCTCAGATTTTCAGGAGTATCCATATCTAATACAATGAAGTCCACCAAGAAATAGAAATCTTAGATCCACACTAGAGCATCCTCAAGAACTCCCCTACGTGACTTGATTGATCTATCTGCTAACTGCAAAGTCACCTCAGTCAGTTTGAGCTTAGTTTCCTCAAAGTGGTCTAGTAGGGATGTAGGGATCAGGTTTATGAAGGCTTCTAAATCCAACAATGCTCTATCAAATTCTAAATCACCGATCTTACAGGAGATCAAAGGGGTGCCAGGATCTTTTGCTTTTTGTGGGAGTTTGCTCAAGATGATTGAGCTGACTTGCTCAAGATGATTCACCCATTTTGGTTTCACGGCTTACGCTTTGGTGTACATAAATCCTTTAGAAATCTCGCATAAGCTGATACGTTGTGAATCGCATCCATCAAGGGGATGTTTATCTGGACTTGCTCAAAGAACTTGACTAGATCTTCCTCAAGTGCCACGGGTTTGGGTTTCCTCTTTCCTTTGGTCAAGGCCCCAGGAAATGGAACCTATGTAGGTTCCTCTAGAATTGATTCAGGCTCAGGATCTAGGATAGGAGTGTCCTGGATAACTATCCTAGGGTTAGGATCTAAACTACCAGGCATTAAGTGGTTAGGATAAGGTAGATCCTGGGTCTATTTGCCACCACAGGTGGTAACAAAATTAAGACCTGCTTGGTTTTGGTTTGGAGTTGGCAAAATAAATGGTTGCTACTGATATCCCGAATACGATGTTGAAGCCTCCATCCCATCAAGTGATGGAGCTGAAGGGGCCTAATAAACATAATTAGCTTGGACCTGATTTGGGTTCATAATGCACCTCTGGTTCGGCACGTTATTCGGATCTGGCAGAGGTTGAGATGGAAGTGCACTAGGTTGGAGAGATCCTGCCATCTGTGCAAGTTGATTTCGAGCCTCTGTGATCTCATCTTTGTGTTGTTTCTGCATATCCACATTGGTCTTTTGGATATCAGCCAAGGTTTGTAGAATTAGAATCATTTGATCTTCCCTTGACGGCCCGAATTGGTAATTTGGATTGGGCTTAGGCTGAGCAGGCAGATATGGGTGTGGAGCCTGTGGTCAGGGTTGGAATTGAGATCTCGAATTTTGATTATTCCCTGACCACACAAAGTTGGGATGATTACGTCATTAGGGTTATAGGTGTTCGAGAAAGGATCATTCTAGATGGCATGAAGTTCCTTGCAGGTCTGAGGAACTCCAGAGAAATTAGAGTACGAGGGTTCAGAGTTCCCTCAACTAGAGCAGGTGGGTCCGGAGTTTCCTCCGAAACCAAGATCAAATGGGGGTGGATATGGATCCATCCCCTGATGAGAGTGGTGGTAAATGTTATGCACAGCCTCCCTACCAGAGGTCGGTTGCACATACATGTTTTGCTGTGCTGCAGTGGCTCTTTGCAGATGTCGAGTCAAGTTGTTCACCTTCTTCTCAATGATTAAGACCTTGTCCAGGCGACTGGCTACGAATTCTAGATCGATGGATGCGAATAGGCCTTGAGTCTTGTATGGCCCCCACATGTTTGTCAATGCACAGGTGGTCGTCCGGTCGAACACACCCATAGATTCATTGTTTATTGAGTTCTCACACATGTTTTTAAGAATCTCCCAGACGATTTCTTCATGCTGACCCATGATGTTGCCACCACAGGTTTCATTAACAAAGAGCCTGATATCCTCACGGAGTCCCTGGTAAAAAGATTGGACCTATTTCCATTTAGGAACTCCATGATGGGGGCTTTTCCGCATGAGATCCAGAAAGCGGCCCCATGCCTCATGAAGTGGTTCTCCTATATTTTGTGTGAAGTGCGTGATCTGGTGCATCAAAGCATTCGTCTAACCAATCGAGAAAAATTTCTTCAAGAATTCAGATTGGAGTTATGCCCAAGTGTTGATCGGACGGGTCAGAGTTTGGTACCAGTGGGCTACCTTATCCATGAGGGAGAAGGAGAACATCTTCATGAGTAAGATATCCCAATTCTGAATAGGTGTCCTGAAGGTCTAGGCCAGATGTTTCAACTGCTGGATGTGCTAGAAAGGAACTTCGGAGTTTAGCCCATGGAATTTGGGGATAGCATGGAGCATATTGAGCTTGAGTTCAATATCAGGTCCTCCAGCCAGGATTTGCACCCTGGGTTCGATTGCTACCGGAGTGGGATTGTAATGATCTCACATCTAAGGACATTGTGGTGGGTTCATGAATGCCTGAAATAGATCATTGAGGCACTATAGCTGATTCTGGAGATTGGGTTCTTCTTCTTAATTCTCCATGGATGTAGATGAAGGAGATTTGGTCTCAGAAGTAGAAGAGTCAGAAGAGATATTGATCTGGTCGAATGGTAGCATAAACAAGTAAGTCAAGGCTTGGCCTCAAAGAGAATGAACTGCTAATGGAGGTCTCAAGGGTGGTCTTAAGGACCTCCTCTCGAACATGCACTAATGAGCCAGATGAGGAATAGAATGTGTAATGGACCCAATCGAGGCACCCAAAATCTTTGGATGGCTAAGGAGGTTCGAGGCGGATGTTACCTCTTGATCAGAAAGTCACTCACCGGAGAAACACTTGGGCAGCCAGGAAGGGAGAGCCCTGCAAAGACCCCTACATGGTAGAGCATCCCCACGGGTTACAGGGTTTCCCCCACCCAACCTTTCTTGTCATTGAGAATCCAAGTAGACCATAATGACCAACTTGACCCCTTAAGTCTACCAATTTTAGTCCTGAATTATGGTGCTTTAGAATTGATTGTGATTTGTGACCTAATTTGAAGGTTGGTTAACCAACAAAGAGGGTCAACTTCACCTAACCTGCCCTAAAGTTTAGGATGAATTGGGTAATGAACCCAAAATCACCCTGAGTGGTTCATAAGCAGGTTATTAAGTCTCAAATTTTAGGGAATCAAGTGAATGTTAGAGCCTTCTTTTTAGGATCTTCTTGATTAGATCAATTCAATCAAGGCTTGGGTGGCACACAATGCAGAAAATCAATTCTCTTTTAATATCAGGCAAGTGTGTTTTCCTTAAACCCTAAAATAGCAACCCTAATTTCTCTTTTCCAGGTCCACGTCTTTCCAAATTGGGTGCCTAGGGCTCAATCAAGAAGGTGAATAACCCTAGGCACCTTAAGTCCCTAGTAGGTGCAAATATCTGGATGGGGATGTCTAAATAAATCAAATCAGACAACTCAAGTGATTATGTCTAAAAAAAATGCAAGTTGATCCTAATAGACTCTTCTTTTTAATTCTTTCCAGAAATAGGGGCTTAAGAAGAAAGAAACTAGATTACTTGCCCCGGGAGTGGCTGTTGTGCGGCTGATCTTCTTCGGTGTGCCACACACAATCACAACAAATCAGATAGAGCAAGTTAGAATCAGATCAGAATTATAATCAGTGAAATGAAACTACGCATTGCTCCCCGGCAACGGTGCCAAAATGTTTATGCAAAATCGTCACTGTTTAGAAAATGCGTTGTAATATAGTTGACAAAATCACACAAAATACTTAAATTTATAAAGCTCAGAATCAAATTGGAGTCCAAGGTCATTCGTAGGGAGCAATTATGGCAATTCAATTCACTAATCACAATTTACTTCAGAAAGATATGAAAATATAATCAGAACTTTGCTCAAAATAAATCGGAATAATATATCGACGAAACCAAGTATGTGAGTGCAAAAATATTGGATTAAAATGGTGATTTGAATCACCAAATTAACCCTTACGTTTAATCTCACAAATTTCTTAAATAAATGAACACTATCTTCAATCAAATATCAGAGTGAGAACCACTCAAATGCCAGATCATACAACAACAGAAGGCCTCAGACGCCTTAACTAGCAGTAGCTCACAAGGTACAAGGTCCTTACTTTAAGCCTCACAAAAGATGCACAGCAGCAGCACCCAACAGAGGCATAAGGGCTTCACACAATGCCCTCAAAGGCTAAGTGTTGAGAGAGGGAGAGGGCACAAATCCCAAGGTAGAGCAAAACCCACCCCCTCTCTGATTCTCTTTCTCTTTCCTCAGATTAGACTTAATCAGGTCAAAATGGGGGAATCGGGTCCATACTCACCGGGTGTGTAGGTGAGCGAGTGTGCGAGGGCTCATTCGAGTGACAGACCCAACCCCTCATAATCTTGGGCAAAGGGTTGAAGGCACAAATCTCTTATATGCATAGCTGAAGCCTCCTCAGTCCATGATGTGGGACTAATGTCCAACTTCTTCTCTTCTCGTAGTAGCAGCTGATGCTGCCTCTGCTTGAGGTCGATGAAGGCCTTGGCAATTGCAATTGACAACTTGCGAAGGTTCCTGGAACCAATCCGCAGTGCCTGGGGATGGTAGTGCTGAAGAACATGGTTGGGAGATGGCAGACAGAGCCGGAGAAGGAGGTGGTGGTGATGGAGCTCTGGCATACACCTTAAACACAAAATAGGGCCTCTCGACCCTGTCAAAGGAGCTCAGGGGGATTGACTAGAAGAGGCGAATGTGCTGGTGGGTGTTGCGTGTGGTGGGGAGGCGTGTGCGTGTGTGGTGAGGGCGGAGATGGTGCATGAAGGTAAGGGTGTTCGGTAGGGGCATGCAGTGATTAATAACCCTAATTTTGTTTGGGCTTTTGATTCGGGGGCTATGGCGATGCTTCTGGGAGCGGTGGCGAGGCGATTGACATAGTGGAGTGGGCGTGCATGCTCGCCGGAGGTACGTTGGCACTAGGGTAGGCGATGGTGGGGTGAGCATATGGGTGAGCGAACCTAAAGTCTAAGGGCATAAAGAGAGTCAAGGGAAGGAAAGGAGTTGAAAGGGGGTAGTGGCGAACGAAGAGAGAGCGAAGGCGACGCCGACTATGATTGGCCGACGCCAAAGATGAAGACGCTCCAGTGATGAGGACGGCAATGAGGAAGGGGCCAGAGAGCTCCTCGCGAGTATGGCAAGGTGCAGAATGAAGAGAGGTAGTGTTTCTTGCTACCTATTATACGTGACAGCAGGCGAAGAAGCTGGAGGAAGAGGGTCACCGAAGACAAGCTCGGAGTTGGCCGAAGGTAGAGGAAGGGGTTTTCTAGGCCAAAAACTCGCTAAGGAGCAAGGCCTTGCAAGGGGGAACCTTTTAAAGGCCTTAGGGCAAGCTCTAAACAAGGGAAGAAGCTCGAAGAGCTTGAAGCTTCAGGGAATAAGAACCCTAAATTCATGGAGTTCGCAAGAACTCTATGGTCCAAATCAAGGTCCAAGATGTGGTTCAACAGATTGGGAAAGTTCTCAAGATCAATCCCTCTAATTTTGGAGGGATTTGGTCGAGAAATTAGGGATAAATCTCATATTGAAGGTAGGATGCGTTGGGTTCATATTGTTAATGGTGGTAGAGACCATTTTGAAGAGAATGACGAGAAGTTATGGGGCTAGATGCAAAGATTTTGAAACATGAGGGGCTTAATGTTAGAAATATAGTTTTGAAGGGCTAAATTGCAAACTAAGTTAAGATAGATTTTTATTGGGTCCAAATTTTGGTACAAATCTAATTTGGACCCAAGAAATTTAATGGTGAACTCGGATTTTAGTTTTAACCAACTTTAGCTGGGCAATTTGCATGAGAACCTAAATTAAGGCAAACTTCCGTCTAAGACTCTATTCAAGGTCAAAATAGGTTCAGATGGTCAAACAAAGGATATCAAATCTCTTAGAATATTTTTTTATGAATTTTAGGAGGTTTAGATGAATTTTATCCTGACCAAAACCTTATTAATTTAAGTGGCTCTGAAATTAGGGTTTTGTGTTATGATTTTTTAAGAAAGAAAGGAATGTTATCTAATAAGATAGCAATCTAGATAATCATTTATATTCAAATCAAAAAAAGAAATTTACAACTTCTTCCAATTTCATATGAGAGACCTACACTCGTGTACTATTTGCCTCGCAATTTACATGAGAACCCAAATTAAGGCAAACTTCTGTCTAACACTCTATTCAAGGTCAAAATAGGTTCAGATGGTCAAACAAAGGGTACCAAATCTCTTAGAATATTTTTTTATGAATTTTAGGAGGTTTATATGAATTTTATCCTGACTAGAACCTTATTAATTTAAGTGGATCTAAAATTAAGGTTTTGTGTTATGATTTTTTGAGAAAGAAAGGAATGCTATCTAATAAGATAGTAATCTAGAAAATCATTTATATTCAAATCAAAAACACAAATTTACAACTTCTTCCAATTTTGTATGAGAGACCTACACTTGTGTATGATTTGCCTCGCACATGCCTATCTCCCTTGAAAAAGACATATTACGCATATGCCATACTCTCCATAAAATAGCTGTCATAGCAATATATAGCTTACCACCCACCAAAAAATCACCCCACAGTTCCTCCCATACAGGAATAGCTCCCCCACACACCTCTCTCCATACATAGTTTGTAATCACACAAGAATTAAAAATGTGCTTCGTATTATCCGTATAGAAGTTGCAAAGTTGTCAAGGTTGAGCTGAAATCCCCATTCTCCTATGCCTCAAATCCCCCATGATCAGGCCATCTCTCCTACATAGCCAAAGAAAAATTTGAGCCTTAAGTGAAATTTTCAATTTCCACAGACCCACGCAAATCACATCCACCTCCTCGCTATGTGCCTGCTTCAAGATTTCATTATAGGCTTTAGATGGGGTAAAGTTTTCCATCCAGCAATACCTGTCTTCACCTCCCACCGATTTGAAAGCTTGAAGGACCTACACCATCCTCGCTCTCTCCATATCAATGCTTAGCCTCCCCTTGTAGCCATTGTTAGGAATGCACCAATCATCTTCAGCTACACACTAATAAGCAGCAACCAGTGACTCCTTGTCAATCGCCTGCCCATATACTCTTGGAAATTTCTCTTGGAGCACCCAAATCGATGACCACTTATCCTCCCAGAATCTAAAGTTTCTACCATCCTCACATATTAGCTTGAAGAAGTTCCAATTCTCCTTAAGCGCAACCGTAACAGATTTCCAAAAAGGAGATGAGCGCAACTGTAACAGATTTCCAAAAAGGAGAAGCTTTGACTGGATGGAGCCTATTCCTGTCTACATTAGATTCCCCATAAGTCTCACGAATCAAATCTGCCCATAGTTTTTCCTCCCCTTCAAAAATTCTGATCGCCCATTTTAGCAATAAGGCATCATTGAATTCCTTTAGGGACCTTATCCCAAGACCCCCACGCTCCTTAGGTACACATATATGACTCCATTTCACAAGTTGTAGGAACCTCCCCTCATATTTAGCACCCTTCCAAAAGAATTTTTCCTCATAATATCTAATCTCTTCCACACTAATTTGGGAGCATTAAAAATAGAAAAATATAACACTGGTATAGACATAATTGCCGAGTTCAACAAAATCAATCTTCCCCCTTTGGATAAGTACCTGCTGCTCCAACATTCCAATTTGGCTGCAATCTTCTCAAAAAGGATATTCCAATCCCCTTTCTTCATCTTCCCAGTCCTCAAGGGCAAACCAAGGTACATGATGGGTAATGAAATCAAAGGTCTTAGCAATGTCTCCGAAAGAATCCCCTGCGCCTCTGCATTCATCCCGAAACACACAAGAGAGGACTTATCCCCATTTAACTTCAAACCCGAGACCTCTCCAAAAATTTTGACCATAGAAAAGAGGGCCTTTGCTTCCCAAAGGCCACCTTGCACAAAAAGCACCATGTCATCCGCATATTGGAGCACCGGGGCCATGGCACACATACCTGATAATGAGTACTGATGAAAGCCTCATCATGAGCCATAACTAGCTCATTTTGACACAATAAAGAAGATAAAAGCTCCTACATAACCTAGAAGAAGGCCTAAATGAAGGAATAAGTGCTCTGAGAAGAAAACATGAAATAAAGGTTAAAATTACAATTTTACCATTGCAGTACATAAACGGGATTCCTCAGAGGAAAAACATAGGTTAAATGATCTAAATGAGATAAAAAGTGGGTTGAGTCAATCAGAAATGGGTTCATGTGCAATTTAGGAATTAAATGACATTTGGTAACCCTAAAACAGACCCGCTTAAATTTACAAGGTTTCGGTCAGGATAAAAATCAATTAAACCCTCTAAAAATCATGTAAAAATATCCTCTAGGGTTTAGAACACTTAATTTGGCCTTTGGAACCCAGTTTGACCTAGATTAGGGTCCTAGCTCTTCAAGTAACCTAATTTGGGTTTTTACGCAAAATGTCCAGTCAAACGAGGTCAAACCTAAAATCCAACTTCACCATTGGATTCCTTAGGTCCAAATTAGGTTTATACCAAAATTTGGACCTAAGGGGAGGTCATCTTGACCTACTTTGCAATTTAGTACACCCAAATCATAACTTGGTCCCTATCTTTTGAAAATCCTTGCAGAGAGCCCCCTAATTTCCTCGCCACCTTTGCAATCAGGTCCTGCCGCCATTGTTAGGGCAGAAGCAACCTCCGGCGAGGTTTAGAGAGGGATTACTCTCTGATTCCTCAGAGATCCCCTCCCAAAAATGGAAGGGAGATTCTCTGAGGAATTCCCTTCCATCTACGGCCAATCACAATCTCTGGTGTGAACCCAATCTCCCGTGCGAACGCACGAGGGATTTGGGTATCTTAACCTATTTCCTACTCCGGCAAGCCATCAGAGGCAATAGGCGTGCCCTCCACGCTCTGAAAGCGTGGCCCAGTGCCTATAAAAGAACCCACACCTCCGGCCGCTCATCTTTAGCTTGACTTGGCCGGACTTCCACCCCCAATTCGTCTCTTTCTTCTCCGGCCAAGTGTCCAGCAACCTCCGGCGAGCTCCCTCTCCCATCCTCTTCGCTCTACCACAAAACCAGTGGCAAAGTCATCTTCCTGACTCCCCTCCGCGTCGCGCAATACCCGCGCTCGCCGCCTCAGCCCCGTCGTCGCCGCCATCTTCCTCCACTGGGCAAGGTCTTCTCCGGCGACAGCAGGTACAGCTGTCCGCCCTCCGTCCCCCTTCGTCCCTACAATTAGGTTAGAACTACTCCCCGTATTCCCCTCTCTCTTTTCCCCCTGTTATTTCATTTAATCGACCCTCGACCGTCACTGACCACCTCCATCTTCCTCGCCTCCAACCGACCTCCGGCGAGCCGCATCCACCATTCCGCCCCTCCACACAGCTCGCCAACCGGCTCATAAGCTCCGCCGCACCACAAGGAACAATCTCCGCCCCTCCACTGCCACTCCACACCCCCACCACAGTCCCCCGAACAACCCCACACTTCCGGCCACAAGTTGACCTAGGCACGCACGCCTAGGCCATCCCACGGCCTGCCGCATGGCTCACCACCTTCGCCGTGCCACGGCGAAGGTCCCCAGCTGGTCTGATTGAGCCGAGAGGCTCGTTTTGTGTTTGACAGTATCGAAGCTCCTACCGCCATTGACAAAGGTTGAAGCAGCTTCGCAGCAGCTCCAGGCGTCAGGTCTTCCAATCTTCAGGCGCAGCAGATTCGCGCGAGCAGTGTGAAGCCTTCGAGTCTAGCAAGAGGCGCTGCGAAGCCTGCAGCCTTGGCTATTGCACGAAGAAAGCTCTGCGGGCGTGCGCGAGATTGGGGCAGAACCTTTAGTCCCACATCGGCGAGATACGAGGCGCGGGTATGCTATAAGTTGAATTTGTGATATTGCTTCGTTGCCTCCGAAAGCACAGGGGTGAGGTCCCTCACCTGACCCACTCGCCTCGTCCACGGTTTCACCTCGCGGATCTGGCGGGATCCGACCCGACCCATCCTAAGCACACCTCGCGCATCACCCACCTGCCAGTGCGCCTGGTCCCGGGTGCGAAAACCGACCCGATTACCCGTGTGGCTCTGGGAGAGCGGCCTTGAGCGAATTGCAGAGAGAGAGAGACATTTGGGTAGAGGGAAAGGGGTAGGTTTTGCTCTGTGTAGGCACAGGCTGAACGTTGAGGAAGAAAGACTTAGCCGCGAGGAAGAGGGAAGAGAAGAAGTAGAAGAAGCTGAGCAAGGTAGAGAAGAAAGGAAGAAAGAAAGGACTACAGGGCCAAAGAAGGAGAAGAAAGAGGAGACCAAGGCAGAAGAAGCCTTCTCAGAAAGCCAACACAGAATCTGAAGAAGATAGAAGGAAGAAGAAAGACTAAGGAAGAAGAAGAGACTGCAGAGAAAGAAGCAAGGCAAGAAGAAGAGCCTACGCAGAAGAAAAGAGAGGCCAAGACAGAAGAGAAGAAAGGAAAGGCTGCAGAGAAAGAAATATCTGCAATAAAGGGAAAACACTTTTAAGACGTCTGATCACAAGATCAGACGTCCAATTTCATTCTTTTTTGGCATAATTACTCTTTACCCGCATACATTCATGTTTGAATTTCAGTTTTGAGTAAATTGGAGTGTTCAATTACATTTGAGATTAGTAGTAAATTCCAATTGCTCCCTGTGTTCGACCTCGGATACCCCGATTTTCGAGTAATAAAAACTCTTTATTTGTTGACGACGCTTGATCACCTATACTACGACGTAATTAACTGTTAAAACACGATCGAGCAAAAGTCCCCCTCAACATTTTGGCGCCGTTGCCGGGGAGCAACGCGCAATTTATCACTAGTCTCTACATTCTTTTTATCGTATTGAACACTAACTTGCCCTACTTTGCTTCGTCTTGATCTTGCAGGTATTTCACGAGAAAATCCCTCCCACAAGTCAACCACTCCAGGGCAGGTAATTTCTTTTCTTCCTTAAACTATCCCCTAATCCTGAAAAGACAAAAGGAAGAAAATAAATTTAGGAATCAATTGCCTTCTTTATATAGTAATCACCATCTTTAAGGCAAACATTTCCTAATCTTGCGAAAATTTTTTAATTCTTCCTGAAGTTAGAGCGATTTTTTTTTAGATTCCATCCCACAAATTCATGTGCTTAATAGAAATAACACTTAATCTCTGTGGACAACACACTTCTTATTTTTAAGTCCAAAGAGAGCCTTTTCAAAAAGAAAAAGAGGATTGGAAATAGAACCAAATTAGGGTTTCTACAGTAGGGTTTTGAAGTGCTAGTCACACATGCCTGCATAAAAGGAAATAAATCCTCCCGCATCAGTGTGCTACCCAAGCCCTTGATTGAAGAGATCTTAACAAAACAAACCCTAAAAATTGAGCTCTAAAATCACTTGAATCTTAAAATTTTTGGACCTAATAACCTGGGAGTCAAATCAGGGTGATCTCTAGGCTCCAAACCTAGAATTATTCTGCCATCTATAGGACAGGTCAGGTGAAGTTGACCCCTTGGGTCAACCAATCTCTAAATTAGGTCACAACATCAAACTATCTAAAGTTCAAGCGAGAACCCTAAAAGCACCTTTGAAATAAAAGTGGTAGACTTAAGAGGTCAAGGTCCCCATCCTGGTCTACCTGGAATCTCAGTGACAAGAGAGGTCGGGTGGGGGAAGCCCTGTAACCCGTAGGGACACTCTACCGTGTAGGGGTCTTTGCGGGATTCTCCCTCTCTGGCTGCCCAGGTAATTCTCAGGTGGACGATCTTCTGATCCAGGGGTCCATCCACCCCGAACCTCCATAGTCATCCAAACATCTTTGGGTGTCTTGATTGGGTCAAAAACATCTCCAGTCCCTCATCTTTTCTCTTTAGAGCACACACACACATTTTCAGTGGGACTCGTTATTCAGATCTGATCGCTTCATAACACATCTTGATTCAAATTCTGATTCTATATCTTGATTCCACCACCTGATCCAAAAATGCAGCCAAAACACCTAGGACCACCATTCAAGAAACCTGAATATCAGAGATCCATGAGAGATAAAATGATTGAGGATACCATGAAATTCTATGAAAATGAATAAACCTCAACAACAGTAGGAAACATTCAGGTTGATGTCCCAACAATCACAACCTTTGTCATAACTTGTGCCCAAGTACTATTAGCAGAAGCCAATAAAGGATCAACCCGTGACTTGATCATTACTGCATACATTGAGATAGAAAAACTGCACAATATTGAATACCTTCAATGTATGACAAATCCTCAACTTTGGAAGCAACACCAAGATAGTCTTGAAAAACGGGAAGAGATAATGAGATTAGTAAAAAAAGTTATTGACAGAAATACCCGTATATACCACAAACAGAGGAGGAACTATCTTGGGACAACATCGAGGATAAATCTGATCTCGGGTTTGAGGCACAAAATGGTTGTGGATTCCCAACCCAAATAGAATACAATGTGCCTGATATTGAAGAAGGTTGGGAAGCTCCAAATGCAGGAAAAGACCATGATGAGCCCATTCTAGAATCCCAAAACTCCTGCAAGCATGAGAGTAGAACTGAACCTCTCGAGGGTATAAATTCCGTCCCTTATTCTGATAAGGTGACCCTCAAAGGTTATTCAAACCTAGATTCTAGTAATTCAACCCACATCCTAAGCCTAGAACCTAGATCTGAAACCTATTTTGAGGACTTCAAGGCCCTAGATGAAGAAGATCAATCTTTTAATGAAGAATATGATTTTGGGCCTTGATTTGATGAATATCCCTTGCCAACATCCTCAGAGGAACGAATCGATTTTTCGGAAGTCATGCCAATCTACGACACAGAAATCGAGGAGTTGGACGAGCGGGGTTTCGATTGGGTCTGCCCTACTAACTTTGAACCTGAGCCTCTACCAAATAGGGACACCCTTTTAAGCTCAGAATTAACATTTAGGCTAGACCCCAGTCAGGCTGCTGAGTATACAACATATGATTTATTCTGTGGTGGAACGCATGATCTGGAATCTCATTCAAATTTTGATTTTCGTAAACTCTCCGACGATTTCAAATCTGACCATAACATCGGAGAGAATCTGCCTCCTAATTATAACATGCCAATTTTCTTTGAAGCCACCTGCTCCACATATACAGAACCAATCAAAACCTGTTCCCCACCCCGACCCAAAACCGGATTCAATTTCTATTCTGATTCACCTCTCACTGAGCCGTTTGCAGATGATTCAACTCCATATCTATACCGGGTATCAGGCATTGATCAGACCGAAAATCAGGAGCCAACATTCTGTGATCACCCCTGTAGGGATTCCACACCTTACATTGATTATTTTTTGGAACCCTACTCTGACCAGGCTGATTCGACTCAGCCTAAACCCGAGTTTTCACTTCCATATCCATTTGAACTTCACTGCATATGGTGGGTTCCGCATTTGTTGATCGACATCTATCAACCCACCAGACTTATTGGGTTTGGGCTGCATCATCAGCCGATTGATCTTAACAAGCACCTGGTTGGACCAACCAGGCTCTTAATTAAGGTGCTTGTTTTACAAAATTCCACTGATTTGACCACTCCGTCTCCACCCCATTTTCTGCTCGGCTGAAGGCATTAAATTTAGCGCTTAACGGGAGGCAACCCGTGATCCCAAAAATAGAGACCCGTCTGATTATCCGTTCATACTCCACGTCTATTGCACTTTGAGTCCAGCCTTAGACAGTTCATCCCACCTCTGGTAACGTATCAGAGCCTAAAATCATTCGCATCAGTCATTTCTGACCCATTCACCCACCCGATATATCCGGTTCTAAGCCCCTGACCTCAACACTAATTCACACCCTTTGTTTATAATGAGGACATTGCAAAACTTAGGCATGGGGGGGTGATAAAGTGCATACATACAAAACCAAGAAAAAAATCAGAAGGATTGTCACACAAAAAATTCACATATGTCAAAAACACAAAAAAAATTGAAAAATTATGAAAAAGAACAAAAAAATGGGGCAGGGAGGAAATTTTGTAAGCCACATATTCACAAGAAGGAGGAAAAGAGTAAAATAACAAAAAGGAGCACAAAATGAAAAAGAAAAAGAAATAGTCATTAGTAAAAGATTAAGGAATTAACTGAAGTTCTAGACCAGATCAAGAAAAGAAATAAAAGAAAAAGTGCTAAGGAGACACAACAAGAGATTAGCGAGAACGTTGGTCTTAGGCCTCTTGGGCTAGATTTGTTAGCTTAAAAATTCACGTATTTGTTAAAACCTGGATAATCCTCAAGAGGTTGAGGAAAATGCGAAACTTAGGTATTAGGTCTAAGGCTTAGGAAGTATTCGGCCTCGTTAACTGACTTTCGGTTTGCGAGATTCGGTAACCTAAGCACCCCAAATTCACACACAGTCTGGTTCAGTGCACATAAACATCCAAATCACGCAAAAGCGTGTAATGTTCTGAAAAAGTCACCTAGATTAGGAGCAGCCAATCAACACAAGTTGATTTGGACGAGTTCCTAGCGCGGAGAGGCGGGAAATTCCCCTCGAAGATGCGTAACAACATATCGTCTCCTTGGTGCGTGTCTCTTAGGATATTTAAATATCCTATTGGGGGCATGTAAGCACTCTGCTGGTTCAGATACCATGGGCGGTATTATCACGAAATGTCGATCGCCAGGGTCTGAATTCGGCCACGGAACGCCATGGGCGGGATTATCTCGAAATCTTGAAAGCCAGGGTTCTGGGGGTTGCCATGGGCGGTGCTATCTCGAAGCATCGATAGCTAGGAACCCTTGAGGATTGATGATGGGGACGAGGAATCCGATACAGACCATGTTGAGAAGCTAATCCGAAGCTAGAAATAAAAAGAAAAGAGAGAGAAAAGCTCTCCAAACAAATAAATCTTCTATATCTCTCTTACAAAAATGCACTGCAAACTGAACTTAGGCTACAAATATCTCAAGCACGTGTGTTTTAACCGCGGAGTCCAACAAACCCTAGGTTAGTTTCTGTGGGCCGTAGAAACCTTTGCGGAGGACTGAGGCTAAAGCGGAACAGGTCCGGATTTTGGTTGGTACTTGAATACCTCTAGGCCTATTGTCGGCATTCCTACCTAATCACAAAAGAAAGGGAGAAGCACTTATCATGATTGTTGACAGACACTCTGGGTCTAGAACGGAAGTTAAAACCTTGAAATTTTGCTAAGGGACTAGCAAAAGCTAGGCATGGGGGTATGATGAGAGCCTCATCATGAGCCATAACTAGCTCATTTTGACACAATAAATAAGATAAAATCTCCTACATAACCTAGAAGAAGGCCTAAATGAAGGAATAAGTGCTTTGAGAAGAAAACATGAAATAAAGGTTAAAACTGTAATTTTACCATTACAGTACATAAACGGGATTCCTCAGAGGCAAAACATAGGTCAAATGGTCTAAATGAGATAAAAAGTGGGTTGAGTCAATCAGAAATGGGTTCATGTGCAATTTAAGAATTAAATGACATTTGGTAACCCTAAAACAGACCCGCTTAAATTAACAAGGTTTCGGTCAGGATAAAAATCAAGTAAACCCTCTAAAAATCATGGAAAAATATCCTCTAGGGTTTAGAACACTTAATTTGGCCTTTGGAACCCAGTTTGACCTAGATTAGGGTCCTAGCTCTTCAAGTAACCTAATTTAGGTTTTTACGCAAAATATCCAGTCAAACGAGGTCAAACCTAAAATCCAACTTCACCATTGGATTCCTTAGGTCCAAATTAGGTTTATACCAAAATTTGGACCTAAGGGGAGGTCATCTTGACCTACTTTGCAATTTAGTACACCCAAATCACAACTTGGTCCCTATCTTTTGAAAATCCTTGCAGAGAGCCCCCTAATTTCCTCGCCACCTTTGCAATCAGGTCCTGCCGCCATTGTTAGGGTAGAAGCAACCTCCGGCGAGGTTTAGAGAGGAATTACTCTCTGATTCCTCAGAGATCCCCTCCCAGAAATGGAAGGGAGATTCTCTGAGGAATTCCCTTCCATCTACGGCCAATCACAATCTCTGGTGTGAACCCAATCTCTCGTGCAAATGCACGAGGGATTTGGGTATCTTAACCTATTTCCTACTCCATCAAGCCATCAGAGGAAATAGGCGTGCCCTCCACGCTCTGAAAGCACGGCCCAGTGCCTATAAAAGAACCCACACCTCCGGCCGCTCATCTTTAGCTTGACTTGGCCGGACTTCTACCCCCAATTCGTCTCTTTCTTCTTGGGCCAAGTGTCCAGCAAGCTCCGACGAGCTCCCTCTCCCATCCTCTTCGCTCTGCCACAAAACCAGTGGCAGAGTCATCTTCCTGACTCCCCTCCGCGTCGCGCAATACCCGCGCTCGCCGCCTCAGCCCCGTCGTCGCCGCCGTCTTCCTCCACTGGGCAACGTCTTCTCCGGCGACAGCAGGTACAGCTGTCCGCCCTCCGTCCCCCTTCGTCCCTACAATTAGGTTAGAACTACTCCCCGTATTCCCCTCTCTCTTTTCCCCCTGCTATTTCATTTAATCGACCCTCGACCGTCGCTGACCACCTCCATCTTCCTCGCCTCCGACCGACCTCCAGCGAGCCGCATCCACCATTCCGCCCCTCCACACGGCTCGCCAACCGGCTCATAAGCTCCGCCGCACCACAAGGAACAATCTCCACCCCTCCACTGCCACTCCACACCTCCACCACAGTCCCCCGAACAACCCCACACTTCCGGCCACAAGTTGACCTAGGCACGCACGCCTAGGCCATCCCACGGCCTGCCGCATGGCTCACCACCTTCGCCGTGCCACGGAGAAGGTCCCCAGCTGGTCTGATTGAGCCGAGAGGCTCGTTTTGTGTTTGACAGTATCGAAGCTCCTGCCGCCATTAACGAAGGTTGAAGCAGCTTCGCAGCAGCTCCAGGCGTCAGGTCTTCCAATCTTCAGGCGCAGCAGATTCGCGCGAGCAGTGCGAAGCCTTCGAGTCCAGCAAGAGGCGCTGCGAAGCCTTCCGCCTTGGCGATTGCACGAAGAAAGCTCTGCGGGTGCGCCCGAGATTGGGGCAGAACCTTTAGTCCCACATCGGCGAGATACGAGGCGCGGGTATGCTATAAGTTGAATTTGTGATATTGCTTCGTTGCCTCCGAAAGCACAGGGGTGAGGTCCCTCACCTGACCCACTCGCCTCGTCCGCGGTTTCACCTCGCGGATCTGGCGGGATCTGACCCGACCCATCCTAAGCACACCTCGCGCATCACCCACCTGCCGGTGCGCCTGGTCCCGGATGCGAAATCCGACCCGATTACCCGTGTGGCTCTGGGAGAGCGGCCTTGAGCGAATTGCAGAGAGAGAGAGACGTTTGGGTAGAGGGAAAGGGGTAGGTTTTGCTCTGTGTAGGCACAGGCTGAACGTTGAGGAAGAAAGACTTAGCCGCGAGGAAGAGGGAAGAGAAGAAGTAGAAGAAGCTGAGCAAGGTAGAGAAGAAAGGAAGAAAGAAAGGACTACAGGGCCAAAGAAGGAGAAGAAAGAGGAGACCAAGGTAGAAGAAGCCTTCTCAGAAAGCCAACACAGAATCTGAAGAAGATAGAAGGAAGAAGAAAGACTAAGGAAGAAGAAGAGACTGCAGAGAAAGAAGCAAGGCAAGAAGAAGAGCCTACGCAGAAGAAAAGAGAGGCCAAGATAGAAGAGAAGAAAGGAAAGGCTGCAGAGAAAGAAATATCTGCAATAAAGGGAAAACACTTTTAAGACGTCTGATCACAAGATCAGACATCCAATTTCATTCTTTTTTGGCATAATTACTCTTTACCCGCATACATTCATGTTTGAATTTAAGTTTTGAGTAAATTAGAGTGTTCAATTACATTTGAGATTAGTAGTAAATTCCAGTTGCTCCCTGTGTTCGACCTCTGATACTCCGATTTTCGAGTAATAAAAACTCTTTATTTGTTTGAACGCTTTGTTGGCTATAGTACAACGTGACATTCTTTTAAAACTCGCAAAGCAAACAAACAAGTACCCCTTAATTATACTTGCCTCTAATAACTTGAAAGCAAAACGTGCCAAGGTGTCTACTGCCAAGTTGAAAATTAGTGGCGCTAGCGGACATCCCTGTCTCACTCCACACTAGGGTTGAATCCATGTACCACACAGGTTTTCCGTTGATCAAAGGCAAAAAAGATGTAGTAATGCACCTTTTCATCCATTGTAACCATATAGGAGAAAACCTCTCCTTTTGAATATCTCCCACAAATATGGCCAAGACACAGAATCATTCGCTTTTCTAAAGTCAACCATCCACATGAAAGCTTTACATTTTCTCCTACTCCAACCAATCACCATCTACTGTGCCACAATAAATGATTCCTACAACGACCTATTAGAGAGAAAAGCAAGCTGAACCGTTGATATCAAATACTTTAACACCACTTTCAACCTATTAGCAAGCACCTTACTAACGATAAGATATATTGAGTTAGATAGCGCAATCGGTCGAAAATCATGGAACCTCTCTGCCCCTTGTTTCTTTGGAAGCAAAAATAGGTATGATCTATTCACTCTATCAAACCTAGAATTCCCTTGCTGAAATTCATGAATGACTTCCATCACCTTCTTCCTTACAACACCCCAGAACTCTTTATAAAAATAAACTTGGAATCCATCCGGTCCCGGAGATCCTTCTATGTTGAGCCCATGCATAGCATCCACCACCTCCTACTCAGTAATAGGAGATTCTAACCTAGCAGCCTACTCTACAGACACCTTCAGGTAATCTGCCACAGTTAATCTCCAGCCTCCTCTGCCAACTGACCTTGTAGCATCCTTGAAATACCTCACAGCCTCAGACCTTATTGCTGCCATAGAAGTCAGCTTCTGTTCACTTGTTTGGATGGAAGAAATCAAATTGAAACGCCTCCTAGAACTAGCAGCCAAGTGGAAGAATTTCGTGTTAGCATCACCCTCATGCAACCATAGTTGTCTCGACTTTTCACACCAATCCATCTTCCTTTTCATATCCTCTTCTTCCACCACCAGCTGCATTTGTTTTCTTTGCTGCATCTCTTGATCTGTCAACGGCATGCTTACCTCTTTCTCATCTAATTTTCGCAGCAAGGACAGTACCTCCGACCTCCTTTGGTCTCAAAGTACCCCAACAGTCGCACCATATTCCTTCATGAGATTTCTGAGTGCCATCAGTTTTGCAGAGAGTCTTGCTGTAGCCGAGCCTTGAACCTGTTTGGCTTCCCACCAACCAATAATCATCTCTTTACATCCCGGTTCCTTCAGCCAAGATCTTCTAAACTTGAAGTATGACCCAATTGATGACCCTTCACCACATTCCCATAGTAGTGGTGTATGGTCAGAGAATGGTCTCTCCATTCCAACCACAGATGACAAATGGAATCTCCCCAATAAGCTTGCATTCCCAAAGAAACATCCAATTTAGATTTCTGTCCGCTCCCATTGCACCATCTGAACTTAGCACCAGATGAAGGAAACTCATTTAACCCTATACCCTGCACAGCCAACTGAAAACCAATCGCAGCTAAATCAGTCTTCCCACTCCCTCTATCCTGAGATGAAAGAGTACAGTTAAAATCCCCTCCTACAAGCCATGGTAGATCTCCCACCACATTTGCAGCCTTAGCCAATTCATTCCATAACTCTTGCCTATGATCTACCACACATGGGCCATAAACACAGGTAACAAACCACTCACTTCCCCCTTGGATCATTTTGAATTTCACAGTGATTATCTATTGACTTTTCAAAGTATCTAGTAGCTGTAGTTTAGCTACTTTCCACCATACATCCAGACCCCTAGCATGACCATTTTCCCCCAAACATACCACATCAACATAACCTCCTTGTCCCAGCAACTTCCACTGAACCTACCCATCCTCCCCAATATGTGTTTCCAATATAAGCCCACAATCCACCTCCCATTCCCTCAAATACCACCTAAGAGAGGCCCTCCGAACACTATCGCGAAGCCCACACACATTCCATGTCAAGACCTTCATCCTCCTTCCAATGATTTCCTAGCACTCCCCTCGTTCGGCTTTGCAACTCCAAGCATAGATTCCAATGTTCCTTCATCCAACTTTTTCTTGCCCTCATCCTTCCTTCTTCGAAGTTTATATGGAGATCGAATCATAATTCCCTTACCCTTCGCGCCAATTCCATATTTCAACCCCTCTAGATCTTGAAAAGGCTAAGCTTTCCCCTCCATCACCTCCCTTGCACTACAGTTGTCTTTATCCTCCACAGTCAGCTGCATTTCAATAGCTTTAGCACCTCCCCCATCTCCTAGACTTACCCTCACCACAAGTGCATGCCCTACATCCTCCTCCATCAATTCTTCCTTTTGTTCACCTTGATACAATTCTTTTCACTTTTTTGTCTTGGGCATCCCTTTTGACGCCATCCTTCCATACCCCTCAGGCCCTGAGTCCTCTAAAACAACCTCTACACTGGTTCTTTCCTTAAGTGGTTCAGGCACCTTTACATTTGCAAGCTTGAACCTCAATCTAATAAGCCAAGAGCTCCCACCACATCTAAGAACAATCTCTCAGGCACCATCCCACCCCTAGTAATGCACACATTTACCCAAACTGAACGTCCCTCACCTTCACACAGCCCTACTTCTGACCCATCATCCAGTAGAGCAAATCCCCCAATCATGTTCAGCACCACCTCCTTAGTTCGCAGTTGAAGTGGTAACCCTGTGATCTCCAACTAATCTTGTCTATATGCAGCCCTCTAAGGGGGTCTCTCCTGTAATGCCCCATCAAAAGGCGACACCAATCTCCATAACACCGAGATATTCTGAAAAACACTTGATCTAAATCAAAGGTTTTCAATGTCAATTAACCCCAGACCAAACAGCACAAACCATGATGGACCCAACCTCGCAATCTTCCAATTCGATAAGGATAAAGATAAGGATCTCACCAACAAACAAAGCTGATCGATCGTGGGGCTTCCCGTCATAATCTCCCCTATCGAGGTACCCCTTAATACAATCTCTGCCACCTGAATGTCTTCTATAAAGGGGATCTCAACGTCCAAGGAAAGACCTTCCTCTTTTGGCTATGGAGGGGGGGTGGTCCACACTCTTGCCTCTTCCTCCAAAACTGAGCAGCACCATCAGCACCTTCCTTCTTCCTAGCATTCGCACAAGAAGCCTTTTTGTGACCCTCACCACCACAAGCGATGCAAATAAGAGGCCCACGACATGAAGCCGCCATATACTCACGCGTTCTACACCAGAAGCAGAGGATCTCCCCATTGTTCCTCCATTTAGGGTTTCCTGCATAACCACCTACCCTTCCATGAGACCAGCCCCATTGAATTTTGGCCCAGGTGTTCCTCTGCTGCCACCTCTTCGATCTCCATACCTCCCAATCATCCTCCTCCCTCCTACTTTGGGCTCAACGACCATCGACACCCTCTCCACCAGACCCGCCGCCGCCACTAGCCCCATCACCACTTTGGTTGTCAAATCTCCTGCCAGACAACATTTCAAATTCCCATCCACTAGCTTCCTCTATTCAAGCGATCAATGAGTTATGCCAGTTTTGTGAGACAGGGAGAAGACTCTCGCCAAGGAAGACTCTCACCTTCAAAGTCTCTTCGGATAGTGAGGTAAGTTCCGATGATGAGGATCTTAGATTTTTATTTTAAAAAAATTATAAGTTTTATAGGGATTCAAAGAAAGACAAGAAAAAAGATGGAGAAGGAGAAGGAAAGCCCAAGACATTGCTATCATTGCAACGAAAAAGGGCATCTTCGACCCGAATGCCCCCTTCTCAAGAAAGAGAAGGAGAAGGAGAAGAAATATAAGAAAAAGGTGTTCCAAGCTACATGGGACAACTCGAGCTCAGAAGAAGAAGATCCTGAAGAGAAGAATGAAGTCGCTTGCATGGGCTTCATGGCCATCACAAGCGATGGCGAAAGTGAAGACAACAACAAGGAGGTAAATTCTGAATTACAAGATGCTTTTAATGAACTTTATGAGCTTAGTAAGTCACTAAAAGTAGAAAACAAAAACATGACAAAGAATCTTAGTTTTCTAAAATTTGAAAATGAAATATTAGATATTCAACTTTAAGATCTAGAAAGTAGTTCTAGTCCTAATATTCCTTAAAAGGATGACCTGTTGTTAGAGAATAATAACCTAATCAATGAAAATAGTAAATTAAGTGAGGAGAACACTAGCTTAAATATCAAAATCTCTACTTTAAAAATCAAGATGCATGTTATAGAAGATGAGCTTGCATGTCTTAAGAAAAACTCTAAAAAAATGTTAAATGGAGTTAGCACTAGTCAAAAGGTTGAGAAAGGATCTCCTTCAAGGAGACCCACTAACAAATCCGGATCCAAACTAACTTGGATACCGAAAAGTAAATTAGACTCTTGTTTTGTAGAGTTCAAGGGAGATTACAATATCAAAGATTGGACCTACAAGATGAAGGATGGTCTACTCAAACTAGGTGGACCAATGTCAAGACCAAAGAGGAAGACAAGAAGACCGGCGAGGCGACCGACGGGTGATTGACCGCCATGCATCAACCGCTCAATTGGAGATCGGCTCCAATGCCTGAACCTCCAAGCTACAGATGGGAGCCCCATCCATTTTGGCATCAACCTTCATTTGGGCCATCCTATTGGCCTTGGTAAGTGAGGTAAAATTTTTACTCTATCTCTTTATCTATAGCATATAGATAGGGGGGAGTTAAAAATTGATAAAGCTTTTGTCCATCATTAAGGGGGAGGTTTTAAAATATAATATAGATATATTGCCCTTAGAAAGGAGACAATTACATAGCTATCTTGCTGTGTGAAAAAGATGGAATTAGAAGAGCATGTTTTAAGGGGGAGTATAGGATAAAATTTGTAAAATTGACTAAACCTTTTTGATAATGTCAAAAAGGGGGAGAATTTTATGAATTAATATTTATGATTTTTTCATCATCAAAAATAGAGAGATTGTTGGTGCAAGGGCACCACGATCGTTAATTTTGATGATAACAAAATACTTATTATTTAACATTTGCAATTTGAGTTTAAGAGTTTCAGGATATTTGCAAATGGATACAAGTGTAAAGGTGCTCAAGCTCGCATCCATGGTGGATTGGAGGAGCTTGATGGAGGAGAAGGAACTTCGCGTGGAGCGAGAGCTTGAAGAAGATGAAGAATAAGATAGAAATTCTTTCTATTTCTTCTATGTACTTGTTTTTTGTTCTTTGTTTTTCATTTTCTTAGATCATTTATTAAAGAGACTCAAAGTAACAAAATAGTAATCTTAGGAACACTTACTCAACCCTAGGATACTTAGACATCTCGTAGAGAACTTAGAAAATCAAAATAGATTTCAAACAGCCTGATCAGACATCCTATATGGATATCAGACGTCTGATCTTAGACTTTAAGACGTCTGACTATTTAATCAGGCATCCAAACACTTAGGCTGGACTTAGTGCTTTCTATCTGTTAATTTTAGACGACTAGCCCTTAGTCCAAACATCTTAGAAGACGTCTGAGGACCTTGCCAAACATCTAACTAGAGGGCCATTGGCTTGAGAAATCTAATCATTGAGGATTAACCCTTAATATGATTCACATTCACTTTCAAACATCCGTAGTTCATTCCAGATATCTAATAAATAGACGTTAGGCTAAGATCTAACCCTAATTACTTCTTATCAGACCTTATAGCCATTTGAACCTTAAGAAATCTATTCTCGCAGTGATTTGTGTTTCCAGACGTCCAAACCTATTGCCAGACATCGGATCATAGAACCCTATTTTGATCTTGACAAAACAAGGAAACTCATTTAGAATTAGACATCTGATTAGATTCCCAGACATATTAAAACACTTCTTTAGACGTCCATCTTGATCTAACCCAGTCCAGACCTTCCACCCTTCTAGATCAGACGACTAATCCCTAGATCAGACGATGACCCAAATGTCTGATAATAGATTCAAACATCTAATAACCCTGTCAAAATCATTAATGACCCTAATTTCAGCTTGATTTGCCTTGGGATTATTCCCAACAGCTATAGAAACCTTCCAACGGCTAGAAGAGGCTTCTAAACCCTTCCTGGGACCTCTATAATAGGGGAGGACCCTTCCTTTGCAACACACACCTAAGAATACTACTTCCACTCATATTGTGTCCAAGAGAAGAAAGGAATCACCTAGAAGTGTTTTTGCTCTCCAAGATCCTCTAGCCCACACAAAAGATCACCATAGTCGCTGTGCACCCGCTCTCTCCGTTGCATACGAGAGCACTGTCGTGCCTTGCGTGGATCACACACCCATGTTGCTAAGCCAGCACACTTCCATCAAAGGGAAGTCTTCTTTGCCTATAGTAGCTAGTTTTACCTACATACTTTGTGGCTCTATAGGATATTGTTGTATTGCCTTTGTTGGGTATTCGCCTTGTGAATTCTCGTCTCCCTCACAAGACAAAATACTCCTCGTGAAGAGGAGGGGTTTAAGGTATGCTACCCTCATTCAAAGTATCATGGTTGTAATATATTATACTACCCTCGTTTAAGTAGTACGTTAGTGGATTTGATCGACTAGGTCGATTGGAAAATCCTAAACCGAGAGGTTTAGGTGGTGGTTTTTACCTGGGTTTGGGTTTCCACCTAAAAATTCCTTATGTACTTGTGATTGTTGTTTTTTTGTAATTGATATATTTTATTTCCGTATTATTTATTTATCATGCAAATCTCCCCTCTGTCAGAACCTACACGGCCGACCACCTCACACACTCATTCATCCAATACACACCACCACCACACTACACGAGCTCCAGCGAAGCTTTTGAATGCTTTAATTGGGGCCTAGAGCCTGTGTTTTGGATTTCAGGTTCTCGCCAGCGATCACATCTTCTCAGCCTCTGCCCATCTACCTCGGTAGCCAAACACAGCGCCACCAGCCTCTTCACGCACAAAATAGTTCCAAAAGTCCATCTACACCAGCAATTGAGCAAACCATCAACAGTAGCAGTACCAATCATCAACAGCTTCCTCATGCCTGCAACAAAGAAAAAGGAGGGAAAGCATAGTCCCACATCATGGGAATTTATTTTGAATCTTGATATTTAACATTTCACCTCCTTTACCCTCTCACCCAAGCTCAGGGGGTCGGGTCCCCATTACACGCATACCTCTCGCTCGCTGCCCATACCTAAGCAAGTTTGGTCCAATTACCCGATCCAATTAGAGATAAAGAGAGAGAAGAGGAAGGTCTAGGCTGAGAGAGGGAGGAGGAGGTTTTACTCTAGGCTAGACCTTAGACGATTGAACTTAGATCCAAAGTTGTCATTTAAGACATTTGAGGGTTGGACAGGACGTCTGATTTGAGTTGAGAAATTTTCCTAAGTGTTGGAAGGGATTTATAGTTGTAACACATTTTTTTTAGCACTTAGCACATTGATTCTGATATATATATATTTGCCCTTCATTTCATATATTTCTCATTATATCCATCTCTTGAGCATTGTTTGATTGCCTGATTAGTGGTTATATTGTGATCTTTTGCTTCTTGCGAATGACCTTGGAACTCACACTTCGAACTTATAAATTTAAGTGTTGACTCATTGTCATTGCTATACTATGATGCACATTTCTCTTAAACACAACAAAATTATGTATCAACACTCATTCCAATGGGAGGTTGCAGAATGGGTGCTTGAGTGGCAGCATGTTTCAATATCTCAAATGCTTTCGTACAGGTCAAAGTTAAATGGTTGGTCTTTGGCCAAAAGGTTGCTCAAGGGTTGGGAGATTTTGGAGAAATCTTTCATGAATCTTTGGTAGAATCCCACATGCCCCAAAAATGCACAAATCTATTTAGCAGAGTTGGGTGGTGGAAGATGGGAAATGGCATCGGTCTTGGCTTTATCTATCGTAATTCCTTTCTCAAAAACGACGTGGCCTAAGATAATGCCTTCTTGGACCATGTAATGTGATTTCTCCTAGCTCATCACTAAATGTGGCCTAAGACACCATTGCCTCTCTGTGAGACAACCCGTACTCTCGATTTTATATGCATATTTTTTTAATGCAATTTGTAAATTGTAAATGTGTTTTCACAACTACGACAACACAACTACCTTTTACGCAATTTCGCGATTAATTTTTGGCGCAGTTGCCAAAGAGGCACACACTCGAGGTGTTTTCTTTTCTTACTTAGCATTTTTGTGTATTTGTGAGCCTCATATTTTTCTCTTTTTAGAAGGTCTAAGTATGCCGAATGAAGTTTCAATAGGTTGCAAGAGCAAGTCACGGAAGCGGAGATTCACGTAGGTTGGCCGCAAGTGAGGCACACGTTCGACTTTATTTAGATTTTTTCTTTATTTTAGGTTTCTTAAGTTTATTAGTGTAAGAGCGCTATTTTTGATGGACTACATTATTTTTAGACTATAGACTCTCTCTCTAAACTCTTTAGTTAGTTTGTTTGCTTTATTGCTTGCATTTAAAAAAAAAATTCCTTCACATTTATCTAGAAGCTACATATCCTTTGGCATTCACATTAGGATCTTGCAGCATCTAGATTTCAATTTTGCGAAACTGCATTTGCCTCGAGAAGTGTGTTAGACTCAAGTACGCATCTCTATACCATTCTATGCTACCTGTCATCTATTTCTATCTCTCTCTAGACTTAACTGAAAATCTCACTTGTTTACATTAAAAATATTTTAAAGTGAGAACATTATCGAATTCAGTAATCAACGATGAAACCCTAAAATACGCTTCACTAGTGCATAAAGGCCTTAACTATGATTTTTACCGCACATGTTGATTGACACTTTTTATCTGCATTATGCACACACATATGGTCACCAAGAAGTAGTTGATCAGAGGTCAACAAGTACGTCTCACCCAGACCTCAGGGAGTCTAGTGGTGAGCATTCTCAACTCAAGATCAACTCCTTTATTGATTAGATCTGGGTCTTTCTATCGCTTCTCTCTGCATCGCAAGAAATGGTTGGTCGGAGGTCAACAAGTCTGTCTTACCCGTAAGCGAGCTCGACTCAAGATCATCTAGGTCTTGTTTGTAGGTTTATCTTAAAGCACTTCGTAGGTTGATTTAGGGTGCATAACCGATTGGTAACATGCTTGGTCACATGCAAACATTAATTTTTTGAGAAATCAAATAAAAGCCATGCTTGTCTTGTGTTTGCTTACTTTATTGTTTGTGGTGCATGCATGGTACAAGATCAAGAAAACCAAAGTTAGAGGAACCTTTAGACATCGAACCTAGGAGGAAACCTGATCCCAATGAACCCTCAGCAATGGATCACTCACTTCCAACAAACACAAAGGCTTTTAATTCTTACCCTTCAAACTTCTTCTATTCCCAACATGATTATACTGTATATCCCAATTCGACCCAACAATGTCCATCTTCTAATTGGAATAACCCTGATTGGGGATACAACCCAGGATTGCGAAATCCATATCAAACTCCTTATCCCCAGAATGATTATAACCATAATCCCAATTCGACTCAACCATATCAATGCTCCAATTAGGATAACTCCACATTGAATATGGGATACCAATTCTGATATCAAAATCAAGATCAAAACTCTTATCCTCCTACTAGCAACTTCCAATCTAGGTCATTATCCTAAAATCATTACCCCAATATGACCTGGAACCAAGGAGGAAATCCCCAAAGTGATTTCAACTCTAATCCTAATTTGAATCAACCCTATCCATCTTCTAATTGGGAGAATCCCAAACCTAATTGGGGAATTAATGATTATTCTGAACCCCAATGGCCAAGCCCTTACCCTACCCAATTTAGGTCCTAAAAGGGATCACCAGATCCAATTGATTACTCTTATTTGATCCACAACTTAGATTGACAAGAGTTGACCAAACTGAATTATCCTCAACCTTATAATCAAAATCAAGCCCAAGGTCAATCTAAGGCCACTCAATCAAAACTTGAGGTTAAACAATTAGAGCAAATACAGGAAGCTATGAAGTTGATTGAGTTGGAGTGCACAACGTTGAATATATTCAAAAAATTAAGAAAAGAGGATCAATGGAATTTTCTAAACACACATCCTGAATTTATGATAATATTACAAATGTGCCTTGAGGGGGTTGACTTGATTGAACCACAATCTTCTAAACTAGCTAAACCCCCTATGGATGTTCTCAATGCTCCAATGTTAGAAGCTTTAGTTTAATCTAAAAATACCAATGATGAGACCATAGACTATGGGCTTGATTTAGAGGATGAAAAGGATAGGCACATTAATCCTATGAAATTTAAAAATGAAATTAAGGAAGAAATGATCCTTACACCTAAGGTCCTTAATATTGAAGAAAATGTGGAGAAAGAAAATGTCACATCAAATGACTTGAAGACTAATGAAAATATATGCATTGAAATTACATTTAATTATGAGACATACACCTACCAGGATCACAAATTCTTTGATTGTAACGATGAAGGACCTATCTTTGAAGATGTCACATTGGAAACTTCGGATAGGGGGATAGGAAGAAAAACTAATTATGAGACATTTGTTTGCAAGGATCAATGATTCTTTGAATCTGATGATGAAGGTTTTATTATTGAAGAAGTATCATTGGAAACCTTCAACTTTAAGGAAGAACCTTATATTAAAGACAAACTTGAGAATGGGCCAATTGATGAGCTTAAATTTGAAAACCTTAATGATGAATTAAAGAAAGGCCCTTCATTGAATCTTTGTGACTTAGATGCGTCTAAGATTGAGGAACCAAACATTGAACTTAATGAAAATTTGATTACTAGCCTCATCCTAGCATCAAACCCCAAGAATTTGAAAGTTGAATGAATTGTTCTTGAATTAGATAAATCCAAGCTAAATCCAATTAGTCATGACTCTATGGACTTGGATTCTTTCGATGGGGTTCATAATATCCAAGTTGTCCTAGGTGAGGAAGTAAAAGATTTGGAGGATGATAATGAGGACATGATCATTTTAGAAGAAAATTCAAGGAGAAATGAATTTGAAGATGATGTTGAACTAGGAGACCAATTAATTTCTATTGAGGAGCAATTCGACTTTGGAATTGAAACTAACCACCACAAAGAAGTTAAAAAGAAACAAGCCTCTTACATCATGAATGATTTTATAAAACCATTTGAGGATGATATTTGTGAAATAGAGGTCGTGTTAGGAGTCACTTTATGACCAACTTCCCCATGAATCCAAAAAAAAATTCAAGTTAGATTTTGAATTTGAAATCATGGGATTTGATGATAATTGGATACTTGGTGAAAGGTTGAATGGGATGCCCAAAGCCATCCATTGGTGGGAAATTTGGAATCAAACACAAATAAAGTTTGGATGGCATTATGGAGTAACATTTGAGGGTTAGAACTCACACTGCATAATTCCTTGAGAAGCCTCGGTGATTTTGAGGATCCTTGTTATCCTCTACCTTCTGACTTTAGAGAGGTTGTTCCTTATCTTCTTACATTTCATAAACCTCTCAAGGTGGCCCGTGAGGTTCCTTGCAACAATTTCTTTTGGCAACCATTTGGTATAACAACCCATCATTGACTCATCAATATTCTCAGCTATCTCTTCTACAAGCCTAGTTTAATATCCTTATTTTTAAGGCTTATGCCTATCATGTTGTGTACTAGTCTAGCTAAAGATGTAAACTTAGTGCTTGTTGGGAGGCAACCCAATCTAGTTGTGCTTATACATAGTAAGTTGATTTCCTTTTAGATTGAAGCTAGTGCTTTTCATGAGAACAACTCATAGCTATTCAAGTGATATCTTCCCTTTCTCATGCTTATTTTCCATTCATTAGCATACAATGAGGACATTTCATGGAATAGGCATGGGGAGTGTGCAAATGTATGCTGAGTTGCATACATCTAGTCTCCATCAATTTTGTATTATATATATTTATATACATAAAAAAAAGTGTTTTGTAAATAGCATAAGTTACATGATTTGAGCTAGGGAAGAATGATGAGAATAGGTACTAAGAAGTTGCTGACCTTAGGGGTATGATCCGAGGTCTTGTGCCTAGAATCTACAGAGCATAGGTGACTTATCAACTCATGTACTTACTAAGATTTGAACTTTTTCTAAGTCCTTGAAGATATTGATTAGCCAAGGTATTAAGTCAATATTGTGGGACGTATGCGGATTGTCCATCCTTTGGTTTGAAAGATTTTGGAAGATTGAGTATCTCACATTTACACACTCTGATTCAAGGATTGAAATATCGGTGATATATCAGCGATATATTGCCAATATATCGGTATTGCTGGGCCTAAGGATATCAACACCACAGGTAGTATCTTTTTCCCATGATATTGGTGATATATTGTCAATATATCGGGCGATATCCCCGAAATATCGGCGATATATTGCCGACAGCAGTGTATATGCGATGGGTGGGAAAAAAATGGAGGTAAATCTGAAATGGTGGGAAGGAGATTCAAACACCTTGGAGGGGAAGGAAACAAACACTGCTAGGAGGTGGGCAAGAAAACAATGGAGGGAAATCTGAAATGGTGGGAGGGAGATTCGAACACCTAGGAGGGGAAGGAAACAAACATTACTAGGAGAAGGGAAACCTGAACGAATGAATGAACACACATACATTTCCTATGCATTTTTTATGATGTATTAGTTATAAAAATGTTAATTTTAAAATTTGTGACATTTTTTTACATTTTTTTCCTTAGCGATTTCCCAAGCACACATACACATGTTTCACATACACACACACACGTTTCCTATGCATTTTTTATGATGTATCAATTATGAAAATGTTAATTTTAAAATTTGTGACATTTTTTTACATTTTTTGCCTTTCTGAGAGATTTCCCTAAAATTCATCAATATCAGCGATATATCCTCGATATAGCCCTTTTTTGACTTGTCGATATCATATCGATATTTAAAACCTTGCTCTGATTTCACTTGAGGAAATTATATATTAACTTTAATTTCATAGGTATGGTTGTTATGTTGCACTGGGTATGATCCCTAGATGTAAAGTATTTAGATCCTAGCGTCGCACATACACTTTCACAAGTGTGGCTGTTATGTTACACTAGGTATGCTCCCCAGATGCAAGATATTTAGAACCCAGGCTGTCATCTAGATTCCCGTGTAACTCTGCTGAAGTGATGTTCTGAAACAAGCTTTTGGATGAGACACACACACATATATGAAAAAAAAGCAGAAAAAAAAGAGGGGAAAAAAAAAGAAAAAGAAACAATATATATTTATTAGTGCATATTCAAATATGCATTGCAAAATAAAGATGGTGCCTCTTATGGTGTTATTACGAGACATTGGAGTGCATGACCCTCCCTATAGTTATACATAGTAATAAATAAAAAGGGGCGATGATTCTATTTTTATAGTAAGGCTAATCTGAAGTGGAGCGAGCAGGATGATAGGTGAAATCAATATGTAATGAATGAAACTTCTAATTACAGTTGCCCACTTGTTGAGTCAGTTGCATGAGCACAGATACTTAGAATTTCAATTCTCACAAACCTTGGTTGGATTTTCTTAGCCATAGAAACCTATACTTGAAACCTAAAACTAAGACGAGTTAGAATCAGATTAGCCAAAGAGATCTGTATCTTGGTCAGTACTTGAGTGTTATTGAGTCTTTGTGTGAAATTTTGGGCGTACTCTCTGCAGTTGGTAATGACTCGTGCCTCCTGACTTGTATGCCTTAGCTCAAATCCTATTTTTATTTCTTCATACTTTTGCTCGGTGATGAGAGCCTCATCATGAACCATAACTAGTTCATTTTGACCTAATAAAGAGAATAAAAGCTCCTACATAACTTAGAAGAGGGCTTAATTGAAGGAATAAGTGTTCTGAAAAGAAAACATGAAATAAAGGTTAAAACTATAATTTAACCATTGCAGTACAAAAATGGGATTTCTCAGAGACAAAACATAGGTCAAATGGTCTAAATGAGATAAAAAGTGAGTTGATTCAATCAGAAATGGGTTCATATGCAATTCAGGAATTAAATGACATCTGGTAACCCTAAAACAGACCCGCTTAATTCAACAAGGTTTTGGTTAGGATAAAAATCAAGTAAACCCTCTAAAATTCATGGAAAAATATCCCCTAGGGTTTATAACATTCAATTTGGCCTTTGGAACCTAGTTTGACCTAGATTAGGGTCCTAGCTCATCAATTAACCTAATTTGGGTTTTTGTGTAAAATATCCAGTCAAACGTGGTCAAACCGAAAATCCAACTTCATCATTGGATTCCTTAGGTCCAAATTAGGTTTGTACAATTTGGACCTAAGGGGAGGTCATCTTGACCTACTTTGCAATTTAATACACCCAATCACATTTTGATCCCTATCTTTTGAAAACCATCACATAAACCCCCCTAGCTTTCTCGCCAATCTTACAATAAGGTCCCTCCGCCATTAATGGGGAGGAATCCTTCTCCGGCGAGGAAGGCAGGCGGGATACTCTCTGATTCCTCAGAGATCTCCTCCCAAATTTGGAAGGGAGATTCTTTGAGGAATTCCCTTCCATCTAAAATCAATCCTGACTCCTGATTTGCACCCAATCTCTCATGCGAACGCACGAGAGATTTGGGTATCTAACTACCTTCCATCTTCGGTGAGACGTCGGTGGCAGAAGGCTTGCACTCCACGCACCAGAAGCTCGACCAGCACCTATAAATTAACCCCCAACTCCAGCCACACCTCCCCAGCTCGACTTGGCCGGGATTCCACCTCAAATTCCTCTTCTTCTTCTCCGGCCAAGGGGTCCAGTGAGCTCTGGCGAGCCCCCCTCCTCTTCCTCGTCGCTCTGCCACAAAACCAGTGGCAGAGCCGTCCTCCTCATCCTCCTCTGCATCGTGCAACACCTGCACGAGCTGCCCTAGCCCCGTTGTCGCCGCCGTCTTCCTTCATTGGATACTTTCTTCTCCGGTGACAGCAGGTACTGCTGGCCGCCTTCTCGTCCCCTTCGTCCCTTTAGTTAGGTTAAAACCGTTCTTCTCTATCCCCTCTTTCATTTCCCTCATCTCATTTCACCAAACGCCCCTCGACCGCTGCTGTCCACCACCATCTTCTTCACCTCCAGCCACCCTCCAGCAAGACGGTCCCATCACTCCGCAGCCCCACACGTCTCGTCGACCATCGCATAACCTCCGCCTCACCTCACTGAACATCATCCACCCATCCATAGACCCTCTATGCCTCCACAACTACCCCCGATCACACCCATCCATTCGGCCACAGGGCAACCTAGGCATGCACGCCTAGGCTACCCCGCAGCCTACCACCTAGCTCCTCACCTTCGCCGTGACACGGAGAAGGTCCCCCAGTGATCTGATTAAGCCGCAAGGCTCTTTTCGTGTCAGACAGATTTCACGCCCTGGCCGCCATTACCGGTGACTCGAGGAAGCTTCTTGCTTGCTCCAGGCTGCAATTCCTCAGGGCTCCAGGTCCAACTAGCTCGGGGAGGCATCGCGAAGACATCTGTCCCAGCAAGTGACGCCGCAACGCCTGCAGTTGTGGCAATTGAAGGCACGGACTCCTGCAGGCGCGTGCGAAATAGAGGTGGAACAATAGTCCCACCTCGGTGAGCTGTGAAGCGCTAGAGTGATTTATATTGATTTTGTGTTATTGGTTCGTTGCCTCCAGTTACACTTGGGGTGAGGTCCCTCACCTATTCTCGCCACCTCGTCCGTGAGTTCACCACACGGATCTGGCGACCTGACCCGACACTATCCTGAGCACTCCTCGCGCACCACCCTCACGTCGGTGCGCCTGGACCCGAGCGTGCGATCCGACCCATTTAGCCGGCTCTGGGAGAGCGTGCTGAAGAGTGGTTTACACAGAGAGAGAGACGCGCGGGTATGGGTAGAGGGATAGGTTTTGCTTTTCTTTGGTTTGTGCAGGGAAGGCAGAAGGAAGAACTGAAGCTAACACTTAGCCGCTAAGGAGAAGAAGCAGAAGGAAGGAAGCCTTCGCAGAGGAAAAAGAGAAGGAAAGGAAGAGGAGAAGGAAAAAGAGAAGGGAAGCAGAGCCAAGGAAGAAGAAATAAAGAAAGGGAAAGACAAGCAGAAGAAGAAGAGAAGCTGAAGGCAAGGAAAGTAGAGCCAAGGAAGAAGAAGACCCACAGAGAGAAAGAAACTGCAGAGAAAAGAAGGAGAAAGATAAAGAAAGCGAAAGAAGCAAGGAAACTGCAGAGAAGAAAGAAGAAGCATAAAGAAGAAGAAAGGAAGAAAATCATAAGAAGAAGGACAAAGGGAAACACCTTTTAAGACATCTGATCATGGGATCAGACGTCTAAATTCTTTCTTTTTGCCTCAATTAATTTTCAAACTCATGCATTTATATATTTTGAATTAAGTTTTGAGTAATTAAGTGTTCGATTACATTATTGAGATTAGTAATAAATTCCAATTGCTCCCTGTGTTCGACCTCGGATACTTAGATTTTCAAGTAATAAACTTTTATTTGTTGACAACACTTGATCACCTATACTACGACGTAACTAACTGTTAAAACACGATCGAGATCACGTCAACACTCGGGATTAGAAAAACTTTGGCATGGGGGTGTGATAAGTGTGCATGTATATATGTTAACATGCTTAATTATGCTGGCTTTGTAGCATGAGTTGCATTAAAATTAGGGCATATTATAAATAACTGCATGCATGCATGACAAGAACCAAGATTGCATTGTTTAAGCATGATTATTCATTGATTAGTTATTAAGGCTCTTTGTTGTGTAGAGTGTATGTGTCTGGTTTGGACAAGAGTACTTCAATTGCATGAGAGGAAAGGAGAAGAAATCATCTCGCCTGTCTTCCTAAAACCCTAACCCTAGACCCACCTCAGAACCTACCTTATTTAGGTCAAGTGTTGCTTCGCTTTCGTCGAGTTTTAAGAAAACGCATTGTAGTATAGCGAACAAAAGAGATACAACACTTAAAATTTTAAACTCGAAAACACAAGTGAGTCTGAGGTCGTTCTCAGGGAGTAAATTGGGCAATTCAATCACTAATCACAACTATCGAGAATTATATACAAGTAGAATCAAAATAATGCTCAATGTATATCAGAAGAATATCTCAAGGAAATCAGGAATCATAGTGTAAAAAGATTGGGTTAAAATGATGGTTTGAACCACCAATTAACCCTAAGTTCTAAGCTCTTAATCAACTCAAATATATGAACAGTAATCTCAATCGAATATCAGTATCAAACCAATCTATCAAAACCAAGCACCAGCCAATCAGATGATAGGGTAAAGGTGCAGATGCCTTAAACTCAAGGCCTCAGCATAAGGCTAAGGCACAGCACCACAGAAGAGACATAAGGGTCCCTCAAGCCTTAGAAGGCTAAGTCTTAAGTGCGGGAGAGGGGGCACGAATCCCGAGGCAACAGTAATGCAAAAACCCCCTCTTCCCTCTTAGATTTCCTTTCCTCAGAACTAAGTCAGACCTGGGTATTCAAGTAATCAGATCCAGCCCAGACCCGCAAGCGAGGGAGCGTGAGCGAGCACGTGATACACATGCATTGGGAAGTGTGTGGGGGACCTCACCCCCAGTGCGTTGGAGGCGATAAGCCTCAGGCACAAAATCACTTTATATGCCTTCACATGCCTCTACGTCCCCGATGAGGGACTAAACTCACTTCTGTTCTTGTTGCAACTTCGCGTGCCTACAGCCGAAGAAACTCGTGGCAACTAGAGCTGCATCTATTGTGGCTTCGCTCAATTGAAGTCCCAGGTAGGCTTCTGGGTTTACTCTGCGTCAATTGCAAGCAGTAGCAAGTCAAGAGAGAACTGGAGAGATGCAAATATAGTTGGAGAAGATGATTGCAGTGGCAGAGCTCCAATCAGGGACCTAAAACAAGAAAGACAGCCTCGCAACCTGATCGGTGGGGATTTTCACTTGCATAAATAGTTAAAAGTAATGCGTCGTAGTAAGCAATGTGGTGGAAAACCCTCGATCAAAAAATTAATAAAAATATATTGACATTGGACCACAAAATCAAGTCGTAGCTATAGGGAGGAACAATCGCAATAAATCCACCATTATTTTCATGTAGTATTTGGACAATTTGTACAAGGCTAATATGATGCAAAATAAATTTGTCACTAAGTTGTAGCATCAAATGAGATGAATAGTGGCTTGAATTGACATCAATGCGAAATAGAGAGATTCAAGAGGGCACACAAGCAAATTCACCTCAAATAATTTATCAAATAAATGAGAAGTGGAAATGGCATTTTTCGTAAATATTAATAGAAACTAAACTGCAGTGAAACAGGGGAGTTCGTTCCCCTTGTGCGCAAGCGGAGACGGAGGTGTTGGAACCCTGTTTCACATCTTGTTTTGGTCAAAATTATTATAGATTAATGTTTGCAATTGAGTTCTTTTCATAATTAAGTGAAGATCAAGGCAAATAGGAAATGATGGAGGCATGATAAAGATGACAAGGAAGAGGCAAGATGACAAGGATGAGTCGAGGACAAGAAGATCATCTTCGACCTTTAGTTTTTTAGTTTAGTTTTTTTTTTTAGAATGTATGTCTCTTAACAAAGGAATATAACTTAGATCGTAAAAATAATTAGAGATAAATTAAGATTAATATTGCGATCATTTTCAATGAACGTAATTGATTAAATCACTTAAAGAAAGGTACTTGTTAACCCACAAGTACCGGTATTAAAGTTTGGTACCGGTATATGTGAGTTACAGGTTTGGTGTTTTTCAAAGAAAGGAACCTGTACCCTACGAGTACCGATACTCATGATCAGTACCGGTATTGGAGGTAACAAATACAGGTACTTATGATCAGTACCGGTACAAGTGAGTTACAAATTTGTGTTAAGAGTTTGAAACCCAAATCTGGAAGCAACGAGTACCGGTACTCATACTTTAGTACTGGTACCAACTAGCCGTTGGCTCAAAACAGAACAAATGGAATATTAATTCTAACAATGTGAATGTTGGGAATTAAATCTCATTGTCTATTTGTCGTCTCTCTGAGGTCCTATCTCTACAAAATGAGTCTTGGACTCATAGTTTGCACATAAGACACATAAGAAGCATAAGAGAAATTCTAGAGCTTTGATTTTCATATTTTCCACCATATTTGAAGAAGAAATAGTTTGCAGCTATCAGATTTCTCTACGCTTTTGCAAACACTTTGACATATTTTCTCACGTATGTTTCAAGGTGATTCACATCCATTCTAGGCTCTCTACTCGGTAATATTATTCTATATATTGTTGGGAGGCTTAGGTTCTTGTTGTAAGATTTATTTTTCTTATACCAGTGCTTATTTGTATTTGAGCATTTGCTCGTTAGGTTGTAACAAACCAATTTTTGTACTTGGGTTGAGGTAACCCGTTAATTACCTCAGTTTAGTAAATTGATTCCCTCGGGGTTGGGGGAATCGGGTTAAAAACCCTAAGCTGGGAGGCCTAGGTAGTGGAGTACCCAAGTAAGTGGGGAACCACTATACATTTTGTATCCTTTGTGGTTTGAATTGATTGTGCAAATCTTTCTTGTTATTACTAATATTGTACTTGAGTATTTGTGTGCATAGCAATCCTATCTTTAGATCCTATCAGGTGGTATCAGAGCCTGGTTGCAAAAAGACGTAACAACTCAACTTGCGATGGCATCATTCTCAAGGCACACCAAAGGACAGTCTTCTACCCGTCCTCCCTATTTTGATGGGACGGACTATGGATACTGGAAGAGGAGGATGCAAATCTCCCTCAAGGCCATGGATGAAGACTCATGGACTCTCATTCAAGAGTACATGGATCCGGAGTCACAGGAAGGCGTAGTTTGGTCAGCAGATCAAAAGAAGATCGCTGGAAATGCAAAAGCAATGAATGCACTCTATTGTGCGTTATCAAGGGAGGAGTTCAACCGTATCTCTGTGTGCAAGTCTACATATGAGATATGGAACACACTTCAAGTCACTCACGAAGGTACGAATAAGATAAAGGAAACACGAATCTCAATTCTAATCGAGAGTTATGAGTGCTTTAGGATGAAAAGGGGAAACGGTCAAGGCGATGTACACAAGGTTTGGGGATATCATCAACCCCATGAAGAATTTGGGAGTAAAATTTACTGAAGAACAACTTGTAAGGAAGATCTTGAGATCCCTTACAAGAGATTGGTCTCCAAAGTCCACGGTGATCCAAGAGACGAAGGATTTATCCACTCTTCCCTTGGATGATCTTATTAGAAGCCTCATGGCGTATGAGGTCCAATTGGAGAACATGAAGAAGAGCGAGGAGAAGATGTCTAGCAAAAGGAAGAATATTGCTTTTGGAGCAATTAAGGAGGACTCGGACTCAACAACCTCAAAATCCGAAGATGAAGAGATTGAGATACTTACAAGGAAGTTTCAGAGATTTCTTCAAAAGCAAGGTAAGCAAATCAATAAAGTTTCAACTAATGTTATTTGTTATGAGTGCAAGAAAAAGAGGCACTTGAAAAAGGATTGCCCTATTAACAAGAAGAAAGAAAACAAAAGGAAAGACACGAAAGAAGTCAAGAAGAAGAAGATGAGAGGTTTTAAAGCAACATGGGATGATAACAACTCCGACATGGACATCGACTCTAACGAAACGGATGACGATGAGGTTTCTCATCTATGTTTGGTAGCAACTATGGAAGATACGGACAATGATGTAAACCCTGATTTCTCTTTTGAAGAATTATTAGAATCTTATGAAGAGCTATATCGTAAAGCTAAGTTATTTAAAAAGGAAAATAAGGTTTTAAAGAATAATTATCAAACATTATAATTAGAAAATTCATGTTTAGAAATGGAATTAGAAACGTTAAAAGAGACTAATAATCAATTGTAAGCAAAAATAGTAGAGCTAGAAGATATTTATGAGCATTTTGAGAGAACTTTAAATAATCTTAAAACAACAACTAGGTTAAATACTGAATTTTGTGATGCACTAAAATCAAAATTTCAGAGTAAAAAGAATACACAAAATGAATCACATGCACCTAGACATGTATAGATGTACCAAAAGGCCAAAAATCCCAATAATTATATATCTAACACAAAAAACGTCTATAAATCGCAGGATTTGAAAGGTACTAACTTGAAAGGACCCACAAGAAAATGGGTACCTAGAAAAGATATTTTATATTATTTTTGAGGAATAGATCAAAGAGATCAGTGGGTGTTCAAGGCACACAACGGGACACTTCAACCATTCTATAGGCTGAATGAAGACCAAGAACGATGGCCTAATGTAGCTTGGTACCCACATTCATCATTCTACTATTGGTAAATGTTATGGTATGATAAATTTTTTCCCTTTCATTTTTTGATGGTTGATAAAAAGGGGGAGCAAAATAAAGGGCAAATAGTAATATTTTTAGGGGGAGCATATATTGAGGGAGAGGATTAAAGTACAAGTTTTTCCTTCATATAACATTGTTAAAAATTATTTTTTCTTATAATTATCTATTTGCAAGATAGTTTTGTCAACACCAAAAAGGGAGAGATTGTTGGAACCTTGTTCCACATCTTATTTCTGTGTTAGCAAAATTATTATCGATTAATATTTGCAATTGAGTTCTTTTCATAATTAAGTGAAGATCAAGGCAAACAGGAAGTGATGGAGGCATGATGATGATGACAAGTAGGAGGCAAGATGACAAGGATGAGTCGAGGAGAAGAAGATCATCTTTGACATTTAGTTTTTTAGTTTAGTTTTTTTTTTTTTAGAATGTATGTCTCTTAACAAAGGAATATAACTTAGATCGTAAAAATAATTAGAGATAAATTAGGATTAATATTGCAACCATTTTCAAAGAACGTAATTAATTAAATCACTTAAAGAAAGGTACTTGTTAACCCACAAGTACCGGTACTAAAGTTTAGTACCGGTACATGTGAGTTACAGGTTTGGTATTTTTCAAAGAAAGAAACCTATACCTCGTGAGTACTGGTACTCATGATCAGTATCGGTACAAGTGGGTTATAAATTTGTGTTAAGAGTTTGAAACCCAAATCTGGAAGCAACGAGTACCGGTACCCATACTTTAGTACCGGTACCAACTACCCGTTGGCTCAAAATAGAGCGGATGGAATATTAATTCTGACAATGTGAACATTGAGAATTAAATCTCAACATCTATTTGTCGTCTCTCTGAGATCCTATCTTTATAAAATGAGTCTTGTGATAGGATCTAAAATATGGAATATCTACGTGCACAAAAACTCAAACACAAAATCAGTAATAATAAGAAAATTTGCACAATCAATTCAAACCACAAAGGACATAAAATGTGTAGTGGTTCCCCTCCCTTGGGTACTCCACTACCTAAGCTCTCAGCTTAGGGTTTTTAACCCGATTCTCTCAACCCTGAGAGAATCAATTTACTAAACCGAGGTAATTAACAGGTTACCTCAACCCAAGTACAATAACGGGTTTGTTACAACCTAACGAGCAACAAGCTTAAAATACAAATAAGAATTGGTGTAAGAAAGAGAACTCTTACAACAATAATTCCTATGCCTTCCAACAATAATTAAAATGAATACCAATTTGAAAGCCTAAGATGGACGTGAATCGTTTCGTAGATGCATGAGAAAAACATGTCATTGAGCTTGCAAAAATGTAGAGAGAGTGAATGGCAAGCTTCTTCTTTCTCTCTTGAAAATATGGTGGAAATTTGAAATATAGCTCTATGAATTTTTCTTCCCTTTTCTTATGTGAAAACTAAGGGTCCAAGGGTTTATTTGCAGAGTTAGGACCTTAGTAGGTCATCTACTTGATGTTGGGGTTTAAATCCCAACATTCATATAGCCAAAATTAATTTTCTAGCCGTTCAATTTTGAGCCAACGACTACCTGGTACCGGTACTAAAGTATGGGTACCGATACTCGTTCCTTCCAGATTTGGGTTTCAAACTCTTAACACAAATGTATAACCCACTTGTACTGGTACTGATCATTAGTACCAGTACTCATTACCTCCAGTACCGGTACTGATCATGAGTATCGGTACTCGCAGGGTACAGGTTTATTTCTATGAAAAAACCCAAATCTGTAACTCACATGTACCGGTACTAAACTTTAGTACCGGTACTTGTGGGCTAACAAGTACCTTTTTTAAGTAATTTAATCAATTACGTTCTTTGAAAATGATCGCAATATTAATCCTAATTTATCTCTAATTATTTTTATGATCTAAGTTATATTCCTTTGTTAAGAGGAATACAATCTATAAATAAAAAAAAAATCTAAACTAAAAAACTAAAGGTCGAAGATGATCTTCTCCTCGACTCATCCTTGTCATCTTGCCTCCTCCATAACATGATCTTTTTCTTCTCACCATCATGCCTCCATCATTTCCTGTTTGCCTTGATCTTCACCTAAATCTAAAAAACACTTAATGGCAAACATTAATCCATAATAATTTTGTTAACACCAAAACAAGATGTTGAATAAGGTTCCAATAATCTCCCCCTTTTTGATTTTGACAAAACTATCTTGCAAATAGATAAACTAAAGACAAGATTATTTTTAGTAATGTTATATGAAGGAAAAATAAACTATTTAATCCTCCCCCTAAAAATATTACTATTTTCCCTTTAGTTTTCTCCCCCTTTTTGTCAACCATCAAAAAATGAAAGGATAAAGAATATCATACCACAAAATTTACCAATAGTAAAATGATGAATGTGGGTACCAAGCTCCGTTAGGCCATCATTCTTGGTCTTCATTGAACCTATAGAAAGGTTGAAATGTTCCATTGTGTGCCTTGAACACCCACTGATCTCTTTGATCTATTGCTGCAAAACAATGTAAAATATCTTTCCTAGGTACCTATTTTCTTGTGGGTCCTTTCAAGTTAGTACCTTTCAAACCTTGAGATTTATAGATCTCTTTTGTGTTAGATCTATAACTCTTAGGATTTCTGACCTTTTGGTACATCCATGCATGCCCATATGCATGTGATTTAGTATGTGTATTCTTTTTATTCTAAAATTTTGATTTTATATCTTCACAAAATTCAGTATTTAACCTAGTTGTTGTTTTGAGATTATTTAAAGTACCTTCAAAGTGCTCATAAATATCTTCTAATTCTACTATCTTTGCATGCAATTGATTGTTAGTCTCTTTTAATATTTCTAATTCCATTTCTAAACATGATTTATCTATTTCTAATGTTTGATAATTATTTTTTAAAACATTATTTTCCTTTTTAAATGACCTAGCTTTATGATATAGTTCTTCATATGCTTCTAAGAATTCTTCAAAAGAGAAATCAGGGTTTACCTCATTATTCGTGTCTTCCGTAGTTGCTACCAAGCAAAGATGTGCTACCTCATCATCATCTGATTCACTAGAGTCGGTGTCCATGTTAGAGTCGCTATCATCCCATGTCGCTTTAAATGCTTTCTTCTTCTTCTTCTTCTTGAGCTCCTTTGTTTCTTTCCTATTGTCCTCCTTATTTAAGGGGCAACCCTTCTTCTTGCACTTATAGCAAATAATATTAGTTGAAATTTTATTGACTTGCTTACCTTATTTCTTGAGAAATTTCAGGAATTTCCTAGTAAGCATTTCCATCTCCTCATCTTCAGATTTTGATGTTGTTGAGTCCGAGTCCTCTGTGCTTGCTCTAAAAGCAATACTTTTCTTCTTGCTTGTTGCCTTCTCCTCGCTCTTCTTTATGTTCTCCAATTGAACTTCATATGCCATGAGGCTTCCAATCAGATCATCCAAGGGGAGAGTGGATAGATCTTTTGCCTCTTGGATCGTTGTGGTCTTTGGAGACCAATCTCTTGTAAGTGATCTCAAGATCTTTCTTACAAGCTGCTCCTCCTTCAGTTTGACTCCTAGATTCTTCATGGGGTTCACGATCTCTCCAAACCTTGTGTACATATCTTTGATTGACTCTCGTTTCGTCATCCTGAAACACTCATATTCTTCGGTTAGAATAGAAATACGGGTTTCTTTTACCTTGTGAGTGCCTTCATAGGTGACCTCTAGAGAGTTCCAAATTTCATATGCGGACTCGCATGCCGAAATTCGGTTGAACTCCTCCCACGATCCATTCATTGCCTTTGCACTACCCACGATCTTCTTCTTTTGATCTGTCGTCCAAGCTATGCCTTCCTGTGGCTCCGGATCCATGTACTTCTCTTGAATCAGAATCCAAGACTCCTCGTCCATTGCTTTGAGGAAGACTTGCATCCCCCTCTTCCAATACCCGTAGTCCGTCCCATCGAAATAGGGAGGATGGGTGGATGACTATCCTTCGGTGCGCCTTGATGAGGATGCCATTGCGAGTTGATTTGTTAAGTCTTCTCGCAACTTGGCTCTGATACCACTTGATAGGATCTAAAATATGGAATATCTACGCGCACAAAAACTCAAACACAAAATCAGTAATAACAAGAAAATTTGCACAATCAATTCAAACCACAAAGGACATAAAATGTATAATGGTTCCCCTCCCTTGGGTACTCCACTACCTAAGCCTCCTAGCTTAGGATTTTTAACCTGATTCTCTCAACCCTGAGAGAATCAATGTACTAAACTAAGGTAATTAACGGGTTACCTCAACCCAAGTACAATAATGGGTTTGTTACAACCCAACGAGCAACAAGCTCAAAATACAAATAAGAATCGGTGTAAGAAAGAGAACTCTTACAACAAGAATTCCTATCCCTCCGAACAATAATTAAAATGAATACCAATTTGAGAGCCTAGGATGGACGTGAATCACTTCGTAGATGCGTGAGAAAAACATGTCATTGAGCTTGCAAGAATGTAGAGAGAGTGAATGGCAATCTTCTTCTTTCTCTCTTGCAATTATGGTGGAAATTTGAAATATAGCTCCAGGAATTTTTCTTCCCTTTTCTTATGTGCAAACTAAGGGTCCAAGGTTTTATTTATAGAGTTAGGACCTTAATGGGTCATCTACTAAACGTTGGGGTTTAAATCCCAATGTTCATATAGCCAAAATTAATTTTCTAGCCGTTCAGTTTTGAGCCAACGGCTACCTGGTACAGGTACTAAAGTATGGGTACCGGTACTCGTTGCTTCCAGATTTGGGTTTCAAACTCTTAACACAAATCTGTAACCCACTTGTACCAGTACTGATCATTAGTACCAGTACTCGTTATCTCCAGTATCGGTATTGATCATGAGTACTAGTACTCGCAGGGTACAGGTTTGTTTCTATGAAAAAATCCAAACCTGTAACTCACATGTACCGGTACTAAACTTTAGTATCGGTATTTGTGGGTTAACAAGTACTTTTTTTAAATGATTTAATCAATTATGTTCTTTGAAAATGATCACAATATTAATCCTAATTTATCTCTAATTATTTTTATGATCTAAGTTATATTCCTTTGTTAAGAGGAATGCAATCTATAAATAAAAAAAAACCTAAACTAAAAAACTAAAGGTCAAAGATGATCTTCTTCTCTTTGACTCATCCTTGTCATCTTGCCTCCTCTATGACATGATCTTTTTCTTCTCACCATCATGCCTCCATCATTTCCTGTTTGCCTTGATCTTCACCTAAATCTAAAAAACATTTAATGGCAAACATTAGTCCATAATAATTTTGTTAACACCAAAATAAGATGTGGAACAAGGTTCCAACATCTTGGACTCTTAGTTTGCACATAAGACACATAAGAAACATAAAAGAAATTCTAGAGCTTTGATTTTCATATTTTCCATCATATTTGAAGAAGAAATAGTTTGCAGCTATTAGATTTCTCTATGCTTTTGCAAACACTTTGACATGCTTTCTCACACATGTTTCAAGGCGATTCACATCCATTCTAGGCTCTCTACTCAGTAATATTATTCTATATATTGTTGAGAGGCTTAGGTTCTTATTGTAAGATTTATTTTTCTTACACCAATGCTTATTTGTATTTAAGCATTTACTCATTGGGTTGTAACAAACCCATTTTTGTACTTAGGTTGAGGTAACCCGTTAATTACCTCGATTTAGTAAATTGATTCCCTCGAGGTTGAGGGAATCGAGTTAAAAGTCCTAAGCTGGGAGGCCTAGGTAGTGGAGTACCCAAGTGAGTGGGGAACCACTATACATTTTGTGTCATTTGTGGTTTGAATTGATTGTGAAAATCTTTCTTGTTATTACTAATATTGTACTTGAGTGTTTGTGCACATAGCAATCCTATCTTTAGATCCCATTAGGAGGCACGGTTGGTGGCGCAGAGCTTGGAGGAGGTCGCTAGTGATGAGGGGATTCCGATGGCGGTGGTGGTGTCAATAGCGGCGATCAGAGGTCATCGAATGGCGAGGAAGAGCATGTCGATGGTGGGTCACTCCACGTGTGCATGCGGGTCGCAGTGGGCACGTCTGAGGGTGTGGCTGAGCTCGTAAGGTCAAGGCGAGCACAACGGAGGCAATGGTATGGAGAATGATGGTCCGTGGCGGTGGTTGCACGTGGAGATGGACAGCCGACATTGGATTCTTCTTGTAGAAGAAGAATAGTGTTTAAGAACAAGACGACGGCATCGGGGCTGTCCGCAAGGGGCGAGACGTCGGCGAGGGTGGCACACATGGTGGTGGTGAGCAAAGGAGTGGCCACGCGAGGGTACGCACAAGAGCGCACAAGGGAATGCACTATTGTGCACGCGCGTGGCCGGTGGCAAGGCTGGGCGTGGTCGTCACGATCAAGGAGATGATGGCAGCGGATAGAAGCACGGTGGTGGTTTTCAGACGTCTGGGAAGGTTCCCGGATGACTTAACTAAATGAGAGGCACGCGGTTGAAGGTTCTGATGGTGCCTCGTTGTGGCGATCGAGGGCATGGTCATGATGGTTCGTGGTGGTGAAGTTGGGCACACAGTGAAGGTTGAGAGAGGAAGGATGCATAGAGCAAAGGAGAGTACACGGTTTGGGAAGATGAAGGTGGTTATGATCGTGGTGAGGATATTAGTGCTCATGCTGTCACCGCGAGCGCTTACAATGGTACGGAGGAGGGAGGCGATGCACTAAAAAGTCACAGTGCAAGCCTTCATCATGGTGTATGCTTCGTTCATGGTGCTGGCGACTAGTGAGGAAGAAGATCCCTGTTAGGGGGAAGGATGATAGCCATCAAAAGAGTTCGTGAATTCGTTTCTCCTCTCCCCTTCTCACGGCTGTAGTTAAGCTGCCCCCTAAAAATAGCCATGACCACGTCTTTCCTCTCTGTCGATGGTTATTCCCTGTATTCCACGCTAAAGATAATTATTTATAAAATATACGAAAATACATGAGCAATATTTCTTCACAATTTAAATCATGTACTGTAAATGCATGTAACATAAATCAACTCATCTTTATTTATTCAATAATAAGATGCTTAAGTTAAGAACTATGAAAAATTGAGACTATTATTTTTAGGCCTAATAATAGTCTAATAAAATGGACTCATCATGGCCCAATCAAATGCATTCAAAAACTTCTCCATATCGAGGCAAGTGAAATGGTGGTGACGCGAAGGAGTTTTTTGGTCTGTGGAGGTTGGACGAAGGAGGATGCGGATGCGGAGTGTGGGTGTGTTCGACAAAGTAAGGGAGTGAGCGAACCTCTCAATTAGTTGAGGGGTTTTTCCCCCGCGAGTGAGGGGAAGGTTGTGGTGGTGGTGGTTTTGTGGTTGGTCAAGTGTAGTGCCGATGCGAGCTTGCTGGAGCTCATGCCAACCGTGGAGAAGATGACGATGTTGAGGGTCGTGTGGTGGTTGGTCCTAGAGTCCAAAGGGGTGAGGGTGTTGTGGAGAAGGAGAGGAAGTGAGTAAAGGAATTTAGGAGGTGAGGCTGAGAGGGATCAGGGCTGGCTATGATTGGCTGGCATCGGAGAAGGTGATGTCGTCAGCAAGGGAGTGGTGAGGTAGGAGAGGGCGAAAACGACCGGTCTTTGACTGGACTCGGTCGTGAAGAAGAGGTGATGAAGTAGAATCGGTCAATTTGACAGTTGGTTGGCTCAATGAAGGGGGCCGAGAGGCTCACCGAAGCTCGAAGAAGCGAAGGCCGGAGGAGAGATATGAGAGGTAGTTCCGGTCGATTCTTGGCTGAGTACGGTATAGGGTTGAGGGCTTCTTATAGAGCTCCAAAATGAGCTCAAGATCAAGGAAAGAAGCTTGGATTTCTCGAGATTTCAGGGAAAAAGATCCCATGAAATCTCAAGCTTGCCTGAGCTCTTGAGATCTCCTCAGAGTCTTTGATTTGGCTCAAATAATTGGGAATTGCTTGAGGATCAATCTCTCCAATTTTGGAGAGATTTGGCTTTGATTTGAGGGAGAGATCCTCCCTTAAATCTCACTGCTGAGCTTGGTTTCACACTAATGGTAGTAGGGACCTAAATGAATAAAATGATAAGTTAGGGTCCCAAACGGAATAAACTTGAAACCTAATGGGCTAAATGTAAGAAATAGAGTTTAAAGGGTTAACATGCAAACTAGGTCAAGATGGACTCTGATTGGCCTAAATTTTGGTGAAATTTAACCCAATGAATCTAATGGTGAACTTAGATTTGAGTTTGACCACGTTTGACTAGGAAATTTGTACAGAAGCCCAAATCAGGGTAAAATCTCATCTGAAACTCTGTTCTAGGTCAAAATAGGTTTAGATGGTCAAACCATGAGTACCAAACCTCCTAGAATATATTTCTATGAATTTTATGAGGTTTAGATGAATTTTATCCTAACCAAAAGCTCTTTAATTTAAGTGGGTTGATAGTTAAGGTTTTGTATATTATTTTAGTTCTCCAAATGTGTGAAACCTCGTTTCTGTTAGTGTTGACCCACTTTTTGGATTTTTTACCTCATTTGACCTCTATTTAACCCTTGAGTGATGCTGTGGTTAATCTGTGTCTGTGATGTGCTGTTAAAATTATAGAATTAACCTTGATTCCCTATTCTCTCAAATCAGAATAATGAGAAGTTGTGACCCTCAGATGATTGGGTAGGAGCTTTTAACATTCAAGCCTAACTAAATGTGGCTAGTTAGGGCCTATGATGGTGTTCCCATCATCCCTCCATGCCTAGCTTTTGCTAGTCCCTAGCAAAAACTTATGGATGGAATCAGATCTCTAAGCCGGATGTAGTCGTCAGGATGCCCTACTAAGCTGCATCTCTGGAAATCAGATCAAAATACCAACAGTAGGCCTAAAGGTACTCAAGTACCAACCAAGATCCAGACCTGACCAGCTTCGGCCTTGAGTCTGCGCGAAGGTTTCTAAGGCCTGTAAAAACTGCCGAGGGGTTCATTGGCCCCAGCGGTTAAAGCACCTGTGCATAGACGTATCAAGTCCAGGTTTAGTTTGCCAATGCATTTTGGTAAGAGAGATGATGAGAACCTCATCATGAACCCTAACTAGCATAATCTAACCTAGATATGCAAGAAAAAGCTCCTACATTACTCAAAGAAAGGCTTAACTCAGAGAATTCTGAGTTCAAAAAGAAAACAAGTCATAAGGGGTAAAAATGTAATTTCACCAACACAATTTGCAAACAGGGTAATTAAGGGTCCAAACACAGGTCAAACTAACCTAATAAGAAGGAAAGTGGGATGATCTGACCTAACAAGGGCTACAACTCCAAGGAATTAAATGACATTCTGTAACCCTAAAATAAATCCACTTCAATTCACGAGGTTCGAGGCAGGATAAAAATCAACTAAACCCTCTAAAATTAATATAAAAATAATCTCTAGGGTTTAGAACTTTCAATTTGGCCTTAGAAACGCATTTTGACCTACATTGAGAACCATGCCCAATTAATGATTTAATTTGGATTTTTACGTAAATTGGCCGGTCAAACATGGTCTGACCTAGAAACAAAATTCATCATTAAAATCCTTAGGTCCAATTTAGTCATGCATAAAAACTTGAGCCTAAGAAGAGACCTCCTTGACTGACTTTGCAATTTGGTACTCATCATTTACTTTTTGACCCTCAACTTTCGAAACCCTTGCATTTTGGCCCCTAATTTCCTCGTCGTTCTTTGCATTTTGGTCCCTCCTGCAAGTCTCTGCGCAGCACCATGCTCCGGCGACTTTGCGTGGAGCATGGCGCCGCACAGGGTAAGGGAGGCGTCCTGCAAAGTAAACGCGAAGTTCCCTGCGATGTCTGCTGTCGCAGGGACTCGGCCATACCACCTGACGACGCCCACACCTTCCGTACGAACGCGCGGAAGGTATGGGTCTTGTCTCCGACCATACTCCTACGAGGGACGCACGTCGCCTCCCTGCGTCCGACCCTCCACCACCTCCTTTATAAAGACCAGCATCGCTAGCCGGTTCTCCCAGCCTGGTCTTGACGGAGAAACCCCCAACCCTTCCTCTCTCCCCACTCCGACAGGAAACCCACCAGCTCCGGCGGCCACTCCTCCTCCTTCTCGTCGCTCTGCTGCAATACCAGCAGCAGAGTTTGCGTTGTCTAGTCTTCCCGCGTCGTGCCGTACCAAGCGCGCGCTTCCCTGCCCACTTCCTCACTGCCGCTCTCTCCCCCTGGGTTCTTCTTCTCCAGCTCCAGCAGGTACGAGCTGGCGGCTCCGCCCTCCCCCCTTCGTCCCTGTAGGTAGGTTACAGTTACTTCCCTTCCTCCCCTCTTTCTTTTCCCCAAACTGTTTTGCTCGATTGCCCTATGACCACGCCTGATCACCCTCACCTTCCCCACCTCCGGCCACTCTCCGGCGAGTCGTCCCCGTCATCCCACAACCCCATACGACTCGCCAACTGTCCCAAAAGCTCCATCTCACCTCACCCAACGCCCTCCGCCCCTCCACTGCCACTCTACACCTCCATAACTCACCCCCGATCAAACCCACTTTTCCGACCACAGAACGACCTAGGCACGCACCCCTAGGCCATCCCACGGCCTGCTGCACCTCGCACTACCTACGCCGTGCCACGGCGAAGGTTCCCCTGTGGTCTGATTAGGCCGAGAGGCCCTATTTGTGTTAGACAGACCTGCTGCCCCGGCCGCCATTGGCGACGACGCAAGGAGCTTCCAAGTGAGCTCCAGGCCTCAGAGCGTCAGATCTCCAGCTAATGCAAATTTGGGGAGACTCGGGTGAAGGCAGGCCACTGGCACACGAAGGGAAATGAGGACACAGCTGCTGAGGCGTGGTCGCGTTCTTCCTGTGGGCGCGCGCGAGAAGGAACAAAGTTTAGTCCCACATCGTAAGATTTCGAAGTGTCGCACCCATTTAAATTGATTTTGTGTTTTTACCTTAACGCCTCAGAACACGGGGTGAGGTCCCCTCACCCACTCGCCCGCCTCGTCCGCGACCAATGCCACGCGGACCTGGCCGACCCGTTTACCCTACACTCCTCGCGCACCACCCACGCCGGTGCACCTGGTCACGGGTACGCTACCCGACCAGATAATCCGGCTCTGGGAGAGCTTCCTATGAGCGGTTTATAGAGAGAGAGAGACGTGCGGGTAGAGGGAAGTGTTAGGTTTTGCTTCCCCCTTGTGTGCAGGATAGGAGCACTGGAGGAGAAGGGCTCAGCACTTAGCCGCAGGAGGGAGAAGAGAAGAAGCAGAAGAAGAAGAAGGCTCGCCAAAGAAGAAGAAGCAGAGAAGGAAGGAAAAGAGGAGAATCACTGTAGCAGACCGCCGTTTAAGTCGTCTGACTGCGATATTAGACGACGAATAAACCTTCAGAGGAGCTAAAGCAGAAGACCAAGGAAGAAGAAGAAGAAAAGAGAAGGCTCCGCAGCAGAAAAGAAAGAAAAGAGAAGAAGGAAGAAAAAGAAGACTTTGCAAAAGATAAAGACAAGAAAAAGAAGAATTGAAGAAGAAAAGAAATAGAAGACAAGCAAAAGAAGAGGAATTGAAGGCAAACAGAGCCAAGGAAGAAGAAGACCAGTAAAGAGAGAAAGGCAAAGGAAGAAAAGAAGAAAGAAGAGAAGAAGAAGACAGAGACGAGCAGAAAAAGAGAAGAGAAGAAGAAAAAGCCAAGACAAAAAACCTCTCCCTCTCTCTCTTATTTTTGTAATTCAATAGAGGAACTTTTTACTTCTAGAATTCCAGTAGGTCCCTGAGTTCGACCTCGGGAAAACTATTTCCGAGTAAAAATTTGTATGGTAATGACAACCGTGGCTGTCTCATCTTATACTATAACAAATTACTGTAATAAGCATAAAAACGCACGAAGACTAGCCTCGGTGGAAAAGTCGTTCACCAAGAGAGATAGAGAAAGATTTTTCATTTTGAGAATTTTCGCTCTTTCCTTTTAAATTTTCCTAAATCCAGCCTCAGATTAGCCCTAAACACGGTGTGTATCGGATTCCTTGTCCCCACCATCAATCCTCGAAGGGTCCCTAACTTTCAACGCTTCGAGATAGCACCGCCCATGGCAACCCCCAAAACCCTGGCTTTCGACACCCCAGGATAGTGCCGCCCATGGCATTTTACAACTAAATTCAGACCTTGGCAATCGACATTTAGGGATAATCATACACATGGCACCTAAACTAGCACAAGGTGCTTACATGCCCCCAGTAGAATATTTAGATATCCTAAGAGATAAGCACCGAGGAGACGATATGTTATTATGCTTCTTCGAGGAGAGTATCATTCATTCCACCTCTCTATGCCAGGAACTTGTCCAATCAACTTGTGTCTTCGAGCCGCTCCTAAGCTAGATCTTCGAAAAAACCTTTTTAAAAAGAACATTTTTAGCATTATTTCTTTGTTATGCGCACTGAACCAGACTGGTGTGTGGATTTTGGGTGCTTAGGTTACCAAGTCCCACAAACCAAAGGGTAGGCAATAGGGCCAAATAATCCCTAAGCCTTAGACTTGATACATTAGCCTCACACTTTCCTTAACCTCTTGAGGACTAATCCAAATCTTAATGAATACGTGAGTGTTTAAGCCCTAAAATAGGCCCAAGAGGCCTAAGGTTGGTACTCGTCACTAATCTCCTAAGTTTTAGCCTTTCAGGTCTTAATTCATCATCCGATCCAACCTAAAATTAGGCAAATTCCATACTCAACTACAAGGGACTATCTCATTTCTTTCTCTTTGATTACTCCTTTTTTCTTTTCCCTTTCTCCTCCTCAATTTTCAATTCAGCTCAAATTGACCTCTCCTTTTCTCCTTCCTCCATTATTTTTTTAATGAAACCCTTCCATGAATTGATTTTCACAGCGTTTTACACTCTAATACCCCCCATGCCTAAGCTTTGTAATGTCCCCATTGTAAATTAGGTGGGTTTGAGTTTAGTTCAGATTGTACATTAGAACAAGTTTAGTGGGTGGTGAATGGGTCGAGATGACTGTTACATACGATTTATAGCTCTAATACAAGTATCAAAGGTGGAGTTAGTTGTTCTAAGGTTGAATCCTAAAGTGCAATATGATTTCAGCGAAAAGGTAGGTCAGAAGGGTCTCGGGTTTTTTCAAAATGACCGGTTGCCTCCCGTTAAGCACTAAGTTTAACACCATCAGCTGGGCGCAATGTGGCTCAGGGAGCATGGAGATCAAAAGATACTGCAGCTAGATTCAAGCCAGTGAGTTCGATGAACGGTTTGAGTCTCTGACCGTTCACGATAAATGGTTCTGATTTGTGGCTGAGTTCGTTGATTTTGATAGCTCCATTTCCAAAGACTCGTCTCACAAGGAATGGTCCAATCCACTTCGATCTGAGTTTTCCTAAGAAGAGCTTAAGTTTGGCATCAAAGAGTAATACTTTCTAACTAGGATGGAAAGATTTCTGCAAAATGTGCCTGTCATGGAAGGCTTTGGCCTGCTCTTTATAGATTCGTAAGTTCTCCTATGCATCATTACGTAGTTCCTCGATCTCGCTCATTTGCAATCAGTGGTGGATTCTAGCCTTCATGAGATCTAGATTGCACTACCATATTGCCTAGTAGGCTTTATGCTCCATTTCTACCGGGAGGTGACATGCCTTCCCGTACACGAGTTTGAAGGGAGACATTCCTAACTAGGTCTTATGGCCGGTCATATAGGCCCACAAGGCTTATGAAAGGTGGGTAAACCAATCTTTCCTATCAGGCCGAACAGTGACCTGAAGGATTTTCTTAATCTCCCGTTTGGATAACTCGGCCAATCCATTAGTTAAGGGGTGATAAGGAGTCGAGATATGATGCGACACCTTGTACTTCTTCATCAGGGAAGTGTACATTCGTGAAATTAGACCCACCATCGCTGATGATGGCTTTTGGAACCCCAAAGCTGGAAAAGATGTTCTCTTGAATGAACTAAAGAACAACTTTATGATCATTGGTCTTGGTGGGGGCAGCTTTGATCCACATCGAGACATAATCAACAATGAGTAAGATGTACTCGAAGCCGTTAGATCCTGGAAAGGTCCTATGAAATTAATTCCCTAGATGTCAAAGATTTCTCACACAATGATCGACTTCAGGGGCATCATATCGTGCAGGCCCATGTTGCCGAGGGTCTAACAACGGGCACATGCCCTGCAATAAGACTATGCGTCTTTGAACATTGTGGGCCAAAAGAACCCATGTTGGAGGATCTTCACTGTGGTTTTACGCTCAGAGTAATGGCCACCGCAGGCCTAGTCATGACAGAACAAGATGACATCATTGACCTCATCGTCGGGAATGCATCTCCGGATCACTTGGTCATTACCGATGTGGAACAAATATGGATCTTCTTAGACATAATACTTGGCATCGAAAATCAAGTTGTCCCGCTGGGAGGTCACCCAATTTAACGGGACTTTCCCCGTAACCAAGTAGTTCACAATGTTGGCAAACCAGAGAAGTCCATTAATGGCCAAGAGATACTCATCCAGAAAGTGCTCGGTGATAGGTCCGAACTGGTCAATGATCGAAGAAGGAAGGTGAGACAAATGGTCAGCTACCACATTTTGCTTTCCCACCTTGTTGTGAATTTCAAGATCAAATTCTTGCAACAGCAAGATCCAGCGGATTAATCTAGACTTCATGTCCTTCTTTGTGAGTAAGCACCTCACTGCAATGTGATCCGAGTAAATGATGATGTGGGATCCCAAGAGGTATGATCTAAATTTCTCCAGACCAAATACTACAGCCAGCAACTCTTTCTCTGTAATCATATAATTATGCTAAGCCTCGTCCAATGTCTTACTGGCATAATATATGACCACCGCTTTCCCGTCGATTTTCTAACCCAGCACCGCTCCTATTGCGTAGTTAGACGCATCGCACATGATCTCGAAGGGTTGAGACCAGTTAGGAGATTGCAGGATTGGTGCTTGGGTGGCTCAGTCGCGCAAGATTTCAAATGCATGAAGGCACTCACTCGACATCTCGAAAGGCATGTCCTTCAAGAGAAGATTCATTAAGGGGTGCACGATCTTGGAAAAATCATATATGAACCGATGATATAATCCATTGTGCCCCAAAAATGATCTAATGTCTTTGACAGAGGCAGACATAGGTAATTTAGAAATCAGATTTACCTTAGCTCAGTCTACTTGGATACCTGTCTCAGAGACAAGGTGCCCAAGTACGATGCCCTCGGGAACCATGAAGTGGCTCGTTTCCCAGAAGAAAACCAAGTTCACTTCGATGCATCTTCGGAGGATCTAAATTAAATGAAAGAGGCAATCATCAAAAGATTCACCAAATACCGAGAAGTCATCCATGAAGACCTCAAGGAATTTATCTACCATATCGAAGAATATGGCTAGCATGCATCGCTGAAAGGTGGTGGATGCGTTGTAAAGCCCAAATGGCATCATGCGGAATGCGTACATACCGTAGGGTTAGGTAAAGGTGGTCTTTTCTTAATCTTCAAGATGAATTGCCACCTGATTATATCCAAAGTACCCATCCAGGAAACAGAAAAATAGATTTCCCACTAGTTTCTCGAGAATCTAATCAATGAACGAGTGCAAGAAATGATCTTTCTTCGTAAAGGCATTCAGTTTCCGATAGTCTATGCAAACTCTTCACGAATTTGCAATACGAGTTGGGATGGTCTCTCCAGATTCAGTTGTAATCACAGTGAGCCCCACCTTCTTAGGCACAACTTGGATGGCACTCACCCAATGGTTGTCAAAGATTGAGTAGATGATTCCAACATCTAGCCACTTGATGATCTCTTTCTTCACAACATCTTGAAAATTCAGATTCAATCGTCTCTGCATTTCTCTCAATGGTCGTGAGCCCTCTTCGATGTAGATACGATGTATGCAATATGAGGGACTTATCCCAGTCAGGTCATCTAGAGTCCATCCAATGGCTCTTCGATGTTGCTGAAGAATAGAAATCAACTTTGTTTCCTAATTAGATGTGAGTCGGGAATTGATAATCATAGGAAACATTTGATTGGAACCCAAGAAAACATACTTCAGATGATCTGGGAGGGGCTTTAGCTCCAATACCCGATTATTAGCAGCGAGTAGGGGTTCGGGATGGGCCTCAGAAGATAAAGTGGAAGCCATGGGTAAGTTTGAATCAGCTCTGGGCTACTCTATCTGTGTGTCAAGATCTTTTTGTAGCTGAGGATCAGGGTTGATCGAGTTTTCCTCTGTAATCGGGTCCTCAACCAAAGAATTGATGTCGCATACTTCTTCGATTGCCCTACAGTTTATTCCCTTCTAGGCCTTAAAGATATTAATCCTGAGAGTCTTGTTCCCTAATTTTAACTCGATCTGGGCCTCTTCACAATTGATGTTTGCCCTAGCTATGGCTAAGAATGGTCTCCCTATGGTGATTGATGTGTTTCTCAGGTTTTCAGGAATATCCATATCTAATACGATGAAGTCCACCAGGAAGTAGAAATCTCGAATCCTAACTAGAACATCCTCGAGAACTCCTCCAGGTGACTTGATTGATTTGTCTGCTAACTGCAAGGTCACCTCAGTCGGTTTGAGCTCGGTTTCCTCGAAATGATCTAGTAGGGATGTAGGGATCAGGTTTATGGAGGCTCCTAAATCCAATAAAGCTCGATCAAATTCTAGGTCATCAATCTTACAGAAGATCAAAGGGGTGCCAGGATCTTTCACTTTCTACTGGAGTTTGCTCAAGATGAGTGAGCTAACTTGCTCAGACAATACAATTGGACTCCCGTATTTGTTTCGCAGCTTACACTTTAGTGTACATAAATCCTTTAGAAATCGCACATAGGTCGATACCTAGCGGATCGCATCCATCAAGGGGATGTTTATCTGGACTTGCTTAAAGAGCTTAACCAGGTCTTCCTCAAGTGTCACGGGTTTGGGTTTCCTCTTTCCTTTAGTCAAGGCCTCAGGAAATGGAACCTCTGTAGGTTCCTCTAGGATAGGTTCAGGTTCTAGATCTTGGATAGGGGTATCCTGGATAACCATTAGGGGTTAGGATCTGAACTACCAGGCTTAGAGTGGCTAGGATAAGGTGGATCCTAAGTCAATTTGCCATTGTGGGTGGTGACAGCATTAAGGCCTGCCTAGTTTTGGTTTGGAGTCAACAAAAGAGGTGGTTGCTGGTGATATCCCAAATATGATGCCGAAGCCTCCATCCCGTTGAGTGATGGAGTAGAAGGGACCTAATAAACATAGTGAGCTTGGCCCTAATTCGAGTTCATAACATGCCTCTAGTTCGGCACGTTATTCGAATTTGGTAAAGGTTGAGATGGGAGTACACCAGGCTGGAAGGACCCAATCATTTGTGTGAACTAATTTTGAACCTCTGTGATCTCGTCCTTGTGTTGTTTCTGCATAGCCGCATTAGTCTTTTGAATGTCAGCTAGGTTTGCAAAATCAAATTCATTTGATCTTCCCTTGATGGCCCAGATTGGTAATTCGGATTGGGCCTAGGCTAAGTGGGATGATATGGACTTGGAGCCTGCGATCGGGGTTGGAATTGTGGTCTCGTGTTCTGATTATTTCCCACCCAGGTGAAGTTAGGATGATTGTGCCATCCAAGGTTATAGGTTTTAGAGAACGAATCATTCTGGATGGCATGGAGATCCTTGCAAGTCTGAGGAACTCCAGAGAAGTCAGAGTATAGGGGTTCAGAGTTTCCCCAACTAGAATAGGTAGGCTCGGAGTTTCCTCTGAAATCAGGATCAGAGGGGAGCGGATATGGGTCCATCCCCTGATACGAGTGGTGGTGAATGTTATGCATAGCCTCCCTACCTGAGGGCGGTTGCGCATATGTATTCTACTATGCGGCGATGACTCTCTATAGATGTCGAGTCAACTCATCCACCTTTTCAATAATATAGACCTCATACAAGCGACTAGCCACCAACTCTAGATCGACGGGTGCAGATAGGCCTTAAGTCTTGTGTGCCCCTCGTGTGTTTGTCAATGCGTAGGTAGTCGTTCGGTCGAACACACCCATAGATTCATTGTTTATGGAGTTCTCGCACATGTTCTCGAGAATCTCCCAAATTGTATTTTCATGCTGACCCATGATGTTTCCACCACAAGTTGCATTGACAAATAGCCTAATATTCTCATGAAGTCCCTAGTAAAAAGACTGGATTTATTCCCATTTAGGAACTCCGTGATGGGGGCATTTCCGCATGAGATACAAAAAGCAGTCCCATGCCTTATGAAGTGGTTCTCTCACATTCTGCGTGAAGTGTGTGATCTGGTGCCTCAAAACATTCATCAACCAACTAGGAAGAATTTCTTCAGGAATTCAGATTAGAGTTCCTCCCATATGTTGATCAGACAGGCCGAAGTCTGATACTAGTGGGCAGCCTTATCCATAAGGGGAAAGGATAACATCTTCATGAGTAGGATGTCCCGATCCTAAACAAGAGGCCCAAAGGTCTAGGCCAGATGTTTCAGCTGCTTGATGTGCTGGAAGGGATCTTCGGAGTTCAAGCCATGGAATTTGGGGATAGCATTAATTAGATTCGGCTTTAGTTCAGTATTAAGCCCTCCAACTAGGATCTACACCCTGGGTTTGATTGCTAACACATCGGGATTGTAGTAATCTTGCATTTAAGGACACTATGGGAGATTCATGAATGCTTGGAATAGATCATTGAGGCACTGTAATTGATTTTGAAGATTGGGTTCTTTTTCTTAGTTCTCCATGGATGCAAATGATGGAGATCTAGGCTCAGATATGGAAGAGTCAGATGAGATGTCAATCTGGTCAGGTGGTAGCATAAACAAGTGGGTCGAGGCTTAGCCTCGATGAGAATGGACTACTAATGGAGGCCTCAAGGGTGGTCTTAAGGACCTCCTCCCAAACATGCACTAAAGAACTAGATGAGGGACAGAATATTCACTGGACCCAATCGAGGCACCCAAAAAATCTTTGGATGACTAAGGAGGTTCAAGGTGGATGATATGTTTGGGTCAGAAAGTCACTCAACCGAGAATTACTTGGGCAGCCAGGAAGGGAGAGTCTCGCAAAGATCCCTACACGGTAGAGCATCCCCACGGGTTACAGGGTTTCCCCCACCCCACCTTCCTTGTCACTGAGAATCCAAGTAGACTAGAATGAGCATACTTGACTCCTAGGTCTACCAATTTTAATCCTAAGTATGTGCCTTAAATTTCACTTGAACTTTAGAGTTGATTTTGATTTGTGACCTAATTTGGAGGTTGGTTAACCCACATGGTGGGTCAACTTCACCTAACCTGCCCTAAAGTTTAGGATAAGTTGGGTAAAGATCCCAAAATCACCCTGAGTGGTTTGCAAACAGGTTATTCGATCCCAAATTTTAGTGATTCAAGTGATTGTTAGAGCCAACTTTTAGGGTTCACTTGCTTAAATCAGTTCAACCAAGGCTTAGGTAACACATAATGCAAGAAATCGGTTTTCTTTAAATCAGGCAAGTGTGTTTTCCTAAAACCTTAAAATGAAAACCCTAATTTGGTTCTGTTTTCAAAGTCCAATTCTTTCCAAAGTTGGCACCTAGGGCTCAATCGAGAAAGTATGTAGCCCAAGGCACCTTAAGTCCCTAATAGATGCAAGTATCAAGATGGGGATTTCTAATCAAATCAAACCAAATCAGGCAACTCAGCTGATTAATTCTATGAAATAATGTGAGTTGATCCTAATTGATTCTTCTTTTTAATCCTTTCCAGAAATGAGGGGCTTAAGAAGAAGGGAATGAAATTACCTACCTATGGAGTGGTTGCTCGTGCGGCTGCTCTTCCAAGTCACCTTAGAAAATTACAACAAATCAGATAAATCAAGTTAGTAACAAATTAGAATTGTAATTAGTGAATGAAATGCACGTTTCTCCCTGGCAATGTCGCCAAAATGTTGTGTTGCTTTTGCAAGTTTTAAGAAAACATGTTGTAGTATAGCGAACAAAAGAAAAACAACACTTAAATTTATAAACTCGAAAACACAAGTGAGTCCGAGGTTATTCTCAGGGAGCAAATTGGGCAATTTAATCACTAATCACAACTATCAAGAAAGATATGCAAGCAGAATCAAAATAATACTCAATGTATATCAGAAGAATATCTCAAGGAAATCGGGAATCAGAGTGCAAAAAGATTGGATTAAAATGGTGGTTTGAACCACCAAATTAACCTTAAGTTCTAAGCTCTTAATCAACTCAAATATATGAATAGTAATCTCAATCGAATATCAGTATTAGAACCAAGCACCAGTTAATCAGACAACAGGGTGAAAGCTCAGATGCCTTAACCTCAAGGCCTCAGAAGAAGTCTAAGGCACAGCACCATAGAAAGAGACACAAGGGTCCCTCAAGCCTCAGAAGGCTAAGTCTTAAGTGTGAGAGAGGAGGCACTTATCTCGAGGCAACAGTAATGCAAAAGCCCCCTCTTCCCTCTCATATTTCCTTTCCTCAGAACCAAGTTGGACCCGGGTATCTTGGTAATCGGATCCAGCCCAGACACGCAAGTGTGATCGCAGGCGAGGGCGCATGAGCGAGGACGTGTGATACGCATGCATTAGGGCATGCATGGGGGACCTCACCCCCCGTGCATTCGAGGTGATAAGCCTCAGGCACAAAATCACTTTAACTCCTTTACATGCCTCTACGTCCCCAATGTGGGACTAAAGTCACTTCTGTTCTTCACGTAGCTTCGCGTGCCTGCAGTCGGAGAAACCTGTGGCAATTGGAGCTGCAGCTGCTGTGGCTTCGCTCAATTGATGCCCCAGGTGAGCTTCTGGGTTCAATCTGCGTCAATTGCAGATAGTAGCAAGTCGAGAGAGAACCGAAGAGATGCAGACGTGGTCAAAGAAGATGACTGTGGTGGTGGAGCTCCCATCAGGGACCTAAAAAAAGAAATACGATCTTGTAGCCCAATCAAATGCGTTCAGAAACTTTGTCGTATCGAGGCAAGTGAAATGGTGGTGATGCAGAGGAGTTTCGTGGTCTGTGGAGATCGAACAAAGGCGGATGTGGATGAGGAGTGTGGGTGTGTTCAACAGAGTAGGGGAGTGAGTGAACCTCTCAATTAGTTGAGGGGTTTGACTTGCGCAAGTGAGGGGAAGGTCGTGGTAGTGGTGGTTTTGTGGTTGGTCGAGTGTAGCGTCGGTGCGAGCTTGCTAAAGCTTGTGCCAGCCATGAAGAAGATGACAATGTTGAGGGTGGTGTGGTGGTTGGTCCTAGAGTCGAAAGGGATGAGGGTGTTGTGGAGAGGGAGAGGAAGAGAGTAGAGGAACTTAGGAGGTGAGACAAAGAGGGATCGAGGCTGGCTGTGATTGGCTAGCGTCGAAGAAGGTGAAGTTGTTGGTGATGGAGCGGTGAGGCAGGAGAGGGTGAAAATGGCCGGTCTTTGACTGGACTTGGTCGCAATGAAGAGGCGAAGAAGAATCGGTCAATTTGATCGTTGGCCGGCTTGATGAAGTGGGTCGAGAGGCTCACTGGAGCTCGAAGAAGCAAAGGCCGGAGGAGAGATATGAGAGGTAGTTCCGGTCGATTCTTGGCTAAGGGGTACGATCTGGGGTCGAGGGCTTCTTATAGAGCTCTAGAATGAGCTCAAGATCAAGGAAAGAGGCTTGGATTTCTCAAGATTTTAGGGAAAAAGATCCTCTAAAATCTTGAGCTCGCCTGAGCTCTTGAGATCTCCTTAGAGTCTTTGATTTAGCTGAAATGATTAGGAATTGCTTGAGGATCAATATCTTTAATTTTGGAGAGATTTGGCTTTGATTTGAGGGAGAAATCTTCCCTTGAATCTTGCTGCTGAGCTTGGTTTCACATCAATGGAGCTAGGGACCTAAATGAAGAAAATGATGAGAAGTTATGGACCTAAAAGCAATAAACTTGAAACCTGGGGGCTAAATGTATGAAATAGAGTTTTAAAGGGCTAAAATGCAAACTAGGTCAAGATGAACTCTGAGTGAGCCAAATTTTGGTGATAACCTAATTTGGACCCAAGGAATCTAATGGTGAACTTGGATTTGAGTTTTAACCACGTTTGACTAGGCAATTTCCATAGAAGCCCAAATCAGAGCAAAATCCTGTCCAAAACTCTGTTCTAGGTCGAAATAAGTTCAGATGGTCAAACCAAGGGTATCAAACCTCCTAGAATATATTTCTATGAATTTTATAAGGTTTAGATGAATTTTATCCTGACCAGAACCTATTTAATTTAAGCGGGTTGATAGTTAGGGTTTTATGTACTATTTTGGTTCTTGAAATGCGTGAAACCTCATTTCTATCAGTGTTGACCCAATTTTTTGACTTTTGTGCTCATTTGAACTTCATTTAACCTCTGATTGATCCCGTGGTTAATCTGTGTTTTTGATGTGCTATTAAAATTATAGAATTAACCCAGATTCTCAGTTCTTCTCTCAAATCAAAATAATGTAGAGTTGTGACCCTCAGATGATTAGGTAAGAGCTTTTAACATTCAAGCCTGACTAAATGTGGCTAGTTAGGGCCCATGATGGTGTTCCCATCACCATGCCCTAATCCTAATCCTAATACCCAAACCTAAACCTTAACCAGCTTCGTTTAACTCACCTAACTCTAATCCTAAACTGACATCACATTCCTATCCTAATCCTAAAATCTAGCTCACAACCTAGTGTCACTGGTTCAATCCTGGTCCAAATCCTATCCTATAGGTTCCTACACATTATTCACATGTGCCACATAATTTTTCTACATTAAATTTCCAAAAATATTCTTTAGAATTAATTGATAAAATGTGGCAATCAATTTAATTATGTTTTAATTCCATCCCATGATTTTAGCTAATCAAGATCCACATTCTAATCCTAATCTCGAAATTCGTGACAGTTGACACATCTTCCGTATTTTGGTCATAACTTGCTCATTTTAAATCCAAATTGAGTGATTCAAGTTGTAACTGAAAGTTAATTTCAAGGGCTACAACTTTTCAATTATGTGTAATTTGAATTAGGAACATATAGATGCCAAAAATGTAAGACAATTAGGGTTCCTACTTTCCTCTTTAGATAAATCTTAAACCCAAATCCAATTTCCAAAAACCTAAACCTTCTTCCTTGGCCTCCAAGACAGCACATGTGCCACCCTCTCCCTCTATTTATACCCTCTTGGACACCCAACTTGAGTCCAATTAGGCCTTTCTAGTTGCTTTAGGGTTCCATAACTTGTATGTGCATCCTTTAGCCTCCATAGGTCTTCTTCTTCCTTGTCTTCTTCTTCCTTAGATAGAAACCCTAGCCACCTTCTTCCTTCTTCCTCTACATGCCTAACCTCTTCCGTAGTTCTCTCTACCTTCTACACCCTCTAGTTAGGTCCCTTACCACTTTAGGATTTCCAATTTCCCTTTAGGTTGACCCTTAGAAGCATTCCTTTACCTCCCAATTTCTTCTCTATTTACGTCTTCGCATTCTTCTATGCTTCACTAGACTTCTTCAACTACTCCCACTACTTCGCATCTCAGGGATTAAGGTGGACTTCACCACTATAAAGAGCTCTCTGAGGTGCTTTCATTCTTCTTTGCACCTGACTTGATTTCTACTTCTCTTCTTCTACTTATTATTTTATTTATTGTATTTGCTTATTTGATCACTTGTAGACATTTGTTTTAAATAGCTATAATATTTTGATGGGTTTCTAGTATCTCTCTAGTGTCTCTCTTTGCTTGCTTTATTATTTCAAAAAATCCCAAAATAATTTCAAAATCTGAAAAACACCAAAAAAAGAGTCTTTAGGTCCTTAGGTTTGAAGTTTGCAGTATTTTTAGATTCTAAGTTCGCTTTACAAAATTCATATCTTACGATACAATTGTCATAAAATCACCAACTTTTTCCTAATTGTCGATATTCTAGTCTAGTTTCTCCATACCAAATTCCAGAGCCAAAATCACTACATATTATTTTTAAAAATTCATTCTATGCAAGAGACTCAAATAATAAAATAGAATTGATTTTCCTGATTTACAGATTTTCCTTGAATTCTATGCTTATCTGATTTGCACGAAATCACTTGCATTAGTTTATTCTTCAAATAAGGATTCTTCTATAAAATTGGTGAATTATATGACGACTGTAGATTTAATATCCATTTAAGTCTTTAGTAAGGTGTCGATTCCATTAGATTGTCCTGACCCTTATTCAAAAATTCAAACAAATTAGAAAAATACTTCAAAAAATCTCAAAAAAATCTTAGCTGGCTTAGTTAGGTCAGCAAACATCTGCACACCATTGCCTTCCTATGATATGACCCATACTCCCAATTTTATATGCATACTTTTCGGATACGATTTATAAATTGTAAATGACATGTTTTCATAACTACGACGATGCAATTATCCTTTACGCGATTTCACGATCACATGCCTGCTAAGGTATGAGTTATACCTAATAGTTGTATTCAAGTAGAGAAGGTCTTCACCAATAATTTGGCATCCATTGACCTTGTCAATGCCACCATCTCCATAACCAAATCGATGGTTATTGGTTCCTTGAAGTTTGCATCTTTGATCATTACTTCTGTGTTGGTCCTTCTCATAACCTGCAACACAATTTTCCAAATACTTTTTTGGTACCCATATTCCTTTGGGTCTGTGGTTGTTAATACCCTTGAATGTAAAGGGTCCACCTGACTCTCTTCTTTTAGACTTTGATATAAAAATGCATGGCAAATCTTATTTTGATTTTTCTTCTTAATGTCCTCACATGTTGGTGTATATGCTCTAGTAGAATATTTGAGGCCATTAAGTGTATGTTCGAAGTTACAATATTGCTCCTTCAAATCTTCTACTTTTTCATGATAGTCTAAGTTCACAGCCTTGGTTGATTTTAACTCCTTATCACAACTTTTTAGGTCAAGTGTTAAACTAGCTTTTTCTTCTTCTAAGCTTAGACACTTACTCCTAAGTTCTTTATTTTCTTCCTTTAGTGTTTTACTGACCCTATACAAATCTTTATATGCATCAAGTAGTTCATCTAAAGAGAAGTCGAGGCTTGCTTCTTCTCCACTTGACTCAATTGAGGCCATGAGACATAAATGAGCCTCTTTATCATCTTGGCTCTCTTGGTCGATTTTGTCTCAGTCACTATCATCCACATGGCCTTGAATGCCCTTTTAGAGATCTTCTTCTTCCTCTCACTTTCCTTGGTCTTTTCTTCTTTCCCCTTTCCTTCTTGTCTTGCTTTAGTAGTGGACAATCCTTTCAAACATGCCCCTTTTTCTTACATTAAAAAAAAAATAATGTCATTCGAAAACTTGGTTGATCTTTTACCTTCCTTTCTCATGAATTGTCTAAGTCATCATACAAGAAGTGTTGTTTCTTCATCATCCTTTAACTCGATCTCCTTTAAGTCAGACTCCTCTATGCTTGCCTTAAAGGAAAGAGATTTCTTCTTAGGCTTTGGCTTGGTTTCTTCTTCATATTTTCTAATTGCACTTCATGGACCATGAGACTACCCATTAGATCATCAAATTCTATAGTTGTTGGATCTTTTGCTTCTTGGATTGCAATGGACTTTTAGGACTAGTCACTTGTAAATGACCTCAACTCTTTTCGAACCAATTATTCTTACATAAATTTTATTCCAAAGTTTTTTAGGGGATTCACCATGTCAGTGAACCATATAAACATCTCTTGTATCTTTTGGCCTTTCTTTATTATGAAACATTCATATTCCTCTGTTAGAATACTAGTGTGTGTTTCCTTTACCTTGGATGTGCCCTCGTAGGTGACTTGAAGGGTGTTGCATATTTCGTAGGAAGATTCACACGCGAAGACATAATTGAATTCTTCCTCGGTGAGTGCACAGTAAAATGCATTCATAGATTTAGCATTCTTCAAGTTCTTCATTTTCTCATCCATGTACTCCTATCCTTCTTACTTTTTAGGCTTCACATATTTGGAGTCAATTGTCTCCCATATTCCTTCCTCCAAAGACTTAAGATAATTTTACATCCTTTTTTTCTCGAGGAGGGCTTCATTCATGACCTCCTCAATGGAGGGGTATGTAGTGACATAGGCTCGAGGGCAGATCCCTCTCATCGCTTGTGTGGTTTAGCAGACAATCTCGGGTAGGCATCCCCCCCCCCCCCTCCCCCATTGAGTTGGAGAGCCTACAAGGTAGACTGGCCATCCAAATCCTAGGGGGCTAACAAAACCATGAGTGGCTAAGGTGCTTCCCCTCCTTCCTACCTCATCTTTTGCTTGAGCTCCTCAATTTGCTCGCGGATATGGACATTTTCTTGTTCCACGATGTGGCACCCTGGAAACAACCTGGAACACCATCTATCATATAGATTACATGTACCTATAAATTATATGTGTAGCTGTGCGTACACACAATTGCATGATGCATCCATAAAAACAAAATCAAGAGAAAGCGAGATAGAGAAGGGAAAAATAATTCATTCATATCCATAACCACATCATCATCAAACTACCACATTTATATATACATACCACCACATCAATACTTACAATTTTAAAAGTTTAGGGGTTACATCATGTCAAAAAGAGGATCACATCTACATATAACACAAAGGGTGATCTGTCACCAAAAAGTGAGAAAGTATGGAAGTGACTATCTACTCACTAAACAAAAGGGACAAAAATTGTCAGTACAACTCCATCATCATCCTACCCTTGCTGCTCGAGGAGATCCACTAGGCCCACCAAAGCTCTTATGAATTCTTTAATGCACATGTGAAACAGCTCATCCTGACCTCTACCTTAAAAGTATGCCTCCTCCTAAGGCATTGGCAGCAAGATCCGAGCTGGCTCCAGGTGCTCCCAGAGTAGCTGGGCATGCCGTTGCACTACCCTAATCTGCAATCTGTAGGGAACTTTCGCATTCTGCATCTTGTCCTGAAAATGAAGTACAATGTAGGTGTTAGCCAAGTGGCTTAATAGGGATTTAACTATTATTCTTATTAGTATTGGTGGCACCAACTTATAGTGTGTATATATATAGTATCTACCCATGCTAAATAATCAACACAACCCATAGATCTTCCTGAATGTTGACCCATTGGTCAACTTAGGAAATCATTATTCCTTGTGGGGATTTAAGGAAGATTTTATATGCTCACTTATTCAAGATTTGTGGTTTGGGCTACCTTGGCCTTTAATAACTTATGCCTTTATTCTCGATCCAAAAGTCGAGTGAAATAGCTAGCCATGGTCGGTCACATTCCATACCCAATAGGTGATCACCAAACCGCATCCCTAGGTGATTCCCCATAGAGATATCATTGGATGCCCCATTTGGCTGCCCTCCCGACTCTCCATCGAATCGCCTATCATAATCGAGGGAGTTGGCCCATACTTTGCTTATTCGACTCATTGGCCCATGTTGATCTCATGATTAACTCGGTATCCCCCTCCCTAAAGGGTAAATTGGTCATTTGATCTTATATGTATATTGGATGATTCCCCGTAGAGACATCATCAGGTGCCTCCATTGGACTGCCTTGCCAAGCACTAACTCTTGAGCCTCTATGTGGGTACCCCCACAAATCCTGCACAATTGGTCCATAATTAAAACCTACACCCACCACTGATTACAGTATCAAACGTCTAGTATCCCTATCAGACATCTAGTTTCACCTTATTAGACATCTGACGTCACACTTGGACGTCACTTGGTGGTGTGCCAAAACAGGTCTTCCTGACCCTTACATATTAAACGTTTGTCCCCTAGATTAAATGTCTGGGCCATTAATCAGACGTCGCATATTGACAAATATGGCATTTGCCCTCTTAGCTAGATGTCTCCTAGTCCCACCTTTGAAAAGAACCAAATGCTTCAACAATCAAATGCCCAAGCCCTTGGCCAGACGTCTATAGAGCTCTCCAAACATTTGACAACCTCATTAGATTTCGGATGGTCCACACTCCAACATGATAACGTGATTTCATGATGGAAAAAAGTCAATGTGGTTGCACGAAGAATCATGATCAAATTTAAAATCCTATCTCACTAACAAATGGAGAACAATGGATAGCGAGAGTAGGGTTGATTCACAAGGAGGTAAATTCGTTATAATCATGCATGCTATCTAAAGTGAAAGTGAACATGCTAACATGCTATTTAAAAAGAATGCTTGGTAGGGTCTAATAGGGTTGTTTTGGAGCCTAAATAGGACTAGAATTCAGATCTGAAATTGAGAAGGATTGGGTCCTAAATAAGGTGCCTAAGATGGGTGTCTACTAGGAGTGGTAGGTCACAACTAAGGGATCTTGTAGGTGGGTTTAAGGGGCTCTAACTAGGACTGTTTGGGAGTTGAGGGGATCTAAATTAAGAGTAAACCTAGGTGTACAAGGGTAAGGGACAGATCTGAAATTGGAGTTTAGGAGAGTGTTTAGGGTCCTAAGGAATGGTCTAATAGGTAGATTAACTAGGGGGTTTGGTTAGCTAGATAGGTGGCTAAGTGGTGTTGGTGGTAAGGGGGTGTTGAGGTCATGAATTAAGTAGTGGAAGGGTGATCTAATGAGATGGTTGGCATGTAGTATAGAAGGAACAAAGAGAAATCATTCACATCAACAAACCACTAAAATCATTGTCAGGCAAATAATGTCATCAAACTTCATTCTAAATGCCCATAACAAACCACAATATAATCAAAAGAAAAGAAACACACAAACATGACTAACAAGTTCCAACAAAAACATCTATCTAATAAAGCATTAAAACTCAAGAGAAAGAGATGGGAGGATAAAAGAAATGCTTAGAATCAGAGGAGTATCCATGCCCGCCCGAGAGTGCTTGGGTAGCCATGATCGTGGTTGAAGGTGGAGAGCCTTGGTCATCCACCTTGAAGATAGAGGTTGAAGATCACACCAATGGAGGTCTCAATGCATTGGAGGTGATCTACGGGCTGCTTGCTTCACATTGGAGAGGAGACAACTAAGAGGAAGAGCTCAAGGAGAAGGTTGTGGAGGAAGAAGTAGAGAGGGTGTGTGTTGGATGGAAAGAGAAAATAGAGATCTCGTAATTAAGAAAATGGGAAGGGGGTGGGTGTTGTGCAATCTCCTTTTTTTTGTGTGTGCATGCGTGAGTTTATGGGAGGGGGTGCATGGATTATAATGATGGGTTAGATCCACAATGTGTGGATCCCATTTAATGGGATTGATGGTTATTAAGGCTAAGGTGTGGTGGGCTTTAGGATCACTATAGGAGTAGGTTAGTGAGGGAACAAGTTAAGACTAGGTGAGGGTGTAGGATAAGGGTGAATCCAATTGAGATTAGGTAGATCTAATTGGATAGGGGTGAGCCTAATTAAGAACCACTAAATCCAATTTAGAATCACTTAGCCTAATTGAAATCTAAATATTAAATTGAAGGTGTAGAGGCTAATTGGCTAAGATCTTGGTACTAGGAACTCTCGACTGGATGGTGGGGGAATCTAGGTTGGACCTAATTAATGCTAGGTGGACTTAATTGGCTTAGTGGGAGTCCAATCAAGAGCCACTTAGCCCAATTGAGATCCAAAAAGGGAAATTAACAGTAGGAACGGGCAATTGACCTAGGAATTAGGTAATGGGGGTTGGGTAGAGAGTATTTGGTTTTGGTTCAAGGGTTTAGGCTTAGGTTGGCTTGGGTTTTAGGTTCATGGATGAGAAATTGGGTTCTTAACCTCCTCTCTTCTTCTTTGCTTTGCATTTCAATTCCTCCTCTTTCTTTCTTCTTTTCTGCACGGATTTTCTTCGATCTTCATTGCATCATTTTGGTTCTTCTTGCATTCACCTTTTAGAATCTGGCTCTCCATTTATTACTTATGGACTTACATTCACCGGATAAAGGTATTATATCAAATTTGGGTCCACAAAAAATATTATTATATGCAAAACTATATGAAGAAATAAAAATGCCTGAAATGCATAATATGAATGCAATATATATATAATGTTAACTAGGTTCCTACCACAATTTAGGTATTTTATGACCTATGATTGCTATGCAATCACAACACCAAGAGTGCACACATCGTAGGGTTCGTCTAATTTTCTCATCAAACGTCCCATGTATGCAATATCACACGTTTGGTAACATCATCAATTATATGATATTGCAGACCACCCAACTCAGGAGATGAACCCACCTCCATTAGATGACTAACTAGAACTTAGACGTCTAGCACCAAGAAATCAGTCATTTGATTGAACAATTAGACAACTCCTGATGCACATCAGTGCAACCCATTTCTGCAACACATCACCCAAACCACATCTAATTACTTAGAGTACACATGGATGAAGTGAAAATGCAATCCAACTCTTTCTAAACATAGTCATGCACCCATAGATCACTCCAAACAACAAAACCATCATTCCAAACTAGAATCGCATGACATGCAATCCTCTATTTTAGGTTAGTGGGTGGTTTCAACTACCTATCTTGCTAGATCGTTACTAACAGAGGAGGATCCATGATCCAACCTCAGTATTTCTACTAAAATGCTACTTTAAGGGCCTGTTTACATTGTGGGATATCCCACGTTTGTGTGGGATATCCAGTGTTTACAAAGGGGAATAAGTGAACCCGTGTTTGTCTTAAACCCGGGTTCCTCAAATCCAAGTTTGAGTGAGGGATGAGTTATCCCATGCTCAAATCTCTTACAATCCAAGCTTATTCCCACCTTATCCCCTATTCACGTAAACACCCGCACAAAATTATCCTGGGTTACACGTAAATGCCAACATGGTTTATCCCCTGTTTGCAAGTTTTTATCCCGTAGAATACATCCCACAACGTAAACTAGGCCTAAACCTCTAAATCAAGAGGATAAGTACCTTACTTGATGAGTGAAAGTTCTAGATGTTGCTACAACTATTGTTGCTCTGTTCTCTACTACAACACCTCCTTCCTACTACTACAACTCTTCTGCTCGCAACAACTATCACCTAAATCATCATCAATATGCAAACACAAGGTCAAATCAGATCCTACACTCGAAACCTTGGGGGAAATCATACACCGAACTCCCTCCATCCTTCCCTAATCATGCATGCAAGTGATCCTCCCTTTCATCCTCTCAATAACCCAAAACCCTAAAGAGGAATGGAGCCTACCTTGATGTTGTGGTCAAGAGAGGAATAATGGGGTTTCCCTTCCTCTTAATCAAGCTCCTAAGTTCCTGCCTCCTTCATCTCTTCCTCTCCTCCTTCTATTGTAGCCGAGAACTCTCCAGTCTCAACTTTCCCGTCTCTCATGCACCAAAAGAAGAAGACAAAGGGATGGGATATGGGAATATTCTAGTGGGGTATGGGATTAGACTTATTATTTAAAAAGGGATGCAAAAATTGGCAGGTGATCATTAAGGTTCTAATTCGTGAATTCCACTTTACCAAAATAAAGCCATCATTGCATCTAAGCCTTCCCAAGAGACAAATCACCTTTTTTAATCAAATCTTGGCCTTTGTCCTCAATAGATTGCATAACTAAGATCCTTGAAGTTCTTAATCTCTCTAATTTATGTGATTAGGGCCTTCACTACAACAAAGAAGGGTTCCAAAGGATTTAAAATCATCACCAATTAGCGTCACCAAAAGTTGCATAGTGGAAGGGTTTTGGTCACAATTTCACCCAAAATCATGACCAAAAATCCTCACTTTCGGTCATAGTTCAAAACCCGTGACGAAAGGCTTTTGGTCACGGTTTCATATAGAACCGTGACCAAAGGTCACACGCTGGCTGGGTTTAGGAGCCTTTAGTCATGGTTTTAAATCTTTCTTTGGTCACGGTTTATAACCATGACCAAAGAGTTGTAGCTGAAGATGAAAGACCTTTGGTGATGGTTTATCAATCATGACAAAAGGTCTTTAGTGATGGTTTATCAATCGTGACCAAAGGTCTCTTGGTAACACAAAAAATAAATAAATATGTGGTGATACTTCAGTAAAAACTGGAAATTGATTACAACAAAAACGCTTACCACATAACTGCAAAAAGCAAGACCTACAATAAATCCACTAGACATGCATGTAGCTCTTCTCAAGCTAACAAAAATATTGGAGCCAAAGCCCTTTTGTCCTCAGAGCATAAATACTTCATAGTATGCACCCTAAGTTTCAAATAAATCACCGTATAATAGAAGTTTATCCATAGCAAAACTTGAATTTAATTTCCAAAGAAAAAAGACTCGAATTTACCATGACCACTTTTTTAAAAGACCTCTTAAAAAGAAAAAAAATTAAAGAGACTCCTCATACATTGCAAACTTGGTTTTGAGTCTAAAATCTAGATCAAAGGGGGTCTGCACTCAATTTGTTTTTACCAAGCACAAGTGCCATGAACCACACCCACATTACTTCACGTCCCATATGTTACAAAAGAAATCAGAATTCATATAAGTTGCTCTATTCTACACAAACATCACAACAAATAGCATTGCGATAGAACACCATTTGCACAATTTCTACCGCCTGCAGGTTGCTAGTTGGATGAAAGAAGGGGGTATGGGAAGACTACAGACTTCTCAAGTTCATGATTTGATGGTGGCAGGCATTCGGTTCTATGCCTTAAATCTTTTGCAAACCTCTTTGGGTTTGTTGGTCAACAATACATACATCTTTACTGAGAAAGTTCCCGAGGGAAGTCCTTGTCCTGATTTGGTGCAATGTGGATGAAGTCAAGTGTTTAACATAAATGAGGGTACAGTTTCATAGGATTCTAAATAATGAACTGAAGTTCGTACAGATTGAAGAGCTCCCTGAAGTAACTATCAAATCTTGTGATGCTTTGATCCTCCTTATCCAACATAAAACTTGCATAACCATTGATAAATGCTTGTTTATCATCATTTTTATGCCCTAAAACAAACCTAGCTCTTAGGATTTTTACTCCGCAAGCGGGTTTTTGGGCTGCATTTAAGCATAAATTAGGTTAGGCATCATTACACATTTTGTTGTCTTTTTGATATGTTTATTTAAGTGTTAGGGATAAATAAATAGTTAGATCCCTAGAACCCTAGCACTCAGGAAAGCAACTGGTGAAGAAGAGGCTCAAACTAGTTGGGACTCGACCTAATCCAGCTCACCATAGTTGGATACTAGCTCACTTGAACTAGGATTAGCTCATCCTAGCTCCATTCAACTCATCTCAGCTAAATGGTAGCTCAAGATAGCTCATCGTAGCTCACCCTAACTCAAGTCAGCTCAGATCCATCTCAACTTAGTTGAGTCTAGCTCATCTCAGCTCCCATCAGTTCACTAGGAGCTCTAGCTAGCTCAGCTAAGTTAACTGGAGTCCACCTCAGCTCAAGTCCAGCTTCCTCCAACTCTACTCAACTCAAGCCAGCTGAAGATGACTTCACCCTAGCTCTAGCCAGCTCAAGTCCAGCTCCCAGGAACTCCACTTAGCTCAACTTAGTTGAGCTAAGCTACCTTAGCTACTTTAGCTAGCTAGGTCTTCCCCAGGAAGATCAAACCCAACTTACCTCAGCATCTTTTAGCAAAAGCCAGTTTACTTTAGCTTGGCTTAGCAGCTAGCAAAGAACTAGCAAGCTAAGCCAACTAAAGTAGCTCCTTGCCATTTTCTTCATCAACTATTAGCTCCTATCCAGCTCCGACAGCTCTCCTTTAGCTCTTCTTCTCAAAACCCTAATTCCTCCTACCTCTCCTCTACTCACCTACTAGCTAATCTAGCTTAGCTAAGTTCTCCACTCCTTGGTCATCCACCTTAGCTAACCCTAACTCCACCTACATAACCTTCCACTCCAAGTCCACCTAAGCTAATCCAACTTGGTGCCAACCCAAGCCACCTCTTCACCCCTCAACCACCACTAAAGGACACCAAGAGTTGGCACCAAACCACCCTTCTAGAAACCCTCCCTTTTGGTGCCAACTCTAGCCTTCATCACAACTATCCATCCACCACCAAACACATCCCAACCCTCCATTTTTGGCACCACCTAAGCCCCCTTCTAGAAGCCTATTTTGGCGCCAACTCAACAGTCACCAAAGGGGGGTAACCACCACCATAACCACCCCCTTGTGTCCTTCCATTTGGCGCCATACATCCTTAACCCTTAGATCCCACAACCACCTCCAACAATCCATCCATCTCCATGCCAATACCCCCCTCTCCACCCTTATATATACCCATCATATCACCACCAAAAACTCATCCTCCCTTAGTGTTAATTCTACCCTAAGCCACCTATAACCTACAACCAAGAAGAAGGAGGAAGGAAGAAGATTAAGGAGGTTATCCCTTGCCTCTTTGGTGCCTTCTTCCTCCCCACTCTTCTTCTTGTTCAACGCCAAGAGGAGGAGGCTCTCTACATCAAGGAGGACGGCCAAGCATTGGAGGAGAAACTAGGGTGGTGCACACCCACCTTGGAGGAGAAATTAAGGTGAAATCATCCACCTTGGAGGAGCCAAGGCATGCCCCCTCTAGAGCTTGCCAGGAGGAGGCCACACCTTGGAGGAGAATTTCAAGGAAAAGGAGGAGCTCTTTTCAACTACGAGAGAGGCTGTAGTTGGAGCAAGAGCTTCATCTTCTTCACCAACATTATCAGAGGATTAGTGTTTCTTGTTTTTTCATTCATTTGCATTTTAAATTCTAGTAGTAGAAGCATTCATCTACTAGGGTTTTTTTGTAAAACACTTTTGCCCCTCAATTAAAGTTTCCCTTTTTCTTATTGCATTTGTTGCTTTATCTTTAGTGCACTTTCACTCATTTTTTCTAATTACCCTAAGCCTCCATGTGCTTAGGGTGAGCTTAGAAAGAAATCATTTTTTTGTCACTTAGATATTAGCTATTAGGTGTTAGTCTTTTCCTGCCATCAAGTTCACATTACCTTGCTATTTCAAAAACCTAAAAATTATATATTCAAAAATCCCAAAAAAAAGGTTGATTTCCTTTTTTTTGAGTAAGAGATTTGAATTTGCAAACATTGCCTCTTTGGATGACCCTAGATACTCCACTATCTAGGATTATAAATTTAAAAGTTGATCGGTTTTGCATGTTGCAACGACATTAAAACCCCCATTTATAAAATTGTGCAAATCTCCGTTCAACCATCGACAACTCATTGATGCACTCATGTAGCTCTTGACCTTATGATATGAAAGCCAGAATCAAACCAAAACTTTCCCCACACTGAGATCATTTATGTGGAACTATTAAAGGTAGAAATGATGCACATCAGCATTTGTTATTAGCATGACCATTTAGCACATGTCTTCTAACTGTCTTCTTTTTAGTAAAATCTCTTTAGGTAGATGAAAACACTCAGATTTTGGAAAGCTCAAATTTCTACATTACTACTATTCAAAATTGGACGAGATGGATGATTAAAGGAAAGGCTTGAGACAAAGCCACATGCATCTATCCCTAGCAATGCAAATCTCTAAAAAGCTCTGATTGAACAATAGGTATGTCTTCAATTGAATTTAGTACTTGCTTGTTTTTCTTCTTTTCCAACACCTTCTAAATTATTAGTCCAACATATTATATATAGTTGATCACTAGAGAGGAAAGGAAAGAATCAAACCACTTTTAGCAATATTCTCCTTGAGGACAAAAAATCCATTAGCCTTCAAACGTACCTACAATAAATGACACATAATAGTTATACGAAGATGGAAGAATGTAACAGATTAGTAAGCACCCACAACAATATTATGAATGATGATTTGACCATTGAGTGTGAGAATTATGGCATAATAGGATACTTTTCTGAAGGATTAAAAAAAGTTAACGGTAAATAGTTTGCTTGACATGCATTATATATGAATTCTAGAAAACTAGAAGAGAATGTCAAGTTTTTTAGGAAAATAATCAATTTATGGCTATAGTTATGGGAATTGGCTTAGGAGTCTTAAATAGTTGACTTAAAAAAGGACTCTTAAATAATAAAAAAAATGAAGTAGATTGACCTATCCAACAAAGATAACAAAATTGAAAATTGATGAAGTAAAACAAGATGGGGAAATATAAGAAAAAAGTGTTATGCCTAATGAGAACATTTGGTATCCGGTTGTCCTTAGATTTTCTCACATGAAGTGCCAAATTGCAAAATCAACTTTGGAAAAAATCTTTCACAAACGACTGCACAACCAAGGATGATTCCAATTTAGTAGAATTCAATAGCTCTATTTTTATGAACTACAAAGTTTACATTTGTCCATCTTTTTCTTTCACTTGATTACCTCGGTACATGTCATAATGAAAAAGGTAAAATATCCATAAAAGATGTTATACTACAAGCTAGTGAAAGATTAATCACATAATACCCTCAAAATAGTACCAAATTGGAAGCTTATAAAAAGTGAGATATAGTTATAAGATTGAGAATTAGTCAAATTTGTTCTTAACATATTGCTAACTAGCCATTGAGGCCTAAAATAACTGTTAGCACATATAATTCTCCTTATCATGCAAAGCAAGAATTTGTTTATTGGGACCATGGTAGGTGAGAATAAAGAGAAAAAAGTATATGTTTTATCATTTTTTATTCTAATGTCCATTATTTTCTTTTTCTTTAAGTATAAGTTCAGGAAACTACATGCCTGGTTGATTGTTTTTTCTTGAAACAATACATGCGTAATTGATTGTTTAGTCTTTATTATCAATTTTTATGAGTTTCATCTAAGAAAACGTAAAATGACCTTTTGGAAGGAGTTCGTCACCCTTACATGCCCCACTTTGCCTTTTCCCCTACTTATAATGTTCAAAATACAATGCGTTGATTGAAACTATAGTCTTTAATCAAAGCTCTTCAAAGAATCAATCCCATTGGTGTAGACATGGAAGATGGAAATGTAGTGTAACGACCCGGTTCCCGAGTCCCTACGAGACACGAGAACCGGACCGACTCGATTAATCCCAAGACCTAGTCGTCCAACGAGGAAGTAACCAAAAGAGCAGTAAAATAAACCACATTCAGCATGAATATAACTAACAGTAAGAAAGTACAGCAGTAAGGAAAGAAACTACTACAGTATATACCACCACAACAGTAGAACAACATTTATCATATAACATGAACTGCAGGTAAAGAAAAGTACAGCAGAAACAAGAACTACTCACTATAACGGAAACAAAGAGGTACAAAAGACAGTGGTAACTCTACTGGACCCTACTCGGCCCAGCGTCCTCTGCAGCCGCTGACCCTGGCTGCTCAACACCTGGTCCTGAAAAAGGTAACGAGTGTAACACGTCAGCAAAACGCTGAGTAGAGTGGCAACTAAAACTAAAGACAACCATAGAGTGTACAGTAGCTGTTATGTTCTATTACTTTCTTTATTCACATCTTTCAATTGTCTCACTATTTCATTTATTCCTCAGATCTTTTACTTGATCTCGAATGTTTCTCGTGGGAACGATCTTAATTGCAGTCTTTTCCAAAAAGTAGAAGTAGCACGTGGTGCTCTCCTGGCCGGGAGAGTCCCCCGTGGTGATCCTACCCTCAGTCAACCACCCCAAGGTCACTGACAGACGTAACGGTGACTACGGCACGCGCGATAAATGCACAGGTAGCTAACCCGTACTGGCACGCGGTCAGTCGTTTCCGTTAACGAGTGCGCCCAAAGCACAGCACGGAACCAGTCCAGGGCAGAGCCCTCTCAGTAACAGGGGTCCAACCCCTCCACAGTAACCAAACCGGGGCCTTGCCCCTCCACAGTCCGCGCACCCTTGCCTGACTACCTTGGTTTGCCCCAGCGGGCCTAACAAGTCGGTGTGGGAGGCTAGCAGAACCCCGGGACCCGTGGGGTAGCTAGTACCTCCCTACACTAGTAGCTCTCCTCGGTACTACGTACGCGAGGGCCAGCAAGTCAGTACAGAGTGGCCAGTCCTAACCCCGGGTCCCTGGGGCGGCTGGCTCCGCTCTGCACTAAACAGTGGGGGACAGTCGCTCTCCTTGGTACTCCGTACTCAAGGGCCAGCTCACTTCCCCAATACTATTCCATTCACTTTCCAGGAGTTCTACTCCTACTTCCCCGTAGGGTTCCATCCTTTTTACTCAAACGTCCAGGTTTCACTTTCCAGTTTCACATTCTTACAATCCATGTTCTCAACCACGTTATTTATTCACAACAGGCAGCTGTTAATTCAAATTACAGGCAGCTTTATATCTCTTTCCATTTACCAAGACTGCAGTATTATACATTCCACTAGTTTTCCTATCCTAGGATTCATGCCATATCCTAGGATCTATCAAACAATCTAGTTTTCCAGCCCTAGGATTCATGCAACACCTAGGAGCTATCATATATTTCTCATTCCTAGGATTCATGCAACGTCCTAGGTTCTAGTTATGGTTCCATACTTTAACAGATTTTATTAATAACTTAAAGCCACTCTACCAGGTACAACGGGAGTAATGGGGGCGTGATCGGGAATCCCGCGTGCCTCCGCGACTCCCAAGACTGCAACTGAAGGAGGTCCTATCACAAGGATCAAACACAAGGAGTGTCTCAAAACAGTGTATAGCTACTGTAGACGGGTAGAGGAATTAATTCTGAAAAGAACGCAACTCGAATCGCGGAAAACGGAACCCGAACGGGCCCTAAACGGGTCGAAAACGACGACACTGTGCAAAATCAGACGTCTGGAACTTCTTCCAGACGTCTTAAAAAGTGGATCAAAGAATTACCTGATCAGCGTGGTTTCCCAGACGTCCAGAAGTCTGCGGGGACGTCTGGCCTAGCTCCCAGACGTCCGATGGTCACCCTAGACGTCTGGAGGTCGCTCCCGCCGTCTGGTACAACAGCCAGACGTCTGATTCGCGTTGGATGGCGAATCACCGAGCCTGCGCACACCCATCTCCCTCCCTCAGTACGGTCAGTCGACAGGAAGGAAGAAGAAGACGGAAAACTCACCTTTCAGACGTCTGGATGGTCTTCCAGACGTCGCCCTCGCTGTCTGGCTATCAACCCAGACGTATGATTCTGGAAATTCTTCCAGAATCAGGGCGCCACTCGGCCTCCGCTCGTGACGCCGCCCGCGTCGCACCTCGCGTGCCTGCTGCTCAGACCGCAGCAGTCCCCCCTCCGCGTCACTCCACACCCCCCGCGCCCTCCGCCGGCCGGCCCTAGCAGCCCCGACGAGCTCGCCCTCAAGGCATAGCTCCGCTCTCGCACGCCGCACCTCCTCCGCGCTCACTGCGGCCGCCGCTGCCGCCCTCGCGCTCGTGCTCACGCTCACTGGCTGAAGGAGAAGAGGGAGGAGACGGTGGAGACGACGGGAGGGAGCGCGTGGCCTTTTAAGGCCGTGTGAGGAGGAGAGAGAGGACGCGGTAGGTGTCTGCAGCCGCAGAGAAAGAGGGAATAAGCGAATATCCGGTCTACGCGGTCAGGCGTGCAGACGACCCGCGCATGTCGAAATTAACGGATTTCCAGACGTCTGGAAACGATCCCAGACGTCTGGTAAGACGTCTGGATGTGATCCCAGACGTCTGGTCCGACGTCTGGGCCACCTCCCAGACGTCTTAAAAGACGTCTGGGGCACGCGTTCGTTACATGCAGTCTGCTTGTTAACTTCTAAGGGGAATTGTGACTAAATGACCGTGACCAAAATTAATTTTTTCAGTAGTGCTTAGATTACACTTAGGAGGAATAATTTCACCCTTAACCCATAATTTGTATTTATTTAGTAATGAGCTCTCACATATGATGCGACACCACCATGCTTGTTCATCTAGTTAACCATGAGAGGAGTTCGACTTTTGCTGAAGGACTTCATCTTTACGCTTTAACGCTTTGCGATGGAACACCATCATCTCCTCTTATTCTAGTTGGATATTTTCTAGGCGTTTGAGATATGCCTGCTTTTCCTTCTCCACTTGGTGAAGAGGGGCAAGTGGAGGTTCTTCCTTGAGTTAGATGACTTCCTTTTTCTTCGAGTTGGTCGCCTCCTTCGCCTATTGTTGACAAAGTGATTGAGCAACACTTGATTCCTCATTAACCATTGGCAGGGGGCTAGGTTTGGCACCATTATGAATTGCTGGAGCCATAGGATTTTGGAGAACTTAATCAAGAGTGGAAAGTGCAATATTCCCATAGACAACACCAATGATCAGAGGCCAAAATAAGCTATCGGGCTTAGGATGGAGAATGAGTCCAATCGAAAATCACAAGCACAGAAAACACATAAGGAATTGGTAATGTAGTTTCACTTTAGAGGGTGTACGTTTGAAGAGGGGATCTAACCCTCAAAGTTTTTAGTAAGTTAGAGAGAGAGAGAAGGAGAAAGAGAAGTATATAGTATACGTGCACCTTCAGTTCCTCTCAAGTCTCTTTTTATAATGGGTTGTATAAACATTCTATGGGATTTTAGTTAATTAATTCAAATACTGGGATTATAGGTCACGGTCCTATGTAATGGACTTTCTCGTGCATATTACTTCATGCATAGCTTACACATTTCACTGACTTTGTGATGCTCTGAGAGGATTACGATGCTATCATCGGGCCACTTCTAACGTCCAATCACATAATCACCCATCCTTTCAGTGGCCTCTTTGGTGGAGTTCGTTAATGAGGATCTTCAGGTAGGAATTGTCCTCTAAAAGTCCTACTTGATTATTTTTCATAAACTGCTTGATCAATTGGATCAAGGGACAGTCGCGTGATTAGGGCTTAATGGGTGATTTGCTCGATTAGGCAAGGTAGGCACTTTGCCTCCTCCTACTTAGGTGAGGCGAGTAATCTACCTTTAAGTTGAGGAGAAGTGTTTAGGCTCGATTAGCTTTTGTGAACTTCTTTGAGTTAAGGTAACTACAATACCATATAATATCATTTAGGAGTTAAGTCTTGAGATCTAATTGGATTTTAATTGTATTATAATATGTATAAATTTTCCAAACCCATATTTTCCTATATGAGTTTGCATTTCAATCATAAGTGAGGCAAACTTCATGAGTTATTTGATTTGAAGAATTGATGCTATAATTCTTAAATAGATGCTTTTTAATTCCTCTAAGAATTTTCTTATAACTCCCAAATTATCAAACTCCTTGTAGTTTATAATTTTTCATTTTTAACTATAAGCTGTGAATATAAGAAATCAATTCAAGATAATTTCACGTAAGAGATAGAGTTAAAGTAATTTCACATTTTTTTACATCACATCACTATTTTCTTATTATTTTATTTTATTTTATTTTCATCTTCTAATTCCCTCCCTCACCAAATAAAGAAAACTAAAATTACATTATATATATATATATATATATATATATATATATATATATATAGCATTAAGAAAAGAAACATTGAACACAATCAACTCATCACGATCGGATTCATGCCGTATTAATTAATCGGGTCGGGTTGGAAAGAGTGGTGCAGGTGAGGTTGGCGAACCATTCAGCATATGCGTTGACGACCGCCATCATCCATCTGTTCATCCTCTCTCTGCTCTCCGGAGGCCCACACCACACCACTTCACAGCTGCCTGCCGATAAGGATACAAAATGGGAAGGCTCCTCCTTTCCTTTCCTTTCCTTCGCTGCTGTCCGTTGTCCTTCTGGAGTCCATTCCCTTCCATTCCGAGGAGCTGCGCGGGTGGGAAAAGGCTCTGCTCCGCACCTCCTCTTCTGTTCTGGTTGGATCTCTCTCTCTCTCTCTCTCTCTCTCTCAGAGGTTGCTCCTTTTTCTCGCTTTCATGATTTGTCGCGTTTATTGTGATTGAGGATATGTGGGTCTCTCTGTCTCTCTTGGTGCCCCTGTCGGATTCCGGGAGTTGGGTTACTCTTGTTTTAGTCGGTTTCACGGATTGGAGGCTAAAAGGTTGCTGCTTCGCGAGTGTTGTTGTTATCCTTTGGAACTACTTGGCATCATCCATTGCCCTTTCCTTCTGCTGTTCAATTTCCTTTTGGATAAAGCTGTTTTTCTTTCTTGGGTTTCTTCTTCTTGTTCGGCTTCATGCATGTCTTGATAATTTGTGATGGAGAATATCATAAATTTCCATTTTTGTTTTTTAATCTTTTATGTATATCGGTTGAGGGCTGCTCAGGTTTCAGTAATAGTTTTTGCAAAGAAAGGAAAGAGGGAAACGGAGGTCAGACACTGTACCTGTCGGTGGAGTGGCTGTGCTGTAGATGGTTTATGGGGAGATGAGTGCAAATATCATGCATTAGTTGTCCTACTTATTTTAACTAAAGCACCAAAAAGTTTCATCTAACGTAAACCAGATGGTAAATTTTATTTCCCTATCCTATTGGATGAAGATTACTCTTTTGATCAAATGTTGACTTAAGGCTCTATGTATTCATTTGGCTTTCCGGGGTTTCCCTCGTTTACCTACTTGTACGTTCTGTTAGTTCGAAAAGCAGCAAGCTCTGGAAAGTGATTGTTTTGAGAAGGGAAAACATATTTTACATCATAGTATGGTAATCCTGAACTTCTTGGTCGTCATACTATAACAGTAAGGACTTGTCTCTCAAGGTGGACTCAAGCAATTAGTACGAAGGTGCAAAGCCCTCTAGTAGTGGTCCCAAGATACCCTTCTAGGATGTCATTTGGCTTGATTGGAGCCAGTTACATTTGCAAGGAGTTATCTATCCATCCTTCACCAATGTACTTGCCTATCATACTGAGTGATCCTCAGTTTGAAGTTTATACTAAGAGTGCCAAGCAAAGAAAAAGCCTAACATGGAACAGTTTTTCATACCGTGCCATTGAATATCAAGAAACCAGATTTTGTTGTGCGCATATGAATTTGGTGAATCCTTAGCACTACATCGCTTGGGATGATTGACGAGATGCAGTTTAATTGTTCATATGACAGCATATATTGTATATCACGGAGTAATAATATTTCAAACAAGAGCCTTCTTGTACTGCTGTTGCACATTTTATCATCAATCTTCTACGTTTTAGGGGCTCTTATGTAAATCTGTTGACAAGAGTCCTCTTTCCGATAGCATGTTCTACTTCCGGGCAAAATTTATATCTGATGGTTATGTGCAATTTTAAACCATAACTAGTGGTTTATTAGAAAATACATATCATTTTCTGTGCCCATATCAACTTACCACTTTACGTATCATCGTTTGCGCTATTCTTCTGTCGGTACCTTGTTGTGCACCCTTTGCCATGAAAATTGTATCTTGTTTCCTCTACTTCCTATATCTTTCATATGATAATCTATGGAGGAAGCTTGCCAATTTTTGTTAAATAAAAATGACTTGGCAATCATAAATTTCTTTCTTAAGCTACTTGGTGGAGGTTTAAAGGGGAAATAAGCAGATGAAGTGATCTTTTTTTTTTTTCCCAAAGTAGTGGCAAAATTCTGATATATGAAAGAATGATGAAGTTTGGACAATAAATTTCATGGCGAAGAATGAACATGCTATTTTATTATTTATGTTGTTTTTCTTGATAGTGAAATCATCTGTTTTTGCGATTTAGGCATCTAATTATTGAACATTGCGATTTTCTCAAGTATTGTAGTTTTAAATTTAGTCATGCATTTACTTTGCATATTTACCAGAATTTCACATTTTGTTGGTCTTTATGGCTAAAATCACAATGTGTTAATATGTATCGCCACCTTGTATTGCAGAATTCTGATAGAAAACGTAAGCCACAAGCAAATGTGCTATATTTGAGATAATGATTTCAAACCTATTTAATTGGAAGGGTTTTTTTAGTTGGCCAAAATGCGGTTTATATTTTTTAAGTTTAAAAGATTTGATGTGGTCTGCCAAGATATTTTGTGCTAGAGATAAGTGAACCACTTTTTTCTTTCATAATTATTAGGTAATTAAATATCCTGAATGCCTCTTCAAAAAGAAAAAAAATCCTGAATGTGATCGGTTAATGTCAATGTGCAGATTCTACTTAAGTCATAAGATTCTCCTACTGATTGCCAGGCATGGGAACAACAACAACAACTAAGTCTTTTCCTACACTAAGTGAGGTCGACTATATGGATTCTTTGCCTCCACACAGATCGATTTTCAGTCATTTCATGACTTAAATTGAAGTAATTGAGATCATACTTAATAATTTCCTTCCAACACTTGTTTGGTCTTCCTTGTCCCTTCTTAGCGGGTTCAACCTCCAACTTTTCACATCTCCTAACTGGAGCATCTAGTTGCCTTCTTTGTAAATGTCCAAACCACCTTAGACGTGCCTCTTTCATTTTATCCTCTATCGGTGCCACAATAACCTTTTTTTCTAATTATCTCATTTGAAATACGGTTCTTTCTTCTATGACTACACATCCATCTTAATATCTTCATTTCTGCCAGACATCTTCTGTACATGCCTATAGTTTATAACCCAGCATTTAGAACCGTACAACATGGTTGGTCTTACCACAGCTCGATAGTATTTACCTTTAACTTTTAAAGGAACCCTCTTATCACAGAGAACACTAGATGCACCCTCAATTTCAACCACCCTGCATTAATTCTATGTATAACATCTCCATCAATTTCACCATCATGTTGGAAAATGGATCTCAAGTATTTAAAAACATCTTTCATTGGAATCAACTCCTCCAATTTTTACATCAATCCCTTTATTGTTCCCTCTACTACTAAACTTGCATTCCATATACTCATTCTTAGTCCTACTTATGTGTAATCCTTTATCTTCCAGGGCTTCTCTCCAAAGCTCAAGTTTTCTGTTCACTCCATTTCTTGTCTCATCAACCAACACAATGTCATCAGCAAGAAGCATACATTAAGGCACCTCAACTTGAATATGCTTCGTTAACTCATCCATGACCAAGGAAAAAAGATAAGGGCTTAAAGTCGAACCTTGATGCAGACTAATGGTGATATCAAAGTCCGTCAAATCATCCTTAGTCTTTATATAAGCTGCTGCTTCATAGTACATATCCTTTATGGGGTTGATATATATAACTGACGCTTGTCTCTTCTCCAAAATTCTCCACAAGATATCTCTTGGGACATAATCATAGGCTTTCTCCAAATCATTGGCAGACATGAGAAGTTAAGAGAAAAATGTTATATAAGAGAAATAGATAAAGAGCATTTTGACCGGCTATTTTGAACTGGAGGGGACTATTTATCAACATTTTTCCTTTGTTGATATCATAGCTGTCAAGAAGTGCTAATTTTGGGTAAAAGTTTTAAGTCATATTGTTGGGAATAAAAGCATTGTTTTGAATGCCTACGGTGTGCTCATGAATTGACATTTTCTTAATGTAGGCGATATCGACATACATGTAATGTCGAAATCCAGGAGTATCAACATTACTATGTTATTGTTGATAAAATGGATAATATGTCGATAAAATCAGATAAATGAGTAACATTAAGTACAATTCTTAAATTGTTACTGAAGAGCATAGGGACATTTGTTATTTCTATTATTTTTGTGGTGTCTTTGTAATTCTTCCAAACCTCTCTAATATAAAAAAGAGGTTAAGGTTTCCATTGAATAATACGATGCTTTCTTTTCTTCAACATGGTATTAGACTGACGGTCTTAAGCCGGTGTTTTGATATCCCACTAAATATCCACCGAAAAGATGATCAAATCACTAACTTGAGGGGGATTTGATTATCAAGAATCAAGATAAGGCATGGCAACAGTTACAGCAACGTCTGGAAGGGGATTCCCAGCGCTACCATCGACCACCATGCCCTATCAGGGGGTTGGTCGCTGCTGCTGGTGGATACCACACCCCACTGGAGGGACCTGCTAGTGGATACCAGTCCTGCCGCTGCTGTAGGAGGCCCTACTGCCACTGTTGGTGGCCATTATGCCCCACCGGAGGAGCTTGCACCTGCTGATGGAAGGTGACGCAACCCATGGGGGTCAAGTTTGGTCCCTATCGAGGGCATGGAAGACCCTGCTGGGTCTGCTACTGTTGCTGGCAGATCGGTGTGAAGTCTAAGAGCAGGTCTTAAGGCCAAACCACGATCTTGGTTCCTGAGTTGAAGAGATGACTTATGTATGTTTGAGTCTACCTCACACATTGCACATGTGGTGATGAGTTTCTCTCACCATTAATGAAGAAGATGCCTTTCTCAAGCATGATGAGCCTTCTCTCATGCGAAGAAGATGAGTTTGATGCACCAGAAAAATCAAACTCAAATGTAGGACTTGCGTTTACAGTCTAAGGAGATTCAAGGAGGAAGAAAAGAACCAAAGGAGCGTGGATTGTAGACTCTGGTGCCTCTATTCACCTTATAGGAGATGTGAAGCGACTGGTGAATCCCAAGGCTCCACGTGGGATCAAGGAGGTTAGACTGGCTAATGAAGCCGCATCATCCATTACTGTAGTTGAGCGTATGCATACTTCTCCAAGGATTGTGATTGAAGAGATTCATTGTGCTTCAGAGTTCCGAATAAATCTATTGTCTGTGAGTCGCATCTGTAAATATCTTGGATGTCGAGTAGTTTTTGATTAGGCCTATTGCTACTTCCAGGATCGACAGACATGAGATATTATAGGTAGGGGTATAAAGCGAGATGATCTCTATTACCTGAATACACCCACGCTATTTGCAGGAGCAACCTACATAGCTACAGATCCTTGCTATGGCACAGGAGGCTTGGTCACCCATTGCTCAAGAAAATGCGACAAATGTATCCCAATTTGCTGGACTCCTTGATTTTGTAGTGCGAGGATTGTCAATTTGAGAAGCACCACAAGAGCACATACCCACAGAGGGATGCTGAAGTGAGTTTTGTCCCCTTTGCTTTAGTCCATTGTGATGTATGGAGACGATCCAGGGTTCTCACCCCACAAAGACACAGATACCATACAGTTATTGTGGATGATCATAGTCGCCTTCCTTGGGTTTTCTTGATGAAGATCCACTCAGAGATTCCCTAGATTATTCAACAGTTTTTGACAAAGGCTCAGATTTAGTTTGATGGCACAGTTCGAGTCTTCCGCAATGATAATGCTCTAGAGTTCATGCAACAAGATGTTCAGAGCTTCTTCTCTTCTCGGGGCATTATTCACTAGACGTCTTATGCTCACATATCTTAGTAGAATGGCGTGGCTGAGCGCAAGCTTCAACATCTCCTGGATATTGCTAGGACCCTGATGATTCATATGAAGGTTCCTAAGTAATTGTGGGGAGATGCCATACTTACTGCAACCTACTTGATTAATCAAGTACCTTCGTTAGTTCTTCATGGGTAGATTCTCTTTTAGGTAATTCATCTATATTGTGATAGACCATTTGTTCTGCCTCTGAGAGTCTTTGGGTACAGCTTCTTTGTCCAAGCATATGGTAATCAGGACAAGTTTTCTCTTAGGGCAGTCAAATGTGTCTTCCTTGGATATTTTAGGACTCAGAAGGGCTATAGGTGCTATGACCCGAACCGTAGAAGATATATTGTCACTATCGATGTTACTTTCTTTGAGAAAGTCTCATACTTCTGAAAGGAAGGAACATCTATACATGCTACTTTAGAGGAGACACAAGTGTATCATCGGAGGCCACATGCTTTACCTGCCATTGAGACTTATCCCATCTTGACAGATGAGAGTAGTTCAGACGTAGAGGAGTCAGTTACGAGGAGATCCACTAGATCCTGCACACTCCATCCTCTTTCTCAATATACTGAAGTTGCTCATCTGGAGGATGGGGTCCGCCAGTTTGCTTCTTCCATTACTGCTACTGAGATTCTAAGGGACTTTGCCTAGGCTACCCAAGATCTGAGATGGTGTGTCGCCATGGACGAGGAGATACAGGTCTTACAGTCATGATAGACATGAGACTTAGTGTCATGCCCGGTTGGTGCTACAGTGGTTGATTGCAGATGGGTCTATACTATCAAGTATAGAATTGATGGGATTATGAACATATATAAAGCTAGACTTATTGCCAAAGGTTTTATTTAGACTTATGGAGTAGATTATTTTAAGACATTCTCTCATGTCGCTCGTATTACTTCTGTCAAGATTATTATTTCAATTGTTGTGACCAAAGGATGGCCGTTGCATCAACTTGATATTAAAAATTCATTCTTATATGGTGATTTATCTGAGGATGTGTACATGAGACAACCTTTAGGTTACAACTGTCAGGGGAAGCATGTTTGTCGCCTGAAGAGGGCAATATACGGGATGAAACAGTCCTTGTGCCTGGTTTGAGAGGCATAGCACATAGATTACGACAGTTGGATTTCACTGTTTTACTTTTGATTGCTCTGTCTTCATCAGGAAGATGGAGTACTGAGGTCATACCTGAGTAGTTATTTTTGCGGTCTATGTGGATGATATGATTCTTACTGGTTATGATGAGGATGGGATTGCCTAGACCAAGTCCTTTTTGCACTCGACATTTGTCATCAAGGACTTGGGAGAGTTGAGATGCTTCTTGGGGATTGAGGTAGTGCGATAGGAGTTAGGCTTGTCTTTGTTACAGAGGTAGTATACACTCCAAATTCTTTAGGAGACAAGCTTGCTTGGGACCAAGCCCTCTGGTATACCATGGAGTCTTCACTAGCACATTCCTCAGATGAGGAAGATCCACCTTATGAGGATGTGACTTGTTACCGTAGTACAGTGGGTTGCCTACCCTATCGTACTATCACAAGGCCCAATATCAGTTTTGCAGTGAGCAGGGCTTGCCAGTACATGTAGACTCCCCCTCATAGTCACTGGCATAAGGTTTGCCTTATTCTGAGGTACCTCAAGGGGACACCAGGAAGAGGGTTATATTACAGAGATAGTGGCAACCTAGATAATGTTGCTTATTCTAATGTAGACTATGATAGATCTATAGATGATCAACGCTCTATTTCGAGCTTTATAGTTTATCTTGGAGGGAATCTTAGTCATATGGAGGAGTAAAAAGCAGAGTGTTGTTGCACGATCGACTGCAGAGAGAGTATAAAGCGATGGCGCAGGCTACTTGTAAGATTATGTAGGTGGTTTCCTTCTTACAGGGTCTTAGCATCCAGACCACTACACCTGTTCCACTTCTCTATGGCAACAAGTCAGCTACGTCCATTGTCTCAAATTCGGTCTTCCATGAGAGGACCAAGATTATTGAGGTCGATTGCCACTTTGTTCATGATGCTGTTCTCGCCGGCAAGATTAGCATTCCATATGTCTCCTTCGAGCTCAGCTGGCTGATATATTTACTAAGGCTTTAATGAATAAGCGTTTGGATTTCTTGTGTAACAAGTTGGGTCTTGTGGATATCTACGCTTCAACTTGAGGGAGAGTATTGAGCATCCGGACATATTTGTTATTTCTATTATTTTTAGGGTGTCTGTGTAATTCTCCCAAACATCTCTACTATAAAAGAGAGGCTAATGTTTCCATTGAATAATAAAATGCTTTCTTTTCAACAGTTACCATATTTTAAGGTCAATATAGGTATCTCAATAACTAATTTCTACTCATTCATATTTTTGTAAGTGATTTTAATTAACGACATGTTCTCGAAATTGCTATTTTTTGGGCTTATGTCATATTGACATCAATATAATGTTGAAACACAAGGACTTTGATGAAATGTTATTGAAATTTTGCCAAAATGTCAGCAAGTGTTGAAATGCACTTGGCATTTTGACTTGCTGCTACTATTTCTTACTCTTAGCTCTCACATTCTTTACTACTACTACTGTTGCTCATGCTGCTACTGCTACTCTGTTCTTATTCAAATCGAATCTTCGCTACTGCTACTTCCTCTTGTCTCGTTGGTCCTCTCTTTCAACTCTCTTAATGCTTGATTCCACACCTAACCATAATTATAGGGAAGATCTACATATTAGACTCTACATCGACTATTATTACGAATATATAGGTCTAATTACAATTTAGAATTTAGGAAACATTTGTTTAATTCGAAAAAATAAAATCTTAAGTTTGGGTTAGCATTAAAGAATAAAGAACCTGCATCAATCCATAAGAGAATAAAACTTGAAAATTACAAACACTAAGGGTCTGTTTACTTCATGTATTAATGATAATTTATTTCAAGGATAACATCCAACACCCATATTTGAAGGTGATAACCTATATTTTTCATACATAAATATGATAAAACTAGATCTAAACGTAACTCATAAGGGGTGACAAATAAAAATAACTAACACAACACACATAATTATGTTAATTTAGATATATTCAAATTGGTTAATCTCTCACATTAGATGATAAATTAATTTAAAATCAATTGATTAGACATTTAAATTTTAGCTTTTACATTTTTACTTTAGTTGTTTGCAAACTATATATTTGAATCTTTTATTTTTGCATAACTTAATTAAATTTGCATAGTAATTATTTGATATTTGATTTTTAAACTTAAACATGGTATAATAGATTGTGTTGCATATCAATATTAGGATATAACAGTATTATTCTTACATAAATATATTTAGGCTTGTGATTTCCTTGAAATTCTAATTATTTTGATTACTTTTGTTATTTTTGTTAATATATTTCAGCATGCCTTCGAAATAAGCTATTTTTAGGGTATTGAAATCATCGAATTTTAATATCGAAATATGAGCATTTTCATGGCATGCCCTCGGTGTGCCTTTGAAATGCATACTTAGAAATTTATTGAAATGATGTCGAAAGTGTCATTTCAAACCTTGAATAAAAGAGGCCACGTGGTACTGCCACGTGACAGCCAGCTAGGCCACATGGTAGTAGCTTAGGCGACCATCAGGGCTGCTAGTTTTGGGTCTTAGAGTCCTAGGTTTTGGTTCTTTACTTGGTTTGTAAGTTTGTTTATTTGTTAAGTTGATTTTTAGGAAACTTGTTTAAAGGATTTTATTTTGTTTAAAATTTGTTCTTCCTTATTTAGAGATAAAATTAGTTATTTGTTTTAGAGGATATGTTTTCTCTTATATAAAAGAGTGCCTTCTTATTGTATTTAATTTTGAGTTAATGAAACAATATTTCTCACATCCAAAACTCCTCTCCCTCTCTCTCTCCAATATTAGCTGGCCACCATAACAGCTGGCCACAGCTAGCCACCACAAGCAACCAATGGCTACTGCTCTCCTTTTTGTTCCAACGTGGAATAATCCCCACTTGGGCTATTTTTCCCTTACGCCAAGGAGCCTCCATGCTTTGGATTACACTATTCTTGACATGGCATCAAAGCTTGCGGTCTAGGCTCCTCGGCATGCACATGTTCCTTGACCACACATGTGTGGTTTCCATCACTGATGAATCTTCCTCAATAAATCCGGTGCCTTACGTAGAGAAGGAAGATCATAGAAGATGACGAACACCACCGCTATGATCTCCGATGCCATGTTGGCCTTGGGAAAAGGCAAGGTAGTTGTTCCGGGAACAACCATCAAGTTGCAAAGTGCCTCCAACTATGTCTTGTAGGCTCGTGCTTTCATGATATTCATTGGTGGCCGGGAGAAACTTAATATTCTCCTGAAGGAACCACCTGAGCAGAAAGATGATAAGAAACAAGAGAAAAACTACATCGTTATGAATTGGCTCATGAATTCGGTGGATCCGGCCATCACCTTGAACATTCTCGATAAAAGACTACGTATGAGATTTGGATGGCCTTCGAGAAAAGGTATGTCCAAAAATCGATCAACGCCTGTATTACTAATCTATGCACTCCTATATCGATATCTAGTCAGAGAGATCTCTCCTTGACTAAATATCATGAGAAGATGGAGGTATTGTTCGAGGAGTTGGACATCTATGAGTTGTGTTGCGACAAACAGGGGTGACATTAGTGATTTGGCAATCTGCCAAGTTTTTATCGGGGTTGCATCCCCGTTATCGAGCCGCCTCCGATTAGATTCTTGCATTCGACGGAAGGATGGATCTTGAAACCATATTTGCTGTCTTGAGAAGATGGAGATTCCAGAAGAAAAAGTCACGCCTAAGGGCGACAACTCTACACTTGCAATCACAGAGACAAGTGCAGGGCGTGGAAGGGGGCGTGGCCGAGGCCCTGGTCGCACCTACCCCAAGTGTCAGTATTGCGGACGTACAAATCATCCACAAGAGAGATGCCGGGACAAGTTTCGGAGGCCTCTACGTAGGACCCACTAGCACCTCATGAATGGACTCCTTCACTCCCAAGGATCTTGAGAAGATATGGGCCATGATTCGTGAAGAGAAGACAATGGCGGCCGTCGCAACGACTATAGAGGTTGCCACAGACGCAACGAATTCGGAGGTTGCAAAAGGCTACGTCGTTGCTTCTTCCAAAGACAAGGTTGAGAACACAACTCTTGAAAAAGAAGAGTGGCGGAGCATCTAGCCTAACAAGTTGAAGATCAAATCATCGTCCTCTCAACCTCTACTTGAGGGGGAGTGTTGGGAATAAAAGAGACCACATGGCAGTGCCACGTGGTAGCAGTTCAGGAGGCCATCAAGGCCACTGGTTTTGGGTCCTAGAGTCCTAGGTTTTGGTTCTTTGTTTGGTTTGCAAGTTTGTTTATTTGTTAAGTTGATTTTTAGGAAAGTTGTTTAGAGGATTTTACTTTATTTGAGATTTATTCTTCCTTATTTAGAGATAAGATTAGTTGCTTGTTTTAGAGGATATATTCTCTCTTCAATAAAAGAGAGCCTTCCTATTATATTTATTTTTGAGCAACCACCCCTGCTCAACTTCTCCCTATTCCAACATGGAATTAAGGTTTGAAATACCGATTTCGACGTCGTGCTGATAAAATTCTAAGTGTGCATTTCATGGTCATGTGTGGAAATACCCATTTTTCAATGGCCATGCTGATGGGCATGCCGTGGAAATGCCAAGGGCATGCTGACAAAAAATCACATAAATACTAAAATGATGTCAAAAAATACTCAAATTGTGTGTGTGTCCCTTGAACCGCCTCGGACAAACCTCCCGACGGCCATTTCGAATTTCAAACCTCCTACCCAGCAACAGCACCTGCACCCAACTAGCAGCTACGTCGAAATTTGCCGGCATGTCGCCAATATCGTCGGCATCTCGACAATATGAGCGGTATGCCAGCGGTATCCCTGTATTTCGATAACTTATTTGTGTAGGCAAGTCCCCCTTCTGAAAATGACCTTCATCGGCATTTAAAACACTTCATGGAATAGCCCCCACTTAAGTAGTTTTTCCCTTACTCCAAGGGCCTCCACGCTTTGGATTGCGCCATTCTTCAGACATATAAAAATACTCTCTCATTTATAGGATAATCTGCCTCAACAACAATACTAAGCAAATGCTTTTATTGAAAAAGAGATATTCAAAGGTTGTCTAGCACTTACAAGTTGCCATATCCTGGTAAATTCATCATCTTAGTGGTATTCTAGGTCATATTTAATCTTATCCACTTGTTTTCCACTTATTTCTTAGCATTCTATTGTGAATTACTCATGATTCTTAAAGGACCCATGTAATTGGCAATTGAAAGGGCTGCAGCGGAGAAGTTATGTACAAGGCATGAATAATTGATGAATTATGCCCAAAGGTACGAGGCATGAATAATTGATGCATTATGTCCAACTCATATGAAGGAACATGTACAGTTACTATATGGGGCAAACTGCCGGTTGTAAACTTGTGATGTCTAGTAGTTTTAGTGTCAGTTTTAATGTTGTTTCACTATGTCAGAAAAAGGGCAATGGTGGCAATATGCTGTTGGCATGTCAGGGAAACCCCAAAAAAGCATATTAACTCATGTTAGCTATTTTGAGCTTAAATCTCACAACATTAGGGCCCATTTGGAAGATTAAATAAGAAAGATGGAAGAAAGTTGGAATAAGCAAATATCCCATGGAAGTTCCACATTTTGTGTTTAGATGAGAGGATATACCCTTTCGTGGGATAAGATGCCACATCATGGAATAATATTGCCCTTTCATGGAATAAATTTGTATTTAATATAATAAAGTTGGCTTAGGTCACATCCAATAGTTAAAAAGTATAATTCATATGAAGTCAAGTTTTTAAGAGCAAAATACTTGCAGAGGGGAAGGTGAACAAGCTATTCATGGTTTATTCCTCAAATAGCTATTCCAGTGATAATCCAAGCCAAATACTCCATATCACAACATGGAAGATCTTCCACTAACTTGGAATTACTATTCAGATTGAAAATCCTAACACAAATGTAGTAGTTGGGAAGAGCCTCTATCCAAATGGGTCTATAGCTATCTACACTCTTTACTGGCCAATCAAAGGAGCTTTCCTGATTTTTGGCATGTTCTCATATGCGTAATATAACATGAGGGGAAATACATTCTAATTAAGATTCTAATTTAGAAATATTAATTTTTATCAAGTGATATAGCTAAAATTTGAAATACAAAAGTATACATTTAATTAAAAGGTACAATTTTATTGCATAAATATTTATTACTTTTATAAACTGTTATGCACAATCATTGTGTAGATAAATAAGCCTAACCTAATAGCTTAGGATAAGCTTGATAGAACTTAGTTCTACATAATTTAACTTAATACATACTTTGATTAGTTTAGTAGAGCCCATGTCTACCCAAATTAAGCTTACCATACGCCTATATCTGTTCTAGGTGATTGAGAACTTATTGAAATAGAGAATCTAGGATGGAGAGGTAAAGATAATAAGGGGAGGTACCTAGTAGCTGGTAGCTAACAAGCTTGGATAGCCTTCATAGGAGTTGTAGCTGAGCCAAACTACAAGAGAAGAGAAGATAAGAGAAGAGTGGAGGTAGTAATGAGATTATTAGAGAATGGAGTTTCTTGTCATTGCATAAAAGAGGTGTTTCATATATAGAGGAGCATAGTGGTATATAATGGGGATAGGATTATGTAAATAGGAAAAATCATTAAAAACAATATGGATATAGGAAAGGATATCAAAGAATATTTTGAGATAATGGGTTGTATCATTTTTATTGAAAGGATAATAGGTTGTATCTTAAACAAAGAAACAGATCTCAATGAATATTTTGAGGTAGTAGGTCTGTGATATGACCCCAAAATATTTGAAGATAGCGGGCCTCATCTTCAACACTTCCCCTCAAGATGGAGTATAAATAACAATTATCCTTACTTTGGTATCACATTGATCAAATGTAGTACAGGGAAGTTACTTGGTAAATATGTCTACAATTGTTCTTCTAAACTAGCATGTATTATGTAAGTCCTTTCTGAATTGCCAAACCTGTAGTGTAGTGACAATCCACTTCTATGCATTTGATCCTCCCATGAAATACTTCTATGTTGTCACATCTCATCTCCAAAGAGGAAGTTATGGGTAAATGGAGATCACTAAGCATTGGTTTTATCCACACTATCTTAATTGTTGTCTTTACCATGACCTTGTATTCTTATTCTACATTCAATTTGGATGCATCATTTGTTTTTGACTTTGCCAAATTACTGGGTGTCATGCTACATAGATGTAAAACTTAGTAGTTGGCATCCTATCTATTAAAGTTCCTGTCTTATTTTCTTTTCATTGTTTCTCTTTATTAATTTCTTATTTTATCAGGGACTCTTCATATAATTTCTCCATCTCTCCTCTCTATATAACAGTGGCAAGGGTTTGGTTTTTCAATAAGACATTCTATTCCTTCAACATGGTATTAGAACGACGATCTATCCTAGATCGACGTTTCGATATCCCACAATACCACCAAAAATACTTCTCTCTTTCTTCGATCCTTGATCTAAAAGATCTTCTTTGATCCCTGGACTACTCCACTGGTCCCCTTGGTGCCATCAGGTCCTCAGTGGTGGTCTTCCTAATGCCACTAGGGCCTAACACAACACTGCCACCCTTCCAGTGCAGTGCCGCTAGCCCCCTGCATTGCCTAGGTCTTTAGTGTTGCCGTCTGCCTTACTAATCTGGGTGGTGCAGGTCTGCCTCATGCTGCCCAAATCTGATTGCTTGCTCTCATCAGTGCCTGATTGATCTTCCTACTTTGATTAGAGCATTACCCAACAAATCTGGGCATCCCTGATTGGCCTGCACCCTGTTGGCTGGTCTGAGTGTTGCCCAGATATCCCTCCTTGCTATCCACATACATCTGTGTGCATGATCTCTTCTTGCGAAACTATTTTCTAGGTATGTAGTGCCTACCTGTGTGCATCTAGCATGCCTACTATGCAACACTTTGTGCATCTTCTATATGTTCGGTGATTTGACCATTTGATTTTGCCTTTGCTATTCCCCATGGCTGACGGAGACACTTCGACTTTTACCTCAAAGATCAAGATCTTTGCCTCTACTCTTGTTTAGGGGATCATAATAAAGTTGATAGGGTCCTAGAACTATGTTTTGTGGTCGAGAGTATTCTACACATTTGTTGGGGGACATGAGCACCCACAACTTGACAAATGTGGCTCTTGATCTTAAGGATGAAAAATTCAAGTAGGAGAAGGATAATTATCTTGTCATGAGTTGGCTCATAAATAGTATTGATTCTAAGATTGCAGCAAATATGCTCTATAAGAAGATAGCCAAAGAGATATGGGAGGCCTTGGAGCGTAGAGACTCCATGTAGATGAGTAGTTCCTGTTGTTCCGACATTTACAGATGGATATGGAGTACTAACCAGGGTGATATGTCCTTGCTTTAGAGGGACTTTTTGAGGAGCTTGCTGTTTTCTAGCCTGCCTATTGTGACAAGCAAGTTACTGAGTGTGCTAAGTGGTAGACATATCGATTCCTTGATAGTCTTTCTTCTAGGTATCAGTCTACTTGAGATTAGATAGTCATTAGAGCTAGTTCCAGACCTTGAGATAGTTTATGACTGGCTCCAAAAACTTGATGTTGATACACCATTGTTTCTACCTTCCACTATTCCTAAGACTACTGGCCTTGTTGCTTTAGTAAGGAGAGGTGGTCGCTCTAGTGGATGTGGACATAGATGTGATGGAGGTTGTGGCCATTGCATTTATCCTTCATGCACAACTATAAGAAAACAAATCATCCATATGCAAAGTACTAGGAGAAGTTTGGTAAGATTGCATGGATTAACCAAACGTTCATGTCTACTATGCCTCCTACACCGAAGACTACTATAGACCAGTCCATTCTTCCCTTTACTACAGACGGGGTGGATTGCTTGCGTCATTTATTGAGGAGTGAGCCCTCTCGTCTACTACTGTACTTGCAGGAAATACTACCTTTGTCGATACTTCTAATTGGATTATTGATTCTGGGGCCTTTACTTATCTTACAAGTAAGGCTTCAAGTTTATCCTTCTCTAGGAGATCTACTAGTATCACTTTAGTTTGATTAGCAAATGGGTGCAAATTCCTTATTACCTTAGTTGGTACTATTCCCTCATATTATAGCTTGTCGATATTCACTGTGTTCTTTATTATTTGTTAATCAGATCTACAAACAATTAAAGTGCCACACTATGTTTTACAAGGATCGTTATTATTTTCAGGACATCCGGATGAAGTAAATGATTGGTGGGGGCTTTGAGCAAGGTAGGCTATACTACCTCAACCTACCTCTCATTTTCTCTAGAGCTGCATTGATATCTTTAGATCCTCTTCTGTGGACTTCAAACTTGGTCATCTCTCTGTATCCAAACTAAGGCAGATGTTCCTAAATCTTTCTTCTTCCACCACCTGCAACTGGAAGGCCTTCTAATTGAAGAAACATCATTGGCATTCCTTTTTTTCTCATCTAAAGAGACAGTCAAGGTGTCCTTGATCTTGTTCATTGTAATGTTTAGAGTTCTTAACCTATTCATATTGGGTCTAGTCATAGATATTTTGCCATTTTTGTTAATAACTTTAGTTATGCATCTTGGCTTTTCTTATGAAAGATAGATATGAATTATTTTCAATAATAAAGTTCTTTTTGGAAGTGTAGAATGTTTATTCTATGCAAATAAAATTTTTCAGATTAGACAATGCCCTTGAGTTTGTTCAACAACCTCTTCAATCCTTTCTCGAGGACAATGAGACCATTCACCACACCTCTTACCCTTACACCTCTTTGGTCCTTCATTACATTTTGGATATTGCTCGGACACTCATATCCATGAGTGTTCGTAAGCAATCCTGGGGGGATGGTGTTCTTACTACCATGTATCGTATAAATCGTGTGCCATTCTCAGTTCTTAGGGGTGATATACCTTTCCACCATGTTCATCCTAACAAGGACCTATTTTCCCTGCCCTTTGTACTTTTGGGTGTGTGTGCTTTGTGCACAACTTCAGCAGCCTTGATAAACTTTCTCCCTAGGCTACTGTGTGTTCTTGGGTTTCCTTGTACTCTGAAGTGGTACAGATGCTATGACCAAGTCAGTCGTCGTTATATTGTTAATGCTGATGTTACTTTTTTCGAGAAGGTTCCATACTTCTCCATTAAAGGGCGTGCTACTGAGTTACACTCTTAGATCTACATGTGAAAGGAGATCCCACCAAATATGTTTGTACCTATTTTTATTCCCGTGTCTCCTGATCCTCCTACAAGTGATAGCTTAGCAAGCAAGATGCTTTCTACCACATTTGCTCTCGATGCTCCTCCACTGGTGGAGAGCCAAAGTAGGGCAGCGATGGACTTATTGCCCTGCGAAAGTTAGTCACATCTTATACTCTACATCCTATTTCTCATTACACTTCTACTATCCACTTAGATTCTTCTTTGCAGCAATTTTCATAGGCTTTATGTAATACTATTGTGCCATACAACTACCATGAGGCTTCTTGGATCTGAAATGGATGAAGGGTATGGATGCAGAGATGCAAGCACTCACTACCTGTGATACATGAGAACTCTTGCCATGTCCTTTTGATGCCAAGGTTGTTGATTTCAAGTGGGTGTACACCATCAAATATTATTCAAATGGTAGCATTGATCGGTTCAAGGCCCAACTTGTGGCCAAAAGCTTTACACAAACCTATGGCGTCAACTACTTTGAGGCCTCCCTTGTGGTCAGGGTCAATTCTATCCTCATTGCTCTTTCCATTGCTATTAATAAGGATTGGCCTCTTTTTTAGATGGATATTAAAAATGCCTTGCTCTAGGGTGACTTACTTGAGAAAGTGCATAAGTGGCAACCTCTTGGTTATAAGGTTGAAGGGGAGTAAGTATGCAAATTGAAGAAGGCAATCTATGCTCTAAAGCCAAGTTCCTGTGCATGGTTTGACAGATTGACCCCAAAAGTGATGAAAATTGGTTTTAGACAATCTGCCTCTAATCACTCTATTTTTATCAGGGGGACAACTGTTGGCACATTGGTGTTAGCTGTGTATGTTAATGACATGCTCTTGACAGGAGATGATACTACAAGGATTCGAGAGGCAAAGACCTTCCTGCAGAAGGTCTTTGTTACAAAAGATCTTGGTGAATTGTGCTATTTCTTGGGCATAGAGGTAGTCATAGATAAAAACAGTGTTGTAAAAGTCGGTAGTTGGTATTCAGTCGGTCAGGCCACTGACTAAGGAGTATATGGTATGCGGAGTAGTCAGGGAGTACTCGGTCGGGCATTATATATATATATATATAAAGAAGTAAAATATATCATTGCATAAAAGTAAATATATTCATGTTCAAGGTTATAAAATAAGCTACAAAGTACAAACAATATCAAATTCATTATAAATTTAATAATCAAACCAAGGTATAAACTATTACAAATACATGACCAATGACAGAGCAACATAAACCAAGAATTAATATATGCTTGAATTAAATATATTACAATATATGCTTCGGTAATGGAGGGTTTTTGCTTGGTTGAAGAGGAGTCTTGGGTGAAAATAAACAATTTTAGGGGAGTGGTTAGGGGAGGGGGGTCGAGTGGGATTTTATTTGACCTAAAAAAAATAATATACCTATATACCTATTTTTTCCTCTATGCAAAAATTGGCCTACTACTCGACCGACTACATCGACTACTTGGCTAAGTAGTCGGTTTTGCCGACTATAGGCTTGACTATGGGTTATTCAGTCGGTAGGGCATCGCATAGGATTACTCGGCCGATTACTCGACTAAGTAGGTCGATTTTTACAACACTGGATAAAAATGACATGGCTTTTTCTCATAGGAAATATACTTTCGAGATATTGAAGGATGTAAGACTTCTTGACACTAAATCTTCTGTTATTCCTATTAAGTAGAAAGGCAAACATAGATATACAGAGGATCCTATCTTTGAAGACGTACATAAATATAGAAGCATTGTTGGCAAATTGTTATGTCCGATCGTTACTCTTCTTGATATCACTTTTGTTGTTAGTAGGGCAAGCTAATATATGGAAAAATCATGCTAGTCACTAATAGAATGTTTGGATTATCCTGAAGTATCTGGGATCTCTTGGAAAAGGCTTATACTATAGGAAGAATGGGCATCAGGAGTTTTCCTATTTTGCTGTTGATTATGTTGGGTTTATTGAGAACAGGAAGTCCACTATAGGATTTGTTGTCATACTTGGAGGCAACCTAGTGCCTTGGCATAGCAAGAAGCAAACTGTGGTTGCTCGGTCTAGTGTAGAGGCATAATACAAAGCAATGGCTCACACTGCTTGTGAAGTAATGTGGATTGCATCCTTCTTAGTTGATCTTGGAATTCCTATAAAGAGTGCTACTATGTTCTACAACAAGTCTGCCACCTATATTGCTTTTAATCATATTTTCTATGAGAGGATGAAGCACATTGAGGTGGACTGTCACCTTATACGCATTGCTGTGATGGAAGGAAAGATTGCGACACCACATATATCCTCTGAGCTCCAATTGGTAGAAATCTTTATGAAGGCATTACCGAGAAAGTGACATTCATTCTTGTGTGACAAGTTGGGTTTGAAGATCATCGATGTGCCAACTTGAAGGGGGGTGTTAAGAGTTCTTGTCTTATTTCCTTTTTATTGTTTATCTTTATTAATTTCTTATTTTTTGAGAGACTCTTCTTGTAATTTCTCCATCCCTCCTCTCTATATTAGAGAGGCTAGTGTTTGGTTTTTCACTAAGACATTCCATTCCTTCAATGCTATCCTTGGGACACCTTTTACAATCCGCATTGCTTTATGTCGCCACATCAAAGGAGGAGCCCTTGTTAAACAAAGGCCTTTACCTGGAGAAAATTTTAGGTGCTTAAGTATCAAAGTAGCATCCTAGTGTAAATATTCCTATAGCAAAGAAGATATTAGGACAAATGATAGGTATAATAGCCTCCCAACTAGAGCTTTAACCCATCGAGAATCCAACAGTGTGGCTTCATTATTTGTTGGAGCGTGTGTAGTTTAGTCCCACATCGGTTAGTGTGGGATTGTGTGGTGTGTGGTAGCCTATAAATAGGTAGTATACTTCATTCTTTTTTGAGAAATTATAGACACATGTCCTATCGAGGCCTTCTCCTATGGTTCTCTTCGTTCTTTGTGAGTGAGGTTTCCACGTAAACCCAAGCATTACTATGATTGTTTTTATACTGTGATTTATGCTTCTGCTATTTATATTTTTCAAGTTGGTATCAGAGTGAGTCGTTCTTGGGTTATTTTCAATCTTCAAATTATTTTATTATCATATTCTATTTTTGGAGTGCTTTTTTGTTGCTATGCATCTAGGAGTATGCATGGAGGATGGAGCAGCGGCAGCGGTCCGCTACAGGAGGTCGGTGTGGCTAGGGCACATGCAACGTTGAAGATGAGGCTGCGATGGCAGAGGGCTATCACGACGGAGGGTGCCATCGATGGTGTGACGCCAAGGTTGGGTGTGCTGGTGTCGGCCCTCATGGTTGCACTCGACGACATTGTGGTAGGAGGGCGCCCAGCACAGCCGCCTTGGACCATGAGGTGCTGGCTGAAGACGTTGACGGGGGTACACACCACCTGGCAGCCACGGTGGTGTTCGCATTGGTGGCTACGGTGGGTTGGGGACCCTGAGGTCGAGTGTGGCGGTGCTAGCGGTGGAGGCCCGTAATTGTGAGACCTGAAGGTAGGTCTTGAGGACGACGACTAGGTAGAGCGTCGCTGAGACACCGGAGAAGAGGGTGGCACTGAGGAGGAAGATGGTGATGATGGCAACGAGGCAGAGAGGCTGGAGGCACGGACGGCGTCGCGGCTATCCCGGTCGTCGCCGCTGTTTGCAGCCCTCCCATGGTGGTGTCGAGGAGTGGCAGCAACGACCTTGGGATCAACAGCAGCGGTGAGGACGAGGTGCAGGCATGGGTGACGGTGGCGCGATCATCGTCGATGCGATCGAAGATGGCGGCTGAGTGGATGAGGCCAAAGGCGGCGAGAGGAGCCGTCGTGCTCCTTTGTTTGTGTTTCCTTAACCCTAAGGGGTGAGGGCATTTAAAAAGGAAAAAGAAGAGGAAGATGCAGAGAAAAAAAAAGGAGGGGAAAGAAAAAAAAGTAAAAAGAAAAGGGGTAAAAAAAGGTGGAGAACGAGAAAAAAAATAGAAAGAGGGGAAAAAATGAAAAACAAGGGAAGAAAAAAGAAGAAAAGAGGGGTACAAAAAAAAGAATTCAAGAGAAGAGGAGAAACTTTTCTATATATGTGTGTATTTCTCTATTTTTTATTTCTTCTTCGATACAAGTATGGGAGAAAGGGGGAGTGTAGGCCTCTTATAGGCTGTAGGTTTCCTACTTGGAGGGGGTGAGATCAGCGTGACGTAAAAAATGCGGAATTGAAAAAATACCAATCTCACAAAATAGACAAACACACAAAGTACACAACTATTTTTAGGTGGAAACCCAAATCGGGTGAAAACCACCACCTAACCCTCTCGAGTTAGGATTTTCCGATAACCAAGTTAATCAAATCCATTCAACGAATCACTTTAAATGAGGGTGATTCAACCCCAATTACAACCACGCTACAAGTGCGAGGGTAGCGTTCCTCAACCCCTTCTCTTCACGAGAAGGATTTTGTCCCTCGAAGGAGATGGGAATTCGCAAAGCGAATACTCAACCAAATAACAAATATAATCCTATAGAGCCAACAAAGATTTAAACCTAGCTTCTATAGGAATTAGGAAACTCCCTTTTGCAAGGAGTGCGTCGAATCGATGACGCGGGTGCGTGAGCCACGCGACGACGCAACGCCGCTCTTGTGAACTACAGCGGGAGAGCGGGTGTGCAAAGACTTGATGCTCTCAAGATGTAGAGCTTGAGCTTGGAGAGCAAGAGCTTGCTTGGACACAAAAGAGTGTGAGAGTGTATTACAAAGTGTTTCTTGTGTATCTAGGTGTGTCTTGTGTGTCTAGAGGTGTCTTAGTATATCTTGATGTGCAAGAGGTTCCTCTCTATTTATAGAGGCCTTAGGAAAGCTTTGGAAGGCTTAGGAAAGCTTCCATAGCCGTTGGGAGCAAAGTCCAAGAGAATCAAGTCGAAATCAGGAACAATGATTGCACTGACAGGGTTATCAGACGCCTGATCCTGGCATCAGACGTCTGGAAGATCACTTTAAGACGTCTGAAAATAAGGTCAGACGTCTGATTTTGGGCGGGTCTCTTCCTGACTTGAATCAGATCTAAATATGGTTCTAGTGCAAGTCCATCAGACGACATACAGGACGTCTGGCACTATGTCTGGAAGTCTGGAAACCTACTTTTTCGTAGGAATGGAATTCCAAGAGAGTGCAATGGCTAGAAAATCTCTGAGAAGAGATTTTGGGTCAGCCGAGACAAAATGATCATTTATCAGACGTCTGGAAAGGCTTAAGGACGTCTGATAAGGCTCTAACGGCCATATCCTGCAGTGTTTGCTAAGGCAGCCAACGGTCCACTAATTAGACGTCTGGCAAAGTCATCAGACGTCTTCTAAGATGTCTGGACTAAGGTCTGGACGTCTGATTTTCATCAGACAGAACTTCTAACTCCAGGCTAATTGTTATCAGATGTCTGAATCAACAGTCAGACGTCTTAAAACACATTATCAGAAGTCTGATCTTGGAATTAGACGTCTGGAAATATTGTTTGAATCCTATATTGATTTTCTAAGTTCTCTACAGAAAACCTAAGTATCCTAGTGTTGTGTTGGTGTTCCTAGGACTACTGTTAGGGTACTTTGAGGCTCTTTAACAAAAATCTAAGTAACAAAAATAAAGAGCAACAAAAGAAACGAAAAATACAAGGAGTACAAGAGAAGGAAATCTATCCTATTCTTCATCTCCTTCCTTTTTCAATCTATCGCTCGCGAATCTCCTCTGTTTTCCATCAAGCTCCTCCAATCCATCCTGGATGCGAGCTCGAACTCCTTCTGGTCACGTCTCCATTTGCAATTGACCTGAAATCTAAGACTCTAAGTGCAAATGTTAAATGACACGTGTTTTGTTATCATCAAAACAAACAATCGTGGTGCTCTAGCACCAACATAGGCATCCTCCAGGAGGGAATCCCTTGTTCGAGATCACCACGCGAGGATCCACAACTCTGGGAGATCCAAAGTTTCGAGGTCTCCAGGAGGGAGATCCAGTTTCGACGTCCTCAGAGAAAGGGCCCATTTCAGATTTCGCATGGAAGATCCAGTTTTGTGGACTCCACGAGGGAGATCCACCTTTCGAGGCTTTTAGAGGAAGGACTGTTACAAGGATACTGAATGGGGAGTTATCAGCACGTGTTGAGGTCTCCAGAGGAGAGGCTATTTGTCAATGCTACAACATCTAGCAGCTTTAGCCTTCGCTAATGTGTCGACATCAGCATACCCACTTGCAGACGAGGACCAGCCGAGAGTGTGTTCCGTTGTGTAGAGTGGGATTTGAGTGTTGTACAAGTTGAGCATTGCATGCTCCAACTTGAGGGGGAGTGTTGGAGTTTGTGTAGTTTATCCCCTGTCAGTTAGTGTGGGATTGTGTGGTGTGTGGTGGCCTATAAATAGGTAGTGTGCTTCATTTTTCTTTGAGAAATTATACACATGCCCTATTGGGGCCTTCTCCCATGGTTTTCTCTTCACTCTTTGTGAGTAGGGCTTGCACATAAACTTAAGCATTCTTATGATTGTTTTTATGCTTTGCTTTATGCTTCCACTGTTTATATTTTTCAACTTTATTATATAGGTGGACCTTGGGATCTATAAAACTATTATTGGGTTATCACCTTGGGATATCCACACAGGCACCAGTTCCACTATACTGCATTAACAAGTCTGCTATGTATATAGTCTCCAATCTTGTGTTCCATAAGAGAACTAAACATATCGAAGTCAACCATCACTTCATGAGTGATGCAGTCATGGAAGAGAAGATTAGCACCCTTCATGTTACCTTAGAGATGTAGCATGCAGACATCCTTACTAAGGCTCCAGCAAAGATGAGATGTGTGCTTATGTGATAAGTTGAGGCTACAAGATATCTCTGCCACAACTAGAGGGGGAGTGTTAGAGAATAATTACTTTAGGATATTTTAGGGTTAGGTCTGTTGATGTTGGTTGTCCAACTATTTTTAGCTTTTCTTACTTTTAGTAAGTATTTGTCTTTTATTGCTTTTCCTTTTATACCTAAGCCATCTCTCTATATAAAGAGGGTTAAAGTTTACTTAATTAAACACATTGAAGCTTATTTTCTCAGCATGGCTCTTAATGGTTTCTCTCGATTATCTTGCATTTTTTAAAGTTAAAGTCTAAAGGTGGCAGAGTAATAAAAAACTTGTTGAAACGAGGAATCAATTCAATCTCAGTGTGAAAATTATTAGAACTGATAAAGTTAGAACAAATGAACCAGATAACTTATTCCATAACCCGACCTCTTAATATATAGAGGTGGGAAAGCTACAAGAGTATCTCTCAAGAAAATAAAGAAATACAACTAGAACAATAATAAATAACAATAGACCGTAGGGATTAACACTCCTCAAGTTGGAGCATAGCTGTCGATCATGCTTAGCTTGAAACAACAGTTATCAAAAGGATATCAAGGCAACGCCTTGGTGAAGATGTCTGTTGTTTGGTCCTTAGAAGAGATATGTGCGGTGCAAATAAGGTCTCTTTAGATCAAGTCATGTGTTTAGTGACAGTCTACCTCCATATGCTTGGTCTTCTCATGGAACATGGAATTGTTGATAATGCAGCTAGATGTCTTGTCGCATCTCATCTTCATAGAAGTATCAACAGTCACGTGCAGGTATGCCGAAAGGGACTTCACCCACATCATCTTGGTCGTTGTATGCGCCATATCCTTGTATTAGGACTTTGCATTAGATCTAGAAACAACGGCCTGCTTTTTGCTTTTCTGGGTCACCAAGTTCCCAACAACATAAGTACAAAAACTAATAGTAGATTTCCTATCTGTCAAATGCCATGCATAATCAACATCAGAGTAGGCCACAACACTCATGGAGGTCCCCTTTGTGAACATAACCCCCTTCCTTGGTGCCTTCTTCAAGTATCTTAGTACCATCATTGCAGCATCTTAGTTCTGCCTAATAGGCCTATCCATAAATTAGCTTAATTTTCCGATTGCAAGGGAAATATCAGGCCTCGTAATTGTTAGGTACAAAAGCTTGCCTACTAGCCCTCTGTATTGACGACTATCAACTACCTCTACCCCTTCATACAGACATGCCTTCGGATCCTTAGGAATATTCCCTAGCTTTGCCCTCAACATGGCAGTCTCTTATAGCAGATCTAGTACATATTTTCTCTTGGAAAGCACAACGCCCTTTCTGCTCCAGGCAACCTATATCCCAAGGAAGTATCTAAGTGATCCAAGATTCTTCATAACAATGTTTCTTGCAAGACATTTCTTGACCTCGTTAAGGCAAGGTCCATCATCCCATGTGATAATAATATCAACATAAATAAGAAGTGCCACCACATTGTTTGCAGTTTCCTGACAAACAATGAGTGATTTGATTATGACATATGGAAGCCAATGTCCCAACAACCTCAGAAAGCTTCTGAAACTAGGCTCTGGAGCTCTATTTTAGACCATAAATGGCTTTACGCAATCTATAGACCCTGGAAGACTCCCCCTAAATCTCATAATCAGGTGACTGCTACATGTATATCTCCTCCTACAGGACCCCATATAGAAATGCATTTTTCATATCCAGTTGATGAAGAGGTCAATCCATCTACACTGCAACAGGTATAAGTATACACACTGTAGGAAGTCGTGCAACTAGAGAGAGTGTCAAAGAAGTCCACACCATAAGTTTGTGTGAACCTTTTGGTTATAAGATGGGCCTTATATCTCTCGACCATTTCATCCGGGTGATACTTGATGATAAAGATGCATCTGCACCTCACAACAAATGCACCTGATGGTAGATCAGCCAATCATCATGTCCCTTGTAAGCAAAGTGCAGCCATCTTATCCTCCATGTTCTGATGTCATTTTGGATCAAGAATGACATGCTAGTGAGTTATGGGAATCCATGTGGTGGATAAGGCTTGGAAAAAACTGCTATACGCTCTTCCAAGAAAGGATGTGGACACATCATTGGAAATGGGATATCTAGCACAACACCGTGGAGCCTTGCAGATAACAATAAGAAAATCAAGATCAGAAGGAGCAAGATCAGTCTAACATACTGCCTTTGACTGTTTGATGAAATGCAACACCATCTACCTATAGTGACCCTGTATTATAATCACCGGGCACACCATCATCAATCTGTAAATCACCTGTGTTGACCTGAGGCAAAGGAGAAGAAGCTGGTGTAGAAGAGAGGGGTCGCTGCATGTAATAGACGGGAAGGCTGTATGTGACAAAGGGCTTACGAAACCTCTCAAGCTTAAAGAGTGGTAACTCATGTCACTATTTCACATACTGAGGCAGCAACTCAACTTTGCCTCAACTACCTCAAGTGCCTTGGCCGCTCTAAGTTGCATGCCTTGATCACTTTGAGGCATGTTATTCTAAATGATACTCATAACCGTGTAAAACACTCTCATATACATGGCTACTATAATGCCATCGAGTTACTGAATAATCTTGTTGTTCTATGAGAATATTTTTTGTTGACTACAAGGAGGGATAATTATCAGAATGTAGCCAAACTTGAGTATGTGGGAAGTTAGTGAAATCCAAGTATCTAATATTCTTGTTCTGTTTCATGGTTACTAGAAAACTCGGGAGTTTGAATTCTTTTTGTTTAGATGGAAGCATTCTTTCTTATTCAAATTTCAATAAGGTCTTTTATTTGCAGGTGAGAGTGATGAAACGATAGTATTAAAAATTTGCACATACTAAGCTTGCTTCCAGCATGTCTCCTGCAATCCCCTGTTCGTTTGGCAGCATCACCCTTTCAACTAAAACCACCTGTTCTCTAAGGAAAGAGGCTCACTTAGCAACATACAATGTTCATAAAAAATTATCAAGAACATCATGTTCATATGGCAGATATTTCTGCTTCCAACCAATACCATTTAGGTTGCTTCAGAATCATAGTAGTCATTGCAGATCAGAACATGTCATGAGATTACTACCCAGGGCGGCTGTTGACACTAATGTCACAACAGAGGAGCAAAATTCAGCTGTCTCGAGTGAGCCTGGTGAGGATTGTAATGAAGCTTCAGCTGTCTCAAGTGAGCCTGGTGAGGATTCTAAAGAGGCTTCACCTGTCTCATCTGCAACAAATGATGGTGCTTCTGCTAGTCCTGCAGCTGCCACTCCTCTTCAAAGGAGGACTAGACCACCAAGAAAGAGTAAGGCGCCACGAGTGAAGGACAAGGATCTTATACCAGGGGCTACATTCACGGGGATAGTAAGATCAATTCAGCCTTATGGTGCATTTGTCGACATTGGAGCTTACACTAATGGTCTTGTACATATTTCCAACTTGAGTGATGAGCCTGTCGTGGCTGTGGCTTCTGTTGTTTCCGTGGGACAAGAAGTAAAAGTTAGAATTACTCAAGTAAGCATGGAAGCAGGGAGGATCAAGATCTATTTGACAATGCGTGAAAATGATGGACAGGAAGAGAAATCTAGCAATGCTGAGAACAAGAATCCTAGAACTGTTAGTTCTGATCAGACGAGGCGAGAAGTGCGAGAGAACACCAAATTCATAATTGGGCAAGTACTAAATGGCACCGTGACAAGTTTTAACCCTGCTGGAGCTTTCATCTCTCTCCCTTATGGAAAGGAAGGGTTCCTTCCTACTAAAGAAGAATCACATGCTGGAAGTATACTAGGGACAACATCCTTGAAGATTGGCCAGGAAGTTAAAGTTCGAGTTTTACATATGCACAAAAATCAGACGACCTTGACAATGAAAAATGAAACTAGTATTAAAACTATAAGTATTGAAAGTAAGGGACATGTATCCGGTAATCCTTTTGCCATGGCTTTCCGTCAAAACAAGGAAATTGCAGCTTTCTTAGATGAAAGGGAAAAGGCGAAGCAACAAGTCCAGGCTTCAGTTTCTGAGGTAGCAAGAGTTGCTGAAGCTCCACCTGAAGAGTCGCATGCTCCTACTGTTCCTGCGGAGCCAGCTGTGGAGAACACTAGTTCTGTATCTGTCTCCATGGGAGAGTTGATATCCAAAGCTCCTTCAACGGTCTCCACAGAAAGTGAAGAAAAAGATTCTCTAACAGATTCCAAGTCAGTTGAGGCATCAGCAGCAACAGAATCAGACCAAATTGATACTTCAGTTGAAGCTACCAAAGATGACAGCCCTGATACAACTTCAACTCCATCAGGATCAGAATCAGCTTTAACTGAGGCTGCAGTAGCAACTGAAGCTGCGGAGCCTGTTATTTCAGTTGGATCTGCTAGTGATCAAAGTGGAGCTGCAAGTTCAACTTCTTCAGCTGTAGCGGAGAGTGTTACAGTTGCTGATTTGGATGTAGAAGACACTTCCAAAACTGTTGATGAGAAAGAAGATGACTCTGTGATCAAAAGTGAGGCCAATGCAGTTGACGCTGCAGACATGATGGATGAAGCTACTTCTCAGACAACTCCAATCATGGAAGCCGATGATCAGAGCACACCTCCAGTATCTGTGGGTATGGCAGCAAGTTCTGACATACCGGATGAAGCCAAGTCTGAAACAAGCATTACCATGCAAGCTGATGTTCAGAGCATACCTCCAGAGGTGGTGGTTCCAGAAGACTCTGTTACAGATGAGCCACTAGTTGCGACTTCTGAGTCTGCAGGGACAAACCCTACTGTTTCTGCAGAGGAAGACAAGCCTGCTGGGGAAACTTCAACTAAAGGTCTATAGTCTTTGCTTATATTTAGATGTGAAGTTGGTTGTTGCTTGATCTTGTGCATAGTTACTTGCAATAAATGGGCTAATACTACAACAGGTTAGTCCCTAAAAGATCCCATGCTGCTGTCAGTGGTTTTCCTTTAGAGCTAATTTAAGGAGGATTGATAGGTATTTGGACCTTGATTCTCCAGCTTGAGACACTTTGCTTCTAGGCTTTTGCCATTGTCCTTTTTTAGGGCTTACTGAATACAAATTAAGAGTTCTTGACTTTTTACTTTTGAATTATCATAATATGTCTCTTGAATTATTCAAACTTATTTTGGTTTTTGGCTAGTTGGAATCTATTAGGTGTATTGACCAAAAATTCACAATAATGTAATTTTGTAGGTCATTATTTTCGTTAGACTGGTGCGAAGAGAACCACAGTCTTTCGTGGAGGCGGTGAAAGGGGGTGGCGGTGGAGCTATGGCAGCGGGATACGGGCTTCGGCTAGGAGCTTTGTTTGGAAAGCGAAGGAGCACAAAGTTGATGGGGCATCGATTACGATGCTTGCGTCGCAATTCCTGGAGTTGGTGGCGGTTGATAATCATGATGTAGGATTGGCAGTGGATTTGGAAGTGGAGAGGGGGGCAGAAGTTGAGGAGCCGATCTTGGAAAGTCGTGTGGTTAATGGAGGAGCGGATGCTAATCACACGGGGGACTTAAATGCGGCAAGCGAAACGTGCGCCACCATTTTAAGAAGTGGGGACACTGATGGCTGAGGATTTCCATCCTAGCTGGAAGGCTGATGTGGATAAGTGGCGGGGTTTGCATGCCTTTGAAAAGGGAATGGCAGAATCGGACTTGGGTTTGGATCCAAATCTAGGTGCGTCGAGACCCAGACCTCGTCCCATTAGGTCGGAGTCTGGTGGAGTTTCCGCCACATGCCTGGTGACAAAGGGAGGGGCAGCGCGGAGATGCTTGGCAACGGTGAAGGCTGTGGCGAAGGTGGCTGTGGATGACCAAGATGGGCTTGGATGGTTTCATCGCCAAAGGATGAGGAGGCTTCTCGAGATGGTCAGGGATGGAGATTTGACTTCATTGCCGCTGGATCCCTAGTCGCCAGGGCCTTGTCAGAGGAAGGGGAGCATGGGAAGAGTGCATGGGGTTCTTTAGAGGGGGCGCTGGAGAACTCTAGCCATGGGGATGCTGTGAAGATCATGGGGTCGTACGGACCTCAGCCTGTGGAGGTCTTGACAGAGGAGGGGGCGGAGGATCTAGGGAGGAGAGTAGTGGGGAGTCGCAGAGAGGTGATAAAGCTGTAGTTTGGAGCGATGGCTTTGGACACGGCGAGATTGATCGCATGGTGGAGGCGACGTGCTAGTGGGGGGAGAAGCTAAGTGTGCTCCATGTTGAAGGTCCTTACATGGAACGTCAGGGGCCTTAACGATCCCTCGAGGCTGGTGGCATTGAGGTCATATCTGCAGAAGTGGGGGCCAGATATTGTTTTGCTTCCAGAGACGAAGCTGCAGTCGCATGTCCAGAGGATCTTGAGGGATGTCAGGGGTAGTTTCCTTGATGGGTGGATGGTTCTGGATGCTACAAGACGGTCTGGGGGAGTGGTAGTTGGGTGGAAAGAAGATTCTTTCTCACGTGCAGACTCAATGGTGGGAACATGTGTAGTGTCGATGCAGCTGAGAAGGCATAGTGATGGCTTCTGTTATGTGGTATTGGTAGTTTCTGGGCTTGTTGAGGACTCCGGTAGGCATTCTCTGTGGGAGGACCTTAGTTAGGTGGCCACCAAGTTCCAGGGATGTCGATGGCTGATAGGGGGGATTTTAATGTCACATTGGTAGCGAATGATAGGACAGGTGGGAGAGGTGGACGTGACCGCGGCACGGAGGATTTCTCAAAATTTGTTGCTACCCATGGCCTGGTGGATCTTCCTACCACTTCCTATGCTTACACTTGGAGATGCTCTGAAGGGCAAATGTCTAGAATTGATCGATTCTTTTCTTTAGTGGAGATGGCAGAGGTGTTCCCAATGGCAGGAGTTCGGGCCATGGAGAGACCTTTCTTAGATCATATGCCTTGATGTGGGCGTTCAGTAAAGGTTCTTGATTTGGTACGTATTTTAAATTTCACAGAGTGCGGTGTTTGGAGGAGGGTTTTAGGGGATTGGTGGAGAAGTGGTCTTTGCGGCCTGACGGCTCTACAACAGCGAAGCTAGAGTCAAAACTCCGGGAGCTTAGACTCTTCCTTAAGGTGTATAGAAAACGTTTGAAGGAGGAGCATGGTAGGAAGGAGGGTTTAGGGGAGGTGGAGAGGTTGGATAGAGTCGAAGACCTAGGCCTCCTGTCAGAGGAGGAGAGAGTGACCAGGGCTGAGCACATGAAGACCATCCAAGTAGAGGATCGGAAGGCCGAGATTGAATGGAGGGCAAGATCCAGACAGAAGTGGATTAAGGAAGGTGACTCTAACACCAGGTACTTCCATATGGTGGCCTCTAGTAAGAGGAACTGGATTGACAGGTTTCTAGTGGACGAAGTAGAGTTTGGTGGTAGAGATGTGGTCAGTAAGGTAGTTGCAGATCATTTCAAGGAGTTTACTGGGAAGAGGCAGGTCAGGAGCTGGAGGTGGAGAGGTTTGAGTACCCCTTCCATTAGCATGGAGCAGGCTAAGGAGATTATTGTACCCTTTGCAGAGAGTGAAGTGCCGAAGGCAGTTTGGGGTTTGAATGTCGACGGATGCCCTGGTCCTAATGATTTTCCATTGAACTTCTTTAAGGATTTTTGGGAGATGGTTAGAGAGGATGCTATGCAGGTGATAGTAGAGTTCAGGGAGGGCAACTTTGGCTTCAACAAACTTAACAAGTGTTTTGTGCTTTTGCTACCTAACGAGGGAGTTGAGGCGATTGAAGATTTCAGACCTATTGCCCTTTCTAATGTGATTTACCTGATTATGGCAAAGGTCCTACCAAATAGGTTGAGAATGGTCGTTGATGGGGTGGTTTCTTAGGTGTAGACAGCTTTTGTACTGGGGAGAAGGATCCTTGGCAGGTATGTTGCTGCCGCAGAGATGCTTGCCCATTGGAGGAGGGAGGGAAGGAAAGTTTTCCTTTGGAAGGTGGATTTTAGGAAATCCTATGTGCTAGCTGCTGATGCTTTGGCTAGATCGTCAGTTAGAGCTTGTGAGGTTGATCTGATCAGGGGTTTTCCGACGGAAGTTGTAGGTGAGATTCCAATGCTTCAATATGCAGAAGATACTCTATTTTTTGTGGAAGGGTCTGTGCCAGAGGTGAGGATGCTTCGTATCTTGAGCTGTTTGGAGTGGCGTTGGGGTTGCAGATTAATTACCTCAAATTATCTTTCATCCCTTTTGGTATGGCGGAGGAGGAAGCCAATGCATGTAGTGTTGTGCTGGGGATGGAGAGGGGTGCTTTGCCTATATCATTTAGGGCTGCTACTGATGGATAGGAGGGTTACGGTGCATAACTGGCTTCCTATGGTGGAGAGAATTGAAGGACGATTGACAAGTTGGGCCTTTAAGTTGCTGTCTGGAGGGGGAAAGCCAATGCTCCTCAAAGCAATTCTGGCATCCATGCCCTCTTACTTGACATCAGTGTTGAAGATGCTGCAGCAAATTGAGAAGAAGATTCTGAGCCTCATGGAGGGTTTCTTCTGGTCAAACTATGGGCTAAATGGGAGTGGAGCGAAGTTGGTTGCTTAGGAGGAGGTGTGCAAGCCTATTAAGAAGGGGGGTTTAGGAGTTAGGGAGGTGGAGAAGATGAATGATAGCCTCTTGACCAAGTAGATTGCGAGATTGCTTGGGGTAAAGAGTGGTGGGGAGGATTCTGTAGTCCTGTTACGGAGGGTCTTTGTGCTTAGGAATTGCTGATGTCTCCCCTGGGGGTGCCTCTTTTTTCCTTAGGGGGCTCTCCAAAGTGGCGTCAAAGGTCCGTAGCTTCTTTACACCAATCCTCGACTAGGGAAGTCGCATCAGATTTTGGACGGATGACTGGATAGGAGAGGGAAGGCTTTGCGACAGGTTTTCGAGGCTCGCTATGTTGGCTAGTGACGAAGGAGGTACAGTGGCTGAGGTTTGGGATGGTTGCTAGTGTCCTATTTTTTTGGGGAACCTCTCTGACCAGAGAATCCTAGAGGGGCAAGAACTCCTTTTGGATCTAGAAAGTTTTTAGCTTGAGGAGGAGGTGGACTCTTACGGCTGGGAGGAGGGAGATTTCTTTATTCGTGGTGCGTATAGAAGGTTGGGAGATCACAGTGCTTAGGGAGATATTGACTTTATTAGGGTCTGCAATTTGATCTGGGAGGCTTCGTGCCCTTTGAAGGTGAAGGTATTTGCTTGGTTAATGATGAGAGGTAGGCTCATGACAAAGGTGTGGGGGTCCAGGTGGACCTGGAAGACGATAAGAGGTGCCCGCTTTGTTTGGGGGCCGAAGAGGAATTGGAACACTTGTTTTTCACCTATCCTGTGGTGGAACAGATTTGGAGTCGCTTTGGGGATGAGTGGTGGTCACATCATTCTTTGGATAACTTTTGGTGGTCTTTCACATGCTAGAATAGGACTGGTAGGAAAAATTCTTTCTGCACGAAGGAGAAGATGCGGCCTCTAGCAATTTTGTGGGGTATATGGTTGGGTAGAAATGCGGTAGTCTTTAGAGGGAAAACCCATATGTTGAGAACTTCGTGGAGTCCATTTCTTCTTTTCTGTACAGTTGGAGTTGTAATTTGTGATATGTTGTGACTTTTTTCTGATTAATGAGAACCCTGGGTGGTTTATCACTTGGATAACCACCCTTTCACTTTTAAAAAAAAAAAAAATTTTCGCAGATTACACTGACCTCATGTCAGCACTCAGAATATATCTAGTGCTAGCAATGGTATGTAGGAATCCTGGCTAGTCTTGAACTATTATGTACACCACGAAGTGTAATATTGATGTGTCCACGATGGTGGTCATTTTGGATTTACAGTTTACTGCACTTGAGCCACTTCTCAAAGGAGCACTTTGTAACTTTTAATTACTGAGATCATATCTCTCCTTCAAAAAAAAATACTGAGATCATATTTGACTAGGAGTAAAATGCATGCATTTGTTTGCATGTCCATACATTTGTGAACTTAGGTATACATACAAAATGATTTGTCAAGAAAGTTTATCATAATAACCTTTTTGGGGTTTTTACACATGCCCTTGTAAACTTTAGAAAAGATGTATATACTCCTACTTATTTCATATTTATGTATATACTCATAGTATTGAAATATATGCCCTCAAAAACTTTAATTTTTTAATTTGCATACCCTTAAGAAAAGGATTGAAGTAAAAATTAAAGGCTTTTTTAGAGAACCCCCTAAATTTGTTTTCTTTTTCCCAAAACAGCCACCCACTTCCCATCCCTCGCTCATCCAATGGCTTCCTCCTCCTAAGGAACTCCTAGCTGACGACAGTTCCCTGCTGGCAGCCTCTCTTTGCCATCACCTTCGCAGTAGCGATCACTCTTCATGCCATGCCACCCCACAAATGCCGTCGTGACTAGCTCCCACCATCTTGCAGGTGGGAACGGCAGTGGGGGGTGGGGGAGACGGAGAGGTGAGGAGGGCAAAAAGGAGGAGCAGGAGGATGGGGGCTAAGGAGTTGTACCAGGAGGAGAGGGGAGTGGAGGAAAGTAGCAGGAGGAGATGGGCAGAGAAAGAGGAGGACCGGAGGAGTAGGAGGATAGGTGGGGTTGAGGAGGAGCAGCAGGAGAGGGGCTGTTGAGGTGTAACAGGAGGGGAGGGGAGGCGGAGGAAGAGGAGTAGGAGGAGAGGTGAGGCTGAGTAGTAGCAAGAGGAGGGGGGTAGGAGAGGGGGACTGGAGGAGTGGAGGGTTGTTGGTGTGAGAGAAAATGAAAGGGTCTATGTATAAAAATCTCTTTATTATTTAGTTCTAATAGTTTATAAGGATATCCAAACTAGTAAATGGACCTTTTTGGAGGTATATATGTAAATATGAAATAGTTAAGAGTATATACGCCTTTTCCAAAGCTTACAGGGGCATATATGTAAAAATCCCAACCTTTTTTTGTAACTGATTGATTCTTTTTACACTACAACCATCGGCATAATTCCCAATGCAGCTGTTATTGCCCCCTCTCTTGTAAAGAAGCTCCGAGAAGAAACTGGTGCAGGGATGATGGATTGCAAGAATGCCCTTGCTGAAATGGGGGGTGACATTGCCAAAGCCCAAGAGTTCCTCAGAAAGAAAGGATTAGCCAGTGCTGAGAAGAGAGCTGGAAAAGTCACTGCAGATGGGCGGATTGGATCTTACATCCACGATAGCAGAATAGGAGTTCTTATTGAGGTGAATTGTGAAACTGACTTCGTTTCTCGAGGTGACATTTTCAAAGAGCTTGTGGAAGACCTGGCAATGCAAGTGGCTGCTTGCCCGCAAGTGCAATACTTGGTTCCAGAAGATGTTCCAGAAGAGGTTGTGAACAAGGAGAGAAAGATAGAGATGCAGAAGGAAGACCTTCTGCCTAAACCTGAACAGTTTAGGGCAAGAATTGTAGATGGTCGGATCAATAAGTGGCTACAGGAATTGGTTCTGCTCGAACAACCATATATTAAAAATGATAAATTGGTAGTCAAGGACTGGGTGAAGCAAGCAATTGCAACGGTTGGAGAGAACATTAGGGTGAGAAGATTCGTGAGGTTCAACCTTGGAGAAGGTCTTGAGAAGAGAAGTGAAAATTTTGCTGCTGACGTAGCTGCACAAACTGCTCAAAAAGCATCACCAACACCTCCTCCTCAAGTACCAGTGGAGCAACCAGCTGATGCGAAAGAAGATAGAAATAAGTAAGATACCCTTCATTCATACTGATTCCTTTTTCTTTTTTAATCATCAACAATGAATTTTCTGTTGTAAATTCTCTTTTAGTCAAATAATTATATGATCATCGTTGTTAACTACAATGATCTGAAGATATTGCCCATCCCATGCTAAAGGACTAAGGCTCACCGAATGGCAAAATAGAGCCCTGACCTAAGAACAATATTCTATTGAATCTGCTTTTGGGTTTTCTAGTTTTATTGAGTACTCAATTGATTTAGGGAATCTCTTTCAAGAAGAACAGATTTAGAAAAGCAACAGCTCCACTTGTCTTCGTGCTCGTGACCAAGTGATTTTGTATTTTACATGCTAATTAAAGTAATCCTTGATGGGATGATGGGATGCAGAAGCCAGTCCCAAACTTCAGTAGCTGTGTGTGAAGTACATCAAAACAATATCTTTATACTTGCAGCAACTTTGATTTCGATGTGCTCTAGAATAACATCATTTCTAATGTGGTTGATGGATTATTGCTCATAATTCAGGGTCCCCGCTGTAGCAGTATCAGCTGTGCTTGTCAAACAACTTCGAGACGAAACGGGTGCAGGCATGATGAATTGCAAGAAAGCTCTTGCTGAATCCGGTGGCAACCTTGAGAAGGCACAAGAGTACCTCAGGAAGAAGGGTATTGCCTCTGCAGCCAAGAAATCCTCTAGGATGACAGCCGAGGGCCGGATCTCTTCTTACATCCATGACTCCCGCATCGGAGCACTCATCGAAGTCAATTCCGAGACCGACTTTGTGGCACGTAATGAGAGGTTCAAGGAGCTGGGTAACGACCTCGCCATGCAGGTTGTGGCTTGCCCCCAGGTCCAGTTTGTATCAGTGCAAGACATCCCTGAGAGCGTAATTGCCAAGGAGAGGGAGATCGAGATGCAACGGGAGGATCTCCAATCGAAGCCAGAGCATATAAGGGAGAAGATGGTGGACGGGAGGATCTCGAAGAGGCTTGCGGAGCTCGCACTCTTGGAACAGCCTTTCATCAAGGATGACAGTTTGTTGGTTAAGGATCTGGTGAGCCAGATGGTTGCTTCTCTTGGGGAGAACATTAAGGTTAGAAGGTTCGCTCGCTTCATGCTCGGGGAATGAGAAATCGACTACACAAAATTGTTTTGTAGGGAGATATGTTTAATTTCTTTTTCCTTTTTTTTTGGTGTACCATCTTTTTTTAATTCACACAACATTTGGTCATTAAATATGTAGGAGATATGGAACAGCAAGTAAATCTTTTATCCGTAACTTTGTTGTTATCTCAACTTGCTATCGGGCTTTGTTTTGAGGGATGATAAGATTATTAGAGTGAAGCATTTAGTTCAAAGATAGCTGCTGACTTTGAAGTTTTTTTGTTTTATAAGGAAGAAATAGTTCCATTATCAGCCTTCCAAATTACATGGTATGCGAGGTTTAACCCAAAACCCCTAAACATTCTGATTCAAACAGAATCGAGTTAACCAAAGCTCTGTCGACTTTCATCAAGCGTTGATGAGAATTAAGCATTGAAGCACAACGTCGGATCGCATACCTAATCTTCCAAGAAGGTTGAGTGAGGGCATTGATTTCGCTGACTGAGTTGATGGCATCAGGGAAGATTGTCACTTCCGGCAAGCTCAGATGAATGGTCATAGAGAGATCTTGGTTAAATGCCCACGTCTCTGCAGACAAGCAGTAGTTGGTATTCACAAGGTTGGAAGACGCCATAAATATATTGCCATCACTGTCCAATAGGACCGGTGCAGTCATGGAAGCCCCATTCCCCAATGCTGCATCCACCAGAATTCTTTGACCTATAAAACAAGGAGACTGCTCCATGGGGGATAAAGTCTGAATGTGCCGATTTCGAAAAGAATCTCCCTCCATATCTCTGGCGTAGAAGCTGCACATATTTTTGGATCCAATTACAGCGTAGGGATCAGCTATCTCCATTAATAATCACCTTGCATTTATGGAGCCATAATGAGTGCAGCACGTATGATACCAAGTTTTTTGACAATCCTGTCGATTGAAATTACATACCCATATCTACTATAGAATCCCACCAAAAAATCATGATCAAGTATCATTGTGATCCCCCAAAAAAACCACACTGCTCTAATGAATGAGCAGCCCCTGATCAAGTGGTCCTAATCCTCAGTGCTCGACAGACAAAAAGGGCAAGAAGCATCGTCCACATACATTCTATTTGCAAGCACCGCCCTGAGAGGAAGAGCACCCACCACTGATTTCCAGAGAAAAATAGTGCATTTTGCACACCTGTCTCCCTCAGCGGCGTCAAATAGTCTGATTTCAGAGAGAAAATACCCTTAGGATGGGGTTTCAAATGAGTAAATCTTTGTCCAAATAAATAGGTGTATGGAGCATTTCTTGAGCCGTGGATGGAAGAAAGCTGCTATATATCATTTGCTCATTCCATATACTACTTTCCTCATTCATCAGAGAAGAAACAGAAGACACACTGAGAGCAGCATTATTGATAGGAATAGGAGGGTCATTCCCATTTCCTAACCAAAGGTTGCTCCAAATGTTGATATTTTTCCCATCCCCCACAAGCTATAATACATTTTTGAAAAGAGTTTCCTTAATGACATCCATAGCCTTCATAAAAGGAGAATATGATGGTTTGGGCATATAGTGCCAAAAGGAGCCACCTGTAAAGTAATTTTCCTTAATTTGACATTGCCACCAGCCAACCTGATATCTTGAGTAGAAATGCCATATTAACCAATCTGGTAGATCTAAAACCGAGACCACCCATGAATTTTCGGGTGTATATGTATTTCCATGCTCTCATATATGTAACTTTCCTTTCATTTGTGGCACCCCACCAGAAATCTCTGACCATATTATCTATCTTTGCACACAATTTTTTAGAGAATAAATTAGTAGTCATAAGATGGCATCGAATCGTTGCAAGTGTGGCTTGAATCAAAATTCCTCTTCCAACCTACGATAACATTCACAATCAAATTTTGCTTCTCTTGGCATGCCTTTGCTGAAAAGCACCTTTGATTTTTCAAAATTAACCTTCTGGCCAGAACAATCCTCATAATTGGCTAATATCTCCTTTACTTTTGCAAATAACATCGTGTCATCTGCGAACAGCAAATGCATTTGCAGAGCAGAATTTTTATGTAACTGAAATCTTGATATTATATTACAATTGAGTGCGCTGTCCAGACTTCTCGAAAGACACTCCAAACATAAGATAAATATATATGGGGAAAGAGAACAACCTGGCCTTATACCTAAGAAGGAATAATAGTATCTGTGGGCTCCCCATTCACCAATACCCTGAATGTTGCCATTGTTATACATGACATGATTAGATTGATCAATGGTAATGGAATATGTATTTGGGTTAAGCAAAATTATACCAAATCCCACTCAATTCTTTCAAATACCTTTTCCATGGTCAACTTTATTACCATCGTTCCTTTCTTCCTCCTAGGAATTTTTATAGCATGAACAATTTCTTTAGTCATCAAAACATTATTTGCTATCTATCTACCTGAAAGAAACCAAGATTGAGTGGTTGATACAATTCTCTTCAAGAGAGATTTACTTCTTCCAGCTACTACCTTAGTCACCAACTTATATAAACTATTAGCCAGATTGATGGGATGGAAATCTTTGGCTGCTTGGGGGATTGAAGCTGTGATGCAAGCGTTAGATAAGTACAGCTCATAGGGATGGGCATAGATTGATTGAGGAAACAGTTTTGAACAAAAGCCACCACCTTGTTTTTGACAATATCCCAACTATTCTGATAGAAAAAAGCTAATAACCATCAGGTCCCGGAGTCTTATATTGATATCGATATATAGAGAATAAAACATTTTTTATGTCCTCATCAGACACCTGCATGCACCATCTTTGATCTACAGCCATTGTCCAATCTTGAATGAAGAAAAGATTTTCAGGGGTTAATTCCTTGAGATTGAGAAGCAAACAGGTTCCTCTAAAAATTATAGAAGATCTTCTTGATCTCTTTTTGGTTACCCGTTTCCTCACCATTGGGACAAACAATCCAATCAATAGAGTTCTTCCTTTTTCTATTTTGCACATATATGTGATAATATCTAGTATTCCTATCCTTGCTTTGAATCCAATTTTTCCTTGATCTCTAAAACCAATGAACTTCTTCCTAAAATAATATATTTTCATATTGCCTTAACCACAGTCACTCCTTTCCAAAATCAGTGTCATTGGGCAAACTTCCTTGTATTTCTGCTAATTAAGATTCCACCTCAGATTTCCCTTTTTTCCAATTAACATCAGATTTGGCATTGCAAGATCTAAGCTCCCTTGCCAATTTCTCCCCCCTTTTTCCATATTTCAATTTCTGCTCTAGAGGCATTCCAACTTTTTTCTACCATCCTTGGATAATCCTCTCTTATACATTCCACCCCCAATCTCCAAACATTTTTAGAATGAGATTGTTTCCTTATCAAACAAAGCAAGATAGGACTATGATCACTACTAAGTGCTGAAAGATGTAAGACTCTTGCATTTGGAAATTTTAGGAACCAATCAGGTGAAACAAAAACTCTATCCAGCCTTTCTTTAATCAAGTATTGTGGCCTTCATTTATTAGACCATGTAAATGCTTGTTCAAAAAAGCCTAAATGCAACAAACCAAGACCAACAATGAAGGTTCTAAGATACTGAAATTGTCTTGACGGTATAGCATTGCCACCACACTTGTTAGCTGCTGAAATAATAGCAATGAAGTCCCTTATGCACACAAGATGCTCTGCCTATTTTTCTAATAATCTTCCCATTCTACACCAAAATTACTTTTGAACTTTTGCTTGAGAGTGCCATATATACAAGCCAAGTACCAAGAACATTCTTGATTTATAACATTAAGTAATATACAATGGGCTTCAGAATATATCACATTGACATTCAGCATATCTAGAAAGAAGATGCCCAACCCACTTGACTTGCCATAAGAGGCAGTCACAAAAGACTTGTAACCTTTCATGCTTTTGCCTATTCTTTCAAAATTCTCCCTATTTACATGAGTTTTTGATACAAATATAATATCAGCCCTTGTAGCCTTCAAAAGGGATTTTAAATGCTGAACTACAGAGGATGACCCCAAACCTCTATAATTCCAAGACAAAATATTCATTTCTTTGAAGGTAGCTGATCAGGCTCAACTGCTATAGGCTTGCACTCTTCCACCACAGTTAGACACCTCTTCTTTTCTCCACTATACTAATATCCCTCTTCCAGCATCAATTTCATCTTCATCTTAATTTGTTGGCTCCTTTCCTTCATTTTAATATCTCTAGCTTTTCTTTTAAAACTTTTCCTATGCACAACGGGACTTCTAGTTTTTTCCCCCACATTTGGTCCATCATAATTTCATCATAGAGCACATCAGTTCCTTGTACCTAGCCATAGGTAATCGACATCAAAGACATCTTCCCTTTGTCCTCTTTTTCTTCACTTTCAGTGGTATGAGAAATTTTTGAAGTTTCATCTATTCCTCTATCTTGCTGTGGATGCAACACCAACAGCTGCATCGAAGCTTCATCCTCCAACTGACCATTCAATTTCTTGCATTTTTCCTCATCAGCGGCACTTCATCCTGCTCCTCTTCGTCCTCTTCCAAATCGACAACACCTTCCCCTATAGAGTTTGCGATTGCGCTGTAAAAAGGATTGGCTGCATTTACCGTCATCTTCCTACTGTCAGCTCTCTTTTTAGCCCTGATTGAGTCATCAAACTTAAATTGAATTTCATTTTCCAAGGCTCTTTTTGCTTCTAGAGACTTAATCTCCTCCATCTCACTTTTTGCCTCCAATAGAATGTTATAGTCTTTGTCCACATGGCCAATTTTCCCACAAAAAGCACATAATCTAGGCAATCTTTCATACCTCAGCGGGATTGTAATGGAGTCTCCTTGTAGCAATACAAGGCTAATTTTTCAAGTTATCGACTTGTCCACATCCATAAAGACCTACATCCTGACAAATTTTCCCCCTCTTTTCATCCAAGTCAATATCTTTGATGGACATGAAAGTTTTTTCTGGCCTCATCAACATCGGCTGACATCCATATTCTGGTGGAATGTCAAAGAGTTGTATCCACAGAGAGATTGCATTAAGTTTATAATTCGAAGGTGTCCTCGCTTTTGCAGCTTCCATTGCTACCAAATCCCCCTCAAAGTGCCATTGACTTTTTTCAGTACTAATCTCATATCTACTTCATTTTTGAAAATCACCATCCACCTCTTCTTAGCTACTTTTGATATAATGGGAGGTTTGCTGAAGCTCCAGGCTCTTGAGAGAACTTCAATGACTACTGTACTTGTGGGCTTCTTGTTTGTTACAATGGTGAAGAAAATACATCTCTTCCACTTTCTTGGATCACCCAAATCTTCTATGCTAGTTGATATCTTTGCTACCTCTTTAGGCTAATGGAGTAGCTTCTTGATTCCTTCTATAATATCAAGATCTCCACAACTATCCATACCCACTAATCAGGTAGAGGGAAGATCCAACTCAAACAATTGATCGGGCTCCTCAGTAGAGGGAGGATCAGACTCAACAATCACACAGAAAAGCAATCACAAGGAAGAGGCACCAGATTGGTGATCCAGTTCCACCACAAGGGGTGTATGTCTGGGGAGAGGTAAGGCTCCCACAAAATCCACTAGAAATAGCGGTATTACAATCGTTCGAAGTTTTTCCCTATTGGATTTCATGAAGAGCCTCTTGTAAGGTATCCCTTCTCTATTTATAGTTACAAAGTGTTGCTACAGCGAGAAATCTAGCGAGATCTTCTCCCACAATCTAGTTGTACTCCTTGGTGTTGGTGCAAGGGCACCACGATTGTTAATTTTGATGATAACAAAACACTTATTTTTTAGCATTTGCATTAAGTTTAAGGTTTTAGGAAAATGCAAATGGAATCAAGTGTGAAGGAGCTCAAACTCGCATCCATGATGGATTGGAGGAGCTCATTGGAGGAGGAGCTTCGCATGGAGCGAGAGCTTGAAGTCATGAAGAATAAGATAGAAGTCTATTCTGTTCTTGTAATTTGTATTTGTTGTTTCTTTTACTCTTTATTTTGTTTAGATTATATGTTAAAAAGCGTCAAAGTTACAAAACTATAGTCCTAGGAACACCTATACAAACTTAGGATACTTAGGCTTTTCGTAGAGAATTTAGAAAGCCAAAACAAGCATTAGACAGCCTAATCAGACGTCTGATCTTAGACTTTAAGACGTTTGACTGTTTGATCAAACATCCAAAACACTTAGCTGGAGAACCACTCTCTGTCTGCTAGTTTTAGACGTCTAGCCCTTATTCCAGACGTCTTAGAAGACGTCCAACTAGAGAACTGTTGGCTTTGTCAAACTTGATCATTGGGGATTACCCTTTAATCAGACCTATATTCACTTTCAGACATCCTTAGAGAACCCTAGACGTCTAATAAGTAGACGTTAGGCCCAACTCACCTTTTGTCAGATGATTATAGTTGTTTAACCTTGGGAAATCCATTATCGCAGAAGATTGCATTTCCAGATGTCCAAACTTTGTGCCGAATGACTAACCTGTCGTCTGATCAACAAATCCTAGAACCTTGTTTAGGACTGGACAAAACAGGAAGGAAACCCGTCTTAAATTAGATGTTTGATTAATTTCTCAGACGTCTTATAATTAATTTTTAGACATCCGTCTTGATCCAACTTTAATCAAATCTTCCACCCTTCTAGGTCAGACAACTAATTCTTAGATTAGACGATGACCCAGTCGTCTAATAATATATCCAGACGTCTGATAACCCTATTAGAATCATAAATGACCTTGATTTTAGCTTGATTTGCCTTAGAATAATTTCCAATAGCTAGAGAAGCCTTCCAATAGCTAGAAGAGGCTTCTAAACCCTTCTTAAGGCCTTTATAAATAGAGGAGGACCTTTCCTTTGCAAGAGACACCTTAACATACTACTTCCACACTCTTTTTGTGTCAAATTGATCTAGAGAAGTGCTCATGCCTTAGTCTACATCTTGAGAGCATCTTCCAAGTTGTACACTCGCTCTCCTACCTACGAATACAAGTGCATCGTCGTGCAATTGCATGGATCACGCACCCATGTCACTAGCCGACGCACTTCTAACTAGGGGAAGTCCTTTTGCTTATAGAAGCTAGGTTGATTTACATTTATACTTTGTAGCTCTATAGGATTTTTGTTATTTTCCTTTGTTTTTGGTTGGGTATTCGCTTTGCGAATTTCCGTCTCCTTCTTGGGACAAAATACTCCTCGTAAAGAGGAGGGGTTTGAGGTACGTTACCCTTGTCTAAGCAGCATGGTTGGAAGAGGTTAAGTCACCCTTGTTTAAGTAACTTATTAGTGGATTTGATCGACTCGGTCGATCGAAAAATCTTAAGTCGAGAGGCTTAGGTGGTGATTTTTATCTGGGTTTGAGTTTCCACCTAAAAATCATTGCTTTGTGAGATTGTCTTTTTTGTGTGATTGTTATTTTACTTCCGCATTATTTTGTTTATCACGCTTATCCCACCCCCTCCATTAGAACCTTCACTTGGTATCAGAGCAAGTCTTGCATTTCGACGTCACACAGCAAGCGATCATGGAAGGAAGCATCATTGTGACAAGACATGTCGAGGGTCAATCCACCACCCATCCTCCCTATTTCAACGGAAGCAACTACGGGTATTGGAAGTTGAGGATGAAGATGTGGCTTCAAGCCAACGACTTCACCATTTAGGTTAGGTACGAGACCCCGTTCGACATTCTGGAGAGACCTGCGGGAGGCTACTCGCAGCAGCAAACTTAGGAGCTTTCTCTCAATGCGAAGACAATGAACGTGTCATATTGCGCATTAAGCTCGAAGGGGTTTAACCGCATCTTGCAATGCACCACTACATACGAGATATGGCATATTCTAGAGGTAACGCATGAAGGTACTTCAAAGGTAAAATCCTCTAAAATAAATTTACCTTCTCAAGAATTTGAATCTTTCTTTATGAAATCCAATGAATCCTTAAGTGAGATATATACTAGGTTCACTCTTATATTGAACAACCTTAAAGCCTTAGGTAAGACCTTCATAAAGGGGGAGCTTCAAGGAAAGTTACTCCATTCCCTTGGACCAGAATGGGAACAAAAAGTCACCACCATAGAGGAAGCAAATGAAGTAGAAGAGCTCAACATGGAAGACCTCTTAGGCAACCTCATGGCCTATGAGACAAAGATGAAGAAGAAGAAGAAGGATACTCCTGAGCCAAAGCCAAGAAAGAGTTTGGCATTCAAAGTCGCATCGGATAGTGAGGTAAGTTCCGATGACGAGGACTTCAAAATTTTATTTAAGAAATTTTCCAAGTTTGTAGGGATTCAAAAAGAGAAAAGAAAGAAAAGATGGAGAAGGAGAAGGAAAATCCAATACGTTGCTATCATTGCAATGAAAAAGGGCATCTTCGATCCGAATGTCCTCTTCCCAAGAAGGACAAGAAGAAGGAGAAGGAGAAGTACAAGAAAAAAGCATTCTAAGCTACTTGAAATGACTCGACTTCGGAGGAAGAAGAAGAAAACCTCTAAGAAGAAATCACTTGCATGGGCTTCATGGCCATGGCAAGTGATAGCGAAAGTGAAGACAACCACAAGAGGTAAAATCTAAATTACAAGATGCTTTTAATGAACTTTATGAGCTTAGTAAGTCATTAAAAGTAGAAAACAAGATCTTTAAAAAGAATCGTAGCCTTCTTAGAATTGAAAATAAAAGGTTAGAGATTCAAATTAAGGATCTAGAAAGTAGTTCTAGGTGTAAAATTTCTAAAAATGATAATTTGTTGTTAGAAAATAAAAACCTAATAAATGAAAATAGTAGATTGATTGAAGAGAACACTAGTTTAAAAATGAAAATTTCAAATTTAAAAATCAAGATGCATGTTGTTGAAAAGGAACTAGCTAATCTAAAAGAAAATTCAGACAATCTTTTAAGTAAATTAAAAGCTAGTCCTTAAGGTTGAGAAAGGATCCCCATCAAGGAGACCAACTAACAAGTCCGGATCCAAATTGACTTGGATATCGAAAAGAGAACTTGAAACTTGTTTTGTAGGTTTCAAGGGAGATTACAATATCAAAGATTGGACCTACAAGATGAAGGATGGTCTATTTAAACTAGGTGGACCAACGTCAAGACCAAAAAGGAAGACGAGGAGATCGGCGAGATGACCGGCAGGTGATCGAACCGCAGCATGTTGATTGCCCGACTGGAGACCAATGCCGATGCCCGAACCTCCAAGCTTCGGATGGGAGCCCTCTCCATTTTGGCAACCTCCATTTGGGCCATGGTATTGGCCATGGTGAGGTACATCATTAACCCTATCTTTTTATCTATAGCGTATAGATAAGGGGAGTTAAAATTGATAAAACTATTTGTCCATCATTAAGGGGGAGGTTTCAAAATGAATATAGTTATATTTCCATTAGAAAGGGAGAGTTAATGGATAAATGAATAGCTATCTTGTTTTGACAAAAAAAAGTAAATTAGAATAGCATGTTTTAAGGGGGAGTATAGGACAACTAAAATTGATTAAACCTTTTTTATAATGTCAAAAAGGGGGAGAACTTTTTGATTAATATTTATGATTTTGTCATCATCAGGAGATTGTTGGTGCAAGGGCACCACAATCGTTTATTTTGATGATAACAAAATACTTATTTTTTAACATTTGCATTGAGTTTAAGGTTTCAGGAACATGCAAATAGAATCAAGTGTGAAGGAGCTTAAACTCGCATCCATGATGGATTGGAGGTGCTCGTTGGAGGAGGAGCTTCGTGTGGAGTGAGAGCTTGAAGTCATGAAGAATAGGATAGAAGTCTATTCTGTTCTTGTAATTTGTATTTGTTATTTCTTTTACTCTTTATTTTGTTTAGATTATATGTTAAAGAGCCTCAAAGTTACAAAACTGTAGTCTTAAGAACACCTACACAAACCTAGGATACTTAAGCTTTTCGTAGAGAATTTAGAAAGCCAAAACAGGTATCAGACAACTTGATCAGACGTCCAATCTAAAAATTAGACGTCTGATCTTAGACTTTAAGACGTCTGACTGTTTGATTAGACGTTCAAAATACTTAGGTTGGAGAACCACTCTCTGTCTACCAGTTTCAGATGTCTAGCCCTTAGTCCAGACATTTTAGAAAACGTCTGATGACCTTGCCAGATGTCCAACTAGAGGATCATTGGCTTTATCAGACTTGATCGTTGAGGATTATCCTTTAATTAAACCTATATTCACTTTTAGATGTCCTTAGAGAACCCTAGATGTCTGATAAGTAGACGTTAGGCTTAAATTACCTTTTGTCAGATGATTATAGCCATTTAACCTCGAGAAATCTATTTCGGCAGAAGATTGCATTTCCAGATGTCTAGACTTTGTGCCAAACAACTGACCTATCGTTTGATCAACAAATCCTAGAACCCTATTTAGGTCTGGACAAAATAGGAAGGAAACCCATCTTAAATTAAATGTCTTATAATTAATCTTTAGACGTTCGTCTTGATCCAATTTTAATTAGATCTTCTATCCTTCTAAATCAGATGACTAATTCCTAGATTAGATGATGACTCAGTCATCTGATAATATATCTAGACGTCGGATAACCCTATCAGAATCATAAATAACCCTGATTTCAGCCTGATTTTCCTTAGGATAATTCCCAACGACTAGAAGAGACTTCTAAACCCTTCTTAGGGCCTTTATAAATAGAGGAGGACCTTTCTTTTGCAAGACACCTTGACATACTACTTCCACACTCTTTTTGTATCAAATTGATCTAGAAAAGTGCTCAAGCCTTAGTTTACATCTTGAGAGCATCTTCCCAGCTGTGCACTCCTCTCCCACCTATGAATACAAGATCATCGTCATGCCATCGTGTGGATCACGCACCTGCATCACTAGCCGATGGACTTCCATCTAAGGGAATTCCTTTTGCCTATAAAGGCTAGGTTGATTTACATTTATACTTTGTGGCTCTATAGGACTGTTATTTTCCTTTGTTCCTGGTTGGGTATTCACTTTGCGAATTCTCGTCTCCTTCGTGGGACAAAATACTCCTCGTGAAGAGGAGGGGTTTGAGGTACGCTACCCTCGTCTAAGTAGCGTGGTTGTAAGAGGTTAAGTCACCCTCATTTAAGTGACTTGTTAGTGGATTTGATCGACTCAGTCTATCTGGAAATCCTAAGTTGAGAGGTTTAGGTAGTGGTTTTTACCCGAGTTTAGGTTTCACCTAAAAATCCTTTGTGCTTTGTGAGATTGCCTTTTTTTTGTGATTGTTATTTTACTTCTGCATTATTTCGTTTATCACGCTTATCTCACCCCCCTCCTTTAGAACCTTCACTTGGTACGTCCACTGCCAGGGTATTAATTGCATGGATAACCCCATGCTTACTGCCATTGTACGCATCATGGGTGGTGTTATCGCCTTTTAGACTTTGGTGGCATTGAACCCTCTGACGTGGTCAGGCCTACCCGGGTCCGGGCCCTCTTAGGTGTAGGCAGGTCGTCGAGCTGGATCCACTCGTTTGCTTCATGTCCAGGTAACCGGATCCTTTTATGAGCTGTGTGCGAAGTTTTAAGTTTGAGGGTGCTTTTTGCCCCTCATCATATGCCCCCACTCTCTAGTGAGTGAATGTTGCTGAGAGAGTAGTAAGAGAACTTAAAACTTCGTAGCATAGTATGCTTATAAATGTTGTCTCGGTTGTATCGAAAGCGGGATGAACATTTGTCATGAAGTGGAAAGTTTTAAGGCATGTCATCGATCTTAGGAGGAGGCTTCTTGGTCATAAGAGGTGGCAACATGGAGGGAATGTGAGCGTAGGAGCCCAATTTCCTGCTGGCCTTAAGAGCCGCTTGTCAGCCTCAAGAGGTAGCAATATTGAGGGAACGTGAGCGTAGGAGCCTAATTTCCCGCTAGCCTTAAGAGGTGGCTTGTTGGCCTTAAGAGGCAACATTATTGAGGGAACGTGAGGTGTGTCCGTCTAAGTTCCTGTCGACCTTACGTGGCAGCTTCTGAAGGGAGTGAAGGCATATTGATGCCTAGTCCCTACCAGCCTTAAGAGGCGACATTTGAAGGGAGCGTAGGCATATCACCGCCTAATCCCTGCCGACCTTAGGAGGAGGCTACCTGGGTAATGATGTGACGTAAGTGTCACCTTCCACGAGTGATGGCCAGTCACTGCGGGAATTGAGTCTTGTCTTGGGTGCAACAAGACTGGCATTAATTGCCGTTATGATGAGGCAAAGGTCTCAAATGTTGTGCTTGCCATTGATGGGATTGCCCTCTTTGTGGTGATGGATATGCTCACAGGAGGCATTCAATGCCCACAATGATGGCCAAGGTATCATCGGCTCTTGGTGGTATATTTGGAATCCGCACCAGGTATAGTGGGATTTGGTTTTTTCGAAACTTACACCCTGCAAAGGGGGAATTGCCCTTAATGGGGGTTATAAATAGGGGTGGTGGGTCATAGTTAATGCCCCACCTACCCTCAATTGCCATAAAGAGCATTGTGTGCTTAGTACTTATCTTCACCAGCATACTGTGAGAGAGTGTCCTTCATTGGAGCACCTTCATCTCAAGCTTTTGAGAGGAAGCACCGTCATGGTGGGACTTGCAGGCAAGGGTAAGTACATTGCTTCCTCATCCGAAGTCTCTACTGAGACAAGGGACTTGTATAGTTTTTTGTCGGACTTCCGTAGCTGGTCTGCCATTCAGTCATTTTTTGAGGAGTACGGACTCAGTGGAGTGTCATTCCGTCCTTGTGGGACCCAGACCCGTCTTTGTTCAGACAAGACGAAGGACATGTTTATAATTTGTAGATATGTCATAGAGCACAGTTTACGGGTACCCTTGAACCCCCTTTTTGTCCTCCTTCCTTCCTTTTACCACCTCACCCCTTTGCAGCTCAACTTTAATTGCTAGCTGGTTTTGAATGCCTTTATCACATCTGCTTCCACTTGGGGATTGTCCCCCTCCTCATTTTGTTCCGCCTGCTTTTTGAGCTGATGCCCTTGAAGGCTAAGACGAGTAGGCCCCCATTAGGCACACCTTGTATAGCTGGCAAACCGGAAGCCAAATAGTGGATCTCCCTGATAGTTTAAAGGGGAAAGACCACCATTTCTTTTTTCTTTCCAATATTGAAGACCTCAGAGTCCCCTATACTTAGCAAGGCCCACCTAAGAGGAACCACCCACCCCGATCAAGGGAGCTTGACTCGTCTGCACGGGTTGGCATAGACAAAATAGTTAATTTTGGTCTAATTGCTTGGTCGGAACTCAGGCGAGAGGATGTCCGGGAGGCTTTGTCATGGGTGGCGAATTCATTGCCCACACCATGTAAGAAGGGGGGAGGCAATAGCTTTCGTATCGCGTATCGCTTTTGCCCGCTACTTGATAATATGATTTTTTACTTTTTGGTTGCAGCTTTTGGGTTGTTCACTCGGTTGGACACGCCCAGGCGTCCAGGCAATGGCTCGACTCGCCGTGGGTCGCAACACGGGGAGGAGAAGCCAGTGGAGTAGGGGGAGGGGAGGCCGGTGGAGCAGGGCAAGGGGAGTCAACTTGCTTACCAGAAAGGGCTAAAGCGGAAGGAGGAGGAGGCCCTTGAAGCACCTGAAGAGGGGTCATCGTGAGGAGCTTCTGCGGGAGGAGCTGGCAACATCCTCTCTTAGCAAGGCTGAGATGGAGGGCATGCCCTCCACTCCTGTTGAGCTGTCTGGGCCATTTGGGTTGCCAGAGGCCATCATCTTGAGCGACTCTCCGCTGGAGGCACCTTCGGAGAGTTCTGCTGGAGCCTTTTCCCTATTGGCGTAGGAGGTGGCTGTCACTGGCAGCGTCTTCAACCAATCGTACTATAGGTGGAGCACTACGAGGGCAAGAGTCTTGGTGAATCCCTCTGGCCGGGGGGGCTCAAGGATGATCAGCCAAATGGTTAGGTCTGTCATCAGATCCGTACTAGAAGGGGCTTGTAGTGGCCTCGAACCCGATCGAGGGTGTCAAGCAGTGCCCCCACCCTAGAGTGAAAGGTATTAAGGCATCTGAATGATGCCCTATTTTGGGCAACCTCTCGCCCAGGGGACATGAACTTCAATCATGTCTTCTTCTATTGCATACGTGTGGTAAGCTTCTCGGGCCTCTCTTTTTTCTATTCTATCTCTGGCCAGAGCTTCTTTAACTTGACGTGCATGTTGGTTGCAGGCTAAGATGCTTGGGACCACCTTTGTCCCATGCGACAGCGCTCCTTTGAACATCCCTGGACTAGGCGGCAACGTTGATGTCGCTGACATGGCTGCAAAATGGATTGTGACTACCAAGGCGAAGAAGAGGAATTTGGTTCATTAGGTTGCGAAGGTCGATGCCGCCCGGGACGTGGAGAAGATTGCGGAGGAGGCCATGTGCAAGCTCCGCTCGTAGTAGCAGGTGGCCAGCCAAGTGGCCCGACTGAAGGATGAGTAGAAGAATACCCACCCTGGTCTAAGGTGGGCCTTGCATGTTGGCGGAGTATTGGAGGAAAGCTTCATCAGAGCGCATAAGACTGAAGTCGTGGTTCTGGCGGGCTTGTCTGGACACCTTGCTATCGCTTGCACTAATGTCCTTTCCTTGAAGGAGGAGGTGCAAGTGCTCACCATTGAACACTCCTCATCCATGGAGGGGTACGAGGGGGCTCTTGAAGAAGAGCACCTCCACTTGAGTGCCACAATTAATAGACTTGGCTCTACGAAGGGAAGTTTCGAGAAGGTAGAGGTGGATGTGGAGGGTTTGAGAGTCGACCTCGCCAAGGCCTAATAGCTCGCAGGGGAGAGGGGCAAGCGGGTGCTGGAGTAAGAGTAGGCTGCACAACCGGAGCTAGATGCAGAGGCAGTGATGGCGTTCTTTGCCAAAGATCCATCCATGGAGGCAAACCGAGAGGTGCTCTCGAAGGAGATCGGGAAGCATACTCTGGTTGATGTGTAGTCCCTCCTCACGAGGAAGCATACTCTAATGGAGGAGTTATGTGACTGGTCCATGGACCAATTTTTGTCAGAGTATGACCGTCAGAAAGCTGCCGATCTTATTGTTGACAAAGATCCCATGGAGTCGACCGAGGACCAGTCGGCTCCTAAAGAGGAGGTGGATCAACAGGGTCCGTCAGGGGCCGTGGAGCCACCTACTTATTTGATCAGCCTGCTTTACCTCTCTTCAGTGCCCGAGGCGGACATTTTTGGGGCTTGGGAGGGGAGTCCCTAAGTTTCTTGTTAGTGTTGTTGTTTCCTTTCCCTTTTTTTTAGGGGGAATATAACATGCAACACTCTTTTTGAATAAAAGGAAAGTTTCTATCTTTATTTCTTGTTTGTACGCATACATGATACAACCGTAAGTTGCTCGCATGCCAAGTGCGGGGGATGCTTTTGCTGCCTAGGGTCTGTAATTCGTAGAAGTCACCTAGACTTTCTTTACGAATCTTATAAGGCCATTCCCAAGGGCATTCTATCTTCCCGCCTGACTTGCTTTGTTGGTGCTAGAGCACCACGATCATTTGTTTTGATGATAACAAAACACGTGTTATTTAACATTTGCACTTGGAGTCTTAAATTTCAGGTCAATTGCAAATGTAGACGAGTTTAGACGGAGTTCGAGCTCGCATCCAGGACGGATTGGAGGAGCTCGATGGAAAACAGAGGAGATTCGCGAGGAGCGATAGATTGAAGATGGAAGGACAAGAAGAATAGGATAGAATTTTGTTTAATCCTTTCATGTACTTTTATCTTTATTTTGCTTGATCTTTTTATTTCCTTAGATGTTAAAGAGCCTCAAAGTACCCTAACAGTAGTCCTAGGAACACCCGCACAACCCTAGGATACTTAGGTTTTCTGTAGAATACTTAGAAAACCAATATAGGGTTCAAACAGAATTTCCAGACGTCTAATTCCCAAATCAGACGTCTGATAAAGTATTTTAAGACGTCTGACTGTTGTTTCAGACGTCTGATAACTATTAGGCTGGACTTAGTGTTCTGTCTGATGAAATCAGACGTCCAGACCTTAGACCAGACGTCTTAGGAGACGTCTGATGACTTTGCCAGACGTCTAATTAGTTGACCGTTGGCTGGCTTTGTGAACAGTCAAGAATGTGACCGTTAGAGCCTTATCAGACGTCCATAGGACTTTCCAGACGTCTGATAATTGACCGTTTTGCCCCGGCTGACCCAAAATCTCTTCTCAGAGATTTTCTAGCCGTTGCAACGTTTGGAAATCCATTCCCATAGAAAAAGTAGGTTTCCAGACGTCCAGACATAGTGCCAGACATCCTATATGTCGTCTGATGGACTTGCGCTAGAACCATGTTTAGATCTGATTCAAGTCAGGAAGAGACCCGCCCAAAATCAGACGTCTGACCTTGGAATCAGACGTCTTAAAGTGAACTTCCAGACGTCTGATGCAAGAATTAGACGTCTGATAAGCCTGTCAGAGCAATGATTGTTCCTGATTTCGGGCTGATTCACTTGGGCTTTGTACCCAACGGCTATGGAAGCTTTTCCAAGCCTTCCTAAGGCCTCTATAAATAGAGGGGAGCATTTGCAACACAAAAACACACCAAGACACAAGATATCAAGAGAAACACAAGACACACCTAAGCAACTTTGTTCCACTCTTTTGTGTCCAAGAGAAGCCCTTGCTCTCCAAGCTCTAGTTCCATTCATCTTGAGAGCATCAAGCTTCGCGCACCCGCTCTCCCGCCGTAGTTCACGAGAGCGAAGTTGCGCCGTTGCATGGCTCACGCACCGCGTCATCAACTCGACGCACTCCTTGCAAAGGGGAGTTTCCTAATTCCTATAGAAGCTTAGGTTAAAAATTACTTTGTTGGCTCTATAGGTTTATTTGTTCTATTTTATCTTTGTTATTTGGTTGGGTATTCGCTTTGCGAATTCCCGTCTCCTTCGCGAGATAAAATCCTTCTCGTGGAGAGAAGGGGTTGAGGTACGCTACCCTCGTTTAAGTAGCGTGGTTGTATTGAGGTTGAATCACCCTCGTTTAAAGTGATTCGGTTTAGTGGATTTTGATCAACTTGGTTGATCGGAAAATCCTAACTCGAGAGGGTTAGGTGGTGGTTTTCACCCGGTTTGGGTTTCTACCTAAAAATTCTTGTGTACTTTGTGCGATTGTCTTTTTGTGAGATTGTTTATTATTTATTTCCGCAATTATTACGTCACCCCCTCCTGGTAGGGAAACTACATGCTTGGCACAAAGACTTCATGCTTTCGCAGGACTAAGTCTCCTTGGGAGAATGTTTGCGAACCCACCTGTTGTAGGCGGCAGCAGTCGCTTCTTTGTGCTTGAGCGATGCTTCTAAAGCCTTATCCCTTAGCTCATCTATGAGGTCTAAGGATAGGCGAACTTGATCATCATTAGTGGTGGAGTCATAGAGTTGTGTCCTGTAGGTGTGGAGGACTATTTCAATAGGTAACTGGGCTTCCATGCCGTACACCAGGCTGAACGGTGTGTGGCCTGTGAAAGTCATTTGGCAAGTCCTGTAGCCCCATAGCAGGTTTGGTAGCTTGTCCACCCATCTCCCTTTGGCTAAATCTAGCCGACGTTTTAACTCTGAGATGATTATACGGTTGGTTACCTCTGCCTATCTATTTGCTTAGGGATGTCCCACCGACGTAAAGAATAGGCGGATGACCTAGTTGGTGCGAAATTCCTCAAATTTCTTGTACTCAAATTGAGTTCCATTGTTTGTGACAATGTATTGGGGTATCCCATAGCAAGCTATAATGCCTTTGCGGACGAAGGAGATAACTCTGTCAGCTGTTGGGCTAGCCATAGCCTCAGCTTCGACCCACTTGAAGAAGTAATCAACCGCCACCAATATGGGCTGCTTCTAAGCCGGGGCTGGCGGGAAAGGGCCAACGAAGTCTATGCCCCATTTTGTAAAAGGGATGGATGACATCATAGGCACTAACTTTCTAAGCGGCAAGTGGTGTAGGGTGGCGAACCATTAACACTTATTACACTTGCGCACAAAGTCCTTACAGTGTTGCTTCAGTTGGGGCTAGAAGTAGCCCACCTGGAATAGCCAGGCCAGGAGTGCCTTGTACCCTTCGTGATTCCCGCACACGCCTTCGTAGGCTTCTTGAAGGGCTTGCACTGCTTCCTTTTTTGTCAGGCAGTGCAACAAGGGGGTGGAATACCCCGCTTGTATAGTTGCCCTTCTATTAAGGTGTACCTTGAGGTTTTCAGGCGGAAGGTCTTGGGTTGTGGTTCCCTTGAGGTAGCTCGCCAAAATTCAGGTAAGTGATGATAGGCGTCATCCAAGAGATGGACTGCTTTATCGTGAACATCTTAGGAGCGAGTACAGTTGGCTCCTTTAGGGTCTGGAGGCAGATGTCTTCCTCTTGCTCTAGAGGAATGGTAGCAATGAGTCTTGCCAATGCATCTGCCAGGGGGTTGTTAGCTCTAGGCACTCGCCTGATCAAGACAATCTTCAAATCTACCAGCTCCTCTTTGACCTTGTCGGCATAGAAGATCAAGTTTGGATCCTGATCTTGGTATTCGTTGTTTATTTGGTTGGTTACTAGCTGGGAGTCCGTGTAAACCACCAACTAGGTGACGCCTTTAGACTTGGCCACTTGGATGCCTGCTAGCATGGCCTCATACTCCACTTGGCTATTGGATGTAGGGAAGACCAATTGGATGGCGTACTTATGAGTAGTGCCGTCTGGGGCGGTCAAGGCTATCCTGGCCCTAGACCCAACTGTCATAGACGACTAGTCAACATATAACTGCCAGCGGAGTGTGAAGGAGGCACCTAAGTTTGTGAATTCTGCCACAAACTCCACCAGGACTTGTCCTTTGATAGCTCTCCTTGGTTGGTACTTGATGTCAAACTTCACCAATTCCATAGCACATTTGATCTATTGTGCTAACCCCGTGGGCTTATGTAACATTCGTCACAGGGGTAATCTGACAGGACCATTACAGTGTGGGCTTGAAAGTATGGGCGTAGCTTTCTGGCTGCAGTGACCAAAGCTATCCCTGGCTTTTTGACGACTATATACATAGCTTTTGCAGCTTGATAGGTTTAGCTGATGAAGTATATGGGTCGCTGTATTCCTTTCCGCTTGCCAACTAAGATGGTGCTGACGGCAAACACAGACGCCGCCAGGCATAAGGAAAAGATCTCCCTGGGCTTAGGAGGTGTCAAGATGGGGATACTCCGAAGTGCTTCTTTGACTTCTTCTAAAGCTTTCTGGTAGTGAGGAGTCCAATGGGCGACAGTATAACCTTTGCCCTTCTTAATGCACTCGAAGAAGGGAAGGCATTTGTCGGAGGATTGGGACAAGAACCAGCCTAAAGAGGCAATCTTGCTGACCAATGACCACATCCCTTTCAGTGTGCCTAGCTGTTACAGATCCATGATTGCCTAGATCTTGTCGGGCTTGGCTTTGATCCCTCGGTTGGAGACTAGGAATCCCAAAAATTTGCCAGCCTAGGCCCCAAAGGTACACTTATCGGGGTTCAGGTAGAGGTAGGTGTCCCTTAGAATTTGGAACACCTCTACCAAATATTCTAAGTGTTAAGGGAAGTTAGGTCCTTCACAAGCATATCATCTATGTACACTTCAAATGATTTTCCTATTATTTTAAAGAAAATCATATTTACAAGGCGCTAGTAAATTTCTCCAGCATTTTTCAAGCCAAAGGACATGACTCTATACTGGAACAGACCCCTATCAGTGATGAAGGAGGTGTAAGGTCTGTCTGCTGGAGCAAAGTTGATCTGGTGGTACCAGTTGTAGGCGTCTAGGAAGGACATGTGAGATTGTCTGCTATAGGAGTCCACTAGAGAGTCTACCCTTGATAGAGGGAATTCATCCTTCGGTCAAGCTTCGTTGAGGTTGGTGAAGTCTACACACATACGCCATTTGCCATTGGCTTTTTTCACCATTATCACGTTCAAAAGCCATGCCCAGTACAAGGACTCTTCGATGAATCCAGCTTCAAGGAGCTTTTGGACTTCAGCCTCAGTCGCTTGCCATTGTTTGACTGATTTGTGCCGACATGCTTATTTGACCGTGCAAGTGCTCGCTTGGATATTCAGGTGGTGCTAAATCAGGGATGGGTCAACTCCCGACAGGTCGTTGGTGGACCAAGAGAAGACGTTCGTGTTGGCCTTAAGAAAGAGTAGCAACTCTTGAACCTCAGAGGGATCAAGGTCCGCTCCAACCTCAATAAGCTTGGTGGAGTCATGAGGGAAAAGTTGTATAGCCATGGCTGAAGAGCCTGACTATAGTCCCGAAGTCGCTGGCGAATCAACCAGGTTTCCCTCTTGCTGGATCGCCTAGACTTGGTTTCTCTTCTTCCCCCATTTTTGTGGTTTAGGGGGCCTTGGCTCCATAGATCGTTCTAGCTCAATTCTTAGGAGCTCACGCCTGGCCATTTGATCCCCATGTATTATTCCTACTCCTTGAGGGAAGTGGAAAAGCATGAATTGGAAGTACGAGGAGGGGATTAGGTGGAAGGTGTGGGTTGACAGGCAGTCGACGATGCCGTCAAATGCTGCCGTTAACCTGGCCACTATGAACGTGGCCGTCTAGTTGAGGTGCCTAGCCTTGTTGCAGACGGATAAGGGAAGGCTAATCTCCCCCTTTGGCATTACTTTGTGGTTGCCAAAGCCCACAACTAGATGGGCTGATGGGGAGAGATGCTCCTCTTGGAAGCCTAGCTTGAGTAGCATCTTTGTGAGCAAGACGTCTATTGCTCTACATTCATCTGCCAAGAGCCTAGGTTGTAGCTACCCTGCTAAGAGGAGTGTCACTAGAAGCGGGTCCATGTGCTCTGCTAGATCAGGCATAGAGGTGAACAGCCTGGATGCCGCTTACTTGACTGTACCCCTTTTGCCCCACTGAAGAGCGGGGAAGGCACACGGAAGTGCTGACTCGAGAGGAGTGACTTATTGGCCTGGCACGATGTTAACCCTGAAGATTACCTCAACCTCTTGTGCTAATAAGTTCAGGCGACGAGGGGTGAGCATCTTGGGATAACGCGGGCATTGCCACTAGGACTTGACGATGGTATTCTACCGGAGGTAGCTAGGGTGACACCACCGGGTCGATCAGGCGAGCTATCAACTCGTCTGGCTCCTGGTCTATGAGGAAGACCATATTAACTCCCCGGAACTGTTGGAGCTTCTCCTTATGGTAATCTTTCGGGCCCTCCATGGGCCGCTTACCTCTATCTTGGCCCTCATTTCGTTTGACAAAGTGGACCAAGTTTCTGTGCTAGGTCAAGGACTCAATCTGGTCATGCAAATCCTAGTAGTCTTCAGTGACGTGTTCCTGAGCCTTGTGGCACTTGCAGTAGGGCCTGGAGTCAGCCTTCCTCTTCATGGGCTTTGGTGGAGGTAGTAGGTCCTTGTTCGTGGACCAGACCTCCACCAACACGTTCGCCTAGTTCATGGTCAGGGAACTGATTCTTCAAAGGACTCCCGCCTTGTCTAGCGGGGTCCGTGGTTGCGACCCTTGGTGGGCCGGTCGCTCCTTTAGTTGTGGAAGGTGGCCCTTCACTTGTAGAAGCGGCCACTTCTGCGGATGGATGTCGAAGCAGGTTCTCCTGAGGCCCTTCTTTCCTCTATGGGGCTAGAGTCATCGCCATATCCTTCGACCAGCTGGCTGCAGGAGCGGAAGGAGTCGTCCTGTTCCGCGAACCTCGTGGCTCTGTCCTATAGCTCTACCATGTCTCTAGGTAGGAAATCGTCGATGTTGTACCAGAACCTTTTGAAGTACCTCTGTTTTGATGCATCAAAATTATGCTATTTGCGAGACTAATATTTCATGACTTTTTCTCACAGATCAAAGCTTCGATCATGGATGAAGTTAGAAGAATGCTGATTCGTATCTCAGTGTCTTTTATCTTTATTGAGTCTAGAATATTTTGTAAGGATGCCAACTATGTGGATTACATAATGCTAGTAGTCGACACATTTTTTCCTCATGCATGGTGACATATTATGTCTGGAGGACTGTTTGTAGGGAATCGATCCCCACTTGGGAAAACTTATGGGATTTATTTTTATTATGTAATAAGCCACATGTATCTATGGTGGCTGTGTTATGGTGTGTGTGGAGAGCAAGAAATGAGTTTTTATTTTAGGAGAGGCCCGTGTGCGTGGAACGTATTGTAAATAATTAACATGTGGGGATCAATCTTGTAATGTTGTTTTTTTTATATAGTAAATAAAAGCTCTCCTGGATTGCTATCGGTGATTCAATAGCCTTTCTTTCTGTTTTAAAAAAAAAGAATATTTTGTAAGGAACCTCAAAATAAGTCTCAAACGGATTTTCACGCTTCAATTAAAATAAGTTTTTAAGGGTTATTGATCGACCAAAGTCATTGATTGACTAACCAACTTAATTAATCAATCAAACTAACCCATTTTAGGAAGTTGATAAATACACTTTTTATCGACCATTTAGATTAATTAATCGACCAATGATTGATCGATCAAATAACTAGATTGATTGACCAAACCTCATTTTGGTCAACCAATCTACCTTAATTGATCGACCAATTTGATTTCCTTTTTAGGTTGATTTGCTAATATAAATAGAGGTTGTATGCAACCCCTTTTCAACACACTTACAAGTAGAAAAACTACTCAAAAGCAAAAGAGCTTCTCGTGCTTCTCCAAATGCTTCTACACTCCTATTTTCACGTATTTCAAAGTACGATGATTCAAACCTTCGTTGAAATTTTGGTTTGACTTTTATTGAGGTTCCATAGGTTCTTTATTGTTCTTTTATATTGTTGCTTTTGATTAATAGATCCTAAGTTGTTGGGAGAAATCCGTTGTTATTTGCTTCTCTTCAAGTTAGTAAGAGAAGGGATCATTGTAAAGAGGTTGTGCCACCCTCATTCAAGTGGTACGTTAGTGGATTGACTAGCTTCGGTTAGTTAGAAAAATCCTAAGCTGAGAAGCTTAAGTAGTGGTTTTCACTTGATTTGGTTTCCATTATAAATCCAGGTGTAATATGTGCTTGATTCTTTTGTGGATTTATTTTTTATTCAAATTATTTAAGTGATACTATTCATCCCTCCCCTCTAGTATACTATTTTGATCCACAGACACCCTCACCTTGTATCAAAGCTTCGTTGTCCAAAAGATGTCAAAGTCGTCTATTAACATGTACATAGAGGGACAGTCGGCAGTTCAACCTCCATTATTTGATGGAATGAATTACGGATACTGGAAGACCAGGATGCATATCTTCCTAGAATCAATGGATTTTGAGGTGTGGGATGTCATTGCCTCAAAATACACATGCCTTGAGATTAAGGAGGGAGTGGCAGCAACTCCGGATCAGAAGAAAATGGCAACGCATAATGTGAAGGCCATGAACGTAATCTTCTGTGAGGTTTCCAAAGTGGAGTTCAATCAAGTCTCAACCTGCAAGATAGCCTACGAGATCTGGAGCATCCTCGAAGTCACTCACGAGGGAACATCAAGGGTAAAGGAAACTAGAGTTAATTTACTAACTCAAAATTATGAGCTTTTTAGGATGAAGAAGGGAGAGTCAATCAAAGAAATGTTCATGAGATTCATGGACATTATAAACTCTAAGCAATCTAGACCAAGAAATCAAGAATGAAGCCTTGCTAAGGAAGATCCTTCGATCTCTCACCAGTGATTGGGAGATAGACAACAGCCATACAGGAATCAAAAGACCTGTCCATTCTAAAACTAGACAATCTTATTGGAAGTCTAATGGCTTACGAGGTCCACCTCCAACACATGAAGAAGCATGAAGACGAAGGAGTTAAGAAGAAGACTATGGTGCTTGAAGCCAACCATCAATCGGAAGATTCCTCAAGCGAAGATGAAGAGGAAGACATAGCCCTCCTCTCCAGAAAGTTTAGCAAGTTCCTAAACAACAAGAGGAGCTGGAGAAAGAAGAAAGAAGAATCTAAAGCAGACACCATCATCTGCTACAACTACAAATGAAAGGGACACATCAAGAATGATTGTCCATTTCTCAAGAAGGACTTAGAGAAGAAGAAGAGATTCCCCAGAAAGGATGGGAAGAAAAAGGCTTCTTCAGCAACATGGGATGAATCAGATTCAAGTTTAGAGGAAGAAGAGACCTCCGGAGAAGAAGCTCTTCTAAGACTTATGGCTCTAGAAGATGAGATAACCTCCTTTTCACAAGATGAATTATTAGAAGCTTCTTTTGAGATGCATGACATAGCTAAATCACTAAAAGTAGAAAATAAGAGCTTAACAAAAGCCTTAGGAATAGAGAAAGTACAAAAAGATATATTTGCTTCACAAAATAAAGAATTTTCTGTTGAAATTACTTTACTAAAATCACAAATAGATAATCTAAAAGTAAATATAGATAAGTGATGAGGTGTGGCTCATCATAGTTAAAATGGCCAAGTTAAGTTAGAAATTATGTTAAATACTACAAAATTAACACATGAAATGAGTTAAGTGTAGGAAATAACAGAAAAAACCTAAAATAGCAAATTTATGCTAAAAATGCGAAATTAGTCATAAAATGAGATATTCTATTAATTGACACAAATTGATGATCCAATTGCAAATTGAACACATTTTTGGGTTCAAAAGTTCAAATCAAAGGTATAATTGATTTCCTAAATGTTTAATTATGCTTCAATAAAAACTTAATGGCATTTGAGCATCATTATGTAACGAGCGCGTGCCCCAGACGCCTTTTAAGACGTCTGGGAGGTGGCCCAGACGTCTGTAAAGACGTCTGGGATCACATCCAGACGTCTGACCAGACGTCCAGGATAGTTTACAGACGTCTGGCGAACAGTTATGCTCGCACGGGATATTCGTCTGCGCGCCTGTGCGCACAGACCTGCGATTCTGCCCTTTTTCTCTGCGGCTGCAGGCGGCTGCGACCGCCTTCTCTCTCCTCTCCGCGCGGCGTTAAAAGGGGGGGTGCGCCTCCCCTCCCGTCTCCACCATCTTCCCCCTTCTTCTCCTGCCTGTGCGCGAGAGCGAGCGGACGCGAGGGCGCAGCGGCAGCGGCAGCCGCAGTGAGCGCGGAGGAGCTGCGGCGTGCGAGGGCGGGGCTCTGCCGTGAGGGCGAGCTCGCCAGGAGCGGCTTGGCCGGCCGGGGGAGGGCGCAGGGGACGCAGAGCGTCGCGGAGAGGGACCTGCTGCGGGCGGAGCAGCGTACGCGCGAGGTGCGACGCGGGCGGCGTCGCGAGCGGAGGCCGAGCAGGGCTCTGATTCTGGAAAATTTTCCAGAATCAGACGTCTGGATTGATATCCAGACGGCAAGGTCGACGTCTGTGAGATCATACTGACGTCTGAAAGGTGAGTTTCCGCTTTCTTCTTCGTTTTTGTCGACTGACCGTACTGAGGGAGGGGGGTTGGCTGTGCGCAGGTTCTCTGATTCGTCATCTTTGCGAATCAGACGTCTGGAATTTGTACCAGACGGCGGGAGTGACCTCCAGACGTCCGGAGTGACCATCGGACGTCTGGGATCTAGGAAAGACGTCCCCACAGACTTCTGGACGTCCGGGGAACCAAGCCGAACAGGTAATTCTCTGATCCACCGTTTAAGACGTCTGGAAGGAGTTCCAGACGTCTGATTTTGCACAGTATTGTCTTTCTCGACCCGTTTAGGGCCCGTTTGGGCTCCGTTTTCCGCGATTCGAGTTGCGTTCGTTTCAGAATTAATTCCTCTACCCGCCTACAGTAGCTATACCCTGTTTTGAGACTCTCCTTGTGTTTGATCCTTGTGATAGGACCTCGTTCGGTTGCAGTCTTGAGAGTCGCGGAGGCGCGCGGGATTCCCGATCACGCCCTCATTACTCCCGTTGTACCTGGTAGAGTGGCTTTAAGTATTAATAAAATCTGTTAAAGTATGGAACCATAACTAGAACCTAGGGCATTACATGAATCCTAGGAATGAGAAATATATGGAATGATAGCTCCTAGGTGTTGCATGAATCCTAGGGCCGGAAAACTAGATTGTATGATAGATCCTAGGATATGGCATGAATCCTAGGGTGGAAAAACTAGTGGAATGTATATTACTGCAGTCTTGGAAAATTGGAAAGGAATATATAAAGCTGCCTGTAAAATTAATTAACAGCTGCCTGTTACGAATAAAGAAACATGTTTGAGATCATGGATTTTGAGAATGTGAATCTGGAAAGTGAAACATATGATGTTCTGAGATAAAGAGCTGGAACCCTACGGGGAATTAGGAGTGGAACTCCTGGAAAGAAAAAGGAATGGAACTGAGATGTAGTTTGTACTGTCTCTTGGGTACGCAGTACCAAGGGAAGTACCTGTACCTGTTTAGTGCAGAGTGGGGCCAGCCGCCCCAGGGACCCGGGGTTAGGATTGGCCGCTCTGTACCGACTTGTTGGCCCTCGTGTACGTAGTACCGAGGAGAGCTAGTAGTGTTAGGAGAGTACTAGCTACCCCACGGGCCCCGGGGTTCTGCTAGCCTCCTTCACCGACTTGTTAGGCCCACTAGGGCAAACCAGGGTAGTCAGGCGAGGGTGCGCGGACTGTGGAGGGGCAAGGCCCCGGTTTGGTTACTGTAGAGGGGTTGGACCCCTATTTCTGAGAGGGCTCTGCCCTGGTTCCGTGCTGTGCTTTGGGCGCACCCGTTAACGGAAACGACTGACCGCGTGCCAGTGCGGGCTAGCTACCTGTGCGTTTATCGCGCGTGCCGTAGTCACCGTTACGTCTGTCAGTGACCTTGGGGTGGTTGACTGAGGGTAGGATCACCACGGGGGACTCTCCCGGCCAGGAGAGCACCACGTGCTACTTCTACTTTTGGAAAAGACTGCAATCAAGATCGTCCCACGAGGACATCCGAGATCAAGTAAAGGATCTAAGAAATAAATGAAATAGTGAGAAAAATTGAAAGATGTAAATAAAGGAAGTAATAGAACATAACAGCTCCTGTACACTCTACTGTTGCCTTTAGTTAGTTTGCCACTCTACTCAGCGTTTTGCTGACGTGTTACACTCGTTACCTTTTTCAGGACCAGGTGTTGAGCAGCCAGGGTCGGCGGCTGCAGAGGACGCTGGGCCGAGTAGGGTCCAGTAGAGTTACCACAGCTTTGTACCCCCTTTTTGTTTCTGTTCTAGTGAGTAGTTTTTGTTTCCGCTGTACCTTCTTTACCTACAGTTTTTGGTTATATGATAAATGTTGTTTTACTGTTGTGGTGGTGCCTACTGTAGTAGTTTCTTTCCTTACTGCTGTACTTTCTTACTGTTAGTTATATTCATGCTGAATGTGGTTTATTTTACTGTCTTTTGGTTACTTCCTCGTTGGACGACTGGGTCTTGGGATTAGTCGAGTCGGTCCGGTTCTCGTGTCTCGTAGGGACTCGGGAATCGGGTCGTTACAAGATGGTATCAGAGCAAGGTCGTCCCGAGAAGTGAATCAACTGACTGGAAAATAACCAATTCACATGTTTATAGCTAGAGTAGCCACCACAACATATCTCTTGACATGAGCTCTTAGAAGTGTTGTTAGGTACCGTCTGTTTTGACGTTTCCGTTTTGTTTCGCCTCTCCTTGCTGGAGATGCCTCGTCGTGGGACTGGCGAGACTGGCCGAGGGCGAGGTCGGCGAGGTGGACGTGCTGTCGTTGACGTCTCGATGGACCAGCCACCACTCCCTGGCATCCAGGCCCAGGACCTCGCCAGACTGATACGGGATATTGTACGAGAGGAGCTCCACCCACCGCCCCGAGCACCTCCTCCTGGGGTTGCAGAGGGGGAGTCCTCTGTGGAACCACGCGACGGACGCGGCGCTGGACACGAGGGAGGGGATGGGCCCCTGCCGCCCCCACCTTCCTCCGACACTTCTGTACACGAGGCACCTTCGCCTGGAGGTGCACCAGCACCTCCCCTACAGCACCACTTCGAGCTTTTCGGACAGTTCCGGAAGCTGAAGCCCCCCTCCTTCAAGGGGGATGAGGACCCGACCGAGGCAGAGGACTGGCTTGAGCAGCTGGAGAAGATCTTCGACACCCTTCGCCCCCCGGTGGAGTGCCGCGTGGCCTTTGCCACGTACCAGCTGGAGAGTGCGGCACACCGGTGGTGGAGGGCGGTCCGGGGACAGGAGAGGGACGAGCCGACGTGGGACCAGTTCGTCACCCTCTTCTGCGAGCAGTACTTTCCCCAGACGTGGCAGGACCAGAGGAGGCGGGAGTTCCACACTCTCCGCCAAGGGACGATGACCGTGAGCGCGTACCGCACGCGTTTCTTGGAGCTGTCCCGCTTTGTAGCGACAGCGGTAGCCACTGAGGAGGAGCGCCTTTGGAGGTTCACCGAGGGGCTCCGGCCTGCGATCTGGGGGTATGTCAAACCCCTGAAGCTGCCGACGTTTTCGAGGGTGGTAGAGGCAGCTATGACTTACGAGGAGACCAACCCGTCCGCGCGAGAGACCGACGGCGGGCGGAAGAGGCCCTTTCAGCCAGACTTCTCACAGGGCCGGCGAGAACGGAGACACGTGGCGTTCGCAGGAGAGCCGTCACGTTGTGCAGGGCCATCAGTGGCCTTTGGGGGCCCTCGACAGGGGCCAGTCGCCAGCACCGGACCCCCGCCTAGCCGACAGCAGGGACTCACTGAGGGCGGGAGTCGGGTTCCCCTCTGCTACCAGTGTGGCCAGCCGGGCCACGTCAGGAGGGACTGCCCATCTAGGGTAGGAGGTCAGCAGATACTTCCCGCGCAGAGCACTGGAGGGCGCGCAGGAGGCTGCAGTTTCCAGGCGCGAGGAGGAGGACCGCAGTCGCGAGGAGGGTACCGGCCAGCACCTACCCGTCCGACGCAGAGTGTGGCTGCTTCGTCCGCACCTAGAGCTGAGGGGCGTATCAACGCCCTAACACACAGGGACGCCAGAGCTTCGGGATCCGTGGTAGCAGGTATGGTTTCAGTTTCTGGCAGACTCGTTTACACGCTTTTCGATTCCGGCGCTACGCACTCGTTTGTCGCAGCCAGTTTCGCAGTTAGTTTGGACCAGGATTATACATTGTTAGAGAATCCGTTCGTAATCAGAGGTCCGAGTGGTCAGCTGTTTGTAGCTGAGGAGGTGTACACGGGTTGCGGGGTCAGCATCGGGGGACATAGCCTGCCAGCTGACCTGATTATGATACAGATGGAGGACTTTGGAGTGATTCTGGGGATGGATTGGCTGTCCGCTTACCACGCCTTGGTAGACTGTTTTGAGAGGAAGATTGTCTTCTCCATTCCGGAGTTGCCTTCTTTCGAGTTTCACGGGCAGCCAGTGGACGGAGGTTTCAGGTGCATTTCGGCACTTCAGGCGGCGAGACTTTTGGGCCAGGGGTGTGAGGGCTTCTTAGCTTGTGTGGTGGCAGAGCACAGCCCCGTGGCAGACTTCCAGAGCATCCCGGTGGTCAGAGAGTACCCCGACTTGTTTCCAGACGAGTTACCAGGACTACCGCCCGAGCGTGAGATCGAGTTTGAGATCTCACTAGTACCAGGGACCAGCCCCATCTCCACCGCGCCATACAGGATGGCACCGCTTGAGCTGCGAGAGCTCAAGTCTCAGTTGCAGGACCTTTTGGAGAAGGGTTTCGTGAGGCCCAGTGCGTCTCCTTGGGGAGCCCCGGTACTGTTTGTGAAGAAGAAGGATGGGACCCTACGCCTTTGTGTGGACTACCGACAGCTGAATAGGGTCACCATCAAGAACAGATATCCGCTGCCGAGGATTGACGATTTGTTTGACCAGTTGCGGGGTGCCACGGTGTTTTCCAAGATCGACTTGAGGTCTGGATACCACCAGTTGAGGATCCGGGAGACCGACGTCTCCAAGACAGCTTTCCGCACCCGGTACGGACACTACGAGTTTTTGGTCATGCCGTTTGGGCTGACCAATGCCCCCGCTGCTTTCATGGACCTGATGAACCGGGTGTTCAGACCGTACTTGGACCAGTTTGTGGTGGTTTTCATAGATGATGTACTCATCTATTCTAGAGATCGGACGCAGCACGGACAGCACTTGCGGATGGTTCTGGACACTCTGAGACGACACAGGCTGTACGCCAAATACAGCAAGTGCGAGTTCTGGTTGAGGGAGGTGACCTTTTTGGGTCATGTGATCTCTGGAGACGGCCTGGCGGTGGATCCCGCCAAGGTCGAGGCAGTGCTCAGATGGGAGAGACCGCGTTCAGTCACTGAGATTCGCAGTTTCCTGGGACTGGCAGGTTACTACAGACGGTTCATCAGAGGGTTTTCGCAGATTGCACGTCCTATGACACAGTTGACTCGGAAGGATGTGCCTTTCGCTTGGACAGACGCCTGTGAGGCGTGTTTTCTGGAGCTGAAGGAGAGGTTGACCTCGGCTCCCGTGCTCACCATCCCTGACAGTAGTGGCGGGTTCGTTGTGTACACGGACTCTTCCTTGCAGGGGTTAGGAGGTGTGCTCATGCAGAGGGGTCACATGGTCGCTTACGCTTCGCGGCAACTGAAGCCCCATGAGCATACCTACCCTACCCACGATCTAGAGTTGGCAGCTGTTGTCTTCACGCTGAAGACATGGAGGCACTACTTGTACGGTGAGACCTTCGAGATTTTTACAGATCACAAGAGCCTCAGATATCTTTTTGACCAGAAGGAGCTCAACATGAGACAGAGACGTTGGTTGGAGCTCCTGAAGGACTACGACTGCAGCATCTCCTACCACCCGGGAAAGGCCAATGTGGTGGCTAACGCCTTGAGCCGTAAGGCACCCGCACGCTTGGCCAGTCTACAGTTACAGAGTTGGAGCCTTTTGGAGGAGGTGGGCAGTTGGCGACCTCTAGAGTTACGAGGGTACTGTGGGGCAGTGACGGTGACACGGCAGACCAGGCCAGAGTTGATAGACCGCATCATCACGGGACAGATGGCCGATCCGTACTTTCAGTCTTTGCGCGACAGAGTACTATCAGGGGACCCAGGGGACTTCTCTTTCACAGACCAGGTGTTACGCTTGAGGGGACGGCTGTGCGTCCCCAGAGACGAGGAGCTGTTGAGAGAGCTCCTGACTGAGGCACACGGTTCCAGATTCACCATACATCCTGGAAACACGAAAATGTACCATGACTTGAGACGCGAATTCTGGTGGAGAGGGATGAAGCGGGATGTGGGTGAGTTCGTGCAGCAGTGCTTAGTGTGCCAGCAGGTGAAAGCCGAGCATCAGAGGCCTGCAGGGCCGCTTCAGCCGCTTCCAGTGCCAGAGTGGAAGTGGGAGAGCATCACCATGGACTTGGTGGTGGGCTTACCTGTTACCCAGCGAGGACACGACGCAGTCTGGGTAATAGTGGATAGATTGACGAAGACGGCACGATTCTTGCCGATCCGAGTCACTTTGGGACCAGCACAGTTGGCAGAGAGGTATATCCGTGATGTGGTGCGACTACACGGAGTTCCGCGGGAGATCGTATCCGACCGAGATACCCGCTTTACGTCCCAGTTTTGGGCTGAGTTTCAGCAGGCTTTGGGGACGAGGTTGAGGTTTAGCACGGCTTACCACCCCCAGACGGACGGACAGTCGGAACGCACGATACAGACACTTGAGGACCTTTTGCGTGCCTGTGTACTAGACTGGAGGGGCTCTTGGGAGGAGCACCTGCCCCTGGCGGAGTTTGCATACAACAACAGTTATCACTCGAGCATCGGCATGGCTCCCTACGAGGCTTTGTACGGACGGAAGTGCACGGCACCCTTGAGTTGGGTTGAGGTGGGGACCAAGTGGGAGGTTGGCCCCAGGTTGATTCGACAGAGTCAGGAGGTAGTTGAGCAGATCCATAGACGACTCCGCACTGTCAGGAGCAGACAGAAGAGCTACGCAGATCGCAGACGCAGAGAGGTGCAGTTCGAGGTTGGGGACCACGTCTTTCTTCGTGTTTCGCCCATGAAGGGCTTACAGCGGTTTGGGGTGAGAGGGAAGCTCGCGCCGAGGTTCGTGGGGCCCTTTGAGGTCCTAGAGCGGGTTGGACCCGTTGCTTACAGACTTGCCCTTCCCCCGCAGCTTTCTGGTGTGCACGACGTGTTCCACGTGTCCAACCTCAGGAAGTACGTAGCCGATCCCCGCCACGTACTGAGTCACGAGAGCGTCGAGGTGAGCGACGACCTGACCTACCCCGAGCGGCCAGTACAGATCCTAGACCGAGCAGTCCGCAGGTTGAGACGAAAGCAAGTACCCCTGGTAAAGGTTTTGTGGAGGAGCCAGCGGTACGAGGAGGCTACCTGGGAGCCTGAGGCGGCAATGCGGGAGCGGTACCCAGAGCTTTTCGCGGGTACGTCTTTTCGGACCGGCTTCTGTCCTCTTTGAGTTTGTTATGGTTATTTGGACATCCTTTTCCCGCCCCCTAGTTGGCGCAAGTTTCGGGGACGAAACTTCCTTTGAGTTTGTTATATTGTAACGAGCGCGTGCCCCAGACGCCTTTTAAGACGTCTGGGAGGTGGCCCAGACGTCTGTAAAGACGTCTGGGATCACATCCAGACGTCTGACCAGACGTCCGGGATAGTTTACAGACGTCTGGCGAACAGTTATGCTCGCACGGGATATTCGTCTGCGCGCCTGTGCGCGCAGACCTGCGATTCTGCCCTTTTTCTCTGCGGCTGCAGGCGGCTGCGACCGCCTTCTCTCTCCTCTCCGCGCGGCGTTAAAAGGGGGGGCGCGCCTCCCCTCCCGTCTCCACCATCTTCCCCCTTCTTCTCCTGCCTGTGCGCGAGAGCGAGCGGACGCGAGGGCGCAGCGGCAGCGGCAGCCGCAGTGAGCGCGGAGGAGCTGCGGCGTGCGAGGGCGGGGCTCTGCCGTGAGGGCGAGCTCGCCAGGAGCGGCTTGGCCGGCCGGGGGAGGGCGCAGGGGACGCAGAGCGTCGCGGAGAGGGACCTGCTGCGGGCGGAGCAGCGTACGCGCGAGGTGCGACGCGGGCGGCGTCGCGAGCGGAGGCCGAGCAGGGCTCTGATTCTGGAAAATTTTCCAGAATCAGACGTCTGGATTGATATCCAGACGGCAAGGTCGACGTCTGTGAGATCATACTGACGTCTGAAAGGTGAGTTTCCGCTTTCTTCTTCGTTTTTGTCGACTGACCGTACTGAGGGAGGGGGGTTGGCTGTGCGCAGGTTCTCTGATTCGTCATCTTTGCGAATCAGACGTCTGGAATTTGTACCAGACGGCGGGAGTGACCTCCAGACGTCCGGAGTGACCATCGGACGTCTGGGATCTAGGAAAGACGTCCCCACAGACTTCTGGACGTCCGGGGAACCAAGCCGAACAGGTAATTCTCTGATCCACCGTTTAAGACGTCTGGAAGGAGTTCCAGACGTCTGATTTTGCACAGTATTGTCTTTCTCGACCCGTTTAGGGCCCGTTTGGGCTCCGTTTTCCGCGATTCGAGTTGCGTTCGTTTCAGAATTAATTCCTCTACCCGCCTACAGTAGCTATACCCTGTTTTGAGACTCTCCTTGTGTTTGATCCTTGTGATAGGACCTCGTTCGGTTGCAGTCTTGAGAGTCGCGGAGGCGCGCGGGATTCCCGATCACGCCCTCATTACTCCCGTTGTACCTGGTAGAGTGGCTTTAAGTATTAATAAAATCTGTTAAAGTATGGAACCATAACTAGAACCTAGGGCATTACATGAATCCTAGGAATGAGAAATATATGGAATGATAGCTCCTAGGTGTTGCATGAATCCTAGGGCCGGAAAACTAGATTGTATGATAGATCCTAGGATATGGCATGAATCCTAGGGTGGAAAAACTAGTGGAATGTATATTACTGCAGTCTTGGAAAATTGGAAAGGAATATATAAAGCTGCCTGTAAAATTAATTAACAGCTGCCTGTTACGAATAAAGAAACATGTTTGAGATCATGGATTTTGAGAATGTGAATCTGGAAAGTGAAACATATGATGTTCTGAGATAAAGAGCTGGAACCCTACGGGGAATTAGGAGTGGAACTCCTGGAAAGAAAAAGGAATGGAACTGAGATGTAGTTTGTACTGTCTCTTGGGTACGCAGTACCAAGGGAAGTACCTGTACCTGTTTAGTGCAGAGTGGGGCCAGCCGCCCCAGGGACCCGGGGTTAGGATTGGCCGCTCTGTACCGACTTGTTGGCCCTCGTGTACGTAGTACCGAGGAGAGCTAGTAGTGTTAGGAGAGTACTAGCTACCCCACGGGCCCCGGGGTTCTGCTAGCCTCCTTCACCGACTTGTTAGGCCCACTAGGGCAAACCAGGGTAGTCAGGCGAGGGTGCGCGGACTGTGGAGGGGCAAGGCCCCGGTTTGGTTACTGTAGAGGGGTTGGACCCCTATTTCTGAGAGGGCTCTGCCCTGGTTCCGTGCTGTGCTTTGGGCGCACCCGTTAACGGAAACGACTGACCGCGTGCCAGTGCGGGCTAGCTACCTGTGCGTTTATCGCGCGTGCCGTAGTCACCGTTACGTCTGTCAGTGACCTTGGGGTGGTTGACTGAGGGTAGGATCACCACGGGGGACTCTCCCGGCCAGGAGAGCACCACGTGCTACTTCTACTTTTGGAAAAGACTGCAATCAAGATCGTCCCACGAGGACATCCGAGATCAAGTAAAGGATCTGAGAAATAAATGAAATAGTGAGAAAAATTGAAAGATGTAAATAAAGGAAGTAATAGAACATAACAGCTCCTGTACACTCTACTGTTGCCTTTAGTTAGTTTGCCACTCTACTCAGCGTTTTGCTGACGTGTTACACTCGTTACCTTTTTCAGGACCAGGTGTTGAGCAGCCAGGGTCGGCGGCTGCAGAGGACGCTGGGCCGAGTAGGGTCCAGTAGAGTTACCACAGCTTTGTACCCCCTTTTTGTTTCTGTTCTAGTGAGTAGTTTTTGTTTCCGCTGTACCTTCTTTACCTGCAGTTTTTGGTTATATGATAAATGTTGTTTTACTGTTGTGGTGGTGCCTACTGTAGTAGTTTCTTTCCTTACTGCTGTACTTTCTTACTGTTAGTTATATTCATGCTGAATGTGGTTTATTTTACTGTCTTTTGGTTACTTCCTCGTTGGACGACTGGGTCTTGGGATTAGTCGAGTCGGTCCGGTTCTCGTGTCTCGTAGGGACTCGGGAATCGGGTCGTTACACATTAGGACCTTGCATTAATGACATTAATCTAGGTCCTCAAGTCATAACACATCTCATTCATTTAAAATCTCCAAGGACTTCATTGCAAACCGCCAGGGACCTCTTCGAAGGACCACAAGGATCGTGCAGTTATCATTCTCATCACTTATGAGCTACCTCACAAATTCTCTACTACTTCACTCGTAGAGGGTCTCCTCCCAAATTCACCAATAGACTTGCGGGCACACCTTCACTATTCACTCAAGAACATAGCCCATCTCGACCGTTTATCCCATTTTTACATGATCTAATGGCCAATCCCAATCGAAGCTTCATGTGTCTTCGCACGTGTAATCACCATTCCCTCCAAATCTCATTCAACGACTGATATTTGGATTTGAGCTTCGCGCACTCCTTTCTGTCCATCTCCACTGCCCATAACCTAATCGCCTAATCTCACCCTTGCGATGTTTGGATTCACTATTTCAGCTACTTAAGCTACTACCTTTAGCCAATCAAGTGTGCGTGAGAGCTCAAGGAGGAGCTTAAGTAGCTGAAACAGTGAATCCAAACATCGCAAGGGTGAGATTAAGCGATTAGGTTATGGCCAGTGGAGATAGAGAGAGGAACGCGCGAAGCTCAAATCCAAATATCCCTCCTACTCCACGCTTGTGGTAGGATCCCCTCCTACTTCCTTGAGCTGATCCTTTTTCCCTCTCCAGCACTTCTAACCCTTTCACTCGCCACACCTGTGACAAGGGCATGGTTTTTCAACCACAATTCCTCCTCACTGCTAGGTATGACGTATGCCTGAGGATGACCCTGGAGCTCCTCTTGTGGGCTCTTCACTCGCTGGAGACCTCTCCCCCCCCCCAACTACAAAAAAAAATGGCCTTTAGTTGCATTTAATATTTGCCACTATAGGCATTTTATTTGCCGCTATATGTAATTAGCGATACTTAAAATAATTGCCGCCTTCATTGGAGTCACTAAAAGGTTAACGGCAATTGTACAATCGCCACTACATCAATGATATTAGTGGCACTTTAATTGCTACAAATAATATCGCTAATGATCTTCTACAGTGACAATTTATTTGTCACTATTTCGCCACTACTAATTTATATTAATGGTAATTTAACTGATGCTATTAGTGTCGCTATATCCATCATTTAATAATTTTTTTAATAACTAAATTGCCACTATTTATTTACTTTAGTAACACTTTGTTTTACCATTTAATTACCTCTATTGATATTATTTAATAATTATTTATCTCTAAATCGCCACTATTGATTTACTTTAATGGCACTTCCTTATGCCACTAAATCATCACTAATTATATACTTTATTAGCACTTTCTTTTGTTATTTAATTACCACTATTGATTTACTTTAATGATACTTATATATACGACTTAATTTTATTCTTTACTAAAATAAATTTTTCTATCAAACTCAAAACATAGGAGCAGGAGTATGCCTTTTTTATTGACTTCCCAGACCATCAAAGTACATATACTCCTCTTAAGGGTAATACAAGAGAAAAGAAAAGAAAATATAGAAAAAATAAAAATACAACGAGGATCCTTACATATGAAGCACTACATCAACCCAACTAAAATCATATGCAAAATCATAAAACTTTGGCATCCATCCTACGTTGCAATGCTTCTTCAGAACTTCACATCATCCATATTTAGAAGCCCAAGGTGCTCTTTAGCTATGCAAAATTCTCCTTATGAAGACCAACAATTCAAAATAAAGTTGGAAACCAACAATTCAAGAAGCCCATCTTGTTATGTCTACTGCCTTGCTTCCTTGTATTGCGATTTGGAGTTGACCTTTGTCATAACTGCAGTAAATCCATTGTTAAGATTGTGCCACATATGCAATAACTTCTATCTTTAGTAGCATTCTATCATTAAATTGATCCTACATTATATATCTAAATATTCTACCTATATAATCTTCACTTTAGTCATTGCAGGCTCGATAACCCTTGCCTTGAGGTTGTTATGAACAATCCCCTTAGAAAGATCCAAGCACATGCTGTATGAAAAGGAGATGGTCAACAAATGTGATTGGTTAGACTTGTAGACATGATATTCATCCGAACAAACTGAACAACTATGTAGCACACCAAGACAACTTTTTAATGATTCCAACGTAAAAAATTCAAGGGGTCAGTTTATGAGTGGTGAGTGACAATGCTTACTCCTAGAAATAAGTTTATTTGAAAACTTGTGATACTGCTTTACTAGTCAACTTCAAGCATATGCACATAAATATTTGTTCAACTTTAACCAAAATTATCTTCCCTTTTACGTTTTAGAACTTGGTAAGAAATTTTAACAGAAACTTTAATTTGAATTTGCAACTTTTAAGACTGGAGATGACATCTATATCAGTAAGGCAAATATTGTATCACAGAAACCAAAGTACATCAAAATCAAAGTCATTGAAATCAAAATCGAAGCACAGTAAAAGAAGATTTTGTCCCCACCTGATCTTGACTATTCATTTTTTATTACCTATTTGATAGCCAACCAAGTGTTACCTACACCTATCACTTATGCAAAATCAAGAGAAGAAAAAAAAGCTAATAGATGATTTTTTGAGTTTTTATTGAACTCAATAGCCATCCACTTCTTTCCACTATAAAGATTAAAATATACTTACAGGTTTTGCATCTAGAGATTGGATAAAAAACTTGTTTTGGATGCATAGGTGGTCACATTTTCATCAACTGGTATCCCTGTAGCATGTTCTGTCATTTTATTATATGAGCAACTTCAAGTATAATTCCACGACAGTTGTCAATTCACATACCCATTTTTGTTGCTTTTCATTCCCAAAAATTTGATTAAAGACAACGTAGCCAACATATTTATCAAATTGAAAAGAATATTAAGGTAATTATCAGCCTATGTATCACATTCCATCTATGTTCTTCACCATTCTCGATTACATCCTTGAGTGAAGGAAGAACCTTTAATAATTCTGTCACAAATTCATTCTCAAGCTCAACATCACAAGAATGGCCTTACACCTAAAGAACATGGAGGTGACATGCCATTCAGCAGTAGCAGCAGCAGATGTTTCAGCAGTAGCAGCAGCAATGAACACTTCAGGAGGAGCAACAGCAGTAGCTGGTAGTTCCAGAGTAGCAGCTACAACCCTGCTAGTTTAGCAGCAACAGCAGCTCTGCTAGCTCAGCCGCATCAATAGCAACTAATTCCCTCTGACAGCACAATTAATGAAATACATGAGCTCAACAATGTTATGTTTTGCTACCACAAAAACCTAATCACAACATATACATTTTAGCAAAACAAGCACAAATTGTTTACTAATCAATCTATTTTAGGAAGTGTGTATTGGATGTCTAGTAATACAAAAACTCTTTTGAATGCTATTGAAAAAAAATATAATGCTACAGATACTGTAATTAAAATGTTTGCATTAGAATATTAAATCCAAGTCTGTTGTAGGACTCTAGTTTATAAGAACTTAGATTCAACCTATACTCTGTCATATGACAAGTTTGCATGTAAAACGAGTCTCCTAATAAGTTAAGCTTTTGAAAATCCTATATTTAACTTTAATTGCATGTCAGGTTTGTAAAATGAAAGCTTTATTCAGCGTGTTATTGGAAATTATGATAGAAGTAGTATATCTTTAATTTTTCATATTTGGGTTGCTTTTAATTGGGCAAATTTGGATCAAAATAGCCAACCCAAATTGGATTGAAATTCCAACAGTAATGCATTTCTAGATTACGCAACCAGGGAATTGGCATTGTCATCTAGGAACTTCCAAGTGACGATTAACATGGCTCTCCTAATGCTTTCCTGAATTAATTTTATCTACCTACTTGAAATTTGATGAAGACTAACAGGTACCCTCAATGCTCGTAGAAAACTAACCAAAAATAAAAAGTGATATAAATCGGTAAGGTCATATTACCATTTGGCAGCGACCAAAAATTATATCAGTTCCCAATCTCTTTTGGCTTGTATCATTGTAATCTACCTAGGTAAAAATCTCTCAAGAAGTGTTCCGCATTCACTGCACATAAATTCAGATGAAGGCATGAGTAACTAAAAAAGAACCAGCTAAAAAAGTTAACACAAGATGCCACGCAAAGGGAAGTCGAGAAGCGGTCAACATTTTTCCTTCCAGCATTTTCAGTCCATTACATGAGGAAAGTGGAGATTAACATAGTCCAAAATGAATTTTCTCATTTTTCCTTTCACCATTTACATGATATTTCTAAAAAGGAAGACTATTTATCAAAAGAGAAGAAAAAAAAGACCAACAGCCAATTGATAACGCAAATAAGAATACAACCAATGTAATAGCAGGATATGAGGCTTAAATACCTATCTTTTGGGTTCCAAACTTCAAAGCAATTTAAAATGGCCACAAGATCCAGCAACTACAAGATCCTCCAACACATTTCATCATCCATATTTAGACAATTAATAACCATGCTAATAGTATTTTTAACAATAAAATGGTATGAATAACAATAAGGAATATCATCAAAGAAACAAGGAACTTACCTTGCATAATCACATTTTTCACGCAATTAAATTGAACCTCCCAGCTCTTCCAATACTTCTCCTATGTTACTAGCAAATTAACCAAGTGAAATGTTTATGTACCTTTCCAAGTAAACTAAGAGGAAGAGGGGTTCCTTTTGGAGACGGGTTGATATGGCCATGCAAATCATTAACAGGCAGCAACAAATTGTGGAGGACAAGGAGGATGACGAAGCTAGTGATGACGATGCTACATATACAAAGTTTGAAGATTTTTATGGGAAAAAGCAAGGGATGGCACCGAACAAGGATGGAAAGAAAAGTCTGAGGTCAAGAAATAAGTCAAACATGGGTGAAGATGAAGATGGATTGGACATGCTAAGGATGGGAGACGAGTCTTCAGAACAATCGGAAGATTTTGATGTAGATGAATAGCATGAAGATAGGCACATTCAGGATGAGAACACTGAGACTCTCCAACTTTGAGAAGCATTCAAAGAAGAATCAAGCTAAGATCAAAAAATTGAGAAGGAACTGATAGCACCCAAGGCTTGGACAATGATGGGGGAGGTGACTACCTCCTAGAGGCCAAAAAATAGCACACTTGAGGTTGATCTTGATTTCCAACACAATAGGATTTGTCCACCAATTATGGCAGATGAACTGTTACCATTTAGGAGATACTATTAAAAAGACTACATGAGGGTCTAGGCCATCTAGATGAAGTTCAAGGGCTGGCCTTGGTAGAAACAAAGGCATCGAAAGAACTCAAAGAATTGGATGATAAGAAGAGTCAAAAAGGGCTTGTTGAAATATATGAGGAAGATTATGTTCAAAAGGCTAGCGTTGGAACTGCTCCTTCATCAATATTTGATGAACAAAAGAAGGAGGCTACATTCCTGTTCAAGACCCTTTGTGTGAAGCTGGATGCTTTGTCTCATTTCCATTTCGAGCCAAAACCAGTTATTGAAAAGATAAAAAAAAACACCACCCAAAATATTGCATTAGAGATATTTATTGATATTCACCTTAACAAGTCAAAAAACTTTCCTCGTGAGAGTGGTTGACTTGTCAACATTTTGAGCAACTATTCTCCATTGCTAATATATTTTGATCCATACTAGATGCATTTCTTATCCCTAGCTTTTGCCTTGTCACAAACCTCACTGTTTTCCTTTGATAGACAAAGAGCCTAGAAAACCACGCAAACTGTTAGTTCTCAGATAGTAACTCAAAGTGTTACTCTAAGCAATTAAGATTTGATAGTTATGAAATAACTTAGTCATTCATATTGGATTCATAGAAAAATAGGAACATGAGACACCAAATACTACAAATTTATGTCTAATGCTGAAACAGTAGAACAAATTAATAAATTGCTAGTTAAGTTGCTTTTGAGAATTATGTTATCCTAGCATTAGAGAAGGGAATTAAAAGTGAACTACCAAGTACATGCAAGGTATTCTATTATCGGCAGCATAGATGGTCCTGGATATTTGCATGAGAAAAAAATAAGAAAACCCATTCGAAATCCTAGGTAGCTGTGTGACTCCAGTTCGAGATGCGCACTTTTTGTTGATAGATTGGGGACCTATTCAACTCATCTATCTAGGAAAGAAACCCATTTTCTACTCAAAATACTTAGTCCTCCTAAAAAGATAGGATTACCATTGACTTAAGAAAGAGTTTTTTCCATCTTAAATTCTCTCTGGAAGCAAGAGTATTTATCACCAATGATGAAGAGAGAATAGGAACCTTTATCTTAATATCCAACATTTTCAATTTAACAACTAGGTAAAATCCAAGATCTATCATATAACATTTAGTTTTAAAGCAATAAGAGTTTTCAACCTTCCAGTAGCATGATTAAATGGCTAAGAGTTGGAAAATGACAAGTGTATGATCTCAACCTTCTTTTATTTTAGGGGGCACATAGTTTTGATAATTTCTTTTATCCAAATATCTGACAAGTATAAAGGAGCAAACATACTACAATTCCTCCATTTTTTTTTAATGCAGGAGCAAACATCACCCTAATTCCCCCCATTTTTTTCTTGCAAGCCCCATCTTCTATTTGTTAGCTACATAGGGGTCTAGGTCACCCCCATGCACTTCAAACTAAGTTACTAAATTAACTTCATAGTTTAAGCTTATTTAAGTCGTTCCCATACTTGAGTTTAGAGAGGACCAATAATCACAACATGCAGGCATCATGAATTTATTGATGCGGAAATGATTCTAAAATATTAACCATGATTGTTAAGATGACAAAGATAGATGATGAAAATATAGGCCAATCTATCCTGAATTATGAAATAAAATGAAGCATGTCAAATAAATTGAATTATGACTTACACTTGATTAATCTGCATCCATTGCAAAGAACATGAATGAGTACTTCTCATAGTGCTCACAGCAATAAGGGACAATTCTCTTTCAGGGACTCCATAAGACATAGAAAAGTTGGCAACAACCTATCAAATTTTTGGAGAGAAAAAGTCAAACATAGTAAATTGTTGCCACAAAAAAAAATGTTTTAGCATCATGAAGGAATCAATAGATATTAATTGCAGAACACTTAAAATTTGTGAAGGAGGAATCAATAAATATCAATAATGTTTCGTGGCACACTCTGGACGAGGATGTCAAACCATATGATTAGTTTTTCCATTTCACTGAAGTCAACTATTATATAAAATCATAGGTACTCCCACTTCTACATTTCATCCTAAAGAGAAAAAGAAAAGAAAATCAATGATACCATTAGTTAAGGTTTTCTTTGACAGTTCTAACAAGTCTCCATTTGCCTATGAGTATATCTGAGTTCAAAAAAGCTTCAGAAACTAGTAACGATAGTATCTAAGCCTCCAAATCAAAGGAGTAAAAAAGGAATAAATGTTTTATGTCCTCCTGTTCTTCCCCACACAAGTAGCGTCCCCAGTAGGTTTAATGTTCCATCTGCGGAACTTTGTCATTAGGTTCTTTCTATACACCTAACTATTAAATTGCCCTCCAAACACCTGCCAAGTGGAATCTTTAGTTTCAAAGGCATTTTAGCCTGCCAAATCAATCCAATGTCTCTAAAGGGAACAATAAGTGTTTGTTGGCCAATTTGATAGTGAAAGCTCTCCCTTTCCATCACCAACAATCAAGCACCCTTAGCAAACATCTATTGTAGGATAGCTCCACCAGAAGACTCAAGAAATCCTCTACTCCTTGATCCAATAACCTTCCCACAAGCAACAGGGGTCCAATATCCCACTCCTGATTTCAATAATCTTTTTTTTTTAAAAAAAAGTGAAGGGTGATTATCCAAAAGATAATCACCTACAAACATATATTCCATCAAAAAATAAATTACATCATGAGTTACAAGATGGACCTCCAGGCCTCACTCTGAGAAAAAATAACGAATACAAAGTTTTCCACATAAGGCCTCTCCCCCTAAATACCACCCCATTCCTCCCCAGCCACACCCCCCACAAAACAGCCAGGATCTTGGCCCAATCATGCTTGGAGCGAAAGGTGAAAGTACCACTCCCCACATTTCCCCTCCGAAAGGAAGACAAAAAACTGTCCGTGCTCTAGTGGGAGATCCATCCTATCTCCATCTTTTGCCAAATCTACTTCACAAACGGGCACTGGAGTAAAAGATGCTGCACATCCTCAACTGCCCCCCCGCACAAAGGGCATACCAAGTCGCCGGTGCCGGCCCATCTCGCTCTCCATTGCTTTGTCATGATCCATCCTCTTCCCACCAACTAGGCAAAAATCTTTACCTTCAGCGGGCACTTCGCCGCCCATATCAGTCTATAATCCCGCATGAGATCAACATCTACCTCCGCCCCTCCCATCCCCAACCTGCAATAAACCTTCGCCACCGAGAAGTTACCTTCCTCCCAATGAAAACTGTCAAAGCCATCACCCGACGTCCAACCCACCAACTCCTGCGGCAGTCGCTAGAACTCATCACACCTCTGGTCGGAGAGATCCCCCTAAAATATAGGACACCAAGATCCGTCCCAGTACTCTCCGACTTTCGCCGAAGAATCCAACACACTGCTCACGATGCAACGGAACCTCCCCTAGAGTGGATCCAGCCCCCTGCCAGTCGTCCAACCAGAAGCGAAAGGAGTCCCCCGCACCAAGCACCGGGTCAAAAAAACCCCGCACCCTCCCAGCCACCATCACCAAGCCCCTGAGGAAGGGAGACGCCCCTGGGGGGGGGGGGGGGGGGGGAGCACAGAGGTCCCCACGACAGGAAATCTCTGTAGCAGCGTAGCATAATCACTCCGAACAGTCCCTATTCCTGCCCCACTAGCCTCACAATCCATTTTGTAAGGAGGCTAATGTTCATTCTGTCCACCTCCCTGACTCCAAGGCCCCCCTCCTGTGCCGGCTGACACACCTCCTTCCACGCTACCAGCCTCACCCCCCAACCCGTGGCCCCTGTGGTGGACCAGAAGAAGTCTCTCATCAATCCCGAAACCTTCTTCTCAACCTGGTGCGGCAAACGGAAGACTGACAAAAAGTAAAACGGTATGGAGGCTAGCACCGCCTCCACCAAGGTCAACCGCCCACCTCTAGATAGGAGCCTAGAGGATCACCCAGCCAACCTTCCTTCCATCCTCTCCAGCAACGGGAGTCAGTCTTGCAGTCTCAATCAATGGTTCGACAGGGGAAGGCCCAGGTACACCAATGGCAACGAGCCCTTCTCTATCTCCAGAGCAGCCCCCACCCTCTCTGTGTCCGTAACTGATAGATTAACCGGAACAAACCTCGACTTTTGGTAGCTAATCCGCAGCACTGACACCTCCCCAAAAAGCTCAAGCAGGATCTTCAGTCTACCACCCTTGCCAACAAGGCCAAGGCCAAAGTAGACTATCAGAGAAGTCTATCAGCTAGAGCACTATGCATCAACCAATTGTCAAGTAAAAATTTGAAAGTAGCTCAGTAACAGAGCTCCACAAAGAAGTGCCTTACCAATGACAGAACTCCCATAATCTCATTTCAAAAAATCAAATTTCCTGCCATAATATGACTCCATAGCTACAGAAAAAAAAGATCCTTCTCCCATCCCACTAGCATCCAACCAACGACCAAATCAGCTTATGAGATGTCTTTCTTGCTACATAAATACCCCTGGGTAGTGCCCACAGAGACCTTTTTTTTTATGAGAACAACTCACTTAATCTTATTTCAACTGTAATCCCATTAAATATCCTAGAAGTCATTAAGAAACCCGTCATCCAAGAAATCAAAATTCAAGAATGATTCCAGCTCTCCCCCATCACTCACTCTCTCTCTATCTAGCAGTCCTTGATTACTGGTGCCTATTACCAAGCTTGTTTCATTACTAAACATGGGGAGATGTGCATTGCAGCTACCGTAATCCATTGCTTGAGCAGTTGCTGGTGTTACTTCAGCTTCTGCCAGCAACATAGTCTCGGTTCCAGATGCAATCTAGTCCGGCATACTAAATTGTCAACTACTCTCCTTTGGAGCTACTTCTGATGATTCCAAATAGGCTTTCCGAGCTTTAATCATATATCTCTCTTCAAAATCATCTTTGTATAGCATCATAAAGTCCCCAGATCATAAACCATTTGATTTGACAAATTTACCAATGTTTTCAAGTACGTGAATTCTACTTTTATTGTTGGGCCAAAACCTATATCTAAAAGTCCATACATGTGAAGTCAACATATCATCCATAATTATAAGCATTCCTTCATGAGATTTAACAGTAGGTAGGTGGACCTCTGCTTCTTTCTTTGGGAGGGCCATCCTTCTGAGAGAAACAACATCACTATTTTAAAGTTCTTTTGTAGCAAAAATCTAGAGTTTGTCCAACTTTTATCAAACAAAGATGCATCAGAGAAAAGGGCATCCTGAGTGTCAACTCTTTCCACAGTTTTTTCCATCCTCTCGGCAGTGGTGACCGAGTAGTGGAGACAGTGAGTCTGAAGAATTCAGGTAGTTCTGCTGACCCTGTCCATCCTGCATCAGTGAGTTGTGTTGAAGCAGACAAGGTTCCCTTAAGCAGTTCAGGTGCCTTGGGTTCTGGGAGCAGTTTTCCCCATCAAGGTTGGCTTGAACGATCAAAGAATCCTAGCATGCTGAATGTTGGAAATGGTACCATTCATGCAAATAATGTTAGGATAAGCCATATAGAGGCCGAAATATTAAAGATGGTGCATCCAATCCTATAAACTACGCAAAGGATTCCCATGCTGCAGCAACGAGTCCCTTAGCATTTAAGAGAGTAGAGACCAGCAACTCAAATGCAATAAACTCAGGGAATGTCTTTACCCACACACCACCTCCAAGCCATGTTGAATTAGAGAGGTAGAAACTTGGCAGTCCCAGTACATCAAGAGCCAGCAACAATTCCCTGATTCAGCATCTGCAAGCAATTCTGAAACAAACAAAACTAGGCCAGGCAATCCAAGCACGGTAAATTCTTGCAGAACAGTGCCAGAACCACTGAGAGGTTCTCAAGCGTGTTGGCAGGAATTATCATTGCCTCAAAAGTGAGATTCTACTCCTGATATAAATGTTGGGTTCCATTCACCAACCTCACCTCTTTCAGGAATGGGGGTTGATCCTCAGCAACCTAATTTAGTGCTGCAGCAATGAAGCCTCTCGATGGTAAGGTAGTGAGGTCCAAGGGACCGGATATTTCTGCATGCCCTAGTGAGCATTTCTAATTTTCATTTTGTTATTATCATATTGTATAAGGATAGGGAAGTTTGTATAGATTAAATTGATGTAATACAAAATAAATCATTGTGGATCAAGCACCTGCATCCCTGGTTGAAATGTGAAATATCATAATCTAGTAAAAGTTGTCTTCTCACCGAGACTCTTCAAAAATAAAAAAAACGAGGGGGAGGGGTGGGGGAAGTGGGGGGGAATCCTATGGAATGTGATAGTGCAAGTAATCGCCCTCCGTCGAGGAAGAAGCTGCCGCAATAGGAGCCGCCAAGCCGGTGGCGGAGTCCTCCACTGACTCTAGAGGCAAGGGATTGAGGAAGCCCGCGAGCTCATCCTCCCATGAAGAAGCGCCACAGCCACCACCACCGTCCATGGCACATAGTCGATGAGGCCCCTCTCAGGCATTCGATCCCTTCCTCTTTTCCTTCATATTCCTTCATTCTTAAGCTTTGCCACTTCCTTTCTCTTCACCATTTTAAAAACCTCTCCACCTCAACTTTAGAAGGAGGGAGGGAATGAGGGAATGCGAAGAGAGGGGAGAAAGGGGGTCATCGAAGAGAAGGGAGAGAGGGGGTCATCGAGGATTGCGGTTGAGGGAGGGAATGAGGGTGAGGAGGGGTTGTCGGAGGGGTTGAGTGAAGTCACCTCGAAGGCCTGGCAGAGTGTTGCGGAGTGGAAGTTGCCGGAGAGGAAATAGGGCGAAGCGGGGAGGCCGAGGGTGCTGACGACGACGCGGATGAGGAGGTTGTCGAGACGAGGAGATCGAGAAAGAGGAGATGTCGAGAGAAGAAAAATCGATGGTGAGGGTCGGCAGAGGGTTTTATGTTTGCCTGAGCCAGGGCAGGGGAAGGGATCACGTAGGGGAAAAGTAAATTTTCGTCGGATGAAGCGTTTACGATGGGTTTTTTTTGTGTCGGGATCGAGGGTGTGGGGAAGAGAAGGGGATGCTGGTATTTTTATGTTTCTTTGATAATGTTTCGAGGGAAGGAAAAGAGTGCGATGGCAATGAATTTGATAATATTGTTTAAAATGTTCACACTGAATTTTTTTTAATAATATTTAATTAATAAAATGTTAACATAAGTGAAATTTATGTCACTTGTTATTTTAGTTATTTTAATTTATTAACATCATCAAAAATAACTACATTAAGTTTAATTAAATATCATTTTAAATTTTTTTTATTATAGTGTAAGTTTCAATATAATTTTTCTCTATATTATTAAAAAAATATTAAAGATAAAATAGCTGACTCATTTTATTTACATCAATTTATCATTCAAAAAAGATATTATAGTAGCATAAGTAATAACTACCACTAAATCAAAGACTATAGTAGTAAATATATTTTTCACTGATGTTAATTATCATTTTATAAAAATATTATATTGGCATAAACAACAATTGTCATTAAATCAAAAACTATTGTGGCAAATATATTTGCCATTAATGTAAATTGTCATTTGATAAAAATATTATAGTGACATAAATAACAATTACCACAAAATCAAAGTCAATAGCGACAAATATATTTGTCACTATTACTAATTGTCACTTGACAAAATGTTACAGTGGTAAATACAAAAAATTTGCCACTAAATCTAAGGAGTTAGTGTCAAATGTATTATATGTCACTATTTAATTCACCACTAAAGGTCATTTTTGTTGTAGTGCCTTCTTCCTCCTTAGCGGTCGACTTTGGATCCACAGGTCCTGTTCGTCTAATTAGATTAGGATTTCCTACTTTCCAGATTAGTTTTAGTATTAGTTAGTGTAGTTTAGATTAGCTTAGGAGTAAATCAAATACCTGAATTCATGGATATTGTAGTTTAGCTCAGGAGTAGATTAGGATAATTCCTCGCCTCCTCTGATCAATTCAGATCAGAGGAGACGAACCCACTACCATTCACATGTCCATTCTTCTCCCTCTTCACTTTACAGTACATGTTCACTCATTGATGCACTCTTTTCATCAATCACCCATTCACGAGAGCAATTAACAGGTTTGAAGTTTACTAGCTCTCAGATCTGTTACATAGCTAAAAATCAAATTGAGGGCTCTCTCATACACTCCACTTGACCATAAGGGTCCTCTCACTGATTTGAATTGGTTAGATTTGCTTGATTGAATGAATATTGATTTGCAAGCTTAATCAAGAGATTGAAATTTCAATTTGGATAAATGTGTTTTAATCAAGTGAATTGAGTTTGAAATGTGTTAATTGTTCTTATTTCCATGGTTTGAATTATTTTGGTTGGAGTTTGAAGGAGTAATATGTTCATACCCAAGAATTTTCAGAAATTATGTTGTGTTAGGTAGTTTAGACCTATGAAAGTCAGTTATACGGATTTGAGGTTGAGATAATAACCTATATTGATGGTTAGCTTTGCATTGGGTACCTGAACACCAATCAATGGTGTGCAAGTATCCAAGGTGACTAAATCATCTTGGCAAGCTCAAATTAAAATAATTCCAAAGGGATGACATGTGATCTGAATTTAAACATATCTTCTTTGCTGATCACTATTTTGGTCGAGATTTGATAGATTTTAATGAAGGTCGGGAACTCATTTTCAGTGCCATATTGATTTCTTCCTATTAAGCTATCTATGGCTTGATAAAAGAGTCAATTAGGTTATTATTGGGTTTTGATATAAGATCTAGAATTCAAGAGTTTTAAATGAGTTTTACATCTTGATTACAAGTGGTTTTGTGATTTAGGCCTTTTTATGAGTTTCCTAATGTCTAGATCTGAGTTATTTTATACTGGAATGTAATTTGAGAGTCTTGGATCAGGTTTTAACTTAATATCGATTCAACTACCCAGTTCGAACAGCAATGGCAGCAGCTCATTTTAGCTATTGAGTTTTGTTTGAGCAGCTTCTAATTACTGGGTGTTTGCAGCTGCTGAAGCAGTTGAGCTAAGTTGTTTGATTGATGAAGGTCTGAGCTGATGCACTTGCTATTTCGTCATCTGATTGGAAATGAAATTGCAGCAGCTTTGCTGCTGAAATTAGTAGCTGGTTTAGCTACTGTTGTGAGCTGCAACAGCCACTGATTAGCTAAAATTTGAAGTGGATTTTGGCTTGGAATGAAGCTGACCTTGTGTATATTTATAGAATAGATTTGCACAAGCATTCATGTATTTGAACTAGATTTTAATTTTATTTGGAGTGCTTGTAATCTTAGGTTAAATTCTTTTGTCTGCCACTCGTATTGAGTATAATTGTCTAAATGAGAATTTTAATAAAATCAAAGAAAAAATCATGTTTAAGAGTTCAAACATGTTTCATACTATGTGTTGAATGTTTCTGAGTGTTTGCATCCTATGATCAGCACATAGAACTCCTTTTAGGCCTTAGGTTGCTTAACTTCACATCCATTTAGGCCTAGAATGTGTGAACTTTGTAAATAAATAAAAATATTAAGAAAATCACAAAAAACTAAAATAAAGGTGTCTTGAGTAGGATTAGATTTTTTTTTAGGTGTGTGTCAAGTTTCAAGGTAATTTGAATCCCCAGCTTTATAGAATATACCAGCCGACGATTCAGTATATCTTAGAATTTAATAAAAGAACCAAAACTTAAAAATCACAAAAAGAATTCTATCTCTTTCTCATCTCATTCTTTTTCTCTTGTCCCCTACCTCCCCTAAATATATAAAAATCATAAAAATCAGAAAAACCCTAAAAATACCCTATACGTTATGTATATACTTGTATATATAATTTAAATCTAACCTATATGCATATATTGTATAATATGTAAAAAATATGTATAAATCACTTATATATGTATTCTATATATTAAATTGTAAAGACCCGTTCTGTTCTAAGCCTTTTAATACGTCTGGACTATTAGTCAAACGTCTGGTTAAACGTCTGGACCCCTTCCCAGATGTTTGAAAATTGAAAAATTTGTACGCAGGGTCGGGTCCACGCGCTGGCTGCACGCAGACAGCCTTCCTCTCTTCTCTCTCTTATTTTCTCCTTCCCGAATCCTAACCCCACTCCCTATATAAGACCCCTCTCCCCCTTCCTCTCTTCTCCACTCCACCACCACCACCTTCCTTCTTCCTCTCCACTGCAGCGAGAGGGACGAGCGAGAGAGAGGGAGCAAGAGCGAGGAGCGAGGAGTGGCATGAAGAGAGGGGGAGGAGCTTGAGCTCGCGAGTTCGTGGGAGCTCGCTGGAGGATGCACGGCCAGAGCAGCGCGTGCGGGAGGAGTGCGTTGAGGGAGTCGTCCTCGACACCCTGCTACAGCGAGAGCTGCAGATGAGGAGTCACGGCTGCGCACGGCGAGAGGAGCGGGAGCTCGCTCTGGCTCTGGGTTTTCCCAGAATCAGACGTCTAGCGTGCCGTCCAGACGACGGGTTGGACGTCTGGTGATGACACCGAACGTCTGAAAGCAAGGTTTCACGAAGGTACGTTCCTCTTGCTGTTACGGCCATGCAGGTTGCACCGTAGAGCCAATCTATGTGGCTAAAAGTTGGGAGATTTGTTCTGTCGTGCACAGGGATGGCTTTGGGAAGGAGCAGGGCATGCCCTTCCATGCTTTTTGGACGTTTGGACAGCTTACCAGACGACCGGAAGCACTCCCAGACGATTGGAGGAGAGGTCGGACGTCTGGAGCTGAGTCTAGACGGTCTGTGAGGGTCCTGGACGTCTGAGGTCGACACAGGAACTTGAGGTGAGACCCTGGTGACTTTTAAGATGTCTGGACCTTGTGCCAGATGTCTGATTTGGTTCTACAGTCCTGTTTTTGATCCGTTTAGGGTTCGTTTGGGGTCCATTTTACACAAACGAAGTATCTATGATTTCCTTGTGAGTTCCTCTACTTGTTAGAAATCCTTATATACTGTTCTAAACATTCCATTGTGGTTTGTTCCTTGGTATAGGACTTCAATCTATTGCATGTTCGAGGCTTGCAGAGGCACGTGAGTCTATCATTCGAGCCCCCAGTACACCCGGATTGTCTGGTAGAGTGGTTTCCCCCTATTTTAATTATAAAACATGAATGCATGTATGAAATTAGATAACTAGAAACCTAGGATATGGCATGAATCCTAGGGTGAGAAGTACTTGCACTGGTTGTACGTGTGTTTGAGATTGCAGTCATAAATGAATGTGTAGAATTGTAAACAATTGCCTGTTAATAAATACGAGCTGCTTGTGAAATATGAAACGCCTGTACTAGTTAAACAGTTACTTGTGATATTACTTATTGTATATGTTAATATCTGGAAATATGAGCTACATGTGTATAATACAAGAATGGAACTGCGAATGATGAAACCTGATATGGAATAATATGGTGAATATGAGCATGAAACCTATAGGAAATTAGGAGTAGAGCTCATGTGGACGAATGGAAAGATCTGGAAATGTGAGTGGGAAGTGTGCTGGCCCTTGAGTACGTGGTACCAAGGAGAGTGACTGTCCCCTGTTTAGTGTAGAGCGGAGCTAGCTGCCCTTGGGTTAGGACCTGGGGTTTGGATTGGCCACTCTACATCAACTTCTGTTGGCCCTCGCATACACTGTACCGGGGAGAGCTATTAGTGTAGGGAGAGAGCTAGCCACCCCACGGGGCTCGGGGTTCAGCTAGCTACCCTACACTGACTTGTTAGGCCCACTGGGCAAACAGGAGTAGTCAGATGATGGTACGCGGACTGTGGAAGGGCGAGACCCCTGTTTGGTTCAGAGGGGCTAGACCCCTGTTGCTGAGAGGGCTAGGCCCTATACTATTCCGTGCTGTACTTTGGGCGTACCCGCTAGAGGAAATAACTGACCCCGTGCTAGTGTGGGGTAGCTACCCATGCGCTTATCGCACGTGCCTTAGTCACCGCTACATCTGTTCGTGACCTCGGGGTGGTTGACTGGGTGTAGGATCACCACGAGGGACTCTCACGGCCAGGAGAGCACCACGTGTGCCTTCTACTCTTTGGAAAAGACTGCAATTAAGATCGTTCTCACGAGAAACATGCGAGATTAAGAAAGAGATCTGAAAGTAAACCAATGGGTGAAAAGAAATGACTTGTAAAATAAAATAATTGGAAAAGATAAATTTGCCTATTAGCCTTTACTGTAGTTAGTTGGTTACCACTCTACTCAGCGTTCGCTGACTCCATTTACTCATAACTCTTTTCAGGTCCAGGAGTTGAGCAGCCTGAGTTATCGGCTACAGAGGGCGCTAGGCCCAATCGAGTCTAGTAGTAGTTCTTACTGTTGTTGTACTTCCTTTCCATTAGTGAGTTCAGACTTTGTTACTATTACTGTTCTGTACTTTTGTTCCACTTTATTGTTGTGGTGGTGATATGTACTATTAGCAGCTTTTACTTCCTTTACTGCTTGTACTCTTTTACTGTTAATTACTTTGCATAGTGAATGTGGTTTATTTTCCTATTTTTCGGTTATTTCTTGTTGGACGACTGGGTCATGGGATTAGTCAAGTCAAGTCGGTCTCGGGTCCTGTAGGGATTCGGGAACTGGGTCGTAACATAAATTAAGTATTTAGAATAATTTATTGTATATATATTCTTATTGTATTATTATCTATTAATTTATATGAGTTAAATGTATAATAATATAAGTAATTATATAAACCTATCTATATGTACATAATTAAGTCTAATACTGTATATACATATTTAAACATGTAATATATACTGTACAGTACCTGTAATTTAATTAAGTATATATTTATAGTAAATAATTAAGTTATTAAGCTAACTAAGTATATTATTAACTTAAAATAAAATAAATTAGTAATTTAATGTAATACTGAAGTAAGTTATAATGTATATCTGTATAATAATATATTAAATATTTTGAACGCATTTATATTGTATTTAATTGTATTATAGTATTTATAAATTATTTATATGTAAAACTAACTTAAACTAATATTTAATTATATATAAATTAAAATAATGCCTCTAAAATATAGTCAAAATGTATAATAAATAATTTATTATATGAATTAACTCTGTATAAAGTCAATTTTGTAATTAAGTCACTAATTTATATGTTAATTAACAAATTAAACTTTAAATTAACATGCATAAACCGTAAATTTTAGCTAATTTTATTATATATGTAAATAACTTATTTATGTAAACTAATTACATAATTATGTAGTCTTATATAAGGACTTTTCAAAAATATAATTTATTGTAAAACTAAATTTAATTTGGGTCCTCAAATCGAGAGCCAAACCCTCTGATTTTGTGCACGCCATACGCAGCGGCAATGCTCAACTTGGGCGTTGGATAGCGCCATATCGTGTAGCGCTGAAGCTCTGGAGCAGTATATCATGATTTCATCCCCTTTCCTTCTCGATTATCAGGTGTTGGGCACCAAAATAAGAATTCCTCTCTTCCCCTTGATACGAGCATATATGATACATTTGTGAACAGTGCCTGGGCCGGGGGCCACGCATTGTACTAGGCCTATGTGGGCCCAATATTGGACCTAAAATCGGATAAAATGCACAATTAAAGAATAAGAACTAGGTTTAGTAGAGGTTTGGTCCCACCTATATAGGTGTTGTATATCCCACGAAAGTCCAGTTTGCCAACTAAAAGCTGAATTTTTTGTTAAGTGGACCAAACTAGGTGTGTGTGTTGAGAGGCCCTAAAAAAAATTTCTAAGTGTTGAGAAGAGACGTAAGTGCTCGTGTGTGTGTGTGTGTGTGTGTTGAGAGTGTGTGTGTGTGTGTGTTGAGAGAGAGAGGGTAAGTGTTGAGCGAAAAAGAAAGAAGAGTCGTTGAGCGGCTAAGTGTCAAGACTGTGTTGCATGTGAGTGCTTATGTGTGTATGTGCATATGTATAAATATGTACTATAAGTATACGTGTAAAGTATATATGTATATAAATAATGTAAATAAAAAAATATAAATATGTATTCATATGTAATTAACATAAAGTATAAGTATAATAGAATAGTACAGTATGTTTGAGCTCATATATGTATATAAATAACTAGAGCTTTAGTGATAGTTAGAGCTGTCACTGTACATAGCTATATATTGTAGATTCCCTACTAGGAGGGGGTGACGTAATAAAATGCGGAATAAATTATATACCGATCTCACAAAATAAACAATCACACAAGTACGCAATTATTTTTAAGTGGAAACCCAAACCGAGTGAAAACCACCACCTAACCCTCTCGAGTTAAGATTTTTCGATCAACCAAGTTGATCAAATCAACTAAACGAATCACTTAAACGAGGGTGATTCAACCTCAATTACAACCACACTACAAGTGCGAGGGTAGCGTTCCTCAACCCCTTCTCTTCACGAGAAGGATTTTGTCCTACGAAGGAAACGGAAATTCGCAAAGCGAATACCCAACCAAATAACAAAGTAAAATAACAAATATAGTCCTATAGAGCCAACAAAGATTTAAACCTAGCTTCTATAGGAATTAGGAAACTCCCCTTTGCAAGGAGTGCATCGAATCGATGACGCAGGTGTGTGAGCCATGCGACGGCGCAATGTCGCTCTCGTGAACTACAGCAGGAGAGCGGGTGCGCAAAGGCTTGATGCTCTCAAGATGTAGAACTTGAGCTTGGAGAGCAAGAGCTTCTCTAGGATACAAAAGAGTAGAAAGTATGTTGCTTGGGTGTGTCTTGGTGTATCTAGGTGTGTCTAGGTGTGTGTTTATGTGCAAGAGGTTCCTCTCTATTTATAGAGGCCTTAGGAAAGCTTTGGAAGGCTTAGGAAAGCTCCCATAGCCGTTGGGTGCAAAGCCCAAGAGAATCAGGCCGAAATCAGGAACAATCATTGCACTGATAGGGCTATCAGATGTCTGATCCTGGCAACAGACGTCTGGAAGATCAGTTTAAGACGTCTGGGATCAAAGTCAGACGTCTGATTTTAGGCGGGTTTCTTCCTGACTTGAATCAGATCTAAACAGGGTTCTAGTGCAAGTCCATCAGACGACATATAGGACATCTGGCACTATGTCTGGACGTTTGGAAACCTACTTTTTCTGCGAAAATGGATTTCCAAGAGTTGCAACGGCTAGAAAATCTCTGAGAAGAGATTTTGGGTCAGCCGAGGCAAAACGGTCATTTATCAGACGTCTGGAAAAGCTTAAGGACGTCTGATAAGGCTCTAACGGTCATATCCTTCAGTGTTTGCTAAGCCAGCCAACGGTCCACTAATTGGACATCTGGCAAAGTCATCAGATGTCTTTTAAGACGTCTGGACTAAGGTCTGGATGTCTGATTTGATCAGACAGAACTTGCTAAGTCCAGCCTAGTTGTTATTAGATGTCTGAATCAATAGTCAAACGTCTTAAAACATATTATCAGACGTCTGATTTTAGAATTAGATGTCTAGAAAAGCTGTTTGAACCCTATATTGGTTTTCTAAGTTTTCTACAGAAAACCTAAGTATCCTAGGGTTGTGCTGGTGTTCCTAGGACTACTGTTAGGGTACTTTGAGACTCTTTAATATGATTTTCTAAGGAACAAAAAGAGCAAGGAAATAAAGACAAAAGTACATGAAAGAAATAAACATAATTCTATCCTATTCTTCTTGTCCTTCCATCTTCAATCTATCACTCTTCGCGAATCTCCTCTGTTCTCCATCAAGCTCCTCCAATCCATCCTGGATGCGAGCTCGAACTCCGTCTAATCATGTCTCCATTTGCAATTGACCTGAAATCTAAGACTCCAAGTGCAAATGTTAAACGACACGTGTTTTGTTATCATCAAAACAAGCGATCGTGGTACTCTAGCACCAACATATATGTCAGTATAGATAGTTATTTTACCTTATGTTATATAACTATTTTACTAAGGCTATAACGACTCTTATTTATGTTACTGTATATATAATTTATGTTACTATAGACATTAGTATGTTATTATGATTTATTACAGTAGATATTATTAGATATTTTTGTACCTATACTTAGGTATTACTTATGGTAATTGTATATAACTAACATTGTGTAGTAGCAGACAACATTTGATGCTTGTTTTTGTACATATGTTTTCGGACATTATAATACTAATTAATTGATTCATTTTGTAAATAATTAACCAATTCATTCATTATTTGATTCATTCATTCATTTTGTAAATAAAATCAACATTTTTTGAATAAAAGAATATTTTTGAACTCAGAGAGTAATGTATATCAATAACTACCTCCCAGTGAATGACCTGGAAACAAACCAGTAAAAATTGTAAATAAATAAAATTGACGCAACATCAGTTTGCATTTTGTAACATCTATACTACAACAGTGACACATTAAATATCATTTTTAATGCGAATCGAAAGTCGTCGATCATATTTTTTACGTTGTTGCCGAGGCGGCAACTCTCTATACGCCAAAACTTTTCTTTTATTCTTCATTCGTAAATATTTTTGATTTGTTTGTAAGTAATCATTCTTTCATTCATATTCTTTGTTATATATAGATTCTTTTATTTATTATATTCTTTGATTTATTTTGTATATAATCGTCTTACTAATCATTTGTTATTTTTTGCAACACTTGAGGAGTAGTGTCTTATTCCAGGTGGATTTCTTCTTCCTGGTGGATTCGCTGCACCTCAGACCCAATTTCCCGGAGGAGTTTTTCCTGCAGGAGCTGCATTTCCCGCTTTATTAGATTAGGATAGTGGTAATTTAGATCTAGGTATACTTTTAGGATTATATTTGTTAGGCATAAGTTGTGAGAGCTTGTTCTCACACACCATTTGTATAACTTGACTCCTTGGACTCCCTCTATATCTCTCTACTCATCTCTCATCTATGTGATTTTTCTGTATCGATTTCTTTTTGATTTGTTTTTGTTTGTTGCATTTAGAAAGTCCAAAAAAAATTTATTAAATAAAAAAAATACTAAAAATATTTCATCCCTTATCTAACAGCAGCATATATTGGGCATCCATACTTAGGTTGCACATTTTCTGCTAGATTTTAAATATCAGTCAATTGCATTACTTGTAGAATTGCTGCAGTCAGGTACGCATTTTCTATCCTTTCTGAGCTCCTCCCATCTTTGCATTTGACTTAAACATAAAAAGACCATCTCCTGCTTGAAAAGAACTAAAGGGAGAAACGAGTAGCATAGAAAACATCTTCTAAATACTTGAATCAAATTCAAAAGGAGACATAAAAATCTATTTGAAACCTTATTTAAGTTTTCATCGATATTTGTTGATTGCTTATCGTGTACACACTAGACGATCACTTAAGATCACAAATACACGGGTTTCTATCTCATCTCCTTAAGTAACCATAGGGTCTGGATTCGCACGCTAGTCTTACCCAAATTTCGGGTGGACTTTAGAGGTCTGCACTTCATTAGGTTTTTCATAGGATGTGTACAATTGTACTGAAACATTTGTTTGTGTACTACTATCTTTACGTAGCAGATCCTAAGGAAAAATTCAAATTTCTTGCTTGATTGCTTGATTGGTCTTTGTTGGATTTGAGATTGATTGGGATTTATAATTTTGAGATTAATTGAGAGATTTTACTTTTTTGTTGAGTTGTGACTGATTTCAAAAACTTGTTTTCGAAAATTGACTCAATGGAAGGTAGAAGGTCCCAAAACCCTAAGTCAGTACCTCCCTTGGGTGCTGATGCCTAAGGTTCCACATCTATACCTTCCACATCCAATCCTATACCTCCTAGGCCTTAAACTCCCATCATTCGGAGGATAACAATGATTCTGTACAATTCAAGGATTTCGAAGATCTTCCTCCACATCTCTTTACACATCCTCCATCACCACCACCAAACCATAGGTTCCAACCTCCTCCATATCCTAATTTCCCTAATCAACCACCACCAGAGAGAGGTCCTATGCCTAGTCTACAATACTTGTTTGAAACACAACTATAAATGAACACTCTTACCCAATAGGTGCAACAGCTTACACAAGTTGTTAATCTTTTAGCGAACCCCCAACCTCAACCTAGAGCTACCCAGGCACCTCAACCTTGTAGACCTCAACTACAAGATTACGATAATCCCACGATTGCTCCTCCTATGCCTGTGATATGCTATCCTACTGCTGAATTGAAGTTGAACCTTATTGCATTTATACCTCATTTCCATGGTCTTGCTTCTGAGGATCCTTTTCAACATTTAGAGGAGCTGAAAAATCTTGCTCAAACCTTGGGTTCGCAAGGTCATGATTAGCACACAATACTGATCAAAATGTTCTCCTTCTCACATAAGGACAAGGTAGCATTTTGGTTTAGAACTCTTGCACGGACTACACCAATAGAAACTTGAACTTCTTTGGAACATGAGTTCCTAAAGAAGTACTTTCCTGCAGGCTGCATAAACGCCTTGAGGCATGCCATCACTACATTCGCACAAAATTCAGGAGAACAGATGCACGAGGCTTGGGAGAGATTCCATGAGCTTCTTAGAAAATGTCCCCACAATGGTGTCCCACACTGGCAATAGGTTCAGATCTTCTATCACAGTTCCATGATGACACAAGGAACTTTGTTGATGCTGCTTATGGAGGCAATTTCTTGTGTCAAGACGAGGACTCAGCCTTTGAGCTCTTCAAAGGCATGGCAGAAAATTCTATTAATAATGCTTCAATGAATTTTTTAATAGAAAGTCCTCTCATTCCCATTCACACATGGGGGTACATGGAGCCTAATCCAACACAAGAAATTTTGAAATTGTGGCTAGTCAGCTGGATAAGGTAAGCTTAATAGAGAAGAAAGTAGATGAATGATATAAACACATCTATTAGGTTAAAATGCCTATTCATGCATGTTCCTAGGCTTAGATTTGCATTTCATGCTATAAATATTGCATAGCATGCATCATTCTGCATTTAGAGTAGTTGTATATATTTTAGGTTAATTAGGTCCTAAAATTAGGAAGACTTATTTTAGGGCCTCAAATGGATGATCGGACCGTACAGATATGATTAGGATAATGATCGGAGTCTAACACCTCTAAAATTGTTTAGATCGGAGAATCGTAGCATTGTACGAAGTCCAAGGAAGATCAAAAGCCAGGGGGTAATGTGACATCCATACGGATTTCGAATGGAAAATCTGACCTTACGTATGGATCCAAAGCGACGATCGCAGTCCAGCAACGCAGGAATCATCTCGATTTGAGCACTGTGGCACCCTCTACAAAAGAAAGAAGAATGGACGGCCCAGGTGGCTCCACGTGGTGCCATCCAAGTCGCCCAATGTCGGCCAGCAGAAGTGCACGTGTACAGCCGCAGCTACGCGCAGCGCACCGCACATAGCCACAACTGCAGCCGTGCCCAGCAGCAGCACACCATGCATAGCGCAGTCGCGCACAATAACAGCGCAACGCATGCCAGTGTGCGCGCGCGCACGGTGTGGGGAGCACAGGCACGTGAATCACGCAGCGTGCGATGTGCGCACCAGCGGAGCGGGTGCCAGTGGGGCGGGTGCGGATCTTCAGCGACGCGTGCCTTTAGTGACGCTTGAGTTGTCACTAATGGTCTGTGCGCGCCAGCAATAGGATTTGAAGGGCGGATCTTCAGCAACAGCTGCAGCGACGTGTATGGACGCCAGTAATGACCCATACGCGAATTTGATCTTCCTCTACTATAAAAGGACCTACCTACCACCATTCCAAACCATCTCTTCCTTTATTCACCTCACCACCTCTAAGGCTCTAGAGAAAGCTTGTCCCAAGCCTGGGATGCTCCTCTAGAGTAAAATCAAAATAGTTTTGCCTCCCCTCATCCCCATTCGTGGAGCATCTTGTGGTCTTCTCACCACCCTTCAGGAAGAAGATCCTCGCTGCAACGTCGTTCTACCCCATCCTTCGTCCTCCGGCTCCATCTTCCTTCGTCCCGCTCTTCACCATCTTCCTCCAGGCGATGTCAGAGCGAGTTGTCCTCCAAGCAACCGTCGAGGGGGATTTCTCTCACCTCTTTCTATCTTTTTACGCTGTCGTAATGTAGATTTTTCGCTTTCATAGTGTAACAAACAATTCTTCATGAATAGATGATTGTTTCTCTCTCTTTCTCTCTTTCTCCCTCTCTCTTATTTTTGCAAGTAGATAAAGTTTCATCAATCGAATCTCTTGCTTTCTAAAAATACCAAAAAAATTAGAAAAGATAAAAATAACCAAAAACAAATAAAAGTGAAACACGGATTTTCAAAACCAAACATTCGCCTCCCCGTGTTCGACCTGGGACTCACTTTTCAAGTTTTGGTTATAAATTTTATTTGACCATGAGTTTTGCAACTACTACGACGGGTTACTTGTAACCCCTATTTCAAACACGTGAAACACGTGCAATTAATGAAGTATGGAAATTCCTATTTAAACCTTCATCATCTTCCTCTCAATCACCTGCACCTCACACTTCTCAATTTCCCACAAGGAGGGAAACTGTGAATAATCTTTCTTTGACACAACCCGCACTACCGGATTATTCATTTCCATATCCTTCACTAGTTGGAGGAACCTTTGTTCCTCCTTACACTAACTTCCCTACACCTTCTAGAGCTTCGGAGGAGCTCCAAGCCATTCACAATGATCCATATTCACAAACCTACAACCCTGGATGGCGAAATCATCCAAATTTCTCGTGGTTGGGAAATTCACAAAGATCTACCTTTCAACAACCTTCTGCACCACGACTTCACAACCTGATCCGAGCACCACCTCCACAACAACTCGGGTATCCACTACGTGCCTACCAGCAACCCCAACCCAGGCCTGCCCAATACTCTCAATCTGGGCCTACATGAGATGATCAGTTGGGGTCAATCATGAAAGCTCTTGTTGATATGCAATAGCAGAACATTGCTATGCAGCAGAGACAGGACATGGCACTAGCTGAGATGAGAGCACACCTATCACACTTGATGGAATCTCGTCAAACACATTCACTCCCATCTCAAGCACAACCCAATCCTAGGAGCATACCTACCTAGAGATATGTTTAACCTAGACCTTCAATGCAAGGTCAAGCACATGCCATTACACAACCCTTGCACGAACCTAAATTCTACACTGATCCAAATACTTCCTATTCTCAACCTCAACCACCTCTTCTACCAAATTTTGAATTACCGTCTACATCTAGGGATGAATTGAATGTCATCACCACTAGGAGTGGTAGAAGTAATATAGATCCACCATTTATTGCTCATACATCTTTTCCTGGACCTTCTACTTCCACTCCTCCATCTGATTCACCTCTTTCTTATTCTTCTCAACCTAGGAATGACCCTCCCATTACAACTTCTGTACCATTTCCAAAGGCTTTAAAGAAAAAGGGAAAAGGAAAGAAAAAATAGTCTTGTGTGGCTCCTGAGGAGGATCTGCTCAAGCTCTTTGAGCAAGTCCACATAAACATCCCTTGTTGGATGCAATTTGCCACATTCCTCTTTACGCTAAGTTTCTGAAAGACCTATGCACACCTAAGCGTAAAGCGAGGATTAAGAAAGGGAGTAGTCCAATCATTCTCTCGGAACAAGTGAGTTTCATCATATCTAGTAGCCTCCCTACTAAGATGAAAGACCCAGACACCCCTCTTCTTTCATGCATGATAGGAAACACTACATTTAACAGAGCCTTACTTGATCGAGGTGCTTCCATCAATCTTATCCCAACCTCCCTACTGACACATTTCGAGGTTGGAAATCTGAAGCCAACCGAGGTGTCCGTACAATTAGCTGATCGATTAGTTAAGACACCTCAGGGAGTGTTGGAAGATGTTATAGTACGGGTCAAGGACTTCTATTTTCTTGTAGACTTTATTGTCTTTGACATGGAAGTACTTGAGGATATCTAGAACACTCCTGTCATTTTAGGAAGACATTTCTTGGCTACAGCCAAGGCGAACATTAATTGTGAGGAGGGCCTTATAGAGTTAAAATTTGGAGATCAAAAATTGAAAGTTGATATCTTTCGGGCCCAAAGGGGACCATCTTGTAGTTTAATTGAGGAAATCTATTCCTTGGATTCGTTGGATAAGTTGGTCGATGATACATTAATTGATTCACTTAATTTAGAACCTCAACACCCTTCAGCCTCTACTTTGACTCTTCCTGAGACATCACCATTAGAAACTGAAGACTTATCACCTATTCCTTTAGTGTCTCTAGGATCTTCTGAGATCTCCACACCTACTCCTTCACCAGATCTTGTACCTGTTGAAACTCAAACCTCCTCCAGACTCTTTGAAATATGTCTTTTTAGGACCAGATCAGACTTATCTGGTGATTGTCAACTCCCACTTATCATCTGATCAAGAATCATGACTCTTATCTGTCCTGAGAGCATATAGACAAGCTATAGGATGGAGCTTATCAGACCTAACTGGCATTAGTCCTTCTTATTGCACACATAGGATTTTCACTGAAGAAGGATCTAGACTAACTAGACAACCACAGTGCAGACTGAACCCTACACTTTAGGAGGTGGTTAAGAGTGAAATGATCAAGTGGTTAGACAATGGAATTATCTTCTCTATATCAGATAGACAATGGGTAAGTCCTATTCAGGTTGTGCCTAAGAAGGCCAGACTTACCATTATAACCACTGAATCTGGAGAAGTCATCCCTACATGGATTGCTAGTTCGTGGCGAGTATGTATTGATTACCGCAAACTCAACCAAGCCACGAGGAAAGATCATTTCCCATTGCCTTTCATTGATCAGATACTGGAAAGATTGGCAGGGAATAGATTTTTTCACTTTTTAGATGTCTACTCAGGTTACAATCAGGTAGCAATTCACCTTGATGACCATGAGAAAATAACTTTCACCTGCCCCTACGGAACCTTTGCATTCCGTAGGATGCCATTTTGATTATGCAACGCACCTGCTACATTTCAACAGTGTATGTTTGCAATCTTCTCAGATTTAGTAGGCGATTGTTTAGAAGTCTTTATGGATGACTTCTTGGTCTTTGGGAGCACATTCGATGCATGTCTAGACAACCTGACTAAGGTCTTGCGAAGATGCATCAATGTGAATCTGGTACTTTCCTAGGAGAAATCACATTTCATGGTACCAGAAGGACTAGTTTTAGGTCACCTTATATTTGAGAGAGGAATTAAGGTTGACTGAGAGAAGGTAAAATTGATTTTTGACCTGCCATTACCTTCGTCGGTTAAGCAAATCAGATCTTTTCTTGGGCATGTTGGTTTTTATCACCGCTTTATAGTGGACTTCTTGAAAATAGCCTGACCTCTCACCAATCTCCTCTCTAAGGATGAACACTTTCAGATCTCTGACGATTGTGTTTATGCCTATCTAGTTACCAAGGCACCAATACTGCAACCCCTAGATTGGTCTCACCCTTTTGAGATCATGTGTGATGCCTCTGATTATGCAGTAGAGGCTATCCTTGGACAAAAATTGGATGGGAAACCTACAGTCATTTATTACGCTAGCAAGACCTTAGATGAAGCTTAGAGGAATTACATCATCACTAAAAAGGAATTGCTAGCAGCAGTATTTGCACTGGAAAAATTCAGACCTTATCTTTTAGGTTCTCACATTATAGTCTACACTGACACACTACAGTTCGACATCTTCTTGCCAAGAGGGATGTGAAATCTCGTTTGATTAGATGGATCTTGTTGTTGCAGGAGTTTGATTTAGAGATCGTTACAAGGCTGGGAAGTAGAATTTGGTAGCTGATCACTTATCCTGCCTTCCTTTTGAAGCAATATCTCCTTCACATCCCATCACTGATAACTCCCCTGATGAGCAATTTCTGGTCATTCACTGCGAACGACTTAGGACTCACTGATTCTGATTTATAAATTTATTTGTTTTGACATAATTCGCATTATGATGATAGAAATAAATCTTTTTACGCATTTCGCGATGAACAAGTTGGCGCCGTTGCGGGGAGGCAACGGAAATTTTTAAAGCTTTTTTTCCTAGTGCTTATTTGAGATTTTTAATCTACTTTATTTTTGTTAATTTCATGTGTGTAAAAAAAAGCAAAAATCTGAGAAGAAATGCAACAATGACAAAATTGCAGGTTTCTAATCTCAGGTAAGTACTCACATCTTAGATTAGGTTAGATTTTCTTTCGAAAAAAAAATTAGGTGTTTTTCTTGAACCTTAGGATTAGCATTTGCTTGCTTTTTGAAAAAACAAATCTCTTGTTGGTGGGAATCAACAAAATCACCCCTTATATTTTTGGGTTGAAATAAACTCTTGTCTTAAAAATTCAATTCTCGAAAATTCACACCTCCAAAAATTCTAAAATTTTTTTCTGGAGGTTGGTTTTGAAGGCAAGAACAACATATTCAAATTTTGCTCTATTCTAAGTTATATAAAAAATTTTAAAAATTCATAAACTAAATTGATATGAAATCTGTTATTACTCCTAAGTTTTCAAAATTCAAAAAATCACAGGAATTTTTATACAACTCCAATTTATTTGAAATTTATTGCATTCGATTTCTGTGATAATATAAAGTCTTTAAAAATTTTGAAAAAAAAAATAATTTCTGCAAGTTTGATTGCATGCACTATTCAATCGCTAACCGGGGGTCAAAACAGACTACAGAACCCTCAGTACACTTTAAATTTGAAAAAAATAAAAAACATGTATTAAAATTCTTCAAAAAATATTTTTCGAGTGCCTAATTGGTGGTGCAATAGGACCAATTGATTACATTAATTAGGTCTTACCCCATTCCTGATTTTGGACTTAAAAGGATCATTTAGCACTATTTGCTCTTAAGGCTTCACAATAAGATAGAGCACACTTGCATTTTCATACTTAAAGGAAATCTATCTCATAGATTGGGACTTGCAAAACCTCTTGTGTGCCTCATCAGAACCATTGCTTGAACATATTTAACTAAGTGAACCCTAAAATTCACTAATATAAGCACTTGAACCTTAAAAGCAACCACATCAATTAAGCTTGTATTTTGAACCCCTTGATTGTGTACTTCACTTTCTGAAATCAATTTTTAAGGGCAACACCCCCTAATGCCCATCATATTCCAAAAGCACTTTAAGCCTAAGCCTAAAATTGAGTAGATGTGCCATAGGCAAGCCTAATCTTCTTGGTAACTTGAAATTAGATTGGACTAAGGTCAAGGCCTTGTTTACTTGGACTCACTGGTGGCAAGAAAGGTCAGTGCGGTAACCGCACTAACCCCTAGTGGTGTCTCGCCGCGGGGTGTCCTAGGGGGTCCCACATTTCTAGCTAGCCAAGTAATTCAAGGATTGATCTAACCTAGTCATATTTTGGAAAGCCAGGATTAGGTCTAATTAGGGTTTACACTTTAAGGATTAGCTTGATTAATTGTACTGTAAGGGCGAGGATTCTCTCATCTATCTTCTCTCTCTCATCTATTAACTTTCTTCTGGTACATGGATGCTAGAAGGTCTTTGAACCTTGATTTGGTACCACCTTTAGAGAGTAATCTAATGAGAAAACCAATTTTTCTATGTCTAAATCCTTTCCCATGGGTAATTACCATGAGGAAGAACCGATTGAGGAGAAAACTTGGACCCATACACTTTTGCTTCCCACTATTCCTTCTTTTCTCCCTATCCCAACCCATCCCTTACTCCAACCTCTTCAAGATGGGAGGACTCTTCTCAATACTCGGGACTTGATTCCCTCATCTACACCTCATATTCCTTGGGTATAGCTAGGCCTACCTCATCCTTATGAAATCCCACACGAATCTCTGGATAGCAAGGATCTCTACAATCTCAAGAGACTCTCCATACAGGACCAGCACCTGACCGGTATGACCAACTATCTTGATCGGTTCAGCTAGACTCATCTATCCCCTTGTTAGGGATATGCCTCAGAGTCCCAATACCTAGGATATCAATCCTATCCTCAAAATCACTTTGCAAATTATCCAAATTCCACCCAACCCACTCCACCCTCTTATCGTGATAACCCTACACCACCCAATCAAGGATATGATTCTTACCTTAGGTATTCAAAGGATAGATATTCTGATTTGATTGAGGTTAAAAATCCTATAAATTATTATCCTCATCCCACTTAAACCCCTAGCCATGGCGGTGATCCTGAGATTACCCAATTGCTCCAAGTAGTCCAAGAGATCAGAGAAGCTAATAAAAGAAATATAGATAACCTGACAAAAGAACTTAATAGAATCCGAGAAGCCTAACGTGATAAACCTAGTCGAGTGTGCCACAAGTTGGTGGTAAGCCACTTAAGGTTGAGAATCCAACCTTAAATATGACATGTTACTCAGTCCCAACCTCTACATACACTGAGCCCACCCACCAGCCCTGTGATTATCCAGAATAGATCCTACCCAAACCTACATTTGAACTAATAGATAATTATGATATCCCAAAGACTGACTTTGAGGAGGAAGACTCACTCGAGGATCTAAATCCTGATCCAGAACCTGAATTACAATCATTCTATCTTGAGGAACAAATCTCTGGTAGGCCTAAGTACGAGTCCTTTATGTCAAAAGACACACAATTGAACCACGGGGATGATTCAGATTTGGATACCTCGAAAAATTTGGGAGAATCAGAACAAGATTATGAAGAGCCCCATCAAGAAGATAAAAGGATTGAGGACAGTGACACTCCCAGCCAGGCACAGTTGAATGGTTCTGTTATAATTTTGTTTGAGGATTACCATGATCAGATGTGCTTAGACAATTCAATATCTGGATTTGGTGATACTAATCATTTTGATACATTCCATATGGAAGCCGAATCTGCTTTCACTTCTGTATCAGCTAATTCACACCCTTCTCTTCCCATCCACCAAAATCCTGAGGAAAACCCTGACTCTTATCCCCAACATCTCGAGATTGAACAAAATAGACAATCCCCTAATCAAAAAGATGTTCAAGAGATTGCAGATTTATTGGGGATGACTTATGATGATTTATCCGAGGAAGCAAAGAATTTAGCTGAATCATGGTATTTTGAGGAACTCGGTTTGATTGATGAGAAACAAGAAGACATGTCCTCAAAAGATGTAGTTCAAGAGAAAGACATTTGAGATCAAATTTATAATCCCACTCAGAAATTCACATAACTAAAAGAATTTGAGACCTTGATTAATCTGGATTCCGATGTTACTCCCCCTAAGGAACTAATTCTAAGGAATAATGAATTTTTGCCCATTGCATTTGAGGATTTGCATCATAAATTAAGATAGGATTTGGGTGACTTGTATGAGATTTTTTATCACCCTAGGGATGAGCTTAAGGATATTGATATCCAGCATGATTTTGGTGAATCTGGAACTATTGAGATGGACCACTGGATTTTATTTGACTCACCTACTCTACATCCATCCACACTTGACTTGACTTATGAAGTTGTTCCTTATACCATTTCATACTACACCACTCAGCTTCCTCCTTTCATTTCCCATTGCTTTCAGGACCCATATGATTTATTCCCCACTAACCACTCTTTATCCACTTCATCTACCTTACTTATGCACCGCTTCTTAAGGTTGCCACTATCTACTTTCCACTCTAGCACCCGCAGTTATCTTTCTCTCTTTTGTAGCACCTGGCTGCAAATAATTCCAAGCCCATTTTTTTTATTTTTCCAACCTTTTGGGCTTGGTATTCACCATCAATTGATCCACATATGTGGATCATTGAATCTGGGGCCTCATGATCATATCTTCATATTAATCCTGACTCAACCCTTTAATTTAATCATTCATTTTTGGGTTTAGATCCAACAAATGACATTAAACTTAGTGTTCGCTAGGAGGCAACCCAGTATTCTATACAGGTATTTTTCATTTTTGTCTGATCAAGCTGACCTGGATTAACAAGCTCAGTCAGGTGATATCACCTCCTCTCGCTTATTACACTTTCATTTTTCTACATATATTTTAATGAGGACTTTGTAATGAATAGGCATGGAGGGATGGACATTGCATGTCTTATTTTTATGTTAGAAAAAAAAATTGCATTCATGCATAAAGAATTTTTATTAAGAAGGTTTTATCATTGATTTATTCTTAAGTTGATTCCTGAATTTAGAATCCAGTACAATTTCACACTTATACGTAGAATTTGCAATGGATCCTCTATGAAGATCGATAGACGTCTTTAGTTTGTTGAGAAGAACCAATGCTGCTTCCCCTTAACCCCTGGACAGTAATTAGGGAGTTAGGTAAACCATCTTCTAGTAGATCCACCAAACAAGTGTGAGGTAAGAGTAGAGAGTCTACTAGTGCTCTAAGGCTAGTATAAGGAATCTTAGTTTCTGGGTAATTGGATAATGATACTTGGAGTTAGGCATAGTTTTCACTCTTGATTCCTACGTATAAATTCTTTGTGTGAATTTTTGGAGAGCCACCAAATAAGGCAAATACATAGAGAACGGGTTCTAATAAAGCTAGGACTAAGGTGGATGGTTACGACCGTCTTTTATAGAATCCTCTACTGAAGGAGGGTATTAATATCAAGGTCAGAAATACATTATCCCATCTATTCCTTTCCTGATGGCGAGAGTAGGCACTTCCACCAAATAAGCCACCCGATATCCTCTTGAATACCCTCAATCTCGAATAATGACTCGTGAATAAAAATGTGCATGGATGTTGCATTACGTTGAGTTGGTAGATATGATATTAAAAAAAAAAGAAAAAGAAAAGGAAGAGAAGAAAAAAATATACAAAAAAAGAAAAAGAATAATAATAGAAAAATAGAAAAAAAGTTAATTACGTTGTGTTTAGCACATTGAGGCAACAACACCCGTTCCCTTCACAGTCCACCAAATACAGCCTTGACCTACTTTTTTTGTATTTCTGACCATCCAAATACTGGCTGAGGATAGCTGGCTTAGTCATAGGGTTATCAAAACTTAATCAAAGTGTTAATGCTAAGAAAGGCCACCAAATATATCGACAAATTTGGTGAGATGGTAAGTGTTCGAGCACTAAATCGGTGTTTAAGATTGTCGTGTTGTAGTATAGCCAAAATAGTGCTTAAACAAATAAATTTTATTACTTGAAAAAGGTTCCAAGATCGAACACAGGGAGCAATATGGAATTTAGATCTCAAGAATTGCAATTAAAGCATAATATAAGTAATTTATAATAGAACTCCAAACAATAATGATATATAAATGAAAACAAATGTCAATAGTGTAAAAAGAATGGGGAAAAATGGTGATTTGAATCACTAATTACCCCTTACAACAACAGCAAATATCAACCAAATAAAGCCTAGCAATCAAGTATCAAACAGCTGAGTATTTAATCAGATGGCTTAACCGTCTCAAGCTACAGTGTATAGCCCTCTCTTTCTCCTCAGCTTCTTCTTCTTTCTCTATTTCTTCTACTACGACTCCTCTTCTTTTCTTCTTTTCTTCTTCTATTCAGCCTCTTCACACAGGGAGGGGGCTTCTCGAATTGTTTAAGTGTCACCAATACTTTCTGCAGCAAAACCCCCTACCCCTATGCAAGCTCTCTTTCTCTCTCTAGGTCAAGCTCTCCCAGAGCCTTCCACAGTACCGGGTAATCAGGTTCGGACCTAGAGCACACCCAGGACCAGGGCTGCAGGCATAGGTCGTAGCCGAGGAGTGATTGGGGTTAGATGGGTTATCAGGCACACCAGGTTCGCGGGGTCAGAGTCGCGGACGAGTTGCGTGAGGCATGCGTGCAGGGACCTCACCCCCTGTGCGTGTTGAGGCAAACAACCCATGGCAGGAATTCAACTTGTTCGTTTGCGGACACTCCTCAGCTTTCAAGGTGGGACTAATCCCACTGCCTTTCTATTGCGTGCAGCTGCAGGTGCTTCTTCGTTCAATTCGCGCAAGATGGCAGTCAAAGGCTTCAATTGCTGGTCCACTCAGACTCCTAGAGCGATTCTGCGTGAACTGGAGTCGACGCCTGGAACCTGCAAGTGCTGGAGCAAGCTTTAAGCTTCAGTCAAAGCTTTGTCAATGGCGGTCGAAGGACCTGCTATCTGAAACATGAAATATAGGCTAAAGGCCACTGTTAAAAGGTTCAATAGAGTCGCCGTGAGGCGAGGAAGTGAACGATAATGTTCGTAAGGTGTGAGAGTGCGTAAGGAGGCCGGATGGTGACAGAAGGTGAAGTGCGAAAGTGCGGTGTTTGGAGGAGGTTGTGGAGGAGCAATAGACCTAACTAAGTTAGGGTTTTTGCTCCTGGGGTCGAGGTGGAGGTGTAAGGATGAACGGCGGCTGATTTGGTGAAGCATAGTGGCCGTGCGAGCTCGCCAGAGGTACGCCGGTGAGGTGGAAGATGGAGGACGGTGTTTCGGGTTGGCGGTCGTAATGAAGTTGCAGATGTTTGGAAACGAAGAGTGGAAGATAAGGAGTCGTTTAGGAAAGGAGGCTGATGAAAGGGAGTGGAGTTGGCGTCGGTTGAGGTATGGTCAGCGCCAGAGACAAAGCTGCTCTAATGAGAGATGGACGACGAGGATGAATGAGATAGGGGCGCCGGCAGGTGCTGCGCAACGTGGAAGAAGGCAAGGAGGAAGAGTCTGCCGCTGGTATTACGGTCAGACAACAAGGGGATATAGGGAGAGTCTCAAAAGCTTGAAAAGCAAATCAGCAAGAGGAGGAAAGCGGAATTTGAGGGTTTCTTTGGTCGAATTCAAGCTTGGAGGATCTGGCAGGCCTTGGGAGTTATTATATAGGTATCAGGGGGTCGATTAGAGCTTGGAAGCCAAGCTTTCAAACTTGGAAGGTCGCCGGAGTTGGAAACCTAAATTTCTCATGTGATCGCATGAGAAATTTGGAAAGGTTTGAAGCACAAGAATCGGTCTGATTGAAAGAGGATTTCAAGAGGAATCTCCGGTTCAATTTTGAGGAGGTTTTATCAATCAATTAAGGAGAAATCCTCAATTGATTGTCGCCGGAGTTGTAAGATTAAGAGTTCTATGCGGCATGACCTTTTTGTGAGAACGACGACAAAGTTAGGGACCTATTTGAAAGGGTTTTAAAAGTTAAGGGTAGAAATGTAATTTGACAGGACCAATTTGCAAACTAGGTCAAGATAAACTCATCTTAGGTCCAAATTTTGCTACAAACCTAATTTGGACCTAAGGAATCCAATGGTGAAGTTGGATTTTGGTTTTGACCATGTTTGACTGGATAATTTATGCAAAAACCTAAATTAGGGCAAATGTCTATCTATAATTCTGATTTAGGTCAAAACGGGTTCTGATTGTCAAATTGAAGGTTCTAAACCCTAGAGAATATTTTTCTATGAATTTTAGAGTGTGGATTTTATCTTGATTAGAACATCATTTAATTAAGCGGGTCTATTTTAGGGTTTCAAAAAGTCATTTAATTCTCAAGACACGTGTAAACCCTTTTCTGATTGTTCTAACCCACTTGTTATCTTTTTAAGACCAATTAACCTTCATTCAACCCCTGAGGAAACCCGTGATTGTACTACATTATGATAAGCTGGTAAAATTGTAGTTTTAACCCTAGTTTCTTGTTGTTCCCTCAGGATGATTTCGTAATGACTTATGACTCTCTGGTGGTTTTATAGGAGCATTTACTACTTAATTGGGTCAAAATGACCTAGTTATGGCTCATGATAGTGTTCCCATCATACCCCCATGCCTCTTTTTGCTAGTTTCTTAGCAAAATTTCAAGGTATTAACTTTGATTCTAGACCATAAAACCTTTTGATGCTTCAAAACTTTGCTGTGTGCTTCCTTTTATAGATTAGGTTAGAATGCCGATAGTAGGCCTAAAGGTACTCAAGTACCAACCAAGATTCGAACCTGACTAGAGCTATCCTTAGTCTACCGCGAAGGTTTCTAAGGCCCACAGGAATTATCCTAAGGTTCGTTGAACTCCGTGGTTAAAGCACCCATGCTTGTAACATGTTTTAGCCTAGGTTCAGTTTGCAGTGCGTTTTTGTCAAAGAGAGATAGAGAAATTTTTCTTTATTTTTGGGGAGTTTTCTCTCACTTTTCTTTTTATTTATAGCTTTGGATTAGCTTTACAACACGGTCTGTATCAGATTCCTAGTCCTTACCATCAATTCTCGTAGGGTCCCTAGCAATTGATGCTTCCAGATAGCACCGCCCATGGCAACCCCCAGAACCTTGGCTTTCGATATTTTGAGATAATCCTGCCCATGGCATTCTGTAGCTAAATCCAGACCCTAGCAATTGACATTTCGAGATAGTGATGCCCATGGTGTTCTGTACCAGCATAGGGTGCTTACATGCCCCGGTAGGATATGTAGATATCCTAGGAGACAAGCACCGAGGAGACATATGTTATTGCGCATCTTCGAAGGGAATTTCCCGCCTCTCCGTGTCGGGAACTTGTTCAAATCAATTTGTGTTGATCAGTCGCTTCTAATCTAGGTAAATTTTTCAGAACAGGTTTAACGCATTTGCGTGATTTTGATACTTAGGCGCATTGAACCAGACTGTGTGTGGATTGGGGTGCTTAGGTTACCGAGTCCTGCAAACCAGAGGTCAATTAACGAGGCCAAATAATCCCTAAGCCTTAGACCTAATACTTAAGCTTCGCATTTTCCCCAACCTCTTGAGGACTATCTAGATCTTAATGAGTATTTGAATTTTTAAGCCTAGGATTGCAGCCCAAGAGGCCTAAAATCAATGTTTCTTCTTTTAGCACTTTTTGCCTTTCATTTTCTTTCTTTTGATATGGTCTAAAACTAAGTCAATTCCTTAATCTTTTACTAATGACTATCTCTTTTTCTTTTCTTTTCAAATTATGCTCCTTTCTGACATTTTTATCTCCTCCCTTTTTCTTCTCAAAATCTGATATGCCATCAAAATTTCCTTTCCTCTCAAAATTTTGTCCTTTTTCATAAATTTTTTTATTTTTTTGGTATTTTTGGAATATGTGATTTTTTTTTATGAAACCCTTTCTTGTGAAGTGATTTTTACGATGTTTTTCACTTTAATACCCCCCCATGCCTACAATTTGTATTGTCATTGTAAATTAGGTGGGTTCGAGTTCAACTTAGATTATTCATTAGAACAGGTGTTGGGTGGGTGAATGGGTCGGGGTGACTGTTGAGAACGATTTCAAGCTTGGGTATGGGTACCAGAGGTGGAGTCGGCTATTCTAATGAATGGACCCTAAAGTGCAATATGAGTTCAGCATAGGATGTGTCAGGAAGAGTTTCAGGTTTTTCAAAATGACAGGTTGCCTCTCGTTAAGCGCTGAGTTTAACACCATTAGCCGGGCGCAATAAGCTCAGGGGGATGGAGGGTAAAAGATATCTCAGCCAAATTTGTATCAGTGAGTTCAATGAACGGTTTGAGTCTCTGACCGTTCATGACAAAAGGTTCCGAATCATGGCTGAGTTGACTGATTTCGACAGCTCCATTTCCAAGGATTCATTGGACAAGGTATGGTCCAATCCATTTTGATCTGAGTTTTCCTGGGAATAATTTGAGTTTGGCGTCAAAGAGTAGAACTTTCTGACCAGGGAAAAAGATCTTTCTGGATATGTGATTGTCATGAAAGGCCTCAACCCGCTCTTTGTAAATTCATGAGTTCTCATACACGCTGTGACGTAATTCATCGATCTCGCTCATTTGAAGCTTTCTGTGGGTTCCTACTTTAGAAAGATTGAGATTGCAGTTCCGTACTGCCCAATAGGCTTTGTGCTCCAATTCAACGAGGAGGTGACATGCCTTCCCATACACTAATTTGAAGGGAGACATGCCTAATTGGGTCTTGTGGGTGGTCCTAGAAGCCCACAAAGCTTCCGGAAGTCAGGATGACCAATCGTTCCTATCAGGTCGAACAGTGACCTGGAGGATTTTCTTGATCTCCAGATTCGATAGCTCAGCTAGACCGTTGGTTTGGGGGTGATAAGGAAGAGATTCGGTGCAACACCCCGTATTTGGTCATCAGTGATCTGAACTGAGTATTCATGAAATGGGTCCCTCCATCAAAGATTATGGCACGTGGAATCCCGAATCGAGAAAAGATGTTCTGATGAATGAATCTGATAACCAACTTATGATCATTGGTTCGGGTCAGAATGGCTTCGATCCATTTGGACACGTAGTCAATAGCAAGAAGAATGTATTCGAAGCCGTCCAAACTAGGGAAGGGTTTCATAAAATCAATCCCCCAGATATCGAAGATTTCGCATACGAGAATCGGCTGTAAGGGCATCATATCACGGCGGCTCATGTTGCCTAAGGTTTGGTAACGAGTTCATGTCTTACAGTGATTGTATGCATCTTTGAAAATCGTGGGCCAATAGAAGCCGCACTGGAGGACTTTTGCTGCGATTTTATGACCAGAGAAGTGTCCACCGCATGCCTGGTCATGGCAAAAGGACAAAATGTTCTGAATTTCTTCTTCCGGAATATATCGTCGGATGATCTGATCAGCACCAATGCGGAAGAGATATGGGTCTTCCCAAAAGTAGTACTTGGCATCAGAAAGTAATTTGTCTTTCTTGGCTTTTGGCCAATCGAACGGTATTTGATGTGATGCCAAGTAGTTTACTAGATCAACAAACTATGGAAGTCCTGTATTGATATTCAGGAGGTGCTCATCGGGAAAATGTTCAATAATGGGTCCGGAAGTTTTGATAATATCAGAAGGAAGGCAGGATAAGTGATCAGCTACCACATTCTATTTCCCCGCCTTGTCGCGAGTCTCGAGATCAAATTCTTGCAACAGCAAGATCCAGCAGATTAGTCAAGGTTCCGTGTCCTTCTTCGCAAGGAGATTCCTCACAATAGTGTGATCTGAGTAAATGATAATACGGGAACCCAAAAGATACGATCTGATCTTTTCCAGGGCAAATACTATGGCTAGCAGCTCTTTCTCAGTAACTGTGTAGTTACACTAAGCCTCGTCAAGTGTCTTGCTAGCGTAGTAAATGGCCACGGGTTTCCCATCTATTTTTTGCCCGAGCATCGCACCTACAACGTAATCAGATGCATCGCACATGATCTTAAAGGGTTGAGACCAATCAGGAGGCTGCAGGATAGATGCTTGGGTAACTCGATCATGTAAGACTTCAAATGCTTGAGTGCACTCCTTGGTGATTTCAAAAGGGATATCCTTAGATAGAAGATTAGTCAGGGGGTGCATGATTTTCGAGAAATCAGGAATGAATCGACGGTAAAAATCGACATGCCCCAGGAAGGATCGGATGTCTTTGACTGAGCTAGGCTTAGTGAGTTTGGAAATCAAATTCACCTTGGCTCGATCAACTTGGATGCCTTTTTCAGAGATAAGATGTCCCAGGACAATTACCTCAGGTACCATGAAGTGACTCTTTTCCTAGGAAAGAACCAAGTTCACGTCGATACACCGCTTGAGGATCTGGACCAAGTGCAGGTGGCAATCGTCAAATGATTCACCAAATACTGAGAAGTCGTCCATGAAGATTTTAAGGTACTAACCAACCATATCTAGGAATATGGTAAGCATGCACCACTGAAAAGTAGCGGGTGCATTGTAGAGACCGAACGGCATCCTTCGGAATGCGTAAGTTCTGAAGGGGTAGGTGAAGTTGGTCTTTTCTTAGTCCTTGGGATTGATTGCGACCTGGTTGTAATCGGAATACCCGTCCAAAAAGCAGAAGAATCGATTTCCCACTAGTTTTTTGAGAATATGATCAATGAACTGTAGTGGGAAATGATCCTTTGTCGTGGAGGAATTGAGTCTTTTGTAATCAATGCAGACTCTCCACAAGTTTGCTATACGGGTCAGTATGGTTTCTCCGATTTCGGTCGTGATGACGGTGAGCCTTGCCTTTTTAGGCACAACTTGGATTGGACTCACCCACCGATTATTGGAGATCTGGTAGATGATCCCTGCATCTAACCACTCGATAATCTTCATTTTCACGACATCCTGCAGATTGGCATTCAGACATCTCTACGTTTCACGGGATGGTCGTAAGACCTCTTCAGTGTAGATGTGGTGTGTGCAGTATGAGAGGCTGATACCAGTTAGATCGTCGAGAGTCCATCCAATGGCTCTTTGATGTTGTTGGAGAATAGAAATTAGGTGTGTTTCCTGATCAGGTGTGAGTCGGGAGTTGATAATCACAGGAAACGTCTGATTGGAACCCGAAAAGACGTACTTGAGATGATCGGGAAGAGGCTTTAATTCCAAAATCAGGTTTTGACCAGCAACGGGTAGTTTAGGATGGATGCTAGGAGAAAAGGAAGGAGGTATGGGTGTGTCTAGGTTGAGTTTGGGCTCCTCTAATTGCAGGTTTTGATCCTCTTGTGGTTGATCAGAAATAGTTGAGTTCTGGATGAAGTCGTCAACCACTGCTTCATTATCGTAAATTTATTCTATGACTTCGCAATTAATTCCTTGTTGGGCCTTAAAGATGTCGATCTTTAGCATCTTGCTCTCAAATTTCAATTCTATTTGGCCCTCCTCACAATTGATATTGGCCTTGGCAGTGGCCAGAAAGGGTCTCCCTAGTATGACTGGTGTATTCTTCACATTCTCAGGAGCGTCCATGTCTAAAACGATGAAATCCACTGGGAAATAGAAATCATGCACCCTACCTATGACATCCTCGAGAATTCCTTTTGGTGACTTAATTGATTGGTTTGCTAGTTGTAAAGTCATTTCAGTCGGTTTAAGTTCAGATACCTCGAAGTAGTCTAATAGGGATGTGGGTATCAAATTTATGGAGGCTCTTAAGTCTAATAAAGCTTGGTCAAATCGTATATCACCGATTTCACAGGAGATCAAAGGGGTGCCTGGGTCTTTAGCCTTAGGTGGGAGTTTGCTAAAAATGACAGAGCTGGCTTACTCTGACAGTACAATCGGATTCCCGTCTTTGGTTCGTGGCTTACGCTTAAGTGTACATTTGTCTTTTAGAAATCATGTGTAAGCCGGTACGTGGCGTATCGCATCCATCAAGGGGGTGTTTATATGGACCTTCTTAAAGAGCTTAACCAGGTCCTCCTCAGGTGCCACGGTTTTGGTTATCCTTTTTCCCTTGGTCAAGGCCTCAGGAAATGGAACCTTAGATGGTTCCTCTAGAATGGGTCTAGGTTCTTGATCTGGGATAGAGGTGTCCTGGATCACTATCCTTGGGTTAGGGTTTGTATTACTAGGCTAGGTTTGGCTTGGATAAGGTGGGTCCTGTGTTGTTTTGCCAGTGCAGGTAGTAACAGAATTTAATCTTGCCTGATTTTGGTTTGGAGTGGGTAGAAGAGGTGCTTGCTACTGGTAACTCGTATATGATGTCGAAGCCTCCATCTCATCGGGTGATGGAGTAGAAGAGGCCTGATAAACAAAGTGAGATTGGCCCGAATTTGGGTTCATAATGTGCCTCTGGTTCAGCATGTGATTAGGCAAAGATTGTGAAGGAAGTGCACCAGGTTGGCGAGGATTTGCCATTTAGGCAAGTTGATTGCGAACCTCTGTGATCTCGTCTCTGTGCTATTTTTGCATAGCCACATTCATCTTCTGAATGTCAGCCAAAGTTTAAAGGATAAGAGTCATTTGATCTGTCTGAGTTGGCCCAGATTGATAAGTTGGGTTAGGCCGAGGCTGAGGCGGCTGATATGGATGAGGTGCTTATGGTCGAGGCGAATATTGAGGTCTCTGATTTTGATTATTGCCTAACCACGTGAAGTTGGGATGATTATGCCATCCAAGGTTGTAGGTGTTTGAGAATGGATCATTTTGAATGGCATTGAGGTCCTCGCAGGTCTGAGGAACCTCAAGAAAATCAAAATAAGAGGGTTCAGAGTTTCCCCAACTAGAGTAGATGGATCCAGAGTTTCCTCTGTAGCCAAAATCAGACGGGGGTGGATAGGGGTCCATCCCTTGAGAAGATCAGTGATAGATGTTGTGCACGGCTTCCCTGCCAGTGGGTGGTTGTGTGAATAGGTTTTGCGCATAGGTGGTTCGCTGTAAATGTCGAGTTAGCTCATCCACCTTCTTCTCAATAATAGAGACCTTATCCAGATGACTAGCCATCAGTTCCAAGTCGACTGAAGAGGACAGGCCCTGCGTCTCATGTGCTCCCTTTGGATTCATCAATGCACGGGCATTCGTCCAGTCGAACATACCCATGGATTCATTATTGATGGAGTTCTCGCACATATTCTCGAGAGTCTCCCACATGGTGTCTTCATGGTGACCCATGATGTTTCCTCTGCAGGTCACATTGACGAATAATCTAATATCCTCATGGAGTCCCTGGTAAAAAGACTGGACTTGTTCCCATTTAGGAACTCTATGATGGGGGCACTTTCGCATGAGATCCAGGAAACAATCCCATGCTTCGTGAAGTGGTTCTCCTGCTTGTTGTGTGAAATGTGTAATCTGGTGCCATAAAGCATTTGTCCGACCGACAGGGAAGAACTTTCTCAGAAACTCGAATTGAAGTTCCGCCCAGGTGTTGATTGGATGCGTTTGGGTTTGGTACCAGTGAGCAGCCTTATCCATGAGAGAGGAGAACATTTTTATGAGTAGAACATCCCAATTTTGAGCTTCTGACTCGATGGTTTGGGCCAGATGCTTGAGCTGTTTGATATGTTGGAAAGGATCTTCAGAATTATGCCCATGGAATTTGGGAATGGCATAATCATGTTGGGCTTGAATTCAGTGTCAGGACCTCTAGCAGAGATTTGTACTCTAGGTTCGATAGCCACTACAGCGGGATTGTAGTGATCTCGCATCATTGGACGCTGTGGTGGGTTCACAAAGGCTTGGAATAGATCATTGAGGTGCTGAAGTTGATTTTCAATATTATTTTCTTCTGCGGGTTGTGCCATGATGATGGATGGAGGAGAATCAGGTTTAGATGAATCGGAAGAGATATCAATAGGATTGGGTTGTTGCACAAATAAGGAGGTCGAGGCTTGGCCTCGACGTGAATGAGTGACTAAAGGAGGCCTCAAGGATGGTCTTAGAGACCTCCACCCGAACATGCACCGATGGAGTAGATGAGAGGTAGAATGTGATGGACCCAATCAAGACACCCAAAAATTTTGGATGACTATAGAGGTTCGGGGTAGATGATACCCCTTAGTCAGAAAGTCATCCACCAGAGAATTACCTGGGTAGCAAGAGAGGGAGAGTCCCGCAAAGACGCTTACATGGTAGAGCATCCCTACGGGTTACAGGGTTTCCCCCACCCGACCTCTCTTGTCACTGATGTTCCAGGTAGACCAAAATAGGGACTTGACCTCTTAAGTCTACCAGTTTTAATTAAGAGCAAGGGTGCTTAGAATTTCACTTGAACTTTAAGATGTGTTGAGTGCAAAAGTGACCTAATTTGAAGATTGGTTGACCCAACAAGGTGGGTCAACTTCACTTGTATTGTCCTTGAAAATTTAGGTCCCTCTTTTAGTGTTCAATTGACTTTAAGAGCCTGATTTTAGGGTTTTGCTTGAATAGATCAGTTCAATCAAGATCTAGGCACACATTGTTTGGAGAGATGATTTCTTGATTAAGCAAGTGTCTCTAAAATCCTAAACTGGAATCCTTAATTGGCTCTAATTTGGTCCAATTTCATTTGTCCAAATGTGGTACCTAAGGCTCAAACAAGAATGTGATAGCCCTAGATACCTTAAGTTTTAAGTGGGTGCACAAATCAGGATTTGTTGTTAAAATAAAATGTATCAAATCAGGCAACTCGATGAATTATCTACAGATAGAATGCAAGTAGCCCTAACTGATTTTTTTCTTATATCCTTTTAAGAATGAGGGACTTAAGAGAGAGAGAGTTATTAGAACTTACCTTTCCCTGGCGTGTTTACTGTGCGGCTAATCTTCCTTGAATGTATCCCTCCTGAAACAACCACAGCAAAAGAGATATAGCAAGTTAGAATCCGAATCAGGAATTGTAATCAAGAGTTCTAAATTGCCCATTGCTCCCTGGCAAAAGCGCCAAAATGTTTTACACGCTAAATTGGTGTTTAAGATTGTCGTGTTGTAGTATAGCCAAAATAAATCTTAAACAAATAAATTTTATTACTGAAAAAAGGTTCTGAGGTTGAACACAGGGAGCAATATGGAAGTTAGATCTAAAGAATTGCAATGTAAGCACAATATAAGCAATTTATAATAGAACTCCAAACAATAATGATATATAAATGAAAACAAATGTCAATAGTGCAAAAAGAATGGGGTAAAATGGTAATTTGAATCACCAATTACCCCTCACAATAACAGCAAATATCAACCAAATAAAGCCTAGCAATCAAGTATCAAATGGCTGAGTATTTAATCAGACGGCTTAACCGTCTGGAGCTACAATGTATAGCCCTCTCTTTCTCCTCAGCTTCTTCTTCTTCTTCTTCTTTCTCTGTTTCTTCTGCTATGGCTCCTCTTCTCTTCTTCTGTTTAGCCTCTTCACATAGGGAGGGGGCCTTCTCGAATTGGCTAAGTGTCACTAATACTTTCTACAGCAAAACCCCCCCGACCCCCGTGCAAGCTCTCTTTCTCTCCCTGGGTCAAGCTCTCCCAGAGCCTTCCACAGTATCGGGTAATCGAGTTCGGACCTACAGCGCACCTGGGACTAGGGTTGCAGGCATGGGTCGCAACCGAGGAGTGCTTAGGGTTAGGCGGGTTATCGGGCACACCAGGTCCGCACGGTCAGAGTCACGGACGAGGCGCATGAGGCGTGCGTGCGGGGACCTCACCCCCTGTGCATGCTGAGGAAAACAACCCGTAGCAGGAATTCAACTTATTCGTCTGCAGGCGCTCCTCAGCTTCCGAGGTTGGACTAATCCCACTGCCTTTCTTCTGCATGCAGCTACAGTTGCTTCTTCATTCAATTCATGAAAGATGGCAATCAAAGGCTTCAATTGCTGGTCCACTCAGACTCCTGGAGCGATTCTGTGCGAATTGGAGTCGACACCTGGAACCTGTAGGTGCTAGAGCAAGCTTGAAGCTTCGGTCAAAGCTTTGTCAATGGAGGTCAAAGGACCTGCTACCTAAAACATGAAATACAAGCTAAAAGCCCTGGTTAAAAGGTTCAATAGTGTCGCCGTGAGGCGAGGAAGTGAAAGGCAGTGTTCGTGAGGTGTGAGAGTGCATGAGGTGGCCGGATGGTGAGGGAAGGTGAAGTGCAAAAGTGCGGTGTTCAGCGGAGGTTGTGGAGGAGCAATCGACCAAACTAAGTTAGGGTTTTTGCTCCTGAGGTTGAGGTAGAGCTGTAGGGATGAACGGCGACCGATTTGGTGGAGTGTGGTGGCTGTGCGAGCTCGCCGAAGGTACACCAACGAGGTGGAAGACAAAGGATGGTGGGTCGGGTCGGCGGTCGAAACGATGTTGCAGATGTCTGGAAATGAAGAGTGGTTGATAAGGATTCATTTAGGAAAGGAGGCAGATGAAGGGGAGTGGAGTTAGTGCTAATTGAGGTATGGCTAGCACCGGAGACGAAGCTGCTCTGATGAGAGGTGGACGGCGAGGATGAATGAGATAGGGGTGTCGGCGGGTGCTGCGCGACGCGGAAGAAGGCAAGGAGGAAGAGTCTACCACTGGTATTGCGATCAGACGAAAAGGGGAGGCAGGGAGAGTCACCGGAGCTTGAAAAGCAAATCGGCCAGAGGAGGAGAGAGGAATTTGAGGGTTTCTCTGGTCGAATTCAAGCTTGGAGGATCAGGCAGGCCTTGGGAGTCTTTATATAGGTATCAGGGGGTCGATTAGAGCATGGAAGCCAAGCTTTCAAGCTTGGAAGGTCGTCGGAGTTGGAAACTCAAATTTCTCATGCATTTGCATGAGAAATTGGGAAAGATTTGAAGCGCAAGAATCGGTCTGATTGAAAGAGGATTTCAAAAGGAATCTCCGGTTCAATTTTGAGGAGGTTTCATCAATCAATCAAGGAGAGTTCTGTGCGGTAGGGACCTTTTTGTGAGAACGACAACAAAGTTAGGGACCTGTTTGAAAGGGTTTTGAAAGTTAAGGGCAGAAATGTAATTAGACAGGCTAATTTGCAAACTAGGTCAAGACAAACTCATCTTGGGTCCAAAATTTGGTACAAACCTAATTTGGACCTAAGGAATCCAATGATGAAGTTGGATTTTGGTTTTGACCTTATTTGACTTGGTAATTTATGGAAAAACCTAAATTAGGGCAAATATCTGTCTGTGATTCTGTTTTGCGTCAAAACGGGTTCTAATGTTCAAATTGAAGGTTCTAAACCCTAGAGAATATTTTTATATGAATTTTAGAGGATTTAGATGGATTTTATCTTGATCAGAACCTCAGTTAATTAAGCGGGTCTGTTTTTAGGGTTTCAAAAAGTCATTTAATTCTCAAGACACGTGTAAACCCTTTTCTGATTGTTCTAACCCACTTGTTATCTTTATAAGACCAATTAACCATCATTCAACCCCTGAGGAAACCCGTGATTGTACTGCATTCACGATAAGTTGGTAAAATTGCAGTTTTAACCCTCGTTTCTTGTTATTCCCTCAGAATGATTTTGTAATGACTTATGACTCTCTGGTGGTTATGTAGGAGCATTTACTGACTTAATTGGGTCAAAATGAGCTAGTTATGGCTCATGATGGTGTTCCTATCAGTAAGCTCGAAAAGAAAAGAGAAGAAAGATAGAAAGAAAGAAAAAGAAAGAGACAATGAGTACAAAGGGATTAAAGAGAACATAGTTTCTCTATGTCTCTTTGAGTTGATTTATTTAATAGTCTAGAAATATAGGTTCTGTAGTATTAGTCTATGTGTAGCACCACATGAGTATGGGCCACCAAATACAAACCCACTTAACTCAAACATCTTCTACCTAAACCAAAAATCGGGGCTGAAATTGTAGATTATTTTATAACCCCGAGGGAAGAGGTCTACCAATCGCAATAGAATTTTGTTAAGGGTCAAGTACAAGCTTTAGATGTGGATTAACTTTTCATTGAGATCCATTACATAGGCTACAACACTATACTTTTACGACTGTCTGGATTTCTAAAGTTTTGGATGAAGACAAAAGAAACAATTCTCTAGTCAAACTCTTGATAGAAATGAGTCATTTTGGATCACTTTACATTTAGTCTTGCATTTGCTAGGGACTAGCAAGATTCAAGCATGGAGGTGTGATTGTACAATAGTCATATGACCTAATCTACCTGAATTAAGTTAGATTCTAGCTTAACTTAGGAATGATGCATGTATGAGCACCATAATTTGCGTCATAGTTAATTCATTAGCTTTATAGATAATAATGCTATTTATGCTCTAAAAGAGAGATATATTAATTATAGATAATTTGAGGCTGCAGATGATAGATCAGACCATACGGATCTGATAGAAGTTCAAGGCTTGCGGAATCATCTTGATCAAGTTTCCGTAGCATCACATATAGCCCGTAGAAGTTCAGAGGCCAAGGAGCAAGATAGCATAAATCCAAGTCTTAGATATCAAATCCGACCGCACGGATGGATCCGGATCAACGATCGCAGTCCAACGACGAAAAAATCAGCTCAATCGGAGCTCTATAGCACCAACTACAAAGGTGGGAAGATGAACGGCAGCCCATCCCACACCCCAACCACCGAAGGAAAAACATGGGTCGTTGGATCATCATCCATTGGCTTCCACGAAGAGGCCACGTCAACCCTATCCATGTGCTTCCATCAAAGGAGGAGACCATCTCAACCGTTGGATCTTCTATTCTTTAGTTTCTCTCTCTCTATTCCTTAGAATAGTTGTTTTAATTTCTACTTTGAGAACTCTTTTCAAATAGTAATAAAAATATGATTCTCTGAATATTTGGCCTTTATTTCTAAGCTTTCATTAAGATAGATTAGTTAGTACTAAAAGTTTTGAAAATCATGTTTTGCTTCCGTGCGAATGACTCAGGGCTCACTGATTCTGATTTATAAATTTATTTGTTTCAACGTGATTCGCACTACAATGATAGAAATAAATCTTTTTACACATTTCACGACGAACAGCTGCCTCGATATTTTTGGGCAGAGGTTGTAAACACTGCTTGCTATATACAAAGTAAATCCTTGATTAAACCAATCCTAAACAAAACACCTTTTGAACTCTATCATGGAAAAACACCTAGAATTTCCTATTTCAAGATATTTGATTTTGTGGATTTTTTTTACTTAACACCAAGGATAATATTGATAAATTTGATGCTAAGGGCTCAGAAGGAATCTTCTTAGGTTATTCGACTAGAAGTAATGCCTATAGAAATTTCAGCAAGAAGAATTCTATCGTTGTGGAAACTATGCATATATCTTTTGATGAAACACTAGGACAACCTCAATCTTCTGTGAATGATGATGATGACCAAATAGAAGATCCTTCAAAAATACTAGAAGAAAACATTTCGGATGAATTACCAAAAGATATATCCTATATGAAGGATCGTCCAAAAGAATTAGCGATAGGAGAACTATCCAAAGGAGTTTAGACTTGATCTCTCATCAACACTTTAGCTTTCACAACTTTTGTTTCTTAGTTAGAACCTAGAAATGTTAAGGAAGCTTTTTTTGACAATTGCTGGATTATTGCAATGGAAGATGAGTTGAATCAATTCAAAAGAAATTAAGTATGGGAACTTGTTCCAAAACCTGACTCAGACCATTATAGGAACCAAATGGGTCTTTAGGAATAAACTGAATGAATCAGGAGAAGTTGTTATGAACAAAGCTAGACTTGTGGCCCAAGGGTATAATCAAGAAGAAGGAATAGATTTTGATGAAATATATGCACCTATAGCTCGCCTAGAATCCATTAAAATGTTGCTAGCCTTTCAAATGGATGTCAAAAGCACCTTTCTAAACGGGTTTATCAAGGAGGAAGTCTTTGTCAAACAACCTCCGAGTTTTGAAGATGCCAATGTTCGGCACGTAATTCACATTTTGAAAGTTATTTAGTTTTAGTATAGCATGAAAACATGTTGACAAATAAATTTATAAAACTCCAGTGAATTCCAGGTCGTACACAGGGAGATAATCTCAATTTATGCAGAAGTGTTTCAATAAAACTAATTCTAACTAGATATATATATGTATATATGTATAAAGCAGATGTCCAAAGAATCAGAATAAACTTTATTGCAATTAGATGAAGTTTTTCACAGTAAAAAATGCTAATAGAGACAGATAAAGTTTTTTGCAGTAGAAAATGCTAATAGAGACAAATAGATAGATACAGAGAGAGAGAGAGAGAGAGAGAGAGAAGAAAGTGGTAGAGAAATGACGCTGCTTGTGGGATGCTTATGCGAGATGCGATAACACCTCAGATCCAGAGCATCGGGACGGAGTTGTAGAGGAGATGGAGAATTGCAGAGAAGACGGTAGAAGAGATCTGGAGTTGATGGGAGAGAAAGATGCTTCAACTGGGGGGCCCTGAGTCTTTTATAGTTTTGATGCAAAGCAAAAAGGGTGTTTTGGCCTTAAAACCCTCCAATAACTCTTATTTGATCAGATCCGTTGATTGGAAGATCAACGGCTTTGATTTAGCCTCAAAATACCTTCATTTGTGCCAAAAACGCTCGGATTTGCTCTGGTGGCGACACATGGCAGCCACTGTGTTGTCGATATTCGATCACGTGGCTCTGATTCCTCCTTACGTGCGCACTTATCTTCTTCGCTCACGGCTCTCCTTCAAAACCTGCCTTAACGTCGGCCGTCCAATCATAACGAGTGCCGCAGCCTTAGCGTCGAAGCAAGCGCGTGAGATCACACGTCCACCCGCAATGAGCTCTCATTGCGCCACGTGGGCGTGCCTACGCCCTCCTATTGGCAATTGCAACCGCCCATGCCCGCACAACCAACGTCGCTTCAATTTCGCGCAGCGCATGGCTAGAATGTGTGTCACCCCCTTCTGTGCGCATGCGTGAGCCTATGCGCTATGCGAACCTTTTGTTAAATATACTTGTTTGTTTCTATTTATGCGTATCCAGTCTAGGTGGGCGACGTGGAGCGCTCGTGACTATTGGATGGAGATCCAACGGCTCATAGCATGCGGTGCAGCCTTCCTAGATGGGGCGGTGGTGAGGGAGCGGCTATGATGGCACCACGTGGCACCATCATGGCCACCCATCTTCATTTCTTTGTATCTGGTGATGTAGACCTCCGATCGGGTTGATTTTTTTGCCGTTGGACTGCGATCGTCGATCTGGATTCATCTGTGTAGTTGGATTCTTCATCTGAGGCTTGGATCTTTATCCTTTGGCTCCATAATCTCCATTCTTCTATGGACTACACACGATGCTTTAGTTGTCTGATCGGGACGATTTTGGAACCGTTGGACTCCCGTTGTCGTTTTGATCAAATCTGTCCGATCAGATTTAACATTCGCGACTTCGAATCATCTACGATTAAAATCATCTTTCTTTTAGGTCATAAAATGACTATATTATTTATATGACTAATAAACTAGCTATTGTGCAAATTACGATGCCTATGAATGCATTATTCCTAAGTTATGCTAGAATCTAGCTTAATTCAGGTGATTTAGGTTGCATGATTGCTGTGCAATCACACCCCCATGCCTAAATCTTGCTAGTCCCTAGCAAATGCATGACTAAATGCAAAATGATCCTATATGACTAATTTTTTTTAAGAGTTTTACCAGAGGTTTATGTCTTTTGTTTTCATTCGAAGCTTTAGTAATCCAGATAATCGTGAATGTGTTTTGTTATAGTCTATGCAACAAATCCAAGTGAAAGCCAATCCTCATCTAAAGCTTGTACTTGACCCTTGTAAAAATCTATTGGGAGGGACAAACTTCTTCCCTCCGACTTATAAGGTAACCTGTATATTCAACCCTGGCTTTTGGGTTAGGTAGAATATTTTTTAGTCAAGTGGATTTTTTTTTTTTTTGTGGCTCATACTCATCTGGTGCTGCATATAGACTAGTACTTTAGAACCTAGATTTCCATATTATTAAATAATTCAACTCAGAGAGAGGCGAGAAACTGTACTCTTTTTAGTTCCTTTATACTCGTTCTCTCTCTTTCTTTCTCTTCCTTTTTCTTTTCTTTCTTTTTGAGTTCACAATCTCACCAGATTTTATCAGTATATTTGGTGGTCTCTCCTGGCACTAACACTTTAATTAGGTTCTGATAACTCTACGACTAAGTCCAAATTTCTCAGGCCATATTCACGTAGCCAGAAATACAGAAAAGTAGGTCAAGACTGTATTTGGTGGATCGTGAGGGTGACGGGTGTTATTGCCTCAATACACTTGAAATAAACTCTAAAAACACTTATGAACTCTCTTTTTTTTCTACATTTTCTTTCTTTCTTTTCTACTCCTCTTTTCTTTTGTATATATATATTTTTTCTATATGCATAGACATATATACCTCATTTTTTTTCTTTTCTTTTTTCTTTTGCATCCAGACATCTACTAACGCAACATAGTAACACATACAACTTTTATTCACGAGGCATTATTCAGGATTGGGGGATGTTCAAGAAGATATCGAGTGGCTTATTTGGTGGAAGTGCCTATTCTCGGCACCGGGAAGGGAATGGATAGGACAATGTATTTCTGACCTTGACATTAATACCCTCCTTCAGTCGAGAATTACGTAAAAGATGATCGTAACCATCCACCTAAGTCCTAGTTTTACCAGAACCCGCTCTCTGCGTATTTGCCTTATTTGGTGGCTCTCAAGAGATTCGCACTAAGAACTTGTATGCAGAAATCGAGAGCGAAAACTATGCCTAAATCCGAGTATCATTATCTCATTATCCAGAGTTTAAGATTCCTCACACTAGCCATAGAGCATCATTAGACTTTTTATTCTCACCTCACACTTGTTTGGTGGATCTGTTAGAAGATAGTTTGCCTGACTCCCTAATTACTGTCCAAGGGTTTAGGAGAAGAAGCACTGCTTCTTCTTGACAAACTAAAGATGTTTATCAGTCTTCACAGAGGATCCATTGCAAATTCTACGTGTAAGTCTAAAATTATACTGGATTTTAAACTTAGGAATCAACTTAAGAATAAATCCCTAGTAAAACCTTAATAAAAATTCTTTATGCCTAAATGCATTTTTTTTTTCAGACATAAAGATAAGACATGCAATGTCCACCCCCCGATGCCTATTCATTACAATGTCCTCATTGAAATGTATGCATGAAAATCAAAATATAATAAGCAAGAGGAGGGGATATCACCTAACTATGCTTGTTAATCCAGGTCAGTATGGATGCAGAGGATGCAGAGCTACCTGTACAGAGTACTGGGTTACCTCCCAGCCAACGCTAAGTTTAACGTCATTTGCCGGACTTAAACCCAAAAATAAATGATTTGATAAATGAGTTGAGTCAAGATTAAAATGAAGATGTGATCATGTAATGCAAGGATCAGTGATCCACAAATGCAAATCATCTAATGGTGAATACCAAGCCCAAAAGGTCGAAAAAATAAAGTGAATAGGCTTGAAACTAATTGCAGCCATATGCTACAAAAGAGAGAAACATTAGTGCGGGTGCCAGAGTGGAAAGTAGATAGTGGCAACCTTAAGATGTGATGCATGAGGAAGGCAGATGAGGTGGATACAGGGTGGTTCGTAGGGAATACATCATATGGGTTCTGAAAGTGATAGAAAATGAAAGGAGGAACCCGCGTGGTGTAGTCTGAAATGATATAGGGAACCACTTCGCAAGTCAAGTTAGGTATTGATGGATGTCAAGTAGGTGAGTCAAATAAGATCCAGTCGCCCATCTCACTAGTTCCAGACTTATCAGAATCCTCAATCTTATCCCCGGGGTGATAAAAAATCTTATTTGAGTCGCCCAAATCATGATGCAAGTCTTCAAATGTAATGGTTGGAAATTCATTATTCCTTAGAATCACAGTCCCACGGGGAGTAAGATAGGGGTTTACATTAGTCAACACCTCAAATCCTTCTTGTTTTGTGGACTTCTGAGTTTGATCCCAATTGTTTTTCTCTTGGACTATATCTTCTGAGAGAATGTCTTCTTGTTTTTCATCAATCAAGTTAAGCTCCTCAGGATTCAGCTGAATTCTTTGCTTCCTTAGATAGATCCTCATAAGTCACCCCCAGTAATTTTGCAATTTGTTGAACATCTTTTTCATAAGAGGATTGTTTGTCTTGTTCAATCTCAAAATGTTGAGGATAAAAGTCAAGGTTTTCCTTAGGACTCTGGTGGATGGGGAGAGAAAGGTGTGGATTAGCTGAAATAGAAGTGAAAGCAGATTCGGCTTCTATATGGGAATGATCAGTATCGCCAAATCCAGATATCGAATCATTTAGGGATATTTGATCATGGTAATCCTTGGACAAGATTTCATCAGAGCCATTCAACCGTGCTTGGCTGGGTGTACCACTGTTCCCAATCTTCTTTCTTCTTAATCTTGCTCTGATTCTCCTAAATCATCCATGTAATCCAATTGTGTGTCTTTAAATATAAAAGACTCATACTCCAGCTTACCATGAATTGGATCCTCAAAATAGAATGGTTGTAATTCAGAGCCCAAAGCAAGATATAATTCCTCAAGTGAGCCTTCCTCCTCAAAGTCAATTTTTGGGATATCAAAAAGGATCTGTTCTGTATAATCACAGGGCTGGTGGGTGGGCTTAGTGTATGTAGAGGTTGGGATTGGATAAGGTGTCATACTTAAGGTTGGATCCTCAACCTTGAATGGCTTACCACCAACTTGTGGCATACTCAGGCCAATTTTATCACTTTGTGCTCTCTGGATTTTATTGAGCTGGTTTCTCAGATTATCTGTATTTCTTTTATTAGCTTCTCTCATCCCCTAGACTACTTGGAGTAATTGGGTGATCTCAGGATCACTGCCATGGTCAGGGATTTGATCAGGCTGAGGATAATAATTTCCAGATTTTCTTTCCTTAGTTGAATCAAAATATCTATCATCTGAATACCTAGGGTAAGAATTATATCCTTGGTTTGGTATTGTAGGGTTATCCCAATGAGAAGGTAAAGTTGTTTGGGTGGAATTGGGATAATTTGTAAAATGATTTCGAGGATAGGATTGGTATTCTAGGTATTGGGATTTTGAGGCATATCCCTTATCTAGGGAGAGATGAGTTTGGATGAACCGGTCAAGATAGTTGGTCATGCCAATCAGGTGTTGGTCTTGCATGGAGAGTGTATTTTGAGGTTGTAGAGATCCTTGATATCCAGCGATTCATGTGGGATTCGAGGTAGGCCTAGTTATACCTGGGGAATATGAGGTGTAGGCAAAGGAATCAAGTCCCGGGTGTTGAGGAGAGTTCTCCCATTCTGAAGAAGTTGAAGTAAGGGAAGGGTTGGGATAAGGAGAATAGTGTGAGGCAAAAGAGTATGGCTCCATGGTTTCCTCCTCAATCAGTTCTTCCTCATGGCAATTAGTCATTGGAATGTATTCAGAAAAATTAGGTCTTCTCCTTAGTTTAATCTCTAAAGGTGGTACTAAATCAAGGTTCAGAGACCTTTTAGCATCCATGTACCAGAAGAAAGTTAATAGATGAGAAAAAGAAGACAGATGAGAGAATACCCTGCCCTCTCAATGCAAGCAATCAAACTGGTCCTTGGAGTGTCAACCCTAATTAGAATTGATCCTGGCTCCCCAAAACATGACTGGGTTAGATCAACCCTTGAATTACTTATCTGGCCAAAATGGTGGGACCCCTTAGGACACCTCACACAGTAGGACATCACTAAATGTTAACGCGGTTGTCGCACCAATCTTTCTTGTCACCAGTGGATCCAAGTAGACAAGGCCTTGACCTTAGCCTAATTTAGTTTCAAGTCCCCAAGTCTATTAGTCCTGCCTAGGGCACGTCTACTCAATTTTAGGTTTGGGTTTGATGTGCTTTTGGAATATGGTGGGCGTTAGGGGGTGTTTTCCCTTAAAATTGATTTTGAAATGTGTGAAGTGCTTAAACAAACAAGGTTCACAAGCAATTTCTTATGATGAAGTGAATTTTAATATTCGAATGCTTGTGTTAATGCGTTTAGGGTTCACTTGAGTTAATGTTTTCAATCAAGGTTTTGATGAGGCACACAAGAGTTTTGCAAATCCCAATTTGTTTGATAGATTCCCTTTAAATATGGAAATGCAGGTGTGCTCTATCCTTAATGTCGAACCCTATGCACAGATAGTTCTAAATGATTCTTTTAGGTCCAAAATGATGAGTGGTGCGACCCAAGAAATGAAATCAATTGGTCCTTATTGCACCACTAACTAGGCACTCACAAAATATTTTTTCAAGAATTTTAATACATGTTTTCCATTTTTTTATGATTTAATGTGTACTGGGGGTTTTGTAGTCTGTTTTGACCCCTAGTTGGTGATTGGATAATCCGTGCAACCAAACGTGTATAAATAATTTTTTCAGATTTTTCCTAAATTCTCGATTATGTCAAAAATTCAGTGCTTCAAATTTTAGGTCAATCGAAGTTGTATAAAAACTTCCTATGATATTTTGAACTTCAAAAAATCAGGAATAATAATCGTATTAATAACAGATCGGTACGTGAATTTTTAATTTTTTTGTATAACTTTGATTTGCGCCAAATTTGGATATGTTATTTCTAACTTTGAAATCTACGTCCAATAAAAAGTTGAGAATTTTTGGATGTACGGATCTTTGGAAATTGAATTTTTAAAATAAAACTTCATTTCAGCCAGAAAATCAAGAATTTTTTTTCTTTATTTTTTTTCAATAAGCAAACAAATTCTAATTTAATCCTAGGGCTCAAGAAAATCCTAAATCTAACTAATCTAAACTACGGGTACTTACCTGAGGTTCGAACCTGCAATTCCCGATGTTGTGTTTCGTTCTGATTTCCTTATTTTCAAACATACACGAAATCAATGAAAATAGCAAGTTAGAAATCTCAAATTTACACCAAAGAAAGCTTCGAAAATTTTGGTTGCCCCCCGGCAACGGCGCCAACTTGTTTGGCACGTAATTCGTGTTTTAAAAGTTATTTAGTTGTAGTATAGCGTGAAAACACGTCGACAAATAAATTTATAAAACTCCGGTGAGTACCAGGTCGTTCGCAGGGAGGCAATCTCAATTTATGCAGAAGCGTTTCAATAAAACTAATTCTAACTAGATATATATATGTATATATGTATAAAACAGATATCCAGAGAATCAGAATTTTATGGCAATTAGATAAGTTTTTCACAGTAGAAAATGCTAATAGAGATAGATAGATAGATAGAAAAAGAGAGAGAGAGAAGAAAATAACAGAGAAACGACGCCACTTGTGGAATGCTTGTGCGAGATGCGGCAGCACCTCAAATCCAGAGCGCCGAGATGGAGTTGCAGAGGAGATGGAGAATTGCAGAGAAGATAGTAGAAGAGATCTGGAGTCGATGGGAGAGAGAGATGCTTCAACTGGGGGGCCCTGGGTCTTCTTTTATAGTTTTGATGGAGGGAAAAAAGGGTATTTTGGCCTTAAAATCGTCCAACAACTCTTATTTGATCAGATCCGTTGATTAGGAAATCGACAGCTCTGATTTGGCCTCAAAATACCTTTATTTGAGCCTAAAACTCTCAGATTTGCTCTGGTGGCGACACATGGTAGTCGTTGCGTCATCGATCTTTGATTGCGCGGCTTTGATTCCTCCTCATGCATGCACTTATCTTCTTCACTCACCGCTCGCCTTCAAAACCCGCCTCAACGTCAGCCGTCCGATCGTAACGAGCGCCGCTGCCTTAACGTCAAAGCAAGCGCATGAGATCGCATCTTCGCCTACGACGTGCTCTCATCGCGCCATGTGGGCACGCCTACACCCTCCGATCGGCAATTGCAACTACCCGCTCCTACACAGCCAACACCATTTCAATTTCGCGTAGCGTACTGCTCGAATGCGCGTCACTCGCTTCCGCATGCGCATGCGAGGCAATGCGCTATGCAAACCTTTTGTTAAATATACTTGTTTGTTTCTATTTATGCTTATCTAGTCTGTGCGGACGACGTGGCATGCTTGTGACCATTGGATACAGATCCAATGGCCTACTGTGTGCGATGCAGCCTTCCTAGATGGGGCGGTGGTGAGGGAGCGGCTGTGATGGCACCACGTGGCGCCATAATGGCCGCCTATCTTCTTTTCTTTGTATCTGGTGATGTAGACCTTCGATCAGGTTGATTTTTTCGCCATTAGACTACAATCATCGATCTGAATTCATCTGTGTGGTTGGATTCTTCATCTGAGGCTCGGATCTTTGTCCTTTGGCTCCATAATATCTGTTCTTCCATGGACTACACACGATTCCCTAGTTGTCTGATCGAGACGATTTCAGAACCGTTGGACTCCCATTGTCATTCTAATTAGATCTGCCCGATCTAATCTGACATCTGCAGCTGTGAATCATCTGCGATTAAAATCAACTCTCTTTTAGGTCATAAAATGACGATATTATTTATATGACTAATAAACTAGCTATTGCGCAAATTACGATGCCTATGTATGCATTATTCCTAAGTTATGCTAAAATCTAGCTTAATTCAGGTGATTTAGGTTGCATGATTGCTGTGCAATCAACCAACCATCCAAAATACGTATATAAATTAAACAATTCATTATATGGTCTAAAATAAGCTCCACAAGCTTGGTATGACAGATTAAAAACTTATCTAATTGAAAATGAATTTGAAATTGGCAAAATAGATCCAACCTTATTCACAAAAAGAAAAGAAAATGATCTCTTAATAATACAAATTTATGTAGATGATGTCATTTTCAGTGCTACTAATGATCTTTTATGCCAACAATTCGCAAAGGTAATACAAGATCAGTTTGAGGTGAGTATGATGGGAGAACTTTGGTTCTTTCTCAAACTTCAAATTGACCAGCTATCCTTTGGAATTTTCATATCTCAAACCAAATACACCATGGAGATCTTGAAGAAATTCTCCATGGACATGGTAAAAGGAAAAGAAACAGATATGGCAGCTTCTACACAACTAAAATCTGATGACACAGGTAAATCTGTAGATATGAAATTGTATAGAAGCATGATTGGATCTTTACTCTGCTTAACTGCTAGAAGACCTGATATTCTCTTTAGCACTTTCTTGTGTGCTTGCTTTCAAGTTAACCCTAAAGAAGTACACTTAAATGCAATTAAAAAGAATACTTAGACACTTAAACCACACACCAGACCTAGGACTTTTCTATCCGAAGTCAGACATTGGAACTTTATTCCTTTTGTGATGCTGATTATGCGGGTAGCTTTATAAATCGAAAGAGTACTAGTAGAACATGTCAATTTCTCGGAAATTCCCTAGTCTCTTGGTTCTCTAGAAAACAACACACTGTTTCACTTTCAACAACAGAAACTGAATTTATAGCTGCATATCTTGCCTGTTCACAACTATTATGGATGAAACAAACTCTAGAAGATTTTAGCCTATCCTACAAGAATAACAAAATACTTTGTGACAACACTAGTGCCATAAATCTATCTAAAAATCCTATTCAACATTCTAGGACTAAACATATTGATGTTAGGCATCAATTTCTAAGAGATTATGTCTTAAAAGGTGAAATCAACTTAGAATTTGTTAAAGAAGAAAATCAATTAGCTGATATCTTTACAAAACCTTTGCCAAAGGAAAGATTTAACCTAATCTGCTATTTACTAGGTTTATCTAGGTTAAAAGAGCTTAATTGATAATTTTGATTTCGTTGTTTTCAACCTTTGATCGATCAAAATCCTTGATTGATCAACCAAATTTCTTTGGTAGGAAATTTCCCTCAAAAAATTTGGATTTTGATCAACTTAGTTGGGCAGGAATTTTACCTCCAATTGTTTGAACCCTGATCGACCAATTAGCTTCATTGATCGATCATTTCCTATTTTTGATCGACCAAAACTAGGCCGATTCACTTTTTGAGATTTCGATCCAAATCACCTCTAATCTCACCCCTAATCTACTCAACCGAGCCTAATCTACTTAATTACCTACCCTAAGTGTTTTTACCTATTTTGCTAACCCAAATTTGTATAAAATACCAATGGTTTACCTCAAAACCTTTTTTTTTTTAACTATATCCTACCCCACAACTTTAGTCCTACTTTCAAACATTCCACCGACCAAACTCAACTCCATCGACCCCACCTCTCCTTCACCGTGGTCGATCAATGCCACCGACCACTACCGCAACTCAACGTCGAGCTCCTCCCATCACCAACCTTGCATGCACCCGCACCTTCTTGCGACTCCACATCGACTTCGATGCAACAGAACATCATGCCATCCTCCTCGCCATGAAGGATCTCCTCTCACGCCCTCCCCATGTGCCCTCCTCCCTCGCCGGTCATGCTTCACGCCGCCGACTACATCGGCTCTCCTTGATCGACCAATCTTTGATCGATCATTAGATTAAATCTATTTCTTTTGGATTTTTTTTTTGTATTAGATGTGCTATAAGTAGATCTGATGATATTCTTGCTTAATCTTGTGATTGCTTGTTAATCTTGAAGTATTTGTGAGCTTATTGCTCATGGAAACACCCATTTTTTCACGTCAGTTCGCTTTTGGTCGACCAAAATTGTTGGTTGATAGACCAAAAGATGATTTTCAGAACCGTGTCTAACTTGCTTTTGATCGACCAATCTTGATTAATTGATCGACCAACATGTTTTTGCTGATTTGTTATGGCTGCAAAACACGCACATGCCTCCTCTTCTGCTTCTTGTGATGACACTTTTGACAACTTTTTCATCATTGAGGCCGCTCGCGAACGTTTTTCCATTCTAGCCAAACTTTCCCACACAATGGTAGATCGGTTGATTTTGCCTACTTCGAGTCTATCTTTCCCAGAATCCCCAAAAAATTTGCATCTCACCAGATCTTACATTTTGAGCGAAACTTTTATGCGGGTTCCAAGAATAGTCGCATACCCGGTGTTGATCCCATCGCCTGTCACCTATTTTATGCCAATCTCAAGAACATAGGTGAGGGCTTCAACATCGAGTTGACCTCGAACGTCTACGGCATAGAGGTTCTGGTCAATGCGAACGTGATTTCTAAAATTCTTGGTTGTCCATCTATTGGTCCTACTTTTCTAGAGCTTCACCAGCAGACACAGACGAATGCCATTAGGGAGACCCTACTTACTCCCTCTCACTGTGACTTGGGTCGTCCTGCCAAGTCTCCTTATTTCCATCATCTTCCACTATTTCTTAATCATGTCTTTCTTTGGAATTTTATGTCTAAATCCACTTCATTTAAGAACTGCCCTGTGATTATGCTCATTACCCTTTATGCTTTTCTTAAGAATAAGTGGTTCAACTGGAACCACTTAATTCTCTAATTGATGAGCAAGTAGCCTACCAGGTTCTTTCAGTTTGGGGCACTTCTTTCTCATATCTTCTTACATTTTAACGTTCCAATGGATATAAATCATAAATAATTTATTACGAGAGTCTCCATATTTGATAAGCTCACTTATACAAAGATGGAGCAAGCTTAGGGAACCCGTGGTGAGGATGCAGCCCAGGAGCAGTAGCAGTAGCCGTAGGAGTCCTCAGTAGTACCTCATCCTTTCCCACCTTACGAGCACCTCACTGCGACCTGTCCTCCTCCAATGCAACCCTTCTAAAGACCCGTCCTGTCGTGCACCTTTTAACACATCTGGACTTTCAGTCAGACATTTGGACCCCTTCCCAGATGTCTAGAAATTGAAAAATCTGTACGCAGGGTCGGTTCTGCGTGCTGGCTGCGCATAGACTCTTTACTTCTCTCTCTTCTCCTTTTCTCCTCCCTCACAAACCCTAACCCCACTCCCTATATAACCCCACTCCCCCCTTCCTCTCTTCTCCACTCCACCACCACCACTTTCCCTTCTTCCTCTCCATTGCAACGAGAGGGACGAGCGAGAGAGAGGGTGCTAGAGCGAGGAGTGAAGAGGAGAGGCAGCGTGAAGAGAGGAGGAGGAGCTTGAGCTCATGAGTTCGTGGGAACTCGCCGAAGGACGCACGGCCGGAGCGGTGCGTGCGGAAGGAGTGAGTCAGGGGAGATGTCCTCGACACCCTACTGCAGTCGGAGCTGCATACGAGGAGAAGCCATGGCTGCGCACGACGAGGGGAGCGGGAGGTCGCTCTGGTTCTGGGTTTTTCCCAGAATTAGACATCTGGCGTGCCGTCCAGACGACAGGTTGGACGTCTGGTGACAACACTGGACGTCTGAAAGCAAGGTTTCGGGAAGGTACGTTCCTCTTGCGGTTGCAGCCATGCAGACCTCACCGCAAAGCCAATTTGTTTGTCTAATGTAGGGAGATTTGGTCTGTCATGCACAGGGACAACTTTGGGAAGGCATGGGGCATGCCCTCCCATGCATTTCGGACATTTAGATAGCTTACTAGATGACCGGAAGCACTCCCAGACAACTGGAGGAGAGGTCGGACATCTAGAGCTGAGTCCAAACAATCAAGTAGGGGTTTTGGACGTCTGAAGTCGATGTAGGAACTTGAGGTGGGACCATGGTGACTTTTAATATGTCTGGACCTTGTTCCAGATGTCCGATTTTAGTTTGCAATTTTATTTTTGACCCGTTTAGGATCCATTTGAGGTCTGTTTTATGCAAGCAAGATATCTGTGATTTTCTTGTGAGTTCATTTATATATTAGAAAGCCTTATATATTATTCTGAACGTTCCTTTGTGGTATGTACCTTGGTATAGGATTTCGATCTATTGCGTGCTCGGGGCTTGCTGAGGCACGTGAGTTTGCCGTTCGAGCTCCTAGTACTCCCAAATTGTCTGGTAGAGTGGTTTCCCCCTGTTTTAATTATAAAACATTAATGCATGTGTGAATTGATATTACTATAAACCTAGGATGTGGCATGAATCCTAAGTCGAGAAATACTGGCACTGTTAGCATGCGTGTTTGAGATTGCAGTCATAAATGAATGAATGAATGGAATTGTAAACAACTGCCTGTTAATAAATATGAGCTGCCTGTGGAATATGAAATGCCTGTGCTAGTTAAATAGTTGCCTGTGACATAACTTGTTGTATATGTTAAATTGTGGAAATACGAGTTGCATGTGTATAATATGGGAATGGAAATGTGAATGATGAAGCCTGGCATGGAACATCATGTGAATATGAGCATGAACCATACTGGGAATTAGGAGTAGAGCTCCTTTTAATGAATGGAATGGATCTGGAAATGTGAGTAAAGTGTACTGGCCCCTGAGTACGTGGTACCATGGAGAGCGACTGTCCCCTATTTAGTGTAGAGCGGAGCTAGCCACCCTTAGGTTGGGACCCGGGGTTAGAATTGGCCACTCTACACTGACTTCTTTGGCCCTCGCGTACACTGTATCGGGGAGAGCGACTAGTGTAGGGAAAGAGCTAGCCACCCCACAGGGCCTGAGGTTCAACTAGCCACCCTACACCGACTTGTTAGGCCCACTGAGCAAACCAGGGTAGTCAGACAAGGGTGTGCGGACTATGGAGGGGTGAGACCCCTATTTGGTTCTGAGGAGCTAGACCCCTGTTACTGAGAGGACTAGGCCCTATACTATTCCATGCTGTACTTTGGGCATACCCGCTAACGGAAACGACTGACCGCGTGCTAGTGTGGGGTAGCTATCCATGCGCTTATCGCGTGTGCCGTAGTCACCGCTACATCTGTCTGTGACCTCGAGGTGGTTGACTGGGTGTAGGATCACCACGGGGGACTCTCCCGGCCAGGAGAGCACCACGTGGGCCTTCTACTCTTCGGAAATGACTGCAATCAAGATCGTTCCCACGAGGAACATACGAGATCAAGAAAGAGATCTGAAAAGTAAACCTATAGGTGAAAAGGAATGACTTGTAAAATAAAATAATTGGAAAAGATAAATTTACCTATTAGCTCTTACTGCTTTAGTTAGTTTGGTTACCTCTCTACTCACCGTTCGCTGACTCCGTTTTACTCGTACCCCTTTATAGGTCTACGAGTTGAGCAGCCCGAGTCACCGGCTGCAGAGGGCGCTGGGCCTAGTCGAGCCTAGCAGTAGTCTCTTGTTGTTGTAGTGCTTCTTTTTGTTAGTGAGTTCAGACTTTGTTACTGTTACTGTTCTGTACTTTTGTTCTACTTTCCTGTTGTGGTGGTGATATGTACTGTTAGCAGCTTTTACTTCCTTTACTGCTTGTACTCTTTTACTGTTGGTTACTTTGCATAGTGAATGTGGTTTACTTTCCTAGTTTTTGGTTATTTCTTGTTGGATGACTGGGTCATGGGATTAGTCAAGTCGAGCCGGTCTCGGGTCCTGTAGGGATTCGGGAACTGGATCGTAACAAGGTGGTATCAGAGCAAGGTCGTCCGGAGAAATGAACCAGCTAGCTTGAGAATAACCAATTCACGTGCATGTAACTAGAGTAACCAATACAACGTACCGCTTGATATCTGTTTTGAGTTTCTTTCGCTAAAGTCCATTAGAGTTGACTTCTTTTTGTTCTATCTTCTGCATCTCCTTGCAGGAGATGCCTTGCCGTGGAATTCTTGAGGCAGGCCGCAGACATGGCCGTGGACGTGGTCGGAGGGGCGGATTGCCAGGCTCGAGGTGCCAACTGACCTGCTACTTCTCCTGGGCGTTCAGGCCCAGGACCTCACTCAGCTGATTCGAGACATAGTACGAGAGGAGCTCCACCCGCCTCCACGGGTGCCTCTCCTTGGGGATGTGGAGGGGGAGTCCTCTGTGGGGCTGAGAGACCAATGCAGCTCTAGACGAGGGGGAGGGGGTGGTCCTCCACCGCCCCCATCGCACTCTGACACTTCTGAGCTCGAGCCCTCCCTACCTGGAGGCGTGCCCATTCCCCCACTACAGCTGCACTATGAGCTTTTCGGACAATTCCGGAAGCTGAAGCCCCCCTCCTTCAAGGGGGATGAGGACCCGTCAGAGGCTGAGAACTGGCTGGAGTAGATTGAGAAGGTGTTTGACACCCTTCGCCCCCCTGCGGAGTGCTGCATGGCCTTTGCCACATACCAGCTAGAGAATGTAGCACACAACTGGTGGAGGGCAGTCAGAGGCCAGGAGAGGGGAGAGCCGACGTGGGACCAGTTCGTGACCCTCTTCTGTGAGTAGTACTTCCCGCAGACTTGGCAGGACCAGAGGAGGCAAGAGTTCCACACTCTCCGCCAGGGGACGACGACTGTTAGCGCGTACTGCACGTGCTTCCTGGAGCTATCACATTTTTCTACAATAGCTGTAGCTACAGAGGAGGAGCGCCTATGGAGGTTCACTGAGGGGCTCCGGCCTGCCATTCGGGGGTATGCCAATCCCCTGAAACTACCCACCTTCTCGAGAGTGGTGGAGGCAGCAATGACGTACGAGGAGACCAACCCGGTCGCACGAGACATCGATAGCGAACGGAAGAGGCCCTATCAGCCAGAGTACTCATAGGGCCATTGAGAGAGGAGGCACGTGGCACCCGTGGGAGAGCTGTCTCATTTTGCGAGGCCGTCAGTGGCCTTTGGGGGTCCTTGATAGGGGCCAGCTGTCAGCACTGGACCCCCGCCCAGCCGTCAGCAGGGACCTACTGAGGGAGGGAGTCGAGTCCCCCTCTGCTACCAGTGTGGCCAGCCGGGCCACATCAGGAGGGACTGCCCGTCTAGGGCTGGAGCACAGCAGATGCTCCCCGCACTGAGCGCTGGAGGTCGAGCAGGTGGTCGTGGTTCCCAGGCACGTGGGGGAGGACAGCAGTCACGGGGAGGGTATCGGCCAGTGGCTACTCATCCGACGCAGAGTGTGGCTACTTCTTCTGCACTGAGAACTGAGGGGCGTATCAACGCCTGACACACCGAGACGCCAGGGTATCAGGTTCAGTGGTGGCAGGTATGGTTATAGTTTCCGGCAGATTAGTTTATGTACCTTTTGATTCCGACACCACACACTCCTTTGTCATTGAGAGTTTTGCTGTCAGTTTGGGATAGGACTGCGTGTTGTTAAAGGATTTGTTTTGTAGATTCCCTACTAGGAGGGGGTGATGTAATAAATTGCGGAATAAAATATAAACAATCTCACAAAATAAACAATCACACAAAGTACACAATTATTTTTAGGTGGAAACCCAAACCGGGTGAAAACCACCACCTAACCCTCTCGAGTTAGGATTTTCCGATCAACCAAGTTGATCAAATCCACTAAACGAATCACTTAAACGAGGGTGATTCAACCTCAATTACAACCACGCTACTTTATACGAGGGTAGCGTACCTCAAACCCCTTCTCTTCACAAGAAGGATTTTTTCCCATGAAGGAGACGGGGATTCGCAAAGCGAATACCCAACCAAATAACAAAGATAAATAATAACAATCCTATGGAGCCAACAAAGTAATATTTAACCTAAGCTTCTATAGGAATTAAGATGCTTCCCTTTGCAAGGAGTGCGTCGAATCGATGACGCGGGTGCGTGAGCTACACGACGGCGCAACGTCGCTCTCGTGAACTATGGCGGGAAAGCGGGTGCGCAAAGGCTTGATGCTCTCAAGATGAAGAGCTTGAGCTTGGAGAGCAAGAGCGTGTCTAGGACACAAAAGAGTAGAAAGTATGTTGCTTAGGTGTGTCTTGGTGTGTCTTGAGTGGCAAAGGCTCCCCTGTATTTATAGAGGCCTTAGGAAGGCTTTGGAAGGCTTTGGAAAGCTTCCATAGCCGTTGGGAGCAAAGTCCAAGAGAATCCAGCCGAAATCAGGAATAATCATTACACTGACAGGGTTATCAGACGTCTGATCCTGGCATCAGACGTCTAGAAAACCAATTTAAGACGTCTGGGAACAAAGTCAGACGTCTGATTTTAGGTAGGTTTCTTCCTGACTTGGATCAGATCTAAACAGGGTTCTAGTGCAAGTCCATCAGACGACATAGGATGTCTGGAACTATGTCTGGACATCTAGAAACCTACTTTTTCTGCGGGAATGGATTTCCAAGAGATTGCAACGGCTATAAGATCTCTGAAAAGAGATTTTGGGTCAGCCGAGGTAAAACGGTCATTTATCAGACGTCTGGAAAGGCTTAAGGACGTTTGATAAGGCTCTAACGGTCATATCCTTCAGAGTTTGTTAAGCTAGCCAACGGTCCACTAATTGGATGTCTGGCAAAAACTTCAGACGTCTTCTAAGATGTCTGGACTAAGGTCTGGACGTCTGATTTCATCAGACAGAACTAAGTCCAGCCAAAATGTTATCGGACATCTGAATCAACAGTCAGACGTCTTAAAACTCATTATCAGACGATTGATTTTGGAATTAGATGTCTGAAAAAGCTGTTTGAACCCTATTTTGGTTTTCTAAGTTCTCCACAGAAAACCTAAGTGTCCTAGGGTTGTGCTGGTGTTCCTAGGACTACTATTAGGGTACTTTGAGGCTCTTTAACATGATGTTCTAAGGAACAAAAAGAGCAAGGAAATAAAGACAAAAGTACATGAAAGAAATAAACAGAATTCTATCCTATTCTTCTTGTCCTTCCATCTTCAATCTATCGCTCCTTGTGAATCTCCTCTGTTTTCCACCAAGCTCTTCCAATCCATCCTGGATGCGAGCTCGAACTCCGTCTAATCACGTCTCCATTTGCAATTGACCTGAAATCTAATACTCCAAGAGCAAATGTTAAATGACACTTGTTTTGTTATCATCAAAACAAACGATCGCGGTGCTCTAGCACCAACAATCTCCCCCTTTTTGATGATGACAAAATCATAAATAATAATGCAAAAAAAATCCTCCCCCTTTTTGACATTATCAAAAAGGTTTAATTGATTTTAAATTTCCTATAACTCCCCCTTAAAACATGCTCTTCTATGAATTTCTTTTAACAAGAGTAATATCGTCCCCCTTTTTGTAACAATAAGATAGCTATTATTTTTCTCCCGCTTACTAAAGGAAATTTAGCTAACTTGCATCTCCCCTTAAAAATTGACAATTAGCTCATAATTTTTTAACTCCCCCTATCTAAATGCTAATGATAAAAATATAGGGTAAATAATTTTTACCTCACCTACCATGGCCAATTAAATGGCCCAAATGGTGGTGGTGGATGTCACATCGGATGGGGCTCCCATCCGTAGCTTGGAGGCCCGGGCATCGGCGTCGGTCTCCAGTCTGGTGGTCGATGTGCAGCGGGTCCATCATTTGTTTGCCGTCTCGTCGGTCTTCTTGTTCTCCTCCTTGGTCTACTCTTTAGTTCTCCCAGCTTGAGTTGACCAGCCTTGAGCTTGTAGGTCCAGTCCTTCGTGTTGTAGTTATCCCTGAAACCTACAAAACAAGATTCCAATTCTTTCTTCGGTATCCAAGTGAGCTTGGATCAGGATCTGTTAGCGGGTCTCCTTGACGGAGATCCTTTCTCAACCTTAGGGCTATAAAAATTATCTATTTTGTTGATTAATTTGTTGGAGTTTTCCCTAAGGCATGCAATTTCTTTTTCTATAATATGCATCTTAGTCTTTAACTCAGAAATTTCTAATTTTAAACTATCATTTTCTTCAATCAATTTAGCATTTTCATTGATTAAATTTTTATTTTCTAATAACAGATTATTATCCTTAGGACTAGAGCTACTTTCTAGGTCCTTAAGTTTTATTTCTAACCTATCATTTTCAAATTTAAGAAAGCTAAGGTTCTTTTTAGTGCTTTTGTTTTCTATTCTTAATGATTTACTAACATCAAATAGTTCATTAAAAGCTTCTTGTAAATCAAAATTTACCTCGTTGTCTAAGTCGCTTCCGCTTTCGCTGTCGCTATCACTTCTTCTGACCATGAAACCAAAGCAAGTGGTTTCTTCTTCTATAGACTTTTCTTCTTCTTCTTCCTCCGAGCTCGAATCGTCCCAAGTGGCTTGGAACGCCTTCTTCTTAGATTTCTTCTTCTTTTCCTTCTTCTTATCCTTTTTGAGAAGAGGGCATTCTGGTCACAGATGCCCTTTCTCGTTGCAGTGGTAGCAACGTCTCGGGCTTTCCTTCTTCTCCTTTTTCTCTTTCTTTGATTCCCTACAAAACTTGGAAATTTTCTTAAGTAAAATTTAAAGTCTTCGTCGTCGGAACTTACCTCGCTATCCGACGCGGCTTTGAAGGCGAGAGTCTTTTTCGATTTTGGCTTCGATGTATCCTTCTTCTGCTTCAACTTTGTCTCGTAGGCCATTAGATTGCTTAGGAGATCTTCCATGTTGAGCTCCTCCACTTCGTTTGCCTCCTCGATGGCGGTGACTTTCTGTTCCCACTCCGGTCCAAGGGAATAAAGAAGCTTCCCTTGAAGCTCCCCCTTGATGAAGGTCATCCCTAAAGCTTTTAAATTATTTACAATGAGAGTGAACCTAGTGTTCATCTCACTTAAAGATTTGTTAGGCTTCATAGAAAAAGATTCAAATTCTTGAGAAAGTAAATTTATTTTAGAAGTTTTTACCTTAGAGGTACCTTCGTGAGTTACCTCAAGTGTGTGCCAAATCTCGTATGCGGTGGCGCATTGCGAGATTCTATTGAACTCCTCTGGGCTGAGCGTGCAATAAAGGGCGTTCACGGTCTTTGCATTCAAAGAGAGCTCACGAATTTGTTGTTGCGAGTAGCCTCCCGCGGGTTTCTCTGGGATCTCAAATGGCGTCTCGCACCTGGCCCAAATCGTGAAGTCATTGGCTTGAAGCCAAGTCTTCATCCGCAGCTTCCAGTAGAGGTAGTTGCTCCTGTCGAAGAATGGCGGATGGGTCGTGGACTGCCCCTCAGAGATTCGGATTGCAGAACTGCTCCCCTCCATGATCTTCTTGCCGGGTGTTACTCCGACTAGCAAGAACCTGCTCTGATACCAATTGTAGATTCCCTCCTAGTAGGGAATCTACACGTTTGTGATCAGAGGTCCAGGTGGTCAACTGTTTGTAGTTGAGGAGGTCTACACAGACTGTGAGATCAGTATTGGGGGACACAGCCTCCCCACTGACCTGATCGTGATACCGATGGAGGATTTTGGCATGATTCTGGGGATGGATTGGCCGTTCACTTACCATGCCTTGGTGGACTATTTTGGGAGGAAGATCATCTTCTCCCTACCGAAGATGCCTTCCTTTGAGTTTCACAGACAACTGATGGATGGAGGTTTCGGGTGCATTTATGTGCTTCAGGCAACGAGACATTTGGGCTAGGGGTGTGAGGGCTTTCTAGCCTGTGTGGTGGAGGAGCCCAGCCCCTTGGCAGACTCTCAGAGCATCCCGGTGGTCAGAGAGTACCCCGATGTGTTTCCAGAGGAGCCGCTAGGACTATCGCCTGAGCGTGAGATCGTGTTTGAGATCTCATTGGTACCGAGGACCAGCCCCATTTCTACGGCACCGTACCGGATGGCACCACTTGAGCTACGAGAGCTCAAGTCACAGCTACAAGACCTGTTGGAGAAGGGCTTTGTGAGGCCCAGTGCATCCCTGTGGGGAGCCCCTGTGTTATTTGTGAAGAAGGATGGTACCCTGCACCTTTGTGTTTACTACAGACAACTGAATAGGGTCACCATCAAGAATAAGTATCCGCTACCGAGGATTGATGATCTGTTTGACCAGTTGCGAGGTGCCACGGTATTCTCCAAGATAGATTTGAGATCAGGCTACCACCAATTGAGGATCAGGGAGACCGACGTCTCCAAGATAGCTTTTCGCATTCGGTACGGACACTACGAGTTTTTGGTCATGCCACTTGGGCTGACCAACGCCCCCGCTGCCTTCATGGATTTGATGAACCGGGTGTTCAGACCGTATCTGGATCAGTTTGTGGTGGTATTTATTGATGACGTGCTCGTTTACTCACGGGATCAAGCACAGCACGGACAACACTTGCGGATGGTTCTGCACACTTTGAGACAACGCAGACTGTATGCCAAATACAGCAAGTGCGAGTTTTGGTTGAGACAGGTGACTTTCTTGGGCCATGTGATTTCAGGAGATGGCTTAGCTGTGGATCCAGCCAAGCTTGAGGCAGCACTCAGGTGGGAGAGGCCACGTACAGTGACAGAGATACGTAGCCTCTTGGGACTGGTAGGTTACTACGGGTGGTTTATCAGGGGTTTCTCGCAGATTGTGTGTCCTATGACTCAGTTGACCCGGAAGGACGTGCCCTTTACTTGGACTGATGCTTGTGAAGCATGTTTTCAAGAGTTAAAGGAGAGACTGACTTTAGCTCCTGTGCTTACCATCCCAGATAGCAGTGCCGGTTTTGTGGTCTACACGGACGCTTTGTTGCAAGGGTTAGGGGGTGTGCTCATGCAATGGGGTCACGTTGTCGCTTACGCTTCGCAGCAACTAAAGCCCCATGAGAATAGCTACCCTACCCATGATTTAGAGCTGGCAACTATTGTCTTCGCGCTGAAGACATGGAGGCACTACCTTTACGGTGAGACCTTTGAGATTTTCATGGATCATAAGAGCCTCAGGTATTTGTTTGATTAGAAGGAGCTTAACATGAGACAGGGACGTTGGTTAGAGCTCTTGAAGGACTATGACTGCAGTATCTCCTACCATCTGGGGAAGGCCAACGTGGTGGCTGACGCCTTGAGCCGGAAGGCACCTGCCCACTTGGCCAATTTACAGGCATAGAGTTGGAGACTTATGGAGGAGTTGGGCAGTTGGCGACCCCTAGAGTCATAGGGCTATTGTGGGGCAGTGACGGTGACACGGCAGACGAGACCAGAGCTAATAGACTGCATCATCACAGGACAGATGACAGATCCATACCTGTAGTCGTTGTGAGACAGAGTACAGTCAAGGGACCCAGGAGACTTCTCTTTTACAGACGAGATGCTGCGCATGAGGGGACGTTTCTGCATTCCTAGGGGCGAGGAGTTGTTGAGAGAGCTCCTGACTGAGGCGCACGGGTCCAGGTTCACCATACATCCTGAGAACACGAAGATGTATCATGATCTGAGACATGACTTTTGGTGGAGAGGGATGAAGCGGGATGTAGGTGAGTTCATGCAGCAATGTTTGGTGTGCCAGCAGGTGAAGGCCGAGCATCAGAGGCCTACAGGGCCGTTGCAGCCACTTCCTGTGCCAGAGTGGAAGTGGGAGAGCATCACCATGGACTTAGTGGTGGGCTTACCCATTACCCAGCGAGGACACGACGCAATCTGGGTGATAGTAGACAGATTGACGAAGACGGCATGCTTCTTGCCGATCTGAGTCACCTTGGAACCAGCGCAGTTGGCAGAGAGGTATATTCGTGATGTGGTACGTCTGCACAGAGTTCCGCGTGAGATTATATCCGACCGGGATACCCATTTTATTTCCTAGTTTTGGGTTGAGTTTCAGCAGGCCTTGGGAACACGGTTGAGGTTCATTACGACGTACCACCCCCAAATGGACGGACAGTCAGAGAGCACCATATAGACACTCGAGGACCTTTTACGCGCCTATGTACTAGACTGGAGGGGCTCTTGGGAGGAGCACTTACCCCTGGTAGAGTTTACATATAATAACAGCTATCACTCGAGTATCAGCATGGCACCTTACGAGGCTCTGTACAGAGGGAGGTGTACTGCGCCCTTGAGTTGGGTTGAGGTGGGGACCAAGTGGGAGGTTGGCCTCAGGATGATCCGGCAAAGTCAGGAGGTGATAGAGCAGATTCACAAACGACTTCGCATTGTCAGGAGCAGACAGAAGAGTTATGCCGATCGGAAACGCAGAGAGGTGCAATTCAAGGTTGGGGATTACGTCTTTCTTCGCGTTTCGCCCATGAAGGGCCTGCAGCGTTTTGGGGTGAAAGGGAAGCTTCCGTCGAGGTTTGTGGAGCCCTTTGGGGTCCTGGAGAAGGTAGGACCCGTTGCTTACCGACTTGCCCTTCCTCCCCAGCTTTCTGGTGTGCACGACGTGTTTCACGTGTCCTATCTCAGGAAGTACATCGTCGATCCCAGTCACGTTCTGAGCCACGAGAGTGTTGAAGTGGGTGACGACCTGACCTACCCTAAGAGACTAGTGCAGATACTAGATAGAGCCGTCCAAAGTTTGAGACGAAAGTAGGTACCCTTGGTGAAGGTCTTGTGGAGGAGCCAGCGGTACGAGGAGGCTACCTCGGAGCCTGAGGCGGCAATGCGAGAGCGGTACCAAGAGCTTTCTGAGGGTACGTCTTTTCGAACCGACTTCGGTCCTCTTTAAGTTTGCTATGCGTTTATTTTTCCTTTTTCGCACCCTAGCTAGCTCAAGTTTCGAGGATGAAACTTCCTTTAAGTTTGTTATAATGTAAAGACTCATCCTGTTGTGAGCCTTTTAAGATGACTAGACTTTCAGTCCGACGTCTAGACCCCTTCCCAGACGTCTGGAAATTGAAAAATCTATATGCAGGGTCGATTCTGCACGCTGGTTGCATGTAGAAGCTTTCCTTCTCTCTCTTCTCCTTTTCTCCTCCCTCACCAAACCGTAACCCCACTCCCTATATAACCCCTCTCCCCCCTTCCTCTCTTCTCCACTCCACCACCACCACTTTTCCTTCTTCCTCTCCATTACAGCGAGAGGGATGAACGAGAGAGAGGGTGCAAGAGCAAGGAGTGAGGAGGAGGAGCTTGAGCTCACGAGTTCATGGGAACTCGCCAGAGGACGCACGGCCAGAGCGGCGCTTGCGGGAGGAGGAGTGCATCGGGGGAGACGTCCCCGACACCCTGCTACAGCCGGAGGTGCAGATGAGGAGGAGAAGCCGTGGCTGCGCGCAGCGAGGGGAGTGGGAGGTCGCTTTGGTTCTGGGTTTTTCCCAGAATCAGACGTCTAGTGTGTCGTCCAGACGACAGGTTGGACGTCTGGTGACAACATCGGATGTCTGACAGCAAGATTTCGTGAAGGTACGTTCCTCTTGCGATTACGGCCATGCAGGCCGCATCGTAGAGCCAATCTATTTGGCTAATGTAGGGAGATTTGGTCGGTCACGTGCAAGGACAGCTTTAGGAAGGCACGGGGTATGCCCTCCCACGCATTTCGGATGTCTAGACAGCTTACCGGACGACCAGAAGCACTCCTAGACGACTGGAGGAGAGGTCAGACATCTGGAGCTGAGTCCAGATGATCATGTAGGGGTTCTGGACATCTAAAGTTGACACAGGAACTTGAGGTGAGACCCTAGTGACTTTTAAGACGTCTGGACCTTGTTCCAAATGTCTGATTTGAGTCTGCAGTTCTATTTTTGACCCGTTTAGGGTCCGTTTGAGGTTTATTTTACGCAAGCAAGATATCTGTGGTTTCCTTGTGAGTTCCTTTACATGTTAGAAAGCCTTATGCACTGTTCTGAACATTCCTTTATGGTATGTTCCCTGGTATAGGACTTCGATCTGTTGTGTGTTCGGGGCTTACTGAGGCACGTGAGTCTGTCGTTCGAGCCCCCAGTACTCCTGAATTGTTTGGTAGAGTGGTTTCCCCTGTTTTAATTATAAAACATGAATGCATGTGTGAATTGAGATAACTAGAAACCTAGGATGTGGCATGAATCCTAGGACGTGAAATACTGGCACTGTTTGCATGTGTGTTTGAGATTGCAGTCATAAATGAATGAATGAATAGAATTGTAAACAACCGCTTGTTAATAAATACGAGTTGCATGTGGAATATGAACTGCCTATGCTAGTTAAAAAGTTACATGTGACGTTACTTGTTGTATATGTTAAATTGTGGAAATACGAGCTGCATGTATAATACTAGAATGGAAATGTGAATGATGAAATTTGGTATGGAACAACATGTGAATATGAGCATGAACCCTATGGGGAATTAGGAGTAGATCTCCTGTGGATGAATGGAATGGATCTGGAAATGTGAGTGGGAAGTATGCTGGCCCTTGAGTACGTGGTACCAAGGAGAGCGACAGTCCCCTGTTTAGTGTAGAGTAGAGCTAGCCGCCCTTGGGTTGAGACCAGCTGTTAGGATTGGCCACTCTATACCGACTTCTTGGGCCCTCGCGTACACTGTACTAGGAAGAGCTACTAGTGTAGGGAAAGAGCTAGCTACCCTACATCGACTTGTTAGGCCCACTGGGCAAACAGGGGTAGTCAGACGAGGGTGCGCAGACTGTGGAGGGGTGAGACCCCTGTTTGGTTCTGAGGGGCTAGACCCTTGTTACTGAGAGAGCTAGGCCCTATACTGTTCCGTACTGTACTTTGGGCATACCAGCTAGTGGAAACGATTGACCGCGTGCCAGTGCTGGACAGCAACCTATGTGCTTATCGCGTGTGCCGTAGTCACCGCTACATATGTTCGTGACCTCAGGGTGGTTGACTGGGTGTAGGATCACCATGGGGTACTCTACCGACTAGGAGAGCACCACGTGTGCCTTCTACTCTTCGGAAAAGACTGCAATCAGGATCGTTCCCACAAGGAACAAACGAGATCAAGAAAAGAGATCTGAAAAGTAAACCAATGGGTGAAAAGGAATGACTTGTAAAACAAAATAATTGGAAAAGATGAATTTACCTGTTAGCTCTTACTACTTTAGTTAGTTTGGTTACCACTCTACTCACCGTTCGCTGACTCCATTTTACTCATACTCCTTTACAGGTCCAGGAGTTGAGCAGCCCGAGTCACCGGCTGTAGAGGGCGCTGGGCCCAGTCGAGCTCAGCAGTAGTCTCTTGCTATTGTAGTACTTCTTTTTGTTAGTGAGTTGAAACTTTGTTACTGTTACTGTTCTGTACTTTTGTTCTACTTTCCAGTTGTGGTGGTGATATGTACTGTTAGCAACTTTTACTTTATTGCTTGTACTCTTTTACTGTTAGTTACTTTGCATAGTGAATGTGGTTTACTTTCCTGCTTTTTGGTTATTTCTTGTTGGATGACTGGGTCTTGGGATTAGTCGAGTCGAGCTGGTCTCAGATTTTGTAGGGATTCGAAAATCGGGTCGTAACAACCCTCTCCGTCCTTCTACCAGCAGGTGTGGGGCCTTTTGGACAGACCACTTACTGGCAGGGATTATGTCAGCATTCAGGATGTGACTGATGGCATTTCATTAATGATGCACAGACAGATAGAGACTGATATGGTGTTGATGAGACATGGGCATCGAGTATCCGAATACCCGAATGCTCAAGGCCAGTTTTTGGATAGACTTGGACATTCTATTCATAGGATTCAGTAGCAGCTTCACAGACCTCCCTGTCCTCACCGATCTACTACAATGTCTCCATCATCAGCAGCACCTCCTCCTCCTCCTCTTCCACCTCTTTCAGCAGCAGACCGGTAGGTGACACCTCCTCACCGAACATTTAGGTAGTCGACCCCCAGATTGTTAGTTCAGAGATGCCTATGTCTTGGTCGGCCTCCTGCTTCTTCAGAGTGATTTAACTCAGTGGATCTCAAGTTAGACACAGACCTCCAAAGCACGATGGATGCATTCATGGCATCTTTAGGTGAGTAGCTTTAGCTTAGTTTCTGTTATGATTAGCTTTATGGTTTGTAAAACTTCATATTTCTTATGGACTATTTTTATCTTGCTATGCTTATCTAGACTCATTTACATTATTTTATATGCATTATCTCTCTCAACTAAATATTTCTCTCTTTAAATTGCATGTTAGAATTATTACTGCTTCATTTACATGCTTAAGAGGGAGATAATTGAAATTAATAACATCATATTTTACTTTTTGTTGAAACAAAAAGGGGGAGATATTATGCATAAATCTTTGAATTCATATTTTTATACATATTTATAATTTTGTTATCATCAAAAAGGGGGAGAATGTAATTACCTCTATTTTGATGCACCAAAATTATGCTATTTGCGAGACTAATATTTCACGACTTTTTCTCATGGATCAAAGCTTCGATCAAGGATCAAGTTAGAAGAATGTTGATTCATATCTCAATGTCTTTTTATCTTTATTCAGGCTAGAATCTTTTGTAGGGAACCTCAAAACAAGTCTCAAACGAATTTCTACGCTTCATATTAAAATAAGTTTGTAAGGGTTATTGATCGACAAAATAGATTAATTGATCGACCAACTAACTTTATTAATCAATCAAACCAGTCCATTTTAGGAAATTGACAAATACAGTTTTGACCGACCATTTAAGTTTATTAATCGACCAATGATTGATTGATCAAATAACTAGATTGATCGACCAAACCTCATTTTGATCGACCAATCTACCTTAATTGATCGACTAATTTGATTTCCTTTTCAGGTCGATTTGCTAGTATAAATAAAGATCGTATGCATCCCCTTTCCAACACACTCACAAGTAGAAAAACTACTCAAAAGTAAAAGAGCTTCTCGTGCTTCTCCAAGTGCTTTTACGCTCCTGTTTTCACATATTTCAAAGCACGATGATTCAAACCTTCATTGAAATTCTGGTTTGACTTTTATTGAGGTTCCATAGGTTCTTTATTATTTTTTTATATTGTTGCTTTTAATTAACAGATCCCAAGTTATTGGGAGAAATCCGTTGTTATTTGCTTCTCTTCAGGTTAGTAAGAGAAGGGATCATTGTAAAGAGGTTTTGCTACCCTCATTCAAGTGGTACGTTAGTGATTGACTAGCTTCACCTAGTCAGAAAAATTCTAAGCTGAGAGGCTGAGGTAGTGGTTTTCACCTGATTTTGGTTTCCACTATAAATTCAAGTGTAATCTATGCTTGATTCTTTTGTGGATTTATTTTTTATTCAAATTATTTGAGTGATACTATTTACTCCTCCACTCTAGTATACTATTTCGATCTACAGACACCCTCACCTTTGAGTCAAGAGGCCTCATTTGAAGTACTAGGTGGCTATGGCATCGTGAAGCCTCTTGCACTTGAAGTACTGAGTCTTGAACCGATCTAGATAGGATCGGAAAGACTCAGTCTTTCGCTATTTGATTTCCGTCAACCTCTCAAGATTGTCTCTAACCCTTTGTTGCCCAACAAAGTATTGGCAAAACTTGTCTGCTAGTTCTTGGAAGTAAGCAATTTGCCTAGCTGGCAGGTCGTTAAACCGTTAATGGCCATGCCGAAAAACTATGATGGGAATACTCGACAGACTATTCCGTCAACATAGTCATGCAGCGATAACACTGCATCTCGGGGTGATAAATTTGTTAATTTGGGTTTATCTTAAGAGCAAAATGAACAGATAACATATCATAAACAGAAATAGGAGCATCGCACGCATTGCACAACAAGATTGCTTATAATTCATTATTAACGGCCATGTGTACAAGGGCATGTCAAAATAGGCCTTAGATAAGCAATCAGATCACTCGGATGGATTCGAAGCGACGAACGGAGTCCAACGGACTCGAAATCGGCCAAATCCGACATCCAGAGCTCCTGCAATGGGCCCAAGAAGTTCTGACAGTTGATTTGATGATCAACGACCCACAGCACGCCACGTGGCACCCGCTCATCGCGTCCTTACCGCCGCCTGCTTCTGCCTTAACCCAGAGGATGAATCTCAGCTGTCGATCTTCGATCGAACGGCTGAGAGCCGCCCGCATGCCCGCCCTTACTGCGACAATCCGCTGTGATAGTGCAGCGGTCGACCGCCTCACACCCGCGCAGCCGACGCAAGATCGAATCACGCTATGCAAAAATTGGAAGGAGAAAGCGCGCGCTGGGGAAATTGAGCTGCCCGATCTGCAACGAATGGCGACGATCGAGCCACGCAGTGCAATGGATGCACGCGGACGCTCACGCCCGCAATGACGTGTGGGGCGTGGGTGCGATCCATGTGCACGCACCGCGAGCGACATCGACCGTCCGATCGCGCGAAGAAGCACGCATGCGCGCAAGCGACCAGCGGGCGAAGGGGGCTACACCGACAGATTTGGTATGGGTTTAGCGACGTTCTGGACGTCGCCAAAGCCCATACTTAAATTAGAAAACCCTTTTGCCTATATAAACTCCATCCAACCACCCATGGAAGGGCATTCAATCAACTTGCAAGTGCTCTACCCCACTCCTAGCCACCATTAGCTCTCTTTGTAATCGCTGGAGCCGACGAGTCGACGATGGAGCCCCTCTCCACCATCGTGGCTGCCTCGCCGTCTTCTCTCTCTCTTTCCCTCTTTATCTTAAGCTTTACTTTACTTATGTTCAAGCATTTATCTAGTGTTGTAATTATAAAACTAAAGTTGTATGTCAAATGAAGTTGTTTCCTGTCTAGTTACTTGCCCTCTTTTATGTTTAAGTTGCATGTTGTGAATGAGAAATTTCTAACCCTATTCTCTCTCTCTCTCTTTCTTTCTCTCTCTCTTACTCGCTTTCCACCCACGTCTCCGCGCAAGCAAAAACCCGTTATTTCCGTGACATTAAGTGATAAGAAAAATCTGATTTTCACGCCTCCCTGAGATCGACACTCAGACTCACGTCCATTTCTTCATTTAAAATCGACGTTGCGAGCGCAAGCTATAACGACTCTTTTAAACATACGCGCCTCCCACACGTCAGTTTTTGGCGTCGTTGCCGAGGAGGCAACGGATTTATTTTGTCACTTCCATTTTACATTCATGCTCACATCGTCTAACGCCTTGTCTTCTTCTACTTGATGGTTGTAGGAATTCGACGCTTGGATGACGAAGCAGTGCAACTCGTGACGGTAATGAGGAAGTAAGTGCAACAAGGATCGGTCGTGAGTATTTCTTCACCCATGGTTGTTTGCTTGCTTAAAAATCTAAAAAAATTGTAAAGCTGAAAAAAATTGGCGTGGTGCATGATTGCCTGATCCACATCCTTAACACATCACTCAACAAAAAAATACACTCTAACATTCTGAATAATCTAAGATTCTTGGAGTGTTCTTCTTTCTTTTTTAGTGGTGTTTGCGAAGCCACCTTGAATTGACATGGGCCGCACCACTCAACCCTAAAATCGACTCATCTAATAGAAGCTGCATGATCACTAAGATGAGTACATTAGGGTTTTAGAGCCTCTACACAACAAATAAAATCTACTTTCACCAATTGTGTGAAAAACTAGACATGCCCACTGAACTTGTCTGAAAACATTAAGACACATCAATCCTAAAAGACACAAAAGTAAAGATGAAACATTAAAAGACACCACATCTTAAAAAAAATCCTTACTTGAAAATCATGTTTTGATAGGAGCACACACACTGAAATTGGAAAACTAAGAGGCACTTCCCCAATCAATGCCTCATCACATAACCCTAGCACAAGCACTATCCTAGCCCTTTTAAAACAAAGTAGACGTGCCCTAGGCAAGACTGGGTTAAGTCTCGAGAGGCGGGGTTTTGTTCGCTGGGCACTTGGCTTTCATTCCCTTAGTAGAATCTGGTGACTAGGCTACGGGGATGTGTCAAACGACCGCGGTTGTGGGGTCTATGGAACCGACGATGCAAGCCAAAGGAAGAACCTTCCCTATAATCCCCTCATAATCAACTTGACCATATTAGCTTTGGGAAGGGAAGTCTAGTGCTTACGGACTTGATCACCCTTTTGGAGATTTCTAGGTCCCCTAAGAAATACACCATAAGGACTAGGCTTGTTTGCTTGGTTAAACACACACACTTCTCACATCTGTCGCTCTCCGCATCCCCTCCTGTTCTTCTCTAGTGTATGCACGGGAGACGATCACTACATCCCAAGTTGCTTGTTTCGGGACGGGAATCCAGGCAACTTGATTCTGCTATAAACATGGCTGAACCTAGTGTAGATGAGGTTGAGGACCAACCCCCACCAGACACACTGGCCATCATCCAAGCCCAGATTAACGCAAACCACCGGCTTCAGCAGCAATAGATCCACACTATCATGCAAGCCATACACCGGTTGCAGAACCCACAAGGGCAACCACCACCACCTTTCCAAGGCCCACAAGGGCAACCACCACCTGATCTACCACCATTATAGGACCAACCTAGGCCCCTCCGTGACTTCTACAATCCTTCCGCTATTCGAGTCGAGCCGCACCTTAGGACCCCCGGAGGGGGAGATGATTTTGAGCTAAAACCAAATGTCCTGAGTCTGATTCAGAGCCACTTCCATGGAAGCTCAAATGAAGATCCCTTCCAGCACCTAGAGGATCTTGACCGGATAGCTCGGACTGTGAAACCTAGGAACATTAGCCGTGACATTGTTTTGATTAAGATGTTCCCCTTCTCGCTGAGAGATAAGGCATCTCACTGGCTTAGAACCCTAGGTAGACCCATCACCACCTGGGAAGAACTGAGGCATGCATTCTTAAAGAAATTCTTCCCCATAAAAAAGACCAATGCCCTCAGAAGAGCCATTACTACCTTTACACTCCAGGGTGGGGAACAATTCCATGAGGCATGGGAAAGATTTAATGAACTATTGAGGAAATGCCCATGCCACGAAGTACCAAGGTGGCAATTGGCCCAGATTTTCTACCACGGTCTGGACAGCAACCTACGGAACTTCGTCAATGCCTCATGCTGGGGGAACTTCCTAAACAAAGATGAGGAGAGCGTGCTTGAGCTCTTTGAGTCTATGAGCGAAAATTCGCTTAACAATACCTCCATGACCCAGTTTAGCCGATCCAGTCAACCCCGTGGTGGGATTTATGAGGTACAAGCAAATTCTGGAATGGTTGACATAGATATCATTACCAAGAAATTAGATCGAGTGGAATTGGTGGATAAAAAGATAGATGAGCTACTGAACCAGACCAGGAACCCATTACAGACCTTCTCCCTAGCAGAGAGAGCTCACAATGTTGGCCTGGTCCAGCCCTTAAGCCAACTGAACTTGGAACAACCCCAAACCACGTTCCACGGAGGGACCTTTGCTCCCTCAACCCTTGATTACTCTCTTCCCTACCCCTCGACATCTGCTATCCTTGAAGATGTACAGGCTGTCCAAGGTTATGCTAAACCTGACCCTTTCTCCAACACTTACAACACCGGCTGGCGTAATCACCCCAACTTTGGTTGGATAAATCAGAAACCACCTCAATTCCAGAACCAGCCTAGGCCAAACCAACAGCAAAACTTGCCCCCTATCAACAAGGACTACCAGTTAGACCCCCATATAATCCGAATAGGGCGGCCCCTCCCCCGCAAAACCAAATGGACACCCTGATAAAGATGATGGCTGAAATGAACCAAAAGCATCAGGAGGAAATGGCTTTACTAAAGGGACAGTTAAGCCAACTATTTGGACTATAAACAAGGATCCCTACCTTCCCAACCACAACCAAACCCGCGAAACATGATTAACAGAGGCCCCAATTCGCAAGGGTTCTAGGGCAATCTTGGGCAAGCTCACATGGTCTAGCCAGCCCCACAAACACCCCCTGGGTTTGGTGCTTCTTCGTCCTCGTCTTCTCAAGGATCAACCCATGGTCGCAATGCCTCTGCGAATGTGGTAACCTTGAGAAGCGGCACTGATGAGAACTTCATCATGTACCCTAACTAGCACAATCTAACCCAGATGTGTAAGAAAAAGCTCCTACATAACCCAAAGAAAGGCTTAACTCAGAGAATTCTGAGTTTAAGAAGAAAATAAATCATAAGCGGTAAAACTACAATTTCACCAACGCAGTTTGCAAACAAGGTAATTAAGGGTCCAAACACAGGTCAAACAAACCCACTTCAATTCACGAGGTTCGAGGCAGGATAAAAATCAACTAAACCCTCTAAAATTCATAGAAAAATAATCTCTAGGGTTTAGAACCTTCAATTTGGCCTTAGAAACCCATTTTGACCTACAAAGAGAACCTTGCCCAATTAATGACTTAATCTGGGTTTTTACGTAAATTAGTCAGTCAAAAATGGTCCAACCTAGAAATAAAATTCACCATTAAAATCCTTAGGTTCAAATTAGTCTTCTATAAAAACTTGAGCCTAAGAGGAGACCTCCTTGACCGACTTTGCAATTTGGTCCTCTTCATTTACTTTTTGACCCTTATCTTTCGAAACCCTTGCATTTTGGCTCCTAACTTTTTCATCATTCTTTACAGAACGGACCCTCCTGAAAACTCTACGTAGCACCATGCTCCAGCGACTTTGCGCGGAGCATGGCGCTGCGCAGTAGAGGGGTGACTGCCCTGCAAAACAGACGCGGGGTTCCCTGCGACGTCCTCTGTCGCAGGGACCAGGCCATTCTCTTTGCCGGCCCCCATACCTTCAGTGCGAACGTGCGGAAGGTATGGGTCCCCTTTCCGGCCACTCTCCGGCGAGGCTGGCACGTCGCCAGCCCGCGCCTCCCTCTATGCCAACCCCTTTATAAGGACCGGCACCCCCTGCCGTCCGGGAAGCTCTCTTTGACGGAGAACACCCCCCCACTTCATCCCCTCCTCCGTCAGACGGCCCGTAGCTTTCGGCGACTCCCTCCTCTTCCTCCTCATCGCTCTGCCGCCTTACCTGCAGCAAGGTTCTCCTAGCCCTCTCGTCTATGCCGTGCTGTACCCGCCGGCGCCCTCCGCCTGCTTCCTCGTCACTGCACTCCTCCTCCAGGGCCCTTTCTTCCCCAGCTCCGGCAGGTACGAGTCGGTGGCTCTGCCCCCCCCTTCGTCCAAAACTGTAACGACCCGGTTCCCGAGTCCCTACGAGACACGAGAACCGGACCGACTCGACTAATCCCAAGACCCAGTCGTCCAACGAGGAAGTAACCAAAAGACAGTAAAATAAACCACATTCAGCATGAATATAACTAACAGTAAAAAGTACAGCAGTAAGGAAAGAAACTACTACAGTAGGCACCACCACAACAGTAAAACAACATTTATCATATAACAAAAACTGCAGGTAAAGAAGGTACAGCGGAAACAAAACTACTCACTAGAACAGAAACAAAAGAAGGTACAAAGCTGTGGCAACTCTACTGGACCCTACTCGGCCCAGCGTCCTCTGCAGCCGCCGACCCTGGCTGCTCAACACCTGGTCCTGAAAAAGGTAACGAGTGTAACACGTCAGCAAAACGCTGAGTAGAGTGGCAAACTAACTAAAGGCAACAGTAGAGTGTACAGTAGCTGTTATGTTCTATTACTTCCTTTATTTACATCTTTCAATTTTTCTCACTATTTCATTTACTTCTCAGATCCTTTACTTGATCTCGAATGTCCTCGTGGGACGATCTTGATTGCAGTCTTTTCCAACAGTAGAAGTAGCACGTGGTGCTCTCCTGGCCGGGAGAGTCCCCCGTGGTGATCCTACCCTCAGTCAACCACCCCAAGGTCACTGACAGACGTAACGGTGACTACGGCACGCGCGATAAACGCACAGGTAGCTAGCCCGTACTGGCACGCGGTCAGTCGTTTCCGTTAACGGGTGCGCCCAAAGCACAGCACGGAACCAGGGCAGAGCCCTCTCAGTAACAGGGGTCCAACCCCTCCACAGTAACCAAACCGGGGCCTTGCCCCTCCACAGTCCGCGCACCCTCGCCTGACTACCCTGGTTTGCCCTAGTGGGCCTAACAAGTCGGTGAAGGAGGCTAGCAGAACCCCGGGGCCCGTGGGGTAGCTAGTACTCTCCTAACACTACTAGCTCTCCTCGGTACTATGTACACGAGGGCCAACAAGTCGGTACAGAGCGGCCAAGCCTAACCCCGGGTCCCTGGGGCGGCTGGCCCCACTCTGCACTAAAACAGGTACAGGTACTTCCCTTGGTACTGCGTACCCAAGAGACAGTACAACTACATCTCAGTTCCATTCCTTTTCTTTCCAGGAGTTCCACTCCTAATTCCCCGTAGGGTTCCAGCTCTTTATCTCAGAACATCATATGTTTCACTTTTCAGATTCACGTTCTCACATTCCATGATCTCAACATGTTTCCTTGTTCATAACAGGCAGCTGTTAATTAATTTCACAGGCAGCTTATATATTCCTTTCCATTTTTCCAAGACTGCAGTAATATACATTCCACTAGTTTTTCCATCCTAGGATTCATGCCATATCCTAGGATCTATCATACAATCTAGTTTTCCGGCCCTAGGATTCATGCAACACCTAGGAGCTATCATTCCATACATTTCTCATTCCTAGGGTTCATGCAATGCCCTAGGTTCTAGTTATGGTTCCATACTTTAACAGATTTTATTAATGCTTAAAACCACTCTACCAGGTACAACGGAAGTAATGGGGGCGTGGTCGGGAATCCCGCGTGCCTCCGCGACCCTCAAGACGGCAACCGAACGAGGTCCTATCACAAGGATCAAACACAAGGAGTGTCTCAAAACAGTGTATAGCTACTGTAGGCGGGTAGAGGAATAAATTCTGAATCGAACGCAACTCGAATCGCGGAAAACGGAGCCCAAACGGGCCCTAAACGGGTCGAGAAAGACAATACTGTGCAAAATCAGACGTCTGGAACTCCTTCCAGACGTCTTAAACGGTGGATCAGAGAATTACCTGTTCGGCTTGGTTCCCCGGACGTCCAGAAGTCTGTGGCGACGTCTCTCCTAGATCCCAGACGTCCGATGGTATCTCCGGACGTCTGGAGGTCACTCCCGCCGTCTGGTACAACTTCCAGACGTCGGATTCGCAAAGGATGACGAATCCGAACACCTGCGCACAGCCAACCCTCCTCCCTCAGTACGGTCAGTCGACAAAAAAAGAAGGAGAAAGCGGAACTCACCTTTCAGACGTCTGTATGATCACACAGACGTCGACCTTGCCGTCTGGATATCAGTCCAGACGTCTGATTCTGGAGATTTTTCCAGAATCAGAACCTCGCTCGGCCTCCGCTCGCGACGCCGCCCGCGTCGCACCTCGCGCGTCCGCTGCTCCGCCCGCAGCAGGTCCCTCTTCGCGACGCTCTGCGCCCCCTGCGCCCTCCGCCGGCCGGCCAAGCCGCTCCCGGCGAGCTCGCCCTCACGGCAGAGCCCTGCCCTCGCACGCCGCAGCTCCTCCACGCCTTCTGCTGCGCCGCTGCCGCTGCGCCCTCGCGTCCGCTCGCTCCGCCCGCAGCAGGAGAGGAGGAAGATGGTGGAGACGGGAGGGGAGGCGCGCCCCCTCCCCCTTTTAACGCCGCGCGGAGAGGAGGAGAGAGACGGCCGCAGTCGCCTGCAGCCGCAGAGAAGATGCGGATCGCAGGTCTGCGCGCACAGGCGCGCAGACGAATATCCCGTGCGAGTATAACTGTTCGTCAGACGTCTGTAAACTATCCCGGACGTCTAGTCAGACGTCTGGATGTGATCCCAGACGTCTTGACAGACGTCTGGGCCACCTCCCAGACGTCTTAAAATACGTCTGGGGTACGCGCTCGTTACAATATAACAAACTCAAAGGAAGTTTCGTCCCCGAAACTTGCGCCAACTAGGGTGCGGAAAAAGGATGTCCAAATAACCATAACAAACTCAAAGAGGACCGAAGCCGGTCCGAAAAGACGTACCCGCGAAAAGCTCTGGGTACCGCTCCCGCATTGCCGCCTCAGGCTCCCAGGTAGCCTCCTCGTACCGCTGGCTCCTCCACAAAACCTTTACCAGGGGTACTTGCTTTCGTCTCAACCTGCGGACAGCTCGGTCTAGGATCTGCACTGGCCGCTCGGGGTAGGTCAGGTCGTCGCTCACCTCGACGCTCTCGTGACTCAGTACGTGGCTGGGATCGGCTACGTACTTCCTGAGGTTGGACATGTGGAACACGTCGTGCACACCAGAAAGCTGCGGGGGAAGGGCAAGTCTGTAAGCAACGGGTCCAACCCGCTCCAGGACCTCGAAGGGCCCCACGAACCTCGGCGCGAGCTTCCCTCTCACCCCAAACCGCTGTAAGCCCTTCATGGGCGAAACACGAAGAAAGACGTGGTCCCCAACCTCGAACTGCACCTCTTTGCGTCTGCGATCTGCGTAGCTCTTCTGTCTGCTCCTGACAGTGCGGAGTCGTCTGTGGATCTGTTCAACTACCTCCTGACTCTGCCGGATCAACCTGGGGCCAACCTCCCACTTGGTCCCCACCTCAACCCAACTCAAGGGTGCCGTGCATTTCCGTCCGTACAGAGCCTCGTAGGGAGCCATGCCGATGCTCGAGTGATAACTGTTGTTGTATGCAAACTCTGCCAGGGGCAGGTGTTCCTCCCAAGAGCCCCTCCAGTCTAGTACACAGGCACGCAAAAGATCCTCAAGTGTCTGTATCGTGCGTTCCGACTGTCCGTCCGTCTGGGGGTGGTAAGCCGTGCTAAACCTCAACCTCGTCCCCAAAGCCTGCTGAAACTCAGCCCAAAACTGGGACGTAAAGCGGGTATCCCGGTCGGATACGATCTCCCGCGGAACTCCGTGTAGTCGCACCACATCACGGATATACCTCTCTGCCAACTGTGCTGGTCCCAAAGTGACTCGGATCGGCAAGAATCGTGCCGTCTTCGTCAACCTATCCACTATTACCCAGACCGCGTCGTGTCCTCGCTGGGTAACAGGTAAACCCACCACCAAGTCCATGGTGATGCTCTCCCACTTCCACTCTGGCACTGGAAGCGGCTGAAGCGGCCCTGCAGGCCTCTGATGCTCGGCTTTCACCTGCTGGCACACTAACCACTGCTGCACGAACTCACCCACATCCCGCTTCATCCCTCTCCACCAGAACTCGCGTCTCAAGTCATGGTACATTTTCGTGTTTCCGGGATGTATGGTGAATCTGGAACCGTGTGCCTCAGTCAGGAGCTCTCTCAACAGCTCCTCGTCTCTGGGGACGCACAGCCGTCCCCTCAAGCGTAACACCTGGTCTGTGAAAGAGAAGTCCCCTGGGTCCCCTGACAGTACTCTGTCGCGCAAAGACTGCAAGTACGGATCGGCCATCTGTCCCGTGATGATGCGGTCTATCAACTCTGGTCTGGTCTGCCGTGTCACCGTCACTGCCCCACAGTATCCTCGTAACTCTAGAGGTCGCCAACTGCCCACCTCCTCCAAAAGGCTCCAACTCTGTAACTGTAGACTGGCCAAGCGTGCGGGCGCCTTACGGCTCAAGGCGTCAGCCACCACATTGGCCTTTCCCGGGTGGTAGGAGATGCTGCAGTCGTAGTCCTTCAGGAGCTCCAACCAACGTCTTTGTCTCATGTTGAGCTCCTTCTGGTCAAAAAGATATCTGAGGCTCTTGTGATCTGTAAAAATCTCGAAGGTCTCACCGTACAAGTAGTGCCTCCATGTCTTCAGCGCGAAGACAACAGCTGCCAACTCTAGGTCATGGGTAGGGTAGGTATGCTCATGGGGCTTCAGTTGCCGCGAAGCGTAAGCGACCACGTGACCCCTCTGCATGAGCACACCTCCTAACCCCTGCAAGGAAGCGTCCGTGTACACGACGAACCCGCCACTACTGTCAGGAATGGTGAGCACGGGAGCCGAGGTCAACCTCTCCTTCAGCTCCAGAAAACACGCCTCACAGGCGTCTGTCCAAGTGAAAGGCACATCCTTCCGAGTCAACTGTGTCATAGGACGTGCAATCTGCGAAAACCCTCTGATGAACCGTCTGTAGTAACCTGCCAGTCCCAGGAAACTGCGAATCTCAGTGACTGAACGCGGTCTCTCCCACCTGAGCACTGCCTCGACCTTGGCGGGATCCACCGCCAGGCCGTCTCCAGAGATCACATGACCCAAAAAGGTCACCTCCCTCAACCAGAACTCGCACTTGCTGTATTTGGCGTACAGCCTGCGTCGTCTCAGAGTGTCCAGAACCATCCGCAAGTGCTGTCCGTGCTGCGTCCGATCTCTAGAATAGATGAGTACATCATCTATGAAAACCACCACAAACTGGTCCAAGTACGGTCTGAACACCCGGTTCATCAGGTCCATGAAAGCAGCGGGGGCATTGGTCAGCCCAAACGGCATGACCAAAAACTCGTAGTGTCCGTACCGGGTGCGGAAAGCTGTCTTGGAGACGTCGGTCTCCCTGATCCTCAACTGGTGGTATCCAGACCTCAAGTCGATCTTGGAAAACACCGTGGCACCCCGCAACTGGTCAAACAAATCGTCAATCCTCGGCAGCGGATATCGGTTCTTGATGGTGACCCTATTCAGCTGTCTGTAGTCCACACAAAGGCGTAGGGTCCCATCCTTCTTCTTCACAAACAGTACCGGGGCTCCCCAGGGAGACGCGCTGGGCCTCACGAAACCTTTCTCCAAAAGGTCCTGCAACTGAGACTTGAGCTCTCGCAGCTCAAGCGGTGCCATCCTGTATGGCGCGGTGGAGATGGGGTTGGTCCCTGGTACTAGTGAGATCTCAAACTCGATCTCACGCTCGGGCGGTAGTCCTGGTAACTCGTCTGGAAACACGTCGGGGTACTCTCTGACCACCGGGATGCTCTGGAAGTCTGCCACGGGGCTGTGCTCTGCCACCACACAAGCTAAGAAGCCCTCACACCCCTGGCTCAAAAGTCTCGCCGCCCGAAGTGCCGAAATGCACCTGAAACCTCCGTCCACTGGCTGCCCGTGAAACTCGAAGGAAGGCAACTCCGGAATGGAGAAGACAATCTTCCTCTCAAAGCAGTCTACCAATGCGTGGTAAGCGGACAGCCAATCCATCCCCAGGATCACCCCAAAGTCCTCCATCTGTATCATAATCAGGTCAGCTGGCAGGCTGTGTCCCCCGATGCTGACCCCGCAACCCGTGTACACCTCCTCAGCTACAAACAGCTGACCACTCGGACCTCTGATTACGAACGGGTTCTCTAACAATGTATAATCCTGGTCCAAACTAACTGCGAAACTGTCTGCGACAAACGAGTGCGTAGCGCCGGAATCGAAAAGCGTGTAAACGAGTCTGCCAGAAACTGAAACCATACCTGCTACCACGGATCCCGAAGCTCTGGCGTCCCTGTGTGTTAGGGCGTTGATACGCCCCTCAGCTCTAGGTGCGGACGAAGCAGCCACACTCTGCGTCGGACGGGTAGGTGCTGGCCGGTACCCTCCTCGCGACTGCGGTCCTCCTCCTCGCGCCTGGAAACCGCGGCCTCCTGCGCGCCCTCCAGTGCTCTGCGCGGGAAGTATCTGCTGACCTCCTGCCCTAGATGGGCAGTCCCTCCTGACGTGGCCCGGCTGGCCACACTGGTAGCAGAGGGGAACCCGACTCCCGCCCTCAGTGAGTCCCTGCTGTCGGCTAGGCGGGGGTCCGGTGCTGGCGACTGGCCCCTGTCGAGGGCCCCCAAAGGCCAGTGATGGCCCTGCACAACGTGACGGCTCTCCTGCGGATGCCACGTGTCTCCGTTCTCGCCGGCCCTGTGAGAAGTCTGGCTGAAAGGGCCTCTTCCGCCCGCCGTCGGTCTCTCGCGCGGACGGGTTGGTTTCCTCGAACGTCATGGCTGCCTCTACCACCCTTGAAAACGTCGGCAGCTTCAGGGGTTTGACATACCCCCGGATCGCAGGCCGGAGCCCCTCGGTGAACCTCCAAAGGCGCTCCTCCTCAGTGGCTACCGCTGTCGCTGCAAAGCGGGACAGCTCCAAGAAACGCGTGCGGTACGCGCTCACGGTCATCGTCCCTTGGCGGAGAGTGTGGAACTCCCGCCTCCTCTGGTCCTGCCACGTCTGGGGAAAGTACTGCTCGCAGAAGAGGGTGACAAACTGGTCCCACGTCGGCTCGTCCCTCTCCTGTCCCCGGACCGCCCTCCACCACCGGTGTGCCGCACTCTCCAGCTGGTACGTGGCAAAGGCCACGCGGCACTCCACCGGGGGGCGAAGGGTGTCGAAGATCTTCTCCAGCTGCTCAAGCCAGTCCTCTGCCTCGGTCGGGTCCTCATCCCCCTTGAAGGAGGGGGGCTTCAGCTTCCGGAACTGTCCGAAAAGCTCGAAGTGGTGCTGTAGGGGAGGTGCTGGTGCACCTCCAGGCGAAGGTGCCTCGTGTACAGAAGTGTCGGAGGAAGGTGGGGGCGGCAGGGGCCCATCCCCTCCCTCGTGTCCGGCGCCGCGTCCGTCGCGTGGTCCCACAGAGGACTCCCCCTCTGCAACCCCAGGAGGAGGTGCTCGGGGCGGTGGGTGGAGCTCCTCTCGTACAATATCCCGTATCAGTCTGGCGAGGTCCTGGGCCTGGATGCCAGGGAGTGGTGGCTGGTCCACCGAGACGTCAACGACAGCACGTCCACCTCGCCGACCTCGCCCTCGGCCGTGCCCGCGGCCAGTCTCGCCAGTCCCACGACGAGGCATCTCCTGCAAGGAGACGCGAAACAAAACGGAAACGTCAAAACAGACGGTACCTAACAACACTTCTAAGAGCTCATGTCAAGAGATATGTTGTGGTGGCTACTCTAGCTATAAACATGTGAATTGGTTATTTTCCAGTCAGTTGATTCACTTCTCGGGACGACCTTGCTCTGATACCATCTTGTAACGACCCGGTTCCCGAGTCCCTACGAGACACGAGAACCGGACCGACTCGACTAATCCCAAGACCCAGTCGTCCAACGAGGAAGTAACCAAAAGACAGTAAAATAAACCACATTCAGCATGAATATAACTAACAGTAAAAAGTACAGCAGTAAGGAAAGAAACTACTACAGTAGGCACCACCACAACAGTAAAACAACATTTATCATATAACAAAAACTGCAGGTAAAGAAGGTACAGCGGAAACAAAACTACTCACTAGAACAGAAACAAAAGAAGGTACAAAGCTGTGGCAACTCTACTGGACCCTACTCGGCCCAGCGTCCTCTGCAGCCGCCGACCCTGGCTGCTCAACACCTGGTCCTGAAAAAGGTAACGAGTGTAACACGTCAGCAAAACGCTGAGTAGAGTGGCAAACTAACTAAAGGCAACAGTAGAGTGTACAGTAGCTGTTATGTTCTATTACTTCCTTTATTTACATCTTTCAATTTTTCTCACTATTTCATTTACTTCTCAGATCCTTTACTTGATCTCGAATGTCCTCGTGGGACGATCTTGATTGCAGTCTTTTCCAACAGTAGAAGTAGCACGTGGTGCTCTCCTGGCCGGGAGAGTCCCCCGTGGTGATCCTACCCTCAGTCAACCACCCCAAGGTCACTGACAGACGTAACGGTGACTACGGCACGCGCGATAAACGCACAGGTAGCTAGCCCGTACTGGCACGCGGTCAGTCGTTTCCGTTAACGGGTGCGCCCAAAGCACAGCACGGAACCAGGGCAGAGCCCTCTCAGTAACAGGGGTCCAACCCCTCCACAGTAACCAAACCGGGGCCTTGCCCCTCCACAGTCCGCGCACCCTCGCCTGACTACCCTGGTTTGCCCTAGTGGGCCTAACAAGTCGGTGAAGGAGGCTAGCAGAACCCCGGGGCCCGTGGGGTAGCTAGTACTCTCCTAACACTACTAGCTCTCCTCGGTACTACGTACACGAGGGCCAACAAGTCGGTACAGAGCGGCCAAGCCTAACCCCGGGTCCCTGGGGCGGCTGGCCCCACTCTGCACTAAAACAGGTACAGGTACTTCCCTTGGTACTGCGTACCCAAGAGACAGTACAACTACATCTCAGTTCCATTCCTTTTCTTTCCAGGAGTTCCACTCCTAATTCCCCGTAGGGTTCCAGCTCTTTATCTCAGAACATCATATGTTTCACTTTCCAGATTCACGTTCTCACATTCCATGATCTCAACATGTTTCCTTGTTCATAACAGGCAGCTGTTAATTAATTTCACAGGCAGCTTATATATTCCTTTCCATTTTTCCAAGACTGCAGTAATATACATTCCACTAGTTTTTCCATCCTAGGATTCATGCCATATCCTAGGATCTATCATACAATCTAGTTTTCCGGCCCTAGGATTCATGCAACACCTAGGAGCTATCATTCCATACATTTCTCATTCCTAGGGTTCATGCAATGCCCTAGGTTCTAGTTATGGTTCCATACTTTAATAGATTTTATTAATGCTTAAAACCACTCTACCAGGTACAACGGAAGTAATGGGGGCGTGGTCGGGAATCCCGCGCGCCTCCGCGACCCTCAAGACGGCAACCGAACGAGGTCCTATCACAAGGATCAAACACAAGGAGTGTCTCAAAACAGTGTATAGCTACTGTAGGCGGGTAGAGGAATAAATTCTGAATCGAACGCAACTCGAATCGCAGAAAACGGAGCCCAAACGGGCCCTAAACGGGTCGAGAAAGACAATACTGTGCAAAATCAGACGTCTGGAACTCCTTCCAGACGTCTTAAACGGTGGATCAGAGAATTACCTGTTCGGCTTGGTTCCCCGGACGTCCAGAAGTCTGTGGCGACGTCTCTCCTAGATCCCAGACGTCCGATGGTATCTCCGGACGTCTGGAGGTCACTCCCGCCGTCTGGTACAACTTCCAGACGTCGGATTCGCAAAGGATGACGAATCCGAACACCTGCGCACAGCCAACCCTCCTCCCTCAGTACGGTCAGTCGACAAAAAAAGGAGAAAGCGGAACTCACCTTTCAGACGTCTGTATGATCACACAGACGTCGACCTTGCCGTCTGGATATCAGTCCAGACGTCTGATTCTGGAGATTTTTCCAGAATCAGAACCTCGCTCGGCCTCCGCTCGCGACGCCGCCCGCGTCGCACCTCGCGCGTCCGCTGCTCCGCCCGCAGCAGGTCCCTCTTCGCGACGCTCTGCGCCCCCTGCGCCCTCCGCCGGCCGGCCAAGCCGCTCCCGGCGAGCTCGCCCTCACGGCAGAGCCCTGCCCTCGCACGCCGCAGCTCCTCCACGCCTTCTGCTGCGCCGCTGCCGCTGCGCCCTCGCGTCCGCTCGCTCCGCCCGCAGCAGGAGAGGAGGAAGATGGTGGAGACGGGAGGGGAGGCGTGCCCCCTCCCCCTTTTAACGCCGCGCGGAGAGGAGGAGAGAGACGGCCGCAGTCGCCTGCAGCCGCAGAGAAGATGCGGATCGCAGGTCTGCGCGCACAGGCGCGCAGACGAATATCCCGTGCGAGTATAACTGTTCGTCAGACGTCTGTAAACTATCCCGGACGTCTGGTCAGACGTCTGGATGTGATCCCAGACGTCTTGACAGACGTCTGGGCCACCTCCCAGACGTCTTAAAATACGTCTGGGGTACGCGCTCGTTACAAAAACCTAGGTAAATAGCTTCCTCTCCTCCTCCCTTACATTTTCCCTCTCTCAATTTATCTTTTCACCTCACCGCACACGACTTCCACCTCCGCCTGCTCCGTCTCCAACCACCCTCTCCGGCGAGCTCATCCCACCTCCACAGACCTTCTCACCCCTCGCCAACTACCCTAAAAGCTTCCCCTCACTCCACTCAACAAATCCCCCCTTCCCATCCATTGCCAAATGCCACCCGACAACCCCCCGAACAAACCCACCTCTCCGACCACAGTCCGACCAAGGGCTACCACCATACGCCGCCTCACGCCTCGCCACCACCTGCACTGCCTTCGCCACACTCTGGCGAAGCTCCCTGCATCCTCTGATTGGGTCGAGAGGCCGTATTTTTGTTTTCAGGTCGACGCCCCTTCACCGCCATTACCGAGCTTCTGAAGCTCCTTCACCTGCAGCTGCAGGTGCCCTCTCGCCCAGGCTCACGCCCCAGGACGCACAGCTTGCCTCTGCGAAGCATCCCAGGCCTACAGCTGGGGCGAAGGCCTCGCACGCTGCTACAATTGCCTGCAGCTTCCTCAGCTGCGGGCACCAATCTGGGAGGTGGGACTTTAGTCCCACCTCGGAAGTGCGTGGCTAAGTGCCCTCACATAAATTTGAAAAGTGTTCAAGGCTATTCGCCTTCGAACACAGGGAACAGGTCCCTCACACAGGCCACGTGCCACGTGCTCTCCCTTGCCCGCGCTCACGCCCCGCGGGTGTTACGAACGTGAGCTTTAGACGGATTTTAAGATGTCTGGGAAGTGGCCCAGACGTCTGTCCAGACGTCTGGAACCCTTCCCAGACGTCCGGTAATAAATTTTTTCAACGTACGGGGTTGCGTCTGCACGCGTGCACGCGCAGACTGCACCCGCCGCCTTCGTTCTTCTTTTTCCTCTCTCTCCCTGCAAACGTGTCGTTTCTCTTCTCTCTCTCCCTACGCTGCCTTTATATACCCTCGCCCTCTCCCTCACCCTCACTCCTCCACCTTCCTCTTCTCCTTCTCCCTGCCAGCGAGAGCGCGAGCGAGCGAGTGAGCGGCTACTGCAGCAGCGGCCGCAGTGAGCGTGCGGGAAGGAGTGTTGCGAGAGGAAGGAAGAAGCTCGACCGCGAGGGTGCGAGCTTGCCAGGGCAGCTAGAGCCGGCCGGCGGGGGAGCAACGGGCGTGGGGTGTCGTGGAGGGGCTGCTACAGCTCAGGTAGCAGGCGGACGGGGTACTTGCATCCAGACGATGTCGAAGACGTCTAGAGGACGGTCCAGACATCTGACAGGTAAGATATTTCTTATCTTCTCCTTTTTACGCGTGTACGGCCATGCAGCCATCCGCCGCTTTCTTCTGCGCTTCGTCATGCTGAGAGCAGGTGTGTGTGTGCGTAGGTTCTGCTCGGGAGGGCGCGAGGGCTCGCCATCCCACGTGAATTAGACGTCTGGCTACAGTGCCAGACGACGGAGAGAACCTCCAAACGTTCCAGCGGGCTTCTGGACGTCTGAAGGACTGCGCAGAATGAGGTACGACCTGATCCACCTTTTAAGACGTCTGGAAGAGGTTCCAGACGTTTGATTTTGGACAGATTCGTCGTTTTTGACCCGTTTAGGGCCCGTTCGGACTCCGTTTTCCATGTTTCGAGTTGCGTTCTTTCCAGAATTAATTCCTCTATCCGTTTACAGTAATTGTATACTGTTCTGAGAAACTCCTTCTTATTGATCCTTGTGTTAGGACCCCGTTCCGTTGTAGCCTTGGGGGTTGCGGAGGCGCGCGAGATTGCCGACCACGCCCCCAGTACTCCCGATTTTGCTGGTAGAGTGGCTTTTTAATTTATTTAACAAAATTTGTTACAATTATGAAATAATTAATAGAGTCTAGGGTATTGCAAGAACCCTAGGACTGAGAAATTAGATTGAATGATAGATCTTAGGGTATTGCATGAATCCTAGGATTGGAAAACTAGATTGAATGATAGATCCTAAGGTACGACATGAATCCTAGGACTAGAAAACTAGTTGAATATATAAATATTGCAGTCTTGGAAAAGTAGAAAGGAAATGATAACTGTCTGTAAATTGGTTAACAGCTACCTATTATGAATGAATAAGTATGATTGAGAACATGGATTGTATGAACGTAAAGCTGGAACGGTAAAACCTAAATTGGCTGAGTTAAAAGAGCTTGAACCCTGCGGGGAATTAGGAGTAGAACTCCTGGAAAGGGAATGGAATAGAATTGGGGAAGTGAGCTGGCCCTTGAGTACGGAGTACCAAGGAAAGCGACTGTCCCCCTGTTTAGTGCAGAGCGGAGCTAGCTGCCCCAGGGACCCGAGGTTAGGTCTGGCCACTTTGTACCGACTTTTGGCTCTCGTGTACACAGTGCCGAGGAGAGCTACTAGTGTAGGGAGAGTACTAGCTGCCCCACGGGCCCCGGGTTTCTGCTGGCCCTCCTACACCAACTTGTTAGGCCCATTGGGCAAACCAGGGTAGTCAGGCGAGGGTGTGCGGACTGTGGAGGGGCAAGACCCCTGTTTGGTTACTGTGGAGGGGTTGGACCCCTGTTACTGAGAGGGCTCTGCCCTACACTGGTTCCGTGCTATGCTTTGGGCGCACCCGTTAATGGAAACAACTGACTGTGTGCCAGTGCGAGGTAGCTACCCGTGCGTTTATAACGCGTGCCGTAATCACCGTTACGTCTGTCAGCAACCTTGGGTTGGTTGACAGAGGGTAGGACCACCACGGGGGACTCTCCCGGCCAAGAGAGCACCACGTGTTACTTCTACTTTTCGGAAAAGATTGCAATCAAGATCGTTCCCACAAGGAACATTCAAGATCAAGAGAAGGATTTGAGAAATAAATCAATAGTGAAAATAGAAAGACATAAATAAAGAAAGTAAAAATATAACAGCTAATGTGCACTCTACTGCTTCTTTTAGTTTTAGTTGCCACTCTATTCAGCGTTTCGCTGACGTGTCACCCTTGTTACCTTTTCAGGACTAGGTGTTGAGCAACCAGAGTCAGCGGTTGCAGAGGGCGCTGGGCCTAGTAGAGCCCAGTAGTGTTACCTGTAGTACCTTCTGTACTTTTCTTTCCGCTGTAGTGAGTAGTTTTCTGTTACTCCCTGTACTCTCTTCGTTGTAAGCTTTATGTTATGTACATTTTTATTTCTCTGCTGTTGTGGTGGTATATACTATAATATTTCTTTCCTTTACTGTTGTATTTTGTTACGGCTAGTTATATACATGGTGAATGTGGTTTATTTTATTGCTCTTTTGGTTACCTTCTCGTTGGACGACTGGGTCTTGGGATCAGTCGAGTCGGTCCGGTTCTCGTGTCTCATAGGGATTCGAGAATCGGGTCATTACAGCGGGTCTGGGCCGGATCCGATTACCCAAAACCACGCACTCCTCGCCCACCACCACACGCCGGTGGGCCTGGTTCCGGGAGCGATACCCATACCCGAATACCCGGCTCTGGGAGAGCGATCCTATGAGAGAAATCTGAGAAAGAGAGAGACGCGGGGAAGGGTAGGGGTAGGTTTTGCTTTCTAATCCTTGTGTGAGCGTGCAGGAAAGAAGGAGAAGACGGAAGGAAGGTGGCTGAAGCCTTAGCCGCTCAGGGCAGAGAGGGAGAAGAAGCAGAGAAGAAGAAAGAGAAGCAAGAGAGAAGAAACAGAAGAAGAAGAGAAGCACTGTAGCAAACCTACAGTTAAGTCGTCTGACCACTACATCAGACGATGGTTGAGCAGCGGCCAGAAGAGAGAAAGCAAGAAAAGAAAGAAAGAAGAAGGCTGAAGAAAAAGAAGAAGAAGAAAAAGAGGGAAGAAGACATAACCGCCAGAGAAAAAGAAAGAGAAGAACAAAGAAAAAAAAAGGACAGAAGAAAAGAAGAAGAAGAACTCTGCGGAAGAAAAGAAGAGAGAAGACACAGCCTTTAGCAGAGAAGAAGAGAAAGAAGAAGAAAAGGAGAGCAGCTGAAAGAAGAAAAAAAAAGATAGAAAGAGAAGGAGAAGAGAAGAAGAAGAAGCCAAGACAGACTCTCTCTCTCTCTCTTATTTTTGTAATCTAATAGAGAACCTTTGTATTTCTAGAATTCTAATAGCTCCCTGAGTTCGACCTCGGGAAAACCATTTCCGAGTAAAAAATTTTGTAATGATAACCTGGTAGCTGTCTTATTACTACAACGACTGTAACTTGACACATAACAAACGCAAACAAGCTCTACCAGCCAGACCATTATCAGACACCAAAACCTAGGATCCCAAATGGTCGACCCTTCCCAATACTTCACCATTTGAAACACCTGACTCAGAAGAAGCGCTAGAAAAACCCAAGGACCCAGAAATAGATCCTATCCATGTTCAGACACCTTACCCCGAGGCCTTGGAGATAATCAAGAAGAAGAAAAGTGTTGTGGAAACTGAGAATCTTTTGGAGATCTTTAAGCAGGTTCAGATTAATATTCCGCTCCTCGAAGTCGTCAAGCACATCCCGGCTTACGTCAAGTTTTTAAAGGATGCCTGTACACCTAAACGTAACCCAAGACCTCAAGCACCTAGGAAGGTTGTGCTCTCAGAGCAAGCAAGTTTTGTAATATCAAGCAACCTTCTGCTTAAGCGAACTGACCTAGAAGCACCCCTGATATCCTACAATATCAGAGACATGACATTTGATAGAGCACTCCTGGACTTAGGTGCTTCCATCAACCTGATTCCAACAACCCTGTACCACCAATTTGGTTTCGAAGAGTTGACGCCCACACCTGTCACCATCCAGTTGGCTGATAGATCTGTGAAAACCTTGAAGGATGTTGTCGAGGACATGATTGTGCGAGTCAAGGACTTCTATTTTTCGGTCGACTTCTTGGTGCTCGACATGGAAATCCCTGAAAAACTACAAAACACACCCATAATCTTAGGCAGACCTTTCTTATCTATGGCTAAGGCAAACATCGATTGTGCCAAGGGATGTATGGAAATCGCCTTCGAAGACAAGAAAATGCAGTTGGATATCTTCCGAGCAACCAAGTCTTTTGATTGCGACTGTATCGAGGAACATGATCCCGTGGAACCTTTGGTCTAGGAATGCCTCACCCTTAGTTCTGTCTCGGACCACCAATCCTGTAACGACTATTCTGACCCATCACCATCTCTGCCCATGGACCTCTATAGGGTTGATTACCATCAAACAACACCATTCGAGGAGATTGATGTTGATCAACTCCCACCTTTCCCTTCTCCTTCGACTGTTGTTCCATCCGCACCCGAACTAAAGCTGCCATCTGAGAATCTCAAGTATGTCTTCCTAGGACCTGACCAGACCTTCCCTGTGATTATTAACTCTCATCTAACCAAGGATCAGGAACTTAGGTTGACCGCGACCCTTTCGGAACATCAGGCCACCATTGGATGGACCATTTCAGACTTAAGAGGAATTAGCCCGCCTATTGCACTCATAAGATTTACCTGGAAGACGGGGCACGACCCTCCTACCAGATGCAGAGATGGTTAAACCCAAATATGCGGGAGGTCGTTAAGAAAGAAATTATCAAGTGGCTTGATGCCAACATCATCTATCCCATCTCTGATAGCCCCTGAGTGAGCCCCACTCAAGTGGTTCCGAAGAAAGTCGGGCTCACCGTTGTCACCAATGAGCATGGCGAATCCATCCCCACCCGCACCACCACCTCATGGCAGGTGTGTATTGATTATAGGAAGCTCAATGAAGCAACCAAGAAAGATCACTTCCCCTTGCCATTCATTGACCAGATCCTTGAAAGATTGGTAGGGCAAAAGTATTTTTGCTTCCTGGATGGATATTCAGGATATAACCAAGTCGCAATTGCTCCTGAAGATCAAGAGAAGACCACATTCACTTGCTCGTACAGTACGTTTGCATTCCGTCGTATGTCGTTCGGGTTATGTAACACACCTACTACCTTTTAGCGTTGCATGCTAGCCATTTTTTCAGAAATGGTGGGTGAATACCTAGAGGTCTTTATGGATGATTTCTCTATATTTGGGAATTCATTCGACCACTGTTTGAGCAACTTGGAAAAAATCCTGAAATAATATATCGAGGTTAATTTAGTGTTAAGTTGGGAAAAGAGCCATTTTATGGTTCAAGAAGGAATCGTCCTCGGTCACATCGTATCGTATAGGGGCATTGAGGTGGATCGGGCCAAAGTTGATTTGATTTCCAAACTTCCTCCGCCTAGCTCGGTCCGGTAGATCCGTTCATTCCTGGGACATGTTGGCTTCTACCAAAGGTTCATCAAAGACTTCTCCAAGCTTTCCAAACCCTTAACCGACCTTCTGGCCAACGACGCCTTATTCCACATGACCTCTGATTGCATCAAGGCATACCACACCCTCCGAGACTTAGTTTCCACAGCACCTGTACTTCAGGCCCCGGATTGGTCCTAGGACTTTGAGATTATGTGTGATGCATCAGATTTTGCCATAGGCACTGTCCTGGGACAAAGACAAGACAAGAAACCCGTGGTGATCTACTATGCGAGCAAGACGTTGGACGAGGCCCAACGAAATTATACGGTCACTGAGAAAGAATTGCTCGCTGTAATTTTCGGACCCAGGAAGTTCCGATCTTACTTGCTGGGATCCCACGTGACCATCTATGCTGACCATTCAGCCATCTAGCACCTGTTGGCTAAAAAGGACGCGAAGCCCAGGCTCATCAGATGGATCCTGCTCTTGCAGAAATTTGACCTGGAAATCCGCGATAAAGCCGGATCAAAGAATGTGGTGGCTGACCACTTATCCAGACTTCACCCAGACCACATTGGACCCTCCCTGCCTTTATCCGACACCTTCCCTGATGAACACATTTTGGCTATGCAAGACAAGAAACTACCTTGGTATGCTGACTATGTCAACTACCTGGTTGTAGGACAGACCCCGCACAGCTGGTCTGGATAGCAACGGGACAAGTTCTTGGCCGAGGCCAAGCACTATTTCTGGGATGATCCCATGCTGTTTCGCCTCTGTGCCGACCAAATCATCAGGAGGTGTATCCCTAAGGACGAAGTTCAGAGTGTGTTATCTTTTTGTCATGACCAAGCTTGTGGTGGCCACTTCTCAGGAAAGAAAATGGCTGCGAAGGTTCTGCAGTCCGAATTTTACTAGCCTTCCTTATTTAAGGATGCACACAACTTTGTCAAGACTTGCTCTCCTACCAAACACTGGGGACCATGACCAGAAAAGATATGATGCCTCTCTAGCTCATTTTGATTGTCGAGATCTTCAACATTTGGGGTATTGATTTTATGGGCCCCTTCCCACCATCCAACAGCTTTGAGTACATCCTAGTCTCGGTAGACTATGTCTCTAAATGGATTGAAGTCGTCGCCACCTGCCGATGCGATCATAAGACTGTCATGGACTTTCTTAAGCAGAACATCTTTTCTCGGTTTGGAATACCAAAGGCCATGATCAGTGATGGTGGAGTCATTTTATTCACTTCCAATTCCGTACCCTACTTAGAAAATATGGGGTTAACCACTGCATCGCTACCCCGTATCATCCGCAAACAAATGGGCAGACCGAGGTCTAAAATAGACAAATCAAGAACATTCTATAAAAGACTGTGAGACCTGACAGGAAGGATTGATCCGCACGATTGGATGATGCCCTGTGGGCATATCGGACCGCTTTCAAGACCCCGATCGGCATGTCACCTTATCGCCTGGTCTTTGGCAAAGCTTTCCACCTTCTTGTCGAGTTGGAACACTGGGCTTACTGGGTCGTCAAACAGTGTAACATGAATTCCCAGTTAGCCGGTGCGCAGAAGACGCTCCAACTCTCTGAGCTCGAAGAAATTCGTCGGGACGCCTTTGAGAATAGTCTGCTGTATAAGGAGAAAATGAAAGCCGTCTACGACTGACTCATCCATAGAAAGACCTTTGAGCCTAACCAGCAAGTTTGGCTTTTTGATGCCTGTTTGAAACTCTTTCCATGGAAGCTCAGGTCCAAGTGGACAAGACCATTTAAGGTGGTCAATCCCCACTCCAATGGGGCAGTTGAAATCGTTGATCCAAATACTGGGCACACTTTTACAGTCAATGGAAAAAGATTGAAACACTTCCTAGCCCAGGTTCCCCTAAAGGAGATTGTCACCCTCATTGAGGGTGATACGAAGCACTGCCCAGCTAGAAGCATTAAACTCAGCGCTTATTGGGAGGCAACCTAGAAGATTCAGACTGATCAGGTATTTTACGTCACTCAGGTAATATCTTTTCGAACCCTTGTTGCATCCATGTATTTGTCAATGAGGATATTGTCAAGAAAAACTTAAGCATTAGAAATTTGTCAATAGTGAGAAATAATACGGAAAGAACTTGAACACTAAGACTTTTCAAGCCTTCAGGCTTAATCAGCCCTAGTGTCCGTTAAAATATAGATTTAGCTTCAAATCCTTGCAACCTTAAGCTACTCTAATCCACTAACTAAATAAGGTGATAAGTATACGACTTATCAACTCACCCTTTAACTCAGAAGGACTTTTAGTCTAAGCATCTGCACACATTTTTGCATAGACTCACTCCTCGGAGATTCTGAAAGAAATTGGGTAGCTACTGAACTCTCTAGGGTGGTATGGCTGGCAAGTTGTCATGGGTAACAGCCCATTGGCAGGTTTTCGAGAGCCTAGCCACAGGACCACCTCCTCTTTATTGCCTCTAGGTAAATTTGAGATCAGGGAAGCCACCTACCAAATAAATAAAGAAAAGAAGAAGAAGAAGAAAAAAGAGAACAAAATAAACCACACTTCACCGCACGAGTATGGCTGGCAAGTGATCTTCGGTAACAGCCCATTGATCGGTTGTCCAGAGCCCAACTCAGTAAATGCACAAAAAGAACCAAAACACTTAAGGAAGAAGCGGGGAAGTAGAGCAAGCCAGGGAGATATACATTGGAAAAATCCTTGTGTTGACCCCAAGTAAAACAAACATAGGGAGAAAGCTATCGATCGAACAAATACACCTTCAGGTAAAACACTTCCTCTGCCGGTCACCTAGGGGTGTAGAAACCCGAAGTCTTTCTAAATTACCGTTGAGTGAGTCTATCACAATCTTCACACCAAGATGCTTAGCACTTAGAGTTTTGTCTGATTTTTGGGTGGGTTGGGTAGCTGTAAAAAGTTACCAACACACTCTTAACTCTAAAAAATCTAAAAAAATATATATATACATACATTAAAGCAAGGATTCAGGTGATTCATATTTTGGTAGACACCCGGGCGCTGCTTAATCTTTGTAGATTAAGATCTTAGTATATTTCCTCCTATTGACAAGTGACGAAGTGTCCAAGTAATTACTTCTTAAATTCTGACTAGAAATAAAGTCTAGAATAAACCTTGCTAGGGACTAGCAAGGAGTAAGCATGGGGGTATGATAACACTGCATCTTAGGGTGATAAATCTGTCAATTGGGGTTTATCTTAAGAGTAAAATGAACATATAACACATCATAAATAGGAATAAGAGCATCGCATGCATTGCACATCAAGATTGCTTATAATGCATTATTAACGGCCATGTGTATAAGGACATGTCAAAACAGGCCTCAGACAAGCAATCAAACTACACGGATGGATTCGGAGCGACGAACGGAGTCCAACGGACTCGAAATTGGCCAAATCCGACATCCGGAGCTCCTGCAATGGGCCCAAGAAGTTTTGACTGTTGATCTGATGATCAACGGCCCACAACGTGTCACGTGGTGCCCGCTCATCGCATCCTCACCATTGCCCGCTTCTACCTTCGCCCGGTGGATGAATCTCAGCTGTCGATCTTTGATCGAACGACTGAGAGCCGCCCGTGCACTCGCCCTCGCTGCGACAGCATAGCGGTCGACCGCCTCACGCCTATGCAGCAAGCGCGGGATCGAATCGCGTTGCATGGAAATTGGAAGGTGAAAGTGTGCGCTGGGGAAATTGAGACGCCCGATCAACAGCGAACGTTGACGATTGAGCCGCACGACGCAATGAATGCGCGCAGACGCTCATGCCCGCGATGACGCGAGAGGAGTGGGCGCAATCCACGTGCGCGCACCGTGAACGACATCGACGGATCGGACGGCCCTCAAGCCGCGCACACGGATTGTGCGCGAAGAATCACGCGCGCGCGCAAGTGACCAGCGAGCGAAGGGGGCTACATCGACGGATTTGGTATGGGTTTAGTGACGTCCCGAACGTCGCTAAAGCCCATACTTAAATTAGAAAACCCTTTTGCCTATATAAACTCCATCTAACCACCCATTGAAGGGTATTCAATCCACTTGCAAGTGCTCTACCCCACTCCTAGCCACCATTAGCTCTCTTTGTAATTTCCGGAGCCGACAAACCGATGACAGAGCCCCTCTCCACCGCTGTGGCTGCCTCGCCGTCTTCTCTCTCTCTTTCCCTCTTTATCTTAAGCTTTACTTTACATGTGTTCAAGCATTTATCTAGTGTTGTAATTATAAAACTAAAGTTGCATGTCAAATGAAGTTGTTTCCTATCTAATTACTTGCCCTTTTTTATGTTGAAGTTGCATGTTGTGAATGAGAAATTTCTAACCCTATTCTCTCTTTCTCTCTCCTTCTCTCTCTCTTACTCGCTTTCCACCCACGTCTTCGCACAAGCAAAAACCCGTTATTTCCATGACATTAAGTGACAAGAAAAATCCAATTTTCACGACTCCTTGAGATCGACACTTGGACTCATGTCCATTTCTTCATTTAAAACTGACATTGCGAGCGCAAGTTATAACGACTCTTTTAAACATACGCGCCTCCCGCACGTCATGCAGTAGAATCATCTGGCGATAGCTCCCAATGAAACTGTTAGGGTCCGCCATCTCATTGTACGGGGCCATGATTGGCTGCTTGAATTTTTCTTGTAAGGGGGCCGTCATCACCTCCTCTATGAATGGGTAGGTGGTGATGTACGCGTGTGGGCGTATACCCCTCATTTCTCGGGTGACTTGGCAGACAATCTCCTGAATGGAACCCCCGTCGCTAATGGACAAGGGTTGAGCGCCCGACTATTGACGAGTTGATTTTCGCTTTCGAATAAGATAATTAAGATGATTTGTCATTGTATTTTAAAGTAGTAGAAAATTGGCTAATCAAAGTATTAAATTGAAAATAAACCACTCGAGAGTGTGGGTTGTATCCATAGGGAGGTAATGGCCTATTAAAACTCGTATGGGTTAAAAATAGATGTTCATGAATTGTTTCCCTCAAAAATTGTGTCTAAAATCATGTCAGATATGAGTTTGAATGAGAGCATAATATGAAATTGCATTTATACCAAACAAGACGGAGCTCAATGCAATGTTCACAATAATAAAATAAAAATAAAGTTTGCAATGGCATTGAATGTAAAAATTAATATCCCATTTACTGTAGCAAAACAGGGGAATGGCTTCCCCTTGTCCGTGCACGAGGAGACCAAGGCCGATGGTGCGAAGCTCGGAGGAAGATCTCTAGACCGAGGGCTTCGCGATGGTGGCCGTGGCAAAGTGTGAGGTGGCCAGAGCTGGTCGGATGGAGCTATGGTCAAGGTGGGTTCTGACAATGGCTGTTGGCTGTTGTTGTGGAGGTGCGTGCACGCACGAAAGGAGGCACGACTGCTGGAGCTAGCGGCGAACGCAGCAGCTGCTGCTACTGGCCGCACGGGGTGAGGAGCTGGCGGGCTTCTGCTGGAAGAGGCCGCTGCACGCGCGGACTGTTGGCTGCTGCTGAAGGTGCGGCGCGCACAGGAGGTACAGGTGTGGTGGAGCTGCTGCTGTTGGAGAGCTCCACTACGAGCAAGCTGAACGCGCGTGGAAGATGCGCGGATGCGCTCAGGCTATGAGCGCACTGCTGTGTGCGATGGTGAGGGGGGATGCAGTGACGTGCGTTGAGGGTCAGTGAGGAGGTAGCGGTGGTGTGCATAGCTCAACGGAGCTGTAACAAGGGAAAAAGAAAAGAGGAAGAAGATACTATTGGGAGGTCAGACGTTTGGGAACTCTCCCAGACATCTTAAATGAGCATGGATGGTTGCTGGTGGTGGTGGTTGGTGATAACTGCGTGGCCTTCAGGCACACGCTCGCGGTAAGTTGCACAAGCCACTGATGGCGCGGCGGTCTGTCACCCCACCTGCCTGCGGTGGTGTGGACTTGTGCACACAGTTGAGGCCGACGATGGTGGAATGGAAGAGAGCTTGACTCTCTACGCAGTAGTGGGTCGGGGGTGGTGGCCTGCCCAGCTTTGTGGCTTCCTCTCCTCTTTTAAAGCTTCAGGAGAAGAGAAACAGATGGAGGAGGAACGCTCAGATCCACTTCCTCCACTCCTCTTTACTGTCACCTTCATTGCCAGATAATGTCTTGTCGGAGAGGTGCGACTCCTGCTGCACGAAGATGTAATAAGAAATTAAATGAGGGTTATTTATTTATAATCCCTTAAAAGAAATGTGAAATAAAGTAATGCATGTAATGCAACCTAACTATTCTAAATCATGTTATTCTAAATGAATTCTAGGTATGAATGCAATGCATGAAATATGGAAATAAATGAATAATTAGACTAATCTATTTACATCTTATTGTATGCTATTTATATGTCAATATTAATCTAATTCCTAGGCATTTAAGTAACTAATTATCCCACAAATATGGGCTCATCAATTGCACCCCAACAAAGGTGGGATTGGAGCTTTTAGCAGGCTAGGGATAGCTTTGTCTCGCTAGCTACTAAGCTCTCACTTTAGCTTTTCGAGTTGTTCGCATAGGCGGGCATTTTCTTCCGCCACCATACGTCGCCATTTCAGTTGTTTGTTGTCAAGGCTCGAACTGTAGGGCTCCTCCGGCTGGGTCTTACTGATAGCGATTTTACGCGGTTTGTTAATTAGGTCGTTGTAACGTGTAAATCCGCTTTCGCTCTTAAATTTATAATCCTAGATAGGGAAGTATCTAGGGTCGTCCAAGGAGGCAATATGGTTGCAAAATTGATTCTCTTGCGAGGAATATAAATCTCAACTTTCTTTTTGGTATTTTTTTCAATATATCATTTTTTTGTTTTTAAGCTAAGGCAACATGTGAACTGATGGCGGGAAAAGTGATTTACACTTCAATTTAAATACTACTTCTATGTGGCAAGTAGAGCCTCTCCCTAAGCTCACTCTAGGCAAGTAGAGGCCTAGAATAATTAGGGAGAGGGAATGAAGAATGCTGAAAATAAGCTAATAGAAATGCAAAGAAGGCAACTAGATAATTGATAAAGTGTTTTACAAAAGGCCTAGTAGAGGAAAGCTGGTACTACTAGAAAAATGCAAATAAGAAAAGAAAACACAAATCCTCTAGATAGATGGTGAAGAAGAGGACTTCTTGCTCCAAGGTTGGTGGCTCCCAATCTTGAAAAGAGTCCTTCAACTCCTTCCTTGCAGTGCTCCGCCAAGGTGATGTCCTCCAAGGCAAGCCCTAGGGGGGTGTGCCCTATGTTTCTCTCCAAGGGTGGACGTCCACCTTAAGTCCTTCTCCTTTGCCTGGCCATCCTCCTTGAAGTGGAAGAGTCCTCCTCCTTGGCGTGGCTCAAGTTGAAGGGAGTGGGGAGAAGAAGGCACCAAAGGGGCTGGTAATGTGCCCCTTTAATCTCCTTCTCTACTCCTTCTTCTTGGCCGTAGGTATAGGTGGTTTAGGTAGAAAAATATACTAAGGGAGGATGCCCCAAAATGGTGCTAAGTGGTGGCTTTTTATAGAATAGGAAGGGGGCTATGGTGACCTTTGAATTGGATGGCCAAGATGAGTTGATGGAGGTGGTTGGAGATCCCATGGCCAAGGAGAGTTGGCGCCACCTTAAGGGACACCAAGGGGGTAGTTATGGGTGTTGACACCCCTTAGTGTTGGCGCCAAAATGGGCTTTCTAGAAGGCTATTTGGTGGCGCCACCTTAAGGTTCTAGAAGGGGGGTATGTGGATGGCTAGGATGTGTTATATGGGTAGGTGTAGGGTGGATGAAGAGGCTGAAAGTTGGTGCCAAAATGGGGGTGGTTAGGGGTGGTTTTTGGCGCCAACTTGAAGTGTATTTTGGTGGAGATAATGGGGTGAAGGGGTGGCTAGGTGGTGGCGCCAACTTAAGTAGGGTAGCTAGCTTAGGTAGGCTTGAGTTGGTGGAGCTAGCTAGGGTTGATTTTTAAGGTAATGGATGGCCAAGGAGCTGGTTGTTAGCTAAGCTAAGCTAAGATAAGATAAGCTAAGCTAGCTTAGCTAAAGGTGGAGTAGAGGAGAAGGTGTTGGAGCTAGGGTTTGGAGGAAGGAGCTGAGGAGGAGAAGTCTGGAGCTGGAGCTGGAGTTGGCTGCTGCTGAAGAGGCTGGCATGGGGCTACTCTAGCTGGCTTAGCTTGCTAGTTCTTTGCTAGTTGCTAAGCCAAGCTAAAGTGAGCTAGCTTCTACCAAAATGAGCTGAGGTGAGCTAGGTCTGGTGCTCCCGGAGAGAATCAAGCTGGTTGAGGCAGCTAAGGTAGCTTAGCTCAACTGAGATGAGCTAAGCTGAGTCCCCGGGAGCTGGACTTGAGCTTCCTGAGCTGAGATGAATTCTTCTTCAGCTGGCTGGAGTTGAGTGGAGCTGGATGTAGCTGGATCTGAGCTGGGGTGAACTCCTGTCAACTCAACTGAGCTAGCTAGAACTCCCTGTGAACTAGTGGGAGATGAGATGAGCTAGACTCAGCTAAGTTGAGCTGGATCTGAGCTGACTTGAGCTAGGGTGAGCTAAGGTGAACTCTCTTGAGCTGCCATCCAGCTGAGATTAGCTGAATGGAGCTGGGATGAGCTAACCCTAGTTCAAGTAAGCTAAGTTTCAGCTGTGGTGAGCTGGATCAAGCTGGGTTCCAGCTAGTCTGGGCTTCTCCTTCACCATTTGCCTTCTTGAGTGCTAGGGTTTTAGGGATCTGTGCATCAGTACATCCCTAAACTCACAAAAACACATTAAAATGACAATAAAAAATACAATGCATGCCTATCCTAATTTATGTCTAAATGCAGCCCAAAAACCCATTTGCGGAGTAAAATCCTAAGAGCTAGGTTAGTTTTAAAGCATAAGAATGATGATAAACTGACGTTTATCACTTACCGAACTCCCGGATCTATTTGATCTCGAGGAGTTTGTCGTCGAGAGACTGATGCTCCGCCTTCAAGGCTGCTAACCTAGCTTTGTACTCCTCCCTCGCTTGCATATCGAGGAGGGGGTCTTGCTCAGGGGCCTCGAGCAGTTGGTTGGGTTGTATCGGCTTCCCTTTATTGGAATCAGCATGCTGATGGTGTCTTTTGGACGTGGACACGCTGGACTCTACTTGGGCCTTCTTGGGGTGGCCGTGAGTGGTTGGGGCCATCACTAGGATGTTTTATCAAGGAAGGATATCAAAGGAAGATCACTTCCCACAATTGATGCCAATTAATGGGGCTCCTCAGTAAAGGGAGGATTCGACTCAACCAATTGATCGGGCTCCTTGGTAGAGGGAGGATCCAACTCAACAATCACACAGGAAAGCAATCACAAGGAAGAGGCGTGAGATTGGTGATCCAGTTCCACCACAAGGGGTATACATCTGGGGGGAGGGCAAGGCTCCTGCAAAATTCACTAAAAACAATGATATTACAATCTCTCAGAGTTTTTCTCTCTCGGATTGCATGAAGAGCCTCTTGTGAGATATCCCTTCTCTATTTATAGTTACAGAGTGTTGCTACAACGAGAAATTTAGTGAGTTCTCCCACGATCTTATCGCACTCCTTAGTACATCCGCTGTCAAGGCATTAATTGAGTGGATAATCCCATGCTTACTGCCGCTGTGGGCATCATGGGTGATGTCACCGCCTTTTTAACTTTGGTGGCGTTGAACCCTCTGATGTGGTCAAGCATGCCCGGGTTTGGGCCCGCTTAGGCGTAAGCGGATCGGTAGGGCTAAATCCACCCTTTTGCTTCATGTCCGGGTGATCGGATACTTTTATGTGTTGTGTGTGAAGTTTTAAGTCTAAAAACATTTTTTACCCCCCTCATCACCCGCACCTTACAAAAAGATTAAAAGACAACATAAAAGAATAAAGATCTTTCCCTACGATACCCCACACCACAAATATTTACTATAAGGACCGAAAATCCCACATGTAAGAAAGGCCTTTCTCTAGGGTACCTCACTCCATAAATATTTACAATAAGGACTAAAAATACCACAGGTATTCTTCAACACCCTATATCACCTGTTGGAAGCAAGAAACAAACATAAATACCCAAACAAAACCTAATTTAAGATTGGCCAAAGTGCCCAGCGGCGGGATCCACGAAGGCTGTGCGGATCGCTACCGGAAGATGGAGAAGACTCCATATGAAGCAGCTACGAAACCCTAAGAAATTCACCCCACTATATATACGTGGAGTAACTGTTTCACCGCTTGCAGCAGCAGGAGGACACAGTTATTAAAGTGTTTCATCTCGCACTTCATTGCTGACTTCGAAGTTGGATCAAGGTTTTTTGCTCAAGCCAACTGGATTTTTTCCCCACAGAAGATGTTATTGACATCTAGCATTTATTTCTGTCCTTCAGATGAATTAATATAATTCTGTCTCGAATTGGATTGCCATGTGGATGATGTTTATGCTGCCTAAGCTTTCACGTTCAATCATTAGAAATGTCTCTCTAATTACAAGTTAGAACTCTATATTTGTAATCACGTAGTCAGGTCTTCTTTGGTTAGCCATACACCAAATTGCGCATCAGCTAGAATCCAGATGTTTGATGATGTCATCAGAAATTGACATATATTTATTTTCATCGAGAAAAAGGGGAAATTGGTATATATATTTATGGAGACGAATTGTTTCATCGGATTCTTAATAATATTAGAAGTGTGTTTGTAGTAACAAGAAAGCCATAAGATCTTATCAAATGATCCATTAAGGATGAATTAAATACGCTAGCTCGGAGTGCAATGCCAAAATTAATGTAATAAGCAATTCAGCGGGTCAGGTGAACCGGTCCAAATAAGCTAATTCTCTTACAGTGAAAAAGGTAACATGACCCGACTTTCGTTATTCAATTACCAAAGTTGGGATTCTTAGATTGTATCAAGTATTAATTCCAGCTGAAGGCCGACAAGAATGGGAATAAAACAAAGGATATACATATGATGCAGATGTTAGAAAATAGGGCGTTGTTCTTTGTACTTCTCTTTGTATTGACTTTCTCTGGAATTGTTGGACCAAAGGATATGTGCTTTAACTCTTTTGGTTTGATGTACCTTCTTGCAGGAGAATGGGGGAAAGGGTTGTATCTTTGGAGTCTGCATGGAACGCACATTTGCAATGACCTAGAAAAGAGATGATTCGTACATTGGAAAGTGTAGAAGTTGATGTAAAAAGTGAGACAAATAATTTTTGTATCTTCTTTTTATGTAAAAAAAATACTCACACGTGGTGAGATCTACCACTGTTGAAACTAGTAACAAATCACTTTTGTACGGGTGTAAACTCAAATCACCTTCAAAATTACTATGTACTAGTGCAAAACCACCATATCACATTCGAAATAATTTTGCACCAGTTGTATCAATGCAAAAAACCACCATATCATCTTCGAAATAATTTTACACCGGTGTAACCTTACTTTACATCAATGTAAAGTAATATTGCATCAGTACAATATTAAATTTCAAATTTTTCTTCACCTATGATAAGTAATTTTTTATTTGAAATATGATTTCTCACCTTAAAATTTAAGATTTAGTCTTTATGTTCCCTAAACGCTACACCCCAAATTCTAATTCATAAATCTGAAGATGAAAAATCACTTTTGATACATGAAATTACTTTCCCTAGACCTGAACCCTAAAACATAGGTACAAAATCAATTTGCATCGTTACAAAATCATAGATCACTTTTAAAATAATTTTGTATCGATGCATAATGAGATTACATCGATATAAAATGAGATTATATCGATACAAAGTCAGCTTAAAATAATTTATCACCGACACATTTTACACCGATGTAAAATCACTCAGAATAATTTATCACTGATATAGAGTGATTTATCACCGATAAAAAATTATTTATTATCTATATATTTTAATTTAAAATAATATAATTTTCCACGCAACGAACCTTTATTTTTTTTATTTTTTTACATTAAATATCAAATAAAAATCACATTTTCATCGCTTTGCACCACCGAACACGTCACATTTTACATGCATTTTAACTTTCTTTAAATCTAAATCCCACAACACGTCTGCATTCAATCGATTCAGGTAGTAGCGTATACATTAAATGTCTATCTGATATGGTAGAATCATTACTTTTGAATACGGCGACGACCCTTCATCAGCGCCACAAACAAAATACAATCCATTGATGCATGTCTCTCCTTATACAGGTAGATTAAGCACACCGTAAACCAGGTCAAGCCATCCCTGATGTATGGCCCAAGTCCAAACCATGGGTCCAGAGAATTCTAGTACTAATTTTCCAATCACTTTTTTTTTCCTTTTTTTCTCGGACATGACTTACGTCAGGAGGAGAAGATTGAGAGGGTTAAAATGATAAAATTTTTTTGATAGACAAATCTAATATCTAACTATCAATATATTAATTGCCTCAAGTCTCTTTACTAATAAAAGTATACAGCATACATTGCAACAAAGTAGAATATTTTTTTTTTCTTTTAAAGGAGAAGGGGTTTCAAATTTTTCACTAACCTCAAAAGCTCCTTGCCACGACTACTCTCCTAACATCGAGTCAGAGTGAATAGATACACACCCATGACACATCCACCCACAACAATGCTATACGTGTCTAGACCAGTCGCGATGATTCTATCCCGCATACCCCACATAGAAAACGTTTTACGAGGAACAGAAGCACCAACTATGTTGTCCTATTAACACCAAAGTAGAATAATTTTAATCAATGCGTTCTAATTTCTTAATGATAAAAATTATTTTTTATAAATAAAAAATTACTTTCAAATTAAAATTATCTTTTACTAATGAAAAAAAAATACACCAACGCATATTTTTTCTTAATTTGTATTTTAATCTTTCAATCAATAAAAAATCATCAGATATATTTTAATTTTTAAATAATTTATTTAATTTTTAACTGATTTATTTTAATTTTCACCTTGTATATGTATTTTCTTTTTTCGGTGAACAAGAACATACGTACAAGCCACACATTGCAACACACGTTTATATACAACTCTCTCCAAAGCTAGTAATGTTAGAGAAACGTCTTGCCATAAGTACATCAAACTTCAGGCATCTAAATTGCAATGATCGAAATTGGATCGTTTAGGAACCATAAAAGCCACGTCAACGACCAAGTCCATCAAATTTATAAGATGCTTCTGCTGGATGTTGGTAATTAAGACGAAAGCATGATCATCATTTTGTGCTTAAGATATGTACTTTAACCCATCTTGATCGCCACTTGACCTAATAATTCTTATGCCATCAAGTGGGTATTTATTCCTCAATAGATGTAGTAGTGGCATACAAATTAAAACTAAATTGAGGTACTCGCGTAGAAAATCTGTAAAATCAAGAAAGAAAACAAGCTAATAACGGAGGAAGCAAACTATTAATGTTCGTCAGAAAACATCTTAACAAGAATAACCCATTACAGCGAGCACATGGAAATACCAACTTTTTGCGGTCAACATTGACTCGGCAGAAGTCAACCAGAGATAACAGAGAAATAAACATAGGTAGAAACAGAAGTTTGCACTGATGAAAGCACATAAATTAAAAAACTTGAATCAATGAGCAGCCTGGGGAACGAATCTCCAAAGATCCACCCCTACGTCAACTTCCTTCTTTTTGTGAAATTTGTATAGCTGTGGCACGTCGAACCGAAGCTGAACAAGACCCAAACAATTGATTAGAATAAAGATCACGAGACTTGTAGGCAGAGTCAAATGGCCATGGAACCCACAGCAATGCACGCCATAAATCCTTGAGTTGTTTATCCTTTTTTTTTTGCTTATGTCATCAGAGTTCGAGAGGGATCCTTAGAATTAGCAATTAACAATTTTTTTTTCTGAAAGAAATAATCATATCGCTCTTAAATCTGGATTGATTGGAAAGAACCTTGTGCTTTTATATTACTTGCTTTTTAAAAGCAATTTCTATGACGGTATTTTGGATTTCGTTCAAATTGGAGATCGTATAAGAGAACTTACAAAGGCAGCCATAAGATGGGGTGGTGTAGAATCTACTCAGGTCTCCTTGCCAATTTTTTGCATGCTTAGAGCTACTGTCGATACAAGTGTGGCAAAACTAAAACCCCTATGCCCATCTATGCAACACTTCTGTAATATCAGCATAAAGATATGGTTTGACTTTCCTCCGTAGATAAGTTGACATAACAATTTGAATTTGTAATTCACCTCCGTTCATGATGCATTTTCTGCTTAGACGTCCATTGCTGCAAAGCTTTTGACAGTCCACAAGACAGACCCCGTAGAATCAATAGTCAAAGACTGAAACAACCAACTCAAACTCCCCCCACATTTGTACCGACAGTTAAACATTATGAGTAAAGCAGAAAGGAAGGGGAGCAGGAGAGAGAACAAAGGGTGAGAATGGCTGGCAAAGGCTTCTGGTTGAAGGAAAGGTGGCTGGCAATCATCCATACTATCAAAGCACAAAGGAGGTGACGTGCTTTTGTTGTTGGGGTAGGCAAGCACAGATAGGACTGATGCAACTCCGTGAAGTTCCCTGCCATGTGGATGTGGGCATCAGTTTAGTTGCTCTGCACCCTCTTGGCTTGCCAATCACAAAGTGGTCATGTATGTTGACATTGATTGCCAAGACATGGAACCAGAATTCTAATAGTACCTCAAGGAATGATGACTTTCTTGAAGGATGAGTTGGTGACTTCTTCGACCCAGACAACATGCAGAAGGCTGTGGTAACAACAGTGAGTTCTTGGAAAGGATCCAACCGTCATGGTAACAAGAGTGAGTGCTCGGAAAGGATTCACCTGCCAGCATTTTCTTTTGATCCCAACAACTTCAGCACGTAAATAACAGAGGGATGCAGGACCCCCTATTTCACATTCTTGAGGCTGATGCTGGTCAGGTTCGTTGGAGGAGATGACTGACTATAATGATGTGCATGTGAGTCTACCTCAGTCAATGATCTTGTTGAAGTTTGGTTGTGGCATTCTCTCAGCTACGCTATTTGGAAGTGGTGGATGCTAGATGCTCTTGCATCTTTGGTCAACCGTGGTGCTATGTGACTTTTGGAGGCAATGATGTTACTATTGTGTAAGCTTTTGTTGAGGCCACAAGGAAACATGGCATTCCTTCAGATTTGTGGCTTCAACAAGGCTCTTCTTGCTTCTTTATCACCATGAAACATGGTGAGGCTATGCTGGAGGGAGTGCCATTGACCACTACTTGGCAGTTGCATTCCAAAACTGTGGGCAGCATTATGGTTACTCCACAAATTCAAATCTTGAGAAAACTGAGCCCAAGAAGGATGTCACCAAGTCAGCAAGAGTAGCCAGCATCATCAACAACAGCGGTAATAGCATTTCTTTTTGAGAGAAAAAGAAATGGTAATAGCACGGTTGTGATGGGAGCCTCTGTCACCTTCAGTTGGGCCTCATTTGACTTCACAAACAGCAAAAGGGGGAAATAAGGTGCCTTTACCTACTCTCTTAGGGAGAACTTTTCTGGGTCCAAATGCATAACATTCCCATGGATCTGCAACAAAGGCAAATGGATCTCTCAGATTCTTTGAGGAAGCATGCAGTTAGCAGCTCTGCCTAGTGCAACTTCAACCACTTTTGGAAACATGCCTTTGGATTGCCCCCAGGAGTCAGGGAAATTGGGCCAACAGGGGGTGCCATGAGCCATGTGGTAGCAATTGGGGAGGTCACCTGTGAGTCTGCACAAGGATTCGAGTCCACATGGAAGTTGTGGCCTCAAACAGAGAAGAGTACCAGGTTGCATCAACTCGTGGCAATCATTGGAGGAATGCTTGAGAATCAATATTTCAATGTGATGCAATGATAGAAAGTTCACAGGAGTGGCATGCCATCCATAAGCATCCAAGGCTCTTTTAGTTGCTCAATGAGGGTGCTATCCTAGAGTAATTGCAGATTGCAGGACCAAAAGTGCTGCAGGACCTGGGGAAGTCATCTTTGCTGTTGAGAATTGTGCTCCTGCTGAATCAAGGCTCAAGAGGAGTGATGTAAAAACATGGAAGAAGCATTGATGTGATCTATGGACGCTCCAATTTTTCTCTTTAAGACATCCAAGGGCTCAGTTGTAGACCACCTCCTAGTAATGGCAGAACCGCAAGGAAAGTCTCTGGTTGGAAATTTATAGTTTCTTCAGCCTATGACCGGGATGCAGATGTTAATAGACAAGGACTGTGGACAGAGCTGGCAGGCGTTAGTGCTTCTTTCTCTGGTATGGCATTTTAATGTCAATATAGACATAAAGCACCATGTAGTGGAAAGGAAGATAAACAGCAGGAGGGGAAGAGGCAGGGTTTCTTTAATTTTCAAAGGTACAGTGGCAAAATCTCAAGTTAATGCCAAATCACTAGGGGAAAATGAGTTTTTAATCACATTTTTTTTGAAAGGGACTTTGAGATCACATTTTGAAAGATGCCTGCTTTAGTAGAATTCTCAGAGCACTCTCCATCAGGAGTTGTTCCCTTTGACAAGCTTTCTCTGACCAGACTCCCACCGCTGAAGGTTGAAAGATCTGCAATGTACATCTTTCAAGTCTAAGAGATCAATTTCAGATCAGGGCTAGAGAAAAAAATGCAGAAATGCGGTCATGTCAGGATCAATATTACAGAAGCTCCTACACAGGCTGAGTGCCTACTTAGAAGAATCAGGGATGAGCTGTAATAGACAGAATATCTCTATAGAATCCATTACCGTGGTTGATGGGTGGGAGATAACCAAGAGCTAGAAGCCACTATGCGCAGAGCAAGTCAAGCACGAGGAGATTACACTTGATGACCATGAAAAACAGAAATACAGTGGAAACAAAGGTCCAACAATTGTGGATATGCATATGGGACTGTAACACCAGATACTTCCATACATGCAATAATGGTTGATGTTGGAAGAGTTACATTGAGCTCCTTGTGGTCGGTATAAAGTGCAGGGCCAGGAATGGATCGAAGAGGCTTTACCTAGTTATTTTCAAGATTTTGATGCTAGACGCCACGTAGGTTGCTGGAGGTAATTAGTACCAGGGTTCCATCCTTGTGTCATGAGAAACGTAATTTCTTGATTTGGGACGTCTCTCAGAAACAGGCTTTAAGAAAGCCATTGTTGAGGGAGAAGAGAAAATACGAAAATCAACTTTATTTGAAACCCTAGCTCTCTTTATATAGGGAGAGAGTTTGGGTAAAAAGCATGAGTAGCCCTCAACTATACAAAATACAACACATGTACCCATCTAATAATACAAACACTTCCCTTCAAACTAGAGCATATATATCTAACATACCCAGCTTCGAACAAAGGATATCATGATCTTCCGAGGTAGTGCCTTAGTGAAAATATCTGCCACTTGTTGCTCTGATGTAGTAGTAGGGGTGCATATCTTGCCAGAAGTCACCGTATCATACACAAAGTGACAGTCCACCTCAAATATGGCCAACTTATTATCACAGAACATCAGAACATGTGTCTTGACCTCAACTCTAAGGTCCTTCAGGAAGTTGATAAGCCACATATCTCACAATTGGTATGTATCATTGCCTGATATTCTGCCTCTATACTAGATCTGAACACTATAGTTTGCTTTTTACTCTTCTACGTGGCCAGTCCTCCAAAAAAGGTGGCATAACCTGTGGTAGACCATCTGTCTTCTAGACTTCCTACGTAGTTGGCATTAGAATACATAAGTACATCATAATGACCATTGTTCTTTATGTAGAGTCCTTTTCCAGGACTTCCTTTGAGATACCTGAGGATAAGACACACAACATTCTAGTGACTACCTCGGGTTCTCCATATGCTGGCTGGCCCTGTTAACAACATAACTAATATCAGGCCTTATAACAGTGACATACAAGAGCTTCCCAACAATACTCCTATACCTTCCTTTATCCTTAAACAGCGAATCATCATCCTCTGGCAATTGACATAGTAACTCTGCAAGTACCATAGATAGTCATGCACCTAACAATCCAGTTTCACCAAGAAGTTCAAGTACATACTTCCTCTAGGATAGAGACATCCCTTTGGAGTTTCTAGCAGCCTCAATGCCTAAGAAATAGCGTAGTTTGACTAAATCCTTTGTTACAAACGTGCTCTGCAAGTATGTTTTAGTATCCTAAATTCCCTGAATGTAATCTCCTGTGAGTAGCATGTCATCAACATATACAACAAGAATGGTAGTTTCATATTCCTTTCGTCTAATAAAGACATCAGATGTAGATTTGCAAAATCCAATCTCTTGTATTGCAACATTGAGTCTCTCAAACCAAGCTCGGGGGCTCTGCTTCAGGCCATAGATAGCCTTTCTAAGCCTACATACCTGCACCCCTCAACCATAAAGCCTGGTGGTTGAGACATATAGACTTCCTCCTGCAAATCACCATATAAGAAAGTATTTTTGACATCCAATTAATGCACTGGCCAATTTTTATTTACCACAAGAGAGAGAATAACCCTGACAGAGCAATATACGTGCCACTGAGGAGGACGCATCAAAGTAGTCGACCCCATAAGTTTGGGTATAGCCCTTCGCTACAAGTCTGGCCTTCAACTTCTCAATAGTACCATTTGGGTGATACTTCACAGTAAACACCCATCTACAGTCCACCACCCTGCCTCCTGGTGGAAGATGTGTTAAGTCCCATGTACCCCGAGACATAAGAGCATTCATCTCATCCTGCATGGCCTGTCTCCAACTAGGATCTTGAAGAACTTCATCATGATGTTTGGGAACCACCATAATTGCAAGAGTTGTAGTAAATTTCTGCAAATCTGAATTAAGGTGATCAGTAGCTATATAATGGACCATGGGGTGTTAGGTACAAGATCTTACCGACTTTCTCAAAGCAATAGGAAGCTCATCAAACTACTGTGGTGGATCATCCGGATCTGATGATAGTGAGGGGATGTGAGGCTCCTCTTATGTCGACGTTCATAAGTCTGCGAAAATCACTCAAGACTAGACCCCTCACGAAAGTAGGGAGTCTTCTCAATAAAAGAGACATCTGCAGACACAATATTGTCTCCCAACATGATCAAAACATCGATATCCCTTCTAGGTTCTAGAATAACCTAAGAAAACACACTTAACAGACCAGGGAGACAATTTATCAAGGGTCCCAAGGAGGTGAACAAAGCAAGTGCACCCAAAAACACGTAGTGGCAATGCAAAGGGTATGGTATCTGCCTGCAGCAAAACGGTGTGGCTCCGTCAAGCACAGGGAAGTCAGTCTATTTATCAAGTATGTGGATGTTAGGATAGCATCCCCCCAAAAATTCTTAGGCACATTTGTGGCAAGCATTATGGTTCTAGCAACATCAAGCAAATGACATTTTCTATTCTGCAACCCTGTTTTGTTGTGAAGTGTGAGCACAGGAGGTTTAATGAATGGTATCATTGCTAGAAAGAAAATCAGCCACATCCTTTTGCATAAATTCCAAAGCATTATCACCACGAAAAATTTTGATGCGAGTATAATAAAAATGTTGCACTTCATTGAAAAACTTTAGAACAATAGAAACAATTTCAGACCTCACGCATCAAAAATGTCCAGGACAGATGCCTAAAGTCGTCAACAAAGACCACAAAATATCGATAAACATTCCGGTGAGTTATTGGACACAAACCCCAAACATCACAATGGACCAACTCAAAAGGCACTGAGCTCCTTTTATTCTATCAAGATGAAAAGGAAGCACGATAATTCTTACCAAGATGACAAGCTTCACACTATATTTGGTGGTATACTAGACTTTGGAAACATTTTTCACAGACGTGAAGCAGAAGGATGACCCAGTTGATAATGCCAAAGAACTAGATTCATAAAAATAGAGGCAGCACCAACAAACAAAGTAGAAGCATCAATGTAGTAAAGACCATCACATTCAATCCCCCTACCAATCCTTGTCTCCATCCATATGTCCTGAAAATAGAAAAACTACTCGTCAAATATAACACAACATTTAAGCTCCTTACATAATCTATAGATAGATAATAAACCCAATGGGAATTCTGGAGCACAGTAGACAACAGAAAGCCTTAGCTTATTGGAGAAATGAACCTCCAACTCCAGTAACAGGAGAATATGTACAATTTGCCAGACGAACAGAAGTGATTATTAGCTTTATGTATAGAGACAATAGCATCTTCCTTATTAGTGAGATGACTCGAAGCACCTGAGTCAACAATCCATGAGGAGGATGAAGTAGTGGCAAGGTTCGCAGAGCTACTAGTGGCAACCAAAGAAGCTGTAGTGTCTGAAGCAAAAAGTTGACGTAGAAGGGCCATAAGACGATTATAGTCATCCATCGTCAAAGTAGGGGCAAGAGATGACAACAAAGCAGAAAAGGATTCAGTAGAGGGAGGTAGCTCCCTCTCAGCCACTGCAGTAGTAATGGAGCAATTTCTTGGATAACCAAATTTAGCCCAACATTTCTTCAAGGGATGATTAGTCCTCTGACAGTGAATACAAAGTTCATAGATGCGACCTCGTCCACGTTCACGACCACGACCACCACCATAGCCATGAACCCCTTGGAATCCACCTCAACCTCCAAATGCAACAAAAGTCAATGCCTCAGTGTTAAGTGTCGTAGAGACAATCTAAGGATGACTTACGTCAATAGATATTTTCTATAGACGACCACACAGTCTCCAAATCAAGCATAACCTCTAGGGCCAAAATATTCTCACGAGCAGATGAGAACTTAACATTCAACCCTTCTAAAAATATATAGACTTGTCGAGTCTATCTTTGGCTAGATTGAGCATCACAACAAGAAGGCTGAAACACATTTAGCTCTTCAAAGAGCCCTTCCATCTTTGTATAATAATCAATTAGTGTCTTTTCTCCTTGAGACGTGAACCATATACAACGATATATGTCTAAAAGACGAGCATGATTGAATTTGTAAGAATATTTCTTGGAGAGGCTCTCTCACATATCCTTCGCCATCTTCTTGTACAATAGATTTGATGCTATCTATCGCTCCACACTATTTATTAGCCAGTTCATTACCAGATAATTATCCTACTCCCATTTTTCAAAATCCATATGAGTTGTCTCAGGAGGACTAGTAGAGAGGATTGAAAGGTTCTTATGGCCACCCACAAATATTTTGAAAGCCTGTGCCCATAGGAGATAATTTTGAGGTCCATTAAGTTTGATGGTTGTCCCTTAACTCCCTTGAAGCATTAGGGAAGTCGAGCTAGTCATCGACTCTACTTCAACTATTTCAATAGAGGTAGATGCCATGACGGTGACCACACGAAGCAATTGAAATCAAAAGGAAGAACTCAGATCTGATTTTCAGTATCCAAAGTGGTAGAACACGCTTTACGAGTTATGGGAAGTAGAAACCATAACCCAAGCCACCTAAGGAGGTGTTCTAGCACATCGTCCTCCGATCAAAGATGTGCAGCACAGGCAGTACCAACCGGAGGAAGAGCACCCCCCCCCCCAACGACACCCAACAACGCTGCTAGACTACTAGCAACGCTCGACTGCAGAGAGGGTCAGGAGATGCTAGGTGACGCTGCTAGGCCGCAGAGAAGGCTCGACGACACTGGGCGATGCTACTGCACCGTAGAGAAGGTCCAACGGTGCTAGGTGGTGCTACAGGGCTGCATGGAGGCCGTGGTGATCGCTGAAAAGACCTGGTGACGCGCTAGGGTTTCAGCGCGCGCCAGGGTGGAGTGAGCGACACTGGCGATCGTGGAGATCTGACAACAGTGCTACTGGTTGGAGCGACGAGCGAGCGGTGGCACTACTGGTGGAGGTCTCTACAGGTGTGCTAGAGACCAGAGAGAGAGTAGCACTATTTGGTGGGAAGAGTACCAGGGCGAGAAGGATCCAGGATCAACCTCGCTGTGATACCATGTTCAGGGAGAAGAGAAACCACGAAAATCAATTTTATTCGAAACCCTAGCTCTCCTTATATAGGGGGAGAATCTGGATAAAAAGCACGAGTAGCCCTCAACTATACAAAACATAACACATGTACCCTTTAATAATACAAACAACCATGATTGGCCTGAATTCGAAAGGTTCCCCAAGCCTCAACAAATCCTTATTCTCTTCTAAAAGGAGTTTTACCAAGTACTTTGACAGGATGCAATAGCCATGATAAAAATGAATAAAAGGAATAACGAATCTAACCGAGTAAACAAATTTTCCTTGTTTATCCTCCCAAAGAATTCTTTGGCAGAGAAGGCACGGGGCTTCAAGCTGGTAAACTTCTCAAATGATGTTTACCTTTTGTGTTTAAGAATTGTCAAACGAATTAAGTATGTTAAATTCTGTATGCACGCTGTCAAGACCAGTTTATTAGACGTCGTAGCTTGGTTAATTGTTCTGTAATGGCCACCAGAAAATTTCTCATGGAAGTGGACTCAGAAGAAAAGATTCTTGCAAACGTTTGATTTCTAAAAGCCAACGATTCAATCTCTTTTAGTTATTTTTGGAGCATCCTTGAAAAATGGGGTTACCTAAAGAAGTAATTTAGTAGATGAAGAGATGCATTATAATGAGCTCACTTTATTGGCAATCTAGCTGGAGTTTAGATTTGACTAGGTGGGGCATTCATCAAGGATGTCCTCCCCTCTCACGACTATGCTTGTTGCCTATGCCCTTATCTTAAGTACATGAAAGAGGTTTACAAGTTTGGGCAAATCCATAGAGATCTTTCACCAAGTTTCAATCTCAATCACACGAGAATAACAATTTGATAACCGAATTCCACCTATGGGAATTGTAGGTGTATGTCTCAAGATAGGATCGATGTACCAATTCTCACTAGAAAAAAGGTGCTTATGAAGATTGATGCCATCAGGAAGAGATTTTTTTGGGATAGGGTTAGCCATGTGGGGTTTTTCACCTTTGGTAAAATAGGAGATTTACATAGCAATTGAGCAAAGGTGGGATAGGTCCTGCATCTTACAAATTTTAATGATGTCCTTACAAAATGGGTGGTTCAGCTTTTATATAATGAGGATACACTTTGATGCAGCAATCCTTAAGGATTCCTATGGCACCACTCAAAATTGGAACAATCAGAGGCACGGCTTGCGTGGATCCTTGACTCTTTGGAGAGGCTTAAGTGACGTAATGAGCTGCATTACCCATTTGTTCCAGCTTGTTATGGGTGACAGGAAGACTTTTCACTTTTGGTAAGACGATTAGATGGGCTCGGAATGTCCCATGGCCACTTTTCCTTGCCTATATGCTTTAACACCTAACAAGGCTTGCTTAGTTTAGGAGGTTTGGGATGGACCTCTAGAGCAAAACTTGGGAACTTGGGTTCCTTTATTTGGTGGCCACTTATCAGAGTAGTAGCTTCAAGACCTACAAATGATAACAGACAACCAAGTCCTGGCCAAGAAATGACAAGATTCCTTGAAGTGATGTGTGGGAAGCTTTATGGTTAGTAGAGCTTATAAAATCCTTAGAGGGGAGACGGCAAATGAAGATGTGTTTTTGGGCTCGGATTGTTCCCTTTTTCGGAAGATGAAGGTTCCTTGGAAGACAAATTTCTTTGTGGCTGCCTAAGAGAGGAAGGTTGGTAAAGAAAGTCAAGTGGAATTGGTGGGCCAATAAACATGATGTTTGATGTTGTTGGAGTTGTATGCCCTTGGTGAGCTATCTAATTATGTAATTAGTACATTAATTAAATATGTCCTCTCCATTCATCTAAACAAATGAATTTTGAGTACAAATATGTGCTATTGGTCACGCTTGCTTTTAGGGTTACTCGTACAAAGGCCTAATCAAACAAGTACGGATAGTGAATCAACTATTCCAATCGATTTTGGATATTAGATACAAGATAAAGATATGTATATGATCACTATCATTAACTCATCATCTTGATCATGGTTCACATTCTTGAAAAATTGACAATCTTCTAAGTTTATCATGTGAGAGTGATGTGACTGAATTCCTGATGGAAAAAATTTCATAGGGAATGAAGATTCTGGAATTCTTACGTAAGCCTAAACAAAGAGTTGATCAGTGAAACTAAAGATCATGAAAGACCTCTTTCGATCATTGTTCTTGGAGAAAGAGGCGCATGTCCTTATACCTAAAATAAGAGTCTGTCCATGTTTGGACTAGATAGATTTGGCAACTCGATGACTGAGGTTTCGCAAAATGTAAGGCTAATATGTTAAGAAGCTAATCTACATAATCCAATATAGGATATAGATGTCTTATCAAGATGGGATTCACACAACTCGAGTAGTTGAAGTGAAGTTTGACCTCCATCGTTGTGGCTTTACAGGTCCAATTCCACCAGTGGCCGTTTCGATAGGTAGATCGAAACAGTAATGAGCCAGATGAACTTAGAAAAGATATCCAATGTGTCTTCCATCCAAAGCATAATAGTAATCTTCACAGACCAATTCTAGAAGGGACAACAGTGGGATAAGATCCTAAATCTTAAAATGCTCATTTGTCTCTAAGTGTGTAGGACATATGGTATATCTCAAAGGGTTGAACTATCATCTTAACAATCTTATAACCATTACACTTCACTAGGGTTGTGTGATGAATACCTACTAATTTTAATTAGGTATGGAGGCTAATTGATAAATTAAAGATTACTCAAAAATTATGGAGTAATACTTGGATTAATTTATTGATGTAGATTTTGAGAAATGATTATCAGAATAAAATTATATCAATATTGGATCTAAGCCCTTGATCCAGGGTGATCCTAATTATAGACAGGCTTCAAGTTGCCTAGAAATCTAATTAAGTATATGTTTCATATAGTTGAAATATATAATTAATATATGTTGAGAGAAGCATCAAGGATATTTTAGTAAATACCAAAGTGTTGGAATTCTCTTTAATTAAAAAGAGTAATAGAGAGAGGCATTCTCAAATTTGAGAGAAATAGGATTTCTCTAAAGCCTAACTATCTCTATAAAAGGTAAAGGGGTTACACCAATTAAAAACTAATTGAGAAACCACAAGAGAGCCCCCCCAAGCCCTCTTGGTCATCCTCCTATAAAGGGAAACAAAGGGGACACCCCCCTTCAAAGGTTCTCTGTTGCATGAAGATCATCTTCCTCATATGACTCCAACATTTCGCTCATCAACGAACCTGAAGGAGTTGTATCTCGTATTGGAGACTTCAAGTAAACGCAAAAATTCACTTCCACATACTAGCATATTCTCATGATAGCTAATTGCAAAGGTAATACCTTTAACTTGTGTGATTGATGAAATTCCTTTTCCGTTGGTTTATCCCAATTCAATCGATTTTCAAATCAAGTTTTCGTGTTTCTGGAAAGTTCTAAAATGATCCCTTATGCTTCCATGATGTGCCACTTTCTTCATGTATGCTTTGCAGGGTAGAGGATGAGGATTGGCAACACTTTTTCATCAAATGTGGATTTTTAAATGATGCCTTCACGAGGTTGGGAATTCTTACCATTGTTGATGATTCTAGTGAGGAGTTTTGGAGGACCTTTAGGCATGGCACGTAACGTCGTAGGCAAACCAAGGTGTGTGTTGCAAGCTAACTATGTACTCTAGAGTATTTGGGTCCAAAGGAATGATACCATCTTTAAAGGGGCAACGGTTTGGGCCAAAAATGTTGTAAGGGATGCCTTTTTTTTGCCTTTGGAGTCACTTTTTGTAATGCTCCTTTTTTTATAATGGAATGAAAGTTTAAGATGGATGGCTACTCATAGACCCAAGAGTAACCTTCAAATGTCCAAGATATTAAACCTTGTGAATCCAACTTGTTGAAAGAAAATGAATTTACTTATTGGGATCCGAAACCCTAGCCTCTCTTATATAAAGAGGAAGAGATGAAAATTTACATAAAGAGTACTTCTTAAAATGACAAATAAAGAAAACATTTGAGAAAGTAAAAAATAAGATAGGAGCTCTAACACTCCCCCTCAAGTTGAAGCGTAGATGTCCTTCAAGCCCAACTTGGTGCACAGGATTGAATGATGCTAAGTAATGACTTCATAAAAATATCTGCAAGCTAGAGCTCTAAAGATATATATGGTGCTGTAATTTTCCCTTCCATCATGACATTACATATAAAGTGGCATTCCACTTCAATGTGCTTCGTTCTCTTATGGAAGATAGGATTAAAAGCAATATAAGTGGCAAATTTGTTGTCACAAAACATTGGAATAGGACTCTTCACTGTGATCTTAAGGTCGGTCACAAAGGACGTAATCCACAACACCTCACAAGTGATATGAACCATCGCTCTATACCCTGCCTCTTTACTAGAACGAGCGACAACAATTTGCTTTTTGCACCAAGACACAAGATTACCTCCAAGTAGTACAAAATATCCAATAGTGGACTTTCTATCTTCAACCAATCCAGCGTAGTCTACATCAAAGTAAGAACATAACACCAAGTGGTTGTTCCTCTTGTAGTAGGGTCCTTTGTCAAGAGATCCCATTAGATATTTCAAGATGACGCACACATCATGCCAATGGCTATAGTATGGTTTATCCATATATTGACTTGCCTAGCTAACTGCAAAGCTAATGTTTGGACAAATGGTGGTCAAGTATAACAATTTGCAATAATACTCCTATATTTGTGGACATCCTCAAAAATAGGGCCTTTAGCATCTATATGTCTTCCTTTCTGTTCAATAGGAATAGCATAAGGCTTGATACCAAGAAGTCCAACATCCTCCAGTATCTATAAAATATACTTTCTTTGAGAGAGGCCACGCCATTCTCATCTCTGTCTACCTTTATGCCCAAAAAGTAATGCAATTCAGCAAGATCTTTTGTAACAAAGGTATTCTGCAAAAAATTCTTTGCCTCTTGAATGTCTACAGTATTGTCTCCGTGAAGAATTTTGAGCCCTTGAAAAATCCCACAAGCAACAAATGCACGCCTAAGAGGAGAAGAGATACATGTGTGGAAAAGAGAAGGTGGTTGGCGTGGAGATGAAGGTGGCACAGTGAGGAATTGACATGGAGAAGAAGGTGGAAGTTGTAAAGATGAAACTTTTATTCAATCAACTCAAGAATAAAAGTAGGATTTGATCTCTATTTAAAGAGATCCAATCCTAATTACAATCCCAAGAAATTTAAGATTTGGAATCGAGAAATTCCAATCCTCTTTCCTAAAACAAACTCAATCAAATCCTATGTTATCAAGGCTATCGTCTTAGGCTATCGAGCTACTGAGCAAGGGGAGAAAGCCAAAGGTCGCCTTGTAGCTATTCCAGGATAGGAGTTTCGTCTAGGTTATCACCTAGTTGCCTTCTTTGTCGCTTCGGTCGCGTTGCGCCTTGTCGCCTTACTCCTAATTCACTTTAGGTAAGACCACAAGACTCTTATTTGGTCTTAAGTTATATATACTATAGATATGTTTGTGTTATATATTGTCGTATATATATAATACATACATAGATATATGCTATTGACAGCTTCTATATACTCAATTTTACCTTTTCTTCCTAACTTAGACAATTGTTTGTCTATTAAGACATATATGTATAAGTTATACATATACATTATTGTATGTCCATAACGATATAATTATGATATATTGTAGTTTAACAATGTATCTATGTATATATTTATTACTGTCTATAACTGTCTAATGATATATAACAATATATGTATAAGTTATGGTATTAAGTTTGTATTGTATTATAAATATAACATATAATAATATATGTTATTGTCTTGAGCACGACTTGGAGACAACCTTTTGACCTAGCATTTGTGGGCCATTGGTGGATGCCTCTACCTTGAGGAAGGCCTTCACTTTATTGTAGTGCATTTGGCTAAAACTCAATGGAGTGGGAGTCTCAATAAAGGGAGTGCTTTATTATTATAATGCTCTTTGTAATTTTTGGTGCAATTAGCCCCTGTTATTAATGCAATGGAGGGTTAACATCCATTGTTAATCCTTATTTTCTTCTTCAAAATAAATACATGTCACTATCTTGTTTTGGTAGATACATATAATATAATTTTGATTGTTTTTTTTGCATATAATTATAAATGTAATATATATATTTACATATTGTATAATAATAATATATATGTTATTGTTACTTAAATATGATAGGATCATTGTTTTTTCGTTCACTTAAATAATATCATCATATGTTTTTTTTATGAAAGTCAATGTCATCATATGAGTTTATTAAGACATATTCAATATTTTAAGAAATAAAAAGATCTATTGCCTCAATTCAATCGGGCAATCACCTTTTTGTCGCCTCTCGCCTCGGGCAATTAAGGAGCTTGTTGCCTTGCAGCTACCTAATGCCTTGACAGCTTTGATCAAATCAATAACTAATCCTAAATTGATTCCACTCCTAATTTGGTCTCTAACAACTAATAAAATATTTACTAAAAAATAACTTACCATATGTGGCACAAAATAATCTTGGCTTAGAAGCCGAACACATCCACACACACAAACATTCATGCCCACACGTAGGCACGCCATTGACTACTACATGGCACTTATTCTGAATTCTCACACTCCCCTCCAAGTTGGACTCCCGAAGAGGAGGGAAGACTTGTTGGAGACAAACCTTGTGAGGTAGTAGTCGAGGAAGTAGTCGTAGTCAATCCTCGAGTGTATGTTGATGGCACTTGCTTTCCCCAGGTAAAACCCCATCTCATGAAGAACAAAAATCAAGTGACAATACTCCATTAATGGAGAATAGTTCCTTAGTCAATGCTCACCATGAGATAATTCTCTTTCTCCTTAGTCTTGGTCCTTTACACGCTTCTAGTGCTTTTTTCTATGAGCACGTGAAATTTATCTTACATTCCAATGAAGATCATGTAGTTCGAAACCCCCATCATCTTGATGTTAGTGCCTTGAACAAGAACTTTGATCTCTTTGGTGATTGGAGTCTTAACATCTGTTATGGCTTCTTTTACTACATAGAGTCAAGACACCTCAATCATTCCCGAGTGTGAGAATTCACATGCCCCTTCTTTAATGTCCTAGAGTTGAGACACCTCAATCATTTCCAAGTACATATGAGGGGATACCCCACTTTCTCAAGAGGTTCACGTGGCCTCTTCTTCAACTTGAAAGCCGACTCTGTGCTTGACTCCTTGCTTCACATGTTCCATGCCAACAAGTAGTCCACGCGTGATGCTTCTCGATCTCAAGGTCGCCGGAGCACTTGCTTTGCTACCATGTGAAGAATTTTGGGCCATTGGAATATCCGAAATGCCACATGTGCACGCTTGAGAGGAGAGGAGATACATGTCTGGAAGAGAGAAGGTGATTGGCATTGAGATGAAAGTGGCATGGAGAGGAATTGGCATGGAGAAGGTTTCTGCCAAATAACCAGGAGGGTTCCACATATAAACTTCTTCAGCTAAGTCAGCATAAAGGAATGCATTTTTAATGTTCAATGGAAACAAAGACCAATCCTTATTAATAGCAACAGAAAGAAACTGAACTGATGCTAGCCACTAGGGAGATGATCTCAAAGTAGTCCACGCCATATGTTTGAGTGAAGCCCTTAACTAGTAATCTAGCCTTGAATCAGTTAATGCTACTACCTGCACAATATTTCACAATATACACCCATTTGCTATCAACAGCATTGGCATCAAACGTGCCTGGCACAAGCTCCCATGTGCCACAAGTAGTAAGGGTCTCCATCTCTGCATCCATAGTTGTCATCAACCTTGGATCCTGAGCAATCTCACGATAGTTTCGTGGCACCACCATACTAATCAAAGCCTGCAAAAGCTATTGCAAAGGATATAAGTGTACAATAGAAGTTTAACGAGAAATAGGATGCTGAGTATAAGTTCTAACCAATTTCCTCAGGGTAATAGGCCTATCAATCACCCCACTTTCGCTCTCCACCAGTGGGAGAGGAGCATTCAGAGTTGACGTGGTAGTAAGCATGTTGCTTGGTGAGTTATCACCTACAGGAGGATCCTGAGAAACAGGAACAAGAATAGGAGCAGGCATATTTAGTGGCGTCCCCCTTCGTTCGTTGACTTGAGACTAAAACTCAGTAGCACATCCCTCATCAGAAAAACAAGGACTCTTGTCAAAGAAAGTGACATCAACACTGACAAGATAAGGACAACAAACTTGGTCATAGCATCTATACACACCCAAAGGTACAAAGATAGTTTGTCAAGACTGTTAAAGTTGTGGACAAAGCAAACACACCCAAAGGTACAAAGGGGAAGAGAAAACAGATCCTTAGCAAAATGCAGAAGCTGGAAAGGGATTTTACCCCCAAGGACAAAGGATGACACCCAATTAATAAGGTATATGGCAATGAGGCTAGCATCTGCCTAAAAATGTTTAGGAACCCTCATGGAGACAAGAAAGGTTCGTGCAATATCAAGTATGTGGCAATGCTTCCTCTCTCAGCAACTGCATTTTGTTGAGAGTATTTCCAAAAAAATTTCTTTATTATTGAAACTAATTCAGACCTTTCTTTCATGAGAAAAATCGAAGAGACACGATTGTGATCATCAACAAAAACAACAAAATATCTATGGCCACACTTATGAATAGGGCATGGACCCCAAACATCATAATGGACAAGACCAAAGACACCCTAACTCAACTACTTCAGACAAGGAAAGGATCATTGGTGATGCATCCCCAGTTGGCAGGCCTCACACTCGAAGGTGGTAAAAGTAAGATCGGGGAGCATCAGCTTCAACTTGTGCATAGAGGGATGACTAAGTCTAAAGTGCCACAAGAAAGGGTCCATAGAGATAGATGTAGTGCCAGCAAAAGTGGAAGGTGCATTGAGGAAATATAGCCCATCTCACAATCATCTGTTTTGTCTAGATGTCCTAAAAATAACAATGATTCTCATAAAAACATAGTGACACTTTAATTATTTACATATCTAACTAACAAATGATAGTGAGAGGAAGCTTGAGAGCATAATAAACTTCAGTAAGCTATAATATGGGGGAAAACTCCACAATGCCAATAGAAGTAGCAAGGGATTGGCTCCTATTTGCCAATCAAACTGAAGTAATAGTGGATCTTCTAGAAGATGACAAGCTAGGAGCCTCACCCATGAAATGAGTAGAGGCTCCACAATCAATAATCTAGTTGGAAGTAGTGTTTGTGACAGTATTTGTAGTAAGAGCAGCAATGGAGGAAGATGGATTACTCCTTAGTAGATATCTTAAGAGATCTAGCTCATTAGTTGTAAAGGGAAGGATAGACCGGTCCTACACCACTCTCTTTCATAGGGAACTCAGTAGGCATGGATGTTTGATTTGCAAAAGTTGGTATGCCAAACTTCTCTCAACACTTCTCTAATGGATGATTTGTCCTCTTACAGTGTACGGAAGGGGGATGGCTACAAAGGCCATGGCCTCCATCAATCCACATCCGCATCCACCAAGATGACCACCTCTTCTCCCAAGGTAGCGAGAGAGATAGTCTTCGAAAGAGCAAGAGACAAAGGAGGTGGTGTATCAGCATCGATCTTCTGGAGACTATAATACACAGTCTCGAGGTTTGGAACGAGTCAAACGATAACATCTGGTATCAACCAGATTGATACTGAGGTGCAAGGACATCCAGAAATTGGTATGTTTGCCACTTAACTCGCTCAATGACCTGCTTCTCACAGCAAGCAGACTAAAATACGACAAGCTCCTCAAATAGTCCCTCCAGAGTAGTTAAACACCCAAGGACATATTACCCTAGTTGGTATTCCATATATATCTGTAAATGTCGGCACGACGGGAATTGCTCGTCTATATGAAATACCTCCTCTCCAAGGCATCCTAAATCTCCTTGGCAGTCTTCGTGTATAGCATATTTACCGCAACCTTGGCATCAATGCTATTCATCAACTCGTTCAGCATCAAATAGTTTTCCTTCTCCCACTTTTTGAACTTTGCATCTTTGGGCCCAAGAGGGACATTGATCAGTACATGTAGGTGCTCCTATCCTCCAACGAAGATCCAAAAGGCTCTCGACCAAAGGACATAGTTCTAGGACCCAGTCAATTTAATCATGATCCTTTGAACTAGAATAAAGGTAGAAATCTTAGCCTCTGAGGCAGTAGATGAGGAGCCTTTGACATCCATGGGGGTAATGAGGACAGTTAGAGGCATTAAGAGGTAGAATTAGCAATCATACACTAGGGTGCACAACAATAGTGCACAATAAACATGTTGAATGCACACAGAGATGCGTGATGTGCCTAGGTCATGTATAGTAGTGCACTAGGTACATCGCAACAGAGAAGATCATGCATTAGATAGGGCAAACGAATTCCCTGGAAGCCAATACAAGGCAAATTTGACATATCCGACAAAAGAAGGCTTGGTGACTAAGGGTTTGACAATGCAAGATTCTACTGCAACAAGACCTAGCGATGTGAGATCTGACTACCACAAGGTGTGGCAATGCAAGATCTGGTCGCTAGAAGCCTGGTGATGCAAGGACAAGACACTAGAAGGCCTTGGTGATGCGAGAGGAGCCAAGATGAGGCTTCAATTCCCAATAATGGACCACCAGAAGTGCTTGATTCGATCGACCCAGACCTGTCGATGCTTAATCTAAGAGATCCGAATACAGTGGCATCGACTAAGGCCCCAGCCGGTGAGGGTAGTGGCCACAACAATGGAGATCAAATGATGGCGAGATCCAATAGTGGGAGAACAAACTAAAAAGATTTGCTTTTTTTGGTGGAAGGGCACTTGGGCACAAAGAGTTTAGGACCCACCCTATTTTGATACAATGTTGAAAAAGAAATGAATTTTCTTATTGGGATCTGAAACCCTAGCCCCTCTTATATAAAGAGGAGGGGATGGAAAATTACATGAAGAGTCCTAAAAATAACAAATAAAGGAAACATACAGGAAACCAAACAATAAGATTAAAGCTCTAACACAATTAAAGATTCAAATGTCATGTTTGAGGTTTATTTAGCCCAAGTTGTAAATCCAACTAAAGAATTGAATGTTGGGCATATGGGTTAGTACAATTTCAAAGCCAATCCAAAATTTCATTATAAGAGGATGCAATCTAATGATAACGAGCCTGAGAATGTGACATCCGGGAATTACAAAAACATCAACCTGATATTCAAGAATTTCTTTAAAAATTTGATAATTCTTGCACTATCTGACAATTTCATGCTATTCCAAGATCCAGATAACTTTCCAGGTAGATAATCCGAGAATTAGAAGCCCTTAGCATGTGATTTTCTTCCAATGCAAATACTTGGACGTTGTTATGTTCTGTTAACAATTAGCAAAAATACCCGAATTCCCTACATACAATAAATTTTCATAGTTAAAAATCTTCAAATTTACTAATGAATTAATCTTACACCTCAAAAGTACCCTTATGGCTTTCTTTAGACAATTGTCTTCTAGCTTCTCCATGATATATGGGCCTCCAACACCAATTCCTCTTTTTTTCACAATGTGTAGAGGACACTTTTAGTTGAGGATTCTTCAAGAGTTGGGAATGTTGTGTTATACATTTTAAGGAAGTTTCAAGTTTAGGAATTGTGATAAATCCACATTTATGCATGTCAAAATGAATGATATATAACAAGGTGAAAGGTGTTTCAGTTGTACCTATCAAGTACTTTGGATTGCCCTTTTGTCTCATACTTGAATTTGAATTGTGACTTCAAGCCTCTTATTAAGAAGATTGAAAAAAGGTTGGAAATCTAGGTAACTTGTTTTTTAAGTATGTCCTCCATGAAATGTTGGTTTTTTATATGTTTATCTTTCACCTTCAACATAATACAAAGCTTTGATTATACTATTTCTAACAATGGTTCTTATGGAAGGGAGCAAGCAATTTCACAATGCAAGGTTACTCGGAGGCTTCGGATAATGTTTGCTTTCCATGTTCAAAGGATGGCATTGTATTGAGGAATTTGAGAACCATCAATAAGTGCTTTTTAACAAAGTGGGTCAAAGTTTTTTATGTTAGGTAATGAAAATTAATAGGCCTTTGATCTCCCCAAAATGGTATGGAAGATAATCTAACTAAATGGATAAAAATGAAATCCAAGTGATCAAACCACAAAAGAACAAAGAACTAATAACATTTTCCATTTAAACCAAAGTTGCCACAATGAAATCCCTCTCTTACCATGGATGAATGGGAGGGCAGAAAGAACGAGATCACTCCCACGGAATGGAATGGAGAAATTTAGTCAAAGCACCCACATTGGGGGAAAAATTGGGATCTACAACTCTTATCTAAAGGTATGGAGTGTTGGTAGCCTGCTAGCCGCTACTTCAGATCCTCATAGGCATGCCTTAAAAAGCACTTTCCCTGAGGGTTATTAGTGGAGCTTTGTTGGCAGGGTTTTCTTTAAAGTCCTCTGTTTGGTTGGCGGGTTAAGTGGAGTTACACCAGGTTAAATACTTAACCCGCCACTTAACCTAGCCAACACTTACGTCAAGTTAAGTCTCACTTAACCCAAGGTAAAGTTACTCCACTTTCTCTATTAAATAACTTTAACTCAATAAAAGACCCAAGTGGGTTAAGTCACTTATTCCACCATTTATTCCATTCTTTTTCTATTCCTCTACTTATTCCACAAACTTATCCCCCTTATCAAATGAGACCTAAGATCCCTTATCTAGCTACATTAAAAATGGAACAAGTTATTGTGACACAAAACATGTTACAAAACAACGACCACACAATTGTGTTATATCCAAGTTTGTCAATAGTTTCAACAAATTTAGTTGCCAATAGCATTGTAAGAATCAACCGACTACTGGTCGAGTAGTCCTAGTCAATCCCTTTACTGACTTGAGTATGCATACTCAAGTCAATAGTTGACCAACCAATACATATGAATCCCTTATCGGACTCCAATCTAACCGATTAGAAATTACAACCCTCCCCCCCAAAAAAACTCAAACCTTGATCCCAAACCTCCACATAAACTGAAGCCCTAACCCCCTCAATCAACACCACTACTGTTGTTGCTACTACCTTAGCCAACAACAATACCGCTACTGCCATTGCTGCCACAACTCCTGCTCCACACTTTGCTACTCCAACTACTGCTATCACTTTTTCAAGTCCCTTCACCACTTCAACACTTTCTTTCAAGTGGTAACCAATATAGCTTATTTCAAGTTTGTTCCAATAGTTGGTTCAAGTTTGTTTGATTTGTTTTAGCTTTTGTTTAGTTTTTGTTCAATAGTTTGGATGTTTTTTATTTTAGGGTTTAGTTACCTCTGTTGGTTGATCATTATGTGATTATATATTTTACTTGTTGAAATATTAAATTGTGCAAGTATACATCTTATTAAAGTATTTTATGAAATATATATATATATATATATATATATATATATATATATATATATATCAAAAAATACCCAACCAAATACTTCCAAACTACTCTCCTACTTGCTGCATGCTTCTTAGTGGCTTAACCAACTAAATACCAACTACCGACTTTTGCAACACTGGTTGCCAAACATAACCTATTGGATAAAAGATCTTGAGGGAATTAAACAAATATCACAAACAACACCCCATTAGAAGCTAACAATGCTCAGGCAATATGCTTTTTGGTGGTCATGTTTCTACAAGGTCCCAATGTATGGTATATACTTGATCTGGCACTTGCATTAACTTGGTTAACGAGGATATGGTAGAAGATATTTTATTTTTTGAGCCATTCATGAATTGGCAAGTTTATTATAAAGTTGTCAGAAGAGTTTTGCAAATAATATTTCAGCAAATATATCTAAGAACTTGCTAATATGTTCAATTCTCAACAACGTCATTTTGCATGAGAATAATTTCTTTATCAATTTATTTACTTGCTCAAAGAAGCCTATCCTGTATCTCAAATAAGTCTTGTTTCTTGAATGGAGAACTATCATCAAATTACTCTGTTCGAGGAAGTTATCTTGGCTGTTGTGTCAGCTTATATTGTGTCATTCTTCTGCAACAGAATACTTAGCTTATATGTATACTTTTCTCCTATAATAAGGCATTTGGCATGCATGACTTTTAAAATTTTATATCTCAGCAACTGACCATATTTTACCTTTAAAAAAAGGCAACTAACCATATTTATTTCTGTTAACGTGTAGTTTTGAGGAGGTATTACTATTTTTTATTTTGAGTTAAAATGGTGGTTTGGTACCCCACCAAGTACCCATCAATAAAAGAGATGCTAGGGCTTCCTTTGAGAAATGAGAAACTTATTTCACCTTTCACATGGTATCAAATCAGCATTCCTGGATCGATGGTTTGGTACCCCACTAAATACCCACCAAACAAGATGATCCGATCACCAACGTTGTGGTGATCTAACATGAATATTGGGCAAGAGAAGCACAGCAGCAACAGCGCTGCCACCGCTAGTGGCATTCCCAACAGAGCTGCCAAAAGACAGACAGAGTGCAGTAGCAGTAGGGCTGAGTGCAGGGGGCCTGCTGCGGCTATTGAGGGGCCTTTGCATGCGTGTGCAATGTCTGGAAGAGTTGGAGATGGTGTTTGCTCCTTGAGTTACTACGCGATGAACCTTCTCTCACGAGTAAGCTCCAAGATTTGGTTGGTGATGAGCCTTCTCTCATGCAAAATGACTTACTTTTTCCCAAGAAAAAGGCAAAAATTAGATCTATGTGGCGTTGGTTTTTCCGTTTATGAAGGATTAAGGAAGAGTGGCAAGAGTTCCAGACCATGGATCATTGACTCTGGTGCTTCAATTCATCTTACTGAGAGAGCAAAGGAATTGAGGAATGTATCCAGGGTGCGTGGTATCAAAGAGGTTCGTGTTACTAATGGGGCAACCTCTCTAGTTATTACTGTTGGAGAGGTCCCGATTTCTTGTGCCTTGAAGATTGGAGATGTGCACTATGCTCTTGAGTTTCCCACGAGTCTTCTATTAGTCGGCAAGATATGTAAGGGCCTCCGTTGTAGAGACAAATATTCACTTTCAAGATAGATGCACCAATGAGATTATTGGTGGCGGAATAGAAAGAGAACTCTACTACCTGGACACACCCACTTTGTTTGTTGGGGCAGTATCCATTCCCAATGATCCCTGGCTTTAGCATAGGCGACTTGGACATCCCTCAGGAAGATGCACCAGATGTATCCCGAGTTACCGGACTCGCTATCACTTGAGTGCGAGGATTGTCAGTTAAAGAAGCATCACACGAGCACCTTCCCGTGGTGACATGATGGGGTAAGCACGATGTCCTTTGATTTGGTCCACTATGATGTGTGAGGGCCAACGAAAGTACCAAGTGCAGGAGGACAGAGGTACTACGTAGTGTTTGTTGATGATCATAGCCATCTCACTTGGGTCTTCTTGATGAAGGCTAGATCAGAGATACCGCATATTACTTAGAAATTCTTTTTAGAGGTTTGGACGCAGTACTCTACTACTATCAGAGTATTCTGGAGCGATAATGCCTTGGTGTTTGTTCAGTGGGAAATGTAGGACTTCTTTAATGTACGTGGGACCATTCACCAGACTTCCTGTACTCACAAATCACAATAGAATGGTGTGGCAAAGTGCAAGTTCAGACATCTTCTAGATGTTGCATAGACGTTGATGATCCATATGAAGGTGCCCAAGCAGTTCTGGGGTGATGTTTTACTCATTGCTGCATACTTGATCAACAGGGTTCCATCTTCTATGCTCCATGGGCATTTTCCATATCAGGTATTGCATCTACAGTGCAATAGACCTTTTGACTTGCCATTACGAGTGTTTGGAAGCACATGTTTTATTCAAGCACATGGGAACTTGAATAAATTTTCCCTAAGGGCAATGAAGTGTATCTTTCTAGGCTACTCCAGGACCCAGAAAAGCTATAGATGTTATGACCTTGTGCACAAGCATTATACAGTTACTGCAAATGTAGCCTACCTTGAGAAGGTACCGTATTACTCTGCGAAGAGTTCCAGCATAGAATTGACTCCTAGAGGGACTCATGTTTACCATTGCCAGCTAGCTGCACCTTTTACAATGATTCAGGATCCCTCTCCAACCTCTACTGTTGTGGTTCCCAATGATTCAGATTCGGATGGTGAGAGACCAATTGCCTTGATAAAGCCCAATCAGTTATGCACTTTACATCCTATGTCTCATTATATTGGGACTTGTCATCTGGAGGGAGAGGTTAGACAGTTTGCCTCCGCCATTACTACTACTATTCCCAAATATTACAGTCAAGCTTCTCAAGATCCTAGGTAGCGTGCAACCACAGAGGAGGATATGTAGCCCTCCAGTCTAGAGGGACATGGGATCTAATGCCACGTCCTCCTGACGCTACTATTGTGGATTGTTGCTAAGTCTATAATATCAAGTATCAGGCCGATGGTACGATTGACTAGTACAAGGTTGACTAGGTGCCAAAGGTTTTACACAAACCTATGACATTGACTACGTAGAAACATTTTCTCTCATGGCACGTATCTCATCTATCAAGATTATTATTTCAATGGTTGTTAATCAAGGATGGTCAGTATACCAACCAGATATCAAGAATGTCTTTTTATATGGAGATCTTGCAAAGAAGGTTTACATGAGATAACCACCTGGGTAAAGTGTTTAGGGGGAGTATGTCATCTAAGGAAGGCCATTTCTAGCTTGAAGTAGAGCCCAAGGGTGTGGTTTGAGCATCTAAGTTCAGAGATTTAGAAGTTTGGCTTCCAGCAGTCATCCCTCGACAACTCTATTTTCATCCAAAAGATTGGGGATTTGATTACAAGCAGAGTGGTAGTCCTAGCAATTTATGTAGATGGCATGGTTCAGCAGGTGATGATGAGGAAGGTATTCATCAGACGAAGACTTTCCTAAGGTCTACCTTTGTGACTAAGGACCTTGGTAATCTGCGACACTTCTTTGGTGTTGAGGTTGTCAAACAAGGATCACATCTATCATTGTCACAGAGATAATATACTCTACAGATACTTAAGGAGGCTAGTTTTCTAGTAGCCAAGCCTTCTGGTATCCCAGTTAAGACACAACAGGGTCATAGTGCGGAGGAGGATCGCTTCTACAAGGAGGTTACCAGATATCGTAGTTTGGTAGGATGATTATTGTACTTGACCATCACTCAACCAAACATCAGCTTTGTAATCAGTAGAGCCAGTTAACATATGTAGACACAACGCTATAGCCATTAGCATGAGATATGCCTCATCTTGAGGTACATCAAGGGTACTCCTAGTCGGGGACTCTACTATAAAGGTAATAGGACCATGGATATCATGGCCTATTTTGATGCAGATTATGTTGGGTGTGTAGAGGACCGTCATTCTACTTTGGGATATGACTTGTTCCTCGATGGAAATCCTGTTTCTTGACACAACAAGAAGCAAAGTGTGATTGCCCATTCCAGCATTGAGGCAAAATACCGCGCCATGACCCATGCTGCATGTAAGATCATGTAGGTTATAGGTTTCCTACAAGACATAGGAGTAAAGGTTGAGACACCTTTTCCACTTTATTGTGATAACCAATCAACGATTTATATTGCTTCCAACCTGGTTTTCCATGAGCACACAAACCACATCGAGGTAGATTGCCACTTTATCAGAAATACAGTCATGGACGAACAGATTAGCACTCCCTACATCTCTGCAGAGTTCCAATTAGCAAACATTGTCACCAAGGCACTCAAGAGAAAGAGGTATGTTTTTTTCTATGTGACAACTTGGGACTTACAGATATATATATGGCCCAACTTGGGAGTGAGGGGTGGGGGGGTGGGGGTGGGGGAGATGTTAACGTATACTTTTGAGGGGGCATTACTATTTTTATTTTAGGTTGGTCTCTCTTGTAATTTTTCCCTTGCTCTCTTCTATAAAAGAGATGCTAGGATTTCCTTTGAGAACTAAGAAACTGATTTCACCTTTCACAATTTTCAAATACCTGTCCATTTTTTCTCAAATGTGAAGGTACTAAGCCTTTAGTCCAATTTTTGGACTTTCATTACTGTATGATAGTCCCAAGTCATTGGATCCAACTAGACAACCATATTTGAACGTCTAACATCTTAATGGTGCAGATATTGATCAATCTAACAGGATATTTCACTCAGGAGAATTTTTTTTCAATCATGAGAATTATTATCCCCAGAATAATGACTTCATTTCATTTTTGTGGCTATGCGAATAGGCATGCTGATAATATCATCTACTTCTGGCATAACAACCTAAGGTAATGACTCAAGTCCTTTTTTCCATGTCTGATCCTTAAATTACTCAGCTACATGCCTTAGGCCATCTTTAACCCTCATCCAATTCGCACTAGTATTTTCTTTTCAATTTGTAGTAACACACTTGATAGTTTTTCCCTTCTAAAGTCCATGCCACTACGCTCAAGTAAATACCCTAGATAAGTATGAAAGCTCTCCTTATAGTGTTTGCAACAAGAAAAACCAAAACTCAGGCTTGGAGGAGTGAAGCGGGACCAGTTTGAGGAATTTGCCTAACACTCCAGTGGAAAAGGGCAGCTGACAAAGAAGCTCAGCATTCTCTACTTACAGAGGACACTAGTACAATCAGCATCTGGTACCTATCTCCATCAGCACTCAAAGGTCACCAATCTCTTTCTTCTCAAGACACATAAAGATTTTTCACCTTTAGGGGAATTTGGGCCCTTCAATCTTATAATCGGAAGCCAAACTTTGGTTAACGGGGCCACAGTCCTCCAAAAATCTCAAGTGGGCCTTCCTAGCAAACAAACCACCATACATCCAAATCCATCCATATCTCCCATCCCTATGCTGAAGGTCATGCAAACTCTACAATAAGAGAGTGGGATCCTCCAATCTAGCCTTGGAAAGAGAATGTGGCGCACCGAGTAGTTGTCAAAAAGGGAATCAACCATAGATTCCATGGGATCGATAGTGATGGTGGACAACCTAGGGAACAAACAAGTGTACCAAGACTCCAGCTGGTGACCATTCATGTGTCTGAAATCTGAAGATGGTTCCATCACCCAAATGGCTCCAACAGTGGGGTTTTGGCGTTCCCCAAGGTCTATTGGAACCCCTTCCAAAATTGAAAGGTTCCCCTCAACAAGATCCTCCTCTCATCCTAGTCAATAGTGTCCCCACATAAAGCACACAGGATAGACTTCCTGAAAGTCATCCGTGGCTCCATAAGCTAAAGGACCTATTTGGACAAGACAGCTTCACTTACCAAAATTAGGTTTGTAGACTCCATCCCAAGCCACAAGAGGAATGGACCTATCACCCATGCTAGAAGCCCAGAGGGATATACTTCTAATAGAGTCCACTCATTTCAATACTAAGCCCAAAATGTGGCAAATTGATAGGTAATACAACCAGGTACAAAGAATTAAGGAAAGCTGGGAATCACTTTGCCTTCAAAAACAATAGCAAAGACTTTTTCCACGCTAAGTGGGGCTGACTAGTTGGATTCTTTGCCTCCAATTAGATCTCTTTTGAGCTATATCTGAGATTAAATTAATGTAATTGAGATGCTTCCCAGTGATTTCTTTCCAACAATTCTTTGGCCTTACATGTCCCCTCCTAAGGGCTCTAACATTCATCTTCTCACGTCTCCTTTGACCTTCTCTAAAATGTTCAACCCACCTTAAATGCATCTCTTATTTTATCCTAGTTGAAGAATCTAAATAATGCGGAAGCAATAATCAATTCATAAAATAATCAAGGAACACTTAGGTTTACGTAGAAACCCCACTCACGAAGAGCAGGGAGAAAATTACGGGAGAAAGCCCCGACAGCGCTTTGGTTTCTATATTTCTTCTCAAATGAATATGGGAGGAGTACACACCTATTTATAAGCCACCACTCACACACAAAGTCCACATCTTCCAATGTAGCACCAAACCAACCACTCAATTCTCTCAACAATCCTCTATCGATGTCACCCTAACATTTTACTTGTAATCTCATTATGAATCTGATCCTTCCTTGTATAGTCACATGTCCACCTTAACATCTTCACATCTACTACAAACATCTTTTGCACATGGCACATGCCTTTGACTTCCAATTCTAGATAAATATTTTGACTTCAAATTTTACATAAGTACTTTTTAACTCTTTTTTTTTGTAAAGGAAAAGGATGACTGCTAGAGATCCATAGCCATCACCGCTTCTTTCATTCCACCACCAAAAAGAAACAAAAATTGCAACCAAGACACAAACAGCAATGACGCCCTTACAACATTTTCAGCCCACACCCTCTCAACTCCAAAAATCGCTCCACTCCTTTACTTCCATACACTCCACAAAGTAGCAGCTAGCTTGACTTAGATCTGGGGGTCTACCTACGCACCACAATGGAAGGATCTCCAAAATTTGTCAAAGGAGGGCTTAAGGCATGGCAGCAAGAACATCCCGACGAAAATATCCTTCATAAAATCACAAGTAATGAAAAGATGCTACCAATCTTCTTCCGTTGCCCCGCAAAGAGAGGAAGCCATAGCTTCATCCTTCATCCACTATTTCCTATAAATTTTAGTGACAAGCTTGCCATGTCGAAATAGCCACACAAAGATTTTTATTTTGAGGGGGATCTTCATTTTCCATACAATGGAGTTGGGTCCCTGAGAGATATCATCTCCATCCACCTGACCACACAGAACTCTATACGCCCTTTTCACCTTGAAATTGCCCAAACTCAAGGAATACTAATTCGGGGTGCCACCCCTCGACCTGAAGTCATGGCTTACCGAGAGAAGCTACTGTAAGTCTTGGACCTTAGCATTTGGCAAGTGTCTCTCCAATCCCAGGGCCCAAGAACCAACCTCACCCAAAAGGGCACAGTCCCAAGCATCTGCAACACGACAGAACTTGTCAGGGCTCAGCGCATACAAACAGAGATGAGAAGACACCAAAGCTCCCAATCTCGTCCATTCATCCTCCCAAAATCAAAATGTAAGCCCATCACCCAATGCCAACTCAAATAAATGTAAAACCCTCCCCACCACCTCATGGAGACCACTCCAAAAAGCGGATGCTCCCTGCGGCATAGAAGGTTACTCTTACACCAATCTGTAGGAATCCCGCATCATCTTGTGCACAATGTGTCACGATTCTACAACAACTTGACCACCCATTTCAACATCAGTGCATCATTAAAATCCCATAGGTGGAACACCCCCAAACCCCACTGACTGATGGATCTACATATTATATCCCACCTAACTAGATGCAAGAATCTCCCCCTATGATTCGACCCCTTCCAAAAAAAATCTTCTTCTAATGGCACTGATCTACTTTAAAACTTTCTTCAGCAGTTTGAAAACTAAAAGATGGAATATGGGGATGGCAAGAAGAACTGATCTAAGGAGCATGAGACAGGCTCCCCTAAACAAAACATGACCACTCCATCCTACAAGCCTCTTCTTAATCCTATCCAACAGAGGCAACCAATCACTCACAATTGTCCTCTTCCCCTTTAGAGGCAACCCCAAATAGGTTAGGAGCAAGTGTGTAGGGATGGTACATAAAGAAGTCGAGCACGCCATAGCCTCATCATTTGACATGTTGAAAGGCATCAACACAGCCTTCCCATGGTTCACCACCAAACCCAACATGACCCTAAAAATGCAAGCTAGAGCCCCCAAGTGAACTCCCTCCATCCTCCCTCCCTCAATAAAGAATAGGGTGTCATCTACGTAGTACAAAATAAGGGGCACCAAAGAACCATCTCCTACCAAAGCGAAGACAAAATGAGATTCCCAACGCAGGCCCTAAACGACATCAAGGCCAGAGTATTTGCCATAATAATAAACAAAAGAGGAGCCAAAGGACAACCCTGTCTAACCCCTCTCTACGGTTGGATCCATCCACCTCCCAACCTCCCGTTCACCAGCATCGAGGAGGTGGTGATGCACCTCTTCATCCATGTTGTCCATGTCTTAGGAAATCTTCTCCGCTTGAGAACTTACCAGTGATAGGACTAAGAGATGGAATCATATGCCTTGGTGAAATTGACCTTCCAAAGAAAACCCTTCCACTCTTGTGTTGAGAAGCCATCATCTCTTCTGTCAAGGTAAAGGATTCGTGAAGTGATCTACCAAGCACAAAAGACTACACAGACCTAACTATCTTGGAGACAACCCTAAGACGGTTCTCAAGCACCATGGCCACAATAAGGTAAGCCACGTTTGACAAAGTGATCAGCCTATAATCCCCAATCTCCTTTGCAGCTGGCTCCTTCGACAAGAACATGAAAAATGTATTGATCTTCTTAGAACTTGTGTTACCAGCCTCAAACTCCCTACTCATAGCCATGAAGTTAGGCCTCACCGCATCCCAAAACTCCCTGAAGAAGAGAACCTAAAGCCCATCTAGACCTGACAAGCCCTTTGCCTTCAAGCCACACATAGCAAAAACCACCTCATCTTCAAAGATCACCTTGACCAAGTCATCCGCATCCCCCCATCTGCACTGTGGATACCTTACAGTTAGCCCACACCCATGCTCCCTGCCCACTTCTCCTAGTGAAGTCATGGAAGTGGTCCCTCAGCACCTACGCAACCACTTCTCTTCCTAATATGGTGTCGTCCCCAGCCTAATATATAGTTTATGAGATTTGATCTTCTCCTAGAGCCTGCACCCAAGTGGAAGAATTAAGTGTCGACATCACCTTCCCTAAGCCAAAGGTTTTTAGATCGTTGTCTCAAATCCATCTCCCTTTTCAAATCCTCGTGCTGGACCACCTACTGCATTTTCTTCCTTTCCTTCACCTCCACCAAAGCAAGCTCCCTATATCCTCCACTCTATCAACAGAAGAAACCACCTCGAGTGCCTTCACCCTACCTCCCCTTGACTTCTTGTACCTAATTAGTTCGGATCTCATGAGTTGCATTTTAATAGCAATGGTTTGTGTGGTCGCCTGCCCTAGAGAAGTCTCCACTCATTTCTCCACAAGCTCCCCGATGCACAATTCCAACAACCATGATTTATCAAATTTGAAGTAGGTGGAGACTGGAGAATCCTATCTTGCATCCCGCACAAGGAGTGAATGGTCAGAAAAGGATCGGTGGCGCAGCATATCCTATGTCAGTTGAAAGCGCTCAACAAGGCTCATTGAGCAAAGAAAGCAATCCAACTTGGACCTAGCACCATTTGTATTTCTCCAAGTCAACATTACCCCGATGACTGGGATGTCATAGCTCCGTGAACAATTCCATTACTTTGTTCGTTCTACCATCTGATCTATATCATCAATGGATAAGGTTACATTGAAATCGCCCCTTTGCAGTCAAATCCTTTCGTCGGCGAAATCACCTACTTGCCCAATCTTCCCAAAATTCAAACCTCAAGAAGTCATTGCAAGGGCAGTAAACAAAGGTGAAAATAAATATCACACCATCGAATAAGCATCTAAAACATCTCGTCCAACACCATCTCCCCACCAAGTGATGCAATAGTTCGTAGTCAGCAATATCCCACATCATCAAGACTCCCTTATCTACCAATCGAGTTAATGTGTAAGAAGCCAGAGAAAACATTCTCACCAAGGTATCTCTTGATGGCCTCATCCAAAAGCTCCAGTTTCATTTCTTGTAGAAAACAAAAATCCAACTTCCATTCATTCATGTACCTCAAAAGGGCCTCCCTTCGCTATCGATTCCGAAGACCCCGAACATTCCAAGAGAGCACTCTAACTATTAGGAGTTGAAACCCCTTCAACCTTGCGTTGAGCTTAACACAAGCCTCGAGGTTTACCTTTCATTCTGCCTGATTAGGTTCCCTACTTGCATCACTCACCAAGCTCTGATTTATGCTAGCCATCAACTTCATCCACTTTCTCCTATAAACAAGCCTTGGGTTTCTGAACAGACCTGACTTCAAAAGTTCTCTCCACCTACGACATCTACAAAGGCATGTGCCACTAACAGAGCATCCACTCGAGATCTACAACTAGACCCTCGTCGGAACTGCTCCTACAGCAATCCAACCCAATGCATTCACCCCCATCCCGAGGCCCTTCTGCGACCCTCACAACACCCTCACTGCCTCACCCTCACTACTAGAGCCCAAGTTCAAACTCGATCGATCAAAGGAGAAGGCAACTGACCTATGGGTGTCATTACCTACCTCGAGGGGTTCTAACGAGCTTACATCTCCATCCACCACACATTCTACCCTCACCTCCAAAATGGCTTCATTATCCATCACCACATCATCTTGGTTACCCAAGCACCTCAATGGTCAAGGAAGAGCATCTCGAGATGATGAGGAACCCAAGGGCACAAAAGATCTCTCATTCTCAAACAAGCCCAGGCAAAGAAGTGTTTCAATCTTGAGGTCTAATTGTAGCCCATCAACCCACAACCCAAAATCTTCTAGATTTAAAAAGATAGTATTAAGACTAAGGGGCATATGTGTCATTTTTATTCTTTCTTGGGTCACTATGTAATTTACCCAAACCTCTCTAATATAAAAGAGAGGCTAGGGTTTTCTTTGAAGGCAATGCATCACTTTTTCTCTCTATATGGTATCAGAACAACATCCTAGGCCGGTGCTCATATATCGCACCAAAACCCACCCAAAAGATGTTCAAATCACCAACGAAAAGGTGATCTCATGGAAGAGAGGATGCAAGATCGCAATGGCAGCAACAGCAACATGGGAGAAGAGATTCTCAACGTCGCCACCCCCATTGGAATCCCCTTCCCCACTGTCGCCCATGCTGCAATGTTGGCCTAGGCTGCTACCGTAGCCACTAGCAAGTCCAACGACGCCGCTGCTAGCCTACCAATGGCCCAGCAGGCCGGTGGATGCATGGTAACCACTGTTAGGGGTGTTCTCAGTGTGATGAGCCTTCTCTCACACCTCATGTGCATGGTGATGAGCTTTCTCTCACCATAGTTGACCAAGTCCCTTCTCACAAGCATGATGAGTCTTCACTCGTGCAAAACAAGTGGGATTGGGCAATTATAAGGGTCTATTTCAGACCAACAAAGGCATACGTGTGCAACCCAAGAAGGTTCAAAGAAGAAGATAGGGGTTAGAGGAGTGTGGATTGTTGACTCCAACGCCTCTGTACATCTCATAAGGGATATGAAGAGATTGGAGAATCCCATTCACCCACATAGGATCAAAGATGTGAGAGTGGCTAATGGGGCCACATCTTCGATCACAAGTGTTGGGAGTGCGCATACTTCCCAAAAGATGATAATCAAAGAAGTTCATTGTTCTCCAGAGTTTCCAATGAACCTATTATCTATGAGTCGTATCTACAAGGACCTTGGATGTCGTGTGGTGTTCAATGAGGATCATTACTACTTTCAAAGTCGGCAGACAGGAGAGATTTTAGGTGTAGGTATAGAGCAAGATGGTCTCTATTACCTAGACACACCTACATTGTTTGTCAGAGTTGTGTCTATAGCCTCTGATCCTTGGTTGTGGTATAGGAGACTTGGACATCCGTCACTTAAGAAGATGAGACGGATGTATCCTAAATTGATAGATTCTTTGACTCTGCAGTGCGAGGACAGCCAGCTTAGGAAGCATCACAAGAGCACCTACCCACAAAGAGTTGATGGGGTGAATGATGTTCCTTTTTCTTTAGTACACTGATTTTGGAGACCGTCTAGAGTTCCTACCCCTGGAGGGCATCGATATTATACTGTTATTGTAGATGATCACAATCGTCTTACTTGGGTCATCTTGATGAAGATGTGCTCAGAGATCCCCCAGATTATTCAGCAGTCCTTGTTAAAGGCTTAGACTCAATACTCCAGTGCAATTAGAGTTTTTCGCAGTAATAATGCCTTAGAGTTTATGCAGCGAGATGTCCAGTCTCTTCTCCTCTAGAGGCATTATTTACCAGACTTCTTATGCGCACATGTCTCAGCAAAATGGTGTGGCTGAGCGCAAGCTTCAACATCTCTTAGATATTATTAGGACCTCGATGATCCATATGAAGGCTCTTAAGCAATTCTAAGGGGATGCCATACTTACTGCAGCTTATTTGATTAATCGAGTGCCCTCGTCTATTCTTGGAAGGCAGATTCCTTTCCAGGTGATCCATCCAGATTGTGACAAGCCATTTGCTCTTCCATTAAGGGTCTTTGGGTGCACTTGTTTTGTTTAGGCACACGGCAATCGAGATAAGTTCTCTCCCCAGGCAGTAAAATGCGTCTTTCTTGGGTATTCCAGGACACAGAAGGAATATAGGTACTATGACCCGACTTGCAGAAGACACACTATTACTGCAGATGTTACCTTCTTTGAGAAAGTCCCTTATTTATCAGAAGAAGAAACTTATATTCAGCTTCTCTTGGAGGAGACACAAATTTATCACAGAAGATCACAGACTTTGTCAGATACAGTGCCATGTCCTATACAGACAACTGAGAGCAGTCAAGATACAGAGGAGCAGCTAGTCCCGAGGAGATCTAATAGAGCGTGCACTCTTCACCCTATCTCACAGTATACAGGATTTGCCCACCTTGACGATGGTGTTCGGCAGTTTGCCTCTACTATTACTACTACTGTTATTCTCAGAGATTTCACTCAGGCCTCTCAGGACTCTAGGTGGCGTGCAGTGATGAATGAGATGTAGGCATTGCAGTCACGGAAGACATGGGATCTTGCACCATGTCCTCCGAATGCAACATTGGTGGATTGTAGATAGGTTTACACCATTAAGTACAAAGCAGATGGGACAGTGGATAGGTATAAGGCCAAGCTGGTAGCCAAAGGCTTCACTCAAGCTTATGGAATAAATTATCTTGAGACTTTTCTCCTATAGCTCATATTACTTCTATCAGGATCCTTCTATTTGTAGCCATTGTCAAAGGATGGTCTTTATCTCAGCTTGATATTAAAAATACTTTCTTATATAGTAATCTATTTAAGGAGGTGTACATGAGACAGCCACCAGGTTATAGCAGTCAGGGGAAGCATGTTTGGCACCTGAGGAAAGCCATGTATGGCCTAGAGTCTTCGTGCCTGGTTTGACAGACTAAATTCAGAGGTTGAGAAGATTGGATTTCAATGCTCTACTTCTTACCATTCTGTCATCATCAGGAAGACTAGGTATGGTGATCGTACTCTTGTTATTGTAGTTGTCTATGTAGACGACATGATCCTCACAAAGATGGAATTGCTCAAACCAAGTCCTTCTTACAGTCTACATTTGTTACTAAAGACTTGAGTGATCTTCGATATTTTCTGAGGATTGAGGTTGTACGACAGGGATCGTGTCTTTCCCTATCACAAAGACAGTATACACTGCAGATTCTTGAAAAGGCTTGTTTGCTTGGGACTAAGTCTTCTGCTATACCAGTTGAGCCTCTATCTACGCATTCTTCTAATGAGGGTGATCCACCATATAAAGATATTACTCGATACCATAGCATAGTGGGACAAGTACTATACCTTACTATCATGAGGCCTAATATTAGTTTTGCAGTGAGCAGAATCAGCCGGTACATGCAGGCACCATGATACAATCACTGGCATGAGGTCTGCCATATTCTTAAGTACCTCAAAGGGTTACTAAGTAGATGGCTATATTACAGAGATGGTGCTAATCTGGACATTTTAGCCTATTCCGATGTAGATTACGCTAGGTCTGTAGATGACCTGCGTTCTATCTCAGGTTTTGCAGTCTATCTTGGCAGGAACCTTATCTCCTAAAGGAGTAAGAAGCATCGTGTTGTTGCTCGTTCTAGTGCAGAGGCTGAGTATTGGGCAATGGCCCAAGCTACTTGTGAGATTATGTGGGTCTCTTTTCTACATGATTTAGGCATTCAAGCCACTATGCCAGTTCCACTCCTATATGACAAGCCAATCACATATATTGCCTTAAACCCTATTTTCCATGAGAAAACCAAGCATATCAAGGTAGACTGCCATTTTATTCGAAATGCAATCCTTGCAGGAAAGATTACCACTCCATATGTCTCCTTTGAGCTTCACCTAGCAGATTTATTCACCAAGGCTCTAAAGAAGCATTTTGATTTTCTGTGCAATAAGTTGGGCCTTGTTTATATCTACGTTCCAACTTGAGGGAAAGTGTTGAGACTAAGGAACATGTGTCATTTTTATCCTTTCTTGGGTCACTATGTAATTTACCCAAACCTCTCTACTATAAAAGAGAGGGAAGGATTTTCTTTGAAGGCAATGCATCACTTTTTCTCTCCACAAATAGCAAAGGACCCAATGAAGATATCAAGTTCATCCAAAGTCTGTCGAGGAGAAAATCGAGGTGTAGGCCCCCAACAGTTATCCAAAGTTCGGCTTGCTTCCACAAGGCCCATCGAACAATCCAGCACATAATCTTGTATGACGAAGTAAATCTCACCCATTCCAATATCACCCACATCTTCTACATTATCAGCTAACTTTAGGGAAACGAAACAACCTCCAACGAAATTACCACTCTGCCTTGTCTTCCCTCCCTCTAACCATGCTTCCGTAAGAGTCGTCAAACCAGCCCACTACCTCACCGAATCTCTCCCACAACCTCCAACTTCACCTTTAAGGTCCTATCGCCACCAAAAACACCATATAAGATCCATTCCTAGAAGCATCAACATTTTCTGGCCCAATGTATAATGGATACGATGGGTATGAAGGCGGTGATGGTACAAGGGACTGTGAGTATGAAGCTCGGCTGTACAAAGATACCGTACATGTCATATCCCATGTCATGTGTAGGTGCTAACCCACAAATCTGATAACCAATGCTCATGGATCCAATTGAAGAGCTCAAATCCTCCATATAGGCATCATAACTTCCATATCCCTCGTAATCCATAGGTGTTGGACTTGGAATACGTTCACTATGGATATTGGTGTGTTCACCATAATCTCTAGCACTCTACACTTATCCACTTCGTCTTCCTCTGTCGAATGACCGTTCGGATTCAGATCTTCATGTCGATAAGGCTGCATCCGCATCATCATCTCTGTCATCTGAGCCATCCTTTAAAGTAGACTATGATGACTATGCTTTTTCATCTAGTACTCTTATAAGAAATGTATGACTACCAAATCTTGCCTTATGTCCTTTAACAACAGCATCAATTTTCTGTACTAACTCTGGACTTGACCTTCCCTTGACATCCATTACAGGATCTCCTTCAATATCATCTATCAAACTTTCCAATACATTATCTCCCCTTCAAAAGATGTATGCCAGATTAATCGAATCAGCCACTTCTTGTCATAGCCTTCCTAAATGTGTCTCATATGTAATCTTGTGTTGTAGTCGATATACACAAGGTCATTAAGCCTTTCGATTTCAAGCTTGTTTCTTCTTTTGAAATGGATGAGATTAAATGCGCTACAGTTTCTTTCGCATCCAACCGTAAATGTTGTCTGCAACAACCACCCATCATAAATTAAAAGCTTTCTTTTGCATACAAATTGCACTATTCAACTATGGAAAAAAAATATATTGAAGTCATAAATTAGATATAAATATGCATGAAATCTATAGTACTAAAGACTAGAGAGATGTTGATTATTACCAAGATAAGTGTTCTTAATAGCCTGTTGTATCATGACTCTCGAAAGTTGCCATCCTCTCTCTAAAACTTTAATCTATGATATGAACATATGTCAAATATCTTATTCATCAATGAACATATGTTTCAAGCTAAATTTGCATACCTTTTTTTGCAGGCTATTTGCATAGTAATGGTAGGAGAGAGCTTCTTAACAACCTTTTACACAACTCGAATGAGATCCTCGTGCATGCCAAGGCCATGCGTAAAGTTATATTTTGAATTGAAGTAATTGCCTACAATAGGAGATAATAATTATTAAAGGAACAAAAAGTTACTCGAATTTGATAAATTTATTATTAGTGGAAAATATACTTGCAAGGTTGAGCGGATGTGATAACATGTTTTCCCTTTTTTTCTCTTACTATCTTTAGGAAAGGCTCCTTAGACCTTGCAGCTACTTCTGCCATGTTTTCACACACAATTTCCATTTCCTTGTATATATATCACATCGTTGGCTTCTTATCTCCATCCACCATTCTCAAAACTAACGCGATTGGCTCCACAGTATGAGCAATGCGGTTGCAATCATTCCAAAATCGTGTATTTTCTACAATGCCAAACCACTTATTAAAATTTACCATCGACTTCAACTAGGGATACAAGTTTCAATAAACCTGACCTGAACCTAACCAGGTTTAAGTATAGGTTTCATCCAAAAAATCCAGTTGGATTTAGGTTCAAGTATAGGTACGAGTCTCTATTAGAGTACTTGACCTGATTACCAAAATAAAATCCCTATTTACCCAAGGTATATAAGTCCACCCTAAGTCACCTTGATAGGACAAAAAAGTGAATAGTTTTCGATTAGAAACCCTAGGCACCTTTATATAAAGAGGCACAAAGAGTAAATTACAAGACACACACTTGTATAATATAAAAATAATAAAAAAGCCACTAAAAATATAACTCAACACTCCCTCTCAAACTGGAGCATATACATCAAGCATGCTCAGCTTGGATATAACTCAAGATGTTTCTTGGAGAGTGCTTTGGTGAAAACCTCAGCAATCTGATCTTCAGTGGCTATATAGGGTGTAGTGGTATTGCCAGCAAGAATAGCATCTTTGATGAAATGGCAGTCAACTTCTATGTGCTTGGTTCGCTCATGGAAAGCAGGGTTATTTGAAATAAACGCAGCGGCCTTGTTATCACAATACATGGGAGTAGGGTCAGAAACAGAGACTCCTAAATCATGTAGGACAGATCTCACCCACAGTAGCTCACAATTAGTATGGGCCATAACCCTATACTCCGACTTTGCACTGGATCTAGAGACAACATTCTATTTTTTACTTCTCCATGTGACTAGATTGCCCCCAACATAAGTACAATACCCTATAGTAGGCCTTCGATCCTCATAAGCACCAACATAATCTGCATCAGAGTATCCCCATACATCAAAATTGCCACATTTCATGAATGATAGCCCCTTACTAGGAGCCTACTTAAGGTATCTCAACACCTGACACACCTTCCTAATGTACCTCACTAGGAGACTACATGAACTGACTGAGTTTCCCAACTACAAAACAGATGTTAGGTCTAGTAACAGTCAAATACAATAGTTCTCCTACCATAGCATGGTATCTTGTCACATCTTCAAGCAGTAGACTATGAATCTGCAAGTGGTATAGATGGGACCATAGGAACACTAGCAGGCTTACAGCCCAGCATTCTTGTCTCTCTTAGCATGTCAACTACATATTTTCTCTCGGATAGAATAAGATACCCTTCAACATGCTGTACCTCAATGTCCAGAAAATAATTTATCATTCCCAGATCATTGTTAACAAACTGAGAATATATGAACTCCTTAGTAGCTTCTATCCCTACTTTGTCATTTCCAGTGAGCAGTACATCATCAACATGCACAATAAGAATAACAGACCCAATGGCTCTATGCATAGTAAACAATGAATGATAAGCACTAGATCTGGTAAAGCCAAAGTCTTGCACAGCATTACTAAATCTTTCAAATCAGGCCTTAGGACTGTTTAAGGCCATAAATAGCCTTCTTTAATCTGCAAACCTTCTAACACTCCCCCTCAACCACAAATCTTGGGAGTTGCTACATGTAGACTTCTTCCTCTAAATCACCATAGAGATGCAATTTTAATATCTAGTTGAGATACCAACCAACCACTGTTGACTGTCATGGAAAGAAGAATCTGCACTGAATTAAGTATGGCCACTGGCGAGAAAATCTCAAAATAATCAACTCCAAAGGTTTGCGTATAACCTTTAGCAACCGACTATGATTTAAATCTCTCAACGGTTCCATCTGGGCAGCATTTGAGGGTGAACACCCCACCTACATCCCACAACAGTAGCACAAGAGGGTAGGTCAACAAGCTCCCAAGTACCTGCGGACTGGAGGGCTGCCATCTCCTCCATGGCTAAGGTCCAAGAAGGGTCCTAAGAAGCCTCTGTGTAATTCCTAGGAATATGCTTGTTGTCAACTGCAAGAGATAAAAGTCTCTTAGCTGCAAGCAAACAATCAAATGACATAATTGGAAACAAAATACTCAGCACAAGATCTCTATGACTTCCTCTGGGCAATAAGAAGATCTGCATCAGGTACCTCTAGTTGCGTTGGCTCTGGACCCGCATATAAATCGACAGTACCAACAGAGGATTGAACAGGAATAGTAGAAAGGAGTTCCTCTGCAGGAACAGTGGTGAGTGGAGGTATGCGCTCAAACTATTTAAGGAATGTATTTGTAACCTCAGGATGTCTATGATAAGTAATGGAAGGAACATCTTTAGGTACAGGAGGCTCAAAAGGACCTGGAGGCTCAGTAGTAGGCATAGGCAATAGAACATCCCGTGTGACATTAGGAGACTTCCCAATAGCATAATAATATGGCATCTCCTCAAACAAAGTGACATCCTTACTGACATAAAAGGGATGTGAAAGATGATCAAAACATTAGTTCCTCGTGTTCTAGAATAGCCCACAAAAATACATTTAACTGATCTGGGAGATAGCTTGTCCACTTTGAATAAGTGAACAAAATAAACACATCCAAATATTTTAGGTGGAATAGAAAAAAGTTCTCGATCAGGATGGGGCATTTTCTCAGCAAAAATAAAAGATACACGATTAATCAAAAAAGCACCTGTAAGATCGGCATCCACCCAAAATGTAGCAGGAACACGCATTAGAAATATAACAGCTCGAGCAACATCAAGAAGATGTCCCAACTTGCGTTCAACCACCCCATCCATTAGGATGTATGAACAAAAAAAGTCTAATGGATAATACCAAGAGATCGAAAAAAACTGAATTAAAGTAGAATTCGCAAACTCAAATCCATTGTCAATCTGAAACATGCAAATAGTAGTAGAGAACTGAGTCTTTGTTTCATTAACAATTTTTTATCAATACAAGGATTTCAGATTTCTCCATCATAAAAACCCAACAAACACGAGTATAATCATTCACCAAAACCAAAAAATATCAAAAGTCCTTAAGACTCTTGACCCTACACGAGTCTCATAAATCAGCAAGAATAAGAGAAAAAACTGACTCAGATCTATTAGTACTACATAGAAAAGACACTCTATGATGCTTACCAACTTGATAGGCATCACAAGAAAATGGATCAGGAAACTGCATGTCGGGAAACTAATGACGAAAAACAAAAACACTAGGATGTCCCAATCTGAGATGCCACTGTACAATAGAAATGGTAGAAGTGGAAGATCAAGGTAGTATAGGCCATCCTGCTCAAGTCCACTAATCTGTTTCATCGTTAGGAGGTCCTGCAGAAAGGAAAAGTGATTATGAAATACTACTCTACAATTTAATACCTTAGTAATCTGACTAATAGATATTAAATTCAAAACAAATTTAAATGCATGCATAACATCAAAAAGTGGCAAAGTAATAGACAAAGAGGTCACCTAAGCCTGTCCCAGGGGACAAGGCACCATCAGCTACTCTGACATGCACGGGAGTAGTCAATGGTCTAAGAGATAAAAAAAGTGTAACATCTCCTATGATGTGAGAGGATGCACCTAAGTCAGCAAGCTATGATAGTGTACGAACACCTCTGACACTCGAAACAGTACCTGTCATCGGAGCCACAAAAGCACCAGCAGTAAAAGAGGCCTGGGAAGACATAAGTCTATCATATTCCTCCTTGGAAATAGTAATTTGAGGACTGACATGTTGTTCCTCTTGATAATGCTAACTCCCATCTCCACCATAAGCAACCTGCTTGGCATGATGCCCCTTAGGAAATCCGTGCTTTATCAAGAACCTATCAATTATGTGATTAGTTTTGTGACAATGGTCACAAAACAAACCACGTCCTTTGCCACGACCTCCTACTATCGTGCCACATCCTCTCCCCCTACCTCCTGAGGTTCCCCTACCACGGCTAACGACCACCATGGCAAAAGAATCCAAAAGTGGGATAAGGTCAAATATCTCAAGTTTGGACAGAAGAACATAAATCTGAGCAGGTGTAGGGATCTCCTCCAGGGTCATAAGTTGATCCTGAACAGACTTGTATTCAGGACCAAGACCCGCAAGTAACTAAACAAAACAAAAAGCTTCATGTTGCTTTGCAATAACTGTAACATCAGTGGAGATCGGCTAATAAGTATCCTGCTCATCCCAGAGGTTCTTTATAGAGCCATAATATTTGGCAAGGGACATGATTCCCTTCAGAAAAGAATGCAACTCCTCAATTACCTTGTATAAGCGACTAATATTGCTCTTATGAGAGTGTATCTCATTAATAACCTCTCATATCTTCTTAGTAGATGCATAAGACATAACATGCTTCACTATAAACTCCTTAATGTTGTTCAACATGCAAATGGCTACCCAATCATTATCTATCTCTCAATCAACAAACTTGACAGCAGGCTCGTCTTGCATCAGAACATATTTCTTCCGATGTAATCCTACAAATCGGGAAAGTAGACCATAGAAGGAAGTTGGTGCCATCCAACTTAATTGAGGTTCCTTGCATAAAAGAAGATACGCTCACAATAGATATCTTCCCCACGAAGTCACCAGAAGTATCCTTGTCTTCCATATCACCAAACATGTGGGAAACACAAAATCAAGGTATATGTAGGTCTGAAATCGTCACAGATCTAAGATCAGAGACAAAATCAGACCATAACAAACACCCTTTGGGGCTAGATAAGACTCCAAAGGGGTTGTTTCTTCCCCTTGACCTTTTCTCAGTTGGAGAAGATAGATGGGTGATTGTTTACATCACACTAAAGCACGTAGGCTTGCCCACGATCAGATCTGGGCCACCTCCTTGTGGCTACGCCTCACGAAGTCGTGAAAACACAACAACAGAACAAGAGGAGACAAGAGGAGGTGCTGCTGCTCCTCAAAACAGGGCAACAGCAACACTGCAGCAGATCCCAGGCACTGTAGCAATCAACTCGCCGCTAGAATCACCTCCGTCACCCCTAACAGCAGCACTTAGGCTGTGTGGGCTGCCGCTGGGCCCTCCTGCCAGTGGCGGCGAAGCTACTGCTGACTGGGAAGGTTTATCGAAGGTGATCAGAGATGATTAAGGGCTGGCGACACCCTTGAGAGGAAGAGGGATTGGGTGGAGGGGTTCTAAGGCTAGGTTTTGGGGTGGGGTATCTAGGCACCGGTTTAGGATCATTACTTTGATACCATGATAGGACAAAAGAGCGAATAGTTTTATATTAGAAATCCTAGGTGCCTTTATATAGAGAGAGGGTAAATTACAAGACACACCTATACAATATAAAAGCAATAAAAAGCCACTAAAAATATAACTCAACAGCCCTCATTCCCTTAACCCTCAGAAACTCCTAACTCCAACTCTAGTCCCACCTTGTCGCAACCTCTAGGCCCCCAACAATAGCAACTCTAGACCCAACTCCACCACAAGCTACAACATTGCCGGCCATCGATCCGACCTCGCGAGCCACCTCTGAGTCTCCAACCTCCCTCTAGTCGACCACAAGCCCAACTCCCTTAGTCCTCCCCATAGCAACAGCGACAGTGACGCAATGCTCCCCAACTCTATGCAACCTTGCTCCAATCAGCTATCCTCGCGAGGCCACCACCACCAGTCACCCTCTCGCTCCCCTCAAACCTCACGAATCACCTCCAACCTCCCCTACTCCCCACTGGCCTTGCTCATTGCTCCCCACAAACATTACTCACTACTCCTGAGTCCCCACAACAATTAACATTAACAAGTATGTGTAATGTTAATTTTACGTGCTACTTATCTTTTTTTTTGAAAGAGGCTTATCTAAATATTTGGCCAAATACTTGGATTATTTTGTTCTCCATTTTTTATCTACATATTGACATTTTTCGTAACTCGGATGTTGGAATGTTGTATTTGTTAAATTTATATACTGTTAGCATTAGTAGTTACTATATTTATGCACTCCTATTGTACTGTTTCTATTATTTATTTTTCTACCTAGACTTATGTTGCAATTTACCCCTTCACCTCTCTATATATAAAGAGGTGTAGGCTTTTGGAGTTGAATAAGACTTGTTATCAGAGCGGAGATCCTGGATCAACGCTCTAGTATCCCACCCGCACAAGCGTCCGAACACCTTCACCTTAACCCTCTTCTCTCTCCCTCCCTCTCTCTCTCTCTCTCTCTCTCTCTCTCTCTCTCTCTCTCTCTCCGACCCTTACTGCCGCTGCCGCCTGCAAGGGGTGTTGTCGCCACCACCGATGGTCTACTAGACCACCCGTGCTACCACCTGCAGATGGTGGTGTTCTGTAAGGGACCCCCCTCGCTAGCAAGGGGGAGAAGCTCCCCTTGGAGATGATGTTAAGGGTTTCCCATGCCCTAACATGTGTCTTCTCTGATTCCAAGGTGTTGTCGTGTCTCTTAGGATGAATTCTAAGGTCTCTAGATCTTAGATTTCATGATCAAGAGATCACAATCTCTCTGATTTGCAGTTCAGATCTTCATTAGTGGCGTATTTCTCTCGTCGTAAGACACAAGGGCATCCTCCAGCAATTTAAAAGTGACATCGGATACCGCTACGAATGTTGGTTGTTACAAGAGCCCGTTCTTCATTCCTATCACCAAGCTGAATGAGACTAACTATGTCAGATGATCTCAAACGTCCCTTATGATGGTTGAGGGACACGATAAGGAACATATTCTGATGGAAACTGAGCCACAGAATAAGACGGAAATACACCAAGTGGAAGAAGGATAATGGCATGGTCCGTGCATGAATCATGAATTCAATGGAGCCTCAGATTGGTGATGGTATTATGTACTACAGGACAACGAAGAAGATGTGGGATTCTTTGCATGACACCTATTCGCACGAGAAGAATTCCAACAAGGTTTTTCAGATTCACTATGAGATTGGTTGTGCAGGAAGGCCACTCATTGTCCCAATATTATGCTACGCGTGCAGACCAGTTTGCACCTGTGCCACGCAGAGGACCTACAGGAAAGAGTATTCTGTTCTCTAGTTTCTTGATGGCCTTGGACTTGAGTGTGAGGCTGCCAGGTCTCAGATCCTGACTCTTACAGAGCTTCCATCTCTTAAGGAAGCTATAACAGAATGAGCATAGTAGCTGTGAAGTCGTCTACCCCAGATGTTGGACAAACTTCTGCCTTGTTGGCTATTAAAAGGCGTAGTGGACATGATAGTCCATCTACCAGGGGGAGAGGGCATCGTCGGGGCTCCATTAGTAAACCCCGAACCATATGCTCTCACTATGGCAAAGTTAGTCATTTGGAGGCTATTTACTGGTTCAAGTATGGTAGACCTCCCATGGCTCACCAAGATATCTATTCAAAGGAGGTGACACAATGTCTCATGTTGATTATGACGTAGTTGTGTAGTGCCTCACTCAACTTACCTAAGAGCCTACAACTACCATGGATACTGCTGCTTTAGCCTCCTCAGGTATAGCTTCTACCTCGATCTTTGGAAGTGGTATTTCTAATGGCACTATGTGGTTGGTAGATTCAAGGGCATCCAGTCATCTGAGTAGAGGTCAGAATTGCTTTAGGCAACTTTAGACTGTTCCTCCCAGTAGAACGATTCAAGTGGCTGATGGCAGACATTCCATAGTTGATGGTAGAGGAGATGTGACGGTGACTCCACTAAAATTGGCAGATGTTCCTTTTGTTCCTAACTTCCCTATTAGCCTTTTGTCTATTAGCAAAATTACAAAATACTTATACTATCGTGCTATCTTTGATGAGTTAGGTTGCACCTTTCAGGACAAGCTCACAGAGAGGACGATTGGTGGATAACATAACGAGGGGGTTGTGTATCTCCTGATTTAGACACCGTTTCCTACTACATGCCAAAGTGAGGTTGCCTTAAGTGCTAGTACAGCTCTTCAGTGTCATCATCGACTTAGACATCCTTCAATGGATAGGTTACGGCATGTCATCCCTCGCATTCCGCCTACTATTGAGATTTACTGCAATCCTTGCTAGCTGTAGAAGCATCATCGACCCAATTTCCCTACTAGTTCTTCCCAGAGCTTGAGTTCATGTTTTGATTTATTACACATGGATGTCTGGGGTCCAAGTAAAGTGTAACAGACTGGGTCATCGATTTTATTTGCTTATTATGGATAACTATTTTAGAATGTCTTGGTTATTTCTAAGCCTGATGTTGGATCAGTCATTGAAACTTTTATTATGCAAATAAAGACTCAGTTTTCTGCCACCGTCAAGATTGTTGTTCTGATAATGCATTAGAATTATGTACTACAAAGTTTGCCACTTTTTACAGGTCTCTTGGAACTATTCATCAAACATTCTGCTCCTACACATCACAGCAGAATGGAGTAGTTGAAATAAAACACAGATGTGTTGGATTTGGCTAGGACACTTATTCATCACAATGTGCCACAGGTGTATTGGGAAGATGTAGTACTTACTGCATGTTACTTGATAAACAGGTTTCCTAACTCGACAATACAGGAGCAGGTTCCATGGCAAGTGCGCCATCCAGACAAGGACCTGTTTTATGTACCACCCAGGATATTTTGGATGTGTGGTGTTTGTTCATGTTTTGGGACCAGGCAAGGATAAACTTGTCCCAAGAGCGGTGAACTGTCTATCGGATATAGCAGTACCCAGAAAAGATACAGGTGTTATGATCCACAGGGCAAGAAGCACTATGTTAATGTTGATGTTACTTTTCATGAGCTTGTTCCGTACTTCTCCACTGTTGGTCATCAATTGTCTATTGAGGGGAGTCTTTCCCCTATGCCAGTGCCACCAGTTCCTTTAGAATATAAACCCTATTACTCATAGGCAGGGTACCACTACTACTACAAAGAGCAATGCTATACAGAGGCCAAAGCCTACTCAGGTCTACAAATTTCCAATGACTTATAGGCAACATGAATGGTGCCAAATACAGACCCCCCACCACCACAGCCACCTCTCTCCTTCCCTGGTCAAGTATGTGTTGATACTGACGCGAGTTCTAGTAGTAGTCATGTAGGTCCTTTTGATGATTCTAGTCATTCTTCTGAGGAGCAAGTCACTCCTCTCAAGGTTCTAGAGACTAAAGAGGACCTCGACCCTTCGATTGCTATTCGAAAGGTGCCTCGTAGTTGTAAACACTATCAGACTGTCGGGGCAATGTCTACTACCAATCTTGGGAGATCATTTGCTATGTTTACTGTTACCTTGTCTGCTACATAGATTCCTACTACATATCATCAAGCCATGCTCGATCCAAAATAGCATCAGGCCATGGAGGAAGAGATGGCTGCCTTGCGCTCTCAAGGGACATGGAAGATTACAGATCTACCTAGACATGCAAAAGTTGTTGGGTGTCGTTGGGTCTTTGCACTGAAGTATCATTTTCCCTTGAATTTTATTGATCAGATCCTCAAGAAATTGGCAGGGAATAAGTATTTTTACTTTTTGGACGGATATTATGGGTATAACCAAGTTGCAGCCTTCCCTGGCAACCAGGATAAGACAACTTTTACTAGTCCCTACGACACTTTTGCATTCAAGCGTATGCCATTTGGATTGTGTGATGCATCAGCAATCTTCCAGTAGTGTATGATGCCTATTTTCTCAGACATGATTGACGAGTGTGTCGAGGTTTTTATAGAAGACTTCTCTATTTACAGTTCATCTTTCAACCAGTGTCTCCTACATTTAGAGAATCTGCTAAAGAGATGTAAGGAGACTGGTTTAATCCTTAGCTAGGAGAAGAGCATTTCATGGTACAGAAAGGCATTATACTTGGGCATGTTGTGTCTGAGAAGGGCTTGGAAGTAGATAAAGCCAAGGTTGATTCTATTTCCAAACTCCCATTGCCCACAAATGTCAAATAGATTAGATCCTTTCTAGGCTATGCTGGCATTCATAAGCGCTTTATTAAGAATTTCAGTAATCTTTCTAGGCCACTTTACGACCTACTGGCGAAGGAATCCTCCTTTGATTTTGATACAAAGTACGTCGAGTCCTTCCACACTATGGAGGCCTTGATCTCTACACCTATTCTCCGAGCTCCTGATTGGACACTCCCATTTGAGTTGATATGCAATGCTTTGGATTACGCAGTAGGAGCAGTCCTTGGACAAAGGGTTGAGGGAAAACCACATGTGATGCACTATGCCAGCAAGACTTTAACTGAAACACAGCAAAACTACACCGTCACTGAAAAGGAATTACTTGTGGTTTTTGCTTTGGAGAAATTTAGGTCTTATCTTATTGGGTCTAAGGTGGTTATTTTCATTGATCACGCGACAGTGAAACATCTTATTGCCAAGAAGGATTCTAAGCCACGTCTGATTAGGTGGATTCTACTTCAAGAATTTGACTTGGAGATTCGTGAGAAGAAAGGAGTGGAAAATGTAGTGGCTGACCACCTGTCTCGCCTCCCACTTAATGACTCCATCTGGAGACATCCGCGAGATATTTCCCGATGAAATTCTTATGACGGTAACACCGACTTCACCCTGGTATGTTGATACCATCAATTACTTGGTCACTGGAGAGACTCCTGATTCTTGGGATGAGCAAAAAAGGAAGAGATTCATTTCCCAAGCTAGATACTTTCATTGGGAAGAGTCGGAATTATTTAGAATTAGACAAGACCAAGTACTAAGACGATGCGTGCCCGAAGAGGAGAAACAAAGTGTGTTGAGATTTTGCCATGAACTTTATTGTGGACAACACTTTGGTACTAAGAAAATAACTTTTAAGGTTCTCCAGTCTGATTTTTGGTGGCTTACTTTATTTAAGGATTCTCATAACTTTGTTAAAGCCTGTATTAGATGTTAACAGACTGGAACAATTGGGAAGAGGAATGAGATGTCCCAACACCCCATCCAACCTGTGGAAATTTTTGATGTATGGGGGATTGACTTCATGGGTCCCTTCCCTTCATCTCATGGATATGAGTATATCTTGGTGGTAGTTGAATATGTCTCTGAATGGATAGAGGCCATTTCTACATGCACAAATGACCACTCCGTGGTCTTAAAATTTGTATAGGCCAATATTATATCTCGCTTTAGTTGCCCTAAGACGATTATAAGTGATGGGGGACCTCATTTCCAAAACCACCACTTCAATCGACTATTCAAGAGTTTGGGAGTAACTCACAAGATCGCTACCCCTTACCATCATCAAACGAGTGGCCAGGTTGAAACATCAAATAGGGAGATTAAGAATATTTTGGAAAAAACTGGTAGGCCAAATAGGAAGGATTGATCCCAAAAGCTAGATGATGCTTTCTAGACTTTATCGGACAACCTACAAAACCCCTTTGGGTATGTCTCCCTCCAAGATAATGTACGGGAAAGCGTGTCATTTACCCGTTGGGCTTGAACATAGGGCACTCTAGGCTATCCGAAGTGTCAACATGAATTTAGAAAAGGCGGGTAAGGCACAACTTCTGGAATTAAGTAAGCTTGAGGAGCTGAGGAATGATGCTAATGACACCTCCCAAGCTTATAAAGAGAGAACTAAGGTCTTGCATGATAAGTATATCCTTAGAAAGACCTTTAAGCGCAACCAACAAGTCCGGCTTTTCAATTCCAGACTTAAGCTTTTTCCAGGGAAATTGAAATCTCGTTGAGATGGGCCATACATAATCACCAAAGTGTTTCCACATGGGGCTGTGGAGATCAAGAGCCCCTCCTCTTCAACAACGCCCTTTACCGTCAACGGCCAGCATTTGAAACCGTACATTACTTTGGATGGCCATCTGGTTGACGAGATCACTCTCAAGGAGCCTTAGCTCCTTTCATTCTCTGCCTCAGGTAACATCTTCCCAATAAGGACATTGTTTGAACCAGGCATGGAGGGATAGGACCTGAGGCATCTATTTATAGCATGTCTACATATTGCATTCATATTGCATTAAAAAGAAAAAAAGAGAAAAAAAAAGTTTTAATTTGTTGAACTTAATTGGTTAGTCCCAACAATCTCCGTAGATGAGTTTACCTAAAGTTCTGGGATGGAACGAATAATGAGATAAGACCTTAAGTGTCTTAGCTACGGAGCTAAGTGAGAGTTACTCCCTTTAGGTTCCTAGGGCTCTTAGAGCTTAAAATTCTGAGCATCTGTTACGATGAAGATTATTCCTCAAGTGGTTGAGGATGTAGCGAAGCAAAGGTATTAAATCAAGGACTTTGGAAGTATTGGATACCCCTGTCTTTTCTTTTGTTTACGGGTCTTGATAATTTAAGCATCCAGCCTTACACACTATGGTCTTATATAGAATGCATAATAAAGTCATCACCGTTCTCAAAGAAAATTTGGTTCTCTCGATTCTGACTTAGAAGCTTGAAAACATAACTTGATTGGACGAGTTCCTGCCGCATGAGAGGAGTTTATACTTTGATGACATGATGATAACATGTCACCTCCTTGGCGCTTATCTCTTAGGATATCCATCCTACTGGGGGCATGTAAGAGCATTGTGCGGTTTAGGTACCGTGGGCGGCCCTATCTCGAAGTGTCGATTGCCACAGGCCTGAATTCGCTTAAGAAATCCATGGGTGATACTATCTCGAAGTGTCAATTGCCAAGAATTCTTGGGGTCGCCATGGGCGATGCCATCTCGAAACATCGAAAGTCAGGCACCCTTCGAGGTTCAATGATGGGGACAATGAATCCAACATAGACCGTGTTGATAGCTGATCCAAGGTTAGGCTCAGAGGAATCAAACAAAAGAATTACAAAAGAAGAATCGTAAAAAAAAATCACTTTCTTTCTTGTTGGCAATCATACCAACAGAATTTAAGTCATCAGCACACTGAATCAAGACCATTTGCACTTATGCACAGATGCTTAAACCTCTTGGACCAACAAATTTTAGGGTAGGCTTGGGAGTCTAAGAAACCTCTGTCAGCGACCCAAAACTCACATTGACCAGGTTTGCATCTTGATAAGTACTTGGATACCTTAAGATCTAGAGGTGTAACTCAAACTAGTATTTGGAGGAGAGGTATGTTAAGGCATCCTGACGGTTAAATCTGGCCTAGAATTTAGGAATTCTTCATAGATGTTGCTAGGGACTAACAAAAACTAGGCATGGGGGCATTTGATGAGCTCACATTTGTGGACTATTTAGGTATTTCAATGCCTAGACATTAAGTTATCTTTAACATTTATCTAACATGCATTAAGATGTAAATAAATTAGTTTATATTTTTGGCTCGATTTCATAATTCATGCATTGCATTCATAATTTAGAATTAACTTAGAATGGCATGTATCTGATTAGTTAACCAATTAGGTGCATTACATGCATTATTTTAGGTTTAACATAGAAGCTAAGGGTTTGTGAATAAATAACCCATCATTTCTTTTTATTATTTTATTCACTTTCTTCTTCAATGGATGTATGTCGGAGTCGCAGCTATTGAAGAGCAGTAATGAAGAGGCGATGAAAGGGGATCTTTGTCAACCACGTTCGTCGTCGCTTCATCTCTTTCCCTCAACGACTCCCCTACAACTATGAGAGACAATCACCTCTTGCATTGCTCAAGAGGCCATCATCCCACTCCACCACTGTGCAAAGTTTGGAGCTCGTCCATTCCACACCATGGGCCTCGACCGTGGCAGTCCACTCCACCACCATAGGCGTGCATCGTGACAGGATGCACCACCAAATCGAAGCGGTTGCACTACCGTGAGTGCACCTATTGGTGCACGACCAACTTCACCTCCATCACCATCGTCCATCAGAGCACCCCCTTTCTTCTTCTTCTTCTTCTTCTTCTTCTTCTTCTTCTTCTTCTTCTGTTTTCATAATAGAACCCATCACCACCAACTCCAATGATCGCCTCCCACACCCACGCCACAAGCGGCCAATGGCCGCTAATGCTCGCTCGCCACTACCCACCTCCTTCTCCTCATGCACGGGCGTGCACTACCCACGCATGCGTCCAGCAGCAGCAACCTTCATGCACGCTGCAGGCTGCCCGCACCTCCTCGCCCCGCCACATCCAGTAGCCACCAACCCTCCCCGACCAACTCGCCCCCTCCTCCACGCACCTCGCCCCTCCAGCGCATCCTCTCCACTAGCGCCACACACACCCAATGCACGACCAACTCATGCCCCCTCCTCTCCTCGAGCTTCAACAACAACAGCAACCACCGCCACCCACCACCCACTCCTCGCCGTTGCCGTCTCTGGCCGCCATTCTCCACACCAGCACCACCATCGCGAAGCCCTCAGCTTACTCATCACCTCCGCCGAATCTCGCCGACTCCGACGACCTCATAAGCATGCATGAGCACAAGTGCTTTGTTTTGCTTCTAATTAATAATCACATGTTATGCCACTGAGGAGTGGATTTTTTGTTTTATTAATTAACTATTATGGCACACTTATGAGTACACCCCTCCTAATTTGTATAAATGCAATTCAACATTTTTTATCATTGTTATCTTGATTTAAAGTGGATTTTGATCTCATTTGTTAGGGGGAATCATAGTGAACATCATTTTTCTCATTTTGCAAGTTTGTAGTAGACATTTTTCCTCCCTGTAGACACGACCTGTTTTTCTTTAGTGGTTTATTTCATTAGTTTTGACAGTCGATTTTCCATCACTGCTTACTATTTTGACGTGTCATTTTATGTGAGAAATTTATTCGAAAGTGAAAACCATCTCGTCAACTACCTCAGTGGCCTTTGAAGATCAGATAGCAAATGTATTCACAAAGCCTCTTCCTCACTCCACATTTGATGCATGTTATTCCAAGCTGAGCATAATACATATCTATGCTCCAGCTTGGAGGGGAGTGTTAGCATTAGTAGTTTCTATATTTATACACTCCTATTGTATTGTTTCTCTTATTTATTTTTCTACCAGGACTAATGCTGCAATTTATCCATTCACATCTCTATATAAAGAGGTGTAGGGTTTTGAAGTTGAATAAGACTTGCTATTTTCTCTTACTTATACCAATCCATTAGTATATCTTTGTGGAACCTTATGAATCTATTCAACAAGGGACAAAATTATAACTTCTTACCATACTTCTTTTAGGAGAATTTATTACCTTATTGAGTTGATATATATAACATGTGTTCAATATAAGTCTAAAGAGCAACATAAGCCTAGGAGAGCCAAGTTTTGTTTTTTTGTTCCATTTGATTGTTTTGTCTTGTATTTCTTTTCGTAGGCTTTTGTGCGAATCTTTTCTTTTTTCCCCCTTAAAAAGAACAAAGAATGTGCCCTAAACATCCACATTTTGCCTAAGGTTGACTACCAATGGCTTTGTTCAAGAGCTAAAATTGCCTGTTCGTCCATAATGGATGATTAATTTGTGAATTTAGTTGTAAGATCAATCTATAAATGGGTACCTAATGGATAAATGGGTACTCGATGTATAGATGGATATGGATTTGGGTTTTCATACCTGATGGGTAAATAGGTACGATATGGATAAGAATTTAGCCAAACCTAACCCAAACCCAACCCCTTTGCATCCCTAACTTCAACCCAACTTTATTGTCCAAAATACTTTGCAAAGCGATATAGCTTGTAGCAAATTACGTGATCCTAGAACAAACCAATCTTTCATTGCAATGGTCTCTTATCAGCAACAAAATATGTCCATGATTATAAATAAATGATGTAGCACTTTATCCATTGTCCACAATAGATAAAACGCTCTTTCCAAAGTCTTTCAAAATCAAATCTATGCAATGTGCATCACACACGTATGGAAGGTTCCATAGTTGATTTCATTATCTTTTCCCCAGTATTCTTAGAGTTGCTACCATTATATGTAACAATTTGAACATGTTCATTCCCAACCTCATTAATTACATCCCTTAATAATGAATAAAGATACTTGAAATCTTTAACTTTATTCGATGTATCCACATATTTCAAAAAAATGGACTTACCATCAAAGTACACACGGAAGTTAATGATCTGCTAGTATAACTAGTCCAGCCATCAATCGTGATTGTAACTCCATAATGTGACAGCAAGAGTCTTCAACTTAGAAACATTTATCTAAATCTACATTTTTAATAGCCAAATAAATATTTATTCATTGTTTCATATGATGTAGGAGCCTTTTCATGTATCGTCAACTACATACTAAGTACTAAACTATTAATTTCATTTTCAACTTTAAGTCCCGTAGATCTACCTTCACTAATGTACCTTCAACTTCAAGTCCTAAACTACTAATTTTATTTTAATTTACATTACAAATTACATCAAACTTGCAATTAATTTCATTTTTATTTTTCAGATAGAAAATATAAATTAATTTCACATTATAAAATATAAATTACATAAATACATACCTAAATACATCTAATAAGAGTATATATAGGTCGATCTCGTGTAGATGTACTTGTAGATGAGTAGATCTACACTAGATCTACTCGTCTAGCATACCACACGAATCACAACACGTATATAAACATGTACATCTAAAGGAATATGTGTTACATCCTACATTAATACATACATCTATACACAAAAATACATACAATTAAGGAAGATGAGGTGATACTATATCTTCTCAATGTGTAGAGAAGCTCGAGAAGAGGACGGAATTGGAGATCCAGATAGAGCGAGGTTTGGAGACTTGGAGTTGGAGCACAAGGCAACGAGATAGAGGAGCCACAACAGCAACACCTAGTAGCAGCACTACCACCACCAAGCAGCAACAAAGGCAGTGGAGAGCAACAGCACCAAATAGAAGCAACTCGAAATGGGGCTGCAGTATTGCCCTGTGCTAATACATATCCAACAAAACAATGGAAAATTTACAAAGGGGACTTTAAATATGGGTTGACATGGTCAACACATGGCGGAATTTCACCGACATCCATGTCTTTCGACATATACTTCATGTTGATATGACACTATCCAGAAAATGCCCATTTCAACGGTATGCCAACCACATGCCACCGACATTTAAATTATTGGAATAAACTATACAATAACCATTTTAAAGAAACTAGTCAAAATCTAGTCCAACACTTAAGAACATAAAAGGTACAACTTTTAAAACATTACATGCCTCATCTTGACAGTTTGTGGTGGAGCATTGGAGATATAACTTCCTCCAGTTCTATTGATTCAAGTGCTAAGTTGCTCAAGCTTATCCATCAAGCATCCAGTCAGCCAATTGGCTTAAACAAAATGAGATTAGCTTAGGATGTACTAGGTATTTTATCTACGGAATATTACATGGAATACCCCTTAGATTTCGATAGTTGGTTTAAGAACATAACATGTAGTTGGTGTACTACTCCCTTTCATTAACAATCCGAATGACTATCAATAGCAAGTAGGCATCCTTTTACTTTAGAAAAGAAGAGCTTTTGCTACACCATAGCACATGATTCTTACAATCACAATGGATTCACATAAACTAAACGTCAGATACATGCTAGATACATCCAAATCAATTAGAAAGAAGAGAACTAGAGAGATGTACCTCGCACAAAACCTCTGCAATTTTGACATTAAAATCACGTAAAGCTGCTCTCTTGACATGCTATAATCCCAAAAGGATAACATTAAACAAAATATGCAAGATAATATCATGTGAAATTATGCCAAAACATTAATTGAAACATAGACAAGCTCTCATGAGCATTCTACTTCTTCATAGTGTATGTCCATGTTCAACATGTTCAATTATCGTTACTTTTAGCTAAAAGTTAAAAAATAGCAATTAAAGGTCAGTAGCAATAATTTCCTAGCAATAAATTAGGAGATATTACAAAGTTTCAAGCCAGAACTACAAAAGAAACAACCCATCGTGAATGATATTCTCAAGTTAAGAACCTAACTGCTAGAATTCTCAAGTTAAGAACCTAACTGCTGGAAAATAGACTTGTTCCTTTGCATGAGCTATAGCTACCTAGCTAGGATAGTTTGCAGGAAAAAGTACATGGTCACCTTCGCTCGTCATCTATGTCACCATCCTCAGTCATTTGGAGCCCATAAAGGATGATGAAGCTGTCCCTAGGTCGAGGAGATTTATATGAGCTCAATTTGTCTGCAGCACCTGGCCACTTGTATCATTGCTATGTCCTACGATATATGAGCACTTCAACCTGTATTCTCAATGGCTAATTCTGCTGCATTTCAGCTTTCGAGTCTACCTCCACACCAACATTACCAAGAAATATCTTTGTCATCAATAGGGTCAAGTTTAGTGTACATTGGCATTGATGCAACATTGTTATCATTAGAGTTAACAGGACCAACAATGCTTCTTTACCATCATCAGAGCCAGGTGACCACATACGGATCTATCACCATGTGGTTGCTGGTGAGCATGGGAAATTTCATTGCAAGTTCATCTAGTTTGGGAGTGTTGAGAGAAAAATAGGTCAGTAAGTGGATCATGTCTCTGGAGAAAATAATAGGCCAGGTGGACTGCCACGTGGACCCCTGTCTGCTTCCAATAAGGCCATCCGGCCATTAAGGTTTGCTTGTTTTTTGTTTTATGCCAAGTGTGGCTATATTTAGTAAGAATAATTGTGAGTTGTTAAGATCAATTAGGATTTTTAAAATTTAAATTATTCTGTTTTCTATTTTTAGTAATGGGATTGTTTCGCTTTAAATAAAGAGCAATACCTATATTATTTCTTGAGTTGCAACAAACAAGATTCCATCTTCTACAACTCCTCTCCCAACTTCTCTCTCTCGCTCTTGCCGATGCTCTCTCTCTCTCTCCATGCACCACGTGTGGAACCTCCACGCGCCTAGGCTCACCACTCTCCACAATTCTCCACATGGTATCACAGCAACTAGTCTAGGCCTACTTCATTTGTCCATGTGTGGAACAAAAGGACCGAGGAGAAGAGAGTACATGCACAAGAAAGCTTCTTGTGCATGAATCTCCCATACACCAGAGCCCCAATGTTCATGGCATCTCTGTCAACGTGGGAGTTCTCTTAAGAACTCATTAGAAGTCCCCAAGCGCCTTGCGCAAGTCCCTTGGGGGTGCAAAGAGGATTCCTAGCGAGTCTCGTCTCTCACGCATCTACCAAGAGATCACGAGATCTCGTTAACAACAAGTGGCAAGAAGTCTCCTTGTCGATTTTGTTAAGTTAGCTTGTTAGCAAAGAAATTAGTTTATTTAAGAGTTAAGTTACGGTTTGGTAGGAAAGACTTTATTAAGCAATTTTGTTATTGAGCTATTAGGATTGCTCTTTCCTACTTGTTATGAGTTAGATCTCTATATATAGAGACCAATACCCACCATGTTTATTTAAGTTCTCTACATTAAAAAGGAGCTCTCCACCATGCTCCTCTCTCCCTCACTCTCGAGTTGTCTATTCTATCACATGATATCAGAGTAGGCTTTCCTGAGTGCCTAGCCCCAAAATCGTGCGCCTAGAGATCCACACAGGATTTCTCTCTATGTGGAACCCAACTTCCATGTGTGAAGGAGCGTGGCCAAGGGATTACCCCTAAGTCCCTATTACATCGCCACAAGAAGGGTACATGCTACCCTTTCTTGTCCTCGTGTGTGTGGAAGAGCCCACATGCTTTGGATTCTACGCATAATTGGCTATTTTTGGCCGAGTCTACCTCGAACTTCCTAATGATCCTACACCAAGTCCTCTATGTGTGAACCATGGGGTTCATGCGCAACCCCTTGGCTCTTGTGTGCAAAAACCATGTGTCACATAATGCTAATCTCCGCAACGATTCTCATCTCGCCTAAAGGATTACCAAGCCACAAAGCTTGGACTACCTCTGTCGTGGCTGACAAAGAATTTTCGATGGTGATCTCTGAGGCCAAAGTCTCAGCCTCTATACCTGTTTAGGGAACCACAAAACTATCAAGTTCCTTGAACCTTGTTTAGGATCCAAGTAGCTTAAAGCTATGTTCAGGGTCCCTCACCGTGATGTGCTGTAAAAATTGAAGAAAAAAAAATTAAGCAAGGTCTCCTCTACTGCTTGGGAATGCCTCCTATATGTGACCACTACTTTTACTATGGTCTCCATCTAAGTTCATGCTACAGCTCATGCGTGACCAAGTGACTACGCATTCTACCTAGGTCGAGGGACGAAGCCAAAACTCCAGGCCATGTCCTCCACGAGGAGGAGGAAGAACAGTGGTGAGGGAACTAAGCTTCATTGATGAGAATCTTCCATCCGGTCTTTTATTCTCCTCCAAGGGGGGAGACTTTCCCGGAAAACAAGGCAGCCATCATAGTGCTTGGGAACATGCCCCAATCTCTATCCATGGTTTGTGTTCGAGCTCAACTACTGCATTAACTACTGTTGCTACTGTTGTACTCCTTAGCAAATTAGAGACATCCAACTTGAGGGGAGTGTTAGAGATCGTGATCTCTTGATCACTGCCAAGAGATTACAAGATCTTGTCAACATTGAGTGGCAAGAAGTCCCCTTGTCAATTTTGTTAAGTTGGCTTATTAGCTAAGCAATTAGTTTACTTAAGAGTCAAGTTATGGTTTATTAGGAAAAACTTTGTTAGGCAAGTTTTTGTTATTGAGTTGTTAGGATTACTCTTTCCTATTTGTTATGGAATTAGATCTCCATACATAGAGACCAATATCCACCATGTTTATTTTGAGTTCTCTACATTATAAAAAAAAAGAGTTCTGCACCGTGCTCATCTCTCCCTCTCTCTCAAGTTCTCTATTCTATCATAGTGGAGATTATTAGAGCTTGAAAGAAGGATTTATAAATGATTTTTGTTGATTTGAAGAAGGTCCAGGATTCTGTTCAAGGCATATTTTCTAAAGAAAGAGGTGTCAATTTTGTATATCCACCTAACGAAGTATATGCATAACGAAACTGCAGCTTGCATCAAGACACAAGGTGGGTTGCCCAACCATTTTATCATTACCATCTACAACAAGGATCATCTTTGAACCCTTGCCCCTTTACTTTGATTATGGATAAGTTGACAAAGCATAGTTAAGATGAAGTGCCATAGTGTCTACTTCCTTATATGTAACATTTTGCTAATTGATGAGACGAGAAATAAACAAAAAAAGAGGCCATGGAAGCAGTTTTCCCTCAACCACCAGCAAAAATCGAAGATTCCCTCTAACTTGGCATCAAAACCCCTCCCTTTTATAGTCGAATGGTCTTTCTTCAATGATGAAGTAGCTAACTCCAAAGTACGTAGGTAGAATGCCCTACCCATAAATTCTCTCTATATAACTTTCAAAGGAACATGAAAACATGAATAAGCTCTATATGCACTGACTTTTGAAGACAATTGAGCAAATGAAGGCATAGGTACAGTGACCTCGCCAAAAGATTGAATAAAGGCAAGTCCAATCACTTGTCAAAGTGACCATACTCTTATTTAGACAATGTCACACTATCATCATTAGGAGTCTCAACATGTCTTAGCTTTGTTGGAAACTGCAAAACATGTACACATATATCGACCATGTATTCACCTCCCAAAAATGCATATATCATAGAAAATCTCCACTAGGGTTTTAAACGTCGGTGGCATGCCACTGAAATGGCATTTTTTTGTGAGTCACCATACCGACATGGTTGAGTTGTCAAAAAGCGAGAATTTTGTCGACATGTCAACTATTTCATCGGCATGTCGACCATATGAGTGAATATTCTTACCCATATGGGTATGATATCTTCCAAGATTATTTTGCTGGTCAATTCCAACCCCAAGCTCTCCCTCAAATTCCAACAAGATCACAATCATCACAAGATGGTTCTAAAACAATAAGATTCTCCCAAACACGTGCAACAAATCATACGCGTGACAAACCAATAGTAGATTTCCCCATCTTAGAATTTTGGTTAGTATGAATGAACATGAGTACAAACAGTACATAATCGATTATCAGGCAATGTATTCATATATGTCTTGAGAGAGTTACTATGAATACACTCAAAGTATTGATCGACACAATAGTTAACGATGGTATCAATCAAGTGGCGATAGTATCCATGATAGAGATATGGATCCAGCAAGACACTCTTGGTTTTGGTGAAATCTGACTTTCGAGTTCCAATTCCTGAATTCTGAGTTCTGACTTCCGATGTATCAAGACATTACAATTCAACTTTTACTTTGAAACTATATACTTTGATTTTTTCATTCTTCAATTCTTTATATTCTTAAATTCTTTGTATTCTTCCATTCTTAAATTCTCCGTATTCTTAACATAGTAAAAATATTTGATATTTCATTATTAAACTTTAACATGATATTATCATGTTGTATATGAATATTATGATGTAGCACTCTTATTGTTACATAATCATCATTTGATTTTCTTAAAATTAATATCATTTGACTACTGCCATTTTTGTCGACATGTCTTCGGCGTGCCTCCAAAATGCATATTTTCAAGCCATCAAAATCGTCAAAATTTGCCATCGAAAAACAAGCATTTCAACAGCATGCCCACCAAATGCACATTTACAATTTCATCAGCACGGCCTCGAAATCAGCATTTCGAACATTCATCTCCACATCCACATCCACGACCGGTAATAAGCAACTACCATATCCTCCACCAAAGCTAAGCTCATGTCCTCTAGATACAACCATAGTAAGCATGTACCTACCTTTTATCTTTTAATTTCTCATAATGCTTCAATGTACTAGATTCTTGGGTCAGAGTTGTTTTATTTTATTCCTTGTTTTCAGAATGGTCTACAGAGTTTGGTTGTTGCTTTATCAATCAGAGAAATTTGGACAAGGGTTCTACAAATAGGAATATTGCATTCAATTGCTGTTGTGCTGAATTGAAGACTATTGGCTGCTAGTTTGAGGAGTTAGGTGGTCAAGAAGCAATTTGCTTTGGAATGGTTGACAATGGATGAAGCTTTTCAAGATTTTACTACTTTTTACATCTTTTGATTTTTCTTGTTTTTCCCTTGGAGGGAGTCTATGTACTTGAATTTCTTTTGGGTTTAATAAAAGGAGGGGATTGGAGGTTTTTGTTAGAAAAAAAAAAGCATGTGGAAGCCACCGTACCTTTTTTTTAATAAAAAGGGGAAACAATCTTACACTGTAAGGCATGCACTCTTTTATTGGAATTGTACACCAAACCAACTTGACTGGGAATCACCTCAGATCTGAATGTCAGATCACATAGACAAATTAATGTAATTAGTAGGGTCCCTCAAAATAAGTGAAACAATGTACTATAGTCATGTTACATATACCGATGGCTAATATTAAATTTCTAAATAGTTTAGATCGAGGACTTCAATAACTTATCAAGAACCATAATGATATCCACCCAATTGTCTCCATTTTAAGAAGAGATAGCAATCTTCTCAAGAGATTGTCGCTTAACAGATGCCCTTGATGCATGCCCTTTGCATAGAAATGAAGATTCGAGATTACCATACAAGTTGAGTCAAGGGATTGACTCAATGGGACAGAGATGCGGTAAGTTCTCTTATCATTGTCACAGAGAAGGCACATCCTTTGATCAAAAACAGATATATATCTCTGTGTTTGAATATGTTGGATTGTAAACCCTTGACAAGCCATCTAAATAGTAAAGGGAGTTACATTAAATTGATCTTTTCATCTGAATACAAATTAGAATATTTTCGGTACATGAATTGGGTTCATTAGTACAAATAGGATAACGTACTTAGCCAGATCGAATAACTTGATGTGTGTTGACTCAGAGATCTAAATGGTTTAGAGAATTCAATAGCAAATCAAAAAACCATTGTATCTAATTCAATCATTTGTTTTCACTCTAGGTTGGGATGGCAACATTTTCTAAAAGTCGTCACCTAATTGATATTCTTGAAGGGAGATTCAGAACTATCACGCGAGTCACATTAAGGAGTTGACCTGATGAAACAGAAGATAAATAGAAGTCCATCTCCAACACTGTCATAGAGAAGGCGTATCTTTAGAGTTGAGACGGATGTCTCTGTTCATGAATACGTGCATTTGGCAGACTAATGATATGTGCACCCACCTCGGTGTTGATACTGGAAAGTTGATACATGCAGGAGGGAACAGGACATGAACTGTCAAAGGGATCACACAAATCTGTTTCATAAGTATATATAGCAGATTGGAGGAAAGAGCTCACTCTCAGTATTTAGGAAAAGATTAATTACACGTGTGGTCATAGAGTCCTAATCAAACTCAAGCATGAAAGAGAAGATAGTCTTTTGAGAAATAAGTTGGTTTCCGTTCTCACCCTAATGATACAAAGAGATGTCCGAACTAATTTAACCCAATGAAGGATGACATTTGTTTAATGAGATTGTACCTCAAGGTTAATATTATCCTCCAGTGTAACAAATCCATAGGCATTCGAGATACCTGAAGGAGGCGTAGTACCATAATCCAGGAATCCTAAACACTTCATTGTTGGCATGATGAAATCAATAATAATTTGGTGTGCTCCTACTTGTCGAGAAGCCAAATGTTATTTAAAGGGTTAAATAACATTTGATTTAACATTTAATTCGGCCTAAGTTTGTGGATCTTAATCCAAAAAAGTTTAGATGGCACTTAAATATGCTTTGGGTATTAAAACTCAATTGGCTCAAATTTATAAAGGCCCATCAAGCAAATTTCAAGTAGAAATAGATCTCAATCGTTGGATTAGATCCAATGATTCCCATCATATTAAGATTTGTTGGATTCCTATAAATATCTCCTAAAGGAAATGAACAAGCCCTAACAAATCCTAATTAGCCACAACAATTCTCCACCATATGCAAAAGAGAGAGAAGGGTGTTGCCACTTCCCCTTCCAGATTGGACATCCAGGCCTTTCAGAAGAAGTCTAGAAGACTCTCGGGATGTCCAATACCTCTCTCCAAATGTCTAGATTAAGGCACATCATACATCCAACTTGCTTTCTGGATGTCTGATTTCTAGGACACTCTTAGAGGCCTTCTAATCGTCAAAAGGAACGTCATTCGAGGAGGGCGAACATCACCCTCAAGTTTCACGGAGTTCGTGAAGTGTGAAGATTTGGTATTCTTGACGCTATAGGTTTCATCAACCAACTGAGAAGGGTTTCCTCTGCACTAGGACTTCCTGTAGGAGGCACCACACGTAAGGTGCGGTTATATGCCACCCACAAAAGTAAATTTCTTATCTTGTTGGACCCTAGAATGGGAAGAAACCAGTTCTTCCCATGTGGTTCCGATATTAAGGCATTTATTTGTTGATAAATTTTTTGACATCAAATTGATTCATGAATCAAATTTTAAAAATGCTCAATTTTCATGCTTCCGCGATGCCTCAAAGCAAAACATTTGCATCCTCCATAATATACATATTTAGGGGACAAACAATTGATGCACCCAGTGTGATGTTGAGTCTAAAAAGTTGATGTGTATACGAAAGCACGAAACACATGATCTCTTGAAGGAATCACAAAGACTTACTATTATGGCTGTACACAGTGGATCGAAAGACATAAGCTTACTCCGAGTATATTAGGATGTGCGAAATTTCATGCATAGTCATACAAGTCATGATCAGAGCCATACATAAAGAGAAGAAGGCAATCATTTTCAAAAGAAACTCATCTTTATTCCCATCCCAATATTACAAAGAGAATATAAACATTTGTAACCCTTGGTAGGAAAAACAGTGGATTTGGGAATTCAAACTTGGAGTTACATAAGTCCTCCTGTGTGAATAATTCATAGGTATTCGAAATACCTAAGGGAGATATGGTATAAATCACGAATCCTAAACGCTTCATTATCGACATATTTAAATCAATAATGATTTCAATAAGTTTCCTACTTGTTGAGAAATTAAATATTATTTAAAGTATTAAATAGTATTTGATTAGGCATTGAATTGGGCCAAAAATATTTGGTCTTGATAAAAAAAACGTTTGGATAGAAATTAAATATAATTTGGGTACTAAAATCCAATTGGCTAAATTAATGGAAGGGCTAAATTGTAAATAATTAAGTAGGAATGGTTCTCACTTATTTGATTTGATCCAACGGTCCCCATCATATTAGAATTAAGGTAATTTCCTATATATATTTCCCAAAGGTAAGACTTGAAACACTAACCAAGAGTCTTGTGCATAACTAATCCCACCTTTATTGAGAGGAAGAAAAGGAATCTACCTACATCTTCCTTCTCCTTCTTGAGTAAACGTCCAACCATTCTAGGAGAGAACCAAAACAACCATCAGAGGTCCAGCCATCTCCTTGAATGTCCAAGAGAAGCACAAGCCTTCTCATCCTAGACATCCAGCATCATCACCAAACATCCAGAAGATGTTCTGGACATCCAATAAGATTGCTAAGCATCTAGTAACTATTGGTCGTGACATTGGTGACCCCTATTGTCGATTTTCTTTAGGAGATAGGTGAGGGTCGCCTTTGGAAATCACGAAGGGTTTGCAATATGCACAATTTTTGGTGTTACACAACATCAAAGGCCTAATCAGCCTACTAAGAAGAAAATCTCGTCACATTAAGACTTATAGTAAGAGACACAACACATGGGATGTATTATGTCTGCCCAAAGGTATAATCTCAATACTCGTAAGGATCCTAAAAGGAGAAGAAACTAGTTCTTCACGTATTATTCTAGTTTAAGTTTTTTTTTTATTCTTGTTATTCAACTTTTCAAGCACCAAATAGTTTCTCAAATCAAGTTCTAAACGACCATTTTTCATGCTTCCACGATGCCCTAGACAAATCGTTCCTCCTACATCTTTTTAGCCTAGAAATACCTTGGTCAATCTATAATAGATTGTTTTTATATCAGTACCTTATCCATTAATAAAAATCTTATCTTGTGTTGAATCATGTATCATATAGCTACTATAACAAAGAGAGTAGCTATGATTGTCAGCACATTTAAAGATCATAACAAAGAGAATGATAAACAGCAATTTCCTCGAATAAAGACTCAAGCTTATGGATATATTGTGTCATGAAAAAAAAAATCTCCTATTAAACATCAAATATTCATGTCATTTGAGATCATTCCATAATTCTCCAGGTAGTACTACATGCTTTTATAATTTTCTCCTACAACAAGTCTACCGTGAGGTTGGGCTCAATGTTGTTAGTTTACCAATCCATAGCAAAATAATTGCCTCTTTGTCACTTGTCATGAACTCCTCGATCGTCAATTCTTGTTCAATGATGATATGGCTCCTCTCTCTTGAAGCAACAAATAAGAGAAATGGAGAAAACAATTCAAAGTACAAGAGCTGAATTTTTTATCCTCTAATCCTCATTATTTTCATTACCTAAACCTTTTTTTTTTTTGGTAGGGGGGGGTGGGGTGGGGGGGGATGTTGATCTTAACATAGGAGGCAGAAGAACTCTAATAGATAGTGGCCTTCCTTACACTACAGTAAGGCCAGGTGGCATGGAGAGACCTACAAATGCTTTTAAGGGAACACAATCTTATCCTTGCACCTAAAGATACTTATTTTGGGGGCATAGTCTCAAACTTCAAGTGGGAAATAGGAGTAGACTTAAGATGAGGGGAGAGTTGGGTGGCGGAGGGAGAGAGCGTGGAGAGCGAGGAGGAAGAGAGCAAGAGGGTAGGAACTAAGGGTGGACCTTCATCTCCAATAGAAGGGCTTGGACAGGTAGGGGTGGTGTGGTTCTTTGCTTCAAGTGCAAGGGTAGACGACATGTGGCGAGAGACTGTAAAGACCCAGTTCATTGCCTACAATGTGGTAACCTTGGTCACCGGAGGACGATTTACAAGAGAAACAAGCTTCTTCGAGGATTGCTAATGATCGCGCACTACCCTGCCACCTACCTGTAGGAACCCTATGAAGGACGTTGAGGAGCCTTAGTCCTCGCAAACCAAGGAGTTGTAGGAGGCTCTGGCGGCGGCGTTGGTTGGTGATGTGTTTGAGGGTCGGGCGAAGGTGGAGGAGGTGAGGAGTACGATTGCGAAGCCGATGGGGATGGCTACATGCCTCAAGGTGGCGAAGTTTAGTCAAGAGAAATTCTTACTCTTTGGCATGGGATCCAACATGTCGGAGGCATTGGTCTTCTCAGTGATGAGTAGTGGTATGGGCTTCATGCGATGGAGGAGGCCGACAGCTCATGAGGGAGCGTTGAAAGAGAGTCCTCCAGTGAAGGTGATGTTGATGGTGGACATCAAAGGGATTCCACTATGGTTGCGTACACTAGAGGTGGTAGAAGCGATGGTGATGCCTTTTACAAAGCTCAGGTCTTGCCAAGGGCTTGGCAAGACCTGAGCTTTGTAAAAGGCATCACCATCGCTTGGCTTGATGGAAGGAGATATTTCTATGGTGCGTGCCACCATAAAGCTGACCCAAAGAAGAAGATGAAGAAGGTTGTGTTGCAGCTCGGGAATGTCTCATGGGTGATCTTCATCAGGGAGGTGTTTGGGGCTGGGAGATCACATGCTCATGTGGTGGCTAGTGGTGCACCAGCGGAGGATGGTGACATCGACATTAAAGAAGCCTCGAGGCGACCAGTAAGAAGATGGAATTTGAAATGGCTATGATTGCAACACTGGTTGCTTCCGAACATGTTTGTGCTAACTTGTGGAGCCACACTTTGCAGAGCTCGAAGGCACTAGAGAAGGCAATCAGTCAAGCACTAATGAGGGCAAACTTGGCAAAGATGATTTCGAAGAGGGAGAAGGTGATGTGGGGGATCTTAAAATATCAGAGGCACCTCTCATGCCAATTGTAGTCCTCACGTAATAGTGCCTAGACAAGTGGAGGAACCCAAATCCGGGTCCAATTCACTACCCCACCAAATTATTTCGCCCTTGCGTTTCGACTGCGTGAAGTTACAGGTCACTAAAGACGCTCACACAGGGCCAAGCATTAGTAAGGGTGATCGAGAGGTTAAGCAATGTCTCCCTCGATCAAAGATTGAAGAGGGAGTGGAGGACGGTGATGTGAAGGACCAAAGTGCGGCTACGATCTCCAGATGGAGGCCACTGATGGATATTACGACTCAATCCAGGGGGAGGCCATTCTACCGACCAAAGTGGACCTTTAGAGGAAGAGCTAAGAGGCTTGGCTCGACCATGACAGTATGAGTGAACTCCAATTGCAGGGAATGGGTTGTTGTTAGTGCAGTGGCTCAAGCGAGGTGACTTTTCAAGGGGATGGCAGTTCTGGGAATGTTGAAAGTAGCAGTAGTGACAGCAGTGAGGTCACGAGGATGTAGAGGGACCATGCGAATGGTCAAGTGGCAACGTTGAGTAGACATCAAATGAAGAGGATCGCCAAGAGAAGGTGCTTGTGGAAGTGGCGGCAGGGTACAAGCGAGTGGTTGAGTGGAGTCTTCCTAGTTCTCAATGATTTCTGTTCTCTCGTGAAACATGAGGGGGTTGAATAACACCTTGAGGAGGGTAGTGCTCACTGGGTACCTTAGATCTTGGGGACTAGTTGTAACGCTGCTCCAAGAAACTAAACTAGAAGATTGCAATCAAAGTATGTGGAGAGAGGTAGGTGCCTAGGTGGTGGTTACTTAGGAGGTTTTCTTGCACTTAATGCGATTGGAAGGTCTGGTGGTATTATTGTGGACTGCAAGGAGGATATCTTTAAGTTGGAAGACCCTTTGGTGGGTTCCCATGTGCTGACCGCTATGTTGGTAAGGCACAGCAATAGGTTGAAGATGGCCATAACTACAGTGTATGGCCCTACAGACAATGTCGAGAGGGTGCACTTATGGGAAGATCTGACTCGAGCGACAAAGAAGACTCAGGGATGGTTGTGGTTGGTTGAGGGCAACTTTAATGTCACCTTGTGTGCAAATGACAGACCAAATGGGAGGGAAAGGAGGGATCCTGAGGATTTTGTTTATTTCATTGCGTTGCATGGACTTGTGGACCTCCTTTCCACTTCGTGCGCCTTCACTTGGAGGAATACGTCAGGTTAGAAATCTAGGATCGACAAGTTCTTGTGAAACGTGGAAACTGGTGGAGGTTTTTCCAATGGCAGAGGTCAAGCCGACGGACAGACCTTTTTCAGACGGTACACCGTTGTTGTGGCAAACAAATGAAGGCAATTCAAAACCTATTTCAAATTTAATAGGTCCTTGATGCTAGAGGAGGGATTAAGGGAGATAATGGAAAACAAGTGAAGATTTCTACAGTCAGTGGGATTGGCTACAGTGAAGTTAGTATCCAAGCTAAGAGATTTACGATTGGTCATAAAGAATTACAGAAAGGAGATCCGAAAGGAACACACAAAGAAGACGCATGACACCCTCGCAACAATGATTCAAATGCCGACGGCATGCCATCGGCATGCCGCCGGTAAGGGTATTTTTGAAAAATGGGCTTGCCGATATGGAAATAATGTCAAAATGCGGGGATGCCAGCGACATGCCGACGATACGGGCGGCATGCCAGCAGATTCTGACGAGTTGGGGTGCAGTTCAGTGGGAAGATCTGAAATTGGGAAGGTGGGAAGCTGGGTCTTGGCTCGGCAGACAAACAGAGACAGAGACAGAGGTAAAGACACACACACACGATTTTTAGGCTCCGATATAAGCTTTTTTAAGTCGTTGAAACCTTAGGTACGGTCACGATGAAATACTTTTATGTTACACAATTAGTATTTTTTAAAATTAATATCATTTTGACTATTTATGTGATTTTGTGTTGGCATATTGTCGGCATGCCCTCGGCATTTCCACGACGTACCCTCGATATGCCCACGAAATGCACACTTAGGATTTCATTGGCACGGTATTGAAATCGGCATTTCAAACCTTGCCTCGTAGAGATCACAAGATTGAATAGATTGGAGGATGAGGGACCACTTTCTGAGGAAGATTCAACGGCTAGACTAACACACTTTCTTACGGTATAAGATGAGGATAGGAAGTTGGAGGTTGAGTGGAAGGTCAAATCACAGCAAAAGTAGCTCAGAGAAGGTGATTACAACCCTTGATACTTCATTTGGTGGCTTTGAGGAGGAAAGAGAATTGGATAGACAGGCTAGTGATTGGTAATGCGACCCACACCGGTAGGCAAGAGGTAGGCAGTGCGACTGCTAAGTACTATAGATCCTTTACGACCAAAAGGAGAAGAGGGGACTCGAGGTGAACTGGAGCGGAGGCACATAGCATCAAAGGTGACTAGGCAGAGAGTCTAATTACGGGGTTCATTAAAGATGAAGAGAGGTAGTTTGGGGCCTCAATGTTAATGGGTGCCCGGATTCGGATGATTTTCCGATTTACTTCTACAAGGAGTTTTGGTCTTTAATTAAGGAAGATGTTTTCCAAGTGATTATGGAGTTTGCAGATGGCAACTCAGGTTTCAAAAGACTCAATAAGTTTTTTTTTTTTTTTTTTTTGAAAAGGCAAAGGGCAGTTATCCCGTAGATAACCACCCAAATTCATTCCACATCAAAATAATATTACATCAGAAGTTTGCAAACCAATCCTCCAAAAACCAATCTGGGAGGAGATAAATGAGACAAAGTTCTCAACATAAAGCCTCTCCCCCCTAAATACCACCCTGTTCCTCCCCAGCCATACCCCCCACAAAATCGCTAGGGCCTTTGCCCAATCATGCTTGGAGCATAAGGTGTACACTCCGCCGCCTACACTTCCTCTATGAAAGGACCAGAAGCTAGTAGCATCCTGGTAGGAGATCAAGTCAATCCCCATCTCCTGCCAAACCTGCGCTACAAACGAGCACCGGAACAGAAGATGTTGGACATCCTCAACACCCCCCCCCCCACAAAGAGGGCACACTAAATCGTCTATCTGGACCCATCTAGCTCTCCACTACTTTGTCATGATTCGTCCTCTTCTCACCAGCCAAGCAAAATTCTTCACCTTCAGGGGGCATTTCGCCGTCCAAATTAGTTTACAGTCCCGTATGAAGTCAACGTCGGAGGGGGCCCCACCAAGCCTGAACTTGCGATACACCTCTGCCACCGAGAAATCTCCCTCCTCCCAGTGAAAACCGTCAAGGCCTTCGCCTGAAGCCCAGCCCACCAACTCCTGCAACAGCTGCTGAAAGTCCTCACAACTCTGCTCAGAGAGGCCCCCCCTGAAAATGGGGCACCAGGATCCGTCCCAGTAATCTCAAAGCTTTGCCGACGCATCCACGACACTACACAGTAGCCAAGGGAACCTTTCCCTTAAAGTAGAGTCGCCCCCTGCTAGTCATCCTGCCAGAAATAGGAGTCTCCCGCACCAAGCATCGGGTCAAAGAAGCTGCGCACTCTCACAGCCGCCTTCGCCAGGCTCCTGAGGAAGAACGCTCCAGAGAAGGGGGAACAGAGAGGTGTCCATGCCAGGAAGTCACCATAGTACCGCCATGTAACATCTCCAAGGAGTCCCTGTTCGTGCCCCCACTAACCTTGCAATCCATTTCGTGAGAAGACTGATGTTCACTTTGTCCACATCCCTGACCCCAAGACCCCCCTCCTGTGTAGGCCTGCAAACCTCCTCCCAAGCAACCAGCCTCGCCACCCCGCCTGCCGCCCCTGCAGTAGACCAGAAGAAGTCTCTCATCAGTCCCGAGACCTTCCTCTCGATCTGACGCACGACATGGATGCCAGAACCATAGACATATTGTTCTATCTATTTTTGTTGCCCAAGAAGGAAGGGGTTACGAAGATTGGTGACTATAGACATACTGTTCTATCTAATGCCATCTATGTTATTAAGGACAAGGTGTTTTCCAACCGACTGCGAGGGATGCTCTGGGATATTATTTCACTTGTTCGAATGATTTTTGTACTAGGGAGGAATATTTTGGATGGATTCATCATAGCCTTGGAGATCCTAGCATATTGGAGAAAGGTGAAGAGCAAGTTATTCCTGTAGAAAGTTGATTTCAGTAAGGCCTATGATTCGGTGCAGTGGTCATTCTTGTGGGGGTCTTTATTAAAGATGGGATTTCCACCCTAGTGGTTAGAGTGGATGAAACGTTGTGTAACGACATCTTTTTCTATTCTAGTGAATGGGAATCCTACAAGGGGTTGGATTCAGTGTAGAAGGGGGTAAGGCAAGGATGTCCTCTGGCATCGTTACTCTTTGTCTTGGTCCCTGATGCTCTAGCGAGATCTACTTTATGTGCTTGTACAAGGAGTTTGTTTAGAGGCTTTTTCATAGGAAGCAGTGTGATCATCCCAGTGCTTCAATATGCAAATGATACTCTCTTCTTTGTAAAAGGCTCGGAGATGGAAGTGAGGAGATTACGCTTGTTACTTAAGCTATTTGGGGAGGCTTCTGGATTACATATCAACTTCTCTAAATCCACTTTTGTCCCTCTCTATATGTCACCTGAAGAAGTGGTCTCCTATCAGATTGTCCTTCGTACCAACGAAGGATCTTTACCAGTTTTCTACCTTGGGCTCCCTTTGTCTGACAAATGAATTTGCACATCTAACTGGGTACCCCTTCTTAACAAGATGGAGAGGAGGTTGGATGGTTGGGCTTTGAAAATTTTACCTAGAGGAGGCAAGTTGGTGCTCTTGAAGTCAATATTGGCATCAATGTCGACATAGTTCACATCTATTTTCAAGGTGTCGTATAAAATAGAGAAAAGGATCAATGGTTTGATGAGGGATTTCTTCTGGACCAATTTTAGCTCCTCAAGAAAGGGTGGTGGCTTGGTTGGATGTCTGCCAATCGGTACTAGAGGGAGGGTTGGGGGTCAAAAATCGGACTACTATGAATGACAATTTCCTAGCAAAGCATATAAAAAAACTACTTGAGCATAGTCAGGACCTTTTGGGATAGGTTATGGAGGCATCGTATGGGCCGAGGTTAGATTTGAGTTTTTTGGAGTCACTGCCACCTGGTGCTTCCCACTTCGTTAGGGGTATGAGGTCTGTAGCACCTAAGATGCAACACTTTTTTCTTGCTGTTTGTTGTCACAAGTAATGTTTTCCAATTCTAAATTGATGATTGGATGGGCGTAGGAAAGTTAAAATGACATATTTCTGAGGCTTTTTGCACTGTTAAGTGACAAGGAGGTTTCGGTGAATAGATGTTGGCGGAGGGGGGGTCGTGGCACCCCACGCTTGGTGGTAATTTGTCGGAGCAAAGATTTTTGGAGTTGCAATCTATGTTGCAGGTGTTAGAGGACCACCAGTTAGAGGGGGGAGGACCTGACTCTTCCATTTGAGATGAACAATTCTCAATGCAAGAAGCATATAGAAAACTAAGAACTTTGAGACTAATGGATGATATTGATTTTATTAGAGACTATAGGAAAATTTGGATGGCAGCTCGCTGAAGATCAAGATTTTTGCATGACTACTCAAAAAAGGTCACTTGATGACAATGATGTGGAAAGCGAGATGAGCACCAAAGGTAGAGAGGGTGTGCCTGCTTTGTAAAGAGGATGAGGATGTAAATCACATCTTCTTTACATGCTCATTGTCGACATAGGTGTAGAGCTGCTTTTTCCTAACTAGATTGTGCATTCCTCGCATGACGATTTCTAGGCCTCCTTGAGGAGAAGGGAACGGCAGGCGGGACGGAATGCATTCGGGATGAAAAAGGAGAAAGTGAAGACCTTGGCAATGCTTTGGGGCATTTGGCTAGGAAGAAACACAAAGGTGTTAAAGGACCAGTAGCGTTACTTGGAGAATTTTGTTTCTAGCATTTCTTTCCTAATGCATTTCTGGAAACTTATTTGAAATCTACCAGTACTTCTACTTTGTTTCCCATTTAATTAAATTTGGTTGGTTATCAACCGAATAACCACCCTTTCTCTTTCCAAAAAAAACAAACAAGAGAAATGAATGAAAAGTCAGGAGATAGTTTTTAACTAAACCATTCAGTTTGGTCATTGTCACAATCATCTGAAAATGATATATATGTCTGCTGAAAGAAGAAAGATTTGGTCTGTCATCCAACCTATTCCTGGATGAGTCACTATCTGATGCCATAAACAAAATCCTTTAATTAATCACACTTCAAGAAAGATATCTCAGACATAGACCCATCAAATAGATCCTATGCAATCAACAACTTAGATCATCTCTCCCTTTTGAGAGATGGATTAATGAAGCCAACCAACCATCAATCATGGAGAAAGAAAATGGTACATGTAATGCACTGAGCATAGACAGGTAGTTTGGTGCACACCTGGAAGAGCGCACATGAGCCCACATGTCCAAAATGAGATTGAGGTAGGCACTTGAGCACCTTAGGTAATGATGATGAAGCGCTAAAGTAGCCTGTAAGTATGCATGCAGATGTGTGCATGAATGCTCCAGTGCATGGACACCCAAGCACCTATAGATGCTAGTGCGCAATGTGACTGGAGAGGCGGTTGCAAGCCCAAGGCCACGCATGCTAGAACCAAGGACATGGGATGATTTGCAAATGGTTGATGTCATGACAACACTAGATAGGAGGTTAGATGGAGAAATAAGATGGTGGAGGCATAAAGCATAGAAACCTAAGGATTGTCTATTGTCTACCATTTAAATAGCCAAATTGTTATTGATGCCTCAACCTATATATAAAGGATCCTATTAAAGAACTACACGGTAGCCTAAGGAGAAACAAGAAATAAGATAACAAGAAAAGATCCCTTTCCAGAAAAAGGAAAAGAGAAACAAATAACAGAAGAGAAGAAGAAAAGATGCAACTATTCTAACAATGGTTATGGGTTGAAACATGGTTCTGAATATAATACATCAATGGTCTCTGGAACAAGCCTGGTAACGGTTAACGTTTTGATTTGGTATAATTTAGGATTCTTACCATCAACCTCCTGGTCATCCTTTTTCATTTTCCCCAACAAAAAAGAAAGAAATATCAAAAGCAAATAAACTTTTTTTAGCGCAAACTCAAAAATTAGCTCTTTAAATGGCAGTGAACCCATGTTCAGAAAAATATAAAGTATAATTTTTGGTAAGAGATGGAAGATTAAAGGAAAGATCGGGCTTTAGTTTCATTTGAAGCAAGAGTACAGATGCTGAAGTCCAAAAGTGGGGCACACATGATAACAAAACAGCAATCCATTTATTGCATATAGTGCGCTCAATGTGAAATAAATTCTCTAATTGTCATCTGAAGATACACATTGAACAGGTAAATGAAAAAGCCGGCTACCACTCCATAAAATAAAACGTACCTCCCGTGTTGTGGTCTTATGCAATGAATAAACAGCTTGGGAAGCTATCTGACCATGATCAAGAAACACAAATAAGGCAACAGAATCAATATAAGATATGGTGAAATGCTAAATCTGTCATGGTACAAACCTTAAGGGCAGTGGAAAGGAAATCCAGATCAACTCCTTTCTTCCTTGTCCCAAATGGAGGATTCATCACAATTGTCTCAACTAGTCGTTCTACAGCAGAATGCTTTTACTTAATGAAAAACTGAACACATTGAATAACAAATCCTAGCACATTATTACTATTCTCCAAAAAGGATTATTATTTTTCAGAAGGGTGAAAAGCTGACTACTTTCGACTAACAGTTATCCAGAATGTTAAGCACATCATTATGGAGATTTTATAACTGAATATGATGCACTATTACGTTATGGTTCGTCCTCAACTTTTATCACTTGTAAAATTATTTCCATTGATTTTTCACCAAAGAATTTCCCAGACAGCTGCCGCTTCATTCATAATAGTTGACACATCAAATACCAAACTCAATTCTTGCTAGATTGTCCTGTTTGCTATTAGTCAATAGCAAGATACATACTGGCATTATACCCGGTAGATAAAATAAAGACCAGACAGTTTCTTTCCAAATCTTGATTAGGTGAATACTTGAGCTGATGTTCTTTTATTACCTACGTCGGGGGACAAGAATTGCTATCATTGTAAATTACTCTAGGTGAATCCTATCTAGTTTCCCAATGTTGACTTTTTGTTCTCTCGAACAAAAACATCGCAATTTTTGGCTTCATTCAAATGAGAGCTGAATGTAGGGTGAGCACAAATCCAAGCCGATCATGACCTGACCAAGCCCATTTGATTAGGCGGACTCACAAGCTGGACTCAGGCCCAATTAATTTGAAAACACTTGGCACAAGCCCAAGCGCAAGCCCAAGCCTAAGCCCAATCCACAAGGATGGGACTGGTCAGGTGAGGCCGAACCATTTATCACTCAAGACCGATGTATTAAATTTACTATTGGGATTTCAAAAGTTCTTACGAGATAAGACTAATAATAGGCTTAAGAAGAATTAATTCAATTTATTGAGAAAATAATCTTCGGTGTTATTTTGTTAAAGAAGCTTTAGCCTTTTTTATATATAGAGTTTAGATATGAAAGGAAAAGTAATAAAATACAATGAAACACTTACCAACAATAAGAAAAGTGAAAAATAATAGGACAACCAAACATAACTAATTAAACCCTAAAATATCTAATCTAATTTATTCTCTAACACCCCCCCAAGTTGGGGCCTAGATATCTATCTACAACCCAAACTTGTCACACAAGAAAAGATGTCTCTCTTGATAAGAGCCTTTGTGAGGATGTCTACATTGCAAAAGTAACGTATGGAGTACTAATCTTTACTTCCATTACTGCATTTTGTACAAAATGATAGTCTACTTCATTGTGCTTGGTCCTCTCATGAAATACCATATTGGAGGTGATGTAGGTAGCCGAGTTGTTATCACAATACAAGGGAATAGGCGTCTACGTAGAAATCCTAAGATCCTTCAGAAATGATACTACCCACATAACTTCACATACTACATGGGCCATAGCCCTGTATTTAACCTCTTCACTAGATCGAACCACCACAGCTTGCCTTTTGCTTCGCCATGACACAAGATTCCCTTCAAGAAATACAACGTACTCAGTAGTCGATCTCCTATCCTCAACTGCCTTAGTATATTCCACATCTGAGTACGAGACAAGACCAACAAGCCCACTATTTTTGTTGAGAGAATTGTAGTGTGGTTAGTTTAGTGCCACATCGTAAGTTATGGTCTTTGTTATGTGTGTAGTGATCTATAATAAATGTGTGCCCCCCACCTATTCATTTGAGAAGAACAATACAAAAACACACCCCATCGGAGCCTTCTCCTGTGATTTTCTCCCCGCTCCTCGTGAGTGGGGTTTCAAGCGTTATGCTTCTCTTTTATTACTTTGATATTATCAATTCCACATTACTTAGATTAACAACTATTTTTGTACCAGAGTCCATTACCCGAATTTCCTTTTAAGTACCTCAAAATTAGGCACACATCACGCCAGTTGCTATAAGACGACTTTTCCTTATACTGATTGACTCGACTTATTGAAAAACTAATGGTTGAGCGAGTGACTGTCAAATATAGTAGCTTTCCTATTACTATATCTTGTGAGATCCTCAAATGGCAAGTCATCCTCAAGTACTAGATGGTTTTGCCTCTAACAATCCTACTTCCTCCAGAATCTGCAATGTATACTTTCTTTGGGATAATGATAGACCAGTGTCCTGTCATACTACCTCTATCCCAAGAAAGTCATACTACCTCTATCCTAAGAAAGTATCTCAGGCACCCAAGATCCTTCCTAACAAAGGTCTTGCATAGAAACTCCTTCGTCTAACATATGCCTTCCTCGTCATCACTAATTAGGATCATATCATCTACATAGACTACTAGGATGATCACCTCTTGTGCATGCTTTTTAATGAAGATCGAATGATTTGATGAGAATTGGCTAAAACCAATTTTCTACACCTCTGTACTTAGTCTCTCAAACCATGCTCCACAGCTCTGTTTGAAGCCATAAATGGCCTTGTTCAATCTGCAAACACACTCCCCCTAAACTACATAACTCGGGGGTTGGCACATGTACACTTCCTCTGTTGAGGTCTCTATACAAGAGTACATTTTTAATATCTAGCTAATAAAGAGGCCACTGTCTATTTACTACCACAGACAGAATAATACGTATAGAGAAGACCCACTCCACTAGAGAGAAGGTCTCAAGATAATCAATGTCATAGGTCTAGGTGAAGCCCTTAGCCACTAGGTGTGTCTTGAATCTATCCACAATACCATCAATCTGATATAGGGTTACGCCAAGAGAATAGGGAACCGAATCACAAGTGTCATGCATGACCAGTGTAGTCATCTCATCATCCATGGTTGCTCTCCAGCAAGGATCCTATGAGGCTCCCTCAGCGTCTCTGGATAGTATTGTACTGGTAAGCACATTAGCAAAGTGTTGCAAGTCATATCGTAAGTGGATCGTAGTCATAATTGGAGATAGGATACAAAGTACAAGATATGCCAGACTTCTGAAGGGCAATCAGCAGTCGATCATCTGCATTTGCCTGGCCAATAGGGGGTGGCCCTCGCAGTGCACGATCCTCTATAGATTCTAAAGAAATGGGAAGTGAGGTGTAGCGATGATACACCTAAGTCTCCCGTGGAGCTAAGTCAATGCTTGCCCCTTCTTCGGAGAAGAATGGTACCTTCTCAAAAAAGATGGCATCTGCCATAGCTGCAGAAATCGTCTATCAATACTCAGTCGATGAGGTCACTGACTAAGGAATATACAATATGCGGATGATTAAGCAGGGATTAATCGATGTACTATTTTTAATATTAATATAATTATATGTACCATTACACATATTAAGTATACATATATATGAATTGAAATATCACATATATATTAATATTATTTTTTTGATATTCATATTCTCTCAATATAGCTTCTAACAAATAGCTATCAATATCACAACACAAAATAAGACAAATAAACTAAGATTGGTGAATCTTAAATATAAATGAGACAAGTTTTTAGTTCCAAATGCCACAAAAAGTACAAAAATAAATGCAATTCACAAAGTTTGTGACACAAGCCAATCTAAAGTAATATATGCAACAAACAATAATAAAAACTAATCTAAATTCACATTTGCAAGAAAATCATTAAATCAATATTATTAAACATTTTTTTTAAAGAAATCAATATCACAACCTCCAATAAAAAGAGAATAAAGCGAAGTAAGGGCTACCGATAAATCGTGGAGAGTAGCAACCACCAGTGGAGAGAGCAGTAGCCACCGACGCATCACTCACCCATGATGGAAGCACTGCCAATGATAGTAGCTGCCGGTAGCCACCATGGAGACTGCTCACCGATGATAGAGGGGCTGGGCGTTGCCTTGACGACCGAACACCTGCTGGCTGGAGCGGTGACTCATGAAGAGGCTGTGAACAGCGGTGGGTTAGTCACTGGTGGGCAGCGGCGAGCATCAGAGAGGAGAAGAGGGACTCGAGACTGAGGGTTTTGCTTAAGACTAAGGCTTTCGTGCGTTGGGAACTTAAGGTAATGAGAGAAGTCAAGTTTAGTTGGATGCATTTAGGCATCAGGTTTAGTCAGATTTTGGTTTGAGGGTGCATTGCATGTGCATCAAAGCTAAAAAAATTTGAAAGCTTAAAACTTACTCGACCCATTAATCGATTGATTAATCGGATAATCGACTGATTAATCAGGTAGACCAACTATAGAGCTAAATATAGGTACTCGGTTCGTTTTTGGAACACATACGACATAGACCGAAGTTTACACCCTTGGCACATGCAGTCACCATATATCTCCGGTGTGCTAATGATAGCACTTATATCCTTTTTGGGTACGCGAATACCCAGAAATACGTACTTCATAGCTCAAGGATAAAACTTATCCTATGCACCAAAGGCATGCACAAAACAAACGCATCCAAATACACGCAAGGGCAAGGCAAAGGGTCGCTCAAACTCTGGGTGTAGTACTTGGTAAGGAATCCTACCCCAAAAGACTAATGATGGCACCCTATTAATCAGATATGTTACCATCAGTACTGCATCTCCCCAAAATTGCTTAGGTACCTTCATGAACACAAGAAGAGTCCTAACAATATACAGTATGTGCCGAAGCTTCCGCTCTGCAACTCCATTCTGTTGTGAGATGTGCACATGCTATCTGATGAAGAGTTCCTTTACTAAAAAAAAAGGGCCTGGAGGTCTACCTACACGAACTCGGGCACACTATCACTCCTAAACGCTTGCATGGATGAAGAATGCCTAGTCTGAATTTATGCAAAAAGCCACTACACAATCTAAAGTATCTCCGAGCAATTCTTCGTCAGAAAGACAAAGGTAGATCTGCTATAGTCATCCACAAACACCGCAAAGTATTTGTAGCCTCCGACACTGGTGACTTGCGTAGGCCCACAGATATCACAATATACAAGGCGGAAGGGAGAAGTGTTAATCCCTTCGCTGCACCGAGGAAACGTGCTTCAATGAAGTTTCCCTAACTAACAAGCTTCACAATCGAAGGTGTATTGCTTAGGTACCTTCATGAACACAAGAAGAGTCCTAACAATATACAATATGTGTCGAAGCTTCCGCTCCGCAACTCCATTTTGTTGTAAGATATGTGCACATGATGTATGATGAAGAGTTCCTTTACTAATAAAAAAAGGCCTGGAGATCTGCCTACATGAACTCTAGCGCATTGTCGCTCCTAAATACTTGCATGGATGAAGAATATGCTTGGTCTGAATTTCTACAAGAAAACCACTACACTATTTGAAGTATCTCCGAGCAATTCTTCGTCCGAAAGGCACAGATTGATCTACCATAGTCATCCACAAACACCGCAAAGTATTTGTAACCTCCGACACTGGTGACTTGCGTAGGCCCCCAGATATCACAATGTACGAGGCGGAAGGAAGAAGTGATAATCCCTTCGTTGTACCGAGGAAACGTGCTCCGATAAAGTTTCCCCAACTAGCAAGCTTCACAATTGAAGGTGGTACTAGGTGCCACTTCAGCAAACATCTGGCACATTTTTCCCACAGACGAGTAACCAAGTCGTTGATGCCACAACAAAGGATTTACAGAGATGGAGACGACTCCAACAAACTGAGATGGGGCATCAAGAAAATATAGCCCATCTTTCTCAATCCCACCACCAATTATCTCATTGGTCTATCTTGGAAGTAACAGTGCTCGTCATCAAATATCACTCGGCATTTAAGATCTTTACAAATACTACTAACTGACAACAAGTTCATAGGGAACTTTAGAGCACAATGCACATTCGATAACTACAATCTAGAGGATAACTGAAAATTACCAATCACTAGCAACATGACTTCGATCAACTGCAAGTTGAGGAGCCCTCAAAAACAGACATCACTACCTCTCTAATCAAGGTGCAACAACCATTACATCTTTGCCTTAATCCTTAGGCGGGCCCTAGCATCTCCAAATGACCCTTTTCAAGCCTTAGACTCACCACCAAATCAAGCAACCCAAACACCAAGCTTCCAAGGGCCCAAGTGGCGCCACCCAAAAGCAGTAAATCACCAGACAAGGGGTGCACGCCATGTACGAACGAACTATTGTGCATTCCATTTCAATCTTTTGCAATTTGGATGAGATTTGAACTTGTTTTTGTGGAGATTCTTTCATATGTATGATGTGACTACCCTTTGTGTTGGTTATTGTGGGTTTCGATTCATCTGCTATGGGCTCAAAAGTTGTTGACTCTCCATTCATGGTGATGAGAATCATGGAGAGTTTAAGAACCCATTTTTTGACCCTATCACAAAATTCAACGAGACCAATTATACTTTATGGTCACAAGCTATTCTTACTGTCGTTGAAGGACACGACAAGAAACATATTCTGAGTTGGAACCCATCGAGAAGGTCAAGAAATACATGGAAGGACAATGCCATAGTTAAGGTGTGATCATGAACACCACCATCGATTGCTAGTGAGATCTTGTATTATAAAATTGTGAAGGAAATGTGGGATGCCCCATGCCAAACATAATTGTAGGAAAAGGATGCTGCTTAGCTTCTTCAATTGCATCATGAGATTGCACATATGAGATACAATGACCAACCTCTAGCATAGTATTATTCCACTCTCAAGTCTACTTTTTGAGAGACTGAATGCTTATTAGCCAGTGTGCTCATGTGAGACACAAGATATACAAGACAAACAACGGTTAGTCATTTTCTTGCTGGATTAGATCCTACATACTAAGCCACGAGAGCTAACATGCTTACTCTTCCTAAGAAACTCACAATGGAGGAAGCCTTAACAGATTGAGCAAACTCATTATTACCCTTTAATCTTCAATGCATGTGGAGCGTACCTCTACCATGACTACTTCTCAAGGACAAGGCAGAGGTGTAGGTTAGATGATGCGAGGTTACAAATGTGGTCGAGGAGGCCAAGGGCATGCTTGGCCCCAATGTTCACACTGTAGGAAGATTGGCCACTAGAATAAAGATGGAAAACCCATCCACCAGTGCACATCAGGCAATTGTACCATCAGGACATCGAGCTCCTTTATAAGTAACTCAGACACAACTACTTTTGTCGATCCTTTAAGTATATGCCTTGTCACGCTAGCAATGAAGACACTAACCAAATTGTTGATTCGAGAGCATCCCGACACATCATAGAAAGGCCCAACAATTCTCTCAGCTACAATCAATCTCATCTAGTAGGACTATTTTAATGGTCGATGGGAGGCATACCCTATCACTGACCAGGGGAAGGTTTAGATAGCCCCTCATGCACAGTTAAAAAATGTCTTACCCCAAATTTTCCATTGAATTTACTTTCAATCAATAGAACCACAAAATAATTAAGCTACAAAGCTATTTTTTATCTTGTGTCTCTCATGTTTCAAGATATACTAACGAGGCAGATGATTGGCCATGACCATGAGGAAGGGGGTCTATCATCTACTATAGTCACTGTATGCTAGTCATGTTCAAGGTTTCAGGCATTGATATCGGAGTTGTATCATCAACTCTAAAAGATGGTATATCAAGGCTATATCGCCAATATCCCATAATTTCATGGAAATGGCTCAAAATGTCATAAATTTTATGAAATTACAATTTTAATTACCACTACATGCATAAAAAATATCTATAACGATCAAAGTTATAAATTTTAAGTGACATACAATATAAATGCAAAATAATTGGAGAAATCTATCGGAAGATGACCAAAATCCAATCTATGGATTATTTTGTTATTTGAATCTACTCAATAATTGGAGAAATCTCATTAATAAAATTCAAAATAAACAACAAATATAATTTTGAGGAGATTTAAAACCACAAAATTATGATAAGGCTAAAGATCATTTCGTTATTTAACTAATACAATAAGTAGAGAACATTAATATACCCAATAAATGAAAAGATTAAACTCAGAATGAACAATAATGCATGTTTAAGGTTGAGATTAAAACTCAAAAAATCAAAACAATCACAAAAGAAGAGTTTATACAAAGATTAACTTTAGAAACTCAAATCATAAATAAAATAATTATTTGAATGAAAGATATGAGTTGAAATTGGATATCTAAGCTTCCACCGTAAGCAAAAAGGGTAATAGGACCAAAGAGTACTAACATGCTAATGCAAAGGGCAAGATTTGAGAATAGTCACATTTTCATGTGATATATCCCCATATCGACAATATATTTGCCGATATATGGAATATTTGTATTACAAACCTTGTCAATATCTATGATATACCACCGATATATCATCAATATCCCAAAATAACGATGTTTCATAGGTATCAATATGGGCCCTATCGGTGATTTAAATGCCGGCGGCATACCGACGAAATGACGATTTTTGAAGATATGCTATTCGACATGCTTAAGTTGTCGAAACGCAGTTCACCAACATGCCGACAAAATTGTCAGCATGGCATTGGTAAGCTCGGCATGCCGACGACATGCTACTACTATTGTAGCTCTATTAGTACTACTGCACTGGCTATGTATCAATATATTACATATGAAGTAAAAGACAGGATTTAGGGCTTAAATAAAAATATTTATCCATTAAAATAGCTATTTTTAAAATTATAATCATTTTGACTACTTCTATCATTTTTGTCAACATGCGTTAACATGCCGACAAAATGTGCATTTGAAAATTTATCAAAACAACGTCGAAATCAGCATTTCGAACCTTAGGCCCTATTGATGATAAGCAATATTTCGATAATATGTCACGATATTTGATTCATGTTACTATTCTGTCTAGCAAATCTTCTCGCTATCTTTGGTCACCTTCTCTTACCCAAGGTTCAATATATGATACCGTATTTTCCTCCAACTGCTATTTTCCAATGGGAAAACACCACAAGAGTTCCTTTCCTAGTTGACAAAGTCGTAGTACTGAGTCCATGTTTCATATTATTCATTTTGATGTTCGAGGTCCCAATCATGCTACTGAACGTAAGAGGCATAGGTTTTACCTTGTTGCAATTTATGATTTCTCTCATTTATCTTAAGTTTTCTTATTAAAGTCTAAATGAGAGGTAGGTGATGTAATTAAGAACTTTTTTATTGAAATAAAAACTCAATTTAGTGTAATGTGAAAGTTGTCAGGACTAATAATGCTTTGGAATTCTATACCAATCACTTCATTCTATATTTCAAGGGTATAAAATCATCCACCAAACCAGCTACACATATACTTATCAACAAAATGATATAGCCAAGAGGAAACATCACCACATTCTGGATGTTGCTAGGACCTTCTTAGTCCAGAACAATGTTCCTTTGTCATATTGGGGGGGATACAATAATTACCACTTATTATTTGATTAACACAATGCCATCCACCGTTCTTGATAAAGTCCCTTATTCCATCCTCTTTCCTAACAAGAAACTCTTTGGAGTACCACCTACAGTTTTTAGGTGTGTCTCCTTTGTCCTCTTGTTTGGTCCAAACAGGGATAAGCTTTCACCTCATGAAGTGAAATGTATCTTTGTGAGGTACTTTAAGACTCAGAAGAGGTATAGGTGTTACAATCCCATCAGGAGACATCATTACGTCTGCATCAATACTTCCTTTTTTAGTTCATCCCTTATTATCTTTTGGTAGCTCACATGTTGCTCCTTCACCTAAGAATGAGGTTGTTATTCCTATTCCTGCACCAAATGATGCGGCTAATAAAAAATTTCAAATGGTTTATGCACACTGCCATATACCGAAGATCAACCCCCCTCCTTAGGCATGGCCATTAACCACGCTTGAGGTAATCCCTACAACTGATAATGTTGATGCTCCTTCCAATTTTGTTACACCAGGTATTCCTAGTACTCCACCAACTTAGGAAGATTCCCATCTTTTTGAATATGTTGGACAAGAAGAATTTCCAAATGAGTCCGACAATGATGGTCTTGATCTCCCTATTACTTTGACGAAAGGGGCCATGAATTATGCACCCCATTCACAAGCATATGCCATGGCAAGCCAATCTCATAGCTCCTTCTACTGCGCATATGCCTACAACTCATCAAGAAGCACTTCTTGATCCAAAATGGCAGTAGGCCATAAAGGATGAGATGTTTGTACCAGTTGCTAGAGGGAACATGGCTACTTGATCCTCCTCTTGATGCTACAGTAGTTAGTTGTAAGTGGCTTTTCATCGTGAAATATCATCCACATGGGTCCATCGAAAGGTACAAGGCTCATCTTATGAGCAAGGGATATATATAAGCATATGGTGTAAAGTACTTTGACACCTCTCTAATGGCACGACTGTCTACAATATGCATACTTATTTTAATGGCTATCCACTGAGAGTGGCATCTTCACCAGCTTGATGTGAAGAATGTATTTTTTTATGATGATCTTCAGGAAGAAGTTTATATGCAACTAACTTCTTGGGTTTGGGGTTTAGAGGTGGTGTACCAAGGCCTAAAGACTTCATAAACCAATTTATGAGCTCAAGCAGAGTCCAAAAACTTAGCTCCAAAAGCTTTTGATGTCATTGAGAAAGTTGGGTCTAAGAGCTCTATTGTGCCCCTTCGATCTTTTTGTTCCTTTTGTTATTTTCGTATTCTTATTGACATGTGATGCTATTTGTCCTACATCTTATATTGAGAGGTAGGGTTACGAAATAAAGCGACTTACTCATTTCTTCTAACTTGGTATCAAAGCATAGTTCTTGACCAAGGGCTGGTACCCACCTTGATTCTCATAGCATTTTCTCTCTCCACTAAAAAAACCCCAAGGAAGAGTTCATCACCACCAACACCACCAACGACCTCAAGGCTGATTGGTAACCCCCGAAGCTTCTCCTCCCTCCTCTTTTCCTTCCTCTGGTGACCTCCTCTTGAGGGGGGAGGGGGCCTTCATCGTCGCCACCTACTGATCGCAGGATCTAGGGGGTGCCATCACCCCCTTAGCTCGAGACTTGGGGGGCGCTGCATCGTTGCAGCGCCTCCCTTGCTACATGACCAAACTTGATTGAGGTCTGAAATGGTCGTCGAAGCAGCTTACGCCGCCACCGGGTCAAGAAGTGGCTACTGCACCACCGAGGGAGCCCTTTTCTCATTTGCAACACTGCTGCCAATCCCTGTGGGGACCCAAGATCACCTCCAACGCCATCACTAGTCCCTGTAGGGGTCAAGGATCGACTCCAACAAAGGCTAAGATTCCTATTACAACTATGGTGCAAAGTTTTTCGCGCTACAATGGCTGATTTGGTGCTTTAGGGAACTAATTTTGATGTATTAAGGGTCTGATTTTTGCCCGTAGTGTGTTGTTTGGCTCGCAGTTGAAGCGTGATGGCATTCAAAGGCTCTTCTGAGGTGACATTGAAACAAACGTTGGAGACAAGGGTCTATAAGAGTCCCTTTTTTAATCCCATGGTGAAGCTTGATGAGACCAACTACGTCCAATGATCACAAACATTCTTGATGATCATAAAAGGTCATGATAAGGAGCATGTGTTACTTCAACCAGAGCCAAACTGCGAAGACTACAAAAATGCATCTTGGAAGGACAATGCTATGGTCTGAGCATGAATTATGATCCGTGTTGGCCCTAAAATAGGAGATGAAATCATGTACTATCAGACAGTGAAGGAGATGTGGGATTACCTACGTGGCACCTACCCCCACGAGAAGAATTCAGCCATTCTTTTAGATACATAGTGAACTTTCCAGACTTTGTTAGGAGGGACAGACACTCTCACAGTACTACTCTACCCTAAAAGGTCTTCTGGACAAGTACAACGCATGCAGACCTATGTGCACATGTGCCACTCAGAGAGCATACATCATGAGTTTGATGTGTTGCAATTCTTAGACGGCCTTAGTCCTAATTATGCTGCAGCAAGATCCCATATGCTTACCTTGTCCAAGCTTCCTACTCTTAAGGAAGCCTATAGTAGACTAAGTAGGATCTCTGTTGCACAACCTCTCCTTAATACTATGGACCAGAATACGACCCTTACTAAAGTTCGTGGCCGTAGCCATAGAGGTGGTGGACATATGTCCAAAACTTCCACATATTGTGGCAAGATTGAGCATGTGGAGAGTAATTGCCAGACCAAACATGGTCATCCACCTATGGCCAACCAGGCTATTGTTACTACTGAGCAAACTCCTGACACTGTTACTAAAGCTGAATATGAAGATCTTCTACAGCGCTCCAAGAAGCTATCCCAGGAACTACCGTCCTCCTTAGAGACAGCAGCCTTCGCCTCCCTATTAGATACAGAGGTTGCTTATACTTCTACTATGGATGTTGATTGTGATACGGATTGGCTAGTGGATTCTGGTGCATCTAAACATCTTTCTGGCGATCGCCAAGATTTGTCATATCAGATCGATTTCGTCGAGGATGGTAAAGGTTGCAGATGGTACACTCTTAGATTTTTGGACAGGGAGATGTAGCAATCACCCCTAACATGAGATTAAATGATGTTTCTTGTTCTTAATTTTCCTATCAGTCTCCTTTCCATTAGCAAGATTGCGAAGGAGCTGAACTCCAAGGCAATATTTAATGATTCTACTTGCTTTTTTCAAGACAAACTAACGGGGAAGACGATTGGTGGCAGCCATGAGAAAGGGGGTGTCTACCGTCTATTCTAGCATCCTGTCGTAGTTGCATGCCATGGGGGTGTCACCTTCTCTGCTGGATCTCCCTACCAGTAGCACCTACATCTTAATCAAGGTTCAAAATGTCAATTTCGATGCTGTGCTAATGAAATTTTAAGTGTGTATTTCGTGGGCATGTCGAGGGCACGCCGTGGAAATGCCCGTTTTTCGATAGGCATGGCAATGAGCATGCCGTGGGCATGCCGACCATGCCGAAGGCATGTCGACGATATCCCTGTAAATCGACACTTTATCTATGTCGGTAGGGCCCCTGCTCGAAAATGGCCTTGCCGACGGCATGCTGAGGGTATGTCGATGGCATTTAAAACGATGGTCTTAATCACCTTTTGTTGATCAGGCTTCATCATATTATTCCCAGTATATCTCCATCTACCATTATTACTTGTGATGCTTGTTAGCTAGGCAAGCACTACCAAAGTTCCTACCCTGCTAGTCAAAGCCTATGGTCTATCAATTTGTTTCAATTGTGACATGTCAATGTGTAAGGGCCTAGTCGTCTTCCCGACAAGCTAGGTCATCATTATTATTAGGTCTTAGTTGATGATTTCTCCAGTCTTACTTGATTATTTTTATTAAAGAATAAATATGATGTCGGGGGTGTATTATAACCTTTTGTTTTAAAAATAAAAAATCAATTTCGCATTTGTATTAAAATTATTCATTCTAAAAATACTCTTGAATTTTGCACCCATCGCTTGTCCACCTTTTAGAAAGCTCATTGCATTATTCATCAGATAACATGTCCTCACACATCCCAACAGAATGGGATCGCTAAGAGGAAGCACCAACATATTCTTATTGTTGCTCGCACATTGCTTATACACCATAGTATCCCTTGTATTGAGATGATGTTGTTCTTACCACATGTTATTTGATTAAAAATGCAATCTTCTGCTATTCATGAACAATTCTTTTGCGATTCTTGTATTCAGAAGAGAATTTGTTTCTTGTACCTCCCAAGGTTTTTGGGTGTGTGCCATTTGTTCACATCACCATTCCTGATCAAGATAAACTTGCACCCCGAGCGATCAAGTGTATTTTCTTGGAATATTTTAGGTCTCATAAAGGATATCGGTGTTATGACCCTCTTACTCGCCAACATTGTGAGTGCCGATGCCACCTTTCATGAGACGATTCCCTACTTCTCCATTGCTAAGAGAAGTCTTTTTTTGAGGTTATTAAGGCACCTATGCCAATTCCCCCCATTCCTCTTAAGGCTATCTCAATCACTAAGTCTTCTTCTAAGGCTTCCACCTCTGAGTCTAATAAATTTCATGATCCTCCAATTACCTACAAGATACCTGCTGCCTACAGGCAGTGGCAGACCCCCCCTTCTCCAGCGCTAGATCCTTCCTAGACTCAGGTGAGCACACAGGTTTTTCAGACTGATGAGGTTGTGAGTAGTGATGATGTAGGGAAATTACAAGCATGCGATGATGATCTTAACCTTCTGATTGTAGTGTGGAAGGCACTTAAGAGTTGTGCCAGGTATCCTCTCTCATGAAATTACTACAGAGTTCCTTGGAGGAACATATAAGCATTTTTGCCAGGCACTTTCTACTAGTCATCAGGAAATCATGCTTGATTCAAAGTGACGACATACCATGGAGGAGATGCAGGCTTCGTGGCACTTGAGATCTTGTTGACTCGTCGTCCCAGGCTCTGTTGTGGACCATCGCTAGGTGTTTGCCCTAAAATACAATCCTAATGGGACAATAGCACGACATAAGGCTCATTTAGTAGCAAAGGGGTTCATGCAAACATATAACATGGACTTCTTTCATACATTTTCTCATATTGCACAGTTGCCCACAATTCACATTTTGATCTATATTGCCAAACACAAAGACTGACCACTTCATCAGCTAAATGTCAAAAATGCGTTCCTATACGAGGACTTACAGGAAGAGATCTATTTACAACACCCCCCAGGTTATGAGGTTCAAGGGAAGTGTTCTAGAGTTTGCAGGCTGCGGAAGACTATCTATGGCCTTAAGAAGAGTCTCCGGGCATAGTTCCCAAAGCTTTCAAGGGTGGTAAAGGTTGTTGGCTTCAAGTGACCTTCTAATCATTCATTGTTTGTCAAGAAGACAGGGTAAGGTACTATTGCACTTCTAGTCCACGTTGACGATCTGATTGTTATTGGTGATGATAGTGCAGGCATTATAAAGGTCAACAAATCCTTGTCAGGGAATTTTGTGATGGATCTTGGGCCACTGAGATCAAGGATCAGGAAATCGATATGCGATATGCGGTCGGTGAGGTCACCGCATAAAGAGTATGCAATATTCGGACAAATGTGTGGTTTTGCATTTTTTATTTTAAAAAATATAAAATAATTAGTTAACTTATTAAAATTTGTGTTATATATAATATTATAACTATACAACTACCTCAAGTAGTATAATAAAAATAACTTAATTAATACTCATATTCTTTAATTACTATACAACTTAGAATATAAAAGATTAGACATCTTGAAAAAAAAAAGTCGAGATTAGAATCTAAATATTCATGTTTATTATCAATGAACATAAATAATAGATCTAAATCAAGAATCTAAAATGAAAACTAAATTAAAAACTTTAAATCAACCTCAATCAAAACATGTTATCAAGAATTTAAAATGAAATGTAGATCAAAAATCTAAAACTAGACTGAAAAATCTAAACTGAAATCTAAAACAAAAACTTAAAATCAAATATAAATCCAAACAAAAAAATAAAGTGTACAATGAACATTATGTCAAATAGTACCAAAAAGGCTAAAAAGAAGAAATCTCTCAAAGACTCAAATCAAAATCATCTAGCATATACCTTAAGATCTTTGCTTGCTGCCATTGCCAACCAAAAGAATCCCCCTTACCTTAAGAGTTTGGGGGTTTTGTGGAGAGGAATGCGATAGGGGTTTTATTTTTAGGGGTTATCAGGGGTTAATTTGTCAACAAGGAGAAGGGTATCAAGGGTGGGGGTATCAAGTGTTGGGTTAATATGGGTTTTCTTGAGAAGAGCCCACCGATGGCTCTATCTCAAGATCGGGTAAGTATGAGACCGAGTAAATGCCTACTCGGCCCGCCTACTCAACCAGACCCAAGTACAGGACCACATGGCACTACTCATTTCGAGAAGGGGTCCGCTGACACCTATGTGGGCGCCTACTCTGCCTAGGTGGCCGACTTCCTGAACACTAACTGAGATAGTTTCTTGGGATAAAAATTGCTCACAGCAGAAAGGGCATAGTTCTTTCTCAAAGAAAGTATGCTCATAACTTACTTCAGGAGACTAGTATGTTAAGAGCCAAGCCAGCCAACAAACAGATAGATATCCTAAAGCTCATCTATATGGTAAGAAGTTGAAGGCGGTTGACAGGAAGCAATACAGGGTACTAGTGGGTAGGCTTTTGTACCTCACCATTACCAAGCTTGGCATTTCTCTTGCAGTTAGGAAACTTAGCCAATTCTTAAACAAGCCCACTAAGCAACACTAAGATGCTACCATGATGATGCTAAGATACCTGAAAAAGGTACTAGGCAAAGGTATTCTTTTACCAGGGGAACTTCTATGAGCATCATTGCCTATTATGATGCAGATTATGCAGGTGTTTGGTAAACAGGAAGTCCACCACAAGCTTTTACACTTATGTGACAAGGAATTTGATGACATGGAAAAGCAAGAAGCAATCTATGATCTCCAAGTCGAGTGTGAAGTCTAAATACAAGGCTATGGCTTATACTGCCTCAGAGATGATGTGAGTGAGGTCCCTTCTAGTTTATCTTCATATATTGGCAGATACTCCCATGGACATGTGATGCGACAATTGTGTTGCTACCTACATCGCCAACAATCCTATGCTTGATGAGAAAACCTAACATATGGAAGTTGATTGCCACATACACGTGACTTGATCCAAAAAGGTCTCATCTTCACCACACCCATTGCCTCAGATGACCAGACAACAAACATCTTCACCAAGGCGTTGCCTCATATTCCTTCGATGTTTGTTGTTCCAAGCTGAGCATGATCGATATCTATGCTCCAGCTTAAGAGAGAGTTGAGCCCCTTTGGACTTTTTGTTCCTTTTGTTATTTTCATATTCTTCTTGGCATATGATGCTATCTTTTTCACCTTTATATATTGAGAGATAGGGTTATGAAATAAAGTGATTTGTTCATTTCTTCTAACTAGATCTACTGCATATCACTCTCTATTTGCACAAAGACAAATAAAGGAGTTGTGATAAAGTTGGTGTATGTGGATGATGTCATCCTAACTAGTGATAATGCATAAGAAATTAAGGCTACAAAGGAGTTTCTTGCCAAGAACTTTGTTACAAAAGACTTGGGATGCTCCACTACTTTCTAGGAGTTGAGGTAGCCAAGAATGCACATAAGGTAGTACTCTCTTAGAGGAAATATGTAATGGATCTACTTCAGGAGACTGGTATGTTAGGTGCAAAGATAGCCTCTATACCTATGGACCCGAGTGTATGATGATTAACTCGAGACAGGTGGATGCCAAGCGATTCAAGTGCATAGCGTACAATGACAAAGCCCAACATTTCTCTTTTTGTAAGGTGAGCCAGTTTATAGACAAACCCAAGAGAGCACACTGAGATGCAACCATGATGATTCTCAAGTACCTGAAGTCTTGTCTAAGAAAAGCCTTGTTGTTTTCCTATGTAAGATTCTTGGATGTGAAGATCTATATCAATGCTGACCATGCAAGTCCATAATGCCTAAAGGATAGAAAATCTACCACTAGGTTTCGCACATTTGTTGAAGGAAATCTTATTACATGAAAAAGTAAGAAACAAGCCATCATTGCCATGTTGAGTGCAAAGCTTAAATACATGGGAATGGCCCAAACTACCTCAAAATCGATGTGGATTCACTTTATGTTGGAAGATCTACACATTCCATCAGTTAATCCCATGGTGATGAAATGTGATAACAAGATAGCCCTCTTCATTACTAACAATCGTATTTTCCATTAAAAAATGAAACATGTGGAAGTGGATTGTCACAACACTCAAGACAAGATTCAGAAGTGATTTATTCGTACATCGCATGTATCTTTAAGGGACCAAGCAACAAACATGTTCACGAAGGCTTTCTCCCATGCTTCCTTTGATAGATGATGTTCCAAGCTAAGTATGATAGATATCTATGCTCCAACTTGAGGAGAAGTGTAGAGAGAGGCCTCGTTTTGCATATGTTATTTGTTTTTTATTGAGAAGGAAAAGAGGGATTGACGAGGAATGTTAACCCTCCAAGCATTCATAAAAGAGACTAAAGGCTCCAAATGTTACAAAAAGAGGAAAACATATGCTTTGCACCCACTATAGAGTATATGTTATTTGTTCATTATATGTATTTGTTCCCTAGCCCATCTCTATATAAAGGCCTACTGTTTCTTTGGTGATTAGTAGAATCATTTCTTTTCTCTACATGATATCCATTCCATATATTCTGTATACTCAGCTAAAAGCCATCGGCTCATATGGCATTTCTCAAGCACCCAAGCTTCTTATTGGCTCCATCCTCTATCCTATTCACCAACATAATGACATCTGCAAAAAAACATTGGACATGATAACCTGGATTTCTACAGACACCAATGTCAATTATTTGTTTCAACCAAATATGTCCTCATTAAAGCTACAACTCCATTATAGAAACTCTTATAAGACAGACATACAAAAAGAGCAACCCCCACAACACCCGTCCCCCCAACACCCACACACCCCCCCCCCCCCCCCAAAAGTTCCCAAGAATACATCCCTTCACATATTACAGTATCCCTATATCAATAAAAAGCATCTAAAAGTTGGACCTAAAGATTCTCATCTGATTAAAGCTACAGAACATCATATCTAGGTATGAAAAAAGGGCCAATCCAAGATTGGTGATGCTTCTGAACTATGAACCGAGTGGCAAAGAACCATGCTAAGTTATTAGTTTCCCAAGTCTAGGTCAAGATAAATTTCATCTGACCTCCATTGGGGATTACTGTCCTCTTGAGAAATTGGAGGTGACAGCCTGAAAGACCAGCATCCTAGGTAACTCTACTATGTAGTCAAGTTTAATGACTCATGCAAACTTGGAGTCAAGCAGCATTTTTAGGGAGACCTTCCATGCTTGGCTTAACCTCAAAATGGATGCCTCCCAGGTTCCACGATCACTCTTTTCTTACATCTACATGGATCAATGGTGATGGTCATTATCTCCAACCAAGGACTATCAAAGTTCGAAATGCCGATTTCGACGCCGTGCCGATGAAATTGTAGGTATGCATTTCGTGGACATGCTGAAGGTATGTCATGGAAATGCCCATTTTTCGATAGCAGATTTCGACGATTTCAACGGCCTGAAAAAAATGACATTTCGAGACACGCCGAGGGCATGCCAACAAAAATGACAGAAATGATTAAAATTTGAAAAACAAGTAAATCAAGATGTTAGAAACATATTTACAGTTGTATATAATAAATAAAAACAATCGTTATTTAAGCCTATATGACAAAAAATCAACACATGTGTGTTGTGTGTTGTGTGTGTGTGGATTTCCACCCTCCCGCCTTATGGATTTTCACCCTCCCGCCGCTCCTCCCTTACCTAAAAAATTTGATTTTCACCTTCCCGCCGCTCCAATTCCCAGCGTAGGTTTTCCCACCCAACAGGCGGTTGGCATGTCGACGGTTTTGTCGGCAAATGTCGACATGCCGGCGAAATCCTCGACATGCCGACAGTTTACCTGTAAACCAACACCATCTTTGTGTCGGCATGGCCCTGCTCCGAAAACATGCCGTCGGCATTTAAATCACTGAGGACTATCACTTATTTGTTGCTCCACTACTCATGGAGAGTGACAAAAATATCTAGTTGGCAGTCAGTTATTGCCTACAAAACATACCAACTGATCCAACCTTCCTCCCGCCTATTACTATGGATGCTGGCAAACAACATGTCACTTCCTTGACCTTGCTAAGCTGGTAAAATCGTCTCCCCCACATCCACAACTAGGACCTCCATGATTATCCACAAAAATGAGAAAAGCCATAGGACAAAAGATGGTTGCAAGCATCAATGGGAGGTAACAAGCGCTACACTCTGGCAAGCTATATCTTAGTGCAATAGTTAGGAGGGAGTCAGCCAACAAACACAAATGCCCTTCTCTCTACCCATGAAAAAAGAACAAAATGATGTTAACATACAGTTATATTAACAAATTTCATTCTAATTTTCATATTTGTTAACTAGGCAATGATCATAATCCTAATAAGAGATATAATGAAAAGCTTGTAGAACCACACGATTGCTTGTAACATCTGATTCCCTTTTTTTCCTTTTGAAAAGAAAAATTATGATCGCATGAGGAAAGTGACCAAGCACTTTATTAATAAGAGCAGGCTATCTAAAAGCAAATTACAAAGTAGATCACATCCCCTTCAAGACATCTGCCCCTCAACAAACGTTCTTCACAAGAGGTTTCCCCCATGAAAATCACCCTAGTTCTTTGAAGCCAAATAGCCCACAAAACAGCAAAAGGGATGAGCCCACTCAATTTTCTTCCAAAAGGATCCTCTTTCAAAGCTCCTTCAAAAATCAGTTGAAGAAGTATCCACCCACCATGCCCCTACCTGCACCCAAACCTGCCTGGTGAAGAGGCAGCCTAAAAACAAGTGTGAACAATCTTCTGATTCCTTTGAACAGAAAGAGCACATAGCAACGGAGTTTGGCTCCGTCTTCAAGTAGTGCACCTTTGTCAATAGCCTCTCCATTTATAATAACCATGCAAAAATCTCAATTCTAAGGGGCATCTTTGTTATTCCAAATCAACCATAAATCTTTGTAAAGCTTTCATCCATTTGTTGCACAGGTGGAGATAGATATCTGTAGGCTACCTTCATCAAAAGGAGTCATCTTCCCATACCCGGCCATCTAGTTTGCCCTTCACTAGTCGAAGATCTGCTAACTCCTAAAAGTGTAAGAACTCTCCCACCCTGTAATCAAAACAATTCTCCGTAATTTGAGGACACCAAGCATTGCTAATTCTGTCCCAAGTATTTGCTAGACACATGCATATCAAAAGCAAGGCCACAAAATCGAGAAAATTTGTCAGCTAAACTCCCTCTCCTTGTCCAATCATCAAACCAGAATCAAAAATTTGTGCATCAACCAGTTATGCCAACATAAAAGGAACTACCAAGGGCACAACTTTTTAGTGCGCATAGGGTTATTATAATTTACCTTATCCTTTATCCAGAAATTGTTGAGGATTATGTCTTTCTTAGTTATTTTCTCTTAATTTTTCTTATATTTTTTGACCTCTATGTAATTTTCCCAAATCCTCTAAATAATGAGAGTTAAGGTTATACAATAGAAAAGCTTGCTCATTTATTCTAACTTGATACTAGAGCAACAATCTTAGGCCAACATCGATACCCTCCTTAGGTTTTTTAAAAAGGGCTTGATTGGAGGAACTTCATCCACGTTCTCGCTGCCACCAACCTCCAGCGAGGTCGTCGAACCATTACACCACCACCGGCAACCCTCCACTAGCCGTTAAGGCTCACTGTCGGCAACAATCTCACCACTACCACCTCAAAACCCCTTGCTAATGGTCACCCGACGCCGCGAGGGGCCAGCAACCCTAACCGAAGCACTACTACCTCACTGAAATAGCCTTTGATTGTTCTAGGCCTTGTTTCAATCTAAAATCGGGTTCCCGACCCATTTTTCATGACCTAAGTACTTCTAAAATGACTATTTTATCGTATTAGGCCTTCTGATTTGCGTGAAGGATGGCTTCATCCAATTGCTCAAATTCACATCAATGATGATAGAAACAGAGGACTACAAGAAACCAATAATCAAATTGGATGAAACTAATTATCCCAAATGGTTATAAGCCTTCCTTATGATGGAAGATCATAACAAACAGCACATCCTGCAAAACTAGAGCCTATTGAGAAGACAGGCAAATACGTCATGTGGAGAAAGGAATATGCGATGGTGCGAGCATAGACAACAAACAGCATCATTCCTTGAATAGATGATGAAATCATGTATTATAAAATGGTTAAGGAGATGGCAGATAGTATGCAAGACATATTCCCATGAGAACTCAAGTCGAGTCTTCCAAATTTATAGTGAGAAGAATCTTTAATAGGAGGGGAAGACCTTATCTCAATACTATTCCATAGTTAAGGCATTGTTTGAGAAATATAATGCATATCATCCGATTCGCACTTGCGAAGCCCAAAAGGTGTACAAGGTGGTAGTTGTACTTCAATTTCTTGCAGGCTTTGGACCCGATTATTCTTCTGCATGTGCTCTCGAATGTTGACTATGGTGGAATTGCCTACTCTTGAGGCTTATAGTCGCATGAGTCGCCTTATTGTATGCCTAACCACTGAGGTAACTAATTCTCAGACATCTACATTAGCAATAAATTATGGTAAAGGTTAGGAAAGCTCCTCTACGAGAGGATGCAGTCATGGTCATGCCTCACAAGGGCAAGGTCATCCTTCTTGCACCTATTATGGCAAGATTAGTCATCGTGAAGACTCATGCTAGACAAAGCATGGAAAGCCACCTTCTGCTAATGAGACAGTAACTGCAAATTCTTGTATAAAGATGGTAATTGTTGCACGTGTTGAGTATGACGATCTCTTGCTGTGAATATCAATGTTCAGGCAATTAGTGGCCTAGGCCGCATATGCGGCCCAATATGCATAGGTGACCAACCTCCTACACTAAGTAACAACAAGCAGGTCATTACGCAGGTGGTAGCAACTACTCAATCCACAATCGCCCAATTTTGTAATAAAGGATTTGGTGAAAGGAGGTATCCTCTACCACTCACCAAGCTATGAGCCCTCCACTAAAAAGCTCTCCCACCACCACCATCAAACCTTAGCTCCTTGTCGCTACTGCCTTCAAAGCTCCTTGCCACCACCTTTAATGGAGATATACAAGCGATGGGAATTGGGCGGTGACGGGGTTTGCTTGGTGAGGGCTTTAGGGTCAGTGGGGATGGGGGTTTGAATTTTTGGTTTGCGTTATCAAGTGGGATTAGGGTTAAGCTGATGGGGCATTAATGGGTAAGTTGGTATGTATTTCTTTTCGGTAGAGGTTCTCTTTTTTTTACTTTGATTAACGAGCTTTTCTACTTCTGTTTCTTTCTTCGAATCAATAATTTGAAATCACATGTTGCATCAATGAAAGCTCCCACATTTTTTTAATCACTTGATATGTGTCTCAAATTTTGATACAAGTCCATATTAAAAAAACACATTAAATGATTTTAATGTATATATTAATTGTTGTATTTGGCATTATGTAACATAAGTTTGGGACATATGAAGTAAATTTTAGCAAGTTGATTAATTATTTTATAATTTTTACATAAAATAATACAAAATCGCATACTCATTTGCATACTTGCCTACATACCACACTCTCCATGTGGTAACCTAACTGACCGAATACTACATATGGACTTTCAAAATCTTGGTATCTCAAATGTCCGCCACACCACATATTACCTCCCCGCCAGCTACAACTTCTTTTGCCAGCCCACCAAATACAACTTCTTTTGCCAGCCTGCCAAATAAAGTTGTTGTGATGTCAACTTAACCTTCTAGTTAGGACTCCGATTAGTTAAAGAACTCTAGAGCATCAGACACGTGTCGTAACCAAAGTAGATTTCCCACTATCAGATCTATTCCACCATGATGGGAAATTCAAGTGCTTGACAATTGACAGTTGACATTTGTCGATTATTGGCCAAGGGGATGTTCATATTATCCCAAGCATGCTATTAACCTACTTATTGTTAGTAGGATAACAAAACTTAATTGCAAAGCTATATGTGATCCTCTCATGTGTTTTTCAGGGCATTCTGACAGGGAAGACGATTGATGGAGGCTGTGAAAAAGGGGAAGTGTACCAGCTGCTCCAGCCTTCTTATGCAGGTCATGTCATTATTCCTTCCACCACCTCATTGAGTTATCAATGGCATCTCTATCTAGGTCATCTCCCGTTAACCAAGCTCAAGTGTGTGACTCCCTAGCTCTCGCCAACAATTAGAGTTGATTGTGAAGTGTGTCAACTCGAGAAGCATCACCAGAGCTCTTATCCATCTAGTCAGAGTCCTAGGTCAATGTCGTTGTTTGAATTACTTCATATGGATGTCTAGGGTCCTAGTCGAACCGTTAATAGACTGGGGCATTGCTATTATCTTGTAGTTGTTGATAATTTTCCCCATTTATCGTAGGTGTTCTCTTTGAAGTCAACATCTAATGTTGGTCTTGTTATCAAAATTTCATTTTGAAAATACTTAGTTTGGTGCCAATGTAAAAGTTGTTCATTCTGATAATGCTTTAGAGTTCTACATTCACTTCTTACGCAACTTTTATCTTTCCCAGGGCATTAGCCATTAAATGACTTGCCCCCACACTTCTTAGTAGAACGATGTTGCTGAATGCAAGTACCGACATATCTTAGACGTTGCAAGGGCCACGCTCATAAACCATAGAATCCCATCTCTATATTAGGGAAATGCAATCATGATTGCCTACTATCTTACTAATAGGATGCCATTTTTTGTGCTTAATGAGCACATTCCAATTGAAATTCTATATCATGACGCAGACTCATTTGTTGTCCCCCCAAAAATCTTTGGTTATGTTTCTTTTCTCCATGTGTCAAGTGTGGGTAGGGACAAGTTGGCACCCAAGGTGATAAAGTGTCTTTCTATGTTATTCTAGAAACTATAAGGGATATCAACGCTATAATCCCATTCATTGTTGTCACCAAGGTTTTAAAAAATGCGAGGCGATACTGAGGCAGATTACCTTCATGGAGGCGAGACATAAGCCTCGAGGCGGTCGAGGCGTAAGCCTCAGGTTTTGGATAAAAAACATAGAAAATTGATATGATATATACTTGTCAAGTATATATACATACATATACATACTTCTATATATACTATACATACATATATAATAGTATATATTATATACAAACTTCTATGTATACATACATATATAATAGTATATATTATATATACATACATATAACAATATATATTACTACGCTAGAGGGCACTGGAGCGGTGGAGAGGTGGAGCAACCTACTGGAGGGCACTGGAGCCTGCGCTGGACTGGAGCGAGGTGGAGCAACCTGCTGGAGCCTGCCTAGCCTACGCTGCTTGCCCTGGAGTGGAGCCTACGCTGCTCGCACTGCATGCGCTGGAACCTACGCTGCTCGTGCTGCTTGCGCTGCTTGCACTAGAACGAGCCTGCTTGCTGCACTAGAGCTGGCGCGATGCAGTGGAGTGAGCCTGCGACTAGAGGGTGCTAGAGGGCGCTAGAGAGGTGGAGAGGCTGCTAGAGGGCGCTGGAGCCTACGCTGGACTGGAGCGAGGTGGAGCAACCTGCTGGAGCCTGCCTGGCCTGCACTGCTTGCACTAGAGTGAAGCTTGCGCTGCTCGCGTTGCTTGAGTTGGAGCCTACGCTGCTTGTGCTGGAGCCTACACTGCTTGCACTGCTCGTGCTGCTTGTGCTGGAGTGAGCCTGCTTGCTGCGCTGGAGTTGGCGCGATGCAGTGGAGGCTGCGCAGAAGCTAAACCAACCAAGGCGGCGCCTCAGTGCCTCGGCTACGCCTCGGCAAGTTGAGGCGCACGCCTCACAGACCACAGCTGAGGCTATAGCCTCGAGGTGAAATCAGCCCACCTCACCTCTAGGCGTATGACTCACGCACCTCGAGGAACGATTTTTAAAACAATGGTCGTCACTATGTTAACATTGATGTCACATTTCGTAAATCCATTCCCTATTTTTCTATCGTTAGGTCCAAAGTTAAGGAAATAACGAATGTTGCTCCCATGCTTATTCCTCCTAGAGCCTTAGAAGATATTCTTGGGTCTGTACCTGAGGTACAGTACTCCTCCATCTGCCAGCAACAAATTCAGGTTCACATATAGTCAACGTCCTCCCCCTTTTGAGCCAACTCCATATATCTCCTTTGAGGTAAATGATGAGCATTTCTATTAACAGTGTAGCTCTTGGTGAGGTATCGTCACACGTAAATGTACAATAAGACGATAGACAACCGAACGTTACAGAGAATCTTGGCCTTCCTATTGCATTAAGGAAGGCACCACGCAATTGTACCAAGCATCCTATATTCAAGCATGTCACTTTGGCATGTCTTGAGCCTACTTCAGGCAATTCTTTATAGCTGTTAGTAATTGTTATTCATACTTCACATCAACAAGCTCTCCTAAATCCCAAGTAGAGGCAAGCAAGGGAGGAGATGTCTGCCTTTGACTTTTAGAGGCACCTGGAAACTTACTGACTTACCTATGAGTGCTACACTAATTGGCACCAAATGGGTTATCATAGTGAAGTACAACCCAGATCGATCAGTAGAACAATACAAGGCGTAACTTGTGGCGAAGGGGTTCACTTAAACCTATGAAGTAGACTTCTTCGATATTTTCTCTCCAGTGGCTAGATGACCAACAATCCGCATCCTTATCTCTATTACCATGCAGTATGATTTGCAGGAGGTAGTTTTTTTTATTTGAAAAGGCAAGAGAAAGTGTATAGGAAGCAACCTCTCGAGTTTTAAGTCTCAAGAGGAGTGTTCCAAGGTGTGCAAATTAAGGAGCACGATATCTAGATTAAAGCAAAGTCCAAGCATGGTTCCAAAAAATATTTAAGGTAATTGAGAACCTCGGATTCAAATGATCCTCAATGGATCACTCTTTGTTTGTATAGCATACCTCTCATGGAATAGTTGTGGTGCTTATGTATGTTGATGACATTATTGTTGCATGTGATGATCCTTGAGGGATCTTCAAAATTAAAGAAATGTCTTGCTAGTCATTTTGTGATTAAAGATCTGGAACCACATATTTTTTGGAAATTGAAGTTGCTAGGAGTAAGCGAGGTATGGTACTATCTCAGAGAAAGTAAGCTATGAACCTCTTGCATGAAACTGATATGTTGGGTGTTAAACAAGCATTTATTCCTATGGATCCTCAGGTTCACCTACATAATGACACAACGCTAGCTAACAATCGATAGTTCAGAGGACTTATTGGCAAGTTGTTATACTTGACTATTACACCTCTAGATATCTCCTTTGTTGTTGGAAAACTTAGTCAACTTATGGAGAAGCCAAAAAAAAAACCTTGGGATGCAACTATAATAGTCCTTAGCTATCTTAAATCATCTCCTAGGAGGAAACTCTTGTTCACCAAGGGCTCCTCATTAGACATCATTGCATATACAGATGTCGATTATATAGGTTGTCCCAAGGACAAAAAGTTTGCCACATGATTTATACTTGTCTCATAGGGAATCTGGCAACTTAGCACAACAAGAAACAAGCAATGGTTGCTCAGTCTAGTACAAAATCGAAGTATCGTGCTATGACACAAGCTGCTATTAAGATGATGTGCATCCATTCCGTTCTTGTCGATCTACACATTCAAGTACTACCCGTTATGGAGATGAGATGTAGTAATAAAGGTACCTCATATATTGCAAACAATCCCATGTTCCATGAGAGAATCAAACATGCCAAGGTGGACTCCTATTTCACCAGGGAGTTGATTCAAAGAGGTTTCCTACACACTACTCATGTCAATTCTGAACATCAACTGTAGATATTTTCACCTGTGTTGTCAAGGCGCTCGCCTAGGCATGCCTAGGCGCCAGGTTGAGGCGAGGCAAGGTCTTAGCACCTCAACAAGGCTCGCCTCGCCTAATTTGTTTGAGGCACTACCTAGGCGAGCACCTAGGCCAAGGTTCTAAGCACCCCGGGTGAACGCCTGAACTAAGTTTGCTGATTTTTCATTTTTTTAAATACTTTTAAAGGTTTTAATTTCTTTTCACCTAATTATTTAATACTTTCTCTTAGTTAAATACACACCTATGCGTATGTATGTGCACATATGTATAGATATATACATATACATGTGCTTATATATATGTTTCTGTATGTATATATGTACATGTCAACTTATACATACAAATATATATGTACATACACACATGTGCATAAGTATAGCATATAAATATAATGTGTACATTTACATATGTGTATATGTAAATGTACAAAACTGTATATACACTTATGATATGTATCAATGTGCATATGTATGTGCATTGCGCCTGTTTGTCTAATCATTTATATATCTTGTATATTATATATATGGAATCATAACATACCATATTTTGATTACTGTGTGTATATATATGTCTGCAAATATATATATATATATATATATATATATATATATATATATATATATATATATATATTAGCGTCTCATTTTTCTCAAGCGAGTGCCTAGGCAAGTGCCTCGAGCATTTTGGACCCCCGTTGCCTTTTAGCACTCCTCTAATAGATGTTCCAAGCTAAGCATGATTGACGTCTATGTCCCAGCTTGAAGGAGAGTGGGAATTATGTCCTTAGTTATTCTCTCTTGATTTTTCTTGTATTTTTGGACCTCAATGTAAGTTTCCCAAATCTTCTATATAATGAAGATTAGGATTTCATAATGGAAGAGCTTGCTTATTTTTTCTAAATGTAATGTCACTAAATTTATTTCAAACAGCTAGAAACTTATTAATCAAGAATGTAATCCCAACAATTAATGGATATGCAAAAATGATTGAGTAAATAAGTAGGTTGAGTGGAGGAGGAGGAGGGGGCGAGGGGGGGAACAGGTGGGGTTTTCATTTTATCTTTTGAAACACATTCTCCAATCCTACCAAATTGCATAACATAATTTTCTCAGACAACTGAAACATTCCTCCAACAAAATCCTCAAGTTTCATCATTTTCTCTCCATTATTTTCTTCCGTTGTATCCATCAATAGTTTATATGGTAGAGATCAGCTTTTAAGTTAGCTAGCTAGCCTAGCTTCCAATTTCCGAGTGAAAAGCATGTGACTATGATTACTGCAGTAACTAATTTCCCCCTACCACTTTTCTTTAATTTTCTTTTAAAGCAATCATCTTTGCTTTAATCTCCAATGTAACTTCAAGTGCAAAGTGATAAATTCACTTGTTTCCCGAATTAGAGAACCAAATGAAAACTTTTATCCATTGTTCAATGTTCCTCCAGCCAAGATGCACACTAGGATGCACTGCCCAACCTTATTCCTCGACGTTATTCAACATCTCAAAAGGACCCTAACGGATTAACTATTTATTGCTTATAGTGTAACAATAACACTTTTTAGATCAAGCATAAATAAAAGACTAGTTCTTCTATAGATTAAACATCTATAACAAAAGCATCAAAGTAAACAGAAACTTTGTGCCTCAGATTCTATTTTCTGACTGAAGAGAATCAACAGCCCAAATAGTTCAAGCAATTTCTACACAGGAAAAAAAATGAGTATATTTCCAATTTTCTACCTTTTAAACATGTGAAAGCACCCATATAAAGTCAATAGCAAAATAGTCTCTATTAGCTTTCTATTTAAGCACTAGATACCGTTAGGAAATAAAATCAAATTAAATATTTGAGTAGGTGTTTACTATTTTTATGTCATAGTGGGTTTCCATGTATGTCTTTTGCCTCTCTCTATATAAAGAGGGCTAGGGCCTCTCTATTTGATCAATAATAAGAATTATTTTCCCCTCAAATTTCTCTATATGGTATCAGAACCACCGATCTTGGTGGTCTAAGGTTTAGAAAAGAAAAACCTAGAGGGACGAGACATCAAAGAGGCTCTCTCCTCTCCTAATCTCCCCTCTCTTCTTCCTCTCCCTCTCTCGCTCCTACTGTTGCTGCTGGGTTTCTCATCGCCAGCAAAGAAGGCCTCGTCGACGTCGCATCCGGCCTCCATCTGACGAAAGACCACCACAGGGGTGGTCACCGGACTTCCCCCCACCACATCGACCCTCTCTGGCAGCCATTGGTTAGTGAAGTCGCCGCTAGCGAACCCGTCAATGTCCAACGCCACCGGTGACAAGGGTTGTTCGAAACCCTATTTTGGCCCCCTCTTCTCTTGATCTAATGGAGCTCAGGGTCTCATTGGAACCTTAGAGAACTCCTCTCGTGTTTGGGACAAACCCAAGCACCAACCCATGGCTGGAGCACTGTCGTGCTCCTCCCTAGCACTATAGCACCACCTGCCATGGCAAAATAAGGCCACAGCCGCAAGGCATCCCCATCGAAGTTGCTGTCAGGCTCCTCCCTCACGCGCTCGTCCTCTTGCTCCCTCCAGAAGCGTAAGCTCCCACAGCCATAACCCCCACCAAAAAAGAAGAATAAAAGAGGTGGAATGAAACCCTCCTCCGGTCTTTGATGTCTCTTTAAAAAAAATTAGGGTATTTTATGATTAAGTCTATTTTTTATTTTTCTTTAAAGTTTAGTCTTCTATTGTTGGGGTATTTGTCTGTAACCCCTCAAAGTTTTGAGCTATCTCAGTTGAGTCCTTATATGTTGAGTGGAAGACACAAGAGTTGAAGATGGAAACCGCCTCAAGATGTCAAGTATTCAGGCAGTACTCTCACATGCCTCAAGAGAAACCAAACGTTAATTGGCTCTGTGAGGGTGTACAAGAAGTGACACCCAGGGTTGAAAACATGAAGAGGACTACCACGCCAACAAGAGTGGATCTTTACTACCTTAAGGATCCAAGTCTTCATCGTCTCCCACATCTCGACTTGGGGGGGAATGTTAAGAAATAAAATTAAATTAAATATTTGATTAGGTGTTTACTATTTTTAGGTTATAGTAAGTTTTCATGCATGCCCTTTGCCTTTCTATATAAAGAGGGCTAGGACCTCTCTATTTGATCATTAACAAAAATTATTTTCCCCCCAAATTTCTCTATAGATAATATCAAAATCTACTCAGGCTATCTCCTCTCCTTCTAAGGGGACCTCATGTGAAGAAGTTACAAGCCCCAAATCAGCAAAAGCAAAAGAAAGCAGGGTTCAACATACTTTTCTCTTTAAAATAGGAACTTGAGACATGTCAAATATCAAAGCCCCATATCATCAATGTTTGTCTTTCTTCATACTTTTCACAAACAAGGAAGGTAAATATCACGATCAGGTAAGCAAAAGTTTCTATATTATCACCTTTCCGATAATAACAGTTTTAGGCTTACAATCACAAAGATCCATGGTTTTCACCTCAAGCAGCGTAGGTAAAACTAACCAAAGCAATGCAAGTAGAAAGTATTGGAGAAAATAAGTAAATTACCTCTCCATCTAATGCTCTTGACATCACATTGTACAAGATCAATATCCACCTATCCAAACAACAAAGTAGAAATCTTTACCCAGTGATCCTTTCTTATCATGCTAAAGAAACATCCAAAAGCTAAGAATTAGTGCCAATAAACCGTGCTTTCAATTTCTCTAGGCAATTCACTCTCTATAAAATGAGAAAAATTTACAGAAAAAATAATGAGTTGATGATCTTGTGAAAAAACTAAAGTCTTTACTTTGACTCCTCCAACTATCTTTTGATAACTATTTGGGACTCCTCCAACTACTTAAAGAAAAACATGATTAAGCATAAACTGGTCCTGCTATGATAGAAAAGTAGCAATACCTCCATATCTGTGACATTTGTCAAAGCAATATCAAGAGATTGAGGGTCAATGTCAACACCAACTACATGTCTGTTAATAAGCACAAGAAACATGTCAGAGTTTTGCAAACTTCTTTTTCAGGCTTATTTTTTCCTTTTTTTTAACTTTCCACCTTAAGTTTACAGGCAGGGCTAAATATACATAAAGTATTTTGATTTTTCAATGTTAGATGGTCTACCAAAAAACTGTAACCTACTCACTGTGCACCTAATAAAGCAGTTGCAATGGCAAGGGTACCACATCCACAACCAAAGTCGGCAACTATCTTCCCATTTATATCGCCGAATGTGTTCTCAGCCTGAAAGTTGATGATAGCATAACCTGTCAAAATATTCAGCATATGAATTCTATCTTGATATAATTACTAACGAGATCTTTATTGACACATAACATCAATTGGTTTTTTTTCAAAAAAAAAAAAATCAAAATACTAAAGAAGCTACTGGCTTGATAATAAATCCAATCTCATCCTACGTGTCATAAAATTTGATTGCAATTGCACATTATAACCAGAAAGAATAAAATGCAAAGATTCCATCTTAATCAAAAGAGGTTGAATGAATCAAATGATACCCATCTGATAAAGATGAATGCCAGACAGTTGCCACTTTTCATGAGGGTATATGTCTCTAACCAATATTAAGATGTATTTTACCATGGGTTCAAAAGTATGGTAGCAGGGATGAAAAAGTCTGTCCCTGAATGTTTCTAAAAGCTCTACCCTGGACCGAACCCCAAGGCCAATGATCTAGAACAGACAAATGTTCAAGCCTACAAGATCAGTCACCCTCAATCATTCAAACAAAAAAAAAGTCATCTTAGGCAGCAAGATTAGATGGGGACTTGTTGAGAGATAGGATGTGCTATAGTGGTACATTTAGTACCACATAGTAAAATGAAGAAGTGTGATGTGTATGGAAGCCTATAAATAGGCTATTTCATGGATTTAAATGCATGGCAAGGCTAGTTTTGAAGAACAGCCATGCCGATATGATGTCAATGTCGAAAAACAGGTGTTTCGGCGGCCGGTCGGCAGCAAAATGGTCACTCTCCCTCGTCCCCCTCACTTGTATAGGAACTTGGCAGGGCTGTAGGGCGTGCGGCTACCGGAGAACACCGCGGAGTAGATCGCGTCGAGATCGCACACAAGGCCCACGACCTTCCTATCGTCGCCCTCGCCGCCCGCCTTCTTCCGCTGCTGCGGCCTGCAGACGTAGGGGTTGTGGCGGTCGCTGAGGAAGTAGTTCCTCAGGGGCGGGGTGTGGAGCAGCGCCTGCAGTACGGAGTTCATGAAGCAGGTGCTGCCAAGGTTGTTGAGCCCCCGGAGGCCCCACGGGACCCCGCAGCCCGACTCGGCGGCGACGGTGTCAGGGCACCACAGTGGGCTGGAGCAGCAGTCGAGGAGGCGCTGCTCCCTGGGGGTGGGGGTCCAGGGGCGGAACTCGACCAGTCGCCTCCTCTTCGGGGGTGTGGGGGGAAGGGGGATGGAGGCGATCCGGTATTGGGAGGCGAGGAGGACGGTGGAGTCGAAGTCGGGGTCGTGACCTGGTCGCAGTAGGCGAAGCAGAAGAGCTCGACGCGGTAGACGTCGAGGGCAAGGGCGTGGGGAGGGGAGGAGGGGGACTGGTAGAGGTGGTCGGGGGCGTGGAGGGGGCAAGAGAGGCAGAAGTAGAGGCGGGGTGGGGAGGAGGAGGGGGGCAGAGGTGACAGCGGTGGGGGAGGTCGAGGTGGAGCTCAGCGCAGCCGAGGGCGGGGGGTTTGGGGCGAAGGAGAAGGTGGAGGGAGCGGAAGGGGTTGGGGGAGGAGGAGAGGAAGAGCTGAAGGTGGGGGCAGGGAGGACGAGGACATGGGGAGGAAGGTGGTGGTGTGGTGGTGGAGCCGCAGGGTCGGTGGGCCCCGCGGACATAGAGGGTGGGGAGGGAGGGAGGGGGAGGCGGGAGGGCTATTTGATTTGGGTGTAGTGGGGGCCCCACCTTGTTAAGAGATGCTGTGTGCTTGTGCAGATATCTATAGGGTCAGCAAGCACTACCGATGCCGTAGGATGCTTAACATATAGGGATTCCCACCAAGGGCGTGTGCTTGTGCCGATGCCGATGCAGCCCACCTTGTTAAGAAATGCCGATGCCGATGTCGATGCTGTGTGCTTGCTGTAGACTGCCACTGCCATCTCTTCCGCTCCACTAATGCCACTGTCACTGTCATCTCTGCCGCTGCTTCAGGCTGTAGCCTGCATCGTTACTTATGGAACTTCTCACCTTCTTGGTGGTGGACTAGTTGCCTGCTGGGAAGGTGGGAGAGCGTCTCCCTGTAGAGGGTGGCCGCCGCACGTTTAGGATTTCCTCCAATGATGACTCTTTTGGAGGGAAGGGGAAAGGGGACAAAAGGTAACGGGAGGTCGTGCGGTGCCAGTGCCCGCACTGGCTGGTGGCATGATGCAATGGCCAATATGAATCGGGTGGGGTGGGAATTAAGGTGTATGCACTGTGTGGTGGATGGTGGTGGATCTGGTGGTGGAGAATGGGTAAGAAATCCATAAAATATTTATCAACAATTTGCACAGTACGTCACCGACCGACGGACGCAATCACAAAAGATCCATAAAATATTAATCGACGATTTGCACAGTACGTCACCGACGAACATAATCGTAAATATACCAAATGAAATATTTGCACAGTAAGTCACCAACCGACGGACGTAATAATAAAAAATCTATAAAATATTTATCGACAATTTTCATAGTAGACATCACCGACGAACGTAATCGTAAATGTATCGAATCAAATATTTGCACAGTACGTCACCAACGAACGTAATCGTAAATATACACGATTTGCTACAAATTACATTGCCTTGCAAAGTATTGTAGACAATAAAGTTGGATTAAAGTCAATGGTAAATTCTACCAATTGGTTTGCCATGGCAGAAACTAGGACACAAGGTGGGAAGGATGCAGAGGACTTGATAAATAATTCACGATTTTGGGATGATTGTAGCCGCGTTACTCGTATTATGGAGCCCGTCGTATTAGTTTTGAAGTTGGTGGATGGAGATAAGAAACCAACGATGGGCTACATATACCAAGCACTAGAAATTATGTATGAAAAGGTGGAAGAAGCAGCAGGAAGGTCTAAAGAGCCATTATTAAAGATAATAAGAGAACGAAGGCAAAGCATACTATCACACCCGCTCCACCTTGCCGGTAAGTATATTTCATTATAAATTTATCTTATTCAAATAATTCTGTATTATTTTAACTATTTATCTTTTATCATAGGCTATTATTTCAACCCAAAATTTAACTATAAATACCACCTTGGCACGCGCGAAAATCTCATTCAAGCTGCGCAAAAAGTTGTTCAAAAGCTCTCTCCTACAACTGCTACGCAAATAGCGTGCATGAATGAGGTAGGCAAATTTAACTTGAAATTTAATGCTTAAATAAGATATTTGACATCTTCATGTCAACATGTTGTAAATTAAATTATTTAGAGAAAGGATGGGATCTTTTGGGAGTCATATGGCACAGCAGGCTATTAAGGCCACTCATCCTGATAATAACCGACATCCCTTTAATATTTACTAATAATAATTTACTCTATAAAATCCAATTTTTGACTAGAATATGTTTCCCTACAGCGGAATGGTGGAATTTATATGCAACGGAAGCTCCAAATTTACGGCAGGTGGCTGTTAAAGTGTTATCACAAACATCATCTGCTGATGGGTGTGAAAGAAATTGGAGTACATTTAACATTATCCATTCCAAAAGAAGAAACAAGCTTGGAATTGATAAGCTTAATGACCTTGTGTATATCCACTACAACACAAGGTTACGAATGAGGCACCTTCAGGAGGGCTTTGATTTTAAAAACAAGAAAATGACCGATCCAATTGATCTGGCCTACATTTTTCGAACCGGAGATAATGTGCTAGAAAGTTGGATAAATGACATTGGAGGAGAACCTGTGATGGATGTTAGGGAAAGGCCAGATCCAGAGCTATCAAAAAAAATGGGTGCTGATGTTGAAGGACATATGGTCAGATCTGGTCGTCATACATTTCCTATAAGAGTACTAGATGAAGAGGATGAAGAACGACAGTTATCACAGTCTACTTCAACCTCAAAGGATGACTCAGATGATGGCTCAAATGCAGATGCATTTGTAATGGTAGAAGAATCTGGATCAGAAGGATCATCCGACAGAGGAAGACATGGTGGTCAAGTGCAAACTCAGGGTGCTACAGAATATGACGAACGACACACCAATATCCATGGCGAACATATTCCAAGTCCAAGTCCACCAGCCATGGATTACGAGGGATATCCAAGTCACGATGCCTACATGGAGGATTTGAGCTCCTCAATTGGTTCCATGAGCATTAGTGATCAATTTTTTGGTTCTTCAACACCTGGATCTGGATATGTCATGGGATCATACGACACAACACGTGAGACGGGATCTTCATATGCTCAACCATTCTACCAGCAATCATTTGCACCACCACCGCCTTCATATAATTATCCATCATATTCATACGCTGAGTCTGAAAATGTTGACACTTCTGGGACTAGGACTGGGAGTGAATATTCTTACCCATATGAGTATGGTATGATCCAAAATTACTTTCCTCAGCAGTTCCAACCCCAAGCTCTCCCTCAAATGCCAAGATCAGAATCATCACAAGATGATTCTAGAACAACAGGATTCTCACAAACACGTGCAACTAATCGTGCACGTGGACAACGTAACAGACCATACACAGATAGTAGATTTCCCCGTCTTGGGATTTTTGTTAGTATGAATGAACATGAATACAGACAGCACATAATGGATTACCAGACAATGTATTCATATATGTCTTGAAAGGATTACTATGAATACATTCAAAGTATTCATCGACACAATAGTCAACAATGGTATCAATCAAGTGATGATAGTACCCATGATAAATATATGCATCCAGCAAGACACTCTTGGTTCTGGTGAAATATGTCTTTCAAGTTCCAAGTCCTGACTTCCGATACATCATACATCAAGACATTACAGTTTTAACTTTTACTTTGAAACTATACACTTTGATTCTTTCATTCTTAAATTCTTTGATTCTTAAATTCTTTGTATTCTTCTATTATTAAATTTTCGGTATTCTTAACATGGTAAGAATATTTCATCTCATTATTGAATTTTAACATTGTATGGTCATGTTGTATATGAATATTATGATGTAACACTCTTATTGTTACATAATCAACATTTGATTTTCTTGAAACTGATATCATTTTGACCACTTCTACCATTTTTGTCGGCATGCCCTCGGCATGCCCTCGGCGTGCCTCCGAAATGGCATTTTTTCGATCCATTAAAATCATCGAAATCTGCCATCGAAAAACGGGCATTTCTCCGGCACGAAATGCACACTTGCAATTTCATCGGCACGGCGTCGAAATCGGCATTTCGAACCTTGGGCTATTTTACCCCTTTTGTTTCTCAAGAAGAATAGAATAATCTCGCCCTATCAGGGAATTCTCCTGTGGTTTTCTCCCTGATCTTCGTAGGTAGGGTTTCCATATAAACCTAAGCTTTTCTTATCATTTATATTCTGATATTATGTTATGCTTCCACTTATTCATATTATTTAACATTGTATAAGAGCAAGTCAATTCTTGGGTTATCTTTTTTTAAGATTATCATGTTTATCTTTCTTGTTATTGGGAGTTCTATTTGCTCCATGATCATCTAAAGAGAAGACGAAGATTTGTACAGAAGACCTTCTCAAGGAGGAGCGGAGGAGCCCGATTGATTAGGGTGCGCGTGCACGAGGAAGAGACGAAGAGTGTGTGTGGCGCTCTAGAAGCCCTAGCGTCGTTGGTGGTGTTGCTGCACCATCGGAGGAATGGAGTGACGTAGCAAAGAAGAGGAGCCGCCGAGAGCTGGCGGCGATCACCTTGGTGGCCCCACTGCCGATAACCGTACGGACCCACCACACAAAGGCGGACCCCGTGATGGCGGTGATGCAGATCCACAACGTGGCGTCGAGGCAGGCAAGTAGCAGTGGTGCATCTCCAAGCACTGGCGATGCTCAAATGAGCACTGATGGCGCCAACGATGCCCTCATTGTCTGCAATGGAGGTGTGTGTGCACTAAGGGCGCATGAGAAGCACAGGAAACAATCGCACGAAGGCTAAAGGCAATGAAGATGCATGGATTGGCTCGTGAGAATTAAGCAGTGATGAAGGTGGAGATCTCGACGGAGATCTCATGATCGATCGCAAGAATAGGCACGGCGCAAGCACAAATGGCAATGGTAGAGGCACCAATGGAGTAGTATCATGATTTGGGGTATGAGATCTCTTTTGAGTCATTTTTGGGTCATTTGCCCGTTTTGAACCCTTATTTCTCCTATTGGTCTCTCGGTTAGAAATGAATGAGTTGAATAAAAAAAGGCAGAAAAATGAAGAAAGGGAAAAAAAAGAGAAACATTTTTAGGGAATATAAAAAAAAGGAGAAAAAAGAAAAGGAAAAAAAGGAGGGAAGAGTTTGAATTAAAGAAAAGAAGGGAAGAAGCTCTTTCCTTCGTTATTTTTTCTTCTCATTTTTGTATTCTACTCAGATACTTGTATAGGAGAAAATGAGAGTGTGACAGCTTATTTTTGGATTCCAACCAGCACCAAATCAATTATCTATGGCTCATCTCCAGACTCCTACCTACACCCATTTATAAGCAAGGTGAAGATGCAAAGAAACTGGCGACACAAGGTAACCGTGGCCTAGCAACACCAATTAAGGATGCAAAGAAGTCAACAACACAAGAGGCATAAAAAGTTCATAACCCAGCAACATCATTTTTATTTGTGTTGTGTTTTTGCTTTATAGAGTAGGAATATCTCTTGTACAAGCTGAGCATTCCATACTCCAGCTTAAGGGGAAATGTTGAGAGATAACTTGTGTTGTAGTGGTACATTTAGTACCACATAGTAGAATGAAGAAGTGTGGTGTGTATGGGAGCCTATAAATAGACTATTATATTCCCATTTGTTTCTCGAGAAAAATAGAATAATCTCATCCTATCGGGACATTCTCCCATGTTTTCTCCCTGCTCTTTATGAGTGGGTTTTCATGTAAACCCAAGCTTTTCTTATCGTTTATGTTTTGATATCATGTTATGCTTGAGCTTATTCATAGTATTTAATAGGAACATCTGGGATCATCATGTTAGGTCCAACTATTGCATTGTTTAACTTGTTTGATCTAACCCATCACTCTACCATGCTACTTATTTGATTCAGCCTGTGATTCTACCATGCCATTTGAGGACTTCGGAGTATAAAAATGGGCCCATCTAGTGCAAAATTATAGCTACTACAGGAAATCCCTAGTTGGATTATGGCTACCTGCTCTAGTAAACTATGATAATAAGTGCATGTTCATATCAAGTTTTGCTTGTCAACAATAACAATCGCCTCTTTTGTACAGTTTTTCATTTTATTATCTTAAACAAAGAACATGAAACGGTGGCTTAGAACAACGGCATCCAGCTGCAGTTGAACATCCAACCAATATGTTCAAATTGGAATTTGTATTGGGTTGCCTAGCCCCTACTGAATTCACAGCTTTTGAACTGTGTTTTTTTTTTCTCCTAATTTACAAAGTTGCATAAACACCAAGAAAGGTTGCAGATAATGCAGTATAATGGTTACTTTATGTGATGAGTGTACTTTTGATTAAAGACACAGTGACCACTTATACCATGAGGCCAGTCCAAAAAGAGCTACAGTTTGTATGTAATAGTGCTACCATAATCAAACAGCCCTTTTGCAGTACTTCCTTACGAACAGTTATAGAACCCTAAGATAATTGCTATACTGCATTTCCTATAGGTTGAATTGACCAATAGTTCCTTAAACTGCAGGCCTATATATTGTAACATTCACATTTGTCTTTATAAAAAAAAACAAAACAAAACAAAATGCATTCACATTGCTTGAAACAGCTACAACCTTCTTGACACAAAATATCCAAGATCACTGGCATGGGTCCATCTATAGCTTAATATGAGTTATCATTTACCAATCAAAAAATACATATGCAGTTAAATTGTTTAAATCCTTCTCTCTTTCTGCCTTCCCTCACAGTTCATATGTCTACTCCATTAATGTTTTCTTTCTTGAGAACTTCAAATAACCCAAACTCCAATTGCTCTGAACTTTTGGCATCCCTCCCCTTTCAACATATGGTACTCCAAATGCAGTCCTAAAGGAGAAATTTTCCTGATTCAAGAAAGGGAATCTAAGAACATCTACTTTCAGCCAATGATTGAACAACACCGTCAGCCACGTAATAGCTCCTCCAGTTCTTCATCCTGAACATCTCTCCTAAGCTGAGGGAACCAAGTAGCAGCACTAGAGTAATCCTACACACCCTTCTATTGCCATGCAAGGAAACCCAATTAATTGGAGTCCAATCTTCCGTAATGTAACTATCTCTTGTCATCAAACCATCCAACCAATATCAGTGAGGTTTATAACCCAGACCTTCAACAGCCCTTCTAAGCCGATTGCCGCCACCAAGAAAGAAACAGTTTACATGCATCATTTCCAGCCAAAGACCATTTTTTTTCTTGCTGCATAAATAGCAAGAAGGCGACAACAAAGCAAAAAGTGGGGAGACAAAGGTTCCAAGTAGAGCGGATTCACTATTACTTAGCTGAGTAACCAAGAAATGGCATTGAGCATACAACAGGAAGGAGGAGAAGGAAGGATCCTGATCAGATATATCTGGAACTTTACACAACCATCTTCGCGGCACGCGCACAGAATCTCCACTAGTGTGCCCCATGCAGATATACTCATCCGTTTTAAGTTTATCACAGTGGCAAGCGAATTTCAAGTAATGCAGCTATAGCACTCGGTATAACGAAAGTGAAATCGAAGCAAAGAATTCTAGGTTCGGCCCAATGACGTTATTGACACTGAGGGAAAGTAGAAGTTATAAAGAGTTAGATTATAACTAGAGTCTTGAAGAATTTTATGCAGTCGACAATGTGACAGCGATCCAAATGGACAGTTACTCTATCGGTGTCCTCTTGAATATCCCAAGCAGTTAAAATGTCACCATAAACCCTCTAACTCGGACCTTGATTAAAATTAAAATTAAAAAAGAAAAAAGAGAAGAAGAAGAAGAAGAAGAAGAAGAAGAAAGTTACCGTGTATATCATTCTGGAAGCAATGTGAGCACCGGTAGGGTACTGCTCGAGCTCCACCTGCAGCGGCATAGTGCATCGGAGAATCACATCTACAACTCCTTTTTGTCACGAAAGGAAGAAGAGTCTTGGATGGTAGAACGAACCTTGGGATCCGAGAATTGCTCGAGATCGCCGAGAAGGCCTTCCAATTGCTTCAGCTTCATCCTCGATTCCACGAAGGAGGGAGTCGCGCGCAAAACAGGGAAGCGAGAAACCCTACTACTTGCTTATTTCTCCACCGTCCTACGGATCGAAACATAATAAAGCTCCGGGTCCAAAATGTAAATAAGGCAGACTTGAGTTGCGGGATCGGAACATCACGAGTGGGGAACGAGTGGAGCTGAGAAAAAGAGTAAGAGAATGAATGTAATCAAAAGTTTTTCTATGATTTCGTTCATTTGGATGGATAAAAAAAATTTATGATTAATCATTCTCACCTATCTTTTATTTCTTTAATAAAAGAGTTATCTAATATTTTATATTTTAATTTTATAAATCAAACATTCAAAATAATAAATCTCATTTATTTATCTATAAATTCAATATCAAATCCAAATATCAAAAGGCATTTATTCTCCTACTTATTCTACCAAATGTCAGTTCATGTGTAATTTCTCTAAAATCGATTCCTCGAAATAAATAGGCTTTAAGGCCTTATTGAGTTCACAGGTAAAGGTCCATAATCAATGTTTGGGACCCTTTCTTTTGTGGGAATAGCTGAAATCCTAAGAAGAACTTAATTTTGTGGTTGAGCAAAATTGAGTTTATCCCGATGCAAGAAACATGCGTTACTCTCATGCTACCCCCCGCAACCTATCCATTAAACCCTAACCCCTTACGTTGCCCCTTACGCTCCCTTTTCCTTTCAAGGCGATGGTCGGCGACAGCGATGGTGGGAAAGGGCGATCTTCATCATGCATGTTTTGGCAAGCCTATGGAGGCAATGTTAATCTCCCACCTAGTGTCATTGTTCCGCTCAAATCAAAAAAGTGTAGCAATTTAAACCGATTTCAAAAAATACGTAGTACAATGCGAGTCGAGTTTAACCACAGGAAGGTCTTACACTCTATTTAGATTTTTTTTCTAAAGGGTTTATATATATTTTTAGATTTTAATTCAGATTTGGCACAGATGGACATAGCAAACTCAAACCTAAACCTACAAACCTCACAAATTTTTGGGAATTCTTATACTGACACTAAACTTCATTTTATAGAATTTCTTGAAGACACTTTCAGTAGTAGATTTTCAGTTAGATACTCACTCTTTGACTTTTAGAAATTACTCTAGAAGTCGAAACGTGACGAAACTTGGCATGATTATTCCTTATTAGACCCTTAACCTACAAACAGAGTTTGGGAATTTTAGGACACTTCTAACCTAATGAAACTGATTTTTGAATCAAATGCAGCAGTCTACTTGAATAGATACAACCATAAAACGCGTGCAAGACTGCATGCAAGCAATAAAAGAGGTAGCGCAGGGTTTAGGGTAATCCCTAGGTATTCTAGGGCATTCCTTGGATGACGAAGAGACCACGGCACGCATCCCCCTAGGATTGACGTATCCATGTACTCGTCTAAGGCATAGCCTGACTCAGAGTCACTCTTAGGCTCGAGCTATCTCCAAAAGAGATGGTGGCATACACCAACTCGGGTTCCCACGTTGTGTGAATTCCCTGTACCTAAGGTATGCCCCAATCTATCAAGGTCTTCCCCCTACCCTCACATTGAGGAAATTAGCTATGCATCTAAACACAAATCACACACACCTTGATGAAAATAAATGCATTCATTATAATATCAACTACTAGAGTTCCTAATACAAGATATATGAAACAAAACATGGATAAAGAACCCTAGAAACTCCTTGAGATGAGATGATGGTGGCGATGGAGATGGCTCTCTCCTCGATGAAGGTGATGGTGGAGAGGTGTCTCAAGATGTTGGTGGTGATGGTAGCATCTCGTCCCCTCCTCATCGCACTTCCTCCTCGTCGCAACTCCTCCTCGAGCTCAGATAATAGTGGATGGAGTGGTGGTGGTGGATGGTGATGGAGGAGAGGATGGAGTGGTCGGGTGTGTGTTTAGAGAGATGAGGAAGTGGGTGGTCAGGTGCAATGGAGAGGAGAGTGTGAGGTGTGGGAGACCCCCGTGAGGGGAGTGCATGAAAAATGGATGAGTGAGTAGGGCATGTGCCCTTGTGTAGTGTGTGCGATAAGGAGAGAAGTGGAGAGGTGTGGTGTCGCATAAGGGTTGCGAATTGGCAATGGGCTGCACGAGTGTGGGATGGGAATCCTATGAGATGTGCCTATGTGAGTGGGAGTGGAATAGGATAGTGTGGTCATGCAAGGTTCTGGTGAGGAGTGAGTGTCATGCTAGTGAGAATGGGATGGTTAGGCCCTGCGTTGTCACAAGAGTGGAGTGGGAGGGGTTTTCGCACAAGTGGGATATTTGTGAGGGTATTACACAAGTGGTGGAAAAAAATGGGATGGGTATCCACGCAAATGTGAGTTGAAATTGGGATGGATGGTTGGGCATGCTTGGAATCAAATGGGATGGGTATCCATGCACATGAGAGGCAATGAGGGGAAAAGGTGTCAAGTGGTCCCAAGTAAGAGGTTGTGGGGAGATACTTTGGTAGAGGAGAAAATTATAATGAAATCCAAGGCAACGAGGAATTAATTTTGAAGATGAGTGAGAAGGGGGGGATTGGGATTAAGGAAGAGAATGCTAATCTTCATTCTTAGATAATAATGTGATTTTCGCAATTCTGCACAAATCTCCCTCTTATATCTTTGTCTGCAACCTACCTTCATGCATTGAAGATAACCGCTTATTAATCATTTGACAAAAATAAACTCAATGACACAAGATTAACCCTTAATTCATGCAATCCTATCTAAATGCATATGCAGAGGAAATGCACTAACTTAATGCCCTAATGTAATTATTTATGCAAGACTATCATTCAATAAGAATGAATTATGTAGATGACCATCACCACTCAGATGTAGTTTTTTGGCTTGTTTACTTTTTGATGTGTCTCCTCTTCGAATCTTGCTTTCTTGATTAGAATCAATGTCTACTTCAATACACCATGCATTGTTTGAATGCCTTTATGTCCATCTTGAGGAGCTTTTCCTCCCTTGATTCATGCGCGTAGCACTATATCACCAACAATGTTAGGTTGTCTTCAATGCGTGGTAAATGATCGCCTTGACGACAACGGAAAATGATACATCATCATTGTGTGTGGTACGTAGCAAAGCAAATCAGAAAATAAAAAAAACCAGACCACATATAGTGGTGTAAGTTGATCCACAGGGAGGCTTCAACACAATGAAACTTCTATTCAATCAAATCCAAAACGGCATTCACATTATTTGAAAGTAAGCAAAGAGAAAGAACTAGCAAATATTCACATTCTATGTTGTTAACTAATCCACTAATGAAACAAATAAAGGGCAAAATCAAAACAACACCAGCAAAAGAAAAGCGAATAGAGATCGAAGGCTCACGAATCTACGCAGCAACACACGGTGCATACACGCGACCGCACGGATGGCTAGCGAGAGATTCCTCGTGTGTGGGGCTACTGTGAGCTTACACGTTAAGGCTACTGCAGGGACGGAGATCACACCCACACGCCCCTCATGCTATCTGTGAGGGGACTGTCGGAGTGTGCGGCTTGATGATGGCATGGTGGTGGTTGTAGTAGAGTGAGGAGAGGGGAGTAGAGGTGGCAACCTTAGTGTACGCACAACCTTCCTCCCTCCTTCCTCCTTGTCATCGATCACTGGTGGTGGTTAGCGAGTGGTGGTGATGAGGATGGTGAGAGAGGACAGCCTGGTGTCCTTCCTCCTATCGCAGGGTCCAGGATGGTGATAAGAGGAGGAGCCACTAGGGCTTGCCCCTGTTGTCAGAGTGAGCATGATGGGAATGGCTAGGGGAGGATTGCCAACTATCCCTTAGGGCCTGCAGTAGTGAGGTGAGGGTCGCGACGTGTGAAGAGTCAGGTCGAGCGCTCAATTCCTTGCATGGCACTGTATACATAGGAATGGGTCGAGTTTGCATGGATTATCGAGTGTTGGTTAGTGTTTTGGGGAGGTCAGCAGTCGAGTGGTGAAGTGTGCATGCGTGTGTTGTGTGACAATGGGGTATCATAAGGTGAGGAGTGGGTGTGTGTGTGATTGAGTGAGAAGGGCCATGGGTGTGTTGAGCTTTGGGTATGTGTGTACGTTGTGTGTTTGGGTGATTGTGGGTGATTGCATGGGAAATTTAGGTATGTATGGTTGTGAGGGAGAAAGTTGGGAATTGGCTTTGGACTCAAGTGATGAGTTGGACATGGGAATGGGAAATCAGAATGCTAGGTGTCGTGTGGTGCACATTCAATTTGGTGTTGAGTGGGAAATGGGTACGTGAGATGAGAATGTGGTATTCACTAAGATACCTGCAAATAAACACACATTATTATTTATATACATAACAGATTAAAAATTGCGAGAGAATGAAAGTACATCTAAACATTAATGCATGCAATTATTTTATGATTAAACGTGAATATTAAGATAATCTAAAGTGCAGAGATTCGTAAACTTAGGTTTAAAAAAAGTCCATTGAAATGGATTCATTAAATGCCCTCATGCCTAAGTTTTGCTAGTCCCAAGCAAAACATTGTCACACTGAGAATAATCCTCTAAACTAGGATGCAGAAGTCAAGTTACCATCATCTAATCAACCCTTAAGGAATAAGTTAAAAATCTAAAGATTCGAATTTAGAGGTTCTCTAGTATCGACCACAATAAAGACCTTTTCGTCCTTTCAAATTCCTATCAACCACTATTTTAGGTCGCCAACAAAGCTTTCTTAGGGCTTAAGGCCTGCCCAATGGTTTGTTGACCCTAGAGGTTAAAACATTTGTGCATACGTGCAATAGGCCCTAATTCAGCTTACATGTTTATTAGATAAGAGAGAAAAAGAAATGATGTTTTTATAATTTTTCTTTTTGTAATTTTTCTTTTGTTATCCCTCTAAATCCAACCTCAGATTGGTCCTCAACATTATCTATGTCGGATTCCTCGCTTCCATCACCACACTTTGAAGGGTCCCTTAGCATTCGATACTTCATAATAGCACCGCCCATGGTAACCGTAAGAACCCATAGCAATAGACACTTTGGGATAGTGCCGCCAATGGCACTTGAATAGCACGATGCGCTTACATGCCCTTGATAGGATATTGAATATCCTAGGAGACAAGCGTCGAGAGAGTGACATGTTATCATCGTGTCCTCAAGACGAGTATATACTCCTCTCATGTGGCGGGAACTCTTCCAATCATAAGGTGTTTTCAAAACTCTCCTAAGTCAAAACCTAGAGGGACTTATTTTTGAGAAGAAGGTATTCTTATGATTTTGTCTTATGAAGCATGTTGAGATAGACTGAAGTGTGTGTGACGTGAATGCTTAGGTTACCAAAAATTCACAAACATAAGGGCAGACAAGGGAGTTAGATACTCCCAAAGCCTTTGAATTAATACATTAGCCTTAAGGTCTCTTCAAGGATTCAGAAAATAGTTTAAATCTTAGAAAGTACTTGAGTTTTTAAGCCTACTTCAGCCCCAAAGAGTCTAAGCCCAAGACTCTTTCCAAATCCCTTAAGAGTCGAAGACTACCCGACTTATCTCAACTTCCTCTCCTAACCCAAATTATGTTCTCATGACACAAGATCAATTGCTTTATTTCCTTTTTGATACTTTTTTTTTCAATAATAATTTTTATTTTCTAATAAAAAGTAGGAAAATGCTTGCACAAATCAAAAAAATCAGAAGCCCCCCATGCCTAAGATTTACAATGTCCTCATTATGCAAAAAGGAAAGACAATACCTGAGCAAGAAGTTGGGTTGCCTCCCAATGAGTACTGCATTTTCTGTTAGTGGCCGGACTTATAGGGAACCTATAAGTACGGTTCCAAACAGAAAGAACTAGGCCCTAAAAATATGCGTAAAAGTGCAGGCCAAGAGAACAGGTAGCTACAAATGTTGGCGAGCTGATGATGCAGAGTTATCCCAAATGCTTGCTAGAAGACATGATAACAGGAAACCTCACAGGCTACCTGGAAAGGTCTAGGAAAAAGAGGAGCATGAGAAGGGACCTCTCGAAATAGGAGTGGAGGATAGCAAGGGTCCTGCAAAGCAGGAAGGGTTTAAAAGGTTATATTCAAAATTATATCATACCCTTAAATGGCGAGACTAAAAATACAAGCATCAATCCAAACTTGCCATTCTACTCGGAGATGTAGTGGTTGGATATTATCCCCAGAAAGAATATATGTGAGCAGAGACCTGAGCCAGGGTTAGCTAGGGAGATTAGGTCTCTAGGTTGCGGGGTGGTGATGAGAGTCAAAGAGGGCTTGGGAGGTTTGGCATCTATCCCCAACAACCGTTCCAGTACCTCAATGTTATCCCTATCAGCCGTAGTATCAAATTTATCCTAACTATCATGGAGGAACTCATCCAGGAATGGGGTTAAGTGGTCGTCCTCCAGATAGTACGGATCAAGGGTGACTCGCTTTTTACTGTCATGTGAAGGCAGGTTGAAAGAAATGAGATTGGGAGTTTCCTCAAAGCTAACATCCCTAAATTCCTATTCAATACTCAACTCCTGTCTATGGGATGTATAGGTTCCCTCATTGGTTGTACTGATTGCTTCCATATCTTCCCAATTTTGGAGAGGATGATTTTCAAAATCAAAAGCAAGGAGGAATCCGGATTTCACCAAATCATTCATATCCACGGGGGGTAAATCCTCGAATAACACATAATCCCCTCAAGATTCACTCCAAACTTTAAGTCTGGTTTCCTCAATTAGTTCATCATCCTCCTTTAAAATAGACTCTTTGTGTCCCCAAGACCAGAATTGATCCAATTCATCCAAATCTTGTTCCATTCCCTTAGGGTCACCTATGTTGGGCACATGTAAATCCTCATAATGTTGTATGGTAGGTGTTTGTTCCCAAAGTTGAGGGTTGGGGTTTTTATCATTTCCTTCCAATATAATTCCCTCACCAAGAGTTAAGAAATTTATTAACTTCAGAATCATAATCATTAGGGAAATCTAATTGAGGTGCAAGGTCCTCAGAGGGGTAAGGGGTAGGCTTGGAATCCTTAGAATGGGGTGTAGATTCCACCTCATGATCAATCAGGGAAGTGGTATGAACAACATGACTGAAATGACTCTCCCTAGACCCTTTAATTTAGACCCTATGGGCCATCGTGAGATTTCTGAGTCCCTAGGGTGGTCCCTATAATTTTCGCACGTTAAAACAACTACCCAAGGGTCACCTTGTAATTTTCTGAACCCGAGGGTTTCTTCGTAATTTTTGCACATCTTTTATAATGTCCAATAGCCTTAGGGAGCTTTTATAAACTCTGAGGGGTTCTTTATATATTTCTGCACACTAGTAGCACCCATAAAGGATTCCATGAGGGTTTTGCTAAAACTTGGGGGCCTTTATGCAATTTTTGCATTTTAGAGAATAGCAAGGACCCGTTGTATCTTTTTTCCCATTCGTGGAGGGGCGTAGTGTAATTTTTACACCCCTACGTTTATGCTTAGGGACCCCAATGCCATTTGCGAGAGGTACAGGGTTAAATCCTAAATTTTTCCTGACCCCACCTATTCCCTCTAAATCCTAACCTTATCCTTATAAAAGCCCTGCTCTGTCGGCTGCGCACCACCACCCACACCTCGAGTGGCGAGCCGTTCCCCCTAGCCACTCCGCCACTGAGAACGAGAGTAAGGACGGGGTCCTCTCACGCCCTCCTCGCCTCTTTCCTTCCTCTCTTAGCACGAGAAACGCAACCTAAGTCATGTGTGCACACACAAAACTCGAGGGGGCACTAGGTCCTCTCATCCAATGATGAAGGCATGTGGGGAGGCGTGTTCTGTGCGGATGCGAGGCATGTGGGAAGCATCGCTCGATGAGGAGCGCGAGGCCTGTGGGAAGCATGCGCTCGGCATGGAGCTCGAGGGGCATGCTACGTGAGGATAGGCATGGCGCGCATGTCGATGGTATGCTGCGTGAGGCAGAGACCATGCACTGCGTGAGGGTGCCTCGTGCGAGGCAAGAGAGCGACTCCCGAGGTTACTGGAGCGTGTAGCGAGGAGTGAGAGGCACGATGGTGAGCTTGTTTGCTTGGACCGCCTAGACCAAACCGGTTAATGTGCATACATTTGAATAGCAAAAAATGTCTATTAATGCATGTTTTTAGTATCATATTAGCATCATGCATTCTAAATATTGCATAACACGCATAATCATGCATTTAGGTCAAATTGTACAAATTGTAGGTAATTGTCTCCTTTTATGGCCAGGGACAAAGCGATTTTTAACCACGACCTCTGACTAAGGATCCAACCATACGGATCTAATCAGGGCGACGACTGGAGTTCAATGACTCTAAGATCGCCCCGATCGGACATCCGTAGCACCAGATATAGTCTGAGGAAGCTCAGAAATCAAGGGCCAAGATGGTGTCAATCTGCACTTCAGATGACAAATCTGACCACACAGATGGGTTCAGATTGATGATCGCAGCCCAACGGCGCAAAAATTGGTCCAATCCGACGTCTGTGGCACCATCTGCAACTCACAAAAGATGGATGGCCATGATGGCGCCACGTGGTGCCATCACAACCACCCAAACTAGCAGCAGCACCACTTCTCAACCTTTGAAGGTGTGGGTGAGGCAAGATCTGGGCCGTTGGATCTTGATCCAACAATCATAGGCACATGCGCTTAAAACATAAGCCCAACAAAGCGGCAGCCACAGCGGTCGAGTGCCCTTTCGCGAACGCAAGGCGTGGGTTCGATCCCTGCTGCGCCTCAAATCAAGCGTGGGCGTGGGAGGGGCTAAATCAAGCCGTTGGATGGCGAGTGGACGGCGCGAATGTGGGCAACGTGGCACGCCCAGATGCAAGGAGCGCGAACGTGACATCAGACGTGTTCTTGTGAAGGTGGGCAAGCGTGCGTCCTGAGCTGTTAATCTTCGATCCAACGGCGATGAAGGAAGCCGCGTCGCCTCTTAGTAGTCATTGAGAGAGATTGAGCACGGCGCGTTTAAGCTGTCTGATCTCACGATCGGACGACTGATAAGGCGAGATCGTGCACAGGCGTTGAGGCAGCTGAAGGTGAGGAGTCGGGCGTGCGCGCGGATCTTCAACCCACGTTCAGGTTTATCCATCACTAAAGGCCTTGAATTAATGTTTTATATATAAAAAGACCTAATTGCCCCCAACCTCTACACATATATATAACCCTACGACCTCCACTTCTTCTTCATCCCTTCCTCTCTTCCTCACCCCCTCAAAAGCTCTAAGAGCTGTCCCAAACCCGGGATGCTCCTCTAGAGTTAAAATTAGAATTTTTCCACCTTCTCTCCCCTTCGTGGAGCATCCCGCAGTTGTCATCTCACTCAATTCGGGAAGCGAATCCCGCGATGACGATGACGTCCTGCCTCGCCCCCGGTTCCTCCCATTTCGTCCTCCTTCTTCCCACTCCGTCCTCCATCTTCCAAGCGTCGCCCCGTCTGGCTCGTCCTCCAAGCAATCGTTGAGGAGGATACTTCTCTCTCCATTCTCTTTACCGCTTTCTAGAGTAGATTTATTGCTTTCTAGCGTAGATTTCTTGCTTTCTAGTTGTAATGATTAGTGTAATGAACAACATTTGATGATGAAATCCATGTTTATTCTACCTCTTCTTTGTTTTTATTTGTAATATTCTCTCTCTGTCTTCTATTCTTTATTCTTTAAGTAGATAGTTAGTTTAGATTCAATTAGACTAGCTAATCTGCTTCATGACAATTAAACAAACATGGTTTTGAATCAAACGTCCACCTCCCTGTGTTCGACCCAGAATTTCTTTACGAATTTCGATAAAATTTTATCTGTTGACAGATTGCTTCCCAAATCGAACTACAACGACGGGTATTTCAAAATCCAATTCCGATTGCGTAGTTTTCCGCACTCAACATTTTGGCAAACGTTTGGTTTTGAAAATCCACGTTTCACTTTTATTTGTTTTTCTCGTTTTTGTCTTTTCTAATTTTTTTGGTATTTTTAACAAGCAAGAGATTAGGTCGATGAATTCTTATCTAACTAATCTACTTGCAAAAATAAGAAAGGAAGAGAGAAACAATGATATATTTCGAAGCAAATGTTTGTTACAACTAGGAAATCAGGAAAGCTACACTAGAAAGCGGTAAAGATAGTTAAAGATAAGAAGAATCCCCCTCGACAGTTGCTTGGAGGACAACTTGCTCTGACGGTGCCTAGATGAAGGTGTTGAGGAGCGAGATGAAGGAGAACAACGGCGGACAAAAGGGGACGAGACAGGATGTCATCGCGGCGAGGATCTACTTCCCGAAGTAGGTGAGAAGACGGCCATGGGATGTTCCATGAATGGGGATGAGGGGAGGGGAAAATATTTGGTTTTCTACTCTAGAGGAGCATCCCGAGCTTGGGACAAGCTCTCTCTAGAGCCTTGGAGGTGGTGAGAGGAAGAATGGAAGAGATGGTGAAGAATGGAGGGGGGTAGGTCCTTTTATAGTGGAAAGAAGAGGAAGAAATCGTGCATAGGGCATTAGTGACAGCTGCAATCGTCACTAAAGGCTTGTCCAGCTGTTTCTGAAGATCCGCCCTCACTCCTGTAGGCACGCGCATCACGCTCTCCTTGTTACGCACGCGCTGGTGCTGTGGTGCGGGTGCTGGCGTGCGCGCATGCGCTGCGATGGCTTCATGCACTTAATTGGGGGGGCCGTGGGGATTTGAACCCGCACCCCTCCCTTGGAGGCCAACATCCCAACCATTGCGCCAAGTCAATGAGTTTGTCGAGAAGACGTCTTATGGCACGCCGTAGAGGAAGCTTCTCAGCCATTGGATCAAGATCCAATGATTGGGAATGAGGGCACAAATGATGAAGGGTTGGTTGTTGGCTGCTGGCTGATGTTGGGCAGCCTAGATGGCGCTACGTTGCGCCATCTGAGTCGTCCATCTTCTTTTTGTTGTAGAGGGGGCCACGGTGCTTAGATTGAGATGATTCCTGCGATGTTGTACTACGATCGTTGCTTCGGATCCATCCGTACAGTCGGAGTTTTCATCCGAAGCCTGTAAAGATGTCACATTGCCCTTGTGGCTGTTGATCTTCTTCAGATCAGGTAAGGTGCTACGAGATTTTGATCTAGACGATTTTAGAGGCATTAGACTCCGATTGTCCTTCTGATCAGATCTGTACGGTCAGATAGTCCATCCGAGGCCCTGAAATAAATCCCCTTCCCTCCTGACCATAAAAAGGACGTAATTAACCTAAAATATACACAACTACTCTAAATGCATGATGATGCATGCTATGCAATATTTTAGCATGAAATGCAAATCTAAGCCTAGGAACATGCATGAATAGGCATTTTATTCTACTTAAATGTATCTACATCATACCCCTATGCCTACCTTTTGCTAGTCCCTAAAAAAATTAAACTACATGCTATATATAAAAATAGAATTAGGACTCGATCGCTTGGGCCTAAGTCATTTATTAATAATAGAAAATTTTAACTAAGGTCCTAAACTACGAAAACTCAACAATGCCCGGGTGTCTGCCAGAATGCAGACCACCCAAGTCATCGCCTTATTTTAAAAGGGGAGATACATTTTTTTGTTTTTTCTTCTTTTCTTTTTTTTTTTTTTGACTTTTGAAGTTTGAGAGTTTCGGGATAGCTTTTTATGGTTACCTAACCCACCCAAGATTCGAAAAGGACTCTAAGTGCTAAGCATCTTGTGAAAAGGTGAGACTCACTAAGCGGCCGTTAAAACGGACTTTAGGTTTCTACGACCCTAGGTGACCTAAAAAATTCTGCGAAAGGTTTATCTTTCTGATTGGTAGCTTTCTCCCTACTTTTTTTTTATGGCGTCAACACAAGGGCGAACCCAGTGTATATCTCCCCAATTTATTCTACTTCCCCGCTTCTTCTCTAAGTGTTTTGGAAATTATTTGTGCATTTTTGTGAGCTGGGCTCTGGACAACTGGCAAATGGGCTGTTACCTACGACCACTTGCCAACCATACTCATGCGGTGAAGTGTGGTTTCATTTATTTTTTTTATTTTCTCCTTTTTCTATTTTTTCTTTTTCTTTTTTTCTTTTCTAAGTAAGTGGCTTTCCTGATCTAAGATTTGCCCAAAAGCAGTATAAAGAGAATGGTCATGTGGGTGGGCTCTAGACAACCGGCCGATGAGCTATTACCACCGACAACTTGCTAGCCATACCACCCTAAGCGATTCATTAGCTACTCAATTTCCGTAAAAATTGTTGAAGAGTGAGTTAGTGCAAATAGTGTGTAGATGCTTAAGCTTAAAGTCCCCTCAAATCAGAGGACGGGTTGATAAGTCATGTACTTATCACCCCAATTTATTGACCAAATTAAAATAGAATTACTTGGCAAGAACTCGAGAGTAAGTCCACATTCGAGTGGACACTCGGGCTAATTAAGCTTGAAGACGTGAAGAGTCTACGTGTTTAGGTCCTCTCGTATCATTTCCTAAAGTTAATAACGCTTAATGCCTAAGTTCTCTTCTCTTAATTCTATTTTTTTCTCTTTTTTTTTCTTTTATTTTTTAAAGAAAATAAAAGAAATTCTACAAAGCTAACGAAATAATTTAAGGATTAAGTATCCACCCCCCCATGACTAAATGATGCAATGTCCACATTGTAGAAATAGAGATATGAAAAGGGAGGAGTAAATAGAATATCACCTGAATTTCATGACAATCCGGTCAGCTCTGCAGAGAGAAGAGAGTATACACACGCACTAAGTTTAATGCCTTCAGCTAGGCATAATATACATATAAAGAAGAATTTGAGAATTCACAAGTGTGGGTCAAAATCAAAAGATTAATCCTCAGACCCACCAACAGAAGATGTCCATAAATGTGGACCAAGTTGTGGTGTAGACCCATGCCCTAGGGTCGAGTAGTTCTAAGGTTCTGGATATAAATCACCTAGAATCGAAGATTATTGTGCTTGCGGGGCCAGGCCTGTGGTTTGGTGGTGTGCAACCCAAGACTAAAGTGCCAGACAAAAGGTAAATTTGGTTTACTAGGTTCAGATGTCCACTTAACGTTCAACTCAGAAAAATAATAAGTTATTCCAAGCTTGGGTTGACATCAAAGGTATCGTAAGGGTCCTGGTAAAAAGTAGGTGGTTTCAGATCAATAGGAACCCTTAGATTTGAAATTGTAGTTCCCTCAGAAGTAGCTTCCTAGATTTTTATTTCCAACTTCCTATCCTTTAAAATCATTGTTTCCGGGACCTCCAAGTCGTTGTACACCCCATCTAAAGTACCCAAGTCCAACAATTATGGCTGAATCAGGATTGACTTGGGCAAAATTATCTCAAAACTATGATCATTCAACTCTTTGGGGTGCAGTTGAGGAAAGGGGCTACTGATTGAATCTTATAGTAAATGAGGATTTGGATCCTCTAAGTTAGCCCCACCTAGATCATAATCTTCAATAATCAGACTATCAAATGGTTCGTCATACTCCTCGAGCCTGTTTGTCTCACTAAAATCGTTTTCCTTAACTTCAAATGAGACATCACCTAAAGATTCTTCACCCTCAAAGTCAAAGAATTCTTGATCCTCTTTTACATATATCTTAAAATCGTATGTCATTTCCTGGTCCATAGAGACATTTTTTTCCATGCTCCCTGGCTTGGGGATCTCAGGTGAAGCATTCGGTTCATCCTCAATGGGTTGCTTTAGACCAACTTGGTTATCTGGAGTCTCAGAAAATGTATCCCCTCGATAGGCACCTGAGCGGGTTCAAACATTTGATCTCCTGAAGGGGGTTCATCTTGAGAATCATCCCAAGATTGGACTAAGGCAACCATGAATTTCATCCTCAATTTCGATAATTTCCCAAGTAGAAACTCACCTAGGCCCCTATCCCTAACATCTTGGAGCAAATCCAATATAGAGCTATTCAACTCATCAATCATTTTGATCATGGGCTCCAATGCTTTAGTGCATGGTGTTGGCTGAGCTTCTAAAGATTGTATGGTGTTCTTCAAGTTAGCCAACACCCTGTCTTGGACCTGGCTCACCTAAACCGAATGGTTTGGTTCAGGGTTGGGTGGGTTCGGGTTAAATCTACGGGAGTCATGATATTGAAGTTCTCGGGTTCCTCCCTAATAGTAGGTCATTTCGGGTTGTTCAAAGAATGGTGGTGACCTATATTCAGTGGAATACTGGGGAGGGTAGGTGTTATGGTCAACATATCCTTCTTGATTATAGATCGGGTTAGGTTGATCATCAAAGGGTGGAGATCTATAATCATTGTAGGCGTGAGAAGGATAATAATCATAGTCTTGTTGTCCAAGGTTAAGCCCCGGACACTAAGGTCCGGATTCATATCCCCGATCAAAGTTATCCCGGCTTGGAGATGGGTAATCATAAGTTGAGTCGGGATGGTAATCATCTTGAGGATACGTGTTGGTAGGAGGGTAAGATTGGAAATGTGTGAAAGATGTGGAAGGATACATTGGTGAAGTAAGGAGGGAAATCAGAAGAGAGAAAGGTGCCCTGCAGTACAATCAACCAAACCTGTCCTTATGTGGGTAGCCTAAAGCCGTACAGACTTCCAAGATCTGTCTTGACATGATAGAAATGATTTGGTCTACTTTCATTTGGTCAATCCAACCAGTTAGAGGAAGGGGCTGTGGAGAAGGTTTTTCCTTTGGCTTGCACCTCCGATTCCTTTGATACCCCCCAACCACGGTCATTTGACGCTACTCCCTTAGCTAGACATCAGATGGACCAGTAGAAGTTGATTAATTGAAAAAATCTCAATATGAGCCCTAAAAAGTGAATCAATCCTTAAGGCCAACGTCTACTCAGTTTTAGTTAGGCTTAGGATGATCGTGCTCTTGGAATGTGATGGGCTTTTTAGATGGATTGTGCCCTTAATGATCAGTTAAAATGTGTGTGCGTGCACAACCAGGGTTTGCAAATAAGGTATTTGATGATGTATCTTTTAGGGTTTAACCTTGTTTAGTAGCTTTTAGGGTTTAATCTTTAGGTTCTTTCAATCAGGTTTAGTAGAATGAAGCGATCGCTTACGGTTCATATAAAAATATGTCGTTATTGTAGTATGTCACAAATACAAATCGTTGTCGCATCAATTTTATTTAATTACATAATTTTTACTGATTTATTCAAGGTAGTTTACTGGGAGACAGCTATTGATATACATCACTCTCTAAGTCCAATATTATTCTTTAATTTCAAAAAGATTGGTTCTATGTACAATTATGAATGAATTAATTAATTTTATACACAAGAATGAATTATAATGCTTGAAATAATTATTTACAATCAAGCATCGAACACTATAACTAATTACTATATTCTATCTATTTATAACTTATAGTAATAATTATTACATATCTATACAATAATATATTATAAAATATATCACACTAACTTAACTTAATATACTAACACCTATGGTAACATATATAATATGTATAGCGGCTTATATAAGTGTCGTTAAACCTTAGAAAAAATTATAAACATGAACTAAGGTCAAAATAAGGGTCTACAGTAACATTTATTATATCTATAGTGACGAATTTATTTGTCAGTAAAGCTCATATGTTATTTATATGCACATGTGAGCTCAAACACTTTATATACTATGTATCTATATTAATATATTATTTACAGTATACTATACTTATATACATATACACATATATTATATATATGTTACATATGTATGGATATAACACACGCACGGGCATCTCTTGTTTAACACTTAGTCATTTTTAAGGTTCTTTCTTCCCTCCCCTTAGGTGATTAAGGCACGGTTACTGTTCATACTTAACAAAAATTAGGGTTTAGATTGGTGGACAGCTCTTTCGAGGGATACACAGCACCCTCAAGGGGTAAGACCAGACCTCTACCAAGGCCCATAATTCACTATTAAGTCCTCTTAATTTCGGTTTATGCTTGTTAATGGGCCCTGATAACTCTGCGATTAATGATGATAATTCCATCAATTAGAGTTTATTTTGAGGGTATATGTGCGCTAATAACATACCATGATGGCCGTGGGAGCATTGCATGCATTACAAATTAAGATTGCTTATAATCAATGTTTAATGACCATGCATACAAGTGCATGTTGAAATAGACCTCAGATGAGCAATCGAACCGCACGGATGGATCAAGTTCGACGAACAGAGTCCAACGGACTCAAAATCGCCTAAATCCAATATCCGGCGCTCTGACAACAAGTTCAAGAAGTCGTGACCGTTGATCTAAGGATCAACGCCCATAAGGCTGCCATGTGTCGCGCATCCGTGCCATTAGCTGTCGTGCCCACACCCGGCCTTGCTTCATCAGGAGCATTTTAAGCCGTCTGATCCTTGGATCGGACGGCTGAGGATCTGCAACGGTGCACCCTCCATTGCGCCCAAAGAGCCTTCAACGTTGAATTCTGACCGTTGGATTTCCATCCAACGGTTGACGTCAACTGCACCTAACCTCGCCTCTGCAATGATCTGCGAAGGTAGCGCAGTGGGTGAAGCCTTACACTCAAAAGTAGCGACGGGCGTTCAAAACCCCGCGTGCTGCTAAATCGTATCCTCGCGAAGGCGCGGTTGATTACAACCGTAGATACGGGCACGGATGGCGTGGATGGCTTCCACGCGGCACCTCCAGATGCAAGCAAGTGCAGACACACATGAGGTGTGATCCAAGCGCTCGGTCGTGCGCAATCCCAGTCGTTGATGCACGATCGGGTGGTCATCATTCTTCATCGCACGAGGGTGCACACCCGTGGGTGCCTAGGACGACGTGGCACGCCCTCAGCCGTCTAATGGCGATTCGTGCCTCCGATCCGACGGCTGAGGACACGCAGGCGTGGATTGAAGGAGGAAACATGTGTGCCTCTAAGGACCAGCGGGCAAGGGGCTTCACCGACACTTCTGGAATGTTTTAGCGATGTCCTGGACGTCGCTAGAACCCTTACCTAGTTTGGAAACCCCTTCTTCTTTATATAAACCTCCTCATCCACCCCATTCAAGGGCATTCAATTCTCATTCACTCTCCATGCAACACTAGCCCTCTCCTAGCTCCATTAAACACTCCATATCTGCCCTCGGAGTTGTCGAGCCGCTGACGAAGCCCCCCTCCACCGCTGTGGCCGTCTCGCCTCCTCGCACTCTCTTTTTCTCTACTTTTATGTTGCACTATTTTAAGCTTTCATATATTGTTGTAGTTATAAACGATCTCTAATTGCATGCTATATGTTGATGTTACTTCTTATATCATAGTTCACATCTCCTTAAGTGATTGCCATGTTTTAAACTCAAGCTCTAACCCTACTCTCTCTCTCTCTCTTTCGCTCTTGTTTTCACAAGCAAACGACGCTACCATTTTGTGACACCCAAAGCGACTAAAACTAATATGATTTCACACCTCATTGAGATCGACACTTGGACTCACAAATGCATATCTTAATTTAAAACCGACGATGCGAGCGCATGCTACAATGACATAATGAAACCAACGCATTCCACGCGCGTCAGTTTTTGGCGCCGTTGCAGGGGAGGCAAAGGATTTCTTTTGTCGCTTTCATCCCACATTAGTATTCACATCTTCTGACTCATTTTTCTCTCTCTACTTGATTGGTTGTAGGAACTCGAAGCCTTGACGATGGTGGAGCACGATCCAAGACAATAGACAAGGAGTAAAGTGCTGTGAAGACTGTTGTGTGTATCACTCCACCCATTGAGTGTTTGCTTGCTTAAAAAAAAATACAAAAAAATATAAATCTAAAATTGGCGTGGTAAATGGCTACTTGACCCACATTTCAAACTCATCACCCAACCAAAAAAAATACACTCTAACATTCTTGAAATCTTTTTAGAGTGTTCTTTCTTTTGAGTGGTGTTTGTGAAGCCACCATGATTTAACTTGGGCCGCATGACTCACCATAATTAAAATCAACTTGCCTGGTAGAACTGCATGAACACTAGGGTGAATACACTAGGGTTGTTTTTCTAGGGCCACATCATTCTAGAGGAAATCGACTTTCACCCACTGTGTGCAAAACTTTGTGTGCCCACTTGAACATTGTTTGAAAACAATAAGAAACTCCAACCCTAAAAAACATTAAAGGAAGGATAAATCATTAAAAAACACCACATCCTAAAATCCTTGCTTGAGAACCATGTTTTGTTAAGTGCACACACACGCTCAAATCGGTTAGCTAAGAGGCACAACCCCAAACAACGCTTCATCACATATCCTGAGCACAAGCACTAGCCTAGCCCCTCATTAAAATGGAGTAGACGTACCCTAAGCAGGACTAGTCTAAGTCTTTGAGGTGTGATTAGGTTTGCTAGGCACTTGGCCTTCATTCCCTTTGTAAAATCTGGTGTCTAGGCTGCGGGGAAGTGTCAAACAACCACAGTTGTGGGGTCTATGGAACCGACGGCGCAAGCCAAAGGAAGAACCTTCCCCTCAATCCCCTCGTAATCAACCTGGCCAGATTAACATCGGGAAGGGAGGTTAAGTGCTTGCAGATTTGATCATTCCCTTTGAGGCTTCTAGGTCACCTAAGGTATACACTATAAATACTAGACTTGCTTGCTTGTTTGTGCATACACTTCTCACACCTGTCTCTCTCCGCATTCCTCCCCGTTCTTCTTTAGTGTATGCATGGGAGACAATCACTTCATCCTGAGCTGTTTGTTTTAGAAAGGGAAATCAGGAGGAGACTTGATTTTTCAAGGGAAATGGCTGACCCAAGAATTGATGAGATTGAGGACCAACCTCAACCCGATGCTATGGCCATCATTCAGGCTCAAATCTCGGCCAACCACCAACTCCAACAATAGCAGATCCAAAACATCATAAAAGCCATAGATCAATTGCAAAACCCTCAAGGGCAACCCCCACCTAACCCACCACAACCTCCCGAGGGCCAACCAAGGCCTTCCTGTGATTTTTACGATCCGTCTGCTATCCGGATCGAGCCACATCTTAGGGTCCCCTAAAGGGGAGATGATTTTGAGCTAAAACTTAATGTCCTGAGCTTAATTCAAAGCCACTTTCATGGGAGCTCGAATGAGGACCCCTTCCAACACTTAGAGGACCTAGATTGGATTGCCCGAACTGTGAAAGCAAGGAACATCAGCTTGGATATTGTTTTAATTAAGATGTTCCCTTTCCCCCTAAAAGATAAAGCATCTCACTGGCTTAGAACCTTTGGGAGACCCATCTCCACCTGGAAGGAACTGAGGCATGCATTCTTGAAGAAATTTTTCCCTATAGGTAAAACCAATGCCCTTAGAAGAGCCATTACCACATTCACACTACAAGGTTGGGAACAATTCCATGAGGCGTAGGAAAAATTTAATGAATTATTGAGGAAAGGCCCATACCATGAGGTTTCAAGGTGGCAATTGGCCCAGATCTTCTACCATAGTCTGGACAGCAACGTTAGGAACTTTGTTGACGCCTCATGTGGAGGCAACTTTTTGAACAAAGATGAGGAGAGCGCGTTCGAACTCTTTGAGTCCATGAGTGAGAATTCGCTCAACAATGCCTCTATGATCCAGTTTAATCGATCCAATCAACCCCGTGGTGGGTCTATGAGATGCATGCCAATTCTGGAATGGTTGACATGGACATTATAGCCAGAAAATTGGATCAAGTTGAGTTGGTGGACAAAAAGATTGATGAGCTATTGAACCAAACCCGAAACTCACTACAGATCCTCTTCCTAGCAAAGGGAGCCCGCAATGTAGATTTGGTGCAACCAATGAACCAAATACATCTGGAACAACCCCTGACTATGTTCCAGGGAATGACCTTTGCTCTCTCAAACCCTAATTACTCTCTCCACTCCCCCTTGGCACCTTCTATCTTTGAAGATGTCCAGGCCATCCAAGGTTACTCCAAACCTGACCTCTTCTCCAACACCTGCAACGCTGGATGGCATAGTCACCCGAATTTTGCCTGGATGAACCAAAAAATCGAACCAATTCCGGAACCAACCTAGGCCAAACCCTCCCTCCTATCAGCAAGGTTCACCAGTTAGACCACCCTATAATCAGAATAGGGCGGTCCCTCCCCCACAAAACCAAATGGACATGCTTATAAAAATGATGGGTGATATGAATAAGAAACATCAGGAGGAAATGACATTAGTGAAGGGACAATTGAGCTAGCTGTTGGATAGCAAACAACAGGGGTCCCTTCCTTCTCAACCACAACCGAACCTGAGAAATGTGATCAATAGAGGCCCCAATCCTTAAGGCCAATCCTGGGCATGCCCACATGATCCAGTAAGCCCCATAGGCACTCCCTGGGTTTGGTGCTGCCTCTTCTTGTTCTTAAGGGTCCACCCATGGTCCCTGTGTTCGACCCGGAATTCCTTTTGTGTTTTAGTAAAATTATCTGTTGATGGATTTTTCTCGCAAATTACGCTACGACGATGGGTTTTCAAAATGCAATCTTTTTGCGACTATTTTTCCTCTTCAACATTTTGGTGCCGTTGTCGGAGAGGCGATGTGTTAAGATCGAGACATCAAACGCACTTTAAGAAGTCTGGGAGTTGGTCCAGAGTCTGGTCAGACGTCTGGATGCCTTCCCAGACATCTAGAAATAAATTTTGGTGTGCGTACAATCGCGAGTCTGCGCACGTGCCGCGAGCAGACTGCAACTCGCCGCCCTCTTTTCTTCTCTCTCTTCCCTCGCCGTCCTGGGGACACCTCCCCCACACCTTCAAATACCCCTCCCCTCTCCCTCGTTCACCACTCCACCATCTCCTCCTTCTTCCAGCGTGAGCACGAGAGAGAGAGAGAGAGAGCGAGGGCAGCTTCTGCTGCCGGGTGCGTGCGGAGAGGAAGAGGTACAACGAGTGGGAAGAAGAGGGAGAGCGCGCAAGGAAGAGAGAGAGCCCGCCGGAGCAGCTCGAGGCCGGCTGGCGTGCGCGCGGAGGGGCGTCGTGCGGGGGAGATCTCCCCTGGTGATGCTGCAGCTCGAGCAGCGGACGAGCGGCTGCGTGGTGAGCTCGCGTGCAGCAGGAAGAAGGCGAGGAGGTTCTGATTCTGGGAAATTTTCCCAGAATCAGACATCTGGACCTACGTCCAGATGACGCGGGCGATGTCTGGAGGGATCTCCAGACATCTGAGAGGTACGAAATTTCTCCTCTACCTCCTTTTTACGGATACGGCCATGCAGGCCATTCCACCGTAGTGCTGAGACGTGTCGTGATGAGGAGTCTTTCGTCGCACGAGCAGGTTTCGTTCCGGGAAGGCGTTAGGACACACCCTCCCACACAGATCAGAAGTCTGGGCACAGCACCAGATGGCGGAGAGCGTCTCCAGATGTTTGGAGAGGTGGTCGAACGTCTGGAACTGGGTCCAGACGATTCAGCAGGATCCCTGGACGTCTGAGGAGCAGCGCAGAGTGAGGTATGACCTGGACCACTTTTTAAGACGTCTGAAAGGTGTTCCAGATGTCTGATTTGAGTCTGAATTATCATTTTTGACCCGTTTAAGGTTCGTTCGAGGTCCGATTTTCGCGTTTAAGATTCCGTTCTTCTCAGAATTAGTTCCTCTACTTGTTTAAAATAATTGTATCCTATTCTAAGTGATTCCTTGTGATTGATCCTTGTGTTAGGACCTCATTCTATTGCGGCTTTGGGGGTTGCGGAGGCACGTGGACCTATCGAACATGCCATCATTACTCCCAATTTTGCGGGTAGAGTGGCTTCCCTTAGTTATTTACCAACATTAATGCATCTGTGAGATGAATGATAGATCCTAGGGTATGGCATGAATCCTAGGACATGAAAACTAGATTGGATGGTAGATCCTAGGGTATGGCATGAATCCTAGAACTTGAAAACCAGATTGAATGATAGATCCTAGGGTGTGGCATGAATCCTAGGAACAGAAACACTGAAACGAATGTCATGAATACCTGAATTGCAGTCTTGGATAAGAAGATAGAATAATGAAAATTGCCTGAAATTGGATAACAACTGCCTGTGAAATATAGAGTACTGCTGCTAGTAACTACTACATGTAATTCCTGTTGTTTGGAAATTAAATTTGAGCTGCTTCTATATAAATTGATATCAAATGATTGGAAACACGTGCTAAATGTGAATGAACTGAAATGATGAAACCTAATATGGCATGGCCTGAGGAATATGAGCATGAACCCTATGGGGAATTAGGAGTAGAACTCTTGGAAAATAAATAGAATGGAACTGGGAAAGTGGATGGGGAAGTGAGCTGGCCCTTGAGTACGGAGTACCAAGGAGAGCGACTGTCCCCCTGTTTAGTACAGAGCGGAGCTAATCGCCCCAGGGACCCGAGGTTAGGTCTGGCCACTTTGTACCGACTTTTGGCCCTCGCGTACACAATACTGTGGAGAGCTACTAGTGTAGGGAGAGAGCTAGCCAACCCATGGGCCCCGGGGTTCAGCTAGCCATCCTACACCGACTTGTTAGGCCCACTGGGCAAACCAGGGTAGTCAGGCGAGGGTGCGGGGACTGTGGAGGGGAAAGGCCCCTGTTTGGTTACTGTGGAGGGGTTGGACCCCTGTTACTGAGAGGGCTCTGCCCTATACTGGTTCCGTGCTGTGCTTTGGGCGCACCCGTTAATGGAAACGACTAGCTGTGTGACAGTGCGGGGTAGCTACCTGTGTGTTTATCGCGCGTGCCGTAGTCACCGTTACGTCTGTCAGTGACCTTGGGGTGGTTGACTGAGGGTAGGACCACCACGGGGGACTCTCTCGGCCAGGAGAGCACCACGTGCTACTTCTACTTTTTGGAAAAGATTGCAATCAAGATCGTTCCCGCGAGGAACATTCAAGATCAAGAGAAAGATTTGAGAAATAGTTCAAGAAAGAGTAAATAGAGAAATAAAGAAAGAAATTAAAAATAACGGCTACTTATCCACCTTTACTGTTTTCTTAGCTAGCTGGTTGCCACTCTACTCAGCGTTTTGCTGACGTGTCACATTTGTCACCTTTTTCAGGACCAGGTGTTGAGTAGCTAGAGCCTGCGGCTGCAGAGGGTGCTGGGCCTAGTAGAGCCCAGTAGTTGTACTTGTTGTACCGTTTTTCTGTAGTAGTGAGTATTTATGTTTCACCTTGTACTCTTTATTTGTAAACTCCATATTTCTGTACCTGTTTTTAATTCTCTACTATTGTGGTGGTATTTATAGTAGTAGTTCTTTTCTTTACTATTGTACTTTTGTTACTGTTAGTTACTTGCATGGTGAATGTAGTTTATTTTATTGCTTTTTGGTTACCTTCTCGTTGGAGGACTGGGTCTTGGGATCAGTCGAGTCGGTCCGATTCTCGTGTCCTGTAGGGATTCGGGAACCGGGTCGTAACAAGATGGTATCAGAGTAAGGTCGTTCCGAGAAGTGAACCAAGTGGCTGGAAAATAACCAATTCACGTGCTTATAACTAAAGTAGCCACCACAACGTACCTTTTGACATATGTTTTAAGGTTGCTTCGTTGAATATTGATTAGTATTGACGTCCTTTCTGTTCCGTGTTTGCGTCTCCTTGCAGGAGATGCCTCGACGAGGAGGTAGCGAGGCGGGCCGCGGACACGGCCGAGGATGAGGTTGGATTGGTGGGCGCGTTGAGCCCGTCGCCTCAGTGGACCAGCCACTGCTCCCGGGCATTCAAACCCAGGACCTCGCCCAGCTGATACGGGACATCGTGCGAGAGGAGCTCCACCCGCCGCCCCAAGCACCTCTCCCTGGGGCTACGGAGGGGGAGTCTTCTGTGGGACCACAAGACGGACTGAAACGCTTTGGGCAACCGGGTTTTATTGTTATAGCGTTGTAGTATAGCCAGTTATTGCCAACATTTCAAATATAAAATTTTTTTACTCGGAAAATAAAAGAGTTCCCGAGGTCGAACTCAGGGAGCAAGTTGTATTCTAGAGATATACATGTTTCTTTTACAAAAATAAAGAAAGAGAGAGAAAGAATTTGTTGTCTTCTTTTCTCTTTGTTTCTCCTCGTCTCAGATCTTCTTCTTCTTTGTCTGCAGAGGTGATGTTCTTCTTCTGCAGTGGTGATGCTCTTCTTCTTCTTCCAGCTGTTCCTGCTCTTCCTTTTTCTTCTGTCTTTCTTCAGATCTTCTTCTTTCTTCTTTGTTTTTCTTCTTTCAGTTCTTCCCTTGTTCTTTTGTGTTCTCCTCTGCCTCGCCTTCTTCTGTTGTTCTTCAGATCTCCTTCTTTCTTCTTTTCCTTTTCCAGTCAGGACGTCGCCCCTCCTTCTTTCTTCTTTTCCCTTCAGGACGTCGTCTGATTTCCAAATCAGACGACTTAAACTGCCTGTTGCTACAGTGTCTCCCTCAGCTTCCTTCTTCTTCCGCGGTCCTTCTTCTTCACCTGTGCCTGCACACTTCAGAGCTTACGTCAGAGGACAAAACCTACCCTACCCTCTCCCCCCCGCGTCTCTCTCTCTCTGAAACCACTCTTGGGAAAGCTCTCCCAGAGCTGCCGGGTAATCGGGTACGGGTCGCGCCCGGGTCCAGGCCCACCGGCGTGCGTGGTGGGCGAGGAGTGCAGGTCAGTCTAAGTCGGGTCGGGTCAGGTCCGCGGGGCGTGAGCGCGGACGAGACCGGGTAACCGGGCGGGTGAAGGGGACCTCACCCCGTGTGCTGAGGCAGTAAGGCTTATTCACAAAATCAATTTAAACGGTGAAAGAGTTGTGAGGCTTACCGATGTGGGACTAAACGGAGGCCTCTCCTCGCGTGCGCCTGCTGGAAGACCGCGGCCTTGCTTCTGCAGCTGCAGCTTCGATTTGCGTTGGTTGCTGGCTGGCTGCCTTCGCAGGAATCCCCGTAATCCGCAGCAGCTGGAGACCTGGAGTCCTCAAGCCTGGAGCGCGGGAGAAGCTGCTTCAATGTGGCGTTAATGGCGGTCGAGCCTCAGAACCTGTCGGACACGAATATGGCCTCTCGGCCTGATCAAACTACTGGGGAACCTTCGCCGTGGCACGGCGAAGGTGTGGAGCTGTGCGGCAAGCCGCAAGGTGGTGTCTGGCGGCAGCCCTAGGTTGGACTGCAACCGGAGAAATGGGTTTGTTTGGGGGAGCGTTACGGAGGTGTGGAGTGGCAGTGGAGGGGTGGGGGGTGCTCAGTGTGATGAGGCGGAGGTTCGGTGAGGGTCGGCGAGGCGTGTGAGGCTGTGGAGCGATGGGAGCATCTCGCCGGAGGGTGGCCGGAGACGAAGGGGGTGACGATGGTCAGGGTCGGTCGAGGGCTTAATTGAACAAATTGAAACCGGGGAAAGAAAGAGGAGAGGAAGGGAAGTAGTTCTAACTTACTTGCAGGGACGAAGGGGGAGCAGTAGGGCGACAGTCGTATCGACTGTCGCCGGAGAAGAAGATGCCCAGGGGAAGGGGCGGCGGCGAGCAGAGAGCCGGAGAGGCGCCAGCTGGGTGCGGCGTGGCGCGGGAAGAGCAGGGGAAGAAGTCTCTGCTGCTGGTATTGCGGCAGAGCGAAGAGGAGGAGGAGGAGGAACCGCCGGAGCTGGTGGGCGTCTGCCGGAGTGAGAGGAGAGGAAAGTTGGGGGTTTTCTCCGTCAGATCCGAGCTCGGAAGAACGGTGGAGCGACGGGGGTATTTATAAGGACCGAATCAGGGAGGAAGGCGGAGGGAGACGACGTGTCTCCCTCGCCGGAGGACGCCGGAGATCGAAACCCATACCGTCCGTGCGTTCGCACGGCCGGTATGGCGGGTTACAGCGACCAGGGGGGTGTCCCTGCGACGGCTGACGACGCAGGGCACCCCCGGTTTACTTGCCAGGCTCTCCCCCTCACCCTGCGCGGCGCCATGCTCCGAGCAAGGTCGCCGGAGCATGGTGCTGGCAGGTTTTGCAGGGGGGACCTGAACGCAAAGAACGAAGGAGAGTTAGGGGCCAAAATGCGAGGGTTCAAAAGTTGAGGGCCAAAAAGTAAATATATGAGGACCAAAGTGTAAAGTTGGTCAAGGAGGTTTCTTCTTAGGCTCAAGTTTTTATACATGACTAATTAGGACCTAAGGAATCTGATGGTGAATTTCATTTCTATATTAAACCTTGTTTGACCGGTCAATTTATGCGAAAACCCAAATTAAGTTATTAATTGGGCATGGTTCTCAATGTAGGTCAAAATGGGTTCTGAAGGCCAAATTGAAGGTTCTAAACCCTAGAGATTATTTTTCTATGAATTTTAGAGGGTTTATTCTGTTTTTACTTTGCCTTGAACCTCGTGAATTGAAGTGGGTTGTTTTAGGGTTACAGATTATCATTTAGTTCCTTGGAATTGCTGTAGCCCTTTCTAGATCATCTCATCCCACTTTTATTCTTATTAAGTTGCTTTGACCTATGTTTGGATCCTGAATTACCCTGTATGCAGATTATACTGGTAAAATTGCATTTTTACCCCTTATGACTTGTTTTCTCCTTAAACTCAGAATTCTCTTAGTTAAGCCTTTCCTTGAGTTATGTAGGAGCTTTTATCCTTTGTATTAGGTCACAATGAGCTAGTTATGGCTCATGATGAGGTTCTCATCATACCCCCATGCCTAGCTTTTGCTAGTCCCTTAGCAAAAACTTAAGGTTTCAACCCTTGTTCTAGACCATGAAGTTTTTAATAGTTTTAGATAAGTGCTTTTTATTTGAGCATAGATTAGGTTAGAATGCTGACCATAGGCCTAAAAGGTACTCTAGTACCAATCAAGATCCAAATCTGTCTAGCCTTAGCCTCAGTCTTTAGCAAAGGTTTTTAAGGTCCACAAGAACTAACCTAAGGTTTATTGGACTTTTGTGGTTAAAGCACCCATGCTTGAAATGATTTTAGCCCTGGCTCAGTTCGCAGTGCGTTTTGTAAGAGAGAGATAGAAAGTTTTTCTGTTTGGAGAGTTTTCTCTCTCTTTTTCTTTTTAGTTCTAGCCTAGGATTGGCTTTTCAACACGGTCTGTATCAGATTCCTTGCTCCCATCATCAATCCTCAAGGGTTCCTGGCGATCGATGCTTCGAGATAGCACCGCCCATGGCAACCCCCGGAACCCTGGCTATTGAGATTTCGAGATAATCCCATCCATGGTGTTCCGTGGCCGAATCCAGACCCTGGCAATTGACACTTCGAGATAATGCCATCCATGGAATCTGAACCAGCAGAGTGCTTACATGCCCCCAGTAGGATATGTAAATATCCTAAGAGACGAGCACCGAGGAGATGATATTTTGTTGCGCATCTTTGAGGGGATTTCCCGCCTCTCTGCGCTGGGAACTCGTCCAAATCAACTTGTGTTGATCGGCCGCTCCTATTCTAGGTGTTCTTTTCAGAATTTTGCGACGCTTCTGCGTGATTCTGATTTTTACGCTTACTGAACCAGGCTGTGTGTGAGGTTAGGGTGCTTAGGTTACTGAGTCCCGTAAACCAAAAATTAGTTAACGAGGCCAAATACTCCCTAAGCCTTAGACCTAATACTTCAGCTTTTCATTTTCCTCAACCTCTTGAGGAGTGTTCAGATCTTAATGGGTACTAAGAGTCTATTCAAGAATGCCTAAGGTTTGCATTCTTACTAATCTCATTGTGTACTTTTCAGTTATTTTCTTGAATGAGGTCTAGAACTTAGGTTAATTCCTTAGTTCCTTACTAATGACTATCACCTTTTCTCATAATTTTGTGCTCCTTTTTCATTTTGTTTCTTTTCTCCTTCACAAAATTTCCTTCTCCTCTTTTCCTCTTATTCTTTTTCGAAAATTTTTTAATTTTTATGGTGTTTTTGGCATATGTGAATTTTTTTGTTTGAAACCTTTTCTTACAAGTTTTGCACTTTCATACCCCCCCCATGCCTAAGATTTGCAATGTCCTCATTGTAACCTAGGGGTTTTTATTCAACTAAGTTCATACATTAGGACAGATGTTTTGATGAGTGAATGGGTCGGGGTGACTGTTGCGGACGATTTCTAATCCCAGATGCAAGCACCTGAGGTGGAGTCGGCTGTCCTAAAGTGTGAGCTTTAAGTGCAAAAAGGTGTCAGAACAAGTTTCAGGTTTTCAAAGAGAATGACGGGTTGCCTCCCGTTGAGCGCTAAATTTGATGCCTTCAGCCAAGCGGGAAATGCGATGGAGAGGGGATGGTCAAATCAGCAGAGTTTTGTAAGACAAGCACCTTGATTAAGAGCCTGGTTGGTCCAACCAGGTGCTTGTTCAGATCAACAGGCTGATGATGCAGCCCAAACCCAATCAATCTGGTGGGTTGATAGATGTGGATAAAAAGGTGTGGAACCCACCATAAACTATGAAGCTCAGATGGATGTGGAAGTGTAAACGCAGGGTTTGGCTGAGTCGAATCAGCCTGGTCAGAGTAGGGACCCGTAGAATAATCAGTGGTTGATGCAGGAACCCTACAGGGGTGATCAGAGAATGATAGAGCATGGTATGTAGTCTGATCAATGTTCGAAACCCGATGTGGAAATGCAATCGGCTCGGTGAGAGGTGAATCTGAATAGAAATTGAGTCCGGTTGCGGGTCGGGGTTTGGGAGAGGTTTTGATCCGTTCTGTGTGCGGACGAGGTGGCCATTGTGTACGAGGGCTCTTCTAGAAACAGATGATAGGTGGTTTTCTGTAGAGAGTCCTCTGGGTAACTATCAAATGCCGGAAGAGTGTCTGTAGGATGAAAGGAATCGGATTCGAGAAAAAATTTGGATTCTTGGTTGTAATCACTCTTGGCATTTTCTATTTTTGGTTCCTGATGATCGAAAAGGAATGATTCTGTGTTATCAGTGATCTCGGGAATCAGGACCTCAGAGTCAGAGTCAGAGTCATGTGAACTGAGGTCGTAGATAGGCCTGGCGTGTTCAGGAAGGGGAATCTCTCCGCAATTATAGTCAGATCTGAAATTGTCGGAGAGTTGGCGAAAATGATCATGAATTCCACCACAGCAAAAATCATCAGATGTGGAATCAGCAGCCTGACTGGGTTCTAGCCTATATGTCACTTCTGGGCTCAAAAAGATGTTCTGTTCAAGCTCTAAGCTGGTAGGATAGACCCCATTAAAACCTTGCTCATCCAACTCCTCAGTTTCTGTATCAGAAATTGGCATGTTTTCTGAAAAATCGATCAGATTTCCTGAGGATGTTGGAGAGGGATATTCATTAAATAGAGGCCCGGAATCATATTCTGTAAAAATTTGATCTTTCTCATAAAGGGCCTCATAATCTTCCCAATAAGTTTCAGATCTAGGTTCTAGGCTTAGGATGTGGGTAGAATTATTAGAACCTAAGTCCGAATAACCTTCGAGGGTCACCTTATCAAAACAAGGGGCGGAATTTATACCCTCCAGAGGTTCAATTCTAATCTTGTTATTGCAGGAGTCTTGGAGTTCTAAGCTTGGTGATTTATGGCCTAGGGTTGGCTCAGCATTGTTTTCTCCTGCAACTTCCCAACCTATTTTAATGCTATCTTCTATTTGGGTTGGGAGTCGACAACCACCTTGTGCCTCAATCCCGAGGTCTGGGAAACTGGATTGATTCTTAGTACTGTTCCAAGATGACTCATCCTTTGTTTCTGGTGTATACGGGTATTTTTGGTTGATAGTTTTTTCTAAAAGTCTCATCATCTCTACCCGTTTTTCAAGAGCATCTTGGTTTTGTTCCCAAAGTACAGGATTTGTCAAGCATTGAAGGTATTCAGATTTGTGTAATTTGTCTATCTCAATGTATCCTGTTAGGAGAACTTCTCGGGTTGATCCTTTTATGGCTCCTGTCAATAGAGTTTGGGCACAGTTTATGATGAAGGCTGTGGTTGTTGGGACATCAACCTGAATATCTCCTATTGGTGTTGAGGTTTTTTCTTCTTTTTCATAGAATTTTATGGCATCCTCGATCATTTTATCTTTCATAGATCTCCGATATTCAGGTTTCTTGAATGGTAGTCTTAGGTGGTTTGGCTGCATATTTGGATTAGGTGGTGGAATCAAGATGTGGAATCAAAGGCTTCGATGTAGACTCATGTTGTGCCAAGATGGAAGAAGGGAGTATCAGAGGAAAGATTAATGTGGTGGTGCTGCATAAACAAGGGAACTGAGGCCTAACCTCAGGGCAAGTGAATTCCTAAAGGAGGTTTCAAGGACCTCCTTCCAAGCATATACTGAAGGATGTGATGAGATTAAAAGGTGCTGGATCCAATCAAGGCACCCAAAATGTTGGGTGACTATAGAGGTGCGGGGCAGATGGACCCCTTGATCAAAAAGATCGTCCACCTGAGAATTACCTGGGCAGCCAGAGAGGGAGAGTCCCGCGAAGACCCCTACACGGTAGAGCATCCCCACGGGTTACAGGGTTTCCCCCACCCGACCTCTCTTGTCACTGCGGTTCCAGGTAGACCAGAATGGGGATCTTGACCTCTTAAGTCTACCAATTTTAAGATCAGGGTGCTTAAGGTTTCACTTGAACTTTAGGTGTTTTTGTGAACAAAGTGGCCTAGTTTGAAGGTTGGTTGACCCCAGGGGTCAACTTCACCTAGTGGTTTCCTTGAGAAGTTAGGCCTTGTTTTAGGGTTCAAGTGTTTAGAGAGAGCCAATTGTTTAGGATTTTTCTTATTAATTATTTTCAATCAATGGCTTGGGCACACCTCTTTTGGATTTCCTCAATTCTTGATTAAGGGGTGTGTCTCTACTGAAATCCTAATGTTTGACCTTATGTTGGCTCTACTTGGTCCATTTAACTCTTTGTTGGGTAATTAGGGCTCAAGCAAGAATGTGTTAGCCCTTAAATACCCTTAATAGTGTGCAGGAGTGATGAGTTGAAAACATGCAACTCTTTATGGTTACTAAGTATGGAAGACAGGTTAGCCCTATATTGCTTGTTCTTTTCTTTTCTTCCTCTTTAGAGTTTAGGGGTTAATAGCGAGAGGAAAAATTTACCTGTCCTCGGAGTGGTTGTCGTGTGGTTGCTTGTCTTCTTGATTTCCTGTAGCTGCACAAAAGAGGGGAGATTATCAGAAATTAAAAAGAAACAGGAATGTTTACCTCTAGAATAGCCGTTGCTCCCCGGCAACGGCGCCAAAAATGAAACGCTTTGGGCAACCGGGTTTTATTGTTATAGCGTTGTAGTATAGCCAGTTATTGCCAACATTTCAAATATAAAATTTTTTTACTCGGAAAATAAAAGAGTTCCCGAGGTCGAACTCAGGGAGCAAGTTGTATTCTAGAGATATACATGTTTCTTTTACAAAAATAAAGAAAGAGAGAGAAAGAATTTGTTGTCTTCTTTTCTCTTTGTTTCTCCTCGTCTCAGATCTTCTTCTTCTTTGTCTGCAGAGGTGATGTTCTTCTTCTGCAGTGGTGATGCTCTTCTTCTTCTTCCAGCTGTTCCTGCTCTTCCTTTTTCTTCTGTCTTTCTTCAGATCTTCTTCTTTCTTCTTTGTTTTTCTTCTTTCAGTTCTTCCCTTGTTCTTTTGTGTTCTCCTCTGCCTCGCCTTCTTCTGTTGTTCTTCAGATCTCCTTCTTTCTTCTTTTCCTTTTCCAGTCAGGACGTCGCCCCTCCTTTCTTCTTTTCCCTTCAGGACGTCGTCTGATTTCCAAATCAGACGACTTAAACTGCCTGTTGCTACAGTGTCTCCCTCAGCTTCCTTCTTCTTCCGCGGTCCTTCTTCTTCACCTGTGCCTGCACACTTCAGAGCTTACGTCAGAGGACAAAACCTACCCTACCCTCTCCCCCCCGCGTCTCTCTCTCTCTGAAACCACTCTTGGGAAAGCTCTCCCAGAGCTGCCGGGTAATCGGGTACGGGTCGCGCCCGGGTCCAGGCCCACCGGCGTGCGTGGTGGGCGAGGAGTGCAGGTCAGTCTAAGTCGGGTCGGGTCAGGTCCGCGGGGCGTGAGCGCGGACGAGACCGGGTAACCGGGCGGGTGAAGGGGACCTCACCCCGTGTGCTGAGGCAGTAAGGCTTATTCACAAAATCAATTTAAACGGTGAAAGAGTTGTGAGGCTTACCGATGTGGGACTAAACGGAGGCCTCTCCTCGCGTGCGCCTGCTGGAAGACCGCGGCCTTGCTTCTGCAGCTGCAGCTTCGATTTGCGTTGGTTGCTGGCTGGCTGCCTTCGCAGGAATCCCCGTAATCCGCAGCAGCTGGAGACCTGGAGTCCTCAAGCCTGGAGCGCGGGAGAAGCTGCTTCAATGTGGCGTTAATGGCGGTCGAGCCTCAGAACCTGTCGGACACGAATATGGCCTCTCGGCCTGATCAAACTACTGGGGAACCTTCGCCGTGGCACGGCGAAGGTGTGGAGCTGTGCGGCAAGCCGCAAGGTGGTGTCTGGCGGCAGCCCTAGGTTGGACTGCAACCGGAGAAATGGGTTTGTTTGGGGGAGCGTTACGGAGGTGTGGAGTGGCAGTGGAGGGGTGGGGGGTGCTCAGTGTGATGAGGCGGAGGTTCGGTGAGGGTCGGCGAGGCGTGTGAGGCTGTGGAGCGATGGGAGCATCTCGCCGGAGGGTGGCCGGAGACGAAGGGGGTGACGATGGTCAGGGTCGGTCGAGGGCTTAATTGAACAAATTGAAACCGGGGAAAGAAAGAGGAGAGGAAGGGAAGTAGTTCTAACTTACTTGCAGGGACGAAGGGGGAGCAGTAGGGCGACAGTCGTATCGACTGTCGCCGGAGAAGAAGATGCCCAGGGGAAGGGGCGGCGGCGAGCAGAGAGCCGGAGAGGCGCCAGCTGGGTGCGGCGTGGCGCGGGAAGAGCAGGGGAAGAAGTCTCTGCTGCTGGTATTGCGGCAGAGCGAAGAGGAGGAGGAGGAGGAACCGCCGGAGCTGGTGGGCGTCTGCCGGAGTGAGAGGAGAGGAAAGTTGGGGGTTTTCTCCGTCAGATCCGAGCTCGGAAGAACGGTGGAGCGACGGGGGTATTTATAAGGACCGAATCAGGGAGGAAGGCGGAGGGAGACGACGTGTCTCCCTCGCCGGAGGACGCCGGAGATCGAAACCCATACCGTCCGTGCGTTCGCACGGCCGGTATGGCGGGTTACAGTGACCAGGGGGTGTCCCTGCGACGGCTGACGACGCAGGGCACCCCCGGTTTACTTGCCAGGCTCTCCCCCTCACCCTGCGCGGCGCCATGCTCCGAGCAAGGTCGCCGGAGCATGGTGCTGGCAGGTTTTGCAGGGGGGACCTGAACGCAAAGAACGAAGGAGAGTTAGGGGCCAAAATGCGAGGGTTCAAAAGTTGAGGGCCAAAAAGTAAATATATGAGGACCAAAGTGTAAAGTTGGTCAAGGAGGTTTCTTCTTAGGCTCAAGTTTTTATACATGACTAATTAGGACCTAAGGAATCTGATGGTGAATTTCATTTCTATATTAAACCTTGTTTGACCGGTCAATTTATGCGAAAACCCAAATTAAGTTATTAATTGGGCATGGTTCTCAATGTAGGTCAAAATGGGTTCTGAAGGCCAAATTGAAGGTTCTAAACCCTAGAGATTATTTTTCTATGAATTTTAGAGGGTTTATTCTATTTTTACTTTGCCTTGAACCTCGTGAATTGAAGTGGGTTGTTTTAGGGTTACAGATTATCATTTAGTTCCTTGGAATTGCTGTAGCCCTTTCTAGATCATCTCATCCCACTTTTATTCTTATTAAGTTGCTTTGACCTATGTTTGGACCCTGAATTACCCTGTATGCAGATTATACTGGTAAAATTGCATTTTTACCCCTTATGACTTGTTTTCTCCTTAAACTCAGAATTCTCTTAGTTAAGCCTTTCCTTGAGTTATGTAGGAGCTTTTATCCTTTGTATTAGGTCACAATGAGCTAGTTATGGCTCATGATGAGGTTCTCATCACGGACACAGTGCTGGATGCGGGGGAGAGGGTGGGCCTCCACCACCCACACCTTCCTCCGGCACTTCTGAGCACGAGGCTTCTTTACCTGGAGGTGCACCAGCATCTCCACTTCAGTGCCACTTTGAGCTTTTCGGATAGTTCCAGAAGCTGAAGCCCCCTCCTTCAAGGGGGATGAGGACCCGATCGAGGCGGAGGATTGGCTCGAGCAGATCGAGAAGGTTTTTGACACCCTTCGCCCCCCTGTGGAGTGTCGCGTGGCCTTTGCCACATACCAGCTGGAGAGCACGGCACACAGGTGGTGGAGGGCGGTCAGGGGTCAGGAGTGGGACGAGTCGACTTGGGACCATTTTGTCACCCTCTTCTGTGAGCAGTACTACTCCCAGACGTGGCAGGACCAGAGGATGCAGGAGTTCCACACTCTCCGCCAGGGGACGATTACCGTAAGCGTGTAGCATACGCATTTCCTGCAGCTGTCTCATTTCGCAGCGACAGTCGTGGCTATTGAGGAGGAGCGCCTTTGGAGGTTCATCGAGGGGCTCCGACCTGCTATTCGGGGGTATGTCAAACCCTTGAAGCTGCCTACGTTATCGAGGGTGGTGGAGGCAGTTATGACATATGAAGAAACCGACCCGTCCGCACGTGACACTGACAGTGGGCGGAAGCGGCCCTACCAGCCAGACTTCTCGTAGGGCCATCTAGAGAGGAGGCACGTGGCGCCCACAGGAGAGCTGTCACACTTTGCGGGGCCATCAGTGGCCTTTGGGGGCCCCCGACAGGGGCCAGCTGCTAGCACCGGACCCCCGCCCAGCCATTAGCAGGGACCCACTGAGGGCGGGAGTCGAGTCCCCCTTTTCTACTAGTGTGGTCAGCCGGGCCACATCAGGAGGGACTGCCCATCTAGGGCTGGAGGTTAGCAAATGCTTCCTTCTCCGAGCACTGGAGGGCGAGCAGGAGGTTGCAGTTTCCAGGTGTGAGGAGGAGGACAGCAGTCGCGGGGAGGGTACCGGCCAGCGGCTTCCCGTCCGACACAGAGTGTGGCTACTTCATCCGCACTTAGGGCTAAGGGGCGTATCAACGCCCTGACACACAGGGATGCCAGAGCTTCGAGATCAGTGGTGGCAGGTATGGTTTCAGTTTCTGGCAGACTTGTTTACACGCTTTTCGATTCTAGCACTACGCACTCGTTTGTCGCTGCCAGTTTTGCAGTTAGTTTTGGGCAGGAATGTATGTTGTTAGAGGATCCGTTCATGATCAAAGGTCTGCGTGGTCAGCTATTTGTAGCTGAGGAGGTGTACTTAGGTTGTGAGGTCAGTGTTAGGGGACACATCCTTCTCGCTGACCTGATTATGATACAGTTAGAGGACTTTGGCGTAATTCTGGGGATGGACTGGTTGTCCGCTTACCATGCCTTGGTGGACTACTTTGAGAGGAAGATCGTCTTCTCCATACCAGAGTTGCCTTCTTTCGAGTTCCATGGGCAGCTAGTGGACGGAGGCTTCAGGTGCATTTCTGCACTTCGGGCGATGAGACTTTTGAGCCAAAGGTGTGAGGGCTTCCTAGCTTGTGTGGTGGCGGAGCCCAGCCCTGTGGCAGACTTCCAGAGTATCCCGGTGGTCAGAGAGTACCCCGACGTGTTCCTAGACGAGTTGCCAGGACTACCGCCCGAGCGTGAGATCGAGTTTGAGATCTCACTGGTACCGGGGACCAGCCCCATCTCTACAGCACCGTACAAGATGGCTCCACTTGAGCTGCGAGAGCTCAAGTCTCAGTTGCAGGATCTTCTGGAGAAGGGCTTTGTGAGGCCCAGTGCGTCTCCATGGGGAGCCTCAGTATTGTTCGTAAAGAAGAAGGATGGTACCCTACGCCTTTGTGTGGACTACAGACAGCTGAATAAGGTCACCATCAAGAACAGGTATCCACTGCCGAGGATTGATGACTTGTTTGACCAGCTGCGAGGTGCCACGGTATTCTCCAAGATCGACTTGAGGTCTGGATACCACCAGTTGAGGATTAAGGAAGCAGACGTCTCCAAGACAGCTTTCCGCACCTGGTACGGACGCTACGAGTTTTTGGTCATGTCGTTTGGGCTGACCAATGCCCCCACTGCCTTCATGGATTTGATGAACCGGGTGTTTAGATCGTACTTGGACCAGTTTGTGGTGGTATTTATTGATGATGTGCTCATCTATTCTCGAGATCAGATGCAGCGTGGATAGCACTTGCGTATGGTTTTGGACACACTGAGACGACGTAGGCTGTATGCCAAATATAGTAAGTGTGAGTTCTGGTTGAGGGAGGTGACCTTCTTAGGTCATGTGATCTCCGGGGATGGCTTGGCTGTGGATCCAGCCAAGGTTGTGGCAATGCTCAGGTGGGAGAGACCGCGTACGGTTACTGAGATCTGCAGTTTCTTAGGTCTGGCAGGCTACTACCGGCGGTTTATCAGGGGCTTCTCGCAGATTGCACGTCCTATGACACAGCTGACCCGGAAGGATGTGCCCTTTACTTAGACAGACGCTTGTGAGGCGTGTTTTCAGGAGCTGAAGGAGAGGCTAACTTCGACTCCCGTGCTCACCATCCCAGACAGTAGTGGCGGGTTCGTTGTGTACACGGATGCCTCTTTACAGGGGTTAGGTGGTGTGCTCATGCAAAGGGCTCATGTTGTCACTTACGCTTCGCGGCAATTGAAGCCCCATGAGCATAGCTACCCTACCCATGACCTAGAGCTGGCAGCTGTGGTCTTTGCACTGAAGACTTGGAGGCACTGCTTGTACGGTGAGACCTTTGAGATTTTCACAGATCATAAGAGCCTCAGATACTTGTTTGATCAGAAGGAGCTCAACATGAGACAGAGACGTTGGTTGGAGCTCCTGAAGGACTACGACTGCAGCATTTCCTACCACCTGGGAAAGGCCAACATGGTGGCTGACGCCTTGAGCCAGAAGGCGCCCGCCCACTTGGCCATTTTACAGGCGCAAAGTTGGAGCCTCATGGAGGAGATGGGCAGTTGGCGGTCCTTAAGGTTACTGGGACACTGTGGGGCAGTGATGGTGACATGACAGACGAGGCCAGAACTGATAAATCGCATCATCACTGGACAGATGACCGACTTGTACTTACAGTTATTGCACGACAGAGTGCTGTCAGGAGACCCTGGGGACTTCTCTTTTACAGACCAGGTACTTTGCATGAAGGGACGTTTGTGCGTTCCCAGGGAAGAGGAGCTGTTGAGAGAGCTCCTGACTGAGGCACACGGTTCCAGGTTCACCATACATCCCGGAAACACAAAGATGTACCATGATTTGAGACGCAACTTTTGGTAGAGAGGGATGAAGCGGGATGTGGGTGAATTCGTACCGCAGTGTTTAGTGTGCCAGCAGGTGAAGGCCGGGCATCAGAGGCCTGCAGGGCTATTGCAGCCACTTCCAGTGCTAGAGTGGAAGTGGGAGAGCATCACCATGGACTTGGTGGTGGGCTTGTCCGTTACCCAACGAGGACACGACGCAGTCTGGGTGATCGTTGACAGATTGACGAAGACGGCACGTTTCTTGCCGATCCGTGTCACCTTGGGACCAGCACAGTTGGCAGAGAGGTATATCCGCGACGTGGTACGTCTACACGGAGTTCTGCGGGAGATCGAATCCGACTGAGATACCCATTTTACATCCCAGTTTTGGGCTGAGTTTCAGCAGGCCCTGGGGATGCGACTGAGGTTCAGTACAGCATACCACCCTCAGACGGACGGACTGTCTGAGCGCACGATACAGACATTTGAGGACCTTTTGCGTGCTTGTGTACTGGATTGGAGGGGCTCTTGGGAGGAGCACTTGCCCCTGGAAAGGTTTGCATATAATAACAATTATCACTCGAGCATCGGCGTGGACCTCTACGAGGCTCTGTACGGACGGAGGTGTACGACACCCTTGAGTTGGGTTGAGGTGGGGACCAAGTGGGAGGTTGGCCCCAGGCTGATCTGGTGGAGTCAGGAGGTGATCGAGCAGAATCACAGGCGACTCCGCACTGTCAGGAGCAGACAGAAGAGCTATGCAGATCGGAAACGTAGAGAGGGGCAGTTTGAGGTTGGGGACCACGTCTTCCTTTGTGTTTCGCCCATTAAGGGCCTGCAGCGGTTTGGGTGAGAGGGAAGCTCGCGCCGAGGTTCGTGGGACCCTTTGAGGTCCTGGAGTGAGTTGGACCAGTTGCTTACAGGCTTGCCCTTCCTCCCCAGCTTTCTGGTGTGCACAACGTGTTCCACGTGTCTAACCTCAGGAAGTACGTCGCCGATCCCAGTCACGTCCTGAGCCATGAGAGCGTCGAGGTGGGTGACGACCTGACCTACCCCGAGCGACCAGTGCAGATTCTCGACAGAGCCGTCCGGAGTTTGAGACGGAAGCAAGTAGCCCTGGTGAAGGTTTTGTGGAGGAGCCAGCGGTACGAGGAGGCTACCTGGGAGCCTAAGGCGGCGATGCGGGAGCGGTACTCGGAGCTCTTTGAGGGTATGTCCTTTCGGATCGGCTTCGGTCCTCTTTGAGTTTGTTATGCGTTATTGTTCTTTTCTGCACCCTAGTTAGCGCAAGTTTCGGGGACGAAACTTCCTGTCAGTTTGTTTTGTTGTTAAGATCGAGACATTAAATGCACTTTAAGACGCTGGGAGTTGGTCCAGACATCTGGTCAGACGTCTGGAAATAAATTTTGGCGTGCATACGATCGCGAGTCTGCGCGCGTGCCGCGAGCAGACTGCAACCCGCCGCCCTCTTTTCTTCTCTCTCTTCCCTCGCCGTCCTGGGGACACCTCCCCCACACCTTCAAATACCCCTCCCCTCTCCCTCGTTCACCACTCCACCATCTCCTCCTTCTTCCAGCGTGAGCACGAGAGAAAGAGAGAGAGAGCGAGGGCAGCTTCTGCTGCCGGGTGCGTGCGGAGAGGAAGAGGTACAGCGAGTGGGAGGAAGAGGGATAGCGCGCGAGGAAGAGAGAGAGCCCACCGGAGCAGCTCGAGGCCGGCCAACGTGCGCGCGGAGGGGCGTCGTGTGGGGGAGATCTCCCCTGGTGCTGCTGCAGCTCGAGCAGCGGACGAGCGGCTGCGTGGCGAGCTCCCGCGCAGCGGGAAGGAGGTGAGGAGGTTCTGATTCTAGGAAATTTTCCTAGAATCAGACATCTGGACCTACGTCCAGATGATGCGGGCGACGTCTGGAGGGAGCTCCCGACATCTAAGAGGTACGAAATTTCTCCTCTACCTCCTTTTTGCGGATACGACCATGCAGGCCGTTCCGCCGCAGTGCTGAGACGTGTCGTGATGAGGAGGCTTTCGTCACACGAGCAGGTTTCGTTCCGAGAAGGCGCGAGGGCACGCCCTCCCATGCAGATCAGACATTTGGGCACAACACCAGACGGTGGAGAGCGTCTCCAGACGTCCGGAGTGGTGGTCGGACGTCTGGAACTGGGTCCAGACGATTCAGCAGGATCCCTGGATGTCTGAGGAGCAGCGCAGAGTGAGGTATGGCCATTTGATGTATAAATTGATATCAAATGATTGGAAACACGGGCTAAATGTGAATGAACTGAATTGATGAAACCTAATATGGCATGGCCTGAGAAATATGAGCATGAACCCTATGGGGAATTAGGAGTAGAACTGGCGACTGTGGCGAAGTGAGCTGGCCCTTGAGTACGGAGTACCAAGGAGAGCGACTGTCCCCCTGTTTAGTACAGAGCGGAGCTAACCGCCTCAGGGATCCGAGGTTAGGTCTGGCCACTTTGTACCGACTTTTGGCCCTCGCGTACACAATACTGGGGAGAGCTACTAGTGTAGGGAGAGAGCTAGCCAACCCATGGGCCCCGGGGTTCAGCTAGCCATCCTACACCGACTTGTTAGGCCCACTGGGCAAACCAGGGTAGTCAGGCGAGGGTGCGGGGACTATGGAGGGGAAAGGCCCCTGTTTGGTTACTGTGGAGGGGTTGGACCCCTGTTACTGAGAGGGCTCTGCCCTATACTGGTTCCGTGCTGTGCTTTGGGCGCACCCGTTAATGAAAACGACTAGCTGCGTGACAGTGCGGGGTAGCTACCCGTGTGTTTATCGCGCGTGCCGTAGTCACCGTTACGTCTGTCAGTGACCTTGGGGTGGTTGACTGAGGGTAGGACCACCACGGGGGACTCTCTCGGCCAGGAGAGCACCACGTGCTACTTCGACTTTTTAGAAAAGACTGCAATCAAGATCATTCCCGCGAGGAACATTCGAGATCAAGAGAAAGATTTGAGAAATAGTTCAAGAAAGAGTAAATAGAGAAATAAAGAAAGAAATTAAAAATAACAACTACTTATCCACCTTTACTGTTTTCTTAGCTAGCTGGTTGCCACTCTACTCAGCGTTTTGCTGACGTGTCACATTTGTCACCTTTTTCAGGACCAGGTGTTGAGTAGCTAGAGCCTGCGGCTGCAGAGGGTGCTGGGCCTAGTAGAGCCCAGTAGTTGTACTTGTTGTACCATTTTTCTGTAGTAGTGAGTATTTCTGTTTCACCTTGTACTCTTTATTTGTAAACTCCATATTTCTGTACCTGTTTTTAATTCTCTACTGTTGTGGTGGTATGTACTGCAGTAGTTCTTTTCTTTACTGCTGTACTTTTATTACTGTTAGTACTTGCATGGTGAATGTGGTTTATTTTACTGCTTCTTGGTTACCTTCTCGTTGGACGATTGGGTCTTGGGATCAGTTGAGTCGGTCCGATTCTCGTGTCCTGTAGGGATTCGGGAACCGGGTCGTAACACGATGCTCTTTGATTTTTCGTGTTTTCTGACTTAGTGATCGTTTACCTCCCTTCTCTCCTTTCTTTTTGTGATTGCAGACTCTCACGAGGTTGCCAAAAGTGGTAGATTGGAGTAAAGTGCTGTTGAAGGGTCTGTAAGTTATCCCTCCTCCCCACCCATTAGATTTCATTCCACTACCTAATAACATAAACCCTAGTTAACCTAGGAGCTTGCATAGACTCTAAGGTTAGTTTTGATTATTTGTTTGATACTTCCACCCGTCTTACCCTCTGCATATAAAAGAAAAATTTTAAAAAAAAATATCTCATAGAGGTATACAATCTCTTCTGATTCTTTATACTCAACCGGTAACCCAATCTTTGAGACTGGTGCACTCATCAACACATAACTGAGTAGAAATCAGGTTAGGTAATCACTTGTGTGTCTAATTAAGTGGTTCATCATGAGTTGTTTGGGCCACACCACTTCAACTAAAAACAACTCATCAAGTAGCTGCTAAATAGGTTCAACTTTTAGGATTAATCAAGCACTCTACATTCTTTTAAGTTTTAACGGAAGACATCTTCACCTGTGCTTTCAAAACCTGGTGTGCCAATTGAACTTGATTGAATATACCTAAAGTTGAATCCTAAAAGCTACTAAGCAAGATTTAAACCCTAAAATTCACCACATCCAAAAATAATCTTTCTTGAAAACCACTGGTTGTGCATGCACACACATATCAATCAATCATTAAGGGCACAACCCAGATAAAGGGCCATCACATTTCAAAGCACATTCAAACCTAACCTTAATTAAAACAGAGTAGATGTTGGCCTTGAGGATTGGGCTCTCTCTTTGGAGCCCAGATTGAGATTATTTTCGATTAGTCTGTTTCTACTGTTCAATATGATGTCTAGCTAGGGTAGCAGAATCAAACGATCACGGTTTGGGGTTATCAAAGGAACTTGAGGCGAAAGCCAAAGGAAGAACCTTCTCCCTAGGCCCTCCCTCTAACTGGTTGGATTGGCCAGAAAGAAGTAGATCAAATCGTTTCTTCATCTTAAGAGGGGTTTTGGGAGTCTGTAGTCTTTAGGCTAGCCCACTTAAGGACATGTTTGATTGTTTGTATTGTAGGGCACCTTTCTTCCTCTCGTTCTGTTATGGATTCTTCCACATCCTATTTGCACTTCCACTCCACTCCTACCACTACTTATTCCCAAAATGATTATTATTCCAACCAGACTTATTCTCATCCATCTTCTAGTTGGGATAATTCTGATTGGGGATACAGTTCCAGACCTCCGTGTTCAGGGTCTAACCCTAGACACCATGATCTTGATTCTTATCCTTCTCTGAGCTACATCGATTATAGATCACCGCCCTCATTTTGACAACCTAACATGATCTACAATCATGAAGGATATGCTGATGCTTACCCTTCCCCAGATTACACTACATATAGGTCATCACCTCTTCATGGACAACCTGAAATGACCTATTATCAGGGAGGGTATCAAGAACCTCAATTCGTTGACTCCCTTAGACTGAACCCAAACCCGCCCAACCCTGAACCAAACCATTTGGTTTAGGTTAACCAGGTCCAAGATAAGGTGTTGGCTAACTTAAGGAATACCATGCAATCTTTAGAAGCTCAGCTAACACCTTGCACTGAAGAATTGGAGCCTCTAATTAAAATGATTGACGATCTTAACAAGTATTTGTTGGATTGTCTCTAGGATGTTAAGGATAAGGACCCAAGTGAGTTTTTACTTGGGAAGTTATCGAAATTAAGGATGAGATTTGTGATTGCTCTAGTCCAATCTTGGAATGATTCCCAGGATGAAACCTTGACAGGAGAGATAATGTCAGAATTCGCTCAGGCACCTGTAGGGGGACACGTTTTATGATACTAGGGTTGACCAGGTTATTCTAGAGCAATCAAATACGGATGAATTGATTTCTTCACCTGAGATCCCTGAACTGGGGTACGAGGAAACGTATGTCTCCATGGAACAAAAAGTGATTGATGATTTTGAGACATACATCAATGCGGATTTAGAATTCTTTATTTTTGAAGGTGAAGAATCATTATGCGAAGTCTCACCAAAGTTTATAGCACACGATTTCAATGAGACGACTGGGCTCTAGGAATTCGATGAATCATTTGATGGCCCTAAAATTGTGGAATTTGGTCCTGTTGGGGCTCGCATGGCGGATTCTGATTCTGTTATTACGGGTTTAATTCAAAGCCCCATTGCTCAATCACACCCTTTTGAGCATAATAAAGGTTTCTGTTCTTGAGATCATTCAACCCAAGTCAATTCTGATTCGGTCACAAATCTTAGACTTGGAAATTTTAGATGGGGTGATTAACCTGTAGGAGGTCTCAGAATTTGAAATTTTGAATGAGGAGAGGAATTAGGAAATGAAACTTTGGGAAGCCAATTCTGAAGGAAGGATAAGACCGAGTCTAAGGGTTCCAATTTGCCTGAAACCCCTAACCTTCTATCAGGACCCTTATGACATTTTTTCTAAGGATGTGCAACCCAAGCACAAATTCATTGATTATCCTTTTGAGCTTGATTTCTCTATTATCCAACTTTTTGGTCTTGGGTTGCATCCTCACAAATCGCAGGCCCGACCCTGCTTGCATGCTGATCTTAGGTTTTGGATAATTTTTATCCAAAATCTTAGATATACTCGACCATGGGGCAAGGGTCTACACCACAATTTCGTCCACATCTGTGGACACTTACTGGCAGGTCCTGAGGTGAATCTTTTATACTGATTCTAATCTACACCTATGAATTCTTTATTTCTTCTTCTTTGTATAGTGTGCCTAGCTGAATGCACTAAATTCAGCACGTATACTGTCTCTTTTCCATCTCAGAGCCAACCTGTTAATCATGAAATTTAGGTGCTTTCTTCTCTACTCCACTTTGTTTTATCTTTTTAATACAATGAGGACATTGCATTAGATATGCATGGGGGGGTGGATATCATTATCTGAATCATCTTGTTAGCTCCATTGATTCTTTTTATTTTCTCTTTATTTTTGAAAAAAGAAAATTGAATTAGGAAAAGAGAACTTGGCACTAGAAATTTGTCAAACATAGGAATGATACGATATGACCTGAACACTTAGACCCTTCAAATCTTCGGGCTTAATTAGCAGGGTGTCCACTAAAATGTGGATTTGTCTCTCGAGTCCTCACCAATTTGAATGTATTTCTAATTTGATTTAATAAGTTGGGGTGATAAGTACATGACTTATCAACCCTCCCTCTGATTTGAGGGGACTTTAAGTCTAAGCATCTACACATTATTTGCACTGACTCGCTTTTCGGTGGTTTTAATGAAAATTAGGTAGCTAATGAACCTTCTAGGGTGGTATGGCGGCAAGTTATCGTGGGTAACAACCCATTGGTCGGTTGTCCAGAGCCTAATCACACAACCATTCTTTTCTTGCTACCTTTAGGTAAATCTTGGATTAGGGAAGCCACCTACTTAAAGAAAGAAAGAAAAAGAAATAATATCCAAAAAGAGAAAAAGAAAAATAGAAAGGAAGAAAAGAAAAAAAGAAATAAACCACACTTCACCACATGAGTATGGCTAGCAAGTAATCGTGGGTAACAACCCATTGGTCGGTTGTTGATGGGAGCACCATCATGAGCCATAACTAGCTCAATTTAGTCATTATCAATGAATAAATGCTCCTACATAGTGACAAAAGACCATAATTCATTACAAATCCATTGTGTGAGAAAGACAATAAACCAGGGTTAAAACTATAATTTTACCATCATATCTTGAATACATAATAACTGTGGATTTTCTTAGGGGTTAATTAAAGGTCAAATGGTCTTAAAAGTCTAACAAGTGGGTTAGAACAGACAGAAAAGGATTTTTGCGTGTTTTGAGAATTAAATGACTTCGAAACCCTAAAAACACACCTGCTTAAGTAACTGAGGTTTTGGTGAGGATAGAATTTATCTAAACCCTATTAAATTCATATAAAAATATTCTTTAGGGTTTGGTACCTTCAATTTGACCGTCAGAACTCGTCTTGACCCAAAACAGAGTCTCAGACTGACATTTCCCTAATTTAGGTTTTTGCATAAATTACCCAATTAAACTTGGTCAAAACCAAAATCCAACTGCACCATTGGATTCCTTAGGTCCAAATTAGGTTTGTAGCAAAATTTGGGCCCAATCTGAGATTGTCTTGACCTAGCTTGCAATTTGGTCCTGTCTGATAACACATATGCCTTTAACTTTCAAAATCCTTACAAAAAGGCCCCTAACTTTGTCATCATTTTCACAAATAAGTCCCTACTTCCATGAATCATATTCCTACAAACTTCGGCGACCTAAATTTGGCAAGTTCTCCTTGATTCCTTGATGAATCCCTCTTAGATTTGAAATGGAAGTTTGTCAAGGAATTCCCTTCCTTTTGAGCCAATTCCTAAGCCCTCAAACCTTCCCAATCTCTCATGCGAACGCATGAGAGATTAGGGTATCCTAGAATTCCTATCTCTGGTGAAGCTTTCCATGCTTGGGAAACTTGCTTCCCAAGCTCAAAACTCCCTCCAAAGGCTTATAAAAGGACCTCTAGATCATACCGAACTTCTTAAGCTTGATTTTGACCGGATCTACCCCAAATTCTTCCCTCCTAACCCGGCCAAAAGGCTCCTCGAGCTCTGATGACTCTCCCTACCTCTCCTCGTTGTCTGACCACAATATCGACGGTAGGTACTCCTTCCTCGTCTTACTCCGTGTCGTGCAATACCGGCCGATGTCCCTATCTCCATCCTCGCCGTCATCACCCCAACGGAGCCATCTTCATCTTCGACGCCGGCCATATCGCAATTGGCGCCAACTCTAATCCCCATTGTCCACTACCTATCTCTATCAACTCCTCAGCTTCTTTACTTCACGACAACACCTCCAACACTTTGCTTCGAACTCCGCATCAACCTCCGCAACTCCGTCTTCCATCTCGCCGGCATACCATCGGTGAGCATTAGCGGCCACCACAAACCACCTACGCCGCCGCTTCCACACTCCTCACCATCACCTTGACTCAGAGACTAAAACCCCTCAAGTAATTGAGGAGATTAGCCTCTCTAACACCTCACTGAACACCACCACGTTCGTAGCTTCGCCCTTACTTTGCCCTACACCCACACGCACTCTTACTCCACACTACCACCACCGTTGCACTCCACGATCCAACGAAGGTTCTAAATTGTTTTGACTTGGCCTCAAGGCTGTATTCTTGTTTTCAGGTGTCCTTTCCGGAGGTTCGCCACTTTTCCCATCGCCACCACGTTCTTCGAGCTCCAGGTTGCGTAGGCATCAGGTGTTACCTCCAGGTGCCACAGACGAGGCCCAGGAGCTGTTCCAGGTCTCCAATTACCACTAAGGGAATTTTCTTCAACACCAATTCGATACATCTTCATAGCAGCTCCCTCGATTGGGAGAGCATCGCAGCAGTAGCCCATGTGAAGGGAAAGGGGACTGACATGGTCCCACATCATTAATAGTAGAAGTAGCATAGTGATATAAGTTGTTTTTGTGTTCTAGGCTTATTGCCTCAGAACACAGGGTGAGGTCCCATTAGCCTCACTTGATTTGACCTACCTAAGCTCTCACTCCTCACTCACCACCCACTGTCGGTGAGCCTGGACCCAGGTATGTGCTTGACCTGAATACCCGATTACCCATTACTGTGGAAGGCTTTGGGAGAGCGGAACCCAGAGAGAGAGAGAGTGCACGGGGGAAGGGGAAGTTTTTTCTCTTACTGGTACCTGTGCGACCCTTAGTCGCAGAAAGAAGCAGAGAAAGAAAGGAGAAGAGAAGGAGAGCAGCAGAAAGGCAAAGAAGAAAGATAGAGTTCTGAAGACGAAAGGAGAAGAAAGAAGAAGTGTCCGCAGAAGAAGAGAAGAAGAAAAGCACTGTAGAATCAGACGTTTAAGATGTATGATCCTACCATCAGAGGTCTGATTTGAGCTTCTTTGATTGATTGATACTGTTGAGATATTTGTTATTATTGTGAGGGGTAATTGGTGATTCAAATCACCATTTTACCCTAATATTTTTGCTTCATTAAACATTTGCTTTATCATATATATCATTCTTGCTTAGATTTATTGATAGAATTGCAATCTTGAGAGTTAATTGTTATTTGCTCCTTGCATTCGACCTCTGACTTCAAATTCGAGTATAAATTGTCTTTGTTTTTCGCGAGATTTCAATTGTACTGCAATGCATAATTTTATAACATCGATTTCGCTCGACAAACAGTTGTCCAAAACCCAGCTCACAAAAATGCATGTTTAATTCTAAACACTTAGGAAGAAGTGAAGGAGTATAATAAACCGGGGAGATATATACTAGGTTCGCCCTTGTGTTAACCCCAGAAAAATCAAAGTAGGAAGAAAGTTACTGGTCAGATAGATACACCTTTAGGAAGAATTCTTTTTAAGGTCACCTAGGGGCGTAGAAACACGAAATTCGTTTAGATTGTCGATCAATGAGTCTATCACATTCATGAAAAGATGCTTAGAACTTAGAGTTCTCTTCGAGTCTTGGGTGGGTTGAGTAGCTGTAGAAAGCTGCTCTGAAACCTTAAACTCAAAAATTAAAAAAAAATAGAAAAAAGAGATCCTTTTTATTTTGAATAAGTCAAGGGCTTGGGAGGTTTGCATTTTGGCAGACACCTGGGTGCTATTGTGTCTCTGTAATTTAGGTCCTAGTTGAAATTCCTAAGTGTTGAAAAGTAACTTTTGCCCAAGAAATCTGAGTTTAATTTTCTTATAAATAGCATGTAGTTTTGTTAGGAACTAGCAAAAGATAGGCATGGGGGTGTCATGTAAACAAGTTTATATCACATAAACCATCTATTTATGTGTGTTCTTAGGCATATAGTTGCTTCATACATTATAAATATTGCATAACATGCATCATCATACATTTAGATCAGGTTGTATAAAGTTTAGGTTAGTTTTCTTTTTGTGGTCAGGTAATAGGGCAATATCATATCGGGGCCTCAGATTGAAGATCCAACTGTACAGATATGATCAGGGCGATGATCAAAGTTCAATGACTCCAAGATCACCCTGATCGGATTTTCATAGTATTAGATGCAGTTCGAGAAAGATCAGAGGTCAAGGGGCCAGGTGGTGTAAATCTGTTCTTCAGACGACAAATCCGATTGCACGGATGGGTTCGAATCGACGATCGCAACCCAACGACGTGAAAATAGATCCAATCTGACATCCGTGGCACCACCTACGAGCATATGAAGATGGATGACCAAGATGGCACCACGTGGTGCCATCATAGCTGCCCTAACCGACCGCAGCATCTCTTCTCAGCTTCTGACGGCACGGGCGAGGCAAGATCTCAGCCGTTGGATCTTGATTCAACGGCTGAGAGGGCGCAACTGTCAAACGATCCCCGTGCTAATCTACGGAGACAACACAATGGAGAACGCCTCCACTTGCAACTCCACGACGTGCATTCGAATCCGCACACCTCAAATCACGGGTGCGGGTGAAATTCCACCGTCGATGAGGATTGAGCGGCATCGACAGCGGCCACGTGGCATCAAGGATGGGATCGGGTCGTGTACGCGTGATCCAATGCATTGTTGACCACTGATCTCACGCGCAGGTGCGCGCTAAAGGTGGATTGAGGCGTGATGGCTTTTAAGCCATCCAATCTCGCGATTGAACAACTGATATTGCACGAATGTGCGCATGCGTTGAGTGTGTGGGGAGAGGAGGAGGCGCGGCGGGTGCGCGCACTAAGCCCACGTTTAGGGCTTTAGTGACGGATAAATCCACCACTAAAGACCCTGAGTTAATGTTTTAAATGATGAAACGACCTAATTACCCCTTCAAACATCACCTATAAATAGCTCTACGACCTCCACATATCCTTCGTCCCTTCCTCTCTTCTCTCACCCATCAAAGGCTCTACGAGCTGGTCCCAAACCTGGGATGCTCCATTAGAGTTACAAAAATAATTCTCCATTTTCCCACCTCCTTTGTGGAGCATCCCACGGTTGTCTTCTCACCGCTGTTTAGGAAGTGGATCCCGCTACGACGTCGCCTTGCCCCGTCCTCCGTCGTCCGTCGTCGTTCTCCTTCGTCCCGCATCTCACCACGTTCTTTTGGGTGCTCTGTCAATGCGGCTTGTCCTCCAAGCAGTCGTTGAGGAGGATAATTTCTCACCTCCCTTCTCTTTACTACTTTTTGTAGTAGATTTACCTCTTTCTAGTTGCAATATTTCCAGCTTTCTAGTATAGTGATTAGTTGTAATGAACATTACTCTGTGGTTATGAAATCCATGTTGATAACTCTGCATTTAATGATGATAATTCCATCAACTAGAGTTTATTTTAGTAGTATATGTGCCTTAATGACATACCATGATGGACATGGGAGCACTGCATGCATTGCAAATTAAGATTTCTTATAAATCAATGTTTAATGGCCATATGTACAAGTGCATGTTGAAATAGGCCTCAGATGAGCAATCAGACCGCACGGATGGATTCAGATCGACAAATGGAGTCCAATGGACTCGAAATCATTTAAATCTGACATCTGAAGCTCCCTCGACCAGCCCAAGAAGTTCTAGCCATTGATCATCCGATCAACAGCCCACAAGCGGCCAAGTGGCGCCATCCACCGCGCCCTCACCCATGCTACAGCCATGCTCATCACGCAGAGTGCTCTAAGCCTTCCGATCCAAGGATCAGATGGCTAAGGACCCACTAGCCTCACCAGCACCGCGCCCTCCATCGCGCCAAGATGCATCTCGGCTGTCCGATTGTCCATCGGATGGCTGAGCGTTCGCGTAAAACCGTGACAAAGCACGAGCGCACTGTAGCGGTTAGTGCCCCTCCATGCATGCTAGGGATGCATGTTCGAGACGCATCAGCTTCATCCGTGCGCGCAATCAAATTCAGCTGTTGATGCGCGAGTGGACGACGGAGATGAAGGCCACGCTGTGTAATAGAAGCACGCAGATGCGCCTGGGTGGGAGTGCGCATGATCCACAGCAAGCGCCCACGCGAGTTCTTGACCGTCGATTAGTGATCAAATGGTTGATGCCCACCCATCACGTGAAGGCACACACACTTGCAGGCGGCTTGGATGATGTGGCGTGCACTCAGCCATGTGATGGTGATCCGCACCTTGGATCCAACGACTGAGGATGTGCGGGTGCGAATTGAGGGGAAGAAGCACGTGCACGCATTTGGACCGATGGGTGGAGGGGCTTCACCGACACTTATGGAATGGGTTTAGCGACGTCCCGGACGTCACTAAAACCCTTACTTAGTTTGGAAACCCCTTCTTCTCTATGTAAACCTCCTAAACTACCCCATTCATGGGCATTCAATTCACACACACTCTCCATGAAATACTTGCCCTCTCCTAGCTCCACCAAGCATCCCATATCGGCCCCGGAGTTGTCAAGCCGCCGACGGAGCCCCCCTCCACCGTCGTGGCCGCCTTGCCTCCTCCTCGCATTCTCTTTACTTTAGTTTTATGTTGCACTTGTTTAAGCTTTCATCTATTGTTATAGTTGTAAACAAACTTTAATTGCATGCTATATGTTGATGATGTTTCATATATCATAGCTCACATCCTCTTAGAATGATTGTCATTAGAGATTAAAACATTATCTTGCCCAGGTTCCCCCAAAGGAAGTAGTCACCCTCATTGAGGGTTGACACGGAGCTTCGTCCAGCTGAAGGCACTAAACTCAGTGCTTCCTGGGAGGAAACCCAGAAGATTCAGACTGATCAGGAACACTGCGGCACTTAGGTGATTTCTTTCTATACCCCCTTTGCATACATTTATTTGCCAATGAGGACATTATCCGACTTAAGCATGGGGGGGGTGGTAATTCGCATTCTCTAGGTTTATTTTATCAGCCTGAATTATATAAAAAAAAATTAGGAAGGAAAACTTAGGCATTGAAAGGTTGTCAACTGTGGAAAATAATACGAGAAGAACCTGAACACTTGGACTTTTCAGGCCTTTAGGCTTAATTGGCCCTGGTGTCCACTAAAATGTGGATTTAACCCGAATCTTCGCAACCTTAATTTACATTAATCTGATCAATAAAGTAGGGTGATAAGTATTCGACTTAACAACCCACCCTCTGACTAGGAGGGACTTTTAGTTTAAGCATTTGCACACATTTTTGCACTGACTCACTTCTCGAAGATTCTAGCAGAAATTGGGTAGCTAATGAATCTTCTAGGGTGGTTTGGCTGGCAAGTTGTCGTGGGTAACAACCCATTAGTCGGTTGTCCAGAGCCCAGTCACATGACCATTCTCTTTTATTGCCTCTATTTAAATCTTAGATCAGGGAAGTCACCTACTGAAAAAAAAGAAAAAGAAAAAGCCACACTTCACCGCACAAGTATGGTTGGCAAGTGGTCATGGGTAACAACCCATTGGCCGGTTGTCTAGAACCCAGCTCACTAAATGCATGAAAAAGCCCAAAACACTTAAGGAAGAAGCGGAGAAGTAAGGAAATCCGGGGAGATATACATTGGAAGCACTCTTGTGTTGACCTCACACGAAATAAAAGTAGAGAGAAAGCTACTGTTCGGACAGATACACCTTTAGGAAATCATTTTCTTTTCCGGTCACCTAGGGGAGTAGAAACCCGAAGTCTGTTTTAATTACCGTTCAGTGAGTCTATCACAATCTTCACACCAAGATGCTTAGCACATAGTCTTTTTTGAATTACGGGTGGGTTGGGTAGCCGTAAAAAGTTACCTACATACTCTCAACTCCAAAAATCCAAGAAAATTAGAAAAGATAAAAAAGAAAAAAATATATGTATCTATATATATGCTTTAAAGCAAGGGATTGGGCGGTTTGCATTTTGGCAGACACACGGGCATTGCTTAGTCTTTGTGGATTAGGCTTTTAGTATATTTCCTCCCGTTGACAAGCAACATATGTCTAAGCAATCAATTCCTAATTCCGACTAAGAATAGCGGCTAGGATAGACCTTGCTAGTGACTAGCAAGGGATGAGCATGGGGGTATGATAACTTTGCATTTAATGATGATAATTCCATCAACCAGAGTTTATTTTAGGGGTATATGTGCACTAATGAAATACCATGATGGGCATAGGAGCACTGCATGCATTACAATTTAAGATTTCTTATAAATCAATGTTTAATGGCCATATGTACAAGTGCATATTGAAACAAGCCTTAGATGAGCAATCGGACTGCACAGATGGATTTAGATCAACAAATGGAGTCCAATAGACTCAAAATCACTTAAATCCGACATCTGAAGCTCCCTCAACCAGCCTAAGAAGTTTTGGCCGTTGATCATCAGATCAATAGCCCACAAGTGGCCACGTGGCACCATCTGCCGTGCCCTCATCGACACTGCAGCCATGCTCATCACGCAGGGCGCTCTAAGCCTTCCGATCCAAGGATTGGACAGCTAAGGACCCACCAGCCTCACTAGCACCACGCCCTCCATCGCGCCAAGAAGCATCTCGGTCATTCGATCGTCCATCAGACGGTTGAGCATTACCATAAAATTACGACAAAGTGTGAGTGCACCGCAGCGGTTAGCACCCCTCCATGCATGCCAGGGATGCACGTTCGGGATGCATCAACCGCATCTGCGTGCATGATCAGAATTCAGCCGTTGATGAGCGCCCGGATGACGGAGATGAAGGTCACACTGCATAACAGAAGCACACGGATGCACTCGGGCGGGAATGCGCGTGATCCACAGCACGCACCGACGCTAGTTCTTGACCGTCGATTAGTGATCAAACGATTGACGCGCACCTATCACGTGAAGGCACACACACTTGTGGGTGGCTTGGACAACGTGGCACGCCCTTAGCCGTCCAATGGCGATCCGCGCCTCGGATCCAACGGCTGAGGATGTGTGAGTGCGAATTGAGGGGAAGAAGCACATGCATTCCTTTGGATCGGTGGGTGGAGGGGCTTCACCGACACTTATGGAATGGGTTTAGCGACGTCCCGGACATCGCTAAAACCCTTAGTTTGGAAACCCCTCCTCAACCACCCCTTCAAGGGCATTCAATTCACACACTCTCTCCATGCAATTCTAGCCCTCTTTTAGCTCCACCAAGCATCCAATATCCGCCTTGGAGTTGTCAAGCCGCCGACGGAGCCCCCCTCCACCACCGTGGCTGCCTTGCCTCCTCCTCGCATTCTCTTTACTTTAGTTTTATGTTGCACTTGTTTAAGCTTTCATCTATTGTTATTGTTGTAAACAAACTTTAATTAGATGCTATATGTTGATGATGTTTCATATATCATAGCTCACATCCTCTTAGAATAATTGTCATGTTTTAAACACGATTTCTAACCCTACTCTCTCTCTCTCTCGTTTTCTCGCAAGCAAGCAAACCAAACATTCTTGTGACAACTAAAGCAACAAACTAATCCAATTTTACGCCTCATCGTGTTCGACACTTGGACTCACAAAATCAACATCTTAAATTAAAACCAACATCGCGAATGCATACTACAATGGCATAATTAAACCAATGCGTTTCGCGCATGTCACATGTTTATTCTATCTTTATTTTGTCTTTATTTGTATTAGTCTCTCTCTCTTCTATTAATTATTCTTTAAGTAGATAGCTAGTTTAGATTTAATTCAACCTGCTAATTTGCTTTGTGGCAACAAATAAAACGCGATTTTTAATCAAACATCCGCCTCTCTGTGTTCGACCCGGAATTCCTTTTGAGTTTTGGTAAAATTATCTGTTGACGGATTTTTCTCGCAAATTACGCTACGACGATAGGCTTTCAAAACTCAGTCTTTTTGCATCGATTTTTCCGCTTTAGCACCCTCCCTCTCGTGATGCATGCCTAGCTCCCTCGACCTCTCTCTTCCACACATGGGGCGTGCAGTGCTCCTTTCAACCCTTCTTTCCCTCTCTTGGCTTGATAGGCAAGGCGTCGCTCAAGGAGCAGTTCGAGGCAGCAGTAGGGTTCCATGCGACAAACGAGGTCGAGAAGGGTTTTATAGGGCGTGGAATAGGATTTTAGGTGAGTTTGTGGGCTAGAAAATTATAGGGATTGGCATTGGGTCTTTAGTTATTCATGTGGGGTCCCAAAATTTTAAAGGTAGGGGCATAGGAATTTCAAAAAGGCCCCTCCATGATCATAGAAGTCATAATGGGGTCCTCATTTGTTCTCTAATGCATGGAAATTGTAGGAACACCCTTAATGCTTGAAAAAATCGTTCATGACCCCCATGGGGGTTTCCTGGTGTGCAAAAATTACACAAAGGCTCCTAAAGTTTAGGAAAACTCCCTGGAACCATTTGGCATTGTAATAAGCACGTGAAAATTATAATAAAACCCTTGGAGTCTAAAATTTATAGAATGACCCTCGAATACTAATTTTTACGTGTGAAAGTTGCAGGAAACACCCTAAAGGCCTAAGAATCTTGCTACGACCACTGGGGTCGATTTTAAAAAGTTCGGGAAAGGGTCATTTCAATCTACATAGAAATGACCATTCTAGAGCAATTTTGATCAGTCAAATATTGAATAGTATCTGTTTGTTCAATATGCACAAAAATGCCATTCTTTTTTTTTGACGAAAAGAAAGGACCACTACTAATCACAGTAGAGGTCCAGTTTTATTAAATAATGCAACAGGTTACATGGATGCTAGCCGCAGACTAGCACAAGATGACACCACATTACATACATTTTCCATCCACACCCTTCCCCCATTAAATAAGGCATCATTCCTGGCCTTCCACACAACCCACATGACAACAATCATGTACACGTGCGGCTTGGAATGCATAATAAAATCGTGACATAGGGTGCCCTATGTCGGGATGGAGGAATCACGAAATCTCCTCCACACCTCATCTGTAAAGAGGCAGCTGCAAAAGAAGTGTCTAACATCATCATCATATCCACACAGGGGGTAGGAAATAGCATTAGTGCCCATAACCCTTTTTCTCAGCGCACCCATGATTAGCCCTTCTCTTCTAGTTAACCATAGGAAGATCTATATTGTCAAGGGGATCTTCAACTTCCATAATGCCACACAAATTCTCCTATGCCCATTGTCCTCCCTATTTCCAATCATCTTCTCATACGCCTTGCGAGACGTATACACACCATGCTTCTAATCAAATCTATCCACACCTTCCTTTGGATGGAAGGCAGCTAGAGTCTCCATCAATTGTTGGGACTCCTCCCTAGATCTACATTTGTGCAACCCACTAGAAGAATTGACACACCATGAATTTGTCTTCTCCTAGCAGTAATTTGTTACCTTGGTCTCCTTCATAGTGACATAGTTATATGAATGGGGGTAAAGGTCTTGAAAACACCCAAGACCACTCCAATCATCCTTCCAAAAATTAAAGCAAGTACCATCACCTAGCTTAGGGGAGAACATATCCTAGTGCACTTCCAAGGACTTGGAGATAGAAGACCAAAAATGAGAGGCACCTGCCGGATGTAAAACATCAGCTGGAGCAAGAGAACCACCATATGAATCACAAATAGTGTCCTGCCACATCCCCTTTCTCTTCTCAAAATAATCATGCCCCATTTAAGTAATAAGGAATCCCCAAACTCCTTAAGAGATCTAATCCCCATGCCTCCCCCCTTCTTGGGAAAACATATGCTCCTCCATTTGACTGGTTGTAAGAACTTTCCACTATGCACTCGTCCTTTCCAGAAGAATCTCTTCCTCATCACGTCTGTCTTCTTCAAGATCGAGTCAGGCGGCCTAAACATGGACATAAAGAAAATCAGAATGGCTGATAAAATAGAATTAAGCAAGACAAGTCTGCCCCCCTTAGGCAGAAACCTGCCACACCAGCCAGCCATCCTAATAGACATCTTCTCAAATAACAACATCCAATCCTTCTTCCTCATCTTCTTCGCTTGCAAGGGTGGCCCTAAATATCTGATTGGAAGACTAACAATAGGCATGTGAAGAGTATCTGAAAGAGAATCTTTCATGCTACACACAGATCCAAAACAAATCAATGATGATTTCGCCCCATTCACTTTAAGCCCAGAAACCTCACCAAAAATATTTGCAAGATGCTTTAAACATTCTACTTCTCAAACCCCTCCTTCAATAAAGAAGACTGTGTCATCTGCAAATTGCAATATGGGCTTCAAGGCTTTATTCAAGGAGAGAGTGTAGCCATGTATAAGCCCCCTACACTAGCTTTGAAGATGAATCTAGCTAGAGTGTCAATGGCCAGTATGAAGATAAGCGGGGCAAAAGGACAACCCTGCTTCACCCATTTTTGGGGTTGAATCCACCTCTCTGTTGGATGCCCATTAATCATTGGGGGGAATGATGATGTAGTAATACACCTCTTGATCCACTGCACGCACTTCTTTAGGAATCCTCTCCTCTGTAGGATCTCCCATAAATACCCCTAGGAGATTGAGTCGTAAGCTTTAGAAAAGTCAACTTTCCACATGAACACTTGCTTTTTTCTTTGGGCCCACCCAGCAATCATATCCTGCGCCAGAGTGAATGACTCCTGCAATGATCTACCTTTAAGAAAAGCTATCTGGATCTGACTAATAAGATCTTGTAAAACATCTCTCATGCGGTTCATTAACACCTTCCCAATAATAAGATATATAGAATTGGACAATGCAATCAGCCTAAAATTAGACAAAGATTCTGCCCCCTCCTTCTTTGACCATAAGAAGAGAAAGGATCTATTCAATTTCTCCAATCCATTGTTACCCATATGGAATTCCTTAACCACTTCAATCACATCAGCTTCATCCTCTCCTCAGAAAGGATAGGGAATCCTTCTAGTCCCAAGGACACTTCTGCCTTTAACCCCTTCAATGCACATACAATCTCTTCCTCAGAAATCTCCATACAGAGCCGCCTACCTTCATCCTCTCCTAATTTTGGCATATTTGATGTAGCAATTCCCCACCCCCCTTTTGGCTCAGCACGTGTAACATCATGGAAATAAGTATTAGTAGTATCACAAATATCAAGAGGCGACGTCACCACATGGTCTCCTTACCATAAAGAGGGGATGAGGTTATTCCTCCTCCTTGCATTGGCCACCGCATGAGAGAACTTCATGTTGGAGTCACCTTCCTTCAGCCATAATTGACGTGAGCACTGGAGTCAATCAATCTCCCTCTGTAAGTCTTCTTTGGCAATAACATTCAAAAGTTCTTTCCTCTGTTGGGTCTCCTCCACAGACAACCCCCGACTCCTTTTTGTCATCCAACTTCTTTACACCCTCCATAGCATCCTTCCTTCTTTGGATCGCATCCTAGCCAAAGACTTCCTATACTCGAATAGCATAAAACACAACCCCCTCAGCTTGGTCGTAAGCCTCTTCATAGCCAACCCCCCCACCTCCCGGGACTGCTACCATGATGCCACCATGTCCTTAAAGCCATCATCCTTAAGCCATGATTTTTGGAACTTGAAGTAGGTGTTTGGCTTAGATTCCTTCCCACTTTCCCACACAAGAGGTTTGTGGTTAGAGAATGGATGACCCGATGCCACCAATGAAGCTAATTGGAACATTCCCAAAAGACTCACATTACATAGAAAGCAATCTATCTTTGACATCTGTCCATTCCCATTCCTCCACATGTATAGAGCTCTTGACGTAGGCAAATTCACCAACTCCAAATCAAACAGGGTGCACTGAAAGCCAAATGAAGAAGAATCGACTCTGCCATTAGGCCTATCATCTGAAGACAACGTGGCATTAAAATCACCACCTATAAGCCAAGCAGCCCCCTGTGCCCACGAGGAGACACTACCCAACACTTCCCACAGAATCAATCTGTCATTCTAAGAACATAACCTATACATGCACGTCACACATAGTGTACTATCATCACAAGTTCTGGTAAATCTGCATGAAATTGTGTATCTCCCCTCCCACACATCCACTAGTTGCAAGACACACCTCCCCTACTAGGTGCAAAAGCCACCCTATCTCCCATTTGATTTGATGGCCTTCATCTCAGACTCCCCATTACATCCTAACGGCTACCATGAACCATCATTCACACCATCCAAATGAGTTTCCTGTAGCAGTGCACAGTCAATGCTCCACTCTTTTAGATACCTCACAAGTGTCCCCCTCCTCGTGCGATCCCTCAACCCATGCACATTCCAAGATAGGACCTTCAACACAAGGAAGAGTGGATGCCCCTAGCCGTCCCATCATTACGCATAACATTTATCATTGTTGACACCAGACTCACATCAACATGTTGTTGTTTGCCCGACCCACGACTCCGAAGGTTATACCTCCCTCTACCTGTCATTCCTCCATGTAGTTGCATCAAGGAACCTTCATTATATAGAACACCCTCAGGCGTATTGAAGGTAAAAACATCACCACCACCATTCAGGACAGCTTTTTCTCCCATTCTTATCGAAGAAGCACAAGGCTTGGGTGCATCCGTACACATCACAATGGAGCCCTCCATTTTAGAATCCCCCTCTTACTATCAGCCTCCCCCATGCTTCTCCTCATCCTTGATCACTAAAAAGCGTGATTTGTAAAAAATGCGATTTAGGTCGTTGTAACACGCAATTTGGATTGCTTTTAAATTTATAAACTTCGAGTACTTGGGAAAGTATTTGAGTCATCCCAAGAGAGGTAGGAATGCTTTAAACCAAATTTCTCGCTTGATCCTTGGAAATCAACTTCTTTTTCTAGGGTTTTGAAATATGTAATTTTTAGGGTTTTTCAATACGGGTGAATTAATGCGGAGAGAGACAGAATTTGAATTATAAGAAAATAAAGAACAAGTGTTTTGTTTTATCCAACTCACTCCAAACAAGGAATGCTTGGAATAATGGATATAACAAGACAATAAAAGAGCAACACAAGATATTTAAAGGGATAGTACAGGAATGCTTCTTAATTGAAAAAGTTTTACAATGGGGATGGAGAACTCACAAGTGAAAGGAATTCCCACTTGTAATCTCCAACCAAAATTACTATGCTACTATGCAAAAGAAATAACAAGAGTATAGAAGAAAGCTTAGGAAGATGATGTCTGTAATGATGCTGCTGCCCAGAATTCCTGCTCTAGTCCTGGTGGCTCCAAGACCAAAAGGAAATCTTCTCTCTTGAATGTTCTCCTTGTGGCAAACCCTAGGTGGGCATGTCTCCTCCTCTTTGGTGTGGAAGATCTCCACTCCAAGAACTTCTCCCTAAGGTGGCATGGACCACCTACAGGATCTCCTTCTCTAGATGTCCTCCTTGCCTGGCTTTCCTCCTTAGTTTTGTGATGACACGAGGAAGAAGAAGAAGTTGAAGCCACCAAGGCGACAGGGTGTCTCCTTGATCTTCTTCCTTCTCTGCTTGGACGTTGGATATGAGTGGAGTATGAGTAGAAAAAAATGTAACCAAGGATACCTTTTTGGTGGTGGTTATGGGTGATTATATAGGTCAAGGGTGTTGGTGGTTGGGTTAAATGGCGTGGAAGGTGATGTAGGGTTAGGATGAGGAGTTAGGGTGGTGGTTAATGGATGGAGGGCTTGGATAGGTTGGCGCCAAATGTTGGGGTGTGTAGGGAGAGATGGCGCCAACTCTAGGTGTGGTTGGATGGGGTTGGTGCCAATTTAGGTTGGGTTAAGGAGGGTTGGCGTGGAGTGGCATGGATGGTTTGGATGGGTTATTAGAAGGGTGGTTGTGAGATTTATGGTCATGGATGGTTGGCGCCAACTGGAAGGGTTTGTAGGTGCATGGTTAAGGTTGGTTAGGCTAGAGTTGGCATCATCTTTGGGTTTAATAAATGGCTCCAAAAGGGATGGTTAGGATTTGTTATAGGTGGGTAGTTAGGGATCCTAGGGTTAAGGAGGTTTGGTGCCATATGAATGGGTGTAAGGGGGGGAGTTACGGGTGTCTAAGGGGCACCTAAGTTGGCACCAACCATGGAAAGGTGCCATGGTTTGGTGCCATCCTAAGGTGTTCTAGAAGGGAGGGTAGGTGTAAGGTTGAGATGAGTTTAGGGGGTTAGGTGTAAGGCTAGGATAAGGGGGTGTTTTGCCACCAAAGGGAGGGGTTTCTAGAAGGGGAAGTTGGCGCCAACATTGGTGGCTTTTGGAGGTGGTGGTGTGAAGGGACATGGGGGTTGGTTGCGCCAACTAAGAGTAGAGCAGGTAGCTTGCTTAGGTGGTGGACTTTGGAGTGGAGTTATGGTGGAGTTAGGTTAGGGTTTAGGTAGTTGGTGGATGGCCATGGAGGTGGAGCTAGTTTTGAGCTTAGCTAAGCTAGATGAGCTAGCTTATCTAGTAGATAGTAGTGGAGGAGTTAGGGTTTTGAGAAGAGATGCTAAGGGAAAGCTGACTGGAGTTGCATTGGAGCTGCACTGGAGTTGAATCTGCTGAGGTCTTCATGAGGAGTTCAATTACTTAGCTAAGCTAGCTAGTTCTTAGGCTAGTAGCTAGGCTTGAGTAGTTGAGCTAAGTTGAGCTAGTTTCAACCTAGCTGAAGCTAGGTTGAGCTGGAATTGCCTCTGATGAGAACTCCCGAGCTAGCTTAGCTACTAAGTGGGCAAGTAGTAGCTAAGCTTGAGGAAGTTTAGATTTTGTGAGCTAAGTGGAGCTGGGTAGAGCTGGACTTGGACTGAGCTGGATTGGAATGAACTCTAGTCAGCTAAGCTGAGCTAGCTAGAGCTCCCAGTGAATTGATTGGAGCTAGGATGAGCTAGACTCAATTGAGTTGAGTTTGATCTGAGCTGAGCTGAGGTAGGTTGAGCTAAGATGAGCTACCCAGAGCTGCCATTCAGCTAAGATGAGTTGAATGGAGCTAGGAGGAGCTAAACTTAACCAACGTGAGCTGATATCCAGTTGAGGTGAGCTGGATCCAGCTAGGGTTCAGCTGATCTGGACTTCTCCTTCACTTTCTTCCTTCTTGAGTGCTAAGGTTTTAATGGTTTGAATATCTGCTTAACCTTAACACTCAAGTAAAGATGTTTATTGAAGCTACGAGTTACTACACTATCGTATTTGGTTTTGAAAACCTGTCGTTGTAGTTTGAAAGCGAAGAACTCGTGTTCAACAAGTAAAATTTATATCGGAATAGAAATCCCGGGTCAAACTCAGGGAGGCTACGTCGATCTATATTCGCAATTATATTTTTTAGGGTTTTTGTTGAAAGGTGAAGTAATTACAATGAAGTAATATAAAAAATCAGAATAAGAGAGAGGGAGAGGGAGAGGGAGAGAGAGAAAACATGCACTTAATATTTCAAAATGTTTATACAACTAAACTAGTGGAAAATTGCACTAGAAAGCAGGAAAACTATTACACTAGAAAGCAGGAAAAATTCTACTCTAGAAAGCTGGAAAGAAGAATGGGAGAGAGAAGTTATCCTCCTCGTCGATTGCTTAGAGGACGAGTTTGACGGGACGACACCTGGAAGACGAAGGACGGAGTGAGAAGGAGGAGGTCGGGGCAGGACGAACGAGAATGGGGCAGCACGTCGTTGTCGTCGCAGGATCCGCTTCCGAAATGGGGGCGAAAATTAGACTTTATCTCTCGAGGAGCATCCCGGGTGTGAGACAAGCTTCTCTTGAGCTTTGGAGAGGGGGAGAAGAGAAGGAAGGGATGAGAATTTCGTATGGAGGGGGTCTCCTTTTATAGTTGCAAGGAGTGAGGGTAATTTGGACATTACAATTTCAAAATATTAAATGAGGGGCCTTTAGTGACAGAATTAAGCATCACTAAAGCCCAGGTTGTGGGCTACGTGGGCCGCGCCTACCGTCTGCGCCTCCCCCGCGTCGCCTACGTTCATCATTCTTCGGTCGTCCGATCATAAGATCGAACGGCTTAGGATTTGCTAACCGTAGTGCCTCAACATGCGCCTAGCGCGTCCAATCGCGCATCCGCGCATCGCTGCCTCTGAGCGCACCATGTCTTCACCCTTGCTGCCGCTCATCCAAGATCCGACAGCCCAATTTGAGCTGTCCCATGCGTTTGCGCTCAATTGAGGCTCGCGGGGGTTCGAACCCGCACCTCTTGTTCGCGATAACACCTTCGACCGCTGTGCTACAGTAGTGAAGTCGTCATGTAGATACTTTAAGGCGTGGCTATCCATGACCGTTGGATAGTGATCTCCAAGATCCATCACGTGGTGAGGAGAGAGAGTGGATGCGACGGTCTCCAAGATTGGCTGGGCTGGTTTGCGCGGCCGAGATGGCACCATGTGGTGCCATCTTGGCCGTCCATCTTCTGAATGATGTAGATGGTGCCACTGGTATCGGATTGAGTCGATCTTCGCGTCGTTAGGCTGCGATCGTCGATCTGAATCCATCCATGTAGTTGGATTTGTTGTCTGAAGTGCAGATTCACACCATCTTGGCCCTTGATCTTCTAGGGTTCCTCAGTCTCTGTCTGATGCTACGGATATCCGATCAGGGCAACCTTGGAGTCGTTGAACTCCAATCGTCGCCCTGATCAGATCCGTAGGGTTGGATCTTCGATCCGAGGCTCCGATAGAAAGTCGCCCTGTCCCTGAACATAAAAGGATACAATTAACCTCCATTTTATTCAGACTAATCTAAATGCAAGTTGGTGCATGCTATGCAATATCTATAATATGTAATGCAATTCTATGCTTAAGAACATGCATAAATAGACATTTTATGTAATATAAACATGTTTATATCACACTCCCATGCCTATCTTTTGGTAGTCCCTAGCAAAAACTATATGCTATTTATAAAAGAATTAGGTTGGATTATTTAGGCATAAGTTATTTTCAACATTAAGAAAATGTTTACTTAGGGTCTGAACTTTCAAAGACACAATAGTGCCCGGGTATCTGCCAAAATGCAGACTACCTCAAGCCCTCGCCTTATTCAAAGAAAAATTTCTTTTTCTCTTTTTCTTCTTTTCTAATTTTTTTGGATTTTTGAGTTTAGGGTTAAAGAGTGGCTTTCTACGGCCATTCAACTCACCCAAGATTTGATGAGAACCCTAAGTTCTAAGCATCTTATTGTGAATGTGAAAGACTCAAAGTTCCCTCAAATTAGAGGGTGGGTTGATAATTCGTGTACTTATCACCCAAACTTATTTACTCAAATTACAATAGAATTAAGATGGCGAGAACTCGAAAAATAAATCCACCTTTTAGTGGATGCACAAGTCGATTAAGTCTAAAGATCTGAAGGGTCTTTGTATTCAGATCCTAATGTAATATTTCCTAAGATTGAAAAGTCCTAATGTCCAAATATTCCTCCTAATTCAATTTTTTTTTGAATATATCAGAAGGGAAATACAAAAATTTCACAAAGCTGACAAAATTGATTCAAAAATGAATCCACCCCCCCATGCCTAGCTGATGCAATGTCCACATTGAGAAAAAGAGACATGAAAGAAAGGGTAGAGTATGAAAGATATCACCTGAATATGAAGCTCGAGTCAGATTTGTGTCATATGTACAACTGCTAAATTTAATGCCGTCAGCTAAGCGAAGTCCAGCCAAAGAAGTCACAATATGACTAGTGCAACCATGTCTGAGACGGGTTCTGGAAGAGTACGGTCAATAACAAGCTTCAGACGTTGACCGTTGACTTTAAATGTGTTACCCGTCTTTGGGTCAGAGATCTGAATGGCTCCATTTGGAAAAATTTGGTCAATAATGAACGGGCCGTCCCATTTAGATCTAAGTTTGCCAGGAAAGAGCTTAAGTCGAGAATCGAATAACCAGACCTTCTGGTTTGGCTCAAAGCTCTTGTGGGAAATCAATTGATCATGAAGAGCTTTGGTTCGAGCCTTGTAATCTTGACAATCTCATATGCATCATTTCTAAGCTCTTCCAACTCAGATAGTTGGAACTTCCTGGTCTTCCCAGCTAAATTTAGATCTAAATTGCATTGCTTGATCACCCAGAATGCCCTATGTTCAATCTCTACAGGTAGATGACACGCCTTTCCATACACCAACCGAAATGGAGACATGCCGATGGACGTTTTATACGCCGTACGATAGGCCCAAAGAGCGTCCTCAAGCTTTTGAGTCCAGTCCTTACGATCAAGCCTAAGCATTTTTTGCAGAATATTCTTGATCTCCCGATTGGAGATCTCGGCCTGTCCATTCGTCTGGGGATGGTAAGGTGTGGAGATTCGGTGATTAACCCCGTATTTGGCCAACAAATTCTGGAATTGGGCATTAGTAAAATGAGTGCCACCGTCACTGATGATGGCCCTCGAAATCCCAAACCTGCTGAAGATATTTTTCTTGACAAAATCGATGACCACCTTGTGGTCATTGGTTTGGGTGGGAATCGCCTCAATCCATTTGGACACATAATCAACAGCAATAAGAATGTACTGATATCCAAATGAAGGGAGAAAGGGTCCCATGAAATCGATGTCCCAAACATCGAAGATTTCAACAGGAAGAATTGGGTTTAGGGGCATCATATCTCTCTTAGTTATGTTCCCAAGTGCCTGACATCGAGAACATGACATTGAGAAATCCTGGGCAGCCTTAAATAAAGATGGCCAATAGAAACTAGATTGCAAAAGTTTTGCAGCCGTCTTTTTCCTGGAGAAATGTCCACCACATGTAGATGCATGGCAAAACTTGAGTATACTGTTGAATTCATTCTCCGGAACACATCGGTGAATAATCTGATCAGAGCCAATGCGGTACAATTCAGGGTCCTCCTAGAAGTGATATTTAACGTCAGATTTAAGTCTATCCCGTTGTTGCTTGGTCCAATCCTGGGGGATTTGACCAACGGCCAAATAATTAACAATGTCAGCAAACCACGGGATTTGAACACCTGAAACTGCAAGGATAGCTTCTTCTGGAAAAGTATCTGCACCACATTTTGTACCCCGATTTTATCCTTGATTTCAAGATCAAATTCTTGAAGCAGAAGAATCCAACGAATAAGCCAGGGTTTGGCATCCTTTTTGGCCAAGAGATGTCTCAAGGTCGAGTCGTCGGTATAGATGATGACATGAGACCCTAAGAGATAAGCCCTAAATTTTTCCAAAGTAGATACTACGGCTAGTAATTCCTTTTCAGTAACAGTGTAATTCCTCTAGGCTTCATCCAGAGTTTTACTAGCGTAGTAAATGACAGAGGGCTTCCTGTCTATTTTCTGACCTAAAATAGCCCCGACTGCATAATCAAAAGCGTCGGTCATGATCTTAAAAGGGGTTGTCTAAATCGGTGGTTGCAACACTGAAGCGCAAGTGATTGCCGTTTTTAGGAAATCAAATGCCTTACAACATGATTCGTCGAAAACAAACCTTGTTTTTTTGGTGAGAAGATTACTCAGGGGACGAGCAACCTTCGAGAAATCCTTGATGATTCTTATGTAGAATCCCACATGACCAAGAAATGATCGAATTTATTTAATAGATGTGGGAAGAGGAAGTTTAGTGATAGCATCAACCTTAGCTTTATCCACTTCAATTCCCCTTTTAGAGATTACATGACCCAAAATGATGCCTTCTTGTGTCATGAAATGACTCTTTTCCCAGCTAAGGACCAATCGTGTTTTGATACATCGCTTAAGAATCATTTCTAGATTAGCTAAAGAAGAGTCAAACGATTCTCCAAAAATAGAGAAATCGCCCATGAAGACTTCCATAAACTCTCTTGCCATGTCAGAGAATATGGCTAACATACACCTTTGAAAAGTCGTAGGTGCATTGCATAAACTGAAAGGCATCCTACGGAAAGCAAAGGTTCCGTAGGGACAGGTGAAAGTAGTTTCTTCCTGATCCTAAGGATGGATAGGAACTTGGTTGTATCCCGAGTAGCCATCAAGAAAACAGAAGTACTTCTGCTCGGCTAGTCTTTCCAAGATTTGATCAATGAAAGGAAAGGGGAAATGATCCTTTTTCGTGGCCGTGTTCAGCTTCCTATAATCGATACAAACCCTCCAAGAGGAAGCTGAACGAGTTGTGACAGATTCTCCTCTCGTTAGTCACAACGGTAATCCCGACTTTCCTGGAAACAATCTGCACAGGACTTACCCAGGGGCTATCAGAGATTGGATAAATAATTCCTGCATCGAGCCACTTGATGATTTCCTTTTTGACCACTTCTCGTATATTTAGATTTAATCTCCTCTGCATTTGACGAGAAGGGCAGGATCCATCTTCCAAGAATATTCTATGATTGCAGTAAGATGGCTCAATCCCCCTAAGGTCATGAATGGTCCAACCAATTTCCTCCTTATGTTCCTTCAGGACCTTGATCAATTTAATCTCTTGCTCCTTCGTTAATTTAGCATTGATAATCACAGGGAGCGTCTTCTGAGGTCCTAAAAATTGATATTTGAAATTCTCAGGCGATGGTTTCAGTTCAAGCTGGGGCGGGGTGATGATTGATGGTAAGGAAGATGCTGAAGACTCATCAAGAGGAAGAGGTTGTGAGTGAACAAAACCAATAACCTCTTCAGAAGATGGTCGGTCTGCCATAGAGGGTTGTGGGTCCAATTCATCATCAAAGGAGGAACTTTCAATTGAAGAAACCATCAAACAAGTTTCAATGTTTACATTATCCTCCTCAAGTTCCTCAATAAATCCACAATCCTCAAATTTATTAATCGCCTTAAAAATATCCAATTTCATTCGTTGATCCTCAAAGGTGATTTTCATGCTACCGCTTTCATAGTTAATGTTGGCTTTAGCGGTAGCCAAGAATGGACGCCCCAGAATGATGTGCGTGTTCCTTAGATTCTCTGGTACATCCATGTTAAGGACAAGGAAATCTACTGGAAAATAGAAATCCTTAACCTTAACTATAACATCTTCAATAACGCCTCACGGATTTGTGACTGAATGGTCCGCTAACTGTAACGTTACTGAAGTCGGCCGAAGTTCACCTAATCCAAACTTCTTGTAAAGAGAAGCCGGAATTAAGTTGATGGATGCACCTAGATCTAGAAGTGCTCTATCAAACGTGTAATCTCCGGTGACACAAGAACTCAACGGAGCACCTAGATCTCTCTTTTTCTGAGGGAGGTGGTGCAGGATAACAGAACTAGCCTGCCCGGAGAGTACCACCTTCCACGGAACGGATTCTCTCGACTTACGCTTTTGTGTACATAAATCTTTTAACAATCTTGCATAAGCTGGTATATGCTTGATAGTATCGAGGAGCGGGATATTGATCTCAACATTCTTAAAAATATTCAGAAGCTCCTCATTGCTATCAACAGACTTCTTCTTCTTTGATTTGATCAAAGCATCAGGAAAAGGAACATGAGTCAGATCTTTGGAATCAGGTTCTTGAGCCTTGATTTCTTCTCCAGAATTCTCCTCTCTCTCCTCAGGTTCTTCAGGATTTGGTAGATCAGAATAGTGTGGTTGTGGATCTTGAGTCTGCTTACCACTCCTCAAGGTAACAGAATTTGCAGATACATAAGAGTTTGGGTCTTAGGGAGGGTTAGGAAAGATTGGAGGGGCTTGATTAACTAAGAATTGTTGATGTGTAGAAGACGAAGAGAGAGGACCCTGTTCAATCACCTAAGCATGTGCGTGTGGGTCCCTCTGATTTCCATACCCATGGGCTTGGTTGCTCGGATTCAGAATATTTCGTGGGTTGGGTACGAGTTGGGATGGTAGAGATCTGGGTTGACGAGAGTTAGCAATGAGCTCGCTTTTCAAGTTGTCCAGCGAGGCTTTCATTTGCTGCATGAGTTGGAGCATGGATCCTTGCATCTCTATCATTTGCCGGTTCAAATCAGCCTGTCCTACTGGTTGACGGGCATTCCAAGTTGGCTGATTGACCTGATTTGGGGGCAACTGAGTATACACATGACTCTGACCCATTGGTCGTTGTGGAGCATAGTTGCTGGGTCGGAGTTGGGTCATTGCCCCGGGTTTTTTCAGGAGAAGTTAGCGTGGTTTCTCCAACCCGGATTATAAGCATTAGAGTAGAGGTTGGATCTAACGTTCTCTTGTACAGCATAGACATCCTCGTAGGGTGAGGATGGAGAGAAAGAAAGGGTAGGATCAGAAAAACTAGGATCAAAGACCCCAGTTTGGAACCCGTGGGGTTCTGAATAATGCTGACTCATAGGTTGAGCCGCATCGAGTTGACACACAAACTCCCGTCCAGAAAGAGCTCACAAAGAATGGAATCCCAAATTTTGGGATTGAGTGGATCGAGAGTTGTTCATAGAGTTTCCATCCATCCACTCTTCCATTCTCTTAGCAACCAAGTCCACCTTGTCAAGTTTGTTACAAATCAATTCCATATCAAATGAATGAGAGTTGTGGACTTTATTAACATTTGATCTGGGCTACTAGGACTGGTTAAAAGTATCCATGGAGGCATGATTGATTGAATTCTCTCTCATTTCCTCAAACAAATTGTGTGCACTATTTGCGTCTTTGTTGAGGAAATTGACTCCGTAAGAAGCGTCCATGTGATTTCTGAGTTGCTAAGTCAACCCACGGTAGAAGATCTGCACGAGTTGCCATTTCGCCACCTCGTGGTGTGGACACCTTCACAATAGGTCCTGGAATCGCTCCCAAGCCACATGAAATTGCTCCCTCGGCCGATGGGTAAAGGTAGTGATTGCCCGTCTCAAGGCATTGGTATGTCCGACTGGGAAGAATTTCTTCAGAAAGGCCGATTTCAACTCATTCCAAGTTGCAATTGGTCTTCCTATTATCTTATACCAATGAGTGGCTTTATCCCTAAGAGAGTGGGGGAAGAGCCTCATGATCATTTGCTCCTCATCCACGTTTCGTGCCTTGGTGGTCTGGACCAAAGTGGTCAAGTCTTCTAAGTGCTGAAATGGGTCTTTGGAGCCAAGCCCATGGTAATGTTTGATCATGCTTAACACCTGGGGCTTGATTTCTATGTCTCCGGCCGGAATTTAGACGTTGGGACATTCCCCGTAATTTGAAGGATCATAAAAATCCTTCAAGGGTTGAGTGCCCTGCATTCTTTGGAACCATTCCTACATTCTCTGCATTTGTTCCAGCTGCTGTCGGAATTCCTTCTGTGGATCTCGAGGCAGAGGAGGCTGTTGGTCGGCCATGGGATCAATTTGACCAAAATCCAATTTGCATCTCTTAGAATATTCTAGTGGTCCTTCCAATCGGGGATTCAATGACCGTCTTCCCAGCATAAACTAGGAGAAGGTCGGAAGGACTAGGGATAAGGACCCTGCAGCACAACAAAACAAGCTGTCCTTAAGTGGGGTAGCCTAAGGATCTACAGACTCCCAAAACCTGCCTTAAGATTGTAAATGATTTACTCTACTTGTGTCTGCTCAATCCAACCAGTTAGAAAGAGGGACTGGGGAGAAGGTTCTTCCTTCGACTTTCGCCTCCGGTTCCTAGTGTACCCCCTAGCCACTGTCGTTTGACGCTACTCCCCTAGCTCGACATCAGATTAATTAGTACAGGTAGGTTAATAAAAAACAATCTCAGACTAGGCCCTGAAGAGCGAATCAGTCCTTAAGGCCAACGTCTATTCGATTTTATTAAGGCCTGGGATTGTAGTGCTTATGGAATGTGATGGGCCCTTAAAATGGGTTGTGCCCTTAATGATTGATTGAGAATTGTGTGAGTGCGTGCACAAGTAGGGTTTTCAAGCAAGATTATTTGTGATGTGTATATTTTAATGTTCAAATCTTGCTTAAGTAGCTTTTAGGGTTTAAAATTAGGTTGATTTCAATCAAGTTCGAGGTAAACCAAGTTTTCAAGCACAGGTGAAGATTGCTTTCCTTTAAAATCAGAAATAAAGTGGAGTGCCTGGAATAGACCTAGATTGAAAACCCTAAGGAGAAGCTACTTGATGAGTTGATTTCAGGTAGAGTGGTGCGGCCAAAACAACTCAAACAACTGGCCACAACTGCACCACTAGGTTAGGCACACAGAGATGGTTAACTTAGAATGATTTCTACTCTTTTATGTGTTGTTTTGTGTGTACCGATTTTACAGATCAGAACTTGATTGAGTAGAAATAAATCAAGTAGGTGAAGTGACTTGAATGTGGGTGTATGTTGTGTGTCTATTGAAAATTACCCCACAAAATTATCTTTTTGTTTTTTTTATAAGCGAGGGTGGAATGAGTGTGAGTGAGAATCCAAACAACCAAACTAATCCTAGGATTTATGCAAACACCTAGGTTAATTGGAATTTGAATTTAATGTGGCAAATGAAATCTATGGAGGGGGGAAGAATAGGGAGCACTTATAGTTGTCTTCAACTGCACTTTACTTCGGTCTATCGCTTGACGATTCCCTGATGGAGGTCTCTGCTAAACAATAGACACAAGAAAAAGCAAGTTGAAGACAATAAAGTGCATGAAATGCAGAAAGAAGATCGGAAATTGTTGCCTCCCCAGCAACGGCGCCAAAATGTTGAAGCTACGAGTTACTACGCTATTGTATTTGGTTTTGAAAACCTGTCGTTGTAGTTTGAAAGTGAAGAACTCGTGTTCAATAAGTAAAATTTATACCGGAATAGAAATCCTGGGTCAAACTCAAGGAGCTTATGTCGATCTATATTCGCAATTAAATTTTTTAGGGTTTTTGTTGAAAAGCGAAGTAATTACAATGAAGTAATATAAACAATCAGAATAAGAGAGAGAGAGAGAACATGCACTTAATATTTCAAAATGTTTATACAACTAAACTAGTGGAAAATTACACTAGAAAGCAGGAAAAATTCTACTCTAGAAAGCTGGAAAGAAGAATGGGAGAGAGAAGTTATCCTCCTCGTCGATTGCTTGGAGGACGAGTCGGACGGGACGACGCTTAGAAGACGAAGGACGGACTGAGAAGAAAGAGGTCGAGGCAGGAGGAATGAGAACAGGGCAGCACGTCATCGTCGCGAGAATCCACTTCCGAAATGGGGGCGAAAATTTGACTGTATCTCTCGAGGAGAATCCCGGGCGTGGGACAAGCTTCTCTTGAGCTTTAGAGAGGGACAGAAGAGAAGGAAGGGGTGAGAGTTTCATATGGAGAGGGTCACCTTTTATAGTTGCAAGGAGTGAGGGCAATTTGGACATTACAATTTCAAAATATTAAATGAGAGGCCTTTAGTGACGGAATTAAGCATCACAAAAGCCCAGGTCATGGGCTACGTGGGCCACGCCTGCCGTCTGCTCCTCTCCTGCACCGCCCACGTTCATCAATCTTTGGTCGTCCGATCGTAAGATCAGACGGCTTAGGATTTGCTAACCGTAGTGCCTCAACGCGCGCCTAGCGTGTCTAATCGCACGTCCACGCATCGTTGCCTCTGAGCGTGTCACGTCATCGCCCTCGTTGCTGCTCATCCAAGATCTGACGACCCAATTTGAGCCGTCCCATGCATTTGCACTCAATTGAGGCTCGCGGGGGTTTGAACCCGCGCCTCTTGTTCGCGATAACACCTTCGACCGCTGCGCTACAGTGGTGAAGTCGTCACGTAGACACTTTAAGGCATGGCCGTCCATGGCTGCTGGATGGCGATCCAACGGCCAAGATCCATTGCACAGTGAGGAGAGAGAGAGGATGCGGTGGTCTCCAAGATTGGCTGGGCCGGTTTGGGTGGCCGAGATGGTGCCACGTGGTGCCATCTTGGTTATCCATCTTCTGGATGATGTAGATGGTGCCACGAGTATCGAATTTAGTTGATTTTCATGCCGTTAGGCTGCGATCGTCGATCCGAATCCATCTATGTGGTTGGATTTGTCGTCTGAAGTGTGGATTCACACCATCGTGGCCCTTGATCTTCTAGGGTTCCTTAGTCTCTGTCTGATGCTACGGATATCTAATTAGGGCAATCTTGGAGTCGTTGAACTTTAATTGTTACCCTGATCAGATCCGTATGGTTGGATCTTTGATCCGAGGCCCCGATAGAAAGTTGCCCTGTCCCTGAACATAAAAGGAGATAATTAACCTTCATTTTATTTAGACTAATCTAAATGTAAGATGATGCATGCTATGCAATATCTATAGTATGTAATGCAATTCTATGCTTAAGAACATGCATAAATAGACATTTTTTTTTTGAAGCAGAGCATAAATAAACATTTTATGTAATATAAACCTGTTTACATCAATGTTAAAAATATAAAAAGAATGCAATGCATGCCTAATCCTAGGTTATGCCTAAATGCAACCCAAAAAACTGTTTGCGGAGTTAAAACCCTAAGAGCTAGATCTGTTTTAGGTCATAAGAATGATGATAAATTGGTGTTTATCAATCCTCAACTCCCACGCTAGCAGGCACCTTCCTTTTCTTCTGTTCGGAACCAAATACATCATTACCCACAGGATCCATCTTCCTCCAATGCATTTCAGTGTCATCTTCCTCCACCCTAACCACTGGTGGCTTCCCATCCTCCCTACCAGTTGCCTGATTCACATGCACATTGATGCGAAGGATGCGTGATTTGTTAAAACTAGGGTTTAAGTCATTGCAACACGTAATTTCGTATTCGCTTTTAAAATTTGTAAAACCTAGATAGTGGGGTATCTAGGGTCAACCAAGGAGGCAAGTTTGCAAAATTCAACGCTCTCGCTTGAAAAAGGCGAAATCAACTTTCTTTTTAGGTTTTTGGATATAAGATTTTCTTTTGGTTTTGAAATAATGGGAAAACACACAATTGAGAGCGGGAAAACAATTACACCTTGATTGCTAATGCTAACACTATGGTGACAAGATAGTCTTCTCTCTAAACTCACCTTAGTCACGTGGAGACCTAGCGTAATTAGAGAGAGTAACGAGTGCTAGAAACAACAAAAAGATGCAACGCAAATGAAAAGAAGGCAACTTTAATTAGGTAAAAGAAAATGTTTTACACAAGACAAGTAGAGGAATGCTTCTACTCTAAAACAAGAAAAACAAAAGAAGTAAAACACAAATCCTCTTGATGATGGTGGTGAAGAGGAGAGAGTCCTTGCTCCAAGCTCAACTGTTCGTGGGCTTGAAAAGGGTCTCTCTCCAACTCCTTCCTTGAAAAGCTCCTCCAAGGTGATGTCTTCCTTGGCAAGCCCTAGGGGGGGCGTGCCTTTGCTTCTCCAAAGGTGGATGATCTCCACCCATAATTCTCCTCTTAGGGTGGCATACACCACCCTCAAGACCTCCTTCTAAGGTCTTCCTTGCCTGGCTGCTCCTCTAGCTGGTGGGGGCACAAGAGAGAAGGGAAGAGGGGAAGGCACCAAGGGGACAGAGTGTCCCCTTAATCTTCTTCTTCTCCTTCTTCACTTGGCTAACTATAAGGTGGTGTAATTGTGGAATTAAAGAAGCCAAAGGATGATCTTTTTTGGTGCTAGTTAGGAGGGTATTTATAGAAGTGGAGAGGGTGATGGTTGGCACCAACCATGGTAGGCATAGGGTTATGTGGAATGTGGTGTAGGTGTAAGGTTAGGATGAAGGCTTAGGATGGAGTTAATGGAAGGAGGGTTTGATTAGGTTGTCACCATATGTAGGGGTGTGTTGAGTGGTGGCTATGGTTGGGTTAGATGGGGTTGGCACCACTTTTTGGTGGGGTTATGGGTCAAGGGTTGGCACCAACATTTGGAGGGCTAGGATTAGGTTTGGTGGGTAGTTAAAGGTGGTTGTGGGAATGCTAGGGTGTAGGATAGTTGGTGCCAATCTTATGGATGCCAAGGGGGTAGTTATCGGTGGTTAAGGGTTGGATAGGCACATCAAATTTGCACCAAAGGTGGAGCTTCTAGAAGGGTCTTGTGTGGCACCAAAAAAGGAGGGTTGGGATGTGTTTGGTGGTGAATGGATGGCTAAGATGGAGGGAGAGGTTGGAGCCAAAAATCAAGGTTGTTGAGGGGAGATTTTTGGCACCAACTTTGGTGTCTTTTGGTGGAGGTTATGGGGTGAAGGGGTGTATAGGAGTTGGTGCCAAAATAGGTTTAGTACTAGGTGCTTAGGTGGACTAGGTTTAGGGCTATTTGGTGGAGGTTGGCTAGGTAGGTTTTAGGGTTAGGTAGGGATGCCAAGGAGATGAACTAGCTAAGCTAAGCTAGTTTAGCTAGCTTAGCTAGTAGAGAGTTGGGGAGAGAGGTAGAGGGAGCTAGGGTTTTGGAGGTGATGAGCTAGAGGAAGCTATCCTGAGCTGCACTGGAGCTGGTAGTTGCTGAAGGGAGTTGCAGGGAGCTACTTTAGTTGGCTTAGCTGGCTAGTTCTTTGCTAGCTGCTAAGCCAAGCTAAAGTAAGCTGGCTTTTGCTGAAATATGTTGAGGTGAGCTGGGTCTGATTTTCCCGGGGAGGACCTAACTAGCTGAAGTAGCTAAGGTAGCTTAGCTCAACTAGGTTGAGCTAAGTGGAGTCCCTGAGAGCTGGACTTGAGCTGGCCTGAGTTGTATGAAGTCATCTTCAGCTGACTTAAGTTGAGTGGAGTTGGATGTAGCTGGACTTGAACTAAGGTAGACTCCATTCAACTTAGCTGAGCTAGCTAGAGCTCCCAGTGAACTAAATGGAGCTAAGGTGAGCTAGACTCAACTAAGTTGAGTAGGGTCTGAGCTGACTTGAGTTAGGGTGAGCTAAGATGAGCTGAATGGAGCTTCATGGAGCTAACCCTAACTCAAGTGAGCTGGTATCCAGCTATGATGAGCTAGATTTGGCTGAGTTCCAATTGGAATGAGCTTCCTCTTCACCAGTTGCCTTCATGAGTGCTAGGGTTTTAGAGATCTATCTATTTGTTCATCCCTAACACTCAAACAAACATATTAAAAACACAACAAAATATGCAATGCATGCCTAACCTAATTGATGCCTAAATGCAACCCAAAAACCTGTTTGCAGAGTTAAAAACCTAAGAGCTAGATCTATTTTAGGTCATAAGAATGATGATAAATTGGCATTTATCATGCCCTCACACTTATCTTTTGCTAGTCTCTTAGCAAAACAAATTCTTACAAAGTGGAATTTTTGGGAAAACTAATTTCTTTTAACTTTTACAAGGAGAAAGAGATCACTGACCTTGGTTGGTTAAAACATAGGAGGTGCAGGATTTGTTAAAAAATAAACATTGGGATTTATTTTTTAATCCAAAAATTAGATGAATCAAGATCAAGATATCCTTCAAAAATTCACAAATTAATCCTTTGTTAATTCAAATGACTCGAAATTTTTGTAGTTATAATTTTTCCGGCTCTTGAATCCAATTCGCAAGTTGCAATAACTTTTAAAACCTTGTGTCTGTGCTTGTAAAAAGATAACATTTGTAAGGTCGTGTTTTTGGTTTAACACTTTTTTTTTGTCTCCCCCATTCTTATTCTTAGCTTAGTCTTGTAACAGATGTGTTGGGATCATCATTCCTATTACGAATCCTCGAGGGGGCTCTGGCACTAGTATTTCGGGATAGTACTATCCATGACATCACCCAAGAGCTCATAACTCCAAAACACAATGCTGTGTAAAGGGGCACTCCTAGCAAACTAAAGCTCTTACTTTGACGTTTTGGGTAGAGCACCGTCCAAGATACTTGAGCTGTAAAAATGCACCTTAATGTTCCATCTAAAGATATTAAATATAGATATAGAGTAGAGCTGAGGTGGTAACATGTTGACATCGCGTCCTCAAAGGAGGCATTTTCCTCTTTCTCAATGGTGGGAACTCAAACCAATGATCTGCTTCGGACTTTTACTAAGGCCAAACAAAGGGTTTTCCTAGTTTCTAATTATTTTTTAGGTGTTGGCTTGTGTGTGAATTTTGACACAAGAAATTTTGCACGAGATGCAAGTTTTTGAATTGGAAACTAAGCTAGATACTTTCCATGTTTCAAAGGGGGATCAAGTCATCTGAACTATCATCAGTTCAGGTGAAATTTTGGAGAAGGATATTTGATCTAGTCTAAAGGTAAATCCTAAAATTCTAATATTCGGATCCGTATCCTTATCCCTAGTTTTCTTAAAGATTAAATCCCAATGTACCAAAAGTGAATGTTCAACCTTAGTCTCGATTTCAAAATTTCCTCAGAAAGTTTTCAACATTTTTATTTTTTGGGTATGCAAGTAGAAAATAGAACAAGAAAATTACATATTTTTGGGTTTTGAAAATCCTAATTTGATCGTCAAAATTTAGAGACACCCCCCCATGCTTAAGATGTGGCATGTCTGCATGAAATAGGATGGGAAAAGAGATTACCTCAGTGAATGTGGTCAAAAATGGGATAGTCAAAACCTTTGAAGAAAAGAAAAAGAGTGAAAAGCGGGAAAAAATGATGGGTTACCTCCCATCCAGTGTTATCTTTTATGTCATTCAGCCGGGTGTGAAGTGCATCGGTGATCATTAGTGGGTAAGTCGATTAAATCAAATGTGTCAGAAGGAAGATTCAGAGTATTATCGAGATTGGGCTTTAAACGCTGACTGTTGACTTGAAAAGTATTATTTGTCTAAGGATCAAGAAGATCAACAGCGCCATAAGGATATGTTTTGAGGATAATAAAAGGGCCGTATGCGTGAAGGAAGGTAGGCCTTGGGGCAACAAGGAGATTGTTCGCAAGGTGAGATCGATGTTTAAAATGAAGCGTTGTAATATAGTCAAAATCACTTTGAAAACAATTATAATTTTTATTACTCGAAAAAGTTCCGTGGTCGAACATAGAGAGAAAATGGAATTCACACACTAATCTCAACAATTAATGTAATTTGAACACAAAATATTACTAAAAAACTAATTAGGAATGTAGAGCATATGAGTATATGAAGATTAAAAAGAATTTTAGATAAAATAATGGTGATTTGAATCACCAATTATAAGTCTAATACATAGAATAATTACTCAAATTTACTAAAGGAGGGAGTATGAAATTAGACGTCAGATTTTGCAATCAGATGTCTTAAATGATGTTTGCTACAGTACCCTTCTTCTTTTCTTCTCTTTCTCTTTGATTCTTCCTTTCGTCTTCTTCTCTCTCTCTGTATTGCTCCTCCTTCTTCTATTCTTCTCAGGCCTTCAGCTCTGCAATCCTTCTCTTCTTCTTCTTCCTTCTTCCTTAGGCTTTCTTCTTCTCTGGCCTTTTTGCCTTCTGAATCCTGCTAAGTGTTGGAGCCAATCTTCCCAGGGCAAAAACCCCCCTTCCCCCGTGCAACTCTCCTCTCTCTTTCTCTCTTTCTATTTCAGTCTCGCTCTCCCAGAGCCACAGTCAATCGAGTAATTCGACCTAGCGCATACCCAGGTCCAGGCTCACCGATGTGCGGTGGTGAGCGAGGAGTGTAGGTCAGGCAGGTAGTTGGGTCGGCCAGCTTCGCGGGTGTAGTGTCGCGGACGAGTTCGGGTGAAGGGGGAGGAGGACCTCGCCCTTAGTGTTTGGAGGCAAACAACCCCATTCACTTATTCAATTTATGCGGCTGAAAGCGCCTCTTCGTATCCGAGGTGGGACTAAATGTCCCACCTACCTTACGTGCAACGCAGCAGCAATGTCTTGGTCAAATTGATGGGGATGCAATTGTTGAAGCCCTCATGTGAGGACTTGGACACCTGTATGCCTCAGTTCCGCACAGCCTGGAGGTATCCCCTGGAGCAGAGACACCCTTGAGCAGCTTGAAGCTTACTCGTAGCTCGATAGCAATGGCGAGTCTTGGCCTGCTACCTAAAATCAAGAAAAGAGGCCTTATGGCTGCATCAGAACACTCACTAGGATCACCGTAGCATGGTGAATGTAACGGTGGTAGTGGCGTGGAGCGAGGGTGGTCGGATGGTGACGGGAATGGTCGGTGAAAGTGGGTCTGTTCGGGAAGGCGTTTGGGTGGATGATGGAGCAAATGGAGTGAGGGGAAATGAGCGGGAAGGTGCAGTGGAGGCTGTAGAGTGGTCAACGAGGTGGATGGAGGTGCGTAGTGGTGGGAACACCTCGCTGGAGGAGTTGCTGGAGATGGAGGAGATGACGGTGATCAGTAGCGTTGGTGGTTGGTTTTGGGAAATAAAGAGAGGGGGAGAAAGTAAGAAAGAGAGGGAACTTAAAAACCTACTCTAAGGACGAAAAGGGGAAGGGAACCCATGCCGGTGTTGTTTCTGGACATGGGGAAGATGAACCTCCGTAGGAGAGGCGGCGGCGAAGACAGGAAAGGAATGGCGATGGCTGCTATTGCTCGACACGGAGGACAGTGAGGAAGGTGAATCTGCCATCGGTGTTGTGGTCAGACGATGAGGAAATTAGGGAGAGATCACTGGAGCTTGCGGAGTGTTGCGGCCGGAGGGGAGAGAGGAATAGGGGGAATTCCGGCCCAATTTCAAGTTGAGAATGGTTGGACCTTGGGGAGTCTTTTATAGGTCTTCAGAGAGGGTTTTGAGCTTGGGAAGCAAGGTTCCCAAGCTTTAAAGGCTCGCCGGAGAAGGAAAATTCAAGAGACGCAAATCTCTCATGCGCTCGCATGAGAGATTGGGAAAGAATCAGGGTATCTAACCAGGTTCATATTGGAGAGGATTACTTGATGAATCTTCCTTCCAATTTTGGAAGGGATTCATCAATCAATCAGGGAGAAAATCCAAGTTGAAAGTCATTGGAGTAGGTTTCCTCTGCGATAATGGTGGAGGGACCTAATTGTGAAGACAATGAAGAAGTTAGGGGGCTGAATGCAATGGTTTTTGAAAGTTAGGGGTATAAATGTAATCAGATAAAACCTTTTTGCAAACTAGGTCAAGACGAGTTTCCCTTAGGTCCAAATTTTGGTACAAATCTAATTTGGACCTAAGGAATTTAATGGTGAATTTGGATTTTGGCTTTGACCAAGTTTGATTGGGTAATTTATGCAAAAACCCAAGTTAAAGCAAATATCTGTGTGAGACTCCATTTTAGGTTAAGATGGGTTCTGATGGCCAAATTGAAGGTACTAAACTCTAGAGAATATTTTTCTATGATTTTTAAAGGGTTTAGGTGAATTTTATCCTGACCAGAACCTTGGTTAATTAAGTGGGTCTGTTTTTAGGGTTTCAAAAGTCATTTAATTCTCAGGATACACATAAACTCTTTTCTGTCTGATCCAACCCACTTGTTATATTATTAAGACCATTTGACCTTTATTCAGCCCCTGAGAAAACCCATAGTTGTACTGCATTCATGATAAGCTGGTAAAATTACAGTTTCAGCCCTAGTTTCTTATGTTTCTCTCAGAAAGGTTATGCAATGAATTATGACTTTCAGTTGGTTTTGTAGGAGTATTTTATTGACTTCCTTGGGTCAAAATGAGCTAGTTAGGGCTCATGATGGTGTTCCAATCATACCCCCATGCCTAGCTTTTGCTAGTCCCTTAGTAAAACTTCAAGGTATTAACTTTGATTCTAGACCATGAAATCTTTTGATACTCAAAACTTTGATGTGTGCTTTCTTCTATAGATTAGGTTAGAATGCCAATAGTAGGCCTAGAGGTACTCAAATACCAACCAAGATCCGGACCTGACCAGCTCTAGCCTCAGTCTACTGCGAAGGTTTCTAAGGCCCACAGGAACTATCCTAAGGTTCGTTGAACTTCGCGGTTAAAGCACCTGTGCTTGTAACATATTTTAGCCTTGGTTCAGTTTCCTGTGCGTTTTTGTTAGAGAGAGACAGAGGAATTTTTCTTCTTTTTTTGGAGAGTTTTCTCTCTCTTTTCTTTTTCTTTTTAGCTTCATATTAGCTTCACAACACCGTCTGTATCAGATTCCTAATCACCATCATCAATCCTCGCAGGGTCCCTTGCAATCGATGCTTTAGGATAGCACCACCTATGGCATCCCCCAGAACCCTGGCTTTCGAGATTTCGAGATAATCCCACCCATGGTATTCTGTAGCTAAATCTAGACCCTGGTAATCGACATTTAGGGATAATGCCGCCCATGGCATCTGAACCAGCATAGGGTGCTTGCATGCCCTCGGTAGGATATGTAGATATCCTAAGAGACAAGCATTGAGGAGACGATATGTTATTGCGCATCTTCAAGGGGAATTTCCCACCTCTCTTCGCCAGGAACTCGTCCAAATCAACTTGTGTTGATCAGCCGCTCCTAATCTAGGTGACTTTTTTAGAACAACTTAAATGCATTTGCATGATTTTGATACTTAAGCGTACTAAACCAAATTGTGTGTGGATTGGGGTGTTTAGGTTACCGAGTCCCACAAACCAGAGGTCAGTTAACGAGGCTGAATATTCCCTAAGCCTTAGACCTAATACTTAAGCTTCGCATTTTCCCTAACCTCTTGGGGATCATCCAGATCTTAGCAGGTACTTGAATTTTTAAGCCTATGAGGCCTAAAATCAGTGTTCTTGCTAATCGCTTCTGTGTTTCATTAGCACTGTTTTGCCTTTCATTTTCTTTCTTTTGATATGGTCTAGAACTAAGTCAATTTCTTAATTTCTTACTAATGACTATCTCTTTTTCTTTTCTAATTGTGCTCCTTTTTGACATTTTTAATTCCTCCCCTTTTTCTCCTCAAAATTTAATATGCCATCAAAATTTCCTCTCCCCTCATATTTTTATTCTTTTTCAAGAATTTTTTTTTTTGGTATTTTTGGAATATGTGATTTTTTTGTGAGAACCCTTTCGAACTTTTGATTTTTGAATGCTTGCACTTTACCATCCCCCATGCCTAAGTTTTGCAATGTTTTCATTGTAAATGGAGGGTGTAAAATAGTTTTAGGTTCAGGAATTTAGAACAGGATTATCAGGTGGGTGAACGGGTCGGGAATGACTATTGCGGGTGATTTCAAGCTTTGGCATGTGTACCAGAGGTGGGATCGACTGTTCTAAAATCGAACTCAGGGTGCAATAAACTTGAAGTACAGAAGGATAAGCAGAAGGATCTCGATTTTTGGAATGACGGGTTACCTCCCGTTAAGCGCTAAATTCAACACCTTCAGCCGAGCGGGAGATGGTCTGGAGAAGGAGTGGTCAAATCAGATGAGTTTTGCAGAACAAGTACCTTGATCAAAAGCCTGGTTGGTCCAACCAAGTGCTTGTTCAGATCAATAGGCTGATGACTCAACCCAAACGCAATCAATCTGGTGGGTTGATAAATGTAGATCAAGAGATGTGGAACCCACCATATACTTTGGAACTCAAATGGTATGGAAGTGTATAGATAGGGTTTGGCTGAGTCGAATTAGCCTGATTAGAGTAGGGATCCTTAAATGAAAAAGAATCAATGGAGGATGTAGGAACCCTACAGGAGTGATCAGAGAAAGAGGGGGCATGATTTGTAGTCTGATCGATGTTCGAAACCTGAGAAAAATGTGGAGGAGAATCATCTGCAACCGGTTCATTAAGAGGAGAATCAGAATAGAAATTGAGTCCGGTTGCGGGTCGGGGTTGAAAATGGGTTTGAATAGGTTCTGTATATATAGAGGAAGTGGCATCAATAAGAATTGTGTATGAGGGCTCTTCTAGTAAGGGTTCAAAGGTGGGTTCATTTAGAGAGTCCTCATAGTAGCCATCAAACTCAAAGGTAAATTCCTGAAGAGTGTTTATAGGATGAAGAAAATCAGAGTCAAGAAAAGATTCGAATTCTAGGTTGTAGTCACTCTCGGCACTTTTTGTTTCTGATTCCTGAGGATCGAAAAGAAATGATTCCATCTCAATGGAACCTAAATTTAAATCAGTGATTTCGGGATTAGGAACCTCAGAGTCAGAGTCGAAGAATGGATCATGTGTGTTGAGGTCGTAGATTGGCTTGTAGTTGATAGGAAACAATGGTTCTCCGTAATCATAGTAAGATTCGAAATCGTCGGAGAAATTGTGAGAATCAAGTTCTGAATTTGATTTGAGATCAGAGGTTCCACCACAGAGTAAATCACAAGATGTAGACTCAGCAACCTGACTTTGGTCTAGCCTATTTGTAGATTCCAAGCTTAAAAAGGTGTCTCTATTAGGTTTGGGCTCAGTTTCTTGTCTTGTAGGGAAGACCCAATCAAAACCCCATTCTTCCAACTCCTCAGTTTCTGTATTGTAGATTGGCATGACTTTCGAAAAATTAATCTGTATTTCTGAGGATGTTGGAGAGGTACATTTATCAAATAAAGGCCTAGAATCATAATCCAAATTCAAACTTTGATTTTCGTCATATAGGGACTTGTAATTCTCCCAAGGAGATTCAGATCCAGATTCTAGGCTAAGGATGTGGGTTAAATTACTAGAATCTAGGTCAGAATTTCCTTCGGGGGTCACCTTATCAGAATAAGGGGCGGGATTTACACCCTCGAGAGGTTCTGATTCAATCTCATTATTACAGGAGTCTAGGAATTCTATGCTGGGGTTTTGGTTTTCTAGGGTTGGCTTAAAATCGTGTTCTCCTGCAATTGGGACCTCCCAACCTATTTCAAGATCAGGCATACCATATTCCATCTGGGTTGGGCATCCACAACAACCTTGTGTCTCAAACCTAGGATTTGGGAAATCATGTTGATCCTCAATATTATTCCAAGATATTTCATTAACTGTTTGGGGCATGTACAGGTATTTTTGATCAATAACTTGTTTCAACAATTTCATCATTTCTTCTCGTTTTTCAAGATCATCTTGGTGTTTTTCCCAAAGTATAGAATTTGTCATGCATTGGAGATATTCAAAGTTATGTAATTTTTCTATCTCGATATATCCTGTTATGAGAATATCCCGGGTTGATCCGTTTGTTGCTTTTGTTAATAATAATTGGGCACAATTTATGATGAAGGTTGTTGTATTCGATACATTAACTTGAATGTCTTCAATTGGTTTTGAGGTTTTGTAATCAATCTCATAAAATCTAAGGGAATCCTCAACCATTCTATCTTTCATGGATCTTTGAGATTCAGGTTTCTTTAGTGGTTTTCCTAAGTAGCCAGGCTACATCTTTGAATCAGATGGTGGAATCAAGATGTAGAATAAAAAATTTAAGTTTAGATCGAAATTGATTAGATCTGAAAAATATTCCCAAGAAAGTTTATGTATGTGCTCTAAATAGAAGGGATGAGGGACTAGATGTGATATTGACCCAATTAAGGCACCCAAAGATTTTTGGATGACTATAGAGGTTCGGGGAGGATGATACCCCTGGATCAGAAAGTCATCCACCAGAGAATTACCTGGGTAGCCGGGAAGGGAGAGTCCCGTGAAGATCCCTACATGGTAGAGCACCCCCACGGGTTACAGGGTTTCCCCCACCTGACCTTCCTTGTCATTGAGGGTCTAGGTAGACCAGAATGGATAACTTGACCTCTTAAGTCTACCAATTTTATGTCCTAATTTGTGCCTTTGTTTTCACTGGAATTAGTAGTTGATTTGACTTGTGACCTAATTTGGAGGTTGGTTGGCCTACAATGTAGACCAACTTTTCCTGACCTGCCCTAAAGATGGTAGAATGAACTTCTAGGTCAAGACCTAGAAATCACCCTGATTTGACTCCCAAGTTATTAGGTCCAAGGATTTTAGTGTTCAAGTGATTTTAGAGCCTGATTTTAGGATTTTTCTTGATTAAATCTTTTCAATCAAGGGCTTGGGTAGTACACAAATGCGGGTGATTTTGTTTCCTTTTATGCAGGAAAGTATGAACTAGCACTCCAAAACCCTAATGCAGAAACCCTAATTGGCTTTATTTCCAAGTCCACTTTGATCTTCAAAAATGTTCTCCTTGGACTTCAAACAGGAAGTGCGTAGTCTAAGAAGATTAGAAATTAAGCGTAGTCCCTAATAGGCACATGAAATTTGGGGTGGTATCTTTAAACAGAATCGCTTCAACTTCAATGAGATTTGAAAAATTTCGCAAATCAAGAAACTTGCCTTTTTAAATGATAATTACTATGAAAGAATATGGTAAGTGATTCCTAATTGATTGTTTCCTTTTTGTCTTCCCAAGATTAGGAGGTTGATTAGGGAAGAATAGAGAAGTTACCTGTCTTGGAGTGATTGATTTGCGAGGAAGATCTCCTCATGAAGTACCTCTCAAAAACACAATAAAGCAAATAGGGCAAGTTAGTGCTCAAATATAATCAAATAATGTAGAGAATAGCGGTGAATTGCACGTTGCTCTCGGGCAACGGTGCCAAAATGTTTGCAAGGCGAGATCGATGTTTAAAATGAAGCGTTGTAATATAGTCGAAATCACTTTGAAAATAAATATAATTTTTATTACTCAAAAAAGTTCCGAGGTCGAACATAGGGAGAAAATGGAATTCACACACTAATCTCAACAATTAATGTAATTTGAACACAAAATATTACTCAAAAACTTATTAGGATTGTAGAGCATATGAGTATATGAAGAGTAAAAAGAATTTTAGATAAAATAATGGTGAATTGAATCACCAATTATAAGTCTAATACATAGAATAATTACTCAAATTTATTAAAGGAGGGAGTATGAAATCAGACGTCTGATTTTGCAATCAGAGGTCTTAAATGACGTTTGCTACAGTACCCTTCTTCTTTTCTTCTTCTCTTTCTCTTTGATTCTTCCTTTCGTCTTCTTCTTCTCTATCTCTATCTTGCTCCTCCTTCTTCCATTCTTCTCAGGCCTTCAGCTCTGCAATCCTTCTCTTCTTCTTCTTCTTCTTCTCTGGCCATTCTACCTTGTGAATCTGGCTAAGTGTTGGAGCCAATCTTCCAAGGGAAAAAACCCCCCTTCCCCAGCGCAACTCTCCTCTCTCTTTCTCTCTTTCTATTTCAGTATTGCTCTCCCAAATTTGCAGTTGGTTGGGTAATCGGACCTAGCGCATACCCAGGTCTAGGCTCATCTGCGTGCAATGGTGAGAGAGGAGTGCAGATCAGGCAGGTAGTCAGGTTGGCCAGGTTCGCGGGTGAGGTGTCGTGGATGAGTCCGAGTGAAGGGGGAGAAGGACCTCACCCTCAGTGTTTAGAGGCAAATAGCCCCATTCACTTATTCAATTTATGCGGCTGAAAGCGCCTCTTTGTATCCGAGGTGGGACTAAATGTCCCACCTTCCTTCCACACAACGCAGCAGCAATGTCTCTATCAAATTGATGGGGCTGCAGCTGTTGAAACCCTTGCATGAGAACTTGGACAACTGCACGTCTCAGTTCTGCACAGCCTGGAGGTATCCCCTGAAGCAGAGACACCCTTGAGCAGCTTGAAGCATGCTCGAAGCTCGGCAGCAATGGCGGGCCTTGGCCTACTACCTGAAATTGAGAAAAGAGGCCTTATGGCCGCATCAGAATGCTCACCAGGATTGTCGTGGCATGGCGAATGTAACGGTGGTAGTGGCGTGGAGCGAGGGTGATCGTGGTGGTCATATGGTGGCGGGAACGGTCGGTGAAAGTGGGTCTGTTCGGGAAGGCGTTTGGGTGGATGATGGAGTGAATGGAGTGAGGGGAAATGAGCGGGAAGGTGTAGTGGAGGTTGTAGAGTGGTCAACAAGGTGGATGGAGGTGCGCAGTGGTGGGAACACCTCACCGGAGGAGTTGCCGGAGATGGAGGAGATGATGGTGATCAGTAGCGTTGGTGGTTGGTTTTGGGAAATAAAGAGAGGGGGAGAAAGTAAGAGAGAGAGCAAACTTAGAAACCTACTCTAAGGATGAAAAGGGGAAGGGATCCCACGTCGGCGTTGTTGCCGGACGTGGGGAAGATGAATCTCCGTAGGAGAGGCGGCGGCGAAGACGGGGAAGGAACAACGACGACTGGTATTGCTCGACGCGGAGGATGGTGAGGAAGGTGAATCCGCCACTGGTGTTGTGGTCGAATGACGAGGAAGTTAGGGAGAGATCGCTGGATCTTGCGGAGTGTTGTAGTCGGAGGGGAGAGAGGAATAGGGGGAATTTCAACCTAATTTCAAGCTGAGGAGAATGGTTGGACCCTGGGGAGTCTTTTATAGGTCTTCAGAGAAGGTTTTGAGCTTGGGAAGCAATCTTCCCAAGCTTAAAAGCTCACCGGAGAAGGAAACTTCAAGTGACCCAAATATCTCATGCGTTCTCATGAGAGATTGGGAAAGAATCGGGGCATCTAACTAGGTTCATATTGGAGAGGATTACTTGATGAATCTCCCTTCCAATTTTGGAAGGGATTCATCAATCAATCAGGGAGAAAATCCAAGTTGAAAGTCGTCGTAGTAGGTTTCCTCTGCGATAATGGCAGAGGGAACTAATTGTGAAGATGATGAAGAAGTTAGGGGGCTGAATGTAATGGTTTTTGAAAGTTAGGGGTATAAATGTAATCAGACAAAACCTTTTTGCAAACTAGGTCAAGACGAGTTCCCTTAGGTCCAAATTTTGGTACAAACCTAATTTGAACCTAAGGAATCCAATGGTGAAGTTGGATTTTGATTTTGACCACGTTTGACTAGGTAATTTATGCAAAAACCTAAATTAGGGTAAAATCTGTTTGAGATTCCATTTTAGGTCAAAAGGGTTCTGATGGCCAAATTGAAGGTATTAAACCCTAGAGAATATTGTTCTATGATTTTTAGAGGGTTTAGGTGAATTTTATCCTGACCAGAAACTTGGTTAATTAAGTGGGTCAGTTTTTAAGGTTTCAAAAGTCATTTAATTCTCAGAACACACACAAACCCTTTTCTATCTGATCCAACCCACTTGTTATCTTATTAAAACCATTTGACTTTTATTCAGCCCTTGAGAAAACCCGTGGTTGTACTGCATTCATGATAAGCTGGTAAAATTGCAATTTTTACCCTAGTTTCTTGTGTTTCTCTTAGAAAGGTTATGCAATGAATTATGACCTTCAGTTGGTTATGTAGGAGCATTTTATTGACTTCATTGGGTCAAAATGAGCTAGTTTGGGCTCATGATGGTGTTCCCATAAGAGATCGTATGTTTTTGGTGTTGAAGATGAGGGCATTTGGCGGCAGTATGCCACTTCCCTCTTGTCTATCTTGCACGTGGTGGCCATGGCCATAAATGGGACTCTTGTATGGCAAGTAGAGGGTAGTTGAGAGGAAGGGCCTTCATGCGCACCGGAGAGGCAAAAACTAAGGGTCTGTCGCCGCCGCCATCGCCTTCGCCTACATATGGGGGGCACATGGTGGATGTAGAGGTCCCTATGACAGATAACATTAGGGCTACAGAGCTTGTGCTGAGAGGGGCTCTGGTCGAAGAGGTGATGATCGGCAATCCATCCATGGAGAAGGTCCACCAACTGGTAAGTTCGCTAGCCCTATCGACCGAAGGTTGGAAGGTTGCGTCTCTCTCCTTTACGTGATTTATGCTTTTTGGTTTGGGGATGATCGATGTTGAATTCCTACGATTCTGATCGGGTGCTATTGAGGGTCTGATGGTCATATGGAGGTTGGTCTCCCCCTTTGACGGGTCCTTGCCTGAGCGGCCGCCTCAAAGGGTAGGATCTAGGTCGGGGAGGTTGGGAATTAGAGGTCTGCCATTACATTTGAGATCAAAGGAAGTGGTGGCGACCATGATAGCAGGCTTTGCATTGCTGGCCGAAGATGCAGAGGTTGGACTGAGAGAGGGAGACGGTCGTGTATTGAATGTATTGGTGGATGTTTTCAAGGGAGGATCTGTACTTGAGAGACTTATCCTCCGATGTGGGGGTAATTCATGGATGCTGCATTTGAGCTTTGCAATGGGGGATATAGATGGGCAAATACATCAGGATATGACAACTTATGCAGAGGTCGTGAGAGAAGAGTGTGTCTTGCATTAGATGGGCTGTGTGACTCCTGATGAGGCACCTGAGCTAAGAAATGCAAGGACCATCACCACTTGGGGAGAGAGGAGGAAGTGATGGAAGTGGTCTTGGTAGAAGAAGCTGTGCCTGAGGAAATAGCAGTAGCTAAGTCCATGACTGCTGTGCCTGACGATTGGGTGTTGCAAGAAGTTTCTACTAATTCCATGAGACTTCAATCCAATCTACAGGCTATGGAAGGGCTGAAGTTTGGAGCTGGCCCATCAACCAAAGCAAGCTTGGGAAGATCTCCTTATAAACTCAGACAGAGACGGCCTGCGACCTCTGTGAAGCAGGATGAAAATGACATTGCTGCCATTATGAAAGTTGGAAAAATCCAGAGTTCCAATAAGGGGGGTGTCCATGGAGGGAGATGAGAATCCTCTCCTGGAACGTGTGTGGGCTGCACGATAAAACTCGGAGGGCCTCCCTCTTAAGATATTTGAGGGAGTGGGAGATTGACTAAGCAATTATCCAAGAAACGCACATCGAGAGAGAGGATGATAGGGCATGGAATGACTTGGCAAGTGCAGGTGCAGCTGAATGTGTGGCTCTCAATTCACAAGGTAGATCAGGTGGCATTGCTTTTTGGTGGAGAAAAGCATGTTTGCGAGTGATGGAGGTACATAGAGCTAGACATATGATGACGTGTAAATGCAAGAGGACTCAACGGGAGGGTGAATGCTACATTACAGGTGTGTATGGTCCTTGTGTTGTGGGAGGATTGGGTTGCAATAGCATAGTTCATACAAGGGGCTGCATGGCTTGTGGGCAGGGATTTTAATTGTGTTCTGATAGGGATGAACAGACTGAACGGTTTGATGGATAGTGCCTCTCTTGGGTTCCAGCTGATGGCACAAAGCTTAGGCTTGAGTGCGTTCCCATCTTCTGGTGTAGAATTCACATGGAGAAATAGAAATGGTTGATGTCAAAGATAGATAGATTCTTTGGGAATGTATGTCTATTGGACAGTTATCAACTATCATCTGTGTCTGGGCTGGAGCACCCATTTTCAGACCACACACCATTGGTCTGGGACAGTGGTGAGCATGTGCACACAGGGTCCTACTTCAAGTTTAGAAGGTCGTGGTTGAGAGAGCCAGGTTTCCATGAGATGCTTGAGGTGTGGTGGAGGGCCAAGTAGGTGGAAGGATTGGCTACTATCAGGCTAGCTTCTAAACTGGCTGCCATGCGCACCATGCTCAAGGAGTATGGGTCTGTGGTTTCTACTTTAAGACAACAAAGGCGCCATGAGGCCTTGATGGAAATTCAAGGACTGGATGTAAAGGAAGCAACAGGCTCCCTATCTGATCAAGAATTAGATGTAAGGAGGATGTGGCAAAAGGTGGTTGCAGAAGAGGATCTGAAGCAAAAGATGGATTGGCGAGAATGTTCAAGGCATCTCTGGCTTAAAGAGGGGGACACCAACACCAAATTTTTCCACCTTGCAACTAGCTCTCCTAGAAGGTTGAATATAATATCCTCCATTGTCAAGGAAGGTCAGAGAATATCTTCCATGCAAGAGCTTAGATTTGAAGCCATCAAATATTATAGGGAAACCTCACGGGCAGTAGGCAGGGGAATGTGGAGGATGGCTGCAAATGATTCTCGAATTTGAGATGAACAAGCTTCCAGGCTAACTGCAACTATCTCTGAGAAAGAGGCCATGGATGCCATAAGTGATCTGAATAATGAAGGATCCCCTAGACTTGATGGTATTCAAGTCTTTTTCTATAAAGAAATGTGGGACCTGCTTGGTAAGGAAGTGATGGAAGTTATCAAGGAGTTTGAGGGAGGTAAGTGTGGGTTTGATAAGATCAATAGATCTTACATTTTCCTGTTACCAAAGATGCAAGGGGCAGAGAGGTTCTATGATTTCAGACCTATAGCTCTCTCAAATTCCATTTATTTGATAGTGAGCAAAATTTTGGCGAATAGATTGAGGACGATCTTGCAAGATTTAATTCATCCGGTTTAGTCAGCGTTCCTCCCTAACAGATCTTTACATGAATCCTTCATTATGGCTTAGGAGATTGTGAGTGGATGGCATAAGAGGAAGTGCAAAGCCTTTATGTGGAAAGTGGATTTCCGAAAGGCTTATGACTCTATTTCTTGGCCCTACTTGTGGGAGGTGTTCAAAAGAAGAGGTTTCCCACCCCTTTGGATCCAGTGGATGAAGTGTTGCATCACTACTATCTCCTTCACCCCTCTGATCAATGGCAAACCCTGTGGGGCTTGGATTCAACCACAATGCGGAGCCAGGCAAGGTTGCCCACTAGCTCCCCTTGTCTTTAATCTTGCGATGGATGGTCTAGCTAGATATGCTTGCAAGCTATTCGAGGCTGGTGTCATTAGAGGCTACTTAATTTCTAGTAGGAGAGCTATGGCTCCTGTACTTCATTATGCAGATGACAGTTTTTTTTGTTGAGGGGACGGGGATTGAAGCCTAAGCATTATGGCACATGGTTAAGATTTTTGGGGATACCTTAGGTTTGAAATTGAACGGAGAGAAATCTTCTTTGGCATGCTTTGGTCTTAGCAATCATGAACAAGGTACACTCTCAGCTATCTTGGGTACTCCATCTACTACATTGCCAATCAAATACTTGGGGTTGCCCTTGAGTGTTGAAGCTGCGAGTTATTACGCTAACGTATTTGGTTTTGAAAAACCTGTCATCGTAGTTTGAAAGTAAAGAACTCGTGTTCAACAAATAAAATTTATACTAGAATAGAAATCCCAGGTCGAACTCAGGGAGGCTACGTCGATCTATATTCGTAATTATATTTTTTAGAGTTTTTGTTGAAAAGCGAAGCGACATAATTACAATGAAGCAATATTAACAATCAGAATAAACGAGAGAAAGAGAGAGAGAGAGTGAGAGAGTAAACATGCACTTAATATTTCAAAATGTTTGTACAATAAAACCAGAGAAAAATTACACTAGAAAGTGGGAAATCAACTACACCAGAAAGCAGGAAAATTCTACTCTAGAAAGCTGAATAGAAGAATGGGAGAGAGAAGTTATCCTCCTCGATGATCGCTTGGAGGATGATCCAGACGAGACGCCGCCTGGAAGACGGAGGACTAAGCAGGAAGAAGGAGGTCAAGGTAGGAGGAATGAGAACGGGGTAGCATGTCATCGTCATTGTGGGATCCACTTCCGAAATGAGGGTGAAAATTTGACTTTATCTCTCGAGGAGCATCCCGGGTGTGGGACAAGCTTCTCTTGAGCTTTGGAGAGGGAGAGAAGAGAAGGAAGGGATGAAAATTTCGTATGGAGGGGGTCTCCTTTTATAGTTGCAAGGAGTGAGGGAAATTTGGTCTTTACAATTTCAAAATATTAAATAAGGGGTCTTTAGTGACGGAATTAAGCGTCACTAAAGCACAGGTCATGGGCGACGTGTGCCGCGCCTGCTGCTCGCTCACCTCCCGCGCTGCCCACATTCATCAAATCTCCCTCGTTCGATTGTGAGATCAAACGGCTGAGATTTGATAACCGCAGCGCCTCATCTGATCGCGCCTCTGCGTGAAATCCCATGTTCGCGCAGCGCAGCCCATGAGCACACCACGTCTCCTCCCTCGCAGCCTCTCATCCAAGATCTGACGGCCTAATTAGCGCCATCCCAAGCGGCTGAGTTCAATTGAGGCTCGCGGGGTTTCGAACCCGCGCCTCTTGTTCATGATAAGGCTCTCACCCGCTGCACTACAGTGGGGAAATAAGCACGCGGGTGTTTGAGGTGCGGCTGCCCATGGCCATTGGATGGCGATCCAATGGCCAGGATCCAACGCACGGTGGAAGGGTGCGGTGGTCTCCAAGATTAGCTGGGCCGGTTTGGGCGGCCGAGATGGCACCATGTGGTGCCATCTTGGCCGTCCATCTTCTGGATGATGTAGATGGTGCCACGATTGTCGGATTGAGTTTATTTTCGCACCGTTAGGCTACGATCGACGATCTAAATCCATCTGTGCGGTTGGATTTTTCATCTAAAGTACGGTTTCACACCATCTTGGCCCTTGATCTTCTAGGGTTCCTCGGTCTCTATCTGATGCTACAGATGTCGGATTAGGGCGATCTTGGAGTCGTTGAACTCCAATTGTCGCCCTGATCAAATCTATATGGTTGGATCTTTGATCCGAGACCCCAATAAAAATTTGCCCTATCCCTAAACATAAAAGGAGACAATTAACCTCCTTTTTATTTGAACTAATCTAAATGCAAGATGATGCATGCTATGCAATATTTATAATATGTAATGCAATTCTATGCTTAAATAGTCATCTTATGTAATATAAACATGTTTACATCACTGAGATGTTCAAAGTTGAGAAAGGGTGATTGGAGCTTTCTCTTTGATAAGATCTCCACCAAACTAGAAGGTTGGAATAGCAGGTTCTTGTCTAAGGGAGGAAGGCTCATTTTGTTGAACTCTGTCATTACCTCTATCCCGATCTTCTAGTTCTCCATTTTCAAAGCCCCTAAATCTATTTAGAAGCGCATTAACTTGATGTGGAAGCGATTCTTCTAGAAGGGTGCGTGCATGAGGGCAAATTCGTGCAGCCGCTGAAGTGGGAGTAGCTATGCCATCCCAAGAAATGTGGAGGCTTGGGGATAAAAGCACTAAAGGAGTTCAATGAGGAATTACTAATCAAATGGGCAATAAAAATCTTCAATGGGGAAGAGAAGTTGTGGATTGAACTCATTAAGGGTAGCTACGGCAACTCCAATAGTGCGCTGAGGAGACTATGTCTAACCAAACCATTGATAAAGGATCTGAAGATATATGTAATATATATATGGCTATCTACGTGCACACAAACTGAATCACAATGCTAGTAATACAAAAAGATTTGCACAAAATACAATCACAGAAATTTGCACAAGATATATAGTGGTTCCCCTCCCTTGGCTACTCCACTACCTAAGCCTCCTAACTTAGGGTTTCTAACCCGATTCTCTCAACCCCGGGAGAATCAATTTACTAACCGAGGTAATTAAAGGGTTACCTCAACCCAAGTACAATAACGAGTTTGTTACAACCCAACAAGCAAATGCTTAAATATAAAAGAAGTATAGGTGTAAGAAAGACTAATCTTACAACTAAGTTCCTAAGCCTCTCAACAATATATAGAATAATATTACCGATTTGAGTGCCTAGAAAGAACATGATTCACTTCGTAGATGCGTAAAAAAAAAATGCGTTGTTGAGCTTGCAAGAATACTATGAGAGTGGATGGCAAGCTTCTTCTCTCTCTCTTGTGAATATGGTGGGAATTTGAAATTCTAGCTCTCGGATTTTCTCTTCTCTTTTTTTGTGTCTCTTGTATGCAAACAAAGAGTCCTAGGGTCATTTTATAGAGTTTAGGACCTAGAATACTAGTCTACTAGAAGTTGGGAATTAATTCCCAACGTTCATATTGTTGGAATTAATTTTCTAGCCGTTATGTTTTGAGCCAATGGCTACCTGGTACCGATACTAGCAGCTCACTGCCACCAGTACAAGAGTCTTGGTACCGGTACTCATCATGGGTACCGATACTTGTGAGTCCCAGGTTTGGAATTCCTTGGGCACAGTAACCTGCCTATACCGGTACTCATCATGGGTATCGGTACTTGTAAGGTTCAGGCCAGAATTAAGCCTTCAACCTGTGGCCAACCTGTACCGGCACTCATGGTTAGTACCGGTAGTTGTTGTTCACAGTTTGAGATGAATTTTCAAACTTGTGCCTTGCAAATACCAGTACTGATGAACAGTACCGGTACTTGCTTACAAGTACCTATTTTAAGTGTTTTAATTCATTATGTTATTCAAAAATGATTGCAATATAAATCTTAATTTATCTCCAATTATTTTTACGATCTAAGTTAAGTTCTCTTGTTAAGAGGCATACAATGTATGAAAATAAAATCTAAACTACAGAAACTAAGGTCGAAGATGATCTTCTTCTCCTCGATTCATCCTTGTCATCCTCCATGACATGATCATGCCTCCATCATTTCTTGTTTGCCTTGCTTCTTCACCTAAATCTGAAAAACACTTAATTGCAAATATTAATCCATAATAATTTTGTTAACACCAAAACAAGATGTGGAACAAGGTTCCAACAACCATCTCCTTTTTGGCGCTTTGTAGTTCAGGCCCTTAAGAACAACTGGCACCTGTTGTAGCCAGTGTTAGGAAATGTCAATGCATTTAACTTCTCGGAGGAGGAATGGTCCCCACTGGGTTCTTTGAAGGTGGCTTACCCGCGGGTGTACACGACTGCTGCAAATAAGGAGTGCATGGTGAGAAACTATTGTTCTGAATAGGATGGTTGTTGGTAGATGAATGAGACTGAAACAAGCAGGGAGGGAACTCGGTTATGGGAGGAAAGGTTGAAATTGATTTCAGACCTGTAGTGCTTCAGATCAAGGGCTGGAGTGGAGGATAGTTATGTGTGAGATGGCATTTATACAACGGAGCGTGCATATGGAAAAATGATGGGTGCCAATAGGAATATGGAGAGTGATCCAATTGGAAAAAAGCTTTGGCTCTTAAAAGTTCCACTCAAAGTGCAAATATTTCTTTGGCTGTGTAGAAGAGAGGGCCTAATTACAGGGGACCTGAGACATAGGAGGATGGGCACTGCATTTCATGAGTGCCATCTGTGTGGGCTGCACACTGACAGCCTGAGCCATATCTTTTCGTCATGTTTGATTACGGATGCGATCTGGAGAAGAACTTGCCGGGAACCGCTTCCCCCATGGGAGTCCTTGTGGCAAAGCTTCCTACTACATGGCAGGCCACACTTGCGTATGGCAGCGACTTATGGTGTGTGTGGAGGGTAAGGAATAAGACTTTGCTTCAGGAGAGACCAGTGTGCATTGAGCAAATTATAAATGAGTGCTGGTCCCTCATACATAGGTGGGGATCTGTATTGTAACTCTCCCTATTTTTTTTCCTTATATGACTAATAAAATGCCCTCCTGGATTGCTATTGTAGCATGATAGCTTTCCTTTTAGTTTCAAAAAAAAAAAAAGGGCTGGTCCACTTGGATTTTAATTTTCTAGGAAAAATACGTAATCTTGCATCAAAAAGCCAAACATGTTGATTGACGTCAAAATGTTTCCGAACGATTTGTTTATCATGGAACTTCTTTGTTTGGTCTTTATAAATCCGTGCATTTTCATAAGAGAAATCATGTAATTCTTCCAATTCAGTTAATTGCAATTTCCTATGGCTATCGGCTTCAGAAAAATCCAAATTTAATTGTTTTATTGCCCATAAAGCCCTGTGTTCAAGTTCTACCGAAAGATGGCATGCCTTTCCAAAAATCAGATGGAAAGGAGACATGCCTAGCGAAGTTTTGAAAGCAGTACGGTAGGCCCATAAAGCATCGTCCAATTTATTGGACTAGTTTTTATTATCAAGCCTAACTGTCTTTTGTAAAATATTTTTTTATCTCCCGATTAGAAACTTCCACTTGGCCATTGGTTTGGGGGTGTTAAGGAGTAAAAATTTTATGATTAACCCCATATTTAGAAAGAAGGTGGCGGAATTGAGAGTGAGTGAAATGTGACCCTTTGTCACTAATGATGGCCTTAGGAATGCCAAATGTCGAAAAATGTTTTTCTTGATAAATTCGAAAACCACTTTGTGATCATTGGTGCATGTGGGTATTGCTTCTATCCACTTTGATACATAATCGACTACGACTAGTATATACAAATACCCACAAGAGTTGATGAACAACCCCATGAATTTGATGCCCCATACATAAAAAAATTTAACCTTTAAGATTGGATTTAGGGGCATCATATCCTTCCAAGTCATGTTGCTGATGCTCTGGCAATGCACACAAGACCGAATGAAGGTATGAACATCTTTATGCAAGCTGGGCCAAAATAATCTAGAATGAAGGATCTTAGCTGCAGCTTTCTTGCCTGAGAAATGTCCGCCATAGGCCATTGAGTGATTGTGTCAGAATATCATGAATTTCTGAATCAGGGACACATCGTCTAATGACCTGATCGGCACAAATTTGGAAAAGGTCAGGCTCCTCCCAAAAATAATATTTAATGTCAGCAAAGAACTTATCCCTCTTGGTTTTTGGCCAATCAGAGGGGATTTGTTTTGTTGCTAAGAAGTTTGCAATAGGCGCAACCAAGGGGGGTATTGGTAGCTAAGATTGTCTCATCGGGGAATTTATCAGAGGGGGTCAACATGTCATTCGTCATAAGACGAGAGAGATGATCGACCACTACATTTTGCGATCTCGCCTTATCCTTAATTTCCAGGTCAAATTCCTGGAGCAATAGGATCCAACAGATAAAGTGGGGTTTCGCATGCTTCTTGTTCAGTAGATATTTAAGAGTTGAGTGGTCGGTATATACTGTGACATGTGACCCCAACAGATAAGAGTTAAATTTTCCTAGGGCAAAGACATTGGCAAGAAGTTCTTTTTCAGTAACTGTGTAATTCCGTTGTGCATCATCAAGTATTTTGCTAGCAGGGTAGATCACAACGGGCTCCTTATCAATTCTTTGCCCTAGAATGGCCCCCACAGCAAAATCAGAGGCATCAGTCATTACTTCAAAGAGACAATTCCAGTCAGGTCCCTGTAAAATTGGAGCCTCTGTGACAGTCTTCTTTAGTTGATTAAAACTCTTCAGGAATTGGGCATTGAAGTAAAAAGGCTAGTCTTTGGTAAGTAAATGATTTAAGGGCTTGGAGATTTGGGAAAAATTCTTCATGAAATGGCAGTAGAAGCCCACATGCCCCAAAAAAGATCGGATCTGTTTAACAGAAGTGGGTGGTGGGAGCTTAGAGATAGCGTTGATTTTAGCTTGATCTACCGCAATTCCTTTTTTGGAAATGACATGGCCCAGGACAATGCCTTTCTGGACCATGAAATAACTTTTTTCCAACTGAGGACAAGGTTAACTTCTATGCATTTTTGGAGAGTTCTTTTGAGATTTCTAAGACAAAGGTCAAAAGAATCTCTAAATATAGAGAAGTCATCCATAAAGACTTCTAGACATTCACCTACCAGGTCTAAGAAAATTGCAAGCATACACCTTAGAAAAGTCGCATGTGTGTTGCAAACACCGAAAGGCATCCTTCGGAAAGCAAAGGTTCTGAAGGGGCAAGTGAATGTAGTTTTGTCTTGATCCTCAGGATGGATCGCAACTTGATTATAGCTGGAATAATCGTCAAGAAAATAGTAGTAATCACGTCTGGCTAACCGCTCCAAGATTTGATCAATAAAAGGGAGCGAAAAATGGTCCTTCTTGGTGGCGGTGTTTAATTTTCTATAATCAATGCACATGCGCCAAGAAGAAGCGGTCTGAGTGGCTATATTTTCCCCATGTTCATTAGTGACAACCGTTAGTCTAGCCTTTTTAGGAACCACTTGTGTGGGACTAACCCAGGAGCTATCAGAAATGGGGTAGATGATATCAGCATCAAGAAACTTTATTATCTCCTTTTTTACCAGCTCTTGCATATTAGGGTTCAAGTGCCTTTGTGGTTGGCGGGAGGGACGAGAATCGTCCTCAAGATAAATTCGGTGGGTGTAATAGGACGGATTGATACCCTTAAGATCAGAAAGGGTTGAGCTAATAGCTTTTCTATGTTTGCTCAAAACTTGGAGAAGTTTTTCCTCTTATGCCCCAGAAAGTCCAGAAATGATAATTAGGGGCATTGTCTGGTTTGGACCAAGGAAAACATATTTAAGGGAGTTGGGCAAGGGTTTCAATTCCAGTTGAGGGCCTGGCTCCAAAATGATTTCTACTTGTGGAGTGAGGGGTGAAGTGAGAGGGAGAGAGTTAGTTGAAGAGTTAGATGGAGAAGATGTGGTTAGGGTGGGAGGGTGAGATAAATCAGATTTTTCAGGAACCATGTGAATTGCAAAACAGGAACCCAGGTGTGAAATTTGCATTATTTCCTCCACTAAATTTTCAATTTCTGAATCCAAGTCATCAAAGAATTCTGGTTCTTGAAAACACTTAGAAGCTTGAAAAATATCCAGGGTAATAGATTCACCGCCACACATGATTTTCATCTTTCCAGAGTCACAATCAATATTGGCTTTGCCAGTGGCTAAAAATGGTCTTCCAAGAATTATAGAGGCATTCTTCAAAGCTTCTGGTGCCTCTGTATCAAAGACCAAAAAGTCTACAAAAAATAGACAATTTTTGACCCAGATAATTACATCCTCAACGATCCCCTTGGGTTTAATTATAGATCGGTCTGCTAGTTGAAGTGTTACCTCGACAGGCTTTAATTCACCGATCTGGAATTCCTCAAAAATAATAGTGGGGATAAGATTAATTGAGGCACCAAGATCCAATAGGGAGTGATCAAATGAAGTGTCATAATGACTACTTAAATTAGGGGGGCACCTGGATCTTTTCTTTTCAGAGGTAGTTTGCTCTGCACAACTTAGCTTACCGTCTGTGGTAGGATTACCCTTCCTAGGTTCCTAGGCTGCCTTTTTGGGGTACACAAATCTTTCAAAAATTTGGCATAGGTAGGAATGTCTTTATGGCATCTAGGAGAGGGATATTGATTTCCACTTGCCCAAAAAGATCCATCAATTCCTTATCAATGGGTTGGGATTTCTTTTTTCTATTTTGTAAAGAGTAAAGGGCTTATGGAAAACGGGCTAGGTGTACTTGTGCATTTTTGGGTTCCTGAACGGGGTTAGAAGAAGAGGGTGAAGAGTTGAGATGCTTTTATTTTAGGTAGGTTTCTTGAGTAGGAAAGGGATCATGAGTGGTTTTCCCATTCCTCAGAGTTACTGCATTTGCAGTATGGTTGTTTCTGGGAGGAGGATGGGGGGCCTGATTTTGATTAAAACTCAACTGGTGCTGTGGTGCTGGATAGATGGTTGACTGGGATATCCACCTTGATACTGATTTCGTGGATTGTTAGGATTGGGCATGGGTTGGGATGGCAGATTACCAGCAGGTCTATGATCAGGAGTAACCTTAACTTGATGTTGCAAGTTGGTTATCATGCGGGTTACTTTCGTCATTTGATTCTGCATACCTTGCAGAGTCTTCATGATCTGGGTGTTGATATCTTCCTGGGATGGTCCATGTTGAAATAAGTTTTGCCCATAATTCCCAATTTGATTTTGTTTGGGAAATAGAACTTGATTTGGGGCTTTCTAGGAGTGATTTGGGTTGGTCCTCTAGTTTTGATTGTAAGTATTGGAGGGATTTGTAAATTACTCTTTGAGAGCAGAAATGTTTTCAGTGGTGGAGTCAAGAAGATTTTGATTCATATAATCAAAAGTCTCAGTCAACAGATCTTTTGAGGAATCAGAAAATTGCTGCCCAGCAGAGGTAGCATTGATATTGTGTAGATTTTCTCTTTTGAGAAGGTAAGGGGAGTTAGGATAAGGAGCTGGTTTTTGGGTGAGCTTTTCTTCCATTTTTTCTGGTTGATTTGCATCTGATCTAGTCGTTGAGCTATCATGTGTAGATCATCTTGAGTGACTGGAACATATGTAGATTTGGAGTCAATTTCTTTGACTCCAAGTTTGGGGTTGTTGGTTCTACCAAAAGTGTCCATTGAAGCCATATTAAATGAGTTTTCACTCATTTCTTCAAAAAGGAGGTTGGCACTTTCGGCATCTTTATTAAGGAAATTACCCCCACATGAAGCATCCACGAATCTTTTTAATTGATCTTCTAATCCATGATAGAAGATCTACATTAGCTGCCATCGCGGAATTTCATGGGAGGGGCAACTTCTAAGAAGTTCTTGAAATCTCTCCCAAGACTCATGGAGAGGTTCACCAGATTTTTGTTGAAAGGTTATTATTGATCAGCGTAAAGCATTTGTACGACCTATCGGGAATAATTTTTTAAGAAAAGTGTTTTTTAATTAAGGCCAGGTGGTGATAGGACGCTCGACCGTTCTAAACCAATGTGATGCTTTGTCTTTTAAAAGGAGAGGAAAAAGTGTCATGAGCTACACCTCTTCCTGCACATTGTGGGAACGGGTGGTTTGAGCGAGGATAGTTAGCTCATCGAGGTGGCAAAAGAGGCCCTCTCTTGGAAGACCATGGAAATGTTTAATAAGGTTTAGAATAGCAAGTTTAATTTCAGATCCCCTTTGGGTATAACCACTCCGAGTCTCTCTTCATAATTAGAAGGATCATAGAAACCCTTAAGCGGCACGAGAGGTTCCCCAAGTGGTGACTCAGTCTCTGATTGATTAGGTTCGTGACAATCCTAGCTAATTGTTGTTGGTTTTATTGAAGTCGAACCAATTGGTCAACCATAAGAGAAAAGGGGTTTGAATTTGGATTGAAAGATCCACCAGGCCATTTAGGGTTTTGTGGTAGCTCCAAATGAGGGAGGTTAAGGAAGGTGAAGTCACCTTGTGGGTCAACTGACAGGTTAGTGGTTGGTTGGGATGTGGAAGCAAAATTTTTTGAATTGTTTTCCATATTAAAGACAGAGGAAGAAGAAGAAGAAAACAAAGATCTTTAGGTGCGGGGGGGCAAAATCAAATGTTCCCTCAAGATGTGGATTCTGGGACCTTCACCCCTGCATGCACTTAATGGAGGAATAGGAGGGGAGGAGGAAAGAGAGAGACGAGAGAAAGTGTGCAAATCAAACAACCAGGCCTAATTTGTCCTAAGGTTGACTCCTTAATGCAACCTAAGACTTGGGAACCCAATAAAGAAGAAATTAATAAGAGAACCTAGTTCCTTAAGAGTACCCGGCTATACTAAAAGAGGTGGATTGGGCCCAAGTATTTCCTGGGAAAATCACCAGGGGCTTGTGTAAACCCGCACTCGTTGTTTGACTTCCCTCTAAGTCTGTCGCCTCATATTTCAAAAGGAATTAGGAGCGCTTAATAACTCTTAGATATTAGATATCAAGCCTAAGTTTTTATGATCTTAAGTGGTCAAATGACTGCCTGTTTTAATTTAGGCTTGGGTGTTTAATTGTGCATGGGAATGTGGAGGGCATTGATTGGGGTAGTGCCCTGTTATTTCAATTTTTTAGTGTGTGCAAAGATTGGAAAGAGTGATTCCAATGTCAAACAAGTTGTCACACAAACTTTTTGAAGTTTTTCTGCTTTTAGGATTTGATTTGGATTAATGTCTTTTAGGGTTTTCTTTTGATGTTTTCAAACAAGTTTGAGTTCCACAATAAAAAAGAAATCAAGTTGTATGGGTGAATGTAGATTTCCTTTTAAAAAGTGGGTCTCTAAATTTGAAAAGAAACCTAATTTAATTGATCCCTAGGCAGAAATGTTACTACCAATGAATTGATTCAGGCTTTTCTTTTTAAGTAGTGGTCCAAACAAAGCACGCAACACCACTACTGGAGGGAAAATCAAATAAGGATTTGAAAAAATATTTTTTTGTGATTTTAAGAATTTGTTTGATATATTTTTGGAATTTTTTTTGTGCTGGTGTTAAAATCCAGAAATGATACTCGTGGGTATTTTAGACTTTTTAGTATTACCACTGCAACCAAAAAAAATTTGTGATTTTATATGATATGTAAAATTTTACAAGGATTCTAGAAAACTAAATTTCACAAAAATTGAATAAGTAGAAAAATTCCTAAAATTTACGGACAATAGAAAAATAGTGAATTAGAGGAGATGACCCCCTTGTGGTCCACGAATTTTTAAAAATTTTCTACAACTCCAATTGCTTTGAAATTTGGAACAGATGTTTCTAATTTGATTTGGAATATTTGAGTTAAATTTTAATATTTTAAGAGGCCTATGGTATTGGAAATTGATTTTAGAAGTCTGGACCTGAAAATTAGAACACCAACACTTAAGGTAGAGTGGTGTTAAATTATGCAAACAAGCAACCAATGAAATTTTAAGGACACCACTCTAGTTGATTTAGATGTTTATGATCCTAAAAGCCTGGTTTAGTATTTTTTTGGTAGTTTTTTAAAAAAATTATGTGACAAGTAGCAAGAGGAATCACCAACCTGAATTCACAGGAAGACAAGAAACTTCAGGCTTTCTCTTCCAAAATCCCACCTTCTTCCTGCAATGCCTGCACACACAAAAGAAGAGAAAGAGAAGGGGATGAGATCTACTTATCAAGCAAGAGAATTAATTAATGCAAAGTCGTGCCTCCCCGGCAACGGCTCCAAAAAGTGATGCGAAGGATGCATGATTTGTTAAAACTAGGGTTTAAGTTATTGCAACACGCAATTTTGCAATCGCTTTTAAAATTTGTAAAACCTAGATAGTGGGGTATCTAGGGTCATCCAAGGATGTAACTTTGCAAAATTCAACGCTCTCGCTTGAAAAAGGCAAAAGCAACTTTCTTTTTAGGTTTTTGGATATAAGATTTTTTTTGGTTTTGAAATAACGGGAAAACACGCAATTGAGAGTGGGAAAAAGATTACACCTAGATTGCTAATGCTAACACCATGGTGACAAGATAGTCTTCTCTCTAAACTCACCCTAGGCATGTGGAGGCCTAGTGTAATTAGAGAGAGTGTGATGAGTGCTAGAAACAACAAAAAGATGCAACACAAATGAAAAGAAGGCAACTTTAATTAGGTAAAAGAAAATGTTTTCCACATGATAAGTAGAGGAATGCTTCTACTCTAAAATAAGAAAAACAACAGAAGTAAAACACAAATCCTCTTGATGATGGTGGTAAAGAGGAGAGAGTCCTTACTCCAAGCTCAATTGCTCCTCGGCTTGAAAAGGGTCTCTTCAACTCCTTCCTTGAAAAGCTCCTCCAAGGTGATGTCTTCCTTGGTAAGCCCTAGGGTGGCATGCCTTTGCTCCTCCAAAGGTGGATGATCTCCACCCACAATTCTCCTCCTAGGGTGGCGTGCACCACCCTCAAAGACCTCCTCCTAAGGTCTTCCTTGCCTGGTTGCTCCTTTTGCAGGTGGGGGCACAAGAGAGAAGGGAAGAGGGGAAGGCATCAAGGGGACAGAGTGTCCCCTTAATCTTCTTCTCCTTCTTCTCTTGGCCGATTATAAGGTGGAGTACTAGTGGAATGATTGAAGCCAAAGGATGATCTTTTTTGGTGGTAGTTAGGAGGGTATTTATAGAAGTTGAGAGGGTGATGGTTGGCACCAACCATGGTAGGCTTAGGGTTAAGTGGAATGTGGTGTAGGTGTATGGTTAAGATGAAGGCTTAGGATGGTAGTTGATGGATGGAGCGTCAGATTAGGTTGGAGCCATATGTAGGGGTGTGTTGAGTGGTGGTTATGGTTGGGTTTAATGGGGTTGGCACCACTTTTTGGTGGGGTTATGGGTTAAGGGTTGGCGCCAACATTTGAAGGGCTAGGATTAGGTTTGGTGGGTAGTTAAAGGTGGTTATGGGAATCCTAGGGTGTAGGATAGTTGGCGCCAAGCTTATGGATGCCAAGGGGGGTAGTTATCGGTGGTTAAGGGTTGGAGAGGCACATCAAATTTGCGCCAAAGGTGGAGCTTCTAGAAGGGTCTTGTGTGGTGCCAAAAAAAGGAGGGTTAGGATGTGTTTGGTGGTGAATGGATGGCTAAGATGGAGGGAGATGTTGGCACCAAAAATTAAGGTAGTTGAGGGGTGATTTTTGGTGCCAACTTTGGTGTCCCTTGGTGGAGGTTATGGGGCGAAGGGGTGTATAGGAGTTGGCACCAAAATAGGTTTAGGACTAGGAGCTTAGGTGGACTAGGTTTAGGGCTATTTGGTGGAGGTTGGCTAGGTAGGTTTTAGGGTTAGGTAGGGATGCCAAGGAGATGAACTAGCTAAGCTAAGCTAGTTTAACTAGCTTAGCTAGTAGAGAGTTGGGGAGAGAGGTAGAGGGAGCTAGGGTTTTGGAGGTGATGAGCTGGAGGAAGCTGTCCTGAGCTACACTGGAGTTGGTAGTTGCTGAAGGGAGTTGCAGGGAGCTACTTTAGCTGGCTTAACTTGCTAGTTCTTTGCTAGCTACGAAGCCAAGCTAAAGTAAGCTAGCTTTTGCTGAAATATGTTGAGGTGAGCTGGGTCTGATTTTCTCGGGGAGGACTTAGCTTGCTGGAGCAGCTAAGGTAGCTTAGCTCAACTAGGTTGAGCTAAGTGGAATCCCCGGGAGTTGGACTTGAGCTGGCCTGAGTTGTATGAAGTCATCTTCAACTGATTTGAGTTGAGTGGAGCTGGAAGTAGCTGGACTTGAACTAAGGAGGACTCCAGTCAACTTAGCTGAGCTAGCTAGAGCTCCCAGTGAACTAAATGGAGCCAAGGTGAGCTAGACTCAACTAAGTTGAGTAGGTTCTGAGCTGACTTGAGCTAGGGTGAGCTAAGATGAGCTGCCCTGAGCTACCATTCAGCTAAGATGAGCTGAATGGAGCTTAATGGAGCTAACCCTAACTCAAGTGAGTTGGTATCCAGCTATGATGAGCTGGATTGGGCTGAGTTCTAGCTGGAATGAGCTTCCTCTTCACTAGTTGCCTTCATGAGTGCTAGGGTTTTAGAGATCTGTCTATCTGTTTGTCCCTAACACTCAAACAAACGTATTAAAAGCACAACAAAATATGCAATGCATACCTAACCTAATTGATGCCTAAATGTAGCCCAACAACCCATTTACGGAGTTAAAACCTAAGAGATAGATCTGTTTTAGGTCATAAGAATGATGATAAATTGGCGTTTATCACACATTCACTTGTTGCAGCTAAGAAGAGCCCCATATCTGAGAACTCTATCATGGAAGGGTCCACCATGCTTCAATTTAACATCCACTTACACAAAACTGTCATCACCTTCCATGAGGCCAATCACATAATCATCTTTCACTGACGTGAACCCTGCCACAATGTAATTGACCATAGCATTCGAGCGAAGGTGAAGTGGGAGTCCCTTGATTTCAACCAAGCCGTCCCTGGAGAAGACCCATTGAGGGGGTCGTTCATTGAGTACACCATCAAAAGAAGAAACCATTCTCCATAGAATCGAAACACCATCAAAACAAGTAGTACAAAACTTCAAAGCTTTAACATATGCATCACATAGGCCAAACACAAGGAACCTCAACATCTGCATCACATAGGCCAAACATAGGGAACCTCAATGGGTTCAACCAAGAGATCTTCCACAATGGAGATGAAAGAGAAAGAGATCTTACTATCTCGTGGAGGTCTTCCAACGAAGGGGATCTGGCCATGATCTCCCCAATGTGGGCACCTCGTAGTAGAGATTTCACCGCCAACACCTCTGGAGTGAGGGGAACTTCGACATCAAGGGAAGGAGGTGTAGGGGGTGGGGGTGGGGGGGTGTGTTCCCATGCACTGCCTCACTGGCTCCTACCCGGTTGTGGATGCGGGACCTTCATGTGAGGGTTTGTAGACCCCTCGTGAGTCTGCATGTCCTCCATCTTCCTTCTTGCATGAAATCCTAGATTAGGGTTTACACTAAAACCCTGTGCCTTGTTTAGAGCATTGCTCTGCCCCTCGCGACCACCATCAAATCACCTTTTGCATGTCACCCTTCTGTGTCCAAGGCCACCACATGCCAAGCACATGACGGTGTTGCGACAATCAACCGCCATATGCCCTCTCTCATGGCAACGGTAGCACACCATGGTCGCACCTCTCCCTCTCCATGCAAAGTTGCAATTCCCCCAACCCCCCCAAACTCCTTGTTTGTCATATGACCTTGCAGACCACCCTCCCCGTCCTCCATCAAACTCCCCATTTCCCATCGAGTTCCACCGCCAATCGCCCCTCCTCCCTCCCGTCATCCCTCCAGTAGCCATCTTTTTCAATGTGGCCAAAAATGCCATTCTTAAACTATAAACCATATCTTTTCATCTTTTACAACTTTATAACATTCCTAAAGGCTCCAAAACAAGTACTACTTGAGTATATACATTTTTTAACCTCCATTTTACCATTTTCATTAGTCATTCAAGTTAACCTTCCCTTAGTCCTCCCTTGTCTAAAATGCAAAAACAACATGCAAGTACAATCTTTTAAATTAGATGATAATAGCATGTAATACTTCTTAATTCATCACCATTTGAACTTATTCGATGTCCTCTTACCGTAAGACACCAATCCACAATAGTTCTTTCATTTTAACGCATCAAGAGAGGACGAGGAGGAGAGATTCCAAGAAAAGAGATGTTCTTATTCTTCTCCCCTTTCTCCTTAATGTTTATACTCCAACATTTCCTTCAATTCCTACTCTTCTTCAATTTGAGTTCCTTCAAGATTCTAAATGATGGGTGTAAATTTATCAAAATTCAATTGGATTTAGTGAAAGAAATCTCATATTATCCTTCCTCTACACAAAAACTTCAAAATTCACTCATAGGTTATAATTCACCAATTTTCAAGAGTTAATTTTTATCAAATGGGAGCTTTACCTTCAATTTGGTTGTGTAAAAGCCTGATGAAGTGGTCTTCTTCCTTTACGTCACTAAGGTGTGCCTTTAAGCTCCTCTTCCAAGCTTCTTCCCCTATTAACAATGGTAGAGTGTTCAAATGAAGAGTACATGTGTAAGGAACATCCTTTGCATAAAATGATGAGAGTTGAATTTAGTTAATCCTACAGGTGAGCTCTTAAGTGCTAGTGAAATTGCACAAAAAGCCCTTTTACTATGTCCATTTGGACTCCACCTTACCATAAGTCTAGAAACTTTTGTTTCTAACCCATTGAGTGATTTTTATTAGGTTTTAGTCCCCAACTCTCATCTTTTCTACTCCAATTCCTTCATTAAGCTATACCCTTGGTTTAGGCAACCAATGATGTAAAAATATGCGTGATTTGTAATTAGCATTTCAAATCGTTGTAAAACGCAAAATCCTAAACGCTTTTAAATTTTTAAACCTAGATAGTGGGGTATCTAGGGTTGTCCAAGGAGGCAATTTTTAAATTATAAATCTCTTACTTGAAATTGGAATTCACCTTTCTTTTTGTATTTTTGGAATATGAGATTTTTTTGGGTTTTTGAAACAATGGGGGCGATTACGAAATTGAAGCAAGAAGGTGACTACACCTAAGTTGTTGAAACTAAAACCTAAGTGACAAGCAAGTTCTCTTTCTAAGCTCACTCTAGGTACGTGAAGACCTAGAGTAATTAGAGAGAGAGTGGGTGCGCACTAGGAAAAAGTAACAAGATGCAACTAGAAATGCAACAAAAATTAAAGAAGGCAAAATTTTACTAAAGGAAGATATTGTTTTACAAGTAGAGGAATGCTTCTACTAAATTAAAAAAACAACAAAATAAAAACTCAATATCCTCCTGATGATGATGATGAATATGGAAGGGTCCTTGCTCCAACTGCGGCTTCTCCCGTAGTTGAAAAGGATTCCTCCTCCTCCTTAAATTGCTCCTTCAAGGCATGTACTCCTCCTGGCAAGCCCTAGATGGGGCGTGCCTTAGCTCCTCCACAGGTGGATGGTTTCCACCTCAAAGCTCCTCCATGGGTGGGCATGTACCACCCTCAAGAACTCCTCCAAAGGTCCTCCTTGCCTGGCTTCTTCCTTTGGCTGGTGTGGACACAAGAGAGAAGAGAAGAGGGGAAGGCACCAAGGGCTCAGAGTGTCCCCTTAATCTTCTTCTTCTCCTTCTCTCTTGGCCATAGGCTATAGGGTACAATATAGGTGGAAAATAATGCAACCAAAGGTGATTTAATGGTGGTCGGTGGTGGTCTTTTTATAGGAGTGGAGGAGGGTTAAGGGTAGTTAGTAAATGGAGGGTTAGGATGGATTGTAGAGAGTGGTTAGGAGATCATAGGGTGGATAATGGGTGGTGCCAAATGAGGGGATGCATGGCAATTTGGCGCCAACCCTAGGTGGGGGCTAGGGTTAAGGGTTGATGGTGGTAGGGTTAGGTGGCATTTGGGACATGTGTAGGGTTAGGATGGAGTTGTAGGGTGCTGGTTGGTGTATGGATGGTAGATATAAGGTGGTGCCAAGTGAGGGGTTGTATGAGGTGGTGGTTGGTGTGGGTTTAAGTAGAGTTGGCGCCACTTTATGTTGGTTAAGGGAGAAGGTTAGGTGGAGCCACTAGATGAAAGGTTAGGATAAGTTGTGGTGTTGATGGAGTGGTGGAGATTTAAGGTAATGTTGGCGCCAACATGAAGGGGTGTGGGTAGGAGTTTTTGGTGCCAACTAGAGGTGGTTTAGGGTGGGTTAAAGGTGGTTAAGGTTGGCGCCACCTAAGGCTTCTAGAAGGGGTTTATGTGTAGGGTGGAGATAGCCTTAGGTGGTGATGTGTAGGGTGGAGATTAAGTGGTGGTTGGCACCATTTTGAACGGGTGCATGTGGGTGGTTTTGGCGCCAACATGAAGAGGTGTGATGGGGTGGTGGTTGAAGAGGGTTGGCGCCAAAAGTAGGTGGGTTAGGTTAGGGTTCAGTTAGGGTTAAGAGGAAAGGGTGGACGGCCATGGAGGTGGAGCTAGTTGGGAGCTTAGCTAGTAGAGTAGAGGTGGTAGAGCTAGGGTTTTATGAAGGGAGCTGGAGGAAATAAATCTGGAGCTGGTGGTTGCTATATCTGGAGCTAGATCTGATGAGCAGCTTCATGGGGAGCTCAACTACTTAGCTAAGCTACCTAGTTCTTATGCTAGTAGCTAGGCTTGGGTAGTTGAGCTAAGTTGAGTTGGCCTCAACTTAGCTGGAGCTATGTTGAGCTGGAATTGCCTTAGCTGAGAACTTTAGATGTAGCTTAGCTACTAGTTGACAAGTAGTAGCTCAGCTGGCATAGAGTCCAGTTGCCATGAGCTGGGTGAAGCTGGAATGAGCTAGGGCTGAGCTGAGATGGACTCCTGTCAACTTAGTTGAGCTAGCTAGAGCTCCCAGTGAATTGATGGGAGTTGAGATGAGCTAGACTCAACTAAGTTGAGCTAGATCTATGTTGGCTTGAGCTGGGTTGAGCTGAGATGAACTGCCTTGAGCTACCATTCAGCTAAGGTGAGTTGAATGGAGTTGAATGGAGCTAACCCTAGTCCAAGGGAGCTGGTATCCAGGCATGATGAGCTGGAATTAGCTGAGTCCTAGCCTGATTGAGCTTCCTCTTCACCAGTTGCCTTCAAGAGTGCTAGGGTTTTAGAGATCTATCAATTTGTTTATCTCTAACACTAAAAACAACACATTAAAAATACAATAAAAAATGCAATGCATGCCTAACTTAATTGATACCTAAATGCAACCCAAAGACCCATTTGGGGAGCAAAATCCTAAGAGCTAGGTTTGTTTTAATGCATAAGAATAATGATAAACTGGCGTTTATCACACCCCTATGCTTATCTTTTGGTAGTCTCTTAGCAAAACTTAATTTTTACAAAATAGAATTTTGGGGAAATCTAATTTTTTTGACTTTTGAGGAGAAAGAGATTATGGGACCTTGGTTGGTCTAAACATAGGAGGTACATGATTTGTTAAAGATAAACATCGAGATTTGTTTCGGATCCAAAAATTAGACAAAAACGAGATCAATATATCCTCTAAAAAATTCACAGTTAACCCTTTGTTAATTCATATGACTTGAAATTTTTGTTTTGAGGATTTTTCTAGCTCTTGAATCTGATTCGCAACTTGCAATAACCTTTAAAACCTTGTGTCTGTGCTTACGAAAAGCCAACATTTATAAGGGCGTGTTTTTGGTTTAAAACATTTTTTTTCTCTCCCCCATGCTTATTTTTAGCTTAGTCTTACAACAGATGTGTCGGGACCATCATTCTCGTTACCAATACTTGAGGGGGCTCTGGCATCAATACTTCGAGATAGCATTGCCCATGGCACCACCTAGGTGCTCACAACCCCAAAACACAATGTGGTGCTAAGGGGCGCTCCAAGCAAACTCAAGCTCTTGCTCCGACACTATAGGTAAAGCACCATCCAAGACACTTGAGCTGCAAAAATACGCTTTAATGCTCCATCTAAAGATATGAAATATAGATATAGAGCAGCACCGAGCTGGTAACATGTTGACATCGCATCCTCAAAAGAGGCATTTTCCTCCTTCTCGGTGGTGGGAACTCAAACCAATGATCTGCTTCAGACTTTTACTAAGGCCAAGCAAGGGGGTTTTCCTAATTTTTAATAGTTTTTAGGTGTTGGCATGTGTGTGCAATTTGACATAGGAAGTTTTACATGCGGTGCAAGTTTTTGAATTAGAAACTAAGCCAGATACTTTCCATATTACAAAAGAGAATCATGTCACCTAAATTATCATGAGTTTAGGTAGAATTTTGGTGAAGGATATCTGATCTAGTCTAAGGATAGACCTTGAAATTCTAATGATTAGAATGTTGGAACCTAGTTCCACTTCTCTTTTGTGTTTTGGTGTTAGCAAAACCATTTTAAAGTCTAATGCGGTTATGAAGTGTTACAGGACTATACAGGAAATAAAATTTGTGGATGCTAGCAAGTAACAAGATAGCATTGAAGATATGAAGGCAGAAGATTATAGATTTTGTTTAATTTATTGTATTTTAGAATCTTTGTATGTCTCCTAACAAGTAAGAAATAATTTAGGAGTTAAAATCAAAGTAGAGATAATTATGGTTCATATTAATGCTCAATCGTTTATCTTTTCAACTCAAAATCGATTCTTTCAAAATAAAGTCGTATAGATTAGATGGGTTTACTCTAAAAATTGACTTACACTTATAATATTAGGTACTTGTAGCAATTACCGGTACTGGTCATAAGTACCGATACATGCTAGGCACAGGTGTAACGACCCGACTCCCGAGTCCCTACGAGACACGAGAACCGGACCGACTCGACTAATCCCAAGACCTAGTCGTCCAACGAGGAAGTAACCAAAAGAGCAGTAAACTAAACCACATTCAGCATGAATATAACTAACAGTAAGAAAGTACAGCAGTAAGGAAAGAAACTACTACAGTAGATACCACCACAACAGTAGAACAACATTTATCATATAACATGAACTGCAGGTAAAGAAAGTACAGCGGAAACAAGAACTACTCACTATAACAGAAGCAAAAGAGGTACAAAAGACTGTGGTAAACTCTACTGGACCCTACTCGGCCCAGCGTCCTCTGCAACCGCTGACCCTGGCTGCTCAACACCTGGTCCTGAAAAAGGTAACGAGTGTAACACGTCAGCAAAACGCTGAGTAGAGTGGCAACTAAAACTAAAGACAACAGTAGAGTGTACAGTAGCTGTTATGTTCTATTACTTTCTTTATTTACATCTTTCAATTGTCTCACTATTTCATTTATTTCTCAGATCTTTTACTTGATCTCGAATGTTCCTCATGGGAACGATCTTGATTGTAGTCTTTTCCAAAAAGTAGAAGTAGCACGTGGTGCTCTCCTGGCCGGGAGAGTCCCCCGTGGTGATCCTACCCTCAGTCAACCACCCCAAGGTCACTGACAGACGTAACGGTGACTACGGCACGCGCGATAAACGCACAGGTAGCTAACCCGTACTGGCACGCGGTCAGTCGTTTCCGTTAACGGGTGCGCCCAAAGCACAGCACGGAACCAGTATAGGGCAGAGCCCTCTCAGTAACAGGGGTCCAACCCCTCCACAGTAACCAAACCGGGGCCTTGCCCCTCCACAGTCCGCGCACCCTCGCCTGACTACCCTGGTTTGCCCTAGTGGGCCTAACAAGTCGGTGAAGGAGGCTAGTAGAACCCCGGGGCCCGTGGGGTACCTAGTACTCTCCTAACACTAGTAGCTCTCCTCGGTACTACGTACACGAGGGCCAGCAAGTCGGTAAAGAGCGGCCAATCCTAACCCCGGGTCCCTGGGGTGGCTGGCCCCACTCTGCACTAAACAGGTACAGGTACTTCCCTTGGTACTGCGTACCCAAGAGACAGTACAAACTACATCTTAGTTCCATTCCTTTCCCTTTCCAGGAGTTCCACTCCTAATTCCCCGTAGGGTTCCATCCTTTTAACTCAAACATCCAGGTGTCACTTTCCAGTTTCACGTTCTTACGACCCATGATCTCATTCATGTTTCTTTATTCGTAACAGGCAGCTGTTAATTCAATTTACAGGCAGCTTTATATTCCTTTCCATTTTTTCCAAGACTGCAGTATTATACATTCCACTAGTTTTTTCCATCCTAGGATTCATGCCACATCCTAGGATCTAGCATACAACTAGTTTTCTAGCCCTAGGATTCATGCAACACCTAGGAGCTATCATTCCATACATTTCTCATTCCTAGGATTCATGCAATGTCCTAGATTCTAGTTATGGTTCCATACTTTAACAGATTTTAATAATAAACTTAAGCCACTCTACCAGGTACAACGGGAGTAATGGGGGCGTGATCGGGAATCCCGCGTGCCTCCGCGACTCCCAAGACTGCAACTGAACGAGGTCCTATCACAAGGATCAAACACAAGGAGTGTCTCAAAATAGTGTATAGCTACTGTAGACGGGTAGAGGAATTAATTCTGAAAAGAACGCAACTCGAATCGCGGAAAACGGAGCCCGAACGGGCCCTAAACGGGTCGAAAAAGACGATACTGTGCAAAATCAGACGTCTGGAACTTCTTCCAGACGTCTTAAAAAGTGGATCAAAGAATTACCTGTTCAGCGTGGTTTCCCAGACGTCCAGAAGTCTGCGGGGACGTCTGGCCTAGCTCCCAGACGTCCGATGGTCACCCCGGACGTCTGGAGGTCACTCCCGCCGTCTGGTACAACTTCCAGACGTCTGATTCGCAAAGGATGGCGAATCATCGAGCCTGCGCACAGCCAACTCCCTCCCTCAGTACGGTCAGTCGACAGGAAGGAAGAAGAAAGCGGAATACTCACCTTTCAGACGTCTGTATGAGCTTCCAGACGTCTCCCTCGCCGTCTGGCTATCAATCCAGACGTCTGATTCTGGAAATTTTTTCCAGAATCAGGGCGCCACTCGGCCTCCGCTCGCGACGCCGCCCGCGTCGCACCTCGCGCGTCTGCTGCTCAGACCGCAGCAGGTCCCTCTCCGCATCTTTCCGTGCCCCCTGCGCCCTCCGCCGGCTGGCCAAGCCGCTCCGGCGAGCTCGCCCTCACAGTAGAGCTCTGCCCTCGCACGCCGCACCTCCTCCACGCTCACTGCGGCCGCCGCTGCCGCCCTCGCGCTCGCTCGCTCTCGCGCACAGGAAGGAGAAGAGGAAGGGGACGATGGAAACGACGGGAGGGGAGGCGTGGCCCTTTAAGGCCGCGCGAGGAGGAGGGAGAGAGTGCGCGGCAGGTCTGCAGCCGCAGAGAGAGAGGGAAAAAGAGAGAGAGGAATCGCGGGTCTGCGCGCACGGGCGCGCAGACGAATCTCTCGTGCGAAAAAATAACTATTTTCCAGACGTCTGGAAACGATCCCAGACATCTGGTCAGACGTCTGTATGTGATCCCAGACGTCCGGTCCGACGTCTGGGCCACCTTTAAGACGTCTGGGGCACGCGTTCGTAACAACAGGTTTGTGCCTAAGTCCCAAACTGTGAACAACAAGTACCGGTACTCATCGTGAGTACTGGTACCAAGTGGCCATAGTTTGTGCAGTTGATTTTGCCTGGACCTTACATGTACCAATACTAATCACCAGTACTGGTACATGTAGGTCATAGCCTCATAGTCTGTGAGTCACAAGCACCGGTACTTGTGATCAGTACTGGTACCAATGATCAGTACCGATACCCCAAGCACTGTTGAACTGACTGTAGGTAGCCAGTACCGGTACCAAAAGTTTAGTACCGGTACTAGCTAATCGTTGTGCCTAATCTGAACGGCTATTTTACAATTAATCTTAATCCTACACTTCCCTTTTTGCCCCTAACGCCTAGTATTCATAGGGGAGGTGTTTAGTGGCCTATATATACACTCCTTGAGTATAATTTGCACATAACCAATAAGCTAAAAATATTCTCTTTGCCTACACCTTCTTTTTCCAATTTTTTAGCCGCAAAGGAGCTTGTCATGTTGCTCTCTTCACAAGGCTATTCTTTGGTTGCAACAAGTTCCCAAGGCGATTTCGTTCTTAGTAAATTGTCTATTTTTGCTTTCACATTCTAGTTAGAATTTATATATCATCTATTAGGAAATACACTTGTTGGAGACTTAGGAATTAGTTGTAAGCTTTTGTTTGTATCTTGCTTACACTTGTAATCTTTATTTCTTTTTGTCATCTTGTAATTGGGTTGAGGTAAACCTTTAATTACCTCAGGTTATTAGTAAATTGATTCCCTCCAGGTTGAGGGAATCGGGTTAAAAAATCCTAAGTCGGGAGACTTAGGTAGTGGAGTACCCAAGTGAGGGGAACCACTTTACATCTCGTATGCTTTTTGTGGTTTGATTATTCTTGCAATTTTTTTATATACCACACTATTCATCCCCCCTTCTAGTGTGCTTGTACCCTACAGATCCTATAGGTGGTATCAAAGCGGGTTGCAAAAGAAGTAATTATTCTCTCTCTCAATGGCATCATCAACCAAGTGCACCGAAGGTCAGTCATCCGCACGTCCTCCCTACTTTGATAGGATGGACTATGGATATTAGAAGAGGGGGATGCAAATTTTCCTCAAGGCCATGGATGAAGACTTGTGGACTCTCATTCAAGAGAAGTACACAGATCTAGAGCCACAGGAAGGAGTTGTTTGGATAGTGGATCAAAAGAAGATTGCTGCGAATGCAAAGGCAATGAACGTGCTCTATTGTGCGTTATCAAGGGAGGAGTTCAACTGTACCTCTGCGTGCGAGTCCGCGTATGAAATATGGAACACACTTCAAGTCACCTACGAAGGTACTAGTAAAGTTAAAGAAACACGCATATCTATTTTAACAGAAAGCTATGAGTATTTTAGGATGGAAAAAGGTGAAACAATCAAGGCAATGTACACGAGATTTGGAGACATTATCAATGCCATGAAGAATTTAGGAGTGAAGTTTATGGAAGAACAACTTGTAAGGAAGATTTTGAGATCCCTTACAAGTGATTGGTCTCCAAAGTCCACCGCGATCCAAGAGGCGAAGGATTTATCAACTCTCTCCTTAGATGATCCAATTGGAAGCCTCATGGCATATGAGGTTCAATTGGAAAACATGAAGAAGAACGAGAAGAGATCTGTGAGCAAGAAGAAGGAGCTTGCTTTTAAAGCCACAAAAGAGGATTCAGACTCCAATGAAGAAGAGGAGCTTGCTCTTCTAACAAGAAAATTCTAAAGATTCATCCAAAAATAAGGTAAGAGAGTCAATAAATTTTCAAATGACATCGTTTGTTTTGAGTGCAAGAAGAAGGGACATGTACGAAAAGATTGCCCTATGATCAAGAAGAAGAAAGAAGGAAAGAAGAAGGACAAAGAACTTGATTGGAAGAAGAAGATCTCAAGAAAAGCATATAGAGCAACTTGGGATGACAGTGATTCCGACACAGAATCATCTTTCGAAGAATCTGAAGAAACGGAAGTTGTACATCTTTGCTTAATGACGAACAATGACGGATCTGAAAATGAGGTAGATTCTGAAATTACTTTTGAAGAATTGTTATAATCTTATGAAGATTTATATCATAAAGCTAGGATGATTAAAAAGGAAAATAAGGTCTTGCATGATAGTTATAAGACACTAGAAATAGGAAAATCTTATTTAGAAATAGAATTAGAAATGTTAAAAGAAACTAACAATCAATTCCATGTAAAAATAGTAGAATTAAAAGATATTTATGAACACTTTGAGGGAACTTTGAATAATCTAAAAACAACAACTAGGTTGAATACAGAATTTTGTAATAATTTAAAAGCTAAGGTCAATAATAAAAAGAACACACAAAATGAATCACATGCACCCAGACATGCATGGATTTATCAAAAGGTCAAAAATCCTAAGAATTATAGATTTAATACAAAGGTGATCTATAAACCTAAGGATTTGAAGGGTACTAACCTTCGAGGACCCAAAAGAAAATGGGTACCTAAAATAGATTTGATAAATTGCTTTGCAGGTCATGAAGGACAAATGGATCCTAGACAGTAGGTGTTCCAAGCATATGACGGGACACTCCGACCTCTTTATCAAATGGACGAGAATACAAGATGGAGGACACGTCAAGTTGGGCGACAACAAACGTTGTCGTATTATTGGTGAAGGTACAATAGGTAATTCCTCTAAGCAGATACGTAATGTTCTTTTAGTGGAAAACTTAAAACATAACATGCTTAGTGTTAGTCAAATATGTGATAATGGATGTGATGTATTATTTACTAAAGTTGATTTTAAAATATTAAAAGAGGAAACAAATATGGTTTTAATTGAAGGGTTTAGATATGAAAATATCTATTCTCTTCATTTTTCACAAGAGAAATTTGTAAAATGTCTGCTTGCCTCCCATGTTGAAGTAGATCTTTGGCACCGTAGGCTAGGTCACATTAATCACAAACATCTTAATAGGTTAGCCAAAAATGAGTTAGTAAGGGGCCTACCCAAACTAACTTATAAAAAGGATGCTTTGTGCAAATCTTGTGAACTCGAAAAAATGCACAAGGCTTCTTTCAAACCTAAAGATTTAGTTTCAACCACATGACCTTTAGAGTTGTTACACCTTAATCTATTTGGGCCAACACGATTTGAGAGCCTAAATAGATCAAAATTTTGCCTAGTTATTATTGATGACTTCTCTAGGTTCACTTGGGTCATCTTCCTGAAACATAAGGATGACTCATTTGATTCCTTCCTAAGTTTTGCTTGAAGACTTCAAAAGGAAAAATTATCCTCAATTCTTAGACTTAGGACTGATCAGGGGTGTGAATTTGAAAATGAAAAATTTTTAAGTTTTTGTGTCCATTTTGGCATAACTCATGAATTTTCATTTCCTCGGGCACCATCTCAAAATGGTGTTGTAGAGTACAAGAATCGCACTCTACAAGAATGTAGCCGAACTTTGCTCTTGGAGTCCAGGCTTTAAAGATATTTCTGGGCTGAAGCCATTAATATAGCATGTTATGTTCTTAATAGAACTCTCTTAAGGCTTATTATTAAGAAAACTCCATATGAGCTTTATTATGAAAAGTCTCCTAGGATTTCATATTTTAGGGTGTTTGGAAGTCGGTGTTATTTATTAAACACCCGTGATCGTCTTGATAAGTTTGATGCTAAAGGTGATGAAGGTATTTTTATTGGCTATTCAACAAAAAGAAAAGCTTATCGAGTCTTTAATAAAAGGACTTTTATTATAGAAGAATCCCTATATGTTTCATTTGATGAAACAAACTTAGGAGAACCTGAACCAAATCATTTAGATTCTGATGATGAAGATACCCCCTTCATCGATGTATCAAAAATGGAAGATACACGAAATGTACATGATCTTTCAAAAGAATGGGTACACCATAAGGATCAAGAATAGATTATAGGTGATATTGAACAAGGTGTAAAAATCCGATTTCATTTTAGAGCTAATTTTTTCCTTAATGCCTTTGTTTCTCAACTTGAACCTAAGAAAGTTGATGAGGCATTAAAGGATGAATCATGGGTTGTAGCTATACAGGAGGAGCTACTCCAATTTACAAGGAACCATGTATGGGACTTGGTACCTACTCCTGAGGGTAATTCCATCATTGGAACCAAGTGAGTGTTTCGAAATAAATTGGATGAATTTGGTTCAGTAATCAGGAATAAAGCCAGACTTGTAGCTCAAGGCTATAACCAACAGGAGGGTATTGACTTTTATGAGACCTATGCTCCTATTGCTTGCTTGGAGTCCATACGGATGCTACTTACCTTTGCAAGTGCAAAGGATTTCAAGCTATATCAAATGGATGTCAAGAGTGCTTTTCTTAATGGATATATTAAGAAAGAAGTTTATGTTCATTAGCCTCCCGGGTTCGAGGACCCAGCACAACCAGAGCATGTATACAAGCTCAATAAGGTGTTATATGGACTTAAACAAGCTCCCAGGGCTTGGTATGATAGGCTTAGGACCTTCTTTCTCCAGCATGGATATAGAATTGGAGTTGTTGATTCAACTCTTTTTGTAAAAGAAGGAAATGACATCCTACTGGTTCAAATATATGTCAACGATATTATATTTGGATCAACCAAGGAGTCCCTGTGTCAGCATTTTTGTGAGACTATGAAGACTGAGTTCGAAATGAGTATGATGGGTGAACTTAGATTCTTTTTAGGACTCCAAATTCAACAATTAGACACAGGAATTTACATTAGCCAAACAAAATACGTTCTTGAAATTCTCAAGAAGTTTAACTTTGAAAATGTAAATGGCAAAGAGAGTCCATTTGCTCTATCTACTTCTCTTGGTGAAGACTTATCTGGCAAGAGGGTAGATGAAAAGAAATACCGGGGTATGATAGGTTCACTACTGCATCTTACAACTTTTAGACCTGATATTCTTTTTGCTACACATCTATGTGCGAGATTCAAATCCAAACCCAAGGAATCTCATTTTAATGCAGTAAAAAGAATATTTAGATACCTAAACAGTCAAAAGATCTTGGTCTTTTTTATCCTAAAGCACAAACCTTAGATCTATTATCCTATAGTGATGCAGATTATGTAGGGAGTCGGACAGACCGAAAGAGCACTAGCGGTACATGTCATTTTATTGGAGAATCTCTGGTCTCATGGTTCTCTAAGAAACAGACTTGTGTTTCACTTTCTACGACAGAAGTAGAGTATATTGCTGCTTCACTTGTTTGCTCTCAGGTCATTTGGATGAGACAGACTTTGTCCAACTTTGGATTGATTTTTGCGTAATCCAAAATATTATGTGATAATACAAGTGTAATAAATTTATCCAAAAATCTGATACATTATTCATGTACCGAACACATAGATATTCAACACCATTTCCTCAGAGATAATTTGCTTCAAGGTTCCATTCAATTAGAATTTGTAGACACATAAAACCAATTGGCAGACATCTTTACAAAACCTCTTGCAACAAAGATATTCTGCTTTATAAGAAGAAAATTAAGACTTTGTACAATAAAAGAGATTCAAAACTAACAAATTGATTGATATGTAATTTGTTTGTATTTATAAAAATCCCTGAGGGCCTTACTGTAATTTACACTTTTTTGTTAAAAAGGGGTAAATTGTAATATTTTCATATGTTTGAAAATATCAGGGTATTGTTTGCAATATGGTTGCTTAACTTAGGTTGTTGACTACATTATTTTTCAACACCTAAGTTGTTGATTGAAATTTTTTCCAACCACTTAAGTGGTCATGTGACTAGCATATGACCCATCCTATATAAAAGAGGCCAAGTGCAAACACTTGTCTCATTCCACTCTTTGCAAATCCTAGTTCACCTCCTCAAGTGTCTCTCCAAGCCTTAGCCAATAAGAGAAGAATCATCTCCAAGCTTCAACTCTAGGTACACTCTTATCTTATCAAATCATGCTTCCATGAGTCAATCTTAATCTTGTTTTTCACTCTCTCAAAACCTTTCCTGCTGCTGCAATATTTTCTTATCTGGTACCAGATGGTATCGGTACCCATCATCGGTACCGGTACTAGCTTAGCACAGTAGTGCTTGCCTTAGAGAGCAGGTACCGGTACTGAAGATGAGTACCGGTACTAGCTTGAATTTCTGGTTAGAACAGAGACCAACTAGTACCGATAGTAATCACCAAAATCGGTACATGCAGGCTTAAGTGTGTTTTTGAATGCACACATCAAAGGAAATATTCTATTTTACTCATTATTTTCTCCTACTCTTGTTGAATACTTTTTAGATGAAACCTAAATCTAAGAGTAAGGGAAAGGCACCTCAAGATGCATTTCACAAATTTTGCATCAATGAGGATGCCAAATCAAAGTTTGATTGGTATAAAGGCATCAAACTTCATCATTGTAGGCTAGTTGAGTGGAAAGATTTTTCTCTACAACTCTTTAATTTCACCACCCGTCTTTCTAAACAAAAACTCAAGCATTTCTTTGATGAGTCATTTTTTACCGATGTTCCTGGAGTATATCTTGATGCCAACTACTTATTTTTTGCCAATCTCCAAGAATAAAAAAACCAAGGTCATCTTGTTCTAACATCAAATGTATTTGGTCAAAAAATCACCATCACACCAAAATTCTTATCAACCATCACTTAATGTCCAAATGAAGGTCATGCTTTTAACACTCTTAAGGAGCACTTTCCTACTTATAAAATCCATGAAATTCTCTTGCTCCCTAACTGTCAAGGGAAAGCATTGGTTGCCGCAAACATGACTCTGTTTGCTCATGTTCTTTTTCGAATTTTAGCATGAAACTTAAGGGCTAAAAATTCAAGATTCCACAAAATTCCCGTCGACATTTTACTCTTAATTTATGCTATCATCATAAGTTTTTTGGTAAATTGGAACATGGTTTTCCTTCATTTTCTTAGACCCCATTACCGTGCTTTTGCTTTACCATTAGACATCTTGGTATCTCACATTCTTCACAAAAATAAAATTGACCTCTCTAATTTTACTCCTCTTAGAGAAGTGGTCTATTTCAAATGGTCCACTCTCCGGAAAATGGGAGTGAAACCTGCTAGAGAGGAATCCTCTAGTGATAATGAGGAAGAAGAGTATGTTGATCCAAATGCTCAATTTTCTTCTTATCAACCTTTAGACTCATCCTCGTCTTTTGATCCAATAACCTATCCATATCCAGAAGCCGAAACACCTTGGGTAAACCTATCTCATGGGTTTAACACTGATCCCAATATGATTAATACTTTCAATTATATTGGTCAAAATCTATTTAACCTTAATTTTGCCTTCCGTCACATGGAATGCAAGTTTCATGATCTTTCTCTTTCCATTGAGTCTTCCCATGTTGCTTATTCCACTCAACAACCTAAACTAAGGAAGAGGACTCAACCAAAAGTGCCTCAAGAATATATTGAAAGAAGGAAAAAGCACTTCCAAGACCCATCTTCTATCCCTTCTCCAATTGTTGAAGAAGAACCAATACTTCATGATGATGAAGAAGAAGAAGACACTGAAGATGAAGAAGAAGTTTCATATGAAGATGATGATGATGAAGATGATGATGAAGAAGATGATGATGATAGTGATGATAGTGGACATGCTCAAAAGCTCATCAAAAAATGTCCTAGGAACTAGTTCAATTTGTATGACCTCTATGCTTTTCTAAACTTGTATGACATATTGCTAGTTTGTTTACTTTTGTATTTTGCTGAACATGCATGTTTTGATCTTATTTGTATGACTTTTCTCATTTAAATGAAGTATTTTGCTCATGTCTCATGCTTCTTAAAAATGTATTATTTATCCATCTTTTTTGCTTGCTTGACAAAAAGGTGGAGATAAAATGGTATGGATACTTCATATTTAAACTAGAAGATAGGCTTAGTTTGTGGGGGAGGTTATTCACTCATTGTAGAGTTTTTTACTTTTCTCTTATTAAGTTTCTGTCTACTTTTAAATATGGGTATCTTGTTTGTTTTGTCAACACCAAAAAGGGGGAAATCGTTGGAACCTAATTCCACTTCTATTTTATGTTTTGGTGTTAACAAAAGTGTTTTAAAGTCTAATGCGGTTATGAAGTGTTACAGAACTATACAGGAAAGAGAATTTGTGGATGCTAGCAAGCAACAAGATAGCATTGAAGATATGAAGGCAGAAGATTATAGATTTTGTTTCATTTATTGTATTTTAGAATCTTTGTATGTCTCTTAACAAGTAAAAAATAATCTTGGAGTTAAAATCAAAGTAGAGATAATTAAGGTTCATATTAACGCTCAATCGTTTATCTTTTCAACTCAAAATCGATTCTTTCGAAATAAAGTCGTATAGATTAGATGGGTTTACTCTAAAAATTGACTTATACTTATAATATTAGGTACTTGTAGCAAGTACCGGTACTGGTCATAAGTACCGGTACATGCTAGGCACAGGTTTGGGCCTAAGTCCCAAACTGTGAACAACAAGTACCGGTACTCATCATGAGTACTAGTACCAAGTGGCCATAGTTTGTGTAGTTGGTTTTGCCTAGACCTTACAAGTACCGATACTAATCACCAGTATCGGTACATGTAGGTCACAGCCCCATAGCCTGTGAGTCACAAGTACTGGTATTTATGATCAATACCGGTACCAAGTGGCTTTGTTGGTACTCAACAGAATGCACTGAGTACCGGTACCAGTGATCAGTACCGGTACCCCAAGCACTATTGAACTGACTGTAGGCAGTCAGTACCGTTACCAAAAGTTTAGTACCGGCACTAGCTAACCGTTGTGCCTAATCTGAACTACTATTTTACAATTAATCTTAATCCTACACTTCCCTTTTTGCCCCTAACGGCTAGTATTTGTAGGGGAGGTGTTTAGTGGACTATATATACACTCCTTGAGTATAATTTGCACATAACCAATAAGCTAAAAATATTCTCTTTGCCTACACCTTCTTTTTCCAATTTTCTAGCTGCAAAGGAGCTTGCCTTGTTGCTCTCTTCACAAGGCTATTCTTTGGTTGCAACAAGTTCCCAAGGCGATTTCGTTCTTAGTAAATTGTCTATTTTTGCTTTCACATTCTAGTTAGAATTTATATCATCTATTAATAAATACACTTGTTGGAGACTTAGGAATTAGTAAGCTTTTGTTTGTATCTTGCTTACACCTGTAATCTTTATTTCCTTTTGTCATCTTGTAATTGGGTTGAGGTAACCCTTTAATTACCTCAGGTTATTAGTAAATTGATTTCCTCCGGGTTGAGGGAATCGGGTTAAAAAATCCTAAGTCGGGAGACTTAGGTAGTGGAATACCCAAGTGAGGGGAACCACTTTACATCTCGTGTGCTTTTTGTGGTTTGATTATTCTTGCAATTTTTTTATATACGACACTATTCATCCCCCCTTCTAGTGTGCTTGTGCCCTACCTACATATCCTATACAGATCTGTATCCTTATACCTAGTTTGTTAAAGATAGAATCCCATTGTACCAAAAGTGTGTTTTCATCCTTAGTCCTGATTTCAAAATTTTTCTCAAAAAGTTTTCAACATTTTTTATTTTTTTGGGTATGAAAGTAGAAAACAAAAATGACAAAAGAGAAATGCATACTTTTAGGTTTTGAAAATCCTAAATTGATCGTCAAAATTTTAAAAACACCCCCCCATGCTTAAGATATGCAATGTCCTCATGCATTAAGAGGGAAAGAGGGATCACCATAGTAAAAGGCGATCAGATTTAGGATAGTCAAAACTAGGAGAAAAGAAAGAAAAAGAAAGTAGGAAAAATGATGGGTTACCTCCCATCCTGTGCTATCTTTTATGCCATTCAGTCGGGCGTAGTGTGCATCAGTGATCAGCTATGATTTGTTTAGTTAAATCGAAAGATTCTGAAGGAAGATTCGGGGCATGATCAAAATAGGGCTTTAAACGTTGGCCGTTAACTTGAAAACTTGTATTAGTTTTGGGATCAAAAAGATCAATGGTGTTGTAAGGATATGTTTTTAGGACAATAAAGGGGCCGATCCATTTTGATTTTAACTTTCTAAGAAAAATATGTAATCTTGCATCAAAAAGCCAAATGCATTGATTGACGTCAAAATGTTTCTGAACAATTTATTTATCATGAAATTTCTTTGTTCGATCTTTATAAATCCACGTGTTTTCATAAGAAAAATTACGTAATTCTTCCAGTTCAGTCAATTGTAATTTTCTGTGGATATTGACGTCAGATAAATCTATATTTAATTACTTTATTGCCTAGAAAGCCCTATGTTTAAGTTCTACTGGGAGATTGCATGCCTTCCCAAAAATTAGATGAAAGGGAGACATGTCGAGCGGGATTTTGAAAGCGGTACGGTAGGCCCATAAAGCATCGTCCAACTTGGTGGACCAGTCTTTACGATCGGGCCTAACTGTTTTTTGTAAAATATTTTTAATTTCTCGGTTTGAAACTTCTTCTTGGCCATTTGTTTCGGGGTGATATTAACCCCATATTTAGAAAGATGGTGATGGAATTGTGAGTGAGTGAAGTGTGAGCCTCCGTCATTGATAATGGCCTTTGGAATGCCAAATCTTGAGAAAATATTTTTCTTAATAAATTCGACAACCACACAGTGATCATTGGTGTGGGTGGGTATTGCTTCAATCCATTTAGAAACATAGTCGACTGCAACTAGTATATACAAATACCCACCAGAGTTGATGAACGGTCTTATGAAGTTGATGTTCCATACATCAAAAATTTCAACTTCTAAAATTGGATTAAGGGGCATCATATTTTTCTGAGTTATGTTGTCGATGCTCTGGCAATGCACGTAGGACCGAATGAAAGAATGAGCATCTTTGTGTAGGTTGGGCCAGAAGAATCTAGAATTAAGGATCTTAGCTGCAGTTTTCTTGCTCGAAAAATGTTTTCCACAGGCCATTGAATGACAATGTGTCAAAATATCATGGATTTCTGAATCAAGGACACATCGTCTAATGACCTGATCGGCACAAATGCGGAAAAGATTGGGCTCCTCCCAAAAATAGTATTTAATATCAGCAAAGAACTTATCCCTTTTGGTTTTTGGCCAATCAGAGGGGATTTGTTCTGTTGCTAGATAGTTTGCAATGGACGCAAACCAAGGGAGGGTATTGGCAGCTAAAATGCTTTCATCAGGGTAGTGATCAGGGGGGGTCATCATGTCATTCGTCATAAGATGAGAGTGATGGTCGGCCACTACATTTTGCGAGCTCGCTTTATCCTTGATTTCCAGGTCAAATTCTTGGAGCAACAGGACCCAATGGATAAGGTGGGGTTTCACATCATTTTTTGTCAGCAAATATTTAATTGTTGAGTGGTCGGCATATACAGTAACATGTGACGCCAAAAGATAAGATCTAAAATTTTCTAGGGCAAATATAATGGCAAGAAGTTCTTTTTCAGTAATCGTGTAATTCCATTGTGCATCATCAAGAGTTTTGCTAGCATAATAGACACAACGGGCTTCTTGTCAACTCTTAGCCCTGGAACGACCCCTACAGCAAAATCTGAGGCATCAGTCATGAGTTCAAAGGGATAATTCCAATTAGGTTCTGGTAAAATTGATGCCTCAATAACATCCTTCTTCAACCTCAAAAAGCTCTCCAGGCATTTAGCATTGAAATCTAACGGCTGGTTTTTAGTAACTTAAGGGCTTGGAGAATTGGGAAAAATTTTTAATGAAACGGTGGTAGAAACCTACATGCCCTAAAAAGGAGCGAATCTGTTTCACAGTAGTGGGTGGTGGGAGCTTAGAGATGGCATCAATTTTAGCTCGATCTACAGTAGTTCCTTTTTTAGAAATAACATGGTCCAGGACAATACCTTCCTGGACCATGAAATGACTTTTTTCCCAACTGAGGACGAGATTAACTTCTATGCAATTTTGGAGGGTTCTTTTAAGATTCCGAAGAAAAAGGTCAAAAGAATCTCCAAAAATAGAGAAGTCATGCATAAAGACTTCCAGACATTCACTTACCAGGTTTGAAAATACTGCAAGCATATACCGTTGAAAAGTTGCCGGCACGTTGTAGAGACCGAAGGGCATTCTTCGGAAAACAAAGGTTCCGAAGGGGCAAGTGAATGTAGTTTTGTCTTGGTCCTCAAGGTCGACCATTACTTGATTATAGCCGGAATACCCATCAAGAAAATAATAGTAGTCGCGTCCGGCTAACCGCTCCAAGATTTGATCAATAAAAGGGAGCAGAAAATGGTCCTTCTTGGTGGCGGTGTTTAATTTTCTATAATCAATGCACATGCACCAAGAAGAAGCGGTTCGAGTGGCTATGTTTTCCCCATTTTCATTGGTGACAACTGTTAGTCCAGCCTTTTTAGGAACAACTTGAGTGGGACTAACCCAGGAGCTATCAGAAATGGGGTAGATGATATTAGCATCAAGCCACTTTATAATCTCCTTTTTTACCACCTCCTGCATAGTAGGGTTCAGGCGCCTTTGTGGTTGGCGGGAGGGGCGAGAGTCATCCTCAAGATAGATGCGATGAGTGCAATAGGATGGATGATACCCTTAAGGTCAAAAAGGGTCTAGCTAATAGCTTTTCAGTTTTTACTTAAAAACCTGGAGAAGTTTTTCCTCTTGTACCCCAATAAGTCCAGAATTTATGATCAGGGGCAGGGTCTGATTTGGACCCAAGAAAACATATTTAAGAGAGTCAGGCAAGGGTTTTAACTCCAGTTGTGGGCCTGACTCTGAAATAATTTTTGCTTTAGGAGTTGGTGGTGAAGTGAGAGTGAAGGGGTCAGCTAAAGTGTTAGTTGAAGAATGTGTGGTTAGGGTCGGAGGGTGGGATGAAGTGGATTGTTCAGGAATCGTGTTAATGGCAAAATAGGAACCCAAGTGTGAAATATGCAAAGTTTCCTCTACTATATTTTCCATTTTTGAATTCGAATCATCAAAGAAATCAGGTTCTTGGAATCGCCTAGATGCTTGAAAAATATCTAGGGTAATAGATTCACTGCCACACATGATCTTCATCTTGCTAGAATCACAATCAATATTAGTGCAGGCAGTGGCTAAGAATGGTCTCCCAAGAATTATCGTGGAAAACTTTAAAGCTTCCGGTACTTCTATGTTTAGGACTAAAAAGTCCACTGCAAATAGACAATTTTTGACCCGGACAAGAACATCCTCAACAATTCCCCTTGGTTTAAGTGTAGATCAGTCTGCTAATTGAAGAGTAACCTCAACAGGCTTTAATTCACCGATCTTAAATTCCTAAAAAAAAAACTGTGGGGATAAGATTAATTAAGACACCGAGATCCAGTAAAGCACGATCAAAAGAGTGTCATTAATGACAACTTGAATTAGGGGTGCGCCTGGATCTTTCTTTTTAAGAGGCAGTTTGCTCTGCACAACTAAGTTAACTATCTCTGGAAGGATTACCTTTCCTAGGTTTCGGGGATGATTTTTGGGAGTACACAAATCTTTTAGAAATTTTGCATAGGCAGGAATATATTTTATGGCATCTAGGAGAGGGATATTAATCTCTACTTGCCCAAAAAGATCCATTAATTCCTTATCAGTGGGCTCAGATTTCTTCTTTTTGGTGTGTGAAGAGTGAAGGGCTTGTGGAAAAGGTACAGGGTTTTCCTATTTTGTATTATTAGGTTCCTGAATAGGGTTAGAGGAAGAGGGAGAAGAGTTGATCTATTTTTGATTAAAACAGGTTTCTTTAGCAGGAAGGGGATCTTGAGTGATTTTCCCGTTCCTTAAAGTAACTGCATGTGCAGTATAGTTGTTTCTAGGATGAGGACGAGAAGCCTGATTGTTATTAAAATCCGGGGGATGCTGAGGTGTTGGGTGAATGGGTTGATTGGGATATCCACCTTGGAACTGATTCCTTTGATTATTTGGGTTGAGCATGGGTTGGGAAGGTAAATTACCAGCACATTGATGATCAGGAGTAACCTTAACTTGATGTTGCAAGTTAGTTATCATGCGGGTTACCTCTGTCATTTGATTCTACATACCTTGCAGAGTCTTCATGACCTGGGTATTGATATCTTCCTGGAATGGTCCAGGTTGTTATGCGGGTTGCCCATAATTCCCAAATTGATTTTGTTTAGGAAATGGAATCAGGTTTGGGGCTTTCCAGGAGTGATTTGGGTTGGTCCTCTAGTTCTGATTATAAGTGTTGGAGGGGTTTCTAAATTGCTCCTAGAGAGCATAAATATTTTCCGTGGTGGGATCAAGAATATTTTGATTCAGATAATCAAAATTCCTAGTTAAATCTTGTGTAAAATCAGCAGAAAAGTGCTGACCAGCAGGTGTGGCATCAATGTTGTGTAGATTTTCTCTTTGGAGAAGTTGAGTGTTAGTGTGGGTGTGGAGCTTGTTTGTCAGTGAGCTTTTCTTCCATTTTTTTCTTGTGTGTTTGCATCTGATCTAGTCATTGAGTTATCATATGTAGATCATCTTGAGTGATTGGAATAGAGGTGGATTTGAAGTCAATTTCATTGACTCCGTTTCTTGGGCTTTGGGTTCTATCGAAAGTGTACATTGAAGTCATATTAAACAAGTTTTACTCATTTCTTAAAAAAGGAGGTAGGCACTTTCGTTATTTTTATTAAGAAATTTGCCTCCACATGAGACACCCACAAATCTCTTTAATCGATCTTCTAATCCATGATGGAAGATCTGCACTAACTGCCATTGTGGAATTTCATGGTCGGGACAACTTCTTAGAAGTTCTTGGAATCTTTCCCAAGATTCATGGAGGGGTTTACCATTTTTTTGTTGAAAGGTCATTATGGATCTTCTTAAAGCATTAGTTCGACCGATCGAATTTTTTTTTTAAGAAAAGTGCTCTTTAATTGGGGTCAGGTGGTGATAGGGCACCCAACCGTTCTAAACCAGTGTGAAGCTTTATCTTTTAAAGAGAGAGGAAAAAGTCTCATTAACCACACGTCTTCCTGCACATTGTGGGAACGAGTGGTTTGAGCGAGGATAGTTAATTCCACAAGATGACAAAAAGGGTCCTCTCTCGGAAGACCATGGAAATGATTGCTTAGGTTCATAATAGATGGTTTGATCTCAAAATCCCCTTGTGGTATGACCACCCCAGGTCTTTCCTCATGGTTGGAAGGATCATAAAAATCCTTAAGAGGAACGACAGGTTGCTGAAGGGGTGGCAGGTTTTTCCCTTGGTTGGCTAGGTTCGTCATAGTCCTAGCCAAATTTTCTTGGTTTTGTTGTAGTCGAGCCAGATGGTCGACCCTAAAGGCAAAGGGGTTTGTATTTTGAGTTTGGAGTTGAGGGCCACCTGGCCCTGCAGGATTTTCTAGTTGCTCCAGGTGAGGGAGATTAGGGATGAGGAAGTCAGCTTGTCGGTTGGCTGATGGGTTAGAGGTGGAAGCAGAATTTTTTTGTCAATTTCCCGGGTTTCCCATATTGCTAGAAGAGGAAGAAGAAGAAAATAAAGATTTTCTAGTGTGGGGGGCAAAATCAGATGGTTCCTCAAGTTGTGGGTTCTGGAACCTTCGCCTGTGCATGCACTTTTTCTTGGAAGAATTGGAGGGGAGGAGAAGAGAGAGAGATGAGAGAAAGTGTGCAATTCAAACAACAAAATTCTAGACCTAACTTAAATGTGACTCCCTAAAAGAATAACTGAAGACTTGATCTACTTAGGAAATAAGAAATCAATAATAAATACCCGTTCTACCAACAAATCTGGCCAAGTTGCATAAGGGGAGGTTTGGGCTCAAGCATTTCTCAGTAAAATCCCCAGGGGCTTGTGCAAACTCTCGCCTGGTCATTTGACACGGCCCCTCAACCTGACACCAGATATAAATGATAGAATTGGTATTAAATAGAGAAAACTTAATACCTATATAGCAAGCCTAAGTTGATGAATCCTTAGGGGTCAAATTGCTACAATTTTTAGTTAGGTCTAGGAGACTAAAGTGCACATGGAATGTGGAGGGCGTTGATTTGGGTAATGCCCTATTATTTCAATTTTTATGGTGTGTGCAGGAATTGGAAGGTGATTCCAATAGCAAACAAGTTGTCACACAATTTTTGTTTGTTTTTCTGCTTGAAGAATTTGATTTAGCTTAGTGTATTTTAGGATTTTCTTTTTAAGGTTTCAACAAGTTTGAGATTCAACAAACAAAGGAAAAACAAGTTGTGTTGGTGAAGATCAATTTTCTTTAACTTGTTGGTCTCTAGAAATGAAAAGAAAACCCTAATCACTTGAATCCTAATATAGAAATGTCTTTACCAATGAGTTTGTTTTTAAGTTTTCAGTTTAAGTAGTGGTCCAAACAATGCAAACAACACCAATACTGTAACACAAATTAAACAAGGATTATAAAAAATATTTTTTGTGATTTTAGGAATTTGTTTGATATTTTTTTGGAATTTTTCTTTGTGCTGGTGTCAAAGTCTAGAAATGATACCCAAAAATATTTTGGACTTTTCAATACCACCACCGGCCTCAGAAAATTTTTTGTGATTTTATATGATGTGTAGAATTTCACAAGGATTCCAAAAAGCTAAATTTTAGAAAAATTGGATGAGTATAAAAATTTCTAAAATTCATGGACAGTAGCAAAATAGAAAGATTAGAGGAGATGACCCCTCTGTAGTCCATGAATGTTTAAAAATTCTATATAGATCCAATTGTTTTGAAATTTGGAATAGAAGGTCCTTACTTGAATTGTAATCACTGGGTGAAATTTTAAGATTTTATAAGGTATATAGTGTTGGGAATTGATTTTTGAATTCTGGACAGAAGTTTGGACTCGAAAATCTGAACACCAACACATGAAGTGAAGTGGTGTTTAATGGTGCAAACAAGCAACAAATGGGTTTTAATTTGCACCACTCCACTTAATTAAGTTGTTTAGGATCCTGAAAACCAAGTTTAATATTTTTTGGTAGTTTTAATGATTTATGTGATCAGAAAAGAGGAACCAACCTGAAATCTTAGGGAAGAAAAGGGTCTTTTAGCTCTCGCTTCCAAAATCCCACCTTCTTCCTGCAGTTCCTGCACACACAAGAGAAAGAGAGAAAAGGGGATGAGATCCACTTAACAAGAGAAATAAATGATTGCAAAGCTGTGCCTATCTGGCAATGGCGCCAAAAAGTGATGCGAAAATACGCATGATTGGTAATTAGGATTTCAAATCGTTGTAACGCGCAATCGCAAATGCTTTAAAATTTTTAAACCTGGATAGTGGGGTATCTAGGGTCATCGAAGGTGGCAATTTTGCATTCATAAATCTCTTACTTGAAATTGGAATTCACCTTTCTTTTTGTATTTTTGGAATATGAGATTTTTTTGGGTTTTGAAACAACGAGGGCGATTGCGAAATTGAAGCGAGAAGGTGACTACACCTAAGTTGTTGAAACTAAAACCTAAGTGACAAGCAAGTTCTCTTTCTAAGCTCACTCTAGGTACATGAAGAGCTAGAGTAATTAGAGAGAGAGTGGGTGCGCACTAGGAAAAAGTAACAAGATGCAACTAGAAATGCAACAAAAATTAAAGAAGGCAAAATTTTACTAAAGGAAGATATTGTTTTACAAGTAGAGGAATGCTTCTACTAAATAAAAAAATAACAAAATAAAAACTCAATATCCTCCTGATGATGATGATGAAGATGGAAGGGTCCTTGCTCCAACTGCGGCTGCTTGGCTGCTCCCGTAGTTGAAAAGGATTCCTCCTTCTTCTCCTTGAATTGCTCCTTCAAGGTATGTACTCCTCCTGGCAAGCCCTAGATGGGGCATACCTTATCTCCTCCATAGGTGGATGGTTTCCACCTCAAAGCTCCTCCAAGGGTGGGCATGTACCACCCTCAAGAACTCCTCCAAAGGTCCTCCTTGCCTGGCTTCTTCCTTTGGCTGGTGTGGACACAAGAGAGAAGAGAAGAGGGGAAGGCACCAAGGACACAGAGTGTCCCCTTAATCTTCTTCTCCTTCTCTCTTGGCCATAGGCTATAGGGTACAATATAGGTGGAAAATAATGCAACCAAAGGTGATTTAATGGTGGTCGGTGGTGGTCTTTTTATAGGAGTGGAGGGGGGTTAAGGGTAGTTAGTAAATGGAGGGTTAGGATGGCTTGTAGAGAGTGGTTAGGAGATCATAGGGTGGATAATGGGTGGTGCCAAATGAGGGGATGCATGGCAATTTGGCACCAACCCTAGGTAGGGACTAGGGTTAAGGGCTGATGGTGGTAGGGTTAGGTGGCGTTTAGGACATGTGTAGGGTTAGGATGGAGTTGTAGGGTGCTGGTTGGTGTATGGATGGTAGATATAAGGTGGCGCCAAGTGAGGGGTTGTATGAGGTGGTGGTTGGTGTGGGTTTTAGTAGAGTTTGCGCCACTTTATGTTGGTTAAGGGAGAAGGTTAGGTGGCACCACTAGATGAAGGGTTAGGATAGGTTGTGGTGTTGATGGAGTGGTGGAGATTTAAGGTGATGTTGGCGCCAACATGAATGGGTGCGGGTAGGAGTTTTTGGAGCCAACTAGGGGTGGTTTAGGGTGGGTTAGAGGTGGTTAAGGTTGGCGCCACCTAAGGCTTCTAGAAGGGGTTTATGTGTAGGGTGGAGATAGCCTTAGGTGGTGATGTGTTGGGTAGAGATTAAGGGTTGATTGGTGCTATTTTGAAGAGGTGCATGTGGGTGGTTTTGGCACCAACATGAAGAGGTGTGATGGGGTGGTGGTTGAAGAGGGTTGGCACCAAAAGTAGGTGGGTTAGGTTAGGGTTTAGTCGGGGTTAAGAGGAAATGGTGGACGGCCATGGGGGTGGAGCTAGTTAGGAGCTTAGCTAGTAGAGTAGAGGTGGTGGAGCTAGGGTTTTATGAAGGGAGCTGGTGGAAATAAATCTGGAGCTGGTGGTTGCTATATCTGGAGCTGGATCTGATGAGGCAGCTTTATGGGGAGCTAAACTACTTAGCTAAGCTACCTAGTTCTTATGCTAGTAGCTAGGCTTGGGTAGTTGAGCTAAGTTGAGTTGGCCTCAACTTAGCTGGAGCTAGGTTGAGTTGGAACTGCCTTAGCTGGGAACTCTAGAGGTAGCTAAGCTACTAGTTGACAAGTAGTAGCTCAGCTAGCATGGAGTCCAACTACCATGAGCTGGGTGGAACTGGAATGAGCTGGGGCTGAGCTGAGATGGACTCCCGTCAACTTAGTTGAGCTAGCTAGAGCTCCCAGTGAACTGATGGGAGCTGAGATGAGCTAGACTCAACTAAGTTGAGCTGGATTTGTGCTAGCTTGAGCTGAGATGAACTGCCTTGAGCTACCATTCAGCTAAGGTGAGCTGAATGGAGTTGAATGGAGCTTACCTTAGTCCAAGGGAGCTGGTATCTAGCCATGATGAGCTGGAATTAGCTGAGTCCTAGCCTGATTGAGCTTCCTCTTCACCAGTTGCCTTCGAGAGTGTTAGGGTTTTAGGGATTTGTCAATTCGTTTATCCTTAACACTCAAAAAAACACATTAAAAATACAATAAAAAATGCAATGCATGCCTAACCTAATTGATGCCTAAATGCAACCCAAAAACCCATTTGCAGAGTAAAATCCTAAGAGGTAGGTTTGTTTTAATGCATAAGAATGTTGATAAACTGGCGTTTATCAACCAACAAGTAGTGTGGATGCCTGTAATAAAAGGTCACTAGCATCAAGATCCTAAGAAGAAAAGAAATCTTGGCCATAGATTTAGAGAAAGATATTTTATAACAATAAAGCAAAAAGATCATATCTGAAAATTGAGGAAATAGAATTTGCTAATGGTCAAATGGAGATTGAGGTAATAGGCAATTCTATAAGGGTGGAGACTGATAATTGGGTGACTTTAGGTGGGGAACAACAATAGAGAGGTTATTGCTGAGTAGAAGAAGGGCTTGGTAGGGGGGTTGCTACTACGAAGCAAAGAAGGGAGCATGGTAGAGGGGCTTTCTATTGGGCAAAGGAGGGGTCGCTGCTATAATAAGGGAGGAGATGGAGGTGAAGTATGGACTATGGAGGACAATGATGGAGTTGGGTAGGGCTATGGAGGTGGAGGGGCGTGGATGTCGGAGGTGGAGAAGAATGGTAATGGGGTAGATGAGGAGGAGGAGGACAGTACTGGAATGGCTCATTGGGTTGGAGAGGGTTGTGTTGTGTTAGTGGCACAAGAAGGGGGGGTTGAATTGTGCAAAAAAATATGCTACAAACAATCATACAAATTAAGACAAGGATTTATAGAGGAAACCCTTGCGAAAAAACCTCTACCTAGATCTCCCAATTTAGGATTTTTCCTTACTCCAAGTAGGAATCACAAAGCCAGACCACAGATCCATGGGTGGTGCTCCTCAATTTACAAAACCCCTCTCCCAGTCAACCCCAAGGAGACGTTCACTCCTCTTCTAAGAGGAAATAGGAAACCCACATACTGGGTACCCAAACAAACTATTAAAAACAATACATATAAAATCCTCAAAGCCTTGAATTACATGAAATATAAAATAGGCTACGATACTCCCTTTTCAAACCAATGCATAGCAGAGATTGAGTAAAGGAAGTGGGTATGCTCTTAAGGATTGCAATAGTAAGAGGAGCACTAGAGCATAAGAAGCAAGAATGCTTAGAAAGAGAGATTTGGAAGAATTTTGCATTAGAATGTTTCTTATCCTGGTGTGTTGGCTTAAGGCAACCTTAGGTGGATATTTATAGGTGTAGGAGGTCAAGTTTAGGCATTTGAATTCATTTGAATTTGAATTTGATTGGAATAAATTATGGTAGAATGGCTACAATGCATTTAATCAAAGTTTGACTGATCAAATGCCTCAAATACAAGATTAGACATCTAAAATTGAGAATCAGACATCTAAAGAAAGAGTCAAACATTTGAAAAAGGTGAATCAAACATCTAAATGAAAAATTAGAAATCTAAATGATTGAAATGTTTACTTAAAAAAGTAACTAATCATTAATCAAAGGGTGAACATTGGAGTTTGAAAATATATGATCATTGATGTCATTTTCAAACTTAGATAAATGTCCAAAATAGAAATGAGACGTCTAAAAGAATAAGCAAATGTCTGAAGAAGAAATGGGATGCCTGAAAAATCAAGTAAATGCAATGTTGAAAGTCGTAGATCACGTTTTTGATAGAAAAAAGTGTCGTAGTATAGTCGCGAAGTACGATTTAACAAAGATATTGTTTTACAAAAATTACGAGACTTGAGTTCCAGTCGTTCGTCTCTGGGAGGCGTTGCTTTCAGTTTTGAAATCAATATTTTTACTACTCCACTTCGTTTAAAGACACACGCCAGTTTCCAATCTCCTAACTAAAACTTCACCACTTTTGTTATTAACTCGGATCACATGCGCATGCGTCAAGTAATTTACGAAAGTGAACGTGTGAGTTTCTGTGCGCACGATTCTAGTGAGGTGGTGACTATTTATGGAGAAAGCGTCTATTGTTAGATTTTCAATATCCTCAGGAAACGACATGCTGGTGTGTAATGGATAGACAGTTAAAGAGCAGGCACTTAAATCACGCAAATACGATAATTATTAAGCTCGTGGTGATTTCAAACACATAAATATATATATATATATATATATATATATATATATATATATATATATAAATGCATTTTCATTCATTCATTGGGGAGTTGTTTGCACAAGGAATCTAGAGGAAAGCTTGTACATAAATGCTTGAAAATTAAACCTAGCTACCAGAAAATGATCGTATACAAGAATTGATGGGGGGATTTCGCATACATCATTGGGGGAGAAGTAAGACTACACTACTAAGCAGTAAATAAAAGCAATAAAATTATGAAGACCATGAATTAAATCTAGAAGAATAAAAGGGCATTCAGGGGTGGTCCTCGATGGCCTTGGAGTGGTCGGGAGAAGAATGAGGGCCGGCCAATGTAGCTTAGGCCGACCCTTGGAGAGAGGTAGGGTTGATCCAGCATCCTGGCATGATGTCCTCCATGATGGTGGTGAGCTCGTGGAGGTGGAGTAGCTGACCTAAGTGAAGGTGGGCGTGTATGGAGCTAATGAAGTGAGTGGTGCTAATGGAAGCCAAGGATGTGAATAGGTGCAAATGGCCACCCCTTAGGTCTTTTTATAGACCTAAGGGAAGCTCTCTAGAGAATTATGGAATTCTCTAGAGAGGCCTATGGTGGGAGCTCGTGGGAGAGTGAGAGAGAGAGGATGGATGGTGGTTTTTAGATCCACCAAATGTGGATCTAAAAATTGAATGGCTCTTGGTTGCTAATTTTGGCAACCAAGGCAACCACACATGGTAGAGAGTTCTAGAGAACTCTAGGCTAGGTATTTTCGTGTGGATGGTGTGTGTGGGTGTGTGTGGGTCGAAACTTAGGTGGCTAGGTTGATTTGGTTAGGTTCTAGTGGGTTTAGGTCAAGGTATGTCTCAAATTAGGGTTATAAACCCTAATTCACTAAGGTAAAGTGCAATTAAACTTAATACAAGTTTAATTGGGTGTGTAGAAACTTAATTGAGAGTAAAACAACTCAATTAATTTAGGTCTAGGTCAATTGGACTCTCACTGAGTCCAATTGGACAGTGTGTGCTGAGATCAGGGCTCAATTGGACTCAATGAGTCTAATTAAATAGGCTGATGGAATTGACTAAGATCCAAGTCAATTATATTTAGTGAGGACCTAATTAGGTCCTTAGGGAGGTCTAAAGGTGATGTACTAGGGTTAGGGCACCTTAATTTAGGTTCCTATGGGGTTGGAATTGGGTTTAGGGACTTAGAGATCTAAGATTAAGGCTTAAATCTCAAAACAGGAACTGGAGAGCAGTATCAGACGTCTAATAATAGTGTCAGACGTCTTATACTCAAAAATCAGAAGTCCAGACTTGTTGTCTGGACGTCCAATCAGAGTCAGGAGGGATTCTGGGTTCTGTTTTGGGTATTCTACAGAAATTGGATGTCTGACAAAGTGTCTGGATGTCCAATAACACTGCAGAAGTAGGTTTGAGGTGTGCGGGAGATGGCTAAGGGTCCTGGACATCCTATAACTTATCTGGACGTCCAAATAAGGGTTGGAACTAGGGTTTTAGGGCTTCCTAGGGTGTTGTGACCTAATCTAAGGGTGGCTAACGCTTGGGGAAGTCTCTAGGCTATCCTAGGGCTAGGATGGACCTAAGCTCTTCACATTTTACTGTTTTATTTCTACTTAATAGAATAGCAAACTTTAACCCCCTTACATTATTGTTCATAGATCTAAACTAATCCTTCTGCTCCAGCTCTGCTGCAACTCCTGTTATTCCTGATCCAACTTCAGATCCTGCTCCAGATCAGCTTATTCCCTACAATCGACATAATGCACTTAATCAACACATTATAACATTATTTTATGCATAGCTAAAGGAAAGCAGTAAAGATGCAGATAATGCATATGCATGCATAATAACCCTAACTTATGCTAAGTCCTAGTTTAATCTAGGTCAATTAAGACCTATGATTGTTGCGCAATCATGCAACAGATAGCATAGACAAGTCGACACTTGATCGACGCATTACGTTGTGATTGGTCAACTAAAATATCTTTTTGGTCAGCATCTTATAGAAGAACACTTAGGTACGGATTCCTAGACTTGAGTGCCTTTGGCCATACGTCATTGAATTTATAGTATCAGACAACACCTTCATAAAGAAGATGTTTGGAATAGAAGTAGACGTCTCAAGGCTAAGATTAGACATTTGAAGTGCGATATACAGATGTCTAAGGAAAACATAAGACACTTGAAAAATTTAAAAATGTTTAACAAAAGAAAGAAGATTGTGGTACAATCTGATCTCTTAGATCTAATATCAAGCTTCTAAAGGGAAGGTTTCAAATGTCTAAACACAATAAAAGATGTCTGAAAAATCCAACAGAGTGATTTTTCAAGGTTTTGAGAATATGAAAAGTTTATGTAGGTTCTATGGTTTATCTTAAGGATATTTTCGAGTAAAGACACTTTTTACATTCTACGAAAGAAAAATAATACATCAAAATAAATCTAATCTCTATCTTTTTCAAATCTTTAATCTTTCCTCCTTGATGCTTTTTCTCTCTCTATCTTCTTCAAATCTTTAATCCTTCTTCCTTGATGCTTTTTATTCATAAGTCCTCCATTGATAAATGCCAATTTATTATCATTCTTATGCCCCAAAACTAACCTAGTTCTTAGGGTTTTAACTTTGCAAACAGGCTTTTGGGCTGCATTTAGGCATTTACCTAGGATAGGCATGCATTGCATTTTAATGTATTTTTGATGCATTTATCTAAGTGTCAGGATTAGGCAGAATGTTAGATCCCACACATCTTGTCACTCAGGAAGGCAGAAGATGAAGAAGCCCCTATTAGTTGGATCCCAGCTTGATCCAGATCATTTCAGCTAAATCCCAGCTAGATCAAGCTCATCCTAGTTGGATCCCAGCTCCTTCTAGCTGGATCAACTCACCCTTAGCTCCATTAAACTCATCTCAGCTGAATGGTAGCTCTAGCTAATTCACCTTAGCTCCATTCAGCTCACATCAGCTGGATGGCAGCTCAAACTAGCTAAAGGCAGTTGATCCTAGCTCCATTCTAGCTCTTCTAGCTTAGAAGAGTTCACTGGAAGTTCAACCTAACTAGGACTAGCTACTACTATCAATTAGCTAGACCTGGTTAGTTTCAGATGACCTTAACCAGCTCAGGCTAGCTCAAGTCCAGCACCCGGGAACTCCACTTAGCTCAACTTAGTTGAGCTAAGTTACCATGGCTACTCTAACTGGGTCAATCTCGAGAATATCAGACCCAGCTCACCTCAGCTCACATCAGTAGAAGCCAGCTCATCTTAGCTTGGCTTAGTAGCTAGCAAAGAACTAGCAAGCTAAGCCAGCTAAGGTAGCTCCTTGTAGCTCTCTATAACAGCCACCGACTCCAGTGCAGCTCAAGATGACCATCTCTAGTTCTTCTCCCTCAAAACCCTAGCTCCAAATGCCTTCAATCCTAAACCCTACTAGCTAAGCTAGCTACGCTAGCTTAGCTTAGCTAGTCCACCTCCATGGCACCAAAACCTACTACCCCACTACCTAAGCTCCACCAAAAAGACCACCTACTCCTACTTTATTTTGGTGCCAACTATCCCTTCCATCACCACCCTACATCCACCATCAAAACCCATCTCCACCCTCCATTTTTTCCCTCCAAAATCAATACCTTCTAGAAGTTATTTTTGGAGGGAAAACCAAGGTACCTCTTCATTTCCCTCCCATTTTTCCCTCCAAAAAAATCCAAGCACCCCTTCGTTTCCCTCCAAAAAACACCATAACCACCCCTCCTCCCATCCTATAAATACTCTACCCTACCACTACATAATTCCCATCTCTTCTCCCTTAGTTAGGTCCATCAATATTCCACTCCATCTCCATGCCAAGGAGGTAGAAGCTCTAGTTAGTTGAATGTTAGCTCATTCCAACTCATCTTTAGCTCTCCCCAGCTCTAAGCAACTCAACTCCATTGAGGTTAGCTACTAATGGTGAACTAGCTAGCTAAGCTACCTGAAGAGTCTATAAGCAGCTGTTATAACCAGGGCATCAAACATCATTTAAGATGTTGGGGAAGTGGTCCATACGTCTGGTTTTGGGTAGACTTGTCGTTTTTGACCCGTTTAGGGTTCGTTCGGAGTCCATTTTCCGCGTTTCAAGTCTCGTTCTTTTTAGATTTAGTTCCTTTACCTATTTACAGTAATTGTATACTATTCTGAGTGGCTCCTTGTAATTGATCCTTGTGTTAGGACCCTATTCCATTGCGGCTCTGGGGGTTGTGGAGGTGCGCAGGCTTGCCGATCACGCCCCCAGTACTCCCGATTTTGCGGGTAGAGTGTCCCTTTTAATTATTTATCAAAAAAATTATGCACTTGTGAAATAATTAATAAAGTCTAGGGTATTGCATGAACCCTAGGACTGAAAAACTAGATTGAATAATAGATCCTAGGGTATTGCATGAATCCTAGGACTGGAGAACTAGATTGAATATATATACATTGCAGTCTTGGAAAAGTAGAAAGGAAACGATAGCTGCCTATTTATGAACGGATAATTATTGTTGAAAACATGGATTATATGAATATAAACCTTAAATGATGAAACCTAGTATGACTTGGCCTGAGGAAACATGAGCACTAACCCTACGGGGAATTAGGAGTAGAGCTCCTCGAAATAAATGGAATGGAACTAAAAAAGTAAAATGTGAAAGTGTGTTGTCTCTTGGGTACGTGGTACCAAAGAGAGCACATATTACCTCTTAGTGTAGAGGGGAGCTTGCCGCCCTCAGGTCGAGACCGGGGTGGGTTTGGCCACTTTTCACCGACTTTCTGGCCCACGCGTACACCGTACCGGGGAGAGTTGCTAGTGTAGGGAAAGAGCTAGCTACCCCACGGGCCTCGGGGTTTTGTTAGCTCTCCTACACTGACTTGTTAGGCCCACTGGGCAAACCAGGGTAGTCAGGCAAGGGTGCGAGGACTGTGGAGGGGTTGGACCCCTGTTACTGAGAGGGCTCTACCCTATACTGGTTCCGTGCTGTGCTTTGGGGCGCACCCGTTAACGAAAATGACTGACCGCATGCCAGTGCAGGGTAGCTACCCGTGCGTTTATCGCGCGTGCCGTAGTCACCGTTACGTTTGTCAGTGACCTTGGGGCGGTTGACTGAGGGTAGGACCACCACGGGGGACTCTCCCGGCCAGGAGAGCACCACGTGTTACTTCTACTTTTCGAAAAAGACTGCAATCAAGATCGTTCCCACGAGGAACATTCTAGATCAAGAGAAAGATCTGAGAAATAATTCAGTAATGAATAAGTGGAAAAATTAAAGAAAGAAATAAAAAATATAACAGCTACTGTCCACCTTACTATTTTTCTTAGCTTTTGGTTGCCACTCTACTCAGCGTTTCGCTGACGCGTCACCTTTATTACCTTTTCAGGACCAGGTGTTGAGCAACCAGAGTCGGCGGCTGCAGAGGGTGCTGGGCCTAGTAGAGCCTAGTAGTGTCCTTGTGTAGTACCCACTGTACTTTTCCTTCTATTGTAGTGAGTAGTTTCTGTTACCCCTGTACTCTTTTGTTGTAAGCATCATATTTATGTACATGTTTATTTCTTTACTGTTGTGGTGGTGTATATTGTAGTAGTTCTTTTCTTTACTGCTGTATTTTGTTACTGCTAGTTATATGCATGGTGAATGTGGTTATTTTACTGCTCTTTTGGTTACTTTCTCGTTGGACGACTGGGTCTTGGGATCTGTCGAGTCAGTCCGATTCTCGTGTCTCGTAGGGATTCGGGAATCGGGTCGTGACAAGATGGTATCAAAGCAAGGTCGTCCCAAGAAGTGAACCAACTGACTGGAAAATAACCAATTCACGTGTCTGTAACTAGAGTAGCCACCACAACGTTTCTTTTGACATAAGCTCTTAGACTTCTTCGTTAGATATCATTCCATATTGACGTGTTTCCATTCTGTTTTCGCGTCTCCTTGCAGGAGATGCTTCGACGCGAGACTAGCGAGGCAGGCCGCGGGCGCAGCCGAGGACGAGGTCGGAGGGGTGGGCGTGTTGAGGTCAACGTTTCAGTAGACCAGCCACTGCTCCCGGGCATCCAGGCCCAGGACCTCGCCCAGCTGATACGGGACATAGTGCGAGAGGAGCTCCACCCGCCGCCTCGAGCGCCTCTCCCTGGGGCTGCGGAGGGGGAGTCCTCTATGGGACCACGCGACGAACGTGGCGCTGGACGCAGGGGAGGGGGTGGGCTGCCACCGCCCCCACCTTCCTCCGACACTTCTGTGCACGAGGCTTCTTTACCTGGAGGTGCACCAGCATCTCCACTGCAGCACCACTTCGAGTTTTTCGGGCAGTTCCGGAAGCTGAAGCCCCCCTCCTTCAAGGGGGATGAGGACCCGACCGAGGTGGAGGACTGGCTCGAGCAAATCGAGAAGGTTTTTGACACCCTTCGCCCCCCGGTGGAGTGCCACGTGGCCTTTGCCACGTACCAGCTGGAGAGCGCGGCATACAGGTGGTGGAGGGCGGTCAGGGGATAGGAGAGGGACGAGCCAACCTGGGATCGGTTCGTCACCCTCTTCTGCGAGCAGTACTTTCCCTAGACGTGGCAGGACTAGAGGAGGCGGGAGTTCCACACTCTCCGCCAGGGGACGATGACCGTGAGCGTGTACCGCACGTGTTTTCTGGAGCTGTCCCGCTTCGCAGCGACAGCGGTAGCCACGGAGGAGGAGCGCCTTTGGAGGTTCACCGAGGGGCTCCGGCCTACGATTCGGGGGTATGTCAAACCCCTGAAGCTGCCTACGTTCTCGAGGGTGGTGGAGGCAACTATGACATACGAAGAGACCAACCCGTCCGCACGAGATATTGACAGCGGGCAGAAGAGGCCCTATCAGCAAGGCTTCTCACAGGACCAGCGAGAGAGGAGACATGTGGCGCCCGCAGGAGAGCCGTCACATTTTGCAGGGCCATCGTGGCCTTTGGGGGCCATCGACAGGGGCCAGTTGCTAGCACCGGACCCCCGCCCAGCCGATAGCAGGGACCCACTGAGGGCAGGAGTTGGGTTCCCCTCTGCTACCAGTGTGGCCAGCCGGGCCACATCAGGAGGGACTGCCCATCTAGGGCAGGAGGTCAGCAGATGCTTGCCACACCGAGCACTGGAGGGCGAGCAGGAGGCCGTTGTTTCCAGGCGCTAGGAGGAGGACAGCAGTCACGGGGAGGGTACCGGTCTGTAGCTACCCGTTCGATGTAGAGTGTGGCTGCTTCGTCCGCACCTAGGGATGAAGGGCATATCAACGCCCTGTCACACAGGGATGCTAGGGCTTCGGGATCAGTGGTGGCAGGTATGGTTTCAGTTTCCGGCAGACTCATTTACACGCTTTTCGATTCTGGCACTACGCACTCGTTTGTCGCCGCCAATTTCGCGATTAGTCTGGGGCAGGATTGTGTGCTGCTAGAGGATCTGTTCGTAATCAGAGGTCCGAGTGGTCAGTTGTTTGTAGCTGAGGAGGTATACACGGGTTGCGAGGTCAGTGTTGGGGGACACAGCCTTCCCACTAACCTGATTATGATACAGATGGAGGACTTTGGCATAATTTTGGGGATGGACTGGCTGTCTGCTTACCATGCCTTGGTAGACTGTTTTGAGAGAAAGATCGTCTTCTCCATACTGGAGTTGCCTTCTTTCGAGTTCCACGGGTAGCCAGTGGACGTAGGTTTCAGGTGCATTTCTGCACTTCGGGTGGCGAGACTTTTGAGCCAGGGGTGTGAGGGCTTCCTAGCTTGTGTGGTGGCAGAGCCCAGCCCTGTGGCAGACTTCCAGAGTATCTCGGTGGTCAGAGAGTACCCCGATGTGTTCCTAGACGAGTTGCCAAGACTACCGCCCGAGCGTGAGATCGAGTTTGAGATCTCACTAGTACCAGGGATCAGCCCCATCTCCATAGCACCATTCAGGATGGCACCACTTGAGCTGCGAGAGCTCAAGTCTCAATTGCAGGATCTTTTGGAGAAGGGCTTTGTGAGGCCCAGCGCGTCTCCCTGGGTTGCCCCGGTACTATTTGTAAAGAAGAAGGATGGTATCCTATGCCTTTGTGTGGACTACCGACAGCTGAATAGGGTCACCATCACGAACAGATATTCGCTGCTGAGGATCGATGACTTGTTTGACCAGCTGCGAGGTGCCACGGTATTCTTCAAGATTGACTTGAGGTCTGGATATCACCAGTTGAGGATCAAGGAGGCAGACGTCTCCAAGACAGCTTTCCACACCCGGTACGGACACTACGAGTTTCTGGTCATGCCGTTTGGGCTGACCAATGCCCCCGCTGCCTTCATGGACTTGATGAACCGGGTATTTAGACCGTACTTGGACCAGTTTGTGGTGGTATTCATTGATGATGTGCTCATCTATTCTCGAGATCAGACGCAGCACGGACAACACTTGCGGATGGTTCTGGACACACTGAGACGATGTAGGCTGTACGCCAAATACAGCAAGTGCGAGTTCTGGTTTAGGGAGGTGACCTTCTTAGGTCATGTGATCTCTGGGGATGGCTTGGCTGTGGACCCAGCCAAGGTCGAGGCAGTGCTCAGGTGGGAGAGACCACGTACGGTTACTGAGATTCGAGTTTCTTGGGACTGGCAGGCTACTACAGGTAGTTTATCAGGGGCTTTTCACAGATTGCACGTCCTATGACACAGTTGACCCGGAAGGACGTGCCCTTCACTTGGACAGATGCCTGTGAGGTGTATTTTCAGGAGCTGAAGGTGAGGCTGACTTTGGCTCCCGTGCTCACCATCCCAAACAGTAGTGGCGGGTTCGTTGTGTACACGGGCGCCTCTTTGTAGGGGTTAGGGGGTGTGCTCATGCAGAGGGGTCACGTTGTCGCTTACGCTTCGTGGCAACTGAAGCCCCATGAGCATAGTTACCCTACCCACGACCTAGAGCTAGCAGCTGTCATCTTCGCGCTGAAGACCTGGAGGCACTACTTGTACGGTGAGACCTTCGAGATTTTCACAGATCACAAGAGCCTCAGATACTTATTTGATCAGAAGGAGCTCAACATGAGACAGAGACGTTGGTTGGAGCTCCTGAAGGACTATGACTGTAGCATTTCCTACCACCCGGGAAAGGCCAACGTGGTGGCTGACGCCTTGAGCCGGAAGGTGCCCGCACACTTGGCCAGTTGACAGGTGCAGAGTTGGAGCCTCTTGGAGGAGATGGGTAGTTGGCGACCCCTAGAGTTACGGGGGCACTGTGGGGCAGTGATTGTGACGCGACAGACGAGGTCAGAGCTGATAGATCGCATCATCACAGGACAGATGGCCGACCCGTACTTGCAGTCCTTGCGTGACAGAGTACTGTCAGGAGACCCTGGAGACTTCTCTTTTACAGACCAGGTGCTACGCATGAGGGGACGTTTGTGCATTCCCAGAGATGAGGAGCTGTTGAGAGAGCTTTTGACTGAGGCACACGGTTCCAGATTCACCATACATCCCAGAAACACGAAGATGTACCATGACTTGAGACGCGACTTTTGGTGGAGGGGGATGAAGCGGGATGTGGGTGAATTCATGCAGAAGTGTTTAGTGTGCCAGCAGGTGAAAGCCGAGCATCAGAGGCCTGCAGGGCCTCTACAGCCACTTCTAGTGCCAGAGTGGAATTGGGAGAGCATCACCATGGACTTGGTGGTGGGCTTACTTGTTACCCAGCGAGGACACGACGCAGTCTGGGTAATCGTTGACAGATTGACGAAGACGGCGCGTTTCTTGCCGATCCGAGTCACCTTGGGACCATCACAGTTGGTAGAGAGGTATATCCGCGACATGGTACGTCTACACGGAGTTCCGTGGGAGATCGTATCCGATCGGGATACTCGCTTTACGTCCCAGTTTTGGGCTGAGTTTCAGCAGGCCCTGGGAACGTAGTTGAGGTTTAGTACAACGTACCACCCCCCGACGGACGGACAGTCTGAGCGCACGATACAGACACTTGAGGACCTTTTACATGCTTGTGTACTGGACTGGAGGGGCTCTTGGGAGGAGCACTTGCCCCTGGCGGAGTTTGCATATAATAACAGTTATCACTCGAGCATCGGCATGGCACCCTATAAGGCTCTGTACAGACGGAGGTGTACGGCACCCTTGAGTTGGGTTGAGGTGGGGACCAAGTGGGAGGTTGGCCCCAGGTTGATCCGGCAGAGTTAGGAGGTAGTCGAGCAGATTCATAGGCGACTCCACACTGTCAGGAGCAGACAGAAGAGCTATGCAGATCGGAAACGCAGAGAGGTACGGTTTGAGTTTGGGGACCATGTCTTCCTTCGCGTTTCTCCCATGAAGGGCCTGCAGCGGTTTGGGGTGAGAGGGAAGCTCGCGCCGAGGTTCGTGGGGCCATTTGAGGTCCTAGAGCAGGTTGGACCCGTTGCTTACAAGCTTGCCCTTCCTCCCCAGCTTTCTGGTGTGCACGACGTGTTCCACGTATTCAACCTCAGGAAGTACGTCGCTAATCCCAGTCACATCCTGAGTCATGAGAGCATCGAGGTGGGCGACGACCTGACCTACCCTGAGCGGCCAGTGCAGATTCTCTACAGAGCCGTCCATAGTCTGAGACGGAAGCAAGTACCCCTGGTGAAGGTTTTGTGGAGGAGCCAGCGGTACGAGGAGGCTACCTGGGAGCCTGAGGTGGCGATGCAGGAGCGGTACCCGAAGCTTTTCGCGGGTATGTCTTTCCGGATCGGCTTCGGTCCTCTTTGAGTTTGTTATGCATATATCGTTCTTTCCCGTACCCTAGTTAGCGCAAGTTTCAGGGACGAAACTTCCTTTGAGTTTGTTATATTATTATAACCAGGGCATCAAACGTCGTTTAAGACATCTGGGAAGTGGTCCAGACGTTTGGTTTTGGGCAGACTTGTCGTTTTTGACCCGTTTAGGGTCTGTTCGGAGTCCATTTTCCACGTTTCAAGTCTCTTTCTTCTCAGATTTAGTTCCTCTACCTGTTTACAGTAATTGTATACTGTTCTGAGTAGCTCCTTGTAATTGATCCTTGTGTTAGGACCCCATTCCGTTGCGGCTCTGGGGGTTGCGAAGGAGCGTGGGCTTGCCAATCACGCCCCCAATACTCCCGATTTTGCGGGTAGAGTGGCCCTTTTAATTATTTATCAAAAAAATTATGCACTTGTGAAATAATTAATAGAGTCTAGGGTATTGCATGAACCCTAGGACTGAAGAACTAGATTGAATAATAGATCCTAGGGTATTGCATGAATCCTAGGACTAGAAAATTAGATTGAATGATAGATCCTAGGGTTTGGCATGAATCCTAGGACTGGAAAACTAGATTGAATATATATACATTGCAGTCTTGGAAAAGTAGAAAGGAAATGATAGTTGCCTGTTTATGAACGGATAATTATTGTTGAAAACATGGATTATATGAATATAAACTTGAAATGGTGAAACCTAGTATGGTTTGGCCTGAGGAAACATGAGCACTAACCCTACGGGGAATTAGGAGTAGAGCTCCTGGAAATAAATGGAATGGAACTGAAAAAGTAAAACGTGAAAGTGTGTTGTCTCTTGGGTACATGGTACCAAAGAGAGCACATATTACCTCTTAGTGTAGAGGGGAACTTGCCGCCCTCAGGTCGAGACCGGGGTGGGTTTGGCCACTTTGCACCGACTTTCTGGCCCACGTGTACACCATACCGGGGAGAGCTGCTAGTGTAGGGAAAGAGCTAGCTACCCCACGGGCCCCGGGGTTCTGTTAGCTCTCCTACACCGACTTGTTAGGCCCACTGGGCAAACCAGGGTAGTCAGGCGAGGGTGCACGGACTGTGGAGGGGTTGTACCCCTGTTACTGAGAGGGCTCTACCCTATACTGTTTCGTGCTGTGCTTTGGGGCGCACCCGTTAATGGAAATGACTGACCATGTGCCAGTGCGGGGTAGCTACCCGTGCGTTTATCGCGCTTGCCGTAGTCATCGTTACGTTTGTTAGTGACCTTGGGGTGGTTGACTGAGGGTAGGACCACCATGGGGGACTCTCCTGGCCAGGAGAGCACCACGTGTTACTTCTACTTTTCGGAAAAGACTACAATCAAGATCATTCCCACGTGGAACATTCAAGATTAAGAGAAAGATCTGGGAAATAATTCAGTAATGTATAAGTGGAAAAATTAAAGAAAGAAATTAAAAATATAACAGCTATTGTCCACCTTACTATTTTTCTTAGCGTTTGGTTGCCACTCTACTCAGCGTTTCGCTGACGTGTCACCTTTGTTACCTTTTCAGGACCAGGTGTTGAGCAGCCAGAGTCGGCGGCTGCAGAGGGTGCTGGGCCTAGTAGAGCCCAGTAGTGTTACTTGTGTAGTACCCATTGTACTTTTCCTTCTGTTGTAGTGAGTAGTTTCTGTTACCCCTGTACTCTTTTGTTGTAAGCATTATATTTATGTACATGTTTATTTCTTTACTGTTGTGGTGGTGTATACTGTATTAGTTCTTTTCTTTACTGCTGTATTTTGTTACTGCTAGTTATATGCATGGTGAATGTGGTTATTTTACTGCTCTTTTGGTTACTTTCTCGTTGGACGACTGGGTCTTGGGATCAGTTGAGTCAGTCCGATTCTCGTGTCTCGTAGGGATTCGGAAATCAGGTCGTAACAACAGCTCATCTCTAGCTCATCTCAACTACAATCAAGCTCAAGCCAGCTCCTTTCAACTAAACCTAGCTTAGCTTAGCTACTAGCAATAAGCTAGATAGCTAATTAAGCTACTTGCTGAGACAATAACAAGATTCAACTCAACTCTTTTTAACTCCTATCCAGCTCAAGGCAACTCAAGTCAACTTCTCCCAGCTCCCCCTAGCTCCTACTAGCTACTAGCTAACCTTAGCTACCTAAGCTAGCTCCAAAGTCAACCTCATACTCTCCTCCACCTAGCTCCCTACTCTACTTACCTCCACTCTAAAGTGGCGCCACCTTTTTCCCTCCAAAAATCACATAACTACCACCCAAAGGTACCTCTTCATTTCTCTCCCATTTTTCCCTCCAAAAACATCCATGCACCCCTTCATTTCCCTCCAAAAACATCCACACACCCCTTCATTTCCCTCCAAAAATACCATAACAATCACCCTCCTACATTTCTATATAATACCCCCATAACCACCACCCTAGAACCATCCTTGGCTACACAATTCTTCCACCTAAAATCACCATCCAAGGCCAAGGAAGAGTGAGAGTGGGCGTGCACACTATAAGGGTTCCTTGCCATACCCTTATAGTCTCTACACTACATTCTTCTTCTTCCTTGTGTCCAAGCCAAGGAGCAAGCTTTTCGAGAATGGCCAGGCAAGGAGAGGAGGATGGTGGGCGTCCACCCTTGGGATCGAGATTGAAGGAGACCATCATCTTAGAGCATAGAAGAAAAGGAGGAGCCCTCTTCAAGCTTGGAGCAACCATACTTGGAGTGAGGGCATCTTCTATCATCTTGGAGCATATGGCTACTCTTCTTGTACCTTTTCTAGTTGCATTTTTGTTGTTTTAAGCATTCCTCTACACTTAAGAATTACTTGCGTGGAATTCCACCACACAAGTGAGCTTCTCAAGTGCAACTTTTGTGCAACTTATTTGATTCTATAAAAAGTTTGCTTGCCTTTCATTTTTTGCACCCTTATCATTCTATGCTTCCTTAGTTTCTTAAGTACACACACTTCCTAATTATCCTAGGCCACGCGTGCCTGGGGTGAGCTTAGGAAGGTCGGATTCTCATCCTTATATTTTTGCATTTTATCTCCACATTTGTTGCCCTAATTCAAAACCAAAAAAATCACAAATTACAAAAACCCTAAAAAGACAAAAAGAAGATTTGAGAGAGCGAGAGAGAGAATATCATATTTATAACCAAAAATTGGCCTCCTTGGGCAACCCTAGATACTCATCCTATCTAGGAAAATATATTTAAAAGTTGATTGATTTTGTGTGTTACAACGACTCAAAAACCCGTCCTTTCAAATCACGCATTTTTTGCATCAGGTCTCGTATAAGTTCTCAAGAAGTTATCTATTGATTATGAGACTTATTTATGACTTACGCAATTTTTTGGAATTTGTAATGCAATACAATGATGCTAATGTACAATTGAATGCAAACACAAAATTGTATATGTCAAAAGAAATGAACTAAACTCTACATAACGTTAATATAAAGATTTCTAAAATTTTACCCTAAGTGAGTAACTACTTAAAAATCCTAGATATCAAATTTCATATGAAATACCAAATAAAAATTTTCTGAAAATTCTTGCACAAAAGACAAAAGTCCTCAGGACAGATATTGGAAAATAGTAATCTGCAAGAATTTTATCCCATTGTTGTGATGAAATTTGGTATGGATGTTGACTTGTATATAAGGAATTTATTATAAAATGTTCAAAAAAACCTACCCTACATACTTACTTGTAAGTCTACTTTACTAGACTACTTAGATGTCTAATTTTGTTGGTTCGACATTGGAGCATGCATTAAAAACCTACATTCTTGTTGCTAATTATCTTAGGCTCGAGACTTCATGATTTCATGCATTTTTTATGTATTGTGCATTCTTGTATGCTCTATAATTGATTATGTGCATATTTTTGTTGAACGTCGGAGAACTACGCTATCGGAGTGGGTTTTAAAAACCTGTCGTTGTAGTTTGAATAGTGAAGAACTCGGGTCCAACAAATAAAATTTATACCGAAAAATCCATAAGTTCCGAGTCGAACACAGGGAGGTAGACGTTTGATTAAAAATACATGCTTGTTTTGTTTGTCACGAAACAGAATAGCTGGTTGAAAACTAGCTATCTATTTAACAAATAATATATAGAAGAGAGAGAGAGAATATTACAAATAAAAGCAAAAGGGATGTAGAATAAACATAGATTTCATTATAAAAAATTATTCATTACACTACTCATTACGACTAGAAAGTAGAAAATGATTACACTAGAAAGCAGTAAAGATAATGGAGAGAGAGATATCCTCCTCGACGATCACTTGGAGGATGAGTCGGACGGGACGACGCCTGGAAGACGGGGAATAGAGCAGGAAGGAGGACGAAGTGGGAAGAACGGGAATGAAGTAGCACGTCGTCGTCATCACGGGATCTGCTTCTCGAATGCAGAGAGAGGACAACTGCAGGATGCTCCACGAAGGGGGACGAAGGTGAAAAAATTACAATTTCTACTCTAGAGGAGCATCCCGGGTTTGGGACAAGCTCTTAGAGCTTTGGAAGGGATGAGAGAAGAGAAGAAGGGGATGAGAAATTCGTATAGAGGGGGTCTCCTTTTATAGTTGTAAGGAGTGGGGGCATTTTGGTCATTACAATTTGAAAAACATTAATTCAGGACCTTTAGTGATGGATAATCCCTCACTAAAGGCCTGAATGTGGCCTTCGTGTGCGCGCACTGTGCGCCTCCTCGCCTTCGTGTCGCGCAACTCATGCACACATCCGCACGCTTACAGCCATCCGATCAAGAGATCGGATGGCTTAAAAAATCCCTGCTTGCGCCGCGTGCCCTCATGTGATCTCGCGTCAGCGCCGCGCGTCTGATCGCGTGTAGGCTCTATCGGCCGCTCAGCGCCACACGATCTCCATCGCATGGCTCTGCTTACTCGCGCGCACGCTCTCCCACTCTCCAATTTGAAGCATCTGTGGCTCGAATGGGCGTCTTCTCTTCTCGCAAAGGCTCTCGACCAACGCACTGCGGGTAGCTTTGAGTCGCGCGGAGAATTCGTGCATGCGGTTTTGTGACCATTGGATGAGCATCCTGATGAGTTCATTTTAATGGACTATTGTTACGCCTAAGTAATTCAATTCTAACATTGTATGTTTGTTAATAATCACATTAGGTCATTAAATGATTGCATATGTCATTATTTAAGTTTACATTTATTTTATTGCTTATTATGTAATTATTTTATATTTTATGCAGGTCTCGCAACAGCTCACCCGTTACATTTCCTCCACTTAATCTACTCCATCAGGCTAATAATCGGGAAGAAGACGGAGGAGGATCAATTGTGGAAAAGAATAGGGGTGAAAAGATATTTTCCCCCACAAATTTCTCAACCTACGGCCGGCCTCAACAACACCTCCCCAACAGTGGCCAGCCAAATTTAGTAAGGGATTTAAAAATACCTTGACTTGTGGGTGGGGGAGGAGATAAAAAGAGGCTCTTGGCAAAGGAGAGGAGGCTTCGTCTTCTTCTCCCTCTGGGGGGAATCATCTTCACCTTCCCAACTGTGGAGAGGGAGTGCACTATGGATCCAAGCAAACACCACCCACTACGTGCCTCCAAGTGCGCTTCATCTTCTCCTGCAGTAGCACCCTTGCACTGCCACTATGCAAAGGACCTCTCCATCGCATGCGCACGCCCTTGCAAGCCTGTGTCCTCCCACGCCAGCCTGCCTTCACTGCGCCAAGCTTCCACCGCCTGCCCACACCTGTGCACCCTACAAGCACTGCACTAGCCCCCACCACCCTTGCGCGCCCTGCAACCACACTAGCCTGCCTTCACCACGCCAAGCTTCCACCGCCTACCCATCGTAGCGCCTCCACCGCGTGCAAAGAACCAACCCAGCTGCCAGCAGGCAACCAAGCGCCCGCAGGCAGCCAAGCGCCCGAAGGTAGCCCAGTCGCCTGCAGGCCGTAGCTGCCCGCAGGTGCCCACGCCAGCAGCCACGCCCGCAGGCATGTCCTAGCACACCCTTGCGATCGCGACCTTTGCGCGCAGCCGCGTGGCCTGCAACAGCCACTCTTACTCCTCTCCACGTGCAGTTCTCCTCCTCCAACAAAGCCCAACAGGCCGACGGCTGTTGTCCACCGTCCGACTGCTGCGTCACCACCATCGCGAAGCACGCATCGAGGCGCACCACCCCGTCGACTCTCGTTGCCAACTGTGCACGGCCGTCCAAGCGAGGAAGAGAGAGGAGAAATCCTCTGTTTTCTCCTCAATTAAAATTTACATTGCATGCCATTGCCATTTAGATATTATTATTTTATTCAGGCCACATTGCGTGGATGCACTTATAGTTTCTTTAATTTACTTCACTTGTGTTATGTGCATCATTCTACATTGAAATTCAAATCAGATTTACATGCAAATCAAATTTACATGATATGCAATTAAACATGCATCATATACACATTTTTGGGAGCTTAATTCATGACACGAAAATTGAATAAATAACCTTGAACTTTTAAGGAAATTGCAAGCTCCATTTAGAGTAGTATATTCCTCTCATTGAAGTTGCAAAGTTGTCTACAAACAGCATCATCCTCTACTCGTGAATTTATTGGTTCTATTCCTCCCTGTGGATGCGACATTTTTATTGTGGTTAAATTTGATATTTATTTTTTATTGAGAGATTTTCCATCACATAAAACACGACATATCATTCTATTGCGATCATCTTCATAAATAAGCAAGAATCCCTCCGTCAAATGGCGTTGTTGCCGAGGAGGCGATAGATGCAATAGATTCACTTTATTATTTTTCAATATTCTAAGTTACGCGATTATTCTTTATCTTATTGTGTGAGGAATCTTACGGGGCGATAGGTGCAGCAGAGCGACGACATTGACCTTGAACGACGAACACGGCGGGTGCGCACAACGGAGACAATCTTTTTAGTGGACCTTCATGCCACTTGGAGGTCAGAAACAGGAGCATGTGGGCCTTGATCCCATGCACGTAGGCTTACGGAGAAGCCTGTTTCTGATTTAGTCATTAGAGCTTAGTTTAGATTTAGTTTAGATAGACATTAGAATTTAATTTCTGTCTTTTGGACCCTTGTCGGGTATTTTTGGGAACGTGTTCCCAGTGTTTCTTTATTTCTTATCGCTCTTGTATGTGGGAGCGTATTTTTGGGAGCATGTTCCCATTTATTTAGATTATAGGATTGTTCAAATTGTTTGAACTGCATGTTGGTTAGTTAGTTAGATTAGGTCTGTTTGCTTCTTATTATTATTAAATAAAAAAAATATTCGAATTGCCTGCTAGAAGCTGCATATCTATAAGATGACCATCTACGTCTGAATGAGCAGCATCTAGTTTATTTTTACTGTATTGCATACATTCTTGCACGAAGAAAGCTGGAGTAAGGTACGTCTTCTCTTGAGCATCAATTACCTGTCATGCATCTGCATTGAACCTAAATCTAAGACCACTAAAGTGCTTGAATTGAATTAATTCAGTGGTCACTTAAAAAATTGGGATTGCTAAGAGGTTGGACCTTAAAATCTGTAACTTAAAATTGTGTGTAAAAGGATCTTGTTTGCAAAATTTCAAAACTCAAAACACGATCGTATGATTGCACACTTGAGACACTGTGCACCTCACATATAAGGTCACCAGATAAGTTTCTACCTCTCCTCTTTTGCACCATAAGGGAAGTTAGTCGGAAATCAATAAGCCTATCCACCAAGTTACTTCGATTCCTCGTATGTGGGATCGATTCGAGACTTCCATCCCTTGCGAGTAGGTTATAGGCACCAACGAAGATTGGCCTAGGAAGCGTAATTTTTGCAAAACTTGTTTGGACACCAACTGAACATTTAATTCTAAGACCTAGAATCTACTAAAAACAGATCCCACTAGATTTGCATTTGCTTTGACAGCGATAGAACTCTCTAGGAAGTTTCTGCTTGTGTTCTGAATTCTTCTAAATCCTAAGAGAGTTAAAACTGTTTGGCTTAAAGAAATGGATCTCCCTTATTCCTATCATTTAGATTATCAGAGTTAATACTTCCCATATTTTAACTAGGATCCCATGCTTCGAGCGTATTCATCCTTTGATGGGTACATTGACAATTCATGGGATCATTCTTATTCTTATCCTGGGAGTACTGGCCCGATAACTCCCACTTTTGAGCAGAGTCTAGGAGCGGGATTTTCCAACCCTGAAATCCATACTTCTATGCAAACACCCAACCCTCCCACCCTTCAGGATTTTCTGTATTGAGGTTAGACCGATACCCCTAGGCAACCAGAGCCTGAAATTGACTATCCTCCCCAACCTGATAGTAGTAGCCTTTCCTCTTTTATGATAGAAATGCAAAAACAACAAAAGGAAATAATGGAATCCATGGGAGAGATGTTGAGGAATAGTCAACAATTAAATAAAGAAATAAGACAGCTTAGCTACGCTCTTCCTAGTAATTCTGATCCCTACCCATACGACCATGATCATGAAAATAATTCTGAGGAAACCAATGACAATAGGGATCCAGTTTTATATAGCTATCACTTAGACTCTCCCAATGAGACATGGCCACTAGAGGAGAACGATCCTAGTGATTATCCACCCGAGCTATATTGGAGTCAAAAGCAAGGGAAGATGGTACCTCTTGAGGACCTTGATCCCAATGACAGTATTCTCCTTACCCCTACTAACCTGGGTCAAGGTTGTATTGTTCCTATCACTTTCCCTATTGATTATCTGGTAGAATCCCATTCTACCCTTAGTGAGCCTACTCCTGACCCTCCACTTAGGGAATCAGCACCTACCATTCAGCATCCTGAAGATTTAAATGCACCCAATGAAGGTGACCCTAAGGGAATGGAGGATGAATTAGATCAATTTTGGTCTTAGGGATATAAAGAGTCTATTTCAGACGATGAGGATGCCCCAATGGAGGAACCTGGACTGAAAATCTGGAGTGAATCACAGGGGAATCATTTATTATTTGAGGATTTACCTCCAGAGGATATAAATAATATGGTGAAATCCAGATTCCTCCCTTCTTTTGAGAGTCATCCTCCATCAAACCAGGAGTGGATATTAGAGGAGGACAAACAAAATAGTGAAAAGCCTAGGGGAGACTCTCGGGGACAAAACACGTCAATTGAGGATTTATACCCTGAGAAGAATAACGAATTCAGTGATACAGGTTTGCTTCAAACAATTAAGACTGATCCTCCTTTAGGAATAATTAAGGATACTGATCCAACTCCTTTCTTCACTAATGAATCACATATACACCCCGACAAAAATTTGAGTGAACCAAACGAATCCGGGGATGAAATTAATGATAATGATTATGATATTTTGACCCTGCCATCAAAGAGTTATAATTTGGAGTCTACCCTTGATTCATATATACTGGAAGGTGAAAATATGACTCCGATCATTAATGATAGGCAGGGTAACGTGAAGTTGTCTGCAATTGTTAGGGAGTATACACAATTTGAATCGTTGTTGGAATTGCACCTGACACCGACTAAGCCCTCATTGGACTTAATCATTACCTTCCAACACTACAAACAACCCTTACACTCCCTAACCAATCCTTGGCTCAGATCTATGCTCATGTACATTCTTTCTGGAGAACATATCAGGCCAGTACATCCTCGGGTAGAATGGCGAGTGTGAATTGATGCTTGTACTTTTAGTCTTGCCATTCAAGGGTTTGAAATAATAATGTTTATATCTTTTAAAACCCGTCTTGCTTTGGAGGATCCTTATTATCCTTCACTTATTCCGTTTCAAGACGTTCCTTTTCATTTTCCTTTTGTTATTCCTAGACCTCCCCAGGTAGCCAATGAGGTTTTTTGCTTTCATACCTTCTGGCGAGATTTTGGGATTACGTTGCATCATCAGCTTGCCAACATCCGTGGCTACCTATTTTCTAGGCCCGCGCTGTTACACATATTTTTAGGGCTTAGCTTTTTCTGTTTGGAACCTGACTTACAGGTTCCTTATAAGTTTGGCTGCTGGCAGAAAATGCAGCTCTTGTTGGGAGGCAACCCAGCATTCTAAATAACACCGTCATCAGGTGATTTCTTTCCTTTTGCCCCCTGTTTTAATTTTACAATGAGGACATTGTAGGATTTAGGCATGGAGGGGTGCATTTTGCATCTTAGAAAGTATTCATGCATTGCATTTAGGTAAGCATATTAAATTTTTTTTTTTTCTTTTCTTGAGTTGAATGGGTTAGTCCCTAGCAAAATACCTTTGTTATTGGAGGTTTTTCTTCTTGAATTATTTCTTAAGTTTAGAATCCAGTACATTTACTTCACATGCACATAGACTGGTTATGGATCTTTGAAGAAAACCAATAAGCATTTTGATGAGAACCTCATCATGAGCCATAACTAGCTCATTTTGACCTAATACAAAGGATAAAAGCTCCTACATAACTCAAGGAAAGGCTTAACTCAGAGAATTCTGAGTTTAAGGAGAAAACAAGTCATAAGGGGTAAAAATGCAATTTTACCAGCATAATCTGCATACAGGGTAATTCAGGGTCCAAACATAGGTCAAAGCAACTTAATAAGAATAAAAGTGGGATGAGATGATCTAGCAAGGGCTACAGCAATTCCAAGGAACTAAATGATAATCTGTAACCCTAAAACAACCCACTTCAATTCACGAGGTTCGAGGTAAAGTAAAAATAGAATAAACCCTCTAAAATTCATAGAAAAATAATCTCTAGGGTTTAGAACCTTCAATTTGGCCTTCAGAACCCATTTTGACCTACATTGAGAACCATGCCCAATTAATAACTTAATTTGGATTTTCGCATAAATTGACCGGTCAAACAAGGTTTAATATAGAAATGAAATTCACCATCAGATTCCTTAGGTCCTAATTAGTCATGTATAAAAACTTGAGCCTAAGAAGAAACCTCCTTGACCAACTTTACACTTTGGTCCTCATATATTTACTTTTTGGCCCTCAACTTTTGAACCCTCGCATTTTTGCCCCTAACTCTCCTTCGTTCTTTGCGTTCAGGTCCCCCCTGCAAAACCTGCCAGCACCATGCTCCGGCGACCTTGCGCGGAGCATGGCGCCGCGCAGGGTGAGGGGGAGAGCCTGGCAAGTAAACCGGGGGTGCCCTGCGTCGTCAGCCGTCGCAGGGACACCCCCCTGGTTGCTGTAACCCGCCATACCGGCCGTGCGAACGCACGGACGGTATGGGTTTCCATCTCCGGCGTCCTCCGGCGAGGGAGACACGACGTCTCCCTCCGCCTTCCTCCCTGATTCGGTCCCTATAAATACCCCCGTCGCTCCACCGTTTTTCCCAGCTCCGATCTGACGGAGAAAACCCCCAACTTTCCTCTCCTCTCACTCCGGCAGATGCCCACCAGCTCCGGCGGTTCCTCCTCCTCCTCCTCTTCGCTCTGCCGCAATACCAGCAGCAGAGACTTCTTCCCCTGCTCTTCCCGCGCCACGCCGCACCCAGCTGGCGCCTCTCCGGCTCTTTGCTCGCCGCCGCCCCTTCCCTTGGGCATCTTCTTCTCCGGCGACAGTCGATACGACTGTCGCCCTACTGCTCCCCCTTCGTCCCTGCAAGTAAGTTAGAACTACTTCCCTTCCTCTCCTCTTTCTTTCCCCGGTTTCAATTTGTTCAATTAAGACCTCGACCGACCCTGACCATCGTAACCCCCTTCGTCTCCGGCCACCCTCCGGCGAGATGCTCCCATCGCTCCACAGCCTCACACGCCTCGCCGACCCTCACCGAACCTCCGCCTCATCACACTGAGCACCCCCCACCCCTCCACTGCCACTCCACACCTCCGTAACGCTCCCCCAAACAAACCCATTTCTCCGGTTGCAGTCCAACCTAGGGCTGCCGCCGGACACCACCTTGCGGCTTGCCGCACAGCTCCACACCTTCGCCGTGCCACGGCGAAGGTTCCCCAGTAGTTTGATCAGGCCGAGAGGCCATATTCGTGTCCGACAGGTTCTGAGGCTCGACCGCCATTAACGCCACATTGAAGCAGCTTCTCCCGCGCTCCAGGCTTGAGGACTCCAGGTCTCCAGCTGCTGCGGATTACGGGGATTCCTGCGAAGGCAGCCAGCCAGCAACTGACGCAAATCGAAGCTGCAGCTGCAGAAGCAAGGCCGCGGTCTTCCAGCAGGCGCACGCGAGGAGAGGCCTCCGTTTAGTCCCACATCGGTAAGCCTCACAACTCTTTCACCGTTTAAATTGATTTTGTGAATAAGCCTTACTGCCTCAGCACACGGGGTGAGGTCCCCTTCACCCGCCCGGTTACCCGGTCTCGTCTGCGCTCACGCCCCGCGGACCTGACCCGACCCGACTTAGACTGACCTGCACTCCTCGCCCACCACGCACGCCGGTGGGCCTGGACCTGGGCGCGACCCGTACCCGACTACCCGGCAGCTCTGGGAGAGCTATCCCATGAGCGGTTTCTGAGAGAGAGAGGCGGGGGGGGGGGGGGGAGGGTAGAGTAGGTTTTGTCCTTTGATGTAAACTCTGAAGTGTGCAGGCACAGGTGAAGAAGAAGGACCGCGGAAGAAGAAGGAAGCTGAGGGAGACACTGTAGCAACAAGCAGTTTAAGTCGTCTGATTGAAAAATCAGACGACGTCCTGACAGGAAAAAGAAAAGAAGAAAGAAGGAGATCTGAAGAACAACAGAAGAAGGCGAGGCAGAAGAGAACACAAAAGAACAAGGGAAGAACTGAAAGAAGAAGAGCACGAGAAGAAGACCTGAAGAAAGAAAAAGAAGAAAGAAAGGAAAAAGAAGAAGAACAGGACCCGCTCTGCAGAAGAAAAAGGAAGAGCAGGAACAGCTGAAAGAAGAAGAAGAACATCACCACTGCAGATAAAGAAGAAGAAGATAACAGAAGATCTGAGACGAGGAGAAGCAAAGAGAAAAGAAGAAAAGACAACAATTTCTTTCTCTCTCTTTCTTTATTTTTGTAAAAGAAACATGTATATCTCTAGAATACAACTTGCTCCCTGAGTTCGACCTCGGGAACTCTTTTATTTTCCGAGTAAAAAAATTTATATTTGAAATGTTGGCAATAACTGGCTATACTACAACGCTATAAATAAAACCCGGTTGCCCACAGCGTTTCATTTTTGGCGCCGTTGCCGGGGAGCAACGGCTATTCTAGAGGTAAACATTCCTGTTTCTTTTTAATTTCTGATAATCTCCTCTCTTTTGTGCAGAAAACTACAGGAAATCAAGAAGACAAGCAACCGCACGACAACCACTCCGAGGACAGGTAAATTTTTCCTCTCGCTATTAACCCCTAAACTCTAAAGAGGAAGAAAAGAAAAGAACAAGCAATATAGGGCTAACCTGTCTTCCATACTTAGTAACCATAAAGAGTTGCATGTTTTCAACTCATTAGTCCTGCACACTATTAAGGGTATTTAAGGGCTAACACATTCTTGCTTGAGCCCTAATTACCCAACAAAGAACTAACTGGACCAAGTAGAGCCAACATAAGATTCAACATTAGGGTTTTAGAGACACACTACTTAAATCAAGAATGGAGAAAATCCAAAAGAAGTGTGCCTAAACCATTGATTGAAAATACCTATTCAAAAGAAAACCTAAAACAATTGGCTCTCTAAACACTTGAACCCTAAAAGATAAGACCTAAAAGCTCTCAAAGAAAACAAGAGGTAAATTTGACCCCTTGGGTCAACCAACCTTAAATTAGGTCACTCTTTGCACTTAAAAGACTAAAGTTCAAGTGAAACCTTAAGCACCCTGATCTTAAAATTGGTAGACTTAAGAGGTCAAGATCCCCATTCTGGTCTACCTGGAACCGCAGTGACAAGAGAGGTCGGGTGGGGGAAACCCTGTAACCCGTGGGGACGCTCTACCGTGTAGGGGTCTTCGCGGGACTCTCCCTCTCTGGCTGCCCAGGTAATTCTCAGGTGGACGATCTTTCTGATCAAGGGGTCCATCTGCCCCGCACCTCTATAGTCACCCAACACATTTTTGGGTGTCTTGATTGGGTCCAGCACCTTCTAAACTTACCTCTTCCAACAGTGCATGTACGGAAGGAGGTCCCTAAGACCACCCTTAAGACCTCCTTTAGAAATTCGCTCTCGTCAAGGCCAAGCCTCGACGCCCGTGTTTGTGCAGCAACACCCTCACATTATTCTCTCTTCTGATTCAGAACCAAGTTCTTCTTCTTCCCCCATCATGGCTCAGCCAGTTGAGGAAGAAAATAATCTGGAACACCAGCTCCAGCGACTCAATGACCTCTTCCAAAACTTCGTGCACCCACCACAGCGTCCTATGATGCGGGACCACTACAATCCTGCTGCGGTGGCCATTGAGCCTCGAGTCAGAATCCCGACTGGAGGACCTGATTCCGAATTAAAGCCCAACATGATTCATGCTATACCTAAATTCCATGGGCTTAATTCTGAAGATCCCTTCCAGCACATCAAACAGCTAAAGCATCTGGCCCACACTTTTGGATCAGATGCGCAAAATCGGGATATTCTTCTCATGAAGATGTTCTCCTTTTCTCTTATGGACAAGGCCGCCCATTGGTATCAAACTCAGACCCGGCCGATCAACACTTGGGAAGAACTTCAATCCGAGTTTTTGAAAAAGTTTTTTCCCGTTGGTCGGACCAACGCCTTGCGCCATCAGATTACACACTTCACTCAACAATCAGGAGAACCTCTCCATGAGGCATGGGATCGCTTTCAGGATCTCATGAGAAAGTGCCCCCATCATGGAGTTCCTAAATGGGAACAAGTCCAATCTTTTTACCAGGGACTCCGTGAGGACATCCGCCTTTTCGTCAATGCAACTTGCGGAGGAAACATCATGGGTCAACATGAAGACACCGTATGGGAGATTCTCGAAAACATGTGCGAGAACTCCATCAACAATGACTCCATGGGATTATTCGATAGGACGAATACCCGCGCAGCGACGAATCTTAAGGGAGCACATGAGACGCAGGGCCTGTCCGCATCAGTCGACCTGGAATTAATGGCCAGTCGATTGGACAAGGTCTCAATCATTGAAAAGAAGGTGGATGAGCTGACTCAGCACTTGCAGCGAGCCACCTCCGCGCGTAACTCCTTTGCACAACCTCCTTCCACACAGGAAACTGTGCAAAACATCCTCCACCGATCTTCCCCTGGGATGGATCCATATCCATCCCCATCTGATTCTTGGATCGGAGGATCATCCGATCCTTTCTACACCAGCCGGGGGAACTCCATTCCCCCTTTCCCTGATTCTCAGGAGGTTCCTCAGACCTGCGAGGACCTCAACGCCATCCAGAACGACCCATTCTCCAACACTTACAACCCTGGATGGCGAAACCATCCCAATTTTCAGTGGGCGGGAAATTCCCAAACCCAAAGACCACCTTTTCAGTCCCGCCCACAGCCCTCTCGTCATTACCAGCCGCCTTAGCCTCGGCCCAACCCTACTTATCCATCAGGGCCAAATCAGGATCAAATGTCCCTAATCCTTCAGACTCTGGCTGACATTCAAAAAACGAATGCGGCTATTCAAAAACAGCACAAGGACGAGCTTACAGAAGTTAAAACTCAACTGGCCCAGTTGGCAAATTCTCGCCAGCCAGGCACACTCCCTTCCCAACCTCTTCCTAACCCAAATAACGTGCCAACCCAGAAGCGCGTTATGAATCCAAATTTAGGCCACGCTCAATGGATTTATCAGGCCCCTACTACTCCATCTCCAGACGAGATGGAAGCCTCAACTTCTTATGCGGGATTTCAGCAGCAGCCACCCCTCTTACCAAACCCAAACCAGAATCAAGCAGGATTAAATTCTGTAACAACACGTAGTGGTAAAACAACTCAAGACCCGCATTATCCAAACCACTCCAAGCCTGATAACCATGACCCTAGGATAGTTATCCAAGATACCGCTATTCCGGATCCACAACCTGGACCTATCCTAGAAGAACCAACCAAGATCCCGTTTCCCGAGGCCTTGACCAAGGGAAAGAAGACCACCAAACCCGTGGCCCCTGAGGAGGACCTGGTCAAGCTCTTTGAGCAGGTCCACATAAACATCCCCTTGATGGATGCAATCCGCCACGTACCAGCTTACGCACGATTTCTAAAGAATATATGTACACCCCAGCGTAAGCCGCGAACCAAGGGAGGGAGCCCAATTGTTCTGTCAGAGCAAGCCAGCTCTGTAATCCTTAGTAGACTCCCACCCAGGCAAAAGATCCTGGGACTCCCCTGATTTCCTGTAAGATAGGTGGTACCCAATTTGATAGAGCATTGTTAGACTTGGGTGCATCCATAAACCTGATACCCACATCCTTACTTGACCATCTAGAAGAATCTGAGCTAAAACCAACCGAGGTGACATTACAATTAGCAGATCGATCTATAAAGTCACCAAAAGGGATTCTCGAGGATGTTATCGTAAGAGTGCGGGATTTCTATTTTCCAGTGGACTTTATAGTCTTAGATATGGATGCACCTGAGAACCCTAGGGATACACCAATCATTCTAGGGAGACCTTTCTTGGCTACTGCTAGAGCCAACATCAGCTGTGAGGAGGGCCAAATAGAGCTTAATTTGGAGATCAAACACTGAAAATTGATATATTTAAGGCCCAACAAGGAATTAATTGCGGCGTCATCGAACAAATTTGTGACATCAAGACTTTGGTTGATGAATCACACCTCCAGAATGACTCGATTATGCCTCATCAACCACAGAAGGATCTTGACCCGCAAACAGAGGAGTCGAATCCGGATATGAACAACCCAGTAACTCCCACCCTTGAACCTCACATCTATACTGAACCACCCGCTGCTGCTGAAAACCCCATCCTCGAACTGAAACCCCTTCCTGCTCACTTGAAATACGTCTTTTTGGGTTCTAATCAGACCCTTCCTGTGATTATCAATTCCAACCTCAGTCCTGAACAGGAATCCCGTCTGATTGTTGTCCTCCAGCAACATCGCAGAGCCATCGGATGGACTCTCGATGATTTGACTGGAATAAGTCCCTCTTATTGTACTCATCATATCTATTCAGAAGAGGGCACACGACCTTCTCGTGAAATGCAGAGACGCTTAAACCCCAATCTGCAGGAGGTCGTGAAAAAGGAGATCATCAAGTGGTTAGATGCCGGGATCATCTACCCGATCTCCGATAGTCGTTGGGTGAGCCCAATTCAGGTCGTGCCCAAGAAGGCAGGACTCACCACTATAACGACTGAGACCGGAGAAATCATTCCTACCCGATTAGCCAACTCGTGGAGAGTCTGTATAGATTACCGCCGACTAAATTCCTCCACAAAGAAGGATCATTTCCCACTACCCTTCATTGATTAAATTCTCGAAAAACTTGCGGGAAATAGGTTCTTTTGCTTTCTTGACGGGTACTCCGGTTATAACCAGGTGGCAATCCATCCTGAGGACCAAGAAAAGACCACGTTCACCTGCCCCTTCGGAACATACGCTTTCCGAAGGATGCCTTTCGGTCTTTGCAATGCACCCGCTACTTTTCAGCGATGCATGCTTGCCATATTCTCAGATATGGTAGGTGATTATCTGGAAGTCTTCATGGATGACTTTTCAGTTTTCGGAGCATCATTCGACGATTGCCTCCAACACTTGGTCCAGATACTCAGGCGGTGCATCGATGTGAATTTGGTTCTTTCCTGGGAAAAGAGCCATTTCATGGTGCCTGAGGGAATTGTCCTGGGACACTCAATTTCGGAGAAAGGTATCCAAGTGGATCGAGCTAAGGTTAATCTGATTTCTCACCTTCCTATGCCTAGCTCGATCAGGGACATCCGTTCCTTTTTAGGGCATGTCGGTTTTTATCGACGATTTATCCCTGATTTTTCAAAAATCGCGCGCCCCCTGACCACTCTTCTCTCCAAGGATGTTCCTTTTGAAATTTCCAAGGAATGCACTCAAGCATTTGAAATCCTGCGTGACCGAGTCACCCAAGCCCCAATCCTACAGTCCCCTGATTGGTCTCAGCCCTTTGAGATCATGTGCGATGCATCCGACTTCGCTGTAGGAGCGGTTTTGGGGCAGAAAATTGACAAGAAACCTGTGGCCATTTACTACGCCAGCAAAACACTCGATGAGGCTCAGCGTAACTATACGGTTACTGAGAAAGAGCTGCTAGCTGTAGTATTTGCCCTAGAAAAGTTCAGATCGTACCTTCTGGGTTCCCGTGTCATCATATACTCGGATCACACAGCTGTGAGGCATCTCCTTGCAAAGAAGGACGCGAAACCTCGATTAATCCGATGGATCTTGCTGTTGCAAGAATTTGACCTTGAGATTCGCGACAAAGCGGGAAAGAAAAATGTGGTAGCTGATCACTTGTCCCGTCTTCCTTCTGAAATAATTGACCCTTCCGGACCCATCACTGAGCATTTTCCCGATGAGCACCTGCTGACTATTGGTACTAGCCTTCCATGGTTTGCTAATGTAGTAAATTACTTGGCATCTCATCAGATCCCCTCCGATTGGCCGAAGGCCAAGAAAGACAAATTACGCTCCGATGCCAAGTATTACATTTGGGAAGACCCGTACCTCTTCCGCATAGGTGCCGATCAGATCATCCGGAGATGTGTCCCGGAAGGGGAATTCAACAATATCCTCTCTTTCTGCCATGACCAGGCATGCGGTGGCCATTTCGCCGGGCATAAAACCGCATCAAAAGTCCTCCAGTGCGGCTTTTACTGGCCCACACTGTTCAAAGACGCATACAATCACTGCAAGGCATGCAGTCGTTGCCAGACTTTGGGCAACATGAGCCATCGCGACATGATGCCTATGCAACCGATTCTAGTATGCGAAATCTTTGATGTTTGGGGGATTGATTTTATGGGCCCCTTTCCTGTTTCGGATGGTTTCGAATACATTCTGTTGGCTGTGGACTACGTGTCCAAATGGATCGAAGCCATACCGACCTGAACCTGTGATCACAAAATCGTTCTCAAATTCATTCATCAACACATTTTCTCAAGGTTCGGGATTCCTCGTGCAATAATCTCTGATGGAGGGACCCATTTCACAAATGCTCAGTTTAGGTCACTGATGACCAAATACGGGGTGTCTCACCGAATCTCTACTCCTTACCACCCCCAAACTAATGGTCTAGCTGAGCTGTCTAATCGGGAGATCAAGAAAATCCTGCAAGTCACTGTTCGACCTGACAGGAAGGACTGGTCGTCCCGACTTCCGGAAGCATTGTGGGCCTATAGGACCGCCCACAAGACCCAATTGGGCATGTCTCCCTTTAGACTGGTGTACGGAAAGGCATGCCACCTTCCCGTAGAACTGGAGCATAAAGCCTATTGGGCAGTACGGAACTGTAATCTAGATCTTTCCAAGGCTGGGACCCACAGAAAACTCCAAATCAGCGAGATCGATGAATTACGCCTAGACGCGTACGAGAACTCGCAAATCTACAAGGAGCGGGTTAAAGCCTTCCACGACAAACACATCTCGAGAAAGATCTTTCATCCTGGTCAAAAGGTCCTACTCTTTGATGCCCGACTAAAACTCTTCCCAGGAAAACTGAGATCCAAGTGGGTCGGACCATATTTGGTCCGACAGGTTTTTGGAAATGGAGCAATTGAAATCAGTCCACTCAGCCACGATTCTGAACCTTTCATCGTGAACGGTCAGAGACTCAAGCCGTTCATTGATGTAACTTCTACTGATTTGGCTGAGGCATCTTATATCCTCCTTTCCCCTTGAGCTTATTGCGCCCAGCCGATGGCGTAAAACTCAGCGCTTAACGGGAGGCAGCCCGTCATTCTCTTTGAAAACCTGAAACTTGTTCTGACACCTTTTTGCACTCGAAGTTCACCCTTGTAGACAGCCGACCCCACCTCAGATGCTTGCATCTGGGATTAGAAATCGTCCGCAAAAATTCAACCCGACCCATCCACTCATCCAAATTTCTGTCTTAAGGAATGAACTAAGTTAAATAAAAACCCCCTAGGTTACAATGAGGACATTGCAAATCTTAGGCATGGGGGGGTATGGAAGTGCAAAACTTGTAAGAAAAGGTTTCAAACAAAAAAATTCACATATGACAAAAACACCATAAAAATTAAAAATTTTTCGAAAAAGAATAAGAGGAAAAGAGGAGAAGGAAATTTTGTGAAGGAGAAAAGAAACAAAATGAAAAAGGAGCACAAAATTATGAGAAAAGGTGATAGTCATTAGTAAGGAACTAAGGAATTAACCTAAGTTCTAGACCTCATTTAAGAAAATAACTGAAAAGTGCACAATGAGATTAGTAAGAATGCAAACCTTAGGCATTCTTGAATAGACTCTTAGTACCCATTAAGATCTGGACACTCCTCAAGAGGTTGAGGAAAATGAAAAGCTGAAGTATTAGGTCTAAGGCTTAGGGAGTATTTGGCCTCGTTAACTAATTTTTGGTTTACGGGACTCAGTAACCTAAGCACCCTAACCTCACACACAGCTTGGTTCAGTAAGCGTAAAAATCAGAATCACGCAGAAGCGTCGCAAAATTCTGAAAAGAACACCTAGAATAGGAGCGGCCGATCAACACAAGTTGATTTGGACGAGTTCCCAGCGCGGAGAGGCGGGAAATCCCCTCGAAGATGCGTAACAAAATATCATCTCCTCGGTGCTTGTTTCTTAGGATATTTACATATCCTACTGGGGGCATGTAAGCACTCTGCTGATTCAGATTCCATGGATGGCATTATCTCGAAGTGTCAATTGCCAGGGTCTGGATTCGGCCACGGAACACCATGGATGGGATTATCTCGAAATCTCAATAGCCAGGGTTCCGGGGGTTGCCATGGGCGGTGCTATCTCGAAGCATCGATCGCCAGGAACCCTTGAGGATTGATGATGGGAGCAAGGAATCTGATACAGACCGTGTTGAAAAGCCAATCCTAGGCTAGAACTAAAAAGAAAAATAGAGAGAAAACTCTCCAAACAGAAAAACTTTCTAGCCAGGGCTAAAATCATTTCAAGCACGGGTGCTTTAATCACAAAGTCCAATAAACCTTAGGTTAGTTCTTGTGGGCCTTAAAAACCTTTGCTAAGGACTGAGGCTAAGGCTAGACAGATTTGGATCTTGATTGGTACTAAAGTACCTTTTAGGCCTATGGTCAGCATTCTAACCTAATCTGAGCTCAAATAAAAAAGCACTTATCTAAAGCTATTAAAAACTTCATGGTCTAGAATAAGGGTTGAAACCTTAAGTTTTTGCTAAGGGACTAGCAAAAGCTAGGCATGGGGGTATGATGAGAACCTCATCATGAGCCATAACTAGCTCATTTTGACCTAATACAAAGGATAAAAGCTCCTACATAACTCAAGGAAAGGCTTAACTCAGAGAATTCTGAGTTTAAGGAGAAAACAAGTCATAAGGGGTAAAAATGCAATTTTACCAGCATAATCTGCATACAGGGTAATTCAGGGTCCAAACATAGGTCAAAGCAACTTAATAAGAATAAAAGTGGGATGAGATGATCTAGCAAGGGCTACAGCAATTCCAAGGAACTAAATGATAATCTGTAACCCTAAAACAACCCACTTCAATTCACGAGGTTCGAGGCAAAGTAAAAATAGAATAAACCCTCTAAAATTCATAGAAAAATAATCTCTAGGGTTTAGAACCTTCAATTTGGCCTTCAGAACCCATTTTGACCTACATTGAGAACCATGCCCAATTAATAACTTAATTTGGGTTTTCGCATAAATTGACCGGTCAAACAAGGTTTAATATAGAAATGAAATTCACCATCAGATTCCTTAGGTCCTAATTAGTCATGTATAAAAACTTGAGCCTAAGAAGAAACCTCCTTGACCAACTTTACACTTTGGTCCTCATATATTTACTTTTTGGCCCTCAACTTTTGAACCCTCGCATTTTTGCCCCTAACTCTCCTTCGTTCTTTGCGTTCAGGTCCCCCCTGCAAAACCTTCCAGCACCATGCTCCGGCGACCTTGCGCGGAGCATGGCGCTGCGCAGGGTGAGGGGGAGAGCCTGGCAAGTAAACCGGGGGTGCCCTGCGTCGTCAGCCGTCGCAGGGACACCCCCCTGGTCGCTGTAACCCGCCATACCGGCCGTGCGAATGCACGGACGGTATGGGTTTCCATCTCCGGCGTCCTCCGGCGAGGGAGACACGACGTCTCCCTCCGCCTTCCTCCCTGATTCGGTCCCTATAAATACCCCTGTCGCTCCACCGTTCTTCCCAGCTCGGATCTGACGGAGAAAACCCCCAACTTTCCTCTCCTCTCACTCCGGCAGACGCCCACCAGCTCCGGCGGTTCCTCCTCCTCCTCCTCTTCGCTCTGCCGCAATACCAGCAGCAGAGACTTCTTCCCTGCTCTTCCCGCGCCACGCCGCACCCAGCTGGCGCCTCTCCGGCTCTTTGCTCGCCGCCGCCCCTTCCCTTGGGCATCTTCTTCTCCGGCGACAGTCGATACGACTGTCGCCCTACTGCTCCCCCTTCGTCCCTGCAAGTAAGTTAGAACTACTTCCCTTCCTCTCCTCTTTCTTTCCCCGGTTTCAATTTGTTCAATTAAGACCTCGACCGACCCTGACCATCGTAACCCCCTTCGTCTCCGGCCACCCTCCTGCGAGATGCTCCCATCGCTCCACAGCCTCACACGCCTCGTCGACCCTCACCGAACCTCCGCCTCATCACACTGAGCACCCCCACCCCTCCACTGCCACTCCACACCTCCGTAACGCTCCCCCAAACAAACCCATTTCTCCGGTTGCAGTCCAACCTAGGGCTGCCGCCAGACACCACCTTGCGGCTTGCCGCACAGCTCCACACCTTCGCCGTGCCACGGCGAAGGTTCCCCAGTAGTTTGATCAGGCCGAGAGGCCATATTCGTGTCCGACAGGTTCTGAGGCTCGACCGCCATTAACGCCACATTGAAGCAGCTTCTCCCGCGCTCCAGGCTTAAGGACTCCAGGTCTCCAGCTGCTGCGGATTACGGGGATTCCTGCGAAGGCAGCCAGCCAGCAACTGACGCAAATCGAAGCTGCAGCTGCAGAAGCAAGGCCGCGGTCTTCCAGCAGGCGCACGCGAGGAGAGGCCTCCGTTTAGTCCCACATCGGTAAGCCTCACAACTCTTTCACCGTTTAAATTGATTTTGTGAATAAGCCTTACTGCCTCAGCACACGGGGTGAGGTCCCCTTCACTCGCCCGGTTACCCGGTCTCGTCTGCGCTCACGCCCCGCGGACCTGACCCGACCCGACTTAGACTGACCTGCACTCCTCGCCCACCACGCACGCCGGTGGGCCTGGACCTGGGCGCGACCCGTACCCGACTACCCGGCAGCTCTGGGAGAGCTATCCCATGAGCGGTTTCTGAGAGAGAGAGGCGGGGGGGGGGGGGGAGGGTAGAGTAGGTTTTGTCCTTTGATGTAAACTCTGAAGTGTGCAGGCACAGGTGAAGAAGAAGGACCGCGGAAGAAGAAGGAAGCTGAGGGAGACACTGTAGCAACAAGCAGTTTAAGTCGTCTGATTGAAAAATCAGACGACGTCCTGACAGGAAAAAGAAAAGAAGAAAGAAGGAGATCTGAAGAACAACAGAAGAAGGCGAGGCAGAAGAGAACACAAAAGAACAAGGGAAGAACTGAAAGAAGAAGAGCACGAGAAGAAGATCTGAAGAAAGAAAAAGAAGAAAGAAAGGAAAAAGAAGAAGAACAGGACCCGCTCTGCAGAAGAAAAAGGAAGAGCAGGAACAGCTGAAAGAAGAAGAAGAACATCACCACTGCAGATAAAGAAGAAGAAGATAACAGAAGATCTGAGACGAGGAGAAGCAAAGAGAAAAGAAGAAAAGACAACAATTTCTTTCTCTCTCTTTCTTTATTTTTGTAAAAGAAACATGTATATCTCTAGAATACAACTTGCTCCCTGAGTTCGACCTCGGGAACTCTTTTATTTTCCGAGTAAAAAATTTTATATTTGAAATGTTGGCAATAACTGGCTATACTACAACGCTATAAATAAAACCCGGTTGCCCACAGCGTTTCACATTTCTAGTCTACTAAACCCTTGGACAGTTAATAGGGAATCAGGCATACTATCTTCTAGTAGATCCACCTCATATTTGTGAGAAGAAAGTAGAGAGACTACTGGTGCGCTAAGTCTAGTGCAAGGACTCTTAAGTTTTGGACAATTAGATGATGATACTTCAGAGTTAGGCATAGTTTTTGCTCTCTGTTCCAGTGTGCGTACTTTGTGTGAATTACTGAGAGTCACCAAATAAGGCAGATACACAGAGATTGAGTCTTAATAAAGCTATGACTATGGTGGATGGTTATGACCACCCTTTATAGAGTCCTCGGTTGAAGGAGGGCAATAGTGTCAAAGGTCAGAAATATGCCTATCCTATCCATTCCTTCCCGGTGCTGAGAATAGGCACTTCCACCAAATAAGCCACACAATATCCTCTTGACCATCATCATCCCTAATAATGCCTCATAAATAAAAGTCTATATCGTATTATGTTGATGGATAAAAAAAGAAAAAGGAAAAAGAGAAGAAGTAACAAATAATAAAAAAAAGAAGAAAAGAGAGAGAGAAAAGAAAAATAAAAGTCCAAGTTTATAACTTTATCTTTGTAACATTGTTTCTGAGGCAACAAAAATACCTATCGTGAACCACCAAATATGACTCATATCTACCTTTGAGTATTTCTGATCACCCGAATACTGGCTGAGAACTCTAACTTAGTTGTAGAGTTATTAGGAGTTTAATAGAAGTGTGAATGCCATATGAGGCCACCAGACAGTGAGTACAGTTACTAAATCTGACGAGATTTGTGATCTGAGAAAGAAAAGAAAGAAAAGTGTGAGTGCCAAGGAACATCAAGAGAGCACAGTTGTTTAGCCTCTCTCTGAGTTGACTTGTCTAATAGTCTATAGATCTAGAGTCTGTAGTACTAGACTACATGTAGCACTAGATGAGTTTGTGCTACCAAATACAAATCCATTCAACTCGATATCTCCTACCTAAGCCTAAAGCCAGGGTCAATTTATAGATTATTTTCTGCTTTATCCCCGAGGGAAGTAGTTGTCTATCCTGATAGAAATATTTACTAAGGGATAAGTACGAACAGTAAATGCGAATTGGCATTTCACTTGGATCTGTTACCTAGGCTATTATCACATCATATTTGTTTAGATCTCTAATGTTTTGAAATATGAAATGAAGAAATCTACCGATTACTTCTATTATTTTTCATTTTCGTTGGGGACTAGCAAATCTTAGGCATGTGGGTATTTGTTGAGTCCATTTTAATGGACTATTGTTACGCCTAAGTAATTCAATTCTAACATTGTATGTTTGTTAATAATCATATTAGGTCATTAAATGATTGCATATGTCATTATTTAAGTTTACATTTATTCTATTGCTTATTATGTAATTATTTTATATTTTATGCAGGTCTCGCAACAGCTCACCCGTTACATTTCCTCCACTTAATCTACTCCATCAGGCTAATAATCGGGAAGAAGACGGAGGAGGATCAATTGTGGAAAAGAATAGGGGGTGAAAAGATATTTTCCCCCACAAATTTCTCAACCTACGACTGGCCTCAACAACACCTCCCCAACAGCGATCGACCAAATTTAGTAAGGGATTTAAAAATCCCTTGACTTGCGGATGGGGGAGGAGATAAAAAGAGGCTCTTGGCAAAGGAGAGGAGGCTTCATCTTCTTCTTCTCCCTCTAGGGGGAATCATCTTCACCTGCCCAATCGTGGAGAGGGAGTGCACTGTGGATCCAAGGAAACACCACCCACTACGTGCCTCCAAGTGTGCTTCATCTCCTCCTACAGCCGCGCCCTTGCACTGCCACCGCGTGCAAAGGACCTCTCCACTGCACGCATGCACCCTTGCAAGCCTGCATCCTCCCACGCCAGCTTGCCTTCACCGCGCCAAGCTTTCACCACCTGCCTACACCCGCGCGCCCTACAGGTGCTGCACCAGCTCCCACCGCCCTTTTGCGCCCTGCAAGCATGCTAGCCTGCCTTCACCACACCAAGCTTCCACCGCTTGCCCACCGCAGCGCCTCCACCACGCGCAAAGAACCAACCCAGCCTCCTTCAGGCAACCAAGTGCCCGTAGCCAGCCAAGCGCCCGCAGGCAGCCCAGCCGCCCACAGGTGCGCCCTAGCACACTCTTGTGCGCGTGACCATAGCGCGCAACCACGTGGCCTACAGCAACTGCTCTTCCTCCTCTCCACGTGTGGCTCTCCTCCTCCAACAGAGCCCAACAGGCCGGTGACTGTTCTCCACTGTCCGGCCGCTGCATCACCACCATCGCGAAGCACGCGTCGAGGTGCACCACCCCGTCAACTCTCGCCGCCAACCGTGCACGGCCATCCAAGCAAGGAAGAGAGAGGAGAAATCCTCTATTTTCTCCTCAATTAAAATTTACATTGCATGCCATTGCCATTTAGATATTATTATTTTATTCAGGCCACATTGCATGGATGCACTTATAGTTTCTTGAATTTACTTCACTTGTGTTATGTGCATCATTCTAGATTGAAATTCAAATCAGATTTGCATGCAAATCAAATTTACATGATATGCCATTACACATGCATCATATACACATTTTTGGGAGCTTAATTCCTGATGTGAAAATTGCATAAATAGCCTTGAACTTTTAAGGAAATTGTAAGCTCCATTTAGAGTAGTATATTCCTCGCATTGAAGTTGCAAAGTTGTCTGCAAACAGCATCATCCTCTACTCGTGAATTTATTGGTTCTATTCCTCCCTGTGGATGTGACATTCTTATTGTGATTAAATTTGATATTTATTTTTGATTGAGAGATTTTCCACCACATAAAACACAACGACATATCATTCTATTACTATCATCTTCATAAATAAGTGAGAATCCCTCCGTCACATCCAACGGTCGAGAACGAGTGGGTAGGTGAAGAAGGAAAGGTAGCTGCGGGTCCTTGGGGTCGGTTGGGTGCTGAGATGGCACCATGTGATGCCATCTTGGCTGTCCATCTTCTGAGTATTGTGGATGGTGCCATGGGTGTTGGATTGAATCAATTTTCGCGTCGTTAGGCTGCGATCGTCGATTCGAATCCATTCGTGCGATCGGATTTGTCGTCTAAGGTGTGGATCAACACCATCTTTGCCCTTGATCTTTAGGATTCCTCGATCTCTATCTGGTGCTACGGATGTCCGATTAGGGCGATCTTGGAGTCGTTGAACTCCAATCGTTGCCCTGATCAAATTCGTACGGTTGGATCTTCGATCCGAGGCCTCGATAAAAAGTCATCCTGTCTCTGACCATAAAAAGGAGACAATTATTGTACAATTTATACAACTTAATTTAAATGCATGATTATGCATGTTATGCACTATTTACAATGTATGATGCTAATGTGACACTAAAAACATGCATTAATAGACATTTTAGGTTAATCAGATGCATGCACATCACACCCCCATGCCTATCTTTTTCTAGTCCCTAGCAAAAACTACATGCTATTTATAAAAGAATTAGGTTGGATTACTTGGGCATAAGTTATTTTCAACATTAAGAAATTCTTTTACTCAGGATCTGAACTTTCAAAGATACAACAGTGTCCGGGTATCTGCCCAAAATGCAAAATGCCTCAAGCCCTCGCCTTATTCAAAGAAAAATTTCTTTTTCTCTTTTTCTTCTTTTCTATTTTTTTTTGGATTTTTGAGTTTAGGGTTAACGAGTGGCTTTCTACGGCCATTCAACCCACCCAAGATTTGATGAGAACCCTAAGTTTTAAGCATCTTATTGTGAATGTAATAGACTCGTTGATCAGTAATTAGAAGGGACTTTGGGTTTTTATGCCTCTAGGTGACCTTAAAAAGAGAGTTATGCTTAAAGGTGTATCTTTATGACCGGTAGCTTTCTCCCTACTTTTATTTTTATGGGGTCAACACAAGGGTGAATCCAGTGTCTATCTCCCCGATTTATTCTACTTCTCTGCTTCTTCCTAAGTGTTTTGGGAATTTTCAGTGCATTTCTTGAGCTGGGTTCTGGACAAACGGTCGATGAGCTGTTACCACCGACAACTTGCTAGCCATACTCGTGCGGTGAAGTGTGGCTTATTTCTTTTATTTTTTTTCTCCTTTTCTTTTTCTTTTCCTTTTGACTTTCTTTTTTTTTCTTTTTTCTTTACGTAGGTGGCTTTCCTGGTCTAAGATTTACCTAAAGGCAGCAAGAAGAGAATGGTCTAGTGATTGGGCTCTGGACAACCTACCTATGGGATGTTACCCACGATAACTTGCCAGCCATATCACCCTAAAAGGTTCATTAGCTTCCCAATTTCCGTTAAAATCGCCGAACAACAAGTTAGTGTGTAGATGCTTAGACTTAAAGTTCCCTCAAATCAGTGGACGGGTTGATAAGTCGTGTACTTATCAGCCAAACTTATTTAATCACATTACAATAGAATTCGAGATGGCGATGACTCAAAAAATAAATCTACATTTTAGTGGATACCTAGGCTGATTAAGTCTAAAGACCTGAAGGGTCTTTGTGTTCAGATCCTAACATAATATTTCCTAAGATTGAAAAGTCCTAATGTCCAAATATTCCTTCCTAATTTTTTTTAATATATAAATATAAATAAAGAAAATAAACGAATCTATGGAGCTGACGAAATAATTCAACGATGAATATCCACCCCCCCATGCCTATCTAATGCAATGTCATTGTATTAAAAAGACATAAAATAGAGTGGAATAAAGTAGAAAGCACCTGAATTGCGTGAATGACGGGTCCGCTATGAGATAAATAGAAACTGTATAAGTGCTGAATTTAGTGCCTCCAGCTAGGCACACTATACAAAGAAGAGAAATAAGGAATTCACAGGTGTAGGTCAGAATCAGAATAAAAAGATGAAACCTCTGACCTACCAGCAGATGTCTACAAATGTGAACCAGATTGTGATGCAGATCCATACCCCATGATCGAAAATATCTAAGGTTCTAGATAAAACTTGTCCAAAACTTAAAATCAGTATGCATGCGGGGTCGGGCCTATGATTTATGATGATGCAACCTAAGACCAAAAAGTCGGGTTACAGAGAAATCAAGCTCCAAAGGATAATCAATGCATGTGTGCTTGGGTTGGTCATCCTCAGTATAGATGTCGTAAGGGTCCTGGTTTGATGATTTCAGCTTAATTGGAACCCTTAAACTCGATCTTCTACTTCCTCCGGAGTTTGCTTCCCAAATCAGAATTTCCCAGCTTCTATTCTCCTCATTCAGAATGTTAAATTCCGGGACCTCCTGCATATTAATCACCCCGTCCAAGTCTAAAAGATGTGACTGAATCAGAATTGACTTGGGTTTAATTATCTCAAAAACAAAATCGTCAGTAAGCTCAATGGGGTGTAACTGACAATCGGGACATTGAATTGTATCCTTTAGAAAATGTGATTCTGAATCTGTCATGTGAGCCCCAATAAGATCAGTTTCCTCAATTATTTCACCATCATATGATCTATCAGATTCCTCAGGCCCAGTTGTCTCACAGAAATTGTGTTCTGTAAACTCATGTGAGACTTTGCAACTTGATTCTTCACCCTCAGACTCAAAGAAATCTAAATCCGTATTGATGTACGCCCCAAAATCATCCATCACTTTTTGGTTCATGGAGACATACGTTTCCTCGTACCTCGGCTCAGGGATCTCAGGTGAAGAAATCAGATTATCCTTAATTGGTTGCTCTAAATCAATCTGGTCAGCCTCGTAACACATGTCCCCCCAAACAGGTGCCTGAGAGGGTTCTAACATTAGCTCTCCTGAAGGGGGTTCATCATGGGAATCATCCCACGATTGAACTAAAGCAACCACAAAACTCATTCTCAATTTCGCTAACTTCCTAAGTAGAAACTCACTCGGGTTCTTATTTTTAACATCCTGGAGCCAATCCAACAAATACTTGTTCAAATCATTGATCATTTCAATTAGGGGCTCCTATTCTTCAATGCAAGGTATTGGTTGAACTTCTAAAGATTGTATGGTATTCCTTAAGTTAGCCAAAACCTTATCTTGAACCTAGTTACCCTGAACCAAATGACTTGTTTAAGGGTTGGGCAGGTTTGGGATCAGTGCAGAGGAGTTAACGAATTGAGATTCGTGATACCCTTCCTGATAATAGGTCATTTCAGATTGTTCAAAAGGTGGTGATGACCTAAAGGCAGTGTATTTAGAGGATGGGTAAGGATTAATGTATCCTCCTTGATTGTAGATCGTATTAGGTTGTCCATGAAAGGGTGGCGATCTATAATCAATGTGGCTTTGAGAAGGATAGAAATCACAATTATGGTGTTCAAGGTTAGACCCTAAACATGGAGGTTCGAAACTATATCCCTAATTCGAGTTATCCCAACTAACCGATGGTTGATTACAGTACGAGTTGGGATAATCGTCATGTTGAGGATAACTCATAATAGGAGGGAAAGAGCGGGAATGCGTATGAAATGTGGAAGGATTCATGATGGATGGGAGGAAGAAAGGCGCCCTACAATTCAAACAATCAAACCTATCCTTAGGTGGGCTAGCCTAAAGACCTACAGACTCCCAGAACTCATCTTGAGATAAATAAACGATTTGATCTACTTCTGTCCGTTTAATCCAACCAATTAGAGGGAGGGACTGGGGAGAAGGTTCTTCCTTCGGCTTGCACCTCCGGTTCCTAGTGTACCCCCCAGTCACGATCGTTTGATTCTACTCCCCTAGCTAGACATCAGATTGAATAATAGAAACAGACTAATAAAAAAAAATCTCATTCTGGGCTCCGAAGAGCGAGTCAAATCCCTAAGGCCAATGCCTACTCTGTTTTATTTAGGGTTAGGTTTGAATGTGCTTTGGAATGTGATGGGCCCTTTATCTGGGTTGTGCCCTTAATGATTGATTGATGTGTGTGTGCGTGCACAACCAGTGGTTTTCAAGCAAGATTATTTTTGATGCGGTGAATTTTAGGATTCAAATCTTGCTCAGTAGCTTTTAGGATTCAACTTTAGGTATTTTCAAACAAGTTTTGTTGGCACACTAGGTTTTGAAAGCACATGTAAAGGTGCTTTCCTTTGAAGCTTAAAAGAATGTGGAGTGCCTGGTAAATCCCTAAGAGTTGAACCTATGTGGCAGCTATTTAATGAGTTGATTTTAGTTGAAGTGGTGTGGCCCAATCAACTCAAACAATTGGCCTGTTGCACCACTTAATTAGGCACACAAGTGATTACCTAATCTGATTTCTACTCGATTATGCATTTGGATGTGTGTGTCGGTTCCAAAGATCGATTTACCGGTTGAGTTTGAAAATCAGATGAGGTTGTGTACCTCTGTGAGATTTTTTAAATTTTTCTTTGTAAATGTGAAGGTTGAGGCGGGTGTAGGTGTCAAACAAACAAACAAAACTAACCTTAGAGTTTATAAGAATACCTAGGTTGATTTATGTTTGTGTTATTACGTGGTGGAACGAAAACTAATGGGTGGGAGGTGAGGGAAAACTTACAGAACCTTCAACAGCACTTTGCTCCAATTTACCACTTTTGCTATTCTCAAAAGAGTACCTGCAATCACAATAAGAAAGGAGAGAAGTGAGGTAAATAATTCGTAAGTTGGAAAATGTGAAAAAAAACTCAAAGAGCATCGCCTCCCCGTTAACGGCATCAAAATGTTGAGTGTCGGAGGATTACGCTATCAGAGTGGGTTTTGAAAACCTATCGTAGTTTGAATAGCGAAGAACTCGGGTCCAACAAATAAAATTTATACCGAAAAATCCATAAGAAGTTTTGGGTGGAACACAGGGAGGCAGACGTTTGATTAAAAATACGCGTTTGTTTTGTTTGTCACGAAACAGAATAGCTGGTTGAAAACTAGCTATCTATTTAACAAATAATAAATAGAAGAGGGAGAGAATATTACAAATAAAAGCAAAAGGGATGTAGAATAAACATAAATTTCATTATCAAAAATTGTTCATTGTACTACTCATTACGACTAAAAAGCGGAAAATGATTACACTAGAAAGTAGTAAAGAGAATGGAGAGAAGATATCCTCCTCGACGATCGCTTGGAGGACGAGCCGAACGGGACGACGCCTGGAAGATGGGGAACAGAGCAGGAAGGAGGATGAAGCGGGAAGAACAGGAACGAAGCAGCACGTCGTCGTCGTCGCGGGATCTGCTTCTCGAATGCAGAGAGAGGACAATCGCAGGATGCTCCACGAAGTGGGACGAAGGTAGAAAAATTATAATTTCTACTCTAGAGGAGCATCCTCGGTTTGGGACAAGCTCTTAGAGCTTTGGAAGGGGTGAGAGAAGAGAAGAAGGGGATGAGAAATTCGTATGGAGGGGGTCTCCTTTTATAGTTGCAAGGAGTGGGGGCATTTTGGTCATTACAATTTGAAAAACATTAATTCAGGACCTTTAGTGATGGATAAATCTGTCACTAAAGGCTTGAATTGGCCTTCATGTGCGTGCACCGTGCGCCTCCTCGCCTCCACGTCGCGCAACGCATGCGCACATCCGCACGTTTACAGCCGTCCGATCAAGAGATCGGACGGCTTAAATAATCCCCACTTGCGTCGCGTGCTCGCGTGTGATCTCGCGTCAGTGAAGCGCATCTGATCGCGCATGGGCGCTATCGGCCGCTCAGCGTCGCATGATCTCCATCGCATGGCTCCACTTGCTCGCACGCCCGCTTGCCCGTTCTCCAATTTGAAGTGCCTACAGCTCAAACGGGCATCTTCTCTTCTCACGAAGGCACTCGACCAACACGCTGCGGGCGGCTTCGAGTAGCACGTAGAATTCCTGCGCACGATTTTGCGATCGTTGGATGAGCATTCAACGGTCGAGATCGAGTGGGCAGGTGAAGAAGGAAAGGTAGCTGCAGGTCCTTGGGGTCGGTTGGGCGGTTGAGATGGCACCACGTGGCACCATCTTGGCCGTCCATCTTCTGAGTATTGTGGATGGTGCCACGGGTGTCGGATTGAATCGATTTTCACGTCGTTAGGCTACGATCGTCAATCCAAATCCATCCGTGCAATCGGATTTGTCGTTTGAGGTGCAGATTAACACCATCTTGGCCCTTGATCTTTAGGGTTCCTCGATCTCTATCTGGTGCTACGGATGTCCGATTAGGGCGATCTTGGAGTCGTTGAACTCCAATTGTCGCCCTGATCAAATCCATATGGTTGGATCTTCGATCTGAGGCCCCGGTAAAAAGTCGCCCTATCCCTGACCATAAAAAGGATACAATTACTGTACAATTTATACAACTTAATCTAAATGCATGATTATGCATGTTATGCATTATTTACAATGTATGATGCTAATGTGACACTAAGAACATGCATTAATAGACATTTTAGGTTAATCAGATGTATGCACATCAATTTTCTTCGTAGGGACCTAGGTAGTTGATATATCTCCAAAGAAATTCTAGTAGCGCTCGACCTTACCCATAAAATGTCCAAGCCACTTCTTTATGCACTCATGAGCCCTTAATTCTTTCCCTCTATTTGAATTTCGTGGATGGAAAATTGGGAGAGAATAAACCCCACTTTTGTAGGATCGTGGATGACCTCCTCTATCCTTCTTTTGAATTCATGAAAGGGTACACCAAAAATAGGAGGGGCCTTCTTTATTTGGCCTGTTGCTTTCCATGCAAAGCCCTCCCTAGCCCAGGATCCATCTCCTCCCACTAGCATGATCCACCCTCCCTCCACCTTTGGTTGACCATCTCATCCACCGTCCTTGGTGTGAAGAAGACTTTCCTCCATCTCCACCACGGGTAGCAGATTGTCTTATGCACCAGGCACTGTGTGCCATGCATGAAAAGCTTCCTCCTCTCGCTGACCCTGAGTTCTAGGAGGACCGCACACCACGAGGTTGTGCTCTAGGCATAGCACACGACATGTGAATTGCTTACAGCTGCAGTACCATCCACTTCATCACCTTCTTCATGCTAGAAGGAGAGCACCGAGAATCTTATGGTAACAACATAGGATGACCACCATCATCCAAGCTAGGCTATTTCTTTCCCATCTTGCTTTCTTGTTTTGTTTTCTTATTTTCGAGCTTTGGATTTATGTGAACGTGATTTTGAGATGAATGAAATGATGATGCGTTTTTCGCCTTCCCTAGGATGATCCTTGCTATTTTGTGGCTTGGTTTAATATCTTTCATTATCTCTACATTGTATCTTTGCTAGTCATGCGCAACGATGTAATATATTTATTTTGACATAGCAAAGAGTTGATCACATATCACAAGAGATGGATTTTTCAAGAAGAATGAAGCAAAATTCGTTAAATTAAATCTACTGCAAGGCAAGCAAATAAATCAAAATTTTATAAAGAACAATAACATAGGATGAAGCTTAAGATTTTGATTTTGCTACGAGAAATTACAAAGATTCAAATTTAAAATCAATGAAGCTATGAGTTCCCCTAAGCTTACCTTGTCTACTAAAGAAGTGTTCCTAATAGCACCAAAGCCACTCAAGATACACTTGCAATTAATAAATGACAAAAGATTAAATTCATTGTGGAAACAAGTATCCCTTATTTAATATTACGTCCTAAGTGAAGAAAATCTAGCCACACATGGATAAAAGAATCAATATCGCCATATCAATATATTCAATGTAAACCATATAATATAACAAGTTAATGCAAATACTAAATTACAAACTCAATATAATAAACTTTTAAGAAGACCAAAAAGATATTAAAAGAATAAACCAAATCCTCTTGAAGAAGAGGATGCCATGCCACCAAGAATTGCCACATGACAAAGAGAGAGAATCTTTCTTCGTCCCATAGTATAGTTTTCCATTAAATTTAAGGTACTAAAGTACACTTCTAAAGTAACTTATGAAAAGTTGACCTTATTTTCCTCTAAATCTCATTCTTATTTTTATTAGTTTCTAAACTTATTTTCACTCCAAGGATTTTTATTTCCAAGTTTATTATCTAAAATTTCATAGCATACTTCAAATGTTCATAAATTTATTTTCAAGTTAACCTAAGAAAAGGGGAAAAGTATTTCGAAGTTTGACAATTAGGCTAGAGAGTGCTAAATTCTTATGAGAAATGCTAACAGATGTTATGACACAAGCCCCCACCCTCTCCCACCCTAGTAGGAACTTGAGTCAATTTACAATTCACCTAAGATCTGGTCATCCATCATATAAATATAGAATAATATAATTTCATACACGTGCATCACATCATAGATATATAGAAGAATAAAAAAGAAACAAACCAAACTGAAAATGTCATTAGAAACATTCATAGCCATCAAATGTACAAGTACATAACTAGAGAAAATTGAAATAAAAGTACTGAAGGAACTTGGATAATGCAATGACATCTACTGCAACTACAGTGTTGCACTTAGACCGACACTGTTAGACTCTACTGTTGCAGGATCTAGCTGTAATTCACTAGGACCTAAGTACAGAGTCCACAGAAAACATCAGCAAATGTTGAGTAGAGTATCAAAATATCAGAAAAGAGAGTAGAACTAAGCAAGGGTGGAAAATAAGGAAAATTGATACTATTTTCAATTACTCAAAATTTCTTTTAGTAATCCCCTTATCTTATCTTCCCATATTCCAATTGTTATCTATCCAAATCAATTTCATGAGAAGGCTTATGGAGATCTTGTTGTTGTATCCTAAATAGTAGATTGAATACGGTATACTCCCTTGGCCAAGGGGATGGTCCACACTCGCTTTATTATCTAGTTAATCATCTCGTGGTCCTAGCGAAGGTGAAGTGATGACTATGGTTTGTGTGATATGCATGCCGATAGCTACCCCACACTGGCACACAACTAGTCATCTTTTGCATAAGGTATGAAAAGAACACCAACCACTTGCAATAATAATGCGTGCCCAAGCTCCTTGCTACCCAGTTGGCCAAAATGGCCTAAAAAACAAGTCGAAGGGAGGCTAGCTCACTCCTTGAGTCAATCTCTGCCCTTAATAGGTATAGCTAGCGATGGTGTTAGTACTAGACACGAGACTGACTTCCAATAGGTATCGCTAACCCAAATATATCACCCTAGTGTCATTAACTTTTTCGTTTACTAATGTAGCCAGAATATAATCTCAAATTCCCTTTCTTTAAATCAATTATATTTCCATCATTCGCATTTTTCTCAAATAAACAATTTATCACGGAATTTCTTGGTATCGGGACTAATAATCCGATTTGTAGTTCAATCAGTGTTATCATTAGTTATATAGGAGGATTCATGCACTATTTTATTACAGGCATGCATTATATTTATTCAACTATCTCATCATACAATTCTGATTATTAATTAATTCATTTAGTACCCAAGTAAATTTACCAATGTATGGGACTCAAGTGCTCAGCAAGAGGGGCATAATGATAACAAATATTCAAAATAAATATTTAGAACATCCATAGCATCGCATGGTGGACAAATGAAGGGGCTACTCTATCTAAGGTCATCGGGGGGAAACGGTGACTCTAGAAAATAGGTCAAAAACTCAGACTCTACGCATGCTCTGGGTATCCAACTTAAGTCAACCTTGAGAGGAATAGGACCAAAAACCCATCAAGAGATTAATTTGAATTTCCCCCATCAAAATAGTTGTCAAACAAAAATTTCAATGGTACATGAACATAGGGCTTCGAATAAAAATTCCAACGATACTTTATTTGTCAAAATCCAAGTTTGGAAAGGCCCTGAACTAGTAAAAATATGAGATTTGTGTCCACTACATCGGCCTTGAATCACTGGCCCATGCGAATCAATGCCCAAGCCTGCATACGACTAGCCACGCATCCCGCATGCATTGGCCTGCACACACACACCCTAGATCACCACTAGGGCCATTTGCATGTCCATGTGCTTGTGCGCTCTCATGCTTGCGTGCGTTCCCATGTGGCGATCGTGCTCGTGCTGCCTAATGGTCTCCTCATGCAATGTGTGCCTTGGATGCACGCTTGCCGACTCTCTTGCACTTTGGTCAATGCTCACACTCTTTGTTCGACACCCACATTCTCAAGTCAACACCTGCACGCCACAGACGATGCTTTTGTGCCCTAGCTAGTCGATGCCTCTCCTCCTCTTCCTCTCCTTCTCTTGATCTTGAGCTCTCTCTTTTCTCTCGAAGGGAGTCCCATCAGAGATGCTTTTTTGGAATGCACAAAACCATGGTGGTCAATTTATAGCCTCTAGGGATTCCTAATTGTGGTACCCTGAATCTGACGACCCAGAACACCGTTCAACCTATAAATCACCTGTACTTGTACATGTACCTATACCTGTACTTGCACCTGTAAGGCATACAAATCACATGACATGTATCCATGGCAACAAAACCAAGAGGAAGCGAGAGAGAGAGAGATGAGAAAAGTAATACATTTGTATCGCTAGCAACAAGCCACCGCCTTTATTTAATTACAACCACAGCTAACTACATCAACATGTACAGTTTAGAAAGTTTCATGATTACATCCTAGGAGTGTACTGCAACCATATATATATATACATATAGCTGAGTTGCACATAGTCATGTACAACCCAGCCTTTAGGAATTGTTGGATGTCACCTCTCCATTTTGAGCTCTTCGATCAGGAGCATCGATCTTTTTACGCTACCCACTCACCTCCAAACCCAAATCTTCCCTCCCCAACTACAGAAACTCAATCATTCCCCCCACACCATCACTCGAACATCCTCCCCACTACTGCGTCACCATCTGACACCTCTCTTCCCCATTGTCATCTCTCACTGCGGCTGCCCCTTGTTCGTGCTCATCCTCCGAGCAATGTTTGAACCCTCCTCGATGGTCTTCTTGGGCCACCTAAGGTTTGGATCCTCCTCGACCTGCCCCTCCCTTTTCCTTCCTAGTTCCAGGGTCATTATGTGACAAGAAGGTTATGGGTTTTCTGTAGTTGCAAGGGGATTTGGATTTCATTCACCCATATGTTGGTGACTTTGGAGAGGGGGGTGGGTGGTGGTTGTGGTGTTGCTAATTTGGAAAATAATGGCACTTATGAAGGTGAAGAATTTGCGAGACTGTTGAAAAGATGAATAATGACTTAAGGTCTATTAGCATAAGAGACTTCCACTTTCACATGCTATCTATAGTTTGTGTTCCCAAGAGGTCAAGATATGGAGGTTTCTCATCATGTTCTCATGGATTTGCTAAGAGGTTTGAAGAACAGGTACTTTTTGGATTGCTACTTCACCTTACAATCTTTTCAAGCAAGTTTTTGATCCTTTCCAATCCAAAGTGAAATGTTGAATGCCTTTATTAGTTGTTTGACAATTTGGTTTCAAAGGAATGGTGTTACTTATAGAGAGATCTTTTTATAAAATGTCATTTTGGGTGCTATAGATTCAATGGGTTTGTTATTTTGTGAGAGAGGCCGCTAACTTTGTTATTTTTTATTCTCTGATGCAAATAAAGTCAACCCTCAATTATTTTGATTGATGATCTCTCTTTTTTTGGCTTTTGATTTTCTTTTCCTTGTTTCTCCTCTTCTTGAGAAAGCAGCATGTTGGAGTTCTTGTGACCTAAATAGGTCCTTGATTCTGTCATCAAATAGTGGTAAATAGATTCATACATGCTAGGCTATGAAGTCATTGGATAAGTATGAACTATCCTTCTATCGGAAAAGCAAAACACTGTGACTTCCTTCCTCCCCCTGCCAAATAATGTTTTTACGATCCTTACAATCCTCATTCATCGGTTGTAGGTGTCTTTCTGGGCATTTTGTCCAACATTAGATATAAAATCATCAACAACTCTACTGTGCACACATCTAATTAGCCTAAAATGTTTATTGATGTATGTTCCTAGTGTCATAGAAGTATCATGCATTATAAATATTGCTTAACATACATCATCATACATTTAGGTTAATTTGTACAAATTGTATAGTAATTTACCTTTTTTGTGGCCAGGAGACAGGACGATATCATTTTAGGGCCTCGGATTGAAGATCTAGCCGTATGGATTTGATCACAATGATAATTGGAGTCCAACGCCTCCGATATTGCTTCGATCGGACCTCTGTAGCATCAGATGCAGTCCAAGGAAGATCAGAGGTCAAGGGACAAGCGTAAGCATCTCTGTTTTGATGCACCAAAATTATGTTTAGTGCTACACTAATATTTCAGGACCATCTCGGATTAAAGCTTCTCTTTTGAATCAAGTTCAGATGGTTGCAGATGTGTGTCATTTTCCTTTTTATTTGAGTTTAGGATATCATTGTAAGGAACCTCAAAAATAAAGCAATTAAATAGTTTTTCACGCTTCTTTGAAAACTAACTTTTAGGGTTATTGATCGACTAATATTTATTTTTTGATCGACCAAAACATGTTGATCAACCAACCAAGTTTGCTAATCAATGAAACCAATCCTTTTTAGGAAGTTGATTAAAATCCTATTGATCGACCAACCAAGTTAATTAATCGACCAATCTATGATCGATTAAACAACTTAATTGACTAACCAAATATCTTTTTGATCGACCAAAATACCTTAATTGAGTGACCAATATCACTTCCTTTTCAAGCCAATTCTTTTTGTATAAATAGATGTTGTATGTAGCCCTTTCAATTTACACTTTCAATAGAAATACACTCTAAAATTAGAGCTTCTCGTGCTTCTTTCAAAAGTATTCTACACTTTACTATTCACGTCTTTCAAAAGCACGTCATTTTGAACCTCTGCGGAAATTTTGGTTTGATCTTTTATTGAGGTTCCATAGATATTTTTATTTGTTATTCAACTTTGTTGTCATTGATTAACGGATTCCAAGGTGTTGAAAAGATCCGTGTTGTTGTTGTTATTCTTCTCTTTAGGTCAAAAAGAGAAGTGGTTGTAAAGAGGTTGTGCCACCCTCGTTCAAGTGGTACTATAGTGGATTGACTAGTCTTGACTAGTCGGAAAAATCCTAAGTTGAGAGGCTTAGGTAGTGGTTTTCACCCGGTTTAGGTTTTCACTCTAAATCTTGGTGTTATTTGTGCTTGATTGTTGTGAATTTATTTTTCTCATTTACTGTTCTAAGAAGCAATACTATTCACTCCTCCCCTCTAGTATTCGTTCGATCCACAAGGGTAATTTTTCATTTGGTATCAGAGCTTCGTTGTCCAAAGATGTCAAAGTCATTTGTCGACACATGAGGGGCAATCTGCTGTTCGACCGCCTCATTTTGATGGAACGAACTATGGATATTGGAAGACTAGGATGCAAATCTTCCTAGAATCTATAGATTTCGAGGTGTGGGATGTCATTGCCTCCAAATACACATGTCCTGAAATAAAGGAAGGAGTGGCGGTGACACTAGATCAATAGAAGATGGCAACACACAATGCTAAAGCCATGAATACAATCTTCTGTGGGCTTTCAAGAGCAGAATTCAATCGCATTTCTGCTTGCAAGACAACCTACGAGATCTGGAGCATCCTTGAAGTCACCCACGACGGAACATCCAAGGTAAAAGAAACTAGGGTAAATTTACTAACACAAAATTATTAGCTTTTCAGGATGAAGAAGGGAGAATCAATTAAAGAGATGTTAACAAGATTCATGGACATCATAAACTCCTTAAGAAATCTAGATCAGGAGATCAAGAATGAAGCTTTGCTGAGAAAGATCCATTGGTCACTCACTAGTGATTGGGAGACCAGGACCAACACCATACATGAGTCAAGAGATTTGTCTACCCTAAAATTAGACAATCTTATCAGAAGTCTTATGGCCTACGAAGTTCAACTCCAACACATGAAGGAGCATGAAGGTGAAGGAATCAAGAAGAAAACTATGGCTCTTGAAGCCAATCAACAAACTGAAGATTCCTTGAGTGAAGACGAAGAGGAAGATATAGCCCTCCTTTCAAGAAAGTTTAGAAAGTTTCTCAAGAACAAAAGAAGCTAGAGAAAGAAGAAAGAAGAAGCCAAAGCCGACATAATAATCTTCTACAACTGTAAGAGAAAGGGACACATCAAGAAGGATTTTTAGTTATGAAAAAGGAGTCAGAAAAGAAGTTTCCTAGAAGAGAAGGAAAGAAAAAGGCATTCACAACAATCTGGGATGAATTGGACTCAAGTTTAGAAGAAGAAGAAACCTCAAGAGAAGCTCTCCTAGGATTAATGGCGTTAGAAGATGAGGCAACCTCATTTTCACAAGATTTAGAAGCATTTTTTGAGATACATTACATAGCTAAATCACTAAAACTAGGAAACAAAAATCTAGTAAAAACATTAGGGGAAGAAAAGGCACAGAAAGATATGTTTTCTCAACAAAATAAAGAGTTATCTGAAGAGATCATCTCATTAAAATCACACGTAGATAATTTAAAGATGGATATAGACAAATTAAAAGAAAATTCTACAATTCTCTTGAATGATCTGGCTAAGTTTACTAAGGGAAGTAAAAACTTACATAAACTATTAGGAACATAAACACAAAGCACCACAAAATTTGGGTTAGGCTACACACCTAAAAATGATCAGGAAGCATCTAGTTCTAGCCAAAATTAAAAGAAGTGTAGCTTGCCTAAACAAGCAGCATCTAACCACTGTGGACCCAGACAAAAATGGATACCAAAAACATTATTGCAATCCTGTTTTGTAGGTCAAGTAGACTATAAGTAGACATATCAACAAATCAATGGAAAATTGAAGCCACTCTATAGAACATCCAAATCGAGACCTCACAAACACAAACCAATGATAGGAACGAGAAGAAAAGAGATGGATCATGGACAGTGGATGTTCAAACACATGATTGGGGAGGAAGACCTATTTCTGCAACTTCATCACCAGGATGGTGGTACCGTCACGTTTGGGAACAACCATAAGGGTCATCTTATTGGTACTGGCCAAATTGGTAGCTCTTCTACCTCTTTCGATAATGTACACTTAGTAAGTGGATTAAAACATAACCTTTTAAGTGTTAGTCAAATATGTGATAAAGGATACAAAATCACTTTCACTTCAAATGATTTTAAACTACAAGATAAAGAAACAAAACAAACACTTCTCAAAGGAAATCGGCATAAAGATATTTACACTGTGAACTTCAACAAATGTGAATCTTAAATGTCTTGTCATATCTGATGAAGAAGTAGCACTTTGGCACAAATGACTAGGTCATGTTCACATGAGAAACATTAACAAACTCATGAAACATGAACTTGTCAAAGGTTTGTCAAATATCAACTTCAAGAGAAGCAAAGTCTGCAATTCTTGTCAAGTTGGTAAACAAACTAAAAATCCCTTCAAACCAAAAAGGATGGTTAGCACTTCACAACCTTTGGAGCTACTTCACTTAGACTTGTTCGAACTGACCAAATCTGAAAGCCTAAGTGCATGCGGATATTGTCTAGTCACAATTGATGACTTTTTTAGATTTACTTGGGTATCTTTCCTAAAAAGTAAAGACTTAACTTTTGATGCTTTTAGCAAATTAGTTAGAAGACTACAACATGAAAAAGGATCTAAAGTAATTAGGATTAGGAGTGATCACGACGAAGAATTTGAGAATGAATCCTTTACCAAGTTCTGTGATCAATGTGGGATAAAATATGAATTTATTTTCCTTAGAGCCTCACCTCAGAATGATGTAGTAGAAAGGAAAAATAGAACCTTACAAGAGTGTGCCTGCACAATGTTGTGCGAGTCAAAGCTACCTCGATATTTTTGGGCAGTGGCTATAAACACTGCTTGCTATATCCAAAATAGATCACTGATTAGACCTATCCTAAACAAAACACCTTTTGAACTCTATCATGGAAGGACACCTAGAATTTCCTACTTTAGGATATTTGGTTGTCGATGCTTTACACTCAATACTAAGGACAATCTTGATAAGTTTGATACTAAAAGTTCAAAAGGAATATTCTTAGGTTACTTAACTAGAAGTAAAGCCTATAAAGTTTTTAACAAGAAGAATTCAGTTGTTGAGAAAACTATGCATGTATCATTTGATGAAACATTAGCTCAACCTAAATCTTCAGTAATCAATGATGAGGATGAACTAGTGGATGACCCATCAAACATTCCAAAAGAAAATGTTTCTGATGAACTTCGTAGAAATATTTCCTATGTAAAAGATTATTCAAAAGAATTGATGATCGGTGAATTGTCTAAAGGAGTTCAAACTAGATCTTCTTTCAATAGTTTAACTTCATTGCATTTGTTTCACAATTAGAACCCAAAAATGTCAAGGAAGCCTTTTCTGATAGTCACTAGATCATTGCAATGGAAGATGAATTGAATAAATTCAAAAGAAATAATGTATGGGAACTTGTCCTAAAGCCTGATTCTCAAACCATTATAGGAACCAAGTGGGTCTTTAGGAACAAACTTAATGAATCAGGAGAGGTAGTTAGAAATAAAGCTAGACTTGTGGCCCAAGGGTATAATCAAGAAGAAGGAATTGATTTTGATGAAACATATACTCCCGTAGCTCGCCTAGAAACCATTAGGATGCTGCTAGCCTTTGCTGCCCATATGAAATTCAAACTTTTTCAAATGGACGTCAAAAGTGCCTTCCTAAATGTATTCATTAAGGAAGAAGTCTATGTTAAACAACCTCCAGGTTTTGAAGATAAATATCCAAACTATGTCTATAAACTGAATAAAGCTTTATATGGTCTTAAATAAGCTCCACAAGCTTGGTATGACAGATTAAAATCCTACCTAATTGAAAATGAATTTAAAATTAGTAATATAGATCCAATGTTATTTACTAAAAGAAAAGATTATAATCTCCTAATAATACAAATATATGTTGATGATATTGCTTTCGGTGCTACTAATGATCTGTTATGCCAAGAATTTGCAAAGGTAATGCAAGATCAGTTTGAGATGAGCATGATGGGAGAACTTCGGTTCTTTCTTGGACTTCAAATTGATCAGCTATCCTCAGGAATCTTCATATTTCAAACCAAATACACAACGGAGATCTTGAAGAAATTCTCGATGGACAAAGTAAAGGGTAAAGACATTCTAATGGCAGCCTCTACTTGATTAAAAATCGATGAAACAAGTAAGTCTGTGGATAAAAAATTATACAGAAGTATGATAGGATCATTGTTATACTTGATTGCTAGTAGACCTGATATTCTATTTTGTACTTGTTTGTGTGCTCGCTTTCAAGTAAACCCTAAAGAAATACACTTAAATGTTGTTAAAAGAATACTTAGATACTTGAACAACACACATGACCTAGGACTTTTCTATCCGAAGTCAGGCACATTGGAATTATATTCCTTCTGTGATGCTGACTATGTGGGTAGCTTTACAGATAGAAAGAGTACTAGTGGAACTTGTTAATTTCTTGGCAATTCCCTAGTCTCTTGGTTCTCTAGAAAATAAAATATTGTTTCACTCTCCACAATAGAAGTAGAATACATAGCTGCATCTCTAGCTTGTTCACAACTATTGTGGATGAAACAAACCTTATAAGATTTTGGCCTATCCTACAAAAATAATAAAATATTATGTGACAACACTAGTGCAATCAACTTATCTAAGAATCTAGTGCAACATTCTAGGACTAAACATATTGATGTAAGACATCACTTTTTTAGAGACTATGTTTTAAAAGAAGTTAACATAGAATTTGTTAAAACTGAAAATCAATTAGCTGATATATTCACAAAACCTTTGCCAAAAGAAAGATTCAACCAAATTTGTCATTCACTTGGTTTATCAAGATTAAAAGAACTTGATTAACATGCTTGTTTGGTCTGCTTTGTTGACTGTTGATCGATCAATTTTTCAAATTAATCGACCAAACCCTTTTGATCGATCAAAATCATTGATTGATCGACCAAATTCTTGGGCGGAAAATTTCCCTCCAAAAATTTGAGTTTTGATCAATCAATTTGGTTATTTGATCGACCAATTCAATTGGGTGGGAATTTTCCCTCCAATCGTTCAAACCCTAATCGACCAATTGACATATTTGATCGATCATTTTGAGTTTTGATCGACCAAATCGTTCAAACCCTAATCGACCAATTGACATATTTGATCGATCATTTTGAGTTTTGATTGACCAAAAGCAAGTTTTGATCGACCAAAACTGGGCATATATGTTTTCAAGATTATGATCTTTTCACCTCAAATCTCGCTCCAAATAAATTCTAACGACTTCGTTAACCGAGATTACCCTCCTAAAATGCTCTTACCTATTTTACTAATCATGTATTCTATAAAAACACTTGTTTTTTTACCTTCAAACCTATTCTTTTTACTACCCTACACACATACTCGACCCTACATTCTATCCAACCCAAGAACACCACACCCATCCGACCCCACCTCTCCTCCTCTAGCAACTTTGACCAACCAACTCACCGTCTCCGATGAATGTCGCAATGACATTACACCTTCATCACACGTCCTCCGTCCACTCACAAACCATCGGTTGCTCTCCTTTCTTGATCAATCAACCCTTGATCAGTCTCGGTACATTCTAAAACTTAATGAAATCCGTCCCTTGTTGGATTTTTACTTAAGTGTTAGATGTGCTATGATGTTATCTAATGATTTCTTGGTTTCATTTTTTGATTACTTGCAAAATCGAGTAGTATAAGTGAGCATTACATCTGTTATCCTCTCATTTTGTTTGAGTTTGACTACTTTTGGTCGACCAAATTACTTGGTTGATAGACCAAAAGTTAGTTTTTCTAGAACTTCAGTTGGGTCGTTTTTGATCGACCAATCAAAAATTTTTGACTGACCAAAGTGTTTTTTGAGATTTCTGAATGGTTCCAAAATCTGCGCGTACCTCCTCCTAATCTCATCATGATGACACCTTTTATTGTTTCTTCATCACTAAGGCTGCACGTAACCGTTTTTCTTTATTTGCAAAATTTTCATCGTATGTTGGTAGACCCATCGACTTTACTTACTTTGAGTCTATATTCCCTGGCATCCACGAAAATTTGCTTACCATTAAATATTACGTCTTTTTGAGAGGAACTTTTACGTGGGTTCCACGAACAGCAGCATACCCGGTGTTGACCCCATGGCTTGTCAACTATTCTATGCCAATCTGAAAAGCATAGGTGGGGGTTTCAACATCGAGTTGACCCCGAATGTCTATGGCATTGAGGTTCTGGTCAATGTAGATGTTCTTTCTAAAATTCTTGGTTGTTCGTCTGTTGGTCCTACGTTTCTTGAGTTCCACCAGCAGACACAGACGGATACCATTAGGGATACCCTACTTACTCTCTCTCATTTTGACTTGGGTCGTCCAGCCAAGTCACCTTATTTTCGTCGTCTTCCACGATTTCTTAATCTAGTTTTTCTATGGAATTTTATGTCTAAATCTACGTCATTTGAAAACTGCCTCGATATTATGCTCATCACCTTTTATGCATTTCTTAAGAATAAGCGGTTCAACTGGAACCACTTGATTATATATCTCATGAGCAAGCCTCTCACCAACTCCTTCCAGTTTGGGACACTTTTCTCCCATATCTTTTTACACTTTAGTGTTCACATGGATATAAACCATAAACAATTTATTACTAGAGTCTTCATTTTTTATAAGCTCACTTATACGAAGATGGAGCAAGCATAGGGAGCCCATGGTGAGGAAGCAGCCCAGGAGCAGCAGCAGAAACCATCAGCAGTTCCTCCTCCTTTCTCACCTTATGAGCACCAGTGCGATTGTCTCCATCCTTCTACAACTAGGACTGAAGCCTCTTGGACAGACCTCTCTCTGGTAGGGACTTTGTGAGTATTCAGGATGTGACAAATGGTATCTCATTGATGATGCATCGACAGAGGGAGACTGACTTGATGATGATGCACCATGGCATCAGGTATCAGACTACCTGAATGCTCAGAGCCAGTTCTTGGATAGACTTAGAGAGTTTGTTCATGACATTCAGTAGCAGCTTCACTGACCTCCTCGACCTTGCCGATCTACTACAATGCCTCCATCCTCTGTAGCACCTCCTCCTCCACCTACTACTTCAGCAGCAGCGCCAGCAGATCAGCAAGTTACACCACCATGCAGGACATCTAGGCAGCCAACACCCAGGTCGTCAGCTCAGCACCGCCTTTGTCTTGGTCAGCTTGCATCTTCTGAGAGATCAGATTCATTGGACCTCGAGTTGGAGATTGATCTTCAGAGCACGATGGATGCCTTCATGGCATCATTAGATGATTATATTTTTTCTTAGTTTTGTTGTTGGCATGTAAAACTCAATTTTTCTCAGAATAATTTTATTTTTATGTACCGCTTATCTAGACTCTTCATATATGCATGAATGTTATCTCTCTCTCAGTTAAATGTTACTCTCTTGGTTAATGCATGTTTAAAATTTATCTTGCTTTATTTATATGCTTAAGGGGGAGTTAAATGAAAAACAAAGCAGCATGTTTTACTTTTTGCTGAAACAAAAAGGGGGAGATATTATGCATAACTATTTAATATTTCATAATTATAATTTTATTGTTATCAAAAAGGGGGAGAATGTAAGCACCTCTGTTTTGATGCACCAAAATTATGTTTATTGCTACATTAACATTTCAGGACTATCTCGGATTAAAGGTTCTCTTTGAATCAAGTTCAGATGGTTAATGTGTGTCATTTTTCTTTTTATTTGAGTCTAGGATATCATTGTAACGAACCTAAAAGATAAAGCAATCAAACAGTTTTTCGCGCTTCTTTGAAAACCAACTTTTAGGGTTATTGATGGACCAATATTTATTTTTTGATGGACCAAAAACATGTTGATCGACCAACCAAGTTTGCTAATCGATGAAACCAATCCTTTCTAGGAAGTTGATTAAAATCCTATTGATTGACCAACCAAGTTAATTAATCGACCAATCTATGATCGATCAAACAACTTAATTGACCAACCAAATATCTTTTTCCACTCTAAATCCAGGTATTGTTTGTGCTTGATTGTTGTTGTGAATTTATTTTTCTCATTTATTGTTTCAAGAAGCAATACTATTCACTTCTCCACTCTAGTATTTGTTCAATCCACAAGCGTAATTTTTCAGCATGGTGGCATAAATCTATACCTCAGATGACAAATCCAACCATACGGATGAGTTCAGATTGATGATCGCAGTCCAACGCTGCAAAAATTGACCTGATCGGACATCCGTGGTACCATCCACAAGCATTGGCAAAATGGATAGCCCAGATGGTGCCACGTGGTGCCATCCAAGCAGCCCATGATCACCACAACCATCCTTCTTCATCAACGTTAGATTAATCTCCATCGTCAGATCATCATCCAATGGTGGAGAGCATCCGTAGGGAATTTTAGAAGCTCGACCATCCGCACTTGTAGCGCAGTTGTTGAGCGTCTTACCAGAAGAGTGTCATGCGATCGAATCCTCACGCGTCGCAAATTAACTGCGCGAGTAGGCATGGCGAAATTCTGCTGGTCGATCACAATTGAGCGGCAGCAGAGGTCGCTACGTGGCACGCCTAAGGTGCCAGATGAACGATCGCACCACACGTGTGCGATGATGCATGATTGTACGCACCATCGTGTTGGTGCTAGAGCACCACGATCATTTGTTTTGATGATAACAAAACACGTGTTATTTAACATTTGCACTTTGAGTCCTAGATTTCAGGTCAATTGCAAATGTAGACGTGTTTAGACGGAACTCGAGCTCGCATCCAGGACGGATTGGAGGAGCTTAATGAAGAACAGAGGAGGTTCGCGTGGAGCGACAGATTGAAGATAGAAGACAAGAAGAATATGATAGATTCTTTTTAATCCTTTCTTGTATCTCTTGTCTTTATTTTCTTACTCTTTTTATTTCCTTAGAATATTCTGTTAAAGAGCCTCAAAGTACCCTAAAAGTAGTCCTAGGAACACCTGCACAATCCTAGGATACTTAGGTTTTCTGTAGAGAACTTAAAAAACCAATATAGGATTCAAACAGAGTTTCCAGACGTCTAATTCCAAAATCAGACGTCAGATAAAGTAATTTAAGACGTCTGACTGTTGTTTCAGACGTTTGATAACTGTTAGGCTGGACATAGGTAGTTCTGTCTGATGAAATCAGACGTCCAGACATTAGACCAGACGTCTGATGATTTTGCCAGACGTCCAATTAGTGGACCGTTGGCTGGCTTAGTATACACTCAAGAATATGACCGTTAGAGCCTTATCAGACGTCCATATGACTATCCAGACGTCTGATAATTGATCGTTTTGCCTCGGCTAACCCAAAATCTCTTCTCAGAGATTTTCTAGCCGTTGCAACGTTTGGAAAATCCATTCCCACAGTAAAAGTAGGTTTCCAGACGTCCAGATATAGTGTCAGACGTCCTATATGTCGTCTGATGGACTTGTGCAAGAACCCTGTTTAGATCTGATTCAAGTCAGGAAGAGACCTGCCCAAAATCAGACGTCTGACATTGGAATCAGACGTCTTAAAGTGAACTTCCAGACATCTGATGCCATAATTAGACGTCTGATAAGCCTGTCAGAGCAATGATTGTCCCTGATTTCGGGCTGATTCTCTTGGGCTTTGTTCCCAACGGCTATAGAACCTTTCCTAAGCCTTCCAAAGCCTTCCTAAGGCCTCTATAAATAGAGGGGAACCTTTGCAACATAAAAACACACCAAGATACACTAAGAGAAACACAAGACACACTTAAGCAACATAGTTCCACTCTCTTGTGTCCTAGATAGCTCTTGCTCTCTAAGCTCAAGCTCCATTCTCTTGAGAGCATCAAGCTTTGCGCACCTACTCTCCCGCCGTTGTTTACGAGAGCGACGTTGCGCCGTCGCGTGGCACACGCACCGCGTCATCAACTCGACGCACTCCTTGCAAAGGGGAGTTTCCTAATTCCTATAGAAGCTAGGTTTATAATTACTTTGTTGGCTCTATAGGACTTGTTGTTTATTTTATCTTTGTTATTTGGTTGGGTATTCGCTTTGCGAATTCCCGTCTCCTTCGCGAGACAAAATCCTTCTCGTGGAGAGAAGGGGTTGAGGTACGCTACCCTCGTTTAAGTAGCGTGGTTGTACTGAGGTTGAATCACTCTCGTTTTAAAGTGATTCGGTTAGTGGATTTGATCAACTAGGTTGATCGGAAAATCCTAACTCAAGAGGGTTAGGTGGTGGTTTTCACCCGGTTTGGGTTTCCACCTAAAAATCTTTGTGTATTTGTTTGTTTATTTTGTGAAGATTGTTTAATTTATTTCCGCAATTATTACGTCACCCCCTCCGAGTAGGGAACTTTCACATCGTACGTGGGCGTGCGCAATGGCGGAAGATGAAGAGTGTTCGCGCGCTCTCAACCATTCGATCGAATGATCAGACGGCTAATAGTGATGTGGCGCAATGAAGCGGTGAACAATTGAAGAGGAGGCGTCGAAGTGGTTGCTTGAGGAGTGTGGGATCGCGAACGCACGGTCCACATTTCACGCTCGTCTTTAGCAATGCTTGCCGACAATGATACATGCATCCGTCACTGACCCCTATATTAAATTCTAAGCATTCAAATGGCCAAACTACCCCAATGACTACACCTATAAAAGGACTACCCCTACCACACATTTCTTCATTCCTTCTCTTCTCCTCTCACCCTCTCCAAAGCTCTAAAGAGCTAGTCCCGTACCCGGGATGCTCTACTAGAGTCTTAAAGATAATTTTTCCATTTTCTCACCCTCATTCGTGCAGCGCCCGTGGTTGTTGTCTCGTCGCCATTCGAGAAGCGGATCTCGCTGCGATGCCATCCTGTTCCATCCTCTGTCCTCCAACTCCATTCACCCTCATCCAGCATCTCACCATCCTCTTCTAGGCACTCCATCAACGTGGCTTGTCCTCCAAGCAGTCATCGAGAATGATTTTCTCATCCCTATCTTTTTATCTCTTTCTAGTGTAGATTTTTAGCTTTGTAGTTGTAGTAAGTAGATGTAACTAACATGCTCCTATTTTTATAAAATATCTGTTCATTCTCTCCCTCTTTTATCTTTTTCTGTATTATTTTCTCTCTCTCTCTCTTCTATTGTTTATTCTTTAAGTAGAATAGTTTATGTAGATTAATTTCAACCAGCTAATCTACTTTATAAAAATAATTTCAAATGTGATTTTTAATCAAATATTCGCTTTCCTATGTTTGACCCAGGACTTATCAGACTTTCGGTTAAATTTATTTGGTAGCAGAATTTCTTACGAATTTTACAACAACTCTGATTTTCCAAAATGTTACTTTTGCAACAAATTTCTTGCTCATCATGCTTGGAGTGAGTAGTCGAGGCATCATCGGTGGCCAAGCACACACCTTTTGTTGCCATGGTGTTCACCGTAGGTGTGCGCTTCGCGAATAATGTATATGGTGGCATGCATCTTGTGGATTGGGCAAGATGGAGCGGTTGCCAATAGAATCACCATCTTTTGTTGTAATGCTTTTCTAATGCTGTCGTAAGTTACTATGGCTTTGTTATTCCAACTCTAGGTTGGAGGTGCTATTTGTTGTTGCTTTATTACACAAGTGATTATTACGTGTTGGTCCTTATTTCAGTACGATAGTAAGGGACATAATTATGATGTCCAAGCAAGTCCTACGATGGTTGTGACGTGGAATAGGACTCTTCCTAATGTTTTGTTGTAGATACCACTTACGAAAGAAAGTTCTCTTTTTGCAGGTGTGAAGCTCTACCTATCCTCGCACGTATGATTTCTTGCATGTTGATGAGATTTTTATGATAGGCCATCTGCTTGTTAAAAGTGATGTTTATAGCTATGATGTTGCGTTAGGCATGAAATTTGTAGATAAATCCAAACCTCCAAGACAAGAAAATCTAGTAGCATGGGCCCATCTGCTTTTTATTGGTGGATGAGCAGAGAAGGGCCAAAGTTGTTGGTTTATCCTTTACTAGAAGAGAAGTATGACTTCAATAGTTCATTGAAGGTTGCTTAACTGAGAGGGAGCTTATTTTGTAAAAGTTTGACGAATGATCTCCTTTCATCCTTGACATCTGAATACTAAAGAAAGAATTGCAAGAACTTCGACATCAATGTGATCAGCTTGAAGATTGAATAGGAAGATGATTATATTATAAGTGTCTATTATTATACTTGCGGTAATTTTTTTATGCAACTAGCCACTATGTAGTAAGTTATTGGATTAATGAAATTGATGGATCTCTTTCCTTGAATATGGGTGTCCCTTTAAAACTCATTACATATTTAGGATTTTGTGTTGGATGCATCTGTTTAATGTAGCAGCCTGAACTAGGTTTTTTGAAAAAGTGCATTGTGAACTAGTTGAAGTCAAAATATGTAGGAGTCATTATTTTTGAATTACTGGTTTTCAACACATGTCCCAACATTTGAATTAAATTGAGGCTTCATATACCATAAATTTAGAGTAAATTTCTTAACCCTCTAACTTGGATGGTTAATATTATCCATTGGATGAAATGAAGGACAAGGTTTGTTTCCATACATACATTCCACATTTGATTAGACAGAGGCCCTTCAGTCAATCCATTTTCCTCTAAATTAAACCCCTGGGGCCTTAACACTATTGAAACTCCACCTATGTTGAGTCTAATTTGGTGATTAACATTCCAGGTCATAATTTGGATGAATGGTTTACATTCGTGCTCTTAGTAGCTCATTTGGGTGCTTAGGACTTCTAATCTGCAATTTAAAAGGATTCATTGCTTGATTATACTTAATTATCCTTGGGATTACTTCAGGATCTCACGTCCTACCCTCCTTGAATAAATTTCGTCCTCAAAATTTACTACGTGCCTTAGCTCGAGGGGTACAACCATCTTATTTTTGGCTCCCATGTTACCCTCCGCTTGCTCGGCCGTCTTGTAGGCCCTCGCCTAGAGGTATCTCTTCACTCCCTAACCTCCTTAGTTAGCCTTCCTCATGGGTCAGATTCAATGCCCTATTGAGGTTTTCATCTCGAATAACGTGAGCAAAATCCAACCGATACTTCCTCAGACTCAACACATGGAACACGTCACGAATCTTGGGCAAGTGAGGTGGTAAACTCGTGTAGGTCACTGGACCTACTTCCTTGAGTGTCCATAATGGGTCCACGAACACCTTGGGAAGTTGTCTTGGAAATGCAATGTGATACGGACTCCCTGATTGGGATGATCCCTTCAAGCACCATGATTTCCGGCCATTTCAGTACATACAAGTCCGCCAACTGACACTTGGCGTCGTCATAATGTGAATGATGAGGAATCGGATCGCCTTAATTTGTCAATCTGCCCGTGACTCCTTCCCGGGGTGGTCACTGCTATCCTTTTGTCCGTGGTAATCCTTGTCATAAAATCATCATGGTGCCTTCCCACTCCCATCAGGGGATTATAGGTGGTCACAATAGTCTCCCTAGCTAGATTACTGCGTCCAGCTTCAGCCTGCTGGCGAGTCACGCAACAGTTAACAAGTCTCTCCACACCTTGCTTCATTTCCCTTCCGTTCGAAACCTACAATCAAGTCCTTGCACACTCGGGGCCTACCAGGGAGTACAATCATCATCCTGGAGTGTGCCTCTGAGAGCAACCCTCTCTTACAAATTTCTTGTCCTCGGGTACTTGCACCTTACCTTGAAACTGCAGTACCCTGTCACGAAGAGAAAGTTGGAGGCACCTCCCATGAGCACCCTTTCCATGCTCATCACCTGAGGTTCGCTGGACTGAGCTCCAACACTCTAGCGGATCAAATCTGGTAGCACTCGCCTCGGGAGCATCAGGGCATTCACGCGTGCTTGTTTCACTTCTGGTTTCCAAGCACCAATCCCTGACAGTCAATCCCTATCCATCAATTCTAGTCTGGCCAGAAAAATAGAGGAAACTCCTTCCTGCTGCATGGGCAACCACGTTGCCCTTTCCTAGATGGTACAGGATTTGGAAATTATAATCGCTAACCAGGCAATTCTATGCCCACTATTTCACGTTCAACTTTGCCTGGGAGATCAATTACGTTAGATTTTGGGAATCCGTGAAGACGTCTCATGTCTCACCATGCAGACAATGTTCCAAATCTTCAAGGAAAACACGATGGTGGGAAGCCCTAGGTCTTGAGGGCGATAATTCTTCCCTTGCGTGTGTAGCTGTCAAGATGCGCAGTCCACACCTGACCATTTTGCAACAGCACACACACGTCTCAAGTAGGAAACATTGCTGCTACGCACCGCAAATCCTCCAATGCTAGCAGGGATCACCCTACTGGTGCAGATGAGATACTCCACTTTAGCTTTCCGAGGCTTTTGTCACGGTCACAGGGCCATACGTACTTGGTATCTTTCCTGGCTAAACCGATAGATCGCATCACGATTCCCGAGGAATCCAATATGAACCTCCGGTGATGATCTGCCATGCCAAGAAACTTCATACTTTGATGACTGACGTCAGTCTTTCCCACTGCAACATTGGCTTGACCCTGGCTAGGCCCATTGAGGTACCATTACAGGTGACCAAATGCCCTAAGGATGTCGCCTTGAGCAACCAAAATGCGCACTTGGCAACCGGTGCTCGCTCAAGTTGTGCAAAGCCAATTGCAAGTGAGCCCCGTGCTGCTCGGCACTCCCAGGGCAGGTCAGCACAATGTGGATGAACATGACCAAGAATCGGCCCAAGCTTGGCTGAAACACCGGGTATATCAATCCCATGAACATAGCAGGGACATTAGTCGACCCAACAGGCATCACGAGAACTTAAAGTGCCCTTATCATGTCACAACAGTGGTCTTCGGAACATCGCTGCTTATTTCGTTCCATTTAATGACTATTATAGTGGATTAAATTAGAACTTAAGCATGTTATTATTGAAATAGAAATTTAATTTAAAATTTAGACAATATTGATAAAATTAATTAAAATTTAAAATTATCATTTCATACATTATATCAATTTCTACGCATCTTGATTACGTAATTTGATTAATTACTTATATTTTATCTTTTAGATGCAGATCATTTTTGACATCAAACATTATTTTGGAATGTCACCTTGATACTTGAAAAGTTTTTGAAAAAATGACACTATATTTTTGACAAGAGAGAGAAATCCACCACCTCCCTCAATCACCATATCAATTCCCTCTCTCTAATTTTATAAAAAAAAAACCATCTCCCTTCTAAATTCCTCTTTTCCAATTTCCCAATTTTCATCCCCTTATTTCCTTTTTTCTCCCACTCTTTTTTTTGAAAGGGAAACAGCACTGTTCCTCTCTCTCAAAAAGGCCCCCTCCGCTATCATCTCTCTTCCCTCCTCGCCCTCCACAAGTACCCACCATCTTCATCTCCTTCCCCTCTCCCAGCCGCGCCACCTAAAAGAGCTTGCTGGAACACCCACCGTGCCCTCCGCCACTGCGTGCCTCCTCCACAGCAGACTGCGCCCATCCTCCTCATCAGCGACAACAACATCCACCGTGCCTCAGCCTCCTCGATCGCGATCCCCCCGCCACTGCGTGCCTCCTCGCCACCGTGACTGCGAGCCACCGCACCCTCCTTTGCCCTCGCCATCATCGTGCTCGGTGGTGACAACACCGACGCCACCACCGCGACTTTCCTTGACTGCGACCTCCACCTTTGTTCTCTTCTCGCTCATGACTGCGCCACCACCACCGACTGCGCCCGCTCCTTCGTTTCCTCCTTCTCTTTCCCTGCTACAAGTGAAGAACCCATCACCATCACCACCACGCCTCTCCACAGAGCCCTCCACGACTGCTGTTCTCGCCATTATCACCACCAGCACGCTCACCACGTCCTTGCCATCATGTACCACCATCCACGTCGCGACCAGCGATGACTCCTCCCCCTCCATGAGCACCCACCACTGCCGGCTACCCTTTCGCTATCCGACCGCCTCCGACCACCACTGAGCTCATCGTCACCGCCATTACGCCCGTCCTCTCACGTACCTCCACCGAGTTTCTCACAGTAGTCGATGACCTCCTCCATGCATGCAAGCAACGCCATCTACTCTGTTTTCCAACAGTAACGAGCATATTAGTTTTTTTTATTGAATGGAAATACTACTCATTTATTTTCTGACGTTACTTTAATTAATTTTATAGTAGATCTCTCTAAATCTCTATGCCCTCTCTCTATTTTCCCTGATTATCTCTCCAATTGCCTAACATTAGTTCATGAAATACCTCTATGTGAAATAATTTTCCCATGATTTTGTGTGAGCTTTATACATTGATATAATTGTGAATTTATTAGTGTTTACACTTCCCTCTCAATTCGACTTCGTTAGTGTAGTTCAATCTCGAATATTAATGATTTTTGATCGATTGATTATTTCCTCCACATCATACTACAACGCTCAGATTTCATGTAGTATATTCATTACTTAGTTTAAAAAGCAAAAATAATTTGATTAATGGTATCATTGCCGGAGAGGCAACAGATGCAATATGTTCACTTGATATTTTTGATCTATTTTGAGGTATAATTTCTCTTGACTCATCTCTATTTTTTTGTGCAAGGGACTCAACGGGTTGAGATGATAGATGCATTGGAGCCCGACGTGGACCTTAAGCTACACCCACGAGAAGACACGAGGAGACAAAAGGAGACCAGGATCCTGTAGCAAAGGGATTCTCCTTCAGGATTGATCGGATTAGGAGATTTGAGATCTGAGCTTACTAACTTACATTTCAGTTTTCTCGCCTTTATAACATCGGGGCTGGTTTTCAGAGGTTTGTCCCTACTTTCTTTAGCTATTAGGATTATCTAGTTTAGTCATTTGCTTGCTTGCCAAAAAAAAATAAAAAATTGAGTTGCTTGCTTGAAGTTGCATACCCTTAGGGGCATGAATTTTAGGGGTTTTAGGGGTGATTGAGCAGCACGTTAGATTTACTTACCTACATTATATACATTACTAGCACGAAGATTGCTGGAGTCAGGTATATTCTCTTATCTTTGCATCCAGTGTTTGATCACGTATTGCATTATGGGCTTAATTCAAAGACCATCTAATTTTTGATTGAATCTATTTAATTAAGTGGTTGTCTTCTAAAAATTGGGACTGCTAATCAGACTGATATCTAAAAGTAAATTCACACTTGATTTGATAAAAGGACTTATGTGCAATTATTTACAAAGAAAAATTGATTTTCGCAGTGTGATGCAAACTTCTCTCACGAAGCACACACTTTAGGTACCACACTAGGTCTCGATCCCTTAAGGCTATAGGCATCGATCTCTTTATCGGTGTAGGCCCTCTATTTCACTTTGTGGTGGTGGTATTATCCTGTAACCAAGTGTTTTGATACTTTAAGGAGGGGGACACCCCTTAAAGAAACAAAAAGGTAGTTAAGAGGTATTGCATATGCATCACCGAAAAGGAAGGGTTGCCCTACTTGCATCCCTTAGTTACGTCCTTGGAGTAACTTCTCACTAGATCATTTGAGAATATCATTTAAGCATGTAAAGACCCGTTCTGTTTTGAGCCTTTTAAGATATCTAAACTGTCAGTCAGACGTTTGGACCTCTTTCTAGACGTCTGGAAATTGAAAAATCTGAACACGAAGTTGGTTCTACGCGTAGCTAGCATGCATACCCTTTTTCCTTCTCTCTCTTCTTCTTTTTCTCCCCCTCTCTCAACCCTAACCCATTTCCTATATAAGAGCCCCCTTCCTCTCCTCTCCACTCCACCACCACCACCTTCCTTCCCCCTCCACTAACGTGAGTGAGGTGTGCAAGAGAGAGGGAGAAAGAGAGAAGAGGAGGAGCGGCGTGAAGAGAAGGAGGATGTCAAGCTCGTAAGCTTCGTGGGAGCTCGCCGGAGGGTTGTATGGCCGCCGCGGTGCGTGCAGGAGGAGGAGAGCGTCGAGGCGTCGTCCTCGACTTCCTGCAGCGGTCGGAGCTACAGCCGAGCAGGAGGAGCCTCGGCGGAGTGCGGCGAGAGAAGCGGGAGCGCGGTCTGATATTGGAATTTTTCCAGTATTAGACGTCCGGAGTGCCTTCCGGACGACGGGCTGGACGTCTGGTGACGACACCGTACTTCTGAAAGTGGGTATTCACACAGGTACGTCTTCTATGCGGTTCCGGCCATGCAGGATGCACCGCAAAGGCGATTTGCTTCGTTAAAAATGGTGTGCTGCTCTGGCGTGTGCAGGAGCGGCTTTGCGAAGGCGTGTGGCACGCCCTCCCACGCTTTTCGGACGTCAGGACAGCTTACTAGACGATCGGAGGCATTCCTAGACGACCGGAGGACATGTCAGATGTCTGGAGCTAAGTCCAGACGGTCGAGGAGGAGTCCTGGACGTTTGAGGTCGTCACAGGAATCTGAGGTGAGACTCTGTTGACATTTAAGACGTCTGGACTTTATCCCAGACGTTTGATTTGGGTCTGCAGACTTATTTTTGACCCGTTTAGGGTCCGATCGGGATCTTTTTTATGCAAACGAAATATTTGTGGTTTACTTGTGAGTTCCTCTACATATTAGAAACCTTTATATACTGTTCTGAACGTTTCACTGTGATGTGTTCCTTGGTATAGGACTTCGACCTGTTGCGTGTCTGGGGCTTGCAGAGGCACGTGGGTTTGTAGTTCGAGCCCCCAATACTCCCGGATTGTCTGGTAGAGTGATTTTCCCCTATTCTATTTATAAAACATGAAAGTAGCCATGAAAATTAGATAACTAGAAACCTAGGATGTGGTATGAATCCTAGGACGAGAAATAGTTGCACTGTTTGTTTGCATGATTGAGATTGTATTCATAAATGAATGAGCTAAATTGTTAGCAACTGCCTGTTAATAAATATGAGCTGCATGTTAGAATATGAAATGCCTGAGATAACTAAACAGTTACCTGTGATATCGCTTGTGCATGTATTAAAGTGTGGAAATACGAGCTGCATGTGTATAATATAAGAATGGAATTATGAATGATGAAACCTGGTACGAAATAATATGGTGAATATGAGCATGAACCCTATGGGGAGTTAGGAGTAGGACTCCTGTGGATGAATGGAAAGGCTTGGAAATGTGGATGAGAAGTGTGTTGGCCCTTGAGTACATGGTACCAAGGAGAGCAACTGTCCCCTGTTTAGTGTAGAGTGGAGCTAGCTGCCCTTGGGTTGGGACCTAGGGTTAGGATTGGCCACTCTACATCGACTCATGTTGGCCCTTGTGTACACGGTACCGGGGAGAGCTACTAGTGTAGGGAGGGAGCTAGCCACCCCATGGGGCTCGAGGTTCATCTAGCCACCCTACACCGACTTGTTAGGCTTACTGAGTAAACCGGGGTAGTCAGGGACTGTGGAGGGGTGAGACCCCTGTTTGGTTCTGAGGGGCTAGGTCCCTATTTCTGAGAGGTCTAGGCCCTATACTGTTCTGTGCTATACTTTGGGCATACCTGCTAGCGGAAACGACTGACTGCGTGTCAGTGCGGGGTAGCTACCCGTGTGCTTATCGCGCGTGCCGTAGCCATTGCTACATCTGTCTGTGACCCCGGGGTGGTTGACTGGGTGTAGGATTACCACGGGGGACTTTCCTGGCCAAAAGAGCACCACGTGTGCCTTCTACTCTTCGGAAAAGACTGCAATCAAGATCGTTCCCATGAGGAACATTCGAGATCAAGAAAGAAATCTGAAAGTAAACCAATGGGTGAAAAGGAATTACTTGTAAAATAAAATAATTGGAAAAGATAAATTTACCTGTTAGCTTTTATTGCTTTAGATAGTTTGGTTACCACTCTACTCAGCATTCGCTGACTCCGTTTTCTCATAACCCTTTATAGGTCCAGGAGTTGAGTAGCCCGAGTTATCGACTGCAGAGGGTGCTGGGCCCAGTCGAGTCCAGTAGTAGTTTCTTACTGTATTGTAATTCCTTTCTGTTAGTGAGTTTCAAACTTTCTTTATTATTTCTATTACTGTACTTTTGTTCTACTTTCTTGTTGTGGTGGTACGTACTGATTAGCATTTTTTACTTCCCTTACTGCTTATATGCTTTTACTATTAGTTACCTTGCATAGTGAATGTGGTTTATTTTCCTACTTTTTTGGTTATTTCTTGTTGGACAACTGGGTCTTGGGATTAGTCGAGTCGAGCCGGTCTCGGGTCCTTGAGGGATTCGGGAATAGGGTTGTAACAAAGCAAGGTGTAAGTCTTAGGGCACTTGAAGGTTGACTTAAGTCGTGTAACTAGATTGAATAATTTGTTTGGCCATCTATATCAACTAACTTGACCTCAGTCATCTTCAAAACATAATTGGTTAGTGTTTAAGTGATAAATCGGTATTTTAAAATTGCTTTGTTGTAATATAGTCAAAATAACGCTCAAACAAATAAACTCGAATGAAAGTTTGAGGTCGAACACAGGGAGCAATATGGCACTTTCAAGCTCAAGATCACAATTTGAATCAAAGATATAAGAGATTGCAATAATAATAATGTCAAGTATCAATGTGGAAAAAGAATAGAGTAAAATGGTGATTTAAATCACCAATTACTCCTCACAGTAATAGCAACTAAATCAACAGTATCGATAAAGCCTCAAATATATGCAATTAGACGATCTAGGCTTGTATTAGATGGCTTAAACAGCCGGTTGCTACAGTGCTTCCAAGAGACTCAAGGGTCTCTTTTCTCTGCTGCTCTCTTTCTCTTCTCCTTTCTTCTTCTTCATAACTCTTTCTTTCTTTGCCTTTTTGCGGCTCAAGCTTCTTCTTCTTCCTTCTTTTGCTTCTCTTCTTTCTATCTGATTCCTGTTTTCTTCCTCTTCCTTCTTTCTTTCTACTGTCTAAGCCTTCTGATGCACATGGGGAGACTTATGAAATTGGCTAAGTGTTAGCCAACTCCTTTTAGCGCAAAACCCCCTTGCCCCCACGCACTATTCTCTCTTTCTCTCCTTGGGATCCACCCTTCTAGGACAAATATCAGGATAGTCGGGTTATCGGGTACATGTGCACCCGGGACCAGGGCTGCCTGCAGTGGGTAGCAGCCGAGGAGTGTGTGGCTAGGTGGGTAATCGGATGCACCAGACCCATGTGAGCAGTGTCACGGGCGAGGTGCATGGGGTGTATGGGGCCTCACCCCGTGGTTTGGAGGTGAACAGCTAGAAGTAGAAAATCAATTTATGTAGGCACGGATGCTCATCAACTTCCGAGGTGGGACTAATCCCACCTCCCTTCCCCTACGTGCAGTTGTAAATGTTTCTTCGCATGATTGCGATCAAAGACGCAGTCAAAGAGCCAAATTGGCTCTTGGGTTGCATTCTTGGGTAGGTTCCGCTGTGCCTAGGGTTTTGTCTGGAGCCTGCAGGTGTTGGAGGTTAATGGCGGTGAGGGTTAGCACCTGAAATCATCAAAAAGACCTTTTGGTCGCGTCAAAATGTTCAGGAATGATCGCCGGAGCACGGCGAACTTTCTAAGGGGGTCGGCGTGGCATGGGCATGGGTGATGAACATTGATGGAGGTGAACTGTGCCCATGAAGGTGGGTGTGTTCGGTGGCATTGTAGGGGGATCAATAGCTCTCAATGAGTGAGGGATTTTGATCGTCGTGATGAGGCGGAGATGTGGAGTGTGGAAGCGGCATGTTTGGGCGAGTGTGGAAGCCGCTAGGGCTCGTCGGAGGTACGCCGGCGAGGTGGAAGACGGAGTCGTGGAGGGAGTTGGCGAGGTCGAAACGGTGTGTTGAATGTGCTGGCGTGATGAGAAGTTGAGGAGTCGGCTAAGAGCAGTAGCGGATGAAGGGTAAAGGGGATGGCACCGGTTGTGATATGGCTGGCATTGGAGGAGGGAGCTTCGGTAGGTAGGAAACGGCGAGGAAGACAGAGGGAGGGACGCCTGCTGGTATGGCGTGATGCAGAGGAAGTCGAGGAAAATGAATCCGCCGTTGGTATTGCGGACGGACAACGAGGGAGGTCAGAGGGGATCGTCGGAGATTGAGGATCCTTTCGGCCAGATTAGGAGAGAGGAATTTAGGGTTGATTCAGCCGAAATCGAGCTTGGGGAGAACGGTTTGACCTGGAGGTCTTTTTATAGACCTTTAGAGGGAGTTTTAGCAAACTTCCCAAGCTTGGAAAGCTTCACTGGAGTTGGGATTTTTTTCGATACCCTAATCTCTCATGCATTCGCATGAGAGATTAGGGAAGTTTTGGGACGTGGGAATTGGCTAAAAAGGAAGGGAATTCCTTGACGAACTTCCCTTTCAAATTTGAAAGGGATTTGTCAAGGAATCAAGGAGATCTTACCAATTTTAGGTCACCAGAGCTTGTAGGAATATGATTAATGGTGGCAGAGACCTATTTGTGAAAATGATGACAAAGTTTGGGGTCTTTTTGTAAAAATTTTGAAAGTTAAGGGCACAAATGTAATCAGATAGGACTAAGTTGCAAATTGGTCAAGACAATTTCAGCTTAGGTCCAAATTTTGGTACAAACCTAATTTCGACCTAAGGAATCCAATGGTGAAGTTGGATTTTGGTTTTGACCACGTTTTACTGGGTAATTTATGTAAAAACCTAAATTAGGGCAAATGTTTGTTTGAGACTTTGTTTTGAGCCAAAATGGGTTCTGATGGTCAATTTAAAGGTATCAAATCCTAGAGAATATTTTTCTATGAATTTTAGAGGATTTAGGTAAATTTTATATTGATCAGAACCTCAGTTAATTAAGCAGGTCTATTTTTAGGGTTTCAAAAGTCATTTAATTCTCAAAACATGCGCTGCCCTTTTCTGTTTGTTCTAACCCACTTGTTAGCCCTTTAAGACTATTTGACCCTTAATTAACTGCTGAGAAAACCCATGGTTATACCGCATTCAAGTTATGATGGTAAAATTACAATTTTAACCCTGATTTCTTATCTTTCTCTCAGAATGCTAATGTAATGAATTATGACCTTCGAAAGGTTATGTAGGAGCATTTAAAAACTTAGGATCTCAAGTACTAGGGTTCATGATGGTGTTCCCATCAGTTAGGATCTCAAGTAGCCCCATTCCTCTTATACCACTTAAGTGGGAACGGAGGAACACCGCCTTGACCCTGTTTGACTGATCTGTGAAGTTGATTGGGCTTGCACCTACTTAAATTGGTAAGAACTTGAATTGTGTTTGGTGGGTATTGTATGCTTAGTAAACGCTCTCTTGGGGGTAGTTTAGTATTTGATCCTGAGCCTGAGAGAGTCCTTAGGAGAGCCCACCAAAGAAAAAGGAGAGAAGAGATGGCTGATCAAGGAGCAAATAACAGAGAACTTTGAGACATTATTTCATTTCGACCAAACAACCTGCTCAAGAATTAAGAAGACCGGTGGGGGACAATCCATATGAGATCAAGAGTAGTACCATATCATTGTTGCCCTTCTTTTATGGTAGTACTAGGGTGGACCCCTACCGGCACTTAGAGGAATTCACCGAGGTCTGTTCTATGGTAAAACTTTAGAACTTTACTGATGAAGTTCTAATGAGAACCCTCTTTCCCTTCTCTCTTAAGAACAAGGCAAAACACTGGTATCACACCTTAGATGTTAGGGTGACTAATTGGAATGCCTTTAAGGGAGAATTCTTGAAGAAATACTTTCCAATGAGCAAAACCAACTACTTTAGGAGGGAAATCATGGGCTTTACTCAGTTAAATGGGGAGAAATTCCACAAGACTTGGGAGTGTTTCAATGACTTGATTTGGGTATGTCCCCATCATCAAGTGCCTAAATGGTAGTTGGTAGAAAGGTTCTATACTGAACTATCTAATTGGCATAGACAAACAGTGGATGTTGCTTGTGCTAGAACCTTTCTCACCAAAATGGAGGATGAGGTCTGGACATTATTTGAGTCACTGAGTGATAATTGTATCCACTTAACCTCAGCCTATCAGGATAGAAAACCATCCATCCTCCAAAAGAAAGTGGAAGCTAGTGAAGTTGGGGCTACTCAGAATTTAGCCCTCCAAATCAAATTGTTGAACCAGAATTTTGAGAGGCTCATGTCGAACCCTGGCACATTCCTGTAGTTAGCTTCCCAAGTCCAGGCTATTTCTGAATGCTCCATTTGCCAAAGTACTCTTCACACCACTGTTGAGTGTCATTTGGCTAATCAATTCCCTGAGTTAATTCAAGCAGACCTAAATGCTGCCTAAGGGTTTCGTCTACTTCCTAGGAACAATCCTTTTGCCAACACCTACAATCCTAGATGGAGGAACCATCCCAAGTTCTCATGGAAGCAAAGTGATGCTTCTAACTTAGGGGACTCAAGAGTCCAATGCACTCAACCCTTTCATGCACAACAATTCCAATCTCCTCCTCAGCCCAACAATTCTATGTTGGGAGACCTTAAAGCCATGTTGAAGACTATGCAAGAAAGCCAGAGTATGATCATTCAATCTCAGAATAAGGCAATCCAAGAAATGCAATCTCAAATTGGCCACCTTGTTGCGGTTGTTAGGCAACATGATCCTGGAAAATTGCCCAGCTTTTCTAAGGAGAATCCTAGGGATAAAGGACCCTTTCCAAGGGAGCATGTGAAGGCTGTGAGCATTCTGAGGAGTGACAAAGAAGTTTCCAAACCTAAAATCACTCCTACGGTTGCCTTTCCTACCAACTCAACACTGACTTACACATCCACCATGGAAGATCCACTCATCCCCTCCTCACTTGAAATCACCCATCCGGAGGATGCTGTCACTGTTCCACCTCTATCCCTCCATGACAAACCCTCCACCCAAAGGCTGAGAGTACCCTTCCTTGAGCGCTTATCCACCCCTGAGGCATCTTCTGTTGGCTCATATGGAGCCAATGATAGGATGGAAGAGATTATGGAGACATTCAAGCAAGTTCATATCAACTTGCCTCTATTGGATGCTATCAAGTAGATTCCATCCTATGCTAGGTTTCTGAATGACCTGTGCACATAGAAGAGAAAATCTTGGAAACAGGTCCAGACTAAGGTCATCCTGCTCGACCTAGTTAGTTCAATCCTACAACATGGTACACCCCTCAAACTGAAGGACCCAGGAGCCTCGTATATTTCTGTGGTCATTGGAGACTAACACATTGATGAGGCTCTCCTTGATTTGGTTAAAGGGTTAATATATTGCTGAGCCCAATCTATAAGCTATTAGGAGGAGGCCAGTTGAAGCCTAGTCCTATTATCCTCCAGGTAGCTGACAGTTCACTCAAGACACCACACGGGCTTTTAGAGGATGTCCTAGTGAGATTGGGGGACTTCTTTCCCGTTGATTTTCTGAGATTGGACATTGATCCATCCAACTTACCCACTAGACCTTCGATTATCTTAGGGTGTCCCTTTTTGGCTACTGCCAATGCCTCCATCAATTACAAATCAGGGATGCTAAAGATGGGCTTCGGGAATCGAAAAATCCGACTGAATGTGTTTGATGCTTATAAACTGCCCAGATTGGAAGATTGTTCCCAAATTGAGGTGATCGATGAGATTGTAGAGGAGACAACATCAACTCTTTTGTGTAATGATACCCTCCAAATGGTCATCTCTAAAGACCATGCCTAGACTCTTGAAGAAGGTGAGGGAGATATGTCAGAATTGGAAGAGCTTTTGGGTGTTAAAGTCGAGCCCCTCTCCTCGCCATGGACAATCAAGGTAGATCCATTGCTGGAGGTGGGGATGTCGAACTTAATTCCCTCGATTCAAAAAGCTCCTGACTTGGAGCTTAAACTACTCCTATAGTCCCTCAAATACGTTTTCCTTGGGCCCAATGATACACTCCTCATCATCTTGACTGTGCTATTTGTGACGTAGGAGGGAGCCTTGATTAAATGCTTAAAACGACATAAGGAAGCCATTGCTTGGACTATAGCTGATATCAAAGGAGTTGACTCAACTCTCTACATGCACCACATTTACACAGATGACTCCGTGAAACCCTTCTGAGATATGTAGAGAAGGTTAAACCCCAACATGTGGGAAGTGGTGAAGGAGATTTTGAAGTGATTAGCTACTAGGATAATTTATCTCATTTCTGATAGTAAATGGGTCAATCCTATTCACGTGGTGCCTAAGAAGGTAGGATTCACAATTGAGACAAATGAGAAAGGGGAGAAAGTCACCACCAGACCCTCAACTGGCTAGAGGGTTTGCATAGATTACTGTTGCTTAAACACTGCAACCTAGAAAGACCACTTCCCTTTGCCATTTATTGATCAGATACTGGAGAAATTGGGAGGGAATAAATACTTTTATTTTCTCGATGGTTATTCTGGGTACAATCAGATTACCATCTTTCCAGACGACTAGGAGCATACTACTTTTACAAGTTCTTATGGCACATTTACTTTCCGCCGGATGCCATTTGGACTTTATAATGCTTTAGGACCATTTCAGCGATGTATGATGTCTATGTTTTTGAACATGATTGATGAGTTCGTAGAGGTTTTCATGGATGACTTTTCCATCTAAACATGTCTCTTGACCACTGTCTCTCGCATTTAGAAGAAGTTCTCACCACTGCGAAGAGATAGGATTGGTGCTCAATTGGGAGAAAAGCATTTCATGGTTTAGAAGGGCATTGCTCTTAGGCATGTAGTATCTGAGTGAGGTTTAGAAGTGGACAAAACCAAGGTTGAGTCCATTTCCAAGCTTCCATTGCCCACCAATGTTAGGCAAGTCTGATTATTTCTAGGCCATGCTGGCTTTTATAGGCGCTTCATTAAGCATTTTAGCAAGATTTCTAGGCTACGTTTGGACTTACTAGATAAGGACAATGCCTTCATTTTTTATGCAAAGTGTGCTGAGGTCTTCCAAGTCTTGAAGGAGGCCTTTATAATCGTGCCTATTATGAAAGCACCCGATTAGACCCTTCCATTTGAGCTGATGTGAGATGCATCGAATTTTTTCGTGGGAGTGGTCCTTGGTCAGAGGGTTGATGAAAAGCCTCATTACTTTATTATGCTAGCAAGACCCTTATTGGTTCATAGCAAAACTGCACTGTGATAGAAAAAGAACTTCTTATGATAGTTTTTGCTTTGGAAAAGTTTAGGTTTTATCTTTTAGGATCGAAGGTTGTGGTGTATATTGATCATTCTTCCTTAAAGCATTTGCTTGCTAAGAAAGACACCAAATCTAGGCTTATTAGATGGATTCTATTACTATAACAGTTTGACCTTAATATTCGTGATGAGGGGTTGAGAATGTAGTAGCAGATCATTTATCTAGGATCCCAATGGAGGCTTTGACCTCGTCAAGAGACATTCATGACACCTTTCCTGACGAAATTGTAATGGCGGTACACCCGATGACCCCTTGGTATGCTGATGTTGTCAACTACTTGGTCACTAGCAAGACCGGCAGTACGTGGAATAAACAAAAGCGTGACAGATTTCTTGTTGACACTAAGCATTATCACTAGGAGGACCCCTAACTCGTTAAAATAGGCCATGACCAAGTCTTTCGTAGGTGTGTTCCAGAGGAGGAGCAACTGATTGTCTTGAATTTTTGTCACACACTACACTGTGGAGGACACTTTAGTGCTAAGAAGATTGCTTATAAGTTTCTCTAGTCTGGTTTCCGATGGCTCTCACTATTCAAAGATGCTCATACTTATGTGGGGGCATGTCTTCATTGTCAACAGACTGGAATGATTGAGAAGCGGGATGAGATGCCCTAGCAACCTATTCTTCTTGTTGAGATATTTGACGTCTAGGGTATAGATTTCATGGGCCTCTTTCCATCATCCCATGGCTATGAATATATCATCGTGGCTGTTGATTATGTGTCAAAATGGATAGAGGCCATTCAGACTAGGACCAACGATCACTCTGTGGTCTTGCATTTTGTTAAGGCCAATATCATTTCCCGATTTGGCTACCTGAGAATGATCATTAGTGACGGGGGATCTCATTTTAGGAATGCTCACTTCACTTATCTGATAAACGTCAGATTATCATCATTCTTATCCTCTAAAATAGATCTAGCTCTTAGGTTTTAACTCCACAAACGGGTTTTCGGGCTGCATTTAGGAATTCACCTAGGTTAGGCATGCATTGTATTTTATTTGTATTTTTGATGTGTTTATCTGAGTGTCAGGGATGGGCAGAAAGTCAGATCCCACATACTTCGGCACTCAAGAAGGCAGAAGATGAAGGAGAAGTACCTATCAGCTGGATCTTAGCTGGATCCAGCTCATCCTAGCTGGATCCCAGCTCATTCTAGCTAAATCAACTCATCCTTAGCTCTATTTAGCTCATCTCAGCTGAATGGTAGCTCTAGCTAGTTCACCTCAGCTCCATTCAACTCACCACAGCTGGATGGCAGCTAAAACTAGCTCAACACATTTGATCCCAGCTCTATTCCAACTCCTCTAGCTCAGAACAGTTCACTAGATGCTCAACCTGACTAGGACTAGCTACTACCATCAACTAGCTAGACCTAGTCAGCTGAAGAAGTCATCAACCAACTCAGGCCAACTCAAGTCCAGCTCCCAGAGGATCAACTCATCACAACGTAGTTGAGCTGAGCTACCTGACCTAAGGTAGCTACTCCAACTAGCTGGGTAATCTCCGGGAAGACCAGACCCAGCTCACCTCAGCTTAGATTAGAAGAAAGTTAGCTCAGATTTGCTTTGCTTAGCTACTAGCAAAGAATTAGCAAGTTAAGATAGCTACTGAGCTCCACTTCAGCTACCATCAGCAAACATCAGCTCCAGTGCAATCCTTTCTAGCTCCCTCCAATTCTTCTCCTTTAAAACCCTAGCTCTACCTCCTCTCTCCACTACTCATCTACAAGCTAAGCTAAATTAGGTTATCTTAACTCAACCTAGCTCCACTTCATGGCCTACTACCCTACTACGCTATACTTAAGCTCCACCAAAAGGACCACCTACTCCTACTTCATTTTGGTGCCAAATATCCCTTCCATCACCACTTTACATCTACCATCAAAACTTATCTCCACCATCCATTTTTTCTCTCCAAAATCAACACCTTCTAGAATGTATTTTTGTAGGGAAAACCAAGGAAACTCTTCATTTTCCTCCCATTTTTCCCTCCAAAAATATCCAAGCATCCCTTCATTTCCCTCCAAAGAAACACCATAACCACCCCCTTCCCATCCTATAAATACCCTACCCTACCACCACATAATTTCCATCTTTGGTTAGTTTTTATTCCAGCCATATCCACCATAGTCCATGGCCAAGGAAGGAGAAGAAGAGAAGATGATCAAGGGGGCAACATATTGATGGGAACACCATCATGAGCCATAAATATCTCAATTTGGTCTAAAAAGGTTGATAAATGCTCCTACATATCCATCAGAAAGTCCTAAGGGCATATTATCCTATTTTGAAATGAAGAGAAGAATACAAGGTTATTTCTGTAAAATTAACAACATTCCACAAATGCAAAATAACCATAGGGTATTTCAGGGGTTTATTAAAGGTCATATGGTCATTAATGTCTAATAAGTGGGTCAATGCAGAATAAAACAAGCTTTCACGCATTTTAAGAATTAATGGACATCTAAAATCCTAAAAACAAACCTGTTTAACTAACTGAGGTTCTGATCAAGATAAAATTCACCTAAACCCTCTAAAATTCATAGAAAAATATTCTATAGGGTTTTGTATCTTTGATTTGACCATTAGAACCCATTTTGGCCTGAAACAGTCATAGACAGAAAGTTACCCTAATTTGAGCTTTTGCATAATTTTCCCAGTCAAACATAGTCAAAACCAAAATTTGACTTCACCATTAGATTGTTTGGGTCCAAATTAGGTTTTTACCAAAATTTGGGCCCAATCTGAGAATATCTTGATTCAGTTTGCATTTCAATCCTGAGCTAACTCTTTTTCTTGAAATAGCCCCTCAGCTTTTGAATTCCTTGCAAAAAGCCCCCCAACTTCTTCACCTTCTTCATTTTTTAGACCTTGCCACCATTGGAGGTCAACTGACCTCCATGCAAGCTTTGACTGGTCGAAATCCTACTCAAACTTCAATTAAATCCTACCAAATTTGTTGGGCTGATGTTCACACCTAGGGAAACCTATTGGGATCAATTTTAGCTCATAACTCCCTCTGATTCGTACGTGCGAACCCATGAAATCAGTGGGGTTCTTCTTGAATCCTAAGCAAGCTATGGAGCTTGTTTCTTGTTCTCCAAGCTCTTCTAAGCCCTATAAAAGACCTCCCATGACATTCCTCACCTCCTTAGCGAGAAATAGAGCCAAAAATCCCTCTTCTTCCTCCAACTTCTGATTCGCTTGACCTCGCTCCGGCGACTTTCTACCCCCGACCTCTTTGCCTGCTGCTACGTATAATAGGCGACCAGTTCTTCTTCCCCACATCTTTCTGCACCTCACAATACCGGCGAGGTGCTCTCTATCCCTCCGTCGTCGTCGTTATCTACCTTCGGAGCAACTTCATCTCCGACACCAGCCATACCAGACTTGACACCATCTCTGCTCTCCTTCGTCTGACTTCTACCTTAATCGATACTCCTTTAGCTATTGATCACCATAGTATCACCGACACTCTAATTCGACCACTCCTACGTCGTCCATGCCTTCGTCTTCCACCTCACCGACGTACCTCCGGTGAGCCCTAGTGACCACCACAGTCCAGCAAACCGGTCGTTCTCAACACCCACACCTTTGCCTCATCCACGCAAGCAAAACCCCTCAAGAAATTGAGGGGATTGCTCGCCCTATCCTTCCACCAAACACAACCACCTCCAGCTTCATTTTTTGCATCCGCCAGTCATCTCCGACCCCTTCCATGGCATGCCATCGCCACTAGTGCCTTTGCCACATCTATGCGCATCTCCTGAGCTTATTTGATGGGGTCGCAAGGCCGTGTTTTCCATTTCAGGTATGATGCCGACCGCTGCCATTAACGAGTAGCTTCAAGAGCCATTGAAGCCATGTTCCTGCCTCAACTGCTCCAGGAAAGTCCTTCAGGCAATGTGGAATTCACCCAGGTGCAGATTCAGGCTCTCAATTAGGAGCGTCGACTCCTACCTCACCCTCAATTGGACCAGCCCTTAGTTGCAGCTTCACGTAGAGAGCAGCAGCCAAGATAGTCCCACATCGGGGATGTAGGAGCTCTCCACAACACATAAGTTGCTTTTCTACATCCGACTCCTCGTCCAGTACATGAGGGGTTGGGTCCCTTACACGCACCCTCACCTGCATACCTGCCTAGCCACTCCTTGCCTGCGATCACGCCTGTAGGCTTGTACCTGGATCTGGTTACTGTTCCTACCTGATTACCTGGCTAACCCTAAGTCTTTGAGAGAAGGAAAGAGAGAGAGAGAGGGTGGAGGGGGGGTTTTGCCTCACTCTATAACTCTCTAACACTTTAGGAGAAGAGGCCTTTGCCTCTGTGTGTGACTTGAGAAAGGGCAAAGCAGAGAAGAGAAGAAGAAGAAGGACAGTGCACATGCACTATAGCAGGGGGCTGTTTAAGTCATCTATCTTGAGCATCCGACGTCTGATTCCACCAATTTGTGCTTCTGAGGCTATACTGCTTACTTACCTTGCATGCAATTATTTGGTTGATACTGTGCACTTATTTGGTATTATTGTATAAGGGTAATTGGTGATTTAAATCACCATTTTACCCCATTATTTTTGCACATTGCTACTGATTCTCATATATATCATTCTTGCATGGATTTTTCATTATAAATTTCTCATCTTTGTGCTTATATTGTGATCTTGAGATTAATTGCAATACTTGCTCCCAGTGAATGACCTCAAACTTCAAATTCGAGTATAAATTGTATTTATATTCGTGTGATTTTAACTTATAGTACATCACATCTTTTAAAACATCGATTTCGCTTGTAAACACCTACCTACCCCCTTAGTGACTACTTCCTCTCCCTTCTTCTTTCTTGTGTCATGCCAAAGAGAAGCATTTATTTAAGAGGATGATGGCTAGGCATTGAGGAGGAGAAAGGTGGTGGACATCCACCTTGGAGGAAAGCTTGGAGAAGTATCAACTTGGAGGCAAGGAGATCTTTTCAAGCATAGGAGCTTTTGTGCTTGGAGCAAGACCTACCTCCCCCTTCATCATCTTTGGAGGACACTTTTCTTCACCCTTATCTTCTATGTATTAGTTAGTGTTGTTTTTCATTTTCTTGTAAGAAGCATTCAGCTACTCGTCTTCAACTTTGCTAGTAATACAAAGATTTTCATTGTCTTCCAATTTTCTATTTTCTACTTAGTGTGTTTTTCTTGTTTCTAGTAGTTTTAGTGCATACACTCTTCTCTTCTATTACCCTAGGTGCACTTGCCTAGGGTGAGCTTAGAAGAGAGGATTTATTCTTTTCACTTAAGTTGTAGTTTCATAGCTGCAGAGTTCGCTATTGCATTCTCGTACTTCCTGATTATTTTTGAAAATCCTAAAAGCAACAAAATCAAAAATACAAAAATATAAGTGCGGATTTGAGAGGGGAGAGAATAAATTATTTGACTAACAATTTGCCCTCCTTAGATGACCCTAGATACTCCACTCTCTAGGTTATAAATTGTAAAAGTTGATTGTGGATTTATGCATTACAATGACATAAATACATCAATTTACAAAAATCATATTTTCTTGCATCACCATCTACTCAAAAGTCTTGGTGTCACCCCTAAAGTATCAACCCTGTATCATCCGCAAATGAGTGGATAGGTTGAGGTGTCCAATAAGGAGATCAAAAGAATTCTTGAGAAAATTGTATGACTAGAAAGAAAAGATTAGTCAAAGAAATTAGATGATGCATTATGGGCTTATAGAACGACGTATAAGACCCCCTTGGGTATGTCTCCCTTTCGTATAGTGTATAGTAAAGCTTGCTATTTGCCTATTGAGATTGAGTTTAGGGCTTATTGGGTTATCAAGAATGTCAACATAAATCTTGGGAAAATAGGCAAAGCACGTTTATTAGAACTAATTGAGCTTGAAGAGTTGAGGAATGAGGCCTATGTGACTGCTTAAGCTTACAAAGAACACACTAAGATATTTCATGATAAGCACATCCTCAGAAAAACCTTTGAGCCCAACCAACGGGTTTGGCTGTTCAATTCTAGACTTAGGCTATTCCCTTGGAAACTTAAGTCCCATTGGGATGGGCCATACACTGTCACGTAGGTATTCCCTTATGATGCTATTGAGATTCAAAATCCCTCTGGTGAGACTTTCAAAGTAAATGGACAACATTTAAAATCGTATGTTACTCTTTCTGATGGCAAGGTTTTAGACACCTACAGGTTGGAGGAGCCTTAGTTCCAATCACTCTCTACCTTAGGCCCTATTTTTCCTTGCTTTTTACTTTCCAATGAGGACATTGTCAGATCTAGGCATGAGGGGGTATAACTTGAGGTTGTACATAGCATTTATACATATTTTTGCATGCATATAGTTAGGGCACTAAAAGTTATATATACTGCATCAAAAAAAAAAAAAAGAGAGAAGGAAAAGAAGAAGAGAGAGACACAGAAAGGAAAAGGAGCAAAATTATGTTAGTCCCAACATGTGATTATGAAAGAGTTTACCTAAGTTCTGGGTTGGAATGAATGATGAATTAAGACCTGAAGTCCTAAACCTTAGGAGATAAGTGGGAGATACTGACTTTAGGCCTCTAGGGTCTGTTTGGCTAAAAAATTTGAGTATTTGTTAAGATATGGATTATTGTTCAAGTGGTTAAGGAAGTTGAGATGCTGATGTATTAAGTCTAAGGCTTAGGGAGTATCTAACCTCTTTTTATGCCGATTGGTTTGCAGGTCTTAATAACTTAAGCATCCACATCTCTCACATGGGTCTGGTTTAGTGAGCTTAATGAAGAATAACATCAAAAATTCCTCTATCTGAAAAAAAGAATGGGTTCTCGAAAATTTGACTTAGGAAATGCTCGAAAACACAAGTTGATTAGAAGAGTTCCTACCGCATGAGAGGAGTAAATACTCCCCTTGATGACATGTTATAACATGTCATCTCCTCGGTGCTTTTCTCTTAGGATATGTAAATATCCTACTAAGGTCATGTAAGCGCATTGTGCTGTTTAGGTGTCATGGGCGGCATTATCCTGAAATGTTAATTGCCAGGGCTTGGATTAGCTAAAGAATGCCATGGGTGGCAGTATCACGAAGTGCCAGTTGCCAGGATTTTGAGGGTTGCCATGGGTGGTGCTATCCCAAAGCATCAAATGCCAGGGACCCTTTGAGGATCAATGATGGGAACAAGAAATTTGACACAGATCGTATTGAGAGCTGATCCAAAGTTAGAGTTAGAGGATTTACAAAAATTACAAAAAGAGAAAAATCTAAAAAATATCTCCATTTCTGTTTTGAAAAATGGGCAAGCAAGTTGAACTTGGTTCTTTTGCACGAATGCACGAGTACTTTAACCTCTGGGGTCAACAAACCCTTGGGCAGGCTTTGGGGCCACAGAAACCTTTGCCGAAGACCTAAGGCTAAAGTCGATCAGGTCTATATCTTGACTGGTACTTGAGTACCTTAAGGCCTAGGGATGGTATTTCAAACTAGTCTCTAGAGGTGTGGTATGATAAGGCATCCTGATGGTAAATTCTGGTCTAGAGATCTGGTTCTTTTCCATTTAATTTTACTCAGGAGTAGAAAAACTTAGGCATAAGGGTATTTGATAGGTTCACTGTAGTGGACTAAATTAGAGCTTAAGTATATTATTATTGGAATAGGAATTTAATTTAAAGCATGCATGATATTGACAAAATTAATTAAGCTTTAAAATTATCATTCCATACAGTGCATCAACTTTTACATACCTTGATTACGTAATTTGATTAATTACTTGTATTTTATTCTTTGGATGCAGGGTCATTTTTAACATCAAACCTTGTTTTGGAAGGCCACCTTGGTACTTGGAAAGTTCCATAAAAAATGGCACTTATGTTTTTGGCAAGAGAGAGAAATCCACCACCTTGATATCTCTCCCTCAATCACCATATCAGTTCCCTTTCTCTAATTTTAGAAAAAAACCATCTCTCTTCTAAATTCCTTCCTTTCTAATTTCCCAATATCTACCCCCTTAGTTCCTTTTCTTCTCCCACTATTTTTTTGGAAGGGAATGTAGGACCGTTTCTCTCTCTCAAAAAGGCCCCCTCCATGATCTTCATCTTCCCCTCCCCTGACTCCTCGCCTTCCACGAGCACCCATCATCTTCATCTCCTTCCTCTTTCCCAGCCATGCCACCCAACAGAGCTTGCCGGAACACCCACTGTGCCCTCCGCCACTGTGTGCCTCCTCCACAGCAGATTGCACCCATCCTCCTCTTCCGCGACAGTAACACCCACCGCACCTTAGCCTCCTCGATCTCAACCCCTGCCACTACATGACTCCTTGCCATCATGATAGCAAGCCACCGTGCCCTCCTCTACCCTTGCCATCACCATGGTTGATGGTGATAGCGTCAACGCTGCCATTGCCACCACGACTCTCCTTGACTACAACCTCCACCTTTGTTCTCTCCGCGCTCACAACCACACCACCACCACCTACTACACTCTCTCGTCCTTCTTCATTTCCTCCTCTTTCCTTTCTACAAGTGAAGAACCCATCACCATCACCACCATGCTTCTCCACAAAGCCCTCCACAACCGCCGTTCTCACTATTATCGCCACAAGCATGCTCACCGCATGCTTTCTTGATGAGAGACTCATCACGTCTCCTAATTAACACTAATTATCTAGTTTACTCAGCTAATTACCTAAGAATATACTTAATAAGAAGTTAATTATAATATAAGGGTAAAATAGCAAGAACATAGAAATAAGTTAATAATACAAATTAAAGCTCAATTAATCTTAATATAAGTTTAATTAATAATTAGGACTCAATTCACAATCATTTAGCTATATATTAAGTATTTAATTTAACTTAATTGAATTAAGGATTTAAGTACTTAATTAACCTAATTAATCTTATCATTTATATAAATATAGTTAATAAGGGAAAAAATGTAATTTTAAGGCATAATTATATTATTTACATTATTTATAATAATATATAAAAATTTGAAAAATAAATAAATTAAAATAAGCCTAAAAACTCTCTGTTTACACTTATGCCTTTAATTTCCATTGCAATTGAGTCCTTTTTATTACACATAGGTCCTTATTTATTTGCAAAATTACCCCTATGAACACTTCATCTTCCTCTTCTTCAACCTTGGACAGTCCTGGAGCTCCAATTTCCACACCTCACGATCATCATCCATTTGACGTCGTACAGCCACCGTCGTTGCCGCTGTTAACTCGCTCACCTTCTTATTTCCATCCCATAGTCTAAATCTCCCTGAAATCCTATTTAACCTAGGTAAGTGGTTGGAGAAGGTTGGGACAACCGGGTTTTACGTTGTAGTATAGCCAGTTATTACCAACATTTCAACTATATAAAATTTTTTTACTCGGAGAATAAAAGAGTTCCCGAGGTCGAACTCAGGGAGCAAGTTGTATTCTAGAGATATACATGTTTCTTTTACAAAAAATAAAGAAAGAGAGAAGGAAAGAATTTGTTGTTCTCTTTGTTTTCTCCTCGTGATGTTCTTCTTTCTTTCTTTCTTCAGATCTCCTTCTTCTTCTTTGTTCTGCAGAGGTGATGCTCCTCTTTCTTCTTTTCTTCAGATCTCCTTCTTCTTCTTTGTTCTGCAGAGGTGATGCTCCTCTTTCCTCTTTTCTTCAGATCTCCTTCTTCTTCTTCCTGCTGTTCCTGCTCCTCCTTTTTCTTCTGTCTTCTTCTGTTGTTCTACAGATCTTCTTCCGTCCTTCTTCTTTTCTTTTTCAGCCAGGGACGTCACCCCTCCATCTTTCTTCTTTTTCCTTCAGGCCGTCGTCTGATTTCCAAATCAGACGACTTAAACTGCCTGTGCTACAGTGTCTCCCTCAGCTTCCTTCTTCTTCCGCGGTTCTTCTTCTTCACCTGTGCCTGCACACTTCAGAGCTTACGTCAGAGAACAAAACCTACTCTACCCTCTCCCCCCCCCGCGTCTCTCTCTCTCTGAAACCACTCTTGGGAAAGCTCTCCCAGAGCTACCGGGTAATCGGGTTCGGGTCAGGCCCGGGTCCAGGCCCACCGGCGTGCGTGGTGGGCGAGGAGTGCAGGTCAGTCTTAAGTCGGGTCGGGTCGGGTCAGGTCCGCGGGGCGTGAGCGCGGACGAGACCGGGTAACCGGGCGGGTGAAGGGGACCTCACCCCGTGTGCTGAGGCAGTAAGCCTCCAGCACTTTTGCATCTTATATCGCTGCGACTCTTCAGGCTTTTCCGAGGTGGGACTAAATGTCCCACCTCAATTGCGCGCCCACAGCGGGGAAATCAGCGGGAGATTGCGGCGTCACGCGAAGCCTTCTGCCTTAGCTGCGACCCTGGTGTTTTGTCGAAACGCCTCGCAAGGCCTGGGAGTTGAATCTGGGCGTGGCGCTGAGCGTGGCGCGCCTGTAGCTGCAGGCGGAAGCAGTTCCTCCTGCACGGCAATGGCGGCGGAGGTCGGGTGGCCTGTTCACAAGAAAACGGCCTCTCGGCCTAATCAGAAAGTGCCAGGAGCTTCGCCAAGGTGCGGCGAAGCTCGTGTGGGTGGTGGCGAGGCGCGGGGCGGCGTGCAAGGGCTACCCTAGGTCAGACTGTGGGTCGGAGGATGGGTTTGTTGGGGGAAGCGTTACGGAGGTGTGGAGTGGCAGTGAAGGGGTGGGGGGAGCTCAGTGTGATGAGGCGGAGGTTCGGTGAGGGTCGGCGAGGTGTGTGAGGCTGTGGAGCGATGGGAGCATCTCGCCGGAGGGTGGCCGGAGACGAAGGGGGTGACGATGGTCAGGGTCGGTCGAGGGCTTAATTGAATAAATTGAAAGCGGGGAAAGAAAGAGGAGAAGACGGGGGGTAGTTCTAGCTTACTTGCAGGGACGAAGGGGGAGGACAGGGCGACAGTCGTATCGACTGTCGCCGGAGAAGACGATGCTCAGGGAAAGGGGCGGCGGCGAGCAGAGAGCCGGAGAGGCGCCAGCTGGGTGCGGCGTGGCGCGGGAAGAGCAGGGGAGGAAGTCTCTGCTGCTGGTATTGCGGCAGAGCGAAGAGGTGGAGGGGAAGGAAACCGCCGGAGCTGGTGAGCGTCTGCCGGAGAGAGAAGAGAGGAAAGTTGGGGATTTTCTCCGTCAGATCCAGGCTGACCCAGTCGGTGGAGCAACGGGGGGTATTTATAGGGATCAAACAGGGAGGAAGGCGGAGGGAGACGACGTGTCTCCCTCGCCGGAGGATGGCCGGAAACAAGAACCCATACCGCCCGTGCGTTCGCACGGCCGGTATGGTGGGTTACAACGACCAGGGGGGTGTCCCTGCGACGGCTGACGACGCAGGGCACCCCCGGTTTACTTGCCAGGTCCCCCACCTCACCCTGCGCGGCGCCATGCTCCGCGCAAGGTCGCCGGAGCATGGTGCTGGCAGGTTTTGCAGGGGGGACCTGATCGCAAAGAACGAAGGAGAGTTAGGGGCCAAAATGCGAGGGTTCAAAAGTTGAGGGCCAAAGAGTAAATATATGAGGACCAAAGTGTAAAGTCGGTCAAGGAGGTTTCTTCTTAGGCTCAAGTTTTTATACATGACTAATTAGGACCTAAGGAATCTGATGGTGAATTTTATTTCTATATTAAACCTTGTTTGACCGATCAATTTACGCAAAAACCCAAATTAAGTTATTAATTGGGCATTGTTCTCAATGTAGGTCAAAATGGGTTCTGAAGGCCAAATTGAAGGTTCTAAACCCTAGAGATTATTTTTCTATGAATTTTAGAGGGTTTATTCTATTTTTACTTTGCCTCGAACCTTGTGAATTGAAGTGGGTTGTTTTAGGGTTACAGATTGTCATTTAGTTTCTTGGAATTGCTGTAGCCCTTGCTAGATCATTTCATCCCACTCTTATTCTTATTAAGCTGCTTTGACCTATGTTTGGGCCCTGAATTACCCTGTATGTAGATTATACTGGTAAAATTGCATTTTTACCCCTTATGACTTGTTTTCTTCTCAAACTCAGGATTCTCTGAGTTAAGCCTTTCCTTGAGATATGTAGGAGCTTTTATCCTTTGTATTAGGTCAAAATGAGCTAGTTATGGCTCATGATGAGGTTCTCATCATACCCCCATGCCTAGCTTTTGCTAGTCCCTTAGCAAAAACTTAAGGTTTCAACCCTTGTTCTAGACCATGAAGTTTTTAATAGTTTTAGATAAGTGCCTTTTTTTTATTTGAGCATAGATTAGGTTAGAATGCTGACCATAGGCCTAAAAGGTACTCTAGTACCAATCAAGATCCAAATCTGTCTAGCCTTAGCCTCAGTCTTTTAGCAAAGGTTTTTAAGGTCCACAAGAACTAACCTAAGGTTTATTGGACTTCGTGGTTAAAGCACCCGTGCTTGAAATGATTTTAGCCCTGGCTCAGTTCGCAGTGCGTTTTGTAAGAGAGAGATAGAAAGTTTTTCTGTTTGGAGAGTTTTCTCTCTCTTTTTCTTTTTAGTTCTAGCCTAGGATTGGCTTTTCAACACGGTCTGTATCAGATTCCTTGCTCCCATCATCAATCCTCAAGGGTTCCTGGAGATCGATGCTTCGAGATAGCACCGCCCATGGCAACCCCCGGAACCCTGGCTATTGAGATTTCGAGATAATCCCATCCATGGTATTCCGTGGCCGAATCCAGACCCTGGCAATTGACACTTCGAGATAATGCCATCCATGGAATCTGAACCGGCAGAGTGCTTACATGCCCCCAGTAGGATATGTAAATATCCTAGGAGACAAGCACCGAGGAGATGATATTTTGCTACGCATCTTTGAGGGGATTTCCCGCCTCTCCGCGCTGGGAACTCGTCCAAATCAACTTGTGTTGATCGGCCGCTCCTATTCTAGGTGATCTTTTCAGATTTTTGCGACGCTTCTGCATGATTCTGATTTTTACGCTTACTGAACCAGGCTGTGTGTGAGGTTAGGGTGCTTAGGTTACTGAGTCCCGTAAACCAAAAATTAGTTAACGAGGCCGAATACTCCCTAAGCCTTAGACCTAATACTTCAGCTTTTCATTTTCCTCAACCTCTTGAGGAGTGTCCAGATCTTAATGGGTACTAAGAGTCTATTCAAGAATGCCTAAGGTTTGCATTCTTTACTAATCTCATTGTGCACTTTTCTTGAATGAGGTCTAGAACTTAGGTTAATTCCTTAGTTCCTTACTAATGACTATCACTTTTTCTCATAATTTTGTGCTCCTTTTTCGTTTTGTTTCTTTTCTCCTTCACAAAATTTCCTTCTCCTCTTTTCCTCTTATTCTTTTTCGAAATTTTTTTTTTTAATTTTTATGGTGTTTTTGGCATATGTGAATTTTTTTGTTTGAAACCTTTTCTTACAAGTTTTGCACTTTCATACCCCCCCCATGCCTAAGATTTGCAATGTCCTCATTGTAACCTAGGGGGTCTTAGTTCATTCCTTAAGACAGAAATTTGGATGAGTGGATGGGTCGGGTTGAATTTTTGCGGACGATTTCAAATCCCAGATGCAAACATCTGAGTTGGGGTCGGCTGTCTACAAGGGTGAACTTCGAGTGCTAAAAGGTGTCAGAACAAGTTTCAGGTTTACAAAGAGAATGACGGGCTGCCTCTCGTTAAGCGCTGAGTTTTACGCCATCGGCTGGGCGCAATAAGCTCAAGGGGAAAGGAGGATATAAGATGCCTCAGCCAAATCAGTAGAAGTTACATCAATGAACGGCTTGAGTCTCTGACCGTTCACGATGAAAGGTTCAGAATCGTGGCTGAGTGGACTGATTTCGATTGCTCCATTTCCAAAAACCTGTCGGACCAAATATGGTCCGACCCACTTAGATCTCAGTTTTCCTGGGAAGAGTTTGAGTCGGGCATCAAAGAGTAGGACCTTTTGACCAGGATGAAAGATCTTTCTCGAGATGTGTTTGTCGTGGAAGGCTTTAACCCGCTCCTTGTAGATTTGCGAGTTCTCGTACGCGTCTATGCGTAATTCATCGATCTCGCTGGTTTGGAGTTTTCTGTGGGTCCCAGCCTTGGAAAGATCTAGATTACAGTTCCGTACTGCCCAATAAGCTTTATGCTCCAGTTCTACGGGAAGGTGGCATGCCTTTCCGTATACCAGTCTAAAGGGGGACATGCCCAATTGGGTCTTGTGGGCGGTCCTATAAGCCCAGAATGCTTCCGGAAGTCGGGATGACCAGTCCTTCCTGTCAGGTCGAACAGTGACTTGCAGGATTTTCTTGATCTCCCGATTAGACAGCTCAGCTAGACCATTAGTTTGGGGGTGGTAAGGAGTAGAGATTCGGTGAGACACCCCGTATTTGGTCATCAGTGACCTAAACTGAGCATTTGTGAAATGGGTCCCTCCATCAGAGATTATTGCACGAGGAATCCCGAACCTTGAGAAAATGTGTTGATGAATGAATTTGAGAACGATTTTGTGATCACAGGTTCGGGTCGGTATGGCTTCGATCCATTTGGACACGTAGTCCACAGCCAACAGAATGTATTCGAAACCATCCGAAACAGGAAAGGGGCCCATAAAATCAATCCCCCAAACATCAAAGATTTCGCATACTAGAATCGGTTGCATAGGCATCATGTCGCGATGGCTCATGTTGCCCAAAGTCTGGCAACGACTGCATGCCTTGCAGTGATTGTATGCGTCTTTGAACAGTGTGGGCCAGTAAAAGCCGCACTGGAGGACTTTTGATGCGGTTTTATGCCCGGCAAAATGGCCACCGCATGCCTGGTCATGGCAGAAAGAGAGGATATTGTTGACTTCCCCTTCCGGGACACATCTTCGGATGATCTGATCGGCACCTATGCGGAAGAGGTACGGATCTTCCCAAATGTAATACTTGGCATCGGAGCGTAATTTGTCTTTCTTGGCCTTCGGCCAATCGGACGGGATCTGATGAGATGCCAAGTAATTTACTATATTAGCAAACCATGGAAGGCTAGTACCAATAGTCAGCAGGTGCTCATCGGGAAAATGCTCAGTGATGGGTCCGGAAGGGTCAATTATTTCAGAAGGAAGACGGGACAAGTGATCAGCTACCACGTTTTGCTTTCCCGCTTTGTCGCGAATCTCAAGGTCAAATTCTTGCAACAGCAAGATCCATCGGATTAATCGAGGTTTCGCATCCTTCTTCGCAAGGAGATGCCTCACTGCTGTGTGATCCGAGTATATGATGACATGGGAACCCAGAAGGTACGATCTGAACTTTTCTAGGGCAAATACTACAACTAGCAGCTCTTTCTCAGTAACCGTATAGTTACGCTGAGCCTCATCGAGTGTTTTGCTGGCGTAGTAAATGACCACAGGTTTCTTGTCATTTTTCTGCCCCAAAACCGCTCCTACAGCGAAGTCGGATGCATCACACATGATCTCAAAGGGTTGAGACCAATCAGGGGACTGTAGGATCGGGGCTTGGGTGACTCGGTCACGCAGGATTTCAAATGCTTGAGTGCATTCCTTGGAGATTTCGAAGGGAACATCCTTGGAGAGAAGAGTGGTCAGGGGTCGTGCGATTTTTGAAAAATCAGGGATAAATCGTCGATAAAAACCGACATGCCCTAAAAAGGATCGGATGTCCCTGATTGAGCTAGGCATAGGAAGGTGAGAGATCAGATTAACCTTAGCTCGATCCACTTGGATACCTTTCTCCGAAATTGAGTGTCCCAGGACAATTCCCTCAGGCACCATGAAATGGCTCTTTTCCCAGGAAAGAACCAAATTCACATCGATGCACCGCCTGAGTATCTGGACCAAGTGTTGGAGGTAATCGTCGAATGATGCTCCGAAAACTGAAAAGTCATCCATGAAGACTTCCAGATAATCACCTACCATATCTGAGAATATGGCAAGCATGCATCGCTGAAAAGTAGCGGGTGCATTGCAAAGACCGAAAGGCATCCTTCGGAAAGCGTATGTTCCGAAGGGGCAGGTGAACGTGGTCTTTTCTTGGTCCTCAGGATGGATTGCCACCTGGTTATAACCGGAGTACCCGTCAAGAAAGCAGAAGAACCTATTTCCCGCTAGTTTTACAAGAATTTGATCAATGAAGGGTAGTGGGAAATGATCCTTCTTCGTGGAGGAATTGAGTCGACGGTAATCTATACAGACTCTCCACGAGTTGGCTAATCGGGTAGGAATGATTTCTCCGGTCTCAGTCGTTATAGTGGTGAGTCCTGCCTTCTTGGGCACGACCTGAATTGGGCTCACCCAACGACTATCGGAGATCGAGTAGATGATCCCGGCATCTAACCACTTGATGATCTCCTTTTTCACGACCTCCTGCAGATTGGGGTTTAAGCGTCTCTGCATTTCACGAGAAGGTCGTGTGCCCTCTTCTGAATAGATATGATGAGTACAATAAGAGGGACTTATTCCAGTCAAATCATCGAGAGTCCATCCGATGGCTCTGCGATGTTGCTGGAGGACAACAATCAGACGGGATTCCTGTTCAGGACTGAGGTTGGAATTGATAATCACAGGAAGGGTCTGATTAGAACCCAAAAAGACGTATTTTGAAGTGAGCAGGAAGGGGTTTCAGTTCGAGGATGGGGTTTTCAGCAGCAGCGGGTGGTTCAGTATAGATGTGAGGTTCAAGGGTGGGAGTTACTGGGTTGTTCACATCTGGATTTGACTCCTCTGTTTGCGGGTCAAGATCCTTCTGTGGTTGATGAGGCATACTCGAGTCATTCTGGAGGTGTGATTCATCAACCAAAGTCTTGATGTCACAAATTTGCTCGATGACGCCGCAATTAATTCCTTGTTGGGCCTTAAATATATCAATTTTCAGTGTTTGATCTCCAAACTTAAGCTCTATTTGGCCCTCCTCACAGCTGATGTTGGCTCTAGCAGTAGCCAAGAAAGGTCTCCCTAGAATGATTGGTGTATCCCTAGGGTTCTCAGGTGCATCCATATCTAAGACTATAAAGTCCACTAGAAAATAGAAATCCCGCACTCTCACGATAACATCCTCGAGAATCCCTTTTGGTGACTTTATAGATCGATCTGCTAATTGTAATGTCACCTCGGTTGGTTTTAGCTCAGATTCTTCTAGATGGTCGAGTAAGGATGTGGGTATCAGGTTTATGGATGCACCCAAGTCTAACAAAGCTCTATCAAATTGGGTACCACCTATCTTACAGGAAATCAGGGGAGTTCCAGGATCTTTTGCCTTGGGTGGGAGTCTACTGAGGATTACAGAGCTGGCTTGTTCTGACAGAACAATTGGGCTCCCTCCCTTGGTTCGCGGCTTACGCTGGGGTGTACATATATTCTTTAAGAATCGTGCCTAAGCTGGTACGTGGCGGATTGCATCCATCAAGGGGATGTTTATGTGGACCTGCTCAAAGAGCTTGACCAGGTCCTCCTCAGGGGCCACGGGTTTTGTGGTCTTCTTTCCCTTGGTCAGGGCCTCGGGAAACGGGATCTTGGTTGGTTCTTCTAGGATAGGTCCAGGTTGTGGATTTGGAACAGCGGTACCTTGGATAACTATCCTAGGGTCATGGTTATCAGGCTTGGAGTGGTTTGGATAATGCGGGTCTTGAGTTGTTTTACCACTACGTGTTGTTACAGAATTTAATCCGGCCTGATTTTGGTTTGGGTTTGGTAGGAGGGGTGGCTGCTGCTGAAATCCCGCATAAGAAGTTGAGGCTTCCATCTCGTCTGGAGATGGGGCAGTAGGGGCCTGATAAATCCATTGAGCGTGGCCTAAATTTGGATTCATAACGCGCTTCTGGGTTGGCACGTTATTTGGGTTAGGAAGAGGTTGGGAAGGGAGTGTGCCTGGCTGGCGAGAATTTGCCAACTGGGCCAGTTGAGTTTTAACTTCAGTAAGCTCGTCCTTGTGCTGTTTTTGAATAGCCGCATTCATTTTTTGAATGTCAGCCAGAGTCTGAAGGATTAGGGACATTTGATCCTGATTTGGCTTTGATGGATAAGTAGGGTTGGGCCGAGGCTGAGGCGGCTGGTAATGACGAGGGGGCTGTGGGCGGGACTGAAAAGGTGGTCTTTGAGTTTGGGAATTTCCTGCCCACTGAAAATTGGGATGGTTTCGCCATCCAGGGTTGTAAGTGTTGGAGAATGGGTCGTTCTGGATGGCGTTGAGGTTCTCGCAGGTCTGAGGAACCTCCTGAGAGTCAGGGAAAGAGGGAATGGAGTTCCCTCGGCTGGTGTAGAAAGGATCGGATGATCTTCCAATCCAAGAATCAGATGGGGGTGGATATGGATCCATCCCAGGGGAAGATCGATGGAGGATGTTTTGCACAGTCTCCTGTGTGGAAGGAGGTTGTGCAAAGGAGTTACGCGCGGAGGTGGCTCGCTGCAAGTGCTGAGTCAGCTCATCCACCTTCTTTTCAATGATTGAGACCTTGTCCAATCGACTGGCCATTAATTCCAGGTCGACTGATGCGGACAGGCCCTGCGTCTCATGTGCTCCCTTAAGATTCGTCGCTGCGCGGGTATTCGTCCTGTCGAATAATCCCATGGAGTCATTGTTGATGGAGTTCTCGCACATGTTTTCGAGAATCTCCCATATGGTGTCTTCATGTTGACCCATGATGTTTCCTCCGCAAGTTGCATTGACGAAAAGGCGGATGTCCTCACGGAGTCCCTGGTAAAAAGATTGGACTTGTTCCCATTTAGGAACTCCGTGATGGGGGCACTTTCTCATGAGATCCTGAAAACGATCCCATGCCTCATGGAGAGGTTCTCCTGATTGTTGAGTGAAGTGTGTAATCTGATGGCGCAAGGCATTGGTCCGACCAACGGGAAAAAACTTTTTCAAAAATTCGGATTGAAGTTCTTCCCAAGTGTTGATCGGCCGGGTCTGAGTTTGATACCAATGGGCGGCCTTGTCCATAAGAGAAAAGGAGAACATCTTCATGAGAAGAATATCCCGATTTTGCGCATCTGATCCAAAAGTGTGGGCCAGATGCTTTAGCTGTTTGATGTGCTGGAAGGGATCTTCAGAATTAAGCCCATGGAATTTAGGTATAGCATGAATCATGTTGGGCTTTAATTCGGAATCAGGTCCTCCAGTCGGGATTCTGACTCGAGGCTCAATGGCCACCGCAGCAGGATTGTAGTGGTCCCGCATCATAGGACGCTGTGGTGGGTGCACGAAGTTTTGGAAGAGGTCATTGAGTCGCTGGAGCTGGTGTTCCAGATTATTTTCTTCCTCAACTGGCTGAGCCATGATGGGGGAAGAAGAAGAACTTGGTTCTGAATCAGAAGAGAGAATAATGTGAGGGTGTTGCTGCACAAACACGGGCGTCGAGGCTTGGCCTTGACGAGAGCGAATTTCTAAAGGAGGTCTTAAGGGTGGTCTTAGGGACCTCCTTCCGTACATGCACTGTTGGAAGAGGTAAGTTTAGAAGGTGCTGGACCCAATCAAGACACCCAAAAATGTGTTGGGTGACTATAGAGGTGCGGGGCAGATGGACCCCTTGATCAGAAAGATCGTCCACCTGAGAATTACCTGGGCAGCCAGAGAGGGAGAGTCCCGCGAAGACCCCTACACGGTAGAGCGTCCCCACGGGTTACAGGGTTTCCCCCACCCGACCTCTCTTGTCACTGCGGTTCCAGGTAGACCAGAATGGGGATCTTGACCTCTTAAGTCTACCAATTTTAAGATCAGGGTGCTTAAGGTTTCACTTGAACTTTAGTCTTTTTAAGTGCAAAGAGTGACCTAATTTAAGGTTGGTTGACCCAAAGGGGTCAACTTTACCTCTTGGTTTCTTTGAGAGCTTTCAGGTCTTGTCTTTGAGGGTTCAAGTGTTTAGAGAGAGCCAATTGTTTAGGATTTTTCTTGTTAATTATTTTCAATCAATGGCTTGGGCACACCTCTTTTGGATTTCCTCAATTCTTGATTAAGGGGTGTGTCTCTACTGAAATCCTAATGTTTGACCTTATGTTGGCTCTACTTGGTCCATTTAACTCTTTGTTGGGCAATTAGGGCTCAAGCAAGAATGTGTTAGCCCTTAAATACCCTTAATAGTGTGCAAGAGTGATGAGTTGAAAACATGCAACTCTTTATGGTTACTAAGTATGGAAGACAGGTTAGCTCTATATTGCTTGTTCTTTTCTTTTCTTCCTCTTTTAGGGTTTAGGGGTTAATAGTGAGAGGAAAAATTTACCTGTCTTCGGAGTGGTTGTCGTGTGGTTGCTTGTCTTCTTGAGTTCCTGTAGCTGCACAAAAGAGAGGAGATTATCAGAAATTAAAAGAAACAGGAATGTTTACCTCTAGAATAGCCGTTGCTCCCCGGCAGCGGCGCCAAAATGGTTGGAGAAGGTTGGGACAACCGGGTTTTACGTTGTAGTATAGCCAGTTATTACCAACATTTCAACTATATAAAATTTTTTTACTCGGAGAATAAAAGAGTTCCCGAGGTCGAACTCAGGGAGCAAGTTGTATTCTAGAGATATACATGTTTCTTTTACAAAAAATAAAGAAAGAGAGAAGGAAAGAATTTGTTGTTCTCTTTGTTTTCTCCTCGTGATGTTCTTCTTTCTTTCTTTCTTCAGATCTCCTTCTTCTTCTTTGTTCTGCAGAGGTGATGCTCCTCTTTCTTCTTTTCTTCAGATCTCCTTCTTCTTCTTTGTTCTGCAGAGGTGATGCTCCTCTTTCTTCTTTTCTTCAGATCTCCTTCTTCTTCTTCCTGCTGTTCCTGCTCCTCCTTTTTCTTCTGTCTTCTTCTGTTGTTCTACAGATCTTCTTCCGTCCTTCTTCTTTTCTTTTTCAGCCAGGGACGTCACCCCTCCATCTTTCTTCTTTCTCCTTCAGGCCGTCGTCTGATTTCCAAATCAGACGACTTAAACTGCCTGTGCTACAGTGTCTCCCTCAGCTTCCTTCTTCTTCCGCGGTTCTTCTTCTTCACCTGTGCCTGCACACTTCAGAGCTTACGTCAGAGAACAAAACCTACTCTACCCTCTCCCCCCCCGCGTCTCTCTCTCTCTGAAACCACTCTTGGGAAAGCTCTCCCAGAGCTACCGGGTAATCGGGTTCGGGTCAGGCCCGGGTCCAGGCCCACCGGCGTGCGTGGTGGGCGAGGAGTGCAGGTCAGTCTTAAGTCGGGTCGGGTCGGGTCAGGTCCGCGGGGCGTGAGCGCGGACGAGACCGGGTAACCGGGCGGGTGAAGGGGACCTCACCCCGTGTGCTGAGGCAGTAAGCCTCCAGCACTTTTGCATCTTATATCGCTGCGACTCTTCAGGCTTTTCCGAGGTGGGACTAAATGTCCCACCTCAATTGCGCGCCCGCAGCGGGGAAATCAGCGGGAGATTGCGGCGTCACGCGAAGCCTTCTGCCTTAGCTGCGACCCTGGTGTTTTGTCGAAACGCCTCGCAAGGCCTGGGAGTTGAATCTGGGCGTGGCGCTGAGCGTGGCGCGCCTGTAGCTGCAGGCGGAAGCAGTTCCTCCTGCACGGCAATGGCGGCGGAGGTCGGGTGGCCTGTTCACAAGAAAACGGCCTCTCGGCCTAATCAGAAAGTGCCAGGAGCTTCGCCAAGGTGCGGCGAAGCTCGTGTGGGTGGTGGCGAGGCGCGGGGCGGCGTGCAAGGGCTGCCCTAGGTCGGACTGTGGGTCGGAGGATGGGTTTGTTGGGGGAAGCGTTACGGAGGTGTGGAGTGGCAGTGAAGGGGTGGGGGGAGCTCAGTGTGATGAGGCGGAGGTTCGGTGAGGGTCGGCGAGGTGTGTGAGGCTGTGGAGCGATGGGAGCATCTCGCCGGAGGGTGGCCGGAGACGAAGGGGGTGACGATGGTCAGGGTCGGTCGAGGGCTTAATTGAATAAATTGAAAGCGGGGAAAGAAAGAGGAGAAGACGGGGGGTAGTTCTAGCTTACTTGCAGGGACGAAGGGGGAGGACAGGGCGACAGTCGTATCGACTGTCGCCGGAGAAGACGATGCTCAGGGAAAGGGGCGGCGGCGAGCAGAGAGCCGGAGAGGCGCCAGCTGGGTGCGGCGTGGCGCGGGAAGAGCAGGGGAGGAAGTCTCTGCTGCTGGTATTGCGGCAGAGCGAAGAGGTGGAGGGGGAGGAAACCGCCGGAGCTGGTGAGCGTCTGCCGGAGAGAGAAGAGAGGAAAGTTGGGGATTTTCTCCGTCAGATCCAGGCTGACCCAGTCGGTGGAGCAACGGGGGGTATTTATAGGGATCAAACAGGGAGGAAGGCGGAGGGAGACGACGTGTCTCCCTCGCCGGAGGATGGCCGGAAACAAGAACCCATACCGTCCGTGCGTTCGCACGGCCGGTATGGTGGGTTACAACGACCAGGGGGGTGTCCCTGCGACGGCTGACGACGCAGGGCACCCCCGGTTTACTTGCCAGGTCCCCCACCTCACCCTGCGCGGCGCCATGCTCCGCGCAAGGTCGCCGGAGCATGGTGCTGGCAGGTTTTGCAGGGGGGACCTGATCGCAAAGAACGAAGGAGAGTTAGGGGCCAAAATGCGAGGGTTCAAAAGTTGAGGGCCAAAGAGTAAATATATGAGGACCAAAGTGTAAAGTCGGTCAAGGAGGTTTCTTCTTAGGCTCAAGTTTTTATACATGACTAATTAGGACCTAAGGAATCTGATGGTGAATTTCATTTCTATATTAAACCTTGTTTGACCGGTCAATTTACGCAAAAACCCAAATTAAGTTATTAATTGGGCATGGTTCTCAATGTAGGTCAAAATGGGTTCTGAAGGCCAAATTGAAGGTTCTAAACCCTAGAGATTATTTTTCTATGAATTTTAGAGGGTTTATTCTATTTTTACTTTGCCTCGAACCTTGTGAATTGAAGTGGGTTGTTTTAGGGTTACAGATTGTCATTTAGTTTCTTGGAATTGCTGTAGCCCTTGCTAGATCATTTCATCCCACTCTTATTCTTATTAAGCTGCTTTGACCTATGTTTGGGCCCTGAATTACCCTGTATGCAGATTATACTGGTAAAATTGCATTTTTACCCCTTATGACTTATTTTCTTCTCAAACTCAGGATTCTCTGAGTTAAGCCTTTCCTTGAGATATGTAGGAGCTTTTATCCTTTGTATTAGGTCAAAATGAGCTAGTTATGGCTCATGATGAGGTTCTCATCAGTAAGTAACTTCACTGGCATCGTCTCCAACACCGATGGTTATAACGTACTTAGACCTCTATTCGTCTAGATAGCTCCCCTTCTACCTTCGCCACCACCTATAAATACCCCCTACCCCTTTGATTACAACGGTCGATTCCCTAGCCCTCTTCTCCAAACTGAATCGATGATAGGCTATTCTCTCCATCTGGTGACCTCTTTCCCCTTCTTCAGAGCACTTCCACCAGAGGAGCTCGACTCTTCTCATCTGTTCTTCTCAGGAGTTGTGACAAAGCTTCTAAGTGCGCCATTTCTCCCTCTTCTATGCTTCATTCCTCACTGGAGTTTGCTCCGACTACGTTGGAGTTCTTCCTATCTCTACCATACCAACGGTGGAGTCCCTCACCCTTTTGTCCAGGTAACTCGTAGATAGCTTAGAATTTAGTGTAGAATAAATTTAGATAGTTAATTAGGTAGGTAGAATAGTGTAATTCTTAGAAGTAATGTCATCTTCTCCATCTTCGATGAGGCCAAATCTAGCCTCACAGGACTTCGAATCACCTATTCCACTACGCAATCACCTTCCTTATCCCTTCGTGATCATCAATCACTTCTTCCCTCTTTAATTGATCACTTAATTTGCATAAATCACCTCACACACAACTAAGCACCTCCGTTGTCCATGGCGGAGATCTTAGAGTAGTTTTCACATACATCTAGGGTCTTCCACCACTTCCTCATGATACAAGGACCCCATTCTTGCCCTTAATTAGATCAATTACTCACTATATATGAAACGCCTAATTCCACCTTCGCTTCTTAACTCACTGTCAATGGCGAGTTAAGAAGGGTTTAATCACCTACTTAGTTACACATTCATCAATGCCGTGTCATTTTAAGCATTTCCCCTCACTCAATTGAGTGAGAGGGCAATTCTTGAGTTCGTGCAAACTCAAGATGGCTTTTTACCATATTCCTTGATTAATTCTCATGTTTAATCTTTAATTGACTCAATTGTTACATTTTTGAGGTTCCTTGTAACCTCAGAATCATCTTAATGTCTATATTTTAGAATTTCTTTGAGATTTAGTCTTCAGTGTCTTAAATTGATACTCATCAAAGCTCCAGTAAGAAAAAACGTGTACTTCAGCCTTCAGAATAGTGTGTGAAGCTCCAGATTAACTTATAATGATTAGAGGATTAAAATGCACCTGATGAATTTATGTTTGGATGATTGGATGCTTAGAATGACTTTCATCTTTCCAACTCTGACAGAGTTGGAGAGATGCAACAATTAATGTTTAGACTCTGATATTAGGTTCACAAGCAAGAACATGGTTTACAGAATACGTTCAATGCTTTATTTGAGTCTAACTACTCCTAGAACAACCCACTGAACAAACCCACTACAGTTCTTTGGCAATGAGCTCAGATGCATGACTAAAGTGTTCAAAACAAGATTTTGAGGTATGCAATCGATTTATTGGATGGAAATTAGTCTATTTGGATCTTTAATTGGATCTGATAAGCCTTAGTTCTTAAAGTCAACTTTTGAGCTTCGTTGGTCAACTCTAAGTTATTCTTAAGGCTATAGGTGTTGAATCTCTTATTTAAGGGATGAATTAAGTTCATGGATTGATGGCGAATAATTTGGAACTAATTTTAATGAATTTGATTGAAGTTTATTATAGATTTTTATACCTATCTAGTTTGGGTAGTTTTCTGAACCCAAGTTCGTTCTTTAAGCTTTTGTTGAATTTCATCACCTAAGTTCATTTAAATTAATTAGGATTAACCCCTTGAATCAATCCAGATAGACTTTTGCCACTTTAACCTATCGATTGGATAAATTGGATCCTGATTTCATGTTCTGTGTCAAGAGTTTCAAGCTTAGAAGCTTTTAGAGCTTCTAAAGCTATTTGAGACTTCAATCTCTCTCCTATACGATGTGGAATACCATTCCAAAATATCCTTTGAATCTCAATTAAGAGATTCAAGATCATTCGCGGGCCGTTTGACTTGAAATTCAAGCTCTGAAGCAGGTATTTGACATGGCAAGTGAGCTATATGTGTACTTTCTAATTTTGTGGATTGTGTACAATCCGATCCCTAAATTGAGGATGTAATTGAATAGAGGAGATTTAGGGCTCTCGATTGAGCCTTGGATTACAACAAATAGTGGTCTAAGTTGATAGAAATCCTCATCCGAAGTTCTTGGCTAGGGAGCACTGCAACGAAGGAGGAGAAGCTATGTTAGTCCTACATCGGGAGTTGAGGAGCACTTGCTTGAGAATAAAAGCAATCATGTGTGTAAGCACTTTAGTCGTCAAGTGTTGGGCGCACCTGAGCATATCTGAGCATATTTGACCATTGGCATGCATGTGCGTGGGCCCATGTGGGTGCAAGGTTATGTGGGCCTGGAATTGTATGAAACTATGCTAAAATGGACCTTAAATAAACTAGGGCTTACTTAGTAGGGTAGATCCAGTCCCTTAAGGACTGTTGATCCTCGAAAGGTGTGCCCGCCAATTAAAACCACTTTTTTTGGTTAAGTATAAAGAGAAAAAGGCTTTGAGAGGTCTGAAAATGGCTAAGTATTGACATTAAAGAGAGACATTTGATAAGGATGAGAGAAGAGAAAAGAAGTTAAAAATCAACAAAGTGATGGTAACACCATTATGGGCCCTAATTAGCCACATTCAATCAGTTTTGAATGATAAAAACTCCTACCTAATCATCTGAGAACCACAACTCCGTACCATTCTGATTTGAGAAGAAAACAGGGAATCAGGGTTAATTATGTAATTTTAACAGCACATCACAAACCTAGATTAACCACGGGGTCATTTAGGGGTTAATTGAAGGTCAAATGAGCACAAAAGTATAAAAAGTGGGTTAACACTGACAAAAATGGGATTTCACGCATTTCGAGAGCAAAAGTAATACACAAAATCCTAATTATCAACCCACTTAAATTAAAGAGGTTCTAGTCAAGATAAAATCAATCTAAACCTCGTAAAATACATAGAAAAATATTCTAAGAGGTTTGGTACTGATGAGTCCATTTTAATGGACTAATATTACGCCTAAGCAACTTTAATTATATCTTTTAGGTTTGTTAATAACTATATTAAGTTATAGAATGTTTGCATGCATCATGATTTAGGTTTACATCTATTCTATAACTTAATATGTGCTTTTTATGTGCATGAAAAATAAGTGGCAAAAGAATGAGGAGGAAAGGGTAAATTCCCTTTCAAATAATCGACGACTGCTCTCTTCCCTTTCCATCAGCCACACTCAACAGCCGCCGGCCTGAAGAATGTCTCCCCAACAGCCTCCTGCCAAAATTAGAAAAGGGATTTGAAAATCCCTTGATTGGCGCATGCGCAAAGGAGAAGAGTTAAAAGAAGAGGTGGAGAAAGAGGAGAAGATCATCGAGGAAGAGAAGAACTTGCACCATCTTCTCCAGCATGCACTGTGGATCCATCTTCCCCCTTGCGGGGAAAAACTCCACCGCATGCACTGTGCCCATGCTCGCTCCTTCACCACCAGGCGCCCATCGTCAGCACCAAGTGCACCCTCTCACCCGCACGCCCTCACCATAGCAGGCGCACATGCCAAGCATCCTCCAGCCGCACCTGTAGGCGTGCGCTCCAACCTCTCTAGCTCACCCGCAGGCGTACACCGCTTATCTGCAGCGCCCTTCCAGCGCCTCCTCTTTCCTGCTCCTGCAACGCACCGCCCAGACCACCAGACACCCACGCCATCTGCAGGTGCGCCCCCCTCCTTCCTGTAGGTGCGCACCCTCTCGTCCGCACGCCCGCAAGCACGCCTCTCTCTCCAACACCACCTGGCGCCCACTCCCGCACAGCACTGCCTGCAAGTGCCCGCAGGCACACCCTTCTCCAGCGCCCGCAGGCGCTCGCTGCAATCTACACCACCTTCCCTAGCACCACCAAGCCACCAAGCACCCTTACAAGCGCACCCGCAGAGCGCACCTCCTTGCGCACCCCTCTCAAGCACCGCAGGCGCACCGCTCACCTGCCGCGTCTGCAGATCGCTTCCACCCTCCAGCGCCTCCCCGCAGGTGCACCTTCTCCGCACCGCGCGCCTGCCGCAGCACCAGTGCCATCTGTAGCGCCTGCAGGCATCCGCCTTGTGCACCCGCCGACCTGCGCGTCTGCCCGTAGGCGCACGCACGCCAAACTTCGCCTGCAGCCAACGCCTTCAACCTTTAACAGAACCTTCACAGTAGTAGCAGATAGCCTCCGCTAGCGTCTTCTCCTCCGCCGGTCGGCCACCTCCGGCCACCTCCGTCGATGCCGCAGCCGCCATCGGATAGCCCTCATTCTCGTCGACCTCCCTAGCCTCTCCAACGCCCGCCGGTGCTCTCTCTCTCTCGTGAGGAGGAGAGAGAGAAAATGCTATGTTTTGAAATTAATTAAAATTTACATTCACTACCATTGCCATAGAATTTGATTTTTTATTTATTATTATATTGTGGTGAAATTTCGCATGCACACTCATATTCTCTAATAATTGCACATTCATGATATTCATCTATTTCAAGATTGATTTTGGGCTTAACCTGAGCATTGATTTTCTCTGGTACACGTCATGTGAAAATTGCATAAAATCATCATAAATTTATTGAAGATTTCAATGAGGGAAAACTGTACATATACCCTTATCTTTTTAAGTTATTGCAAATCTACTTTCCTTCGCATTTTATGTCAGATTTGAATAGGAATTTCGCACTTATCCGAAAGAATATAAAATAATTAAGAATTTATTGCGTAGTTGCCTCCTTGTGGACACGACCCGCTCTTCTGCGAATGGTTATTTCCATTTTTTTGATTAGTTGATTTTTACACTACTTAAATACTACAACGCAAAGCGGAATGTCGGCTCTTTCAGGTACCTTTGGTTTGACCATATGAACCTATTTTGACCTAGAATAGAGTTTCAGACGGGAATTTACCATAATTTGGGCTTTTGTGTAATTTTCCCAGTCAAATGTGGTCAAAAGTCAAATAAAGTTTACCATTTGATTTCTTATGTCCAGATTAGATTAGCACCAAAATTTGGGTCCAATCAGGGTCCATTTTGACCTAGTTTGCAATTCAGTCCCTAAAATCTCTATTTCTCACAATCAAACCCCTAACTTTCAAGTTTCTTGCAAATAGGGCCCTATCTTTCTCATTGTCTTCACAGTTATACCCCTGCTGTCATTGTTGGGTCAAAACCTAGCATCGTCTACTTTGACCAACTTAAAACCCTAACAAATCAACACCAAATTCCATCAAATTTGGTGGGATTGGTGTTCACATTATAGGGAATCATTCGATCAAGATCTTGGATCCTAATTCGCAGCATAGAGTGCCGGCGAACTCAAAGGATTCATGGGCTTTCTAGTCTCCAAATCAGTGAGTAGACTTGTGGAGTTTGGACAATTAAGGGTCTGATGTAGTTCTATATAAGTTCCTCAAGTTTCCAGGACCAAAGCAAGTTCAATTAGGCTATAGAAATCCTTCTTCCTCTTCTTCTGCCACCGCCTCTACTGCGACTTCGGCGAACTTCCTCAACACCTTCCTTAGGCTGCCAATGGCCAAATTGGCTGGTCCCCTTCCTTCCTCAGCTTCATTCTCTCCTCGCTGGTCAAAGTATGGGTTGCCTCGATCCTTCTTCCTCGCCACTCCTCTCACTGGAGAATTCACCCCCTTCGGCACCAGCCAATCAAAGCTGACCCGATTTCTTGCCCTTTCATCCATAATTTAGGTTCTTCTCCTTCCTCTCCCTCTCTAGATCCTCCCCATCTCCTTTACTTCTCAAATCGATTGACGTACACCTCCTTTCCCCTCCATCTTCCCCAGCAAAGGCGATGCCTCCGGTGAAGCCATGCACCCACTACCAACCACGAAACTCATCGCCACCACCACCAAAACTTCTGCCATCACTCCACCTTCAAAAGCCCCAACCTAATTTGGGCTTTCAATCACTCACTCACCTGGCTGGACAAACCCATCACCGCCGCTCTTCCTCGACACCATCCGACCACCACAGTGCTCCAAACTCCACAAAAGTACCACCACCATATTCATCGTGCTTCGGTGACTCTTTTGAGCATTTTAACTAGGGAGTTTAGCCCATGCTTCTTGTCTCATGTCTTCCCCGCCGTCGAAGAAACCACCACTTCTGCCGCTAGCCGCCGTAAGTTCGTTGAACTCCTCGCCACTACCCTCTTCGAGTGTGGAACCATCTCACGAACTCAGCTGCAGCAGCAATTGAAGAAAAAGCAGCAATAGCTACTTCAATTAGCCATGAACATCACTTGCTGTAGCATGAAGAAGAAGTCAGGATTAAAGTCCCACTTCGTGTGTAGGAGACTTAGTGAAGGCGTATAAAATGCATTTGTCACAAGGTCCTATCACCTCGACACACGGGAGTGAGGTTCCCTCGCCCACGAACTCACACATGCCCTCTCTCACTCGTTACCTGCGACCCACGCTTGCGGGTCTGGACACCATGCTCTGGATTTAATTACCCATTACTATTCCTACCTGTATACCAAATTAAGAGAAGTGGAAACTCTGAGGAGGGTGGGGGGTGATTTTTGCACTGTGCATATGCCTCGGGATGCATGCCCATACGCCTCACAGCTAGCCGCTCTGAGATGGCTTTGTGTTGAAGCTTTCCTTGAGGCTTTGTGTTGGTTCTGTGTTGTGTGTTGAGACTTGGCGACTTAAGTCGTCTGATGCCCTTGGGATGGCATCTGATTGTGGGTATTGTTGGCTTATTGTTCTGACATGGCAAGTGGTTGAGAAACATTGTAGAGAAATTGAATTGGTTGATACATTGGGATATGTGCTTGATTATGGGAATAATTTGGTGATTCAAATAACCATTTTTAGGATTTTAATTATTCTTCTTATCCCATTGCTCTTTGAGATATAATTTGGTCTAGTATTGAATATATTCTAATTATTGATTTTCATTGTATGTTTTTATCATTGTGCTCATTCATTAATATTGCGATTAGTGTGTGAATTACATATTTGCTCCTTACAAGTGACCTCAAACTCATTCTTGTTTTCGAGTACTTACAAATTTAAATGTTGATTCGTTTTATTGAGTGTACTACGACGCATATTTTAAACTCAATAAGAGCGTGACAACACTAAGGGTTGGAGAAGAGAGAATAAATAGAGTATTGACAAAGGCTGACCGGAGAAGGTTAATTGTTTAATGATAAATAGATGTATGGAAATTAGTTAAGAAGTCTGATGAGAAGGTTGAGAGTTAGTTAAATGAGAAATTAAGTGTTTGAGCTTTATTGTAATAGAGGCATTTCTTCTGCAATGTAGTTTTCATTTTATGCCTTTATTTTTTGTAATAACACTTGATGTAAACATTCATTTCTTTTGCTATTCATTGTAAATCATTCATGTACATTTCTTTTATAATGGAATAATTGCCATGTTTCAAGTTCAATTTTTGTATGTAATAATTATTTTGGAGCTTAACTTGTTTGGTAATTATAGATTTAATTAACATAGTAATTAGTTATTTGTTAACTTAGAATAAAAATGGTGAATTGATTAAGTTTAAATGCTTTCCAGTGAACGACCTGGACTTAACCAGTTAAATGAATTTAAATCTAAAATGTAGGTTAGCTTGACCCTATATTATGATTAAAGGCGATAATTTAACCAATCAAGTCAACCTAAGTCTTTTCTTTACATAATTAATTAAGTCTAATAACTTTAATTAACTAATTTAAGAATTGAACCATCATTGTCGTCAAGTACCATCATCCATGTCCCAACCAGCAGCAACTCGTCACCCTCCATGAGTACCCACCGCCACCGGCTACCCTTTTGCTGTTCGGCCACCTCTGGCCACCATTTTGCTCGTCGTCACCACCATCACACCCATCCTCCTGTCATGCACCTCCATCGAGCTTTTTACAATAATTGACGACCTCCTCCATGCACGTGGGCAATGCCATCATTCCTCTATTTTCCAATAGTAACGAGCACATTAGTTTTTTTATTGAGTGGAAACACTATTCATTTATTTTCTAACATTACTTTAATTTATTTTATAGTTGATCTCTCTGAATCTCTATGCCCTCTATTTTCCACGATTATCTCTCCAATTTCCCAACATGAGTTCATGAAACACCTCTATGTGCAACAATTTTACCACGATTTTGTGCGAGCATTATTCATTGATATAATTGTGAATTTATTAGTGTTTACGCCTCCCTATGGATTCGATTTGTTATTGTGGTTCAATCTCGAATATTAATTATTTTTGATTGAGTGATTATTTCCCCCACATCATACTACAACGTTGAGATTTCGTGTAGTATATTCATCACCTAGTTTTAAAAGTGAAAATCATCTAATCACTAACCTAAAGTCAACTTTTAAGAGATAGGCCACTCTCTGGAGTTAATCCAAGAGGTCATCATCTTCGACTATGGTAACTCGACTTAGCTGCATGCAATCAATGTGGAGCCAAGTGATTCGTGTTTCCTTTTGATGAACAAAATTGATATGCTCCAAGGTAATACACATGGGTGTATAAAACCCTTCTCTAAGAGCTCCTGCAATTGAACCTTCAATTGTTACAGTTCATCCGATGCCTTTCTGTACGGAGCCCTCAAGGTTGGGTCCATTCTCGCCACAAGTCAATCCCATATTCCATTTCTTTGTCGGCCAACAAGTTGGCAAGCTCCTCAAACAAGATGTTAGAATATTCTTGGACCATCGATACCTTTCCTAACGCTTTTCCACACCTCCCAATATGGTCCTAATGTGGGCCATGCACCTAAGGTCCCATTGGTCATTAGCCTAACCACCCTAGGTCTATACTGCTTGAACAAGCATCTCTTCTTGTCCCTATGGGAGTTTCAATGGTAACTCACTTCGAAGGGTGATAACCATTAGTTTATCAAAATCGTCCAAGATTGCATGGTACCCTGCAATCCAGACCATCCCTAGGTTGGCATTAAACATCGTGCCTCGATGGCTAGGGAGGGTTAGCACTTAGCCTATGCCCTCTGATCAACGGCCCACAATTCTTCTAGGTTTCTTGGGCATGAAAAACTTGCCCATGGAGTCCCATTCCTAAGTAAGGGGGTGATTGGTGATTTACACAATATTTATGCTTGGAAAAATATAGTCATTGTTGTCGTATAGTTGTGCCAAATCCCGAATCAAAGATATTTATAATTTTTTTACAAAACTCACGTCAATTGATCTTTTTTTTATCATTCGAGTCCTGGTCGTCTCTGGGAGGTGTATTGAAAATGCGAGAGTTATTAGATTTGGATCCATTTCACTAACCTAATCTAACCTAATATTTTTTTTGGTCTTTTTGTTTCATGTATTTTTATTTTTTTATTTTTGATTTTAGAAAAGCAAAGATGAATCTAGCTAGGAAAACACTAATCTAGGTGAGAGGATGGTGGGTGTGCTAGTGCATGGCCATGGTGCTTGTGCATGTGGTGTGTGGATCCTAAGAGGGACGACCCTAAGGAGACTTAGGTGGGAGGGTTGGCGTGTCTATACAATGAAGAAGAAAGCACATTCACGCACAAGATCATGCAACTAAGACAAAAAAAATGATAAACCAAAGTATCAACTACATATCAAACATCAAACATTATCGAAATAGGGAAAACTCAAGGGAAAGAGAAACCTCCTCATGTCAGAATGCCTTGAGAGGCCATTAGCCTTGTGGGAGGGTGGTGGCTAAGCCTTGGTCACAAGGATTGCCTACATGCCAACCATAAAGAGGTCGACCGAGAGAGGCTATGGAGAGCCTTCTTGGTCATCCAAAGAAAGAAAAAGAAGAGGTGGCATGGACCTATCTTCCAAGGAGGAAGAAGAGATGTTGAAAGAGAGAAGAAGAGAGGAAGAGGGTGGAGCACCCTTTCTCTCTCTTTTGCCATCCTTGAAGAAGCCTTGGAGGAGCTTCCTCTCTGTCATCCATGGTGGAGCCTTGGAGGAGGAAGGGGGGGACAGCTTTGGAGGGTTGAGGAGGTGTTTTGTCGCAAGTGTTGAGAGGGAGGAAATGTTGTGCGGCAATTAGAAAAAATAGGCTTTGATGGGAGGCTTCTTTCTTTGGAATTGAGTGTTGCAGCTTTTGGTGGAGACCAAAAGTTGACACCACCTTTTGTGGATCTAGATTAGGAGGGCCGACTAAATTGGTGGGGGTAGAATAGGAAGATGTTGGGTTTGTTGTGTTTTGAATTTTGTAATGTTATGTTAGAATTAGGTTGGTATTGCATGCGAATCCATATTTAATAAAACACGTGTTGTAACACTTTTTGGTGTCGTTGTCGAGGAGCAACGAGCACTTACCACTATTATTGTGAATCTTTTGTATTTATTCCCTTTTATTTTATTTGATCTCTAACCTGCTTATCTCTGTTTGGTTGTTTTGAGTCTCCGCATTTGTACCGAATCAAGAAGAGAAGATACAGCAAAGGAGAAGCTAAAGTCCACCGACTTGGACCAACCATGCCAGAGATAGGTTATTTCTTGTTCTCTTCCTTATTCTCACTCTTTCCTTGTGAATAAAAAAAAAACTAAAAAAAAAAGATCTTAGGAAGCCAACCTTGCCTTATTTACATAGATAACATCAATTGTTTCAAGATATTCTTGATATCTTTGCGGATTAATTGAAGGGATTTGATTGTTGACTAGATATACACAATACCCAACCTTCTTGTGCCTATTAGGGACTTGTGATAAATTTGATTAGCACCTTGGATTATCACATTCTTGTTTGAATTCAAGGTGCAATTTTAATCTGAATTGGATTCCATTTAAGAGCCAATTAGGGTTGTGAACATTAAGGGTTTTGTGGTGCTAGAACACATTTGCCAATTATAAAGGAAATCTTCTCTTGCATTGTGTGCTACCTAAGCCTTGTTTGAATTGATTTAAAAGTTCAAACCCTAAAATCAAGCTCTATGATCACTTGAACTTTAAAATTGGGACTTAATAACCTATTTGTCAACCGAAATTGGGTGATTTGGGTGAATTAACCCTGATTTCATCCTTCAATCTATAGGGTAGGTCAGGTGAAGTTGGTGCACATTGTGAGCCAATCAACCTAGAAATTAGGTCACAAATTGAAATTCATTTCTAAATCAAGTCATAACCCAAGGCACAAGCACAATTAAATATAAATTGGTAGACTTAGGGCCTAATTCACACGTTTTCGATCTACTTGAACCCATAGTGACAAGGAAAGTTGGGTGGGGAAAACCCTGTAACCCGTAGGGATGCTTTATTGTGTAGGGGTCTTTACCGAACTCTCCTTTCCTAGCTACCCAAGTAATTCTCGGGCGAGTGAGTTTTTGATCTAGAAGTCCATTTGCCTCAAACTGGGTATAGTCATCCAATCATTTTGGGTGCTTTGATTGGGTCCAAGACATATCCAGTTCCTCGTCTCTTCTTTAGTGTATGCACGGGAGGAGGTCCTTAAGACCAAACTTAAGGCCTCCATTAGCTATTCTTTCTAGCTGTAGTCAAGCTTTGGCTAAATTGTTTGGGTCCACTTCTAATCCAATCCACATCTCTTCTACATCTGATTTCTATTCTCCATCTTTTGATTCTATGGAGAACCCAAACCAAGAGGAGGGGGGTGATATCCAACACCTTCAGAACTAGCTACAAACTCTTACGAACTTGATTAATGCACTGACGAACCCCCAACAACGTCCACAATTGTGGGATCACTATAATCCTGTAGCTATTCCTATTGAGCCCAAGGTGCGTATTCCTCTTGGGGGACTTGATACTGAATTGAAGCCAAATATTATTGGTTTAATCCTCTACTTTCATGGATTGGGTTCTGAAGACCCATTCTAGCATATCTAGGAATTGAAACATTTGGTTCAGACCCTCAGGCCAAATATTCAAAATTAGACTACCCTACTCATGAAGATGTTTCCATTTTCCCTTAAGGATAAGGCTGCCCACTAGTATCGATCCCTGACTAGGTTGATCAACACATGGGATGAACTTCAAGTTGAGTTCCTCATGAAGTTCTTCCAAGTAGGGCGTATTAACGCCCTGAGGCACTAAATTATGCATTTCATGCAGAATGTGGAGGAACCTCTTCATAAGGCATGGGATTGATTTCAGGATCTCATGCGAAAATGCCCTCATCATGGAGTTTCTAAATGGGAACAAGTTTGGTCTTTTTACTGGGGACTCTGTGAAGATATTAGACTCTTCGTCAGTGCATCCTGTGGAGGTAACTTCATGGGTAAGGATGAGGACACTATTTGAGAGATTCTCAAGACTGTGCGAGCACTCCATAAATAATGAGTCCTTGGGTATGTTCTATTGGACAACTACCCATGCAGTGACGAACACACGAGGAGCACACGAGGTTTGAGACCTATCCTCTTTCGTCGATCTAGAATTGGTGGCCAATAGATTAGATAATGACGTTGAAAAACATGTAAGGATAATATGTTGGTTGTAGCATGCTTTTATGACATCAATTTTAATAAGAAGATTGAACGGTGAATTCGAGTGTCGAACATAGGGAGGAAGAAAATCAAATCAATTAGTCATTTACTTTTATTGCCACATGATGATTTGCTTGCATGAAGAATAGTGAGAAAGAGAGAGAGAGGGTAGAGGGTTAGAAATCTAAGGTAGACACAGGTCGCTAACTATGCATGAAAAGTAGACATGATGAAGCATAATAGAATCTTGCTAAGAATGAGCACAAGACATAAATTATGATAATAAAAACTAATATATTATGAATAAAATTGGACTATTATTGTGAACGACTAATATATTGCATAGGTGAAATTGTTTTACAACTACAATGCTAGATGAATGCTTAAATAAATGAAACACTAAGCTAACAAAAATTATAAAATGAATGTGAAAAGTGGGGCATTGAGGTAGCCACGGCGGTGGAGAGACTTCCATTGGTGGCTTAACGGCTCCAGGACCTTGCTTTGAGCTCTAGAGAGGTGGAAGAATGCTTGGTAGAAGATAGGAAGAGATGCCTTGCAAATGGGAGGTGTAAGGGCTTTTATAGTCTTCAGGCCAAATCAGTTGGCATGAAATCCACATGCAAATCATGCTCCACACCCGGCCAGCAGCTGCGCGCTCGCGCACGGACAGTTGCGTGCAACAGCTGGCCAACGCTATCGTCCTTAACCGTTTGATGCTTGATGAAGGGCTCAGATCGCACGTGAATGCATTCTTAAGATTGCACCTCACCCACACGTCAGATTGCGTGTGCGATCGCGAGTGGGATCATGTGTGCACGCAGCACGTGCATCCGATGCTGCCACGTCACCGCTATCCCCACCATCCTCTTTCATATCAATGACTGAATTTCACCCACGCACAATTCAGCGGATTAAATTTGCCTGTGGGGCTTCAAACTTGTGCCTTTGGGATATGAATGCCTCTGCGAACTGATGCACCATGCCCATGGATGGTTGCGAGGATGAGCTAATGCTGACGTTCTCTCAACCATTGGATTAGGATTGTGAGGTTGAGATCATGCATGTGCGCAATGAAGAGAGGAGGCGAGTGCTGTTGGGGGTTGTTGCAGGTGACACGTGGCTGGTTTTGGGTCGTTGATCGTCAGATCAATGGCCATGACTTCTTTGGCTCATTGTGGGAGCGACAGAGGTTGGATTAAGGCGATTTCGAGTCCATTGGACTTCATTTGTCGATTCAGATCCATCCATATGATTCGATTGCTCATCTGACACCTATTTCAATATACACTTGTACACATGGCCATTAACCATTAATTATAAGCAATCTAAATGTAGATATTACACAATATGCATGCATTTCTCCCAGACCTACTATAACATGATATTAATGCGCATGCACCCTCGAAATTGACTTTAATTGATGTAACTATTGGTATGATATGTAGAGTCATCATACCCCCATGCCCACCCCTTGCTAGTCCCTAGCAAGGTTAATTTAGATTCTATTTACGTACAGAATTATAAATCGATCACTAAGGCATAAGTTACTTGTTGATAGGAGGAAATTTCTATTAAGAGCCTAACCCATAGAGACTCAAAAGCGCTTGGGTTCCTGTCAAAATGCAAACTGCCCAAGTCCTAGCCTTATTCTGTATAAAAGCAAATTCATTTTTTTTCTTTTTCTTTTTTTCTAGTTTTTTGGATTTTGGGGTTGAGAGTTTCGGGGTAACTTTTTATGGCTACCCAACCCACACAAGACTTAAAAAGGACTCTAAGTGCTAAGCATCTAGTTGTGAAAATTATCATAGACTCACTCAACGATAATTAAAATAGAGTCTAGGTTTCTACACACCTAAGTGACTCGAAAAGAAAATGCTGCCTAAAAATGTATCTATTTGACTAGTAGCTTGTTCCCTACTTTTATTTTTGTGAGGTCAACACAAGGGCGAACCCAGTGTATATCTCCCTGGATTGTTCTACCTCCTCGATTCTTCCTTAAGTGTTTGGGGATTTTTGTGGTTTTATGAGCTGGACTCTAGACCAATGGGTAATGGGACGTCTAAACCACGACAATTTGCCAGCCATACTCGTGCAGCAAAGTGTAGCTTATTTCTTTTCTTTTTCTCCTTTTTTTTTATTTTTTCTCTTTTTTTGTTTTTAAGTAGGTGGCTTCCCAGGTCTAAGATTTACCTAAAGGCATTTGTCAAAGAGAATGGGTCGTGTGGCTGAGCTTTGGACAACCTGCCAATGGGGCATCTAACCCATGATAACCCGCTAGCCATACCACCCTAGAAGGTTCATTAGCTACCTAATTTCTATTAGAACCGTTGAGGAGTAAGACAGTGCAAGAAGTATGCAGATGCTTAAACTATAAGTCCCCCCCAAAGCAGAGGGCACGTTGATAAGTTGCATACTTATTGTTGGTGCAAGAGAATCACGATCGTTGATTTTAATGATAACAAAACACTTGTGATTTAACATTTGCATTTGAGTTTATAAGTTTTAGGATAAATGCAAATGGATATAAGTGTGAAGAAGTTCAAGCTCGCATCCATTGTGGATTGGAGGAGCTTGATGGAGGAGAAGGAGCTTCGCTTGGAGCAAGAGCTTGAAGAAGGAAGGAGATGAAGAATAATGTATTTTGTATTTTTGTATTTATTTCTCTTGTACTTTGCTCTTTTATTCTTTAGATTCTTGTAAAGAGCCCAAAGTACCCTACCTTAGTCCTAGGAAACCTTACACCTTATTAGGACACTTAGACAAACACTTAGATCAGAAAACCAAAATAGGCTTCAAACAGCCTGATCAGACATCCAATCTAGACCTCAGACATCTGATCTTGATCTTTAAGACATTTGACCCTTTATCCAGACGTCCAAACACTTAGACTGGACTTAGTGCTTTCTGTCCGTTGATTTCAGACGACCAACCCATAGTCCAGACATCTTAGAAGATGTTTGATGCCAATGACGGATGTCCAACAATAGGACCATTGGACAGTCAAAAGATGATCCTCGAAGATTATCTTATAATTAATTCTATAGCACTTTCAGACATCCGTATATCATCCCAGCCATCTAATAAATAGACGTTAGACTAAGATCTGACCCAAATCACTTTTGTCATAGGATTTAGCTATTAAGCCTCTCAGGAAATCCATTCCCATAGAGGATTCTCTTTCTAGACATCTAGAGACTTTGTCAGATGACCGACCTGTTGTTTGACCTAGAAGACACTAGAACCTTGTTTCGATCTTGTGAAAATAGGAAGAAATCCATCCTGGGATTAGACATTTGATTAGTATCCCAGATGTCTTAAAAGTGAGTTTTGGACGTCCATCTTGATCCAACCCTGATCAGATGATCCATCCTTCTAGATCAGACGCCAAACCTTAGATCATACGATGACCTAGATGTCTGACCAAAAAACCAGATGTCTAATAACCCTATCAGAATCATAAATGACCTTGATTTTGGTGGGATTTTGGACCACACTCTTGAGCCTCATTCCCAACGGTTACAAGAGGCTTCTAAGGCCTTCCAAAGCCTTCTTAGGACCTCTATAAATATAGGAGCACCCTTCTTAAGCTAAGTACACCTTGAGAATACTACTTCCATTTATATTGTGTCCAAGAAGAGGTAGAAAAGTGATTTTACTCTTCCAGCCTTAGTCTACACATCTTGAGAGCACCATCCTAGCTATGCACCCACTCTCCCGCCTACGCATATGAGAGCGCCGTTGTGCCTTGCATGGTTCACTCACACTGCATTGCTAGCCGATTCACTTCTATCATAGGGAAGTTTCCTTTGCCTATAGTAGCTAGATTAACATATTAACTTTGTGGCTCTATAGGATATTTTGTAATTGTCTTTGTTTGGATATTCGCTTTGTGAATTCCTATCTCCCTCGCGAGAAAAAATACTCCTTGTGAAGAGGAGGGGTTTGAGGTTACGTTATCCTTGGCTTTAAAGTAGCATGGTTGTAAGAGGTTAAGTCACCCTCATTTAAAGTGACTTGGATAGTGGATTTGATTGACTAGGCCGATCGAAAAATTCTAAATCGAGAGGTTTATGTAGTGATTTTTACCCGGGTTTGAGTTTCCACCTAAAAATCATTGTGTGTTTGTGAGATTGCATATTATTGTGACTGTTATATTTTATCCCACATTATTGTTTATCATGCTCAATCTCACCCCCTTCATCTAGGGAATTACACTTATCACCCCACTTTATTATCCAAATTAACATAACTAAGTGTGGCAAGGACTCGAGAAACAAATCCACATTTTAGTGGACACTCGGGCAGATTAAGTCTGAAGACCTAAAGAGTCTACATGTTCAAGTCCTTAACATACTATTTCCTAAAGTTGACAAGCTTTTAATCTTTTTCGAATTCTCTCTATCTCTTTTTTATAAATATATAAGAATAAAGAAACAAAAACTAGTTCAAGCTGACAATTTTATTCTCAGAAAATAAGAATTACCACCCCCCCATGCCTATGTTGGACAATGTCCTCATTGGAAAATAAATATATGCAAGGGAGTAAGGAAAGAAATCACCTGAGATTCAACAGTGAATCCGGTCAGCTTGAATCATTTGGGTTGCCTCCAAGGAAGCGTTGAGTTTATTGCCTCTAGCTGGGCAAAGCTCCAGTTTAACCCTCAATGAGGGTTACAACTACCTTCGGGGGAACTTGGGTAAGAGAATGTTTCAATCTATGTCCATTAACTGTAAAGGTTTGCTTGGTCTTAAGATTGGCAATTTCTACCACCCCATTGGAAAATGGTCTGACCACTTGGTAAGGTCCCGTCCACTTAGATCTCAACTTCCTAGGAAACAGCTTAAGTCGTGCATCAAATAGCTAGACTTGTTGATTCGACTCAAAGGTTTTTCTATTAATATGCTGGTCGTGGACAACTTTCATCTTGTCCTTATATATTTTACTATTCTCATAAGCGTCCTGACGTATTTCCCCGAGCTCAAAGAGCTGAGGCTTCATTTGAGCACCGGCCATATGGGAATCCATATTGCATTGCTTGACGACCCAGTATGCTTGATGGTCCATTTCAACCGGAAGGTGGCAAGCTTTGTCAAAGACCAAATGGTATGGTGACATGTCGATCGGGGTCTTATAAGCAGTCTTGTATGCTTAGAGGGCATCATCCAATCGGGTGGACCAATTCTTCCAGTTGAGTCTCATGGTCTTTTGCAATATATTCTTGATCTTCCTATTTGAGGCCTCAGTTTGCCCGTTCATTTGTGGGTGATACGAGGTGGCAATGTGGTGAGTGACCCCGTGTTGAATTCGTAAAACATGGATTTGATTATGAAAATGTTGTAGTATAGTGCAAATTATGATTTGAACAAAACTATTTGTAACAAGACAGTGAGTCCTAGTTGATCTTAGGGAGGCAGATAATGGAAAAATTGATTTTTGACTTATTTATTTTCCTCTTTTGCTTGCTTAAAATTGAATGCTGATTTCAAGCCTACGAATGTAAGTTTTTCCAGTCGCATTGTTAACCCTTACTACGTGTGCGTGCATCAAATAAACGATAAATGTGAAGGTGTGAGTACTTGTGCACACAATTCTCACTTCGTGATGGCTGTTAATAGAAAACGCATCAATCGCAAGATCATTGATATTCTCAGGAACCGACATTTTTATTGCAGTAAAGATATGAAGTAGGCAACATGTTGATTTTATTTCCTCAAAATAGTGTCATTACAATCATTTCTAGAGGAATGCTTGTACATGGAAATTGAAAAGACTAGTTCTATGCTAACAGAAAAGATATGCATGCATGGATCTATGGAAGATTATGCATGCATTCTTAGAGAGAGTAATACTACTACTACTTAGAAAGATAATAATGCTAGAAATTAAACTACAAAGAACATTAATCTAAGCTACCAAAAATTAGGGCATTGGAGGTGGTCTCCAATGGCCATGTAGCTGGAGGTGGTAGGAGGGAGTAGAGGAATGGCCAAGGTGGTGTGGCCAGCCTCTTGATGAAGGTGGTGGTGTTGCACTAGCTCTTCGACGTGGAGAGTGGAGGTGATGGTGGAGCTTGTGGGTGATACTTATGGAGTCCAAGATGGGGGTCCATGGCCTCCCACTTGGGTCTTTAAATAGACTAAGGGAGTAGCCATCTAGATAATTATAGAATTCTCCAGAAATGGGCTTAGGTGGCAACTAGAGTGGTAGAGAGTGGGTCTTCTTAGATGCACTTTCTAAGGAGGTAGGTTGTGGACTCCTTGAAGACTACTTTTAGCCTTCAAGGTGGCGTCGCTTGGAGATCACTCTAGAATACTCTAGAGTGGATGGCCATGTGGTGGTGGGTGTATGTGTGCGTGTGAGTGTGTGGTGGTCAAGTGGACCACTTGGTCCACTTCCAATTAGGTCTAGGTTGGTCTAAATGATAGGTCTAAAAATAGGTTCATCCAACCTATGGTTAAAGTGATTGATCCAATTAAACTTAACCAAGTTTAATTGGGTCAATGTGTGTGAAATTGAGGGAGAAAGTTCTCAATTAGATTAGGCTTGAGTCAATTGGACTATCATTGAGTCCAATTAGACTTGTGTTGGTTGAGATTTGAGCTCAATTGGACTCTATGAGTCTAATTGACTAGGTAAGGTGTAATTGACTTAGATCCAAATCAATTGGGCTTAGCATGAACCTAATTAGGTTCTTGAAGAGTCTAAGGGTAGTGTACTAGGCTTAGGATACCTTAATTTAGGTTTCCTAGGGTGTAGGATTGGGTTTAGGGGCCTTAAGAATCAAGATCTAGGCTTGAATCCAAAAACAACAATAGGAGAAGGGTTCCAGACATCTGATGTTAGGATCAGACGACTTATACTTCAAAATCAGAAGTCTAAGTCTCTAGTCTGGATGTCCAATACTGAATCAGAATGGAGTTTAGGTTCTGTCTTGGGTTTCTGTAGAAATTGGACGTCTGACACATTGTTTGGGCGTCCAATTTTGCAGTAGATTGGGTTTTAAGACCTGTGGGTGGTATTTAAGGAGCCTGGACGTCTAGCATCCCACCTGGACATCCGGAGGTGGGCTAGAATATGGGTTTTGATTTGTTTTAGGCTAAGGTGACCTAATCTAAGGGTGGCTAAGGTTTAGGATGATGTTTAGGGTTATCCTAAGGCTAAGGATAGGTGTAGGGATGTCCTATGTTCTTCATAATCCAATTCAAACATTAAAATCCTACAAGTAATGTAGTATACCTCTTCACTACATTATGTATTCATCTTGTGTGGCTTTGTTGCAAGGCTTCTACTCCAGCTCTCCTGCAGCTTTAGCCTCTATCCTGCTTCAGGTCCAGCTTCAGGCCATCTCCTAAGCTTTTATTACCTATAATCCACATAATATACTGATCAGTGCATTATTATAGCATTATTTCATGAATATCTAAGTAAAGTTGAAAAGATGCAACGTATGCTACTAATGCATGAATTATGCTACAATTATGCCAAGTTCTAACTCAATTCAGGTCATTTAAGTCCTATTATTGCTACGCAATCATACCTCCATGCCTAAATCTTGCTAGTCCTTAGCAAATGCAAAACTAAGTTATCTACAATTGGATCCCTAGAGAATTGATTATTTTTATCAAGTGTAAGACTAGAGATTCTTTCCTCTTTTGTTTTCATCAGAAAATCTAGAAATCAGACAATTGTGAAAGTGTAGTTATGTAGCATATGCAACGGATTTGACTAAAAAGTCGATTCACCTCTAAAGCCTGTTCTTGACCCCTAGTGAAATTTTATTGGGATAGGCAAACTTCTTCCCTCGAGGTATAACAAAATATTCTGTAATTTTTACTCTAGTTTTCAGCTTAGGTAGATGTCTGTGTCAAGTGGGTTTGTATTTAGTGGCTCATACTCATTTTGTGCTACATATAGACTAGTATTACAGAATCTAGATTTTCAAACTATCAAGTAAATCAACTTAGAGAGAAGCAGGGAAAACTGTGCTCTCTTTGGTTCCTTTGTACTTTCTTTTTCTTCTCTTCTTTTCTTTTTCTTTTCTCGAGCTCATAATCTCAGCACATTTACAAGTATAATCCACATTTGGTGGTCTCACATGGCATTAACACTTTAATAGAGTTTTGATAACCCTAATACTAAGTCAGAATTTTTCAGCCAGTATTCAGGAGGTCAGAAATACATGAAAGTAGGTTAAGGCCATATTTGGTGGATCACAAATGTGGTTGGTAATGTTACCTAAATGTGATGAAATATATACACTACACCCAATTATAACTCAACATTTTTTTTCTTTTTTACTCTTTTTTTTTCTTTCTTTCTTTCTTTTTCTATACACATTTTTCATATCAACACAACACAATAGAACATATGCGAATTTTATTCAGGAGGCATTATTAGGGATTGGTGGTGTTCAAGAGGATATCGGGTGGCTTATTTGGTGCAAGCACCTACTCTTGACACCTGGAAAGGGATGGATAGGATGACATTTTTTGACCTTGATATCACTACCTTCCTTCAACCAAGGATTCTGTAAAGGATCGTAACCATCCACCTTAGTCTTAATTTTATTAGAACTCGATCTCTGCATATTTGCCTTATTTGGTGGTTCTAAAAAATTCACACAAAGTTGATACGCGGGAACCGAGAGTGAAAATTGTGCCTAATTTCGAGTATCATTACCTAATTATCCAGAAATTAAGATTTCTTGCACTAGTTTTAGAGCACCAGTAACACTTTACTCTCACCTTACAACTATTTGGTGGATCTTCAAGAAGATGGTTCGCTTGACTCCCTAACCACTGTCTAGGGGTTCAAGAAAAGAAGCACTGCTTCTTTTTGACAAACTAAAGACATTCATTGGTTTTCATAGTGAATCCATTGCAAAATCTACGTGTGAGTGTGAAGATTGTACTGGATTCTAGATTACAAGAATCAACTAAAGAATAAAATCTCTAATAAACCTCTTGATAAAAGATTTTATTCATGGATGCAATATATATAAAGATGATATATACAATCAACCTCTTATGATTTACACTTTAATATTGTTCCCTTATTGGGTTACATTCAGCTTAGTCCTAATTTAGAACAAAAAGTGAGCAAACGAGTCGGAAGTAGCTGTTGCAAACGATTTCTAGCTCCAATGCGAACATTAGAGGTGGAGTTAGTTGTTCTTAAATTATGGACTCTAAAGTACAATTAACATGCTACTCAGAGGTTTTCTAAGTGTTGGCATAAAATTTTTCAGTTTAATGTATACTACCCCCCCCCCCCCCCCATGCCTAAGTTCTTGCATGTCCTCATGCTTGAATATAAAGGAAATAAATTTTGATAGGGAGTAAGTGGATAGAAATCACCTGGAGTCGCTCCTGAATTTTTTATTTAGCATAAGCCAACATTATGATATATAATTTGTAGAAAAATATGCTATGTATAAAAACTATGAACATATGTATAAGTGTTGAGTTTAACGCCTCCAGCAGGGTGAAAACTCACACATCCTCAACAAAAATAATGATTTTGTCACCAGGAGGAGGTCCCTGGGCCATAAATGGCTTGAGGGGCCGCCCATTTACCATAGAAACATACCCAGATTTCGGGTCCATGATTTGGATCGCCCCATTAGAGTAGGGGTGAATCACAATGTACAGGCCAGTCTACTTGGACTTGAGCTTTCCCACAAAGAATTTAAGGTGTGAATCAAATAACCAGACTTGCTGGTTAGGCGTGAATATTTTCCTCCAGATGTGGCGATTGTGAAAGGCCTTCGTCTTGTCTTTGTAGATTTTCACGTTCTCGTAGGCCTCCCACTGAATTTCTTCTAGTTCACTGAGCTGGAGCTCCCTTTCATAACCTCCTACATCAAGGTTAAAATTACACTTTCACACGGCCTAAAAGGCGTGGTGCTCCAGCTCGACAGGAAGGTGACAGGCCTTTTCATATACCAAATGGCATGGCGACATTCTGAGTGGGGTGTTGTACATTGTCCGATATGCCCAAAGTACATCAATTAATCTATCAGATCAGTCCTTCCTATTTGGTCCAACCATCTTTTGGAGAATCAGTTTGATTTGACGGTTAGACACTTCAGCTAGCCATTGGTCTGTGAATGATACGGGATGGCAATACAATGATGTACCCTGTATTTCTTTAGCAGTGACCTGAAATGAGCATGGATGAAGTGACTCCCCCATCATTGATCAGAGTGCGGGGTATATTGAATCATGCCAAAAAAAATTCCCGTTCGAAAGAGATGACGGTCTTATGATCGGCCAGTCTCGCCAGGATGGCTTCAACCCACTTGGAGACATAATCAACAGCGAGAAGTATGTACTCGAAGCCACGCGAGTTCGGAAAAGGGCCCATAAAATCAATGCCCCATACATCGAACACTTCTACAACCAAAATGGGTTAGAGAGGCATCATGTCTCTCCTGGTCATAGAACTGATCGATTTACATCAGTTGCAGTGTTTGGCAAATTCATGTGTATCTCTAAAAATGGTCAACCAGAAAAAACCCGACTGCAAAATCTTTGTAGTGGTTTTTCAGCCCAAGAAATGACCACCACAATCCTTACTTTGGCAGAAAGATAACACACTAGAAATTTTGGAGTCGGGGATGCCCCTCCTGATAAACTGATAAGCTCCATTGCAAAAGAGCAAGGGCTCATCCCAAAAATAAAATTTGGTCTCAGAAATAAATTTGAGTTTTTGGTCCTTGGATATGTTTGCGGGAATCTTGTCTGCAACAAGATAATTTGCGATATCAGGGTGACAGGGAAACTTGACAGAATTAATCATCAAAAGAGACTCATCCGGGAATTGATCTGAAATAGGTAGGGAATAAGGAATGTGGCCTGGGTCTAATTGAGATAAGTGATCTGCCAAAACATTATGAGCTCTAGCTTTGTCACGAATTTCAACATTAAATTCTTGCAAAAGAAGGATCCATCTGATAAGACGGAGTTTGGCATCCTTCTTTGCCAACAAATGCCAAAGGGCAGAATGATATGTGAAAATTATCACTCTGGACCAAAGCAAATATGATCGGAATTTCTCCAACTTGAATACTACTGCTAGCAGCTCTTTCTCAGTGATTGTATAATTACACTAAGCCTCATTCAACGTCTTGCTAGCGTAGTACATTACAAAAGGATTGCACTCCCGATGTTGGCCTATGATGTGCATACATCTGAATAGCCAAAAATGTCTATTAAAGCATGTTCTTAGTATCATATAAGCATAATGCATTGTAAATATTACATAACATGCATTATCATGCATTTAGGTCAAATTGTACAAATTGTATAGTAATTTCTTCTTTTTGGTGGCCTGGGACAGGGCGACATTTAATCGAGGCCTTGGATTAAAGATCCAACCGTACGGATTTGATCAGGGTGACGATCGGAGTTCAACAACTTCAAGATTGCACTGATCAAACTTCCGTAGCATTAGATATAATTCGAGGAAGGTTAGAGATCAAGGGCTAAGATGGTGTAAATCTGTACTTTAGATGATAAATCCAACCACACAGATGGGTTCGAATCGACGATCGCAACCCAATGGTGTGAAAATCCATCCAATCCAACATCTATGGCACCATCTACAACACATAGAAGATGGATGGCCAAGATGGTGGCACATGGTGCATCTCAGCCGCCCACACTGCCCAAAGGCACCCGCTCCCTCTCTCTCCTCAACCATGCGATCAGATCTGGGCCGTTGGATCTCAATCCAACGGCCATGGGTGTACTTGCTTTGGATGGAAACTTGACAAAGAGGCGACCTTAGTGCATTAGTCGGCCGTGCTACTCTCAACCAACAGGTGCAAGTTCGAAGCGCACCTCGCTTCAAATCAAGCAGATGCGCGGAATCAGCTCAATTGAGCTATTGGATGGCAAGTGGACACTCAGATGGCAGGCGACGTGGCACGCGGAGATGCTTTCGCTCACGTATGCGTGCGATGACGCGTGATCCAACGTGCCATCACATGCAAGTGGGTGAAGGCACTGAAGAGGAAGCCAGTGCGTGCGTCTCTCGGTCGTCCGATCTCGCGATCGGACGACTGAGATCATCTGATCGTGGGTAGGTGTTGAAGTGTAGGGAGAGGAGGCGCAGCATGCGCATGAGCTACGGCCACGATCAGGGTCTTTAGTGACGCTTAAATCCGTCACTAAAGACCCCTATACTAATGTTTTAAGGTTAAAATGACCTTTTTACCCCCAACCTCTACACCTATGAAAATGCCTACGCCCCCCACATTTCATTCATCCCTTCCTTCACCTCTGTCTCTATCCAAAGCTCTAAAGAATCTTATCCCAAACTTGGGATGCTCCTCTAGAGTTAAAATCAAAGTTTTCTCACCCCCATTCTGGAAGTGGATCCCGCGACGACGACACCTTGCCTCACCCCCGGTTCTTCTTGCTTCGTTCTCCAACTTCTGTCTTCGCCCTCAGTCTTCTAGGCATCGCCTTGTCTGGCTCATCCTCTAAGCAGCTGTCGAGGAGGATAACTTCTCTCCTTTCTCTTTATTGCTTTCTAGAGTAGATTTTGCTGCTTTCTAGTTGTAATATTTCCCGCTTTTTTAGTTGTAAAAACATTATCCATATTATAAATGTTTGTTCTCTCTCTCTTATTGTTAATATCGAATTTATTGTGATTATCTCGCTTTCTAAATAAAAATAACAAAAAATATATATATAATTACTGATTTCAAATTGACATAGCCTCCTTGTGTTCGACCCGGAATTATTTTCGAGTTTCGATAAAAACTTGTTGACGGATTTCTTCGCAAATCATACTACAATGACAGGTTTTCCAAACTCAAATCTATTTGCGACGATTTTCCGATTCAACATTTTGGCACCATTGCCGAGGAAGCAATGAATCTCGATTTTCTTTCTGCATTTCACGTACTTAATTATTTTCTAACTTGCTTTTATTTCTCTTCTATTATTTTGCAGATACCTCAATAGGGAATCTTCAAGTGGTAGAAAGGAGTAAAGTGCAGTTGAAGACAACTGTAAGTGCTCCCCATTCTTCCCCCCTCCATAGATTTCATTCCACGACCCTAATTCAAACCCTAATTAACCTAGCTATTCGCATAAACCCTTGGATTAGTTTTGATGCTTTGATTTCCACCCCCACTTATCTCACCCTCATAAAAAAAAGGAAAACAAACAAAATGTTACTTCTTGTGGGACAAATTAACATACACACTACTTACACCCACATTCGAGACACATAACCTAACTTGATTTTTATCTACTCCATAGGGATTCCAACCTGTGGAGCTGGTACACACACCCAAACACATAATCGAGTAGAAATCAAAATAGGTATCCACTTGTGTGCCTAACTCAGTGGTGTATTAAGGCTAATTGTTTGAGTTATTTGGGCCGCACCACTCCATCTAAAATCAACCTTAGGGTTTACAATTTAGGTCAATACCAGACACTCCACTTTACTTTTGATTTCAAAAGGAAAAGATCATCACCCGTGTTTTGAAAATCTGGTTTGCCTCTTGAATTTGATTGAATTTACCTAATTCTAAACCCTAAAAGCTACTTAAGAAAGATTTGAACCTTAAAATCCACTAATCTAAATAATCTTGCTTGAAAGCCCTAGTTGTACATGCACTCACACATATTCAATCAATCATTAAGGGCACAACCCATTTTAAGGGCCCACCACATTCCATAAGCACTACAATCTTAAGTCTAAGTTAAAATTGATTAGACATTGACTTTAAGGACTGATTCGCTCTTCGGGGCCCAGATTGAGATTGTTCACGATTAACCTGCTTGTACTAGTCAATCTAATTTCTAGCAGGGGAGTAGCGTCAAATGATCGCGGTTGAGAGGTACACTAAGAACCGTAGGCCCAAGCCGAAGGAAGAACCTTCTCCCCAGCCCCTCCTAACTGGTTGGATTGACTGGATACAAGTAGAGTAAATCGTCTATAATCTTAAGATGGATTCTGAGAGTCTGTAGATCCTTAGGCTACCCAACTTAAGGATAGGCTTGTTTTGTTGTGCTGCAGGGTTCTTATCCCTAGTCCTTTTGACCTCTTCCTAGTTTATGCTTGGAAGGAGGTCATTGAATCCCCGATTGGAAGGACTATTAGATCATTCTAGGAGGAGTAGATTGAATTTTGCCAAATTGATCCCATGGCCGATCAACAACCTCCTCTGCCTCAGAATCAACAAGTGATGTTTCTAAGGCAGCTGGAACAAATGCAGAGAATGCAAGAATGGTTCCAAAGAATGTAGGGTACTTAGCCCTTGAAGGATTTTTATGATCCTTCAAATTTCGAGGAACATCTCGGTGTCTAGATTCCTGTCAAAGACGTAGAAATAAAGCCCCAGGTGTTAAGCCTAATCAAACATTTTCATGGGGCTTGGCTCTGAAGACCCATTTCAGCATTTGGAGGACTTAACCACTTTGGTCTAGCCCACCAAAGCATGAAATGTGAATGAAGAGCAAATGATCATGAGGCTCTTTCCCTACTCTCTTAGGGACAAGGTTTCTCATTGGTACAGGACCATAGGAAGGCCAATAGCAACTTGGAACGATCTTAAATCAGCTTTCTTAAAGAAATTCTTTCTAGTTGGGTGTACCAATGCACTGAGGTAGGCGATTACTACTTTCACCTAGCGGCCGGGTGAGTAGTTTCATGTTGCCTGGGAGCGATTCTAGGACTTATTGCGGAAGTGTCTATACCATGAGGTGCCGAAATGGCAACTCGTGTGGATCTTTTACCACCGGTTGACTGAGCAACTCAGAAATCACATGGACGCTTCTTGCGGAGGCAATTTCCTCAACAAAGACACAAATAGTGCGCATGATTTGTTTAAGAAAATGAGTGAAAATTCAATCAATCATGCCTCCATGAATACGTTTAATCGATCCCAACAACCCAGATCGAATGTTAATGAGGTCCATGACTCATCTATTCGATATGGAGCTAATTTGTAATAAATTAGATAAGGTGGACCTGGTTACCAAAAGGATGGAGTGGATGGTTGGAAACTCTGTGAACAATTCTCTATCCACTCAATCCCAGAAATTGGGATACCATTCTTCACAAGCTTCTTCTGGATGGGAGTTCGTGAATCAACTAGATACGACTCAATCTGTGAGCCAACATTGCTCAGAACTCCATAGGTTCCAAACTGGGGCCTTTGATCCCAGTTTCTTTGATCCCTCCCTTTCTTTTTCTCCATGCTCACCCTATGAGGATGTCTATGCTGTATAGGAGAATGTTAGGTCCAACTCATATTCTAATACTTATAATCCAGGTTGGAGGAACCACCCTAACTTCTCTTGGAAAAATCTGGGGCAGTTGACCCAATTTCAACCCAACAATTATGCTCCACAAAGACCAATGGGTTAGTGTCATGTTTATACTCAGCTACCCCTGAATCAGGTCAATTAGCCAGTTTGGAATGCTCGTCAACCCGTAGGGTAGGCTAATTTGAACTGTCAGATGGTAGAGATGCAAGGATTTATGCTCCATCTCATGCAACAAATGAAAACCTCGCGGGACAACTTGCAAACCGGGCTCATTGCTAACACCCGTCAGCCCGATTCTTTGCCATCTCAGCCTGTACCCAACCTGCGCAACATATAGAATCTGGGAAATCAAGCCCAAGGGTACGGGAATTAGAGGGACCCATACGCACATGCTCAGGTGGTTGAGCAAGGTCCTTCTTCTACTTCTTCATCAAATTTGGGGTTTTTGGCTAATCAAGCCCCTTCAATCTTTCCTACCCCTCTCCAAGACCCAAACCCGTATGCATCTGCCAACTCCGTTACTTTGAGGAGTGGAAGGCAAACCCAGGACCCACACCTACCCTACTTTAGTCAACAAAATCCTGGTGAGCTTGAGGAAAGAAAGGAGAACTCTGAAGAAGAAATCAAGGCTCAGGAACCTAATTTCGAAGATCTAACTTATGTTCCTTTTCTTGAGGCCTTGATTAAACCCAAGAAGAAGAAGCCCGTTGATAGTGATGAGGAGATCTTGAATATATTCAAGAATGTTGAAATCAATATCCTGCTCCTCGACGCTATCAAACACATACCGGCTTATGCTAAATTCTTAGAGGATTTATGCACACAGAAGCGTAAGCCGAAGGAATCCATTATGAGGAAGGTGGTACTCTCCAAGCAGGTTAGTTCTGTTATCCTACATCACCTTCCTTCATAAAAGAGAGATCCAAGTGCCCCTTTGATTTCATGTGTTATTGGAGATTACACCTTTGATAGGGCACTCTTGGATCTAGGTGCATCCATTAACCTAATTTCAACTTCTCTTTATGAGAATCGGGTTAGGTGAACTTCGGCCGACCTAAGTAACACTGCAGTTAGTAGACCATTCGATCATAAATCCGAGAGGCATTATTGAGGATGTTATTGTCAAGGTTAAGGACTTCTAGTTTCTTGTAGATTTCCTTGTCCTTGACATGGATGTAATTAAGAATTTGAGGAACACGCACATCATTCTACGACATTCGTTCCTGGCTACCGCTAAGGCCAATATCAACTGTGAAAGCGGTAGCATGCAAATCGCCTTTGGAGATTGGAAACTAAAATTGGATATTTTGAAGGCGATTAATAAATTTAAGGATTGTGGATTTATAGAGGAACTCGAGGAAGATAGCTTGAATATTGAGACATGTATGGCTATTTCTGCAATTGAAAGTTCCTCCTATCTCGATGAATCTAACCTGCAACCCTCTGTGGAAAACCTGCCACATTCTGAAGAGGTTATTGATTTTGTTCACTTTCAACCTCTTCCTCTTGATGAATCTTCATCAGCATCATCCTTACCTTCCATCTTAGACCCACCTCAGCTTGAATTGAAACCATTGCCTGAGAGTTTGAAATATCAATTTTTAGGACCTAAAAGATGCTCCCTTTGATTATCAATGCTAGATTGAATAAGGAGTAGGAGATTAAACTGATCGAATAAGGAGTAGGAGATTAAACTGATCAAGGTGCTAAAAGAACACAAAGAGGCAATTGGTTGGACCATCCATGACCTTAGGGGGATTGAGCCATCTTACTGTAATCACAGAATTTTCATGGAAGATGGATCCTGCCCTTCTCGCCAGATGCAGAGACTAAACCCTAATATGCGAGAAGTGGTCAAGAAAGAAATAATTAAGTGGCTCGACGCAGGAATCATTTATCTGATCTCAGATAGTCCTTGGGTAAGTCCTGTGCAAATTGTTCCCAAGAAAGTTGGGATTATCGTTGTGACTAACAAAAAAGGAGAATCTATCACAACTCGTTCAACTTCTGCTTGGAGGGTCTGTATCGATTACAGGAAGCTGAACATGAAAAGGGATCATTTCTGTTTGCCCTTCATCGATCAAATTCTTGAAAGACTAGCCAGGCAAAAGTACTTCGTTTCCTAAACGGTTACTCAGGATACAATCAAGTCCCTATCCATCCTGAGGATAAGGAAAAGATGACTTTCACTTGCCCCTACGGAACCCTTACTTTCCGTGGAATGCCATTCGACCTTTGCAATGCACCTGCAACTTTTCAAAGGTGTATGTTGGCGATATTTTATAACATGGTGGGAGAGTTTATGGAAGTTTTCATGGACGATTTCTCCATTTTCAGAGACTCGTTTGAATCTTGCTTGGCTAATCTCGAATTGATCCTTAAAAGATGCATCAAAACAAGATTGGTTCTTAGCTGGGAAAAGAGCCATTTCATGACACAAGAAGGTATCATCTTGGGTCATGTAATCTCTGAACAGGGAATTGAAGTTGACAGAGCTAAGGTTGATGCTATTTCTAAACTTCCTCCTCCCACATCTATCAAACAAATTCACTTATTTCTCGGTCATGTGGGATTCTATCGGAGGTTCATCAAGGACTTCTCTAAGGTTGCTCACCCTTTAAGCAACCTTCTTGGCAAAGATATGCCATTTGAATTCGACAAATCGTGCCGCAAGGCATTCGATTTTCTTAAAACGGCAATCACTTGTGCTCTGGTGCTGCAACCATCGGTCTGGATAGGCCCATTTGAGATCATGATAGACGCTTCTGATTATGCGGTCGGGGCTATTTTTGGTCAAAAGATTGATAGGAAGCCCTCTGTCATCTACTACGCTAGCAAAACTCTAGATGAGGCCCAGAGGAATTACACTGTTACTAAAAAGGAATTGCTAGCTGTAGTATTTACTTTAGAAAAATTCAGGGCTTATCTCTTAGGGTCTCACGTCATAATTTTCATCGACCACTCAGCCTTGAGTTATCTCTTGGCCAAAAAGGATGCTAAACCCCAACTCATTTGCTGGATTCTTCTGTTTCAAGAATTCGATCTTGAAATTAAAGATAAATCTGGGGCATAGAATGTAGTGGCGGATCATCTTTCGAGGCTTCTAAGTGATTCTTCTCATCCGGATATTCTGATTACTGATACTTTTCCAGATGAGACTATTCTGGCAGTTTCAGGTGTCCAAACCCCTTAGTTTGCAGACATAGTAAATTATTTGGCTGTTGGTCAAATTCCCCAGGATTGGACTAAGCAACAATGGGATACACTTAAATCTGAAGCCAAATATTACTTATAGGATGACCCTGAATTGTATCGCATCAGCTCTGATCAGATTATTCGTCAATGTGTACAAGAGAATGAGTTTCAAAGCATACTTGAGTTCTGCCAAGCATCTACGTGTGGTGGACATTTCTCCGGGAAAGGACGGCTGCAAAAATACTTCAATTTGGATTCTATTGGTCATCTTTATTCAAGGATGCCCAGGAATTCTCGAGGTCGTGTTTCCGATGCCAGGCACTTGGGAGCATAACCAAGAGAGATATGATGCCTCTAAACCCAATCCTTCCCGTCGAAATCTTTGATGTTTGGGGCATCGATTTCATGGGACCCTTCTTCCCTTCATTTGGACACTAGTACATTCTTGTTGCCGTTGATTACGTGTCCAAGTGGATCGAGGCTATTCCCACCTGAACCAATGACCACAAAGTGGTCATCGATTTTGCCAAAAAGAACATCTTCAGTCGGTTGAAGATTCCGAGGGCCATCATCAGTGATGGTGGTACTCACTTCACAAATGCTCAGTTCCACAATCTACTGGCAAAATACGGGGTAAATCACAAAATTTCCACAACTTAACACCCCAGACGAATGGACAGGCCAAGATCTCCAATCGGGAGATTAAGAATATTCTGTAGAAAATGGTTAGGCCTGATTGAAAAGATTGGACTCAGAAGCTTGATGACACTCTTTGGGCCTACCGTACGGCGTACAAAATGCCTATCGACATGTCACCATTTCGTCTGATGTATGGAAAGGTGTGCCATTTACCCATAGAGATTGAACATCGGGCATTCTGGGCGATCAAGAAATGCATCTTTGATCTAAGTTTAGCCAGAAAGATCAGGAAGCTCCAACTATCTGAGTTGGAGGAGCTTAGAAACGATGCATACGAGAATTCCAAGATCTATAAGGCTCGGACCAAAGCTCTTCAGGACCAACTGATTTTCTGCAAGAACTTTGAGCCGAACCAGATGGTTTGGCTCTTTGATTCTTGACTTAAGCTCTTTCTCGGCAAGCTTAGGTCAAAGTGGGACGCCCCGTTCATCATCGATTGAATATTTCCCAACGAAGCCGTTGAGATCTCTGACCCAAAGATGGGTAATTATTTTAAGGTCAATGAACAACGTCTGAAACCTTATGTTGACCGTGTTATTCCAGAACCTGTCTCCGATAAGGTTGCTTTAACCTTAATGTGACTTCTTTGGCCAAACTTCGCCTAGCTAATGGCATTAAACTCAGCACTTGTACAATCTAACTCAGAGTTGACTCGAACAACATGGAATACAGATGATATTTTCTTCATTCTACCCTGCTTCTCATGCATTTTATTTTCAATGAGGATATTGCATCAGCTAGGCATGGCGGGTTGATTCATTTCTGAATCATTTTGTCAGCTCTATGGAATTCTTATAAATTCTACTTATTATTCTCTCTCTAAAAAAAAATTGAATTAGGAAAGAATAATTGGACATTAGGACTTTTCAACCTTAGGGAATAATACAATAGAATCTGAACACTTAGACCCTTCAGGTCTTTGGGCTTAATCAGCCCGGGTGTCCACTAAAATGTGGATTTGTTTATTGAGTCCTCGCCATTCTGAATTTACTTCAATTTGGTTAAATAAGTTGGGGTGATAAGTATATAATTTATCAACTCGCCCTCTGATTTGAGGGGATTTTAAGTCTAAGCATCTACACACTATTTGCACTGACTTGCTTTTCGACGATTTTAACGGAAATTAGGTAGCTAATGAACCTTCTAGGGTGGTATGGTTGGCAAGTTATCGTGGGTAACAGCCCATTGGTGGGTTGTCCAGAGCCCAGTCATACGACCATTCTTTTCCTACTGCCTTTAGGTAAATCTTAGATCAGGGAAGCCACCTACTTAGAAAAAAAAGAAAAAAATAGAAAAATATCCAAAAAGAAAAAAAAAGGGAGAAAAGAAAAGAAAAAAAAGAAGTAAGCCACACTTCACCGCACGAGTATGGCTGGCAAGTTATTGTGGGTAATAGCCCATTGGTAGGTTGTCCAGATCCCAGCTTAAGAAATGCACGTATAATTTCAAAACACTTAGGAAGAAGCAGAGAAGTAGAATAAGCTGGGGAGATATGCACTGGGTTTGGCCTTGTGTTGATCCCATAAAAATAAAAGTATGGAGAAATCTACCGGTCGAATAGATACACCTTTAGGCAGAATTTCTTTTCAAGGTCACCTAGGGGCGTAGAAACCCGAAGTTCATTCTAATCGCCGATCAGTGAGTCTATCACATTTCACACATAAAGATGCTTAGAACTTAGGGTTCTCTTCAAGTCTTGGGTGGGTTGAGTGGTCGTAGAAAGCTGCTCCGAAACCCTAAACTCAAAAATCCAAAAAAAAAAAAGAAAAGAAGGAAAAGATCCTTCTTTGAATAAGGTGAGAGCTTGAGGTGGTCTGCATTTTGACAGACACCCGGGTGCTATTGTGTCTTTGTAGTTTAGGTCCTTAGTAAAAATCTCCAAGTGTTGAAGAATAACTTTTGCCCAAGAAATCCGACCTAATTCTTTTATAAATAGCATATAGTTTTTGCTAGGGACCAGCAAAAGATAGACATGGGGTGTGATGTGCATACATCTGAATAGCAAAAAATGTTTATTAACTCATGTTCTTAGTATCATATATGCATCATGCATTGCAAATATTGCATAACATGCATCATCATGCATTTAAGTTAAATTGTACAAATTGTATAGTAATTTCTTCTTCTTGGTGGCCAAGGACAGGGTGACATTTAATCGGGGCCTCAGATTGAAGATCCAACTATACAAATTTGATCAGAGCGACAATCGGAGTTCAACAACTCCAAGATCGCCCTAATCGGACTTCCGTAGCATCAGATATAATCCGAGGAAGATCAGAGACAAGGGCCAAGAAGGTGTAAATCCGCACTTCAGATGACAAATTCGATTGCATGAATGAGTTTGGATTGACGATCGTAGCCCAACAGCGTGAAAATCGGTCCAATCCAACATCCGTGGCACCATCTACAACACATAGAAGATGGACGGCCAAGATGGCACCACATGGCACCATCTTAGCCACCCACACCAGCCAAAGGCGCTCGCTTCCTCTCTCTCCTCAATCGTACGATTAGATTTGAGTGGGCGCACACGCTTTGGATGGAAACTTGACAAAGCGGCGGCCTTGGCGCATTGGTTGGTTGCACTACTCGCAACCGACAGGCGATAGTTCGAAGCACACCTTGCTTTAAATCAAGCAGATACGCGGAACTAGCTCAATTGAGCCGTTGTATGGCAAGAGGACGCTCAGATGGCAGGCGATGTGGCATGTGGAGATGCTTTGGCTCATGCACGCGTGTGATGACGTGTGATCCAACGGGCGGGTGAAGGCGTTGAAGAGGAAGCGGGTGCACGCGTCTCTCGACTGTCCGATCTCACGATCGGATGATTGAGATCATCTAATCATGGGTAGGCGTTGAAGCACGAGGAGAGGAGGTGCTGCGGCGTGTGCGCGAGCTACGGCCACGTTAAGAGTCTTTAGTGACGCTTAAATCCATTACTAAATACCCCTATACTAATGTTTTAAGGTTAAAATGACCTTTTTGCCCCCAACCTCTACACCTATAAAAAGGCCTACGCCCCCCACATTTCATTCATCCCTTCATTCACCTCTCTCCCTATCCAAAGCTCTAGAGAAGCTTGTGTCAAACCCGGGATGCTCCTTTAGAGTTAAAATCAAAGTTTTCTTACCCCTATTCAGGGAGTGAATCCCGCAACGACGACGCCCTGCCTCGCCCTTGGTTCTTCTCGCTTCGTTCTCCATCTTTCATCTTCTCCCTCCGTCTTGCAGGCATTGCCCTGTCCAACTCGTCCTCCAAGCAGTCATCGAGGAGGATAACTTCTCACCTCCTTTTTTGTTACTGCTTTTTAGCTGTAATATTTCTCGCTTTCTAGTTGTAATATTTCCCATGTTCTAGTTGTAAAAACATTATCCATATTATAAAGCATTTTTTCTATCTCTCACTCTCTTATTGTTAATATCGAATTCATTGTGATTATATCTCTTTCTAAACAAAAACAACAAAAAATATATATATAATCACAGATTTCAAATTGATGTAGCCTCCCTGTGTTTGACTTGGAATGCTTTTCGAGTTTCGGTAAAAATTTATTTGTTGACAGATTTCTTCGCAAATCATACTACAATGATGGGTTTTCCAAACTCAAATCTATTTACGAGGATTTTTTTATTCAACAGCCTAGAACAGCTCTATGGCGAAATCGGAGGCATCACACATAATCTCGAAATCTAGGGACCAATCGGGTTGTTGGAGAATCGGGGAATTATACACAACATTTCGTAAGGCCTCGAAAGCACTGAGACGTGAGGAATTGAAGTCAAACGGGACATCAATTACCAGAAGATTTGTTAACGGGAGTGCGATTTTTGAGAAATCATGAATAAATCTTTGGTAAAATCTGACATGACCCAAGAATGATCTGATTTGCTTAACTGAGATAGGTGGAGGTAATTGGGATATGAATTTTGATTTAGCTTGGTCAACCTTGAGTCCATTAGATGAGATCCTGTTGTAAGTACCTCTATATTGATGAAACAAAATTATGTTTTATTGTGAACTAATCTTTCAGGATCACACTCGCACAAATCAAGTCAATTATCCTCCACATGGATCAAAGTGAAGATTATCTTTAGTCAATGTAATTCTTTTATATTTCTTGAACCTAGAATTACTATAAGGAACCTCAGGATTAAAGACAAACCTTTCTAAATCGTAAAATAAACATCTAGATAGTATTGATCAACCAAATTAATTGATCAATCAAAATAAGAATATTGATCGACCAAATTAGCTTAACAAACAAATCTGATTTTCCCGTAATTGATCGACCAATTAAATATTTGATCGATCAGCAATTGATCGACCAATTTGGTTTGAATGATTTTTCTCAACATTCCAAATATGCTCTGTTTTCACCTATAAATAAGGCTCCACATCCCTCATTTCAAAAGACACTTTCAAAGAGAAATCCATATAGAAAAAGAGCCTCGTGCTTTCTCTCAAAGTGGTTCTGCTCTTCAATTTTCACTCTCTCCAAAGCACATCGATTCAAACCTCTGCAAAAATTCAGTTTGACTTTCCTTGAGGTTCCATAGGATTAATTTTTGTATTCATTTTACTTCATTCATTTCATTGTTGGGATTCTTTGTGTTGGAATTCTCAATGTTGTTTGTGACTTCTCTTTGTTGGTAAAAGAGGAGTGGTTTGTAAGAGGTTGTGTCACCCTCGTTCAAGTGGTACGTTAGTGGATTGATTAGCATTACCTAGTTGGGAAAATCCTAATCTAAGAGAGTTAGGTAGTGGTTTTCACCCGGAAAGGGTTTCCATTATAAATCTTTATGTATATTATGGGATTATTTTTGTGTGCTATATTTTTATGACAATCAATATCACACTTGATCTTGTGTTTGTGGCCAAGTAAGATCCACAGGGACACCTCTCATTTGGTATCAGAGCCTGATCGTGAAGGAGACGTCACACCTCACCTTCACATGGCCGCAACAACAATTTTTTATGGAGGAAAAATTATTTTTCTAACCACCACTATTTGATGGATCAGATTATGATTATTGGAAAAGAAGAATGTAAATTTTCTTGAAGCAATGGACTTTGAGATTTGGCATATATATATGCCAAAGAAGAAAGAAGAAAAAGAGCTAACGAAGGAAGAGAAGAAGAGCTAAAGCCATGAATTCACTATTTTGTGCATTAACAAGAGAGGAATTTGAAAAAGTTGCCTCATGCAAAAGTGCATATGAGATATGGGATCAACTCTCTATCATGCACGAAGAAAGCACTGACGAAGAAGTAACATGAGATGATTCCAACCTAAGTTTGGAGTCAGATATCGAGGAATAAAGCCACGAAGATGGAATTACTCATCTCTGTCTCATGGCACCAACAGAATCAAGTGAAGAAGAGGTAAACTTTGACCTTACTTTAGATGAATTATTAGATGCATATCATGATTTATATAATTTAGATAAAAGATTAAAGAAAGAAAATAAGGAACTTAAAGATAAGTGCACTATTTTTGAAAATGAAAAACTTAGTTTATCTCTAGATTTAGAAAATAAGAAAAGAGTATTAGATGTAACAAGAGTTGTGAATATAGAGTTCCATGAGAAAGTAGAACTCAAGGAACAATATATTAACTTTAAAGACACACTTAATGACCTCAAATATTCTACTAAAACATATGTAGAAAAATGTGCGGACATTAAAAAGAAGAATAAAAAGAAGATTAGGCATGCATTTTTATATCAAAAGGCTAAGAGAAGAGAGTCTAGTGGATCCTTTAACTTGAAAGGAACTAACAACCATGGACCCAAAAGAATATGGGTACCAAAAAAATTTGTTGAAAATTGTGTTGCAGGTTATGGGAAAGATCGACATGGAAATTACAATTGGAGAGGCAACCTTCAATAAGCTAATAATCATCAATTTGGCTATAAAAGATGGTGGAACCAACAATGTTAATGGATGCCAGATTTTTGGTGGAGACCCCCTCCATCTGGCTACTGCTATTAGGTATGACTCCTTATACCTTAGCAGGTAGGATTCCCAAAACTAAATCTTTATTACCTGCTTAGTTATAAATAAGTTTTTAATATAAAATTGACTACGCATTGAATTAATTAATTTGAGATATCAACTTGATAGAGGGAGAAGAATAAAGAGAATTAAACCTCGATAAGGGATCATGGTTTGAGGGGGAGAATCAAGATCACTTTCTTAGTAGCATATAGATAGCATATTTATCTATGTTGGACTATGTAACTCTTACTCAACACTTCATTTTTGTTAGACTATCGTGAATTTCATCATCTCCTTATCATAAATTTGATAATTTTCATATGATAAATTTGACATCATGCTTAATAGAATATTACTTGAAAAAGGGGGAGAAGAATGTAAATTTCATTCTTAGAATTTTACTTATTTAAGTATGATTAATAACAAGTCACTTGAGATATATTTTTTTATTGATAACAAAAAGGGGGAGTAAAATATGCATGTTGATAGGAGGAGTAATTCTAAAGTAATTATTTATTATTCTCTCATGCATAATTGAAATTTTGTTATCATCAAAAAGGGGGAGAATGTAAGTACCTCTGTTTTGATGAAACAAATTTATATTTTATTGTGAACTAATCTAAAGTACCTCTATTTTGATGAAATAAAATTATGTTTTATTATGAACTAATCTTTCAGGATCACACTCGCACAAATCAAGTCAATTATCCTCTGCATGGATCAAAATGAAAATTATCTTTAGTCAATGTAATTGTTTTATATTTCTTGAGTCTAGAATTACTGTAAGGAATCTCAGGATTAAAGACAAGCCTTTCTAAATCATAAAATAAACATCTAGGTAGTATTGATCGACCAAAATATTAGAATTGATCGATCAAAATAAGAATATTGATTGACCAAATTAGCCTAACAGTCAAATCTAATTTTCCCGTAATTGATCGACCAATTGGATATTTGATCGATCAGCAATTGATCGACTAATTAAGTTCATTGATCGATCAAAATGAAAATTGATTGACCAATTAAGTAAATTGATCGACAAATTTGGTTCGAATGATTTTTCTCAACATTCCAAATATGCTTCGTTTTCACCTATAAATAGGGCTTCACATCCCTCATTTCAAAAGACACCTTCAAAGAGAAATCCATATAGAAAAAGAGCCTTGTGCTTTCTCTCAAAGTGGTTCTCCGCTTCTATTTTCACGCTCTCCAAAGCACGTCGATTCAAACCTCTGCAAAAATTCGATTTGACTTTCCTTGAGGTTCCATAGGATTAATTTCTGTATTTATTTTACTTCATTCATTTCATTGTTAGGATTCTTTGTGTTGGAATCCCCAACATTGTTTGTGACTTCTCTTTGTTGGTAAAAGAGAAGTGGTTTGTAAGAGGTTGTGCCACCCTTGTTTAAGTGGTACGTTAGTGGATTGACTAGCATTGCCTAGTCGGGAAAATCCTAAGCTGAGAGGCTTAGGTAGTGGTTTTCATCCGGAAAGGATTTCCGCTATAAATCTTTGTGTATATTGTGGGATTGTTTTTGTGTGCTATATTTTTATTACAATCGATATCACACTTGATCTTGTGTTTATGGCCAAGTAAGATCCGCAAGGACACCTCTCACCTGTGACCTAGTACAATGCCATCCCTCACCATAAAATGGTTTTTCTCCCATGATAGTACTAGGTTTACTTCAATACACCGTTTTAGGATCTTTGCCAGGTTATCAAGACAAGATGAGAAATCATCTCCAAAGATAGAGAAATCGTCCATAAATACTTCCACATAGTCCCCAATCATATCAGAGAAAATGGCCATCATACAACGCTGAAATGTCGCTGGTGCGTTGTAGAGGCTGAAGGGAATTCGCTTAAAAGCGAATGTTCCAAAGGGACACATGAAAATAGTCTTGTCTTGATCTTCTAGGTTAATTGCTACCTGATTAGACCCTGAGTATCCATCCAAAAAGCAAAAGAAACTATGCTCGGCTAATCGTCCTAAGATCTTATTAATAAATGGTAAAAGAAGATGATCCTTCTTTGTAGCCGTGTTTAGTTTCCTATAGTCGATGCAAACCTGCCATGAAGTCGCGGTGTGGGTTGGGATGGATTCACCCCTATTATTTTTTATGATGGTAAGTCTTGCTTTCTTGGGCACAATCTGAATAGGACTCACCTATTGACTGTTGGAAATTGGATATATAATGCCCGCATCTATCCATTTAATGATCTCCTTCTTAACAAGCTCTAGCATATTCGGGTTTAGACATCTTTGAGTTTGTCTCGAAGGTTTCACCCCCTCATCCATGTAAATATGATGAGTGCAATACGAGGGGCGAATCCCACGGAGATTAGCAATGCTCCACCCAATAGTAGCCCTATGATCTTGTAAAATCACAATCAATTGATGATCTTGTTTCGAGGTCAAGTGATCACTAATAATAACAAGGTATGTCTCACTTTCACCCAAAAACATGTATTTGAGTGAGTCAAGTAAGGGCTTTGGTTCAATTACGAGTGGGTGGAAATCAAAGTCATGAGTGGAAGGAGTAGAAGCAATAGCAGAAATTTGATGATCCTGATATGTGTGGATTCCCACTGATTCGGCACTTGCAAAATAGTCAGTCGTGACTGCATTTACGAGAAACCTGTTTGTCATAGTCATGCCCTCCCGTATCAGCAAGGGCAATTCAGTAATCGATGGATCAAGATAATTAGGATTAGGGGTGTCATGATTAGATGAACACCCCAGACAATCGGATTCACGGGAGGAAATGTGCTATGCAATCGTCTCAATCCCATGTGGATTAAGGTCTACGAACCCTAACAATGAAGATGAATGTGACATTGGGTCATTACAAAGGAGCCCAATGTTACCACAAAAAGCCGATTCTTTGTCTTCACTGTCCTCCTCAATGTGATCACAGTCGAAGTTCTGTGATGCCCTGAATATGTTCAGTCTAAGTCTTTCATTTCCTAGGGCAATCTCCATACAGCCAGATGAACAGTCGATGTTCGTGCATGTTGTCACAAAAAACGGGCAACCCAAAATGATTGATGCATTACAGAGATTAAGAGGAACCTCCATATCGAGAATGAAAAAGTTCGTGGGAAAGTAGAATCCAAGGACCTTTATGATCATGTTCTCAACCACCCCCTCGGTGTTTTTATTGATTGATCAGCCAACTGAATGGTAACCGAGGTGGGTTTCAACTCATCGAATTGAAAACAATCATATATAGCGGTAGGAGTTAAGTTGATGGACGAACCCAGATTAAGAAGGGCCCGATCAAATGGAAAATCCTGTAAACATTAGGAAATGAGTGGGGTACAAGGGTCTTCCTTCTTAGGTGGTAGGTCAGCTAAAACCACGGCGCTAGCTTTCTTTGACAGTACCGCCTGTTGTCCATTTTTGTGTTGTCGCTTTGGGGTACAGTAGTCCTTAAATAACCCAGCGACAGCAGGGATGTGATCTATGGCCTCGAGGAGAGGGACCTGAATATGAACTTCTTTAAACATTGATTTCAGGTCCTCAAAATTCCACGTACCCTTTTTCCATGCTACATCTCGTGTAAGAGCCTTAGAAAAAGGGACGGGAATCTGAGGGTTAATTGGTCTTTTTCCCTTATCTATTGTAGGTGGCTCCTGAAAAGAGGAAGGAGATGATCCATCCTACGATAAAGGGCAATAAAAATCAAGACTCGCATCGACATGCTGTCTGCGAGGTGGTGGTGGAGCAGAAGGAGCAGAATAGGTAGGGTTTTGCAGCAAAGGTGACTGTCCTTGAGCATAACCAGGTGGTGTAAGAGGTGCTTGTAATATGGCATGTGCCTATCCCTGTGGTGCTTGGAACTTAGGCGGGGCTCCCTGATTCTACACATATCGCAGGTTAGGGACAGGCTGAGAGGGCAAGGCTCCCTATGACCTATGCTCCTGCAATAGCTGATCCTACATGTTTTGGATGTTTTGTATCTGGTCAGCCATCACCTTCATGATCTACAACCTGTCCTGAGTAGATTTCTGCATAGATTCTTACAGCTCCTCTTTTAATGCCTCGAAAGGGTTAACTTGCTTTGGAGGGTGACCAGCAGCTTGATGCAGCGACTGATATATAGAACATGATTGTTGCTAAGATGGGAATGGTTGCTGCCGTGGGTATGTGTTTTTCACATTCTCGTATTGTCTGGTCTGGTAGTGTGGATTTGGATGTGGTCTCTACGCACTACCAAACCAGGAGAAATTCGGATGCTGGCACCAACAGGGTTATACGTCTCTGAGTATGATTTATTACGCCTGTATCCGTGGATAGCATTGACATCTTCGTAGGCCAAAGATGTATGAGATGTATATTCTTCAAGGGAATACGCATTGAAATCATCATGAAAGGCGTAACCCTGATTATGCGATGCTAGATTGAGATTACTTGCGGGTTCCTGATATGAAGGATCCCGTGAAGATGGAGAAGATGCATCTCGAGTGAGTAAATTTACTCAAGCAAGAGGGACTCGATGTGCATAATAAGACCTAAATGTAGTAGAATTACCAGAGAATTTAGGTCGAGATCGAATCAGTTGGTCAAGCTTCTTGTCAAGCAGATCCACCTTATCCAACTTCTTGGTGATAATGTCCATATCAGCTCAGGTAGATTCGATGTGAGCCTCATGGACACTAACTTGTTGCTGTCCAGGTTGTTGGAATTGGTTGATCGACATGAAATTCATAGAGTTCTCAACCAAATACTTGAACAACTCAAATGCATTGTTTGCATCCTTTACGAGGAAATTCTCGCCACTAGATGCATCGACCAGATACCGATGTATGTCATCTAGTCCATGGTAAAAATTTGAGCTAGGTGCCATCTGGGCACACCATGGTACTATCATTTCCTGAGAAGATCATGAAATCGATCCCAGTCATCATGCAACTTCTCCCCTGGTCCTTTGGAGAAAGTCATAATTGCGTGCCTCATTCGCGTTTGTTGAACCAATTGGGAAGAACTTTTGTAGGAATTCACGATGTAATTTTGCCCAAGTTCTAATTGGCCTCCCAATAGTCTTGAACTACTATGAAGCTTTATCCTTGTGAGAAAATGGAAAAAGCTTCATGAGAACTATTCCCAAATCTATATTCATAGGTCAAACCATTTTTGTGATTTGACTTAGGTCCTCTATGTGCTGGAAAGGATCCTCATTCGAGTTTCCATACAAATAAGTCTGAATTAGACTTATTACGTTCAGCTTTAGCTCAAATGCATCTCCGCCTATGGGAATCCGGACCTGAGGTGCTAGAATTGGAGCGCTAGATAGTAGAAGTCTCGTAGTAGTTCTCCGCGGGTTGGATGTTGCATTCTATCCAATGTTGTAAGAATTATGTCGATGTTATTTTAATATCTTTCCTTAAATTCAGTGACCCAGGCTTCCAGGCGAGCCATCGGGTCTAGATTTTTTAGATCCGGACCAAGTCCAGGTCCAGGGTTAGCCATCTTAGTAGATTAAGTAGGAGAAGAACGTAGAGGAGAAGAAGGTTCGGGCGACACGACGACCATCTTAGTAGATTGAGTAGGAGAAGAAAGTCTGGACCTCAATAATAAGATTTTAATTATCAAAGAAAAATTTGTTACAAAATCAACTACAAATAATCCCAACCCCTCAAGCTAACCAGCCAATCTGTTATGAGGGGACTAAGGGGAAGGTTCTTCCTTTGGCTTTCACCTTTAGTTCCTTTGTAACCCTTAGATGCGGTCGTTTGACACTACCTCGCAGATTCGACAGTGGGTTTGGATAAAGCGGTTGTGATGACCCGGTAGTTTGATAACAAATTCAGGTTATTTTATGTATTTTATGAAATTTTTACTTAACCTTTTTTTCTTCAATTTAGGTTTTGGTGAGTGGTCCACAAGGTGAACTAACTCATTAGCTACCCACTAGACTTAATTAAGTCTAGGCTAGTAAAATGTGGTCTCTATGTTGTAACCCTAAAAGTTGCACCTATGGTTCATGCAATGGACTAAGTTTAGGCAGCAGACCACAATTCAATTTACAAGCATTCTCCAAGATACAATTTGAATCCAAATGATTTCAAATTTAACAGGAAGATTTCTTTTTCAAGTAAATTTTCAGAGAATAATCTTTTAGAATTTTTACTATTTCAAGTGAATAAATATGAATTTTTAACTATAAGATCTAGTATTTTGATCCCTTGTCAGTATTTCTTTTTGAAATAATATCAATTGTGCTCCAAAAATTTGGGAAAAATATGAAAATGAAACCTAATTTGATAGCATTTCAAATCCCACCATTTTTAATCAAATCTGATTTGTGTGCTATTCGAAATCGCTTTTTGAAATTCAAAAAAAGTTAGGATCTAAGTCTACTTGACCCTCATGTATTTCACAAATTTTCAAAAATTGTACAAATAAAAAATTTTCAAATTAATGGCACCATTTGAAAGTAAATTTGAAAATATATATTTAGCTTGAATTTTAGAATTTTTGGGTCTCAAAATATTTGGCAATTGAATTTTGAAATTGTTAAAAATATTTGACCGAATTTCAGGGATTAATAAAAAGGCTTTTGAAAGGGTTTTCAAGTAAAAATGATCCTTTTCACAAAAGGCGTTTTTTCTTTTTCAAATTTACGAATTTTTTTCCATTTTTTTCAAAGGTTTTTTTTTGAAGGGAAATTTTTCAGATTTTTTTACCTTTTTTTCATGCTAATCTAACCCTAAGATTCAAAAGGAACCTAAATCTATTTCTTTTTTCTTTTTACACAAAATTTTTAAAAATTTTTTTTTCACAAATCAAAGCTAATCCTAGGATTCAAGGAAAACCTAAATCTAAGATTTTGGTGTGAACCTGATTTTTCTTCAACTGCACCTAATGTGTGTGCAAAATCCATTTTTTTCCTATTCCTGCACACCAAAAGCAAGCAGAAGCAAATATGTTAGGATTAAGCTCAAAAATCAAAAACCAAAAGCGCGTTTCCTCCCTAGCAATGACACCATTTGTTGAATTTGTAAAATGCAAATTTGATTATGAAAATGCCGTAGTATAGAGCGAATTATGATTCAAACAAAACTACTTATAATGAGATAGAGAGTCCCAATCGATCTCAAGGAGGTAGATAATGACAAAATTGATTTTTGATTTATTTATCACCATCTTTTGCTGGTTTAAAATTGAATGATGATTTCAAACCTACAAATGTAAGTTTTGCCAGTCGCATTGTTAACCCTTACTGTTCTCAACGATTTTGTGCGGATTTAAAGCGTATTACGTTATAGTATAACTGACAAAACGTTTAAACAAAATGAAGAATTTTATTACTCGAACAACTAGAGTATCCGAGGTCGAACACGGGGAGCAATCTCAGTACTTTGTAAAATCAAAGAATACAACTGTTAAATGCAAATATAATTGATTCAAAGAGAGAATTTTAAAAAGGATTTGTGAAAAGAAAGTAGAATTGGACGTCTGATTTCTGTATCAGACGTCTTAAATGTGATCTCTCTTTCTCTCTTCTTCTCCTTTCTGCTTCTGTATCTTCCTTCTTCTCCTGCCTTGCCTTTCTTCTTTCTTCTTCTTTTTCTTCTGATCTCTTTGCAGTCTTCACTTGGCCTCTTCTTTGTTCTTCTCTCTCTTCTGCCTTGTCTTCCTTCTTCTTCTTCTCGGCGAAGACTTCTCCTTTCACTGCTACACAGCCTCTTCTTTCTTCTCTTCCTGTTCTTCAGCTGCTAAGTGTTCGCTGCCTCGATCACTTCTTCCTTCCTGCACACACCACACAGTAGCAAAAACCTACCCCCGTCCCTCTACCCAAGCATCTCTCTTTTTCTTAAGCAGTTCACTCAAGCACGCTCTCCCAGAGCCACACGGGTGGTCGGGTCGGATTCGCGCCCGGGACCAGGCGCACCGGCAAGTGGTGATGCGTGAGGAGTGCGTAGGTTTATTAGGTCGGGTCGGATCCGCCACATCCGCGACGTCAAGCCGCGGACGAGGCGTGTGGGGGAAGTGAGGGACCTCACCCCTATGCTTACGGAGGCAGTAAGAAGAAAACACAAAAATAATTTATATGATACCTGAGTTTTGCAATCCCACGATGTGGGACTAACTGGTCGGTCTTGCCTTCACGCGCGCCCGCAGAGCTTTCGTCACTCGATTGCCCAAGCTGATGGCTCCTCTGTGCGACTGGCTAGCCTCGTTCGCTTAGCGACCTTTGCGAGAGTCTGCTACACCTACAGCCTGGGAAGCCTGATTCCCGAAGCTGCTCCAAGCTCCCTGCTGCTTCGGCTGTTAATGGCGGCCGGAGCGTACACCTGACATCCAACAGAACGGCCTATTGGCCCAATCAGAATAGCTGGAAACCTTTGCCGTAGCACGGTGAAGGCGATGGGCGATGCTACAGGTTGCAAGTCGACCTAGGCGTGCGTGCCTAGGTCAACCTGTGGCCGGAGATGGTGGGTTGGTCGGGGGGTGCTTGTGGAGGTCTGGAGTGGCAGTGATGGGGTGGAATGGGTTCCTGGTGGTGAGGCGAAGCTCACGAGGGGGTTGGCGAGCCGTGTGGAGGGGCGGAGTGGTGTGGGCAGCTCGCCGGAGGGCGGTCGGAGGCGAGAACGATGGAGGTGGTTAGGTACTGTCGAGGGGTAATCAAGTAAAATAGTAGGGGGAAAAGAGAGAGGAGAGGATGGAGAATGTATCTGGGGTTGTCTGGAAGGAAGGGAGGCGGTGGAGAGGACGGCTCGTAACTGCCGTCGTCGAGGAAGAAAGACCCTGAGGGAGGAAGCGGCGACGAAGATGAGGTTAGGAGCACTCGCGCGGGGTACAGCGCGACGTGGGAGGAAGAGGCGGAGAGGACTCTGCTGCTAGTATGGCAGCAGGGCGACGAGAAGGAGGGGAGGAGGTCGCCAAAGCTTGCTGGTCGTTTGGCCGGAGATGGGAGAGAAGGAATTTGGAGGGGATCTCCGTCAAAATCAAGCTGGGGTCCTGCGGTAGGGTCTGGGGGGTGTTTTATAGGTGCTGGCCGCTCCTGTCAGCGCGTGGAAAGCGCACAATTAGGTCTGCCGGCTCGCCAGAGTTGGAAGGAAGGTGGATACCCAAATCTCTCGTGCGTTCGCACGAGAGATTGGGTTCACACCAGCGATTGTAATTGGCTTTAGAAGGAAGGGAATTCCTCAGAGAATCCCCCTTCCATTTCTGGGAGGGAATCTCTGAGGGATTAGAGAGCAATCCCTCTCTGAACCTCACCAGAGCTTGGTTCTGCCCTAACAATGGCGGCAGGACCGGATTGCAAAGGTGGCGAAGAACTTGGGGGGCTCTTTGCAAGGATATTCAAAAGATAGGGACCTATTTATGATTTGGGTGTACTAAATTGTAAAGTAGGTCAAGATGACCTCCCCATAGGTCCAAATTTTGGTATAAAACTAATTTGGACCTAAGGAATCCAATGGAGAAGTTAGATTTCAGGTTTGACCTCGTTTGACTGGACATTTTGCGTAAAAACCCAAATTTGGTTAATTAAGGAGCTAGGACCCTAATCTAGGTCAGGCTAGGTTCCAAAGGCCAAATTAAGTGTTCTAAACCCTAGAGGATGTTTTTCCATGGTTTTTAGAGGGTTTACTCAATTTTTATCCTGACCGAAACCTTGTTAATTTAAGCGGATCTGTTTTAGGGTTACCAAGTGTCATTTAATTCTTAGATTGCACATAAACCCATTTCTAATTGACTCAACCCTCTTTTTATCTTATTTGGACCATTTGACCTATGTTTTGCTTCTGAGAAATCCCGTTTATGTACTGCAATGGTAAAATTGCAGTTTTAACCTTTATTTCATGTTTTCTTCTCAGAGCACTTGTTCCTTCAGTTAAGCCTTCTTCTAGGTTATGTAGGAGCTTTTATCTTCTTTATTGGGTCAAAATGAGCTAGTTATGGCTCATGATGAGGCTCTCATCACTTACTATGTGTGCGTGCATCAAATAAATGATAAATGTGAAGGTCTGGGTACTTGTGTGCACAATTCTCACTTCGCAATGGCTGTTGTCAGAAAACACATCAATCGCAAGATCATTGATATTCTTAGGAACCGACATTTTAATTGCAGTAAGGATATGAAGCAGGCAACTTATTGATTTTATTTCCTCAAAATAGTGTCATTACAATCATTTCTAGAGGAATGCTTGTACATGGAAATTGAATAGACTAGTTCTATGCCAACAGAAAAGATATGCACGCATGGATCTATGGAAGATTATGCAAGAATTCTTAGAGAGAGCAACACTACTACTACTTAGCAAGATAATAATATGAGAAATTAAACTACGAAGAACATTAATCTAAGAAACTAGAAATTAGGGCATTGGAGGTGGTCTCCAATGGTCGTGTGGCTGGAGGTGGTAGGAGGGAGTAGAGTAATAGCCAAGGTGGTGTGGCCGGCCTCTTGATGAAGGTGGTGGAGGTGTTGCACTAGCTCTTGGACATGGAGAGTGGAGGTGATGTTGGAGCTCATGGGTGATGCTTATGGAGTCCAAGATGGGGGTGCATGGCCTCCCACTTGGGTCTTTAAATAGATTAAGGGAGTGGCCATCTAGATAATTATAGAATTCTCTATAAATGGGCTTAGGTGGCAGCTAGAGTGGTAGAGAGTGGGTCTTCTTAGATCCACTTTCTAAGGAGATAGGTTGTGGACTCCTTGAAGACTATTTTTAGCATTCAAGGTGTTGCCACTTGGAGACCACTCCAGAATACTCGAGAGCGGACAACCAAGTGGTGGTGTGTGTGTGTGTGTGTGTGTGTGTGTGTGTGGTGGTCAAGTGGACCACTTGGTCCACTTTCAATTAGGTCTAGGTTGATCACATGGTAGGCCTAAAAATAGGTTCATCCAACCTATGGTTGAAGTAATTGATCTAATTAAACTTAACCAAGTTTAATTGGGTCAATGTGTGTGTAATTGAGTGAGAAAATTCTCAACTAGATTAGGCTTGAGTCAATTGGACTGTCATTGAGTCCAATTAGACTTGTGTTGGTTAAGATTTGAGCTCAATTGGACTCTATGAGTCAAATTGACTAGTTAAGGAGTAATTGACTTAGATCCAAATCAATTGGGCTTATTGAGAACCTAATTAGGTTCTTAGGAGAGTCTCAAGGTATTGTGCTAGGCTTAGGATACCTTAATTTAGGTTTCCTAGGGTGTAGGATTGGGTTGAGGGGCCTTAGGAATCAAGATCTAGGCTTGAATCCAAAAACAACAATAAGGGAAGGGTTCCAGACATCTGATCGTAGGATCAGATGGCTTATACCTCAAAATCAGAAGTCTAAGTCTCTAGTCTGGATGTCTAATACTGAATTAGTATGGAGTTTAGGTTCTATCTTGGGTTTTTATAGAAATTAGACGTTGACACCATGTCTAGGCGTTCAATTTTGTAGCAGATTAGGTTCTAAGACCTGTGGGTGGTATCTAAGGAGCCTGTACATCCAACATCCCACGTAGACGTCCAGAGGTGTGCTGGAATGTGGGTTTTGATGTGTTTTAGGCTAAGGTGACCTAATCTAAGTGTGGGTAGGACGGTGTCTGGGGTTATCCTAAGGCTAGGGATACGTGTAGGGATGTCCTATGTTCTTCATAATCCAGTTCAAACATTAAAATCTTACAAGTAATGTACTATACCTCTTCGCTACATTATGTCTTCAACTTGAGTGGCTTTATTCCAAGGCTTCTGTTCCAGCTCTCCTGTAGCTCTAGCCTCTATCCTACTGTTGGTCCAGCTTCAGGCCACCTCTTGAGTTTTTATTACCTATAATCCACATAATATATTGATCAGTGCATTATTATAACATTATTTCATGAATATCTTAAGTAAAGCTGGAAAGATGAAATGTATGCTACTAATGCATGAATTATGCTACAGTTATGCCAAGTTCTAACTCAATTCAGGTCATTTAAGTCCTATGATTGCTACACAATCACACTATATTTTCTAAGTAAAAAATGAAACTAGGCACTAATAAAGTGACTCCCACCATCGCTGATAATGGTCTTGGGTATATTGAATCGGGATAAGATGTTCTTCTTAACAAAAGCCATGACAGCCTTATGATCACACTTTCGAGTAGGGACGACTTTGATCCATTTCAAGATGTAGTCTACTAAGACTAGTATATATTTGAAGCCATTTGATGGTGGGAAGGGACCCATGAAAACAATGGCCCAAACATCGAATATTTTGATGATAAGATTGAACTGTAGAGGCATCATATCTTTCTTGGTCATGGTCCCTAGAGTTGGGCATCTAGTGTAGGTTTTAGTAAAGTTGTGTGCATCCTTGAAAAGTGATGGCCAGTAAAAATTGGACTATAAAACTTTTGCAGCCATTTGTTTTCCGAAGAAGTGGCTACTACATGCTTGGTCATGATAGATGGACAACACACTTTGAACCTCATCCTCGGGGATGCATCTCTTAATGATCTAGTCAGCACAAAGTCTAAACAACATAGGATCATCCTAGAAATAGTGTTTGGCTTTAGCCAAGAACTTATCTCATTGTTATCTAGACCAGCTGTGTGGAATCTGCCCCACCACTAAGTAATTAACCAAGTCTACATACCAGGGGAGACTCTTTCCTTTCATGGCCAGAATTTGGTCATCAGGAAATGTATCAGTTATGGGAAATGAAGGTCCAATGTGCTTCGTGTGAAGTCTCAACAAGTGATTAGCTACAACATTTTTGGATCCTGCCATGTCTCAAATTTCCAGGTCAAATTCCTGCAGGAGCAGGATCTACTTGATCAACCTAGGTTTAGCATCCTTTTTGGCTAACAAGTGTTGGATAGCTGAGTGGTCAGTGTAGATGATCATGTGGGATCCTAGAAGGTAAAATCAAAACTTTTCTAATCCAAACACTATAATAAGTAACTTTTTTTTAGTGAAAGTGTAATTCCATTGAGCCTCGTTTAAGGTTTCACTTGCATAGTAGATCACCATAGGTTTCTTCTCCTTTCTTTGTCCTAGGATAGCTCTAATAGCAAAATTTGATGCATCACACATTATTTTAAAGTCCTAGGTCCAGTCTGGGGGTTGTAAAATAAGTGCAGTCGAGACTGTATCCCTTAACGTGGTGTAGGCTTTGATGCATTAAGGTGTCATGTCAAATTGCACATCATTGGCTAGAAGGTCAGTTATGGGTTTAGATATCTTGGAGAAGTCTTTTATGAACCTTCTGTAAAAGCCAATGTGTCCTAGGAAAGATCTAATTTGTTTGATTGAACTAGGAGGTGGTAGTTTGGAAATTAGGTCAACTTTAGCTTGATTAACTTCTATGCCCTTATGAGAAATGTTGTGACCAAGTTCAATTCTTTCTTAAACCATAAAATGGCTCTTTCCAAGCTTAAAACCAAGTTGACCTCAATACATCACTTCAGGATTTTCTCTAGTTTTCTTAGACAATGGTCGAATGAATCTCCAAAGATGGAGAAATCATCCATAAAGACCTCTAGATATTCACCTACCATCTCAAAGAAGATGGCCAACATGCAACATTGAAAAGTAGCGGGTGCATTGCATAACCCGAATGGCATACGGTGGAATGCAAATGTGCCATACGGGTAGGTGAATGTGGTCTTCTCTTGATCCTCAAGTGTAATAGCCACCTGGTTATATCCTAAATATCCATCTAGGAAGCAGAAATATTTTCGCCTTGCCATTCTTTTGAGAATCTAATCAATGAATGGCAGGGAAAAATTATCCTTCTCGGTAGCTTTATTCAACTTCCTATAGTCAATACACACCTGCCACATGGTGGTGGTGTAGTGGGGATGGATTTGCCTTGATCATTCGTAACAATGCTAAGCCTAGTCTTCTTTGGTACCACTTGAGTAGGGCTCACCTAGGGGCTGTCAGAAATCGGATAGATAATTCTCACGTCAAGCCATTTAATAATCTCTTGTTTAATGACCTCTCACATGTTCAGGTTTAGCAGCCTTTGCATCTGGTGAGAAGGTCTAGCCCCATCTTCCAAATAGATCTTGTGAGTACAATAGCTAGGGCTAATTACCCTTAAGTCGAAAATTGTCCACCCAATTGCTGCTCGATGTTCAGAAAGTGTTGTAGTCAACCTAAGCTCTTGGTTCTTGGTCAGGTGTGCATTGATAATCATAGAGAAAGTATGATTAGGTCCTAGGAAGACATACTTGAGGTTGTCGGGCAGAGGTTTCAGTTTAGGTGCGGGTGGTACAATGTTGGACGGGTAAGGGGAGGGAGTTGAGTGACATCAATCTCCTTAGGTAGAGGTTGCTAGTGATAATCGGTTCTATAAAGATCTACAACCTTCATGGATTGGGACAGGTTAGGGTAGTCTAAGGTTGGTTGAGTCTAGTAGCTCTCTAAAGAACTAACTGTCAAGCACTCTTCAACCAGGGTATCCACTGGATCGCATTCCTTAACCCAATCGCAATCAAAAGACATCCCATGTCGTAGTCAACGTTTGCTTTGGCTGTAGCCAAAAAGGGTCTGCCTAGGATGATGGGTGTGTTTTGTAGTTATTCAGGGACTTCCATGTCAAGAACTAAGAAGTCAATTGGGAAGTAGAAGTCCTTGACCTAAACAATTACATCCTCGACTACCCCCTTCAGGGATTTCATAGATCGGTCGGCCAATTGGATAGTCACTAGTGTAGGCTTTAGTTCTCCAAATCCAAACTGGTGGTAAAGGGTAGTCGAGATCAAGTTTATTGAAGCCCCTAAATCTTGGAGCATTCTATCAAAAGTCAAATCACCAATATTACAAGAGATCAAAGGTACTCTAGGGGCCATCCTTTTAGGAGGTAGGCTACTCAAAATCACTGAACTGGCTTACTCAGATAGCACTACCTTCCTAGGTGCTTGGGTTCTTGGCTTCCACTTAGGTCTGCAAACATCCTTTAAAAACTTTTCGTAAATCGAGACATGTTTGATTGCCTCGAGAAGGGGTATATTGATCTATACTTGTTTGATTACCTCCAAAAACTCCTCGTTTTCAGCCACATTTCTTTTCTTTTTGGCCTTATCCAAGGCTCCAGGGTATGGGATTTGATTTGAACAGGGTTGGTTTTCTGATCCTTGGGTTCCTCTCGCTCATCCTCAGAATCATCAATTAACTCAAGAGTTGTAGTTATGGGAGGAGTCGGCCATTAGGGGTCCTAGGTTTGGGTGCCGCTTCTCAAGGTAACCACAGTAGCTTCGGCATTGGAACCAGGGTTGGGTCCATGAGAAGAAGAAGAAGCAATAAACACAGGGGGTGTGTGTGGGGTTTGTAAAATCACATGGGCTTGCCCATGATTTTGTTGGAACCCTTGAGGATTGTGGCCTCTATTCATTACATTCCTCAGGTTCGGTTGTGGCTGAGATAGAAGGGACCCCTGTTGTTTGGTATCCAACAGCTGGTTCAATTGTCCCTTCATTAAAGCCATTTCCCCCTAATGTTTCTGATTCATGTTAGCCATCATTTTAATCAGGGTGTCCATTTGCTTTTGCTGAGTAGAAGCCACCCTATTCTCGTTATAGGGTGATCTATTAGGTGGGTTGTTGGACGAGAATCTACGCTAACGTGTTTGGTTTTGGAAAAACCCGTCGTTGTAGTTCGAAAGCGAAGGATTCGTGTTCAACAAATAAAATTTATACCGAAATAAGAATTCCGGGTCGAACACAGGGAGGCGAACGTTTGATTTAAAAACTCCGCGTTTCTTTTTATTTTGTCACAAAGAAATTCAATTTAAACTATCTAAGTATCTACAACAAATAAAAGAGAGAGAGGGAGTAAGAGAGAGAGAAGGAATACTATACATGGAAATCAAAATGAGATAAGGAATTTATCATAAAAGAGTTCTTTCATTACAACTAGAAAACATAAAACAATTACTCTAGAAAGCATTAAAAGAATGGAGGGAGAAATGTCCTCCTCGACGATCGCTCGGAGGACGAATAGACTACTCTAGAAAGCAGTAAATCTATACTAGAAAGCAGTAAAAAGAATAGGGAGAGAGAAATCCTCCTCGACAGTCGCTTGGAGGACGAGCCGGACGGGACGACGCCTGGACGAAGGAGAACGAAGCGGGACGAAGGAGGACGAAGCAGAAGAACGGGAACGAAGCAGCACGCTGTCGTCGTCGCGGGATCCACTTCCGAAGGGGGACGAAAATTTGGACTTTATCTCGCGAGAAGCATCCCGGGTGTGGGACAAGCTTCTCTTGAGCTTTGGAGAGGTAGAGAGGAGAAGGAAGGGATGCAAATTTCGTATGGAGGGGGTCTCCTTTTATAGTTGCAAGGAGTGTGGGCAAAATGGACATTACATCTTCAAAATAATAAATAAGGGGTCTTTAGTGACGGATAAAACCGTCGCTAAAGCCCCGCCGTCGCCGTCGCCGCCGCGCCCACGCGCGCCCGCTCGGCTGGCCTGCGCGCGTAACGCATACGCACGTCCGCGTCGTCTCAGCCGTCCGATCGCGAGATCGGACGGCTTAGATCGCGTCCGCGCCCGCTGCGTAGCGCGCCCGCCCGCGTGCGATCGCGCGCTCACCAGAGCGTCCAATTGCGCGTTGGCGCTATCGGGCGCGCACGGCCGTTGGATCTTCATCTGACGCTCGTGCGCGCCCGCTCGCCCGCGCCTTCGACCCCCTCACCGCGGCTCGAACCCGCGACCTCCGCTTCGCCCGCAGCTGCGTCGCCGCTGCGCTACGCGGGCGAAATGGTCGCGCGGGCGTTTTTAAACGCGAGCGACGCGGTCTTCACAGGACTCCTGCGGCCGATTGGGCGGCTGGGATGGCGCCACGTGGCGCCATCTTGGCCGTCCATCTTCTGGAAGTTGTAGATGGTGCCACGGATGTCGGATTGACTCGATTTTTGTGTCGTTCGGCTGCGATCGTCGATCCGAATTCATCCGTGTGGTCGGATTTTCCATCTGAAGTGCGGATTTACACCATCCTGGCCCTTGATCTTCTAGGGTTCCCCGGTCTCTATCTGATGCTACGGATGCCTGATTAGGGCGATCTTGGAGTCGTTGAACTCCAATCGTCGCCCTGATCATATCCATACGGTTGGATCTTTGATCCGAGGCCCCGATAAAATATTTGCCCTGTCCAAGCACATAAAAGGAGACAATTAACCTCCATTTTATTCAAACTACTCTAAATGCAAGATGATGCATGTAATGCAATATTTATATCATGAAATGCAATCCTATGCTTAAGAACATGCATAAATAGACATTTTAAGTAGTGTAAATGTGTTTACATCATACCCCCATGCCTATCTTTTGCTAGTCCCTAGCAAAAACTATATGCTATTTATAAAAGAATTAGGTTAGATTATTTGGACCTGAGTTATTTTCAATCATTAAGAAATTGTCTACTTAAGAACTGAACTTTCAAAGACACAACAGTGCCCGGGTATCAGCCAAAATGCAGACCGCCTCGAGCCTCGCCTTATTCAAAGAAAAATTTCTTTTTTTTTTTTTTTTTTTTTTTTTTTTTGGATTTTCAAATTTTAGAGTTTAAGAGTGGCTTTCTACGGCCATTCAACTCACCCAAGATTTGATGAGAACCCTAAGTTTTAAGCATCTTATTGTGATTGTGATAGACTCGTTGACCGGCAATTAAAACGGACTTCGGATTTCTACGCCTCTAGGTGACCTCAAAAAGAATTCTGCCTAAAGGTGTATCTTTACAACCGGTAGCTTTCTCCCTACTTTTATTTTATTTTTAACGGGGTCAACACAAGGGTGAATCCAGTGTATATCTCCCCGGTTTATTCTACTTCTCCGCTTCTTCCTAAGTGTTTTGGGAATTTTTAGTGCATTTTCTGAGCTGGGTTTTGGACAACCGGTCGATGAGCTGTTACCACCGACAACTTGCCAGCCATACTCGTGCGGCGAAGTGTGGCTTATTTCTTTTTGTTCTTTTCTCTTTTTTGATTTTTTTTTTTTTTTTTTTTTTTAAGTAGGTGGCTTCCCTGGTCTAAGATTTACCTAAAGGCAGCAAAAAGAGAAAGGTCCAGTGACTGGGCTCTGGACAACCTACCTATGGGCTGTTACCCACGATAACTTGCCAGCCATATCACCCTAGAAGGTTCATTAGCTACCCAATTTCCGTTAAAATCGCCAAACAACAAGTCAGTGCAAAGAAAGTGTGTAGATGCTTAAAACTCAAAATTCCCTTAAATCAGAGGGCGGGTTGACAAGTCGTGTACTTATCACCCAAACTTATTTATTCCAATTATAATAAAATTCAGGTTGGCGAGAACTCGAAAAACAAATCCACATTTTAGTGGATACATAGGCTGATTAAGTCCAAAGACCTGAAGGGTCTTTGTGTTCAGAACATAATATAGTATTTCTTAAGATCGAAAATTTTCTTAAACCCAAATTCTCTTTCCTAATTTTGATTTTTTTTTTTTTTATATAAAATAAAACAAATCTACCGAGCTGACGAATGAATTCAAAGATAAATATCCATCCCCCCATGCCTATCTAATGCAATGTCCTCATTGTATTAAAAAGACATAAAACAGAGTGGAAAGGCGTAGAAAGCACCTGAATTACGTGGATATCGGGTCCGCTCCGAGATGAAAAAGAACTGTATATGTGCTGAGTTTAGTGCCTTCAGCTAGGCACACTATACAAAGAAAAGAAATGAAGAATTCACATGTGCAGGTCAGAATTAGAATGAACAGAAGAATCCTCTGACCTGTCAGCAGAGGTCCACAGATGTGGACCAGATTGTGGCGCAGACCCACACCCCATAATCGAGAATATCTTAGGTTCTGGATAAAAATTACCCAAAACCTAAAATCAGAATGCAAACGGGGTCGGGCCTGCGATTTGTGAGGATGCAACCCAAGGCCAAAATGTCGGGTTACAGAGAATTGAAGCTCAAAAGGATAATCGTTAAATGTGTGCTTGAGTTTGACATCCTCGAAACAAATGTCGTAAGGGTTCTGATTTGATGGTTTCAGCTTAAAAGGAACCCTTCGACTCAATCTTCCATTTCCTCCAAAATTAACTTCCCAAATTAGAACTTCCCCACTCCTATCCTCCTCATTAAGTGTATCAAATTCCATGACCTCTTGTATATTCATCACCCCGTCTGAAATCTCCAAGTCTAGATGATGTGGCAAAATCAAAATTGACTTGGGTCTAATTATCTCAGAATTAGAATCATCAATAAGCTCAACAGGGTGTAACTGATAATCAGGGCATTGAATTAATTCCTCCAGAAAATGCGATTCTGGATCCGTATCGTGTGCCCTAATAAGATCAGTTTCCTCAGTTATTGGGCTATCAAATGATCTATCAGATTCTTCAGGCCCAATCGTCTCACAAAAATCGTGATCTGAAAACTCGTGTGAGACTTCGCAACTTGAATCTTCACCATCAGGATCCGTATCAATGTATGTCCCAAAATCATTTGTCACTTTGCGTTCCAAGGAGACATACGTTTCCTCGTAACCCGGCTCAGGGATTTCAGGTGAAGAAATCAAATCATCCTTAATTGGTTGTTTTAATTCAATCTGGTCAGCTTCATAACACGTGTCCCCCCCAACAGGTGCCTGAGCGGGTTCTGTCATTGGCTTTCCTGAAGAGAGTTCATCCTGGGAATTATTCCAAGATTGAATCAAAGCAACCACGAATCTCATCCTTTTTCGCTAATTTCCCAAGTAGAAACTCACCCGGGTTCTTATCCTTAACATCCTGGAGCCAATCCAACAAAGACTTGTTTAAATCATCAATCATTTCAATCAGGGGCTCCAATCTCTCAATGCAAGGTATTGGCTGAACTTCTAAAGATTGAATGATATTCCTCAAGTTAGCCAGAACCCTATCTTGAACCTGATTAACCTGAATCAAATGAGTTGGTTCAGGGTTGGGCGGGTTTGACATCAATGTAGAGGAATTAACGAATTGAGATTCGTTATACCCATCCTGATAATAGGTCATTTCAGATTGTTCAAAAGATGGAGATGACCTAAAGGCAGTGAAATCAGAGGATGGGTAAGGATCAGTGTATCCTTCTTGATTGTAGATCGCATTAGGTTGTTCATGAAAGGAGGACGATCTATAATCGATGCAACTCTGAGAAGGATAGAATTGAGAATCAAAGTGTTCAGGGTTAGACCCTAAACACGGGGGTCCGGAATTGTATCCCCAATCCGAATTATCCTAACTAACTGATGGTCGATTACAATACGAGTTGGGATAATCGTCATGTTGAGGATAATTTACAACAGGAGGGAAAGAGCGGGAATGCGTGAAATATGTGGAAGGATTCATGAGACACGGGAGGAAGAAAGGTGCCCTGCAATACAAACAATCAAACCTGTCCTTAAATGGGTTAGCCTACAGACCTACAGACTCCCAAAACCCGTCTTGAGATAAAGGAACGATTTGATCTACTTCTGTCTGTTCAATCCAACCAGTTAGAAGGAGGAACTGGGGAGAAGGTTCTTCCTTCGACTTGCGCCTCCGGTTCCTAGTGTACCCCCCAGCCGCGATCATTTGACTCTGCTCCCCTAGCTAGACATCAGATTGAACAGTAGAAACAGACTAATCGAAAATAATCTCGTTCTGAGTTCTGAAGAGCGAGTCCAATCCTTAAGGCCAACGTCTACTCTGTTTTATTTAGGGCTAGGTTTGAATGTGCTTTGGAATGTGATGGGCCCTTTAAATGGGTTGTGCCCTTAATGATTGATTGCTTTGTGTGTGCGTGCACAACCAGTGGTTTTCAAGCAAGATTATTTTTGATGTGGTGAATTTTAAGGTTCAAATCTTGCTTAGTAGCTTTTAGGATTCATCTTTAGGTGTTTTCAATCAAGTTTCATTGGCACACCAGGTTTTGCAAGCACAGGTGAAGATATTTTCCTTTAAAGTTTAAAAAAAATGTGGAGTGCCTGGTAGATCCCTAAGAGTTGAACCTAATTGGCAGCTACTTGATGAGTTGATTTTATTTGAAGTGGTGCGGCCCAAACAACTCAAACAACTGGCCTGATGCACCACCTAATTAGGCACACAAATGATTACCCAACCTGATTTCTACTCGATTATGTGTTTGGATGTGTGTACCGGCTCCTAAGATTGGTTTACCGGTTGAGTTAGAAAATCAGATGAGGTTGTGTACCTCTGTGAGATTTTTTTATTTTTTTCTTTTTTAATGTGGGGGTTGGAGTGAGTATGGATGTCAAACAACAAACAATCTAACCTTAGAGTTTATAAGAACACCTAGGTTGATTGATGTTTGAATTATTATGTGATGAAATGAAATCTAATGGGTGGGAGGTGGGGGATAACTTACAAAACCTTCCACAGCACTTTACTCCGATCTACCGCTTTTGCCTGTCTCGAAAGAGTACCTGCAATTACAATAAGAAAGGAAAAAAAAAGTGAGGTAAATGATTTGTAAGTTACAAAATGCGAAGAGAAATCAAAGAGCGTTGCCTCCCCGGCAACGGCGCCAAAATGTTGGACGAGAATCTACGCTAACGTGTTTGGTTTTGGAAAAACCCGTCGTTGTAGTTCGAAAGCGAAGGATTCGTGTTCAACAAATAAAATTTATACCGAAATAAGAATTCCGGGTCGAACACAGGGAGGCGAACGTTTGATTTAAAAACTCCGCGTTTCTTTTTATTTTGTCACAAAGAAATTCAATTTAAACTATCTAAGTATCTACAACAAATAAAAGAGAGAGAGGGAGTAAGAGAGAGAGAAGGAATACTATACATGGAAATCAAAATGAGATAAGGAATTTATCATAAAAGAGTTCTTTCATTACAACTAGAAAACATAAAACAATTACTCTAGAAAGCATTAAAAGAATGGAGGGAGAAATGTCCTCCTCGACGATCGCTCGGAGGACGAATAGACTACTCTAGAAAGCAGTAAATCTATACTAGAAAGCAGTAAAAAGAATAGGGAGAGAGAAATCCTCCTCGACGGTCGCTTGGAGGACGAGCCGGACGGGACGACGCCTGGACGAAGGAGAACGAAGCGGGACGAAGGAGGACGAAGCAGAAGAACGGGAACGAAGCAGCACGCTGTCGTCGTCGCGGGATCCACTTCCGAAGGGGGACGAAAATTTGGACTTTATCTCGCGAGAAGCATCCCGGGTGTGGGACAAGCTTCTCTTGAGCTTTGGAGAGGTAGAGAGGAGAAGGAAGGGATGCAAATTTCGTATGGAGGGGGTCTCCTTTTATAGTTGCAAGGAGTGTGGGAAAAATGGACATTACATCTTCAAAATAATAAATAAGGGGTCTTTAGTGACGGATAAAACCGTCGCTAAAGCCCCGCCGTCGCCGTCGCCGCCGCGCCCACGCGCGCCCGCTCGGCTGGCCTGCGCGCGTAACGCATACGCACGTCCGCGTCGTCTCAGCCGTCCGATCGCGAGATCGGACGGCTTAGATCGCGTCCGCGCCCGCTGCGTAGCGCGCCCGCCCGCGTGCGATCGCGCGCTCACCAGAGCGTCCAATTGCGCGTCGGCGCTATCGGGCGCGCGCGGCCGTTGGATCTTCATCTGACGCTCGTGCGCGCCCGCTCGCCCGCGCCTTCGACCCCCTCACCGCGGCTCAAACCCACGACCTCCGCTTCGCCCGCAGCTGCGTCGCCGCTGCGCTACGCGGGCGAAATGGTCGCGCGGGCGTTTTTAAACGCGAGCGACGCGGTCTTCACAGGACTCCTGCGGCCGATTGGGCGGCTGGGATGGCGCCACGTGGCGCCATCTTGGCCGTCCATCTTCTGGAAGTTGTAGATGGTGCCACGGATGTCGGATTGACTCGATTTTTGTGTCGTTCGGCTGCGATCGTCGATTCGAATTCATCCGTGTGGTCGGATTTTCCATCTGAAGTGCGGATTTACACCATCCTGGCCCTTGATCTTCTAGGGTTCCCCGATCTCTATCTGATGCTACGGATGCCTGATTAGGGCGATCTTGGAGTCGTTGAACTCCAATCGTCGCCCTGATCATATCCATACGGTTGGATCTTTGATCCGAGGCCCCGATAAAATATTTGCCCTGTCCAAGCACATAAAAGGAGACAATTAACCTCCATTTTATTCAAACTACTCTAAAAGCAAGATGATGCATGTAATGCAATATTTATATCATGAAATGCAATCCTATGCTTAAGAACATGCATAAATAGACATTTTAAGTAGTGTAAATGTGTTTACATCATGGGCCCTGCTGATAGGAGGAAGGGTTTGGCCTGGGTTGGTTCTGGAATTGGTTCAATTTTTGGTTGGACCAGGCAAAATTTGGGTGGTTGTGCAATCCGGGTTGTAACATTTGAGAAAGGGTCAGGCTTAAAGTAGCCTTGGATGACATTGACATCTTCAAAGGTAGAAGGTGCCGAAAGGGTGGGGAAAGAATAATCAGGGTATGAGGGAGCAAAGGTCCTTCTCTAGAACATAGTTAGGGGTTGTTCCAAGTGCATCTGGTTCATAGGTTGGACCAGGTCAACATTGTGAGCTCCCTTTGGTAGGGTGAAGGTTTGCATCAAGGCTCGAGATTGGTTCAAAAGCTCATCAATCTTTTTGTCCACCAACTCAACTCGATCTAGCTTCTTTACTATGATATCCATGTCAACCATCCTCGAATTAGTTTGTACTTCATAAATTCCACCACGGGGTTGACTGGACCTATTAAATATGGTCATGGAGGCGTTATTAAGCAAGTTCTTACTCATGGATTCAAAGAGTTCGAACACGCTTTCCTCATCTTTGTTTAGAAAATTGCCTCTGCATGAGGCATCGATGAAGTTCCTAAGGGTGTTGTACAGACCATGGTAGAAGATCTGGGCCAATTGCCACCTCGAAACCTCGTGGTGTGGGGATTTCCTCAATAACTCATTAAATCATTCCCATGCCTCATGGAATTGTTCTCCACTTTGCAGGGTGAATGCGGTAATGGCTCTTCTGAGGGCATTGGTCTTTCCTATGGGGAAAAACTTATTCAAGAAGGCATGCCTCAGCTCCTCCCAAGTGGAGATGGGTCTCCTTAAAGTTATAAACCAGTGGGAGGCTTTATCTTTTGGGGAGAATGGGAACATCTTCATTAAGATGATATTAAGGTGGATGTTCCTAGGTTTTATAGTTCAAGGAATCCATTCTAGATCCTTTAGGTGTTGAAAAGGGTCCTTATTTGAGCTCCCATGAAAGTGGATTTGGATTAAGCTAAGGACATTGGGTTTCAACTCAAAATCATCTCCCCTTCAGGGACCCTAAGATATGGCTCAACTCGAATGGTAGATGGATCGTAGAAATCATGGAGAGGCCTTGGTTGGCCCTCAAGTGGTTGTGGTGGGTTAGGTGGGGGTTGCCCTTGAGGGTTCTGCAGTTGGTGTATGGCCTGCATGATGGTCTGGATCAGTTGTTGCTGGAGTTGGTGGTTGGCTGTAATCTAAACATGAATAATGGCCATAGCGTCAGGTTGAGGTTGGTCCCCCTTATCCTTAATTCTCAAGTTGGGCATTTCCGTAGTTCTTACCCTAGAATAGCTTAGTCTCCTTATGGGGTTTCTCTCTAAAGCAACCAACTTAGGATGAAGCGAACATCTTCCGTGCATACACTAGAGAAGAATAGGGAGGGATGCGAAGGAGACAGATGAGATAATAATGCGTGAACAAGCAAACAAACAAATCTAGGCCCTATAGTGTAGACCTAGGTGACCTAAAAGCCTTATAGAGAATGATCAAATATGCAAGTACTTAAACCCCTCTTCCTAAAGTTAATCTGGCCAGGTTGATTACGAGGAGATTGAGGGGAAGGTTCTACCTTTGGCTTGAGCAACCGGTTCCTTGATACCCCCCAACCACGATCATTTGACGCTTCCTCGCAGCCTGGACATCAGATACCATAATGGGAATTAAGGCCAATTACTTAACAAACCCAATCAAGCTTCTAGGACTTAGATTAGTCCTACCTATGGCACATCTACTCAATTTTAATTTGGGCTGGGTCAGTGCATGTGCTCAGGGTATGTGATGAGACATTGTTGGGGTTGTGCCTCTTAATTTATCCTATTTGAGTTGTGTGTGCACTTAACAAAATGGTGTTTTCAAATAAGGTTTTTAAATGTGGTGTCTTTTAATGTTTCATCTTTGCTTTAATGCTGTTTTTTAGGGTTGGAGTTTCTTAATAGATACAAACAATGTTCGTAGTTGGCACATAAAGTTTTGCACACGAGTAATTGTCAATTTCCTTTAGAGCAAATAATGTGGCCCTAGAACAACAACCCTAATGTATTCACCCTAAGGTTTATGTGATTCTATCAAGTGAATTGATTTTAATTTAGGTGGTGTGGCCCAATACAAGACATGTTTGGCTTCGCAAACACCACTCAAAGAAAGGAACACTCCAAAAAGATTTTTCCAAGGATATTAGAGTTTTTTTTTATTTGGGTGATGGATTTGAAATGTGGGTCAAGAAATCATTCACCACGCTATTTTTTTTATTATTTGTTTTTGAGTTTTTTTTGAGTTTTTTTTAGCAAGCAAGCAAACAATCTATCCTAATGTTTATGCACAAGCCTAAATGTAATTTTTTTTATTTTTTTTGATAAGAGATGATGAAGCTATGATAGGTAGGGTGAAGTGATACTCACTTAGGTCTTCTTCCGTACTTTTCTCCAATTCTACCAACATGGATCGCTCTCCTCCCGTCACCTAGGCGTCGAGTTCCTGCAACCAATCAAAAGAGAGAAAGAAAAGTGACAGTAAAATCTAATGAATATCACTAATGCAAATATGAAAGTGACTAAAGGATCTGTTGCCTCCCTAACAACGGTGCCAAAAACTGACATCGAAAAATGTGTAAGGATAATATGTTCATTGTAACGTGCGTTTATGACATCAATTTTAATAAGAAGATCGAACGATGGATTCGAGTGTCGAACACAGGGAGGTAGAAAACTGAATCAATTAGTCTCTTATTTTTATTGCCACATGATGATTTGCTTACATGAAGAATAGTGAGAAAGAGAGAGAGAGAGAGAGTAGAGGGTTAGAAATCTAAGGTAGACACAGGTTGCTAACTATGCATGAAATGTAGACATGATGAGGCATAATAGAATCTGGCTAAGAAGGATCACAAACAACAATTATGATAGTAAGAACTAATATATTGTGAATAAAATAGGACTACTACTATGAATGGTAGTAATCCTCACTCCTAAAAAAAAAAACCTAATATATTGCATTGGTGAATTTGTTTTACAACTACAATGCTAAATGAATTCTTAAATAAATGTAACACTAAGCTAACAAAAATTGGAAAATAAATGCGAAAAGTGGGGCGTCGTGGCAGCCACGACGGTGGAAAGACTTCTGTCGGCGGCTCCAGGACCTTGCTTTAAGCACTAGAGAGGTAGAAGAATGCTTGGTAGAAGATAGGAAGAGATACCTTGCAAATGGGAGGTGTAGGGGCTTTTATAGGCTTCAGGCCAAATCATTTAGCATGAAATCTACGTGCAAATCGCACTCCACGCCCGCCCATCATGCACCAGCCACGCGCTCATACACAGACAACCGCGTGCAATAGCTAGGCAATGCTGTCATCCTCAGCCATCTACTGCTTGATGAAGGGCCCAGATCGCACGCAAACACCCACTTAAGGTCACGCCTCACCTGCACGTTAGATTACACGTATGATAGCGTATGGAATCACACGTGTGTGCAGCGTGCGCATCCAGTGCTACCACGTGGCTGCTATCCTCGTTGTTTTCTTCCGCATCAACAGCTGATTTTTGCTCGCACGTAATTCAACAGATTAAATCCGCCCACAGGGCTTCAAACTTGCACCTCTGGGATGGGAACGCCTCTGCGAACTGATTTGGAATGCCCGCTGATGGTTGCGAGGATGAGTTGATGCTGGCGTGCTCTCAACCGTTGGATCAGGATCGTGGGGCTAAGATCACGCACGCGCACGATGAAGAGAGGAGGTGAGTGCTGCTAGAGGTAGCTGCAGGCGACACGGGCTAGTTTTGGTGATCAACAACCAGGTCTTCTTTGGCTCATTGTGGGATCTATGATGTTCGGATTAAGGCGATTTTGAGTCCGTTGGACTCCTTTCGTCGATTTGGATCCATTTGTGCGATCTAATTGCTCATCTGAAACCTATTTCAGTATGCACTTGTACACATGGTCACTAAACATTAATTATAAGTAATCTAAGTGTAGATATTACACAATATGCATGCATTTCTCCTATAGCCGCTATAACATGATATTAATGCGCATGCACCCTTGAAATTGACTCTAATTGATGTAATTATCGCTATGATATGTAGAGTCATCATAGGTCTCTATTATCGAGAAGAACTTGGATGATTTGACTCACCAACTCTAGAAGGCCACTTCTCAACAAAGCATGTATGCACGTTTGCCCACAGGGAGGGATGCCGTGCACAACATTCCCCACCACTCTAGGATGGATTCTTATCCATCTACTTCTCATTTAGGATTCGAAGGAAACTTTGACCCTTCTTACTCCAGTTGGGGGATCTCTAAACCCTAGTTTTCTGGTTTCTCTGGAGTTGCTCAGCCCTATGAGGAACTTCATGCCATCCAGAATAATCCTTAGCCCAATTCTTATAACCCCAGATTTCGTAATCACCCAAACTTCTCTTGGTTAGGGAATTTCAATCCTCAAAATCCTAGACCACAATATCAACCTCGACCACAAAATCCATACTCATATCAGTCGGCTCAACCTAGGCCAAACCCAAATTTTCAATCCAAGTCTAGAAAGGATGACAAAATGGGCATGATTTTACAGACTTTGGTTGATATGCAGAAGACCAATGCTGCTCTGCAGAGGAATCATATATAGCAGATGTGTAACCAAATTACGCAAAATGACTGGGACTTGCCAGCCAGGTGCATTACCCTCTTAACCTCTGCCAAATCCAAACAACAGACTCAACCAGAGGTACGTTGAGAACCCAAATCTGGACCAAATCCACTATATTCAACCAGGCCCATCTACACTTATGTACCAGAGTGTGTCAGAAGCATCAACTTCAAATCTTAATGTGACACAGCAGCAGCAATAGCCACCAATCCTATCCACACCTCCTGACCCTGCAGGATTACATTAAGTAACAACCCACAGTTGTAAGAGTACTTAGGACCTAGAACCTAAGACATATACTAAACCCAGTCCTAGTACTTCCCAACACGGGGTGGTTATCAAGGATAACCATGAATCACCCATAATCACCCTAGAAGCACCCAAAACTGCACCATTTCCTAAGGCCTTAACCAAAGGAAATAAGGGTAGGAAAAAACCACAAATGGACGAGGACTTGGTTAGCTCTTTGAGAAAGTCCAGATTAGCATTCCCTTAATGAATGCTATTTGTCATGTATTGGCTTATGCTATATTTCTAAAGAATTTATGTATACCAAAGTGTAAGTCGAGAAACTCTAAAGGAATTCCCATTTTGCTATCAGAGCAGGTTAGCACCATCATTTTGAGTAAGCTTCCTTAGAAATTGAAGGATCATGGCAGCCCTTTGATCTCTTGCAAGATTAGAGACTTAGAATTTGACAAATCCCTTGTAGATTTAGGTGCATCCATTAACCTCATTCCTACTTCCCTCCTTGATTATTTTGAGGATTCTGAGCTTAAGCTCACAGAGGTGACTTTGCAGTTAGCAAACTGATCTATTAAGTCACCCCGTGGAGTTTTGGAGGATGCAGTTGTTAGAGTTTGGAATTTTTATTTCCCGATTGATTTTATTGTCTTAGACATGGAACACTAGAAAATCTAAAAGATACACCTATTATCTTGGGGAGACTATTCCTAGCTACTGCTAGGGCAAATAAAAATTATGAGGAGGGCCAAATTTAAATTAAATTCAGGGATAAGGCGATGAAGATCAATATTTTTAATGTACATAAAGGAATTAATTGTGGTGTTATTGAGGAGTTGAATGGAATTGATTGTTGGTGTAAGGGCACTATGATCGTTGATTTTGATGATAACAAAATACTTATTATTTAACATTTGCATTTGAGTTTATAAGTTTCAGGAATAATGCAAATGGAAACAAGTGTGAAGGAGCTCAAGCTCGTATCCATGGCAGACTAGAGGAGCTTGATGGAGAAGAGGAAATAGAGCTTCGCATGGAGCTAAAGCTTGAAAAAGGAAGAAGAAGATGAAGAATAGGATAAGAGTCAATTTGTTCTTGTATTTATTTGTCATTTATTTCCTTTCTCTTTATGTTTACTTAGATACATGTTAAAGAGCCCAAAAGCATATCACATTAGTCCTAGGAACACTAACCCATCACTAGGACACTTAGGTAAATGTAGAAAAACAAAATAGGCTTCAGACAGCTTGATCAAATGTTGATGGGAACACCACCATAGGCCCTAACTGGCCACTTTTAGTCAGGTTTAAAAGATAAATACTCCTATATAACCATCTGATGGTTATAACTCCACTTCAGGCTATTTTGAGAAGAGAATAGGAAACAAGGGTTAATTTTGCAATTTTAATAGCATATCATGAACACAGAATAACCAAGGGGTTTGTTAAGGGTAAAATGAAGGTCAAATGAGCACTAAAGTCTAATAAGAGGGTTCGTGCAGATAGAAATAGGGTTTCACATGTTTCGAGAATCAAATTAGAACCTAAAACCCTATTTCAAACTCGCTTGAATTACAGAGGTTTCGGTAAGGATAAATTCATCTAAACCTCCTAAAATTCATAGAAAAATATTCTGAGACGTTTGATAACCCTAGTTTGACCATCTGAACCTATTTTGACCTCAAATAGAGTCAGACGGAATTCTACACTAATCTAGATTTCTGCTCAAATTGCCCAGTCAAATTTGATCAAAACTGAAATATGACTTCATGACAAAAGTCATTTTCACGCATTTTGACATCGTCAGAAATCATAGCATAGTCACGCTAAACGCTCGTCAAAAATGATTTGTAAAGATAACGAGACTTTGAGTCCCGGTCGTTTGTCTCTGGGAGGAGTTTATGCAAATTTGAAATCGATCCTTTTCGCTCTACTTGCTAAAAATCACATGGCGGTTTATGGTTATTACGTATTTAAGCATGACATGCTTAGTTGCAAGAATATCAGGAATTAAAAGCAGGCAACTTGAATCACACGAAATATATTGCAATCAATAAGCTCATGGTGATTTTCAACATAGAGATATATATATAAAATATTTCTTTCATTCATTCATTTAGGAGGGTGTTTGCAACATGGAATTAGAGGAAAGCTTATAGAGGAAAGCTTAAAAACATCAATCTAGCTAACAGAAAATGATCGCATACAGGAATCTATGGGGGGATTTTGCATGCATCATTGGGGGAGAGTAAAGAGTTACACTACTAAGCAGTAAATTAAAGCATGTAAACTATGAAGAACTAGCTACTAATCTAGTAGAAATAAGGGCATTCGGAGGTGGGCTCCGATGGCCTTTGAATGGTTGAGAGGAGAAGGAGGGGCAGCCAATGGTGCTTAGGTTAGCCCTTGGAGAGAGGTTGAAGAGGTGATCCAACATTCTGGCATGGAGATGGTGGTGGCCATGGTGAAGCAACTCGTGGAGGTGGAATGTAGCTAACCTAAATGGAAGTGAATAAAGCCAAGAGATGGATGGGTGCAAATGGCCACCCCTTAGGTCTTTTTCTAGACCTAAGGGAAGCTCTCTAGAGAATTATGGAATTCTCTAGAGAGGCCTATGGTGGGAGCTCGTGGGAGAGTGAGAGAGAGAGGATGGATGGTGGTTTTTAGATCCACCAAATGTGGATCTAAAAATTGAATGGCTCTTGGCTGCTAATTTTGGCAACCAAGGCAACCACACATGGTAGAGAGTTCTAGAGAACTCTAGGCTAGGTATTTTCATGTGGATGGTGTGTGTGGGTGTGTGTGGGTTGAAACTTAGGTGGCTAGGTTGATTAGGTTAGGTTCTAGTGGGTTTAGGTCAAGGTAGGTCTCAAATTAGGGTTGTAAACCCTAATTCACTAAGGTAAAGTGCAATTAAACTTAATGCAAGTTTAATTGGGTGTGTGAAAACTTAATTGAGAATAAAATAAGTCAGTTAAGTTAGGTCTAGGTCAATTGGACTCTCACTGAGTCCAATTAGATAGTTGTGCTGAGATCAGGGCTCAATTGGACTCAATGAGTCCAATTGAATAGGTTGATGGAATTAACTAAGATCCAAGTTAATTAGGTTTAGTGAGGACCTAATTAGGTCCTTATGGAGGTCTAGAGGTGATGTACTAGGGTTAGGGCACGCTAATTTAGGTTCCTCTGGGGTTGGAATTGGGTTTAGGGACCTTGAGATCCAAGATCAAGGCTTGAATCTCAAAATAGGAACTGGAAAGCAATTCCAGACGTCCAATAAAAGTGTCAGATGTCTTATAGTGAAAAATCAGAAGTCTAGACTTGTTGTCTGGACGTCCAATCAGAGTCAGGAGGGATTCTAGGTTTTGTCTTGGCTATTATGCAGAAATTGGACATCTGACCAAGTGTCTGGATGCCCAATAACACTGTAGAAGTGGGTTTAAGGTGTGTGGGAGTCGGCTAAGGGTTCTGGAGGTCCTATAACTTATCTGGACATCCAGATAGAGACTAGAATTAAGGTTTTAAGGTTTCCTAGGGTGTGGTGACCTAATCTAAGGGTGGCTAAGGCTTGGGGAAGCTTCTAGGCTGTCCTAGGGCTAAGATGGTCCTAAGTTTTTCATATTTTACTGCTTTATTCCTACTTAATAGAATAGCATACCTTAACTCCCATACATTATTATCTATTACATCTAATCTAGGTCTTCTGCTCCAACTCTGCTGCAACACCAGTTATTCCAGCTTCAGATCCAGCTTCCGATCTACCTTCTGGTCAGCTTATTGCTTGTAATTGTCATAATGCACCTAATCAGTACATTATAGTAGTATTTTATGCATAGCTAAAAGAAAGCAGTAGGAATGCAAGTAATGCTTATGCATTCGTGAATTACCCTAACTTATACTAAGTCCTAGCCTAATTTAGGTTAATTAAGACCTATGATTGCTGCGCAATCATACCCCCATGCCTAAATCTTGCTAGTCCCTAGCAAATGAAAGACTAAATTATTCACATAAGAGTCCCTAAGGGATTGATTATTTTATCAAGTGTATGCCTAGAGATTTTTCTCCATTTTGTTTTCATCCTATGCTTTAGAAATCCAGACAACCATGAAAGTGTAGCTATGTAGCTTTTGCAATGGATTCGAGTGAAAAGCTAATTCACCTCTAAAGCCTATACTTGACCCCTAGTAAAATTCTAGCAGGATAGGCGGACTTCTTCCCTCGGGGCATTCAACATATTCTATGAATTCCACCTCGGCTTTAAGCTTAGGTAGAGGATGTCTGAGGGATATAGGTGTTTATTTGGTGTCTTACTCTCACTTGGTGCTACATAGAGATTAGTACTTTAGAATCTAGATTCTTGGATTATCAAGTAACTCAATTCAGCGAAAGACGAGAAAAACTATGCTCTTTTCTGGTTCCTTTGTATTCATGCTCTCTTACTCTCTTTTTCTTTTCTTTTCTTTTCTTTCTTTTTCTTAGAGCTCACAATCTCACTAAATTCACACATATGACCTATATTTGGTGGTCTCACTTGGCATTAACACTTTAATTGAGTTTTCATAACCCTAACACTAAGTCGGAATTCCTCAGCCAGTATTCAGGTGGTTAGAAACACAAGAAGGTGGGTTAAGGCCATAATTGGTGGATCTCAAATTTATTTGGTGGTATTGCCTCAATGCAACTGAAATAAACACTAACTATTCACTCTTTTTTTCTTTACTTTTTCTTCCTTTTCTAATTTTTTTCAATCTTTCTTTCTTTTCATCATTTTTTTTTCTTTTTTTTCTCTTTCTTTCTTTCTTTCTTTTTTTTCAACATAATAGAACTAGCACACATCCATGAGCTTTATTGAGGAGGAATTATTAGGGATTGGTAGTAATCAAGAGACATTAGGTGGCTTATTGGTGGAAGTGCCTACTCACAGCACCGGGAGAGATGGATAGGATGGTGTATTTCTGACCTTGACATCAATACCCTCCTTCAGTCGAGAATTCTGTAAAGAATGGTCGTAACCATCCACCTTAGCCCTAGTTTTATGAAAACTAGCTCTCCGCGTATTTGCCTTATTTGGTGGCTCTCAAAATTTCACACAAAATGTATACTCAGGAGCTGAGAGCAAAAACTATGCCTAATCTCTGAGTATCATCACCTAATTATCTAGGATTCTGGCTTGCACTAATCTTAGAGCACCAGTACACTACTCTCATCTTACACTATTTGGTGGATTTTTGGAAGAAAATCTACCTATCTCCCAAAACACTATCCAGGGGTTCAGGAAAAGAAGCATTGCTTCTTCTCGACAGACTAAAGACGTTTATCAGCCTTCACCATGAATCCATTTCAAATTCTACGTGTGTGTGAAAAGTTGTACTGGATTCCAGATTACAGGAATCAACTAGGGGATAAAATCCCTAATGCATTCTCTTAATAAGATAATCTTATTCATGGATGCACTATGTATATATGCTATAAAAAAGTAACCTCTTATATTCATACTTTATGAAATTTCCCTTTCGAGTTACATTCAGCTTGACCCTAAATTTAGAATACAAGCTGAGTGAATGAGTCAGAAATGGCTATTGTGGATGATTTCTAGCTCCATTGCGAGCATTAGAGGTGGATTCGGTTGTTCTTTTATTTAGGGTCCTAAAGTACGTGTAATATGCAGCTCTGAGGTTTTTCCTAAATGTTGGCATAAAAATTTTTCAGTTTTACTGTATCTACCCCCCCCCATGCCTAAGTTCTTGCATGTCTCCATGCATGAATATAAAAGAAAATAAATACAGCATGGAGTAAATGGGTAGAAATCACTTGGAATTGCTCCTGAAATTTTACATTCAGCACTAACCAACCTGACAGTATGCAATTTGCAGAAACAAAAATATGCTATGTATAACGCGAGTATGTATAGGGCGATGCTAGAATGTGAGGTAGATGTTGAGTTTAACGCCTCCAACTAGGCAAAAACTCAATCAGATGTATCAGTTCTAGCACAGGAGCCGGTCAAGATTAAGAGAAAGATATGCTCGTATGCTCCCAGAATCAGTGGTCCGAAGATGCGAACCAATTGATTGTGCACCCCTACTCCAAAAAGTCTAACTATAAGAAAGTGTGGAGTGGTGGTGGAAAATAGAGGATAATCAGAGGGGGGATCATGATGTTGATTCATCTGATTTATCATGTCCCACAATTCAGCAGGAAGTTGCTGAGGGAGTAGATCAATGATTGCACAGCAATCATAGGTCTTCATTGACCTAGATTAAGCTAGGACTTAGCATAAGTTAGGGTTATTCATGCATGCATATGCATTATCTGCATCTTTACTGCTTTCCTTTAGCTATGCATAAAATAATGTTATAATGTGCTGATTAAGTGCATTATGTCGATTGTAGGGAATAAGCTGATCTGGAGTAGGATCTGAAGTTGGATCAGGAATAACGGGAGTTGCAGCAGAGCTGGAGCAGAAGGCTTTGTTTAGATATAGGAACAATAATGTAAGGGGGTTAAAGTTTGCTATTCTATTAAGTAGGAATAAAGCAGTAAAATGTGAAGAGCTTAGGTCCATCCTAGCCCTAGGATAGCCTAGAGACTTCCCCAAGCCTTAGCCACCCTTAGATTAGGTCACAACACCCTAGGAAGCCTTAAAACCCTAGTTCCAGCCCTTATCTGGACGTCCAGATAAGTTATAGGACGTCCAGGACCCTTAGCCATCTCCTGCACACCTCAAACCCACTTCTGCAGTGTTATTGGACGTCCAGACACTTTGTCAGACGTCCAATTTTTGCAGGAAACCCAAAATAGAACCCAAAATCCCTCCTGACTCTGATTGGACGTCCAGACAACAAGTCTGGACTTCTGATTTTTGAGTATAAGATGTCTGACACTATTATCAGATGTCTGATACTGCTCTCCAATTCCTGTTTTGAGATTTAAGCCTTGATCTTGGATCTCTAGGTCCCTAAACCCAATTCCAACCCGATAGGAACCTAAATTAAGGTGCCCTAACCCTATTACATCACCTCTAAACCTCCCTAAGGACCTAATTAGGTCCTCACTAAATGTAATTGACTTGGATCTTAGTCAATTCCATTAGCCTATTCAATTGGACTCATTGAGTCCAGTTGAGCCCTGATCTCAGCACACATTGTCCAATTGGACTTAGTGAGAGTCCAATTGACCTAGACCTAAATTAATTGAGTTGTTTTACTCTCAATTAAGTTTTCACACAACCAATTAAACTTGTATTAAGTTTAATTACACTTTACCTTAGTGAATTAGGGTTTATAACCCTAATTTGAGACATACCTTGACCTAAACCCACTAGAACCTAACCTAATCAACCTAGCCACCTAAGTTTCGACCCACACACACCCACACACACCATCCACATGAAAATACCTAGCCTAGAGTTCTCTAGAACTCTCTACCATGTGTGGTTGCCTTGGTTGCCAAAATTAGCAGCCAAGAGCCATTCAATTTTTAGATCCACATTTGGTGGATCTAAAAACCACCATCCATCCTCACTCTCCCACGAGCTCCCACCATAGGCCTCTCTAGAGAATTCCATAATTCTCTAGAGAGCTTCCCTTAGGTCTATAAAAAGACCTAAGGGGTGGCCATTTGCACCCATTTACCTCCTTGGCAAATTCACTCCATTGGTGCCATTCACGCCACCTCCACTTAGCTAGCCACTCCACCTCCATGAGTTCACTACCACCCCCATGGAGGACATCATGCTGGGATGTTGGATCACTCCTCCCTCTCTCCAAGGGTCGGCCTAAGCTACATTGGCCGCCCTCATTCTCCTCCCGACCACTCTAAGGACATCAGGGACCACCCCTGAATGCCCTCTATTCTTCTAGATTTAATTCATGCTTTTCATAATTTTATTGCTTTTATTATTGCTAAATAGCGTAGTCTTACTTCTCTCCCAATGATGCATGCAAAATCCCCCCGTAGATTCTTGTATGCGATCATTTTCTGGTAGCTAGATTTACATTTTTAAGTATTCATGTACAAGCTTTCTTCTACCTTCTATGTTGCCAACACTCTCTTGAATGAATAGAAGATATATTTTTATATATATGTCTATGTGTTGAGAATCACCATGAGCTTATTGCAATATCTTTTGAGTGATTAATACTGCTTGTTTTTAATTCCTGATATACTTGCAACTAAGCATGTTGTACTTAAATACGTAATAATCACGAATCGACATACGATTCTAAATAAAGTAGAGAAATAGAAGATCGATTTCAGAAGTAAATAAATGCCTCCCAGAGACGAACTACCGGGACTCAAAGTCTCGTTATTTTTACAAACTTAATTTTTGACGAACATTTTCGCACGACTATACTACGATTCCGACGACTTTCAAAACATGCAAAAATAGTTTTGTCAATCAACATGTATCTTAGAACCAGAATCTGAGTCATAGGGATCCTCATAACGATAATTGACATCAAAGATCATGACCTCTCCAGGCTTTGGATGATATAGGGGTATTCGTGAAAGTAGAAGATCTGTTGGGAGGTCACTGAAATCCTTGTTAGAAATGGGAATAGGAGGAGTAGACTCGAAGGTGGGAATTTGATGATCCATATGTATGTGAATTCCTGCTGATTCACTACCTGTGAGATAATTGGTTGTGACTGCGTTAACGGGAAACTCGTTAGCTGTGGTCACGTCTTCTTGTAACAACAGGGGCGATCTAGTAGTGTACGGATCAAGATAGCTAGATTCAGGGGTGTTGTGGTCAGAAACACACCCTAAACAATCGGATCCTCAGGGAGATATGTGCAGTGTAGTGGTCTCAATCTCGTGTGGATCGAGGTCCAAGAACCTTGATAGTGTAGACGAATGAGACATTGGGTCGTCACAAAGGAGCCCAATGTTACCACAGTATGCCAAATCTTCGTCTTCACCATCCTCCTCTATTCGATCACAGTCAAAATTCTTTGCTGCCCTGAATATGTCAAGTCGAAGTCACTCATTACCTAAGGCTATCTCCATACACCCAAATGCACAATCAATGTTTGCTCGGGCTGTCGCTAGAAACGGGCGACCCAAAATGATTAGTGCATCTCGGAGATTAGGAGGAACCTCCATATCGAGAACGAAAAAGTTTGTGGGAAAGCAAAATCCAGGGACTTTTACGATCACGTTCTCAACCACCCCCCTCGATGTTTTTACTGATCTATTAGCCATCTGAATTGTCACCGAGGTAGGCTTTAACTCCCCAAATCGAAATCGATCAAATACGGCAGTGGGAGTTAGGTTGATGGACGAACCCAAATCTAGAAGGGCCCAATCAAATGGAGAATCCTGCAAGAAGCAGGATATGAGTGGGGTACCAGGGTCTTTCTTTTTCGGGGGCAAGTCAGCTAGAATCACGGTGCTAGCTTCTTTTGACAGTACCACCTGTCGTCCAATTCCGCGTGGGTGTGATCAATTGCCTCTAGGAGGGGGACCTGAATATGTACTTCCTTGAGCATTGACTTCAGTTCCTCAAAATTCTGCGTGTCCTTCCACACTACATTTCGCGTCAGAGCCTCAGGAAAAGGGACGGGAATCTCAGGATCAAGTGAGCTCTTACCCTTATCCATATAGGAGGCTCCTGAGATGAAGGAGTTGAACCGGCCTGCGGCGAAGGGTGAGAAAAATCAGGACCCACCTGCCTATGTGGTGGGTTGAATGTCTTCCTTCCACTCTTCAATGAGATAGCATGTTCATCGGCTTGCTATCCATGAGGTGGTGGGGGAGAAGAAGGGGTAGAGTATGCGGGGTTCTGCATCAAAGGTGGCTGGCCTTGAGCATAACCAGGTGGTGTAGGAGGTGCCTGTCCCTGTGGTGCCTAAAACCTAGGCAGGGTGCCTTGGTTCTGCACATACCGAGGGTTCAGGATGGGTTGGGAGGGCAAGGCTCCTTGAGTCCTATGCTCCTGCAACAGCTGGTTTTGCGTGTTCTGTATAGTATGTATCTGGTTAGCCATCGCCTTCATTATCTGCAAGCTATCCTGTGTGGATTCACTCATCGATTCTTGCAACTCCTCTTTCAGTGCCTCCAGAGGGTCAGCTTGCTTTGGAGGGTGACTGGCAGCTTGGTGTAGCGGATGGTATAAAGAACAGGGTTGCTGCTGCTGAGACGGGAATGGTTGCTGCCTAGGGTATGTGTTTTGCACATTCCCATATTGCCTGGTCTGGTAGTGTGGATCTTGATGTGGTCTCTGTGAGTTACCAAACCAGGAGAAGTTCGGATGCTGGTGCCAACCAGGGTTATACGTCTCTGAATACGGGTTATTACACCCGTATCCTTGAATAGCACTGATGTCCTCATAGGCCGAAGACGTCTGAGATGTATATCCATCAAGGGGATACGTATTATAGTCTGTAGGTGGTGCGTAACCCTGGTCATATGGTGCTAGATCGGGATTGTTTACGAGATCCTTATATGCAGGATCTCGTAAATAAGGAGAAGATGCATCCCGAGTGAGTAGATTAACTCGAGCAGGGGGGCTCGGGGTGCATAGGAGGGTCTTGGGGTAGCAGAGTTTAGGTGAGATTAACCTGGTCAATCCTTTTCTCGATCAGGTTTATTCTATCCAGCTACTTGACGATGATATCCATGTCGGCTTGAATAGACTCGGTGTGAGCCTCATGGACACCATCCCGCTACTGACCAGGCCGCTGGAACTGGTTCATGGATGCGGCATTCATCGAGTTCTCCGCTAAAGATTCGAACAACTCAAATGTGCTGTTCTCATCTTTTGCGAGGAAATTCCTGCCACTAGATGCATCGGCCAGATATCGATGTGCGTCATCCAGCGTATGGTAAAAGATCTGAGCTAGGTGCCATCTGGGAATACCATGGTGCAAGCATTTCCAGAGAAGGTCATGAAATCAGTCCCAGGCGTCATGCAACTTCTCCCTAGCTCCTTGGGAGAAAGTTGTGATCGCACGCCTCATTGCGTTCGTTCGACCGATTGGGAAGAACTTTTGCTGAAATTCACATCGTAATTCCAGCTAAGTTCCAATTGGCTTCCCAATGGTCTTGAACCAGTATGAACCTTTGTCCCTTAGAGAAAATGGGAAAAGCTTCATCAGAACAATCCCAAGATCAACATTCCTGGATTGAATCGTTTCTGCGAGTCGACTTAGGTCCTCTAAGTGTTGGAACGGATCTTTGCTTGAGTTTCCATAAAAATGACTACTAGTCAAACCGATCACATTGGGCTTGAGCTCAAACGCGTCTCTGCCTACGGGAATCCTGACTAAGGGTGCGACAATCGATGCAGCTAGATCATAGAAATCCCGAAGTTGTTCTCCTCATGGTGGGTGCTGCATTCTATCAAGCGTCGTCAAGATACAATCCATGTTCTGTTGATGCCGCTCCTTAGATTTAACAACCCAGGCCTACAGACGAGCCATCGGGTCTAGATTACCAGTGTCCTAACCTGATCTAGGTGTAGGTCCAGGATTACCCATTGCGGCTAAGGGAGTAGAAGTGGGGGGAGAAGATGGTCCTGGGGAGGTGACTCGCCTCCTTGGAAGCGGCTCCCAAGGTCCAACCAGTTGAGGTCTAAGCGACCTCCTTCCTTGCATACACCACCCAACCCCTGGGTTGGTGTAGCCAAGCCAGACAAGGCTAAGGCCCTATCAATCAGATGGTCCTTATGATCAGGTGACCAGATTTTTTCGTTCCGAGTTCGAATTCCTGAAGAAAAATTCATCGTACAACCGACTGAAAGCGATTCCCACCTTTCAAGCTAACATAGACAAGAGGTTGAAAGCACTCAGTAGTATGACAATGAATTCGGGTTGATTTCGTGTTTTAGAATTGATTTTTAGCCTGTTTTTCTTCAGTTGGGGTTTGTGGTGAGTGGCCCACAAGGTGACCAAGCTCACCGGCTAAGCACTAGACTTGATTAAGTCTAGTATAGCCCAAATGTGGTCTCTAGATTGTAACCCTAAGGATGTAACCTAGGGTTCATGTAATTCTAGGGTTTTTTTTTTGTTCTTTCGTTTTGTTCTTCTTCAGCAGACCACAAGAATAAAACTAGTTCTCTAAACAAAATTGGAATCCAATTGAATTATTTGGTGAGTAGATTCCTTTTTCAATTATATTTTCAGAGAATATTTTTTTGTAATTTTTACTATTTCAACAGAATTTATAAAGATTTTCAAATGTCAGAAGGTCAGATTTGGAAGTTTGACCCCTGGTCGATTTTTCAAATTGAAACAGTATCAAATGATTTTCAAAACTTCAGAAAAAATATGAAAATTAAATCCAATGAGATTAACTTTCAAACCCCATAGTTTTTAGTTAAAATAGATTCGTGAATCGCTCAGAATTGCTTTTTAAATTTTGAAAAATCTCAAATCTGGGTCAGTCTGACCCCCTTGCACTTCATGAATTTTAAACATTTTGTACTTAAAATTTTTTCAAAAGAATGGTGTAGTTTGAAAGATGGTTTGAAAATGAAGGTATAGCCTGAATTTCAAAATTTTTTTCTCATTAATTTTTTCGGTAATTTCATTTTTAAAACGGACATTGAAATCTAGCTGAAAATCAGAGAATGGTGGAAAAGCTTTTAAAAGGTGTTTGAGTTTAAAATTCAAACTTTCCACCAAATTTTTTTTTTCAAAGAAGAATTATTGAGTTTTTTTTTCAAAATGAAAATTTTATTTTCAAAGGATGTTCAAATTTCTGTTTTGCTTTTTCAAAACTAACTTAGGATTGAAAAAGAAACCTAATCTAACTACCTAGATTTTTTTTTGATTTTTTTTCCTTTTTTTCAAGAAAATTAATATGCCCTTTTTTTTTCTTTTCAAATGAAATTGCTAGAAGGAAATCTAACCTAGGGTTCAAAAAAAACTTAGACTAAGGAAGGTATGATGTGCACCTGTGATTTTTTTTCTACTCTCGTTGTGTGCGCAGATCCCATTTTTTTCCTATTTTTCTTGGACATCCAAAGACAAGCAAAGGAAGATTTGTCAATGATAGCTTAAAAGATCGAAATAAAAAAAATGACGTTACCTCCCCGACAACGGTGCCATTTGACAGAAGCCGTTTTCGTGCATTTTGAAATTGTCGGAAATCGTAGTATAGTCATGCTAAACGCTCATCAAAAATGATTTGTAAAGATAACGAGACTTTGAGTCCCGGTAGTTCGTCTCTGGGAGGTGTTTATGCAAATCTAAAATTGATCATTTTCTCTCTACTTGCTAAAAATCACATGGCGGTTTATGGTTATTACGTATTTAAGCATGACATGCTTAGTTGCAAGAATATCAGGAATTAAAAGTAGGCAACTTGAATCACACGAAATATATTGCAATCAATAAGGTCATGGTGATTTTCAACACAGATATATATATATATATATATAAAATATTTCTTTCATTCATTCATTTAGGAGGGTGTTTGCAACATGGAATTAGAGGAATGCTTATAGAGGAAAGCTTAAAAACATCAATCTAGCTAACAGAAAATGATCGCATACAGGAATCTATGGGGGGATTTTGCATGCATCATTGGGGGAGAGTAAAGAGTTACACTACTAAGCAGTAAATTAAAGCATGTAAACTATGAAGAACTAGCTACTAATCTAGTAGAAATAAGGGCATTCGGAGGTGGGCTCCGATGGCCTTTGAATGGTTGAGAGGAGAAGGAGGGGCAGCCAATGGTGCTTAGGTTAGCCCTTGGAGAGAGGTTGAAGAGGTGATCCAACATTCTGGCATGGAGATGGTGGTGGCCATGGTGAAGCAACTCGTGGAGGTGGAATGTAGCTAACCTAAATGGAAGTGAATAAAGCCAAGAGATGGATGGGTGCAAATGGCCACCCCTTAAGGTCTTTTTATAGACCTAAGGGAAGCTCTCTAGAGAATTATGGAATTCTCTAGAGAGGCCTATGGTGGGAGCTCGTGGGATAATGATAGAGAGAGGATGGATGGTGGTTTTTAGATCCACCAAATGTGGATCTAAAAATTGAATGGCTCTTGGTTCCTAATTTTAGAAACCAAGGCAACAACACATGGTAGAGAGTTCTAGAGAACTCTAGGATAGGTATTTTCGTGTGGATGGTGTCTGTGGGTTGAAACTTAGGTGGCTAGTTTGATTAGGTTAGGTTCTAGTTGGTTTAGGTCAAGGTAGGTCACAAATTAGGGTTGTAAACCCTAATTCACTAAGGTAAAGTGCAATTAAACTTAATACAAGTTTAATTGGGTGTGTGAAAACTTAATTGAGAGTAAAATAACTCAATTAAGTCAGGTATAGGTCAATTGGACTCTCACTGAGTCCAATTGGATAGTGTGTGTTGAGATCAGGGCTCAATTGGACTCAATGAGTTCAATTGAATAGGCTGATGAAATTAACTAAGATCCAAGTCAATTAGGTTTAGTGAGGACCTAATTAGGTCCTTATGGAGGTCTAGAGGTGATGTATTAGGGTTAAGGCACCTTAATTTAGGTTCCTATGGGGTTGGAATTGGGTTTAGGGACCTTGAGATCTAAGATCAAGGCTTAAATCTCAAAACAGGAACTGGAGAGCAGTTCCAGACGTCCAATAAAAGTGTCAGACGTCTTATAGTGAAAAATCAGAAGTGCAGACTTGTTATTTGAATGTCCAATCAGAGTCAGGAGGGATTCTAGATTCTGTCTTGGCTATTATGTAGAAATTGGATGTCTGACGAAGTGTCTAGACGTCCAATAACACTACAGAAGTGGGTTTAAGGTGTGAGGGAGTGGGCTAAGGGTTTTGGATGTCCTATAACTTATCTGGACGCTATATAGAGGCTAGAATTAGGGTTTTTAGGTTTCCTAGGGTATGGTGACCTAATCTACGGGTGGCTAAGGCTTGGGGAAGCTTCTAGGCTGTCCTAGGGCTAGGATGGTCCTAAGTTTTTCATATTTTACTGCTTTATTCCTACCTAATAGAATAGCATGCCTTAACTCCCTTACATTATTATCTATTACATTTAATCTAGGTCTTTCACTCCAACTCTGCTGCAACACCAGTTATTCCAGCTTCAGATCCAACTTCCGATCTATCTTCTGGTTAGCTTATTACCTGTAATTGTCATAATGCACCTAATCAGTACATTATAGCATTATTCTATGCATAGCTAAATGAAAGTAGTAAGGATGAAAGTAATGCTTATGCATGCGTGAATTACCCTAACTTATGCTAAGTCCTAGCCTAATTTAGGTCAATTAAGACCTAGGATTGCTGCGCAATCACTTCACCATCCGATTCTTTGGGTCAAAATTAAATTTGTACCAAAATATGGGCCTAATAAGAATCCATCTCGACCTACTTTGCATTTCAATTCAGTCAAACCCTCTCTCAATTAGCCCCTCGACTTTGGAAATCCTTGCAGATTTGTCCCTAAGTACTTTGTCTTCTTTACAAATCTGCCCCTGTCGCCATTGATGGTCAACTGACCTCCAGGCAGATGTTTGACCATTCCAGAAAGGCATTAAATTGCCTCCAAATCCCACCAAATTTGGTAGGATTGAAGTTCACACAATGGAGATCAATGTAAACACCATCTTGGACTCGGATTTGGACCAAAAAGCTTGTGGGAACTATTAGGATTTCAAGAATCTTCTTCCCTACTTTTTTGAGCTCCTCAAGCTTGTTTCCAAGCTTAGAAGCCTGCCTGAGGCTTTTATGAAGACCTCCATCGCATTGCCTAGCTCTTTAGTGAGTTTTAGGCCCAGAAATCTCCCCTCTTCTCTACCTCCAGCTTGCTCCAAGCCCGCTCTAGTGACCTTCTCCCTCCAGCCTCCTCCCTTGCTGCCACATATTATAGGCAGTAGGTCTGTCTTCCTCAACTTCATCCGCGTCTCGCCACACTCGCGAGAAGCCCCTTCCCCCTTCAGGCATTGCTGCTCTTCCTCCCAGAGTACCCCTTCATCTCCGATGCCGGCCAATCATAGTCGATGCCATCTCCACATCTCCTTCATCTGTGACCACTACCTTTCGATTCCTTTCCTTCCCCTGATTTTCTCCACACCTTTAGAATTTGGGTCCACACTTGACACCGCTCATTCCAGCATCACCTTCCATGTCTTTGGCATACCTTTGGTGACCTCGCGCAACTGCCACACTACACCAAATCACTCGCCACTAGTTCCAAAATCCCCGCCGTGTCCCCATGACCAAAACCCCTCAAGAAATTGAGGGGATTACGCTCCCAAACCCTCCAGTGAACACCAACACCTGCACTCGCTTTCTCCACCTTCGCCACACTCGAACACACCTCGCCACACATAGCACCCACTAGCACCTCCGCCGTATTCGTGCTATCCTCCTGAACATTTCTGACAGGGCCAAGAAGTCGTATTCTTCTTTTTAGGCATCAGCCAGAGCTCTGCCGTCGCCTTCGTCTTCTCTGGCCCCATCCACCATCCTCCAACCGTGTTCTTTAGCACTATCATCTCTAGGCACTGCGGACAACTCCCAGGTTCTCCTCCAATACCTCAATGGAAGGAGCAAGTGCCTCTGTCAACCTCAATTGAAGAATCCTCCTCCTACAGTTGTTATGCAAAAGAAGCCTAGCTCATTAGTCCCACATTGTGTGTGGGAGAACTGCCAGTGTGGTATAAAAGGAAAAATGCACACCGACCCCTCGCCCAAGACACGGGGGTCGGGGCCCCTCGCACGAGTCGTGCAAGCTTCGTACGTGACCCATGCATGCGGACCTGGCCACTGATCCGTTTACCCGATAACTTGGCACTGTTTACCTGGGTTTGAGCTTCTATACAGGGGAGAGAATTAGAGAGAGGGGGGGTTTGCTCTGCTGAGACATTAGAGCTTTCCCTCTCTCGTGACACTTAGTGCTGTGCCTCTTCTGAGGCATGAAGAGGAGAGGACCTTGTGCCTCTTAAGGCATCTGGAAGCCTTGCCCATCGTTTGATTTACTGGTTACTGTGGATGCTTAACTGATGTGGAAAATAGATTGTGGTTACTGTTCATTTATTTGAATATTTATGAACTTAACTTTGAGGGGTTAAGTTGGTGATTTAAATCACCATTTGAACCTAATCTTTTTGCACTGTCATTCTAGTTCTTATTCATTTTGATCATCTTATTAATTTCAATTGCATATTCTTTTTGTCAATTGTGATTGGTGAATTAAATTGCATCATTGCTCCCTGTGAACAACCTTGGACTCTACTTTTGATTTTGAGCTTATAAATTTAAGTATTTTTACACGATTTTGTCCTATACTATGACGTGTTTCCTTAACATCGACGATTTCACGAAGAACATTTTGGCACCGTTTGATTTCACTGATTACAATTTATGATCTGACACTAACTTATTCTATCTATTTTGTTGTGGTTGTGCGAGGTATATGGAATAAGATCAACCGCACGACAACCACTCAGGGGCAGGTAATCTTGTTTCCTTCTTCTTAAGCCCCTATTTCTGGAAAGAATTAAAAAGAGAAATCGATTAGGATCAACTCACATTCCTTATTAGACTTAATCACTTGAGTTGCCTTATTTGATTTATTTTAGACATCCCCATCTAGATTTCTGCACCTACTAAGGATTTAAGGTGCCTAGGGCTATTCACCTTCTTGATTGAGCCCTAGGTGACACATTTGGAAAAAATTAGACTTGGACAAGAGCCAAAATAGGGTTTCTATTTTTAGGATTTTAAGGAAAACACACTTGCCTGAATTAAAAGAGAATTGCTTTCCTACATTGTGTGTCACCCAAGCCTTGTTTGAATTGACCTAATCAAGAAAACCCTAAAAGAAGGCTCTAACATTCACTTGAATCCTTAAAACTTGGGACTTAATAACCTACTTGCAAACCACTCAAGGTGATTTTGGGTTCATTACCCAACTCATTATAAACTTTAGGGCAGGTAGGGTGAAGTTAACCCACCTGATGGGTTAATCGACCTTCAAATTAGGTCACAAATCATAAATCAACTCCAAAGTTCAAGTGAAATTCAAAGCACCATAATTTAGGATTAAAATTGGTAGACTTAAGGGGTTAAGTTACTTATTTCGGTCTACTTGGATTCTCAGTGACAAGGAAGGTCGGGTGGGAGAAACCCTACAACCCATGGGGACGCTCTACCGTGTAGGGGTCTTTGTGGGGCTCTCCCTTCCTGGCTGCTGGTAAGATGATTTTTGCTTTCAAAAATGATGATTAAGATGATTTGTCATTTTAGTATCAAAGTGGTGGAAAATCGCTTAACAAAATAATTAAAATAAAAATTAAACCACTCACAGGAGAGCGGGTCATGTCCACAGGGAAGCAATGACCTATTTAAAGTCACAATTAGGTAGAAATTGAGTTCACTGAAGTACTCGTCAAATCAAACAATGCATCTGTCGTTCATGGAGAAGTCAAGGGTCGTTGACATAATTTTCACGTAAGAAAATTATCCATGTGCAAGGGTATGCCATGTACTTTTCACTTGCATGCATACTAAAATGTAATTCAAAATTAAATGTAATGCATATAGAGATGAATCAATAAGGCTTAACAATTCTCTAGGAGAATAAGCATAAAGCCATAAATTCACCACAATTTAATTAATCTAAGAAATCAAAAAATGAATGTTGACAATGGCAATTTATGTAAATAGAAATTCACACGAAATAGGGGATTCTACCTCTCTCCTCACGCATGGGAGAGAGGCTCGTTCGAGGAGCTACTCTGGGAAAAGGTCGGCCAGAGCGAGGCCTTTGCGGCGGTGGCGGCGGTGCGTCGTAAGATGGCCTAGGCCAGTTGGATGGAGGAGTAAAGCGGCGACGGCGGCTATTGCTGCTGCTCTTGTGCGTGGGAATGGAGCTACTAAAGGGTGCTGGAGTACGCGCGCTACGCGTGGGCGGAGCTATTGGAGTTGTGTGCGCTTTGCGCACGTAGCTGGAGGCGAGGGCTAGTGGCTGTGAGGAGCGTGCGCTCTACTGCTGGAGGGCGGGCGTGCTTGGAGGTGCTGCGAGTAGAGGTGCAGCAAGGGAGGCGCGGAAGTGGGGCACGCTCTGTGTGCGGGTGGAGTGGCTGGAGGGTGCACGGGTAGAGGTGCGGGAGGGCGTGCGCTGAGCTGCTGGTCGGCGCGTGCCTACCGCAGTGAAGGTGCAGCGCGCGCGGGTTGACTACTGTGAGGGACAAGTGCGCGGAGGGTGCTGGAGGGAGGTGCCTGTGCTTGGTGAGGGATGTGCACGGGGATGGTGCTGGTGGTTGAGGAGTTGATGAAGAAGAAGCATGGTGATGCAGGGACTCTGATTGGTGGTGTGGGCTGTCACACCACACGCCCATGGTGGTGGAGTCACACTGCCGCTGTTGAGGCCGGTGGTGAGGAGCGGATGAGAAACTAGGTTCTCTGCACAGTGAGGAAAGGGGTGGTGGCCTCTTCTGAACGGCAGCCATTCCTCATCCTTTGTAGCCGTCTGCATGGATTTGAATGTAGAGGCTGGAGCAGATCCACGTTCTCTGCTCGTCCTTGAATGCAGGTTTTAGTGTGGGCAGCTGGTGGCATTGAAGCAGCAAATTCTTGTAGAGAAGAGAAAATGAATAATAATAAAAAGATTGGTTTATTTATGTTCAAACCCTCAATAAAATGTTAATGCATATAATGTAACCTAAAGACTAATGCATGTTATTCTAATGCATGCTAAATAATTTATATATGTAATGCATACAAGCAAATATATATAAACTAACTTATTTATATCTTAATACATGCTATGTATATACAAATATCAATCTAATTCCTAGGCACTTAAGTAACTAAATAGCCCACAAATATGGGCTCATCAAATGCCCCCATGCCTAGTTTTTGCTAGTCACTAGCAAATATAAGCAATAACCTAGCACTCCAAGTAGACTAGCCAGCCTAATCGGTCTTCCTTTAGAAACATGTTAAGTTTAGACTTTAGGCCTAGGGTTCCCAAGTAGTTGCTAAGTTACATACTAGGTCGGCTAAAGACGAGTTGTAGGCACAGGTTTCCCTGATTTCTAACTCTACCCTAGGGCTTATTGATCCCCGAGATTAAAGCATCCGTGCATGTGCATTGGTTTGAGTTATTTGAGGTTGGTATGATTGCCAACCTAGAGAGGAAAAATGATTTTTTTTAATATATATATTTTTGTTTGATTCCTCTAAGTCTAACCTTAGATCAGCTATCAACACAGTCTGTGTCGGATTCATTGTCCCCATCACCATACCTCGAAGGTTGCTTGGCTTTCGATGCTTTGAGATAGCACCGCCCATAGCGACCCCAAGAACTCCTGGCAATCGACACTTTAGGATAGTATCGCCCATGGATTTCTTAAGTGAATTCAGGCCTGTGGCAATCGGCACCTCGAGATAGGGCCGCCCATGGTACCTGAACCGCACAATGCACTTACATGCCCCTGATAGGATGGATATCCTAAGAGACAAGCATCGAGGAGGTAACATGTTATCATCGCATCCTCAAGGTGAGTATATACTCCACCTCTCCTGCGGCAGGAACTCTCCAATCAAATTGTGTTTTCAAGCTTCTCCTAAGTCAAAACTAAGAGAACCAACTTTTCTTAAAGAAATGAAGTAGGGTGATCATTGATTAACCCATATTTGTGTGCTATTTAAGTATTTAAGTGTCTAGATATTAAGTTCATTTTAACATTTAGATAGCACACATTAGGATGTAAATAAATTAATTCATTTTTTTAGCTTAAGTGCATAATTCATGCATTTAGAATTAACCTAGGGTTGCATACATTTAATTAGTTAATTAATTAGGTGCATTATTTTAATTAACATAGAAGTTAAGGAGTTATGTATAAATAATCCTAATTATTTTATTCTTTTTTCTTCTTCTCCTTTGCAGGTAACTCCTCCGTCTCCGCCTCCTCCTCCTACGCATCAGCATTGATTCTACAGTGGCTTTTGAATTTCAAATCTTTGTAGCCGTGGCTACAAAAGAGAAGGAAGGGCTGCCGTTCAAAGGGAGGCCACCACCCCTTTGTTCCTCACTGCGTAGAGAACTTTGCTTCTCATTCATTCCATACCACCGACCTCCCACCGCGGTAGTGCGACTCCACCACTGTGGGCGTGTGGGGTGACACCCACACTACCAAGAGTCCCTGCAACTTCTGCCCGCACCTCAACCCTGCCAAGCGTGCCTGCCCACCGCGCGCCCTCACCTAGCATGCCTGCCCACCACACGCCTTCATCTCCAGCGCACCCACGCCCCTAGCACCCACTCTTCCTCGCGCCATCAGACCCTGTGCACCTTCACCTCCAGTGCCCTCGCCCAGTGCGCCTGCCCACCGCGTGCCTCCACTCCAGCGCCAGCAGGCCCGCACGCCCTTGCGGTCTGCAGAGCGCCCGCCAGCAGGGCCTTCACCACACCCCAACACCCCCGCTTCAGCGCCTCCAGCACCTCCCTGTAGCACCTGCAACCGATGCCATCAGACCCCTCGTGCCTACAGCACGCTTGCAGAGCGCCCGCACGCCCACACGCCCACGCCTCCTCGCGCCTGCAGCGCTCGCGTGTCGCTCCTCCTTGCGCTTGTAGCACTCACAGCCAGCAACAGCAACCTCCACCGCCGCCACTTCTCTCCTCCATTCCGGTTGACTCCAGCCGTCTCGCAACTTGCCGCCGCCATCATTGCGGAGCCCTCGCTCTAGCCAACCTATGCCCAGAAGAGTTCCTCGAACGAACCTCTCTCCCATGCGTGAGGAGGAGAGAGGTAGAATCCTCTGTTTATGGTGGAATTAATATTTACATTTCATGCCATTGCCACAAAAATGAATTTTGATTTATCATTATTTTATTATGGTGAATTTATGCCTTCATGCTCATGCTTCCAGAGAATTGCTAAACCTTATTATTCATCTTTATGTGCATTGAATTTAATTTTGAATTACATTTTAGTATGCATGCAACAGAATAATACATGGCATACCCTTGCACATGGATAATTTTCTGACGTAAAAATTACATTAACACCCCTTGACTTCTCCATAAATTTAAGGTTTACTTTCAGAGCTACACAGGCATTGTTTGATCTGACGAATAGTTCAGCGAACTTGATTTTGACCTAATTGTGAGTTTAAATAAGTCATTGCCTTCCTGTGGACATGACCCGCTCTCCTGTGAGTGGTTTAATTTTAATTTTAATTATTTTGTTAAGTAGTTTTCCACCACTTTGATCCTACAACGACAAATCATCTTAATAACATTATTCGAAAGCAAAAACCATCTTATCAAATGGCGTCGTTGCCAGGGAAGCAACAGATGCAATAATTTCACCTGATTTTTATTTCTGATTATTTCTCATTGCACAGTGATCTGACCATTTATTATCTTTTCTGTGTGAGGAATTTGTGTGAGGAATTTGAGAGAGGTGACAGGCACATCTGGGAGACGATGTCAACCTTGAGTGACGCCTACACGCGGGGAAGACACAAGAGACCTGGATCCTGCCTCCATAGGAGATTCTCCATGTCATAAGTTTTATTTCTGTTTTCTCGCCCTTGTAGTAATTGGGGCTGATTTTTGGGAGCCTATTCCCTTTTCTTTAGATTTATGTTTTTAATTTATTTCGTGGATTGTTTATCCTTGATTTGCTTGTGCATAAATAGCTAAAAAAAAAAAAACACGAGCTACCTGCTAGAAGCTGCTTGCCCTTAGGTCGAATCATTTAGGACTGAATGAGCAGCATCTAGATCTAATTCTTGTCTTGCATATTGCATGAAGAATGCTAGAATCAGGTATGCACTTCTAACTTCGCATTTCTACTTGTCATGCAAATGCATTTGGATTAATTTTTAGACCACATAATCTGTCTTGAAGTGATCTAACAAGTGGTCACATATTTTCTGGAAAAAGGACTAATTAAAGGAGGGGCATTTAAAAATCAAGGACTTGATTTTCAAACGTGGCGTGTGATTCAAAATTCAAAAATCGTTTACGGTGTATGCACACTTATATCTTTTGCACCACAGCATGCATTTAGACACTCCTAAGTCTTGGAACTACTAGGACAAGAGCCCTCCTACCGTTGGATTCTGAAGTGTTTGGAACTTGAGATCAAAGGTTTTGTAAACCTAAAGAGGGGGATACCCTGTCACGGATTTTTGGGGGTAGTTGAGAAGCACCACAAAAGCACAGCTTCAAAGGAAGGCTTAGGCCTACTTGCATCCCTCAATCTTCCGTCTCTGGATTTGCTCTACCATTTGAGATTTAGGGAAGAACACCTAAGCTCCAACTAGGTCTTTTTTAGGCATTTCAAAGGTTGACAATAGGCACGTAATTGACTGGGCAACTTGCTTTGGAACCTACAATTTGAACTAAAGTCAAAAGCCTAAATTTGTAAAGACCAAACAAATCCTTTTGAATTGTGTTTGTAGTGCATGCTTGGTAGGCGTTCTCTTAGAAGACAACTTGTGTTTGATCCTGAACCTGAAAGAATCTTAAGAAGAAACCTTCCAAGGGTAGAAATGGCCGATCAAAGGAGCCTTAAGGAATATTTCATTCCAACTAATCAAGCTGGCCCTCCACTACATAGACCTGGAGGGAACAATCCTTATGAGATCAAAAGCAGTACCATATCTTTGTTGCCCTCCTTTTATGGTACTGCTAGGGAAGACCCTTACAGGCATATAGAGGAATTCATCGAGGTCTGTTCCACGGTGAAGTTGCAGGGCGTTACTGATGACGCTCAAATGCGGACCCTCTTTTCCTTCTCCCTTAAGGACAAAGCCAAGTATTGGTATCACACCCTTGATGATATTAACACTTGAGATGCCCTGAAGGAGTTTTTGAAGTACTTCCCCATGAGCAAAACAAATCACTTTAACAGGGAAATTATGAGTTTTGTTCAAAAGAATGGGGAAGCTTTCCATGATGTGTGGGAGTGCTTTAATGACTAGCTAAGACTTTGCCCACATCACCAGGTGCCTAAGTGGCAACTGGTTGAAAGGTTCTACACCAGACTTAATGATTTGCATAGGAAAACTGTGGATGGTGCCTGTGCAAGGACCTTTCTATCTAAGACTAAGGATGAAGCTTGGAACCTTTTTGATACTTTGAGTGAGAATTCTATTTACTTGAATTCTGCCTAAATGGATAGAAAGCCCACTCTCATGCAAAGAAAGTTGGAGGCGAATAAGGCAAAGGACACCCAAAATTTAGCCTATCAGATTCAATTATTGAATCAAAACATGGAAAGGCTTATGTCGAGCCTGGGCCAATTCGTATCTAACACCTCCACATCCCAAGCTTCCAAATGCTCAATTTGCCAAGGCAATACACATGCCACTGTGGATTGCCGCTTGGCCTCCCAATTCCTTGAGCTTGTACAAGCGGATCTGAATGCCGCTCAAGGGTTCCGTCCTAGACCTCGTAATGACCCTTTTTCCAACACTTATACTGAGGGAGGGAGGAACCACCCAAACTTTTCATGGAGATAAGGAAATGTCTCAAACTCAGGGAATTATAAACCACAATCCTTTCAAAACCATCAAATGAACCAACCTCTGAGATGGATGAATTGAAGGCAATGTTGAGAACTATGCAAGAAAGTTAAAGTGCCATCATCCAATCTCATGACAAGGCTATACATGAGGTGAAATCACAGATAGGACACCTTGTTGAGGCCATTAGACAGAGGGAAACTGGGAAGCTCCCCAGTGCTGCTGAGGAGAATCCTAAAGGAAAAGGAATTGTCTTTAGGGTGCATGCTCAGGTGGTGACTATTCTGAGGAGTGGGAAAGAAATTTCCAAACCCGATGCTCCTATAGTCTCACCTCCTGAAAAACCATCCACCCCGACTTTCACCCCTACCGGAGAAGACTTGCCCAAATCTTCTCCACTTGAAATCACCTCCCCGGAAGAAGTTGCCCCCGTTCCACCCCTTACTCGACATGACAACCCTTCCACCCAGAGATCGAGAGTGCCCTTTCCAAAGTGCTTATCCACCTCCAGGCAGACTTCTACTGGTCCATCTGGAGCCAAAGATAAGACGGATGAGATCATGGAAACTTTTAAGCAAGTGCAGATTAACTTGCCTTTGCTTAAAGCTATCAGGCAGATTCCATGTTATGCCCGCTTCTTAAAGGACCTGTGCACGAAAAAGCAACAATCTAGGAAATAGGTACAATCAAAAGTTGTCCTGCCTGATTCTGTTAGCTCAATTGTTCAACATGGCACACCCCCCAAACTTAAGGACCTAGGAGCCCCGTACATCTCAGTGGTTATTGGTGACTTACAGATTGATGAGGCTCTACTTGATCTGGGTGCAGGGGTGAACATCCTTCCGAGTTATGTGGATGAACAACTTAGGGGAGGCAATCTGAAGCCTAGCCCTGTAATCCTTCAAGTTGTTGATCGATCACTCCTAGCCCTGTAATCCTTCAAGTTGTTGATCGATCACTTAAGACACCGCAGGGAATTTTGGAAGATGTCCTCGTAAGAGTGGAGGATTTCTTCTTTCCCGTTGACTTCTTAGTTTTGGACACTGACCCTACCAACAAGCCAACCAAACCCTCCATCATTTTGGGCTGCCCCTTCCTTGCAACTTTTTATGCTTCAATCAATTGCAATACTGGGGCATTGAAAATGGGCTTTGGGAACAGGAAAATCCGGCTTAATGTGTTTGATGCTTACAAACAAGCCAGACTTGAGGATTCTTCTCAAGTTGAGGTGATAGATGACCTGATTAAAGAGGCAACCCCTGCAATGTTATGTGATGACCCCCTTCAGCATGTCATGCTAAATCAGCATTCCCATCTCTTGGAGGAATGTGAAGGGAATATACTTGAACTTGAGGAGTTGCTGGGTATTTCTGCTGAGTCTCTTCCCCCATCATCTCTGCCTAAGGTGGATCTGCTACCTAAGATGGGGACATCTATTATGAAACCCTCAACCATACAAGCCCCTGACCTTGAGTTGAAACCCCTCCCTGACACTCTCAAGTACGTCTTCCTAGGTGCCAATGATATGCTCCTCGTTATCATTTCGGTTGTGCTATTTGAGGCACAGGAGGGAGCCTTGATTGAATGCTTGTCTAGACACAAGGAAGCTATTGCTTGGAGCATTGCTAACATTAAGGGTATAGACTCTACACTCTGAATGCACCACATTTACACTGATGATTCCACCAAGCCATTTAGGGACATGCAGAGATGTCTGAATCCTAATATGAGGGAGGTGGTTAAAAAGGAAATCCTGAAGTGGTTGGATGTTGGGATCATATATCCCATTGCAGATAGTAAATCGGTAAGTCCTATTCATGTGGTGCTAAAGAAAGCAGGCTTTACTGTGGAATTTAATGACCAAGGTGAACAAGTTGTCACTAGACCCTCAACTGGATGGAGGATCTGCATTGATTACCGCAAGCTGAACACTGCTACCCAGAAGGATCGCTTTCCCTTGCCTTTTATTAATCAAATTCTCAAGAAATTGGAGGGAATAAGTACTATTGCTTTCTCGATGGATATTCTGGGTACAACCAGGTTGCAGTCTTCCTTGATGACCAGGAGAAGATAACATTCACGAGTCCTTACGGTACTTTTGCATTCAGGAGTATGCCGTTTGGATTATGTAATGCCCCTGCAACCTTCCTGCGGTGTATGATGTCCATTTTTTCTGACATGATTGACGAGTGTGTTGAAGTGTTTATGGATGAATTCTCCATTTATGGCTCGTCTTTCGACCAGTGTCTCCTGCACCTAGAGAATGTGTTGAAGCGATGTAAGGAGACTGGTTTAGTCCTCAGCTACGAGAAAAGCCACTTCATGGTACAGAAAGGAATTGTACTTGGGCATGTTGTGTTTGAACGAGGTTTGGAAGTAGATAAAGCCAAGATTGATTCTATTTCCAAACTCCTATTGCCCACGAATGTCAAAGAGATTAGATCCTTACTAGGCCATGCCGACTTTTATAGGTGCTTTATTAAAAATTTTAGTAAAATTTCTACAAGACTTTGTGACTTGTTGGCGAAGGAATCTTCCTTCAATTTTGATTCAAAGTGTGCTGAGGCCTTTCAAACTCTGAATGAGGCCTTGATCTCTGCGCCTATTCTTCGAGCTCCTGATTGGACACTCCCATTTGAGCTGATGTGTGATGCTTCGGATTATGCAGTGGGAGTAGTCCTTGGACAAAGGGTTGAGGGAAGACCTCATGTGCTGCATTATGCCAGCAAGACTTTAACCAAACCACAGCAAAACTACACCGTCACTGAAAAAGGATTACTTGCTGTAGTTTTTACTCTGGAGAAGTTTAGGTCTTATCTTCTTAGGTCTAAGGTGGTTATTTTCATTGATCATGCGGCAATGAAACATCTCATTGCTAAGAAAGATTCTAAGCCACGTCTGGTTAGGTGGATCCTACTCCTTCAAGAATTTGATTTGGAGATACGTGAAAAGAAAGGAGTGGCTGACCACCTATCTCGCCTTCCACTTAATGACTCTTTCCGGAGACATCCGCGAGACATTTCCCGTTGAAACTCTGATGGCGGTAACACCAACTTTACCTTGGTATGCTGATACCGCAAATACCTTGGTCACTGGAGAAACTCCTGGCTCTTGGGATGAGCAGAAAAGAAAGAGATTCATTTCCCAAGTGAGATATTTTCATTGGGAATAGCCTGAATTATTTAGAATTGGATAAGACCAAGTATTGAGACATTGTGTACCTGAAGAGGAATAACAAAGTGTGCTGAGTTTTTGCCATGAACTTCATTATGGAGGATACTTTGGTGCTAAGAAAACTACTTTTAAGGTTCTCTAGTCTGATTTTTGGTGGCCTTCATTATTTAAGGATTCTCATAATTTTGTTAAGGCCTGTATTAGATGTCAACGGACTAGAACGATTGGGAAGAGGAATGAGATGCCTCAACACCCTATTCAATCTGTTGAAATTTTTGATGTGTGGGGAATTGACTTTATGGGCCCCTTCCCTTTGTCCCATGGTTATGAATATATCTTTGTGGCAATTGATTATGTCTCTAAATGGATAGAGGTCATTCCTACGCACATAAATGACCACTCTATGGTTTTGAAATTTGTGAAGGCCAATATCATATCTCATTTCGGCCGCCCCAAGACCATTATAAGTGATGGGGGACCTCATTTCTGAAACCACCACTTCAATCAGTTAATCAAGAGTCTGGGAGTGACTTACAGGGTCGCTACCCCTTACCATCCTCAGACGAGTGGCCAGGTTGAAGTGTCGAATAGGGAGATAAAAAATATTTTAGAAAAGATCGTTAGACCTGATAGGAAAGACTGGTCCCAAAAGCTCGATGATGCTTTGTGGGCATATCAAATGGCCTATAAGACCCCTTTGGGTACATCTCCCTTTTGGATTGTGTATGGGAAAGCATGCCATTTACTCGTTAAGTTGGAACATAGGGCATTTTGGGCTATTCGAAGTGTTAACATGGATTTAGAAAAGGCGGGTAAGGCACGACTTCTGGAATTAAGTGAGCTTGAGGAGTTGAGGAATGATGCTTATGACACCTCTCAAGCTTATAAAGAAAGAACTAAGGTCTTGCATGATAAGTATATACTTCAAAAAACTTTTGAGCTCAACCAACAAGTCTGGCTTTTCAATTCCAGACTTAAGCATTTTCAAGGGAAGTTAAAATCTCATTGGGATGGGCCTTACATAATCACTAAAGTGTTTCCGCATGGAGCTGTGGAGATTAAAAGCCCTTCCTCTTCAGCAACTCCCTTTATCATCAACGGTCAACGGTTAAAACCATACATTACTTTAGATGGCCATCTAGTTGATGAGGTCACTCTTGAGGAGCCGTAGCTCCTACCATTCTCTGCCTCAGGTAATATCTTCCTTTAACTATTTTTGTTTCTAATGAGGACATTGTTTGAACCAGGCATGGGGGAGAGGACCTGAGGCATTTGTTTATAGCATGTCTACATTTTGCATTCATTCATGCATATTGCATTAAAAAATAAATATATATATATATATATATATATATATATATATATATATATATATATATATATATATATATATATATATATATATATAATTTGAGCTTAACTGGCTAGGCCCTGCATTCTTAAGCAAATTAGAACTCTAGGTTAGACTAAGTTGATTCTAGGGTCGAACTTTAAAAGCTAAGTAAGCTACTAGCTTTAGACCTTTAGGATCCTTTGTGGACTTAAAAACTTAAGTAGGAGTTAAGTTGTGGATCATTCCTCAAGAGGTTGAGGAAGGAAAGCTAGGGATTGAGTTAAAAGGTGGGGTAGTACCTGAAGTCTTGTTCTACCTTTTGGTTTACTGGTCCTTGTAACCCAAGCATCCAAATTTCACACACTTGGTCTTGTGTAAGTGATCACCTTAATTCCTTTCTTAAAAGAAATATGGTTCTCTTAGTTTTGACTTAGGAGAGGCTTGAAAACACAATTTGACTAGAAGAGTTCCTGCCGTAGGAGAGGTGGAGTATATACTCACCTTGAGGATGCAATGATAACATATTACCTCCTCGGCACTTGTCTCTTAGGATATCCATCCTACTGGGGGCATGTAAGCGCATTGTGCGATTCAAGTACCATGGGCAGCCCTATCTTGAAGTGCCGATTGCCACAGGCCTGAATTTGCTTAAGAAATCCATGGGCGATACTATCTCGAAGTGTTGATTGCTAGGAGATATTGGGGTCACTATGGGCGGTGCTATCTCGAAGCATTGAAAGCTAGGCACCCTTCGAGGTACGATGATGGGGACAATGAATCTGACATAGACTATGTTGATAGCTGATCTGAGGTTAGACTTAGAGGAATCAAACAAAAAAATATATATTATTAAAAATAAAAAAAATCCCTTTTCCTTTCTAGGTTGGTAGTCATACCAACCTCAAATAACTCAGACCAATGCACATGCATGGATGCTTTAATCTCAGGGATCAATAAACCTTAGGATAGAGTCGGAAATCAGGGAAACTTGTGCCTGCAACCCGTCTTTAGCTGACCTAGTCTGTAACTTAGCAACTACTTGGGAACCTTAGGTCTAAAGTCTGAACTTAACATGTTTCTAAAGGAAGACTGATTGGGTTGGCTAGTCTACTTGGAGTGCTAGGTTTTGCTTGGATTTGCTAGGGACTAGCAAAAACTAGGCATGGGGGTATTTGATTAGCCCATATTTGTGGGCTATTTAAGTATTTAAGTGTCTAGACATTAAGTTAATTTTAACATTTAGATAGCATACATTAGGATGTAAATAAATTAATTCATATTTTTAGCTTAAGTGCATAATTCATGCATTTAGAATTAACCTACGGTTGCATACATTTAATTAGTTAATTAATTAGGTGCACTATTTTAATTAACATAGAAGTTAAGGAGTTATGTATAAATAATCCTAATTATTTTATTCTTTTTTCTTCTCCTTTGCAGGTAACTCCTCCATCTCCGCCTCCTCCTCCTACTCATCAGCATTGATTCTACGGTGGCTTTTGAATTTCAAATCTTTGTAGCTGTGGCTGCAAAAGAGAAGGGCTGCCGTACAAAGGGAGGCCACCACCCCTTTGTTCCTCACTACGTAGAGAACTTTGCTTCTCATCCATTCCATACCATCGGCCTCCCACCACGGCAGTGCGACTCCACCATCGTGGGCATGTGGGGTGACGGCCCACACCGCCAAGAGTCCCTACAACTTCTCCTACCCACGCCTCAACCCTGCCAAGCATGCCTGCCCACCGTGCGCCCTCACCTCAGCCAGCATCCCACCTCGTGCCTACACACCCGCACCTTCACCTCCAGCGCCCTCGTCTAGCACGCCTACCCACTGCGTGCCTTCATCTCCAACGCATCCACGCCCCCAGCACCTACGCTTCCTTGCACCATCAGACCCCACACACCTTCACCTCCAGCGCCCTCGCCTAGCGCGCCTGCCCATCGCGCGCCTCCACCTTAGCGTCAGCACGCCCATGCGCCCTTGCGGCCTGCAGAGCGCCCGCCAGCAGCACCTTCACCATGCCCCAGTACCCCCATTTTAGCGCCTCCAGTGCCTCCCTGCAGCACCTACAGCCGGTGCCATCAGACCCCTTATGCCTGCAGCAAGCCTGTAGAGCACCCGCGCACCCACGCGCCCATGCCTCCTCACGCCTGCAGTGCTCGCATGCCGCTCCTCCTCGCACCTACAGCACGCGTGGCCAGCAGCAGCAACCTCCACCATCGCTACTTCTCTCCTCTGTCTAGCCGACTCCGGCCGTCTCGCAACTTGCCACCGCCATCGTTGCGGAGCCCTCGCTCTGGCCAACCTACGCCCAGAAGAGTTCCTCGAACAAACCTCTCTCCCATGCGCGAGGAGGAGAGAGGTAGAATCCTCTATTTATTGTGGAATTAATATTTACATTTCATGCCATTGCCACAAAAATGAATTTTAATTTATCATTATTTTATTGTGGTGAATTTATGCCTTCATGCTCATGCTTCTAGAGAATTGTTAAACCTTATTATTCATCTTTATGTGCATTGAATTTAATTTTGAATTACATTTTAGTATGCATGCAACTGAATAATACATGGCATACCCTTGCACATGGATAATTTTCTGACGTAAAAATTACATTAACACCCCTTGACTTCTCCATAAATTTAAGGTTTACTTTCAGAGCTACACAGGCATTGTTTGATCTGACGAATAGTTCAGCGAACTTGATTTTGACCTAATTGTGAGTTTAAATAAGTCATTGCCTCCCTGTGGACATGACCCGCTCTCCTGTGAGTGGTTTAATTTTAATTTTAATTATTTTGTTAAGCGATTTTCCACCGCTTTGATCCTACAATGACAAATCATCTTAAAAACATTAGTCAAAAGCGAAAATCATCTTATCAATCACTTACACAAGACCAAGTGTGTGTGAAATTTGGATGCTCAGGTTACAAGGACTTGTAAACCAAAAGGTAGAACAAGACTCCAGGTGCTACCCAGCCTTTAACTCAATCCCTAGCTTTCCTTCCTCAACCTCTTGAGGAATGGTCCGCAACTTAACTCCTACTTAAGTTTTTAAGTCCTTAAAGGACCCTAAAGGTCTAAAGCTAGTAGCTCACTTAGCTTCTAAAGTTCGACACTTAGAATCAACTTAGTCTAACCTAAAGTTCTGGTCTGCTTAAGAATGCAGGGCCCAGCCAGTTAAGCTCAATAATATAATTATAATAATAATTATTATTATTATTTTTGAATGCAATATGCATAAATGCAAAATGTAGACATGCTATAAATAGATGCCTTAGGTCCTCTCCCCCATGCAATGTCATCATTGGAAACAAAACAGTTAAAGGAAGATATTACCTGAGGCGGAGAATGGCAGGAGCTAAGGCTCCTCAAGAGTGACCTTGTCAACCAGATGGCCATCCAAAGTAATTTATGGTTTTAACCGTTGATCGTTGACGATAAAGGGAGTTGATAAAGAGGAAGGGCTTTTAATCTCCACAGCTCCATGTGGAAACACTTTAGTGATTATGTAAGGCCCATCCCAATGAGATTTTAATTTCCTTGGAGAAAGCTTAAGTCTAGAATTGAAAAGCTAGACTTGTTGGTTGGGCTCAAAGGTCTTTCTAATGATATACTTATCATGCAAGACCTTAGTTCTCTCTTTATAAGCTTGAGAGGTGTCATAAGCATCATTCCTTAGCTCCTCATGCTCACTTAATTCCATAAGTCGTGCCTTACCCACCTTTTCTAAATCCATGTTAACACTTCGAATAGCCCAAAGTTTCCTATGTTCCAGCTCAACGAGTAAATGGCACACTTTCCCATACACAATCCGAAAGGGAGATGTACCCAAAGGGGTCTTATAGGCTATTCGATACACCCACAAAGCATCATTGAGCTTTTGGGACCAGTCTTTCCTATTAGGTCTAATGGTATTTTCCAAAATATTCTTTATCTCCCTATTCGACACTTCAACTTGGCCACTCGTTTGAGGATGGTAAGGGGTAGCGACCTTGTGAGTCACTCCCAGACTCCTGAGTAACCGATTGAAATGGTGGTTTCGGAAATGAGGTCCTCCATCACTTATAATGGTCTTGTGGTAGCCAAAATGAGATATGATATTGGCCTTCACAAATTTCAAAACCACAGAGTGGTCATTTGTGCACGTAGGAATGGCCTTTATCCATTTAGAGACATAATCAACTGCCACCAAGATATATTCATAACCATGGGACGAAGGGAAGGGGCCCATGAAGTCAATTCCCCACACATCAAAAATTTCAACAGATTGAATAGGGTGTTGAGGCAGCTCATTCCTCTTCCCAATCGTTCCAGTCCGTTGACATCTAATACAGACCTTAACAAAATTATGAGAATCCTTAAATAACGAAGGCCACCAAAAATCAGACTGGAGATCCTTAAAAGCAGTTTTCTTAGCACCAAAGTGTCCTCCACAATGAAGTTCATGGCAAAAACTCAACACACTTTGTTGTTTCTCTTCAGGTACACATCGTCTCAATACTTCGTCTTGTCTAATTCTAAATAATTCAGGATCTTCCCAATGAAAGTATCTAGCTTGGGAAATGAATCTCTTTCTTTTCTACTCATCCTAAGAGCCAGGAGTTTCTCCAGTGACCAAGTAATTTATTGTATCAGCATACCAAGGTGAAGTTGGTGTTACCGCCATAAGGGTCATCAGGAAATGTCTCGCAGATGTCTCCAGATAGAGAGTCATTAAGTGGAAGGCGAGACAGGTGGTCAGCCACAACATTTTCTACTCCTTTCTTCTCACGTATCTCCAAGTCAAATTCTTGAAGGTGTAGGATCCACCTAAGCAGACGTGGCTTAGAATCTTTCTTAGCAATGAGATGTTTCACTACCGCATGATCAATGAAAATAACCACGTTAGACCCAAGAAGATAAGACCTAAACTCCTCCAGAGCAAAACCTACAGCAAGTAATTCCTTTTCAGTGACGGTATTGTTTTGCTGTGGTTCGGTTAAAGTTTTGCTGGAATAATGCAGCACATGAGGTCTTCCCTCAACCCTTGTCCAAGGACTGCTCCCACTGCATAATCTGAAGCATCACACATGAGCTTAAATGGGAGTGTCCAATCAGGAGCTCAGAGAATAGGCACAGAGATCAAGGCCTCCTTCAGAGTTTGAAAGGCCTCAGTATACTTTGAATCAAAATTGAAGGAAGATTCCTTCACCAATAGGTCACAAAGTGGCCTAGAAATTTTACTAAAACTTTTAATAAAGTGCCTATAAAAGCTGCCATGGCCCAGAAAGGATCTAATCTGTTTGACATTCGTGGGCAATGGGAGTTTGGAAATAGAATCAATCTTGACTTTATCTACTTCCAAGCCTCACTCAGACACAACATGCCCAAGTACAATTCCTTTCTGTACCATGAAGTGGCTTTTCTCGTAGCTGAGGACTAAACCAGTCTCGCTTCAACACATTCTCCAGGTGCAGGAGACACTTGTTGAAAGACGAGCCATAAATGGAGAAGTCATCCATAAACACTTCAACACACTCGTCAATCATGTCAGGAAAAATGGACATCATACACCACTGGAAGGTTGAAGGGGCATTACATAATCCAAACGGCATACGCCTTAATGCAAAGGTACCGTAAGGACTCGTGAACATCGTCTTCTCCTGGTCATCAGGGAAGAATGCAACCTGGCTGTACCCAGAATATCCATTGAGAAAGCAACAGTACTTATTCCCCGCCAATTTCTCGAGAATTTGATCAATAAAAGGCAAGGGAAAGTGATCCTTCTGGGTAGCGGTGTTCAGCTTGTGGTAATCAATACAGACCCTCCATCCAGTTGAGGGTCTAGTCACAACTTGTTCACCTTGGTCATTAAATTGCATAGTAAAGCCTACGTTCTTTGGCACCACATGAATAGGACTTACCCATTTACTATCTGTAATGGGATATATGATCCCAGCGTCCAACCACTTTAGGATTTCCTTTTTAACCACCTCCCTCATATCAGGGTTCAGACGTCTTTGCATGTCCCTAAATGGCTTGATGGAATCATCAGTATAAATGTGGTGCATGTAGAGTGTAGAGTCTATACCCATAATGTCAGTAATGCTCCAAGCAATAGCTTCCTTATGCCTAGATGACCGGTCGATCTTTCGCTTTTAAGTCGCTTGTAGTTTAATGTGGTGGAAAAATCGACTAATCAATTTTTAATAAGAAATAACCACTCGCAGAGGAGCGGGTCGTATCCATAGGGAGGCAATAACGTATTAAAATTCGCGCCACTTAAAAATGTTTGTTCGGAGTCAATTTGGACAAGAACCAAGCCAAGATTGCCTTTAGATTAAGGTTTAAGCAAGAAACAATGCTGAAATGGCAATTATGAGAAACTACAGGATATTTTCCGCAATGCAGAGTGAATAGAATATGATTAAAATGTGGCAATGGCAGAAAATGTAAATTTTAATTAACGTTTTACTGTAGCAAAACAGGGGAATTTTTCCCCGTTGTCTTGCGCGACGAGGAGCCGTTGCCTGGGCGCGGGAAGCTCGGAGGAGGTCCCTTGGATCAAGGGCTTCGAATCGGTGGTGGCGGCGAGTCGCGCGGCGGTCGGAGGTGGCCGGACGAGCTCCGGCGGAGGTGCTGCAGCCGGCAGCTTGCGCAGCCGGTTGGCGTGAAGTCCGCCGCCTGCTGCTGCTGCGGGGGTGGCTGCTGCGGCTGGCGTGTGCGGCTGGCGTGCGCGGTGGTCGGTTGGGCGGTCTGCAGGCGATTGTGCGTGGGCGCGCGGAGGGTCTGCGGAGGGCGCTGGCGCGCGGAGGCGTGGCTGCGGTGGTCTGCAGGCGGGCGCTGGCGTGTGCGGTGGAAGCTGGCGTGGGCAGAGGGTCTGCAGAGGTCGGTTGCTGGCGGTTCTGCAGGCGCAATGGTGAACGGCGTGGACTGCAGGCGGTTGTGCGTGGGTGCGCTGAAGGTTCTGCAGAGGGCGCACGGTTGTGCGTGGGCGGTAGAGGGCGCAGGCGTGGGTGCGCTGAAGGTTCTGCAGAGGGCGCACGGTTGTGCGTGGGCGGTGGAGGGCGCAGGCGTGGGTGCGCTGAAGGTTCTGCAGGCTGTTGAGCGGAGGCGTGGCTGTTGGAGAGTTGAGGCGCGTTTGAGCTGAAGGTTGACGGACGTGGGTGCGCTGAAGGTTCTGCAAGTGCGGGAAGGAGTCTGCAGGCGACTTCAGGCGTGTGCGGTGAAGTGAGCGGGTAACTTCAGACGTCTGGGAAATTTCCCAGACGTCTTAAGTTACTGATAGGGTGGCTGATCAGTAGGTTGGTGACGGTGGTCGGCGATGACGGCGAGGGAGTTGCATGCTAAGGTGCTCACGGTAATGCGGGCGAGCTCCGGATGGCGGTGTGGCCTGTCACACCACACGCCCACGGTGGTGGAGACTCGCCGCCACGGTAGAGGCCGGCAGTGTGGAGTGGAAGAGAGAGGATCTCTCTGCACAGTGGTGGGTCGGTGGCGGAGGCCTCCTGAGCTCGGCTGCCTCCGTGCTCCTTTTGTAGTGTCTTCAACAATTTTGAAATCAGCCACCGACCAGATCCACCACATCCGCTCCCCCTTGAATGGCTTCATCACTGCAGCAGCCGGGCGTTGGAGCGGCAGCCAGCCGTTCTGAAAGAAGACGAATAAAGAAAATATTATTAAAATATTAGGGTTATTTATGTATAGACCCTCAACTTCTATGTTAATAAAAACAATATACCTAATTGGTTATCTAATTAGATGAATGCTATTCTAAGCTAATTCTAAATGCACTTAAGATATGAATGCAATGTATGGATTATGTAATTAGATTAAAACTATGAATTAATCTATTTACATCCTAATTTATACTAAATAAATGTTAGAATTAACCTAATGTGTAGGCACTTAAATACTTAAATAGCCCACAACTATGGGCTAATCACTAGACAAGCATTCAATCAGGGCTCCCTCCTGTGCCTCAGATAGCACAGTCGAAATGATAACGGGGAGCGTATCATTGGCACTTAGGAAGACATACTTGAGAGTGTCAGGGACGGGTTTCAACTCAAGGTCAGGGGCTTGTATGCTTGAGGGTTTCATAATAGATGTCACCATCTTAGGTAGCAGATCTACCTTGGGCAGAGATGATGGGGAAAGAAACTCAGTGGAAACACCCAACAACTCCTCAAGTTCTAGTATATCCCCTTCACATTCCTCCAAGAGATGGGAATGCTGATTTAGCATGACATGCTGAAGGGGGTCATCACATAACATTGCAGGGGTTGTCTCCTTAATCAGGTCATCTATCACCTCAACTTAAGAACAATCCTCAAGCCCAACTTGTTTATAAGCATCAAACACATTAAGCTAGATTTTCCTATTCCCAAAGCCCATTTTCAATGCCCTAGTATTGCAATTGATTGAAGCATGCAAAGTTGCAAGGAAGGGGCGGCCCAAAATGATGGAGGGCTTGGTTGGCTTGTTGGTAGGGTCAATGTCCAAAACTAAGAAGTCAACGGGGAAGAAGAAATCCTCCACTCTCACAAGGACATCTTCCAAAATTCCCCGCGGTGTCTTAAGTGATCGACCAGCAACTTGGAGGATTACCGGGCTGGGCTTCAGATTGCCTCCCCCAAGTTGTTCATACACATAACTCAGAAGGATGTTCACCCTCGCACCCAGATCAAGTAGAGCCTCATCAATCTGTAAGTCACCAATAACCACTGAGTTGTACGGGGCTCCTGGGTCCTTAAGTTTCGGGGGTGTGCCATGTTGAACAATTGAGCTAATAGAATCAGGCAGAACAACTTTTGATTGGACCTGTTTCCTAGATTGCCGCTTTTCCATGCACAAGTCCTTTAAGAAGCGGGCATAAGACGGAATCTGCCTAATAGCTTCAAGCAAAGGTAGGTTAATCTGCACTTGCTTGAAAGTTTCCATGATCTCATGCGTCTTATCTTTGGCTCCAGATGGGCCAGTAGAAGTCTGCCCGGAGGTGGATAAGCGCTTTGGAAAGGGCACTCTCGATCTCTGGGTGGAAGGGTTGTCATGTCGAGTACGGGGTGAAACAGGGGCAACTTCTTCTGGTGAGGTGATTTCAAGCAGAGGAGATTTGGGTAAGTCTTCCCTGGTGGGGGTGAAAGTCGGGGTGGATGGTTTTTCAGAGGGTGAGACTATAGGAGCATCGGGTTTGGAAATTTCTTTCCCACTCCTTAGAATAGTCACCGCCTTAGCCTGCTCCCTGAAGACAATCCCTTTTCCTTTAGGATTCTCCTCAGCAGCACTGGGAAGCTTCCCAATTTCCCTCTATCTAACAACCTCAACAAGGTGTCCTATCTGCAATTTCATTTCATGTATAGCTTTGTCATGAGATTGGATGATGGCACTTTGACTTTCTTGCATAGTTCTCAACATTGCCTTCAATTCATCCATCTTAGAGGTCTTTGGTTCGGCAAAGGTCTGAGGTTGGTTCATTTGATGGTTTTGAAAGGATTATGGTTTATAATTCCCTGAATTTGAGACATTTCCTTGTCTCCATGAAAAGTTTGGGTGGTTCCTCCATCCCTCATTATAAGTGTTGGAAAAGGGGTAATACGAGGTCTAGGACGGAACCCTTGAGAGGCATTCAGATCTGCCTGTACAAGCTCAAGGAATTGGGAGGCCAAGTGGCAATCCACAGTGGCGTGTGTATTGCCTTAGCAAATGGAGCATTTGGAAGCTTGGGATGTGGAGGTGTTAGATACGAATTGGCCCAGGCTCGACATAAGCCTTTCCATGTTTTGATTCAACAATTGAATCTGACAGGCTAAATTTTGGGTGTCCCTTGCCTCATTTGCCTCCAACTTTCTTTGCATGAGAGTGGGTTTTCTATCCATGTAGGCAAAATTCAAGTGAATAGAATTCTCACTCAAAGTATCAAAAAGGTTCCAAGCTTCATCCTCAGTCTTAGATAGAAAGGTTCCTACACAGGCACCATCCATAGTCTGCCTGTGCAAATCATTAAGTCTGGTGTAGAACCTTTCAACCAGTTGCCACTTAGGCACCTGGTGATGTGGGCAAAGTCTCAACAGGTCTTTGAAGTGCTCCCACGCATCATGGAAAGCTTCCCCATTCTTTTGAACAAAACTCATAATTTCCCTCCTAAAGTGATTTGTTTTTCTCATGGGGAAGTACTTCTTTAAAAACTTCTTCTTCAGGGCATCCCAAGTGTTAATATCATCAAGGGTATGATACCAATACTTGGCTTTGTCCTTGAGGGAGAAAGGAAAGAGGGTTCGCATTTGAGCATCATCAGTAACGCCCTGCAGCTTCACCATGGAACTGACCTCGATGAATTCCTCTATATGTCTGTAAGGGTCTTCCCTAGCAGTACCATAAAAGGAGGGCAGCAAGGATATGGTACTACTTTTGATCTCATAAGGATTGTCCCCTCCAGGTCTACGTAGTGAAGGGATAGCTTTATTGGTTGGAATGAAATATTCCTTAAGGCTCCTTTGACCAGCCATTTCTTCCCTTGGGAGGTTCCTTCTTAAGATTCTTTCAGGTTCAGGATCAAACACAAGTTGTCTCCTAAGAGATCACCTACCAAGCATGCACTACAAACACAATTCAAAAGGACTTGTTCGGTCTTTACAAATTTAGGCTTTTGACTTTAGTTCAAATTGTAGGTGACAAAGCAAGTTGCCCAATCAATTACGTGCCTATTGTCGACCTTTGAAATGCCTAAAAAGACCTAGTTGGAGCTTAGGTGTTCTTCCTAAATCTCAAATGGTAGGCAACTCCAAAGATGGAAGATCAAGGGATGCAAGTAGGTCTAAGCCTTCCTTTGAAGCTGTGCTTTCGCGGTGCTTCTTAACTACCCCCAAAAATCCGTGACAGGGTATCCCCCTCTTTGGATTTACAAAACCTTTGATCTCAAGTTCCGAACACTTCAGAATCCAACGGTAGGAGGGTTCTTGTCCTAGTAGTTCCAAGACCTAGGAGTGTCTAAATGCATGCCGTGGTGCAAGAGATACAAGTGTGCATACACCATAAAATTTTGAGTTTTGAATTTTGAATTGCAGCACAATGCCTCAATTCAAGTCCTTGGTTTTTAGTGTTCCTCAACTTAAAGTCCTTTTTCAAGAAAATATGTGACCACTTGCTAGATCTTTTCAATTCAATTAGGAGGTCTTGCAATTAAATCCAAATGCACATGCATGAACAATATAGAATGCAAAGAAACAGGACGTACGTTTCCTCCCGCAATTAGCAATGCAAGATGCACGCAAATGCAAACAAAATAAATCTAGAGGCTGCTCATTCACACCTAAATGGTCGTCCTAAGGCAGGCAGCTTCTAGTAGGCAGCTCATTTTTTTTTTTAGCTACTTATGCACAAGCAAAGAAAATAATAAACAACCACAAAATAAAATAAAAACCTAGATCTAAAGAAAAGGGAATAGGCTCCCGAAAATTATTACCCAACACGGGCCTAAAACAAAATCAGGGAACAAACCCCTAAAAATGTACCCCAGAACAAGGGTCTCAAACCAAATGTGCAATAAAAATTAAGTTCTGAAACCTAAATTCCATCTACTAAAAAAAAATCGTCGGAGATGAAAATGATCACTCCTGATGTCCTCCTTCGGTGGTGGAGACAAGGCCCACCACAGTGTGTCGAGCTCCTACCTTCAGAAATAGACCTCCCAATGTCCTCTGAGAAGTGGAAACAAGGTCCACCTTGATGTAGCTAAGGCTAGTGCAACAACTTGTCAAGCAGATATGAGTACCTCGCACCAAAAAGATCAAAGTTAAATATGCCTCAAAAAAATAATGTGTGAACCAATAAATAAATGAATGCAAGTTTAACAAGCTTGTTGCCTCCCCGGCAGTGGTGCCATTTGGTAAGATGATTTTCGCTTTCGAAAATGATGATTACGATGATTTGTCATTTTAGTATCAAAGTGGTGGAAAATCCCTTAACAAAATAATTAAAATAAAAATTAAGCCACTCACAGGAGAGCGGGTCGTGTCCACAGGGAGGCAATGACCTATTTAAACTCACAATTAGGTAGAAATCGAGTTCAGTGAAGTACTCGTCAAATCAAACAATGCATATGTCGCTCTGAATGTAAACCTTAAATTTATGGAGAAGTCAAGGGTTGTTGACGTAATTTTCACGTAAGAAAATTATCCATGTGCAAGGGTATGCCATGTACTTTTCACATGCATGCATACTAAATTGTAATTCAAAATTAAATGTAATGCATATAAAGATGAATCAATACGGCTTAACAATTCTCTAGAAGAATAAGAAAAAAGCCATAAATTCACCACAATTTAATTAATCTAAGAAATCAAAAAAATGAATGTTGACAATGGCAATTTCCGTAAATAGAAATTCACACAAAAGCAGGGATTCTACCTCTCTCCTCCTTGCGCATGGGAGAGAGGCTCGTTCGAGGAGCTACTTTGGGAAAAGGTCGGCCGGAGCGAGGCCTTCGCTGTGGTGGTGGCGATGCGTCGCGAGATGGCCTCAACCAGCTGGATAGAGGAGAGAAGCGACGATGGCAGTGGTTGTCACTGCTGCTCTTGTGCGTGGGAATGGAGCTGTTGAAGGGTGCTGGAGTACGCGCGCTATGCGCGGGCGGAGCGGTTGAGTTGCATGTGGTCTGCGCACGCAACTGGAGGCAAGGGCCGGTGGCTGCGAGGAGCGCACGCTTTGCTGTTGGAGGGGGCGCTTGGAGGTGTTGCGGGTAGAGGTGCAGTAAGGGAGGCACGTGCGGGCTAGAAGTGGGGCTCACTCTGCGTGCGTGCGAAGCGGCTGGAGGGCTCGCAGGCGAAGGTTCGATAGGGTGTGCACTGAGCTGCTGGTGGGCATGTGCCTGCCGTGGTGGAGGTGCAGCGCACGTGGGTGGACTGCTGTGAGGGGCAAGTGCGTGAAGGGTGCTAGAGGGAGGTGCCTGTGCTTGGTGAGGGATGTGCGCGGGGATGGTGCTGGTGGTTAAGGAGCTAATGAGGAAGAAGCACAGTGATGCAAGGACTCTAATTGGCGGTGTGAGCTGTCACACCACATGCCCACGGTGGTAGAGTCGCACTATCGCAGTTGAGGTCGGTGGTGAGGAGCGGATGAGAAACTAGGTTCTTTGCACAGTGAGAAAAGGGGTGGTGGCCTCCTCTGAACGGTAGGTGACGAGTCGATTGTTTGCTTTTCAAGTCGTTTGTAGTATTATGTGGTGGAAAAATCGACTAATCAACAATTAATATAACCACTCAATTAGGAGTGGGTCATGTCCACAGGGAGGCAATGACGTATTTAAATTTGCACCAGTTAAAAACGTTTGTTCGTAGTTAGTTTAGACGAGAATCAAGCCAAATTTGCCTTCAGATTAAGGTTGAATCAAGAAATCATGCTGAAATAGCAATTCTTAATAACTAGAGGATATTTGTTGCAATGCAGATTCAATAAAATATCATTAAAAGATGACAATGGTAGAAAATGTAATTATTAATGGCATGAATACTGTAGCAAAACAGGGGATTTATTCCTCTTGGCTGTGGGTGAAGAGGAGTGGACGGCCGGAGGCAGGAAGCTCGGAGGAAGTTCTTTGGACCGAGGGCTTCGCAGCGGTGGTGGCGGCGAGTCGCGCGATGGTCAGAGCCAGCCGAACGGAGCTCCGGCGAAGGTGGCTGTTAGCGGTGGCTACAGCTACTGGAGGTGATGCACGTGCGTGGGCTGAGCACTGCTGCAGGTGGTGCATGCGCACGCATTGGTGTTGTGGGTGAGCTGGAGTTGAGCGCGCGGAGGGTTGCTGGCGGGCGCGCTCTGGTGGAGGCGGATGCTTCTGTAGGCGGTAGGCGCAGGCGTACGGTGCGGGTGCATTGTAGGCTGGAAAGCGCAGAGAAGAACGCGCGCCTACTGCATGCGTGAAGAGGCGCTGCAGGGCTACTGGCGGGCGTGCACTGTTGGCGGAGAGGCTTTGCAGGCGGAAGGTGCAGGCACGCTGGAGCGGACGTGCGGGCGAATGCTGCAGGAGGTGCGGGCGGAAGGCGCAAGCGCGGGAAGGCTGCAGCTTCTGCTGGATGCTGCTGGTCGTGCCCGCCTTGCGCGCGGCTGGAGGGCGTGAGGGGGAATGTTGTAGGAGGTGCGGGCGGGCGCTGCAGCCGTAGGGCCGCGCTTCTGCAGGAGGTGCATACGCGCGCGGTTGGTGTGGGCATGAAATGGAGGTTGCTACTGCAGATGTGCGGCAGGAAGGCGCGTGTGGGCTGGGGATGGCGTTGGAGGATGGAAGGGTCGTGCGGTGTAGCTGTGACTGGTGGTTGGAAAAAAAACTAAGGACAAGGAAGGAAGATGAAGGTGTGCTGTAGGAACTTCAGACATCCGGGAAACTTCCCGAATGTCTTAACTGACTGAGGAGTGAAATTGCAGTGGCTGCGGTGGTGGTTGTTGGTGACGATGTCGAGGGAGGTGCATGCTGAGGTGCTCACGGTAATGTGGACGAGCTCCGGATGGCGGTGTGGCCTGTCACACCACACGCCCACGGTGGTGGAGACTCATCACCACGGTTGAGGCCGGTGGTGTGGAATGGACGAGAGACGAGCTCTCTGCACAGTGGTGGTCGGGGATGGAGGCCTCCTAAGCTCGACTGTCTCCTCCTCTCTTTTGAAATCAGCTACCCGACCAGATCCAACACATCCGCTTCTCCTTGATTGGGTTCTTCACTTCGGCAGCTAGAGGAGGAAATGCAGCCGTTGCACGTAAAAGAAGAATAAAAAATAATGATAAAATATTATGGTTATTTATATACAAACCCTCAACTTTTATGTTAACCTAAATTAATGCATGCAATGTACCTAATTAGTTAACTAATGCAATTCTAAGTTAATTGTAAATGCATTTAAATATGAATAAGATGCATGAATTATGTAATTAAATTAGAAATATGAATTAATATATTTAAATCCTAATTTGTGCTAAATAAATGTTAGAATTAACCTAATGTCTAGGCACTTAAATACTTAAATAGCTCACAAATATGGGCTAATCAAATACCCCCATGCCTAGTTTTTGCTAGTCCCTAACAAAATTAAGCGAAACCTAGCACTCCAAGTAGACTAGTCAACCCAATTGGTCTTCCTTTGGAAACATATTAAGTTCAGACTCTACACCCAAGGTTCCCAAGTAGTTGCTAAGTTACAGACTAGGTCGGCTAAAGACAAGTTGCAGGCACAAGTTTCCCTGATTTCTGACTCTACCCTAAAGTTTATTGATCCCTGAGATTAAAGCATCCGTGCCTGTGCATTGGTCTGAGTTATTTGAGTTAAAGGAAAAAGTTTTTTTTTTTTTAGAATAATATATATATATATATATTTTGTTTGATTCTTCTAAGTATAACCTCAGATCAGCTATCAACACGGTCTGTGTCGGATTCATTGTCCCCATTACCATACCTCAAAGGGTGCTTGGCTTTCAATGCTTCGAGATTGCACCGCCCATAACAACCCTAAGAACTCCTGGCAATCGACACTTCGAGATAGTATCGGCCATGGATTTCTTAAGCGAATTCAGGCCTATGGCAATCGGCACTTCGAGATAGGGCCGCCCATGGTACCTGAATCGCATAATGCACTTACATGCCCCCAGTAGGATAGATATCCTAAGAGACAAGCACCGAGGAGGTAATATGTTATCATCGCATCCTCAAGGTGAGTATATACTCCCCTCTCTTGCGGCGGGAACTCTTCCAATCAAAATGTATTTTCAAGCCTCTCCTAAGTCAAAACTAAGAGAACCAAATCTCTTTTCAAAAAGAAAGAAATTAAGTTAATTACCAGACCAAGTGTGCGAAATTTGGATGCTTGGGTTACAAGGACCCGTAAACCAAAAGGTAGAACAAGACTCCAGATGCTACCCCACCTTTTAACTCAAACCCTAGCTTCCCTTCCTCAACCTCTTGAGGAATGGTCCGCAACTTAACTCCTACTTAAGTTTTTAAGTCCATAAAGGACCCTAAAGGTCTAAAGCTAGTTGGCCCTAAAAATGAGCAAAGCAATGTTGGCCTAGAAAATAGGTAACCTAGGATGTTGGCGAGCTGATGATGAATCCCGATAGCAAATGCTCGCCCAACTAAGATGGGAATGAAATCTTCCCAGGTTACCAGAGGAGGTTCTAAAGGATAAACAGGTATAACAACCTCTAAAGGGGTAGGGGGAGGATGACAAGGATCCTCCAAAAGGTATGGGGAAGGAATGGTGCAAAGATAAACCCCCAGGGTAATGGACTGACTAAAGAAATCATCAATCCATTCCCGATACTCCATTACGAGAAATATTGGTTTGTTAAGCCCCCCGGTCATAACAAAAGTGAGCAATTCTCTAAGGCAAGGATTGTCTAGGGTGTCCAAGTTACGAGGTTGCGGTATGGCCATAAGATCTAAGTTGGGTTTAATCAGCTCGGTGTCCAACCCTAACACTCTTTCTAAATCCTCAATTGCATCCCTAGCATTCCTTGCACCATCACATGTATCTTCCTGCTCTTCATCAGGAGTCACAATTTCGCTTTCAGATATAAGCGAATCAAAGGGTGACTTCGAAATGAATGAAGGCAGGTTGGAAGCAACAGATCTAGGGATTATCCTATCAATGTCATCCCCGGGTTTTTGTTATTTACTCAAATCTTCCTCGGAGTCTATATGTGAATCCACATAAATCTTAGAAGTTGCTTCGAAATTTTCTATCATTTCATCATGAGGAGAAATATCATCAATGGTTGTGCTAAGGAAACCTAATTTGGTCAAATTTGTGACATCCTCAGGGGCTAACTCTTCAAATAAGACATAATCACCCTTAGTGTCACTCCATATCTTGAATATAGGTTCCTCATATAATTCGTCTTTCTCCTCATCACACAATTCATCATATACCCGAGGCCTAGAATCATCTAATATCTTAGCAGATCCCCTAGGGTGCTTTATCTGAGGTAAATGGTTTACATTGGTAACATCAGACTCCTCAGATAGGTCAATTTCTTTAGGGTTAGGTTCCGTAAGGGTGGCCTTGAGTTCCATCTCGTGATCAGAAGGGAGGGTAGGATTAACAACTTGACTTTGACCCACTTCATCAAATTTCACAAAAATACTATCATCTGGGTCGAGGTCTTCCAATGGTACCATCATTCCCTTCTTTTGACTCCAATATAATTCAAGTGGATACTCAACCTTATCATCATCTTCCTCGGGTTGCCACCTTTCTTCATCCAATGCATAGCTACTTTCATGTGTATCTTCCTCCCACCTAAGGTGTGGATTTCTCAAGGAAGTGTCATCTAATGGGGAGGTTTCAAAATCGATCCTCAAAAAGTAGCTATTCTCCCCAGAATTTCCCTCCAACTTAAAGTGTAGCTCTCCCACGGGAGATGCATCTATTGTAGAGGGGTGTACATCATCCTCAATGGGGTAGATTGGGTGGCTAATTTCATCTCTTTCTTATTGGCCTGCTCTCGAAGATTCTCCTAACAATTCAATCATTTCGTTTTGCATTTTTTGTATTTCCATCTTCAAAGAGGAGAGGTCATTTCTATCATGAGAGAAGTCAGTCTCAAGCTTATAGTACCTAGGAGTGTCTGTCCAACCATTATAATTTTTCAGGGAGGGTGGGTTGGGTATTTCTATGGTGTGTAGGATATTGGGCAAAGCAAATCCCGCTCCTAGGTTCTGCTCACTGATTTGGGGCTTAACCAAGCCAATACTCCTATAATAGGAGTAAAACGGATCCCAATGATTGTCATTATGTCCATTAAGGATGGACCATCTCGGTGTCTGGGATCGAAGGATGCAGAGTGGGGGTGAGGGTGTGGGCAAGATGTGAAAGGATGAAAATCAATGTGGTCCATTCTAACTCACACCTCAATCAGAATTCCCCAAGCAAAACACAATTCAAAAGGGACCTTTTAGGTCTTTCCCAATTTAGGCTTTTGATTTTAAGTCAGATTGCAGGTGACAATACAATTTGTTCAATCAATTTACAAGCCTATTATCGACCTACGGCTCGCCTAAGAAGACCTAGTTGGAGCTTAGGTGTTCTTCCCTAAATCTCAAATGGTAGAGCAACTCCAAAGATGGAAGATTGAGGGATGCAAGTAGGCCTAAGCCTTCCTTTGAAGCTGTGCTTTCGCGGTGCTTCTCAACTACCCCCAAAAATCCGTGACAGAGTATCCCCCTCTTTGGATTTACAAAACCTTTGATCTCAAGTTCCGAACACTTCAGAATCCAACGACAGGAGGGCTCTTGTCCTAGTATTTCCAAACCTAAGGAGTGTCTAGAAGTGTGCCGTGGTGCAAGCGAAATAAGTGTACATACACCGCAAAAGATTTTGAATTTTGAATCGCACGCCAAGTTTGAAAATCAAATCCTTGGTTTTTAAAATGTCCCTCCTTTAATTAGTCCTTTTCTAGAAAATATGTGACCACTTGTAAGATTTATTCAGTACAGATTAGGTGGTCTTCGCATTAAGTCCTAATGCAATGCATGATCAAGAATAGGATGCAAAGTAAGAGAATGCGTACCTTGCTTCCAGCAATCAACGATGCAAGAATGCATGCAATGCAGAGAAGTAAATCTAGAGGCTGCTCATACAGACCTAAGTGGTTCGTCCTAAGGGTAGGCAGCTTATAGCAGGTAGCTCTTTTTTTTCATTTTTTTTTTAACTACTTATGCACAAGCAAATAAAAGTAATCAATAAACTAAAAACCTAAATCTAAAGAAAAGGAAACAGGCTCCCAAAAATTACCCAACACGGGCCTAAAACAAAATCGGGGAACAAACCCCTCAAAATATACCCCAGAACAAGGGTTTCAAACCAAATGCAATGAAAAATTAAATCTAAAGTTTTAATTCTACTCTAATCAGATTAGCGACTAAATGTACAATGATGACCATCATGTCCTCATCCTTTTCCTCCTTTTCAAAGTAGCTCGACCAATTCTCCTCTAGCGACATCAAGGGTCGCCTCTCACAGTGGCTGATTCTTGCACAAATTTCTCGCACAGAAAAATAATAAATGGTCAAATCACGTGCAATTGAGAAATAATCAAAATAAAATCAGGTGAAATTATTGCGTCTATTGCCTCCCTGGCAACGACGCCATTTGACGAGTCGATTGTTTGCTTTTCAAGTCGTTTTAGTTTTATATAGTGGAAAAATTGACTAATCAACAATTAATATAACCACTGAATTAGGAGTGAGTCGTGTCCACAGGGAGGCAATGACGTATTTAAATTCACACTGGTTAAAAACGTTTGTTCGTAGTTAGCTTAGACGAGAATCAAGCCAAATTTTCCTTCAGATTAAGGTTGAATCAAGAAATCATGCTGAAATAGCAGTTCCTAATAACTAGAGGATATTTGTTGCAACGCAGATTCAATAAAATATCATTAAAAGATGAAAATGGCAGAAAATGTAATTATTAATGGCATGAATACTGTAGCAAAACAAGGGCTTTATTCCCCTTGGCCGTGCATGAAGAGGAGTGGACGGCCGGAGGCAGGAAGCTCGGAGGAAGTTCTTTGGACCGAGGGCTTCGTAGCGGTGGTGGCGGCGAGTCGCGCGATGGCCGAAGCCGGCCGAACGGAGCTCCGGCGAAGGTGGCTGTCAACGGTGGCTACAGCTGCTGGAGGTGATGTGCGTGCATGGGCTGAGCACTGCTGCAGGTGGTGCGCGTGCACGCACTGGTGTTGTGGGCACACTGGAGTTGAGCGCGCAGAGGGTTGCTGGCGGGCGCGCTCTGGTGGAGGCGGATGCTGCTGCAGGCGGTAGGCGCAGGCGGACGTTGCAGGTGCACTGCAGGTTGGAAAGCGCAGATAAGAACGCACGCCTGCTGCGTGCGTGAAGAGGTGCAGCAGGGCTGCTGGCAGGCGCGCACTGTTGGCAGAGAGGCTTTGCAGGCGGAAGGTGCGGGCGCACTGGAGCGGACGCGCGGGCGAATGCTACAGGAGGTGCAGGCGGAAGGCATGGGCGCGGGAAGGCTGCAGCTGCTACTGGATGTTGCTGGCCGTGCCCGCCTTGCGCGCGGCTGGAGGGCATGCGGGGGAGTGCTGCAGGAGGTACGGGCGGGTGCTACAGCCGTAGGGGCGTGCTTCTGCAGGAGGTGCGTATGTGCGCGTTGGTGTGGGCATGAAATGGAGGTTGCTACTGCAGATGTGCGGTAGGAAGGCGCGTGTGGGCTGGGGATGGCGTTGGAGGATGGAAGGGTCGTGCGGTGTAGTTGTGACTGGTGGCTAGAAAAAAAACTAAGGACAGGGAAGGAAGATGAAGGTGTGCTATAGGAACTTCAGACATCCGGGAAACTTCCCGGACGTCTTAACTGACTGAGGAGTGAAATTGCAGTGGCTGCGGCGGTGGTTGTTGGTGACGATGTCGAGGGAGGTGCACGTAGAGGTGCTCACGGTAATGCGGACGAGCTCCGGATGGCAGTGTGGCATGTCACACCACACGCCCACGGTGGTGGAGACTCGTCGCCACGGTTGAGGCTGGCGGTGTGGAATGGACGAGAGACAAACTCTCTGACAGTGGTGGTCGGGGATGGAGGCCTCTTGAGCTCGGCTGCCTCCTCCTCTCTTTTGAAATCAGCTGCCCGACCAGATCCAACACATCCGCTCCTTGATTGGGTTCTTCACTGCGGCAGGTGAAGGAAGAAATGCAGCCGTTGCACGTAGAAGAAGAATAAAAAATAATGATAAAATATTATGGCCATTTATATTCAAACCCTCAACTGTTATGTTAACCTAAATTAATGCATGCAATGTACCTAATTAGTTAACTAATGCAATTCTAAGTTAATTCTAAATGCATTTAAATATGAATAAGATGCATGAATTATGTAATTAAATTAGAAATATGAATTAATCTATTTACATCCTAATTTATGCTAAATAAATGTTAGAATTAACCTAATGTCTAGGCACTTAAATACTTAAATATCTCACAAATATGGGCTAATCAGTAGCCATTCCTCCTCCTTTGTAGCCGGCTGCATGGATTTGAATGTAGAGGCTGGAGCAGATCTACATTCTCCGCTCGTCCTTGAATGCAGGTTTTAGTGCAGGCAGCTAGTGGTGTTGGAGTGGCAAATTCCTGCAGAGAAGAGAAAATGAATAATAATAAAAAGATTGGTTTATTTATGTTCAAACCCTCAATAAAATGTTAATGCATATAATGTAACCTAAAGACTAATGCATGTTATTCTAATGCATGCTAAATAATTTATATATGTAATGCATATAAGCAAATATATATAAACTAACTTATTTATATCTTAATACATGCTATGTATACACTAATATCAATCTACTTCCTAGGCACTTAAGTAACTAAATAGCCCACAAATATGGGCTCATCAACTGCCCAAGTATTTCTTGGGTGAGTGACTTTCTGATCAAGAGGTATCATCCGCCTCGAACCTCCTTAGTCATCCAAAAATTTTTTGGTGCCTCGATTAGGTCTATTACACCTTCTGCTCTTCATCTAGCTCATTAGTGCATGTTCGGAAGGAGGTTCTTAAGACCACCCTTGAGACCTCCATTAGCAGTTCATTCTTGTCGAGGCCAAGCCTCGACTCACTTGTTTGTGCTACCATCCAACCAAATTGAACTCTTCCAACTCTTCTGCTTCAGAGCCCAAATCTCCTTCATCTACATCCATGGAGAATCAAGAAGAAGAACCCAATTTCCAGAATTAGTTACAGCGTCTCAATGATCTACTCCATGCACACATCAATCCACTGCCGCATCCTCAGATGAGAGATCACTACAATCCTGCCACGGTGGAGATCAAACCCAGGGTACAAATCCCAGCTGGATGGCCTGATGTTGAACTCAAGCCAAACATGATCCATGCTATTCCTAAATTCCATGGTTTAAACTCCGAAGATCCCTTCCAGCACATCAAGTAGCTAAAACATCTGGCCCAGACCTTCAGGCCTGCCATACAAAATCGAGACATCCTGCTCATGAAAGTGTTCTCCCTCTCACTCATGGGTAAAGCTGCCACTTGGTTTCAGACTCTGACCCATCTAATCAACACATGGGCAGAATTCCAAAATGAGTTCTTGCAGAAATTCTTCCCCGTTGGTCAGGCAAATGCTTTAAGGCACTAGATCATGCACTTCACGCAAAATCCAGGAGAACCACTTCATGAGGCATGGGATCGCTTTCTGGATCTCATGCAGAGATGCCCCCATCACGGAGTTCCAAAGTGGGAACAAGTCTAGTCCTTTTACCTTGGGCTCCATGATGAGATCAAGCTCTTTGTCACTCCATAAATAATGAATCTATGGGTATGTTTTATCGGACGACTACCCATGCATTGAAAAACACACGGGGGCACACCAGACTCAAGGCCTGTCTGCATCCGTCAATCTGGAACTGATGGCCAGTCGCCTAGACAAGGTCTCTATTATCGAAAAGAAGGTGGATGAATTGACTCGACATCTACAGAGAGCCACCTCAGCATAGTAGATTATGTATGCGCAATTGCCCTCCGATAGGGAAGCTATGCTTATCACCACTATTACCAGGGGATGGACTCATATCCACCCTAGTCTGATCTTAGTTTCAGAGGAAACTCCAGAACTACCTACTCTAGTTGGGGGAACTCTGAACCCTCATATTCTAACTTCTCTAGAGTTCCTCAGACCTGTGATGATCTCCACACCATCCATAATGATCCATTCTCAAACACTTATAACCCTGGATGGCGTAAACATCCCAACTTTTCTTGGTCAGGGAATAATCAAAATCTGAAATTGTAATTCCAACCCTGACCACAAGCTCCACGCCCATATCAGCCTGCTCAACCTAGGCCTAATCCAAATTATCAATTTGGGTCGTCAAGGGAAGATCAAATGACCTTGATCCTGCAAACCTTGGTGAGCATTCAAAAATCAAATGCGACTATGCAAAAACAACATAAAGACGAGATCACAGAGGTTCGAAATCAGCTCACACAGATGGCGAATTCTTGCCAGCCTGGTCCACTCCGTCTCAGCCTCTTCCAAATCTTAATAACATACCGAATCAAAGGTGTGTTATGAACCCAAATCAGAGCCAAGCACACTATGTTTACCAGGCCCCTTCTGCTCCATCACCCAATGGGATGGAAGCTTCGACATCATACTCGGGATATTAGCAGCAATCACCACTTCTACCAACTCCAAACCAGAACCAGGCAGGACTTAATTCTATTATCACCCATAGTGGCAAGATGACATAGGATCCACCTTATCTGAGCCACCCCTAGCCTGGTAGTTCAGAGCCTAACCCTAGGTTGGTTATCCAGGACACACCTATCCTAAATCCAGAACCTGAACCAATCCTAGAGGAACCTACAGAGATTCCATTTCCTGAGGCCTTGATCAAAGGAAAGAGGAAACCCAAACTCGTGGCACTTGTGGAAGATTTGGTCAAGCTCATTGAGTAAGTCCAAATAAACATTCCCTTGATGGATGCAATCCGCCACGTATCGGCATACGCGAGATTTCTGAAGGATTTGTGTACACCTAAGCGTAAGCCACGAAGTAAATACGGGAGTCCAATTGTATTGTCTGAGCAAGTCAGCTCGATCATCTTGAGCAAACTCCTGCAAAAAGTGAAAGATCTCGTAACCATTTAATCTCTTGCAAAATCAATGATCTAGAATTTGATCGAGCATTATTAGATTTATGACCCTCCATAAACTTTTTACCTACATCCCTACCAGGCCATTTTGAGGCAACTGAGCTCAAATCGACTGAGGTGACTTTGCAGTTAGCAGATCAATCAATTAAGTCACCTAGAGGAATCCTTGAGGGTGTTCTGGTACGGATCCATGATTTTGATTTTCCAGTGGAGTTCATCATGTTAGACATGGATGCTCCTGAAAATCTTAGGAACACACTGATCATTTCAGGGAGACCATTCGTAGCCACAGCTAGGGCAAATATTAACTGCAAAGAGGGCTAGATTGAATTGAAATTCGAGAACCAGACACTAAAGATTGATATCTTCAAGGCCTAGGAAGGAATAAACTGTGGGGTAATTGAGGAAGTATGTGACATTAGTTCTATGGTTGAGGACCCACTTGTAGAGGAAGACTAGATTATTTCCGATCCTCAACCCCAAGAAAACGCTGACCCACAGATAGAGGAGCCCAGAGCTGATCTAGATTCACCCTTAGCTCCAACTTTATCTTTTAAGGCCTATCCCAAACCCCCACCTGCTGCTGATAACCCAGTTATGGAGTTGAAACCTCTCCCAGATCATCTAAAATATGTGTTTTTGGGTTCCAATCAAACATTTCTTGTGATTATCAATTCCCGACTCACATCTGATCAGGAAACAAAGCTGATTTCTATTCTCCAGTAGCAACAAAGAGCCATCGGATGGACTCTCGATGATTTGACTGGTATCAGTCCCTCTTATTGCACACACCGTATCTACACTGAAGAGGGCTCACAACCATCTCAAGAGATGCAGAGAAGACTCAATCTGAATCTACAGGAGGTCATGAAGAAAGAGATCGTCAAGTGGTTAGATGATGGTATTATCCACTCGATGTCTGCTAGCCGTTGGGTGAGCCCAATCCAAGTGGTGCCTAAAAAGGCAGGGCTCACCGTTATCACGACTGAATCTAGAGAGACCATCCTGACTCGCATTACTAAGTCATGGAGAGTTTGCATAGAATATCAAAAACTGAATGCCTTCACGAAGAAAGATCATTTCCAGCTTCCGTTCATTGACCAAATTCTCTTGAAACTGGCGAGAAATCGATTTTTCTATTTCTTGGATGGTTACTCTGAATATAGTTAGGTGGCAATTCATCCAGAGGATTAGGAAAAGACCACATTTACCTACCCCTACAATACGTACGCATTGCACAGGATGCCATTTGGGCTATGCAATGCACTTGCTACTTTTCAGCAGTGCATGCTAGCCATATTCTCAGATATGGTAGGTAATTACCTCGAGGTCCTCATGGATGACTTCTCGATATTTGGTGAATCTTTTGATGAATTCCTTCTACATTTGGTCCAAATCCTTAAAAGATGCATTGAAGTGAACCTGGTTCTCTCTTGGGAAAAGAGCCACTTCATGGTTCCTGAGGGCATCTTTCTTGGACATCTTGTCTCTGATAGAGGTATCCAAGTTGACCAGGCTAAGGTGAATTTGATTTTCAAGCTTCCTGTGCCTAACTCGGTCAAAGACATCAGAACATTCCTGGGGCATGTTGGATTTTATCGTCGATTCATACCTGATTTCTCTAAGACCGCATGCCCCTTGACGAATCTCCTCTCGAAGGACACACCTTTTGAGGTATCGAGTGAGTGCATTCACGCATTTGAGATCCTACGTGACTGAGTCACCCAAGCACCAATCCTGCAATCTCCTGACTAGTCTCAGCCGTTCGAGATCATGTGTGATGTGTTTGACTACGTAATAGCAGTGGTGCTGGGTCAAAAAGTTGATGGGAAACCAGTGGTCATATATTACGCCAGCAAGACATTGGACGAGGCTCAGTGTAATTACATTGTTATAGAGAAAGAGTTGCTGGTTGTAGAATTTGGCCTGGAGAAATTTAGGTCATACCTCTTGGGATCCCACGTCATCATTTACTCGGATAACACTGCAATGAGGCACTTACTCACGAAGAAGGACATGAAGCCTAGATTAATTGCTGGATCTTGCTGTTGTAAGAATTCAATCTTGAAATTCATGACAAGGTGGGAAAGTAGAATGTGGTAGCTGACCACTTATCTCGTCTTCCTTCTTCACTCATTGACCCTTTCAGACCTATCACAAAGCATTTTTCGGATGAGCACCTCGTGACAATCAAGACGAAACTTCTGTGGTATGCTGATATGGTGAACTATTTGGCATCGCATTAGATTCCGTCTGATTGGCCAAAAGCCAAGAAAGATAAATTACTTTCAGATGCCAAATACTTCATTTGGGAAGATATGTATCTATTCCACATCGATGCTGATCAAATCATCAGAAGATGTGTTTCAGAATCTAAGATCAATGGAATTTTATCCTTCTGTCATGACCAGGCCTGCGGTGGTCACTTTTCTGGACACAAGACTATAGCAAAAGTCCTCCAGTGTTGATTCTATTGGCCCATGATTTTCAAAGACACACATCACTATTGTAAGGCATGCACTCGTTGCCAGACCTTAGGCAACATGAGCCGACGTGACATGATGCCTTTACAGCCAATTCTCGTGTGCAAAATCTTCAACATATGGGGGATTGACTTTATGGGCCCCTTTCCAAAATCTGATGGTTTCAAATACATTCTTTGATCCGTGGACTACGTGTCTAAATGGATCGAAGCCATCCCAACCTGAACCAATAATCATAAAGTTGTGATTAAATTCATTCATCAACACATTTTTTCTCAGTTTGGCATTCCATGAGCTATCATCTCAGATGGAGAAACCCACTTTGCAAATATGCACTTCTAGTCCCTGATGAAAAAGTATCGGGTGTTGCATCGGATCTCGACTCCTTATCACCCCCAGATTAATGGATTGGCTAAACTATCAAATAGGGAGATCAAGAAGATCCTTTAGGTCACTGTTCGACCTGACAGGAAGGATTGGTCTACCCGCCTTCTAGAAGCCTTGTGGGCCTATAGGATTGCCCATAAGACCCAATTAGGTATGTCTCCCATCAAACTCGTGTACGGGAAGGCATGTCACCTCCCTGTAGAAATGGAGCATAAAGCCTACTGGGTAGTATGGAAGTGAAATCTAGATCTTTTGAAGGCTGAAATCCCCTGCTGGTTCAATTGAGCGAGATTGAGGAACTACGCAATGACGCATACGAGAACTCGCGAATCTACAAAGAGTGGGTGAAAGCCTTCCATGATAGGGACATCTCACAAAAATCCTTCCATCTTGGTCAAATAGTATTACTCTTCGATGCCAAACTCAAGCTCTTCCCAGGAAAACTCAGATCAAAATGGATTGGACCATTCCTTGTGGGATGAGTATTTGGAAATGGAGCGGTCGAAATCAATGAACTCAACCATGAATCTGAACCTTTTGTCGTAAACGGTCAAAGACTTAAACTGTTCTTCGAACTCACCGACTCGAATTTGGCCACAGTATCTTTGATCTCCATTTTCCCTGAGCTTCATTGCGCCTAGCTGATGGCATTAAATTAGCGCTAAATAGGAGGCAACCCATCATTTTTGAAAAACTCGAAACCTTCCTGACATATCTCTTTATTGAATTCATATTGTACTTTAGGGTTTGTCCATTAGAACAATCGACTTCACCTTCGATACTTGTATCAGAGCTATAAATTGTCCGCAGCAGTCATTTCAACCTGTTCACCACCCACCTGTTCTAATGAACGATCTGAATTGAACTTGAACCCACCTAATTTACAATGAGGACATTGCAAATCTTAAGCATAGGGGGTATTAAAGTGCAAAACGTTGTGAAAATCAATGTAGGGAATGGTTTCATCCAAAAAAAAAAAGAAAGGAAAGGAGAGGTCACTTTGAACTTAATGAAAAGAGGAGAAGAAAATAAAGGAAAAGAAAAGAAAAGAAAGAGAAAAAAGGAGCAAACAAAAAGAGAAAAAAAATGACATAGTCCCTTAAAATTGAGTATGGAACTTACCTAACTTCTAGGTTGGATGGGATGATGAATTAAGAGCTAGAAGGCTAAAACTTAGGAGATTAGTGACGAGTACCGACCTTATGCCTCTTGGATTTGCTTTAGGGTTTAAACACTCACGTATTTGTTAAGATCTGGATTAATCCTCAAGAGGTGTCGGAAAGTGCGAGGTTGAGGTAGTAGGTCTAAGGCTTAAGGATTATTCGACCCCATTGCCTGCCATTTGGTTTGTAGGACTTGGTAACCTAACCACCCAAAATTCACACACTAAGTCTGGTTCAGTGCGCTTAATAAAGAAAAATATGCCAAAAGTGTTCTATTCTTAAAAGCCATCTCGAAGATCTAGCTTAGGAGCATCTCGACAACACAAGTTGATTGGATGAGTTCCCAGCACAAAGAGTGGGAAATTCCCCTCGAAGATGCGTAATAACATATCATCTCCTCGGTGCTTGTCTCCTAGGATATCTAAATATCCTACCGGGGGCATGTAAGCAACTTGTGCTGGTTCAGGTATCAAGACTTGAATTTAGCTATGGAACGCCATGGGTGGTGCTATCTCAAACTGTCAAAAGCTAGGGTCCTAGGGGTTGCCATGAGCAGTCCTATCCCAAAGCATCGAAAGCTAAGGACCCTTCGAGGATTGATGGTGGGGACAAGGAATCCGATAAGACTGTGTTTAGGGCCAATTCAAGGCTGGATTTAGGGAAAAGTAAAAAGAAAAGAGAGAAAACTCTCCAAACGAGAAATCCTTCTCTATCTCTCTCTTATAAAAATGCACTGGCAAATTGAACCTAGACATGTTATGTCTAAGCATGGGTGCTTTAATCGCTGGGGTCAACAAACCTTTGGGTACTTTTTGCAGGCCTTAGAAACCTTTGCAATAGACTCAGGCTGAAGCTGGTCAGGTCTGGATCTTGGCTGGTACTTGAGCACCTCTAGGCCTATTGTTGGTATTCTGATCTGATTTCTAGATATGTAGCTTAGTAAGGCATCTTGACGGTTACATCTGACATAGAGACCTGGTTTGATCCATAGGATGTTTGCTAAGGGATTATCAAAAGCAAGGCATGGGGGTATGATGGGAACACCATCATAGGCCTTAATTGTCCACTTTTAGTTAGGTTTAAAAGATAAATGCTCCTACATAACCATCTGAGGATTATAACTCTACTTTAGGCTATTTTGAGAAGAGAACAGGAAACTATGATTAATTCTGTAATTTTAACAGCATATCATGAACACAAAATGACCAAGGGATTTGTTAGGGGTAAAATGAAGGTCAAATGAGAACTAAAGTCTAATAAGAGGGTTCATGTAGACAGAAATAGGGTTTCACGTCTTTTGAGAACCAAATCAGAACCTAAAACCCTAATTTCAGACCCACTTGAATTACAGAGGTTTCGGTCAGGATAAAAATCATCTAAACCTCCTAAAATTCATAGAAAAATATTCTGAGAGGTTTGGTAACCTTGGTTTGACCATCTGAACCTATTTTGACCTCAAATAGAGTCAGATGGAATTCTACAATAATCTGGGTTTCTGCACAAATTACCCAACCAAACTTGATCAAAACTAAAATATGATTTCACCATCCGATTCCTTAGGTTAAAATTAGGTTTGTACCAAAATTCAGGCTCAATCAGAATCCATCTTAACCAAGTTCGCATTTAATCCAGTCAGGCTCTATCTCTCTCAATTAGCCCCTCAACTTTCAAAATCCTTGCAGATTAGCCCCTAAGTTCTTTGCCTTCTTTACAAATCTGCCCCTTCCGCCATTGATGGTCAACTGACCTCCAAGAAGATGTTTGACCATTCCAAAAAGGCATCAAATCGCCTCCAAATCCCACCAAATTTAGTGGGATTGAAGTTCACACAATGGAGATCAATGTAAACACAATCTTGGACTCGGATTTGGACCAAAAAGCTCATGTGAACTCTTAGGATTTCAGGGATCTTCTTCCCTACTTTTTTGAGCTCCTCAAGCTTGTTTCCAAGCTTGGAAGCCTGCTTGAGGCCTTTAAAAAGACCACCATCACATTGCCTAGCTCCTTAGCGAGTTTTAGGCCCAGAAATCTCCCCTCTTCTCTACCTCTAGCCTGCTCCAAGCCTGCGATAAACGTCAGTTTATCATCATTTTTATGCATTAAAGCAAGCATAGCTCTTAGGATTTTAACTCCGCAAATGGGTTTTTGGGTTGCATTAAGCATAAATTAGGTTAGGCATGCATTTTACATTTTATTGTCTTTTTAATGTGTTTTTGTGAGTGTTAGGGTTATACAGTTTGTCAGATCCCCAGAACCCTAGCACTCAGAAAGGCAACTGGTGAAGGAGAAGCCCAAACTAGCTGGAACTCAGCTTGATCCAATTCACTGTAGCTGGATTCCAACTCACTTGAACTAGGGTTAGCTCATCCTAGCTCCATTCAGCTCATCTTAGCTGAATGGCAGCTCAAGAGAGCTCATCTTAGCTCACCTTAGTTTAAGTCAGCTCAGATCCAGCTCAACTTAGCTAAGTCTAGCTCATCTCAGCTCCCATTAGTTCATTGGGAGCTCTAGCTAGCTCAGTTGAGTTGACTGGAGTTCACCTCAACTCAGGACCAGCTACATCCAGCTCCACTTAACTCCATCCAGCAGAAGATGACTTCATCTTAGCTCAGGAAGCTCAATTCTAGCTCTCGGGGACTTAGCTTAGATCAACTTAGTTAAGCTAAGCTACCTTAGCTACTCCAACTAGCTAGGTCATCCCCGTGAATATCAGACCCTGTAACGACTCGATTCCCGAATCCCTACGAGACACGAGAATCGGACTGACTCGACTGATCCCAAGACCCAGTCCTCCAACGAGAAAGTAACCAAAAGAGCAGTAAAATAAATCACATTCAACATGTATATAACTAGCAGTAACAAAATGCAGCAGTAGAGAAAAGAAATACTACAGTATACACCACCACAACAGTAGAGAAATAAACATATACATAACATAAAGCTTACAATAAAGAGAGTATAGGGGGTAACAGAAACTACTCACAACAACAGCAAAAGAAAGTACAGTGGGTACTACAAGTGACACTACTGGGTTCTACTAGGCCCAGCTCCCTCTGCAGCCGCCGACTCTGGCTGCTCAATACCTAGTCCTGAAAAGTAACAAGGGTGACACATCAGCGAAACGCTGAGTAGAGTGGACAGTAGCTGTTATATTTTTACTTTCATTCTTTATATTTTTCCATTTATTCACTATTGATTTATTCCTCAGATCCTTCTCTTGATCTTGAATGTTCCTCGTGGGAACGATCTTGATTGCAATCTTTTCCGAAAAGTAGAAGTAACACGTGGTGCTCTCCTGGTCGGGAGAGTCCCCCGTGGTGGTCCTACCCTCAGTCAACCACCCCAAGGTCGCTGACAGACATAATGGTGACTATGGCACGTGCGATAAACGCACGGGTAGCTACCTCGCACTGGCACGCAATCAGTCGTTTCCGTTAACGGGTGCGCCCAAAGCACAGGACGGAACCAGTATATGGCAGAGCCCTCTCAGTAACAGGGGTCCAGCCCCTCCACAGTAACCAAACAGGGGTCTTGCCCCTCCACAGTCCGCGCACCCTCGCCTAACTACCCTGGTTTGCCCAGTGGGCCTAACAAGTCGGTGTAGGAGGGCTAGCAGAACCCCGGGGCCCGTGGGGTAGCTAGTGCTCTCCCTACACTAGTAGCTCTCCTCGTTACTGTGTACACGAGGGCCAAAAGTCGATACAAAGTGGCCAGACCTAACCCCGGGTCCCTGGGGCGGCTAGCTCCGCTCTGCACTAAACAGGGGGACAGTTGCTCTCCTTGGTACTCTGTACTTAAGGGCCAACTCACTTCCCCAATTCTATTTCATTCACTTTCCAGGAGTTCTACTCCTAATTCCTCGTAGGGTTCCTGCTCTTTAAGCTCAACCAATTTAGGTTTCACCGTTCCAGCTTTATATCCATACAATTCATGTTCTCAACCATATTTATTCATTCATAACAGGCAGTTGTTAACCAATTTACAGGCAGTTATCGTTTCCTTTCCACTTTTCCAAGACTGCAATGTATATATTCAACTAGTTTTCCAGTCCTAGGATTCATGCCATACCCTAGGATCTATCATTCAATCTAGTTTTCCAGTCCTAGGATTCATGCAATACCCTAGGATCTATCATTCAATCTAATTCTTCAGCCCTAGGGTTCATGCAATGCCCTAGACTCTATTAATTGTTTCATAAATGTATAATTTTTGATAATTAAATTAAAGGGCCACTCTACTCGCAAAATCAGAAGTACTGGGGGCGTGGTCGGCAATCCCACGCGGCTCCACAACCCCCAGAGCCACAACGGAATGGGATCCTAATACAAGGATCAAAGAGAAGGAGCTACTCAGAACAGTATACAATTACTGTAAACAGGTAGAGGAAAAAAATCTGGGAAGAATGAAACTTGAAACGCGGAAAACGGACTCCGAACGGACCCTAAACAGGTCAAAAACGACGAGTCTGCCCAAAATCAAACGTCTGGAACTTCTTCCAGACGTCTTAAAAGGTCGATCATGCCATACCTTGGTCTGCACAATCCTTCAGACGTCCAGAAGCCCGCTGCATCATCTGAACTTAGTTTCCAGACGTCCGATTGTCACCCCAGACGTCAGATTGTCACCCCAGACGTCTGGAGGTCCTCTCCGTCGTCTGGTACTGTGTCCAGACGTCTGATCGGTGTGGGATGGCGAGCCCTACTGTCCTCCTAAACGATTCCTACACACACACACTCACTCTCATCACGAAGGGGTGCAGAAGAACGCGGCGGACGGTTGCATGGCCGTACACGCGTAAAAAGGAGAAGGTAAGAAAATATTATACCTGTCAGATGTCTGAACCTTCCTCCAGATGTCTTATTCGTCGTCTAGACGTAAGTCCAGACGTCTTATTCTGGGAAATTTTCCCAGAATCAGAACCCTACTCGCTCTCCACCCGCAGCGCACGGCCGTGCCACGCCGCGTCCGCCTGCTGCCCGAGCTGCAACAGCTCCTCCGTGACACCCCACGCTTGCTGCTATCCCGCCGGCCGGCTCTAGCTGCCCCGGCAAGCTCGTACCCTCGTGGTCGAGCTTCTACTTCCTCTCGCAACAACCCCTCCTTCCCGCACGCTCGCAGCAGCCGCTGCTGCCGCTCTAACTCACTCGTGCTCTCGCTGGCAGGGAGAAGGAGAAGAAGAAGGCGGTGGAGTGAGGGTGAGGGAGAGGGGGAGCATGTTTATAAGGCAGCCGGGGGGAGAGAGAAGGAGGAAAAACGGCGCCTGCAGGGAGAGAAAGAGAAAAACGAAGGCAGTGGGTTCAGTTTGCGCGGGCAGACGCGAACTCGTATGTCGAAAAAATTTAATACCAGACGTCTGGGAAGGGTTCCAAATGTCTGGGCCACTTCCCAGACATCTTAAACTACGTATGATGCCCTGCTCGTAATAGACCCAGCTCACCTCAGCATAATTCAATAGAAGCTAGCTTGCTTTAGCTTGGCTTAGCAGCTAGCAAAGAACTAGCAAGCTAAGCCAGCTAAAGTACCTCCATGCCACCTTCTTCAGCAGCTACCAGCTCCAGTTCTGCTCTAGACAACTTCCTCCAAATCGTTTCCTCTAAACCCTAGCTCTAGATGCCTACTTCTCTACCCTACTACTAGCTAAGCTAGCTTAGCTTAGCTTAGCTTAGCTACACTTCAGCTCCCGTGGCCATCCACCACCCTAAAACCCTACCTAACTAGCTCCACCAACTAAGCCCACCTAAGACCACTTAAGCTAGCTCCACCTCTACTCCAAGTTGGTGTCACCACCATCACCACCAAAGGACACCGACAAGGTGGTGCCAAAACCACCATAACCACTTCCTTTTGGCACCACCTTTTTCCCTCCAAAAACCCATCAATCTACACCCTACACCTACCCCTACAACCCTTATTCACCATCCTCCTAACCCCCCTTCTAGAAGCCCTCATGCTAGTGCCAAAACCATGGCACCCTTCCATGGTTGGCGCCACCTTTAGGTGTCTCTCACCACTCATAACCACCCCCATAGCAACCCTTAGGTGGCGCCAACATCCCTCCACCCTAGGATCCCTAACTACCATCTTAAACCTAATCCTAGCCCTACACCTAAGGTCACACCAACCACCACCTTTCTCTACCCTATAAATACCCCATCTAACAACCACTGAAACCCATCCTCCATTAGTGTTAACTCTACCTTATACCCACCGACAACTCACAGCCAAGAAGAAGGAGGAGTGAAGAAGATTAAGGGCCAACACACCTGCCCCCTTGGTGCCTTCTTCTTATCATTTCTTCTTCTTGTGCCACGCCATGGAGGAGGAGCATTCCATTCAAGGAGGATGGCCAGGCATTGGAGGAGATAAGGGTGGTGCACACCCACCCTTGGAGAAGACTTGAAGGTGGTAGCTTCCACCTAGGAGGAGTATAGTGCACGCCCCCTTCGTGGGCTTGCCTTGGAGGACACCATCTTGAAGGAAGGAATTGTAGAGCTCCTTTCCAAGCCTAGGAGCCACTGAGCTTGGAGCAAGGACTCTCTTCTTCACCAACATCATCAAGATTAATGTTTTGTTTATTTTGTATTTTTGTTGCTAGTAGTAGAAGCATTCCTCTACTAGGGCTTTATGTAAAACACTTTTGCATTAATCAAGTTTCCTTCTTTTCAATTTTTGTTGCAATTATTTTCTTTGTTTCTATCACTCCTCACTCCCTCTCCCTAATTACTCTAGGCCTCCACGTGCCTAGAGTGAGCTTAGGGAGAGGTAATCCTTGTCACTCTAGGGTTAGCCTTTAGGTGTTAGTTTCTTTCCCGCCAACAATTCGCAAGTGCCCGTTATTTCAAAACTATAAAAATTACATATTCAAAAAGATCAAAAAGAAAGTTGATTTCCTATTTTTCAAGCAAGAGATTTATAACTGCAACAATTGCCTCCTTGGACGACCCTAGATACTTCTCTATCTAGGTTTAGAAATTTAAAAGCGATTGCGATTTCGCTTGTTACAATGACTTAAAAACCCGCTTTTACAAATCATGCCAAATTTTGCATCACTTTTTGTGCCTAGAGTAAGCTTAGGGAGAGGTAATCCTTGTCACTCTAGGGTTAGCCTTTAGGTGTTAGTTTCTTTCCCGCCAATAATTTGCAAGTGCCCATTATTTCAAAACTATAAAAATTACATATTCAAAATGATCAAAAAGAAAGTTGATTTCCTATTTTTCAAGTAAGAGATTTATAATTGCAACAATTACTTCCTTGGACGACCCTAGATACTTCCCTATCTAGGTTTAGAAATTTAAAAGCGATTGCGATTTGGCTTGTTACAATGACTTAAAAACCCGCTTTTACAAATCACGCCAAATTTCTCATCAGCCTACTCTGGTGACCTCCGTCCAGCCTCCTCGCCTGTTGCCACATATTATAAGTAGCAGGTCTGTCTTCCTCAACTTCGTCCACGTCTCGCCATACCCACGAGAAGCCCTTTCCCTCTTAGGCATCATCGCTCTTTCTCTCGAAACACCCCTTCATCTCCGGCACCGGCCAATCATGGCCGACGCCATCTCCACATCTCCATTCGTGACCACTCCCTTTCGATTCCTTTCCTTCCCCTGATTTTCTCAACACCTTTAGAATTTAGGTCTACACTCAACATCGCTTGTTCCACCATCACCTTCCATGTCTCTGCCATACCTCCGGTGACCTCGCACAACTGCCACACCGCACCAAATTGCTTGCCACCAGTCCTAAAAGCCCTGTCGTGTCCACACGACCAAAACCCCTCAAGAAATTGAGGGGATTACGCTCCCAAACCCTCCAGCGAACACCACCACCTGCACTCGCTTTCTTCGCCTTTTCCACACTAGAACATACCTCCTCACCACACACAGCACCCACCAGTACCTCTGTCGTATTCGTGCGATCCTCCTGAACATTTCTGACAGGGTTGAGAGGACGTATTCTTCTTTTCAGGTGTCAGCCGGAGCTCCACTGCCACCTTCGTCTTCTCTGGCCCCATCCTCCATCCTCCAACCATGTTCTTCAGCACTATCATCTCCAGGCACTGCAGACAACTCCGAAGTTCTCCTCTAGTACCTCAATTGAAGGAGCAAGCACCTCTGTCAACCTCAATTGAAGTATCCTCCTCCTGCAGTTTTTATGCGAAAGAAGCCTCTCTCATTAGTCCCACATCGTGTGTAGGAGAACTGCCACGTGGTACAAAAAGAAAAAGGTACACCAACCCCTCACTCAAGACATGGGGGTTGGGTCCTCTTGCACGAGCCACGCATGCCTCCTACATGACCCATGCACGCGGACTTGGCCACTGATTACCCGATAACCTGGCATTATTTACCCATGTTTGAACTTCTATACAAGGGAGAGAATTAGAGAGAGGGGGGTTTGCTCTGCTGAGACATTAGAGCTCGCCCTCTCTCGTGACACTTAATGCTGTGCCTCTTTTGAGGCACGAAGAGGAGAGGACCTTGTGCCTCTTAAGGCATCTGGAAGCCTTGCCCATCATCTAATCTACTGGTTACTGTGGATGCTTAATTGATGTGGAAATTTGATTGTGGTTACTATTCATTTATTTGAATATTTGTGAGCTTAACTTTGAGGGGTTAATTTGGTGATTTAAATCACCATTTGAACCTAATCTTTTTGCACTGTCATTCTAGTTCTTATTGAAATATCATTTTGATCATCTTATTAATTTCAATTGCATATTCTTTTGTCAATTCTGATGGGTGAATTAAATTGCATCATTGCTCCCTGCGAACGACCTCAGACTCCACTTTCAATTCTGAGCTTATAAATTTAATTATTTTTGCACGATTTTTTCCTATAATATGACACATTTCCTTAACATCGATGATTTCACGATGAACAGAAGTCCAATATGGACATCAAATGTTTGATCCTGGACTTTAAGATGGCTGACATTTTGTTTAGATGTCCAAACACCTAGGCTGGGATTAGTGGCATGTGATCATAACCTTTAGACGCCCATCCCTTAGTCCAAACTTCTTAAAAGACGTCTGATGACCTTACCAAACGTCCAGGAATAGGACCATTGGCTTGTCAAACAAGAATCTTCGAGAATCCCCTTTTGACTATATTAATAGTATTATTAAGCATCCGTAGACATGGCCAGACGTCTGATAAAGAGACATTAGGCTAGATTTGACCCAAATCTTAACCTGCCAGACCTTATAGCCATTAGCTTCTCAGGAAATCAATTCTCGCAGAGAATCCTCAAACTAGACGTCTAACCTTATATCAGACATCTAATCTGTTGTCTGACCTATATATATTAAAACCCTATTTAGATCTGGTCCAAAATAGGAACAAATTTGCATATTATTAGACGTGCAATTTTATGACCAGATGTCTTATAATAGCACTTTAGATGTCCCCTTAGAGGCCTATTTAGATCCAATAGAATTAGGGACTCTGACCCTTTAGAGCAGACATCCAAATTTGTCATCAGATGTTTGACTAGATGTCTAACCAGCATATTTGATGTTTGATAACTCTATCAGAGTCATAATGACCCTGATTTCGTTGGGATTTTGGTCTGATCTTCTAAGATTTGTTCCTAACGGCTACCCAAGGCTTCCTAAGCCTTCCAAACCCTTCATAGGACCTCTATAAATAGAGGAGTACCCTTCCTATGACAAATACACCAAACATATTCAACACATCCGAGAGCACTAATACTCTATCGAATTCATGCCGAATCACTTCCATCTTAGGGAAGTTGTCGTGCCTATGGTAGCATAGTTTTATCCTTATTGGGTTTTATAGGTTTTATTATTTTTCCTTTTGTTTTTGGTTGGGTATTCACGTAGTGAATTCCCATCTCTATCAAGAGACAAAATACTCTTCGTGGAGAAGAGTAGATTTGAGGTACGCTACCCTCAGGTTAAGTAGCATGGTTGTAAGAGGTTGAACTACTCTTGATTAAGTAGTTCGTTAGTGAATTTGATCGGATTGGTCGATTAAGAAATCCTAAGTCAAGAGGCCTAGGTGGTTGTTTTTACTTGGGTTGGGGTTTCCACCTAAAAATACTTGTGTTCCTTATGTGCTTGATTTTTGTGAGATTATTTAGATTATATTTCCGCATTATTTTTGTATCACACAAATCTCACCCCCTCTGCTAGAACCTACATTGATACAATTCTTGAGGACCCAATTTCTGAAAAATTGGATTCGATTAACCCTAAACTAGAGCCTCAAGAAACCCAATCCCAATTACACCCTTAGGAACCGATGTCTGGTTAGATTCCACATATAGTTGCCCCTCAGACCAACCCTAATCTTCCTGCTGCTGCTGAGAATTAGATACTTGAGTTGAAACCACTTCCTAACAACCACAAGTACGTATTTTTGGGTTCGAATAACACATTTCCTGTGATTATCAATTCCTCTCTTACCATGAATTAGGAAACACGTTTGATTTCTATCCTCTGGGAGCATGGCAAGGCCATTGGCTGGACCTTGGATGATCTTACCAGGATAAGTCCTTCTTACTATACTCATCTAATCTTTACAAAAGAAGGCTCATGACCTACACGCGAAGGATAGTGCCGACTCAACCCAAATCTTTAAGAGGTCATGAAGAAGGAGATTATCAAATGGCTTGATGTGGATATTATTTATCCCTTCTCTGATAGCCATTGAGTAAGCACAATTCATGTGGTGCCTAAGAATGCTGAGCTCACCATTATGAAAACTGAGTTGGGAGAATCCATCCCTACATACATTGCTAATTCATGGAGAGTCTGCATAGAATATAGGAAATTGAATAGCTCCATGAAGGACTACTTTCTGCTACCATTTATCAATCAGATTCTCGAAAAGTTAGTAGGAAATCAGTACTTCTATTCTTTGGATGGATATTTTGGCTATAATCAGGTGGCCATTCATCCTGAAGACCAAGACCACATTCACTTGCCCCTATGAAACATTGCATTCCATAGGATGCCATTCGAGCTTTGCAATGCAACTACCACCTTCCAGTAGTGCATGTTGGCAATATTCTCTGATATGGTAGGTGAATTTTTGGAAGTCTTCATGGATGATTTTTCTGTCTTTGGAAGGACTTTCGATGAATGTTTAGGCCACCTAAAGAAGATCCTCAAAAGATGCATAGAAGTAAATCTTGCTTAAGTTGGGAGAAAAGCCATTTCATGGTCCCAGACGGCATTGTTCTTAGATACCTTGTGTCTGAACAAGGTATCCAAGTTGCTAATGTGAAGATTGATTTAATACCAAAACTTCCACCTCCTTCGACAGTTAAGGACATTAGATCTTTCCTGGGGCATGTCGGATTCTACCGACATTTTATTTCCGATTTTTTCAAAATCACTAGGCCCCTGACTCATCTTCTATTGAAGGATGTTTCCTTCGATTTTTCTGACAAGTGTGTAGATGCCTTTAGAATTCTAAAGGATCGAGTCACCAAGGCACCAGTTTTGCAACCCCCCAACTGGTCTCTACCCTTTGAGATCATGTGTGACACTTCAGATTATGCTATGGGGGCAGTCCTTGGTCAGAAAGTTGATAGGAAACTTGTAGTGATCTATTATGCAAGCAAGATGCTGGATGAAGTTCAGTGTAATTATACGATCACTAAGAAGGACCTTCTGGCTGTTTTCTTTTCCCTAGAGAAATTTCGATTGTATCTTCTCGGGTCCTGTATTATCGTATACTCGGATCATACTGCTATTCGACACCAACTCATTAAGAGGGATGTGAAACCTTGCTTGATTTGATGGATTCTACTTTTGCAAGAATTCGATTTAGAAATTAGCAATAAGGCTAGGAAACAAAACATAGTTGTAGATCATCTATCCCACCTTCCCTCTTCTGTGATTTACCCATCTGCTCCTATTACTGAACATTTTACGGATGAACACTTAATGAGCATTGATGCTGGACTTCCCTGGTACGCCGATGTTGTTAATTACTTAGCATCAAACTAGACTCCATTCGATTAGCCAAAAGCCAAGAAGGACAAATTGATTTTAGATGCCAAGTATTATTTCTGGGAAGATTCATATCTTTTCTGCATTGAAGCTGATCAAATCATCCGGAGGTGTATTCTTGATGTCGAGGTCAATGGTATTATCTCTTTCTGTCATGACCAAGCCTGTGGTGGCCATTTCTTTGGGCATAAAACTGTAACAAAATCATCTAGTGCGGCTTTTATTGGTCAACACTCTTTAAAGATGCACACAATTATTATAGGGCATGCACTTATTGCCAGACCTTAGGCAACATGAGCCATCGCGATATGATACCCTTGAACCCGATTATCGTGTGTGAGATTTTTGATATATGGGGGATTGACTTCATGGGTCCATTCTCGAACTCAAACGGCTTCAAGTATATCCTTCTAGCTATGGACTACGTGTCCATATGGATAGAAGTCATTTTGACCTGAACCAATGATCAAAAAGTGGTTATCAAATTCATTCATGATTACATCTTTTCTTAATTCGGTGTCCCGATAGCTATCATCTTTGATGGGGGGACCCATTTTGTGAATATGCATTTTCATTCTGTACTTAGAAAGTATGGGGTATCTCATTGCATATCTACCCCATATCATCCTCAAAAAAATGGACTAGCTAAGCTTTCCAACTGGGAGATTAGGAAGATTCTTCAGGTTACTGTTCGACCTAATAAAAAGGATTAGTCAACCTAACTTTCGAAAGCATTATGGACCTATAGGACTGTGATGTGCATACATCTGATTAACCTAAAATGTCCATTAATGCATGTTCTCAGTACCATATTAGCATCTTGCATTGTAAATATGCATAAAATGAATAATCATGCATGTAGGACAAATTGTACAAATTGTATAGTAATTATCTCCTTTTATGGTCAGGGACAGGGCAACTTTCTAATCAAGGCTTCGAACCAAGGATCCAACCATATGGATCTAATCAAGGCAACGACGGGAGTTCAACGAGACCAAGATCGCCCTAATCGGACATCCATAACACCAGATATAGTCCGAGAAAGCCTAGAGATCAAGGGCTAAGATGGTGCCAAACTACACTTCAGACGACAAATCTGACCACATAGATGGGTTTGGATCGATGATTGTAGCCTAACGCACGAAAATCGGTCCAATCCAACACCCGTGGCACCATCTACAACACACAAAAGATGGACGGCCAAGATGGCACCATGTGGTGCCATCTCAATTGCCCAATCAACCCCAGGGACTTGCCACTACTTTTCTTCTTCACCCGCTAGATGAATCTTCGTCATTGTATGCCCATCCAATGACTGAGAATCAGCCACGTCGCCGCTCAGCACCACTCCCCATCTTCTGAAGGTGCAGCAAGGCGTGATCTGGGCCATTGGATCAAGATCCAACAGACATGAGCGCGCAGGCTTAAATTCTTTTCATGACAAAGACTGAGGCACAGCGTAGCGATTACGTTGCTGTGGTTGAAGCGCAGGTTGCGAGGCCGAATCACCTTGCGTTGGAAATCAGAGCGAAGAGCGGGGGTGCGTTGATTCTGACCGTCAGATAGCCATCGTGCGGAAGATGAAGTGGAGATGTGGCGTGAGGACATGCGTTAGATCCCGTACGTGCACGATGACACACATCTGCATGCCTCATCGCACGCAGGCAATGGTGAAGGGGCAAATGACAACTCGCGAGGAGAAATCTAAGCCGTCTGATCGCTAAGATTTGAATGACATGCGCGGGCGTTTAGGGTGCAGAAGGTGGGGAGTCACATGTAGCGCGCGCACATGTCATCGACGACCGACCTTTAGCGACATTTAAGTCCATCGCTGAAGGTCCCCTCTTTATCATTTTTGAAGTTAAAATGTCCAAAATGCCCCCACTCCTTGCAACTATAAAAGGAGACCCTTACCCTACGAAATTCTCATCCCTTCCTTCTCCTCCCTTCCTTTCCAAAGCTTAAGAGAAGCTTGTCCCACAGCCGGGATGCTCCTCAAGTGCTAAATCCAAGTTTTCACCCTCGTTCTTTCGACTTCGTCCTCCTTCTTCCTACCTCATCCTCTGTCTTCTAGGCATCGCCTCTGTCCGGCTCGTCCTCCAAGCATTCGTTGAGGAAGATAACATCTCCTCCCTTCTTTTATCACTTTCTAGAGTAGAATTTCTCGCTTTCTACTTGTAACAGTTACTCGCTTTCTAGTGTAATAATTTCCTGCTTTCTCAGTCGTAAAAGCATTATTCAAATGCCAAGTGATTCGCTTTCTAGTTGTAACAGTTTCTTGCTTTCTAGTGTAATCATTTCCTGCTTTCCTAGTTATAAAAACATTATTCAAATACCAAGTGATTGTTCTCTCCCTCACACTCTCTCTTATTATCTATATCGATTCCATTGTGATTATTTCGCCTTTTAAAAAAATATACAAAAAAATATAATTGTGGATTTTGAGATCCACGTAGCCTCCCTGTGTTTGACCCGAAACTTCCTTATAGATTTTCAGTGTAAATTTTATCTGTTGAACGGATTTCTTCGCTACTCGAACTACGACGACATGTTTTCGAATCCAACTGCGAACGTGTAGTTTTCCGCACTCAACATTTTGGCGCTGCTGTCGGTGAGGCAACGATTTTCAATTTTCTTTCCGCATTTCGTGCACTTTACTGTTTTCTTGCTTGCTTTATCTCTTGTCCATTATTTTGCAGATACCTCGATCAGGGAATCGTCAAGCGGTAGATCGAAGTAAAGTGCAGTTGAAGACAACTGTAAGTGCTCCCCATTTTACCCCCTCCATAGATTTTATTTCATAATATTAATTCAAACTCCAATTAACCTAGGTATTTACATAAATCCTAGGATTAGTTTGGTTGCTTGGATTTCCACCCACATTCATTTCACACTAGCATTAAAAAAAAAATCAACAAAAAGATACTTTTGTGGGATAAATCAAACATACACACAACATACACCCACATTCAAGGCATATAACCTAATTGATTCTTATTTACTCAACCGGATTCTGATATGTGGAATTGGTACACAAAAATCAACATATAAAAGAGTAGAAATCAATCTAGGTCAATCACTTTGTGTGCCTAACTCAGTGGTGCAATCTTGGCCAATTGTTTGAGTTGTTTGGGCCGCACCACTTAACCAAAAATCAACTCACCAAGTAGCTTCCCCTTAGGATTTTCAATTTAGGTTAATACCAGGCACTCCACTTTATTTGTTGATTTCAAAAGCAAAGTGATCTTCACCCGTGCTTGAAAACCTGGTTTGCCTCAAACTTGATTGAATTAAACCTAATCCTAAACCCTAAAAGCTACTTAAGCAAGATTTGAACCTTAAAATCTACTCATCACAAATAATCTTGCTTGAAAACCTTGGTTGTGCATGCATTTACACATACTCAATTGATCATTAAGGGCACACCACATTCCATAAGCACTACAATCCTAGGCCTAAATAAAATCAAGTAGACGTTGTCCTTAAGGATTGATTCGCTCTTCGAGGTTCAGTCTGAGATTGTTTATGATTAACCTGCTTGTACTAATCAATCTGATGTTTAGCTAGGGAGTAGCGTCAAACGACCGCAGCTGGGGGGTACACTAGGAACCGGAGGCGCAAGCTGAAGGAAGAACCTTCTCCCCAGTCCCTCCTTCTAACTGGTTGGATTGAGTAGACGCAAGTAGAGTAAATCGTTTATAATCTTACGGCAGATTCTGAGAGTCTGTAGGTCTTTAGGCCACCCCACTTAAGGACAACCTTGTTTTGTTGTGATGCAGGGTTCCTATCCCTAGTCCTTCCGACCTTTTCCTAGTTTATGCTAGGAAGGAGGTCATTGAATCTCCGATTGGAAGGACCACTAGAGTATTCTAGGAGGCGTAGATTGGATTTTGGCCAAATTGATCTTATGGCTGATCAACAGCCTCCTCTGCCTCAGGATCCACAGGAGGTATTTCAAAGGTAGCTGGAACAAATGCAAATAATGCAAGAATGGTTCCAAAGAATGCAAGGTGCTCAACCCTTGAAGGATTTTTATGATCCTTCAAATTACGGGGATCGTCCCGGCATCCAGATTCCTGCCAGAGACATAGAAATCAAGCCCCAGGTGTTGAGCCTGATCAAACATTTCCACGGGCTTATCTTCAAAGACCTGTTTCACCATCTAGAGGACTTGACCACTTTGGTCCAGATCACCAAGGCACGAAATGTGAATGAGGAGCAAATGATCATGAGGCTCTTTTCCCACTCTCTTAGGGATAAAGCCGCTCATTGGTACAGGACTATAGGAAGGCTAATTGCAACTTGGAATGATTTGAAATAGACCTTCCTGAAGAAATTCTTCCCTGTCGGACGTACCAATCTTTGAGACGGACAATTACTACCTTCACCCAACGGCCAGGGGAGCAGTTCCATGTTGCCTGGGAGTGATTCCAGCACTTATTGCGGAGGTGTCTGATGCGTGCGTTTCACTCAACTCAGTAATTAAGTTAATTTCACTTAACTAAGAGTAGAAGAAATCACTTATGTTAACTCGAAGTTGTGTCGGTTGTGTAGTATAGGGTTGAATTAACCTAACATTTTATAAATTTTTGCTGGTTGAGTCCAGGTCGTTCACTGGGAGGCATAATAATTTTCACTAAATTCGCCAATTTTCTTTTATCTCTTTAAGTTTAGGAGGTATAACTAGTTTGATTTTCAAAATATGAATTTTGTCAAAATATTTAAACCATAAAGGATATACAAAATTCCATATGCAAAACATATTTACTTAAAATGTTGTACTTTATTAACAAGTAATCATGCTAATTTTTCAATTGTATTTCATTCCAAGAAATTAAAGCAATTAAAAAGTTATTCTATTAAAACATGCCTTTTTACATTTAAGAACAAAAAGATACTGATGCAAGAAAAATTTATTTATTTTCATTTATCTCTTCAGCCACTCATCTTCTTCTCTCTTATTTTTTTCTTTCTTTCTTTTATTTTCTTCTTTATCTCTCGAACTCTCTTTCCTTTATTGTTCCTGCCTTCTTCTCTTGTTCCTGTCTCTTATCTTTTTCCTTAGTTTTCTCCTGCCCTCTCTTCTTCCCTTAGTTTTTCTCCTTAACACTCCTTAGCGCCCGTGCCTTCTTCTTTAGCTTTCAGCTTCAACACTTAGCATCCTTCAGCAGCTTCTCTTTTCCTTAAGCTTTCAGCTGAACCGGGTTTTTTTTACTTTTTTAACCAAAAGTTTTTTTATTTACGGTGAGGTCCTATCGAGGATACACAGCACCCTGAGACCAAGGTGGGACTAGACCCTACTCCTACTCCTACTCTACTGTTACTTAGATGAAGGGGTCAATAGGGTTCTGCCGAAGTCTCATGGTGGACGACGAAGTCAGAGGGTGGAAGAAAGATCTCCGGCGGGCGGATTTGAGGTGGAGCAGAGGAATCCTTAGGTCGGCGCCTTTGTCAGAGGTGCGGAAGACCTCAGCGGATCTCCTCGGCTGCTTAAGATGAACGGAGGAAGTCGGAAGATGGAATGGGGAATCGCCGGAGGTTTGGATGAATAGCCTATTGGGTCGGCTGCAGTGTTAGAAGAAGGAAAGGAGCCAACTTGAATAAAATCAAAGGTATGAGGGGGTATTTATAGCAGTTTGCGGCAAAGAGAATGGCGGGGTTTGGCCGAAGAAGGAGCTCGAGGAGCTTAACCTCCGTCGTCGTCTCCGACGACGGTGAGGTTATCTCCCACTGAAAAATAAGATTCTCGGTTAATCCAGACCGATGGATGAAGTGGAGGTGGTGAGCACAAGCTGCAAGAGCTTGGGCAAAGAGGAATGATGTCGGCAGGGCGGTGATCGTGCGGTGGGGTGACTCTCTACCGCCAGCTGTTCATTCGGCTGGAGAAGAAGAAGATGAAGAGGGACTTAGAAGTAATAAAACTTAAGGACCTGTGTGCGAAATAAGAACCCGACTGTAATGAATATTAAGGACTAAAATGTAAACCCAGGTTTTGAAGGTTTATTTTAATTTAGATCTTTTTCAACTTTTTATATATGTTAGTAAATAAGGTAAATATTATGTTTACACCTTGAATTTACATTTTTTACCTTTTTAGGTTAATTTATTAGATTAAGTAAAATCACTTAAGTTATTACATACTTAGGTATACATTATATTTAAGTTACTTATCCTATTAATTAAGGAAATGATTAATAGGATTTCGAGTGGAATTATTATCTAAATTATTAATAATGTTAATTGAATGATAAAATGTCATTGTAAACTTATTTTAAGGTCCTTAACTAAATATCCCTTATTCTATAATTAACCCTTATATATTCATAACCTTAGCTAATTAACTAAGAAGACTAGTTAATTAGGGATAATTAGAGATCATGATGAGTGTCTCATCATAACCCTAAGCCAAAGTTTTGCTAGTCCCTAGCAAAATTAACTAAGACTATGATGATTTAAAGCACTTGGGTTTAAATTATTGTAAATAGTAACTATGTAGAGGAGAGCTTAGGTCAGAAATTTTCTAAGTTTAATATAAATGATTAATGTATAGAGCATGTGTAAAAATTTTCTTACTTAGACTTATACTTATAACATTTCCAAAACACACTTAAAATAATTTGTAACCAAGAATTTTATTTTGAATTAGAATTCTTCAAAAATCTCTTAATCTTTGTAACTATTCTTAACTCAAATTAGAATACAAAGTGTTTTAAGAAAAATGAAACTTAAGGATTGAGAATTAAATTTTAACTCAAAAACTCAAATAGATTTAAGTTAATCCTTTGTTTATGATATTTGACTTTTATCAATATAAGTTTAAGCAAATTAACCAGGTACTCATTATTAATCAAACTTAGAGTGGTAAAACTCTAATTTACTAGCCTACAACACTAAAGATTAACTTCTAGACCTAGGATTATGTCAATTCTTCTCCTTTAGGTCTCAACTTAAAATCTTCAAAACCCAATTTCTTAGTCTTCACTGCCCAATACCAAGGTTCAGTAGCTATGATTTTAAAACATCTGTGCTTAGTGAAGAGAATTGTCCTAAAGACATCCAAAGTTGCAAAAATCCAGATCTTAAGACATTACTTTCCAATTCCAATTATTCCAATTCAAGCCTTTGGCTTGGCCTTACTCAGGTTTGGTTGCTTTCTCCGCACCAGTTTTCTATCCCGAGGTCAACACTTTTTGTGTATATCTCCCCGATGGACCACTAGGTCTCTTATTCCTAATATTTTTTTCCCCATATTTTTTTTTCTCTTTTTCTATAGGTTAGAACACCCATTTGTAGCGAGGTGTTCTTTTTATTTTTGATGGAAGGAAGGGTAGCATCCATTTGTAACGAGAGGTTTTTATTTATTTATGGAAAACTGCATAAATACCCATTTTTAGTGAGGCACTTAACTGCAGAGTGTTTTATTTATTTTTTTCTTTTTCTTTTTCCCCCTTCTCATTTTTCTTACTAACATTATTCTCCAAATCCTTTTTCTAGGTGAGTGGCACATCCTTCACCCTTTCAAGAACTGCCCTGCAGAAATCCTTGGACTAAAGAGGATTCAAAATTAATCTCTTAACCTCTGTGTTTTCGCGGTCTCAAATGTCAACAAGACAATTCTATGTGAGTGAATTTTAGATGTTTAGGTTACTTAGCTCTCAAACCAGAGCTTAGACAACAATACCCTTTACTCTTAGGATCTTTAAATTTTTAGTTTCCTCCTATAGGATCCGTCAAGACAAAATTTACCAAGTCTAGTTATTTATCTCTAGCTTATAAGTTTTGTAAACTAAAATTCTACCAGCACTCTATCTAATTAACTCTGAATATCTAGCATTTTACTTAACTTTGTGATAAAATCAAATTTTCAAAAATCAAAAGATTACTTAATCTAATTGATCAAAAAGTTATAATTCAATTCCAAAACTTAAGTTTAAAATCTTAACACAGTTTCTTTATTCAAGTAAGAATAGAAAAATAAATCTTTAAAAGATTTAAAAGATTCCTAAATTCAAATAAAATCTTATTTTAAAAATTTTAAACAAAAAAGTGTGTTTCTACAAAATATTTAAAGTAAAATCTAATTAAGAATTGAATGCTCTTAAATATTTATATATATTCTATGTACATTTTAAACTTCTGACCTAAAAGAAAATTACAGCTCTTAATTATAATATATATACATTCTTCTTCTTTTCTTCTTTATTAAAAATGAATATTCCCCTCTTATTATTTTTATGAATTTTCTTTTTAAATTTTTGTATTTATATATTTTTATTTTTATGTATATAAGATTTTTTTTCAAATTTTTATGATTTTTTTTAAATTTTCAAATTTTTATGAAATTTTTGAATTTTTAAAATTTTTATCATTTTTAGATTTCTATTTTTTTAAATTTCGTGGATATTTGATTTTTATGTGTTTTTTATTTTTTTAAACCAACACTTAAAGTGAAAATTTCACTTCAACACCCTCCTAAGCCAAAATTTTACAATGTCCTCATTGTAAGAAGGGTGAAAAATATTACACTTCATTTAGTATAAGGTGATGGAGTTGAAAAGAGGAGATTAAAAATCTCTATGCGGACGATTTTAAGTCTGACCAAAGGTCAGAGTGGTCAGTCGGACTAAATAAAGGTAATCAATATGATATGGAGTGAAATTTTAAAAGTGTATAAGAAAATAAAAAAGGATGAAAATAAGAAATAGCTATGTACAAGTGCTAAGTTTTACACCTTCAGCTAGGCGTAAACCCTAGTAAAGAACTCCTAAAAAGAATAGCTATACGGTAAACAGAGGAGTTATGAAAGAATTAGATCAAAAAATTAGAAAACAGATTAAACCACCCAATCAAAACTCATCCTAAAATTGCCTAGAATAGATCTCATAGATCCTAGAATCAGATTCTCGTGAAAATCTCAAAAAGATTAGAGTGAATCTTATGAAGAATAGATCTGATTTAGGTTGAGATGTAGAACGTTTAAGATTAAGGCAATTCAAAAATGTTTCCACCAAGTTCAGAAGATCAGCAAAATCAGTTTTGGTTCTCAATAGTAGGTGGGTCATTTTGGCACAAAATAGGTTGCTGATGCGGGTTTGATGGGTTATTTTCAAGTAATACAGAGGATGGATTATGATTAGAATCAAAGGCCTGATTAAGGAAGTGGACTTGGCCTTGATTTTGCCTAGGATTTGGCATATTCCTAGGATTCGGAATTGGCTGAGATGGAAGAGTACCTGGCTGATGAGACTCAGCCAAAAGCGTAATTTGATTTCGTAAATCAGCCAATTCTACCTTACATTGCCTATGGATCTCAGCAAGAGCTCCAACATTTTGTCGCTGACTCTCTGACACAGCTCTTAAAATCTGGTCTAGCTGTGTATCTCTTTTAGGCCTAGAGTAATTTTGCATACTCATCGGGCTAGGCCTTAAATTTGATTGCTAAGGAGGCAAAGGAGGCGGATTAAAATGGGTCTGATTTGGATATGATGGTCTTTGATTTTGATTTGGATCAGCTCAAGAAAAATTAGGGTGGCTTCTCCATCCAGGATTATAGGTATTTGAATAAAGGTTTTGTCTTGGAATATTTTCCTGGATGGCGTGTAATCCTAAAAGATATGGCGTGTTTTCTGCAACGGTAAAGGGTAGGGAAAAGGGTGGGTAAGATTGTGGGACAAAGGTCCCTCCTTGGGTTGGTGAAGGAGTAGATAGAAGACCCAAGGAAGATGGATCTCTAGAATCCAGATTATTCACAAATTCCCTCCCCACAGGAATTTGCGAAACAGGTAAATATGCAGGATTCATAGCAAGTAGAGACGTAAGATTCTTCATTGTGTTTCTAACCTCGCCGAGATGCTTTGCTATGATATCTACTTTGTCTAGTTTTTCTGCAATAATCTCTAAACCCTTTGAACTGAACGGATTACCGATCTCATGAATGCCCTTATGCGGATTTTGGTGATTTGTATTCGCGCCCCGCAAAAATTGCGACATTGATTCATTATTGATCGAGTTTTCCGCCATCCCTTTAAATAATTCTGAAGTGGATTCTGCGTCGCGATTTAGAAAATTCCTTCCACAAGAGGCATCGACTAGAATGCGAATGCCCTCTTGTAAACCATAATAAAAGATGTGCATGAGTTGCCAATGAGGGATGTCATGATGTGGGCATTTCCTTTGCAATTCATGAAAACGTTCCCACGCTTCATGAATTGGTTCTCCTTGATTTTGATTGAAAGTAGTAATAGCTCACCTTAAAGCATTGGTTCAACCAATTGGAAAGAATTTCTTCAAAAATGTAGATTCAAGTTCAGCCCAAGTTGAGATTGGTCTTGCTATAGTTCTATACCAATAAGCTGCTTTATCTTTAAGGATAAAAGAGAACATTTTCATTAGTAGGATTTCCCTATTTTGATTTCGAGGACCAAGAGTTTGAGATAAATTTTTAAGATATTCAATGTGTTGAAATGGATCCTTGGATGCAAATCCGTGAAAGTGGGGGATTAAACCTACAATGTTTGGCTTTAATTCTGGATCATTCTCCCCAATAGGAATCCTAACATTAGGCTCTACTTGTGCATTAGATGGGTTATAATAATCTCTAAGTAGAGGCCTTGGATGATTGATCGGTAAATCAGGATTTTCAAAACCTGCCTCAGGTCGAGGTGAAGAACGGGTTTGCAAAGTTTGTAGATTATTTAAGGCTGCTATTAATAAATTGATTTGTCTTGTTTGCTCTAGCATCCTAAGGTTCTGGTTCAGGAGCGCCTCATGAACATCAAAAGGTGGCATCTCCCCCTGACCAGAAGAAGAAGGGATCTCGAGATTAAGATTCTGCATTGGATCCATAGAAGTAGATGGATCAGACGGGAAAACCATTGGTTGCTTATCTGCAACCGGCTTAGGATCACCTGTCAACGGTGGTGCAAGAGGCAAATGCAAGGATCGCCTCCCGTCCATAAACGGAAAATAAATGTGCAAAGGCACACACACACCACCGATAAGAAAACAGTGGCACAAAAAACCCGCAAAATAGCACAAAAGATGCAGGTTTTGCTCTTCTTTCAAAGGAAAGAAGAAATTCCTAAGATACACAAAATAATTTGACGCAAACAAATAGAGTAACAGTATCAACATACGCGTCCTAATTTTTGACCACGCAGGTGCGTACCTTAAAGCCAAAAATGTCTAAGGTCTAGGATCGCGACCGCTCACTACTGGCTCCCCGGGGCTCTAGTAGTGAGATAGACTTGTTGATCTTCGGCCAAAGCCCTAAGAGGTGCAAAGAGGAGAGATAGAAAAATAGACTCGTGTGACTCTAGTGATCGTGCTGTGTGCGCGATAGCATGCAACAGACGATATCGATATAAAAACCCGCATGCATTCTGCAAACAAATTTAAGTCACCAATTTTACTTCCTCTTTTTAGTTAATCTTTTTCAAAAATATATCAATTAAACTACAATGGTTGCTTTTTATATCTTTTCAAATAAAAATATGTTGTCTTTTTAATTCTCAAAAGATAGGGATCTACGCAGGTTTTCTCGTGTTTTCCCGCTGATGCGAGAAAAATAATTTAAAAAAAAAAATTCCCGAGTCAGATCACTCTTAATACTAGCAGGAAATACACTCCTAAGAGGTATGCCTATGTTTATGCTGCAGTTAATCAGAAAAGATGTATTTTTGTATTTTTTTATTTTTAAATGCAACAAAACAAAAGATTAAGAAATACTTACAAAAATGAAAACAGTAAAACAGATTCCTGCCTTCTCCTGAGATTACCTGCAAAGGTAAACCTGAAAAGAAGACAGAAAATAAAAACAAAACACAAAACTAATTAGAACTAAAGTTAGTAAAAACAAAAATTTTTACAAAATACCTCCTAATTAAACAATTAATCCTTTAAATTTTAGTGAATCAAAATATTGCCTCCCCAGCAACGGCGCCATTAAAATGATGCGTGGTTTTCACTCAACTCAGCAATCAAGTTAATTTCACTTAATTAAGAGTAGAAGAAATCACTTAGGTTAACTCGAAGTTGTGTCGGTTGTGTAATATAGGGTCGAATTAACCTAACATTTTAGAAATTGTTACTGGTTGAGTTCAGGTCGTTCACTGGGAGGCATAATAATTTCCTCCAAATTCACCAATTTTCTTTTATCTCTTTAAGTTTAGGAGGTATAACTAGTTTGATTTTCAAAATATGAATTTTGTCAAAATATTTAAACCATAAAGGATATACAAAATTTCATATGCAAAACATATTTACTTAAAATGTTGTACTTTATTAACAAGTAATCATGCTAATTTTTCAATTGTATTTCATTCCAAGAAATTAAGGTAATTAAAAAGTTATTCTATTAAAACGTGCCTTTTTACATTTAAGAACAAAATGATACTGATGCAAGAAAAATTTATTTATTTTCATTTATCACTTCAGCCTCTCATCTTCTTCTCTCTTATTTTTTTCTTTCTTTCTTTTATTTTCTTCTTTATCTCTCGAACTCTCTTTCCTTTATTGTTCCTACCTTCTTCTATTGTTCCTGTCTCTTATCTTTTTCCTTAGTTTTCTCCTACCTTCTCTTCTTCCCTTAGTTTTTCTCCTTAACACTCCTTAGCGCCCGTGCCTTCTTCTTTAGCTTTCAGCTTCAACACTTAGCATCCTTCAGTGGCTTCTCTTTTCCTTAAGCTTTCAGCTGAACCGGGTTTTTTTTACTTTTTTAACCAAAAGTTTTTTTATTTGCGACGAGGTCCTTTCAAGGATACACAGCACCCTGAGACCAGGGTGGGACCAGACCCTACTCGATCCTCGCCTAATCTTAATTAGGTTCGTTTCGGTTCATTTGTTAATCAGTTCACAGTCTCGAGCCACATCAACTCAACCCGGCCTCCCAGGCCACACTCGCCCTCCCAGGGCACAATCACTTCCGCACACCCCCAAGGGCACACACCCACAGGCATAAGCCCGCACACTCAGACATGCAATGCTCATATCAGAATAGATGGAATTGGAACCGATGCGCCGAGTGCTGACGACTGCATAGCCAAGGAAACAAATTGGTTTTATCCCCAAGCGCGTGCTCGTGAATAACCGAGGTGGGACTAAATTACCCCTCTCAGTCCCGAATTCAAATGGTCGTAACTTTCTACCCAAAGCTCCAAATTGAATGATTTCAAGTTTGTTGGAAAGCTCTAAGGGTAATCTACACAATTACATGGTCAATTTAATGCTTTAATGATGTTTTGCTCTTCAATTTCAAAAATGAAATCAGGGGTTCTTACAGGGTTTTTACTAGCCTGGAAGTAGTTTTTATGTCAGGAGAGTCCTCAGATGGACTTCTCTCTTCTATTAAAAAGTCTGTACATGTTATATAAGCAATTCCGCTTCTGTTAGAGTAGGTTTTAAACTCTAAAGACCTTCAGAACCTGCAGAGAAGCTTTTCTCTACTTATTGATTTTCAGATTTCAGTAAGTGCAACAAACACTTTAAAGTGTTCCTAATCTATTTAGATTAATTCTAAGGGTTATAACAGATCAATCTGGGCAGGTTTTAAGTTTAAATTTCATCAGAACAGTACTCCTATTGATTTGGGTTCGAAAGTAACCCAAATTGGCAAAAACTAAATACTCACACATTCATTCATCTGAGCTTACTTTAATTAATTTCAGATCATCAAATAAGATCCCAGAAACAGTTTCCACTCCTCAAAATCTCAATTCAAGCTCAGAACTCCATTATCAGGCTCATGTTTGACTGTGGAAGCTCGAAAATTGACTTTCTATTTAAGGCTTCCTCCTAAGAAATTAATGCCTAAAATAGAGTCTTCTCATCATCTAAAACTTATTCAGATCTTCAGAAAGTTGTTTCAACCTTAATTCCTAGGGTTTTAGGCTCACCGCCTAAACTAAAATAGGTGTGTGTTCGACAGAGTCATGGAAAGATTGTCACAATGTTTTGAGGGTTAAAATAGCTTCACTGCATCACACTAAAGCTTCTGAGCTCATTAAATGCTTCTCTAATCCTTCCTAATAGACTTCTCCAACTCGCCGGAGTTGGGGAAGAAGAAGTTACATCTATAGCTCCAGTGGTTAAATCCTCAAACAAATTTCTTTAAAATAGTTAGTAATCCTTATTAAACTATTCTAGAGCTACTTAGCAAGTTCTAGAGGTTGTAACACAACTTGGCTCGCCGGAGCTCTAGTGAGTCCAGAAAATGTAGAATTGTATGTATAGATTGACAAAACTAACCATTTTTAATCCAAAAATGATCCTGAGGTTACAAGGAACCTCAATATCACATTTAATTCCTCATTTGTTCATTAAAATTAAGATTTGACAGTAAGTTTGTTTTCTTAAAAGATTTGAGTGGTTAAAGCTCAGGACTTGATTTAACTACTCGATTGAGAGGTTAAATCAAGTCAACAGATGTTAATATTCATAAATATATATTTAATTTATAGTTTGAACTATTCCTGAGCCGCCATGGACAGTGAGCTCAGGAGCTTAATTAAATTTAGCCGTTTAATTATAGGTGATAAAAATAGGTATTATAATGTCGATTAGGGTTCAATTAGTGGTGATAGGTGATGAAAGAACCCAGTGAAGGTGAAATTAAATCGACTATTGTCACCATGGACAGTGTCAGTAGTCGGTGAAGGTGAGATTTGAATTAGGCATTTAGGTGATTTAATTAATGATTAAGTGAATTAGAAGTGAACATGGAAGATACAGGAAGGTGACCAATGAGTTAAAAGACAAAATTAAAGCTTTGGCGATCTCAAGGAACTCGCCAGAGTCGGAGGAGATGAAACTAAAATATGAAATTACTCTAACCTAACTAACTAAACTAACTAACTAAGCTAGCCTACTCCTACTCCTACTCCTAGTCTACTGTTACCTGGATGAAGGGGTTAATAGGGTTCCGCCGAAGTCTCATGGCGGACGACGAAATCAGAGGGTGGAAGAAAGATCTCCGACGGGCGGATTTGAGGTGGAGCAGAGGAATCCTTAGGTCGACGCCTTTGTCAGAGGTGCGGAAGACCACGACGGATCTCCTCGGCTGCTTAAGATGGACAGAGGAAGTCGGAAGATGGAATGGGGAATCGCCAGATGTTTGGCCGAATAGCCTATTGGGTTGGCTACAGAGTTAGAAGAGGGAAGGGAGCCAACTTGAATAAAATCAGAGGTATGAGGGGGTATTTATAGTAGTTTGCGGCGAAGAGAATGGTGGGGTTTGGCCGAAGAAGGAGCTCGAGGAGCTTAACCTCCATCATCGTCTCCGACGACGGTGAGGTTATCTCCCACTGAAAAAAAAAGGATTCTCGGTTAATCTAGACCGATGGATAAAGTGGAGGTGGTGAGCGCAAGCTGCAAGAGCTTGGGCAAAGAGGAATGATGTCGGCAGGGCGGTGATCGTGCGGTGGGGTGACTCTCTGCCGCCAGCTGTTCATTCGGCTGGAGAAGAAGATGATGAAGAGGGACTTAGAAGTAATAAAACTTAAGGACCTGTGTGCGAAATAAGGACCCGACTGTAATGAATATTAAGGACTAAAATGCAAACCCAGGTTTTGAAGGTTTATTTTAATTTAGATCTTTTTCAACTTTTTATATATGTTAGTAAATAAGGTAAATATTATGTTTACACCTTGAATTTACATTTTTTACCTTTTTAGGTTAATTTATTAGATTAAGTAAAATCACTTAAGTTATTACATACTTAGGTATACATTATATTTAAGTTACTTATCTTATTAATTAAGGAAATGATTAATAGGATTTCGAGTCCAATTATTATCTAAATTATTAATAATGTTAATTGAATGATAAAATGTCATTTTAAACTTATTTTAAGGTCCTTAACTAAATATCCCTTATTCTAAAATTAACCCTTATATATTCATAATCCTGGCTAATTAACTAGGAAGGCTAGTTAATTAGGGATAATTAGAGCTCATGATGAGTGTCTCATCAGTGTCCGCACCACGAGGTGCCAAAATGGCAACTCGTGCAAATCTTCTACCACGGGTTGATTGAGCAACTTAGAAATCACATGGATGCTTCTTGCGGAGGCAATTTCCTTAACAAAGAAGCAGATAGCGCACACAATTTGTTTGAGGAGATGAGTGAGAATTCGATCAATCATGCCTCCATGGATACTTTTAACCAGTCCCAATAGCCCAGATCGAATGTTAATGAAGTTCACGACTCTCATTCATTCGATATGGAATTGATTTGCAATAAACTAGATAAGGTGGACTTGGTTACTAAAAGGATGGAGTGGATGGTTGGAAATTCAATGAACAATTCTTGATCCACTCAATCCCAGAATTTGGGATTCCATTTGTCGCGAGATCCTTCTGGACGGGAGTTTATGAATCAACTTGATGCGGCTCAACCAATGAATCAGCATTATTCGGAACCCCACGGGTTCCAAACTGGGGCCTTTGATCCCAGTTTCTCTGATCCCTCCCTTTCTCTCCATCCTTTCCCTATGAGGATGTTTATACTGTACAGGAGAATGTTAGGTCCAACCCTTACTCTAATGCTAACAATCTGGGTTGGAGGAACCACCCTAACTTTTCCTGGAAAAACCCAGGGCAGCAGACCCAATTCCTACCCAGCAATTATGCTCCGCAAAGACCAATGGGTCAGGGTCATGTTTGCACTCAACTACCCCCAAATCAGGTTAATCAGCCATCTTGGAATGCCCGTCAACCCGTAGGGCAAGCTTATTTGAACCGACAAATGGTAGAGATGTAAGGATCTATGCTCCAGCTCATGCAGCAAATGAAAACTTTGCTCGATAACTTGCAAATCGGGTTCATAGCTAATTCTCGTCAACCCGAATCTCTACCATCTCAACCTGTACCCAACCCTCGTAATTTTCATAATCCAGGCAATCAAGCCCATGGGTACGGGAGTTAGAGGGACCCACATGCACATGTTCAGGTGTTGAGAAGGGTTCTTCTTCTTCCTCCTCCTCAAATCAAAGGTTATTGTCTAATGAAGCCCCACCAATCTTTCCTAACCCTCCCCAAGACCCAAACTTGTATGCTTCTGCTAATTCAGTTACTTTGAGGAGTGGAAAACAAACTCAGGATCCACAACCGCACTGTTCTGATCTACCAAATCCTGGAAAGTCTGAGAAGAGAAAGGAGAACTCTGAAGAAGAAATCAAGGCTCAGGAACCTGATTCCGAAGATCCGACTCATGTTCCTTTCCCTGGGCCTTGAATAGATCAAGGAAGAAGTCTATTAATAGTAATGAGGAGCTTCTGAATATTTTCAAGAATGTTGAGATCAATATCCCGCTCCTCGATGCTATCAAACATATCCCGGCCTACGCGAAATTGTTAAAGGATTTATGTACACAAAAGCGTAAGTCGAGAGAACCTGTTTCGAGGAAGGTGGTATTCTCGGAGAAGGCTAGTTCTGTTATCCTGCACCACCTCCCTCAAAAAAAGAGAGATCCAAGTGCTCCTTTGATTTCTTGTGTTATCGGAGATTACACCTTTGATAGAGCACTGCTGGATCTGGGTGCATCCATTAACCTAATTCTGACTTCTCTTTACGAGAAGTTCGAATTAAGTGAACTTCGGCCGACTTTAGTAATGCTGCAGTTAGCGAACTGTTCGGTCACAAATCCGTGAGGCGTTATTGAAGATGTTATTGTCAAGGTTAAGCATTTCTATTTTTCTATAGATTTCCTTGTCCTTGATATGGATGTACCTGATAATTTAAGGAACACGCCCATCATTTTGGGGCGTCCGTTCCTAGCTACCGCCAAGGCCAACATTAACTGTGAAAGCAGTAGCATGGAAATCACCTTTGGAAATCAAAGAATGAAATTGGATATTTTTAAGGCGATTAACAAATTCTAGGATTGTGGATTTATTAAGGAACTTGAGGACAATAACGTGAATATTGAAACTTGTATGGCGATTTCTACATTTGAAAGTTCCTTCTTTGATGATGATTTGGACCTACAACCCTCTATGGCAAACCCGCCACCTTATGAAGAGGTTATTGATTTTGTTCACTCTCAACCTTTTCCTCTGGATGAGTCTTCATCAACATCTTCCTTACCTTCAATCATCAACCCCCCCAACTTGAACTGAAACCATTGCCTGAGAATCTGAAATATCAATTTTTAGGACCACATAAGACGCTCCCTGTGATTATCAGTGCTAAATTAACAAAGGAGCAGGAGATTAAATTGATTAAGGTCCTAAAGGAACACAAGGAGGCAATTGGTTAGACCATTCATGACCTTAAGGGAATCGAGCTATCTTATTGCAATCATAGAATATTTTTGGAAGATGGATCCCGCCCTTCTCGCCAAATGTAGAGGAGATTAAACCCAAATATGCGAGAAGTGGTCAAGAAGGAAATTATCAAGTGGCTCGATGCAGGAATCATTTATCCAATCTCTGATAGTCCTTGGGTAAGTCTCATGCAAATTATTCCCAAGAAAGCCAGGATTACCGTTGTGACTAACGGAAAGGAGAATCTCACAACTTGTTTAGGTTCCTCTTGGAGGATCTGTATCAATTATAGGAAGCTAAACACAGCCACGAAAAAGGATCATTTTCCTTTGCCCTTCATCGATCAAATCTTGGAAGGATTAGCCGGGCAAAAGTACTTCTGTTTCCTTGACGGTTACTCGGGATACAATTAAGTCCCTATCCATCCTGAGGATCAGGAAAAAATGACTTTCACCTATCCCTATGGAACCTTTGCTTTCCATAGGATGTCATTCGGCTTATGCAATGCACCTGCGACTTTTCAAAGGTGTATGATGGCCATATTCTCTGACATGGTGGGAGAGTTTATGGAAGTCTTCATGGATGATTTCTCTATTTTTGGAGAATCATTTGATTCTTGTTTAGCTAATCTTGAAATGATTCTTAAAAGATGCATCAAAATAAGACTGGTCCTTAGCTGGGAAAAGAGTTATTTCATGACACAAGAAGGCATCGTCTTGGGTCATGTAATCTCTGAATGGGGTATCAAAGTTGAAAAAGCTAAGGTTGATGCTATCTCTAAACTTCCTCCTCCCACATCTGTCAAACAAATTCGATCATTTCTTGGTCATGTGGGATTCTATAGGAGGTTCATCAAGTACTTTTCTAAGGTTGCTCATCCTTTGAGCAGCCTTCTCGCCAAAGATACGCCATTTGATTTCAACGAATCATGCTGTAAGACATTTGATTTTCTTAAAATGGCAGTCACTTGTGCTCCGGTGTTGCAACCACCGATTTGGACAACCACATTTAAGATCATGACTGACGCTTTTGATTACGCGATCGGGGCTATTTTGGGTCAGAAGATTGATTAGAAGCCCTCTATCATCTAGTACGCTAGTAAAACTTTGGACAAGGCCCAGAGGAATTACATTGTTACTGAGAAGGAATTACTAGTTGTAGTATTTGCTTTGGAGAAATTCAAGTCTTATCTTTTAGGGTCTCACGTCATCATATATACTGACCACTCAGCCTTGAGGCATCTCTTGGACAAAAAGGATGCCAAACCCCAGCTTATTCGATGGATTCTTCTGCTTCAAGAATTTGATCTTGAAATCAAGGATAAATCTGGGGCACAGAATGTGGTGGCGGATCATCTTTTGAGACTTCTGAGTGATTCCTCTCGTTCGGATATTCCGATTGTTGATACTTTTTTGGATGAGACTATCCTTGCAGTTTCAGGTGTCCAAACTCCATGGTTTGCAGACATCGTAAACTATTTGGCCGTTGGTCAAATCCCTCAGGATTGGACCAAGCAATAATGAGATAGACTCAAATCTGAGGCCAAATACTACTTCTAGGAGGACCCTGAACTGTATCGCATCGACTCTGATTAGATTATTTGTCGATGCATTCCAAAGAACAAATTCAAGAGTATACTCGAGTTCTGCCATGCATTTGCATGTGGTGGACACTTCTCTGGGAAAAAGATGGCTACAAGAATTTTGCAATCTAGCTTGTTTTGGTCATTTTTATTCAAGGATGCTCAGGATTTCTCGAGGTCGTGTTCTCGATGCCAAGCACTTGGGAGCATAACTAAGAGAGATATGATGCCTCTAAACCCAGTTCTTCCCGTCGAAATCTTTGACGTTTGGGGCATCGATTTCATGGAACCCTTCCTCCCTTCATTTGGACATCAGTACATTCTCATCGTTGTTGATTACGTATCCAAGTGGATCGAGGCTATTCCCACCCGAACCAATGACCACAAGGTGGTCATCAATTTCATCAAGAAGAACATCTTCAGTAGGTTTGGGATTCCAAGGGCCATCATTAGCGATGGTGGTTCTCACTTCACTAATGCCCAATTCCGTAATTTGCTGGTTAAATATGGGGTAAACCACAGAATCTCCACACCTTACCATCCCCAGACAAATGGATAGGCCAAGATCTCCAATCGGGAGATCAAGAATATTTTGCAGAAAACGGTTAGGCTTGATCGCAATGACTGGACTCAAAAGCTTGAGGACACTCTTTGGGTCTACCGTATGGCATACAAAACACCCATCGGCATGTCTCCTTGTCGTCTGGTGTATGGAAAGGCATGCCATTTACCTGTAGAAATTGAACATAGGGCATTCTGGGCAATCAAGCAATGTAATCTAGATCTGAGTTTAGCCGAGAAGACTAGGAAACTCCAACTATCTGAGTTGGAGGAGCTTAGAAATGATGTGTATGAGAATGCCAAGATTTATAAGGCTCGAACCAAAGCTCTTCATGACCAATTGATTTCCCGAAAGAGCTTTGAGCCGAACCAGAAAGTCTGGCTCTTTGATTCTCAACTTAAGCTCTTTCTTGGCAAACTTAAGTCAAAATGGAACGGGGCTGTTCATTATTGATCAGCTATTTTCAAATGGGGCTATTCAGATATCTATCCCAAAGACGGGTAATTCATTCAAAGTCAACAGTCAACGTCTGAAGCCTGTTATTGACCGTACTGTTCCAGAACCCAACTCAGACACGGTTGCTCTAGCTATGTTGTGACTTCTTTGGCTGGACTACGCCTAGCTGACGGCATTAAACTTAGCAGTTGTGCAATCTGACTCAGAGCTGACCCAAGCTTCATATTCAGGTGATATCTTCTACATTCTGCCTTTCTTTTCATGTCTTTTATTCTCAATGCGGGCATTGCATCAGCTAGGCATGGGGGGGTGGATTCATTTCTGAATCAATTTGTCAGCTCTGTGGAATTCTTGTAAATTCTACTTGTTTTCTTTTATATACATATAAAAAAAATTTTGAATTAGGAAGGAATACTTGGACATTAGGACTTTTCAATCTTAGGAAATAATACAGTATGATCTGAACACTAAGACCCTTCAGATCTTTGGGCTTAATCAGCCCGGGTATCCACTAAAATGTGGATTTGTTTATCAAGTCCTCGCCACCCTGAATTCTATTTCAATCTAACTAAATAAATTTGGGTGATAAATACATGACTTATCAACCTGCCCTCTACTTTGAGGGAACTTTTAAGTCTAAGCATCTACACACTATTCATCACTGACTCATTGTTCGGCAGTTTTAACATAAATTGGATAGCTAATGAACCTTCTAGGGTGGTATGGCTGGCAAGTTATTGTGGGTAACAGCCATAGGTAGGTTGTCTAGAGCCTAGCCACTGGACCATTCTTTTCCTACTACCTTTAGGTAATTCTTAGACTAGAGAGGCCACCAACTTAAAAAGAAAAAGAAAGTTCAAAAAGAAAAGAAAAAGAAAAGAAACAAAAAAGAAACAAAAAGAAATAAGCCACACTTCACCACACGAGTATGGCTGGCAAGTTATCGTGGGTAACAGCCCATTGGTAGGTTGTTCAGATCCCAACTCAAGAAATGCACGTAAAAATTCCTAAAACACTTAGGAAGAAGTGGGGAAGTAGAATAAGTCGGAGAGATATACATTGGATTCACCCTTGTGTTGATCCCATAAAAAATAAAAGTAGGAAGAAAGCTACCAGTCGTACAGATACACCTTTAGGCAGAACTCTTTTTAAGGTTGACGGAGAGCCGTTTTCGCACATTTGAAAGTCGTCGAAAGTCGTAGTATAGTCACGCAAAACGTTCGTCAAAAATATTATTTTATAAAATAACGAGACTTGAGTCCCGGTCATTCCTCTCTGGGAGGCGTGTTTCTCTTTTTGAAATCGATCTTAAAGCTGCTCTACTTAATATTCTGGTGCGCAATATATAGGCGGTTAAAGAACAGGCACTTAAATCATGCAAATAAAATAATCATTCAGCTCATGGTGATTTCGAACACATAAAGAGAGATATATATATAAATGCAGTTTCATTCATTCATTGGGGGAGAGTTGTTTGTACAGGAAATCTAGAGGAAAGCTTATACAGGAATGCTTGAAATTAAACCTAGCTACTAGAAAACGATTGCATACAAGAATCGACGGGGGGATTTCGCATGCATCATTGGGGGAGAAGAGAAACTACTCTACTAAGCAGTAAATGAAAGCAGTAAAACTTATGAAAAGCATGATCTAGAGCTAAAAGAGTAGAGGGCATTCAGGGGTGGTCCCCGATGGCCTTGGAGTGGTCGAGAGGAGAATGAGGGGAGACCAATGTAGCTTAGGCCGAACCTTGGAGAGAAGTAGGGTTGATCCAGCATCCCGGCATAGTGTCCTCCATGATGGTGGTAGTGAGCTCATGGAGGTGGAGTGAGTGGCTAAGTGGAGGTGGAGTGAATGGCACCAATGGAGTGCAATTGCCAAAGAAGTGAATGGGTGCCAATGGCCACCCATGGGGTCTTTTTATAGACCCAATGGAAGCCCTCTAGAGAGGCATATGGTGGGAGCTCGTGGGAGAGTGAGAGAGAGAGGGTGGATGGTGGTTTTTAGATCCACCAAATGTGGATCTAAAAATTGAATGGCTCTTGGTTGCTATTTTTGGCAACCAAGGCAACCACACATGGTAGAGAGTTCTAGAGAACTCTAGGCTAGATATTTTCGTGTGGATGGTGTGTGTGGGTGTGTGTGGGTCGAAACTTAGGTGGCTAGGTTGATTAGGTTGGGTTCTAGTGGGTTTCGGTCAAGGTAGGTCTCAAATTAGGGTTATAAAGCCTAATTCACTAAGGTAAAGTGCAATTAAACTTAATACAAGTTTAATTGGGTGTGTGGAAACTTAATTGAGAGTAAAACAACTCAATTAAGTCAGGTCTAGGTCAATTGGACTCTCACTGAGTCCAATTGGATAGTGTGTGCTGAGATCAGGGCTCAATTGGACTCAATGAGTCCAATTGAATAGGCTGATGGAATTGACTAAGATCCAAGTCAATTAGGTTTAGTGAGGACCTAATTAGGTCCTTAGGGAGGTCTAGAGGTGATGTACTAGGGTTAGGGCACCTTAATTTAGGTTCCTATGGGGTTGGAATTGGGTTTAGGGACCTAGAGATCCAAGATCAAGGCTTAAATCTCAAAACAGGAATTGGAGAGCAGTATCAGACGTCTAATTATAGAATCAGACGTCTTATACTCAAAGATCAGAAGTCCATACTTGTTGTCTGGACGTCCAATCAGAGTCAGGAAGGATTTCGGGTTCTGTTTTGGGTATTCTGCAGAAATTGGGCGTCTAACAAAGTGTCTGGAAGTCCAATAACACTGCAGAAGCGGGTTTGAAGTGTGCGGGAGTTGGCTAAGGGTCCTGGACGTCCTAAAACTTATCTGGACATCCAGAGAAGGGTTGGAACTAGGGTTTTAGGGCTTCCTAGGGTGTTGTGACCTAATCTAAGGGTGGCTAAGGCTTGGGGAAGTCTCTAGGCTATCCTAGGGCTAGGATGAACCTAAGCTCTTCACATTTTATTGCTTTATTCATACTTAATAGAATAGAAAACTTTTAACCCCCTTACATTATTATTCCTACATCTAAACTAGGCATTCTGCTCCAGCTCTGCTACAACTCCTGTTATTCCTGATCCAGCTCCTAATCAGCTTATTCCCTGCAATCGACATAATGCACTTAATCAGCACATTATAACATTATTTTATGCATAGCTAAAGGAAAGCAGTAAAGATGCAGATAATGCGTATGCATGCATGAATAACCCTAACTTATGCTAAGTCCTAGCCTAATTTAGGTCAATTAAGACCTATGATTGCTGCGCAATCAAAGGTCACCTAGGGGCGTAGAAACCTGAAGTCCGTTCTAATTGCCGATCAACGAGTCTATCACATTCACAAAAAGATGCTTAGAACTTAGGGTTCTTATCAAGTCTTGGGTGGGTTGAATGGCCATAGAAAGCTACTATGTAACCCTAAATTCAAAAATAAAAAAAAAATTAGAAGAGAAGAAAAAGAGAGAAAGAGATCTTTCTTTGAATAAGGCAAGGGCCTGAGGCGGTCTGCATTTGGGCAGATATCCAGGCGCTGTTGTGTCTTTGAAGTTCAGATCCTAAGTAGAATTTCTTAATGTTGGAAACAACTGTTGCCTGAGTAATTCAATCTTAATTCGTTTATAAATAGCATGTAGTTTTTGCTAGGGACTAGAAAAAGATAGGCATGGGGGTGTGATGTGCATATATCTGATTAGCCTAAAATGTCTATTAATGCATGCTCTTAGTACCATATTAGCATCTTGCATTGTAAATATTGCATAAAATGCATAATCATGCATGTAGGACAAATTGTACAAATTGTATAGTAATTATCTCCTTTTATGGTCAGGGACAGAGAAACTTTCTAATCAGGGCTTCAGACCAAGGATCCAACCGTACGGATCTGATCAGGGTGGCGACGAGAGTTCAACGACTCCAAGATCGCCCTGATCGAACATCCGTAGCAAATATAGTCAGAGGAAGCATAGAGATCAAGGGCCAAGATGGTGCCAAACCACACTTCAGATGACAAATCTGACTGCACGGATGGGTTCGGATCGACGATCGTAGCCTAACGACGTGAAAATAGATCCAATCCAACACCTTTGGCACCGTCTACAGCACACAAAAGATGGACGACCAAGATGGCACCATATGGTGCCATCTCAGCCGCTCGATCGGCCCCAGGGACCCACCGCTGCTTTTATTCTTTACCCGCTTGACGAATCTCCACCGTTGGATGCCCATCCAATGGTTGAGAATCAGCCACATCACCACTCAACACCGCTCCCCATCTTCTGAAGGCGTGGCAAGTCGTGAGCGTGCATGCTTAAATCCTTTTCGTGATAAAGACTGAGGCACAGTGCAGCGGTTATGCTGCTATGGGCGAAGCGTAGGTTGCGAAATCGAATCGCCTTACGCTGGAAATCAGAGTGAAGAGCGGGGGTGCGTCGATTCTGACCATCAGATGGCGATCGTGCGGCAGATGAAGCGGAGACGTGGCGTGAGGACATGCGTTGGATCACGTACGTGCGCAATGACGTGCGTTTGCATGCCTCATCGCATGCAGGCACGTGGTGAAGGCGCAAACGAAGGCTCGCGAGGAGAAATCTAAGATGTCCGATCGCAAAAGATGTGCACGGGAGTTTAGGGCGTAGAAGGCGGGGAGGCGCACGCAGCGCGTGCACGCATCGTCCATGACTGAACTTTAGCGACGTTTAAGTCTGTTGCTAAAGGTCCCCTCTTTATTATTTTTGAAGTTAAAATGTCCAAAATGGCCCCACTCCTTGCAACTATAAAAGGAGACCCTTACCCTATGAAATTCTCATCCCTTACTTCTCCTCTCTTCCTCTCCAAAGCTTAAGAGAAGCTTGTCCCACACCCGAGATGCTTTTCAAGAGCTAAATCCAGGTTTTTGCCCCCGTACCGGAAGTGGATCCCGCGATGACGACGACGTGCTGCCTCGTTCCTGTTCTTTCGACTTCATCCTCCTTCTTCCTACCTCGTCCTCCATCTTCCAGGCGTCACCTCCATCCGGCTCATCCTCCAAGCATTTGTCGAGGAGGATAACATCTCTCTCCCTTCTTTTATCGCTTTCTAGAGTAGAATTTCCAGCTTTCTAGTGTAATCATTTCCCACTTTCTTAGTTGTAAAAACATTATTCAAATACCAAGTGATTGTTCTCTCCCTCCCTCTCTCTCTTATTGTCTATATCGATTCCATTGTGATTATTTTGCCTTTTAAAAAAATATAGAAGAAAATATAATTGCGGATTTTGAGATCGACGTAGCCTTCCTGTGTTCGACTCGGAACTTCTTTACGGATTTTCAGTATAAATTTTATCTGTTGAACGGATTTCTTTGCGACTTGAACTATGACGACGGGTTTTCGAATCCAACTGTGAACATGTAGTTTTCTGCACTCAACAGACCACCTAGCTAGGGATGTCTCCATGTAGACTGCTTTACGGGAAGGCATGTTACCTTCTTGTAGAAATGGAGCATAAGGCCTACTAGGCAGTATAGAAATGTTATTTGGATCTCAGCAAGGCTGGCATCCACTGGAAATTATAGCTTAGTGAAATAGATGAGCTGCGTAATGATGCTTATGAGAACACACTCATCTATAAACAATGGATAAAATCCTTTCATGACAAGCACATTTCATGAAAATCTTTCAGTCCTGGTCAGAAAGTACTCTTGTTCGATGTTCGTCTCAAACTCTTTCTGGCAAACTCAGATCAAAGTGGATAGGACCTTTTCTTGTAAGGATGATCTTTGGTAATGGAGCTGTGGCAATTTCCCCTCATGATCATGACTCTACACCTTTTGTTGTGAATGGTCAACGTCTCAAACATTTTCTAGAACTTAATGATTTGAGTCTGATCGACGAATCTTTTGACCTCCATTCCACATGAGCTATATTGCACCTAGCTGATGGTGGTAACTTAGCGCTTAACAAGAGGTAACCTGTCATTTTTAGAAAACCCGAGACCTTTCATATCCTTCTTGAACAACACTCCTATTGCACTTTGAAGTTCATATTTCATAACAGTCGACTCCACCTCCAATCTTTGTATTGGAGCTTGAAATCATCCGCATCAACCATTTCTGACCTGGCCACCCACCCTTTATAAGCCTATTCTAAAATATAAACCAAGCTAAATTCAAACCCATCTTGTTTGTAATGACATTACAAAACTTAGGCATGGGGGGGATGTTAAAGTGCAAATGATTAAGAATACAATTTCTTTGAAAGGATCTCATAAAAAAAAAAGACGAAAGGAGGGAGAAAATCTTTTTGAACTGAATTGCAAATATCTTAAGAATGGAAGAAGGAAGAAGAATGTGCTAACTGCTTAATTGTTAGTCTTAGTCATTTTCTAAATTGATTGTGCTTTAGTCTAGTACCACAACACTTACATCCTCGACCTTAGATTTTTCAGGCCAAGTGTGCTTGATTAACTATGGCTTAAATTATCATGTTACATGAAGTTAAATAATTTAATTTCTTGAAGTAAGGGGACGAACATTTAAGCCGATCTCTTTGTCACTTTTGGCCCAGGAGTTTGAGGAATCGAAACACAACCTCACATGCACAAATTGAGTTTTAGGACCCAAGTAAAAGGTTAATAAAATATTGGACTTAGGTAGAGTTAGAAAATAACTCTTTTGTAGTAGCCAACCCTTGAAGGATGGAGAGCCACTTCCCTAATAAGGTGCACGTAGTTAATTTTTGTTTTGGTGGGGCTTGTATACGTAAGTCTTGGTAATCAGAGGGCAATATGGTGAGGCCCTGCATGCAATAATATGGGTCTTTCGACCCCAATCAGATCCCAGAAGCTTTGGGACAAGGTCTATAAGCTAATCCCTAATCCTATTGAGGGCCAGTGCGGCTGGAATGTGGTGTTGAAGAAACTCAAAAAGGGCCTCAATGGACACTATGGTGGATGGAAACGTGGATGTTGGAAGATCAAATTAGGTTGGGGGTTGAGTTTGTGGGGACAAGTAGAACGAAACACCTATACTAATTTGGGGAGGGGATGTGTGGCGTGCGATGATGGTGAAGGTGGTGGTGGCATTAATGGTGGTCAATGGGGAGAGAGGAGGAAGCTATGAACGGAGCTGCAAAGCTCCAGATATCTAATTGATATCCTAACTAAACAAAGCCTAACCTAATTTGAGGAAAGGAGGAAGAGAATTACCTAGCGAAGAACAGATGGTGAGGAGGAAGAAGGTGATTGAATTGGAGTTGAAGAAGGAGAATTAAGTCACGAAGCTTCTCGTGAAGCTCCATGGAGCGTCGGGGAAGAGAAGCCCTCTTCCAATTTCAGCAAAAGAGTGGCAGATGAGGAGGTTGAATAAGCTTTGAGCTACTTCAATGGAGTGTGAAGAAGAAGAAGATGAGATTCATGTCTAAATTCGTACATCAAATCCGCGCATAGAATTGAGTCAATTTTGCAAGGATTACCCACCAAATTAATGGGTTTTTCAACCCAAAAGTTTGATCGAATTGGAGGTTGAACACGCCATTTCAAGGCCTGAGATCTTTCTTGCCAAGTTGGTCTTGATCCAAGGATCAATCCCACTAAGTTTGGTGGGATTTGATTGTGATTTGAGCCACTAATTGCTGCTGCAAATCCGTGATAGAGGAGAAGCTTTTGTCCTACTCGAGTTGCCTAGAGAAGAAGGTTGACGTTAGCATGACATTAGCCAAGGACCATAAAGAGAGGAAATTGGACCAACTTGCAAGGAATTCAAAAGTTGAGGGTTAAACTGCAAAGTAGGTCAAGATGTAGTCCAAAAAGTCTCAAATTTTTATAGCAACCTAACTTAAACCCAAGGAATCTAATGGTAACTTTAATTTTGGTTTTTTATGAATTTTTCTTAGTAAATTTGTAATTTAACCCAAAATGTATTGAATATTCACATAGGTCTCTATTTTAGGTCAGGTTCATTTTGTAAAATTGAATGTTATAAACCTTATGGAATATTTTTAAATGATTGTTAGAAGATTTAGATTACATTTAGTTTTGTTAGAATCCTTTTAATTAAATTGAGGCTAAAATTAGGGTGTTTAAATATAAATTAATTTACAATTTTCAAAAAAACCTCAAATCAGTTCATGCAAGTCCACTTGTTTGAACTTTAAGCTCATTTGACCTTCAATTAGGCGTAAGTTTACCCTTGGGTTATTCTGCAATTGCATTTGTCAGTTAAAATAGCAGAATTAACACATTTTACATTAGTTCCTCTTCTTTCAGCCCAAATTGAATTGTACCCTTTTATATATCAATTATGTGAAATTAGCCTTAGAAATTACTCAATTTGAGTTAGATAAAGAGGATGATGGTGTTACCATTAGTTGGGTTAACCTATATTAGGTGGGCCTAAGTTTGTATGTGAGCCTAGTTAGAATTAGGTGAGCTTAATTAGGTCTATGTGAGTCTAATCAAGTTTAAGAGCATCTAACTACATGTGGGTTAACCTAGGTGGGTTTAGGTTGAGTCTAACTAGGTTATGGTTGAATTAGGCTTGAGTGAGCCTAATCAAATATAGGTTAGCCCAATCAGTTCCAAATAGACCTCATTAGAATGTAGCTGACTCAATTAACTTTAAATGGACCTAATTGAATAATGGTGAGCCTACTTGGGAACCTAAAGGGTAATTGGGATAGGAAAGGTGAAATTAAGCTAGTGCGAGTTAGGGATAGGTTCTTGGATAATGGATAATAGGATTTTGGATAGTACTATCCAGGTTTTGGGTTCTAGGTCTAGGTTATCCTAGGTGGAGGTGGTTCAGGGTTTAGGAAGGGCTATCCTAGGGTTTAGGGGCATGGATAGGGATATCCTCCTCTCTCCATTTGTCTGGATTAAGCTTCTTCTTCTTCTTCCTCTCGCTTTATTCCACTTTATTTAGCTTTATTTCGCATCTCAACTTTATATGGATCTTCTTATTACTTGCGAATAGCAAGAAAAACATTAAACAACAAGGTAAACTCATTATTTTATGTACAACTATATAAAAAGATGAAATGCATGATATACAGAATATGAATGGAATATGTACAATGTATCTAGGTTTCTAACATTATAGGTTAATTAAGATATATGATTACCGTGCAATCATATCTCCATGCCTAAACTTTGCTAGTTCCTAGAAAAACCAAGGTGTGAAAAACCTGCGAGAAAAATCCTAAAATAGAGGACATGGGTTTTCGTTTATTATTTTAGAAAATAGAGAAAAGGTCGAAACACACATTTTTTATAACATATATATATGTAGTTATTCCTTTCTTTCAAGACGTGAAATCAGCAAACAATCAAGTCAGTCCCAATAAAAAATCTTGATAAGATTTTTCATTAACGAGAGAAAATCACATACAAATCCTTAATGACAGAGACTCAACAGTTCTAAAGTACCGAATCAAATCCGAACCACCCAAATCAAATCAAGAATCTTATTAGCTATCAGACTTGGGTCTCAAGAGAAACTTTCTTTGACTAAGTCAATCCACCTAAGGTTTGAATTGAATGTGAGAAACAAGCATGTTGTGTGTGAAATGATGTGACTCATCAGACGGGAAACTAAGTTGATTCCAAGTATTCAATAAGGGTTAGAATATCTCTTCGCTCTACCAAACCTAGTTTTTGAATTGGCCTTACTAAGAATTGGTAGCTTTCACCTCACCTGTTGATTGCACAACAATCATAGGTCTTAATTGACCTAAATTAGGCTAGGACTTAGCATAAGTTAGGGTTATTCATGCATGCATACGCATTATCTGCATCTTTACTGCTTTTCTTTAGCTATGCATAAAATAATATTATAATGTGCTGATTAAGTGCATTATGTCGATTGCAGGGAATAAGCTGATCAGGAGCTGGATCTGAAGCTGGATCAGGAATAACGAGAGTTGTAGCAGAGCTGGAGCAAAAGGCCTAATTTAGATATAGGAATAATAATGTAAGGGGGTAAAGTTTGCTATTCTATTAAGTAGGAATAAAGCAGTAAAATGTGAAGAGCTTAGGTCCATCCTAGCCCTAGGATAGCCTAGAGACTTCCCCAAGCATTAGCCACCCTTAGATTAGGTCACAACACCCTAGGAAGCCCTAAAACCCTAGTTCCAACCCTTCTCTGGACGTCCAGATAAGTTTTAAGACGTCTAGGACCCTTTGCCAACTCCCGCACACTTCAAACCCACTTCTGCAGTGTTATTAGACGTCCAGACACTTTGTCAGACGTCTAATTTCTGCAGAATACCCAAAACAGAACCTGAAATCCTTCCTGACTCTGATTGGACGTCCATACAACAAGTATGGACTTCTGATTTTTGAGTATAAGACATCTGATTCTATAATTAGATGTCTGATACTGCTCTCCAATTCTTGTTTTGATATTTAAGCCTTGATCTTGGATCTCTAGGTCCCTAAACCCAATTCCAACCCTATAGGAACCTAAATTAAGGTGCCCTAACCCTAGTAAATCACCTCTAGACCTCCCTAAGGACCTAATTAGGTCCTCACTAAACCTAATTGACTTGGATCTTAGTGAATTCCATCAGCCTATTCAATGGACTCATTGAGTCCAATTGAGCCCTGATCTCAGCACACACTGTCCAATTGGACTCAGTGAGAGTCCAATTGACCTAGACCTGACTTAATTGACTTGTTTTACTCTCAATTAAGTTTCCACACACCTAATTAAACTTGTATTAAGTTTAATTGCACTTTACCTTAGTGAATTAGGGTTTATAACCCTAATTTGAGACCTACCTTGACCTAAATCCACTAGAACCCAACCTAATCAACCTAGCCACCTAAGTTTCGACCCACACACACCCACACACACCATCCACACGAAAATATCTAGCCTAGAGTTCTCTAGAACTCTCTACCATGTGTGGTTGCCTTGGTTGCCAAAAATAGCAACCAAGAGCCATTCAATTTTTAGATCCACATTTGGTGGATCTAAAAACCACCATCCACCCTCTCTCTCTCACTCTCCCACGAGCTCCCACCATAGGCCTCTCTAGAGAATTTCATAATTCTCTAGAGAGCTTCCCTTAGGTCTATAAAAAGACCCCTTGGGTGGCCATTTGCACCCATTCACCTCTTTGGCAATTGCACTCCATTGGTGCCATTCACGCCACCTCCATAGTCACTCCATCTCCACGAGCTCACTACCACCACCATGGAGGACACCATGCCGGGATGCTGGATCAACCCTACCTCTCTCCAAGGGCCGACCTAAGTTCCATTGGCCGCCCCTCCTTCTCTCGACCACTCCAAGGCCATCGGGGACCACCCCTGAATGCCCTCTATTCTTCTAGCTCTAGATCATGCTCTTCATAATTTTTATTGCTTTCATTTACTGCTTAGTAGAATAGTCTTACTTCTCCCCCAATGATGCATGCGAAATCCCCCCGCTGATTCTTGTATGCAATCATTTTCTGGTAGTTAGATTTAATTTTAGATTTAATTTTAAGCATTCATGTATAAGCTTTCCTCTAGATTTCCTTGTACAACAACTCTCCCAAGATGAATGAAATTTCATTTTATATATATATATCTCTTATCTGTTTGAAATCACCTTGAGCTAAATGATTATCATATTTGCATGATTTAAGTGCCTGTTCTTTAACCGCCTATATATTACGCACCAGCATGTCGTTTAAATAAAGTAGAGCAGCTTTAAGATCGATTTCAAAAACAAAAACAATGCCTCCCAGAGACGAACAACCGGGACTCAAAGTCTCGTTATTTTCAAAACAATATCTTTGTTGGATTGTATTTTGCAACTATACTATGACGCTTTTATCAAAAATGCGATCTACGACCTCCCAACACCTGTTTTTATCCTGAGGTCAACACTCTAGGCGTATATCCCCCCGGCTGGACCCCTAGGTCACTTTTTCCTAATTTTTTTCTCCATATTTTTTTTCTTTTTCTATAAGATAAACACCCATCTATTGCAAGGCATTATTTATATGGAAAGGAAAAGGGAAGCATCCATATGTAGCGAGATGCTATTATTTGGTGGGGTGACACCCATTTGTAACGATGTGCTTATTTATTTGGTGGGGGTTTTTCTCTCTTTTTTTTCTCATTTTTTTAAGGCTTATTATATACGTATTTTTTTCTCCAAATCATTTTCTAGGTGAGTGGCTCTCCTTCATCCGTTCAAGAACCTTTCCTAAACAAAGATCCAAAAGCTAAAGATTCAAGCTGGGATTTGGACATCCTATAACTAGGGAGCATACCCAATGCAACATGCCAACCATACCCACAAGGATCAATTGACCCTCATACCAAACCTTATTGACCACCAAGGATGCAACGAAATCACCTACAAGATGAGTCAATGCATTGTGTAAATGAAGATTGCTTAAATCACAGAAGCTCTACACACTAGAGGGTGGGAAGATAAGTCATTTACTTATCACTCTTTTTGACTTAATGCTTAAAGCTTTTTCAAATTGCTTCAAAGACTCAGAAAAACAAATCTATATTTAGGTAAATACTCAAGAAATTAAGTTAGTAAAGACCTGAAGAGTCTAGGCAGAAAGATTTTATTCTACATTTCCTAAGGTCGGTAAATCCTCAAAATTGAGAATTCATGACCATTTCTAACTTAAATTCCAAGAACAACACTAAAAACACTTTTTTTTATAGAATTTTTCACCTTTTCACTTCTTTTATGCTTTTCTTTTACAAAAGAATATTTTTTTTTTTATAAAAGACCTTTCTTCGAAAAACACATAGGAAAAACACATGCAATTAGGAATTGAAACGTAAAGATCTTATGCTAAAATCCTAGGTATTGTCAAAAATTATTTGGCAAATGTACTACCCCCCATGACTAAATTCTTGTGTGTCTTCATGCATGAAAATAAACATAGAAGTGTGAATATGAAATTAAAGTAAGGGCAGAAGTCACTTGGAATAGTATCTGAAATTTCTAGCTTAGTGGGGTTTGGGGACTCCTTCCTTCTCAAGTGGGTTGATAGCTTCATGTGGGGAGATAGAAATTTATGGTAGGATCTTATTTTGGACTCGTATGGGGGTCTGGTGAATGGTCAGCAGGTTCCTAGTGGTGCTTTCCCCTTTTGGTGTTCTGTTACATTAACTTTGAGGGACCATTGGTGACAGTTTGCTTCTACCTTGGGGGATGGTGGGACATTTTGATTTTGGTTGGACAATTGGATGGGGCAATGGTCCTTGGCATCCCACTTCCCCCGGTGTTTTGGGATCTCAAGAAGCAAGATTGCCTTGGTTATAGATTGTTGGGATGTTGCTAGTTTGTCGTGGTCTATCCCCTTGCCTGACTGGCCATTGGTGGGCCATACTGAGAGGGAGAGAGGGCAACTGATGGCCCTTCTGCAGGATTTTTCTGTGGATTTGGGCTCTGATGGATTTTGTTAGAGACATGGACTATACCAGCCTAAGAAAGATTATGAGAAGCTTTTGGAGCCACCTACTTCTTCTGAGGAGGATAAGTCGTGTGTGAAGCTCTAGTCTATCTAGATTCCCCTGAAGGTCAAGATCTTTTTATGGCTGGCTAGGAGGGATGGGTTGATTACTGGAGGACTCAGATAGAGGCTAATAGGTACACCCACTCAGCAATGTCCCTTGTGTCCTTCAGGTGAAGATCATGTTCAACATCTTTTTTCTAAGTGTCCCTTTACTAAAGAGGTATGGGAGAAGGCCTTGCAGGTTTCTGTGTTGGCCTGGGATGACCTTTGGAAGGCTTTGGGAGACTTGCAGCAGAGTCATAGGCCCATTTCGGTGGTGTTATGGATGGCCTGGCATGTGAGAAACCATGTCCTATTTAGGAGGGGTTGGGCATGGGTAGAGAATGTGTGTGGGGAGTCTCTTTTTTTGTCTAACCTGTGGACACATTTCTTGACGTAGTTTTGTAGTAAAATTCTTCCTTAATAAAATTCGGATGACTATTGTTATCAATAGTCATCCTTTCTTTTTCAAAAAAAAAAAAAACATATCCAATAACTACATATGCATGAAATATAATGAAAATATCCTACCTATAAAGATTTTTTTTTTTACAAAATATATATTAGTGTTGAGTTTAACGCCTCTAGCGAGGCATAAACTCGAAAATGAATACGTAAAATAGTATTGAGAATGGTGATTAAAACGATAAGAAGTTTAATTTCAATTGCTAGCAGTGGGTTGCAAATGCGAACCAGCTGCCTATGGATGCCAAATCCAAAGAGTCAAAAAAATAATAAAATGGGGCTTCAGATTACTTGCAACTAGATGCTAGATAAGTAAAATAGATGAGTGTGGGTGCTAGGACAGGAAGCAGATGGTCACAGCCCAAAAAGGTGATGGAGAGTACAGGTGGTTGGGGTGTTAACGAAGTGATGTGGGGTAAAATCATATGGGTCCTAATAATGATGATGAATGGAAGGCATGACCCAAGTGGTGTAGTCAGATGTGGATTCAACTCCTGCAGAGAATGTGTCAAAATAATCATTGGAGTTGGATCCGGGTGTGGAGAATGATTGTAGCTTTTCCTCCAATTGCCCTGATTTGTGTCCTTGCCATCCTTCCTTTGTTCCAACTCCCTCAGAATTCTTTAACTATTTGGCCCAGGACCATCCTCGGAAATAAATTTTTCAAACACCGAGTCCTTTGTAGAAACAAAGTAGGCTAGATCGAGGAATCATCATGATCTTCTAACTCAAGGAATGTCTGTAGTTTTGGTTCTAAGTCAAGATCTTCTTGAGATTGCTATTCACTGTGTGAAATTATTTGAACCCAGTCATCAACATTTAAGTGGGCATCCTCGAAGACAACAAAATCATATTCAAGACCAACAATGCTCAGTTCCTCAAAATAAAATGATTGATATTCAGAGCTTAAATCAAGATCTAGCTCCTCAAGTGAATCTTCCTCTTTAATTTCGATAAGTTTGTCCTATAATGTAAATTTAACTCCATGAATATAAGGTATCTCCCAAGAGTTGACATCTTCAGATTGTGATTCCAAATTAGTCTTGGGGATGTCAACCCTTTCTTTGTTATTTTTCATGATGAGGTTTTGATTGCATATCAATCATAGGACCTAAATCGACTAAATTAAGCTAATAACCTAGCCTTCATTATGTAAATAAAGCATATATCTCATGCATTGCATGCATCATTACATAAGTACATTCATGATCTAAATTCTATCATTTTATGGTCTTATTGGTAATACTGATATTCTATAGATGTAGGACCATGATTTGAGAGCAACATTTGGATACAGTGATGCAGAGTAGTCATTTCTACATTCTGCAAACAGAAAGAAGCTAATAATTAAAGAGAAGGAGACAAGAGCATGTAGAGCCAGGACAAGCTTGGTCCCGTCAGGACAAGCCCATGCAAACCCTCCTATATGCCCATTTAACACGATCTCATGCACACTCATGCATTTAACACACACCCACTGATAAACGCCAGTTTATCATCATTCTTATGCATTAAAACAAACCTAGCTCTTAGGATTTTGCTCTGCAAATGGGTTTTTGGGCTGCATTTAGGCATTAACTAGGTTAGGCATGCATTGAATTTTTTCTTGTCATTTTAATGTATTTTTGTGAGTGTTAGGGATTAACAGATATGCAGATCCCTAAAACCCTAGCACTCAAGAAGGCAACTGGTGAAGGAGGAGCTCAAACTAGCTGAAACTCAGCTTGATCCAACTCACCACAACTGGAATCTAGCTCACTTGGACTAGGGTTAGCTCATCCTAACTCCATTAAGCTAATCTCAGTTGAATGGAAGCAAAAGAGAGCTCATCTTAGCTCACCCTACCTCAGGTCAGCTCAGATCCAGCTCAACTTAGCTGAGTCTAGCTCATCTCAACTCCCACTAGTCCACAGGGAGCTCTAGCTAGCTCAGCTGAGTTGACTGAAGTTCACCCCAGCTTAGGTCTAGATACATCCAGCTCCACTCAACTCCAGCCAGCTAAAGATGAATTCATTCTAGCTCAAGAAGCTCAAGTCCAGCTCCCGGGGACCGAGCTTAGCTCAAACTAATTGAGCTAAGCTACCTTAGCTGTCTCAACCAGCTCAATCCTCCCCGGCAGCACTAGACCTAGCTCACCTCAGCTCCATTCAACAGAAGCCAGCTCACTTTAGCCTAGCTTAGCAGCTAGCAAAGAACTAGTAAGCTAAGCCAGCTAGAGTAGCCCAATGTTGACCTCTTCAGAAGCTGCCAGCTCCAATTCAGCTCTAGACTCTGCATATCCACCTCCTCTCCTCAAACCCTAAGCTCCACATGCATACTCCTCTACTCCATAGCTAGCTAAGCTAGCTTAGCTTAGCTTAGCTTAGCTAACATCCAGCTCCTTGGCCATCCTCCACCTTCAACTTAACCCTAGCTAACTCCACCTACATAACCTTCCACTCCAAGTCCACCTAAGCCTACTTAAGCTAGCTCCACCCAACTCATTTTGCAGCCACCACTTCACCACCTTTCACCCCTCAACTAACCACCAAAATACACCTAAAGTTGGTGCCCAAACTAACCCTAAACACCTCCCTTTTGGCGCCAACTTCAACCCCCATATCCACCCTACACATAACCCCTCCAAGCCTCATCCACCATCCACCTCAACCCCCTTCTAGAAGCCTAGAAGTTGGTGCCAACCCATGGCACCTCTCCATGGTTGGCACCACTTTTAGGTGTCCCTTGGCCACCCATAACTACCCCCCTTGCATCCCTTAGGTGGCTCCAACTTTCCTTAGCCCTAGGATCACCTAACCACATCCATTCTCCCATCTTAGCCATCCATCTCAAGAGCCACCTTAACCCCCTCATCCTACCCTATAAAAAGACCGACAACCACCACCTCACAACCCATCCTTGGCTAGCAAAATTCCTCTCATACTCTACCTAAAGCCCATGCCCAAGAGAGAAGAAGAAGAAGATTAAGGGGATATTCTGTCCCCTTGGTGCCTTCCCCTCTTCCCTTCTCTCTTGTGCCCATGCCAGCCAAAGGAGGAGCTAGGCAAGGAAGACCTTTGGAGGAGGTCTTGAAGGTGGTCCACTCCACCTTGGAGGAGAACTTGAGGGTGGTGCATGCCCACCCTTAGAGGAAAGAATTGAGGTGGAGAGCATCCACCTTGGAGGAGCTTTCAAGGAAGGAGAAGAAGGAGACCCTCTTTTCAAGCCATGGAGCAGCTAGGCTTGGAGCAAGAAGACTCCCTCCTTCACCAGATTCTGCAAGAGGATTTGTGTTTCTTTTATTGCTTTTATATTTTCCATTTCTAGTTGAAGCATTCCTCTACATATCTTTGTAAAAGAACACAAATTCTGCTAAATTAATTTGCCTTCTTTTTAATTTCTATTGCAATTGTTTGTCTTTGTTCTAGCACTTGGTTCACTTCCACTTCCTAATTACTCTAGGCATCCACTTGCCTAGAGTGAGCTTAGGGAGGGGTCATATTTATCTCTTAAGTTTTAGCTTAGTAATTATAGGCGTTAGTTACTTTTTCGTCATAATTCGCATTTTACTCTCATTATTTCAAAACTAAAAAAAATTATATATTTAAAATATCAAAAAGAAAGATTGAGTTTCCCTTTAAAGCAAGAGATTTGTATTGCAAACTTGCCTCCTTGGACGACCCTAGATACCCCACTATCTAGGTTTATAAATTTAAGAGTTGATCGATTTTGCGAGTTACAACGACGTATTTTACAAACTACGTAAAATCTGTATCACCCACATATGTGCACTCACAATTCAATTACACAAACAGATGTGTACACTCCACTCTCCATACACTAAACACATGTACACCTAATGTGCACATTTGAATTATTACACACATTTCCATTATTCTATCTATACTAATATGGGCCTAGTAGCATTTACTATATTATATTTTATCTCTTTATTTTCTAGGCTCATACACACACAACACAAGCCCACCAACCTAAGCCCACTACACCTTCGCAATCACCTCCAACCTAGACTAATCCTCTTTTTTTTTTGAAAAAGAGAAAGGATCACCACTGTGAACGGTGATCGTCCATTTATTAATCAATTAATCAATTGCAATGCATTTCGCCACATTTTGGCACAAAACTCAACCCCCCCACAAATGTTCTCAATCCACACTCTCCCCCCTTTAAAAATAGTGTCATTTCTAGCCCTCCATACATACCGCATCATAGCCACCATAAGAGGGTGTGGCTTGGATGGGCATCTAAAATCCATCCACAGCCCCTCCTAAGATGGGACACCTGTAGAACAAAAATGCATCCACACCTCATTCATGACAAGGCAATTGCAAAATAGATGTCACATGTCATCCTTGTCAAAGCTACAAAGTAGATAAGCAACCATTGGTTTGGACATAATCCGTCTGTTGAATGTACTGTAATCAACCCACCTCTCCTTACAAGCCACAAAAATACTTACACTTTGAGTGGAACCTTAATCTTCCAAATCGCCATACACTCCAATTGATGCTCTGCGTTAATATCCATCATCATTTTTTCATAAGCTTTGTGAGGTGAATTGTTGAGAGCGATCTATTGGGGATTTAAATCAAAGTGTTGCCGTTGTAGTTTGAAATCCACAATAAATTGAACAACAAATAAAATTTATAAGCTTAGAATATCAAAAATAAAGTCCGAGGTCGAACACAGGGAGCAAATATTGCATTCACGTTCTAATCTCAATAGATAATATAATTAAGCATAATTAATTACTCAAAAACTAATATGCAATGTATAACATGAGTATATGAGGAGATAAAAAGAACTCTAGACAAAATACTAGTGATTTGGATCACCAATTATTAGCCTAACACATATATAGCAATTACTCAAATAAAATCAAATGAACAAACAGTGAATCAGATGTCTGATTGTGAAATTAGACGACTTAAAGTGCGTTGCTGCAATGCTTCTTCTTTGATTTTCTTCTGTATGGCGCCTTTTCTTTGGCTCTGTCTCTTTTCCTCTTCTCGCGACTAACTGTCGCACAATTGCCTGCAAGAGCAAACCCCCTAACCCCATGCTCTCTCTCTCTCTCTCTCTCTCTCTCTCTCTCCCTTCCTTCTCTTTCTCAAGGGACAATCGGGCATTTGGGTAATCGGGCATAAGCGCACCCGGGACCAGGGTTGCCTATAGTGGGTAGCAGCCAAGGTGTGAGTCTTAGGAGGAGCCAGGCCCGTGTGGAGGTGTCACGGGCGAGGCATGAAGGGGTGCGGGGGACCTCACCCCCCAAGTGTTGAGGCGGTAAGTCGATGCGACAAAATCTCTTTATGCACTATAGGGGGTGCTGTGCTCCACAAGGTGGGACTAAACCCACAAGGTTGTTCTGTGCGTAAAGCTGCTAGAGTGCTCTTCCAATTGAAGCTGAAGGAGCACATGATGCTCCAATTAGAGGTCTGGGTCGCTTCCTGGGTTAAGTCTGTAGCGACTAGAGCAAACACCTGGGGCAAGGATCTCAAGAACATGCTCCGAGCTTTCTTAGAAGCAACTCGTTCATGGCTGCCAAAGGCGTAAACCTGAAACAACAAAGTATGGGCTAAACACCCCAATTAGATGGCTCAAAAGCTTCATCGAAGCACGACGAAGGTGGTGGCGGTGATTTCGTGATGAGGTGAGGCATGTGGTAGCCTAACGGAGGCAGAGATGGCCGGAGGAAGTGGGTTTGTTTGGTGGGTGTTCTGTGTGGATGGGAAGGCAAATAGAGAGAGGGGTTTTGATGGGTGGAGTATGGCAGAGGTTATGGGCATGTTGGCGAGGAGGATGGAGGTGTGTAGTGCGCAGAAGTCCTCGCCGGAGGGGTCGCCAAAGGTGGGAACAAAGGTGGTGGGTGGTGTAGTGGAGGGGTCAAAACAAGAGTAAAGAGGGGAGAATTAATCTATGAGTATAAGGGAATTATTCTAATCCTAATCTAACAGACGAACGAGGGAGAATGATGCCAGTTGTGGTGTGGTCGGTGCCGGGGAAGAAGATACTCCGATGAGGTGGAAAACAGCAACGAAGATGAGGGAGAAGCTCCTGCGAGTACAGCCAAGAGCGAAAGGAGAGGAAGGAAAATTCATCACTAGTATTGTGTATAGATGATGAAGGAGGTCGGAGAAGGTCGTCGGACGTAGAGGAGCTATTCAACTGGAGAGGATGGAAGAATTGAGGGTGATTCCGGTTGAATTCGAGCGTGAGGAAAATGGTTTGCCATGGGGATCCTTATGTAGGCCTTAGGGAGTCAGTTTAAGCTTGGGAATAAAGCTTTGCGAGCTTAGAAGGTTTGCTGAAGTTGGAAACCCAAATCTCTCATGCGTTCGCATTATAGATTGGGAAAGAGTTGAAGCTCAAGAATCAATCTGAATGGAAAAGGATTTCAAGAGGGATCTCCAGTTCAAATTTAAGGAAGTTTCATCAATCAATCAGGGAGAAATACTTGATTGATTGTCACCGGAGCTTTAGGATTAAGAGTTTTGTGTTGTGGGGACCTTTTGAAGAAGATGATAAAGTTGGGGGGTTTTGTGTAAGAAATTCGAAAGCTGAGGGGCCAATTGAGATAAAGAAAATCAAACTTGGACCAAAATGCAAACTAGGTCAAAATAATCTCAGATTGGGCCCAAGTTTTGATACAAACCTAATTTGGGCCTAAGGAATCCAATGGTGAAGTTGGATTTTGGTTTTGACCTAGTTTGATTGGGAAATTTATGCAATAACTCAAATTAGGGTAGTAGTTTGTCTATGGCTCTATTTTGGGTCAAGATAGGTTTTGATGGTCAAATTGAAGGTACAAAGCCCTAGAGAATATTTTTCTATGAATTTTAGAGGGCTTGGTTGAATTTTATCCTGACCAGAACCTCAGTAGATTAAGCGTGTCTGTTTTTAGGGTTTCAGATGTCATTAATTCTCAAAACACGTGAAAACCCTTTTCTGTCTGCACGGACTCACTTGTTAGACATTTAAGGCTATTTGACCTTTAATTAACCCTTGAGAAATCTTGTGATTATTTTGCAATTAATATATGCTATTAAAACTGCATTTTTACCCATGTTTTACTATATTTCTCTTAGAATGATTATGTAATGAATTATGGTTCTTTGGCGGTTATGTAGGAGCATTTATTCCTTGATTATGACTAATTAAAGCTAGATATGGTTGATGATGATGTTATCATCAGGAATAAATACCATGTCTCTAGTTGAAGTCGTCCTCCCCTTCTTTGGGTCTAAAGGCTACAATAGTTTCCATCAATTTGACACTCTCCTCCTTAGACTAGCTTTGGTGTCGCCCCCCAGGACAAAAAATGTTACACCTATTCTCATTCTCCAACCAATAGTCAGCCACTGTCACATCTTTATTTGGTGCATTATTATATGCCCTGGGATAATTCACGTCTAGAAAGCCCATACCACTCTAATCGTCCTTCTAGAACCTGAAATGTGCCCCATCCCCCATGATGGAGAAAAGAAACTCCAACATGCTTTAGCTGCATTGGTCATGGACACCCAAAAAGGTGAAGGATCGGGTGGCTGCAATCGAGAAGAGGGAGAGTTGGAAGCCCCATAGGAGTCTCACACCACATCCTGCCACATACCCACCCCCCCTTTATGAATGACCACCCCCCACTTCAAAAGCAAAGAATCACTGAACTCCCTCAGTTATCTCACACCCAATCCCCCTAACTTCTTAGGCAAGCAAATTTTTTTTCCACTGAACCGGCTGAATGAAGTGACCCTCATGCGATGCCCCCTTCCAGAAAAATCTTTTACGAATCACATCTAGCCTCTTCAATACGAATCCTAACAGCCTGAACATTGAGAAATAGAATACAAGCGTAGCTAAAATGACAGAATTAAGCAGAATGAGTCTACCATCTTTAGAAAGAAATCTGCAACAGCAGCCTTCCATTCGTAAGGAAATCTTCTCAAATAAGTCACCCCAATCCCTACTTTGCATCTTCTTTGCATGCAACGGAAGACCCAAGTAGCGTAGGGGAAGAGTAGCCACAAGGGTTTGTAGAATCTTTGACAGTACTTCCTTAATTTGGTTCGCCCCACCAAAACAAATCAAACTAGACTTTTTTTCATTTATTTTAAGCTCAAACACGCCCCTAAAAATGTCCATCGTGTGCTTAACACAATTTGCCTCCCTACAGCCTCCTTCAATAAAAAAAATCATATCATCTGCATATTGCAAAATAAGCATCAACTCACGATGGGAGGAGAGCATGTAGCCGCGTATAACTCCCCCTATGCTGAGTTTGAATGAGAGCTGAGCCAGAGTATCCACTGCAAGAATAAAAATAAGCGGGGCAAGTGGGCACCCCTGCTTCATCCCTTTCTACGACTGGACCCATTCCCTTGTTGGTTTACCATTGATGAGAGAAGAAAAAGATGAAGTTGTAATGCATATTTTAACCCATTGGACCCACTTATCTGGAAAACCACATCTTCTCATAACCTCCCACAGGTATGACCAAGCGACTGAATCATACGCCTTCGAAAAATCCACTTTCCACATGAATGCCATCTTCTTTCGCCGTACCCAACTAGAGACCATCTCTTGGGCTAGAATAAAGGACTCCTGCAAGGATCTCCCCTTAAGGAATGCCGACTACACTGGGCTAATAAGTTCCTGTAAAACCCCCCTCAATTTGTTTGCCATCAGTTTCCCAATAATAAGATAAATAGAGTTAAATAATGCAATGGGGTGAAAATCCGACAATAAAGTAGCACCAAGCTTTTTCAGTAGAAGAAAAAGTAGGGACTTATTAATTTTCTTAATCCCCTGATTACCTTACCATTCTGGAATTCTTCTATGACACTCATCACATCCTGTGTCAACATCTGCCAAAATTCCTTGTAAAACAGCATAGGAAAGCCATCTGGACCAGGAGACCCCTCTGCCTTGAAGCCTTTAATTGCTTCAACGACCTCATCTTCAGAAAAACTTCCACATAGCCAATTACTCCCTGCCTCATCTAACATAGGCATATTAGAGGTGGTAAGGTGCCAACCCCCCCTTGCAGTTTCCCTGGTGATATAAAAAAAATAACCATTTGCCATAGAGCACATGTCCTGGGGCATGGTGACTACCTCATTCCCATGACACATGGAGGTGATATGGTTGATTCTTCTTCTAGAACTTGCAACTGTATGAAAGAATTTGGTATTTGAGTCCCCCTTCTTCAACCACAATTGGCAAGACTTCTCTCTCCAATTGATCTCACGTAGTAGGTCTTCTTTGGCAATGTCACATTAGAGCTCCTTTGTTGAAGTTCCTCCTCCGATAGCCCCACACTATCCTCCTTGTCATCCAACATTTTTATCCCACTTAATGCCTCCTCTCTCCTCTAAGTCTTCATGAGTGCCAAGTTCTTCTTATACTCAAATAACGTATATCTCAGGTTCTTCAATTTTGTAGCAAGGCATTGAGTAGCCAAACCCATGTCCTCTTGGGCCTCCCACCAAGATGATACCATATGGCTGAACCTGTCTTCCTTAAGCCACGACTTCTAAAATTTGAAGTAGGTGTGGGTCTTCACATGTTCATCACTCTCCCAAAGGATGGGAATATGATTAGAAAAAGGATGTCTCATTGCACCTTGCATAGACAACTAATAGGAACTCACCAGTTCCACATTCCCAAGAAACCTATCAATTTTCTACATTAATCCACTACCATTCCTCCATGTATATATCGCTTCAGACAATGGAAGGTCAACTAGTTCCAGTTCATAAACCACGGATTGGAAACCAAAAGTGAAGGAGTCCATGTGGCCATCTGGCCTATCATCAGAAGACAAGGTTGCATTGAAGTCACCACCTGAGAGCCATGCACCACCCTGCATGAACTCAAAAATCTGCTTGAACTCGTCCCACATAGCTGACCTTTCATTTTGCACACAAGGGCCATAAACACAAGTGATGAAGATATAGGAGTTATTCAACTACCTGTAGAACCTCCCAGTGATACAAAACCTACCCTTGAGGATGTCTTCCAATTGGAGCGATGACTTTCTCCACCACAAGCATAGACCCCTTGCCCTACCCACTACTTTAAACTCTTTCACATCTGCCTGACCACCCAACAACAACAGTTGCCACATAGAACTATCTTCTATGTGCGTCTCTTGAAGAAGAGCACAATCAACCTTCCACTCCATCAAATATCTCCCCATCATTCCACACCAGTCCCAGTCTTGGAGCCCCCATATGTTCCATGAGAGAACCTTTAACATAATGCAAGCTAATTGTTCCCATTATCTGACGAAGTGAGGGTAACCATAAGGACCTTTACAACATCTTCAATCTCCACTTTTTGCATCTTGACTGGCCCCCTGCTTCATAAGTTGTATCTCCTATGACTCCTAACTCCCTTTTTACTTCCTAACACTGAAGTATTAGAAGTCGATCCAACCAAATAACCTCCATCCGCGTTAAACACAAAACCTTTACCTTGGTGTGTAGGCTCCACACATACCACCTACTTCCCACGGTCTCCCCCTGGATGACCATTGCACCCGACTCGACCTCCACCTCCTCACCTCCACGCACCACACCTTCGGACAAGCCCCCACTTTTAGATGAGATGTCCATTGGTTCTTTTCTTTTCTTAAGAGATACCCCCTCTTCTGTGCACCATTAACATCCCCATCCATCCACTGCATGTCTGCGACCCCCATAGTTTCCTCCTTATCCCCGTCAGTTGCCCTCTTCACCTCCTCCTTCACCAAGATCTACACCTTAGCCTAAAGTAGCCATGAATTGCCTCCACACTGAAGGATGATCCTCTCTGGATATGGACCTCCCCAATGAATCAGTGCCTCAACCTTCACCAAATGCCCATCATCCTCCTCAATGCATACCTCACTATCTTCTGAAACCACCGCAAAACCAGCCACCACTTAGTTGATCACCTCCTTGGATTGTAGATGGAGAGGAATGCCCTCAAGGTCCACCAGCGTCGTTCTATGAAAATCATGTTATGGGGGGCAATGCACTATCGAATGGGGAAACAAGTCTCCAAACCACCGATACCTTCTCCATAAATGATGTTCAAAACTTCAAAGCATCAACATCACATGCATCCAATTGTTACACCAAAAATCTCATCGAACTAAGAGAGGAAATCTTCCATGACAATGAAGAAAGTGAGAGGGATCTTACAAATGCCTGGAGATCTACGAGTGAAGGGCTGCTCGTCATATTCTCCCCAACAATTGCACCACATAATAGACTCTCCATAGCCACGATCTCCGGTGTCATGGAGACCTCCATGTCTAGTACTGGAGGCGCAGGGGGCGGTGGCGGCCTATCATCGCCGCGGATCTCTCTTTGATGCCCACCAGGCCCACCGCTCCTCCTACCTTCACCGTGTTGCCAACTCCCTCGATCCTCTTGCACCGCCGATTTATGGTTTGCCTCCTTTACCCCACCACGAGGATCATCGTGGCTTTGGTACCCACGTTGCATGCCTCCCCCAGGGAAGTCATCATGCTTCACGCCCCTAGTAACAACCCTCTTGCACGTGTGCCTGCAATGCCCTAAACCCCACATGCAAGGTAGACAACTGCGTTCCTACAAACCGTAGCAACATGCCCTCATTCATGACATCTGAAGCACATCATAGAGGAACGTGCATCACCGAACCACCTCAACCTCCAATCCCATCGTCCCTCCCGATCCCCTCTCTCCCTCCCAATTGATTCACGCTCCCTCCAGCCCTCCGATCTACCACCACCATCACACCTCCACCCACTACGATGGCTAGGGTTCACCCTTACCCACTCGTCCTTCATCCTTCCAACCCCCTAGATTTTTGGATGCCTTAAACCCTTTTATCCCACGCCACCTTAAACCTTCACTAAACCAGACTAAACCCTCCACCAATCCAAGCCTATCCCCATGCCAACTGATCTTATCCATTTCCTTGACCAACCTTGACTTGTACCCTCACCACTAAGTTGCACCTTAGGCTAGAACCTTCTAATCCTTAGGTTGTACCCCTAAAGCTATGCCTTAACCTACTCCTCACTACCACCACACCTAGCTGGCCACCCTAGAAAAGAGCACCCCACCATAGGTGCCCCCTCCTCCCCTTCACCATTTCTCTCCACCTTCCCCACCTCCAAGAGCTTCTTCTCAAGTGCTCTCAAGCAAGGCCAACAGCTAACCTAGTGCCTCCTTGGCTTCTGCTTCTCTAGGTGAAACGAGGGTAGGCTATATGCCCATGATCCTTCTTCCCTCCCAATTGGCCAAGCACCCACATTAGAGAGGACACCTATTCTTCTTCCTCCTTATTTTGTTTTTATTAGTATAGTAGTTTATTTCTTTGCTTAGTGTCTCCTTTATTTATATGCTTAGTAGAGTAGCATTTCCTTTCTAGCATTTTAATAATTAATTGCTTGCCATTTTGTTGGTCTTGATTTTTAGTTGATAATCATACTCATACACTCACACACCCACATGCCACTCCATTTTCACCACCAACACCACCATCTTCACATATTCACCATCACCACGAGTCACACCTACACACCACCATCACCATTACTTGTGCACATACTCATCTCACCCACCACACCTACATCACACGCACACCACTACCACACCTTACTTCACCACTCTTTACTCACTACACTAGCATACTCCTTATTAGCACACACACATTAGGTAGGACCACCCATTAGAACCCCAACTTAGTTCCTATCACGACCATCACCACCCTTAGGACCTACTTAATGGTCGTCCCTTCCCCATACCACCATGAACACCAAATCAACTCCATAGCAAACACCACCATTGAGCAAACCATAGTCACATCCAAATATAGGATTTTCATCTCCATTTCACTCACCTCTGCCCTAGTCATTACCACCAACATTAGGACAAACGAGCGCCTTATTACACATATCACCGAGCCACTCACCATCAACCACATTAGAAACCTTCAACACTATATCTTGACCTAATTAAATGGCCTACTACCTAGTCCTAATCACCCCCATCATCATCACAACCACCACCTTTGTCCTATCTCCCACTTGGATTCCATTCCTCCACAAAGCTCCTCGCCAAAGACAACATTGTGTGGTGCTAGTCATTTCTACTTATGATATTAGTGAATGAGTGAAGAGTCTTGTATATATTTTTAGTTCCTTATTTAAGTAGCCCAAGTTACAAGTTGTGTTTTAATGAATGTCATTCTAGTCATTTCTTTTGAGTTGTAGTGTTTCTTTTCTCTTGTTAATGCAAAGTTCAAGTTAGTTTTTTTTACTTGTGTTGTTCTTATTCAAAAGCCAAAAAAAATTGCAAAAATGAAAAACACAAAAATGTTTATCACTGTGTTTAGTTAGGACTTGTAAATACTTTCCTACTTTCTTGATCAAAGTTAAAAGCCAAAAAAATTATAAAAGAGAAAAAGAAAAAAATATAGATAGTTTTCTCGCCTTTTGTCACTAAAGAAAACTAAAAAAAATAGTTAGGAATTTAGTTAGCTTCTTATAAAAGAAAGAAGAAAGAAGAAAAAGAAAAAAAATGGCAAAAGCGAAAAGCACAAAAATGGAATAAGGAACTCCAATTAGGCCCCCTTCCTACTTAACCTCCCCGTTGATCGACCGGGACTCCCTTTAATTGCCATCAAATTGAGCTTCGTAATAATTAAATGCGCTAGTACTTTAGTGTGAAAATCTTGCTACAATGGCACATAACTCCTTCGATTTTGCACCCATTAAAGCATTAGGCCAATAGGTTTCCAAATGATTCAATTCCAAATGTGTCACAGTCAGCTGCAATGACCCCATCAGATGTCTCTTCCATAAGATTGTCTTGTATTTCAGAATCATTCTTTGAGATATCAATTACATCCACTTCAGAAGGCTGATAAACTCTAGTTTAAAATCGTTCTTAGGCAAATACTACACTTAGTTCCTAGGGTTTCTGCCTTCACATTATAATATTAGGTTGCATTTAGGCATTCACATACTTTTAGGGTTAGTACATGCATTATTAGGTTTTCTTATAATTTTATGTATTTATATATATCATTTACTTGCCAATGAATGAGGATACATTGGAAATCAGCTAAACCCTGGTGTATTAAAAGGCAAAAATACAAGAAGCTGAATCCAAGTTCAAGCCAGCTCATTTTAGCTGAATCCAACTCAGCTTAGCCACTAGCAATAAGTTAGCTGATAGGTTCACTTTAGTAGACTAAATTTAAGTTTAAGTACATTATCATTGAGAGGTATATTTAATTTAAAACATATATTACGTTGATAAAATTAATTAAACTTTAGAATTATTATTCCATACACTCTATGGATTTTTATGTAAATTGATGAACTATTTATATTTTATTTTTGAATGTAGATCATTTTATAAAAAAGAATAATATTAATTAAACATCAATTTAGAAGGCTATCGTGATATCTTTTTCAATAATATCTTCCTAATACCTGTGAGGAGGTTAAAATTTTCCTCCTAATCGGATGCCGACATTTCCACATTTTTTCCTAAATAAAAAAACTCCACCGCCAGCACCTGCACCCTCCACATTCGGCTTCTCTCCATCTCTCTCCATCTACGATTTAATCCTTCAAAGCAAATCTCTCTCCCTCAATTTTTCTCCGTGAATCTCTCTCTTCCGCTCCGCTCCCTGACGCAATCTCCCGCACCCTCTCACTCTCTCTCTCTCTCTGTAAATATCTCCGCCACACGCACCCCTTGGGGTCTACATCTTTTTCCCGCTCGCTCACGCAAACACAGACCGGAGCCACCGCACCTCCGCTTCACCTCCTTGACCTCATCGACCCAACACAGACAGCGAGCCACCATCTTCCTCGCTCTAACAGACCGCTACCCACGTCCCTCTCTCATCTTGTACGCATAGAACCACCGCGCCCCCTCTGATTCCTTCGCTCACCGTGACCACGTCCGTCCACGACCGCGCTCCGACCTCGACCACGCCACCGCGAACTCCACTCGACTGCGACCACCATGCCATCCTCCTCGACCGCGCTCACCTCCGACAGCAGCACGCCCTCGGCCTCCCTTGCACCAACCGCGCTCGTCCTCTCAACCACCGTGCTCCACCTTCTCCGCCTCGGCTCTAGCGTCCTTGGCCACGACCTTCCTCCTCGCGACAGCAGGCTTACACCACGGCTCTCCTCCTTCTCCACCTTCGGCATTCATAACCCAACAGAGAGAGCTCTCCTCGGTCGGACCCCTTCTCCCTCTCTGCGAGCCGCTACTGTCCACGACCTCCTCGCTCCTGCCCCCAGTGTCCGCTCACGACCGCGAGTGCCATCACCATCAGCCCCACCTCATCTCAGCGATGACAGCAGCCACTATCGACCTTGGCTGCACCCGCGCACCCCTACTCCTCACACGCAGCAGGGACGTCCATCGTTCCTCTTCTCCTTCGTTCACAGCAGGGAACCCATAGCCGTCGGCCCCCCTTCCACACAGCCACCCGCTCCGGCCACCATTCGACGCGCCGTCGACACCATCGGACTCGCCTCGGCTTTACAAGCAACTCCACGCCCTTTGCGCCGTCAACCGGCAACCCTCTCGCCGCCCGGAGAAACCCATGCCGCCGGCCAACTTCCTCTCCGAACGGCGACCACCGGCCACCGTCTCTCGTGCCACCACCGCCCACGCGTATGGCTCGCCACCGGCGACTACCACCGAGCTCCGCGCCTCCAGCGGATCCTTCCTCCGTGCACGCAAGCAAAGGGAACGGCTTCCCCTGTGTTGCATCTAACTAGAAATTACATTTCCTTGCCATTACAAAGAATATTTAATAAATTCATCGGGAATTTGCTGAGGAGCCGCACATTCTTTCTATTTTATGCAACTATAGTTTATTTCATTCTCTTTAAAAGTATCCATGCATTCTATATTTTATAGATTTTTTTATAAAGATGTATGTGAATCTATTGATCTGATCCTTCTTGTGATATCGTCTAATTTTTGTAGTTAATTTTGACTGTTAAATATTTTTAATGAGAAATTTTTTCATCATGTAATTTTTATTGCGACGACATATTATTTCTCTGACACATCATTAAAATGAAGTTTCATATTCACTAGCTAGTTGAGCTATTTACTGAGTCGATAAGAAATTACACCTCAGCTCTTCCTAATTCCTATTAAGCTCTATACAACGCAAGTTAGCTCCTCTTAGGTCTAACTAGCTACTAGTTAGCTAAGATAGCTCCACCTAACTAGCTACCTACTCCACCTCCCCTCTACTTAAAATGGACGGCCATATGGTCCAAAAACCACCTCCTCCCTTTCTTCTTTTTGGTACCAAAATAAGGTTAACCACCACCATCTGCACAACCTTTCAAGGATGGCACCAACATTAGCACCCTTTCACCATCATAACCACCCTTTAACAACCCTTAAAATGGTGCCTACCCATGATTAACCATCACCTCCACACCTGTCCATACATGGCACCAAAATTAAGGCCAACATCCACCCTTCATCCATCTTAAAACCTCATCTCCACCTTCCTTTTCGGCACCATTTTCTAGAACCCTAAAATGGCACCAACTCAACCTTAACCCTACCCATCTACACCCCCTCCTTTGGCACCAATATATCTCCACCATCCATCACATAACCACCATCATAAACCCTATCCTAGCCCTTTAAAAATCCCACACCACCTAACCCTACCTCCACCATGGTTGGCACCAACCTATATATACACCATGTAACCACCACATTATCTTCATCCCTGGTTACACATTTTCTCCACCAAAAATCCATATCAAGTCCTTGGAAGAACCAAGGTAGGTGTGTGTTCGTTCGCTTTCGTCGAGTTTAAAAATGTGTTGTAATATAGCGACTAGAGTGATAGAAACATTTAAAATTTATAATCTTGAAATGTGAGTTTTGACGTCGTCTCAAGAAGCAAGAGTGTCGGAATTACTACTAATCAATTGAATGAAATATAAAATGTAGGAGCTTAATGCAAAAAGAAATAAATTACTTAATTAATGTCACAATCAAACTCAAAATGAAATAAAAGCTAAGGAAAAAATGTGTTTAGATGCACCCAAGCCTCAGTCAACACTTAGCCAAAAATCAGCCCACTCTCTTAGGTTGAAGCCAACTAAAACCCCTACTAATCGGATCCAAAACCCAGCCCAGACTTGAACTCGCCCACGTGTATGCGAGCACGTGTGTGCATGTGAGGAGATGGGGACCTGACCCCCTGGTACTCGAGAGATTGGTATGGGGCGAGTTTCCTTTTGTGGTCGCTTCAAGAACTTTTCTTCCACAAGGTGGGACTAAATGTCCCACCTTCTATTTTATCTTCATCCGCAAGCAGTTGCTGGTGAATTGGACGAGCAATTGGTCGTGGGATCTTGAATCCACAGCCTAGATGGCTTGCCACGAGGGTTTCGCTACTGATGGAGGTAGAGCTGTCGTCATTGACCCGTCGGATGTTCCTGACATCGTCGGAGGAGATAACTCCGGCCGCTGTCCTATACTCAGTAATACGGCCTCTTGGCCTTAATTAGAAACACCAAAAGCTCTGGCAGAGCACGTCGGAGTAAAACCCTAGCTCTATTGGGCACGAGGGTGGGTGGATGGTCGTGGTAGTGAAGCTTCGAAGAAGCTCACCGAAAGCGATGGTGAACGGCGATGCAAGGGATGTAGGAGTTAATTGGCTTGAGCAAAAGCTTGGCGAGGGCGAGGGGAAGCTTTTGCCCAAGTCAATTGGGTGAGGGGAAGGGGGAGGAGATGAGATGGTGACGATGGAGGGTGTCAACGGTGGTGGTGTTCGGATGAGGGGGTAGAGATGATGAACGAAGCTTTAGAGCTTCAAAAACCTAATTGGAGGGGAGGGGAGTGATTGCGTAGCAATCATAGATCCTAATATACTTGAATTAAGTTAGATCTTAGTTTAACTTAGGCTTTCTACATACATTCGCATCATCCTTTGCATCATAGCTGATTTATTAGTTTTGTAAATAATAATGTCATATTATGTTCTAATTGAAAGGTATTAACAATTGCAAGAAATTCGGCGCTGCGGATGATTGATCCAACCATATCGATCTGCTCAGAATGACGACAGGAATCCAACGCCTCTGAGATCACATCGATCAAACTCCAGTAGCATCTTATGGAGTCCACAGAAGAGCAAGGGCCAAGAGGCGAATAGGTGGAAATCTGGATCTCAGATGTCAAATCTAATCGCACGGATGGATCCGGATCAACGTTCGCAGTCCAACGACGCAAAAATCATTTCGATCGGAGACCTACAACACTGTCTATAAAGAAAAGAAGATAAACATCCACGATGGTGCCACGCGGCACCATCGCAACCACCCAACATTGCCACCCAACCTCTGAAGAAGACCTCTCTCGCGCCATGTAGATTGTTGGATCGTCATCCAACGACCACAAAGGTGCCACGTCGACCACTCCCTCGCACTTAGTTATGGAGGATGATCCTCAGTCGTTGGATCTCCATCCAATGGCTAGGGCATCTGCGCATGAAATGGAAACCGCAACAAGGTGCAGGCGTAGCGCGCTAGTTCACGCATTGGTGCGAGATCATGTGGCGAGCGTTCGAGGCACAATTCACGAAAAATCGAACAAGGCGGTGCGCTGGATCCAATTGTATCATCAGATCTCCATCAGACGGCGATGCCGCGACCGCATGGCCCATTGGTGAGCATCGGATGAAGATCGCAACCACCCAACATTGCCACCCAACCTCTGAAGAAGACCTCTCTCACGCCATGTAGATTGTTGAATCGTCATCCAACGACCACAAAGGTGCCACGTCGACCACTCCCTCGCACTTAGTTATGGAGGATGATCCTCAGTCGTTGGATCTCCATCCAATAGCTAGGGCATCTGCGCATGAAATGGAAACCGCAACAAGGTGCAGGCGTAGCGCGCTAGTTCACTCATTGGTGCGAGATCATGTGGCGAGCGTTCGAGGCACAATTCACGAAAAATCGAACAAGGCGGTGTGCTGGATCCAATTGTATCATCAGATCTCCATCAGACGGCGATGCCGCGATCGCATGGCCCATTGGTGAGCATCGGATGAAGATGCACGCGATCACGTGCAACTGAATGCGCACGCGCGCGTGTTAGGAATTTGAAGGCGATGCGGGCGAGGCACTTAAGCCGACCAATCGCGAGATCAGACGGCTAAGGATTAAGCACGTGCGATTACACCATTTGAGGTGGTGCTGCAGTTGATGAAGTGAGTGCGAGGCGTGTGCACGACCGCACGATGCAGATCAGACGGTGAGGGGGTGCACGACGTGGCATCTCTAGAGCACATCAGCGTGTTTAAGGAGTTTTGGAAGGCCTTTTGAAGTGCGATCTGATCCATTGAGCTCTCGATCGACGGATCTGATCGATCTGAGGTTGTTGCACTATTTAGAGGGCCAAATACCAGCTTTGCCCCTTATTTTGACTATAGAAAGGACCTTAGGGGCTCCCATATGAAGCATACTCTCCTCCAGATCTCTTCTTCCATCTCTCCAAACCTTTAAGCTTCTTCGACTCTCTCCCTCTTCCTCTGAAGCATCCACCAAGCCACCTTGGTGTACCGCTATTGCTCTCCCCAACCTCTCCAAAAGGCCACCAAGGACCACCCTTGGTGCCGTTATTCTAATAGTTTAGATAGTTATTTTAATTCCAGCATTATATGTTATAGCTATTTAGTTCTAGTCGTAACCTCATGATCAATCAACTACCTGATTCGCTTTATATATATATTGTGATTAATATTTAGTATTTAGATCTAAATCAGTGTTATCGTTAAATCATTTTCTGCCTCCCTGAGTTAGACTGGGACTCACATCTCGTTAATTTTATTTGCTTCGACATGTTTTGTGCTATACTACGACAAATCATTCTTTTAACGCGATCTACACCTCGAACAAGGAGTAAAAACCCTATGCTAATTGGAGGAAAGGAGGAGGAGAGAGACTCGCCGGAGGCGTGCCGGAGAGGAGGAAGAAAGTGAGGTCGTTGGAGCGGAAGAAGGTGAATTGGACCACGAAGCTTCACAAGAAGCTCCGTAAGAGGAAGAAGGAAAGCCCTCTGCCTATTGTATGTGGAAGAGGGCGAGGAACTGGGACAAAGCTTGCTTTCGAGGTGTGTCAACTCGTCGGCGAGGAAGAAGGTATTCTGGCCAAAATTGAGCACACCTTCAGCTTGGAAAAGTCCAAGCCATTATATAAGAGAGTTCTGCATCCTATGAACCCAAAATCATAAGTTTTGCTTGCGACTTTGGTTGGTTTTGAGTCCCTCAAATCTCAGCCAAATCGAGGTGATTTGCTCCAAATTGGAGCTTGTGACATTGCTTGCTGGATAAAGCTTGATCTCATGATCAATCCCACCGAATTTGGTGTGATTTGGTGTTGATTTGCATAATCAAATCATCGCTTGAATCTCGCCAAATATGGGTTGCTTTGGCATTGCGTGTTATCGTCTTTAGAAAGAAGGTGACTGGATGATGTCATCGTGACGTCAGTCGAAGACTTGCATACAAGAATATTCAAAATGTAGGGGGGTTTATGTAGTAGTCACAAACTAATGGGTTAAAATGAAAACTTGGTTAAAATGGACTTTGATTGGGTTCAAAATTTAGGGGCAACTTAATTTGGACCCAAGAAATCTAATGGTGACCTCTGATTTGGATTTTGATGAATTTTTACTAGGAAATTTACACTTTAATATAAAATGTATTAATTTCCCACCTTGGTCTCTATATTTGGTCAAATTGGGTTTGTTTTGTAAAAGTGAATGTTTCAAACCTCATAGAATTTTTTTGAATAATTTTTAGAAGGTTTAGATTACATTTATTTCCACAAAAATCCTTTCAATTGAAGTGAGGCTGTAATTAGGATTTTTATTCATAAATTAATCTTCAATTATTAAAAAATCCTGATTCAATCAGTTCAAGCCTACTTATTGGGAATTTAAGTTCATTTGACCTTTCATTAGGCATAGGCTCACCCCTTATTTAATCTGCATTTGTAAATACTCGTTAAAATGACAGAATTAATTACTTGATTTCCTTTTTCTTCTTAAATTCAAGGCAGACTTGAATTATACCCTTTTTATGATCAGTTAGAAGCATTTATCCTTGGAAGTTGGCTAGATTAGGCCAGTTATGGAAGATGATGGTATTAACATCAGCGTATACACTTGGAGGGTCCTATACCATGCCCTTCTAGTCTCTAAACACTACCTTCTTCCTTGGAACCAAGCTATGGAGTAGCCATTAGAGGATAACCAGGCAAGGGGAGAGGGGTGGACGTCTACCACCTTTTGGAGAGCTAGGAAGGAGGACTATCTTGGAGCAAGGAGTTCTCTTCAAGTTAAGAGTAGCTGCATTTGGAGCGAGGATCTTCTTCTTTATCTCGGGAGACTTTCTACTTTAGATTTTTGTTATCTTCATTTTGTAGTTGAAAAGCTTTCCTCTACTTGGGAATTACTTGTGTTGGATCACTCCACACAAGTGAGCTTTTGATGGACCAACTAGATCGCTAGTTAATTAGGGTTAGTTAATCATTATAGTAGTATAGTGCCGCAATCCTAACTGCTGTCATTTTATTTATATGCAATTTTTATTGGTTTTATTCCAAGTCGTTCACCGAGAAGTAGTTATTGATGTATATCACTCTCTAATGTCCAAAAATCATTTTTTATTAAAAAATGTTAAATTTATTTACAAAAGAATTAGTTAGAAGTAAAAGAATCAAAGAATAAATTAATTTGAGTTAATTAGTTATAAGTTAAACAAATGGATTACTATCTTAAGACATGCCTTGAAAACATATACAAACAAGGCATAAAAAGAATAAGTTAATTAACTAAAATATATACATGTATACAAGTAATCAAACTATCTATGTGCAAGTTTATACAAGTTTATTAGTAAGAAAGAATTACAAATGCACAAGCCTTGAAAAATTATATACAAATCAAGGCCAAAAAGAATCCAACTATTAATTAATATATCTATAATGCTATTATACTATATTTAATATGCATCATGCCCATATACTATATGCATTAATACTTAACCTAATATGCTAACACCTACATACATGTTCATATAATATAAACATAATTTACAATACTTAATTAAGTTATATATATATATATATATATATATCCAAACTAAATTAAATAATTAATTTCTAATACTAATATACATATACAATATAGATATATGTCACGCATACTATAAATATATATATATACACACTAAGTTAACTTATATAACACTACTTACGTCACTTACTTATATTTACATGTATACCAATACTACATTCAACACAACACACACAGCATGCATACAACACTTAACTTAAATCTAATTAAGTGGTTAAAAAAATAGGTTTTTGGGCTGCTTGTTCGCAAGATCAACAACACATTGAGCTGGATAGGTACCACTACTTGGGTAGCCCCTATAGGGAGGTAAAGACACATTTATTTCAAGCCTAAATCAAGCTTAGCATAGTCCAAGCCAGGTCCACACAAGCCTCTTCCTCTCTCTCTCTTGCGATGCTCATGTAATGGGTAATGGGGAGTGTTGGTCACGAAAATTATCGTTGGTTTATAAAAATATCACATCATAGTATAGTGACGAAAATCGCAACAATATTTAAATTTATAAGTACTCGAAAATAGAAGTGAGTTCAAGGTCATTTCTAGGGAGCAAATGTGAAATTTACGCACTAATTGAAATATAAAACAGATGAGCACAATGATTAATTGCAACAAAGATATTCAATGAATAATCTATTGAAAAAATATATTCAGTGATAAGCTAAATTGTATCTCAGAAAATAATGGGATAAAAAAATATTAAAAATCCTAAAAAAAGTTATTTGAATCACCACTTAAATCCCTCATTAAGCACATATATCAAAACATTCAATTTCAATCAATATCCTAACAATGTCTCAAGCCATATATCAGCCAAGAGCCAAATAACTCCACGGTACTTTTGATTGGACGTCAACACAGAGAGTCACACGCCTTAAGTGCTCAAAGCACCACTCAAGGCATAGGGCCTTAGAAACTCAGAAGTAAGCCTCAGCATAAGGCTTTAGAGCACAACCCTCAGAAATGGTTAAGTATAGAGCATATGGGCATGTTTCCTGAGGTGGAACAGTGCAAACCACCCCCTAACCCCCATCAGATTCTCTTAATTTCTAAGCTATGTAATCGGGTTGCACAATAATGGGTAATCGGATTTGGCCCAGACCTACATGCACGTGAGTGCGGGTGAGGGCATGCTTAGGGGCATGCATGGGGGACCTCATCCCCCATGCGTTCAAGGAGATAAGTGTCATGCATGAAATCAACTTATATGCTGTTCTTGGCTTCTTCCCACACAATGTGGGACCAATCAACAAGGACTCTTCTTCGCATGCAGCCGTGGATGTAGCTTGCTACGATTGCTGCTACAGCTATGTTGCTTTCTTCAATTACCATTGCAGTTGAGCTTTCCAGATGAATCCATGTCCACTAGGGGTAGCAATGAGGGTATTGGAGGTGGCAATGGACAGTAGAGCACCGCAGCAAAGGTCGGCGATGAAGCTTGAGCCAGCGAACACTTGAAAGTCACAAAATAGGCCTTAAGCCCCAATTAAAATGATTAGTACAGTCGCCAGAGGATGGCGAGTGTAACGACAATGGTGGAGAGGTGATTGTAGTGCTATGGTGGTCGACCGAGGTCAAAGATGATGGTGAGAAGGTGGGTTGCTCAGTCGATGGTTCCAGAGGTCAAAAGCTCCAATAACCTTGGGGCTTTTGATCTCTAGGACGAGAGGAAGGTTCAGGTGGTGATGGTTTGTGGTTTGGTGGCATATAGTGGCCGAGCGAAGCTCACCAGAGCTTCGCCGGTTGTGAAGAAGATGGAGGAGGAAGGAGGTGTATAGGGTTCGGTCCTAGGTTCTAAGGAGGTAGATCTGTGCTAGGGAGAGAGAGGAAGAAGGGAGACCTAATTATCGAACGAATAGGGCGAGATCCGAGAGGGCTTTGCTTGGCCGACACTGGAGGAGGTGAAGTCTCTGGTGATGAGAACGGCAAGGAGGAAAGAGTTGGAGATCTTCTGCTGTGACTGGTGAGAAGAGGACGAGGTTGGGGAAGATCGTGAGCCTTTCAATTTGGCCTTTGAGAGGCATGAAGACGAAGTTGAGAAGGCTTGCCGGAGCCATGGTTGGAGACAACTGGAGGGAGAGAAAGAAGGTTATTCTTGGCCTAAATCAGGCTGAGGAGTGCGATGAGGTCTCAAGGAGTTTAAATAGGACCTTCGTTGGCCCAATTTGGGTGCATTTGGTAAGTGGCCAGACGGACCTTTGAGCTTGAGTTTCTCGAGCTTGTCGGCGACGGAATCGGGGTTGATGGAGCTCTTGAGAGAGCTCAAATGATCGGCCTTGATTTGGAAAAGGAATCTACCAAGTCTGGTGATTTTAGAATGAGATTTCTTCAATTAATTCCACGATCGAATGTCAACAAGGAAGCTTTAGAAGATCCCCTTCAGATTGTTATGGCGGCAGGGACCATTCTAAGAAGAACGATGAGAAGTTAGGGACCAAATGCAGTAAATTCGAATGTTAGGGGGCTAATTGTGAGAATAGAGATTTTAGGGAGTAAATTGCAAACTAGGTTAAGATGGACTATGATTAGGCCTAAATTTTGGTATTAACCTAATTTGAACCCAAGGAATGTAATGGTGAACTTGGATTTGAGTTTTGACTACGTTTGACTGAGCAATGTGCACAGAAGCCCAAATCAAGGCAAATTCCCATCTGAAACTCTATTTTAGGTCAAAATAAGTTCAGATGATCAAACCAAAGGTACCAAACCTCTTAGAATATTTTTCTATGAATTTTAGGAGCTTTATATTGATTTTATCCTAACCAGAACCTCTTCAATTTAAGCGGAGCTAAATTTAGGGTTTTATGTATTGTTTCTGTTCTCAAAATGCGTGAAACCCTGTTTCCGTTAGTGTGGACCCACTTTTTGGTCTTTAATGCTCAATTGATGTCTAATTAACCCCCGAATAACCCCATGGTTACTCTACACTTGTGATGTGATGTTAAAATAGTAGAATTAACCCTATTTATTGATTTCTTCACAAAATCGATCATAGTGGAATTATGGTCCTCAGGCAATCATTTTGGAGCATTTATCTCTTGATTTCAACTAATTTAAGCTAGTTCTGGTAAATGATGGTGTTACCATCATAGTGCCATGCTTAGCTTTTGCTACTCCCTAGCAAAATTATGTGGGCCAAACCAGATCTCTAAGTCGAATGTAACCGTCAGGATGGCCTACCAAGTCGCATTTCTAGAAATCAGATTAAAATACCAACAATAGGCCTAGAGGTACTCAAGTACTAGTCAAGATCCAGATCTAACTAGCTTTAGCCTTGGGTCTACCGCAAAGGTTTCTAAGGCTCGCAAAAACAACCCAGAGGTTTGTTGACCCCAGCAGTTAAAGCATCCATGTGTAGTTGTAGCGTGTCTAGGTTTAGTTTGCCAGTGCATTTTGATAAGAGAAATAGAGAGGTATTTTTTTCATTTTGAGACTTTCTCTCTTTTCTTATTATATTTCCTAAATCTAACATCGGATTGGCCCTAAACATGGTCTATATTTGATTCCTTGTCCCCACCATCAATTCTCGAAGGGTCCTTAGCTTTTGATGCTTCGAGATAGCACCGCCCATGGAAACCCCTAGAACCTCGGCTTTCAACACTTTGAGATAGTGCCACCCATGGCATTCTATAGCTAAATTTAGGCCCTAGCAATCAACATTTTAGATAATCCCACCCATCGCACTTGAACTAGTACAAGGTACTTACATGCCCCTGGTAGGATATAAGGTACTTACATGCTCTTGGTAGGATATTTAGATATCCTAGGAGACAAGCACCGAGGAGACGATATGTTATAATGCATCTTCGAGGGGAGTATTTTTCATTTTACCTCTCCGCAACGGAAACTCGTCCAATCAACTTGTGTCTTTGAGCTACTCCTAAGCTAGATCTTCGGGATAACTTTTTCAAAACAAAACACTTTTGGTGTTATTTCTTCTTTAAGTGAACTTAACCAAACTGGTGTTTAGATTTTGGGTGCTTAAGTTACCAAGTCCCACAAACCAAAGGGCAGGCAACGGGGTTGAATACTCCCTAAGCCTTAGACAATATATCAGCCTCACACTTTCCTCAACCTCTTGAGGATTAATCTAGATCTTAACGAATACGTGAGTGTTTAAACCCTAGTATAGACCCAAGAGGCCTAAGGTCCGTACTCATCACTAATTTCCTAAGTTTTAGCTGCCCAGGTCTTAATTCATCATCCGATCCAGCCTAGAAGTTAGGTGAGTTCCATACTCAATCACAAGGGACTATTCCTTTTACTTCTTTTGATTGCTCCTTTGTTTTCTTTTCTTTTCTCCTCAATTGTTTTCAATCAAGCTCAAAATTGACCTCTCCTTTCTTCTTTCTCCATTTTTTTTAAAACAAACCCCTCCATGAATTGAGTTTTACAGCATTTTACACTTTAATACCCTCCCATGCCTAAGATTTGCAGTGTCTCCATTGTAAATTGTGTGGGTTTGAGTTTAGCTTAGATCATATATTAGAATAGGTTTGGTGGGTGTAAATGGGTTAGATGACTATTGTGGATGATTTCAAGCTCCGATACAAGTATCAGAGGTGGAGTTGGCTGTTCTAATGGATGAACCTTAAAGTGCAATATGACTTTAACAAAAAGGTAGGTCAGAATGGTCTCAAGTTTTTCAAAATGTCAGGTTACTTCTTGTTAAGCGCTAAGTTTAACGCCATTGGCTGGGCTCAATGTAGCTCAAAAGGATGTCAATTGGCACACTATGATGAGTGGTAGGAGAAAATATGTGATCATGGTGGATGAGAATTAGATGGCTGTAAATGAGTATCAAATCATGATGAAGAGTCAATCTAGAAGGTCTATGATATGGATCAAGTTGATTCATTTTTGGATTCTCTTATTGAGTTTTTGTGGAGGAATCACTAAGGAGATGTAGCGATCATGGGGTTTTGAAGTAAGATCGTGGTGAGTCCAGGATCCAATAGAGGTGAACATAGCCCAAATATTTGGTTCCTCTCGTGCAATGTTGCCTAATAGATCATTATCCAATGAGTCATCCTGATTCTTTTCGAAGGGGTGCAAGATCAATTCCTCAAGAAATGACTCAAAGATTAGGTCATCTAATGGATCTTCTCTATAATTCTCCTCCCAATCAAAGGTGAATGTCTAGAGAGTGATTATTGGATCATAGAACTCTGATTCTGTAAAGGATTCCAACACTAGGTTGTGGTCACTCTCAGTATTTGCCAAGCCCAATTCTTGGAGATCCTCAAAATAATCATCATAATACCATGTCTCTAGATCCATGGAATACAAATATGAATCGCATCGAATGTTATCCTGTTCCCCAAAATCCATGTGTATGTCTTCAAGATCAAAGGTGAAAGCCTCAAATATTCTCAATTTGCTGAAATCATGCTTGACTAAATCGAGATCCTCCGTAATGAGGAAAACTTCTTATTCAAGTTCTAGGTTTTCTACCACCAAAACGGTCATGAGATCCTGAATCAAACCTAGTTGTTCCATCGAGCATTTTTCTTTTCCTTTAGATGATACCTCAAAGATATTGATCTCAGTTCGCTTGTTTCCAGAGGTGGTTATCATGTGCCCTGATTCACAATTGATCATGTCTCTTGTAATAGCCAAGAAGGGTCTCCCCAAAATCAAGGGCATATCTTGTATCTGTTATGGCACATCCATGTCAAGAGCTAGAAAATCAGCTAGGTAGTTGAAATCTTTGACTCTGATTACCACATCTTCTGCTAGCCCAATCAGGGTGGTTATAGTTTGGTCAGCAAATTGCCTAGTAACATCAGTGGGTTTTAGCTGCCCTATCCATAGTTTCTCAAATAGGGCGGTTGGGATTAGGTTGACTGAAGCACCGAAATCTAGTATAGCCCGGTTAAAATTTATACTACCAATCTTGTAGGGGATCAGCGGGGTTCCTGGATCGGATTTCTTAGAAGGTAGACTATTTTGGAATATAGCACTCACATTTTCAGACAGTGTTACCTTCCTTTGTGGGGATTCCTCCACCTCTTTTTTGGATGACTCAGGCGAGGTGGAGTTGAGAGTGAGGATATCAAGTAATGGGATAGTGACTTGTGCATTCCTCAATGATCTCATTATGTCAGATTCAAATAGTCCTCTAGTGTGGAGGTGGGGTAGGATTTGGGATAAGGGCCTCAGAGCCTAGTCTTGTGGTCTTTTTTCATGCCCACAACATTGATCATAGCACAGTCATGATGCAAAGGTGGAGGAGAGAGAATTAGACCCTGCTGTCGAATTGAGGCTTGATTTGGATTAGTTGAGGAGGTGGAAACTCCAAACACGCAGGTATGAGTCGATGGGCCTGGTTGAGTGTAGCAAGATTGGCCCTGGATTTGATTCACCTCATGTTTTTGGGTCGACACATTGTTTGGATTTGGCAGAGGTTGGGAAGGAAGTGCACCAGGCTGGTGATTCCATGCCATCTATGCGAGTTGATTTGGAACCTCTGTGATCTCGTCTTTGTGTTGTTTCTGCATAGCCGCATTAGTCTTCTAGGTGTCAACTGGGCATTGTAGAATCATGCTCATCTAATCTTCCTTGCTAGGCCCAAATTTGTAGTTTGGATTGGGCCTAGGCTACGTGGGCTGATATGGGGATGGAGCTTGTGGTTGGGGTTAGAACTGTGGTCTCGTGTTCTGATTATTTCTCAACCACACAAAGTTGGGATGACTATGCCATCTAGGGTCATAGGTGTTGGAAAGTGGGTCATTTTGGATGGCGTGGAGATCCTCGCAGGTCTGAGAAACTCCAGAGAAGTCAGAGTACGAGGGTTTAGAGTTTTCCCAACTAGAGTAGGCAAATCTGGAGTTTTCTTCGAAACCAAGATCAGATGGGGGTGGATACGAGTCCACCCTTGGTAAGAGTGGTGGTGAATGTTATGCACAGCCTCCCTTCTTGAGGGCGGTTGAGCATACGTGTTCTGCTACTCGAAGGTGGCTCTCTGTAGATGTCGAGTCAATTCATCTACCTTCTTTTCAATGATGGAAACCTTATCCAGGCAACTGGCCACCAACTCCAGATCGATGGATGCAGATAGACCTTGAGTCTCGTGTGCCTCTCGCGTGTTTGTTAATGCACAGGTGGTCGTTTGATCGAACGCACCCATAGATTCATTGTTTATGGTCATTATGGAGTTCTCACACATGTTCTCGAGAATCTCCCAAATGGTATCTTCATGCTAACCCATGATGTTGCCACCACAGGTTGTATTGACAAAGAGTTTGATATCCTCACGGAGTCCCTGGTAAAAAGACTGGACTTGTTCTCATTTAGGAACTCCGTGATGTAGGCATTTGTTAGTTGCTCTAAATGAATTTTAAAATCGTCGCATTGTAGTATAATTCGAATCAGTGCGAAAAACAAATAAAATTTATGCTCAAAAGAAATCCGAGGTCGAACGTAGGGAGCAACATGGCAATTTAAAACTCAAGATCACAATTTGAGTCAAAGATATAAGAAATTGCAATCAGAATTAATTCAGAATGATATAGCAATAATGTCAAGTATCAATGTGCAAAAAGAAGATGGTAAAATGGTGATTTGAATCACCAATTACCCCTAACAATAATAGCAAATAGATGCACAATATCAATTAAGTTAAGAAGCTTAAATCAGATGTCTGATGGTAGGATCATATGTCTTAAACGTCTGATGCTATAGTGCTTTTCCAAGAGACTCAAGGGTCTCTCTTCTCTGCTTCTTCTTCGGCCCTCTTCTGATGTTCTTCTTTGCCTTTCTATTGCTCTCTTTCTCTTCTCCTTTCTTTCTTTTCTTTTTTCTACGATTAAGGGTCGCACAGGTACCAGTGAGAGAAAAAAACCCCTGTCCCTATGCTCTCTCTCTCTCCTCTACGTTTTGCTCTCCTAGAGCCTTGCACAGTAACAAGTAATCAGGTATTCGAATCAAGCGCATACCCGAGTCCAGGCCCACTGGCAATGGATGGTGAGAAGGAGTGAGAGAGCTTAGGTAGGTCAAGAACATGCGTATGAGGAGGGGCCTCACCCCTTGTGTCTGAGGCGATAAGCCCCAGGCACAAATTCAATTTATGCGGCTTCAGGAGGTCTTCAACTAATGCTGTGGCACTATATGTCCTACTTCCTTCCGCGTGCAACTGCTGCTGGGGGATTGGTCAAATTGGCGAGTTGCAGCTGTAAAGATCCTCAATTGAGGACCTGGAGAGATTCCGCATCACCTAGAGGCTTCACCTAGAGCTGCTGTGGCTAGAACATGCTTCAAGGTTCCTTCGAAGCTCTGCGTCAATGGCGGATGGAGACCTGAAACCTAAAATCCAAGATACGACCTTTCGGCCTTATTAAAATAGCTCAGGAAGAATCACCGGGGATCGGCAAGTGTGACAGTGGCGGTGGCATGCCGTGAAGGTGGTCAATGAGGCCTGTCGACCTTACGGAGGGTAGATGGAGAAGCATGAGTTCGGTAGAGGATTTGAAGGAGCAATGACTTAGCTAAGTTAGGGCTTTTGCTCCTGAGGTCGAGGTGGAGGTGTAGAGCGTGGAAGCGGTGGCATAGGTGGTCTGTGGTGGCCACTAGAGCTTGCCGGAGGTATGCTGGCAAGGTGGAAGATGAAGTCGCAGAGGGCGGTGCGGAAGTCGAAGTGAAGTGTCGGAGGTGTTGTCGTGAAGTGGAGAAGCTGAGTCGATAGAGATAGGTAGCGGACGATGGGGATCAGAGTTGGCACCGGTTGCGGTATGGCTGGTGCTGGATATGAAGATGGCTCCGGTGGGGTGATGATGGCGAGGATGAAGGAGATAGGGACGTCAACCGGTATTGCATGACACAGAGGAATACGAGGAGGGAGTATCTGCCATCAGTATTATGGTCAAACGACGAGGAGAGGCAGGGAGAGTCGCCGGAGCTCGAGGAGCCTTCCGGCCAGATTAGGAGGGAAGAAATTGGGGTAGATCTGATCGAAATCGAGCTTAGGGAGAACGGTCTGCCCTGGGGAGTCTTATATAGGCCGTGAGAGGGTGATTAGAGCTTGGGAAGCAAGCTTCCCAAGCATAGAAGGTCGTCGGAGTTGGAAACCCAACTCTTTGAAGGATTCGCATGAGAATTTGGGCGATTTTTGGGACTTTGGATCTGGCTAAAAAGGAAGTTAGTTTCTTAATGAATTTCCCTTTCAAATCTGAGAAGGATTCGTCAGGAAATCAAGAAGATCTTGCCAAATGAAGCTCGTCGGAGTTGTAGGAATAGGATTTTGGTGCTGCGGGGGCCTTTTGTGAAGAAGACAAAGATGTTGGGGGCCTTTTTGTAAGAAATTCAAAAGCTGAGGGGTCATGTGAAATAAAGAAAATCAGACTTGGACCAAAGTACAAACTAGGTCGAAACAATCTCAAATTGGACCTAAATTTTGATACAAATCTAATTTGGACCCAAGGAATCCAATGGTGGAGTTGGATTTTGATTTTGACCTCATTTGACTAGGTAATTTATGAAAAAACCCAAATTTAGGCAAAAGTCTATCTGTGGCTCTATTTTAGGTCAAGATGGATTCTGATTGTCAACTTGAAGATGTCAAACCCTAGAGAATATTTTTATATGATTTTTGAGGGTTAAGGTGAATTTTATTCTGACCGAAACCTCAGTTAATTAAGCAGATCTAGTTTTAGGGTTTCAGATGTCCATTAATTCCTGTAACGCGTGAAAACCCGTTTCATTCTATATAAACCCTCTTAATAGACTCTAAAGCACATTTGACCTTTATTCAACCCCTGAGAAAACCCATGGTTATTCTATTTTTGTGATAGAATGGTAAATTTGCATAAATAACCCTATATTCTTATCTTTTTCTCAAATCAATGTTTTGTGCCCTTAAGAACTTCTGAAAGATATGTAGGAACTTTTATTGACTTAATCAAATCAAACTGAGCTAGTTATGACTCATGATGGTGTTCCCATCATATCCCCATGCCTAACTTTTGCTAGTCCCTTAGCAAAACCATCTGAATCGAACCAGTTATCTAGGTTGTATTTTAACCGTCAGGATGCCTTACTAGGCCGCATCTCTAGGATTCAGATCTTAATACCAATAATAGGCCTAGAGGTACTTAAGTGCCAGCCCAGATCCAGACTTGACTAGCTTTCGCCTCTGTCTTTCACGAAGGTTTCTAAGGCCCGTAGGAACTAACCGAGGGTTTGTTGGACCCAACAGTTAAAGCACTCGTGCTTAGAACATGGTTAGTCCGGTTTAGTTTGCCAGTGCATTTTGTAAGAGAGAGATTAGGAGATTTTCATTTTTGGAGAGCTTTCTCTCACTTTTCTTTTAATTATATTTTTCCTTCGATCCATCCTCGGATTGGCCCTAAACACGGTCTGTATCGGATTCCTTGTCCCCACCATCAATCCTCGTAGGGTCCTTGGCAATCGATGCTTCGAGATAGCACTACCCATGTCAACCCCCAGAACCTTGGCTTTCGAGATTTAAAGATAATCCCACCCATGGTGTTCTGTAGCTTAATCCAGATCTTGGCAATCAACATTTCATGATAATGCCTCCCATGGCATTTGAACCAGCACACGGTGCTTACATGCCTTCAGTAGGATATTTAGATATCCTATGAGACAAGCACCGAGGAGACGATATGTTATCATGCATCTTCGAGGGGAATTTCCTACCTCTTCGCATCGGGAACTTGTCCAAATCAACTTATGTTTTCGAGTCGCTTTTAATCTAGATCTTAGGACCTTTTTCAAAACAGATTAAATGCCCTTTTGGCACGGTTTTATCTTTTAATTGCACTGAACCAGACTGTGTGTGATTTAGGATGCTTAAGTTATCGAGTGCCGCAAACCAGAGGTCAGTTAATGGGGCTGAATACTCCCTAAGCCTTAGACCTAATACATAAGCTTTGCATTTTCCCTAACCTCTTGAGGATTAATTCAGATTTTGACAAATATGTGAATGTTTAAATCCAATACAGATTCAAGAGGCCTAAGGTCGGTATTCGCCACTAATCCCTTAAGTTTAGCCTTTCAGGTCTTAGTTCATCATTTGATCTAACCTAGAAGGTGGGTAGGTTCCAAATTGTTTCTAAGGGACTCAATTTTCTTTTCTTTTTCTTTATGCTCCTTTCTTTTCATTTCTCTCTCAAAATGGCTCCTCTTTTTCCCCAACCTCCCTTTTTTTTTTGGAATATGTAATTTTTTTGATGAAACCCTTTCTTATGAAGTGATTCTCATAGCATTTTGCACTTTAATACCCCCCCATGCCTACGATTTGCAATGTCATTATAAATTAGGTGGGTTCGAATTTAGCTTAGATCGTACATTAGAACAGGTTTAGGTGGGTGGACGGGTTGGGATGTCTGTTGTGGACGATTTCAAGCTCAGGTACGAGTACCAATGGTGAAGTCGACTGTTCTAATGGACGAACCCTAAAGTGCACTATGAGTTCAGCAACGAGATGTGTCAAGAAGGGTTTCGGGTTTTTCATAAAGATGACGGGTTGGCTCTCGTTAAGCGTTGAGTTTAATGCCATCAGCCGGGTGCAATAGGCTCAGGGAGATGTGATTGACTGCATGAATGATATGATCATGATGGATGAGAATTGGATGGCCACAGATAAGTATCAAAGCATGATGGAGAGTCATTCCAGAATATCTCTGATATAAGTCAGACTGATTCATTTCTGGATGATCTCTCTTGAGTTTCTGCGGAGGGAACATTTGGAAGGTATAGTGATCATGGGATTTTGTCGTAGGATTATGGTGATTCCAAGGCTCAATAAAAATGGGTCTAGTTAGTGTATCCCAGATGTATGGTTCCTCTCGTGCTCTGTGACTTATCAAATCAATACCTGATGAGTCATTTTGATTCTTTCCCTCTGGGTTTGAGATTATCTCCTCAAGAAATGACTCATAGATTGGGTCTTCTAATGAATTTTCCCTATAATCTTTATCCCAATCAAAAGTGAATGCTTGAAGAGTGCCTTTTGAATTATAAAACTAGAAATCTATAAAGGATTCATATTCTAGGTGAATATCACTCTCAGTATCGGCCAATCCTGATTCCTGGTGGTCCTCAAAACAAAGTCTCCATATCTATGGACTTTGAATTTGATCTGTAACCATGTTTCTCGACATTTCTAGGTATATCCTCAAGTTCAAAGGTGAAAGCTTCCATTGTACTCATGTCATATTGCTCGACTAGATCATCATCTAGGATGTGAAAGGTTTCTAATTTAGGTTCTAGGTTTTCTATTAAGGATATGGTCATGAGGTCCTATATAAAACCTAGTTGTTTTGTCAAGCATTTTCCTTTCGTTGCCTCGAAAATATTAATCTCAGCATGTTGATGTCCTGAGGCAATTGTCATATACCTTGATTCATAATTGATTATGGCTCTTGCAGTGGCCAAGAATGGTCTTCCCAAAATCACGGGCATATCTTGTATCTGTTGTGGTGTCTCCATGTCAAGAATTAGGAAATCAGCTAGGTAGTTGAAATCTTTAACTCTAAGTACCACATCCTCTACCATCCCAATTGGTGTGATTAGGGTTCGGTTAGCTAGTTGCAAAGTGACATGAGCGGGTTTTAGCTGTCCGATCTATAATTTTTCAAATAGGGTGGTAGGGATGAGGTTGACTGAAGCACCTAGGTCTAGTACAGCATGCTTGAAGTTTGTATCACTGATATTGCAAGGAATTAGCAGGGTGCCTAGATCAAATTTCTTTGGAGGTAAACTGCTTTGGATTATGGCACTTATATTTTCAAATAGTACTACCTTTCCTAGTGTTTGTTCTTTCATCTCCTTTCTGGGTAAGTCAGTTGAGGTTGGGTTGAGAGTGAGGATATCAAGTAGTGGAATCGTGACTTGTGTATTCTTCAAAGGTCCCATTATATCACTTTCTGACAATCCTTTATTGTGGAGGTGAGATATGACCTGGGATAGGGGAATAGATTGGCTATCTTTAGGGATGGGTTTCTGTTCTTTCATAACATTGATCATAGCACAATCATGGTGGGGAGGTGGATGGGGAAAAGTCAGAACTTGCTGTTGCTATGGGGGTAGGGTTGGGTAAGTCATGGTGTGTTTTGGCTCAGCTGAGGTGGATAGAGAAAACACGTAGGTATGAGTCGCTGGACCAGGTTGGGTATAACATGTTTGACCTTGGATTTGGTTTACAACATGTTTTTGGGTCAACATGTTAGGATTTGGTAGGGGTTGGGAAGGAAGTATGCCAAGCTGGCAAGAACTTGCCAGTTGGGTCATTTGATTGCGAAGTTCAGTGACTTCTTCTTTGTACTACTTTTGCATGTTAGCCAAGGTTTGAAGAATCAAAGATGTATGATCTTCCTTAGGTGGTCTAGATTGGAAATTTTGAGTGGGCCTTGGTTGGGTGGGCTGATAAGGATGTAGACCCTGTGGTCGAGGTTGAAATTGAGGTCTTGGATTCGGGTTATTTCCCGACCACGAAAAGTTAGGATGATTATGCCATCCAGAGTTGCAAGTGTTGGAGAAAAGATTATTCTGGACGATGTGGAGATCCTCATAGGTCTGAATAGCTCTAAGATAATCAAGGTATGGGGGTTCAGAGTTCCCCCAACTGTGGTGGGTTGACCTGGAGTTGCCTCCGAAGCCATAATCAGACGGGGGTGGATGTGCATCCATCTTTAGGGAGTGGTAGATGTTGTGCATAGCCTCCCTTCCCGTGGGTGGGTGCGTGTATGTGCTTTGAGGTGCAGAGGTGGATTTGTGTAGATGACGAGTGATGTCGTCCACCTTCTTTTCGATAATGGAGACCTTATCCAATTGACTGGCTACTAACTCCAGATCAACGGATGCGGAAAGGCCTCGGGATTCGTGTACCCCCCGATTGTTTGTCAATGTGCGGGTGGACATCCGGTCGTATGCACCTAGTGACTCATTGTTCAAGGAGTTCTCAAACATGTTTTCAAGAATCTCCTAGATCGTGTCCTCATGTTGATCCATGATGTTACCAGCACAGATTGTAATGACAAATAGCTTAATGTCATCATGGAGCCCGTGGTAAAAGGATTGGACTTGTTCCCACTTCAGAACTCCGTGATGGAGGCACTTACGCATGAGATCCAAGAAGCGATCCCATGCCTCATGTAGAGATTCTCTCGCTCCCTGGGAGAAGTGTGTGATTTGGTGCCGCATTATGTTTGTACGACCAATGGGGTAGAATTTTTACAGGAAAGCAGTCTGAAGTTCTCCCCATGTGTTGATCGTGTGTGGTTAAGTCTGAAACCAGTGAGTGGCTTTGTCAACCAGAGAGAATGAGAAGAGTTTCAAGAGTGGTCCATCCCGATTCTGCACATCTACCCCAAAGGTGTGAGCCAGATGCTTTAGATTTTTGATGTGCTGGAAAGGATCCTTGGAGTTCAAGCCATGAAATTTTTGGGTCATATAAAGCATGCTAGGCTTGAGATCCACCTCGGGTCCTCCTGCAGAAATGTTGATTCGGGGTTCGATCTCCATCGCTGCAGGATTATAGTGATCTCATATTTGAGGACGCGGCGGTGGGTTGATGATGGCATTAATTCGATTTTCTAAATCATGGACTTGTTGCTCAAGGTTAAGCTGATCATCTTGGTGACCCATAGCTGATAAGGGGGAAGTAGGTTCTGAATCAGAAGATATGTCAATGTGATCAGGTTGTTTCACAAGCACAGAAGTTGAGGCTTGACCTCGATGAGAATGAATAGCTAATGGAGGCCTCAAGGGTGATCTTAAGGACCTCCTCCCGAACATGCACCGATGGAGTAGATGAGGGATAGCAGGTCATGGACCCAATCAAGACACCCAAAAAAAATTTTGGATGACCATAGAGGTTTGGGGCAGATGATACCCCCAAGTCAGAAAACCATCCACTTGAGAATTACCTGGGTATCCAGGAAGGGAGAGTCCCGCAAAGACCCCTACATGGTAGAGCATCCCCACGGGTTATAGGGTTTCCCCCACCCGACCTTCCTTGTCACTGAGAGTCCAGGGAGACCAGAATAGGGTCTTGACCTCTTAAGTCTACCAGTTTTAGATTAAGAGAATGAGTGCTTATGATTTCACATAAACTTTAAGATGTTTTTGTGCAAGGTGACCTAATTTGAAGATTGGTTAACCAAACAAGGTGGGTCAACTTCACCTGCTTGTCCTTTGAGAAATTTAGGTCCCTCCTTTAGTGTTCAAATGAAATTAAGAGCCTGATTTTAGGGTTTGCTTGAATAGATCAATTCAATCAAGGCTTAGGCACACACTGTTTGGGAAGGTTAATTCTTGATTAAGCAAGTGTGCCTCTAAAATCATAAACTGGAAACCCTAATTGGCTCTAATTGGTCAAATTCAATTCATCCAAATATGGTACTTAGGGCTCAAGTAAGAAGGTGATTGCCCTAGATACCTTAGAACCCTAAGTAGGTGCACAAATCAAGGTTGGGATGTTCTCTAGAATGTATCAAATTAGGCAACTTGTGATGGCTATTCTAAGAATAGGATGCAAGTAGCCCTAATTGATTTCTTCCCTTTTTTAGTTTTTCATAATCAAGGGCTTAGGGGAAATTGGATGGAGTTTACCTACCCCTGGAGTGTTATAATGTGCAGTTGATCTTTCTCCAATGAATCCCTGTCATAGATCACAGTCAAAAGAGATAGAGCAAGTTAGTATCAAATCAGATATTGCAATCAAGAGATCAAAGTTGCACGTTGCTCCTCGACAACGGTGCCAAAATGTTAGTCGCTCTGAAAGGGTTTTTTTTTTTTTGAACTGAAAAGGAGTGCTATCGAATCGCCGATAGCAGTCCGGGAGAGCTTTTATTGATTAAGTGAGGGCCGCTTTGAAAGGGGTTTTAAAATTTTCACATTGTAGTACAGTTCGAATCTGTACGAAAAACAAATAAAATTTATGTTCGAAAGAAATCCGAGGTCGAACGTTGGGAGCAATATGGCAATTTAAAACTCAAGATCACAATTTGAGTCAAAGATATAAGAAATTGCAATCAGAATTAATTCATAATGATATAGCAATAATGTCAAGTATCAATGTGCAAAAAGAAGAGCGTAAAATGGTGATTTGAATCACTAATTACCCCTTACAATAATAGCAAATAGATGTACAATATCAATTAAGTTAAGAAGCTCAAGTCAGATGTCTTAAACGTTCGATGCTACAGTGCTTTTTCAAGAGACTCAAGGGTCTTTCTTCTTCTCTGCTTCTTCTTCGTCCCTCTTCTTTTGTTCTTCTTTGCCTTTCTACTTCTCTCCTCTTCACCTTTCTTTCTCTGCTTCTTTCTTTGACTAAGGGTCTCACAGTTACCGGTGAGAGAAAAAACCCCCTGTCCCAATGCTCTCTCTCTCTTTCTCTCTCTGGGTTCAGCCCTCCCAGAGCCTTCCACAGTAACAGGTATTCGGGTCAAGTACGTACCCGGGTCAAGGCTCACCAGAAGTGGGTGGTGAGCGACGAGTCAGAGAGCTTAGGCAGGTCGATAAGCTGATGAGTCCATTTTAATGGACTATTGTTACGCCTAAGTATTTCAATTCTAACATAATATGTTTGTTAATAATCACATTAGGTCATTAAATAAGTGCATGCATCATTACTTGAGTTTTTATCTATTTTATCGCATTCTATAACTTAGTATGTAATTATTTTATGCTTTGTTGTTGTAGGAATGATGTTGGAAAAGAACAAGGAGAGGGGGATAAATTTCCCCCAACAAATGGTTGCCTCAACACCCCCTCATCCTCTGTCCAGCCTCAACACCTCCCCACAAATATCTAACCTACGGCCGTCCTCCCTCAACAAAAAGAAAATAGTGCTGGCCATATTTAGAAAAGGATTTTGAAAATCCCTTGAGGGGAGGAAGAGAGGAGATATAGAGAAAGAGGCGGAGGGGCTTGGGGGATGGATCGAGAAGTACTGCGTGCATTGTGCAACTAGCAAGCACTGTGCACCAATGCCCTCCACAGCCTACCTTGCGTGCCCTACCTCAGCGCTGCACCCAAGCCTCACCGCCCTTGCAGCCCTGCAGGTGCTGCACCCACGTCACAACTGCGCGCATTGCTCCAACGCTTCCACCAAAAGCGCCCAGCCTTCAGCGCCCTTGTGTGCCCTGCCTCTGTGACCTCATCGGGCCAAGCAACACTCCTAGCAGCACCAGCACCCGCAGGCAGCAGCCGCCGGTAGGCACTGCACTCACGCCACAGCCGCACCCTTCCCTGCTCCAGTGCCCTTGCACGCCTTGCACTCGCGCCTCCATCTCACCTCCGTGCAACAGCAGCCTTATGCGACGCCTCCACCTTGTCCCACACAGTTGCGCGCGCCTGTGCCTCTCCGTCTTCTTCCTCCTTTGCTTCTCTGCAGCAGTGGTGCGTGCACACCACACAACTAATAGCAGTGTGCGCCTCCATCTCACCTCCGCATACAGCAGGCAACCAGCGTGCGCCTTCAACCTACGTGCGACGCAACCCTCACGCGACCAACGGTCAGCTGGCCACGACGCAACCCACGCGCGCATGAGATAGCAGCAACGTGCGTCAGTCCCCTGCAGCCAGCTCTGCCGACGTTAAGCTCTTCGGCTGACCGCCACCCGCCACCTCCTGCCGTGCTTCCCCCGCCATTGCGATCACCTCTCTCCCACGCATTGTTGTCGGGCCTCGATCGACCGACCACCAAGCCTTCACGTGCGCAAGGAGGAGTGAGGAAATTTCCTCTGTTTTTGGTGACATTAAAATTTACCATTTATTCCATTGCCAAAAACCCTATTGCAATATTTAGTTGATTAATATATTTGAGTGAAATTGCATGCATGCCCTTACGTGTTATAGTATTTCTTTCATGCACTTAACTCTTAAATGGTGATGTTGATAAATGCATAAAATCTCATCCATACACTCACATGACCTAAAAGAGAAAGCCCCATGTCTTGAAATACGACTATGTTACATGCCATTACAAGTTATTTCATGAAAGGAAAATTACATTCGTACCCCTACATTTCTAAATTATTACGTGTTCCTTCTTTTCGCCTTGTTTCGCCTCAGATTTGAACACAGATTGCGCACATGATTGAATAAGTACAAAGGAAAAATATTTTGTGAACTTATTAATCTGTTCCTCCTTATGGATACGACATCCTTTTCGTGGTTTAAATTCATATCTATGTTAATGTTTGATTGAGAGATTTCCACGACATTAATTACAACGACATATCATTCTATTGCTATCATAAATAAGTGAAACTCTCTCCATCAAATTGGCACGTTGGCGGGGAGGCAACAGATGCAATAGATTCACATTATTATTTTTGAATATTCTGAATAGCATAATTATCTGATCATTTTTTTTATTGTGCGAGGAATCTGACGAGGCGACGAGGCGCAACTGAGCGGCGACATCAACCACGACCTAAGCCACACGAGGAAAAGACGTAGGAGACCAAGATCCCACTTTCAAAAGGGATTCTCCATCGTCACAAAATTTATTTCTGTCTTTTCGCCCTTGTAGTAATTGGGGCTAAATTTTTGGGGGTCTGTCCCCACATTCTTTAGCTACTATGGTTTACAATTTTTTTTTCGCATGCGTGATTCCATTCTCTGCTTGCTTGCCATTAAAACCAACAAAAAAAATTTTGAGATGCCTGTTTAGAAGTTGCATGCCCTTAGGTGTGCCCATTTAGGGGTGATTGAGCAGCACATTAGATCTTATTATTGCATTGCAAGCATATTAGCACGAAGATTGCTGGAGACAGGTACACCTTTCTAACTTTTGCATTCAACTCCTATTCACGCATTTGCATTCAAATTAAAATTCAAGATCATCAAGTTGTTTGAATTTACTAATTCATTGGTCACATAACTAAAATGAGTGGCTACTCATCATAGCTAAAAAGCTAAAGTTAAGTTTGGAACTGAGTTAAACAATGTCAAATTAACAAATAAAAAGGGTTAAGTGTGGGAATCAAAGAAAAAGGCCTAAAACCTTAATTCTATGTTAAAATTGCATAATTTGGTCATAAAATGAGATATTTTGAAGATAAAGGTCAAATGGTGATCTAAGTGTTAATTGAACACACAAACAAGTTTAAAAACTCAAATCAAAAGTATAATTAATTTCTCAAATGTTCAATTAAGCACATATAAAAACTTGAAAGCATTTGAACATCATTAAGGCCTTGAAACTTAGAGTTTACATTTATGTCCTTTATGCATCACATTTTCTTCTTTAGAAAACTTTTTTGGACCTATTTGTAACCCACAGGGACCTCTTTGAAAGTCCTTAGGGTCCATTCAGTTATTATTTCTTACCACTTATGGCCCTGTTCATAATTTTTCTACCCCTTCATAAGGGGCCTCTCCTTGCAAATTACCCAAAAGACTTGAGCCACCTGCTGCCCCTCGCACGCACTGTAGCGCGTGAAGAACTCGACGAATCTCGGCTGTCCAATCTCCCTTGATTTTGATCTGCGACCCGATCTCAATCGAAGCTTCGCGCGAAGCGGCTCGTATGCTCACCCAAATCCCCAGATCCCATCCTACGATCAGTTTTCAATTTGGCAGCCCGTGCGCTCCTCTCCTCTCATCCTTGCCGCCAGTTCCATCGATGACTATCTTCACCCATGCGGTGATCTGAGCCACTGAGATTGCTACTTAAGCACCTCAGTGGTCGTGCGTGCAAAGAATCGCTCTCTCCTACCTTCTTAGTGGTCGTTCTTCCACTCCAGCTACCCCTCCCCACCAAATCCTTGATTTCATAGCCACCGGCTGTGAAATCCTCGACTTCTCTCTGACCCTCCTCATCGCTAAGGACCTCATAGCACCTGAGGATGACCTTGAAGCTTCACCAGAAGGCTTTTCCCTCTGCTGGAGCTCACCTCCCTCCTTTCTTCCTTCTTAGCCACCGGCTAAGGATCCATAGGTCCCATTCTTCCTCTTAGAATAGTTTTATTACTTTCTAGTTTAGCTGTAGTAGTCGTTAAGTAGATTAGCTGTAGAATTAGAGTAAATTTTAGTGATTAATTCTGTTGTTCTGTTAGTTTAGCAGTAAGAGTAGAATTAGAGTAAATTCCCCCCTCACCTCCTCTAATCATTCCAGATCAGAGGGGACAGTTTCACACAGCCATTGATCATGAATTTTCTCCCTCTTCATGTTTTCCATTTCACTTCTAATTCCCGCGATTTATTTCTCTCAATTTCACCCACTCATTAGACCTAATTTTAGATCTGATTGTCTTCTGATATCTGATCTGAAATTAGCGTCAAAGATCATGTTAGGGGCTTCTCACTCATTCCATTTTGCTCACAAAAGCCCCTGATTTGAGCTTTAAAGACAATTGGTTTGTTGGATTGATATTGAATTTATATTGTAATGAATTTGAATCGTTTGAGCTTTGAACGTTTGATCTAGCAGACTGAGGATTTTGATTATTATTCACTGCTTGGCAAGGAATCTGAGGTGATTTTGAAGTCAAAATTCACCTCAGAAGAGCCATGATCTTAACTAGATTCCCCTGAGGTTTTAAATGTCTTGAATGCATGGTTGAGTCAATGAAAAATCACTTAGTTGATTTGAGACTCTACCTTGCATCCTCTTGTTGATTTTGAGGAGTAAATCTATTTTCCTAACCTAAGGAATTCTCCATATTCCTTAAGGTTCCAGAATTCTGGGATGGAGTGTTTGGTTTAAATTGACTAATTTGATTCTTTCTACATGCTGTTTATAGCATTAGAAACAATTAGATCAGCTGCTCTTTTAACTCTGATTTGATCAGATGTTACTGACAAGGGATTTTGGTTTTGATTTGTATTCCCAAGTGGTTTTTCTATGAATTGAAACCCTTGTCAGATTGTGTTGAGTAAATTTCTGATTTGTGTGTTTTATATGTACAAATCCTAGATTTAGAGCAAAGTGCTGTAATTGCAGCTACATTTCCCCTCAAACCCAGCTATGTAATTCCTGAAACAATCACTTAAAATTCCTGATTAGGTTATCTATAGCCTGATCTGGAATTTGATTGGTTGATTTAAGTTAGTAGGTAGCTGGTTCTGAGTTCTCTTTGTTGCAGATCTAGTTCTATGGAAGATGTCTTAACTGCAGCAGTTAAGACGTCTAAAGTAGAACCCAATCTGTTGCAGTGAGAGGAGTTTCAACAGTTGCTTACTGTTGATTACCCTTCTGCTTAGCTGCTGCAGTTGCTAGCTTCTTCCTGCTGTTCTAGCAGAAATCCTAAGCCTGAATAATCTTGTGGATAGTAGCTTAGGTTTAATTTTGTTAGAATAGCTGACTGATGTAAAATGTTGTCACTTGTATACAAACTTTCCTATATTGTAATTGACTTTTAATATCCTTTGAATGCTTGTAATAAACTTTCTTTTATCCTTTGTCAGCTAACTAGTAAGTTCAACTGTCCACTAAGTGAAATTGATTGAAATTTGTCTTGATTTGCATGATTAACTGCTTATATCCTTTCCTTAGCATATACTGAACATGTTCAAGGCAGTTCCCTGCCTTTTAGACCCTTAGGACTCATCCTAAGCCTTTAGGACACTTTAGACACCCCTTTAAAGGCTTAGGATGAGTGAACTTGGGATTTAAATAAAAATTATAAAAAATATGAAAAAAATAAAATAAACCTGTCTGATTGAAGATCAGGTATTTTCCTAAATGCATACCATGTTTCATGGTATTCTGAACCCCCGACTTGGTATAATTTGCTGTCGATGATTTTGTATACCATGGAATTTAATAAAAGAAACTACCCTTAAAAACACAAAAAACATCTCCTTCTTCTCATCCATTTTTTTCCATCTCCTCTCCTATCTCCATAACATATATAAAAACCAAAAAAAAAAGTGAAAAAACTCTAAAAATAGTAAAAATCCCTTGTATAATATGTATATAAGTATATATTTAAGCTATATAGTAAGCCTACTTATCTATAATGTAAAGTATACATATTTATAAGTTAAATAACTTATGTATGTATTATATTATGTAAAGTAAATATTTAAGTTAGATTATACTATATATATCTTAATTATACAACTAATTATTAATGAAACTAATGTATATGTACAATAAAGCTATATAAGTAATAAGTACTATAAATAACCTTATTAAGTTATAATACTGTATATATGTACTTATATGTATATAATAAACATACTAAACCCTGTACCTTAATTTAATTATACATATAGAATAAATAAATAATTTATTAAGTTAATAGTTAAGTTATTAGATTAAATTAAAATAAATTAGTAGATTAAGTTAAAACTAAGTTAATTCATACTGTATATGTATACTCCTGTATTTTAAGTTAACCTAATTTAAGTATATTTATAATGTATACACTATTTAAATTTAATTTACAAATAAAACAGTCCAAAAAGTTGCTATTTAAATGTAAATAAAATAGAAATTAAACCTGTAAAATACAATAAAAATGTTTATAAAATATTTAGACATGTATACTAACTTTGTATAAGATCAATTAGACCATGTAATAACTAATTTATACATAATTAAGAAGCAAAACTTAAAAATAAGTATGTATAAATTGCATACTTTAGCTAATTTATTTATATAGTAAATATAATTAAAATTCCAAATTAATTGTACAATTGTATAGTACTACATAAATACTTTATTGTCACATAATTTATTTTTAATAACTAATAGATTATGGCCCTTGAATTGAGGGCCAAAATCGCAAATTTGTGCACAGCCATTGGATTTCCAGCGCTGCACAGGCGCTAGAAAAGCACCACATCGTGTGCTGAGGAGCGTGCAGAGCGCTTTTTATTGTTTTTGTTCCCTACGATGTTCAGTCGTCATGGGTGCTGGGTGCCCGAACAACTGAACATCTCTGAGCATATTGAGCAGATATTCTAAGCATCTGTGTGGGGCCGGGGGCCTGGGTGTGTGCGGGCTTGTTAAGCCCAAATGTCTGAGCATGAACATGTAATTAAGTGGCCAAATTAAGAAATTAGGGTGCACTTAGTAGAGGTCTGGTCCCACCCTCAGGGTGCTGTGTATCCCTCAAAAAGAGTACCCGCAAATTAAACAAACTTTTGATTAAGTTAGAACCTTAATGACACTGTAAGCACTGCGAAGAGAGAAAGCTTAAGATGCCTAAGTGTTAAGACGATAAGAGAAATTAAGAAAAGAAGCAGTGCTGAGAAGAAAAGAAGAATAAATGAGAGAAGTATGTGTATGTATAGTATGCACAGAGACCCGTATAAGTAGTATTTGTAAACAAATATGTATAAGATAACTAAAGTATATATATATACACGTAGTATAGCTATTTCCATTTATATATAATTTCATACCTTTACTAACAAAATAAAATGTTACTGTAGGTGAAATAACTATCGCTATAGACCTTGGTTTCCTTCTTACAGTTTGTATATAGTTTTTCTAGGGTCCAATGACGTTTATATCTGTCGCTGTAGCTATATATGTGTTACTGTATACATCAGTATAGTAAGTTTAGTATGCTATGTAATATTAGTTAGTAGTGTATATTTTTGTAAGTATTAGTAATATAACTTATAAATAGATAGTATAGAATATACCTATGTATTATTTGATGCTTGTTTGTAAGTAGATTTTTGCAAGTACTTTCATTGACTCTTTTTGTACATCATGGAACCTTTAATTCATTTTTCATAGATTCATTCATTCATTCATTATTGATTGTATATAACATTAATCGTTTTTGGAATTAAAGAATAATTTTGGACCTAGAGAGTGATGTAAATCAATAATTGCCTCCCAGTGAACGACATGGAATACACCAGTAAAAATTAGGTAATTAAATAAAAATGGTTGTAATAATGGTTTGTATTTCCTACATTTACTACAGCAACATCAATTCACAATCATCACGAACCATTAGCCACCCATTACATAACTAAAAGTGGGACAGATAATCAGATTCAACCCTAAAATCAATTCACATTTGATCTGATTCTAATAGACTTGTCTGCGTTTTCAAAAAAATAAAATTACAAAGATTTGCGGTGTGTTGCACACTTCTGACACTGAGCACGCGCTTTAGGGACCGCACTAAGGCTCGATCCCTTAAGGCTATAGGCACCAATCTCTTTATTGATGCAAACCCTCCTATTGTGCTTTGTGGTGGTGGTGATACTATCTTTTGACCAAGTGTTTTGATACTTCATGGAGGGGGACACCCCTTAAAGGAACAAAAGGGTAGTTAAGGGGCACTTCATACGCATCGCCTCAGAGGAAGGGTTCACCCTGTTGGTGCTAGAGCACCACGATCATTTATTTTGATGATAACAAAACACGTGTTATTTAACATTTGCACTTGGATTCTTAGATTTCAGGTCAACTGCAAATGTAGACGTGATTAGACGGAATTCGAGCTCGCATCCAGGATGGATTGGAGGAGCTTGATGGAAAACAGAGGGGATTCGCGAGGAGCGATAGATTGAAGATGGAAGGACAAGAAGAATAGGATAGAATTCCATTTTTATTCCTTTCATGTACTTTTGTCTTTATTTTCTTGCTCTTTATTTCCTTAGAAAATTATGTTAAAGAGCCTCAAAGTACCCTAACAGTAGTCCTAGGAACACCCGCGCAACCCTAGGATACTTAGGTTTTCTGTAGAAAACTTAGAAAACCAATATAGGGTTCAAACAGAGTTTCCAGACGTCTAATTCCAAAATTAGACATCTGATAAAGTGTTTTAAGACGTCTGACTGTTGATTCAGACGTCTGATAACATTTAGGCTGGACAAGTTAATTCTATCTGATGAAATCATACGTCTAGACCTTAGACCAGACGTCTTAGGAGACGTCTGATGACTTTGCCAGACGTCCAATTAGTGGACCGTTGTCTCTCCTAGCATACACTCAAGGATATGACCGTTAGAGCCTTATCAGACGTCCTTAAGCCCTTCCAGACGTCTGATAATTGACCGTTTTGCCTCGACTGACCCGAAAATCTCTTCTCAAAGATTTTCTAGCCGTTGCAAATCCATTCCCACGAAAAAGTAGGTTTCCAGACGTCCACACATAGTGCTAGACGTCCTGTATGTCATCTGATGGACTTGCACAAGAACCCTGTTTAGATCTGATTCAAGTCAGGAACGAACCCGCACGAAATCAGACGTCTTAAAGTGGTCTTCCAGACGTCTGATGCCAGAATTAGATGTCTGATAACCCTGTCAGTGTAATGATTGTTCTTGAATTCGGGTTGATTCACTTGGGCTTTGCACCCAACGGCTATGGAGCCTTTCCTAAGCCATCCAAAGCCTTCCTAAGGCCTCTATAAATAGAGGGGAACCTTTGCAACACAAATACACACCTAGCTACACACTTTCACACTCTTTTGTGTCCAAAAAGACTCTCTTGCTCTCCAAGCTCTAATTCTTCATCTTGAGAGCATCAAGCTTTGCGCACCCGCTTTCCCGCCGTAGTTCACGAGAGCGACGTAGCGCCGTCGTGTTGTTCACGCATCCGCGTCGCCGACGCACTCCTTTCAAAGGGGAGTTTCCTAATTCCTATAGAAGCTAGGTTTAAAATTACTTTGTTGGCTCTATAAGATTATTGTTCTTTTATCTTTGTTATTTGGTTGGGTATTTGCTTTGCGAATTCCCGTCTCCTTCGAGGGACAAAATCCTTCTCGTGAAGAGAAGGGTTTGAGGAACGCTACTCTCGCACTTGTAGCGTGGTTGTATTTGAGGTTGAATCACCCTCGTTTAAAGTGATTCATTTAGTGGATTTTGATCAACTTGGTTGATCGGAAAATCCTAATTCGAGAGGGTTAGGTGGTGGTTTTCACCCGGTTTGGGTTTCCACCTAAAAATACTTGTGTACTTGTGTGATTGTATATTTTGTGAGATTGTTTATATTTATTTCCGCAATTATTACGTTCCCCCCTCCTAGTGGGGAATTACAATTGGTATCAGAGCAGGTTCTTGCAAGATCAGAGTAACACCCGGCAAGAAGATCATGGAGGGAAGCATAGCCGCAATCAGAATCTCCGAAGGGCAATCCACCGTTCGACCACCCTATTTCGACGGGAGGGACTTCGGATATTGGAAGTTGAGGATGAAGACGTGGCTCCAAGCCACTGAGTTCGAGATATGGGGATGTTGCGAAACCCCATACGAGATCCCGAAGCGACCCCAAGGAGGCTACTCGCAACTGCAGATTCGAGAGCTTTCACTCAATGCAAAGGCAATGAATGCCTTGTATTGCGCGTTGAGTCCGAAGGAATTCGAACAAATCCAAGAGTGCACCACCGCCCACGAGATATGGAGGAGGTTGGAAGGCACTCATGAGGAGACGAGCTCGGAAGAAGATCTCGGGGAGAAGGAAACTGCGTGCCTTGGTTTCATGGCAATCGGAGAAAGTGACAACGACAGCGACGACAACGACAATGAGGTAAACTTGGATTTACAAGATGCTTTTAATGAGTTGTATGAGCTTAGTAAATCACTAAAAATAGAAAACAAAAGCATGAAAAAGAATTTTAGTTTTCTTAAATCTGAAAATGATAGGTTAGAAATAAAACTTAAGGATCTAGAAGCTAGTCCTAAAAATGATAACCTATTATTAGAAAATCAAAACCTCATCAATGAAAATAATAAATTGATTGAGGAAAATGTTAATCTAAAAATTGAAATTTTTGATTTAAAGACTAAGATGAATATTATATAAAATGAACTTGCATGTCTTAGGGAGAAATCAAATAAATTGATAAATAGGGTAGATAACCTATATAGCCCTAAGGTTGAGAAAGGATCTTCGTCAAGGAGACCCGCTAACAGATCCGAATCCAAGCCCACTTGGATACCGAAAAAAGAATTGGAATCTTGTTTTGTAGGTTTCAGGGATGACTACAACATAAAGGACTGGACCTACAAGCTTAAAGCTGGTCAACTCAAGTTGGGAGAACCAAGGAGTAGACCAAGGAGGAGAAAAAGGAAGACCGACGAGACGACGAACAAACGATGGACCCGCCGCACGTCGACCACCAGATTGGAGACCGGCGCCAATGCCCGGGCCTCCAAGCTACGGATGGGAGCCCCATCCGATGTGGCATCCACCACCACCATTTGGGCCATTTTATTGGCCATGGTAGGTGAGGTAAAACCCTTTACCCTATCCTTTTATCATAAGCATTTAGATAGGGGGAGCAAAAAAATTATAAGCTAATTGTCAATTTTTAAGGGGGAGATATAAGGTAGCTAAATTTCCTTTAGAAAGGGGGAGAAAAATAATAGCTATCTTGTTGTTATAAAAAAAAAGGGGGAGGACATTACTGTTGAACATTTACGAACCTACGCTAACGTGTTCGATTTTGGAAAACCTGTCGTTGTAGTTCGAAAGCGAAGAATTCGTGTTCAACAAATAAAATTTATACCGAAATTAAAATTCCGGGTCGAACACAGGGAGGCGAACGTTTGATTTAAAAACTATGCGTTTCTTTTTATTTGTTACAGAATAATTCAATTTAGTACTATCTAATTATTTACAATAAATAGAAGAGAGAGAGAGAGTAAGAGAGAAAGAGAATATTACACAGAGAAATCAAAATGAGATGTAGAATAAACAAGGAATTTTTGCATTGAAGAGATTGTTCATTACAACTGGAAAGCATAAAATAATTACTCTAGAAAGCGATAAATTTACTCTAGAAAGCATTAAAAGAATGGAGGGAGAAATGTCCTCCTCGACGGTCGCTTGGAGGACGAGTAGATTAATCTAGAAAGCAGTAAATCTATACTAGAAAGCGGTAAAAAGAATAGGGAGAGAGAAATCCTCCTCGACGGTTGCTTGGAGGACGAGCCGGACGGGACGATGCCTGGACGAAGGAGAACGAAGCGGGACGAAGGAGGACGAATCAGAAGAACGGGAACGAAGTAGCACGCCGTCGTCGTCGCGGGATCCACTTCCGAAGGGGAACGAAAATTGGACTTTATCTCGCGAGAAGCATCCTGGGTGTGGGACAAGCTTCTCTTGAGCTTTGGAGGGGTAGAGAAGAGAAAGAAGGGATGAGAATTTCGTATGGAGGGGTTCTCCTTTTATAGTTGCAAGGAGTGGGGGCAAAATGGACATTACATCTTCAAAATAATAAATAAGGGGTCTTTAGTGATGGATAAATCCGTCATTAAAGCCCCGACGTGGCCGTCGCCGCCGCGCCCACGCGCACCTCCTCGGCTGCCCGCTCCTCAACGCTCGCACATGTCCAGCGCTTTTCAGCCGTCCGATCGCGAGATCGAACGGCTTAAATCGCGTCCGCGCCCGCTGTAACCCGCCCGCCTACGCGTGCGATCGCGCGTTACACGGGGTGTCCAATCACGCGTCGGCGCTATCGGGCGCCCACGACCGCACGATCTCCATCCGACGCTCCACGCGCCTCAATTACCCGCGCCTCCAATCCCCTCACCGCGGCTCGAACCCGCGCCCCGCGCTCGCGTAAGCGCGCTCGACCGCTACGTTGCGGGGTGCGGATGGTCGAGCGCACGTTTTAAGCGCCGGGCGGCCACAGCCGTTGGATCTCCATCTGACGGCGGAGAGCGATTGGGCGGGGGCCTTCACAAAATGCCAGCGGCCGTTTGGGCGGCTGAGATGGCGCCACGTGGTGCCATCTTGGCCGTCCATCTTCTGGAAGTTGTAGATGGTGCCACGGATGTCGGATTGACTCGATTTTTATGTCGTTGGGCTGCGATCGTTGATCCGAATTCATCCATGCGGTCGGATTTGTCATCTGAAGTGCGGATTTACACCATCCTGGCCCTTGATCTTCTAGGGTTCCCCGGTCTCTATCTGATGCTATGGATGCCTGATTAGGGCGATCTTGGAGTCGTTGAACTCTAATCGTCGCCCTGATCACATCCATACGGTTGGATCTTTGATCCGAGGCCCTGATAAAATGTTTGCCCTGTCCAAGCACATAAAAGGAGACAATCAACCTCCATTTTATTCAAACTACTCTAAATGCGAGATGATGCATGTTATGCAATATTTATATCATGAAATGCAATCCTATGCTTAAGTACATGCATAAATAGACATTTTAAGTAGTGTAAATGTGTTTACATCAATTACCTTTGTTAAAAGAAATTTATAGAAGAGCATGTTTTAAGGGGGAGTTATAGGAAATCAATTAAACCTTTTTGATAATGTCAAAAAGGGGGAGGATTTTTTGTATTTTTATTTATGGTTTTGTCATCATCAAAAAGGGGGAGATTGTTGGTGCTAGAGCACCACGATCATTTGTTTTGATGATAACAAAACACGTGTTATTTAACATTTGCACTTGGAGTCTTAGATTTCAGGTCAATTGCAAATGTAGACGTGATTAGACGGAATTCGAGCTCGCATCCAGGACGGATTGGAGGAGCTTGATGGAGAACAGAGGGGATTCGCGAGGAGCGATAGATTGAAGATGGAAGAAAAAGAAGAATAGGATAGAATTCCATTTTTATTCCTTTCATGTACTTTTGTCTTTATTTTCTTGCTCTTTATTTCCTTAGAAAATTATGTTAAAGAGCCTCAAAGTACCCTAACAATAGTCCTAGGAACACCCGCACAACCCTAGGATACTTAGGTTTTCTGTAGAAAACTTAGAAAACCAATATAGGGTTCAAACAGAGTTTCCAGACGTCTAATTCCAAAATCAGACGTCTGACTGTTGATTCAGACGTCTGATAACATTTAGGCTGGACAAGTTAGTTCTATCTGATGAAATCATACGTCCAGACCTTAGACCAGACGTCTTAGGAGACGTCTGATGACTTTGCCAGACGTCCAATTAGTGGACTGTTGGCTCTCCTAGATACACTCAAGGATATGACCGTTAGAGCCTTATTAGACGTCCTTAAGCCCTTCCAAACGTCTGATAATTGACCGTTTTGCCTCGACTGACCCAAAAATCTCTTCTCAGAGATTTTATAGCCGTTGCAAATCCATTCCCATGAAAAATTAGGTTTCCAGATGTCCATACATAGTGCCAGACGTCCTGTATGTCGTCTGATGGACTTGCACAAGAACCCTGTTTAGATCTAATTCAAGTCAGGAACGAACCCGCACGAAATCAGACGTCTGACCTTGAAATCAGAGGTCTTAAAGTGGTCTTCCAGACGTCTGATGCCAGAATTAGACATTTGATAACCCTGTCAGTGCAATGATTATTCCTGATTTCGGGTTGATTCACTTGGGCTTTGCACCCAACAGCTATGGAGCCTTTCCTAAGCCATCCAAAGCCTTCCTAAGGCCTCTATAAATAGAGGGAAACCTTTGCAACACAAATACACACCTAGCTACACACTTTCACACTCTTTTGTGTCCAAAAAGACTCTCTTGCTCTCCAAGCTCTAATTCTTCATCTTGAGAGCATCAAGCTTTGTGCACCCGCTCTCCCACCGTAGTTCACGAGAGCGACGTAGCGTCGTCGTGTTGTTCACGCATCCGCGTCGCTGACACACTCCTTTCAAAGGGGAGTTTCCTAATTCCTATAGAAGCTAGGTTTAAAATTACTTTGTTGGCTCTATAGGATTATTGTTCTTTTATCTTTGTTATTTGGTTGGGTATTTGCTTTGCGAATTCTCGTCTCCTTCGAGGGACAAAATCCTTCTCATGAAGAGAAGGGGTTGAGGAACGCTACCCTCGCACTTGTAGCGTGGTTGTATTTGAGGTTGAATCACCCTCGTTTAAAGTAATTCATTTAGTGGATTTTGATCAACTTGGTTGATCGGAAAATCCAAACTCGAGAGGGTTAGGTGGTGGTTTTCACCCGGTTTGGGTTTCCACCTAAAAATACTTGTGTACTTGTGTGATTGTCTATTTTGTGAGATTGTTTATATTTATTTCCGCAATTATTATGTTCCCCCCTCCTAGTGGGGAATTACACACCCTACTTGCATCCCTTTGTTCGTCCTTGGAGTAACTTCTCACTTGATCACCTGGGAGTATCATCCAAGCAAAGTATAGGTCCTAGGGCACTCGAAGGTTGAATTAAGGCACGTAATTGCAGTGAAAAACTTGTTTGGCCATTTATATCAACTAATTCGACCTCCGCAACCAAGAAGGTTAAGATTTCAAGTCAACACCCATCTTATACCACTTACGTGGGAATGAAGGGATAAGCCTTGACCTTTTGACTTATCTTTGGAGTGGAGGTTTCACTTACTTAATAAGAACCTGAATTGTGTTTGATATTGTATGCTTGGTAGATGCTCTCTTGAGGGTAGTCTAGTGTTTGATCCTGAGCCCGAGAGAATTCTTAGGAGAGAAAAGAGAAGGAATGGCTGATCAATGAGCAAATCAACAAAGGACCCTAAGGGACTATTTTCTTCCAACTAACCAACCCACACAAGCACTAAGACGATTGGTAGGGGATAATCCGTATGAGATCAAGAGCAGTACCATATCTTTATTGCCCTCTTTTATGGTACTACTAGGGAGGACCCCTACCGGCATTTGGAGGAATTCACCGAGGTCTGTTCCATGGTGAAGCTCCAGGGCTTTACTGATGAAGCCCTGATGAGGACTCTATTTCCTTTCTTCCTAAAGGATAAGGCCAAGCACTGGTATCATACCCTCGATGCAAGGGTAAATGATTGGGCCACCCTTAAGGGAGAATTTTTGAAAAAGTATTTTCCTATGAGTAAGACCAACCATTACAAAAGAGAGATTATGGGTTTTACTCAACAGAAAGGGGAGCAATTTCATGAGACTTGGGAGCGCTTTAATGACCTTCTTAGGTTATGCCCCCACCATCAGGTGCCAAGATGGTAGTTGGTCGAAAGGTTCTATAACGGATTATATGAAACTTGTAGTCAAACCATCGATGCAGCTTGTACAGGAACCTTCATGACCAGAACTGAGGATGAAGCCTGGGCATTATTTGAAACCTTAAGCAATAGCTCCATACATTTGTCCTCTACCTATCAAGAAAGAAAACCATCAATCTTGCAAAGGAAGATAGAGGCCCAGGAAGCCGGGGCTTCTCAGGATTTGGCTTATCAGATTCAATTATTGAATAAAAACTTTGATAGGCTTTTAGCAGACCCCGGCATGAACCTGCAAGCAGCCTCTATCTTTCAGGCTTCAAGAGAATGCTCCATTTGCCAAAGCACAACGCACGCCACTGCGGAGTGCCATCAGACAAATCAATTCCCTGAGTTGATTCAGGCTGACTTGAACACGGCCCAAGGTTTTTACCCTCTTCCTCGCAATAACCCTTATTCCAATACCTATAATCCGGGGTGGCAGAACCATCCAAACTTCCCTTGGAAGCAAGGTGATGCTTCTAATTCAGGGAATACAAGGCCCTTACCTCCCCAACCCATATACCAACCATCTTATGAAAACCCTCCTCAGAATAAGCCCTCTGAGATTGATGAACTTAAAGTCATGATGAAAGTGATGCAAGAGCATCAGAATATAGTCATCCAATCTCAGAATAAGATGATTACTGATATGCAATCCCAAATTGGTCATCTTACTGAGGTAGTTAGGCAACGTGATTCGGGGAAGCTGCCTAGCTCTTCTGAGGAGAACCCTAAGGGCAAGGGGGTTGTATTTAGGGAGCACGCCCAAGCAGTGACCATGTTGAGGAGTGGAAAAAAGATTGACAAGCCTGATAACACTCCTATGGTTACGTCTCAGAATTCCCCTTCCACACCTGACCTGACTTCCATCTCCACTGAGGAAGAGCCATACTACTCTCCCTCGCACAAAATCACCCACAATGAGGATGTCGTCCTTTTACCCCCCCTTTCCCGCCATGACGACCCCTCTACCTAGAAGCCGAGGGTGCCTTATCCAGAGCGCCTATCTACTCCTGGGGAATCTTCTGTTGGTTCGTCTGGAGCCAAGGATATGACGGAAGAGATTATGGATACTTTTAGGCAAGTCCAGATTAACTTGCCTCTGTTGGAAGCTATTAAACAGATCCCGTCCTATGCCAAGTTTCTGAAGGACTTGTGCACCCAAAAGCGTCGATCTAGGAAATAGATCCAAACCAAGGTCATCCTGCCTGACCATGTTAGCTTGGTTCTCCAACATGGAACACCCCCCAAAATGAAATATCTAGGGGCCCCGTACATTTCAGTGGTTATAGGTAACTAACACATTGACGAGGCTCTGCTCGATCTGGGTGCGAGGGTGAACATTCTACCGAGCTCTGTTTATGACCTTTTGGGAGGAGGCAAGCTAATGCCAAGTCTAGTAATCCTCCAGGTTGCAGACAGATCACTTAGGACACCACGGGGATTGTTGGAAGATGTCCTTGTGAGAGTGAAGGATTTCTTCTTCCCTGTTGACTTTTTGGTGCTTGATACTGACCCATCCAATAAGCCCACAAAGCCGTCCATTATTCTGGGACGCCCCTTCTTGGCCATAGCCAATGCCTCTATAAATTGTAGATCTGGGGCACTTAAAATGGGCTTTGGGAACAAGAAGATCTGGTTGAATGTTTCTGATACTTACAAGCAATCCGGATTTGAAGATTGTTCTCAGATTGAGGTCGTTGATGAAATAATTGAAGAGACTACTCTAGCACTCTTATGTAGAGATCACCTTCAGAAGGTCATATCTAAGGACCATCCCTCGATTATTAAAGAAACTGGAAGGGAAATGCCCGAATTAGAAGAGTTGCTGGGGATACACACTGAGTCTCTGTCCCCACCCTGGACTGTGAAGGTAGATCCTCTACCTAAGGCAGGGACATCTCAACTAAAACCCTCAATCCAAAAGGCTCCTGAGTTGGAGTTGAAACCCCTCCCGAGCACATTGAAATGTGCTTTCCTTGGCCCTAATAACACGCTCCCCATTATTATCTCATCTGCATTATCTGAATTGTAGGAGGGAGCTCTGCTTGAGTGTTTACAAAGGCACAAGGAAGCAATTTCCTGGTCAATTGCTGATATTAAGGGTGTTGATCCCTCTCTTTGCATGCATCATATATACACGGATGAGTCCGTGAAGCCTTTCCGAGACATATAGAGAAGGCTCAATCCAAATATGCGGGAGGTTGTTAAAAAGGAGATTCTGAAATGGCTGGATGTAGGGATTATCTATCCCATTTCAGATAGTAAATGGGTCAGTCCTATTCATGTAATTCCCAAAAAGGTAGGAATCACTATGGAGGAGAATGACCAAGGAGAGCTGGTAACCACTAGACCCTCAACTGGTTGGAGGGTCTACATTGATTATCGTCGTTTGAACACGGCTACCCAGAAAGACCATTTCCCCTTACCGTTTATTGATCAAATTTTAGAACGATTGGCAGGGAACAAGTACTTCTGTTTTCTTGACGGGTACTCTGGGTATAATTAGATAGCCGTTTTTCCTAACAATCAGGAGCGTACCACCTTCACGAGTCCGTATGGCACATTTGCATTCCGCCAAATGCCATTCGGGTTATGTAATGCTCCTACCACTTTCTAACATTGTATGATGGTTATCTTTTCTGATATGATCGACGAGTTCATTGAAATTTTCATGGATAACTTCTCCATTTATGGCTCGTCGTTTGACCTATGCCTTTCGCACCTTGATAAGTCTTAACCCGTTGCGAAGAGGCAAAGTTGGTGCTTAGCTGGGAGAAAAGCCACTTTATGGTCCAGCAGGGCATTGTGTTAGGGTATATAGTTTATGAGAGAGGATTAGAGGTGGACACCGCAAAAATCAATTCCATCTCTAAGCTTCCATTGCCCGCCAATGTTCGTCAGGTTAGATCTTTCCTTGGCCATGCTGGATTTTATAGGCGCTTCATTAGAGATTTCAGTAAAATCTCTAAGCCACTCTGCGACCTGTTAGTGAAGGATGTCTCCTTCGATTTTTATGATAGATGTGGCGAGACTTTCCAAGTTTTGAAGAAAACCCTTATTACCGCGCCGATTCTCCAAGCACTAGATTGGACCCTCCCATTTGAGCTTATGTGCGATGCTTCTGATTTTGCAGTGGGACCGATCTTAGGTCAAAGGGCTGATGGCAAACATCATGTGCTACATTATGCCAGCAAGACCCTTACAGATCCTCAGCAAAACTACATGGTCACTGAAAAGGAACTACTTCCTGTAGTATTTGCTTTGGAAAAGTTTCATTCTTTTCTTTTGGGATCCAAGGTTGTGGTATTCACTGATCATCCTGCCCTAAAGCATCTTCTTGCTAAAAAGGACACCAAACCTCGCCTAATTCGTTGGATTCTGCTACTCCAAGAATTTGACCTGGAAATTAAAGACAAGAAAGGAGTTGAGAATGTGGTAGCAGATCATCTGTCTAGGATATCTATTGAGGCATCAAACTCTGCTGGCAGTATTCAAGAGACTTTCGCTGATGAGTCTCTGATGGTTGTGGAAGCTAAAACTCCTTGGTTCGCTAACATAGTGAACTATCTGGTCACAGGCATTACCCCTAGTACTTGGGACAAGCAGAAGTGAGACAGGTTTCTTGCTAACGCTAAATTTTATCACTGGGAGGAACCCGAGCTTTTTAGAGTAGGCCCTGACCAGCTTTTTCGCCGTTGCGTCCCTGATGAAGAACAAAGAAGTGTTCTGAGTTTCTGCCATGACCTCCATTGTGGGGGACATTTTAGTGGGAAGAAGACTACCCATAAGGTTCTTTAGTTTGGCTTTTGGTGGCCCACATTATTCCGAGATGCACATACGTATGTGGGTGCATGTCTACGTTGTTAGCAGACAGGAACCATTGGAAAAAGGGATGAGATGCCCCAACAACCTATCCTCCCTGTTGAAATCTTTGATATTTGGGACATTGACTTCATGAGTCCCTTTCCTGTGTCATTCGGATATGAATACATCCTAGTGGTTGTAGACTATGTATCGAAATGGATAGAAGCCATACCCACCTGAACCAATGACCATTCCGTCGTCTTGGGCTTTGTTAAAGCTAATATCATTTCTCGGTACGGGTGCCCAAGGACGATCATAAGTGATGGAGGACCTCACTTCAAGAACGTACACTTTACTAGACTACTCCAAAATTTGGGAGTCAACCACATGATAGCCACACCTTATCATCCCCAAACGAGTGGATAAGTTGAAGTATCTAATAGGGAGATTAAACGAATTTTAGAAAAAATTGTCAGGCCTGATCGGAAGGATTGGTCTAAAAAACTAAATGATGCTCTTTGTGCCTATAGAACTACGTATAAGACTCCCTTGGGCATGTCTCCTTTCTGTCTTATCTACGGAAAAGCGTGCCACCTTCCCGTTGAAATCCAACATAAAGCTTATTGGGCTATTAAAAACATTAACTTGAATCTGGATAAAGTGGGAAAGGCATGTATGTTAGAATTAAGTGAGCTTGAGGAGCTTCATAATGAAGCCTATGAAACTTCTCAAGCTTATAAGTAACGTACAAAAGTCTTCCATGATAAGCACATCATTAGAAAGACTTTTGAGCCCAACCAATGGGTCAGGCTTTTCAATTCTAGACTTAAATTATTTCCTGGAAAGCTTAAGTCCCGCTAGGATGGGCCATACGTTGTTATCAATACTTTCCCTCATGGAGCTGTAGAAATTCGGAACCCTACTTCAGGTGCAAGCTTTAAGGTAAATGACCAGCGACTTAAACCTTATATTACTCTTTCAGATGGCCAGGTTTTGGATGCACTTTGGCTTGAGGAGCGTCAGCTCCTCCCACTCTCCTCTTCAGGTGATATTCTTCTATGTCTGCATTTTTCCAATGAGGACATTGTCAGTCTTAGGCATGGGGGGTATAACCTAAGAATGTTTATAGCATTTATAAATATTTGCATATATATATATATAAACTCTTATTTTCTTGAGCTGAATGGGTTAGTCCCTAGTAAAATATCTTTGTTATTGGAGGTTTTTCTTGAATTATTTCTTAAGTTTAGAATCCAGTACATTTATTTCACGTGCACGTAGACTGGGTAATGGATCCTTGTAGAAAACCAATAAGCATTTGTAGTCTACTGAACCCTTGGACAGTTAATAGGGAGTCAGGCATACTATTTTCTAGTAGATCCACCCCATATTTGTGAGATGAAAGTAGAGAGATTACTGGTGCACTAAGTCTAGTGCAAGGACTCTTAAGTTTTGGACAATTAGATGATGATACTTCAGAGTTAGACATAGTTTTCGCTCTCTGTTCCTGTATGCGTTCTTTGTGTGAATTTCTGAGAGTCACCAAATAAGGTAGATACACAGAGATGGAGTCTTAATAAAGCTATAACTATGGTGGATGGTTATGACCGTCCTTCATAGAGTCCTCGGTTGAAGGAGGGTAATAGTGTCAAAGGTTAGAAATACGCCTGTTCTATCCATTCCTTCCTGGTGCCGAGAATAGACACTTCCACCAAATAAGCCACATAATGTCCTCTTGACCATCATCATCCCTAATAATGACTCATAAATAAAAGTCTGTGTTGTGTTATGTTGATTTATAAAAAAAAAGAAAAGAAGAAAAGAAGAAACAGAAAGAAGAAAAAGAAGAAACAGTTATAAAAAAACAAGAAGAAAAGAGAGAGAGAGAAGAAAAAGAAAAGAGTCCAAGTTTATAATGTTATTTTTGGAATATTGTTTCTGAGGCAACAAAACACTTATCGCGATCCACCAAATATGACCCATACCTACCTTTCAGTATTTTTGATCGCCTGAAAACTGGCTGAGGACTCTAACTTAGTTGTAGAGTTATTAGGACTTTAATTGAAATGTGAATGCCATGTGAGGTCACCAAACAGTGAGTACACTTACTAAATCTGGCAAGATTTGGGATCTCAAAGAAAAAAAAAAAGAGTGAGTGCCAAGGAACATCAAGAGAGCATAGTTGTTTAGCCTCTCTCCGAGTTGACTTATGTAATAGTCTAGAGATCTAGAGTCTGTAGTACTAGATTACATGTAACACCAGATAAGTGTGTGCCACCAAGTACAAATCCATTCAACTCAATATCTCCTACCTAAGCCAAAAGCCAGGGTCAAATTACAGATTATCTTCTGCTTTATCCCTGAGGGAAGTAGTTGCCTATACTGACAAAAATATTTACCAAGGGTGAAGTACGAACTCCCAATGCGAATTGGCATTTCACGTGGATCTGTTACCTAGGCTATCATCACTTCACCTTTGTCTGAATCTCTAAAGTTTTGAAATAAGAAAAGAAGAAATCTTCTGATTACTTCTATTATTTTTCATTTTTGCTAGGGACTAGCAAATCTTGGGCATGGGGGTATTTGATGAGTCCATTTTAATGGACTATTGTTACGCCTAAGTATTTCAATTCTAACATAGTATGTTTGTTAATAATCACATTAGGTCACTAAATAAGTGCATGCATCATTACTTGAATTTTTATCTATTTTATCGCATTCTATAACTTAGTATGTAATTATTTTATGTCTTGTTGTAGGAATGATGTTGGAAAAGAACAAGGAGGGGGGATAAATTTCCCCCAACAAATGGCTGCCTCAACACCCCCCTCATCCTCCGGCCGGCCTCAACACCTCCCCGCAAATATCTAACCTACGGTCGTCCTCCCTCAACAAAAAGAAAACAGTGCTGGCCATATTTAGAAAAGGATTTTGAAAATCCCTTGAGGGGCGGAAGAGAGGAGATATAGAGCGAGAGGCGGAGGGGCTTGGGGGATGGATTGAGAAGTACTGCGTGCACAGTGCAACCAGCAAGCACTGTGCACCAACGCCCTCCACAGCCTGCCTTACGCACCCTACCTTAGCGCCCCACCCAACCCTCACCGCCCTTGCAGCCCTGCAGGTGCTGCACCCACGTTACAACCGCGCGCACTACTCCAGCGCTTCCAACGCAAGCGCCCAGCCTCTACGCCCTCACCACGCCAAGCAACGCTCCTAGCAGCACCAGCACCCGCAGGCAATAGCTGCCTGCAGGCATTGTGCTCATGCCATAGCCACACCCTTCCCTACTCCAGCGCCCTTGCACACCCTGCACACGCGCCTCCATCTCACCTCCGCGCAATAGCAGCCTTGTGCGGTGCCTCCACCTTGTTCCACGCAGCAGCGCGTGCCTGTGCCTCTCCGTCTTCTTCCTCCTCAGCTTCTCTGTAGCAGTGATGCGTGCACACCACACAACTAACAGCAGCATGCACCTCCATCTCGCCTCCGCATACAACAGGCAACCAGCGCACGCCTTTGATTGCACAGCAATAATAGGTCTTAATTGACCTAGATTAAGCTAGAACTTAGTATAAGTTAGGAAAATTCATGCATGAATAAGAATTATCTGCATCTTTACTGCTTTCCTTTAGCTATGCATAAAATAATGTTATAATGTGCTGATTAAGTGCATTATGTCGATTGCAGGGAATAAGCTGATCAGGAGCTGGATCTGAAGCTGGATTAGGAATAACAGAAGTTGCAGCAGAGCTGGAGCAGAAGGCTTAGATTAGATGTAGGAATAATAATGTAAGGGAGTTAAAGGTTTGCTATTCTATTAAGTAGGAATAAAGCGGTAAAATGTGAAGAGCTTAGGTCCATCCTAGCCCTAGGATAGCCTAGAGACTTCCCTAAGCCTTAGCCGCCCTTAGATTAGGTCACAACACCCTAGGAAGCCCTAAAACCTAATTTCCAACCCTTATCTAGACCTCCAGATAAGTTATAGGATATCCAGAACCCTTAGCCAACTCCCGCACACCTCAAACCCACTTTTGCAGTGTTATTGGATGTCCAGACACTTTGTCAGACGTCCAATTTCTGCAGAATACCCAAAATAGAACCTAAAATCCCTCTTGACTCTGATTGGACGTCCAAACAACAAGTTTGGACTTCTAATTTTTGAGTATAAGACGTATGACACTATTATTAGACGTCTGATACTGCTCTCCAGTTCCTATTTTGAGATTTAAGCCTTGATCTGGGATCTCTAGGTCCCTAAACCCAATTCCAATCCCATAGGAACCTAAATTAAGGTGCCCTAACCTTAGTACATCACCTCTAGACCTCCCTAAGGACCTAATTAGGTCCTCACTAAACCTAATTGACTTGGGTCTTAGTCAATTCCATCAGCCTATTCAATTAGACTCATTGAGTCCAATTAAGCCCTGATCTTAGCACACACTATCCAATTGGACTCAGTGAGAGTCCAATTGACCTACACCTAAATTAATTGAGTTTTTTTACTCTCAATTAAGTTTCCACACACCCAATTAAACTTGTATTAAGTTTAATTGCCTTTACCTTATTGAATTAGAGTTTATGACCTGAATTTGAGACATATCTTGACCTAAACTCACTAGAACCTAACCTAATCAACCTAGCCGCCTAAGTTTCGACCCACACACACCCACACACACCATCCACATGAAAATACCTAGCCTAGAGTTCTCTAGAACTCTCTACCATGTGTGGTTGCCTTCGTTGCCAAAATTAGCAACAAAGAGCCATTCAATTTTTAGATCCACATTTGGTGGATCTAAAAACCACCATCCATCCTCTCTCTCTCACACTCCCACGAGCTCCCACCATAGGCCTCTCTAGAGAATTCCATAATTCTCTAGAGAGCTTCCCTTAGGTCTATAAAAAGACCTAAGGGGTGGCCATTTGCACCTATTCATATCCCTTGGCTTCATTGGCACCACTCACCTTCTTAGCTCCATACATGCCCACCTCCACTTAGGTTAGCTACTCCACCTCCACGAGCTCACCACTATCATGGAGGACACCATGCCAGGATGCTAGATCAACCCTACCTCTCTTCAAGGGTCGGCCTAAGCTACATTGGCCGCCCCTCATTCTTCTCTCGACCACTCCAAGGCCATCGGGGACCATCCGCTTTTATTCTTCTAGATTTAATTCATGCTCTTTATAATTTTATTGCTTTTATTTACTGCTTAGTAGTGTAGTCTTACTTCTCCCCCAATGATGCATGCAAATTCCCCCGTAGATTCTTGTATTCGATCGTTTTCTGGTAGCTAGATTTAAATTTGAAGCATTTATGTACAAGCTTTCCTCTAGATTCCTTGTGCAACAACTCCCAAATGAATGAATGAAAACACATTATATATATATATATCTTTATTTGTTTGAAATCACCACGAGCTGAATGATTATCATATTTGCATGATTTAAGTGCCTGCTTTTTAAGTGTCTATCTATTATGCACCAGCATGTCATTTCCTGAGGATATTGAAAATCTAACAATAGATGCTTTCTCCATAACTAGTCACCACCTCACTAGAATCGTGCACACAGAAACTCACACGTTCACTTTCGTAATTTACTTGACGCATGCGCATGTGATCTGAGTTAATAATAAAAGTGGTGAAGTCTTTGTTAGGAGATTGGAAACCGGTGTGTATCTTTAAACGAAGTAGAGTAGTAAAAAGATCGATTTCAAAAGTGAAAGCAACGGCTCCCAGAGACGAACGACCGGGACTCAAAGTCATAATTTTTACAAACTTAATTTTTGACGAACGTTTTTGCGCGACTATATTATGATTTCCGACGACTTTCAAATGCGCGAGAACATTTTTCCAACAAATGGCACCGTTGCCGGGGAGGCAACGCCATTTTCTTTGAGTTCGATCTTTTAAAACATCACTGACGATTTTGCTCTCTACATTGTTTTTTATGTGTAGGAAAAACGGAAAAGAACGGGATCTGCGCACGCAACGAATGCGGAAAACAAATCTAGGTGCACATCATCGTATTTTTAGATTAGGTTTTACTTTCTGCAATTTCCTTTGAAATTTCTTTTCTACTCATTGTCGCGAAAAAAAATCAAAAATAAAAAAAGGATTCAAAAAAAAATCTAGATTAGGTTTTCTTTTGAATCTAGGTTACTTTGAAAAAAAAAAAAAGATATTTTCGTTGAATCCTATGAAGATTTCTTTTTGAAAAAAAAACATGCAAAAGTTTTGAAAAGAGAAAAAAAAGGCATTTTTGGTGGAAAGTTTAGATTTTAAATTCAAACCTCCTTAAAAAAGTTTTCCACCATCTCCTGATTTTCGGCCAGATTTCAAGCTTGATTTAAAAATTCGATTGCCGAAAGAATGGTAAGCGAAAAATTCTGAAATTTGGGCTAAATCTTCATTTTCAAACCATCTTTCAAACTCCACCGTTATTTTGAAATAAATCTAAGTATAGAATTTTTAAAAATTCACGAAGTGCACGAGGGTCAGACTGACCAAAATTCAAAATTTTTCAAATTTCAAAAAGTAATTCGGAGCAATCCGCAAATCTGTTTTGACTAAAAATGGTGAGGTTTGAAAGCTGATCTCATTGCATTTATTTTCCATACTTTTCTTGAAATTTTGAAGTCATTTGATACTGTTTCAAAGTGAAAAACTGACCAGGGGTCAAAGTTCCAGATCTGACCCCCTGATATTCAAAATTCCTTAAAAATTCGGTTGGAACAATAAAAATTCCAAAAAAATATTATCTGAAAAACTAATTGAAAAAGGAATCTACACTCAAAATTTCAAATTAATCAAATTCCAATTATTATTAGAGAACAACATTACTTTTGTGGTCTGCTGAAATAGAGAAAAACCCTAGAAGTGCATGCAACTTAGGTTAAACCCTTAGGGTTACAACTAGAGACCGCACCTTGGGCTAACCTAGACTTAATGATGTCTAGTAAGCCGGTGAGCTTGGTCACCTTGTGGGCCACTCACCATAAACCCCAATGAAGAAAATGGGTTAAAATTAATTTTAAAACACGAAATCAACCCGAGTTCGTTGTCGTACTACTTGGTGTTTTTAATCTCTTTTGCCAAACCTGGTGACTAAGTCTGTGGGGTAGTGTCAAATGACCGCGAATCGGGGGTCAACTGAACCGGAGGCGTACGCCAAAGGAAGAACCTTCCCCTTAGTCCCCTCGTAACCAGACTGGCTGGGTTAGCTTGAGAGTCGGGATTCACTTTCAGTCGATTGTACGACGAACTTATCTTCAGGAATTCAAATCCCTAATGAAAAATCTGGTCACTTGATATATAAGGACCATTTGATTAACAGGGCCTTAGCCTTGTCCTACGTGGCTACACCAACCCAGGGGTTAGGCGGTGTATGCACGGAAGGAGGTCACTTCGACCTCACTTGGTTGGACCTTGGGAGCCACTCCCAAGGAGGCGAGTCACCTCACCCGGACCATCTTCTCCCCCCATTTCTTCTACTCCAAGAGCCACCATGGCAAATCCTGGACCTGGACCTAGACCAGGTCAGGACATCGAGAATCTACACCCGATGGCTCGTCTGGAAGCCTGAGTCACCGAATCTGAGGAGTGGCATCAGCAGAGCATGGATCGCATTCTGACGGCACTTGACAGGATGCAGGACCTGCCACGAGGAGAACAACTGCGGGATTTCTACGACCCAGCCACACAAATCGTCGCACCTCTTGTCAGAATTCCCACAGGCGGAGACGCGTTTGAGCTCGAGCCTAATGTAATTTGGTTGATCAGCACTCATTTCTACGGGAACTCAAGCGAAGATATGTTCCAGCACCTCGAGGACCTAAGTCGACTCGCTGAAATGATCAGACCCAGGAATATTGATCTCAGGATTATTCTGATGAAGCTTTTCCCGTTCTCACTAAGGGACAAAGTTTCATACTAGTTCAAGACTATTGGGAAGCCAATTGGAACCTGGCCGGAATTACGACGTGAATTCCTGCAAAAGTTCTTCCCAATCAGTCGAACAAACGCAATGCGGCGCGCAATCACGACTTTATCCCAGGGAGTTGGGGAGAAATTACACGAAGCATGGGACAGATTCCACTACCTTCTCCGAAAATGCTCGCATCATGGTATACCCAGATGGCACTTAGCTCAGATTTTTTACCATGGGCTAGATGACACACATCAATATCTGGCTGATGCATCTAGCGGCGGGAATTTTCTCGCAAAAGACAAGAACAACGCATTTGAGCTGTTGGAATCATTAGCGGAGAACTCGATGAATGCCTCATTTATGAACTAGTTCCAGCGGCCTGGTCAGCAGCGAGTTGGTGTCCACGAGGCTCACACCGACTCTATTCGAGCTGACATGGATATCATCGTCAAGCAGCTGGATAGAATAAACTTAATTGAGAAGAAGATTGACCAGATCAGTCATGGTCAATCCGACTTGAGCTCTGCTACCTGATGGTCGACCTGGATAGGTTGTTAATATGATATTTTTATCGTTGAAATGTGTATAGTGGTTAACCTAATTCAGACCTAACCATCTCTTTACAAAATTTTTAACCTGGCCTAATTGATTTTATCTTGTCACTTTTAAGCCCAGGGTCGAACTCAGGGAAGTGGGGTTCAAGTCGAGTTTCTACGTTTTCCTTAAAACGCGTCTCTTCCGTTCGTTTATTCTGTTTTTGGTATTTTTCTTATTTAGGTTTTTTTTCTGGTAATCCTTGTTCTTGAGGCACACCCTCAAAATTGTGTCCTTGGCTTTTAGCCAAAACAGAGTTTCAAAACACGTCTTGCTACTTGCAAGATGGGGTACCTGCAAATCAAAGATTATCTTTTCACTTTTATACCTTTTTTTTTTTTAATCTTTTTACTAAGGAAGCTATCAGATAGAAAGTAAATATAGTAGCTATAGATATATATTTATATGTAGTATATATATAAAGGGGTGGGGGTGGAGGTGACGATGGAGTGTAGCACTATGTCGAGTCAGCCGACGTCTAGAGAGACGCAACCAACACGACTAGGTGCCGCGTGGAGTGTGGATGGAGGATGGATGATGTATGGGACCACGCTTTTTTTTTTTTGTACGCGTGTATCAGGGAATATCAGCAACTGGTGCAGATATCCCCGCGATACAGCGTATAATAAATAACGTGAAAATATATGTACATATATATGTATATAAATATATAATTATATATGTATAGATATATATAGATATATATATATATATAGGTGTATATATATATATATATATATATATATGTATATATGTATATAGCTATGTATATATGTATATAAGTATATATATATAATACTAAATAGATATATATATATATATGTATATAGGTATATATGTATCTATATATATATGTATATATATATATGTGTATATGTATAAGTATATAGATATGTATATATATATATATGTATATGAGTATGTGTATATATATATATATATATATATATATATATATATTATATATGTATATGCATATATATATTATATTATATGTATGTATACATAACTATATAGATATACTATGTATATATAAGTATATATATATAGATATATGTATATGTATATATATATATATATATATATATGTATATAAGTTACTATTAGTGTGTGAGTGTGTGTGTGTGAAAGTGTTGGTGTAGATGTCTGTGTGCGTCGGTGTAGTGTGTGAGAAAGTGTTGTGAGAGAGAGTGAGAGAGAGAGAGAGAGAGAATGGGAGAGAGAGAGAGCAGGAGAGAGCTGGCAGGAGAGGAGAGAACGGAGGCAGCCGCACTGCAGGAGGCGAGTTAAGACGTCCGGAGGTGAAGACCGTCGTCTGATGGTCGCGGGCGCACGGGCGCGTCTTCGCCCAGAGGAGGAGAGGAGTCTGCGTCGCCGGCTGCGAGCGCGGAGGCTCGCGACAGCGCGCTCAGAGAGGGAGGCGGGGAGTCTGCAGGCGGGCGCGGAGGAGGTCTGCAGGCGCGCGCGGACGCTTGCAGAGGTTGGCAGGGAGCGGGAAGACGCTTGGCCGGCCGCTGCTGAGGAGCGCAGCGACCGGTTGCGGGCGCAGAGGCGGGCGACAGAGCAGACGAACGGAGGCGGGGAAGGCCTGCAGGCGCGTGCAGAGGGGCTGGGGCGCCTGCAGACGCTCGCGGAAGCTGCGGGGGCCGCTGCCGCTGCTGCTGCTGCTGCCGCCGCTTAGCTGCTGCTGCTGCTTCCGCTTAGCTGCTGCTGCTGCTTCCGCTTAGCTGCTGCTGCTGCTTCAAGCTTCAGACTTTGAAGAAGCAGCAATGGCGGGAAGGGCAGGAACGGAAAACAAATGAAAACAGAGAGCCACCACGCCCACCGGCTCTTTGAAGAGCTGGGCGGTGATGGTCTCACTGTGGTAGTGTGCACCACAGTGAGCTCCTGCCCGTCGGGTTTCTCCTCGAAGGAGGTCCGGCGTATGGAGGGGAGAGGGAGGAGAGGAAGGTGGCGGCCTGCTGGTGTGATTCTTTCTTGCTGCAGCCAGCCGCAGCTGCGTATTGCAGCAATGTTCCCCCCCTCGCCTTCGTCGCGAGGAAGAGCTGCTGCTTTATAGAGGAGGAGAGCATGGCGGGGAGGCATGGCAGCAGCAGGGAGAGGCGTTGGAGAGTGGCTGCTGCAGGGAGAGGCGCGGGAAGTTGCAGCAGCGGGAAGGACGGCAGGGAGAGGCAGCGGAGAAGAGGTTGCTGAGAAGTTGCAGCCGCGGGAGATGGGAGGAATGGGCAGCGTGGCAGTTGCAGCCGTAAGAGAAAAAAATAAAAATCAAGTGGAGATAAAAAATAGAAGAGATGGATTTTTGTAAAGAGGCACTTGAGGAAAATGTAAATTATGAAGCCCTTTTATTCCAATCTTCCCTCCTCTTAATTAAATGCATGAATGCAAGTATTTTTACAGATGCGACTATAGGATTATAATATACATAGTTAATGCTAGAAAATAGCATAAGAAGGCGTCCCTATAGGCGTGTTTTGAGGTGCAAACATATACCCCCATGCCTATCTTTTGCTAGTCCCTAGCAAAACCGTATTTAGAAATGTTCTTAAGCTGAAGATTTTCTTCTGAGATGATATCGGTGTGTTTATTATCGGATATTGTGAGAACCAATTGTAAAGAAGACTACCAGTACTTTAAGTCTTACATGACAAAGATTATCTCTCAACTAACCAGGACTCTTGATATTTAAACCTTAAGTACGATTTCCAGGACCCAGGAGGTTTTTCCATACTCGAGAGCTCAAGAGGTTATGGTTTGTGCATAGTGAAGGATCAAGACTGACCAGATGAACCTTAAGACTCACTCCCAGGGTTTCACGAATTTTTAAGTACAGGTTGGTCCCAATTTCAGCTCGTGTTTTCGGATTGACCCTTAAGATGATTACGGAAAACTCAACTCCCATTTTTGAAAAACAAATTATACCGACATTTATGAGATATACTGATTCTTTTGCAACATCTTTTTTTTTTTTTTTTTTTTTTTTTTTTTTTGAAACATATGTCAGTATATCTCTTACAACACATTTTGAAAGAGCACACTTTTTTTTTTTTTTTTTTTTTTTTTTTTTTTTGGGAGAGTTTCTTTTTGGTGGAAAGAGCCACTCCTAAACACAAGACTAAAACTTGGGATAAAAAGTCTACCTGCACGCACAGGTAAGGACTCCACCTTTCCTAATGAACACTAGGGTTGGATCTTATGTTCACCTGATCTTTCCTGATATGTGTAGTGTGAACCAAGTTTACTTAAGCTCTCAAGAAAAAGCAAACCAACGAATCCTGTACTGTGTCTCAGGTACAAGAAACGTTCTTAGTTAGGAGAGATTTTGATCTATTTCGTCAATGCTTTAAGTGAATTAAGCCGAGCCTGAGCGAATCAAGCTTCTGTGGCCTGGAAATTTTTCAAAACAGAGGTTGAATATCCATAAACACTTATTGTATTTTTGTTTCAGCTTTTAGATCATTACTAAACACCATTTATTACTATATATATATATATATTTTTTTTTTTTTTTTTTTTTTCTTGCATATTTATAAATAGGTGGTAATTGTCTGATACCATAAAATACCCGGATCCTATGGATGCCTATCCACCCCCCCATGCCAAACAATGCTATGTCCTCATATGCATGCAGGGAAAGGCAGAGGAAGATCGGGTAACAAGAGCTGAGGTTCAGGGTATAGATCAGGGTGGAAGGGTGGGTGGATGGTGGGTGGTGAAGAGAAAAGTGAAGTGATTGCGATAGAGGTGTGAAAAGTGATGGTGGATGGTGAGTGCTGTTAGGGTGCCTCCCAACAAGCGCTGAATTTAATGTCCCCAGCTGGACTCAGAATGAGGCAAAGAATTAGTTACCCTCCAGCAGGGCAACGGTTTCTCCAACGGGGGCAGGTTCATGAGTCAGATAGGGTTTCAAACGCTGCCCGTTGACCGTAAATTTACGCCCAGATTTGGGATCTTCGATTTCGACGGCCCCATTGGGGAATGGTCTTGAGACCAGAAAAGGACCAGTCCATTTGGACTTTAATTTCCCAGGAAAGAATTTGAGTCGGGCATTATAGAGCCAAACTTGCTGAGATGGCTCAAATTCCTTCCGCCGAACATGGCTGTCATGAAAAGCCTTAGTGCGCTGTTTAAAGGTTAGAGCAGAATCATAGGCTTCACGACGGAGCTCTTCCAGCTCTTGGAGTTGGAGTTTCCTTTCTCGTTCACACAAGTCTGGGTCGAGGTTACATTGGCGAACCGCCCAATAAGCGCGGTGCTCCAACTCCACAGGCAAATGACAAGGCTTCCCGTAAACGATTCTATATGGAGACATACCAAGGGGAGCCTTGAAGGCGGTCCGATACGCCCAAAGTGCGTCAGTCAGCTTGTCGGACCAATCCTTACGGTCAGGCCGAACCGTTTTCTGGAGAATCTGCTTGATTTGCCGGTTCGACACTTCCGCCTGGCCGTTCGTCTGAGGATGATACGGGGATGCGATACGATGGTGGACTCCGTATCTCCTCAGAAGTGCCCGAAAAGAAGCATGGGTAAAGTGGCTTCCTCCATCCGAGATAATGGCCCGAGGGATCCCAAAACGCGCAAAGATATGGTCTTTGACGAATCGGGTGGAGATAACATGGTCAGCACGGCGCGCGGGAATAGCCTCGATCCATTTTGAAACATAGTCGACGGCCACGAGGATGAATTCGAAGCCGTTGGATGGAGGGAAGGGACCCATGAAGTCAATTCCCCAGATGTCGAAGATTTCCGCAGCTAGGATGTGTTGCAAGGGCATCATGTCACGACGTGCCATTGACCCTAAAGACTGGCACCTAGTGCAATGTTTGGCATAAGCGTGCGCATCCTGGTGAAGGGAGGGCCAAAAGAAACCGCACTGCAACACCTTGGCTGCAGTTTTCCTCCCAGAGAAATGGCCTCCACAGGCCTGATCGTGGCAGAAGGATAGCACACTGGGGAACTCACTGTCAGGAATACAGCGACGGATGATTTGATCAGCACCTATCCGAAAAAGAAGTGGATTATCCCAGAAATAATACTTTGCTTCTGCCATGAGACGCTCACGCTGGTTTTTAGGCCAGCCACGTGGAAGAGATCCAGAAGCAAGGTAATTGGCAATGTCGGCATACCACGGTCCACTTGCCGCATTTATTGCCAATAGGTGCTCATCAGGAAAAACTTCATTAATTGGCAGAGTAAGTCCAATATGGTCAGGGTCCAGTCTGGAAAGGTGATCAGCCACAACATTCTGGGCTCCGACCTTATCACGAATCTCAATGTCAAATTCCTGGAGCAGAAGGATCCAACGAATCAGTCTAGGCTTGGCATCCTTCTTGTGCATGAGATGGCGAATGGCCGCGTGATCAGTGAAAACAATAATGTGAGAGCCCAGAAGGTAAGAACGGAATTTTTCCAGCCCAAAGACGACTGCCAGTAGTTCCTTTTCAGTGGTAGTATAATTACGCTGGGCCTCGTCCAACGTCTTACTGGCGTAGTATACCACGAAGGGGTGTCTATCGCGTCTTTGTCCCAGGATGGCTCCGACTGCAAGGTCTGAAGCGTCACACATAAGTTCAAAGTTGAGGGACCAATCAGGCGGCTGGAGAACAGGGGCCTTGGTGACAGCATTACGCAGTTGCGTGAATGCTTGTATACAGTCAGGGCCCATGTCGAAGGGCACGTCGGTTGATAGGAGATGAGTTAAGGGTCGAGAAATTTTTGAGAAGTCTTTGATGAATCTCCTATAGAAACCGACGTGTCCCAAGAAGGAGCGGATTTGTTTGACAGAACCAGGCACAGGTAAATCAGCAATGATATCGAGCTTAGCTCTGTCAACCTCGATACCCCTATCGGAGATGATATGTCCAAGAACAATTCCTTCGTGCACCATAAAATGACTTTTTTCCCAGGAAAGCACGAGGTTTACATCAATACATCTCCTAAGGATGCGAGTCAGGTTGGCAAGACATTCGTCGAAAGATGGTCCAAAGACTGAAAAGTCATCCATGAAGACCTCAAGAAAGTCACCCACCATGTCATGAAATATCGCCAGCATGCATCTCTGGAAAGTTGCTGGCGCGTTACAAAGTCCGAACGGCATCCTTCTAAAGGTGAAGGTGCCGAAAGGGCAGGTAAAAGTGGTTTTCTCTTGGTCTCGGGGGTCTATTGCCACCTGGTTATATCCTGAGAATCCATCCAGGAAGCAGAAAAATTTATTTCCCGCTAACCGCTCCAGGATTTGGTCAATAAATGGTAGCGGGAAGTGATCTTTCTTGGTTGCAGCATTGAGTTTCCTATAATCCACACACACTCTCCAAGATGTAGGAGTGCGTGTAGGGATGGATTCGCCCCTGTCATTGACACGGATGGTGAGTCCTGCCTTTTTGGGCACAACGTGAATCGGACTCACCCAGGGGCTATCGCTGATCGGGTAGATTATACCCGCATCCAGCCACTTAATGATTTCATTCTTAACGACCTCCCGCATGTTAGGGTTGAGACGTCGCTGCATCTCGCGAGAAGGTCGAGCCTCCTCCTCCGTATATATACGATGAGTGCAGTAGGAGGGACTAATACCAGATAAGTCTGATAAAGACCATCCAATAGCTGCCTTGTGTTCTAGGAGGACCTTAGTTAGTTTGCACTCCTGCTCCATGGTTAATTTTGAACTGATGATTACAGGGAGCGTTTCATTTGGTCCCAGGAAAACATACTTGAGTGTATTAGGCAGCACTTTTAGCTCGGGAGTGGATGGGGAAGGATCTGGCATTTCTTGGGACGAGAGTGTCCCAGACGGGTAGGGGAACAAGTTAGGAGGAAGAAACTGGCCTTCAGATTGGCCAAGAAGAGGGGCTTCTTGGATAGATGGATCCAAAAATGAATAGCCCCAGTGAGAAGTATATGGGCTCAAGGTCCCAGTGTGGATTTGTAAATCCGCCTGATTTGGCGGGGAAGAAAGGGCAATTCGGTCTTCATGAGTGTGGACTGACAGTGAGTAGCCCGGATATGACTCAGACCACGAGGTATGGGAAGCGGAGAAAACCTCGTCAGAAGTCTGGCCAGGAGAAGGTACTGGACAAGGGAGGGATTGGGGAACGTCACAGTATGCGTTGGTCAGGCAGTTATCAGTGTTTATAGGTAATCCGCAACAGTCCGAATAGGTCCCAATTAGTCCGATACACGCGCTGACGGCCATGTCCTCGTCAGACGTGTCATCCTCAATGCAATCGCAATCAAAGTTCTTGGCTGCCTTGAATATGTTAAGCTTGAGCTTCTCAGATCCAACGGCAATCTCAATACAGCCCGACTCGCAGTCGATGTGGGCGCGGGCTGTGGCCAAGAAAGGTCGACCGAGGATGATCGGACAATCAGAAAGTGAACTAGGAACTTCCATATCTAAAACAAGAAAGTCAACAGGAAAACAGAGACTGTTGACCCTAACCACCACGTCTTCCACCACACCCTTCGGGATTTTGACAGAACGATCTGCCAACTGTAACGTGACAGGGGTGGGTTTCAGATTTCCCAAGGAAAATTTTTTGAGCATGATGGTCGGTATGAGATTGATGGAAGATCCTAGATCAAGCAAGGCACGGTTAAAACTGCAGCCTTGGATGCTACAGGAAATCAGTGGTGTGCCCGGATCTTTCTGCTTCGGTGGTAAGTTTGATAGTATAGCACAACTCGCATGAGGCGAGAGAACCACCGGATTCTTAGTCTTCTTTGACTGTCGCCTGGGTGTTGTGTAGTCTTTGAAAAATCGAGCGACAGTAGGTATGTGGTCGATTGCCTCGAGCAGGGGTACCTTGATTTCTACATCCCTGAACAAATTACGTAGGTTGTCAAAGGCCTGCGTATTTTTCTTTTTGCCTTTTGGCTCCCTTAGTAGAGCCTCAGGGAATGGGACTGATTCTGGCACAAGTTTTGGTGCATCATCCTCTCGCGAATGCGGTATGCATTCCGAATGAGAGGGCGAAGAAGAAGATGGGCCAGGATCAGGTCGAGGCGGATCGACGGTCTGCTTACCGCTCCTCGTAGTGATAGCATTGGACGATGCGGGTCCAGTGGGATCATACGGTGGAGGAGGGTTTGCAATGGGGATATAAGAGTGTGGTGCTGCAGCAGGATTAGCCTGAAATCCCGGTGGAATGTTCGGAGCTTGCAGAACTTGATTAACCTGTCCCTGAGAAGGTCGTACCTGTGGTTGAGAACCACGGGGCACGAAATTTCGCGGGTTTGGAACAGGTTGGGCGGGAAGAGTGCCCTGAGATCGAGTCGCCATGCGTAGTTGACTGATCTCGGCATTCTGCTGCGCCAATTGGTGCTGAAGAGAGGTCATGTTCTCTTCATGGCGCTTTGACATTTCCGTCATCATTCGCATCAATTTGTCAAGAGGGCTTGATGCGTGTTCAGTTTGTGGTACGCAAGGGCCTGATGGCGGATTTGCCATAGGATTAAACTGGACCCTTGGGATGACGGGTGCGGACGGTCGCATTGGTCCACCCGCGGGGTTTTGGCGCTGCGGGTTGTTGGACCATGCAAAGTTCGGGTGATTACGCCACCCTGGGTTATAAGTGGCAGAGAACGGGTTGTTCCCCAGGGCGCAAGCATCTTCTATGCCAGAAGACGCGTCCGCATGTAGATATGCGTCAGAGCACACGGAGGCTTGGTCCTCCGTGTCGAAATACTGGCTCGCAGAAGCCAGTTCCACATGACTTACCGAGTCGCTTGGCGCGACACTTGGTAAGGAAGGTCTAACGGGGTTTCTCGGGATAAGCCTGGTATTAGAAGAACTTGGATTGTGACGAAGTGGTGAAGAGGTGGTGTTTGCCATAGATCGGGCGGGGTTGGCCAGAAGCTCGTCCAGCTTCTTGTGCACGACGGAGACTTCATCCAGTTTTTGTGCAATAAGGCTTAGATCAGTGGATGAATGGGAGGGTCCCGTGTCAACTTCGTGGACATTTCGGGGCTGGCTGGTACGATTAAAGGCGACAATGGAAGCATTGTTCATCGAGTTTTCACTCATATTTTCAAACAGCTCGAATGCTCCATTCTCGTCTTTATTCATAAAGTTCCCTCCGCAGGAAGCGTCTGCAATCTGCTTCAAAGTCTCATTTAGCCCATAGTAGAAAATCTGGGCTATATGCCACTTAGGCAGACCGTGATGCGGACACTTCCTGAGGAGGTCGTTATACCTCTCCCATGCCTCATGAAATTGTTCGCCGTTTTGTTGCATAAATGAAGTGATAGCACGGCGAAGCGCATTGGTTCGCCCGATTGGGAAGAACTTCTTGAGAAATGCTGTTCGCATCTCTTCCCAAGAGTGGATGGTTCTCCCAAGGGTGCGTAACCATTGCGACGCTTTATCCCGTAATGAAAACGGGAACATCTTCATGAGGACTATAGATAACCCGACATTTCTTGGTTTAACGGTTTCAGCAAGTCGGGTTAGGTCTTCCAAGTGGAGAAATGGGTCTTCACTTGCAAGACCATGAAAGTGAAAATTGATTAGGCCAATTATGTTTGGTTTTAATTCAAAGTCGTCCCCGCCCATGGGAACCCGAATTTGTCCTATGGTCTCTGTAGCAGCGGGATTCTGATAAGAGCTAAGAGACCTAGGCTCCTCCCGTTCGGGAGGGTTCTGCATTTCCTCCAATGTTTCCCGAATGGCTTCGATTTGCTCATTATACATTTCCATTTGGGCTTGGAGGCGGGTTATGGGTTCTAAGGCTCCACCACCTGGTGGATTCTGAGGGCGGTTTCCTCCCTCGGGATTTGGGGGTGGGCGTGCAGCCATGTTTGTGGAGGAGGAGGACGATTCGACTTGTTTTCTAGATTTATCAGTCAATTCAAATAGTTCAGGGTTTTGTGACCTCCTCCCAAACATGCACTACCGCAGGAAGAATTGGGGAGATGAGAAGGGAAAAGGGATGAGAGAAATGACGCCGCAAAGGTACACTTGATTACAAATCAATACAGTCAAGTTCCTAACCTCTACAGTGTGCCCTTAGACCTAAAGATCTAAGTTACCTACTATCACGAACTACGGAACCGAATGCGAGCACCGCGGAACCACCGGGCCAGATTGAAAGGCCGTTTGCCCCAGTCTTAGACACCCGATAGCACGCGGGAACTCTCACCAGCACGTAGTCGCTACACACAGGTAGTTAGACCTCCAATCCTTAGTAAGGGTCAAGTTACTACCAGTTTTAATTAGAGGCTTAGGGTCAAGTGCTTTTGGAATGTGAAGGGCGTTGTTTACGGGTAATGCCCAAGTGATTGATTTTAAGAGTGTGTAAGAACAAGCATGCAACGGGGAAATCTCCCCGAATTGAAGTTTTTATTGGCGAATGGTTTTTTAGAGTTCAGCCTTAAGTAGTATGAATTTTAGGGTTTTGCTGAATTACCAATTCAACCAATCTCCGGGTTTTTTGCAAAAATACAGGTTTTCCTTCTAAAACCCAAGAAACCCTTCTTCAATTATCAATTAGTTAATGCATGCTAAAATGCAATGGGCTACCCTAAATGGAGATTTCTATGTGTGGATGCGCGAATCAATTTTATACCAATGTGAAAGGGAGCCAAAGCACTTCAATTCAAGTGCTCCCAATCACTAGAAAGATATCCACACACAAGGCTTCAACCAACAGATAAAGAAAATAAAATTTTTGGGGTTGAAGTATTCAGGATCGAATCACAGGCAAGTTTGAAAAGTCGTGGTGGGGTTGGAATCAACTCAATTCCAAATCTCCCCACCAAAAAAGTGATCCTGAATTAAAGATAATTGAGGCAAAAGAGGGATACAAGCAATCTTTTTCTTTGCCTCAAAGAATACTTCCCATGGCGAAAAATCTAAGAATCAAGATTCTAGAATTTTCGCTATGCGAAGTAAGGCGGGAAATCCCGGGGCAGTGGGAGTGAAGACAACCAATCAATCAAGTGAATTTTAATCCACTTGCCCTCAAGAAATCCCAAGAAGTTTTTCTAATTTTTAGTTTTTAAATTTTTTTTTTTATTTTTGTGGTGGCAAGTTAACACTAATTTGATGAGAAAAGAAAACCTACTTGTTCGGCAACGTGTGCGAAGCTCCAATGCGATGTCGGCGTCTTCACGCTCTCGTTCCCGCCTTGGATCTGCTCACGTCCTCGACTTCGTTAGCCTTCTTCTCCTTCCACCAGGTTCACCTGCACACCAAAAACAATAATACCCGTGAAGAGAGAAGAGACAAATTTAAAGGAATTGGATAGAAACTTACTCGAAAGCGCACCTCCCCGGCAACGGCGCCAGAAAAGCTATGATGGTCGACCTGGATAGGTTGTTAATATGATATTTTTATCGTTGAAATGTGTATAGTGGTTAACCTAATTCAGACCTAACCATCTCTTTACAAAATTTTTAACCTGGCCTAATTGATTTTATCTTGTCACTTTTAAGCCCAGGGTCGAACTCAGGGAAGTGGGGTTCAAGTCGAGTTTCTACGTTTTCCTTAAAACGCGTCTCTTCCGTTCGTTTATTCTGTTTTTGGTATTTTTCTTATTTAGGTTTTTTTTCTGGTAATCCTTGTTCTTGAGGCACACCCTCAAAATTGTGTCCTTGGCTTTTAGCCAAAACAGAGTTTCAAAACACGTCTTGCTACTTGCAAGATGGGGTACCTGCAAATCAAAGATTATCTTTTCACTTTTATACCTTTTTTTTTTTTAATCTTTTTACTAAGGAAGCTATCAGATAGAAAGTAAATATAGTAGCTATAGATATATATTTATATGTAGTATATATATAAAGGGGTGGGGGTGGAGGTGACGATGGAGTGTAGCACTATGTCGAGTCAGCCGACGTCTAGAGAGACGCAACCAACACGACTAGGTGCCGCGTGGAGTGTGGATGGAGGATGGATGATGTATGGGACCACGCTTTTTTTTTTTTGTACGCGTGTATCAGGGAATATCAGCAACTGGTGCAGATATCCCCGCGATACAGCGTATAATAAATAACGTGAAAATATATGTACATATATATGTATATAAATATATAATTATATATGTATAGATATATATAGATATATATATATATATAGGTGTATATATATATATATATATATATGTATATATGTATATAGCTATGTATATATGTATATAAGTATATATATATAATACTAAATAGATATATATATATATATGTATATAGGTATATATGTATCTATATATATATGTATATATATATATGTGTATATGTATAAGTATATAGATATGTATATATATATATATGTATATGAGTATGTGTATATATATATATATATATATATATATATATATATTATATATGTATATGCATATATATATTATATTATATGTATGTATACATAACTATATAGATATACTATGTATATATAAGTATATATATATAGATATATGTATATGTATATATATATATATATATATATATATGTATATAAGTTACTATTAGTGTGTGAGTGTGTGTGTGTGAAAGTGTTGGTGTAGATGTCTGTGTGCGTCGGTGTAGTGTGTGAGAAAGTGTTGTGAGAGAGAGTGAGAGAGAGAGAGAGAGAGAGAATGGGAGAGAGAGAGAGCAGGAGAGAGCTGGCAGGAGAGGAGAGAACGGAGGCAGCCGCACTGCAGGAGGCGAGTTAAGACGTCCGGAGGTGAAGACCGTCGTCTGATGGTCGCGGGCGCACGGGCGCGTCTTCGCCCAGAGGAGGAGAGGAGTCTGCGTCGCCGGCTGCGAGCGCGGAGGCTCGCGACAGCGCGCTCAGAGAGGGAGGCGGGGAGTCTGCAGGCGGGCGCGGAGGAGGTCTGCAGGCGCGCGCGGACGCTTGCAGAGGTTGGCAGGGAGCGGGAAGACGCTTGGCCGGCCGCTGCTGAGGAGCGCAGCGACCGGTTGCGGGCGCAGAGGCGGGCGACAGAGCAGACGAACGGAGGCGGGGAAGGCCTGCAGGCGCGTGCAGAGGGGCTGGGGCGCCTGCAGACGCTCGCGGAAGCTGCGGGGGCCGCTGCCGCTGCTGCTGCTGCTGCCGCCGCTTAGCTGCTGCTGCTGCTTCCGCTTAGCTGCTGCTGCTGCTTCAAGCTTCAGACTTTGAAGAAGCAGCAATGGCGGGAAGGGCAGGAACGGAAAACAAATGAAAACAGAGAGCCACCACGCCCACCGGCTCTTTGAAGAGCTGGGCGGTGATGGTCTCACTGTGGTAGTGTGCACCACAGTGAGCTCCTGCCCGTCGGGTTTCTCCTCGAAGGAGGTCCGGCGTATGGAGGGGAGAGGGAGGAGAGGAAGGTGGCGGCCTGCTGGTGTGATTCTTTCTTGCTGCAGCCAGCCGCAGCTGCGTATTGCAGCAATGTTCCCCCCCTCGCCTTCGTCGCGAGGAAGAGCTGCTGCTTTATAGAGGAGGAGAGCATGGCGGGGAGGCATGGCAGCAGCAGGGAGAGGCGTTGGAGAGTGGCTGCTGCAGGGAGAGGCGCGGGAAGTTGCAGCAGCGGGAAGGACGGCAGGGAGAGGCAGCGGAGAAGAGGTTGCTGAGAAGTTGCAGCCGCGGGAGATGGGAGGAATGGGCAGCGTGGCAGTTGCAGCCGTAAGAGAAAAAAATAAAAATCAAGTGGAGATAAAAAATAGAAGAGATGGATTTTTGTAAAGAGGCACTTGAGGAAAATGTAAATTATGAAGCCCTTTTATTCCAATCTTCCCTCCTCTTAATTAAATGCATGAATGCAAGTATTTTTACAGATGCGACTATAGGATTATAATATACATAGTTAATGCTAGAAAATAGCATAAGAAGGCGTCCCTATAGGCGTGTTTTGAGGTGCAAACACTACCTCACAACCCCCCTATGCATCCTGAGCCCCTCCTACTCGAGTTAATCTACTCACTCAAGATGCATCTTCTCCGCATTTACGAGATCCCGCATATTTGGATCCCGTGAATAATCTAGATCTGGCACCTTACGACCAGGGTTACGCACCACCCACAGATTATAATGCGTATCCCCTTGACGGATATGCGTCTCAGACATCTTCGGCCTACGAGGACGTCAGCGCTATCCAAGGATACGAGCGTAATAACCCGTACTCAGAGACATATAACCCTGGTTGGCGCCAGCATCCGAACTTCTCCTGGTTTGGTAATTCATAGAGACCACATCAAGATCCACACTACCAGACCAGGCAATACGGGAATGTGCAAAACATGTACCCTAGGCAGTAGCCATCCCGCCTCAGCAGCAGTAACCCCGCTCATTATACCAGCCGTTGCACCAAGTTGCCAACCTCCCTCCAAAGTGGGCTGACCCTTTGGAGGCACTGAAAGAGGAGCTGCAAGAATCGATGAGGAAGTCTACATAAGATTGCTTGCAGATTATGAAGGCGATGGCTGATTAGATTCAGACAATACAAAACACGCAGAACCAGCTATTGCAGGAGCATAGGACTCAGGGAGCCTTGCCCTCCCAACCTGTCCCGAATCCTCGATATGTGTAGAACTAGGGTGCCCCGCCCAGGTTTCAGGCACCGCAGGGATAGGCACACGCCATACTATAGGCACCTCCTACACCACCCGCTTATGCGCAAGGCCAGCTGCCTTTGCAGAATCCCGCATATTCTGCCCCTTCCGCTCCCCCACCACCTCATGGACAGCAAGCCGATGCACACACTGTTTCTTTGAGAAGCGGAAGTAAGACATTAGACCCACCACCTATGTAGGCGGGTCCTGATTTTTCCCACCCTTCGCCGCAGGCAAGTTCGACTCCGTCTTCAACATCTCAGTAGCCACCTACGGTAGATAAGAGTAAGAGGCCATTTAACCCTAAGATTCCCGTCCCTTTTCCAGAGTCTCTGACACGAAATGTAGTACGGAGAAAGGACACGCGAAACTTCGAGGACCTGAAATCGATGTTTGAGGAAGTACATATTCAAGTCTCCCTCCTCGAGGCTATCGATCACATTCTCGCTGTCGCTAGGTTCTTCAAGGACTACTGTACCCCGAAGCGACAACCGAGAATTGGACGACAGGAGGTACTGTCGAAAGAAGCTAGCATCGTGATTCTAGCCGACTTGCCGCTGAAGAAGAAAGACCTTAGTACCCCACTCATATCTTGCTTCTTGTAAGATTCTCCATTTGATCAAGCCCTTCTAGATTTGGGTTCATCCATCAACTTAACTCCCACCGCCGTATTTGATCGATTTCAATTTGGGGAGTTGAAACCCACCTCGGTTATGATTCAACTAGCTGACAGATCAGTCAAAACACCGAGGGGGGTGGTTGAGAACGTGATCGTGAAAGTTCGCAGGTTCTGCTTTCCCGCAGATTTTTTCGTTCTCGATATGGAAGTTCCTCCTAATCTCCGAGATGCACCAATTATTTTGGGTCGCCCATTTCTGGCGACAGCCCGAGCGAACATCGATTGTGCATCTGGGTGTATGGAGATTGCCCTAGGCAATGAGCAACTTCGACTAGACATATTCAGGGTAGCAAAGAACTTCGACTGTGATCGAATAGAGGATGGTGAAGACGAAGATTCGGCTTACTGTGGTAACATTGGGCTCCTTTGTGATGAGCCAATGTCTCATTCGTCGACACTATCAGGGTTCTCGGACCTCGATCCACACAGGACTGAAACCACTACATTACACATATCTCCCCGAGGATCTGACTGTTTAGGGTGTGCTTCTGACCATAGCACCCCTGAATCCAGCTATCCTAATCCATATATTACTGGATCGCCCCTCTTATTACAGGAAGACATGACTACAGCTAACAGGCTTCCCGTTAACGCAGTCACAACCAATTATTCCACAGCAAGCGACTCAGCGGGAATTCACGTGCACATGGATCAGCAGATTCCCACCTTCGATTCTGCTCCTCCCACTCTCATATCTGATTCCAACCCACCCATGATTGAATTGAAGCCCTTACCTGACTCACTTAAGTATGTGTTCTTGGGCGAAAGAGAGACATATCCAGTCATTATCAATGCCCACTTAACCCAAGAACAGGAGCATCAATTGATTTCTACGCTTCAAGATCATAGGGCTGCTATCGGGTGGAGTATTGCTGATCTCTGCGGTATTCGCCCCTCGTATTGCACTCATCACATTTACACGGATGAGGAGGTGAAACCTTCGAGACAACCGCAAAGACAGCTAAACCTGAATATGCTAGAGGTTGTTATGAAGGAGATCATTAAATGGCTGGATGCAGGCATTGTATATCCAATCTCAGACAGCCAGTGGGTGAGTCCGATTCAGATAGTGCCTAAGAAAGTAGGACTCACTATCATGAAAAATGATAAGGGCGAATCCATCCCGACATGCACTACGACATCTTGGCAGGTCTGCATTGACTACAGGAAACTAAACACGGCTACCCAGAAGGATCACTTTCCTTTGCCGTTCATTGACCAAATCTTGGAACGGTTAGTCGGACGTAGTTTCTTCTGCTTTCTGGATGGATACTCCTGGTATAATCAGGTAGCTATTAGCTCGGAAGATCAAGACAAGACCACATTCACATGCCCCTTCGGAACATTCGCCTTCAAGCGGATGCCCTTTGGCCTCTGCAATGCACCACCGACATTTCAGCGTTGTATGATGGCTATCTTCTCCAACATGATTGGGGATTATGTGGAGGTATTCATGGATGACTTCTCTGTTTTTGGAGATGATATTGCGTCTTCTCTTGATAACCTCACTAAGATCCTGAAACGGTGTATTGAGGTAAACCTACTACTATCCTAGAAGAAAAGCCATTTCATGGTGAGGGATGGCATAGTATTAGGGCACAGGATCTCCAAAAATGGACTCGAGGTCAACCGGGCTAAATCAGAGATTATCTCACACTTACTACCACCTAGCTCGATCAAAAGATCAGATCATTCTTAGGTCACGTCAGCTTCTATCAGAGATTTATACGCGATTTCTCAAAAATTATGCGGCCTTTGACGAATCTCCTAGTTACCAATGTCCCATTTGAATTCGATACCTCGTGTCTCAATGCCTTCAAGACTTTACGAAGCACTATTTCCGACTCCCCAATTCTCCAACCACCCAACTGGTCGCTTGATTTCGAAATGATGTGCGACGCTTCTGATTTTGCCGTCGGTGTTATTTTAGGCCAGCGTCAGGAGAAACAACCCTTTGTCATATACTATGCTAGCAAGACGCTGAATGAGGCTTAGCGTAATTACACTATCACTGAAAAAGAACTGCTAGCAGTAGTATTCGGGTTGGAGAAATTCATATCATACTTATTAGGGTCCAAGGTCATCATCTTCACTGACCACTCTACCCTCCGGCATTTGTTGGCAAAGAAGGATGCCAAACCATGGCTTATTAGATGGATCCTTCTATTGCAGGAATTTGATATCGAAATCCACGACAAAGTCGAAAAATAAAATGTTGTGGCAGATCACCTATCTAGATTGGACCCAGACCACATTCCTTATCCCCTGCCTATCCATGAGCAATTTCCGGATGAATCTCTTTTGGCAATTCATTCTATTGAGTTCCCCTGGTATGCGGATTTTGTGAACTACCTTGCTACAGGAAAAATTCCTGTGAACCTATCCAAGGACCAGAAACTCAAATTCATTGCAAAGGTCAAATACTACCTCTGGGATGACCCACTGCTCTTCCACATTGGAGCAGATCAGATTAGTCGCAGATGCATCCCAGACTCTGAGATCCCCAGTGTGTTATCTTTCTGCCACAATGATGCGTGTGGTGGCCATTTCTCAGGATGGGAAACCGTTGCAAAAATTTTGCAGTCGGGATTTTTCTGGCCAACCATCTTCAGAGATACATACGATTACGCCCAACATTGCAAACAATGTCAGTTGGTCGGTTCTATGACTAGGAGAGACATGATGCCACTCCAACCCATCGTGGTCATAGAAGTGTTCGACGTCTGGGGCATCGATTTTATGGGCCCATTTCCGAACTCGCATGGCTTCGAGTGCATATTGCTAGCCATTGATTATGTCTTGAAGTGGGTCGAGGCCATCCCAGCAAGGCGGGCTGGCCACAAGACTGTCATTTCTTTTGTACGGCAAAATATTTTCGTGAGATTCGGAATACCCCACGCTTTGATTAGCGATGGAAGAAGCCACTTCATCCATGCCCATTTCAGGTCGTTATTAAAGAAATACGGGGTACATCACCGCATAGCCACCCCATATCACCCGCAGACCAATGGGCAGGCTGAAGTGTCTAACCATCAAATCAAGCTGATTCTCCAGAAGACGGTTAGACCAGACAGGAAGGACTGATCCGACAAATTAATCGATGCACTCTGGGCATATCAGATCGCATACAAGGCCCCACTTGGAATATCACCATATCGCATGGTATATGGCAAGGCCTGTCACCTTCTTGTAGAGCTGGAACACCGCGCCTTTTGGGCGGTGTGAAAATGCAACCTTGACCTCGATGCAAGAGGTCGAGAACGGAAACTCCAGCTCAGCGAATTAGAAGAAATCCGGCGGGAGGCCTATGAGAATGCATTAATATACAAGGACAAGACCAAGGCCTTTCATGACCACCACATCCGGAGGAAAGTATTCACGCCCAACCAGCGAGTCTGGTTGTTTGATTCACGGCTGAAACTATTTGCGGGGAAGCTTAAGTCCAAGTGGACTGGCCCATATGTTGTGATGCAGCCATATCCTAATGAGGCAATCCAGATCAAGGACCTAAAATCTGGGCATATATTCACGGTAAATGGCCATCACCTCAAGCCATTTTTGGCCCAGGAACCTCCTCCACCTGACGAGACTGTTCATCTTAGTGAGGATGTGTGATTGAGTGCTCGCCCAGCTGGAGGCGTGACGTATAAATACCATTCACTCCACATTTCACCATCACCTTATACATACTCACTTTATACATAGCATATTTTTCTTTTAGCATATTTCCCTTTTGTATATTGCATACTAGCAGGTTGGCCGGTGCTGAATATATATTTCAGGAGCAACTACAGGTGATTTCTACCCATTCTCACTCTGTCTATTCATTTTCTTTTATATTCATGCATGAGGACATGCAAGAACTTAGGCATGGGGGGGTAGATACAGAAAAACTGAAAAATTTTTATGCCAACATTTAGGAAAACCTTGGAGCTGCATGTAAAATGTACTTTAGGACCTTAAATAAAAGAACAACCGACTCCACCTCCAATGCTCGCATTGGAGCTAGAAATCGTTCGCAACAGCCACTTCCGACTCACCCACTCACCTTTTTCTCTAAATTTAGGGTCAAGCTGATTGCAACCCGATACAGGAAATTCACGAAGTACAAATTATTCGAGGTTAATTGTTCATAGCATATATACATATTGCATTCATGAATAAGATTATTTTATTAAGAGATTGCATTAGGGATTTTATCCTCTAGTTGATTCCTGTAATCTGGAATCCAGTACAACTTTTCACACACACGTAGACTTTGCAATGGATTCATGGTGAGGGCTGATAAACGTCTTCAGTCTGTCGTGAAGAAGCCGTGCTTCTTTTCCTGAACCCCTGGACAATGATTTGGGAGTCAGGCAGATTTTCTTCCAAAAATCCACCAAATAGTGTGAGATGAGAGTAGAGTGTACTGGTGCTCTAAGATTAGTGCGAGGAATCTGGAATCCTAGATAATTAGGTGATGATACTCTGAGATTAGACATAGTTTTCACTTTCGATTCCCATGTATACATTTTTGTGCGAAATTTTGAGAGTCACCAAATAAGGCAAATATGCGGAGAGTGAGTTTTCATAAAACTAGGGCTAAGGTGGATGGTTACAACCATTCTCTACGGAATCCTCAGCTGAAGGAGGGTATTGATGTCAAGGTTAGAAATACACCGTCCTATTCGTCTTTCCCGATGTCGTGAGTAGGCACTTCCACCAAATAAGCCACCTAATGTCTCTTGAGTACCACCAATCCCTAATAATGCCTCAATAAAGTTCATGGATGTATGTTAGTTGTGTTATGTTAAAAAAAAAAAAGATGAAAAGAAAGAAAAACTCAAAAAATTAGAAAAAGAAGAAAAAGTAAAGAAAAGAATGAATATTTAGTGTTTATTTCATCAAGGCAATACCACCAAATAAAATTGAGATCCACCAAATATGGCCCTAACCTATTTTTCTTGTGTTTCTAACCGCCCAAATACTGGCTGAGGAATTCCAACTTAGTGTTAGGGTTATGAGAACTTAATTAAAGTGTTAATGCCTAGTGAGACCACCAAATACAGATCATATGTGTGAATTTGGTGAGATAGTGAGCTCTAAAAAAAAGAAAAAGAGAGGATGAATACAAAGGAATCATAGAGAGCATAGTTCTTCCCGCCTTTCTTTGTGTTGAGTTACTTAGTAATCTGGGAATCTAGATTCTGTAGTACCAGTCTCTATGCAGCACCAAGTGAGAATGACCCACCAAATATATAATCCTTTCCCTCAGAGATTCCCTACCTGAGCCTAAAGCTGGGGTGGAATTCATAGAACATCTTGAATACCCTGAGGGAAGAAGTCCGCATATCCCACTAGAATTTTTACTAGGGGTCAAGTACAGGCTTTAGAGGTGTATTAGTTTTCACTAGAATCCGTTGCAAAAGCTACATAGCTGCACTTTCACGATTGTCTGGATTTCTAGAGCATAGGATGAAAACAAAAAGTAGAAAAATCTCTATGCATACACTTGATAAAATAATCAGTCCCTTAGAGGCCCTTGCTATAAATAATTTAGTCTTGCATTTGCTAGGGACTAGCAAGATTTAGGCATGGGGGTATGATTGCGTAGTAATCATAGGTCTTAATTGACCTAGATTAAGCTAGAACTTAACATAAGTTAGGGAAATTCATGCATGCATAAGCATTATCTGCATCTTTACTGCTTTCCTTTAGCTATGCATAAAATAATGTTATAATGTGCTGATTAAGTGCATTATGTCGATTGCAGGGAATAAGCTGATCAGGAGCTGGATCTGAAGCTGGATCAAGAATAACGGGAGTTGCAGCAAAGCTGGAGCAGAAGGCTTAGATTAGATGTAGGAATAATAATGTAAGGGAGTTAAAGGTTTGCTATGCTATTAAGTAGGAATAAAGCAGTAAAATGTGAAAAGCTTAGGTCCATCCTAGCCCTAGGATAGCCTAGAGACTTCCCCAAGCCATAACCACCCTTTGATTAGGTCACAACACCCTAGGAAGCCCTAAAACCCTATTTCCAACCCTTATCTGAACATCCAGATAACTTATAGGACGTCCAGGACCCTTAGCCACCTCCCGCACACCTCAAACCCACTTCTGCAGTGTTATTGGACATCCAAACACTTTGTCAGACGTCTAATTTCTACAGAATACCCAAAACAGAACCCAAAACCCCTCCCGACTCTGATTGGACGTTCAGACAACAAGTCTGGACTTCTGATTTTTGAGTATAAGACGTCTGACACTATTATTAGATGTCTGATACTGCTCTCCAGTTTCTGTTTTGAGATTTAAGCCTTGATCTTGGATCTCTAGGTCCCTAAACCCAATTCCAATCCCATAGGAACCTAAATTAAGGTGCTCTAATCCTAGTACATCACCTCTAGACCTCCCTAAGGACCTAATTAGGTCCTCACTAAATCTAATTGACTTGGATCTTAGTCAATTACATCAGCCTATTCAATTGGACTCATTGAGTCCAATTGAGCCTTGATCTTAGCACACACTGTCCAATTGGACTTAGTGAGAATCCAATTGACCTACACCTAAATTAATTAAGTTGTTTTACTCTCAATTAAGTTTCCACACACCCAATTAAACTTGTATTAAGTTTAATTGCACTTTACCTTAGTGAATTAGAGTTTATAACCCTAATTTGAGACATACCTTGACCTAAACCCACTAGAACCTAACCTAATCAACCTAGCCACTAAAGTTTCGACCCACACACACCCACACACACCATCCACATGAAAATACCTATCCTAGAGTTCTCTAGAACTCTCTACCATGTGTGGTTGCCTTGGTTGCCAAAATTAGCAACCAAGAGCCATTCAATTTTTAGATCCACATTTGGCGGATCTAAAAACCACCATCCATCCTCTCTCTCTCACACTGCCACGAGCTCCCACCATAGGCCTCTCTAGAGAATTCCATAATTCTCTAGAGAGCCTCCCTTAGGTCTATAAAAAGACCTAAGGGGTGGCCATTTGCACCCATTCACATCCCTTGGCTTCATTGGCACCACTCACCTCCTTAGCTCCATACACGCCCACCTTCACTTAGGTTAGCTACTCCACCTCCACGAGCTCACCACCATTATGGAGGACACCATGCTGGGATGCTGGATCGACCCTACCTCTCTCCAAGGGTTGGCCTAAGCTACATTGGCCGCCCCTCATTCTTCTGCAGACCACTCCAAGGCCATCGGGGACCACCCCTGAATGCCCTTTTATTCTTCTAGATTTAATTCATGCTCTTTATAATTTTATTGCTTTTATTTACTGCTTAGTAGTGTAGTCTTACTTCTCCCCCAATGATGCATGCAAATTCCCCCATAGATTCTTGTATGCGATCGTTTTTTGGTAGCTGGATTTAAATTCCAAGCATTTCTGTACAAGCTTTCCTCTACATTTTATGTTGCAAACGACTCTCCCATTGAATGAATGAAAAATTCTTATATATATATTTGTCTCTATATGTTTGAAATCACCGTGAGCTTAATAATTGTCATTCTTTTTGTGTGATTCAAGTTGCCTGTTTCTAATTCCTAATATTCTTGCAACTAAGCATGTCATACCTCAATATGTAATAATCTCGAACCGGCATGCAAATTTAAACAAAGTAGAGTAAGATCGATTTCAAAAGTAAAAGCAACGCCTCCCAGAGACGAACGACCGGGACTCAAGTCTCGTTATTTTTACAAACTTAATTTTTGACGAACGTTTTTGTGCGACTATACTACGATTCTGATGAATTTCAAATGCGCGAGAATGATTCCCGTCAGCCTTCAGCCTACATGTGGCGAAACCCTCGCATGACCAACGATTAGCAGACCGCGATGTAACCTGCGCACGCATGCGACAGCAGCAGCACGCGTCAGCCCCCTACAGCCAGCTCCGCCGACGTCAAGCTCTCCGGCTAACCGCCACTCGCCACCTCCAGCCGTGCTTCCCCCGCTGTCGTGATCACCTCTCTCCCATACACCGCTGTCGGGCCTTGGTCGGCCGACCACCAAGCCTTCACGCACGCAAAGAGGGGAGAGGAAATTTCCTCTATTTTTGGTGACATTAAAATTTACCATTTGTGCCATTGCCAAAAACCCTATTGCAATATTAAGTTGATTAATATATTTGAGTGAAATTGCATGCATGCCCTTACGTGTTATAGTATTTCTTTCATGCACTTAACTCTTAAATGGTGATGTTGATAAATGCCTAAAATCTCATCCATACACTCACATGACCTAAAAGAGAAAGCCCCATGTCTTGAAATATGACTATGTTACATGCCATTACAAGTTATTTTATGAAAGGAAAATTACATTCGTACCCCTGCATTTCTAAATTATTACGTGTTCCTTCTTTTCACCTTATTTCGCACCAGATTTGAACATGGATTGCACACGTGATTTAATAAGCACAAAGGAAAAATATTTTGTGAACTTATTAATCTGTTCCTCCCTGTGGATACGACATCCTTTTCGTGGTTTAAATTCATATCTATGCTAATCTTTGATTGAGAGATTTCCACTACATTAATTACAATGACATATCATTCTATTGCTATCATAAATAAGCGAAACTCTCTCCATCATAAGCCCCAGGCACAAATTCAATTTATGCAACTTCAGGAGGTCAACTAACGATGTGGGACTATACATCCTACTTCCTTCCACGTGCAGCTACTGCTGGGGTATTGGTCGAATTGGCGAGCTGTAGTTGTAGAGGTCCTCAATTGAGGACTTGGAGACCTCCTTAGAGAGATTCCACATCACTTGGAGGCATTACCTAGAGTTGCTGTGGCTAGAATGTGCTTCAAGGTTCCTTCAAAGCTCTGCGTCAATGACGGATGGAGACCAGATACCTGAAATTCAAGATACGGCCTTTCGACCTTGTTAAAATAGCTCAGGAAGAATCGCCGGGGATCGGCGAGTGTGACGGTGGTAGTGGTGTGCCATGAAGGTGGTTGATGAGGCCTGTCGACCTCGTGGAGGGTAGACGAAGAAGCATAAGTTCAGCAAAGGATTTGGAGGAGCAATCGACCTAACTAAGTTAGGGCTTTTTCTCTTGAGGTCGAGGCGGAGGTGTAGAGCGTGGAAGCGGTGGTGTAGGTGGTCTGTGGTGGCTGCTGGAGCTCGCCGGAGGTATGTCCGCGAGGTGGAAGACGAAGTTGCGGAGGGTAGTGCAAAAGTCGAAGTGGAGTGTCGAAGGTACTGTCGTGAAGTGGAGAAGCTGAGGAGTCGATAGAGATAGGTAGTAGACGACCAGGATCAAAGTTGGCGCCGGTTGTGTATGGCTGGCGCTGGAGATGAAGATGGCTCCGGTGGGGTGATGACAGCAAGGATGATGGAGGTAGGGACGTTGATCGGTATTGCACGACATGGAGGAAGATAGGGAAGAAGTATCTGCCGTCGGTATTGCGGTCAGACGATGAGGAGAGGTAGGGAGAGTCACCGGAGCTTGAGGAGCCTTTCGACTGGATTATGAGGGAAGAAATTAGAGTAGATCCAATCAAAATCGAGTTTGGGGACAACGGTTTGCCTTGGGTAGTCTTATATTGGCCGTGAGAGGGTGATTGAAGCTTAAAAGGTCGCCAGAGTTGGAAACCCAACTCTTTGAAGGATTAGCATGAGGATTTGGGCAATTTCTGGGACTTCTGATCTGGCTAAAAAGGAAGTTAGTTTCTTGACGAATTCCACTTTCAAATCTAAGAAGGATTTGTCAAGAAATCAAGGAGATCTTGCCAAATGAAGCTTGCCTAAGTTGTAGGAATAGGATTTTGGTGTGGTGGGGGCCTTTCTGTGAAGAAGGCAAAGAAGTTGGGGGCCTTTTTGTAAGAAATTCAAAAGCTGAGGGGTCATGTGAAATAAAGAAAATCAGACTTGGACCAAAGTGCAAACTGGGTCGAAACAATCTCAAATTGGGCCCAAATTTTGATACAAATATAGTTTGGATCCAAGGAATCCAATGGTGAAGTTGGATTTTTGTTTTGATCTCGTTTGATTGGGTAATTTATGAAAAAACCCAAATTAGGGTAAAAGTCTGTCTATGGCTTTGTTTTAGGTCAAGACGGGTTCTGATGGTCAACTTGAAGATGCCAAACCTTAGAGAATATTTTTATATGATTTTTAGAGGATTTAGGTGAATTTTTTCCTGACCGAAACATCAATTAATTAAGCAGGTCAGTTTTTAGGGTTTCAGATGTCTGTTAATTCCTGTAACGCGTGAAAACCCGTTTCGTTCTGTATAAACCCTCTTAATAAACTCTAAAGCACATTTGACCCTTGTTCAACCCCTGAGAAAATCATGGTTATTCTATTTTTGTGATAGAATGGTAAATTTACAGAAGTAACCCTGTATTCTTGTCTTCTTCTCAAATCAATGTTTTGTGCCTTTAAGACATTCTGAAAGATATGTAGGAGCTTTTATTGACTTAATCAGATCAAACTGAGCTAGTTATGGCACATGATGGTGTTCCCATCAGCATTTCCGCATGAGATCTAAAAAGTGGTCCCATGCCTCATGAAGTGGTTCTCCCGCATTTTGTGTGAAGTGCATGATTTGGTGACTTAATGCGTTTGTGCGACCAACTGGGAAGAATTTCTTTAGGAATTTAGATTGGAGTTCCTCCCATGTGTTGATCGGACGGGTCATAGTCTGATACTAGTGGGTAGCCTTATCCATAAGTGAGAAGGAGAACATCTTCATGAGCAGGATGTCCCGATTCTGAACAGGAGGCCCGAAGGTCTAGGCCAGATGTTTCAACTGCTTGATATGATGGAAAGGATATTTGGAGTTTAAGCTATGGAATTTGGGGATTGCGCTAATAAGATTTGGCTTTAGTTCAATGTCAGGTCCTCTAGCTGGGATTTACACCCTGGGTTCGATCACCACTGTAGCGGGATTGTAGTAACCTCGCATCTGTAGATGCTACAGTGGGTTGATGAATACGTGGAATAGATTAGTGAGGTGCTACAACTGATTCTGAATATTGGCTTCTTCTTGTTGGTTCTCCATGGATGCAGATGATGGAGATCTGGGCTCAGATATGGAAGAGTCAGGAGAGATGTTAATCTAGTCGAGTGGTAGCACAAAGAAGTGGGTTGAGGCTTGGCCTCGACGAGAATGGATTGCTAGTGGAGGTCTCAAGGGTGGTCTTAAAGACCTCCTCCTGAACATGCACTATAGAACCAGATGAGGGATAGAATATGCAATGGACCCAATCGAGAGACCTAAAAATATTTGGATGACTAAGGAGGTTCAAGGCAGATGATACCTCTGGATTAGAAACTCACTCACCTGAGAATTACTTGGGCAATCAAGAAGGGAGAGTCCCGTAAAGACCCATACATGGTAAAGCATCCCCATGGGTTACAAGGTTTCCCTAACCCGACCTTCCTTGTCACTAAGAATCCAAGTAGACTGGAATGAGCAAGCTTGATTCTTAAGTCTAACAATTCTAATCGTATGTGACAAGTCGATTTTCCGCTTTCGATTAAGTTTCGCAAATGAAATAACACTTTGTTCTAGTATTTAAGTGGTGGAAAAATTGACTAATCAACAATAAAAATAACCACTCACAGAAGAGCGGGTCGTGTCCACAGGGAGGCAATGATGCAATAAACTCTTGATTATTTCATATTCTTTTGATCAAGTGCGAAATCCCTAATCAAATCCTACATGAAATGCGATGGAAAGAAGATGCACAATAACTCAAAAATATAAGGGTATATGTGTAATTTTTCCTAACTGAAATATTCAATAAATATGTGATGATTTTATGTAATTTTCAATTGACATATATTAGAGAAAATTTGTGCACATGTTAATCCTTAAACCAATGTTGAAACATGTGAATATCAATAACGCGTAATTATCAAAAAGTGTGAGTGTGCAGTCACAATTTCACCACAATAAAATAATAATAAATTAAAATTGATTTTGGTAGCAATGGCAGTAAATGTAATTTTTAATTAACTTGAAAACAGGGGATTTGTTGCAAAGGCTTGTGCACAGAGGAGGAGGAGAGACGGATGTCGAGGCTGCAGCTGAAGATAACCTCGCTCGGGTTGCACCCGACGGTGGTGACGGCGCAGCTGATGGCAGCTTGTGGTGGCTTCAAGAAGGAGAGGAAGGTGGCGGGCGGTGGTTCTGAGCGCAGTGCAGGGGCAGGCGCTGGAGGCGCGGGCACGGTGCCTACGGGGAGCGCTAGTGGCTAGGGCAATCTGCAGAGAGGAGCGCCAGGTGCTGGAGAGGCGCTGGCTTGAGGCGGGCGCTGGAGGGGCGCAAGCGCCTGCGGGCGTGGGTTCTGTGCTGGTGGGTGAGCGGTGCAGCGCCTGCAGTGAAGGGCGCTGGAGGAGGAGGGCACGCTGCGGTGGAGAAGATGTGGTGCCTACGGGCCTGGTAAGGGTGTGGGTGGGGCAAGGTGGGTGCCTATAGGCTGCTTGGTGAGGGCGCGGGTGGGGCGGTGCTCTTGACCAGGCCTGCAGGCGATGGAGGAGGGGGTGCGCTGCGGTGGGCGCTGCGCGGGTGCGTGAACGGGCACCTGCAGGGGCGGTTGGAGATGGGCGCATGGAGGTGCACTCTGCAGTGGAGAAGGTGTGGTGCCTACGGGCGCCTGGTGGTGCTGGAGCGGGTGCCTACAGGCTGGAAGGGTGCAGTGGACGGTGGTAGCGTGAAGGTGATGGCGCTGCAGAGGGTTGCCTGAGCAGGTGCGGGCGTCTGTAGGCACGACTGGAGGGAGCGGTGGAAGACTTGGTGCACAGTGCACACGGTGGTTCACAGGGTCAACCCTCTCCACTGTGGTGAAGGTGGATCGCCGCAAGAGAGAGGAAGAAGCTTCCGCTCTCCAACTTTTCCAACCTCTTTATCTCCTCCCCCTACGTGCATGAGTTAAGGGACTTTCAAATCCCTTTACTATTTTTGGCTGGCAGCTGTTGAGGGTGGCCGGAGGATGGGGGAAAAAAATATGCCGCAGGTTGTTTGTTGGGGAAATTTATTCCCTAACTCCTTGTTCTTTCTAAATATCATTCATGCACATAAAAGTAAAAAATCATTACATATTAAGTTATAGAATGTTATAAAATAGATGTAAACTTAAATCATGATGCATGCAAACATTCTATAACTTAATGTAGTTATTAACAAACCTAAAAGGTAAGATTAAAGTTACTTAGGCGTAATACTAGTCCTTAAAATGAACTCATCAAATACCCCCATGCCTAAGATTTGCTAGTCCCTAGCAAAAATGAAAAATAAGAGAAGTAATTAGAAGATTTCTTCTTTTCTTATTTCAAAACTTTAGAAATCCAAACAAATGTGAAGTGATGATAGCCTAGGTAACAGATCCAAGTGAAAAAGCCAATTCCAATTGGGAGTTCGTACTTCACCCTTGGTAAATATTTCCGTTGGGATAGTCAACTACTTCCCTCGGGGATAAAGCAGAAGATAATCTGTAATTTGACCCCGGCTTTTGGCTTAGGTAGGAGATATCAAGTAGAATGGATTTGTATTTGGTGGCATACACTCATCTGGTGTCACATCTAGTCTAGTACTACAGACTCTAGATCTCTAGACTATTAGAAAAGTCAACTGAGAGAGAGGCTAAACAACTGTGCTCTCTTGATATTCCTAGGTGCTCACTCTTTTCTTTTCTTTTTTTTCTGAGATCACAAATCTCGCCAGATTTAGTAATTGTATTCACTGTTTGGTGGCCTCACATGGCATCCACGCTTCAATTAAAGTCCTAATAACTCTACAACTAAGTTAGAGTCCTCAACCAGTATTCGGGCAATCAGAAATACTAGAAGCTAGGTATGGGTCATATTTGGTGGAATGCGATAGGTGTTCTGTTGCCTCAGAAATAATGTTACATTATAAACTTGGACCCCCTTTCTTTTTTTGTAATATAACTATTTCTTCTTTTTGTTTCTTCTTTTCTTTTCTCTTTTTTTTTTCTTCTTGTTTTTTTTTAATAAATCAACATAATACGACACAGACTTTTATTTATGAGTCATTATTAGGGATGATGATGGTCAAGAGGATATTGTGTGGCTTATTTGGTGGAAGTGCCTATTCTCGGCACCAGGAAGGTATGGATAGGACAGACGTATTTTTGACCTTTGATACTATTACCCTCCTTCAGCCAAGGACTCTATAAAGGACGGTCATAACCATCCATCATAGTCATAGCTTTATTAAAACTCAATCTCTGTGTATCTGCCTTATTTGGTGACTCTCAGGAATTCACACAAAGTATGCACACAGGAACAGAGAGCAAAAACTACGCCTAACTCTGAAGTATCATCATCTAATTGTCCAAAACTTAAGAGTCCTTGCACTAGACTTATTGCACCAGTAATCTCTCTACTTTCTTCTCACAAATATGAGGTAGATCTACTAGAAGATAGTATGCCTGACTCCCTATGAACTGTCCAAGGGTTTAGTAGACTACAAATGCTTATTGGTTTTCCTCAAGACTCCATTACCCAATCTATATGCACGTGAAATAAATGTAGTGGATTCTAAACTTAAGAAATAATTCAAGAAGAAAAACCTCCAATGACAAAGGTATTCTGCTAAGGACTAACCCATTCAACTCAAGAAAAGAGAATTTTTTTTTATACATATAAATATGTATGCATGCAAATATTTATAAATGCTATAAACATTCTCAGGTTATACCCCCCCATGCCTAAGACTGACAATGTCCTCATTGGAAAAATGCAGACATAGAAGAATATCACCTGAGGAGGAGAGTGGGAGGAGCTAAGGCTCCTCAAGACAAAGTGCATCCAAAACCTTGCCATCTGAAAGAGTAATATACGGTTTAAGTTGCTGGCCATTTACCTTAAAGCTCACACCTGAAATAGGGTTCCTAATCTCTACAGCTCCATGAGGGAAAGTATTGATAACAACGTATGGCCCATCCCAACAGGACTTGAGCTTTCCAGGAAATAATTTAAGTCTAGAATTGAAAAGCCAGACCCACTGGTTGGGCTCAAAAGTCTTTCTAATGATGTGCTTGTCATGGAAGACTTTTGTATGTTGCTTGTAAGCTTGAGAAGTTTCATAAGATTCATTACAAAGCTCCTCAAGCTCACTTAATTCTAACATATGTGCCTTTCCTGCTTTATCCAGATTCAAGTTAACATTTTTAATAGCCTAATAAGCTTTATGTTGGATTTCCACGGGAAGGTGGCATGCTTTTCCGTAGACAAGACGGAAAGGAGACATGTCCAAGGGAGTCTTATACGTAGTTCTGTAGGCCCAAAAAGCATCATTTAGTTTTTTAGACCAATCCTTCCTATCAGGCCTGATAGTTTTTTCTAAAATTCGCTTAATCTCCCTATTAGACACTTCAACTTGTCCACCCGTTTGGGGATGATAAGGTGTGTTTATCATGTGGTTGACTCCCAAATTTTGGAGTAGTCTTGTGAAGTGTACATTCTTAAAGTGAGGTCCCCCATCACTTATGATCATCCTTGGGCACCCATACCGAGAAATGATATTAGCCTTAACAAAGCCCAAGACCACGGAATGGTCATTGGTTCACGTGGGTATGGCTTCTACCCATTTCGATACATAGTCTATGGCCACAAGGATGTATTCATATCCGAAGGACACAGGAAAGGGACCCATGAAGTCAATGCCCCAAATATCAAAGATTTCAACAGAGAGGATAGGTTGTTGGGGCATCTCATCTCTTTTTCCAATGGTTCCCGTCTACTAGCAACGTAGACATGCACCCACATATGTATGTGCATCTCAGAATAATGTGGGCCACCAAAAGACAGACTGAAGAACCTTATGGGCAGTCTTCTTCCCACTAAAATGTCCCCTACAATGGAGGTCATGGCAGAAACTCAGAACACTTCTTTATTCTTCGTTAGGGACGCAACGGCGAAAAAGTTGGTCAGGGCCTATTCTAAAAAGCTCGGGCTCCTCCCAATGATAAAATTTAGCATTGGTGAGAAACCTGTCTAGTTTCTACTTGTCCCAAGTACTGGGGGTAATGCCCATGACCAGATAGTTCACTATGTCAGTGAACCAAGGAGTTTTAGCTTCCACGACCATCAGAGACTCATCAGGGAAAGTCTCTTGAATATCGCCAGCAGGGTTTGATGCCTCAATAGGGATCCTAGACAAATGGTCTGCTACCACATTCTCAACTCCTTTCTTATCTTTAATTTCCTGGTCAAATTCTTGGAGTAGCAGAATCCAACGAATTAGGCAAGGTTTGGTGTCCTTTTTAGCCAGAAGATGCTTTAGGGCAAAATGATTAGTGAACACTACAACCTTGGATCCCAAAAGATAAGATCGAAACTTTTCCAAAGCAAATACTACAGCAAGTAGTTCCTTTTCAGTGACCGTGTAGTTTTGCTGAGGATCCGTAAGGGTCTTGCTGGCATAATGCAGCACATGAGGTTTGCCATCAACCCTTTGACCTAAGACCACTCCCACTGCAAAATCAGAAGCATCACACATAAGCTCAAACGGGAGGGTCTGACGTGGTCTCGTGCGTGTGTGTTAAGAGGTGTCGTTATAGTTGCACTTGATAGGTCGATTTTAAAAGAAGTAAACGGAGGTGAGTCCGAGTGTCGGTCTCAGGGAGGCATGGAAATCGGATTTTGTTTACCACTTTTTGTCATGAAAAAGGCGGAGTTTTGCTTGCGAAAGAGACGATTTTGAAAAGCGAGAGATAGAGACTCTTGGTTTTGATCATGCACTTTAAACAGAAATTAAAATGGCAACTAAACGAAAAATAATTTCATTAAACATGCATTCATAGTTCATGGTTTACAACATTAAATACATGCTTCAACAAAAGTAAATGAAAGCTTAAAAGAGAGAGAGAGAGGTAGAGAGAGAGTGTGGAGAGCGACGAGGCAGCCACGGCGATGGAGGAGGCTCCGTCGGCGGCTCGTCGTCTCTGGTGATTACAAAAGTTCCTAAAGCTAGCTAAGAGAGGAGTGGAGTAGTTGCAAGTGGGAGAGTATGCCTTGAATGGTGGTAGAAGGGGGTTTAAATAGAGTTAAGGGCTTCCTAAAAGAAGAATGTGCTTTAGCGACATCCAGAACGTCGCTAAAACCGCTTCCATATACGTCGGTGAAGCCCTCCTACCGCCGGTCAGCTGCCCGCCCTGCTCTCTCTCCAGGTGCGATCCGTGGACGTTGAACGAGAGCCGTCCGATCGAAGATCGGACGGCTGAGATCCTCCCGCGCCAGTGCTGAGATCGTGCCTCGGGCGTGCGTGTGCGCGCGCGTTTCCGCCCGGCGTGCATGCGCCCGTGGGCGCTCGGGAGCTGTCATCGTGCCGCGTGGCGCGATCCTGGCTGCCCGCTGCTGATCGGGTGGCCCAATTTTGCCGCGCCCTTCGCTCGCACTTGATTTCTGCTTCGCGCGATTCGAACGCGCGTTGCTGCGATGCGGCATGCGCGTTAGCCGTTGCGCCACGCCCGCGCTTTGTCGCGGCGACCGCGGGCGAGCGAGCGGATCTCGGCCGTTCGATCGAAGATCAATGGCCGAGATTCGTCCTTGGCTGGCTTGAGGGCGTGCAAGCGGTGGGGGCGGGGCGACGTGGCGCTTTCTGGGCTGTTGATCTCCAGATCAGCGGTCAGAATTTCTTGGGCCCATTGTGGGAGCTCCGGATGTCGGATTTGGCCGATCATGAGTCCGTTGGACTTCGTTCGTCGTTCTGAATCCATCCGTGTGGTCTGATTGCTCATCTGGGGCCTGCTTTGACACATGCTTTACACAAATGGCCATTAATGCAGTTTATAAGCAATCTTGGTACTTGATGCATGCAATGCTCCTATTCTACTTTATGTTGTGCCTTTTATTCTAAAGCTGGGCCATATTCAACCTAATTACTACCCCTTTGCGTGGTGTTATCAGGGTCAAATCTGGTGCTTGGAGAATCAGTGCAGTAATGAGGGCTTTCTTCAAAACTTGGAAAGCCTCGCCACATCTATCATCAAAATCGAAGGAGACATCCTTTGCTAATAGGTCGTAGAGCGACTTAGAGATTTTACTGAAATCTCTAATGAAGCACCTATAAAATCCAGAATGACCAAGGAAAGATCTAACCTGACGAACATTGGCGGGCAATGGAAGCTTAGAGATGGAATCGATTTTTGTGGTGTCCACCTCTAATCCTCTCTTGGAAACTATATGCCCTAACACAATGCCCTACTGGACCATAAAGTGGCTTTTCTCCCAGCTAAGCACCAGCTTTGCCTCTTCGCAACGGGTTAAGACTTTATCAAGGTGCGAAAGGCATAGGTCAAACGATGAGCCATAAATGGAGAAGTCATCCATGAAAATTTCAATGAACTCGTCGTTCATATCAAAAAAGATAGCCATCATACAACATTGGAAAGTGGCAGGAGCATTACATAACCCGAATGGCATTCGGCGGAATGCAAAAGTGCCATACTGACTCATGAAGGTGGTACGCTCCTGATCATCAGGAAAAACGACTATCTGATTGTGCCCAGAGTACCCGTCAAGAAAACAAAAGTACTTGTTCCCCGCCAATCGTTCCAGAATTTGATCGATAAATGGTAAGGGGAAATGGTCTTTCTGGGTAGCCGTGTTTAAACGACGGTAATCAATGCAGACCCTCCAACCAGTTGAGGGTCTAGTGGTCACCAGTTCTCCTTGGTCATTCTCTTCCACAATGATTCCTGCCTTTTTGGGAACTACGTGAATAGGACTGACCCATTTACTATCTGAAATGGGATAGATAATCCCTGCATCCAGCCATTTCAGAATCTCCTTTTTAAAACCTCCTGCATATTTGGATTGAGCCTTCTCTGCATATCTTGGAAAGGCTTCACGGACTCGTCCGTGTATATATGATGCATGCAAAGAGAGGGATCAACACCCTTAATATCAGCAATTGTCCAGGCAATTGCTTCCTTGTGCCTTTGTAAACACTCAAGCAGAGCTCCCTCCTGTAATTCAGATAATGTAGACAAGTTAATAACGGGGAGCATGTTATTAGGGCCAAGGAAAGCATATTTCAATGTGCTCGGGAGGGTTTCAACTCCAATTCAGGAGCCTTTTGGATTGAGGGTTTTAGTTGAGATGTCCTCGCCTCAGGCAGCAGATCTACCTTCACAATCCAGGGTGGGAATAGAGACTCAGTGCGTATCCCCGGCAACTCTTCTAGTTCGAGCATTTCCCTTTCAGTTTCTTTAATAATCAAGGGATGGTCCTTAGATATGATCTTCTGAAGGGAATCTCTACGTAAGAGTGCTAGAGTAGTCCTTCAATTATTTCATTAACGACCTCAATCTGAGAACAATCTTCAAATCCAGGTTGCTTGTAAGTATCAAAAACATTCAACCGGATCTTGTTCCCAAAGCCCATTTTAAGTGCCCCAAATCTACAATTTATAGAGGCATTGGCTGTGGCCAAGAAGGGGCGTCCCAGAATAATGGACAGCTTTGTGGGCTTATTAGATGGGTCAGTATCAAGTACCAGAAAGTCAATGGGGAAGAAGAAATCCTCCACTCTCACAAGGACATTTTCCAACAATCCCCGCGGTGTCTTAAGTGATCTGTCTGCAACTTGGAGGATTACTGGATTGGGCTTTAGCTTGCCTCCTCCCAAAAGATCGTAGACAGAGCTCAGTAGAATGTTCACCCCCGCACCCAGATTGAGCAGAGCCTCATCAATGTGTTGGTTACCTATAACCACTGAAATATACGGGGCCCCTAGGTCTTTCATTTTGGGGGGTGTTCCATGCTAGAGAACCGAGCTAACATGGTCAGGCAGGATGACCTTGGTTTGGACTTGTTTCCTAGATCGACACTTCTGGGTGCACAGGTCCCTCAAAAACTTGGCATGGGATGGAATCTGTTTAATCACTTCCAACAGAGGCAAGTTAATCTAGACTTGCCTAAAAGTATCCATAATCTCTTCTATCCTATCCTTGGCTCCAAACGAGCCAATAGAAGATTCCCCAGGAGCAGATAGACGCTCTAGATAGGGTACCCTCGGCTTCTGGGTCGAGGGGCTGTCATGGCGGGAAAGGGGTAGTGGAAGGACGACATCCTCATTGTGGGAGATTTTGTGCGAGGGAGAGCAGTGTGGCTCATCCTCAGTGGAGATGGAAGTAAGGTCAGGTGTGGAAGGGGAATTTTGAGATGTAACCATAGGAGTGTTATCAGGCTTGTCAATCTTTTTTCCACTCCTCAACATGGTCACTGCTTGGGCGTGCTCCCTGAATACAACCCCCTTGCCCTTAGGGTTCTCCTTAGAGGAGCTAGGCAGCTTCCTCGAATCAAGTTGCCTAACTGCCTCAGTAAGATGACCAATTTGGGATTGCATATCAGTAATCATCTTATTCTGAGATTGGATAACCATATTCTGATGCTCTTGCATTGCTTTCATCATGGCCTTTAGTTCATCCATCTCAGAGGGCTTATTCGTAGGAGGGTTTTCATAAGAAGGTTGGTATATGGGCTGGGGAGGTGAGGGTCTTGTATTCCCTGAGTTGGAAGCATCACCTTACTTCCAAGAGAAGTTTGGATGGTTTCGCCACCCTGGATTATAAGTGGAGTAAGAGTTATTGCGAGGGGGCGGAAACCTTGGGCCACGTTCAAGCCGGCCTGAATCAACTTAGGGAATTAGTTTGCCTGATGGCACTTCGCAGTGGCGTGCGTTGTGCTTTGGCAAATGGAGCATTCTCTTGAAGCTTGAAAAATAGAGGCTTCTTGCGGGTTCATGCCGGGGTTTGCTAAAAGCCTATCAAAGTTTTTATTCAATAGTTGAATCTGATAAGCCAAATCCTGAGAAGCCCCAGCTTCATGGGCCTCTATCTTCCTCTGCAAGATTGATGGTTTTCTTTCTTGATAGGCAGAGGACAGATGTATGGAGTTGTCGCTTAATGTTTCAAATAATGCCGAGGCTTCATCCTCAGTTCTGGTCATGAAGGTTCCTACGCAGGCTGCATCGATGGTTTGTCTATGCCTTTCAGATAATCCGTTATAGAACCTTTCGACCAACTGCCATCTTGGCACTTGATGGTGGGAGCATAACCTAAGAAGGTCATTAAAGTGCTCCCAAGTCTCATGAAATTGCTCCCCTTCCTGTTGAGTAAAACCCATAATCTCTCTTCGGTAATGGTTGGTTTTACTCATAGGAAAATACTTTTTCAAAAATTCTCCCTTAAGGGTGGCCCAATCATTTACCCTTGCATTGAGGGTATGATATCAGTGCTTGGCCTTATCCTTTACGGAGAAAGGAAATAGAGTCCTCATCAGGGCTTCATCAGTAAAGCCCTGGAGCTTCACCGTGGAGCAGACCTCGATGAATTCCTCCAAATGCCAGTAGGGGTCCTCCCTAGTAGTACCATAAAAAGAGGGTAATAAAGATATGGTACTGCTCTTGATCTCATACGGATTATCCCCTGCCGGTCGTCTTAGTGCTTGTGCAGGTTGGTTAGTTGGAATAAAATAGTCCCTTAGGGTCCTTTGTTGATTTGCACCTTGCTCAGCCATTCCTTCTTTTTCCTCTCCTAGGTGATCTCTCTTAAGAATTCTCTCAGGCTCAGGATCAAATACTAGACTACCCTCAAGAGAGCATCTACCAAGCATACAAACACACTTTAGGTTCTTATTGAGTAAGTGAAGCCTCCACTCCAAAGATAAGTCAAAAGATCAAGACTTATCCCTCCATTCCCACATAAGTGGTATAAGAGGGGTGTGGACTTGAAATCTTAACCTTCTTTGTTGCGGAGGTCGAATTATTTAATATAAATGGCCAAACAAGTTTTTCACTGCAATTACGTGCCTTAGTTCAACCTTCGAGTGCCCTAGGACCTATACTTTGCTTGGATGACACTCCTAGGTGATCAAGTGAGAAGTTACTCCAACGACGAACAAAGGGATGCAAGTAGGCCGAACCCTTCCTTTGAGGCGATGCGTATGCAGTGCCCCTTAACCACCCTTTTGTTCCTTTAAGGGGTGTCCCCCTCCGTGGAGTATCAAAACACTTGGTTAAAAGATAGTATCACTACCACCACAAAGCACAATAGGAGGGTTTGCACCGATAAAGAGATTGGTGCCTATAGCCTTAAGGGATCGAGCCTTAGTGCGGTGCCTAATGTGCGTGCTCAGTGTCAGAAGTGTGCAACACACCGCAAATCTTTGTAATTTATTTTGAAATCGCAGACAAGTCCCTTAGAATCAGATCAAATGTGAATTGCTTTTAGGGTTGAATCTGATTATCAGTCCCACTTTTAGTTACGTGACCACTGAATTAGTAAATTCAAACAACTTGGTGGTCTTGAATTTTAATTTGAATGCAAATGCGTGAACAGGAGTTGGGTGCAAAAGTTAGAAAGGTGTACCTGTCTCCAGCAATCTTCGTGCTAATATGCTTGCAATGCAATAATAAGATCTAATGTGCTGCTCAATCACCCCTAAATGCGTGCACTTAAGGGCATGCAACTTCTAAATAGGCAGCTCAATATTTTCTTTGTTGGTTTTAAAGGCAAGCAAGCAGAAAATAGAATCACGCATGCACAAAAAATAATGTAAGCCCTAATAGCTAAAGAATGTGGGGACAAACCCCCAAAAATTCAGCCCCAATTACTACAAGGGCGAAAAGATAGAAATAAATTTTGTGACGATGGAGAATCCTTGGTGAAAGTAGGATCTTGGTCTCCTACGTCTTTTCCTCGTGTGGCTTAGCTCGTGGTTGCTGTCGTTGCTCTGCTGTGCCGCATCGCCTCATCAGATTCCTCATACAGTAAAAAAGAAAATTGATTAGATAATTGCACAACTCAGAATATTCAAAAAAAAATAATGAAGTGAATCTATTGTGTCTGTTGCCTCCCTGGCAACGGCGTAAATTTGATAAGTCAATTTTCCGCTTTCGATTAAGTTTCGCAAATGAAATAACGCTTTGTTCTAGTATTTAAGTAGTGGAAAAATCGACTAATCAACAATAAAAATAACCACTCACACAAGAGCGGATCGTGTCCACAGGGAGGCAATGATGCAATAAACTCTCGATTATTTCGTATTCTTTCGATCAAGTGCGAAATCCCTAATCAAATCCTACATGAAATGCGATGGAAAGAAGATGCACAATAACTCAAAAATATAAGGGTATATGTGTAATTTTTCCTCACTGAAATGTTCAATAAATATGTGATGATTTTATGTAATTTTCAATTAACATATATTAGAGAAAATTTGTGCACATGTTAATCCCTAAACCAATGTTGAAACATGTGAATATCAATAACGTGTAATTATCAAAAAGCGTAAGTGTGCAATCACAATTTCACCATAATAAAAATAATAATAAATTAAAATTGATTTTGGTGGCAATGGCAGTAAATGTAATTTGTAATTAACTTGAAAAGAGGGGATTTGTTGCAGCTGCTTGTGCACATAGGAGGAGGAGAGACAGACGTCGAGGTTGCAGCTGAAGATCACCCCGCTCGGGCTGCACCTGACGGTGGTGACGGCGCAGCTGATGGAAGCCTGTGGTGGCTGCAAGAAGGAGAGGAAGGTGGCGGGCGGTGGTTCTGCTTGTAGTGCAGGGGCAGGCACTGGAGGCGCGGGCGCAGTGCCTGCGGGGAGTGCTGGTGGCAAGGGTGGTCTGCAGAGAGGAGCGCCAGGCACTGGAGAGGCGCTGGCTTGAGGTGGGCGCTGGAGGGGTGCAAGCACCTGCGGGCGTGGGTTTTGTGCGGGTGCGTGAGCAGTGCAGCGCCTGCAGTGAAGGGCGCTAGAGGAGGGGGCACGCTGCGGTGGAGAAGGTGCGGTGCTTGTGGGTGCCTGGTGGTGCTGGAGCGGGTGCCTGCAGGCTAGAAGGGTGCGGTGGATGGTGGTAGCGTGAAGGTGATGGCGCTGCAGAGGGTTGCCTGGGCAGGTGCGGGCGTCTGCAGGCGCAGCTGGAGAGAGCGGTGGAAGACTTGGTGCATAGTGCACACGGTGGTTCACAGGGTCAGCCCTCTCCACTGTGGTGAAGGTGGATAGCCGCAAGAGAGAGGAAGAAGCTTCCGCTCTCCAACTTTTCCAACCTCTTTATCTCCTCCCCCTACGTGCATGAGTTAAGGGACTTTCAAATCCCTTTACTATTTTTGGCTGGTGGCTGTTGAGGGTGGCTGGAGGATGGGGGAAAAAAATATGCCGCAGGTTGTTTGTTGGGGAAATTTATTCCCTAACTCCTTGTTCTTTCTAAATATCATTCCTGCACATAAAAGTAAAAAATCATTACATATTAAGTTATAGAATGTTATAAAATAGATGTAAACTTAAATCATGATGCATGAAAACATTCTATAGCTTAATGTATTTATTAACAAACCTAAAAGGTAAGATTAAAGTTACTTAGGCGTAATAGTAGTCCATTAAAATGGACTCATCAGTATGTGCCTTGAATTTCACTTAAACTTTAAAGTTGATTTTTATTGTGACCTAATTTGGAGGTTGGTTAACCCACAAAGTGGATCACCTTCACCTAACCTACCCTAAAATTGAGGATGAATTGGGTCAAGAACCCAGAATCACCCTAAGTGGTTTGCAAACAGGTTATTAGGTCCCAAGTTTTAGTGATTCAAGTGATTCTTAGAGCCTTCTTTTAGGGTTCACTTGATGAGGTCAATTCAACCAAGGCTCAGGTAGCTCAGGTAACACATGATGTAGGAAATCTATTCTCTTTAAATCAGGCAAGTGTGTTTTCCTGAAACACTAATATGGAAACCCTAATTTTGGCTCTATTTTTCCAAGTCCAATTCCTTCCAAAATTGGTACCCAGGGCTCAATCAAGAAGGTGAGAAGCCCAAGGCACCTTAAGTCCCTAATAGGTGCAAGTATTAGGATGGGGATCTTTAATCAAAACAGATTAAATCAGGAAACTCAGGTGATTAATTACTATGAAAAAAGTGAGTTGATCCTAATTGATTTCCTTTTTAATCCTTTGAGAGATAAGGGGCTTAAGAAGAAGGGACTGAGATTACCTACCCCTGGTGTGGTTGCTCGTGCTATTGATCTTCCGATTCACCTTGAAAAAAAATCACAACAAATAAGATAGATCAAATCAAAAGTGTAATTAGTGAATGAAATGCATGTTGCTCCCCGACAACGACGCCACAATGTTGGTCGTGAAAATCGTCGTTGGTTTATGAAATATCGCGTCGTAGTATAGTGAGAAAAATCGCAACAGCATTTAAATTTATAAGTGCTCAAAAATAGAAGTGAGTTTGAGGTCGTTCACAGGGAGTAAATGTGGAATTCACGCACTAATCGAAATATAAAATAGATGAGCACAATGATTAATTGCAACAAGGATATTCAATGAATAATCTACTCAAAAAATATATTCAGTGATAAGCCAAAATGTATCTCAGAAAGTAATGGGATAAAAAAAATATTAAAAATCCTAAAAATGGTGATTTGAATCACCACTTAAATCCCTCATTAAGCACATATATCAAAGCATTCAATTTCAATCAATATCCTAATAATGACTCGAATTATATATCAGCCAAGAGCCAAATAACTCCACACTACTTTTAATCAGACATCAACATAGAAAGCCAGACGCCTTAAGTGCTCAAAGCACCGCTCAAGGCATAGGGCCTTAGAAACCTAGAAGTAAGCCCCAACAAAAGGCTTTAGAGCACAACCCCTAGAAATGGCTAAGTATAGAGCATATGGGCATGTTTCCCAAGGTGGAATAGTGCAAAACCACCCCCCAACCCTCCTTAGATTCTCTTAATTTCTAAGTCGGTTAATTGGGTTGCACAGTAATGGGTAATCAGATCCGGCCCAGACTCGCATGCACGTGAGTGTAGAAGAGGGCTTGTGTGGGGGACCTCACCCCCTGTGCATTTAAAGCAATATGCCTCATGCACGAAATCAACTTATACGATGTTCTTAGCTTCTTCCTAAACAATGTGAGACTAATCAAGAAGGTCGCTTCTTCGTGTGCAGCCGTGGATGTAGCCTGCTGCGATTACTGTTGTAGCTATGTTGCTTCCTTCAATTGCTGCTGTAGTCGAGCTCTCCAGATGAATCCGTGTCCACTAGGGTTAGCAATGAGGGTTTTGGAGGTGGTAATGGATGGTGAAGTACTGCGCAAAGGTCAATGATGAAGCTTGAGCCGACGAACACCTGAAAGTCATAAAACAGGCCTTAAGCCACAATTAAAATGATCAGTAGAGTCGTCGGAGGACGACAAGTGTAACGGCGATTGTGGCGAGGTCATTGGAGTGCTATAGTGGTCGGTCGAGGTCGGAGATGACGGTGAGAAGGTGGGTTGGTCGGTCAGTGGTTCCAGAGGTCAGAAGCTCCAATAACCTTGGGGCTTTTGATCTTTGGATGAAAGGAAGGTTCGGGTGGTGATGGTTTGTGGATTGGTGGCGTATAGTGGCCGGGCGAAGCTCACCAGAGCTTCACTAGCTATGAAGAAGATGGAGGAGGAAGGAGGTGTATAGGGGTCGGTCCTAGGTTATAAGGATGTAGGTGTGTGCTAGGGAGAGAGAGGAAGAAGGGAGACCTAATTATCAAACGAATAGGGCGAGATCCAAGCCAACTTTGATTGGTCGACACTGGAGGAGGTGAAGTCTTCGGTGATGAGAACGACGAGGAGGAAAGAGTTGGAGAGCTTCTGCTGTGACTGACAAGAAGCGAATGAGGTTGGGGAAGATTGTAAGCCTTTCAATTTGGCTTTTGAGAGGCCTGAAGACGGAGTCGAGAAGGCTTGTCGGAGCCATGGTTAGAGATGGTCGGAGGGAGAGAAAGAAGGTTATTCTTGGCCTAAACTAGGCTGAGGAGGACAGTGAGGTCTCGAGGAGTTTAAATAGGACCTTCGTTGGCCCAATTTGGGTGCATTTGGTAAGTGGCCAGACCAACCTTTGAGCTTGTGTTTCCCAAGCTCGTCAGCAAGGAAATCAGGCTTGATGGAGCTCTTAAGAGAGCTGATACGATCATCCTTGATTTGGAGAAGGAATCTACCAAGTCTGGCGATTTTAGGTTGAGATTTCTTCAATCAATTTCTCGATGGAATTTGGCAGGGAAGCTTTAGAAGATCCCTTTTAGGCTATCATGGTAGCAAGGACCGTTCCAAGAAGAATGATGAGAAGTTAGGGACCAAAATGCAATAAATATGAAAGTTAGGGGATTGATTGTCAGAATAAAGAGTTTAGGGACTAAATTGCAAATTAAGTTAAGATGGACTCTGATTAGGCTCAAATTTTGGACCTAACCTAATGTGGACCGAAGGAATCTAATGGTGAACTTGGATTTGAGTTTTGACTACTTTTGACTAGGTAATTTGCATAGAAGCTCAAATCATGGTAAATTCTCGTCTGAAACTCTATTTTAGGTCAAAATGAGTTCAGATGGTCAAACCAAAGGTACCAAACCTCTTAAAATATTTTTATATAAATTTTAGGAGGTTTATATTGATTTTATCCTGATTGGAATCTCTTCAATTTAAGTGGGGTAGAATTTAGGGTTTTGTGTATTTTTTCGGTTGTCGAAATGAGTGAAACCTTTTTTTTGTTAGTATAGACCAACTTTTTTGTCTTTAATGCTCAATTGACCTCTAATTAACCCTTGAATAACCCTGTGTTTACTATGCACTTGTGATGTTATGTTAAAATGACAAAATTAGCCTTATTTATTGATTTCTTCTAAAAATGGATTAGAGTAGAATTATGATCCTCAGGCGATCATTTAGGAGCATTTGTCTCTTGATTTTAACTAATTTAAGCTAGTTATGGTGATTGAGGGTGTTACCATCAGGGATTTGACTCTCGTACTGGCTGGCATGCATACAGAGAAGATTCGAGATATAGCACTAAAGTGCTTTGAAGACCCATGATGTGGGACTATCTATAGCGCCAAATTAGGGCAGTGCAACATGGATTATTGTCAACTTTAGGCCATTAGTTAGCTATTAATTACTGATCTAAATTACAATTAAATCGTATGGTTGTGTAGCTAATATATATGGCTACTTATTGGTATAATTATTTTAAATTAATTAAATATATAAATATATTTTAAAATTAGTTTAAGTTAGCGATATTTACATGTTATAATTAGTTTTTATTACTTAAATAAAGTATAAATTAGTGGATTAATGACTCAATTGAGACTTAATTTAGTTAATTTACATAATTATATGATTAATGAACATTTTTAATTAATTTTATCTGATTTATTTAGGTATTTACATATTTATATACACGGATTTGATAATATATATATAATTTATGCAATATACATAGTATTATACATTACAAATAAGATAATAAACATAATTAAAATAGTTTAAACTATAATATATAAGAATACAATATAATTTATTTCATTAGTTACTTAAATTGCTAGTCTACATTAATTTAACTTAATAATGTATGTTATTAGATTAGATATAAATATATATACAATAAATAATTAAATATATATACTATAAGTAAGTTATTCTATATGATACATGCTGTAATTAGTATTTTAAATTATATGCATACATCCTAATGTACATGTATAAGTATATGCATAAATATATAGGTTATCTATATGTACAATACATACTAGCTATCTCTATTAAATACTGATTATTATAATTTAATACATAGATAAGTAAACTTAAGTTACATATATGTATATTGTGCACTCTATTTATATATAAATAATATATCTATAAACATATGTACATATAATATATTATAATACAATGTACTACAATATATACATATATACATTATGTACATAGGTAATTTTTATGGTTTTTGAGAATTTTTTGATTTTTTTCTTTTGTTTTTGGGTTTTATAAGGAAAGAGAAAGAGAAGAGAGAATAGAAAGAAGGAAAGACTTCTTTTTGGATGTTTTTATTTTGATTTCTTTATTTACAAAACCTGAGAAGTCTAGAACTTCTACAGGTATGTTCTCCTATCTAAAGGCTTCAAAACCTACATCTAATCACACACACATGTTCTAAGAGGTTTATTCTCACTCAAGACACCTTTCTTTTATTTATTTACAGAATATTCCTATTTTTCACACTATTTATAGGAGAAGGCTAGAAAATAGGCTATATGAATGTTAGAAATTAATTCCAAGCCTATAAAATAAAGAAAAAATGCTAGAAATACATGATTTAACATTATAAACATCCAAACATCATTTGAAATTCAATTCAGATTCAAAATTAGGGTTTATACATTAAATTTACACCAAATCAAACATTGGATAGTTAACAAGTATTCTGTTTGTTGACAAAGGATTACACAACTCAGTTCTAACAAGAATTACAATTTGTCTTCAAAGTCAAATAAGATCTAAACCTATACATGAATGCTTGTTCTGTATTACACTTCTTCAAAAAAGCTCAAGGAAACTTCAATTGCATCAAATTCAACTCAGAATTATGTATCCAATCTAAAGCCGAATCAACCATTGTTTATAAAGATTTAAACTGACTTAAAATTATAATCAATGAAATCCAAAACTATTGTAGATATGTGAGATGGGATATTATGCAAACTTCACTTCAAAAAATTCATCAAATTCAAGAACCATTTAAAATCAATCATTAAACATCCATTCATGTTCATGTAGAAAGATTGAACAACTTCCATTGCTAAACAGACCACAAAGATTTTCAAATCAAATTTCAAAGCCCAAATATTGACATAATCACTCAATCATGTTGCTTGAATATGGAAACCCCTCTAAAAGCATCAGAGATCAAATTTACACCCTAAGCTCTGCTAGATCAACCTAGAACCTATGGTTTAAGACCAAAAATACCATATTAGATTTAAATAATTTGAAAATCAATCTTAAGTGTCCTAATTGGTTAGAAGAAGCTATGGAACTTCATTAATATCATATTAAAGCCCATTAAATCTAGAAAACCCTAATCAATCTTTCTCCCAACATTATAGACAGTGAGGAAGGAAATTTCAACATCGAGCCTTCAAATCAATTACAACTGATTCCAGACTTTCTTTATCACATCTCAAACCTCATTCAAAACATCACTTAACAGATAAAATGATTTAATTCAAATAGGGATGTTGTCCAGGTGAGCATTTTGATGTGAATCGCCATACTAATATGATCATCCAAACACTCTGCACACTATTAATTAGTGTTCAAGGTGTTTGGGTGATCCTTAAAAACCATTTGGATCATCGCAAGGACCTCAACTCAGTGCACTTAAGTTCATAGGTCCTTGCTACCCAGGCGATGAAGAAACATAGTACCCATCATAGAAACTAGGCTTGAGCTCAATAAATGACAGAAAACAAATATCAATAGCTCAATCCCACCACAATTAATCCAATTAAATTATTATCAACTTAATTCACTCGATTAAAACCAATCAAACCAGATTGAATGCTAAATCTACCAAGGCATGAAAATCAAATCGAATTAAATTGAGTGAATCCATTCAATTCAAATTAGGGAGAGGGCCATTGTGATCATATGAAATGAATGAGATGATCCTCAAGTGGATTTGAGTGCAATTTGGATCTAGAAGCTAGAGAGCTTTAGATCTATAATAGCTCTGATGAGTGGAGTGAATTGTGATCAAAACATGCAAGGAAAACATCAGAATGTGATCATGTAATGAAGAGGAAGATTAATGAATTGAAATGAATAAGTGGATCTTCCTCTTTGATCAGAATTAATTAGAGATGGTGGATTACGATAGAGAACCAATTATACTAATCTACTCCTAATTGAAAGCAATCAAACAGTGAAATTGAAATCTAGCTATCTAAACTAAGCTACTCTAATATGGGAAAGTGATTAAATCTATCTAAAAGCAATCTATTCTAAGGGAGGAATGGGATCTTAGGGAAACCACAACTGGTGGCTATGGTGACGAAGAAGGAAAAGGGGATTCCAACAACAAAGAGCTTGCTAGTGAAGCTCCAGATTTCCCTTAGGTGTGATGGAATCTTTAGCAGCAAGGATCGAAGGTGGGAAAGGGGGTTGCGCCTCTGTCACAGGCAATGGAAAAGTAGGGGAAGGGAATTGGAGTGGGACAAAATGATCAAGCTCAAGAGGTGTAGGGGGGTGCCGATCCCTCACGCAGGGGTCCAAGGAGGTCTTTATATAGTCAATGGGAGCTAGGGTGACCGTCAATCATAGGTTTGAGCCATTATAGATCAACAGAGGAGATGAGGTTATGAGGGGCGGAAAGGTATGAGATGAAAAGTAGTTGTTGGGTGAGATCTAAAAAATGGCGAGATGAATTGGAGACCTGCTTTAGCAGGTTGGAACAAGATCTACTTTTAGATCAAGGATATAAAGGATAGATGGTCGAAGCTGCTCGAGTTCATTCTGTGTGAGCTCGCTAGGAGCAAAGCAGTTATAGGTCTGTTGGGATTTTTGCAAGTCAAGCCATTAAGGTGAAACGGTAGGATATTTATAGGAAAGCCCATAAGTGGTAGAAATTATAACTAGAAGGTCCCTATATGCTTACAAATTAGTTCCTGCAACATTTTAGCTTAAGAAAATGTGAAGGTTGGTTTATATTGGAAGGACCTAAATGTAAATAACTAATTCCAAGGTTCAAATGATGTTAGAACTCAATTAAGTTTTTATGGCATAATAATTGAATATATTAGAAAATATTTCAGCCATTGATTTGTTTATTCAAGCTTAATTTGTGTTCAATTTTCCTTTGATTTAGCCATTTATGCACTTAAGTGTATAATCTCTTAACAATAACCTAATTATGCATTTTTAACATAGAATTGATGTTTTAGGTTATTTTCATTAATTCCCACACTTAACCCAATTCTTGTGTTAATTTGATAGTGTTCAACCTAGTTTGTAACTTAACTTGGGCATTTTAGCTATGATTAGCCACACCTCATTAGCTTTCCAAGTAGATTTTGTATTATGACATCATTCTCCGTATTTTTAATATAAAAATTTGCTTTTCATTTTTTATGCTCCTTTATACTTCTTCGTGATTTTTGTTGCACACACTTCTTAATTATCCTAGGCCACACTTTCCTAGGGTGAGTTTAGGAAGGTAGGGTTTCATTTTACCTAGCATATTTACTTAGGCATATTTCTATAACTTCGTTGCCTCGATTTCAAAACCCTAAAAAAAATCGCAAAATTGAAAATCCAAGAAGAAAAGAGGATTTGAGAGACTATGAGAGAGATCATTTATTTTGTAACTTAAACCTGCCTCCTTGGATGACCATAGATACTCCTACTCTCTAGGTTATAAATTTTAAAGGTTGATCGAATTTTACACATCTCAACAACTTAATATGCATTCTTACAAAACCACGTAATTTTTCGCATCAATTTTTAGCATCGGTGCTAGGGAGGGAACATTTAATTATTATTTTATCTCTCTCTTGCTTATTTGAATCTTCACTATTTCCATCTTTTTGTGGTTTGATTAGGTGTGAAGTGGAAGTGGGAGTGGGATTTGGATTTAATTGGAGCAAAAGCTTCAAGATATCTTTTCTTCTAGCGGAATCCAAGTACCTAGACAAAACTTCCTTAAAATCCTAAGAATGTACCAAAAAAAATTTAAAATATCAAAACTCACAAAGGAAAGGAAAATTTAAGGGTGGTGGAACCCTAAAACCAACTTGTTTATTTGTTTGAATCAATATTCCACCACCTTCATTACATTGGTGCTTCATTTTTGAAAATTTAGACTTATGTCTTGATTTTGAAAAATCAAGTTCGGGCATAAGAGGCTTCCTAGAATCCTCAAACTCTACCATTAGAAGCCTCTTTGTGTCAAGAACGTAAGTTCCAAATTTTAGAGAATCTGGTCGAATAGAAAAAATTAAAAAATTCAGGGATTGCAAGGGGGTCAAACCCTAATTCCTTATTTTCTATAATTTTATAAATTTTTCTACTCATCATATTGATGAAATTTATATTTCTAGAATCCTTGAGAAATTCTTTACAACGTATAACATTTTCAAAAATTTCTAGTGTTTTTTGAGGATTCGACAGAATCGATTTTTTAAATCTATCTTTTCTGGATTTTTCAACTCTCTACAATATATTTTTCAAATCTATCATAAACTACCCCCTTAGGTGTGTTGGTGGAGCCATCTACTAATTTAATGGTGACAGGTGTATGGTGCAGATTTCTAGGTCTGATGCACTTAAAAGGGTAGTCGGAATCAAACTGATTGAAGACCCTAAGTCCACAAGGGCTCTGTTGAAAGTGAATCCCTTGATGGCATAGGATACAAGAGGGTTTCTAGGGTTAATCTTTTTAGAAGGTAGAGTGCCCAAAATGATTGCACTCATATGCGCAAACAACACTACCTCTTTCTATGTGAAAGTCTTTTTCTTTTGTTTTGATTCTCTCTTTAAGGCTCTAGGAAAGGGTAAGAAGGTGGACTTAGATTCAGGAGCCTGTTTCTTCTTTTTCTCTCTAGAGTCTGAGTTAGAGTTTGAAGTAGGTTTAACATTTAGATTTTTGAGATGGGCCCGGATCAGATTGTTACTTTTCTCTTTTGCTTAGTGGTCAAAGAATTTGCACCTGCACAGTGGCAAATGTGATATACTGGAGGAGGGGTCGGGAGAATGGGTGGAGAATAAGAGTGAGGAGTCCGTATAAAGCGATAAAGATATCCTTGGAGTTTCTTGATTTGGTCCCCTTGAGATTTGATTTCCTTTGTCAACTCAGTCAACCTTTCTTCATTTTTCTTGTCCCAATCCAACAAAAGGTTCATGATAGTCTCCAATGTAACAGTGGGTTAGGTTGGACTAGATGATTGCCTTAAGATGGATTGAGTGGAATTCTGGGTAGGCCTAGATTGATCTTGGGTTTGATTTTGTCTCTATGGTTTCCATGAAAGATTAGGACTGTTTCTCTACTTAGGGTTGTATGAATCTGAATATGAATCAAATTGTGTACCACCATGAGCGGGCTAACTACATAGGGAGTTGGTTGAGAACTCGATATGTGGTCCTATACCTATGATCCATTAGTCTAATCTTTAAGTGATATATCATCAATTATAGGAGTATCAGAAGTGGTACATTCCTGAAATGATTGGTTCTAATTAGTATATAGGTCCAATGAAGCCTTCTGGGCTGGCTGAGTCTAGGATACCTCCCTAGGGTAGCAAGAGTCTGTAGAGTAGCTAGTGGGTCCAAAATGGTCATCGAATCCACTAGGCTAGGTGTTCCAAGTCTCTTGTAGCTGAGGGGATTGAGTTTGTTGATACAATTATGACTATGCCTCAATTTATCTTTGTAGTTCCAGGATCTTGGTGGCTAAATTATCAAATCTCCTTTTGGACTGGATTTACTTTCTTAATTTAGCTATGGCATTTGATTGAGTTGTGGTGCTGGGACATATAGAGTGGTTCTAGTTTAAATACGGATTTGGTCTTTGGGGAATGGGTTTTGAGAAAATTAGGGAATATGGAGTGTCAATGAAATAATTGTATCCCAGGTTTTGATGAGTCTCCCACCCAAGAGAAGTTGAAATCATAGTTGGGTTGGGGACAAGAGAAGTTTGAGGATATTGATAGTTGGGGTAGAGAGATGAGGAAGGAATTGAGGCCAATAAAGAAATAAGAGAAGAGGGCAGAGAAGAGGAATGAATAAGGATAGGAGAGTGGGAGATGGAAGTGGAAGGTCTTCTCAAAGAAGACAATAGAGGTCTTGGCGACCTCCTACCAGCTACAAGGGGTTGATGAACAGAGAAACAAGGCAAAGGCCTTGTAGAGAAATGTCCTTTTAGTTAAATGAGCGGATTTTAAAGTTTGAGTACTTGGGTCGATGTCTTATTAGGAGTTTGCTGTTAGTGAGTTAGGAGAATGTAGTAGACAAGCATGGGTTGGGCTTGTTCTTTTCAATTAACCCTAAGCTCCTAAGTGAATGAGACTAATTGATTGCCTATGTAGAAATGTGAATCAATTTTTATTAAGGTAGGAGAGGGGGGTCAACCAAGCAATCAACCCTCACCTACTAGGTGACTATAGTTAGGTTAGGCTCAATTGAATTAATATGGGTCTCTAAATGAATATTAAACCCTAATGTTGCAATCATATGGTTTACGTTTTCACCAATTCCAGCCAAACAAACCCTGACCAAATTCTCAACGACTCTCTAGAACTCAAACAGTACCAAAATAGCATGAAATTTGAAAGGAACATTTATTTTTCAATAAGGTTTCCATAGAGTATTTTTATATAATTCCTACTATTTTAGGGAATTTTATACAAATTTTAGAGCATCATGGGGTTAAACAAGTTAGACAGAGTTGATTGCACAGTAATCATGCAACCTAAATCACTTGAATTAAGCTAGATTCTAGCATAACTTACGAATAATGCATTCATAGGCATCTTAATTTGCACAATAGCTAGTTTATTAGTCATATAAATAATATCGTCATTTTATGTACTAATGAGAGATAATTTTAATCACAGATGACTCAAAGCTGCAGATGTTAGATCAGACTAGACAGATCTGATCAGAACAACGACGGGAGTCAAACGCTTTTGAGATCGTCTCGATCAGACAACCAGGGCATCTTGTGCAGTCCATAGAAGAACAGAGACAATGGAGCCAGAGGACATAGATTCGAGCCCCAGATGAAAAATCCAACCACACAGATGGATTCGAATCAATGATCGCAGTCTAACGGTGAAAAAATCAACTCGATTGGAGGTCTACAGCACCAAATACAAGGAAAAGAAGATGGATGGCCACGATGGCGCCACGTGACGCCATCACAACCGCCCCCTCCTCACCGCCCCATCTAGGAAGGCCACCCTCATATGTCGTGGGCCGTTGAATCTTCGTCCAATGGCCACGAGCGTGCCACGTTGCTCGTCTAGCTGTGCCTCATCAAAGGAAAGAAAATCTCGATAGTTGGATCTTCATACAACGGACAAGAATAAGTTTCCTTAAAACAAAAACACAACAAATTGGATGCATGGCGCAACGGTGAGCGCGCTCAAATGCAAGTGCGTAATGCATGTTCGAGTGGTGCTGCGCGAGGAATTAGGAAGGCGGTGGCAAGCAGGCGCTATCGCCTGTTGGATGCTGATCCGAGCGATGGGAGGCGAATGCGTGGAGCGATCAGAGCACCCCACAGCCTTATGTGCAATCAAATGTGCATTCTCACATGCTAATTCAACACAGGTGGTGCGGGCACAAATCTGAGTCGTCCGATCATAAGATCGGATGGCTGTGAACTGATAGGCGCATAATATTTGAATTCGCGAGGGCACGCACGCTACGGGCATTGAAGTGAGAGCGAGAAGCGAGCATGGTCAAACGATCTTGATCCAAAGATGATAAAGTGGCCACGTGTTAGCATCCAGCGAAGCCTGAGCAAGCGGGCGCACGAGAAGTGGGCGGGCACGATCCAAGGGCGCAGCGGCTGCTACGTGTCAAGTAGAGGTGTGTTTCACGTGTAGAGGGCGTGTTGGAGGTTGTTTTGAGGCCTAATCAGGTCCGTTGATTTCCTGATCGATGGATCTGATTAATCTTAAAGTTTTTGCATGAGATGGAGGGCTAGAAGACCCTTTTTGCCCTCCATAAAAGCTATAAAAGTAGGCCAAAGCCCCCCAGTTGAAGACATCTCTTCCAGAATCTCTAGATACAACTCTTCCACCTTCTCTGCAACTCTCAGTCCCTCTTCAACTTCACTCCGATCTTCATCCTGGTGCTCTGGATCTGAGGTACTGCTACACCTCGCACAAGCATCCTACAAGTGATGTCGTCTCTCTGCCTCCTTCTATATCTCTATCTCTATATATCTATTTATTTCTAGTAGCATCCTCTATTGTGAAAACTCTATTTAATTGCAATAAAAATTTGATCTTTTGAATGCATGATATCTGATTCGTATACATATATACATATATAAATATCTGCTTAGAGCACGTTTTGTTAAAAAACTTCTGCAAAAATTGAGATTGTCACCCTGCGAATGATCCGGTAGTCATTGAAGTGTTATAAATTTATTTGTCGACGTGTTTTCGCACTATACTACAACTAAATAATCTTTTAAAATGAGATTTACACGTCGAACAAGTTGGCGTCGTTGCCGGGGAGGCAACATAAATTTTTGAAGCTTTTTGGTGTGAATTTGAGATTTCTAACTTGCTATTTTGGTTGATTTCATGTGTATAGGAAACCAAGGAAATCAGAATGAAACACAACGAGAATTGTGGGTTCAAACCTCAGGTAAGTACCCATAGTTAGATTAGTTAGATTTAGGATTTGTTTGAACCTTAGGATTAATTAGAATTTGCTTGCTTATTGAAAAAAAAAATCTCTCTTGTTAGTGATTTTCGGGCTGAAATAAAATCTTAACTTATAAATTCAATTCCCAAAGATCCGCACGTTTAAAAATTCTAAAAATTTTATTGGATGTAAGTTTCGAAGTTATGAACAACATATCCAAATTTTGCACAAATTGGAGTTATAGATTTTAAAAATTCATGCACTGATCTGTTATCAATTTGGTTACTATTCCTGATTTTTCAGAGTTCAAAATGTCATAGAAATTTTTATAGAACTCCAATTGACTTTAAATTTGAGTCACTGAATTTTTGAGATAATAAAAAATTTAGGAAAAATCTGAAAAAAATATTTCTTGTATGTTTAGTTACACTGATTATCTAAATCACAAACTAGGGGTCAAAACAAATTGCAAAATCCCTAGTACACTTTAAATCAGGAAAAAATAGAAAACGTTCATTAAAAATTCTTGAAAAATATTTTCTGAGTGCCTAGTTAGTGGTGCAAGAAGATCAATTAATCGCATTTCTTGGGTCATACTACTCATCTGAATTTTGACTTAAAGGAACATCTAAAACTATCTACACTTAGGGTTTCACATTAAGGATAGAGCACACCTGCATCTCCATACTTAAAGGAAATCTATCAAACAAATTGGGATTTGCAAAACTCTTGTATGCCTCATCAAAACCTTGATTGGAAATATTAACTCAAGTGAACCGTAAAACGCATTAACTCAAGCAATTGAATCTTAAAATTCACTTCATCAAGTAAAATTGCTTGTGAACCCTTTTGCCTATGCACTTCACATCTTCATAATCAATTTTAAGTGTAAACACCCCCCTAACGCTCATCATATTCCAAAAGCACATCAAACCCAAGCTTAAAACTGAGTAGACATGCCCTAGGTAGGACTAATAGACTTGGGGACTTGAAATTAGATTGGCCTAAGGTCAAGGCCTTGTCTACTTAGATCCACTAGTGACAAAAAAGGTCGATGCGGTAACCACATTAACCCTTAGTGGTATCCTGCCATGCGGGGTGTCTTAGGGGGTCCCACCCTTCTGGCCAGCCAAGTAATTCAAGGGTTGATCTAACCTAATCGTGTTTTGGGGAACCAGGATTAAGTCTATTTAGGGTTAACACTATAAGGACTAGTCTGTTTGCTTGTATTGAAAGGGCAGGGAATTCTCTTGTCTGTCTTCTCTCTCTTAGCTATTAACTTTCTTCTTGTACATGGATGCTAAAAGGTCTTTGAACCCTGATTTGGTACCACCTTTAGAGAGAAACTGAGGAGAAGACCTAATTTTTCTGAATACATTCCAATGACTAATTTCCATAAGGAAGAGCTGATTGAGGAGGAAACCATGGACCCATACCCTTTTGCCTCACGCTATTCCTCCTTTTCTCCCTATCCCAACCCTTCCCTTACTTCAACTTCTTCAGGATGGGAGAACTCTCCTCAACACCTGGGACTTGATTCCCTTGCCTACACCTCATATTCCCTGGGCATAGTTAGGCCTACCTTGAATCCCACATGAATCGCTAGATATCAAGGATCTCTACAACCTCAAAAGACACTCTCCATGCAGGACCACCACCTAATTGGCATGACCAACTATCTTGACCTGTTTAACTTGACTCATCTCTCCTCGGATCAGGGATATGCCTCAAAAGTCGAATACCTAGAATATCAATCCTATCCTCAAAATCACTTTGCAAATTATCCCAATTCCACCCAAATAACTTCACCTTCTCATTGGGATAACCTTACAACATCAAACCAAGGATATGATTCTTACCCTAGGTATTCTGATGATAGATATTCTGATTCAACTGAGGAAAGAAATCCTGGAAATTATTACCCTCAGCTTGATCAAATCCCTGATCATGGAGGTGATCTTGAGATTACCCAATTACTACAAGTAGTTCAGGGGATGAGAGAAGCTAATAAAAGAAATACAGATAATCTAACAAAATAGCTCAATAGAATCCAGAAAGCAAAAGGTGATAAAACTAGTCCGAGTATACCACAAGATGGTGGTAAGCCATTCAAGGTTGAGGATCCAACCTTAAGTATAACATTTTATCCAATCCCAACCTCTACATACACTAAGCCCACCCATCAGCCCTGTGATTATACAAAACAGATCCCTTTTGATATCCTAAAAACTGACTTTGAGGAGAAAGGCTCACTTGAGGAATTATATCTTGATTTAGGCCCTAAATTGTAACTGTTCTATTTTGAGGAGCCAATCCATGGTGAGCTGGAGTATGAGTCTTTCATATTTACAGACACACAATTAGACTACATAGATAATTTGGGAAAATCAGAGCAAGATCAAGAATATAGAAAGATTAGGGACAGTGACACTCACAGCCAAGCACGGTTGGATGACTCTGATGTCATCTTGTCTGAGGATTACCATAATCAGATGTGCTTAAACGATTTGATATTCGGATTTGGCGATACTAATCATTCTAAGATATCCCATATTGAAGTCAAATCTGCTTTCACTTCTCTTTCAGCTAATTCACACCCTTCTCTTCCCATCCACCAGTGTCCTGAGGAAAACCTTGACTCTTATCCTCAACATCTCGAGATTGAATAAGACAAATAATTCCTTTATGAAAAAGATGTTCAAGAAATTACAAAATTATTGGGGTTGATTTATGAGGATCTATCTGAAGAAGCAAAGAATTTAGCTGAATCATGGAATATTGAGGAGTTTGATTTGACTGATGAGGAACTGAAAAATAATCCCTTAGAAGATGTAATTCAAGAGAAAGACAATTGGGATCAAATTTAGAAGTCCATAGAACTAAAAGAATTCAAGATCTTGACTAATCTAGATTCTGATCTTACTCCCCCTTGGGTTGTGATTTTAAGGAATAATGAATTTCCGTCCATTACATTTGAAGACTTGCATCATGATTTGGGCGACTCAAATAAGATTTTTGATCACCTTAGGGATAAGATTGAGAATTTTGATAAGTCCGGAACTAGTGAGATGGATGACTGGATCTTATTTGACTCATCTACTCGACATCCATCCATACCTAACTTGACTTGCAAAGTGGTTTCTTATACCATTTCTGACTACACCACTCAAGTCCCTCCTTTTATTTCCCATCACTTTCAAGACCCATATGATTTATTCCCCACAAACCACCCTGTATCCACCTCATCTGCCTTCCTTATACACCACATCTTAAGGTTGCCATTATCTACTTTCCACTATGGCACCCGCACTAATATTTCTCTTTTGTAGCATCTGGTTGCAAATAGTTTCAAGCCTATTCACTTTATTTTTCTGACCTTTTGGGCTTGGTATTCACCATTAGTTGATCTGCATTTGTGGATCATTGATCCTTGCATTACATGATCACATCTTCATTGTAATCTTAACTCAACCCATTTATTTAAACTACATATTTTGGAGTTTAAGTTCAGCAAATGACGTTAAACTTAGCGTTGGCTGGGAGGCAACCCAGTACTCTGTATAGGTAGCTTTGCATCCTTTGTATTCATACTGACTTGGATCAACAAGCATAGTTAGGTGATATCCCCTCATATTGCTTATTATATTTTGATTTTTATGCATACATTTCAATGAGGACATTGTAATGAATAGGCATGGGGGGGTGGACATTGCATGCCTTTTTTTTATGTCAAAAAAAAAATGCATTTAGGCATAAAGAATTTTTATTAAGGTTTTATTATGGATTTATTCTTAAGTTGATTCCTGAGTTTAGAATCCAGTACAATTTCACACTTACACGTAGAATTTGCAATGGATCCTCTGTGAAAATCGACAAAACATCTTTAGTTTATCGAGAAGAAGTAGTGCTTCTTCTCCTGAACCCTTGGATAGTAATTAGGGAGTCAGGCAAACTATCTTCTAACAGATCCACTAAACAAGTGTGAGGTGAGAGTAGAAAGGCTACTGGTGCTCTAAGGCTAGTATGAGGAATCTTAACTTCTAGATAATTAGATAATGATACTCGGAGTTAGGCATAGTTTTGACTCTCGATTTCTGCATACAAGTTCTTAGTGTGAATATCTTGAGAGGCACCAAATAAGGCAAATACGCAGAGAGCAAGTTCTGATAAAACTAGGACTGAGGTGGATGGTCACGACCGTCCCTTACAGAATCTTTGGCTGAAGGAGGGTATTAATGTCAAGGTCAGAAATACACTGTCCTATCCATTCCCTTCCCGATGCCGAGAATAGGCACTTTCACTAAATAAGTCACTCGATATCCTCTTGAACACCCCTAATCCCGAATAATGCCTCGTAAATAAAATTTCGTATGCTATACTATGTTGCATTAGTAGATCTTTGGATGCAAAAAAAAGGAAAAAAAAGAAAAAAATATATTTATATAAAAAATAGAGGAAAAAGAAAAGAAAAAAATATATATAAATACATAGAAAAAATTCAGAAAAAGAAAAGAGCAGAAAAAAATGAGTTTATGAGTTAAAGTTTATTTCAAGTGTAATGAGGCAACAACACCTGCCACCCTCATGATCCACCAAATACAGCCTTGACCTATTTTTTTGTATATCTGGTCGATTGAATACGGGTTGAGGAATTCTGACTTAGTCATAGAGTTATCAGAACCTAATCAAAGTGTTAATACTTGGAGAGACCACCAAATATATTGATAAATCTAGTGAGATTGTGAGCTCAAAAAGAAAGAAAAGAAAATAAAAGATAAGAAAAGGAAAAAGAAAGAGAAAGAAAGAAAGAGAATGAGTACAAGGGAACTAAAGAGAGCATAGTTTCTCCACCTCTCTTTGAGTTGAATTATTTAATAATCTGGAAATCTAGGTTCTAAAGTACTAGTCTATATATAGCACTAGATGAGTGTGAGCCACCATAAATAAATCCACTTGACTCAAAATCATCTTCTACCTAAGCCAAAAGTTGAGGTTGAATTTACAGATTATCGTATAACCCCGAGGGGAGAAGTTTGCCTATCCCAATAGATGTTTACTAAGGGTTAAGTACAAGCTTTAGAGGTGGATTGGCTTTTCACTTGGATCCATTGCATAGGCTACAACAAAACATTTTCACGATTGTCTGGATTTCTAAAGCTTTGAATGAAAACAAAAAACAAACTTCTAGTCAAACTCTTGATAAAAATTAGTCTTATAGGACCATTTTGCATTTAGTCATACATTTGCTAGGGACTAACAAGATTTAGGCATGGGGGTGTGATTGCACAGCAATCATGCAACCTAAATCACTTGAATTAAGTTAAATTCTAGCATAACTTAGGAATAATGCATTCATAGGCATTGTAATTTGCACAATAGCTAGTTTATTAGTTGTATAAATAATATCTTCATTTTATGTGCTAATGAGAGATGATTTAATCATAGATGATTCAAAGCTACAAATGTTAGATCAGACTAGATAGATCTGATCAAAACGACGATGAGAGTCTAGTGCCTCCGAAATCATCTCGAACAGACAACCAGGGCATCTTGTGCAGTCTATAGAAGAATAGAGACCACAGAGCTAGAGGACAAAGATCTGAGCCTCAGATAAAAATCCAACCACACGGATGGATCTGGATCAACGATCGTAGTCCAACAGTGAAAAAATCAACCCGATCGGAGGTCTATAGCACCAAATACAAGGAAAAGAAGATGGACGGCCATGATGGCGTCATGTGGCGCCATCACAATTGCCCCCTCATCACCGCCCCATCTAGGAAGGCCACCCTCACATGCTATGGGCCATTGGATCTTCAACTAGTGGCCATGAGGATGCCACCTCGCCCGTCAAGTCGCGCCTCATCAATGGAAAGAAAATCTCGACCATTGGATCTTCATCCAACGGACGAGAATATGTTTCCTTAAAACAAAAACACAACAAATTGGACATGTGGAGCAATGGTGAGTGTGCTCAACCGCAAGCACGAGATGCGTGCTTGAGTGGTGCTGCGTGAGGAATTAGGAAGGCGGTGGCAAGCGGGTGCTATTGCCTGTTGGATGCTGGTTCGAGCGATGGGAGATGAACGTGTGGCGCGACTGGAGCTCCCCATGGCCTCACGTGCAATCAAACGTGCATTCTCACACCCTAATTCAACGTAGGTGGTGCAGGCACGAATCTGAGTCGTCTGATCGTAAGATTGGACGGCTATGAATTGATGGGCGTGCGATTTTTGAATTCACGAGGGCATGCACGCTGCGGGCGTTGAAGCGGGTGAGAGAAGCGAGTGCAGCCAAATGATCTTGATCCGAAGATGCTGAAGCGGCCATGTGTCAACATCCGGTGAAGCCCGAGCAAGTTGCTGCACGAGAAGTGGGCGAGCACGATCCAAGGGCGCAGCGGCCGCCATGTGTCAAGTAGAGATGTGTTCTGCATATAGAGGGCACGTTGGAGGTTTTTTTTTTGGTCTAATCAGGTCTGTTGATTTCGCGATCGACGGATTTGATTAATCCTAAAGTTGTTGCATGAGATGGAGGGCTAGAAGACCCTTTTTGCCCTCCATAAAAGCTATAAAAGAAGGCCAAAGCCCCCTAGTTGAAGACATCTCTTCCAACATCTCTAGATACAACTCTTCCACTTTCTCTACAACTCTCCGCCCCTCTGCAATTTCGCTCCGACCTTCATCTTGGTGTTCTAGATCTGAGGTGCTGCTGTACTGTAACGAACGCGTGCCCCAGACGTCTTTTAAGACGTTTGGGAGGTGGCCCAGACGTCGGACCAGACGTCTGGGATCACATCTAGATGTCAGACAAGACGTCTGGGATCGTTTCCAGACGTCTGTAAATCCGTTATCTTCCACACGCGCAGGTCGTCTGCGCGCCTGAGCGCGCAGACCCGCATATTCGTTTATTCCCTACGGCTGCAGATGCCCTGCCGCATCCTCTCTCCTCCTCGCATGACCTTAAAAGGCCACGCCTCCCCTCACTTCCGTCACCACCGTCTCCTCCCCCTTTTCCTTCAGCCAGTGAGTGTGAGCGCGAGTGCGAGGGCGGCAGCGGCGGCCGCAGTGAGCGCGGAGGAGGTGCTGTGTGCGAGAACGGAGCTCTGCCGTGAGGGTGAGCTCGCCGGGGCTGCTAGGGCCGGCTGGCGGAGGGCGCAGGGGGCGCGGAGCGACGCGGAGGGGGGACTGAGCAACAGGCGCGCGAGGTGCGACGTGGGCGGCGTCGCGAGCGGAGGCCGAGTGGCGCCCTGATTCTGAAAAAATTTCCAGAATCAGACGTCTGGGTTGATAGCCAGACGGCGAGGGCGTCGTCTGGAAGACCATCCAGACGTCTGAAAGGTGAGTTTTCCATCTCCTTCTTCCTTCCTGTCGACTGACCGTACTGAGTGAGGGAGATGGGTGTGCGCAGGCTCAGTGATTCGCCATCCATCGTGAATCAGACGTCTGGCAGTAGTACCAGACGGCGGAAGCGACCTCCAGACGTCCGGGGTGACAATCGGACGTCTGGGAGCTAGGCCAGACGTCCCCGCAGACTTCTGGACGTCTGGGAAACCACGCTGAACAAGGTAATTCTCTGATCCACTTTTTAAGACGTCTGGAAGAAGTTCCAGACGTCTGATTTTGCACACTGTCGTCGTTTTTGACCCATTTAGGGCCCGTTCGGGTTCCGTTTTCCACGATTCGAGTTGCGTTCTTTTCAGAATTAATTCCTCTACCCGTCTACAGTAGCTATACACTGTTTTGAGACACTCCTTGCGTTTGATCCTTGTGATAGGACCCCATTCTGTTATAGTCTCGGGGGTCGCGGAGGCATGCGGGATTCCCGACTATGCCCCCATTTCTCCCGTTGTACCTGGTAGAGTGGATTTAAGTTATTAATAAAATCTGTTAAATTATGGAACCATAAATAGAACCTAGGACATTGCATGAATCCTAGGAATGAGAAATAGATGGAATGATAGCTCCTAGGTGTTGCATGAATCCTAGGGCTAGAAAACTAGATTGTATGATAGATCCTAGGATATGGCATGAATCCTAGGATGGGAAGACTAGTGGAATGTATAATACTGCAGTCTTGGAAAATGGAAAGAGATATAAAGCTGCCTGTAATTTGAATTAACAACTGCCTGTTGTGAATAAATAACGTGGTTGAGAACATGGATTGTAAGAATGTGAAACTGGAAAGTGAAACTTGGATGTTTGAGTAAAAAGGATGGAACCCTACGGGGAAGTAGGAGTAGAACTCCTGGAAAGTGAATGGAATAGTATTGGGGAAGTGAGCTGGCCCTTGAGTACAGAGTACCAAGGAGAGCGACTGTCCCCCTGTTTAGTGCAGAGCGGAGCCAGCCGCCCCAGGGACCCGGGGTTAGGACTGGTCACTCTGTACCGACTTGCTGGCCCTCGCGTACGTAGTACCGAGGAGAGCTACTAGTGTAGGGAGGTACTAGCTACCCCACGGGCCCCGAGGTTCTGCTAGCCTCCCACACCGACTTGTTAGGCCCGCTGGGGCAAACCAGGGTAGTCAGGCGAGGGTGCGCGGACTGTGGAGGGGCAAGGCCCCGGTTTGGTTACTGTGGAGGGGTTGGACCGCTGTTACTGAGAGGGCTCTGCCCTGGACTGGTTCCATGCTGTGCTTTGGGCGCACCCGTTAACGAAAACGACTGACTGCGTGTCAGTACGAGTTAGCTACCTGTGCGTTTATCACACGTGCCGTAGTCACCGTTACGTCTGTCAGTGACCTTGGGGTGGTTGACTGAGGGTAGGATCACCACGGGGGACTCTCCCGGCCAGGAGAGCACCACGTGCTACTTCTACTTTTTGGAAAAGACTGCAATCAAGATCGTTCCCACGAGGAACATTCGAGATCAAGAAAAAGATCTGAGGAATAAATGAATTAGTGAGACAATTGAAAGATGTGAATAAAGAAAGTAATCGAACATAACAGCTACTGTACACTCTACTGTTGTCTTTAGTTTAGTTGCCACTCTACTCAGCATTTTGCTGACGTGTTACACTCGTTACCTTTTTCAGGACCAGGTGTTGAGCAGCCAAGGTCAGCGGCTGCAGAGGACACTGGGCCGAGTAGGGTCCAATAGAGTTACCACTGTCTCTTGTACCTCTTTTTGTTACGTTGTAGTGAGTAGTTCTTGTTTCCGCTGTACTTTCCTTACCTGCAGTTCAAATTATATTATTAATGTTGTTCTACTGTTGTGGTGGTACATACTGTGGTAGTTTTTTTTCCTTACTGCTGTACTTTCTTACTGTTAGTTATATTCATGCTGAATGTGGTTTATTTTACTGCTCTTTTGGTTACTTCCTCATTGGACGACTAGGTCTTGGGATTAGTTGAGTCGATCCGGCTCTCGTGTCTCGTAGGGACTCGGGAACCGGGTCGTTACAAGATGGTATCAGAGCAAGGTCGTCCCGAGAAGTGAATCAATTGACTGGAAAATAACCAATTCACATGTTTAAAACTAGAGTAGCCACCACAACCTTTCTCTTGACATGAGTTCTTAGACGTTTCCGTTCGGTATCGTTCCGTAGTGACGTGTTTCGTTTTGTTTCGCGTCTCCTTACAGGAGATGCCTCGTCGCGAGACTAGTGAGGCTGGCCGCGGGCGCGGCCGAGGACGAGGTCGGCGAGGTGGACGTGCTGTTGTTGACGTCTCGGTGGACCAGCCACCACTCCCGGGCATCCAGGCCCAGGACCTCGCCAGACTGATACGGGACATTGTACGAGAGGAGCTCCACCCACCGCCCCGAGCACCTCCTCCTGGGGCTGCAGAGGGGGAGTCCTCTGTGGGACCACGCGACGGACACGGCGCTGGACACAAGGGAGGGGATGGGCCGCTGCCGCCCCCACCTTCCTCCGACACTTCTGTACACGAGGCACCTTCGCCTGGAGGTGCACCAGCACCTCCCCTACAGTGCCACTTCGAGCTTTTCGGACAGTTCCGGAAGCTGAAGCCCCCCTCCTTCAAGGGGGATGAGGACCCGACCGAGGCAGAGGACTGGCTTGAGCAGCTGGAGAAGATCTTCGACACCCTTCGCCCCCCGGTGGAGTGCCGCGTGGCCTTTGCCACGTACCAGCTGGAGAGTGCGGCACACCGGTGGTGGAGGGCGGTCCGGGGACAGGAGAGGGACGAGCCGACGTGGGACCAGTTCGTCACCCTCTTCTGCGAGCAGTACTTTCCCTAGACGTGGCAGGACCAGAGGAGGCGGGAGTTCCACACTCTCCGCCAAGGGACGATGACTGTGAGCGCGTACCGCACGCGTTTCTTGGAGCTGTCCCGCTTTGCAGCGACAGCGGTAGCCACTGAGGAGGAGCGCCTTTGGAGGTTCACCGAGGGGCTCCGGCCTGCGATCCGGGGGTATGTCAAACCCCTGAAGCTGCCTACGTTTTCGAGGGTGGTAGAGGCAGCTATGACTTACGAGGAGACCAACCCGTCCGCACGAGACACCGATGGCGGGCGGAAGAGGCCCTTCCAGCCAGACTTTTCACAGGGCCAGCGAGAACGGAGACACGTGGCGTCCGCAGGAGAGCCGTCACGTTGTGCAGGGCCATCAGTGGCCTTTGGGGGCCCTCGACAGGGGCCAGTCACCAGCACCGGACCCCCGCCCAGCCGACAGCAGGGACCCACTAAGGGCGGGAGCCGGGTTCCCCTCTGTTACTAGTGTGGCCAGCCGGGCCACATCAGGAGGGACTGCCCGTCTACGGCAGGAGGTCAACAGATACTCCCCGCGCAGAGCACTGGAGGGCCCGCAGGAGGTCGCGGTTCCCAAGCGCGAGGAGGAGGACAGCAGTCGCGAGGAGGGTACCGGCCAGCACCTACCCATCCGACGCAAAGTGTGGCTGCTTCATCCGCACCTAGAGCTGAGGGGCGTATCAACACCCTTACACACAGGGACGCCAGAGCTTCGGGATCGGTGGTAGCAGGTATGGTTTCAGTTTCTGGTAGACTCGTTTACACGCTTTTCGATTCCGACGCTACGCACTCGTTTGTCGCAGCCAGTTTCGCAGTTAGTTTGGACCAGGATTATACACTGTTAGAGAATCCGTCCGTAATCAGAGGTCCGAGTGGCCAGCTGTTTGTAGCTGAGGAGGTGTACACGGATTGCGAGGTCAGCGTCGGAGGACATAGCCTGCTAGCTGACCTGATTATGATCCAGATGGAGGACTTTGGAGTGATTCTGGGGATGGATTGGCTGTCCGCTTACCACGCCTTGGTGGACTGTTTTGAGAGGAAGATTGTCTTCTCCATTCCGGAGTTGCCTTCTTTCGAGTTTCACGGACAGCCAGTGGACGGAGGTTTCAAGTGCATTTCGGTACTTCGGGCGGTGAGACTTTTGAGCCAGGGGTGTGAGGGCTTCCTAGCTTGTGTGGTGGCAGAGCCCAGCCCTGTGGCAGACTTCCAGAGCATCCCGGTGGTCAGAGAGTACCCCGACGTGTTTCCAGATGAGTTACCAGGACTACTGCCCGAGCGTGAGATTGAGTTTGAGATATCACTAGTACCAGGGACCAGCCCCATCTCCACTGCGCCATACAGAATGGCACCGCTTGAGCTATGAGAGCTCAAGTCCCAGTTGCAGGACCTTTTGGAGAAAGGCTTCGTGAGGCCCAGTGCGTCCCCCTAGGGAGCCCCGGTACTGTTTGTGAAGAAGAAGGATGGGACCCTACGCCTTTGTGTGGACTACCGACAGCTGAACAGGGTCACCATCAAGAACAGATATCCGCTACCAAGGATCAACGATTTGTTTGACCAGTTGCGGGGTGCCACGGTGTTTTCCAAGATAGACTTGAGGTCTGGATACCACCAGTTGAGGATCAGGGAGACCGACGTCTCCAAGACAGCTTTCCGCACCCGGTACGGACACTACGAGTTTTTGGTCATGCCGTTTGGGCTGACCAATGCCCCCGCTGCTTTCATGGACCTGATGAACCGGGTGTTTAGACCGTACTTGGACCAGTTCGTGGTGGTTTTCATAGATGATGTACTCATCTATTCTAGAGATCAGACGCAGCACGGACAACACTTGCGGATGGTTCTGGACACTCTGAGACGACACCGGCTGTACGCCAAATACAGCAAGTGCGAGTTCTGGTTGAGGGAGGTGACCTTCCTAGGTCATGTGATCTCTGGTGACGGCTTGGCGGTGGACCCAGCCAAGGTCGAGGCAGTGCTCAGGTGGGAGAGACCGCGTTCAGTCACTGAGATTCGCAGTTTTCTGGGACTGGCAGGCTACTACAGACGATTCATCAGAGGATTTTCGCAGATTGCGCGTCCTATGACACAGTTGACCCGGAAGGATGTGCCTTTCGCTTGGACAGACGCCTGTGAGGCGTGTTTTCTGGAGCTGAAGGAGAGGTTGACCTCGGCTCCCGTGCTCACCATCCCTGATAGTAGTGGTAGGTTCGTTGTGTACACGGATGCCTCCTTGCAGGGGTTAGGAGGTGTACTCATGCAGAGGTGTCACGTTGTCGCTTACGCTTTACGACAACTAAAGCCCCATGAGCATACCTACCCTACCCACGACCTAGAGTTGGCAACTGTTGTCTTCGCACTGAAGACCTGGAGGCACTACTTGTACGGTGAGACCTTTGAGATTTTTACTGATCACAAGAGCCTCAAATACCTTTCTGATCAGAAGGAGCTCAACATGAGACAGAGACGTTGGTTGGAGCTCCTGAAGGACTACAACTGCAGCATCTCCTACCACCCGGGAAAGGCCAATGTGGTGGCTGACGCCTTGAGCCGTAAGGCGCCCGCACGCTTGGCCAATCTACAGTTACAGAGTTGGAGCCTTTTGGAGGAGGTGGGCAGTTGGCGACCTCTAGAGTTACGAGGGTACTGTGGGGCAGTGACGGTGACACGGCAGACCAGGCCAGAGCTGATAGACCGCATCATCACAGGACAGATGGCCGATCCGTACTTGCAGTCTTTGCGCGACAGAGTACTGTCAGGAGACCCAGGGGATTTCTCTTTCACAGACCAGGTGCTACGCTTGAGGGGACGGTTGTGCGTTCCCTGAGACGAGGAGCTGTTGAGAGAGCTCCTGACTGAGCCACACGGTTCCAGATTCACCATACATCCCGGAAACATGAAAATGTACCACGACTTGAGATGCGAGTTTTGGTGGAGAGGGATGAAGCAGGATGTGGGTGAGTTCGTGCAGCAGTGCTTAGTGTGCCAGCAGGTGAGAGCCGAGCATCAGAGGCATGCAGGGCCGCTTCAGTCGCTTCCAGTGCCAGAGTGGAAGTGGGAGAGCATCACCATGGACTTGGTGGTGGGCTTACCTGTTACCCAGCGGGGACACGACGCAGTCTGGGTAATAGTGGATAGACTGACGAAGATGGCGCGATTCTTGCCGATCCGAGTCACTTTGGGACCAGCACAATTGGCAGAGAGGTATATCCGTGATGTGGTACGACTACACGGAGTTCCGCGAGAGATCGTATCCGACCGGGATACCCGCTTTACGTCCTAGTTTTGGGCTGAGTTTCAGCAGGCCTTGGGGACGAGGTTGAGGTTTAGCACGGCTTACCACCCCCAGACGGACGGACAGTCAGCGCACGATACAGACACTTGAGGACCTTTTGCGTGCCTGTGTACTGGACTGGAGGGGCTCTTGGGAGGAGCACCTGCCCCTGGTAGAGTTTGCATACAACAACAGTTATCACTCGAGCATCGGCATGGCTCCCTACGAGGCTCTGTACGGACGGAAGTGTACGGCACCCTTGAGTTGGGTTGAGGTGGGGACCAAGTGGGAGGTTGGCCCCAGGTTGATCCGGCAGAGTCAGGAGGTAGTTGAGCAGATCCACAGATGACTCCTCACTGTAAGGAGCAGACAGAAGAGCTACGCGGATCGAAGATGCAGAGAGGTGCAGTTTGAGGTTGGGGACCACGTTTTCCTTCGTGTTTCGCCCATGAAGGGCTTACAGCGGTTTGGGGTGAGGGGGAAGCTCGTGCCAAGGTTTTTGGGGCCCTTTGAGGTCCTGGAGCGAGTTGGACCCGTTGCTTACAGACTTGCCCTTCCCCCGCAGCTTTCTGGTGTGCACGACGTGTTCCACGTGTCCAACCTCAGGAAGTACGTAGCCGACTCCAGTCACGTACTGAGTCACGAGAGCGTCGAGGTGGGCGACGACCTGACCTACCCCAAGCGGCCAGTGCAGATCCTAGACCGAGCCGTCCGCAGTTTGAGACGAAAGCAAGTACCCCTGGTAATGGTTTTGTGGAGGAGCCAGCGGTACGAGGAGGCTACCTGGGAGCCTAAGGCGGCAATGCGGGAGCAGTACCCAGAGCTTTTCGCGGGTATGTCTTTTCGGACCGGCTTCGGTCCTCTTTGAGTTTGTTATGGTTAATTGGACATCTTTTCCCGCACCCTAGTTGGCACAAGTTTCGGGGATGAAACTTCCTTTGAGTTTGTTATATTGTAACGAACGCGTGCCCCAAATGTCTTTTAAGACGTCTGGGAGGTGGCCCAGACGTCGGACCAGACGTCTGGGATCACATCCAGAAGTCAGACATGACGTCTGGGATCCCCGCAGACTTCTGGACGTCTGGGAAACCATGCTGAACAAGGTAATTCTCTGATCCACTTTTTAAGACGTCTGGAAGAAGTTCCAGACGTCTGGAAGAAGTTCCAGACGTCTGATTTTGCACAGTGTCGTCGTTTTTGACCCGTTTAGGGCCCGTTCGGGTTCCGTTTTCTACGATTCGAGTTGCGTTCTTTTCAGAATTAATTCCTCTACCTGTCTACAGTAGCTATACACTGTTTTGAGACACTCCTTGCGTTTGATCCTTGTGATAGGACCCCATTCTATTGCAGTCTCGAGGGTCGCGGAGGCAAGTGGGATTCCCGACTACGCCCCCATTTCTCCCGTTGTACCTGGTAGAGTGGCTTTAAGTTATTAATAAAATCTGTTAAATTATGGAACCATAAATAGAACCTAGGACATTGCATGAATCCTAGGAATGAGAAATAGATGGAATGATAGCTCCTAGGTGTTGCATGAATCCTAGGGCTGGAAAACTATATTGTATGATAGATCCTAGGATATGGCATGAATCCTAGGATGGGAAAACTAGTGGAATGTATAATACTGCAGTCTTGGAAAATGGAAAGAGATATAAAGCTGCCTGTAATTTGAATTAACAGCTGCCTGTTGTGAATAAATAACGTGGTTGAGAACATGGATTATAAGAATGTGAAACTGGAAAGTGAAACTTGGATGTTTGAGTAAAAAGGATGGAACCCTACGGGGAAGTAGGAGTAGAACTCCTGGAAAGTGAATGGAATAGTATTGGGGAAGTGAGCTGGCCCTTGAGTACGGAGTACCAAGGAGAGCGACTGTCCCCCTGTTTAGTGCAGAGCGGAGCCAGCCGCCCCAGGGACCCGGGGTTAGGACTGGCCACTCTGTACCGACTTGCTGGCCCTCGCGTACGTAGTACCGAGGAGAGCTACTAGTGTAGGGAGGTACTAGCTACCCCACGGGCCCCGAGGTTCTGCTAGCCTCCCACACTGACTTGTTAGGCCCGCTGGGGCAAACCAGGGTAGTCAGGTGAGGGTGCGCGAACTGTAGAGGGGCAAGGCCCCGGTTTGGTTACTGTGGAGGGGTTGGACCACTGTTACTGAGAGGGCTCTGCCCTGGACTGGTTCCATGCTGTGCTTTGGGCACACCCGTTAACGGAAACGACTGACCGCGTGCCAGTACGAGTTAGCTACCTGTGCGTTTATCGCGCATGCCGTAGTCACCGTTACGTCTGTCAGTGACCTTGGGGTGGTTGACTGAGGGTAGGATCACCACGGGGGACTCTCTCGGCCAGGAGAGCACCACGTGCTACTTCTACTTTTTGGAAAAGACTGCAATCAAGATCGTTCACACGAGGAACATTCGAGACCAAGAAAAAGATCTGAGGAATAAATGAATTAGTAAGACAATTGAAAGATGTGAATAAAGAAAGTAATCGAACATAACAGCTACTGTACACTCTACTGTTGTCTTTAGTTTAGTTGCCACTCTACTCAGCGTTTTGCTGACGTGTTACACTCGTTACCTTTTTTAGGACCAGGTGTTGAGCAGCCAAGGTCAACGGCTGCAGAGGACGCTGGGCCGAGTTGGGTCCAGTAGAGTTACCACTGTCTCTTGTACCTCTTTTTGTTACGTTGTAGTGAGTAGTTCTTGTTTCCGCTGTACTTTCCTTTCCTGCAGTTCAAATTATATTATGAATGTTGTTCTACTGTTGTGGTGGTACATACTGTGGTAGTTTTTTTTCCTTACTGCTGTACTTTCTTACTGTTAGTTATATTCATGCTGAATGTGGTTTATTTTACTGCTCTTTTGGTTACTTCCTCATTGGACAACTAGGTCTTGGGATTAGTTGAGTCGGTCCGGCTCTTGTGTTTCGTAGGGACTCGGGAACCGGGTCGTTACATGCACCTCGCGCAAGCATCCTACAAGTGGCTTCATCTCTCTACCTTCTTCTATATCTCTATCTCTTTCTCTCTATATATCTATTTATTTCTAGTAGCATTCTCTATAGTGAATACTCTATTTAATTGCAATAAAATTTTGATTTTCTGAATGCATGATATCTGATTCGTATACATATATACATATATAAATATATGTTTAAAGCAAGTTTTATTGAAAAGCTTCTACAAAAATTGAGATTACCTCCTTGCGAACGATCCGATACTCACCGGTGTTTTATAAATTTATTTGTCGATGTATTTTCACGCTATACTACAACTAAATAATCTTTTAAAACGTGATTTACATGTCGAACAAGAGCCCCTACAAAAGATTCAGAATTTAACAGTAGACAAGTTAGCCCAAAAATTCTTGAAAAATTAATGATAAAATGAGGTTTCAGTGGGCTTTCAACACCACTAATTTCAGCTCAATTGAATTCCTACAAAGGTCACAATTAATTCCTAAAGTCAGATGAAATCAAATTCCCGATTGTTCTGATTTTTGTCTACTATTTGAATTTTTAAACTTTGTACAGTACAAAATTTTCCATATAAATGGTTAAATTTGAAAGATAACTTGAAAACCTAACTACAGACCAAATTCTAGAATTTTTGTAAGCTCTAATTTGATGGCAATAAATTTTCAAAATGCACAATTAATTGTTGGCCGAATTTCCAAAAATGTTGGTGTGTTTAAATGAGTTTCCAATTCAAAACACTACATAATTTTTTTTCAATTTTTTTTGAAGTCATCCAAAAATTTGAATATATATATATTTTACTTTTTTTAAAAAAAAAAGGAAAATTAACTAACTGACCTAAATAAGATCCTATCCTACCTAAAAGCAAACATTTCTTTTTTGAAAGGATTTTTTCATAATTATTTTTTAGAAATCTAAAACCTAAGAAGCCTAAAAGTGATAGTGGATCAAGAAACGTTACCTGTGGTATTGACCATGGATCGGTGCGTATGTGGATCCTCGTTGCTTAACATAATCAATCGAAGACAAATCGAGAAAACATTAAGCAAAAGAACGAATCCTAAATCTAAAAACCCTCGTCGTGCCTCCCTAGCAACGATGCCATTTAATTGGCGATTTGTGTGAGATTTTATGTTTGGAAAAATAAACGTCGTTGTTGTTGTATAATTGCACCAAATCTCGAATCAAAGATATTTATAAATTTTTTATGAAACTCATGTCAATTGATCTTTTTTCTTTATCGTTTGAGTCCCGGTTGTCTCTGGGAAGAGTTTTGAAAACATGATACTAATTAGATCTAGATCCATTTCACTAACCTAATATAACCTTATATTTTTTTGTCTTTTTATTTTAGAAAAGCGAAGACAAATCTAGCTAGCAAAACCATAATGTAGGCAAGAGGATGGTGGGTGTGCTACTGCACGGCCACCATAATGCATGGCCATGGTGACCATGCATGTGGTGTGTGGATCCTAAGAGGGATGACCCTAAGGAGACTAGGGGGGTTGGTGTGTATATACAATGAGGAAGAAAGCACATTCATGACAAGATCAAGCAACTAAGACATAAAGAAAATGATAAACCAAAGTATCAACTACATATCAAACATCAAACATTATTGAAATAGAAAAAACTCAAGGAAAAGAGAAATCTCCTTAAGCTGGAATACCTTGAGAGGCCATCAGCCAAAACTGATAAACCCCGTGGTGTATATATAAGGAAAGAGAAACCTCCTCACTTGACCTTTAACTAACCCCTGATAAATCCTGTGGTTACTCTGCATTCATGATGTGATGTTAAAACTACAGAATTAACCCTGATTTAATGTTTTCTTCTTAAACTAGCTTTGTATGAAATTATGTCTCTCAAGCGACTATGTAGGAGCATTTGCCTCTTGATTATGACTAATTAAAGCTAGTTATGACTCATGATGATGTTACCATCATATCCCCATGCCTAACCTTTTCTAGTCCCTAGCAAATTCTTATGAAAAGAACTAGATCTCTAGACCATGCTTTTGAAGTTTACATGCCTGATTTGTGTCATTCTTTAGAAATTAGGTCAGAATGCCAATAATAGGCCTAGAGGTACTCAAGTATCAATCAAGATCCTGACCTAACAAGCTTCAGCCTGGGTTTGCCATGAAGGTTTCTAAGGCCTGCAAAAACTACCCAGAGGTTCGTTGAACCTAGCAGCTAAAGCACCTGTGCGTAGAATGTAACATGTCCAGGTTCAGTTAAGTAGTGCATTTTTGTAAGAGAGAGATAGAAGGATTTTTCATTTGGAGAGTTTTCTCTCTTTTCTTTTTATTTTCTCCTAAATCTAGCCTTAAATTGGCCCTAAACATGGTCTGTATCAGATTCCTTGTCCCCAACATCAATCCTCGAAGGGTCCCTGCCTTTTGATGCTTCGGGATAGCGCCGTCCATGGTGACTCCCAGAACCTTGGCTTTCGACACTTCAAGATAGTGCCGCCCATGGCATTTTGTAGTTAAATTTAGGCCCTGGCAATCGACATTTCGGGATAATCCCGCATATAGCACCTGAACCAGCACAAGGTGCTTACATGCCCTCGGTAGGATATTTATATATCCTAGGAGACAAATACCAAGGATACGATATGTTATTATGCATCTTCAAGGGGAATTTCCCACCTTTCCGTGCTGGGAACTCATCCAATCAACTTGTGTTGTCGAGCTTCTCCTAAGCTAAATCTTCGAGATGGCTTTTTCAGAATAGAATACTTTTGGCATGATTTTCTTTATTAAGCGTACTGAACCAAACTTAGTGTGTGATTTTGGGTGCTTAAGTTACCATGTCTCGCAAACTAAAGGGCATGCAACAAGGTAGAATAATCCCTAAGCCTTAGACCTACTATATCAGCTTAGCACTTTCCTCAAATTCTTGATTAATCTAGATCTTAACAAATACGTGAGTGTTTAAGTCCTAAAATAAGCCCAAGAGGCCTAAGATCAACACTCATTACTAATCTCCTTATCTATAGCATTTTAGGACTTAATCTTTCCTTTGATTAGGTCTAGAACTTAAGTAGATCCCATAATCATTTACTATGACTATCAATTTTTTTCTTGATTTTGCTCCTTTTTGACATTTGAATTTCCTCCTCTTTTCCTCCTCAAGAAAGATTTGCAATCAATTCACAAAATTTCCTCCCCTTTCTCCATGTTTTTCTTTTTCATTTTTTTAAAATCTTTTTTATCATTTTTGAATATGTATTTTTTGTGAGAACCCCTCGGAGAATTGAATTTTCATATGTTTGCACTTTAACACCCCCCATGCTTAAGTTTTGAAATGTCCTCATTGTAAACTAGGAGGGTACAAATTTAGCTTGGTTCAAAGTTTAGAACAGGGTCAAAGGGTGAGTAAATGGGTCAGGATGACTATTGCGAATGATTTCAAGCTTTGATACAAGTACCAAAGGTGAAGTCGACTGTTCTAAAGGTGAACTCAAAAGTGTAGTTGGGGTGTATCTCAAAAGGATGATCAGAAGGGTCTCATGTTATTTTGGAAAGACGAGTTGCCTCCCGTTAAGGGCTAAATTCAATGCCTTTAGCCGAGCAAAAGGTGGTCAAGGAGAGGGGGTGGTCAAATCAGAGGAGTTTTGTAGAACAAGCACCTTGATAAGTAGCCTGGTTGGTCTAGGTAGGTATTTTTTTAGATCAACAGGATGATGATGTAGACCAAACCTAATCAATCTGGTGGGTTGATGAATGTGAATCAATAGGTATGGAGACCACCAGATAGTTTGTGGCTCAAAAAGATATGGAAATGAGAGTCGCAGGTTTGGTTGAATTGATTCAGCCTGATTAGAGTAGGGATCCTCAAAAGAGAATGAATCTGGAGAGGATGTAGGAACCCTACGAGTGAGATCAGAAAAGGATAAGAAGTGATTCTTGGTATGATCGATGTTCAATACCCGATCAAAAGATGGAGGCGAATCATATGCAATCGGATCAGAGAGAGATGAATCAAAATAGAAGTTGATTTCAATGGTGGGTCGGGTTGGGATTGGATTTTGGAAAGCTTTGGCTTTGTGATGGAAGATGTGGCTTTTTGAAATTCTGGGTGTGGTGAGGGCTTTTCTAGAAATGATTCAATGATAGGTTCATCTAGAGAGTCTTCTTGATGCTCATTCAAATAAAATGTAAATGCTTGGAGAGTGCTTATAGGATCATGGAATTCTGAGTAAGTGAAAGATTCGAACTCTGGATTGTGGACACTCTTGGCACTCATTATTTCTGATTCCTATAGATCATAACAGAATGATTTCAACTTAATGGACTCAGGATTAGGGACCTCAGAGTTAGAATCAAAGAACGAGTCATAGATGCTGAGGTCATAGATTGGCTCTTAATCATCAAGAAACAAAGGTTCTCCTAAATCAGAGTATGATTTGAAATCATTGGAGAATTTGTGAAAATCAGTTTTTGAACCTGATTCTAGATTGGGATTTCCACCACAGGATAAATCATGATGCGTAGAATCAATAACCTGACTTGGATCTAACCTAATCTCAAATTCTGAGCTCAAAGAGGTGTCCTTATTAGGCATAGGCTCAAGTTCTTGTCTCTTAGGATAGACCCAATCAAATCCCAATTCTTCCAATTTCTCTGTTTTTGTATCGTAAATCGGTGTGACTTCTGAAAAATCAATTTGCATTTTTGAGGAGTTTGGAGAGGTGTACTCATCAAATACAGACCTAGAATCATGATCCAGATCTAAAATCTGATTCTCTTCGCATTGGGCCTCATGATCATCCCAATTAGACTTGAATCTAGATTCTATGTCAAAGGTAGGAATTGAGTCACTAGAATCTGGACTAGACTCTATTGGGATGTTAGAATCACTCTCGAGGATTACCTTAATAGGATAAGGTTCAGGAATTACATCCTCGAGAGGTTCTAACTCAAGCTTACTACAGGTGTTTGGGAAATCAAGGCATGATGGACCAACTTCATTGCTCCTAAGGCTGGTTTAGAATCGGGAACACTTGCAATTATATCCACCCAACCAACATCAAGATCAGGTATGTCAATCTGCACAAAGTTTGAATTTGATTCCATTTGGGTTGGGGATCCACAACAACCTTGATTTTCGAACCAAGGATTTGGGAAATCATATTGATTATCAATGTTGCTCCAAGGTTTCTCATCTGTTTCTGAGGGAATATATGGGTATTTTTTATTGATGGCTTCATACGCCATATTCAACAGTTTTCCACATTTCTCCATGAGACCTTGGTGTTTTTCCAAAAGTGAGGGATTTGACCAACATTGTAGATACTCATTGCTATGTAATTTTTCCAATTCAATATATTCTAGTAAGAGATCATCCTAGGTTGAACCATGTATCATTTATGTCAAAATCATTGCAACTCAGTTCATAATGTGTGTTGTTGTTTTTGCTGCATTAACTTGAATGTGCCTAAATGGATCAGAGGTTTTGTAATACTCATCATGATGTCTAAGAGAATTGTAAAGACTCATTCTGTTCTGAGTCTTTTAAGATGTCTGGACTGTCGATCAGACGTCTGGACCCCTTCCCAGATGCCTGGAAATTGAAAATTTTGTACGTAACTTCTCGTCTGCGCGTGGGCAACGCGCAGACAGTATTGTTCTTTTCTCTCTCCCTCTTCTCTCCTCTACCCGAACCCTAGCCACTCCCTTATAAAACCCCTCTCCCCCTTCCTCTCTTCCCCACTTCACCACAGCCACCTTCCTTCCTCTCCACTGCAGCGAGAGGGGCGAGCACGAGAGAAGGGCGCGAAAGCGAGCGACGAGGAGGAGAGGCGGCGTGAGGAGAGGAGGAAGAAGAGCTTGTGTTTGCGAGATCATGGGAGCTCCCTGGAGGACGCACGGCTGGAGTGACGCGTGCGGGAGGAGGAGTGCGTCGGGGGAGACGTCCCCGACACTTGCTGCAGCTGGAGCTGCAGGCGAGGAGGAGAGTCCGCGGCTGAGCGCGGAGAGGAGGAGCAGAAGGTCGTTCTGATTCTAGGATTTTCCCAGAATCAGACGTCTGACATGCCATCCAGACGGCGGGTTAGACGTCTGGTGACAACAACGGACGTTTGAAAGCAGTGTTCCGCGAAGGTATGTTCCTCTTATGGTTACGGCCATGCAGGCCACACCGTAGCTTCGATCTGCATGGCTAAAAGTGGATGATTCGCCAGTCGCGTGCAGAGATAGCTTCGGGAAGGCACGGGGCACACCCTCCCACACGTTTCGGACATTTGGACAGATTACCAGACGACTGGAAACACTTCCAAATGATTGGAGGAGAGGTCGGATGTCTGGAGCTGGGTCCAGACGGTCAAGAAGGGGTTCTGGACATCTGAAGTAGACACAGGAACCTAAGGTGAGACTCTGGCTACTTCTAAGACGTCTGGACCTTGTGTCAGACGTCTGATTTAGGTCTACAGTTCTATTTTTGACCCGTTTAGGGTCCATTTGAGGTCTGTTTTTCGCAAATGAGATATCTGTGGGTTCCTTGTGAGTCCCTCCACATGTTAGAAATCCTTATATACTATTCTGAACATTCCATTGTGGTATGTCCTTTGATATAGGACTTCAATCTGTTGCATGTTCGGGGCCTGCAGGGGCATGTGAGCTTGCCGTTCAAGCCCCCAGTACTCCGGAATTGTCTGATAGAGTGGTTTCCCCTTATTTTAATTATAAAACCTGAATGCATATGTGAAATTGGATACTAGAAACCTATGATGTGGCATGAATCTTAGGACGAGAAGTATTTGTATTGTTTGTATGCGTATTTGAGATTGCAGTCTTAAATGAATGAATAGAAATGTGAACAACTGCCTGTTAATAAACAATAGTTGCCTGTGAAATATGAAATGCCTGTGCTAGTTAGATAGATACCTGTGACATTTCTTGTTGTATATGCAAATAGTGGAAATACGAGCTGCATGTGTAAAATCTAAGAATGGAAATGTGAATGATGAAACCTGGTATGGAATAACATGGGGAATACGAGCATGAACCCTACAGGGAATTAGGAGTAGAGCTCCTGTGGATAAATGGAATGGATCTGGAAATATGAGTGGGAAGTGTGCTGGCCCTTGAGTACGTGGTACCAAGGAGAGCGACTGTCCCCTGTTTTATGTAGAGTGGAGCTAGCCGCACTTGGGTTGGGACCCAGGGTTAGGATTGGCCACTCTACACCAACTTCTTTGGCCCTCGCGTACACTATACCGAGGAGAGATACTAGTGTAGGGAGAGAGCTAGCCACTCCACGGACCCGGGGTTTAGCTTGCCTCCCTACACTGACTTGTTAGGCCCGCTGGGGAAACCAGGGTAGTTAGATGAGGGTGTGCGGACTGTGGAGGGGCGAGACACCTATTTGGTTCTGAGGGGCTAGACCCCTGTTACTGAGAGGGCTAGGCCCTATACTGTTCCGTGCTATATTTTGGGTGTACCCGCTAGTGGAAACAACTGGCCGTGTGCCAGTGCGGGGTAGCTACCCGTGCGCTTATCGTGGGTGCTGTAGTTACCGCTACGTCTGTCCATGACCTCGGGGTGGTTGACTGGGTGTAGGATCACCACAGGGGATTCTCCTGGCCAGGAGAGCACCACGTGTGTCTTCTACTCTTCGGAAAAACTACAATCAAGATTGTTCCCATGAGGAACATGCGAGATCAAGAAAGAGATCTGAAAAGTAAACCAATGGATGAAAAGGAATGACTTGTAAAATAAATAATTGGAAAAGATAAACTACCTATTAGCTTTTACTACTTTAGTTAGTTGGTTACCACTTTACTCAGCATTCGCCGACTCCGTTTTTCCCGTACGCCTTTACAGGTTCAGGAGTTGAGCAGCCCGAGCCGCCGGCTGCAGAGGGTGCTGGGCCCAGTCGAGCCCAGTAGTAGTTCCTGTTGTTTTACTTCCTTTTTGTTTGTGAGTTAAAACTCTTGTTACCATTTACATTTCTGTACTTTATTTCTGTTTTACTGTTGTGATGGTGATATATACTAATAGCAGCTTTTACTTCCTTTACTGCTGTACTCTTTTACTGTTAGTTACTTAGCATAGTGAATATGGTTTACTTTCCTGCTTTTTGGTTATTTCTTATTGGACGACTGGGTCTTGGGATTAGTCGAGTCGAGCCAGTCTTGTGTCCTGTAGGGATTCAGGAATGGGATTGTAACAAGATGGTATCAGAGCAAAGTCATCTCGAGAAATGAACCAACTAGCTTGTGGATATCCAATTCACATGCATGTAACTAGAGTAACCACCACAACGTACCATTTGACATCTATTCTGTGGTTCTTTTGTTGAAGTTCGTTAGAGTTGACTTCTTTTTATTCTGTCTTTTGTGTCTCCTTGCAGGAGATGCCTCGACGTGGAGTCCTTGAGGCGGGCAGCAGGCACGGTCGTGGACGAGGTTGGAGGGGCGGACATGCTAGGCCCGAGGTGCCAGTTGACCAGCCACTTCTCTCGGGCGTTCAGGCCCAAGACCTCGCTCAGTTGATACGAGACATAGTATGAGAGGAGCTTCACTTGCCTCCAAAGGTGCCTCTCCCTGGGGACGTGGAGGGGGAGTCCTTTGTGGGGCCGAGAGATCGACGCAGTGCTGGACGAGGGGGAAAGGGTGGTCCTCCACCACACTTTAACACTTCTGAGCATGAGCCCTCCCTACCTGGAGGCATGCTCGTTCCCTTACTGCAGCTGCACTACGAGCTTTTCGAGCAGTTCCGGAAGCTGAAGCTCCCCTCCTTCAAGGGGGATGAGGACCCTTCTGAAGCAGAGGACTGGTTGGAGTAGATTGAGATGGTGTTTGACACCCTTCGCCCCTCTGTGGAGTGTCGCGTGGCCTTTGCCACATACCAGCTGGAGAGTGCGGCACACAGGTGGTGGAGGGCAGTCAGAGGAAAGAAGAAGGGAGAGCGGACGTGGGACAAGTTCGTGACCCTCTTCTACGAGGAGTACTTCCCGTAGACTTGGCAGGACCAGAGGAGGCAGGAGTTCCACACTCTTCGCCAGGGGACAATGACTATTAGCGCGTATCGCACGCTGACAAAAAGCCATTTTCGCGCATTTGAAAGTCATCGGAAATCATAGTATAGTCGTGCAAAAATGTTCATCAAAAATTGATTTCTAAAGATAATGAGACTTGTGTCCTAGTCGTTCGTCTCTGGGAGGCGTTGCTTTTACTTTTGAAATCGATCTTTTTGCCGCTCTACTTTGTTTAGAATCGCATACCAGTTCATGATTATTACGTATTTACGTACAACATGCTTAGTTGTAAGAATATTAAGAGTTAGAAACAGGCAACATTAATCACGCAAAAGATAATAGCAATCATTAAGTTCATGGTGATTTCAAATAGATATATATATATATATATATATATATATATAAACATTTTTCATTCATTCAGCGGGAGAGTCGTTTGCAACATAAAATGTAGAGGGAAGCTTGTACATAAATGCTTGAAAATTAAATCTAGCTACCAGAAAATGATCGCATACAAGAATCGATGGGGGGATTTCGCATGCATCATTGGGGGAGAAGTAAGACTACACTACTAAGCAGTAAATAAAAGCAGTAAATATATGAAGAGCATAATCTAAATCTAGCAAATTGGAAGGGCATTCAGGAGTGGTCCTAGATGGCCATTGAGTGGTTGAGAGAAGAAGGAGGGGCGGCCAATGGAACTTAGGCTGGCCCTTGGAGAGAGGTTGGGGAGCTGATCCAGCTTCCTGGCGTGGAGATGGTGGCCTCCATGGTGGTGCTCAACTCGTGGAGGTGGAGTGGAGATGGAAGTGGCTATTCTAAGTGGAATGGATGCCAAGGAAGTGAATGGGTGAAAATGGCCACCCAAGGAGTCTTTTTATAGACCTAAGGGAAGCTCTCTAGAGAATTATGGAATTCTCTAGAGTGGCCTATGGTGGGAGCTCATGGGAGAGTGAGAGAGAGGGTGGATGGTGGTTTTTAGATCCACCAAATGTGGATCTAAAAATTGAATGGCTCTTGGTTGCTATTTTTGGCAACCAAGGCAACCACACATGGTGGAGAGTTCTAAAGAACTCTAGGCTAGATATTTTCGTGTGGATGGTGTGTGTGGGTGTGTGTGGGTCGAAACTTAGGTGGCTAGGTTGATTAGGTTGGGTTCTAGTGGATTTAGGTCAAGGTAGGTCTCAAATTAGGGTTATAAACCCTAAATCACTAAGGTAAAGTGCAATTAAACTTAATACAAGTTTAATTGGGTGTGTGAAAACTTAATTGAGAGTAAAAAAACTCAATTAAGTCAGGTCTAGGTCAATTAGACTCTTACTGAGTCCAATTGGACAGTGTGCTGAGATCAGGGCTCAATTAGACTCAATGAGTCCAATTGAATAGGCTGATGGAATTGACTAAGATCCAAGTCAATTAGGTTTAGTGAGGACCTAATTAGGTCCTTAGGGAGGTCTAGAGGTGATGTACTAGAGTTAGGGCAGCTTAATTTATGTTCCTATGGGGTTGGAATTAGGTTTAGGGACCTAGAGATCCAAGATCAAGTCTTAAATCTCAAAACAGGAATTGGAGAGTAGTATCAGATGTCTAATAATAGCATCAGACGTCTTATACTCAAAAATCAGAAGTTCAGACTTGTTGTCTGGACGTCCAATCAGAGTCAGGAAGGATTTTGGGTTCTATTTTGGGTATTCTGCAGAAATTAGACGTTTGACAAAGTGTCTGGACGTCCAATAACACTGCAGAAATGGGTTTGAAGTGTGCGGGAGTTGGATAAGGTCCTGGACGTCTTAAAACTTATCTGGACGTCCAGAGAAGGGTTGGAACTAGGGTTTTAGGGCTTCCTAGGGTGTTGTGACCTAATCTAAGGGTGGCTAAGGCTTGGGGAAGTCTCTAGGCTATCCTAGGGCTAGGATGGACCTAAGCTCTTCACATTTTACTGCTTTATTCCTACTTAATAGAATAGCAAACTTTAACCCCCTTACATTATTATTCCTACATCTAAACTAGGCATTCTGCTCCAACTCTACTACAACTCCTATTATTCCTGATCCAGCTTCAGATCCAGCTCCTAATCAGCTTATTCCCTGCAATCGACATAATGCACTTAATTAGCACATTATAACATTATTTTATGCATAGCTAAAGGAAAGCAGTAAAGTTGCAGATAATGCGTATGCATGCATAAATAACCCTAACTTATGCTAAGTCCTAACCTAATTTAGGTCAATTAAGACCTATGATTGCTGTGCAATCATACCCACATGCCTAAATCTTGCTAGTCCCTAGCAAATGCAAGACTAAATTATTTACAGCAAGGGTCCCTAAGGGACTGGTTATTTTATCAAGTGTTTTCATAGAGATTTTTCTCCCTTTTGTTTTCATCCTATGCTCTAGAAATCCAGACAATCGTGAAGGTGCAGCTATGTAGCTTTTGCAACGGATTTGAGTGAAAACTAATACACCTCTAAAGCCTGTACTTGACCCCTAATAAAAATTCTAGCGATATAGGCGGATTTCTTCCCTCGGGGTATTCAAGATATTCTATGAATTTCACCTCGGCTTTGGGCTTAGGTTGAGAATCTTTGAGGGAAAGGATTATATATTTGGTGGCTCATTCTCACTTGGTGCTACATAGAGACTAGTATTACAGAATCCAGATTCCCGAATTACTAAGTAACTTAACTTAGAGAAAGACGAGAAAAACTATGCTCTCTTTGATTCTTTTGTATTCATTCTCTCTTGCTCTTTTTCTTAGAGCTCACAACCTCACCAGATTCACACATAGGATCTGTATTTGGTGGTCTCACTAGGCATTAACACTTTAATTGAGTTCTCATAACCCTAACACTAAGTCGGGATTCCTCAGCCAGTATTCGGGCGGTCAAAAACATAAGAAAAATAGGTTAAGGCCAAATTTGGTGGAGCTCAATTTTATTTGATGGTATTGCCTTGACAAACACTAAATATTCATTCTTTTCTTCTTTTTCTTCTTTTTCTAATTTTTTTTTTCAATTTTTCTTTCTTTTCATCATTCTTTTTCTTTTTCTTTTTCTCTTTTTTTTTTAATTTTTTTTTTCAGCATAACACAACTGGCATACATCCATGAACTTTATTAAGGAGGCATTATTGGGGATTGGTGGTACTCAAGAGACATTGGGTTGCTCATTTGGTGGAAGTGCCTACTCACGGCATCGAGAGAGATGGATAGGACGGTGTATTTCTGACCTTGACATCAATACCCTCCTTCAACCGAGGATTCCGTAAAGAATGGTTGTAACCATCCACTTAGCCCTAGTTTTATGAAAACTCGCTCTCCGCGTATTTGCCTTATTCGGTGGCTCTCACAATTTCGCACAAAATGCATATGCAGGAACCGAGAGCGAAAACTATGTCTCATCTCAGAGCATCATCACCTAATTATCTAGGATTCCAGATTCCTCACACTAATCTTAGAGCACTAGTACACTCTACTCTCATCTCACACTATTTGGTGGATTTTTTGAGGAAAATCTGCCTGACTCCCAAAACATTATCCAAGGGTTCAGGAAAAGAAGCACTGCTTCTTCTCAACAAATTGAAGACGTTTATCAGCCTTCACCATGAATCCATTGCAAATTCTACGTGTGTGTGAAAAGTTGTACTAGATTCCAGATTACAGGAATCAACTAAAGGATAAAATCCCTAATGCATTCTCTTAATAAAATAATCTTATTCATGAATGCAATATCTATATATTCTATAAACATGTAACCTCATATAAGTTGTACTTCGTGAATTTCCCGTATCGGGTTACAATCAGCTTGACCCTAAATTTAGAACAAAAGGTGAGCGGGTGAGTCGGAATTGGTTGTTGCGAACGATTTCTAGCTCCAATGAGAGCACTGGAGGTGGAGTCGGTTGTTCTTTTATTTAAGGTCCTAAGGTACGTTTTGCATGCAGCTCTGAGGTTTTCCTAAGTGTTGGCATAAATTTTTTTTTAGTTTTTCTGTATCTACCCCCCCATGCCTAAGTTCTTGCATGTCCTCATGCGTGAATGTAAAAGAAAATAAATGCTGCAGGGAGAGAATGGGTAGAAATCACCTGTAATTGCTCCTGAAATTATATTCAGCACCGGCCAACCTGTTAATATGCAATATAAAAGGGAAATATGCTAAAACAAAAATATGCTATGTATAAAAATGGTTATATATAAATGATGGTGGAATGTGGGGCGAATGGTATCTATATGTGCTGAGTTTAACGCCTCCAGCTGGGCGAGCACTCAATCACACGTCCTCACTAAGATGAACAGTCTCGTCAGGTGGAGGAGGTTCCTGGGCCAAAAATGGCTTGAGGCGCTGGCCATTTACCGTGAATATATGCCCAGATTTGGGGTCCTTGATCTGGACTGCCCCATTAGGATATGGTTGCATCACAACATACGGGCCAGTCCATTTGGACTTAAGCTTCCCCACAAATAGTTTCAGTCTTGAATCAAATAACCAGACTCGCTGGTTGGGCGTGAATACTTTCCTCCGGATGTGGCGGTCGTGAAAGGCCTTGGTCTTGTCCTTGTATATTAATGCATTCTCATAGGCCTCCCACCGGATTTCTTCTAATTCGCTGAGCTGGAGTTTCCGTTCTCGACCTCCTGCATCGAGGTCAAGGTTGCATTTTCGCACCGCCCAAAAGGTGCGGTGTTCCAGCTCTACAGGAAGGTGACAGGCCTTGCCATATACCATGCGATATGGTGACATTCCGAGTGGGGCCTTGTATGCGGTCCGATATGCCCAGAGTGCATTGATTAATTTGTCGGACCAGTCCTTCCTATCTGGTCTAACCGTCTTCTGGAGAATCAACTTGATTTGACGGTTAGACACTTCAGCCTGCCCATTGGTCTGCGGGTGATACAGGGTGGCTATGCGGTGATGTACCCCGTATTTCTTTAATAATGACCTGAAATAGGCATGGATGAAGTGGCTTCCCCCGTCGCTAATCAGAGCACGGGTATTCTGAATCTCACGAAAATATTTTGCCGTACGAAAGAAATGACTGTCTTGTGGTCAGCCCGTCTTGCCGGGATGGCCTCGACCCACTTCGAGACATAATCAACAGCTAGTAATATGTACTCGAAGCCATGCGAGTTCGGAAAAGGGCCCATAAAATCTATGCCCCAGACGTCAAACACTTCTACGACCATGATGGATTAGAGTGGCATCATGTCTCTCTTGGTCATAGAACCGATGGATTGACATCGTTTGTAGCGTTGGGCGTAATCATGTGTATCTCTGAAGATGGTTGGCCAGAAAAATCCCGACTGCAAAATTTTTGCAGCGGTTTTTCGTCCTGAGAAATGGCCACCACACGCATCATTGTGGTAGAAAGATAACACACTGGGGATCTCAGAGTCTGGGATGCATCTGCAGATAATCTGGTCTGCTCCAATGCAGAAGAGCAGTGGGTCATCCCAGAGATAGTATCTGGCCTCTGCAATGAATTTGAGTTTCTAGTCTTTGGATAGGTTCGCAGGAATTTTGCCTGCAATAAGGTAGTTCGCAAAATCCGCATACCAGGGGAACTCAACAGAATGAATTGCCAAAAGTGGTTCATCCGAAAATTGTTCATGGATAGGCAGGGAATAAGGAATGTGGTCTGGGTCCAATCTGGATAGGTGATCCGCCACAACATTTTGTTTCCCGACTTTGTCGCGGATCTCGATATCAAATTCTTGTAATAGAAGGATCCATCTAATGAGTCGTGGTTTGGCATCCTTCTTTGCCAACAAGTGCCGGAGGGCGGAGTGGTCAGTGAAGATGATGACCTTGGACCCTAATAAATATGAACTGAATTTGTCCAACCCGAATACTACTGCTAGTAGTTCTTTCTCGGTGACAGTATAATTGCGCTGAGCCTCATTCAGCATCCTGCTAGCATAGTATATGACAAAAGGTTGTTTCTCCCAATGCTGGCCTAAAACAGCACCGATGGCAAAATCAGAAGCGTTGCACATCATTTCGAAATTAAGCGACCAGTCGGGTGGTTGGAGAATCGGGGAGTCAGAAACAGCGCTTCGTAAAGTCTCGAAGGCGCTGAGACACGAGGTATTAAATTCAAATGGGACATCGGTAACCAGGAGATTCGTCAAAGGTCGTGCAATTTTTGAAAAATCGCGTATAAATCTCCGATAGAAGCCGACATGGCCCAAGAATGATCTAATCTGCTTGACCGAGCTAGGTGGCGGTAAGTGAGAGATGATCTCTGATTTAGCCCGGTCGACCTTGAGTCCATTTTTGGAGATCCTGTGCCCTAGTACTATACCATCCCTCACCATGAAATGGCTTTTCTCCCAGGATAGTACTACGTTTACCTCAATACATCATTTCAGGATCTTTGTGAGGTTATCAAGACAAGACGCGAAATCATCTTCGAAAATAGAGAAATCATCCATGAATACCTCCACATAATCCCCAATCATGTCGGAGAAGATAGCCATCATACAACGCTGAAATGTCGCTGATGCGTTGCAGAGGCCAAAGGGCATCCGTCTAAAGGCGAATGTTCCAAAGGGGCATGTGAATGTGGTCTTGTCCTGATCTTCCGGGCTAATTGCTACCTGATTATACCCGAAGTATCCATCCAGAAAGCAGAAGAAACTGCATCCGGCTAACCGTTCCAAGATCTGATCAATGAACGGCAAAGGAAAGTGATCCTTCTGGGTAGCTGTGTTCAGTTTCCTGTAGTCAATGCAGACCACCAAGATGTTGCAGTGCGGGTCAGGATGGATTCACCCTTATCATTTTTTATAACGGCGAGTCCTGTTTTCTTGGGCACTATCTGAATCGGACTCACCCACTGGCTGTCTGAGATTGGATATACAATGCCTGCATCCAACCATTTGATGATCTCCTTCTTAACAACCTCTAGCATATTCGGGTTTAGCCGTCTTTGAGGTTGTCTCGAAGGTTTCACCCCCTCATCCATGTAAATGTGATGAGTGCTATACAAGGGGCGAATACCGCGGAGATCAGCAACACTCCACCCGATAGCAGCCCTATGGTCTTGAAGTGTAGAAGTTAATTGATGCTCCTGTTCTTGGGCTAAGTGGGCATTGATAATGACTGGATATGTCTCACTTTCGCCCAAGAACACATACTTGAGTAGTCAGGTAAGGGCTTCAATTCAATTACGGGTGGGTAAGAATCAGAACTGAGAGTGGGAGGAGTAGAATCGAGGGTGGGAATCCGCTGATCCATGTACACGTGAATTCCCACTGAGTCACTCCCAGTGAAATCTGTTGTGACTGCGTTAACAGGAAACCCGTTAGCTGTAGTCACATCTTCCTGTGATAACATGGACGATTCAGTAATATGTGGATCAAGATAGCTGGATTCAGGGGTGCTGTGGTCAGAAGAACACCCCAAACAGTCAGATTTTCTTCGGGGAGATATGTGTAATGCAGTGGTTTCAATCCTGTGTGGATCGAGGTCCGAGAACCCTGATAGTGTAGACGAATGAGACATTGGGTCGTCACAAAGGAGCCCAATGTTACCACAGTAAGCCGAATCTTCGTCTTCACCATCCTCCTCTATTCGATCACAGTCGAAGTTCTTTGCTATCCTGAATATGTCTAGTCGAAGTCGCTCATTGCCTAGGGCAATCTCCATACACCTGGATGCACAATCGATGTTCGCTCGGGCTGTCACTAGAAATGGGCGACCCAAAATAATTGGTGCATCTCGGAGATTAGGAGGAACTTCCATATCGAGAACGAAAAAATCTGTGGGAAAGCAGAACCCACGGACTTTTATGATCACGTTCTCAACCACCCCCCTCGGTGTTTTGACTGATCTGTTAGCCAGTTGAATTGTAACTGAGGTGGGTTTCAAGTCCCCAAATCAAAATCAATCAAATACGGCGGTGGGAGTTAAGTTGATGGACGAACCCAAATCTAGAAGGGCCCAATCAAATGGAGAATCCTGCAAAAAGCAAGATATGAGTGGGGTGCCAGGGTCTTTCTTCTTTGGCGGTAGGTCAGCTAGAATCACGGTGCTAGCTTCTTTCGACAGTACCGCCTGTTATCCAATTCTCGGCTGTCGCTTCGAGGTACAGTAGTCCTTGAAGAACCTAGTGACAGCGGGAATGTGATCGATAGCCTCGAGGAGGGGGACCTGAATATGTACTTCTTTAAACATCGATTTCAGGTCCTCGAAATTCCGTGTGTCCTTTTTCCGTACTATATATCATGTCAAAGCCTCAGGAAAAGGGACGGGAATCTCAGGGTTAAGTGGCCTCTTACCCTTATCTACCACAGGTGGCTCCTGAGATGTTGAAGGAGTCGAATCTGCCTGCGGCGAAGGGTGGGAAAAATCAGAACCCGCCTGCCTAGGTGGTGGGTTGAATGTCTTCCTTCCGCTCCGCAATGAGACAGCGTGTGCATCAGCTTGCTGTCCATGAGGTGGTGGGGGAGCGGATGGGGCAGAATACGCGGGATTCTGCAAAGGCGGCTGGCCTTGCGCGTACTCGGGTGGTGCAGGAGGCGCCTGTAGTATGGCGTGTGCCTGTCCCTACGGTGCCTGAAACCTAGGCGGGGCGCCCTGGTTCTACACATATCGAGTATTTGGTACGGGTTGGGAGGGCAAGGCTCCCTGAGTCCTATGCTCCTACAACAGCTATTTCTGTGTATTTTGTATGGTCAGAATCTGATCAGCCATCGCCTTCATTATCTGCAAGCTATCTTGTGTAGACTTCCTCATCGATTCTTGCAGCTCCTCTTTCAGCGCCTCCAAAGGGTCGGCCCGCTTTGGAGGGTGGTTGGCAGCTTGGTGCAGCGGCTGATATAACGAGCGGGGTTGCTGCTGCTGAGGTGGGAATGGCTGCTGCCTAGGATACGTGTTTTGTGCATTCCCGTATTGCCTGGTCTGGTAGTGTGGATCTTGATGTGGTCTCTGTGAATTACCAGACCAGGAGAAGTTTGGATGCTGGCACCAACCAGGGTTATATGTCTCTGAATACGGGTTATTACGCCCATATCCTTGGATAGCACTGACATCCTCGTAGGCCGAAGATGTCTGAGACGTATATCCGTCAAAGGGATACGCATTATAATCTGTGGGTGGTGCGTAACCCTAGTCGGAGGGTGCCAGATCTGGATTATTCACAGGATCCTGATATGTGAGATCGTGTAAATACGGAGAAGGTGCATCCCGAATGAGTAGATTAACTCAAGCAGGTGGAGCTCGGGGTGCATAAGAGGATCTTGCGGTGACAGAGCTCGAGTCGGATTGACCTTGCCTGATCTGGTCAATCTTCTTCTCAATTAGGTTCATTCTATCCAACTGCTTGACGATGATATCCATGTCGGCTCGAATAGAATTGGTGTGAGCCTCGTGGGCACCAACCCGCTGCTGACCAGGCCGCTGGAACTGGTTCATAGATGCAGCATTCATCGAGTTCTCCGCTAATGATTCGAACAGCTCAAATGTGTTGTTCTCATCTTTTGCGAGAAAATTCCTGCCGCTAGATGCATCAGCCAGATACCGATGTGTGTCATCTAGCCCATGGTAAAAAATCTGAGCTAAGTGCCATCTAGGTATACCATGATGCGGGCATTTTCGGAGAAGGTCATGAAATCTATCCCATGCTTCATGTAATTTCTCCCCAGCTCCCTGGGAGAAAGTCGTGATTGCGCGTAGTATTGCATTTGTTCGATCGATTGGGAAGAACTTTTGCAGGAATTCACATCGTAATTCCAGCCAGGTTCCAATTGGCTTCCCAATAGTCTTGAACCAGTATGAAGCTTTGTCCCTTAGAGAGAATGGGAAAAGCTTCATCAGAACGATCCCGAGATCAATATTCCTGGGTCGGATCGTTTCAGCGAGTCGACTCAGGTCCTCTAGGTGCTGGAACGGATCTTTGCTTGAGTTCCCGTAGAAATGAGTGCTGATCAACCCAATTACATTGGGCTTGAGCTCAAACGCGTCTCCACCTGCGGGAATTCTGACTAGCGGTGCAACGATAGGTGCGGCTGGGTCGTAAAAATCCCGCAGTTGTTCTCCTCGTGGCAGGTGCTGCATCCTGTCAAGCGCCGTCAGAATACGATCCATGCTCTGCTGATGCCGCTCCTCAGATTCTGCGACCCAGGCTTCCAGAAGAGCCATCAAGTCTAGATTCTCAATGTCCTGACCTGGTCTAGGTTCAGCTCCAGGATTTACCATGGTGGCTCTTGGAGTAGAAGAAATGTGGGGAGAAGATGGTCCGAGCGAGGTGACTACCTCCCAAGGTCCAACCAAGTGAGGTCGAAGTGACCTCCTTCCGTGCATACACCGCCCAATCCCTGGGTTGGTGTAGCCACGTAGGACAAGGCATAGGCCCCGTCAATCAAATGGTCCTTATAGATTAGGTGACTAGATTTTTTGTTATGGATTTAAATTCCTGAAGATAAGTTCGTCGTACAACCGACTGAAAGTGAATCCCGCCTCTTAAGCTAACCTAGCCAGTCTGGTTACGAGGGGACTAAGGGGAAGGTTCTTCCTTTGGCTTACACCTCCGATTCCGTTGACCCCCGAGCAGCGGTTGTTTGACACTACCCCGCAGACTTAGTCACCAGGTTTGGCAAGAGAGATTAAACTCACCCAGTAGTACGACAACGAACTCGGGTTGATTTCGTATTTTAAAGTTAATTTTAACCCATTTTCTTCAATGGGGTTTGTGGTGAGTGGACCACAAGGTGACCAAGTTCACCGGTGAACTAGACTTGATTAAGTCTAAGTTATCCCAATGTGTGGTCTCTAGTTGTAACCCTAAGGGTTTAACCTAGGTTGCATGCACTTCTAGGTTTTTCTCTGTTTCAGCAGACCACAAAATTAATGTTGATTTTATACTAATAATTGGAATCAAATTAATTTTAAATTTTGCGAGTAGATTCCTTTTTCAATCAGTTTTTCAGATAATATTTTTTTGGAATTTTTACTGTTTCAACCGAATTTTTAGGGAATTTTGAATATCAGGGGGTCAGATCTGGAATTTTGACCCCTGGTCGGTTTTTCGCTTTAAAATAGTATCAAATGATCTTCAAAAATTTGGGAAAAATATGGAAAATAAATCCAATGAGATCAACTTTCAAATCCCACCAGTTTTAGTTAAAACGGATTTGTGAATTGCTCGAAATTGCTTTTTGATGTTTGAAAAATGTTGAATCTGGGTCAATCTGAACCCCGTGCACTTCGTGAATTTTTAAAAATTTTATACTTGGAATTTTTTCAAAATAATGGTGGCGTTTGAAATATGGTTTGAAAATGAAGGTTGAGCCCAAATTTCAAAATTTTTTACTAACTATTTTTTTGAAAATCAAATTTTTAAGTCAAGCTTGAAATCTGGCCGAAAGTTAGGAGATGGTGGAAAGCTTTTTAAAGAGGTTTGAATTGAAATCTAGGCTTTCCACCAAAAAGGATGTTTTTTTTTTTCAAAAAGTTTGCACATTTTTTTTTCAAAAAGAATTTTTCAAAAGATTCACAGAAAAAATATATATTTTTTTTCAAACTAACCTAAGCTCGAAAAGAAATCTAATCTAGATTTTTTTTTCAAAATTTTCCTTTTTGATTTTTTTTTCACGAAAATGAGAAAAATCCTTTTTTTTTTTCAAAAGAGATTGCAGAAAGTAGATCTAATCCTAGGGTTCATAATATAAACCTAATCTACGATAGATGATGTGCACCTGATTTTTCTTTGCCGCACTCGATGTGTGCGCGGATCCCGTTTTTGTTTCGTGTTGTCCTGCACATCAAAAACAAAGTAGTGGCAGATTTGTCAGTGATAGATTAAAAGATCAAAATCAAGAAAAATGACGTTGCCTCCCAGGCAACAGCGCCATTTGACAAAAATCCATTTTCGCACATTTGAAAGTCGTCGGAAATTGTAGTATAGTCGCGCAAAAACGTTCATCAAAAATTGATTTCTAAAGATAACGAGACTTGAGTCCCGGTCGTTCGTCTCTGGGAGGCGTTCTTTTACTTTTGAAATCGATCTTTTTGCCACTCTACTTTGTTTAGAATCGCATGCCAGTTCGTGATTATTACATATTTACGTACGACATGCTTAGTTGCAAGAATATTAAGAGTTAGAAATAGGCAACATTAATCATGCAAAAGATAATAGCAATCATTAAGCTCATGGTGATTTCAAACAGATATATATATATATATATAAATATTTTTCATTCATTCAGTAGGAGAGTCGTTTGTAACATAAAACATAGAGCGAAGCTTGTACATAAATTCTTGAAAATTAAATCTAGCTACCAGAAAATGATCACATACAAGAATCGATGGGGGATTTCGCATGCATCATTGGGGGAGAAGTAAGACTACACTACTAAGCAGTAAATAAAAGCAGTAAATATACGAAGAGCATAATCTAAATCTAGCAGAATGGAAGGGCATTCAGGGGTGGTCCCCGATGGCCTTTGAGTGGTTGAGAGAAGAAGGAGGGGCGGCCAATGGAACATAGGCCGGCCCTTGGAGAGAGGTTGGGGAGCTGATCTAGCTTCCTGGCATGGAGATGGTGGCCTCCATGGTGGTGCTCAACTCGTGGAGGTGGAGTGGAGATGGAAGTGGCTATTCTAAGTGGAATGGATGCCAAGGAAGTGAATGGGTGCAAATGGCTACCCAAGGGGTCTTTTTATAGACCTAAGGGAAGCTCTCTAGAGAATTATGGAATTCTCTAGAGAGGCCTATGGTGGGAGCTCGTGGGAGAGTGAGAGAGAGAGGGTGGATGGTGGTTTTTAGATCCACCAAATGTGGATCTAAAAATTGAATGGCTCTTGGTTGCTATTTTTGGCAACCAAGGCAACCACACATGGTAGAGAGTTCTAGAGAACTCTAGGCTAGATATTTTCGTGTGGATGGTGTGTGTGGGTGTGTGTGGGTCAAAACTTAGGTGGCTAGGTTGATTAGGTTGGGTTCTAGTGGGTTTAGGTCAAGGTAGGTCTCAAATTAGGGTTATAAACCCTAATTCACTAAGGTAAAGTGCAATTAAACTTAATATAAGTTTAATTTGGTGTGTGGAAACTTAATTGAGAGTAAAACAACTCAATTAAGTCAGGTCTAGGTCAATTGGACTCTCACTGAGTCCAATTGGACAGTGTGTGCTGAGATCAAGGCTCAATTGGACTCAGTGAGTCCAATTGAATAGGCTGATGGAATTGACTAAGATCCAAGTCAATTAGGTTTAGTGAGGACCTAATTAGGTCCTTAGGGAGGTCTAGAGGTGATGTTCTAGGGTTATGGCACATTACTTTATGTTCCTATGGGGTTGGAATTGGGTTTAGGGACCTAGAGATCCAAGATCAAGGCTTAAATCTCAAAACAAGAATTGGAGAGCAGTATCAGACGTCTTATACTCAAAAATCAGAAGTTCAGACTTGTTGTCTAGACGTCCAATCAGAGTCAGGAAGGATTTCGGGTTCTGTTTTGGGTATTCTGCAGAAATTAGACGTCTGACAAAGTGTCTGGACATCCAATAACACTGCAGAAGTGGGTTTGAAGTGTGCGGGAGTTGGATAAGGGTCCTGGATGTCTTAAAACTTATCTGGACGTCCAGAGAAGGGTTGGAACTAGGGTTTTAGGGCTTCCTAGGGTGTTGTGACCTAATCTAAGGGTGGCTAAGGCTTGGGGAAGTCTCTAGGCTATCCTAGGGCTAGGATGGTCCTAAGCTCTTCACATTTTACTGCTTTATTCCTATTTAATAGAATAGCAAACTTTTAACCCCCTTACATTATTATTCCTACATCTAAACTAGGCATTCTGCTCCAGCTCTGCTACAACTCCTGTTATTCCTAATCCAGCTTCAGATCCAGCTCCTGATCAGCTTATTCCCTGCAATCGACATAATGCACTTAATCAGCACATTATAACATTATTTTATGTACAGCTAAAGGAAAGCAGTAAAGATGCAGATAATGTGTATGCATGCATGAATAACCCTAACTTATGCTAACTCCTAGCCTAATTTAGGTCAATTATGACCTATGATTGCTGCGCAATCACACGCACTTCCTGGAGCTGTCATGTTTTGCTGCGACAGCTGTAGCCACTGAGGAGGAGTGCCTATGGAGGTTCACTGAGGGGCTCTGACTTGCCATTTGGGGGTATGTCAAACCCTTGAAGCTGCCCACCTTCTTAAGAGTGGTGGAGGCAACTATGATGTATGAGGAGACCAACCTGGTCGCACGAGACACCGACAGCAGACGGAAGAGGCCCTACCAGCCAGAGTACTCACAGGGTTGATGAGAGAGGAGGCACGCAGTGCTCGCGGGAGAGCTGTCTCGTTTTGCAGGGCCGTCAATGCCCTTTGGGGGCCCTCGATCGGGGTCAGCTGCCAGCACTGGAGCCCCGCTCAGTCGTCAGCAGGGCCCTATCGAGGGAGGGAGTTGAGTTCCCCTCTGCTACTAGTTTGGCCAGCTGGGCACATCAGGAGGGACTGCCCATCTAGGGCTAAAGCGCAGCAGATGCTCCTCGCCCCGAGTGCTGGAGGCCAAGCAGGTGGTCATGGTTCCCAAGCGCGTGGGGGAGGACAGCAGTCGCAGGGAGGGTACCAGCCAGTGGCTACTCGTCCGACGCAGAGTGTGGCTGCTTCTTCTGCATCGAGAGCTGAGGGGCGTATCAATGCCCTGACACACAGAGACGCCAGGGCATCAGGTTCAGTGGTGGCAGGTATGGTTACAGTTTCTGGCAGATTAGTTTATGTAGTTTTTTATTCTGGCGCCACACACTCGTTTGTTGCTGCGAGTTTTGTTGTCAGTTTGGGATAGGACTGCATGTTGTTAGAGGATCCATTTGTGATCAGTAGTCTAGGTGGTCAGCTGTTTGTAGCTGAGGAGGTCTACACAGACTGTGAGGTCAATATTGGGGGACATAGCCTCCCCGCTGACCTGATCGTGATACCGATGGAGAATTTTGGTGTGATTCTGGGGATGGATTGGCTGTCTGTTTACCACACCTTGGTGGACTGTTTTGAGAGGAAGATTATTTTCTCCATACCGGAGATGCCTTCCTTTGAGTTTCTCAAATAGCCGGTGGACTGGGTTTTAGGTGCATTTCTGCACTTCGGGCAGCGAGACTTTTGGGCCAGGGGTGTGAGGGCTTTCTAGCTTGTGTAGTGGCAGAGCCTAGCCCCGTGGCAGACTTTCAGAGCATTCTGGTGGTCAGAGAGTACCCTGACATGTTTCTAGAGGAACTACCAGGACTACCGCCTGAGCATGAGGTCGAGTTTGAGATCTACCGGATGGCACCACTTGAGCTGCGAGAGCTCAAGTCACAGCTGCAGGACCTATTGGAGAAGGGCTTTGTGAGGCCCAGTGCTTCCCCGTAGGGAGCCCCTGTGTTATTTGTGAAGAAGAACGATGGTACCTTGCGCCTTTGTGTCAACTACAGACAGCTGAATAGGGTCACCATCAAGAATAGGTATCCGCTGTCGGGGATTGATGATTTGTTTGACCAGTTACGAGGTGCCACGATTTTCTCCAAGATAGATCTGAGATCAGGCTACTACTAGTTGAGGATCAGGGAGACTGACGTCTCCAAGATAGCTTTCTGCACCGAGTACGGACACTACGAGTTTTTGGTCATGCCATTTGGGCTGACCAACACCCCCGCTGCCTTAATGGATTTAATGAACCAATTGTTCAAACCATATCTGGATCAGTTTGTGGTGGTATTTATTGATGATGTGCTCATTTTTTCGTGGGATCAGGCACAACATGGATAGCACTTGTGGATGATTCTGGACACTTTGAGACGGCACAGGCTGTATGCCAAATATAGCAAGTGCGAGTTTTGGTTGAGGCAGGTGACCTTCTTGGAACATGTGATTTTAGGGGATGGCTTGGCTGTGGATCTAGCCAAGGTTGAGGCAATGCTTAGGCAGGAGAGGCCACGTACAGTGATAGAGATACACAGTTTCTTGGGACTGGCAGGTTACTATCGGCGATTTATCAAAGGTTTCTCGCAGATTGCGCGTCCAATGACGCAGTTGACATGGAAGGACATGCCCTTTGCTTGGACAGATGCTTGTGAGGCATGTTTTCAAGAGTTGAAGGAGAGGCTGACTTCGGCTCCTATGCTTACCATCCCAGATAGTAGTGGCAGTTTTGTGGTCTACATGGACGCTTCGTTGCAGGGGTTAGGGGGTGTGCTCATGTAGCGGGGTCACGTTGTCACTTATGCTTTGCGGCAACTGAAGCCCCATGAGCATAGCTACCCTACCCATGAGTTAGAGCTGGCAACTATTGTCTTTGCGCTGAAGACATGGAGGCATTACCTTTATGATGAGACCTTTGAGATTTCCATCGATCATAAGAGCCTCAGGTACTTATTTGATTAGAAGGAGCTTAACATGAGATAGAGATGTTGGTTAGAGCTCCTGAAGGACTATGATTGTAGCATCTCCTACCATCTAGGGAAGGCCAACGTGGTGGCTTACGCCTTAAGCTGAAAGGTGCCCGCCCACTTGGCTAGTTTACAGGCATAGAGTTGGAGACTGATGAAGGAGTTGGGTAGTTGGCGACCCCTAGAGTTACAGGGGTATTGTGGGACAGTGACAGTGACACGACAGACGAGACCAGAGCTGATAGGTTACATCATCACAAGACAGATGACAGATCCATACCTGCAGTCGTTGCGAGATAGAGTGCTGTCAGGGGACTCATGAGACTTCTCTTTTACAGATGAGGTGCTGTGCATGAGGGGACGTTTGTGCATTCCCAGGGATGAGGAGTTGTTGAGTGAGCTCCTGACTGAGGCGCACGAGTCTAGGTTCACCATACATCCCGGGAACACGAAGATGTATCATGATCTGAGATGTGACTCTTGGTGGAGAGGGATGAAGCGGGATGTAGGTGAGTTCATGCAGCAGTGTTTGGTGTGCCAGCAGGTGAAGGCCGAGCATCAGAGGCCTGCAGGGCCGTTGCAGCCACTTCCTGTGCCAGAGTGGAAGTGGGAGAGCATCACCATGGACTTGGTGGTGGGCTTACCCGTTACCCAGTGAGGCCACGACGCAATCTGTGTGATTGTAGACAGATTGACGAAGATGACATGTTTCTTACCGATTCGAGTCACCTTAGGACCAACATAGTTGGCAGAGAGGTATATTTGTGATGTGGTACATTTGCACGGAGTTTCACATAAGATTGTATTCAACCGGGATAACCGTTTTACTTCCTAATTTTGGGCTGAGTTTCAGCATGCCTTGGGGACACGGTTGAGGTTCAGTACGACATACAACCCCCAGATGGATGGATAGTCAGAGAGCATGATACAGACACTTGAGGACCTTTTACGTGCCTGTGTACTGGACTGGAGTTGCTCTTGGGAGGAGCACTTACCCCTGGCAGAGTTTGCATATAATAACAGCTATCACTCGAGTATCGGCATGGCACCCTACGAGGCTCTGTACGGATGGAGGTGTATTGCGCCCTTGAGTTGGGTTGAGGTGGGGACTGACGAGATGATTTTTTGCTTTGCGTTGTAGTATTTAACTGGTGGAAAAATCGACTAGTCAACAATATAAAATAACCACTCAAAGAAGAGCGGGTTGTGTCCACAGGGAGGCAATTATGCAATAAACTCTTGATTATTTTATATTCTTTCGGTTAAGTGCGAAATCCTAATTCAAATCTAACATAAAATGCGATGGAAAGTAGATTCACAATAACATAAAAAGATAAGGGTATATGTGCAGTTTTCCCTCACTGAAATCTTCAATAAATATATGATGATTTTGTGTAATTTTCAAGTGTCATATACTAGAGAGAATCGGTGCACGTGTTGATCCCAAAATCAACCTTAAAACAGGTGAATATCAATAACATGAAATTATCAGAAAATAAGAGTGTGCATGCACAATTCTGCCACAATAAAATAATAATAAATCAAAAATCAAATTCTGTGGCAATGGTAGTAAATGTAATTTTTAATTGAATTCAAAACAGAGCATTTGCTCTCTCTCCTCCTCGCGAGAGAGAGAGAGAGCACTGGCGGGGTTGTGGACGCACTAGGGAGGTTGGCGAGGATGAGGCGGATTCGATGGAGGCTGCAGCGTCGATGGAGATGGCCGAAGGTGGCCGACTGGCAGAGGAGGAGTGGCAGCGGTGGACGGGTGTTGGCGCTGCCGCGCTGCTGCAGATGCGCGGAGACACGAAAGCTTGGCGTGCAGGCGTCTGCAGTGCGCGCAGGCGTGCGTGGAGGTGCAGCACTTGAGGCACTGGGTGAAGCGGAGCGAGCGCCTGCGTAGGCCTGCGGTGATGGCGGGTGGATGCCTGCAGGCGCTTGTAGGGAGGCGCTGGAGGGGGGTGCACAAGGTGAAGTGGGAGCGGTGCCTGCAGGGGTGCGCGGAGGTAGGAGCGGCCTGGCAGGGGCGTGCGAGGTGGCAGCGAGCACCTGTAGGCTGGTTGGATGGTGCGGTGGGGTGTCTGCGGGTGCGCCTGCAGGAGTATGGGTGCGGCCTGGCTGCGGTGGCCGATGAGCGGTCGTCTGCGGTGCAGTGCGGTGGGAGAAGCTTGCTACTGAGAGTGCTGCAGATGGAGGCGAGGCGAGAGGGTGGGGTGAGCTGGAGGCGAGGCGGTCTGCAGAGAGCGTTAGGTGCTGAAGCGAGTGCCTGTATGGGTGAGGGCAGCTTGCTAGGGAGTGGCTGCAGGCGTGCGGTGGGGAGCCTGCAGATGGGTGTGCGCCTGCGAGGTGGGGCGCTGGCTGGAAGATGCGACTGAAAGGAGGATGAGGCTGGAGATGGGCGCATGGAGAAGGAGTAGGGCGCACATTGGTCCACAGTGTACGCTTGGGGTTGTTCCCCGCAAGGGGGAAGATGGATCTCTCCTCCTTTCTCCGCCTTGCCTTTTTAACTCCTCCTGGTTTGCGCCTGTGAGAGTTAAGGGATTTTCAAATCCCTTAACTATTTCTGGCCGGCGGCTGTTGAGGGTGCCCGGAGGATGGGGAAAAGAACAGCCGCCGGTTATTTGAAAGGGTAATTTACCCTTTCCTCCTCATTCTTTTGCCAATTATTTTTCCTACACATAAAAAGAACATATTAAGTTATAGAATAGATGTAAACCTAAATCATGATGCATGCAAACATTCTATAACTTAATATAGTTATTAACAAACCTAAAAGATACAATTAAAGTTACTTAGGCGTAATATTAGTCCATTAAAATGGACTCATCAGGGACCAAGTGGGAGGTTTGTAACGACCCGATTCCCGAGTCCCTATGAGACACGAGAACCGGACCGACTCGACTAATCCCAAGACCTAGTCGTCCAACTCGGAAGTAACCAAAAGAGCAGTAAAATAAACGACATTCAGGATGAATATAACTAGCAGTAACAAAATACAACAGTAAGAAAAGGAACCACTACAGTATATACCACCACAACAGTAGAACAACATTTATAACATAACATGAACTACAAGTAAAGAAAAGTACAGAGAGTAACAAGAACTACTCACTACAGTGGAACAAAAAGGGCACAAAACAACAGTGGTAACTCTTCTGGATCCTACTCGGCCTAGCATCCTCTGCAGCCGCTGACCCTGGCTGCTCAACACCTGGTCCTGAAAAGTAACGAGTGTAACACGTCAGCGAAACGCTGAGTAGAGTGGCAACTAAAACTAAGAAACAATAGAGTGTACAGCAGCTGTTATATTTTTTTACTTTCTTTATTTACGTCTTTCTATCATCTCACAATTTATTTATTTCTCAGATCCTTCACTTGATCTCGGATGTTCCTCGTGGGAACGATCTTGATTGCAGTCTTTTCCGAAGAGTAGAAGTAACACGTGGTGCTCTCCTGGTCGAGAGAGTCCCCCGTGGTGATCCTACTCTCAGTCAACCACCCCAAGGTCACTGACAGACGTAACGGTGACTACGGTACGTGCGGTAAACGCACAGGTAGCTACCCCGCACTAGCACGCGGTCAGTCGTTTCCGTTAACGGGTGTGCCTAAAGCACAGCACGGAACCAGTATAGGGTAGAGCCCTCTCAGTAACAGGGGTCCAACCCCTCCACAGTAACCAAACAGGGGCCTTGCCCCTCCACAGTCTGCGCACCCTCGCCTGACTACCCTGGTTTGCCCAGTGGGCCTAACAAGTCAGTGTAGGTGAGCTAGCAGAACCCCAGAGCCCGTGGGGTAGCTAGTACTCGCTCTACATTAGTATCTCTCCTCGGTACTGTGTACACGAGGGCCAAAAAGTCGGTACAAAGTGGCCAGACCTAACCCCGGGTCCTTGGGGCGGCTGGCTCCGCTCTGTACTAAGCAGGTAATAGGTGCTTCCCCTGGTACTACGTACCCAAGAGACAACACACTTCCACGTCTTTCTTTCTCAGTTCCATTTCATTCTCTTTCCAGGAGTTCTACTCCTAATTCCCCGTAGGGTTCCAGCTCTTTTAACTCAACACATTCAGGTTTCACCCCTTTCAGTTTCACGTTCATACAACTCATATTCTCAATCATGTTCGTTTATTCATAACAGGCAGCTGTTAAATCAATTTACAGGCAGCTATTATTTCCTTTCCACATTTTCCAAGACTGCAATATCTATATTCATATCACTAGTTTTCCAGTCCTAGGATTCATGCCGTACCCTAGGATCTATCATTCAATCTAGTTTTCCAGCCCTAGGATTCATTCAATACCCTAGGATCTATCATTCAATCTGGTTTCTCATTCCTAGGATTCATGCAATGCCCTAGGTTCTATTAATTGTTCCATAATTATAACCAATTATGTTAATAATTTTTAAAGCCACTCTACCAGCTACAACGGAAGTACTGGGGGCATGGTCGGAAATCTCGCACGCCTCCGCAACCCTCGAGACTGCAATGGAACGGGGTCCTAGCACAAGGATCAAACACAAGGATTTTCTCAGAATAGTATATAATTACTGTAAACAGGTAGAGGATTTTATTCCGAAAAGAACGCAACTCGAAACGCGGAAAACGGACTCCGAACGGGCCCTAAACGGGTCGAAAACGACGAAACAGTCCAAAATCAGACGTCTGGAACCTCTTCCAGACATCTTAAAAGGTGGTTCAGAGGATACCTTCACTCTGTGTAATCCCTCAGACATCTAGAAGCCTGCGGGGGCGTCTGGCTTAGTTCCCAGACGTCCGATGGTCAACCCGGATGTCTGGAACTCCTCTCCGTCGTCTGGCACTGTGGCCAGACGTCCGATTCGCATTGGATGGCGAGTCTCAGAACTTGCACGTATCCACTCCTCGCTCTCAGTACGACAGGTCGCAGAAAAGGAAGAAGGACGAAAATAACTTACTTGCCAGACGTCTGGATAGTCCTCCAGACGTCTTCACCGTCGTCTGGTTGGAAGCCCAGACGTCTGATTCTGGAAAAACTTCCAGAATCAAAGCTCTACTTGCTCTCCGCCCGCGACGCATGGCCGCGCCACGCCTCGTCCGCCTGCTGCTCGAGCTGCAGCAGCCCTCTCGCGTCACTCCACGCCCGCTGCTCCCCCGTCGGCCGGCTCTAGCTGCCCCGGCAAGCTCGAGCCCTCACGGTCGAGCGTCTCCTCCCTCGCGCAACACCTCCTCCCGCAACTCGCCGTAGCTGCCGCTGCCGCCGCTCGCTCGCTCTCGCACCGGTTGGAAGAAGGAGAAGAAGGGAGTGGAGGAGATGAGAGTGAGGGAGAGGGCCTTATAAGGCCGCGCAGGGAGAGAGAGAGGGAGAGAGAGAGCGCAGCACTGCTCTTGCAGGAGGAGAGAGGGAAAAAGAGGGCGTTCGCAGGTCTGCGCACGCAGGCGCGCAGACGCAATCCTTCGTGCCGCAGAAATTAAAATCCCAGATGTCTGGGCCACCTCCCAGATGTCTTGAAACCACGTTTGTAACAAGGTTGGCCCCAAGCTGATCCGGCAGAGTTAGGAGGTTATAGAGCAGAGTCACAGACGACTTTGCACTATCAAGAGCAGACAGAAGAGTTATGCCGATCGGAAGCATGGAGAGTTGCAGTTCGAGGTTGGGGATCACGTCTTTCTTCGCTTTTTGCTCATGAAGGGACTGCAGCATTTTGGGGTGAAGGGGAATCTTGCACCGAGGTTTGTGGGGCCTTTTGAGGTCCTGGAGCGGGTAGGGCCCGTTACTTACCGACTTGCCCTTCCTCCCTAGCTTTCTAGTGTGCACGACCTGTTCCATGTGTCCAACCTCAGGAAGTACGTCATCGATCCCAGTCACGTTCTGAGCCACGAGAGTGTCGAGATGGGTGACGACTTGACCTACCCCGAGCGACCAGTGCAGATACTAGATAGAGCCGTCTGGAGTTTGAGATGGAAGTAGGTACCCCTGGTGAAGGTCTTATGGAGGAGCTAGCGGTACGAGGAAGCTACCTGGGAGCCTGAGGTGGCGATGCAAGAGCGATACCTGGAGCCTTTTGAGGGTATGTCTTTTCGGACCGGCTTTGGTCCTCTTTAAGTTTGTTATGCGTGTATATTTCCTTTTTCGCACCTTAGCTAGCTCAAGTTTCGGGGATGAAACTTCTTTTAAGTTTGTTATGATGTAAAGACCCATTCTATTCTGAGCCTTTTAAGACATCTGATCTGTCGGTCAGACGTCTGGACCCCTTCCAAAACGTCTAGAAATTGAAAATTTTGTACGTAACTTCGCGTCTACGCGTGGGCTGCACACAGACAGTACTGCTCTTTTCTCTCTCCCTCTTCTCTCCTCCACCCGAACCCTAGCCACTCCTTTATAAAACCCCTCTCCCCATTACTCTCTTCCCCACTTCGCCATAGCCACCTTCCTTCCTTCCTTTCCACTGCAGCGAGAGGGGCGAGCACGAAAGAAGGGCGCAGGAGTGAGCGACAAGGAGGAGAGGTGGCGTAGGGAGAGGAGGAAGAAGAGCTTGTGTCCGTGAGATCGTGGGAGCTCACCGGAGGATGCACGGCCGGAGCGGCGCGTGAGAGAGGAGGAGCGCGTCGGGGGAGACATCCCCGACACTTGCTGTAGCTGGAGCTGCATGCAAAGAGGAGAGGCTGCGGCTGCACGCAGAGTGGAGGAGCAGAAGGTCATTCTGATTCTGGGATTTTCCCAGAATCAGACGTCTGGCATACTGTCCAGACGACAGGTTGGACGTCTGGTGACGATACCGGATGTCTGAAAGCAGTGTTCCGTGAAGGTATGTTCCTCTTGCGGTTACGGCCATGTAGGTCGCACCGCAGCTTCGATCTGCATGGCTAAAAGTGGATGATTCGTCTGTTGCGTGCAGAGATAGCTTCGGGAAGGTGCGGGGCATGTCCTCCCATGCATTTCGGACGTTTGGACAGATTACCAGACGACCAGAAACACTTTCAGACGACTGGAGGAGAGGTTGGTCGTCTAGAGCTGGGTCCAGATCGTCAAGAAGGGGTTTTGGTCGTCTGAAGTTGACGCAGAAACCTAAGGTGAGACTCTGGTTACTTTTAAGACGTCTGGACCTTATGCCAAACATTTGATTTAGGTCTGCAGTCCTGTTTTTGACCTGTTTAGGGTCCGTTTTCGCAAACGAGATATCTGTGGGTTCCTTGTGAGTCCCTCTACATGTTAGAAATTTTTATATTCTGTTCTAAACATTCCATTGTGGTATGTCCTTTGATATAGGACTTCGATCTGTTGCGTGTTCACGGCCTGTAGAGGCACGTGAGCCTGCCGTTTGAGCCCCCAGTACTCCCGGATTGTCTGGTACAGTGGTTTCCCCTTATTTTAATTATAAAACCTGAATGCATATGTGAAATTGGATACTAGAAACCTAGGATGTGGCATGAATCCTAGGAAGAGAAGTACTTGCATTGTTTGTATGCATATTTGAGATTGTAGTCTTAAATGAATGAATAAAAATGTGAACAATTGCCTATTAATAAACAAGAGCTGCCTGTGAAATATGAAATGCCTATGCTAGTTAGACAGATATTTGTGACATTTCTTGTTGTATATGCAAATAGTGGAAATACAAGCTGCATGCGTAAAATCTAAAAATGGAAATGTGAATGATGAAACCTGGTATGGAATAACATGGGGAATACGAGCATAAACCCTATGGGGAATTAGGAGTAGAGCTCCTGTGGATAAATGGAATGGATATGGAAATGTGAGTAGGAAGTGTGCTGGCCCTTGAGTACATGGTACCAAGGAGAGCAACTGTCCCCTGTTTAGTGTAGCACGGAGCTAGCCGCCTTTGGGTTGGGACCCAGGGTTAGGATTGGCCACTCTACACTGACTTCTTTGGCCCTCATGTACACTGTACTGAGGAGAGGTACTAGTGTAGGGAGAGAGCTAGCCCCCCCACGGGGCCCAAGGTTCAGCTAGCCACCCTACACCTACTTGTTAGGCCTGCTGGGCAAACTGGGGTAGTTAGACTAGGGTGCGCGGACTATGGAGGGGCGAGACCCCTGTTTGGTTCTGAGGAGCTAGACCCCTGTTATTGAGAGGGCTAGGCCCTATACTGTTCCATGCTGTATTTTGGGCATAGCCGCTAGCGGAAAGGACTAACCGCATGCCTGTGCAAGGTAGCTACCCGTGTGCTTATCGCGCATGCTGTAGTCACCGCTACGTTTGTTCGTGACCTCGGGGTGGTTGACTGGGTGTAGGATCACCACGGGGGACTCTCCCGGCCAGGAGAGCACCACGTGTGCCTTCTACTCTTCAGAAAAGACTGCAATCAAGATCGTTCCCACGAGGAACATGCGAGATCAAGAAAGAGATCTAAAAAGTAAACCAATGGATGAAAATGAATGACTTGTAAAATAAATAATTGGAAAAGATAAATTCCCTATTAGCTTTTACTGCTTTAGTTAATTGGTTTCCACTCTACTCAGCGTTCGCTGACTCCGTTTTTCTCGGATGTCTTTATAGGTCCAGGAGTTGAGCAGCCCGAGCCGCCAGCTATAGAGGGTGCTGGGCTCAGTCGAGCCCAGCAGTAGTTCCTATTGTTTTACTTCCTTTTTGTTAGTGAGTTCAGACTCTTGTTACCGTTTACATTTCTGTACTTTGTTTCCGTTTTACTGTTGTGGTGGTGATATGTACTGATAGCATCTTTTACTTTCTTTACTGCTGTACTCTTTCACTGTTAGTTACTTAGCATAGTGAATGTGGTTTACTTTCCTACTTTTTGGTTATTTCTTGTTGGACGACTAGGTCTTGGGATTAGTTGAGTCGAGTGGTTTCATGTCCTGTAGGGATTTGGGAACCAGATCATAACAAGAATCCTCAATCATCTTCTCTTTCATACTCATTTGGGATTCAGGTTTCCTAAAAATTCTTCCTAAATTTTCAGGTTGCATTTTCAAATCAGGTGGTGTTCATATAATATACTGCTTCGAACTACTATCGTAAAATGATAGCTGTCATTTCTATTTCAAAAAAAAAAATCTGGTGGTGGATTGAGATGTAGAATCAAATTCAGGTTCAGATTGAATTGATTAGATTAGATCAGAAATCCCACAGAAGATCAACTCTAATGAGGCCTCTAGGTCAACAACCTACGAACCTTTTCTGTGTATGTGCTCTAAAGAATAGATGAGGGACTGGATATGAATTGGACCCAATCAAGGCATCTAAAGATTTTTGGATGACTAAGGCAATTTCGAGGTGGATGATACATTTGAATCAAAAATCCACACACCCAAGAAGTACTTGGGCAACTAGGAAGGGAGAGCCCTACAAAGACCCCTACACGGTAGAGCATCCCCATGGGTTACAGGGTTTCCCCCACTTGACCTTCCTTGTCACTAAGGTTCCAAGTACACCGGAATGTGCAAATTGAGACCTTAAGTCTACCAATTTTCTTCCTAACCTGTGCCTTGGATTTCACTTGATTAGAAGTTGATTTAATTTGTGACCTAATTTGGAGGTTGATTGGCCTATAAAGTAAAGCAACTTTACCTGACTTACCCTAAAGATGGAGGATGAAATTTGGGCCAAGACCCAAAGATCACCCTGAATTGACTCTTAGGTTATTAGGTCCAAGATTTTAGGGTTCAAGTGAATTTAGAATTTGATTTTTAGGGTTCTTTTGAATAGATCTTTTCAAACAAGGGCTTGGGTGGCACACAAATGCGAGAATGTCAATTTCCTTTAATGCATGCAAGTGTGTACTAACACTTCAAAACCCTAGAGTGGAAACCCTAATTGGTTCTATTTCAAGTCCAATTTAATCTCAAATGTAACACCTTGGACACAAATAAGAAAGTGAGTAATCCAAGATGTTTAGAAAATTAAGCGTAAATCCCTAGTAGGTATAGGAAATCAGGATAGGGAATCTCTAATCAAATCGACTTACTTCAATCAGATATCAAGTTAATTTTACAAATCAGGAAACTTTGCTTTTGAATGATAATTATAAGAAAATAAGGCAGATGAATCCTAATTGATTTTGTTTCCTTTTCTCTTTCCTAAGATTAGGAGGTTGACTAGGGAAGAAGAGAGAGTTTACCTACCCCTAGAGTGGTTGATTGCATGGAGGATCTCTTCGTGATGTACCTCGCAAAATCACAAGCAAAGCAAATAGGGCAAGTTAGTGCTCAAATCAATCAAGAAAGATAAGACTAATGGTGAATTGCGCGTTTCTCTTCAGCAACGGCACCAAAATGTTGTACAGCACGAAATGAGGAGATTTATGTTATGGTCATCACAGTACACTCCTAAATAGCACAACAAACACTTAAATTTATAAAGCTTAGAATCTAGTTGGAGTTCGAGGTTGATTATAGGGAGCAAATGCAGAATTCACGCATTAATCTTAATTCAGGAATGATGAGCACAATTAATTAAGTGCAATAAAGATGTTCAATGAATAAACTGGTAAGGATAGCATTCAGATATACATCAACATATCTCATGAAATAGCAGGGGCAAAAGGAATGGAAGAAATCTAAAAGTGGTGATTTAGATCACCATTTTTATCTTTCTAATTAAGCAAATACCCAAGTATCAAATTATTCAAATTTCTCAACAGTAACTTCGCTTAATAATCCATGTCAACTTAAGTTCAGAATAATGTCATAGTGCCTTTAGAATCAAATCAGACGTTGTCCCTTACTCTCAGATGACTTAAGTATCAGGTACAACATTAGTAAGCACACAAGGGTGCTTTTTCTTTCCTCAAGTCCTTCTTAAGGCCCTCTCTTCTGCAAGCCTTCAGAAGTGTAGTACTAGAGCTAACTTCCTCAGAGGCTAAGTCTTAAAGCCTCTTCCTTCAGCACACATCTCAAGGCATTTAGCCGTGAAGAAAAACCCTCCCCCTCTCACAAATCCTCCTTTTCTTCTCTCTCGGAATGGGGTTTAATCGGGTCAGAGCATGGGTAATCGAACCCGGGCAGGGGAGTAGGCCCAAGTGCTGTGTGCACGAGAGAGGTGTGCTTGAGTGAGAGGGGGACCCGACCCCCTAGTGTCTTGGGTGATAAGCGTGGAACACTTTTTCTACTTACACACTATTGAGAGCTTCTTTGCCAATGATGTGGGACTAAACCCACTTCTCTCCATCGCGTGAAATTGCGCAGCTACAGGAGGTGAAAATCTTCAACTGATCAGGCTTCTACTGCAAGTCTTGCTCAATTGAAGCCGTGGGAAGCATCTTCAGATGCTTCCGCTTTGATTGAGAATGGGAACGAGACCAACAGTGGTCAGATGGCGCGAGACGACAACGGGGAAGATGATGGTGATGGCAAGCCGTCGACGAACCTGAAAAAAGAAATACGGGCTCAAAAGCCCCAATTAGACGATCTAAGAGGATCGCCAGGGAATGGCGAAGTTGGTGGCAGTGGCAATTTGGCGTGAGATGATGTGTGGAGGTCTGGTAGAGTCGAGGAAGGTGTGCTGAGTAGACGGAGGTGGTGGAGGTTTTGAGGGTGTAATCCCCTCAATTTTTTGAGGGGTTTTAGTGGGTGTGAGGTGGCAAAGGTTTTGGGAGTGGTGGCAAGTGATTTGGTGTGGTGTGGAACGCGGAAGGTCACGCCGGAGGTACGTTGGACGTGGGGAAGATGGAGGGAGAATGGGTAGTTGGATGGTCGAAATAGGGGGAGAAGAAGATAGGGAGATTCAGGAGAAGACAAGGGAGAGGTTAAGACCTAAGTTAAGGGATGAAAGGATGGGAATGGCGTCGACTTTGATTGGCTGGCGTCGGAGAAGGTGAACCTCTGATGATGGAGTAGTGAGGAAGAAGGGGGTCTGGAAGCTCCTGATGTGTCCGTCGAGGAGCGGAAGAAGAAGAGGAAGAAAATCTTGCTGCCTATGGTATGTGGCAGCGGGCGTAGAATCCAGGAGGAAGGACGTCAATGGAGCTGTGGCGGAGGTGGCCGGAGAAGGATGTTTTGAAGAGTTTAGGCCAAAAATCGAGCTAAGGTGCATGGTGTCGTGCGAGGGATCTTTTAAAGGCCTTAGGGGGTATTCCAAATAAGGTATTAAGCTTGGCGAGCTTGAAAACTCAGGGAAGAGGCTCTCTAAGATTGCAAGAGTTCGCATGAGCTTTTTGGAGCAAATCAAGGTCCAAGACTTAGTCCAATTGATAGAGGATCTCTCAAGGATTCTCCCTTCCAATTTTGAGAGGATTTGGTTGAGTATTGAGCGAGAAAACCTTGTTTGAATCTTGATGGAGGAGCTCTGTTCACACTAATGGTGGAAAGGACCTCTTTGCAAAAATGATGACAAAGTTAGGGACCTAATTGCAAATTTGAAAGTAGGAGCTTAATTGAGATGAGTAGAGTTTAAATGAACTGAAAGATAAACTAGGTTAACATGGACTCTGATTGGGCCTAAATTTTGGTACAAACCTAATTTGGACCCAAGGAATCTAATGGCGCAGTCAAAATTCAGTTTGACCAAGTTTGACTAGGAAATTTGAACAGAAACCCAAATTAGCACAGAATTCCATTTGCGACCCTGTTTAAGGTCAAAATGGGTTCAGATGGTCAAACAAAAGATACCAAACCCTTCAGAATATTTTTATATGAATTTTTAGGAGGTTTAGATGATTTTTATCCTGACCAAAACCACTTCAATTTAAGTGGATATGAAATTAGGGTTTTATATGCCATTGTGATTCTCGAAATGCGTGAAACCCTATTTCTATTTGCATGGACCCCTTTACTAGACTTTAATGCTTACTTAACCATTAAATAACCCTTGATAAACTTTGTGGTTACTCTGCATTCATGATGTGATGTTAAACCGTGTAAATTAACCCTGATTTTATATTTTTTTCTCAAACTGGCTTTGTATGGAATTATGTCTCTTAGGCGACTATGTAGGAGCATTTGTCTCTTGTTTGTGACTAATTAAAGCTAGTTATGACTCATGATGGTGTTACCATCAGAGGCCATTAGCCTTGTGGGAGGGTGGTGGCTAGGCCTTGGTCACAAGGACCTCCTACACGCCAACCATAAAGAGGTCAATCAAGAGAGGCTATGGAGATCCTTCATAGTCATCCAAAGAAAGAAGAGGGTGTATGGAGCCTTCTTCCAAGAAGAAAGAAGAGATGCCCAAAGAGATAAGAAGAGAGGAAGAAGGTGGAGCACCCTTTCTCTCTCTTTTGCCATCCTTAAAGAAGCCTTGGAAGAGCTTCCTCTCTAGCCATCCATGGTGGAGCCTTGGAGGAGGAGGAAGGGGGATGGCTTTGGAGGGTTGAAGAAGTGTTTTGTCACAAGTGTTAAGAAGGAGGAAGTCTTGTGCGACAATTAGAAAAAATAGGTTTTATGGGAGGCATCTTTCTTTGGAATTAAGTGTCGCCACTTTTGGTGGAGACCAAATGTTGACGCCACCTTTTGTGGATCTAGATTAGGAGGACTGATTAAATTGGTGGGGGTAGAATAGGAAGGTGTTGGATGTGTTGTGCTTTGAATTTCATAGTGTTATATTATGTGGTTGGGGTAGAATTAGGCTAGGTAATCCTAGATTACGTGGGTCTAAGTCTAGATGTGAGCCTAGTTAGAATTAGCTGAGCTTAATTAGGTCAATGTGGGTTTAATCAGGTTTAGGTGCATTTAACTAGATGTGGGTTAGCCTAGGTGGGTTTGGGTTGAATCTAATTAGGCTTAAGTGAGCCTAATCAGATATAAGTTACCAAATTAGGTCCAGATAGACCATATTAGAATGTGGTTGACCTAATTGACTTCAAATGGACCCAATTGAGTAATGGTGAGCCTACTTGGGAACCTGAAGGGGAATTGGGATAGGAAAGGTGAAATTGGGCTAGTGTGAGGTAGGGATAGGTTCTTGGATAGCGGATAATAGAATTATGGATAGTACTATTCAGGTTTTGGGTTCTAGGTATAGGTTATCCTAGGTGGAGGTGGCTTAGGGTTTACGAGGGGCTATCTGAGGGTTTAGGGGTATGGATAGGGATATCCTCCTTTCTCTCCATTTGTTTAGATCAGGCTTCTTCTTTCTTCTTCTTCTTCTTCTTCTCGCTTTATTCGTCTTTATTTAGCTTTATTTTGCATCCTGACTTTATCTGGATCTTCTTTTTACCTGCGAATAGCAACAAAACATTAAACAACAGGATAAACTCTATTTTATGTATAGCTGTATAAAAAATGCAATGTGTGATATGCAAAATATGAATGCAATATATATAATGTAGCTATGTTTCTAACATTATTTAGGTTAATTAGGATCTATGATTGCTGCGCAATCAGGGAGATCCCAACATGGTGACCCTTGCCTAAGATTACATGTAACCATACTCAATGGTGCAGTGCACTAGCATCGAAAAGAAAGTGTGCTAAAATTTCATAAGTCATAGTTGGCATTGGAGCTAGTGCCCCCTAAGGTATTGAAGTATCCATCTCTTTAGAAACTTGAGTCATGGCTTGAGGCATAAGGTAGCAAGAACCCAAAGCTCTTTGTGAGCAGTCCCTTTTGAAGTGGCTTGGTTCTTTGCATTGGTAGTAAACAAATGGGAATCTACATTCCTCAAGGTGCCTTTTCCTACAATTCTGGCAGCTCTCACTCTTGCCTCCCTTCCTTTTCTTGCCCTTTTATGGTGCAGGTTGAGCAGGTTCCACAGGGTTACTTTCCTCCCCTGTTCAAACCTATTTCAGGTTTCTCCCTCTAGCCAAGGCATTGGAAGGACTCAAATTGGAAGGAGGATACCAAGGTTGTGGCGGTTGTATTCCCACGAAATCACTTCTTGGGGGCACCGATAGTCTTTGGTCTAGCATTTGCAACATCTTATGAATGAACTGATACATCATGGCAGTTTGTACAGTCTTGCCTTGCAAATTGCTCGCATGGGATTTCTTCCTTGGAGGCATCGCTACAATGAGCAAAAATCACTTGTTAGTCCCCAGCTTTGCAAGCAGAGCCTACAAGTTAACAAGATTGTTCTTCTCATTAAATAACTTGCTAGACCGTCATATACATAAGACTGCCTATCCTAGCTCTCTCCCTTGTAGATATCTAGTACTAGATTTCGTGCGCACAGGTAATCTATAGAGGTGGCTTCCAGGCAATAGTGGAAGCCTTTCTTTGATGCTAGGTTTGTGGTTCCCTGGATCCTACAACCTGGAGCATTATTTGACTTATGGATCACCTGTACCAGTATGGCATACAAATCACACAACACGTATCCACAGCAGTAAAACCAAGAGGAAGTGAGAGAGAGATGAGACAAGTAAGTAATACAATTGTATTGCTAACAACATGCCACCACCTTTATTTAATTACAAACCACAACTACACTGACACGTGCTGTTACAAACGTGAGCGTCAGACGTGGTTAAGACATCTGGGAAGTGGCCCAGACGTCTGGTAATAAATTTTTTCAGCGTACGGGTTCACGTCTGCGCGCCTGCGCACGGAGACTGAATCCGCCGCCTTCGTCCTGCTCTTTCTCTCCCTCCCTGCAGACGTGCCGCTCTCTTCTCTCTCTCCCCGCGCTGCCTTTAAATACCATCGCCCTCTCCCTCACCCTCACTCCACCGCCTTCCTCTTCTCCTTCTCCCTGCTAGCAAGAGCGCAAGGGAGCGAGTGAGCGACTGCAGGAGCAGCGGCCGCGGCGAGCATGCGGGGAGGAGTGTCGCGGGAGGAAGAAGAAGGCTCGACCGCGAGGTACGAGCTTGCCGGGGCAGCTAGAGCCAGCCGGCGGGGGATTAG